>OZ038384.1:20698999-26042150 GCA_964036045.1 Eutreptiella sp. 'Long Island Sound 2002'
CGGTTTGATGAAAGAACCTAGTGCACAACTTCAGCACGCAACAAACGACTTGTGTATAGCGCCTCGTCTTGCTGAATTTGGCGCTCACAGATTGAACACTTCATTTTCAAGGCATTTTCCAATAATTGCAGGTCCAACACGGGTGTGAGAGTGCATCATCAGCACGCAACAAACGACTTTTGTATAGCGCCTCGTCTTGCGGAATCTGGCGCTCACAGCATGAACGGCTTGATGATCATGGACGGTTTGATGAAAGAACCTTGTGCACAGCTTCAGCACGCAACAAACAACTTTTGTATAGCGCCTCGTCTTGCGGAATCTGGCGCACACAACATGGACACTTCATTTCCAACGGAGTTTCCAATAATTACAGGTCCAACGCGGGTGTGGGAGTGGATCATCAGCACGCAACAAACCACTTTTGTATAGCGCCTCGTCTTGCGGAATCTGGCGCTCACAGGATGGCCAAAGTAGAGTCGAGCCCAAGGCGATGGGAAGGGGCAAAAAAGAAATGGCGGTGTGCTTGCTTTCAAGGCATTTTGGGACTTTCCGCGGGTCAAAATGCGTTACCACCGGCCTAAAATGCACAAAAAACATTTGTTTGAGCATCCAAAATGGTGCGGGATCACTTTTGGAAAAACGCGTTTTTGACACATTTTGGACTCATTTTAGGTCCCAAAACGGCCCATTTTTAAGGCATTTTGGGATTTTCTATGGCCCAAAACGCGTCACCACGGGCTCAAAACGGCCTAAAAACACTTCTTTGAGCATCCCAAGTGGTCTAGGAACAACTTTGGAAAAATGTATTTTTTTCGCCCCGGGGACCCTGGTGGACCCACCGTTGGCCCGAACCGTCCCCGGGCCGGGCTGCCCTCCGGCTCCACCAAGTGACCACTGATACGGGGGTCTAGGTGGCTTGTTGGGCAATTCCGAGGGGTGGAAACCACAAAAAGTGGGGGGTTGCGGGTGGACTAGGTGCCCTCGGAATTTAGAATTGAGCCACGTAGCCCAAGATACAGCCCGTGCTTGGTTTCGGAGTGTTGGTGCACATAGCGCAGATTTTGGGGCTTTTTGGTGCCTTTTTGGGTCGTTTCTCGAGCATATCGTGGAGTTGAAGGGCACTAGAGGGCTCTTTGACACGGTGAAGTCAAGCCTGACATGTAGTGTAGCCACCGTTTCCCTTCGTTTGCGCGTTTCGCCCGGGTTTGGGGGCTATTTTGGGCGAAAAATGGCTGTTTTTGGCCCAAAACTGCGCAGATTTGGGAGGGCACCTCCCAACTTGGCGCCCACGCCCCGGGCCGCCACCGGTGAGTTTCTGGCTCAAAACTTGGATTTGGCAAGGGCACCACCTAGGCTCTAGGATAGCCAAAGTAGAGTCAAGCCCGAGGCGATGGGAAGGGCCAATGGCCAAAACAAAATGGTGACGTGCTTGTTGTTGTTGTTGTTGCTTGTTAGCTAAATTTAAGGGGAGAGGGGTGTAGTAATATTAGCTAAATTTAAGGGGAGAGGGGTGTAGTAATATATATATATATATATATATATATATGTATGTATGTATATATATATATGTATGTATATATATATATATATGTATATATATATATATATATATATATGTATATATATATATATATATATATATATATATATATATCCTCTAATCTACACCCCTCTCCTAAAAGACACGCGGGTTTTTTATGTGGGAGTTGTGCACAAGGTGGAGGGGAAGGCTAATGGGAATTTATATCCGCTCAGAAAGAGCCCGTCCGTACGTATGTCCATCAAACCGCAATCTACCGTAACCGCGTGGCAGTGTTGGAGGAACGAAGCAAAGGGCACGGAAGAATAACGCACACAAACGGCAAAAAAAAACAAGGAAGTACTCGTCCCTCTTGTACCAAACACTCCAGCCTATTGTTGCAACTCTTGCCTCTTGATTAGACATGGCGTGAATGTGAAGGTAACTCCGTTAAGAGTACTCCTGTACTCCAAGTCCAATCACTAAGAGCAAAGGGCACAATGAACGAAGCACACAAACGGCAAAACAGAGCAAGGATGACTCATCCCTCGGTACCAAAAGGGACACAAAATTTCACTTGTTTTTGTCCCATAGTGGCCCATTTTCAAGGCATTTTGGGATTCTCCATGGGCCACAACGCCCGATCTTGAGCTCGAAACAGGCTAAAAACACTTTTTTGAGCCTCCCAAATGGCCCATGATCACTTTCAGAAAATTGCGTTTTTCACCCAGTTTTGACCCATTTTTGGTGTTGAACCACCCTCTTTTCAAGGCATTTTGGGATTTTCCGTGGGCCAAAACGCGGCACCACGGGCTCAAAATGGGTCCAAACCACTTGTTTGAGCATCCCGAATGGTCCAGGATCACTTTTGGGAAAACGCGTTTTTCACCCATTTTTGACCCATTTTTGGTCCCAAAACGGCCCATTTTCAAGGCATTTTGGGATTTTCCGTGGCCCATAACGCACCACCACGGGCTCAAAACGGCCTAAAAACACTTCTCTGAACATCACAAGTGGTCTAGGAACAACTTTGGAAAAAATGATTTTTTTCGCCCCGGGGACCCTGGTGGACCCAACGTTGGCCCCCACCGTGCGCGGGCCGGGCTGCCCTCCGGCTCCACCAAGTGACCACTGGTACGGGGGTCTAGGTGGCTCGTTGGGCGATTCTGAGGCTTGGAAACCACAAAAAGTGGGGGGTTGCGGGTGGACTAGGTGCCCTCGGAATTCGGATTTGAGCCACGGAATCCAAGATACGCCCTGTGCTTGGTTTCGGGGTGGTGGTGCGCGTTGCGCAGGTTTTTGGGGCTTTTTGGCGCCTTTTTGGGCTGTTTCTCGGACATATCGTGGAATTGAAGGGCACTAGAGAGCTCTTTGACACGGTGAAGTCAAGCCGCACGTGCGGTGTACTCGCCGTATCCCTTCGTTTGGGCGTTTCGCCCGGGTTTTGGGGCTGTTTTGGGCGAAAAATGGCTGTTTTTGGCCCAAAACTGCGCCAATTTGGGAGGGCACCTCCCGACTTGGCGCCCCCGCCCCGGGCCGCCACCGGTGAGTTTTTGGCTCAAAACTTGGATTTGGCAAGGGCACCACCTGGGCTCCAAGACGGCTAGAGTAGAGTAGAGCCCGGTGCGATGAGGCGGAGCAATGGCCGAAACGGTGAGGAGAAGTGCTTGTTGCTTGTTGTTGCTTGTTGTTGCTTGTTGTTGCTTGCTTGTTGTTGCTTGTTAGCTAGATTTAAGGGGAGAGGGGTGTAGTAATATATATATATATATATATATATATATATATATATATATATATATATATATATATATATATATATATATATATATATATATATATATATATATATATATATATATATATATATATATATATATATATATATATATATATATATATATATATATATATATATATATATATATATATATATATATATATATATATATATATATATATATATATATATATATATATATATATATATATATATATATATATATATATATATATATATATATATATATATATATATATATATATATATATATATATATATATATATATATATATATATAATATATATGGCATAAGGTGTGAGCCCCCCCCCCCTAGGGACCTATGGGCCGGGGTCGGGTGGGGACCCAGGACCCCCCCCCCTATTTTTGGGTCGAGAAATTCAAAAAAAGAGGAATTAGCTTGATCCGAGACAGTGGGAGGGCACAATTTCAAGATTCAGATGCAAAAAATAGGGTCCTAACCAGTGCACTAAAAATAGCAAAATATGCAAGGTTGGCTCAAAAATTGGTACACTGGGGTGTAGGTGGCCCTTCCCCTGCCCCTAGTGGGGCAAAAGGGTGATGAATAGATCCAAATGAAGGCATTGACGGCAATAGGCTGGGGGTTTTGTGGGTTTTGTGAGGTGAAGAGGGCTATTTTTAGGATTTTGAGGCTATTTTTGGGGATGATGTCACTTGGTAAGAAATACCTATTTTTAGCAACTTCGAAGGGTCATAGCGGCCCACCACCGTCTCCAATCACTCTAATTCCTCTTTCTTTGAATTTCTCGACCCAAAAATAGGGGGGGGGGGTCCTTGGCCCCAACCCAACCGCGGCCGGTGGGTCCGTGGAGGGGGGGGGGGGGGCGTCACACCTTGTGCCATATATATATATATATATATATATATATATATATATATATATATATATATATATATATAGGTGAATGTCTGGAGCTGAATGTTTGGAGCTGCTGCCAGTCGTCTGGGGCTTTTCCACACAGGCACTGTGTGCAGTCAAGTCGGATGTGGATATTGAGTCTGTCAAATCACTACCACACTCCAGTGAAGTAAGGCAGCTGCTCCATTTGCAGCCGGATGCCTGTTTTTTGAAAATGGCCTGGGACTCGGTGGGAATGGAGGGCTGAGTAATACAACGGGATGCACACCGCCTCTTGGAGGTCCTAGATGAGCTGTCTCCGGTACCAAGTTGTACCACACTTCATCCTCAGCGTACTTCATTGGGTCCATTCAATTGTATTCTATCAAATGGTTTCGATGTGATGCACCGAAAAGCACCAAAAATTAGGAAAAAACCATAGAAGTGTGCAAAAACGGGGTCCCTGGTAAACCAGCAAGCCAAGATCGGCAAATAGCGCGTCCAGTGGGTTGGAAAATGGGCCAAACTTCATTACAAAAACTTTGCATCAAAGATGACGGGATGTAAAGGCCACAGGCCACACTACCCAGAGGTAACGTTCAGCTACTTCGCCAATGATGTATATTTACAATGCTATTGAGATTCAGATCTAAAGATCCCTCTGGCAGCTGAGTGTTTCACCAACTTTGGCACGCTCTTCGGTGCTCAATTGCAAACTGTAAATTTCGAAGGAGCAAAAGGCACGGACTGCCATGTTTTGGGCTGGTAGGCCGACCAAAAAGTTGGCTTGCCGTGCAGAAAACCAGTTGCAGCACAGTACATTGCCTTTTCACAATTGACTGCCTGAGATCCTGCTCAATGCCATGCAGATTGTGCAGCTGTCAGGGAGCAATCTGTTGCCGCGCTGTGGCAGCTCAGCTCTTAGCACTACCCTGCTAAAGAGTAATGTAGCCCACTGTCAAACTTGCCTTCCCACCCTCCTAATCATTCACCAAGCGTCCCACTAAACGAACCACTAAATAATCTGTGTCACGGAGCAGCAAGCTGCGGTCTGTGCCTGTCGCTTGTGGATCTGCAGGCTGTGCAAAAATTACATTTGTCGGCTTTTAAACGTTGAAGCTGCGGGGTGCCAACAGTGGCTGTGGGCTGTACATGGCTGTCGTGTGTGGGGAAAAGCTGTAGGCGATTGGTTAGAGGCTATTGGAGATACCTGGCAGCCTGTAAGATCTGGGCTTCCGGCACTATGTTTTGTGGTTTCTGCATACTGCAGCTGTGTCCAGAGATGCATGCACATGGCGACCATACATATCATGCCGATGCCGCAAACGGAGGACATCAATGGGCTAAAGACTTCCGGAAGCCTGTAGATTATGTCGCCTGCGGCCTACAAATCATGGCCTGAACCCCACAAGCCCACACAAGGTCAAACGTTGGGTATGCACAGCTTTCTACAATAAGGCAGAGGGTCTCATGTGGATGCCTGTGTACAGGTTTGGCTTGTGAACACCAAATGTTTTGATTTGTTCGAGCAGTACTGAGGTGCCAAGGCCATCAATTCTTCCAGAGTATCCATGTTGTGAAATACGTTAGCGGAAAAGGGTAGGAATGCATCTTGTTCTCGTTGGCCATACCTTCCCCACATTACAGCCTTGTTCCTCTCCCCACCCCCGAATCAGCCTGTACCCCTCATCCAGCCAACCGCTTACAGGCATGGCCTTGCACTCACCCGCACTTTGCACTCCACACAACCACAACCTCTCTGTTGAGTGATTATCACCACTCCACTCATGAAACCAAACACTTCCAATCCCGCTGTTCCAAGCTCATAATGCACTCATTCTTCTCTGAGGCACTTTCCTGTTTCCACTTTTGCACAAAGGTCAATAGACATATGGCATGTTGAATCTTTTATTTCTCGGTTTGGGATTCTTTCATGTCTTGAATCATGGCATCCAATTTGACGTCCATAGTTGCAGACTGTCCGCCTTGTGCTTGGACAATTGCTGAAGCATTTGACTGCACAAATGATGCATCATTTTACGAATGTACTTTACAACACTTTCAATTGACCAGCTGGATCCGTCGTCAGCGGTTGCCCCGCACACTCCAATTTCGCCTCCATGGAGTTGCTGAAGATACATTCTGCAATGGCGTTAACTTTTCTTCGGTGATGAAATTAATATTGGGATGGCAAAACCGTCAGGCAAACACAATCAAGCACTCCTGTACGAACTTAAGCACTTTTGTGTTAGCGGCACCAAAAGCATCCTCAGCGGCACCCAATCCAGAGCATGTCTTGCGAGGATGACGACCACCACAACTCAAAGGATCAGGAAAAAGGACTGGACTTCGTAGTGCACTGCACTCACTTCATATCCCCCTTGGGCGGTCACCAGGGATGAAAAACAGCCCCCTTTATACACTGCAGCGTTCCTTCAATGGTCATGAAATGCCTTGGGACTCATTTGCCTTGGAACATCCTGCCTGGGCGGCATGCATACGTTGTTCCGGGTTCCCGAGGGAGGGAAAAGGGTAAGATCCATTGTGCGTGAGGCAGGTGTGGGAGGGTTAGAATATGGATTGCTGCTCGTATATTGGGCGACCCTTGCATTCTTCATCAACAACAATTCCTTACAAGCAAACAGCAGGACAAAGGCTGCCTAACCAGCTGCCGGGGTGGACCCATGCAAACACCTTGCCACGCAGGCAGAAAATAGAAGGTCATGTAGAGGGCAATTGAGAGACCCGTGAGTGTACATGGGGGGTGGGGGGGGGGATAGTCAAAGCGGTCTGCAGCGCCCAACCAAATCCACAATTCCGTATTTACGGGACACCCAGAGGCTCCGCTTCCCCCTCTCAGGGTCCCCTGTACAGACCAACAGTGTTCATCAACTGCACAATGGGGTCCATTCGAAGCCTCCATTGTTTTCTTCTGAACAGGCGATGCCTGCTCCACACAACTGCTACACAACTGCTGCCGCACACCTGAGGTTTCCTCATGAGGCTCTCACTCCCCCTTTCCATACTCCCCCCCCCCCCCCGGCACCCCGCGACAACAGGTTGAAACCAATGAACAATATGAGGACGTTATAATCCGTGGAAATAGGATGTGGGGAATGCATGGGGTTCAACCGAAGCGATGGCGCAATGCAAGGCTCTGGCGTGCGCTGTGATCGCCAAATGACATGAGGGGACGGACTCAGCCTCCCCGCATGACGCAGGTCGGTCGCTTTTGCCAAGGGTTGGCAACAGCAGCTGAGCGGGAATCATGGCTGAAACACACGTTGCCTGCAAACCCTCGCCCTCAACTGCAACCCCCCGCCACACACACAACGATCAAGGGGGAAAAGGCTTCCTTTCCCCCTTGATCGTTGTGTTGGGGGGGGGGGGGGCAGTTCCAGCCCCAGGCTGTACTTGGAAACAAGATGCGGAAGGAAACGAGCGGCAATAGTGTGAAAGAAGACAGACATTCCGCTCTCACCCACTTTACACCCCCTTCCTCACTTCCCACCTCCCCCTCCCCACATACCCCCTTTCCCAGAACCACGTCCACACGCACGCATGCGCACACACAAAACTGACCTGGACCCACAAGCAGGTCATACAAAAAACACGGCACGGGACACACAGACACCCCATTGTACTACACGGCACCCAACCAGACATCATGGAACACCCCCTGCAAACTGCGGCCTTTGTGCTGAGGGGTGGCAATCAATCGTCCCCTCCCGGTCCTTGAGTCAGTGCTGGTACCCCTTGGGGCGAGCTTTCTGGTGCATCCGGTGGATCGACCCCACAGCAGTCGACAGGCCTCTGGTACTGGCGCAGTTGCGGGTTCCATGTGGCAACCCAAAGAGGCCTTCTGGACCTGGCATCACCGCTGTCCTCAAAAATGGTTGGTGAGTGCAGCAGCTGGCGACCCTTGTCAACGTGTTGATGTGGCTTTGTTATCACATTGGCACGTTGTGGCATCGCAGGTCATTAGCAGAGAGTCCCCCATGGCCACAAAGGCAAAGGCGGAGAGCCCACTTCATGCGCTGGGCCCCCGTCCATCGGTCAGTGACGCAGGCAAGTAATAGGAACGTAATGGAGGAATTAGGGAGGTGCGAGGGTACGGGGATACGTCTGTGCAAGGGGGAAGGCGGGCACAGCGCCGCCGCACCGCTGTGCGGCTCTCATCCACCCATCCCTATGCCTCTGCACCACTGTACCGCCCGTACCCCCCGTACTCCACAGCGGGACAGCAGACAGGGGGTGAGGGCATGCCTACGAGACATGAAGGTGCACAGCACTGGATGTCCGCAGCTTGGACGCCCTCTCTGGAGAACTTCCCCTTGGAGACCTCTTCAACTTGCTGTACCAGCTTTTGTCTTGGGCCTGAAGGACAAAGGAGGGCTGGGTTTGCCCCTTCAGTTCGTCTCAGCAAGATCTCCTCCTTGTAATTCCCATTTCAATCACCGCCCCACAGACATGGCCAAACCATGATGTCGCAGAGGCTTACAACAACGTAGGCTGCAAAAGATGGAGATTGTTCCTCACAACGATGGTCAAACCCGAACTGCGCTTGATGGGGAGGGGCCAAAAGGACGTTTTCAGATTGGTTGCAAAAGCTGTTACTAGCCATTGGGAAAGCATTTCTGGCGGGCACAAGCCGGTTGGGGCCCTTGAGTGCAATGATGCAGGCATCAGGAACGCGCCCAGGAGACCAGCGTAGCCAACCGCAGTATCCAACATCTCGGCCTCCATCCATTTCCTTGTGTGCATGACTGAGTGGATTGAGCCTCAACGGCAGTGACACAGACCTGAGCCTCTTCCACTTGTTGTGCAAACTCCTTCGCCAATTCATGGTACACTTTGTATGTGCAGTCACTGATTCCGATGCCGAGGTTCGCTGCCATCATCATCTGGAACCCATGCAACAGGGAATTGTTTTCACCAGCGCTGCTTTTCGGGGTGGGAGGGTTCTGCCTCACAGGAGGCAGGAGAGCAGGAAAACAGGCATAGCGCAGGGGTTGACGGGGTTGCACATAACCGGTGCCTTGATAAACTGGTCATCTAATGCGAGAATGTGGTCATTGGTTTGGATGCAATAGTGGGAAGCCGGGATGTACCCCGGGTACCACTATGGTCGCATCCCCAAGGGGGAATGTTTGCCCGGCGCGTACCCGGCACGCTACTTTTCTATACACTATCCCGACTTCAGCCCCAGATTTACCCTCTCATGGAGAAGCCCCCCAAGTAGACCACGTTGGACTGCACACCTTCCCTACAAAGCACGTTGCATAATAAGGCAATAGCTGTGAATTCAACAACTCCAAATGTCAGTTGTATTGTACTTAACAAACAACCTTGGTCCCACAAGTGCGGGTGTCAATACATTCAGCACAATAGTGCTCTTCACACTCACCACAAACTGTGATGGTGGAACGCTTCTGACAACACAACACACACTTCTGCCTCATCCTCTGCCTCATCTTGCGTGGTGGCCGAGTTGCTTTTGTCAGTCCAAACATGAGGCGGGACATGCTCGCATGGTCCATAGGGGGGGTGACGCACCTGCCTGCGAATGCAAAATTGTGTAAAATGCAACAAAATACGGACTGACTGGTGCAACTCATTGGGGCCGCCACGCCAGATGTTCCTAACCAAGCCCCAATGCCACAAGCGAGCAAACCGCTGCTCAATGTGTGCCCTATCCCACCACAAGGGGACAAAATCAGAAGTGGCTGCCTCACCCCTGCCTTCTCGGGGGCCCAAAAGGGGCGGAATTGCTACATAACCCCTCCGTTCTCGGGGGTCCCCAAACAAGGGGACAAAATCAGAAGTCAAAACCTACGCTAGGAGCAACAATGATGCCCCTAGTATCTCAAAGTATGGGTCTCTAGTACGGCTAGACACCCAAATAGTTGCACTGCACTAAGTGCGCCCCCTTAGTGCACCCCCTAAAAGGTCGCCGGTGGGGCATGGGTCAAAAAAGATGCCCGGTGCGCTAACACTCCCCCCAAGTGAGTTGGATACGCACGGCTGGGTGTTGAATCTTCCGAGGAAATTGCAAGACCGAGCGTGTCTGGCAAAGCCGTCCATCAAGAGAGCTGGGAAGGGGGAGGGACTAGCGCTGATTGGTGTGCACAATCCCCGTATGTAGAGTTCAGCACTGCCATAAGATTTGAATTGGGAGATGGAGATTGAAAGACTCAATATGTGCGCAAAGCAAATCAGTGACGCAAAGCTGTTGAAGATTCAAATTTGCACAACGGTTGCTGCTCGATGTACTGATGCTTGGATGTCCTATGGCAGAGAAATACTCACAAAACTGGTCAACCTGAGTACAGGGGCAGGCTGCACACAAGCATACACGAAAAGTGGGGTGCACAGTGCATATGTTGGGTGTTCAGGAGTTCACCACGGCTGCAAAATGGGTGCACATGGGAGGAGGAGAGTGCACAATGGGTGCCACTGCACGACGAGATACCTGCATGTTATTGGCGTACAGCACCGCATCATCCTTCTCTTGTTTTGTCGGGTGGTATACGTCCAACCACTTCACTTCCACGCGATTCACAAATTGACACAACATTCTGTTTGCAAACACAATATCATTGGCTGGAGGCCCAATCAATGCCTTGTCCCCCCTACTGTGCGCAATTTTTGTTTGCTACGAAGGCCCCGGCAGCACTCTGTCGTCGTTGTACAAGGCGCTGCGAGGGCCATGCAAGTCAGGCTTTCGCTCCGCCATGTCCGCATCTATCACTGCACGCCACATCCGAACACACCTATTTCCTCAAAGTGCCCCCCCCTCCCCCCGGCCCCTGCTGTAGTGCCATGGTGCATGCCGAACGGTTGGGCTGCGATGTATGGCATGTGGCCCTACAGCACACAGTGCTGTTCCCAATGTCATGTGTGTCATTGCAAATGGAGCATGCAGCAATGCCCAGCAAAATTAAGCTACTTCTTCCCCTCAGTCGCGCACACCCTCCCCCCCCCCTCCCTCCCTCCAAAGGGATGGCCACACAGAAGGGGTGGACCCTGGGGGCTCAGTGGCCCTCCAGGGACCGGCATGGGGCAGGCAGCCCCCAGGGAGCACAGGGAATCGACTGGCCCAATGGGGGAACAGGGAGTGGATACCAGCAGTGGCGCCAGACACAAGGTCGTACAGGCCCCACCTGTCAAGGTACTGGGAATGCATCTGCACGCATGGCCGGCCGAGCGCTTAAAAGTCTGATAGTGCATTCGACTGTCTGATGGGGTCCTAAAAAGGACTGGTGGGGGTTAAAAATCCCTTTGGGGTCTTCAAAAAGCCCGATGGGGTCCCAAATTTTGAGGGGTTCTGGTCCCCAAAAGTCCAACAGGGCCCTCCAAGATCCGATGGAATCCTCAAGAATCCCATGGCATCTTCTGAAGTCCGATGGGGCCTACAAAAGTCTGATGGGATCTTAACACTCCGATGGGGTCCGCAGAAGACCCATGGGGTATTCAAAAGACCGTTGGGGGTCATCTATAGCCCTACGTGGTCCTGATAAGCCCAATTGGGTCCTTAGCAGTCCGGCGACACATCGAAAAGCACAATTCTCAAAGAACAGCCCCTCAAAGAACAATGGGGTCCTTGAATGGGGTATGGGGTATTGAAAAGACCCGCGGGTCCTCAAAAGTCCCATGGGGTGCTCAAAAGTCAGATGGGGTTCTCAAAACCAGAGGGCGGTTTCAAAACTCTGATGGGCCATTCAAAACTCTGATGGGCCATCCTTCAAAAGTCCAATGGGGCATTCAAAAGTCCGATGGGGCATTCAAAAGCCCAATGGGGTGTTTGCAACTCTGATGGGGTCCTCAACAGTCCAATGGTGTCTGGGCAGACAGTGTCTCCAGACTACAGAAGTGCCATGCCCGTGTGCACCGGTAAACAATGTTCGCGGACTGTTTTGGGGGAAAGGGGCCTTCGGCCTTTGCCCCCCTTCCCAAATATTGGCACTTCGCGTCTACAACATGCAGACAGTGTCTACAATGAGCAGGCCGCATCTACTTGGGGCAAGTGTCGACAGACTACAGACCACAATTTCTATGGTCCATGGGTAGGGAGTGGTGCACGAGTGCATGGAGTGGCATGTGGTGTAAAATGTGCATGTTCTTGCATATTGGGGGTCGAAGGCTAGGGAGCTCTGATGGGGGGTGGGGCAGAGCTCTCATGTACCGGGTGTGTGGACAGGGGTTGGAATGTGGGGGCAGGATGGGTTATGTGGGCGGTGATTGGAGTGTGTTGACTGGAACAAGGATGTGTGGGCACATTCTCCTGGAACCACCTCTTCCCCCGACAATATTTCTGGCCCCTACAACACCCACACCATGTGAAAATATGCTTCAACCCCCATTATCAGACCACCCCATCCACCCCATGACCCCCCACACCCACCCCTGCAGCCGGCTCTTCCGTCCTAGCCCCTTTCCCCACCCACACAACACCTGGATTGTTGGACAACACCTCTAGGCCCTGCCCACTCCCAATACTAAGCCCCCACCTCTCCCTTTTCTCCCTTTGTAGCCCCCCCCCCCCCCCCCACACGTTTTCATCCCCCCTTCCAATTCCCTGAATGTGACCCTAATGAGGAGGTATGGTGAGTGCTATGGTCCATCGGTCTTAGGTTTGTGAGACCTTTTATTGACTGGCCAGTGCATTTGTGATGTAGTTTACACCCAGCTTATCAGACTTCAAGCATTAGATATGATGCGCAACCCTGTTCAGGACCCCACTGAAATTTTGACGGAGTTTTGAGGACCTCGTCGGACGTTTGAAGCCCAAATCAGACTTTTGAGGGCCCCATGGGACTTTGGAATGGACACAATCGGACTTTTGAATACCGCATCGGAGTTTTGAGGACCCCATCAAAAGTTTTTTTTAATACGGTATTGAACTCTTCAGGAACCCATCCTACTTTTGAATACCCAATTGGAGTTTTTGAGCACCCTGTCCAGCCCCATTGGACTTTTGAATACACCAATCAGATTTTTCGGCACACCATCACACTTTTGCCCCAAGTCAACACTGTCTGCATGTTGTAGATGTGGAGTGCCAATAGTGGGGAATGGGGTCAACGCCCCCCTTACCCAAAAGTGCGAAGCACTGCCAATTGAGGCGCCAAAAGGGCCAATATGGTTCCCGGACCCCTTGGGGGGGGGGGGGCAGACCTCTCATTAGCTACACACCCGTTATTGTACTCACACAACCCTGTCCCAACCCACACACTCCCACCCCTACCAACATACCCCCATCCCCTACCTCTTTACACAGAGTGTTTCGGCAGAGTTGTGCACATTGTTACACCAGGCGCAAACCATACAGGCACACAGCTCATGCAGCATGCCCCTCCCCATGCACTTTGTGTGTGCCAGCTCCCGTCCCCCATGCACCTTGTGTGTGCCAACCGTAACGTACGGTCCCCCAAGGTAAAACACGTGGAGGTCCCACAAACAGTGCCATGCAGGTTACCGGGCAATCAGTGATGACAAACCTTACTCAACTGTTGGCACATGCACCGCAGCCCTAAACAGGTTACAGGGCATTTCAAAAGTCTTCAGAACGCAGTAGCATCTTTAAGACTCTGATGGGGTCCTCAAGAGTTCGATGGGGTATTCAAAAGTCCATTGATGTCTTGAAAAGTGTTATGCATTCCTCAAAACTCTGAAAGACCCTATCAGACTTTGGAATACCCCATCGGACTCTTGAGAACCCCATCGGAGTTTTAACGACACCATCGAGTTTTGAAGACCCTATTGACTTTTGAAATGTCTCACTGGACTTTTAAAAACCCTATTGGACCCATCTGGCTTTCAACTACCCATCAGACTTTTCAGGACCCCATCAGCATATTGAGGACCCAGCTGTGTCGGCTGTGTCACCAAGGGGTCGGACACAGCTGTTGATGATTCTGCTTGCACGCTGCCAGGGTCGCCGATTAGTGGCTAGTGGAAGCGGGGGGGGGGGGGGGGCGTCAGAGGACAAGCATGCGTATTGCATGGCATGGGTAAGGTCGTGTGTAGGGCACTTTGTCAATGGCCGTCAACACTCTGGGGCGGATGGCTGTCTACCAGCAAAATGGCTCTCCATCCACTTATCCACTAATCTTCTCCCTCCCTCGGTCCCTTGCCTCCCTCCCTGCCCATCTCCCTCCCAACCGGTGACCATTTCCAAAGCTACAAAACAAACTAAAATGGTACGTGAAAAAGAGGACCAGCAGAAAGGCCCCATCCCCACACCCCATCCCCACACCCTGTTCTCCACGTCTGCATCCCCACTAAGGAAGCAATTTTTCGGTCCGGCCCCGAGCTACGCCTATCGTGATCGAGGGGAGGTGGTCCTGAAGGGGAAAACAAGAAGACTCCTTCAGAGCTGCTCTGGTTGGGGGGCGGACTGAAATTGTTCACAGGGCTAACCGTCAGGTCGGAGGTAGGGTGGCAGGGGGGGGGGGGGGGGTTGGGCATGTCGCCATGGTGTGTTGTTCTCGTCTGCAGCTGGCGGCGCCGATTGGCCGGTCGCCATTCGCAGCCCTTCCCTTGGACCCTTTCCCTCCATAGGCGGTGGTGCCCATCAGCCTCTCACCACCCTGTGTCCTTCCTCTTCCTCCTTGCCCAATCTCTCCCTCTATACTTCCCTTTCCTTTCCCTTGGTCAGTTGTGCCAACGGAGCCCCCGGGCTTTCCCTGTTTCACTTGCTCTGTAGCAGGTCCGCACAGAGGAGGGCAACAGCCCTCGCCGTTGGCCAGGTGCGTCCACGCGGTCATCCCAAACCGACGGTGAGGGACCCCTCCCCAACGGCGGCTTTTGGCCACGGGGGGGGGGGGGGCTGTCCCCTCCTTTTCTAGTGCCAGCCTGCCCAACCAAGCACATCGAGCACAGGACACGCCACCACCTGAATAGCAAGTCACCAATGTCGTTTCCTCCGGCCGCTCGTCCCGTCCAGCATGGGTTAAAATGCTTGTAAGGGAACTTGAAGCATGCCATTTGAACCTGCAGGGTGGGGCAATATGCAGCCTGTGACTACCAGTGCACTACCATCACATTGTGAGTACACTACCCACACACAGACGAGTACCACCAGTTGAGGAAGGTTTACTCTATTGAGAATTTGTTTGAATCACTACGCACACACCCTCCATGCTGAAATACGGTGGGAACACCGTGATTATGTGTGATGCGTGTGAGATGAGAAGAAAAATCTGTTAGTAGGACCCACTTTTTTTGTAGCCCCCCTGGTCCCGCAACCATCGGTCATTCTTGCTCCCTACGCCAATCAGAAACCCCTCATACTCCAGCAAAATGCAAATGCGAGCGATTGGTGGGGGAGGGGTGGTTGCAAGGCGGAGCAAAACTTCCTTGACTTCATCCCAAGCAATCAATTCCATGTCTGCAAAAGAGGTAAAATCCAACAACTTGAGGACTTGGAAGGCTGTACCAGTGCAACTAGCACGCAACCCGCCACCTCGTGTAATCCAAGTGGTTTTTGCCCCAATAGCAACACAAATGGCCTCTTGGAGTGTGTACTCATGATTGGCATAGATGTTGAGGACAAGCCCAACAGAGGAAGGTCCAACATGCTATAAGGGCTCACAACACTGGTACATTGCACCCCACCAATATCCAATAGGCCCAGACTCGGGGTCGCCATTAGTTGTGCACAACTAGTTGAAAGGCTGCAACTTCAACTAGGTTCAGACCAAAAGAAAGAAAACACCTGCAACAGGGGAACAATACAAACCACCATGGCATGCAGGGGAGGGGGCACTAATCCTCACCTACACCACAAGTAGTATGCTAGCCATGCTAATGCTTGTATTCCTAGAAAAAACAAGGGTCATTTCGACCCTTTGTACCCAGTCCAAAACTCTTAGGGCCCCACAGCCAGCACCCTCGTTTTGTGGTGGCTGAACTTTGGGCCAACTGGGATGTGCAAGTCTATCAAATTTGTACCAGCAACATGGGAACCGTTTGGGGACCGGAATTGGCCCACAACATGTGTATAGCCTACTTCATACCACGGAAATAATAAGCAGGGATTTGGGGGGAAATGGGGGTGCAAAAAATTGTATACATTGGGTGTTTTTCCGGGGCGAAAAAGCAGTGATACCGCGAATTGTTTTGCGCCTCCTCCCTTGCTTGGGTGCAAGCCTCCTATGTACCCAAATCTGGAATCCCCATGTTTTTGAATGGCCTCTGGAAAATAGGGGGAAACATTGGAAAATTGGTGGAAAATGCAGGAAAATGGGGGGGAATGAGGGGAAATTGGGGGGGAATGGGGGATAATGGGGAAATAATAGGCCGAGGATCCAAAAAAGATATGGTGCTCCAAGAGAAAAATGGCGGAAAATGGAAGAAAATTGCATCCAATTTCCCAATTATCAATGTTTTTACGGTTCCCATCTTCCACATTTTCCCGGAGGGTCTGACTGGAAATTGGCACTTCCCATTACAGCCTTATCAAAAATGGGGTATCCAAATATGGGGGGAAAGCAAAGTATCCGCAGGTCCCCGAAAAGCCAAGTGCATAGGAGCCTTGCCCACGTGATTAAAACGATTAAAGAACCTTGTTCAATGAACTGCCTGCAAAAGCTACAGGAATCGATGCAGTCAAGGCAATTGCTTCATGGCCGGCCCAGAGTGGAGGACACGGGCGTTGAAGGAGCAAACCCAGTGCCCAGCGAGCACACTCGGGACCACAACGGCACAGGAGAACAGCGACAGAAAGGTGTGCATACCGGCTCCCCAGGCTCGAAAGAGCCCCTGTTGAAGCGGAACAAGCAGGTCTGATTGTTGCAAGATCCCTCAGGGAAGATCATCACTTGAGGGGCATTGGGGTCTTTAGCGCGGCGGATGATCTCCTGAAGCGTCTTGGCTTTGGAATCATTGTCGCTGCGGTCGACAAGAATCGCATCAGAGGCGCGGATGATGCCCGAGAACAGCGGAATGGCGAGGTTCTCCATGCGACTGACGAAGCTGTGGCGAAGGGAGGGGGGGCGTCGTCCTCAAAAGCAGGGAGGGGGTCGTTTGGGGCCCAGTGGGCAATGAATCATTCGCCATGCGCCAAAGGGGCTGCGACTGTGCACGCAATGTCCGCAAGGTGGCGCTTGGCCATGAGAAGTGCGTAAATCAGCACGTGTCCCCTTGTCGCTCAATCGATGGGGTGAACCATAAGAGCTCACACAACCGTGCGCAGTGTTTCCCCCTTGTCCGTTCGGTCAAACATTCCGGGGTCTTTCATTCCCCTCCATGCAGCTGTTGTACAGGTGCTGTGGTTCAAATGACGCGATGGCGCTGTCCCTGCGCGAGGCGCTGCACTGTCCTGTACCAGCCGTGTTTTCCCCCTGCAGTTGTGTCCCTTTTAGGCCCCAATCATATGGCGTGATATGTGTGTTTGCTGAAAGCTGAAACAAAGGTCAATATGTGGCTGAGGGTTTCGGCAGCTCTGACCTTGACTGTGCTTTTTTGGTGGGCCCTCCCGGTCCTTGACTGTGCTTGTCAGGTTTCGGCCCATGTTTTTGGGACGATGGTCGTCTACCTCCTCCTGCAGCATGTGGGTCCCCGCCGAACCCTTTTGTATTGAAGGATCTGGACATCGCGCTCAAACAGCAAGTCTGGTATTATGAAGCCTGTGAGCTTTGCCACTGTACGTGCCTGGGCATGGGAGCCCACTCCAAATGGAGCTCCGCTCAGCTGTGTGAATGATGAATGGGAAACGGCACTTGGATGTGTCGGCGAAAAGAATATCGGATGCGGGCGCTTTTTTGTACATTGTTGGGTCAATTTGAAGATTGCGTGCGGTAGCATTCGGACATCACATGTGGGACTTCTGCCAAACCAGAAAACTGCAGGAACTAAATTTTTGGGAAAGAATACGCACCATCGTACTGTTAATCAATTCAGGACTTTTCGATCAGGAAACGGAGAGAACAGGGTGGACTCTGCATGCCCGGGCGCCTGAATTGCCCGGTGTGAACAACTCGGCTAAACTAGTGCTGCTCTTGTCTGTGAAAAAGGCAGGGTGTCTGTGGCTGTGGGTATTTGCACACGGACAAAGCCGTGCGTGCAGAAGATGAACCGTGCTTTTCGTTCTCACTGTTCGCACGATTCGGTGGGCGTGGAATTATGGTGGGGTTTTGGATGAAGCACAATATGGACAAGTGCGGGGCTCACAGCGGCGGGGCGCAGCGGAATTGTTTCTTGTGACGAGGGCCTTGGAACTCGATGGGCCCAGTGGGGGGCGAATCAGACAGATGTACAGGGGGCCGGGAGAAATATGTCGGGAACTGCGCAGCTATCCCATCAGGGGCACTGCCGCGTGCAGCGGAACAGCACCTCCGTCTCCCCAATCCTGAACTGGGCAAAACATTCTTTGGCCCATTTGCTGCTGAGGTGAAATAAGGCCCAACACCTTGAATTGTGCCTTCGGGGGCGAGGATCGGGTGAATGACCACCTTCCTGACCTCTGGACACCTTTCCGCGCCGTAGCATTTTGCTTCCTTTCAGCGGCAGCTGCGCACAGGGGCGGGGCTGCGCTTGAAAACGAAAAGTCGAAGGAAAAAAGCGATTTTCCGCACCGGCCGGTTGGTACCACTAACTGCCGCGGCGCATCTACTCTGGGAGGTTGCCTCCACAACCGAAGAGCTGGTGGTCCGCCCCTGATTTCGTGCCCTTGTGGCGTACTCCCCTTCCTTCGTCCTCCCCCCAACCCCTCACCAGTGCCCATGTGCGTGATTGCATTGCGTTGCCCAGTTGAAGACTCGCAAAATGCAGCCCGGCCTCGAACGCTCTCGTAGGGTTTGTAGCATCTGGGCCTCAATCCTGGGACACGAGCAAAGAATCGCTTAGGCTCCCCACCCGCAGGCACTTTTCTGGATTGAAAATGGCAGTTATCGACACCGCCTACCGCCAAAACTGCGTCGCAACGCTTAACCGCTCGGCAGTAACCGCTTTTCCAACTGTTCGTGCCCACCCTCTTCGGAGCCCCTTCCATTCATGTGACCCCCCTGTGACCGCTGCGGCAGAAGCCAGGGAACGAGCACAAACCTGGGCAATCCCGCTGCCACGTACATCACCAGGACCTCCACCATCGCCGTGTGGTTTGCAAGCAACACTTTCACTTTAGATCGAGGGGCACAACTGCCATAGATTTTGATCTTGTAGAAGCCTGTGGCCACACAAAGGGCAGCCTCAGCACGAGCACGCGTACGAGCACTTGCGACGAGAGCCGTGCGCCGCAAACCTTTATATCATGTTCCCTCGAGCCCGGGACACTGAGTGCTTCGCCATACCCCAAAACCGCTTAACAAGCCCCAAGGTTTGAAATTGTGACCATCGCAGACTTCTAAAGGGGAGGATATGCAAAAAAAATGTACGTGTGCATGTGTGTACGTGTGTACGTGTGTACGTGTGTACGTGTGTACGTGTGTACGTGTGTACGTGTGTACGTGTGTACGTGTGTGTGTATTGCAGACCAGTCGTCTTTTCGACAATTGCACTAGCACCAGGATCTGAATGCGCGGGGAACCGCAGGCGGAAGCGGTTACGCTCGAAACTCACAACAAAGCGGCTGCTGTCGGTTGATTGCCAACTGCCTTTAATCACTCCGTCCCTTCCTCCCTTCTGCTTGACAAAAACATGTGGAAGCCAAAAGCAAAAGAAACCGAAGCCACAAGCAACGCACTGGGTGAGCATTTCCTCAGACGTATTTCAAATCAGGCAGTACATGCGCAGTGCATACCTACACTGCACAAATGACCCACCCCTCAAAGACTAACACGGCCCCCAGCGTCTGTAAAGCAGACATACCCAACGAGAACATGATGCAGTAGATCCAGAAAGTGGTAGTGTACCCCCAGAATTGAAACCACCGGGGGTTGTCAACTAGCGTCATAATGTTCAGGGAAACAACTGCCACGAGGAATGTTGTGATCTACAGAGGTTGAGTGGAACATGCGTCTGGCCCACAGCATATCTCAAGAAGGAAGATGAAATGTACAGGAAATTGTGGTGCACGGTGCAGAAAAACAGAGGCAACAAGCAACAGAAATGCTGCTGCGACCAGTGTAGACTGAATACTGACGTGCGAGGTATGTGCCACTTATCTTCCCACAACTAGCTCAGCAAAGCACGCAGGCACCAACTCCTCAGCCAATAACAATATTGCTCATGGTAGGGTCTGAACAAGAGTGTGTGCAATGTCCGCACTTTTCTGTGGGGAACTTTTCACATCAAGTACATCATGAAATTTCCAACCCACCCTTTCGTGGCACTGCAAAATGTTGCTTCCATCATTTGATCATTTAGGGTGACTTCGGGTCATGTATGGCTGGGCTGGTGTATCTACTTTGGGAGCCAAAAAATTATTCCCACAGGGCTCCAGCAACCTGATGTGCCCTATCCCTCCCACTGTCCCCCACACTGTCCCTCCCTCAACAGTTGGGGTCTGCAGGGTGTAGACTGGCCACTCAGCCCAGCCCACATCCCAATTCATCTCCTACTACACACACACACACAGTCACACTGCACTATGCATTCTGGCGCCTCTTGTACTCCTTACCTTCACAGAACCACACCACACCACGACCATCTCCAGCAGCATTGCAGTGGCTGGTGTGGGTGGTGTGGGTGGTGTGGGTGGTGTGCTTGGTGTGAGTGTTGTGATGAATCTGGTTGGTGTGGGAGACGCAGGCGGTGTGGTTCTGAGGTTGCTGTCGGTAATGTAGGTGTGGGAAGTGGGAAGCTGTCACCGGCAGTGGGATCTGTGGGCGGTGCAGGTGGTGTGGTTGGTCTGGAGGGATTACCACATACCCCCATGAGGAATCTCAGCAACGCCAAGCCACTTGCGACCATCAACACAGTCTTCGTTACCTCGTACCACCCCTTCAGCGGTGTATCGTACCTGCACAAAGGAAACATAGCTTGGCGTACTTGGATGAAAAATCATCCTCGTTGCTAAAAGAGCATGATTGAGCGGGATGAACTTCGACTGGCTGCATTCAGAGCATACATGCAAAAGCACCATCCTTATCAGACCCATCCTCTGCAGGCAGCAAGAGGCGACGGGAAACACACCGCAAAGCGGCACCTCTCCCGATCTCAACTGGCTGTTCTTTTTCGGAGTCTGGGAACCTCCACCTGCACAATGGTTGGCACAGTGCGTGATAAAAAAAGCAGTCAGTGAAGTTCGTGAGGGCAGCAGGTGTAGATGATGATGGGAGAGTGGATATGGGTGGCACATGGGGGGCGCAGCAGGGAACTCAAGGGGGGTTACGGTTGTTGTGCCCGGTGAAGGATATGTTGTGAGGCTACAGGTGCTGGAGGTTGGTTGCAACCACAAAAAAACACAGCGGCACAATCGCACCCTCGCATCGAGCCCACGTTCCGCAACTACCGCCGGGCGATACACCTTGGGGTCATAGCCGGGGGGCGGGCACGGCATGGTGCAAAGAAGGAAAGGGCCTGCGACAATAGAACCAACACCAGGTGCACAATGCACCTCTTGTGATGATGAACATGTGCAGGAAATGAGACCTAGGGACCCGCTTTAGAGCTGTGTGAGCGCTCTGACTTAGAATCCAGACACAAGTGTTGTTGGGGAACACGTGTACCCGCATGTTATACCTGGTAACAAATAAATGTTCCCCAACATATTGACCTCGAGGAGGTTGTGGGACGACCACAATATGTCGGGGAACACGGAACATTTCACCAACAAATGGGAACGTTTTCCGTTTCACACCCAAAACGTCATTTTTGGCAAAAACCATCATTTCCAAGGAAAGCAGGTTCATACTCTTGGCTGAAAAACGGGTAAACCTGTCCACAGTTTCGAAAGGGGGTTAACCCGTTTTCCTGAAGGAAAACGGGCCGCAAAAGGCGCCCGTCAACCTGCTTTTCAGCCAAATAAAACGGGATATTAACCCGTTTTTTTCTGTAAAATGGATTAAACTCGTTTTCCCAACAAGAACACAGGGGGTGGCTGGGGATGTCAGGGAACATGTTTACAAGCAGCCAAAAGTTCTTTCCTGGTGGCCTCTGGATGGCTGCTGTTATTTCCTGGTGACCTCTGGATGGTTGCTGTTATTTCCTGGTGGCCTCTCTGGATGACTGCTGATATTTCCTGATGGGCTCTGGATGGTTGCTGATATTTCCCGTGGATGGTTGCTAATAATATTTCCTGATGGGCTCTGGATGGCTGCTGATATTTCCTGGTGGCCTCTGGATGGCTGCTGTTATTTCCTGGTGGGCTTTGGATGGTCTGTGTGGGGAGATAAAAAATGGGTGCACATGTTTCATTGTTGGCTGACCGGCGTGGGGGGGGGGGGTCTGGCATATCGTTGGACTTCGCGGCCAAAGTTGTTGCCACCTTCATAGTTCAAGCAACTATTTGGGGAGTTCCCTCTATGCATTGTGAATGTCTCGCTCACCCATGGTGTGTGGCCTTTTTAGGGGCGTACGGAAAGCCCCAAAGCCCACTTAGACACAAAAATAGGCATGCAATGCGTAACTCCCTCAACAAGAGGGACAAACATCGTCCCATTCGGCCTCAAATTTGTTTTTCATCCTCTTTGCCCTTTCTCTATGCTATGCACACCACTACACCACCGTGTCGGTGCACGCGGCATGTCAAGCACTCGACACCGCAGGCATGCGCCCTGTAGATCTTCATCCATGACGAGGCCGGATCCCAGCGTGTACTCACGGCACATCACGGGGCGACGCTTGTGCTGACCCAACCCACAACCACCGTCCCCCACAAGGAATGGCATTCATGGGATGCACCTCAGGCCAAGCCAGTCATACAAGTGCTCATATATGAAGAGGATGAATTGGATGACCATCAAGAAAAACACATATATCCCAACGTAGTCCGCAAAAGATCTTTCTTGGGTCCATTTGTAGAGCCCGAGGAAATGCTCACGGAATTGCGAGCTGAATTCAGGCAAGTCTTTCAACCGCTTGTCCAAGGCCATTCGCACACCGGGAATGGAGCCTCCAAATGCTCGCAAGGCAGCCCACGTATTGAGGGTCATCCCCTCGAACTCCTCTTTGCCGATGCAACCATCCCCTTGTGTGCAGGCACATGAAGTGTGGCATGCGGGGATGCTACGCAAGGGTTGGCGGGGACTACACAGAAAGATTCGGTAAGGTTGCCATGCGCCGTGCAAATGTCCGCAGCATCTTCATTACTACCGACACGGTCGGCTCATGGCAAGGTGGGTTCGGATTCGTCATGAATCGCCGGCTACTATAGTACAGTCATAACCTCGCCCCCATGTGGATCCCGTGGGGGCCATGCGGGCAACGAATCAAACAACCAAAATCTCTATGTGCACCCGGTGAGAAGGAATGCCGAAAAGCTCGACCTATCTTGGGAAGTAGCATCTAATAGGGTGTTGATGATGCTCCCAACGGGACTTGCATGAGACCCAAATGTTTTGACATTGTTCATACTGACAGAAGTGGCCTCCACCTTATGTCGCTCAACATGTTCACCGGGGAGATCAAGCGGGTCCAAAGACACGTGGCAATCAAATATCATGAATCCGGGGAATTTATCCATACCAAAGATTTCACGCAACGCCCCCTTTGGTCAAACTCAGGCTCATGATCAAGTAGGAGGAGCCAACCCAACATGACGCACACCAATCACCAACCCCAACCAAATCAACCAAACCAGACGGCTCCGAAACACACCATTTTTATCCAGTTCAATGAAGAGGTCATGTAGTGCCGTTTGCATCGTGTCATGGACCTCCGAAGCCATGCTATCTAGGATTGTGTAAACCCGCAATTGTGTCATGTTCAGCAAGTCTGACACATTGTGCATGGACTTTGGTGGTGTCGGGGAGCCTTGCCGCCACCAAATACCTCCCAACACCAAAAACATGACGCAGATGATGACATCGGGGGTAACCCGCATGGTGGCCGGCATGTCGCTTGGAAGGATGCAAGAAGATTTGGGTTTCGTGGCGTGTCCACAAAGCGCACAACGCCATGCACGACAGCCTTAGACAAGTGTTTTGACACATATCTCATGATCCTTGGAATCGGCCGGCATGTGTGACGAGCGTTCGGTAAACCACCCGGAATGTCAGATTGCCGTAGCCCCTTTGCGTGAGTTCGACGTAGGACTTGGACAAACCGCACGCACAATCAATTTGCATCTTCAAAGGACAAGTGGGCCGTGGGCTGCTTTGGGAGCGAGCGCATTAAATGGTGGGCGAAAGCAAGGCCAGGCGATGCTTGGCGCACCCAACGTACTACAGTAGCTCCCAGATCGCCCCTGCCAAACGCCAATCCACGCCCCTAACCACCTCATGGGTGGTATCCCCTTCACACTGCCACACATTGAATCCAAATCGGTGCAGGTCGATTTTCCAAAAAAAAGAGCAGATGCACACTAACCACAAGCCTATATGTAGGTGACTAGGGGAGGAAGTGGCATGGAACGAGAAGATCAAAGCACAAGTTAGGAGTGGTCCTCACTTGGGGAAGGGTGTTCCAGTAAATTGCCGACTGCACTCCCCCACCACTCCCTCAAAAGCGGGAAAAAATCTTAATTTCCGGGGACTTGTTGCAAACGTCTTTTTTCGACCTCGGAGAGTAGAAACCACCAAACTCCCTACATCTCAAGGGCGAGATTTCCAAGATACAAAAAGGCTATGAGAGTTGGGGAGCCCGTTCATGAAGCCACCGTGACAAAGCCCCAACCGCTAGCTTCATGACTTTGGGGGTTGCATGCACGGCCATTTTGCCATACTCCATTGGACATGGATATGTGTGTCCAAGAATTCCGGTTTGGTCTTTTTTTTTTTGCACCTTTTCCACCTTCTACCAGCACGAAGCAACACACCTCTGATTCTTACTAATGACACAAGAGCCTTTCTTAATTCTTAATTCTTACGTTGTGGCACGTATGTAAGGAAAAACATTTCAAGTGAAAGGCGTGGCAATGTCTGTGCCGGTGCTAGGCCAATAGAACTCTCTACCATTATGCCCCCCAACATGTGTAAAAGTCCAAGATATCGCAGTTCGGCCCATTTTTGACGAAACCGGATCCCAGGGTGCCTCAAGGGATTTTCATATCTACTCGCAATTGGCCCGCGCAAATGCGCGGGATAGGGTGATTTGCCGAACTCCGAGCGTTTTGGTAGGGAGGGGCCAGGGCTATGCGATGCGAATAGAGGCCCAAGTGGCGCCGCAAAACTCGGTCCCTCGGGCGCAAAACCGCACCCCCACACGGGAATAAATGGGCATCCACCTCCCTGGTGCCTTTGGGGCAAGTTTGCATAGGGCTTCTGCGTCGTAGGGTAAGTCGAGATTGGCTAAGTAGGGCATGGCTAAGATATACGTGTGGACATACAGGATCTACCCACATTCACCTTCCCCAACCTGTGCCCCCCGGGTGCTCAAATGTGACGGCTCATAAAAAGAGCTAGACGAATATTTCCCCGCCACTGCTTCACGTACAGGGTCCCCATGGCCATAGAATTGTGGTGTGCGCTCGGTGGCGGGGAAATCCACGGTTCAATTTTTGCCCCCCCGGCGCCATTCCCCCTCTCCCTCCTAGTCTGCTGGTGCATTCCCAGACCCCTGCCGGACCTGTGGACAGGTTAACCCGTTTTTCAGCCAAATAAAACGAACTATTAACCCGTTTTTAATGTAATAGGCAATGCACGGCAGCGCAACAAAACTCTTCAGGACTGCATTCGAGGCTGTCAACAGAAAAACATGTGCATCATGTGTTCTACCATAGTGATTGTGTCACACGCCGTTGACTTGTCCCTGTATGTCTACGCGAAGGCCTACGCGCTACAGTAAAATGTCCAATAATGTCCCAGACAAAATCAAGCCATTCGGGACATTACGAGACTTCGGTGCCGGCCATTTGGGACATTATGAGACTTTGCCATATGGGCACCGTTTGGGACCATTCGGGACATTACGAGACTTTTTCCTGGGACATTACAAGACTTTGTGGAAATTTTTTCTTCGGGTGCTTCGCGCCCCCCCCCCCTTGAAACTTCCAAAAATTGTCTTCGGGCGCTTCGCGCCCCCCCCCCTTACTTGAAAGCTGGAAAAATTTTCTTCCGGGCGCGTTGCGCCCGTCCTCCCTGGTTGACCTCATCATTGTGAAATTCCTTAAAAAACAAAAACAACAAATACCATTCCCAATGTAATATAAGTACAAACATCCAAAACATGAATTTCGCAAATTGAAGTCAGATGCGGTGCAGGCAGGCTGAGAATTTAACTTTTTCGTTGAACCCACGGTGCGCAGAAATGTGCTCAGAGATCGCTCAGATCGCTCGCCCATCGCTGCTCAGGCCAATTGCTGCTGAAAATCGGCATCGGCGAGTGCATAACTCCCCATCTTCCCGTGCGATGACCGGAAGTGAACTGAGGTCTGCCAAGTCGTACCCCAGCGCGCTCGCCGCTAGGGTACTCCCTCTCAACAGAATGCGCGCAAACCAACAGTTGGAATATTCATTTGGGACATGAGAAGACTTGTCCCAAGACTTCAAAATCATAAGTCTTGGGACATTATCCAGACCATTTGGGACATTAAGAGACTTTTTTCTGGGACATTATTGGACATTTTACTGTATTTGTACTTAGCCATTCCCACTGGAAAATCGAAGTCTCCCGAGGGACGACAGGGGACGTAGGGAAGGCGAGGGCAATGCACAAGACACAAGGGACAAGAGACAAGAAGCAACCTCCCTTGGGTCAGGTGCATTGCCGGAGCCTTCCTGCACGTCTCGAAAAAAAGGACGCGCGTACTCGCCCGTACTCGATCCATGCAGTATCTGCGTGCAAGTCTGTTCCTGCTTTGCCACATCATATCTTTTATATAATCGTTCCCATCTACTCTAGTGTACCAAATACAAGCCCCTGTTCTCTTATTTATTTTTGGTGTTTTGAGCCGGCCCTGGTCTCCTATTGGGAACCTGGTCACCGATCCGAGGCTTGGTCGGTTCGATTCTTGCTGGCCCCAAACCTTGACGCGCTGTGCTGCGTTGCGCTGCGTTGATCGATCTGGCGATCGCAGCGCAACGTCTGGCGAATCGGGGCAAGTATTGCGCGACAGCTCTGTCAAGCTTGTAAAGTATGAGCGCGCTAAGGAGGAGGCATCCACTCTCGTGAATGCACAAGCATCACAAGATGTTGCTTCCTCAAGCTCAAGTGACCTTGCCCGACCCCCCGCCAATGTGGCCCCAAAGCCAAAACCAAAGCCAAGTCCTAGACTTGGTAGAGGCAAGCCCAAGCCATGGGCTATGGGTTCCATGGCACCTATCAATCACCACTTCTCTCCCTTGCCGGAGTTGCCTCCGCTTCCTCCCGGATTCATATTGCCTCCGGATGCATTTGCTTCTTTTTCCCAAGGTCCCGTGCAAGATGAGAACTCCGCCAAGCGGCCGAGGTTGATGTAGTTTCACGAATCGTTATTTCTTGTGTCGTTGCTCATGCATTGCATGCTTGGTTGCTCGTCTCTCCTTCGGTGACAACCCGGTCTCTTGTTAGGAACCCGGTTGCCAACATGAGGTGCGCGTGCAAGGCCTCCGAAAACCCACCCCGGTCTCTTCTTAGTCACCGGTCTTATATTTGGTACGCTAGAGTAACATCTAACAGGGAGCGGAGAAATTTGCTCAAAATTTGAACCATGTGCCTGTTAAATGGCCAGCATCAAAGAAGAAAATGAAAATACACTCGTACCATATGTACCAATTGTGCTGTACCATTTGACGGTGACCGCGATTGGTTTGGTATGCGAGCGTCCGCGGCCACCAACGAATGGCCTTCGCTCGGGAGGGGCGAGCAACACGAGCTTTCGCGACGACGTGTCATTGTGCAAACGTTTTTCAAAATTGCAGTTCCAAAGTTCATGGAAATACGATGATGAACTTTGCACCACGTAGAGAGAACGGCGGATTTGTGCGACAAAACCGCATGCGATGGACATTTGCCCAAGCTCCGCATTCAACAAACTAAACGTTTTCTGTGCCACGCAACACCTTTGATTCCTTCTCTTTGTTTATGCCTTTGCCCCTTCAGTGTGCTTGTCTCAATGACCTCGTCCCAAACGTTGAATCGCTCGCCAATCATTACCCCTACCCTCCGTAGCCCCATCGTGGCCTCTCTTTCTCCTTCGATTTACCCATTATATGGCGACATGTTTGGGAGAAACAAATGTGAATACATGTATATCCATCCGGCTTCGGGAGTCACAAAATGGATCACGAGATGACACGATGCTAAACCATCTTGATAGCAACAATTTCGAACCGCACTTCGACCACGGAGAAAAGGGTATCTCATGGACGAGTTCAATTTCACCGGACGAAACATCAAGAGTTTATACGACGGACAGCGTTTCAAAATTTCATTCCCTTAACAGGAGTCTTTTGAGGAAAGTGGGCGGCGTGAATGCTTTGAGAGGAGAAGGATTTACCCCAATACGATAGGATTTACCCCATTTTAATGTAAAAGTGCATGTGAAGAACGTTGCACGTTCATTGTGAGAGGTCATGAATCGACACGAAGAGTTCCGTTTGGCGACCGCACCATCTTAGGGAATCTACACACCATGGAATCCATTTTGTGTGGCTAACGCGCCCCACACAACGCGTTTGCAAGCTGGACACTTTCGTTGCGGCACCAATATTTCGTGGGCAAGAGACGCCGAGCAATATGAAAAAGACGACGTCGTTCTCTCTATGGAGTGGCCTACAAATGGTCACGGGAAGTAGATCTAGAATAAAGCACGGAGAGTTCTTCCACCCCCCGCCCGCGCCTATGTTGAAACATACCCGAAAAGGAGTCACAGAACAATTGAGAGAAGCAATGCTCATGCTCACTAATGCTAATGAGCAAGGGCTTGTGCTCAACGGTGACGTGCCTGGAGTCTACCTTTTGGTGCAATCTCTCGAGGCTATTCTCGGATACCGACTTCATGCACATTGCACGGTCTGGGATTTTGTGCGGAGCTCTGCCGATACGATGGCGGAAGACGACGTTCAGGTCGAAGCCCCTCACCAACACCAGCTGTAAAAGTTGCTATACCCAAGTGGCCGGAGAAGCCGATGAACACCTTGGCGGTTGTCGTCAAAGGTGTCAAAGGCGACGAAGGCAACAGGCGTTTCTTGATGGGAACTAATGTGGGCGGGTGTTGTTTGCTGTAATTCTTGTCATATCATGTGTGGCCGACGAATTGAATGCGTATTTCACTGTTCAATGCTCTGTTGCAACCAAGTGTAGATCTCCTCTTCTGGGACAATTTAATGTCGTTGCCCTATGGGGTCGTAAAACTACAGTACACACATGGATCTCTTCAGCTTTTGCTTTGTGTAACCCGATGAAGCGCGGGTCTTGATTATGGAGACGGTGTGCCTATGCGGTCCAAGTTCTAGCGTTTCATTGTTGGTCGTCGCAGTCCCCGCTCATGACAGTGCCCTTCCCTCGGCCTAGGAAATTTGGTCCTATTTGTTTCTCTCGCTAACGTGGCGTGTTGCGGTGTTGTTAGACGTGTTTGATATGCATTTCCCTTCATTTCCCTTCCACGGAAATACTTACCCACGATTGCGGCTACCATCGTTGTTTGTCGCTAGATGACAAAAGTTATGCCGTTTATGCCAAACCCTACGCCGCCATCTTTTTTTTTTTTGCGAAAGAATCTCCTTTGTTGCACCACTGTGTCATGGGAAGCGAGGGCTAAGTATGGTAGTGATGCACAATCAACTTGAAATAAGAGGACGTCGAGTATCGGGCATCCTCGGGCAATTGAATCGGAATTAATGTCCGGCAGTCAGACGACACCGAACTCCACTAGAGTTGTGTGGGGACGTGATATTATAGATTCACGTTGACGTGTCCATTGTGATCCACGCATGAATATTTGCAGGTGTATGCCAACGTTAGATCGGAGGAGCAAGTGAGTGCCGTTTCACAAGCGCTTTGGTCGAAGAACATTAGCAGGGGCAGCGCGGCGTTCCGAAACAAACAGCAAACGCGTTTGTGGATAATGTTGTCCCTCAACACGCATTGCTTGTACGACGCCTTGGCGTCGTTGCAGCGACACAGCGTCACCCAACGGTATTACGCGGAGAGCGCCGTATTGGTTGTCTCCGATCCACAAAACTCGTTCCTCTTTTCGTCGTTGTACGAGTTGAATTCGATGAATTTTGAGTTGGTGACGTCCGACGTGGACCGCTTTGAGTTCGATTTCTTCGAAGACAAACTTGAGGTTGAGGAAAAGCCTCCCTTCAACGGGCGCGCACCACCCGCTACTGCACCCGCAGCGCCGGAGCCCCCCACCGACGCGGCCGCGTCAAGCGACCTTGCAACACAACGTGCGGATGAGGTCCCGTGGCATCGCAACAAAGCCGCTCGGAACGCAATATTGTTTTCGGTGACATCGGCAGCCACCGCGACGGTTGCGGCTGTAGCAATCACTGCTGCACGGGCCAGCGCCATTACACATGGTGGCCAAATGCCCTCCTCGTTCGATCCAAACAAAGTATTTGAGATTCCCGATGACGTGGTGGCCATGCGCATTCCCAAGAAGGCCGCCCCCCGGCCAAAGAAGGGTCGCGTGCGTTGTAGCTCCAACGAGCATGGTAGCAAGGCGCATAAGGACAAGAGAAGAGCGAGTCAGCGGTCCAAGTCCGAGGTGGTTGGACCAGTCAACGATTTCCCAACTTTGGTCGCGAGCGAATCCGAAAGCCACATGAGCAACCTAAGTAGCCCATTGGGATCCCCTCGGGAGAATGGGACTTCACGCAGCACCAGTCCCGGGAGCGCGATCCACTCAGACGCGCGTAGCGATGTGCAATCGTTGAGGGACGAGCGTGCGAATACCCCTGGGAGCCCCGAGGTGACCGCGCCGGATGCGTTTGCCATTGCTGTGCCGGTGGCCGCGCGCGAGTCGGAGGATGGAAAGTTTGATAGATGTCGTGGCAAAGAGTACGTTGCTAACGCGGTGCCTGCGACACATTCCGCCACCGTTGAGGATACACATGGTGAACCGACACCGACACCGGTGGAGGATGTGCCTGCGGCAAGCACAACCTTGCCCGATGCCACACCCTTGCCCGATGCCACACCCTTGCCCGATGCCACACCCTTGCCCGATGCCACACCCTTGCCCGACGCCACACCCGATGCCACACCTTTGCCTGACGTCGAGTGCAAACACCGCGAGAACCGCTCTCCTTTTGACGAGGCTCCACAACAGCCAATCGTGCTACCCACTGCACCTGACCGCAAGCCCTCCTTCACGGTGGACTCTGACGGGGACGAGTGGCCGAACCCTGTTGTCGGGCCCGTTGCTAGTGGCGGTGCCAGTGAGGGGCATTGGCGGGATTCGACACAGAGCACACCCCGCAGGGCAAGCGAGTCCCAATGTGGATCCCAAGACCTTGGCGCGTTTGCAGATGTCCCGTACGAATTTAAAGATCCCGATGACGAGTTGGGCCCCGCAAACGCCCCTCGGCCACCGCAGCAGCCGCCGGCCCAGCCTCACGTGCAACCGCATATGCACGCGTCGGCAGTTGATCACATTTCGTCCGCGAGTCATGACAGTTTGTCGATGTCAGAGGCGGCCCCGGTCACGATCCCGGTTGGTGACCTTGATACCGCCGGGTTAGCATCGATGCTGAGTAGTAGCCCACTGTTGGCCCGCACATCGCCTGCACTTAAGCATATCACCTTGCCGTTGATTGACAAGGCCCGGGCGGCTGCCGCCTCTGGCGCCGAAGGGGACGTGCAGCTGCTGGCGGCACTGGAGCAAGTGATGCAGCGTGTGGGCAACATGTACTCGGAGGTGTACCACCGCGTCGCGGACAGTCATGGCGTGGTGCCCGAAGTAGAGGTTGTAGACGACCAGTCCCCAAAAGCCCATTTGGACAAGGTTTCTTCCTCATCGGGTAGCTTGCTATCGTTCCTCTCCCAACATGTTTTCGGCTTCTGTCGTGTCTGCCCCTGCTTCCATGTGCCCCTGCATCCTGCAGCCTGTCCCTGACGCTGGCTGTGCTTGCCTCTGCCTCTACTCACTTGTCCTCCTTTTTTTGTTGCTTGAGCCGGTTTCTCGGCTCCGCATGGGATAGGTAACCTGGGCGCATAGCTCAGAAGTAGAACGCTCGCTTAGCATGCGAAAGGTCCTGGGATTGATGCCCAGCTCGTCCATGCTTCTGGTCCTGGAAATCTGATGCAGAGTGTTCAGAATCTCAACCGTGCCATTTCTGCTGTCACAGCGCAAGTGGAGATGTCCACCTGCGACGCCTGCTCTGTGCGGAAGAGCTGTGCCTTTTGTATGACCGCGCTCCTTCCCCTGTGACCGACTCACTGAACCGGGGGACGCCTGGAGCTGGGCGTTTTGTGTCCGCGCGGGGGGGCAGGGGGCGGGGGCCAACTACTGGGCTCCGCGAACGCGGAAACGACACCAGCAAGAGCACCGGCCGCAGCGGCCGACAGAAAGCAGTGACCCGACGCAACATGCGAAGGGAAGAACGGGTGACCGTCTAGGGCCCCGTAAAGGAGCAACAAGCGCTGATGGGAAGCCCGGCCCGCCCACCCGCGACAAGACCCGGCGGGATAGTGGTACTTACATGCCCATGTCACATACCAGGGTTTTTTTTGTGTGTGTTTTTAATAGGAGGGGCATGGATATAGTTGAATTGCATTATGGCTCATTTTTTTTAGTCAAAATAATAATCAAAATAGACCAAAGAATGCATACTTCATAGCTCTTGTTCATTGTGATACAGATTGTGTTACATCACACTTTTGGTCCATACACTGATTTTGGTACACATTATATTATTCAGCCGAAAAAGAAAATGACGAAAATCAAAAAGAGCAACTATCATCACCACATGCTACTACACGCGCCCAAAACAATAGTTCCTGTGTTTCTGCGATCCATCATGAGAACAATACAACCTAAGCATAATATACATTGCAGCAAAAATTTACCCATTTGCAAAATTGATATGCAATGCAATGCAAATGCAAATGCAGTTAGAAAGACATAAAAAAAAAAAAGGAAAGAATCCATGGCATTAGCTTTGTGACTAGGCTTGGGAAGGACTCGCTATGCTCCTCCTTCCCAAGCCTAGAAAGCCGAAAGTATCAGAAATTTTGGTACGTACCAACAAGTACACGTTTCATTGCGCTGATTTTGACCGAAAATCATGACTAAAAACCTGATTTTTGCGGAAAATGGTCACAAGCTAGACTATGATCATTCCTCGAATTCTATTACAATATGTCTTCACCTTTCAAAGGAGCCAAACGGTTCGTTCCAACTCAACAATATGTTCGAGAACGAAGTCCGACAAATGGAAGCATAAACTGTAAATTGCTACTTTTGACAAAAATGCAAAACCCCCAACGCTTATAAATCCGGGCCAACGGGGCTTCAATGGGCAAACAATTGACCTTTTGCATTCTTCTAGATCCAAATAACTCCATTATGCTTGGTTGAGGGCTTGGTAACATATGTGCTTCCTACTTGACTACGTGCCGACAGGTACACATTTTGCCGTGGCAGGGTACGCACAAGATACAACTGATTTTTGTCAAAAATGACCACCAAAGATGCAATTTGTGCGTGAAATGGGTGTGAGACGGCCTGTGGCGGGTCCTATTATCCTTTTAGGACATGTTCTCGGCTTTCAAACGAGCCCAACACTTTGTTCTAACTCCACGGTATGTTGGAGAACGACCTCCGACAAATGGACCTACAAACCAAAAATGTCCATTTTTGACCAAAATGCCAAACCCCCGGCTTCTATATCTAGGGGTCTATGGGGGTACACCAGGCAAACTAGTGGCCATTCCCCTCCCTCTAGGTCCAAACTACTCAAATATGCTTGGTTGAAGTCGCACAAAAGCATGGGCATGCAACCGGAACACCGGGGGGGAGACCCATGATTTTGGTAGGCTGGTGTTGTGACAGCACCCAAAAACACAGCTTAAAAAGCACATATCTTTGAGTTTTCGCCCCCATGTGCTCTCTATAGAGGCCATAGGGACGTAACATTGCTTATATCCGTTCCATTGGACCCACACGGGACTAGTTTGCACAAAGGTTCAATCCCTAGGCCGGGATATAGCGCTTTGACAAGGCTGTACAATGGAGACAGCAACCTTTTCTAAGTACTGTTTTTTCTACCGTTTGTACCCTCTTTCTAGGCATCAAGAGGAGGCTGGAGTGGTCAACCTTGGGGATTTTCACATCATTTGGGTGCAAATGAACTTGGATTGTCACTTGGGTCGTTGCTAGACCCCCGTGGTTTCGCTACAATAGGCCTACGAAACAGGCCAAAATGGCCAAACTGAGCCTACTGTATAAAAACTTGAAAAAATCATATCTTTGGCCTACCGGCTCGAATTTTGATAAACCGAAAGCCAAATCTGGGTAGTTTTTGACGCTGAACACGAATATCCAGTCAAAACCTCGGCGTCGAACACGCTGCTGGCGGAAATCGACGATCGGTGTTCCGAAACAGTGATTCGTGCAGTTTTGCGAAAATCCGATTTCACAGCATTATTCAGGCTTTAAAACCCTTCACATTCATGGGCTTAAATCGAATTTTCATCAACTCTAGCTAGGTGCTGAGTTCAACAGGAGAAATGTCGGCAACAGCCATTGGTCACGCGTGCACGCCGATTTTTGACCAGAAATCCGGATTCTGGCCAATAAAAAAAAACTCCCGTATACAACCTTGTAGGGCCCGTCCTGCCATCCACAAATGTGCCTTCGGTTCGTCCGGACCTTCGTCCGTTGTCACCATTACGGCAGGGCCAATCCGGCGGGATAATCACCGGGGTCAGCTTTACAGCTGAGCGTCGCAGGCGGCCGCGGAGGCCCCTCCCCCGCGGCCGGACAGCGAACGGCGGGCCTTGCGGCCCAGGGGCAACAACCAGACGGAATGTCACACAGGGGGGGTGCATGCCCGCTCTTGCTCGTTGTTCCCAGGTCTGCCAGAAAAAGCGAGGGAAAACCTTCCTGGAAGCGATTTCTTTTTATCCAAAGGAAGAGCTGTCTTTTCTTACGTGCGAAAATGTTTATGCCGCCCTCTCGATATCTCAAATGTGGAGCCGGCACGCAAGTGCACGCCCCGCGGGCAATAGGCTGTAATTGTGAGCAGCCGGACGAGCATTCCACTCTGACCCACAAAACTGCGCTTCCTGTTCTAACAGAACGACCTTGAGCAACAGGTCACACAAAGAACATGGCACTGGACACCGATTGTCCGACTCGCATGGATTGAACTCCCCGTTTAGTGGCCACAGCCCTCCATCCAATGCCTTCACCCACTCCACTCCGCAGGTGCAGGAGCTGCTGGCCGTGTTGAACAATTCACCCTCCTCAACCGCTGTTGCCACAACCGGGTCCCCGTCCTCAGAAATCGGCAAGGAATTGGCCTCCCCGTTTTTCCCTTCGACCCATCAACCCCCCGGCTCATCAAACAGCAGTGCTTCGCGTCACGTCCGCCGCCGCAGCTCTGGATCTTCCGCGGGCCAACGCCACTCTTTACCACGCACGCCCTTTGACCTGCTTGGCCCTGCCCCTGAAGCTCCCCCCCGCAGCCATGACTACCCGGCAGCTGCCCACGTCCATTATGACAGCTGGTACCAGCCACAACCCCAACATCAACCGCACCAGCCCCCGACAACACCCCCTCCCCCGAGCCCCAACAAAAGCTCGTCAGCAGTGAATCGATTCTCCGAAAAGGAGTTGGCCAAGCTGTTGTCAGTCGCCGCGATCATGAAGACCGAGCTAAACATTGGCGAAAAACTGTACGACGGACGGCGGTATAGCAACGTGTTTGTGGGCTCGGAGGTATGTGCAGTCATTGTCGCGCGCAATGGGCTCCTCGTGCATGTGGACCCAGGAATTATCTCGCCACTTTGCGAAAATTGCAATTTGCAATTGTCGCCAAACACAATCGCCAATTCAAGGCGACCAGTTAGACAGTCCGGAATCCGAAACCGGGGGCCTGAGCAGGCATGGGCTTGAACGTGGGGGGGGGGGGGTCATCGAAGTGTCAAAGGTCGTTCCGTCTCAGTCGCTGCTGTTCGCAACCAACGGCGTACCAACCGTTTTGTACCTGCGGGATCTGGTCCCTAAACCGCCGTAACCGCTTTTGCAATCGCTTTGGCAAATGCAACCTCCCATTCATTCAGCGTCCCTCCCCCTCCAGGGCACCACTGGGTTTGAGGGATGGACATGGCGGCTGGAGGGTGGAGGGCCTGCATTTTGCCCCCATGCCCCCTGGTGTTGCTAAGGAATGCACTGCAGCAGAGGCGCTGCATTGCACTGGCGACCCAGGGGGCGCAAGCCCAGTCCAGGGATCTGCAAACCTTCACGTCAGCCGAGGCCCGAACTGGGCAGAATTGTGGTTTTCCCCCTTGTAGTAATGCAGTCACCTTTGGGATCCAACAAAAAAAACACAAAAGGTCTTATAACCAGAAGAAGGAGAACACGGAGCGGCCCCACGCTCTCACAGAGGGTCAAATGGGGAATGATAGGAAGTTGCAACAGGAAAGCAAAGAATAAAACAACTGTGGTCGCACCCCAATTTCAAAGTGTTGTGAGTGCCCTTGTTATTATTGTACATTATTGCTGCGACACGTCATTGCCTTGTGATTGCTGCCGCGTTCAGTATTCTGAACACTGCTAGCGTCAGCCGGGATTGTGCACCTTGTTTTATGAAGCGCACAGGGGGTTGGCACGAGGCCCACGGTAGTGGGCAGGTGGGTGGGTGGGGGGGCTGCGGCGCAGGGGGGTGTCCGCCCACCTTCCCACCCACCTACCCCCACCCATGTGCGCAAGACCGCTGGTGGAGATTGCAAATGATGCCTCCCCGGCCCCTCCGCATGTGTCCACCAAGCAGTAAATAGGATCTCTCATCATGCTACCTCAGGGGGGGTTTGGAGTGCACTGGGAGTTGGTTTTGTGCCTCGTCGAATGAGGTGTGTGATTCTGGCGAAACACTGCCTGCGCCCACCATGTGTATCATGCAGTTTGATCGCCTGCGCAGGCACATGCAAGTGATGCATCTCAGAGTGCTGCAGCCATCCGTACCCCTTCGCCTTCCATGCCCCACATTGATGCCCACAGGCCGTGTCATTCTTCACGCGGAAGGAGTTCGCCTGCAACCGCGAGGACGGGGTCAACCTGGGTTTGTGGCTGGAGCAGATGGGCATGTTCCACCACGTGCAGGACATACACCACTTCCAAGACTCCGATTTCCTCTACCGCTTCTACAACGATGAGCGTGACCTGAACGACAGCTCATGCCACTCTCCCCAGGCGGTCCTCTCCCCAGTACGTCCCTCTTCTACCCGGCTGAAGGCTACCAGCCAGTCCCCAGCTGCAATGTCTCCTTCGTCCATCTTGTCCCCCAAGTCCCCCGTGTGCTTCTCCACATTCGAGATGAATCAGCTGTACACCTGTCTGCAGACTTTGCAGAACGAATTGGTGTGCATCCCCACCTGTTTTACATGCAACCTAGTGGTTCTTGAGTTAGGGGGCGTTAGCCCCCCCCCTCTTCCTGGTTTTTTTTTGTGCACCTGCCCCCCAGGTATGCCGTGGTTGTGGAAGCCAATGGCAATTGTCAACCTCCTGATGTTCTGATTGCGGACAGGTGGGCACGGGAGAGTTAGTGTACCTATGCATATGCATAGCTCCAAAATACGGAGATTGGGCAATGTAGGGGAATGGGATGTGCTGGAACAGGATAGAGGGTCCCCCTCATTCCACCCATCCATTCAATCCTAGTCTTTTTTGAAGTTATGTGCCTTTGAGGGGTCGTGATCCAGTAGCTCTTGGTAGGTGGCTGCGTTAAACAACATCACCTTAACCCCCCCGCCCCCGGACCCCCCAACCCACACCAATGGTCCAAAATGGGGCACAACCAATTTGGGCACCAATGGCACCCAGAAATTCTTTTGCTTTTGGCATGTCCACCACGCAGAGAATATGCCCCAAGCAATGAACTTCCAAGTGACCGAGGTTGCAATCATCTAGCAGGTCCATCAACATCATCCACCATTCCAAGAAGAAAGTCATTTGTACCCTAGATTGACGTCAAAACAGGTATAGGCGGTGTTTGGAATTGGTTCGGATGGAGCATGTGCCGGTTAGCAATCATCCATCGTCCATCGGTCTCACCCAAATGAGGGTCATGATGTTTGTTTTTCAAGGCAAAATTTACTTTCGGTAGCTCGTGGATTATATATTCAGTTGGGGCGTTGTTGAGTGTAGGGGCACAAGCATCCGCCTAGCAAGTGTAGACATGGCCCAAAATCCCCATGGCGTCGGGCTTGGTTGTCGGTGGAGGTGGTGCACTAGTGCTCAAGCATCCAACCAAATGGACTAGACATGCCCCAAAATCCCCGCAGTGTCGGGTCTTGGTTGTTGCTGCTTGTGTGGATGGGTGCACATGCTACCCACCGAGCATTTTTGATGTGCTCGGTGCTTGCCTTATGATGCATTATGTTTTGGATTGCTTGGCACTTGCTAGGGAGTCAAAATTGGTGGTCCTTGCGTTGCATAACAAGTAACAGCCTGTGTGGCACGTGTAGTTTGTGGTCCAAGCCATATAGATGTGCATAAGTGTTGCAAAATGCTCATGTTGGCTATATGACAACAGTTGTAAATGTGGCCTTGCAAAAGCAAAATGTGTAGCACCCTTCAGATTTTGGCAAGTGAATCCAATGACCATATTGCCACCATTGCCAGCGGTTGCGAAGCTCAAGTCATGGATATCACTTGAGTCCCGTCACCTTAGGTAACACGCATCTTATATGTGTACTGCATGACATGGCGAATTTTCAATTGGGAGGAGGAGGACAATGTTATCGTTGCCACCACTGTGCCGGCTTTGCATATGGGTGACAATCATGATGGTAACCAAGGGAATAAGCATACCGCGCAATACACAAGTTGCGTTTTGGGGAAGTGGTCGCCTACCGCACCAGAGAGTGCCTCTAATATGCACGTATGAGCCGTGGGTCACTTAGCCGGCTCTAAGCGCCCACCTTTTCGGGAGGCGAGTGTGGCCGTTAGTACCGTTGTAAAGTGTAGTGTGTGCATGCTAATTTCAATCCTTTTTGGGGGCGGTGGAAAAAAACCCTTCCAATCACCATATTTGCAGTGGTTTAGGTGACCAAAGTTTTGGAAGCCAAAACATACCATGTACCCTACCAAAACCAGGATTTTCAGGAAAACAACGACTTGCAGGTCGTTCTTTGACCAAAAGTCAATTTCAAAGGGTTTTTTTGTACCTGCTTAGACTATTGAATTGTGTAGTACTTTCTACCTCCTCAATGAAATATGGTACTATTTTACCAATGTGTTGTGCCCTACTGTCTTTGTACGTTGCTGATTGGTACTATAATTGGACACGAATGACGGATGCATGCACCCTTGCACTCACGTTCGGTGGTTTTTGTGCTGGATGCTGCCAGCGGGTGTCCTCACTGGGAGCAGTGACACATCCCCTACAATATTGATACCGGTTTTGGTAGTTTGTTTGACCTGGAATTTTGGCAATATTACTCTTGCATATTGCAATTTCGGCTCCAAAGAGGGACCTGCAGATCGCTCTTTCCGTGTCAAAACCGCTTTGTGGGCCACTACTATGTTGTACTTCCAACCTGCTTTGTGGTGTCCTTTACAATCTGCCTCTCTTTGCTTCATGGATCCCGAGCCTTTTCGCAAGTTCCTCTCCAGTACCAAGGTGTTCGCCAGTGGGGCTGAGTTATTCGTTGTAGCTGGCTTACCTGGCCGACTCAAGACTTTATTGTGTTCTGCATGGAATTACGTGGGAACACAAAGACTGCATATATGCTTCCTGAATTTTTGTCTGAACATGCCAAGCAATAGGCTGGCAGGGTCGCCACTAGATGGTACACTGTTATGCAATAGGAGGCATATAATATGTATTTGCTTTTACATTTAAGGTGGAACCCAAGGGGAACACGTCCAGCGGAGGAACAAGATCATTTTGGAGTCACCCGGTGTCTCAGAAGGAAAATGGCTCGTGCAGGGCAATGCTCATACAGCTGCCCTAATGTTTCTACTCGCGCCAATGCCATTGCTTGATGGCCCTCGTCCCCAGCTAACACACCGGGGCACCAACCAACAAGCAATATTAATCTACAATGTGGGTTAGCCCACCACACATCGGGGATGTGCTACTGATGTCTCCGGAGCTGAAGCTCACCCCGGTCCCAGAGTGGAGCAATTAAACTCCGTACAACGTCCATTGTGGACCCCTGTGTGTAGTGCAACCAAGGTGCCGCCACGCCGCCGTGGTTGCAGACCCATAGCGCCACCTTGAGGCCTCCCGCACGGCCGATGGAGAAACGGCCAAACCCACGGTGGTGCGCTAAATGGCCACCCCAGGGTTGCCGGCGCCCGTCCCCACGAAGCACTCGCAAGAACCAACGAACAGGGCAACCGGATCAACAACCCCCAGGAACGGCGTGCACACGGCATACAAAACACAAGCGGCTTCTACGACACGCTCCCACGACCGCGGTCCTGTAACGCCGGACGGCAATGCCCGGCCCAGGCACGTAGGACTGGTATCGTTTCTGCCCGGGCCCGCAGCTGCCCACCTTGCTGATCCTAGCGGCCCCAGTCATGCTGTCGACGACGGCGACCCAGATGAGAGGGGGCCGCCGGGGGTACCAGGTGATACAGCGGAAGACGGACGAGGCACACCACAAGCTATCGCCCCGGGGTGGTTGGCGTGTGCCAGGCGCGGCCGCACGCATGTAGGTGCGGATTCGGACATGGTTGCTGTGGCCCTCTTGCAGTGGCTCCCGGATATCTAGGAGATTTGGAATTTTACCTTGCCCCCGGCAGCAGTCGCGCGTGTGCCCCCATTGGTGACCCGTGCATCAGCGGCGGAACTTTGCTGGCATCCGGAGGTTGCTAGAGAACGTCTGTACCGGGAGGTTGCTAGAGAACGTCTGTACCGGGAGGTTGCTAGAGAACGTCTGTACCGGGCGACCGTTACAGTGGTTGAGGACTGGTACGCCCGCCGTACGCCCGTCCGGCGGTTTGTAGACGACCCCGAGCACTGTCCGTAGAAGTTTTGGTGTGTCTGTGGGCTGCACGGTTTTTTCTCTGGCATGCATTGAACCCCTTCTGGAATGCAATGACGCATTTGCTTTTGTGTATGGTCTGTCCTCTAAGCAAAACTAAAGTTTGGCACACTCAAACTCAAGTTTTGCACTGTGTATATGCGTATTTGTATATGTGTATTTCTTTACATACACAACGGACCCACCCACCTTGTGCACATCAATCTCAGACACTGAACCGCAGACCCTTTTGGAATGCAGTGACGCCTTCTAGAATGCAGTGACGCATTTGCTTTTGTGCATGCTCTGTCCTCTAAGCAAAATTGTCTGTGTGTTGCATGTGTTAGTTTCTGGTCCTGGTCTGCGCTGCAGTTTGCGCTGCAGGATCTGAAGATTGCTCTAGCAAATACTCCAAGGAAACACCCACTGTTTGTACTCTACTATATTGTATACTACAAGCGCGTGTGTGTGTGCGCGCGCGCGTGTGTGTGTGCGCGCGTGTGTGTGTTCCTGCTTTGTCTTCTGTTGCATCATCTCGAACCGCAGGAGCGAAGTGTCCTTTTGCACATCCAGTGTAAGGAATATGGATGTGCGGATGCAGGAACCCGGATGTGGAAGTAGCTGAGTGCTTGGCTGTGCTTCTGGATGAAGAGATTTGCCAACTTGTGCCTAGAGACACAATATTTGTTGTTCGAGGCCTTATGGGGGAAATCCACACTGAAACAAACCGCTTTGTTGCTCTGTTTGCCCGCTCCACGTGAGTGCTCTTGTGCGCGTGCCTGTGCATGCCTGTGTGTGTGTGTGTCTGTGTGTGCGTGCGCATGCGTGCACATGTGTGTGGAGTGTTTGCTCGCAAGAAGCGCTGTGGGTGGGGTCAAGGGACAGCCCCCCTTCCTTTCAACCCCCCCTTTGCAAGGATTGGAAAGAGGCGCACTGCCCCGGCTTGGAAATCAAAGACTGCTTCAAGGGGCATGAGGCAGTGACATGGATGACGGCCCACAGCTACGCTCAAACCCGGGCCGAGGGGCAGGAGCTGGTCCGTAAACTGCAGCGACTGGGTTGGATTGCCCATCTGGAGGACCGATTTGACTTTCAGGACAATGAAGAGCTGTATGTCATTGTCCGCAGTAAAGATGGGACCATCGGGGCTGCACGGGACAGTGCCGCAGCATTTGCAGGCCCAGGTGCGCCCTTTCTCTTCCCCCTTCAAGGAAGGCAATTTGCAGGGAGGGAGTGAAGGGGGGGGTGGGCTTCTGTAAGCTTCGCCCCAAGCTGCTCGACAGTATTTGCAGCCACTCATTTGCTTAAGGTGGGGTCTACCCTGGAGGGAGGGGGTATGAGGGCAAAACAAGTTTGTACCTTCAATGGGCCTCTCATTTTTGGCTCTCTATTCAAAATCGTCTTGATAACCCCGTGCCTACCACTCCTGATACAGCTACAGGCCCCCCCTACAATGCATCGCTGGGGCTGTAATGCTTCCTGCTGCCACTGCCAACGTCCGGCACTGGGTGTGGCCCAGGCAGCTCTGGGTGTGGCCTGGGGTTTTCAGTGCGGGAAGCCCGTATCCCCTCGAAGACTGAAGGCATAACAGCAGCTGAGAGTCTAGGGTGGCACGAGCGACAGGATTGACTGGAGCCTACCCATACTATGGGGGACTGTTTCGGCCCTGGAAATCAACGAGCAGACGAAAGCAGGCACAGGAAAGGGGGTTTGCACACGTGTTTGAATCGCCATTTAAAGAAGCCTTTGCAACAATGCGAACCCCCCGGGCAGCCAGAAGCAGAGGATTCCCCGCAGATCTCCCTTTGCGTCAATGCTATCCCTGGGAACTGTACACCATAGGAGGCCAATATTGTTCTTTGCGCGTGTAGACTGGCCATTTTTTGCGTTCATTTGTAGTTGTGTGCCTCGTTTCCATCCATTCCACGCCGCATTAGCGAACATCAAGTCATCGGGCCCACCAGCGACGTGCCATAGAAGAGACCTTGAGTTTCTGTAGTTACGCGTTACTGACACCTGGTTAACCCCCTGCCCCCCCTGCCCCGTCCCCTGCTCCGTAGGGGACCCCATAGGGGACTCTGTGCTCAGCTTGGACAATGGGGTGGGGGTTAAGCAAAAGGCGTGAAAAAGGTCGCATATTGTCTGTGCGCCTCTTCTCACCGGGAACCAAATGCAGTGAGTTGCTGCCTATCGCAACGCTCCCCGCCCGCTCCCCATGGTGGCTCATCCGGCCTGTCGGCCATTGCATTGCCCATGGCAACCCGGTCCTCCCCGCTGCCCATCGCAACCCCATGGCCTTCCGCATGCCGCCCATCGTGACCTGTTCAGCGGGGGTCCCTGCCAGAAGCAACCTCGCTTCAGCGCCCTCAGTGCCGGCGTGCTGCTGTCAACAGGCATGTCCCGCGTGTCCTCAACCTCGAGCTTCACGTCCATTGGCACTGGGTCATGCACTGACGTTGTGGAGGAGATCAGCCCCGTCATATATGAGGGGTATCTGAAGAAGGTGTCCCAATCGGTGGTGACAACGTCGCAGCGGGCCCGATATTTTGTGCTGTACAGCACGCAGCTCCACAAGTACCCCAGCAAAGAGGACTTTTTGAGCCAGCGCAGCCGGCCCAAAGTCATTGATCTGCAGCAGGTGACGAAACCCCCCCCCCCCCTCTCTTCCTGGCGTGGATGCTGTAGGTGCAGTGGGCTGCAATCGACCAGTGGGGCAAACATCGCACTCTCAGAGAAAAGCAATCTCGCCTCTTCCCCTGCGACCCTCTCCCTGGCACAAATGACCCCGACCGAACAAGCAGGTCATACAGGTCAATATGGCACTGGACACTGGTCGTAGTACACTGCAACCTACTGGCCTGTATCCCCCCCCCCCCCCCCCCGAGTCCCCAATCCTCTTGGGTGTTTTGCGCCTTTGCATGGTTGCTATCCAGTTTTCCTTGGTAGGTGACTGTGTTGAACAACATAAGTCTACCAAAGGTCCCACCTAACTTCGCTTTGCTCACCTTGATTAGGGAGTCCTTCAAGGGGGCTTCTTCACGGGGTGCTTTTGGGGGTTCCTTTATGGGGACCCTTCGGGGAGGTCCTTCACACAGTCCTTTATGGGGGCCCTTTGAGGGGCTCTTTTGAGGATATCCCCCACAGGGCTTCTTTGGTGGGGTCCTTTGGGGGTCCTGCAGGGGGCTCTGGTAATGAGTGCCTCCAGCTGGAGTCATTCAAGTAGGACGTTCCTTAAGACCTCTTTTTTTTCCCCCTTGAGGAACGTTGGTTTGGGGTTAGGGTTAGGGTTAGCGTCACCGAGCTGGTGGAACCAATCTTGCTTTTATAACCCTCTTTAGTGTCTAGGGTGGACCTAACAGGTTTGGCAAGCAGCAAGCAAGCAGCAAGCACGCGCGAAATGGGGAAAAATCACAGCTCTGTCATGGTGCTTCGGATTCAGCCAAAATTTTGGTGGATGCTACCTATGGGTGTGAGGGACAACAACACGAAGTATGAGCCAGAAACTCAAGGGTGGTGGTAGGGAACGGGTGTCACACGTGGAGGGCCTCCAGTTCAAAATCTGTGGGAAATGGCAAAAAATTGGCAGTTTTGGGGCAGCTTGGGTGCCTAGGATGTCCATGGAGAGGTCCAATTGCATTGCAACCAACATGGATGATTAAGAAACACATTTGATCCCCGTTTAGTGTGTTATGCACGTGACTGGCTGCCCTAATGACCCCCCTTTTGGGCCCAAAAGACCGCACCATGAGACTTGAAAAGCACCCTTTTTGCATACCTATTTAAGTTCCACCTTCCTGATATGTGTTTGATGGCCATGGGTCGCGTTGGGCACCCTTGTGGTGACAAACAATGATGAAGAGGATCAGTTGCAAGCTATTTCCTTTCCGTCAACACCCTCTAATGCCCCATTTTGGCAATGGGGAGTGATGGACCGCGCACAGTGCGCGTGCTAGGGTGGGGTTACGGGGTCCACCCGAGGGTCCAAAGGTCCAAAAATGGTCAAAAATGATTTTTTCCAAAATTGTTCCCAGATCAGTTGGGGTGCTCAAACAAGTGGTTTAAGGCTATTTTGAGCTGTATTTGACCCATATTAGCCCATGCAAGTTCCCAAAGAGCCTTCGCGATCCTATCAACGTTTGTTGACTAGTTTGTAATGGTATCATTTTATCCCCCCCCCCTCTCGCAAATGAATGTTCTACGTGGTTTTTTTCACAATCGCAATCCTTAGTATCCTTAGTCTTCGCCGGTGCTATCCACTTCATTGCTATCCCGCCATATTTGCTACACTCTTGCGCGTAACCCATGTACCATTGTTCATCCACTGCAAACTGTTGCATGCATGGCTCGCTTCTAGGCTTGTCCCTAGTATCCAGTGCATCCAAGCAAACCCGTGCACACCATGAAGGGTGGTTTGTGTAGGGAGTCCCATAAGGACATGCAAAGTTTTTGTTTATAACCGACAGGTTGAGTTGTGCATTGGATACCGCTTTTCTGTGTTGCATATCCACTCTGCCATAAGGGTATGGAAGGGGTAGGGTACTGTGGGATAGGTAACCCATGTGGCAACACTTCACCACATCTTAAGATCGCAGTTGTCTGTTGTATGGTCTCAAGGCAAAGCAAAGTGACAAAGCAAAGTGCCTTCCCTACTAGCTCGGTCCCAATATTCAGTCCTGATTCCTGTTCGGGTTAGGGTCACCTAGCTGCTGGAACCAGTATTGGTTTTATAACCATCTTTAGTGTCTAGGGTGGACCTAACAGGTTTGGCAAGCAAGCAAGCAGCAAGCAGCAAGCAGCAAGCAGCAAGCAGCAAGCAGCAAGCAGCAAGCAAGCAAGCAGCAAGCACACGCGAAATGGGGAAAAATCATAGCTCCGTTGTGGTGCTTTGGATTTGGCCAGAATTGTGGTGGATGCTACCTATGGGTGTGAGGGACAACCACACGAAGTATGAGCGAAAAATTTTAAGGGTGGCGGCCGGGAACGGGCGTCGCAAGTGCCAGACCTCCATTTCAAAATCTGCCGCTTAGGGCCAAAATCAGCCTTTTTTTGCCCAAAACCGCCCTAGAACCTGCTGAAAATGGCCAAATGAAGGGAATTAGTGGCTACTCTACACATGCAACTAGACTTCCCCGTGCCGAAGGGCCCTCTAGGGCCCTCTATGTCCACGACATGTCCACGAACCGCCCCCAAAAGGCCCCCAAAATCCCAAAATTTGTGCACACTGGCCGCCGACAGGCCCAAACCCAAAACAGACCATATCTTGGGCTACGTGGCTCAAAACTCGATTTTGAGTGCACCTAATCCACCCGCAACTACCCTTTTTTGGTTGTTCCCACCCCTCAAAATTGCCCTAATCGACGCCTAGACCCCCGTACCTAGGCACAGTGGGCTGCGGCAAAGTACAAGAGGTAGCCCAAGGAGGTGGGTGCCAAAATGGGTCAACAAGGTCCACCGGGTGCAAAGAAATGACTTTTTTCAAAAATGATACTGGACCACATGGAATGCCAAAACAAATGTTTTTGGTGCGTTTTGAGCTTGTGGTGGCCCGTTTCGGCCCTCCCAAAATCCCAAAAATCCTTGAAAATGGGCGGTTTTGGGACAAAAAATGGGTCAAAAATGGGTCAGAAATGTGTTCTTCCAACAATGATCCTAGACCATTTGGGGTGCCTAAACAAGTGAAATGAGCCCATTTTTGAGCCCATTGCAAGCCATTTTGGCGCCTCCAAAGTCACAAAATGCCTTGAAAATGGGTTGTTTTGGGACCAAAAATGGGTCAAAAATGCGTCCAAAATGTGTTTTTCAAAAAATGATCCTTGACTATTTGGGGTGCCTAAAAAAGTGAAATGAGCCCTTTTAGAGCCATTACAAGCCAATCTGGCCACTCCCCAATCACATAATGCCTTGAAAATGGGCTGTTCTGGGACCAAAAATCCGTCAACAATGGATCAAAAATGTGTTTTTCCAAAGATACTTTTGGACTTTTTGGGGTGCACAAACAAGTGGAATGAGCCCATTTTGACCCCATGTTGAGCAATTTTGGCCCCTCTCAAGGCCGAACAAGCCTTAAAAAGGGGCCAATTTGGGACCACAAACGGCTCAACAACGGGTCAAACCCATGGTTTTCCAAAAATCAACCTAGTCTAGCTGTGGTGCCCAAACGGATAAATCCACTTTCCAGTGTGTACCTCAATGGTTGTGGAAGTCTCATAGATGATGTTCTTTCCCCCACCAGCTCGGTCCCAATATTAAGTCTTGATTAGGGTAAGGGTTAGGTAGGCCAAGAGTGGGTTCGGCAGGTCATGGGTTGGGGCTTTTTGTGGACATGGTGTCTCCTGCATAGATAGTTTGTTGCAGCCTAGCGGCCGTTGGTCGTGTTCGATTTTGTGGAACACCGCAACTTCAAAGACACTGGCAGCGGTTCAAGACTAGCCGTGCACGATTTTCGGTGTAGCACCCCATTTCATTCTTTTTCCCTAGTTAGGGAACATTTTGCATTCAAGGGGTCTTAACCCCACAAAATATTTTTCTAAGATGGATCCCAGTGGGATGCCCAAACAAGTGGTTTTAGCTCGTTTTGAGGCTGTGGTGACCCGTTTTGGCCCCCAAATAGATGTCAAATGGCTGAACAATGGGTCATTTTTCACCAAAATAAGGTCCAAAGGGGTCAAAACGCCATTCTATATCCGTTGGGATGCCCAAAGAAAGTCTTTTTGTCGCCTATTTGGAGGTTATGTGACCCGTTTCGGCTCTCCTGCAGTCATGTGTTGCCCCTTTGTCTTGGGGGTGCAAAGTTACCGCGGAAATGGTGGTAATTTACGCGCAGACCTAAAGTGCCGTTTTGGCGAAACAATCTCTCAAGAGTGTGCACGGAAAACAATTCTGAAGTACTCTGAACCAAATGGGTTGCATGGTGCCCATACCACTTTTTCTGTTGCCGATAGTAGAACATGGGGTTGGTCACCCACCGTGTCTAATTTTGTCAAAGGTGTGTTCACAGGGTGGTTCAGGGGAGGGGGGTATTCCCCACATGGTTGCGTAAAGACACATGGGCACATGTACTGCGGAACGGTGTTGCAAACCCTTGGGAAGCCCATTACAGAAACGAACTATGTGCTCCGGGGGGGGTGGGGTGAAAAAGCCACTACCCGTTTGGAGTATCTCTATCCTTCCATCCTTCCAGCTTGTAGTATGATGTACACCGGCTTGTGTGTTGCCATGGGGGCCACCACGGTGATGCCCCTTTTCTACTTTGCAGCCCGTCAAGTTGTTTACTAGTTTCAGGTTTCCTTTTACTCCTGGCAGTAGAATTATTCCACTACAACACATAGTTGTAAATACATGTGGTAGGACCGTAAAACTATCGGCCGTGCCCCTAGTGTACCCCGTATTAATCGGGTATATGCCCCTTTAGTGGGGAGCCACGTGGTGGTGCGATATGCACCGGGCGACCGCGTGGCAATGATAGCGGGCATTGAACCAACACCCACAATTTGAAGATCCACTATGCATGCCGGTCCACTAGACGAGTCGGTAGCAGATTTCCTGTTTCAATTCCATGTTCGGTTTTCTGTGGAAAAAGATTTAGTCCTTTATGTATCCCATGCTACAAGTGCAAGATATCAGGCCCTGGCCCACCGTTCAGTTGCTGTACAGTACCACACACACGTTTCCTTCCATTTGTGCCTGTTGTATGCTTGCACTGGAATTCTCACCATTTTTCCAGGCCGGCAGTAAACCTGTCCGCCATGTCCACTAAACCCGACAACGTGGTGTGTTGGTGCACTACTGCCTCCATCGGTTCCTCCCTGCTGCCTACTGTTCTGTTGATGCCACCGCATTGGTATGCCATTCGTAGCCTTTGTGCTCCATTGCTTTCATGTGCCGAAATGTTGAACTACACCTCAAAAGGCTTGGGCATGTGTGTAATCGGGACCATGGTACATTCATATGTTTCCTTACCAGCGTACATGGACCGTGTTCATTGGTACATGCATGACGTCTTCCACGTTCCTATCGTGTTTGATCACCAGAGGGACATATATCTTTGTGGTTCGAGTTGCCATACAACCTTACTGTTGGCAGTACAGCACACGGCAATTGATTGTGGCCCAACACCGGTGTCTAGTACATGCGTGTCTAGCAGACTGTCATATCATATGACACACTTATTTTCCTGTACGTTGGTATGGTGCGATCGGGTCAACTCTGACCAAAGGTGGCTTTGCTATACTGCCAACAGTAGCAGGTCCCACGCTGCGGTATTTTGCCTAGAATCCCATGTCTTGCACCCTGCCCTCCGATGTCATTGACTTGGACATGTGCCATAGGCTCCTCAGTATGGAGACCCCCTATGAGTCCGCTGAGGACCTATATGGGGATGCTGTTGATGGCGGAATGGCAAAATTCCTCGTAGACTGTTGCGTGCAACTGCGCATCAACGCCAAGACCCGCCGGCAAAACTCTTCGAACAATTGCAAGGAGGAGTGTGAGGACCGAGGGCGGAAGCAGTGCTCACACCGGTTGATACCAACCATCTTATTTATGCTGTACCGTACCCTGCTTCAGCTTAGTCACCCTGACAATGCTCGGGCTAGTCTGCCTCAAGACACTACAAGGGTATGCAAAAGGGTTCGTGTTCGGCTTGCTGCCTGCGGTTTGCTTTCGGGCCCACGTGCCGCTAGGCCCTTGTGGCGACACGTGTAGATATTAGTGAGCAAGATGTTCTACGGATTTTGCAACACGGGGGGAGTACACTTGTTGCTTGGGTAGACTAGTTCAACAATGCCCGGTACTCCAAAAAGCCGGCCACACGACGTGACATGTCATTTTCCACAACTGCTGTGGCACTCATTCCTGTTGGTACTGTGAGGGGACATTTTGTGGGGCACCCCACACTTGACTACCTATATAGTGATGGTTCAGCATGTCAGTGACCTACAAGAGGCGTGGGTGTCTTTACTGCCTCGGCAAAGCAGCTTGCGCGCCAAGGCATGTGTTTTGAGCAGGTGTGGTGCCCCTTGGATGTTCGCCACAAGGAGGTGGAGGTCACTCCATGGTTCCCCTTAGCCATTTGGGATGTGCCTATGTCCAACCTTTCGGTTTCACGGGGCCATGTACGGTGTGCCAACTGGCTAACAAATGTTCAAAACTAGTGTTACCTCTGCTATGCGACATCACCATTTACTACAGCTACCTGAAAATGTTGCACAGCTATTGGGTGCAGCCACTTCCGATACGCCATGTGTGTGGTTCCGTTTGTCCTCTGTTTGGTGTCTGGCATCCGTACAAGTACTGTTTGGATCACGCATACAGTGCTTTCCGGCTGCTCATGGTGGCACTTGAGTACTAGGGGTTCCTACATAACTCACATGTAGAGCATCTTTGTGCCTATCCTTCCCCTATTGTTAAGGAGCGTCTTATTTTGGTGCTCTGTCTTTTCCTTCAAGGTATACGAGCACACTTGTGTTGTACCGCTGGCAATAGAAGACAAACAACTGGCAGGGCGATATCGTCTTGTTTTCCAGTATGCCCCGGCGGTACTTTGCCTTGGCATTATGGTCCGTGACTGTTCATGGTACCACTGCACCCCAGGTGCGGGTGACGCTGCCAGGTGGTGCCTGCATATTTTGTTGTACTTGATTCTGAAGTTAAACCCACAACATAGAGACGGTGGTTAGAGGCGTGCTTTGCACTTAGCACTCCGGATGTGGTCCTCTTACCACTCTTCTCTTCTTCCATCTGCCTTCATGGAGGAGAAGGGTGAGGCCATGTTGTCTTGTTTGGCACAGGCAGTTGCTGAGGATACCAGCATTACCAGTGTTGCGGACTACCACAACACATTTGTTACCCTACACCACCAGCAGCCGGGGACCCATAAGCCCATCACCAGTTCCCACACCACCCGGGAAAAAGTGCGGGCCATAAGCTGCACCTGACACTAGCATGCATTCAGGTAGGTACCATTCTGTTTGTAAGAAAGGTGGCTATTAGACCACAGCAGGGTACCCACACCACCAATACCTTGCGGGCTACCATGAAGTGGCTTGAGGACCCCGGTTTTCCACCGTGCTTGACTACCGCGGTTGGGGATGCAACGCATCTGTATATTGCATATCGTGCACTGGATGTGTTGTGTCTGGATGTGTTTTTTTTAAGTGAAATTAGGGCTGTAAGTTGGCCTAGGTTTCCCGCCGCAGGGGCGCACATGCCTCCTGATATGGCGGAGGTGGCTCTGCACCCTGCCTTCCATGACTTCAAGCAGCCGTTCATAAAGTTCTGTGCCCATTTTGGATACACACGCCCGTATCCCTTCCCCATTGACGGGGATGCCGTGGGCGATCCTGCCCCCCTTGACGCGGTGGCACGCGCAGCAATTCTAGTACCCCCCCCCCCCCCCGCAGTACCGAGACCTGCTTTTGCGGAAGATCCTACACTTGCACACCCTGTGGTCCGTGCGATGGATGGTGACGGTGCATCGGACAGTGATGTGTCATCATCCAATGTGTCTAGTTTGACGTCTGCTGGTGGGGACAGTGATAGCTGAAATGGTGTTCATAGTGTGACGGTAATCGACTAGACCCCATGGTTTTACTGCTGACAATAAAAGACCATGGCTGTGCTCATGAGTGCCCTTGGTAATTCATTGTATTCATACACGGTGTTGGTGTAATGTGTTGTCATGTCTTTTGAGTTTTATAGCTGTTACACTGCCAACAGTAGAAGGGACTTGGGGCTGAGGTGATGAACGGTGACGTGCGTTGCGGTGCACCATGTTGCATTCCCGAACCACCCACTTTGGCATCACAGTGAATGTACAGTCACCCACATTGAAAAGGCCATTGGCTCATGTTCGGTTGTCAGCCGTAAGAGATCACGGAAGTCCCCGACCACCAAAGTGCACCGTGCGCTTGTGGTGCTAATTCATGCTTGTGTGAAATGCATTGTCGGTTACGTACCAGCCAAATACACCAGATATGGTTTGTGACACAAGGCGGATGCGCCCTAGCGTTTCATTTCCTGCAGTGGACCACCCTCGCCACATAGTGCCTTTGCACCGGTCTGAATGAAACCTAAACCTGCAAGGTCCACCCCAACCGTGCACATGCAAGGTGGATGTGTGATGCGATGTGAAGAAACACAGTTTGCACACTGCCAAATTTGCCCATTACATAGGCCATTGGGGTCTATTTTTCCTATTTGTTGCATATCTATCCTCGGCAGCATTCGTTGAAAAAAAAACTGATTTCTGATGATGGCAATGCTCGCGGGGGTGCACATGACACTGCACAGCCTGCAGAAGTAGCCCCCCCATCAAAGGCTGCCCATCGTCCAAATGGTCCGTTGCCGGATCATATGGAGGACCTCTCCTACGACGAGGTCGAGGAAGTGCGTCCTAGTGCAATGGCGGGCCATGGTACTTGTGGAGGAGAGCACCCAGATTTAAATGGGCCAAGAGGCGAGGAAGACGAGGAGGAGAATGAGGAGGAGGAGGATGAGGAGCAGGACGAGATGGAGGACATTGGTGGGGAAGAGAAAGTTGATGCGACCCGGCACCGGACCGATGAGGAGGCTCAAGTAGCTCTCACACAGCTCCGCAAGTGGATTGCGTGGCAGGGGTACGTACCGTTGAAGCAACCGGTGTGGCGAGGAACCCGATGCCGTGCACGATCCATCCGTTGAGCGGCAAGAGACTGCAGATCAAGGCCAGCCTGCGACTGAGAGGCCTCGTGGTGGAGGTGCAGATGTACTTGCTTGAGTTGCAAGGTTTTTTTTTGCTTGTTGTGCAGCCGTGTGGTTTGAGTTTCGCAGCTGGCTGTAGAAAATGATTTGTGATCATTGCCATATTGTAGGATCACGATGACGGCAGCCCTCAATAACATTTGCTGATGGCAGTAGAAACCTGTGCTTTGTTCCTCAACAGAACCCACGTACTTCGCCATTGCCGGTCAGCACATCTCCGCCGGCGTACGTGAAATCTTCAATTTGAAGACGGCACTAATGGCCCAGGGAGGGGGGGAGGGTTTGATAAGGCAGACTTGCCGAAGCCCTACACACAGACTTGGGGCGTGGTGATGAAACCGGACATGCCTATAGTGGTGCTGAGGATGGTGGGAGGCCTAAGCTAGCAAGCCCAGCGGAGCCATTAGGAGACCACGTTCAAGGAGATCATGGAAGCCTCGCAGAGCTGTGCCACCAAAGAGGCGGGAAGACCAAGGAAAAGGTGACACTAGATGGAGATGAGATCCAGAGCATCATTCAAGACCTGGGCCTAGAGTACAAGGACTATGAGACACCTAAGAAGACGGTATGTTCTATTGCCATCAATAGAAAATTCGATGCTATTGTGTCTTTCGTAGCAACGTTGCGGCGATGTAACGCCGTGTGTCCAGTGAGAAGTTTGCATTACCATTGTTGTCATCACAGCAAGAGCGGCTAGTGACACAGTGGCGGGGTGTTGCCAACTTTGTTGGCATGATACCTGGCAATCGTAGGCAAGGGTCCTTGGACCAGCACCCTTTGAAGAGCCAACTGGGGATATGCAGCACAAGTACTGCAAGGAGTTCATGGAGTGGCTGACGGATCCGTTGACGAAAAAGGTCACGGTGAGCACGGTGAACCGCAAGCTAAAGGAGTGGCGACAAGTTAAGCGGATCAACACCCATGTGTACCACCAAGTCTCGCCGATCCACGACTCTCAACGTATGTTGTTTGCTTGGTGTGGGGAAGATGCTCTGCCGCACACCAGCTTTTACTACTGACAGTAGAACGGAGTTTGGAGTGATCTTCGGCACACTATCAATGCAACAGGTGGTTCGCACACAACACCTGCTGTGTTTTACTCCTGGCGGTAGAACACCCTGTTGTATCAGCAAAATCTCATCCTATCCTATCCTATTTGGTGAGGCATCCCATCCTATTTCGTGAGGCAGCGAGAGCAAAGTGAACCGTCTGATGGCCTTGGACAGCGGGCTATGGAGTTGGGGATTGCGAGAGTGAGTAGCAGCAATATGGAGATTTGAACGATTAATGAAGGCAAAGGATTTGCCAAAGGCCAAGTTCGGGACCCTGGCAGCACGCGAGGTGCCGAGGAAGAGCGTTATGGCAGAGATGACCGCGAAACGTACGGTGAGCACGGATGCCGCAGAGGATTGAGTGGTTGAGGTGGTGGTGAACCACAAGATGCTAGCAGTGCGATACTGCAAGGAGAAGATGGGAACAGTGAGTGTAGCCCACCTGCTGTGCATTGAGCTGCGGCATGTTAAGCCGATGGACACGATCCCTGTGGTCCTAGGTGGTAAGTTGGTGGCTGATGGGACCCGATGCATTGTGTATGGACCCAACGCCTCAGAGCAGGCTGCATCCCTGAAGGAGAGGCAACGTGTGCTGGCAACTTGCTGGCAACTTCTACCAAGACGGAGGTCGTGGTGTACAGCACAGGGGAAACGGACATGGTTGCAAACGTCAATCGGAATGAGTTCACATGCACTGTTCTGTATGTTGTGTTGCTGCAGCCCAAGAAGTTCATTCTGCACCCACCATACGTGGTTGTGAATTACCCATGGCACACCTCGATGTCCCGCTCGTGGTCCGAACTTGTGGTGTCATCGATGAGTGTGCAAGCTGATTCAGCAAAGCGCATGCTCTTGATTTTCCCCGCATCCTGTTGCTCTGCCCAACAGATTTTGAAGACTGCGTCGGCCCTTTTGGTGTACTCAGTGTAGTGCACCATCCGTTTCTGGGATTGTACCGGCCTGCAACCCAAAAGGATGCAGAAGGCGCCGTTGGAGGAGGTGACAACCACACAGAATGCACTGCCTCCGGACTTAGATAGGGTGTTGTCGTTGTTCGCAAACGCGACCCCCGTGACCCTAATTGCGGTGAAGCCTAGACAAGCGATTTGAGGAGACCACCAAGCACACAAAGAAAATAGACAAGCAGGTGATGAAGCAGGAGGCTAGGCAGGAGGCAAAGCAAGCTACCCAGGCCGGCCCATGCTGAAGCTAGCTGGGAAGAAGACGAGTGCATCATCGCAACTGGCACGCTTGATGGAGAGCCCCCTTCCCCTACCAACCCCGGGTGAGAACCCGCAGCACAAGACCACCGGGCCTCCTGCTGAAAAGCAAGGCGTCATAGTCCAAGGCCAAGCCCCTCAGCCAAGCCGTCTGCCAGTGCCTCCTACTTTTTCTGGTCCGGAGGCCACAACTGTGAGTACGGGGGTTTAGCGGAAGACCCGGGAAGTGAAGAGACCAAGGCCTGCCATTAGAACCCAGGAGGATGCACAGACGGGCCCGGCCACGCGCTCCGCTGGTTCCAGCTCTGCACCTCCCAAGATCCCTACTGCACAGGACATGCAAAAGTTTTTCGAGAAGAGTAAAGGGGGGGAGAAGAAGTGGTCCTAGTGACTGCTGGATGCTGGTGTTCTACTATTGGCGGTAACCCCCCCCCACCACCCGAGGATACGGGTTGCTACCTGTGACTATGATGGATTTCTACCTTGGGTGTGGTGCGAACTGCGGTTCTACTCCATACTTGCACCATCGTTTGTGATAGTGTGCACCTATTGGGCGAGCACTTGACGCAGCGCGCGTGTAGGGCGGAGATTTAGCGGTCTGGCCTGACCAAGCAGGTGCAGCTTCTGCTCCGGGGGGGCCTTGTCTAGGGGTTTTGAGCTTGGTCCGTGATACTCTTGAGTTGAACTACTGCAATAAGTTGTTCCATCAAGCTGTCCATGCTTTGAGCGCCAGATCGTGCAAGACAAGGCACTACACAAATGTTGCTCTTTGAAGATCCCGCCCTTGAAGCTCAGCCTGAGCATGTTGTACCCAAGGGTTATCTCTCCTTAAGCGGCATTTTGGGAGGTGTGTCAAAATCGGCCCCTGAGGGGACGGGCAAACATGTTGGAAAAGTAGCGCACGGTGTGCGTGCTGCGCAGATACTCCCCCATTGTGCTGCTCACTCCTACTGCTAGCAGTATTACTGTTCTTCTTGTTTGCTTCAGCATATGGGGTGCACTTATGAGCACGGCATGGCACTCACTTCACCGTAGAGCACTCCTACAAACCTTTGGGAATACATTGCATGTGTTTGCGGGTTTGGGCTTCGATGCATTCATTTTTTGAACCCATTCAGAACCCCCACAGGTTTGTGTTGAACAGACTTCAGGTAACAGCTTTTTGTGGCGCAGATTCTGTTGCTGAAGTTAAAAAAAAGCATTGCAGTATGTTAACATTGTGATGTAAATATTGCAGCTTTGTTTCATTTTTCTAGGGAAACACTGTTGTGCCTGCCTTTCTTTCACTATTTCCATACAGGTCAACGTGGTGGGTTGTGCGACTCTGCCTTGGAACAACGCCTCTTTACCCTTCCATTTCGTCGCACATTCCTGTTTCCCCCCGTCTAAATACTTGTTTTAGTGCTAGCAGTAAAGCGATTGTAGAAGGGCTATTGTGAAGCATAAAAACGGATTTTAGGTCAGTGCACAGTCTTGAGTTTTTGTTACAAAAAAGGGGGTGTGCGTGGGGCCACGAAACCACCCTCTAGTAAGTTACCACAAAAAGGGTAACTTTGCACCCCCAAGTTTCTGCTTGCGCAAATGTCAAAGCATCATAGATCATTTTTTGACGGGTCCTTTAGTGGGGGCACAAGTGGGGGGGGGGGGGTCATTTTTTTGGGGGAGCCTTCATGGGGACCCTTCAAGGAGGTCCTTCACGGAATCCTTTGCGCCGTTCCTTCAAAGGGGTCTTTCAAGAATGTCCTTCACGGGGCTTTTTGGGAGGGGTCCTTTGGGGGCTACTTTAGTGGGCTTTGGTAGTGGGTCCCTTTAGTCCCTTTGGTCGGGCCCTTCATTGAGTCACAGGGGGGGCTTTCATAGAACTCCTTTCATGGGGTTCTTTTGGGGCTCGCTTCGAGGCCCTTCATGGTCGTCCTTGAAGAGGATTGTGTAGTGCCCTCCTTGCCTGGATCCTCAGGGGAGTCTTTCAATGGGGTCTTTGAGGGGGGGTTCTTGTGTGCTGCTTCAAGTGGTGTACATCATGTTCCCTTCCTCACTAGCTGGGGCCCCAAGCTGAATGTCACGAGGGTGTACAGTGGAGGCACCCATTTTAACGAGCAAGCAGCAAGTAGCACACCTGATCTAGCGGAAAAAAAATCAGAATTCCCTTGTGGTGGTTCAAAATTTGGGTTGGTGAGAACTTGGATGGATGATACCTACGATACCTACGAGTGTGCAGCCCACATAATCCCACTAAGTTTGAGCAAGAAACTCCACAGTGGCGTCCGGGAACAGGTGCCGAAAGTGGCAGGCACGGGTTTCAAAATCTGTCGAGAATTAAAAAAAAGCCATTTTTCACTTGTTTGTGCTCTCTAGGATGTTTGAAGAATGGTTGTTTGCATTGGAACCAACCTAGATGATGAAAGAACACTTTGGGGCACTGTCTAGTAGCTTTAGCATCCGAGTAACGGGCTCATCGATGTCTTCGGAGGTCCAAAAATGGCCAAAATTAGCCCTGGGAGTGACTTTCCTACTTTTTCGAGTGCCACCTTCTTTTGCTATGTTTGACTGCCATGTAGGCACCCTTGTGGTGATGAGTAATGGTGAATGGGAACACTTGCAGGCTATTTCCACATTGCCAACACCTTTCAGCACCGCATTAGCACCAAGGAGTGGTGTCTTTGGCGTGTGCCCGGGTAGGCTGGTAGGGTTAGCGAGGATTGCATTTGAAGATGGCGGGCTGTCGGGCACACTTACACTTCATTGCACCTTGCGCACACCATAGGTCAACACTTACGCGCGGCTGTATTTTTGGGTTTGGGAAGGGCCACCTTGTCCCTTGTTTCGGAAGGCTCGAACCTGTGGATCCTAGAAATCTCACCGAGGGGGATGCTTCGGTATCTAGTTGCAACAATCATGGTCCCAGGGCACCTCTCCATATGTTTTACTGTTTTCGTGTGTCTGGGGACGTTTGCCATGAAGGCTGAGTAAGATTGCCTGCTGGTACTTCCGGGTGTTTGCATTGGTTTGAGCGAGTTTTCAGGAATAAATGGTTACATTGCTTGTCCCAAGGCACTAGGTTTTGGTAGCCGTGAGTGGGAAAATTGTCCCTCTACTCGGTCCGGGGTTTGTAGTGAAACCTAGTAAAATTTTTTTTCTAAAAAACTATTTTTTTTTACTAGGTAACGGTTTACTGGGTTCACTAGTTTTTACTAGGTATTAGGAACCTAGTAAAAAAAGGTTTTTTTTCTACCAGGTTTCGGAACCTAGTAAAAAAAAGGTTTTGTTTTTAGTAGGTTTCACAATGTAGTGAAAAAACAGTTTTTTTTTGCTAGGTTATTAGGTCGCCACCCTGCCCACTTGTGGGGCACCTCTGATTCTGCCCCCCGCTCTGAAGCTGTGGGGACCCCCTAGGCGGCAGGGGTTATGTAGATAGCTTGCCCACTTGCCAATTCTGATTCTGCCCCCCGCTCTGAAGCGGTGGGGACCCCCCTAGGCGGCAGGGGTTATGTAGCCACCTTGCCCACTTGTGGGCCACTTGTGATTGTGCCCCCCCTTTGAAGCGGTGGGGACCCCCCAGGCGGCAAGGGTTATGTAGCCACCTTGCCCACTTGTGTGCCACTTTTGATTCTGCTTCCGCTCTGAAGCGGTGGGGACCCCCCCAGGCGTCAGGGGTGATGTAGCCACCTTGCCCACTTGTGGGCCACTTGTGATTTTGCCCCCCGCTTTGAAGCCGTGGGGACCCACCAGGCAGTAGGGGTGATGTAGCCACCTTGCCCATTTGTGGGCCACTTGTGATTTTGCCCCCCGCTCTGAAGCTGTGGGGACCCCCTAGGCGGCAATGGTTATATAGCCACCTTGCCCACTTGTGGGCCACTTGTCATTGTGCCCCCCGCTCTGAAGCGGTGGGGACCCCCCCGGCGGTAGGGGTGATGTAGCCACCTTGCACACTTGTGGGCCACTTTTGATTGTGCCCCCCGCTCTGAAGCTGTGGAGACCCCCCATGCAGTAGGGGTAATGTAGCCACCTTGCCCATTTGTGGGCCACTACTGATTGTGCCCCCCGTTGCAAAGCGCAGGGGACCCCCCAGGCGGTAGGGGTGATGTAGCCACCTTGCCACTTGTGCGCCACTTGTGATTCGGCCCCCCCGCTCTGAAGCGGTGGGGACCTCCTAGACGGCAGGGGTGATGTAGCCACCATGCCCATTTGTGGGCCACTTTTGGTTGTGCCCCCCGCTCTGAAGCGGTGGGGACCCCCTAGGCGGGAGGGGTGATGTAGCCACCTTGCGCACTTGTGGGCCACTTGTGATTCTGCCCCCCGCCCTGAAGCGGTGGGGACCTCCCAGGCGGCAAGCGTGATGTAGCCACCTTGCCCATTTGTGGGCCACTTCTGATTGTGCCCCCCGCTCTGCAACGGTGGGGACCCTCAAAGCGGCAGGGGTGATGAAGCCACCTTGCCCACTTGTGGGCCACTTGTGATTTTGCCCCCCTCTGTGAAACTCTGGGGACCCCCCATGCGGCAAGGGTTATGTAGCCACCTTGCCCACTTGTGGGCCACTTCTGATTGTGCCCCCCGCTCTGAAGCGGTGGCGACCCCCAGGCAGTAGGGGTGATGTAGCCACCTTGCCCACTTGTGGGCCACTTCTGATTCTGCCCCCCGCTTTGAAGCTGTGGAGACCCCCCAGGCCGCAAGGGTGTTGTAGCCACCTTGCCCATTTGTGGGCCACTTGTGCTTATGCCCCCCGCTCTGAAGCGGTGGCGACCCCCAGGCAGTAGGGGTTATGAAGCCACCTTGCCCACTTGTGGGCCACTTGTGATTGTGCCCCCCGCTCTGAAGCCGTGGAGGACCCCCAGGTGGCAACGGTGATGTAGCCACCTTGCCCATTTGTGGGCCACTTCTGATTCTGCCCCCCGCTTTGAAGCTGTGGAGACCCCCCAGGCAGCAAGGGTGTTGTAGCCACCTTGCCCATTTGTGGGCCACTTCTGATTGTGCCCCCCGCTCTGAAGCTGTGGGGACCCCCCATGCAGTAGTGGTGATGTAGCCACATTGCCCACTTGTGGGCCACTTTTGATTGTGCCCCCCGCTCTGAAGCGGTGGGGACCCCTTAGGCGGCAGGGGTTATGTAGCTAGCTTGCCCACTTGCCATGTTTGATTGTGCCCCCCGCTCTAAAGCGGTAGGGACCCCCCAGGCGGCAGGGGTTATGTAGCCACCTTGCCCATTTGTGGGCCACTTCTGATTCGGCCCCCCGCTCTCAAGCGGTGGGGACCCCCCAGCGGCAAGGGTGATGTAGCCAGATTGCCCACTTGTGGGCCACTTGTGATTCTGCCCCCCGCTTTGAAGATGTTGGGACCCCTTAGGCGGCAGGGGTTATGTAGCTAGCTTGCCCAAATGCCACGTTTGATTGTGCCCCCCGCTCTGAAGCTGTGGAGACCCCCCATGCAGTAGGGGTAATGTAGCCACCTTGCCCATTTGTGGGCCACTACTGATTGTGCCCCCCGTTGCGAAGCGCAGGGGACCCCCCAGGCGGTAGGGGTGATGTAGCCACCTTGCCACTTGTGCGCCAATTCTGATTCGGCCCCCCCGCTCTGAAGCGGTGGGGACCTCCTAGACGGCAGGGGTGATGTAGCCACCCTGCCCATTTGTGGGCCACTTTTGGTTGTGCCCCCCGCTGTGAAGCGGTGGGGACCCCCCTGGGGGGAGGGGTGATGTAGCCACCTTGCGCACTTGTGGGCCACTTGTGATTCTGCCCCCCGCCCTGAAGCGGTGGGGACCTCCCAGGCGGCAAGCGTGATGTAGCCACCTTGCCCATTTGTGGGCCACTTCTGATTGTGCCCCCCGCTCTGCAACGGTGGGGACCCCCAAAGCGGCAGGGGTGATGAAGCCACCTTGCCCACTTGTGGGCCACTTGTGATTTTGCCCCCCTCTCTGAAACTGTGGGGACCCCCCATGCGGCAAGGGTTATGTAGCCACCTTGCCCACTTGTGGGCCACTTCTGATTGTGCCCCCCGCTCTGAAGCGGTGGCGACCCCCAGGCAGTAGGGGTGATGTAGCCACCTTGCCCACTTGTGGGCCACTTCTGATTCTGCCCCCCGCTTTGAAGCTGTGGAGACCCCCCAGGCGGCAAGGGTGTTGTAGCCACCTTGCCCATTTGTGGGCCACTTCTGCTTATGCCCCCCGCTCTGAAGCGGTGGCGACCCCCAGGCAGTAGGGGTTATGAAGCCACCTTGCCCACTTGTGGGCCACTTGTGATTGTGCCCCCCGCTCTGAAGCCGTGGAGGACCCCCAGGTGGCAACGGTGATGTAGCCACCTTGCCCATTTGTGGGCCACTTCTGATTGTGCCCCCCGCTTTGAAGCTGTGGAGACCCCCCAAGCAGCAAGGGTGTTGTAGCCACCTTGCCCATTTGTGGGCCACTTCTGATTGTGCCCCCCGCTCTGAAGCTGTGGGGACCCCCCATGCAGTAGTGGTGATGTAGCCATGCCATTTGTGGGCCACTTGTGATTCTGCCCCCCGCTCTGAAGCGGTGGGGACCCCCCAGGCTGCCTTCTTGTAAATTTAAGCAACGTATGAAGTATGCTGGTGCAGTGTACAACACCACCCTGCAGATAAGGCTCGGGGCAATCACTGCCGATCACCACCATTTGTGGTCTGAGTGCCGGCAAAAGGGCTGTGTGGCGTGTCCCTGGGTGAATAAGGATGGGGCGGGAGAACTCTTTTTGCACAAAGGGGGATGTCTCAATGGTGTGCGTGGGTCCCATAAGTTTCAGGGGGTTTCTAACCTGGAAGAGGTATATATTGTGCAACCTGTATTGCACAACACCAAAGGAGCAGCCTCCAGGATCCTGGGTGTCATAGGTCGAACACTACCAGCGCCCTACAACCATGAGCTACTCCAGGTCATAGCACATGTGGCAAGGAGGTATGATCCTGGATCTTTGCCACCTGATAGCAGGCAGCACATGCGTCACGTACGAGGTAGATTTCAGGCAGGCATTAGCCTCACAGGTCGCGAGGCCCGCACAGTCATGGGCAGACTAGCAGGGGGTATGGTGCTCCCCCTGCCTTTCCATTCCTTGGTGGTGGCATTTTGCCACATGGTGCATCTATGCTATGGTTGTAATAACCTGGCAACTGTCACATGGCAAGCTATGGGGATGTTGTACACATATATTGTGCACATCATCCCCGAGTTTGCTGAAGAAGGTTGCACTGCAACCTTATATATGCATGGGTGGTCCCACACATGGTTTAATCCACGGACACCCATGCTGTATTCCGATGAGGCCGGCGAGCGGGATCTGAGGGTGGCCAAGAGATATGCCCCCGTCACTAGTACCAGGCAAGATGCCAGTATTAGTGAAAGTTTGAAGCATGAGCTGTATCAGAAGTTCGTGCAGAAAAAAAAGAAGATCCCCTGTGCCAAAATTTGGGCGCCCGTGCAACGAAACGTTGTTCTTGAGGCGTGCATGGTTGCTGCCAATGCCGTGTGGCATGTGGTCTTCCAACGCCTCTTAGAGCATTTGCTGGATTTCCAGGAGGGAGGTGGTTGCTCCCTATATATGCACCCAGACACCCGTTCGGTGAAATGCGCCTTTCCAGGTGCAAATCCCGAGAGTGATGTGGTATGTCTGTGTGGGACCTGTGGCTCAAAGCGTGGTGTCCGTCAATGGGTACCACTGGACAGGGAAGCTGTCTGCAAGTGGCCCAAACTGGGTTTGAAGAGCCGTGCCACATTTAAGTCCTGTGCTGCACGCCGTAAGGCGCTGAAGGACAAGGGAAAGGGTAAGGGACGTGTGGGGCCCATCCCTCAAAGCCGAGTTTCTAACCCTGCGACAGTTGATATTGTACCCCCTTCGGAGGGCGAGGACAGTGCTGCTTCATTTCAAGGTCCTACGGGTTTGAACGAGCAGCAGCGTGTTCAACCCATGAGGCGTACGAAGTTGGCGCGTGTACCCATTGTTGATAGCGACATTGAGCAGCAACTTGTGTGCCCTCGTGGCACTGGCAGTAGCAGCAGTAACAGTAGCAACAGCAGCAGCAGCAGCAGCAGCAGCAGCAGCAGCAGCAGCAGTGATAGTGGGAGCAGTAGCAGTCCCGAGGATAATGATTCGGATGATGATGCTGTGCACCTATCTGGTGCCTCCACAGTAAGTGCCTCAGATTCTTCCTCATCATCCAGTGACAACCCTGAACCCCAACCTCAACCCAAGAAGTATCGCCGTGCGGTGGTGGATGTGGATGCCATGTCAAGCGATGGCTGTCCTGTGCAGATGCTCAGCGAAGGAGATTACAGCATTCACAGTTCAAGCTGAAATGAACAGGCAAGGCACTGAGCATTCACATTTCAAGCGTAAGTGAACGGTCATGCTTGTCTTTTTGTGTGTTTCTTTGCTGAGGTGTGGGATTTGGGAACCAAGAACGGTGTAGGTCATTGTACAAAAAACTGATGGAAAAACGCTTGGAAGTTTTTTAAAATCCTCGGAAAGATGCTCGGAAGTTTTGGCAGCCAAATCGGGTCCCAAAACGCAACCGATATCGGTAGGAATGTTCCATGGGCTCCCCAGCCGACCGTGCCGGGGGAGCTCGGAAGAAATTTTGGCTGGGACTTCCGAGATCAACCCTGCAATATGAGTCCCATTTGCTGAGCATGAATGCTGAGCATCCCCAAATATCCTGAGCAATATGCTCAGCATTTTCCTACCACTTTTTACCTTCTATGCTGTGCGTCCCAGCACCATGTGATGTAGCCACCTTGCCCATTTGTGGGCCACTTCTGATTGTGCCCCCCGCTCTGAAGCGGTGAGGACCCGTCAGGCTGTAGGGGTTATGAAGCCACCTTGCCCACTTGTGGGCCACTTCTGATTGTGCCCCCCGCTATGAAGCCCTTGGGACCCCCCATGCAGTAGGGTTGATGTAGCCGAATTGCCCACTTGTGGGCCACTTCTGATTGTGCCCCCCGCTCTGAAGCGGTGGGGACCCCCCAGGCGGCATGGGTTACGTAGCCACCTTGCCACTTGCCAATTATGATTCTTCCTCGCGCTCTGAAGCAGCAGGGACCTTGCCCATTTGTGGGCCACTTCTGATTGTGCCCCCCGGCCCAAGCGGTGGGGACACCCCAAGCGGTAGGGGTGATGTAGCCATTTTGCCACTTGTGGGCGACCTGTCATTGTGCCCCCGCCCTGAAGCGGTGGGGACCTCCTTGGCGGCAAGGGTTATGCAGCCACCTTGCGCATTTGTGGGCCACTTCTGATTGTGCCCCCCCGCTCTGAAGCGGTGGGGACGCCCCAGGCGGCAGGGGTTATGTAGCCACCAGCTATGTGTATAGCGACCTAGTCGGCTATCAGACATCAGACATCAGACTTTTATGGACCATCATTACCAAACCATGAACCCCCCTCCCCCAAACCCCTTGATTATGCACTACATCAACCCCCCCCCCCCCCCGCCCTTTTCCACACCAAATTCTTCGCAGGAATCCCCCCCCCGTGACCCCCCCCCCCCACTGTCGGGTGCTTTGCAGCCCCCCCCCCCCCCCCCCCCCCCTGCCCCCCCAAGGAAAAAAGGCGCCACGGAAAAAACAAACCCCCCCGTTTGGAAACCAATTGCACACCTGTTGTTGACAGTGTATGTGACAACTTCAATTTGATTCTGATTTTGGATGTTGGAGCAGACAATTTGTTTGTGTACAACACCCTTGAGGTGTTTTTGATTGTTTGCCGTCTCGGCCTTTGCGCCTTAGACCAGAGACCCCTTCAATGATGAATGCGTTGATCACAACTGAGAAGGGGTTCTGGCATGTTTGCTCCTGCAACCGATTACAATTTGCTGACTGTGAGCCCCTTCAATGACGATGCATGACAATTCACATGTGCTGCTCCGTCACGCGTGGGTCTTCAGTATCGACCCCCGCAGGGACCTGTTTCTTAGGACCCGTTTTGTGCGGACGGAGCTTTGCAGATTTGCGGCCGAGGAATGGGACTGCCCCCACCCAGCAGTCAGTGTACCATGTCCACCAGAATGTGCACCATGTCCTCCAATGGCCAGCAACCATTTTGAAAACCCTTATTTGTCAATGTCATGTGCAAGCAACATACATCTGAGAAGGGGCTTTGCAGTGAATTCGAATTTGACTTCCTCGTTTTAAACCGCCCCTCTGTCCCAGCCCTCAAGGCTCATTGCAATGTGCTGCACTTTGCCCTGCTCACGCTTTGTTGTTCATTGCAGGATCTGGAGACGACCATTAAAACCCCTGTGCTCTGTCTTGTCGTCCTCCGTCTTGCCGTGGTGTTTCTTGAGGAAGTTTGGAAAACCATCCAGAGAAATGCATAGTGTAGGGAAAACACCCCCCACGCAACCCCATGCGCAATGGTGTGGAAAATCCTGCCTTGACTCTTTCAGTGTCAGCATCACATGGTGTGTGTCTGTGTTGTTCGATGTTCTGTTGGTTCTGTGTGTAGTGGAAAAACATGGAAAAAATCACAGACTACAGATTACCCACATACTACAATTCTCAGAGGTGTGCTATGGTGCAAGTCGTGAACATTTGCAACTTTGGTGCTACGTGTCGCATTGCATTTCTTTTGAAGGTGTATTTGAACGTGTGCTGTTTGTTCCTGAAAAACACCCATCGAGGTGTTTGGTATGTCCATGGTCTAGGCCCTGGCGCCTACGACCACAGACCCCTTCGATGAGGAATGTGCTGACGACAACTGAGAAGGGGTTCTGATTTCCTGGTATTTGCTTCCATGTTTGCTATTTGACACCCAGCCACATATTGCAACCCCGTCCCGATTGGTTGTTAGTAGTTGTGGGTTGTGCAGTTTGCAACCATTTTCAGCCCCTTCGATGATGGCGACGTTGTGTGTGCACGGGCCTGCTCCGTGGAACTTGGGTCCGGGCTGCAACAGGGAAGCCATGCGCAGACCCCTGCAGGGACCTTTTTCTTAGGCCCTGTTTTGTGTTCCATGGATTTTTTGAAATGCCACTGCCAATGCCCAAATCCAGCCAATACCGCACCTGAGGTGGGTCCCGAAGCAAACAGTTGAGACGCTTAGCATGTAACCCTGTGGTATAGCGCTGTGGTACACCGCTCCCCAAAAAACCATGAATCCAATGCAAGGTCCTTTGTGCACATGCAGTGGGATAGCTGAGAAGGGGCTCTTCTCTGATGTTGTGTTGCCAAGTGTGTGTTACGGGTGTTACGCATCCCCTTCAATGATTTTTTGTTTCCAAGGGCACAGACGCAGGGGGATCCTTTGCCGATGTCGGGTCTGTGCTTCCCCCACACCAGAGGCACAGACCCCCGCAGGGACCTTTTTTCTTAGGCCCTGTTTGGGTCGGCAGAGCTGTTGAGAAAGTGGGGCATGAAAGAGCATTTGCCTGATCATGGGAAAATCAGTACCATCCAACTCCACATCCCACCGGGAAGGGATCCCGCTTCGCACCAGCAGCATCCCTAAAGAGCCCTCGAGGCGCAGCCCCTGTCCCGGCCAAGTATGGTGCAAAGCCGAAGCCAAAGGCAACGGCACCACCACCATCACCACCATGCGCGCGACAGGGCGCCCAACCCTCTGCCCCAAAACCGCAGCAGACATATTTCAAACATCCCCATAGTCGTATGGCGCCCGGAGGCTGACGCTTTCACCAAAACAATGTTATAAGAAGGGGCTCTGCTTTGGCTGTTTCAGTTACCATTCTCAGAGGTGTGCGTTGCTAATGTTTTTGTGTTTTGGTTCTGTTTGATTTGATGGATTTGACGGATTTGATTCTATTAGATGGAGCATGCATTGTGCCTTGTATGCATGCATCCCCTTCAATGATGTGTCAGCCATGTGGGAACAATCCGTCCAGGGCCTACTGTTCTAGGCCCTATTTTGTTGGATGGACCCAGGCATCTCCCCATACTCCAACGGATCTGCATGTTTGCCAAACTTGCTGAAGACCACTGCAATCAGCCCTACTCCACCCTTGTGCTACACAACATATGCCAGCCCCTACCTTGACAGCTTGTCTGGGTCATTGCGCAGATTCCGGCCCCAAGGTTTCTTTTTCATTCTGTCTTGCTGGGCGCAGTACTGTCCAATGTGGCGGACTGCATTTGAGTTGGGTGATGCAGAATTCCCATTGTCAGCCAAAAAAAAAACTGAGAAGGGGCTCTGCTATGTGGGTACTGGTGGTCCACAACTTGGAGGTATTTCGTTTTGATTTAATGTGGTTGTGATTTCTTGGTATGTTTTGGTTTTATCGCATTTAATTTTATTTTATTTAGCGGATCATGCAAAACACCCTTGAGGTGTTTAGTATGTCCGTGGTCTAGGCCATGGCGCCTATGACCATAGACCCCTTCAATGATGAACATGCTGCCAACTACTGAGAAGGGGTCCCATGTCACATTCTCCTAGTACCTATGTCCCTTCAACGCTTATCTGTTCCTTGTTGAGCATGTCTCTCTCGACACAAAGGGAAATGCGTGCCTTGCCTAGGAGACAAGTGTGCGCTGAGCCTCTTCTACACATAGGGCACTCTTTTGTTATCGACCCTTGACCCTTGAGGCGAGGAAGCGCGTTCTAGGGTCTAGACCGTTGCGTCTCTGACCCAGACATTTGAGTTGGGCTTGCCCCAGCACCCACGCGTTCATCCCCCACCCACTGCAGGCTGCAATTTGCCATGTCGTCTAGCCTTCTTAGCATGGCCTCTTCCGCCCCCTCCGGCCCTTCGTTCCCGGAATGCGGTTGGGGGGATCTGCCGGAGCTCTTGCGGTTTGGAGACCAACCCCCACCGCCACCGTGGGACTCTGATGCTGAGAAGTGTCTCAGCGAACTGGCCTCGCCCCAGCCTCCATTGCTAACACCGCCTCCCTCTCCCCCTTCACCCCGCCGTGCACCAACAACCTCTCCAACGCCCGTAAGTCCTCCGCGCAGACCCCACATTAACCCAACCCCATACTTGTGTACCTGCGGCTCACTTGGAAATGTGAAGTTGGGGCTCAGTTGGGGCTAGGACGGCTCATTTGGGGCTAAGTGGTGTTTTTCAAGGGGTTTCATGTGAAAAGTTGTGGCTTTCGGGGTTGGGTTGGGGTTTTGGAATGTCTTCAAAGGGACACCAATCCCTAGGCCAAGAGGATTTGACCGGGGGGGTTTCTTTTTTTCGACGGCTCAGTTGACTGAGCACCCGACTGAGCCGTCACTGAGCCGTCACTGAGCCGGCTCACTGAGCGCTCACTGAGCGCTCACTGAGCGCGCCAAATGGCTCAGTGAGCGCTCAGTGAGCGCTCACTGAGAGCTAATTGGGGGCTCACTCAGGGCTCACTCAGGAGTTTCTCCCCCTTTCCGCCCTCTCTTCCCACCCTTGCTGGCCCACACTTCACCCTTTTCACACCAACATTGGTCCGCAGTTCTCACCACGTCTTTTCTCCAAGACCTTGAGGGTGCATGCACACATACATACTTGCATACATGTACCCGTGGCGACAAACACACAAACATCCAAACACACACACTTCGTCAGGGACACAAATAGCCAAACATATACACACACATACACCATACACACGTCCACACACACATGCACATGCACAAATTGACAACCACATTCATTCTTGTGTGCAATTATCTTGCGTGTACATAAACACATGGCCACATTGAACCATGTGAAGTGAAGGGCTAGGGAGAGATGGTTACGGGGTTGGGGTTCGGGGATATGAACCTAACCATTTGCGAGGGTGTTCCTTGTTGCCTCATGAAAATGGCACCCACCCACCCCATACACACACACACACACCATGAAGCACAAATAGGGCACAAAGGACAATGCTCGCTTTTGTGAGGTTGATCATACAACCATCGTGACCTACACCATGACACATTGATACCCCTCCCTCCTTGTCCCCTCCCCTCCCCTTTCGTTATGCTGCGTTCCCCCGCTTCCCTCGTGCGTAGCCCTTCTGTTCTCTTGCCTGTCCCGTCCCCTTTGTCCTACCTTTCCTATTTTTTGGCCATGGCATCACATGCATGATGGTGGCGGCAAGGACGATGACCTTTGCAGGTATGTTGTGCTATTATGTGTGTGGGTGCGTGTGTGCGTGCTTGCGTGCGTGTGTAGTTGTGCCCATGCGCATGTGCGCAGCTATAGATGGTTTGTTCGTTCTTGGTTTCTCTCATTTAGTGTGTTTGTATGTCTGCTTGTGTGTGTGTGGGGGGGGGGGGGGGTTGCATGGATCGATGCGTGAGTGAAGGTGTCTTTGTGTGTGAGTGGTTGTGAGTGTGTGACTGCGTTCTTTGGTTTCTGGTTGCCTAGGTTCGTGCGTGTATGTGGATTCGTGAATGTGTGTACGCGCAGGTGTGTGTGTGTGTGTGTGTGTTGCAGCTGTTGTTTTGGATGTTGTTGTTGGTTTTGGTGTTGTGTGGCATAGGCTTTGATTGTGTGCGCATAACATTGTGTTTGTGGCTGCAGACGCAGGTATGCTTGTGTTTGTGGTTGTGGCTGTGGTTCCGGGCTTGCGTACGGTTGTTGCCATGGCTGTTGTGGTAGCTGTCGTTCTTGGTGTGGTTATGGTAGTGGCTGTGGTTGCGGCTTTGGTTGTGGGTGTGGGTGTGGGTGTGGGTGTGGGTGTGTGTCTGCAAGCTGTGTTGTGTGTGGATTTGGTTGTGGTTGTGTCAGTGTGTGTGGCCCTGGCTGTGGCGAAGGCTGCAGTTGCAGCTTTCACTGTGGCTGCAGCCGTTCTTTGGGTTCAGGCTGTAGCTCTGGGGGGGGGTGGTAAAGGACTACAAAGAGGGGGGCTGAAATCACCATCCACCCCCTCCCAAAAAAGACCGCACCAAGTTTACAGTGACAGTGTACAGTGACAGTGTACAATGACAGTGTATAGTGAGAGCATACAGTGCGTGTAGAGTGACAGTGTAGAGTGCTAGTATAGAGACTTGGGCGTTGTGGCGGACGTACTGTGCGTGGGGATACATTCTATGAGACCTTGGGGAGTACAGTGTACAGTGTACAGAGTACAGTGTACAGTGTACAGTGTACAGTGTACAGTGACAATGTACAGTGACAGTGTATAGTGACAGTGTGCAGTGGCAGTGTGCAGTGTGCAGTGACAGCGTACAGTGCCAGAATACAGTGTACCATGTACAGTGACAGTAGATAGTGACACCATTGACAGTGTACATGGACAGTGTACAGTGACAGTGTACAGTGACAGTGTACAGTGACAGTGAACCATGAGTGAGCCCTCACTGAGCGCTCACTGAGCCATTTGGCGCGCTCAGTGAGCGCTCACTGAGCCATTTGGCGCGCTCACTGAGCGCTCACTGAGCGCTCAGTGAGCGCGCGAAACGGCGCAGTGAGCGCTCAGTGAGCGCGCCAAATGGCTCAGTGAGCGCTCAGTGAGGGCTCACTCATGGTTCACTGTCACTGTACACTGTCATTGCACACTGCTTGCACTGTACGGTGTGCAGTGTGCATGACACAGTGTGCAGTGTGCATTACACAGTGTGTAGTGCGCAGTGTACACTGTGTACTGCACCCTGCGCACTGCACACTCTGTATTGCACACTGCACATTGTGTATTGCACACTGCACACTGTAATGCACACTGCACACTGGGTATTGCACACTGCACATTGTGTATTGCACACTGCACACTGTAATGCACACCGCACACTGTGTATTGCACACTGCACACTGCACACTGTGCAATACAAATTGCACACTGCACACTGTAATGCACACTGCACACTGTGTATTGCACACTACACACCGCACCCTGCGTAATGCACACTGGGTATTGCACACTGCACACGGTGCACTGTGCAATACCCAATGTGCAATACACACGGTGCAGGGTGTAGTGTGCATGACACAGTGTGGAGTGTGCATTACACGGTGTGCCGTGTGGATTACATCACACACGGCATACTACACCCTGTGTAGTGCACACTACACACAGTGTGCAGTGTGCAGTGTGCAGTGTGCAATACACAGCGTGCAGTGTGCAGTGTGCAATACACAGTGTGCAGAGTGTATTACACAGTGTGCAGTGTGCATTACAGTGTGCGTTGTGCAATTTGTAACACACAGTGCAATACACAGTATGCAGTGTGCACTGTGCAATACACAGTATACAGTGTGCAGTGTGCAATACACCGTGTGCAGTGTGCATTGCAGTGTGCAGTGTGCAATTTGTAACACACAGTGTGCAGTGTGCAGTGTGCAATACACAGTGTGCAGTGTGCATGACAGCGTGCTGTGTGCAGTTTGTAATGCACAGTGTGCAGTGTGCATGACACAGTGTGCAGTGTGCATTACAGTGTGCAGTGTGCAATACACAGCGTGCAGTGTGCATTACAGTGTGCAGTGTGCAGTACACAGTGTGCAGTGCGCAGTGTACACTGCACACTACACGCTGTGTAATGCACACTGCACACCGTGTATTGCACACTGCACAGTGCACACTGGGCATTGCACACTGCACACGGTGCACTGCGCAGTGTGCACTGTGCCACTGCACACTGGGTATTGCACACTGCACACGGTGCACTGTGCAGTGTGCAGTGTGCAATACACAGTGCGCAGTGTGCATTACAGGGTGTGCAGTGTGCATTACAGTGTGCAGTGTGCATTGCAGTGTGCAGTGTGCAATTTGTAACACACAGTGTGCAGTGTGCAGTGTGCAATACACAGTATGCAGTGTGCAGTGTGCAATACACAGTGTGCAGTGTGCAGTGTGCAATACACAGTGTGCAATGACAGTGTACAGTGACAGTGAACCATGAGTGAGCCCTCACTGAGCGCTCACTGAGCCATTTGGCGCGCTCACTGAGCGCTCACTGCGCCGTTTCGCGCGCTCAGTGAGCGCTCAGTGAGCGCGCCAAATGGCTCAGTGAGCGCTCACTGAGCGCGCCAAATGGCTCAGTGAGCGCTCAGTGAGGGCTCACTCATGGTTCACTGTCACTGTACACTGTCACTGTACACTGTCACTGTACACTGTCCATGTACACGGTCAATGGTGTCACTATCTACTGTCACTGTACATGGTACACTGTATTCTGGCACTGTACGCTGTCACTGCCACTGCACACTGTCACTATACACTATCACTGTACATTGTCACTGTACACTGTACACTGTACACTGTACACTGTACTCTGTACACTGTACTCCCCAAGGTCTCATAGAATGTATCCCCACGCACAGTACGTCCGCCACAACGCCCAAGTCTCTATACTAGCACTCTACACTGTCACTCTACACGCACTGTATGCTCTCACTATACACTGTCATTGTACACTGTCACTGTACACTGTCACTGTAAACTTGGTGCGGTCTTTTTTGGGAGGGGGTGGATGGTGATTTCAGCCCCCCTCTTTGTAGTCCTTTACCACCCCCCCCCCCACAGCTACACCCAAAGAACAGCTGCAGCCACAGTGAAAGCTGCAACTGCAGCCTTCGCCACAGCCAGGGCCACACACACTGACACAACCACAACCAAATCCACACACAACACAGCTTGCAGACACACACCCACACCCACACCCACACCCACATCCACACCCACACCCACACCCACACCCACACCCACACCCACACCCACACCCACAACCAAAGCCGCAACCACAGCCACTACCATAACCACACCAAGAACGACAGCTACCACAACAGCCATGGCAACAACCTCACGCAAGCCCAGAACCACAGCCACAACCACAAACACAAGCATACCTGCATCTGCAGCCACAAACACAATGTTATGCGCACACAATCAAAGCCTATGCCACACAACACCAAAACCAACAACAGGATCCAAAACAACAGCCGCAAAAGCTGCAACACACACACACACACACACACACACATTGGCACACACACACACACACACACACCTGCGCGTACACACATTCACGAATCCACGTACGCAAACAAACCTAGACAACCGGAAACCAAAGAATGCAGTCGCACACTCACAGTGACGCACAAGGACACCTTCACCCATGCATCGATCCAAGCAAGCCCCCGCCCCCCCCCCCCCGACTCACACACAAACATACATACAAACACACTAAATGAGAGAAACCAAGAGGGAACAAACCATCCACACTTGCGCACATACGCATGGGCACAAGCACACACCCGCGAACACACACACTAGCACAACATACCTGCAAAGGTCATCGTCATTGCCGCCACCATCATGCACTCGATGCCATGGCAATAAATAGGGAAGGCATGGCAAGGGCTGGGCAAGGGGACGCGACAGGCAAGATAAGAGAAGGGGTTGGCATGGGGTAAGCGGGGGGATCAGGCATGGCAAAAGGGGACGGGGGGGGATAAGGACGGAGGGGAATGAGTGTGTCATGGTGTAGGTCACGATGGTTGTATGATCAACCTCACAAAAGCGAGCAATATCCTCTGTGCCCTATTTGTGCTTCATGGCGCGCGCGCCCGTGTGTGTGTGTGTGTGTGTGTCTGGGGGGGGGGTGCCATTGTCATGAGGCAACAAGGAACACCCTCGCAAATGGTTAGGTTCATATCCCCGAACCCCAACCCCGTAACCATCTCTCCCTAGCCCTTCACTTCACATGGTTCAATGTGGCCATGTGTTTATGTACACGCAAGATAATTGCACACAAGAATGAATGTGGTTGTCAATTTGTGCATGTGCATGTGTGTGTGGACGTGTGTATGGTGTATGTGTGTGTATGTGTTTGGCTATTTGTGTCCCTGACGAAGTGTGTGTGTTTGGATGTTTGTATGTTTGTCGCCACGGGTACATGTATGCAAGTATGTATGTGTGCATGCACGCTCAAGTTCTTGGAGAAAAGACGTGGTGAGAACTGCGGACCAATGTTGGTGTGAAAAGGGTGAAGTGTGGGCCAGCAAGGGTGGGAAGAGAGGGCGGAAAGGGGGAGAAACTCCTGAGTGAGCCCTGAGTGAGCCCCCAATTAGCTCTCAGTGAGCGCTCACTGAGCGCTCACTGAGCCATTTGGCGCGCTCAGTGAGCGCTCAGTGAGCCGGCTCAGTGACGGCTCAGTGACGGCTCAGTCGGGCGCTCAGTCAACTGAGCCGTCGCCAAAAAAAGTACCCCCCACCTTGAACCTTGACCAAGTGAGTATCTAAAACTTCTAAAAGCATTAAATGCACATTACCTAGCATGCAAAACGCACACCAAACAAGCACAAAGACATCGCAATGCACAACTGAGCCCCAAATGAGCCCCAACTTCACATTTCCACTTAGCCACCAATGAGCCGCAGGTACATGGTAGCCCGGGAAGCCGTGGAGGAGGCCCTGATGTGCACTGCCGTGCCACCGCCATCCCCCCCGCAACCCCCCAAGTACGTACCCAAGGACCCGCCCACCCCCCCAAAACCCACTGTACACGGGCCCTATAGTGCCAAAACACTGCAGCTCATCCGGGAGAATCACGGGGGTGGGGACCAGTACTTCGTAGACGGGGTGCTGAACCGCCGAGCGATGTACCGGTTTGCTGTGCAGCAGCCCAAGAAAAACCCCCTGCGGGTGTGGCAGGAGGGGATGCGAATTAGCCGTTCGCATTTCCTCAGCAGGGACGAGGAGCATGCAGCAGTGGTACTTGAAATACTGTGTGCCACCCCAAAACCCCCCCGTATCCAGCCAGCCCCGCCACCTGTGCCTCGTCGGCCGCTGCCCCCTGCACCAAGTGATCAGGTGACGCTGACCTAGTATAGCAAGCACAGCCGTACCTCACTCCTCCCACTGGCTCCCGCCCCAAAGCGGCCATGCCCCACCCCGCAGTACGGTTCATTGCTCCAGCGGCGTGCGTCTCAGTCCGCCCCCCCCGCAATTTGGGTCATTGCTCCCTGCGCAAGCCCCCTTGTAGTGACCCCAGACTTCGGCGAAACGTTCGAATTTCCAGCTCTTCGGGCAGTGTGCACCGAGCGTCTCTTACTCATAGGGCACTCTTCCAAATGGCTCCAAAATGGCTCGCCAAGACCAAGTATGGTGCAAAGCCGAAGCCAAAGGCAACGGCACCACCACCATCACCATCATCGCGCGCCCCAGAGGCGCCGCACTCCGCCCCTGTCCCGGCCCTGGCGCCCGCTGACAGGGGCGCGCCGCACTCTGCCCCCCCAAAGGCAACGGCACCTCAACCGCGCGCCCCAGAGGCGCTGCACTCCGCCCCTGTCCCGGCCCTGGCGCCGGCTGACAGGGGCGCGCCACCCTCTGCCCCCCCACAGGCAACGCCCCAGCCACCACCCGGGGGTGTGGATTTCGTCATGATCCCACCGCAACCCTCGGCACAACCACCATCATTGCGCGCCCCAGAGCCGCAGCAATCCACCCCTGTCCCGGCCATGGCGCTGGTGGACTGGGGCGCGCCACAGGGTGCCCAACCCTCTGCACCAGCAATGCGTGCCCCCGAGCCGCAGGAATCCGCGCCTGTCCCGGCCATGGCGCCGGTTGACTCGGGCGCGCCACAGGGTACCCAACCCTCTGCCCCGCAAATGCGTGCCCAAGAGCCGCAGCAATCCGCCCCTGTCCCGGCCATGGCGCCGGCTGACTCGGGCGCGCGACAGGGTGCTCAACCCTCTGCTCCACCGCAGCAGTCCATCCCCATCAAGGCACCGCAGACTGCTGCCTCAGGTTGACACAAGGTGGTGAACCCTCAGCACAACCAATGTGTGCCGCAGAGCCACAGCACTCCACCCCTGTCCCGGCCATGGCGCCGGTCGACTCGGGTGCGCCACAAAGAGCTCAACCCTCTTCACAACCACCATGTGCTGCTCCGCCACAGCAGCCAACACTGTTGCCCACTACGGCCACGTTGAACAACATGGACTACGGGCCCGATGACAACCTTGTCGAAGGGTTTACGCAACCGTGGCTTGACCGCGATAGGTTTGTGACCAAAGCATCAGAGGTGTACACCGTCCATGAGATGGAGGCCGCTAAGGTGTGGGCAGACAAGAACGGCACCAAGCGGAACCTGGCCTTTGAGCGATGGTGGCCCCACGGTGATGGCGATGGGGATGGGAATGCTCCCCCACCGCCACAATGGGCCTTTGAAATGGAGGTCTAGCGCAACTATGAGCTGTCCGATGGTGACATGGTGCGTGGCTGGATCTCCGGCAACCCCAAGTGGGATAAACACAAGCCGGACTTCGAGGCGGGGGGGGCATGGAGATGGCATCTCAGGACAGCGTGTTTGGATCAGCTGTGCTAATAAGCCACGCACCAATCTCACTAGCAACTATTGGTGTAAGGTTGTCCCCGACACAGGTGCCTTTTAGACCTTGCGTAGGGAGATCCAGAAGGGAGCAGCGTGGCCCAAACTGCTGGCAAACATGCGGGCCGAACCAAGGGACACGCCTCCCCTGTCGACCGAGGACCGGGACATCCCGAAACACCTTGTCAAACAGCACGGGCTGAATCCCTCACAGGCGTTGGCTGTGCGGCAGGTGTTGGATGCGTCATGCATCACAGCATTGACTGGTGGTGCTGGCATAGGGAAGTCAGAGACCTTGGTGGCATGCATCAAGGCGGTGCTATGGCAGCAAGGCCTCCTGGTCGCCCAGAACCCTGATCCTGCTGACCTGGCAACGTTGAACATGGGCAGGAAGGCGGGGGGACCTGAGACAAATACCCCACCCCGCGCATGCGTGTTGGTGACTGCACCCACGAACGCACAAGTCGACATGTTGTTGGCACGCGTTCACGAGGAGTGTTACAAGGACAGTGTGTTTCGTGAGAAGGTGCTTGGCGACCACCCAGCCCCCTGGTTGCGCCTCCGAGCCCAACGGGCTACTGCCCCAACAGGCCTGGCACCCTTCGACCAGGAGGCGGTGCAGAAGACCTTGGGGAAGACCCCAGGTTGCAAGCCTACCCTCAAATGTGCCCTCAACTCCTGCCGTGTGCTGTTTGCCACGGCTGGGATGGTTGCTAACCGGCACAAGATGCTGCTTGGGAAAGGGCAGGAAAAAACCAGGTTTGCGTTCAGCTTCGTGGATGAGGCGTCGGGGCACAGCATCCCTGTGGGCCTGGACTTGGCCGCCATGGGCAGCCAATGTCTGCTGTGTGGTGACCCGGGGCAGTTGCGGCCCTACAGCCACGTCCAGCTTTTGGCAAGTCTGTGTGGGGATGAGAAGGTTGAGGTAGCCCCCAACAGAGTGGCATGGCCACGGGATGACACCCTCAAGTACAACGGGGTTGTAAGGGATTGTCCTGGCCCGGAGGTGCATTGGCATGATTCGCATCGGTTTTGCACCACCAGCACCTTGCAATTCTTTTTGTACCGCACGCGCTGCCGGGCCAGTATCCTGGTACAACAGTACCGGATGACCAAGCCGCTGGCCACGCTCATGCGTGCCTTGTTTACGGGGGGGGCAGTTGGCCACTACCACTCATCTGAGCACCCCCTCCCCGACCCCATCATGAACAACCCCATCCGCATTGTGGACCTCGCTGGGTCCACCTGGTGGGGGGAGTTGGAGCAGACTTTAGGGGCACAGGACCTAGGTAGAATGTTCCATCACATAGAGGAAGCATGGGCCAACTTGCGAATGGATCCGGTGTTGCTGAGCAAGGGGGGCCTGAGCATGGAGGAGGGTCTGCTGGTGTGCCAATTTTTGGAGTATGCTGCCACGAAAGGGACCTACCCAGCACAGTCGGTAGCGGTCGTGACGACTCACTATGCGCAGATGGTGTGGCTCAAACACTGCGTGGCGTTTGTTGGTCGCAAGTGGCAGGCCCATCATGTAAACCTCCTCAGAACGGTTGCAACCCTCGATAGGTTCCAGGGGCTGCAAGCCCAGTGATCCTGGCCTCCCTGATGTCCCCGACACCAGGGGTGATGCAGGACATCTGGCGGTCAAACACCCTGACCAGCAGGGCGCAGTCGGAGCTGCACCTCTTCGGGCGGTTTGCAGGGTGGACCACCCACCCCACCCCTGGTGTATGGCTGGAGGCACTGCACGCGGTGCAGTGGGAAGCAGGCTCCGGGACTGTGAGCGACACTCTTGAGCTGGCAGGGGTTCTGAGGGAGGCCGCAACTGTGGAGAAGATTGTGCATGGCACAATCTACCGGTTGGCTTGGGGGTTGGTGGGGCACTGGCTGTGGAAGCCATGGAGGAGGCACAAGAGGGCACGGGACCCATGGGGGTATTCACCAGGCAGTGCGGATCAGTTGCTTGGCTTTGAGCGCATCATGGCCAACACTCGGAAGGATGAGGTGTCTGTTTCTGTCAGGGATGCACGGGGGAACATTGTGCAACCCCGCCTTCCGGGCGGTCATCCTGCCTGACTTCACCGAATGGGCGCTCCCGTACGTCTTGGTTGAGGACGATGGACAGGAGGACAGGGGAGAGGGGGACTGGGGGGGGCTGGTGAGGGTAACCCACACATCCAAGCTTGACCTGTGGGAGCAAGGACTCGTCTAGCACCTGGTGGGAAAGCCCCTCTTCTACAAGCAAAAGTACAGCAACAAGGAGACAGTAGGGACGCACCGCACGATCCACCTGCCCTTGTGGCAGGACGCGTACACCTGCCTGGATTCCCTGCCGTTCTTGTGTGCGGAATTCCGCACCCCTATTGGTGTGTATGTGGCGTCCCTGCTCCATGGTGTGCACCGCTGCCCTGGGACCCTCGGGCTGTGTGCACCAATTCCGGTGCACGAGGAGGAAGCCCCCCAATGTGGGTGGCGCAAGCTCCCCACGGGGTGAAAGATGGCATTCTGGGGCGCCACTAACCCTGTATGTAGAGGAACATGCATTGACCCATGGCCTCTGACCATCCCTGGCACATCACAACAGTACCGGCCACAGCACCAGCGGGAAAGAGTACACACATGTGATCACCACCAAGTTTGCTGCACTGTGCGTTCATTATGTTTGCCCGCAATGGTACGAGTGTGCCCATGCCTGCCTGCCCAAGATTGAAGGAGGTCTCCAAGGTGTTCAGAGTGGGGATGCCCAAAAAGGAGGTTGAAGACACGCCAACGATAATTGCCGTTCAACAATGATACATCACAATGACAGTGCGTCCGTCAAATATTTGGGGGGTCTACAACCCCCAAAATACTTGACGGATGTGGTTCTGTCAAATATTTGGGGGCTGTAGACCCCCAAAATATTTCACGGATGGGGTTCCGTCAAATATTTAGGGGGTCTAGAGCCCCAAAATATTTCACGAATGGGGTTCCGTCAAATATTTGGGGGGTCTACAGCCCCCAAAATATTTCACGGATGGGGTTCCGTGAAATTTTTAGGGGGTCTAGAGCCCCAAAATATTTCACGAATGGGGTTCCGTCGAATATTTGGGGGGTCTACAGCCCCCAAAATATTTCACGGATGGGGTTCCGTCAAATATTCGGGGGGTCTATACCCCCCAAATATTTCACGGATGGGGTTGCGTCAAATATTTGGGGGGTCTACAGCCCCAAAATATTTCACGGATGGGGTTCCGTCAAATATTTGGGGGGTCTACAGCCCCCAAATATTTGACGGATGGGGTTCCGTCAAATATTTGGGGGGTCTACAGCCCCCAAATATTTCACCGATGTGGTTCCGTCAAATATTTGGGGGGTCTACACCCCGCAAATAGTTAACGGATGGGGTTCCGTCAAATATTTGGGGGGTCTGCACCCCCAAATATTTCACGGATGGGGTTACGTCAAATATTTTGGGGGGTCTACAACCCCCAAATATTTGACGGATGGGGTTCCGTCAAATATTTGGGGGCTCTACAGTCCCCAAAATACTTGACGGATGTGGTTCCGTCAAATATTTGGGGGCTGTAGCACCCCAAAATATTTCACGGATGGGGTTCCGTCAAATATTTGGGGGCTGTAGACCCCCAAAATATTTCACGGATGGGGTTCCGTCAGATATTTGGGGGGTCTACACCCCACAAATATTTCTCGGATGGGGTTCTGTCAAATATTTGGGGGGTCTACAGCCCCCAAATATTTCATTGATGGGGTTCCGTCAAATATTTCGGGGGTCTACACCCCCCAAATATTTGACGGATAGGGTTCCGTCAAATATTTGGGGGGTCTACACCCCCAAAATATTTCACGGATGAGGTTCCGTCAAATTTTTGGGGGGTCTACACCCCCCAAATATTTCACGGATGGGGTTCCGTCAAATATTTGGGGGGTCTACACCCCCAAAATATTTCACGGATGAGGTTCCGTCAAATTTTTTGGGGGGTCTACACCCCCCAAATATTTCACGGATGGGGTTCCGTCAAATATTTGGGGGGTCTACAGCCCCCAAATGTGTCACGGATCTGGTTCCGTCAAATATTTGGGGGGTCTACACCCCCAAAAAATTTCACAGATGGGGTTCCGCCAAATATTTGGGGGATCCACACCCCCCAGACATTTCACGGATGTGGTTCCGTCAATTATTTTGGGGGGTCTACACCCCCAAAATATTTCACGGATGGGGTTCCGTCAAATATTTGGGGGGTCTACAGCCCCCAAATACTTCACGGTTGGGGTTCCGTCAAATATTTGGGGGGTCTACACCCCCCAAATATTTCGCGGATGTGGTTCCGTCAAACATTTGGGGGGTCGACACCCCCAAAGTATTTCACGGATGGGGTTCCGTCAAATATTTGGGGGGTCTACACCCCCCAAACATTTCACGGATGGGGTTCCGTCAAATATTTGGGCGGTCTACAGCCCCAGAATATTTCACGGATGGGGTTCCGTCAAATATTTGGGGGGTCTACACCCCCAAAATATCTCACGGATTGGGTTCCGTCAAATATTTGGGCGGTCTACAGCCCCCAAATATTTCACGGATGGGGTTCCGTCAAATATTTGGGGGGTCTACACCCCCCAAATATTTCGCGGATGTGGTTCCGTCAAACATTTGGGGGGTCGACACCCCCAAAGTATTTCACGGATGGGGTTCCGTCAAATATTTGGGGGGTCTACACCCCCCAAATATTTCACGGATGGGGTTCCGTCAAATATTTGGGGGGTCTACACCCCCCAAATATTTCACGGATGGGGTTCCGTCAAATATTCCGGGGTCCTACACCCCCCAAATATTTCACGGATGTGGTTCCGTCAAATATTTGGGGGGTCTTCAGCCCCAAAATATTTCAGGGATTGGGTTCCGTCAAATATTTGGGGGGTCTACACCCCCCAAATATTTCACGGATGGGGTTCCATCAAATATTTGGGGGGTCTACACCCCCCAAACATTTCACGGATGGGGTTCCGTCAAATATTTGGGCGGTCTACAGCCCCAGAATATTTCACGGATGGGGTTCCGTCAAATATTTGGGGGGTCTACACCCCCAAAATATCTCACGGATTGGGTTCCGTCAAATATTTGGGCGGTCTACAGCCCCCAAATATTTCACGGATGGGGTTCCGTCAATTTTTTGGGGGGTCTACACCCCCCAAATATTTCGCGGATGTGGTTCCGTCAAATATTTGGGGGGTGCACAGCCCCCAAAATATTTCACGGATGGGGTTCCGTCAAATATTTGGGGGGTCTACACCCCCCAAATATTTCACGGATGGGGTTCCGTCAAATATTTGGGGGGTCTACACCCCCCAAATATTTCACGGATGGGGTTCCGTCAATTATTCCGGGGTCCTACACCCCCAAAATATTTCACGGATGGGGTTCCGTCAAATATTTGGGGGGTCTTCGGCCCCAAAATATTTCAGGGATTGGGTTCCGTCAAATATTTGGGGGGTCTACACCCCCCAAATATTTCACGGATGGGGTTCCGTCAAATATTTGGGGGGTCTAAAGCCCCCAAATATTTCACGGATGGGGTTCCGTCAAATATTTGGGGGGTCTACACCCCCCAAATATTTCACGGATGGGGTTCTGTCAAATTTTTGGGGGGTCTACACCCCCCAACTATTTCACGGATGGGGTTCCGTCAAATATTTGGGGGGTCTACACCCCCCGAATATTTCACGGATGGGGTTCCGTCAAAAATTTGGGGGGTCTACACCCCCCAAATATTCCACGGATGGGGTTCCGTCACATATTTTGGGGGTCTACAGCCTCCAAATATTTCACGGATGGGGTTCCGTGAAATATTTCAAATGTTTCACAGATGGGGTTCCGTCAAATATTTGGGGGGTCTACACCCCCCAAATATTTCACGGATGGGGTTCCGTCAAATATTTGGGGGGTGTACGTCCCCCAAACATTTGACGGATGGGGCTCCGTTAAATATTTGGGGGGTCTACACCCCCCAAATATTTCACGGATGGGGTTCCGTCAAATTTTTGGGGGGTCTACACCCCCCAAATATTTCACGGGTGGGGTTCCGTCAAATATTTGGGGGGTCTACACCCCCAAAATATTTCACGGATTGGGTTCCGTCAAATATTTGGGGGGTCTACAGCCCCCAAAATATTTCACGGATGTGGTTCCGTCAAATATTAGGGGGGTTTACACCCCCCAAATGTTTCACGGATGGGGTTCCGTCAAATATTTGGGGGGTCTACAGCCCCCAAATATTCCACGGATGGGGTTCCGTCACATATTTTGGGGGTCTACAGCCTCCAAATATTTCACGGATGGGGTTCCGTGAAATATTTCAAATGTTTCACAGATGGGGTTCCGTCAAATATTTGGGGGTCTACACCCCCCAAATATTTCACGGATGGGGTTCCGTCAAATATTTGGGGGGTCCACACCCCCCAAAATATTTCACGGATGGGGTTGCGTCAAATATTTGGGGGGTCTACAGCCCCAAAATATTTCACGGATAGGGTTCCGTCAAATATTTGGGGGGTCTACACCCCCCAAATATTTCACGGATGCGGTTCCGTCAAATATTTGGGGGGTCTACACCCCCCCAATATTTCACGGATGGGGTTCTGTCAAATATTTGGGGGGTCTACAGCCCCCAAAATATTTCACGGATGTGGTTCCGTCAAATATTTGGGGGGTCTACACCCCCCAAATGTTTCACGGATGGGGTTCCGTCAAATATTTGGGGGGTCTACAGCCCCCAAATATTTCACGGATGGGGTTCCGTCAAATATTTGGGGGGTCTACACCCCCAAAATATTTTACGGATGGGGTTCCGTCAAATATTTGGGGGGTCTACAGCCCCCAAATATTGCACGGATGGGGTTCCGTCAAATATTTGGGGGGTCTACAGCCCCCAAATATTTCACGGATGGGGTTCCGTCAAATATTCGGGGGGTCTACAGCCCCCAAATATTTCACGGATGGGGTTCCGTCAAATATTTGGGGGGTCTACAGCCCCCAAATATTTCACGGATGGGGTTCCGTCAAATATTTGGGGGGTCTACAGCCCCCAAATATTTCACGGATGGGGTTCTGTCAAATCTTTGGGGGGTCTACAGCATTCAAATATTTCACGGATGGGGTTCCGTCAAATATTTGGGGGGTCTACACCCCCAAATATTTGACAGATGGGGTTACGTCAAATATTTTGGGGGGTCTATACCCCCCAAATATTTCACGGATGGGGTTCCGTCAAATATTTGGGGGGTCTACACCCCCCAAAATATTTCACGGATGGGGTTCTGTCAAATATTTGGGGGGTCTACACCCCCCGAATGTTTCACGGATGGGGTTCCGTCAAATATTTGGGGGGTCTACACCCCCCAAAAATTTCACCGATGGGGTTCGGTTAAATATTTGGGGGGTCTACAGCCCAAAATATTTCACGGATGGGGTTCCGTCAAATATTCGGAGGGTCTACACCCCCCAAATATTTCACGGATGTGGTTCCGTCACATATTTCGGGGGTCTACAGCCCCCAAAATATTTCACGGATGTGGTTGCGTCACATATTTGGGGGGTCTACTGCCCCCAAAATATTTCACGGATGCGGTTCGGTCAAATATTTGGGGGGTCTACACCCCCCAAACATTTCACGGATGGGGTTCCGTCAAATATTTGGGGGGTCTACACCCCCCAAAAATTTCACGGATGGGGTTCGGTTAAATATTTGGGGGGTCTACAGCCCCCAAAATATTTCACGGATGGGGTTCCGTCAAATATTTGGGGGGTCTACAGCCCCCAAAGTATTTCACGGATGGGGTTCCGTCAAATATTTGGGGGGTCTACACCCCCCAAATATTTCACGGATGGGGTTGCGTCAAATATTTGGGGGGTCTACACCCCCCAAATATTTGACGGATGGGGTTCCGTCAAATACTTGGGGGGTCTACACCCCCCAAATATTTCACGGATCGGGTTCCGTCAAATATTCGGGGGGTCTACACCCCCAAAATGTTTCACAGATGGGGTTCCGTCAAATATTTGGGGGGTCTACAGCCCCCAAAATATTTCACGGATGGGGTTCCGTCAAACATTTGGGGGGTCTACACCCCCAAAATATTTCACGGATGCGGTTCCGTCAAATATTTGGGGGGTCTACAGCCCCCAAATATTTCACGGATGGGGTTCCGTCAAATATTTGGGGGGTCTACACCCCCCAAATATTTCACGGATGGGGTTCCGTCAAATATTTGGGGGGTCTACAGCCCCCAAAATATTTCACGGATGGGGTTCCGTCAAATATTTGGGGGGTCTACACCCCCCAAATATTTCACGGATGCGGTTCTGTCAAATATTTGGGGGGTCTACAGCCCCCAAAATATTTCACGGATGTGGTTCCGTCAAATATTTTGGGGGGTCTACACCCCCCAAATATTTCACGGATGGGGTTCCGTCAAATATTTGGGGGGTCTGCACCCCCAAAATATTTCACGGATGAGGTTCCGTCAAACATTGGGGGGTCTACAGCCCCAAAATATTTCACGGATGGGGTTCCGTCAAATATTTGGGGGTCCTACACCCCCCAAATATTTCACGGATGGGGTTCCGTCAAATATTTGGGGGGTCTACAGCCCCCAAAATATTTCACGGATGGGGTTCCGTCAAATATTTGGGGGGTCTACAGCCCCCAAAGATTTCACGGATGAGGTTCCGTCAAATTTTTGGGGGGTCTACACCCCCCAATTATTTCACCGATGGGGTTCCGTCAAATATTTGGGGGGTCCACACCCCCCAAAATATTTCACGGATGGGGTTCCGTCAAATATTTGGGGGGTCTACACCCCCCAAACATTTCACGGATGGGGTTCCGTCAAATATTTGGGGGGTCTACAGCCCCCAAAATATTTCACGGATGGGGTTCCGTCAAATATTTGGGGGGTCTACAGCCCCCAAAGATTTCACGGATGAGGTTCCGTCAAATTTTTGGGGGGTCTACACCCCCCAATTATTTCACCGATGGGGTTCCGTCAAACATTTGGGGGGTCTACACCCCCCAAAAATTTCACCGATGGGGTTTTGTTAAATATTTGGGGGGTCTACAGCCCAAAATATTTCACGGATGGGGTTCCGTCAAATATTTGGGGGGTCTACACCCCCCAAATATTTCACGGACGGGGTACCGTCAAATATTTGGGGGGTCTACAGCCCCAAAATATTTCACGGATGGGGTTCCGTCACATATTTGGGGGGTCTACAGCCCCCAAATATTTCATTGATGGGGTTCCGTCAAATATTTCGGGGGTCTACACCCCCCAAATATTTGACGGATAGGGTTCCGTCAAATATTTGGGGGGTCTACACCCCCAAAATATTTCACGGATGAGGTTCCGTCAAATTTTTGGGGGGTCTACACCCCCCAAATATTTCACGGATGGGGTTCCGTCAAATATTTGGGGGGTCTACAGCCCCCAAATGTTTCACGGATCGGGTTCCGTCAAATATTTGGGGGGTCTACACCCCCAAAAAATTTCACGGATGGGGTTCCACCAAATATTTGGGGGATCTACACCCCCCAGACATTTCACGGATGTGGTTCCGTCAATTATTTTGGGGGGTCTACACCCCCAAAATATTTCACGGATGGGGTTCCGTCAAATATTTGGGGGGTCTACAGCCCCCAAATACTTCACGGATGGGGTTCCGTCAAATATTTGGGGGGTCTACACCCCCCAAATATTTCGCGAATGTGGTTCCGTCAAACATTTGGGGGGTCGACACGCCCAAAGTATTTCACGGATGGGGTTCCGTCAAACATTTGGGGGGTCTACACCCCCAAAATATTTCACGGATGGGGTTCCGTCAATTTTTTGGGGGGTCTACAGCCCCCAAATATTTCACGGATGGGGCCCGTCAAATATTTGGGGGGTCTACACCCCTTAAATGTTTCACGGATCGGGTTTCTGTCAAATATTTGGGGGGTCTACACCCCCAAAATATTTCACGGATTGGGTTCCGTCAAATATTTGGGCGGTCTACAGCCCCCAAATATTTCACGGATGGGGTTCCGTCAAATATTTGGGGGGTCTACACCCCCCAAATATTTCGCGGATGTGGTTCCGTCAAACATTTAGGGGGTCGACACCCCCAAAGTATTTCACGGATGGGGTTCCGTCAAATATTTGGGGGGTCTACACCCCCCAAATATTTCACGGGTGGGGTTCCGTCAAATATTTGGGGGGTCTACAGCCCCCAAATATTTCACGGATCGGGTTCCGTCAAATATTTGGGGGGTCTACACCCCCCAAACATTTCACGGATGTGGTTCCGTCAAATATTTGGGGGGTCTTCAGCCCCAAAATATTTCACGGATGGGGTTCCGTCAAATATTTGGGGGGTCTACACCCCCCAAATATTTCGCGGATGTGGTTCCGTCAAACATTTAGGGGGTCGACACCCCCAAAGTATTTCACGGATGGGGTTCCGTCAAATATTTGGGGGGTCCACACCCCCCAAAATATTTCACGGATGGGGTTCCGTCAAATATTTGGGGGGTCTACACCCCCCAAACATTTCACGGATGGGGTTCCGTCAAATATTTGGGGGGTCTACACCCCCCAAAAATTTCACCGATGGGGTTTTGTTAAATATTTGGGGGGTCTACAGCCCCCAAAATATTTCACGGATGGGGTTCCGTCAAATATTTGGGGGGTCTACAGCCCCCAAAGATTTCACGGATGAGGTTCCGTCAAATTTTTGGGGGGTCTACACCCCCCAATTATTTCACCGATGGGGTTCCGTCAAATATTTGGGGGGTCTATACCCCCCAAATATTTCACGGATGGGGTTCCGTCAAATATTTGGGGGGTCCACACCCCCCAAAATATTTCACGGATGGGGTTCCGTCAAATATTTGGGGGGTCTACACCCCCCAAACATTTCACGGATGGGGTTCCGTCAAACATTTGGGGGGTCTACACCCCCCAAAAATTTCACCGATGGGGTTTTGTTAAATATTTGGGGGGTCTACAGCCCAAAATATTTCACGGATGGGGTTCCGTCAAATATTTGGGGGGTCTACACCCCCCAAATATTTCACGGACGGGGTACCGTCAAATATTTGGGGGGTCTACAGCCCCAAAATATTTCACGGATGGGGTTCCGTCACATATTTGGGGGGTCTACAGCCCCCAAATATTTCATTGATGGGGTTCCGTCAAATATTTCGGGGGTCTACACCCCCCAAATATTTGACGGATAGGGTTCCGTCAAATATTTGGGGGGTCTACACCCCCAAAATATTTCACGGATGAGGTTCCGTCAAATTTTTGGGGGGTCTACACCCCCCAAATATTTCACGGATGGGGCTCCGTCAAATATTTGGGGGGTCTACAGCCCCCAAATGTTTCACGGATCGGGTTCCGTCAAATATTTGGGGGGTCTACACCCCCCAAATATTTCGCGAATGTGGTTCCGTCAAACATTTGGGGGGTCGACACGCCCAAAGTATTTCACGGATGGGGTTCCGTCAAACATTTGGGGGGTCTACACCCCCAAAATATTTCACGGATGGGGTTCCGTCAATTTTTTGGGGGGTCTACAGCCCCCAAATATTTCACGGATGGGGCCCGTCAAATATTTGGGGGGTCTACACCCCTTAAATGTTTCACGGATCGGGTTTCTGTCAAATATTTGGGGGGTCTACACCCCCAAAATATTTCACGGATTGGGTTCCGTCAAATATTTGGGGGGTCTACAACCCCCAAATATTTCACGGGTGGGGTTCCGTCAAATATTTGGGGGGTCTACAGCCCCCAAATATTTCACGGATCGGGTTCCGTCAAATATTTGGGGGGTCTACACCCCCCAAACATTTCACGGATGTGGTTCCGTCAAATATTTGGGGGGTCTTCAGCCCCAAAATATTTCACGGATGGGGTTCCGTCAAATATTTGGGGGGTCTACAGCCCCCAAATATTTCACGGATGGGGTTCCGTCAAATCTTTGGGGGGTCTACAGCCTTCAAATATTTCACGGATGGGGTTCCGTCAAATATTTCAAATGTTTCACAGATGGGAATCCGTCAAATCTGTGGGGGGTCTACACCCCCCAAATATTTGACGGATGGGGTTCCGTCAAATATTTGGGGGGTCTACGTCCCCCAAATATTTGACGGATGGGGTTCCGTCAAATTTTTGGGGCGTCTACACCCCCCAAATATTTCACGGATGGGGTTCCGTCAAATATTTGGGGGGTCCACAGCCCCCCAAATATTTCACGGATGGGGTTCCGTCAAACATTTGGGGGGTCTACACCCCCCAAATATTTCACGGATGGGGTTCCGTCAAATATTTGGGGGGTCTACACCCCCCGAATATTTCACGGATGGGGTTCCGTCAAATATTTGGGGGGTCTACACCCCCCAAATGTTCCACGGATGGGGTTCCGTCAAATATTTTGGGGGTCTACAGCCTCCAAATATTTCATGGATGGGGTTCCGTCAAATATTTCAAATATTCCAAGGATGGGGTTCCGTCAAGTATGTGGGGGGTCTACACCCCCCAAATATTTCACGGATGGGGTTCCGTCAAATATTTGGGGGGTCTACAGCCCCAAAATATTTCACGGATGGGGTTCCGTCAATTTTTTGGGGGTCTACACCCCCCAAATATTTCACGGGTGGGGTTCCGTCAAATATTTGGGGGGTCCACACCCCCCAAAATATTTCACGGATGGGGTTCCGTCAAATATTTGGGGGGTCTACAGTCCCAAAATATTTCACGGATGGGGTTCCGTCAAATATTTGGGGGGTCTATACCCCCCAAATATTTCACGGATTGGGTTGCGTCAAATATTTGGGGGGTCTACACCCCCAAAATATTTCACGGATGGGGTTCCGTCAAAATTTTTGGGGGGTCTACAGCCCCGAAACATTTCACGGATGGGGTTCCGTCAAATATTTGGGGGGTCTACAGCCCCCAAATATTTCACGGATGGGGTTCCGTCAAATATTTGGGGGGTCTACAGCCCCCAAATATTTCACGGATGGGGTTCCGTCAAATATTTGGGGGGTCTACACCCCCCAAATATTTCACGGATGGGGTTCTGTCAAATATTTGGGGGGTCTACACCCCCCAAATATTTCACGGATGGGGTTCCGTCAAATATTTGGGGGGTCTACACCCCCCGAATATTTCACGGATGGGGTTCCGTCAAAAATTTGGGGGACTACACCCCCCAAATATTTCACGGATGGGGTTGCGTCAAATATTTGGGGGGTCTACAGCCCCAAAATATTTCACGGATAGGGTTCCGTCAAATATTTGGGGGGTCTACAGCCCCCAAATATTTCACGGATGCGGTTCCGTCAAATATTTGGGGGGTCTACACCCCCCAAATATTTCACGGATGTGGTTCCGTCAAATATTTGGGGGGTCTACACCCCCCAAATGTTTCACGGATGGGGTTCCGTCAAATATTTGGGGGGTCTACAGCCCCCAAATGTTTCACGGATGGGGTTCCGTCAAATATTTGGGGGGTCTACACCCCCAAAATATTTTACGGATGGGGTTCCGTCAAATATTTGGGGGGTCTACAGCCCCCAAATATTGCACGGATGGGGTTCCGTCAAATATTTGGGGGGTCTACAGCCCCCAAATATTTCACGGATGGGGTTCCGTCAAATATTTGGGGGGTCTACAGCCCCCAAATATTTCACGGATGGGGTTCCGTCAAATATTTGGGGGGTCTACACCCCCCAAACATTTCACGGATGGGGTTCCGTCAAATATTTGGGGGGTCTACAGCCCCAAAATATTTCACGGATGGGGTTCCGTCAAAGATTTGGGGGGTCTACAGCCCCCAAAGATTTCACGGATGAGGTTCCATCAAATTTTCGGGGGGTCTATACCCCCCAAATATTTCACGGATGGGGTTCCGTCAAATATTTGGGGGGTCTACACCCCCCAAAATATTTCAGTGATGGGGTTCTGTCAAATATTTGGGGGGTCTACACCCCCCGAATGTTTCACGGATGGGGTTCGGTTAAATATTTGGGGGGTCTACAGCCCAAAATATTTCACGGATGGGGTTCCGTCAAATATTCCGGGGGTCTACACCCCCCAAATATTTCACGGATGTGGTTCCGTCACATATTTCGGGCGTCTACAGCCCCCAAAATATTTCACGGATGTGGTTCCGTCACATATTTGGGGGGTCTACTGCCCCCAAAATATTTCACGGATGCGGTTCGGTCAAATATTTGGGGGGTCTACACCCCCCAATCATTTCACGGATGGGGTTCAGTCAAATATTTGGGGGGTCTACAGCCCCCAAAATATTTCACCGATGTGGTGTCGTCACATATTTGGGGGGTCTACAGCCCCCAAAATATTTCACGGATGGGGTTCCGTCAAATATTTGGGGGGTCTACACCCCCCAAATATTTCACGGATGGGGTTCCGTCAAATATTTGGGGGGTCTACACCCCCCAATTATTTCACCGATGGGGTTCCGTCAAATATTTGGGGGTTCTACACCCCCCAAATATTTCACGGATGTGGTTCCGTCAAATATTTGGGGGGTCCACACCCCCCAAAATATTTCACGGATGGGGTTCCGTCAAAATTTTTGGGGGGTCTACAGCCCCGAAACATTTCACGGATGGGGTTCCGTCAAATATTTGGGGGGTCTACAGCCCCCAAATATTTCACGGATGGGGTTCCGTCAATTATTTGGGGGGTCTACAGCCCCCAAATATTTCCCAGATGGGGTTCTGCCAAATATTTGGGGGGTCTACACCCCCCAAATATTTCACGGATGGGGTTCTGTCAAATATTTGGGGGGTCTACACCCCCCAAATATTTCACGGATGGGGTTCCGTCAAATATTTGGGGGGTCTACACTCCCCGAATATTTCACGGATGGGGTTCCGTCAAAAATTTGGGGGACTACAACCCCCAAATATTTCACGGATGGGGTTCTGTCAAATATTTGGGGGGTCTACACCCCCCAAATATTTCACGGATGGGGTTCCGTCAAATATTTGGGGGGTGTACGTCCCCCAAATATTTGACGGATGGGGCTCCGTCAAATATTTGGGGGGTCTACAGCCCCAAAATATTTCACGGATGGGGTTCCGTCAAATTTTTGGGGGGTCTACACCCCCCAAATATTTCACGGGTGGGGTTCCGTCAAATATTTGGGGGGTCCACACCCCCCAAAATATTTCACGGATGGGGTTGCGTCAAATATTTGGGGGGTCTACAGCCCCAAAATATTTCACGGATAGGGTTCCGTCAAATATTTGGGGGGTCTACACCCCCCAAATATTTCACGGATGCGGTTCCGTCAAATATTTGGGGGGTCTACACCCCCCAAATATTTCACGGATGTGGTTCCGTCAAATTTTTGGGGGGTCTACACCCCCCAAATGTTTCACGGATGGGGTTCCGTCAAATATTTGGGGGGTCTACAGCCCCCAAATGTTTCACGGATGGGGTTCCGTCAAATATTTGGGGGGTCTACACCCCCAAAATATTTTACGGATGGGGTTCCGTCAAATATTTGGGGGGTCTACAGCCCCCAAATATTGCACGGATGGGGTTCCGTCAAATATTTGGGGGGTCTACAGCCCCCAAATATTTCACGGATGGGGTTCCGTCAAATATTCGGGGGGTCTACAGCCCCCAAATATTTCACGGATGGGGTTCCGTCAAAGATTTGGGGGGTCTACAGCCCCCAAATATTTCACGGATGGGGTTCCGTCAAATATTTGGGGGGTCTACACCCCCCAAACATTTCACGGATGGGGTTCCGTCAAATATTTGGGGGGTCTACAGCCCCAAAATATTTCACGGATGGGGTTCCGTCAAAGATTTGGGGGGTCTACAGCCCCCAAAGATTTCACGGATGAGGTTCCATCAAATTTTCGGGGGGTCTATACCCCCCAAATATTTCACGGATGGGGTTCCGTCAAATATTTGGGGGGTCTACACCCCCCAAAATATTTCACGGATGGGGTTCTGTCAAATATTTGGGGGGTCTACACCCCCCGAATGTTTCACGGATGGGGTTCCGTCAAATATTTGGGGGGTCTACACCCCCCAAAAATTTCACCGATGGGGTTCGGTTAAATATTTGGGGGGTCTACAGCCCAAAATATTTCATGGATGGGGTTCCGTCAAATATTCGGGGGGTCTACACCCCCCAAATATTTCACGGATGTGGTTCCGTCACATATTTCGGGCGTCTACAGCCCCCAAAATATTTCATGGATGTGGTTCCGTCACATATTTGGGGGGTCTACTGCCCCCAAAATATTTCACGGATGCGGTTCGGTCAAATATTTGGGGGGTCTACACCCCCCAAACATTTCACGGATGGGGTTCAGTCAAATATTTGGGGGGTCTACAGCCCCCAAAATATTTCACGGATGTGGTGTCGTCACATATTTGGGGGGTCTACAGCCCCCAAAATATTTCACGGATGGGGTTCCGTCAAATATTTGGGGGGTCTACACCCCCCAAATATTTCACGGATGGGGTTCCGTCAAATATTTGGGGGGTCTACACCCCCCAATTATTTCACCGATGGGGTTCCGTCAAATATTTGGGGGTTCTACACCCCCCAAATATTTCACGGATGTGGTTCCGTCAAATACTTGGGGGGTCCACACCCCCCAAAATATTTCACGGATGGGGTTCCGTCAAATATTTGGGGGATCTACACCCCCCAAAATATTTCACGGATGTGGTTCCGTCACATATTTGGGGGGTCTACAGCCGCCAAAATATTTCACGGATGCGGTTCCGTCAAATATTTGGGGGGTCTACACCCCCCAAACATTTCACGGATGGGGTTCCGTCAAATATTTGGGGGGTCTACACCCCCCAAATATTTCACGGATGGGGTTCCGTCAAATATTTGGGGGGTCTACACCCCCCAATTATTTCACCGATGGGGTTCCGTCAAATATTTGGGGGTTCTACACCCCCCAAATATTTCACGGATGTGGTTCCGTCAAATATTTGGGGGGTCCACACCCCCCAAAATATTTCACGGATGGGGTTCCGTCAAATATTTGGGGGATCTACACCCCGCAAAATATTTCACGGATGTGGTTCCGTCACATATTTGGGGGGTCTACAGCCGCCAAAATATTTCACGGATGGGGTTCCGTCAAAGATTTGGGGGGTCTACACCCCCCAAACATTTCACGGATGAGGTTCCGTCAAATTTTCGGGGGGTCTATACCCCCCAAATATTTCACGGATGGGGTTCCGTCAAATATTTGGGGGGTCTACACCCCCCAAAATATTTCACGGATGGGGTTCTGTCAAATATTTGGGGGGTCTACACCCCCCGAATGTTTCACGGATGGGGTTCCGTCAAATATTTGGGGGGTCTACACCCCCCAAAAATTTCACCGATGGGGTTCGGTTGAATATTTGGGGGGTCTACAGCCCAAAATATTTCACGGATGGGGTTCCGTCAAATATTCGGGGGGTCTACACCCCCCAAATATTTCACGGATGTGGTTCCGACACATATTTCGGGCGTCTACAGCCCCCAAAATATTTCACGGATGTGGTTCCGTCACATATTTGGGGGGTCTACTGCCCCCAAAATATTTCACGGATGCGGTTCGGTCAAATATTCGGGGGGTCTACACCCCCCAAACATTTCACGGATGGGGTTCAGTCAAATATTTGGGGGGTCTACAGCCCCCAAAATATTTCACGGATGTGGTGTCGTCACATATTTGGGGGGTCTACAGCCCCCAAAATATTTCACGGATGGGGTTCCGTCAAATATTTGGGGGGTCTACACCCCCCAAATATTTCACGGATGGGGTTCCGTCAAATATTTGGGGGGTCTACACCCCCCAATTATTTCACCGATGGGGTTCCGTCAAATATTTGGGGGTTCTACACCCCCCAAATATTTCACGGATGTGGTTCGGTCAAATATTTGGGGGGTCCACACCCCCCAAAATATTTCATGGATGGGGTTTCGTCAAATATTTGCGGGATCTACACCCCCCAAAATATTTCACGGATGTGGTTCCGTCACATATTTGGGGGGTCTACAGCCGCCAAAATATTTCACGGATGCGGTTCCGTCAAATATTTGGGGGGTCTACACCCCCCAAACATTTCACGGATGGGGTTCCGTCAAATATTTGGGGGGTCTACACCCCCCAATTATTTCACCGATGGGGTTCCGTTAAATATTTGGGGGTTCTACACCCCCCAAATATTTCACGGATGTGGTTCCGTCAAATATTCGGGGGGTCCACACCCCCCAAAATATTTCACGGATGGGGTTCCGTCAAATATTTGGGGGATCTACACCCCCCAAAATATTTCACGGATGTGGTTCCGTCACATATTTGGGGGGTCTACAGCCGCCAAAATATTTCACGGATGCGGTTCCGTCAAATATTTGGGGGGTCTACACCCCCCAAACATTTCACGGATGGGGTTCAGTCAAATATTTGGGGGGTCTACAGCCCCCAAAATATTTCACGGATGTGGTGTCGTCACATATTTGGGGGGTCTACAGCCCCCAAAATATTTCACGGATGGGGTTCCGTCAAATATTTGGGGGATCTACACCCCCCAAAATATTTCACGGATGTGGTTCCGTCACATATTTGGGGGGTCTACTGCCCCCAAAATATTTCACGGATGCGGTTCGGTCAAATATTCGGGGGGTCTACACCCCCCAAACATTTCACGGATGGGGTTCAGTCAAATATTTGGGGGGTCTATAGCCCCCAAAATATTTCACGGATGTGGTGTCGTCACATATTTGGGGGGTCTACAGCCCCCAAAATATTTCACGGATGGGGTTCCGTCAAATATTTGGGGGGTCTACACCCCCCAAATATTTCACGAATGGGGTTCCGTCAAATATTTGGGGGGTCTACACCCCCCAAAATATTTCACCGATGGGGTTCCGTCAAATATTTGGGGGTTCTACACCCCCCAAATATTTCACGGATGTGGTTCCGTCAAATATTTGGGGGGTCCACACCCCCCAAAATATTTCACGGATGGGGTTCCGTCAAATATTTGGGGGATCTACACCCCCCAAGATATTTCACGGATGTGGTTCCGTCACATATTTGGGGGGTCTACAGCCGCCAAAATATTTCACGGATGCGGTTCCGTCAAATATTTGGGGGGTCTACACCCCCCAAACATTTCACGGATGGGGTTCCGTCAAATATTTGGGGGGTCTACACCCCTCAAAAATTTCACCGATGAGGTTTTGTTAAATATTTGGGGGGTCTACAGCCCAAAATATTTCACGGATGGGGTTTCGTCAAATATTTGGGGGGTCTACACCCCCCAAATATTTCACGGATGGGGTACCGTCAAATATTTGGGGGGTCTACAGCCCCAAAATATTTCACGGATGTGGTTCCGTCAAATATTTGGGGGGTCTACACCCCCCAAATGTTTCACGGATGGGGTTCCGTCAAATATTTGGGGGGTCTACAGCCCCCAAATATTTCACGGATGGGGTTCCGTCAAATATTTGGGGGGTCTACACCCCCAAAATATTTTACGGATGGGTTTCCGTCAAATATTTGGGGGGTCTACAGCCCCCAAATATTGCACGGATGGGGTTCCGTCAAATATTTGGGGGGTCTACAGCCCCCAAATATTTCACGGATGGGATTCCGTCAAATATTCGGGGGGTCTACAGCCCCCAAATATTTCACGGATGGGGTTCCCTCAAATATTTGGGGGGTCTACAGCCCCCAAATATTTCACGGATGGGGTTCCGTCAAATATTTGGGGGGTCTACAGCCCCCAAATATTTCACGGATGGGGTTCCGTCAAATATTTGGGGGGTCTACAGCCCCAAAATATTTCACGGATGGGGTTCCGTCAAAGATTTGGGGGGTCTACAGCCCCCAAAGATTTCACGGATGAGGTTCCGTCAAATTTTTGGGGGGTCTATACCCCCCAAATATTTCACGGATGGGGTTCCGTCAAATATTTGGGGGGTCTACACCCCCCAAAATATTTCACGGATGGCGTTCTGTCAAATTTTTGGGCGTCTACACCCCCCGAATGTTTCACGGATGGGGTTCCGTCAAATATTTGGGGGGTCTACACCCCCCAAAAATTTCACTGATGGGGTTCGGTTAAATATTTGGGGGGTCTACAGCCCAAAATATTTCACGGATGGGGTTCCATCAAATATTCGGGGGGTCTACACCCCCCAAATATTTCACGGATGGGGTTCCGTCAAATATTTGGGGGCTCTACAGCCCCCAAAATATTTCACGGATGTGGTGTCGTCACATATTTGGGGGGTCTACAGCCCCCAAAATATTTCACGGATGGGGTTCCGTCAAATATTTATGGGGTCTACACCCCCCAAATATTTCACGGATGGGGTTCCGTCAAATATTTGGGGGGTCTACACCCCCCAAATATTTGACGGATGGGGTTCCGTCAAATATTTGGGGGTTCTACACCCCCCAAATATTTCACGGATCGGGTTCCGTCAAATATTCGGGGGGTCTACACCCCCAAAATATTTCACAGATGGGGTTCCGTCAAATATTTGGGGGGGCTACAGCCCCCAAAATATTTCACGGATGTGGTTCCGTCAAACATTTGGGGGGTCTACACCCCCAAAATATTTCACGGATGGGGTTCCGTCAAATATTTGGGGGGTCTACAGCCCCCAAAATATTTCACGGATGGGGTTCCGTCAAATATTTGGGGGGTCTACACCCCCCAAATATTTCACGGATGCGGTTCCGTCAAATATCTAGGGGGTCTACAGCCCCCAAAATATTTCACGGATGTGGTTCCGTCAAATATTTGGGGGGTCTACACCCCCCAAATATTTCACGGATGGGGTTCCGTCAATTATTTGGGGGGTCTACACCCCCAAAATATTTAACGGATGGGGTTCCGTCAAACATTGGGGGGTCTACAGCCCCAAAATATTTCACGGATGGGGTTCCGTCAAATATTTGGGGGGTCTACACCCCCCAAAATATTTCACGGATGGGGTTCCGTCAAATATTTGGGGGGTCTACACCCCCAAAATATTTCACGGATGGGGTTCCGTCAAACATTGGGGGGTCTACAGCCCCAAAATATTTCACGGATGGGGTTCTGTCAAATATTTGGGGGGTCTACACCCCCCAAATATTTCACGGATGGGGTTCCGTCAAATATTTGGGGGGTCTACTGCCCCCAAAATATTTCACGGATGCGGTTCGGTCAAATATTTGGGGGGTCTACACCCCCCAAACATTTCACGGATGGGGTTCCGTCAAATATTTGGGGGGTCTACACCCCCCAAAAATTTCACCGATGGGGTTCGGTTAAATATTCGGGGGGTCTACAGCCCAAAATATTTCACGGATGGGGTTCCATCAAATATTCGGGGGGTCTACACCCCCCAAATATTTCACGGATGGGGTTCCGTCAAATATTTGGGGGCTCTACAGCCCCCAAAATATTTCACGAATGTGGTGTCGTCACATATTTGGGGGGTCTACAGCCCCCAAAATATTTCACGGATGGGGTTCCGTCAAATATTTATGGGGTCTACACCCCCCAAATATTTCACGGATGGGGTTCCGTCAAATATTTGGGGGGTCTACACCCCCCAAATATTTGACGGATGGGGTTCCGTCAAATATTTGGGGGTTCTACACCCCCCAAATATTTCACGGATCGGGTTCCGTCAAATATTCGGGGGGTCTACACCCCCAAAATGTTTCACAGATCGGGTTCCGTCAAATATTTGGGGGGTCTACAGCCCCCAAAATATTTCACGGATGGGGTTCCGTCAAATATTTGGGGGGTCTACACCCCCAAAATATTTCACGGATGGGGTTCCGTCAAACATTGGGGGGTCTACAGCCCCAAAATATTTCACGGATGGGGTTCTGTCAAATATTTGGGGGGTCTACACCCCCCAAATATTTCACGGATGGGGTTCCGTCAAATATTTGGGGGGTCTACTGCCCCCAAAATATTTCACGGATGCGGTTCGGTCAAATATTTGGGGGGTCTACACCCCCCAAACATTTCACGGATGGGGTTCCGTCAAATATTTGGGGGGTCTACACCCCCCAAAAATTTCACCGATGGGGTTCGGTTAAATATTCGGGGGGTCTACAGCCCAAAATATTTCACGGATGGGGTTCCATCAAATATTCGGGGGGTCTACACCCCCCAAATATTTCACGGATGGGGTTCCGTCAAATATTTGGGGGCTCTACAGCCCCCAAAATATTTCACGAATGTGGTGTCGTCACATATTTGGGGGGTCTACAGCCCCCAAAATATTTCACGGATGGGGTTCCGTCAAATATTTATGGGGTCTACACCCCCCAAATATTTCACGGATGGGGTTCCGTCAAATATTTGGGGGGTCTACACCCCCCAAATATTTGACGGATGGGGTTCCGTCAAATATTTGGGGGTTCTACACCCCCCAAATATTTCACGGATCGGGTTCCGTCAAATATTCGGGGGGTCTACACCCCCAAAATGTTTCACAGATCGGGTTCCGTCAAATATTTGGGGGGTCTACAGCCCCCAAAATATTTCACGGATGGGGTTCCGTCAAATATTTGGGGGGTCTACACCCCCCAAATATTTCACGGATGGGGTTCCGTCAAATATTTGGGGGGTCTACAGCCCCCAAAATATTTCACGGATGGGGTTCCGTCAAATATTTGGGGGGTCTACACCCCCCAAATATTTCACGGATGCGGTTCCGTCAAATATTTGGGGGGTCTATAGCCCCCAAAATATTTCACGGATGTGGTTCCGTCAAATATTTGGGGGGTCTACACCCCCCAAATATTTCACGGATGGGGTTCCGTCAAATATTTGGGGGGTCTACACCCCCAAAATATTTCACGGATGGGGTTCCGTCAAACATTGGGGGGTCTACAGCCCCAAAATATTTCACGGATGGGGTTCCGTCAAATATTTGGGGGGTCTACACCCCCCAAATATTTCACGGATGGGGTTCCGTCAAATATTTGGGGGGTCTACAGCCCCCGAAATATTTCACGGATGGGGTTCCGTCAAATATCTGGGGGGTCTACAGCCCCCAAAATATTTCACGGATGGGGTTCCGTCAAACTTTTGGGGGGTCTACAGCCCCCAAAGATTTCACGGATGACGTTCCCTCAAATTTTTGGGGGGTCTACACCCCCCAAAATATTTCACGGATGGGGTTCCGTCAAATATTTGGGGGGTCTATACCCCCCAAATATTTCACGGATGGGGTTCCGTCAAATATTTGGGGGGTCCACACCCCCCAAAATATTTCACGGATGGGGTTCCGTCAAATATTTGGGGGGTCTACACCCCCCAAAATATTTCACGGATGTGGTTCCGTCACATATTTTGGGGGTCTACAGCCCCCAAAATATTTCACGGATGTGGTTCCGTCACATATTTGGGGGGTCTACAGCCACCAAAATATTTCACGGATGCGGTTCCGTCAAATATTTGGGGGGTCTACACCCCCCAAACATTTCACGGATGGGGTTCCGTCAAACATTTGGGGGGTCTACACCCCCCAAAAATTTCACCGATGGGGTTTTGTTAAATATTTGGGGGGTCTACAGCCCAAAATATTTCACGGATGGGGTTCCGTCAAATATTTGGGGGGTCTACACCCCCCAAATATTTCACGGATGGGGTTCCGTCAAATATTTGGGGGGTCTACAGCCCCCAAAATATTTCACGGATGGGGTTCCGTCAAATATTTGGGGGGTCTACACCCCCCAAATATTTCACGGATGGGGTTCCGTCAAATATTTGGGGGGTCTACAGCCCCCAAAATATTTCACGGATGGGGTTCCGTCAAATATTTGGGGGGTCTACACCCCCCAAATATTTCACGGATGCGGTTCCGTCAAATATTTGGGGGGTCTACAGCCCCCAAAATATTTCACGGATGTGGTTCCGTCAAATATTTGGGGGGTCTACACCCCCCAAAATATTTCACGGATGGGGTTCCGTCAAATATTTGGGGGGTCTACACCCCCCAATTATTTCACGGATGGGGTTCCGTCAAATATTTGGGGGGTCTACACCCCCAAAATATTTCACGGATGGGGTTCCGTCAAACATTGGGGGGTCTACAGCCCCACAATATTTCACGGACGGGGTTCCGTCAAATATTCGGGGGGTCTACACCCCCCAAATATTTCACGGATGGGGTTCCGTCAAATATTTGGGGGGTCTACAGCCTCCAAAATATTTCACGGATGGGGTTCCGTCACATATTTGGGGGGTCTACAGCCCCCAAATATTTCACGGATGGGGTTCGTCAAATATTTGGGGGGTCTACAGCCCCAAAATATTTCACGGATGGGGTTCCGTCAAATATTTGGGGGGTCTACAGCCCCCAAATATTTCACGGATGGGGTTCCGTCAAATATTTGGGGGGTCCACACCCCCCAAAATATTTCACGGATGGGGTTCCGTCAAATATTTGGGGGGTCTACACCCCCCAAAATATTTCACGGATGTGGTTCCGTCACATATTTTGGGGGTCTACAGCCCCCAAAATATTTCACGGATGTGGTTCCGTCACATATTTGGGGGGTCTACAGCCACCAAAATATTTCACGGATGCGGTTCCGTCAAATATTTGGGGGGTCTACACCCCCCAAACATTTCACGGATGGGGTTCCGTCAAACATTTGGGGGGTCTACACCCCCCAAAAATTTCACCGATGGGGTTTTGTTAAATATTTGGGGGGTCTACAGCCCAAAATATTTCACGGATGGGGTTCCGTCAAATATTTGGGGGGTCTACACCCCCCAAATATTTCACGGATGGGGTACCGTCAAATATTTGGGGGGTCTACAGCCCCAAAATATTTCACGGATGTGGTTCCGTCACATATTTGGGGGGTCTACAGCCCCCAAAATATTTCACGGATGGGGTTCCGTCAAATATTTGGGGGGTCTACAGCCCCCAAATATTTCACGGATGGGGTTCCGTCAAATATTTGGGGGGTCTACACCCCCAAAATATTCTACGGATGGGGTTCCGTCAAATATTTGGGGGGTCTACACCCCCAAAATATTTCACGGATGGGGTTCCGTCAAATTTTTGGGGGGTCTACAGCCTCCAAAATATTTCACGGATGGGGTTCCGTCAAATATTTGGGGGGTGTACAGCCCCAAAATATTTCACGGATGTGGTTCCGTCACATATTTGGGGGGTCTACAGCCCCCAAAATATTTCACGGATGGGGTTCCGTCAAATATTTGGGGGGTCTACAGCCCCCAAATATTTCACGGATGGGGTTCCGTCAAATAGTTGGGGGGTCTACACCCCCCAAATATTTGACGGATGGGGTTCCGTCAAATATTTGGGGGGTCTACAGCCCCCAAATATTTCACGGATGTGGTTCCGTCACATATTTGGGGGGTCTACAGCCCCCAAAATATTTCACGGATGGGGTTCCGTCAAACATTGGGGGGTCTATAGCCCCACAATATTTCACGGACGGGGTTCCGTCAAATATTCGGGGGGTCTACACCCCCCAAATATTTCACGGATGGGGTTCCGTCAAATATTTGGGGGGTCTACAGCCTCCAAAATATTTCACGGATGGGGTTCCGTCAAATATTTGGGGGGTGTACAGCCCCAAAATATTTCACGGATGTGGTTCCGTCACATATTTGGGGGGTCTACAGCCCCCAAAATATTTCACGGATGGGGTTCCGTCAAACATTGGGGGGTCTATAGCCCCACAATATTTCACGGACGGGGTTCCGTCAAATATTCGGGGGGTCTACACCCCCCAAATATTTCACGGATGGGGTTCCGTCAAATATTTGGGGGGTCTACAGCCTCCAAAATATTTCACGGATGGGGTTCCGTCAAATATTTGGGGGGTGTACAGCCCCAAAATATTTCACGGATGTGGTTCCGTCACATATTTGGGGGGTCTACAGCCCCCAAAATATTTCACGGATGGGGTTCCGTCAAATATTTGGGGGGTCTACAGCCCCCAAATATTTCACGGATGGGGTTCCGTCAAATATTTGGGGGGTCTACACCCCCCAAATATTTGACGGATGGGGTTCCGTCAAATATTTGGGGGGTCTACAGCCCCCAAATATTTCACGGTCTACAGCCCCCAAAATATTTCACGGATGTGGTTCCGTCAAATATTTGGGGGGTCTACACCCCCCAAATATTTCACGGATGGGGTTCCGTCAAACATTGGGGGGTCTACAGCCCCACAATATTTCACGGACGGGGTTCCGTCAAATATTCGGGGGGTCTACACCCCCCAAATATTTGACGGATGGGGTTCGGTCAAATATTTGGGGGGTCTACAGCCTCCAAAATATTTCACGGATGGGGTTCCGTCAAATATTTGGGGGGTCTACAGCCCCCAAATATTTCACGGATGGGGTTCGTCAAATATTTGGGGGGTCTACAGCCCCAAAATATTTCACGGATGGGGTTCCGCCAAATATTTGGGGGGTCTACACCCCCAAAATATTTCACGGGTGGGGTTCCGTCAAATTTTTGGGGGGTCTACAGCCCCCAAACATTTCACGGATGGGGTTCCGTCAAATATTTGGGGGTCTACACCCCCCAAATATTTCACGGATGGGGTTGCGTCAAATATTTGGGGGGTCTACACCCCCCAAATATTTCACGGATGGGGTTCCGTCAAATATTTGGGGGGTCTACAGCCCTACCATGGGTAACTTCTATGACAAGGCTATTCGCCATGTTACGTGCCATATCTGTGGCCCCAAGCGACAAGTGGGCCCAAACCGCTGGTGAGCGACCTGTTGCCAGGCCCCAAGGCGCGTGCTAGCGGTCGGCGCAACTCGTTGCTTCCTGAGGCTGCGGTTGCACGTGCGTGTGTCACTGTCACCCAGACACGGCAAGAGCGCTTTGACTAGGCGTTGCCGCAAGCCGCCCAGGGGCAGCCAGCTGCCTCACGATTGCATGCCAGGGGCTGCAAGAGCAGCGCCGAGAACCATTGACTGAGGACAGCCTGGTGGCAGCATACACGCTGGGCCGCCACTTCGCGAACAGCATGCGGGTGCCTATGCAAGACTGCAACGAGCTGTTGCTGCGTTGCAGCCCCTTTAGCTCAGAGGTGCCAGACAATCGTCTTGGCTGTCTGCATGCGGCCGTACGGGTTATGGACAACGCGTGGAGGGATGATGGAGGTCTTGAGATGTTGCAGCTACTAGTGGAGGATATGGAGGCGGCCGGTGTACAGCCAGCATACACCCAACGATTAAGTCCAGAAGGGCATCCCCGAGGTGACCCAAGTGACTCCACGTCCTCTGCCGTAGCGCAGGAGGTTGGAGCGGCGGTGCTCATGGCAAGAGACCCCTGTGGCGATGAGTCTGTGACTCCCACTTCGTCCTCCCTGGCACAAGGGCGTGGTCCCCCGGCAGGTGCACATAGGGTGGATAGCCCTAGTGGGGTGTTCAGTCCACCTGCCCCCCCCCCCCCCCCCAGGTGGTGCGACCGACTCCGCGGCATGTGTTGGACGTGGAACACCAGACCCCAGGTCCCAGGTCTGCCCCGCCGATGAGTCACCTTCCATTGCATCCATGATGGATCCTACAGGGCTTCTCACGCCATACCCCCCGGCCCCCCACCCTGCGTGTCTGACACCGGCGGCTAGTGATGGAGGGGTGGCGAGTTCCTTGGAGGAGTCTCCTGTACCACTTGCACAGAAACCCAAAGAGCCAGCTGCTGTGGACTGTAGTCCTAGCACAGGCACTGTGGCGACAGTGAAAGGCTGCAGTCAGTCTAGTGCGGATTCAGGGTACACCCCGGTTGAACACCCTAGTTCATTGGCGACAGTGAGGGCTTGCAGTCAGTCCAGTGCAGAGTCAGGGACCACCCCGGTTGAACACCCCAGTTCTGTGGAACAGAGCCCACGGAGCAAGAAGCGCCCAGGGGTTACCCCACCAAGTAATGGGGCCCCCGTGAAACGTGGCAAGAAAGAGCAAGGCACAAAGACAGCTGCAATAGATCCAGATGCTATGGCATTGGACGACGTGGACAAAAAGCCCAGCAAGGCCGAGGTTGGCAGAGTCCTACCAACGGCGAGGTCCTTGAAGCTTCGCATTCTTCCGGACCAATACGTTGCCGGGGCATGTTTCTACTATGCCGTGGCCCAAAGCATGCATCCTATCAGCAGCAACACCCCGTTGGACGGCGCATCGCTGCAGGCAAAGGCCATCGCCGTGTTTCGCGACATGTTTGGGCTTTCAATTCAAGAGTCTACACTATTTGTGAACCGGGATCTTGAGAAGGACACATGGCGTGGCCGGCCGCAAGGGGGAATGCCTGACCACTTTGCTGCCTTGGCGAAGCATGTGGACGGTAGTGTGGTGTTGCTGCGATCAAACAGGTTCAGCATTGTGACGTCAGGGTTTGGGATCGACAGCGCGTTGATATCCGCTGCTGTTTGGGTGCCTGGACGGAGCATCCGCTGCACTACCAGGACTGTGGGGATATGGAGGAGCAGTGCGACCGGGCGATGGTGGTGGTTATTGCCGAGGCGGAACGAGATGGTGTCAAAGGAGGTGGTCATTTCCGGGGTGCAGTCTTTGATCATTCGGTGCAGGTAGCCCCCTTTTGCACGTTGCACGGGATGATGGGCATCTTGGCATACAAGCGTGGGCCGGTTGGGGGGGTTAGAGCGTGGCATTTGCAACTAGGGGTTGGCGGTATGAAGGGCCACACCAATGCCACAGACTGCCGCCGCACTCGTCTAGTGCAACGGACACGCAACTACAAGCCACTGGTGACCCTGGTGAACAAGATGGCAAGGCAGATGTTGCCTGATTGGTTCACATGGACCACCATGCAATTGTCTTGCAATGTGCTCACAAAACTGCATCAGCATGTGCATGACGCGTCCCCTTGGTCGGCAGTGTTTTCCACCGGCCAGCACACACGGGGATACATATGGGTGGAGGTAGGTGGTGTATGTAATGGTCGGGGTGGACGGAGATGTAGTATGCAATGCTTGGATGGTGTTACACGGGTTGGCGCCACGTACGATGTATGCCAGCAAGCGGTTCTCGTACGTACGGGTGCATGGCATGGCACTTGTTCTTGGCACGGGGAGAGGAGGTTGGTGGTGTTGTACTCCCGTGGTGACTGGTGGACACTCCCGCCACGGGACCGTGCATTCCTCAATGAGACCGCATTCCGCTTACATGCACGTGCATAGTGGGCCACTTGGTGGAGCACCGCGGCGACCATGGGGAATGGAGAATCCACATGGGTACAACTGGTGTTGGTTGGGTACCACGCTGCAGTCTCCGTTGGTGGCGTCCGGTGGACTTGAAGGACAGCACGCAGGATGCCTGGACGAGGAGGGTGTCTGGGGACCATTGTGGCGGGGTGTTGTGGCACATGGAGGAGGTGGTGCATACAATCCACAGGACATTGCTGAGAGGCTGGCAATGGAGGATGCCATGTGTGAGACGGTGTGCCGATGCAGCGGGCGATGCAAGTGCAAAGCCCCTGCACCAAAATTCCAATGGATGCGGCAGGCAGAGATGCCCGAGTGTTGGAAGTACATGGTGCCCAAGCTCACGGCCGCTGGGGTGGTTGCTCTGTCATGTTGTTTGTCGTACGAGCAGTTGTGGCAATACTGTGGTGCCTGTGGGGTGAAGGTTCTGCGGGAGGGGGGGAGACAGCCATGCCAGTGAGATATTGCATGTGACGAATCAAGGGCAGAGTGTGCGACAGCGTACGAAGGAGGGAATGAAGGGGCGACCGGTTGGGTTACCTGATAACCCCCCCCCCCCCCCGTGTCCGTGTCGGGGTGACCTGAGGGAGGCACCAATGTATACATCGGTGGTGTACAACGAGGTCGTGGGGTTACATGTGCACAACCAGCAGGAGTACACGTGGGTTGTGGACCATGAGTTTCTCGATTGCCTGGGGTGGCAATGGTCCTTGCATGCCATGGTGTTGCACATTGGATCGACGAGGGAGGAGGGTCACTTTGTGGTGCATGTCGTTTTCAACGTCAGGTGGTGGTTGTGTAACGACACCACGGTGAAGGCCATGAACCCCCCCCCCCCCCGACCCGCGAAAGGCGATGTTTCTGCTATACTAGCGGAAACAAACAAATTTCTTTGTACCAGACATGTCGCAGCGTGCCTCCCAACGGACAGGACCACCGGCCCCTGGTCAGACACGGCATGCCCAGAGCGTACCTACTGACACCTCGGTGCCAGCCACATCGCTGGCACCAGTTGCGCCCCCCCCCACCCCTCCTTCAACACAGGGTGCATCAAGGGTTGGGTACATCAGGAACAGGCCTATGCATGCCCAGAGCGTGCCTATGGACGCCTCTGTGCCAGCCACGGCGCTGGCACAAGGCGCACCCCCCCCCTTCCCCAACTGCAACACAGAGTGCATCAAGGGTAGGGGACCGGAACATGAGTACGCATGCCCAGAGCATGCCTAATGAGATGTGTGTGGCTGCCTCGGCGCCGCTACAGACGTCCTCAAAATTTGTTGAGGCAGTGGCACAGTTGCTGCAGAAGCGCAAGGTGCGAGTGGCAAGGCATCCGAGAGTGCGTGTTGAAGCACACCAGATGCAACTTAGAGCACGGCATGCAAAAGAGTGGGATGCGCGGCATGCAGATGATGGCATGTCACCATCCTCAGTGGCACAATCAGTTGAGCAGGACAGGTTGAGGTCTGTTGCATTGGCCGCATAGGGGAAGGATGCATTGTGCGTGTTGATGCAGGCCACTCCCATGCAACTGGACGGTGGTCCAAAGACACTACAAATGTTTGTAGCCGCTCATTGGCAGTATCAGTTCACGACAAGTGGGGCTGTTGAGTGTGTGTGTTGTGCGTGGGCAAATGTGTGTGGCATTCCTGGGGTGGCGCGTCCCCCTAAGAACAGTGAAGCCTTGGTATTGGGAACATATGCTGTAGGGATGCGCATGAAGACCTCTGGCCCAAAAACGTGGCGGAAGGAGGTGTTGGAAAGCCACTTGGGGTTATCACGTGGCACAACATCAACGCGAAAGAATCTGCATAGGCCAGGGCACCACCACCGATTGGCTGAGGACAGTTTCAAGCTGCATTGTGCAGAGCGATATCGCGCATTGTGCCCCACTGCTGGTGCCACAGCTGACGTGGTGGGAGGGAACGTTGTGTTCATCAGGGGGGAAGCCATGGACATTGGTGTGGCAGTGTCGGATGCCGAGGCAGCCATTCTGTCACGGTTGGTTGAGGTGTATATAGGGTTACGCATGTGCACTTCCGTCCGTGCTATAAGTGAGCGCATCCTTCTGCACTGTTCTCTGACTTCCGCCCCTGGGCACCATGCATCACGGCGGTGGATAGTTGAGAAGGCTATTGCAGCAATGCATGATGCCATGCAGGATGAGGTAACGCACGCCCTCTTCCTGGCAACGTTCATTGCAGTGTTGCTTGACGGCTCGGATAGGCAGAGGCATCGCATCAATGAGTACGCCATTCTGCTTATTTTCCCGGGGACTGGCCCTGGGGGCATGTGTGAGGTGTTCCTTGGTGTGGTGGATGTGGCCTGTGGTGATGCGCATGAGGTTGCAACGCAGGTAGCATGCGTCCTGATGTCCTGGATTCCTGACCGTGATTGGTGGGCAAAGAGGGTAGTGACCTTTGCAGTGGACGGGGCTTCTAACCTTGGTGTGCGAGGTGCCAGTGCGCGGCAGGTTGTTGATGTCTCTATCATTGAGAGCAATGTGTTCGCCTTGATTGGGAAGTGGTTAGTGTTGATGACACCCTTGGGTGAGCCGTGCCATGTGTTGCAGCGCAAGTTGGGTCTTGCATTGGAGGCTGCTGGCCCAACCCATGTTGATTACTTGGCGGCCGTCAATCGGCAACGAGGCTTGTACAATGGGGCACGGCAGTGGAAGGAGTTGCAAAAGTGTGTGCAAAAGCATGTGCAGGATGAACGTAGTGGCTTGCAGCTCATCCCCACAAGTCATCGCATCAGGTGGTCACAGGCGCTTGCACGGCGCAACACTCCTTTTTTGGCCAATGTCCCTTGGGTGGCACGACAGTTGGATTCCAAGGTGCAGCATTCTACCAAGGAGGAGGATGTGTGGGAGGACTGCCATGATGCCAGTTTGCTTGCATGGGGGGTGGTTTATGGGGACATCCTGCATGGCATGCGGTGTTTTAGCAGTGTGGCACAACTACGTGCGCCCACTGGTGCACACTTAGCCACTGCATCAGGTATGCTAGAAGCCCGGTTGCAGAGGGTGGCTCGCGAGGAGGGTCCAGGGTGGTTGCAATTCAAGGAGCAGACTGTAACTGGTGCGTGGCGTGGTGTGCAGTTGGTCCAGTTTGATTCAGGTGGGCAGAAGTGTGCAACAACCCCTCCTTTTCCAGGCGTTCAGGCGCGTGCAGTGACCGATGTGTTGCTTGCAGGCATCAAGGAGGGGCAGGCAACCATTGACCCCAGGGGGGTGTTGGAGTGCGCAATATTGTTGGACCATGGCCGTTTCGTTGCCCTCCCGGTCAATGAGCGTGCTGCATATGGGGTGGAGCAGTTGCGTCAGTTCATGACTTCACATCAAGAAGAGTTGGGCGCAGCACATGTGAACTGTGACCGTGCCTTGGTAGAGTGGGAAGGCCTTAAGGAGCACATGGTGCAGCACTTTGCAACTGTGCAAATGTCCAAGATGTGGGAGGCATTGGCACCTAAAAGGGCACATGCACAATGGGTGAATGTGTGGCGCGTTCTCGCATTATTGCGAACATATTGCCCCGCTCAAGCTGCAGTAGAGCGTGCCATCTCTTTGCGTGGGAGGTTCTGCATTAGTATGCATGACACTGTGGAGACACATGTCCTGAGCATTTGCATGGCATTGCATTCCAACTTGCCCCCTTTACAGCAATGGGCAAAGGGACAAGGCGTTGCAGTGGCACACCACCTGGCTGCCCATGCACGCTTCGATATGCGCCCAAGACAGAGGGTTTCAAAGAAGGTACGGGACAGAGAATCTGTGGAGGCTGCAATGCTTCAATGTCTGCAAGGTAATGAAGCAGTGGCTGATGATGGTGACAGCCTGCCCTTCTTTGGAGGGCCGGGTACACCACTGAGGTCAACGGTACCCTCAGGAAAGGGTACAAAACGGCACCAGGCAGATGTGGTAAGCATTGTTGCACCCGATGGGACCCCTGACTCGCATGCTGGCAACCATGACTTCATCACTTTTCGCAGAGGTGTGGAGTGTGCCACATGCAAGAAGGAGGTTCGCATTTGGTGCAATACATGTCTGGTGTGCCATGCATGCTTTTGCGCAAGTCCGCGTCCTTGTGGGAACGTGGTGGTGAATGTTGTAGATGATGTCTGTGATGAGGGGGAGAACAATAGTGCAGACGAATTGGCCACACCACGGAAGCCAAATAAGGGGCGTGGTGTGGCCAGGATGCAGGCGAAATTGGTGATGGCCACGCAGAATGGCAGGCTGCGTGATTGGTCAAAGGGGGCGCTGTTGAATTGTCTGGATGTGCTTGGTGTGAAGGTGGCAGGTAACAGCAATCGGCGGGAACTGCGGGACCTTGCTACGCAACAAGCGTTGCCATTATTGGAAGAATGGGATGCCTTTGTGCCGGACACGGACCGTGTCACCCGTTCTGCGGCACCACCAAGCAGCTCCCAGCCCAGTTGTTCGCAGCCAGTGGATGACATGGATGGACTCATCGATGAATGAGAGGATGCCCACGTATTTGCATGTGCCCTTTTGTTGTTGTGTGCTGTCTTCGAAGATTTTTCCCATTTTCCCTGTTTGCACATTTGATGTTCTGTGGCATTACCACGACCATTTTATTTGTGGATCTGAATTTAACTGATGCCGATTGCAATGGTCATGCTGCAATCCCCTGAGATGTTTCCCATTTGGTTTTCAGTGCTACATGTGGCTTTTTTGTGTGGTGGTCGTTCAATTTTCCCACTTTTCCTGGTCCCACATTTTCCCCTTTCCCCTTTCCCCTTTCCCCTTTCCCCTTTCCCCTTTCCCCTTTCCCCTTTCCCCTTTCCCAAAGTACACAAACAAATTGTTGGCTCAAACAACCAAAATCAGAATCAAATTGAAGTTGTCACATACACTACTGTCAACAACAGGTGTGCAATTGTTTTCCAAACAGGGGGGTCTGTGTTTTCTGTGGCGCCTTTTCTCCTTGGGGGGGGGGAGGGGGGCTGGAAAGCACCCGATAGTGGGGGGGGGATGGGTGGGGGGGTTTCCTGTGAAGAATTTGGTGTGGACAATGGCGGCGGGGGGGGGGCTGATCCCAATTTCCTCTAGGCATTGGACCCCTAGACCCACCTCCAGTACATAATAATATCAGACATCTTCGTGGGCAGACCGCACACACAACATCCCTTATCAGACATCAGACATCAGACCTCATACACATAGCTGGTAGCCACCTTGCCCATTTGTGGGCCACTTCTGATTGTGCCCCCCGCTCTCAAGCGGTGGGGACCCCCCAAGCGGTAGGGGTGATGTAACCACCTTGCCACTTGTGGGCCACTTCTGATTGTGCCCCCCGCTCTGAAGCGGTGGGGACCCCCCAGGCGGCAAGGGTTCTATAGCCACGTTGCCCATTTGTGGGCCACTTCTGATTCTGCCTCCCGCTCTGAAGCGGTGGGGACCCCCTAGGCGGCAGGGGTGATGTAGCCACCTTGCCCATTTGTGGGCCACTTCTGATTGTGCCCCCCGCTCTGAAGCGGTGGGGACCCCCTAGGCGGCAAAGGTTATGTAGCCACCTTGCCCATTTGTGGGCCACTTGTGATTGTGCCCTCCGCTCTGAAGCGGTGGGGACCCCCCAGGCGGCAGGGGTTATGTAGCCTCCTTGCGCATTTGTGGGCCACTTCTGATTGTGCCCCCCGCTCTGAAGCTGTGGGGACCCCCTAGGCGGCAAGGGTTATGTAGCCACCTTGCCCATTTGTGGGCCACTTGTGATTGTGCCCCCCGCTCTGAAGGGGTGGGGACCCCCCAGGCGGCAGGGGTTCTGTAGCCACCTTGCCCACTTGTGGGCCACTTGTGATTGTGCCCCCCGCTCTGAAGCGGTGGGGACCCCCTAGGCGGCAAGGGTGATGTAGCCAAATTGCCCATTTGTGGGTCACTTCTGATTGTGCCCCCGCACTGAAGCGGTGGGGACCCCCAAGGCGGTAGGGGTTATGTAGCCACCTTGCGCACTTGTGGGCGACTTGTGATTCCGCCCCCTGCTCTGAAGCTGTGGAGACCCCCCAGGCGGCAAGGGTGATGTAGCCACCTTGCCCATTTATGGGCCACTCGTGATTGTGGCCCCCGCTCTGAAGTGGTGGAGACCCCCCAAGCAGCAGGGGTGATGTAGCCACCTTGCCCATTTGTGGGCCACTTGTGATTGTGCCCCCCGCTCTGAAGCGGTGGGGACCCCCCAGGCGGTAGGGGTTATGTAGCCACCTTGCCCACTTGTGGGCGACTTGTGATTCTGCCGCCTGCTCTGAAGCTGTGGAGACCCCCTAGGCGGCAACGGTGATGTAGCCACCTTGCCCATTTGTGGGCCACTTCTGATTGTGCCCCCCGCTCTGAAGCGGTGGGGACCCCCCAGGCGGTAGGGGTTATGTAGCCACTTTGCCCATTTGTGGGCCCCTTCTGATTCTGCCCCCCGCTCTGAAGCTGTGGAGACCCCCCATGCGGCAAGGGTGATGTAGCCACCTTGCCCATTTGTGGGCCACTTCCGATTCTGCCCCCGCTATGAAGCGGTGGGGACCCCCCAGGCGGCAAGGGTTATGTAGCCACGTTGCCCACTTGTGGGCGACTTGTGATTCTGCCCCACGCTCTGAAGCTGTGGAGACCGCCCAGGCGGCAAGGGTGATGTAGCCACCTTGCCCATTTGTGGGCCACTTGTGATTGTGCCCCCCGCTCTGAAGCGGTGGGGACCCCCCAGGCGGCAGGGGTGATGTAGCCACCTTGCCCACTTGTGTGCCACTTGTGATTCTGATTGTGAAGTGGGAAGTGGAGCGTGGAAGCAAGCGGTGGCATTCCATGCACGTGTACCGCCCTCCCTTCACTTGTGGGCAGTGCCATCGGGAAGTTTTCTTATGGCGCGTCTCTTGCGAGGGGTGCATGTGGTGTTTGGAAGGTGAGGAGTGCGTTGCTCGCAAGTTTAAAGACAGAAATGAGTCGCGCTGGGTCTTGCAAAAGTGGGAGGAAAAGGTTGAGGTTGGGAAGATCTTGCATCCCACGCAATCCCATGCTGAAACTACCCCCTCCTCCCCGTGTCCTTTGTCCCCCCACTCCCCACACCCGGACTGACAGCTACTGACTGTGATTGTCTGACTAATGTAGTCAGACATGATGTTCTGTTTTCTGTTTCAGACACAGTGTGTGTCTTGAGGTTTAACCAGGTTTGGCATAGAGAATAAAGATGCACTTATGCCTGACTGTGGAGTGCATTACCTCTGGTTTGCATTTGTCTGTTTTTTAATTAGGTCACACCCTCCCCGCACCCGGATGGTGAGAGCAGCCTCCCCGCAATTACGTCCGCAAATGCGTCTCCTACCAGCCCCCCTCTAGCCACGGAGGAATTGGACGACCATCCCAATGCTCCGACAGAGACTGTCCCCCGACCCCCATGCTCTAATATCACCCCGCCGTCACAGACTGGAATGGTTAATACGAGGCCTGTCAGATTGGAATGGTTAATACGAGGCCTGTTTGTGGAGATGACGTCTTGGACGCAGTGTGCCATGCCCTGACCTAGGCAGCCCTACTGCCCAATTGCAACATGTTGAGTCATTGCTCCGTGACGAATGGGAACGACCACTTGACGTGATCATTCCAAGTTCCTGGTCTCAACAATATACGTTGGAGGCACGCCATTTGAGGGATGTTTACTCAAAATCTTACGTCACAGATAGTGCCGAGATTGTTGTGTATTATTGGTGGCTCACTCGGACAGCTTTGAGTGTGGACTGGGATGTTATGGGTGTGGCGTGGGTTTTGCGTGACTCATTGTGGAATGGGTCATCTGTGCAGCTGGGTCGTAGGTTGGTGTTGGCTGAGTCATGGGCGCTGCGTACTTTGAAAGCAGCGTCCATTGATATGGTCTATGCGCCTCCCTTGCTTGCGGCGCAAATATATAATTTGCGCAATGAACATTGGGTGCTGCGCTTGTTGTTGGTTTCCCCAACACGCACGTTCTTGTGCCTCGTGTTCGATCCGTTGTAGACAAAAGGCAATGTAGCATCAGAAGGCAGGCAAGATTGCAGCTCACACCGTCTTCTTGATGTAGGAAGGTGGAGTAGAGGGGGGCTATAGCAAAAGCTACACTGCCAAACTCACCCCAAAACTTGTCCCACCTCTTCTGCGGCCTTGCCTCAATGCCTTCTCCTTCGGCAATGAGGTTCACTATTGCCAACTCCTCGGTGTTTGCACCCGCTATTCATGGCTCGTTACACGCATGTTGTCAACGGTAGCATCCAACTTCCACAAGATAGATTGTAGTGGTTGCGTGAGATTGCACAGGCAGCTTTGCACTATCGCGTTTCTCCGCATGCCCCCCCTATTCAGACCAAACCCAGTTGGGCCTTGGCACGGATGTATGCTACGCCCTATTGTTCACCCAGCCGTTCGTCATGCTTTTTTTGCGACGACACGGCCCACATCACGTTCCTTGAATGTGGAGTTTATCAGTCTGCCCTGCATGCATCCGGTTTGTGTCCCTCGGAGATATGTGTGGCATTGCGCAATTGGAGAGTGCAATTTACTGCCACACTGGCATGCATTGTGTTGGCATTCGCCTTGGGTGACCGGCTTGTGGTTGACAAGCCGCCTTATGTAGATGAGGTCCGTCCAAAGGTGGTGATCCGTGGGAAGGAATTTTTTGTTCCACAGCATTTCCCCAAAGATGCCTCTGGGAAATTGGAGTATGACAAAAATCTAATCAAAGAGTTTGATACAAAGACCGGGGCGTGCTTCGCAACATGTGCAAGCACAACCCTCCCTCTGCGCAACCCACATACAAAGATTAGAAGGCGGACCTCATCTACAGGCGCGTGTTTTGCGACTTCATATAAAGCACACGTGTGTGCAACTCATATATGTATATATATATATATATATATATATTACTACACCCCTCTCCCCTTAAATCTAGCTAACAAGCAAGCAAGCAAGCAAGCAAGCACTTCTCCTTTCCGTTTTGGCCATTGCTCGGCCTCATCGCTCCGGGCTCAACTCTACTCTAGCCATCCTAGAGCCTAGGTGGTGCCCTTGTGAAATCCAAGTTTTGAGCCAAAAACTCGTCGGTGGCGCCCCGGGGCGGGGGTGCCAAGTTTGGAGGTGCCCTCCCAAAACTGCGCATTTTGTGGCCCAAAACAGCCTTTTTTGGCCCAAAACAGCCCCGAAACCCAGTCATAACGGGTAAACGACGGCAAACGGTTCCTACATTCCACGTGCGGCTTGACTTCATCGTGTCAAAGAGCCCTCTAGTGCCCTTCAACTCGACGATATGTCCGAGAAACGGCCCAAAAAGGCGCCAAAAAGCCCCAAAATCTGCGCAATGTGCACCAACACCCCGAAACCAAGCACGGGCCGTATCTTGGACTATGTGACTCAAAATCCCATTCCGAGGGCACCTATTCCACCCGCAATCCCCCACTTTTTGTGGTTTCCAAGCCTCAGAATTGCTAAACGAGACGCCTAGACCCCCGTACCAATGGTCACTTGGTGGAGCCGGAGGGCAGCCCGGCCCGCGGCGGGGGCCAGCAGTGGGTCCACCGGGGTCCCGGGGCGAAAAAAAATATTTTTTTTCAAAGTTGTTCCTAAGCCACTTGGAACGCTCAAACAGGTGTTTTTAGCCCATTTTGAGCCCGTGGTGACGCGTTTTGGGCCATGGAAAATCCCAAAATGCCTTGAAAATGGGCCGTTTCAAGACCAAAAATGCGTCAAAAATGGTTCAAAAACGCGTTTTTCCAAAAGTGATCCTGGACTATTTGGGATGCTCAAACAAGTGTTTTTAGCCCATTTTGAGCCCGTGGTGATGTGTTTTGGCCCATGGAAAATCCCAAAATGCCTTGAAAATGGGCCATTTTGGGACCAAAAGTGGGTCAAAAATGGGTCAAAAACGCGTTTTTCCAAAAGTGATCCTCAACCATTTGGGATGCTCAAACAAGTGTTTGTAGCCCATTTGGACGTGGTTTGGTCCATGGAAAATCCCAAAATGCCTTGAAAATGGATCGTTTTGGGACCAAAAGTGGGTCAAAAATGGGTCAAAAACGCATTTTTGCAAAAGTGATCCTAGACCATTGGGGGTGCACAAAGAAGTGATTTGAGCCCATTTTGAGCCCGTTTTGATCGAGTTTAGTCCCTTCCGCTACGTGTATGCACCAAGTTGTACCCTTGGCGCGTACCTTAGAGTGGAGCCACGTAGAGTATGGGAGAGGGGTGTAGATTAGAGGATATATATATATATATATATATATATATATATATCTATGATATAAAAGCTCCTTCTTTTCTTGAGCCTCATTTTGTTTCTGCTGACCTTGCAATACACGGTTTGGCCCGGGTGGGGCGCCACTTACACAAGTGGCTTGGAATAGACTAGGGGGCACCATGCCCTTAAACGTAAATACCACCTACCGTTGACCCCCCCCCCCCCCCATAAACTTTGTGTTTTTTGTTCAAACTCAAGTCCAAATTTGTCACTGCCTAGTAACCTAGTAAGGAAAATTTTTTAAAATTTTTGCTTTTTTCCCCCAGTAAAGTATTTTTTTTCCAAAATTTTTTTTGAAAATTTTTTTTTCTTGGTTTTGCTACATTTTACTAGGTTTTGCTATGTGCACACTAGGTTTCACCAAATGCCACGACTACTGATCCTTTGGTGCCCATGAAGAGGTCACTCACGTGGGGGTTGGGGTGGGGACTTTCCCACCAAGGGGCATAAGCACAGTGGCAGACTCCTGACACGGGTGGGGGGGGGGGGTTGAGGTCTGCAATTTTCTGCAATTTTCCGCAATTTTCCGCCATTTTTTCCGCAATTGCTTTCGGCGTGTCCACTTTGCATGCTTGTTGGTAACCTTTGCCTTTGCGAACAACTGTTGCGAACAATATGCTTCAATGTCTTCCTGCCCCCAAAAAGAATGAATTATGCTTCAATTTCATGGTGATATTGAGGGCCGCTTGTCGTCGTAATTCTGATACCTGTGGACGATTCAATCTGTTTCAACATTCTGAGGCTCCTGTGCAGAATTGTTGCTCCTTAAGGGTTCGGGAGCTTCAGTTTGGTTTTGTTACAACACCGCAATTTTCTGCAATTTTCCCGCAATTTTCTGCAATTTTCCCACAATTTTTCGCAATTGGATTGGATCCTCCCTGACCGCAATCCCCCCCCCCCCCTCTGCACGGGTAGGAGTGGTACAGGGGCAGGTGCACAGGGGCGGGGGCAGTACTGGTGTAGGTGCACAGGGGCATGGGCACAGGCCCAAGGCATTGGCGATTGCTTGTCTTTCTTCTGGTCGGATTCAACAGGTCCTTGTGACGCGATCCTCCAAGCCCAGCCACAGCATGTTCATCCAGCGCCTGAACGCCCGCAAGACCTACAACTTGGTCTGTACCTCTGCGTCGGATTTCGAAGTGTGGATGGCTCACCTCAGCGGTGTGGCCGTCAAGGCTGGCCGGGCGTATGCTGGCAACCGCCAGGATGCTTGGGAGATCCAGCGGTGGTACCCCATGACGGGCTGGGCCCCGTCGGTGCTCCCGCACCGCTGCGCCTTCAAATTTGTGCATGATTTCGAGTTGTTGGACCGCTGGCTGGCGCAGATTGGGTACAGCGCTGCTCTCTGGGGACAGGGGGCGTTCGACTGCGGGTGGCGGGGGTTGGGAAGGCACTGCCCCCCCCCTCCAAGCCTGGGGGAGCACCAAACCAAAGACCCCTTTCAGGATTGACAGAGGTCGAAAAGAATGCACTGAACATGAGGGTTTCCCTGTGGGAGTGCGACATTTGGGCGGGGTTTGGGTCAGCCAAAGGAGCCGGAAGCCATTTTTTGCCATTTTCGCCTTAGGGTTAGTAGTGAGGAGGCCCAATGGGTGGGTGGCCAGGTGGGTATCCAACAGCCCCCCCCCCCCCCTATTACTCAGCAAAACCCTGTCTAGCCCTCTGCGGGAGGGTTGCCTAGGCGGTGATGGAGGAATTGCAGAAACGGAGGAATCGCTTCTGTTGCTGTTGGCGACTGCTTTTTTCCTGCGTCCCGTTTGCTATTCCGGTGCTGCAATCCCGAGTGTTTCGCAACTCTGGATTTCACCGCAGTATATCCGTCGCGTGCAACTGGCCTCCTCGCCAAGTGCCCTGCAAAGGCTACAACGGTGGCACGTGGGGACAAAGGCGCTGCCGGCTGCCAAAGATGTGCGATCCCTGTGTGATTGTGTGCACCGTGTTGTACCTTGGCGTATCACCCAGAGCCAGAAGGAAGGATTATGATAGGAGACAGGTTTGGCAGCACTTCTTGTAATGCCCAACGATGCTTTGGCATGGTGTTGGCTGCCAAATCACCAGCTTGAGGAAAAGTGCTATTGTACTCCCTCAGAAGTGGAACAAGGACACTGGGCCATACACTGTGAAGGACAGCCCGCACACTAGTGGGGATGAAACTGCGTTTGGGGTCCAGTCACTGGATGAATCACTTTGAAGTTGGGGTCCGTGGTAAAACTTAGTAAAAATTTTTTTAAAAATCTTTTTTCCTAAGTTTCAAAACTGAGTAAAAAAATAGTCATTTTCTTCATTTTTCCTCTGGGGGTGGGTTTTTTACTAAGTAAATTACTTCGTAGAAAAAAAATACTTAGAAAATTATTTTTTTCACTAAGTAAATTACTTGGTAGAAAATTTTTTTTACAAAGTAAATTACCCAGTAGAAATTTTTTTTTCGTACTTAGTAAATGACTTACCCAAAAAATAAGTTTTCCCACTTCTGATTGCCATTGGGCCCACTTGTGGGCTATTTCTGATATTGTCCCCCCACTCTGAAATCCACGCTTTGTTGTGTGGCCCCCAAAAAATATGATTTTCCATTTCTGACTGCTGCCACTTCTGATTCTGCCCCCCGCTCTGAAGCGGTGGGGACCCCCCAGGCGGCAGGGGTGATGTAGCCACCTTGCCCACTTGTGGGCCACTCCTGATTTTGCCCCCGCTCTGAAGCGGTGGGGACCCCCCAGGCGGCAAGGCTGATGTAGCCACCTTGCCCATTTGTGGGCCACTTCTGATTCTGCCCCCGCTATGAAGCGGTGGGGACCCCCCAGGCGGCAGGGGTTATGTAGCCACCTTGCCCATTTGTGGGGGAACGTTAGCGCGCCGGGCATCTTTTTGGACCCGTGCCCCACCGGTGACCTTTTAGGGGGTGCGCTAAGGGGGCGCACTTAGAACAATCTTTGAATCCACGCTTCGTTGCGTGTTGCATCATGGTGACCCCCGGCGTAGGTTTTGACTTCCGATTTTGTTCCCTTTGTTGGGGACCCCCGAGAATGCAGGGGTGATGTAGCATTTCCGCCCTCTTTTGGGCCCCAACCGTCCGGTGCTATTGAGGAAACCGGGACAATCTTTGAATCCACGCTTTGTTGCGTGGTGCATCATGGTGACCCCCGGCGTAGGTTTTGAGTTTTGATTTTGTTCCCTTTGTTGGGGACCCCCGAGAATGCAGGGGTGATGTAGCATTTCCGCCCTCTTTTGGGCCCCAGCCGTCCGGTGCTATTGAGGAAACCGGAACAATCTTTGAATCCACGCGTTGTTGCGTGGTGCATCATGGTGACCCCCGGCGTAGGTTTGAGTTTTGATTTTGTTCCCTTTGTTGGGGACCCCCGAGAATGCAGGGGTGATGTAGCATTTCCACCCTCTTTTGGGCCCCAACCGTCCGGTGCTATTGAGGAAACCGGGACAATTTTTGAATCCACGCTTTGTTGCTTGTGTTGTTGTTTGTGTCCAATTCGCCGATACCGGCACTTGAAGATCCCTGCCTCGAGCTTTCATACCCCGGCTCGAGGAGGAGGCAATCAGGGGCTTGAAGATCCCTGCCTCGAGCTTTTCCCCGGCTCGAGAAGGAGGCAAAAAGGGGCTTTCTTTCTTTCTTCTTTGCGTTGCGTTGCGTTGTGTTTTGTTGCGTAGTTCCTGAAATGCGTGCATGTGCACTTTGAAACGGGCACGCTGAGCTGGTAATATGGTAATATGGTTTCAACCATTGTCCCCATTTTCCATTCTTTATGACGCATTTCACAAACTCCATACCCATCAGTTCCATTGGCGGGATATGGAGTGCAGACCTGTGGAATCCTAAGTATGCGTCGCATGTTTACAAGGTCACTGTTGCCGTTGATATGTTGGGCAACATTGTATGGATTTGCCCCTTGGCCCCGGGGACATCAGCAGATGTTTTGATTTGGGATGGGTACGGACCTTCTCGTACCCGAGGGGATTTCTTTGATTTTGAAGTTGGGGGCCATGATGGCGCTTATAAAGGCCGGATTCATGTCATTGTGCCATTCATTGGAAGAAAGAATGGCACTTTGACAGCCCGCCAACAAGGTTACAACGATGTCCATGTGGTACAGGGCACGCATTGAGCAGCTGTTTGCTCGGTTGTGGCATTGGGGTTTGGTTAGGAACATCTGGCGTGGCGGCCCCAATGCAGGGGGGGGGGGGGGAATTGAGGTCCGCAATTTTTCGCAATTTTCCGCAATTTCGCAATTTTTCGCAATTTTCCGCAATTTTTCGCAAATTTCCGCAATTTTCCGCAATTTTTCCGCAATTTTTCACACTTCCCGATTTTCTGACTGCCTCCCCACGTTGGTGCAGAACAAAGAGAAAAATTTTTTTTTTTACTATTCCATACACTCTCAAATGTTGCACAGTCACCAGAACCTGGCATAGCTCAGTTGGTAGTAGCGCTGCACTGTAATTCCAGGGTCCTGGGTTCAAACCCAGGTGGGGGCATTGTAGTTAGTTACCTTCGCTTTTTTGGTCTTTTTACCTTCGCTTTTTTGGTCTTTTTATTTTCGCTTTTTTGGTCTTTTTCATGCCTGCATGTTTGCATGTTTGCATGTGCATGCCGCCCGCAGGACAGTTTGCTACGGGTCCCCCCATCAGGGGGGACCCTTTCAGTCAGTCACAGGCACATGTACCCCTTAAACCCCTCCCCCGTGCTCTCGACCGCTTCCCCGAAGCAACCAGCCTTGTGTTTCATCTCAGATCATTGTGCTATTTTGCAAAGCGCACTGAATCTTGCACAAGACTATGGCACAGCATGCTTTTTGTATGATAAGTTAATGCTGCTTAAGGATGAGTGGAGCACCACCACACCAGAAGTGGGCTGCGTAATCAAGAACAGCACCCCCTCTTGGAACGGTGAAGGGGCACGAGATTGCCACCATTCCTGCAAAGCAGTTGGCCCATTTATATCAACAACATTGCAACGGATGTATAGGCTCCATTGCTCTGCAATCTCTGGCACATCGGACAGGCCCAACAGGGGGTACTGGTCCATAGCGCGTGGCATATCAGACAGATTTCGTGGGTTCAAAATGCGCAACTGCCTGTAAAACTCAATCTGCCTGGACTCCTTTTTCAACCTGTCCTTATACGCCACCAACATTTTTTTCAACAATTGCAGAAGTAGACTTCGCAGGGAACCACCACCACTCAACTTGTTCAAAAGGTCCTCAATTCTGGGTGAAAATGTTTCGCTCTCAGATGTGGAACGCTTTTTCTCACAGTGTGGGACAGTTTCAAAGCGGCAGCACAAATTGGATGACAACATCCGCCGCCTTCGGTTCATGCTGCAATTCCACGGTGATATTGGGGGGCGCCTCCTGTAATTGTAATGCCCATAGACTATTTGTTTCTGTGAAATTCGGAGAATTCTGAGCCACCTGTCCAGAGTTGTTGCACCTTGAGGGTTCAGGAGGGCCGCTTACGACATCGCAAATTTTCCGCAATTTTTCCGCAATTTTCCGCAATTTTTCGCAATTTTTCCGCAATTTTCCCGCAATTTTTCGCAATTGGATTCGACCCCCCCAGACCGCAATCCCCCCCCCCCCCCCTGCCCCAATGAGTTGCACTAGTCAGTCCGCATTTTGTTGCATTTCACTCAGTTTTGCATCCGGAGGCAAGTCCGTCACCCCCCCTACGGACCATGGGAGCATGTCCCGCCTCAGGTTTGGACTGACCAAAGCAACTCGGCCGCCACGCAAGATGAGGCAGAGGATGAGGCGGAAGTGTGTGTTTTGTGTTGCCAAAGGCGCTCCACCGCCGCAGTTTGTGATGAGTGTAAGGAGCACTATTGTAATGAATGTATTGACACCCACACTTGTGGGACCAATGTTGTTTGTTAAGTGCAACACAAATGACATTTGGAGTGGTTGAAGTCACAGATATTGCTTTATTTTGCAACGTGCTTTGTAGGGAAGGTGTGCAGTGCAATGTGGTCTACTTGGGGGGCTTCTCCATGGGAGGGTAAATCTGGGGCTGAAGTCGGGATAGTTATTACAAAAGTAGCGCGCCGGGCGCGCGCCGGGCAAACATTCGCCCTGTGGGCCCCTTCTGATTCGGCCCCCCGCTCTGAAGCGGTGGGGACCCCCCAGGCGGCAGGGGTGATGTAGCCACCTTGCCCACTTGTGGCCGAGGCATCAAGTGCCCCACTGGACTCCGTCCCACCCAGTTCCATTCCGTCCGGAATCGTTGTTGCTGCACCATTTGGTGATCACCCAACATCTCCTACTAGGTGCCCTAGTGCAGAATAAATCTTGGCTGATGTGTGCAAAGCACTGAGTGATAGCCAAGCCTCGATACTTAAGTATGTACTACACACTAGAACCAAGGTTTCGGGCTAAAGGTGCGGGGAAATGGAGGCCTCATGTGCTGCAGTTTCGAACTGGGTTGTGCGTGCTTTTGCGGCCATTACGGATGATGCCATTCGTGAGGCATGCCGCCCCGCATATTTTCCAAGTGGTTTGAAGTTGTCCCAATTGGAGGACACAGAATTTTTCAAGAAGCATAATCCCGACTCCAAGTCTGATGATGGGTTACAAACTGATACGGATGGCTCAGTTGACTCCGATGATAGCAGTGGCGTTGATTATTCTGATAGTGACAATGATGGTGAGTGTGACGTGGTTTGGGCCAAGTCTGGGCCTGGGTTGTGGGGTTTGTGCCATGTTTTTGAGAACACCCTGTACCTAACCCGTGATTTGAAGGAGGATATTGTTGTCCCATCAAATTTGTCCGTTTCCAAGGTGAGCGACTTGGATCGGGCTGCCACCGCTACCCGTGGCAAGAAGAGCCCCAAGCCCGGGGAGCACGTTCAGCTTTTCCGCATGAAGCGGGACTGCAACAAGGGCTTCTACTCTGAAAAGTGTTAAGTGGAAGTCTCCATCGCATTGTGCTTTGAATGGGCTGGGTATCTCGTGCCTAGGGATGCGTTACTGCCGGTTCACAACATTGTCGCGCCCACCGAACACTGTTTCCAACGAACACCGTGTCCAACGAACACTACCCGTTCGGACCGTATTTTTTGGGGACATAATTGTTCGTTGGACAGGGGGGGGGGGGTAACCAAAATGTCCGCGGGGGCTATATGCTTCGCCTCTTGTGGTAGCAATGGCGGTTGCTAGGTGGTTCTTGTTGTTGTTTTTTTCCTTTAGGGGAAAAAAGTATACGCGACTTACACCAGCAAAACGGTGCCCGCCCCAAATTTTTTTGTCACTTATTTCTATACGCGAACCACACCAAAAAAATTGCACACAACTTGCGCCACATGAAAAATTGCATGCAAATTACTCCTTTTTCCGCATGCAACCTATAGTTTCCTTTGGGGCACTTGCCAAAAAGGTGCGTGCATGACATGCTGACATGCAGGGCATGTGCTCTAGAATTGTGACCTCAAGGCCCTTGGCTTCCTCTAGGTAAAGGGGCACTGTTCTTTCTTGTGGCCTGCAACCCCATCTTGGAATTTAGCCCTTACACGAAAGGCCGTGAACTGATGTCGTGGCGGTTTGGAATGCTTTGTGACTTTGTGAGACCTGCCCAAGGCAATGCCGGGATCATTGGACCTCGTCTTGATTGAGGTGCCCGGGTCCTCAGCTGCCCTCCCTTTACCCGCCGGCCCATGGGGAGGGTCCACGGTGCCCTATGCCCCCTTTGGACTGTGAGCCCCAACTGCTAGAAATGGACCTGTTCTGTTTTTTTGCTTGCAGGGCTTGCCTTTGTAGGCAACGCCCGGACATTGCACGGCCTTTCTGAGTGTGAAAAAATCTTTGGTGCCTAGGGGGGATCACCTTACGCGGCGCGCGCGCGGCACGGAGAGTTAACGGTCTGGCCTGACCAAGCATGTGCAGCTTCTGCCCCGGGGGGCCCTTGTCTAGGGGTTTTGAGCTTAGTCCGTGATACTCTTGAGTTGAACTACTGAACGAAGTTGTTCCATCAAACTGTCCATGCTTTGAGCGCCAAATCGTGCAAGACGAGGCACTATACAAATGTCATTTGTTGCTCTTTGAAGATCCCGCCCTCGACGCCAGGTTCACTACCCCCGTTATGGCCCTTCGCCTCATGTGCCCCCCCCCATGTACATGTACATGTACATGGCCGAGGTACAAGAAGAGATTCCGGTTGATGCTGAAGCGGATGATGGTGAGGTGTGTGCACTTTGTTGCATGAAGAAATCATCCCTTTCTGAGTGCTATGCTTGTCATCTGCATTGTTGTGGTGATTGTTTGAGCATCCACACATGTGGGGATGAATTGGTGGCCCATGTGGAGTAGGCCGCCAACTATATTATTGATGATATTGCTAAGGCACCCACACATGTGCACATGGATTGATGAAATCCGACATATGAATGTGTTGAGGTGCCGTTTTGGTTGTGCTACGTGGTCCGAGGGATGTTTGCACAAGTATGGTACCCAAGGGCTATCTCTCCTAAGGGGGCATTTTGGGAGGTGTGTCAAAGCCAGCCCCTCACTAGTGAACCCGTTTGAAAAGTAGCGTGCGGCGCGCACGCGGCGCAGATACTCCCCCTATGGCAAGGGTTTGAGAAATACCCCCCAATGCGTATACGGCCAAAATTCTCAAAACATAATGGAGAGTTCGATGATGAGTGAAAAATGTGAGTGGAAAATATCGCCTCCCCCCTTAGTCCCTATGTGCCCCTTGCTGCGTGGACCCTTAGCCTTGGGGAGGTCCAAAATTTTTTTAACGAAAGATTATTGTACTTCAACATATGTGTGTCCAAAAGGATCATTGTGGCTTACATTGTGACCTACATGTGTTGGGTTACCTAAGACCACCTCCACCCTCCGGCCGCCACCCCAACTCTGCCCCCCCCCCCCCCCGCCCCCATTTTCCGCACCACGCCCCAACTGGCCTCAAAAAGCTGTTTTTGAGGCAAGATGGGGTGGGGGTAATGTCTAGTGGGCCTTGTCTCATTTTTTCTCCCGGTCGCTAACCGGCAAATTGCAGCACCAACCTTCTCACAGCTTCTCTGGTTGCAATTGTTGAGGGGGTGCAGCACTATGCATGGCATTTTGTTGCCTTGGGTTGCCCTGCTTGTGGGAGTTGCTTGCTCCTTGATGACCGCTTCCTGCTCCTTCCACAGAAAAATTTGGTGGTGAGATAACAAACGCAGCTGACATGGTTCTTGGCTTTTGATGGTCTTGTAGGAAGGGGGGGGGGATTCGCGGTATCACCGTTTTCCCGTACCCCCCCCCCCCCCTCTAGGGGTGGGGTATGGCCCGAAAAAAATATCCCCCCCCCAATGTGTAGCAAAGTGTTGCACCCCAATCCCCCCCCCCCCCCCAAATAACAGCTTATTATGGTGCAATATGAAGTAGGCTATACACATGTTTTGGGCCAATTCCGGTCCCCAACCACTTCCCATGCCGCTGGTACAAATTTGTTAGCCCTACACATCCCAGTCGGCCCAAAGTTAAGCCACTGCAAAGCAAGGATGCTGGCAATGGAGCCGCAAGAGTTTTGGCTTGGGGTAAAATGGGTCAAAATGACCCTTCGGTTTTCCAGGACTGGTAGCAATAGCATGGGTAGCATGCTAGTTGTGGCATATGTGAGGATTCGTGCTCCCTCCTCTGCATGCCATGTTGCTTTGTATTGTCCCTTTGTTGCAGGTTCTTTCTTTCTTTTTGTACAAACCTAGTTGAATTTGCAACGTTTCAACTGGTTTTGCGCACACCCAATGCCGAGCCCGAGTTTGGGCCTATTGGAAATGGGTGGGGTGCAATATACCGGTGTTGTGAGCCCTTATAGCGTGTTGGACCTTCCTGTCTTGGGCGCCAGTATTTCATACAGAACTTCTAGAACACTGTTGACAACAGTTTTGTCCTCGACATCTATGCCAGTCATGGAGTGCTCTGATTCATTGGTTGGGGAGCCTGTGGTAATAAGCAAGGAGGGCCAACGTGCTTGATCACGAGGTCATTGTGTTGGGGCACGTGCCATATACTGGCACTGGGGTTGTACTGTGTCCATGGTATGCTAGTGTAAAGTGAAACGGCCGGGTGGTAAGATGGGTGTCGTGGGTCCACAATGGACATGGGGCACCCGTTGAATGGCCACCAGCCATCCATACCTCGCGGGGTCCATCAATCAGCAATATAAGGTTATGGACATGTACACAGTGGCAAGGAAACTTGAACAACCGGGTGGGAAGATTGACGTTGTGGGGTCCACAGGAGAATTGGGGCACCTGTTGAACGGCCACAACGAGTGATTGTACCCATGCAGGGTCCACCAATTGCTTGCCCAGGTTCTCGCCCCATGCACTGTGCATGGGGACTCTTACCGCCGACAAGAGGCTAGGGTGGGGCGCTACAACACGATGCGTAGCCGAGAGTACTCGGGGGCCTTTGTGCCCTTAAATATAGACCACCCGTGTCGGCAAAGCACATTGTTGCTCAATCGTGCCATTGTGCTGCGCAGCATGCTTTGGAAAAGGGGCCACCGACAACTACATGTCGCAAATGGCATGTTGGAGATGGGCTAGACCCGAATAGCCCATCAGAGGAATGCCAACCAGTGCCAAAAGCATGTTATACAGTGGGAACACCACATTATGTGCATTATGTGCGACACGGGAAGAATTTTTTTTTGTAGGACCAACTTTTTTTTGTATCCCCCCTCGTGGAAAGAGGGTGACAGTGAGGTGTGAGGGTGAGCAGGGCATGGGATCAGCACAGGACCAGAGGGTGCACTACAAGCTTGACGATGTACTTGGCACGGCATGGCACAGCAGAGCTTGGGACTGTTGTGCGCTGTGCTCCACAGCGGAGCAATACACTGCACAGCGGGAAGAGCTCTGGACTGTCGGCATGACGGTTAGGGGAGACTAGTGGCCGCAGTTTGGTGGTTGGAGCACCGGCCCTCGGAACCCTTCTTACTGTGGCCCCTGTCTGCAGATTCATGTGGCTGGGGGAGTGGAAGCTGGCATCCGAGATTGAGATCACGGGAGGCCTGGAGGGATGGATTTACGGGACGGGCTTCACGGACTCGGAGATCTTCCAGCCGGAGATGCAGAGCAATTCGTATGTGCGCGTGCGGAAGTGGACGCGTCGCTGTGCCGCCCCCTGTACATGAGCGGCCATAGCGTCGGACGGTGCCACGTCCGGCTCTGGAGGGGCCGTGGTACTGAACGCGCTGCTGCGCCCGGCTCATGGGAGGCCACAGCAGCAGAAAGTCTACATGCGTGCCCCACACGCAAATGAAGAGGGGTTCAGAAGGGACACTGGAACGCCCTGAACAGGGCAAGAGGAGCAGCCGGCTCTGATGGCCCCGGATAGTTCTGACCGACAGCAGATCTGAGGTCCCCACAGTGAAACGGGTGCCAATGTGTTTGGGTCTCCGGCTCCACCACATGCCACCTCCAGACAGATAATTGTGCCAGCCCCCAGTGTTTGCACTGACGAGGAGAGCCTGAGCACCTATCCGAAACCACCTGCCGCACAATTAACAAGGTAAGCCCGTATGTCTACCCGCAAGCCCTTGTTAGGAGACGCGACCTGACATATGGTGCCAGCAGCATGTGCGTTGAGTCAGCACAGCAACCACAGACCCAATGAACGGCGAGCAGCGGAAACACTGCACCTCCGCTAGGCATCGGCCGCACACAGCCTACATAGCTTCCGCATAACCCAACCAGGTGCGTTCAACTGGACGTGCCATCCAGCAGACCTGCTCCATCTGTATGGGTCAGCCACAAAGATGGCATGTAAACACACCCTCTCTTCACAACTGTTGCGCACCCACACACACATACACACGTGCGCACACACGCGCGCGCGCACACACACACATACATGCACACACACACAAGGAGGCTGCAGGGTGCAATGGGAGCATGACGGCTGTCTATAGTCTTTGTATAGTGCTGAGAGGGAGGAAAGGCTGCGAAGGGCGGAAAATCTGAACATGGCTGCAGTGCGAACAGAGCTATAGAGTAGTGATGTCTCAGAGCAAACGCTATTGCTTTGGTTGAAATCATTGGGCGGCACACACACACACACACACACACACACACACACACACACACACACACACACACACGCCCGCACGCACAGACAGACACAAGCACGCCTCGTGCTCAGCCCCTGATACAATCGCCCACAATTGTCATAAGTGGTCGCAAGGGAAACCAATACTCCCAACGCTTGTGGTTCGTTCCTGCATCTCATTCCCTCATTCTGAGCCAAAAGTCTCATTTTGCATTGCACTCTCAGCCGCGCCTGAGACCTGAAACACAATCCCACCATCCCACAGGCATTCTGAGACCCATGCACCGTACACACCCTCCGTATGTACATGCCATGTACACCCACTTTGTACATATCTCCTCGCGCAGCTTTCCACTTGTCACCATGGTCATTTCACGGGCTGTCGTGGCTGCGTGGAAGCCTGGCTCTTCCTGCGTCCTGTTTCCGTTCCTGTGGGTGAGTTGCCGTTTGACAGGTCATCATTGGCGTTCTGCAGAACGGCAGTTGGCAGGGGAGGGGAAGCAGCGCTGGTGATGACAGACTGGTCGGGGTATTGCAATTGACCGCCGGCAGTTTTCTAGCGGATGGACGCGATCCTGAGGGGAGACGAAGACAGCTTTTGGAGGATTGATTCATGACCAGCCTCCTCCCCGTCTGACTGGCCACGAGAGACTGCCTCTTGTTGGTTGCAATTGCCCGACAGGTGGCATTTCGTCCACGGCGGTTGGTGGGTATCCGACGGTGGTTGCTGGTTGAACGACTGCTGCTGGCGGTTCAGGCGGAACTGCGCAGTAATGGTGAGCAGTGTGACAGATATTGCACTCTTCCCCACAACCCCCCCCCCCCCCCCACATTCCCGCCAATTGACCTCAACCAATGGGTCTGTGGTGACAGCTAGTAAATTTTTTGAAAAAATTTTTTACTACGTGTTGAAAATTAGTAAAAAACTTTCTTGGTGCTAAGTTTTTCCTCTATGGCTGGGTTTTTTTTACTAAGTTCCAAAACTAAGTAGAAATTTTTTTTTATTAAGTAAAAAGCAAAGTATCAAAAAATTTCTAAGAAGTAAAAAACTTAGCAGATTTTTTTTTACACGTTACGGAAAATTAAAACAATTGTTTCCTCCCCCACATTGGGCACCCCCAAGACGGCAGGGGTAATGTAGCCACATCCCGCACATTTGGGCGCCCAAGATGGCAAGGGTTATGTTGGCACTTTCTGATTTTGTTCTTGCTTAGGGGACCCCCAAGACGGCAGGGGGATACAGCCATGGCCCATTTCTAGGCCCCCAAGACGGCAGGGGTAAGGTGGCCACTTCTGATTTTGATCCAGGTGCTGAGCATTGGGGTCCCCCAAGAAGGCAAGGGTATTGTAGCCATTGCCCAGATTTGGACCTGTGAGATGGCAATGGTGAAGTAGTCACTTCCGATTTTGATCCCAATGCTCAGCACGGGGAGAAAATCAGAAGCGGCCCAAATTTGGGTAAAATGGCTACATAACCCTTGCCTTCTCGGGGGTGCCTAGTGCTTAGTACGGGGAGAAAATCACAAGTGGCCCGAATTTGGGGAAAATGGCTACATAACCCCTACCGTTTTGGGGGTCCCCAGTGCTGAGCAGACGGAGAAAATTAGAAGTGGACCAAATTTGGGCAAAATGGCTACATCACCTGTGCTGTCTCAGGGTCCCAGTGCTCAGCACATGGAGAAAATCACAAGTGGCCAAAATCTGGGCAAAATGGATTCATACCCCTTGCCTTCTCAGGCGTCTCCAGTGTTCAGCATAGGAATCCGAATCAAACGTGGCTACCTACCCCGTGCCGCCCCGGGGGCCGAAATTTGGCAATGGCAACATAACCCCTACCTTCTCTAGGGTCCCCAACGCTTCGTACGGGGATCAAAATCAGACTTGGACCAAATGTGTGCAAAATGGCTACATAGCCTGTGCCTTCTCGGGGGTCCCCAATGCCCAACACGGGGGATCAAAATCAAGAAGTGACCCAAATCTGCCCAAATCTGGGCAAAATGGCTGCAAACCCATGCCTACTCTGGTACTCGAGGGTCCCCAGTGCTGAGCATGGGGATCAAAATCAGATGTGGCTATTTAAGCCTTGCCAGCCCAGGCCCCAAACCTAGGCAATGGCTTCATAACCCCTGCGGTCTTGGGGGTCCCTAGTGCTCAACATGGGGAGAAAACCCAAAGTGGCCCAAATCTAGGCAAGATGGCCTCATATTCCCTGCCTCTCGGGGGTTCCCAATCCTCAGCACGGGGAGGAAATCAAGAAGTGGCCCAACCCACCCCAGATGTGGGCAAAATGGCTACATAACCCGTGCCTCATCGGGGGTCCCTAGTGCTCAGCACCGTGTCCTAGTGTAGAACAAATCTTGGATGATGTGTGCAAAGCAATCATTGAAAGCCATGCTTCATTTCAGCAATCCTTGCCAAAGGTTGGGGCACTGCCCGGTCATGATTCGGAGCAGGCACTACATTATGTTTCGGGCTCGTCGCCTCAACGATATGAGTTGGAGGCTATTTTCAGAGACTGAATGTCAGACGGCTATGTCACAAACTTTGCCGAGATTGTGGCCTATTGCTGGTGGGCAGCCCAAACCGCTCTCGGTGACGATTGGGACACAATGGGTGTGGCACGGGTTGTCCGTGATTCGTTGTGGAATGCGTCGTGTGCCGGTCAACAACGTAGGCAGGAGGTGACTGAATCATGGGCACACCACACTTGTGAAGTCGTATCCAATGATATGTCTATTGCACCACCCTTGATTGTGGCGCAACTATGTAATTTGGTACTTCACATTGGGTGCTCCGCTTGTTGTTGATTGCCCCATCACGTGAATACCTCTGCATTAAGTTTGACCCATGATTGCCCCAAGTGTGCCAATCCACACATTGTTGGAGCAAACAAGGAGGAGTTCGCCACTGTGGATTTGATTGCTGAGCGAGAAGGCATTCAACCACAACAGCGGAAGAAGTGGGAGAGGGGTCTGGGTGCTTTGAGTAGTCTTGCTTTTGTAATTGCACCTCTCAATTCCATTTTTTAGTAGGAGGATGGTGTGCGTTGCCATCCAGCATGTCTTTTGATATTGCACGGTGCCTTGTGTAGACGCGTTGTCAATGACAAGCTGCAACTGCCACCGGATAGATTGTGGCTATTGCGCGAAATGGCACCAACCACTTTGCACTATAGTGGTTCCAAGTTGGCCTCAACACCTTGGACCCCAACAATGTATTGGGTTGTAGCTGGGTTGTACCCTGCACCCAAATCTGCAACCCCTTTGAGTCAAGCGCTTTTGTGATGGCACACCCACATGTCCTGCCACGAATGTCGCTACCTCGCATGTGTCCGTTTTGTTTCCATTGGAGGTATGTGTAGGATTGCGCAAGGCTTCGTGGGCCCAATTGTTGATAGAGCCCCTTGCGGAAGATGAGGTGCAGCCGATGATTTGGATCCGGGGTAAGGAATATGCACTTCTTGACCGCTATCCTAATAACTCACTAGGGACGTTGTGCAATGACAATGGGGCGATGGGATATCGGGATAGCAAGTTGACTAGTGTTCTTTGGGCTCTTTGCACAACCAATCCGGAGGCTGCACAACCCCACCACAGCGACACAAAGGCAGATCTCATCAACAAGCATGTGTTTCGTGATTGGTTATAAATGAACAAACATTCACACACACACACACACACACACACACACACACCTCTCAGTAACAGCCTCCATTGCATATTCGTGCTTCACGAAGTATTTAAGTGCGACGGGGCTGCGGGGACAGGAATTGCTTCCATCTCCTTTATGGCACTCGGCGGTGTTTACTTGACAGGTCAAATTGAAGGTGCGAGAAATGCGGGAAAGGTCCTTCTGCTGCCGCAAGCTTGTTTGCAGAGGCGTGCATAAGTTGCAAGAATTTCTAATAGGAGGGAGACAGATTCGGGCGGACCTTATCCCCTCCCTACCGAGGTCATACAGGGTGATGTGCACCAGAGAGATCATTGATTTGGCGGAGAGGTCACAGAAAGGCGAGGGGGATGAGGCGCAATTCTCCCCCAGCCCATTCACGCCCGGTCTTTCAAGGCAATCGATCGAGTCAAGGCACAATCAAGTCGTATCGAGGAACGACAACGGCCAGAAGTATGGGAAATGTTGTCGAGCTTTAATGTTCCGCCAACGTTCTGCAATTTTATTCTGCGAGCGCCGCGGAGAAAGTTACCGGTCATGAATGTTTTCGTTTCACATGGCCCCTTCCCTAGTGTGCCGCTCGGCGGAATCTCAGAGGACCACTCACATTCGCTGAATAGATGTCCCTACCTCTCCCTACCTTTTTCCATCATTCGAAGGCTATGGGGGGCGGTGATACATGATAATACGTGGAACGTCCATCACAACAGTGCAATAATGGCTGTGCTGGGCGGCAGCCTATGCCCGCTGGTTGATCCGGTGTGAGTTCACAACATTTTACTGGGTAGACGCCACAATAGCAATCCTCCAACGATGGTACTCGATTCTCAAAATATGGTCCTCTCTCTCGGCAGTGGCCATCCCAGCACACACGTTCAACACAACTCTTTTTAGCGATCTCGCACATTCTACAGGTGCGGCAGGCAGAGGCGGTGCGCCGCCCGCTGCTGGGGAAAAGGTACTTTCGAATGGGTTTTTTGGAGCAATCCAACCCCTCCAAGCGAAAAAGACTGAGACAGCTCATCGCATCCAAGGAGCCACGGTTGGTCAAAATGTGGACGTCCGCGGTGCGGGCTCCCTCCTATGTGGTGGCCAGCGTGGTGACCTTCAGGACGGGCAATTCGGACAAAGACTTCCACCGAGTGCCTTCTAGTGACATTTCACCCCTGCAAGGGGAGTGTGCGGCTGTCGTACAAGCACTGCGGGACACTGTGAGAGACGTCCCACTGCTTATCTCCTGTCACAACGCATCACTGGGAACACAGATATTGGAAAGGGTCCTTCAGGGCGCCATGACGCCCCCGTTTGCGCAAGTGAACAAGGCTTGGCCCCTTGTTGAGCATATCCAACGGCAATGCGCCAAGCGACCAGCAGAGGTTCAATGGGAAGCAGGGGCGGCAACAGGGGCGAGCACAACGCCTTACACGCATTTCTTTATGCGGTGAGTGAGGCGGCTAGGATGCTAGACCCCCCCCCCCTCTCCACGGCTGGACAGACTACAGACGCTACTAGAGTCCCCGCGACGTGACCCGGCACATGTAGCGCAGCTCGGTTTACCACCAGACCAAAAGTTCCCACTTCAACATAGTGGGAAAGACAAACGTAGTACATGGACCACACCAAGCTCCCCGGAGCATTCACCAAGGGAGGTGTTTGGGCGACGGACTTCCCCTAGCGCATGCCACTAGATGCCTGGGAACTCTCATCGTTAGTTTCTACACCATACTCCATCCCATCCCCACACACGGCGGATCTTAGCCCATTGCCGTACACGCCGCTGAGCAGTGCGGAGGTGTAGCGCATGTTCAAGCGATCACGGCGAGCGGGGGGGGGGGGGGGGCAGTACGGCGCTTATTCTCGCAACAAACCCCTACCCAACCCCTCCACCCCTTCCCAGCACACGAGCTCCAGCGGACCCCGTGGGCCACAACCCCGGCGGCCGTTGATAGCACAGTGGCCTCGCCCATGGGGGCCTCCACACAGGGGAACGACACAGTAGCACAACAGAAATGGGATGCAGGGCGCGGTAGGAGCACAAACGCCACCTCCTCTTGTTACATGTTGCGTGTGATCAAACAATCAGCCTCAACCCAGTTTCCTGATGCCCGATGACGGGCCACAAGTAAAGTAGAACTTATGGTTTGGTCGCATAATCGTTGGACATAGTTGTTGAACCTCGCAGTTTGAGCATGATTTGAATTGAATGGGCGTCACACACACACACACACACACACACACCTTGGCGTCATCCGGGAGCTACGTGGCACGGTCCGCGAGTTGCGCGCAGCACTACAAGCGGCAGGGGGTAAATCGGTGCCCCCAAAGGAGCAGACCGTGGTGGACGAGCAACAGTCCCCCTATCGCGCGGCCCTCACTCGGAGGATGAAAACACAGAGCCGTCTTGTCGTACAGGATGTCCCAGACCTGGGAGAACCACTGCAGCCAACAGCCACTGCGGTGCATGAAATTGAGGGCAAACACGGCTTCACTGCGGTCCAAGGACGCCGCATGTACCAGGGAGAGCACAAGACTGCACTCAAGTCTTTGCAACAGATAGGAGCAAACAAGCCCGTCCATGACTGGAAGGTCACAGAGGCCACCGCAAAGGCCTTCAAGCACGTTTTGCTTGTGGGGCAACCGCCGGCGGAAGCGCACGCAATAGCAGCACAGGCCTTAACAAAATATGACAGCATCCAGAGCGTCAGCGCACACGTGCTAGCGACAAACTGCAGACGGGGAGTGGTCAATGTGCCAGGCATACTGGCAGCGCTTGGCAGTTCACGAGAATGCTTGCATGTCAAGGATTTCGTTCTTAGCATCAAGGTCATTACCAAACGTATGTCATGGGAAGTCAAGAGAGACCCGGATGTGACTGTGATCCCACCGGAGCACTCCATCCTGCTTTGCTGGGAGCGACCCAAAGACGGCGTCGAAGGACAGGACACGGAGCCAGAAGTGCTACCTCAGGACAAGGCTGCCATTCGGATTGTGTGCTGCCTAGACCCTTCCGCACTGCGCGCGGGACAGGACGGCACCAAAGTCAAGGCATCCCGCTGGGCTGAAAACACGTGCTGGGAGCTGACGGCCCCCCTACTCCAGCCGGCACTCACCAGTCCCCCGCCCATGCAAGTGGGCAAGAGGGGCAGCAAGTATGAAGTCACGGTGGTGCTACCAGCGCCCATGGCTAAGCAGGTGCTCTGCAGCAGTGGCAAAATCGTCGGCCTGGAATACAGGCTGTTTATGAGCAAAACCATCGATGTCGATGACGTGAAGGCCAACATGGTCTGGGTCAAGCTCCCTCCATCTAACAAGCGCTCCATTTCGGAGCAGTGGCGTAGATTAAGCAAGCAGCCTTGGTTCGCAGGCCTCATGGCAGGGGACAAGGACGACAGACTCGGGGTACGAGTATGGGGGGGGGCTGTCTTGCCTGAAACCAGGGAGGAAATCGCAGGGCTGTTGGGCATACAACTCACCCCCCCCGTGACACGAGTGAGAGTGAGAGGCTATGGTATTTCTATGGGCTTTGTCTCAGGGTCGCAGTCTGCGGCCCAAAGGGAGGCCGACCGCGTTTTCGGCGCTAACACTGTCAAAGTGCAACAATGTCAACACCTGAAGCACAGTGGGCTGATCCACCTTGTGTTTGATATGGATATTACGGGAGTCCCCCCAGACTGGGAGGGCTGTACTGCACCGGCGAAGGACTCGTGGATGCCTGTCCGTAGGTGGCACCTATGTCTGCGTAAATCCACTGGCCCCTCATACACCCCGGTGGGGAAAAACACGACGCTCCCTGCGGTCCAGGGGTGTGTCTTGCCTGATGATGAAGAAATGGAGGACTCGCCTGCAGGAGCCCCCGCGGCAGAGGAGGATGAGAGCATTCTCTGAACCCCCCCCCCCCCCCCTGGAAGATGGCACTGAGTTTCAGGTCCTCTGAAATTGGTTCAGACAAACGTTACCTTTGCGCGTCCATCACGAGGACGTATTCAATTTTCAGGCAGATGTGATTGGAATGGAAGAAACCCGGCTCACTGAGGCTAGGCAACGTTGCATGAGGGCAATTGCAAAAGAATGGGGCTGGGAATGCCACTGGGGAAAACCCCTGGGCTCCCCAACAGGGGGCATCTGGGGAGCTCCCCAAGGAGGGGTGGGACTTTTGTTCAGGAAGGGCTGGAGTGTCTGCAAGGTCGAACCAGATCCAGACGACCCAATTGCCTGCAGGCTGTGGCATTCAGGGCGCTGGCTACACACACGGGCAGGAATCGGTGCAGGGCACTGCGTGCTGAACATATGTGTGGCCTATGGCATCCCAGGCAACGAATCTTTGAACCAGGAGTTCTGGGAGCAGGTGGTCTGCTATATGAGCAAGCTAGGCAATGCTGGATGCATCCTGCTAACGGACGCAAATTTCAATTTCGACCTGCTGCACAAAGTTCCTGCCGCACTCCTGACGGCGCTGGCAGACGGCTGGCTGGTGGATGCCGACTGCACTTTTAGCGTTCTCCATGGCACACCATGTGCATGTGGCTTCACGACGGCGGGCAAACCCCCCAACCGCATTGACGGCCTCCTGGTCACCCCAGCGCAAGCGGGCACGTTGACTGATGTCACAGCGCTGAAGTCTCATTCCCTCCCTGGGCATGCTCTAGTGTGCTTCACTTTCTCGCTTGACGTCCCAATGCAGAAAGTTGTTAAAATGAAGAAACTGCCTCCTTCCCCCCCCCCCCCCCCCCAGATCGGCTGAGGACACTCAGAAAATCTGTGACTCGCTGCTCCGGCCACACAAGGCTGATTGGAATGCCCTGCTGCAACAAGGAAATGTCAATGACATTTGGGACAGGTGGACCTGGCTGGCCGAGGAAGTAGGCATGGCACTCACATGCACGCATCTTACACTGGACACCCCCAACCCCACACTCCCATTTGCACCCAAGAGTGCCCCACGGGGGCGTGGCACGGAGCGAATGGTGCGGGACACTACGCTAGCACCGAGAGGCCTGGCGCCCAACGGCGGCCCGCGCACGCGCATACTTTCCAAAATCACAGGGACCCTGGGAGCCCTTCGTTCGGTCATCCAGTGGCAACGTGCCCAGCTGGGCATCAGGGGCAAACGAGTCCCGGCATCCGCCAAACGCAAAGCCAGCCAGGTTTTCAGGCCAGGGGTGGTGCCCAGACAGGTGGAACTATCGTGGCAGGCCGCGTGCCGCCGCATGCGCAAAACGGCGGTGGCCTTTCGTGAGGACCTGCTGCTTCATGAATTTGTGGCCAGTGCCCCTGACCCCTCCCTCCCACTCATACGCCCCCTGCCAACGCTGGTAGACTGCATGTCGCTGTATGACAGCCTATGCGCACTAGGGAAGAGATATGCCCGCTATGAAGAGCGCACGCGCATTGATAAATGGAAATCCAAAATGAACCAAGCCTGGCTGGACAGGCCAAAGGAGGTTTATCAGTGGATACAGAACGAGTACCAACCTCCTCTGGTCATGCTCCTGGACCCAGACACAAGCCAACCAACGGCGAACATCCCCCGCATGGATGAAATTCTTCATGCCTCTTGGGACCAGGTTATGCGAAAGTATGCAGACAACCCAGAGCCAGACGTGCACGCTTTTGCACAGAAGTATGATAAGTTTCTGATCAAGGGAGTGCAGATGCAGTCCACCCCTATCACAGGGTCCCGGCTCGCGAAACGCCTTAGAAAGATGGGTGTTCACACAGCCACCGGCGTGGATGGCTGGTGTATTTCGGACCTTTTACTGCTGCCCACCTGTCTGCTGGACATGCTGTCAGAAATTCTGTTTCTAGTTGAGGCAACAAGAGCCTGGCCCAGGGTCCTGGCGAGGGGATACGTCTCGCTGATCCCAAAAGGGGAAGGGATGATGCCGATGTAGCAGCGCCCACTGTCCGTACTGTCCCAGATCTATAGGGTCTGGGCAGGGATCAGGTTAGAGGAGTGCATGGTGTGGCAGGAACTGTGGATCCACCCGCACGCTTACAGTTTTCGCAAGAAGCGCGGCGCCACTGATGCGGCCGCCTTTATCTCCATGCTCATTGAGCTACACAAACTGATGAAAACAGTTTTGCATGGTTTTGGATTAGACTACGTAAAATGCTTTGACTTAATCCCACAGTCCATTGTACTGCATATTGCACTGACGCAGGGGATGGATTTGGGCACACACAGGGCCCTTTCTGGCATGTATCGCACCCTCACAAGGTGCTTTAAAATAATGGGATGTTTGGCCAGTTTTTTCGATGCCACCAATGGCATCCTCCAGGGCTGCCCATTGAGTGTGATACTCATCAACCTCCTGACCTCGGTCTGGAAACGGGTGCTGGATGCACAGCAACAGGGCATCAAAGTCGCGGTACAGGCCCTCCTCCCCAGCGATCAGCCAGCGCTGGCCCTGCAATTCATCCTAACTGCCCTTGGGTATGCGGATGATACTTATGGGTTTGCAGCCGGAAGCAATACCCTCACCCCCCTGCTTGACTGCACCACTGACTGGCTTGAGGACACGGGTCAAGGGGTGAACGCGAAGAAATCTGTCGGCTTTTCGTCTGACGCCCGTCACCCAGTGAAGGCAGCACTACATGGGGTGCCCTTCCCTATCTCTTCTGAGTTTAAATCCCTGGGCGCGGGGGTCCGCACCACGGACGCGACTTGTTCGGGACCGCTCATCAAGAAAAGGATTTCCAGAGCCTGCAGCCTCCTGGATAGGGTGCATGGTGCTCAGGGCAATTTTGAAAGGAGATGCGACATCATCTCCACAATGATCACGGCCACTGGCCTGCACGCAGCAGAAATAGTGCCACTTCAGCCCAAAGACCTCCTGCTCTTCGAGACTAAGGTCATGCAGACCATTTGGGGACGGTCACGGCCCGGCAGGGCCAAAGAAATCTTTTTCACCTTGCTGTGCAAAGGGCACCGGATTGCACCTACCTTGGTACTTAAGTATCATCGCATCCTGTGGTTATCCCAGCTGTGTCGCACCAGGGGTGCTGGACAGATCACAGCCCAGGCCATTTGGGAGATGACAACATTTCACAAAGGCTCCGGCCCATACGGCCGAGCCATGTCCACAGCACAGGAGTGTGGCTGGGTCGCTACGCAGGGATGGTGGGGATGGAAGGTGCCTGGGCGCCAGGAACCCCTCCTCCTATACGGGGATAAAAACACTATCAAGCACGAGGTGCGTGAACAGCTGCGCTCGCAAATGCTGGACAGCCTGGTTCAGAGGCGTCCCCGCCTTTTCGCGGGGGCTCATTACACCACATGCCGGCGCCTGGTCCAGCCCAGCATAGCGTCATTTGCCACAGAGTTACAGCGCTCTATCCTGCGGGGCATCCTTTCAGGAGCAACCTGGACAGCCCTCCGGGCCTATCAACGTGGCATGAGAGCCACATCCACGTGCCCGTACTGTGGCAATGCTCCGGAAAACGAGGAGCACATTTTTTGGCACTGTTCAGCCTGGAGTACGGTGCGGGACACCCACCTGCCGGGCATCAGGACGGCGGCAGCACAGATCACAGGCCTTCCCCTCATGGACCAGTGGCCCCCATGTTTACGACTTTGTGGATTAGCCCCAGAGTTAGACACAGACAACGTCAAGTCAGGGACAGCGCTCGCATTCATGACAGCTCTGCACAATATGTTAGTAGCCGTTTTGCAGGCCCGCAAGTTACGAGACACACAATCCCCCATGCTTTTCATGGGGTCGAGCCTCTCACAGCAGCTTCGGCAATACCCGTACCACCAACTGGTGGGACCCCTCCCCAGACCGGAAGACAAAGGGTTACTTCTTTTGCGTACCCCTAAGAAGGTGGAGTGGCAGTGGGAAATGCCCTTTTTGGCGGACCTGCTATGCTGGCTGAGGGAACTGCACTGGGCCCCTGAACCAGGCACAGTGACGTTCTTGGAACTCGCACTGGACTTTGAGGAATTTGCGCAACGCACCCTCCCACACGCTCCACAGGCAAAATTTAAGGGCACCACCCTTTCACTGCAAGAGAGGGGCCGGGTCTTACGACTGGCAATGGCAAATGCGCAGCGCCTGGTCACCAAAGGCCATTTGCATCCAGCGCGTGTGGTCACACGCTGCAGCTCTTTAGTTCCTTTGGGGGGGCCGGCACTCTGCGGCCTGAACTGTCGCCCCTATTTCACCTGCCGCAGTGCCATGAACATGCACGTTCAGCAGTTAGCGGCATACTGTGAGCGCACGTGGGCCACCAAGGTTGGTCTCAACAGAATACACAAACTGCGCCCGTACACACATAGGCCACGCAGAAAAGCGCAGGAAGTGGAGGAGCATCGACTACAGCGTGCACTCCAGGGGAATCTGCAGTTGGGGCTGGCTCCGTCCTCGGAGCAGACCACTTTTGCCAAAGGGGGGGGGGGGTGGGCTGCTCCTCCTTTGCAGCTGATTTCTTCCCTGTGATAGGGGATGGGAAGCTCCCACAGCGCCCCTACACCGGGACACGCAGGCGCGCAAACACACACAGGGCGCCACCACCGGCGCCGCCGGCTGATCCGTCAAAGTGTGCCCAGCACTCTACTGACGCATGCACGACCTGCAAGAGACTTCGGCGCATAGCTGAAGCATGCTGTGCGCTGGGACATCACGCTGATGACCACATAGCACGCAGACCGCAACTGCAACTGTGCCCACTGCATGGCCTGCCACCGTGCCCGAGGTGCACACTCAAGCAAAGGGGAGTGCGCCACTGCTGTCAACGGGGACACCATAAAGTGTGCACCCCAGTGCCTGCGCGCCGGAAGCGCCCACTTGCTGCACATGCACAACTGCCCAACAAACGACCACGCCTGCAAGGGCCTGGACGTATCTCTACGGGTCTGCTGAGGTCCCCACACCAACCCCCCACCCCTCCAGCCCCCAAACGCAGGAGGCCGAAAACACCCCCCCCTCCGTCCCCACCGGCCCCAGTTCCACGGGGGCTGGAGGAGACCGTGGCCGAGGATGTCGCCCGCCCGCTTTTCGTGACGAGGCACGGGAGAGCAAACACTCTGGATACCTAGCCAGCAAAATACAGAGGTTCTGATTCTGCAGAAGGGAGGGAAACAACGTCACAAAGAGGCCTCAGCAGACCTGAGCCAAATGAGGCGTCCAGCCCAACGCTCCACAAGGATCCACCTCTAAAAGTACAGATCACACACACACACACACACACACACACACACACACACACACACACACTCTCTCTCTCTCTCTCTCTCTCTCTCTCTCTCTCTCTCTCCCTGTGATATAAAAGCACTGCTGTGCGAGATGGTGTGGCGTGGGTGGGGCGCCGCTAACACAAGGGCTTTATGCCCTTAAACAAAAGTACCACCTGCGATCGAACTGTGGAGTTACTTAGTAAAAATGGGGCGGGGTTTGTGTGTGGTAAAACTTAGTCAAACACACCAATTACACAATTTTTTTTCAAGATTTTGTTCACCAAGTTTTACCTTATTTTTACTAAGTTTTACCACATTTTACCGAGTTTTGACCACGGGGGGGGGGGGGGGGGGGCAGCCATTCCTAGTCCTTGTATGCGACCCCCCCCCCCCACGGGTTTTGAAAGATAGTGGTGCCGGGTCGGCTACCAGCAAGTGTCTCTTCAGAAAACCGTCTGGCGCCAAATGCACCAAAATTTTTTTTCATACTATGTGTTTACACTCAAAATACTCAAAATTGCGTAGAGAATTCATATTTGTGTTAAAACAACAAGAAAAAAATTTGACCTGAAGGAGGGCTACAGGAGGGCTGCAGGCCCTAACAACAACCACACCCTAACCCTAATCAAGATTGAATATTGGGACCGAGCTGGTGGGGGAGGGAACATCAGCTATGATTGGTGAGGGACATCAAGAATGATTCACACATTGATGGCTCTTGACAAAGTGAAATCAGCTTGCAAGTGAACCCCATAACCACGGAGCCCACTTTCAAGGCTTTTTGGACTTCTGAGGGGCCAAAATGCCCCAAAATGGGCTCAAAATGGGCTCATTTCACCCGTTTGTGCACCCCAAATGGTCTAGGATGAGGTTTGGAAAAATGCGTTTTTGACCCATTTTTAACCCATTTTTGGTCCCAAAAAGCCTATTTTCAAGGCATTTTGGGATTTTTGGAGGACCAAAATGGGCCACCACAAGCTCAAAATAGTCCAAAAACACTTGTTTTAGTGTCGCACATGGTCTAGGATCATTTTTGAGAAAAGTCATCTTTTTGCCCCTACTGGACCCTGTTGACCCATTTGGGCACCCACCTGTTTGGGCTTGAGCTTGCGGCTTGCTGGAGCCTAGTGGGCCTAGGTATTGGGGTCTAGGCGACCGTTTGGGCAATTCTAAGGGGTGGAAACCACAAAAAGTGGGGGGTTGCGGGTGGAGTAGGTGCCCTCCGTATCGCATTTCGAGCCATGTAGCCAAAGATATGGCCTATTCTTGGTTTGTGGTTGTCGGCATTTGGAGCTTCTGGGGGCCCTTTTTGGGCCGTTTCCAGGACATATCATGGAGTTAGAGGGCCGCAAAGAGCTCGTTGACACGGGGAAGTCAAGCTGCACGTGAAGTGTACCCACCGTTTCCCTTCGTTTGGCCGTTTTGAATGTGTTCCAGGGCTTTTTTGGCCCAAAAATGACTGTTTTTGGCCCTAAACTGCAGTTTTTGAAACTGAGGTCCGCCACTTGCGAATCCCGTTCCCGGCCGCCACCGTTGAGTTTCTTGCTCAAACTTTGTGTGATTGTACTTCACACCCATAGGTATCATCCACCAAAATTTCAGCCGAATCCAAAGCACCACGACGGAGTTCTGATTTTTCCCCATTTCGCGCGTGCTACTTGCTGCTTGTTGCTGCTCCTGCTGCTGCTGCTGCTAAACCTGGTAGGTCCACCCTAGACACTAAAAAGGGTTATAAAACCAAGACTGGTTCCACCAGCTCGGTGACCCTAGCCTCAACCCTAATCAAGACTCAATATTGGGACCGAGCTGGTGGGGGAGGGAACATCATCTATGACTGGTGAGGGGCATCAAGAATGATTCACACATTGATGACTCTTGACAAAGTGAAATCAGCTTGCAAGTGAACCCCATCACCACGAGGCCCACTTTCAAGGCTTTTTGGACTTCTGAGGGCCCAAAATGCCCCAAAATGGGCTCAAAATGGGCTCATTTCACCCGTTTGTGCACCCCAAATGGTCTAGGATGAGGTTTGGAAAAATGCGTTTTTGACCCATTTTTGACCCATTTTTGGTCCCAAAAAGCCTATTTTCAAGGCATTTTGGGATTTTTGGAGGACCAAAATGGGCCACCACAAGCTCAAAATAGTCCAAAAACACTTGTTTTAGTGTCGCACATGGTCTAGGATCATTTTTGAGAAAAGTCATCTTTTTGCCCCTACTGGACCCTGTTGACCCATTTGGGCACCCACCTGTTTGGGCTTGAGCTTGCGGCTTGCTGGAGCCTAGTGGGCCTAGGTATTGGGGTCTAGGCGACCGTTTGGGCAATTCTAAGGGGTGGAAACCACAAAAAATGGGGGGTTGCGGGTGGAGTAGGTGCCCTCTGTATCGTATTTTGAGCCATGTAGCCAAAGATATGGCCTATTCTTGGTTTGTGGTTGTCGGCATTTGGAGCTTCTGGGGGCCTTTTTGGGCCGTTTCCAGGACATATCATGGAGTTAGAGGGCCGCAAAGAGCTCGTTGACACGGGGAAGTCAAGCTGCACGTGAAGTGTACCCACCGTTTCCCTTCGTTTGGCCGTTTTGAATGTGTTCCAGGGCTTTTTTGGCCCAAAAATGGCTGTTTTTCGCCCTAAACTGCAGTTTTTGAAACTGAGGTCCGCCACTTGCGAATCCCGTTCCCGGCCGCCACCGTTGAGTTTCTTGCTCAAACTTTGTGTGATGGTACTTCACACCCATAGGTATCATCCACCAAAATTTCAGCCGAATCCAAAGCAGCATGACGGAGTTCTGATTTTTCCCCATTTCGCGCGTGCTACTTGCTGCTTGTTGCTGCTCCTGCTGCTGCTGCTGCTAAACCTGGTAGGTCCACCCTAGACACTAAAAAGGGTTATAAAACCAAGACTGGTTCCACCAGCTCGGTGACCCTAGCCTCAACCCTAATCAAGACTCAATATTGGGACCGAGCTGGTGGGGGAGGGAACATCATCTATGACTGGTGAGGGGCATCAAGAATGATTCACACATTGATGACTCTTGACAAAGTGAAATCAGCTTGCAAGTGAACCCCATCACCACGAGGCCCACTTTCAAGGCTTTTTGGACTTCTGAGGGCCCAAAATGCCCCAAAATGGGCTCAAAATGGGCTCATTTCACCCGTTTGTGCACCCCAAATGGTCTAGGATGAGGTTTGGAAAAATGCGTTTTTGACCCATTTTTGACCCATTTTTGGTCCCAAAAAGCCTATTTTCAAGGCATTTTGGGATTTTTGGAGGACCAAAATGGGCCACCACAAGCTCAAAATAGTCCAAAAACACTTGTTTTAGTGTCGCACATGGTCTAGGATCATTTTTGAGAAAAGTCATCTTTTTGCCCCTACTGGACCCTGTTGACCCATTTGGGCACCCACCTGTTTGGGCTTGAGCTTGCGGCTTGCTGGAGCCTAGTGGGCCTAGGTATTGGGGTCTAGGCGACCGTTTGGGCAATTCTAAGGGGTGGAAACCACAAAAAATGGGGGGTTGCGGGTGGAGTAGGTGCCCTCCGTATCGTATTTTGAGCCATGTAGCCAAAGATATGGCCTATTCTTGGTTTGTGGTTGTCGGCATTTGGAGCTTCTGGGGGCCTTTTTGGGCCGTTTCCAGGACATATCATGGAGTTAGAGGGCCGCAAAGAGCTCGTTGACACGGGGAAGTCAAGCTGCACGTGAAGTGTACCCACCGTTTCCCTTCGTTTGGCCGTTTTGAATGTGTTCCAGGGCTTTTTTGGCCCAAAAATGGCTGTTTTTCGCCCTAAACTGCAGTTTTTGAAACTGAGGTCCGCCACTTGCGAATCCCGTTCCCGGCCGCCACCGTTGAGTTTCTTGCTCAAACTTTGTGTGATGGTACTTCACACCCATAGGTATCATCCACCAAAATTTCAGCCGAATCCAAAGCACCACGACGGAGTTCTGATTTTTCCCCATTCCGCGCGTGCTACTTGCTGCTTGTTGCTGCTCCTGCTGCTGCTGCTGCTAAACCTGGTAGGTCCACCCTAGACACTAAAAAGGGTTATAAAACCAAGACTGGTTCCACCAGCTCGGTGACCCTAGCCTCAACCCTAATCAAGACTCAATATTGGGACCGAGCTGGTGGGGGAGGGAACATCATCTATGACTGGTGAGGGGCATCAAGAATGATTCACACATTGATGACTCTTGACAAAGTGAAATCAGCTTGCAAGTGAACCCCATCACCACGAGGCCCACTTTCAAGGCTTTTTGGACTTCTGAGGGCCCAAAATGCCCCAAAATGGGCTCAAAATGGGCTCATTTCACCCGTTTGTGCACCCCAAATGGTCTAGGATGAGGTTTGGAAAAATGCGTTTTTGACCCATTTTTGACCCATTTTTGGTCCCAAAAAGCCTATTTTCAAGGCATTTTGGGATTTTTGGAGGACCAAAATGGGCCACCACAAGCTCAAAATAGTCCAAAAACACTTGTTTTAGTGTCGCACATGGTCTAGGATCATTTTTGAGAAAAGTCATCTTTTTGCCCCTACTGGACCCTGTTGACCCATTTGGGCACCCACCTGTTTGGGCTTGAGCTTGCGGCTTGCTGGAGCCTAGTGGGCCTAGGTATTGGGGTCTAGGCGACCGTTTGGGCAATTCTAAGGGGTGGAAACCACAAAAAATGGGGGGTTGCGGGTGGAGTAGGTGCCCTCCGTATCGTATTTTGAGCCATGTAGCCAAAGATATGGCCTATTCTTGGTTTGTGGTTGTCGGCATTTGGAGCTTCTGGGGGCCTTTTTGGGCCGTTTCCAGGACATATCATGGAGTTAGAGGGCCGCAAAGAGCTCGTTGACACGGGGAAGTCAAGCTGCACGTGAAGTGTACCCACCGTTTCCCTTCGTTTGGCCGTTTTGAATGTGTTCCAGGGCTTTTTTGGCCCAAAAATGGCTGTTTTTCGCCCTAAACTGCAGTTTTTGAAACTGAGGTCCGCCACTTGCGAATCCCGTTCCCGGCCGCCACCGTTGAGTTTCTTGCTCAAACTTTGTGTGATGGTACTTCACACCCATAGGTATCATCCACCAAAATTTCAGCCGAATCTGAAACACCACGACGGAGTTCTGATTTTTCCCCATTTCGCGCGTGCTACTTGCTGCTTGTTGCTGCTCCTGCTGCTGCTGCTGCTAAACCTGGTAGGTCCACCCTAGACACTAAAAAGGGTTATAAAACCAAGACTGGTTCCACCAGCTCGGTGACCCTAGCCTCAACCCTAATCAAGACTCAATATTGGGACCGAGCTGGTGGGGGAGGGAACATCATCTATGACTGGTGAGGGGCATCAAGAATGATTCACACATTGATGACTCTTGACAAAGTGAAATCAGCTTGCAAGTGAACCCCATCACCACGAGGCCCACTTTCAAGGCTTTTTGGACTTCTGAGGGCCCAAAATGCCCCAAAATGGGCTCAAAATGGGCTCATTTCACCCGTTTGTGCACCCCAAATGGTCTAGGATGAGGTTTGGAAAAATGCGTTTTTGACCCATTTTTGACCCATTTTTGGTCCCAAAAAGCCTATTTTCAAGGCATTTTGGGATTTTTGGAGGACCAAAATGGGCCACCACAAGCTCAAAATAGTCCAAAAACACTTGTTTTAGTGTCGCACATGGTCTAGGATCATTTTTGAGAAAAGTCATCTTTTTGCCCCTACTGGACCCTGTTGACCCATTTGGGCACCCACCTGTTTGGGCTTGAGCTTGCGGCTTGCTGGAGCCTAGTGGGCCTAGGTATTGGGGTCTAGGCGACCGTTTGGGCAATTCTAAGGGGTGGAAACCACAAAAAATGGGGGGTTGCGGGTGGAGTAGGTGCCCTCCGTATCGTATTTTGAGCCATGTAGCCAAAGATATGGCCTATTCTTGGTTTGTGGTTGTCGGCATTTGGAGCTTCTGGGGGCCTTTTTGGGCCGTTTCCAGGACATATCATGGAGTTAGAGGGCCGCAAAGAGCTCGTTGACACGGGGAAGTCAAGCTGCACGTGAAGTGTACCCACCGTTTCCCTTCGTTTGGCCGTTTTGAATGTGTTCCAGGGCTTTTTTGGCCCAAAAATGGCTGTTTTTCGCCCTAAACTGCAGTTTTTGAAACTGAGGTCCGCCACTTGCGAATCCCGTTCCCGGCCGCCACCGTTGAGTTTCTTGCTCAAACTTTGTGTGATGGTACTTCACACCCATAGGTATCATCCACCAAAATTTCAGCCGAATCCGAAACACCACGACGGAGTTCTGATTTTTCCCCATTTCGCGCGTGCTACTTGCTGCTTGTTGCTGCTCCTGCTGCTGCTGCTGCTAAACCTGGTAGGTCCACCCTAGACACTAAAAAGGGTTATAAAACCAAGACTGGTTCCACCAGCTCGGTGACCCTAGCCTCAACCCTAATCAAGACTCAATATTGGGACCGAGCTGGTGGGGGAGGGAACATCATCTATGACTGGTGAGGGGCATCAAGAATGATTCACACATTGATGACTCTTGACAAAGTGAAATCAGCTTGCAAGTGAACCCCATCACCACGAGGCCCACTTTCAAGGCTTTTTGGACTTCTGAGGGCCCAAAATGCCCCAAAATGGGCTCAAAATGGGCTCATTTCACCCGTTTGTGCACCCCAAATGGTCTAGGATGAGGTTTGGAAAAATGCGTTTTTGACCCATTTTTGACCCATTTTTGGTCCCAAAAAGCCTATTTTCAAGGCATTTTGGGATTTTTGGAGGACCAAAATGGGCCACCACAAGCTCAAAATAGTCCAAAAACACTTGTTTTAGTGTCGCACATGGTCTAGGATCATTTTTGAGAAAAGTCATCTTTTTGCCCCTACTGGACCCTGTTGACCCATTTGGGCACCCACCTGTTTGGGCTTGAGCTTGCGGCTTGCTGGAGCCTAGTGGGCCTAGGTATTGGGGTCTAGGCGACCGTTTGGGCAATTCTAAGGGGTGGAAACCACAAAAAATGGGGGGTTGCGGGTGGAGTAGGTGCCCTCCGTATCGTATTTTGAGCCATGTAGCCAAAGATATGGCCTATTCTTGGTTTGTGGTTGTCGGCATTTGGAGCTTCTGGGGGCCTTTTTGGGCCGTTTCCAGGACATATCATGGAGTTAGAGGGCCGCAAAGAGCTCGTTGACACGGGGAAGTCAAGCTGCACGTGAAGTGTACCCACCGTTTCCCTTCGTTTGGCCGTTTTGAATGTGTTCCAGGGCTTTTTTGGCCCAAAAATGGCTGTTTTTCGCCCTAAACTGCAGTTTTTGAAACTGAGGTCCGCCACTTGCGAATCCCGTTCCCGGCCGCCACCGTTGAGTTTCTTGCTCAAACTTTGTGTGATGGTACTTCACACCCATAGGTATCATCCACCAAAATTTCAGCCGAATCTGAAACACCACGACGGAGTTCTGATTTTTCCCCATTTCGCGCGTGCTACTTGCTGCTTGTTGCTGCTCCTGCTGCTGCTGCTGCTAAACCTGGTAGGTCCACCCTAGACACTAAAAAGGGTTATAAAACCAAGACTGGTTCCACCAGCTCGGTGACCCTAGCCTCAACCCTAATCAAGACTCAATATTGGGACCGAGCTGGTGGGGGAGGGAACATCATCTATGACTGGTGAGGGGCATCAAGAATGATTCACACATTGATGACTCTTGACAAAGTGAAATCAGCTTGCAAGTGAACCCCATCACCACGAGGCCCACTTTCAAGGCTTTTTGGACTTCTGAGGGCCCAAAATGCCCCAAAATGGGCTCAAAATGGGCTCATTTCACCCGTTTGTGCACCCCAAATGGTCTAGGATGAGGTTTGGAAAAATGCGTTTTTGACCCATTTTTGACCCATTTTTGGTCCCAAAAAGCCTATTTTCAAGGCATTTTGGGATTTTTGGAGGACCAAAATGGGCCACCACAAGCTCAAAATAGTCCAAAAACACTTGTTTTAGTGTCGCACATGGTCTAGGATCATTTTTGAGAAAAGTCATCTTTTTGCCCCTACTGGACCCTGTTGACCCATTTGGGCACCCACCTGTTTGGGCTTGAGCTTGCGGCTTGCTGGAGCCTAGTGGGCCTAGGTATTGGGGTCTAGGCGACCGTTTGGGCAATTCTAAGGGGTGGAAACCACAAAAAATGGGGGGTTGCGGGTGGAGTAGGTGCCCTCCGTATCGTATTTTGAGCCATGTAGCCAAAGATATGGCCTATTCTTGGTTTGTGGTTGTCGGCATTTGGAGCTTCTGGGGGCCTTTTTGGGCCGTTTCCAGGACATATCATGGAGTTAGAGGGCCGCAAAGAGCTCGTTGACACGGGGAAGTCAAGCTGCACGTGAAGTGTACCCACCGTTTCCCTTCGTTTGGCCGTTTTGAATGTGTTCCAGGGCTTTTTTGGCCCAAAAATGGCTGTTTTTGGCCCTAAACTGCAGTTTTTGAAACTGAGGTCCGCCACTTGCGAATCCCGTTCCCGGCCGCCACCGTTGAGTTTCTTGCTCAAACTTTGTGTGATGGTACTTCACACCCATAGGTATCATCCACCAAAATTTCAGCCGAATCCAAAGCACCACGACGGAGTTCTGATTTTTCCCCATTTCGCGCGTGCTACTTGCTGCTTGTTGCTGCTCCTGCTGCTGCTGCTGCTAAACCTGGTAGGTCCACCCTAGACACTAAAAAGGGTTATAAAACCAAGACTGGTTCCACCAGCTCGGTGACCCTAGCCTCAACCCTAATCAAGACTCAATATTGGGACCGAGCTGGTGGGGGAGGGAACATCATCTATGACTGGTGAGGGGCATCAAGAATGATTCACACATTGATGACTCTTGACAAAGTGAAATCAGCTTGCAAGTGAACCCCATCACCACGAGGCCCACTTTCAAGGCTTTTTGGACTTCTGAGGGCCCAAAATGCCCCAAAATGGGCTCAAAATGGGCTCATTTCACCCGTTTGTGCACCCCAAATGGTCTAGGATGAGGCTTGGAAAAATGCGTTTTTGACCCATTTTTGACCCATTTTTGGTCCCAAAAAGCCTATTTTCAAGGCATTTTGGGATTTTTGGAGGACCAAAATGGGCCACCACAAGCTCAAAATAGTCCAAAAACACTTGTTTTAGTGTCGCACATGGTCTAGGATCATTTTTGAGAAAAGTCATCTTTTTGCCCCTACTGGACCCTGTTGACCCATTTGGGCACCCACCTGTTTGGGCTTGAGCTTGCGGCTTGCTGGAGCCTAGTGGGCCTAGGTATTGGGGTCTAGGCGACCGTTTGGGCAATTCTAAGGGGTGGAAACCACAAAAAATGGGGGGTTGCGGGTGGAGTAGGTGCCCTCCGTATCGTATTTTGAGCCATGTAGCCAAAGATATGGCCTATTCTTGGTTTGTGGTTGTCGGCATTTGGAGCTTCTGGGGGCCTTTTTGGGCCGTTTCCAGGACATATCATGGAGTTAGAGGGCCGCAAAGAGCTCGTTGACACGGGGAAGTCAAGCTGCACGTGAAGTGTACCCACCGTTTCCCTTCGTTTGGCCGTTTTGAATGTGTTCCAGGGCTTTTTTGGCCCAAAAATGGCTGTTTTTCGCCCTAAACTGCAGTTTTTGAAACTGAGGTCCGCCACTTGCGAATCCCGTTCCCGGCCGCCACCGTTGAGTTTCTTGCTCAAACTTTGTGTGATGGTACTTCACACCCATAGGTATCATCCACCAAAATTTCAGCCGAATCCGAAACACCACGACGGAGTTCTGATTTTTCCCCATTTCGCGCGTGCTACTTGCTGCTTGTTGCTGCTCCTGCTGCTGCTGCTGCTAAACCTGGTAGGTCCACCCTAGACACTAAAAAGGGTTATAAAACCAAGACTGGTTCCACCAGCTCGGTGACCCTAGCCTCAACCCTAATCAAGACTCAATATTGGGACCGAGCTGGTGGGGGAGGGAACATCATCTATGACTGGTGAGGGGCATCAAGAATGATTCACACATTGATGACTCTTGACAAAGTGAAATCAGCTTGCAAGTGAACCCCATCACCACGAGGCCCACTTTCAAGGCTTTTTGGACTTCTGAGGGCCCAAAATGCCCCAAAATGGGCTCAAAATGGGCTCATTTCACCCGTTTGTGCACCCCAAATGGTCTAGGATGAGGCTTGGAAAAATGCGTTTTTGACCCATTTTTGACCCATTTTTGGTCCCAAAAAGCCTATTTTCAAGGCATTTTGGGATTTTTGGAGGACCAAAATGGGCCACCACAAGCTCAAAATAGTCCAAAAACACTTGTTTTAGTGTCGCACATGGTCTAGGATCATTTTTGAGAAAAGTCATCTTTTTGCCCCTACTGGACCCTGTTGACCCATTTGGGCACCCACCTGTTTGGGCTTGAGCTTGCGGCTTGCTGGAGCCTAGTGGGCCTAGGTATTGGGGTCTAGGCGACCGTTTGGGCAATTCTAAGGGGTGGAAACCACAAAAAATGGGGGGTTGCGGGTGGAGTAGGTGCCCTCCGTATCGTATTTTGAGCCATGTAGCCAAAGATATGGCCTATTCTTGGTTTGTGGTTGTCGGCATTTGGAGCTTCTGGGGGCCTTTTTGGGCCGTTTCCAGGACATATCATGGAGTTAGAGGGCCGCGAAGAGCTCGTTGACACGGGGAAGTCAAGCTGCACGTGAAGTGTACCCACCGTTTCCCTTCGTTTGGCCGTTTTGAATGTGTTCCAGGGCTTTTTTGGCCCAAAAATGACTGTTTTTGGCCCTAAACTGCAGTTTTTGAAACTGAGGTCCGCCACTTGCGAATCCCGTTCCCGGCCGCCACCGTTGAGTTTCTTGCTCAAACTTTGTGTGATGGTACTTCACACCCATAGGTATCATCCACCAAAATTTCAGCCGAATCTGAAACACCACGACGGAGTTCTGATTTTTCCCCATTTCGCGCGTGCTGCTGCTTGCTTGCTGCTTGCTGCTTGCTTGCTTGCTGCTGCTGCTAAACCTGGTAGGTCTAGACACTAAAAGGGGTTATAAAACCAAGACTGGTTCCACCAGCTCGGTGACCTTAACGGTAACCCTAACCCCCCCCCCCCCCCTCACCGCTGGCTGGACGCCCCCATGACCCCCAGCCAGACCCCCCCCCCCCCGGCAGGAACACCCCCCCCCCGACCCCCGGCTGGCACCCCCCCCCCCCCCCCCCAAGTTTTGAAAGATAGTTGGGGGGTGGGTCGCATCAGGACCGGTTGTAGTCGCCCCCCCGTGGTGTTGACGTTGTTGGGTACTAAGTTTTACCCAATACCCTCAAACGAACAAGCAGGTCATACAACAGACCCGACACTGGACACCGGTTGCATGACAAGGTAACCTTCCACCATTCATGGAACAAGCCATTTCCACTCCTCAGACAGAGACATAGGACAAAACTGCGTTTCAGTGAATTATATTGGAGTGGATGGATTCCAAAACCGCCCAGTGGACGGCTCCGTAAAAGGGGACGTCTTCAAAGGTTCTGTGTGCGCTGCACATCTGTCTGCCTGGTAATGCTTGGGGGAGTGGCTGCACGGCCCAGCACATGCTGGATCTGTCTGTTCTGATGCTTCTGTGGTGTCTGCGGTGGGCATTGCCCTGGGCAGCCACTCAGCAGGTGAGTCCGTGGGCGCACTTTTTGCTATTACCCTTGGCATGCGAATTAGGGTCAAAAGATGCAGATGGGATCCTACTTTGTGCCAGGGACAGGTATATATGCTGCGGCCTCCAATGCCCCTGCCCAAGACTCAGTGTCTAACTGGCAAGTGCTGCCATGCCGTGCCCAGCAATACTACTGTATGCATCACTGTTGCTGCAAGATATACATATGCTATGTGCACTCTCATTGCACGGCATCATGAATCCAAATGTGATGATTATATCGGGCCACATGACAGTTGTTCAAGAGGGTCGCATGGATTTGGTGGATGGATTATGTACTGAGGGGGGGGGGTCATTGTAGTCCAAGCAGTCATTTTCTGTGCGCTTGTATCAGAGTTCTGGTTTCCATGGGGACTGACTGCAGCTCCAGGACATACCTTCTGCAGTGCAGCGCTTCTTGTCCAATTCACTTCATCGCCATCCTGCATGACTGCGACACACAGAAAGAGATATATTTTTTTTGTTTTGCTCAGCATTCGACACTATCCTCTGCCACAGAAATCGCTGTTCATTCGTTATGCACATCTGATCTCATTCCACATTCGGACCTTCTTGCCCAGTACCCGAGCCGTTTAACCCCTGCTCACGCCGCTCTGCCGGGCCCTAATCATGCCACCCCCTCTTCCCATGACCAATCCGCCTGAGCTTACCTCCCCAGCCCCTTCTTCCAGTGACGCTTGTGTGGGCCTCCACAACGGCTACTGCTCTATGTCTGCCTCATTGTCCCCCCCTTTTCTGAACAGTCGCGCGGCATTTAGAGGGGCCGCATTTGTTGGACAAGGGATCGGGATGCGTTGATTGATGGTGGCGGGTGTGGGCACAGCTCACTTATGGGCATCGCATTGATGCGCCACTTGGCAGCCGAAGGCTCTGTTTTGCTCAAGAAGGGCCTGCAGCGGCGCTTCGTGCCCTTGCCAGTTTTTTCTCAGAGCCCACCCTCCCTCCCAAGAGGCACCTGACCAAGCGATGTTCTCAAGCTTCCCAAAATACCCCCGGCCCCCCCTTCCCCCCTTGCCATCTGCAACACGGTCTCCCCGGTTGCATATGCGTTGAGCAGGGGATATGACCTCACTTGGAATCACTTGGAAGGCAGGCAGCAACACTGATCTGAGCCGACAAATGCGAGTTGCCAGCAGTTCACAGCCGCATCCAATTGCATTTGGTTCTGACCGCCCTGCACGAGCACAATGACAAGGACTGGTCGGGCCGTTCTGAGGACATCTTGCTGGTCTTTGTTTGTTTTGTCTGTTGGAAATACCTTCAGTACAAGAAGTCAACATATCAGGCTGTTACAGAGCTGCCAGGGTCCACCCCGTGCATGGTCATCCCAGTCACCGTCTATGCTTGCATTGCAGCTAGTTGTGTTGTTCTGTGGTACGCTTGGAGGTAGTGCTGCCAGTTGCTGTTGCAGGCAGGTCTGTGTGCAGAAAGGAATGCCATTTAGCCCCCGTGTCATTTGTCCTTTCCCATGGCATGGCTCGGCTCTGGTGGGGTTTTGTGGGAGCCCCTGAATGCCAAAAACAGATACACAGCAAATACCCCAGGGTCGAAAAATGTATCTTTAGTCTATATGTTCAAACAGGAATAGGTCTTTGTGGCAGTTGGGGAAATGGGGGGAAATGAGGGGTTATGAGGTGAAATGAAGGGTTAAAACCAGGCATGGGTCCCTTGTCTATCTGGTTGCAAGGGCAAGTCCATTTCTTCTGCTGTTTAGCGGGCCTCCTTGTTGTTGATTGCTATCTGGGCCTGAACCTGCACATCTGTTTTGGTGCAGTGGTGAATGATGGCCTGGACTATTTCTTTGTTTTTCATCATGCTTCCCTCCATGGGACGTCAGCTGTTGTGGCCGAGGGTATGTGAAGGCAGCAGTGGCTTTTTGTTGAAGCCAAGAGTTTCTTTGACTGTTCACATAACCTGTTGTGAAGCGAGCATGAACATTTGGCAGGTGTCCTCTTGGGGAGCAAAGTGGTTTCTGTTTCTTGATCCCTGTAGTATATTTGGCTGGTGTGGTTTCGTGGCTGTTTCCAGCAGAAGGGGCAACACTCAGGTCTGGTGATTTATTTAGTTCAAGTTTCAAGGCCCAACAGCTGCTGTGCATACGGGATTGTGCTGTGGTAGGCATCTGTGCTCAGGATTTATGTGTCCAAAGGCAAACGCGGGTAGTAGACTAACTGGACTTCCACACAGTGTGAGTCCCAGGGCATGTTCCGGCTCTTTTCATTCACCTTTTTCAGGGAGTGGTTGTCAGTAAGCCGTGATGCAGTCAAGACTTGAGATTGGGGTCAGGTACATGTTGCCCATGCATGTTGTTCATGGGTTGCTTGGAATGGAGACAATTCTTTGATATTTCTTGGAGCAGGGGAGGAAGGGGTTGCAAAATGGTTTTTCTGCTGCAGGCAGAGGTTTTGTTCAGACAGTGCATTTCAGTAGTTTTTGAGGGAACATGCATAACAATTTGTTGGAAGGGTGTATTTTGCAGAATGTGGCATGCATTGCAATGTCAACAGCTTATCTGCGAGATGCAATTAAATGCAAGATTGTTGTGCATTGGTACTTAGATTTGGGCCAGGGCCAGGGCCAGGGCCAGGGATGCTTGTATGAGCCCCTCAGAACCCTCAAAATATGGTGCTGTCACCACTAGAATATTTCTGCTTCCCATGCAATCTGGAAATCATGAATGTTTTTTTTGTCAGAAGTGAGTAGTTTCAATGAATTGCAATTCAGTGCATTGGAATTTGCAGGGGACACCATTGCTGCAATGACACCCTGGAAACAACCTTTTTCTGTGATAATATGGTGTAAGTAGTGACAGTTTGCTGCCACACCCAAATTTGTTTTGCACATATTCACAGTTTGAGTCCGGCTCGACTTGCCAGTTCAGTAAGTACACCAGGCCTGAGGTGACTGAAACCCGGCAGGGTGAGGAGGGCTCTAGTGACGAGTCCCTGGGTGTCCAGGGGGTCAATGGCAAGGTAGGTGACGGAGCCAGCAAGCAGTATGGTTGTGCCATGCCTCCGTGAGTTTATGTTGTGAAAACCTTTGGCGCGCGCTGCGCCGGTGGCATAGACCTGGGGAAGGTTAATTTTCGCAGTAATTGCTTGTACCCTCACCCCCCCGTGTCGTTCCCCACCCCTTGTCGCTCCCAGGGGGGGGGCTGGGGGACTGTCACTTGGTCAACCCAAATTTTTTCGTTGCGGCTCATTGTGTTGTTGTGTGGGTGGCTGTGTTGTGGGGCACTACCACTTGCATCCCTTGCATTCATGGTAGGACGTTTTGCTCACTTTCGCTGAAATGGAACTTGATAGCACAACCATGTTTCCCCTGGGACAAGTGTGATGTTCATCCGCTCCACTGGGGAACCTGTTTTGGCGCAGGTCGTTAGACATTCAGAGCACGGTGATGCATATCGCCGCATCTCTTATGATCGTGCCTGCAAATGTGCGTGTATGGTGGGGGTGTGGTCCCCCAGGGGGGGTTGGGGGAACGTCACTTGGTGACCATCCCCCAGGGGGTGGTGGGGGACCGTCTTCCCTGGGGTGGGGAACGACACGGGGGGGTGAGGGTACCAAGCTTATGTCGTATTTTCGGCGGAGCCGGACGAGGATGACACCTCTCGGATTACCTTTGCGGAGTTTTACACCTATGACTCTAAGGGTTGTAAGGGCGAGGTTTTGGGTTTACATTTGGTATTTTCGCTGTTTTGGGGCCTGAGCGGTGGGGGGGGGGGGGTATCGAGTTTGGTGGGCCCGGGAGTGGGGTAGAAAACGTTCATTGCCTGTTTTCGACGGAGCGTTAGCGTGCAGGGCGTGCCTAGGGCAGATTTTTGGGCTATTCCCGATCCCGCACACCCCAGCCAGGATTGGCGGGGTACAGGCGGAGCGCGCACACAACCACAGAGCCCCGAACATCCCAGCCTGGATAGGCGGCCTGAAAGCCAAAGCCTGAAACAAAACGCACAAACCACAAACCTCAACCAGGACAGGCGGGGTACAGGCGGAGAGCGCGCAGAAAAACACACACCCCAACACCCACAGCCAGGAACGGCGGGGCACAGCGCAACCCGAACCAGAGCACACACACCCACACTCGTCACAACGAGCCAGGAATGGCGGGGTAGGCAGAGCGCGCACACAAACACACACGCCCCACCACCCCAGCCGGGATTGGCAGGGTGAAAGCCAAAACCCGAACCCACACACACACACCTCACACCCCAGCCAGTATTGGCAGGCTACAGGCGGAACGCGCAAACAAACACACACACCACAACACCCCAGCCAGGAATGGCGGGGCGCAGCCAAGACCAGAACTGAAGCAAACACACCTACACCGCACAGCCCAGCAAGGAACGGCAGGGCACAGGCGGAGCACGCACACAAACACCCCAGCCAGGATTGCCAGGGTGAAAGCCAAAACCCGAAGCCAGACACACGCACCACGAACTCCAGCCACCATTGGCGAGGTACAGGCAAAGAGCGCAGACAAGCACACACACCCAACACCCAAGCCAGGAATGGCGGGGCGCAGCCGACTCGAACCCAAGGACACACAGCCACACCGCACACCAGAGCCAGGATTGGCGGGGTACATGCAGAGCGGGCACACAAACACACACACCCCAGCACCAAGGCCAGGATTGGCGGGGTGAAAGCCAAAACCCGAACCTAGACACACGCACCACGAACCCCAGCCCCGAAAGGCGGGGTACGGGCGGAGCGCTCACACAAACACACGACCTCAACACCCCAGCCAGGAAAGGCCGGGCGCAGGCGCTCCGAGCCCAAGCAAACACACCCACACCGCACACCCCAGCTAGGATTGGCGGGGTACAGGCGGTGCGTGAACACAAACACACACACCCCAGCACTCCAGCCACGATTGGCGGGGTGAAAGCCAAAACCCGAACCTAGACACATGCACCACGAACCTCTCCTAGGATTGGTGGGGTACAGGCGGACCGCGCACACAAACACACACACCCCAACACCCCAGCCAGGATTGGTGGGGTACAGGTGGAGGGCGCACACAAATACACACACCCCAGCACCCCAGCCAGGATTGGCGGCGTGAGAGCCAAAATCCGTACCCAAACACACGCACCACAAACCCCTGCAAGGATTGGCGGGGTATAGGCGCAACGCGCACACAAAGACACACACCCCAACTTCCCTGCCAGGAATGGCGGGGCACAGCCGAAGCCCGACCCCAAGCACACAGAGCCACTGCGCACACCTGAGCTAGGAAAGACGAGGTGCAGGCGGAACGCGCACACGAACAAGCACGCCCCAACCCTGACCATGATTGGCAGGGTACAGGCGGAGCGCGCACACGAACACACACACCCCAGCACTCCAGCCAAGAATGGCGTGGCGCAGCCGAAACCCGAGCCCAAGCGCACACACCGACACCGCACATCCGAGCCAAGAATGGCGGGGTGCAAGCGGAGCGCGCACACAAGCACACACACCCCAACGCCCTAGCAAGGATTGGCGGGCTGAAGCCAAGAGCCAAACCCACACACACACACACACACATACACACACACACACACACACACACACACACACACACACACACACACACACACACCACACACCCCAGCCACAATGGCCGCGGGAAAGCCAAAACCCATACCCAAACACACGCACCACAGACCCCGACCAGGAATGGCCGGGTTCCGGCGGAGCATGCGCATAAACACACACACGCCAACACCCCAGCCAGGATTGGCGGGGTGAGGGAAAAACCCAAGCCCAAACGCACACACCAAAGACCCTTGATAGGATTGGCGGGGCGAAGCCCAATTCCGTACCTAGACACACACACCCTAGACCCCAGCCAGGATTGGCGGGGCTACTGCGAAACCCAGACCGAAATAGAAGCGCCACACAACAGTAGGAAACCTACTGTAGATAGTCCGGGCGCTGAGGCAGCCCGTGCCATACAGGTGACCCGCCCAAAAGAGATCCGTAGCCCGGGGGTAAGGCTGCATCCTAAGGCCTGCGCTGCTTTGGGACTAGAGGCGGAGCGTGCGACACCCAAGCACCTCGGAACCCAAGTACCAAGACCACGCCGCTGGCATGCCTTCGGACTAGGATACGCCTGGAGGTCCAGTGAACCCCTAGGGTTCCGACCAAAGGGGGGGGCGTGCGCAAGCACGGGGGCTCACCCTCCCGGTGTGACACATTCGTCACGCTGGCGGCGATCAGCCCTCCTGGTGTTGCCGAGGGCCGCTTTGTTGGGGGCCAACAGTGAGGTCTAGCGGGATGTAAGCCGCCTCCCCTCTTCCTGTACGTCACAGCGGCGACGCGAGCGGAAACCATGGGGCGCCTCTCCACGACCGAGTGCACCTACCTACCTACCTTCCTTTTTTTGTCGTAGGTGTTGGTGTCTTGTGTCAGGGCTTGGGTCCAGTAGACGGGGGGGATCCGGACCCGGTGGTGTCGCATCTGCTGGCGAGCCCTCTACACGATCAGGTCAACGATAGTCCCGCCGAGGCCTTTGCCAGAGGTGCTGAGGTCCCGGAGGGCCTTGACGGTGAGGTCGGTCCAGCTCTCCTGTAGGTGGTACCAGCCCAGGGGGGTGTCCAGGGCCCTGCCTTGGAGGGCTACGTAGAGCAGCTTGGGGTTGCTGCTGATGGTCGGCGTGAGGGGGGGGGGTGCTCGGGGTCAGGAGGGGTCTAGCGGGGTGGGCTGCCGAGGTAGGTAGGTAGGTATCTTCGGGAGTTCGGGATGCCCCCTTTGAAAATGCACGAAAAAGGTCTTACCAAGGCGACGTCCTGTCCCTCCCACTGCCCTAGTTCAGGTGCCTCTTAAGCATCTCTCGCAGGTGCTTGGGAAGGCAGTGTTGCGGCGACCCAGTCCAGGTGTCCCGGCTGCGAGGGGGTCCCCACATGTGTCCATGGGTAGGGCCACATGCCCCCTCCTTTGGGCGGCAGCTTTGGGGGCTGCCCAGCCGTGTGGGATACCTCTCACCAGAAGGGGTATTGCTCCCGCTAGTCTACGCTACGACCGCCTCAGCCCTGTTGCTTGAGTTGCGGGGCCTCTCTGATTGGCAGGTGACCCCCTCCTGGACAGTGTACCAGCTCGCCTGTCATCCGTTGCTTCCATGGCTCTGGGTGACCTTTGCCATGGTCCCTGATGCAGCCTGGGCGCGCCCGGACCAGCAGCCTTGGGGTACTGCTCCTGCTGCTGGCCCAGTAGGTCGGTTGGGTCGCCCGGGTGCCCCGGACCCATGGGGTGTGGATTGTTGTTTCCCGTCCCTCGGTTGCCCTGGGTGCGCACGTGTGATCGGTGTCCTGGGCCACTTGGTTCTTGTTCACCAATGTGCCCGCTGGGTGCCTTGGTTTGCGTGTGCGGTGTCCTGGGCCACTTGGCTCCTGTTCACCGGTGTGCCCGTCGGTGCGTTGTGTTGCGTGTGCGGTGTCGTGGGCCACTTGACTCCTTTTCACCGGTGTGTCTGCTCGGTGTGTTGTGTTGCGTGTGCGGTGTCCTCGGCCACTTGGCTCCTGTTCACTGTAGTGCCCGCGCGGTGCGTTGCGTTTCGTGTGCGGTGTTTTGGGCCACTTGGCTGCTGTTCACCGGTGTGTCCGCTTGGTGCGTTGTGTTGCGTGTGCGGTTTTTGGGCCTCTTGGCTCCTGTTCCCCGGTGTGCCCCCTCGGTGCGATGTGTTGCCTGTGCGGTGCCCTGGACCACTTGGCTCCTATTTAACGGTGTGCCCGCTCGCTGCGTTGTGTTGCGTGTGCGGTGTCCTCGGGCCACTTGGCCCATGTTTACCGGTACATGCAGTGTGGTTTGTTGTTTCCCGTCCCTCGGTTGCCCTGGGTGCGCACGTGTGGTCGGTATCCTGGGCCTATTGGCTCCTGTTCACTGGTGTGTCCGCTCGTTGCCTTGTGTTGCGTGTGCAGTGTCCCGGGCCTTTTGGCTCCTCTTCACTGGTGTGCCCGCTTGGTGCGTTGTGTTGCGTGTGCGGTGTCCTGGGCCATTTGGCTCGTGTTCGACGGTGTGCCCGCTCCGTGTGTTGTGTGGTGTGTGCGGTGTCCTGGGCCACTCTGCTCTCGTTCACCGGTGTGTCCGCGCGGTGCGTTGCGGTGCGTGTGCGGTGTCCTGGGCCACTTGGCTCCTGTTCACCGGTGTGTCCGCGCAGTGTGTTGTGCTGCGTGTGCGGTGTCCTGGGCCTCTTGGCTCTTGTGCACTTTTGTGCCCAGTCGGTGCGTCGTGTTGCGTGTGCGGTGTCCTGGGCCACTTGGCTGCTGTTCACTGGTGTGTCTGCGCGGTGCGTTGTGTTGCGTTTGCGGTGTCCTCGGCCTCTTGGCTCCTGTTCACCGGTGTGTCCGCTCGGTGCGTTGTGTTGCGTGTGCGGTGCCCTTGGCCACTTGGCTCCTGTTCACCGGTGTGCCCGCGCGGTGCCTTGCGTTGCGTGTGCGGTGTCCTGGGCCTCTTGGCTCCTGTTCACCGGTGTGTCTGCTCGGTGCGTTGTGTTGTGTGTGCGGTGTCCTGGACCACTTGGCTCCTGTTCACTGGTGTGCCCACGCGGTGTGTTGTGTTGCTTGTGCGGTGTCCTTGCCCACTTGACTCCTGTTCACGCGTGTGCTCGCTCCGTGCGTTGCGTTGCGTCTACCGTGTCCTGGGCCACTTGGCTCCTGTTCTCCGCTGAGCTCACTCGATCGAATGCGGTGCGTGTGCGGTGTCCTGGGCCTCTTGGCTCTTGTGCACTTTTGTGCCCAGTCGGTGCGTCGTGTTGCGTGTGCGGTGTCCTGGGCCACTTGGCTGCTGTTCACTGGTGTGTCTGCGCGGTGCGTTGTGTTGCGTTTGCGGTGTCCTCGGCCTCTTGGTTCCTGTTCACCGGTGTGTCCGCTCGGTGCGTTGTGTTGCGTGTGCGGTGTCCTTGGCCACTTGGCTCCTGTTCACCGGTGTGCCCGCGCGGTGCCTTGCGTTGCGTGTGCGGTGTCCTGGGCCTCTTGGCTCCTGTTCACCGGTGTGTCTGCTCGGTGCGTTGTGTTGTGTGTGCGGTGTCCTGGACCACTTGGCTCCTGTTCACTGGTGTGCCCACGCGGTGTGTTGTGTTGCTTGTGCGGTGTCCTCGCCCACTTGACTCCTGTTCACGCGTGTGCTCGCTCCGTGCGTTGCGTTGCGTCTACCGTGTCCTGGGCCACTTGGCTCCTGTTCTCCGCTGAGCTCACTCGATGGAATGCGGTGCGTGTGCGGTGTCCTGGGCCACTTGGCTCCTGTTCACCGGGGTGCCCGCTCGGTGCGTTGTGTTCTGTGTGCGGTGTCCTGGGCCACTTTGCTCCTGTTCTCCGGTGCGCCTGCTCAGTGCGTCGTGATGTGTGTGGGGTGTCCTGGGCCACTTGGCTCCTGTTCAGCGGTGTGCATGCTCGGTGCGCCGTGCTGCGTGTGCGGTGTCCTGGGCCACTTGGCTCCTGTTCACCGGTGTGCGGGCGCGGTGCGTTGCGGGGCGTGTGCGGTGTTCTGGGCCACTTGGCTCCTGTTCTCTGGTGCGCCTGCTCAGTGCGTTGTGATGTGTGTGCGGTGTCCTGGGCCACTTGGCTCCTGTTCTCCTGTGCGCCTGCTCAGTGCGTTGTGATGTGTGTGCGGTGTCCTGGGCCACTTGGCTCCTGTTCAACGGTGTGCCCGCGCAGTGTCTTATGCTGCGTGTGCGGTGACCTGGGCTTCTTGGCACCTGTTCACTTGTGTGCCCGGGGGGTGCGTTGTGTTGCGTGTGCGCTGTCCTGGGCCTTTTGGCTCCTGTTCACCGGTGTGTCCGCTCGGTGCGTTGTGTTCCGTGTGCGGTGTCCTCGGCCACTTGGCTCCTGTTCACCGGGGAGCCCGCTTGGTGCGTTGTGGTGTGTCTGCGGTGTCCTGGGCCTCTTGGCTCCTGTTCACCGGTGTGCCTGCTCGGTGCGCTGTGGTGCGTGTGCGGTGTCCTGGGCCACTTGGCTCCTGTCCTCCGGTGCGCCTGCTTGGTGTGTTGTGGTGTGTGTGCGGTCGCCTGGGCAACTTGGCTCCTGTTCATTGGTGTGCATGCTCGGTGCGCCGTGGTGCGTGTGCGGTGTCCTGGGCCACTTGGCTCCTGTTCAGCGGCCTGCGGGCGCGGTGCGTTGAGGGGCCTGTGCGGTGTCCTCGGCCTCTTGGCTCCTGTTCACCAGTGTGTCCGCTCGGTGCGTTGTGTTGCGAGTGCGGTGTCCTCGGCCACTTGGCTCCTGTTCACCGGTGTGCCCGCGCGGTGCGTTGCGTTGGTGTGTGTGCCACGTCCTGGGCCACTTGGCTCCTGTTCATTCGTGTGCATGCTCGGTGCGCCCCGGTGCGTGTGCGGTGTCCTGGGCCACTTGGCTCCTGTTCTCTGGTGTGCCTGCTCAGTGCGTTCTGATGTGTGTGCGGTGTCCTGGGCCACTTGGCTCCTGTTCAGCGGTGTGCCTGGTCGGTGCGTTGTGTTGCGTGTGCAGAATCCTTGGCCACTTGGCTCCTGTTCACTGGTGTGCTCGCTCCGTGCGTTGCGTTGCGTCTACCGTGTCCTGGGCCACTTGGCTCCTGTTCACCGGTGTGCCCGCTCGGTGCGTTGTGGTGTGTGTGCGGTGTCCTCGGCCAGTTGGCTCCAGTTCACCGCTGTGCCTGCTCTGTGCGTTGTGTTGCGTGTCCGGTGCGCTGGGCCACTTGGCTCCTGTTCACCGGTGTGCCCGCTCGGTGCGTTGCGTTGTGTGTGCGGGGCGCCGTTGCGGGGCGCACACGTCCATCCGGACGGCGGGTGTTTTGCAGCCAGCAGGGGCTGGGTACCCTCCGGGCGCGCACTTGTCCTTCTGGACGGCCGCTGTACCGTAGGTAGGTAGGTAGGTCGACTCGCGACTGGGGTTGCCCCGCCGGGGGGTCTTACCAAGGGGCTTTTGCTCACCCACCCACGGCCCTACTGCACGTGCTCCCACAAAGCGGCTCCCCCTCATGGGGGAAGGGCGCGGTCGCCGCGAGCAGTACCCTACAGCGGGTTCTGCCCAGAGAGGTAACCAATGTTTGACCGAAGTCTTACATTCCTCTCCTTCGGGCGGATGATACGTGGGGGAGGGTCCCATCGCACATCCTCATCAACCTCCGGATTCTGGGGCCCAGGGGCCCGGAGCCAGGCCAAAGGCCCTGTCCTGCAGGCACCCCCACCTGGGTTGGTTTTCAGTAGGCGTGAGGCGACTTGAAGAAGCACGTGCTACGGGACTCGCATGCCGTGGCGCACACTCACGCCTCCTGACTCGGCCGAGCTTGCGCTCTCCCGGGGGGCCGGGGGTTCCAAGTAGGTCGTCGTGGTTGGTTGGTGGGTCGTTTAACGGTTCGGCGTACTTTGTTGACGTTCGTCGGTCGGTTGCGTAGTGGCAGAGTCACGGTTTTGTTCCTGGACATGGTCGTCGGCGGGCGTGGCGCACCACGGTGTCGCCAACCCGTTGGACGCCGTTCCCGTTTCAACCCGTGCACGCCTGGCTGGTTTGGTGTTGGCCGGCTTGCGTTTGCCCTGTTTACCGTCAAGTGGCGGCTCCAGCTGCGGTGTGGCCGGTGCGCGGTTGTCTTGGCTGCCTCATGGTCGGCTTGGTTTGCGTGGGTTCCGTCGCGCTGCTGCCGGTGATCGTATCGCCGAATGTTGTTTGTGCAGCCGGCACGTCTGTGTCGGCACTGGCTAGTTGCGTCTTGGTTGGTCCAAGTGCAGCGTAGTGCGGTTTGTCAACGTTGGTTGGCCGCGGTCGTAATGGTAGTGTTGCGGTGTTCTGTTGCGTTCGTGGGCATGGTCGTCAGCGGGCGTGGCGCACCTTGGTGCCGCCATCCCGTTGGACGCCGTTCCCGTTTCGACCCGTGCACGCCTGGCTGGTTTGGTGTTGGCCGGCTTGCGTGTGGTCTGTTTACGGTCATGTGGCGGCTGCAGCTGCGGTGTGGTTGGTGCGCGGTTGTCGTGGCCGCCTCATGGTCGGCTTGGTTTGTGTGGGTTCCGTCGCGCTGCTGCCGGTGGTCTTATCTTCAGATCCTGCCTGTGTAGCCGGCACATCTGTGTCGGTGCTGGTTAGTTGCGTCTTGGTTTGTCAAAGTGTAGTGTAGTGTAGTTTGTTAACGTTGGTTGGTCGCGTCCGTAAGGGTAGAGTTACGGTGTTCTGCTGTGTTCGTGGGCATGGTGGTCGGCGGGCGTGGCTCACCACGGTGTTGCCAGCCCGTTGGGCGCCGTTCCCGTACCGGCCTATGCATGTCCGGCTAGTTTGGTGTTGGCCGGCGTGCGTGCGGTCTGTTTATGGTCACGTCGTGTCCGCTGCAGTGGTTTTGTTGGTGCGCGGTCGTGTGAGTCGCCTCTTGGTCGTTGTTCGGCGTTGGTTCCTTGGCGCTGCAGCGGCCGCTTGCGCAGTCGGATTTGTTGCGTGCAGGTGTTCTGCTTGTTGCGGTGTTGGTTGGTGCCAGTTGCCTGGGGCCGGCACGGTATGTTTTTACTGTGCGCCGTCTCCCCACCGTGGGGGAGAAAACTAATGATAAGTGGTTTGACCGCTGTAAAAACATTTATCAAATTTGGTGCCCTTTTCCCTGCCCTGCCCTGGCAGCGTTGCATGCACAACCCATCATCTGGTACTTCGCGGTGCTCTGTGGCCGTCCTTCCAGTTTCGCCTGTGCCATTCATATGTACACCCCCCCGTCGGTGGCAAGGACCCGTCGGTCCCCCTTGGTCCGTCCCTGTGCTCCCCATGGGAGCCCCAGGGTGCTATTCCGGCTCGGTGCTGCGGTGCTCGTGCTCGTGTCTGTCTGCCTGCCGTGCGCCATATCGTGCCGTGTTTTGCGGGTCATGTGGCTGGCGTGCCTGTGTTGCAGTGCTGAGTTTGGCGGTTAGGATGGTTAGGGAGGTTCGGCTCGTGCTGTGGTGCCGGGACGTTCTGTCCAGCGTGGAGGGCTGGGCTCGGCGTAACACATCCGTGCCCGCTGGCAGGGGGTCAGCGTGGCCCCGTGTGGCAAGCCTGTGGTCCCTTGCGTGCCCCGGGTGGGGCTTCGGAGGATAGGAATACCGGGCAGTGTTGCAGCCCCCCTCCCGCTTATTGACGCTGTTAGCTTTCTGCGGGGAGTGTGTCCCTCGTACCATTCGCGCAGGTTACATGTGCCGAAACCCCCCCGGCGTCCCAGGCGTTTAACTTTCCCGGAGGAGGTGTGCGCCGGTCCCCGCGGTGCACGTATCCCTTGATTCTCGCCTTGGAAGGTAACACTCTGGACGATTCTTCGATAACATTCTTGTGGCCATCGGCCCGGCCGTGGGTCCCGCGTGTTTGGCCGGCCCATTTGCCCGGCCCCTTGTGGATCCGGCTCGCGGGAGAGGAGGGTTAGGTGGAAGGACGGGTCCAGGTGTGGCGCCGGCCCTTTCTCTGTTGCAGGCGGGTTGCGGGGGTCCGGGAAGCGTGGCCCCCGCCCGGGGGATGTAGGAGGAAGTCATTGGGTTTTTGTTCGTGTTCGACACCACGGTCTGCTAAGGCTAGCCTCTACTCTTGGGGTATCTGTTGCATGTGTCGGGTACGTGGAGGTCTTTCCCGTCGGTGTGCCTGCCCCACAGGCGTTGCTGGAGTGTGTTGCGCGGCCGCGTGTCGTTGGGTTGGACGAGGGGTCCTTTTGGGCGAGGTTGGCTCGCCCGGGGTCGTCGTGGTTTATGGCCGAGTCCGCAGCCCTTGGTGTGACGTCCATCGCCCGGCCCTCTGGTGGGAGGAGGTGATCCCGCAGCCGTCGTCTCGTCTTCTCCATTGCGCATGGCCGGTGCGGGACTCGCGTCGCGTGTGTGCGGCTGCGCGTCGTCGCTGCAGGTCCTGTGGCCGGGTGCGGTTTAGGGCCCTGGGGGGTTTCCCACGCGTCGCACAAGGGCGCTGCGGAGGGCACTGAAGATTTCTTGCACAAGGGCCGCGTGTGCCGCCTGGGCCTCCGTCTCAGTGCGAATGGCGGGCTGCAGTCGCTTGCCCAGCGCCAGCGGCCGGATTTGGCGGATTGCGGTGCTCGATAACACTCCCGTGGTCATCGGCCCGGCCGTGGGCCCCGCGTGTTTGGCCGGCCCCTTTGCCCGCCCCCTCGCGGATCCGTTACGCGGGAGAGGAGGGTCAGTTAGGATGACGGGTCCTGGTGTGGCGCCGCCCCTTCCTCTGTTGCAGGCGGGTCGCGGGTGTCCGGGAAGTGCGGCCCCCGCCCGGGGGATGTGGGAGGAGGTCGTTGGAGTTTTATTCGTTTCCGACACCACGGGCTGCTAACGCTAGCCTCTACTCCTTGGGTGTCTGTTGCACGTGCCGGGCAGGTTGACGCCTTCCCCGCTGGTGTGCCCGATCGACAGGCGCTGCTGGAGTGTGTTGCGCGGCCGCACTTTGTTGGGTTGTACGAGGGGGTCTTTTTGGGTTAGGTTGGCTCGCCCGGGGTCGTCGTGGTTCCTGGCCGACTCCGCAGCCGTTGGTGTGACGTCCATTGCCAGGTCCTCGGATGGGAGCCGGCGATCCCCTGGCCGCCGTGTCGTCTCCTCCCTTGCGCATGGCCGGTGCACGACTCGTGCCGCGCGTGTGCGGCTGCGCGTCTTCGCTGCAGGTCCTGTGGCCGGCTGCGGCTCAGGGCCCTGGGGGGTTACCCACGCGTTGCACAGAGGCGCTGCGGAGGGCACTGAAGATTTCGTGCACAAGGGCCGCGTGTGCCGCCTGGGCCTCCGTCTCAGTGCGGATGGCGGGCTGCAGTTGCTCGCCAAGTGTCAGCGCCCGGATCTGGTGGATCGCGAAGACGGGGCACAGGTTGGGCGCAGTGGGGGTCTCTGCTGTCCGTTCCGGGATGGCTTCCAACTGGTGCCGTCCGTCGAGGCAGAACCCCCACGTCGCTGACCACACCCTGGTGTGTGGCCAGCGGCGTTGCGCCCACCGCCAGAGGCTGTAGAGGGCATGGCCTGGGTGCAAAGTGCAGGCCGTCCCCGACACGATGGCTGTCAGGGGGTCTGGGGGCTGGCCTGGGAGCAGGGGGGTGGGGCTGTCCGGCAGGGCCGTGGTCGCCGGGAGCATGGAGTTGACGGCCTCCAAGCTCCAGTGGCTCTTCTGCGGGTGCGGGATGATCCGCACTTGGTAGTAGTGGCCAATCTCCAACACAATCATGGCGATGGTGCCGGGGTCACGTTCGCGCGGCTGGGGCGCTGCACGCGCCATCTCCGGGTAGCGTGCCGCCAGGCTTGTGAGGTTGTGCCCCCTGCTACGGGCGGTCCCGCTTTCCCATGCCGCCAGGCCTTTGTACGGCGTGATACGGAGGGTTTCTGGCCTCGGTGGCGGGGCGGCCCGCTCCCGGCCCCCGGTGCTGGGCGCGGGTCTGGGGTCCGTCGGGGGCGCTATGAGCGTGTGTACCCAGCCCAGATGTGGGACCCCCACCCCTTTCTGGGCTGGTTGGTGGGTGTTGAACCACCAGATCCAGGCTTCAACAAGGTCGTCGAAGACCTGTGTCCCGGGGGTGACGAGCGCCTGGAGCTGCCGCACAAAGATTTCGGTTGTTTCGGCGTGTGGCAGGGGGTCCACGGCGAAGAGCCTGTTCGGGTCGACGTCACTGAGGTGTTCCCGGAGGGTTGCCACCAGCTCGCTCGAGGTTGTGGAAGCATCAATGCCGTGGAGCGCCCTCAGTTCCGCGTCATCAAAGGGACCCGTGCCCCTTTGCTGCGGCGGCCGGGGGGGTGGGGGGGGGCATGGTCACCCGGTCCTGGTCCAGCGCGGCGCTAGTCGGGGAGGGGTGCGGTGAGGTGGTGCTAGGGTGTCCCCAAGGCACGTACTCCGTGGAGGGCTCCTGTTGCTGGGGCACCGAGCAAGTCGTGGCGGCGGGCAGTGGGCCAGCAGACTCCTGAGGGCCGGAGGTCCCTGTCATTTCTGCGTCCGCCCATGGGCCGCTCGCGTCGTGCCCCGGTTGCTGCGATGTGCCCTCCCTGGCTTGGCGGTTTGGGGGCTGTGGGGGGGGCTGTCCCCGCGCTCCTTGCGCAGGCCTTGGGTTGGCCGCAGGCTCCCTTGGTCCTGTGTCTGTGGCGTGTGGTCCCCCCGACAGTGGGTCGGCCACTGACCCTGGGAGGGAGGCGGCGGACGAGCTGGATGCTCGGTCCGCCGCCCGGCGGGGGCCCGCGTGAAGCGCTGCCTGCCGATCGCGCTCGACTGGCGTGGGAATGGTGGGGATGTGCGTCCGTTTGGTGCGGGGCCTCTTGGACTGGCGTCGGGGATCGGTGATAGATGATGTCCGCTGGGCGTGGGGGTCGCAGGGGCCCCCGTGGTCCCTGTCCATATCCTCATGGAAGACGACTCGCCGCGCCGCGGGAGGCGGCGTGCGGCTGCGGCGACGGGATCAGCCAGGGTTCCTTGTCTCTTGGCGTTGTGCAGGCGTGCCGCCTTGCATCCCCGAGGCGTGGGGACTGCCCGGGCACCTCCGCGGGGCAAACGGTCGCCGGGGGCTTCTGTATGTGCCAGAGGGGGACCCCATCCCGGTTTGGTGGCCCCCGTGGTGCAGCAGTCACACGCGCGCACTTCAGATTGTTGCATAGTGCTGCGCATTACATAATGTAAATAAATGAAAGACGCTCAGATTGTGTGTGTTTGTATGTTACAATTATCGAGATATCATAATTGTTTTATTATCATGTTATGCAGGGACTATGAAAGGTCTTAGGACAAATTCAGAACTGCGTCCCTGATTTGAAGGATTGGTGTTGTGCTCTGGCCTGCTACAATTTTGTCCTAATTGGGAAAATTTTCGGACATCGTTGAGATTGAGGTTGCAAAGAATTGTGGCCGCTGTGGAGAAGTTCAAAGCAGCAGAGCAGGACGCAGAGATCTGCATTTACGTCCGAAGTTCGGGAACAAATCTTTTCCCCCTTTCACCGAATATATGCACAGGGCAGTGCTACAACCCGCCGAAGAGGACAAGTTGAGGAACGTTCCGCGCAACCTGAGCACTGAGGACAGTTGGGGTGCCTCCGATGTTGGATGGACCAAAAAACCAGTATAACGTACCGTGAGTCTGGGCGTCGGGCACGTGGCGTGCGAGTGCTACAGGTACTGAGGCAGACTGGCAGCGCCACAGCGAGTCACACTGAAGAGAGCATGCCAAGGATATGCGGCGATGAGGCCGCCACAGCATGCAGCGAAAATGTAGCGGAGGCCAACGCTCGTGAGAAGGCGCAAAGACAGGAGTCCAACGACAATGAAGGAGTTTGCGAAAGGGAGCCATCGTTCGGGGGAGCCCCGGCGAGGGAGTACGACGTTAGAGTGCTGGAGGACGACTCCATCGAAGCAGCGCAAAACAAAGAACAACGCGCGACAGGTTTGCATATTCGAGGTCGCAGAAGAAAGACGACGGCGCACACGAGAGAAGTCAATAAGGAGCAAATCTAAAGGTTGACTGTGTCTGTCTTTGCGTGTGTGTGCACGCATGCTGAATAGCTGTCTTTGTTACTTTTGTCTGGGAGTTTTTTTTTTCTCTTTCTCAAGTGCTGTATATTGAGTGAGACGCAGCTCAAAAATGAGCTGAATGTCAAAATGACGTTTGCGTTGAGGACCGGTTTTGGTCCGAAAAGCACATCTTCGTGCTGAATAGGTTGCACAAACATGCACCTTTGCCTTTGTTTCGGAAAGCTCTGTTGTATGTTTGATTTTTGATTTCACTGGTTTGTTGCTATGGCTGTTGTTGCCATTTTCGTGTTGAGTTGGTGGCTTTTGTGTTGGTTTTCTGCCGTATGGCAGATGGAGGTTTGAAGACTGGCAGGCAGCACAGCCTATGTTTCTTACCTGTGCTCTGCCAAACGCTGAAGCCTGTCAATTGGACAGTGCTGTTTTCGTAAGGGTAAGAGGCCTGCAGCCATGGTGTGGCTTAGCAGGAGATTGGTATTTGCAGGTACTTCTTTTTTTTCTGCCTACGGCCGTCCACCCACACCCGCACTAGGAAAGTGTTGAAGGGTGTTGGAGGGTTTGGACACCTGGGCAGGGGCCCAGTTGGGTGTGTTGTGTGGGGTGCACAACACGTGGACTGGGGACATTTGTTTTTGTAACCCCCCCACTGCAGGAGGTCTGTAGCCTTGGTCAGATAAAAGGGTAGGCCACCCAAAGAATGGGCAGGGCCCTACTAAAGGCCAAAACAACTGTTGCCCCCCCCTTCGCGATGTCTAACCTGCCCAATGCACCATTGTTTCTGCTCTTATGTCACAGGTCAAATCAGTTGAAATTAGTCGAAAATACAAGACGTCTGCCCCACAAGGCTGCAGCACCTTAGCTTAAGGGTTTAGAACCCAATGGGCAGTGGTTTCAACAAACATCATTGCCTTGGTTGTGCTGCTTGCTTGCCTGTGGTTGCGGCTGAGATGCGAAAATTTTGGAATTTTTTTTTGATGAGAGAAACAGCAAATTTTGACAGGGGTGCAGCATGTTTTGACCTGAGGCAAGACAATATCAGTTTTGTTTTGGTTATCAAAGCTTTTGGGTGTGACTGCCACTCTTTTATATAACAAACAAACTGTGGCTCAGCCCAATGGTACAAGGGTATCAGTGAGCTTGGGAGGGGAGTGCAGCAGTCACACGCGCGCACTCCAGATTGTTGCATAGTGCTGCGCATTACATAATGTAAATAAATGAAAGACACTCAGATTGTGTGTGTTTGTATGTTACAATTATCGAGATATCATGATTGTTTTATTATCATGTTATGCAGGGACTATGAAAGGCCTTAGGAAAAATTCAGAACTGCGTCCCTGATTTGAAGGATTGGTGTTGTGCTCTGGCCTGCTACACGTGGGCGTTCCGGGGAGTTACGGCGTGCCGCCTGCCTGGGAGGCTCCGGGACGTCTTGGAACCGCGGCCGCCGGTGGCCTGAGGCGTGTCCTTGGTAGCCCAATGACCCAGGGATTTCCCAGGTATCATGGTCCTGCATGGTCGCACGGTTGCGCAGGGCGGCGCGCTGGTGCCATTGTTAGTGGAGTCCATTCATTTCATCCGGGCTGTAGGCCCCCATATGCGCCATGAGCCGGGTGGCCACATAGTGCCATTGGCCGGGGTGGTCCATGGTGGCAAGGGGCGTGTGCCCCGTCCGATGGCCAAAGGTGATGTCTGCCATGGTGCGGGCTCCCTGCGCGAGGTGGCGGGACCGCGAGGTAAGCAGCCATCGGATGCTGACTGCCAGGGCGAGCTGCTCCCCTGCGGTAAGCCTGGGGATCCAGAGGCCAAGGTCTTGGGCCGCCGCTTGTTCCGCTTGTTCGCCGGGGCGGTTTGCGTCGCCCTCCAAGCGTGCGTAGTCAAGGTGTCCCCGCCCCTGGGGCGGGGCGGTTCCCGGCGGCGGGCCGGTAGGCTCGCTAGCGGTGTTTGTGGCCGCTTCCACGCGCGCACCCTCTCCTGGGGCGACGCGCTCGTCCGTGGTCCGGTCCGCCACGCCGCTCGCAGTCGCATGCCCCTCCACCCGCAGCGGTAACCTGCCCCAGGGCGGTGTAATCGCGCTGGAGGTGTGCCTGGCGTGATGTCGTGAGGGGTGTGTCCTCCGCATGGTCCCGTCGTGGCTCCGGATGGACGCGTGGCGTCGCCAGTGCTGGGACCGTGTGGGGGTCACTCTTGCAGGGCTCCATGAAGGCATCGAAAGAGTCGTCGTCGCGGTAATGTCCGCTGGGTGACGTTTTCCCGTCGGCCGCGCGCTGGGGCGTGTCGGGTGTGGCTTCACGGGTCTCTGACCCCGCGCGGGTTTCCGGTGGGTCTCGCGGTGGCACCCCCCCCGGCATGCTTGCGTCTGTGCGAAGTGCTAGGTTCGCCAGGGGGGCGGCGCCCGCGCGATCTGTGGCTGAGGGTCGGTGGAGGCAGTCCTCACACTCGGTGTCCGGAGTTGGTCCCTCAGGCTCCGTGTCAGGCTGGTCAGCGGTCAATGCCTCGCAGCCTCCGTGTGCCGCTATGTCCGGTGGGTCGGCACTCTGCATTGCCGGCCGGTCCGCTCCCCCGCCAGGTTCCCCCATTGGTGTTGGCGTTGGTGTCCGTTGCGGGGGCCCCCGCATTTCTTCCCCGCCCACCGTGGGCTCCCCGCGCTGCGGTCGGGTCGGCAGTGCAGGTAGTTCGGCTTCATCGTTCGTTGGTTGCGTTGCCCCTCGGGCGTGGCCTTCCGCCACGGGCGGCGCCTCCGGTCGGCTTTCCGGGCCCGTGGGCTGTGGGGCGCTCGCCGGGGCGGCGCTGCGTGCCGGGTCCGGGCCGGGGCCCGGGCCGGGGGCTGGGCGATCGGGAGATGACGGCTCTGCCGGCCGCGCCGTCGGCCCGGTTGGTGGGGCGTGGTGCCGCTGGGCCGCCGGTCCATCGTGTGTCGTAGCCGGTAGGTCCTCCGCGCTGGACGTTGCCGGAGCCTGGGGGATCAGGCCCTCGGTGGGGCCGTGGGTGTGGGGGTGCACGGTGTTGGAGGATCGAGCGGTGGTGGTGTCGGTGGGGGTAGCGGTGTGTGCCTGCGTGGGGGGGCCGTCGGGCGGCGCGAATACTGGGCCCGCTGCCGGCCGGTCAGGTGTGCTATGGTGCGGGCGGGGCTCCGGGTGGGCCTTTGTTGCTGCCACTTGGCTGGTTGCCGGACGTGGACCATGCGCGGACGCGACGGGTGGTGTTAGGGGTTGCGGGCTTCCTGTGGGGGTGTGCGATGCCGAGGGGTTGTTCGGGCTGGGTGCCCACCGCCCCCGTATTCGTGGGGCTGGGTATGGCTCTGCCCCCGGCAGATGATGCCCGGCGTCCCTGGATCCCTGTGGCCGTGTGGTGTTGTGGTGGTTGTCGTTGCGCCGCCCGTTTGGACGCTCGCTCTTGGCGCGGGCTCTGTGGGGTGCCGGCCCTTGATGGTGCCGGTTCGCCCGTAGTCCGCGTGGCGTTGGTGGCGCGCTGTTGGTGTGGTGTGGGGACGGGTGTGGGGGGGGCGGAGCTGGACGCGCTGGGGGACGTGGAGGACGTTGCGGCCCATGTTTGGGCGCGTACATTCGTGGCCCTAGTCGCTGTCGTGGGGCGGGATCGTGATCGGGGGGTGGTGATGGTCGCGGTTCTTCGGGAGGAGTAGGATGAGCCGTCGAGCCGGGTACCTCTGGCCATCATCTTGGCTACTGCTGCATTGCCGTACGTGCCCGGTTGCGGCGGCGGGACGTGCGGGTGCTGGGCACGCTGCAGCAGTGGCCGGAGGCTGCGTAGGGGGGGGATGCCCCTCCACGTGAGGTAGGCCGCCATCAGCCTCTCGGTCGCCCCCTGGGTCATGGCCCCGCCGTGGTGGAGAAACTCCCCCCACTCGCCGCCATGGACACCGCGGGCGATGCCCATCGCCCATTCTGTGTCCCCCACCAGCCAGCCAAAGGCGATCAGGAGGCGGGTGGTGAGGATGACGACAATGGTGCGGTAGCTGTTGTGGTTCATGGGGGTGACGGGGCCCCAAATGTCTGGCAGATTGCCAATGGGGGCCAGACTGCCCTGTGGCGCTTCGTCGTAATGTTCGTAGTCGGGGACGTAAATCGTGGGGTCTGCCCCCGGGTCTGGCAGCGCCCTGGTTGGTGCGCGCCAGGGGGGGCGGGATGGCGGTGTTGCCGGGTCCTCGTCAGTGAGGACGTCCAACTACTCGACGTCGAGGCTGTCCCCCCCCGCGCCATCGTTCCAGACGTTTTGCCGGACCAGAGTGCGCAGTGTGTGGAGTGTGAGGTCTTCGTCTTGCGTTTCGCGCGGCGGCAGAGCTGTGCAGAGTCAATGCGGTCGCCGGCAGAGTGGGCACGACCACAAGTTTGTGATGCACGGGCTACAGAACCAGTGTAGCTGCTCAGTGCCGCCGCAGCCGAGGTCATGCCCACGAAGCGGGTTGCCATCTTCATCGTTCACCTCCATGCAGAGTCCGCACAGGTTTCCCGGCCGCGGATGTGGAGCTTCACCTTCGGGCATCCTGAGGAGAGGTATTGTTTGTAGGAAGATCGGGCCTCTACACGGAAGGGGGCGCGCGCGCTCCCGGCGGGCGCGACAGCAGGTGCCTGGCGGTCGCCGTGGGCACGTGCGTGTGGCTAGTCGCTGGGCTGTGCATGTTGGTAGTGGATGAGGAGGTTATAATACGTGCGGCGGTCGTGGGATGTTTGTTGTGCTTCCTGTGCGTATACCTGGACGTGGTGCTGTAACTGTGCCTCCGCCCTCTTGATGGCGGTGAGCTGCATGTGACGTATTGTGGCCCTAGGTTCTGGGGCGTGGTCGGCGATGACCCTGTAGAGCTGGAGTGGCACCGCTCCCCTGAGTACCGCCTCCTTGATCTCCGGTTGCCGCATCAGGCGCCGAACCTCATTTGCCGGTGGCGTGGCCGGGCCCCATCCGGCGTTTTGCGCTATGGTGTTCTCCGGTGTCCACGTGGCCAGGTGGTTTCCCCCTTGGGCTAATGGGCAGTGTTTGAAGTGCTCCCATATTTCTGGCTGTTGGAGATGGCAGGGGCATATGGTGTATTCCGGGGGTACGTCTATACCTCGCCGGGCATACCAGCGTGCCACCCTGTCTAGGAGGGGTAGTTGTTCGAGCAAGAGTTGGGCACGTCGCGTCTGCAGGTGCACCGGTATTAGGGATTGGTCAAGAGCCGAGAAGTATAATGCGGTGCGCATTGTATGTTGGAGATGGCTCAGAAGGGCGTTGTCGGCTTGACTGCCCCGAATGTGCGCCATTGAAGCCGGTTCGGACCCCCGTGGCCATCTTGGGGTCACTTGGGGTGTGTATCTATGTGCCGGCAAGCCGCCATTGGCTGATATCATACTTTCCTGTCCACCTGAACTAACCCGATGTGATAGTGTGATAGGTTTGGCCATTCCGGCTATGAGCGGTCATATTCAGAACCGAGGCGCCGCCAGCGGAGATTTATATATCAGAATATCAGGAATCAACAGGGTTTTTTTATCATAAGGTTTCCGTAATTTTTCAGCCTTTCGTTCTGATGGTCAATGTATCGGCGACCGTCAGTTGGCTCGCGATTTTGCGTTAACCGATTGGTTAACTGTTATTTCCAGATATTTTGGCGGATACTCCGTTGAAGGGTCAGATTTCATCAGCAAAGGGTTCGTTGCTTCCGCAATTTTCTAAATAAGCACTCGAAATTTTAATCTGAATTTTTCGCGATGTCGAAATCGGATTTTCAACTTCGACATCGCCGCACTTGATTTGGACTTCTTCGAGTGGTCATACTCCTTTCCCTATGACAATCAGGTTTCCCTTATACTTGCCACCCATTTGACTTGGAGATATAAGGGAAACAAAAGTGAATCGTGGGACCACTTTGAAGGACCATATCTACGCGCGAGTGTGAGGAAAGAGAATAAGGAAGGTTGGGTTGCAAACGCCTTGGTCTCAACTTAATTTAGGAAGCATCAAACGCCTTTGGTGTGTACACATGCCCGATATAGCAAGGGATAATGGTCAAGAGGGTATAAAGTGATATATAACTCTTGGACCGGGCAACCGAACATTTTATTGTGACTTTCGAGTGTACCGCATGAGTGTTGGGGTTGCTTAGCAACTTTCCTTGGGTTCCTACGTATTTTTAACGTGAAGTTATGTCAATGGAGGGACATGGCATATCATGGTGGGAGCCATATTTTGAGGGTATGTGTTGTATGCATGGTATATGTTTGATATGCTCACGCCCATGTTATATATCTTCGTGTGGCCAAAGAGATGGGGAGTCATACGTGACAAGGGCTTTGCCCATGTCCCAATTGTGGAATTCAAAGCGCTAGACCAAGTCTACCGCGTACGTATTGCTCATGGTATGTTTGACAAAGAGATCCATGAGTGCACTCCCATTTTCATGGGGCATGTAGATATGAGTGGCGAAGGTATCTCCATGCGCCCGATTGGGGATCCAAGTGGGGGAATTGTTCGCAAATGGTTCCAATCATTTGTGTATTGAACCATGAGCGGACAGCATGGGTGAGCATAGAGATATACTATCATGACAACTTTGTATTTGGTCATATTTTCATGTTTTTGACCTCAATTTTTGCTCATTTTTGCGTTTTGTGTACTTACCTGGTCGGCAAACAGCAAGAAGCCTATGGAGAGTCGAACCATGGTATGTTGTTCATATGTTGGCATATGCTTTGGAGTTGAACACCACCATATGCCGGATCGCGTACTCTATTTGGCTTGGCGCACGAAGGATGACAAGAATTGGTCTCAAGATCATGGGCTGACTTGGGCAGTGCGTGGCGCCCATATCCGAAGGGGTTTCGAGGGTAAAGTGGGGATGTACATGGGCATTGACCTTTGGTCTATATCCTCCATGAGTGTTAGACTTCGATTCCATGCATGCTTTGAGCCTTCGGATAAGAGGTAACTTCAATTTTGAGCATATATGTGATATATGGCCAATATGGTGTGAATTGGCAGTTTTTTGGCATGTTATGAGTTCAAACTCATAGGTCATTTCTCTAAGCCCATTCGATTCCAAGTCCAACCAAGGTTATGTCACGGTAGGGCATGGTCCTGAGTGCCACTCTAGGCCATGACACGCCACCACCCCTATTGAGCTAGGATTTAGAGGCTTGGGAGTGAACACATTTTTGGGGTTTGTGTAATGACTTGTGACACATGGCATTCAGCCATCTCATTTGACCTGGTTCAGGGCAATATGTTGGTGAGTCAAGGGAAGGTCTTGAGTCCAGGGAATGAGGGGTTTATGGCTTTGAATGTGTACGTTTACCTCTTTCCCCAACTTTGCTTTATTTGTGTTCATATGCCAATTTCAGGGCTTTCCTCTTTGGTGCAATTCTTGTACATGCCCGCCACCGTGAGACGACCGGTGTGCTGAACGGAAGCCCGCAGCCTGATTTGGATTGTGAATTGGGTTATTGCTGTATTTGTGGGATCTGGTTGCTATTCAGGGTTGAAGGAGGATTTTATTTTCTATATTTTTGGATTTGGAACCTTGGAATTTGAGCAATGCAATCGTTGATCAGGAGCAAATCGGCAGGGGTTACAGGCGGACGGGGCACAGCGGGGGCCGGTCCTGGTAGGGACCTTCCTTATGGTAGCAGAGGCTTACCTGCTGCCCCTACCTACCGCCGACCCGGGGACTTGGGCCCTTATGAGCCCTGCCCAAGTACGCCCCGGGTACGTATTGTGGACTCGGTGGAGACCACGCCGGAGATTGGAGCCATAGAAGGACCGAGACGTTCAAGAGCATGGCGAACTCCGGAAGTTGAAGCCCGAAGAGAAGAACGACATTCGGGAAGAGGAGGACGTGACATGGAGGACCTGGTCTCCATGTGTGAGCGTCGCTGCTGAAAGGCATGCAACCTCCGCTCCGCCGCGGAGGACTCTGACGAGGCCTGCCATTCAGGCAGCAGTGGAGGACGGGCCCGGCGCTACCGGAAGCGCGGGTCACCCAAGTCCGCGGCAAGGGACGCCGGGGATATGGATACGGATCTCAGCCCGGTCAGGTTGTGGGAATCCGAGGGGCACTTCGAGGGCTATCGGACAGCCTACGAGCCACCTTCGGAGTCGGAGGAGACGGCCAGACCGCCCACAAGGGCGAACACGGCCCCCGAGCCCGCCCTGCAGCACGACGCCGAGGGCTTGGAGAGGCCAGCCAGGGCCCGGACGGCACCTGTGCCCCGGCACACGGGACCAGAGACGGACGCCATAGGCGATACGCCCATGGGCGATGAGTCTGAGGTGCCGGGAACCGCGGGATGTGCTGAATCCGGCGGAAAGCACGCTGCGTGCCACTGCGACCACGTGTCCTTCCTCATGGGCAAGTACCCGAAGATGGGGATGGACGCCATCGTGCATCGCCTTGACCGCCTGGACAACGCCAAGGACGGTCTAGAGGAGGACGTCGCGGGGATCCTGGACGACCAGTCGGCCGCGGAGAACCACATGGAGGAGCTGCGAGCGGATCAGGCCCGGTACCGGGAGAATCTGGAGCTAGCCCTGCAGAAGCAGCAGCAAGTGGTGGACAGCCTCCTTCACTTAGTGGAGGACATGTCGGGACGCCTGAAAAGGCTAGAGGAGCGACAGCCCCTCGCCTCGGGTCCGGAGCTCCCGGCAAAGCCGGCCGCGGTAGAGCTGGTGGAGCGGGTTAAGACCCTCAGGAGCGCCATGGAGAAACCCATGGGCGGCCCTGCAGAGGCACCATACGCGCCTCCGCGTGTTGACCCGGGTGCGCTGCCGTTTGTTCCCATGTTCAGCGAATCCACAATGCTCGGGGAACACACGGCACCGGCTGGGTCCATGCGGGAAGGGCACGTAACCACGGACCCGAGGAGCCTGACGGTACAGATGTCCCATGCCGCCCAGGATGTACCGATCACGACGAACATGGTCGTTTATGCGGAAGAGAAGATCGAGAACCACACCATGCAGGGGCGAACCATGGGAAGCGCCGACGGACATGGTCGAGGTCATCCAGGCGGAAACCTGTGGGCGAAGGACCCCAATACGGGGATATGGACGGCCGATGGAGCAAATCCTTCCCGCATTCCAAACCCCATGGGTTCAGGCCCAACTGGACCGCACTCCATGGAGGAGAGGGATGTACGGGGAGTGTACTCACACCCCCCGGCCACAGGTGGTATCCGTCTCGGTGGAGTGGTGGCTGGAGACGTCGGAGACGCCATCAGGATTGACGACCTCAGGGGAATCAAAATCCCCTATTACGACGGGAACCCGTCCAACCTGGATGACTTCATCCTGGACTGGGAGGACTTCGCCGAGGAGGTCGTCGGCGAGATGCGGGGAGCGCCGCGGGACAAGTGGGTATGCCGGACATTCCCACACCGCTTGGCGCAGGACCTGAAGGAGGAGCTGCGGCATCAGATCCGGGAAGGATTGATCCGTACGGAGCAGGCCTGCCTCCAGTGGTTGGAGGACGAGGAGCGGGTGGACGCTCCGAACCAGAAGCTGGAGGACCTGTGGTCCATTCCACTGCCGCTGGACCGCGGTGAGTTGCGGGTCCGGGAGTGGAACCGCTATCTGCGGAAGTACCGCAGATGCCTCAAGTTGGTGGAAGACTGGAACGAGGCCAGTGAGATCCGCCACTTGCTGAAGGACGGCCTCCCCGGCAACTGGAAGAGGAGAATGGAGGACGAGGAGAAGAAGAGGGCGAAGAAGCGCATGGCGGTGAGGATTATGGCGGCGGAGGATACCCATGCGGGTATCATGGAGTTCTTCAGGAGGAACCTGGGCGAACCCAACCGGATGTTGGGCCTGAAGAACGCCGTGTACGTGGAGGTATTCGGGGACTCCATGGGGCAAAGGTTGCTGCGCCTCAACAACGTGGAGTGGAGGCGCGGGGAGCCGCTGAGGATGCAAGTCATCTTCGCCCGCATGAGCCTTGACGAAATCGTGAAGGACATCACGGTGGAGTTGAAGCTCAATGCGAAGAACGAGGCCCACGTGCAGGATCGACATGGTCATGGACAACGAGGCCACCGAGAAGACCGCCATCATCGGGAGATCCAGGAGGACACGGCCAACTCCGCGGAGGATGGTAGTGGAAGTGGCCAAGACCACTGGTCCCGGGAGGATCACGAGGAGGCCCATTTCTTCGCGTTTGTGGCGCACAACGTGAGGAACCATGGGCAGGATCGGTCCAGATGGAGCCGGGTGGGACCCCGGAAGAACAGAGAAGGACCAAGGAGGATCGGGAACCCACCGCTCTCGTTCCGAGAGTACAGGTCTCAGCACGACGGGTGCTGGGTCTGTTATGGCAAGGGAAACAGCCATGCACACGACCACCGTCAGTGCAAGGTGTATGAGGCGGACAAGAAGGCCTACTTCGCCGCCCACCCCGAGAAGAAGCCCAAGGAGCAGCGGATTTCCGATTGGAAGGCGAAGGGCGGAGACGGGGGAAAAGGCCAAGGCAAAGGCCAAGGTAAAGGCGGAGGGAGAGGCTATGGTGGTGGACCTGGTCAAGACCGACGAGTGAGGTCGATCGAGGAAGTTGCTGAGGACATGTTGAGGACGTTGGAGGAACTCAAAGCCCAGCAACGTGGAGGACAAAGTCCTGGCGGATCGCAGCCGGAAGGGGCTGCGGGAAGCCAAGTCTAGAGGAGCCCCCACGGGAGTGGGACCTCGGAGGTCTCTCCTCCGAAAATCAGTGGAATCCCAGAGAAAGTGAAGGCACATCGGGTGCTGAAGAAGGCTCCAGAAGAGCCAAAACCACTGAGTTTCGCCACTCCCAACCCCTGGAGCGCCCTGCCAAGGGAAGTACATGTGGGTACGGGACATGGCAAGAAGGAAGGAGCGACCACGGAGAGCCCCGTGGATGGGCAGGACCAACCCAAGATCTACACCATGCGTGACCATACCCTTGAAGTCCTGATGCACCCGGACGTGCTAGAGTTGCATGCCGTGAGAGTCGTCCATACACCTCATGGCGACGAGCGGCAGTTGCACTAGAAAGTGCGAGTACGGTGCGGACGAGAGGAGAAGGTGGTGGATGTGTTGGTGGATACGGGTGCCCAGGTGAGCCTGGTCCGGAGAGGGTTGTTCAAGGAGGAACTCCTGCAGCCCAGCCGGAGACCGGTCTGCCTGAAGGTCGCCAACGGAGAGATCATGGGTGGCGGCACCCATGAGGCCACCATCAGTATGGAATTCTGGGAGCATGAGCGCTTGAACCGCCCTGATCAGGCGAAGAGAAGCACTCTATCCGGGAACTTCTATGTGGCCGACATTACCGATTGGGATATGATCATGGGGTATGACTTCATGGTGGCAAATGCCATTGGAGCCCTTCCCCATCGTGCAACGCTGGTCCGGGAGGATGATGAATGCTTCACATGGCTGTCCACGGATTATGCATGCGGATCATCCCAATGGAATGCTGAGGAAGAGGATCGGATCGTCCGAGCGGTGCAAGCTGTGGGTGCCAAGTCCAGAGGAGACCGCGGAGTTCAGCTCACGGAGTATGGAATGGCGCCGCAGGTGTACGACAGGATGATCCAGACGCTGGGAGCCGAAGCGCCCGAGACGGACGTCTTCGCTTCCCGGGATGCCCCACTTGTGCGGAAGTGTAGGAGGCATTGGCATCGAGGAGACTCAGCCTGGCACAGGCATTGGGGTTTGAAGGAGTGGGGACCCATGTATTGGCATGGCTCCCTGGACAATACCAGACGTACGGTGGAGAAGATCATCGCGGATAGGGCGAAGGGGATCCTGGTCTTAACCGGCATAGGATCCACCCCATGTCCGCTGGAGGGTCTCAAGTCGACGCTGGACTCCATCACCCTGAACGAGATGTCATTCGGGCCAGAGGAGGAGCTGTTCATCGACGCCAAGGGTGTATCAATGCCCTCCCCGGGTCAAGCGTGGGGTACCAAGGCTTTCCTGGTGGATGGGGCGCAAGCCCAGCCCACGGGTGATGAAGCATTCATCCGTAGGGTGGAGGCGGTGCCCATGAAGGTCATGTTTGAGCCCAAGGAGGGGACGGATCAGCCAATTGATGGCATTGACGTCCTGTCCCACGCCGGGATCGATGACGTCGTCAACTACATGCGGATGGGGATGCATGACCGTGTGGCAGCCAAGAAGAGGCGGGCCATGGTCACATCTCCGCATTGGTGGGATGACAAGATGTTGGTCACCGGCAAGTACGAGAAGGATGAGTTCGTGGCGAGGGTCATGGATCACATCGCGGACCAATACGATGGTCCGGTGGGGTCGGACCCACCAACGTTGGGTTTTCCAAGAGTGGGAACCGGTAGCGACGAGCACCAGCCCGAGGCCGCAAATTTTCGAAGATTATCGGTGGGAAGCGCGCCCCACGACGATGAAGACGGCATATCGGACGAGGAGAAGTCGGACTCGGACCCAGAAGAGGCCTATACCGCAGTGCGGTCGGTTGTATCGATACCGAAGCAAGCGGCTGAAGAGGCCCAGGAGAACCCGAAGGTCGCCGAGCTGAAGGAGAGGCTGATCCATGCCTATCCGCGGCTATTCAGTGGCGTCGCCAACAAGAACCCTCCAGATCGTGGGAGGTTTGGTACAGCGAAGATCAAGCTGAAGCCGAACCCCAAGATCTATCGTCATCGGGAGCACCAACTTCAGGGCGATCGGGCCGAGGCCATGAAGAAGTTGTTGGCCGAGTTCATTGAGCGGGGATGGATCGAACCCTCCGACAGTGAGTGGGCCAGCCCAGCCTTCATCGTGCCTAAGAAGGAGAAGGGCGAGTGGAGGTTGGTGGTTGATTACAGAGGTTTAAACGAGCAGACCGAGCACGACTCGTACTCGCTTCCCCTGATCGACTCCATCCTCCAAAAACAGCAGAAAAAGCGGATCTTCACGGTGTTAGACCTGAAACACGGTTATCACCAGATGCCGCTACACCCGGACTCCAGGCCCTGCACATCGATGTCGACGCCGCTGGGGCCCATGCAGTGGAAAGTGGTGCCTATGGGCGCCAAGAATGGCAACGCCGCTTTCCAGCGCATGATGGAGGACCTACTCGGTCCTGTCCGGGACTGTGCCGATCCCTTCGTGGATGACATCATCATCGGGTCCGGCACGGAGAACATGACTGAGGACGAGCTCATCGACGCGCATGAGAAGGATCTGCGCCGAGTGCTCAGCGAGTTGGACAAGCACAACATGGTGTGCAAGCCCACCAAAGCCGCACTCTTCGTGAAGGAAGTGGAGTTCGCGGGTCACGTGGTTGGTCACGGGCAACGCCGTCCCATGCCTGGGAAGCTGGCGTCCCTGCACCACTGGGAGAAGCCCCAGACCATCAGCGAACTCCGGTCCTTCATGGGGTTCTGCAATTACTATTCGGGCTATGTCCGGATGTATGCAGAACTCTCGGGGCCGCTGCACAAGATGCTGCAGGTGGGGAAGTTCGATGGCCGGAAGGGGAGCAAGAAGAAGCTTGCTTGGCCCACTGAGGCTGAAGATGCGTTCAACCGCCTGAAGGAGCGACTCCTGGGGCAGTTGGGGCTCTTCCTGGTGGACCCGGACAAGGGATTCGTGCTACGGACAGACGCCTCGGACTATGCCGTGGGGGCAGTCCTCGAGCAAGTCCGGGACGACGGGACTCATGTTCCCGTGGCGTTTTGGAGCAGGATCCTAGCCGAGGGCCAACGCCGAACATGGACCGCGAGGGAGAAGGAGACATACGCCATTGTATGTGCGCTCAGGAAGTGGTCTGGCCACATCGGACTGCAGCCGGTGGTGGTTTGCACGGACCACCAGTCCCTACAGAGCTGGCACAAGGAGCATGTCGACACCCCCTCAGGACCAGCGGCTAGGAGGGCCCGATGGCAAGAAACGTTCCCCAAGTTCGACCTCAGCGTCGTGTACATCCCGGGGAAGGACAACACTGTGGCAGATTGCCTCAGTCGCTGGGCCTACCCCGCGGGCAAGGCGTGGATGGACATATGCAGCCGTGGCGACGCCGAGGAGACCGAGGAGGCCAAGCGCATCATCGAGATGGAGAAGGTCATGGAGCAAGAGGGGGTCAAGTGTTTTGTGGTGATGGCAAACCGTACAGACCTGGCCAAGTTCCGGGGCGCCCGCGTCCAGGCTATTCGAGAGGAAACCCTCGAGCAGTGGATGGTGGCCCCGGTAGAGCTAGTCAGGTCGGTGCTCACAGAGGACTGGTCGGATGACTACGCGGCATCCGAGCACTGGAGCAAGTACTGGAATGCCTTGAGCGCCCCGTCAGACGACGAGTGGCCCGAGGGCTTGACCGAGGATGGGGACAAGTTGTTCCTCAAGGACAAGCTGCTGGTGCCCGAAAACCGAGTGGAGCAGCTCATCGACCATTCGCACAATGCCCAGCTCATGCACCCTGGCCGACACAAGATGCAGCAGGACCTGGAGTGGCGTTTCAAGTTTCCTCCGGGGTACTACGCCATCCTGGATAGGTACTGCAGCGACTGTGCCGTGTGTCGGGCCACGAAGAGCCCCAACCACTCGACAGCGGGCAACCCGGTGTACACGGCTATACCGGAAGCCCCTATGCGGTCCGTGGCCATGGATGTATTCGCCATGCCTGAAGTCACCGTGGAAGGAGAGACCTACGACTGTGTCATCCTGGCGGTGGATAGGCACAGTGGGTATATCGTGGCGGTCCCTGGCAAGAAGTCCAAGAAGAAGGACAAGAAGGACAAGCATGGAGTGGGGCTGCAGGCCAAGACCGTCGCAAATGCCATGATCAGGCATTGGCTGACGATTTTTGATGTCCCAGCTGTCATCTGCAGCGATCGGGGCAGTCAATTCGTGGGGACGTGGTTCAAGACGATGTGCAAGCACATGGGGATTCGGCACGCCAAGACCGTGGCGTACCACAGCCGGTCGAATGGCCGGGCTGAGGTGGCCGGGCGGCAGATGTTCGAGAAGTTCCGCCAGCTGCACATCGACGAACCGGGCCGGAATTGGTACAATTCGCTGTGGAGGGTACTCCAAGCGTATCACGACCTTCCGGGGCCCACTGGACTGTCGCCCCATCGCATCCTGTTCCTACGGGATCGGGTGTCACACACTCTCCCGTGGATGAACCATGGCAAAGTGGCCCGGGATGCGAATGCCATGGTGGCTGAGGCGGACGACACGGCGGCCAAGGTGTGTAAGGCACTTCAGGACGAGCATGACAAAAGGGCCAAGTACTTCAAGCAGGGAAAAGTCCAGAAGTATGCTCTCCAAGACACTGTGTGGGTGGAGCGGCACCACAAGGATGTCCTGTCCAGGCATCGGCAGGCATCTTGGTATGTGCCGGGGGTAATCGTTCGGAAGGTCGGGCAGGATGTGTATGCGGTTCGTGTGGGGGAAAACAAGATCCTGGACCGCGACCATACCCAGCTTCGTCCCCGAGCACCAGACCCCAGCGGACGTCCCGTCACCTTCGAGTTCACGGCCGGCGATGTGGACTCGGACGACGAGGGTGAGGACGACGACTTCACCGCCGAGAAGATCCTGGCGGACAAGCCGGACCCGGGGACGCCCTGGGGGTAGGCTTTATAAAGTCCACTGGAAGGGATTCGCCGCATCCAGGGATTCGTGGGAGCCTCCGAGCAGTTTTGTGCCGAGGTACACCACGGTCTGGATGGACTACCTAAAGAAAAAGAACATTTCTTTGGATGTCAAGGACGTGTTGGTCCACTTGGTAGCTGCTGTAGCACCATAATGGATCCCCCTTGGCATTTTGTTTGTTTCTGTGCTTGGGGAGACGGGTGAGGGCGTTCATCCGGGGATTTTTCGGCCTTGATTGGCCATATACCCCCTTCACTCGATCTCCACGTATATATTTCATTGTTGTATACTTATTTAGGTCGACCGACGACGTTTTTCTATATTTGATCCCCTTGGTCCATGTTGTAGATCAAGAGGAGACCGGATATGGCGTAGGGCACCGATTTTCAGTGTCCTCACCCCTCCCTTGGGGCGTGGGGGACGCCTACGACGTGTGTGGGCCCTCCATGTGTCCTTGGGACATGGGGGGGGGGGTTGGAGCCCATTGGGGTCCTCCCGTCCTCTCTTCAATGACTTCCGAGCGGTAACAACGCTCTGAGAAGGGGGGTGAAGCCGGTTCGGACCCCCGTGGCCATCTTGGGGTCACTTGGGGTGTGTATCCATGTGCCGGCAAGCCGCCATTGGCTGATATCATACTTTCTCGTCCACCTGAACTAACCCGATGTGATAGTGTGATAGGTTTGGCCATTCCGGCTATGAGCGGTCATATTCAGAACCGAGGCGCCGACAGCGGAGATTTATATATCAGAATATCAGAAATCAACAGGGTTTTTTTATCATAAGGTTTCCATAATTTTTCAGCCTTTCGTTCTGATGGTCAATGTATCGGCGACCGTCAGTTGGCTCGCGATTCTGCGTTAACCGATTGGTTAACTGTTATTTCCAGATATTTTGGCGGATACTCCGTTGAAGGGTCAGATTTCATCAGCAAAGGGTTCGTTGCTTCCGCAATTTTCTAAATAAGCACTCGAAATTTTAATCTGAATTTTTCGCGATGTCGAAATCGGATTTTCGACTTCGACATCGCCGCACTTGATTTGGACTTCTTCGAGTGGTCATACTCCTTTCCCTATGCCCGAATCAGGTTTCCCTTATACTTGCCACCCATTTGACTTGGAGATATAAGGGAAACAAAAGTGAATCGTGGGACCACTTTGAAGGACCATATCTACGCGCGAGTGTGAGGAAAGAGAATAAGGAAGGTTGGGTTGCAAACGCCTTGGTCTCAACTTAATTTAGGAAGCATCAAACGCCTTTGGTGTGTACACATGCCCAATATAGCAAGGGATAATGGTCAAGAGGGTATAAAGTGATATATAACTCTTGGACCGGGCAACCGAACATTTTATTGTGACTTTCGAGTGTACCGCATGAGTGTTGGGGTTGCTTAGCAACTTTCCTTGGGTTCCTACGCATTTTTAACGTGAAGTCCTGTCAATGGAGGGACATGGCATATCATGGTGGGAGCCATATTTTGAGGGTATGTGTTGTATGCATGGTATATGTTTGATATGCTCACGCCCATGTTATATATCTTCGTGTGGCCGAAGAGATGGGGAGTCATACGTGACAAGGGCTTTGCCCATGTCCCAATTGTGGAATTCAAAGCGCTAGACCAAGTCTACCGCGTACGTATTGCTCATGGTATGTTTGACAAAGAGATCCATGAGTGCACTCCCATTTTCATGGGGCATGGAGATATGAGTGGCGAAGGTATCTCCATGCGCCCGATTGGGGATCCAAGTGGGGGAATTGTTCGCAAATGGTTCCAATCATTTGTGTATGGAACCATGAGCGGACATCATGGGTGAGCATAGAGATATACTATCATGACAACTTTGTATTTGGTCATATTTTCATGTTTTTGACCTCAATTTTTGCTCATTTTTGCGTTTTGTGTACTTACCTGGTCGGCAAACAGCAAGTAGCCTATGGAGAGTCGAACCATGGTATGTTGTTCATATGTTGGCATATGCTTTGGAGTTGAACACCACCATATACCAGATCGCGTATTCTCTTTGGCTTGGCGCACGAAGGATCACAAGAATTGGTCTCAAGATCATGGGCTGACTTGGGCAGTGCGTGGCGCCCATATCCGAAGGGGTTTCGAGGGTAAAGTGGGGATGTACATGGGCATTGACCTTTGACCTATATCCTCCATGAGTGTTAGACTTCGATTCCATGCATGCTTTGAGCCTTCGGATAAGAGGTAACTTCAATTTTGAGCATATATGTGATATATGGCCAATATGGTGTGAATTGGCAGTTTTTTGGCATGTTATGAGTTCAAACTCATAGGTCATTTCTCTAAGCCCATTCGATTCCAAGTCCAACCAAGGTTATGTCAGGGTAGGGCATTGTCCTGAGTGCCACTCTAGGCCATGACACGCCACCTCCCCTATTGGGCTAGGATTTAGAGGCTTGGGGATGAACACCTTTTTTGGGGTTTGTGTAATGACTTGTGACACATGGCATTCAGCCATCTCATTTGACCTGGTTCAGGGCAATATGTTGGTGAGTCAAGGGAAGGTCTTGAGTCCAGGGAATGAGGGGTTTATGGCTTTCAATGTGTACGTTTACCTCTTTTCCCAACTTTGCTTTATTTGTGTTCATATGCCAATTTCAGGGCTTTCCTCTTTGGTGCAATTCTTGTACATGCCCGCCACCGTGAGACGACCGGTGTGCTGAACGGAAGCCCGCAGCCTGATTTGGATTGTGAATTGGGTTATTGCTGTATTTGTGGGATCTGGTTGCTATTCAGGGTTGAAGGAGGATTTTAGTTTCTATATTTTTGGATTTGGAACCTTGGAATTTGAGCAATGCAATCGTTGATCAGGAGCAAATCGGCAGGGGTTACAGGCGGACGGGGCACAGCGGGGGCCGGTCCTGGTAGGGACCTTGTTTACCATGGTGCGGACGGGTTGTGGGTAGTGGTATGCCCGTCCTGTGTCGTTATAGATGCGATCGTCTGGCACCCAGGCTGGTGGTTCCCCGGGGCGTAGGACTGGTGGCAGGTGTTGGAGGTGTGTGTGCATGTGGTCTCGTAGCGGCGGGTCCTCGCCGTCCGGCATATGTTCGGCAAGCTGGTTGTGGGCGTGTAAGTCTATGTGTGCGTTGCCCAGGCTATACCGATGAGACCCTTGTTTGACGAGATGTAAGATGACGTGCTTGGGGAGGCGCCGCAAGGCTGTCCAGAGGTGTAGGGCCTGGGTGCCCAGGCTAGAGTCAGTTGCCTTGTGCAGGGGCTGTCGTGCCAGCCTGCGGACGATTTGGAAGTCCACCGCTGCGTCTACCACTACCCACACATGGTGCGTGTGGTCACGCGGTTCTTGTTGGGTGTCATTGACACCGTCCACGACGATCGCCAGTGTCTTCAGTTCCCCGTGAGAGGAGGCCCCGAGGATGGTAGCCCCTGTGAGGTGGTGTTGGTGCAGTCGGCCAGTGGTGTCTACTTTCAACTCCAAAGCTGCCCCCCCGGCCGCTGGGGTGAGGCTTGTAGTGCCGGAGGCATCCGCGAAAATGACGGTGTTGTGGTCGTCCGGGTGCGGCAGGCGGCATGGCATCGTTGGTTGATAAGCATGGATGTGTGCTCCCTGTTCCGTGGTGGCCCACGGCGTGTTGGCGTCCGGTCGGAGTCTCCGGGTAGCATACACACCCACCCCCTGGCGGATGATCTCGGTTGCTGCCGGGTTCATGCCGACATAGTCGTTGTTCCTCTCGTGGCCCTGTGTCAGATAGCCGTACACATACTGGAGCAGGTACGCTGTCTGCGGGTGGAATGTGGTCCACTCGACCGTCTGCCAGTCCTGTACTTGGGAGCATCAGTGTTTGACCGGGTAGGCGGGGGCCTGCGGCGTTGCGCTGCGGTGTTTGGCCAGCACCGGGAGGGTGATGGCCAGGTGTTGGGTGTCCCACGTTCCCCGGTGGAACCTCCTTTCCGCCCTGGCGCTGGGGACCCACGCCACTGTGGAGTGTCCCTCTCCGCGGCCCGTTCGAAGTGCGTGTGTATCCATCGGTGTTGTTCCGGGGTAGCGTGGGCCATTGGCATGGGGTGGTAGCGCCCCAGTAACTGGAGGAGGGGCCACGGGCCGGCCAGCGCTTGGGGCCCACATCAGCAGCAAGTGGTGGGGGTGCCCGTCAGCTTGTCTTGCGACAGTGGTGGCGGACAGAAGGAGCGGCCCGTGGGTGGCGGTAGCATCCACAAGATGCCCCCTGCTCTGCTCGGCCGCAATGTGGCTTTGAGCCCGCTGGGCGCCAGGAGGAGTACCGCTGGCACCGTGGCACCGGGTACATATTCCACTTGCTCCGATGGCCGGTGGTTGGCCTGGTTCCCTCACGGTGGGCTCTGTGGCAGTGGCCGTTTGTGCGTGTTCCAAAACAGGACGTACGCCTCACGTACTTCCCCATCTGTTGGTTGGAGGTGCCCTGTTTGGGTGGCCGCACTGCGCATGTGGTTCTCCAGGAGTGATTAGTTGGGCCACTCCGGGTGTTGTAGGAATGGGACGTGGTGTGTGCCCACTCGTTGGAGGGCTCGCATCTGGTTTGGGGTGACCAGCACAAGGTGGAGGGTGGTGGCCACCAGGTCCAGAGTGGTGGTGCTTCCCGTTGGCCCTCCCCCCACATCGGTGTGTAGGACCGCCAGAGGGCCGGTTTCCCTGCACCGATGGTTCGTTTGGATGACGTGCTGGTGGTGGGGTAGCAGGAGTTGTAGGTGGTTCCATACGCGGGTCCCCACCTTGGTGGGGAGGTCCGGCTGGTGAAGTATGTATTGGGGGCAGGTGTTGCGATGGTATTGGGCCTCGCGCAGCGTCAGCGTGAAGATCTCTCGTACCTCCGGCTCATGATTGTGCATGAGATGATGCAGGTCGGCCGCAGTGTGAGCTGTGTACGCGTTGTTGACGAGGTGATCGGTGTTGTCTCAGTAGTACGGTGGCGATGCCGCGCGTACCGTTGCAGGTAGCGATGTGGGCCGGATGTTCCACGCTCGTCGCACTGTGGTAGCGGCCGCTTGCAGCATGTGTTGGGGGTGCGTTAGGTGCAAGGCCTGGAATCCTATAGCTGCGTTGAGCACGGCTTGTAGGAAGTATGCTAGGGCCTGGGTGGAGAGTGCCGTGATGCGTGCCATGACCAGTGTCCGTGTCAGCTGCCGTAACAGATTCGGTGGTAGGGTGACCCCGCCTGCGGTAGCCGCTTGTTGGACCCCCAGGTAGGTGGCCGTGTTTACTGGGTTCATGGGTGGGTCCCCGGGGCGGAGGGGCGGCGGCGGTGCATTGTGCACCATGGTGGCAGATTTGACGTTGTGTACCAGCAGCTGGTTGCCCTCCAGATAGGTGGTGACGACGTGGAGGACTTTGATGGCCCTAATGGGGTCCGGGCCGGTCGGCAGGGGTTGACATGCGGTGGCGGTCACCACCGCCATGTCGTCCGCAAACGCCAGGAGCCTGGTCCGTAGGGGATATGGTGCCACCTCCGGGTATGTGCGTCGGATGTAAAACGCCAGCGGGAGGGTGACCTTTTGGAAAATAAATGCCTTTGGCTGAAATACCCTCTACGGTTCAGGAAGAAGCCTCAAGACCTCAATTCCCACCCACAGGAAGCAATACAAGCCCACAAGAAGCAATGCAATGCGATCACGGATTCCTGGATAAGCGGCGTCCCCAACGGTACGCGTTTCGGGTTAAATTAAGCCCTCATCAGCTGAAAACAGTTGGCGAATGTACCGTAGCCTGCAGGGGCTGGGTTCGCTGCCGGGCGCGCACACGTCCATCTGGACAGCGGCTGTTCTGTAGCAGGCAGGGGTTGGGTCCGCGGCCTGGTGTCCACTCGTCCATCCGGACTACGGCTGGTGGGTTTTTGTCCTGGCCGGGTCGGGCGGGCCGGCCTCCTGGGTGCATTCTGGTGCGCCGGACCGTTCCTCTTGCCGTTATGCTTTTCTGGTTTTCTTATTTTTGCTGCTGTTTTTTTTTCTTTTCGCGCCTTCCTTGTGTCCGTCTTTCGTTGTTCCAGCCCTGTTTACCCTGGGCCTTGGCGCTTTGTCGTGCCCCCCCCCCCTCGTCCCTTTTTTTTTCTCTGTCTTCCGCGCCCCCGTGTCGGTCTTTCCGTTATTTCTGGCCCTGGCTGCCTTGGGCCTTGGCGCTTTGCTTCTGCCCACCCCCCCCCCCCGCCTCTATCTATTTTTTCGCCCCCTTTGTCTCCGCTTTTCCTTTGCTTCTGGCCTTTGGTGCCTTCCGCCTCTTTGTGGCAGCCGGCCCCCGCCTCCTCTTTTTTTTCGTGTCGTGCGGTGTCCTGCTGTGCCGTGCTGTTGTGTGCGGTGTTTCGTCGTGTGTGGTGTTGTCGTGCATTGTTGTGTATTGTGCTGGTTTCTTTGGTGTTTTGTGGCGTCTTGGTACTCTGTGTCGTCTCGTGGTCTGGTCCACCGCGTCTTGCTGGTTGTGTCGGGTTGTCTTTCTCTGCCCCCCCCCCCCTGCTGCTGCCTTTGTTGTCGGGCCTGTTGCTACTGTTTGGTCCGGTTTCGCGCTCTGTCCTGGGATGGGGTGCCGTGTTGTTCTGCTGCGCCGCCTGTCCTGCGGTGTGCTGTTGTCGGCGTCGTTTCCTGCTGTGTGGTGCTCCCTTGTCTCCTTTGCGCTGGTTGGTGCCGTGTGTTGCTGCCTGTTGTTTCTGGGTGTTCGTTGATGGGCCTGGTTGTCCGCTGTTGTCTTTTGGTGGCGTGTTTTGTCGCTGGTGTCCCTGCCTGGCCGTGTGGCCTGCTGCTCTGTTGTTCGCTGTGGTTTGTCGTGGTGCCCTGCTCCCTTGTGCTGTGTCCTGTGCTGCTGTGTTGTCGCGTTGTGCTGTGCTGTGGTGTCCTGCAGTCTGTTTTGCTGTGCTGGTGGTGTTTGTTTGTACTCTGCCCTGTTCTGGGGCGCGGTGCCGCGTTGCCTTGCTGTGCTGCCTGCGTTTTGTTGTCTGTTGCTCTCCGTGCTGTGGTTTGCGGCGCCTGCCGTGCGGCGCTGTGCTGTGCTGTGCTTGCGCGGCTGAGTTGCTTCCCTGTGTTGTGCTCTTTTGCTTTTGTTGTGTTGGTCGGTGTGCTGTGGTGCTGCTTGTGGTCTCTGGTTGTTCATCGCCGGCTCTCGTTGTTCGCAGGCGTTTCCTGCCGGTGCGTTGCGGCGTTGGCGTCCCTGGTGCTGCCCTGCTGTGTGCTACGGTGTGTTGTGGTGCCCCGCTACCCCGTGCGGTGTCCTGTGGTGCTGTGCTGCCTTGTGGTGCTGTGCTGTCGGGCTCTGCTAGTGCTGGGTGGTCTTCTGCTGTCTGTTTTGTCTTGTTGGTGGCGTTTGTTTGTTTATTTTTCTTTAAAAACCTCTGCAAAACCTGTAAAAAAGGTTTTCCATTTTTGAACATATTTTAAAATCATACACAACCCTACACACGCGGCAAGACAACCATCTTACGTGCCACTCGTCGACCTCCATGACGTCGCTGTTGGCGGTTGCTCCGCATCGGTGGTGTTCTTCGCCTTATTGCTGTTCCTGGTGTCCGTGCGCGCCTGCTTGATTGATTGGTCCCACTTGCTGCGGTCGTTCTAAGATGGGCTCCTTGTTCTTGGTTGCTCCAGCCTGCAGCGTGACGGAGGGTAAACGACGAGGGAAGGGCGCAAAAGCGAAACGGGGAGGTACATGGACACTAAGAGCTTGCGAGAGGCAGCGAGTGTACAGGCACGGCTTCTTAGAATATTCTTTTGTCGTGTTTTACGTGCAGCTCGCGACGCAGTTTTCTGTGCGTATACGGCGTATTTGTCGACGAGGAGCACGACGTTATGCTGCCCTTAGCGGTACGGCGCTTACGGCGTTAACTATTCACCGATTTAAGGCTGAAAAACTTTCGATCGCGTTTACGCGTTTCGCAGCGCGCTTTTTTGCCTAATCGTTTTTTATGCTAAATAGCTTTACTTTCAGCTATTCAGCACATTTTTTCGTCGTATTTTAGTTATCCTCTTTTTTCATTCTGGCACAGGACACCAGCACACGCCACACCGTGTGCTGGGCTGTGCTGCCGTGGGGCGCCTCTCCACGACCGAGTGCACGTACCTACCTACTTCCCGTTTTTTGTCTTAGGTGTTGGTGTCCTGTGTCAGGGCTTGGGTCCACTCGACGGGGGGGATCCAGACGCGTTGGTCTCGCGTCTGCCGGCGATCTTTCCAGAGGACGAGGTCTACGATGGTTTCTCGGAGGCCTTTCCCAGAGGTGGTGAGGTCCCGGAGGCCCTTGACGGTGAGGGCGGTCCAGCTCTCCTGTAGGCGGTACCAGCTCAGGGGGGTGTCCAGGGCCCTGCCTTGAAGGGCTACATGGAGGAGCCTGGGGTCGCCGATGATGGTCGGCGTGAGGGGGGGGGGGAGCTCGCGGTCAGGGGGGGTCTGGCGGCGTGGGCTGCCGAGGTCTGGCGTGTTTACGTTGATGTGTGTGCGTTCCTCCGTGGGTGTGGCTGGTCACGGCGGTGCTGGATGGTCTCGTGGGCGTGAGCCTGGTCCTTCCGGGGTGTCACAGGTGCTCGTGGTGCGGGGGCCCTCTGGTGACCGCTCTTCCGGAGCAGGCTGCTGGTGTCTTGGAGGCTTGTGGATGGAGACGGGGGGCGTGTGTGGGTTGTTGAGTAGGTTAGTGCACATCTGGGTCATGTACAGCATGGTAATGGATGAGACACATCATGTGTTCCACCTGTTCAGGGATCCCCTGATCAAAGAGGCCACCATGGGAGGGGCGGTTACACAAGCCCTGCACCGACGCCTAACCTAACACGCAGAAAACCCGATGAAGGCAGCGGCACATCTCACACTGGAAGCGGCCCGCAGGGCAGTGGCCCAAATGGCACATGACAAACGCCTCATGTTGGCATGCACGGAGCAATCCACCAACCCTGGTGCTAGGACAACGAATCAGTGCCTGAGACGCCCTGCTTGAGTGGTGTCATTCAGCTTGCTTTGGGTATAACCATGCCCCGGGGTCTCCTCCGTTAAACATGTGGTAGACTTTGGTTACGGTGTCAGCTGTGTCAGAGAGAGCAGGGCTAAATCAGCAGCACCTTGCCAATGACGTCCTGGTCGTTCTTGGTGCCTCCATACACACATAATTGCCACATTGCTGCTTGTTCACTGTGTAATGTTGCCAATGGTGCTGGAGTTGCATGCCACGGCAACAGCTACCTGTCAGAGCGCCCTCCTCAACTAGTGACATGCAGCTTGGGTCTTTTGCAATTGCCCTCAAGAACGAAGGGTCATCCTTGTAGTTGTTTTTTCCATAGTGCCACAAAGGGGTATTTTTTTAGTGATCCCACAAAAGCTGAACACGTAGATCTCTTATACTGTCACTGCCCTGAGTTGTACCGATTGCCTCCGATAAAGATGTTTTCGCTCAATGAGGGTCCCGTAGTGGTCCCCAGCGGTGTGAAAAACAAAGTCCCCCCACGTAGTTCCCCGTCGACCGGGTAGACACACGGGTAGACCGAGCCTGTGTAAGTGGGCAGACCGCGACGGTTCCCCTGTGTTTTTCTCATTTTAGCTTGTCTTTTAACCCTTGTGTTTCCAACCATCAATGAAAAATATGGTGAAGAGTGTGTTTTGGAGAATACCACGAGTGCGGTCCCCACCGGTGTGCAAAGCCACGTCCCAAGCATGATCCCTTAGCAGGGTAGGCATGGAATGGCATTGACCGAGCCCATGCCATGGGTAGACGGTAGGCATGGTCCTTCTCAGCTCCCGCCGTATTCCACTAGTTAACGGTTGGTCTATACCAAATGGGCTCTTGCCAGCTGTCAACGTGGACGGAAATGTGTCTGCACGCGTGTCTGTGTGTGCGCGCCAACAACGGTCCCCCGGTTGGCTAACATATCTGATTGCTTTCCAGCGATCCCCTTTTTGGGTGTTTGTGGTTACTTGGCGACCATCCTATCTCTCCATATCATTTCTTTAAAACACACACATACTTGCCCAGGCAGGGGTATAAGCCGCCACAGAATGAATGGATGAATGTACATGAACCGGTGCATTGGTTGCGTGAGCAGGCAAGCAGCGACTCGGGAGATCCCTTTGTACATGGCCTACCTAACCTTCCGAAGACAGTTGATATGTGTACATAGGGCTGACCCCTCAGACTTCAGCTCGCCATGAACGCTCATTTGCCCATGGTTAGGCCGCTATGGTGTGATTGCCTTTTGGCTGAAAACAAATTCAGAGCGCCCACACCCATGACCCCGTCAACATCACACGCACAAAGAACACCTACAAGCACGAGGAATCCCCGTGACTACTCTTGAGAATCCATCACGTTCCAACGGGAGGAAGCGCCCAATTCACCTGACGAGCATACAAAAAAGGGTTCACAACCCTTTCGATGGCAACTAGCAAACCAAGGATCTTGCCTGAGAATGGTCCTATAGGGCTGCGCGGACTGGCCACCTGATTTCGGGGCATGCACGACCACCACCCCACCACCATCTCCCGCACAAGGGGGGGGACCCCATAGATTGTGTAGACTGGCCAACCCACTCTGAGTGTACCGGTGAGTGGCGCCACCCAAGCTGCGGCCTGAGGTTTTAGGGGAGATGCAATATGCACCCTACGTGGCGAGCAGATCCCCTGGAGCCAACAACCCCCTTGCAATGACGATCAGTGGACCAAGGATGGTGCCAGAAACCGGTACTACGGGGGAATCTTTGCACTGGGCGCACACTGTGCGTTACTTTTGAATTATGTTCCCCCAAAGAGCCCCCAAGCACACCCCTTGGAAACGCCCTTAGAATTAGGTGACCCAAACTGGCCCAGCTCAAGAAAGTTGCAAACTACCTTCCGTTGAGATAACACACGTCATGCACAACTGGAAAAGCCACGAGCAGCGCATTGGTTGCCACCCTCAAGAACACACAACTGTCTTTCTGTTCCATTGTCAACTAAGTACACATTCAGAATACGCAACTTGTGTGCACAACATGACATAGTTGAAGAATCAAAGAAATGTCACATTGTCACATGTGTGTGTGTCAATGCAACCCGTACAATATTGCAGTTCACACTTGTCATGCATGGACATCTTTTCAGGGTCAGGCTTGGTGCAACAAAGGACACAAACATCCCCATCATCATTCACAACATCCTCATCATCATTGTACCCCTGTCCAGGTGCGGTCCATACATGTGCAGGTATATGTTCCCACGGAGCATATGGAGGGTACTGCACCTGCCTGCGAATCAAAAATTGTTGCAAATGCAAGAGTACACGCACGTACTCATGCAACTCTGTACCGGATCCCCTCCATATATTCCTTAAGATGCCCCAGTGACGCGACATGCGTGCAAACAAGTGCTCAATACGTGCCCTAAAAAAACCATGAACATCATTGCACTCCTTTTGCCGCTCGGGCAAAGTCTTTCGACCGATAAATGGCCATGCCACCTGGAGAAGCCCCTTGTATGCACCATCAATGGAGCCAATCTCATCAGCAATATAATGTTCCTTGCTAGTTCTTGGCCCTGGGCGATCCCAAATGAGAACATCCGCACATACGGTCCCGGTTTTCTCAATAGCACCAGAAGATTGGGGCCCAAAAGAGCACGGAAATGCTATGTGCATTCTGGGGGATCCCCAAACAAAGGGGGACAAAAACAAAAGTCAACACCTCCCCTAGAGGTCACCATGATGCCCCTAGGGGCCCCTAGTATCTCAAAGTATGGGTCACTAGTACGGCCAGAGGCCCAAAAAGTTGCACTGCGCGCGCACTGTGCGTAAGGCTCCCCCTACAGGGCTACTTGGACTGAACCCCATTTGGAGTCACCATGGCCATAACCTAGCCACCGTTTCACACACAAGGGGCAGCACCTGTGCCCCCGCTAGGGACCGATCTGGCGAGTGTGTGCAGAACAACCACCCCGCTCGAAGCTCCTACATCCGGGGAGTCACTCTTTTCAAGAAAACTCAAGAGCCACCACCCCGTATAGTGCAACAATTTTTTTTTGGAAGGATACCCACTGCTCACAACACCGGTGTATGAAAGAAGACCCACTACCCACTGCCTTCTTCAGCGCAAGGGGGTACCAACGGAGACCCACTACCCACCACCAGCTGCAGTGGATACCCACTGCATATAAGTGTGGCCGTGTGGTGCTAGAATCTCACAGTCCACTAGCCCACTGCCCATTACAATGCGGCTGAGTACAGCACAATGACCACAGCCCACTGCCCCTTGCAGTGCAGCAATCAACATACCCCCTTTTCGCGGGATATATATATATATATATTTTTTAGATGCGAAAATATTTTTTTTAGATGCGCTAAAAAATAATAGAACCTCTAAAAACAATTTCAAAACATCTAAAATTCAATACAAAACATCTAAAAAAAAAGGTCGAAAGTGACCAAAATCTTAGATGGCTCTCTAACAAGAAATCTGCTGCAAATCCAAAAAAAATTAAACAACATTTCAGGAGCAGAGTTTGAGATCTAATAAAAAATACAACCTCTAAAAAAATATTCCGCATCTAAAAAAAATAATAACGGATAACGCTACCCTTAGGCGGCTCAAGTTGCATGGTCAAAAACGAAGGAAAAGGTAGGAAAATGACACTTTCCAAAGGCATCAAAAAATAGTTGTTTTGATGGATATTTTAAAACCGTCGCAAACAAGTATGGCGGAGTAAATATTTCTATAAGAATTAAGTGTCCCATGGGCGAGACAGGGAAAAGTTTTGTTTGGTGACCATTCTTTGCGCGAGGCCTCGCGCAAAGACGTTCATTTGTGTCAGATTAATGTGCTACAGCACGACGCATTAGGCAGGTTGTCGAAAAATTGAACCCTGTCGTATTTATACACGTAACTTAGTACCATTATCAGGATTGCGTGATAGAGATGGATGTATTAACGAATAAACTTCAACAATTGTGTACCCAAGAATCTTGAAAAGTATAAATGTTCCAGAATAAACTGCAGTTTCAAGCGCGAGGCCTCGTGCATGGAACGGCGCATGAGAAACATTAAAGTTTCGGTGATCATTGCGCGAGGCCTTTCGCAATGGATGTCATAAGCGCTCATAGAAACCAAAAATGGAACAGATCCACCCACTACACAGCATGTGCATTCCCTTGATGCGGCGCTGCTGCATGGGCGCCCATACAGATCCCGCCGGCATCTCCAGTTTTCATACTATGGTCACCGCTGGCTTCACTGCCCAACAGCAATGGTAGCGCGCCGCAACTGGCGACCGCAATCAGGGTTAACTAGTCGAATGTGGGATCACCAGACAGTTACAGTTAACCGAAAATCGTGCAGGCGACAAGCGAATCACAGAATAATTGGTCGCGTGAAAACTGTGTGACAGGTTGATGTGTGAAATCAAGAAAGTTTTTCAAACAGCGATCTTTACGTAGATACAGGTACGCAATTATTCTTCACAGCAACAATGCCCCTGCAAAAAGAGGTGGACCTTGAGAAGACAGTGACCGCAGCATCTGGAGGTTTCCGCGATGTCTGCTGAGAGGAACCGCCGTACCACACGGCAGAAGAACTGTGCGAAGGGCTAAAACAGGGGGACGAGGGCGCGCGATTGTTGTTTGTGATTTTTCTGCGTATGCGCAAAAATGAACGGTACACGTTGCAGCGTTGAAAAGGCGATTGCGGCAGAAGGCAAGAGATGGGTTGGTGTTTTGATAGAGGAGGCCTGGCGCCTTCATTTGCTGATGCGCCACCGCACAGTTCCATACCAGGGAAAACCAAAGTCAGTTGTTGCGGTAGAGGGAAGTAGGGCGCATCGTCGCATTTTAGCAAGGTCAGTTCTGGCGCGATACAGCGCACCTTCGCTGAAGGAGAAGGCCGCAGTCAGGTTACAGACTACATGGAACAAAATACACCAACAGTGGGTTGTGTTGTGGATGGACAACTGGTACAACAAACAGGTTACCACAAATCCCGACAAGAACGACAAAAGCCTGAACGCAACAGCGTTGGCTGTGTTGCTACTGAAGGATGCACCGCGCTACTGGCATGGTCATCCTGGCCTGGAAGAGCTTCAACGGCGTGTTCCTGTTGTTGCACGCATGCTGGGGAACACCGAGGGAACATTTGCCCGTATCCTGCGTGATCTAGGATTTGCAAGCACGCGACCTGTTGTTCGAAACATTAGGGCGCCGCTTGACATTATTCGCCCTGTACCTGCCAAGAGACCACATTGGCGACCCCTTTGTCTAAGTAAAGAAAAGGTGAGCGGCAACGTCTCGCTGCTTAATCTATTGCAATTCACTAGGGACTTGGGGCAGCACACTCGACCAGTCATGCCTGTTTTATGTGATGAGAACATCCATTACCGCATTTGTAAGATGATGTACGGTGAAAAAACAACGGGTTGGAATGTCCGGCTTTTCTTGCGGTCACACCCTATATTGTATGGTTTCTGGCACGCGTACAAGTTTTGCGTTACACAAACATTTCGCTCATTTTGGCCGATCGTGACTTTCTTCCGGAAAGGTTTGTTGCGCAGCGGTGACACAGTCCCCTGTTTTCCCAAGCTGATCACAATGGAGATAACTGTTGGCGCACTGCTGTTGAGTATGGGCCCCCACATACGGCGCCTTAACAGAAAATGGCATTCCCTTGGGCTGGCACGTCCTGTAAATCGGCGAGGACGCCTCCGTTACGCTGTGTGTAAGGCCATACAGGTTCTGTTAACACAGTACTGTCCTATGTTACTATACCTAGGTCACCTCGTTAGACAGTGCAATTGGGCCGGGGAGACGGCCAACAAGGGTGTTTTTGCTTCTGGGGGATTGCAGATTGTTATGTGTCTGTTGGACCGTTTGAACATGGGGGACACACTTTTAAAATACGAACGCACTGTTGCAACTGCGCTATTGTGCCACACTGCATGGCACACAGCCATGCCTGGACACGCTTTTGCTGAGGAGTTTTGTGAAAGTCTGCTTTCCAGCCTTGTGACAAAGAAGGGCCAAAACAGAGGTGCAGTAACCATTGAAGATGTTGACGATCTGCATCATCTCATCACTATTCGCAAAGAAGGTCACAGGGTGAACGTCTGCAAAATCCCCAATTCCTTTGTCAATTCCGTGCGTCAGCGGTGAACTGAGAAGCTTACTTGAACGCAGAGCGTGTATATGTGCCTTGGGTTAGGTGGTGTGCTGAGCCTTCTTGTACAATTCAGGCGCATTGGCCGCGCAGGGGTGTACCTAACTTTCCACCGTCTCTTCTAATTCCAAAGGGTTCCAACCACTACAAACAACTCCTTGTGTCTGTGTTGTTGGTGCTAACGCAGCAGGGGCCGCTTAAGGCTGGTTTTAAGCGAAAACTGTCGGAGCTGATCCCCCAACGCAGTGTGTTGGAGGAAAAGAGAGAGGCCGACACGCTGCGAAACGTTCGAAGAAGATTGGAGAACATGCAGTGATGTGCGAGGCCTCGCGCAAACAGCATGAAACAACAGGTTAGTACACCCCCTCTGTTGCGCGAGCCCTCGCGCAAGGTTGACAGTCAAAAACAGTGCCGAGCCCCTTCAGTTTTGCATTCTCAACCATACTGTACTCGTATTCGCTCAAAGCGCCTCACATATGCATTGTCGACGACAATTTTAACCCTTTTCAATGTTATGTTTCCTTCAATACAGCCTTTCTCCTTATCGCAGAATGGCAAGCCCCGCCCAAAAAACAGCCGAGGAACGAGAAGATACCGACTATGACCCTGGAGCCTCAGGATCGGAGGCTGGAACACCAAAGAAGGGGCGTAAGAAGAAGGAAAAACCAGATCCTGGCTTAACCTTGGCTACTGACATCGAGGACCACCTGAAACCAGATGGGAGGCAGGTGGAGGTTGAGCTGGACAACGTGAGAATCGACCGGGAGAAGACAAAGGGGCAGATTAGACGGAAAGATACGAAGTTACTGCAGAAGAATATTGGGTCACTCGAAGCAGCACCGCCAACAGGCCCATTACACGTCGTTCTCTGGGAAGATAATAGTATGTTGCCAACCGAATGTTCGCTCTTCTCGTTGCGCGAGCCCTCGCGCATAGACGTGTCTCATATTTGCAGATGGCGATTATTGGTGTGTATCTGGACAGCTCAGCGTGGAAGCGATTGCGAAGATTCGGAAGAAGCGACGCACAGCGTGTCTGGATCTGCAGCATTGGCATACTACATGCATCGCCGATATTCTGAAGCCTACGACCCCGTGGGCCTTCCGTGCAAAGCTGGCGGGACAAGCACAAGGAAGCGCACAAGACGTTGAGCCAATACCGCTGTATGAGGCAGCAGATAACCTCATTCGATGTGTTGAAGATCAGCGGCGGCGAGGCCTGGCTGACACGTACAGCAATCTCAAGATCGCCATTGTGGATGCTGTGCAGATGAGTGCCCTGGTTCCAACCGCTGAACTGAAGCAGCCTGGTCAATTCGTATGTTCATTAATCGTTGTTTTGATGCTGTTCGTTGCGCGAGGCCTCGCGCATAACGTTGTCACTTTCAGGACAAAACGTATAAATTGTGGAAAGATTTTATGACGTTTGCCTACTATGCTGGTCCGGAAGCTGTGAAAGGTCTGCAGAAGTTCCACGACAAAGGGGAGAAAGTCACGAAGAACGCGCTGAAGAAACTGGACGGGATCCTGTTGCCGGAGTTCTACAAGAAAGTGGCAGAAGTGATGCAGGAAGAAAAATCAACCGCCATCCTTGCCGAATTCGATTGACGACATCATCCTTGACCAGTGGGTCTCAATGCATCTGGACCACCCGCACAACGGCCAGTACGTTCGACCTGAGAAAGGTGTGTACCATCGACGCGACGTGGGTTCCGCTTCTGCATTGGTGCGCCGCACTTTCTCCATTTCTTTTCTTTAGCCAAAGACATGCGGACCCGCAAAGAGGTTGCTGCACTTGGAAGGCCTGCCCTGAAGGTGACTCTTGGTACATGGGGCTATTGGCGGGAACCTGAAGGCAAAAGTCGCGGTCCATGGCCGGAATGGAAATCCATGATTCGCGCACCACTGTGGCAGGTGACAGAGAAAGGCAAACCCGCCTCCCTGAAGTTCCTCAACGTCCAAAAACTCCTGGGTCAAGAGCCTACCAAGAGCCGTGTGGTCCCCCCAGCTGCTGGCGTTACTGGTGACCTCAAGACAGTGGGACAGCAGGATCCATTACTGTCAAGTCAAACTGTCACAATTAAGGCGACCCGAATTGCAGCGTTGGCCCACGATCCCCCGAGGCGGTTTATTGAGATTGACAAGAACCTGATTGTCATCAACGGCGACATATTTGAACATCTTGCTCCTGAGATGATGTGCCCAGCCTGGCTGTATTAGGAGATGGCGCGTGCCGATACCCTTATCTGCGGCTCTCAAACTGTTGTTGACAACATGTTCGACGTGCTGGAGACGGAAACAGATAGGCGTCTCAACGATGATTTCAACGCGCCACGCATGGCTAACATGTTGCGTGTTCCCATCTTCAGTTGGCCAGTCAAACCGAAGCCTGCAGGGGATCCTACAACGTTTGACGTTCGCTGGTTGCTGATTTCGTCACCGGATAGCTGGTCGAGATAGGTATAATTCCCTCATTACGTCCCCTCTTTGCGCGAGGCCTCGCGCAATAACTTCTCCCTCATTGCAGATTCCGAATTATCTGACGTTTGGACCTACTCAAGTAGAGGAGATGGATCCTGTTGAATTTGGCGGTCACCTTCCGATAACGACGGTTATGTGTTATTTCGACACTCACCTCTTTTACCTGAAGCACGATAAGAGCTTCAAGCCTGCATTTGTGTTCATTGATCATCAGCCGGATCTGGTTTGCAAGATCGCGTCCATCGAGCCGGATTCTCGCATCTACCTTCTTGGTGTTACCTCCGACAATCTCTCCGATTGGGTCAACAGAGTGCAGACTCAGTTGAACCACGTCTTGACACAAGCGTCGAAACTGGACGCGTCTGGTGATTGGGACCAGCAGGCCAACTGGTCAAACCGTGGTATTCCCCTTTGGGTTCGCGATGACAAGGTGGGTTCTGATGCGTTGTCGCTAAAGGAGGAAGAGACTGTTGAGAAAGGTCAAGCTGCAGAAGCACTGGCCCCTGCAAAGCGGAAGTCTACTGGTGGGGAACCAGCCCCCAAGAAGAAAAAGACTGCCTCCAAGCCTCAGGCAGCGAAGTCGGTTACCGGTGCAGAATCCGACGAGAGCGATGGGGATGAAGAGGAGTAGAGCGAGGAAGAAGAGGAGGAGGAAACGCAGGTCTCCCAGGGCAAGGCAGCGAAAAAAGTGGCAGCGAAGCCGAGGTCCGAGGAAACCGGGGCCCGAGCTCCATTCAAGCAGCCAGCCCGTCAGTCCCAACCAGGAAGCGAGCCCGCAAAGCCAGCGCCTAAGGGTAAGACGTCCCTTGCTAAGGCGTTGGGTTCTAAGATGCAAACTGTTCCGAAGAAAAAGTAATTTCTTCGCTTGTTCTGATATATTATGCGCGAGGGCTCGCGCTATGCATTCCTCTTCGACGACCTTTATGCTTTCACCTTGTGCGGCACATTTTTCTCTGTGATGGATTTTATTGCGCTGTTGTGTTGGTGTTTGCGCGAGGCCTCGCGCAAAGAAGGGGTGCCAAAAAATGCTTCTTGTCGTGCAGCGTGCAACATGGTTTTCGAAAACTGGTTTTCCAAAAGATTGAAAGCTGATGGGTGTTTTTATTGCAAAGCATAAGTGGTATAGCAAACAAAAAGTTGTGGTTTTCCCCAAAAAGAACTTCATTTTGGTGGAAATAAATCATTTTCCCGGGCAGTCGGTTTTGTTGAAAATAAAGGAAAATGGACCAGTTAATTGCTTTTCACAGGATTTTTGGTTCTTGTGTTTTAGGTCCCCCCCAAAAGGACTATTTTTTCGCAGTGCCGTGGAGAGGCAGTTTTGGGCGCATTTTGACAATGCAACTTGAGCTGCCTAAGCTACCCCCACGTCCCTGCCCTGCCCTTACAGGCAACATGCAATAGAAACCACTGATTCACATTGCATTGCATCGAGGGACAACATGAGGCCCCATATGACACGACTGCCAACAAGATTGCCTGATGCCAGATGCACTTTCCGAACGTGCTGTTCCAGTGCACTTTAGATTATGTGAGGATGATGGATGATGCAACCCACTTGATAGCATACGAACCTGTCACTGTGCAAATGATGCACAAGACGCCCTCGTTGTGGACAAGGGCTAGAGTGCCATGGATTCTTGGACATGACCCAAACAAATACAGAACCAGCATCCCTCCCTGTGTGCACCCTGGTTGGCCTATGTTGACCCATCATCTGAAGACATTTGGAAAGAGCAACACTTGAGCATGCAATTATGGGCAAACTTGTGCACCGACTGAGTAGTGCTTGAATACCACCTCTCAGAGTCTGAGCAAGGAATCTAGAACTTGGGACTGACCGGGCAGAGTGCGAAAGCCGCAGAAAATGCATAAATTTTTGTGCTGAGATGCAGGGTGGTAAAGAGTTGATAACTATGGCTGTCAGACACTGCTTGCTGTGACACACCCATTGTTGACCATTCACGTAGCATGTCCTGCTTCTTTTGTTGATGCACAGTCGCTGATGGCAACTGATACACCCGACAAACTCTTGCCATCACGGGTTTGTAGAAAGACCCGAGCAGTGGAGCCTTATCCCTGACTTTCTTGCCCACGTGGAAGAAGCAGCCTGCAACCTCCATGGCGGCGAACTGCGCAACAAGCTCGTCTCGGAAGGCGTCTGCATGATCGGCCATGCCCTTTGTCGGCGCCCAGGGCATACCGTCCTTCTCAACTTCTTCACGAAGGGCTGCCAAAAACGGGCGCACCACTTCCCCGCGTTCCGCAGTGGCCACACACACAGCCAAGGGCAACAAGTGAAGTGCCCGGTCGCATGTGCCCACAATTTGCATTGTGAAGCCTTCTACGGTTGTCGAGAATTGCCCTTCAATGGATAGGTAATCCTCTCCTCGACCTCTCCGCGCATTACGGATGAGGTTTGGTGTGGTAAAGCCCGCAACAAAGCATGACCCATCCTCCTTGATGGTGTGCATGAAGCAATATGGGTCGTGCCCGTCTTTCGTCTCAGGGGCCAAATCATTGATCCACTTCTCCAATGCCGCCTTGGTACTAGGGGGCGGTGGCATACGACACTGGGACCAATTCGTTATCCACCGGGCGGTCATTTTGTTCACCAATGCGTCACGTGGAAATACCTCCCGCATAAGAGCCAGTGCCCGCTCTGGACAATTACCATCTGGCAAAACTTGCAGCTTCGGCATCATTGGTAGCGGCAAGTGCAGGGCTGTGCCTTGCATGTATGCTGAACGGGTGTTGTGCTCACAGATCCCGACTCCTTTAACCCTCCAACAGCCAGCATCGTTGTCGTGGTAGACCCATCGCTGGGTTCCGCAACCTTGCTGTGCACATTCATAGCGACGGTTGTGACCGGGTTTGGACACAAAACGACCATAGATAGTTCTAGCCGCCGTGCTTGCAAGTTTTTTTCGTAAGGAACGCTTGCCTGTCGAAAGTTGCGAACCCAGTGTCCTCGTCACTTGGCGTCCCGGGCGTAGGTTCGGTTGTTGCCGTCGTTGGTACTGCCGCGGTAGGTTGCGGGGACGGGGTAGCAGCAGAGAGGCTCTGTAGGGCCGCTGCGTTGGCAAGCTTGAAACAGCCCATGCATGCCGTTGTGGTGTTGGGTGAGATGGCAGCAAACGCCTGCTGCAAGTCGGTTCCCATGCTAGCAATAGGTAGCTCGCCAACTGCGCCACAAACACAGTTGTTAGACATTTTACGGTTTTACGAGCTGTATGCCAAAACGGGGCAGGGTAGGGTGAGAAATAGGAAAGTAAGGTACCCTATGGTTGAGGAGCCTAACGTAAAGTCCAGTAAACCAACCCCTTGCATCTTAATCGGCACACATGGCAACATGACTACGTGCATTGCGAGTCCCTAACCCCAACTCAAGGGGCCACGCAACAAAGCGTGGACTACGAGTCCCTAACCCCAACCCTAGGGGCCACGCAACAAAGCGTGAATTGCGAGTCCCTAACCCCACCTCAAGGGGCCCCGCAACAAAGCGTGGATTGTGAATCCCTAACCCCAACTCAAGGGGCGCAACAATAGTGACCAATATGGGGTTGTGAAACAAACAGACAAGTGGAACACCCCACATTTCACATTGTGTACCGCAATTCCCCTCCCGGGTTTCCACAACAGGCCACCAAACGCTGGTGGCCACGCGGTTCCACGCTGCGCCCACACTCTTTGCTGAGTGGGGCACCGCAAGCAACGCTAGCAGCTCCGCTTGAGGAGTAGATGGATCGGACACAATGCTCAATGTGGGTGGCAGCATCCCGCGCCAAGGGCCCCTTGTCCGCGGGCTGACGATTGCATTTAACATGTCTCGGCAACAAACAACATTTGTATAGCGCCTCGTCTTGCTAATCGGGCGCTCTAGAGGGGGTCTAGAGGGGTGGGCGGGGGGTTTGTGGTCCAAGCTGAGGGGGGAGGAGGGGGGAGCCAAAATCAAACTTTCTTCATCACCCGTGCTGTCATGGGGTCCCCGCACACACCACGTCCCCCACAGGTGCCTAGGGAATCGTCCATAACACTTTTTTTACCACTTCTAAAATTTGCGGCATTTGCGCTAAAAAAAATACTGCGCGCAAAAAAAAAATGTCTCAGTATTTTTTTTTAGCGCGGGATATTTTTTTTTAGCGCGGAATCACCTCGCAGATGTTGTTAGATCAAAACCAGGCAGGCGTATGTGTTGGGAAAATGCCACATACCCCCCCATTTGTGCCTATTCGCGTACCCTACCGCAAGGGGTTGAATTGTTAGTTTAACCCCTTGTAAAATCATTATTTTGTCCAATAAACGCATCCCCCAATCAGTTTTTGGTCCGGACCCCCCCACACCCCCCCCACTTGAAACCCACCTTTTAGAGGGGAGGGTGGGGGTGGGGGGGTGGGGGGGGGTCAAAAATGTCGAAAAAATGACCCCCCCCTTTTTTTTGGTCGAAAATCACGAATCTTTTGGTTTTTCTCGATTTTGAGCCGAAAAAGTGTTTCCAGGTCCCGACTCCATAGGGTTTGTATGGCGCGGAGTGGGACGAGCGTTTATGCACTTTTCAGCCATTTTTGGTATGTTGGCGGTTTTGGCAACCTTGGTGACCCCGTGGTATCCACTCTGAGGGGTGTGAGTGGCGATGTTGTGACAGTATATGCCTACTAGGATACAGAAGGACGTTTTTTGCAGTCTCTAGCCTTGCTGAGAGCCGGTCACAACCCGTGTCAAAGACGCAAAATGACTGTTTCCACCAATAATGGCCTAGTGAATGGGCCGGTACACAACCTGCTTATGCAGTTTTTCACCCTGGGCAGCTCAAAAATCGAAGTTACTGAAACTTATTTTTTTGATACCGTGATAACTTAAAATGACCATCCAAGCTATAGAAAGCATGTTTTTGGCCGTGTTTACATGTTTTTCACCCAATTTGGGTATTAGGTCGGGGGGGGGGGGGGTTCCCAAGGGATTGGTACACAACCTGCTTATGCAGTTTTTCACCATGGGCAGCTCAAAAATCGAAGTGTTAGAAACTTGTTTTTTTGATATTAAGACCATTCAAAATGACCATCTAAGATATGTAAAGCATGTTTTAGGCCTTACTTACGTGTTTTTCACCCTATTTGGGTATTAGGTTGGGGGGGGGGTCTCCCAAGGGATTGGTACACAACCTGCTTATGCAGTTTTTCACCCCGGGCAGCTCCAAAATCGAAGTTTTCGAAATTTGTTTTTTTGATATTGTGATCACCTAAAATGACCATCCAAGCTATGTAAAGCATATTTTAGCTTGTATTTATATAGTTTTCCCCCTATCTAGGGTGTGTGTTGCTTGCGGTAGACTTGGGGTAGATTCTCTGCGAGGTGGACTTGCCGAAGGCAATAGAATTTTTTTTTTTAGTGCGGAATATTTTTTTAGCTAAGAAAAAATATTTCCTCTAAAAAACAATAATCCGCATCTAAAAAAAAATACAGAACCCTTTTCGCGGTATACATCAGATTTTCCAATGCCCATTATCCACTGCAGTGTCGCAAAATATTGAAGGTTTTCCCTTGCCCACGGCCCCTTGCGGTGCAGGAATGTACAAAAGAACTAACACTGCACACAGCTATTCTCAAGCTGGCTTGGGTTGTTTGCAAATTTGCAATTCTTGGGTAACCTATGACAACCCCTGGGTGGGGAGGGGGGGGGGGGTGCACTTGATGATCCTTTGCTCAAAATGGGAGGATGTATAAACAGATGGTGAGCCACATAGCACGATCTAGGCCCCCCTAGTGGTGCTCATTGCCCCTAAACTTGGTTGACACTGCCCATTGTAGTGCAGCACTTTGCTGAAGGATGAACACTGCCCACTGCCCACAACAGTGAGGCAGTATACAGAAGGAGCCGCCACAGCCCACTGCCCACGGCAGTAGGACTGTGTACACAAGGAGCCACCACTGCCCACTGCCCGCGGCGGTGCAGCCGTGAGCAGGAGACACCACTACCCACTGCCCACAGCATTAGGATAGTGAAAAGAATTAGACGGCAATGCGCAATGCCCACAGCAGGGCGGTGATGTACAAAAGGAGACGCCGCTGCCCACAATGCACAGCCATATGGCGGTGTACAGAGGGATGTTCCACAGCCGGCGGCCAGTCCAGGGGCCTGAGGCACCATGGCATGGGGGTGCAGACTGCCTCCACAGAGGAAAGGGGAAGGCACAGCATAGGTGCAGCCGCCAAAGGGGGCCCAGAGCAGCCAGTCCGGCGCATGGGCCAACACTACGGCGAGCCCCCCCCCCCCCCCCCGCATACACCAGCGGACTCGGCCCACAACATCCAGAAGACAGGCAACGTGGAGTTGCGGGGGGCCTGCATGGGACCTGCAGCTGCCTGCCCACGGCAAGGCAGGGGGCACCCAGCAGACAGGGCATATGGTTAGACTTAGGTCACGGATCAGGGCCACCCGTTTTGCATTTTCCTGTGTGCAAGACATCCCAGCCATTGCCTTTTGGTAACAGCCTTCGGCACACCATTCCACACCACACCACACCACACCACACCACACCACACCACACCACACCACACCACACCACACCACACCACACCACACCACACCACACCACACCACCACACCAAATCCAAGAAAATAGGTCAGTACACTGACACACTGCATGTGGGCAGTGGGCAATGGAACCCTCTGGCCCTGGAGGCACACAAAGGCCACGAAAACGAATCCCATCCCACCAGAGAGAAGGGCCTTATAGCACACGCAACCCCTCCCTATGGACGGCAACGTCAGGACCTCCTGCACTGGCTCCCAATTCCAGTGCAGAGCCACTGCCCGCGTGCTGAATGGAGGTAGAATTGCAGGACTTGCGCATACAGTCGGCGCGCCGCTACGAGACAGGGGGGTGGGCAAAGCACAAGCAGGGGGGGGGGGTTAGCCACAAATAATCCACATGGGGGGGAAAGGGCATTGAGGCAGCCATTACGCATGCCAGCCCCCCTCCTGGTGCAACAGGTTTGGCGCACGGATATTGCAAAACTCTGGGCAGGGCTTAATCTGCAGAAGCCACGCCTACGGGCGGTGCCCAATGGCGATGCTCAACTCAGCGCAGCACAATCGGCCTCCTTTGCTGTTGTTGTTGGCCCAGGGGCGTCGTCCAAAAGGCCTTCGTCACGCCGCTGGTCTCAATACCACAGGTCCGCTGGAGCCTCTGGGGAATGCAGGCATTGTGCCAGTTGACCCAATCAGGTGTAACAAGGTTCATGGAGCAGCTCAAGTACGATCCAGCGGTGTAAACGTGGTGCCGCGCCTAAGGGCAACAACCCGAGAAGGGGCAAGGCCAAAAGTACGGGGCATGGAGCGGCATCAGAGCTGTCTGTAAATGAATTCAGGCGGGTAGAGTGAAACTACTATCAATACCTTGACTTACCGTGCGCGTGCACGTGTGAGTACGTGGGTGGATGGGTGGATGTATGTGTGGATGCGTGTGTGCGTGCTTGCGAGTATGTGTGCCAAAGCAAAGGGCTCCACACCTGCTGCACCTGAAAAGTTCAACTCCTGCCTCTTACTAGACCGCAGAAACGTTCCACTGTTCCGGGAGGGCTTCAGCCCCACTGATGTGCACAGAATGCTGCCGACGCAGCACCTGCCCTGAGAACATCCCACAATGTACCAAGACACATGAATACGCACATAACTCACATACCAAGCCTATGGGCCTTCCCATGCATCCCCAGGGTAAGACAGCCCCTTAGGCGTGGTCTACCAGATTTGTGCGTGTGTTTGCATGGGCGGGTGGGTCGGTACGCGGGAGGGTGGGTCTTGGGTGTATGCGTGTGTGACCGGGTGTGTGTATGCTTGATTGTAAGCAAAAAGAGGTGAAAGAGCATTCGCAATAATTCATCACCTCTCTACAGCTGCATCCGCACTGCAACAATGGTTGGATTTGCGTGTCTGTTTGCTCGGTGCTATCAACAAGGAATAAGCATATGCAGCGACACAGAGACACACATAGGTCGAATCTCACAAAGCAGAAAATCTCTGTCAAGCTGGGTGCTTTCTGCTAGATCAGAACCCCCTTGCGGCTCTGTCTGTCTGTCTGTGTGCTTGTGCGGGAGGGGCAGCATATGAAGTGGTATACCCACATATACAACAACCAGACACCAGCGAGGAGGGTTCACCAGCCCTAAGCGCTTGTCAAATCGCAGCACGATCCATCTGATATCCAGCGCCCCAACCCTCGTATGGAGGCCCTGGCATTTAGAATGGTTGTGCAGGCATGAGTTGGCAGGTATTGCAGAGACTTGACCATTTGCTGTCCGGACAAGACACTTCCGACCCAAATGAAATCTGTTTGGCATGAGGCCATCAATTACTAACTCAAACTTTCATTTGGGTAAGGCACTCTCTCTCGCATTAAAAGGAAGCCACCGTTCAGTGCAGCAACGGTAAAGGTCAAGCAGAGGTATTGGGGTTCATCAGGCAAAGTAAGGTCGGCTTTTTCTTCATGTCTGGTGTGTGCTTATGATGAAGTGAATAGGTGGGTTGATGTTATAGGTTGGTGAATTCGAAATTAGAATTCCCATTGCACCACCGCAGCCATTCTTGGATCCGCTCAGTTCCACTCTGGGTTTTGTCTGTAGTGGTCCGTGGAATATGGCTTCGGGCCTGCATGCATGCATGGGCGTGGGCAAAGTGCATAATTCAACTAGGAAGGCCACAAGCTGCGACTGCGGATCACAGTGTCTAGTGATGTGCGGTGTGTGTGTGTGTGTGTGTGTGTGTGTGTGTGTGTGTGGCAGCGTTTGCGTGTGCCTGTTTGCATGCATGTGCTTGCAGCAAGGGGGTGGTGTCTCATGGGTTGCTCCATGTTCAAGCTCGACACCTCATGGCCATGTACGCCACAAGCACTGCGCACGTGACTGTCCCAAATCTAGGCACACCTTTGGGGCCACAATTACGGTCATGTTTGAACTTAGTTTCATGAAGTTGTAAGGCAGCGAGTGCTTGTAGATCATCTCAGGGGTGACATAATACTGTGGTACAGAATGATGGAGTGGTAGATTGTTTGGGATCGGCTGTAGCACGATGGAGACAAGACATACAGCTGCAGTGTAGGGGGATGAAAATTGACCTGAATTCTTTTGTTCGTTGTAGCAAAATTCAAATAGGACAAACTGCGTATCGCTGGGAGAAAATTGGGTACAAGGGGGGAGGGGGGGATTTTGCACCAGGATTTTTTCATACGAGAAAGTTTCGATGCGGATTTATTTTGCATGCAGTTCCGAATTTGCTCTGGGAAATTTTGCACCAACATGCTGAGGGCCTGCCTTTGGCAAAGCCAGACCTGCCATATTAAAATGCTTTTTGGCTTGTTGTGACTTGTTTTTTGTGGGAAATTTGCTAGAAATGTTGTTGTTTCCTGAACACTATCGTTGCCTTTTTGCTATCTGGTTTGTCGGTAATGGCTCGTGTTCCTGCTATTGTGACTTCCTGGTGGTTGCCCTTTATTCCCGGTGGGTTACTGTTGATGCGCGGAGGGTTGCTATTAATTGTTGGTGGTGTGTTGTGGAGTGCTGAACCATGGCAGAAGTCTTCTCCTGGTGTTCATCTGTTTTGGACTCTGTTTTGGGCAAAAAACTAAGCATGGTAGAGAGAAAACACAGACCTCGGCTGTACTGTGTCTACAACTGCTGAGCATGTGGCAAAGGCAACTGTACGACAAGCAATTTTGCTAAATTTCGACACAAGTTTATTTCACACAGCGGCCCGAAAATTGTGTGGGAAATTTCGCGGGACCTTGAAACACAAAATATCCCACAGCGAAAAATTCCATCGCGAAATCCCCACCCCTGGTATGCACCCAAAAACTGCTTAGATCACACACAGCATTGGGCCTAAAACACCCCTTATTACCAACAACAGCGCCGAGCCCCCCCCCCCCCCCAAAAAAAAATGGCCAAACAAAGGAAAACCAGCGTCACATGCCACTACCACCTTGCTTTGCTCGTGTCAAGCCTTTTTCAGCTGCTGGCTCCCAGTACCAGGTACCAGTTGGCAGGTCCCAGTGTGCAATTGTAGCGTGCTGTACCTATGGAATGGCTGTGTGGGGATGTAATGTGATGGCTGCCCTTTACTCAAAGGGTGCAGCTCTCGATGAAGAAAAAAAATGGAACAGAGTCCAAATGGCGCAGACTTGGGGCCATGGGCAGTTTGGGGTTTAGTGGGGACACCATCAGAACAATGTGTGTGCGGTCTGATGACACTTGTCTGTTGGTAGCTGCATGCTGTGCACCCTGATTGTATTTCTGGCATCAAGCACAAAGGACATATCGTATGTAAAGTGTGTCAGGGAGAATGCTGATTGCGTGCCGCAGGGTAAGGGTGATTAGCTTTAGTGTACAATGTCTAGGAAATATACACCGGAACAAAAAAATTCCATGCACATTGATGTGTTGACACCATCAAGGAGAGACTCCTCCAAATTCATCTCCAACTTTGTGCTCGGGCCACGGCACACAGCCTAGGTGTACAGTTGGGCAAACGGATGCTCTCCATGGCCCCGAATGAAGGAGTGCCCATCGTTGTACTTGGCTTGCCCTCTTGGGTAATCCTTGTTCTTTTGGCTTCGGATATGGTATACACCATGCTTCCTTATGGGGAAACCACCATCGAGTAGGATCACCTCCCCCTTGTTGAGATGTTTGAGCTGGGGCCCAAGTTTTTTCAAGATCTATGTGTCGCTTCGCACGCCGCAAGCAAGCCCACCAACCCAACACTACTTGCCCACCACTGTCTCAGGGCCCAGGGTATTGGATACGGAAAACACGTGCACCATTTGTGAAAGAGAGAGGCCCAAAAGGGGGAATGTAGCAATGAAATAGGGCGGTGTATAGGTGTATACGGTATGAAAAAAGTGTGTGCATGTGTGCGCCACTATTCTGCCTGTGTTCTGGGATATTACCCAAACCTTGCCGTAGGCGCCGCAGGATTAGCATTCCTAGGGCCGTCACATATGTGCCACGGCACTGCAGCTGACCAGACTGCCAAAGGTAGCAAGTTCTCTGGGCATCAGTGAACAGCATGTGGCACAAAACAAAATTAGCAAGAGCCTAGAAAGCCGATCTGTGGAGGGGATTACAGAACACAGGAGGACTCCAAGGAGAACCTGAGGAAAGGAAAATGCTGGACAACTGAACATGGGTAGTTACAGTAACATGAGCAGTTACCTATGGCAGTTTGTACAAACAACAGCAGTTGGAGGTGACAGGACAGCAGTTGGTGCTTAAAAAAGCAAAAATTGTCCACCGAATGCATGCAGGGTTCAGTCAACCCTGATCAGGTGACTGCTGGGCAGTGTGGGAGAATGCGCCCTCCAAGAACACCCTCACCCCAGGTCCCAGCACTCTCGGTTGCCCTCTGTGTCGCACTCCATGTGCAATACGTGCAAACCAGAAGCCGCATTTTTTTATTGGGCCAGTGTTGTAAATAATTTCCGCAACATGAGTGTGACCCACAATCTGGTTCTGAACGAAACGAGTTGTCAAACGAAACGGGATCTCAACAGCGGCAGCAAAGGTGGTTACTGGCGATTAACTCTTGGCTGTTGCAAAATGGTCGCAGGGCGTGTAGGCACCTAGAAACATTGGAGCACGAGTGCCGGGGTGGAGGGGCAGCTGCACCCCTGCAAGCATAGGCGTGCAGTTACCCCAACACAAAGAGCGGCCGGCCGTGGCGTTCCCTTCCCCGAGTGCCATGCCATGCCTGCTTCCGGAACATTGACTCATCAGGGTCCAGCGAGACGCCATACTCCTTCCGAATCGCACTGACCACGCTCTCACATCCCGACGGGGATGCAACACCCCAGATCTTGAACCCGGTACCTGCAATGCCTGAGTGGATGGACGGCAGGTGCAGGTCCTCCGTGTGGTCTGCAGATCTTGCTGACGTGCCAGGTCCATGAATGTAAAGCCATGGTCTTGTTACTCCCCTAAGCAACAGACGAACGGCGCAACATGGTGCAGGAAAATGCGTTAAACAAAGAACAAGGCAGATGCAGGGCATGGGAGGGGGAGCGGGGGGATCCATAAAGGCTGGTTGCAAGGGCCCGAGGGGTGTGTGGCACAAAGGAGAAATGGCAGAAAAAAGGATCAAGCAAATTCTGGTTTGCACAACAAAGACGGCTGTTGAGAGTATGCTGCAGCCAAATCTGCAAACAAAATGGTAGGGAAGGATGATACACAGCTCTGGCTGGCAGACTGACAGTTTGGACAGAGCCTCCCTCACGCATGTGTTAGCTGCAGAGTGTGTACTCTTTGGCCCAAGCCCAGCCACAGCAGGCAACTCTGTGTAGCCGAAAGCCAGGGAGGTGGGATGGGGTGTCTGGGAATCAAGGCCCCCAACCCCTGGCCGATGTCCCTCAGGACGCCTTGTCGGGTGACAGCAGTCCTATCATACAGCGCTCACACAGGCCTATCCCCAAGGACAGCCCTGCCAGCACCGGGCACGAGGGAGGGGGGCAGTCTATGGTATAACACGCCATACTTGATCCGGGTAGAGAACAACGTCTCCATGTCGTGACTGTACAAACCGACACCTCCGGTGTTGGACACCACGTAATAGTCGCCGTTCCAGTCCAATTGCGCAGGGTCTGGCGGCACCCTCGAGGCGAGCACCTGTCGAACCTGCTCCCGAATGGCTTCCTTTGGCACCGCTTTTTGAGTGTCACGCAGAACCTGCAAACCTTCGGCATTCACCTGTGGGCCACACGAAGGTCAAGGGGAAAGGGTCACATGATCTCTGACTCCTCTCCCCAACAGGCAATTGGCAGCCCCCACCCGTGACACAGTCCGGAGGCCAATGTCCTCTACCCCAGGATGCAGGTTGGGATTCTCTCCCGGCTCAGCCGTCATAGCAGCTAACAGCCAAACACGTGGTCCTGTTTCGAAGGTTTGGAGGGCATTACAGAGGAAGAGGGCGGACGGCACAGGTGCACCCTACTGACTTGATGGATTCCAGAAGAGTCTTGCAAACTGTTGCCTTTGACACCGCAGGCAATCTCATTAACTTTCTGATTTGGGAGAAAGCCATTGTTGCCGTGCATGACAAACTTGACATGGAAGATCCGAAGATCATCTGAGACCACCAACCTAAATAACCTGTTTAATACATGTCACGTGGTGTGCAACAGGGGATGGGGGAGATTGGAACGATTGGACCCTGAAGAGGGGGGAGGGGGTTCAGACCCAGGGGCCATGAACAATTTACTGGTTACTGATTACTGATCCAACCAGAGAGTTGCACCACCTGGGCGGGGGAGGGGGGGGCTCCTTCTTGAAAAAAAATTGCAATCTGAAGCATCGGTGGCCAGGGGTAGGGTTATTGAAGTGGTTTTACAGGGGCAAAGCGCCGTTTGACCAGGGGGTCCAAGTCCCACCTGCAGCCGCTGTAGACCGCTGTCTGCAACGGCGACTGCTGACAGTCCCTTGACCCCGCGGCAGTGCAGCACTACATGTACGAGGCAATGAGCCAACTACCCACCCCCAGCCCATCAGCCGTACACCAACAGATGGTTGGCATGTGCCAATGTGGATACCCAAGAAACTTGAGGCGCATAGGACGATCTTTAAGGCACATTGGATGCATCTGGCTGCCTGTGAAACCAAGTCTCATACAAAGGTGATGAAGTTTGCTGAATGATCGGTTGCTTTGGGCATACATTGAGAAGTGAGGCATTCCAGCCCGTTCCTTTCAGACCACTTTGCTGCTAACTCCCCAGTGCATTTGTCTTATGGGGACTGCGAATCGTCCACAGTCTCTTCCAACGACCAGACAAAAGGTAGATATGAAGAGGCTCATTTTGGGGGCATTTCTTGAGTTGGCTCCGGGCCCCTGCACGCCAGGAGGCACACATTGGCGCACAATGATGTGGGTATACAAGTGTTGTGCTAGACATATCATATTTCATACCACATATACTCGTCCCACCTCCGTCAAATTTTCATCCTTTGAAGGAAAAGTGGCGTTGCAAACAGCCCCGTTTGACCAGGGGGTCAAACGGGCATAAGGCACAGGGGGGGGGGGGGTTGACAACTAAAAGAAAACGCGGTGCTGCAGACTTACTGCAGGTGCCCTGCGGATGCAGGGAGCAAACCTCCGGTGATGTAAGGATTCGCTCGGGTGGGGTGTCGCGCCAGAATGAGTGCCACCAGGAGGCGTCGTTCTGCACAAGGGCAAAGCCCTGACGCTGCACAGTGCTGTCACGCAACAGCTCTTGGACCAAATCAGGTGTGAGGGTCCGGCCCCCGAGGTTGAAGACTTCCTGCTGCTGAGGAACACGCCTCAGCAAATCCATGTTGCAACAACAAACTCTGTATACATGTAGCCAAACCACGTACCTCTGACCCCTTTCTTCTGACGGCAGGACAATATGGTACCCCCTGTGCTTTGCATTTTCGAAAAGTCTGGATGAAATCGCATGCAAGAGCCCATAACGAGAAGAGTTTGGTGCAGTTGCAAGCAATTGCTTCTGGCAATGCAACCCACACTGTTGCATGCAATGGACAATCAGTATCAGCCGGAAGTTTTCCAAGCAATTATATATTACTACACCCCTCTCCCCTTAAATCTAGCTAACAAGCAACAAGCAACAAGCGACGATCACACACTTCTGCTTTCCATTTTGGCCATTACTCCCTCTCAATGATTCGGGCTCTACTCTACTCTAGCCATCCTAGAGCCTTGGTGGTGCCCTTGCCAAATCCAAGTTGTGAGCCAAAACTTCAACGGTGGCGCACCGGGGCCGTGGAGCGAAGTAGGGAGGTGCCCTCCCAAATCTGCGCCATTTTGAGCCAAAAACAGGCGTTGTTTTGGCCCAAAAGAGACTTGGAACGCATTCTGAACAGCCAAACAAAGGGAAACAGTTGCTACACTTCAAAAGCGCCTTGACTTCGTGGTGACAAAGAGCCCTTTGTCGCCTCTAACTCCACGACATGTCCGAGAAAAGGCCAAAAAATGGCTAAAAAATGGCCTAGATTGTGCCCCGGGGGGGGGGGGGGGACTCCTCAGTTCTGGCCGCCAAATACCAGCCAATCAACCGTTGGCCGGAGGCCCTCTGGGGGGGGGGGGGGGTCCCGGTGGGGCGATTTGGGGGGCACATGCCCCCAAGGCCAAGCGTTGGTCCATCTGGCATTTGGTGAACCCTAGTATACGCCGTAGTAAAACCTAGTAAAATGTAGTAGAACCTAGTAAAATTTTTTTTTTCGAAAAAAGTTTTTTTTTACTAGGCAAAAAAAGCAAAAATTTTAAAAAATTTTCCTTACTAGGTTACTAGGTAATGACAAATTTGGACTTGAATTTGAACAAAAAAACAAAGTTTACGGGAGGGGGTCAACGGTAGGCGGTATTTGTGTTTAAGGGCATGGTGCCGCCTGGTCTATTCCAGGCCACTTGTGTAAGTGGCGCCCCACCCGGGCCAAACCGTGTATTGCAAGGTCAGCAAAAACAAAATGAGGCTCAAGAAAAGAAGGAACTTTTAAGTAAAGCCTTTTGGGAAACCATTAGTATGCTATTTTAACTTTATTTTCACAGTACTGACACAGTAACCCCCTTACTGAGCACCCTCACTGACCATTGAAAACACATACCCGGAGCAATAGTTTTCCTCGGGGTTGAATACTCTTGTGCACTTGTGCATCGTATGTGCATGCCATGGACAACAACAAAGCATTGCATGACACAAATGGCAAGTCCCATTCACGCGCCCAACAGAAGGAGAGAAAGACCTGATGGCAGGCACACATGTATTCGCCTTTCTTGCCTTGGGGGTTGTCCCGCACGTGACCCGAGGGGGCCAAGACGGATATGTCCATGATGGGCATGCGCGGGGAGAGCAGGTTCCACCGCCAGGCCGTCACCTCATCGTTGTCGCCGGTGGGAACTTGAAATCCGGCGAATCGACCGCCATTGATAACCAGGATGGTGCCGGGTCTGGTCCTCAGAACCATGCGGCAACCACCAACGCCCGGCTGCGGCAGTGGGGCGTCATCCTCGTGCTGCACCTGGAAGGGGCACTCGCTGGGCGCCGGGGTAGTGTCACGAGGGACAGGGCTGGCATCAAACGGCACAGGGTCGTAGTGTGCCATGAGTAGCTGGCCCCCACCCGGCATCAAGCATGTGAGCACTGTGGGGAAGTGGCTCGGCATTGCATTGCTGGGCTGCTGGGCCGCTTGCACGGGATCCGCGGGCTCGTCACACGTAGTGCATAACTCACCCTTGTGTGTGCCACACATCAACGCCTTCTTGCACCAGAAACACATCGCGCTGCCCCCAGACTCTTTCTGCCTACACGACACGACCCCGCACACGTCCTTTCCGACCGCGTCGGCTGCAGCCCGTGCCCATGGGGGGGGGGGGGGGGGCACTGGGCCAGTCACATTGAAGTCTACGGGGACTGTGGACAACCCCGCAAACGCAACCACACGCAGAAGGGCGTCCATGTCACCCGGGGAAGGCAGGTCCAAGGCCTTAGGAATAGCCCCCCCTCCCCCCCAATGGACGAGCATGCTGTGGATGATCCACAAGTCGTTGCGGCGCATCGGGTCGGGGGTGCATCGCGTGGAACCATACACAAATGCACTTTCGGTGCCATCAACAATGTCGGCGTCCAGTGTCACCGGACTAAAGGCCGACCACGCAAACTGGCCGCTCGGGAGAAAATCGGGGGAGAAATCCCGATGCGGAAATTGCACATCATGGGTATTGGCAATGATGTACCCCGTTGCCGTCACCATGTGTGTGAGCTTGGTGGCCTCATCAACCTGTTGCCGCACGTATGCGGCCCACCGCATGAGGGCCGGAAGTGCGGTCTCCACGCCAGGAAATTGGGTCCTCACCAACCCACGGGGGGGGGGGGGGATACCGTAGATCAGTTGCCTTGCCAGACCGTCCTCTGGACGCGCATACGTGGGCATTGTGCTATTAAAAATGTTCTTTCGGAGTTTGTGTTCCAAAGCACCAAACTCGGTGCGGAGGTCTCCCATAAACGAGGCAACCAAACCCAAAGCAAACCAATGCTCGGACTCGAGGAGCTTCTCCTTGGCCTTGTTAACAATGGGGGCACGGGTCAGGACAACAGCGGTGCTTGGCTGTGCACTGCCCAGCAAACATGAACCACTCTGAAGTGGGAGGGTCAAAATGGTGCCCATTGTGTATTTGGTGGGTGTTGTGGTACCGGGAAGGTCCTCAACCCATGCTTGTGGATGGCCGCTGTGCAAGGAGTAAACCGGCACCCTTTCTTCACAGTCCGTTGCCCGGACATGACGCAATTGCTGGACACATTGTTGGGGGCACCATTGTCCCTCGGTAAAATCTCGAGGTTTTGGCTTTTGAGCGCTGAACTGAACCATTCAACGGTGCCACCCACAATTTCTGGGCTTTATTGACTTGGGAACCGATTTCCTTATCAAGCACCTTTGTCAAATGATCATATTCTGAGAAGGGGAGGCGGATTTGGAAGCAAGGCACTTGGTGGTGGCGGGTGGCGATGTCGAGGATAAAATTGGACAGCACACACGGTTGCCGTTTGTCGAATAGGGGGAAACTCACCTTGACTGAACCAAAATCTGTGTCACCTAGAAACCCCACAAACTCGGATGCATGCTTCACGACCACACCATGTTCCTCGAATCCGTCCCCCCCCCCCCATACCCACGCGTCACCACGAGGCCAATCACGTGTTTGTCCCACATGAGGATGGGCGGAAAAACCAGCCAGCAGCCCAGCCATCGCAGCAAGCCGCCACAAAAATTCTGAAAGGAGAGCGAGAGCGTGGATGCGAAGCTAAGTACAAAAGTCAATAAGAGGGATCAGTAAGGGGTTACTATGTCAATAAGGGGGGGGTTACTATGTTAGTAAGGGGGGGGTTACTTTGTCGGTAAGGGGGTTACCGACTCAGTAAGGGAGGTCGGTAAGGGGGGTTACTGCTCAGAACGGGGGTTACTAACCAAAGGTCAGTAACCCTTACTGACCCAAATGGGGGGGGTTACTGACTTTTTTCAATTTTGTCTACCAAAGGGATACGGGCATAGAGACACATGTACTACCCTAATTTGGATATTGGGAACACAAATTTGTACCTAGGTTGAAGCAATCTAGGTTGTTGTGGCAATCACTGAGGTATCCATGCTGGGAGGGTTACTATGCTCCCCTTACTGTGGGACACCCCACTGTGCATCATGTGGTACCCGAGACAACCCCTCGGAACCATGTTTCTGAGCTGTCCAATGCTACGATGATCCCACCAATCACTGTGGCACCAGATTTGACACGTAGTGAGGGTTAGCAGATTCTGAAACTAGGTTAAGCAATGGGAGACACCCACTCTCTTTGTGGTCCACACCACGATGAGCTGGTGTACCCCATGTATCGTATGGGACCCCAGACACCTTCTCGGAACCAAGGTTTTGAGTTGTCCAGTGCTACGATGATCCCATAAAGTACCATGGCGGCGGATTTGATAGGCGGTGAGGGTTAGCCAAGTCAGAAACCAGGTTAAACAATGGGAGACATCCACTGTCGTTCTGGCCCACACCAAGATGAGCTGGCGCACCCTGTGCATCGCATGGGACCCGAGACACCTTCTCGAAACCAAGTTTCTGAGTTGTCCAATGCTACAATGATCCCACAAATGACGGTGGCAGCAGATGTGACACCCAGCGAGGAGCGGTTGAGACCAAAACCAAGTTAAGCATTGGGAGACCGCCACTCTCTGTATGGTCCACACCAAGATGAGCTGGCTTACCCTGTGCATCATACGGTACCTGACACTAACACCATGTTTCTGAGCCGTCCAATCCAATGCTACGATGATCCGTCAAATGACTATGGCAGCGGATTTCACACACGGTGGGAATTTGCTAGGTCTCAAACCAGGTTAAGCAATGGGAGACAACCACTCTCTTGCTGGTGCACACCAAGATGAGTTGGCGTACCCCGTGCATCATATGGGACCCAAGACACCTTCTCGGAACCAAGGTTCCGAGCTGTCCAATGGTATAATGACCGCACAAATCACTGTGGCAGCGGATGTGACACACCGTGAGGATCAGTTGAGTCTGCAACCCTGTCACACAATGGGAGGCTGCCACACTTTTTCTCGTCCACACCAAGATGAGCTGGCGTACCCTGTACATCACATGGTACCTAAGATTACCTCTCGGAACCAAGTTGTTGAGCTGTTGAAGGCTAGGATGATCCCACAAATGACTGTTGCCGCGGATGTGACACATAGTAAGGAGTAGCGAAGTATGAAACCAGGTTATGCAGTGGCAGACAGCCACGCTCTCTCTCGTCCAGACCAAGATGAGCCGGCTTAGCTTGCGCATCATATGGTACCTGAGACAACCCGGCAGCCGATGCCCCATTCCAGGCGGAGCCTTGGCCACTCTCGGAGGCTGGCTCGGGTAGGCCCGGGTTGGAAAGGGGGGGGCGGGGAAAGGCTTGGGGACATAAGGGGCCCAATAGTAGCACAAACTGCTAGCGAGGAATGGGAACCAGCGGAGGATGGAACGACAGGGCGTGTGGTTCGTGTTATCACGGTGTTGTGGCAAGTGTGCTGTTATGGACAGGCTCTCCAACAAATAGTGGAGTTCGCCCCACCATCTCCGCTTGCCACTGCAGGACGAGCGCACGGTGTATCGCGGGCAACGAAACAAGTGAGACGCAGAGCCACAACGAGCCATTCGCCATACCCGCTGCAGCCACTGGGTGGGGAGGGGGTTTGGGAGGGAGGATGGGGGGGGGTTAGGGGAGCTTTTGCCGGGGGGGGGGGGAGTCCGGGAGGGTGGGTTTGGGGGGGGGGGGGGTGAGGCGATTTGGGGGGAACATGCCCCCAAGGTGAAGCGTTGGTGCATCACAGGCCCCCCACCTCCCCTTGCGCACCCTCTAACCCTGCCATCACCGTAACCTTTGCAGCGAGTTGTTTCAGCTATGCCAGCCATGTTAATTAGGCTGAACAAGGTCCCCCAAAGTTCATTCATGGCTACTTTGGCCACATCATGGCGCTCCATTTTGGACCCCAACAATAACTTTGACCCTAGCTCAGGGGTAGAGGTAGAGCTAGGGTTAGGGCTAGGGTCACCGAGCTGGTGGAACCAGTCTTGGTTTTATAACCCTTTTTAGTGTCTAGGGTGGACCTACCAGGTTTAGCAGCAGCAAGCAGCAAGAGGCAACACGCGCGAAACGGGAAAAAATCAAAACTCCGTTGTGGTGCTTTGGATTCGGGTGAAATTTTGGTGCATGATACCTATGGGTGTGAAGTACAATCACACAAAGTTTGAGCAGGAAACTTGACGGTGGCGGCCGGGAACGGGATTCGCAAGTGGCGGACCTCAGTTTCAAAAATTGCATTTTAGGGCCAAAAACATCCATTTTTGGGCCAAAAAAGCCCTGGAACACATTCAAAACGGCCAAACGAACGGAAACGGTGGGTACAGTCCACGTGCGGCTTGACTTCCCTGTGTCAACGAGCTCTTTGCGGCCCTCTAACTCCATGATGTGTCCCGGAAACGGCCCAAAAAGGCCCCCGGAAGCTCCAAATGCCGACAGCCACAAACCAAGAATAGGCCATATCTTTGGCTACATGGCTCAAAATGCGATTCCGAGGGCACCGACTCTACCCGCAACACCCTACTTTTTGTGGTTTCCACCCTTCACAATTGCCCAAACGGACGCCTAGACCCCAATACCTAGGCCCAATAGGCTGCGGCAAGCTGCAAGCTCAAGCCCGAACAGGTGGGTGCTCAAATGGGTCAACAGGGTCCAGTAGGGGCAAAAAGATGACTTTTCTCAAAAATGATCCTAGACCATGTGTGACGCTAAAACAAGTTTTTGCACTATTTTGAGCTTGTGGTGGCCCATTTTAGTCCTCCGAAAATGCCAAAATCCCTTGAAAATGGGCTGTTTAGGGACCAAAAATGGGTAAAAAAATGGGTCAAAAACGCATTTTTCCAAACCTCATCCTAGACCATTTGGGGTGCACAAACGGGTGAAATGAGCCCATTTTGAGCCCATTTTGAGCCCATTTTGGGGCACTTTGGCCCCTGAAAAGGCCAAAGAGCCTTGAAAGTGGGCCTCGTGGTGATGGGGTTCACTTGCAAGCTGATTTCACTTTGTCAAGAGCCATCAATGTGTGAATCATTCTTGATGTCCCTCACCAGTCATAGCCGATGTTCCCTCCCCCACTAGCTCGGTCCCAATATTTAGTCTTGATTAGTGTTAGCGGTAGGGTCACCGAGCTGGTGGAACCAGTCTTGGTTTTATAACCCTTTTTAATGTCTAGGGTGGACCTACCAGGTTTAGCAGCAGCAAGCAAGCAGCAAGCAGCAAGCAGCAAGCAGCAAGCAGCAAGCAGCAAGCAGCAAGCAGCAAGCGGCAGCACGCGCGAAATGGGAAAAAATCAAAACTCCGTTGTGGTGCTTTGGATTTGGTTGAAATTTTGGTGCATGATACCTATGGGTGTGAAGCACAATCACACAAAGTTTGAGCGAGAAACTCGACGGTGGCGGCCAAGAACGGGATTCGCAAGTGGCGGACCTCAGTTTCAAAAATTGCAGATTAGGGCCAAAAAGAGCCATTTTTGGGCCAAAAAAGCCCTGGAACACATTCAAAACGGCCAAACGAACGGAAACGGTGGGTACGTTTCACGTGCAGCTTGACTTCCCCATGTCAGCGAGCTCTTTGAGCCCTCTAACTCCATGATATGTCCCGGAAACGGCCCAAAAAGGCCCCCAGAAGCTCCAAATGCCGACAACCACAAACCAAGAATAGGCCATATCTTTGGCTACATGGCTCAAAATGCGATTCTGAGGGCACCGACTCTACCCGCAACACCCCACTTTTTGTGGTTTCCACCCTTCACAATTGCCCAAACGGACGCCTAAACCCCAATACCTAGGCCCAATAGGCTGCGGCAAGCTGCAAGCTCAAGCCCAAACAGGTGGGTGCCCAAATGGGTCAACAGGGTCCAGTAGGGGCAAAAAGATGACTTTTCTCAAAGATGATCCTAGGCCATGTGCGACGCTAAAACAAGTGTTTTTGGACCGTTTTGAGCTTGTGGTGCCCTTTTGGTTCTCCGAAAATCCCAAAATGCCTTGAAAATGGGCTATTTTGCGACCAAAAATGAATCAAAAATGGGTCAAGAACGCATTTTTCCAAACCTCATCCTAGACCATTTGGGGTGCATTAACGGGTGAAATGAGCCCATTTTGAGCCCATTTTGGGGCATTTCGGCCCCTCGGAAGTCCACAAAGCCTTGAAAGTGGGCCTCGTGGTGATGGGGTTCACTTGCAAGCTAATTTCACTTTGCTAAGAGCCATCAATGTGTGAATCATTCTTGATGTCCCTCACCAGTCATAGCTGATGTTCTCTCCCCCACCAGCTCGGTCCCAATATTTAGTCTTGCCCTTGGTGCGCGTTTGAAACCCAATGTTGTTCCGGCCAAATTGTTCCAATGTTCTAGGCTATCTGGCCGGAACAAAAAAAGTTCAAAATTTATGTACCCCCCAACCAAGCCTACCCGTACATGGTGGCAAAATATGTTGTTTGCTAGCCTTGGGGGTCCCCGCTGGTATGCTCATATTTGTTGCCCGGCGCGTTGCCACGTGAAAAAAACTTGTTTTCAAAAACAGTTTTTGTTAGAACACCATTGGAACACCGCTGGAACAAGTTATTGGAACGTCGCCGGAACAAGCACTCTACAACAAGAGCAAAGCACAAGGAAGGGTAAAATGGTAACATACATTGTTGTGTAGGGTGCCCCCGGGGGCCCATCGGGTTAGTCTCTTGTTCTCACCTAAAAGTCCTGCGTGGTCGGGGGCCCCGGCGGGCGCCCCCGAACTCTTGTCACCCGCCCCACTATCCCCCCCATCTCCCTCACCGACCACCACCCCTTCACCCACCACCCCTTCACCCTCCACCCCTTCACCGACCACCCCTTCACCCTCCACCCCTTCACCCTCCACCCCTTCTCCCACCACCCCTTCACCCTCCACCCCTTCGACCTCCATCCTTTCCCCCTCCACCCCTTCGACCTCTTCCCCGACGCCCCCATCCCGGTTAGCCCCGGTAGCACCCAAACCTGCCCCCGGTCCATCCCCTTCGTCTCCCCCGTCCCCGTCCCCGTCGGTGCTCTCGTCCCCCTCCTCGTCCGCGTCCGCGTCGTCCTCCTTGTCCTCCTCCTCGGCCGCCATCATCTTGGCGAGGAACTTCTTCGCCTGCGTCTTGGTTTTCCAAACCAACGCTCTCGGGATGGCGAAGAGTTCGGGGTCTTTGGGGAAGGAGATCCACGTCTCCCCAACCCCGGGGGGGCCACCCGCGGCAAGGGCCTCTTTGCCCTGCTTGATCCCCCACTGCCCATTGTCCCGAAAAACTACATACACTTGCTCCCCCGCTTTGTATTTGCACCCCCCCCCCCCTCTTGCCTTTGGCTTGGCCTTGGGTTGGGGTTGGGGGGGCTGGGCCTTGGGTTGGGGGGGCGCGGCTCTCTTGGGAGCCTTGCGAGGGGGTTTGGTGGGCTCCTTGGCCGGGGGGCGGGTGGGCTCCTCGAACGCCGAGGAGTCAGTGGTGGACCCCGAGGAGGAGTCCGTTGAGGAGTCGCTGGACGACTCCTCGCTGGAGGACTCCCCCGGGAGCCTCTTCCTTTTTTGGGGGGCTAGTTTGGGGGCGCTCTTGGGTTCCCGCTTGGGGGGGCGTTGGGGTTTGGGTTTGGGTTTGGGTGCTGTTTGGGGGGCTGGGTGGGGGTTCCGGGGTTGGGGTTGCACGGGCGGTGCACACGCGGGCGGGGGGGGGGCCTCTGCGGCCACTTGTTGGCAGTGCGGCGGCGCTGGGGACATGTCGCCAATGCTGCCCCACCCCTCGATGCGCGTCGCGAGAACGCTGCCGCGGGCTGCCACGTAGTCCATCATGGCCGTGAGGAACTCGAGCACGGCGACGGGCTGCAAGTGCAACTGCTGAAGCAACGTACCCAAATAGATGGGCCGGGGATCGCTTCCTGGCCAACGAAGGATCACCCGAACGGCGCACGGGTCCGAAGGGTTGACCTGCATGTCCTCCACCTACATGGAGGATAGCCAGGATGAGTGTTCCAGGGACGTTCCAATAAGCTGTTCCGGCGACGTTCAAAAGACTTTTCAAAAGTTTTTTGGTGACAGATTGGAACGTCGCCAGAACAAATTGTTTGGAACGTCGCCGGAACAATGCACCGGCACGCCAACCATGTGCATTTTTGCGCCCTATTGGCCATGTGGACATGCTTGCGGGGGGGCATACCCGCACGCGCGTGTCCACGTTCTCCTTGATCCACGCCAACGCTTGCCGCAATTGCGAGGTCGGCGTGCGCTCACGTTCCGCTAGCACTGCCTGAACGGCAGATTGTTGGTGCCGCTGCGTGTCGTCCTCACACTTGACGCGTAGGGCGCCAGGCCGCGACAGCGTTTGGCCAACGACGAAGCCATGGTATTTGCCTTTGTCCTCGACCACATAGATGCCGTCGCGGAGGATTCGGGTCCAATTGGCCCGAAAGAGGACGGTGTCCTTGCGGGCAGTCGCCCTCACCTCGCCAAGGCCGTGGTCGGCCCAACGCTCAAAAATGAGGTGCCAATGGCAACTCCCCGCACTGACAGAGCCCGCGGTTAGAAATTTGCCCCCCTGCGCCTTGCTGGGGAGCCAGTCGTTGGGGAGGGGTGCCGTGCGCCCTGTCCCCGGCCCGGTCACCCAGGACACTGGGACCCCCCCTGGCGCGGACCCCTCCTCCCGGCGCCAGCGGCAATCACGCTGCTCCTTGCAGTGCAGCTGCTTGTGCAGGAAGCGCTGCAGCAGCCAACGGAGCGTGTAAATGGTGGGGTGGGGGGCTCATAGGACACAGGCGTCCAGGGGGGGGGGGGGTTGGGGCCTACCATCTCCCTTGTCCAGGGAAAATTGGCAGCTTTTGCTGCCAGGGATGAGCCAAGTCGGTTGCGCATCCAATCCGTAATGCGCAAGACGCCGCCGGCGTCATCCCCCTCCCCCTCCCCATCCCCATCCCCCTCCCCATCCCCATCCCCCCCCCCCCCTCTTCTTCCTCTCTCTTAACCCCCGGGTTAGCCCTCCGCTCTTCATCCTTCTCATCCACCACCACCTTACCCAGCTCCACAATGTCATCGTCGTTGTCACCCCCTTCCTGTTTCACCTACAACCCCCCACCCATGCCCTGCAACTCCCTTTCAAGCACCTCCACCGCCTTCTGTGCCTCCCTTACCCGCCGGTTCCCCTCGAGAACCCTCTCGCCCGCGTGCCCCCCCCCCGGTGATGTCCCCACGCCGCCGGCACTCCGCCAATTTCGCAGACCATTTTTTCACCCGGCGGCGCAGGCTTTCAACATTGCCCCTCGCCACTTGCAGCTCCCCCAAAACCACGGCGTGCTCCCGAACCCCCCCCCCGTTACTCATTGAGCTCCCAGTCGAGGGCTCGGGCAACTGGGGGCGATGCGCTTGGAGAGGCGCAACTGGCGCGGCCCCTTGTGGGGCAGGCCGTGGCGGCTCCGATGGCCGGTGAGCGGGGGTTGCCCACGGAGGATGTTTGGGAGCGCCCTGAGGTGGGGGAGGGGCTGGCGAAGCCAGCGCAGAGCTGCTGCGTGGCTCGGAGCGCGTGGCCCCCTGTGCCCCCAGTGGGGCTGGCGGGGGTGGTGCAGCCAGTGCTGCCCCCAGGGCCTTGGTCTCGGTCATCCCGTCCTGCAGACAAGGATGCCGGAGAGAGGCCAACCCTACCCAGACACCTTGTTCTGGCGACGTTCCAACAACCTGTTCTGGCGACGTTCTGGCGACGTTCCAGTGGCCGCTGGAACGTCGCCAGAACGTCGCCGGAACAGGTTGTTGGAACGTCGCCGGAACAGTGGAAAATAGGCACAGTTCGGCGCGCGCACAGGGCGCACTGCGTGCACTACGGCCCCGTGGGGGGGGGGGGCATCCACTACAAAGAATCCTAGCCCCTTTATGGGCATGGGGCACGAACAATCACTGGGGGTTCTTGGGTTTTCCCCTTCCCCTGGACATCAAAGATTCCTAGCCCCTTTATGGGCATGGGGCACGAATAATCACTGGGGGTTCTTGGGTTTTCCCCTTCCCCTCAACAACAAAGATTCCTAGCCCCTTTATCGGCATGGGGCACGAATAATCACTGGGGGTTCTTGGGTTTTCCCCTTCCCCTCAACAACAAATCATCAAATTCCTAAAGAGCAAAGAGCAAAAGGGACACAGGGGGGAGCGGGGGGAGCAGGGCAGGCAGGGACACACAAACCCAACGCACTGATTTCCACTGCGCGCAAAGCGCGCCAAAGCATACACCCAAACCCAAACCCAAACCTCGGCCCAAACCAAAACCTGCACCCGAACCCACACCCAAACCTAGGCCCAAAGCCAAGCCCAAACCCACACCCAAGCCCAAACCCACACCCAGGCCCAAGCCCAAACCCACACCCAGCCCCAAGCCCAAACCCAAGCCCAAACCCCCACCCAAGCCCAAACCCGCAAACCTGCATATTCTTGGTGGCCTTCAGAAGCGCCAACATCATTTGCATCATATCTGCGCTGACGGGCGCGACCATGGATAGGAGCAGAAGAAAGAAGAGACCTGAGGAACGGGGGTGGTGCAGAGGGGGTGGTCTCTAGTGCAGCCCTGGGAACACAAGGCACATGTCGACCAGCATCATGTTGGTGGAGATGAATGTGAAAGTACAAGAAAACCCATTGCAACACTTGCCGCAGGGCGTCGGCGTCCGAATCAATGGATGCCTGCGAGCGACCGCAGCTGGCGGTCCCAGTAGCCGTTTGCCGGCCACCGCCCCGGGCATTGTGTTCGTTGAAAGCCTGCTTCAGGAAGCGGTTAAGGCTTTCGACAATGTCATTGGAGAACATTGCCAATCCGAGCGGCCAAATGTCGTCCAATACCCGATCCGCATCCTCCTCCAGGAACAGGAGGTAATGGGACGCGGACCTAGGAGCACCATGCTCCCGGAAGGTAGCTGCCGCTGCCCAGCATTGGGGACGCGTACCCACCTGATAGGTGTGGTACAGGTCCTTCAAAAGCTTCGCCATCCCCATCACAGCCCTATAGAGGGGCTACTCCGGCCCAACCGACAGCAACAATGCAACATCGGGCCAAGCCGCAAACAGGCGCGACGTCTCCTCACCATCCGGGGAACAATCCTTGCCTAGGCGGCACCCAGTGCGATGCTCATGCAATACCGCCTGAATCGCCGCACGGGACACCTCATCGCCCCCGGCTAGCCGCTCTGCCGCCAACCGCTCAATGTTGGTCATTTGCAACCGGCCCATCGCCATGCAACAGTGCAAAATGCACATGACAACGCGGCACCGGGCAAAGACCACCACTGGTTCCATGGAACAACCTGCGGCCTTCAAAGATGGTGTTCCCAACAAGAAGGACGTCCGCTGTGCGTGGTCCGACTCGGTGGTCCGGACCACGTCTTTGCCCCGCCACACAGCGGCGTCGGAGTTCCAAATCCCCTCGTTGTATAGTGACCCCACTTGTGGGGCCGGTGTGATCCCGATAATGCGGCGCACCCAGGGGGAATCACCACCGAGCCAGGCATCGGCCGCTTCCTCATTGGAATTGAAGACCACCCGGTGGGTGTCCACGACCTCTTGGATGGCCTAAGAAAAAAACATCAATTTTGTTGGAACCAGATTGTTCCGGTGGCGGTTCCAACGAAACACTTGAACGTCGCCGGAACGTCGCCGGAACAAGTCATCGGAACGTCGCCGGAACAACACGGTGTGTGCGCGGCACACCTTAATATTGTCTTCCCAAAGGGTTGCTAGGGTCGCCATCGCTTTGTCCCCGCAGATTGCGAGGCCGATGACCCACACGCAGGCGGGAATTCGTCCCCAAAGGCCCATGTTGGCGATGGACACAGACAATTGGGACCACTCCCCGCCTGCGCAGGGGTAGCCATCCCCCCTGACAATGAAAGTCAGGGGGAACGACCAATCGATCATGCGGCACAACGGGGGTTGGCTAGCAATGTAGCGCAGCCATGATGCCCACGGCCAACTGATGCCCGTGGCCTTGGGATCCGAAGTGCTCACCGCGGGGGCCAGCTCCAAGGGGGCCAGTAGATCTTGCCAGCGCTGCTGGAAAGCCCTCTCAGGGCAAATTGGACGGGCGAATGGAAGGCCCGTGGTCGCGGTGTACTTCAGCCCGCGGAGGGTGTACACTTCCGAGAGCGTGCGCCAAGCGGATTTGGGCGCACGCAGGTTGAGGATGAGCTCGCAACACTCATCCGGGGGGAGGACCTCGGAGGCGTACTTGGCGATTGCCCCCTGCTGTATCTCTCGTACACAGCTTGGTTGGGCCAAGCGCACGGCCACCGCAAATTGGCGGCGGGCGTGTGGAGAGGAGATGGCCCATTCCGCTATGAGCTCCCCAACAAGATCCCCGTCCCGGAGGCTAACAGCACTAGCCAAATGGACGAGGTGGGTGGTTAGTTGCGCAACGCGGGTTGGCGATCTAGCCATGATGAAGCTACAACAATGAACTACGAAGCGAAATTTGGCAATCCATACCTCTAGGGGAAGATGCCCGTAGACCCACCGAGCATTCAGGCAAGGAACAAATACCAAAATGGGACCCTAGGCATGGCCACAATGCACAAATCAAACGGGAGAATGGGGACGCCAACGTTGAAAAGTCATACAACGCTGCGTCTGAACTACACGAAACAGCAGGCTTGCAAATGGATACGAAAAGTTCGAAATGTGTACACCTAGTGGAAGGTGGCACCAACGGCTCACAAGATGTCAACATGGCCTCGATGGGAAAGACAAGCTTTGGACGCGTTATACGTGCAAGAAAGAGACAAAAAACATCATTTACGAACTTGGAAACTCATGGTGATGGATCTGGTTATCTGGCCTGCGACACTTGTTCCAGTGGTGTTCCCAACGAGATTGTTCCGGCGGGAATTGTTCCCATTGGGAATATTCTAGTCGGGAACAACATTGGGTTTCAAACGCGCACCAAGGGTGAGTAGGGTTCGGGTTAGGGATAGGGCTAGGCTTGGGGCTAGGGGTAGGGTTAGGACTAGGTTGAGGGTTGGGGTGGGTGTTCGGGTCAGGGTTGAGTTTAACGATAGTGCTGGGTGGAAGTGAACAAACTCTTCCTTTGGGCGGCTTTGGTGCCCATGGAGCGTTGGGCGCCTCTGGTGCCGACGAACTACTGAGGGGGGCAGCACCTTTAGCAACTAGTTGGTGGCTAGAGGCCCCTAGAGCGGGTGTGAAGCAACGGATACTCAGCTACCATATGACCCCCGTAACACAGGTCACAGGTCATCGCCAACAACATTGTCCTGCTGCACTGCAGCACTGTTTGTTCAGTAAAGTATTTAAAGCAAAGTCTCGGCAGGTCACCTCACTCTGCCCTCCCCATGGGCCCCGATTAGGTCAACCGAGGTTGCTTGGGCCAGTTCTCAGGGCTGTCCTCATTTGACTCCTCTGAAATGTGAGATCCCCCGGAGCAGTTTGAGTCGGTGTCACAAGAGTCTGGCATCTCCTGCAGTCCCAATTCCCCGCAGATATCTTGCACTGATTTTTGGTTCGTGACACATTCATACGCCTTTTTTGCTCCCTTGGACGCCTTGGCGTGTGCGTGTTCATTGCCCGTCACCCCCACATGTGATGGCACCCACAGAATGTCCACGCTGTCCCCCAGTAGCTGCCATTGCCCCCACAAGTCCTCCCACAGGTCTGCATGCGCCAGTGGTCCTCTCGACCCCACCCACTTGTGCCTGGACCACTTGTTGCATTTTCCTGTTAACCCTTTATACACCAGTTCCGAGTCGGTCACCACCAGGAGAGGCCGACCTGGACATTTGTGATACACAGCCCGAAGGGCCGCTTTCAGCTCCGCTCTAGTTATAGATTGTCGCTCTGTGTTCAACAGCGGCAACTCCTCATTGCAGACATCATTGAGGCCCCTAGAGCGGGGGGGGGGGGGGGGGCAGGGGTAGTTGGCGCCCTACGGCCCGCGGAGTCAACCCCCCCTCCCGTGTACGGGCATTTTCGCGGGGGGCGAAGGGTCATTCTGACGCAAAGTGGAAATTTTTCCAGTTTTTTGTGGATTTCTCAAAAACGTCGAAGCCTACCTTTTCGAGTTCTCCAAGGGAAGGGCGTTTCGGAAAGGTATGGGTACAGGGGGGGGGGGGGGATTTTTTTGCAACCCGGAGCCGCACGATTTGGTGGTTTGGGATCGACACTGTTTTTTCCGTTTGCCTCCGTCATACATGTGCGTTGTTTGGCTTTCCCGTCCACTGCTTGTTGCACAAGTGCACTGTTTTTGTCGTTTTTGCCCGCCAAACTGCCGTCTAAAGCCAAAAGACTCATTTTGGGTTCCCCTAGACCAGAAAAAGGCAAAATCAGGCCCTCTGACAAATTGCCGGGCCGTCAATATCATTTCTATAAGGGAACGAGTCGTAGGGCATTGATAGAGGCGATCCCGTACGCACAACAACAACAAAAACTTCTGACGGACATGCACAACGACAATGACGACGACGCTTTTGATTTTAATGACATCAAGCAAAGACGTCACACAGTGTCACCATTGTAGGCCCTTGGATATATATATATATATATATATATATATATACATATATATATATATATATATATATATATATATATATATATATATATATTAGTTGCGTGAAGACAATACCAAGGGCAACTACAGATCCATGAGGAGGCAATCCAAGATGTTGTCCCTTGGGCGATGCGAAAGGGCGGAGTTATTTAAGTCCTCTACCTTAGCGATCGCGCCCGGTGCAAAATTTTAAATGCCTCCGTCATTATATGGCTTCCCAACCATGAAAATTTTTTTGGTGTTTGTGGTGATTGGAATTTTACGGAGCCCGACCATAGAGAATCACGTTGTTGAACATGAGAAACAATACCATGTTGTATGAATGCTTTGGCACCATGGATAGGATGCCAACGCCGCGGGCCAGTGTGCAATTTCTGTGGGATCACACCAAGGGAGTCCCCATAAGGGGAAACCATGCCAAACATAAGGAATATTGCTACCAAATATAACAGGGCAAGAAGCCCACCACATTCGCAGCCGAGACCATCACCAAAAGTTTCCATTGGACATCGGTTGGTAAGCAAAAACCATGTCATGGCCCGAATGTAGCCCTATTTTTGAGATGTTTGCACAGCAAGGCTCTTCAATGATTGTAAGAACAAGGAATATTCGGGTTCTTGGCAGCCAATTGAGGTGATCCTTGGTACGCGTTTGAAACCCAATGTTGTTCCCGACTAGAATATTCCCAATGGGAACGATTCCCGCCGGAACAATTTCGTTGGGAACACCACTGGAACAAGTGTCGCAGGCCAGATAACCAGATCCATCACCATGAGTTTCCAATTTCGTAAATGATGTTTTTTGTCTCTTTCTTGCATGTGTAACGCGTCCAAAGCTTGTCTTTCCCATCGGGGCCATGTTGACATATTGTGAGCCGTTGGTGCCACGTTCCACTAGGTGTACACATTTCGAACTTTTCGTATCCATTTGCAAGCCTGCTGTTCCTTGTCGTTCAGACGCAGCGTTGTATGCCTTTTCAACGTTGGCGTCCCCGTTCTCCCGTTTGATTTGTGCATTGTGGCCATGCCTCCGGTCCCATTTTGGTATTTGTTCCTTGCCTAAATGCTCGGTGGGTCTACGGGCATCTTCCCCTAGAGGTATGGATTGCCAAATTTCGCTTCGTAGTTCATTGTTGTAGCTTCATCATGGCTAGATCGCAAACCCGCGTTGCGCAACTAACCACCCACCTCGTCCATTTGGCTAGTGCTGCTAGCCTCCGGGACGGGGATCTTGTTGGGGAGCTCATAGCGGAATGGGCCATCTCCTCTCCACATGCCCGCCGCCAATTTGCGGTGGCCGTGCGCTTGGCCCAACCAAGCTGTGTACGAGAGATACAGCAGGGGGCAATCGCCAAGTACGCCTCCGAGGTCCTCCCCCCGGATGAGTGTTGCGAGCTCATCCTCAACCTGCGTGCGCCCAAATCCGCTTCGCTCACGCTCTCGGAAGTGTACACCCTCCGCGGGCTGAAGTACACCGCGACCACGGGCCTTCCATTCGCCCGTCCAATTTGCCCTGAGAGGGCTTTCCAGCAGCGCTGGCAAGATCTACTGCCCCCCTTGGAGCTGGCCCCCGCGGTGAGCACTTCGGATCCCAAGGCCACGGGCATCAGTTGGCCGTGGGCATCATGGCTGCGCTACATTGCTAGCCAACCCCCGTTGTGCCGCATGATCGATTGGTCGTTCCCCCTGACTTTCATTGTCAGGGGGGATGGCTACCCGTGCGCAAGCGGGGAGTGGTCCCAATTGTCTGTGTCCATCGCCAACATGGGCCTTTGGGGACGAATTCCCGCCTGCGTGTGGGTCATCGGCCTCGCAATCTACGGGGACAAAGCGATGGCGACCCTAGCAACCCTTTGGGAAGAGAATATTAAGGTGTGCCGCGCACACACCGTGTTGTTCCGGCGACGTTCCGATAACTTGTTCTGGCGACGTTCTGGCGACGTTCAAGTGTTTCGTTGGAACCGCCACCGGAACAATCTGGTTCCAACAAAATTGATGTTTTTTTCTTAGGCCATCCAAGAGGTCGTGGACACCCACCGGGTGGTCTTCAATTCCAATGAGGAAGCGGCCGATGCCTGGCTCGGTGGTGATTCCCCCTGGGTGCGCCGCATTATCGGGATCACACCGGCCCCACAAGTGGGGTCACTATACAACGAGGGGATTTGGGACTCCGACGCCGCTGTGTGGCGGGGCAAAGACGTGGTCCGGACCACCGAGTCGGACCACGCACAGCGGACATCCTTCTTGTTGGGAACACCATCGTTGAAGGCCGCAGGTTGTTCCATGGAACCAGTGGTGGTCTTTGCCCGGTGCCGCGTTGTCATGTGCATTCTGCACTGTTGCATGGCGATGGGCCGGTTGCAAATGACCAACATTGAGCGGTTGGCGGCAGAGCGGTTAGCCGGGGGCGATGAGGTGTCCCGTGCGGCGATTCAGGCGGTATTGCATGAGCATCACACTGGGTGCCGCCTAGGCAAGGATTGTTCCCCGGATGGTGAGGAGACGCCGCGCCTGTTTGCGGCCTGGCCCGATGTTGCATTGTTGCTGTCGGTTGGGCCGGAGGAGACCCTCTATAGGGCTGTGATGGGGATGGCAAAGCTTTTGAAGGACCTGTACCACACCTATCAGGTGGGTACGCGTCCCCAATGCCGGGCAGCGGCAGCTGCCTTCCGGGAGCATGGTGCTCCTAGGTCCGCGCCCCATTACCTCACGTTCCTAGAGGAGGATGCAGATCGGGTATTGGACGACATTTGGCCGTTCAGATTGGCAATGTTCTCCAATGACATTGTCGAAAGCCTTAACCGCTTCTTGAAGCAGGCTTTCAACGAACACAATGCCCGGGGCGGTGGCCGGCAAACGGCTACTGGGACCGCCAGCTGCGGTCGCTCGCAGGCATCCATTGATTCGGACGCCGACGCCCTGCGGCAAGTGTTGCAATGGGTTTTCTTGTACTTTCACATTCATCTCCACCAACATGATGCTGGTCGACATGTGCCTTGTGTTCCCAGGGCTGCACTAGAGACCACCCCCTCTGCACCACCCCCGTTCCTCAGCTCTCTTCTTTCTTCTGCTCCTATCCATGGTCGCGCCCGTCAGCGCAGATATGATGCAAATGATGTTGGCGCTTCTAAAGGCCACCAAGAATATTCAGGTTTGCGGGTTTGGGCTTGGGTGGGGGTTTGGGCTTGGGTTTGGGCTTGGGCCTGGGTGTGGGTTTGGGCTTGGGTGTGGGTTTGGGCTTGGGTTTGGGCTGGGGGTTGGGTGTGGGTTCGGGTGCGGGTTTTGGTTTGGGCCTAGGTTTGGGTTTGGGTTTGGGTGTATGCTTTGGCGCGCTTTGCGCGCAGCGGAAATCAGTGCGTTGGGTTTGTGTGTCTTGTGTGTTGCCCTGCTCTCCCCGCTCCAGCAGCGCCGGCGGCGTGGGGACCTCACAGGGGGGGGGGGCACGCGAGCGAGAGGGTTTTCGAGGGGAACCGGCGGGTAAGGGAGGCGCAGAAAGGCGGTGGAGGTGCTTGAAAGGGAGTTGCAGGGCATGGGTGGGGGAGTGCAGGTGAAACAGGAAGGGGGTGTCGGCGACGATGAGATTGTGGAGCTGGGTGAGGTGATGGTGGATGAGAAGGATGGAGAGCGGAGGGCTAACCCGGGGGTTAAGAGAGAGGAAGAAGAGGGGGGGGGGGGGGGAGGGGGATGGGGAGGGGGAGGGGGATGACGCCGGCGGCGTCTTGCGCATTACGGATTGGATGCGCAACCGACTTGGCTCATCCGTGGCAGCAAAAGCTGCCAATTTTCCCTGGACAAGGGAGATGGTAGCCCCCCCCCCCCCCCTGGACGCCTGTGTCCTACGAGCCCGCCACCCCACCATTTACACGCTCCGTTGGCTACTGCAGCGCTTCCTGCACAAGCAGCTGCACTCAAGGAGCAGCGCGATTGCCGCTGGCGCCGGGAGGAGGGGTCCGCGCCAGGGGGGGTCCCGGTGTCCTGGGTGACCGGGCCGGGGACAGGGCGCACGGCACCCCTCCCCAACGACTGGCTCCCCAGCAAGGTGCAGGGGGGCAAATTTCTAACCGCGGGCTTTGTCAGTGCGGGGAGTTGCCATTGGCACCTCATTTTTGAGCGTTGGGCCGACCACGGCCTTGGCGAGGTGAGGGCGACGCCCCGCAAGGACACCGTCCTCTTTCGGGCCAATTGGACCCGAATCCTCCGCGACAGCATCTATGTGGTTGAGGACAAAGGCAAATACCATGGCTTCGTCGTTGGCCAAACGCTGTCGCGGCCTGGCGCCCTACGCGTCAAGTGTGAGGACGACACATAGCGGCACCAACAATCTGCCGTTCAGGCAGTGCTAGCGGAACGTGAGCGCACGCCGACCTCGCAATTGCGGCAAGCGTTGGCGTGGATCAAGGAGAACGTGGACACGCGCGTGCGGGTATGCCCCCCCGCAAGCATGTCCACATGGCCAATAGGGCGCAAAAATGCACATGGTTGGCGTGCCGGTGCATTGTTCCGGCGACGTTCCAAACGGCTTGTTCTGGCGACGTTCCAATCTGTCACCAAAAAACGTTTGAAAAGTCTTTTGAACGTCGCCGGAACAGCTTATTGGAACGTCGCTGGAACACTCATCCTGGCTATCCTCCATGTAGGTGGAGGACATCTAGGCCAACCCTTCAGGCCCGCGCGCCGTTCGGGTGATCCTTCGTTGGCCAGGAAGCGATTCCCGGCCCATCTATTTGGGTACCTTGCTTCAGCAGTTGCACTTGCAGCCCGTCGCCGTGCTCGAGTTCCTCACGGCCATGATGAACTACGTGGCAGCCCGCGGTAGCGTTCTCGCGACGCGCATCGAGGGGTAGGGCAGCATTGGCGACATGTCCCCAGCGCCGCCGCACTGCCAACAAGTGGCCGCAGAGCCCCCCCCCCAGGCCCGCGTGTGCACCGCCCGTGCAACCCCAACCCCCGAACCCCTGCCCAACCCCCCAAACAGCACCCAAACCCAAACCCAAACCCCAACGCCCCCCCAAGCGGGAACCCAAGAGCGCCCCCAAACCACCCCCCCAAAAAAGGAAGAGGCTCCCGGGGGAGTCCTCCAGCGAGGAGTCGTCCAGCGACTCCTCAACGGACTCCTCCTCGGGGTCCACCACCGACTCCTCGGCATTCGAGGAGCCCCAGCCCCGCCCCCCGGGCAAGGAGCCCACCAAACCCCCTCGCAAGGCTCCCAAGAGAGCCGCGCCCCCCCAACCCAAGGCCAAGCCAAAGGCAAGAGGGGGGGGGGGTGCAAATACAAAGCGGGGGGGGCAAGTGTATGTAGTTTTTCGGGACAATGGGCGGTGGGGGATCAAGCAGGGCAAAGAGGCCCTTGCCGCGGGTGGCCCCCCCGGGGTTGGGGAGACGTGGATCTCCTTCCCCAAAGACCCCGAACTCTTCGCCATCCCGAGAGCGTTGGTTTGGAAAACCAAGACGCAGGCGAAGAAGTTCCTCGCCAAGATGATGGCGGCCGAGGAGGAGGACAAGGAGGACGACGCGGACGCGGACGAGGAGGGGGACGAGAGCACCGACGGGGACGGGGACGGGGGAGACGAAGGGGATGGACCGGGGGAAGGTTTGGGTGCTACCGGGGCTAACCGGGATGGGGGCGTCGGGGAAGAGGTCGAAGGGGTGGAGGGGGAAAGGATGGAGGTCGAAGGGGTGGAGGGTGAAGGGGTGGTGGGAGAAGGGGTGGAGGGTGAAGGGGTGGAGGGTGAAGGGGTGGTGGGTGAAGGGGTGGAGGGTGAAGGGGTGGTGGGTGAAGGGGTGGTGGTCGGTGAGGGAGATGAGGGGGATAGTGGGGCGGGTGACAAGAGTTCGGGGGCGCCCGCCGGGCCCCCGACCACGCAGGACTTTTAGGTGAGACAAAGAGACTAACCCGATGGGCCCCCGGGGGCACCTTACACAACAATGTATGTTACCATTTTACCCTTCCTTGTGCTTTGCTCTTATTGTAGAGTGCTTGACCGGGGCCGGCGACGTTCCAATAACTTGTTCCAGCGGTGTTCCAATGGTGTTCTAACAAAAACTGTTTTTGAAAACAAGTTTTTTTCACGTGGCAACGCGCCGGGCAACAAATATAAGCATACCAGCGGGGACCCCCAAGGCTAGCAAACAACATATTTTGCCACCATGTACGGGTAGGCTTGGTAGGGGGACAAATATATTTTGAAGTTTTTTTGTTCCGGCCAGATAGCCTAGAACACTGGAACAATTTGGCCGGAACAACATTGGGTTTCAAACGCGCACCAAGGGGAAAACCAAGTAAAGTGGTGTCATTGAGTTTTGTTGTGTTCCGTCTACAATTATTTGACTTGAGACAGCTAGGAATTTTGGCTGCAACAACCTCACTTCTGGCCTCCGCATAGGCCTGCCATTGTTTCACATCAGCTTGAAACCTTGAGTTTGGGATTGTCCACATGCTCTTTCACTTTTACCCCTCTCCCTTCGTCCCGCTGAATCAAGTCCACCCCCCCTCACCCCAAGACAATGCTACCACACGGTCAATCTTCACAAACTTTATTCAACGTTAGACACAGCGGAGAGGGAAACGGAGAAGGCCCTTCTCTTGGCCACACAAGATCATGAGCGTGTCATCACCCCGCAAGTGTAGCATGAGGCGGAACGAGTACCGCATGTCTTTTGGGGCCGAATTTCAAGATCAGGGTAGGGACCATTAACCGTGTGGCACTCATATCGTCATCATGTTGTGGTGTTGGGACCTCATGTGTTTTGCATTACAAAGCCCGTTTCAAGAGCTTTCCAAAAAAGTATAAACACACACTGTGCGCCCTTTTTCGAAAACTATGTTTCAGAACATGGTACATTTCTCAGGACACCCCCCCAGAAAATGGCTAGTCCAGCTGTGGCCTGCAAACAGCAGATGGAAAATTTTCTTTGAAACATCGTGGAATTGGAACTTGAGACCAACACCAAGGAATTCCGCACCAAATATTGCATCATTTGACGTGTTTTCGAAATAGGATGTAGTAACAATATCCTGGAGATATGACCCCCGAACAATCTCTTGGTATGCGCATGGTCTACAGAGACCGGCAGAACTGGGCCTCTGATAGGGAAACATTATTGTTCGTTCCGGCTGGCATTTTGACATATCTTAGAGTTAGATTAAAACTGAAATTGCGTGGAAGAGCCAAGAGTGAGCACTTTTCAGAAACGTATAATGTACCCCACCCCCAAACGTATTTCTAAGAAATCGGCCCGGTCTCGGCGAAAACCCGGCTATGTAACTATGAAGGACACACACAAAGGACAATTGGTGGACAAACCAGGGTAAAACCATATACCGCATTTTTTTGATGAAAAAGGTGCTGTTTCACATGGTACTCCCTTGTTTAGTGCCTTCTATGGAGGTTTTTGCATCCGTACAGGCCGAGGGTCAACATTTCTACCTGGGTGTACCCCCTATAGCCCCCCCACTATTCCCCATTAGCCCACGTGTTCTCCGAAAAAGCTGAATTTTTTCCTCGCGGTCGGGCCTATGGGACAAAACCAGGGTTTTGCGTTTACCCCTTCTTTGTCCGCGGGGACAATTTCATTTGTCCGCGGACAAATTCAATTGTTTGTGCGGACAAACTTTTTGTCCGTGCACAAACATTTTGTTTTATCCGCGCGGACAAATCACTTTGTCTGTACAAACAAACCATAGTTAATTCTTCACTTTGCCTGTTTAACACCACTTCCGCGCATGTATGGAAAATGCACATTGCACAAACACGCAGCACGGAGACATTTCATTCCACCTGTTTCCATGGCGAGCACCACATCAATGATCCGTACCACCTCAGTGTTTCATCACCAAACAACACATTTTATGTGCACCGTGCCTTACTCGGCCTTTCGTCCCATCAAGCTCTTCCAACACACCTTCCTCTTTCGGAACAACACATGTTGTGTCCACGCCCCGATACACACATTTACCTCCTTCGTGCACAGCTGCACGCCCAGATTGTCGTTATGGATGATCTCCGCATATGCCCCTCCCTTACCCCTGACCCCACTGCCCTGTTTGCCCTTCTTGCCCCCCTTGAAGGAGCGTTACCTCACTTCACTCTTCAAAAACTTGTGCCTCTCCCCCCCCCCGGAAGGCAGCATACTTTGACATCCCACCCCCACCTTGCAGAAAATCCCCAGAGGTGGTCAACCCAGAGATGTGCCCACAACAGTTTTTTTGAACCCAAGCAAAATATGGCTTTCCCCCTGCTGACGCGTACACTCTTCGAGCTCCCCTAATTGTGTCCTATACAATTCCCACGTGAAAAAATTAGGACGCAAGCTCTGCCACATGCCGCCCCCAGCGCCCTATATGCTTGCACCCACGACTTTTCCTTGCCCTCCCCCACATGTTGCAACAAACCATCATCATCCATGTCCCTGGCCAAGTGCTCCCACCCCTTTTCCTTGGCGCACAAGAGTGCTGCACCCTGTCCAAACTGTAGTCCCTTCTTTTTACCTCCCTGGGAACCATCTTCCCTTGGGGAGCCTGGGTACGCGCGGGCGTGAAAGCTGTCAATACGCGTTTGCACCCATCTTCGTGCCCTACCCTTTGACTAGTGATGATTCAGCATGTTTGGTCTAAATTCACATCTGCCAACAAGCAAAAGCACATGCACACAGAAATCGATAAGTAGCGTCGGTGTTGTCTGGGGCGTGATGTCGCATAAGGCAGCCTGTGCCATAGATACTGTCCAGGGTGGGTGGGTGGGCCATCGACATACAAAATATAAAAGACAACTGAGCGGACAATCAGTGCAGACACATATACACTCAATCTTGCACAGACCAAACTTGGGTTTGTCTATGGCAAACCTCATTTTGGTCTAAATTCACATCTGCCAACAAGCAAAAGCACATGCACACAGAAAACCATAAGTAGCGTCCGTATGCGAGTCTGGGGCGCAAACACTCCCCTACACCGACATGATAGCAGGCTGAATCCGCCCTGAAAGAAAAAAAAATAGATACCGGCCGCGCGCCTTGATCGGCCGCGCCGTGCAACACACGCACCCCGCGCAACACACGCCTACGCCGTGACACCCCCCCTCTCAGTCGCACTGCGTCATTTACAGCACTCTTGCCGCTGTAACCGGACGCTGTAACCTCTCATGGCCCCGACAGCCCCCTCACCCGGTTCGGCCAAAGGCTGACCGTTGTGTTTGGTTGCTGCACCGGGTGAGGGCACGTCAGAAGGCAGGGGCACGACGCCCAGGCACACTCAGCCACTCTCGGCCCGCAGCACGCTTACCTCACCGTCATTCACATCGTCTCCCTAGCACGCAGACACTCGCATGCTCAGAGCTATCGGGCGCCGTGCTCCCCGCTGGGCCCCGTCTGCCCCCTCACCCGGCTCGGCCAAAGGTTGAACGTTGTGTTTGTTTGTAGCACCGGGCAAGGGCGCGTCGGAGGACACCGGCACGACGCCCAGCTATTTGCAGCCAACGGCCCAAGGACCAAACGCAGGGCGTTACGGCGCGTCAAGCAGGTTTTCGGACCTTCATGCCCACATGACCCTGCAGCTGCTTTATCACCTGTAGCTCCAACGCCCATACATGCTGGACTAACACCGTGGGGCCGCCCATAGCCAACCTCAGCCGACATGTGGCCTCCTCTTGTGCTGCGGCATAGTCCCCCCTCCACCCCGACTGAATACGGCTGAAAGGATCCGCCGGGTTGCATTCCCCTGGGACCCAGCACAGATACCACGACCTACGCGACCGCGTGCACGCGTATACCAGCCGTCGCAAAATTCTACTCCGCACTCGCAACCCCACACTCGCTTTTCCTGCCGCAAAACTTTGCACTACCGAAAAGTTATCTCCAACCAGACCTAGTCTGTCCCACCCCAATGCGGACACGAAATGCACTGCATACTCTAATGCCGCGAACTCTGCAATCTGCTGATTGCACAACACCTCATGTACGATCCCTGACCTTCCCCCCATTGTGTATCCCCATAGCGCCATCCTCCAGGTTCGCCCATCGCAGGCTCCATCAAAAAAAATGTACTCAGCCCAATCGCGCGGCCTCTTAAAAAAAACCAAGGGCCTCCATGCCATCAGCCCCCATGGCAGCAAGCCCGCAAGGGTGTGCAACAAACGCAAGGGGGCGTCAGCCAACCACTGAGGCTGCCACAGTATATGCGCCCACACCGGCGCCACGAACGGCAGCACTCCCCAATTTGGGCGCACAAACCACAGCAACCTGCCCAAAAAGCGTAGCAAACGGCGGCGTGTACAAGGGCCTACAGCCAGTTGCCACCAGCGCGCCACCAAAGCTTGCCAATTTCCGCGCGCCGTGGACACAGTGGCAGCCTGGAAATCGAAAAACTTTCCAATCCATGCCAAACCAACGGCGGCCTCCAAGGTACTTTTTGGACTGACAATGGCCCCTTCCTCCCTCAGGCGTGAAGCAACAACACCCGCCTGCATACTAACCCACTTCCTGCCATACCCAATAATAAACACATCGTCCAGGTAGACAAGCACCAAGACCCCCTGCACCCTCGCGCTCTGCACCAGCCTGACCATCACGGCCTGGCAAATGGCTGGACTGTGGGTCCACCCGAACGGGAGACAATCAAAACTATACAATACTCCATCCACTGAAACTCGAAAGGCGTCAGTAAATTCAATAGGGGTCTTCAGAGACCAAAAACAATTACTAAGATCGACATGACATGCACACAAAACAGGCTCTTCCCCCACACAGGGCGGGTCAGCTTTCAGCGACGCCATCTGGTGAAGAAGAAAAATGACATTATCCCCCAGCACCCCCGCACAACCGGCTGGAACGAAATCCAAATGTATATTCCAATGCACAATCTGTACAAAAGCGACAAGCTCAACGCTTGGCAATCGCAAGGGGGGGCTGTCGCACCCCTGGGCCTTGTTGAAAAGGACCATGTTGCAAAAACAGCTTGCCTTTTCGCTGTTTTTCGGGATAGCGAAAAGGGACCCATTGGGGCCCAAACCGTCCGCAAGACAGGGGCGCAGTACCCCTTGCTGTACCAATGCCTTGGCCAGGACCGCAGACTGGCCCGTTACAGGCGCCAGAGAAGAAAAGGACCGCCTGCTCACCTCGCCAAAGTTACCCGGCACCAATGCCTTCCAAATATCGGGGGGGATGCGGACATTACCCACAGGTCCCACCCCCCTTTCTAAAATGGTCGTAGTTAATGGCACCACAATTAACTTTGGGGAAGTGGAGTCTCGCAACCAGATCAGCCACGCGTCCCTCGTGAGCTGCACAAAAAACTGACCGATATGTACCCCAGGGTGCGGTGTCCCTAACTCTGACGAATGCCTCCACATCCTGAGCACCAGCACCAGCAGCCGTCCCAGGATCCAGCCATCATCGCCTCCGCTGCTTGGCGGGAGGTCGATCACCTCCCGCAGCTTGCTACACCACTCCCGAACCGCTCCGTCCCGTACTCGCTGCAGGATCCACTCGGCCAACTCGGGGCCCTAGGGCTGCCGATGCCACGAGGCTGGCACTGCCATGTCTACGCACCTTGACGGTGCGGCGCACCGGGACTCCAGGTCGCTGAGGCGTGTCATCATCCGACAGTACAATGCACGCTCGCTTGGACCCAACGTCAGGCTGCTGCTCCACAGCTGGCTGTCCGTCCCGAAATGACTCCGAAATCGCTGCAGGCCAGAAATCGTGCCCTCGCGCCGTGCGCTTAACGAACTTGGAGGGTCCCTCTTGCCATGGTAGTCTGATGGAGGTCCAGATTTTATACTCTTCAGGTGGCTGTGCGTAGTCCTCCGCCACCCTCCGTGATTTCCATCGTCCCCAGCATTGCCGGATCTCCGCGGGGAGGGCGAGGTACTTCTGCAGGGCAGCACCCCCGCGTTTCCGACAATGCCACCTGTGATTGGCGTACTCCGTTCCCCTGAACCCGAATTCCAGGAATGACTCCAACCATGGCGATCCGGAAGGGCACATGATGGGCGACGTGCGACGACCTTTGGACCCATAGTCACGGAGCCACCTTGCCCATTTTGCGGAGTACGGGCCCAGTTCTCGCTGAACAACCTTGTCACCGTTCTTGTTGCATCTGAACCATATAGCCTCGTCCTCGATCCCGCGTCGTCGAACCCCGGCCGCCTCCCCCACCCGCCACAGACGAGTGAAGGAGAGGACGGCCAAGGCGAACCCGGACCACTGCTCCTTGGTTCGACAGGATTGGGCAAGCACGGACAGTGCCTCCAGTCCTCCATACGGTCGCTGCTCCTCCGTGTTGCGGATGCTGGGCTTCGCCATGCGCCAATGCCTGGCCTGGACCACCCCAGCGATCCACCCCAATTCCTCCAGGGCCCGTAACGCGCTGATAGCCCCTCGCATGTATGACCTCGACCTGCCCTTGGCGAAGAGCGCACGTAAGTATCGGTCCAGCAATTTTGACTTATCGACATCCGGCTGCGAGGCTGCGAGTGACCCCAATGCCCGGATGTGAACGGCATAGTTGCTTCTGGTGCCAACGCTCCATGACATGGCGACAAGCGCATCGGAATACTCTGCTGGGTCTTGTCGATTGAGTCGCTTCCACGCCGCCCACCACGATGACCAGTCTGCCGACTCTCCCAGTACTCCCTCCACCTCTCCCGACGGCGTCTCACGGACTGTCCCCCTCTCCCCCTGTTCTTCCCCCCCTTTTGGGTACCGTCACTCGTAGTATGGGCAGGCAAAAAAACAATGCTTCTTGCCCGGCGCTCCATGGCTCTTGCACGTGCGGCAACCCGTAGCCGGCGGATCCGTCATGTCGGTCCTCTGCTGATTATTGTTCTTCGGGATCCAAATCCTACGTCCGTTCTCGCACGAGAACCTGCTCCGCAGGCTAGCCAGACGGCGATGGACTTCCTCCACAGGGACCGTAGTGTCCCCAAAATTTTCTGGCGGCTCTCCCACTTCATTTGGGGTCTCACCCCCACGCCCACCACCGGTGTGCTGATGGTATGATTCTCCGTACGTCCCCATCGCCGATACCAGCAGGATCCACAGCCCCTCCACGTAATTGGCCACCAAGGCCGGAACCGGGGGGGTTCCCCCACCGTCCGACCCATCCATGGGGGCGGTCACGGCCTCCAGCCAAGCACCGGAGGTCCAGACCTCTTTGTTCTGTGCCTTCTCCGGAGACATAACCAACTCTTCTTGGAGGTCAGACGATTTCCAGGCTGAGGTGCACTCCATCAGTTGGGGATCCACCTTTTGCCCGTCCAGGACGGTTTTAAACAATACCAATAAACGGCATACCCACTGCGGTTTATGATCCATCTCCATCAAAATGGATAGCTCCTTGTGGCTCAACTTGGGGATCTTTCTGGAGAGCTCACTCTTCCCCAGCTGCACCTCTTCCAACCGCTGCTCCAACATCTCCAGCTTTTTCAGGACCTCGCTGATACCGCTCTGCGACTGCTCATTGTTCTCCTCCACCGCCTTAGCGAAATTACCCGTATCCACGTCGAATCGCAGGTCCTCCAACAGGCAATAACACGCTATGTACTCCACCAACTCCACCGTTGTGAGCTCCAGCCCATGCGCCTTGACAGCCTTCTCCACCCACTCTTCCTTTCGATCACCCAACTTGTTAAGGTCAGTCTGGATCTCCATGCGCAGCCTCATAAAATCCTTCTGAGGCGCCACCAGGCTCCATTGGGCGTGCAGCCCCGACTGCGTATACTCCCGGAAAGAGATCATCTTCTTTCCTTTTCCTTTATCCTTCTTCGCAGCCTTGGCCCCCGACGGGGTGCCCTCCCGCGCAGTACCCTTGCGCTCCGCCTCCTCCCGTAAGGCCTCCTGGATCTCGTTTGGGGTAGCAAAACCAGGGTGCATACCCCCGACTCCACGCAAACGCACCTGCACATGACTCCCGCTCTGGGGCACCTTCATGTCGTCCGCGAGGGCACGCCCCTCGCACAACATCCAAAAATCGTCGTCGCCACAGCCCCACAGCCTGACAACTGCACAGCGCAGCTGGCGTGCTCCTTCGCAGGCAACCTGCACCCAACCCCGCGGGCCTTGTAACCAAACGTGGGGGGGGGCCGGGGCGCGTGGCCGATCCGCCCGTGGCAGAACCATCACCCCGTCCCCCTGAGCTGACCCCCGTGGTTCGGCCAAAGATTGACCGTTGTGTTTGTTTCGGGCACCAAGGGGGGTCGCCCAAGGTTCAAGGGATCCGGCGTCCAGATGCCGCGTCCCGGCAATCCCCGTCCCCCTCTTGCCTCGGCGTAGGGCTTCACTCAGCTCAATCGATTGCCCGGCTTTTGATCCGCCGGCCGGTTTCCCCCCAACACGCGCTCCTCCGGGCTCGCCCTGTCGAGGCACCAGCCCACGGGGCAATTGGAAAGCATTCCCCATCGACATACAAAATATAAAATATAACGGAGCGGACAATCAGTGCAGACACATATACACTCAATCTTGCACAGACCAAACTTGGGTTTGCTTATGGCAAACCTCATAGTGCACTTTGTACTCCCGTAAAGCTATTGTGAACCACATGTATGCCACCAATGCAGGGGGTAGTCAAGAGGGCGGTTGGGGTGGTAGACACTGGGGAGTACTTGCCACTGCCAAGCCCATGTCTCTATCAGCCCCCCCAGCCCTTGACCGGGTTCCCTGAGGCAGGTTGCCCGATTCTTCCCGCACACCCAACACACAGCTGCTGCCGGGAAATTTGCACGTCCATCCACGACAGTTGGCACATGCCACATGGGCTTTGGTGTCTGCCACTATAAATAAATTCGCCCTCCGCTGATAACCTGCAATATCAAGGAACCGTGCACTACGTAAAGCCACTACTTGGTCATTGAGCCCATGCTCCACACTAAGGGTGTGGAGCATGGTGCGTTTTTCGCTACCCCGTTGAAAAGCCCATGAGCCTAGGGGTGTGTCCCCGGGGTCGAGTTCACCAACGGTGAAGTGCACACGGTATTTTTTTTCCAGGGGTTAGAACCATCGACGTATACACGTACCTGAATCACAGAACTGGTGACTGGAGGCACCGGAGGCCGCGCTTCAAACATTATCTATAGTTTTTCCGTTAGATCACACGATACTGCAGGTTGCTCCTCAACAGGTCGCCATATGACATCCGGCTTTGACAATTTACGCCGTTGTCGTTTTTTTTTTTAACTCGTGACCGAAGTTCCACCAAGTGTCCATTGAGAGTACACATAGCAGGTCATGGGTCAGTGATAGGGCCGACTTTGGGTATAGGTTTGGTATGACCTACCCTCACCAAGACGGCTGCGGCGGGGTGGCGGGAGGAACGAGTCCTGCGCCTTGCCCCACCCCTGCCGCCCCGTTTGCACGGGTATGCGCGTCCTCCCGGACCTCTCGGGGTGTTACAATCCAGTCAAGACTATGACATCGCCCATGTCCTCCAGCGGGATTTCCATATCCTGGAGATCACTAGGAACCTCCGGCGCCTCTGTTCTCCGTTTCTTGTGTGTCTCGGGTGGGTTCTCGTCCCGCAAGCGCTTCATGCGCTGTGCGGTGGCCCCCCGGATGTCCCATCGGGGGTCCGACAAAGTCGTCCGCCGTCAGGCCGTAAGGGTCAACGCGTGCACTTGGGACATATGGCGCCATTCAGATGCTTCTTCCGCTTGGATGCCGGTGGACAGCGAAACATGTGCCTGCTCCCAACACGAGGATACCACGGCGAGCTTGCGCGACACCGTGGACCGCGCCTCGGGGAGGACAGCTGTTCGCCACTGGCGGAAGCGTAGTCGGCGAGAATTCGCCATCCAGGACAAGTGGTAGACCGCCTGGTGCGCTTCTACATACCACCGCGTCGTATGTTCCTTGTAGAGGAAGTACGCTTGCCGGCACAAGTGCTCATGGTGGTGTGCCAAGAAGAGGGACTTCTGTGTGACGGCTTGCCGGGCGAGTGCCTGCGCCACCTCTTCCAGGCAGAGTCGTGCGGCCTGCATTTGGGCGTGTAGCATGAGACGCCTAGCCTGTTCCAGGAAGGGTCCGGCATGAATTTCACGAGACTCGCGCGGCGGTGAGACCGGAGCCTGTGCCGGTGGCGGCGACGGTTCTCTGGGCCGTTTGCGCGGCGGTGCTACGTGGTGGTGCCGGGCCATGGCCTCCAAGACCCACGTGCGCTCGGCAGTGGTGACCGCTTGTGTCAATTGCCACCGAAGTTCCTCCACCGTGGGCGCAGTATCTGTGAAACGTGGCTCTGATGGCGGCGGGATCGACAGTACGCCTCTCAAGTGGTTCCAAATGTTGCGGGCCGTAGGTTTAGCTACCTGCGGCAGGGCCCCAGCAACCGGTGGGACAATGTGCGTGGGCCGCTTGTTGCTGACGAAAGTTGGGGCGTGCTGCAGCTTGTCAACGACCCACGCCTGCAATCGCTGGAATACGTGGAAGTGCCATGTGGCAACTACCACCCTCCAGTGCGCCTGGACTGGAAGGAAGGATCGTTGAAGGGAGTGTGGGAACTGCAAGCGGGTGCACATGCGCAGTTCGTCTGCGGACGCCGTTCGTCGCCACTCGGTTGCCTCCGGTTTCCATGTCTCCCATGCGTCGGTCCAAATGTCCCAAAACCGGGATTCGGAGGGGCATGACAAGAGGCACTCCTGCACTGCAAGGCCATGGCGCTGTCCACACCGTGGGCACAGCACCGGCCCGGTTTTCCAGGGTGCCCCATACCCCGGCAATCGCAGTGTCCCCCATAGCCATGGACCCCACTTATCTCGGTTGACCGCGCGCAAAGGCAGCCATGACGTCCAATGCGCCTCGTGTACCAGCTTCTGGGGGCGTGATTTGATGATCCACTTACGGGCAGGGGACGGCATTACATGGCCGTTCAAGAGGATATCCGCGGGTGATGTGCTGCCCAGACCACGGCAGGGGTGCATGGTACTGCCCGCTCGGGCTGCGAGGTCGGCTAATTCGTTGCCAATCCTGTCCTGATAATCTTGCAAACTATGCGCCTTTTTAGGGTCCCGATGCCCACGTGCCCAACGTACTTGGAGTGCCTTGGTGGAGATAAGCTGGTACGCTGCGTTGTGCAAATCATAGTCGGACGATTGTGGGCTGGGTGGCTTGGAGACACATCGAGCTGCAGCCCGGTTGTCAAGCACGATGGAGTCCCCCGGTTGGGCTAGGCACGCCGCGATCCATATGCCGTACATTTCTGCCCTATAAATCGTCTGCGGGCCCGGTACTCTCGCTTGGATGCGCATAGGTCCGTTGACCACCCCTGTGCCAGCACGCCCTTCCAACAGGCTGCCGTCACTGTACCACGTCGACCCCGTGGGTTGCCCCTGTTGGTGCCAGGCACGGCCTGACTGCTCAACGTTGGGTTGCACGGGACTAGTACCGCTCTTGGGACGCAGGGATTGGAGGTACTGGTGGGGTACAAGCTACTCAAACCTGCAATCGTCGGAGTCCTCATCATCGAAGAGTGACTCGAGGTCATCGTGGGGCCGTTTAAGGGGGCCTTTCGACCTATCGATTGGCCGGCGCGTGGGAGGCGCCCCATTTCCATACCAAAGGACAGCAGGATTTTGCGGTACTTCTCCACCATGTGTGGGAGATGACCTGAGTTGGTGCGCCTCGTCATAGGCCCGTGTGGAACTCGCAAGGCCCGTTGGACTAGCTGAATAAGGGCGCATAAACCGGCCCAAGACGCACTGTGGAGGCCCAGTCCCCCTTCGGTGACGTCCGTGTAGAGGCGGTACTGCAGGAACTTTTCCACGCGGGGAGCCTGAAGGACAAACTCTTCGAAGCCGGTCTCCATGCGGTTGCCCCAACACACATCCCACATAAAGAGACTCTTATACACCCACCTGGGGATGAGTACGGAACTGACGATTTGTGCCCGCTCAAAGCTTGTCAACGGGAGGATGGTGTATGCGGCTACCTGAGCTTGCAGGGCGGCGAAGAGCGCATCCCTAGCCTTGCCCCTATACCCTACACCGGCGATGGTGTGGCCCAAGTAGGTGAACATGGGATCCTTGAAGTCGAGGCGATGTTGTCCCCACCAGATGTGCTTTGCCTGCTGGGCACCCCCTGAGGTAGCGCCCGAGGACCGTGGTCTGTGGAAGTGATACACTTCTGTCTTGTTAGGATTGAACTGAATCCCAATCTGGGACCCCCAAGCGGAGAGGTCGGTGAGGAGTCGTTCCAATTCAGAATGATCTTTCACAATGATGGCAATATCGTCAACATAAACGAATGTGTCCGGGTACTTGGCGATCAAACGCTTGATCAACAACTCATATACAATAGCGAACAAGAGCGGGGAGCAGGGGCATCCTTCTTTGACGCCCCGCGTGGGCTTGAAGTATATCCGTTCTCCTTGTATGTCCGTGTATGTGTCAGTATGTGCATAGATCGTGCGGAAGGCGTTCACATAGTTCGGCGGGAGCCCGGCATGGTTCAGGATGGAGAAAATGGCTTCATCGATTGTGGACGGCAAGGCTTTGGCAACATCCAACAAAACCACAAAAGGCTCCCGGCCCTCCATTCCGTGCTCGTGGAGGGAGTTGACTAAGTTTGCAGCTTGCTCAGTTGCGGGGTGTAAAGGCCTTGACCCGTACTGCTCGGGGCTAGCAACCCGGTCCACAAGGCGCTGCAGGCGGGGCCTGTACAACTTCATGATAACACGATATATACTGTTGGTCACGGCAATGGGTCGATAATTCTCGGGGCGGTCAGGATCCCCTTTCTTGTACATCAACACCACCTCAGACCGCAGCCAATGCTGCGGGATGTCTCCTGTTCTCCATACTTCTAGCACCCCCTCATACAATGTGTGCAGCGTATCGTCTGGCAGCATGCCCAGCAAGCGGTGCGGAACCCCATCGGGGCCCACGGCTTTCTTGCGCTTGCCCATACATGCCCTTTTGAACTCATCGAAGCTTGGTGGGTCGTCAGTCATGTGCCCCTGTGGGATGAGTTGTGGGATGAGTGCTTCAATGGCCGCCATGTCATAGGGGGGGTTGCCACTGAAGTTGGCCAGCAAAGCGCGCGCCAGGTCCGGACTGGGTTGCTTTTGCGTGGGCTTCAATGGTCCGCGGGTCCAATTTTTGGTCAAGCGGAAGAATGCCCCATCCTTGCGGAGGACCGCATGACGCATGGTATAGAGGCGCTTGTTGGCCACTTCGCCGAGTTCCTGCGCGATGCGCTTCTTGACCACTTGGAAGTGTTTGTGCCACTGTTGTGTGTTAGTTTTGAGACGGGTCCGCTTGGTGCGCTTCCCCTGTCGTATGACGGCCTGCGCCACCGCTTTGAGGACCACATCAGCGCGTGATACTGCGTCCATTGGGGTGTCTTGCCCGGGGAGTATGCGTTGTGTCTCCTGCACGGCGGCTCGCTCTTGCCGCACATTCCACTTCTTGGAAGGGTGCGTGGCTTTGATAAAGGACTCACAGTCCGTGGAGGTGAGGCCTGTAGTCATTAGGACGAGCCGGTGGTCGGAGGTGGGCATGGCGACAGTATGGTATGTCATGGGGCTAACATTCCCCCAGCACCGCGAAGAGACCAGGATGGCATCCAGGCGGTGGCACCCTCTGGTGTGTCCCGCCTGTACAGACCCATCGGGCATAGTTCGTGCAGCGGGTCGTATAGACGGCGGCTCAGTAGGTCATCGTGCCAAAATCGACTTGGGGTGTTGCTCCAAATAGAGTCGTTGAAGTCGCCCATGAGTACATCGTATTGGTGTGTCTCAACAAAGGCATCTTGCCTCTTCTTGGTGGCTGCAGTTTGGAGTCCATAGTAGTTCAGGACCCGTAGCCGTGGCTTGTTGGGGAGCTGCAAAGTAAGTCCGAGAAAGGTCCCGTCTGGGTCTGCGAAAAGCGAGGCACGTTGATTGCCATCCTTAAGCACGAAGTGGTCCATTGTGTTGCGGACCAGGAATGCCACCCCATTGACGGTCCCGGACGGGTGTGGGTGATAGTAGATCTGCCACTCGGGAAAGGTTAATGTTGTTGCCGCCTCTATTTTGGGGAAGGTAGGCTTAACTTCTTGTAAGCCGACAATGTCGAGGCGCATAACAGACAAGAGCTGTACGATGGTGACCCATCGGTCCCAATCAACCGTGGGGCCCCCAATATTGAAGGACGCCCACCGGAGGCCATCGCCACTTGGTTGCGTGCAACCGGTAGCAGACTTGACCACTCCCTTGTTCAGTGCGGTATACACGGCAGCCCATTGACCACTTGAAGGCCCGGGGTTGAGCTCGATGTCTCCCCCAAACAACAGTAGAAGGGCTTCCCACGGCTTGTAGGGGCCCAGGTGCCCCCGTAGATACGTCTTATATACAAGCCAAGTGAAAGGCCGCCCCCTTGCCAAGACCCGGTAAATGCGCGCCCCACGGTGTTCCCATCTCATGCCATGGGCCCACCATGTGCGTCGGGGCGAACGGCGCCTCACCCGTGACGGTCCCACGTACCATGTAATCCCGCGTCCTGCCCCCACCGTGACGAGCCCACGAATATCGAGGAGTAGTGAGTGCCGCATGACGTGGCTAACCCAACCCTCCAAGCAGACGAGGAGGCACAGGACCCACAGGTAGAATCCCAGCGTGCCCCCAGACCGGGGTCACTTGCGTGCTGGTTTGGGTACACCCCGCCGTGCGGGCGTGGGCGGTTTGGGCTTTACAGTTGGTTTATGTGCCGGGGCAGCCAGCTGTGGCTTGGAGGCACTGGTCTTGATCTTAAGGTCGCTGGCGGTGGAGGCCGTAGGTCGGCGCGTGTCCATGCCGAGACGGGCGTCCTGGGCTTCCGTTTTGGCACGCTTCGGCTGGAGGAGAGGGTCCTCTGTATCCCATTGCATCATTTTCTCTTGCGTGTCCATGGCGGGTTCGTGGAGACGTTTCGTCTTGAGGTGCTCATCATGCAGTTTTGCCATGGCCTCCTTGGCTCCCAAGAACTTCGCAGCGTACTGGAGGCGATGTGGAAGGCGGACCTGAGAGGAGTCCGGGACCACATCCAACAACATGGAATCGATGCGGTCCCGGATGAGAGCATCCTGGGTAGAGTCGCCCGTGGTACATTGGAGGACCCCAGTTTTAACCTTAAGGAACTGCCCTGCCGCAAGACCCGCACTTTGGGGGTTTTCGTAGGTGGCCCTCACATAATGCACGTAAGTGGGTTCCATGTAGAAGCTAGGCTCCTCGGCCAACGTCAAGTACCGACCAAAACTGGCGACGGTCACTCGCAATTCATACTCGGAGACTCCCAGCGATGCTCCCCGAAAGATCTCCGTAGCGTGCGAGCGGTCGGGGTTCGGGAGCAGGGCTCGTGCCTTGACTACCGCGTAGCCCCATTTACTCCGTGACACCCCTCCCGACATCATGTCGTTGGTGAGCACGTTTTGCGCTTCGTAATGGTTGATTTGTTTCAACAAAGAGGCGAGTGTCAGGCGGTCTAGGGTCGTCTTGAACTGCACCATCAACCGATAATTGTCGACGGGCTTCATCCCCACAACATGCTCCATGAGTGTGCCCTGAATCAACTGGTGATTCTGGCGGATGTCCCGTATAATATCCTCGTAAGAGGAGATTTTGTCCTCTTTTTCCACCCGAAAGCGCTGATGTACAATCCAGAGCTCGCGTGCCGATTCGTTGATGATGAAGGGGCCCACTAGCTGGTCATCTTGTTTGTATCTAGCCTCCGCTGCCTCGGCCGCCACTCGCGTGGCCTTGGCCACCAGTCGCCTTGGGAGGCGAACCTCGTATGCCGTGGATTGAGACCGCGACGCGCGAGCCTCCATAGCCCCCATGAACGGGAAGCTATTAGAGGGTAGTTGCATGGCAATACTGGTTTGGACCTCCACGTCTGTTTCGTTGAGGAACTTGAACATGCGATGGAGCGTGTTGACCTTCATGGCTTCCGGGAACTCCAAGACAACCGTATCCGTGTCCTCCTCAATGGCGAACTTCCCGCCGTCTTGTATGTTCCCGTACAAATCATCGTGGTCCATGTTTTGCACATCCAACTCACGACTCTCAACGGCCTCCACAGGTCGCCACTCGGCCGAGTTATCCAACAAGACGCCCATGAGCGGGAGCGGTTCGGCAAATCTGGGGGCAAAGGTTTCTTCACGTGTCCACCCATCGTACTTTGCTTTCACCGTGCCCGTCCACTTTGTGACCCCGGCCAGATATCTGTTGGCTGCACGAAGCGAGGGTCCTTCGACTTGCTCTAGGCGCAGTGTGGCAATGGCCGAGTCCCGGTTTTTGTTGGCCACGTACACCATGAGTAGACGCTTACGCGCATGCGCTTTTTGCCCTTGGGCCAGTACATCCACCGTTTCCCGGACGGCGTCGTCCTCCGTACCGCCCCACACCACAGGCGTTGCGTTGGGCCTGTTTTGTGCCTCCATGAATCCCTTTTTTGTCCCCTGTTCATCCGGGAGGACGAGGACTCCGGTCCGATTGGCGAGGTCCCCGTAGTAGGGATCTAGATTTTGGGTGGCCTCGGTGTGTAGGATGCACCGTTGTGCATGCATTGGCGTGGCGTTGTGGAATACGGTGTGGATGCCGTCGCTGCCGTATTCCACTGTGACGTCATAATGGGCGAGGATGTCCTCTGCGACCCTGTGGTCCAGTTGCGTGCGTCGCGTGTCAAAGAATACCTCACCCGTGGAGTTCAAAATGCGGTGGTGGCAATTCGTGACTTTGCGCTCCGGCCTGGAAGTCAAGTACGACCGCATGCCCCTCTGGAGCCGCCTAAGTTGCAGGAGGTAACTCCCCAGCGCTGGTTCCGCCTGCTTCAATTCTTCTTCCTCCACCCCCGCCACAGCAGGAGGGGTCACATACATGGGGGACTGAGGTGCTCCGTCTTCCATGGCTTGGTCGTGTGATTGCACTTGGATGATAGACTCCAGCTGGCCATGGACCATGGTGCGCAGCATGTCAGACGTGTCGGCGGCGTACGCGGCCAATTCTTCAGTGATGCGTTGTGCCACCGGCACGGGTATTGCCAAGAAGGTGACCTCAGTGTCCGCCACCCAAGATTGCTGGTGCGACTCCGGAAGTAAGGATTCCACTGCGAAGATGCGGTGGTCCCACCTCTCCGCATTGAGCTTGACGTGTCCTTGGAAGATGAGCCCTAACCAACCAGGGTCGGTGGGTTTGGTGAGTGTCATGTCGGGCGGGGCCCGAAGGTACACACACTCGTCGAGATGAGCGGTGACCGCCGCCACGACCCACGACACCTCGTTGGGGAAGCGGTACTGGCGAATATCGCCCATGGCCTCCTTAAATGCCGCGTTGTACAACGCGCTGCACGGGCGGTCGAGCCGATAGGGGTCCAGTGGCCCAAGTGATGGGCAGCCATCCAAGGCTGCGCATATCTCTAGAGGATACAACTCCGTTGGCTCTGCGCCCTCGATACCTTCAGAGGGATCTCTTGTCGGCGTGAACTGGAGTTGCATGGGGTCTAATTCCATGGACTCGAGGCCCTGGTGTCCAGGGGACCCGGGTAGCGTGCAGGATGCGGGGCCCGGGTTGCGCTCCACGTCGCCACATTGTACCACCGGAATATGGGAGTTGCGGCGGTATGGAACCGACGTAGGGGGTCCCGGAGGCGGTGGTGGCGGTGGCGGGGGTGCGGTGGATGATGTCGCTGAGTCGAGTGCATAGCTCAAAATTGCTCGCTTGCTCTCGTAGAAGACCCTCTCCGTCAACCTCAAGAAGTGTTGTAGGTGGCGTGTACACTCGTGCACATGTAGATCGGCATACGACCCCAGCGGAGTCTCGCGCACCGCGGGGAAGTGCACCTCAAAATGGAGCTGGAGGCGTGTCCATTCTGAATCCACCACATCTTGTAATATAGTTCGCATGGGGAGTGCACTGGGGGAGGAAGGGGAGGCCGAGGAAACCACCCCAGACGAGTGCGTTGCATTGAAGTCCACTTCGGGATATTCTGTGTCGAGGTCCATGTAATCGTCGTCTCCGGGCGGGGTCCCTCCGGGGGCGGTGGGTGGCTCTTGGAGGTGCCCTGTGAGTCCATGGGATGCGCATCGCCATGGGCAACCTTGAAGCCGGGGGTCATATGCGCATAGGGTGCACAGCCGGTGCAGCGGGTGACACGGTAGCGGGAACAGCAAGGCATCCTCGTAGCACGGAGGGCAACGCTCGAGGTCTTGTCTCCGAACTTCAATGGAGTATTGGCCCCCTCCCGATCCATCAAGTGAAGACACCTCCCCATGTTCGCCATGGGCCTCCCCGAGCTGAAGCGATGAGGACCGTGGTGAGGCACGAGGTTCCGCAGAGGTCGGGAGTTCCTCCGGGCGATAGAGCAGATCGGTAGGGAGCCATCCCCAGCTGGAGTCACCTCGTGCATTCGTAGGGGGTGGGGGCCCCACATGGCGGTGTAGCAATCCGGCGGGGAGCCATCCCCAGTCGGGGTCATCTGTGTCCGTTTGACTTGGGATGAGATGCTCGATTGGGTCTTGTTGTCGTTGGACATCCCCACACTGGTAAACCGGAACTTACGGCCCATGACTGGCCGTCGGCCGTTGGTCCATGTGGCAGGCGACGTGGAATTGCGGGGAGTGTGCAGCCCGTGGTCGCTCGGGTTGTGGCGAGCCCCTCGGTGGCGGTTCGCGTTGTGCACACCCAGTCACAAAGGAGGTAGTGCCTGATGCAGGGGTGGATGACGATGCTGCTGTTTGCACGTCAGTTTCAACATCGAGGCCAGGTACTGGTGCCGGTGCCATCCCTTCATGGACGTCGAGACCCCAGAGGTGGTCGCCACATGTGCTGCAGCAAAGTGAATAGAAATCTCGGATGCCGCATCGTGAACACTCGATGTCTAGACCTCCTGTGGGGGTCATCGGTGATCCGGGGCTGTGAACCTCGGTGGTGTCCGTCGTTGGGCTAGTCGGGGCGCTCGGGGCAGTTTGGCTGTCCCTAGGTGGTGTGCAGAGTACCGCGCCATGCATCTCGCCCGGGAGGGCATTGTGGTCGGCATGGCACTGTTGGAGCAGGTGATGGTGGAGTGCCACTAGAGACGAGACCTTTGTACTGATGGAAGCCGTGCTGCGCAAAAACTGCGAGATGTCTCCAGTAGTAGTGAGATCATTCCACGGCCGGGTAGGATTGGGTGATTCCGGGAGTGCTGGTCCTGTGACCCCGGCCCGTGGCCCCGGCGGATACGTGTCGGTAATGCGACCGCTTGGATGCCCTAGATCCCGTGACCCTGAGAGAATTTGCTGGGTGGGGTGTGGACCCGGGTTGGCTTCTACATCCCCATCTTGTACCACGTCGTGGTGCCACGTTGTTGACTGTGGAGGGGGGGGGTGCTGACTGGAACGCCATTCCCATGTAGCGCAAGGCATGCAAGATTCCCAAGCAGATGCAATTTGATACACGAAGAATGTCAGCGCGGAGGTCATAAGAATGTGCTCCGTCGTGCTGGTTGTGGTCGACACAATACAACGGATACATGCTGCCTCGAAGTACTCGCCACCTGTATCGAGAGGCCCCCGACCTTTGGAGGGTAGAGGGCGTACACCTGTTGCCGCCAATACCATGAGGCATAATATAAGATGATGTGATGGAATGAGAACTCGGTGGGGCGGGAGGCGGGGGCCTGCATCCGCTGGCGAAACGGGAGTGAAAGGGGTCACCTTAATTACTGCCCGCATGGCATGGCCCTCCCGAGTGGGCCCTTCTGCCGCTTGCGACGAGGGCCTCCTCACTCCTGCGAAAACGGAGGACAGTGAGTGCAAGGGAGAAGCAGCATGGGATACAGCAGGATGCAAACATGTCTCATGCACCCGAGTTTGCGTGTGTCCTGTGTGGGAGCTGGCTTGCGACAAGAAGGGGTCGTGGAGTGCAACCATGTCCCGGTAGGAGGGAAGGGCGGAAGGAATGGCATCTACCTGCCGGGACTCTCGAGCCCGCACGAAGCTGACCGACGGGAGGCGCATGTCTGTTGCGGTGTATGGCGGGGGGATGTCGTCGGCGTGTGGGGGAGGGCTGGGGGGAGGGCCGCTCGGAGGCCGAGATGACGGGTGGGGCGCTGACGGGGCCGCTGGCGGAGGGGCCGCTGATCGGGGCTGTGCCTGGGGCCGGGGAGCGCGAACTCCTTCTTGCGCGGAGTCCCTCTGTGCCTGTACCGGCGCAAAGGGGTCGATGTCGTCAGATTGATCGAGGTCAATCGGACAGCTTGCTGTCCCTTCCTCGCTGCTACCGGCGGCCGCGCCGTTGTCTCCCGTCGTAGAGGCGCTCGGCGGAGGTTGCGGGCACGGCTTGGCGGCCCGCGCTGACGGTGTGGCACGGCGGCGCGCCCCTGTAGGGATCGGTCGCGGGCCCGATGCCGCTGCCCGCGCCTGCGTAGTGTCGCGCGTGACGGAAGGCGCACTTGTCGCCTCGGCCGTGACCGGGGCTGGGTGGGGCTGTTGCCTGTGGTAATCGGCCCAGTTGCGCTCGGCCGCCTGCTGCCCCCACTCCCTAAGCGTGTCAATCGATTGGCCATAGGAGTCTACAGGACACGTAGATCCCTGTGGCAAACCCGCTGCTGCCTCGATCATCCGACAGAGGTTTGCCTTGTCCCGATTGATGGACCGGCGAATGTTGGCTTGCTTCTGGCGTTGAGAGGGCGTCGGGCCGCGGGACGGATGGGGGGTGGATGGTAGGGGTCCCGAGCCGGTCACCCTTTGGGGCGCTGGAGGGGGCGCGGCGTGGTGCCCCTGGTCTGGGCTGTGTTCTTGTTGCGCTGCGGGTGCCTGAGGTTCCTGTGGTGGTGGATGCTCGAAGGAGGGATGCTGGCTATGGGGTTGAGTAGCCTGGTGATGCTGTGGACCGGAGTACGGGTCGTGTTGGTAGGGGTGGGTGTGGTTCTGGTGGTAGTTTGCGTGATAATGCTGGTGGGAGTGCGGCGAAGCTTGGTTGGGGTCGTGCTGGTATGGGTGTTGGGTGGGTGGTTCGGAGGTGTTGTGCGGGGACGGGATGTGCGGGGATTGGTCCGGATGGGAGTGGTAGGGTTGGTGCGTTGGCTGGGTGTAGGACGGATAGTAATATGAATAGAAATGCGGGGAATGTGGGTGTGGTTGATATGGCGTCGGGCCCGGGGTTTGTGGCTGCGGGGTTTGTGGTTGCGGGGTTGGTTGCTGGTGGTGTGGCTGTAGTGACTGGGGCGGTGGGTGCTGCTGTGGTGTATAGTACGGGTATGTGTACGGGTAGGGGTACGGTTGGAGGGGAGGGGGAGGGGGGGAGGGGGGGTGTCTTTTCTGTTTTTTGCGCTTGTGGTGTCGTTTGTGTTTCTTGTGTTTTTTGGATTTTGGGTCGCGGCGTGGGGATGAAGAGGTGGAGGCGGTAGAGGTTGTGTCCGAGGAGGCGGAGGAGTCGGTGTCGGAGGGGCAACGACGTTTGCCCCCCACCGCCGTTCGTGTAAACACGCGTTCGCGCGTGCTGCCCAGGTCGTAGGGGCATGTGGGCGGCGTGGTAGCGGTGGTGTCGGGGGGTTGCTCCGACTGCCGCCAGTGCACTTCAGATACAGACATCGGTGTCGGATAAGTGCCTGTTGAGAAGAGATCTCGAGGAGGGCTAGCTGTGGGCCACGCCGGCTTGTCAAAGTGAGCAGGGTCCAGGTAGCCAGCGGCAGCGAGGGCGAGAGGGTCGTCCGTCAAGCCCAACGGGTACGTGGAGACGGGGACCGGGTGGCTAGACGCGAGGCTCGTGCCTGCGGCGTCAAGACTCAATGGTGCGAGGCCGTGACCTGCTGCACACTGGCCTCCCTGCACTACTGGAAAGGAAAGGGGCAGACCGTCGGCATTCACCGGGTCTCCATATGCATCATGGGCCCCATGCGCCTCGCCATGACTCCGAACCGGGAAAGAAGCCGGTTGCGTGTTGTGCTGAGGATTGTACCAGGCTGCCACAGTGTCCATATTTTGGCCAGGGGCAGCAAGTACGGCCCCAGGGGAGGGTGCCAGATGTGGCCCAGCGGACGTGACCCCAAGGGAGGGGGGGGGGCTGAGCTCGCCAGTGCAGTGCCACGACGCGAGGCTAGTGCCTGCTGCTCCTAACAGTGGTGCGAGGCCGTGGCCTGCTGCACACTGAAATACACCTACACCTGGGACCGGGACTGGGGCGTGGTCTGGGGGCATGTGAAACGGCCCCTGCGTCTGCTGTACAGAGGCCATGGCGGCCAGACAACTGGGGTTGCCAGGGAACTCACCTCTCAGGTAATAAGGGGCGGAGGTATCGGGGGGCGGGCTCAACCACTCATTGCGCTCAGATCCGTACCAGGCAGTCAAGTTGTCAGAGACCCGGTCACAGGCGGCTAGCATGGCCTCAGAGGAAGGAGCAACCTGGTCCATCAAAGCAAGGGACAGACTGTAGGACCTGAAGGCGTCAGCTACGTGGGCAGCCCAGTTCCCAGCTGGGCCCTCACTGGTCACGATGGCCTGGACAGAGAAACCCAGCATGGAGAACATGGCCAAACGTCTTTTCTGGACCTCCGTAAACCCGGCGAGACTGTCAAGATCGTCGGCCAAACCCAGGGGGTTGAAGGTGCTACCAGTCAGCAAACCAGGATCTTTACTGGCACGGCCAGCCTGGTTGGCACGGTAGGCATCGGCGGCACCCTGCAACAGCACCTGACAGGTCAAGACGGCAAAAATGGGCGTGTCATGGATCAGGGAAGGGTTGCTGCTACCCTCCTGGAAGATCTCAACACCAGTCTGGAACCAGGCAGGCCCACTGAGCTGGGAACCAGTGAGGTTGGCCAGGATCTCAGGAGCCAAGCAGCCCATAATATCCAGCAGGGCCCAACGGGCGTGGATCAACTCAGCTTTACGGTACTGCTCCAGGGTGATTTGGTCAGCACCCACATCAGCAGTGCCCCACCTGCAGTCACCAGGGTACACACTTGTCAGGTAGACAGAAGTGGAACGCTCAGGGTCCAGCCACTCGCTGCAGTCAGAGCCGTACCAGGCAGAAAACTCTGCAGCGTTGTGGCCACAAGCGGCAAACATGGCCACAGGGGATGGTGTGACCTGGCCCATCAGAGCGAGAGACAGATCGTTAGCGCCGGGGGCGTGAGCGGTGCAGGCAGCCCAGCTCCCACCGGGGCCAACATACTGATAATGGCCAAGCGGCCGTTCTTGGTCTCCTTGTCCTTCAACTCGGTGAGGATCACGATTTTCAGCCAGGCCCAGAGGATCATAGGGCCCACCAGGCCGCAGCCTCAGGCCTTCGCTGGCAGGGCCAGCCTGGTAGTCAGGGGTGGAGGCATGGCCAGTAAGGTTATTTTACGCCGTTGTCGGAGGAGTACAGGGGTCGGACAAGTGATTGCTGTCAAACTAGCCCCGTATTGCAAACTATGAAGGCATCGCCCTTCCTGTCGTGCATCCCAAAGGAGTACGCAAGCATGGTCGTCTGGGGCATTTTTCTCCTAGGGGGCTGCATTGTGCTCCGCTACCACAAGACTGACCTTCGCCCGTTCATCAACTTCGAAGTCTGGGCCGAGAATTGCGTGCACGGCGTCTTGCAACTGAGCTCGGCGTGCACGCCGAGAACGGGGATCTCGCAGGAAGTAGTAGGGCCCACGCATGTTACAAATGATCTTAGGACACACGCAAAGCGCACATCACAGACACGCGCACCAACAGCTGTTATGCACACACATTTTTCCCGGCTTGGTGCCTACAGATTCCTTGTTTTGTCCGTACGTACGTTTTTTTTGTCCGTACGGAATTTTGTGTTTGTCCGTACGGACGCTTTTGTTTGTTTGTACGGATAATTGGGGGTTAATTGCTGGTTTCCTGCACGCTGCTCCCACACCACTCAACACGACCCCACCCCCCATCCCCCTCCCCGATGTCCGCAGCGCACATCCTACCGTTCTTTCCGCTGTCTAGGGGACAACCCACTGTCCTGGCTACCCACATCACAGCCCCCTTCAATTCGCTGTTTGGAATGTCCGCATTGGTGTACCTCTGCAATACTTGTGCAATGTCCTTCGCTGTGTCCGCACCACAGGCACTGTGCTCGTCTTTGCTCAGGTTCCTGATCCACATGTCCGCCGTCCGCAGGCACATCCACGGCAACGACAACCTCCCTATCACTAGGAGGGTGCGGCCCGGCCCGAGTCCTCTCCGTTGCGTCCGGGCGCTTGAAGACGAATGGCACCACCCCACAGTGTGAGAAAAGGATGCATAGTAGGGAGCGGGTACAGTCCCAGTTAGTAGGGTTGTGTACTACAAAGGCAAGCAGAAGGTCAATGTGTACATGCGGCCTTGTACTCTGGCAGGCAAACCGTAAACGCCGGCAACTAAATTGTAAATGACCCTGTTTTGTCCCTCGGTACAAAGTAATTTGTCCATAAGGGCAAACTAAATTGTCCGTACGGACAAATAAGTTTGTCCGTACGAAAAAACCCTACGTTCCACGGGGACAAACAGGGGAAGGGGAAGGGGGGAAGATTGTGCCATCTGTTGTCACACCTCATAGGTACAGGTACAAAACCACATCTCCTTCTTCATCTTGCGCCACTTGACCAGCCCCTCGGCCACCAACACGCTAATGACCTGCGGTACCATTCCCAGAGCGTGGCCCATGGTCCAAAACTCCATGGCCGGGTGGTCGTCCTCCAGGAGCATGGCGACCCCGGCATTCCCTAAGGTATACACGATCGCCCCGGTACCGAAAGACTCCAGAGCGATGTCCTCAGTCTCGGGCTCCGGCACTTAGTGGCAGTGCATGGGTTCCCACAGTATGGGGGTGCATAGTAAGGTATCCTTATGTGAGCCCCCCTTACTATGGAGCACTTTTTGTGGCAGATGGTGTCTCACTCCCTATACCCCCTCCATTTGGGTGTGATAAATGGTTGGGCAAAGCAATTAGAATCAAGCTGTTACTGGACCCCGTTACTGTGGGACACCCCACAGGCGCGGGGTGGCACAATCAACGTTATACCCATCAAGTGGGACAGGGGTGCCAACCAGATCAACGAACACGGCTATGCGCCAGAAAGCATCACCAGCTACAAAGATGGCACCGCAATAGGGGTGTGACTTGCGGGCTCCACCAGATCCCCAATTGGGGATTGTGAACGACGATCCATTGATCCGGTCTAGCAGACGGGGCATCAAGGGAGGCCAAAAGGGGCTCTTCTAAGGCTCAATGTGGGTCGATTGTCATTGGGGGACGGAAACTGTTGTTGACCAATGGGACGAACAGTGTGCGCTTGGCGGCATGCTAGCTGCCTGCTCGTTTGTGCAACGCGGTGCCGTAGACGATAATGAGGTCGCGCAAGGTTCTTGGGACGATGTCCACCCGGCGTGATGCGTGATATCCGTACCACGTCCCGGGCATCACCTGAAAGGCGTAGGGGGGAGCCGTCTCGTCGATGGGGAAGAAGAGGGCCATACCGTCTGCAGCATCTAGCGGCAACAACGGGAAGTCATTGTGCAAGATGTGGTACCCCCGCCACGGTCGTAACTTGTGCCTTAGTAGGAGCTTGACCCCACCTGCACCAACCTCCATGTCGGACAGGTCAACGTCAATGTGGTCCTGCGCTGCTGCCAACAGGCACGCGACTTATGAGTTGTCCAGCGGCACTCACCGGGAAGCCAACGTCTGCATCCTCCGGCCATGGTCGGACACTAGTCCGAGATGGTCCTGCAAAATGATTTCCTCCACCACCCCATCCGGCGCCTCTAGTGCTGTCAACACACCCTTCAAATCTGCCGGCACAACTCCTTCAAGGGGCGCCAGTGGTGAGTTTTTACCACAAAACTTGGGTTTGGCAAGGGCACCACGTAGGGAATGAGATGGCTAGAGTAGAGTACAGCCCGGAGCGATGAGGCGGAGCAATGGCCAAAACGGAAAGGAGAAGTGCTTGCTTGTCGCTTTTTGCTTGCCTGTTAGCCAGAATTATAAGGGGATAAGGGGATATAAGATCTATAAGTAGTAGTAGTAGTAATATATATATATATATATATATATGGCATAGGTTCGGCAGTACATCTACCAGGGGTGAGGGTCGGAAGGAGGGCTTAGGAAGAGGTGTAGCACCCCCCCCCCCTATTTTGAGGTTGGGGAACTAAAAAAAAAACATGTTTTAGAAGTGAATTGGATGGTTATTAGTGGGTATTTGCCCCTATAAAGGTCTAAAATGGCGTAAATTAGGGTATGACATCACTCCTGTTAGGATCCTAACCAGAGTACTAAACATAGGTCCCCCTTACTCCACCTCCGCACAGGACGTAGCCCCCTCCTGTGTCGCGGGGGAGTGGCGGCTGGAAGCAAAGGGAACCGGGGCCCCGCAGGTCCCCGGACAGGTGGTCCCTCCATCCCGCCCCCATCCCGCCTCCGTTTCGCACAGGTGCGCACGCCCTCCCCCCACGGCGGGGGAGGGAACCAGGGTCACACAGACAGGTGGTCCCTCTCACAGCGACGCGCGCCCCCTCCCCCCCCCCCCAGACAGAAGGCGGCACCCCCCCCCCCTCGGTCGTCGTCGGCACACGCCCGGCCAGCGTGACGCCGGCTGACTGCTCCCTTGCGCCCTGCCTAGGAAGAGCGTGTCTGGCGATTTCTCCCGCCGGCACGTGCTGGGTGCCCTCACAACAACAACAACAACAACAATATATATATGTATATATATATATATATATATGTATATATATATATATATGTATATATATATATATATATGTATATATATATATATATGTATATATATATATGTATATATATATATATATATATATATATATATATATATATACATATATATATATATATATATATATATATATGTATATATATATATATATATATATATATATATACACATATATATATATAAATGGGTCAAAAACGCGTTTTTCCTAAAGTGATCCCGGACCATTTGGGATGCTCAAACAAGTGTTTTTAGCCCGTTCAGAGCCCGTTTTGACCGAGTTTAGCCCCTTCCACCACATATATGCACCACTTTGTGCCCTTCGCACGTACCTTAGAGCCGTGTGGTGGAGCCACCTAGAGTTGGGAGAGGGGTGTAGATTGGAGGATATATATATATATATATATATATATATATATATATATATATATATATATTACTACACCCCTCTCCCCTTAAATCTAGCTAACAAGCAACAACAAGCAAGCAACAACAAGCAACAACAAGCACTTCTCCTCACCGTTTTGGCCATTGCTCCGCCTCATCGCTCCGGGCTCTACTCTACTCTAGCCATCCTGGAGCCTAGGTGGTGGCCTTGCCAAATCCAAGTTTTGGGCCAGAAACTCACCGGTGGCGGCCCGGGGCGGGGGCGCCAACTCGGGAGGTGCCCTCCCAAATCTGAGCTGTTTTGGGCCAAAAACAGCCATTTTCGCCCAAAACAGCCCCCAAACCCGGGCGAAACGCCCAAACGAAGGAAAACGGTGGCCGCACTCCACGTGCGGCTTGACTTCATCGTGTCAAAGAGCCCTCTAGTGCCCTTCAACTCCACGATATGTCCGAGAAACGGCCCAAAAAGGTGCCAAAAAGCCCCAAAAACGGCGCAATATGCACCAACACCCCGAAACCAAGCACGGACCGTATCTTGGGCTACGTGGCTCAAAATCCGATTCCGAGGGCACCTAGTCCACCCGCAACCCCCCACTTTTTGTGGTTTCCACCCCTCGGAATGGCCCAACGAGACGCGTAGACCCCTGTACTAGTGGTCACTTGGTGCAGTTGGACGGCAGCCCGGCGCGCGCACAGCGGGGGCCAACGGTGGGTCCACCAGTGTCCCCGGGGCGAAAAAAATCATTTTTTCCAAAGTTGTTCCCGGACCACTTGGGATGCTCAAACACGTGTTTTTGGCCCGTTTTGAGCCCGTGGTGGCGCGTTTTGGGTCATGGAAAATCCCAAAATGCCTTGAAAATGGGCCGTTTTGGGACCAACAATGGGTCAAAAATGGGTCAAAAACGCGTTTTTGCAAATAAGATCCTGGACCATTTATGATGCTCAAACAAGTGTTTTTAGCCCATTTTGAGCCCGTGGCGACGGGTTTTGGCTCATGGAAAATCCCAAAATGCCTTGAAAATGGGCCATTTTGGGACCAAAAATGGGTCAAAAAAGCGTCAAAAACGTGTTTTTCCAAAAGTGATCCTAGACCATTTGGGATGCTCAAACAAGTGTTTTTAGCCCGTTTTGAGCCCGTTTTGATTGAGTTTAGCCCCTTCCACCACATGGATTGGAGGATATATATATATATATATATATATATATATATATATATATATATATATATATATATATATATATATATCCTCCAATCTACACCCCTCTCCCCAACTCTAGGTGGCTCCACCATACGGCTGTAAGGTACGTGCGAAGGGTACAGCTTGGTGCATACACGTGGCGACAGGGGCTAAACTCGGTCAAAACGAGCTCAAAATGGGCTCAGAACACTTGTTTGTGCACCCCCAATGGTCCAGGGTCACTTTTGGAAAAACGCGGTTTTGACCCATTTTTCACCCATTTTGGGTCCCAAAACGGCCCCTTTTCAAGGCATATTGGGATTTTCCATGGGCCAAAACGCCTGATCTCGGGCTCAAAATGGGTTAAAAACACTTGTCTAAGCATCCAAGTTGGTCCAGGCTCACTTTTGGAAAAACGCGTTTTTGACCCATTTTTCACCCATTTTGGGTCCCAAAACGGCCCCGTTTCAAGACATTTTGGGATTTTCCATGGGCCAAAACGTGTCACCACGGGCTCAAAATGGGCTAAAAACACTTGTTTGAGCATCCCATATGGTCCACGATCACTTTTGGAAAAATGCGTTTTTGACCCATTTTTGACTCATTTTTGGTCTTGAAACGGCCCATTTTCAAGGCATTTTGGGATTTTCCATGGCCCAAAACGCGTCACCACGGGCTCAAAACGGCCTAAAAACACATGTTTGAGCATCCCAAGTGGTCTAGGAACAACTTTGGAAAAAATCATTTTTTTCGCCCCGGGGACCCTGGTGGACCCACCGTTGGCCCTCGCCGTGCCCGGGCCGGGCTGCCCACCGGCTCCACCAAGTGACCACTGGTTCGGGGGTCTAGGCGTCTCGTTGGGCGATTCTGAGGCTTCAAAACCACAAAAAGTGGGGGGTTGCGGGTGGACTAGGTGCCCTCGAAATTTGTTTTTGAGCCACGTAGCCCAGGTTACGGCCCGTGCTTGGTTTCGGGGGGTTGGTGCACATTGCGCAGATTTTGGGGCTTTTTGGCGCCTTTTTGGGCCGTTTCTCGGACGTAGCGTGGAATTGAAGGGCACTAGAGAGCTCTTTGACACGGTGAAGTCAAGCCGCACGTGCAGTGTACTCACCGTATCCCTTCGTTTGGGCGTTTCGCCCGGGTTTTGGGGCTGTTTTGGGCGAAAAACGGCTGTTTTTGGCCCAAAACTGCGCAGATTTGGGAGGGCACCTCCCGACTTGGCGCCCCCGCCCCGTGCCGCCACCGGTGAGTTTTTGGCTCAAAACTTGGATTTGGCAAGGCCACCACCTGAGCTCCAAGATGGCCAGAGTAGAGTAGAGCCCGGAGCGATGAGGCGGAGCAATGGCCGAAACGGTGAGGAGAAGTGCTTGTTGTTGCTTGTTGTTGCTTGCTTGTTGTTGCTTGTTAGCTAGATTTAAGGGGAGAGGGGTGTAGTAATATATATATATATATATATATATATATATATATATATAATATATATATTATTACACCCCTCTCCCCTTAGTTCCAGCTAACAAGCAACAAGCAAGCAAGCAAGCAACAACAAGCAACAAGCACGTCTCCTTTCCATTTTGGCGATTGCTCCGCCTCATCGCTCTGGCCTCTACTCTACTCTAGCCATCCTCGAGCCTAGGTGCTGCCTTTGCCAACTCCAAGTGTTGAGCCAAAAACTCACCGGTGGCGCCCCGGTGCGGGGGCGCCAAGTCGGGAGGTGCCTCCCAAAAGTGCGCATTTTGTGCCCCAAAACAGCCTTTTTTGGCCCAAAACGGCCGCAAAACCAAGTCAAAACGGCCAAACGACGGCAAACGGTGCCTACCCTGCACGTGCGCCTCGATTGCAACGTGAACAAGAGCCCTTTCTTGCCCTCTAGCTCCACGATATGTCCGAGAAACGGCCCAACAATGGCCAAAAATGGCCTGAATGTGCGTTATTTGTGTGAAACACACCCAAAACCAAGAAGGGGCCGTACCTTCGGCTACGGGGATCAAAACCGAATTTCGGGGGCACCTATTCCACCCGCAACCCCCCACTTTTTATGGTTTCCAAGCCTCAGAGTCGCCCAACGAGACGCCTACACCCTTGTACACGTGGTCACTTGCCGGAGTCGGAGGGCAGCCCAGCCGGCGGTCAGTTGGGGCCAACGGTGGGTCCACCGGGGTCCCCAGGGCGAAAAAAATCATTTTTTTCAAAGTTGTTTCTAGACCACTTGGGATGCTCAAACAAGTGCTTTTAGGCCGTTTTGAGCAGGTGGTGGCACGTTTCGGGGCATGCAAAATCCCAAAATGCCTTGAAAATGGGCCGTTTGAGGACCAAAAATGGGTCAAAAATGGGTCAAAAACGCATTTTTTCAGAAGTGACCCCGCACCATTTGGGATGCTCAAACAAGTGTTTTTAGCCTGCTTTGAGCCCGAGGTTATGCGTTTTGGCCCATGGATAAGGCCAAAATGCCTTGAAAATGGGCCGTTGTGGGAGCAAAAATGGGTCAAAAATGCGCCAAAAATGTGTTTTTCCAAAAGTGATCTTGGACCGTTTGGGGTGCTCAAACAAATGTTTTTAGCCCATTTTGAGTCCAATTGAACCCAGTTTAGCTCCTTCACGCCACATGTATGCACCAAGTTGTACCCTTCGCGTGTACCTTAGAGCCGTATGATGGAGCCACCTAGAGTTGCGGAGAGGGGTGCAGATTAGAGGATACACACACACACACACACACACACACACACACACAAACTCCCTCCCCTGTGCCTGTAGATCCGGGTCTTATAATTTTTTGTCCGTGAGCCCAGGCCAGTGGGTCTTGTTTAGTGGTCTTTTGGGAGTGGCTCTTATACATTGTTGATCCGGAGCTTGATTAGACTTGTTTTCATAACCACCAAAGAATGCCGGTTTCGGCAACTTTTATCAATTTTTTTCAACGGAAAATAACCCCTTTGGGTGGCATCTAAGGCAAGTCACATGACACAATCCCATCACTCAAAGCATCGAATGAATGTTTTCTGTGTTTTTTTGGGGGGGGCTGGGGTTGAGATTAAGGTCACTTTCACTTCATTTCCTTGTACTGTGCAAAATTTTCCCGGGTCGGTCTTATAAAGTGTCTTTTGAAAGTGGGTCTTATAACTGTCTTTGCCGGGCAGGGGCCGAAAACAGGGGTGGGTCTTACAAATGGTCTCCTGCTGGTGGGTCTATAGGCACGGGGGAGGGAGTATACCCCAAGTCTACCCCATCACTAACCTGGTGCATATCCCCCCCATCGCGACATGGTGTGCCTTCGGGATCTGGCTGCAGGTTCACCACCTGACCATTCCTTTTTCTCCTTCTTCTGACACCTTGCCAAGCCCCGTTGGTGGAACGATTTGGGCATGGCCCTTTTCCATCCCACCATCCAACCAAAGGTTCATATCCCGGACATCACCCACCCGACTTTGTACAGCACCACTGCTCTGCATTGGTTTCGGGGATCATCATATGCCCCCCCCCCCTTTATTTCAAATGAACCCCCCCTCTGCACCGAACCCCTTCCAGATCCCCGCCCTGGGGTGCCGTGCGTTTCCCCCACTGACCCCAACAGCGTGGGCCCCTCGCAGCCCCCCCTCAACTTTGTTGATGGGAACGGCTACATTGTGCTTTGGGTTAGGGGTGTGGAAGCGAACCGTCGCGAGGTGGGGTGGGGCAAGGTGATGAGGGCGTGGGGCCGTGGCGACGAGAAAGTGGTGGAGAAAATTTTAGAGTTGTTGTGCAACGCCGGGCTGAGTGAGGAGCAGGCAAGGGATCGTGCACTCCCCCGGCGTTGGCAAAGCAAAGGCTCGCTGCAGTTGGGGGTGGGGAGGCGCTTTTTCAAGAAGATCCAACCGCCCCCTCGTGGAAAGTGTCCCTGAGGTCGGGAAGCTCCGCCCGATGACGCCGGGCGGCGTCATCGTGGCAAGTGTTGGGAGTGGGCCCCAGCGCCACCATACCAATATCGCCACACATTTTGAGGCGCTCCCCCTTACGACAGGGACATCTCGGGGTACCACCTGAGTAGTTTCCTCTGTCTTTCGGAGGAGTACCAGGTGAGGGTGCTGGCGGGGACGGCCCGGGCGGGGGGGCGGAGGTGCGATGGGACACTATTGAGCTGTAGAGGGGGGACATGCTGCTGATGGTGGCCACCAGCCGCCACCATGGGATGCCCACCGTCCCGGGCGACTGATATGGGCTGCAAGGGGCCCTTTTTAACTTGTGGACCCCCGACGCCAAGCACCGCCACCACCAACCCAACACCACCCACCTGGACCCCACTCCGGCCCTCGAGGCCTTGGCTGTTGCTTGGGACTTGTCTAGTTGGGACTGCCCCAGCGTGGACGAGGTGTTGTGGTTCGGGAAGGGGGCAATTGGGAGGGTGGGGTTGTGGGAAAGGGATGCTGCCTAGGCCCTGTTCGCGAACCCCCGAGGTGGCCTCGTCCGCCCCCCCCCCCCCCCGCCCCACCGCACGTGCCCCTACCACCACACCTTCCTATCGCTCTTTGCCCCGGCTCACGACCGAGCCGCGCTGGAGGTGGCCGAGCACTCGGTGCTCTTTTTCGCTGAGCTGGTGCACCAGTCGGAGGTCACCAAGGACGGCGACGTCGGCCGGGGGGAGGGGATCCACTTCGCCATCTCCGGCGTTGCCCCCCCCCCCCCCTTCCGGCCAACCACGCTGTGGCCCTTGCGGAACACCGCCCTAGCGTGGCGCAGGCCCAAGTGCACGCGCCGCGGGGCCAGGTCCATCTGCTACCAGTGCGATTGTAAGGTGTGACCCTTGTGCAATTCTGCGTGGTTGCTTTCTTTTTCAACAAATTCGCAGAAATTCGCACGAAATACGTACAAATTTCGTGCCCACGAATGTCTAGGGCAAGTGTGTGAATGCAGAATTTTCCATGAAATTCGCACGAAATTAGTACGAATTGCGTGCGAAATTTCTGCGGATTTGTGTGAAATGTGTTCGGTTGCACCAATGGCCGATGCATCGGCGCTCCCTCTCCCTCGAGTGTTACTCCCAATACTTTGCCTTTGTCTCTAGGTGCCACTCCACGCGTGGTCCCTGAAGGTGCGCCACCATTGGCGCAAGCAGTTCAGCCCTCATCATCGTGTGCAGGTTACCGGTGAGGGCAGCGAGCGGCCCACAAGACCCGGGGGCGGGCCCCAAGCGAGGCCCCGAAGAGACCGAACCGAGCAGTCCGAACGATCGGAAAGAAGTGCCGGAGATCACAGCGAGGCAAGCGCGGGTGGGGGGCGTGGGCGCGGGGCCGGGCGCGACTTGGTTATCCCCATGCCGTCGCGTGAGGACGTTGGCACCGCCCACGTCCACCCCCCCTCCATGGCCCGGGTCACCCTGGCCGCTAGGCAGCCAAAGCCTGCCTGGCAGCAGAAGCTCGCGCCCGGCCCCGACAGGCGGCAGAAGCATCTTTCCGCCCCGTGGGAGCTGGCCGTGCGGGCCCAGGGGTTGCATCTGCATCCCCTTCCTCTGCCGCCTTGCGGTCAAGGGGGGTTCCAACCTGCCCAAGGGGCAAACGCTCGTGGGCATGTTTGCCTACCGGCTGGCGAGCGGGCACTGCCGAGTGCAGGCGGGGGTGGCGGGGATGGGGGAGGGGCGGTCCGGGACCGTGGCCATGGTCATTCCGCTGGCCTCTGTCGTAGGGAGGGAGCAATGGAGGGCGGAGTGGGTGGACGTGGCATGGCTTGCGATGCGCGTCCATGTGGGGAAGGTGCGGGGTAGGGGTGGCGGGGCGGCGGCGCTATTGACGTCGCAGGGGAGGATGAGGAAGCGCCCGCCATCCCCCGCGGCCCAAAGCGGAAAGCCCCCGCCCCAGTAGACACAGGTCCTCCCCCCCAAAGCCTCCCGTACAAGCAGCCCCGCAGAGCAAGCGGCACGTGAGCGGGCGGGGGGGGGGGGGGGTGTGGCCCAATGGCTGCAGCCGTGGCACGTGTGGGCGATCAGCACAGAGGCCGCCGTCAGGGACATGGAGCAGCGCCTTACTACCTCAGACTTTTGCAGGCCAACATCAAGGACCAAAGAGTACTTGGCAAGGAACCAACACACGCGCGGAAGAATGAGCTTCGCTTAGCCATGTCGAATAGTTCAGCCGTCTTTCCCGTCCCTTAGGATTCTTTACGGGCCGCCCACGTTTTTTCAATTGCAATAGCGTCCATCACCTTGAATCCCTTTGCCTGTTGAGCGAGTGACAGTCCGATAGCGAAGGCTAGTGTAGGGACTTGCGAACCTTTTGCTCTTCCCATGAGGCATTGTGACATTTGAATGGCGGTGTCCTCGGGCAAGTCTATGTCAGCCCTACCGTAGTATTCTCCCATAAGGGAGGTGCGAGAGAACTAGATGGTAGATTATCGAAAAATTGCTACTTCCGTGTTCACTTATTGGTTTTCATGCACTTCCGAAACGAGTGGTTGAACCACTGGTGGAAAGTTTCAAGAACAACCTCGTTCTCTCCTTCACCACAAGCTCTACTAGAGAAGTACACTCGCACATTGGACGAGTCCGGGCTTATGATTTTCTGAATGTTCGTGGCTTTTTCCATGGAAAAAGCTAAGATCCCTTCCCTTGGTGGCGTGGGCAAAAGCGTGCAAATGTACTCTTGAGCACCGGGTAGGAAACAGCACTTGGCCTCAACAGTGTTACCAATGAGTACAATTAGGTTCCGTTCTGCGGCCGTGTTACTCAACTTGAGTGACGCTTTGTTGTCATCAATGAAGGGGCGATGGAAGTGAATATTGTTGAATATTTCAATGTGGCGCACGAAGGGTGATCACTTTTGTACCAAGTTTCGGTAGTGAGGGAGAAGGAGGTGTGCAGGAGCGGCACGATCATCAAAGCCGGGCAAAAAAATGACGCCGAACATTGATCGGGAAAGATTGCATCATTTGGAAAACACTTTGAACATCGCCTTGCGGCGTTGCAAACCCATCTTTTTGTGCGGCTTCATATTGATTATCCGGATTGGGGAAAGGGGGGATTTTTTGCTGATCGGGGCTTTGAAAAAGGTTCACAAGCGTTTGAGCTAGACTGGGTCCGCACGCCATGCTCAGTGAGATGTGCAATTTGTATGCCACTTCAAACTCGTTTTGGAAAGGGGCATTGAAGGCGTGTGACACTTTATCAACCGCTCCCAAGTCCAAATTCAAGTCGACGTGACCTTGTGCCCATTTGAGGGTTCAAACGGGGGGCATGTAGTTTGCGGTGTTATAAGCAAGTTCATGGAGGACTATCCAATCTTGCGCACGTTTGCCTAGCGGAAGCTTTGGTGTTGTTGCCAGAAGCCACGGTGCATCATCATTGGTCCCTTTAGTGATGGGATAAGACGGAGAGTCACAGACCTCCATGCTTTCTAGTAAACCACAGTTGCGATCGCTTGCTACAGGTGGCACGTTCTTGAACGTGAAGTAATTCAAATATAAACTTAATTTGAACTTCAAACTTCATTTGACGGAATCGCATGCGGAATTGGTGTGAAAATTCACTAATTCATTGTGTGTGTTTCTGCGCACGCGAGCAACTTGAGATGCTTATACACCCACGGTTTGCCTATTTCACCTTTTGTCGGTGATACACATGTAGAGTTGGTCAAGCCGTCATCTCGACACAACGTCGCCAAACATGCATCATACTGATTGGCTCTTTGTGCTCACTGTTAACATGCACGGTGTTACACAAGTACCCGATTTGGGACTGTGTTTTCGGTCCATTTGATTTTGATGAGCAAAACTTCTTCATTGGTGCAGTTGCTAAACATGAATGAAATATTAAAGAGGACATGCAAAGATATCTCTAATGTGATTCTCGACAAGTTCGCTGCAAAAACTAACGTAGAACCCATAGCATGGGTAGTATAACTGCCAAAGTAACATGCACTGAAAACAACACCAAACTTGGAAACCCACGACTGCTAAGGTAAGTAGCCTATAGCATAACATGGCATGTAACAAGGCAGCACCTGGAAGAGATCATACTTTCGGAGTAAAACCAATATGCAACATGGGAACGATGGAACATATCAACTTTCAACGGAAAATGTCGTTAAAGAGATATAAAAAACAAGACATCAATGGCACAAAAAAAAGACCACACATGTTTCGGGATCAATACAAACTGCTTGCATATGTTCGTTGTAATAGATCTAAAACAACAACACATACACAACCACCGAACGTGAGGAGAACCAAATCTGATGCGAAATAGTAACCAACGGAAAATGGTGCCATGTGTTCTACAAATCAATGAACTAAGATGTTGGTATGCAAAGGAAGGTTGGTTTTTCGATGGCTTTTATTGTAAGAGGTACAAAAACTGGTGCATGTAAAAGGCTGTTGATGATGAAGCGTTGAAAATCAATTTTTCAAACGGCCTGATTTTACCAGTCATGTCTTACACTTGGTGCAACTATCATCTAATATTATGGAGTATAGGCACATTTAAATTATATGACACACGAAAATATTGCTTTGGACAATGATTGACGTACGTGTATTGCAATGAGTTCTTATGTCTAACGATCTTCATAGCATCCCGATAGATATACCAACAATGATCCATATTTGGTGCAATGCCTTTTAAGCTTAGTGGAACATTACAATGAAATATGTTGAATTTTGTAGGTGTCCAATAGACCTAAGCAAATATACATCCCATTGCCAGGTCTGCTCGAACAGTTGCCATGCGGAGTATGACTGTTGTCGGGTGTGAGACATGGTTGGCAGCGACAAACAAATACTTACCCATATGCAGATAGTTGATACGTGAAAAATGGTTGGCACCAAAACATACTACAACTACAACATGGCGGTTCAACTACATCCAGTAACACTTTGTGACTCCAACCGGGAAGTGAAAAAGAAAATCAGCTTGTAAATGCACAGAAGCCATGCGCGCCATTGTCGGCAGCACCGGAACACAGCATTACAATTGATGTCCTACTTCACAAGCCTGAATGGATGATTGCTTTGGCTGTCAGCGGTGAAAGTACGAGTGTAAGTTTCCAACTCCTAGCAGATCGCGATTGATTGGCCCTTCTCTGTGTCACATTGCACCTGTGGCCACTGTATGTGCATCGCTTGAATATTTTTGCAACTAACAGTAAAACAAACTCACGAAAAAATCCTTTGTTCTCTCAAAGCTGCTGAAAAATAGGTCAAAGCCACAAATTGGGAAAATAATTCTTCAAAAAGCGCCATATTATCACACTACAGCTATATTTGTGTATCTAGCTTCATTTCTCTTCTGCTGACAATCAAAGAAGCTAAAAAAACATGAGCCTCTTTGTTTCAAAACTTTTCAAAATAAGCAGAAACAAAAAATTTCAACTTTTTATTTTACAAAGCTCAAAAACCACTAAAAAGTACCAAAATTTTGTTTTTGTCTTGAGTAAACGGGGGAACAAATTCTTTTTGCGGTTTTTGTTGGCAAATATCTTTTTTTGCATGACCAAAGCCTCATGTACGGCGAGGAATGTTGTATATTTGTCAATTTATTTTTGCAAATGCAAATATTTGCATGACACTATTTTTCTGTATTGCCTTCATCTTGGTGTGAATGGATGTTGGGAATTCCGTGAACACTGATGTCGAATAACTCCTTTCCCAGTGCACTGCAATGCTTGTCAAAACAAAAAACACATCATGAGACGAATTTGGCGTCGGTCAATTTCTTCCTCAAAAATGAAAAAAATGATTGGAGAATGAACCTATCTATCACACAGAGTATGACATGGGAAGCAAAGAGTGCAACAAGCAGTGATCAGGCAGAATGCAAACTGATAAAACACCCCTAGCCATAGTTGTAATTAATTAATCAAGGGTCTAGTTTTGCGAAATTTCAGCCGTCTTTGTGCCTTGTGTGTGGAAATTTAGGGGTTTGTCGGTAATTTGCACAACATTTGACCCTAATAGCACCGTAAATTAAGTATTTTGGCAAAACCCTTCATAATTGGTCAGTAGGTGAAAAGCACATATTGGGAAAAAGATTGTTTTCGGAATGACCCCCTTATTGGTGATCACCCACTCATCAGCACATTCACAGCACAATTACAAAAATTCACCTCTCAATCACTGTTCCTGCCACATGCTTTAGTTCCACAGTAGCGGCCCAATAACTGGTCGTTTACCTTACATATTGACATGGGCAAAAGAGGAGGGAACGAGCAGAGTGGAACAGATATCCTGAACCAATCCTGGCCCTGAATGCTCGATTCCGAAACCACCTTGCTCTCATAAATCTTCGCATCTCCTGATTCACGGGTTTGTCAGTATTTTCAGAATTGCATCCCGTGGCTGTCAAACCTGAACCCAAAGCAGACCCCAAGCAATTCTCAATGACTGCTTTCTTGAAACCCAATTGCGCAGACTGCAGTTGAGCACGCAAAAGTGAACATGAATTGCTCTCTTGCCCACTGTCTTGCTGTGTCCATCTGTCTGGATCGGCTGCGCGTCTTTGTTTACAACACATTATTAAGAGCATGCATACGCGTTCTTACTTTGACTGTGTGGTCTTGTAATTCAGGATTGGAGTTAGTTGGATGGTTGTGGCTGTTGGTGAATGGTTGCTTGATTTTGCTGGCAGTGTTGACAACGGCTGGTACAGACTGTTTCCGAATGCTCATGACGGGTTCTTTGTACGGTCTCAGCGGTTTCGATGGGGAGTGTGGGTGCTGGTTGTGAGGGGGAGGGTTGTACAGGGCTGCAGGGAGCATCAAGGGTTGTAGGTTGATGGTGCAATTTCCGCAAATAACCTGATGCTTAAGCCTTCTGTCTCTCTGGCACTTTGCGAACTCTTGGTGGGGAAATGCGTACAACCTATCGAGGCTGCACATGCAGGGGACAGGGAGGTGGATAGATGTAGTCAGGCAGTGCAAAGCATAGGTCAGGCGGGACATTGACTAGCTCATTCGGGTTTGGGGTCGGGTTTGCAGGGTCCATCTGTAGAAACAGGCTCTCAGAGAAGAACGGTAAGACAAGAGGCAACAGGTTTGAGACCGCTGCAGTGGGTTGGACGTAGCCGCTGGGGAAGAACTCATCAGGCGCGCTGCAGCCACCTGCATGGGCCGCCTGCAGGTGAAGGCGGAGGATGCTCTCCGGAACACGGCCCATGTCTGCATCGTTGGCAGCGCCACCATCCAGACTCCGTGCGGGGCCCTTTGGGGCGCGGTCCGTGGCAGTGTGGGTGCACAGGTCAGGGGGACAGGGTGAGGGGGGGTCAGTGACAGGGCCACTGATAGGCAGGGGGTTCATGTTCGCACCAGGTCTCAGGGCCGGACATTCATCCGAGACTGAGAGATTGGGAGGCTGTCCAGGCCCCAGAGTCGAACTGGGGGCTGCGGTGGAGTCAGTGCACTGTGTGGGCCAAGCCGGACTGGTGGCCGGCTTAACATTTGGGGAAGCAGGAAACCAGTCAATGGACATTTGATGGGATGGCAGCGGATGGTCAACGAACGCTGATTGGCCAGGGTCTGATAGCAGGTGGCAGCCAACCGACGGCAGTTGGCGGTCATCTGACGGCAGTTGATCGCCAACTGACGCCAATTGGCCGGCAACCGACCGCTGGTCCTGACCAGAGGGATTTGTAGAAGGGGGGCTGAAGGAGGGGCCCAGGCGCAGGTTCGGCACCACGGCCCCGCAGAGGCCTGGACTGGCACTGGGGCTCAGCTGTGCGTCCATCCCAGGCCTGGAGGTGGCGTTCTGTTGCAGAACCCGGATGCCAGGCTGTGGAGGACGTGGCGCTCCAGGAAGAGACCGGGCCGGTTCTTGCGGCATGCTGCACTCATCATTGGTGCTGCAACCCATGCTCCTGATCCGGGTATGCCTGGGGGACTGGGCACGTTCGCCTGCAACAGTGCGCGCGACGTCCTCGTCGGTGCACTGGGCGTTTGCAACCTTGTCGCTTTGCGGCCCCTGCGGCTGGGGCGGCGGTCGCAGGTTGGCCGTGGGTCCTGCGACGTCAAGACTGCAAGGGTGGTTTCCTGACGGAGTAGAGGCTGGAGGCGGTGCCACAGGCAATGCACACATTGAGAGACCGGCTGCTGATGTGGATGGCAGCAAGGAAGGAAGAGGGATGGTTGGTGCACGCGCACGGCCACATGCAGGGGCTGATACCAGTGTTGCATGAGCTGAGATCTCCGGCGCATCCGACCAAACATGCTGCGCTGGCTGTGGCCGAGGCTCCGGCTCTTGCTGTTGCTGCTGCTGCGGCGGCGGCGGCAGCGGCGGTTGTGGTTGCCGCTGCTGCTGCCTGTGCAGCGGTTGTGGCGGCGGTGGGTGACAATGGTGGCGGTGGTGGCGTTGTTGGTGGTGGGAGTAGTTCTGTGTGACACGCAGAGCTATGTTCTGTGCGCGACGGCAGGGACATGCCTCTCCACTGTCCCCGCTGTCGCTGCTACAACTTACATTCCTACTGTGCCCACTGCTGCCAGGTAAACTCGTGCCACCATCGTTCCAGTCGCCCCATGTGGGACCTGCGACCTCATTGTTCTGTGTGTTGCAGGGCAGGCCATTGCCTTGCACTACGTCCCTAGATGCCTTGTTGCTTACACACAGATCCATCCCAGTTTGCATCACATGCTCCGTACAATGGTGCACGCAACCCCCTTCCCCACTGCACTGAGTGGCCGCGTCGACCCTTGACAGATGAACCCCATGTGTCCACACCCGACTGCAGCCTGCAGCACATTGGTCTCTGGCAGCATGCACACCGCATTCTGTAGGGGCGCTGTGTGGGCATTCTGAGGGGCACTGCGAAGCAGACAGCAAAGAGCAGCTCTTGCTATGGCGGCATGTCTTGTCTTGTACTGCACTGTGACATGAGGGGCACCTTCCGTCGCCATTGGTGCACAATGCCCTCATGGCCACAGCCCCCACATTGGCGTTATGGTGATGCTCTGTCCTAGGGCCGTGTTGGTCTGTACAAAAACAATGGAAGGTGAGAGAGAAATGGACGGACGGAGGGCATCATGCCAAGAGGCAGGCAGGGAGGGAGGGAGTGTGAGAGCGAAGAGATGGAAGGAGGGAGGGAGGGGGAGAAGAGGAGGGGGAATGAAGCGCCAGATACTGAGCTATAGTATGACCCCGCATCACAGGCATGCGGTCATCGCCACCAGATCTGTGCCGAATGTTGCCTTGAGTTCACCGCTGAACCACGGTTATCGAATGTTTCATGGGCTGCCTGGGTCAGCTCAACCCTCCCTCGGCAATGCTTAGCTGCAATGCTAACTACCACCTTGGTTGCTTGTCAGGAGACTGCACAGGCTCATGTGCCTCGTCATCAGACAATTGCGACCCCCTGACTCCTTGGAATCTGTGTCATACGTGTCTGGCATTTCCTGCAGACCGAGTTCTGCCCAAATGTCGGTAACTGTTTTGTGTGCCACCACTTTGTCATACGATATTTTCGCTCGCTTTGCGGCCTGTTGGTCTGCTCGTTCATTGCCTTCCAACTCCACATGTGATGGCACACACTGAATGGAGCACTGTCACCCAACAGAGGCCACTAGCTCCATATTTCTGACCACAAATCTGCATGCGCCAGTGGACCCGTGATCCCACCCACTCGTGCCTACAGACTTTTCACATTACACCAAATGCAACGGTTTCCCAAGCACTTTTTCTGCAGTGCCCTCAGAGCCGCTCTGAGCTCTGCTCTTGTGATAGATTGGCGTTCGGTTACAGGGATAGGGGACTGCTCATTCCTCTCATCCCCCTCCCAAACGAGATTCCAAGGCTTGCATACTCCAGCCTCCCCTGGTGAGTCACGCAAACCATCAACAAAGGCCACCCCGAGCTCACCGTCTCAGCAATCAAGTCAACCATATCAGGCAGCATGTGTGCTCACTTATCCTTTAAGCAGGGGTCCCAGATGATACCCCCCACTCATGCCATCACAAGGGGCACCTACCGACCAGACCTTTGCTTAGCGACTGGGGGGGGGGGGGCGGGGGGTCATTTTGGGGCTGCCTCAGGACTGGCCAAGCCACCCACCCACCCAAGCTGACCCACCCACCCAAGCTGACCCACCCACCCACCCACCCAGACCCCCCCCTACTCCCCCAGTAGGGGGGGGGTTGGTTATTTCATCCTGCATCATATGTCCATGGCATACTGAAAATTTTGACAAAGGGTCAGGGACCTAAAGTTCAAAAGTACAAATACCTGGGTTCGAACCCAGGCCCACACCCCTGCGGTACAGGGCACTAACCACTGGACCACAAGCCGTCACAGCAAAACGGTGCGCAAGTACTGTTAACACCTGCCATCTGTTGTTTTATCAGAAAAAAGTCTCTGCACCTGGTCCATCCTGGCTACCCGGATAGGTTGGGAGAGTCAAGCCCTACCCAGCCCCTACCCAGTTGCCCACCCACCCACCCACCCACCCACCCACCCACCCACCCACCCAGACCCCATCCCCCCCCGGGGGGGAGTAGGCACGTTGGGCCAAAATGCCCAAAACCAAACTAACCCACCCACCCACAGGCCACGGACCCCCCCCCCCAGTCCAGTGGGACCACCCTTAAGCAAAGGTCTGCTACCGACTTTCTCCTGTCTCTACTGGCTTTAGTGTGCAAATATACATCACTGAGTGGCACCATAGCAGGAAATCCACCGCCAATCCCCATGCATAACCCCCTTGCACACCCACAAGCTTTCCGTGCAGCATTGGTAGGGCCAAGCTACATATACCCAATGCTATGTGCATAGCCATGTTGGCCTTGTGAATTACCTGCTGTATTGGGGAGCAAATTACGATAACACTCCACAATACTGATATTCCTTGGCCATGTTCCCAAGGTATTTATCCTCATATTCGACCTACATGCCAAACAACTTCGTTCCCAATGGCAAGGGGTCACGATGCTGGAAAACGACGCCACATTTACCAGTGTTCAAGCATTGGCTGCAATCCAAGCCCAGATTATTACAGAGGTGGCCACGTGACCTACGCATGCGCCGCATGCATGAGGTACCTTGAACGCCACCTCTGTAGACTGTCCAATGACACTTTGCTTGCTGCTTGCTTTTTGCTCTGGTCTTGCTCCTATGCTGCGCGGGTTCAAACGCTCTGACATTGCTGAGGCTTGTTTGTGTGAGGCAATTAGTGGACTTTGTTTCAGTTCGAGACTGACATGCAATCCATGTGGGAGCTCAGTCAATTGGTGAGTCTCATCATCAGGATTGGGGTCGGGGGGGGGGGGGGCGAGGATATGCACACACCCCTCCACCAACCCCCCCCCCACCCCTGCCGGAACCCCCCTACCACATTGGTGACGGGCAACAAGCGCACCATTTGTGAAGGGAAGAGGCCCAAAAGGGGAAGTGTAGTAAATGAACATGAAAAAAATGGTACATAGGAGTATACATTGTACACAAAGTGTGTGCATGCGTTGGACAATTACTTGATGAAATGAAGACGTCCAAAAAAGGCCACGAGCCCTCTCCAAATCGCCTGCAAGTCACGAACTCAAACACAGCAGCTAAGGAGTAGCCAATTCTCATATTACCGTGCCAAATGATATGTGTTTCGGCTAGACTGTTCAGCCCTCATCAAACCACTAACTGAAGCAGGAGGAATTAGAAGGCAAATGAGCTATAGCACTATAATTTACCACCAAACTAAGGGATTCGGCAACGAGTTCAATGAATTAATTAGAGACAGATCAAACAATCACAGACAAAGAACTCAGACATGTTTGTGCTGCCCACATGAGTGCTAGTGCTGTGGTGCCGTGCGGGCTGTTCACCCATTCATCTGGTACGTGTTGGTTGGGATGCCCCTCATGCAAAGCATAGGAGCGTGTACATACATACATCCAACACCCTGTGACCTGTTGGCATCCCTTCATCAACAAAAAAACACATTGTCCTCCTCTGAGAGGGACTCGGAATAACTTGATTGCATGCTGGCTATGTACCCACCTTGATGTTAGAAACCCTGGGACAGCACGGTCATGTAGCCACTTTGAGTTCTCTCTACTTTGGACTGCTTGAGGGAAGGGTGGACAAGTACAACCACATTAGCCTTTCCCCATGCTTTGTGCCCCTTTGGGGGACCTGCTGGGGTGTTGAGTCAACCTGTGGCATCATTAATCAGGTGTGATTACAATCAAGGAGGAGGTCTACAATAATAAGACAAGTATGGACACATGTGGTAGTCCTCACTCCTGGGGGATTTGGTAGATATGGATGAAGGAATGACGTACAATGAAAAATGTAAGTCGTGTACCAAAAAATCGCATAGTCGTGTAATTTTTTTTTGCGGTAAATGCGTGTAATTTTTTTTGCGGTAAGTCGTGTGAATTATTAAAAAAATTGATTCTTTTTTGCGGTAAGGACGTGTAATTTTTTTTGCGGTAAGTCGTGTAAATTATAAAAAAAGATTGTAAAATTGAAAGAAATGCAACCTTTGCAATACATGCACAATATGTACAGATGCCGGTTTCGTACGGCACCCCATAGCGACATTAACTATGGGACGCCGAGTCCACAAAGCACATAGTACTCTGTGTGGCCACCAATTAGTTGGGACTCGGCCAATATAACATAGTTTCACATGGTGTCATTGGCACTACACTCAAAATCAGGCTCAGGGAAAAGAGTCCTGACAGGGCCACAACCAACGCTAGTGCCACCATTATAGGCCACCAAGGTACTGGTATGGGGCCAATATAATAGCAATCTTGTACGCTCCACCATTGGTACACCAAACCGGCGGAGGAAAACATGCACCCGCTACAAGTAGTTGCAGAATGCACGCTTGTAGATCAAGTCCGTTTTTGTGTCGCTAGACTTGGGCTTTGCACCAAGATTGGGGTTAAACTGACAAGCGGCGCGCAACTCTGCTACTACCGGCTTGGACGGGTCATTGATGAAAAGCTGGTCACGCTCCAACTGGCTAAATGCATCTACTGGGTAGCCATCCGGCACCTTGCGCCACTCTCCACGGATGAGGACCTTGGGATGGGTGTCCTCCTCTATGGGAGTGGCCATGGAAGGTCGCTGTCATGTTGTGTGGTACTGGCGCAAGGTGCCGGCTGAAAACTTAAACTAATATTGACCTCAAAAACCCAATGCAAAAATCAATTGCCTTTTTTTTGTAGGTGTTACAGTCCGTACATGACTCCAAGAGGTTCTATTGGGGGACGAAGTGGGTGGAGAGTGAGGGGGGTGACCAACCCTTTGTGAGACGCCTTATGCGTCTCAAGATCGCCCATTGTGGGCTCTATTTACAATATGGGTGTGTGGGACAAGGTTGCGGCGGCGTGGGTGAACGTGGGGGTCCGCCGCACATTGGAGGGGGAGGCGGTGGCCGGTCTCCGCTATCAGGAGACGGGCCTCAGCTTGGAGAATGTGGGGTGTGTAGGGGACCTGCACATCGTGGTGGAGCGGCGCTTGGTCTTCCTATGCATCCTCCATTGTTGCATGGCCATGGGCCGCCTCCGAGTGGCCTTCATTGAGGCCCGCCAAGGGGACCTTCCGAAGGACAACGCCACGGTCGTGCAACGCGTGCTATACCGGGCAAGCACGGGTGTCAGGCTAGGTTCCTCAGCCGCACCTGACGGAGAGGAGGCACGGGCGTTGTTCCTCGCATGAGAGGAAATGGGGCCACTATTGGCCTATGCCCCGGAGGATGGAGAGTGGCAAGCCGTGGTTGCCACGCGGGACCTCCTCCGGGACTTGTACTCGGATACCCCACCTCGCGCCGACCTACGGGCCGCCGAGGTTGCGCAGGCGTACCGCTTGCATTGCTGCAAGGCCGCCTTCCAAGCGAACAACCTCTTGTACTTGGGGGAGGACGTGACATTGGTGGTGCCCAAAGCGCCGCTGCTTGGGGTTGGTTTGGGCGCGGTGTGCGCCGATGTCATTGAGAGCCTCAACACCATTCTCAAGCGGGCCTACAACGACCACCCGGCCCGCGGAGGCGGGGGGGAATGCCGGGGGCAACGGCATTACAACGGGAGGGGGAGGTGGTCTTGGGGGCTTGGGAGTGGTTGTTTTTAAAATTCGACCTTCCATTGCAACACCATGGGGTGCCTCATACCGCCCCGTGTACCATGGCGACACCATGGGGTGCCTCATACCGCCCCGTGTACCATGGCCAAACTCATGGCCACCCAAAGCCCCCCGCCCTCCACCTTCTCTTTGCCACCCCTAGCTCTTGTTTCGCCACCACATGGACCAAGAAATGTTGAAATCCCTCTTTGGGGACCTTCTAAAAGCCCAAGAAGACCGCCTTGTATGCTTGCTTTGCTTGTGTTCATGTTTCTATGTAATTTAATTTTCCGGAAGTCTCGTTTAATTCATGTAGGTTAATATTAACGACAACGACGTTGTATAGCCAAGACAAGGTATTGGCAAGGAGGCAAACGGGGCAAGTTACCGTGACCCCGACCCGCAACAAGGAGGATGGGAGGCTAGATGGGTTGCACGGAGAAGGCGAGGCACCAGGGAAGGGGGAAAGACGGGAGGGGGCAGGCCGGACGCCAAGGGGGCAAAAGGTGGAGAAGATGGTGGACAAAAGGACCAGAGGGAGGGGGAATGGTGGCTGGCTGGGGGTTTGGCAAATTGTCGCTCCGTGAGTTGGCCCCGGGATCGGGGCATGTGATTGGCCACGCCCGGCCATGGTAGCTGGGGCAGCCGCAAAATAAGTTCACTAAAGTTGTGTGGAGGTGGCGGAGAAGGGGGGCTAAGTTAGGTGTGGGAGCGGGGTTGCGTGTAGTGCTTGTCCTGCATCCCCATGTTCTTTTGTGTAGGACCAAATTCGATGCAGTCAACGGTGCCATCCATGTAGTTGAAAACCCCACTCAATTTAATGTGTTTGGGGACAACACAAGCAGCTTTTATCGCAGTGCCAAATGCAGCACCAACTTCTGCACCGCACCCACAGTCACCAGGGCTGACATTGGCAACTATCCTATGGGACCGATTTCCACCTGTAGTCCGGTGGTCAGCAGCCATCCCTTGGTGGGCAGCCCTAAAGCCGCCAACCATGTTCCCAATGCCCCAATCCCACTGCTGGACAATTTCGTTGACCCCCAGCCCAAATCTGGTTTGCTAGCACCATATCACGACGGATGGGTGTTGTTCGACGAGATATACTTTACGCTCTCTAGATCTCATCTTCAGGGGTATTTTTGCGACCATTTGGCAAAAGCTACACCGTGCAGCACAACCCCAAAGTTGAAAACATCCACTGCATCCACTGCCTGCGACCTATGTAGTTGTGTGTCCTCCACCAATGCGCGTAGGTGGGGGGGGGGAGGCAGTGGGGGGCTGGGGGGGGGGGGATCCGGCGCTCCGTGGAGCGCCCCCGGCATGGGGGTATGTGATTGGCCACGCCTGACCATGAGCTGGGGCAGCCTCCACGGATTCTGTGGAGGTAGTGGAGCACAAGTGGCGGGGCGGGGGGGGGGCAACTTCGGGGGGGAGGGGGGCTTTTGTGGGGCGAGGGGGGACATTGGGGGGTCAGGGTAGAGAAAGTCCTCCGAGGGTAGAAATCGTTGTATACGGGGGTTTGGTGGGGGGGGGGGGGGCAAGCGTAGTGGTTGAAAAAAGTGTGCACCTCCTCTGAGATCCCCCCCCCCCTAGTACCCTTCACCACCACCAGCCAGAAAATTTCTGGGTGCATCTAAACACAATGACAAATGTTAAAACTGCAAACAGTACAAGCCACCATACGCGGGGGTCATGAATGTACCCTTTGTGAACCGCACTTTTGAATGAACATTAGAACGTTGCTGACTTTTGGCCCGTTTTGCCCGTTATTCCGTGCCTCTGTGCCCGTGTGCCGTGGTTACTTCGCCAAAATTTAAAGAGAATTAAAAACACGTAAAATGTAGTTCGAGTGGTTGCTAACGCCGCTTAGATTCGCAAAAAAATGTTAAATTCGCGCGCATATTCGCATTGTCGTACACATATCTCGTTCGCATTCGCACGTAATTCCCATTCGCGCGAAAATCGCACGCATATGCCCAATGTTTTTCAAGTTCAACACCTTTCCATGTTTTCGTCTTCCTGTGCAGCTCTGATTTCTCTTGTAATGGCCCTCTCGCAACATGGTAGCCTGCCCGACCCAGCCGCTGACACCAGGGCTTGTGGTGGCTCTAGGTACTTGAGTTGGTGCACGCCGCACGGTGGACGTGCGCGCGTGCGCGAAAATGAATGCGAAAATTGCGCGATTTTTGCGCCGATCTTTCCCAGCCCTTGGGGAAAACACACCTGTGGGTTTGGTGCCTCAAGGGTCAGCATCACGGTTAGAGATGCAACACACATTCACAACACACATCAACCAATGCAGAGCCCCTTCTCATATTTTATGTTGCAGCTCCAAAAAGCATGGCCCTGTGAGGCTTTTTCAAGAACAAGAGCAGGGGCTCAGTGAAGGGTGTAGACCCTCGCATGATTCACGACATAGATAGAGGCAACCTATAGACGGGCAGATGTTGCGTTGGACATGGAAGTCGTGATTGAGTCCCACCAAGAAAATGTGTCTTTCGAAGGGGCTCTTGGTACAAAACAGGGCCCAAGAAAAAGGTCCATGCAGGGGCATGTCCCTGTGCACAAACCCAACACCAGCAACTCATCCCCACAAGGTGCTTGCACACATCCAATAAGAATCATTGAAGGGGATGCAACTGGTGTGGTGAACGTGAACCAATTCACCTACAGTCACAACGTCATGGCGGAGAATGTAGGCAGGCTACGCTGCCTCAAGGGGCAGCATCATGACCAATGCAAACTGTATCAATGGAATTCGGATTCACAAATTAAAAGGTCATGGTAACCACATAAACACCAAACGAATGCCACATATTACATCCCAAAGGGGGGGCAGGCTTTTGGAAATGCTCATGCAAGGGGGAGGGGGAGGGTGCCATTTTCCAAATTGTTTCCCATTGTATGTGAAGACAGACCGGGACCGCAAATGAAAGCAAAGCACGGAAGGCACCATTCGACAAAGTAGGTTCAGGATCAAAGAAAATTTGACACACAGCAGAGCCCCTTCTCAGATGTCTTGTTTTTGGAAATGAAGGTCGGATACACCCTGTGGGGAGTGGTGTGGACCCCTGAGGGACGTCCCTGTGGGCGCCCATGGAATTTTGGGGCTGCCGCTCTGAGGCACTTCGAGGCTGTGGTGGAGACCGGACTTGCCTCCCTGCTGATGGCATGGCACACAGGCTGCTGGTGGCCCGGGCCTTCTCGGCGCACAAAGCACACAAGCGTCTCCATGCTGTGCAGTGCATTCATGTGTTGAAGGATTAGCAGGGAGCAGTTCTCAGTGCACAAAACGGTGCGTTTTTTTACCACTCTGCCAACACGAAATAGGGCCTAACAAAAGAGTCCCTGCAGAGGTTTGTGGCACAGCACAAACCCAACATTGGCAGAGCACCCCCACTAGGTGCACAAATGAATTAGATCATCACTGAAGGGGTTGCAAAGAGGACAACATGCAAACAATGGGTGGGTGCATGCCACCTACACTCCACCTACAGTCACAACGTCACAGCTGAGACTGCAAGCAGGCTATGCTGCCTCAAGGGTCAGCATCATGACCAGTCCAAATTGTATCAATAGAATTCGGATTCACAAATAAAAGGGTCACTGTAACCATAGGAACATCAAACAAATGAGACATATGTTCACACACATATTTTGCGGACAGACAACACGACATATTACATCCCAAAGGGGGGGCAGGCTTTTGCATATGCTCATACACGGGGCAGGGTGAGGGTGGTGTTTTCCCTACTTTATGGTCTGTCCCGAATGATTTTCCATACTTCCCGGACAAAAACACACAGCAAAAAAGAAAGCAAAGCATGGAAACAGGGAAAGCGTAGCAAAACGAAGCATGCAAAGCACAAGGTGTGTGTAGCAACACTAACAATCATAGACAGCGCATAAATATGTGCTAAGTAAATTGCCGACAAAGAGAAGGGGGCGGGTTCATATTTTCCATGTCAATTGTTTTCTTTGGGGGGGGGGGGGGGAGGGGTTGCATGTTTTCTATGGCAGTTTTTTTCCTGGGGCGGGGTGCTTCAAAGCACCCATGGGAGACGGGATGGAAGGAATTAGAAGGGCCAAGGGGTAGGTGGGTCGGGGGGGGGGGGGTTGACCATTGTGGGGGGGGGGGCTTCTTCTAGCGGGGATGTTTGATGTGGGTCATAGACGGGGGGGGTCTGATGTAGTGAATAATCAGGGGGATTGGGGGAGGTGGGTTCATGGTTGGATAATGGCGGTCCATAAAAGTCTCATCTTTGATGTCTAATGGCCGACTTGGTCGCCATACACAATCCTGCAAGTCGGGTTGCTGTGGGTCCTAGGATGTGTCCCATCAGTGGACGTTCCTTCGCCAGCCGGGTGTGCTCGGGGTGCGACTCCTAGCCGATGCCCATGATAAGCGACACGTAGGGTCATGATCCCCTTGCCCTTTCTCCTCCCCCCCCTCAGCCCCAGCACGAGTCCCCCGCCTGGCATGGTTGCGCATGCACAACCCTGCATTGTCCAACCAATGATCATCTCGTAGTCCCCGATACCTCATGGCCTTGAGGGGCAACACACCAGCTAGCTGAAGAAACCCCCCTAGTTGGTGAATGGGTGTGTCCACTGTCCAATGGCCACTCTTGAGGCGGTAGCCAAAGCGTGCTACCGAAATCTCCTATAGCACAATCCTCCTTCATGGTTACCGCACAGGGGAAGCTAACGGCGAGGCGGGCATTGCCTCCTCCCTGATTTGGGGTAGTGACACTCAAACAGCACGCTACTGCCAAAACTTCACTTCGGTCCCCCCCCCTCCCCCGCGGTAGAGCTGACTTCCACGCATATGGTGTGACCTCGTGTGGGCAAACACCCATTCTATCGAATGATGGTCCCTACATCCCGTGTCCCGAGTGCCAAGATTGGGCATCGGGATGAAATGGATCTTCGCATCCCACCAAGGCTGGGTACGGACGGGGTCCCAAAATGGGGGTTGGACCGCCACCCAGGGTGGGACCAACTGGAGCTGTCAGCCTTTTGCGTAGGCGCTCTGTCACGGTCCATCTGAATATGCGGCTTGCTTCTCGGCGTGGAAGGAGCGGGGGTGGGGGCTCCAGCAATTGAACTTCTCCTGTTAGAGGTGTGCAATAGTCATGTGAACCCATGTGAAATTTGTGCGAAATTCGTGCTAATTTCCTGGTACAAGTAATTCTAGGCGAAGTTCGGCTTATGCTGCCTTGTGCGAAATTCAAAGTTCTATGGCGCGAAATTCATGCGAACTTCTCGCAAAAATGGCAAGCAATGTGTGCACCTCAACAGCGATTCACAAAGGTATCGAGCGCAAAGGCATCCCTGCACCTCACATGGCCATGTGATAGACCGCAGCCCCAATTTTGCTGGCTTCGGGAGCCTCCAGGCTGGGATACCGTTGATGAGCAGCCATGCCGTTGCTGGGCAGGCCGCTGGGTGGACACTGCCAAGGGTGAACAGTGCAGTGGCATCCGCATTAATGGGGCCGGTCTTCAAGACCTCAAGCTGGTAGGTTCCTCGCCAGAGACCGACTTGCCGTTCCCCAAATGGGAGGTGGGCGATGTGTGGATTGCTCCGCGAGAGGAACGCGGGGTGGAATTCGCTGCAGGAACCGGCACCCGGCTCCTCGGGGTTAAAAATGGAAACCCCCATATGCTGCCCAGCTAGCCCAACAGTTGCCTCCAACCCTTTCCCTGGCCGCAATGGTGAAAGAAAATGCCATTTCTGTTCTGGGCATAGTGTTCACGGGCATAGTGTTCTGGCCATAATCTTCCATGGGCATAACACTTTGTGGCCTAATGCTCTGTGTGATGTGGTGTTCTGAGGGCATGGTGTTTCAGGGGCACAGAAAAAGTGACTCCTTCAATGGGAGGGTCAGGAGACATACCATCAGAGAGAGCATTGTGCACTGTGTCGCATAAAACATTGATTGGCTGCAAGGGCTCCCCGATTGCCATATCCGCACAGATGTAGCCCGCACCTTTGTCACCCATGCTGACATTCGGAGATTCCTCCAACAGCATGGCACTGTTGGTACCCACATCTTCTGCCAGATCCAACGGCAACACATCCCCTGTGCCCCAGCTGCTGAGGCCTGGCAGCCTGTCCTCCGCCATCCCAAACGGGAAGGTCTCCCAGTTAACGAGGCCCCCGATGCTACCATGCTCCTCTGCAAGACCGTCAGGTCTGCGAAACAGCCCATCATGCAGTGTGTCCATAGCCAGAGAGTGCAGCTCTTGGTGATGAGGGCTGGTGTTGCAGAGAGGCTGGACCACATCCTTTGAAGCAGCAATCTGCAACAGCACAAGTGGTTGGGGGCTGGATGTGGGTTGAAACTGGGTCGATGTGGACTGCCATGGAAGTGACCTGGACGTGGGGTGGATGTTGCATGGGCGTGGGATGGACATCAGTAGGATGGAGATTGACATGGGGTGGTCATTGCACTAATAGGGGACACAGGTGGGAGGCAAAATGAATGTGCAGTGCATACCAGTTGAATTTGAAGTGGATATACGTTGGACACCGGTGTGGCTGTGGGGGGGGCTGAATTGAGTATGCCAGTTGGTACTTCTGGGTGTTCGTACGGGTTTGCCCTCTGAGAAGGGAATCCTCTACACAAGGATAGAGGTGTCAAATCCACTGTACTGAGGCCCAAGACGAGGTGGCACAGAAGAATGGCTTGCACGTACTTTGCAACTGATTGAGAAATGCCGGAGAGAGGGGGTGCTAGCCATGGCTTCTTGCTATCAAGGGTGCTACGCCCATCACACTGCTGGTAGATCTCCCAGATCCCCGGACCGTTGGTGCCTGGCCATAACCAAGCACCACCGTACAGCAGGGAAACACTGACCAGACAAGCAGGCCCGGGGCCATCAGGGAAGGCCCAGGAGATCCCCGCAAGTGGAGGCAGGAGCAGGTGGAGGTTCACCACACCCACCACCACTGGTTGCTGCAACCAGCGGTCCCCAAGCCCCAGCAGGTCCAGTGAGCCTAATGCAGGACAATGTTACTGTGCGGCGGCATACTGCGGCATGCTTCAAGCCGTAGGTGGGCGGTAACCAAAATTTTCCAGAAGCTGAAAAGGTGGCAAAACCCAGAACCAAACACAAAGGAATGCATATCCGGACACCCTGCAAAGATGAACACAACAGAATCATTTCATGGGTGGCCATCTGCTTGTTTCTTGTTTTTACCCAAAACATGGTCCTTCAACATGGCACCCTTTGATGACAGCCAAACTGCACATAAAGTACAATGCAATTTCCCATTTTGAGTCTGTAAAACATAGGTACTGCCCGATGCCTTCTCCAATTGCCCACGGCAAACAGTCTGTAGTACGCCTCGTTGTCTCCTTGTTCCTCTTGGTTCTTGTTGTCCCCTTCTCAGTGGGTTCAACAGCAGACATCAGAAGACAAAATGAAGAATACAAAAAACAATGATCTGTCAAAGCACAGCACAGCCAAAAAAAAAAGGAAAAAAACAGATACTATGGGATACTGTCCCTAGCATGTTTGCAACAACTATCAGTCCCAGGGATGGCACCAGAGATCTCCCAATCACAGATGCTGAATTTGACCAGTAGAGTACTGGCCATCTCTGACGAACGAATACTCAGGGATGGGATTGACATTTTGGTCCGACATTTTTGCCCCCAAAAAACCTACCCCAATTTTCAGTTTGCTGCGGCATGCTTCAACCGTTGGTGGCAGGTTATGGACATCTAGGGGCGGGGCGGGCGGCGGGGGGGGTGGATAGCCCAGCCTCCTTCTCTTATAGCGAACGGCACATAGACCTGTGCATTGTCCTCGTTCAACAGCTTTCGTGATCGGGTGGTTCGCTTCGGCGGGCGTGTGCAAACACTCTCTCCAGGCGCAGCTCTCTTCTCAGATCTCCTCTCTGCGCCCTCAGCGGTCTTCTTCTGCACACTTTCGGGCACGGCCTTCTTCACTGATCTCTTCCCTGTAGGCCTCCCTCCAGATGTGGGACTGGCCTGCCCTCTTTGGCCCATGGACTGCACTTCAGATACAGCTCTGCTGTCTGCTGTCTTGGCTGAAGGCAAAGGGCAGCAGAAGGGGATTCCAGGTGGTGCCGGGGGGGGGGGGGGGGTCTTTTGTACAACCGGTGTCCAGCACTTTGCTTTTGCGGCCTACTTTGGTTGATCTGAGTCTCCTGTATCCACCCAGAGGAAAGATGCTCTTTTCTTGGCCAGCGTGGAATGTTTGTCCCACTGCTTACCATTGCAGCCTGCTGGGTCCCTGGCGTCCACTTTCCAACAGAGGCTTCATTCCACATCCTGTCACTGACCGTGAAGATTGGAGCGGGCTCTCCGCACACACAGGGCCATGGTTGGGGGCATCAAGCTGATAGCAAACAGCAGCTAAAAGAAGCCTGTCGTACATACACATGCATACACAGGTGTCCATGCCCTGAATAAACATGAGGAAATGCCTACATATCCGGGGGCAGGGACACTCTAGAACAAAGGAGGAGAGGGGGGGGGGGGGTCTGGTGGCCCACACCCGTGGAACCGGGCAGCCACAAGAGAAACCTGCCGTCAAATGCTGGGTCATCAATGTCAATCAGACCTTGAAGAGGGATCTGACGATGCGGATAATGAGGATGATGAGCTTGAGGAAGAAATTGGTTTTTCTGCTTCATGTTGCCAGAATGTGAAGTGAGGTCGGCCTCCTCAGTAACCACAACTGCCTGTTTGGGGGCTCAGGGCTGTGAATGGTGTCTGTATGTCAGCAGCCTGCCTACTACCACTCTCCTGTTGCTCCCTGCCCCCCCCCCCCCACGCCATTGCAGGACAGCACCTCAGCAAATACTCCCCAACGTCCATCCAAGTGTCCTATTGGGGCGGCACCTTCAGGGGAGGGGGGGGGGCAAAGGACAAGATCAGAAGGGCAGCAGAAGGGATAGTACGGACACCATCAAACACCACGCATGCAAATACAACCTTGATCAGGCAACAGCACACGCAAAATGCCTGGAAATGCAGCACACCAACGACATGTGACCTGATGATCCAGAGCCCTTTGGCGCAGCAAAAGAAAGCACATAACCACCCATTGTAGCTATTTCCGGGGGTTCAAAAAAAAAACAGGGGGCAGGGAAATGCACCCTGCATGTTCTGTGTGAGAACCGCACGTCCCCTGGCCTATCAACGCTAGCAGGTAAGCACGGGGGGGGCGACCCCTCGGTTCTGGACGCCAACTACCCCCCCCAACTAACTGTTGGCCGGAGGCCCCTTGGGGGGGGGGCATCTGAGGGGGGGGGGGGGGTCAGGGAGGGCGAATGGGGGGGTATAGGAGGGGCTGGGGGGGGGGGGCTCTGGGAGGGTCAGTTGGGGGGGGGGGGGGGGTTCCAAGTGGGGCAATTCGGGGTGGTGGTGGGGGGGGGGGTCCAGGTGGGGCGATTTGGGGTGTTGGGGGGGGGGGGGGGCGGAGGGGGGCACAGGCTCCCCTTACCTCCCCTTGCCCTCCCTCTAACCATACCATCACCATAAACCTAACCCTAACCTTTGCACCCAGTTGGTTTGGCCGTGCCAGCCATGTTGATTGGGCTGAACCCCCCAAGATCCCCCCAATTTCGTTCATGGCTGCTTTTGCCACATCATTGCTCTCCATTTTGGACCACAACACTCACTCTCACCCTAGCCTAGGGTGAGAGCTAGGGCTAGGGTTAGGTGTAGGGATAGGAGTAGGCTGAGGGTTGGGGGTGGGTGTTAGAGTCAAGGTTGGGTTTAAGGATACTGTTGGGGTGCAAATTGGACAAAATTTTCCTTAGGGCACCTTTGGTGTTCATGTAGCATCGGGCGCCTTAGGCGCCCATGGATGCCTGAGGGCGACACCTTTGGCAACTAACTGTTGGCCGAAGGCCCCTAGGGGGGGGGGGGGGGGGGGGGGGGGGCAGGGGGTAGTTGGCGTCCCAGGACCCGCGGAGTCGCCCCCCCCCCCCCCTACGCCATTGCAGGACAGCACCTCAGCAAATACTCCCCAACGTCCATCCAAGTGTCCTATTGGGGCGGCACCTTCAGGGGAGGGGGGGGGGCAAAGGACAAGATCAGAAGGGCAGCAGAAGGGATAGTACGGACACCATCAAACACCACGCATGCAAAGACAACCTTGATCAGGCAACAACACACGCAAAATGCCTGGAAATGCAGCACACCAACGACATGTGACCTGATGATCCAGAGCCCTTTGGCGCAGCAAAAGAAAGCACATAACCACCCATTGTAGCTATTTCCGGGGGTTCCAAAAAAAAACAGGGGGCAGGGAAATGCACCCTGCATTTTCTGTGTGCGAACCGCACGTCCCCTGGCCTATCAACGCTAGCAGGTAAGTGGACACAACCACAGAGGGCATTCACAGTGAGACAAACACGGGGGGGGGGGGGTGCAACTCCTTGGTTTGGATGCGAACTACCCCCCCCCACTAATCGTTGGCCGGAGGCCCCCTGGGGGGGGGGGGGTTGGGAGGGGGGGTCGGGGTGGGGGTTTCGGGGGAGGGGGGGTCCGGTAGGGTTGGTTCGGGGGGGGGGGGGTCGAGGTTGGGCAATTTGAGGGGTACATGCCCCCAAGGTGTTGGTCAATCACAGGCTCCCTTAGCTCCCCTTGCTCTCCCTCTACCCGTACCATCACCCTAAACCTAACCTGAACCTTTGCAGCAAGCTGGTTCGGCCATGCCACCCATGTTGCTTCGGTTGAAGATGATCATGGCCACGGGGGGGGGCGTAGCAACGGGTCATACACCGACTCCCCCTCACTCTCGGACCACTTTCAGGGCTGGGGGGGGGGGGGGGGGGCTTGGTCTGGGGGGGAGGGAAGGGGGGCTGCCATGAAGGGGGGGGGGGAGGCTTCATACCCTGACAAATATGGCATAAGATGACCGCCTCATCGCGCTAATCACTTCGAAGCATGTATGTTGGAAAAAACCTTTTGAAACAAGGGGGGGGGGGGGGCATGGTAGGTGGGGCCCACAAGTGGGCGGAAGTGCTACATCACCCCTGCATTCTCGGGGATCCCCAAAGAAAGGGGGACAAATCAGAATTGGATGCCTAACCCCTGCCTTCTGGGAGACCCATAAGTGGGCTGAAATGCTACATCGCCCCTGCATTCTCGGGGATCCCCAACAAAGGGGACAAAGTCAAAGCAAAAAAAAAGCAAAAAAAAATTTCCCATGGTGTCCCTAGTCCTGCCTACAGTTCTGCAGATTGCCCCCACTGGGGTTTGAACCCAGGACCTCCTTTTGCAGAGGCACAGCTTTACCACTAGGGTATGGCCCATCTCTGACATACCTCTGCATAGGGGTGGTATTCATATTTGGTCCAATTTGGTTTTCATCCACTATTGGGTTCTCCTCAAAAAACTGAGTATTTTGAGTATAGACACATGGGGTGAAAACCCATTTTTTCACCCTCTACTAAGTCAAGCAAAATTTCCTTAGGGCGCCTTTGGCGCCCATGGTCCGGCACTTCCGGACCAAAACCTAGCAGGGAGGGGGGGGGGGGGTCGGCGTAAAGGGTCCGGTCCCGCCCCCCCCCCCCCGTGATCATGACTGCTTTCTGCCACATTCTTGCTCTCCATTTAGGACCCCATGACTAATTCTAACCCTAGCCTAGGTTAAGAGGTAGGGCTAGGGTCACCGAGCTGGTGGAACCAGTCTTGGTTTTATAACCCTGTTCAGAGTGTAGGGTGGAAACGTAACACGTTTAGCAACAGCAAGCAGCAAGCAACAGCAAGCACGCATGAAATACGCAAAAATCACAACTTGATCGTGGTGCTTTGGATTCGGGTGACATTTTGGTGGATGGTATCTATGGCTGTGAAGCCGAATCCCACAAAGTATGAGCCAGAAACTCAACGGTGGCGGCCGGGAAAGGGTGTCATGAGTGGCAGACCAGTGTTTCGAAAATAGGGCCACAAGCGCCCCCCCCCCCCCCTTTTGCCCAAACCCGCCCTACAATATGTTCAAAACAGCCACACGAAGGGAAACGGTGGCTACACTCCACATGCAGCTTGAGTTCCCCGCGTCAAAGAGTCTTCTGGGGCCCTCCTACTCCACGATATTCCCAAACGCCCCCAAATGGCCCCTAAAAGCCGGAGCATTTGTCCACATCAGCCGTTGTCATCTTCAAGCCAAGAATATGCCATATCTTGGGCTACGTGGCTGAAAACGTGATTTTTAGGGCACCTAGCCCGCCTGCAACCACCCATTTTTTGTGGCTTCCGACCCCCTAGAGTTGCCCAAACGCCTCCCCCCGTTCATGGGCCCACTAGGTTACGGCAAGCAACAAGAAGCACAAAGAGGTGGGTGCCAAAACGCATCAACAAGGTCCACTGGGAAAAAAAAAAGACTTTTTTGAAAAATGATCCTAGACCACGTGGGATGCAAAAACAAGTGGTTTTAGCACGGTTTCGGCTTGTAGTGGCCTGTTTTGCCCACAATGCCGTGAAAATGGGCTGTTTTGGGACAAACCATGGGTCAAAAATGGGTTAAAAACGTGTTGTTCCACAAATGATCCTAGAGCATTTGGGGTCTCCATACAAGTGAAACATGCCCAGCATGAACCCATTGTAAGCCATTTTGGCCCCTCCTAAGTCACAAAATGGTCTGAAAATAGGCTGTTTTGGGTCCAACTATGGGGCAAGCATAGGTCAAAAATGTATTTTCAAAAAAGTACCGTTGGACCATTTGGGGTGCACAAACAAGTGAAATGAGCCAATTTTGCGCCCAATTTGAGCAATTTTGGCCACTCTCATATCCGAAGGAGCCTCGACAGTGGGCCATTTAGGGACCACAAGTGGCCCAAAAATGAAAACCAAAACAAAACCAAAAACTCCATTGTTTTTTCACACCAAGGTTGACTAGAAGTAATCATGCGTGCCCCACTTGCCCACGAGCTTGGTCCTAATATTCTGTCTTGATTAGGGCTAGGGTTAGGGTTAGGGCTAGGGTCACCGAGCTGGTGGAACCAGTCTCGGTTTTATAACCCTCTTTAGTGTCTAGGGGGGACCTGACGGATTTGGCAAGTAGCAAGCAAGCAAGCAGCAAGCACGCAAAATGGGGAATACGTCGTGGTGCTTCGGATTCGGCCAAAATTTGGGTGGATGCTACCTATGGGTGTGGGACAACCACACAAAGTGTGAGCCAGAAACTCAACGGTGGCGGCCTAGAAAGGCCGTCAAAAGTGCTGAACCTCCATTTCAAAATTTGCAAATTAGGGCAAAAATCAGCCCTTTTTTTTTTTTGCCTCAAACCGCCCTAGAACGTGCTGAAAACGGCCAATTGAAGGGAAATAGTGGCTACTTTACACATGCAGCTAGACTTCCCTGTGCCAAAGGGCCCTCTAGGGCCCTCTAACTTCACAATATGTCCGCAAACCGCCCCCACCAAAATCCCTAGAATTTGTGCACATTGGCCGCCAACAGCCCCAAACCAAAAACAGACCATATCTTTGGCTACATGGCTCGAAACGCGATCTCGAGCGCACCTAATCCACCCGCAACCACCCACTTCTTGTGGTTTTCACCAGGACTGTGTATAAAGTCTGATGTCTCATGTCTAATGTGGCATGTTGTGTTTGCAGTGTATACAACGAGATGTGTGATATGTCTGATATAGGTCTGATGCTTGGAGGAAAGAGGGGGGGGGGGTTGGTGTCAAAATTGGTGTGCAAGAAGTTGATGCCCCCCACCCAAGAAAAAAAAATGAAAGAAATAAAGTGGTTGGGAAAGATCAGGCCAACGTGGAAAAGCTGGAAAAAACTAAACAACCGTAATCCAGAAAAAGGCCCCATCGGTCCCCACAAGTCCCCATAGGTCTCCGAAACTCCCCAAGGGTCCCCATCGGGCCCCAAATGTCCCCAAAGGCCCCCCTGTGTCCCCATGGGCACCCATAGGGTCCCCATAGCTCCCCGTAGCCCTCCTAGGTCCCCATAGGTCCCCATAGGCCCCCACAGGCCCGCAGGCTAGTGTAAATCCCATGCGGTGAATCCTCGAAGGGTGTACACCCTGCAAGGATTCACCGCACCCCTGGTAGACTAGCGTAGACCTCGTGCGGTGAATCCTTGAAGGGTGTACACCCTCAAATGATTGACCGCAACCCTTGTATACTAGTGTAGGCGCCATGTGGTGAATCCTTGAAGGGTCTACACCCTCCAAGGACTAACCACAACCCTACACACTAGTGTATACCTCATGCGCTGAATCCTTGATGGGTTTACACCCTACAAAGATTGGCTGTAGCGCGTGTAGACTAGTGTAGACCTCATGCGGTGAATCCTTGAAGGGTCTACACCCTCCAAGGATTGGCTGCAGCGCCTGTAGACTAGTGTAGACCTCATGCAGTGAATCCTTGAGGGGTCTGAAGCTCTCATAAATTCACTGTAGCCCCTATCGACTAGTGTAAACCTCATACGGTGAATTCTTGAGGGGTCTACACCCTCCAAGGATTCGCCGCACCCCTTGTAGACTAGTGTGGTGTGGACCTCCTGCCGTGAATCCTTGAGGGGTCTACACATCTCAAGGATTGACCGCACCCTTTGCAGACTGGTGTAGACCTCATGCGGGGTCTAAACCTCTCATGAATTCACCGCAGCCCCTATCTACTAGTGTAAATCTCATACGGTGAATCCTTGAGGGGTCTACACCCTCCAAGGATTCGCCACACCCCTTGTAGACTAGTGTGGACCTCGTGCGGTGAATCCATGAATGGTCTACACATCTCAAGGATTGACCACACCCCTTGTAGACTGGTGTAGACCTCATGCGGGGTAAATTCACCACAGCCCCTATCTACGAGTGTGAATCTCATACGGTGAATCCTTGAGGGGTCTACACCCTCCAAGGATTCGCCACACCCCTTGTAGACTAGTGTAGACCTCATGCGGTGAATGCTTGAGGGGTCTACACACTCCAAGGATTCACCGCAGCCCTTAGAGAGTAGTGTAGACCTCGTGCGGTGAACCCTTGACGGGTGTACACCCTTCAAAGATTCACCGCATTCCTTGTATACTAGCGCAGACGTCATGCGGCGAATCCTTGAAGGGTGTATAGCCTTCAAGGATTGTCCGTGGCCCCTGTGACCTACTGTAGACTTCATGCGGTGAATCCTTGAAGGGTCTAGACCCTTCAAGGATTCACCGCAGCACCTGTAGACTAGTGTAAACCTCATGCAGTGAATCCTTGAGGGGTCTACACATCTCACGGATTGACCGCACCCCTTTTAGACTAGTCTAGACCTCATGCGATCCATTCTTGAAGGGTCTATACCTCTCAAGGATTCACCGCATCCACTGTAGACTGGTGCAAACCTCAAGCGGTGAATACTTGACGCCGTCTACACCTCTCAAGGATTCGCTGGAACCCTTTTAGATGAGTGTAGACCCCCTGCGGTGAATGCTTGAGGGGTCTACACCTGTCAAGGACCGAAACCCTTGTTGACTAGTGTAGATGTCATGCAGCAAATCCTTGAAGGGTCTACACCCTCCAAGGATTCACCGCAGCCACTGTACACTAGTGTAGACGTTCTGCGGTGGATCTTTGAGGGGTCTACACCGCCCAATGATTCACTGCACAATTGAAAACTAGTGCAGACCTCATGCGGTAAATCCTTCAAGGGTGAACACACTCCAACGATTCACCGCATGAGGTTTACACTACTCTATAAGGGGTGCGCTCCTTGTTGACCAGTGTAGATGTCATGCAATAAATCCTTGAAGGGTCTAAACCCTCCAAGGATTCACGGCTGCCATTGTTGACTAGTGTAGACCTCATGCGGTGGACCCTTGAGGCGTCTAGTCCGTCCAATGATTCGCCGCGCCCCTTATTGACTAGTGTAGATGTCATGCGGTATACACACCCCCAAGGATTCCCCGCACCCCTTAAAGAGTAGTGTGAACCTCAAGCGCCGAATCCTTGAAGGGTCTACATCCTTCACTAATTCACCGCAGCCCGTGTAGACTAGTGTAAACATCATGCGGTGACTCCCTGAGGGGTGTACACCCTCAAAGGATTCACGGCACCCCTTGTAGACTACCGTGGACCTCATGCGGTGAATGCTTGAGCAGTCTACACCATTCAAGGATGCACCGCAGCCATTGTAGACGAGTGTAGACCTCATGCGGTGGAGCCTTGAGGGGGTCTACACTCTCCGTTGGTTCACCGCACCACTGCAAACTAGTGTAAACCTCATGCGGTGAATCCTTGAAAGGTCTACACCATCCAAGGATTCATCGCAGCCCCTGCAGACTAGTGTAAAGCTCATGCGGGGTATCCTTGAGGGGTCTACACTTCTCAAGGATTCACTGCAGCCCCTGTAGACCAGTGTAGATCTCATACAGTGAATCCTTGAAGCGTCTACACCCTTCAATGATTCACCGCAGCACCTGTAGACTAATGCAGACCTTATGTGGTGACTCCTGAGGGGTTTACACCCTCCAAGGATTCACCGCACCCCTTATAAAGGAGTGTAGACCTCATGCGGTGAATCCTTCAAGGGTGCGCACCCTTCAAGGATTCACCATGGCCATTGTGGACTGGTGTGGACCTCCTACGGTGCATCCTTGAGCGGTCTACACCCTCCAATGATTCACCACACCACTGCAGACTAGTACAAGCCTCATGCGGTGAATCCTTGAAGGGTCTACACCAACCGTGGATTCGCGGATGCCCCTGTAGACTAGTGTAAACCTCATGCGGTGAATCCTTGATGGGTCTACACCTCTCAAGCATTCCGTGCACCCCTTGTAGACTAGTGTAGACCTCATGCGGTGGGCCCTTGAGGGGTCTACGCCTCTCAAGTATTGACCGCAGCCCTTGTTGACTAGTGTAGATGTCATGCGGTGAATCCTTAAAGCGTCTAAACCCATCAAGGTTTCACCGCCGCCCCTGTAGACTAGTGTATACCTCATGCGGTGAATCCATGAGGGGTGTGCACCCCCCAAGCATTCGCTGCACCCCATATAGAGTAGTGTAGACCTCATGCGGCGAATCCTTGAAGGGTCTACACCCTTCGACGATTCACCACAACCCGTGTAAACTAGTGTACACCTCATGCGGTGAATCCTTGGAGCGACTACCTCCAAGGCTTCACCGCATCCCTTGTAGACTAGTATAGTATAGGCGTCATGCGGTGAATCCTTGAAGGGTGCACGCCCTCCAATGTTTCGCCGCAGTCCCTGTAGACTAGTGTTGGCCTCATGCGGTGAATCCATGAAGGCTCTACACTCTCCAATGATTCACCGCACCCCTTGTAGAGTACTCTAGACCTCATGTGGTGCAGCCTCGAGGGGTCTACACCTCTCAAGGATTCACCGCAGCCCTTATAGAGTAGTGTAAACCTCATGCGGTCGATTCTTGTGGGGTCAAGGCCCTCCAAGGATTCACCGCAGCCCTTGTAGGCTATACGCATACATGCCGTTGCTAGGCGGGTTGGTAAGAGGAAACCGCCAAGGGTTAAGTGGACAGTGGCATCCGCATCGGTGGCGCCGGTCTTGCGGATCTGGAGCTGGTAGGGTCCTTGCCGCAAAACGACTTGCCCTTCCCCAACTAGGAGGTGGGCGATGTGTGGGTTGCTCCGCGAGAGGAACACGGGGTCGAATTTGTAGGTCGAACCGGCACCCGGCTCCTCGGGGTTAAAAATGGTATTTGCCATATCTTTCTTTGCTACCATGACAGCTGCCTCAACCCCCCTCCCCAGCCACATCAATTGGTGCCAGGTTGGCACCATGTATTGATGTCCAGTACATGTGAATGCCGTTACCCTTGGAGGCACAAGGTTAAGATGGGTCACATTGTTGACTAAGTGTCGGTGTTGCTTGTCCGGTGTCCACTCTGTAAACATCACCCCTTCTGTGGCAACCCATTGGGGGGAGGGGGGCATGCCATGGTGCCGGGATGCCAACGAAACGACAAGCGAATCGCCTTGGGTCAAAAGGAACTCATCAAAGTGTGTGTCGCTCACCTCAACCTATGCGGAGCTGGCTTGCATGCAATGCGGTATTCCGCAATGAGCCTAGCCCTATACCCTTGGTGAACCATCATTTTGCATATGGGTCGTATTTGACCAATTTTTCAATCATTCTTTACATTGTGCCTTGTTGTACCCGTTTGCCGTGCTCTTTTCTCCTAAAATTCAACACAAATAAGGACTTCAAAAATGCGACTTGGTACCGTGTTGAAATTCCCACACCGCTTCACAAAAAAGTACATTCAAACTCAAATTGACACATTCATTCACGATTCATTCACATGATTTCGATGAACACGAATGTCGTATGAATTTTACACGAATTTAGCAAGCATTGGACATTCATGTCACATGTGTTTGCCATAACTGGGCAGATGGGGGCAACCTAGCAGGAGCAGAAAGGGCGTAGTGGGAAGTGGGAAAACAAGTGGTGGGTAGGGTGGAAATAATCTTTGCCTTGAGAAGCGAGCCCCTTCCCTCCTCTCCCGCTCGCCCACCCTTCCCCCTCCTCCGCCCTCCCCAACCTCCTGGCCAGGGAGCCTCTTGTACAGCCCCTGAGAAGGGTCACACATTGTTTCCCGTGCAAAGCAGAGCTTTATTTCCGCAATGTCGCAACAATTGTCCCCGCTAGGGTCGCCGCCAGATCCCTCCACCAACACCCACTGCCACTAAAGTGGCGCTCCACACTGTGCCATGAGTCGGGGGGGGGGGGGGGATATGACTGCGATGACCTCAATTTGGGGTCAACTGTGGAATGGGCGGGCAACCTGCAACCCCGCATGCGGTAGTGCACATCGATATGCAATCTCCGGATCGTACTCACGTTTGCTGCCGCAAGGGTTTGGACTACAAGGCTGTGGGTAGGGCTGCATGGGGCGATTCCTAGGATTTTAGCCCTGAGGCTTATTCCGCGGGAGAAGACGGTGGAAAGTCTTTTGGGGCTAATGGGGCACAGGCAGGGTAAGCCCAAGGAGGGTGTGTGCAAGGTGTACCTTGGGGACAACCTTGTCACCCTTCTCCTGGGCTGTGACATGGTTGCGATTCACGAATTTGAGATTCCTGAAAGGAAGACCACTCCACCCCGCCCTTCCAATCGAAGATCTGCCAACCAAACAGGTGGGATGATCTTGCCATAACCCCCGCCCATTGATGGGTTGCCCCGAACACCGCCTTCTTGGCCTCACCACTACCACCCTATACACCACCAACTCCCAAGCCTGGTATCGAGGCTTGGCCCGCCTCCCCCACCCATTCATCACGGCACCCCCCCCCCCCCACGCACAAGCCCCTTGCCCGACGCCCCTCTCTATGCCACCCCCCACCCCGCCCTTGATGAAAAAAGGGTCACCTCCCCTCACCCGCCCCTCTGTCCAACATTTTCATGGACAGCTTCGGGTACACTGTTGTGGAGGGGTTGTTGTCCGAGGGGGAGTGTGACCCAACATGAGGCAAAAAAAATTTGAGGGGGGGGATGAAAAAGTGGTCAGCTGTTTGGATCACATTGTGAACGTGGAGTCAACACAGGCACAACGGCGCACGCTAGAACTGTCCCAGCAGTGGCCGTCAAAGCCCACCTTGACTGGGCCAGTTTTGCTCAGGGTGGTGGAGAGGCTACCTGTGAAGATTGGGATCTGCAGTGCATGACCCAGCTCCACCCATTGTTTCCCGGGATGCCGCTAACCAACTAGACCACATGGACACCTCCCATGAGCCCTGTGTGTTGCGTCCCAGTGATGGGCAGTGTCGCCGTTGGTGGAACTAGTATGGTTTTATAATCATCTTCAAAGTCTAGCGTGGACCTACGAAGTTTAGCAGCACCAAGCAGCAAGCAGCAGCAAGCACGCACGAAATGGGCCAATATCCCAACCCTTTCGTGGTGTTTCGGATTCAGCTGAAATTTTGGTGGATGATACAGGTAGGTTTGAAGAACAATTACAGAAAAAATGACCTAGAAACTCAACAGTGGCGGCCGGGAACTTGTGTCGCAAGTGGCAGGTGCAAGTTTCAAATACGGCAAGTACAGCCAAAAGTAGCCCCCCTTTTTTTGGCCCAAAACCGCCTACAATCTGTTCAAAACGGCCAAATCAACGGAAATTGTGGCTACAATCCACAAGCAGCTTGACGTCCCCATGCCAAAGAGCCCTCTAGGCCCCTTTAACTTCACAATAAGTCCGAGGACCGCCCACCAAATGGCCCCCAAAAGCTGCAGAATTTGTTCACATCAATCGTTGTCCGCTTCAAACCCGGAAAAGGCAATATGTCATCCTACGTGGCTCAAAACGCGACTTTGAAAGTACCTAGTCCACCCGCAACCACCCACTTCTTTTGGTGTCCATCGCCCAGCATTGCCCAAATGCCTAGACCCGTACCCGGGCCGATTGGGTTACGGCAGGCTGCAACAAGAAGCACAAAGAGGTGGGTGCTGGAACACGTCAACAAGGTCCGTTTGGTGCAAAAAAAAATGACTTTTTTTAAGAAATGATCCTACACCATGTGTAATGGAATTTTTTTTGGCATGTTTGAGCCTGCAGTGGCCCGTTCTGGCCCTCCGAAAATCCCAAAATGCCTTGAAAATGGGCTATTGTGGAACAAAAAATGGGTCAACAATGGGTCAAAAATGTGTTCTTCCAAAAATGATCCCAGTGCATTTTTGGGGTGCCCATACCAGTGAAACGTGCCCATTTTCAAGGCATCGTAAGCCAGTTTGGCCCCTCTAAAGCCAAAAAATGATTTGAAGATGGGCCGTGTTGGGTCCAAAAATAGGTCAAGGGTGGGTCAAAACTGTATTTGCACAAAAGTAATGTTGGACCATTTGGGATGCACAAACAAGTAAAATGAGCCCATTTTGAACCCACTTTCAGCAATTTTGACCCCTCTCAAGTCCGAAGGAGCCTCAACAACGGGTTGTTTTGGGAGCACAAATGGCTCAAAAATGGGTCAAAATCATCTTTTTGCAAACATGATCCTAGTCCATTTGGGGTGCCCAAACGGATGAATACACAGTACACAACTTACCGTGCAAGCCCTCCCTCGCACAACCACAAACCCCCAAGTTCGCTGCCACAAATGCAAGCCAAGGCCAGTGGCCCAAAGCTCAGGAACGCCTTGTCAGTTGTGTCCCGTAGGGAATTGGTCGGATCGCCAGATGCATTAGAGGGGGGGGGGGGGGGCAATGAAGGAAATGGGGTTGCCAAGGGGGGCAGCCAACTCAACCATGCAGCCCCCTGCCCCCGTCTTCACCGACGATCTGCAGAGAAACCCCTTGACCTGACAACGGGGTAACACTGCAACAGCTTCCCAGACCTCTCACACCCCCACCAGTAGGGTGCTGATCACCAGGGGGACAAGACATTCAAACTACTCCCAAAACAGTGCGTCCATGGGTCATAGGGTGAGTCCTTGGGAACCCCAACCACCACACATCACACCTGAGGTCAACACTATACACAAGGGATGTTCACAAATGCTTATGTGAAACCTCAATGCTTATCACCACTTTCTTGAGTGTGGAAATCCACAACTGCTTGCATAAGGGTTGAGAGTTACAAAAGATGTGTATGTGTTACCAACATGTCCACCACCACTTTCTTGAGGGTGGAAAAAGCATGTGCACATTTGCTTAAAGCCCCCCCTACATAATTGTGTGTGTGCGTGGGGGGGGGGGGGGGTATGCGTCTCCCTTCCGAAGGGTGGAGTAAGGATGTCCACCACCGCTTGCACGAGGCAACCAACGGTACTTGTGTGTCAGCAAAGTATGTACCACCACGTTCCTGATAGTGAAAGAGGGTGTCCACAATGCATGAGTGTTGAGGGCTGTAAATGGTACGTGTGTGTTGGCAACATGTCAACCACCACTTGTTGTTGAGGGGTGAAGAAAGGTGTACACAATTGCGTGTGTGGGGGGCTAACGGTTGTTTTTGGTTCCCTGCAGGGGGGGGGGGTGGTGCTGGACTCTGGTCACCAAGTTGTGTGTTGGGTCTCGGTTGTGGGGGGTGCTGTGACCAAGGAGGGGGGGAGCGAAGTGCATGAAAGTGGAGGTAAATCTAGGCTTCGTTGGTTATTTCTTCTTTTACGCACTTGGTTGTGTCTTGTGGAGCCGGGCCGGGAGACAGGGCGGTGCTTGGCGTTGCAGCGTTTCCTCTGCTCACCGCATGGGGTGCGGGGAAAGGGGGGGTCTTGTTGCTGAGTAAAATATTTTTTCCAATGCTCCCACTGCGCAGGGAGGTGGGGGTGAAGGTGGGGACTGTCTTGCGCTACGTCTCATGTACACAGCCTTCGCCCAGGCTTCACTAGCGGTCTTTCCCAAAATCCTAGCCTGATACAAGTCGTTGTTCAGGAACTGAATGTGCTTTGCTGTGTCAATGTTGGTGCTGTGCTGCTGTGCAGGGGATGGACGCAACACCCAACGGCTGATGAAAGTGACAAAGGTATGTTGCATGCTCTTTTCGGGCTTTGAGGCGAGCTGTGGTGCAGTGCTGGCGTCTGTAGTGGTGTGTACTGCGCACGCACAGAGCACACGGTGCACACCTTTGTTGGCACTGCCACCGCGGTGCACTGCTGGTGATTTAGGCTTTTTCCCCATCAGTCCCACTTGGCGTTCACAGCGCATGCAATTCCAGATGCCTAAATGATGATGCAGTCTAGGGGTCTGTGCAGACTGGGGCAGTGGCAGTGGTTGGCGTGCGAACCTTAAGGAGCAGGAACCAGGTGGTTTGCCCAGCGACTACAGGCACAGGTGAGAGGGCAGGGGCGAGAGGGAAACAGCATTTCTTTTCACCCCGCCATCCTGGCCAACCCCCCCCCCCCCCCGCGGTCCCAAACCCCCCTGAAGGAATGGGGGGGGGGGGTTCATCATGGCTAATGGCTGGTTAGGTACCATGCGATACAAACAATGTCCAGTGCCATGTGTTTCATGTGACCTGCTTTTGCTACTCCAGGTGATTGGTGGATGGACCCTCCACCACTCCCCTTCTCACACCCCTCTTCATTCTGTCCCTGTCTGGAAATGATTGCCAGCACTGCCTTGCTTGTCTGATTGCTGCTGCCCTGCCCCGAAACCCCCCAACTGCTCACATGCAGGTCCTGGTATGCATATGCAGTAATGTTCAGCAATTCTAGAGTTCCGATCTGTTTCTGTTACTTGAGCTGTCCACCATTTCAGTTTGCAACCAGTGCAGAACAATTATTTACAATTTGGTGTCCAGTGCCCTTCGTCGTGTCTTTGCAACACAAAAAGTGGGGGAAGGGGTGAGGGGGAAGGACGCATTTTTGTTGGTGACAGTGGAGTGTTGGTCCGACTGCTCGCCATTGCAGCGCACTACCTCTGTGGTGTCCACTTCCCTACCAGGGCACCTCCAAGGGCCCGGAAGGCCACCGGAGGCCTAGAGATACCAGACAACCAGGATTTAGGGGCAGTGGCAGTTGCAGCATTAAGTAGCATTAGCACTGACAAAGAGCGCTGGCCCAAAGAGACTTGGTGAGGCATGCTAACACTATGTTGGCTTCTCTGTGTTCCTTTGTTGGGTGGCAAAAATCTGAATTACTCTGGTCATATGCAGGGTGTGCTTTTGGTAGGTGCCGTGGGAAGCAGCATGTTGCCTCCCTTTGTCCCCAAACAAAAATAATCATACCACAAGGTTTACAAAGCACCATGAATTATCGACAAGCCAGTCAGTTCCCACACCACACTTTCATGCAGACTTGTGCTGCTCCTTGTGTCGGCACACCATCCAATCAATAACTTGGAAACGTGCGATGCTATCAAGTCTAACTTGGGCTAACTACGCAATAGGTTAACGCGCCTAGGCTCGGTCTATGCTAAGTCCAAGTTATGCCCATGGTAACCCTAGATTGAGTCCAAGTTGAGCCGAGGCTCAACCTAGGCAAGGTGTGGGTCGTACCCCCTAACCAATGACGGGGTCTCATGTGCTGTCTCCAAGCTTCCAACACCGTCCCCCCTACGGGGCCCACTGGCGAGGACTTAGTCATTTTCAAGCGAGCATGGGTTGGCGAGAAACCTGCAAATTTTGGGTCACCTCTAACAATCGCACCGGACCCTTGGGCCATTGTTGGGTGATCATTTGGAGACAATGAAAGTAGGTATCAGCCCATGGGGAGCCATGTAGCAACCAACTAGGCCCTCCAAGTGGTGCGAATTGGGGGTGCACCAGACGCGGCGTGCGTGCAGTGCGGAGATTTAGCCATCTAGCCTAACCAAGCAGCTACAGACTAATTGGTGGCTAGGCGGGAAGAGCTATAATTCCCCCCCGGTATTAGGACAAGGGTAGGAAAAATTGACAATCCACAGGGAGACCCTAAGCTAGGGTGGTGGTTGTTGCTCCCAAGGAGCCATCTTGTGAATTGTGGGCATTTTGAGAGGGGGTAAAAGCCAACCCATTCCTAGTGACCCGCCATAACAGCAACGTGTCGTGCGCGCGTGGCACGGATACTCCCCCATGGACCCCCCGAAAGCAGCATTGTGGGCCTGTTTGCACCATGGTGGGAAAACTTGGCCACCGTATGGTGTATTACTAACCCATAGTAGTTTCAGGCCTCCACATCCTTGGTCTCTCTTCAAGGTGCCTTGCCAAAGGCAATACAAATTTATACGCGCACGTTTTTGGGTAGGCCACTCTGAGGACACTCAGTTTGCTAAGCTTGGGCCGAACCCTAACTTTGCCCGGGATTACCCAGTACTTGACTTGGCCGAGACTATGCTTCACCTAATGTTGGCCTGGGTTTCACCTGCTCTTAACCTAGGGTGAGCTGGGCTTAATGTGGAACTAGCCGAGAGAGCAGAGAGGACCTAGGCTTAGGATAGGATCACGTACACTAGAAGAAAAAAGTTCTCTAGGACTTGCATTTGTATAGGCCAACCAAGTTTGCCCCCCCCCTCTACCCTCAAAAATAGCGGTAGCCACTTACAAACGACTGGAGGGTTCGAAATTGAAAAATTCATTGCGGGATAATTTTGTCACCACAATGATGATTTTCTAGGGTGTTTCGGGGGGGGGGGGGTCTGCAAAATGTGAAGTCATGGGGTTTTGCCTAAAATTGGCCACATCGAAAAAAAGAGGGGGGGGGTACCCCTTTTGCGCGCAACTGAAATTTTCCCAAACGCGCCACAGGGGGTTGCCTTGGATGTGCACAAGTGCGTATTTGTCCATTTTTTGGGCATGCAGAAGGAGACTTGGGGGTGTTTTGCTTCAAAAGTGACGGATCTTTGCAGCCTTAGTTGATGCTGCTGTTTCACATATCAAGTGTGAGAGGGACGTGTTGGCGTAAGGGGTTAGCATACGACAACAGAGGCCTCCACTCTACCTCCTCACCAATGCAATGGTGATTGTAGCCGCCCACATCCCCTGCCGGGGGGGGGGGGGATGGGCGATTTCTCTTCGGCGCGGCCCAACACCAAAGAGGGTGCCTCATAGGGTGCCCAATCCTGCAAGGCGTACGTTTCGTCACGTTTCGCGTTTCGGATGACCGCTTCATGAGGTGCCCACACGATGATTCATAGAGGGGTATAGACCCCCTTAGGAATCATCGCATGCCCTCTAGACTAGAGGGCATCGCGTGTAGAGGGCACGCGATGATTGCTAGGGGGGTCTAGACCCCCGTAGCAATCATCGTGTGGGCTGTACACTACTCTAGAGGGCACGTGATGATTCCTAGGGGGGTCTGCACCCCCCTAGGAATCATCGCATGCACACTGATGCACACTGAAACACACTGAAACGCACCGAAGCACACTGAAGCACACTTAAGCACACCGAAACACACTGATGCACACCGATGCACACTGAAACACACTGATGCACACTGAAACACACTGATGCACAGTGATGCACAGTGATGCACACTGATGCACATTGAAGGACATTGATGCACACTGAAGCACACTGATGCACATTGATGCACACTGAAACGCACCGAAGCACACTGAAGCACACTGAAGCACACTGAAACACACTGATGCACACTGAAACACACTGATGCACAGTGATGCACAGTGATGCACACTGATGCACACTGAAACACACTGAAACACACGGATGCACACTGATGCAGACTGATGCACACTGAAACACACTGAAGCACAGGGGCAGACCCATGAAATTGATCACGGGGGGGGGCTATGACCTACACACACTTACTTGGGTTGTCCAATAAAGTCTCTAGGGGCACTAGGCCCTCTTGTAGAATTGGAAGAGAGAACAGGGATCCACTAGGCAACCTAGGCTTGACAGGGGACGCCACTACGTGTTTCCCCCACCAGGGCTTGGAGTGTCGTGCTAACCGTGCGCAATACGAAGGGGCCGTGATCTGCACCCCATTAGGGGTCTTTTATCATATTCTGCGCCACGTGGCCCACTATGCCGGCGCCCGCTGGGGTTCAAGTTGTATTTTGTTTTGTGATCAGCGCCCCCTTTTTTGGCTGGGGGACTTGCGCTCCAATCACCCTTGCCCTGACCCACCTGTGACAATAACAAACAGGAGGTTTGCCCTACTAGCTAGTCAAATAGCCCCTCCCCGTATTATACGGATCTTAGGGACTACCTCTCAAGAGGTCAGACGAACCTCCTACCAAGCAAGCAAGCTTAACTAGAGGACTCCGCCCGTTCTCTTATAGAACGTAGGGCGGAGGCCATTTTAGCCTAACAAAGTTTACCGCGTGCATTTCGCGTGGCCTACCCTTTCAGAGTTGTCCAGTGCTACGATGACCCCACAAATGACTATGCTACCGGATTTGACACGTAGTGAGGATTTGCTGAGTCTGAAAACAGGTCATGCATTGGGAGACTGCCACGCCCGTAGGCTTCCCAGTGTGCATGACCCACAATGACTGTAGGCCGAAGAAGACGGCGGTGAGAAGATCGAAGCCCGAGATGAATTAGCAGGTTGCAATTCATGCACTATCAGAGACCCCACCCGCAAGTTAGATCCATCCCCATGGCTTAACGGGGGAGGGGGCTTTCCTTGGGCAGGAGGGGGGTGGTGCCCTGGGGCAGGGTGCACAAAGGAAAGCAAAGCACACACACAGACAAGAACATAAGAGTCACATACGAATTGATGTACACTATCAGGCACAGCGCCAAGGTCAAGCCTAAAAGCAAGGCATGGGTGATGGTAGTTTCACCAAGTTTGTTCAGCGAGGGGGGGGGGTCCCGAGAATTTTCCCCTCTTCGCACAGGCACGCAAGCATAGCATGACACAACACCAAGGCTCGGATTGGTGTATGGCTATGTTGTTGTGGTATGCCAACCTGTGTGCCAACGCCATGGTTGGCACACAAGTGTCAATGTGCATGCTCTGGGCATGGCTTTTACATGTTCTATCAATGGGTCGAGAATGAAATTCAATTAAACAGTGGGTTTCCATACTTTCCGGGACACTTGTTTTCAAGGGGGGGGGGGTGCATGAAAGCACCCAAGACTGGGGGATGGAAGGATGTAAAGCGCCAAGGGGGCGGGGGGGAAGGGGGGGGGTTCTGACCAGTGTGTGTGTGTGGGGGGGGGGTCATCTTCCACTGGAACGTCTGATGTGGGTCTTAGAAGGGAGGGGGCGGTCCGATGTAGTGCATCATAACAGGGGGTGGGGTAGGTGGATTTATGCTTTGGGTAATGGCGGTCCATAAAACTCTGATGTCTGATGTCTGATGGCCAATTTGGTCGCTATACACAATCCTGCTCCCCCCCCGGGTGCCGTTTTAAACAAGGTAGTCAACACTTCGATGGTAGGTGCTACTTTTGTTTAAGGGCACAGGGACCCCGAGTCGATTCTCGGCCACTTGTGTTCGTGGCGACCCACCCAGGCCAAACCATCATGCACACCAATTAGTTGGCACTCGGCCAACATAACAAAATGTAATTTGGGTCGGGCAGTAGAAACAGAATCAGACTCAAGAAAAGAGTCCTGACAGGGCCATGCCCAACATCTATGGGAAGTAGTTACAAAAGACACGCTTGAAAATCAAGTCGGCCTTGGTATCTGCATGGCGCGGTTTGCTTCGCACTGTGGGATTGTTGGTGCACATCCCAAACAAAGCCGTTTTCAATCCCCCTTGCAGCTCGGTGCAAAATGCTTGGTCATTTCTCAGTTGACCATCAGCATTTTGGAGATATTGAGGAGGCACTGCATATCACTTGCGACAGATCCACACACCACGACGGTTGTTAACAGCACAAGCAGCAACAACAGTACGCACACCAGGACGGGTGTCAACAACAGCAGCAGCAACAACAACAGAAGCAACAACAACGGCAACAAAGTTGGCCGTCCAGAATTGGCGCGACCCAACACAAATCTCCGATTGACACAAGATGGACGCACACAAGGCACAATGAAGAACCTTACATTCGTGGCACGCCATATGAGGTGTGCCATCACAAGGAAAGCATGTGTCGACGGGTTCCACAAATTTGGGTTTGGGGTACATCCGAGCCACCTCCCAATGTACCGCTGGGGTCCTTGGGGTGGAGGCCAATTTTGAATGATTGAAAAACAGAGTAGCCTCGGCCATTTCACACAACAACCACAATCGATCTTGTGGCACTTGCAGTATGCCCTTGACAACGCGCTGAGACAAGATACAATGCAACGTCAAGAGACATGCCGGATGGCAACTGACACCAACAAAATGCTGGATGAAGATGGAATTTACTTAGTAAATTTTTTGTCTACTAAATAATTTACTTAGTAAAAAACCCACCCCCAGAGGAAAAAGTTAGGAAATAAATATTACTTTACTAAGTTTTGAAACCGAGTAAAAAAAATTTCAAACAGGTGTTTACTAAGTTTTACCACGGACCCGTATAGCTTCTCGGCTTCATGGGTACATTGCCACCACATGGCTAGCAACTTGATGTGTTTCACTTTGCAATCGCCCTTGTACCCAGGTGGTTTTACACCATCCACTAGGTAGCAAGAACGAGTCTGCTTGTATTCTGGATTATCCTCGAACACTTTCGTCACACTCATGATGGTCCTGAGGCGAGACATTAGTCGTGATGTATCAAAAGGACCATTGTGCTCCATGCACCGCAAAAAAGAATAACGGTCCTTATTGGGCTTCGACCAGGCGTGTAAGCTCACCGCAACCGCACTCACCAACTCACCGCACGGGCCGCGAAAAATGGCAAAAATGGGGGAAACCGTGAACAACGCTGAAAAATGGAGAAAACCGTTGAAAAATGGTGAAAAACAAGGGGAAACAGTGTTTCACAGCATTCTCATTCCTCTCCAACTTGCCACAACGTGCAAAACATAGTTTTCACATGTCAAACACCGCGAAAAATGAAGGAAAGTGGTGTGCATAAATGAGAAATGGCGGCACACGTCACAAGTCGACCGGAGTTGCACTCGGGTCGTCACCAGCCTTGGTGACACTCTTCCCACTATGGGCTTGTTAACAACTAGGTCAACACCACTCACCGACTGAAAAACGGGCTAAATGAGAACTCACCGAACTCACCCACAAAGTCGGTGAGCTTACAGCCCTGTTCGACCCTAGCAATGTCACGTAGAAACTGGCCTTGGGTGTGTTCATTTGCATGCACTGTATCACATGTGTCCCTTGATATCGTGAACAAATCTTGAAAGCCTATGAAACAGCCTCAAGTCTTGGCAACCGATACACCCCGATTTGGCACACACACCCTTTGTTCCCACATCGTCCAAAGCGACACGATGGTGCAACTTGATTCGTCACACAAGGGAAAGTTGTTTCAGGCTCCGTCCTACGCTGTAAAACCCACCCAACACCCCATCTCACAGATCTCCAACTTCCACTTGCTAACCACTGCCGTCCGGGGCGTCCCCAAAAGAATTGGTACATAAGCCTTGCAAAAGACGGAGTGTGAGTAGGAGTTGCAGTTGGAGCTCAGGATGGAATTGGAGTCAGAGTGGAGCTACCGATCAAACACGAAGATTGTTTAAATTCGAACTTTTTACAAAGCTGAAAAACAATTAATATTCCGCACAAATTTGTTTTTGCCCCGAAAAAGTGGAAAAATATGTTTTTTGCATTTTTTTTCGAATGTCCCTCTCTACATGACAAAACCATCATATACGGCGAGAAATGTTGTATATTTTTTGATTTATTTTTTTTTGCGAAAAGATTGCTCGTTGTCCATCTAGCGCTGTACTGTTTTTTGGTCTGGAGTGCCTTGAACCCTACGTGGCTTTGCCAAACATGCCCTGCACGGTGCGCTAACAAAATACAAAAACATCAAAAGACCCAGGTGGTTGGCCAGGTTGTCGGCGAGGGGCCACAAGAGCGTCACTATAGGGATTGTTCACCATGCCCAAGATGATTTGGCGGCAAAATAGGTGAACATCAGCTTGCGCCAGGTGTTGGTGGTGTCGTACAATTGCTCCCTCAAAGGGAAAAGATGGAAAAAATGATTGGAGAGTGAACAAATCTATCACACCCATATTGTCAATAGAGCCCACCATGGGCGATATTGAGACGCCAAAAAGGCGACCCACAAAGGGTTGGTCACCCCCGATGACCAACTCACTCTCCACCCACTTCCTCCCCCAATAGAACCTCTTGGAGTCATATACGGACTGCAACATCTACCAAGAAAAAAAAGGAATTAATTTTTGCATCAAATTTTCGAGGTTAATATTAGATAAATTATTCGAGGTTTATATTAGATTAATTTTTCAGTCGGCGTTAATATTTGCGAAATATCAAATATTAACCTCGAGAAATTAACGCAAAAACGAAAGCGAAAGGAAACGGCCGTATACGTGCAGGTTTTTGGACCATATTGTCGCTAGCGCGGCCATATCCTATCTCCGCATGCGGCCATCCCAATCACCCATAGGTAGGCAGGTGTGCGGGCCCGTGCGCCGTGGTTGAAGAGCCCAATGGATAGTTGGGTCCAACTTCCACCGGTGCACGGGTAAGCATCCCCACGGAGGAGGAAAGTGAGCAGCTTCTTCCAATGTGGGCGCGATTGGATGTAGCGCGCCGAGGATTGTAGCGGCCAAGAGCGGCCGCTTGTAGGGGGCTCGGGCACGGACACGGGTGGATCTAGTGCAAAGGGCTTCACCAACTCCTTCCATCTGTCCGTGAAGCAGTCACATGAAAGGATGGGTCAAGGGAATGAGAGGCCCGTTGCGGTGGTGTAAGCGGCCCCCCGGTGGGTCATGAACTCCGACACATGCGGGAAGCCGGACTTGGGGACATTCAAGTCCATAAGTAGCCCGATCAACTCGGGTGCTGGGAAGAGGACCGAGGCACATTGCTTCACGGCCTCTACATGTTTGTGCGGATGAGGGGGAGTTGGGCAACCTCAGTGGCCTCGTACCAACGAGCCTTAGCCAAAGGGGATGAGGCCACCCACTCACCAATGAGTTGTGAGACCAATGGGTCACGCAAACTCTGGGCCCCACTCAAATGCATGAGCGTCATACTTAGTTCGAGAATGGTGTCCCGAGAGAAAGGCATAACAAGAGCTACACAATAGCATAGGGTAGTTGGGAGTGGTGTGAGTAGGGGGAATGGGGAGAAGGATGCGGGCCTATGTAACAACCTCAAAGAGTATGAAACCCCGTTGTGCACCCTTTGACCAACCGAAAACCCTTAATGGGCATAGTACGCGCACAAGCAAAACATATTAATATTTGACAAGTTAATTTTTACTCCCTTTCATTTCTGAAAAATTAAAATTAACCATATTGGTTTTAACATAGGTCTCTAGGGAGGACATAGGAAACAAAGAGTGCCACAAGCAGTGATCAAGCAGAATGCAAGCTGATAGGACACCCCTGGTCATAGTCGTAATTAATAAATTAATGGTCTAATTTTGCGAAATTTCAGACGTTTATATATGGCTTGTGGGTGGAAGGTCAATTTTTGTTGTGTGTTAATTGTTTTTTTTGCGGGTGCACAAAATTTGACCCTAATCGTGCCGTGAATCAAATATCTTGGCAAAACCTTCGTATTTGGTCAGTAGGGTCAACGTGGTACGTTGATGAGTTGCTATCTAGGCCATGAGGCTTGGCCCCAAAGATTTGCTTGGGGAAATGACCCCTGCGACCATGTGGTTGGTGCTTCAAGCGCTCGTTGATGGACTGTCGCATGTGGACTATACCGGAGACCATACAATGGTGTCATAGGATATGCTCCTCCAAGCTAGTCCCCAACCTGGCGCAAAAATTGCAACAAGCGCTGGTGGAGGCCCGGCCCGCCCACCCGCGACAAGACCCGGCGGGATAGTGGTAGTTACTGTTAGTCACTTCCATGTCACATGCCCATGTCACATACCAGGGTTTTTTTGTGTGTGTTTTTAATAGGAGGGGCATGGATATAGTTGAATTGCATAATTATGGCTCATTTTTTTGGTCAAAATAACAATCAAAATAGACCAAAGAATGCATACTTCATAGCTCTTGTTCATTGTGTTACAGAGTGTGTTACATCACACTTTTGGTCCATACACTGATTTTGGTACACATTACATTATTCAGCCGAAAAAGAAAATGACGAAAATGAAAAAGAGCAACTATCATCACCACATGCTACTACACGCGCCCAAAACAATAGTTTCCGCGATCCATCATGAGAACAATACAACCTAAGCATAATATACATTGCAGCAAAAATTTACCCATTTGCAAAATGGGTATGCAATGCAATGCAAATGCAAATGCAGTTAGAAAGACATAAAAAAAATGAAAGAATCCATGGCATTAGCTTTGTGACTAGGCTTGGGAAGGACTCGCTATGCTCCTCCTTCCCAAGCCTAGAAAGCCGAAAGTATCAGAAATTCTGGTACGTACCAACAAGTACACATTTCATTGCGCTGATTTTGACCGAAAATCATGACTAAAAACCTGATTTTTGCGGAAAATGGTCACAGGCTAGACTATGATCATTCCTCGAATTCTATTACGATATGTCTTCACCTTTCAAAGGAGCCAAACGGTTCGTTCCAACTCAACAATATGTTCGAGAACGAAGTCCGACAAATGGAAGCATAAACTGTGAATTGCTACTTTGGACAAAAATGCAAAACCCCCAACGCTTATAAATCCGGGCCAACGGGGCTTCAATGGGCCAAAAATTGACCTTTTGCATTCTTCTAGATCCAAATAACTCCATTATGCTTGGTTGAGGGCTTGGTAACATATGTGCTTCCTACTTGACTACGTGCCGACAGGTACACATTTTGCCGTGGCAGGGTACACACAAGATACAACTGATTTTTGTCAAAAATGACGACCACAGATGCAATTTTTGCGAGAAATGGGTGTGAGACGGCCTGTGGCGGGTCCTATTATCCTTTTAGGACATGTTCTCGGCTTTCAAACGAGCCCAACACTTTGTTCTAACTCCACGTTATGTCGGAGAACGACCTCCGGCAAATGGACCCACAAACCGAAAATGTCCATTTTTGACCAAAATGCCAAACCCCCGGCTTCTATATGTAGGGGTCTTTGGGGGTACACCAGGCAAACTAGTGGCCATTCCCCTCCCTCTAGGTCCAAACTACCCAAATATGCTTGGTTGAAGTCGCACAAAAGCATGGGGATGCAACCGGAACACCGGGGGGGGGAGACCCATGATTTTGGTAGGCTGGTGTTGTGACAGCACCCAAAAACACAGCTTAAAAAGCACGTATCTTTGAGTTTTCGCCCCCATGTGCTCCCTATAGAGGCCATAGGGACGTCACATTGCTTATACCCGTTCCATCGGACCCATACGGGACTAGTTTGCACAAAGGTTCAATCCCTAGGCCGGGATATAGCACTTGGACAAGGCTGTACAATGGAGACAGCAACCTTCTCTAAGTACTGTTTTTTTTACCGTTTGTACCCTCTTTCTAGGCATCAAGAGGAGGCTGGAGTGGTCAACCTTGGGGATTTTCACATCATTTGGGTGCAAATGAACTTGGATTGTCACTTGGGTCGTTGCTAGACCCTCGTGGTTTCGCTACAATAGGCCTACGAAACAGGCCAAAATGGCCAAACGGAGCCTACTGTATAAAAACTTGAAAAATTCATATCTTTGGCCTACCGGCTCGAATTTTGATAAACCGAAAGCTAAATCTGGGTAGTTTTTGACGCTGAACACGAATATTCAGTCGAAACCCCGGCGTCGAACACGCTGCTGGCGCAAATCGCCGATCGGTGTTCCGAAACAGTGATTCGTGCAGTTTTGCGGAAATCCGATTTCACAGCACTATTCGGGCTGGAAAACTCTTCACATTTATGGTCTTCAATCGAATTTTCGTCAACTCTAGCTAGGTGCTGAATTGGACAGGCAAAATGTCGGCGACAGCCATTGGTCACGCGTGCGCGCCGATTTTTGACCAGAAATCCGGATTCTGGCCAGTAAAAAAAAAAGCCCCAAAATAACATTGTAGGGCCCGAGCTGCCATCCACAAATATACCTTTTGTTCGTCCGGAACCTCGTCCGTTGCCAACAGTACGGCAGGGCCAATCCGGTGGGATAATCACCGGGGTCAGCTTTACAGCTGAGCGTCGCTGGCGGCCGCGTGGCCCCTCCCCCGCGGCCGGACAGCATAGAGCGGGCCTTGCGGCCCCAGGGCAACAAACCCCAAGCACACAATTGTGCAAAAGGATGCTCACAACGACCCCGGACAAAGGACTGCCCATCATTGTACTTCACCTGCCATTGTGCCTAGCTGGCCAGCTTGGGGGATCCTTGTTCTTCAGCTTGGGATCTGGTCTTATACCATGCTTTCTTCCAAAACAATGTTTTCATAATACCTACAGTATCAAACCTGCCATGTAGAGAGGAGTGACATGGCTACATAACCCTTACTGCATCAGAACGACTCCAAGGCAGAGTAGAGTGGCACAGACACTTTTCTTAGCACCATCTACACCCTTGGTGAAGAGAAGATGCCTAAAAGGATAGTACACTGAACAAATAAGGAAAAAAATGTTGCATAGCGATACAATTTACGTAAAAACTGCTTGCATGTATGCGGGCCTACAATTTCCTTATTCCAAGATAATCACCCAAATTTGCAAGCCACAAGACACACTGCAGTGCATGCTGCAGGTACCGTAGGGTCAGAGTCCCCACGGGCCAGGGGTTGCGGATCGCCAATTGTTACACATCAGCAGTGCCTTGCATTTCCAGGCACTTTGCCTGTGGTGGTGCTCGTGGGATGTGCTGCCGGTGCCACTGGCCAGGTTGTCCTGGAGATTCTGTACTAGGGGTGAGGATCTGTAGTGCCCAACTGTGGAGCTGGCAGCAGGAAGGTTCAGGAGGTGGCACAAGAGGCACAAGATGCAGGAAAGGGGGACCTTTTGGTGGGCCTGTCAATCCCAGACATTTCAAATGGACGCTGCGAGGGCATTGTGGGCAACGTAGAAGTACGTCAGGGTCCTGAAGGGAAAAAAAGCAGGGTCCTGCCAACTCACTCCTTTGTAAATCAGACATAGCATGCACGTGCTGTGTACACCACAAGCCATACACAGCACTGAAGATTGCAAGGGTTCCATAAAGGTGCCACCTCCGTGCTGAGACAAATTGTGCCTGCATGCGATATGTACAGGGAAACAGATGACTGTCCCATGTATCTTTGGACCATGGTGGGACCTGCTGTGCTATGTTCGAGAGGCAATGACTTCATGACAGAATTCTCGTCTGCTGGTGCTCTTCAGTGGCAGTGTTTGGGTCAAATTGGCATGTAATTGTAGCAGGAGTCCGAAACGATGCACACATGACAAATACTAGCTGCGACAGGCAGCCATACCGCCTGTTGGGTGGAATCTGTAGATTTGCACTTTGCAGGGCAGCTCACCGGATTAAACCGGACTCAGGGGTCGGCGGACTTATCGGCTCGGCAGACTTTCGGCTGGCCAAAAGTCCGATTTAGTCCCTACCCACCTATCTTTTTGGCCGAAAAACGGCTGAAAGTCCAGCCGGACCTTTGGCCGGCCAAAAGTCCAGCAGGACCCTCGGCCGGCCAAAAGTCCGGTCTATTCCCCCCTCCCCTTATACTAGTACCCTAAAGGTAACCCCCACCCTGATGCAAACCCCTTGCTTCGGGCTCGCTTCGCTCGACACGGGGGCCAGCCCCCGCACCACCCTTAAATAACAAGACTCCTGCGGTGGCCATAGACCATCTTTTGTGTGCACCGCCTTGTGTGTGTACCGCCTTGCCTGTGGACCACCAACCGACCCCCTGCTACGGCTTGCTTTGCTCGACGCGGGGGCTAGCCCCCACACCCCCATTAAACAACATGATTCCTGCCGTGGCCACCAATCGCCTTTTGTGTGCACCACCTTGTGTGTGCACCCCCTTGTGTGTGTACTGCCTTGCCTGTGGAGCACCAACCAACCCCTTGCTATGGCTCGCTTTGCGGGCATTTGGTGAAACCTAGTATGCACGTAGCAAAACCTAGTAAAATGTAGCAAAACCTAGTAAAATGTAGTGAAACCTAGTAAAAAAATTTTTTTTAAAAATTTTTTTTGAAAAAGTTTTTTTTTACTAGGTAAAAAAAGCAAAATTTGGAAAAAAAATTTTCCTTACTAGGTCAATTCCCGGGGGGGGGGGGATTGCAAAGGGGGACAAAATCAGAATTGGCTGCCTAACCTCTGCCTTCTGGAGGGCCCACAAGTGGGCGGAAATGCTACGTCACCCCTGCATTCTCGATGATCCCCAACAAAGGGGACAAAATCAAAACACAAAAAAAACAAAAACAAAGATTCCCCCATGATGTCTATGACTCAGCCACAAGGTCAACAAGTTACCCCCAATGGGATTTGAACCCAGGACCTTCCACTTACAAAGGCACTGCTTTGCCTCCTAGGGTATGAGTCATTTCTGTTGTTTCTATGCACAGGGGTGGTATTGATATTTGGGCCAATTTGGTTTTCATCCATTATTTGGTTCTCCTGAAAAAACTGAGTATTTTGAGTATAGACACATGGGTGAAAACCCATTTTTTCGCCCTCTACCAGTTCAAGCAAAATTCCCAGCTGTGGAGTGTGAGTCCCTAACCCCAACTCGAGGGGCCACGCAACAAAGCGTGGGGATCAAAAGAAAAAGGAAAGAAGGTGGGAAGGGGAGCAAAAGCAGAAGTGTTCCCCAACAAAGGGGAACAAAATCAGAAGTGGCTGCCTCACCCCTACCTTCTCGGGGGCCCAAAAGAGGGCGGAAGTGCTATGTCACCCCCGCGTTCTCGGGGTGCACTACAGAAGGGGAGGGAAACAAAAGTGGCCCGCGCCGGGCTCCTGGAAAAAATCCCATGGTGGGGGTCCTTAACAAAAAAAAATTGGTCCTAAAGGACCACCCTGCCTCACCAAGCCAGTGGAGCTGCCCAAAATCTTTTGGCCCCAGTCGCTGCCTACTCTCCTGTGAAAAAGGCCAAACCATCCCCCGAGGGCTCCCCCCCATCTGATGTGTAATACTTGGGGGCTCGGCCACCCCTTGGTCCCTTGACCCCCGCTTGGTACGTCCAGTCTAACGCACATGGCTTTGTGTTTTTTTTTAATTTTCCTTACTCCAAATTCCCCCCAAAAGTCCGCTGAGCGCTCACAAAGTAGGTCAAGGGTAAGTGACAGGCCCGGGTCTGGGTTTAAGGCCAGGTTGCCCTATCCTCTTCGCTGTCCGGGTACAGCGCGGTGGCAGGGGAACAAGTCCCACGCCTTACCCCTCTCCTACCTCACAGTAGAATGGGTGCTTTGTGTTGTGGAGGCGTGCCTCCAGGATGTGGATTCCCAGCAGTGCGGTGTTTGGTATATGGGGGGGGGGGGATGAAGGGCGGGGATGCCATAAAGGCTGTGTACGTGTGCCGGGTGGTACTTCCAGGTGTACACACCGGTTTGAGTTTCCACGAAGATCTTGTCCACATTGCGTTTCCACAGACAGTGGGAAGTGGGTGAGAGTGGAACATTTGTACCTCTGCCCAGGAGTACTGCTTCTGCCCTCTGCATTCACAGGAAACCTTTCCCAAGACCGTGAAGCTTGGAAGTTGCTCACCAGCACCAATGTGGGACAAAACCCCCCCCCCAAGTAGCCTTGTCTCCATGCTCCCGTTTCGAACCTTGAAATTCCATTTCCATTCTTCGATTTCCATGGAGCGTGTGGATGTATTGAAGATAATAAATCTACCGCCCTCCGAAAACGGCGAAAATGGCCGAAAATAACAAATCTACCGCCCTCCGTAAGTGGCCAAAGTAGCCAAAAACAATAAATCCACCGCCCTCCGAAAATGAAAAGCCCCTCAGAGCGGGGGGCAAGATCAGAAGTGGCCAACAAGTGGCCCGAAAGTTCTACAGCCTAGTTCTTTTGTTTTTGGCGGTTTTGGGACCTAGTAAGAAAAAAAATTTTTTTTTACTCGGTTGTGAAACCTAGTAAAAAAAAAAACTTTTTTTTACTAGGTTCTGAAACCTAGTAAAAAAAAGTTTTTTTTTTTACTAGGTTCCCGATACCTAGTAAAAAACTAGTGAACCTAGTAAACTGTTACCTAGTAACAAAAAAACTTTTTTTAAAAAAAATTTTTTTACTAGGTTTCACTACAGACCCTCGCTTTGCTCGACGGGGGGGGCGGGGGGATTAAACCGGAGCCGAGCCGATAGGTAGGCCGAACCCAAGTTTGGTTAAATCCGGCGGGCCTTGCAGGGCCACTGGGTTTGACAGAGGCTCAGCTCTTAACACAAGCTCACAGCAAACACTCCGTGGCCCACCCCAGCCTTGCCACTCCTGTCCCCCCAATGATGTGGGATCAGAGCTTGGTGGCTTACCGACATCTGGGCGCAACAGCGTTGGGTATTACTTACTGGCAAATGTCATGCAAAGCGCATTTCTATAGATTCCAATCATCAACCACCGGTGGTTAACCGCTTACCGCCAAACTGTTTTCTTGGACTTTCTTCAAAATAAAATGGGAACAAGAAAAATCCCATGCTCAGGGTCCTGTGATTTTCATGATTTTCCCGCAAAAGTGACGAATCCCACTGTTCTGCCCTTTTCTGGGTTCAATATTCGCAAATGTCCTGACTTTCAGGGTGCCTGTTGATTAATCAGAGCACTGCTGCCACCACGTGCAACCCCGTTAAATTGGCCGGCAGGTGAGGAACAGGCGAGATTGCACCCGGTATCAATGGGTACCAGTGGTTTTGGACATGGTCTGGAGTCTGCTGCCGGTCAATACCAATTAACACCAATTGCTGTGGCTGGACCATACATGCCACTCATGTGCGGCTAGCGATGGACCAACAACACACATCAGCTGAGCTGCAAAATCCGGCAGGCAGTATGGGCTGTGTAGTACACTTGATGGCGTGCATCGCGTCGGACTCCTGCTACAATTACATGCCAATCTGACCCGAAACACCGTGAAAGTGGAGTACCCACAGATCAAAATTTTTTCGTGGACGCAGTGTGTCTGAGCATAGCCCAACTTCAGGTCCCGTGTGTGCCGTGCTTGCTGGTGGATTAGGAGCGGGTTCCGTCTGTGCCCCATCCGGTGGCAAAACTACGAGCCGGCATCGAGGCTGGCCCGACCCAAAGACAAGCTCCTACTTTGCATCATCGCATGCTCTTATCACGAGATGATGACGAAAGTCTTCTGTCCAGTATAAAGAGCAACACGCTCCGAAGCGAAGCTGCACACCTGAAATATGGAGTTCTCCCAATCATTCTCCCAATCCACATGAACACTGAGGGACGGAGGGGCGTGTGAGTGCGCGCAATGCGCCGTGAACATGGGGACGCCCTTCCACAGCAACGTTGCCCTTGCACGTCCCCCTGGTGGGGCTGGGAAGACCAGTTCTGCGGGAGCCCACATATACAAGCACGGCACTTCAAGCAGAGACACACATGACGCATCATTTGTTTTGGTTCAATGTGCACGAGCTCAGGAGTCCGGCACCAGCACATGTCCAACGAGATGCGTGTCAGGCAAATGCACTTTGGATGGGGGAGACGGGCAGGAAAAGGGTGAGGTCTGAGACTGGCGGGTTTGTGTACCAAAAGTGGGCCAAAAATTTTCCTGGTATGAAATTGAAATTCCCCCCTGAGGAGTTGTTGGTTGGTGGTGGTGGGTGGTGGGGAGGGGTACAGAGGCTGAGGAAGTGTGCCGGTTGGGGAGGGGGAGGGGGGGGAGGCTCGTTTTGTCTTTCGCTCTGAAGCCTCAATGGGGTCAAGGCACCTCCATGACCCACTCAGTGCATACCCACATGACCGGCAGATGCTGCAGAAGAAATCATTGGTCTCAAACTTGTCATAAACCCGGAATCTGCAGCACACAAAAGAGGACCAAGCCGCATTCATTAGTCAAGGATCTGTGTCAGGTAGCCATTCGTTTGGAGAAGTTCTGCGCCGCCACCTGCACCGCGCTGCACATGCCCCTACACCGCACTGCATATGCCCCTGCACCGCACTGAACATGCACCCTCTGCTAGAGATGCCGGTCCCCAGCCGGCGTCAAGCCCACCAGGCCAGATAAGCCCCTGCCAGTCCACAGCGATCATTGGTGGCCTAAGACCCCCCAGGAGAGGGTCGTCCACAAACAAGGCCGCGTGATCCAGCTCACCATGGCCATGGAGGATGTCATGGAGGATGTCATGGCCACGCTGGGGTGGGCCATGGTGCTCGAGCAACCCAAGAACGACCTCCCAAGCAACACCCGCCTGCATAGGCTGCTGGTGAGCCTATTGGATATCCACGAGCAGGTGGTGCCCCCACTGCATGAGTGCCTTCAGAAACACTTGTGTGTGGCCATGCTACAGCATTGCCAGGCTAGTGGCACGGAGGGCCCCACAATGGTATGGCACCGCACGCCGCCGGGACACCAATATTGGGAGTGGGTGTCCCAAGCACGGTACACAGTGATTACCATCACAGCCGCACAGCCGCCGGAGCCATGGATAGAGCTCCGGGCGGAGGCGGTGGCACTCTTCAGACACCAAGCCCGGTGCTTGACCCACAGAAGGCCGGGGCACCCCAACAAGGGGCCCCTGTACATGGCCCTCCATGCCCCGCATGCCGTCGGAGTTGGGCCCGGCCCTACAGACTCACCTGCGGAAGCATTTCGGGGGGAAAACGCAAAACTATCCCCCCATCAGCCCCAACAGCGGCACCCAAGTATATGCGGCTCTGGATGGAACTGCGCATGTGGTTCCATGAAATGCCGCCGCTGGCAACCATCAGTGGGGCCATCGTAGCGACCGACGCAAGCATCACCCTGGCAGGGATGATCATGGCGCTTGGGTACGAAAGTGTGCTTGCGGAGTACTGCACTAGCGGGGCCTCGGGGATGGGAACCTCCTAGGAGGGAGAAGCCATGACCCTAGCTGCTGCTCAAGTATCTGCCAACTGGTGCCGCGGGTGGGCGTGTGTAGGGTGGTGCCCGACTCCGAGTCCGCTATAAGTGCCCTACGCACCTACCATGGGGGTGGAACCACACCACCTCACCAGAAAGGCAGCGCTCAACGTCTTGGTCATCCCCTTGCACCGGACCTCTAGTTGGGGATATGGATTGGCCCCTTTCTAGTTGGGGATATTGAATGGTCTCTTTCCAGTTGGGACTATGAATTGGCCGGATCCAATTGGGAATATTTATGGGCACCTTTCAATTTGGGGATGTGAACTGGCCGCTTTCCAATTGGGGATTTGGATTGGCCCCTCTCCAATTGGTGATATGGAGTGGGCCCTTTTCAGTTGCGGATCTCAATTGGAACCTTTTCATTTCATGATATTGGCACACCCCTTTCTATTTGGGGATATACATTGGCTCCTTTCCAATGAGGCATTTGGATGGGCCCCTTTTGCGGCCAAGGGTATGGGCTTGCCCCTTTCTAGCTAGGGATATGGATTCACCCCTTCCAAATGGGGATTTGGATTGGCCTCATTCTAGTTTTGGATATGGAGTGGCCCTTTTTAGTTGGGGATATGGCATGGTTATTTTCTAGCTTGGGATATGAACAGCCCCTTTGCGGTTGGGGATATGGACTGGCCCATATCCAGATGGGGACATGGGTTGGCCCTTTCCATTTGGGGATATGGGCTGGCCCCTTTCAATATTCCATCCCAGAACTTCTTCTAGGGCAAGAAAATGTATGGGCGGCATAGCATTTAGGCGAGGTCCACCTGCAGCTTTTCCCCGGCAGTGGCGTCCACTTGCACGTTGATGGGAGATTGGTCCATAGCCCCAACTAGACAAAGGCCAATCCAAATCCTCAACTAGAAAAGGTCCATTCATTATCCCCAATTGGAAAGGGGCCACTCCATTGCCCTAACTAGAAAGGGGCCAATGCATATCATCAACTAGAAGGGGATCATTCCATATCCCCAACTACAAATGGCCATTCGTTATTCCCAACCAAAAAGGGGCCTGCCATATTCCAAATTGGAAAGGGGCCAGTCGATATCCGCAGCCGGAAGAGGGCCCAGTCCGTATCCAATTGGAAAGGGGCGAGTCCATATCCCAAATTAGCAAGGGGCCTGTCCATATCCGCAACTGGAAAGGGGGTAGGCCATATTATCCCCAAGTGCAACTAGGCTAGTCCATATCCCCAACTAGAAAGGGGCCAATCCAGAGCCCCAACTGAAAAATGGACACTTCACATCCGTAAGTACAACTTAGCCAATACATATCTTGAACCGGAAAAAGGCCAATCTCAATCCCAAACAGAAGAGGGTCCCGTCGATGTTGCGAAATGGAAGGGGGCCGATGGATGTGCCCAACTAGGTAGGGGCCACTAGATATCTGCAACTAGAAAAAGCGGCCCGTCCGGATTTCCAACCCGAAGAGCCACTCCATATCTCCAACTGCAGAGGAGCCATGCCATATCCCCAACTAGAAAGCAGCCAGTCCCTATCACCAACTGGAACAAGGTAGTCAATATCCCCAACTGGAGAGGGGCCACTCCATATGCCCAACCAGAACAGGGCCAGCAATTATCCCCAACTAGAATGAGAGGCATTCCACATCCCCAACTACAAAGGGGCGAGCCCATATCCCCAAGTAGAAAAGGGGCCTCGATATCCGCAAATAAAAATGGGCCAGCCCATATCCCGCACTGGAGACATGCCACTCCATATCCCTAACTAGAGTGGGACCAATCCATGTCCCCAAACTACAAAGGGGCCAGGCTGTATCCCCAACACGAGAGGTGCCCTTCCATATCCCCAACGAAAAAGGGGCTAGTCTAGATCCCCAACTCCAAACAGGGCAATCCATACACCCAATTAGAAAGAGAGGGGTCCATATCCCAAAACAAAAAGGTGCTAGTCCAAATGGCCAACTAGAAAGGGACCAATCCATATCCCCAACTAAAAAGGGGCTTGTCCATATCTCCTATTATAATGAGGCCAATCCATATCCCCAACTGGAAAGGGGCCACTCCCTTGGCCATCTATTTTGGGCCCTTTCTGGTTGGGGATATGGACCAGCCCCTTGTTATTCTGGGATACGGACTGGCCCCTTTCCATTTGGGGATATGGATTGGCCTTTTCTAGTTGGGAATATGCAGTGGCCCCATTCCGATGGGCATTCGCGATATGGATTGGTCCTCTTGTAGTTCGGGATATGGACTCGCCCCTTTCTGGTTTGGGATGTGGATTGGCCTCATTCCAGTTGGGCCTATAGATTGGCCCCTTGTCGTTTAGGGATATGGATTGGCTCTCTTCTAGTTGGGGGTATTGGCAAGCTAGAAAAGAGCTAGTCAATATTTCCAACCGGAGTCGGGGCATTCAATATCCCCAACTAGAAAGGGGTCAATCAATATCCCAAAGTGAAAATGGCCAACCCATATCCCCAAATGGAAAGAGGCCAATTCATATCACCACCTGGAGAGGGGCCACTCCATATCCCCAGGGACACGGATTGGCGCCTTCACGCTTGGGGATATGGACTAGCCCCGCTCCAATTGCGGATATGGATTGGCTCTTTTCTAGTGTGGGACAGCACGTTGAGGGGGCTCCGAAAAGACATCATTTGCCATATATTTGGTGGAAAAAAAAGACCAACTTTAATGCTCGAAAAAATTTTCGGCGCCTTTGGCGCCAGAGTTCATAATAACTCATTAATGGTGCCCGTCAATTGAGCCCTTTTCCCAACCCCGCCCTCCCAAGAGTTTGGGGGCTCTATTGACCCCCCGCCCCCCTTCACTTGCAAGCCCAACATGCCCATCCCCAACTAGAAAGGGGTCAATGCATATCACCAACTCGGAAGAGGGCAATCAAAATTCCCAACTAGAATGCGGCCAATCAATATTACCAATTGGAACATGGCCAATCCATAGCTGCAAGTAGAAAGGGGCCCGTCCATGTTCCCAACTGGAATGAGGCCAATGCACGTCACCAAATGGAAAGAAGCCAGTCCATATATCCAACTGAAAAGGGGCCGGTCCATATCCTCATATGGAAAGCGGATAGTCCATATCCACGGCGGCAAAGGGGCTAGCCCATATCTCCCACCAGAAAAGGACCACTCCATACACCCAACTAGAAAGGGGCCAGTCTAGATACCCAACCGGAACAGGGGCCCATCCATATCGCTAACTAGAAAGGGCCACTGCCTGTTCACAACTAAAAAGAGGCAAGTCCATATTCCAAATAGAAAGCAGCCCTTCCATATCCCAAGTTGAAAGAGGGGCTGGTCCGTATCCCCAAATGGAAAGGGGGGAGTCCATGTCCCCAATTAGAAATGGGCCAAGCCACATGGGCAACCGGGCTTGCAATTCAGGGGGGGGGGTCGATAGAGCCCCTCGTCTAGACCCCCCCCCCCATCCCCCAAAAGGGCTCAATTGACAGGACCCCCAAAATCCTACCAAAACTGGCCAGAGTTCATAATAACTCATTAATGGTGCCCGTCAATTGAGCCCTTTTCCCAACCCCGCCCCCCCGAGTTTGGGGGCTCTATTGACCCCCCCCCTTCACTTGCAAGCCCAACATGCCCCTCCCCAACTAGAAAGAGGCCAATCCATATCTTCAACTACAACATGGCCAATCCATATCCCCAACTAGAAAGGGGCTAGTGCATAGCCTCAACTGGAAAGAGGCCAATCCATATCCCCAAGTGGACAGGGGGCATTGGTGATTTCCAACTGGAAAGGGGCAAGTCCGGATCTCCAACTAGAAGAGGGGCCGGTCCATATCCCCAACTGCATAGCGGCCAGTGCATATCCTAACACGAAAGGCCCACTGCAGATCCCCAACTAGAAATGGGGCCAATCCACATCCGCACCTAGAAAAGGGCCAGTGCATAGCCCCAACCAGAAAGGGGCCAATGCAAATTCTGCAAACGGCCCAATCCATATCCACAACTAGAAAGGGGCCAATCCATATTCCCAACCGGAAACGAAGCAATCCATATCCAAAAATGGAAAGGGGCCTCACCATTTCCCTGAATAGAAGAGGGCCAGCCCATATCCCCAACTGCAAAGGGGCAAGACCGTATCCCCAACTAGAAAGGGGCCAGTCCATATCCCAACCGGAAAGGGGCCACCAAAAACTGTGGATTATCATGGCCTCGCTTTCTGCTAACCCCGGCCCCCCACTGTTCTTAACTCCAACTCAAGGGGCCACACCAAAGCGTCAAAGTCCGTTAGAACCAGAATTGGCTGATGGCCACAAATATCTTCTTTTCATTGCAATTGCGTGTAATTGTATGAATGCATTGTATGTATGCGTCATCACTGCCTCCTGGCTCAGCAGCCCCCCCACCCCACCCCCCACCCCCACCTTGGTAATGTCGTCACTATTATATCCACCCCTGCTGCACTGGCAACTCCGCTGCGAGCCCCCTTAATGATACCTGGTCAGGCCTGCATCCCACACCTCCTCCCACCTCCCCTCATATCGTGCAACCCCCGCTCTGATAGTCCCTCATACTGACTGGAACCTATCTGCACCATGTGCACACCCCTGTACCAGATTACATACCCAACACCAGAATGGTCCCATCGGACATCCTTCAAAATGAACAGTGCATTCTTCTCTTCATTCCACACTTCGTCCGTGGACTTGTACAGCCCACTCCCAACCTCCGTCTCCTGGTACCAGCTGTGTGGCACATGTTGTATGGTGAGGGAGGGGGCATGGGGGTTTGAGGGGTTGTACAGGTATAAATGTGGGGGGCAAAGGAGGACGAGCGGAGTGCACACAATCAACAAATGTGCCAGCTCCCATCTCATCCCCGTCCAAAAAAAAAATCCGACTTCCCTGAAAATCCGCCTCCCCTTTGCCCCAACCGGTGCTTCACTGTAAGCTGAGGTCCCAAGAAACTGCGGGTCATCTGGAAAGAGCTTACACAACGCATAGCTTACAGACAGCCCCTGGGAATATCAGTGTCTCTTGAGGGGGACATCTTTGTGGATGCCTGATCTTTGTGATACTGTGAACTGAAAGGGATGGGTAAACTCAAGCTGACGGTCTACCTAGAGCCAATTGGGAAGATTCCACAAAAGCAAAATGGCCTCTCATGAGAACACTGTCATTGGTACCGAAGAAATGTCAGTGCCAGAATGAATCAATGATGAAGACACTGGACTTGGGATGGCGCATCCAACTACCAAACAGCCCCGCCAACAACATTTTTTGGAAGGATGTACCGCACTGAACCCGACACATAAAAGCTAGACAAGACCAACAGACAATCATTGCAGACAGAACCTTCCAATGACTGACATTGCTTGACAAAGATGCCCACCAGGAAGCGTCAGGAACAGGAACACTCGGAGGCATGTAGATCTGGCACCCTGGCCACACCTCCCTTGGTACTGAACCATACCTCCCCCTCTTCCCTGAAGCCATAACTCCCTCCGTCCAGAGGCATATCTCTCGGGGACATTCATAACCTGCCAACTTTGTGGGTTTTGGCACTTTTCGGTAGTTTCTGCAACTTTTGCTTCCGCGTGCAAACATGTCGTCACCTGGGGGGGGGGTATGTGTATACTTTTTGAAATCTGCAAGAAAACGCCATTTCAGAAATGTATGGGTTTGGGGGGGAGGGGTTGTCATTTTTCAGCGCAGCCACAGACTGAACCACAAACCTTGATATTTTGAAGTAGTGCAAAAACTGTGTTTTGCAAATCTCCCGACGCATACCCCTGTACGGTACAAAATATTTCGTTCGATGACCCCTCTTGATGGTGTACTTCGCGTAATTGTTGTACTTCACGTCTTTCTCCACATCAACGTCAATGCATGTGGCCAAAAATTCATGTTGCGAAGCCTTGGTGGGGTGCATCTTTTGATCCCAAAACTGGGCAGCAAAAGCGGTGGCCTCAGCGGTCGTCAGAATGTCATGCTCCTTGTGGGAGCATGCAGGTGGCTGTGAGCGGGCGGTACGGGGCTTTTTTGCCTGGCTACCGGGCTCATGTCGAGCCACCCGCACCCAGAGCGAGCCCTTTTGCGCGACAAAGGCTTTTGTGGTGCGTCCGGGGAAGCAACAGCCCGTGGTGTAAATTTGTATGAGGACATGGCAGCTGCCTGTTAACAAAAAGAGGCAGCAAGCAACGCATGCACCGTCCGAAACGGACGAAAATCTCAGACATGTCGTCAGTCCAGCAAGCAGACCTGGGGTGTTCCAAATAGCCCTTTTCAAGGGCTTTCCGGATATACCCCACATACCCCTACCTCCGGAACACTCAGTTGGCAGAAATGAGGCAACAAGGTCCTAAACCCGCGAAAACCCACAAAGTTGGCAGGAACAGCGTCGTCCCCGAGAGATATGTCCCTCCTTTCTTCCCTTCTTCCGTTCTGAACCATATCTATCCTGGGCCATTCCTTTGAGGGCTCTTCACGTGCACTGGGAGGGGCTCAGAGCGCGGTGTCACAGGTACCTGGAGGGGCTGAAAGGGTAAAATCATCGGCATTGGGAAGGGCTTACAGGGCTGTGTCACGGCCATGGGAGTGGGGATGTACCGCACTCTGCATTCTGAAGAATCTGCAATGTTCTCTTCGACTCGGCACACCCACGACCGGCAGTGCGTGGTGGTGACTCCTCTGGGGGAGGTGAGTAAGAGAAAAGACAAAGGTACCTGCACGGAACTTGGTCACAGACACAGGCACACAGGAGCAGACACAGACACGGATGAAGGCAGAGGCACAGGCATGGGCATGGGGGTACACTTAGGCGAGCATAGCTTAGGAGAGCATATATGTGGGCATATACACAGGACGCACAAACAAAGACGCACTGAACGAGCTCACCGGATTAAACCGTACCTGGGGTTCGGCGGACTTATCGGCTCGGCGGACTTATCGGCTCGGCGTACCTTCGGCCGGCCGAAAGTACGGTTTAATCCGTCACCCCCCCCCCCCCTGTTTTGGCCGAAAAACTGGCCGGAAGTCCAGCCGTACCTTCGGCCGATCGGCTGGCCGAAAGTCCGGCCGTACTTTCGGCCGGCCGAAAGTCCGGTTTAATCCGTCACCCCCCCTTGTAGTAATACCCCCATATACTAACAACCCCCCCCCCCCGTATATTAATAACAAGACTCCTGCGGTGGCCACAGACCGCCTTTTGTGTGTTCCGCCTTGTGTGTGAACCGCCTTCTTTATGTACCGCCTTGCTTGTGGCCCCTTAAATAACATGACTCCTGCGGTGGCCATAGACCGCCTTTTGTGTGTTCCGCCTTGTGTGTGCACCGCCTTCTGTGTGTACCGCCTTGCTTGTGGCGCCTTCAATACCATCACTCCTGCGGTGGCCACAGACCGCCTGTTGTGTGCACCGCCTTCTGTGTGCACCGCCTTGCCTGTGGCCCCTTCAATAACATGACTCCTGCGGTGGCCACAGACCGCCTTTTGTGTGTCCCGCCTTGTGTGCACCGCCTTCTGTGTGCACCGCCTTGCCTGTGGCGCCTTCAATAACATCACTCCTGCGGTGGCCACAGACCGCCTTTTGTGTGTTCCGCCTTGTGTGTGCACCGCCTTCTGTGTGTACCGCCTTGCCTGTGGCCCCTTCAATAACATGACTCCTGCGGTGGCCACAGACCGCCTTTTGTGTGTTCCGCCTTGTGTGTGCACCGCCTTCTATGTGTACCGCCTTGCCTGTGGCCCCTTCAATAACATGACTCCTGCGGTGGCCACAGACCGCCTTTTGTGTGTTCAACCTTGTGTGTGCACCGCCTTCTGTGTGCACCGCCTTATGTGAGTACCGCCTTGCCTGTGGCCCCTTTAATAACATGACTCCTGCGGTGGCCACAGACCGCCTTTTGTGTGTTCCGCCTTGTGTGTGCACCGCCTTCTGTGTGTACCGCCTTGCCTGTGGCCCCTTCAATAACATGACTCCTGCGGTGGCCACAGACCGCCTGTTGTGTGCACCGCCTTCTATGTGTATTTGGCGGCAATAGTACAATGGGGGGTGACGGATTAAACCGTACCTTCGGCCGGCCGAAAGTCCGGCCATACCTTCGGCCGGCCGAGGGTCCGCCGAGCCGATAAGTCCGCCGAGCCGATAGGTCAGCCGAACCCAGGTCCGATTAAATCCGGCGGGCCCACTGTACGCATCAGACCTCTGGCGACCACACATGACACCATCATTTTGGGTACTCTGCAGCCTTTGCATGCACCACACCTGCATGCACTACACCTCCGGAGGCTTTCACTTGCATGCACCCAACCTGCAACAACACCTAAACAGCCCCGCACGAACTGCCCCTGCACGAACCATGCATGTGCCACACCTGCACTCGCAGAACATCGAGTTCAATATGTACGCCCACTGCCCTGAAAGAGATGGGGTTTGAGGTTCTAATTCAGGCAGGCAAGCACAACATCAAAAATGTAGCAATCAATCAACGGCAAATAAACCCAATGCTCCATGCCAACGTCACTTGACCCGGACATCCCGAAATCTTGTGTGATAGACGGCTTGTTCATGTGAAGCCCTGTTTCACTGTGACTACCCCCACTTCCGAAACTATATGCGGAAAATTGGGGGGAGGGATTTCGCAGCACATATGATCCAAAACGATTGCGATGAGTCATTTATCATGGAGAAACAAAGTCAGTAGACTGGTCCAGACATTGGCTCTGCAGTGACAGTGACACTGACTTTCGAACACCACAAAGGGGGGAGGGGGGGCTGAACCATTAAAGTGGAGTAGGTTTACCGTGCAAACCCTATAGATTTGCGGAAATATTGAATTCTGTGGGCAAAGTGTGTTTATACAAGCAAAAAAGTAATTCAAATATTCATTAATTTTCAGGGCCAGGCCTCGGAAACAGTAAAAAGGTGCGCAAAAGTGCGCAAAAATTGAATAATTCTGTGCACAGATGCCCCTGCACTCCTCTTCTTTTGCATGTATTCCTCTTCTTTTGCAGACACAATGCTCAGTTTGCAATCATTTTTTCAAGTTATCCCCCATGAAACTGCTGTGGCCTGCTTTGCAGCCGAAGGCTACAGGGCAGAAATCTCTGATTTTTTTGGTGGGATTGTTCTTGGTATGATGCAAGCGGTTGAGGTCCCTGCCGTACCTGCCCCGCGGCGCCTGTTGGATGACCCCCCGGCAATTTTGATGTTGTCCTGTTTGCTCGGACACTTGTGACCTAGTTGGCGGAGAAGGTTCAGGCAGTCGCGCCACCCAAACTGAAGAAACAATACAAAAACTGGGAACTAGAGCACCAACAAATGGCGCGTGCTCCGGGAATTGTTCCCCAAGGTGTATGGGTCCCTATCGGGGCCGATAGGTGCAGAAATTGGGAGCCTGGGACCGCTGGCAAGCATCAGACTAAAAATTAAAAATTCCTGGCATGCCAGCAAGGGCCGATAAGTGCAGAAATTGGGACCCTGGGTCCGGTGCAAGCATCACACTAAAACTTAAAAATTCCTGGCATGTCAGCAGGGGCCGATAGGTGCAGACATTGGGACCGGGACCCTGGGACCGGCGGCAAGCATCATCATCATACCATAGGGGGCGACTACCAGCGGTCCTGATGCGACCCACCCCAAGCTATCTGTCAACACTCGGGGGGGGGGGGGGGGGGCTGGGGGGGGGGCAGTTTAGGGGGGTCGGCTGGAGGATGGAGGGTGCAGGGGGGGGGGGTTCCCAAGGTGGGGGGGTCTGTGCACGACCCACTACTACCACATGCATACCTCCTTGGGGGTTGGGTGTCTGGGGGTTTGGGGGTATGGAGGTATGTATGCGATAATATCGCTTTCTTGTCCTTGCCGGGAAGAAAGTCTTAAGGGTCGCCGTGTTGCCCCCCTAGACTTCTGCTTAGATGTCCTTGAAAAGTTCCCCCTCTGAGGAGGAGGAGGAGGAGTCTCGGCGGGCGCGCTTCGACTCAGGCTCCCGTTGGGCTTCCTCCCGCCTCTTCTTGTTGCGCTTCCCGACGCTTTTAAGAGGACGAGATCGCTCAGCCCCAGAGGTCGTTGCCTCGGACTCACTTGGGAGCGCGGGGGACAAGAGGCTTAGGGCAAGACAAAGGCTTGGGAGGCAAGCTTGAAGACGACGACGCATGGATTGCGAGTCCCTAACCCCGACTCAAGGGGCCACGCAATAAAGCATGGGACAGAGAAACAAGAAAGAAAGAAGGAACGCAACACCGCGTTCGGCCGTGAAAGAATTTGGCGTTGCACTTGGGCCGGGGTTTTGCTCCGAATGCCGGATCTTCACTTCGCAACAAATGACATTTGTAGAGTGGCCCGTCTTGCTAATCTTCCGCTGGAAAGCACTTCGCAACAAACGACATTTGTATAGTGCCTCGTCTTGCTAATGTGGCGCTCAAAGGCACAGATGGTTTGATGAAAAGGAAGCATATACTAAAAAAAGGGGGCGCTGTTGGCGCCATACCCCCAGTGTACCATCTCTCAAAACCTGGGAAGGGGGCCGGGGGGTTCGCATACAAGCACCGGCCGGGCTGCCCCCCAGGCATCATACCAGGGCACCTTCAAAAGCATGCATTTTTTTTTGAAACAGCAACGTCAGATGTACTAAAGAATTTGGTTGCAAGATGCGCAAAAAAAGCGCAAAAAAAGCAATAATTTTTGGTTCAAATGGCTGCACAAAAATTGAAATTTGCCAAAAAAAACCAAAAAAATTAATTAAAATTTTCAAATTATCTTGGGGGTACAAACCTAACATACCGGGTCATCGGGGACCCCGAAAACGGGCAAAAAGTTTCACTGTTGGCCTCCACGACCAACAGTGAAACTCACACAAAATTTCACTTCCCCAAAACCCCGCTTCAGGACCCATATTTCATGTGGTTTCACTGTCAACAGTGAAACTCCTGGTGATGTGGAAGCATTGAGGTGTGACAGACCGTATCCCCAACCCCCCCCCTCTCCTCCAGTGTGTGTGGCTGACGACAGCACTCGGCCAGGTACAACTTCCACCTGTGACAAACACTGGTATGTAAAGGCACAACACAAAGCATAGGAAGGGTACACATGTACACAGTGTAGCTGAATGTGCAAAACCACAATTAGGAAAAAAAATTGACATTGGTAAATGACACCGTCAGGGAAGAGACTTTCACTGTCAACAGTGAAACTCACTCAGCAAAAGTATGTGGTGTATGTAACATTAGCCTGTGAGGGTGCTCGTGCCCGTGTCCCTGCCCCTGTCTCTGTCACTTGCACAGGTTTCCCTGGAGGTGCTGCTTGGGGTGGATAGAGAAAGATTGAACCAGGTACAGTAGAGTTTCACTGTCAACAGTGAAACTGACCACACATGGAGGGTGGTACCGCATGTTTGGGACGCGACCAACCATGCTGCCAACATCAATTCTTCACCGGAAATTTTAGTTTGAGGTGCTGTGTGTCGATTGGTGTAGTGGTTAACCACCTAAACTCATGAATGTGCTTCGTAGGTTCAATTCCCGGAAGATGCATCTGGTCTGGAGGCAGGATCTTGTGAGTCCGCGGTGGCGCATAACCATAGGCGCTGAAGACAGGCACACAATGCGACAATGGAGGGATGATGCAAGTCCAAGTGCAAGAAATCAACTATGTTTTTGTCATGGAAGCAATCCGTGGCGGAAGGTCTGCACAGGCACTTGGGGCCCATTTACACGTCTCCCCTACTTATCCTTTTTAGCGGATGCCAAAAAAACAAAATTCCAGTGCACTTCCTTTCCCTGCTCACCCATGAACACCACAGTATGGGAATCAGTTTCACTGTCAACAGTGAAACTGTTTGAGACCTACTACTACTACCACTTGTTTCTCATTTCACCCAGCCAAGCCACAATCTCACAAGGACTTTCATTGTAAATAGTGAAACTACTTCCCGTCAACTACACATGGTTCTTGCAGTTATGTGTCGTTGTGCTTCCCTGTTTGTGGCGTCTGTCTGAGACTGCACAATGTGTTTCACTGTTGATTGTGAAACTCCTGGCCAATGGGTTCCTTTGGTCGGTGTACAGTTGAACCTAGTTCCACTACATAGAGCCACATATGTCCCGTGGTGCGTTTTGTATGAAGGACTGGTACCGGCACTTGTACCAGCTATTCGACCGCGCCAAAGTACACTAGAATGGGGAGACGCTAGTAGATTGTGCATTGGGGTGTGCGTTGTTCGTTGGATTTTGGAACTACCCGTATTGCCTGTTTTGGATGCACAAGGCCCAATACTCTTTCGGCTTTGGCTGACATTTTGGCACCACCTCCGGGCAAAAGGGGATAGACAAAAGCAAAAAAAAGGTAAAACCCGTACTAAAATGGCCACGATTGCACGTAATTCCGTCAGGGTTTCTACTGTTAACAGTGAAACTGGTACACAATCTAATTAAACACAGCAATTTTAGGCCATGGAATCTAGTGGTGGTATCAGTTCTATATGCACGTTATCTGGCAATGGCCCATGGATGCACCAAATTGAACATGTCAATTTTGCACAGCCCACATTTGGTCATGTTTCCCCCCATCCTGTCCCACATTCCGTTATTCACATTGTGCGTGTACACTCTCCTAGCAGAGTTCGCCCTTGTTTCGATTTGTGTCCATCGCTTGTACCTGGGGACATTGGTGGCTGTGTGTAGTGGCACCAGGTTCAATAAGAGTGAACAAACAAACCCATGGGCCAGGAGTTTCACTGTCAACAGTGAAATACATTGCTGAATCACAGGCAGACACCAACCACAAGGAAGCACAACAACACATAACTGCAGGAACCATATGTACTTGATTACCGGAAGTAGTTTCATTGTTGACAGTGAAACTACTTGTGGCCCGTGTGGGTGAAATGAGGCAGTACAGGCAGATTACACTACCTGGGCTAGGAGTCTGGTTGGTCAACTTGGTCAGCAATATACTACCAAACAGGTCTAAAAACTACCAGTTTGGTAGTGCTAGTTGTGTAACCCCCCCTCAATTGGGCATTTACCATGCCTAGTGGGTGTACAAGTGGTAGTACGGTATGCTAGCATGGTGTCTACTCATTACCACCACAGTATGGGAAACAGTTTCACTATCAACAATGAAACTGTTCCACGCCTCTTACTACCTTACTTTGTCACCACACCCATCCATCCAGGCCACATTATCACACGCAGTTTCACTGTTGACTTCCGGTGATCAAGTACATATGGTCCTTGCAGCAATGTGTCTTTGTCCTTCCTTGTGGTTGTGCTGGGTGGGGGGACAGTGGGGCGCTGGAGGAGGATGTTATTGAACTGGTACCCCCACAATGTGCCACCATTCATTCTGTTGTTCCCCTGCCTTTCAGGTGGATGACCTGCACAACACTGTACAACATGGACTTTCACTGTCAACAATGAAACCAATTGCCACCACTTCCTGTCAGCAGCAGGTGTCGCACTTCACGCTCTGCACAAGTTCTGTTGGACTGCCACCGGACACCTATTCACAATTGAGTTTCACTGTCAACAGTGAGACCAATGGTTGCCGTCTACTTGTTCTGTCTGCATACACACTGCTGGCCGTACCCAACCCCTTCCACCTGGCTACATACCCCCCCCCCCCCCCCCCGGGTGGTGGTAGTAGTTCATTTGAGTGTGGTGGATTATGCAAGCACCCAAGTCTGGTTAATAGTGCAAGGCAGTTTCACTGTCAACAGTGAAACTACTTGGCCTGGCACATTTGTGCCGATACCTCCAGGTCCCGGTGGGGTACCTTTCCTACTATAACGATGCCTTTGCACCTGGAGTCTCACTGTTGACTGGGAAACCATGGCCCGTTGGGGCCTCAGAATAGGATTTACAAAAACAGCAGTGGTCAAAACTATTGTTTTCAAGAATTTAATGAGATTTTTGGGGTTTGTGGTCATTTTTCTGCACCAGTGAAACTGCCTATCCCAGGGGCAGGTCGACACCTTCGGATGTCAGGTTCATACCCCCAAGTGTATGCCCAAAATTGTTGCATAAAAAAATTCAAAGCGGTCTGCACAAAAACTAGGGTTCCGCGAAATTCAAAAGTTGCACAGTACCCATTGGTACTCCTGGTTTCACGCACTTGGTTGTTTTCTGGTAGGGGGGGTTGGGGCGTCGCATACAAGGACTGGGGCCAGCCACCTGGGCCCTGACACGCTTGCGCTGGGATGTCAGGGCATAAAAGGTTGTTGAGATAGGCATGCGTTATTGCAGGGGTTAGCAGAACGTGTGGGAATAAGGAAGGACAGGATTGGGCAAAGCACACATACAGAAGGGGAGGGGGGGATTTCGTGGCAAGTCAAATTCGCGGTAGCTGTGGGAAATTCCGTGGGGACCCCTGGATTTTGTGTGGTGAATTTTGCAGACACTCCCAGAAATGTTGTGGTGTGTAGGGCTTTGCAGGCTCTGTGAAGCTTACGACAGGTGCCACTCACAATGCAGGGGAGATCCATCTGCCACACTCTGCCAAAAACCGTTCCATTAGACAGGAGCTGAATGAAATGGGGGTACAGACAATCCTCAGGGTGGTTTGGAGCTCAGACAGTGGTACACAAGCAAAGAGTGCCTGATAGGGTCCCGCCTCGCAGGGAACCTGTTGCAAAAAGTGTATCACCCCCCCACCAGAGTCCACAGTATCTGCTGCTAGTGTGCAGTAAGTTTCACAAAAGACCCTGGATTTCGCATGCGAAATTTCGCGGCCAATTTGAAAAGCGAACTTTCCCACATGAACTTGACTGACCTTGAAATCCGCCCCACCCCTTGTAGCATGATGAGTGGAAGGTCCATTCTAGCCCCTATGGTGCTGCAGACAAGCACCTGGCGAGGTGCAGAGAAAGATGATGAGGGGGCCTCCTGGAATCGGCGAGGGGGCGGGTCTCTACTTCCTGCAGTGATCGACGACAGCCGTCATTAGTCGTTACTCATTTAGAATGGTCTATTGCTCTTCCACAGCCTTTAGTCTCCCAAACCTGCTCCTCGACCGGACTCTGCTACCCTCATCCTCCTCCATAAACCTCAGCGGCTCTCAACAATTGTACACAACCCATAGGCAACACTCTGCAGCGTTGTAGGTCGTGTGATGCAGTTTCACTTTGTGGATGGTTGATGATGCTTTGCTGGCACTTTCTGGATGGCTGATGAGGGCTGTTTTCAGGTGCAGACTGTGGTTGATGGCGAGTGACGATTGTTGAAGGTTGCGAAGGGTTTTATCACATTGTTGACGGATGTGGAGTGCTGGTGCAGGTTGTGAGGTCGTGTGTTGAGCGTTGCTGAGCGTTGAGCGTTGTACAGTGCTGCAGGCGGCTGTCGACAGTTTGTAGCGGGGTGTACGGGTATGCAGCGGCCTGGGGAGTGGGATTCTTGCGACTGCTGCGAGGCACGTATGGTTGGTCAATGTCACCACGTCTGACCAACCACCGACAGTCCAGAACCTGAAACGCCTCCAACCTTCCAACCCTCCAACCTTCCAACAAGCAAAATCACAGTCATGCACCAATCACGTTCGATTGACTCCCAACATCTGCAGCAGATGGGTGCCACTCAGCTCCTTCTATGGAGCATGGAGCGAGCAGCAGGATACAGCATATAGTGGAACACGGTGCCACACCTGAGACCAACACCCGCCTTTCGGGACTTCTCTGTAGGGTATGGGGATCCGTGGCGAAGTCCAGTTCAGAGCGGAGCAGGATGCGGCCCTGCACGGAAAAGGGAAATGGTTGTCCACTTTGGGTATGAAATGTTCCAACCCGGCGCCCGAGGATGCAAAGCATGCGCAACAACAAGGAGCACGCATTGAAACCCCTTTGAGGTGTCTGAAACCCCCCAATACCTCTGGCTCACTGCAGTTGGACAGTGTCCCTGCCAGATATCCATTTTGAGCTGGGCTCAGGTACCCTTGCACTCGGCCTGCTTTGGTGGCCATAGCTTACTCCTCCTCCCCCAAAGTGAGCCCCGGATGCGAACTCTGGGCTTCCCATTCCCCTTCTGCCCCTCTAACACTCTGTGTGGTCGTGCGCAAATCTCAGGTCAACCGTGAGGGCTTTACTGGTCAAACCGACGGACTGACCCAACGCTAACCTCCACAAGCATTGGTTGAAATCATGGGGAAATTGTGTGGTCTGTTTCCCCAAGAGACACGTGCACTTTTCAGGCATTGTTGGAGGGCCTGTGGGCCACAACTCTGAGAAGGTCTAAGAGATCAATGGCTTTATAGATAGCAAATAGCCTTGAAAAAGTACATTTCCTGCACACAAAGTGCCATTGTTTGCATGTATGCCATTCCCTTGTGGTGCAGGGAGCAGTTTTCAGGGAGTGAATGAAGCGGCTTTGACCCATGCCTGCAAAACATGCATGCTGCATATGAGCACAGACTCTTGGCACATACACAGCAAAATGGGGTCCCACACTGCCTTGCATGTCCATGCGCGTGCATGACTGTGTTTGTTTGTGTTGCAGCACTGCCTAGCTTGCACCAGGCAGCACTCGGAAGGAAACATGGCAGAACAATTTGTTGCATTTGGCGGCACTTCGCATGGTCATGGACCCATGTGCATTTGTAGTGTAGCAACTGAGTAGGGCACAAAATGCATGCGACGTCGAAAATACAATACTCACAAGAAGGAGCTTGGCTGCTGTTCAAGATAAGAAACATGATGAGGACTCTGAGTGATGGTGGAACACACACCGCCCAATCACATGCAGCTGCAAAGACACAAATACACCTTCTAATAACATATTGCTGCCAAATAAAAGGGATTTGCCTGCCAAGTGTTCACTCAAAGTATGGCTCTAGGTCGTCTCTTGCACTTGGCAGCATGTGGCAGGATGCATTACGACATTTTTTCAAAGGCATCTTTGTGTGTGGGAGTGTGTTTGTAGTTGCGTGTGTGTGTGTGTGTGTGTGTGTGTGTGTGTGTGTGCAGTTGGGCAGCATGCGGACCACCATACCTCTCAGCCCTCACCATGTTTCGTCTTCAAATGCATTCAGCCTATTTGTCTGCCTGCTGTACTCTTTCTTGTGAGTATTGTATTCACTATTTTGTAGGTATTCTGTGTGTATTTCATTTCATGCCCATTTGGAGCAGTATGAAGGCACACACCACTTCCCCTGGCCATGACAACATGACAACATTCGTGGCAACACACACACACACACACACACACATGCAAACTTGTGCAGAAACGAACAAATAACCACTGTTGCTCAGTGGATCCAGTCACATAGCGGGCACAGTGGGTTTGCTAACACCGGGAACACCTCGAAACGCCAATGAGCGATCAAAAGAAGACAATAACAAAAAGTATTGTGTCATGAAGTCAAGGCTGGGCGCCTTTTTGTAGTGGCACATCAAAGGCGGGACAACGGCACTACAAATCATCATGCAAGAGAGGCATACGCAAACCAGCAACCCTGATGTATCAGAACACTTAACTTGGGAGAGGAGGAAGAAGATTGGCTCTTGAGATCACGACACTAGGAGGAGGAGGAGGAGATGCGGTTCCTGGTAGGGTGCCCCCGTGCACCATCCCCACGGTGCCTGCCGGCCCCCACCGATGTGGACCGTCAATTCGATGGGGGGAACTCTAACCGCGGGCCCAGTCTGGCGCAGGATCATGGCGGCGGTTCTCCTCTTCGTCTCCTCCCCATGGTCTCCTGGCCCACGCTACACGCACGTAACACGTCTCACGCTTAGAGGGTATCACCCAGGAGTCCTGAAGGGGGGCAAGGCAGAGAACCGGCTCCACTTCGGGCACAGTCTTCCACCTACCCAGGGGGTGGGGACACAGTCTCAAGGGTGTGGGCCCTTAGCCCGCCAGGTACTACCGAAAGGCGGCGTTTGGCCAGCGGGTCACGGGGGCTTGGTCCGTAGCCTGATCCCACACCCCGACGCACAGCCCTCGTGGTTGAGTTGCCGGTTTGTGGTAGGGCAAACCCCCCCTCTATGCCTTTCCTGCCGGGAGCACACCTCAGGCTAGGAATTGCCGGGGACGCTCACCATGCTAGACGTCATGCCAGCCCCAGTAGTTGGTTGGAGACCGGGCTTGGACCCTAGCCAAGGCTGTGCAGGCGGCAGGACCCCTGACAACCGTGCGGGACCCGCGTCTCGTCGCTACCCCTAGACGGCCCCCGCTGCAAAGCGGCGCGGGCCCTGGCGGTCCCCAAGCGGCGGAGACCCCGCCCCCCCAACCCCAGCGAAGCGGCAAGGGCGTCGGTGCTCCCAAAGCAGCGGAAACTCCCGCCCCGAAGCGGCGGGGGCCTCGGTTGTGCCAAAGCAGCAGAGGGCCCTGCCCCAAGGCGGCGGGGGCCACAATGGTCCCAAAGCGACGGAGGCCCTGGTGGTCCCAAACCAGCGGGGGCCTCAGTGGTCCCAAAGCGGCGGGGGCCTCAGTTGTGCCAAAGCGGCGGAGGGCCCCGCCCCAATGCGGCGGGGGCCTCCGTGGTCCCAAAGCGACGGAGGCCTCAGTGGTCCCAAAGCAGCGGAGGCCCCTGCCCCAAAGCAGGTGAGGCTTTCCATGTGCACCCCCTGCCGGAAGGGGGAGAGGCACTTCCAGCCCCCCCCCACCATCCCACGCGGTCGGCGGCTACACCCTAGTCCCCCGGTCCGGCGCAGGCTGTTGTGGGGATACAACCGCCCGGTAGGAAGGGGGCCTCCGCCGCTTAAGGACCACCGTTGGATCGAACCCGGCTCACATTGTCCAAAGAATGCCAACCCTAGCCACACTGGGGGGGGGGGGGTCTTCCCCTTGATTCAAATCAGCATGTATCCTTCAAGGGAGTGGCACCCATCCACTGCCCCGTGGACCACTCCTTCGTCTCCTTCCCCAGCCACACTGGGGGGGGGGGGGGGGCTCACCATACTTCAATTCAAACGTAAGATCAATTTGTTGTCACCTCACCCTATCCACATGACTCCTTCTCCTCTGACACCAAGTCAAGACCTAGCCACATTGCAGGGAGGGGGGCACCCCTTCATTCAGGTCGGCACATAATCCCGCAGGGGGTCGGTGATCCGGCCCCATGCAATGGAGAAAACCGCGGTGGGCCATAAGGGGCCCCCAAGAGTCGGCCAAAGGAGCCCAGTGGAGCCCGCGGAGCTCCATGATGCCAGCAAGGCCTCGCGGAAGCCGGTTTTGGCTCCCTCGAAGCACTCAATTATCCCATTCCCCACATGTACATGCAGAAGGGCACAGGCGGAAGGGGTGGATGAGGATGGAGGGTAAAGCAACGAGCCTTGGAGCGGGCTGGGCCATAAAAAGGCCCGAAGAACCCCGACAAACAGCCAGCCCCTGGTGGAGCCCGCCCTGTACCATTGTGGCTCTCCCACGGTGAACGGCGAAGGGTGGGGAACACTACTTTCATGCCCACGGGAGGCAACCCCGGTCATTGGGCTGAGCACACAAATGGAAACACGATGCACGATGCACAACACGATACCAACCTAGCAGCTCGCTCACACACACACACACACACACACACATACACACACACACACACACACACACACACACGACCAGAACCGCAAACAAGAAAAGAGCAAGAAAAGCGGTGAAAGAAAACTCCTCAGGAGCCGCAGAGAAGCGCTAGATGTCTTTCGGTCTAGAAGCAAGGGCGGCAATGTGCAGCGCAAGGCAATCTCATGCCTCAGTGGTCCCTCCAACCCTTGCCCTCGCCTTTGACCAAAAGTTCATCCTTGGAGGAGTTCGTGCTCTTATTTTACCTACGCAGTGCAACCGAGGGACATGTAATGAGTAGGGAAGATGTCTCTAATTCCTAAAAACGGTCTTCAAAATTTTGTGTTGGGTGCCCCCACCCAACCACACACACACGCGCACCACCGCTGTCAGGTGGCGGCCGCCCGCAGCTGAAGTAAGTGGAGGTCAGCACAGAGTGTCGGTTGATACCCCGAGGGCTGTAGAATTGTGGGAATGATGGCATTAGCGTATTTGTCCGCGTGCCAGTGAGCGCTTCAGAAGAGCCCGTGAATTAGTCGGCTCACAATGTGTGCCTGGGGGCAGGGCTGATGGTGTGCGAGTGCATACACCACGCGCATAGTTTTTTCCGCACTCCAGGGTGAGGCGCAGTACACACAGCGCATTGATTTGTGCATCGCGCGCATCACCGTCATACGGTCGTAGTCACTGGACATTGCGACCTAGGCCCACGCCAGAGCAGAGATAATTTGGGTGCAACAGGTGTATTGCCATGGCAGTGCAACCGTGAGACTGCTTGTAAAAATGCAAGCAAGGTATTCCGGGCAAGCCCTTTGCGGGGTAATGAGGGGTTTACCGTCGCGGAGGCACCTGTCGGCCATTGCTGAGGGGCGGGCTGAAGCAACACCGACACCGCCCCCTACCATCATGCTGATGCCTAGCGCTGGAACAGTGTGTCCCAGGCAGTCCCCCGCGCATCGCTCTGCACCCCTGTCAGTACAAGGGCACAGGGTTTCCAGATTCCAGATTTCCAACAGTGTGTCAACGACCATTTGCACCACTTGTGTGTCTGTTGTGGGGGGTAGGTTGGAGGCAAACAGGATGTTATCACGGAACACACACACACACACACACACACACACACGCTGAGCAATTATGGCAGGGTTGCAGGGTCAAGCGGTGATTTTCCAAGCCAATGTAGTCAGCTCGCTGGGCCCCCGATGACTCACCCAAACTTAGATGTGGCGGGAGGATTCAACTTCAATACCGATCTTGCCGCCAAAAGGCATGATTCTTCAACCATTGGAGGCAGGGGAAGATGACACAACGTCTACTTATGGGGAGAAGAGGATCAATATGGGATAGGAAATGCACTATCATATTGAATGTGGGTCGGTGGATAGACCCCCGACGACGGAGCGGTGGGTAGCACGGTGCACCGATTTCAAAGGATAGCCCGAGAGCATGGCCACCTGCATACACGCGGCTACCGTGTTTCCTCCATCCATGTGGTACACCATTGCTTGTAGTTACTAAATACACCAGTTCGGAGGCACAGAAGGTAAGAGGAGTAAGTAAGAGAGGGGAAATGGTGGTGAGGACCAAGTATTAGAGACCAAAGGGTGTTCACGGCATTGGGGTGGGTGCCCACATGACTTCCGCTCCTTCATCCACTCTCTTAACGCACAAATGTTTCGCAACTGTGGCAGCAAAATCGGATATATGTTGGAGACAAGGACGTATCTTGGACCACACAGACGGTGGAAGATGGCAGTGCAACAAGGGTAGGGAGGCGCCAATCTACTGGGCCATGGCTGTCGAGTCTTTAATGAGCTATTCTGTGATTGATGGGGCCTTGAGGGGAAAGGGGTTATTTGGGCATGTTGTAGACCTATCTAGGGATTGCAAATGGGGATGGGGCTACATGACCCTCGATGACCATTTTGGTAACAAGAATGCCCATGGGTTGGTGATACATGCATGGGGGTTGGGACTGCAGTTGTCGGATTGTAAGCAGGTGTGAGGTTGCTTCTAACAAATCAGATGGCTCCGAATGGCTTTGTGCGGTGCCTGCTTCACCCACGTAGGCGCAACCACGGATGCAACCATTTTCTTGCCAACTCTGCTTATGGCGGATTTTCGGACAGGCTTCTAGTTTGATACCACAATAGTGCCTATGATGTACAATGGAACCGAGAGTCAAGAGTCCAGACGTCGTAAATCTTGCCCCAACCCTTTTTGTGACACGGAATCATTGCTTTTGCATCTTTGAGGCCTTGGAGGACGGCAAAACCCTGTTGGTTTAACCAACCACATGACTTCTCAAAAAGGGTACCGATAGCGGGGAAGACATCGTTGCATGCCCTTTTTTGAAAGTGGACCACCGGCGTCCTTCTTGCACACTAGCACCAGTCATGAAAAGTCATGAAAAACAAATACAAAATTTGACCCCTAACCTGACCTCCGGGTTGAATCTTGGCTGATGGGAGGCTAAGGTGATGGGCAACTTTTTTCCAAAAAAAATTTACCCCAGTTGTGTAGGTTCAAAATGATTAGCGTGCCATGGGGATCATTTTGAGGTATGTATGTTGGGGTGCCCACGGACCCCCCCCCCCCCGCCGCCCTCGGGACTGACACAGGAGCTACTCACCAGCTGGCCCTCCTCAATCGAGAGGCCCATCTGCTCGCGGCCCGTGGGACTTCCTGTGCCATCCCCTGGGCCGTCCCCCTTCCCCACGTGCTCCCCGCTCTCCTCGTTGTGCATTTCCGAGGGGGCCTGCTTTTGGACCCGCAGCTGGGCCTTGACCACGCCCACGACGAAGCGGATCTCAGTCCTACTTTGCCAGCCGCCGCGCCCATCGCCTTCGCTGTGACGGCTCCATCTTCCACCACCTCATCAAGTCCGACGAGCTGCCGACACGCGCTATCAAGCGAGCGTTTGTGTATCAGGTGCTCGAGTGGGAACCACCCCCGGACCCGAACAGCTCCATGGAGTGTCACTTTTGCGGCGTCACTGAGCCTCAACTGTGGCACCATGTCCGGGCCATCGTCAGATCCCTGACCTAGCCTGCCCCGACCCCGTCGGAACTTCTGGCCCTCTGGGCCTCTTTGCCCTGCCGCACCACTAGCCCGACCAACCCCCAACTCATCCTCTGGGGGTCTCTGTCTTTGACCCCCAAAGCTTTGTGCCCAGGGCATATACTATGGCCACGGCATACTTAGTGCATGCGCGCACGTCGTGGCGTGTATGCAATGCAGAACAGTTACATATCTCTCTCCCTATAGAGCCCGATTGGCATCGTGGGCGCCTGTGCTCCTGGTTGTCAGCCCTCCGGCCTCATTGTGTTGGGTACTTGCCCAACTGGCGTAGCCCGTGGGGCGTCCCTTGTGGCGGGTCCCGGGGGGGGGGGGGTTGGGTCAAGGCCTCGTCTGGAGGCGCAACCTCTTCGTCGGCGCTTGTATGAGCGGGACTAAGGGGCCGCGCAACTCGCGGTTTTCCGGTCTCAAGGCCTAGCAGATTGTTGACCGCCCCCAAACCCCGCGGTGGCACAAGCGAGAGGCAGATGCTGTGTGGCGCAAGCATGGAAAGGGGGAGTAGGCACGTTGGGTCACGCGGCAACGCCGCGGCTGGCCCTGCATACCTCCGGGAGTTCGTTGGTGGTTGCGGGCTGTCGCCCCCCCCCCCCCCCCTGGCTGTTGGTCTGCTCTCCGGCGGCGCTTGGGCGGCGGGGGGTTGGCCGCGGTGGTAGTGGGTCTGGGGTTGTGGGGCGGCGGCGGACCAGCCGGCCTATGTACCCCCCTCGCCCCTTTCAGAGCCCTCAAAGTTTCCCAAGACAATAGGGTAACAAGATTTGCACAGGCCGCCCCCTTGAGGCGATTCAAAGGGGGAGAAAGGGGGGGCGGTGTTCCCTCAAGGCACCATTAGTTCACTACCTGGGTCATATTGGCTAAAGCACAAACCGGAGACGACCACTACCCCGATCACGGACCCCCATCCAAAAAGGCCCCCGTGCTACCATTTTCAAGTGTGGAGGGGTGTGTGATACCTCCTGTTTCCCAAGAGCGGGGCATCGAAGCGAGACGAAACGGCTCTCTACTCAAAAAGCAGATTGAGTTGAGCTCGGAGGAGGGTACGTGCACGGGCACACGGCACTATAGGGGAGGGCGCGTGACGATAGGAAAAGGGTCGGGGGGGGGGATGGGGGGGGGGGGTTCGGACCAATTCGGGGCTTGTACGATCGAGTTGAGGTCATACTTGTGGTCATGGTAGAGACATAAACGAAAAGACGGCAGCGCTAGATTGTCACTTGTCCATCCGGAGGGAGGGAGCACATGGTGTTGTGAAGGTACGGGAGGGATGGATGCATGCATGCATGGCTGCATGGATGGCGCAAGCTTGCGGGGGGCGGTTCCCCGGGACAAATAATTGATTGCTTGCAAACGTTGTCAAAAAAGCTTGTGTAACTGAGGGCGCGTGTTGGCTTAAGTGACCCAAAGGAATTGGCTTTCGTGTGGCACATGGTGTGCCATATTGCGTTATGGTGGACAACTCCACGTAGCCTTTCCTCTTCCATGAACTGCTGCAAAGTGCGCAAGGCAACTTGAAGCGACCCCCCCCCCCTCGGGTGACGATAGGCACGACAAGGGTGCCCCCATGAGCACCATGCACAAACCACACAAGAATTGGGGCGCTCTTGCACAGGGCCGCGGACTTCATGGGGTCTGAGGATAGAGAGAATGGGAGGGAGAGGAATCCGGGGAGGGATGAAGGGATCTACTAATGTACAGTCACAGTGTTTGGGTGCCTCACTTCCTCTGCATCACCCCGGGCTACTCCTTGGGGCTACTCCCATAGGAAGAACTCAACTAGGGGCAACACACGATGGGCACTGCAAGGTAAACATGGTACCCGGGTGGCGAAAGAGAGGATGAGAGGGTTGTAGGAGGAGGGGAGGAGGAGGAGACAAACTGTGCGTTGGGAAACTAAAGCGACCAAGGCAGCGCTTGGGCATCATCTATGTGTTGACTTCATGCAAGAGGTTCCCGCGCGCACCCCCGAACCCCAAGATTTTGTAACCCCCTTCCTTGGTCTAGGTTTAGGGTCCCCACACCACAACAAGGTCATAGGCCCCAAGGTTTTCCTGTGTGTGTGTGGGTGGGGGGAGGGGGTTGAGCCGCAATGGGGGCAGGGCCGTTGGTAGTGGGGGGGGGGGGGGCTAGGGGGATGCCGAGTAGCAACACCCGAGCAACCGAAGGCTAGATGGGCCATTGGCCAGCCTCTCTTCCCGTTGTGAATCCTGTGGGTAGTAACGGACCTGTTGAAAATGGAGTGGTTGTTGTGCAAATTCGGAGTTATACCCACCATTTGGCCTTGGAGTTCCCATTTGGGCACATAGGGAAAAAAGGGAAATTTGCGGGTAAATCTTTCCTTTTTTGGCACAATTTTCAAAAGTTCGAGTTTTTAATGTCCATTGGTGGGACTCCAATGGATATTCATGCACCCTTCAAAATCCCTTGCGCACAAAATCTCGCAAAAATTGGGGCAAAATCCGTCTAAAGTGCACAGTCATTTCGGGGCCGAACTCACACAAGGCAAGAAGTCCACAACAAATATCAAAGTGCCGTTGGTGTTTGCCGGGGTTATGGTCCCCTCTTTCGGCACCCAAAGCGTTACTTAGGGGTATGTTCATGGTTCAAGTCAAAGGGGGCCCTTTTATAGGCCCGGCTGGTCAATTGCCACCGATTAGCAGGGCCTTGTCCATGCATTGCCCTGTTGGTGACATCCCACCGTTCCTTGCAAAGGTTGTCGTCTTTGGTGTGGTCATCAACCACAACTTGGAAACCTAGTTTTTGTTGCAATATGCTTCAGCTTGCAGGGCACGCACTTCAACCTACAGTGCCTACCGTGCATGGCAAGCATGCAAGCTTGGAGACTATTCTCCAACTTGCAAGCAAAATATTGGCGGTTGGAGTGTGCTGCTAGAGTATATGTCCTTGGCGAAAAGGGCTGGGAAGCACGTGGGAATGCGTGTCTCACACACTGGGGGCGCTTGCCTCCTGCTGCTGGCTCAGGATCTGGCTTGGCCTTGGCAGTTGGTGCTGGGTTGGGATCGGTCTTTTCTGCCGGTGCTGGCTTGGGATGGAGCTCGGCAGCTGGTGCTGTGACCGGGGGCCAAGCTTCTTCCCTGCTAGAGCCCGTGGTGCCGGCTTACCAGCCATACATGACACCTGTGCAGAAAAGGAGAACAAGGGCGACATTTAGGGGGCATTTTAACGCCGGTGTGCTCACCAAAGTCAATCAAAACCCCTATGGTGTGCTTAACGGTGGAACCGGTATTGTGCCGTGCCAACGTGGAGTTGATGAACAAGTGAAGATGTTTCGTGCAGCCCAGGAGCCGCTCCATCACATGCAAAAGAAATCAATAGAACCCAGAGGATAAGGTCACAAAATGTTGCTTCACAATGACGCCGTTCCGGGGCCTTTCTTCTTGTTGTTGCCATTTTTGTGTATAGTCTGCTTGTTGTCGGAAGGCAAAACACGTGCGCTCCTGCCTAATGGTGGATCGAGTGCCATGCCGCGCCAACATGCAGTTCATGCACAAATGAGGGTATTATGTGTAATCGAGGAGCTGCTCTAGCACATGCCAAAAACAGCAGCGCAATTCGCAGATTGATCGAAGAGAACCATGATGTTTAATTACGATGTTTGGAGCCCAAGTTTGCACTTTTCGTTGTAGTCTGCCTGCTCTTCAAAGGCAAAACCCTTGCGCTGCTGCTTGATGGTAGAACGCCTGCCGTGCCGTGTCATCGCGGAGCTCATACACAAATGAAAGCGTTTTGTGTAGCCTAGAGGCATACCACCCAATGAAGGTGCATGTCGTCACAGCATATGGTCTGTCCGAGTGGTACAAGCGGGTAGAAGGTGTGGTACAAGGGGGGGCGGGGCTTGACCCTATGTTCTACATCATATACGTGCAGGGCATACACATTGAACTCAGGCTGAGGGGCATGGGGACGAAGATCACAGGAGCCACAGCAGACTACCTTATGCCCTCACTAGGGCTAGTGGATGACACGGCTCTCATCCATGAGACGTTGCAGGGGCTGCAACGCCTCATGGATGTCGCCATTAGCATCGCCAAATTGTTGGGTCAGAGGTGTACCACAAAAAAAATTGCTCTCTTGCGGTATGCCGCTGACAATGCGTTGCTGGAAGGAAGGGCACGGTGGGGCTTAGCAGAACTCAAAACAAAATTCCATCACCATTATCTACGCCTACCAAGAGGCAACATAAACGTAAAGGGAGGCCACCACCAAGCCCACAGGGAACTTAAAAACACCTGTGCCAAATGGAAACGCTCTCTGTACCGCCCACAACCCAGTCATCCAGTGGCGCGGCAGGTCATACGAGGAGTGGCACTGAACAGATGGATCTTCAGTGCACACGTCAACATACCCACACAGGTAAGAATCATATCAGCAGTGTCGACAGTGTCACGGTTGGTAAAAACGGTCTACCACATCCCACAAAAGGCACCCCACTGTGTATCCTTTGGAGTATCGTCTATCCCCAACCTCGAGTACCCGGTGAGGGCGACCGTAATGGCGGATCCGTACAAAGCCCTCAACAGTAATAACAGAGTGGTAAAGTGGTGACCAAATAAGCATAATCACAAGAAGAACACACTGTACCGCGTTGTTGACCCTATTCTCCCGCACAGGGACTCCGTTGCACACCTTCGTTGCGCCAAACGAGAACGCAATTGAGCTGCGACCTCGGTGAATTCACAACTAGGCTCGTGTATCTCCAATTGATCGTGTCTTCTTCTCTCAACCTTGTGTGTCACCCTAGCGATTGTCTAGTAGACGTTTCGCTTCATCAAGTGTACCTTCACCAACTCGTTATGGCCTCACACAACACATTCGGCGTCAATGGCAGCTTACTGCAGTTGGGAGGGCCAACCTCCTTCTCTTGAGCTCGTTGTATTGACTTGGCTCCACACTTGGCTTGCCCAAAATATTGTGACATGTTGAGTTGCGACTCCCCATCTATGCAGGCCCGGATGTCATACAGGCCTGGAACATGTGTGTTAGAGAAAGAAATCAAATGGCTTTGCAAAAAACTGCTTCATTTTCAAAACACTTATGGAAAACAACATTCATGGCAGAATCCCACGCAATGTCAATTGGGGTCAACAGACGTCGCTGATGGTGCATCAGACATTAAAAGGTGGAAGAAAACGGCAGGTCCGAACTCGGAAAGCCCATCAAGTAGCACCACGGGGGTTTTAACGGCATCAAACACATGCCTTGGCATTGGCATTTCTACCCTTTGATACCCGTGGCGGCCAAATTGTCTAGTTTAGTAACATGGCCACTTGAAGGGATCTCCTCAAAATCATTAGATGGATGAGCCAACTCCCCCCTCTCATGTTACGCACACCAATCGTGCGCATGCTCGTCCGAAGCCCTTTGTAGTGAATTGGGGCAGCGCTAAACGTGGTCGTGAGCCTCCTAGATGATTGCTTTCATCAAGCCTCGCGGGGCAAAGGGGGGGCATGATAAATGAACACCGTTCGCACTTCATCCTTTTGCGTAACGGGGGAAACGAATCTCTCCGCCGCCTCATCCTTACACCAGTCATTCAAATAGCTGGGCGGCTGATCAACTTGTAGAAGACCTGGGTACCTGAGGGAAAGGAGCCACTCACCTTCTAGATGGGAATGCTTGTTATTGGACCATTGGACAGCATGTGATAGTGTTGTTGCCATTTTGACACCTGATCTTTCTGTTTTAGTGGAGCTCGCAAAAATTCCGTCTAGGCTTGTTGTTTTTGAAGAATACATACTACATTTTGAGGGTGTTGCAAGATCTGACGGAAGTTTCGTCCGGGGGTCCCTACATTGGCAAATAGAGACCTCAAATCTGATGACTGGATTTCATTGATTGTCGGTTGACGGTTGTTGCCCACTCACACCATGTGTGTGTCACCGTCAGAGCTGTGACTTCTTGTTTCGTGTGATGCGGGGTAGTGGTGCATGTTCCATATGTGTGGTACATGGTTGATGGTAAATGGTTGATGTATTCCAAAAAGTGGGTTCAACTGCAGTCTTTCTGAATATGCGAGCATGGTTATTGTGTGGTACTCCCTTGGATCTGGTTGCATGAGAATACCATTTCTGAAATATATAAGACTTCAGTTCCCCTCACCGGGTGCAAAGGGTCCCCTAGGTAAAAAATTCATACCCCATTTTTAGGCGTATCCCTCCTAGGCTAGCATGGCCCCTCGTAGCCCAGGGGGGTGAGTGGGTAGTGGGGTAGTTTGTGTGGCCTAAGTCAAGCACCATCACCATCCCATGAAACCTATCCCTCTCCCGTTTCTCTTCCCTCATCGTAGCGTTGCCTATAGCCTCCCATGCGGCAATTGCACCTCCGCCCAATGTGCCCATTGGTGTCACGAGGTCTCGTGTTGCTGCTGCAAGTGCACTGCATGGGCATAGGGGACCATCTGGGGCGTCTAGCAACCGCGGGTAAGGTGGTTGGTTGTGGCAATCGGTGGTTCTCCCCTTTTTTTGTTCCTAACAAACCAAGTGATGCTAGTGGCCTATGTATATATATACATATATATAACTTCCCATAAATCCCGTTCCTCCTCGACCCGTACTGCCCGCATCCCCCCTGTTGTGCCTTGGAGAGAGTTGCTCAGCACCACCTCACTCTCCCCGCCAGCCAGCAAAGTCAACTACGATTTGATGGGCAGCAATTGCACCCACATGCAGTCCGACCCTTCGATGTATGCCCCCTTCAAGGAGTACCTCGTTGTACGGGTGCCGGACTAGGGCTGCAGATGAGGAGCCAGTAAAAAGCACGGCTATCCACTCGTTCCTAGGCACTAGAAGGGGGCTACTAACTGCAGTACGAGCCACATCCTGGGGCGCACGAACAGAGGTCCTCAGCACGGGCCCATCTGGTACTGTACTCCTTTGTAGAAGCAAGCCAACACAGCGGACAAGATAGGCAACGACTGGAGGGGCTGCTTGTGCAACAACATCCAAATCAAGAAGACCAAGGTATTGTGGTAGCTCAATAGTGTGAAAAACAGCCAATGCGGTCACATTCAAGCTCTTAGCAGGGGTGTTCCACCCAACTAATGCAGCGACAGTAGTTGTCATACCATAGTGCAATTTGCTGTGTCTCAGATGACCTCCACAAATGCCCAGCCTGGGTAGTAGCCACCTCTCAAATTGTAGGTGCGTTGCTGGTGCATTCCCGTGCCATGGCCAGCTTGCGTGTGATGGACTGAGTCATAGTGCCCCGATATGAAGCCCCCGTGGCCCTCTCAGCGTGTGGATATGCGAGGACCCTTACACCGTTATACAGTGAGAACATTTGCTTCTGCACTATAATCAGCCATCTTGGTGGACGCACATGATCCGAGACAGCACGTACATCCACCAGAGCACGCCTAGTGTTTCTATTTTTTTCGCAACTCAAGTGCTAACTCCAATTGGGGCATAGTGGTGCCTTGGTTCAGTGCGAATCGCATCACAGCCCTTGGAGTCCTGGCCTGTGTGCCCCGTGTACCCCCCGTGGCCGTTTGAAGAAGCTGAATACCAATCATTGTGAAGGCATGAGGCACAAATATCTGCAGCAGCAACAGTCACAACATAAGTCAATGCAGCCCAACAAAGGTAACACAACAGGGCGTGTGAAGCTGACAGCAAACTAGTCTGATACCACAAATGTACGAATTGCCTAAGCAAAAGGGAGCAATGCAAGTGGGGGTACTGTCAATGGGAACGATGAAACAGCAGGGGGGGGGGGGTGGCAGAAATTTCGTCCAAAACCAGTCAAAGTCATTATGGAGTATGGATTTTGAGGGGAGGGGAAGGGCTCAACTAAATTTCGTCCAGCTTGATAAAATGTTTAAAATGTGCATACCTTTTTTGCTATTCACCCTAACCTGGCAGAAATTTCGTCCAAAACTAGTCAGAATGGCAGACATGAAATGTGGCATTACAGGTGTGCACAAGTCATGCACCATTTGGCAACGTAGACACGGCAACACAAAAACACATGTACCAAAATGACAGAGCCAAAATATAAGAAACTGCACATAAGGGGGTCCAAACAGGTGGGTAGTTCGTGTGGCCTAAGCCTGAGGCGCAAGCAATGTGAATTGCAAAAACACACGCATGATAATACAACGTCAGCTTTTGCCAATCCCACATCCACAAAACGTCAAATAGTCATTACAAAATTTTTGTTACACAGACCTAATGCACCAGCATGCAGTGCTGTACTACTAGACAAACTAACCCGTTAGACCAGTTCAAGCAAAAAAGGAAAAATACGAACAAATATGTCCGTCACAAGCATGGGTTGAAAATGCAACATTTTTGGAAAAAAAGGGTTAAAGCGCGTAACTACATTGTACAAGGGTGCCTTAAACGGACAGAAAACCGAAATAATACATGATAGACGACAATGCCGGTTTCACGAATACAAGTGCTCAAAAAGTCCACGGTGGCGCATGAACTTTATTTCGGCGCCGGTTTATTACCGTTGGTCTTATCCACACAGCCGTGAAATGTGGGTTAGGGTGTGGCATCTTTTTTTGTCCCCTATGGTTCTTTTCTTGGTACCAATGCCCTCAATTTTCGATGCATAATCAATTGTCACTAACTCTTTCGGACACTTTGTGCGAGTCTTCTTGGTTTTGGGGGGTGCTCTTGATTCGGCAATGCGTTGTGCGTCATCAAAAGCCAGGCAAGTATCCTCATCACAATCATCGTCATCATCCCCAGGTCTCACAATAGTCACAAAAAAGCAATGAGTGGGTTTGGGGAGCCAACTCTCCCAATTCACAATAGACACGGTATCTAATGTATGCACATTAGTAGACATTCAATCAACATACTTAGGAAAGAAACTCGAATAGTTGTTGTAGGGAAACCATGCTTAGTGCCTTTGGGAGGTAGCAGATCAATTGGGCAAGCAAAAGAGGACTGTTGGCCATACAAAGAACCCACAAATCTTCAAATTGATCAATGGGAGATCATGGTACAATAATCCCAAGGGCAAGAAGGGCTGAGTGTGCAACAACAGTTCCTATCTAGGTTTTATCAGGTGCTTGGTCGGTGATAAACACATTTGGCGTCTTACATGCAAATTTCCTTGGCACTAGGAGCGTGCAACATTGCTCTTGAAACACTCCCAACCCACACCTATTGGTGCCGATAGGGAACAGCCAACATCAGGGCCAATGGCGCATGGAAACATTTTGTGGCACTTGGTGAAGGGCCGGCAAATTCGTCTCACCTAATGTGTTTGTATGCGAAATGCTGAAATTTGAATGGTGAAATGAAAGGTTTCCTTTATTACCACTACGGGGGCCCTTGGCCTCAGTTTGTGGAGCTTTATGGATTTGGGAGGGGAGGCTGGGGTCTGGTCTGACAGGTAACCGCACAAGGTTGCCAGAATACCCAGAGCCACCAGCAACACCACAGGCAAAAGCCTGGAAATGCAACGCAGGCGGGATGTGACCAGTGGGACATAAAGCTACCACCCTTGCCCCATTCCCTTGTCCTCAACTCTCCCTGTCTCAACTCAATTTTTACCCTGAGGAAATTGTTGTTGGACTGGGGGGGGGGGGGGGCTGAGGTGAGGTGAGTTCTCGGGTGATCTCAGGTGATCTCTGAGGGCCTGTCTGATTATTTGGTCCAGAGTCCACCCTCCTACCAGAAGATCAGCCCCCTGGACCAGCGCGGTCGCACTGCCCAAGACGGGAGGGCACCTGGAGGAGTCAGTTGGTTTCGAACCCAAGTCCTTCCAAACCAGCATCCACAGCCCATACCACGCACCCAGGCGGCGCGGGTAGGAGAAGGGGGGTTGGCATAACAGCTGAGTACATGAGACGGCCGGGGGTAGGGGGGGGTATGGGGGTTCATCCTTCCAATCTTTCAATTCAAGAACAAGCCTGGCAAAACGGCCAGGGAACATGGGGCCTGGGGACTGACGCCATACCGGCAGGCTCAGCTTCATTTGGCACCTTTTTGAATTGGGGCTGGGTTCCTCTTCTTCTGTTTTGGCCTGGGGCATGAGTCAGTGCACCAATGGGATGGGCACGAAGGTTTGGCGAAATGGATACAGTGTGCGATGGATCGCACAGGCCACCCACAGGAGAGGCGAGGCGACAGCAGGTGGTATGGGTGCAAAAAATATGTGTGTGGAAAAAAAATGACTGAGAGCTCAGGGTGGGGGATGGGGCGGTCAAAGAACAAATGAACCATATTGTGCGCAGGTGGAGGTGAGGGGTGGGTGGAAAGAAGTCAATCATGTGAGTAGTGCAAAGCCCCCCAAACGAGACTATGCAGCACAACAAAGACACGCAAGCAATTTCGCTTCATTCGCAGGCACCTTGAGCAAAATGAACAGGACCATTGGGTAGTCCTCTCTCTAAAATAATGCTTTGTTGTCCAATTCAACGGTGGGAGGGATCTCCGGGGCAGGCACCAAAAGAACAACTGCATCTTCATGTTTGGGTAGGGGCTTGGATGAGCTGGTTGGTTCCCTGGTGTGTCGCTTGGTTGTGTTTCATGGAGGCGCGCCTCCCGGCTGGAGCCGCCTAATGCTTTGGCCGGGCAGCATTCTGGTGCTCGCCGTTCATCGAATCTTGGTTTGGTTCTGTGGTGACCGGACTCACGGGCACACATTGGAGCGTGCTGATGGCGTCGGATATCAGGGCCCATCTCTTGACGAGCACCTGTGGGTAAACGCTCTCCTCATCAGTGCCCTGAATCTGCATCTGGCCCAGATCCCGGGACTGAGATCGACATTGGAGCCTCTTACAGGGTTCGGGCATACTGAGCAGCAGGGTGGTCCCTGGGAGCCACAGGAAAAAACCTGCTGGAGTCCGCCAAACCCAGCTCAGGTAACCGGTTGGAAGGTGACGGGCAGCGGTTGACGGGTGGAGGGGTTCCGGGGAGCGGTCCATGGGCGACACCACCTAAACATTTTGGCCCACTGAAAAGGGGGGGGGGGGTCAGGGGGGCAGCCGGGATGGGGTCCCGGGTACCCCAACATACATACTTCAAAAGGATCCCCTCGTCGCACTGGTCAGTTTGAACACACATATGTGAGGTTCTTGAAAAAAATTGCCCCCTGGGAGGTCCGGTGCCAGCAGCCCAGTTGGGGGGGCTGGATGGGAGAGGTTTGGGGTCAGAAAATTTTGTTCATGTTTTGCAAACATATTTGGATTCCCCGTGAAGTTCTGAGCATTTTGAGTATACACACTTGGGGTAAAACCAAAATTTACCCCCCACCATATGCTGAATTTTTTTTCTGGCACCTTCTAAATATTTTGGTGTGAAAAATGTAACTCGTGTACAAAAAAATCCTCAAGTCGTGTAATTTTTTTTGCGGTCAATGCGTGTAATTTTTTTCTGCGGTAAGTCGTGTAAATTATAAAAAAAATTGAAAAATTAAAAGAAATGCAACCTTTGTAATACATGCGCAGTATGTACAACTGCCGGTTCCGTACGGCACCTGATACCGACCTTAACGATGGGACGCCGAGTCCACAGTGCACCTAGTACAGCCACCAATTAGTTGGGACCAGGCCAATATAACATAGTATCACATGGTGTCATTGCCACGAAAACAAATCAGGCCCAAGAAAAGAGTCTTAACAGGGCCATGGCCAACATCCAGTGTGCTGGCACTGGGAACAAAATCAGGCTGAAGAAAAAGAGTCGTGACAAGGCCATGGCAACGTTAGTGCCACCATTATAGGCCATCAAGGCACTGGTATGGGGCCAATACAATAGCATTCATATACGCTCCACCACTGGTACACAAAACCGGCGGAGGAAAATACAGCCCACAAAAAATGCACCCGGCTTGTAGATGCGTCAGCTTTTGTGTCGCTTGAGTTGGGCTCCGCACAAGGATTGGTGTTAGGGTAACAAGCGGCACGCAACTCCACTACTAGCTGCTTGGCCGGGTCATTGATGAAAAGCTGGTCATGCTCCAGCTGGCGAGATGCGATTGTCGGGTAGCCATCCGGCACCTTGCGCCACTCTCCACGGATGAGGACCTTGGGAGCGCTTACTGCGCGCCACAAGCGCCGCAAGGTGAGGGTAATTAGACGAGAACAAAAAAGTTCTGTGCACGTTGATCCGTTGACACAATCGCTCTCTACAAAGTGAGAAATTGCGGCCCCGGCTCAACGTGCAAAGCGTGGTAGGGAATCCCACCCTTCTACTGTGGTTAAAGAGGAGGGACGTGCACCCCTCGGTCAGAAGTAGTAGAGCCCCAATGCTACTCCTTCCCCCATACCCCCTGACTCAGGCAACTGGTATGATTGTACGTGAGCCCTCTGCTGTGCTATGATTGTGTGTAAGTGTGTAAGTGTGTATGGGTGTGTCTCGCGGCATTACGTGGTTGCTTTGCGCGCACATCAACAACAAACACCACTTATTTTTACAACATCATTTATTGAGAGGTTCACAAACTAGCACAACATGCTTTATCGCAAAAATTTTTCTAAAGACGCATTGAGTGCACTCCGGGATGTGCAATGTGCCACACAACGTACGTCCAATCCCCCCACCATAGCACAACATTGGGCCCACCATCACACTGTGTTGCCTGACCTCCTACATCATAGGGTGCCCAATTCCATGATGTAGGTGTTTCAAATAGTTTCGTGTTTTGAAGGTTGGTCAAAGGGAGCCCATCCCCTATGACATTCGTTTCGTTTCATTTCGCGTTTCGCCTATAATAAAGACTACTCTTCATCATGTGAGTAGTCGGGTTCGGACGACAAAGGGTCCGGAGAGCATGAGGTTAAGCTCGACCCTGAGTCGGAATCGGTGTTGGCGTTGGAGTTAGAGCTAGAGCTAGAGTGAGAATGTGAATTGGAGTCGGAGTCGGAGTCGGAGTCGGATGTGGACGGATCACTGTCAACGGAACAACGTTTTGTCCCAACCATCCGCTTGGGGAAATGGCCCCATGGACCGTAGGGCTGATACTTAACATTGCGCTTGTTCATGAATTGTTGGATGTGAACCACAGCATGGACCATCCGATGGAGTCGCAAGAAACGCTCCTCCCAATTCATCCCCAACTTCGTGCAGGGCTCATGGCACACACCCCAAGTGTACAATTGGGCAAACAGTTGCTCCCCACGGCCCCGAATGAAGCCGTGCCCATCATTGTACTTGGCTTGGCATGTTTCATGCTCCCCGTTCTTTGGCTTCAGAAATGGTATAATACCATGCTATCTTCCGGGGAAACTACCATCAAGCAGGATCAGCTCCCCGGGTTGAGGTCTTTGAGCTGGGGCCCAAATTCTGTCAAGATCCGTGTGTTGCTTCGCACGCAACACGCAAGCCCGCCAACCCAACGGTATTGACCCAGCTGGTCAATCAAAAACAACACGTTGTAGACCTCGTGCTCATACTTAGGTTGGAACATCACGTCGTTGATGGCGCCACCCGTTGACCCAACAGGGAAGCTGCCCCCAATGAGTGTCACCAAAGACTGGAGCAAGGGTGTGTGGTTGTGCTTGTTCAACCTTCCGTCGAAGTCCAACTGATTCACATGTTGTAGGAAGTAGTCCAGGCAGATCCAAGACTCTTCCCAAACCATGCGATCGCATTCGTAGACGTAGGTTTGCAATTGCATGTTGTCGAAGCCAACTCAGGGGCCACGCAACAGAGCATGGATTGCGAGTCCCTAACCCCAACTCGAGGGGCCACGCGACAAAGCGTCCATAGCGAGTGGCTAACCCCAACTCAAAGGGCCACACAACAAAGCGTGGCTTGTGAGTCCCTAACCCCAACTCAACGGGCCAGGCAACAAAGCCTGGATTGAGAGTCCCTAACCCAAACTTAACGGGCCACGCAACTGGGCGTGGATTGGGAGTCTCTAAACCCAACTCAAGGGGCCGCAAAACAAAGCGTGGATTGTGAGTCCCTAACGCCAACTCAAGGGGCCACGCAACAAAGCGTGGATTGCGAGTCCCTAACCCCAACTCGAGGGGCCACGCGACAAAGCGTCCATAGCGAGTGGCTAACCCCAACTCAAAGGGCCGCACAACAAAGCGTGGCTTGTGAGTCCCTAACCCCAACTCAACGGGCCACGCAACAAAGCGTGGATTGAGAGTCCCTAACCCCAACTTAACGGGCCACGCAACTGGGCGTGGATTGGGAGTCTCTAAACCCAACTCAAGGGGCCGCACAACAAAGCGTGGATTGTGAGTCCCTAACGCCAACTGAAGGGGCCACGCAACAAAGCGTGGATTGAGAGTCCCTAACCCCGACTCGAGGGGCCGCACAAGAAAGCGTGGATTGCGAGTCCCTAACCCGAACTCAATGGACAACACAACAAAGCGTGAATTGTGAGTCCCTAACCCCAACTCAAAGGGCCACACAACAAAGCGTGGATTGTGAGTCCCTAACCCCAATTCAAGGGGCCACACAACAAAGCGTGGATGGGCAGTCTCTAACCCCAAATCAAGGGGCCACGCAACGAAGCGTGGATTGATAGTCCCTAACCCCAACTCAAGGGGCCACACAACAAAGCGTGGATGGGCAGTCCCTAACCCCAACTCGGGGGCCACGCAACAAAGCGTGGATTGTGAGCCCCTAACCGCAATTCAAGGGGCCGGACCACAAGGCGTGGATGGGCAGTCTCTAACCCCAACTCGAGAGGCCACTCAACAAAGCGTGGATTGATAGTCCCTAACCCCAACTCAAGAGGCCACGCAACAAAGCGTGGATTGTGAGTCCCTAACCCCAACTCAAGGGGCCGCGCAACAAGGCATGGATTGTGAGTCCCTAACTCCTACTCAAGGGGCCACACAACAAAGCGGGGATTGCGAGTCCCTGTCCCCAATTCAAGGGGCCACGCAATAAATCACGGATCGGGAGTCTCTAACCCCAACTCGAGGGGCCGCGCAACAAAGCGTGGATTGCGAGTCCCTAACCCCAACTCAAGGGGCCACGCAACAAAGCGTGGATTGAGAGTCCCTAACCGCAACTCAAGGGGCCGCACAACAAAGCGTGGATTGCGAGTCCCTAACCCCAACCCAATGGGCAACACAACAAAGCGTGAATTGTGAGTCCCTAACCCCAACTCAGGGGCCACGCGACAAAGCGTGGATTGTGAGTCCCTAACCCCAACTCAAGGGGCCGCGCAACAAGGCGTGGATTGCGAGTCCCGGACCCCAATTCAAGGGGCCACACAACAAAGTGTGGATGGGCAGTCCCTAACCCCAACTCAGGGGCCACGCGACAAAGCGTGGATTGTGAGTCCCTAACCCCAACTCAAGGGGCCGCGCAACAAATCGCGGATTGCGAGTCCCGAACCCCAATTCAAGGGGCCACGCAACAAAGCGTGGATTGAGAATCCCTAACCCCAACTCAAGGGGCCGCACAAGAAAGCGTGGATTGCGAGTCCCTAACCCCGACCCAATGGGCAACACAACAAAGCGTGAATTGTGAGTCCCTAACCCCAACTCAGGGGCCACGCGACAAAGCGTGGATTGTGAGTCCCTAACCCCAATTCAAGGGGCCGCGCAACAAATCGTGGATTGCGAGTCCCGAACCCCAATTCAAGGGGCCACACAACAAAGCTTGGCTGGGCAGTCCCTAGCCCCAACTCGAGAGCCCACGCAACAAAGCGTGGATTGTGAGTCCCTAACCCCAACTCAAGGGGCCACGCAACAAAGCGTGGATTGTGAGTCCCTAACCCCAACTCAAGGGGCCACGCAACAAATCGTGGATTGTGAGTCCCTAGCCCCAATTCAAGGGGCCGGAGCACAAAGCGTGGATGAGCAGTCTCTAACCCCAACTCGAGAGGCCTCGCAAGAAAGCGTGGATTGATAGTCCCTAACCCCAACTCAAGGGGCCGCACAACAAAGCATGGATTGAGAGACCGTAATCCTAACTCAAGGGGCCACACAAAAAAGCGTGGATTGCGAGTCCCTAACCCCAACTCAAGGGGCCACGCAACAAATCACGGATTGGGAGTCTCTAAACCCAACTCGAGGGGCCGTGCAACAAAGCGTGGATTGAGAGTCCCTAGCCCCAACTCAAGGGGCCGCACAAGAAAGCGTGGATTGCGAGCCCCTTACCCTAACTCAATGGGCAACACAACAAAGCGTGGATTGTGAGTCCCTAACCCGAACTCAAGGAGCCAGGCAACAAAGCGTGGATTGAGAGTCCCTCACCCCAACTCAAGGGGCCGCACAAGAAAGCGTCCATAGCGAGTGGCTAACCCCAACTCAATGGGCCACGCAACAAAGCGTGGATTGATAGTCCCTAACCCCAACTCAAGGGGCCGCACAACAAAGCATGGATTGAGAGACCGTAATCCCAACTCAAGGGGCCACACAAAAAAGCGTGGATTGCGAGTCCCTAACCCCAACTCAAGGGGCCACGCAACAAATCACGGATTGGGAGTCTCTAAACCCAACTCGAGGGGCCGCGCAACAAAGCGTGGATTGAGAGTCCCTAACCCCAACTCAAGGGGCCACGCAACATAGCGTGGATTGAGAGTCCCTAACCGCAACTCAAGGGGCCGCACAAGAAAGCGTGGATTGCGAGCCCGTGACCCCAACTCAATGGGCAACACAACAAAGCGTGGATTGTGAGTCCCTAACCCGAACTCAAGGGGCCAGGCAACAAAGCGTGGATTGAGAGTCCCTCACCCCAACTCAAGGGGCCGCACAAGAAAGCGTCCATAGCGAGTGGCTAACCCCAACTCAATGGGCCACGCAACAAAGCGGGGATTGTGAGTCCCTAACCCCAACTCAAGGGGCCGCGCAACAAATCGTGGATTGCGAGTCCCTATCCCCAATTCAAGGGGCCACACAACAAAGCGTGCATGGGCAGTGTCTAACCCCAACTCGAGAGGCCACACAACGAAGCGTGGATTGATAGTCCCTAACCCCAACTCGAGGGGCCGCGCAACAAAGAGTGGATTGCGAGTCCCTAACCCCAACTCAAGGGGCCACGCAACAAAGCGTGGATTGAGAGTCCCTAACCCCAACTCAAGGGGCCGCACAAGAAAGCGTGGATTGCGAGTCCCTAACCCCAACTCAATTGGCAACACAACAAAGCGTGGATTGTGAGTCCCTAACCCCAACTCAAGGGGCCGCGCAACAAATCGTGGATTGCTAGTCCCGAACCCCAATTCAAGGGGCCACACAACAAAGTGCGGATGGGCAGTCTCTAACCCCAACTCGAGAGGCCACGCAACAAAGCGTGGATTGATAGTCCCTAACCCCAACTCAAGGGACCACGCAACAAAGCGTGGATTGTGAGTCCCTAACCCCAACTCAATGGGCCACGCAACAAAGCATGGATTGCTAGTCCCTAACTCGTACTCAAGGGGCCACACAACAAAGCCCGGATTGCGAGTCCCTAACCCCAACTCAAGGGGCCACGCAACAAAGCATGGATTGCTAGTCCCTAACCCCAACTCAAGGGGCCACGCAACAAAGCGTGGATTGTGAGTCCCTAACCCCAACTCAAGGGGCCACGCAACGAAGCATGGATTGCTAGTCCCTAACTCGTGCTCAAGGGGCCACACAACAAAGCGTGGATTGCGAGTCCCTAACCCCAACTCAAGGGGCCACGCAACAAAGCATGGATTGCTAGTCCCTACCTTGTACTCAAGGGGCCACGCAACAAATCAGAGCTTGGGAGTCTCTAACCCCAACTCGAGGGGCCGCGCAACAAAGCGTGGATTGAGAGTCCCTAACCCCAATTCAAGGGGCCACGCAACAAAGCGTGGATTGAGAGTCCCTAACCCCAACTCAAGGGGCCGCACAAGAAAGCGTGGATTGCGAGTCCCTAACCCCAACTCAATTGGCAACACAACAATGCGTGAATTGTGAGTCCCTAACCCCAACTCAAGGGGCCGCGCAACAAATCGTGGATTGCGAGTCCCGAACCGCAATTCAAGGGGCAACACAACAAAGCGCGGATGGGCAGTCTCTAACCCCAACTCGAGAGGCCACGCAACAAAGCGTGGATTGATAATGCCTAACCCCAACTCAAGGGGCCACGCAACAAAGCGTGGATTGTGAGTCCCTAACCCCAACTCAAGGGGCCACGCAAGAAGTCGTGGATTGTGAGTCCCTAACCCCAATTCAAGGGGCCGGACAACAAAGCGTGGATGGGCAGTCTCTAACCCCAACTCGGGAGGCCACGCAACAAAGCGTGGATTGATAGTCCCTAACCCCAACTCAAGGGGCCACGCAACAAAGCGTGGATTGTGAGTCCCTAACCCCAACTCAATGGGCCATGCAACAAAGCATGAATTGCTAGTCCCTAACTCCTACTCAAGGGGCCACACAACAAAGCCCGGATTGCGAGTCCCTAACCCCAACTCAAGGGGCCACGCAACAAATCACGGATTGGGAGTCTCTAACCCCAACTCGAGGGGCCGCGCAACAAAGCGTGGATTGCGAGTGCCTAACCCCAACTGAAGGGGCCACACAACAAAGCGTGGATTGAGAGTCCCTAACCCCAACTCAAGGGGCCGCACAAGAAAGCGTGGATTGCGAATCCCTAACCCCAAATCAGGGGCCACGCAACAAAGCGTGAATTGTGAGTCCCTAACCCCAACTCAGGGGCCACGCGACAAAGCGTGGATTGTGAGTCCCTTACCCCAACTCAAGGGGCCGCGCAACAAATCGTGGATTGCGAGTCCCTAACCCCAATTCAAGGGGCCACACAACAAAGCGTTGATGGGCAGTCTCTAACACCAACTCGAGAGGCCACGCAACAAAGCGTGGATTGATAGTCCCTAACCCGAACTCAAGGGGCCACGCAACAAATCGTGGATTGTGAGCCCGTAACCCCAATTCAAGGGGCCACACAACAAAGCGTGGATGGGCAGTCTCTAGCCCCAACTCGAGGGGCCACGCAACAAAGCGTGGATTGTGAATACCTAACCCCAAATCAAGGGGCCACGCAACAAAGCATGGATAGCTAGTCCCTCACTGCTACTCAAGGGGCCACACAACAAAGCGTGGATTGCGAGTCCCTAACCCGAACTCAAGGGGCCACGCAACAAATCACGGATTGGGAGTCTCTCACACCAACTTGAGGGGCCGCTCAACAAAGCGTGGATTGCGAGTCCCTATCCCCAACTCAAGGGGCCACGCAACAAAGCGTGGATTGTGAGTCCCTAACCCCAACTCAAGGGGCCGCGCAACAAGGCATGGATTGTGAGTCCCTAACCCCAACTCAAGGGGCCAGGCAACAAAGCGTGGATTGCGAGTCCCTAACCCCAACTCTAGGGGCCGCGCAACGAAGCGTGGATTGCGAGCCCCTAAACCCAACTCAAGGGGCCACGCAACAAAGGATGGATTGCGAGTCCCTAACTCCTACTCAAGGGGCCACACAACAAAGCGTGGATTGCGAGTCCCTAACCCCAACTCAAGGGGCCACGCAACAAATCACGGATTGGGAGGCTCTAACCCCAACTCCAGGGGCCACGTAACAAAGCGTGGATTGTGAGTCCCTAACCCAAACTCAAGGGGCCACGCAACAAAGCATGGATTGCGAGGCCCTAACTCCTACTCAAGGGGCCACACAACAAAGCGTGGATTGCGAGTCCCTATCCCCAACTCAGGGGGCCACGCAACAAATCACGGATTGGGAGTCTCTAACCCCAACTCGAGGGGCCACACAACAAAGCGTGCATTGTGAGTCCCTAACCCCAACTCAAGGGTGCACAACAAAGCGTGGATTGTGAGTCCCTAACCGGAACCCAAGGGGCCGCGCAACAAAGCATGGATTGAGAGTCCCTAACCCCTACTCAAGGGGCCACACAACAAAGCGTGGAGTGTGAGTCCCTAACCCAACTCAAGGAGCCAGGCAACAAAGCGTGGATTGTGAGTCCCTAACCCCAACTCAAGGGGCCGCACAAGAAAGCGTGGATTGCGAGCCCCTAACCCCAACTCAATGGGCAACACAACAAAGCGTGGATTGTGAGTCCCTAACCCGAACTCAAGGAGCCAGGCAACAAAGCGTGGATTGAGAGTCCCTCACCCCAACTCAAGGGGCCGCACAAGAAAGCGTCCATAGCGAGTGGCTAACCCCAACTCAATGGGCCACGCAACAAAGCGGGGATTGTGAGTCCCTAACCCCAACACAAGGGCCACACAAGAAAGCGTGGATTGTGAGTCCCTAACCCCAACTCGAGGGGCCACACAACAAAGCGTGCATTGAGAGACCGTAATCCCAACTCAAGGGTGCACAACAAAGCGTGGATTGTGAGTCCCTAACCGGAACCCAAGGGGCCACGCAACAAAGCATGCATTGAGAGTCCCTAACCCCAACTCAAGGGGCCACACAACAAAGCGTGGAGTGTGAGTCCCTAACCCAACTCAAGGGGCAACGCAACAAAGCGTGGATTGTGAGTCCCTAACCCCAACTCAAGGGGCCGCAGAAGAAAGCGTGGATTGCGAGCCCCTAACCCCAACTCAATGGGCAACACAACAAAGCGTGGATTGTGAGTCCCTAACCCGAACTCAAGGAGCCAGGCAACAAAGCGTGGATTGAGAGTCCCTAACCCCAACTCAAGGGGCCACACAACAAAGCGTGGAGTGTGAGTCCCTAACCCAACTCAAGGAGCCAGGCAACAAAGCGTGGATTGTGAGTCCCTAACCCCAACTCAAGGGCCGCACAAGAAAGCGTGGATTGCGAGCCCCTAACCCCAACTCAATGGGCAACACAACAAAGCGTGGATTGTGAGTCCCTAACCCGAACTCAAGGAGCCAGGCAACAAAGCGTGGATACAGAGTCCCTCACCCCAACTCAAGGGGCCGCACAAGAAAGCGTCCATAGCGAGTGGCTAACCCCAACTCAATGGGCCAGGCAACAAAGCGGGGATTGTGAGTCCCTAACCCCAACTCAAGGGCCACACAACAAAGCGTGGATTGTGAGTCCCTAACCCCAACTCGAGGGGCCACACAACAAAGCGTGCATTGAGAGACCGTAATCCCAACTCAAGGGTGCACAACAAAGCGTGGATTGTGAGTCCCTAACCGGAACCCAAGGGGCCACGCAACAGAGCATGGATTGAGAGTCCCTAACCCCTACTCAAGGGGCAACGCAACAAAGCGTGGATTGTGAGTCCCTAACCCCAACACAAGGGGCCGCGCAACAAAGCGTGGATTGTGAGTCCCTAACCCCAGCTCAAGGGGCCACACAACAAAGCGTGGATTGTGAGTCCCTAACCCCAACTCAAGGGGCCACGCAACAAAGCGTGGATTGTGAGTCCCTAACCGCAACTCAAGGGGCCACACAACAAAGCGTGGATTGTGAGTCCCTAACCCCAACTCAAGGGGCCACACAATGAAGCGTGGATTGATAGTCCCTAACCGCAACTCAAGGGGCCACGCAACAAAGCGTGGTTTGTGAGTCCCTAACCCCAACTCAAGGGGCCAGGCAACAACACATGTCACTAGACCCTTCACATGTTGCTAAATCGCTTTGCTTCGTATCTTCCAATCGCCGGGAACATTTTTTTTGACAATGCCTAGGGCCATGCTCATATATGCCTAGAAAACCGACCATGCTTGAGGATTTCCCGAGCGGGCACCGGATAAATCCCGAGCGATTCTTGGAGCGCCCATTGCAAAATACGCCGCCAGCGCGCATTACGTACGGCGCGCACCAAAACATCGAAAAACCCCTAGAATGTGCAAAAATCGCACTTGTCGGGCAACTCCGAACGGTTGGGTATGCGGCCCAAGTGCCGAAGTCCGTGTTGTCGTGCAACACTTTTGCAAGGAACCCCTCAAAGATTGCCCTCCACATTGGGCAGGCACTCACCACACACTGCTCCAAGACAACCCTGCGCCTCTGAGGCTGCCACAACTGGACTTTAGAGCGCCGGGCACGGCGCCCAAGGAATTTCACATACATTTCATGGCCCAATGTCTCTTAAATACTTTTGTCCGCAACAATGGACGTTAGGCTGGCGAATCGCTTGCCAACCCTAAAGACCCTCTCCCCTGCCTCATCTGCCCTAGAGACCCAAATTGAATCCAATACGTTTTATTTTTGGCCAAAAATTAATTGATTAAACCAAAGATTGCACTTTTTGCGGGGGCTTAGGGGCGTCGCTTGGGAAAATTTTCACCCCACGGGGTGCCTTGTGTGCTTGTCCACCATTTTACCCCTTGGGTTGGGTTGGGGGGGGGGCATCCGTGTTGATGTGTAAAAATATTAAAATGGCTCTCGGCTCTAAATTTTGAGATTAATTTTTGGTTTCAAAATTTGCAGATTATAAATATCATGCGTTGCCGGGATCAAAAATCAAACCAACAAAATTCGAACCAATTTTCCAAAAATGAAACCTCCGTACACAAGCACAACAACCTAGAGAACATACCCATTAGCCTTCGCGGCTCGTGTCTTTGGCCAATCGGGCTAGTGTTCGCATGTTACACCTCTCGGGAGCCCGTTCTTTGAAACGAAGCGAGCCCGAATTCAATGCAACACAAAAAGCGCCAAGTAACTGAAGGTTGTCGGCCCAAAAAGTGGCCAAAGCGGCCATGTCTTTGTCGCCGCACATGGCCATCCCAATGAACCACAAGTAGGCGGGTGTGGGGCCCCGTTTGTCGTGGTTGAGGAGTACAATGGTGCACAATGGGTTTGTAGAGATGGTGGATTGCCTAAGGGTTGGGGGTCCAACCCTTAGTCCTCTTCTTTAGGTCCACCGCCAACCCCACTCCATACCCGCTTTTCTCTTGTGTAGCACTTGTTATGTCTTTCCCTCGAGACACTATTCTCGAGCTTAGCATGACGCTTGTGCGTTTGAGTGGAGCCAAGAGTTTTGGGACCCTTTGGTCTCCCAACTCCTTGTTAAGTGGGTGGCTTCGTTTCCCTTGGCCAAGGCCTGTTGGGTGGAGGCCACGGACGTGGGCTACCCCTCCCTTGTTCGTACTAAGCAAGTGGAGGCGGTGAAGCAATACGCCTCCTCGGTTTTTCCCGAGCCCAATTTTATTGGGCTGCTCATGGACCTCAATGTCACAAAGATGGGGTTCCGCCACCTCTTCGAGTTCATGACACGGCAAGGGATTGACTATATGGCTGCTACGGGCCACACTTTCCCGCGACCCATCCCAACGCGGCAAGCCTTCTTGGACACGTGGAAGGAAATGGCTAAGCCGCTAGAGTTGCGGCCCCTTGTGACCGTGGATGACCAACCCGCTAGTGGCCGCAGTTGGCCCGCGCACTCATGGGCCCGCTACATTCAATCGCGTCCACCACTAGTGGACACCATTGATTGGGGCCGGCCCCTCACCTTTATTGTGCGCGGGGTGCGCACCCATGTGCGGGTGGGAGTTGGACCCAATTGTCCATTGGACCACAAAAAACCCCCTCAAGATCCTAGCATCCACATGCAATCAACGTCGCAAATAGTTTTAAATCCACAAAAATCTAGGTATTCTCGTTTAACATGTTAAAATGTATCGGTTTAACATTTACACTACTCATATACTGAAATGGTAAGTTTGCATCTACAAGGGGTAATACCCACCTAACGATGCTGCACGCACGGCTGATGGCACCTTTGATATTATGCAATACCGGTTGCATTGGAAAAACATGTTGCAACCCGTTGGTGCCCGCAAACCTTGTGCGGGGGCGTTCATGAATCGGCGCCGGCTCCCGCAAGAACGTGTGCCGCACCCCGTCTTCTTTGGCCCAATGGCATACCACACAGGTTCGCCCACCTAGCTCCCACCACAGTTGATGGTGGTCGGCGAGCAGTAACTGTCACCTGCACACGGTGCACACCCCAGCAAAAGCGCACAGGAACAACAAAGCACTGGGCAGCCACTGCATTCAACTTCTTAGGTCTATTCTCTGCCACCCATGTGCAATAGCCGACTTTTGACATTTCCCGCCAACTGAGAAAACCAGCGGTTTGCGAAATGTTCCCAACGAAAAGAAAAAGTGCACCCCCCATGTCCACCAGAGTCGCTTTGATGTTCACATTTGGACGGCCTCTTGGGGTGATGCCATCACAAAAAATTGCCAGTGCCAAACTGCATTGCTGGGGTGGTTCGGACAATCGGCCCCTGCCTATTAGAGGCCCACATTGCTGCAACTGGTGTGCAACCATAGAAATCAGCCGCTCAGGGTTGTCGAAAGCATAATCAAACTGGGGGAGTACCATGTTCTCCAACCCCCTCAAGCGTTCAACCGACCAACCTGGATGTAACCTATTCAAGGTCTTTGGTACCCGAGTGGAGGCCAAGGCCTCATCCCGGGTGCGAAGCAATTCGCTGGCTGAAGGTTCCGAGCGACTGGAGGTACAAGGGTTGGTCGCAGCCTCCTGGCCCCGAACCTGAGCCCTGCGCACCACAACTCCCTCCGTGGTTGGACTCCGCCTCTGTTCCAGCTCCTGCAATGATAGTGCCTTGGCCTTCGGAAACTCCTTCATGTACGCCACGCCCCATCCCTGCGCTACGCCTTCTGGAAGAGCATGACAAAATGCATCTTCCTAGTCCGGGGTGCAGCCAACCGTTGACGATAAATTGGTGGAAAGACAAGTCTAGACAAGTCCTAAGAGACACGACACACAAATGGGCACAAATGGGGTGTTGTGGGGTAGTTCATTGCCGGATAGTATGCACTTCTATGGGGTGTTTCATTGCCGGATAGTCTACACTAGTGTGGGGTGATTGATTGCCGGATAGTCTACTTTCCGATGGGGTGTTTCATTGCCGGATAGTCCGCACTCTTGTGTGGTGTTGCATTGCCGGACAGTGTGTATGGGGTGTTTCATTGCCGGAAAGTCTGCACTGTTGTGTGGTGTTTCATTGCCGGATAGTCTACACTCCTGTGTGGTGTTTCAATGTCGGATAGCCTGCACCCCTATGGGGTGTTTCATTGCCGCATAGTCTGCACTCCTATGGGGTGTTTCATTGCTGGATAGTTTGCACTCCTGTGTGGTGTTTCATTGCCAGATAGTTTGCACTCCTATGGGGTGTTTCATTGCCGCATAGTTTGCACTCCTATGGGGTGTTTCATTGCCGGATAGTCTGTACTTCTATGGGGTGTTTCATTGCCGGATAGTGTGCACTCCTATGGGGTGTTTCATTGCCGGATGATCTGCACTTCAATGGGGTGTTTCATTGCCGGATAGTGTGCACTTCAATGGGGTGTTTCATTGCCGGAAAGTTTGCACTCCTATGGGGTGTTTCATTGCCGGATAGTCTCAACTTCAATGGGGTGTTTCATTGCCGGATAGTCTGCACTCATGTGGGGTGTATCATTGCCGGCTAGTCTGCACTTCAATGGGGTGATTCATTGCCAGATGGTTTGCACTACAATGAGGTGTTTCATTGCCGGATAGTGTGCACTCCTATCCGGCGTTTCATTGCCGGATAGTCTGCACTTCTATGGGGTGTTTCATTGCCGGATAGTCTGCACTTCAATGGGGTGTTTCATTGCCAGATAGTCTACATTGATGTGTGGTGTGTCATTGCCGGACAGTCTGCTTTCCGATGGGGTGTTTCATTGCCAGATAATCTGCATTGTTGTGTGGTGTTTCATTGCCGGATAGTCTACACTCCTATGGGGTGTTTCATTGCCAGATGGTCTACACTTCTATGGGGTGTTTCTTTGCCGGATAGTCTACACTCCTGTGGGGTGTTTCATTGCCGGATAGTCTGCACTTCAATTGGGTGTTTCATTGCCGGAAAGTATGCACTTCAATGAGGTGTTTCATTGTCGGACAATCTGCACTTCAATGGGGTGTTTCTTTGCCGGATAGTGTGCACTCCCGTGGGGTGTTTCATTGCCGCATAGTGTGCACTCCTATGGAGTGTTTCATTGACGGATAGTGTGCACTTCTATGGGGTGTTTCATTGCCCAAGAACAACAGGGAGTGTGTAAGCCGCGCGGCCCAACATCCCTAGGGAGGACCCCGAGCGGGCATCAGATAAATACCGAGCGTTTTTTTCTCTTCCCACGGAATTTGTCCTGCGCGGTTTAGGAGCAACGATTCCAAAACGCAACCGCTATCAGAAGCAATTTAAAAAAGAAATACCATAGAAATACGAAGCAAAGCGATTTGCAACGTCCCTAACCCCAACTCAAGGGGCCACGCAACAAAGCGTGCATTGTGAGTCCCTAACCCCGACTCAAGGGGTCACGCAACAAAGCGTGGGTTGAGAGTCCCTAACCCCAACTCAAGGGGTCACGCAACAAAGCGTCGATTGCGACTCCCTAACCCCAACTTAAGGGGCCACGCAACAAAGTGTGGATTCGGCGTCCCTAATCCCAAGTCAAGGGGCCACACAAAAAAGCGTGGATTGCGAGTCCATAACTCCAACCCAAGGGGCCAAAAAGAGGGCGAAAATGCAATCTCACCCCTGCATTCTCAGGGATCCCCAACAATGGGGAACAAAATCAGAAGAGGTTGCCTCACCCCTACCTTCTCCGGGGCCCAAATGAGGGGGGGAAATGCTATGTCACCCGTGCATCCTTGGGAATCCCCAACAAAGGGAAGCAAAACAAAATCAGAAGTGGCTACCTCACCCTTGCCTTCTCGGGGCGGAAGTGCTACGTCACCCTTGCATTCTCGGGGGTCCCCAACGCCAAGCGCGGGGATCGAAATCCTCAAAGCTCATACAAGGCCAATTCCATATTGGGGACGGTCCAAAAAGGCACCATTTGGGGGGGAAAGAGGCCCAAAAAGGTAAGAATAGTAACAAAAATAGGGGGAAAAGGGTTTATAGGGGCATATGTTATATAAAAATTGCATGCGTGTATGTACCACTATATTGCTTGTATTGCAGGATAATTGCCCAAACTACGCGCCACAGAGTGCACCGCAAGCGCCGCAGGATGGGCACTCCCCTTGGGACGGGTGTCCTCCTCTGTGGGAGTGGCCATGGAAGGTTGGGCCGTAGCCTCTGGGCCTCTCACTCTTTGCTCGGCAGGGGCCTCCTTGCCTTCGAGTGGGGTGGTGGTGGCCTGAACATTCTCCTCGATGCCCGAAAGTGCACCTTCAACTTGGATGCGGCGGGAGGACTCAGGAGGGCAAGGCAGCTTAGTCACACCCTCCAAATCTTCACCACGCGGTTCAATAACTTGCATAGTGCGATCAACATCAACAATGCTCAACACATAGTCCACAAAACCGGGACCGACGGGGGTGAGGGGCACATCCAAAAAGAACCCTAGTAATCCACCACCAGGTTTGTGATGTGAGCAAGCTCTGAAAACCACAAGACCAACCGTTCTTTTGGAATGCCAAGGCCCGGTGCTTGGTGGTTAAGCAAAGCTTCTTGCTGTCATGAAAGGATGGATCAAATGAATGGAGCCCAGGGCTTCCCAAACCCAAATAATGAAACGCTCCTACCAGACACAACAATCGAAGGCACACGCAAACCAGTGCAACCCTTCTTTGTCATCACTATTGGCCACAAAAATATGGCGCCGGCACCAAGCCATGTTGTCTAGTGTGGTGGCAGATTCAACAACCCGCATGCAATTGGACAGTGTCTTGATATAAAGAACCGCAAGAGTCCACGAACGTGGTTCATCCATTTCCATGTGGCAAAGCTCTTGGTTCAAGCAACACAAGATATCCTTGTCCGTCAACCAATCTCCCACCCCCAAACGGGTTGTTTCGCCCGGAATGGTTCTCCAAGTACGCCTTTTGGAAGTGGAAGGGTCGACACGGGGTGCACTTGGCAAGGCCTTCTTCCCCTTCACCTTCTTCTGTGGCATAGGGGCCGTAGGTGGAGGCGCAAAGAGGCCCACCTCCAAATCAAATGACCGGACCTCCTTTTTCTTCACCTCCTTACCCAGGGGAGAGGCCAAAAGAGGATTAGAAAGGAGGTCCAACTCCTCGTCATTGGACACATGTTCCTTTGGGAGGGTGGCGGTCAAAACCTCCTCAATGTCTAACTCCTAATGCCACTTTTGAAATAGCCATCCCCAACGCTTCAAAGCTGGGGACATAATCAGAAGTGGCCCACAAGTGGGCCGGGTGGCTACATAACCCCTGCCGCCTGGGGGGTCCCCAATGCTTCAGAGCGGGGAACAGAATCAGAAATGCCCACAGGTGGGCACATCACCTACATGCATGCATTATCAGTAATATTGGTAATTTTTTCCTTTGCGGTAAGGTCGTGTTTTTTTTTTTTAAAAGAAATTGTCACGTCGTGCAATTTCTTTTTCGGTAAATGTGTGTACAAAAAAATTGTCACGTCGTGTAATTCTTGTTTGCGGTAAACGCGTGTACAGAAAAATTGTCAAGTCGTGTAATTTTTTTTTTTTGCAACAATGCGGGTTGACACGACTTACCACAAAAAACAATTACAGGACGTGACACGCATTTACCGCAAAAAAAAAATACACGAATTACAACATACACCATGTTGGCCATCTTGAGCGGGGGTGGGGGTGGGGGTTGGGGTGTCAACGCCAAGGGCTGCAGCTGGGCGCCCCCCCGTGGAGCGGTCCATAATGAGAAGAAAAAGGAAGAGAATTGTGGGTGTCCTTAAGGTCTGCCCTAACGAGCACGCAGTGTGGGCTTGGGCAACATGAGCTGGGGGGCGCACAGGGGGCATACCAGAACAGCCCCCTCCAACGGCTTCCTTTTGGTATTTGAGTCACATTTCCCCTTCCTCAAGGCCTATGAAGGGACAGGGATGGGACATTGGATAAGGGTGCAAATTATGGTGAAAGAAAATGGGCAAGGCAGTGTACAGCGATGGACCCACAAATCAATACCAACGTGTGAGTGTTCACCGTGTGTTCAAGTCTAAGCTCTGCTGCAGCGCACAACAATGTCTTTGTGTGTGTGCACCCAACCAACTCACAGTGAGTCAGCAGGGGTCTAACCACACCATCCTGGACCCAGCTAGCTAGCCCAGCTCACGACATCAAGGCCTTTTTGGCCATAATTTCTTTCCATTTACGTTATGGGGTGTCAAGAAGGTTCCAGAAAGGCTGATTTGTTACCATACGTCAACCGGTGTCCAGTGCTTTTTGCTTTGTGTGACGTGCTATTCTCGACGGAGGTTGTGTGCCTGTCGGGTGTGGAATGGTAATCGCATTGCTCACAGCCTAGTGCTCATGAGAGGCCTGGCACAGGCGTTGGGTGCCCCATGCCCGGTGGAGTCCTCTGAAGCCTCATGTCGCCTCAGGTGGTAGCTCCTGTGTAGGGGCTGTGCCAAGCCCCCAGGCCACCCACCCGTAGTGACAGGGGCCAGTGGGGCAGGCAAGAAGGGAGGACCACTGTGGGTGGCCACCAGTGGGGACAGTTCCCTGTTCAGCTCTTTGCTTGTGTTCCTGCCCCCTTATGGTGACGTGTAGGCTGAGAGAGACGTGATTGGTGTTGTTGGAGACGCTCTTGGCACAAAAGGCAGCACATGCAGATCACAGCAGAAAAAGCAAGGGGGCATCACTGTGTCCAACGTGTTTTTGCCTCGTTCCAGTAGCTACCACCAACAACATCCCCTGGGGCACCACTCAGGGCTGTACTCAGCTCCGGAACTCCAGAGCAAAAGCCAGCTATTTTGGGACACCATCAGCGGATGCAGGCCCCACTCAGCATGTGCTACCTGTCGCCCAGCCATACCAGAGGGACGCGCTTCATCCTTGGCTGGTCACTGCAATTCACATTGGATGCTCTATTGCTGAGCTTCTCAGTCTGCAAATCAAAAGATGGGCATCTGCTGAATATACCCCATGCAGTGCATGTGAGAGGGGGACAGGAAGGGGTAAGAGGACACGTGGTGAGTTGGACGGTTCGAAGCGTGACAATCTCAGTTGTGGAGTGCACTTTCCGCAAAGGGGCGTGGGTGTGGACAAGAGGACGCAAGGAGGGGGTACACGGCGGATTGGACGGTCCGATGCGTGGAAGCCTCAATAGCGGATAGAATGGTCCGTGAAGGGGCAGGAGAGGGGTAGACAAGAAGGGGCAAGCAGGTACGCGGTGGCTGAGACGGTCCGATGCGAGGCAGCCACTGCAGCAGATTGGAGAAAAGAAGAGCAGAAACACAGAAAATTCAGTCCTTTTATCGCTTATCAAACAAGGATTTTGAGGAGAAGATGAAGAGTATATGGCATGTCAGACATCTTACATAAGATGTTGATGTGAGATGTCTGACATGCTTGTGTGATATTGTGTCAGTAGACAATGTCCAGGTAGAAGGAGTTCCAGTGCACACCAGTTTGGAAGGAGTACAAAACATCAAGCTTTGAAGGAAAATCGTTGATTGAAAATCAGCACGGATGAGATAATGAAAAAAAATTTTGTACTCATGTCAAATATCAATTTTGCAACCCTCGGTAATTTTGCCCCCCCCCCCGGAATTGGGTGGCCCATTTGCTTCCAATCCACCGCCTTCGCGTTGCATTGTCCATTCCGCCGTTGGCCCTAACCCCAACTCGAGGGGCCACACAACAAAGCGTGGACTGCGAGTCCCTAACCCCAACACAAGGGGCCACGCAACAAAGCGTGGATTGAGAGTCCCTAACCCCAACTCAAGGGGCCATGCAACAAAGCGTGGATTGAGAGTCCCTAACCTGAACTCAAGGGGCCACGCAACAAAGCGTGGATTGCGAGTCTCTAACCCCAACTCAAGGGGCCACGCAACAAAGCGTGGATTGCGAGTCCCTAACCCCTACTCAAGGGGCCACGCAACAAAGCGTGGATTGCGAGTCTCTAACCCCAACTCAAGGGGCCACGCAACAAAGCGTGGATTGAGAGTCCCTAACCCCAACTCAAGGGGCCACGCAACAAAGCGTCGATTGGGACTCCCTAACCCCTACTCAAGGGGCCAGGCAACAAAGCGTCGATTGAGAGTCCCTAACCCGAACTCAAGGGGCCACGCAACAAAGCGTGGATTGATAGTCCCTAACCCCAACTCAAGGGGCCACGCAACAAAGCGTGGATTGCGAGTCCCGAACCCCAATTCAAGGGGCCACGCAACAAAGCGTGGATTGAGAGTCCCTAACCCGAACTCAAGGGGCCACGCAACAAAGCGTCGATTGGGACTCCCTAACCCCTACTCAAGGGGCCAGGCAACAAAGCGTCGATTGAGAGTCCCTAACCCGAACTCAAGGGGCCACGCAACAAAGCGTGGATTGTGAGTCCCTAACCCCAACTCAAGGGGCCACGCAACAAAGCGTGGATTGCGAGTCTCTTACCCCAACTCAAGGGGCCACACAACAAAGCGTGGATTGTGAGTCCCCAACCTAACCTTAACAAAAAAATCTGGGTCCTTAAGGACCGCCCTGCAAACGGGGACAAAATCAGAAATTGCTACCTCACCCCTGCCTTCTTGGGGGCCCAGAAGAGCTACGTCACCCCTGCATTCTCGGGGGTCCCCAATGCCAAGCACGGGGGAAAATCAGAAGTGGCCCACAGGTGGGCACATTGCCTACAGGCATGCATTTTCAGTAAAATTGGTAATTGTTTCTTTGCGGTAAGGTCGTGTAATTTTTTTACTTTTGCGGTAACCGTGTGTAGGAAAAAATCGCCAGATCGTGTAATTTTTTTTCGGTAAGTCGTGTAATTTTTGTTTTGCGGTAAATGTGTGTAAGGAAAAAAATCGTCACGCCGTGTATTTTTTTTCCGGTACGCGTGTACAAAAAAATGTCTAGTCGTGTAATTTTTTGTTTGCGGTAATGCGTGTGACGGGCTTACGTGACTTACCGCAAAAAAAAAATTACACGGCTGGACGATTTTTTTTGTTACACACATTTCCCGCCAAAAAAAATTACACGAATTACGGCATACACACTTGCATGGACCGTCCCATCCGCTCATGAGGCCACCCTGCGTTGGATTGTCCGCCCACGTGTCCACTTCTTCCTTGCCCACCTTCCACATGCCCCTTTACGCTTCATCCATTCCACCCATGTGTTCCCCTTGTGTCAGACCGTCCCATGTGGGGCTTGTCCTCGTGTGAGGTAGCCACCTGTCGGATCCACTTTTTTGTGCACCTCCTTGCGCACCTTCCAGATACCCTTGCCCCTCCTTGTCGACCTGCTTCATGCGCCCTCACAAACCGCCGAATCCTTCCATGTGCCCCCATGTTGGATGGTCCCTTCCGCTGCTTGTCTTGTCGCCGCACCTTTCCCTATCCACCTTCCACATGCGCCTTCACGAATCGTCCACATCCACTCCGTTTATGAGGCATCCCCGCGACGGACCGTCCAATCCGTCACATGCCCACTAGTCTCCGCTCTTATTTTCTCCAATCCTATACCATGTCTACCACGCATCGGACTGTCCTATCTGCCGTGTACCCCGTTGCCCTTTCGAGTGCCACCTTCCTCTTGCCCCTTTGCGGACTGTCCAAAATCCGCTATTGAGGCTTCCACTTGTTGGACCGTCCAATCCGCCGTATATCCACTTGCATCCTCTTGTCTATTTCTCCTATGCCCTTTCGTCCCATCCATTAATCAAGCTGACACACGGCGGACCATCCTTTCCGCAACGCATCTCCATCTTGTCCACCCACCACATGAGCCTTCACGGATCCTCCAATCTACTACAGAGGCCGCACGTGTGGGATTGTCCTATCAGCCGCGTACCCACCGAAGAGGAACAAGGGCAGCACAGGCACAAGCACAGGTGCAAGTGCAAGTGCATTCACGGAATCACACGTTTAAAGTGCATGGAAAAGTGCATGGACAGGCCCGCACTGTCACGTGAGGTAAACCCCCAAAGGTCGGTTTGCATCACATAGTGTTTCCACTTCATGTTGTTTGCACACACATCAAAAATTGATAAACCGAAGTCCAACTGACTCCACAACACGCAGATAGTAGTGGATGCCACCACAAAAACAAAATTTGTGTCATGCAGGGAAAGCCGGACTATCACTTGCCGGGGGGGGGGGGGTGTCGATAGAGCCCCCAAAAACTGGTGGCGGGGGGGGGGTTTCGGGAAAAGGTAGCATTATCACTACTGAAAAGAAGCTTAGGAGCCACTTTTGGCAGGGGTTATGCACTTCTGATTTTGTCCTTTGTGGAGACCCCCTAGATGGCGGGGGTTATGTAGCCAATCTGCCCACTTCTGGGCCACTTCTGATTTTGTCACCTGCTCTGAGGCCGACAAAATGAGAAGCTAGCTCTGATTCCAACTCTGATTCCGGCTTCCACACTGGCTCTGACTTTGACTGCGACTCTGACTCTATCTAGCTCATGCGGTGATAATGGGAGGCCATGGTGGGGTGCTGCATACATGTAGCCGCAAATGGAAACAACTAGGGGCCTTCTGTCCTTAAACACAAATGCCACCGCCATTGAAACCACGGAAATCCCCAGGTCAGATTTTGGGGGTTTTCGGGGTCCCGTCAATTGAGCCCTTTATCTTTTTGAGGGGGGCGTCCGGCCCGAGGGCTCCATTGACCCCCCCCCCTTCCCGCAAGTGAAAGCCCGCCTTCCCCAGCTGCCATACAAATTTGGGATCCGACAACTCATATTATCCCAAATCATGCCGTCAAAACAATGTCCTCCTCATGTCAGGCGTAACACACAGGCCTAGTTCAACACAACCACCCCAAGAAAAACCAAAATGCCAAAGCAAGGTGAACGCCTTCGGACTTCCAAACTGCAAGTAAGCACATCCGACACAGACATGCAATTTACACCACTCTTTCATGTCAAGCACGTGCCACAACACATCACAATGCAAATTGTTCAAAGGTTAAAAGGCCAAGTCAAACCTTAGTGGTTGAATATTTTGGGCACTAGGGCAATCAGCTCTTTCGCCCCATTGGTCCAGAGGTAGAGGGGTAGTCTAGGGTTCCTCCCTTGTCGGCCAAAGACATGGAAATGGCTTTTTTATGACCGCTTTGTGGCAAATGGTGATGTTTGCTTCCAAGCGGCATGCACTTGGGTTCTTCTAGATGTTCCCCTTTAGGTGCGGTGCCAGTCCCAATCAGTGTTCAGCCTTTTGGCTAGGTCGTCAATCAATGCTGCTAGGAACGCATCCGCCTCAGGCTCCCGCATTCTGATCTTGACATTGAGCTTGAATCCAGCCCCACACATCTCCTTTGTCGTGTCTTGATGCCCCAATCGTCCCCCAACCTGTTCTCGAAGTGGTCCTCTTGCCTCTTGATCCGCTTGACCCCATGCTTGGCGGGCTGCTCTACACTGCGCATGTGCTTCCTCTTACTCTCAAGGGGGTCCTTAAGGAAGAAGAAAAAAGTGTAGAAAAACTCGGAGGGACTACAGGTGTTGAAACATTGGTTCCTAGCCCACATATGTTCAATCATTGCATCCCAACCATACATGATACCTTGCACAATCCACCACCAGAAGCATGGTCTTTCGTGAAATTTAGTGACACAATGTTTGAACACCCAATTGTTCCAAAGTTGGTGGCACAACCAGCAACAAAGGAGAAACACCCGGTCACAAGATGCATAGAACATGAAGTCCCTACTTGTACAACCCTTGGAAGTGCATCTTGAGAACGCCGCATGAGCCGAACCTCCCTCCCTAGCGCGGGCAAATCATGCTTCCTACAAATGGCCTTTAACTCAACAATTGTCTACTCACGCAACCTCCCACTCTCATTAGCTGTCAACACCGCCTCATCGACATCATACTTGAACACCTACTGTGACATCAACCTAGAGGAGGTAGAGGATGCAACTTTAGGGTCAGGCTCGGCCACAAATTCTGAGAAGGAACTATTCACACCTAGAGCAACATGGAGGTCCTCTTTGCATTGGAGCTAGCCGCATCCTCCTTTCATCCCAACCCCCCAGACACCCTTTGGCCCGCGGAAGCATAACCAGGGACCGGATGTTGAGTTGGAGGATGGAGGTCTGTTGGGTCCTGCAGCTTAGGACTCGGACATTCCTATGGACGACGGTGCGGATGCTGAGGTTACCTTGAGTGTTCAATGGTTGTGGGTTGTTCCTGAATAGGCGGACCGAAACACGGACATTGCGGATGAGATTTCTCGGTAGCGTGCCAATATGTGGCTCAACAGAGGACTGCCTTGAGATTGAAGTTGCCACCCCGTGAACCAATAATTTGCTACGAAGGACTAGGCAGGGGGGGGCTTGTGCCCAACCTTGGGGTTTTTGCAAACCACAAATTCATAGCCGTGAGCATCAATCACACCACGTGCCACTTGCCCCTCAGCAAATTGCTCAACATGCTGCTCCGGTGATGCAGCCCCTGAGAGAGAAATAGTCCAAAGCACGACATCACGGGCAAAAGGGCCACAAAGTTAGGGTGAAGCCTGAAATTAATGCCATACACTAGACAAAGTAAATGGCTTCTTGATGCGTTTCGACAACGTCAAGAACGGCCAATTGATGGAGGCTAAGTACTCAACAAGGCCATGGCTGCCTAATTTATCCAAGGGGTGGTTCATGCTCGGTTCCCCTATCACCTCCGTGGTACACTTTGCACGAAGAAGGCTTGTTTGAGATGTTTGGTTTGCACCACAAGCAACGTTCGTTCAGTCATCCGAGAAGGGCCAAGTCTGAATCCGTGTCAGCGGTGCAGTCAACCAAATAGATTGGGTTTGTAGGCCAGACAGGCATCGGGCATTGGGTAAGTAGTTCATCGTTCTTTTCGACAGCCGTGGAGTCCACAAGCTAAAACCCCGACATGGAGTTTTTGATTCTCACTTTGAAGTTCTAAATACGATGCTCCGTGATGATACTAACAAAAATATGCAAGTCACCATGCATTCGGAGGACACATGCACTATGGCATACAATCCAATGGATGCAACGTGTGGGTTTTCACTCCAAAGAGGCCCATACCGACCCTAGTGGTCAGCTCTTGTGCTTGGTACCCTTTGGCATCTACCAGAGGCCAATGAAAATAGGCCATGCAAAGCTCAAAAAGCTTATAAAAATGAAGCAATGATAGTGTGGACACACACAATACCAATGGTCTTGTGCCCGTACCACTATTCAATCACCAAGGCCCGTTGCTTGTCCTGGGATTGCCAAAAGAGCCGGGTAGCAGTGAGCTCCATTCACCGAGCATTGTGGGGGCGTGGTGCCAAACGTTGCACATGGGCGATGTGTTTTGCATCCAACTTTAGTTCCTGCCATAACGCCTTCAACTCATCTAACCTGTGCGTATCCTCTCCTTCATTTTGGATCCAATCCAAGCATGTGGCACCCAGGCGCTTGACGAACGCATTGGCGACACGGCAACAAGCGTGTACATAGTGGCCCATTTTGTGTTCGCAGGGAACCACTTTCAGGAAAACAACCCCATCTAACGTTGCAAGCAATCACATTACATGGGATGAGACAATCATCCTTGTCATCCAACACTTACTACCCCCAACATCCTTATTCGACACTTCCATTAATCTGCGATCACCGGTTAGGAAAACTTGAAACCGGTGGGTAACCCCGTTTACCAACACACTCCTCTGGGCGCGGTGTTGCATGCAATGGACCCAAGGTAGCCCAGGGAACAATGTTATACTACTCGCAGGAACCAGGCACTGCATCATGACATCGGCAGGCACATGTGGCTGCGGCTTTGGAGCAGGTATGGCGGGTAGTGTGGGTGGCAGAGCCTCAACGTCACATACACTACACAACTACCCTTTGTGCTTGCTGCAGGGGAAATGTGAGGAGCATGCATAGCATTTGGGGCTCTTCCGGGTGACTTTCATTCAAGACCCATCCCGCCCACATGCAAGGGTTGTACCTAGTGATCCTGCCCCGAGGTGGGGAAAACAGCTTGGGTCCCTTGATACTAAGATAAGTTGGAAAAGAAGCAACTCCGCAAGAAGCCACACATGTATATGGTGATCCGGCCGGACAACCGCCACCCGCATGCACCGTTCGGGAACTCAAGACCCACGTCTCTCCGCGCTTCATCGGCATAGCCTTGATGTGCCACGGCCTTGGAAGACCTTCTACACTTTTGTACACAAAATGAGAGATATTGGGGATGGTCTCTGGGAGGTCCATGTTCACCCGTGCAAAAACAGTGCAGCCCCCCCCCCCCCCCGGCTTCGGAAAAAAACCTCACTAAATCACGGTGATCCGCTTGGACATCCATGGCGGTGGCCCATATGTAGGCAATGACCATTGTATGCAAATGCACAAAAATGGGCCAGGCGATCAACAAGGTCATAACCCCCACCCACATTGCAAGGGGCGGAAGGTCTTACATGGTTTCACCACAGGGCGGGTGCATGCTGCCCATTTACCGGGACACCGGAAATCATGGCTCTACCCGGAGGGTCAGAAGGGCTGTTGCGCAGGGGCGCGGGGGTCTGACTGAAAGTTCCGGTCTTCTTCTTGTCCGCTAACGACAGTTGCTCCACAGTTTTCCACGATGCTCATTGAAGAAGTATTGAGCAAGTGGACATGTTCACTCGGTCGCAAGTTGTTGAAGTTGTGGTTCATTGGTGTTTGTGCAGGTGCAGTGACAAGCGGGTCGGAAGGAGTGACAAGCAATTGGTTGCAAACCAATGGTCGAGAGATTGCACAAGACAAAGAGGATGCAATGTAGGTAAGAAGGGTCAAGTCCTTGACGTTGGTGCCAATCTCGCCCCAAAGACAACACAAGTGAGTAAATAGGGAGGCGCTCTTTTGTCTCTGCTACTTAGGCACCGCATGGCTTTGATGGTCTGAGACTCCTCCCACCCTTCATCCGTCCATTGTTTGGCCTTTGGCTTTGTGCTTGCGAATTGAACCGCCCCACCCTCGAAACGGGTAGTGTGATACTTGATGGGCTTGTTGATGTGGGAAAGTGTCTCCTTTAATATGGTATGTGCCAAGTCACCTTGGCCGAGAGAATTCAGTCTCACATGTAAAACATCAACATGGGGGTTGCCTTCAACCACACCCATGAATAAAATTAGTCAACCCACCTGCTTGCCTGTCGCCAAAAAAGCTGCTCTTCAGAACTATGGAGGCAACATGTGTTCCTTGTGGGATAGTGACCCGGGTGGGGAGTGAGTCAACCACTAATTCCTCGGACTTCACACCCTCCGGTGTAATATAGCCCCATGTGCCCATGAGTGACCGTGCTGTGTTGCAGCATGCATGCAAGCATGGACTCACATTGAGGCGTGCACCGGAGCCGGTGCCAGCTGCCTTTGGGATGTAGGAGAAGTGGTACATAAAAGGGGGGAAATCAGCAAGTGGGGAAGGAGGTAAACACGACCTTCACAATGGCATGATCTTGAGAAACATGCAAACAATAAAAAAACAAGGGTATTCCATATTCCAACTGTGGTAGGAACATAGTAGGAAGGGGGTTCCTCGCCAACAACATAGGAGGAACCCCTTCTTGGTTGTTGGTAGGAAAGGGGTTCCTGGCCGGGAAGGGGGTTCCTAACAAAAACCAGGAAGGCGTTCCTACCAGAAGGAACCCTCCCGGGCCACTTTCCCAACTTTTACCCAATGGGCCGCCAGGACCCCAAAGCTGTGCCAAAGCACCTGCACGGAAACCACAACATCCCTAGAAAGTGGGGACCCCATTTGGTGGGATTACCCAATAATTTGAACGGGGTGGATTGGGGGTGCGGGAAGGAGGGTCCTACCGAATGCCGTCCTTCACGCACCCCATGCTTGGCGCTTCAGGTGCGCGGCTGTGCCAAGGTGCGGTACGGGGGGGGGGGGGCTCAGATTGTAGCCTCCCCAAAACAGCAATTGCATCCCACCCATCATCCCATAGCCATCCCCATCCTACGGGCACACGTAACCGTGGCGCTCGTCATACGTCGTACACTTTAGGTACACCTTTTCCTGGATAAAATGCCACAAAACTTTGTGATTCTACCAGTGAAAGTCACTACAACTTTTCCTCGTGGGTTTCCGGGTAGGTTGTGTAGGGGAAGCCTACACGAACTGCGGGAAAAATTACGGGCACCTTTGACGGGTCGTCCGTGTAGGGGAAGCTTACACGAGCTGCGGGTACAATTACGGGCACCATTGATAGGTCGGGCAGCCTACACGAGCCGCGCCTAAAATTACGGGCACCCTTGACGGGTCGTCCATGTAGGGGCAACCTACATGTGCCGTGGGCAGAATTACGAGCACCCTTGACGGGTACGAAGTACCAAAGGGTAGGACATATGCAGAACAAGAAGAAACGAAAAATTTAAGAAAAAACAAAAGAGCTAGGCACATCAGAACTATTGGGTATGCAGCCCAGGAGTTATCCGACAGTTCGCACCGCCCCTAACTACTATCAGGGTATCATCCGCTTGGACATGTGTGGCCATCGGCACTACACACAGCAAGGGGAGATTCCTTGCATGCAAAGACTGTTGCATCTGGAGGTGGCACCAAATCCATCTGGTAACATTTCCGCCAGAGCCCCAATTGCAACAGCCATACACAACAAGCATGTTAGACACCCGCCACACCAAAAAACAGTGACAAGGAACATTTCATCATTGCAATTGGACTGGGAGATGGTGACAAATCTCCTATAAATGGTACAATTAAAATGACAAGAGAACCCTACCCAATTTGTGGGATGTGTAGTGCGGTGCGGCACATTTCAAGGCAATGCAAACAATCCACAACCACAGAGTATTGCTTGTTAAGGATTCTAGGTCAACATGTATGCTAAGCATCAAGTAGGAAGCACGCAGGAAACGCACGAAACAAAAGGAGGCAAGTCTTGCTCTTGCATGTGTCAAATGTCTTGCATGAAACGATTTGCTTTTACGAACACACCTCTAAAACTTACTTGGAAAAGAATAGTTACATTGCAACAGAATTTTCATTGCATGTTTTGCCCCTCGGTTTGAAAATGTAAAACACCAATGTCACCTGTTTGGGAGATTTGGTAATGTCATATTTCAGGTTCTCCTTGCCCCCGCAACTTTGCACCCCCAAGCAATGAGAAGGACGGTGACCTGGTAGGTAGTCAAGGAGCGCAACTACCTATTGGGTGCATGAGGATGACAGCAACGGCTGAGCAGTTTGGTCTCATGGCATACCTCTGGAAATGTTGAGGCCAACACCCTGGTGGGGCCACTACGTTGTCGTGAGACCATTGGCCGAGTAGGAGGAACTTCTGACACCCCCAAAAAATGGTACGGGTCGGAGAGGCGTGGTGGTGGCATAAGATGAATTTGCCCGGTGAAGATGACAAGATTAGTTTGATCAAGGTGATTTGTGTATTGGAGGGGCAACCACTCACCAAAACCGAGGCACAGAAGTTGAGGGAAGGTGTCGTACAATTGGATTGGGAGGACAATGGTGGGAGCCCGGGGGGTAAGCCCTTAGGGGAGGACTTGCCAGATGGAGAGGACTCGTAGGAGGAGTCTCGAAGGTGGTGATGGGCAAAAGGTGGGGCGCCCCCACGGAGGCTGAAGCATGGGCAAAACAGAGGGACCTGCATGGGGGTGCACCGATAGGCTAGTAGTGAGATTGGGTATTGGATAATCTCAACCTTCCACGGTGGGTCTGCAAAAAAGCCGCCGCGGCTTTCTTCCCCTCCCCCACCTTCGCCATTTGCCAATATCCCTGGCCACCTGGCCATGGCGACTCGCCCACACCTCACAATATGTCGCCATTCGGCACTGGTTCGTCTCTGCCGACCTTCCGATCTCCAATGCTTCAACCAAGGTCAATCCACGATGAATTCTCTCAAATACTCCTCCGGGCTTCGCACCCGCGCATCTTGCACCATCTCGCACAATCCCCCCCCCCTTTGGGGACGGCACATCACGTCCGTCTTCGTCCGCCGCTCCCGCATCTCATGCGCCTCTTGCTTCTGGTTCCTCCACCAGTGCAATGCAGGGTGCAATACACACATCTTGTGGTCCCCGGGGACATCAACGCGCTCTACCATGCATGGCAAGGTCTCCGGCCACCGGTCCTCAGTCTCATCCACCCTAGTCTCTGCTAGCATCGCAAACACGCGTTGCACCGCCGCTTGATGCCCCTTTGCCTTGCGATGTCATCCTCTTGTGCTGCCCATAGCACCTGATACCGTCTTTGAGGCCTCGTCCTCCGTTGGAACCTACCTCATCGCGCGGCAACCGCTTTTGAAGACTGCCATTCGATTTGAGGTGCAATGGCTGGAGAGAGGTGAAGCAGGGGGCACATGGAAGTCGTTTGAGGCGGAGGCCGAAGAGGTTGGTCGTGATGCCCAGGACCCCTCATCCACAACATTTTCTTGTGCTCGGCACTCCCTCCCCCACAGCACTCCCTCATCCATAGTACTCCCTGCACTTGACCACAGCACTTCCGCGTCCACGGCCCTCCCTCTTCCACAGCCCTCCGTCCTCCACAAGACTCCCTCCCCTACAGCACTCCCTTCTCTACAGCAGTCTGTCCTTTAGAGCATTATCTCCAGCACCGTACTCAGTCCCCCACAACAATCCCTTCACCACACCAAGGCCTTCCCCAGAGCAGTTTCTCTCCACAGCACTCCTCCATAGCACTCGATTCTTCACAACACTCCCTTGTCCACCACATTCCCTCCTCCACAGAACGTCAACCTCCAACAACTGCCACAACTGCCACAAGGCATATACCCCATGAACCCCCCACCCCATACCTTGAGGGCATTGGGGGAGGTATGGGGGGCCGGGGGATGGGGCTCGCTCATGTCCCCGATGGTAACCCTATTTACAGGTCCCACGGACAGTGCCATGCAGGATGGGGGTAGGGCGGGGCGGGGGGGGGGGGGGGCTGAAACGAAAATAAGAGTGTCATCAGCGCACAAGAAGGTATGGGTACAGATCCGGGATGAATTTCTGCAAAGCTCCTTTCCGTTCTTGGTTGGCCACCAACTCACGGAGCCCAGTTTGCGACCAAGATCGGGGATCAAACAAGGGGATGCCCTGTCCCCCAGGTTGTTTCCTCTCCTGACTGAAGTGCTAGTGCACAAGATCAAATTGTGTTTTCCCCTATGCGCAGCCCTATGCCTTGCTAATGAATGCAAAATCAATACCAACCCAAGCCCGTTTCTTGTTACCCCTCCAAATGGAACGCACTGAACGCAAATGGTCTTCCATGCAGTGGAACTTCATGAATCCTTTCTGCTCAGAGGGAACATCATACTGAAGTAAGTCCTCCAACACACAGCTCTCTGTGTGTGTGTTCCCAGGCCTCCTGGCAGTGATCTCATGCATACTTCCCATTCATTTTGAGCAAGTTTGGAGTGGGAGGGCTCTTTGGGCGGAGGGCAGTGAGAAGCAAGCTGCATTGTGCAGCCATCTTGGTGGAGCTGACAGGTTTGGGGGACAGGGTTGAAGATTAGCCTGTTCTCTAATACCAAAGATGGTGTACACCACACACACACAAACACAGGTGGCTCTCGAAGGGCCTACAGGCTCAAACGGCTTAGAATTGGCGTTTTAGTGCACCCCATTGCGCCTATGACACATTTCAAGGACATCTTGTTCTGTTTTTTTTCTGGTGGGGGGGGGGGGGCTGGCCCTGACTGTTACCCTGGCAGTGTTTGCAACATCTCAAAAAGGCCCTGGGCATACTTGAGCGTCCAGGACTCCAAGCTGCAACACCATGGGGAATCATCAATCCGGATGAGGCATGAAAAGAAAACGCAATCTGTTTGCAAAAGGTGACGTGGCACAGTGAGACCATATTGCGAGGCACATTCAGGCGGCATCAACCCAGGCGTTCCATAGGCAGATGCCATGCTTCTCCTGATTCCTCTGTTACACTATATTACACTACGTTGCGTTACCATTCGTTTCATCCTGACTGAGCAATGAGGCACTGTTTCATCTGCAAATAGAGAACAGCCAACAATAAGGTGTTTCGTTTGTGGCAGATTGGGGGCAGATATGGCGGCCCTGGCGCCTGGCGCTGGTACACGTAGAAGTCCCCCAGAGAAGGGTCGCCACGCCCTGCTGGGAAATCCCCCGGAGAAGTGTCATCATGCCCTGCGGGGAAGAGCTGGTCCGGCTGCAAGCCCCGAGGACAAGCGAGTGCTGTACAAAAGAATGGAGCCGACAAGCATTGATCGATTGTGAAATTGCATCCCTTGAAAAGAGAGAAGGACTGGCGGTGTTTCAGATCCGTGCATCTTGGTGGCACCACAGCAGTGCCAGGCACGTGCCACACATGCGCCACGGGACGTGTCTTCTGCGCACCTTGGACATCCATGGCGCATCCAAGGGTGGTGTTTCAGAGACATCCATTTGGCGCATGGAAGCACCAGCATGTCTGCAAATATGTTCCAGCTCTCCGGACATCCTAGATGCATATACCATGGCAACTGAGTGCACTTCAGGTGCATTGGGTGCACTGGGCTAGGCTTTCGAACGCCATACACCTAGCACACCATGGTCAGCAAAACAGTTGCAGGCACCTCGTTTTTTTCTTAGGATTGGATGCCATCCGACGGTTTGCCAATGTGAGCAGCTGTGGAGCCAATCATTTTGGGTGCCAACATATATTCAGTGGTGCCTTTCCAAAGTGCCAGGTCCATTTTTCTTGACTCATAGCCCAAGACTAACACTCAAAAACAACAACAGCAGCAGCAGCAGTAGCAGCAGCAGCAAACAACGAAATTAAAAAAAAGAAAGCAAGCAACAACACCACCAAAAATGACCATGTCAACCACAACCATAACAGCGTGCACGATGAGGACCATAAGAACAACCACGAAAGCACCGACCACAACTATCACAACAATGACCACCATGACAAACCCGACAATGACCACAACAATGATGACAACCACAAGAACACCACAACAAGACCAACAACAACAAGACCAACAACAACAACAAGACCAACAACAACAACAACAACAACAACAAAGACCATGACAACGACAATGGTAACAACAACGACAACCACAACCACATCCAAAACAACAACCACAACACCAACAACAGCAAGGGCCACAGCAACCTTGGGTGCATATTACACAACGATGCCCCGCAACACCCCAAACGGGGGGACAGAGTAAAATGAGAAAAATTGCACAGTTTCGCACAAACAACGCTTTGTTTGTCCATAGGACACCTTTTCTGGGTAAAACACTAATTTTTACGGCGCCAGTGCCGTAAAAAAGGCGCTGAAAAATGAAAACATGGGGTGAATAACAACCATTGACTACTCAAGTTTTGAACAATCAAAGGGCTGTTTGAGGTTGAAAAAACCTGCTTCACACCTGCTTACCCTCCATTGCCAAAGAGTCATAGCCTGATTGTAGGGCAGCAAACCGAAGACAGCAAAGAATGAAATTTTCAGCCGACCTACCACATGTTTTTCAGAGCAACTGTAAGAAAACACCACTACCAAATTTTCATACTAACAATAACACCACTAACCAACAACAAAATACTAACAAAAAAAAGACAGCTTTTTCAGCAACTGTTTCAGCCAAACACTGTCTGTGCATGCAAAACCGCAAAAGAGAAAGCTATGTGAACCTGGCGACATCTGCTGGTTGGGCGCTTTTCGCTTCAACATTGTCACCTCGAGGCCCCAAACTTGCATCCCTCAAAATTTATACCCTTGGCCTTACTGAGCGTCTTGCCAAGATGTATACCCCGGGGTATACATTTTTCTTTTGGGGGGGGGGGGGTTGTAGCAGCAATGTCCACTAGGGCATAGCGGCACCAAAGACATTGAATAGCTGCCTCTAAGGGGCATAGGGGCCACTAAGTTGGAGTACAAAGCTGTTTTATTGTATGGTACACCATCCATGATTGCGGCCAGTGCTGTCCTATTGATGCTCCTGCTTCTTTCGAATTGTGAAAGACATTTCTTGGGGAGTCTTTGCACTACTTGGATAATACCATTATCAGTACCAATGTATGATTTATTTTTGTTTCTGCAGTGCTGGCGTCTTGGTTGGAATCTACAGCGTCAGCGTTGGAAAAAAAAGCATCATACTGTGTTACAAAATTGACAGGGTGGGAAGTGAGGTGAGCAAGCCCACCCCTAAAACAATTTTGAACCTTGATCTGCGTATATTTTCCCGCTTGTCTCTTTGGTGGGCTGTGAGATGAACATTTTCAGGCTGTGGGTGTCATAGGTGGCGATGGAGCTTCCAATGTCAAGAAGGAATTGAAACTCCCTTCATTCATCAAGTCACCTCTGTGGTGGCACTGAAGCTGTAGCTTGGATTTGTTCGTGGTTGGTTTGCTTGTAGGTGGCTCAACGGGGTACAGATTTTGCAAAGCCCAGCATTAAGCCCAGGGGACTATGATGTCGGGTTCTGAAATTACCAGCATGATCCTAACTTCATGCCAGACTCACGTACTTTAATTCAGCTCAAATGTTCTGCGTTTGCCTTGCCACTCTCGCAGCACAATTCAGGCCAGCACTGAATCTTGCCTTGAGTTCACCGCTTTGACGCGGCTATTGAATAGTTCTTGGGGTGTCTGAGTCAACCTCCCCCCCCTCCCAAGGCATTGGTGAGACCCCCACCAAACCAAGGTGAGCTCTCGCTACCTAGGCTTCACGTGCCCCCCAACCCCATACCAGCTTCCTCCCCTGGGCAAGACTGCCTGCCACTTACGACAAGAGGGAGGGACCACAATGTAGTGTATGTCTCCATACAATTTGCTTCCAGGCTAGGCGTTATCGCTTGTAGAAGGGCGCAAGGTTTCATCGACCACGTCACCATGCGTATGAGGTGGGACCCGAATCCGACCCTCTAGGCCACGCGACAACGTGTGTGGCCACTCCACTACGACATACCTAGGCCCACCCCTGTGCGACCCCGGTTCGAGCCCTGGTCTTGTGCGTTTGTTCACATGGTTGATGCACACCGGACATGCTGCGATTTGTATCCAGACCATGAATGCGTACCTGCACCCCAAACAATTTTTCTGGCTCTGTTGTGGTGAGGCATTCGGTTACGGACGGCCACTGATTGCCCCCTTCTCACTTGCATCCTTATCTTGAATGCCCCATTTTGGCGTCGCTGAGTGGTGGAGCGTCCACAACGCACATGTTAGGGTAGGGTTACAGGGGTCACTTGTGGGTCCAAAGGTGGTCAAATGATTTTTCCCAAGGTTGTTCATAGACCAACTTTAGGGCGCTCAAACAAGTGGTTTAAGGCCAATTTAAGCCATCTTTGTCCCCGTCGTTTGCAGCGTGTGCTGCTTGGAGCCACATTTCAGCATCTACGGGCACAAATGTTGTGGTTTCTGCCTTGCGCTTCCGGTTCCGGGCGGGCCGCAGTGGGGCTCCAACGTGATCGCGTAGATTCCGTGCGTTTTCCTGTGGTGGTAGTGACTATGCAGTAAATTTGGTCAGCCAAAGGGGGGACGGGGGTTGCTGTGGTGTGGGGTCGGCTAGTTTCCGTCTCAAAGTCTGAACGGCCTGGATCGTTCGAAACTGGAAGAGGCCAACCTCTGCCCGTAGTTTGTGTCTTTCCGTTTGGGGTATGGTGTCGATCAGAGATACGGGGATCGGTAACCTGGCGCATAACCATAGTTCATGGCTGCTGGCAGTGGTCTGCCATCGGCACGCGTGGTGGGTCCAGTCGGTCTAGCCTCTACACCACCAGTCCCAAAATTCACCCCAGGCAGGGCATTGTGCCAGTCTTGATTGTATTGACGCACCGTGGTGTTGCCCGCAAAGGGCACAGATCACGGTTATTCGCTCCCAGGAGCGCCAATTCCCCACCATCTTACTTGGCCCCAGAGCCAGGGGTCCACGCGTTTCGCCGGTAGTGTTTCATGGGGAGCCAGCTCACCCGGTGAACGTCACCTGTGTGCTTTTGTCTACGCACTTGCATGATCCATGCCTTTGCGGGCGTGGGCATGATCCGTCCACCGAGGACAATATCGTGAGGTTGTGGTTGTTGGGTTCTAGGATGACCTCATCTCCCTTGCTAGCCAAATCGGAGGCCACTGCGCAGGCGATTGTCTCAGCACGGTATACCTGCCGCGGTCCGTGTACGCGGAAGGTCGCGCGGAAGTTTCCGTTGTATATTCCTCCCCCCTCTCTACCGTGTTGTTTCGAGCCGTCAATATACCACCGTGTGGTGGTGGGTTCGCCCGTGTAATATAGATGATCCCGCGGAGTTGCCGCTGGTAGGGTAGTGTTAGAGACACCTAGAGGGTTTCCTCGGAGGTTGGTTCATCGGGCGGGTCCAGCCAGCCATAGTCCAGGCGGCTGGTGGCCGCGAGTGTCTTGCCGGCGCTAATTTCCCGGTCCTCCTCACCTGGCCCACCCCACGCAGGAAGAAACGGCCTAGGACATGGTGACCACACAACTATACCATGACATAGCGGCATACAGAACCCTGCCGTTAAATGGTTACAAGAAGGTAGCCATCGTTAACGCAGTCCTCCTCCCCCGATGGACTTACAGGTGGCTCTTCTTGGGGAACACACCCCGGATGGCTATGTGGGACGACATACTCCTACAGTACCTAAGGGACACACCTAGAGTCCAACAACAAATGAACAAACATCAACTCACTACAATTCTGAGTCACGGGGCACTAGGCCTGCACCAGCTATGGTGGTCCAACATCACCATTTGGATCACACTCGGACAGCAAGAGCTACAAAACAACGTCCCTACTCAGCAACTCACTGCAACCCAATACAAATACATTGACGCCGTCCGGGCCCTTGGGGGTACGGTAGGCCAACGTATCTCCCAACCCAGATAGCACCGCCCCCTAGCCGAGGGCACGTACGACTCAAAAATCTGTGGCTCGCTGGAATGCCGGGTGGAACCAGTTCTAGCGGCCTTAGGCTATTTTGACAAACAGCCCTACCGACTGTCCAAGGACAGATGAGTGTAGGCAGTGCGGTTCAAGGAGGGGGAGGTTTCGGCCGACTGCTTCCGTGGGGACATCCCAAGGGGGGGGGGGGGTGATAGCAAGGGGGTTGAAAATTTTTGGATGCACTCGAATAGTGGCAGGCGCTGTGCTAGTAGGACCCCCCCCCCTTGTCCACCTTTGCAAGTAAGACAATATCGGAAGCAGTGGGCTCGATGATTGTCACAACAACGATTAGAAAATAGGGGTGCTGCCGCACCGCCTCAATGAATTGGACCACGGGGACATGCTCGCGTTGTCGTCACCACCGCCGCCACGCGTCAATCAATTGGACCGCCCGCAAACGTTCGTGCCGCCCCCGCAACCGCCGCGCCTTGATACATTGGACAGCGGGCAACGTTTGTGCCGCCGCTGCCGCCGCCGCCGCCGCATGTCAATAATTTGGACAACGTGACAACATTTGCGACGCCGCCGCACGTCATTCAAGTGAACCACAAGCCCTGTTCGCGCCGCCGCCGCCGCGGCGGCCCGTCAGTCAATTGGACCGTGGGGCGATGTTCGCGCCGCCACCGCCGCAACGGCCCGTCAATCAATGGGACCGTGGGGCCAGGTTCGCGCTGCCGCCGCCGTTCATCAATTCATTGGACCCAGCTCTCAAGTTCATCATTTGGACCCCCGGGCCACATTCGCGCCGCCGCCACCGCCACTAGGCCAACGAATCGGACTGTGTGGCCACGTACATGCCACCGGCGTCACCACCGCTGCCATGAGTCAAAACATTCGACCGTGGGGCCTCATTCGCGCCGCTGCGCCCACACGTCAATCAATTGGATTGTGCCGCCATGTTTGCGCCGCCGCACCGGTACCGCCGCGTGTTGATGAATTGGACCGCGGGGCCATGTTCGCGCCGCCACGGCCGCGCGGCCATTATTTGGAGAGCGGGGCCACGTTTGTACCGCCGCCGCGGCCGCGCGTCAATCAATTGGAGTGCAGGGCCACGTTCTGCCCGCCCCCGCCATTGCCGCCACGCGTCATTCAATAGGAGTCTAGCGTAGCTTTGCAAATTAAATACCTACAGGAAATGGGAGCCGGCATCCACGGGTCACTCCAACAACCCTACATTGTCAAAAATGGTTTAAATTTCCGTTCTTTTTGTTTTGTCAGTTTTCGGAACCCCTTCCTCAACTTGAAAAACCCGTGCCTACATTCTCGCTTGGACTTTTGTGGCATTCATTTCATGGTGTTGTATGTGTGATGCACCAAAAGCGTGGACAACAACTGAACCACCTCGGTTGAATCCTCACATTCGTTCATACCTCATGCCTACTTGCTTGGTTACTTACTTGCCAGTGCCATTGCTGAAGCAGTCCGACAATCCCCAGCCACACCCCTCCATTGCTCTTGCTTTGTGCATTTGCCAATAGTAGTGACTGTGTCTCGGCAGCAGCTCAAGCCAAACAATACTCCTAGTTGCAAAATTCTCCAAATTTTTAGCTTTTTGCGACTATGCACTTGGGACGGATAGGGTGCTCTTTGTGTGCTGGTGCTTTGTTGGGTCTTACCTCGTGGGTTCCTGACAAAACGATCCCGTTGTTTGGGCCACAACCCATCTAGGCCAAGCTTGATCAAGTAGATGCAACATTTGCCATGACAGTCCGATATCACTAGTAGCAACATAGCTTGTCAATTGGGGAAATTCGGCTTTTGGTTGTGGGGTGAGGGTTAGTATCAGGGAGCTGTGTAAGTGGTAACATTTGATATGCCCTCGTAGGGATTTGGGGAAAGTGTCTTGTGTAAGTTGATGTAGGCGTGGCAGGAGCAAGGGGGGGGGGGTCGGTTGACACGAGCAAAACTGGGCGAACTCAACCATGTGCTAATATGAGGGTAATATTAATGGTGTATAATTACTTGCACTCAATTGTACACTATTGCTCATTCACCAATCATGATAACCTACGATCCTTGTGCCCGAAAGGTTCCCACAAACTAAAAAGGTAGGCACCGCGATGGTGTGGCTGTGCACAGCATCAAAAGAATATCGTACCGGCTACGTACTAGGTTTGAAAGGCTCCATCCCCAACAAGCTCCAACTATCGCCTCCAAAAAACCATATGAAACGACCGGAGGTGTGCTTCGTGCCTTGAATGGGCCATGATTAAGCCATGAACGGGCACCTACTAACAAAGAACCAAAGGTATTGCCCGGGCGTCCTATCCACGTGATCTTGCATAACACATGTCTCAAACTTTTATAATGATAGGGGAGAGTGAGAATTTCAGTCAACGTGTGACCAAACCTGCCACCACACTAGGTGATGGCGCCATTCTAAGACCTAATGGATTCAAACCTTTCCCCATCCATTGCAAAGATTGGAATGTTGTGAGAAGGCTCTTCGGGCTAATAATAGAGATTGCATTTTGCAACAATATTGCACTCAAGTTGCAGTTTGTTGCACTAGCTAAAAATCAAAGTCAGAGAAAAGTAAATCGTCCAGACATTGGATGATCGGGGACGGTCCCGAGTCAAGGGCCAGCAATATGCGCGCGAAATGTTGGACTGGGACAAGGGCCTAGTGCTAGCCAAAAGGCACGCGTATGCTCGCGTATTTCATGGAGCCGGACTCTAATTACTTGTGGCATATCTAGGGGGAGTAGCACTCCCACACTCGAATAACAATTCTTTACATCTATTTTACACGCCTACAAGGCTGTGCACAATTGACATGGCGCCGTTGCCAGCCCCTCTAGTGTTGGGAGGTGAAACGGGCGGAATTTGAATGTGCAAGCACAATTAAATGCACGCATGTTCAAAATTAGTGCACAGCTTTCTACACTTTTATATTTTACAAGGACGCGTGCACTCGCGTCCCGATGTGTCTCCACAAAGAGGCCATCTTAGCAAAGGGTGTGTAACATGGCAGCCGCCTTCGGCCAGCACATCGGGGGCTGAGGAGGTGTGCATGCCCTCGCATGCAAAAAGTCAAGATTTGCCCAAAGGGACCACAAATTTGAGGCACATTGCCATTTCTTGCAGGGCCAATGCTACGTGACCCAAATTCAACCGTGACTTTGTTAGCACACTTCAAAATAGGTGAACTCAGTGAGTCAGGAGGGCTTGCCATTGCCAAAGTGTGTAGCGCTTCCTCTGACCAGCCAAGGTCGCGTTTCATAATCTCTCAAAAACGTGGTGGTTGCTCCAACTTCCAGTAAGATGAGGAATTCCACCAAAGTATGAGCAACTCCAATACTCCTACATGGGGAAGTCACCATAACACAAAAATTTGCAGCGCAGCATCTAATAGATTATCAGCCCTGTTTGCGACGTACACCACGCATTGATGCTTCGGGATGTGCCCCTATGAGGCCTCGGGCAAATTGCTCTAGAGGCCCCCAATGTGTTCCCGTCTTCGGGATGCAATGACATTGTTGGTGCCAAGAATCGGAGTTTCTCACAAAGGCGCACGGTGCTAATGGCGCCACACAAGGTGGCCAACTTCTTGCCTTCTTCAGCGAAGTGTCTGAAGTGTGCTACCATCACTTTGTCTTTCGGAATCCCGCAATATCGCACAGCAAATTTGGCCAGTCGTTGGAGGTGTCGTACCCAGGATTCCAGTGTACCCGGTGCCCATTTGTGCAGTGCCAACGTGAAGTCACAATGTGCCGGGTCGGATTTCCAAACGTCATAAATTGAGTTGGCAAGATCCTGCAATTCATCTGCGGGCACTAGGGGTATGGTTGCTCTCATACCACCTTGCGAAGTTGGAACTCAACACCCGCACTGTGACTCGCCGTTGGAGCTCACCGAGACGGGCACGGCCCCGGGATCCTTCACGCCTTGACGTTGAACCCATAGGGGGCACCCTGGGCAACTTTAGTGGATTTGATTGCACTTCATGCACACATATGGTGGTGGGCCATTTGCATTTTACGTACGAGCAGCATTAAAAGCCGCATGTAGTGACTTACCTCCCGCGTGCACACCGCCCTTTACGTTGGCGGCTGTGTACTGCGCCTTTGCCGTGCGTGTGGCAGCATGACATGCTGCTCATCCGTGTTGGGAAAATTGACGCCGTTGAAGCCCCGATGGCAGGACGCATCTTGGCCCAATCTGTGTGGCAACCTTTGCAAATCCGTCGAAGCGCTGCAGCCGAGGTATGCAACACAAACACAAACGACCACTGCAGCGAAGCCAAGTGCACAACTAGCCAGAGGACAACTGGGTGCCTGTTTTAGATGCGGTATGTACGGCCATTGGGCGAGATCATGTGTAACACAGCCGTCGACGTCACAACAAATGCCCAAACAAGCTACTCCCATCCCGGTGGGTTTGTCCCCAGTGCTACCGCAACAACCGCCTGCCCTTGGCTGCCTTGCGTGTAGGAGTTGGAGGTGGGCTTGCACGCGGCCCCCTCAACTCAGTGATCCTACCCTCCATTTCATGCTCCACTGCCACAGGGTCACGACGATGACTTGCACAGTCGTCCGCTCCCATTGTACTAGGACCAACTAGAGACCTCGAAGTGGCTTCAGAGACATCAAAGCGGCTCGTTGTGTGCTGTTCATACACAACTAAACAAAAGCAACGTTGTCGGGCCGTCTAGTGCACCAACTGTCCATTTAAGTACAACATCCACACCTTTTACACTGAGGCCGCCAGTGAGTAGGCGTGTGTGGTATTTGGTAGCCATCACTCCTTTTTCATCAAAGGTGAGGAACGCGGAAGCCACCACTGCCCTTCAATCTCTCCAAGTCGTCTAGCCGGGAAAGACTTCAACATCACGGATGGCATCTCCACATCTTCACAGAATGCCACCTTGCGATGTTTGGACAAATGTGGTTGTAAATCAGAAGCCGTTTTTAAAAAAAAGCAATTGAAGTTAAGTGGGACTGAGCTATCATCAACTGTACATCGAAGGTGGCAGTATTGGCAGTGACTTGATAGCTGTACTGTTTCACTTCTGTGTTATACACACAGTTCACTGTCCCTCATCCCATGGCAAAACAAAAATGATTTGCATAACTTTAGTTTTACAACATTTTTGGTTCAATAATAATAGTAGTGATGATATCGAATGGTTGTGCGTCCTCCGTTTTCACCATATCAATTATTCAGTCGCCCACCAACTACACCGACTACACAGCAACCATTGATCAATGGTTGTGCAGTACATCGTGGCACCTTTTGGCATCTTTGTGGAACATGGTTGTTGTGATAATTTGTGGGGGCTCGCACTGCAATTTTACAATATTGTTGGTTCAATGATTAATCAAAATTAATGGCATTGCACAACTGATGGTGCTGAGTTTCGCAATGCTATTCATTCAATCATAGTAATGGATGATAACGATTTTTTATACTTCATACAGTGCACTCGGTTTTATTGCAACATCACCGATTCAATGACAATGAAGCTGCCTGATAATGATAATCATGATTTTGTCCTAAAGACCGCACTCAGTTTACAATATCACTGATTGTAATATCAAAGGAAGTAATAATAGGGCCCATGCGAAATCCTGGGTGTTGGGTGACCTTCGCAATTACTGTGTGTTAGGTGACCTTTGTACTGCATGGGCAGGCAATCCCCTCCCTTTGTCAAAACAACAGCCGAAGCCCAGAAATGACAGAAACAAGACCTGATGCTGTTTTGCCAAGAGCGCGTGCAGGTGCATGGGGCTCTCTTAAAACGGTGCTTGAGGGTTGCACAAGATCTACGGGTGAGGTGAGCAGCGTCGATGATCCCAGGGGCAAACTTGGGGGCAGGGGGTGCAGATGGTTTTGCAGAGTATACAGAATCGCAGAGGGATGCGGAGAGCTGCAGCGTGTTGTCGCGGGTGGTGGCGCACCAGAAGGGACCGGCGGGGGGGGGGGGGGCATCCGGACAATGCATAGCGCGCACTGTATGCACGTTGATGGCTGCCATGCGCTGGACGCACCCCACTCGCCCCCTCTAAAAAAATGGGGCACCCGGTCCTTGGCACTCCCGTGTTTGGTGTCCAACAGCTGTATTCTGTGGGGTTGGTCATACAAAGCACAGCCAGATTTGGATATAGATCGGAAACCACACAATTTGCCTCACCATGTGGGCACGAACTGATGGGGCCTGATTGATGGGCTCCCCCGTGTTGCAAGGTTTATATAACACCCAATGGCGCAGCCCAAGCACAAGCTCCACGGGTGGCAGGCGGACGGCGAGACTTGGCTGTGGGCACCATTGGGTGTTCTGCCTGGAATGATGCAAGGGTGTGCGAGGGGATTTGCACTGCAGGACTGCGGGCACACTTGGGGGGGGAGGAGGCTGCACAGGCCTAGTTGGTGCCCAACAGAGCTCTACACTCGTGAACACACAGATGCACCCACTCACACTCACACAAGGAGATGCTGGACCCTGAGGGGCTGTGTGTTGATCTTTCAAGAACGACTGCATTAAGAGAGAACAAGGGGGATGAGGGGGGCAGAGCACCAGCGATCGTGCTGCATCAACACAAATCTGTGCGGTTCCAGCCCCACCAGCAGCATGAAGCGCTGGCACTCAACGCTCCCTTGGCGCAGACAATTATGGGGTGGGGGGAAGGGTGGGGGGGGGGAACCGACTGTGAAACCCCGAAAAGCTGCAGCTCAACCTTTGCCCTCATGTCCTTCGATGGGACACTGTTGATGCGATATGCGGAGGCAGTGACACACATTGCAATGGCCTGCCTGTGAGCTCCATGGCACCCAGGCCATCACGGAGGCAGCGAGGTGAGGGACTTCTGCTGCAACCTCCCTCTCTTGGGCACCACCCCTGTATAGGCTACGGAATGGCCAAGAGCGGGAGGAGACTAGCTCTCGTGAGCTCCCAATGACCTTAACATCCTCCACCACCCTTTTACAAAGCTGAGTGCTGTCGGACAAGAGGCCCTAAAGGACTGGACAGCCCTCTGGGCCGACTAGGTTTCTGCCAAACGCCAGCGGTTGGCCGCCAACTTCCAGCGGTTCCTGGCGAAAATTTGTCGGTTGACGACGAAAAAAAACCCCGTTGCCATTGGACGTCACGTAAAAAATGTACCCATGAAGGCGAACAATGGCCACATCTGTGAATCGCGGTGCAGCGGTGGTGAGTTTTTTGGGGGGGCGGGGGGGGCTGGAAGGAGGGAAGCAGATCACCCGGCAGTTGGAGCCAGAGGGCGGGACACAGGCTACAATTCTGGCTCGAATTTGAAGCAGAATTGGGTCCTTGCATTGGTGGCACAAGGAGAGACAGGGATTGGGGGGTGATGTGGCCGACTGCACCCCTGACCCCTTTGGATTGGGATCAGTACATTCACTGTTTGCACTGCTGCAGACCTTCTGGGACTACCGCGATCACCATTCATCATCTCTGTCTGACTGGATCGCCTCGGCAGAGTTCTGGTGGTCAGACGGCACAGGAGTGCGTTGTGGGACAGGGGAGTCTGGACACTGGGTGCCCACTCTGTCTCCACACATGCTTACTTCAACGGTGCCTGTGCCACCAGCACCAAGTCCCCAGGAGTCAGGATGGTGCCCTGGGCCTCGGCTGTGCGCCCTTTGCACGGGAGGCTCTTGACCTGAAGGCCATTCAGCGACTCGGGCACAGGGATCTTCACTTCCATCTTCATGGACTCCAGCACGCACATCGGTTTGCCAGCCTCGAGGATGTCCCCAGGAACAACCAAATACTCCTGAAGGCAAAAAGAGTGGCACGCGTTGAGGTTTGAAGTGAGAAAAGGAGTGAGGGCTGTCAGCTGTGGAGCTCATGATTTGACATGGGTTCAGCCACCGGGGAAGGAAGGGTATTCTAAGGTCCTGGCTCAGTGTCCAGAATCTTCCGGCCCAGGTGGCACATTGAGTTCATGGTGAAGTTCCCGGGGGAAAACAGGAAAATAGGGAAAATGGGGGAATATGGGGGAGAAACGGGGGGACATGGGGAAACGACAGGGGTGGGTGGTGGGGGATTGTACTGGGTCAGAAAATTGGGGGAAACTTTGGGAAAATTGAGAACGAGAGTCATGCAATCGTTCCTGGTGTTTGGGTGTGGCTTGCGTTGGTACCTGGGAAGCCTACTATCCACTCAACCATCGGTGGGGTATCATCCTCTACCAAGGATTCTTCATCACCAGCCTTCAGAACGGGACATGCAGCAACACTGAATGGCATAAATACATTCAATCCACAAAACCATTACATCATCCCATTGTAGTGTAGCATGACGGCTGCATGGTGACTTTCACATTTTATGTTTTGTTGTCGTTCATCCCTTACCCTTCGTTGTGATGAGAAGCACCGTTCGAAGTCACACAACGTGGCACGAACTGCCAAAACTTGGCGTGCAACAACATTTGGTAGAGGCAAGGTCATGGCCATACCCTCCCACCAATCCAAAATTTTGAGGTTTGTTGTCGGAAGAGCAACAGCAGGGCTTTGCTACACATGGGAGTACCAAACACTCACATCTAGTGATTCCACCTTTGATCTGTTTGTTGGCTGGGGCACACGATGGTACTAAATTCCATGGCTTGAATGGCTCCGAAGGCTAGACTCCGTCTCACAATTGTTTTCTTTTAAGCACTTGGGAAAGTTTGTGCTTGTGCTATCGAGATAGGAAACCAATTTTGGAAACTAACGGACTTCAATGAACTTCAGCTCGCTATGAACGCATGCCCTGGGTTGGGCCACTTTTTTATTATGCTCACCGGGGGATCCCCCCCCCTTGCAACAAAAAAAGCAGAATTCCCAAATCGACATACACGGCATCTGGGTGCCATCAGCACCAAATTTGGTGGGGTTGCAACATCGCTCCATACTCCCCTCAAAATCTAGGGAATCGGGGCATAGCCAGCTCAATTCCTTCGCAATGTCCACCCATGTTGGGGGCAAAACTCTGCCCGGGTCTCCCCTCCAAGGTTGCCCAACATAACCTCATGGTGTTGGTCATCTCCACCATGGCCATCAACTCCTTTCGTCATTGTTCATCCACGCAAAGAGACGCACAGGCGGGATTGAGGCCGCCCCACACAATGTCCGAATGTGTTTTAGGAAGTACATTGCCGCCTACACCTAACACAAACCACTGCTCGCCCGGGGTGAATGAGATCCTATCAACGCGGAAGGAAGACGGGGGAGATTGGAAAAAATAGGTGACATGTGATGGGAACATGGTAAATTGTGAGTTCCGCTGTATTGAAGGCTACGTGGGAAACTTCCTGATCAACGGTGATCCATAAGCGGCATATCTTGCAATCAACTACCATGCTTGCATTACTACACGCTGGGCAGCCCCGTGCAGCATTGGTACGGTTGGCGAAGTGAGCCGAGCTATGAGAGAGGGCTCCTGAGGGTGTGACTAAGGGGAACTGAGCTGTGCTCTGCCTGTGCCGGTAGGGCCTACGCGGGGAGAACCAAGCCATGTTCTCCCATTGACACCGTAGCACAACGGCAGGATCAACAATTCGGGAGAGGCCAACATAAGGCGAGCACAGACAAGCATGCCCTTCACAGGCAGTGGGCGGAGGCGGATGAGCATGAATGTGAATGGCAACGTGAAAGCCTGGAAGCGCAAAGCAGCCAACGTGCGCTAGAGTCAGTGTTGGAATGTTCCAAGAAGAGGCCACCCGTACAGGCTCTCTAGCGTGATGAAGAGGCGGCCGGAGAGTGTGGAGTGGTGACGGATCACCTTTGCCGGAGACTACGCCGCGGTTGAAGGGCCCCAACGAGACGAAGGGCACCAAGTTCACGCTTAGTAGATGAGATGGCGTGCAAGTCATGGCAGACACCTCACAAAGGCTCTCCGCTGCTCGACTTCAGCGCACCGGGCATCCTCGTGGATCACATGGCTTCTACAACACTCCGCCAAGCCATGGCCCCACAAAGAGATGTATGGGCATTATGCTGTAAACGGCGGGCGGGCACTACATTGCGCCCATACTTTCACGGCCGCTTGTCCCATGTTGATGCGGGGCCCGTGCTTGGTACCAGGTTTCCGACCTAAAAGTCCTCCAGAAAGTCCCCGGGAAGTAAGCTTCTGACCTCCTTTAAATTTTTCCCATCCACCCCCAAGGAGGACCCATGACCTTCAACCACCTTAAAATGATCCCAAAAGGAAAAATAATAAGTTTTGTCCCCATTGCAAACACCTTCTTCAATTGGTCGGTATGGGGTTTTGGCAAAGACTTCCCGGTAGGACTTCCCCAAACACACCCCGCATAGCCAGTAGCACGGCGGCAGCGGCGATGGCGGTGGTGGGCACATAGTGAGGCACTCGCGGGTAATGGGCATACGCGGCGCCCAGTGTCCCGGTGTGGCGCGGTGGTGGTGCCAGCGGGCGGTGGTACAACGCAATGGCGGCAGCAACAAGCATAGCCTAAGCGGTGATTGCGAGCCTGCAGGGCTATATAGGGGTGGAGGGGCATGAGCGCCCCGTGATGTACCATTGTACACCGTGCCTATATGAGATGTCCAGGCGGTGAGGCACAGGCCCATGCTGGCCAGATGAGGTGAGCCTGATTACCACGGCCCGGGGCGAACCTGTGGTGGGTACCCCTACAGGGGGTTGATAACCAAGCTACGGCACCCAAGAGCCTGAATCCCAGCTAGCGATATTCACGCTTTGTGCCTCTCATGCTGCGGGGTGGCCGGCATCCCCCCTGTAGACCCTCGTGTTGTACTACAAGACAGTATGTACAATTACCACGGGTCGGCTCAGGTCACTACCTTGAGGTGAGGGACACATTCCCATACATATGGGGTGCAGAGGGGGTATACCATGGCCGCAGCTGCCGGCTGTTGGTGGCAATGCAATATTACCGTGTGCATGTATATGATGATGTATTTCGGCTTGGGGGTCCAAAAGACGCACAAAGTACTGATGGCCTATACGATGCGGACAAGGGGGAGATGGAGGCTGAGGGCCAAACTAGGCTGGAGCTCCGCAAAAACCCCGACTACACGTCCATGGATTTTTGCATCTGCGATACCGGTTGCAGGGTGCACGTGGGCCGATCGGCTAAAATGTCAAAGGATATCAGGGAAGGACCCCATGACGGGGTCCGCTCTTGTTTTGCCGCATGCACGCTTCTTTGTTTCTTGGTTGCTGCAATGCACCCATAGGAAGCAGCCTTGCTTTCTGCTTGTTGCTATGCTGATGCGATGCTATGCCTTGCCCCGGTACCCCCGGCGATCAAACCGGCCAGTGCTCGTCGCCGTTGCTAATGCTAACGCTCTGCAGTTGCCACTGCCCCCAAAGCCTAGTTGGCCGGTATCCCCTGTCCTGTGGGTCCTCCGTCATGCCGTGGGCCACCTCAGGCAGCCCTGGGACCCACGGGATCGAGCAAGGCAGGAAACACCTGTCAGTGCGAGATGCCCGGTAACTTCCACCACAGCCCACACTGCTAGGGCCCTTTCCATTGGCTACTCACACTGACACATTCGCACTCAGGCGTTTGCGTACCGCATTACATACACACGCCAAAGTATGCGCATAGTAACCAACCCGTCGATGTGGGGGCACATAGCGTAGGAAGGCTCCCCACCGTGGTCTAGGGCCCACGTCATTGGCCGGTTGCAATGATGAAGCATCATCACAATACCAACGCTTTTTGCCGGGTGCATGATTCATGGATGCCATCCCTTTACCATCACCAATTACGTGGCACGTGAAGTGTGCCACTCTATGTCCCGCGACAATGATGTCTGAGGCCGACTCGACCACTTGGAGTTGGTCATTGAGCGAGGCGGTGGCATCCGTTGCACGAAGAGGGTGCATGACGTCACCACCGTCCATGACCCACCATGTTGCCCAATGATGCGGCTAGCTTGCGGCCGCAGAGCACATCCCCCTTTCCAACATCCCATGTGGTCACCACACCGCGTGGAACTTTTGCGCCAAAGTGGTGTGGCATAGGGGCACAGGATCACTGAGATCTCCCCACTCCATAGCATCTTGAACTCCCCGGTGGCCTGTGCCAGCTCCAACCATGACATGACCACATCCGGCAAACTTGCCATTGCAACTACACACAGCCTCCCCTCTGCGGGATGAACAACATGCGGCCAGCTCACCTCTCATGTCTACCACGTCCTGCCAACGACAATGTCGGGGATAATGCTTTGTTTGCAAGCCGCCGTGAACTACGGAGCACCTCGACTGCGTCACCACATTTGCCAGATTGTTTGTCCGTTGTAACCGCCAGGGGTCCAATGCAGCGCCGCGCAGCCTGAGGATACCGGTGCTCGACGTTTCAATGCGAACAACCCCAACTCAATTTCACTTGTTTATGCACCCCAAACGGTCCACGATAACTTTTGGAAAACCCTGTTTTTTACACATTTTTTAGCCTTTTATTGGTCCCAAAACAAGCATTTTGGGATTTTCATGGGATAAAACGCATCACCACAGGCTCAAAGTGGGGCCAAAAGACTTGTTTGAGCATCGCAAATGGTACATGATGACTTGTGGAGAAATGCTTTTTTGACCGTGGCAGGCACACCCACAATCACGGGGCTCTTGTTTGTGCCCCTTGGGGCGGTGAGCACCCCTTGTTCATGTGCAACGCGCAGTTGTTAAAAAAAAGGGTCAACCAAGGACACTGCAACCGCCGCCTATTTCTTGTCCCCACGTCCCCGCACACTCACACCTACAACATCATCGCCGTTATCTCACGCCTTGCCTCATACAACTCACCGCGAGTGCACTTGGGAGGCAGGTGACCACAGTGTTTGCCGCATAGATTGTTACATCGCGCAAGCACAACGCAAAACATCAACGGCACATCCGTCGGCATTGGAAGCCGCGCCCATCACCTCCCCAAGATTGGCCTCCGAGCCGCCAACTAGGGAAACCACACCGGTCACATCTCAACAAAATGATACTTCTTGTGATGTGCATGGTGCTTGCTTGCTGTACATGGTAGGTCCACCCAACACACGAAGGACGGGTATAAAACCAAGGCTGGTTCCACCAGTTTAGTGACCCTACCCCTAAGTTAGGGTTGGGGTGAGGGTCCCCGAAATTGTGGACCCAGCTGATATAACCCTCTTTAGTGGCTAGGGTGGTTTGGCAAGCAACAAGCAAGGAAGCATGCGTGAGACGAGCTAAAAAGAGACCCCAATTGGGGTGCTTTGTGTTAGGTGGAAATTTTGGTTCATGATACCTATGGGTGTGAAAGTCAATTACACAAAGTTGAAGCATGAAACTCACTCGTGGCGGGCAGGAACGGGTGTCGCAAGTGGCGGACCTAGGTTTCAAACTTTGTCAAAAATGGCCACAAAAGACCCTTTTTTTGGCCAGTGTGGGTGGGGTCCTCCGAGGAGCGGACACGCCCCCACTGCGGGCTGTGGGCCTCCGCATCAATGGCCTTCGTCCCGGCCGCGGGGGGGCTGACACCCCCCCCCCCCTATTGTTCCCCTGTGATGGTGAAGCCAAGCCGTGTCAGCCCCCGCCCCCCTGGCAGCAGAAGCACGCACCCTAGCACCTCGTGCGCCTCACCCGTGTGCCGCATGGGACGTCCCTACCAGAATGCCCCCTGCACCCTACTTTGCCTACACGCCGTCGCCGGCCACCGCGGGGAGGGTATCACCGTGCTCTGGGCAGGCCCATCGTATGGACCCTACCCCGCTGCACCCCACTAATCGCAAGCCAGGAGAGCTGGGGATTCACTCTGTCCCTGATCCCGTCCTTGACCCTCAGTGTCAACCCCCGTGCCTCGCATGGCTAGTGGCAAAGGGAAGGAGGAAAAATGCCCCTGATCCTATCTTGCAACGCCCTGCGGCCAAGCTAGACCCAAAAATGTCCTCCAGGCTCGTGCCCACCACCCGTCCCCCCCCCCCCCCCGCCCGCGTGGGTACACACGGGGGATAAGCTCTTGACACCATGGTTGGCCGCTGCCGGTAGTGGTACCAGGAGTCACAACCTTGGCAACAAGAGCCCCAACCGACTGAGGCTCTCAACCTGTGGCTGGACGGTGGTTGTCCCATGCCCCACCTACCCCCCGACCCCTGTGGGCGGGGGGGGGGGGGTGGGGGTGGGGGGGGCTAGAGTGTTGGCAGAAGGGGGGAAAGGGTTGACCCCACCGGGAAGAGGGGGGGGGGGGTAGCGCGGCAGCTCCTCATCATCAAAGGAGGAGTCCGCATGCGGCGGCGCAAGCGTCCCAGGATTACCGGCGGCAACACCCATTGCCACACCGGCGAAGGCTTGTCCCCGGAGGAGCCCCGCGGCGAGTCCTGCCCGCCACAGGGATGCTGGTCTTGCGCCTCCCGCCACGGTGCTAAGAGCCATGCTCACGGCGCCGGGCTTCACCGCGTTCTGCTGCCAGCATTAGCCGGTGCCACTTGTGGCCCAAGGAGAAGCACTGCACCATGCCGCACCCCGTGGCCGCTCAGTCCGCGCATGTTGCCGCCCCATGCACCGCAGACAACGTTCGGGCGCAGGACAACTGGTGCTGGGTGCAGGCCAACTGGGCGCCCATGAGGTCCCCACCTTGCGCGTTGGCAGCAGTGGCTGCGCAAGTACAAGCACGGGATGTGGCCATTGTGGGCGCACCATTGCAGGCGCCTGTCTTGCCATGGAGTGCGGAAGCGAGCTTCTTGGGGTCAATTGCGCTTCGTTGCGCTAGCTATGCACCACGTGGTCCCGCCGGGGGGTTACAGCTGCATATGCATATGCGCCACCCGGAGGTGCATTGCAGGGCCTTCTAGGCGTTGCGGCTGGCGTTGCCGGAACTCCTTCCTCAACGACTACCGCAGTGCAGAACCATGTGCGTCTTGTCCACAACTAGCTTGAGCACTTGTGCTTGCTTGAGCATCGGCGGGACCCACCCCGCTAGCTTTTGCCGAGGCATTGCTAGGAGGGCCCGGCACGCGTTCTCTTAAAGTCCAGGGCCAATTCCACATACGCGACATGGCCCAAGCCCGGAAACCGCTGTAGGGCCTCCACCCACCACAGCAAAACCAGTAAGAACGCCGGCTCCGAGGGCCATAGTGACGGTAGCCCAACTTGAACATCCAGTGGGCGTTGATCCATGGTACGGGCAGTGGGCCACCCCGAGCTAGCACCACGGATAGGCCTCCTGTGCATCCGGGACTTGGCCCCGCACCAAGCCGAAGACGGTCAACCTAGGTTCGCCCCCCCTTTGGGCGCCCTCCTCCATCGCCACAGCACCATGCGCGCCGCAAGCACAGGTAGGAACATCGCGTACGTTTCTGTGCTAGTTGTCGTGCGGCGTTAGGCACCAGCACCACCGTTAGCAGCTCCATCCGCCCTCAGGCTGACCTGCCAAGCAAACGGCACCACGAGCGTGGGTTGCAGGGGTGCGGAAGCGAGCTTCTTGGGGTCAATTGCGCTTCGTTGCGCTGGCTATGCACCACGTGGTCCCGCCGGGGGGCTACAACTGCATGGGCAGCATGGAGTGGCCTGCGTTTGCGTGCTTGGAAGCAATGTTGGAGCATATGCACCACCCGGAGGTGTATTGCAGGGCCTTCTAGGCGTTGCGGCTAGCGTTGCCGGAACTCCTTCCTCAACGACTACCAGAGTGCAGAAACATTTGCGTCTTGTCCACAACTAGCTTGAGCACTTGTGCTTGCTTGAGCATCGGCGGGACCCACCCCGCTAGCTTTTGCCGAGGCACTGCTAGGAGGGCCCGGTACGCGTTCTCTTAAAGTCCAGGGCCAATTCCACATACGCGATATGGCCCAAGCCCGGAAACCGCTATAGGGCCTCCACCCACCGCAGCAAAACCAGTAAGAACACCGGCTCCGAAGGCCATAGTGGCGGTAGTCCGACTTGAACATCCAGTGGGCGCCGATCCACCCCGAGCTAGCACCACGGATAGGCCTCCTGTGCATCCGGGACTCGGCCCCGCACCAGGCCGAAGACGGTCAACCTAGGTTCGCCCCCCTGTTGGGCGCCCTCCTCCGTCGCCACAGCACCATGCGCGCCGCAAGCACTGCTAGGAACATCGCGTACGGTTCTGCGCTAGTTGTCGTGCGGTGTTAGGCACCCGCACCACCGTTAGCAGCTCCATCCGCCCTCAGGCTGACCTGCCAAGCAGACGGCACCACGAGCGTGGGTTGGAGGCGTGCCCCGGACTCCACTAACGGGTGCCACGCCACTCGTGCCGTCTCCTCGGAACGGCAGGCCCACAACACGTGCTCATCCGTCACGCCCCATTTTAAGGGCCTTTGGAAAATTGCATAGGCTAACATGGGTCAAATAGGGCTCAAAATAGCCTCAAACCACTTGTTTGAGCACCTCAAGTGGTGTAGGAACAGCCTTTGGAAAAAATCATTTTTGAGCCTACAAGTAACCCCCGTAATCCTACCCTACCACGAGCGCCGTGCATGCTGGTGGTGCAAGCAAGCATTGAAAGGTGCCGGCAGCATGGAAATCCCTTGCAAGTAATCACCTTCATCATTATCCATCGTCACAAGGGTGTCCAACGCAATCCATGGCAATGGAACATGAAAAATTATGCAAAAAGAGTGCTTTTCAAGGCTAATTTTGCAATAATTTGGACCCAATGTCGAGGCCAATACTCGGGTGCAAATCCGCCCATTTTTGGTTTCAAAAGGTGCAAGCTGCACGATTGGCACTATTGCAGCGCAACAGATTGTGGGTGGGGGTAAGCACCACAAAGCAAAAACGAGCCACCCGGAAGTCCATGGAGGCCCCCGAGATGTGCATTGGTTGGGCATGCCCCGAATGTGCAGTTCCAGATGACGACAGCGGAGAGGAAGGTCAAGGTGCGCCCCTCCAAGAGCAAGTCGGCCGTCAAAAGTGCGCCCGGAATCAGCCTTCACTAGCATGAACATGAGCCATGGTGTGGGACGGTCCAGCCACCGTCTAGCATGGGTCGTCCCAACGAAGCAAGAGTAGTGGAATGGCAAGTGGGTGGTGGAAACGGCAGAGATCCCGCGCAGGTGGAGCACCTTGGCTCGTGCATTGTGGCCACCGGGCATGGGTATGCGGATCGACCGGTGGGGAGATTCAAATGTGGTGACACCTCTTTGATCTTGAAATTATGAAAGACTGGCAGGAGCAATGCAGTGTCCTCATGGTGCACATGCCTTGTTGGCTAACGGCAAACCGGTAGTGGTCCATGGATGTCCATGATGGAGTGGAACTTGTTACGTAGGTGCGATGTTGTAGCAGTGGAAGTGTGTAGATGGCGGCGCAGCATGCTGGCCTCTTCCGGAGGGGCCTGCACAAATTGCCCTATAGTGGAGTGAGGACTGTTAGGGGACAGGCAGAATGATCGACTAGACGGATTTGGTCGGGGTCCTTGGGTAGGCAGCGTGTCTCAACGTAAACTTGAGCATGAGTGAACCCACGCCGCCCGGGCTCGTCATGACGGAGGAGCATTGGCGTGGCATGCCTATGACCCATTCACGCGGTCTAGGATGCTGCAACCGGTGGGTCTTGCTGGTGTGTAACGTGCATATATAGAGAATGCATTGACCCATTTTTGACCCGTTTTTGGATACAAAATGGCCCATTCACATTTTCCAAGGGCCAAAACGGGTCACCAAAGGCTCAAAATGGGCTAAAACCACTTGTTGCATCCCACGCGGTCTCCGACGGTATTTGGAAAAGATAATTTTTGCCACGGTTGACCCATTGTGGCACCCATTGAGCTAGCATCTCGGCACAACCAACTGAGCACTAGTACGGGGGTCTAGGTGTCCATCTGCGCAATTTGGGGTGGTGGCAACCACAAATGGCAGGGGGTTGCGGGTGGTCTAGGCGCCCTCGGAATCGCGCTATGAGCCGCCTAGCCCAAGATATGGCCCGTTCTAGGTTTGGGGTTGTTTGCCGCTAAAATGCACACATTTTGGAGCCTTTGGAGGCATTTTTGCGGGCCTTTCTCGGACATATTGTGGAGTTAGAGGGCACTAAAGGGCACTTTGACACGATAAAGTCAAGGTGCACATAGGGTGTAGCAACCGTTTCCAATTGTTCGGCCGTTTTGAATGGGTTCTCGGGCTGTTCTGCGGAAATTTTTTGGACGTTTTTGGCCCAAAAAAGTGTAGATTTGGGAGGCACCTCCCGACTTGGCGCCTATTCCCCGAGCCACCACCGTTGACGTTTTGGCTCAACAGTTGTAGTTGGCAAGGCATCTAGGTGCTGAAATGGCTAGGGTAGAGAAGAGCCCTAAGTGTTGGGACGGAGTAATGGCCGAAACAGAAAGAAGAAGTATTTGCTTGCTTGTCGTTGCTGCTTGTTGCTCACGTTTTGCAAGCTAGATTTAAGGGAGAGGGGTGTAGTAATATATATGTAGCTAGATGCAAGGAAGGGGTACAGTAAAATGTAGTTACCCTCGTGACACTTCACCCGGAGTAATTGGGTGCTAGCAACACTACCAAAAGCACCCAAAACGTCTCCCACTTCTTTTGTAGGTCAAACGCCTTCTTGCTAGGCGATCGACTCCACAATGCATACATAGTCTCCTAGGGTATCATCCGTGCCAATTGGACTCATCGTGGCCGATTTCTTGGTGCATGCCTCACTAACCACCATAGAGCTCAGCCAAAAGACACTAATGCATGAAAGAAAGGCATGAAATGAAACAATGGCGACATAACTCCGAAGGGGGGAGTAATAAAAAAGAACACGAAGGAATCAAAACCATCACTATTGTTGTTACTAGGCTCCCAAAACTAGGAAAAATCAAAAAGCGACACAGAGCCCATGCCATCTTGGGTTCCCAAAAGGGGGAGGAACCAAAAAAGGCTACATAACCAACCCCTGCGGGACCCAGAATGTGGGGGAATCAAAACGGTGACATAACCCCTTTGGTCCTGGGGTCCCCAAAGTGGGGAGGAATCTAAAAAGGCGACAAACCCTGTGCCATGTCAGGGTCCCCAAAGCAGGGCAGAATCAAAAGGCTACATAGTCCTTGCAATCTCGGGGGCCCCAACCCGGGGATCATCCCATAACCCTTGCCATCTGGTCCCTAGAGCGGTAAGGAGTAAAAAAGGTAAGACACCTGCTGATTTGAGGTCCCTTGACAGGGAGGAATCAAAAAGGGTAAAAACCCCTGCCATCTTGGGTCCCCAACTTGGTGAGGCACAGGAAAAAAAAATATTGTTACTCAGTGAAAATATTTTTCTTGCAGTTTGAAAAACTTTTACTTCAGAAACTGCGAAAATAAAACTTTTTTTTCAAGTTTTTTCTGGATGAAAATGGAAAAACTCTTTTTTTACTAAGTGACCAAAAGCTTTTGTTTACTGAGTTTGAAAACTGATACTCAGTATAAAAACCGATACTCAGTTTGAAAACTAAGTGAGAGAAAAATTTTGACAAATATGAAAAAAAGTTTCTGCATTTACTCAGTTTGACATCCGAAACAATTTGTCAAAACTAGCACTACAGACCCACGAAGGCATAGAGCCAGAGTTCATGTCAAGATCAGGCCGAGGGAAGGGGTAAGGGTAGGGGGAGGAGTAGATAACAGGGGTAGAGGTAAAGGTAGTCGCTGGGGAAGATGTACCAGCAGCTCTCCAGGCACAACAGTCCCGTACTCATTGGGGTTTCCAGGGTCCGCCTTGTCGTTGCCCGCCTTCTTGCCACCCTTCCGCTTCGCAGCATCAGGGTTAGGGACGGTGCAGCGCACATCCTCCCCGGCGTAGCGAAAAGTGCATGTGATGTCCCCTGAGGGGGCGGTGCCAAAGCCCAAGAAGTCGACTTTCTTCGTTTCGTCGCCCATGTTGATCGTCATGCGTGTGTTCATGGGGAGGGTGCGGGGCTTGCGGTGCAGGACGTAGGGGGCGTGCAGCAGTGGCGTGAGGTCCTGGAGGGAAGGGACAGGTTGGCAAACAGCAGAAATAGCGCAAGCGTAGGTAGGAGTAGGGCAGGGGTTGTGTCATGGGAAGAGTGATGGGTGGAGTCACTGGTAGAGGCCCTGGTAGAGGCCAGGAAGTGCAGTGATGCCAGAGCAATCCATGGCTGTGAAGTAGTAGTCCACAAACGATCCCATTGGCCGCAGGACAGGCTTCTGCTGGGGGGAGGAGGGCGGTATGAAGTGGAGACCGGAAGCTCGTGGGTCAGCAAATTGAGGGCAAAGGTGGGTAATCCACACGAGCGAAAAGAAAAGCAAGCCCCATCATGAATAAAACTGCTGTCGAAAGACAGCAGAAGGACCTGCGGTGTGGGCTCAACCTCTTGAGCAGAGCCGTTCACTTCAGTTGGTAACTAGAATTAGTTCTTCAGGAGGCGCTCAACTGTTGTGCAACTGCATGGCTAATCACGACACGCCACAGCACCAGACCACACCACACCACACCACACCACACCCTGAGTACTCCCCAGCCCTACCCACGGGCTGGGTGCCGGGTGCGAAGCCCCGCACAACAGGGCCTGGGCACCACCCTCTGGGTGGTGTACTAACAGTGTCGGGTGTACGCACGCTCGAGTGCTAAACACCAGCCCTGGGATCCTGCGGCCCCCTAGCACTGGCCACCTAGGCCACGGGAAACGGCCAGCAACCCCTAGAGAGGATGGCTGGCACAGCCCCCCCTCCTCCTCCCCACACGCGCCCACCCCACCCACAGGGCCCCCACACCACGGCCCAGCACACGCCCCCCCCACACCAGTGCAGCCACTTTGCCCCCTCACCGCGCCTGCAGCCCCCCTGTATGGAGACGTGTCAGTTACAAGTTATGGCAGGCAAGCTCGCTCCTCATCAGTGGTACCAGAGGCGCCTTTTGGTCTGGAGAAGATGTGCAGCAGGTGGGGCATGTGTACTTCTGATCCAGGTACAGTGTAGCCGGCTTCCCTGTCGGGTGACCTACAAAGAACAGGGTGTCGGTTGACACCATGTTCACTTCTTACGCATGGCTACAGTGAGGTCAGCCTGTGGAGGCTGAAAGGATTCAACCCTGTGGCAGCGCAGCGGTATTATCTCAACTGCCAAGCGAACCACACATGAACAGACATGTAGTTCAGGCACGCCACCTGCCCACTTCACCAGAGCTACATGTTGCCTGTTGCGCACATGGTTGGTGCGAGAGGTTGCATGGAATGCCCACACCTATGCATCCTGGCACGCGCCACACGGCCCTGCAACTAGCACTGCGCGCCATGGTGCAGCGATTGGGAAACACTAGACAGCCTCTGCTCTGCCCTTCCTGCGATTAGCAAATGACGTGGGGAGGGGTTGGGAATTGTTGGTAAATAACGCTTATTACCGATGGTCTGCTAAGTATTGCCCTGGATGCTTAAAAAGCAGGGCCACTTGCATCCACGTGGATATGCTAAGCAAAAACCCAAGAGAAAAGAAACGGGACTGCGGCTATAAGGGAGCAAGTGAAAATGTTCGCCAAAGCCGTTGGGGAAATGGCCCACAGGTTGTGTAAGCTGGGACCGCACTTCAACTACCACTGCGAAGTTAGTGACGAAGGGGTGGAATAGCACAACACATCCTCCCGAAGGTGGATAGTGAGTCCCAAAATTCGCAGCGAAAGTTGCATGCAACGCCCACCACACTCTCCCCGTTACTACTACAATTGCGGAGTACAAGCGGCTGCCAGCAATCTATCAATGCAGTGTAGACCTGAAACATGTCTGTCCGTATGGACGGAACTTTGGCAGCAACTGTGACATTGTCACGAAATTGCAACAAAAAGACAACGTTACCTGCCAGGGTTTCCCACAAAGGCACTAGAGCAACTTGGACAAGCACACCCAATTTGTGTGTTGGTTGGGATGCCCCTCATGCGAAGCACATGAGCGTGTACATACATCCAACACCCTGTGACCTATTGGCATCCCTATATCATGTAAAACCGCCTTGTCCTCCAATGAGAGGGACTCGGGATAAATATATCGCATGATGGCGTTGGTTAGTTCCGGCAGGGGTGGGTTGGGGGGGCTTTCATCTTTTTAACTCAAGTTTTCAACGCCTGCCAGGCTGTGTAGGTCTGCCCATTGTGCGCTGAATGACCCTCCCATGGGTATTGCGTCTGTGTGTTGCCAAAATGTTCTTGCATTCCAAACGTGGTTGCCCTCATACAGGGAGAAACGCACAATTTGTATCCACGTGTCATGCGAAATGCTGATGCTGCCTTCCCTGCCCTATCTAGTCTCTTGCAATCTTGATGCACACTCCATATGATATCAGGCGCACCCCATCTCCGCCTGTGATATGGAAATTGTGATGCCTCCTTTAGCTGTGCGACGGTGGTGTCTGGTCTGATGCGGCCAAACTGTTCCTTGCAATCGACTTCGCCGATGCACTCCGCGCCCCAGCTACTAAGCTCACATGGGGCAATGTGAGTCACCTTAAGCACTAGTACAAATGCAATAACTTTCTGCATGAGGCAACACAAAAAGCATGTAAATGCGCGCACCATGCGGAGCGCCTATCTACTAGTGAAAGGTCTACTAACAGCAACAATCGGTTGCCCCTCTCATGCCCACCCGCCCACCTCACCAGTAGTGAATCCGTGACCACGAGCGATGGAGAAGAAGGTGCATCTGTAACTAAGTTGGATAGGCCAAGGTTGGTCCGATATGTCTCCGGCTTTGTACATGTTGTGACAGCTAGAGGAGCTTGAATAGAAAGACTTATTGGCCGTGGCAGCATATTTGTTGGTGTTGTGTGCTTTGTGGAGACAAGGCCGCCGTAAGGGCTCTCTCCCTGGCGGTATGTGGTACCCATGGCCTTACATACCCAAGCCAATGATGCCCTGACGGTAATCAATAGTGGTGCGAATTGTCGGATAAACGTTGGGCAGCATACATAATTGTTCGGACATGCCCAACGCTTTGTTCCGGTGGTTTTCTTTACAATTCAAAATCTTTTGTGTCCTACATGGTGTGTGTAATTACTTTTACCTTTCGCGTAGGTGTTGCCTCCTGCACAACCCGTCATAACTGCCTGTAACTTTACGCATAATTCGTGTACATCGTGTCTTCAACACAACCTGTCATAAGTACCTATAATTTTACCCGCTGTTTGTGTAGGCTTTGGCGACACCTATTACAAGGACACCCCATGGGGCATGTCTGATGAAAACAACTTGCTACTTTCGCATGCAATATTGGATCTCTTGCGTGGTTTTTTTGCGTACCTGTGTGCCCAAACGTGTAGGATGAAGGAGGAGCACCACGGTAACATGTGTAGTGGCCATGCATTTTCGGGCAATAGGCACTGGGCTCCTTCTATACACAGCCTCATTGCACAAGGCAGCAAGAAGTGGTGAGCCTGCCGTACAGTGTCGCGATGCTTGGGGCATTGGGCGCCGGGGATCCTTTAATACTCTCCCCCACTGCATGGGGCAGTGGGCAGTGGAGCTCCTTAGGTATTCTAGTGCATGGGGCGGTCAACAAAGGGGGGATCCTTCTCTACAGTGCCTTATTGCATCTTGCGAAGGGCACTAGGGCCCCTTATGTACAGTGCCTCAATGCACGGGGCATTGGCGGTGGGGGTAGTATAGTGCCGCACTGCAGTTTCAACTAGGTAGTGCAGAGTTGTCTATACACTGCTTCACTGCGAGGGCAGTGGGCATGGGAGCTTCACCGGTACATTGCCTGGGTGCATGGGGCACTCGCCACTTGGCCGCTTTCCTACACTACCACACCGTTGTATAGGCAGTGGGCAGTGGCACCCTTCAATACACTCCCACGTTGCCCTAGGCAGTGAGCACTAGGTAGCCTGCAGTACACTGCCGCACTTCATGGGGCTGAGGGTAGTTGGTAGTCTACACTATGCTGCCTCACTACATGAGGCAGTGGGGGGAATGGGGATTAAGCAATACAACCTCGCATGGCATGGGGTTGCCCCATCGGACTTGGGTCCAAGGCAAAAGGGGGGGGGGGGCATGGGTCCTAATGGGCCGTCCCACTCCTTGCCTATTTCCCTGTAGGTCCGCAACCTCTCCCCACGACGTGTGTCCCCTCGGCCCCCTACCCTCGTACCTTGCTACAAACTTGGCCGCAACGCCGTTGTTGAAGCCGGAGGGCCTCCACGTCGCTGGAGGCCCGTTGTGTCGTTGCGGGAGCTACTAGTACTGATGATATTGCTATCACTACTCCTACTGCTACTGGAACCGGCACTACCACTACTACTAGAAGTGGTGCTACTAGTGGTAACTACAGTAGTGTGGCTGGTCCATCGCGTAGGCACTAATGGATGGTCATCACCGCCGCATCACTCCCTTGCTCCTTGCATGTTGTGCCCTTTAGGCCCGCTAGACACTAGCGCACAGCGTTGTTTGCATTGACGCCCAAGGTGAGCTTTTGAAACAAGCTGCCTAACTTGAGCATCCTATGCCACCTTAACATCCGGTTGCCCTTTTGCCTTCCCTTAATATATATACTATACTATCGCGATAGACAGAATTTGATGTGCAAGGGACCATTCACAAAGTGTGAAATGTGGTTAAATCAAATGGCTCCCAAAATTCCATGGGCTTGGGGTGCACTACGCGCACAGATAAAGCCGTAAACCTCCAAACCTAGGGGGCCGTAAAAAATACACACTATTGGAAAACATGTGTGTCAAGGGGCTCTAACCCCCTCAATCACCAACAGAAAATTTTGCGGTGCGGGCGCCGCAACGGTTGACGAATCTCGGTCAAATTTTCCATTTTCTCTACACCCAAATTTACCTGAAAAATAAAAATATAGGAACATGTTGAACCAATATGTCAAACCCCGGCCCTTGTTGAGATGCGGTACGACGGTTCATTAGCAGCCACGGAGGAATGCAGAAAAAGAAACGGAAAAGAGAAGGATACGTGCAAGACCTAATTTGCGAACCAGAGGCAAAGCTTTTGTCCATTTGGATAGTTACAAGGAAAGATATATTGATCTCTGCAGTTCAAATAACATGTCAAAATATCACCTCTTTGTAATTTTCGGTGTAGAAATCCTGCTTCCATTGAAGTCTCTGTGCGAAAAGGTTTACGGCGCCGTAAAAAATGACGGTTCTCAAGAGCTTAGAAAATAGCAGAATGTGGAGAAGATTTTGTTACTCACTAGCGGGGTGGGGCGGAGATGCTTAGATGGGGAGGAAGCTGCAAAGTCCACTGGTGCTTCCCATGTGTGCCGTGTGATCCCCGTCATAAGCTATGGCAGCTAGACACATTGGAGAACACCACCAATGGGTAGGGCGTGATTATTGTGTAGTGGGTTCACATTTACGGCGCCAGCGCTCGCGCCGTAAAATGAGAGGGGGTTATTTTTGATGATTTTCACGATTATGGGGTTCTTGTGGCCGTGCCCTTCACCAACACCGGCCAAAAAAATTTTGGGTTCCCCTAAACACGGTAACAAATGCTAAAATTGCAAATCGCACAAGCTGCATATTCCTAGCAATATGCAGGGGTCATGAAAACATGGGGGCGATCTAAAAGGGTTTTCACACCAGCCTAATAGGATCCAATGGGTTCACCATTGTTGGAGGGGGGGGGGGGCTTCTTCCAGTGAAGACGTTTGATGTGGGCCATAGACGGGGGGGTCCGGTGTAGTGCATAATCAAGGGGATTGCGGGAGGAGGGTTCATGGTGAAGGAATGGCGGTCTCTCTCATCTCTGTCTCTCATCCTTCACACATTTTAAAGAAGAGAAGGCCCTCTCGACATCACAACCGGTGGCAAGCACCGCAAGACCTTGACGTGCAATGCCGGCGAGCTTTGGTCCATTTGCCGCCACCAATCTACCATCCGAAAAACGTCCGTGGGCTGCACTTGAGGAAGTTTCGAATGAACTTCCCAACCGGCTCTCAGGTTTGACCACAAGTAGAGCGCACAACATGGATGTAGGCAGACAGCACCTTACCAATATCAACCTAGGAAGCGATGACTTCTCACTGCCGTGGGTCAAACACCCGTGCTTGCTGCAAAAAGGGGAGCTTAGGCAGATACTTTTGAAGCTTTGCGTGGGCTGCATCCAAAGCTACTTCAAAAGGTTTGACCAAAGCATCACGGACACTCCTAGTGAGTGCTGCACTTACATCATCAACAAGGGCACCAAATGAGCTTTTGTCGGCAAATTGCCCCTCCACCTTCAGCAACCGATTGAAAACAGAATGCGATTGGGGACGCACATGTTGTTGCTCGCTGCCCCCTTTGGGTGAGACGGATACCTGGATCTTATCCAAAAGTTTGAAGACGGGCTGTGCACGCGCTGTTAAGAAGTTGAGTTGCAGCACTAAATTGTTGTACTCTGACTTCAATAGTGCATGCACTTCCTTTAGCTGGGAGTTAGTGCTACCCCGCGCAATCTCAGCCACAATGAAAGATCGAAAATTAGGCAAATGCTGTGCGAACCACCTGGCGTTACTATACTTGGTATTCCGGCGTGTATGGCAAGGATTAGGGGGCAAAGAACCGCAGAATTTTCGAAGCATGCGACGACGTGCCACATTGGCTTTTCCCTTTAGAAAACGGCGTGCTTTCATTTGTGAAGAGGCAACCAAGGCCACGGCCTGGTGTCCCAACATGTCTCCTCCAACCAGATTTAGGACGTGTGCCACACAGCGCTGGTGGTGCACATGCGGCAAGATGGGCTTTAAATAATCGCGGAACATTGCAGGCAAAGAGTTCGTGTTGTCGGTGACGACTACAACCACATGCTGCCTCCAACCTCCGTCCAAAAATGTGGCAAGGAACTTCTTTACAACCTCTCCAGTGGTTTCCACCGTGTTGTCAGCGATGAAGTGCAGGGACACACACAAGGGTGCAGGGTAGGAGGGTAGGAGGTTGCAAACCCTGAAATAATCCAAACAGGTCGTCCCAGACACACACCCACGTCAACCAAGGAGGCTTGCTATTGGTGCTGCACTCTGAAACAATTCAGACCGGTTGTCCCAGACACACCTCCACTGAACAAAGGACGCCTGCTGTTCGGTCCCGGACCTTGGAAGAATTCAAACAGGTTGTCCCAGACACACCTCCACTCAACCAAAGATGACTACTATTGAGTCCTGGACACTTAACTACTTAAGACAGGCAAACCCACGTCCACGTCAACCAAATATAGGTGCTGTGATGTGATCAGAATGATCGCCAGAGGAAGTTCATCAGAAGCAAGATCGGTACTTGAGTCGATGATCAGTGTAGTGCCATCCACCTTCTCACGGTCGATATTTCGCCTCATCGCACAGCAGTGTTCGATAACCAGTTTGGGTGCCTGTCAGCTGCAGGATTGACCACTGCACTGCAAAAATGCGTGTGCACCAAGAATTGAACCCACCTCCCAAAATTGAAGTCTACTGCACCACCGCCTCAGCTACGACCCACCGCTATGAATTTTGTGTGACACATCAAACCGAGCCTGCACGTGACGTCGAAAAAAGCGTTCTGCGGACTGAAATTCAGCACACCTACCATATTTTTTCGCATGTTGTCTTGCCGTGTTAGAAATCCACCATCAAGGCAACGTTCCTTCAGCCACGTTAGCAATTTCCCACTTGTAAAGAGCGGAATTCCTACAACCAACCATTGTGATAAAAACGATGTGTTGATCTCCTCCTTTGCTGATGTATTGTCCAACGTTTGCTGCTCTTGCGGCTTGGTTGGCGGCTTGTCGAAATTTTCGGGGGTGTGGTATTCGGTACGGCTCCGTTTATGCTCCTCATGCTGCTCTTCCATGCGATCAGCAAACCTCCTCTTTTTGTCCTCCTCATTCAGTGAATCCCTGACGAGAACAGAGGGCCGATGGCGGCAACTTACAGCCCCCGGCATCGACGGAATTTTTGATGCATATGAGTGGCCACACGGTCCTAATGTCGGCACCCTACACGCCCCAATACCTTTAGCCTCACGATTGACAAAAGCATTCAACCATGCACTTCCTGCAACCTCCTCTTCATGTCCTCCTCACTTAGTGAAGCCCTGCAGCCCCTGCTACGGTAACTTTAGGCTCACCCTCTAACCCTTTGACCCTCAACAACCCAACTGCATGTCTGGTAAATACCTTGGGGCTGGTGCACGCTTCTCCTTCTGTACACTTCGAAGGTCTTTGAGATGCCAACCGGCCGCACGAGCATGGGACCCCGTCTTTGCGACCTTGTCATCATGTTGTGCATTCAAAACATGATCAAGCTGCCTACTCGGCTCTGCAGAAATCTTCTTATTGCATACAAAGCAATAATTCTGCCCATGGTGCAGGCCCGGACCATATTTTGTTGCATCCCAATGCTGTGTGGTCCCAGCAGAATCAACGTTGGAGGGCTCCGCATCTTCAACGGGTAGCATGGATGCAATTGCTCGAAACACCTCTGCTTGCACCAAAGATTCCCGTGACGAAGGCAATTGGTTGCTGATCATGATCTCCACAATGGCTTTGTCAACCGCTAGAGACACCGCTTTTTCAGCGCACAGGGGCCTTGCTCTGCCGGGGGAGGACGACCACTGTAGGCTGCCACTCACACCCCTACGGCCCAGTGCGTCTTAGGCTTTTGCTTCCGGGCAGAGTGACCCAAAGGCGAGTTTTAAAAACAGTTGGGAGCAGACAAAAAAAGTGGTGAGTGGTTGGAAAAAGCGGTTGGGGGCATTTGCAGGCTATTGGAGGGCAGTGTGGAGCATATGAAAGTGATGGAGAGGCCACCAGCCCCAATGGCAGGAGGCTCTTTCTGTAATACAAACACTGCCCCCCCTCGCAGCCCAACTTTTCCCACTGGTGCCGTTCCCAAGAACTTGTTGAGGATTGGCGCGGGACGGCGCAGGGCTCCTTGAGAACGAAAGGCAAATACAGGGAGGTACACTACACAGGCAAACACAGAGCAAACGGACAGGCCAGGTCTGAGTTTAGAGGGCTCAGGGAGAGAGGCTCTCACCCCTCTAGTTCCGGTCAGCGTCACGGTAACTGTCAATACCAACCATTTCCTTCGAATACCGACAACGGCTCCAACGGTCTTGCAGTCTCCAGCGGTCTGCAATGGTAACCGCCGCCTGCTGCTCTCCAACCGCTTTCCCAACCGCGACCAACAGCTTTTACAATTGTTCGCTGCAACACACCGTGGCCTCCGCTGATTCAAGCGTAGGCCGGGGGGGGGGGTGCAGTGTGGCGTCGGGGATGTGGGAGACATTCGATCCTGACGCTGAGGAAGCAAAAGGCAGTTGGCTTTTCTGACATCATGAGGGCGAATGCTCTTCGGGCCGTGTTATTGGAGTATGACAATAATTTCTTTTGGGGCCCTCTCAAGGTGCTCCCTAATTCAAAAACAGGTGGGGTGACCTTGCACTCCGTCATATCCAGGCCATCACTTACTGGTGAGCGACGGCGGTTGGAGCGTAACAGACGGCGGTTGAGCAGTTCTTTTGGGAACTCCTCAGGGGTGCTCTTTAGTGCCAACAAAGGGGGGGTTGCTTGCGGATGGATTGTTGTGGTTCAAAAATGCTGGCAACACTATTGGTCTGACTTGTTGGAGTTGGCTGAGATGCTTCGCTGTGTCGTGTGTTTGATTCCTGGGCATTTGATTCATCTTCTCCTGTTTCAAGCTCCTCACCAGTGTGGTTTGTGGTTTGCACGGATTGTGGTGACAACCCAAAGACAAGCTCAGCTTCTTTGTGTGCATTTGGACGTAGCAATGATATGGCATCCTCTAAAATCATGAAATCCCCAAGGCGTCGGCCAAGCGGTCGACCTTGGGCATCTTTCCCGTATATACCAAAATCGGACGCCGTCATTTTCTTCATGTTGTTCGACTTGATTGCTGGGCTTGGGGAACCACGAGGCAGTCACCCACTTCCTTTGTGGGTCGGTTGTCACTTTCATCGGGATGTATTTAATCCCCTTGTCAGTAACAAGGTGTTCCATGGTGGCTAAGAGAGGAGAGGGCACAACACAATATCCATGCCCATCCCCAACCAGCTTTGATGATGTCCTTGAGCGAAGCAAAAAACTATGGGCGACACAAAATAGCAAAAAAAAACGCACATCAACGTTCAACTCCCTTTTTCCTCCCATATCTTTCCGCATCTTTTCCCATCTTGCCCCATTTTTCCATTTTCGGCCCATTTTTCCTCCCACATCTTTCCCCATCTTGCCCCATTTTCCCACTTCTCTATGATGTACCGCATGATGTACCCCATCTGGGTACATCTCAGCCCTGGAAGCAAGAGTTCCATTGCGCACTGCCCCAAGGCAGTGCGGCGGTGTATTTTAGGAGTTCCACTGCCCCCTGCCGCCCGGGCGGCGCGGCAGTGTATTGCAGGAGTGCCACTGCCCACTGCCCCCAGGGAATGACGCAGTGTGCAGCAGGATTTCCACTGCCCGGTGCCACCGGGCAGTGCGGCGGTCTACGGCAGGACTCCCACTGCCAATTGCCCCGAGGAAGTGTGGCAGTGTGCAGCGGGAGTTCCACGGCCCGCTGCCACAAGGCAGTGAGGAAGTGTGCAAGGTCCCAGCAGGATCCGGAGGCACCATGGTGTGGGCCTTGCGGGAGCTGCAACAGCACCAGCAAGCGGAGGAGCAGGGAATCCCCGGAGCGGCCTGGAACAGAAGCCGCCGGACGAAGGGACGGACCCAGCCGCCATGCAGGTGCCACACAGAGCGCACACACGCACACACCCTTGCCCATTTTGCTATGCCCTTAAGCAAGACATCGTTGCCATTGCCTTCTTGTAACAGCGCCTTCAGCACACCACACCACACCACACCACACCACACCACACCACACCACACCACACCACACCACACCACACCACACCACACCACACCACACCACACCACACCACACCACACCACACCACACCACACCACACCACACCACACACCACACCACACCACACCACACCACACCACGCCCCACACCCCACCCCACACCACACCACACCCTAAACCACCCCACGGCACACCATGCCACTCTACGCCACCCCGTGCCACAGCACAGCACAGCACAGCACCGCAGACACAGCTCTGCGCCCATCATCCACATGCCGACGACACAGGGAAAATGTTGAGGGGGTGGGGGTGGGGGGTAAGGGCAACAATACCTTCCCTTGCCCCTGTTGCCGGATGAAGTCCAGTCCGGGTTGCTGGAATCCAAGGGCAATGAACTTCTGCCGGTTGGTGAAGTGGGAGGGCAGGTTCTCAGGCCCGATCACACTCTTGTCCATGTCCGTCAGCTCCTGCTGCAGCTCGTCAGCCATATTGGCCAGCAGCTTGTCTACAACGGGGGGCTTCTCTGCCATGGACTCCCATCGTTTGAGCCCGACCAGGACTTCCCCAGGAATGTTCAAACTGCAAGAACGTGGAGGGGGGTGTCATAAAGGAGTGCTATGGGCAGAATGCAATCCCAAGCAAGCCACAACATGAGCCCCCCCATAGGTTGTGCTGTTATTTTATCACCGACCAAACTCCTGTACGGGGACCTGTCCGTACACCAACTGTCGGAAAAGGGATGGATCGGGGCGGGGGGTGGGGATCCAAGCTGATCACATATAACAATGATCGACACTTACAATGCACTACCCATTCAACAGCTGCTTGACTACCATCTACAACCTGCGCCGCAACTGGTTCGAACCATTTACAAACTGTAACCTTCTGCAACCCCTTACAACCCGAAATAACCGTTCAAAAAACCGCACACCTGAGCCCGCCGTAGCTCTACAACCTGCTACACCCCTCTACAGCCCTCTACAGCCATCTACAGCCATCTACAACCCTATGCAACCCGCTACAACCGTCCGCAGTCGTTTGTGTCCCTCTAAAAGGTTCTACAATGCTCTACAGCATTCTGAAGGGTGGCAGGCGGCTCGATGACCCTCTGCCTGGGACAGCCTCCAAAAACTCGCTACAACCTGTTCCAACCCCTTGTACCCTCTGCAACACGGTCTTTCAAATTGCTCCCCACCACAACCCTCTTTATGATTTACAAAGACCCCGGCGACCCTCTATAACCCCCTACAACCCCAAAAGCCGTCAACTATTCTACAAAAGCGAGGGATCATGCCTTCACAGCTGTCCCTCCTACGACAGTTGCAACCTCGTCTGTGCACAGTGCCTGCAACCCAGCTGCTCTTTCCCTCTCCCCAACTACCCACGCCAACAGCATTAGTAAACAACAAGAACTGCTCCGAACGGTTTTGCCAACCCCCTCGGCTACCTTCCTAACTACTCCTAACACAGCGCGCTGGGTCAGTCTCCTTTGCCGCCCTATGCTACACACCTCCCACCAGCATTCACAAAAGCCCGCACATTCTCAGGGGTCTTCGGATCAATTGCATCCTCCAGCATGATGGCAATACCAAGTCGTAGAATGTACTCCGCGAAGGGTGTGGCAGCGCGCTCCAAGGGGAAGGTCTGCAGAGTCACAGACAATGTGCATGATCTAATGGCATGAGAGAACGCTTGCCTTGGGTGCGTCCTGATGCCGTGCAGTGGGCGCCTGTGGGATGGCCGGCTCCGCGGTAGTGTACACGTGCGATGGTCGGGCATGTGTGCAGTGCATGTGCTGCAGCTGCTTGAACACTGCTGATTGTGGCCTCAAGAATTCTTAGCATCCCCAGGTCTGACGCAGGGGGTTAAAATCAAGGGGCAGACCCCCCTAGGGCATTTGGAGACCACTCCCAGAAGGGGGTGTTGCAGAAAAGCTGGCTGGTTGCCGCAGTGTCCAATGCCATGTCTTTTGAATAACCTGCTTTTTGGTCAAAGTCAACACGGAGGGATGTTTGTGCACAGCACCAGCTGTTGGGGCGCCTTTCCTGGGACCAACCTCAAAACCACCAAACACCAACACCCAGAATGGTGTGTGTGGCTTGGTGTGGCATGGCATGGCATGGTGTAGTGTGGCCACTTGGGGGGGAGAAAGGGGGTCCAGTTTAGTTCTGGACCCTAATCCTGCGGCATGGGCAGTGGGTCCAGAGGCGGAGGTGGGAGGGTTCAAAATTTTTCACCAAGGGCATTTTTGACCTCCCTGTTTCGTTCTGAGCATTTTGAATATACACGAGAGAGGCAAAATCTCCTTTTACCATGAACCACAAACAAAAAGCAGTAGGGCATTCCAGGGGACGCCCAAATGAATCAGCAGGACCACCCAGCAAGCAGTGTAAGTAAGACACATGGCACCGCCAACAACTTCAATCCGATCCATTGTTTTATGCCATTGTTTGCAAGCAATCGTTTCACCGCCACTCCGTCCTTCCATCCACATACATACAAACATACACGTATGTATGTATGTATGTATGTAGGTTGCCTATTTTTAGCAGTTTGGGTAGGAGATTGCCATAAGTGATGTCATACCCTATTTTTAGCTCTTCCAACCCCTGAGTAGGCACCAAACCCACCCCTACCCATCTAAATACCTTCCAAAACACGTTTTTTTTTGAGTTCCCCAACCTCAAAATAGGGGGGGGGGGGTATCCTTACTTCCCATTGAAGACGCACCCAGTAGTGGGGGGGGGGAATCCGCGTATAGGCCATATATATTACTACACCCCTCTCCCCTTAAATTTAGCTAACAAGCAACAAGCAACAACAAGCAACAACACGTCTCCGTGCCGTTTTGGCCATTGCTTTGTCCCAACGCTTCGGATCTTTTGGCCATGTAGCCATCTTGGAGCCTAGGTGGTGGCCTTGCCAAATCCAAGTTTTGAGCCAAAAACTCACCGGTGGCGGCCCGGGGCGTGGGCGCCAAGTCGGGAGGTGCCCTCCCAAACCTGCGTAGTTTTGGGCCAAAAACAGCCATTTTTCGCCCAAAACAGCCCTAGTAAGGGTTCAAAACAGCCCAACGAAGGCAAACGGCTGCTACACTCCACGTGCGGCTTGACTTTCTCGCGACCAAGGGACCTTTGGTGCCCTCTAACTCCACGATATGTCCGAGAAACGGCCCAAAAAGGCACCAAAAAGCCCCAAAATCTGCGCAATGTGCACCAGCACCCCGAAACCAAGAACGGGCCGTATCTTGGGCTACGTGGCTCAAAACCGAATTCCGAGGGCACCTAGTCCACCCGCAACCCCCCACTTTTTATGGTTTCCAAGCCTCAGAATCGCCCAACGAGACACATAGACCCCCGTACCAGTGGTCACTTGGTGTAGCCGGAGGGCCGGCCAGCCCACGCACAGTGGGGGCCAACGGTGGGTCCACCAGGGTCCCCGGGGCGAAAAAAACATTTTTTCCAAAGTTGTTCCTAGACCACTTGGGATGCTCAAACAAGTGTTTTTAGGCCGTTTTGAGCCCGTGGTGGCGCGTTTTGGGCCATGGAAAATCCCAAAATGCCTTGAAAATGGGCCGTTTTAGGACCAACAATGGGTCAAAAATGGGTCAAAAACGCGTTTTTCCAAAAATGATCCTGGACCATTTATGATGCTCAAACAAGTGGTTTTAGCCCATTTTGAGCCCGTGGCGACGGGTTTTGGCTCCTGGAAACTCCCAAAATGCCTTGAAAATGGGCCATTTTGGGACCAAAAATGGGTCAAAAATGGGTCAAAAACGCGTTTTTCCAAAAGTGATCCCGGACCATTTGGGATGCTCAAACAAGTGTTTTTAGCCCGTTTTGAGCACGTTTTGACCGAGTTTAGCCCCTTGCACCACATGTATGCACCACTTGGTGCCCTTCGCACGTACCTTAGAGCCGTGTGGTGGAGCCACCTAGAGTTGGGAGAGGGGTGTAGATTAGAGGATATATATATATATATATATATATATCCTCCAATCTATACCCCTCTCCCCAACTCCAGGTGGCTCCACTACACGCCTCTAAGGTACGTGCGAAGCGCGCAACGTGGTGCATACATGTAAAGGGGCTAAATTCGATCAAAACGGGCTCAAAATGGGCTAAAACCACTTGTTTGAGCATCCCAAATGGTCCAGGATCACCTTTGGAAAAACGCGTTTTTGACCCATTTTTGACCCATTTTTTGTCCCAAAACAGCCTATTTTCAAGGCATTTTGGGATTTTCCATGGCCCAAAACGCGTCACCACGGGCTCAAAACGGGCTAAAAACACTTGTTGGAGCATCCCAAGTGGTCTGGGAACAACTTTGGAAAAAATCATTTTTTTCGCCCCGGGGACCCTGGTGGACCCACCGTTGGCCCCCACCGACCACCAAGTGACCACTGGTACGGGGGTCTAGGCGTCTCATTGGGCGATTCTAGGCCTTGGACACCACAAAAAGTGGGGGGTTGCGGGTGGACTAGGTGCCCTCGGAATTCGGATTTGAGCCACGTAGCCCAAGATACGGCCCGTGCTTGGTTTCGGGGTGTTGGTGCACATTGCGCAGATTTTGGGGCTTTTTGGCGCCTTTTTGGGCCGTTTCTCGGACATATCGTGGAGTTGAAGGGCACTAGAGGGCTCTTTGACACGGCGAAGGCAAGCCGCACGTGGGTTGTAGCCACCGTTTGCCTTCGTTTCGGCATTTCGCCCGGGTTTGGGAACCATTTCGGGCGAAAAATGGCTGTTTTTGGCCCAAATCTGCGCAGATTAGGGAGAGCACCTCCCGACTTGGCGCCACCGGCCCGGGCCGCCACCGGTGAGTTTCTGGCTCAAAACTTGGATTCGGCAAGGCCACCACCTAGGCTCCAAGATGGCTACATGGGCAAAAGATCCGAAGCCTTGGGACGGAGGGATGGCCAAAACGGCATGGAGACGTGTTGTTGCTTGTTGTTGTTGTTGTTGTTGTTGCTTGCTAGCTAGATTTAAGGGGAGAGGGGTGTAGTAATATATGGCCAATACACGATTCCCCCCCCCCCCACCCTGGACCCTAGTGTGCGACTTGGGGCAGGACTAAGGACCCCCCCCCTATTTTGAGGTCGGGAAACACAAAAAAAATGGGTTTCGGGCTTGGATGGGACAGTGTAAGGGCTGTAGACAGGGTTTTTGGGCCAGAATTTGCTGTTTTTCATGTATGACATCACTGCTGGTAGGATCCTAACCAGAGTACTAAACATAGGTACAATTGTGGTCCAAACCCCTAATGCTAGCACCAAATACCCTCAATAACAGTTTGAGGGACATTGAAAATGGACAAGAGTATGTTAAAAACGCTGAATTACTATGTTATTGGGTGTATACAGGGGCGGTGTGGGTTATTTTTAGGATTTAGTGGTTATTTTTAGTACATTGGTTGAGATCCTATCCTATTCAAATTCTCGCCCAAAAACCCTGTCTACAGACCCTCCACTGTCCCATCAGACCCTGAGACCCATTTTTTTGTGTTTCCTGACCCCAAAATAGTGGGGGGGGGTCCCTATCCTTGTCCCAAAGTGCACCGGTTGGCCCACGGTGGGGGGGGGGGATTGCGTATTAGCCATACATATATATATTACCCTCACGTGACACTTCACCCGGCTGGTATTACCCTTATGTGAGACTTCACCCGGCTGGGAGGGGGCCCACAACCACTTCTGAGACCACTAAACCACTGCGTTTTGGAAGAACCCCCTTCAGGACCTTGGAAGTGTTGGTCAGGGACTTCTTTTTTTTTGAGCCAGCCTGTGAACCTCAGAGCAGGGGTTGTGGAGGGACCACCTGTGATGGGGAAATAGGGGACAAAGTGTCTATGGGGTCCCCTAGACCCATTGACCTTATTCAGACCTTGTCCCCCATTAAGTAGTTTTTTTCCTTTCCCAACTCAGGGTGGTGGGGTAGGGCCCTTGAAAATCCCTTGACCCACACTGTTCTCTTTTTTGTCCCGGAGGCACGACTCATCAAGATGTTAGACTTGAGCAAGGTCCATGTCGGAACAATTGCTCTAATACAAAATGCTCAACAATGTTCTTTGGCGCTCACTAGCGCTCATGATGTACAATAGACCCTTGCCGCAAAACTTCTTGTGCCTTTTGTTTTGCTCGCCCACTACCATTGACAGTGTGCCTTGCATCACATTAAGTCGGGGATAGAGATAGAAGACTTGATACACACGGGGTTTGACGGTTTGACAGAATTTGGAAGACTGTTCAAGTGTGTGATGGGGCTTGCAGAGCCAAATTATGCCGGAGGGAGGAGGCAACTGGCGGAAGCCCCAGCACCACTACCACAAAAGATTAGCTCACCTCACTGGCCACTGCAACTGCATGGGCAATGTTGCGGGAGTCGATGCCATATTCACTGGCAATGCGCAGGTCGGCACCCTCAGTGCCTCCGGACCAGTTGGAGTCCCATGGCGTCATCTGGGACGAGCGGCTGTCGAACCGGCACAGCACTCCCTCGATGGCCTGCTGCAGGTGGTTGTACTCCTCCAGGGCCTCACGCTGTTCGTAGGTGAGTTTCAGCGCCGAGAGCATCACAGTGTTGTCGTTGTGAGTGAAGTTCTTGCGGTATGCTCCATCAATGACCAGGTTGGGGAAGCCTGTGCAAAAAGGAAGAGGCAGGGCCACATTCAGGACGGGGCATGACAACGGGGTGGGGTTGGGAAGAGCGGGGGTATCAGGATGTCAGACCTCCAAAACAACTGAAGCAGAATGTGTCATTGGCAGTCGCATTGGCACAGGGCTGAGAGAAGACAGGGTTAGGAAATGCAAAAGGGCAAAAGAGGAAGCTGGTAGAACAAACAATAAGCATATCTGTGAGCCAGGCTAGACGTGTACCGCCGGCAGACAAACAGTGCAGACGGCACCTCCCGAAGCGTCACCTTGTTCAACAGATCCATGCCCCCAAAGGCTTCAGGAACCGGTTCCTCAGAGATGTATATTTGTGGCTTGCGGATACCCTCCAAAGTTCTCTCAGTCAAGCATAGGCTCCCAGATTTTTGGTTGCAGCGAAGGATAGAGCCCCCTGGCTGGACCCACCCCCAGCAGAAAAGGGGCTCAATTGACTGGACCACCAAAAGCCCCTGAGCATGGGCTGGCCAACTTTACTATGGGGGATGGGGGGCATTTCACCTCAGCGCATTGGAAGCCCCCCCATAAGGATCCTCGATGGGAACCTCTGCGGCAAACAATAATTTTCAAGTTCCCAGTTGTGGCAGACTCCTGTCCAGACATGTCAACCCTCCCCATGGAACACTGTTGTTGTTATGTACCATCAGGGAGCTGCAATTCAAACCAAGCCAAAATGTGCATCAACCTCGGCATAGACATTGGGGTTTCGGACTTGGGATTCTGTGGGAAAAATGTACAAATTCTTAGAGGCGGCACTTTGCTTCCTTGACACACTGTTGGGTCTTTGGTAGACAAGCATTGTTTTCAACAGGAGTAATAGGTAATCAAAATTTTGGTTGAATCTTTTTGTCCCATCTCACTGCATTTGACCACCCCCAACCCTGTTTAACAGAACGCTGAGCCCACACGATGCAAACTTTTCTACGTTGACGAATACTTAAACCCCACTTTTGGGCTTTTTCCACAAGCTACCGGAGAGGGGGATATTCCGTGTCTAACAAATTTTAAATCTACAAATTCCGCGGCAAGAAATTCTGTACGATTTCTTAAAAATGAGCGAACAAATTATGTATGGTTCCCAGAAATTGGTCATAGTATGAAATGGTCGACTTTGCATGGTTGCTGTTTTTCCCAAGTGGACTGTGCATGATTAACCCTCAGCAGGCCATTTCTTGGTGAGCCCAATCACCAAAATATGTTCAGAATGTATACCACCAATAAGCCATATGTCAGCAGAGACATGTCATACCTGAGTAGGTACATGCATGTGCGCACAATTGTGGGGTCATGGGTTCAACGCCGACCGCTGGAACCTTTTCTAGCGCTTTTTCTGGCGCTTGTCCTGGCGCTTTTTCAGCATTACAAGTGCACATCACATGCATTGGACACAATCACAAACAACAAAAAAAAGCTGGGTACCACAAATCTTTGAATCCAGCCACTCGCCAGCTGGGTAGTGTACCCAGAGGCACAAAGTGCAACACTACACAAAGGCCCAGCACAGGGCAGAAAAAAGAGACAAATGGGTACTGGCGTGGTACAAGTGGACAAAGGTAAGGCTTAATGTACAGCAGTGCAAATCCTTAAAAGCACTGAACAAATTGCGCACAAAAATTTCGCACAGAATTTGTTAAACAGAAATTCCACCCCGCAGAATATCCCCCCCTCTGGTAATGGATTTTTTAGGTGGAAGGTCAGTATAATTCTAGTGATGGCATCCATGTGATGAGAATTTGTGCAGAAGTAGGGTCACAGAAAAGGTGTTTGGTGCGTGTTGAAGGGCAGTTGACGCACAGTTGTTATGCAGCCATGGTACAGGCATACAGCACATGCTATGTGCAATTTTCACCCCTTTTCAAAACCTTCTCCGGGATTTGCATCCACCTTGTCCTTTGTTGGTGGAGATTGGGTTATGATGAGAGGGAACTACATGACAACTAGAACATTCATGATGCATCAGCCATTGAAGGCCAGCTTGTTAATGCATGAAAAGACTGATCCGTGGGTTGAATACAATTCTACAGAGTTATATACATAATTGTGTTGCTGCCCTGCTGTATGGAGGAGGTGGGTGGTTTTAAAGGGTTTCTTGTCTGTTAGGTTTTGCCAAATATGCACGCAAGGCCCGCAGTGCAACAACATTGCCCTCCTCCTGTATGCAATCTGGGATGGGATGCCCAGCCCCCAATAATCAAGTTGAAGCTGCCCACCTGGACCCCAAAGTTCAGAAAAACGAAAAAAAAAACTGAAAATGTTACCTTTGGAATCAGCACAACAAGGGGGCCTAGAAACGCCATCATTTGTCTAGGATTCAGTCAGAAAAACTTTGACCATTTTTGACCCCAAAGACATTTTCTTCGGTGCCTTCAGCACCGGACTTCAGAGTGACTGAATCATGATCCTGGTCAATCGAGCCACGGGCCAGCCCATTGACCAAGCCATGGAGAGGATGCGCCTGTGTAGCGCGGAAACTGAATTCAAAAGCCGAAGGGATCCTCAATGCACTGGCTGCTGAGGACTTCAAATGCAACCAGCCCTGTTGTCCAGTGTGAGGAGCCAGTTTGCCAGATATCGCTATGGCAAAACAAAACCAGCGCTGGACAGTCGCCAACTATCAGGCAGCTTGGTCCGGTGGTGGTGCTTGCAAGCATGCAGGCTCAGAAAAACAGTCAATTTCTCGTTGCTAAAACCCCTGGGGTTCAAGTTGACGACTTCCAGTTGCCCAAGACTCCACACGGCACATTTAGTGATTCATGGGGTGTGGCCTTGGGCAAGGGCTGTGAACATACCTCTGCCTTGTGCTAGCTGGAACAGCTCCCTTGCAATGTGGCCACCCAGGCCATTGAAGTCGTGGTTGTGAATGTAGATGATGGGGGGCAGCAGGTTACGTTGGGCAAACACCCCCCGAATCGTCTTCACATGCTCCCACACAGCACTGGTCGTCCACCCGGGTCCTTGTCCAGGGTTTTTGATGCGGATCTGGAGCCACATGAGAGGGAGCCACAGGACTTGCAGGTTGGGCTGAGCATAGAGGTTGAGGTAATTAGGCTCTTCCAGCTCGAGCAGTCTCGTGTGCCCAGGATAGCGTGGCATTATTACTTCTGCCCTGGCAGGGGACGCAAACTCGGTACCTTGTGGTCAAGCGTCATGTGCTATGACAGCCGAGCCACATGATCTCTCAATGTTGGGCTACCTTCCCACAAAAGCGGTGTCCATAAAACCGGTGAACTCTGAGAAGTCTCTGTTGTTTTGTCCAGCAGCGGCCCATGGGGCGATGTGGATGCGTGCACATGGCAGGGCGGGCTGGGATGCAGGGTGAGGTCAGCCTTCTCACTAAGACCCAGGCGCGTGGGTCTGCCCAGATGCACCCCTTTGCTCTGCCTGGGTCTGCCCGGATGGAGGTCAGAGACTGTCACAAATCATTCCCAAACCTTGTAGATGCAAGAGTAACAGCAATGCACTGTGGCTTTTGGCACATCAGAAAATCTTTGGTGCAGCAACCAAAATGGCAAGTGGCCAACCTTGATTTCACCTTGTTCCATATCATCTGGTTGCATCAATTTCAAGCTGTCAAATGTTTCCCAGCCCTCCTGCCACAAAGCATTCTCATTTTGTGCAAGGACTGGCAAGGACTAGCAAGGACCAGCCACTTCAATTCGTCATTTGGGAGTGGTTGGTTCAAGCCCTCAATTGGTTTCTTGGCTGTTGTTTGCACAGGTAGTGGATTACACAGCACAACATCTGCCCTCACATTACAAGCCCAAACATCCTCACTTCCTTGGAAGCCTCTGATGTTTCTGACTTGCGTGAAATATGTGAGGGGCTCGATGTATGAGAGTGGGAATCTGTGGTGGCCTTGCCACTACTATCAGATCCTGAACCTGAAGAAGAGGACATTTCATCACCAGAACCTTCTGGGTGTGGAACCTGATGCGCACGATGCTCTAGACGCCGCTGCTTTGCTGTGGCACAGGACAATGCAGCACAATAAAGCAGTCCAGAGGCCTTATCAACAGGTGGTCCTAACATATGCACCACAAGTTCACCCCCCAGAAGGTATCTTTGCCCACCAAGATTTTCACGCAAATTCATACATTCAGTCATGGATTGTGACACTGGTATGCTAGCTGGAGCACCCAGGTCTAAGAAAGACTGGCAGCGGAGATCTGGCCCTGAAGTGGACAATGCCAATGCCTTTTGGAAACACAGCACACACGATGCTGCTGCTGCAGGATGTGCTGCAGGCTTACTGTTGTTTAGCACAAATTTATCCGTCATCAGACGAAAATGAAAAAGTGGTCCCTGCAGGGCAGAACACAAGGATCCCAGGTACTACATCCACAAAGCGCACGGTCTGCAGCTGTGGCCTCGTCTTGACATCCTACAGAGAACACAGTGTCAGCTGACACTGCGTTCCATCTCCATGTTGTGCATACGCTTACTGCATGTGGCACACAGAAGGTCCCCTGCAGCCCAAGTCTCTTGCACACATCTTGCCCTGGTCTGCCTGGATAGGCCCCCATCCTTTGCCCGGGTCTGCCCTGATACCCCCCCTGGGTATGCCCAGGTCTGCCCGGATACGAACAAATTTCTGCCCGGATACTGGGGAGAAGGCTGTCCCAGGTCCTTGCAGTGTGCAAACCTGAGGTAGCACAGGTACTACATGAATATTTTTTGTTCACTCTAAGTTGGGATAGGATGTTTATGGGGCCAGTTTTTGCATGGCTTTGGGGCGGGGGGGGTGGATGGTGGCGAGGCAGGGGGCGGGGGGGGGGGGGGATGCCAGGAAGGTTGAGTAAGTGTGCCAGTTGGTACTTCCAGGTGTCCACACTGGTTTGTGTTTTCAGAAGGAAGGGAGGGGGGCTCTCTTAGACTGGGATTTCCTGCGGCCAACATTGGCACACCCATGCACCTTCGAACCCCTCCCCACGCCCCACCTGTACCCCTTCACCCAAAACATGCGCACCCCACACACCCTCCACACCCCCACGCCCCGGCACTCATGCACCCCCACCTGATGCAACGTCCGACCAGCCTGCTCAAAGATATTGAGTTGCCGAGCGGTCCACTCCCCAAGCTCCTCAAGAGTGAACTTGGTTGAGAAGACCCACGTGGGCATGGGGCTGCAGCCGGCAGCCAGCAGCTCTGCGGTGGTGGCGTCCTGTGACGAGTACTGGCGGGCAAAGTCAAAGTAGTTGCCCGCGTGGAAATTGTATGGGAACCAGGGCACAGTGTCGGCCTTGGGGTAGCCATAGTGTCCCCTCACAAGTTCTGCAGTGGCAGCGAACAGGGGCTGGCGGACGGATGCGGGAAGCTCCTTCAGGCCTACAGAATGGTGCAGATGGGGTGCAGGGTCAGGACGGACACAATCATCGTGCAAACTGTGAGCTTGCAAGCCTGAGAGGAATATTTTTGGCAGGGTCTGAGGCTGTTGGACTCGAGGATCCCACGGGCTCTCATCGCAGTAAAAATGCCACCTGCGGGTGCCGCACTTGGTACCAAAAAGTGGCCCTGGACGGTGAAAAACTTTTGGATGGCTTTGGTGCCCACAGCCCACAGACTACCAGCCGTCTGGCTCCTGACGCAATTTTGGGCCGGGGGTTGAACTGTCGGGGGTGGAGTAGGTTCACGAGTTTGCCAGCACTTCGGGTTCAATGCACTCAGTTGTATTTTGTGGAGGCCTGCCTCTGGGCTGTGTGTGGTTGTGGGGAAATGTGCAGGTGGGAATGGGGGACTGTGTGGGGGGAGGGGGGAGGGTAGAGTGAAATTACATTGCAGGCTATTAGATCAAAGACAACAAAGGTCCATGTATATGGGAAAATGCCACATACCTCCCTTTTTGGGCCTATTAGCGTACCATAGGACAAGGGGTGAAATTTGTGTTTTCAGCCCTTGTAAAATTCTTATTTTGTCCAGTGAAAGTATGCCCCAATGATGGTCACAGGCCCCCTAAAATTAGTCTGACTCAATTGTGAGTCAGCTTTTGGTCGCACATGCTGATTTTAGGGTAGTATTGTCGCAATTTATCCAAGTTTGACTGAATATTCAGTCAGGTTTTAAAAAAACAGCAAAATAGACATACCATTTGAGACATCTTCATCTGCACTATCATTGAAGGTCAAATTCACTGGTACACATAGCGTGATATACAACTGCACGACAAAAGACGAGAAAAAGCACAAATTTCATGCATGCAATTTGTCTACAGCAAAAAGCATGAAACTGTCTAAATTGGGGGTCTAAAGGGGGGGGGGGGGGGCAACTTTGGACTCCTAAGTATGTGTACTCCCATCGTGGCCAAATGATCCCCGAACAAGGACATAAGTGTTGCTCATGGCCGCCAACGGTCCCCAGAGAAAATGCACTTTTCACCCAAAACATGCAGGCCGTTTTGCAGTGGGCAGAAACAGTCATTTCACACACACCATGACCGGCCCTAGGCAAGACTACATGCCACAAGAAAACGTCCTTTTCTATTGTGGTGTCACAACATCCCCAATTACACCCTGCAACAATGGTACCACAGAGTCACTAAGGTGGCCAACATAGCCAACATAGCTAAAATGCCTAAAAAATGCACAAGCTGCATATGCTCGTATCAATCCGCCCACACAAACCCTGTGAAGGCGGGACCCGAAACAGCTTTTTCGGCTCAAAATCCAAAAAAAAAAGCAAAGGATTTGTGGTTTTTAGCACAAAAGAGGGGTGGGGCATGTTTTCCACATTTTTTGAACCCCCCAAACCCCCCCTCACCCTCAAAAAAAATGGGTATTAGGGGACAAGGGCGGGTAGGGGAAGGTCACGACCGAAAACTCACCAAGTGATGTGTTTATTGCACAAAATAATGATTCTACAAACCAACAATTGAACCCCTTGGGGGAGGGCATGCGATTGGACCCCAAAAAAAGCGGTCATGTGGCGTTTTCCCATATATGCAAGCCTACATGGTTTCGATCTCACAAACTCAACAAGGTCACTCAAGGAACTATCCAAGATGAAGCATGCGCAAAATGTCCCAAGACGAACCGACTGATGAGTTGCCAAAAAAAAAGGTGCCCACATTCCACCCAACCGTGGAGCATTGGCCGGGTGCTGGCCATTCCGTCCAAGCAAATGCCTACCCTTGGCTGTCCAGGGGTGGTGCTCCCAATCGTGTTGCAGCATTGGGACATCTACTCATGAGGTGTCTTGCGGACGTGGGGATACTGTGCGGTGCTGTTGCTCCTTTTCAGCATGAGGGGAGCACCAAGGCACACGCATCAATGGGGATGGTGGACCACTGGGCGGCAGCGATGGTCACGGTGGTGTGCTCCCTCCACAACATTGGGATACCGTGGCATCTCCCAGTCATTTTCGAGCTCGCGGTGGAGGGGGCAACACAGTGTGTGCTGTGCGAGGTCCAACTGTGAAACGTGGTCATCCCGCAATGGGAGTCCCTCCGGTTGGAGCTGGGGGAGTGCCTGACGAAACCGCTGCAGGTAGCCTGCGACCAAAAAGTGGCCGACGGAGACCTGGACTCCATGTGGTCCTTCTTGATGTGGGCAGTAGAAGAGTCAGTGCTCGCCCTATCCATTGATGGGCAGCCCGGAGAACCCGCTGCCAATGGCACCAGTGGGGCTGCAGCACAGAAGGGGGACAGATGCCATGCTCAAGGAGCTGCAGTCCTGCCCCTGGCAGTTGCGAGCAACAGACTGCCCAAAGACTGCGCCGCTGGCCCACATCCAGGCAACACTGGGGGCGCTGCGCTCCATGCTCCTCCACCGGCGGTCGTTGCAGCCGTGTGCATGTGGCCCCCTGTGCAGCACGCGGGCCTGGGATGCATCGCGGCGCTGCCTTGCACGGCTGCATGAGCTGCGCTTGCCAGGAATGGAGCAGTCGCTGCAACAGCAAGATGCAGCAGAAGCGCTGCTGCCAGGGGTGAACGTGTTGGAAGAGTATGGCAGCTGAAAGGGTTCACCCATGGCAGAACGGGCCAGGTAGGAGGGTCACATGTTTCTGATGCATACCATTGACATACTGCGCACGCTGCAGAGAGTGCGCCGGCATATTGTACGGCAGCCCAGCCTTCAGCACCGCTGATGGATCGAAGCCACGGGTCAGAGCCATTTGGTATTGGGAACCTCCAAGCTCATACCCCACACACCCGGCCTTCTCCGCCCATGTCTCTGCGTTGTGCCGCGACATTGCCACAATGCCCACAGACTCACTGTCGTTACCCTGTGATGTGGGATAGACGTGTGTGGCAGTAGTGCAAAGTCGCTGCTCATTCAACAGCAGGCGCGCTACGGGGGCATCTGAGGGTTTTGTCTCTGTGAGAAGGCACTTCAATGTGCACCAAAATGCACTGCACTTTATCTGCTTCTCTGACGCCCAGGCATCATCACCTGCTCACTGAACGTCGGCGGAGGCAACAGCAAAAGGGGCACAGCCAAAGCCATGAAAATCCACATACACACAGATAGACAGGCAGACATTTCCAGACAAAGGATCAGCACGAAAAGACAAGCACGCATACATACATACATACATACATACATACATGCATGCATACATACATACATACATACATACATACATACATGCATACATACATACATACATACATACATACATACATACATACATACATACATACATACATACATACATCTCTCTGGGACATCCGTTCCCTGCCAACACGGAGCGTTTTCACATTTTTTCAGACTTTTCTCAACTTTTGGTCTAATGCACCAAAATGTCGTCACCTTAGGGGGGGTATGTGTATGCATTTCGAAATCTGTGAGAAAACGCCGTTTCAGAAATGTATGGGTTGGGGGGGGATAGGTGACCATATTTTTGAGTACCGAGGCCGAAGTTTTTTGGTGTTTCAGGGTTTTTGGGCCTCAGCCTGCTCCGCTCACGCGTGCGGGACACCAACTCACAGGTTTTCCCCTGGGTGCTCCGACGTATTGTGGAGTTGGAGCAAAGTGAAAGGAGGTAAATGGATGCATTTTGATGTGCTGAATCCAAATATTGTGGTCTCATGTCCCAACTTGACAGCCTGTTCGAGAAATTCTGCCATCTTTGATTTCTTGCACTCTGGTGAGCTTGATGTTGCAAGTTGCACCAGGCATCACCCGGGTGTCCAAGGTAGTTATTGGTCAAAGTCTTCAACATGTTGGGGTCTTGTGGGGACCCATGTTGCACATGTATTCTACACATCAAATGCAACAAATCCAGCCGAATGACTTGACCCTCATATGCCCATATGTTGGAGTAATGGGGGTAGGGGTGCGGTGCAGTCTGTCTGAAACCAGACTAGAACAGGCAAAAAAACCCCAACCTATCAACGGTAACGGCCAATTTTTGAAAAAATATGCTTCCGGACCCCCCCCCTAACCCATACATCTCCGAAAATTAGCACTCGCTCTGAGCTTTTGATAAATAGACATGTATCTATTTTGCATTGGCTACATGCAAAAACAAACACAAACACAACTTTGTAAAGATCAAATATACACATACATTTCTGAACAAAGAAACATGTACATGGGTGAGTTCCGTAGCACCCCCTAGTAGCGGCCTTCCAACGAGACGCCAAGTGACAAGTTGCAACCCAATCCCTGGTGGCCACCCATAAAGGGCACTCGGCCTAATCCTAAGGGGGGGGAGGGGGGATGCAGCAGAAGCAAAAGAGAATCTAGGTTAGCAAGTGTAAGTAAAAAAAAGGGGCCTAAAGCAGGAGTACGAAAGGCACTGAATGAAGCAACTCGGAACAGTAGTCCCGGACTACACGGCGCTAGGCTACAATACGTTCCTCCCCGCCCTACGTCAATACTCTCCATTTCCCGGGCTTGATAAAAAAATTGACCACAAGCAACAAAATTTGACAGCACGGACCTGCAAGAATTGTGCAAATCGCGTGCAAATGAAATATTACAAATATCATCGTCGCATTCACAGTGCTACATGGGTTAAGAGGGGCAGGGGTAGGGGTAGGGGTAAGGGATGGGGTCTTGGGCCATGGCTTCGGGTCAAAACTCCGGAGCATAGTCGCCAACGGTTGCCCATACCGAAGGCCACGAGCCAGGCCTCCTACAGCTTTTGGAAACTTGCTGTAGATGAGCTGAAATTAGTTGAAAGCAGCTTGCAACAGCAACATCCACCGCACAAATACCACGATTCTAGTCAAAAAGCTGCATGGCTTAAGGGGTCGAGGGGTCAATAAAGGGGTCCTAAGCCATGGTTGCCAGTCAAAGCGTAGTCGCCAACGGTTGCCCATACCGAAAGCTACGAGCTTGGCCTCCTACAGCATTTGCAAACTTGCTGTAGATTAGTTGAAATTTGTTGAAAGCGGTTTGCATAGCAAAATACACCGCACAAATACTATGATTATGGTCACAGAGATGCATGGCTTAAGGGGTGGAGGGGTCAACAATGGGGTCCTGGGCCATGGCTGCCGGTGGAAACTCCGGAGCATAGTCGCCAACGGTTGTCCATTCCGAAGGCTACGAGCCCGGTCTCCTTCAGCATTTGGAAGCTTGCTGTAGATTAGCTGAAAGCAGCTTGCAATAGCAAAATCCAGCGCACAAATAACATGATTCTGGTCATAGAGCTGCATGGCTTAAGGGGTCAAGGGGTCACTAATGGGGTCCTAGGCCATGGCTGCCGGTCGAAACTCCAGAGCAGGATGATGGGAGCTCAAAGAGTGCAGGCAGGGTGTAGGTAGGGTGCTAGCAGGGTGTGGGTGCATACAAATCCATTGACATACAACAAAAGCTGGTTGGTCAGAGGTGTTGAAAAAAACCGTTTTCTGGATTTCTTCGTCTTTGTTACGTCACCTTGGAGAGTAGCGAAGGTCTTAATGTTGGGCGAGTATACGCAAATCACGGGGTAGCAGTCCAACCTGAGCTTTCTCTAGAAATGAGGCAAGGTGCGGAATGGGGCAGGAGAGCGGGGGACAAAATCACAAGTGGCCCATTAGTGGGCCGATTGGCTACGGAACCCTGCCGTCTCGGGATTCCCCAACGCTGCAGAGCGAGGGACAAGATCAGAAGTGGCCCACAAGTGGGCCAATTGGCTACATAACCCCTGCCGTCTAGGGGTCCGCAACGGATTGGCTACATAAGCCTGCCGTTTGGGGGGTCCCCAATGCTTCACAGCGGGGGACAAAATCAGAAGTGGCCCACAAGTGGGTGGATTGGCTACATAACCCCTGCCGTCTGGGGTCTGCAACGGATTGGCTACATAACCCCGCCGTCTGGGGGTCCCCAACGCTTGAGAGCAGGGGACAAAATCAGAAATGGCCCACAAATGGGTGGATTGGCTACATAATCCCAGCTGTGTGTGGGGGGGGTCCCGTACGCTTTACTGACCCTTGCACGTTAGGCCTAGTGGTTGATGGTTTGAGCGTACTCGTTCCTTAACGAAAAAAAGATTCTTGCTGTCCTTAAGGAACATCATGTGACAGACATGCAAATAGACAGACAAACAGAAGGATTTGGGATAAGAGGGGCATTATGGAGGTAATATCATGGCGTCAGTGTGGACTTTTAGGACCTGAGTGCTGCTCGTTCTACCATGCTGTTTCCTGCATACAATCAGAAGTCCAAGGGTCTGCATGTATAAATCTACTAGCAGCAGCCACACTGCATACCACATGCCCTACCATCGCGCACTGTGTGCACAACATGCACATTTTCCTCATATGCAGCAGCTGCATAACAATACCTGTTGACACGTGTCACGTGGGGCCACAGTCACCCAAGCTCCACCCTGATTGCTCAGCTTGTCGCGGAGGTCATCAAAATACTGGTCCAGGGAAATCTCTCCACGACTGTACTTGCTGAACGCAGTCTCCCGGGGGTTGCTCTGGCGCAGTCCCATGGCAATGGCAGCAACCTGTGCACAGGCCTCGGATGTGGGCCATCGCTCTGCATCCACCCCTTGTCCAGGACGGTAACCCTTTACCAGAATGGGTGCCAGCTGCTCAGTCAGCACCGCCTGTGGGGGAACCAGGGACGGAGGGAGGTGGTTGGGCACAAAGGGGGCAAGGGCATCCGGGAGGGAGAGAGGGAAAGGGTGAGGGGAAGGGGGGGGGGAGAGGGTGGAAATTGGGAGGGATAGAGAGGAGGAAGGACGGGGTAAAGGTGCTCCTGAGGTGCGAGGGTGGGGGTGAGTGAGCATGCCAGTCAGTACTTCCGGGGGGGGGGGGGGGTTTGGTTGTGGTTCTTGGGGGCACAGGGTCTGTGGCTCACACACCTCCAGCAGCACGCCGAGCCTAAGACCATGGGGGGATATACCCTTTGCCACTCTAGGCCATGTACCTGTCTCTATCGCTCTGGCCCTGCCTGCTGATACTAGCGCCTCTTCCTAAAAAGCAGAAGCAGCTCCTGCGCATGCCTGGATTCGAACCACGCCCTGTGTGTGCACCTGTGCGGCTTTACCTGTGTACCTCTACCTGTGTACCTGTGTACCTCTGGGCCATCTCGGGGGTGCCAGAATCGCGGCGAAGCCCTTTCTTGGTCCACCCTTTCCGATGTGGCTGCTGACAGCTACTGCCAGCCATCTGTTGGGCAGCACTCATCCACATGGTGTCGGCCCTCCACATACATCCACACCCACTTGGAGTCAGCCCTCTGCTGGGCACTAGTGGCCACTGGACCCTAGGCCAGACGTCTTGCTGCCCGCTCCAGTGTGTACCACGGTTCCAATTGGGGAACTCTGGCTGTTGCTCTCTAGCTGCCGCATCCTTACCCATGGCAGCTAGACTTTGGGCCAATCCTCTCCCTGCTCGTGGCCTGCCTGCTGCAGTGAGTACTAGGGCTCGAACTGGCATCCTTAGACCCGTGAAAAATGTAAGTCATATAAAAAAAAATGCCATGTCATGTAATTGTATTTTTGCTGTAAGCACGTGTAATTTTTTTTTGCTCTCGCAGCATTTATGCTGCTTGGCTGAAAAAAAAAAAAGGAATTTATTTTTGCTGTCAGCGAGGGTAAATTTTTTTTTAAAAATTGTTGTATCTTGCAATACATACACTTGTTGGTTCCGGACGGTACCCTATAGCAACAATGGAGCGCCACGTCTACAAAGCACCAACTACTCTATGTGGTCACCAATTAATTGGGACTTGGCCAACATGACATAGCATAACATGATATAACTGGGACTTGGCACTAGAAACAAAACTAGGCTCAAGAAAAGAATCTTGACAGGGCAATCGCCAACATCAATGTGGCAGCACTGGGAACAAAACCGGGTGTAATAAAAAAAAAGGACCCGGCAGGGCCATAGCCAACGTTAGTGCCAACTACTTACAAATAGTTACAAAACACACGCTTGAAGATCAAATCAGCCTTAGCATCTGAATGTGTCGGTTTGCCTGCTTCTGTGAGATCAATTGTGCACATCCCAAACATATTTTTCTTTTCGAGTCCTCTTGCAACTTTGTGCAAAATTCTTGGCCATTTTTCAATTAACCATCGGCATTTTGGGGGTATTCAGGTATTCGGGTATTCGGGAGGCTACGTATAACACTTGCGATAGATCCACACAACGGGACGGGTGTTCTCACCGGTTGCTCTTGCAGGGTTGGTGCTAGGGTCACTGGGTCTGTCGTGGGAAGGTACGGGGTTGGCAAGGTAAGATCATCTGCCAACACAATGCTGGAGGTGGAGGGAGGTCAACTTCCTCAACACCCTCAAACTCCTCACCGGGGGCTTGAATAACAGAGCAATCCATTCACAACTCTCAACACATAAGGCACAAAGCCGTTTGGCATTGGGGGTGAAAGAAACACCCGCAAGAGGACCACGATGGTCAACCACCTGCCTCATAAGGTGCAACTTTGAAAAGTACAAGGCCAAGCATCATCTTGGAAACCTAGGGCTTTGTGCTCAGTGGCAAATTTGAGGCTTTTGAGGCCCTTCAGAAAAGGGTGCATGAATGAAGTTGAGCTCATGGGTCCCACACCCAAATTGTGCATCGGCACAATGGCTCACGACAATCTAGGGCACAAAGAAACCAATGTAGCCCCGCTGCCACGGGGGGGCCATAGCAACGGGCCATACGCCGACTCCCTCCCACTCTCGGACCACTTTCAGGGCGGGGGGGGGGGGGGGGCGGGGTCTGGGGGGGAAGGGGGGCTGGTTCTGAGGGGGGGGGGGGAAGGGGAGCTGGGTCTGGGGGGGGGGGGGTGCCAAGAAGGGGGGGTGGCAGGCTTCATACGCTGCCAAGAAAGGGGGGGGGGGGCAGGCTTCATACCCTGACAAATATGGCATAAGATGACCGCCTCATCACTACATCACCCCTGCATTCTCGAGGATCCCCAAAGACATGGGGGACAAAGTCACAGCAAAAGAAAAAGCAAAAGAAACAAAAACAAAAGTTTCCCCATGGTGTCCCTGGCCCTGCATACAGCCCTGCAGACTGGCCTCACTGGGGTTTGAACCTAGGACCTCCCAGTTGCAGAGACACTGCTTTCCCACTAGAGTATGGCCCAATTCTGACATGCCTCCGCACAGGGGTGGTATTGATATTTGGTCCAATGTGGTTTTCATCCACTATGGGGTTCTCCTAAAAAAACTGAGTATGGGCTGAATGGGCTGAAAACCCATTTCACCCTCTATTAAGTCAAGCAAAATTTCCTTAGGGCGCCTTCGGCGCCCATGGTCCGGCACTTCCGGGCCAAAACCCAGCAGGGGGGGGCGGGGGAGTCCGCGTCAAGGGTCCGGTCCCGGCGGCCCCCCCGTGCCCGGTGCACCATCACTCTTGACCACGAAAATGCGGCGGCGGCGCCAAGCCATTGTACGAGAGCCAGAGTTAACAATTTTCATCCACCTCAATAAGCACCCAATGTGCAAGAGGGCCATGGTCCTACCATGTTGCTCAATAACCCCTCCCTTCTTTGGGGTCCTCAATGCTCACCATGGGGAGAAAATCAGAAGTGGCTACTTAACCCCTGCTGTCTTGGGGGCCCACATACGGAAGAAATGGGTACATGACCCTTGCCTTCTCGGGGGTACCCAATGCTCACCACAAAGAGGAATCGGAAGTGGTCCTCATGTGGGCAAGATGGCTAAATCACCCCTGCCTTCTTGGGGGCCGTAGTGCTCAGCAAAGGGAGAAAATCAGAAATGACCCTAATATTTTGATCTTTTTTACTGGTGATGTTAGGTGGTGTAAATTTTTTTACCCCTAGTGTGTGTAATTTTTCTGCTATCAACGCGTGCAATTTTCGTTCGGTATTGTTGGGGTGTGTACAAAACAAATTGTTGCGTCGTGCAATCTTTTTTTGTCGCGCTGTGTACTTGAAAATTTTGTACACGCATACAATGAAAAACATTTACACGATGTGGCAATTTGTTCCATACACACATTGACAACAAAAAAAGAATAACACGACTTACCGTGTGTCCTATGCATCACCAGTAAACTACACCGCACACCAAGTACTCACTGCTGCCATTGGGTTTAACTACTTGGCCAACGGCTCTTGTGACTTCACGAGGTGCCAAGTTAGCTACAATGCCCCTTCCGGGCGCCATGAGGGCACTCCAAGGGTGCCGCGTCGTCTACAGTGTGCTCTCAGAGTACTATGTAGGGGTGCTCGGGGAGCCAAGACATGTGCGGTGCGCCCTCACGTCATCAACTAGGCGCTCTTTGAGTGCCTATGCATTAGTGGTGCACTCTCGGGGCGCTGCGTGGGCACTCTGAGGGTGCCTTTCCATCTACGGCATGCCCTCAGAGCCCCATACCCGCGCCCGTAGGGTGCCTGGTCATCTGCGGTGCGCCCTCACGGCACTATGTAGGTGTTCTCAAGATGCCAAGCCATTAGTTATGTGCTCTCAGAGTGCCATGTGGGCACTCTTGGGGTGCCTAGTCATCTATGGTGCGCCCTCTAGGCACCATGCAGATGTTCCTAGGGCACCAGGGCCGCCACTTCTCTCGTTGGGCCACGTTTGACCCGCAGCAGCCACTAGAGGGCTATACCTGCATTCGCCGGGCCAGTCGGGACGCGGAATGCGCATCAGGGCGTTATTGCCACGCTCACCCATGGACACTCTGCTTGTGAAGCACATCCCAGAGTGCAAACTTGTTCCCAGATCACTTGGGGTGCAAATGAGTGGTTCAAGGCTATTTTGAGCCCTATTTGACCCCTATTGGCGGATGCAAGTTCCCAAAAACCCTTGAAACCGGCAATTTCGGGACCACTAGTGCGTGCAAGGGGTCCAGGGGGAATGTGTGTGTGTGGGGGGGGGGGGGGGGGCGCTTGTCTCTATGGCCCGTGAAGCGGGCGAGGAAGGGTTTGGGGGAGTGTTATAAGGGGCAGGGGGGGGGGGCATGTCTCTCGAGCAAGCAAGGTTTCAGGGGGGTATAGTGTGGTGGTGGTGGTGGTGGTGGGTCTGCGGGAGTTTCACCCGCACTGGTATGGGCTGGTGCGTGGCTCGGACCCATCCACCCCACTATTGACCACCGCTCAGTCGTGGGGGCCAAAACGGGCACATGTGTTCACTTGTGGAACACCCGTGGTTTTTCAGAGCTGGACGGTTGAGGGGGTGGGCGTCGCTCCACTTAATGTACGTGCTCTGAAGGTCTTAGCTCCGTCTACAGTAGCATTCTCGCGGAGTGCCGTGCCCCTCGGCTGGTGCCCAGTGTCCCTCCATGTGCGTGGCTCGTGTTGAGTGTGGGATGGTGGGTTGCGCTGCTTACTCCCATGCTACACCATCGTCATGTCTCGAAGGTGCCAAACCAAAGATCCGGGTGGAGTGTCGCTCCCCCGTCTCCAGGTATGTTTCTAACACGCGCACGACACCAGCAAGCAGAGCAACACAACTCCCACTTTCAGCCAGGGGACATCCGCAATCTCACGTCCGTGTCCTGAGAATGCACCATGTGACGACAACTTTGCAAGTAGAAACGCCGTGTACGCCACCAACTGCGAACGTGAACTGGCGATGGTGTAGGGGCGTCTTCGGTGTATCCGGCCACAAACCGGTGCACCTCAGCGCCGAACCTCAAGACAAACCGGCGGTGGCAACCGTGCAGGTCCCTAGCCGCCGCTGCAGCAGGCAAGTCAATGACGTAGCATGACGATGACTACTGCCGAACAAAGGCCAGCCACCCACAGTGGAACGACTACAACTGGTCCTAATGCAACATCCCCCCAGCTATCTGTCAAAACTTGGGGGAGGGGGGGGGCTTTTTTGGGGGGGGGGGGGTGCAGTCGGGGGTTGGGGGGGGGGTCCTGCCGGGGGTCAGGGGTGGTGTGGACGGGGGTCAGGGGTGTGTCCAGCCAAGGGTGAGGGGGGCGGGGGGTTAGGGTCAGGGTTAAGGTCACCGAGCAGGTGGAACCAGTCTTGGTTTTATAGCCCTTTTTAGGGTCTAGGGTGGACCTAACAGGTTTGGCAAGCAGCAGCAGCAAGCAAGCAAGCAAGCAGCAGTAGGCGCGAAATGAGGGAAAATCAGAATTCCGCCGTGGTGCCTCGAATTTGGTTGAAATTTTGGTGGATGATACCTATGGGTGTAAGGGACAACCACACAAGGTTTGAGCAAGAAACTCAACGGTGGCGGCCAAGAATAGTTGTCGCAGGCGGTGGACCTCGGCCTCAAAAACTGCAATTTAGGGCCAAAAACAGCCATTTTTCGGCCAAAACAGCCCTAGAACCCATTCAAAACGGCCAAACGAAGGGAAAGGGTGGGTACATTCTATGTGCGGTTTGACTTTCCCGTGTCAACGAGCCCTTTGCGAACGTCTAACTCCACCTAGGGACCTAAAAGGCCACTAGAAGCCTCAAATTTTGTGTAGACTGGCTGGCGACAGCCACAAACCAAGAACAGGCCATATCTTTGGCTACATGGCTCAAAACGCGATTCCGAGGGCACCTAATCCACCCGCAATCCCCCACTTTTGGTGGTTTCCACCCCTCACAGTTGCCTAAACGGACACCTAGACCCCCGTATTTAGGCCCACTAGACTGCGGCAAGCTGCAAGCTGCAAGCTCAAACCAAAATAGGTGGGTGCCCAAATGGCCAGGGAGGCATCCTTCTCCAAACGGCACCCGGTGCGATGTTCACGCAACGTGGCCTTGATGGCCGCACGAGTTACCTGATTAGCAGGGGCAAGCCGGTCATTGCCCAACCGTTCAATGTTGGCCATTTGCAGGCGCCCTAGTGACATGCAACAATGCAAAATGCATATGACCACCCGGCAGCGCGCAATAACCACCACCGGGTCCATAGAGCAGCCGGCCGCTTTAAGGGACGGTGTCCCTAACAAGAAAGATGTCTGCTGCTCATGATCTGACTCGGTCGTCCGGACCACATCTTTGCCCATCCACACACGGGCATCCGAGTCCCAGATGGCCTCATTAATTCATAATTGGTAAGGAACCCAAATTGTGGGGCCGGTGAAATCCCAATGATGCGACGCACCCAAGAGGAGTCTCCACCCAATCAAACATCGGCCGGGTGATCAAGGGGGGCCTAAAACACCTGCTTGGTGTCCACAATGAGCTGGATTGCCTAAAAAAAAAAAGCAAATTGTTGGACCAAATTGTTCCAATGGGTGTTCCAACAAATGGCCGGAACACCGCCGGAACATTGCCCGAACAAGTTACCGGAACATTGCCGGAACAATTGTTGGTGCACAAAACACACCTCGATGTTGGCTTTCCAAAGGGTTGCCAAGGCGGTCATTTGCTTGTCCCCACAGACGGCGATTCCGATGACCCATACGCATGCGAGGATGCGTCCCCAGAGGCCCATGTGGACGATGGAGATGCTCAACTGGGAGAACTGCCCACCAGCACATGGATAACCGTTCCCCTCGACAATGAATGTCAAGGGGAAAAACCAATCGATCATGAGGCACAATGGGGGCTCGCTCGCAATGGAGCGAAGCCACTATGCCCATGGCGAGCTCACACCTATGGCCTTTGGGTCGGATGTGCTCACCGCGGGTTCCAAATCAAGCGGGCCCAACAGCTCCTTCTAGCGCTGCTCGAAATGCCTCTGGGGACAGATGGGGCAAGCAAACAGCAACCCGGTAGCCGCCGTGTACTTCAACCCCCGGAGGGTATACACTTGGGAAAGGGTGCGCCATGCTGGTTTGGGCGCACGTAGCTTTAAGATGAGTTCGCAACACTCATCCGGGGGAAGGACCTCGGAGGAGTACTTAGTGATTGCCTCGTGCTACACATCCCGAACACAAGTAGGTTGGGCCAAGCGCACAGCCACAGCAAATTGGCGCCGAGCGTGTGGGGAGGAGACGGCCCGTTCCGCCAAAAGCTCCCCTACAAGATCCCCGTCTTGAGGGCTGACCGCACCCGCCAAATGAACAAGGTGCGTGGTTACTTCCTTAACCCGGGTCTTTTTCGCATGCATGGTAATCTAAGAAAAACGAGCATGAATGACCAAAATTCAAAATGCATAACCCTAGTGGAAGGCATCTATGGACGTATGTAGCATTTGTAGCAAGGAACAACACTAACATCCAGCAGTAGACACGGCAACAAAGCACAAACATAACGGGTAAGGCCATGCCCCAACGTTGGAACAACATAGAATCATTGCACTAAACACGAAATGACACTTCTGTTGAAGACGGACAACAAAATTTTGAAATGTGTACAACTAGGGGGGAGTGGGAACAATGCCACGAAAAGTAGCAGCAGGCGCCTATTGACAAACGTAGGCCCTAGACACACTCAACAAGCAAGAAAAGGACCAATACCATCATTTGCAAACTTTGAAACTCATGGCAACGGACCTGGTTGTCTGGTCCCTGCAAGTTGTTCCGGTGGTGTTCCGATAGGAAATGTTCCGGACCATTCCCATTTGGAAGGTTCTCGCCGGAACAACCTTTATGTTCAGACGTGTACCAAGGGATAGTGTTCGGCTATGCACCGGGCATCGCGCCCCTTCTAATGGGACCAACCCTCATCCGAGAGCTTCCGTTTGCCGATGGAGGCGCGCGGCGCGGTGGACGAAGCAGGAGGGTCCGGCATGGCACAAAGACTGAGCTAAAGGGATACGTAGGACGAAAAATGGGAGTAAACCAGCTCTGGTGAGGTAGCCTATCATGCTGATGGGGGGCTCCCCTCCGCACACCAGGCCCACTCAAGCAGGGGTGTCCTTAACGGGAAAAGGAAAAAAAAAAGTGTTCCGGTTTCCCAAAAAAGCCCGCGGGCACTCCATGTGCTCAACCATGGTTGGTGGCAGTTGGCGGTTGGCGGTTGGCAGCGGTTGGCGGTTGGCGGTTGAAGTGATCCTAGACCATGTGTGACGCTAAAACAAGTGTCTTTGGACTGTTTTGAGGTTGTGGTGGCCCATTTTGGTCCTCCGAAAATCCCAAAATGCCTTGAAAATGGGTTGTTTTGGGACCAAAAATGGGTCAAAAATGGGTCCAAAACGCATTTTTCCAAAACTCATCCTAGACCATTTGGGGTGCACCAACGGGTGAAATGAGCCCATTTAGAGCCCATTTGGGGGCATTTTGGCTCCTCAGAAGTCCAAAAAAGCCTTGAAAGTGGGGTTTGTGGTGAAGGGGATCACTTGTAAGCCGATTCCACTCTGTCCACGGCCTTCAATGTGTGACTCATTGCTGTCCCTCACCATTCATCGCTGGCGACAGCCACAACCCAAGAACAGGCCATATCTTTGGCTACATGGCTCAAAACGCGATTCCGAGGGCACCTAATCCACCCGCAATCCCCCACTTTTTGTGGTTTCCACCCCTCACAATTGCCCAAATGGACGCCTAGACCCCCGTACCCCGGCCCAGTAGGCTGCGGCAAGCTGCCAGCTCAAACTGAAACAGGTGGGTGCCCAAATGGGTCATCACGGTCCAATAGGGGCAGAAAACTATCTTTTCTCAAAAAGGATCCTAGACCATGTGTGATGCTAAAACAAGTGTTTTTGGACTGTTTTGAGCTTGTGGTGGCCCATTTTGGTCCTCCGAAAATCCCAAAATGCCTTGAAAATGGAATGTTTTGGGACCAAAAATGGGTCAAAAATGGGTCCAAAACGCATTTTTCCAAAACTCATCCTAGACCATTTGGGGTGCAGCAACGGGTGAAATGAGCCCATTTAGAGCCCATTTTGGGGGCAGTTTGGCCCCTCAGAAGTCCAAAAAAGCCTTGAAAGTGGGCCTTGTGGTGAAGGGGATCACTTGCAAGCTGATTCTACTCTGTCAACGGCCTTCAATGTGTGACTCATTGGTGTCACTCACCATTCAAAGCTGATGCTCCCTCCCCCACCAACTCGGTCGCAATATTCAGTCTTGATTAGGGTTAGGGGTAGCCCTAGGGTTAGGGTTACGGTCACCGAGCTGGTGGAACCAGTCTTGGTTTTATAACCCTTTTTAGGGTCTCGGGTGGACCTACCAGGTTTAGCAACAGCAGCAAGCAAGCAGCAGCAAGCAGCAAGCAAACAGCAGCACGCGCGAAATGGGTAAAAATCAGACATCCGTCGTGGTGCTTCAGATTCAGGTGAAATTTTGGTGGATGATACCTATGGGTGTGAAGTACAATCACACAAAGTTTGAGCAAGAAACTCAACGGTGGCGGCCGGGAACGGGATTCCCAAGTGGCGGACCACAGTTTCAAAAACTGCAGCTTACGGCCAAAAATAGCCATTTTTGGGCGAAAAAAGCCCTGGAACACATTCAAAACGGCCAAACGAAGGGAAACGGTGGGTACACTCCACATGTGGCTTGACTTCCCCGTGTCAACGAGCTCTTTGCGGCCCTCTAACTCCATGATATGTCCCGGAAACAACCCAAAAGGGCCCCCATAAGCTCCAAATGCCGACAACCACAAACCAAGAATAGGCCATATCTTTGGCTGCATGGCGCAAAATGCGATTCCGAGGGCACCTACTCCACCCGCAACCCCCCCACTTTTTGTGGTTTCCACCCCTCAGAATTGCCCAAACGGACACCTAGACCCCAATACCCAATATAGCCGCAAGCTACAAGCTCAAGCCCAAACAGGTGGGTGCCCAAATGGGTCAACAGGGTCCAGTAGGGGCAAAAAGATGACTTTACTCAAAAATGATCCTTAACCATGTGCGACGCCAAAGCAGGTGTTTTTGGACCGTTTTGAGCTTGTGGTGGCCCATTTTGGTCCTCCGAAAATCCCAAAATGGAGCATAGGACAAACGTGAGTTAAGGAAGGGGGGTGGAGAATGGGGCACGGACTCTAGGGAAGCCCTGGGAACACAACGAACATGGCGAACAACATCGTGTTGGTGCAGGTGGATGGGAAAATATAGAAACCCCAAGGCGTCGGCGTCTCAGTCGACGGAGGCCTCCGGGCGTCCACGGGCACTTTGCACGGTTGCCTTTTGCTTGCCACCGCCCCAGGCACTGTGCTCGCTAAAGGCGTGCGTTAGGAACCTGTTCAGGCTCTGAACGATGTGGTTGGAGAACATTGCCATGCCGAAAGGCCATATGTCCTCCAACAGGCGGTCTGCATCCTCCTCCAAAAAAAGGAGGTAGTGCGACACAGACCCGGGTGCTCGCGGAAGGCAGCTGCTATAGCCCGGCACTGGGCGCGTGGACCCACTTGATAAGTGTGGTACAGGTGTCGCAACAACTGTGCCATATCAACGACCGCCTTGTAGAGCGGCTCATCCGGCGCCACGGCCAACAACAAGGCTAGGTCTAGCCCTGCAGCAAACGGACGAGAGGTCTCCTCACCGTCCGTTGGCAGTTGGCAACTGGCGGTTGGTGGCGGTTGGTGGTGGTTGGCGGCGGTTGGTGGCTGGCGGTTGGTGGTTGGAGGCAGTTGGCAGTGGTTGGTGAGTGGCGGTTGGCCGCCTTTGGCGGTTGGCGGCGGTTGGTGGCTGGCGGTTGGTGGCGGTTGGTGGTTGGCGGTTGGTGGCGGTTGGCAGTTGATGGGAGTTGGCGGTTGGCGGTAGGTGGTCCCTTGGGGCTGTCCTTAAGGGCTGTCCTTAGCAAAAAAAGAGAAAAAAAATCTCGTCCCTTAAGGACACCCCTGCACTCAAGCGAGGGAGGGTCGCCGCATGGCAGGCGCGGAAGCCTCTAAGGGTCGAAGTGCACGTCCGGTACGAGCTAACGGGACAAGAGAGGAATACCTATCGGACTATGCAACGCACACTTGTAGCCTGTTAGATTCTAGAGTGAGATGTGCCGTGCATGCAAGCGTATGCGCACTTGCGAGGGAAAACCAAGGACTCCATTGTAGTCTGGTCTCCACGTTGTAGGTCAAGGGTATTGTGTCCGAGCGTATCCTGCTACGTATTTTTTGTCGGTTCCCGGGCACGTATTCCCCTGGCATGCCTTGTGGGTCGGTGGTCATGTGTCCCTGTACACACGGCCTCGTGCGGTGAGCCACGGCCCACATTTGGCTTGCATGTGTGCCCTCTCCAACCCTGGGTTAATAGGGAGGGGTCCCCGACGTGGGCCTCGGTCCACGTCCACACGTTGCTTAACGGGTGTGCCCCGCTTTTGCCTTGAGGGGGTATAGGGGCGGGGGGGTCAGGCTTAAATCGTTTTGGGTGTCCCTCAACATGCATTTTTATTCGGCGCCTTTTCCTAATGTACCTACTGTTGCATCCCCGGCCATTAGTGTCCTAGTCTTCAGTCCTCATGAGGGACATGGCGAGGACCAGGCTTGGGGTTGGTGCTAGGATCACATTTAGGGTTCTGTTTTGTGTTGCAGTGCAAAGCGAAAAAAAATTCCTTCAGGGGCCTCTGGTGCCCGTGGACCGCTAGGCGCCCTCAACCCCGATGGCCTCCACCTTTAGCAACAAAGTGTTGGCCGAAAGCCCCCTTGGGGGGGGGGCGTTGGCGTCCTGGGACCCGTGGATCTCCGCCCCCCCCCCCCCCCGCTCTGCACGCCCCTAAATAAAAAAGGACACACACACATGAACCATACCCCATGTGAACGCGAACAGTGGCGTCAAGTATGTTGGGAGAGGGGGTGCTAGAAAAGCCTAGTAGATGTGCCATGTGTACAAACATTCCACCTTTGGAGAGGCAATTGTGTGCATTGGTTGTCGATAGATGGTGGTAAAAAGTGTTGGTCTCATGAGAGGGGAACAATCGTTACTCGTTCGAAGGTGCCCCCCCCCCCCCCTCAATGCATCCATTCCATTGCTAGCACTAGCAGCCTTTATTTTGAGTCATCCCCATATGGTATCACGGGCAGCTGTCATCCGAATGGAACACAACCACTTGTCTTGGCTTGACTTAGTGCTTGATTGTTGCACAACACCCCATACAAATCACCCTGCCCAAGACAACCCAAATTACACCTAAAATAACCAGAAATCGCGTGCGATAAGGGTCGGTGGGTGGGAGGGGCAATTGGCAATGGGTAAATCCCAGACAAACCTCTCGATCACTGCCACACATCTCGTCATCCATGTTAGCCAGCCACGTCACACACAATTGTAGTTTATCACTCCACTCCTACACCATCCAAATCACACACAAATGCTCTTCATGGCTGCCCATGGGCCCCAATATACACGCACGGATACCCTCATCACAGCCCTCATGGCTCCCACAGCATCCCGCATCCCGTGCCGGACCCGGACAAGCCCACTGCTGGTGAGACAGTTCTGCCTTCACGTTCCCTAGTGTCTGGAGGGCCCTAAAAGGCCCTTACCCCTATCTGTCTCATCACCCTTGCTATGACACCCTTCTCCCCATACCCTCCTACGCCACCGTGGTACCGCCGCGACAATCATGTGCCGATGTGGCACCGGCTCACTAGCAGTGCACCACCGTGATGCCACCGCCACCATCACGCGCCTACGTGGCGCCAGCTCAGTAGCAGTGCACCACTGTAGTGCCACCGCAACAATCGCGTGCCAACGTGGCACCATGTCAGTGGCAGTGCACCACCATGGAGCCACTGCAACAATCACGTCTTGGGAGTGCAAAGTTACCCTTTTTCGGGTAACAGACTAAAGGGTGGTTTGGGGGCACCACGAACACCCTCTTTTATGTAGCAAAATCCCAGCAATGTGCACGGAGCCAAAATTGGATTTTCCGCTTCACAACATCCCTTCTAAAACCGCACACACACCCCTTGTACCCGCTTTACTGCTGGTAGTAAATCACATTTGTAGATAGTGGAGAACACGAGTGTGGGACGAAATAGTAGGCTAAAGAGGCGTTGTTCCAAGGCAGAGGCACACCAGCTAGCACGTTGACATATACACAAACAGTGGAAGACACACACGCAAAAACCGTGCATCCCACCACAAGAAGAACAACCCTGCAAGGTTTATACTATTGTGTTAACATACTGCAATGTTTTTTTCCCGCCAACATTAGAAACCGCGCAAACGAAAGATGTGACCTAAAGTCTGTTCAACACAAACCTGTGGGGTTCTAACTGGGTTGAAAAAATGAATGTATCAAAGCCAAAACCCACAGAAAGATACAATGCATTCCCAACGGTGTGCAAGATTGCTCTATAGTGAGAGCAATGTGATACTCATAAGTGCATCCCATGTGCTGAAGCAAACAGGAAGGACACTACATTGCAGTGCTACTACCAACGTTAGAAGTGACCAGCACAACAAGTGCACAATGTCACGAATGAGCGTGGAAGGTGTGGATCATGGTGACAGCGTGTATGCAGGGATGCCGCAAACTGGGTGACACGTATCGTATGCACACACACGCTCTTTTACTGCCAGCAGTAGGAGAGAGGCGTGAATGTGAAGCCAAATACAAATATCATCATGAACGGGCGTACAACAGCAGTCCGCCCATGTCTGTTGGGTTTTATTGCCGTTTTACTGCCAATGGTAGAAGGAGCTTGGGGAGGCGGTGATTAACCATGGCGTGCGTTGCGGTGTGCCACGTGACATCCCTGAACCACCCATTTTGGCATCACAGTGGAATTACAACCACCTGCACTGAAAAGGGCATTGGCCTAGGTTCTACTATTTGCAGTAAAAGAACACGGAAGTCCCCAACCACAGAACTGTACTATGCGCTGGTGGTGCAGATTGGTGTTTGTGTAAACTGCCTTGACACTTACGTGCCAACCAAATACATTGGACATGGTTTGCGAAACAAGGAGTATGCACCCTGACATTTCATTTGCTGCAATGGACCTCCCTAGCCGCACTGTGCCTGTGCACCCGTCCGAATCAAACCTAAACGTGCAAGGTCCACCACAACACGGCATATGCAAGCTGGATGCGTGATGCAACGTGAAGAAACATGTTCGGTATAGTGCCAAAGCTACCCACAACATAGGCCACTAGGGTCTTTTTTTCCGATTTTCTTGCACAACTATTCTCGGTACCATTCATTGGTAAAAAAAATGATTTTTGATAATGCCAATGATCCCGGGGGTGCGCATGATAGTGGGCGACAGGCAGAAGCAACCCGCATCAGAGGCTGCCCCCGGAACAACTGGTCCGTTGCCGGATCATATGGGGGACCTTCCGGAAGACGGTGTTCCACCGTTGGCAGTATCCCCCCTCCCCCCCGAGGAAACACATTGCTACCGGTGACTACGAGGGGGTTGTGCCCTTGGTGTGGAACAATAAATTACAACATCACCGAGTATGCAGACAGTGAATTACCATGGGCTGCCATGGATTTTTACAGCTGGCAATAAAACCATGGGGCCTAGTCAATTACCATCACACTGTGAACACCATCTGAGCTATCATTGTTCACAACAGCAGATGTCATGCCGGACACATCGGATTCATTCCACACCACCACATGGTTCACCACTAAAGGGGCACTCACCCTATTAATGCGGGGTACACTACGGATAGGCCCATAGTTTACGGTCCTAGCTCATGTATTGACTACGATGTGTCGTAGTGGAATAGTTCTAAGGCCGGCGGTAAAAAGGCACACTGAAACGGCGAAAAGGCCTGGCGGGCCACAAAGTGGAAAATGGGCGTCACCGTTTTGCCCCCCATGGTAACAAACAAACCGGTGTATAGTGTACCACAAGCTAGAGGGATGAAGAGATAGGTAGTGCGAAGAGGTACCGGCGTTTTCACCCCCGCCGCCCCAGAGCGCAAGGTTCCCTCCTGTAATGGGCTTACAACGGGTGTGCAACACCCTTTTGCAATACATGTACCCATGTGCCTGTAGGTAATCAAATGGAGAATACCTTAAACGCCCCTGTGAACACACCTTTGACACAGTTAGACAGGGTGGTTGACTCACCCCACGTTCCATTGCCAGCAGTAGAAAAAGGTGGTATGGGTACCATGGAACCCATTTTGTTAAGTGTGTTGCTTAGTTGTTTTCCGCGTACACTCCTGCGAGACAGTTTCGCCAAAACGGCATTTTGGGTCCGTGAGTAAATCACCGTTTCCGCAATAACTTTGCACCCCCAAGCACGTGCCAACGTGGCACTCGATGAGTGGCAGTGCACAACCGTGGTGCCATTGCAACAATCACGCGCCCACATGGCGCCCGTTCAGTGGGAGCGCACCGCATTGGTGCCGCTACGATAATTGCGCACTGGTGTGGCGCCAGCTTCGCGGCTGCACACCACTGTGGTACAGCGACGATCATCACGCGCCAGCACGGCGCCAGCTCAGTGGCCATTCACCGCCGTGATGCCACTGCAACGATCACACGCTAACGTGGCACATGCTCACTGAAAGTGCGCCACCGTGGTGCCGCCCTGACAATCTCATGCCACCGTGGGGTTTGCTCAATGGTGTGGCGCCACAATGGTGCCAGCCCTTCTCTGCCGCCGCGCCGGCCCTGCCGTGGTTGGTCCTCCAGGCCACTACTGGAAGCACCACGGTGAGGACCGCACGTGGTGCTCCCCCGCGTCTCATGGCACCTTGTGCAGGGGTGACGTATTGTCGGCGGCACTCACCACCTCATCAACCAGCAGCAAGGTACCGTTTGGTGCTACCGGAACAATCACAATCACGTGCCGTCGCGGCGGTGCCATATCAATCTCCCGCCATCATGGCGCTTGCACAACGGCAGAACTCGCTGTAGCTCACCGGATTGAACTGGACTTGGGTTTCGGCGGACTTATCGGCTGGGCAGACTCATCGGCTCGGCGGACTTTCGGCCGGCCGAAAGTCCGATTTAATCCCTACCCCACCAGCTTTTTGGCTAAAAAACCGGCCGAAAATCCGGTCTATCCCCCCCCCCCCTATACTAATAGCCCCGTAAACTAATAACCCCCCCCCCCCCCATAAACTAATAACAAGACTGGTGTCGCGGCCAAAGACCGCCTTTTGTGTGTTCCGCCTTGTGTGTGCACCACCTTATGTGTGTACCGCCTTGCTTATGGCCTCTTAAATAACAAAACTCCTGCGGTGTAGACCGCCTTTTGTGTGTCCCGCCTTGTGTGTGCACCGCCTTCAGTGTGTACCGCCTTGTGTGCACACCGCCTTATGTAGGTACTGCCTTGCCTGTGGCCCCTTAAATAACACGACTCCTGCAATGGACACAGACCGCCTTTTGTGTGTCTTGCGTTGTGTGTGCAGCGCTGCCCATGCCCCATTTTCACCGTTTGGCCGGCCGATTGATCAGCCGAGGGTCTGCCGAGCCGATAAGTCCTCCGAGCTGATAGGTACGATGAACCCAAGTCCGGTTAAATCCGGCGGGCTACTCACCGCAGTGCTCCTCTTCTTTACCATCGCGCCGGCCTTGCCATAGTTTTCTCTAGGCCAGTCATCGAGGTGCCATGGTGGGGGCTGCACTTGGCACTTCGCCGGCCTCCGTGAAACCCTGTGCACGGGTGATGGGTCGTCAGCGGTGCTCACCACCTCATCTAGGCACCGTCCTGGTGCCAGCTCAGCCGTCACACACCATCTTGGTGCACGTGTCGCGGCACCGCGTTGACGGGACGCGAACTCGATGGCCAAGCATCAACGTGGTGCCAGCTAATACGAAACACGTCAATTCCGCGGCAATACACCACCGTGGTGCTATTGCTGCAGCAACACACGTCCCACGCTCACGAAACCGGCGGTACCCAGGCCACCGGCAGTGCGCGTGATCGTGTAACGTGACAACGTCGCAGCACCGGCCTACACCGGCGGTACTCAGCGTGCCGGCAGTGCGCGTAGTCGTGCTGGGCTGCATCCCTCATCGCCCAGCGACGTCCTTAAGCCGGGGGTGAAGCCCCCGGGGAGACCCGCACCCAAAATATCTCTAGCTGCCTCCGGAAAATTGACTCGGATGGACTGGAGACGTCAGGGCTGGTGACAGGGACCCGGGCTGGTGGATCGAAGCGTTAACGTTGCCGCACACCGGTGCTGTGACCTGGATGGCCTGCCGGGAGGAGCGTCCTCAGGTCTGCGGCCGGATTCGTCTTACTCTGGCGGAGGTAAGACGGAGGATTCCCTTGACGGGTCAGCGTGGGATCCCCGAGGGACGAAGCAGAGGCTCACCGTGCGTGGGACCGACGCTGGCGCTCCTCCTCCTCCTCCTCCTCTTCCTCCTCCTCCTCCTCCTCCTCCTCCTCCTCCTCCTCCTCCATCACCACCTCCCCTGCCTTCATATGCTCCTCTTCATGGCACCCCTTCTCCATACCCTCCAGTTCATGCCCATCTCCTACCCTCTTCCCCATACCCACCTCCTACCACTTTCTTGCCTCTGTCCCCTCATCCCCATGCCTCTCCTCAGCCTGCCCCCACCTTCCACTGCCCCTCATCAATCAGCAGCAGGACTCGTGGACCTGGAAAGAACGGGTCCCAAACTCAGGGATCTCCAGCGCAGCAAAAGTCTCGTTAGACGCCACCTTGCAGTCCCGGAAGGCCTTGCTACTGAAGAGATTGAGCATGGTCTGTGCATAGGTGGAAGGGGGGCCCTGGATGGCGGGCTGCCGCAGTTCAAAGTACTCCACTGCCCGGTCACACATCTCCTCCCAAGAACTCGCCAGAATCACTGCCTTGCCCAATTGGGGGTCCGCAGAGAAGGAGATCTCACCGGGGGCCAGCAGCTCAGAGGCCACCCAATCCAGCCTGCAGGATAGGACACGGTAGGTGGACGGGTAGTAGTGATGGGGGGGGGGGGTTGAATGTGAGTTTGCCTCATGGAGCCAGCCCATGGCCCACACCTGCGGCGTGAGGGGGAAAGGTCAAAATTCTTTTGTAGGTGTGGGAACCTCCCTCCACAGACCCCCAAACCTGCGCCCATGGGGGAGCGGAAGTTTGTTCATACAACATGATAATTTGGGGGTGCTTTGGGAGATCCGTTTATGTATCTGCTGGGATTTCCTCTTTTTTTTCACTCATGGTGAGTGTTCAGCAGCCTTTTACCCCCACCTATGTTGAATCAGTCACCCCCCACCCCCCCCAACACCATGACCTAGTCCGCAATCACAGCTCTGCTGCTGCATCTACTTTTGCTGACACCAGCGCCATTGCACGCCACTGGGGTGTCGGTGTGTGGGTCTTGCGGATTGCGCCCCTCCCCCCTCCCCTCAAGCCCTCCAGCAAGGGCTTACAGGGCACAAGCAAGAGGGCAGCGCCTGGGCATGCACAGCGTACGCACTGCACTCGCACAATGCATGCACAGAACACGCCCATGGTACACATGGGGCATGCACATGGCATGTGCAGGGAACATATTGGGGAGAGGGAAGGCAGACTTTCAATTGCTGGGCGGGGGAGGGGGTCAACAGAGCCCCCAGAAGGTGAAGGGGAGGGGTCCGGGTTGGGCGCTTAATCGACCAGGACATCAATCAGTCATTATGAAATGCTAATCCGAAAGCGCTGAGGAATTTTCGGGGTCAGAAGTTGCCAAAAAAAAATTACACCGAATCCAAGACAAATGGTGACTTTTCTGGACTCCCTTTGGGCACTGATGATTTCAAATACCATTTTCGCATTTTCTGACATTTCGGGGGGCCTGGGGTAACCTCTGGACCACCAGCCCCAAGTAGGTCTGAATGGCGGGGTGGGGGGTGCGAACGTCTGGGAGGCCACACACTGGAGGGCATGCAGCATGGAGCTCATGGGTGTGGGTATCTGTACGCACAGAAGGGGTGGGTTGCAGTGGGAAGGAACAGGATGGCATGACATGGGTTGGACGAGGATGGGACCGGGTAGCAGTGGCATTGGATGGAACTGGCGAAGAACAAGAGAAGGGAAGAGGTCAGCAGGGCACACAGAGGGAAGAGGGTACCTGGGGCCCTTCATTCCGTTCACAATACCGTGGCGGTAGGTGATGTTTCCCTCGTGGTCGGGGTCGCCGTGCAGCCACCGCACGTGCAACGCAACCTGAGCGTTGGCGGGCTCAAAGTCGGGGGGGGGATGCCCGGCAGCACGCATCATGAGCTCTGCGAATGTGTACCGCCGGTTGCCGCTGGTGTCCTGCTGCAGAAGGGCTAGGGCCTCGTTCTCGACCTGCGTCAAGCACCGAGAGTGAGGGGACAATGGAGAGAAGGACGAAGGTGGGTGGCAACGACGGGAGGGTGAGCGCATGAGAGTGGAATGTGCTACACGTCACAGGACACGGCCTCAACTTCCCACTGACTAAAACCCCATGTCCCCGCTCGGCACCGTAAGAGTGGCAAACGGGGGCATGCACCTGTGTGGATGGCTGTCTGGTGGTGGTGGTCTGGTGGTGGCGCCTGTTGGCCTCTCACCACTTACCCTTGGGGTCCCCCATGCACCCTGACATCACCCAATGGGTGCAGCAGCAGCAGCAGGAGCAGCAGCAGTCTGAGCAACGCCATAAGGCCCAACAGGGGTTGGAAATCTTGCGAAGGCAGCTTGAGGTGTCGCGAAGCGAGACGCAAGTGGCAGTCTCGGCGCCTAAGGTAGCAAAACGGGAAAGGAACATGCTCCAGGGCCAGGTGGACATCCTGAAGCAGCAGCTTTCAGCCCGTTCTCGGCAGAAGCAACAGCAAAGGTAGCAACAACCGTAGCAGTAGCAACAGCGCCAGCATGAGCTGCAACAGGCAGCCCCCACCCCCCCCTATCACCAACCCCGAGGGAGTGCGGTTTTTGTTTGCAAGTACACAAGCATGGATGGGGGTGGCAGAGACCACACGGGGACAACTAGCTGCAGCAGAGGGGCTTGCTTGGTTCCAATTGGAAACGAATAGCCCCAACACACCATTCGCGAGTGTCTTGCCGCACGTGCAGTCTACATTTCACTCGCATGCGAGTGTCCAGGGACACTACACCGCCGCCCGTGTCGCTGCTGCAACAACGGACGCCAATTTTAGGATGCTTCGTCCTATGGAGGAGCCAGTGGCCCGTAGAGTGGCCAAGGGACGGATAACCAGGGGCAAGACGGCGGCCGGGGCACCAACAGCTAGGACAAGTGAGGCCCGATGCCATGCAATGGGGCATGCCAGTGGCGTGCACTATGGTATCCATTCGTGTGAACCATATTCGAGCGAAATTCGCATGAAATTCGCACGAAATTCGCCTCCACGGCAGATTCACATGTGGGCTGGCATGTGGACTTGAATGTGAATTTTGTGTAAATTTCCAGCGAAGTTCGTGCGAATTTAATACCGATATTTCAATTTGCTCCTGGAGCTTTCGTACCGTGGAAGCATGATTCCAAGGGGTTGTGTTGAACATCACTCGTGCACTGTAGACATTCAAGATTTTGTGAAAGAGACCCCTTCAACCTAGGGCACAGCCTTGTAACCCACCCCTTGCGGCTGTACACTTGAGTGCGATCCGGAGATCGCATATCAATGTGCACTACCCCGGGGGCAGGAGGGTTGCTGTTTGCCTACCCATTCCACAATTGACCCCGAATTGAGAGCATCCGAGTCGTAGTTTGCCTCCTCCAATTCATGGGCACGTATGGGGCGCGAGTGGTATTGGGAGTGGGTGTCGGTGGAGGGATCTGGCAGGGACCCCACCTGAGACAAGTGTTGCGACATCTGAGACACAAAGCTATGCTGCGCAGCGGAAACAATGGGTGGCATATGGGAAACACATGTGACATCAATGTCAGATTTGTGCTAAATTCGTGCAAAATTCGTGCGAAATTCGGGTGAAATGGGCGTTGGTCTAAATCATGTCAATGACCTTTGAATGTGCGTATGAATGGGAGTGTGAATGTAATTTTTTGTGAATAGGTGTGCGAATTTCAACAGGCTAGCAAACTGCTTTTTCGAACACCTTATTTTTGCTGATTTTTAGGAGAAGACAGCACGGCCCACGGGCATGGTAGCAAGGCACAATGTAAAGAATGCGTGAAAAATCAATGCAATACGACCCGGATTCAAAAGGACAGTTCACAAAGGGTACATACTAGTGCGCAATGGGCTGCAATGGCTGGCAATGGTCTGAACCTACCGGCAATATTTGGCATTGGTGGCAATTGTTGGTAATGGCCGGCAACGGTCAGTAATGGTCGGCAATGGTCGGCAGTGGTGGACAATGGTTGGCATTGGTCGGTAATGGCGGCTAATGGTAGGTAATGGTTGGAAATGGTTGGCAATGCTGGGCAATTGTCCATAATGGTCGAGAATGAAAGGTAATGGTTGCTAATGGTTGGTAATGGTTGGTAATAGTGGGCGCTTGGTAATGGTCGGTAGTGAAGGGAATTGGTTGGCTTTGGTGGGCAATGGTCCATAATAGTCGGTAACGGTGCAAAATGGTTGGTAATGGCTGGCATTGCCGGTGATGGTCTGTACTGGTAGGCAATGGTTGGCAATGGTCAGCAATGGTCTGAACCGGCCGGCAATGTTTGGCATTGGTTGGCAATTGTTGGTAATGGACGGCGACGGTCAATAATGGTTGGCAATGGTCCGCAATGCTCGGCAATGGCTTGCACTGGTTGGTAATGGTGGATAATGGTAGGTAATGGTGGGAATTGGTCGGCAATGCTAGGCAACGGTCCATAATGGCCGATAATGGAAGGTAGTGGTTGGTAATGAAAGGTAATGGTTGCTAATGGTTGGTAATAGCGGGCGCTTGGTAAGGGTCGCTAACGAAGTGAATAGGTTAGCGATGGTGGGCAATGGTCCGTAATGGTCAAAAATGGTGCGCAATGGTTGGTAATGGTCGGTAACGGCCGGCAATTGCCGATGATGGTCTGTAATGGTGGGCAATGGTCCGCAATGGTCGGCAATGGTGAATAATCATAGGTAATGGTTGGAATTGGTCGGCAATGTTGGGCAATGGTCAATAATAGTCCATAATGGAAAATAATGGCATCACCGCAAGGAGAGTACTCCTTCAACAAGGGCCTACGTTGATTTGTTACGCATCCCACACCCCAAAACATATCACGGCACGGCATGCATTGCTTGAACAAAGGCCTATGTTCATTTCCTACACCCCCCAAACCCCATATCATGTCACAGCAGGGCATGTAATAAGCTTCAATATGTGCCTCCATTGATGTGATACAACCATCACAAACTAAAACATCTCACTGCACGACATGTACTCATTACTTCAAGGACGGTGTAGATGTCCTACACCCCCCACACCCCAAAAAAATCTCCGCGGGACATGTATCCTTCCATTTAGGGCTTGCATTGATGTCCTACACCGACCACGGTGACTAACATATCACCGAAGGGCATGTACTCATTGCTGCAAGGCTTGCATTGATATCCTACACCCCCCGTGGTATCCCACACACCCCCACATCCGATCAAATATCACTGCAATGCATGCAGTCCTACAACGAAGAACTCCGTTGATGTCCAAGACCCCCCACAACCCAAAACATATCACCGCAGGGCATGTTCTCACTATACAAAGCCCTGCGTTGATATCCTACAACCTCCACACCTCATAACATATCACCGTCGGGCACTTACTCATTCAACAAGGGCGTGCGTTCATGTCCTACACCCCCCACAACCTGTAACATATCACTGCACGGCATTGCTTCAGGGCCTCCGGTGATATCCTACACCCCCTACACCCCACAATATATCACCGCAGGGCATGTCCTTATTGCTTCGGGGGCTCCGTTGATATCCCACACGCCCTACACCCCATGGCATATCACCGCAGTGCACATACTCATTCAACAAAAACCTGTGTTGATGGCCTACACCCCACACACCCGATAACATATCACCGCACGGCATGTACTCCTTGGAGCAGGGCCTGTGTTCATGTCCTACATCCCCCGCACCGCAAAACATATTTGTGCACGGCATATAGGGCCTGTGGTGATAACTTAGAAAATCTACATTCCCTCACAAATCACCGCAAGCACATACTCATTGCTTCAAAGCCTGTGTTGATGTCCTACACCTCCCAAACGCCATATCTTCCCTAGAGACCCACGTTAAATCCAATATGTTAAATTTTCAATTTTAATTTTTGAAGGTCATTAAAGTTTAAACGACAACTTTTAACATGTTAAACCTAAAATTTCTAAATTTTGAACCTTTGCAATGCTACTTGCATGCGGATGCTAGGGTCCAGTGGTTGTTTTATGTGGTACAATGTAGGACAATGGGTTTGTAGAGATGTTACATTGCCTAGGGGTTGGGTTTTCAACCCCTACCCCCTTTCCTTGGGTCCACCTCCAACCCCACTCCGCACCCACTTTTCTATCGTGTAGCTCTTGTTTGTTATGCCCTTCTCCCGGGATACCATTCTCAAGATTAGTATGACGCTTCTGCGTTTGAGTGGAGCCAAGAGTCTGCGGGACCCATTGATCTCCCGACTCCTTGCTGAGTGCGTGGCATCATCAACTTTGGCCGAGGCCCGATGGGTGGAGGCCACCAAGGTTGGCTACCCCTCCCTTGTTTGCACCAAGCAAGTGGAGACGGTGAAGCCCGTGACCGCCCGTGTCTATGCCCCCCCCCCCCCCCGCTAGTGGCCATAGTTGGCCCGTGCACTTGTGGGCCTAGTATATTCAATCGCGTCCACCACGACTGGACACCATTGGTTGGGGGTGGCCCCTCACGTTTATTGTATGTGGGGATGCATATATGCGTGCGGGTGGGAGTTGGACCCCATTATTATCCACTCGGCTCCCCAACCATGGCAAATGGGGGCGTACACCCGCCTATCTGTGGGTAATTGGTATGGTCGTGTGCGGGGATAAAGATATATCCGCTTTGGCCACTATATAGGCTGAGAACCTTTCGGTATTTGGCCCTCTGGTGTTGCATTGATATTCGCCCATTTCGTTTCAAATTTGCTTCGTTTAAACCGAAAAATTGATTCAAAATTAAAAAAACCCGAGAAATTAAGCTAAATTTTAAACGAAAAAGATGTGCTCGGAAATCAATGCACACATCTTTTCGTAGGTTTTGCAGTCAATTTTTGACTATTGAGCAACACGCCCCAAAACATATCGCCACACGGCATGTACTCATTCATTTAGAGCTTCCTAGATTAAAGCCAAAATAATTAATATCTGGTGGAAAAGTAAAGAGATTAATGCAAAAGTGTTGTGTTTTTGCATGATAAGGGGGGGGTACCTAGGAGAAGATTCCACCCCTACCAGGTGCCTTGCGTGTTAGGTGGTCCTTTCCTGCCCGGGTTTGGGGTTTGGGGGGGGGGGTTGAAATCTACATAAATGTTAAAATGGTACCCAACATTGACATTTCAAATCAATAATTGGCATTAATCTCTAAGATATCAAAAATCAATGTGTCGCGGGCATTAATATTAACCTCCAAATGTTAATTGAAATATTCACCCATCACATGAAAGCAAAAACACACACCACACCACATAAACCATACTTTGAAACCATTTTGTTGTTTTGTGTATGGCCATCTTGGCCGGATGGGTCCGTATCAGGGCCCTTACCCTTCGTTGCACCCCTTTGCGAGGTTACCTCCGTTTTGTTCTTGGGCTAGAGGGTTAGTGGGGTTGATGGGGTTCAACTCCGGTTCGGGGTTCTTTGCGAGGTTAGTCCCTGAGTCCGGGCGTCAGGGTCGGGGTTAGAGGGGTTAGCGGAGGGGTTAGCCCTCTTTCTTGCCCCCAACCACTTGTTGCCGATGCTTTTCAGTTTCCTCCGGGCAAGGGAAGAGCAGGCGGCGGGGCACCTCGTAAAGGGTGGTGGTTCTTGCGTATTCAACCCAAACAACACCCTTGGACCGATGGACACCGCGAACGGTGCCACCTCCACCCCCGAGGGTTAGGGAATGTGCGCGACGGCGGCGACAATTGGGTCGTCGGGACCGTGGCTAAGTTGGGGGGGGGGGGGCTTGACCGTGTGGGGGGGCTTGGCTGGGGGGTTGGTCTTCGGGGCGGGGGTGGCTTTGATCGTCTTAGTGGCGGTGGTGGGGGGTGTCCTGGGCTTCTTGGCGCGGGGGATTCCACCATCGCTGGTGTCCAAATGCGACTCCAATTTAAAAGGCTTTGGCGGCTTCCGGGGTTGGGGTTGGGGTTTGCCTGTCTGTTAGGGGGGTTGGGGCTGGGGGTTTGGAGGGGGTCGTGGTGGTGGACCCCCCCCTCTCCTCCTCACAGCTTGCCACTCCATCACCCATCGCCATCCACACGTCCCCATCCTATGCCCCCGTGAACCCTAGCTCTGCTAGCTTGGCCCACTACTACGTGGGCTGATACCCCTTGAACGTCACCTAGACGTTGGCTGCCACCCGGCCAGCTTCCCACTCTCGCAAGCCACGTAACAGGGAAAGGCCCAGGGGTGGGTCCTCAACCAAGATGCGATGGAGGCTCCCCATGGGTATTTCCGGAGAGCCCTCTGGGTCCCTCCATGTTAAACGGATGGCACGGCTATTCATAGCATTGAGCATCACATTGGCGACCTAAAAGACACAAAAAAAATAGCAGGGGGAGTTGGTTAATTTTTATAGCGAATTCATTAACATCCCCTGGTTTATATAGCATTTTTATTTCTAACATTTCAAGCGCTGGCACAAAAATTAAATATTAACTTGCAGACATTTCATGCTAACGCTCGAAATACGAACTTGCCTCCTGCGGGGAACATCCCTCACGCATTGATGAAGCTCCAATTTGCACCGCCGCCATGGCTTGTTTGAAATGGTTCCCCGCCGTAGGCGCCCCCGCAGGCTCGGTGACCACCTCCGCGGCCCCCGTTGCACCTTGTGTTGCCCCCGTCGCCGCAATCTTGGTGGGGGTCTTGGGATGAACGACACAGAGGCCGGTACCCAACATCCTAGTGCCACTCTCATACAACAACTGTGCCTGTGGGTTGTACACTGGCACCGGGAGCGCAAGGATGTCACCCCAGTGTGGGGTAAAATTGGAGGCCTTTCCTACGCGCCACATCTGCACCCATCCCAGACGGGATGAGTGTTGTAGCAGCACTATGTAATGGCCCGTCTCAAAACGGACGTCCCCCACGTTGCCAAGCAGGTTAAGAGCTTGGAGTGACCCACCACGGACACGCTCTGGCATAGGTGCCACGGCGGTGCCCAGCACAGGGCGCCAGATCTAGCCCCCCCCCCCCCACTAGAGTTTTTGCCCCAGCCGCCCTTCTCCATCCATGCTTCCTAACAAGGCAACGGCCCAAGCGCCTAAAAATTGAGACCAAAGTAATTTGATTGTGGCCTACCCCAACAAAAAGTGGTTGCTCTGGTGAGCAGGCCTAGGACACACATGGGGATGGGGAGAAGCAAGAGGGTGAAGTGGTGGTGGACGAGGGGGTGGGGGGGGGTAGACATTGGGGGGGATGTAGTCGAGCAACCACCACCCCCACCCCAACCCCCTAACCCCTTCCGCCCGCAATTGTCAAAGGCCCTAGGCCCCAATGCCACTAAGGCAGCGGCAAAGCCCTTGTCAGCGCAGGTCTTGGACCAGCCCCCCTAACGCCCTCTCCCTCTCTCTCTCTCTCTCTCTCTCTCCCTCTCCCTCTTCTTTTTCTTCTTCTTCTCCTTCCTCTCTCTCCGCTTGCGACCGCCTTTTAACTAGGTAAATTCAACAATGTAATTAGGTCAAATTGCGTTTGAACACTACGTTTCCCATGCCGGCAACACAAGCACAAAGGAATCTGCGGGATCAGCCAGCTCCTTTGGTCTCCCCCAAAGCGCGCAGGGGCGCCTCCAGGTAGAGCCCGGCGCATCCGTCCCCCTCGGCTACGGCGGAATGTCCACCGGTGTGTTTATTTCGGTCGCCGTCAGGGAACTTCCGCGCCTGGCCCCCGCCCTTTGGTTTCCCGTACCGCCCAGGGGCCCGTCTCATGCTCCCACCCCGCGTCTCGGGCAGTCCACTCCCCAATGCCAACAATCTCCAGGGTCGACACCCGCCGTCGTGCAGCTCCCGCACGGATCCGGGGGGCGCTCAGGCATCCACACCCACACCCCCTTAGCCCCGACGAACCGAATAAAGCCCCCCACCCTCTCCACACGTCCCGACACCCACGCTGACCCAAAAAGTCCCGAATCCTCGTCCCCCCCACCCTCCAGATCTCTTGGCAACGCCATCACTTGCCCCATCGCATTGCCCACATACCGTGCCACGGACCCGATGTACAACGCATAGGACAGGTTTTCGCCAAACCTCCACCAAATATCGCGGGCTGCCCCCAGCGCCCTCGCCCTGCACCCCCCACACGAAGCTTCCAACCGAGACACGGGGTCGGCCGGCTGCAAGAATGTGGGGACAAACACAAAGTGCACCACCACGGGGCACCTGAACAACAGCAAGTTAACCTTGCGCAGGATTCACTGCTGGACCCACAACCCAACAGACGCTCATCCACGCACCCCTTGGTAAATGGCCCCCGCATTATCAAGGAAGAGAGTGACCCCCCCCCCCAACCCATGTGACAGGCCAACCTCACAGCCGTCCACACCCCCAAAAAGCTCGGCCATCTGCTGATTCACCCTGCGTGCCCGGGAACCCAAAGAAAATTGCGTGCCCAACCACTCCACACGGGTGCCCAGCCTAGGAGAGAAAAATCCCACCCTATAACCCTCCTCCCCCCGTAAAGAGTCCCACGCCGCGTCCACAAAAAGGTTAGGGTAGACCAATACCGGCTGGTCGTACCCCATCCCACATGGGGCCAGCACCCCCCCAAGCCTGCCGAACCCCAGGCCAGGTCTCACCCCCCAGCGTCCGGCCCAGCGTGCCCCCAGCCGGCCTCCACGGCTGCATAACATGCCCAATCAGCTGGGCCAGGGCCTCGCCCACGCTTGCAGGCAACCCATCGCAGCGCTCGCTACCCCACACCACCCACGCAAGGGAGCCCGAAGCCATCGGCCCCAACCCGTACGCGGCTGCATTGCCCATTGCAGCGATCCCATAAAGGACTGCAAGCTACGCTGGGCATACGGCGCAACGCTGAGCCTCAGCCAAGCCAGGACCAATTTCGCCAGTGAGAACTGCGAGTTGGTGATGGCCCCCCCCTCCACGTCAAAAGGTTTGCCCAAGCAATGAAGCGACTCGGTTGGCTCCAAAGTGCTCTTAGGGCTGACGAGGAACTGGGCCTCCCGTAACCTCGCCGCCACCCGCCCCGTCACCTCACGCAACCTGACCCTATCCCTAGCAACCGACAAAAAATCATCCAAATAATGGATGAGTAAAATGTCGGGCGGGATGAGGTCCCGGACCAATGACCCCAACAACTGCTGGCAAATAACCAACGAGTACTTCCAGCCGAAGGGGAGCCTCTTCATGTCCCACAACTTCCCCCCGAACCTAAACCGAAACATCCCCTCAGACCCAGCCGGAAGTAAAAAGCTCCAAAAAGCGTTTGAAAGGTCCACGTGCGTCAGGCATAAGTCCCCCCCCCCCCGTATACCTGCAACCATTCACCCAAAGCCGTCCAGGAAGCCAAAACAAAATGGCGTGGCGGCTCAGGGTCCGCCGCATTCCCTGGGGTGCAATCCATAATCATGGATGCTTTGATATCGTTCTTGGGGATAACAAAAGGGGTACAATTGGGCCCTCTCCGATCCCCCTGCCCCACGCGGACCTCGGCGGACACCCCCTGGTCCTTCAAGACCTCCAGCATCACCTCCGTCTCTTGGCTCGGGTAACCCTTCCCCTCCGGCTGTACCCCGCGAAGGCGCTCGGAGAGGCTCGCTGGGACGAGTTCGTCCCAAAGATCTCTCCGAATGGGGCACGCACCCATTTCCCCCAACCCTCTGCGTAAAATCTCATCTGAAATAGTCGCCTTCTTGGGGCGGGGGGACGTCCCTAGATGCGCCAGAGACTCGAAGGCGTCCTCTGTCATTTCGCCCAAGACCCCCAGGAAGCGGGTGACTATCTCCCCCGTCCCCCAATCCTCCACCGCTGCGAAGACCCGCTCCGCCAATACAGTGCACCTACCCAGTAGCCGAAGTAGATCGACCCTGAGCCTTGGCGCCAGCCAAAGCGCCACCCGCGCCAGCTTTGCCAAGCACCTGGCTAGGGCCGGCCAGCCGGGGTCGCTTCGGGCCTCCCCCTCCACCCGGAAGCCCCGCCCCTGCCGCACTCCTGACGCGACCAGCAACCCCCCCGCTAGCCCGTTCTCCGCCCCCCCAGCCGCCACTCCCACCTGCGTACGCGCCGTCCTCGGGCGACGCGCACCCCTGGCAGGAGCCACAAGCGGTCTGCTCCCTCTCCCCGGGGTACCCCGCACTGGGGGGGGGGGGTTTGACCCCCCAACACACCGGCGGGGCCTTGCCCCGACAACGAACCGTCCCCCCGCCCCATCCCCGGCTCCCCCCCCAGCCCTGGTCTCCCTATCCGAGGCGGAGGACACGCAGATGGCCTCATTGCCAGCCGGTGCCCCCCGTGGCCCAAGAGCGGGAGGTTCAGTAACCCCCCCTCCGGCGCCTCCCTCAGCCGATGAATCCCCCCCATCGGGGGTAGTGGTGGCTTCCGAAGTGACAAGCTTCTCGTCACGTTTCGGCCTCCTCGCCCCACCCCGGCCGCGGGCGTTCTTCTTCGGGCTTGGGCGCACACGTGGCTGCCAAGCCTTAGCTGTCGGTGCCCTCCGCCTCGGGCGCCACGGGAAAGAAGGGGCGGGCTCAGGTAGGGACTCTTCGTCGGAGCACGAAGACCCCCCTGACACAGGTTCACTAATCCCCCAGGCTTTCTCCCCAACCAACCCTCGTCTCTGTCGTCCTCCTGCCCCTGATGCTCGTGAAACTCCTGCCCGAGGGCCAGATTCATCCGAATCAAGCACTGCGCCCTCGCGGCGCCGGTCACCGCTCCCCAACCTCTCCGTAGCGAACTGCACCCCCGCCCAAATTTGTCTCGCCCCCATGTCCCTGAACTCCAGCGTATCCCCTTCCCCCGGCCATGGGAGGAGGAGGTCCCCCAGCACCCTCGGGTCCTGGAAGTCCTTGGCATACGCCATGGCCGTGCGCTTATCCTCCCACCTCCCGAACGAGATGAACCACGCCTCCGGCGGACCGCGCGCCCACGCAGCCGCTGCCCCCCCCCTCCGGCGGTGACCGTGCCACCTCCCATCCTCCCACTCCGTCCCTTGGAGGAAACGCGCCAAAGCGCTTTCAAAAACCGGGGGTCCTCCTGGAACCACCCGCTCATCCTCATCCCACCCTTGCTTGTACTTGCGTAAGTACTCGCCCCATGCCCTTGACCACTCCGACCACCGGTGCCACCTCCGTCCAATGATCCCTCGCTTGGTGGCCCAAGACCCAAGAGCTTTCTCCCCCCGAATATCCGCCACCCTGATGGATGCGGCCTCACCAACCCAGGACAAGCACATGAGTGCCACCATGGGCCTCCCACCCGGCTCCCCCCACCCACTTCTTGCCGCCTCTCGCAACACTCTGGGGAAAAGGTAAAATTGGAAACCTGGACCCCCCCCGCTCTTGGCAAGTCTCCTGTGAATCGGGGCAACGGTGGGGGGGATCCAAGCCATGTCCTCCGCAATCCGCACTGCCGCGATCGTCCCTCGCAAAGTGGACACCGATGCACCGTCCCTGGACTGCTGCAGCAGATACCCAGAAAGGACCTCCCCCTTTCCCTTACCCGGACTTCCCATGGCGTACTTCCACAATTTCCCCAATGCCCCCCCCCCCAACGCCGCAAAGTGCGGTCCGCAACGGAATGAACTGCCATTGCTTCCGGGCTGTCCCCCGGCTCCTGCGCTCGTGCCTCCCAGAGGCGCCCCCAAGCGAAGCGGTACCCTTCCGCCCACCACGTCACCTCGCCGTCTGAGCCCCCCCCCCCCGGCGCGCCCTCCTCCCCCCCGTCCACGGGATCCTGAGCAGCGGTTCAGCCGGCCCAATGGGGACAGTACACCCTCCAATGGAGGGCCTGCTCCCTGCTCACCCCCGTCTGGATGCACCGCTGGCAGGGCTGGCTGGGCTTACCCGACAGAGGGACCAACTTGGGGTTGCTTCCCAATGTCTTAAAGCACAGCTCCCCCTGGTGCAGTGCCACCTCCACCCCCCGATAAAACCCCGGCTGTGTGATAGCAGCAACCGCCCCCCCCCTCACCCCCACCCTGGGACGTCGCCCCCTGCCCACCCACCCCCCTCTTTGAGCGCCCCCACTTGGTGCCATACTCCCGCTGGTTGCGCACAATGCCCACCCAGATCCCCTAGGCAAACTTGTCCCAGGGTGTCCCCCCATCCTCTGGATCCGACAACGCAATGTCGGCATCCACCCCCGCCCCCCCCTCCCCCCCTTCCACCCCCTCCATGCCCTCGTCCGCCCACTCCTCCCCCAACCCCCCCAACAACTCCCGCAGGAGTTTGCATTGCCCCGACATCCACCGGGGCACATGTGGGGCGGCCTCCATCCTTGCCACATTCGCCGCCGTTATCGGCGGAATGGGCTCCTCCTTCTCCTCCTCCTCCTTCTCCTTCCCCTTGGAGCTCTTGAGCTCCTCCACCTCCTTCCGGAGGCCGCTGGTGCTGGCGGCCAGCAGCTGCAGCTGCTCCCCCTGCAGCCACATCATCTCCATCATCTTCTCCAACGCCAGCGCACCATTATCCCCCCCAGCGCCCCCCCCTGTGCCCTAGCCTGTCCCTCCCCGCCCTCCCCCCCCCCCAACTCCTCGGAAACGGACCTGGGTGTGGTGGTCCTCGAACAGGTCCTCCTCCATGTCCCGTAACACCTTCCCCCCCCTAACCAACCACCACTCCCCCGCGGGTGCCCCTCATATACTGCACACCGCTCGCTGCAGCCTGTCCGGCCCCCCCCCACCTGTCGCTGGCACCAACCCCCTGGTCCCTGCAACCACACCCTGACCAGAGGTCGCGGACCCCCGCAGCAACTCGGAGGCCCTTCCAGGTAGGGCCCGGCGCATCCACCCCCCTCGGCTACGGCGGAATGCCCACCGGTGTGGTTGTTTAAGGCGCCGTCAGGGTAGTTTCCGCGCCTGGCCCCTGCCCTTCGGGCCCCCTCCCCGCCTTGGGCGCCTGCACCACGGGCCCCTTCCTCGCCTTCCCCCCACCCCGTGCCGTAAGCGCATCCCGTGTTCTCTTGCTGCTCGTCCTGGGCCCTGGCCTCTCTCCGTGCCTCCACGGCCGCCTGCCCCTCCTCTCCGATTCCGCCCTTCCCCGCTCCGGCAGCCCCGACCGCTGCATCTCCTGCGCGTCTTCCGTACTCGCCCCGGATCACACTTTCCACTGCCCCGTGAACCCCGCCTCCATCCGTCGCAGTCCCTGATGAGGCGCGACAGAGACTGATAGCCGCTCCGCCGGTGAGACACGAGCCCCACATCTTGCTCACCTCGATCCGGAACACCCCATGCGCGTCACCGGGCTCCCAATCCAGGCGATAATTTCTAAGCCCTGGGTGTGGCCCAGGGGCGACTCGATTCGTGGGCCGCGGCCCAAAAACATGCTGGACATACAAACTCATAGGTTAGAAAAACCTGTCACCAAGCAGCAAAGGTCCCATAAGCTCTCCAAGGAAAACAACAGTTCAGCGAGTGCCAAACTGTCGCACCAAGGTTGCAACACAGCCACAATGACGACACATGTCATCTGCAAGCATCATGCAGTTTAGGAGCGCTTGTATGTGCTTGATGCACTTGAAGTCTTAATTGTCCTTGTAGTAAAGTGAGCTCTTGCATGCAACAGCAATGCTTGACCTAAACAACCTGTCTTGGAAACTGAACCGACAAGGCCTAGCTTCAAGGCATTTTCCATGATTCCGATTTACACTTGAGTGCAACACTGTTCGTTGGGAGGGCAAAAAAACACGCGGGCAAACATGCGTGTGAATGCACATGGTTTTCCACATGTTCTCGGATGTGCAAACACCAAATTTTGGCCCCAACATCGAAGAGAAAAAAATTGTTGCAGCGACATTGTAGCGAGCGAGTTACAACTAGAATGGAACATCTAGCCTAATGGCTTCTTTTCCACCGGGGAGGGGGGGCAAAACTTCGGGGAGGGGTGTATTGGGCTCAAGGAGGAGGGGGGTGACCAAAGGCAAAAGCACACTTTTTTGATAGTGTTCATCCACATGTTCAGTGGCAGTTGCATTATGGTCCACATCCGATAACTAGGGCAAACACGCAAACAAGCATGTCAACCGAAGGACAAAGAGCTGAACGGGCAAACAAGTAGGTACACACAAAGGTCTTCGCACACAATTATGTTTGTTCCGGGCGGCGGGGGGGGGTTGGTGGCTTGAGTCATGGCACAGTGGCTTAGGCAACAGTGTGCTTTCTTTTTGTCACATCACTTGTTTTTCAAAAGCGGGACAGGGGCAAAGCCACCAACCAAATGTTTTTGGGGAGAGGGCACATAAAGGGCCAAGGGGGGGGTGTCCATTTTTTGGGGGTGGGGGAGGTCACCTTCCATTGGCGTGTGTTTGATGTGGGTTCTTGTTGTTGTTGTGGGGGGGGGGGGGTGTAGTGCATCGCGTCATGAGGGGAGATGGGTGGGGACAAGGGGGTTGTGGCGGTCCATAACAATCCGATGTCTGATGTCTGATGGTCAACTTGATTGTATACACTCGGCTGCTGTTCTCCCACCGTTGACACTAGTTGGTTTGGAGTGTGCTTGTAATGGTGTGATTACAACCACATTTATACCGGCAACTGTGCTTTCGCTGGTGGGTTTGCCCAAAGACCGCCGGTGGTGGGGTGGAGGGGTGAGGAGGGGGGAGGGCAATTAGCCTTTTCCACATGAGGTGAACCATTCCCAAATTGCGCGCTGCAAGCCACGTCGGAGGGCATAAACACCCTCTTGACGGGCTTGCATCACTAAAGCACTATTGGCACATTACCACATCACCTTGGGGACCCAATGAGCAACCTCCAAGCCTAGTGCACCAAAGGCACGCTTGTAAGCGGAGAAGATTCCAAATGCTTACCACTGGGCAAACCATGACATGACACAAAAGCACCCCAGGGCTTGCCTTCAAACATGGTCTGGTAGTAGACCAGCTCTGCCTTGTGCACAGCCCTATCTGTGGCGGAATTTGACGCTAGAGCCAAGAACACAGAGCTTTGGATGATGGTACCCCAGGCATTGCCGAAAAGTACAACTATGGCCCGAAGAATGATACCAACGGAAATCCATGGTTTGAGTGCAGCATTGTGCGGACTTGAGCGCTCATGCTTCGTCGGGGCTAATGCACAAAGTTGGAGGTACCCCTACCCCATTCAGCAGAACCACCACATTGAGGGTAAATCCAGCCATGAGGGCAGTGCATGTGGCCATTGGTATGTATCAACCATGACCTACCCTTCTACCATTGCTGGCGAAACACATGCTTCCAAGACCCGTTTAGTGGTGTTGGTGGTGGTGGTGGTGGTCATTGTGGTGCGGAGAGGCACAAGCCTTGCAATGTATTGCCTCACCAATCATGGTTGTGCAGTGTGCATTAATAGTGCACGTGTATTGGGGGCATTGTAGCACCAAACCAGTCAAAAGACGTTGCCAAGCCAAGCACACACAAATGTAGTAGGGAAACTTGTGTTGCACATCAGCACCACATAGTTCATGGGACAACTTGCCACATGAGACACACTTCTTGAGGTGTCCCCCCAACTCACTATCGCAAGCACCACCAACTGTGCCGGCACTAGCTAGCACAGGATGGTGCTGCATTGGGAGTTGCAATAGCGGTGGCGATAGGGGCGACGACTGTGTTGGGGTTGGTAGAGAAGCGCCACCCGTTGTGAGAGCCATTGTGCTTGGCCTCCTGCTAGACTTGGGTGTCATGCGGCTGAACACCGTGCTCTCCCAAGTAACGTGTGGTAACTGAAATGGAGACATGGGACAACCATAGGGCGCCCTTGATGCCTTGTCTCAACCAAATGCGAAGCATAAAGGAAACATAATGGCAACTAGCAAGAGGGAAAGAATATGGAACGCAAAATATCCGCTTCCCACAACCCATCTCCTATATATTTGCATCCCACATTGCACATCTACACACCATGACATCTATATCCCACATCCCACATCCCACATCTCCTATACATTTGCATCCCACATTGCACATCTACATGGCATAACATCTCCATCCCACATGCCACATCCCGCAACATCTGCATCCCACATCCAATGTCCTAGAACACCGGTCGCACTATGCAAAGACACGTCGGAGAAACAAAAAAAAACAATGCCTCCTTGGCACCTCAATGTGTGTTTGTACCCCCCCCCCCTTGCGCAAGCACGGCCGCGGTCCCAGAAGTCACGCCAAAACGACGGTTCAAGGCCCACCCCATGCTTAGATAAGGCCGTGCATGCCGGTGACACATGTGCCAGCAAAGCACACGCGGGCCTCGAACCTTACACAAAGCGTGGTACAATGCATAAACAACTGGCCAAATGTTCTGCTTGTACTTGCTCACTGTCTGGCGCATCTGGTGCCGTGGAATAGAAGCCCTTTCCAACCCTCCGCCTCATCTTGAAAAATTGGACATGCTTGCCTTTCGGAGCTGGCTTTGGAGCAGCTTTCGCGGCACTCTGAGACACAGGTTTGGGCTTCCTATTCTTTGGCACAAAGCTATCATCCACAATGTCCTTTGTGAAGTACAGCTTGTCCTCAAAAACATGCCCCAATCCCCAAACACCACGGGCGGCTTTTGCCCACACAATCTCCACTCGATCATCCTCCCCAGAACCTGAGGCGGATGACGAGTCCTCAGAAGTGAGAAGTCCCAAAATCATCATCGGAATCAGAATCCGGCTTCGCATTTGCCGGGTGCGCCATACTCATCCGCATAAGTCATAATGCGAACCTTGTCACGTGCCGACTGGTGAACACGCTTCGGCCGTGCAAGGACATCCTCGGCAGACCGTCGCCGACGCTTTGCCGGCAAAGGCGTGCAATCCACAACTGCAGCATTGCTACTACTGGTAGCAACATCAGCAGAAGTAGATGGGGTTGCACTCGAGGGTGCCGATGTGGCAGCAGATGCCGTGGGTCTAAAGAAGCGATCCAACGGCCCGTGCGTCACGCGGCACTTATCAGCAGGCAGCCGGTGCTTAAGTGGCTTGGCAGCACCTGGTGGGCCAGGGTATGCCGGCAACTCAAGACGTTCCCAAGTTGTAATACCCCGGTTGTGATCCATGTAGTAGGGGATCCCATCCTTGGTGGTGGCCAGTTCCCAACCGACAGGCAGGGCTACAACTGGGGCAAGGCCGGCACGAACCCGTGGTGATGGACTGCGCGTCGGCGAGCGCCCACGTGTAGGGGACCCCTCAGATGGGGATGGCGGGGGGCTGTGAATGGGGAAGAGCACTTTATCAAAAACGGCATTGTGCTCGGTCTCCTTCCCATTCCGCATGTACTTCAAATGGATGTAGTTGTCCCCATGACGAGAGGGACCAATAATGGTGGCAGGCACATGTTCCCCAGTGCTCCGAATGTATGTGACAGCCAGACCGGGAGTAACATTGTTAGCCATGGCTGAAAATCACATCAAAATAAGCAGCATGGGGTTCCATGTGTAGTACGATGTTATTATGAACAGAATGCACCATCACAGACATGACTGAGCCCCTCTTTCCCTGTACAATCGCTGTCCTCCATTCTGGACCGCAAAAAAAAAAGCGGTCGCAAAATTTCCTCAAAACGGCGGTTCAACGCCCCCCCCCGTGCTTAGACAAGGCTGTGCATGCGCAGGGGGAGGGGGGGTACCATATTCAACCATAAAAAACCAAAAACAACACCAAAAAACATGAAAAAACACTAGTCTTCAGGCACAGGTGGGCAAAATAAAAAAAACAGAAAACAGAAAAACAAAAATCATTCTGCAAAGGAGGGCAAAACGGGGCAAAAAAACAAAGAAAAGAAAAGAAAAAAAAACTGACATGGGAGAATGAATGATGAAAAATGAAACAAAAAAACATTGCTTCCTTGGCACCTGAAGATGTGTTTCCACCATATTCCACCATAAAAACCAAAAAAAACCTACAAACATGAAACAGACAAACCTGTGGGCACCGGAGGCCAAAAGCGGGGGGGAAACAAAAAAAGAACCACAAAATGCGTTTTTTTCAAACACCCAACTCCATACCCTATTAGTTCATCCTTGATGCCCCTGCACACCACACATCCCACACATCCAAGCCACTCACTGCTCTGCATGTCCACGACCTGCGGGCGTCGGTTGCACTCAATGAACTGGACCTCCCATTCTCCCTTTCCGTTCTGGAACACTAGGGCCTCCATCGTTGCCCGCGTGTTGTTGTCGCCCTTCTGCGCGATGAGTTCTGCCCATTTGCGTGATTTTTGGTACAGGTCCTCCGGCATGAACTTGGTAACGTACTCGTCGCTCAGCCCGATCTCCACAACCTAAAGTGAACGAGGGGAAACGGAGACTTTGTCCACAACACAGAATGATGGGACGCAGAATACAAAAATGACACCCCCCCAAACACCCCCCCTTGCGCAAACACCACACAAACCCCAGATAACAACAGTAACATGGGGTCACTGTGCTCAGACCAGGCCGTGCTTAAGCGTGGATATGAAGGAGTGCATGCCGAATATGGCAACGTCAGCCGTAGCTCCCAATCATATCAAAGCCAGTCAACATGGCTTGCACTCTAATGCACAATGCTGTGATGGGTAGAGGCAAATGTACAGCAGCCCCTCTTTCCTTGTCTTCCCGGACATAATGGGCTGACCAAGGAAATGGCGGTCTCTAAAAATGGCGGCAATACGGGGTTGTTGTGCTTCGACAAGGCCATCCTTGCACAAGGGGAAGGGTGAAAAGGCAAGCTGGAACGCACCCCCAGTACAGTCAGGTCAGATGTATTCGGCAGGCAAGGCGATGGGAAGGGAGGGGGGCATTCCACACAGCACAGTCCACAAGCAATGCCCCTGGCCTGTACAGTCAATGATCTCAGTCATCTTGGGTTTTGCTGTTGGTGCCCTTTGTCTTTGGGGAATGCTGGTTTTGGTCTGCTTCTGTGGTCCTTTGTGCCTTTGGTAGGGTGTGGGATAGGGGGGTTAACGTATAGGGGGGGGGGTTTTGGCATGACGCCATGGTGTGATGATCTCGTCTGCAGCTGGCGGCGCCTACTGGCCGATCGCCATTCGCTGCCCTTCCCTTGGACCCTTTCCCTCCATAGGCGGTGGTGCCCATCAGCTTCTCACCACCCTTTGACCTTCCTCTTCCTCCTTGCCCTAACCTTCCCTCTCCCCTCCCCTTTCCCTTCCCTTGGCCTTTCCCTCTGTAGGCCACCGTGCCCATCAGCCTCACCACACTCCTTCCCTTCCCTTTCCCTTGGTCGGTTGTGCCAACGGAGCCCCCGGACTTGCCCTGTTTCACTTCTCTGCGTCGAGTCAACGCAGAGGAAGGCAAATGCCTTCGCCGTTGGCCAGGTGCGTCCAAGCGGCCATCCCAAGCCGGCGGTGAGGTACCTCTCCCCAACGGCGGATGGTGGGCCCTGGGATGGCCACTTGCGGGGTCGTTTCCCCGACGGGGGCACATAACAACCTTTCTCCTCCAAGTTCCCGCGCTCAGTCCATCCTTTGGCGAGCGCAACACAAACCCCCTACCCTCTCCTTCATGCCTTTGCTGCGCGGACGGGGGTTGTGGGGGATGCGTGGGTGCACGGGGGAGTAGGATGTAGCGGGTGACGTGGGGTGGGCCTCTTACCGTCGCTGGCCGCCCACTTCGTTGCGCGACTCCCCGGACCACCTCAACATAGGAGCGAGTTGTTGTTGGGTTGACGGTGGTGTCCCGTGTTGGGTGGAGGTGCGTAGGGCCCCTTGCTGGCCCCCTTCTCCCGGCTTGGTCCGGGCGCTTGACGACGTGGTGCGTCCCTTTTCTGGTTGAGTTGCTACGCGAGGGAAGGAGTCTCTCCCCTGCTCGCTTCTCAGTGCCAGCACGCTGGGACTTACTGCCGTGGTCACTCCCTTGAGAGCGCGGCCCCCGGTGGGCTTGCGTTGCCACATCGGGCATCTCGCTGAGGCCCCATTGGACCCCCCGAGAAGAACTCGGTGCACGTGTAGACTTCATTGTTTTGTTTTGGTCGGTGTTGGTCACCACCCTGGCTAAAAAATGCGGGGGTTGCCTTCCCCCTGCCTGTTGTTTGGCCTTGCCCCCTACTCCGCCGGCGAGAAAGCTCGCTGCGCGTTGTGGTAGCCGGGGCGCATCCAATGGAGACTGCGGCGCCGTCTCCATTGGGCATGGGTCCAGAGGCCCGTCCACGGCCGTACCTCAGACCACATCGTTGTGCCTTGTTGCTGTATCACTGGGGGCCGCGGCTCCCCAGTGTGAGTCTCGGTGGCTGGAGGATCTTCTCCTCCCCAGCAGAGCCATGTTGATGGTGTGAGACTCTCCTTTCCATCAGGCTTTTTGCTTTCATTGTTCTTCCTTCTCCTCCCGGCGCCGGGTTGCCCGTCCCTTGGGTTCCTTATCCTTATCCTTAACGTATAGGGGGGGGGGGGGGGGTTATCCCTCAAAGGGGGTTTTATCACCCCTTTTACAGTGGTTGTATCCTGAAGGGGGGGGGTATCACCCCCAAATGGGCATACCAACACCGGATGGGTTTCTCTACGACTTCTCCGGTGATTAACTGTCAGTGCAGTGCTATCAGCTAATTGTTGCTCACCACCAGGCCATCGGTGTTGGGGCTTGTGATGGGGTCAATTGTGATTCTTTTTTTGAGGGGTTGGTATTGAGACTGCAGCCATGTTCATAGGGCACACAGGCAAGCAACACTTCGATTCACAAACAGGCTAAACTTGGGAGCACAAAAACACAAGGAACACCCACAAATTGCCGCATTCCACAGCAGCCCAGAGAACTGCGAGCAGACAAAGTACGGTCCCTCAAGGCGTGGAATGAGGGCCTGCAGGCATGAGCAGGCGTCCCTTTCGCATTAAAGTGGAAACCTGGTCCCATGAACGTGGCATACCTCATGCACCGCTTGCAAATGGGGCGGGAAATATCCAACAATTCAGGGCAACAAATTGGGGGATTTTCCCAGTCATTCAGGACTGTGTGGGAAAAGGGAGGTGCCAGAAAGGCAGTTGTGTGCTGGTCAATACTTCGAGTTTGCATACTGGGTTTTCCCAGAAAGTGGGGAATGTTCTTGGTCAGTGAGAGTGGGGCAGGTGTCCCTCTGCTCACAAATGCTGTGTCTGCCCCTTGGCGTCCCTCACACACCCGCCGGCAATGCTTCACATTCAGTCATTCCCATGACAGCGAAGTTTGGAGAGTGCTCACCATCACAAATGATGTGGCTAATGTACACATAGGGCCAGGAGGTTGCGGATCACAAAGTGTTACCCATCAGTGGTGCGCAGCAATTTCAGGCATCTGCAGAAGGGGGGGGGGGGGCATCCCACCCTACCATTGTGGAAAGCGTGAGCTGATTGCAATGCAGCATACTGCGCATGCACGGGCGGTTCACAATGGTGTTGTGCAACCAAGGCTTGGACAGAAAGTACAAGCACTACTCATGTTGTGGGAAACGCAACACAGGAAGGGAGCGGGTGCGTTTACCTTCTGCAGTCGGCTATTAAACCACACAAAACGGCCTCCGTGGGCCACAGTGTCACCGTCCACCTCCAACTCCAACTGGAAGAAGCGACCGTCACCATCCGTGTTCACCTTCTCTTCGAAGTAGATGCCGTCGGACCGGTTCATCTCGTTCAGCACCTTCTCCACCGCTGCACGCACCTGCTCCGGGTCGGAGGGGTCGTCCAAATGTGCAGTACCCTGACAAGAGGCGGTGCATGTTGCTTGGTGCTCGGGTCTAAGGGTTTGGGGCACGTCAGTCCGGCGTGTTGCAGAGAGAGAATTTGCACGAATGGCACAGCTGCAAAAGCGTGACAAGGTGTGAATGATCTCATGCCACTGCAGCCAGAGTAAATGATCTTGTTACACAATGCCCCGGTCCCATCTCCGTTTCTGTCCCCCATTCCCCATCCCCCGTCCCCGTTCTCCATCCCCTGTCGCCATCACTATCCTTCATGCCTGTCCCCACCTTCCATTCCTGTTAGCCCCATCCCCGGTGTAGTGCAGGGGACAGGCACAACCTGTGGCGGCGGATCAAACTGACAATGACATTAATGTGCTGGTTTTGGGCTTCGAGGCGAGCCATCTTCGTAACTGCAGGAAGCCTGTGCTAGACCAGGCAGAGTGCAGTGGTGGGCACGCATGTGTATACCCAAGGCCCACGCCTCTCACTACCCTAAATCTGCTTCTTCTCCTCCCACTGCTTCATACAGTTTCTAGTCCAGAACGCATACCCTTATGGTAGGCCTGTCCTTAGCAGCACCCTCTCCTCTGAAAAATGTAAAGCGTAGAAAGTTCACTGCAGCCAGAGAGATGTGGTGCAAGCGGAGGAAGCAACAGCATTCAACAAAGCACAGCATCACATATCAATTGCCACATCCAATCTCCAAATGTACTATAGTTGGTGCTTGGAGTGGTTTGGTGCATACAGAAGGCGACAACTTGCATCAGCCCCGAGTTGTGCAGCTCTGTAGCCGACCTCTGTCTACCTCAGTAATGCCTTGGACCCATAGAAGAGTTGTTTACCAGAAGAAAGGAACAGAGAAAAGCAAGAACAGCAGAAGCGGCAGGATCCCTTCGAGCTAAGCGCGTGCACAAGCAAAATCAGGAAGAAAAAAAAGATGGCAAAATCAGGTCTGCCATCTGGGAATGCTTCCGCCACAGGTGCGCCACAGCTTTGGTGTACATTGCCATGGAAATAAGCAAGGGAACAAAAGAGTTCTGTGCACGTTTCTAGAAAGGAGAGAAGCTACAGCCCTGGCTCAACGTGCAAAGCCTAGTAGGGAATCCCAGCCTTCTACTGTGGTTACGGAGGGGGGACGTCATCCCATTGGTCAGAAGTAGCAGAGCACCAATGCAACACCTTCCCCATACCCCTTGGATCAGGCAACATGTATGACTGTACATGAATCTCCAGCCGTGCCATGGTTGCATGTAAGTGTGGAAGTGTGTATATGTGTGTGTTGCAGCACTACTGGATGGGTGTGCCACCATGGGGAATGCAGCCCATAATTTCAAAACCCCTTTATCATCTGGGGGGGGGGGTGGGCAACCACATATTTCTGCTACCATTCTACTACCATTCTACTACCATTCTACGACAGTTCGGCTCAGTTCTACTATAGCTTGAGTACAGTTCTACTGCTCCCCCCCCCCCCCCTGTGCAAGCACGCTGAAAATCAGGAACACAACGCGCAGATAGGGTCCCCGTGTTTGGACAAGGCCGTGCTTGCGCGCGAGATGAGGTACCAAAAGCATGTACGCTGCGAAAACCTACCCATACCTTACCCTAACCACAATGGGAATGGATTAAAAAGGGGACACAGTCCAAAGGAGCATGAGGCTCAATCTCATGCCCATTCCACGTGTACTTCACATGAAAGAAGTCATCTGCACGAGTAACCGCTGGACCAGATGTACGCAACAGCCATGCCAGCAACAGCTACATCAGCCATGGCTGAAAATTGCATCAAAATGAACAGCATTGGGTTCAGTTGCAAGCAGAATGTTGGGATGAGCAGGAGGAGCTACAAGCATGATCCAGCCCCCCTTTTCCTACAATCAGGGCACAACCGCGTCACGTAACATTTCTGACCACAAAAATCACGGACAGAAAATACCAGGGAAACGATGGTCAGATGGGTTGACGTGCTTGAGCAACCCTCGCTCGCGCAACAGTTCTACTCAGTTCTATTGCATTTCTACCACAGTTCTACGACTGCACTGGTGGCTGAAAACCTTGGTGAATGGCTTTGCCAAACGAGGTCAGTCTTTCGCAGGCCCGGTCTACACAGGGCTGTCTGCTGCCCTGGACTTTTGGTTGCTGTCTTCCTTGGGTGTCGGACGAGGACCCAGGCTCCCCTCTCCTGAACACCTGACCCCACCTGGGTCTAAGACCACCTGTTACTGCATGGTCACGCCTCACCCCACCCCCTAATGTGGAGGGGCCACACCAGTGTTCTTCTGCTGTGGTTCCGTGCTGGTGGTGCGTTGTGTTGCCCTAATCCACCCTGATACTGGTGCAAAAGGGGGTGGGGTTGAAAATGGTACTTGCTATTGTCTTGGGGGTTTCTACAAGCCTCCCCATATGACTTGGTGGATACCCCCCTTCGAGCCCTTAACCTGCAGCCTGAGGTACACAAACCTTTCCTCCACCGCCATGGATACTCTTGATCAGCCCCGGCTTGCGGGACTTCATGTTCACAACCATCCCACAGTACTTGTCCACGATAGCCTGCTTCACGGTCGGGTCCCGCAGATTCGCCGACGGCCCGTCGTCTGCCAGCACGATGAAGGGTGGAGTCGGGGCCCCAACGGCGCTGCATATCTTCTTGAACCCTATCTTCTCCAGCCGTTCGCTGGCGTCAGGCTCTGTGCCCGGCCAGACCTGCATGGCGGGTGGGGGGGCAATCTTGTTTATAGCTGACAAGGGGACTCCTCGTAAACGGCCGGGGTCTGTAGTTAAACATAGTAAAAAAATTTTTAAAAAAAATTTTTTTTACGAGGTAACAGTTTACTAGGTTCACTAGATTTTACTAGGTATTGGGAACCTAGTAAAAACAAAGTTTTTTTTTTAATAGGTTTCGGAACCTAGTAAAAAAAAGTTTTTTTTCCTAGGTGGGGGTTGTCCAAAGACCAGGGGTCTTGTCGGTGGGGGCCACACTGCAAATCAGAGAATGAACCTGACGGTGAATGCAATAAACCAACCGCTGTCGTTCATCCAACAACAAGCCTTTGGTGGACAACAGTGGGGGGGGGGGGGGCGGGGTTAGGTCATGAAGGCGACATAGCAAAGCCGATATTTGCAACTCTCCACAAAACAAACAAGTTTGTTGTGTACAGCAAAAACCCTTGAGAGCATACACTTACAGTCCTGGGGGGGGGGGGCAGCCCACCCATGCACCCAAATCCTTTTTTTTCTTTCCAGGCCTACATACACACCATCGGACTGTCGGACTGTATATCAGCATTGTTGCCCTTAACACTCTCTTTACTTTTAGGTTTCATGGCAACAGAAGACTTGCAGCCAAGAAGTTATAGGCAGTTCTGCAATCAGATGCATAGGATTGCGGCAAGAGCTGCCATGCCGAAGCAAACTCAAGAAGAACATCTCAATACTGGAAATCTCACAAGCAGGAAAATCAGATAGCCTGAGATACAAAGCCGTTGTTGATAGAAACCCGAACGTGGACCTACCATGTTGAAATTCGGATGTAACCTCCAGGGAATGCTTGAGGCACACTGCACAAAAACTGCCATTTTATTATTATTATTATTATTATTATTATTATTATTATTTTATCATAGACTACCCTCAAACGGCCGTCAACTGATTATCTGTCGGCAAGTGTTGGCGGCTCGCGGTAAACAATCAGCAGTTGGTTGCCCGTTGGCGGCTGGGACGTTACGGCTGTCGTATACACTTACATAGCCATACCAGGCCAATGTCCGTGACCGCACGCGCAGCCTCTGAGGACTCTGCGAATGCACTCCACCCGGGCATGAACACCACTTCCCCATTGGACCGCCGGTACCCGAGCTGGCGGTCTTCAATACACGCAGCATCAAGACGCTTGCGGAAGTGCTCCATGTTTCCCCATGTCTTCTGGTCGATCACAACCTCGCCATCCATCCCCTGGTATAGGAAACATGTGACAGAGGTTTGCACGGGTGCAGGTACAGCGATGTGGAGGAGAGGTGTGGAGGGGCAAAAACCTGCACTTCTACCCAGCCAAAGCCTCAAGGAGAAAGGAGAAGCAGTTCCAACGAGGAAAGCGTAGGTTGAGTGCGGGAAAAGGCGTACGTCAGGTGCTTTTTTTTTGGCGTAAGTCACATGCACTTTTCTGGGGGGGGGGTAAGGCGCATGTGGAAATCAATGACGAAAACTTTTTTTCCGGCATAAGCCACATGCCCCCCCCCCCCTTTTTGGTGTAAGTCGCATGCACTTTTTTTTCAGAAAAAAAAGAGAGAACAAGAAGAACCACCCAACAACCGCCATTGCTACAAGAGGAGGTGAAGCATGTAGCCCCTGCGAACAGTTTGGGTACCTCTGGCACGGGTAAAGCAATGGAGCGGTAGGAAGGGTGACCTGAGGGGCGAGAACAGGAGACAAGAGAAAGGAGGAGCACCAACTGCAAGAAGTTAGTGAACACACATTTGTACATCAAATCAGACTTTTAGGCTGATTACTCAGGCTTTGCGCGCGGATTGGTGTTCGGCACACAGGCCTGATAGGGATCCTGTTTTGGGTCCTTAGTCAGCTCATCAATAAACATTTGGTCGCACAACTACCAACCTTGTACGTCCTTTGGATACCCCTCGGGGACCTAGACTTGCTGCCCATTGATGGACACGTATTAACAAGTGTCATCATCTGTGATGGGGCCAAAGGAAGTAGAGGAGTGCGGGGTTGGTGGGGCTGCGTCAACATTGCCCTTCACCGACCGCCCATCTGGGGACGAGTCCTCAGAGTTGGAGGCATGGGAGGAAGGAGATTCTCCAGCTTTCGGCTCCAAGGAGGGCATTGGAAGAATATTCTCCTTCAGCTTGAAAGCGGATCCTCAAGTTCAACAACGGGGGGCATAGTGGATGGGGGCGGGGATTTGGAGTTGGAGGCTAATGGCTTTCCATCAAATTAGCTCATCCTCCCATCCATTTTCCGGGAAAGCGCCCAGGAGTCGGACACAGCGATCTGCATTGATGATGTGCATTGCTTCTTGGACGAACCCTTCCGACCAAGGCCTGAGGATAACATCTCCAAGCTTCCCCGATGGGCAATCACCTCATCACAAATATGCAAAGAATGGTAGCAACATGGCCAAACATCCTTTTGAAAACCCTAAGCTCAAGCCTGTGTGCAAACCCCATTTCGTCGGAGGCGTTTCAACGTTGATTGAATCAAGGAGGTGCCACATGGTGGCCCCCAAAGCCACATTTTGAAGGCCCCTACTAGCACAGTGCAATCCATGGCACAAACAAACTAGTGGAGCCCTTTACGGTCATCACTATTAACAATAAATATGTGGTGCCGCCCCCAAGGCAAACCACACAGGTTGCTTGAGTGCTTTCATACTTCTTCATTTTTTGGAGGCGGGATACAACATATATCATCGCCATAGTCCATGCCCGTGGCTCACCGACTTCGATGTGATACAACTTATCGGTAAGCCATGCCGTAATATGCTTGCCACTAACCAATGTTCCTCCACAAAAGGTGTTGTGTCAACCAACACGACCCGCGAGTACGCCTTTGTGCTACAGGGTCGGGCACAACAATATCTTCTTTGGAAGTGCTAGCATCCAATGGTTCTGCTACTTTAGGCGGGGAGAGGGGCTCGTCATCAATGGGGGGGGAGGGGGGGGCTGCTCATCCCCAAGCGCACTAACGTTACTGGTTAGTGCAACAGCCTCAGACTTAGACGGCCCGATTGATGCGCCCGAAATGTGCTATTTGGGGTGTCAGAATAGTGGTTTTGTTCAAAGAGCAGCAGCAATGCCCAGACAAAGCCGTTCCATCCTAGAAACCTCAATGTGTTCATTGCATTTCATGCTGAATTTTCTCTACAACACAGTTAGTTTGAACACCCAATAGACAAGAATCCTAAACCACCAAGACTAGATAGATAGATTGATAGATTGCAGATTAGAACTTCCTAGTTGTACACGGGATGTTGGCTCCAAATTGCAATTTAGCATGCCGGGCTACATCTTGCATTTCTCCCATCCGCAAACTCCGAACTATTTGTCCCGATTCACATCCCAAATTTCGGATCAACATTCCTTGCTTTGAACAGAAATTTCAGACATGGGAAATTGTCATTTTTGATCCGAAATTTCGGATGGAACTTCCGACGGTTGTAGATAATGTTTCCGAATTAACACTAGTTTTATCCAAAGTAGCTAGGCACATCAAAACAGTCAAAGGTGGGTTCCATTGTGCTTTGTATGGTTCAAGGGAATGTGAATTGGCAATCCAACCACTGCAAGTCAATGTTGCAAGACATTGCAATGCACCATTCGCACTTGTTTGATTGCTTCAGCTTCAATTCATTTGCAGAATGGCACCACCTTTGGTGCTGAGTGGTAAGGACTTTTGCACCATCCTTCATGACGCGGAGCTCAACACCGTAGTAGACATTTTGAAAGATGCTGTCAACGGGGGCCGCAGCTTGCACCGCGTGCAATTTGCTCTTGCATTACGCTTTCATGGCAATGCACACGCACATGCCAAACACGGCAACAAATTGCTTGGTGTATACAATTTGGCTCTTTGCTATGGTTGAATTTGTTCACCAAGGTGCTTTTCAACACGTGGTGTTGCATGCATACTCGACCGGTACCACAGAAGAAACACTGAGAGGAAGCTATGTTGGTATGTATTGGCATGACAGAGTCATAGCTTCCATTTCACTTGCTGAAAGGGCATAACAAGCAAATGCAAACCTTGGGGCCGGGTTGTGGATTGTCTTAAGCAAATTCCAAGTGGAGTGGCCCACTATCCCTAGTCAACTCAAATTCATTATTCAACCCATACAATCCGATACGAAAATTCGAATCAAAGTTCATAAATCTCTTCCAAAATTTCGGATCAAAGTTGAGAAATTTGATCCCACATTGCGGATAAGACTTTAGAAATTTGATCCCAAATTTCAAATCAAGATTAAGCAATTTGATCCAAAATTTCGGATGACAATGAATACATCGGGTCATGGATTTTTCAATGAAACGGACACCAGAACGGATAGTCAAAGCACAATTCAGAACTCCCACCGGAGATTTCGGATCATACTCGCCGATGCAAATAGTTGGAATCAGTTTGTCAACATTTCATCCGAAACTTCGGATGGGACTTCACTTCCATCCGATGACTTGGATCGAGCATCATATGTGAATCACTATACAAATGTTGCATGATAACCCACGTTGATGCTTTGAAGCCTTCGTGTATTGCTACACACATGCTTTGTTGCATGGTTTCTCTTGTCACCCAGCAATGATAGGAATATTTGTTGTATGTTTAGACCAATGACGGAATCTGAGGTTATTTACTCTAGTTGGGGTGATGGACTCCCACGCATGAGTGTGGCCCCACGAGTTGGGGTTGTGGATTCCCACGCTTTGGTGTGGCCCCTAATAATGGGGTGATGGACTCCTACGCTTTGGTGTGGCACCTCAAGTTGGGCATATGGACTCCCACGCTTTGGTGTGGCTCCTCGAGTTGGGGTGATGGACTCCTATGCTTTGTTGTGGCCCCTTGAGTCGGGCTTATGGACTCCCACGCTTTGGTGTGGCCTGCCTAATTGGGGAGATGGACTGCCGTACTTCGGTGTAGACCCTTGAGTTGGGGTGATGGATTCCCACCCTTTGGTGTGGCCCCTAGAGTTGGGGTGATGGACTTCTACGCTTTGGTGTGGCAGCTCTAGTTTGGGTGATGGACTCCCACGTTTCGGTGTGGCCTATCGAGTTGGGGCGATGAATTGCCATGCTTCGGTGTGGCCCCTCAAGTTGGGTGATGGACTCCAACGCTTTGGTGTGGCATGCCTAATAGGGGTGATGGACTCCCACACTTTGGTGCGGCCCCCCGAGTTGGGGGGGGGTGGATCCCCACGCTTCGGTGTGGCTCCTCGAGTTGGGGTTATGGACTCCGTTGAATTCCGTCATACAGTGAGGTCAGACATCTTGCCTATTTTTTCAAAGGTAGTAAGGGTGCGCTCCCGTTGAAGAGGGGTTCAACACTTAGGATTAAACACAATGTGAGGATGATGAAAGTGCTAGCGGTAGTACTGATCCATGCGAATGTCCCTACTCTTGTTGCTCACTGCTCCAATTAGCTTGGGATTCCGTGCCAAGGTTTGCAAAACAACACCAGCACATTATGCAAAGGGCACATATGAGAGATAGCACACGAGAGGTACCAATCTATGGATCTATGGATACCCACGGGTAGACCAACAACTACTTGATTTCATGTGCATGCAGCCCGTTGATGCTTTTGAACACAAATTGAGATTGTCTTGGATCACGCATGTTGCTCACTGGGTCGATGCTCGTGACACCAGCATCCCGAATTAGATTCACTGCTGGAACCCAGTTTTTCACAACGGTACTGTGGAAATGCTTTGAGATAGCTAAACAAAAGGCGCGTAATTATGCCAAGGGCACAAGAGACCTTGGTACATGGGGGTACATAGCACAGCAGTAGTGACTCCACTGCGGTCAGACTTTGCGAGCATAATGCCGACGAAGGCAAAGCTTGGTGCTCTTGGAACGGGATATCAACCTTTGCTTCAGAGTTAGAGGGGCAACACCCATTTGTTTTGTGTTGTGTTTCCTTGCTAAGATTCTCTAATGCTAAGTAATAGTCGCGGTTGCAATCGTGACTCCTAGAAATAGTAGCACCATTGTTCAATTGTGGCTCCTTTGGCGTTCTGCTCTTTGATGAGGTTGCCCATGACTTCATAACGGTGCCCACCATCCATAATGTAGACCTTGCCAGCTGGAGGATATGTGACTTGTGGTCCTAGGACCTTTGTCCGCGTCTGGGCATGCATTGCTTTGCTACCCACATTGTCCAATGGCAATCTGTTCCTGTGCATCCCCTGCACAAAATCATAAGAATGTGGTTCACGAAGACTCTGCCTAACTAAACGCTCCAATGCCCGCTCCACCGCTCCTTCTGCGGCCGCCACGAAAGGGGTGTGCTACGGCTGGCTGTGAGTGAAGGCATAGTCGTAAAGCCACTGCACCCACAGGCCAGGGTACCTAGCCAGGGGTGGCCTGTGCCAGTCCTGCTGCTTGGGTTTGCTCCGGAAGAAAGTAAGGACCGCCATCTCCACATTGCAAAGCTCAATAATGGCCGTTTCCCCCACCTGCAGGAAACATACCCAGGCCACGACGGCGAGGGCCGCAACGAGCTTCTGGTTGTCCGTCTTAGCCGCGCCGCATAGGAAACGCAAGCATGGGGTTGTGGCGTAATCTTGGGCCTTGGCCTGGGTTCCTCCCCCCGATATACGCCGATGCGGGGGGAGGACATTGGGCGGCAAGACTCGCAAGTCCTTGAGGGCCCGAACGATAGCAAAAATGCCCCGTATGCCCGAAGCAAACTAGCGGACCACCAACCGCTGCACCAAGCACCGGGCCAGAACACCCTAGACCCAGTGTCGGGAAGCGATCTTCCGTCTCGACCAGCATCGTGAGGGTAGACCTATAGCGGGCTCTGGTACTCGGCGCCAGACCAGGATGGCCTAGGCCCGCATGGATCCTTCACCACCGGCCCTTGCCACCGCATCCCATATGGCACAGGCTTCTCGATAGGACCTAGCTTGTGGTCCACAGATTGGCGTCGTCCCTTGTGTGCCCATGACTAGGGGGGGTGTTGCCGGCACCATCGCCTGTGGGCGACCCGGCTAAGCACCGCCATGCGACTGGAGCCACATGGGGTGGCCCTTAGGATACACTCAACTCCGGTAGGGGTACTAGAAGTGCCAGTGCCTCCTGTTAGCTTCTAGTTTGCGCAAGTCCCTGCGGCGACGGCAGTCCCCAGGTGGCGTGGCTGTGACCGGGATATGGTTCATATTACTTGCCACCCACTTCAGCACCCCCTCCCGGGTGGTGAACTTGATGCCGCGGTCTACAAACTTGGCACCCCCTTGCTGCATAGCCTGCTCCCATTGGGGCCTATCAAGGGTATCCTGAGCATGTGTGCTTTGCTCCTGCGCCTTGCACTGGTTGTTGTACGCCTGCTGGCTGTGGAGCATGTCGGCCCACAAACGATAAGCCAAGGTCCCCCCTGGCGACGCTTGGGCACCCACCGAGGCGCCCACATTTGCCGGGCGGCTAGGGTGCGGCACCTGGGCAACGAACTACCACAGGGCCCGTGAGGCATCGTGCATCCGCTAAGGGAGGCGAGACCTCCTCTAGAACTCAAGAAGGGCGGCGTCGTGGAGATCAAGGATGCATCCATGTCGGCTATTTTCTGCACCTCCAACCTGGCCCCGCGGCCCTCCATATCCAAGCGCTGGCCGTCAAGGAGGGCCCTGAGCTCGTCGGGGGATGCATTATCTGGCACATTTGACAGGTTGGCCAGGGAGAATAGCCGGTGGCTGATCCCGCATTGTCGGGCGATGTTTTAGGAGGAGATTGAGCGAACATGGTTGTACAATAAAATCAGAAAGACCATGAAGCAGAACACTAAGCAATGTTTGTGGTGACAAACACAAGATCAATCACCTCCGCCCCTAACATCAGCCCAAAAACCGAAAGTCATTTCAGCAAAACCAAAAGGCAAAAAAGGTGGGGTTTCACGTTCAAAGGGCAACTTGATTAACATTCCTACCAACCTTTTTGTCCTAATTGTTGTTGTCCTGAGTTGCGGCCAGAAAGTACTTGCACACTAACCCCGATACAATGGTGTTTGCCAAATAATGGTTGATCATAATTGAACCAAATTTGGACAGACCATACGTCGAACTCCTGTCGCCCATACGCGTACGAAATTTCACATCAGAAAGCCAATGTGATACCTGAGGTTGAATGAGTGTTGTGCAAATCCACGAATTCCATCCGAAATTTCAAATGGAAACTACACTTTTGATCCAAAATTTAAGATTGGAAAATAAAATTTTTCATCCAGAATTTCATATGGGAAAATAAAATTTTTGATCCCAAATCATGGATGGAAATTTGATTCTTGTAATCCGAAACTTCGGATTGCATGTCAAACTTGTAGACAGTATGGTCACCTTTTCCGAATTCGTAAGTCAAGTCATCTAGTCCAACATTTCCTAATTGAACCACTGCTTTTACGATTATGCGCATCCAATAACAACAACAGGACACACACACACACACAGACACCTCAGGTTTCAGCAAAGAAGCCTTGAGCATCACGAGTCCCGGTGTTCCTCTGTTGAGAACTTGGCTTCATGGATGGTACCCGAGGCTGCATATGGGGCCTCCTTATAAGGCGTGCCATGTCTAAGTAATCTCGTGTCCTTCTCATATGAGCGCCGCGGTTCACATCCGACAAAGATTGTACTCCTTGGTTGCTGCTCCTCGTTAGACGTTCTGTTTGTGGTCTAGGGCAGCCCGGACGCTCCGGTTCGCCCGGACATGACACATCCACGCTGGGGTTCGGTACAATGTTTGTGAATGTGCCGAGGAACCGGAGTGGTGGTGTTCATCCATCTATCCTTTCGTGTCTATCAACAAGGACACCGGCTGTGGTCTACGGTGAGAACTAGGTTCTAAACGACTCTGTGAGCATTTGCGAAATTCATCACCCTCCCCTAAAGGCATGTAGAGGGTAATCCTTTGCATCACAATCACAAACAAAGAAATAATTCGGGATCCATCTCTAAGAACAGCAAGTGTAGGCACCGAGATGCTAGAAAATGCACTGTTAACCATGTGCACTACATGTAGAAGAACAAGATATGCGCAATGGCAATTGTGTCTCCAAGGGGACAATGGTCAAAATTGATGTTGAGGTCCACTACATGCTCAACTTCTTCGTTAGTATTCCTAGGTTGTATAAACATACAAGTTGTACACTGTAACATCCATGCCGTGTTCTTCGTGATGAATGTTGGATCCTGCAGATGTCCAGTTTAGCAGACTCGACAGCCAATGCCTTTGTGTGTGTGCCGGGCAAAGAGATCTACATCATCTAGCTTGGCTACATTGACATCCAATTTTGCAAAGCGAGCCGTGAAGGGATCTTTCTACCCCCTCCTCCTCAGTTGCCGTAACATCCTCCATTTCTTCCTCTTCAACTGAGAATGAAGTGCCGCACAGGTACCACACAAGTCGGTGATGATGCAAAGAAATGATGAGGAAACGTGTGGGCAAGCACATACGATTCGTCTTCCTCTTCAGATTCCACCAATGGTATGCACTTCTTCATGTGCCCCCCTAGTTGATGCCACAACACAACGGCCCCCCCCTCCTTGCGCTGGATGGCGACTACACAGCAGTGGAATTCGTAACATCCTTGGCACCTACGGGGCGGAAGTAAGTAGTCCCTACAATAAAGGAAGGGCAAATCAAAGTGTATGATGCCAAGTGAATCATGAATTGCAAACGCACATAAATACAATCAAAAGATACTAGGCCTAAAAGCACAGGGGGTAACTTTCTTGTCAACTTGTTCTTTCAGTTTTGCCTCGGCTGCCTTGTGCTTCTTCTCTGCAGCCTCTTTCTTGTTCTGCTCCGCCCACTGAGATAATCCTGGGGCATGGTACGTAGATAGCCAAGTAAGATGCTCCTTGTCCTCTCGAACCAACGTTGCACGGTGAGGAAGAGCTCCAATGGTGTTGCTCACCATAAAATCATACCCAATAATAATATCCTAATCAGAAATATCCGCGGCATAAAAATTCCAGGACAGTACGATCCGCTTCGTAGGAAGAAGGAAATAAACAACCTCAAGAGGCTGGAAGTTGAGGCAAAGAACAAGAAAGGATGAGCACGATGCCGATCAGAAACCTACCAAGGAAGTGGGGAGGAGGCGTGCTTGTTGCCATTGCCTTGTTGTGCAGCACATTGCTATCATATCTTCGTTGTCACATTTTGGTTTTGAGCTCCGCCATCTGCAACACTTTCATCATCGGCAATGTGTTTCAAGTGTAAATAATCTCGTGCTACGCTTGTGCTTTATTATATTCATATATCCTAGGCACATGTGCCTATATGCATGAGCACGTTGACAAACTTTGAAGAATACCATTCAACCTCACACTCATGTTTCATGATGTACAACTACACTACCTTTGCCACTGCCCTTGCTTCATGTTTAAAAATTAGCTCCCCTCCCACTTGCTTTTTAACCATCACTCAAATAAACTTCCAGCCTAGGATCCCATTCGAATCATTACATGAACCACATTTCAACTTTTGTTTGCACCTCCAATCTCAGTCGGCTTTTCTTTGTTTTTGTAAGCATGAGTGCCATGGACGGGCAACCCAATCCTCCCCCTATGAATGAAGATAGTGGCCATGAGCAGCCGCAAGCAGCATCCTCGCACGAGAGGCTGAACGCTCAGGAGCGCGAAACACAACAACCCAGGGCTGGGCTCGCGAGGGTCCGTCAAGGAGACGCCTCCGCTGCCTCCCCTAAGCATCACGGACATCAGGAAAGCCTTGGAACGCGATCACAAGGCGCAATGGATGGCCTGGACGCTTTCAAGCCTCAAGGGGCACGTCTAGGTGCGTGCAAGTGAGCAAGGTGAGCTGCAAAGGTTCAAGGGGCAACTAAACTCCGCGAGCATGGACGTGGGAGTGCTCCTGGCACCGCACACCTTGGATTCTGTCAACCAGCCGTAGGGTGCATATGCGAGACGGTATAGAGGGCCGGCAGGATCTTCGGGCCTTGCGGCATAGCAGCTCACCACGTTAGCAGAGACCTAGGCTGCGCAGGGGAACAGCTTCACTTGGCGTAGCGTCCAATTCTGTGCCATTGAGGGCGTGCTCCGGAGGCAGAACCAATCTCTGTTGACTGTCCGCCCAGTGAAGATTGTCAGCGGTGCGTGCAACGGGGAGTCCCTCTCCTTGCGCTCCACTGGCACTTCTATCACCCCCTCTAACCCTAAAGGGACCACCCCGACCCCGAGCCTAGCGGGGCACAGATTGGGACACACCGCATCGCCGCGGCGCATGCCCAAAGCGCCCATCGGTGGGGACGGGTAGTACGCGCTGGCAAACCTAGCAACCCCAGCAGAACGGGCTCGTGGAGGCATAGGACGCGCGAGATGCATGGGTCGCGATTGCGGGGCTTGGCAACTTTCGCGGCGCGAACGCGCGCAAATTCAATTGACGCAACACTGGCGCGCCCAATATCAAGTGGCACACAGGAGGGAGCAACTACAGCATCGCTTCAGGGAATCATCTCGGCAGTCAGGGCAATCGAAGATCTTTAGCAGGTAGGCCCCGCAGTCATCGCGCTGCACAAGCGCATTGTCGCAGGAGTGCCAGACACAAGGATGCAGCCCTGTCTACCGCCGAAAGGCCTTACACTGGTGGTGAAGAGGGCCGGGTCCCTCCACTATGGGCACGTGCTCAGGGCGCACGCGGTCATCAGCTCGATGTGCTTCCTTTGAGTGGGCACGGCAGCCGCTTTGTGAGTCGCCCACTGGACCATGCCAGGTTTCTTGCGGTTCTGGAACTCCAAAACTGGCGAGGAACGATGGAGAACTCGCCCAGTTGTCCGTTATGGAGCTGAGCTCAGAGCCTTTGTGCCCGGCAAATTGGCCGCATCTGGCGGGGGGGCAGACGACCTCATGTGGCGAGGTGGTGAGTCAGACTTGCAAGCGGGAAATGTGGAATGCCTCTCCGCGAGGCCGTATGCACACGTCCGCTGGCCGGCCCTCCGACGGGGGGCAGCGGCTGCCTACTGGGCGACAAAGCGGGGCTTCCACTACTTTAAGTGGTGGGGTCGCTCGCAAAGCACGGCGGCCACCCTCCAATACGCCACCTTGTGGAAAGACCTAGATGTCATGGTCGCCACGGTATTGCCTCTCTACTCCGAAGAACATTTGGACGGGCTTACATTGGATTGCTTTCCCTTGGGAGTCCTGCGATGTATCCGAGGTGGCTCAGGTCGTCAACTCACCGCACAAACGACAATGCAAGTCATCCACGGGTCGAACACCACGGCCAACAGTAACAATGGACGACGTCAGCAAGCCCATGGACGACACGCTGCGGAACCAGCCTCTGGCGGATGGCAAGCTCGCTAAGGGACCGCATACCATGGCCCCACCGGATCCTGATGGCGCCCCGGCCTCTGAGGCTGCTAGGCGTCACGGGTAACTGGGATTGGCCTGAGGGAGGCGGTCTGGGGAGTCACGAGCCGGAGGTGGCCCAGACAACGGAGCCTCAAGCACTCGACACTAAGCACCCTCTCGACCAAGATGCACGAGCAGTGCCCGGGGTACTTCGGCGGCAACCCCCGTGGCAGCCGGCATGCCCGCATTGCCCCGCGGGGGACGCTGACCCACAGCGGAGCCCTGAGGTCCAAAAGGCCCTATTAATGTGGATTCCAACGTGGACACCGACGATAACAATGACGGCTCTGAGTGCAGCGACGATGGCAGTTTCAAGGTGGGCCGATCAGAGTCATCCCCCTCCCCGCACCGAGGGGGGCGCTCGCGATTCGTCGGGTGCGAAGCCCCACATTGGACCTCCGTAGCGGCCCGAGGCCCCGTCCCTGGAGGCCCAAGGGCAGTCAGATCGGTTTGAATGGTGGGCGGTGTCACCGGCGTACATGCGCACCCGTATGCCCTAAGGTGGGCGTGGGTGGTGCGCAAGCCAGGATACCCCCCGCCGGCCCACAACCTGAAGCTGGCCGACGTCTAGTGGCCGCACCGGAAGGGTACCCACCTGCGAAGAGGCGCTGTTGGGAACGAGGAGGGCCAATTAGGCCAAAGGAGACACTGCGCCTGTTGAGGAGTGCCATCATGGCTATTAACGACAGAATGGCGGCCAAGGGCCAAGGGACGGCGCCGCGCGGCCCGGCTGTCAGGCCGGCCGAAATACAGGGGCCCGGACACGGGTGCTAGGGTCGAGGCCAACCCGGCCCTGTTCATGCACGCAATGCGCATACTTACACCTCACTTCCACGCCACTCGGCGCATTTCATAAGGAGGGGCTCATGCCGTGTATAGGGGAAGTGCCAAAGGATGCAGGTCGCACCCAGGGTAGATGCAATGCGCAAGGGGTGTTTGCTGGTTGCTTGCTGGCTGCCTGTTACGGCTGCACGCTGCCTGCCAAGAGCTGGTGGCCGCTAGGCTCTAGCACCGGGGGGTCACCGTTGAGGTGCCGGTCCACCAGGGAGAGGGATGGCCGACTTTGGGGCGACGGGGCAAGCCATGCAAGGCAGGGCTCTGTCTCGGTCTATGTGTCCTAGCGGCATTGCTACGTGTGCGTGCTCGCCGTAAGTATGTTGTGCTGGTTGTGCTTGTGCGATGGGCATACTGGTGTGCGGTGAGGTGTGCCAAGGTGATGGCCGGTGCGGCATGTTGCGGAAGGTGCTCTGGGATCGGGCAACTGAAAGCATGCAGCCGCACGAGAGCGGCGCCAAAAGGGCTCTCCGGTTGTCGTGGTTGTGGTCCCAAGCTCATCCCCATATGAAGTCGCGTCTAGGGTTCCGGCCAACGATCTGGCAATGGGGCGAGCACATGTAGCGGGGCACAGGGGGAAGGGCTCAGGGGCGTGGGGGATGCTGCACAAGGGAGACGCCTTACCACACGCTCCCGGTGTCCCCGAAAAAAACACTCATGCCTTACCAAGAGGTTGTTGACGCCAGGCGGGTGCTGTGCGGGGGTGCTAAGCTGAGGGGGGGGGGGGGGCTCACCGCAGGCTCTTGGCATTCCCATCAACCCGCCCGCGCCTCACGAGGAGGATGTTGGCCATGGCGGGGGCGGGGGGGGTGCGGGTGTCTCACCAAGAGGATCTTGACACGTCCGCTGGGCCGCCTCACCAAAGGATATTGGCCCGGTGCGCTGCTGTGGGGAGAGTGCGTGTGGTGGTGCACACACAGGGGAGGGGAGGAGGGTAGCCGGGGTGGGTAGGCAGGGGGGGGGAGGCTCACCACGGGCTTGGTTCCCCTTTTGCGCTTCCCCCTAAGGATGCTTGTGTCAAACAGGGAGGCGTCACCACAGGCTTTTGGCCGCCAGGGGGCGCGTGGCTGGCGCACCTAGCAAGGCCAAGGGAGTGGGGGTGGTTGCTCAAAAGGCCAACAAGAGGCTACTTTAACAAGGGGCACATGTTGATTTATGGCCCGCGGCGGACGGGGATGGGTCCCGACTCTTGCCCTTGGTGGTTCTTTCATGGTGTTTGGGTTACTTGTTGCTTGGGGGGGGCGGGGGTGGAGTGGTTTCATTGGGGGCAACACACGGGGCTGAAGTCGCGGAGAGGTGAGCAGCCTCTCTTGGCAAACCCTCAGGCGGTCTCCACACCTTGGGGAACCACCGCAGGAGGGGGGGGCGGGTCTGGGAGGGGCTTGGGGGGGGATTCCAGGAGGGTCGGTAGGGGGGGCTCCAAGTGGGACGCTTTGGGGGGTACATGCCCCCAAGGCCCAGCGTTGGTCAATCACACGCTCCCCTTACCTCTCTCTAAGCGTACCATCACCCTAACCTAACCCTAAGCTTTGCAGCGAGCTGGTTTGGCCATGCCAACCATATTAATTAGGTTGAGCAAGATCATGGCTACTTTTTGCCATATCATGATTTTGCATTTTGGACCCCAACACCAGCTCTGACCCTAGCCTAGGTTTAGAGCTAGGGCTAGGATTAGGGCTAGGGTTAAGGTTCACCGAGCTGGTGGAACCAGTCTTGGTTTTATAACCCTTTTTAGTGTCTAGGGTGGACCTACCAGGTTTAGCAGCAGCAGCAAGCAAGCAAGCAGCAAGCAGCAAGCAAGCAGTAGCACGCGCGAAATGGGGAAAAATCAGAACTCCGTCGTGGTGCTTCAGATTCGGCTGAAATTTTGGTGGATGATACCTATGGGTGTAAAGTACAATCACACAAACTTTGAGCAAAAAAATTAACGGTGGCGTCCGGGAACGGGGTTCGCAAGTGGTGGACCTCAGTTTCAGAAACTGCAGTTTATTGCCAAAAACAGCCATTTTTGGGCCAAAAAGACCCTGGAACACATTCAAAACGGCTAAACGAAGGGAAACGGTGGGTACACTCCACATGTGGCTTGACTTCCCCGTGTCAACCATCTCTTTGCGGCCCTCTAACTCCATGATATGTCCCGGAAACGGCCCAAAAAGGCCCCCAGAAGCTCCAAATGCCGACAACCACAAACCAAGAATAGGCCATATCTTTGGCTACATGGCTCAAAATGCGATTCCGAGGGCACCTACTCCACCCGCAACCCCCCACTTTTTGTGGTTTCCACCCCTCAGAATTGCCCAAACGGACGCCTGGACCCCAATACCCAGGCCCACTAGGCTCCAGCAAGCTGCAAGCTCAAGCCCAAACAGGTGGGTGCCCAAATGGGTCAACAGGGTCCAGTAGGGGTAAAAAGATGACTTTTCTCAAAAATGATCCTAGAGCATGTGCGACGCTAAAACAAGTGTTTTTGGACTGCTTTGAGCCTGTGGTGGTGGCCAATTTTGGTCCTCCGAAAATCCCAAAATGCCTTGAAAATGGGCGGTTTTTGGACAAAAAATGGGTTAAAAATGGGTCAAAAACACATTTTTCCAAACCTTATCCTAGACCATTTGGGGTGCACAAACGGGTGAAATGAGCCCATTTTGAGACCGTTTTGAGCCCATTTTGGGGCATTTTGGCCCCTCAGAAGTCCAAAAAGCCTTGAAAGTGGGCCATGTGGTGATGGGGTTCACTTGCAAGCTGATTTCACTCTGTCAAGAGCCATCAATGTGTGAATCATTCTTGATGTCCCTCACCAGTCATAGCTGATGTTCCCTCCCCAACCAGCTCGGTCCCAATATTCAGTCTTGATAGGGCTAGGGTCACCGAGCTGGTGGAACCAGTCTTGGTTTTATAACCCTTTTTAGTGTCTAGGGTGGACCTACCAGGTTTAGCAGCAGTAGCAGCAAGCAAGCAGCAGCAAGCAAGCAAGCAGCACGCGCGAAATGGGTAAAAATCAGAACTCCGTTGTGGTGCTTTGGATTCGGTTGAAATTTTGGTGCATGATACCTATGGGTGTGAAGTACAATCACACCAAGTTTGAGCAAGAAACTCAACGGTGGCGGCCGGGAACGGGATTCGCAAGTGGCAGACCTCAGTTTCAAAAACTGCAGTTTAGGGCCAAAAATAGCCATTTTGGGGCCAAAAAAGCTCTGGAACCTACTCAAAACGGCCAAACGAAGGGAAACGGTGGGTACACTGCACCTGCAGCTTAACTTCCCCGTCTCAACGAGCTCTTTGCGGCCCTCTAACTCCATGATATGTCCCGGAAACGGCCCAAAAAGGCCCCCAGAAGCTCCAAATGCCGACAACCACAAACCAAGAATAGGCCATATCTTTGGCTACATGGCTCAAAATGCGATTCCGAGGGCACCTACTCCACCCGCAACCCCCCACTTTTTGTGGTTTCCACCCCTCAGAATTGCCCCAACGGACGCCTAGACCCCAATACCTAGGCCCACTAGGCTGCAGCAAGCTGCCAGCTCAAGCCCAAACAGGTGGGTGCCCAAATGGGTCAACAGGGTCCAGTAGGGGCAAAAATATGACTTTTCTCAAAAATGATCCTAGACCATGTGCGACGCTGAAACAAGTGTTTTTGGACCGTTTGGAGCTTGCGGTGGCCCATTTTGGTCCTCCGAAAATCCCAAAATGCCTTGAAAATGGGCTGTTTTGGGACCAAAAATCGGTCAAAAATGGGTCAAAAACGCGTTTTTCCAAACCTCATCCTAGACCATTTGGGGTGCACAAACGGGTGAAATGAGCCCGTTTTGAGCCCATTTTGGGGCATTTTGGCCCCTCAGAAGTCCAAAAAGCCTTGAAAGTGGGCCTCGTGGTGATTGGGTTCACTTGCAAGACTTTGTCAAGAGCCATCAATGTGTGAATCATTCTTGATGTCCCTCACCAGTCATAGCTGATGTTCCCCCCCCCACCAGCTCGGTCCCAATATTCAGTCTTGATTAGGGCCAGGGTCATCGAGCTGGTGGAACCAGTCTTGGTTTTATAACTCTTTAGTGTCTACACCGTTGAGTTTGTGGCTCATACTTTGTGTGGCTGTCCCTCACACCCATCGGTAGCATCCACCAAAATGTTGGCCAAATCTAAAGCACCACAACGGAGCTGTGATTTTCCCCCATTTTGCGCGTGCTTGCTTGCTGCTTGCTTGCTGCTTGCTTGCTGCTTGCTTGCTTGCTTGCTTGTTGCTTGCGTGCCAAACCTGTTAGGTCTGCAATGTCGGGCCATCAGCCTTTCTTTGCTCAAAACCGCCCCAGAACCCACCGAAAAGGGCCAAGTGAAGGGAAATAGTGGGTACTCACTCTACACATGCAGCTAGACTTCCCCGGCTGAAGGGCCTTCTAGAGCCCTCTAACTCCACAATATGTCCGCGAACCGCCCCCAAAAGGCCCCGGAATCCCCGGAATTTGTGCACATTGGCCGCCGACAACCCCTAACCAAAAACAGACCATATCTCGGGCTACGTGGCTCAAAACGCGATTCCGAGCGCACCTGTTCCACCCGCAATCACCTACTTTTGGTGGTTTCCACCCCTCAAAATTGCCCTAACCAATGCCTAGACCGCCGTACCTAGGCACAATGGGCTGCGGCAAGCCACAAGAGCTAGCCCAAAGAGGTGGGTGGCAAAATGGGTCAACAAGGTCCACCGGGTGCAAAAAAAAAGATGACTTGTTTCAAAAATGATGTTGGACCACATGGAATGCCAAAACAAGTGTTTTTAGCGCGTTTTGAGTTCATGCTGGCCCGTTTTGGCTGTCCTAAAAGCCCAAAATGCCTTGAAAATGGGCTGTTTTGGGACAAAAAATGGGTCAAAAATGTGCTTTTCCCAAAATGATCCCAGACCATTTGGTGTGCCTAAACAAGTGAAATGAGCCCATTTTGAGCCCATTGCAAGCCATTTTGGCATCTCCAAAGTCAGAAAATGCCTTGAAAATGGATTGTTTTGGGGCCAAAAATGGGTCAAAAATGCATCAAAATTGTGTTTTTTCCAAAATGATCCTAGACCATTTGGGGTGCACAAACAAGTAAAATGAGCCCTTTTTGAGCCCGTTGCAAGCCATTTTGGCCCCTCCAAGGTCACAAAATGGGTTGTTTTGCGGCCAAAAATGGGTCAAAAATGGGTCAAAACTGTGTTTGTCCAAAGATACTTTTGGACTATTTGGGGTGCACAAACAAGTGGAATGAGCCCATTTTGAGCCCACGTTGAGCAATTTTGACCGCTCTCAAGGCCGAAAGGGCCCTGAAAATGGGCCAATTTGGGACCACAAATGGCTCAAAAACGGGTCAAAACCATGGTTTTCCAAAAATGATCCTAGTCCAGTTGTGGTGCCCAAACGGATGAATACAGCTCATTTTGAGCGCCTTTTGAGCCGCTCTCATCCACTTTCTAGGGCGTACCTCATTTGTCTTTGACATCTCCTAGACAATGTTCCTTCCCCCACCAGCTCGGTCCCAATATTCAATCCTGGTTAGCAATAGGGGTAGGGGTAGGGTTAGGACTAGTCTGAGGGCTCGGGTGGGCGTTAGGGTCAGGGTTGGGTTCAAGGATAATGTTGGGCTGCAAAGTGAACCAAAATTTCCTTCGGGCAACTTTGGTGCCCGTGGAGCGTGGGGCGCCTTCGGCGCCCATGGACTCCTGAGGCCGGCACCTTTGACAACTAACTGTTGGCCGGAGGCCCCTGGGGGGGGGGGGGTAGTTGGCGTCCTAGGAGCCGCGGAGTAGGACCCGTGCATTTGAGCTAAAGCCTGGGCTGAGGATGAACGCGAGCTGAAGGGCAAGGAGCAGATTGGAACCTGAAGGTGGTGTGTTCCAGTCTCAACAACCTGGATCACTTTGATCTTGGAGCCCCAAACCGCACGCAGGTCCGCCAGCACAGACTGGCAGGCGTGCTTGGACTGGTTGTAGATCAAAGCAATGGGGAACGGGGGCAAAGGGGTCTCCATGGCTGAGATCTTGACACACTTGATAGGGGCCCTCTGCCATGCCTTTTGGAGACGTGATTGTGCAGGCTGCACCTGTGTCGCCGAAGATCTTATGGCCCTCACGGTTCTCGCAACAGACAACATTGGATTTTCTGTAAAGCAATGGCACACACACATTGAGAATTGTGCCATTGGCAATGGGGCTGCTAGATCGTTTGGCTGAAAGAGGCATTGTGTACTTCGCCTTAAACACAGCTTGCACGCACCATTGGCTCATTATACAATCCCTTAGAACTTCCTTTGTCCTATTTTGAGCAGCAGCTGTTCGTTTTGCATGCAGGCATGCCCCGTTTCCCTGTGCCGCACTGCCCCTAATCCACACACTGTCCCTATCAGCAGACACACACACAAAACACAAAGCATTCAGCAATTCAAGACGAAACGCAATGTACAATGTACTCGGGAAAAATCCATGAAAGAAAACAATGGAGTGCACACAATCCCCCCCCATGGGAGCTGGTTGCCACCAGTGGCAACATCGTTTTGCGTGCGGTGACTGGTCCCAGGCTTTGTGCTTAGACATACAGCCAGGGGCACGCTGCACAATGCATGCACTAAGGGCTAAAATATGACTGAAGGGTACAGCATCTCAATGGAAAGACACAGATGCAAGCGCAGGCATGGACGGGCATGCACAACAGGGGCGGGGTTTGATACGGGGGGGGGGATATTTTCTTCTGAGGGGACCCCCCCAAGGAGCGGGGGGCTACGAAAAAGTTGGTTCTACAGAAAAAACTCTTTCCTCCCATGCCACACATAGCACACATATTCAGTTTGTGCCCTTAAACATGAACACCACCTATGTCGGCACTGCATGTTCTTTGCTCAATCGTGTCCTTGTACTGGAAAGCATGTTATGGAAAAGGGGCCACCGACAGCTACATGTCACAAATGGCATGTTGGAGATGAGCTAGTAGCCTTTTTTTATCAAATAGGCCAAGTTCCACAAGTGCCGGTGCCTAAGGGCAGATCCAAGTATGGATAGATATGCAGCAGGTTTTGGCGAACGCCTGGGTAGCATACGGGATTCAGCTCATGATTGGTCCCCCATGTTTTCCCTGTAAAGCAGACAAGCAGTAGGCTGATGGCAATGCCAACCGTTGTTCTGTAGGATCGCGGTTCCGTACGGGTATTTGGTAAAACCTAGTACACGCCGTAGTAATAAAACCTAGTAAAATGTAGTAAAACCTAGCAGAATGTAGTAAAACCTAGTAAAAAAAATATTTTTTTTGAAAAAAATTTTAAAAATTTGTTTTTTTTACTAGGTTACCAGGTAGATACAAATTTGGACTTGAAGTTGAACAAAACACAAAAAATTTAAAGGTGGGGGGGGGGGGTCAACGGTAGGTGGTATTTGTGTTTAAGGGCATGGTGCCCCCTGGTCGATTCCAGGCCACTTGTGTAAGTGGCGCCCCACCCGGGCCAAACCGTGTATTGCAAGGTGAGCAGAAACAAAATCAGGCTCAAGAAAAGCATGAGCTTTTATATCATATACATATATATGGGCGTTCTGCCGGGGGGGGGGGGTCAAACAGGCCCAGATGTTACAAATAGAGGCAATTTTTCGCCGTTTTTGGATTTTTGTCCGAATGTCGTCACTCTCGCGCGGAAAAAATTGTTCCCCCCCTATTTCGGACGTGCCGAATCCAAAAAAAACAGGGGTTGGAGCGTGGGGGGACGGTGACGAGGCTCTGTCGAGGCCCGAAGTCGGGCGATTTTGCTGTTTTTTGCCTGTTTTCTGCAGGTGCCCGCAGCAGATATGGAAAACCCCCCAACTCATGAAATTCCACTATTTCGAGCCTAATGTGTGGTTTTGGGGCATTTTGGTTGTGTGTCCCCCCTATTTTGGACACGCCGGACTCAAAAAAACATGTGTTAGGGCTCAACGACACAATGGGAAGGCACAACAGAGCAATTTGTTCCACAGATGTGCTGCAGCAAAGCATGAGCATGAAAATGTACCAAGGTCCTGCTTCCTTATTGTTTTCTTCGGATGTTATCACCTCTTTGGGGATACCAAATGTATCCCCCCCTATTTTGGATGTGGAGAATCCAAAAAAACAAGTGTTTGAGCTTGACGAGACAATGGGAAGGCACTGTACGGAGGCGACACGTGGCTGGCTGCCTGAAATTTCCTGATTTCTGCAGGCCACCTACAGCAAACATTATTGTCCTTTGTGTCCATCACCGTCCATTTTCTTCACCATAATTCTTCCCATTTGGCCATTTGGTTCCATGTAACCCCCCCTATTTTGAACACGGAGAATCCAAAAATTCAGGGTTCAAGGCTACATGAGACGACGGGAAAGAGTTGCGGAGCGTTCAAGTGCAGACACATGCTGCAGCAAATCAGGCCCACGGAATTCGCCGCACAAATCACCCCATGGCACGTCACTCCCAATGGTCCGGAATCTTTTTCCAAATGGGTGAACGTGGTTCTCAAATTTGCAACAATTTTGCGCTCAAGAGTGACCTTGTCAGTTTTTCTTTCGTCAACGACCGCCTTGAAGCGCTCCATCAATTGGTCACCGGTGTGGCCGTTGCCTCTCGATGCGGCCAAGTACACCGACGTGAGTGCCCACACACCCTCCCGCAAAGCCCAATCCGAGGCCGGAGGGTGCGGCGGGACGTCAATGGATAGCGTTGCTCCAAAAGTTCTGCCCGTTCCTCAGCCGTGTATGCCCCCGCCAAAGCCCGCAAGTTCACACCAACACGGTGTCTTGGTGAACCGGGGCTGGCGGGACTAGCGGCACCGCTGCTGGCGGAACGGGCGCTGGTGGGAGTAACGGAAAGAGAGCGTGGGTGCTTTTGGGGGGTCTTCTTTGGAGTTGACATAACACAAAAAAATTGCAAAAGAGGTCTAGGGCACAAGGGGCAAGGAAAGGGAGTAGGAAAGGGAAGGGGTTGGCACATTCTTGCACCCTACCCGGAAACACATGGCGTCATAGCTCTCTTTTAGCAGAGTTGAGCAGATTCTCAACCAATGAAATTGACAATAAATCCTGAATATCTTTAACATATCGTTGAGTTAGGACCTGGGATCAAAAACCAATGGATTCGGCATGAGAAAACACATCTCTTTACCCTCCTTCACTTCTCGATTTTGTGACGATATGTTGGAGTAATGGACCCGACATGGTTGACCGGTACCTGTGCAGCAAAACATCTGGGCAGACCGAAATCTTGACCCGTCGACAATAAATGGCCCGTGGCGCCAACATATCGTTGAGTCGCGGTCCGAAACCTTGATTTTTGAGTTCGGCACACTCAAAATAGGGGGGCAGGGTTCCAACATGCCCAATGGACCAAGGTACCACGGCCGACCGTTGGCCCGAAGTGGACTAGCTGCTATTCGCAACTGTTTGACCCCCTCCCCCCGGCAGAACGCCCATATATATACAAGGTGCACATACGTGTGCTTTATATGAAGTCGCAAAACACACGCTTGTAGATGAGCTGCCATTTTATCTTTGTATGTGGGTTGCGCAGAGGGAGGATTATGCTTGCACATGTTGTGAAGCACGTCCATGGTCTTCATATCCAACTCTTCAATCAATTTTTTGTCATACTGCAATTTACTAGAGGCATCTTTGGGGTAATGCTCTGGAACAAAAAATTCCTTACCACGGATCACCACCTTTGGCCGGACCTCATCTACAGAAGGCGGCGTGTCAACCACAAGCCGGTCACCTAACACGAATGCCAGTACAATGCATGCCAGTGTGGCAGTAAGTTGCACTCTCCGGTTGCGCCATGCCACACATATCTCCGAGAGATACAAAGTGGAAGCATGCAGGGCACATTGATAAACTCCACATTCAGGGCACATGATGTGGATTGTGTCGTTGCATAAAAAAAACATGACGAACGGCAGGGTGAACAATAGGGCCTAGCATACATCCGTGCCAAGGCCGAACGGGGTGTGGTCGGAATAGGGGAGGCACGTGCAGAATCGCGATAGTGCAAAGCTGCCTGTGCAATCTCACGCAACCACTACAATCTATCTTGTGGAAGTCGGATGCTACCGTTGACAACACGCCTAGACAAAAGGCAGTAACATCAGAAGGCAGGCAGGATGGCTGCTCACACCGTCTTCTTGATGTAGGAAGGTGGAGTAGAGGGGGGATATAGCAAAAGCTACACTGCTAAACTCACCCAAAAACCTATCCCACGTCTTCTGCGGCCTTGGCTCAATGCCTTCTTGTTCGGCAATGAGGTTGACTATGGCCAACTCCTCAGTGTTTGCACCCACTATGTACGGCTTGTTACACAGCGGACAAATATGAGGCAAAGAAAAGGATGGATTACGAGTCCCTAACCCCAACTCAAAGGGCCATGCAACAAAGCGTGGATTGGGAGTCCCTAGCCCCAACTCAAAGGGCCACGCAACAAAGCGTGGTCTGAGAGTCCCTAACCCCAACTCAAGGGGCCACGCAACAAAGCGTGGATTCCGAGACCCTAACCCCGACCCAAGGGGCCACGCAACAAAGTGTGGATTGCTATGCCCTAACCCCAACTCAAGGGGCCACGCGACAAAGCATGGATTGCGAGTGCCCAACCCCAACTCAAGGGGTCACACAACGAAGCGTGAACTGACAGTCCCTAACTCCAACTCAAGGGGCCACGCAACAAAGCATGGATTGAGAGTACCTAACCCCTACTCAAAGGGCCACGCAATAAAGCGTGCATTGAGAGTCCCTACCCCGAAATCAAGGGGCCACGCAACAAAGTGTGGGTTGCGAGTCCCTAACCCCAACTCAAGGGGCCGCGCCACAAAGCGTGGATTAAGAGTCTCTAACCCCAACTCATGGGGCCATGCAACAAAGTGTGGATTGCGAGTCCCTAACCCCAACTCAAGGGGCCGCGCCACAAAGCGTAGATTGAGAATCCCTAACCCCAACTCAAAGGGCCATGCAACAAAGCGTGGATTGCGGGTCCCTGACGCCAACTCAAAGGGCCACACAACAAAGCGTGGATTGCGAGTCCCTAACCCCAACTCATGGGGCCATGCAACAAAGTGTGGATTGCGAGTCCCTAACCCCAACTCAAGGGGCCGCGCCACAAAGCGTGGATTGAGAATCCCTAACCCCAACTCAAAGGGCCATGCAACAAAGCGTGGATTGCGGGTCCCTGACGCCAACTCAAAGGGCCACACAACAAAGCGTGGATTGCGAGTCCCTAACCCCAACTCAAAGGGCCATGCAACAAAGCGTGGATTGAGAGCCCCTAACCCGAACTCATGGGGCCAAGCAACAAAGCGTGGATTGAGAGTCCCTACCCCGAACTCAAAGGGCCATGCAACAAAGCGTGGGTTGCGAGTCCCTAACCCCAACTCAAGGGGCCGCGCCACAAAGCGTGGATTGAGAGTCCCTAACCCCAACTCAAAGGGCCATGCAACAAAGCGTGGTCTGAGAGTCCCTAACCCAAACTCAAAAGGCCGCGCCACAAAGCGTGGATTGAGAGTCCCTAACCCCAACTCAAAGGGCCATGCAACAAAGCGTGGTCTGAGAGTCCCTAACCCAAACTCAAGGGGCCAAGCAACAAAGCGTGGATTGAGAGTCCCTACCCCGAACGCAAAGGGCCATGCAACAAAGCGTGGGTTGCGAGTCCCTAACCCCAACTCAAGGGGCCGCGCCACAAAGCGTGGATTGAGAGTCCCTAACCCCAACTCATTGGGCCATGCAACAAAGTGTGGATTGCGAGTCCCTAACCCCAACTCAAGGGGCCGCGCCACAAAGCGTGGATTGAGAATCCCTAACCCCAACTCAAAGGGCCATGCAACAAAGCGTGGATTGCGAGTCCCTAACCCCAACTCAAAGGGCCATGCAACAAAGCGTGGTCTGAGAGTCCCTAACCCAAACTCAAGGGGCCAAGCACCAAAGCGTGGATTGAGAGTCCCTACCCCGAACTCAAAGGGCCATGCAACAAAGCGTGGGTTGCGAGTCCCTAACCCCAACTCAAGGGGCCGCGCCACAAAGCGTGGATTGAGAGTCCCTACCCCGAACTCAAAGGGCCATGCAACAAAGCGTGGGTTGCGAATCCCTAACCCCAACTCAAGGGGCCGCGCCACAAAGCGTGGATTGAGAGTCCCTAACCCCAACTCAAAGGGCCATGCAACAAAGCGTGGTCTGAGAGTCCCTAACCCAAACTCAAGGGGCCAAGCAACAAAGCGTGGATTGAGAGTCCCTACCCCGAACGCAAAGGGCCATGCAACAAAGCGTGGGTTGCGAGTCCCTAACCCCAACTCAAGGGGCCGCGCCACAAAGCGTGGATTGCGAGTCCCTAACCCCAACTCATTGGACCATGCAACAAAGTGTGGATTGCGAGTCCCTAACCCCAACTCAAGGGGCCGTGCCACAAAGCGTGGATTGAGAATCCCTAACCCCAACTCAAAGGGCCATGCAACAAAGCGTGGATTGCGAGTCCCTAACCCCAACTCAAAGGGCCATGCAACAAAGCGTGGTCCGAGAGTCCCTAACCCAAACTCAAGGGGCCAAGCAACAAAGCGTGGATTGAGAGTCCCTACCCCGAACTCAAAGGGCCATGCAACAAAGCGTGGGTTGCGAGTCCCTAACCCCAACTCAAGGGGCCGCGCCACAAAGCGTGGATTGAGAGTCCCTAACCCCAACTCAAAGGGCCATGCAACAAAGCGTGGTCTGAGAGTCCCTAACCCAAACTCAAGGGGCCAAGCAACAAAGCGTGCATTGAGAGTCCCTACCCCGAAATCAAGGGGCCACGCAACAAAGTGTGGGTTGCGAGTCCCTAACCCCAACTCAAGGGGCCGCGCCACAAAGGGTGGATTAAGAGTCCCTAACCCCAACTCATGGGGCCATGCAACAAAGTGTGGATTGCGAGTCCCTAACCCAAACTCAAGGGGCCGCGCCACAAAGCGTGGATTGAGAGTCCCTAACCCCAACTCAAAGGGCCATGCAACAAAGCGTGGTCTGAGAGTCCCTAACCCAAACTCAAGGGGCCAAGCAACAAAGCGTGCATTGAGAGTCCCTACCCCGAAATCAAGGGGCCATGCAACAAAGCGTGGGTTGCGAGTCCCTAACCCCAACTCAAGGGGCCGCGCCACAAAGCGTGGATTGAGAGTCCCTAACCCCAACTCATGGGGCCATGCAACAAAGTGTGGATTGCGAGTCCCTAACCCCAACTCAAGGGGCCGCGCCACAAAGGGTGGATTAAGAGTCCCTAACCCCAACTCATGGGGCCATGCAACAAAGTGTGGATTGCGAGTCCCTAACCCAAACTCAAGGGGCCGCGCCACAAAGCGTGGATTGAGAGTCCCTAACCCCAACTCAAAGGGCCATGCAACAAAGCGTGGTCTGAGAGTCCCTAACCCAAACTCAAGGGGCCAAGCAACAAAGCGTGCATTGAGAGTCCCTACCCCGAAATCAAGGGGCCATGCAACAAAGCGTGGGTTGCGAGTCCCTAACCCCAACTCAAGGGGCCGCGCCACAAAGCGTGGATTGAGAGTCCCTAACCCCAACTCATGGGGCCATGCAACAAAGTGTGGATTGCGAGTCCCTAACCCCAACTCAAGGGGCCGCGCCACAAAGCGTGGATTGAGAATCCCTAACCCCAACTCAAAGGGCCATGCAACAAAGCGTGGATTGCGAGTCCCTGACGCCAACTCAAAGGGCCACACAACAAAGCGTGGATTGCGAGTCCCTAACCCCAACTCAAAAGGCCATGCAACAAAGCGTGGTCTGGGAGTCCCTAACCCAAACTCAAGGGGCCAAGCAACAAAGCGTGGATTGAGAGTCCCTACCCCGAACTCAAAGGGCCGTGCAACAAAGCGTGGGTTGCGAGTCCCTAACCCCAACTCAAGGGGCCGCGCCACAAAGCGTGGATTGAGAGTCCCTAACCCCAACTCAAAGGGCCATGCAACAAAGCGTGGTCTGAGAGTCCCTAACCCAAACTCAAGGGGCCAAGCAACAAAGCGTGGATTGAGAGTCCCTACCCCGAAGTCAAAGGGCCGTGCAACAAAGCGTGGGTTGCGAGTCCCTAACCCCAACTCAAGGGCCCGCGCCACAAAGCGTGGATTGAGAGTCCCTAACCCCAACTCAAGGGCCCGCGCCACAAAGCGTGGATTGAGAGTCCCTAACCCCAACTCAAAGGGCCATGCAACAAAGTGTGGATTGCGAGTCCCTAACCCCAACTCAAGGGGCCGCGCCACAAAGCGTGGATTGAGAATCCCTAACCCCAACTCAAGGGGCCATGCAACAAAGCGTGGATTGCGAGTCCCTGACGCCAACTCAAAGGGCCACACAACAAAGCGTGAATTGCGAGTCTCTAACCCCAACTCAAAGGGCCATGCAACAAAGCGTGGTCTGAGAGTCCCTAACCCAAACTCAAGGGGCCAAGCAACAAAGCGTGGATTGAGAGTCCCTACCCCGAACTCAAAGGGCCATGCAACAAAGCGTGGGTTGCGAGTCCCTAACCCCAACTCAAGGGGCCGCGCCACAAAGCGTGGATTGAGAGTCCCTAACCCCAACTCAAAGGGCCATGCAACAAAGCGTGGTCTGAGAGTCCCTAACCCAAACTCAAGGGGCCAAGCAACAAAGCGTGCATTGAGAGTCCCTACCCCGAAATCAAGGGGCCACGCAACAAAGTGTGGGTTGCGAGTCCCTAACCCCAACTCAAGGGGCCGCGCCACAAAGCGTGGATTGAGAGTCCCCAACCCCAACTCATGGGGCCATGCAACAAAGTGTGGATTGCGAGTCCCTAACCCCAACTCAAGGGGCCGCGCCACAAAGCGTGGATTGAGAGTCCCTAACCCCAACTCAAAGGGCCATGCAACAAAGCGTGGATTGCGAGTCCCTGACGCCAACTCAAAGGGCCACACAACAAAGCATGGTCTGAGAGTCCCTAACCCCAACTCAAAGGGCCATGCAACAAAGCGTGGTCTGAGAGTCCCTAACCCCAACTCAAGGGGCCAAGCAACAAAGCGTGGATTGAGACTCCCTACCCCGAACTCAAAGGGCCATGCAACAAAGCGTGGGTTGCGAGTCCCTAACCCCAACTCAAGGGGCCGCGCCACAAAGCGTGGATTGAGAATCCCTAACCCCAACTCAAAGGGCCATGCAACAAAGCGTGGATTGCGAGTCCCTAACCCCAACTCAAAGGGCCACACAACAAAGCGTGGATTGCGAGTCCCTAACCCCAACTCAAAGGGCCATGCAACAACGCGTGGTCTGAGAGTCCCTAACCCAAACTCAAGGGGCCAAGCAACAAAGCGTGGATTGAGAGTCCCTACCCCGAACTCAAAGGGCCATGCAACAAAGCGTGGGTTGTGAGTCCCTAACCCCAACTCAAAGGGGCCGCGCCACAAAGCGTGGATTGAGAGTCCCTAACCCCAACTCAAACGGCCATGCAACAAAGCGTGGTCTGAGAGTCCCTAACCCAAACTCAAGGGGCCAAGCAACAAAGCGTGGATTGAGAGTCCCTACCCCGAACTCGAAGGGCCGTGCAACAAAGCGTTGGTTGCGAGTCCCTAACCCCAACTCAAGGGGCCGCGCCACAAAGCGTGGATTGAGAGTCCCTAACCCGAACTCAAAGGGCCATGCAACAAAGCGTGGTCTGAGAGTCCCTAACCCAAACTCAAGGGGCCAAGCAACAAAGCGTGGATTGAGAGTCTCTACCCCGAACTCAAAGGGCCATGCAACAAAGCGTGGGTTGCGAGTCCCTAACCCCAACTCAAGGGGCCGCGCCACAAAGCGTGGATTGAGAGTCCCTAACCCCAACTCATGGGGCCATGCAACAAAGTGTGGATTGCGAGTCCCTAACCCCAACTCAAGGGGCCGCGCCACAAAGCGTGGATTGAGAGTCCCTAACCCCAACTCAAAGGGCCATGCAACAAAGCGTGGATTGCGAGTCCCTGACGCCAACTCAAAGGGCCACACAACAAAGCGTGGATTGCGCGTCCCTAACCCCAACTCAAAGGGCCATGCAACAAAGCGTGGTCTGAGAGTCCCTAACCCAAACTCAAGGGGCCAAGCAACAAAGCGTGGATTGAGAGTCCCTACCCCGAACTCAAAGGGCCATGCAACAAAGCGTGGATTGAGAGTCCCTAACCCCAACTCATGGGGCCATGCAACAAAGCGTGGGTTGCGAGTCCCTAACCCCAACTCAAGGGGCCGCGCCACAAAGCGTGGATTGAGAGTCCCTAACCCAGGGATTCTACTATTTCCGTGATTGGCTTGAAAAAACCCTTCCGTGATTTTCCGTGATTTTCCGTGATCTTCCGTGATTTTCCGTGACTTTCCGTGATTTTCCGTGATTTTCCGTGGTATTTCCGTGATATTTCCGTGATTTTCTGTGGTGTTTCCGTGGTACAAAAATGTTCCTTATGCATCCGCTTTGCCTCACCTGGACACCCACAAGAGACGAAACAAAGCACAAGACATTTGGGGGCGGTCTACTGCCATTTTGCGAACCGTTCTTCAACATCACCATTGCAAAACATGGTGACGCAGGCCTCACGCAGGTCCTTGCCCATGCGCTGCCTATTTTTAACATCAACCAGTCCAGCCAGACTAAATGACCGCACTCTAACACTTAGCAACCAGAGACAACAATAGCAAACAACAAGAAGTTTCATTTCCGTTTCCGTGATTTTCCGTGATTTTCCGTGACGACCAGGAACAACAATAGCAAACAATAGGAACTTCAATTTACGTTTCCGTGATTTTCCGTGATTTTCCGTGATTTCCGTGATTTTCAACGTTGGCCGATTTCCGTGATTTTCCGTGATTTTCCTGCCACGGAAATACCAGAATCCCTGCCTAACCCCAACTCAAAGGGCCATGCAACAAAGCATGGTCTGAGAGTCCCTAACCCAAACTCAAGGGGCCAAGCAACAAAGCGTGCATTGAGAGTCCCTACCCCGAAATCAAGGGGCCACGCAACAAAGTGTGGGTTGCGAGTCCCTAACCCCCACTCAAGGGGCCGCGCCACAAAGCGTGGATTGAGAGTCCCTAACCCCAACTCATGGGGCCATGCAACAAAGTGTGGATTGCGAGTCCCTAACCCAAACTCAAGGGGCCGCGCCACAAAGCGTGGATTGAGAATCCCTAACCCCAACTCAAAGGGCCATGCAACAAAGCGTGGATTGCGAGTCCCTGACGCCAACTCAAAGGGCCACACAACAAAGCGTGGATTGCGAGTCCCTAACCCCAACTCAAAGGGCCATGCAACAAAGCGTGGTCTGAGAGTCCCTAACCCAAACTCAAGGGGCCAAGCAACAAAGCGTGGATTGAGAGTCCCTACCCCGAACTCAAAGGGCCATGCAACAAAGCGTGGGTTGCGAGTCCCTAACCCCAACTCAAGGGGCCACACAACAAAGCGTGGATTGAGAGTCCCTAACCCCAACTCATGGGGCCATGCAACAAAGTGTGGATTGCGAGTCCCTAACCCCAACTCAAGGGGCCGCGCCACAAAGCGTGGATTGAGAATCCCTGACCCCAACTCAAAGGGCCATGCAACAAAGCGTGGATTGCGAGTCCCTAACCCCAACTCAAAGGGCCACACAACAAAGCGTGGATTGCGAGTCCCTAACCCCAACTCAAAAGGCCATGCAACAACGCGTGGTCTGAGAGTCCCTAACCCCAACTCAAGGGGCCACACAACAAAGCGTGGATTGAGAGTCCCTAACCCCAACTCATGGGGCCATGCAACAAAGCGTGGATTGAGAGTCCCTACCCCGAACTCAAAGGGCCATGCAACAAAGCGTGGGTTGCGAGTCCCTAACCCCAACTCAAGGGGCCGCGCCACAAAGCGTGGATTGAGAGTCCCTAACCCCAACTCAAACGGCCATGCAACAAAGCGTGGTCTGAGAGTCCCTAACCCAAACTCAAGGGGCCAAGCAACAAAGCGTGGATTGAGAGTCCCTACCCCGAACTCAAAGGGCCGTGCAACAAAGCGTTGGTTGCGAGTCCCTAACCCCAACTCAAGGGGCCGCGCCACAAAGCGTGGATTGAGAGTCCCTAACCCGAACTCAAAGGGCCATGCAACAAAGCGTGGTCTGAGAGTCCCTAACCCAAACTCAAACGGCCATGCAACAAAGCGTGGATTGAGAGTCCCTACCCCGAACTCAAAGGGCCATGCAACAAAGCGTGGGTTGCGAGTCCCTAACCCCAACTCAAGGGGCCGCGCCACAAAGCGTGGATTGAGAGTCCCTAACCCCAACTCAAGGGGCCATGCAACAAAGTGTGGATTGCGAGTCCCTAACCCCAACTCAAGGGGCCGCGCCACAAAGCGTGGATTGAGAATCCCTAACCCCAACTCAAAGGGCCATGCAACAAAGCGTGGATTGCGAGTCCCTGACGCCAACTCAAAGGGCCACGCAACAAAGCGTGGATTGCGCGTCCCTAACCCCAACTCAAAGGGCCATGCAACAAAGCGTGGTCTGAGAGTCCCTAACCCAAACTCAAGGGGCCAAGCAACAAAGCATGCATTGAGAGTCCCTACCCCGAAATCAAGGGGCCACGCAACAAAGTGTGGGTTGCGAGTCCCTAACCCCCACTCAAGGGGCCGCGCCACAAAGCGTGGATTGAGAATCCCTAACCCCAACTCAAAGGGCCATGCAACAAAGCGTGGGTTGCGAGTCCCTAACCCCAACTCAAGGGGCCGCGCCACAAAGCGTGGATTGAGAGTCCCTAACCCCAACTCAAAGGGCCATGCAACAAAGCATGGTCTGAGAGTCCCTAAACCAAACTCAAGGGGCCAAGCAACAAAGCATGCATTGAGAGTCCCTACCCCGAAATCAAGGGGCCACGCAACAAAGTGTGGGTTGCGAGTCCCTAACCCCCACTCAAGGGGCCGCGCCACAAAGCGTGGATTGAGAGTCCCTAACCCCAACTCAAACGGCCATGCAACAAAGCATGGTCTGAGAGTCCCTAACCCAAACTCAAGGGGCCAAGCAACAAAGCATGCATTGAGAGTCCCTACCCCGAAATCAAGGGGCCACGCAACAAAGTGTGGGTTGCGAGTCCCTAACCCCCACTCAAGGGGCCGCGCCACAAAGCGTGGATTGAGAGTCCCTAACCCCAACTCATGGGGCCATGCAACAAAGTGTGGATTGCGAGTCCCTAACCCAAACTCAAGGGGCCGCGCCACAAAGCGTGGATTGAGAATCCCTAACCCCAACTCAAAGGGCCATGCAACAAAGCGTGGATTGCGAGTCCCTAACCCCAACTCAAAGGGCCACACAACAAAGCGTGGATTGCGAGTCCCTAACCCCAACTCAAAGGGCCATGCAACAAAGCGTGGTCTGAGAGTCCCTAACCCAAACTCAAGGGGCCAAGCAACAAAGCGTGGATTGAGAGTCCCTACCCCGAACTCAAAGGGCCATGCAACAAAGCGTGGGTTGCGAGTCCCTAACCCCAACTCAAGGGGCCACACAACAAAGCGTGGATTGAGAGTCCCTAACCCCAACTCATGGGGCCATGCAACAAAGCGTGGATTGTGAGTGCCTAACCCCAACTCAAGGGGCCACGCAACAAAGTGTGGGTTGCGAGTCCCTAACCCCAACTCAAGGGGCCAAGCAACAAAGCGTGGATTGTGAGTCCCCAACCCCAACTCAAGGGGCCACGCAACAAAGTGTGGATTGAGAGTACCTAACCCCAACTCAAGGGGCCAAGCAACAAAGCGTCGATTGATAGTCCGTAACCCCAACTCAAGTTTACTTAGTGTTACCATGGACCCTGCATTCTCGGGGGTCCCTAAACAGGGGTTCGAAAAGGGCCCTCACCCGGCCAGTGGAAAAAAGCCTCTCAGAGTGGGGGACAAGATCAAAGGTGGCCAACAAGCGGCCCGAAAGTTCTAAAGCCTAGTTCTTTTGTTTTTGGAGGTTGAGAACCTAGTAAAAAAAAAACCTTTTTACGCGTGCAAGTGCAGTTGTATCTCCCATTCCTAGGGGTCCCATTCCACGGGGTCCCGGTGTATCTCTTGCCGTTTTGGAAGTGGCCGGAGGAGGATCTCCCACAGTGATGGGTACCAATCTTCCCTGGGTCGCTTCCTATGGAGATACAGATGTTGCCGTATGAGGTGTGGCTTAGTGTTGTAGAGTGTGTGCATTGTTGTGTGTGTGTGTTGTTCTAGTTGATGTCGCCAGAGCCAGTCCACATTGTGGTCATACACTGTATGTGCATTGTGGCGATGTGTACGTATCGTATCATGCGACCGTCCCATGTGTGCCTGGTGCTTTTCATTGAGGGCAACCCATGTCGCGTTGTACGTGTACATAGAACGCGTGTCATGTTTTCCCGCTGAATAGGCCTCAACTGTGACGGCGATGTGATTGCCCCGCCGGTTGTGTGATCCGTATTCTGTCCTGTAGGTGTGTCGACAACAGGATTGTGTATAAAGTCTGATGTCTAATGTGTGATGTGGCATGTTGTATTTGCAGTGTATATAACAAGACGTCTGATACACGTTTGATGCTTGGGGGAAGGGGGGGGGGGGTAAAAAAGGGTGTGCAAAAACCCATCCACCAAAAAAAATAAAGGGGTTGGGAAAGATCAAGCCAACATGAAAAAGTTGGGAAAAACCATCCGCACAAAGTCCCCATAGGTCCCCATGGGTCCCCGTAGGCATCCATAGGTCTCCATAGGCCCCAATAGGTCCCCATAGGTCCCCATAGGCGCCCATACATGCCAATGGGCCCACATACGCCCCCATAGGTCCACGTAGGTCACCATAGGCCCCCACAGGGCCCCATAGGTTCCCAGAAGTCCCCATAGGTCCCCATAGGTTCGCAAAGGTCCAGATGGGTCCCCAAAGGTCCCCATGGGTCCCCAAAGGCCCTCATAGGTCCCCACAAGTCCCCATAGGTCCCAAAGGCCCCCGTTCATCGCCATAGATCTCCAAAGCTCCCATGGGTGCCAATAAGCCCCCATACACCATCATAGGCCCCCATAGGTCCCCACAGGTATCCATAGGTCCCCATAGGTCCCCAAAGGTGCCCATGGGCATCCATAGGTCCCCATACGCCCCCATCAGTCCCCATAGGTGCCAATGGGCCCCCATAGGTCCCCATAGGTCCCTGAAGGCCCCCATAGGTCCCCATAGGTCCCCATGGGTCCCCATAGATTGGCAAAGGTCCCCACAGGTCCCTAAAGGTCCCCATGGGTCCCCACGAGCCCTCATAGGTCCCCACAGGCCCCCATAGGTCCCCATAGGTTCCCATAGGTTCCAATAGGCCCCCATAGGTGCCCGAAGGTCACCATAGGTCCGCATAGGTCCCCATGGGTCCCCATAGGCCCCCATAGGTCCCCATGGGTCCCCATAGGTCACCAAAGGTCCGCATAGGTCCCTATAGATTCCTAGAGGTCCCCATAGGTCCCCAAAGCCCCTCATAGGTGCCCATAGGTCCCCAAAGGTCCCCATAGGTGCCAATAGGCCCCCATAGGCCCCCATGGGTGCCCATAGGTCCCCATAGGCCCCCATGGGTCCCCAAACGTCCCCATAGGTCCCCACAGGTTCCCAAGGGTCCCCGTAGGTCCCAAAGATCCCCATGGGTCCCCATAGGCCCCCATAGATCACCACAAGCCGCCATAGGCCCCCATAGGCCCCCAAATAGGCCCCCATGGGTCCCATAGGTCCCCACAGGTCCCCATTGGTTCCCAGAGATCCCCAAAGGTCCCCAAAGAACCAAAGATCCCCGTAGGTTCCCATAGGTCCCCATAGGTGTCAATTGGCCCCCATAGGCCCCCATAGGTCCCCATAGGCCCCCAAAGGTCCCCATAGGCCCCCATAGGCCCCCACGTAGGCCCCCATGGGTCCCCATAGGTCCCCAAAGGTCCCCAAAGGTCGGCATAGGTCCCCATAGCTCCCCATTGGTTGCCAAAGGTCCGCATAGGGCCCCAAAGGTCCCCAAAGGTCCCCATAGGCATCCATACATCCCCATACGCCCCAATAGATCCCCATAGGACCACATAGGTGCCAATGGGCCCCCATAGGCCCCATAGGTCCACATACGCCCCCATAGGTTCCCATAGGTCCCCATAGGTGCCAATAGGCCCCAATAGGCCCCCACAGGCCCCCATAGGTCCCCAAAGGTCCCCATGGGTCCCCAGAGGTCCCCAAAGGTCCCCATCCCTGTCGGCCCAAACTCAAGCCACCACAAAGCACAGCGGGTTGGCGCCCCTTGGGCACCTAGAAACCGGGCGGCTGGCTTTTGCTGCCCCCACCCCCTTGCCCTAGGAAAAATGGGAGGTGAGGGAGAATGGATGCCCCCCCCCCCCAGCAGCAAGGCCTTGACCGGTCCCAGGATCACAGGTACCCCCCCCCCCCCTAGACAAGCGTCAACAAGTACATGTACACCCCGCGCCATTTCCCAGCACGGGTCCCGGTGGTTGAGTGGTTATGCATCCCACCACGAATCCAACAACCCCCAGTACGAATCCTGGGAGCACAGGTGGTACCTCACCTAAGACAAACGCCTAGAGGTCCTAGTTTCCCCCGCACCGATTTACCATCCCGGGTCCCGGTGGTTGAGTGGTTATGCATCCAGCCACGCATCCAAGGACCCCTAGTTCGAATCCCGGGAGCACAAGTTGTACCTCACTTGAGACAAACACCTAATGGGGGCCAACGGTGGCCTATAGGGGCCAACGGTGGCCTATGGGGATCTATGAGGACCTATGGGGGCCCACGAGGCCTATGGGGGGCAATGGGGACCTATGGGGGGCCGATTAGGGCCTATCGGGACCTAGGGGCAAGTATAGGGACCTATGCGGACCTATGCGGCCCTGTGGGGGGCCTATGGGGCCATATGGTGACCTGTTGCCACCTATGGGGACTTGTGGGGACCTATGGGGGCCTATGGATGTCTATGGGTACCTATGGGGACCTTTGTGGACCTAGCGGGACCTATTGTGACTAATGGGGACCTATGGAGACCTATGTCGACCTTTGGGTACCTATGGGGAACTATGGGGACCTATCGGGACCTATGAAGACCTTTGGGGGTGCATGGGGATCTTTGGGAACCTATGGGTACCTATGGGGACCTATGGTTGCCTGTGGGCACCTTTGTGGCCCTTTGGGGACCTATGGGGACCCAAGGGGGCCCGTGGGGACCAATGGGGGCCTGTGGGGGCCTACGGGGGCTCGTTGGCACCTATGGGGACCTATGGAGGCCTGTGGGGAATTATGGGGGCGTATGGGGGCCTATGGGGACCTATGGGAACCTATGGCGACCCATGGGGTGTTAGGGGGACCCATTACCTCCTTTGGGGACCTATGGGGGACTGTGGGGGCCTATGGGGACCCAGGGGACCTTTGGGAACCTATGGGGACCTTTAAAACCCTATGTGGACCTATGGGGACCCATGGGGACCCATCGGGACCTATGGGGACCTCTAGGAACCTATGGGGACCTATGGGGACCTATGGGGACCTTTGGGTGGTGGTAGTGGTAGTGAGCCCGGGCGGGTACAGGCACCACAAAACAGTTGCGACCATTCGCCGACCCCGACGTTCTAGGACGGCGGCTGTGATCCGATTCCCTGGCAGATGCGCATGTACAGGCGCCGGGGCAAGCGTTGAGGACAACCTGTGCTCCCTGATGCCGGCCGGTAAAGGATTGTAGGGGGCTGGACAAAGAACTGGGACTTACAGGCCCCCATAGGTCCCCATATGCCGCCATAGGTCCCCATAGGTCCCCATGGTTTCCCATAGGTCCCCATAGGTCCCCCATATGTGCCAATAGGCCCCCATAGGTCCGCATAGGTCCCTATAGGCCCCCAAAGGTCCCTAGAGGTTCCCAGAGGTCCCAATAGGTGCCCATAGGTCCCCATAGTTCCCCATAGGCCCCCATAAGTCCCAATAGGTTCCCACAGGTCCCCATACGTCCCCATAGGCCCCCCTCGGCACCCATAGGTCCCCATAATTCTCACAAGGTCCCCAAAGGTACCCATAGCTCCCCAAAGATCCCCATAGGTCCCCATTGGTACCAATGGGTCCCCATAGGCCCCCATAGGTCCGCATAGGTACCTTTGGGTTCCCAAAGGTCCCCATAGGCCACCATAGGTCCGCATGAGTCCCTATAGGCCAGAAGATAGGTGGCCCCAAGACCATAGGTTAGAGCACCTTAAGCATGGGTCTGGGGTGTGACTGCAAGACAGCTTCAGATTCAGACACAGAGTGCAGCACAGACGTCAAACAACTCCCTCCCAACAAACGTCCTCCTGCTCTCAGAAAATCAGAATCTCAACCCAGCCCGGATGACAGCGAAACCATGAGGGCCAAACATGGAGGAATGGGAGGAATCGTCAAGGTTCAGAGTGGCAGAGGATGCCCAAAAGTGAGACGCCTAACGGCGCCATTGGGCAGGGGTTGGAGAGGGTGGTGTAGTGAAATGAAGGGTTCACTGGATTGTTGGTGTCACAAGGGTTAGTCCTGGCTTGACAGGGGTTATTGTGGACAGTTCGAGGATTGGTGTTGGCTTGACTAATAGAACTCTCCCTCTTTGCCAAATTCAATGTCCCCCTACTGCGACCACTTGTGCGTTCCCTTGCACCCTCCGACCTCTCCCCGCGCCCTCCGTGCTCCCTACACCAACACAGCCCGAACAAGCACTGGCCCGCCCACACAACCACCCCCGGGGCAAAGCCCGTAGAGCAACCACCCCAGACCGAAAACGTTTCCCAACAGGGGCTGGCAGGCTGACTGGGGCTCAAAACATTTTGCTCAGGGGGCCTGCTGGAGGCCCCGACCCAACGACTTGGGCGACCGCAACCCCATGACCGACAGGCGACTACGGCCCCCGGGCGACTAGCAGCACGCACCATTGCCATGGCAATGACCACACAGCTCATAAGTGGACCCCCCACCCACCCACATAAGGGAGCCCCCCCTACACAGCATGTGGCATGGTCCTCCGTGACGTGGATCGCTGCCGTATACAACGTGCAGACCCAAGCCCCTGTCTGCAGGTCATTACCCATAATTCACCCCCACAGCCTGCGACGAGGCATGTCCAATGAACCGCACTGCGTCCCCAAACTGGTCCTCAACCGGGTTGTCCTTGGGACACAGCCCAGGGTCCTGTAACTCCAGCCTCTGCCCGTACGACGCATTGCAAGGGCATGCGTCCTGATCTCCGGTGCCAGTGGATCCGACCGGCACTTGGACCCACTGCGTGTACAGCAGGGCGATCAGCATCGCAGCGGACAGCAGCGGCACCACCACCGCCAGCGCCACCCACAGCGGCACGCCCAGCACCAAGGGGTCCACAACACCACTCGAGCGGTAGAACGGGATGCTCAGCATTAAGACGCCCAGGGGACTTAGCACGAGCGCAGGGCGTGAGATGGGCTCCCTGAAGCCGGTGACTGCACTGATATCCAGCCCGATGCACTCCCAGGGGAGATCGTCGCGTGCGCCTGCGAGCCACGCTGGAGCCTCCGGACCCAGCACCTCCTGTGGTCTACTCAGGCTGTTGGCAGCTTCCCTGGCCGCAGCAGTGGCTGCAACGTCGTTGCTGGATGTAATAGCGGGGTTCGGCTTGAGGTTGGGCGCGGAGTCAGATCGGAGGCCCATCTCCGTTGCAGCGCCAGCCCCAACCCTCATCCTGGTCCCAGACCCGGCTGGATCGGTGCGGTTGCGGCAGTAACTGACCAGGACAGACACCACCGCATTGATAATCACGGAGCCCAGTCCCACGTGCAAACCCCAGAAGCCCCACCAGTGCATCATGACGATGCTGTGCCCTGCCATGAGCCCCACAACGATGCCTATCGCCCGGGCACCACGCCAGTACATGCCCAACAGGTATGCGGGCGCAGTTTGAATCAGCATTGCCGACTGCAGCAGCACAAGGGCGGACAGGTCGATGCCAGTCTCGGCAGCCACGACCGCCAGCACGGCGACAGCTGCAGAGACGACCTTGCCGGCGCGCAGCACCCATGCCAGCCGCAAAGGAGAAAGCAGCGGCACGAGTGCCTCAAGGGTCACCACCTGAAAATGGAAGGAGGTAAGGGGTGCGCTGGAGGGTGTGCATGTGTCTGAGTGTGTGTGCAGGCGCTCATTGGAGGACCAACAGTTTTGGACCCCCCCCCTCCCTACCCTCCCTTTGCAACACCTCATCAACATAAATAGCACGTCCCTAAAATGCCAGTTGACAACACACACCACCCATAACGAAAAGGTGCCATTTCACAACGTAACATGCGAGAAAAAAAAAAGAGATTATCAAGACCCCTTCAAAACTAAGGAGGGAAACCAGGGCGGGAAGAAAATTGGTTTGCGGGGGGGAGATGGCACGGAAGCCCATTTTCCCAACCCCCCCCCCCCTCCTTGGTCGCCGTGCCGGGACAATTTCTAGGCTCACAACGGGGGACAGTGGGGGTTCCTTGTACTTCCTGTTACTTTTGGGTGGTGTGTCAATGGCTCAGAAGCATGTTTTTGGGGTTTGTGCCAATGGGGGTGGTACTTTTGTTTAAGGGTACAATGACCCCCGGTCAGTTCCGGCTGCCATGCAGCGCCCCACCCAGGCCGAACCATGGCACCCTGGAGATTGGCGTCTCAACCAGAAGCCGACCCTGATGAGTCGCTGGAATCAGAGCTTGTGTCCTCGCTGGAATCACTGCTGGAGTCACTATTGCTTGTGGAGGACTCGCTACCTGATGAGCTGGAGCTAGAGTTGGAGCTGGAAGTGGAAGACGCGGTAGTCACAGAAGGAACATAATCCGCATTAGTGCCGCGCGATGGTGGTGCGGATGCCTCATCCTGTTGGCAATCAGGACAGAACCAAGGGCCATCAGGAATCGTGTGCAAAGGGGGCTGGCAGCACAATTGATGGCATCCACGTGGCTTAGAGTCGTCCCCATCGCAAATGACAATGTCATTGTCATCCGAAACATCACCTTTCAAGCAAACAAAGCAAATCAATTCATCATCTTCTCCCTCATCATTGGCATCTCCCTCTTCGTCAGGCATATCAATTGCCTCGTCAGATTGCAAACCTTGAGATTTTCGAATGCGAGCAATATTATTGTGCACACGCTATACCAACTCAACCTTCGGACCTTAAGTGGTTAATCCACGGTTACCAAGCAACAACTTCAGATTTGCAACAGTGCATAGCCCATTCATGCCAAAAAAACGCTGTGCTGTACAAGGCACACCTTTGTGGTCGACCAAAAGGGCAGAACGAACAAGTCGTATCATGGATGCTTCCCTGATTTCCTTTTGTATGTCTTGGCGCAAAGCATTCAACATTTCAGGATCACGGCTTTTGTCAGCCAACTTTTTTTCAACACTACGTTTCAAATTCCAACGGTGTTGGAGCATCAGGTTTCTCTCCTTCAAAGGCATAGAGAAATGCACTTCATACAGATGCACATGCTCAGAATTCCAGAATTCCTCATATGAGGTCCCTGGGCGTACAAACAAAGTGAATGGTAGAGCAATGAGTTCACTCATCAGGAGAGTAGATATTTCCAAGTGGCAAAAAAAGATACTTTTTTTTTAGGCACCGTTGTGCCTCGGTCACGTTAACCTTGTAACCACGTGCAGAAGTTGGGACAACCTTTACAAGTGGGGGTCTGAGTGTGTATTTCGCTTAGCCCACTTTATAACAGGGTTGGGCATCGCGGCCCTCAACTGATGAGAGCCCCAGGCGTCCCCGGTCATCAGTTTTTTCTTTTCCCCTGTCTCCCATGGCTGCCCCTATAGGAGGTTCATACACTTGGAAATGAGTGGAATGTCAAGGCTACCGGTCCCCGGCCTTTCACAAAAAAAGGCCTACTATCCGCTCAACCATCGGCGGGGGTATCATGGCAGCCCACGACACTCTTTGTTGCCGGCAAAATTTGCACCAAAACAGCCAAAACCACATAACAAAGCGTCCCGGCACGGAAGCCCATTTTGCCAACCCCCCCCCCCCACCTTCTGAGCGCGCCCGTGCCCCCCCCCCCCCCCCCCGCAGAGCAAGTTTCGGCCCGCCCAGTACAGATCAATGGTAAAAGCCATCAGCCCCATCTCCGCCGCCCCTGACCCTTGCTCCTCCATCCTCTTCTCCCCGTAGCTGACCTCCACTCCCCATGCCCCTCCCCTGCATGCATCCCCTGCTCCCCACACCCCCGTTAGACAATGGGCAATTCCCCTGCCTGTGTGTGTGACAAGAGGGGTTCAGGGCATTTAGGGGCAGAGGGAAGGAGCGAGGGAGGAATCGGTGGGAGGTGTGTGGAATGCATGACCCATGCTGGAGCCCCTAGGCTGCCAAGGGGTACACATGCAAGCCCGGACTCTCCACGTCAAATAGTCATGCATGCAGACGCACACACACAAGCCAGGCAGGCGGGCGCAGAGGTACAGGAGAGGGAGGCTTGACGGACCCTGACTAGCAACTGGGGCTGCTGGGCATCCAAAGTGCACGGCAATAGGGCATGCACATGGGGGGCACGCAGTGCATGCATCAGCAATGCACCGGGCCATGCTTAACGTGCAGGGGGGGGGGATTTTGCGGCAGGATTATTTCGCCGTGGGATATTTCGCATTTCAAATTTGTGCGAAATTTCCCGCGTAATTTTCAGGCCGCTGTGTGAAATAAACCCGCTGCGAAATTTAGCAAAATGTCTTGTCCAACAGTTGCCCGAGCATAAGTCTGCTGTGCCCTTCCACAAGAGCTGAAACAGAGAAATGTTGCCGTCAGAATCTGCAATGGGGGATCTTGTGATCGTACGTTTCTCATCGCTGTACGCAAGGTACACTTGCGAACTTTGCCTGCAGCTTGCTACATTCTTTGCAGGGATGGAGAATAATAGACAACAGTCTCGTCCATAGCCAACTGCCAGTCTCGTCCATAGCCAACTGCCAGCAATAGCGTGCTGAACTGAAGTTGCCTCAATTGTTTCTGTGCACCCCAGCCAGTTCTCACCTACAATTGTCAATTGCACCCATCTAAAACAGTTCTTCAACTGTTCATTGCAGCCTTTGTTCAATGGTCTGAGTGCAGAGTATTGTGCCTTGCAGGGATGGAATGGCAACAGCAACGCATCAGAAAACACCAGCAACCACCAGGAAATAACGACAACCACCATGAAGTAACAACAACCAGCGACCAGCAACTCATCAAGAAGGAACAACACTCCGCTAGGAATCAACCTGCAAAGCATCATTAAGTAACAGCAACCACCACCAACCAAAGGTCAGCTCACAAAATGTGGGTGCAAAATTTCCCACAGCAAATTCAGGACTGCATGCGAAATATCCCACGGCGAAATAATCCCGCCGCGAACTCCCCCACCCCCTTATGTGCGCACATGCAGCGTGCAGAGGGAACGCACAGGGCACGCAGCAGGCGTGCCTGGGTGCGCACAAGGCCTGTGTTGGCACGGCATTGGCATTTCCAAGGCCCACAATGGGTTTGCAGGAACACATGTGGCACGAACGAGGGACGTGGCAGGGCAATTGAACATGAAACCCACTGTTCGTCATATATACCGCATTGCCAACATCGGATAGATTTCACTTTTTTGTGGCACACACACCCTCGCTGATCGATGTATGTCACACTGCATTTCACATGATTGATATAGTGTCCTGACAGAACACTACTACCCATTCGGGTGCACTAGCCCAAGCCCAAGCCGAGTACAAGCGCACTAGCCCAAACATCACGTATCACACACACAATGCACAAGCCGACCTGCCTCAAATTGCCATCTTTGCAACAACAATCAAGGGGGGAAATAAAAATTCAGGTTTCATTTTGGGTGTCTGGGATCAAGCCCCATTTTGAAAAACAACATTCCTGCCCCGCCAGATAGTGAGGCACACATTCCTTTTTATGGCACAACGGTTTTGACCTTCGTGTAATTATTGGATAAATCACAGCAAATTACAGTAAAATAGGAAAAATTATGATGGTAATTGGGGTCCCTCAGACACTAACCCCAACCATGTAACAAAAGCAAACGGTGTTCATCAAAATTTGCAATTTATTCAATGAACACTATGCTGCATGGAATGAAATTTGAAATGCATACAGGGGGGCGGGGGTTTCGTGCCAAGTCAAATTCGCGGTAATTAATTGCGCTGTGGGAAATTTCGCGGGGACCCCGGATTTTGTGTGGTAAATTTCGCGAGCACTCCCAAAAATATTGTGGTGTGTAGGGTTTTGCGGGCTCGTTGAAGCTTAGCCACAGGTGCCACTCACAATGCAGGGGAGACCCATCTGCCACACTCTGCCAGTGATGAGGGTCAAGTTGGTCTCAGGTCCTGACATGTGTTTGAACTTTGACAGTGGGATTTGACTTACACCCCTCGCAAGAGCAACTTGAACTCCCTGCAAAGGAGCTGAACTAGATGTTGTACCTCATTCTCCGCAGCAGTTTTACAGACCAAAAAACCATTCCATTAGACAAGGAGACAATCCTCAGGGCGCTTTGGAGCTGAGACAGTGGTACACGGGCAAAGAGTGCCTGGTGGGGCCCCCCCTCGTGGGGTACCTGTAGCAAAGAGTGTATCACCCCCCACCGGAGTCCACAGTATCTGCCCTAGTGTGCGGTAAATTTCGCCAAAGCCCCTGGATTTCGCGTGGGACATTTCGCGGCCAAGTTGAAACGTGCTGTTTCCCACAAACACTTAACTGACCTCGACCACCCCCCCCTGTACAATGAACATTATACATCAGAGAATGAATCCAATGCACCCTTATCGTGACAGATCCTTGTTGTTTTGCCTTTTTTTTTTGGCTCCCATGCCTGAAAGTCTCCATTCCATCCATTCCAAAAAACTAGGACAAAAAGGAACACAGTCGCTGCCCAGTCCACAGTTACTTGCGGAAGTATGCAGCATTAAAACAGCGTTGAGCCTGCATAACTGTGCCATATGCTGCAAGCTGGCATGGGATGCGTTGAAGAGTACACCTCATGCATGGTTTCATTCAACGAATGCACCCACAGTGTGGAGAGTTCGTGGTGGGAGTGATTCCTGCATGGTGCCGTCCACGGACCTTCAAGAACCCAAAACAAAAACATTGTAACTGTTGTTATGGCCCATAATTACAATAATCAAATGCCGTTATTACCGCAAATACAAAAATTGTACTCTCAGCCCTCTGCCCATGGGTAACGACTGGGGACCCACTTGTGCGAACAATATCCCCTGGGGGTAAATTGACGCTTGTTGGTAGAGCCATGTTTGGACCCAAAAAAGTTTGTTTGTTTGAGACCCTTCGATGAATTCTAGATGGCGCTCCCTTCAACCCCATTTTTGAATCCCCAAGGTCCTTTTGCTTGAGACATTTGTCGAACAGGCCTTTGCTTACAGGGGAAGGGGGAGGTGCTATTCATTCCCCCTGTGCTGAAGACCTCAGTAGGATCCACTCCTAACGGGTAGGATCACCAGGGTGGAGGGATCACCCTCCACCCTTTGGGCAACTGGGTCGCAACTGCCCCACTTACTAGGAACGAGCTCTCGCCCCCACTTCCACTCAGCAAAGGCCTGTTCAAGATGCAAAATGTTTTTTTTCTATTGCACCTTTTTTTGGAGCTTCGAGCACATGTAGCCAGGTCAAGTGTTCCGTCCCTCAGGGTGTGACTGTGCGGCAGGGCCTGGAATCGGGGCTTGTTTGCATACAGGGTGACTACCTGAGACACAGCGATGAGCAGCGAGTCGGTGCTGGACATGATGGCAGCAACAGAGGCACAGAGGACTACAGAACCCATGGCTGTTCCAACAGCACCGGACTGCATGACGTGGCCAACAAACATTGTAAATGCACCATTGCCCGCGCCCTCAGTGCCTGCAAGTGACAACAGGCAAATGATGCACAGTACCAGCGGTGCTCAATGAGGGAGGGGCATGGGGCCACCGACAGGACCACCAACATTTTGGGCATCCCAAACCGGTGAGTCAAATCCCAGCCCAAAAGCGGTATACTTGAGATTCCCATCAAATCCTGTCGAAGTTTATGAAACGCAAGTGGGGGCGGTGCATTGCAGATACCAGTTTCTATGGGAGGATAAAACCCTGGAGAATATGGCTGGCTTTTCGAGCAAAATTGCATGTGGGAAGTTTTTTGCAGCACAGTGTTCAGGGGGGGCAAAGTGGTGAAGGTGTATCGTGTTCAGGGGGGCACAGTGTTCAGGGGGCATAGTTTTCTTGGGGCTTGTGCAACGACCGCCATCGGGCATGCATCGTGGTAGGGGCATGGGATGGCGGGGGCTGCTGCTTTATGAAGGTGCTGTTCGGGGGTACCAGGAAACACAGCTACTGCCTAGCAAGGAAACGGCGGGATGCATTTTGGGGGGTTACCAAATGCGGTTGGCAGGGGTTTGGGGTCCAGACAACTGCCTTTTCATGTACCCCACCTGTGCACTGCCGCACCTGGCAACCTCCTGAATTGGCAGCAGCAGGGGCACTTACATAGGAGAGAGGGCAAGTGGCTACCTTTGGATCGAATCGCCAGCCCCGCCATTACCGATGCAGGTGTCAGCAGCAGCGGGGACAGAGACATGCAGACGAGGGAAAACCGGATCGTGGCAGAGTCCTTTGCTGCCATCATTCGCGTCATGAGGTGGGGGAAAAGGGGGTAACTGGCGCACAGCAAGAAAAAATTGGCCCAGTCCATGCACTGGTCGCGGTCCATGGTCACCACCAGCTCTGATGGCAGCTTCATGGTGATCTCAGCAGCCCCTGTGACAGGAACAGGTGCAGACAGGCTCGATAACCCTGGCAACCCAAGGAATGCGCGGGATCACTTGCACGCATAACTCTGCCACCCTCACCAGCTTGTGATTGCCTGACATGCTGTTGAAGACACTCGCACTTTGCATCTGGTCAGCTCTTCACCTGCATTTTTTTGGGGAGGTGCATGATGTGTGTCAAAGCATGTATGTGCGCGTGCCTGGGTGTGTGCATGAGTGTGCGCGTGTATGTGTGCAAACGTGCGTGCGTGTGTGTGTGGGGGGGTGCACCATAGCATAGAGGGTCACTGGCCTTTTAAGGCCCTAGACGCTAATGCGAAGGGGTAGATAGGGGGTTAGCGGGTAAGAGCCTGCCTGTGGCCTACCCTTGCTCCCCCCCCCGCCTTCCCTGGTGTATCGCTGCGTAACGGAAGAACTGAGGCCGTCGTCTCACCATTGTGGAGGGTACCTGCAACCCGGTGCGACGTGCTTGTGGGCGTTTGGCCTGATGGTCCAGCAAGTGTGAGAAACCCAGACAATTGGGTGGAGTGGTGGGTGATGGATGGAAGTGACGAACGTGGTCGTCTATGTGCCATGGACACCAAGGCGAGGTTGAACGCCCACGCCCAAATTGAACGTTTGCTGTCCAACTACAATGTGCCTTTGGAGGACAGTACTATTTTGGGGTATGAGGTGTCCATGACGGGCGACGGCAAGGGCATGTAGGTCACCAATTACTCACCAGACGGAGAGTGTTGGTTGGGTGACGACCATTGCCGGTTGGAACTAGTAGAGGGGAGTTAATGAACAAGTGAGGTGGGGGGCCTTGCACTGGGCAATTTAGCCCCCACGGTGTGTTGGCAATTATGCACATGCAGTTGCCCGCCTTTGCAATGCAACCAAAAAGAGGCAGGGAGAGAACATCTCTTCATGAGTACAACAGGGGGACGGTCGGCAAGTGATTGGCCAGCCGCAGGATGTGTGGGGTGACTGGATGTAACCCTCACAAAACATCCCCCAAGCTGACCGCATGGCCTTGCGTCCAACCAAGAAGGACGCCATTGACCTAACCTCGGGCCGTGCCTTTCTAGAAGACATTCAACACCGTGGACCTACTCAAGGAATACGATGTTTTGTCTTGCACCATTAACCGCGCAAGCCCACTCACAGGTGTTTTGTCTTGCCCCTGCACGTTGTTACACTGCTCCCCACCGAAAGCAAGCATGGTGAGGACTATCCTCCCCAAGGGCATTGTGCCCGGCCATTGCAATCCCCGAAGGCTGCACAGCATCCATTCTATAGGTCTCCTCCAGGTTGCACAAAATGCTAGCCCCCAGTCAAGGGGCACTCGTCCTCCACCATGCATCGTTGCAAGCGCCGAGGGACATCATCTAGGAAATTGTCAGTACAACCGCCCCTTCCCCCCATATCTCCCACAGCGCAATAGCATCGGTCACGTTGCTCGGCGCCGGCTCATGTCCCGCATGGTAACCCCACTTTACTCGTTACCGAAGTTCCACCGAGTGTTCATCGAGAGTACACAAAGCAAGTCATGGGTCAGCGACAGGGCTGGTTTCGGATGTGGGTTAGCTATGACCTATCCCAGCCAAGCTAGCTGCGGTGCGGTGGGGTGGCGGGAGGAACGAGTCCTGCTCCTTGCCACACCCCTATCCCCCACGGTAACCCCACTTGCGGTCCCACAAACAGTGCCCACAAACATGCTGGTCACAGTGAAATCAGTGGTGTAATGAGAATGGTGAATGCGACTCAACTGAGGGCACATGCACCGCAACCATAAGCGGTTGACCTTAGCTATAGGGTGTCTATTGTGCACTGGTTTGCGGGTGCAGCCTAACTTTCGGTGAATGCTACTTATCAGTTTGCGGGTGCAGCCTACCTTTGAGTGTTACTCATCAATTTAAGGGTGCGGCCTGACTTTTGGTGGACGTTACTAAACTGTTGGCAGGTGCATCGCAACCCCAATTGGGTTACCTTTATTATTGGGTGTCCCCCCCCCCCCACCCCCATACCTCCCGAATGCCTTCGAGGTATGCGCTTTGCCAAATCGCACATTTGGCGGCATGCGCTTCAAATAATTGGCGATTGGGCAGGATTGAACGATGCGCGTTGTGTGACTAGCTCTGGGGAACGCGGACATTCCCCTTCGGCCCCTTTTATCCATGGATACGGATGGCCCCACGTGCGACCATTACATTCAAAGGGTTTGAAACATGTTGGCATATTGTTGCTATGTGTACTTTGCACACCCACCTCGAAAAGTCCGCATTTATTTCCCGGTGCGCGTACATGGGGGCTCAAAGGGTGATGGTCCATATGCATAGTTTCAGGATGGTCGCTGTTGGGCACATGGGGGGGGGGGGGGCTGATGGCGCGTTTGGAGAATGCCTGGGAGGAGGGGGGCGGATGGTAGTGGTGTTGCACAGTGGTGGGGTTGGCGAACTGTAAGATGGCCCCAGACAGTGATGATGAGCCGAAGTGGGAATTCTGCAATTCGTATTTCGTAAGTTGACCCGTGGGGGTGTTCGCGCAGGTTGGGTGTGGGCGCAGTCTGTTGGCGTGCAGTAGTAACGAAATACTCTCCACATGTGAGCGGGTGGATCCACATGGGGAGGGATGCAGGGGGTCGATCACATGGGTGATCACATGGATCACAGAGGGTGATGATCACATGGCATTCACATGGTTTTTGAGGAGGAGGGACAGTGTGTAGTGCCATTGCTGCATCAGGCCGATGGGCCAATGGACTGGCCCAAGCCAGTTGGTTAGAGGGGGAATCCTTGCACTGCGCGCGCACGTCGCACGCACTGCGCGCTACTGTTAGACAAGGTCCCCCCTAAAGAACCGCCAGGCACACCCCTTCCAAATGCTACTAAATTTAGGTCACCCAAACTACCCTAGCTAAAGACAAATGCAAGCTACCTTCCCCTCACATAAGACATCATGCAAAATGCGGAAAGCCACACACATATCCTCTTTTCTGTTCAATCGTCAACTAAGTACAAAATCAGAATGCTCCGGAGTGGCCTTATTCGAAAGCTCACTCACCCTGCCAGCTAGTACCAAAGCCTCGCATGTGTCCACTTCATCCTCAACTGGACCGGGGGGCAAAGTGGCTTGCAGGAGGGAATCCATGTCAACCTCCGGTTTCCATTTGTGGTACAACCACGCATCCTCATCAGCAGCGATGCATCCTCGCATAGGGCATTTGACTATGGTCAGGCAAAAACCGGGGAGTCTGTCACCCCAACTCAAAGGCCCACACCAAAGTGTGGGAGTCCATGGTGGAGATGAGCAAAAAAGTGTGAAAAGGGGTGGAAATGGGTGAAAGTGGGTGAATATCCAAAAATGCCATATCCCCAATGTGGAAGAAGCATCAAAACCTAGGCTAAGGGCAACAATGATGCCCCTAGTATCACAAAGTATGGGTCTCCAATACGGCTAGACGCCCAAATAGTTGCACTGCGCCTGCACTGTGCGCGCACTGCGCTTAAGGCGCCCCCAGAGCATACCTCCATGCAGTGTCTGCACATATGCAAACATGATGCACGCCCCAGCTGCCAGGAGGGCCCCCTGAATGACATCGGTGAGCGCCACAACGGTGAGCCCTCCCAGCGCCTCAAACGTCACCAGAAGTATGGCCAGGGACAGAGATGCTGCCCAAGAAGGCACCTGCCCGTTGGACATCCCCTGAATTGCTGCAGAAAACGCCTTGAATTGGCCGACAATATACACACAAAGAGGCACCACGAGGGTGATGACCACGATCCCGATCAGCAACGTCGCCATCTCGCCTGCAGGAAAAATGAAAGGGGTTGGCCCCTGCCCCCTGTCACGAATACGTAGCTTTTTTCCTCACAGCAAACAACAAGGGCCCTAGCGTTGAAGCAAAGGGAAATCAAGTTTGGAGTGCCGCCGCGAGCTTGAACCTTGGCTTGAACACACCAGGCTGGGATTCAGGCTTGGGGAAGGCGACATTGATCATACAACACACCACCAACCACAAATCAAGTCGCGAGACACGCCTCCCCATATACCCCCCCCCCTTGCGCAAGCACGAAGGAATCTGCATATCTATTGATTTCTCAAAAGCGCATGACAATGTGCACCATAAGTACTTAGTGGTTTTTTTCTTGCTAATCGCCCTCCCACTACCGCCAATTGCGTTGTTGATGTCGATTTTTAAATCTCCTTTTGTTTCTGCCGTGGAAAAGGGCATGGTCCCTGTAGTAAAGCGCACTCCGGGATCAGAAGTAAGACAGCGCTGGGGACCCTTTGTCCCCAGCGCTATTTGCTTTGGTATGTTCAGTTTTGGTAAAGGCCATGCAACACGTCTCCCACCACATCAAAGTGTTGTTTTATGCAGATGACCTGCTCCTGTACACCCCCCTACCCCCCAGAGCCATCTGTGAACTCCTGCCAGAAGTATTCCAAATCATCCACAAATATGGAACGGTGGTGGGATTGATTACGAACCTCACAAAGTCGGCTTTCCTGATTAAGGGTTGCTGGTCTGAGCACTAGAAAGCATCCTGTGGTCCTTCGGGATTCCCATCAAGGAAAAAGTAAAGTATCTGGGGGTCCTCATTGGACACGTAACAGCAGAGGAGACATACGCTCCACTGCTGGCACGAGCACTGCAAAGAGCTATGTACATGAAACAGCTGCCCCTGAATCTGAGTGAACGTGTGGCCCAGTGGCAAGAGTGGGTGCTGCCACTCTTCATATTTCCAGCCAGAGCATACCTCCCAACCGAGGGGGTGGTCAGCAAGTTTAATACCATCTGCACTGAATATAAGCAGTTGGGGACTGATCCTGCCCATCTTGCAGCTCCCCCCACAACAAGGGGGGGCTTGGCTCCCGACCCACACACAAGTTTCTGCTGTGGCAGTATGCCACTCCCTTCACTTTGGCGCAAGCGGAACCACTAAAAGTTCCGGCATTGTCTAGAACCCATTTCCAGGTGTGGGCACACAGGTATGGAGTATCTTTATGCCCAGAGCAGTTGCCCTGGCTGCAGCTGGGGCCAATACCTTGGAACACATACCCATTCTTGGGGACGTCCTGCAAGGCGTTTTCCTTACTAAGTAAGCACGCGCCAGTGCCAACGCCCTCACCACAAGTGCTGCAGTGGCTGCCCGCGTGGCACTCGGCCCTGTTTAGGGACACCAGACTCAATACATACTTCCCACCATCCCTGATTCATAAACAGGTCTTGACTGTCCCACAACTGTCGGTGGAGAATGACCTCACAGGGGATCTTCCCCCGACATGGGGCCCAGTCTATCAGGATGTCATCGAGGAGCTGTATACAAAAACCCTCCGTTCCACGAAACCAAAGGCATCTCCGACGTTCTGGATGACATGGAATAAGCGTCAAATGCTGCGGTACCTCATGAACCTGCACCCCCCCCCACCGGCAATCAGTTGAAACGTGGACCCACTGGTCCAAATTGCACCTGCCCCGGAGAGATCTAGTGTTCATCCAAACGGCCCTATGGAAAAAGTTAACGGTTGGCTCCCAGCTTGCCAGGTGGCAACCAAGTGGGACAGCATGCCCATTGGATGGAGCCCAGGAAACTGTGCAGCATGCGCCCGCATAGTGCAAATTCCTGACAGCTGTATTCCATATTGCGCGTCAATGCATTGGGCCAGTCCAGTTAGAGGATGACACAGTGGATGACGCCGAGATGGGAACAACCGGCCCTATCGGTATCTTCCCCCGTGGGGCTGATGTACTGGGCTGCAGTGAGGGCCAATTGGCACCTCTGGTCGGCCCATAAGTTTCGTTTGCACGCTCCCCCGCAGTGGAAGCACTTTGTCTCACTGTGGACAGCAAACCTGATGGAATGGCTAGACCACCCCAATCCTTCCTTCCCACCATCGGAAACACAATTAATGATACAAGCGTGGACTGCACTGAACCAAGGGGAGTGTCTGTGACACCCCGAGTGCTGCAAGCATGTGACAGGGCGCCGCGAAAATTGGTAAAACCCGAGGGAAAACCCCAGAGAAAGGAAGTCCACAAAGAGGAGTTGTGTGCATACTATGAATGCATCATTGAGAGGTATAGACAGGCAGGATGGGAAATAATTTTCCCCGGTCATCAGAAAAGCATCCCACAGCAGGGTAGGTGGGAGGCTATGGAGCCTTCTTTGGAGACGGATACGGCAGAATTCATTCCGGTGCATGAGAAGCAAAGCAATAATCGAGGCGAGCTTCACGCGGCCGTGCGGGCACTGCAAGGGAGAACACCAGGGAAACAACCCCTGATTTGTCCAAACTCCCGATTGGTGGTGGATGGGGCTTTGGGCAAGCACAAAAGTGGAATAGACATCGGTGGGTGGAGTCAAGTGGGCCAGTGAGTGACATCAATTTGTGGGAGGACATTCTGTCCACTTTGGAGGTGTGTGGACATGAAGCCCACTGGCTGCACGTGCCGTCCCACATCGGAATTAAGGGGAATCACAAGGCAGACCGGTTGGTTGATGTGGGACGCTGCAAGTCCCCCCTCCTGCTCGGGAATATTTCAGTCAACATGGTAGGTAGGGTAGAGGAGCAGGAGGAAGAGAGACCGAACTGCGATGAACAATCGCTGTTGGGGATGGAAGGGGAAGGGGAACCAGAGGAGGAAGAGGATACGCGAGCACCCCTGAACCCCCTGGCCAGTGTGCGAGAAACGGTCTGCACGCCAATATAGAGCACACCGGTGATGCAAAGAGGAATGGGACGCGGAACACCACTCCTAGATGTGGAAATGTGCACTCTATAGCATACCAGGAAACCGACCAAATTGTGCCCACCCTCCCCCCCGGAGTTCATGCCCATATACAGCATCCGGAAGAGGATGCACCGGACGATGCAGGATGAACCCCCAAGCCCGCCGAGTTTCAACATGAGCAAGCAGTCCAGCCGTCCCCAGAGTGAAGTGGACACTGCATCCACGATCTCTTGTGACACAAAGGGATCCCGCTCATCCATCCCCCCCAATAAGCCCCCACCCCTTGAATGGTTGTGTGTTGCCTGTTAGTGACCTAAACCAGCCCTGAACTTACTGAGTTTTTTACCCTAAGGCCCCAGCACTTGTTCCTGGGAATACGGGCCAAAAGGGGCCAGCACACTGCAGGTATACCAAGGGACTAACCTCTGACTGGTATGTATGCCACTCACCCCGTAGAGTCCAAGCCCAGTCGTCAAATCAATGACAATGGACTGAGACAACTGTACATATGGGAGGTAGGGCAAAGCGAACATCGGCGGAAGCACCGGGATAGTCGCCCAACAAAAAACCCGGACGCTAGGTTGAGAAATTGCTGAGGAACAATGGCTGGAAGTGTCTATGGTGGGGACATCCAGTTCAGCCTACCACCCAATTGATGCCCCTTGCGCAAGCACCGCCGTGGTCCCAAAAGTCAGGTCAAAACGGCGGTTCAACGCCCACCCCATGCTTGGACAAGGCCGTGCATGCGCAAGGGGGGGGGGGTTGGCAAAAATTGCTCATCCAACATGCATTCTGGCCCATCCTCTTCTTCATCCCCGGCCTATCTTCTCCAAACACCAATAAGTAGTTTGCCCTTCGACCACACACTCCACAACACATATCAGGGAGAAATTGTGATGATGCGAATTACTTCGATTACACTGCAATGTAGTGACCAAAGAAGACACCACATCTGCAGTGCACCGCACAATTTGGAAAGGGGCTGTGTCTTCCTTTGACACTACAATGCACAAGTGTACAGCACCGAGCCATTACTTAATGATACAAAATGAGGAGTAGTGGTGGCAATTCTGGTGTAATGCACTTTGGTGTGGCATATTTGCCTGCAGCTTCATTCGCCCAGTTTGGGCTTGGCAGCCCCAGATGACCCTGGGAGACGTACATTGTGGACCCTTGTGGACAAGGCAAATAAGAGAATGTTGCACTGGAGACGGCACACCTTCTCTTCGGTATCTATCGCGTAGGAAGTCAATGGTTGATATATAATTCCGCCGTTGTGCAAGGTATTGGATCCGGGGTCCAAGGATCATGAACATCCACACAATACTCAGAATGCCGCCCACCCATCGTACGGCAAAGTAACCGGAAGTTGCTGCCTCAGCAGGAATCCCAACAATTGTGTACCCAGAGAACAAAGACGCCATCGTTGTGGCTGATATGACCACTTTGCCCAGCTCTCCCCCTAAAGAATGGTGCATGGTTTCGTTGAGTCAGCTCCATTTTGCGATGGGCAGCTCTGAAAAAATGTTTTTGTGCCAGGTAGCTGAAATATATGTATGTGTCTATATGTATGTTGCCTTGCAACCTTGACAGCAAACAAATTGGCTGATGGGTGGATGTGGGCTGGTGCTCAACAGACTGATTAGATATTATCTCACCTAAAAGACAGGCCACAGGCAAAAAGTCGCAGTAAAAGTGACGCACCCTATCGCGTTGAAGGCGCCGTGCACACCGCAGAAGCACTCCCAGTTGCCCAACGGACCTGTCCCATGGTGCCATATGCACCAGCACTACGGTAAGCATAGGCAGTGTAATGCACCGAATTAGGCGCACCACAGGCTGCTACCATGGCTGAAAGCCCTCTTGCGTCAGGGCACTATGTGTTAGTTGTGGCACAGGCTTCGCTTGCAACACATCTCCAGTACGGTACATGCGAGGCTGCGCAGGGCTCACTGCAAAATCACTGGGCTGGGCCAGCTTGAGTTCAGCATCAAGGCCGAAGCTGTCATGCCAAAATTGCCTAAAATCACTCTTGGTGGTTGAAGCGTGTGTGGATGTAAGGTGGGTGTGCTCTCGCTATATACAACACAGCTCAGTGAGCTGTGCACTCAGAAATCTGCCGATGGGAATGCTTGTCATTCCTCACAGCAAAATGAGGGGCCCCAAGGTAAAAAAAAACAGTAATCGAAGAGTACGAACTCAACATGTACACACACCTGGTCACTAGAGATATTCACAAAGTGGTCACTTGCACCTGTGCCAATGCAGTTGAGTTCATTTAGCCCACCTTTAGCAATCGCAAAGAACAAGTGCCCTTTGTTCCCCTTCAGCAACCCTACCCCCCACACGAGTGCCTGCAACATCTGTTGCTTGGGTATTTCCCAGCATGCATATTATCCATGTCCTGTTCGCGGAAGCGGACATTCCCCTGCAGGACAACCAACCGAATTGCAGCCATAGCGTGGTCACGCACACCCAAGATGTTTTAGAATCCAAGGGAAAATACCTTCAGTGCTCCCTCTACAACCAACAACTGCCATGCTGCAATGCTCTGCCGACAATGCGGCCCGACGTCCTAAACGGGTGCGTCAAAAACGAAATTACATCTTTCCACTTCATGAGAGGGTGTTCCGGGTGACACTCATCGGACTTCCATTTCAGCAAGTTGAAAAAGCTTGGCGCTCACATTCGGCCCTTAGGGGCTGTTGATGCGATGTAATTGGGTTCTCGGGCCGTCTCGCTCTCATGAATCTGTAGGCAATGCTGCACCTTGGTCACAAGTCAAACACAATGCAAGCATGCACAGCACAGGCTCCAAAGCGAGAACAGCATGTAATATGAAACACGGTGCACAGGGCATGTTCGCTTTTCGCCCATACTGGACCAAGATTTGCACAAATCAAAGCAGACAAAAATATGTACCACTGTGGCCCTCCTACCCCTTCCCTATGTTTGTGTTGTCCTTAGACTCCTTGGTACCACCGCTTAACTGAGTACAAATTAAGGGGCATCCAAGAGACAGTTGTACTCAAGGGGCCGGACACGAATGGTCATCCACCACCGGGCCCAGGGATAGGACTTGAACCCACAACCCTCGATTAGCGCTTGTAGATTGACAATCCGGTAAAACGGCCCTGAACACAGCACCAAAGCCTTGTGCAAAACATACGGCATCATGGACTAGAGTACAAATGGGCAATGGGGGTGACCAACGGTCAGGCCAACGCGCCCACATCACACAAATAGAGACCGATGTAAGAGGGTGGTGTAGGACCCCTTTCAGAATTAAAGAGCCAGCACAAGATAGGGATCCCTCACACCAAGTGATACATGGACCTTCGGCTTCCCATTTCATTGGACTTCAATACATATGAGTGAAAAAAAGTTGCATCAGCTCACGCATTGCGCCCAACATCTGCTCAAGCACATTAAATAGGCAAACATAATTAGTGTCCATGTAACGGGACAAAAACACAACTGTATCGTGGGTGTGGTCAGGTACCTTGACAATTTCTGCACACATACATTTTGTTGGCTGAAATGACTAAAAACATGACGCGAGGAAGTGTTGCTGCTTCTTCAAGGTCTTATCGATGGTTTTTCTTACCGTTCCCTTTGGGCGGCTGTCGCACAATCCAAGGCGGCATACACAGGTAAACAACGGCTTCCAAAAGAGTTGCTGTCTACCAACCTCCCGGGCAATATCGAGGGGGGCACGGATGTTTCTCCGAGAAATGGGTGCATTGCACATATCAGTGCACACCTTCAACGTTTCTCTGTGCTGTTGAACAACTGCCATGGCAACTGTGTCAACCCGGTCCACTAGGTCATGCAGACTCGGGTGACCAAGAAAAAGGGGAAGGGGGGTTGTGTGCAACACTGCTATTGCGGTGACATCTAGACAGACGTTGGGTTTCACTGGATTGGCCCGAAACTAGGCATGCCACCAATTGTCCACCCACACCACAACATCACGCCGAACAATGCTACGCCACAGTTTGCGGAACTGCAATGCCCCCTAGTCTGCAATAGACAACCGGGATGGCTTGGTGAGTCCTGCGTGCACCAGCTTGCGGTTGTCTGCCCGCATGACAGCAATGGTGCTCTCACCACTGGGGACGGCCACTTGTGGCAAGGCCATGCGACGCATACCCAGCCATACATAATAGGCCTCCTTGGAAAAATTAGTTAGCCAACGCGGCCATTGTTTTCGTGCCAACGCCTTGCGAATGCGGTCAAGCGTAATGCGGGACCGCTTGTTGACACATAGACCCGCACAGAATTGTATGAATTCCTCCGCCACACCATGGCGTACAGCTGACAATATCATTTGGCGACCAGTGCGCCATTCTTTCTTACAAAGAGACCGCATGTAGCTAACATGCAACACCATAGAAACCGGTGCCATAGTGAGAAGACGGTCTGAGTGGCACAGCAGGAAAAGGTGGCAACCAGAACAGGACGCTAGCAATAGGTGTAGACTAGCACATACCGTGCATAGTGGGAGCTGAATTCACACATGAGGTAAAAGAAGTGCGGGCTTGCATTGCGGGTAGCATGCACAAAAGACATGAAATTAGGTTGTTGAAAAAAGCTGGGCTGTGCAGAGCCCGGCATCCAAAAATTAGTAATGGCGGGCCGTGTAATAGACAGAGGGGACATAGGGAGCCACGAGCCAGGAGCAAGTAACCGAGAAGGGGTAAAAGTAGCATTTGGCGCTGGCTAGGCTCTGCAGAGCCCAGGGTACCAAAAAGTGATAATTATGGGGTGCATAACACACATGTGGGAACTAGGCCAAACACTTAATGGATCACATAGTTTTCCGGTGTTTGGCCGGTGGCATATCAGGTAGTAATGACCACCGCGACCGATACTGACCATCTCTCTTTACTGGGACAATAGATGGTTGTGGGGACACAGATGGAGCCACACCCGGCGACAATCCTACATGCACATGTGGCAACGGTGAGTACCTTGGGGCATGTGGGTTGTCCGCAATAGCGGCAGTGGGCAACAGAGAAGTGCGCCGGGGGGGGTGCAGGAGGGAAGTCCTTTGGGTTAGCGCATTATCAGACCGGGGCACCGGGGCGCTAACTGAACGCCTACCACTGGAGGTGATTGAAGTGCGACTCAAGGCAAGGGGGATGCTTCTATGTGGTACAAGCACTGGTGGCAACAGGCTGTATTTTGACTGCCCACCGGTGCGGTCTGCTTCCACAGGTGGTCGAAGGGACCGCATGTGCTGGCGATCGGAGTTGTGACGATCAATTTGTGTAAGTGTGGGTTGGTCGGCATCAAGGGGAGGAGGTGGCCAAGGAGGTGGGATACGGGAATGGGAAGACGACTCAACAGGGGGACGTGATTTTGGATTAAGGGTATCCAGGATCAATGCAGCCCGCTCCTCACTGCGTGACAGAAAATGGGATCGGCATATCCGATCCCCTTGTTGCCATGTGACGAGGGGGTTGCGCATTGGGTTCCGCAATGCAAAACGGAACCGTGCACGAACCCCCAAGATGTATTGCACGAACCATCGTGCGTGGTCACCACTTTTGTCCCTCAGCAACTCCTTTGTCTTTGGAGTCAATGGGTCAATGAGGGAGGCCTTTGGTGGGGTTGGCTGGTCCTTGGGGACAAGCTTTGGTGGCCGCGGTGGGGATGGGGGCGCCGATCCCGTAAACATAATCGCCTCTTGCAAGGCGAGCGTGGCGGCAACACGCGCTGCTTTTTCACCGGTCGATGGTACCGGTAAAGGTACAGGTCCTACAACCTCATCTCCTTCGGTATCCTGGCAATCACCCGGTACAACCACCTCCGTACGTCTAGCATGTGGAAAATCAGCCATGGCTGTTGTAAAAAGAAGATAGCATGTTACATGTACTTAATATATGGGACATATCACCAAATAGTAAATGTAAGAGCACTGCACAGTATGCACAAAAGTCAACCGCAATAGATTAGGGTATGTTGCAAACAATGTGTCCTGAAAATCCCATAGAATCGGACACACCACAACAATAGAAACATCACTTCAACAAGCTCCAACTACACCTGCTGCAAACGGTCTAAGGCTTGTTGTATAGTACTCCTTAATGGCTGCTGACTGTGATACTTCCACAATACCACGGTGGCACCATTGTAAAACACGATACAACAGCAACGCAGTAGAAATCCTAATATAGGCGTGGTTTTGGCACTTCCATCTAGATGATGTGGTGCCTGGTGTGGCACGCGTCTTTGATCATTACCCACCAGTCATGTATGCAGGAGTTGTATCCTTGATTTCTGTTCCTGCTGACTGAATCGGGGAGAATGTTTAGGCTGACTATGTTAGAGCGTCGGGAAAAGTATACCACTTTACCCAGCGCCATGTCTCGTGGCCATTTGACCATTGTATACATGAGCCAATTGTTGTAACGGGGGTAGGGACAAAGGGAATAACTTGTAGCCTGGGCTTTGCAGAGCCCAGAGATCTAAAATGCGTAATATTGGGGCCTACAATGACTTCCACATCTGGTCTGGGCTCTGCAGAGCCCACCCTGATGCAAAAATGCAAATTTGCACCCCTATTTTAGCATATGCAAAACACCACCTATCACCCCTTTTTTCGCTAAACCGATAGGGGGCACTGTGGGCCTCCTAAGACTACTACCGATGCTATTGCTATTGCTACTACTACTGCTACTGGAACTGCAACTGGTGGTAACTCTAGTGGTGGGCCGAGTCCTTTGTGGCCACCCGGCAATTGCGCAAAGGGTCTGTGCGTCGGCACTGCAGATCTGCTTCCACTGCGAGCTGACTGAATTCGGCATCCGAGGTAACTGATTTCTTACTGCCTCTAAGGTGTTGTCCGCTTCTCCCTTTTTTCTCTCCTAACGCAACCAAAAGACACAATATGTGGTGTGCAAGCGACCATAGGCCCACCCCGAAATGTCCCCCAGCTGCTGCAGCCCGGCACATCCCCTTCGGACACCCAGTCAGGAACGGCACTGTCGAACAACCATGCCATGACAGGGGGCTAAACAAAGGGGGAAATTTAGGTACAGTGTGCACATCAATCCCCGACTAACCTGACTTGCGGCGGCGTTGAGCCGCGATGGGGAGCAACACCGCGGACGGCCAAAGACGAGGTTGGGCCCACTAGGGCCGCATGCGTAAAAACGCACCCCACCCCGCCCCGGCCAGCCGGAGCATTGGCAGTGGCGGTCCCCCGGGCTTCGCCCCCGCTGCTAGTTGCGCCATGGCGCCCAGCCACCATCCCGTGGCTGTGGCGCATCCCGCCAGCGCACTGCCCTTGCTCACCCCCTCTGCCCTCTACGGCGTCTTAGCCCTCGTGCACAACAAGTCAAAGAAACCATGAAGCATGTGTCCATAAATTGTAGGGCATGAGGAAAAAAGCACAAGGTGGTGACTACCTTCAACTATTTGCAGCCGCCGAAGGCGGCACAATGAGGCGCGGGAGGGGCTTCAAGCGCTTACCAGGACCACATGGCCCATTCGCATGCAGCCCTTTGGATGGTGACTGCTGTTCGGGGGGTTCACAAGGGCCCGGACCCGTTTTTTCAAACTGAGGCTCTGGCGGCATGTGCCCATCCGGCTCTGCTATTTCAAAGATTGAACAACCCGAGGAAATGAGGGGGCGAAAATTAGAGGGACACATTTTGTGGCTACTTTGTTCAAGGAGAAACAATAGCAGGTGTATAAAAGTGGGCGAAAAAAAGTGATTCGAAAAACAGCAGCGACTGTCGACCATGCCCCAAACATGCCACCTGAATCCGTGCATAGCTCATCCCCACCTGCATCCCGGGGGTTAGTCACGCCGCTGGGACTCCACGGATTCGAGTTTCAAGGGGGGGCAGGGGGGGGGGGGGGGGGCATGCCAAAACAATGAAAAATAGTAGCCTACTTTATGCGCCGCCACCTGTAGGATTGGGGGGTGGTGGAGGGGGTTGTCGCCATTGGTGTGTCAGTCAACAGTTCCAAGCCCAGGAAAGAGAGAGAACTTAGGGAAGAGTAGGGAAGAAAACACTGATGCGTGAGCATTGGTGGCGCTGTTCTTTTTGGAAGTGGGGCATGCCGCACGGCAAAAAAGCACGTAATGTGGTTTGTGTAAGTAGTGGGATGAAAACTTCTTTGGAAAATTCCATGGCATCTATATGAACTGCAGGTAAAATTACGGGCACTTATGGCGGGTCGTCGTGAAGGGAGCACCTACACGAACCGCACGCAAAATTACAGGCATTATGGTCAGGAGGATCCCCAAAAACTACACGTGCAGGTTCGTGTCACGCATCATGCATATTTCCGCATTTTTTACAAGTGGTCTTGCACTGAGGGTCTACAAGTTATTTGCAAACGTACAGGGGCAAGAAAGCAAGTTAAAAAGTTTGTGTAGGACGAGCACTATGGTGACATTTGGAGGCACGGATGCAGTAAAGGGGGGGGGGGATGGTTGGAAGCGGGGACCTGTACACCATAGTCACACACAATTGGGGGGGGGGGGGTAACACACCTACCCATCAAGGCGTCTCCATGGCGCACCCATTTTGAAAATGCAATCCAGAAAAAATGCCACACCTGCACAAAGGAAACAGATGCCCTCCCTAACCTTAAGCGCAATAAGCCGGTTGGCCCTGGCACCCACACCACAACATGGAATGGGGGAGGGGGGGTAATAGCCCAACACTCACGGGGTGCTTGTGTGGTGTTTGTGTTTGCCCTCTTTACCCCCCCCCCCTTCCCACCCTTTACATCTTATGTTGTGTGTTGTGTTGTGCAACTGCCTATGCCAAACTGTGTGTGTGGGGGGGGGGGGCACGTATGTCTATGCATGGGTTAAATGCATTGGTTTCTATTAGTGTATGCATCATGCACCCCCCCCCCTTTGGTAGTTTGTTATTTATGGTTTTAGGCTCGTTGTAGTATTGATCTAGTCTAGCCTAGAACGCCGACACGATGTCGTTCTAGGCTAGAACGAGTTTGGGTCTTCTAGTGTGTACCCAGGGTGGTGCCCGGGGGTATCTCCACCTTGGTGTCCGGTTGGGCGGTGAGGGCCATGCAGCCCAAACCATCGGGGCCCGCATAGCCCCGAGTGCCCACGGCAGCCCGGGCGGCCTTGGTCCCGTCAACCAATGGGGCCAACAATGGCATATTGGCTGAGTTGCAAGGGAGCAATGGTGAACAAAAGATGCTACAACCCCTGCTGGGACCCCTTGCTAGAACCCCTTTCTTTGCTGGAACCCCTGTTGGAACCCCTGTTGGAGGCCCCCTTTTAGCGCCGGAACCTGTGTTGGAGCCCACCTTTGTGCGCTTTTGGTCATTTTTGCGGAGTCAACATAGCATATGGCCCTTAACAATCTGGGCTTGCTTTGAAGTTAGGACACTTATGGAAACTCATACAGTGACTTTGAGGCATCCTAGACGCGTACACATTGTCAAAGCAAAGCATTGGGCGGGGCATGCTTGTCCCTCCAATGTTGAAACAACCGATTTTGCTTGGTGGCCTTGTGGTAATCACACCTTGGATGCTTCCATTGAACTGTCTTTCGTGTTTTCCCATCATCTTTGACCTCAACAATCTGGAATTCATCCAAAATAGCACCTTCAGTCTTCATTTGTGTGAAAAAAGAGGCCAATTGAGGTGTTCGACACAAAAATTTGGTCGGGGCGTAATTTACGGCCGTAATTTACCTCGTAACTTATGTTCATACCTTACGTTGGAATTCTACGAGGGCACGCACAACAGTGTGTAAAACAAAAATACTTGGTGCAATTTGCACGTGCAAAACCCACAATACATGCATTTTGCACTCCCATGAATGCACTTAATGCAAAGATGTATCATGGTTACCCATTACACCAACTCAATGCACGCAAACAAGACTATTCCAACGAAAATAAATTGCGAGTAGTGGACACGTATACACAAAATGGCAGCCAAAATGTGAAGGCTTGACGTGCAAGCAAGCATGAGCAAAAGCAGACCGGTCAGACTGACATCATGGCCATCTATCTATTGGAGTGAGAAAGTGCACACATCAAGGTGTGAAGTGTGCCAAACACAAATCACCTGGCCGGACATGCACATGATTCTCACAGTGCAATGCAAAAACCAAACCTGTGTCACTTTCTTTGGCAGGTTTTGTGTGGCATCCCTTTGTCAGGGGTCTACCTATACAGCAGTGCTTGCGCTTTATTGTGCGTGCATAGATTGTCCTTGCACACCCGCATCATGCTTGACGCACCATGTCGCATGTTTCAATAAAAGTGTGCAATGCGTTATAGTTGATGGGCGGTTGCAACGGCTTTCTTGGTGCAAAAGAACGGTGCGCATACACGGTTTTGGTTTGTGAAAATTTCGTTCCCGGCGGTTTTAAAATGGGACAACTTTCCTTTGAGCAAGGGAAAGCAACACCACACTCACGATTCAATTCACACCGGCAACCTGCAAGGTAGTAACTCCTTAACGCATCGGTCGTGGATCCCCCATTTTCTTGTCTTGCTTGGCGCCAACTCCAAACACCGATCACGGACAGCATGCCCAGATATACAGCCTGAGCCACCCAAATCTCCGTCCCATAAACGACATTGGGTTCCGACATTTTCCATCAAAATAGATCTCACATCAAAAGACTAGAGGAAAAGGGCGTGCATGGAGCAAAAGAGTGCGGTATTGGACATTTGCCTGGTGTCCAATTTGGTGAGGCTCATTTAGAATGAACAGGGATGGCTCGTACCCATGGTTTGTCTTTCCACTTCCGCTAGCGGGGTTCGAACTCGGGTTCTTACCGTGCGTGTATAGGTGTTTGTCCGTCGAGCTAGAGGCCGGGAATAAATGCTCCCCGGTGTATTTGCCCCTTATTCCACCGGATCATTGCGTCCATTACTCCCTCACTGTCGCTCCTGTTGCTGTGTGTGTCCCTCTCTCGTGTCTTGCGTCCAAGGTATCTGTAGGGCCTTGTCCCCATTGTATCGCATGTCACGGTCCAGGCCCTCGAGTGACGCCAGAGGTCCTTAGCGCGATGTCAAGCGCTTATTCCGACGTTGTGGTATCTTTCCACTTCCGCTAGCGGGGTTCGAACTCGGGTTCTTACCGTGCGTGTATAGGTGTTTGTCCGTCGAGCTAGAGGCCGGGAATAAATGCTCCCCGGTGTATTTGTGCTTGAACTGATGGCACCCCATACACCAAACAACAGTCTCTTCAAACCGTTGTATTTGTCAAAACCCAAAAAAAGAAGATTGCCAACAAAGGAATTTGCAATGCAAATTGATAACAATCAGGCCATGTTGCACCCATGCACCCTACACCCCAACCCTACACTAGTGTGTACACTTGTGTGGGTTCGGTCCCGTTGGGTGGTTCACCGTGGTTCACTCGGCGATACGCCCCCTGACAGTGGTGGGTCAGGTGCCCGAGTGGCTCAACGCTTTACCATGGTATGATTTTGGCCTTGTGTGTGCCACGGTTGCTTCTTCTAAATCATGAATGATTAGGCATTGTCAACCGCTTCGTTTTGGGGTTGACCTTGCACACGAGGAAGACATGAAGCAAGCATCAAGAAAACACTCGGCGTTTGAACGTCACAGATGCAAAACCAGCTACGCAACCACCCTGTTCAATCGGAGCGTGCTCTTTCAATACTGCGAACGACACGAGAAGCTGTACCTAGCCACGAAGCCCTGCGGCAACATAGTGAATGCTTGCAACGAAGGCAATGGAGACTGGGCAATCCGATCCGCGGCGGATCGGAGGTCCGGGAACCCCCCCCCCCCCAAGGATCGGCGCGGATCATGTATTGGGGGTCCGGCAACCCCCCCCCCCCCCCCCTTGTTGCCCAGGGGTGCGGATCAAAATTTTCAAAAACCACCAAAACCAGCCAAAACACATGGGTCGAAGGCATGGAAGCAAGCAAACACTATACAAGAAACACCGCATGATAGCATTTCTTCCCCAAGAAATGCTATCATGATAGCGTTTCTTTATATCCGCTATCTGAGGCTCACAATTTCTCAATGAAGAAACGCTATCACCGACCCTGGATGGCAAAACCCACATGGCACAATGGCATCAAGAGGGGTGAACAATTCAAATGAGCTGCGAAACGTCACTTTGATGAGTATGGTACCCCGCACAACTGGAGGCGGAATGGCTACCATTGTGATTCCCTTCAATCAACATCATGTAGATCAATTACGGCGTCATGGCACAACTTTCACAAATCCATGAACCATGCCGAGGAACTCGAGCCAACTTGGCACACCGAAGGTGGTAGGTTGCTCGGCAAGCATCACATGACACCGGTTGCAGAGCAATAGTGTCACATTTTCGGGGAATTGGCTCATCACACATATAGCATACACCAGGTTCAGCCTTTGGCTTACATTGGCTGTGTTTGGCTTCTTGGCACCTGTGAAAGGGTTGGGCATGTCCGTGAAGACTTGATTGTTGGCTGCACCCTCCTCGCTAGGTGGGGCTGCAAAAGCTGCTTCACGGTATGCATTGTGGCCTTCTTCAAGTGAAGTAAACACATCCCCCCTTTCAGACGATTGGGTGGGAGGAAACTCTTCATAATCATCCTCTTCATCACGCAAAGATGAATCCACGGAAACATTCCACACATCAGCCGAATGCGAGCTGAGTAAATCTTCATCAAAGATGGTAAGTACACTTGCTTCTCGAGGTGCAAAAATTGGTGGTGAATTAGGTTCCACTTTCATGGCTACAGCTTCCTTTGCCGGTTGTTGACAAGATTCTGCTTTCACTGCTGTGAATATCCCAAAAGTGGATGAGATAGCGTTTCTTGGGGAAGAAATGCTATCACCAATCAAGAAATGCTATCATGAAATGCTATCAACTAGCACTTCTTCATGAAGAAATGCTATCTGCCACTAGGGTCGGTGATAGCGTTTCTTCATTGAGAAATTGTGAGCCAGATAGCGGATATAACACCAAAACAACAACAACAAAATCGATCCCGTAGAAGGCGGGCTCATAATACTCATGTCTATCTGACATGCCAAACCTTGAAAGAAATTACGCCCGGTGTTTAGTTATGACCCAGAAGCACAAAGCAAAAAGTGATCCACAAAATGCTTGTTAAAAAATTGTGCAAAGTGCATGCTTCTTGAGGTAACATGTAACAACAAAGCAAAAATTGATCAACGAAATGATGATTAAAAAATTGTACAAAGTGCATCTGCTATTAAGGTGTAGAACGCAAGCACAAAGCATAAAATCATCCACGCATGCTTCTTGATTGAATTTTGTGTTTCAAATTTCTGTACAATGAACAATTTATGTTGCAAGTTCAGTCCAATTGGCCACCTGTCTCCTCACTATACCTTAACCGTGGTAATGGATCAGACCGTGGATCGTACCATGGATCGTGGATCGAAGCTCAAGAAAACCCCCCCTACCCCCCCCCCCCCAAGGATAGGCGCGGATTGTGGATCGGAGCTCAACAACCCCCCCCCCTTCCCTTGTTGCCTAGTCTCCAATGCAACTAGCAAAGACTGCAGCTTTTCCAAAATAAATGCAAATTTTAGCACGGAATAGGCCTCTTTTGGCAATAATTTGCCAACCTCACCCCGATAAGAACACGTTTTGTAATGCGATAATACAACCTGTCCCTGCGTGCGCGCTACAGGGTATTGCCGCGCGATGGCTCAGTGCGCACTACAAAACTATAGCGCGCAGCATAGCGCGCGCTATGGCTCGGGGTCTTGGGTTTGTAACCCCATGTCCTAATAAGCAGGGCAAGACGCCTATTTTTCTTAAGTTTCAGATGCTTCCGGCACCGCATGTGACGCTGTCAATGTCAGGAAAGATTGCCAGCATTTTCGGCCCCCACTATGGGTCGTCCCTGTGGAAGAACGAGGACCTTTTGGCAGACCTAGTGGAGTTTTTTTGCTCAGGGTCTGCCGTCCAACGGTCTTTGTGGGCCAAGTTGGAAAAAAGGGTCCCCGTGTCTGAAGCAGAGAAGAAGCGTCGCAGGACCGAGGCTGCCAACGCCGTCACACCCCTGTCGGTGGTGGACTTGGTCCTGCTCCTGAAGATTCTAAGAAGAAGGTATTATTGCGCGCGACTTGCATGTGACATTGCGCGCACTTCCGCTCATAGCACGCGCTTCGTTGACTTCTGCGCGCGCTACATCCTCATTTTGCGCGCGCTATTTTACTCAGGTACAAAGATTTGATTACTTGGACGAGAAGTAAGGTCCCCACACACCTTTTTTCTCTCCCGTCCTATGCTAGTTTCGCCACAGAATGGAACTAGCTTGCAAGTAGGCAGCATTTACAGGTTGCGTCGCACACAGATGGGGTCACAGTCTTTTCGCAGTGGCCCCTGCAGCACTTTTTTGACTATATATTTTCCTTTGATTCCATTGTTTCTAACCTCCAATACCCCAGGGAGTGCCAAGGAGAGCTGTGGATCATTGTGAGGGGGGATGGGTTGCCTTGTGAAGGGGAATCGTGGTGCGAGATGTCCATTTCATTTGCCAACCATGGTCACTTGGCAAGGACTTTGTCCTACCACTGGACTGTTAACTTCGCCCTTTGTGGTGAGAAGTCCACCTCTGTGTTGTCCCAGGTCTGGGCTAACAATCTTGCTTTTCTGCAGAGTGCCCTTGACAGTGGTGTGGTTCCCATCCGGGGTGCATCCAGACGCTGCAGGATTTTCTGCGGTGGGGATAGCCCTTGGCTGCGTCGGTTGTCGGGTGTTACTACACATTGGATGGCAGGTAGTTTTCAGTTACATGACGTGGTGCAAGTCCAGTGCAACGTGGTTGCAATAGGATGTGGATCGAACCACCGAGCGAGATGAGCAGTTGCTAGGGCTTATTGCACCTAGGGCCAAGTGCAGGCCCATGGATATATTTGGTGTTGTCCAGAGCAGGTTGTTGAAGGTGCCTCTGAGGCGGCGTCACCTTATACCATGTGTTCTGCACCTTCTGATTTTTGTAGGGAGGCAGGTCACTCACTGCCTTGGTACGCAGATTGGCCAAGTCTGTGCGTCCCAATACTAGGTTCTCTGTTCAGGCTATTCTTCACAGGTCTGGTTGTTACATAGCACTACAGAGGACGGCAGAGCCAGATGGGGAAGAGACTTGGTGCCTTCTAAAGGTTTGGGAGGACTTGGCCCCCCTCCTTGGGGGTGACATGAGGATGCACACAGCAGTGGTTGCCATGTACATACTAGTGAGGAACATGTGTGGCACAATGTTTGAGGAGGGTGCATTGCAGGCTCCAGAGGTTGTCCAGGCTTTCCAGAGGTGGTTTTGTCCAGCAATAAGATCACCTTACATTAACTGGATGTTGCACGATGCTACAGTGACTATGCAGGCCATAAGGCCCTATGGCCTAGGAATGTTTTCGGGGGAATCTTTTGGAAGGGAGCAACAGGGTGCTGAAGGCCATTTGGTCCTCCTTTTGTGATAGAGGTGGGGGGGCAGGAACCCTGGTGTCGCGCCGCATTAAGATGCTCAGGCAGGTTAATGAGCTTCTGTTCCTGTACTTTGAAGTACCAAGGTGGAATGGGACCTCTAGAAGCAACCTGTGCAATGCACAAAAATTGGATGACGATGTTCGGGCATATTTTGCGGATGAGGAACTGTGGTAGCGCGCGCTATTCGTTCTTTAGCGCGCGCTACATGCTATCTAGTGCGCGCAATGATCACTATCGCGCGCGCTATGCCGTATTCAAGCGCCGCAACCCTTGAAATCCCGATATACAATTGGAAGTGGCGTGCTATGACTACGCACCTCAAATGAGCCTCCAATTTGAAATGCATTGACAGACACAGAGATTTGTTCCTTTTCGTCCGTTTTTTTGGTGATTTCGATTTTTTTGTTGCTGCATTTTCCTTTTTGTATTACTGCTGGAACAGGGGTACTTTAATGTAACCCTCTTGCCCATGCAGCCCGTGGGCTGGGGGTATCCGCCTCCTGCAGCACCGCCAACAACTGCTGCAGGGGCCACAGGAGCAGGTGCAACACCGCAACCACCACCACATGTAGCTGTACAACCGGGACTGCAGCAGCCGTCCACGACGCCGTGGAGCATGCAGCCACAGGTACTTGCCGTGCGCACTACTGTTTCCGTTGCGCGTGGTACGCTCTTGTTGTGCATGCTAGCCGTCTCGTTGTGCGCACTACGCACGTCCTCGTTGTGCGTGCTTTGTCCTCTTTTCCGCAGACGCTGTCCCAGCAGCTGACCGAGTTCTCCCCAACTCAGCCTCTGTGGCCCGCGCCGCAGTCCCCGTTACGAGCTGCCTCACAGCAGCTGTCTCCCATGCTGTTCCCTGGTGGGTCGCCCATCTTGGGCTCCCCAGTGCGCGGCAGTCTTCCGATGGGCCAAGTGCAGCAAGTGCTCTTCGGCCCACTGCTAGTGCAGCAGTAGCAGCAAATGCAGCAGCAGCAAGTGCAGGCTGCGGCCCAGCAAGTCGGCAGCCCAGAACAGCAGCAGCAGCAGCAGCAGCAGCAGGTCCAACCAAGACAGCAGCAACCCCAAGTGCAAGCACAGTTTTAGTCTCCCCCACCCGGGCCACGTACGGGCTTCGCATTCAGCAGCGACTTCAAGAACCGAATCTGGCCGAACCAAAACAGCACCATCTGCGCCCAAGGGCCCGACTGGGCATGGCTGAAGGACGTGACACCGGCCTACCTCTTCGAGGTGGCCTTCTACAAGCTCTGGCGCCAAAGGGCCATGGCCATTGCCAAGATCCCAGACGGAGCCGCGAAACCCTGCTGGCAGGACGAGAGCATTACTGGCCACTGGTGCAATCTGGCGAACCTGTTGAACCCCTCTGTGCCAACCCAAGAAGGACAAGCTGCCTGTGGACACTGCAAGGTGGAGGAGTACGACCTGCTGTTCTCGTGGTGGGCAAGTTATGGCCGGGGTCACATTCGGACCCACACGCCTCCGGGTGCCACCGCAAAGACCGTCCACCACTTTCACTTCAACAAGGACCCACCGAGCTTCATCAACGCGACCGACGCGGGGGCAATGGCGTTCAAGAACGAGTGCGCCTCGGTGAGAAGTGCGGGTGCCAGTTTGCTGCGGGGGTCAGCCAAGAAAGGAGCCAGTGCCGCAAGGGCACTTGCAACCGGCGCCAAAGTCAAAACCACCGCGGTCAAGGACGAGGAGCAGCCGCAGCAGCAGCAAGTGCAGTAGCAGCAGCTCCAACAGTAGGCAGCCGTGCAGCAGGCAACACTGCAGCTGCTCCAGCAGCAGCAGCGGGTGCAGATGGCCCAGCAACAGAAGCAACAACAACAACAACTGGCACAGGCACAGGTACGCGCTATGTTTGCCATTGCGCGCGCTTTCGACATTGTTGCGTGCGCTTCATTTGTTGTAGCACGCGCGATTTGATTGTTTGCGCGCGCTACGGCCCTACCTTTTGTCCCATTGTCACGTAGGTGGGCAGCTTCGAGCAGCTCCTGTGCCTAGGATCCCGCAGAGGGCCGTTGATGATCAGCGTGCCCGCGGACATTGCCGGGCAGCCCAAGCATGCGGCGGAATGGCTTTACGGACGGAAGGAGCAAGGCCCCTCCCCGGTGTTGGCCCGGGCTAAGCGGCAGATGGAGGAGCTAGAGGTAGACTGGGTCGACGCCTTTGCCGTGCCGGAGACGGAATCTGTGACAGTCCGAAGGCCCAAGAAGAAGCGTACCGAGGAGCCAGCAGCCACCAGCCACCTACCATCAGCCATCTCCGCCTCCCACACCGCAAAGGCCCCCCACCTGCCTGGAAAGGTCCTTGCCCAGCAGCTGCTGGCACAGGCAGCACAGAGAGTCCAACGTCAGGCGGAACAGGCCAAGAAGAAAGAGGACGAAGCAAAGAAGAAGAAGAAGGAAGAGGAGGAAAAGAGGAAGAAGAAGGAGAAGGAAGAGGAGGAAAAGAGGAAGAAGAAGGAGAAGGAAGAGGAAGAGAGGAGGAAGAAGAAGGAGAAGGAATAGGAGGAGAAGAGAAGGAAGAAAGCAGAGGAGGAGAAAGCACAAAAGGTAATGCAGCGCGCGCTATTGTTGTCATTGCACGTGCTATGCATTTCGTCGCGCATGCTATGCTCCGTATTGCGCGTGCTATGCCTGTGCTATGCCTCTGCGCTACTCTTTCCAGGCAAGCAAGACGGCACCGTAGCAGGCACCCCAGCCGCAGCTCGCATGGAAGCCAGCACCGAAGCAGCCTGTCCCAGTCCCAGACCAGCCACAAGAACAAGGGGGTCCGTGCGGTTCCACCCCACCCAGTACGGCTCCCAAGGCCAAGCAGCAGAGCAGAGCCGACGCGGACAAGGAGGCAAGAGATGAGCTCATGCAGCGCCGAGATTGGTCCTACAAAGACGGCTACAAGCCTCGGTGGATCATCTACTGCACCACTGCGATCACGCCGATGATTGTGGAGGGAGCCGAAATCAAGCCAGCAGGCGCCAGGAGGGCCCCTCAGGACCACGTGGCCGTCATCATCCCCAACGATCAGTGGAGCCCCAGCCAACGAGGGGAGGAGGAGGAGGAAGAGGACGACTGGTCGGAGTTCATGCCCAGCTGCCAGGTGGTCTCCGCCAAAGGCAAAGCGTATGAGGAGTTGGACAAGTGGCAGTCGTGGTGGGAGACGTACGAGGCCGATGAAATTGTGGACCTCTGCCCCGACCCAAAGACCATGAGGATATCCCCGTCCAAGCCACCAACCCCAAAGAAGAAGAAGCCCCAAGGAGACCCGCCATCCCAGCCACCAACCCCCCCACAAGAAGACAAGGGACCTGCCGAAGCTGCAGCACGAGCAGAAGCACCAGCAGCAGCTGCACAAGAAGAAGAGGCACCAGCCCCAGCAGCAGCAGCAGCACAAGAAGACGACGCACCAGCCCCACCACAAGAAGAAGAGGCACCTGCGGCCGCGCCACAAGAAGGAGAAGGGGCAGCCCCGAAAGAAGAAGAGGCACCAGAAGGAGCAACCCCAGAAGGCGACCCAAGCCCACAAGAAGAAGGGGATGCAGCCCCAGCTGCCACTGGGGCAGAAGACCACACACCCGAATGGGAGAAGGAGTGGGAGGCCGAAGTGGTGGTCCAAACCATTAAGGAGATCACTGAATGACAGCGCGCGCTATACTTGGTATAGCGGGGGCCGTAAGGCTCATAGCGCGCGCTGTAAATATGTTGCGCGCGCTACACTGTCTGTGCCCGTGAGGACCTGTACTCTTGCACACTTTTCAGACCTTTCAGACAGTGTTTTTGCATGTGTCTTGGGTTGGATGAGCAACAGGGAATGTTTTTGAAAAGCAAGGGGTTTTTGAGAAACGCAGGACACTGGAAAAAGCATGGTTTTGAAACATTTTCCGGTTTTGAAAAATTTGAAAAACGGGACAATATAGTGCGGTAGAGCGCGCGCAATAGGCGCCCTATAAAGGTCAAATTTTCGAAAATTTGCGCGCACTATGGAAAAAATGCACCATTGCGCGCACGCAGGGGTTGCAAAATCCAGTATCCAATAACAACCCCAAATGCACGAATTGGCATGTGGCATGAAGGAGGTGAAGGGATTTTGATGCGGGTTTTCATGCACTCAGGCTTTCAAAGAACAAGCCTTCTTCCCTGCAGCAACTGGGGGCCCCTTCATATGGGTCTAGTGATGAGAGAGGTAGGACCCATCTTTTTTCAAATTCTGAAACTGTGGCTTCAAAGTCCGAGACCCCCCCCCCCCGGTTGTAGCCGCCCGACCAAATCTGCAAATGGTTGCTTACCAATTTTGCGTATTCCTTTAATGTCCAGTGTTGCATATTGGAACCTACAAAGAAACCACAAGCAATTGAAGCATTAATGGACACCAAAGTGACATAATTGATTATTTGCGTTGGAGTCACCACAACGGCAGTAAACAACATTAGACTTCCAATGGAATTTTATAACTGTCATCAGCACCCGAATCACTGCGGAACGATTCAAGAAGCCATGGAGGAAGGTTAGCTACAGGCTCCATCTGCTCCCTAATACACTGAGGTGAAACCACTCCTAGTGCTGCAATGGTCCAACGACCTCTACAACCAAAAATGAAGCAAAGGAGCACCTTCCTACAATCAATAAACACCTTTCATAGATGGACCTAAGTCGCACGGTTGACGTTGCACTATTAGCATCGGGTAAGGCTGCCACTGAGGTGACACAAATCGTCCAGAAAAAAAATCGCGGTGACATAAAACTCCAAGAAAGGTGTGGTGAGACAACTTGGCGACAACAAAGAGTTGCCGATAAAGCGGCGGCGCACGCCAGAGGGGCATACGCAACATGGAAAATGTCCAACCCTCGCATGCAACCCCATGCGACCCCCCTATATGTTTGAAACGTCTGTTTCCTAAGTTCCAAATCCACAAAACGTACAAGACGTATGGGAACGTTTCACAGCACGCAACTTTACACAGGTAACACGAGACCTTGTCCACCTACCCCCCCGTCTCCTTGTTACTCAAAAAGAGGCAGCAACAATCCAAACATACGTGGCACCGGGTAAAACATTGTTACTCAAGGGATGGTTGGACCCCCTACCCCCCCTATTTTACCACAGTAACATAAGATGCCGTGAAACATTCCCTATGGAACGTTCGAACGAGTTGGAGTTGCACTGGGGGTTGTACGTACCAAATGTTTAGAACATATCGAAACGTGTCAAACGTTCTGACGATGTTGAAATTGCAAAATGGGGTTGCACGTTGCAATATTTTAGCACTTGGGCAAAAACAGACTGTCTCTGGGTACTCTAAAAATAAAGTTAAATCAGTAACAGTATTCCGGACCCCCCCCGAAATCATTAAAATTCAGTAAACTAACCTAAAAAATGGGCGTGCGCGGCCATTAAAACTTCAGTAGGTACTTCCTAATCGTAATTCAATAACGGGAACAGAACAGCGACATCTGGCGCAGCGGCACGGAACGGAACTGAAGGTATGTTTTTGCGCAGCAAGAAAACGATTTTTTGTCCGACGACAATTTACAACACTGGGCTCATTCTGACGAGCAAGGATTCTGCAGTTGATGGTGTCCTTACCCAGACAGTCCTTAATCCTGCTCATGCGCGCAAGGCCTCTCGCTCTCTGGATAATGATGTTTGTGATGATGATAAGTCTGATGCGTCTCAGGAATCGGCAGAGAATGAGAATGACCCCATTTATGATGACATGTTAAGACAGTTGGAGGTGGTTGAAGAGGAAGAGGAAGTTAATCGAGATGAGGAGGGTGAGGATGACACTCATCTCCCTGATCAACTGGCTGAATGCTTCCATATCAACACCTACACCACTCGTGGAGGGCGGCAGACAAAGGTCCCGGTTAAGTACACTTAGCACTCTTCGGCACATCCGTTCGGCAATCAAATGGGATGATGTTGAAGGGTCAGTCGAGCCACTACTCACCACTGGAGTCCACACTTCCAGTGTTGACTTGTGTCCCTCCTTCCCCTTCACTCCGTCCCAGGTCGGGTTCCCTACTAGGACTAAGCTTGTTGTGCTCGTGGCTTTCTACTTGTATGGGTCATAAGCTTATTAAGTAAGGGAGAAGAGAAAACATTTAAAAAATAAGTAAGGAGTAAGGTAAGAATTGGTTTCATGCAAAAATAACCAATTGTTTTCAATTATTTCTATAAAAATAACCAACTATTCCGATTATATGACATAAAAATAATCGGGCATCTTCGATTGTTGTCTCTACAAAATGCAATTATTGCCGAAAAGCCGCAAACTTTCACCTAAGGGATAGTAAACAGGAAAAAAGAGGTGAAAGACATGCTAAACCTTTGACTTTTCTTCCAAATTGCCTGTGATTTTGCAAAATCCTCTGGTTTTTGATAGGAAACATTTCATGGTGTATCAACAAAATATTTCTTTTTCATACATAACTTGTCCGATTAATTGGTTTATACCAGTTTTCAAAATAATCAGTTTTACCGATTATTTGTCACATTAGACCCAATTAATCCAATTCATCCGATTATCCGATTAATTGGTAAAACCGATTCCGAACCTTAGTAAGGAGTGGGGACGCCTCAAAATGAATTAAAAAAAAAGTAATAAGTATTAAGTAAAGCCTTTTGGGAAACCATTAATATACTGTTTTAAAATTTTTAATTTTAAAACAGGAGGAATATATGGGAAGGGATCCTGCATTTCCGATGAAACCAAATACACCAAACAGGTACATGCTTCAAGTTCCATTCTGCATATGGTCTGTATCCACGTGCAGCTGCATTGGGCGCGCGGAATGTGTGCACATGCGAGCCGATTGCCCACCCAAACCATCACACCGTATACACCGGATGAGGATGGCGATTTAAGTCTATCCCCGGACCTTTCGCGGTTTCAGCCCGTACGCCACTGACAATTGAAGGACAAGGCTCCAAAATCAAGCGTGGGTGTAAAGAAAAGCACCATATTGATACATTTGAACATAGTAAGCATTAGGATATAACGGATTGGACGAGACAGCTGCAAAATGGACGTTGATCAATCAAACTCCTTTGAAGGTGTTTTTGGTCGTACTTGCTCGATATGGACTCCTAGAATCAGCTGAATAGCCACCGCACAAAAATCAATTGCATGAAGTGTGATCATTCAATAATGAGAGCCAAATGTACCACATTTCAGGCCTGTTTTTGTTGTTATCGCTTTCACACAGCCGCAGACGAAAGAGAATCCGGCAGACATGAGGGCAGGACGGGTGTACGGTTTCACCGCACAGGGGGACATCAGGAAGGGGACCGGAGGGAAAGGGACAGCGGACGCGCCCGTCGCATGGACTGGAGCGTCCGGGACTGGGCACGCAGAGTCGTAGGGCGGAGCAAGAAGCGGGGAAAGCGAAGCGGGGACGAGGACGGCGACAGTGCAGACTGCGGCAGAGAGAGTACGACAAAAAGACGCCCCGGATTGGAGCATCCGGGGAGGAAGCGTCGCGCTAGCCCCCGGACTGGATCGTCCGGGGGTGAGCCCGGTGCCACGGACTGGAGCGTCCGAGGCAACTGAGAGAATACGAAAAAAATAAAAGGCGCCCCGGGTTGGAGCATCCGGGGCGGAAAGAAGCACGGCATTAGCCCCAGGACTGGACCGTCCGGGGGTGAACCCGGTTCCACGGACTGGAGCGTCCGAGGCAACAGGGAGATTATGACAGAGCACCCCACACGTAGGGCGCGCGAACAGCGGGGGTACAGGGCGGGGGAGGTGGGGGAAAACGGCGACAGATCGCAGGGCTCAAGCGTGATCCCATGTGCAGCGCAACGTCACAAATGCCTGACCCACAGCCCAGCCAGCCACCGACGGTGCGGGCAGCGGTGGTCCGCATGCAGGCGGGTGCAGCCCCGCGCCCCCCTTCGCCGGCGTCCTCGGCGACGTCTGCGGGCGTGTCGTCGCCCTCGTGTCCGGAGAGCCCGGAGACGGTCAGGGAGGAAGGGCCGGGGGCTACAGGGCGACGGAGGGGGGAAGGAGCCCTGCTCGGGAAGGGAGAGGGGAAGGAAAAGGGAGGACAGGCAGAGGCGGGGAAGGGCGGGGCAGAGGGGGTGGCGGCAGGGGCAGAAGGGCAAGGGGAGGCACAGGGGCAAAGGGCAGCGGAAGGGCCAGGGGCGGACCCGTTCAATGTCTAGGATGTGAGGGCGGGCGTGGATGTGAGGAGGAGGGAGTGGAGGAGTCAGAGGGAGTCGGTAATCGCAGACATCCTCGAGGTGTCGGAGGATGAGGGGGAGGGGGCGGGGAGGATGGCGGTGGAGGGAGGCCCAGGACAGCCGTCGGCGCCCAATGTGCCGGCGGCTGCCATGAAGTCCATCCTCCCGGAGGTGCGGAGGCAGGAGGAAGGCAAGGGCAGACGAGGGCAGCTAGAGGCGGGAGCGGCAGGGAGCGGAGACAGCAGCGTGAGCACCGGAGGGAGAGGGCGGACGGGCAAGGGAGGGAAAGGGGAGGCAGGGACGACGGGGGCTGTACACGCGAAGGGACACCTGGCAGGAAAGGGGGGAAAAGGGAGTGGACGGGGGCGACAGTGGCCGCAGCCCCAACGCTCGTTCAGGCAGCCGCCGCCGAGGTCGCCCCCAGGGGTCAGTGCGGCGGTAAGGGCGGAGGAGGAGGGGGAGGCGCGGTACGAGGCGCTGGCGCACGTGGAGCACCAGCGCCGTCGCCGCCAGCCCCCAGGGCAAGGGCCGGACACCATCTCCCATTTGGAGATGGAGCCGGGGAGGACGGGGATGAGGGGGGGGCAGGCGGAGCACAGCAGCGCAGCGCTGCAGGGCAGTGGTGCGGAACAGGTAGAGGCCGGCAGGGGCAAGCAGGGGAAAGGGGCGGGGCAACAAGGGCTACAGGGGAAGGGACAGGGGAGGGCGGGACTCCACGGAGTAGGCGGCAAGGGACGCGGAGCGATGGGGCGACAAGGCAAGGGGCAGGGGAAGGGGGGTGGCCTTGGGTACATGGGCTCGCCGGTGTTCCCAGGGACGGGATTGGGATGGTGGGGAGGTGTAGTCCCGCCAGCCGTCCCACCAATCGTCCCACCATTCCCGCCGCCACCATACCCGGCGATGGGGATGATGTACCCGCCCCTGCCGACGTACCCGGGCATGCAGCCACAGGCGCACATGCAGCAGCACCAGCAGGCCGGTGGGACAGCGTGGGGAGCGCAGGAAGGGAAGGGAGAGGAGCACAGGAGGGCATGGGAGAGGTTTGGGGAGGCGGAGAGGAGCCTGCGGCAGAGGGAGGCCAGAGACAAGGGTGAGGTGGGCGGAACGGAGGAGGGGAGGACGGAGGGGACCGACAGGCCGCAGGGAGGGGAAGCACAGGCAGTGGAGGAGCTGCAGAGGGCGTGGGCGGACCTTCGGAGGAGGCAGGAGGGGGAGGAGAGGGCGGAACGGGAGGGAGGACGACAAGAGGAGGGTAGGGGGCGGGAGGACACCCCGCTGGTGCCGTTCCGACGGCCGGCTATCCCACCGGAGCAAGAGGGAGAGATGCAGGAGAGGGCATGGAGGCGGATCAGGGGGGAGGCGGCGAGGCTGGCGGACAGGGACAGGGCGGTGGCAGCGCGGGAGCGCAGGGTGCGGGAGGAGGAGGAGGCGGTGGCCCGGGGGGCCCGCTAGGTCCCGGATCCGGAAGGGGACACCCCCTGCACGGATGTGGAGGGGCGGTCGCCGTCAGGGAAAAGGGCCAGGAAGGAGGACGAGCAGGCAGGGCAGGAAAGGGGGAAGCGGCGCAGGGGGGAGGAGCGAGGGGCAGGGGAGGCGGAGGGGGCACCGCGGCCGGCCAGCCCCAGTCCGGAGCCGAGGCCGACGGACTGGGACTCGGAGTCCCCGCCTCCGCGGCAGTATGCGCCGCCGCCGGTGCGGAGGAGACCCGGGACGGTCGCGGGGTGGACGGAGGGGGACGTGGCAGAGCTGACCCGCTACGTGAAGTGGGCGGGGAAGACGAGGGGAAGGCGGGAGAAGAGGGGGCCCCGCCCCTTCAGTGACCTGGTCGGCAGGACGGGGAGGCCCAGGGAAAGGGGGCCGGAGATGGAGGAGTGCCAGTGGAGGAGGATGCTGGGGGCGGCGCTCCCGGGGGTGCGCCTGGACTGTCCCCAGGAGAGGGGGAAGAAGCCCAGGGTTCAGATGCTGCGAGAGCTGTTGCAGCGGGAGGGGCGGTACGGAGGCGACGCGTAGGGCCGGGCAGGGGCAGGAACGGGGAGCGCTAGGGGCAGGGGGCCAGGGGCGTGCGGAGGGACGGGCAGATGGGATGCGGGGAGGCGGACGCAGGGGGTCGGTGGAGGTGGAGGAGGGTGGGGAGGGGATGTGACGGACACGAGGAGAGGAGCAGGGGAGCAGAGAGGTGCAGGTGCGCAGAGGAGGACAGGGACACGGCTGAAAGTGGAGGGGGATGTGGTGATGGAGGACGCGGACGAGAACCCCAAGCGGAGAGCACAGGACTGGTGGCGGGGGAGAGGGGAGAAGGGGCGGCGGAGTATGGGGGCGCAGGCGAGTGCGGAGGAAGCAACCGGGCAGTTGGACGCGAGACGTATCGTGGGTATGGCGAGCAGAGTGGGGCAGAAAGGGCAGCAGACGGGAAGCAGTATCCGAATGTGGTACAGTGACGGAGCGGAGCGCGAGGTCGTGACTGGCGAGAACGGCCGGCGAAGGCGTGGAGCAGCGCTGTGCCCCTCGGGTGCAGCACGGCACCAGGGCTCTGACTTGCAGCTCTCTGCGTTGCAGGAAGGTGCTGCATTGAAAACATTGAGCTTACGTGCGCCATGCTCAGAGGGGTTGACCACGCCAGGCCTTGGTGGCCGGGCTCCACAATGCAACTGCAGCGGCGGGAATTCGGCAAGCGTCTCCAGCGCATGGGGGGTACAGGTCACAGTCCAGACCACAGATACACCCACCCCCCCCCCCTCCACACAGGGCGGCAGGCAGCCAGGATGGGGAGAGAGGCGGGGACCGAGGGAGCACCCAGGGGAAAGGGTAGGGGCGAGGGGGAGGGGCAGGGGTAGGGCACGCGAGTGGCACACAGGAATGACAGCGCTGCACGGACAGGGAGGGCAGACGTGCAGGCAGGGTTGACAGCGAGAAGGAGAATGGGAGGGGAGACAGGCGAGAGAGGGGGCGCAGGGCAGCGGGACCAGGGTAACATGAAGAGGAGCAGAGGGCACACGCAGGGCGCGCGGGAGCAGCAAGGAGCGCGAGCACAGAACCAAAAAAAAAAAACAACGGCAGGACAGGCGGACACACAGGAAGGGCACATAGAGGTGGCAGGGCGCGGGAGGTGGGGGGAACAGGGGGCCAACGAGGGCGCAAGGGAACACAATGTCTCACACAGAGAAGCACCATGCCGATGACCCGCATAGAGCCGTACCGGCCGCCCCGCCCGACCATCAGGGAACTGATGGAGGGGCGGCCGGCGGGAGAGGACGACGGGGGAGTCCCCCCGAAGGGGTGTCTGGGGAGGCCGCCCAGGTCAGCCTACAGGTCGGAAGACAGGGCGGAGGCCCTGAGGCACGTGAGGGCGCGCGAGATACAACCATGGCGCGGAGACGACCAGCGGCGAGCACACGGAGCAGGGGAACAACACTAAGAGGGCGAGCAGGAGACAGAGGGGAGGGGAGGGTAGAGAGGAGAGAGAGCGGATACATGTACAGCAACGCGGGCTAAATGGCTGGGTCGCCCGGTATGGCCGGGGACCGCCATGGGCAACACCACAGGATGGCGGAGGGACTGGACGTGAGCACCGAACAGCACCGAGACAGAGGGCGATGCAGTGTTGTTGTGCGTGCATGCAGGGAGGAGCAAACCAAGCGGAAAAAAGCACCCAAAAAAAAAGGAAACGAACGCGGACAACACCCCGCAGCACCACAAGGAGGCGGGACAGAAAAGGACGAGAGGCTAGGGCCACACGGCGGCCCCAGGTGACTAGGACAGCTAGGGAGACGGCACAGTAGAGAGGGGCGGGGGAGGGAGGGGAGCGACCCGTGCTAGGCGCATAACACGGTCCCTGGATGGATGAGGATCCAGTGGGGCCGCGCCCCAGGGTTGCTGGCGGCCCGGTGGGGTATAAACACGGGAAGAGGGATGGGATGGGGCCGCACGACAACCCAGGGGAATAGGCTGGGGCCGCGGCACGGGGGGAAGGGGGCGGGAAGGGAGCGAACCGTGCTAGGCGCACGAAACGGTCCCTGGATGGAAGAGGCCCCAGTGGGCCAGCGCCACAGGGTAGCAGGCGACCCGGTGGGGTATAAACACGGGATGCAGGGACAAGGGGACGGGGCGGGGAAGGGCGTGTGGCTAGGGCCACACAACGGCCCGAAGAGGTAGGGAGTCCATGGGACGCTGGGAACGGGCCGGTGCCGGGATGAGGCAAAGGGGAATGGGACATGGGAAGGGCAGGGAGGCCGAAAGCGCCAAGCAACAGCCCCGTGGGATTGGGAAACCAGTCGCCATGTAGTGGTGAACCATGGGCCAACCATGGGGAACCTGGCCACGGGAAGTCGGGAAAATGCCCTGAACTCCGGGACGGCCGTGAGGTGTCCGCAGGGGTGAGGGTTCACCTTGACATCCCCGGGTCAATGGCCTGAGTACACGTAGGTTCACGCGTGAGCGGGACCAGGGGGAACGTGGAAAGGGTCGCCCCGTGGCCTCCAGCCGTGGATGGACGACAATCAAGTGCATCCGGGAGTCGAGTGGGTACTCCAGCCTGTGAGGGATGGGGAGAGGTGGAATGTGGTTGACAGAGAGAAATGCTCCGCTGTCGGCGAGGGCTATCCACAGGAAACCCGCCTGCAGGCGCCCAATAGGCTGTGCTAGGGGGGGAAGGCCGGGGGATCCTTCAAAGGGTGACCGGAAGGAGCTGAAACCGTGAGGGCAGCGACTGAAGGGAGCCTACCACCGGTCATGCCCCAAGGGAACCTGGTTGAAGTTCTCGGCCGTGAGGTGAGACAGGGGTCGCCAGGGGAACTGATGGTGGAGAGCACTCCTTCCCGCCAGAGGCGGCCACCATGTAAAACAAACAAGGAGGAGTCAGACGGGGCTGCGGACGCGGAGTAAGAAAAAGTGTTTTTCCAATGCTTTGAGGCATACTCTAGTTGTATTAGGGATGCACTGAGCATCCAGGCATTTCTATCTTAGTATTGGCCCCACCAAAAGTGGTGATAACACATTTTGACCTATGGAACCAAACACCCAATCAGGATATGCAGTGGACCCCTTAATCCCCTTTCAATGTGAGGCAAATCATCTTTTCCTGAGTTGACTGAGAACTGACATATCCAAGGCAGAGCCTATGAATTTATCTATGTTTTTCCATGAATACTTAGCTTTCCTAGTGGTATGCACCCTAGGGGGCTGGGCACCTCTTTTTGAGAGGTCCTGGGTTCAATTCCTGGTCAGCCTAGCTAAGTAGGAAGATCCCATGTGACATGGCAGTGACCTCATCGCCACATGCCCTGCCTCCTCAGCACATATGGGACCCAAAACAAAGAGTGCACATCTCCTGAGATGGCACTATGGAGATAGAGTGACCATGCGGCAGTTTTCCAACTCTTTTCGAAAACATTTCAGCTATCTTTGTGAATATGCAATCCGATTTGACCTGAGTTGCAGTTTCTGTGAATATCCTTTCATCTTTCACTGTTTACACTGCAGCCCTTCATGCTTTGATCCTGATTCTCTTCTCCTTGCACACCTCTGGCTTGGGCTATCCTGGATTTACTGTATTTCAGCAAACAAAAGGTTTTCATCTCCAAAAACAAGCAGCAGGAAGCTCCCTACACCAGCAGCAAGCAGCAGGAGAGACAAAAACACAGTGTTGAAACCACTATAAACTTTTCTGGTAGCAAGAGGCAGTCTGTCTCTGCGCACGGGCAGCAACCCCGCGCCGTACATCCAGTGCGCCGAGTACAGACACATATAAGCAGAAGGGCGAACGAAGATGGACACAAGGAAGGAGGACGCCGACGTGAAGACAGCGCCAGCGCCTGAGGCACCGGCAAGGCCAGCACCTGGTGAACCTGGACCTGGACCTAGCGGCGCTGTACCTTCGGAGCCCTTACATGGGCCAGTGGAAGTGGCTGAGGACTCGTTCGATGGACTCCAGACGGCCTTCAGGGCCCTCTCAGTCAAGGAGGTGGTCACTCAGCCTGTGAAGGCGAAGAGAGAGAGCGAGAAGGATGCTGGAGACGAAGCAGACGAAGGAGAGGAACAAGGGCAAGACCTGACGAATGACCCTACCTTCGAAGGCGCACCAAGCGCTTCTGGCCTCCACGCATCACCCTCTCCTATAACCACCACACTCCCAATTCCAGACCCAGCCGCTGCAACATCCACTCCCATAACCAACCCGCCTATGGCAGAGGGCACAGGCTTTACTGGCATGCCTCCCTACCCCGCCTATGGTATGGGCCCACCTACCACTGCGCTCCCTGAGGCAACTACTGCCAGTGAGCCTGTGGCTTCCAGCTCTGCGCCGCGATGGTATGCGGCTGACTATCCCCATCCACTACCCGCTACTGGAACCTACGTGGATGTTCCTGGGTATGCACCTGGGTATGCAACCTTGAGTGGGTTGAGGAGAGGACCTGAGTCTCTCGGAGGCAGGAGTAGAGGATCGGGGAGATCCTCCAACAGGTCCCTGACGCGGTTGGAGATCAACGAGGTGCTCTGAGGAGCCACTTCAAAAATCGTGGGCGACCTCACTCAAGAGATCCGAGAGAAACTGGAGCCCCTGATGATACCGCCCCAAGCGTCACCTACCACGGTGGGAATGTCACCCCACCGAGTACAGGCCAACCACCTGGTGGCAGGGTTGACAAACACCCTGGGGAGCCTGAGGAGTCGACCGATGCCAACTCCTGCACCTATACCGAGAAGTCCTTTCGTACCGAGAACGGCCCAGCCGCCCTACAGCCAGTGACGAAGTCTACGAGGGCCGAGCTGGACCGGCTGGGGCTGACAGCCTTAAGGGCAATGGTGGACGTGGAGCCTTATGGCTCTAGTGATCTAGGCGGAGACCCCTCCGATGATGAGCCGCCGTCGCTGACTTCTACTTCGCCCTCGGAGGACGATGACCCGGAGGACCCCGAGGACCCAAAGGGGAAGAATAAGAAGAAGAAGAAGAAGAAGACCGGACGCCCTGAGGGACGCAGGTCTCAGGAGGCGAAGGCTATTGCCACCTCCAAGATCGTGGTGAACCTGCCTGAGTTCACAGGCAAGGACCTCAACGAGTTCGCTGAGAATTTTAGCCGGTTTCTCCGATTGACCGGCCAAACCCACGCTAGTGGGCGAGTCAAGTGCGATCTGCTCCTGCAGTGCTGCAAGACCAAGTACCTGGAGAAGCAGGTCAGGCAGATCGTGACTAACTCCGCCACCTTTGCCGATGTGTTGGTTGCCCTGGAGAGGCAGTACCCGACCTACGAAACCGACCTCTCTATCAGGGCCGAGATCCAGAACCTGCCCGTGCTGCCCAACAACCCCAAACCTGGCAGGGTCTCTGAGCTGTTGGTTGACCTGGATCACTGGGCTGGACGACTGACGCCCGGTTCCTACAGCAGCGACGACCTGCTGTTCTGGTTGGTGGCCAAGCTCCCTCGAGAGCTATGGGACGAGTGCCGTTCGACGGCGGAGCGCAAGGCTGGATCCCTCCGCTACGAGGATCTATGCGTGCTACTCCTGGAGCTGGCGCTGGAGAAGGAGAGCGACCAGCACTTGAACAACTACCGTCCTGGTGGTGGAGGTTCTGGAGGCCATGGCAAAGGGTACCAAGGGTCCCGACCTGGGCAGGGGACTACCCCCAAACACGCCCACGCCCGTATCATGGAGAACGTGAAGGAGCTATTCTGGTGTGATGCCAGAGACGAGCAGGGCCACCTGCAGCACGCCCCTGACTGCGAGCAGCGAGACTGCTTCGTAGTCCAGGGGAAGCAGCAGGAGAAGAACACCGGCGCCAAAGCGAAGCTGCCGGATCATTACAGGTGCACCATCACGTGTGCATTCTGCGGGAAGCGGAAGCACTACGAGGATGAGTGCTACCATAAGCAACGCCTATCGGCGAAGCTTAAGGGTGAAGATCCTGGCAAAGGCTCAGGCAAAGGTGGAGGCAAAGGCAAAGGCAACGACTCCGGCAAGGGCAAGTCGAAAGGACGTGGTCAAGGGCAAGAAAAGGGTCAAGGTGGACGAGGAGGGGGCGCTCACCGCCAGCCCGACAACAAGAACAAGGACAAGAACGGAGGCAACCCCAACCCTAATCCAGGGGGGAGCTCCGAGCCCTCTGGAGGGCAGTCTGGTCCTACCACACGCTCACAAACGCGAGCCCAGCAAGAACAAGGAGCCAAGCGTGAGCATGAAGGTGGTGATGATGGCAACGCTAAGAAGAGGAGCCGTTTCATGAGGATGGCCCGCAAACTGCGGAACAAGGGGTTCGAGGTGATATGTCCCGCGGAGTTCTGACGGGGACGCTCTGGTGGCACCCAAGACCTGGTGTTTTGGGTACGTATCCGACTAGGGGGACGCGAATACCTGGGGGTATTGGACACTGGCGCCACCATATCTATAGTGGCCAAGAAAATTTTACCTTGTGGGAGCCTGAAGAACACCATGACCACCGCTGCTATACGCATGGGGGATGGACATGTGGTGCACAGCTGCGGGGACTGTGAAGTGGAGGTACCTATGGGCTCCCGGACTATCGCGCATCGGTTCTATGTGATGGACACTGAGGCCTTCGACTTTGTACTGGGTACTGACTTCTTCGTACAACACTCCCAGATACAATCCCTGACGCTGCAAGCGCCCTACCTCCTCTACGTGGACCACGGCAGTGGCAGAGAGTCTGTGCCACTGGAGCAGTCGGAACATACCTCGAGTTACCTGAGGCTATCGAAGGAGGAGCCCTGGAACATGATGGCGGCCTCCAAAACTGAGGACTATCAACTATTGGGGGAAGTCCTAGACCAAGGTCTGAAGGAGTTGGGTTACTCTCGAGAAGACCTGAGTGTGGAGTTGTTCGCCAGCAACAAGCAGCATGTACTGGACCTTTACTGCAGCAAGGGGAAGAACTGCAGCTACAAATTTCACTGGCCCTCTTTCGGGATGGCCTACGGGAACCCCAGGTTCAGTGAACTGGGGAAGGTGCTGACCAAGGTGGCCTTGCAACGTTCCCGTATGGTCCTGTGTTCCCCCGATTGGGGAGCCCATGGGGGCAACGAATACTGGCGAAATCTCCTGGACAGGCTGACTATCAGCTCTGTTCGGTTACCTGATGAGGCCATCTACGTGCCTCTGGGTCGTAAGACGCCTATTGGGAAACCTGGATGGGGGAGTATGCTGAGCGTGGTGGACGGAGGTCTTACCTCCATCCCCTGGGAGGATCTGGACCCGACTCTGGTCCAGGCTATACAACGAGAAAGCGACGGACTCGCCTTGGGTGACTTGAAGGATCGCCTACGACCTCAAGATGCTGTTGAGACTACACCCGGAGGAGATGAGTACGTCGTGACTGACACCAACGCCCCCAATTCTCCCTGTCATGTACCCGTTCCTGATGGAGTCTCTGAGTGTGGACTATCTGAGCTACCTAGCTCTATCCACTCAGATGACGAAACTGAGCACGACGCCTTCTTCGTGCAGACCTGTGTGGAGGAAGTGGAGAACGCCGAGTACGTCGCCCCACTGAAACCCCTACTCTCCATGAGGGTGGAAGACCCCGTGGACGAGGAGCTGGACCCTCAATCCAGGCTAAGGGAGTATGTGGATTCCAAGAGGAAGTTGGTGGCGAAAAAGCTATGCTACGCGAAGCCTACCCGCAGCTCATGGCCACTGAAGCAAGGACGTATGGGAGACCTATCCCAATTGAAGGAGGACCTCGAACAAAAGATCACCACCTGGCAAAGGGAAGTAGATCTTAAGCTCATGAAGAGCGTGTGGGGCGCCCATGTGAGGACCCCAGAAGAGGACGGCCTCTCCGAGGAATGTGTATGTGAACCCCCTTGAGCGTGCCTATGTTGCCATCGTCCACCGGAGATGGTTGAACAAGACCTTCGATATGCCTACCAAGGGCTGAAGGACACTACCACGGGCGAAGAGTCGGCGGAGGACCACCTCCCGACGTCTATTACTCAGGGGGCAAGCAACTTACACTCTGACGAGGACACCGAGGACAAGATCAAGGTATTGGACCCGCGGGTACAGAAGCTTATAAGGACCTATCTGGAGGTGTTCGGAGAACTACCCCCTCCAGCCTCATGTGACAAGCTGGTACAGATGGACCTCAAGCTGAAACCCGAGTTCGTGGGTCACAAGATCCGGAGGAGACCCTATCCAGCTCCCAAAGAGCAGGCCGACGAGATTGAGCGACAGATACAAGAATGTATCGACGCTGGCCTAGTCCTGGAGTATAAGGACGGGGACTACCCCCTACACTGCAGCCCCTGTTTCCTGGTGGCTAAACCTGGGTCTACAGCCAAACGGCTGGTAGTGGACTACGGAGAGCTGAACAAGAAGACGCTGAACCACTCAGGGTCCATTCCCAATATGGAGTCTACCCTGGAGAAGATAGCCTCCTGCCGCTACAAGACCAAGATGGACAAGAGGAGCGGATTCTGGCAAGTGGACCTGACGCCCAACGCACAGGAACTACTGGCCTTCATCACCCCTCAGGGGAGGGTGTTCAAGTGGAAGGTCATGCCGTTTGGCGTGGCTAACGCACCCGCTCTATTCCAAGAGTTGATGAACAAGATCTTGTCCATCCTACGAAGGAGACCTAAGGTGCAGGAGCTCATATCCCGTGGTGCCCAGATGGAGGCTCACATCGACGATGTATGCCTCGGGACCAATACCCAGGAGGATCACCTAATCCTCTTGGGTGAGTTCTTTGCGGTCTGCCAGGAGAACCACACACGACTCAAGCTGGAGAAGTGTGAGTTCATGCAGGAGATCATGCAGTACCTGGGGTTTGACGTTGGCTATGGGTGGTGGACCCCAGCGGCCTCTAAGGCCAAACCCCTGATGGATGCCAAGGTGCGACACGAAGACCCCAAGAAAGGACTTCATGATGTACGCAGTTTCATTGGGGCGTGCAACTTCTATCGCCGCCACATCAAAAACTTCACCTACACCAGCGCCGTTCTGACGGACTTGATCAAGAAGAGTCCTACTTGGCGCTGGGGCCCACAAGAGCAACAAGCGTTTGACGAGCTCAAAGACAAGGTAGCCAACGCTAAGTGCTTGGGCGTGCCTAGGGCACAAGGGGAGATTATCCTGGTGACCGACGCCAGCAATGTGGGCGGTGGTGGAACGTTGTTCCAATGGCAAGCACTAGAGAAGGAGGAGTTCGACTCGGCCATTTCCCAATGGGGGACGGAAGGTCTCAACCGAGATGGAACCCTCAAGCACAGCTACCCTGACGACAAGTGGGTCCTAGTACCTCTGGACCACTGGAACTGGAAGTGGAACCAGGCCAGGGGAAACTACTCCACCTATGAGCAGGAATTGCTCGCGGGTATGCTGGTGCTATCCTCACAAGCACGACTGTTGGGGAGTAACCCTGTGGTCTGGCTGTGCGACCAAGAACCGGTCCGCAGTTTCCAGAAGGGTCCCCCACCTGAGAAGGCCAAGCTACAGCGCTGGTGGACCTACCTCAGTCAACTACGGCTGACGGTACACCATATCCAGGGAGTGAAGAACGAGTGTGCCGACTACATCAGCCGCAACAACTTCGACGCCCTGATTGGTGCCCGGCACACCCCCAGGTGGTCGGCTCGGACCACCTCCCGGTCCGCCTGGCCCTGCCGGGTCTCCTCAGCGCAGCGGGGCGCGCGGCGATGCCCACCCCCTACAGCCACACGGAGGGCCGCCTCCTCCCGTACGACGCCGAGGCCGCACCCGTCCAACACTGCCTGTGGGCGGCGGTCACCGCCGCGCAGGATGAACCCTCCCTGGCGCCCTGGCTGGGTCCCGCAGAGCAGCACGACTACGGGTCCATGCCCGCGGCCGCGGTGGACAAGGTATTCGAACACCTCCACGCGACGCATGACACCCTGGCGCGTGTGGTGGGACGCCGGCAGCCGTCCCCGGCGGGGACGGACCCCGCGGAGGGGGACCTCCCGGAGAACGGAAAGCAGCTCCAGGCAGCGGTCCTCCGCTATGACACCCTGGCAGCGCGCGCGCCGGCAGCGTACCAGGCGGACGCGGCCAGGCATGGCATCCGGTCCGAGGCGGCGCTCCGGCTCACGGAGGAGCTGCAGGGTGTGTCGCCCGGGTTCCGCCCGACCACACAGGGCCAGCTACAGGAGGAGCTGGAGAGGCAAGCAGCCGCCCTCGAGGAGGACATTCGCCAGCTCCGCGCCCTCCTGGCGGCAGACCGCAAGCGCGCCATCAACGACTTCTGGCGCCGCCACGCCCCCGACATCGCCCAGCGATGGAAAGCCGTGCGGGGAGCCATAGAGGTAGAGACCCCGGGCCCGTCAGGCCTCTGGAACGTGCGGGTCCCCAACACCCAAACGCTCCTCACGGAGGCCCACGACGTGATGTTCGCAGTTCGCGCCTTCTGGCGAGAACTGTATGACACACGCCCGGTGGACCTCCCAGGCTTCCAGGCAGTCCTCGGCCGCCACGTCCCCCGGGTCCCTGAGGGGGCCTGGACACAGGTCCAGCAGTACTCCATGCAGGACCTGAAGTCCGCCCTGGACAAGGCCGACGGCATGGCCCCAGGTCCCAACCACGTGGAGGCCCGTTTCATCAAGGCCCTCCCAGCACCCGTACAGTGGCTCCTGGTCCATTCCTACCGGGCCATCCTCCGCGGCGCCCCGCCGCCGATGCACTGGAGGGACGCGCACATCTGGCTCAGCCCCAAGGTACCAGGCTCTGCCAGACTGGACGACTACAGGCCCATAGCCCTGGGCCAGCTGGACATGAAGCTGCTCACGGGCCCCCTCACCCAGCGCATCACGGAAGTGCTCACACGGCACGGAGTGGTCAGCGACTGGCAGCAGGGGGCCCTCCCTGGCTCCAACACAAGCCCCCCGCTGTTCATGGCGCAGCGGCAGCTCCAGCGGGGAAGGCCCAACTACGTCTTCTCCTTTGACGCCCGCAAGGCCTTTAACACCGCCCCACACGGCGCCCTCCACCTCATCCCGCGCCACCTCTCCGTGCCGCCGGACGTCATCGACCTCCTGCTCTTCGTCCACACGTGCGCCAGGCTGCGCATCGTCACAGCACACGGGCTAACGCAGCCCGTCTACATGCTACGCGGCGTCCGGCAGGGCAACCCCGAGAGCCCCCTGCTGTACGCGCTCCTCCTGGAGCCCCTGCTCAGGGCACAGGGGCACCGCCTGCGCCCGCCGGGAGGGGCCGAGCACGGCCTCATCCAGGCCTATATCGACGACCTGCTGGTGGTGGCCCACACGCTGCAGCACTTCGTCGAGGGCGTGGAGGCGGTGGCCGCCTACCTGGGGATGATGGGCATGGAGCTCAACCCCCGCAAGTGCGCCGTGGCCACCACAGAGGGGGTCCCGGGCCTGCAGCTGCGCCTCTGCCCCCACCTGGAAAACCCGTGGCACTGGGTACCAGCGGCGGACTCCGTCCCCTACCTGGGACTCCAGCTGCAGCCGGACGGGGAGTTCTCCCTGCAGCGCAAGCACCGGCTACGCCTGGCGGCGGTACACCACTGGTGCCTTAACACCCTCGCGCCACCGAAAGTGGTGCAGGACGTCATCCTGGCGATCCTCGGGGGGGTGACGCAGTACGTCGCCCCTTTCATCGCCGACGACTCCGACACTGCACGCCACCTGGACCACATCACGGTCCAGGTCGCGAAGGACAGGGCGCAGTACGCCTTCGACGCCTCGCGGGACAGCCTGCAGGATGACCGGACCCTGGGGCTCACGCGGGTGCCCACGCGCGGCCAGCAGGCAGCGGTGGCCCTCGTGGGTACACTCGTTTACCACCGCTCAACCTCCGTGCGCGCCGAGGTCACCAAGATGTTCTGGGAGATAGCCGGCGCGCACGTAATATGTCCCGAGGTGCACTACCCCGTCCCGGAGTTCGCAACTCTGGCGGGAGGCGACTTGGTCCACCGCATACCCCGGGCCCTGGCCGCCCTGGGAGTGGGGCTGTACAACCCCATTGCGTGCCCCAGGGCGGCCCATGTCCAACTACAGTCCCCGCCGGGCAACATCGTCACGCTGCGCATCGCCAAGCTGCGACACCGCGACACGTGCCGCCTGAGAGTGCCACACACAACGCCGTGGCACGGGCACCACGGGCCACGCCACCCCTTCCCCGACAACGACGATCCGTGGCAGACGGCGGTGCGGGAGTGCCTCAACCAATGCGCCGATGAACACCTCCACTATTGCCGCCGTGAGCAGGAGCCCACCAACCAGCCCGGGTGGCGCGACGCCCTGGCCCACCTCTTCCACACCACCGGCACACGGGACCCCCGCCTGAGACTCGTCCACCCCACGAGGGCTAAGCAGGACGCCCACACCGGCCCACGGGTGACCCCGGACGGCCTGCACCTCCACGTCGGGGGCTACCGCCGCCGGGACGGCCTATCCCCCCCCACGCGGGGGGCGGCGTACCACCCGCCGGCAGCCCTCATGTACATCCTCCGCGACGTACTCGCGGAAAGCGAGCACCAAGAGCCCAACGCGGACGTGGCATGGCCAGAGCCCCTGCGCCCCCGGCCCCACGCGCCGACGCCTTTGTGGTTGGTGACCACGGACGACCAATGCACCCAGGCGACGGGGCAAGCGCAGCTCCGGGCCGAGTGGGTAATAGTGCAGGTGGGGGCAGGCCAGCCCGAACCCCGTGGGCTCCCCCGTGGCACCGCCCTGCTGGTGGCTACGGGGGTGCCGCACGACCCACACATGGCGGTACACGCGTTGGAGGACCAGCCGGAGGACACGGGACACCTGGTGGTGCACCAGCGCGGGGGCCCGGCGTGGCTCAAGGAACATGTGACGGCACTTCGGTCCTGGGCAAGCACGATCACCGGAGCGGAGATCCGGCTGCAGGACCACCCGGCGATCAGCCCAGGCGACACCAGGGCGATGAGCGTGGACCAACTGACCCCCAGCCACCCCGACGTCCGGTGGCACTCCGCCGACCTCAACGCGGGGTGGCTCAGCCCCACCGGATACTACTGGATCCCGGAGGCCTGGGGACACACCTCCTCTGACGCGTCCGGGGGCGGACCCTGCAGACACGCCACAAGCGTCGCTCTATCCGCCGACCTCACCCGCACGTGGGCGGTGGCCATCTCGGGCACGGTGCCCGACGGGGAGGGGGTGGCCGCCTCCCTCCCCCTACAGTACGGTGCCCACCGACCATGGGTCCACACGGTGGACGCCGAAGTCATCCTCCACCTCCTGCGGCACGCAGATCGCGAGCGGACCACGGGGGTCCCCGCGGGCGCAGCGAAGGTGGTCAACCAGATGCCCCTGAGGTGGCTCCGGGACAGCCTGTACGCGCGAGGGCAACACGCCGGGCACCCGTTCTGGTACGTCCGAGCCACCTCGCACCACAGTAACGCCCTACTGCACAAGGCGGACTGGGCGGCGTCCCAGGACACCGTCCTGCAGAACACGCCCCCGGACCCTGGCCACGCCAAGCTCATTGTCGCCGGCCGTGACGGCCATCTCGATCTACGCCCCCCCAAGATGCGGGTACTCGGCGAGGTCGCGCAACGGGCGCAGACGGACCATGCGCTGACGCACCGGGGACACACACCTTTGGGCGCGGCCCACGCCACGGCCTATGTCCACGCCCGGGACCTCACCGCGACGGCCACCAACCGCCGGGCGCTGCGGGCCCGAGACGGCCACACGCCGGTGCAGCGCAGGCTCCGCGTCTGGAAGGAGCGGCTCTCCGGCGTCGCCATCGTCCCACAACCGTGCCTTTTATGCGGCGGCCCGGAGGAGACCCCGGTGCACATGCACGTGGGTTGCGCCCACTCACGGCTCCTCTGGCCCCACTACCGCCAGGCGGTACACGAGGCGGCCCGCCACCTCCCACCTGGGGACAAAGCCCTGTGGGTGGCCTCGTGGCGCTCCGCAGGCGCCACATGGACGGAGGTGTTTTGCTCCGGACTGGTGCCCGAGGACGCGGAGGCGCAGCTCCGCGCCATAGCCCGATACAACCCGCCAGGAGGGACCTCTGTGGACGATTTTCTCCACCACATGCTCCGGCTGGGGGACTTCGCATGGGAGCTTTGCAACCACCGGCTGGAGCAACTCCTCCGCGAGCCCCAGAGCGCGGCGGCCCGGGCACACCGGTGGCTCACTGCGGCGGAGGGCGACAACCCTCCCCCTCCCCCGTGCCCCGACAAGGACTTCGTAGCCTCCCTCCGTGTCGTGAATGGCACTCTGGAGTGCCCGCCCCAAGAGAGCCCCCACCCGTACCAGGACCTGCCGGGGGGGTTCTCGAGGCACCTACAAGACGCCCTCTTCCCACCGTGGATCATCGGGCGCGGCTCCATGACCGCATGGGAGGCGCGCATCGTGGGTGAGGAGTGGGCGCGCGCGTGGAGCCGGTGGTGCGCTGCCACGCGCGCCCCGGAGACCCCTGCGCAACGATACGCCGCCATCCCGCTCCAGGGATGGGGGCCGGACACCCGGCCGAGACCCACCATGATCCGTGGGGCGGGGCCTGACCACCCGTGGGACGCGGCGACCGGGGACTGGCTGCAGGCGGCCCCGGGGCCGCAAACGGGATGGACTGGGGACGTGTCCTCACTCGTCAGGACACCCGTCCTGCCCCGCATCGTCCTCCACGCCGCCAACGTACTCCGGGCTACGGAGATACACACGTGGGGACACGCTGCGGCCACCGTCCGGTGGCACCCCCCAGAGGACTGGGCCGCCCGACTCGCCGTGGCGCACTTCAAAGCTGGGGGGCCGGTATACGACGACGCCCTGTCCCGGCTGGGCGACACCCAGGGGCCCTTGCTCCTCATGCTCCCCACCGGCATTGCAGCCGCGCTGCGCCAGGAGCTAGACGGCTGCGAAGGGCTGCGAGTGGGGTGGGAGGCAGTCGCGGACGGCACCCTGCTGGCCCTCCTCCACAGAGACACCGCGAACGGGTGCCGATGGGATGCGCTGACGCCCCACCTCACCGGGCGCCACGTGTACATGGCGAGCCCCCCCCAGGGGCACCCCCGCCCGGAGTGGGACGACCTCATCGCCGCCTTCCACGACCACGGGATCCTCCCCGACGACACGTGGCAGGAGGTCCAGCGGAAGACGCTTGGCAAGGACTACCGGCGCCGCGTCCGCGCCCGCCTGCTGGAGATCCGGGACCCCCTCCGACATAGTTGGGACGACCTCTGGCTCTGCCATCTCGACCCTTGGTCGCCGCCCTCCCACCTCCCACACACCTGCCGACTCTGCGGGGAATGTGACACGGTGTCCTCCGCAGCGTGGACAGGCGCCAACAGGTGCGCGCGGTGCGCCCAGGTAGCCGCGTGCCCCTGGCCCGAACCTCCCGCAGGCCCGCGCAGGCGCACAGAGGAGGAGGCCCTGCGCCGGCGCATCGAGGGGGCACACACCCCCTCGCACGAACGAGCGGGCCCCGCGGGCGCTGCCCTTCTGTGGATCCACGTGCACCTGCGGGACCCTACATCCGTTGTGCACCTGTCGCACGTGTTCGCACCCTAACCCCCACCCGCCGCCGCCCTTTGCAGAGCCCGCAGCACCATGCCACGCCGACGGGGGGATGGGCCGGGACACACCAGGGCCCGCCGCAGAGCGCAGGAGGCGGCCGTCCGGGGCCTGGTGGCGGACGTGGTGGCGGAGGCACACGGAGCGCACGCTGCCGCACGGTGTGACCTGGCGGGCAGTGCGAGGGCTTTCCTCAACGAGACCGCCCTCCCGGCCGTCCGCGCCCTGAACGGAGCGGGGGCCCCTACGCTGCTCCCGGCAATGCACCGGATCGTGAACGCCGTCCAGCCGGGGCTCATCAGCCCAGAGGCGGCCCTCTACGGGCACTGGATGGAGTGGCGCGAGTCCAATCGGTCGGGCCGGCCCCTGTCCACGGGGGACACCCTGCGGCTGACGGGAGCGGGGTCTGCCATGTCCCTCCGCAGCAGCGCCCCAGCCCTGCTGCACGCCCTCAGGACGCGCTACCCCGGGGACGCGGCCCCGTACCTGAACCAGGCGCGGGCCACGTACCCGGGAGGAGTGTCCGAGCTGGATGCGGTGCTCGGCCTTCTACACCCACCGGACGAGGACCTGGAGGTGGGCGAGATCACGGTGTTCGTGGAAGGCGCGGACGAGGCGTCCGCCCGCCCCCGGCCGACCAACCCGGTGTACGACGGCACCAGGCCTACCCCCCCGTACCCCATCGTCTGCGAGGCGTTCCCCCGGGAGCCCACTTGGTGCCCCGCCCTCCCGCCGGCGACGCACGCGCCCCGCGGCTGGGCTAACCCTGACCTGTCCCCCCCCCTCTCCAGAACCAGGGGTGCCCACCACAGGGGGCAGGTCCTCTGGCAAGAGTGCCCTGGCACCCCCCTGCTCCTCCTCGTCGTCGCGACCCGCGGGGACCCGGGGCGGATCCTGGGGATCACCCCCACCCACCTCTATGGGGCAACATCCGTACCCCGCCCCCCCCTCCCGGCGCCCGCGGCGCGGGACGGAGTACACACCTTCCTGCGAACACAGGAGGTCACCGCCGTTACGGGGGTCCACCTGGTGCGGCTCCCCCCGACACCGCTCGACGACCCCCGGGGGCCCAGGGCCCTGGGCCCCGCCCCAGACTGGGAGCTATGGCGCGACGCGTGGGCCGCGTGGCTCCCCCACCTCCCCTCCCAGTGCCGGTGGATGGCCGCAGGCCCCCGGCCGTGCGGGGCTGACGCCACAGCCGGCCCCCCACCCCCTCCCCCCCTCCCCTTCGCAGAGCCCCACACGGCACTGCCCACGGCACGGCACTGATGCACCAGGAGGTAGTGGGAAGGGCGCGCCTGCCACCACGCATGCCTACCAGGGTAACAGTGATGGCAGACTCCGATGGGTCCCCCCAGCGGGACGACCGCCACCACCGCCGGTCCCGCTCCCGCTCCCCCGCCTCCCCCCCGGTGTGGACGGGGGAGACCCTCGCGGAGCGCGAGGAGCGGAGGCTGGCGGAGGCGGCGGTGCTGGTTGGGCCGCAGCCGCCGGCCCGGGAGGCTGGGCCAGCCGAGATGACCGCCTCCGCCGCCCAAGCAGCCAGCCCCGCCGCCCCGCCCCGGGAGGGGGCCCCAGACGCGCAGGAAGCGGAGACCGCAGCCCCAGCGAGCCACGCCGCGGCCCCGACCGCGGCCTCCGGCACGCCGCCGAGACGGGGGGCAGCTCCGGCGCGGGAACCGGGCGCATCGCCGAGGGCTGCCGCAGCCGCAGAAGAGCGTAAGAAGGGCGCGCGAGGGATTGCGACCGCGGCCCCGGCGGGCCGCACCACCGCCTCGGCCGACCACGCCGAGACCCCCAGCACGCCGCGAAAGCTGGGGGCGGACCCCGCACGGGCCACGGGCGCCTCGTCGGCGGCCGCCACAGCAGTGAAGGAGAGCGAGGAGGGCGCGCGAGGGGCTGCGGCCGCGACCCCGGCGGGCCGCGACACCGCCTCGGCCGGCCACGCCGCGACCCCCAGCACGCCGCGAAAGTGGGGGACGGACCCCGCACGGGCCACGGGCGCCTCGCCGGCGGCCGCCGCGGCAGCAGAGGAGAACGAGGAGGGCGCGCGAGGGGTTGCGACCGCGGCCCCAGCAGGCTGCGCCACCGCCTCGGCCGGCCACGCCGCGACCTCCAGCACGCCGCGCAAGCGAGGGAAGAACCCCGCACGGGCCACGGACGCCTCGCCGGCGGCCGCCGCAGCAGCAGCAGTGGGCAGGGAGAGCGCGAAGTACCGCGCCCACGCCAACCCCACCCACACCCACACCAGCCCCCCAAAGCCGTTCCCTTCCAAGCCCTTCCCCCCGGGGCGGGAGCGGCACGTCCGCCCCCCGGCGCGCGAGCGCTCGCCGCCGGGCGTCACACTGCCGCAGCTGCAAAGGCAGCGGGACGCCCGGCGAGTGGTCCAGGAAGGGCGCAGCAGCGGGGGGGAGCAGAGCGCAGGCAGCGGACGGCGCGAATCGGGGCAGGGGGCCGGGAAAGGGCCAGGGCACGGGAAGGGCGCGCAGGGGCACGGGCAGGGAGCCCAGGTGCAGGGGGCAGGGCGAGGGGAGGTGGGAGAGCGGGCGGGCCAGGGCGTGGGGGACGGGAGGCGGGAACCGCGACACGGGCAGGGGACTGGAAAGGGGCCCAAGGGCAAGGGCAAGGGCGCCGCGGGCCCCAAGGAACAGGCGGGACGGGGCATGGGAGCCCAGGGGGGAGGACGGGACGAAGGGAGGGGGGCAGAGGGCGGGGCGCCCCCGCAGCCGGACGTGCAGCCGGTGAGGTGCATTCCCCCCTGCATCCAACAGATGCCGGCACACCACACCCACCACCACCACCACCACCACCACCACCACCTCTACAACATCGACCCTGACGCCGGCGAGCTCGTCCCCCCCCAACCCTCACGACCCTGGCACCAGCCAGCCCCCCCCGCGCCGAGGGCGGAGCCGGCGCGGATGGCCTCGGCGGAGGGGGGGCGGGGCGCGGCATCGGCGCCGCAGGCGCAGGGGCAGCGAGGGGGGCCGGCACGGGGGGCAGAGGAGGGCCGGCCATGGGACCGGGACTGGGGCCCGATCCCGGACCCTCTGGGGGAGGAGACCCTCCCCCTGGTGGGGGAGGTGTACGGGTGGTTGTGCTGGGCCAACCAGGGGACCTCCAGGAGTTTGAGGAACCGGCCCTTCGATGCCGTGCTCCTCCGGAGAGACGGAGCAAACCGAGAGGTACCCCCGGGGGGGTGGGCAGCCCCAGAGGACCATGAGAGGGTCCTCAGGTCAGTGATCAGGGCGGCGTGGCCCGACAGGGAGCCGACGTGGCCGGCCTTCCTGGAAGGGGGAGCGGTGCTCCGCATCACGGATGCGGACGCCAACAACTGGCTCCCCCGGGCTTTGCGCAGCGCCCTCGCCCACTGGCGCTACCGCCGGCACAACCCGCCGCCGCCACAGCCCCAGCCCCCACACAAGCGGCGGCGCAGGTGATGGCCCAGACGGCGGATACGGAAGAGTGGGGGGGGGGGCTGGGCCCCCCGACCCACGCCCCCCCCACGGTACGGCACGACGCAAGAGAGCGTGCCACCTCCCGCGGGAGGGAGTGCGGAGACAACGAGCGCGGGGGGGAACCTGCTGCCCCGCAGCCTGCTAACCACTGACCGCTAACCCTCACGGCCACCCCTGGCCGGCCAGCGCCGCGCGACAACGGCCGGGGGGATGAGGGACCCCAGCGAGGGCCTGCACGAGGTTCCGGCTCTAGGTAGAGGGGGGCGGGGGAAGGGCGCGACCCCCCAGCCCATGGCTGGCCCCCGGGGCCAGGACTGCCATGCTGCCCCCCCCCCCGGCCGTCAGGAGGCGTCGCCAGGGGACCAAAGGGCCCCCCCCACTCCCCCCCCCCCCCCTCCCACACAGGCCCGAGAGCGGGCGGGGGGGGGCGGCCCCCCCACCCCCCCCCCCCCGCACCCGACCCAGCTGGGGAGCCACAAACGCGGCCCTCCGCCCCCCCAGGGCCGGGGGGGCGCCCCCCCCCCGGAAGGGACGGCGACGCGGTAAGGGGAACGGCGGCTTGACCTGCTCCCGCGAACCCACACCGGCGTGCCGGAGCAACGCGCACAACGGAACAGGAAGGAGGCCGCGCCCCACATGACCCTCCCGTAACCACAGCCCACTCAGGGATGACAGAGGGGGGGTTCAGGTCTGCTGGGGCCCCCGGGGGAGCGGTCCACGGGCCGCCCCTCACCCCCCCCAACCCCGGGGCGGCACTTCGGCCCCGACTGCACGCGCACGCCGGAAGGGAACGCGCCGGCGACACGGAGGGGGCCAGGATGGAGTACCGCAGGCCGCCGCCCGGAAGGAGAGCAGGGAGGCCGCGGCGCGACACCCCCCCCCCCCCCCGCCCCCCCACCGGCCCGCAAGCCACGGGTGCCCCGGCCCCCACCCCCCGAGGCGGGAGGGACGGCCCCCCCCCGCCCGAGAGAGGAGCCGGAGTGCGACCCGCGCCCCCGCCCCAGCCGCCGGCTCCCGTGGGGGCCGCGAAGAACAAGCGAGCCAACGCCTGCGCACCGGGACGCCGCACAGATCGTACCCAGAGAAGCCGGGTGAGCACGAACCGGAGTGGTATGGGGGGCCACGCCCCCCATGGACAGCACGACGCCAGTGACGCCCGCTTTGTTGCCTGCCCAGGGAAGGCAGAGGGACGGAATGAGGCAGAGCGACCCCCCGCCCTACAGGCCCCGCCCCGGCCGCACAGCCGGGGGGTACGGCGCACGCCCCCCCCCCCCCCAGCTCGCCCCCCAGCATATGAACGCCAGGGACCCGCCCCGCGGCGCGCAGCCCCCACAGGGACAGAACAGGGCCCCCACACCCGCACGCCCGCGCCCACAACACGTGGATCGCGGACCCCGACAGCCCGCCCAGTGGACGGGCAGTCGGGGGAGGGGGAGCGCAAGACCCCAGACGCCCCATGCAACGGTAGAAGGCACCCCCCCCGGGGACGCCCTGCCGCCACCCCCACAACCCCCAGCCAAGTAGGGGGGAACCGGGACCGGACCGCCCCCCCCCCAAGCACGCCAGACGGAGCAAGGGACCGGGGCAGGACACGCGGAGGGGCACGGACCACGTGGAACGGCCCTACCAGCGCCCAGTGCCGGGACCACGCGAGATGCGCGCGCCACACCACCCAGCGGGGGGGGGAGCGGACACCGCGAGAGCGCGAGCGCACACACGAAAGAGACACGCGGGGACTACCGGAAGGGCAAATGGACCGAGCGCGCGGAACGCACAGACCGCGTGGAATGGCGTACCTGCGAGCGAGGGTAAGGGACACCCGGACAAGACGGCCCGCCACACGCAGCGCGGAACACGCGGGGCGGGGAGGGGGAAACGAAAGAGACACGACGCCAGGTACCGGCCCGAACCCCCCGAACCGGCCGCGAGCGCCGCGCACACACAGACGGGGCACTGCACCCGCCAAGGCAGTAGTGGCGCACAGCGCCACGCCCGAACCCCTAGGCTAGGCAGCCTCCGCGCCAGCCCAAAAGGGGCCCACTGGCGACAAGCCAGTAGCACGGGCCCGGCGGCGCCGGCGCCCCGGGCAACCACGCATTAGGGGGGCGACGCAGTGGGTAAGCGCCCGCAGCCACAGCTGCGAATTGATGCACTGACCGGGGAGTGGCGAAACGGGGAAGCCGGGGAAGGACGGGGCTCCGAGCTCTGTGAACCCGGGGGACTCCGCCACCAGGCAGGAGGTGCGTCTTGGAGGGCCCCCCACTAGGACCCGGTGGGGAGGATATCACCTGGCCCGACCAGGTGGCCCCCCGGGGCCGAAAGGCGTCTAGTACCCGCAAAATCAAACCTCAAACCTCAAACCTGATTGGTGCCCGGTCTGAAGCGCTGGCTAAGGAGGCGTTCAGCCGTATGGACGTCCACTTGGACCTCAACATGACGATGATACGCCCCCTGGATGGACTCCAACAATCGGAGTACCTGAAAGAGTTTGGGGATATCTACAAGCGCCTGGAGAAACGCCTTGAACCCCTCCTGGTCAACTAAGATCAGTGGAAGAGGGACAAGAGCTACCTCTGGCACGAGGACCGCATTGTGGTGCCTAGTGACAGAGTCCCAGCGCTGCTGAAGTGGACCCATGAGTCCAGCGGTCATGTGGGTGCTGACCGTACCCTGAGGCTGTTCAAGCAGTGGTTCCACACTACGTGGACTGACGACCAACTGCGGAAAACCCTCCAGCCTATCGTGGACAAGTGCCCGTGCAGGTCCTGTAAACCAGGGGATATCAGGGACAGAGGTCTCTACTCGACCATGCCCATCCCCCACTGTGCTAACAGTGTTCTATACGTGGAATACACGGAGATGCCGAAGTTCTGGGGCTATGACTTCGCCCTCGTGGTAACCTGTGGGTTGACCAGGTTTACCAGGGTGTTCCCATGTACCAAGCACATTACCGGGGAGGAGACTATCAAGATACTCCTGGAGGAGTGGTTTTGTGTCTATGGGGCGCCCAAGGAGATCAACTCCGATGAGGACGTACGAGTACGCTCAGATACCGGTTGGTACAAGAGGGTCCTGAGATCCCTCAATGTCCAGGTGTCTACGGGGATTCCCTACTCGCACACGAGCAACCCCCTATGTGAGCGACAGATCCGTGTCCTGAAGGAGAATGTACGGATATGGTGCAAAACTGAACGCACCAGAGACTGGGTGAGACTACTCCCCGTCATATCCTTGATGATGAACTCCCAAGAGAGTTCAGCTACTGGCTACTCGCCCCATGAGCTATTCCTAGGGCGCCCGGCATGGTTCCTACATGCCCCCTATCCAGAGGACACCCATTCTTCTGTGGGTGAATGGGTCCAAGAGCAACAAGCGAAGGTGGACAAGGCCAAGGCTATGCTCCAGAGAGTGAGGGAGCGTCAGTGGAACAAGAAGAACAAGCACCGAGTACCGGCCACCTACCAAGAGGGGGACTGGGTGCTGGTGCACCACAGTCGACTACCCGCCTGGCCACGCTCTACCAGCGATTACCCATACTTCGGGCCGTACAAGATTCTATCAGTGGATGGACACCGTATCACCGTGTGGTGTTCTCCCCGTCTAGGGGGGACCCTGGTGTGCGCTGCTCAACACCTGAAGCGCTACTATGATCCTGAAGACCTCTGTAGGGAGGAGTGGGAGCTGAACGACGAGGAAATCGCCGCTCTGGACCTACAAGGGGCTGCCAGCCCTATGGAAGTTGAAGGTGAACTCCCCGACATGAACGCCGAGGAGATGGCTAAGGAGGGCTTCTACCTGGTGAAGTCTGTCCTACGCCACCGCTACCGCCAGGGTTGGCGCTTCCTCACCCTCTGGGAAGGGTTTGGAGTCGAAGAGGCCACCTGGGAGCCCTTCTCTGCATTTGTTCTACCTGAGGGACACCTAAACTCAGTCCTGGTTGACTACTTGTCCCAGAACAACCTTGGTGAGTTGCTGAGGCTCGCTGAGACGCTTGCCTCCAAGACTAAAGCTAGGGACTGAACCTTACCCTTACCTGCCAAAGCGTATGTGTGAGTGTGCTATTCCTAAGGTCCTGAGAGCAAGCCGCAGAAGTGGTGTCCTAATTATACCCAAGGCTGCACGCTTGCTAAACCTGGAGGGTTGGCTTATTGATGCCACGGGGTACGCCCCGGGTCTTTCCTCCCCTAAGCGCCCAATTTCTGTGCTGGCGCAAAACCTTTGGGGAATACCCGGCGTACTAATCCAGGTATTGTTTTCCCTACCTATCTGTCTACTACAGGGAGGGATGGCCAAAAGCTATGAAGGCATGAAAACGCCGTTTTGCTAAGTGGCCAAAACACTGACCTACCCACTGCCACAGCCCACCAACCCTGCTAAAATTGCAGGAAACGGGTGGGACAGTGACACACGCACTACAGGTCCTACACACCCTACAGTGGCACCATCCTGGTGGGCGAGCGCTGCTGCAACTGGCTCAAGCCCCCACTCAGGACTACCACTCCTACACGCACACTCTACTGGGTGTTGTTGAAGAACATGTCGTGGGTCCTAGCGACCCTCCTGTGAAGAAGGCAAGAGAACACAGCGCTGCTAAGCAACTGTGGCCTAACAGGGGACGCCACTGATGCGGTATGGGGTGCCTCACCCATACCCGCTGCCCAGCCTGTGGCGCTCTTCGCCAGGCTGGCTCAGGAATTTCTGTGGGATTTCTGTAAAATACCCCAGAAATCGTCATTTTTCGTCATTTTTGGGCTGGCGACGACATTCGTCGCCTGCGCGACGCAGCTCCAGATCGAAGTTTTATTCTTCGATTTCTGAAGATTTTAATCTATTTTATTATAGATTTATCGTTTTTAGAAATAAAGGAATATAGCGTGACCTTTTTCGCGGCGTTCCGCGAAGGTCAATTCTTGCGAAAAGAGTCACGTTCATGCATTTTTCAAAAAATCCTGAGGCGATCCCAGGAATCAGCCAGATGCCCATGGCGTGGCCCAACAGTGGGCCTTTTCATATATAGTTTGAATTGGCACAGAAACGCGTCGTGTCGGCTACGCGACGCGTTGGGGGGAGACACGCGAAATGAGTGTTTTTGGCTCAAAAATCACTATATTTCATTGTTTTTCGCCCCAAAACCACTGTTTGGCCCAGTTTGGGCAGGATCTCAGTGGAGATCCTGATGGCGACGACTCGTAGCCGTCAGATTTTCTGATGGCGGCGACGCCGCCGCCTTCATTTCGTCTCCTTTTTTATGCTATTTCATAGTATAGACTTGTTACATATACATATTACTTGTCTACATGTTTATATTGTGTACATATACCTTCATCTCTTGCCCAGGACGCCAGATTGTGTCAGAATTCTTTGGAGAATCCCAAATTCCAGAGGATCTCTTGGATTTCATGGGTTTGGGGTCGTGCATGCCAAGGGAAGCTTGGAGGTTGCCCTCCCCCCAAACGCTTCACCACAACGCGTTTCCCCTGCTAGGGCTTGGAGGGAAGGGGTGCTCCTTTTTCCGTGCACGGCGCAGATGTCGATGGAGTCGGACTCCCTGCTCTGCCACAGGCAGAGGGGAGTTACTTGTTTGTGTGATCTGCGCCCTTGTTTAGCAGGGCATGAAAAAAATGGTATGCTGCTGCACCAATCACCCTACCTGCCCACCTGTAAAGCAAAGGCAAATGAAGGGGTGTTTGCGGCGGAGGAACCAAGCCACTCTCCACGTATTATACGCTTCTCAGAGTGACCTATAATACACTGTCCGCAAACGCGCTGAAGGATCAGCTCTCCTGTCAAGCAAGCAAGCATTAAGGGACTCCTCAGGTTCTCTTAAAGAACGTACCGGGGAGCCCCTGGGTAGCCTAAACAAGGTTTACCGTGCGCACTTCGCGTGGCCTACCCTTTAATGCGTGTGTGAATGCGCGAGCATGCATGTGTATCGTGGGCAAACCTGCCCATCTGAACCTCAATCTCGAACTCCACCAGGGGGTGGCCCCTCCTGGGCTTACTCACCTTACCTACCGCTGGAGAGTGAAGCAAGGTGAGGGGGAAAACGAAGCGCAAGCGAAATCGTCGCTATGCATCGGTGTGTATGTTCTAATCAGGGCAACAAAAAGGGAGGTTGGTGCTGTAAGAGCAGTTGTCACAGTTGTCCCGCATTGCACCGCAGGGCAGGACCGGTAGCCCCCCGTGACAACCACTCCCTGGCCGAAGGCCCTCTGTTTTTCCCCTAATCTCACCTCTAATCGTCTGCAATCTTTCTAATCTAGCCCTCTATCGTTTGTTAGCGCAGCTACAAGACTCGTTCACGGAGACACGAGACGAGCAATGTGTATGCGGCATACGAGACGAGCATACCTGTAGTTTATACCCGATTCATTGAACTCTTTTTGTTCATTTTCGAATTCTTGGATTTTTGATTCTTCTATTAGTGTGGGTGGAATCTGTATGTTTATTTATTAATGTGTGTCTCGTCATTGTCAAGACTACGTGAGACATACGTTTATAATGCCATTATTTCTGCATTTTCTGGCGCTTCGCTAGGAGCCGCTCCTGCGCGGCGCCTTTTTATGCGTAGGAATTTCTTGATACAAAAAATCTAGAGATGACTAAAATTTTTATAAAAATGTGCTTCTGATGCACAATTTGATTCTGCTCAGGTGTGTCGTCTTAGAAAAGTTCTAGGCCGTCATTTGACGGATTTTGGTGTCGTCGCTTCGTTTTTGCGTGGATTCGTCCATAACTCTCCCATTCCTGCCTCTGCAGATACCCACGCGCAGCCTCGCTGAGTAGGCCGTGTTCGGGCCGAAACGCAGCAGCCTGGAGAGACTGAGCAGAACCCAAGACCCCACCAAGGGGCAATTTAATTTTTTTTACGACTCCCTTCGCCCTAAGACAGGTCACAGGTCGCCAGCAGGTTTACGAGAACCCATGCGAGTGTGTATATGGTGTTTTGCGTTGGGTTTGTGTCGCGCTGCGTCTTGGAGGGAGGGATGCACATGCACATGTTTTGGCATGCTCCCAAACTAACCCAACCAAGCCACAGGAGCCCCGGCAGCGCCATGAGCGCTGAGTCTTCTGTAGGAAGTGTGACAAACAGAGCAGCAGAAGAGTGCCAGCCATGGTGAGCGCCCATTTTTCTGTGTGAGGGAAACTATAGGTATTTTAAAGTAGATGTGGAAACCAAGAAAAGGCCAAGAAAAAATCCCTTTTTCCTAAAATGCGACAGTGGTGGCCACCACAGCACAAGGGGGGAGTAAGAAAAGATGCTTTTCCAATGCTCTGAGGCATACACTAGTTGTATTAGGGATGCACTGAGCATCCAGGCATTTCTATCTTAGTATTGGCCCCACCAAAAGTGGTGATAACACATTTTGACCTATGGAACCAAACACCCAATCAGGATATGCAGTGGACCCCTTAATCCCCTTTCAATGTGAGGCAAATCATCTTTTCCTGAGTTGACTGAGAACTGACATATCCAAGGCAGAGCCTATGAATTTATCTATGTTTTTCCATGAATACTTAGCTGTCCTAGTGGTATGCACCCTAGGGGGCTGGGCACCTCTTTTTGAGAGGTCCTGGGTTCAATTCCTGGTCAGCCTAGCTAAGTAGGAAGATCCCATGTGACATGGCAGTGACCTCATCGCCACATGCCCTGCCACCTCAGCACATATGGGACCCAAAACAAAGAGTGCACATCTCCTGAGATGGCACTATGGAGATAGAGTGACCATGCGGCAGTTTTCCAACTATTTTCGAAAACATTTCAGCTATCTTTGTGAATATGCAATCCGATTTGACCTGAGTTGCAGTTTCTGTGAATATCCTTTCATCTTTCACTGTTTACACTGCAGCCCTTCATGCTTTGATCCTGATTCTCTTCTCCTTGCACACCTCTGGCTTGGGCTATCCTGGATTTACTGTATTTCAGCAAACAAAAGGTTTTCATCTCCAAAAACAAGCAGCAGGAAACCCTACACCAGCAGCAAGCAGCAGGAGAGACAGAAACACAGTGTTGAAACCACTATAAATTTTTCTCGGAGCCGCCCTTACTTACTTACTTACTTACTGCAATGGTCCTACGACCTCTACAACCAAAAATGAAGCAAAGGAGCACCTTCCTACAATCAATAAACACCTTTCATAGATGGACCTAAGTCGCACGGTTGACATCGCACTATTAGCATCGGGTAAGGCTGCCACTGAGGTGACACAAATCGTCCAGAAAAAAATCGTGGTGACATAAAACTCCAAGAAAGGTGTGGTGAGACAACTTGGCGACAACAAAGAGTTGCCGATAAAGCGGCGGCACACGCCAGAGGGGCATACGCAACATGGAAAATGTCCAACCCTCGCATGCAACCCCATGCGACCCCCCCATATGTTTGAAACGTATGTTTCCTAAGTTCCAAATCCACAAAACGTACAAGACGTATGGGAACGTTTCACAGCACGCAACTTTACACAGGTAACACTAGACCTTGTCCACCTACCCCCCGTCTCCTTGTTACTCAAAAAGAGGCAGCAACAATCCAAAAATACGTGGCACCGGGTAAAACATTGTTACTCAAGGGATGGTTGGACCCCCTACCCCCCGTATTTTACCACGGTAACATAAGATGCCGTGAAACATTCCCTATGGAACGTTCGAACGAGTTGGAGTTGCACTGGGGGTTGTACGTACCAAATGTTTAGAACATATCGAAACGTATCAAACGTTCTGACGATGTTGAAATTGCAAAATGGAGTTGCACGTTGCAATATTTTAGCACTTGGGCAAAGACAGACTGTCTCTGGGTACTCTGAAAATAAAGTTAAATCAGTAACAGTATTCCGGACCCCCCCCCGAAATCATTAAAATTCAGTAAACTAACCTAAAAAATGGGCGTGCGCGGCCATTAAACTTCAGTAGGTACTTCCTAATCGTAATTCAATAACGGCGACAGAACAGCGACATCTGGCGCAGCGGCACGGAACGGAACTGAAGGTATGTTTTTGCGCAGCAAGAAAACGATTTTTTTTCCGACGAGAATTTACAACACTGGGCTCATTCTGACGAGCAAGGATTCTGCAGTTGATGGTGTCCTTACCCAGACAGTCCTTAATCCTGCTCATGCGCGCAAGGCCTCTCGCTCTCTGGATAATGATGTTTGTGATGATGATAAGTCTGATGCGTCTCAGGAATCGGCAGAGGATGAGAATGACCCCATTTATGATGACATGTTAAGACAGTTGGAGGTGGTTGAAGAGGAAGAGGAAGTTAATCGAGATGAGGAGGGTGAGGATGACACTCATCTCCCTGATCAACTGGCTGAATGCTTCCATATCAACACCTACAACACTCGTGGAGGGCGGCAGACAAAGGTGCCGGTTAAGTACACTTAGCACTCTTCCGCACATCCATTCGGCAATGAAATGGGACGATGTTGAAGGGTCAGTCCAGCCACTACTCACCACTGGAGTCCACACTTCCAGTGCTGACTTGTGTCCCTCCTTCCCCTTCACTCCGTCCCAGGTCGGGTTCCCTACTAGGACTAAGCTTGTTGTGCTCGTGGCTTTCTACTTGTATGGGTCATAAGCTTATTAAGTAAGGGAGAAGAGAAAACATTTAAAAAAAAAGTAAGGAGTAAGGTAAGAATTGGTTTCATGCAAAAATAACCAATTGTTTTCAATTATTTCGATAAAAATAACCAACTATTCCGATTATATGACATAAAAATAATCGGTCATTTTCGATTGTTATCTCTACAAAATGCAATTATTGCCGAAAAGCCGTGAACTTTTACCTAAGGGATAGTAAACAGGAAAAAAGAGGTGAAAGACATGCTAAACCTTTGACTTTTATCCCAAATTGCCTGTGATTTCCCAAAATCCTCTGGTTTTTGATAGGAAACATTTCATGGTGTATCAACAAAATATTTCTTCTTCATACATAACTTGTCCGATTAATTGTTTTATACCAGTTTTCAAAATGATCAGTTTTACCGGATATTTGTCACATTAGACCCAATTAATCCAATTAATCCGATTATCCGATTAATTGGTAAAACCGATTCCGAACCTTAGTAAGGAGTGGGGACGCCTCAGAATGAATTAAAAAAAAAAGTAATAATTATTAAGTAAAGCCTTTTGGGAAACCAATAATATACTGTTTTGAATTTATTTTCACAGTACTCCCGAAAATGGAACCGACAGGAGGAATATATGGGAAGGGATTCTGCATTTCCGATGAAACCAAATACACCAAACAGGTACATGCTTCAAGTTCCATTCTGCATATGGTCTGTATCCACGTGCAGCTGCATTGGGCGCGCGGAATGTGTGCACATGCGAGCCGATTGCCCACCCCAACCATCACACCGTATACACCGGATGAGGAAGGCGATTTAAGTCTATCCCCCGACCTTTCGCGGTTTCAGCCCGTACGCCACTGACAATTGAAGGACAAGGCTCCAAAATCAAGCGTGGATGTAAAGAAAAGCACCATATTGATACATTTGAACATAGTAAGCATTAGGATCTAACAGATTGAACGAGACAGCTGCAAAATGGACGTTGATCAATCAAACTCCTTTGAAGGTGTTTTTGGTCGTACTTGCTCGATATGGACTCCTAGAATCAGCTGAATAGCCACCGCACGAAAATCAATTGCATGAAGTGTGATCATTCAATAATGAGAGTCAAGTGTACCACATTTCAGGCCTGTCCTTGTTGTTATCGCTTTCACACAGGCCACCTTCCTGTCGGCGGTGTGTGCCGAGAATGGAGAACTAATCGAGCGCAATGAGGCTTTCGTGAGGCAGATCACAGACCATGAGGCTCAGCTACAAGAGGCAGTAACAAGCTGGTTGGAGCGAATCATCGCGGCCAAGCTGCCCACATACCTCCGCAAAAGCCGTGGTCCTCTTCCTGCAAGATACGCCGCGACAGGGGTGTTCTTTTCGAAACAGGAGTTGGACATGTTACAAACATGTTCCTGCATTCCAGGTGCCTCAAAGTTGAAGTGCTGTCAACACTCCGTTTCCTGGTGGCTAATTTTGCGCATGTCGACGCTGCAGCTCCCCACATGAAGTTCCCTTACCCTTGCTGTGCACGTCGCTCGCGCCGTGTCCTGCGGGCGTCGCTGTTGCCAATAGTTTGGTGCGAGCAAGTGTATTCAAACTGCAGATTGTCAAATGTTTGCATTCGCCAACATTTCTCCTCATTACTGCTCATTCGCCGAAGGCATGCCAAGGCAGTTGGCCAAATGTTGTTCGGTTCACCTTTTTGCGCACTTTGTTCCTGTTCTGACCTACACGCCTCGCCGTGAGACCTGTGCAGCCTACTGTCTCACTACCCTCAGGCTTCGCAGTGACCCACAGAGGCCCACATTACAAGTTCCTCCTCAGCCACACTAGTCTTGGGCCGTTGGGATTTACTGCGAGGCTGCTCCTAAAGCTCGCGAAGCGCAAAAAAGGGAAAAAGGTGCGCACCGTCCAGCGCTTGCAATTCCTCTTCAACCGCCGTACCCTCACCATCCGCGTCTGCGGGTACTGGCGCGACCAATTTGGTCGCGATATCAGCCTTTTTGCTGTGGGCCGAAAGGCATGTACTAACCGCCAGCCTCTTGCTGCGCGTACACAACAATTGCGCAACGAGAAGAAAAACATTGCTGTTTCTGTAGCCGTGATGCTTTGAAATCGGCTCCTCATGTTGATTTAACATAGGCTGCAGGATGCCCTGATGTTCTTCAACACCAGCCTGCCACCACCCTATCCGTTGTGTTGCTCCTATCAAGAAAGTCTAGACACGTTCCGCTCCAATTTTCAGTACCTGCTACAAGTGCGTGGGTGGACATCACCGGATCTTTGTCATGTGCAGTTGGATTTTCTGTCCCTTCTGCTAGTACCTTCTGCTAGTCACCGGTTTTGAGCGACTGGACCACGTGTGTCAAACTTTAAGTGCATTTTGTATTTTCAAAAGTGGCACGATTTAAAATTACATGTCGCTAGCGGAGGTTCAGAACTAAGGAAGGTGAGGTGTGACTTTTGAAGACATAGTTGTCCGACTAGAATTGCTTTAGGCTATAGATGCACTCCACCTCCTGCACCAGCCCACAGTGATTGCAAAGATTGCAACCCATCTGAGCTTCACATTGCTGCAGTACGGCAAAGTGTCGACATTCCTTTGGATGAGGTATTCATAACCTTTGTATGCCGGTAAGGTCACCACAAGTGGGATGCGCCAGCATCCTGGCATTGTGATGGCCGGCGTGTTCCCCTTTCAAGCTGGTGCAAGGGAATTGCACTCGGGACATTCGAGGCCGGTTGTTGTGTTTGTCCCTCACATGAGTGCTAACTTGGCGTGTTTGTTCAGCATGGTAGGACTACACGTCTTCACCTCGCAGCGCGTGTGTTAAAAATGTATTGCGAAGCCGGACTCCTGCTGCTGCACGTACGCACTGCTAATACCTGCGTGCTTCAACCCCCATTTTGTCTCCTGAACATCCACACCGAATTGCCCTTAAAATTGGCACAAATCTCACCATCCGGTTGATTCGCATTGTTGGCGAAGAGGCTTGCTCTTCCGGTGTACAGACGGAGGACAATATCTAGGAAGGTCTCAGGCAGCCTATTCTATATAGCATAGTAGTGTTGCAGGATGAGGTAACCACGCTGCACGTGTTAGGGAGGCACGTGGAGGCGAGATTTCGCTCAACCGCTGTTTAGTGACCTTGCGTACACCGTTGCACTCACGAAGGCACTGCAGGCGTTTTGCATACTCACTCCATTCCTGAATGAATTCTTTTTGAAAGAATTTGACCCGGAGGAGCTCATAGCAGTAGGGACAGAATTTGCCCATAATTTTCGCAAAGCGCACCACACCACAAATCAAAATTTTCCGCACTGGCATCAAATCAACGCTCGGTTGAAACAATCTGCCACATACCTTTTCACATTCTGCGGTCGCATGCCAAGGCGTTGAAACACGGAGACACATCCTAAACGTATTATTACACCACTCTAGTTACAACCCCGAGAAGTATCTATTGAAACTGGCTAAACAACATGAGTTAAGGTTCGCAGAGCATCATGGCGTTGTGGTGCTTCTTAGTAGTGCTCGGGCGTATCAAAAGATGTTGCTGACGAGATTGATTGGTGGGAATTCAAAAGACGGAACCAGGAAGAGAGCCTATTCGTAACACCGGAAAGATTTTGGGACCTGAGTGCAGTGGCAGTGAAACTGCATTAGATTTCTGACGTATTAGATTTCGGACCATGTCTCTGCAAGTTGATAAAGCGTTGTGCCTGTGTATATTCCCATGGCTTTTGTAGTAGAATTGTGACCGATACAGTTCGTCAGTTGCGTGCAGCGCCAATAGAACTGCAAGAGATTTCTGAGTGGGTAGAAGTCTGACCACCTTTGTTGTGCAGCTCAACAGTTGTGCCTGCCAACGTCATCACAGATTGCTGTTGCCCAGCTCCCCAAAGTTTGCTAGCCAGCTGCAGTACATTTTGAAGACCTGTGTGTTTGACGTATGCGCAATTTCTCGCCTTTGTGATAGCTCCAAAACGTTTGCAGCCCATATGAGCACTGAATTTTGCTGCCATATTGCACGCAGTTGGCTGGCCATATGACCTGTCCGCCTAATGACAGCATTGCTTGTGCCGCGAGACAACCAGTCAAAAGGGACAAGCGCCATTTCAGGCGCTATGGCACAAGCTTTCAGCAACCAGGCACAGGCATAGCAGGCGTGTTGTCTCTGCATTGAACCTTTGCTCCGATGGTGCGGTCTTTGGTTACTAGAAGATGAGGGAGGGACGTCTTGGTGCCACCTGTCTCCCGTCCTCCCCCAAAAACCACCTGGCACCCCTTGAATAAAAAAAAATGAGCAGCATTTTTTTTAGTCGCAGTCATCAACCTCAAAATGAAAAAAATTAGGCTGCCGTTTTCACATTCAATTTGAAGGTGAATAATGGCAACCACTCAAAGAACATCACAAATCAACAGCACCCACCCAAAGGCTACCGAAACCCAGCAGCCACCGCCCAGAGGCCACCAAGACTCAACATCAACCATCTACAAAATACCAGGTATCAAGAGCAAACATCCAAAGCTCACAACATCGGCAGCAATATGCCAAGGCCCAAACGTGTTTCCCCTGCCGAGGCCTTTCATGGAGCAGTTGTCAAGAAAGAGTGTGCACCTTCCCCCTTCACAAACCCCGCTCTAACCCCTCCCCCCTTCCTCAGGTCCAATATGTCCCAGAAGGTTCCTAGGTGGGCCCGCCGTACAGCCCCCTCGAAACTTCACCCCCCCACCTATCTCTTCCATTAATTGCAATGGGTTTTGGAACCAAGTGGCGCACTGGTGCACTAGAGTTTGGAACCGGTTTTACCAATTAATCGGAAAAACCGGTTGTTGGCAATAATCGGTTGTTATTTTCAAAACAATTGCCTCGACCGGTTGTTTTGAAAACTCCTTTAAACCAATTGATCGAAAAGGCTCCAGAATTTTTCGGGGTTTTTTCAGCAGTACATTTTGTCCTTTTTTTGCACTAAACAGAGGCTGTGGTAGCAATAGACGATGGTCGATTGTGAATTACAACTTCCAACGTATTTTTCATCTCTGTGCTCCGACTTGTATGGGCTCTCTTCTACCGATGGCAACTATTTGGTTAGTACAGGGCAATTAATCTGAAAAACCAGTTTTTTTGAAAACTATTAATCTACAAAACCGGTGATGATTGTAAAAAGAATAGTTTAAAACCGGTTATTTTCCAACCTACCAGGATCCAAACCTTATTTTGGACGAGGCAAGTATCCTGGAGGATAGTGCAACACCCAAAATACACCGGTGAAAGGGGGCACAGGGACAATTAGACCTGGGTGACCTAGGGTTCCGAACCGGTTTTCCCAATTAATCGCAAAAACCGGTGATGGGCAATAATCGCAGGTTATTTTCAAAACACTTGCCACAACCGGTTATTTTGAAAACTGATTTAAACCAATTCATCGGAATGGTTCCAAAATTTTGGGTTTCGTTTCAGCAATACATTTTGTTCATTTTTTGCACTAAACAGAGTCATTGGTAGCAACAGACCATGATCCATGGTAAATTACAACTTCTAACGTAGGTTTCATCTACTGTGCTCCGACTGGTATGGGCTCTCCTCTGCTGATCGGAAACGTTTGGTTAGTACAGGGCAATTAATCTGAAAAACCGGTTATTTTAAAAACTATCAATCCGCAAAACCGGTTGTTTTTGTAAAATCAATCATCTACAACCGGTTACCTTCAAACCTACCAGGTTCCAGACCTTAGGGTGACCTGAAAGAGTGCTGGCCGGGCTAGAACAGGCCAAGTGGGTTGCGCGTAGGTGTGGACCCCACCTTCTATAGGTGTGAAATTTCAGCCCACGGTGCGACCAATGATTTTTGGCAATTTGCGTCCACTTCCGAATAATTAGAAAAAGCATGTTCAACCGTTGTGTAAGGGAAAGCCTTTGGCAATGAGACCCTCACGCGGGCTCGGGAGTTTTGCAAATTTCGCAAATTTTTTTGCACAGTGAAACGCGAGGAGATGCGAACATCTTTTTCGAAAGTTGGTACAGCCCGTGCACTACTTAGATTTACGTCAAATGGTTTCCAGGCAGTTGACTTTGGGTCAAACTTTTGGGTGTGCCAGAGTGCTATTTTTGGCGCTTACCTCAGCAAATGAGACTGAGTGGCAAAAACTCATGTTTAACAACTTTGTTTTGTTTTTCAATCAAGTTTGTTGCTTTAGAGGTCTATGAGGTAGGTAAAGCAGGTGACAAAGGGTCCTAGCAATGTTTTTAGTCCTTGTTCCTTGTTTGTTGGGGTGGGGCTAGGGTCTACGCCGCAAACAACATTTGTCGTGCAAGTTAGTTATGTTAGCATTGCTAAATTAGGCTCAGGGGCCATTTTCTGTTGACACGGAGGGTAATGGTGTGTTACGAGGGTGCTGTTAGGTGTATGATCACGTGGTGCAGTGGCTTTGTGGTCTTCACCTCGACTTTAAACTCGTTCAAATGCAGTTCGTCGTCTTTGCTGTTTGTCTTTGCTGGTAGCATGTGAGCAATCTTCCGGCCATGCCACCTGAATGGGGCATGGCATTCCCAAGTCGTATTGTTGAACCTTTGCCAAAAGAAATTTCCGCACCACTTTTCTTCTGAAGGGAGCCATTTTTGAGGCAAACATGGTCATTTGAGTGTTATAGTGTTTCCCTTCTTTTGAAGTAGTTTTGGACTGCCTTAGTGAATTCATTTTGTACCCTCATCATGGCCACCCGTGCTGTTTTAGGCGCGAGATTGAGCTTCAAGAGTACTTTTTGTCATGTGTGTACGCCCTTGACGTTGACCAAAAAAGGACGAAATTGCCTTGGAGGCAGTGGAGAGTTGACAGCACACTTTGGTGACACTTTGGCCCATGTTAGGCGCACCTTTGTGCTCCGATACACTATGTGAAAAACAGCCATCCATACAAACCGCAACCACTTGAAGGTAATGTCTAGCTGCCATGACACAGCTTTAGGTTTCACACTATGTTGAAGAAAGAAAGCGCTGTCAAACGCATAAGGAATGAACCTAAAAGTCACCCTTAAACCCAAGATATCCCTCTTCTACATTGGGGGTACTTTGGTGGTGCATTTGTAAACAGTGTTCTCAACCGTCTATTTTTTTTCACCCCTCCAAGAAAAAATAATTTTGTGGCCGTGTTATGGTTGGTCATAAAAAGGGCTTTCAAACAGCAAAAAAACTTTCCCAAAACCTCAATACTAACACTTGGTTGTGGCTCCTACACTTTATGGCCCTCCCCGAAATGTCATATCCCAATGGTACTCATTTGTTAAAATGAGCCAACAAACGGGACATGTTTGCTTGTTGGTCCGGTTTCCGAGCCACCCATTGGTGGCCGACATCTCAGCTGTGTGTTGCCAATGTTTGAAGTGCGGCCAGCACCTCATTTTCTCCAAATTTTTTGATTCAATGGCACAAATCATTATTGCATAATTCCGACGGCTGCTGAAGAACGCTGCCATGGGCAGGTTGTTGCATCAATTCACTGTGCAGTCGACTTTGCACCGGGGAGGAGTTGGTGAAGCCCAATCGCTGCACACCCAGCCGCTTTTTTTGGCGCGCGCCGATCGCACTACAGTAAAGATTCATGTCCAAGGGTCCACTTTAGAAGGAAAAAAACAATTGCTGTGGCCATGAGTCTAACAAAATGTGAAGGCTGGGATTGACCGTGTGTAAAGAAAATAAACTTTCTTAAGGCTGTGAAAAAGGGTCGGACCAAAGAAATTTTGGAGGCTGGGATTGTCCCTGTGTGAAGAGATTACAATTCCTTAAGGCAGTGAAACGGGTCGGACCAAAAAAGCCCAAAAAGCTATGATGAGGTTTGCTTTCCTCAAGCCTGGAATCTCATTACTTTGGTAGTGATTGGTTCTTTGTATGCAACTTTTTGAACTTTTGTATCGCAACCTTTCGATCAATGGATACAATATGCTTCCTATCTTTTTCTGAAATTGCTTTTTAAATTTTCCTGAATTTGTATTGCCCAACCTATTTCAACACACATGAATCCTATGTGTTTTCTACTCCCCTGGAACCTTTTCAAACAAAATTTTGCACGAAAAAGGATGTCATGTGACTATTGCTCTACCATTTGTTTTTTACTACTCATTTACTGTGTGCCCAACATGTCTGAAAATTTTTTGTGACACATTTGAAACATTCTTTCCGAAAACATTTGGAATCTTTTGCGCTTAGAGTCTGGTGCAGGTTTAGTGGTTTGATTGCCACCCCCGCCTATGCGCCCACCATGCATGACACATGGTCTGAAATTCTTTTTTGAAAAATTTTGAAAAGTTCTACATTTTTTTAAAACACTGCGCTTTTCCACATTTGTCTTCTTGTTTTTGTGCCCTGAAACTTTGAAAATTTTAGGAAATCGTTTTATGCCTATATGTCTACCTCCGCAATGCCTGGCCCTTGTGTATGGGCTCCCACCCCCTGGAGATCCCTTGTTCAGAGAGAGTCCAAGGTGGTGGGTCGGGCTGCGGAGTGTAGGCCACAGACACAAAATGTGTTGTGTCACTCTCCAAGTCACCACTTTTGTGCCCTACAGTGTTTTTTCGTTTTGTCTTTTGTTGTTTTTTTATTTTTGTTTCTTTTTTTGGGACACCTACAGTGAAAATGTAAAAATGTAAAAGTAAATGTAAATCTAATAGTACCTCCGCCTCTACCTCCTTGCACACTTGCACCAATTCCCATGCCCGCTGTGTGCCCAACATGTCTGACAACTTTTTGTTACAGATTTCAAACATTCTTTCCGAAAACATCTGCAAACCTTTGGGCTTGGAAGCCGGTGCAGCTTTAGTGGTTTGATCGCCACCCCTGCCTATGCCTCCACCATGCATGACACATGGTCTAAAATCCTTTTTTGAAGTTTTCTGAAACATTCTACATTTTTTCAAAACACTGCACTTTTCTACATTTGTCTTCTTGTTTTGTGCCCTAAAACTTTGAAATTTCTAGGAAATTTTTTTATGCCTATATGTCTACCCCCGCAATGCCTGGCCCTTGTGTATGGGCTCGCACCCCCTGGAGATCCCTTGTTTAGGGAGAGTCCAGGGTGGTGGGTCAGGCTGCGGAGTGTAGGCCGCAAACACAAAGTGTGTTGTGACACTCTCCATGTCACCTTTTTTGTGCCCTACAGTATTTTTCTGGTTTCAGCTTTTGTTGTGTTTTTGTTTTTATTTCTTTCTTTGGGACCCCTACAGTAAAAATGTAAAAATGTAAATGTAAATGTAAATGCAATAGTACCTCTGCCTCGACACAGGATGTTATGACGTCCAAAAGTCCCAAAACCTGCAGCATAAAAAAAACACCCTTTTAAGTAGTTAACATGCTGTAACGTGTGTTTGGGCAATCTATGTGTCGAAAAAACATGCTTTTCCGCATTCAGCACCCCCAAAATAGGGGGGTGGGTCTTTGACTGCTTGTTTGAGGCCAAAAAGCTCAATTTGTGACCACAAAAGGCCATTATTGCCCCATTTGTTCATGAAAATTGGCAAATTTGGGTGCATACACATGCTTTAAACTTTGTTTTCGTGGTCTTTGTGCGCCTATGACCTGCTATTTTGCATCTAGCACCTTCAAAATACGGGGGGGGGGGTGCTTCAACTGCTGGTCTGAAACTTAAGGAAAACTCAATTTTTGACCAAAAAAACGGCCAATTTTGGCCGTTTCTTCATGAAAGCTACCCCCTTGCACACTTGCACCAATTCCCATGCCCGTTTTTTGGAATGCACGGCCAACATTGAATGTGCCACAGAGCATGTCCCAGGACTCTCCAATGAACTGCGTAATCAACACCCTCTTGTCCGTTGCCTTGACCCTGCCTTCCACAATTGCATGAAAAGTGGCAGGCCTCAGCAACCATGCATCATACTTTTGTGCAATGTACCACTTGAAAGTTCGGCCTACTCCAGCATACAGTGCTTGCAACATATATGTCATCCCACGCGTCAGAAGGTGCAGCCCCGTCTGGTCCCGGTTGCTCAAAGTCTTCAGAAAAGCTTCATCTTTCAGCACAGTCAGAGAGCCCAAAAACAGCAGCTTTGGCTTTCTTTTGAAGAATGCTTGGTCGTCTGTCAGCATGACCGCCCATGCGTTGACGAAGGCGTGCCATCCGCCCAGGGACGCGGCTGCCAAAACACACGAATGTTTTGGTGGTACGCTGCACACTACAAAGCACAAAGCTTTGTGCCAGTCCTTTGAATATGATAACAACATGCGGTGTTTGTTTTGAACGTAGACCAGTTCGAAACAAAGTTCTGGGCTGGGGCACCACCCCATGCTAAGTACATTGGAAGGGGTATAACATGCAAAACAGGAGGTAAGTTCGCGGGTCATGGGTCATGCTAAACTGATGCTTGTGCGGTTAGCCCTGTCCCTTCTTCATTCGCTTTTTGGGGGGTGCTGAGGATGGTTTGGGCAGAGGCCTTGATCTGGAATGCGGTGATAGTGGTGTGGGGGAGGGTAGTGCTGGTGGTGGTGGTGCTGTGCGCTGCGGGAATGACTGAGGTCTGGCTGGCTGTGACCTGGAGCTGGGCTGTGACCTCTTTCTCACCTTCAGTGGTATGGGTGGCGGTGGTGTGTACCCCTGTGGTGCGCGCCGTTTTTCGTGCTCTGGAAGGAAGGATGTGCTGTAGATGGAATTCGGTGTGGTAAAGTGATTGATTCCTGAGCGAACGGTTGGGAGTGACGGAAGGGGGTGGTCCTGCAGCCACTGGTGACAGGTGTGAACCGTCGTGGTAATGGCTGGACGTCTGTTAAAGAAGGTCCCTACCAGGACCGGCCCCTGCTGTGCCCCTTCCGCCTGTCACCCCTGCTGACTTGCTCCTGATCAGCGATTGCATTCCTCAAAATCCAGGATCCAAAACCCAAAAATATAGAAAATACAATCCTCCTTCAACCCTGAACAGCAACCAGATCCCACAAATACAGCAATAACCCAATCCACAATCCAATCCACACTGCGGGCTTCCGTTCAGCACACCCGTCGTCCCACGGTGGCGGGCATGTACAAGAATTGCACCAAAGAGGAAAGCCCTGAAAATGGCATATGAACACAAATAAAGCACAGGTGGGGAAAGAGGTAAACATACACAGACTCAGCCATAGACCCCTCATTCCCTGGACTCAAGACCTTCCCCTGACTCACCAACATGATGCCCTGAACCTAGTCAAATAAGGTTGCTAAATGCCATGTGTCAAAAGTCGCTACACAAACCCCAAAAATGTGTTCTCTCCCAAGCCTCTAGATCCTAGCCCAATAGGGGAGGTGGCGTGTCATGGCCTAGAGTGGCACTCAGGACCATGCCCTACCCTGACATAACCTTGGTTGGACTTGGAGTCGAATGGGCTTTGAGAACTGCCCCATGAAGATGACCTCACAACATGGCAAAATCAGGCAAATCACACCATTATGCCCAAAAGTCAATTATATACTCAAAAATGCATACGGCAAATATCCAAATGCTCCATGCATGTGTCAAACCGGAAAGTAGTAAACAAGGGTGATATAGACCAAAAGTGGATGCCCAAGAATATCCCATCATTGCCCCCGAAACCCCTCCGGTTATGTACATGGCATGCTTCACAGGTCAGCTCATGAATTTGAGACCTAATTTTGTGAGACCTCGTGTGCCAAGCCAAAGTGACCACGTGATCTGGCATATGGTGAGGTGCATCACCGAAGCATATGCCAACATATAAGCAACATACCATAGTTCACGGATCTCTAGGCACTTTACTGTTAGCCGTCCAGTTGAGCACATAGAACACAAAAATGAGCATAAAATGAGGTCAAAAACATGCAAACAATGCCAAATTCAAGATAATTACAATAGTATATAACTTCGCTCACCCATGGTATCAACATATGATTCAAAACACAATTGCTTCGGCCCATTTGCAGACTATTCCCCCACTTGGATCCTCACATGAACGCAGAGAACACCTTCGAACCTCCTCCCAACACGCACCACGAAAATGGGAAAATTAAGAACGGCGCTTGTGGGTCGCTCTGTAAGCCCTCCCACATGCACTATATGAGCGGTGGACTTAGTCTAGCGCTATGGAGTTCACCATTGGGACATGGGCGAAGCCCTTGCCACGTATGACTCCATATATCTTCCCGCAAACGGAGATATATAACATGGGCGTGAGCATATCGAAGCACATACCATGCATATAACACATACCCTCAAAAAGTGGCTCCCACCATGATATGCCATGCCCCTCCATGGACATAACTTCACGTTAAAAATACGTAGGAACCCAAGGGAAGCTGCTATGCAACCCCAACACTCATGCTGTACACTCGAAAGTAAAGAAGGTCCCTACCAGGACCGGCCCCCGCTGTGCTCCTTCCGCCTGTCACCCCTGCTGACTTGCTCCGGATCAACGATTGCATTTCTCAAAATCCTCAAAACCCAGGGTCCAAATCCAAAAATATAGAAAATGTAATCCTCCTTCAACCCTGAACAGCAGCCAGATTCCACAAGTATATCAATAACCCAATTCACAATCCAAATCAGGCTGCGGGCTTCCGTTCAGCACATCGATTGTCTCACGATGGCGGGCATGTACAAGAATTGCACCAAGGAAGAAAGCCCTGAAATTGGCATATGAACACAAATAAAGCAAAGTTGGGGAAAGAGGTAAACATACACACTCACATCCATATACCCCTCATTCCCTGGACTCAAGACCTTCCCTTGACTCACCAACATATTGCCCCGAACCAGGTCAAATGAGATGGCTGAATGCCATGTGTCACAAGTCACTACATAAACTCCAAAAATGTGTTCACTCCCAAACCTATATATCCTAGCCCAATAGGGGAGGTGGCGTGTCATGGCCTAGGGTGGCACTCAGGACCATGCCCTACCCTGACATAACCTTGGTTGGACTTGGAATCGAATGGGCTTAGAGAAATGACCTATGAGTTTGAACTCATAGCATGCCAAAAAACTGCCAATTCACACCATATTGGCCATATATCACATATATGCTTAAAATTGAAGTTACCACTTATCCGAAGGCTCAAAGCATGCATGGAATCGAAGTCTAATATTCATGGAGGATATAGACCAAAGGTCAATGCCCATGTACATCCCCATTTTACCCTCGAAACCCCTTCGGATATGGGCGCCACGCACTGCCCAAGTCAGCCCATGATCTTGAGACCAATTCTTGTAATCCTTCGTGCGCCAAGCCAAATGGAGTACGCGATCTGGCATATGGTGGTGTTCAACTCCAAAGCATATGCCAACATATGAACAACATACCATGGTTCGGCTCTCCATAGGCTTCTTGCTGTTTGCCGACCAGGTAAGTACACAAAACACAAAAATGAGCAAAAATTGAGGTCAAAAACATGAAAATATGACCAAATACTAAGTTGTCATGATAGTATATCTCTATGCTCACCCATGATATCCGCTCATGGTTCAATACACAAATGATTGGAACCAATTGCAAACAATTCCTCCACTTGGATCCCCAATGGGGCGCATGGAGATACCTTTGCCACTCGTATCTACATGCCCCATGAAAATGGGAGTGCACTCATGGATCTCTTTGCCTAACATACCATGAGCAATACATATGCGGTAGACTTAGTCTAGCGCTTTGAATTCCACAATTGGGACATGGGCAAAACCCTTGTCACGTATGGCTCCCCATCTCTTCGGCCACACGAAGATATATAACATGGGCGTGAGCATATCAAGACATATACCATGCATATAAAACATACCCTCAAAAGTGGCTCCCACCATGATATGCCATGTCCCTCCATGGACATAACTTCACGTTAAAAATGCGTAGGAACCCAAGGAAAGTAGCTATGCAACCCCAACACTCATGCGGTACACTCGAAAGTCGCATTAAAAAATTCGGTTGCACGGTCCAAGAGTTATATATCACTTTATACCCTCTTGACCATTATCCCTTGCAACACCGGACATGTGTACGCACCAAAGGCGTTTGATGCTTCCTAAATTAACTTGAGACTAAGGCGCTTGCAACCCAACCTTCCTTATTCCATTTCCTCACACTCGCGCGTAGATATGATCCTTCAAAGTGGTCCCACGATTCGCTTTTGTTTCCCTTATGTCTCCAAGTGAAATGGGTGGCAAGTATAAGGGAAACCTGATTCGGACATAGGGAAAGGAGTACGACCACTCGAAGAAGTCCAAATCAAGTGCGGCGATGTCGAAGTCGAAAATCCGATTTCGACATCGCGAAAAATTCAGATTAAAATTTCGAGTGCTTATTTCGAAAATTGCGGAAGCAACGAACCCTTTGCTGATGAAATCTGACCCTTCAACGGAGTATCCGCCAAAATATCTGGAAAGAACAGTTAACCAATCGGTTAACGCAAAATCGCGAGCCAACTGACGGTCGCCGATACATTGACCATCAGAACGAAAGGCTGAAAAATTACGGAAACATTATGATAATAAAACCCTGTTGATTCCTGATATTCCGATATATAAATCTCCGCTGGCGGTGCCTCGGTTCTGAATATGGCCGCTCATAGCCGGAATGGCCAAACCTATCACACTATCACATCGGGTTAGATCAGGTGGATGGGAGAGTGTGTTATCAGCCCATGGCGGCTTGCCGGCACATAGATACACACCCCAAGTGACCCCAAGATGGCCACGGGGGTCCGAACCGGCTTCACCCCCCTTCTCAGAGCGTTGTTACCGCTCGGAAGTCATTGAAGAGAGGACGGGAGGACCCCAATGAGCTCCAACCCCCCCCCCCCATGTCCCAAGGACACATGGAGGCGCCACAGACGTCGTAGGCGTCCCCCACGCCCCATGGGAGGGGTGAGGACACTGATAATCCGTGCCCTACGCCATATCCGGTCTCCTCTTGATCTACAACATGAACCAAGGGGATCAAAGATAGAAAAACGTCGTCGGTCGACCTAAATAAGTATACCACAGTGAAATATATACGTGGAGATCGAGTGAAGGGGGTATATGGCCAATCAAGGCCGAAAAATCCCCGGATGAACGCCCTCACCCGTGTCCCCAAGCACAGAAACAAACAAAATGCCAAGGTGGATCCATTACGGTGCTACAGCAGCTACCAAATGGACCAACACGTCCTTGACATCCAAAGAAATGTTCTTTTTCTTTAGGTAGTCCATCCAGACCGTGGTATACCTCGGCACAAAACTGCTCGGAGGTTCCCACGATTCTCTGGAGGCGGCGAACCCCTTCCATCGGACTTTATAAAGCCGCCCCCCAGGCGTCCCCGGGTCCGGCTTGTCCGCTAGGATCTTCTCCGCGGTGAAATCGTCGTCCTCACCCTCGTCGTCCGAGTCCACATCGCCGGCCGTGAACTCGAAGGTGACGGGACGTCCGCTGGGGTCTGGTGCTCGAGGACGAAGCTGGGTATGGTCGCGGTCCAGGATCTTGTTATCCCCCACACGAACCGCATACACGTCCTGCCCGACCTTCCGCACGATTACCCCCGGCACATACCAAGATGCCTGCCGATGCCTGGACAGGACATCCTTGTGGTGCCGCTCCACCCACACGGTGTCTTGGAGAGCATACTTCTGGACTTTTCCCTGCTTGAAGTACTTGGCCCTCTTGTCATGCTCGTCCTGAAGTGCCTTGCACACCTTGGCCGCCGTGTCGTCCGCCCCAGCCATCATAGCGTTCGCATCCCTGGCCACCTTGCCATGGTTCATCCACGGGAGAGTGCGTGACACTCGATCCCGTAGGAACAGGATACGATGGGGCGACAGTCCAGTGGGTCCCGGAAGGTTGTGATACGCTTGGAGTACTCTCCACAGCGAATTATACCAATTCCGGCCCGGTTCGTCGATGTGCAGCTGGCGGAACTTCTCGAACATCTGCCGCCCGGCCACCTCAGCTCGGCCATTCGACCGGCTGTGGTACGCCACGGTCTTGGCGTGCCGAATACCCATGTGCTTGCACATCGTCTTGAACCACGTCCCCACAAACTGGCTGCCCCGATCGCTGCAGATGACAGCCGGGACATCAAAAATTGTCAGCCAATGCCTGATCATGGCATTAGCGACGGTCTTGGCCTGCAGCCCCACTCCATGCTTGTCCTTCTTGTCCTTCTTCTTGGACTTCTTGCCCGGGACTGCCACGATATACCCGCTGTGCCTGTCCACCGCCAGGATGACACAGTCGTAGGTCTCGCCATCCACAGTGACCTCAGGCATGGCGAACACATCCATGGCCACGGACCGCATAGGGGCCTCCGGAATAGCAGTATACACCGGGTTGCCCGCTGTGGAGTGGTTGGGACTCTTCGTGGCCCGAAACACGGCACAGTCGCTGCAGTACCTATCCAGGATGGCGTAGTACCCCGGAGGGAACTTGAAACGCCACTCCAGGTCCTGCTGCATCTTGTCTCGGCCAGGGTGCATGAGCTGGGCGTTGTGCCAATGGTCAATGAGCTCCTCCGCTCGGTTCTCCGGCACCAGCAGCTTGTCCTTGAGGAACAACTTGTCCCCATCCTCGGTCAAGCCCTCGGGCCATTCGTCGTCCGACGGGGCGCTCACGGCATTCCAGTACTTGCTCCAGTGCTCGGATGCCGCGTAGTCATCCGACCAGTCCTCTGTGAGCACCGACCTGACTAGCTCTACAGGGGCCACCATCCATTGCTCGAGGGTTGCCTCTCGAATAGCTTGGACGCGGGCACCCCAGAACTTGGCCAGGTCCGTACGATTTGCCATCACCACAAAGCACTTGACTCCCTCTTGCTCCATGACCTTCTCCATCTCGATGATGCGCTTGGCCTCCTCGGTCTCCTCGGCGTCCCCATGGCTGGATATGTCCATCCAAGCCTTGCCCGCGGGGTAGGCCCAGCGACTGAGGCAATCTGCCACAGTGTTGTCCTTCCCCGGGACGTACACGACGCTGAGGTCGAACTTGGCGAACGTCTCGTGCCATCGGGCCCTCCTAGCCGCTGGTCCTGACGGGGTGTCGACATGCTCCTTGTGCCAGCTCTGTAGGGACTGGTGGTCCGTGCACACCACCACCGGTTGCAGTCCGATGTGGCCAGACCACTTCCTGAGCGCACATACAATGGCGTATGTCTCCTTCTCCCTCGCGGTCCATGTTCGGCGTTGGCCCTCGGCCAGGATCCTGCTCCAATACGCCACGGGCACATGAGTCCCGTCGTCCCAAATTTGCTCGAGGACTGCCCCCACGGCATAGTCCGAGGCGTCTGTCCGTAGCACGAATCCCTTGTCCGGGTCCACCAGGAACAGCCCCAACTGCCCCAGGAGTCTCTCCTTCAGGCTGTTGAACGCATCCTCAGCCTCAGGGGTCCAGGCAAGCTTCTTCTTGCTCCCCTTCCGGCCATCGAACTTGCCCACTTGCAGCATCTTGTGCAGCGGCCCCGACAGTTCTGCATACATCCGGACATAGCCCGAATAGTAGTTGCAGAAACCCATGAAGGATCGGAGTTCGCTGATGGTCTGGGGCTTTTTCCAGTGGTGCAGGGACGCCAGCTTCCCAGGCATGGGATGGCGTTGCCCGTGACCAACCACGTGACCCGCGAACTCCACTTCCTTCACGAAACGTGAGGCTTTGGTGGGCTTGCACACCATGTTGTGCTTGTCCAACTCGCTGAGCACTCGGCGCAGATCCTTCTCATGCGCGTCGATGAGCTCGTCCTCAGTCATGTTCTCCGTGCCGGACCCGATGATGATGTCATCCACGAAGGGATCGGCACAGTCCCGGACAGGACCGAGTAGGTCCTCCATCATGCGCTGGAAAGCAGCGTTGCCATTCTTGGCACCCATAGGCACCACTTTCCACTGCATGGGCCCCAGCGGCGTCGACATCGCTGTGCAGGGCCTGGAGTCCGGGTGTAGCGGCATCTGGTGGTAACCGTGTTTCAGGTCCTACACCGTGAAAATCCGCTTTTTCTGTTGCTTTTGGAGGATGGAGTCGATCAGGGGAAGCGAGTACGAGTCGTGCTCGGTCTGCTCGTTCAAACCTCTGTAATCAACCACCAACCTCCACTCGCCCTTCTCCTTCCTGGGCACGATGAAGGCTGGGCTGGCCCACTCACTGTCGGAGGGTTCGATCCATCCCCGCTCAATGAACTCGGCCAACAGCTTCTTCATGGCCTCGGCCCGATCGCCCTGAAGTTGGTACTCCCGATGACGATAGATCTTCGGGTTCGGCTTCAGCTTGATCTTCGCTGTACCAAACCTCCCACGATCTGGAGGGTTCTTGTTGGCAACGCCACTGAATAGCCGCGGATAGGCCTTGATCAGCCTCTCCTTCAGCTCGGCGACCTTCGGGTTCTCCTGGGCGTCTTCAGCCGCTTGCTTCGGTATAGATACAACCGACCGCACTGCGGTATAGGCCTCTTCTGGGTCCGATTCCGACTTCTCCTCGTCCGATATACCGTCTTCATCGTCGTGGGGAGCTCTTCCCACCGATAATCTTCGGAAATTTGCGGCATCGGGCTGGTGACTGTCGCTATCGGCACCCATTCTTGGAAAATCCCATGTTGGTGGGTCCGACCCAACCGGACCATCGTATTGGTCCGCGATGTGATCCATGACCCTCGCCACGAACTCGTCCTTCTCGTACTTGCCGGTGACCAACATCTTGTCATCCCACCAATGCGGAGACGTGACCATGGCCCGCCTCTTCTTGGCTGCCACACGGTCGTGCATCCCCATTCGCATGTAGCTGACGACGTCGTCGATCTCGGCGTGGGACAGGACGTCAATGCCATCAATAGGCTGATCCGTCCTCTCCTTGGGCTCAAACATGACCTTCATGGGCACCGCCTCCACCCTACGGATGATCGCTTCATCACCCGTGGGCTGGGCTTGCGCCCCATCCACCAGGAAAGCCTTGGTACCCCACGCTTGACCCGGGCAGGGCATTGATACACCCTTGGCGTCGATGAACAGCTCCTTCTCTGGCCCGAATGACATCTCGTTCAGGGTGATGGAGTCCAGCGTCGACTTGAGACCTTCCAGCGGACATGGGGTGGATCCTATGCCGGTTATGACCAGGATCCCCTTCGCCCTATCCGCGATGATCTTCTCCACCGTACGTCTGGTATTGTCCAGGGAGCCATGCCAATACATGGGTCCCCACTCCTTCAAACCCCAATGCCTGTCCCAGGCTGAGTCTCCTCGATGCCAATGCCTCCTACACTTCCGCAAAAGTGGGGCATCCCGGGAAGCGAAGACGTCCGTCTCGGGCGCTTCGGCTCCCAGCCTCTGGATCATCCTGTCGTACACCTGCGGCGCCATTCCATACTCCGTGAGCTGAACTCCGCGGTCTCCTCTGGACTTGGCGCCCACGGCTTGCACCGCTTGGACGATCCGATCCTCTTCCTCAGCATTCCATTGGGATGATCCGCATGCATAGTCCGTGGACAGCCATGTTAGGCATTCATCATCCTCCCGGACCAGCGTTGCATGATGGGGAAGGGCTCCAATGGCGTTTGCCACCATGAAGTCATACCCCATGATCATATCCCAATCGGTAATGTCGGCCACATAGAAGTTCCCGGATAGAGTGCTTCTCTTCCCCTGATCAGGGCGGTTCAAGCGCTCATGCTCCCAGAATTCCATACTGATGGTGGCCTCATGGGTGCCGCCACCCATAATCTCTCCGTTGGCGACCTTCAGGCAGACCGGTCTCCGGCTGGGCTGCAGGAATTCCTCCTTGAACAACCCTCTCCGGACCAGGCTCACCTGGGCACCCGTATCCACTAACACATCCACCACCTTCTCCTCTCGTCCGCACCGTACTCGCACCTTCAAGTGCAACTGCCGCTCGTTGCCATGAGGTGTATGGACGACTCTCACGGCATGCAACTCTAGCACGTCCGGGTGCATCAGGACTTCAAGGGTATGGTCACGGATGGTGTAGATCTTGGGTTGGTCCTGCCCGTCCACGGGGCTCTCCGTGGTCGCTCCTTCCTTCTTGCCATGTCCCGTACCCACATGTATCTCCCTTGGCAGGGCGCTCCAGGGGTTGGGAGTGGCGAAACTCAGTGGTTTTGGCTCTTCTGGAGCCTTCTTCGGCACCCGATGTGCCTTCGCTTTCGCTGGGATTCCACTGATTTTCGGAGGAGAGACCTCCGAGGTCCCACTCCCGTGGGGGCTCCTCTAGACTTGGCTTACCGCAGCCCCTTCTGGCTGCGATCTGCCAGGACTTTGTCCACCACGTTGCTGGGCTTTGAGTTCCTCCAACGACCTCAACATGTCCTCAGCAACCTCCTCGATCGACCTCACTCGTCGGTCTTGGCCAGGTCCACCGCCATAGCCTCTTCCTCCGCCTTTTCCTTGGCCTTTGCCTTGGCCTTTTCCCCCGTCTCCGCCCTTCGCTTTCCAATCGGAAATCCGCTGCTCCTTGGGCTTCTTCTCGGGGTGGGCGGCGAAGTAGGCCTTCTTGTCCGCCTCGTACACCTTGCACTGACGGTGGTCGTGTGCATGGTTGTTTCCCTTGCCATAACAGACCCAGCACCCGTCGTGCTGAGACCTGTACTCTCGGAACGAGAGCGGTGGGTTCCCGATTCTCCTCGGCTCTTTGCTCTTCTTGGGTCCCAGCTGGCTCCATCTGGACCGATCCTGCCCATGGTTCTTCACGTTGTGCGCTACAAACGCGAAGAAATGGGCCTCCTCGTGATCCTCCTGGGACCCGGTCCAGTGGTCTTGGCCACTTCCACTACCATCCCCCGCGGAGTTGGCCGTGTCCTCCTGGATCTCCCGATGATGGCGGTCTTCTCGGTGGCCTCGTTGTCCATGACCATGTCGATCCTGCACGTGGGCCTCGTTCTTCGCATTGAGCTTCAACTCCACCGTGATGTACTTCACGATCTCGTCCAGGCTCATGCGGGCGAAGATGACCTGCATCCTCAGTGGCTCCCCGCGCCTCCACTCCACATTGTTGAGGCGCAGCAACCTTTGCCCCATGGAGTCTCCAAATACCTCCACGTACACGGCGTTCTTCAGTCCCAACATCCGGTTGGGCTCGCCCAGGTTCCTCCTGAAGAAACCCATGATACCCGCATGGGTATCCTCCGCCGCCAAAATCCTCACCGCCACTCGCTTCTTGGCGCGCTTCTTCTCCTCGTCCTCCACTCTCCTCTTCCAGTTTCCGGGGAGGACGTCCTTCAGCAAGTGGCGGATCTCACTGGCCTCGTTCCAGTCTTCCACCAGCTTGAGGCATCTGCGGTACTTCCGCAGATACCGGTTGCACTCCCGGACCCGCAACTCACCGCGGTCCAGCGGCAGTGGGATGGACCACAGGTCCTCCAGCTTCTGATTCGGAGCGTCCACCCGCTTCTCATCCTCCAACCACTGGAGGCAGGCCTGCTCCGTACGGATCAGTCCTTCCCGGATCTGATCCCGCAGCTCCTCCTTCAGGTCCTGCGCCAGCCGGTGTGGGAATGTCCGGCATACCCACTTGTCCCGCGGCGCTCCCCGCATCTCGCCGACGACCTCCTCGGCAAAGTCCTCTCAATCCAGGATGAAGTCATCCAGGTTGGAGGGGTTGCCATCGTAGTAGGGGATTTTGATTCCCCTGAGGTCGTCAATCCTGATGGCGTCTCCGACGTCCCCAGCCACCACCCCACCGAGACGGATACCACCTGTGGCCGGGGGGTGTGAGTACACTCCCCGTACATCCCTCTCCTCCATGGAGTGCGGTCCAGTTGGGCCTGAACCCATGGGGTTTGGAATGCGGGAAGGATTTGCTCCATCTGCCGTCCATATCCCCGTATTGGGGTCCTTCGCCCACAGGTTTCCGCCTGGATGACCTCGACCATGTCCGTCGGCGCTTCCCATGGTTCGCCCCTGCATGGTATGGTTCTCGATCTTATCTTCCGCATAAACCACCATGTTCGTCGTGATCGGTACATCCTGGGCGGCATGGGACATCTGTACCGTCAGGCTCCTCGGGTCCGTGGTTACGTGCCCTTCCGGCATGGACCCAGCCGGTGCCGTGTGTTCCCCGAGCATTGTGGATTCGCTGAACATGGGAACAAACGGCAGCGCACCCGGGTCAACACGCGGAGGCGCGTATGGTGCCTCTGCAGGGCCGCCCATGGGTTTCTCCATGGCGCTCCTGAGGGTTTTGACCCGCTCCACCAGCTCTGGCGCGGTCGGCTTTGCCGGGAGCTCCGGACCCGAGGCGAGGGGCTGTCGCTCCTCTAGCCTTTTCAGGCGTCCCGACATGTCCTCCACTAAGTGGAGGAGGCTGTCCACCACTTGCTGCTGCTTCTGCAGGGCCAGCTCCAGATTCTCCCGGTACCGGGCCTGATCCGCTCGCAGCTCCTCCATGTGGTTCTCCGCGGCCGATTGGTCGTCCAGGATCCCCGCGACGTCCTCCTCTAGACCGTCCTTGGCGTTGTCCAGGCGGTCCAGGCGATGCACCATGGCGTCCATCCCCATCTTTGGGTACTTGCCCATGAGGAAGGACACGTGCTCGCAGTGGCACGCAGCGTGCTTTCCGCTGGATTCAGCGCAACCCGCGGTTCCCGGCACCTCAGACTCATCGCCCATGGGCGTGTCGCCTATGGCGTCCGTCTCTGGTCCCGTGTGCCGGGGCACAGGTGCCGTCCGGGCCCTGGCTGGCCTCTCCAAGCCCTCGGCGTCGTGCTTCAGGGCGGGCTCGGGGGCCGTATGCGCCCTGGCGATCGGCGCGGACATCTCCGGCTCCGAAAGTGGCTCGTAGGCTGTCCGATAGCCCTCGGAGTGCCCCTCGGATTCCCACAGCCTGACCGGGCTGGGGTCCGTGTCCATAGCCCCAGCGTCCCTTGCCGCGGACTTGGGTGACCCGCGCTTCCGGTAGCGCCGGGCCCGTCCTCCACTGCTGCCTGAGTGGCAAGCCTCATCAGAGTCCTCCGCGGCGGAGCGGAGGTTGCATGCCTTTCGGCAGCGACGCTCACACATGGAGACCAGGTCCTCCATGTCACGTCCTCCTCTTCCCGAATGTCGTACCTCTCTTCGGGCTTCAACTTCCGGAGTTCGCCATGCTCTTGAACGTCTCGGTTCTTCTATGGCTCCAATCTCCGGCGTGGTCTCCACCGAGTCCACAATACGCACCCGGGGCGTACTTGGGCAGGGCTCATAAGGGCCCAAGTCCCCGGGTCGGCGGTTGGTAGGGGCAGCAGGTAAGCCTCTGCTACCATAAAGAAGGTCCCTACCAGGACCGGCCCCCGCTGTGCCCCTTCCGCCTGTCACCCCTGCTGACTTGCTCCGGATCAACGATTGCATTTCTCAAAATCCTCAAAACCCAGGGTCCAAATCCAAAAATATAGAAAATGTAATCCTCCTTCAACCCTGAACAGCAACCAGATCCCACAAGTATATCAATAACCCAATTCACAATCCAAATCAGGCTGCGGGCTTCCGTTCAGCACATCGATTGTCTCACGATGGCGGGCATGTACAAGAATTGCACCAAGGAAGAAAGCCCTGAAATTGGCATATGAACACAAATAAAGCAAAGTTGGGGAAAGAGGTAAACATACACACTCACATCCATATACCCCTCATTCCCTGGACTCAAGACGTTCCCTTGACTCACCAACATATTGCCCCGAACCAGGTCAAATGAGATGGCTGAATGCCATGTGTCACAAGTCACTACATAAACTCCAAAAATGTGTTCACTCCCAAACCTATATATCCTAGCCCAATAGGGGAGGTGGCGTGTCATGGCCTAGGGTGGCACTCAGGACCATGCCCTACCCTGACATAACCTTGGTTGGACTTGGAATCGAATGGGCTTAGAGAAATGACCTATGAGTTTGAACTCATAGCATGCCAAAAAACTGCCAATTCACACCATATTGGCCATATATCACATATATGCTTAAAATTGAAGTTACCACTTATCCGAAGGCTCAAAGCATGCATGGAATCGAAGTCTAATATTCATGGAGGATATAGACCAAAAGTTATTTCTCATGTACATCCCCATTTTACCCTCGAAACCCCTTCGGATATGGGCGCCACGCACTGCCCAAGTCAGCCCATGATCTTGAGACCAATTCTTGTAATCCTTCGTGCGCCAAGCCAAATGGAGTACACGATCCGGCATATGGTGGTGTTCAACTCCAAGGCATATGCCAACATATGAACAACATACCATGGTTCGACTCTCCATAGGCTTCTTGCTGTTTGCCGACCAGGTAAGTACACAAAACACAAAGATGAGCAAAAATTGAGGTCAAAAACATGAAAATATGACCAAATACTAAGTTGTCATGATAGTATATCTCTATGCTCACCCATGATATCCGCTCATGGTTCAATACACAAATGACTGGAACCAATTGCAAACAATTCCTCCACTTGGATCCCCAATGGGGCGCATGGAGATACCTTCGCCACTCGTATCTACATGCCCCATGAAAATGGGAGTGCACTCATGGATCTCTTTGCCTAACATACCATGAGCAATACATATGCGGTAGACTTAGTCTAGCGCTTTGGATTCCACAATTGGGACATGGGCAAAACCCTTGTCACGTATGGCTCCCCATCTCTTCGGCCACACGAAGATATATAACATGGGCGTGAGCATATCAAGACATATACCATGCATATAAAACATACCCTCAAAAGTGGCTCCCACCATGATATGCCATGTCCCTCCATGGACATAACTTCACGTTAAAAATGCGTAGGAACCCAAGAAAAGTATCTATGCAACCCCAACACTCATGCGGTACACTCGAAAGTCGCATTAAAATATTCGGTTGCACGGTCCAAGAGTTGTATATCACTTTATACCCTCTTGACCATTATCCCTTGCAACACCGGGCATGTGTACGCACCAAAGGCGTTTGATGCTTCCCAAATTAACTTCAGACTAAGGCGCTTGCAACCCAACCTTCCTTATTCCATTTCCTCACACTCGCGCGTAGATATGATCCTTCAAAGTTGTCCCACGATTCGCTTTTGTTTCCCTTATATCTCCAGGTCAGATGGGTGGCAAGTATAAGGGAAACCTGATTCGGACATAGGGAAAGGAGTACGACCACTCGAAGAAGTCCAAATCAAGTGCGTCGATGTCGAAGTCGAAAATCCGATTTCGACATCGCGAAAAATTCAGATTAAAATTTCGAGTGCTTATTTAGAAAATTGCGGAAGCAACGAACCCTTTGCTGATGAAATCTGACCCTTCAACGGAGTATCCGCCAAAATATCTGGAAATAACAGTTAACCAATCGGTTAACGCAAGATCGCGAGCCAACTGACGGTCGCCGATACATTGACCATCAGAACGAAAGGCTGAAAAATTACGGAAACATTATGATAATAAAACCCTGTTGATTCCTGATATTCCGATATATAAATCTCCGCTGGCGGTGCCTCGGTTCTGAATATGGCCGCTCAGAGCCGGAATGGACAAACCCATCACACTATCACATCGGGTTAGATCAGGTGGATAGGAGAGTATGATATCAGCCCATGGCGGCTTGCCGGCACATAGATACACACCCCAAGTGACCCCACGATGGCCACGGGGGTCTGAACCGGCTTCAAAAGTCGCAATAAAATATTCGGTTGCACGGTCCAAGAGTTATATATCACTTTCTACCCTCTTGACCATTATCCCTCGCTATACCGGGCATGTGTACACACCAAAGGCGTTTGATGCTTCCTAAATTAAGTTGAGACCAAGGCGGTTCCAACCCAATTCTGGATATTGATATTCCTCACCGTGAGCCGGGGATATGATTCTTCAAAGTGGTCTCACGAATCACTTTTGTTTCGACTATAACTCCACGCAAAATGAAGGACACAACAAAAGGAAGGTTGATTCGTGATCGGGGAAAAATGTATGACCACTCGAGATTCATCATATCAAGTGCGGCGATGTCGAAGTCGAAAATCCGATTCTGAAAGTCTGAAAAAATCGGATTAATTTTGCGAGTGTATAATATGAAAATTGCGGAAGCAACGAACCCTTTACTGATGAAATCTGACCCTTCATCGGGGTTTCCGCCAAAATATCTGTAAATAACAGTTAACCAATCGGTTACCGCAAAATCGCGAGCCAACTGACAGTCGCCGATACATTGACAATCAGAACGGAAGGCGGAAAAATTACGGAAACTTTATGATAAAAAACCCTGTTGATTCCTGATATTCTGATATATAAATCTCAGCTGGCGGCGCCTCGGTACTGAATGTGGCCGCTCATAGCCGGAATGGCCAAACCTATCATACTATCACATCGGGTTAGATCAGGTGGATGGGAGAGTATGATATCAGCCAATGGCGGCTTGCCGGCACATAGATACACACCCCAAGTGACCCAAAGATGGCGACGGGGGTCCGAACCGGCTTCACCCCCCTTCTCAGAGCGTTGTTACCGATCAGAAGTCATTGAAGAGAGGACGGGAGGACCCCAATGAGCTCCAACCCCCCCCCCCCATGTCCCAAGGACACATGGAGGCCCCACACACGTCGTAGGCGTCCCCCACGCCCCAAAGGAGGGGTGAGGACACTCATAACCGGTGCCCTACGCCATATCCGGTCTCGTCTTGATCTACAACATGGACCAAGGGGATCAAAGATAGAGAAACGTCGTCAGTCGACACAAATAAGTATACCACAATGAAATATATATGTGGAGATCGAGTGAAGGGGGTATATGGCCAATCAAGGCACAAAAAACCCCAGATGAACGCCCCCACCCGTCTCCCAAGCACAATAACAAACAGAAATGCCCAGGGGGATCCATTACGGTGATACAGCAGCCACCAAATGGACCAACACGTCCTTGACATCCAAAGAAATGTTCTTTTTCTTCAGGTAGTCCATCCAGACCGTGGTGTACCTCGGCACAAAGCTGCTCGGAGGCTCACACGAATCCCTGGATGCGGCGAACCCCTTCCAACGGACCTTATAAAGCCTCCCCCAGGCGTCCCCGGGTCCGGCTTGTCCGCCAGGATCCTCTCGGCGGTGAAGTCGTCGTCCTCCCCCTCGTCGTCCGAGTCCACATCGCCGGCCGTGAACTCGAAGGTGACGGGACGTCCGCTGGGGTCTGTTGCTCGGGGACGGAGCTGGGTGTGGTCGCGGTCCAGGACCTTGTTATCCCCCACACGAACCGCATACACATCGTGCCCGACCTTCCGCACGATCACCCCTGGCACATACCATGATGCCTGCCGATGCCTGGACAGGACATCCTTGTGGTGCCGCTCCACCCACACGGTGTCTTGGAGAGCATACTTCTGGACCTTTCCTTGCTTGAAGTACTTGGCCCTCTTGTCATGCTCGTCCTGAAGTGCCTTGCACACCTTGGCCGCCGTGTCGTCCGCCTCCGCCATCATGGCGTTCGCACCCCGGGCCACTTTGGCATGGTTCAACCACGGGAGAGTGCGTGACACTCGATCCCGTAGGAACGGGATGCGATGGGGCGACAGTCCAGTGGGCCCCAGAAGGTCGTGATACGCTTGGAGTACCCCCGACAGCGAATTATACCGATTCCAACCCGGTTCGTCGATGTGCAGCTGGCGGAACGTTTCGAACATCTGCCGCCCGGCCACCTCAGCCCAGCCATTCGACCGGCTGTGGTACGCCACGGTCTTGGCGTGCCAAATCCCCATGTGCTTGCACATCGTCTTGAACCACGTCTGCACAAATTGACTGCCCCGATCGCTGCAGATGACAGCTGGGACATCAAAAATCGTCAGCCAATGCCTGATCATGGCATTAGCGACGGTCTCGGCCTGCAGACCCACTCCATGCTTGTCCTTCTTGTCCTTCTTCTTGGACTTCTTGCCTGGGACCGCACCGATGTACCCGCTGTACCTGTCGACCGCCAGGATGACACAGTCGTAGGTCTCTCCGTCCACGAGGACCTCAGGCATGGCGAACACATTTATGGCCACGGACCGCATAGGGGCTTCCGGTATAGCCGTGTACACCGGGTTGCCAGCCGTGGAGTGGTTGGGGCTCTTCGTGGCACGACACACGGCGCAGTCGCTGCAGTACTTGTCCAGGAGGGCGTAGTACCCCGGTGGGAACTTGAAGCGCCACTCCAGGTCCTGCTGCATCTTGTCCCGACCAGGATGCATGAGCTGGGCGTTATGCCAGTGGTCAATGACCTCCTCCATTAGGTTCTCAGGGACCAATAGCTTGTCCTTGAGGAATAGCTTATCCCCATCCTCGGTCAAGCCCTCGGGCCATTCGTCGTCCGACGGGGCGCTGACGGCATTCCAGTACTTGCTCCAGTGATCGGATGCTGCATAGTCATCGGACCAGTCCTCTGTGAGCACCGACCTGACTAGCTCTACAGGGGCCACCATCCATTGCTCGAGGGTTTCCTCTCGAATAGCTTGGACGCGGGCGCCCCGGAACTTGGCCAGGTCCGTACCGTTTGCCATCACCACAAAGCACTTGACCCCCTCTTGCTCCATGGCCTTCTCCATCTCGATGATGCGCTTGGCCTCCTCCGTCTCCTCGGCGTCCCCATGGCTGGATATGTCCATCCAAGCCTTGCCCGCGGGGTAGGCCCATTGACTGAGGCAATCTGCCACAGTGTTGTCCTTCCCCGGGACGTATACGACGCTGAGGTGGAACTTGGCGAACGTCTCATACCATCGGGCCCTCCTTGCCGCCGGTCCCGAGGGGGTGTCGACGTGCTCCTTGTGCCAGCTCTGCAAGGACTGATGGTTCGTGCAAACCACCACCGGTTGCCATCCGATGTGGCCAGAGCACTTCCTGAGCGCACAAACAATGGCGTACGTCTCCTTCTCCCTCGCGGTCCAGGTTCGGCGTTGGCCCTCGGCCAGGATTCGACTCCAAAACGCCACGGGTACGTGCGACCCGTCGTCCCGGATCTGCTCGAGGACTGCCCCTACAGCATAGTCCGAGGCGTCCGTTCGTAGCACGAATCCCTTGTCCGGGTCCACCAGGAAGAGCCCCAGCTGCCCAAGGAGTCGCTCCTTCAGGCGGCTGAACGCATCTTCGGCCTCAGGGGTCCAGGCAAGCTTCTTCTTGCTCCCCTTCCGGCCATCGAACTTGCCCACTTGCAGCATTTTGTGCAGCGGCCCCGACAGTTCTGCATACATTCAGACATAGCCCGAATAGTAGTTGCAGAGCCCCATGAAGGATCGGAGTTCGCTGATGGTCTGGGGCTTCTCCCAGTGGTGCAGTGAAGCCGGTTCGGACCCCCGTGGCCATCTTGGGGTCACTTGGGGTGTGTATCTATGTGCCGGCAAGCCGCCATTGGCTGATATCATACTCTCCCATCCACCTGATCTAACCCGATGTGATAGTGTGATAGGTTTGTCCATTCCGGCTATGAGCGGCCATATTCAGTACCGAGGCGCCGCCAGCTGAGATTTATATATCGGAATATCAGGAATCAACAGGGTTTTATTATCATAATGTTTCCGCAATTTTTCAGCCTTTCGTTCTGATTGTCAATGTATCGGCGACTGTCAGTTGGCTCGCGATTTTGCGTTAACCGATTGGTTAACTGTTATTTCCAGATATTTTGGCGGAAACCCTGATGAAGGGTCAGATTTCATCAGTAAAGGGTTCGTTGCTTCCGCAATTTTCTAAATATGCACTCGAAATTTTATTCTGAATTTTTCGCGATGTCGAAATCGGATTTTCGACTTCGACATCGCCGCACTTGATTTGGTTTTCTTTGAGTGGTCATACTCTTTTCCCTATGCCCGAATCAGGTTTCCCTTATACTTGCCACCCATTTGCCTTGGAGATATAAGGGAAACAAAAGTGAGTCGTGGGACCACTTTGAAGGGCCATATCTACGCGCGAGTGTGAGGAAAGAGAATAAGAAAGGTTGGGTTGCAAGCGCCTCAGTCTCAACTTAATTTAGGAAGCATCAAACGCCTTTGGTGCGTGCACATGCCGGGCATAGCAAGGGATAATGGTCAAGAGGGTATAAAATGATATACAACTCTTGGACCGTGCAACCGAACATTTTATTGCAACTTTCGAGTGTACCGCATGAGTGTTGGGGTTGCATAGCAACTTTCCTTGGGTTCCTACGTATTTTTAACGTGAGGTTATGTCCATGGAGGGACATGGCATATCATGGTGGGAGCCACATTTTGAGGGTATGTGTTATATGCATGGTATATGTTTGATATGCTCACGCCCATGTTATATATCTTCGTGTGGCCGAAGAGATGGGAAGCCATACGTGACAAGGGCTTTGCCCATGTCCCAATTGTGGAATTCAAAGCGCTAGACTAAGTCTACCGCGTATGTATTGCTCATGGTATGCTTGGCAAAGAGATCTATGAGTGCACTCCCATTTTCATGGGGCATGTAGATATGGGTGGCGAAGGTATCTCCATGCGCCCGATTGGGGATCCAAGTGGGGGAATGGTTCGTAAATGGTTCCAATCATTTGTGTATTGAACCATGAGCGGATATCATGGGTGAGCATAGAGATATACTATCATGACAACTTTGTATTTGGACATATTTTCATGTTTTTGACCTCATTTTATGCTCATTTTTGTGTTTTATGTGTTCAACTGGTCTGCTAACAGTAAAGTGCCTAGAGATCCGTGAACTATGGTATGTTGCTTAAATGTTGGCATATGCTTCGGTGTTGCACCCCACCATATGCCGGATCACGTGGTCACTTTGGCTTGGCACACGAGGCCTCACAAATTAGGTCTCAAACTCATGAGCTGACTTGTGAAGCATGCCATGTACATAACCGGAGGGGTTTCGGAGCCAATGATGTGATATTCTTCGGCATTGACCTTTGGTCTATATCACCCTTGTATATGACTTTCCGGTTTGACACATGTATGGAGCATTTGGATATTTGCCGTATGCATTTTTGAGTATATAATTGACTTTTGGGCATAATGGTGTGATTTGCCTGATTTTGCCATGTTGTGAGGTCAACATCATGGGGCAGTTCTCCAAGCCCAATCGACTCCAAGTCCAACCAAGGTTATGTCAGGGTAGGGCATGGTCCTGAGTGCCACTCTAGGCCATGACACGCCACCCCCCCTATTGTACTAGGATTTATAGGCTTGGGGGTGAACACATTTTTGGGGTTTATGTAGTGACTTTTGACACATGGCATTCAGCCATCTCATGTGACCTGGTTCAGGGCAATATGTTGGTGAGTCAAGGGAAGGTCTTGAGTCCAGGGAATGAGGGGTTTATGGCTGTGAATGTGTATGTTTACCTCTTTCCCCAACTTTGCTTTATTTGTGTTCATATGCCAATTTCAGGGCTTTCCTCTTTGGTGCAATTCTTGTACATGCCCTCCACCGTGAGACGACCGGTGTGCTGAACGGAAGCCCGCAGCCTGATTTGGATTGTGAATTGGGTTATTGCTGTATTTGTGGGATCTGGTTGCTGTTTCAGGGTTGAAGGAGGATTTTATTTCTATATTTTTGGACTTTGGACCCTTTGGAATTTGAGGAATGCAATCACTGATCCGGAGTAAATCAGCAGGGGTTACAGGCGGAAGGGGCATAGCGGGGGCCGGTCCTGGTAGGGACCTTCTTTATGGTAGCAGAGGCTTACCTGCTGCCCCTACCTACCGCCGACCCGGGGACTTGGGCCCCTATGAGCCCTGCCCAAGTACGCCCCGGGTGCGTATTGTGGACTCGGTGGAGACCACGCCGGAGATTGGAGCCAGAGAAGAGCCGAGACGCTCAAGAGCATGGCGAACTCCGGAAGTTGAAGCCCGAAGAGAAGTACGGCATTCGGGAAGAGGAGGACTTGATATGGAGGACCTGGTCTCCATGTGCGAGCGACGCTGCCGCAAGGCATGCAACCTCCGCTCGGCTGCGGAGGACTCTAACGAGGCCTGCCATTCAGGCAGCAGTGGAGGACGGGCCCGGCGCTACCGGAAGCGCGGGTCACCCAAGTCCGCGGCAAGGGACGCCGGGGCTATGGATACGTACCCCAGCCCGGTCAGGCTGTGGGAATCCGAGGGGCACTCTGAGGGCTATCGGACAGCCTATGAGCCACCTTCGGAGCCAGAGGAGATGTCCGCGCCGATCGCCAGGGCGCATACGGCCCCCGAGCCCGCCCTGAAGCACGACGCCGAGGGCTTGGAGAGGCCAGCCAGGGCCCGGACGGCACCTGTGCCCCAGCACACAGGACCAGAGACGGACGCCTTAGGCGATACGCCCATGGGAGACGAGTCTGAGGTGCCGGGAAGAGCGGGATGCGCCGGATCAGGCAGAAAGCAGGCTGAGTGCCACTGCGAGCACGTGTCCTTCCTCATGGGCAAGTACCCAAAGATGGGGATGGACGCCATAGTGCATCGCCTAGACCGCCTGGACAACGCGAAGGATGGTCTAGAGGAAGACGTCGCGGGGTTCCTGGACGACCAGTCGGCCGCGGAGAAAGACATGGAGGAGCTGCGAGCGGAACGGGACCGGTACCGGGAGAATCTGGAGCTTGCCCTGGAGAAGCAGCAGCGAGTGGTGGACAGCATCCTCCACCTGGTGGAGGACATGTCGGGACGCCTGAAAAGGCTAGAGGAGCAACAGCTCCTCGCCTCGGGTCCGGAGCTCCCGGCAAAGCCGGGCGCGGCAGAGCTTGTGGAGCGGGTTAAGACCCTCAGGAGCGCCATGGATAAACCCATGGGCGGCCCTGCAGAGGCACCCTACGCGCCTCCGCGTGTTGACCCGGGTGCGCTGCCGTTTGTTCCCATGTTCAGCGAATCCACAATGCTCGGGGAACACACGGCACCGGCTGGGTCCATGCGGGAAGGGCACGTAACCACGGACCCGAGGAGCCTGACGGTACAGATGTCCCATGCCGCCCAGAATGTACCGATCACGACGAATATGGTAGTTTATGCGGAAGAGGAGATCCAGAGCCAGACCATACAGGGGCGACCCATGGGAAGCGCCGACGGACATGGTCGAGGTCATCCAAGCGGAAACCTGTGGGCGAAGGACCCCAACACGGGGATATGGACGGCCGACGGAGCAAGTCCTTCCCGCATTCCAAACCCCATGGGTTCAGGCCCAACTGGACCGCACTCCATGGAGGAGAGGGATGTACGGGGAGTGTACTCACACCCCCCGGCCACAGGTGGTACACGTCTCGCTGGAGTGGTGGCTGGGGACGTCGGAGACGCCATCAGGATTGACGACCTCAGGGGAATCAAAATCCCCTACTATGACGGCAACCCCTCCAACCTGGACGACTTCATCCTGGACTGGGAGGACTTCGCCGAGGAGGTCGTCGGCGAGATGCGGGGAGCGCCACGGGACAGGTGGGTATGCCGGACATTCCCACACCGGCTGGCGCAGGACCTGAAGGAGGAGCTGCGGGATCAGATCCGGGAAGGATTGATCTGTACGGAGCAGGCCTGCCTCCAGTGGTTGGAGGATGAGGAGCGGGTGGACGCTCCGAACCAGAAGCTGGAAGACTTGTGGTCCATCCTGCTGCCGCTGGACCGCGGTGAGTTGCGGGTCCGGGAGTGGAACCGGTATCTGCGGAAGTATCGCAGATGCCTCAAGCTGGTGGAGGACTGGAACGAGGGCACCGAGGTCCGCCACCTCCCTGAAGGACGTCCTCCCCGGCCACTGGAAGAGGCGAGTGGAAGACGAGGAGAAGAAGCGCGCCAAGAAGCGGGTGGCGGTGCGGATCATGGCGGCAGAGGATACCCATGCGGGTATCATGGGTTTCTTCAGGAGGAACCTGGGCGAGCCCAACCGGATGTTGGGACTGAAGAACGCCGTGTACGTGGAGGTATTTGGAGACTCCATGGGGCAAAGGTTGCTGCGCCTCAACAACGTGGAGTGGAGGCGCGGGGAGCCGCTGAGGATGCAGGTCATCTTCGCCCGCATGAGCCTGGACGAGATCGTGAAGTACATCACGGTGGAGTTGAAGCTCAATGCGAAGAACGAGGCCCACGTGCAGGATCGACATGGTCATGGACCACGAGGCCACCGAGAATACCGCCATCATCGGGAGATCCAGGAGGACACGGCCAACTCTGCGGAGGATGGTAGTGGAAGTGGCCAAGACCACTGGTCCCGGGAGGATCACGAGGAGGCCCATTTCTTCGCGTTTGTGGCGCACAACGTGAGGGACCATGGGCAGGATCGGTCCAGATGGACCCAGGTGGGACCCAAGAAGGGCAACGCGCCAAGGAGGATCGGGAACCCACCGCTCTCGTTCCGAGAGTACAGGTCTCAGCACGACGGGTGCTGGGTCTGTTATGGCAAGGGAAACGACCATGCACACGACCACCGTCAGTGCAAGGTGTATGAGGCGGATAAGAAGGCCTACTTCGCCGCTCACCCCGAGAAGAAGCCCAAGGAGCAGCGGATTTCTGATTGGAAGACGAAGGGCGGAGACGGGGGAAAAGGCCAAGGCAAAGGCCAAGGAAAAGGCGGAGGAAGAGGCTATGGTGGTGGACCTGGCCAAGACCGACGAGTGAGGTCGTTCGAGGAGGTGGCTGAGGACATGTTGAGGACGTCGGAGGAACTCAAAGCCCAGCAACGTGGTGGACAAAGTCCTGGCGGATCGCAACCGGAAGGGGCTGCGGGAAGCCAAGTCTAGAGGAGCCCCCACGGGAGTGGGACCTCGGAGGTCCCTCCTCCGAAAATCAGTGGAATCCCAGAGAAAGCGAAGGCACATCGGGTGCCGAAGAAGGCTCCAGAAGAGCCAAAACCACTGAGTTTCGCCACTCCCAACCCCTGGAGCGCCCTGCCAAGGGAAGTACATGTGGGTACGGGACGTGGCAAGAAGGAAGGAGCGACCACGGAGAGCCCCGTGGACGGGCAGGACCAACCCAAGATCTACATCATCCGTGACCATACCCTTGAAGTCCTGATGCACCCGGACGTGCTAGAGTTGCATGCCGTGAGAGTCGTCCATACACCTCATGGTGACGAGCGGCAGTTGCACTTGAAAGTGCGAGTACGGTGCGGACGAGAGGAGAAGGTGGTGGATGTGTTAGTGGATACCTGTGCCCAGGTGAGCCTGGTCCGGAGAGGGTTGTTCAAGGAGGAATCCCTGCAGCCCAGCCGGAGGGCGGTACGCCTGAAGGTCGCCAACGGAGAGATTATGGGTGGTGGTACCCATGAGGCCACTATCAGTATGGAATTCTGGGAGCATGAGCGCTTGAACCGCCCTGATCAGGCGAAGAGAAGCACTGTATCTGGGAACTTCTCTGTGGCCGACATTACCGATTGGGATATGATCATGGGGTATGACTTCATGGTGGCAAATGCCATTGGAGCCCTTCCCCATCGTGCAACGCTGGTCCGGGAGGATGATGAATGCCTCACATGGCTGTCCACGGACTATGCATGCGGATCATCCCAATGGAATGCTGAGGAAGAGGATCGGATCGTCCAAGCGGTGCAAGCTGTGGGTGCCAAGTCCAGAGGAGACCGCGGAGTTCAGCTCACGGAATACGGAGTGGCGCCACAGGTGTATGACAGGATGATCCAGACGCTGGGAGCCGAAGCGCCCGAGACGGACGGCTTCGCTTCCCGGGATGCCCCACTTCTGCGGAAGTGTCCCTACGTGCTCATTTGGATCAGGTACCCTTGAATTACCCAAGTGAAACCGTGGTTCAACCGAGTTCAACCGCGCACTTTCATTACGGCTTCCCCACGGTTGAACCCCTATCGAGGTACAGCAACAAATTGCTAAGTAGCAACCTGAAAACCGCTATTTTTCAGCCCTGCAAGAGATGCCACACCCCCTAAAAAAAATGCTTTTGAAAACCCTCTTACCTCATTGCTGCAAAACACTGGAGACATATTTCTCTTGGATCATATTTCACAGCGGTGGTGTTGTAGGTGCCAGTGGCGGCGGCTGTATTGGTGAAACCGCACGGCTTCACCATCAACTTTTCGTTAGGCGTGGTGACATACACCCCTGCGCCTTGTTTGGATTTCCCTTAGGACTTTGGACCCTTTTTAGTGAACAACAATTACATGCAAGCCTACACCTGATTGTCAGAAGCTTGCTTCCTCATAGATTGCACTAAAATGTAACCGGCTTTCGAGGTGGTTCGACCGCTGGACAGGCGCGCGGTTGCACCGGCTTCACCGGTTCAACCGCTGTTGCACGAAGCGCTACACAAAAAACACATCTTCACCTTGGGAAGCCAAACGTGACCAGTTCGTTCTGCATCGCCACAGGCAGACGTCCCCATGCAATGCCTGTGTACGGTACGAGCACAATGCGCTGTCCAGACCACGCCAGAGGCACGTGGGGCCTAAGAGCGTTAAACATGACCCCATATCGAGGATCCACAATGTGTCCCCATAATAAATCACGCCCCCAACGTATCCATGCAGGACGAGAAGGCCCATTTGCACAAAGTAGGGCACTGGTAAACAGTTCCCCCCCCACAAAATCACCCAGGGCTATTTCCCCGTAAGGGGACTGTCATCCTTTGGATGCGTATGTACAAGCATGGGATGATCGCCCACCCAATGGACCACTGCGAGCGCAGTGTAGGTTAGTTGGGGGAGTACACTTCGGATGTGTGCGTTCACGCGCCGCACCAGTTCCGGATATCTCCTCGTTTGCACTGCAACTTGCACACGGTGATGCCCCTGCACCATTACGGCCCCCCACAACTGCCTACGGTACCGTGCTCCATGTCCTTCCCGCCACTGCCACCCCCTCATTCCCTTGAGGCACGTAAAAAGTCACTCGTTTGGGAGTGGCTCTTCCTTCACGTGAGGCACTGGTGCACCAACCTCTGGGGCTGCCTCTTCGTTATCTTCCTGCTTACATGCAGGCATTTCCTCGTCCTTCGGCGCTTCACCAACCTCCTCAATCTCCTCTTGCCCAACCGGGGCTGCAGGCGAGTCCTCCCCACTGTGCTGGTGCTCCTGCACCCCTGGACCAGCAGACTCCACCTTTTCTTCTTTGACCACCTGTTCTTCACTCTCCTTTGGCTCTGGCACCTCCGGCGGACTAGGCACAGGAATGTGCTTCTCAGTGTCCTTTGGCGCTGGAATCACGGGCGGCGTCAGCACAGGAACCCCATTGTCACTGTCCTTTTCCGCTTCAGCCTCCGGCGCGGGAGTGACCTCCTTCTCCTCGAGTGGACTGTACGAGGGGGACTTCTCCTCGAGTGGACTGTACGAGGGGGAGTCCTCCATTGTCTTCTTGCCCTCCTCATCGATCGCTTCCTGTTTCTGGGCGCGGCGCTCTTTCAACGCCTCCTCGGCAGCGTGGGGGTTACTGAAGCTTGTGCTGTCCTTGACTGCAAAAACTGGCCACGTTGTCCCAGCTGCATCGCCCTCCTCCTCCCACTGTGGGGGAAGGAAGACCAATTCTTTCCCCTTTTTGGGCCGGGGGGTCCCCTTCGTGGCTTTCCCCGGGGTACCCACGGCCAGACGTGGCTCGCCATCAGGACCGTCCACAATGACCCATCGAATCGGCGTGTTGGCCGCCCATCAGAACCGCTGTCGCAGCTCTTTGCGCGTGTCCTCCACCGCCAGTCGTCGTTGTTGGGCTTGATCCAGGCTCTGCAAAAAGGAAAAAACAGTGAAACCGTGGTTCAGGCGGTTCAAGCGTGCGGTTGAACTACACTTCACCGGTTCAACCGCGCACACCTCCAGAGCTGACGCATGCGCCGATTCTGCCCTGATCGCTTTCTCCTCGTCGCCATCCTTCGATCCCGCAGCCAACGCTGTTGCCAGGGCCTTTACATCCTGCGCCGTGTCGCTGGGGAGCTTGCCAGAGTCACTGTCGGAACTGGGGGCCGGAACTACCATCTTCTTCTTCTTCTTTGGGATATGCTTTGCGGCTGGGACCCATTCGTGCTCTTCAAAAAGGGGGTCTGACTCGTCCGTCTCACTGCTGTCCGGGGCGATTTTCCGCTTTTTCGAGGAAGCACCGCTGCCAGTTTTGGTTTTCTTATTCGGCTTCTTGTCGCCAGAGACTTGGGCCTTCGCGGGCGGTGCTTCAGCCTTTGCACTTGTCCGCTTCTCGTTCCGGAGCTCCTTCCGGGCGGACTGAAACAGGGACTTCGGAACCACTTTGCTGCCAGGGGTGCTCGTCTCTTCGGGTGGCGGTGGTGCTGGAAGACGTGGAGGCTTGGGGGCCTTTCCACTGCTCTCGGATGCTGCACCTGCTCCAAGTGGGCGGTCCCACACACTCTTGTAGAACTCCTCAAAGCTCTCTCCCACACGACTTGGTTTGGGCGCGGTGGTGACGGCTGGACTGGACTCCAGAGGCGTTGACCTCTGCCGTTCTGGCGCAAGACTGCCTTGCCCGGCATTGCCCAATTCCCGCAAGCCCCGCTGCACGCCACGACTCATGCGGTCGACCACTTGAGCGGCGCTAGGGATCTGCCGATACCACACGTCCCACCACTCCACGATGGGCATGGGTGGCCATCACCCGCGGACGACAATGCCAGGGCCACGCCGATCCACCACGAACATGTGCTCAGGCACATCACTGGCGGTCAACTGCAGAGACAGCAAGGAGGCCGGTGAACCGCAGAAGTGGGGGAACGCGATTCAGTGTGTAGGAAGGTGACGCTCAAAAGTGCACGGTTGAAGACGGTGAAGGCGGTTCAGCCGCACCGTTGAACCCGCTGAAACGACGGTTGAACTACTGCACACCTGTTGCACCCCTTGGATCGCTTGAACCACACTTGGGTGCACGAATGGCGATGGTGCCATTGCCGGTGGCGCCGCTGCTGCCGTCGCGGCGCTTGCCTTGGCCTTCTTGTGCTTTCCCCCACCTGAGATGGTGGCGCCCATAGCCAGCATGCTGCCTGGAGTCGCCGTGTACCGCTGGACCTCCGATTCGTCGAACCAGCCTGGTGGCAACTGCACCGGGGCCTTGAAGAAGAAGCGCGGACCGTGTCCTGCGCTGTGACCACCGCCGCGGCCCACGGAGTCCGCGCCAAACCAGGACGCGCTCCTGGCAACACCGCACCCCGCGGTGGCCCATATCCTGAACAGGGCATCCAGCCCTGGTTCGTCCAGGGACATGTGGCCCTGGGGGTCGCTCGACAGACCCACACGGAGCACCTACAATCAGAAAAACGCGCATCAGAACATTCATAAACAGAAAAAAACACAGCAACGAAACGCAGCATGCGCCATATCAAAACATCTACCAAAAGACCGAAAAACACCAGCACAATCAACTAGCAAACAACAAGACAACAGCAGACCTTCCACTCCGAAAACTCCCCGGCGCTCAGGCACTTCGTCTCCCAGGGGTACGACTGTACCCCATCCTTGTCTTCTTGGCGGTGCTTCTTCATCCACAGCGTCATGGCACGGCGGAACACGTACTTCGGCGTCACGTCAGCCAGCCATCGCCACTCAGGCGTCTCGGGCGCCAGGGTGGTGTCGGGGTTGCAGGTGTTGTGGACCACCACTTCTTCCTTCAGCGGGAACTTGTCGGCCAGGTGGGGGGCTGGAGGCGCTGCCGCTGCTTGTGGCGCTGGCGCGGCAGGGGGATCGGCGCCTTGGCCCGTACCCAGTGCCCGCAGGCAGTCCTGCAAGGCCTTCCCCAAAGACTCGGGGTCCATGGTGCAAACGCACCTGAGAGAAGCAGGGGTGAAACCGTGGGGAAGCCGGTTCAACCGCACGGATGAACCTCCTGAACCACGGTTGAACCACACACACACCTCCTAGTTGCCAACTTCCAATTGAGCGTGCACTACGTGCTCATCTTCCCGTCGCCGCCGCCCGTCCCATCGAGGCATCTCCTTGTAGAGGAAGGGGCGCTCGTGCGCATGGCGGAGCATTGCCTCATCCTTTTCCTCCTTGGTAGCCTTACGACCACCACCCCGGGAACTTGTGGTTAGAAAGCTGTCTTTAAAGACATAGTTAAGCGACTCAACAATGTCGCCACAAAACATGGCCCCCCCCCAAGGTTGCAAATTACCCAATACAATGGCCCCCTCGTTGCGGAGCCACAGCAAGTAGGGGGATCGTTTATGGGGACATATAGTGTTTTGAAACCTTTTTGCAATTTGTGCACACCCTTGGACGAATGGATCATATGTCCACCGATAGATAGCGGTTAGCAATTTCCCCATGTCCTCAACGGTAGTGGTGACATGTGGTGTTAGACGCAAACTCTTTGCAATGGGCAACCAATTGGCAAACAAGTGCCATGTCTCTTCCCCATCGGGGAAGGACCGGCCTTTCAAAGAAACATTGGTCTTAGCGTCCCTTAGGAGGCTTTGAACCTTGGATCGTTGTGGTACCGTCAACATTGTGGCTCGTGTGCGCACAAACGTTGTTAAGTATTCACCACATCGTATCACAAGATGAAGAACACACATGATGACACACCCTATACGGTCATCCACTTTCAATAATGGACTTTCGATGCACCCTTTTGCGCCAACACAACTAACTCCTTGTCTCCTATACTTTAGGAAATTTGCTTCAAGTCTTGTACTTCGTCGCCATTCACACCCTACCCATCTTTCTTTCTCCCTAGACCATGTCGCAAAAGAATAAATTGAACCAATTTCATAAAATGTTGATAGACCAAGTATATGACGAAGCCAAGGGCTATCGCCTCCAATAATGACAACCGTTCGCACCCAAAACCCTCGGAGCAACATGTAGCCACGGTCAATAATTTGTTGTATTTTTTTTAGTGTCTCTCCAAAGAGGACACGCACAAGATCCGTTTCATGCTCACTTACGAGAGCAAGATCAAGGGTCCAATTGTAGAGCAAAGTTCGTGCTTTTTGCATGTGGTTTGCAAAACCACATGCAATTTGGCACCATGACCTTGCTCCACATGGAAACCCATCACCACGCACTATAAGTACATAGGGGTGATCATCCCTAAATCTTGGGAAGTGCATTTCTTCTAGCACATCCCTTTGATCACCTATATATTGTATCCAATCATCCACATCCCGACGAACCCCAACTCTTCCATCCTTTATGGTCGTTTTTAGTACTTGTCTCTTACTTAACGTGAACCAAGCTTTATCCATCGTTGCATACGACGGAAAGCAATGTGTCCATGGGACGGTGCTTGCACGGGTTTTCTTCTCTTTGGCATCGGCCCACGAAATAAGCTTCTTGTACCTAGGGACGGTTGAACCGAGAAATTGGGATGAAGTGCGCGGTTGAACCGGCAGTTGAATGGGTCGCCGTCATGGCACCAAAAAGCGTGCAATGGTACCAACCACAAAGTATTCACATTTGTGACGCGGGCAACACGTTGCAACTCATATGTTCATGCTTTGGGCAACATTAAGCGATTATTTTGCCGTGCAAACGTTGTCATGAAGCACAATCACAATTGTTCATTTGTGATAAGGGTTCAACCGCACCGTTGAACCCCGTTGAACCCCGTTGAACCACTTGTAGGCATGTGTGCATTATGCCACATACCTTCGCTTCGGCATCCCAAGGTCCAAAATGAGGCGCACAGCGTCGGATCCTGTCAAATTTTTTTTTGTAGCCCTTTTTGTCTGTTTGGAAGCCCTCTGTGTGTTACCAATTCGGTCAGCAAGTTGTTTCCACAGGCGTTTTGTCGTGCCGTTTGTGCAAAAAAAGGTGAACAAGTCGTCCACCAGCTGTTGGTCCCCCCACCCGCTGTAGTGGTCGTTCACCACTTGCAGCCAGTGGTGGGACATTTTTCAATTTTTTTTAAAAAAGCTTTGTCACGCGTCAGTTTCAGGCGGTTATGCAAATATTTTGTTCAGAAACGCGGGCGCCACTGCGGCAGCCGCCACCGCCAGCGCTGGCGGTGGTTCAACCGCGGTTCAACCGCGGTTCAGCGGTTCAACCGCGCCCCTTCCGAGTTCAACCGGGTTAAACCGGGTAAGGCCACTGTGTGAAGTACCTGATCGAAATGAGCACGAGGAGCAGCGGATTTCTGATTGGAAGACGAAGGGCGGAGACGGGGGAAAAGGCCAAGGCAAAGGCCAAGGAAAAGGCGACGGAAGAGGCTACGGTTGTGGACCTGGCCAAGACCGACGAGTGAGGTCGTTCGAGGAGGTGGCTGAGGACATGTTGAGGACGTTGGAGGAACTCAAAGCCCAGCAACGTGGTGGACAAAGTCCTGGCGGATCGCAACCGGAAGGGGCTGCGGGAAGCCAAGTCTAGAGGAGCCCCCACGGGAGTGGGACCTCGGAGGTCTCTCCTCCGAAAGTCAGTGGAATCCCAGAGAAAGCGAAGGCACATCGGGTGCCGAAGAAGGCTCCAGAAGAGCCAAAACCACTGAGTTTCGCCACTCCCAACCCCTGGAGCGCCCTGCCAAGGGAAGTACATGTGGGTACGGGACGTGGCAAGAAGGAAGGAGCGACCACGGAGAGCCCCGTGGACGGGCAGGACCAACCCAAGATCTACATCATCCGTGACCATACCCTTGAAGTCCTGATGCACCCGGACGTGCTAGAGTTGCATGCCGTGAGAGTCGTCCATACACCTCATGGTGACGAGCGGCAGTTGCACTTGAAAGTGCGAGTACGGTGCGGACGAGAGGAGAAGGTGGTGGATGTGTTAGTGGATACGGGTGCCCAGGTGAGCCTGGTCCGGAGAGGGTTGTTCAAGGAGGAATCCCTGCAGCCCAGCCGGAGACCGGTACGCCTGAAGGTCGCCAACGGAGAGATTATGGGTGGTGGTACCCATGAGGCCACTATCAGTATGGAATTCTGGGAGCATGAGCGCTTGAACCGCCCTGATCAGGCGAAGAGAAGCACTCTATCCGGGAACTTCTATGTGGCCGACATTACCGATTGGGATATGATCATGGGGTATGACTTCATGGTGGCAAATGCCATTGGAGCCCTTCCCCATCGTGCAACGCTGGTCCGGGAGGATGATGAATGCCTCACATGGCTGTCCACGGACTATGCATGCGGATCATCCCAATGGAATGCTGAGGAAGAGGATCGGATCGTCCAAGCGGTGCAAGCTGTGGGTGCCAAGTCCAGAGGAGACCGCGGAGTTCAGCTCACAGAATACGGAGTGGCGCCACAGGTGTATGACAGGATGATCCAGACGCTGGGAGCCGAAGCGCCCGAGACGGACGTCTTCGCTTCCCGGGATGCCCCACTTCTGCGGAAGTGTAGGAGGCATTGGCATCGAGGAGACTCAGCCTGGCACCGGCATTGGGGTTTGGAGGAGTGGGGACCCATGTATTGGCATGGCTCCCTGGACAATACCAGACGTACGGTGGAGAAGATCATCGCGGATAGGGCGAAGGGGATCCTGGTCATAACCGGCATAGGATCCACCCCATGTCCGCTGGAGGGTCTCAAGTCGACGCTGGACTCCATCACCCTGAACGAGATGTCATTCGGGCCAGAGGAGGGGCTGTTCATCGACGCCAAGGGTGTATCATTTTTAACGTGAGGTTATGTCCATGGAGGGACATGGCATATCATGGTGGGAGCCACATTTTGAGGGTATGTGTTATATGCATGGTATATGTTTGATATGCTCACGCCCATGCTATATATCTTCGTGTGGCCGAAGAGATGGGGAGCCATACGTGACAAGGGCCTTGCCCATGTCCCAATTGTGGATTTCAAAGCGCTAGACTAAGTCTACCGCGTATGTATTGCTCATGGTATGCTTGGCAAAGAGATCCATGAGTGCACTCCCATTTTCATGGGGCATGTAGATATGGGTGGCGAAGGTATCTCCATGCGCCGGATTGGGGATCCAAGTGGGGGAAGGGTTCGTAAATGGTTCGAATCATTTGTGTATTGAACCATGAGCGGATATCATGGGTGAGCATAGAGATATGCTATCATGACAACTTTGTATTTGGACATATTTTCATGTTTTTGACCTCATTTTATGCTCATTTTTGTGTTTTATGTTTTCAACTGGTCGGCTAACAGTAAAGTGCCTAGAGATCCGTGAACTATGGTATGTTGCTTATATGTTGGCATATGCTTCGGTGTTGCACCTCACCATATGCCGGATCACGTGGTCACTTTGGCTTGGCACACGAGGCCTCAGAGAATTACGTCTCAAACTCATGAGCTGACTTGTGAAGCATGCCATGTACATAACCGGAGGGGTTTCGGAGCCAATGATGTGATATTCTTCGGCATTGACCTTTGGTCTATATCACCCTTGTATATGACTTTCCGGTTTGACACCTGTATGGAGCATTTGGATATTTGCCGTATGCATTTTTGAGTATATAATTGACTTTTGGGCATAATGGTGTGATTTGCCTGATTTTGCCATGTTGTGAGGTCAACATCAACGGGCAGTTCTCCAAGCCCAATCGACTCCAAGTCTAACCAAGCTTATGTCAGGGTAGGGCATGGTCCTGAGTGCCACCCTAGGCCATGACACGCCACCCCCCCTATTGGACTAGGATTTATAGGCTTGGGAGAGAACACATTTTTGGGGTTTATGTAGTGACCTTTGACACATGGCATTCAGCCATGTCATGTGACCTGGTTCAGGGCAATATGTTTGTGAGTCAAGGGAAGGTCTTGAGTCCAGGGAATGAGGGGTTTATGGCTGTGAATGTGTATGTTTACCTCGTTCCCTAACTTTGCTTTATTTGTGTTCATATGCCAATTTCAGGGCTTTCCTCTTTGGAGCAATTCTTGTACATGCCCGCCACCGTGAGACGACCGGTGTGCTGAACGGAAGCCCGCAGCCTGAATTGGATTGTGAATTGGGTTATTGCTGTATTTGTGGGATCTGGTTGCTGTTTCAGGGTTGAAGGAGGATTTTATTTCTATATTTTTGGACTTTGGACCCTTTGGAATTTGAGGAATGCAATCACTGATCCGGAGTAAATCAGCAGGGGTTACAGGCGGAAGGGGCATAGCGGGGGCCGGTCCTGGTAGGGACCTTCTTTAGCAGGGACGCCAGCTTACCAGGCATGGGACGGCATTGCCCGTGACCAACCACGTGACCCGCAAACTCCACTTCCTTCACGAAGAGTGAGGCTTTGGTGGGCTTGCACACCATGTTGTGCTTGTCCAGCTCGCTGAGCACTCGGCGCAGATCCTTCTCATGCGCTTCGATGAGCTCGTCCTCAGTCATGTCCTCCGTGCCGGACCCGATGATGATGTCATCCACAAAGGGGTCGGCACAATCCCGGACTGGACCGAGTAGGTCTTTCATCATGCGCTAGAAAGCGGCGTTGCCATTCTTGGGGCCCATGGGCACCACTTTCCACTGCATGGGCCCAAGCGGCGTCGACATTGCTGTGCAGGGCCTGGAGTCCGGGTGTAGCGGCATCTGGTGATAACCGTGTTTCAGGTCCAACACCGGGAAGATCCGCTTTTTCTGTTGTTTTTGGAGGATGGAGTCGATCAGGGGAAGCGAGTACGAGTCGTGCTCAGTTTGCTCGTTCAAACCCCTGTAATCAACCACCAACCTCCACTCGCCCTTCTCCTTCTTGGGCACGATAAAGGCTGGGCTGGCCCACTCACTGTCGGAGGGTTCGATCCATCCCTGCTCAATGAACTCGGCGAACAGCTTCTTCATGGCCTCGGCCCGATCGCCCTGAAGTTTGTACTCCCGATGACGATAGATCTTGGGGTTCGGCTTCAGCTTGATCCTCGCTGTGCCAAACCTCCCTCGATCTGGAGGGTTCTTGTTGGCGACACCACTGAATAGCCGCGGATAGGAATTGATCAACCTCTCCTTCAGCTCGGCGACCTTCAGGTTCTCCTGGGCCTCTTCAGGCGCTTGCTTCGGTATCGATACAACCGACCGCACTGCGGTATAGGCCTCTTCTGGGTCCAAATCCGACTTCTCCTCGTCCGATATGCCGTCTTCATCGTTGTGGGGTGCACTTCCCACCGATAACTTTCGGAAATTTGCGGCGTCTGGCTGGTTCTTGTCGCTATCGGCCCCCATTTTTGGAAGATCCCACGTCGGCGGGTCCGACCCAACCGGGCCATCGTATTGGTCCGCGATGTGATCCATGACCCTCGCCATGAACTCATCCTTCTCGTACTTGCCGGTGACCAACATCTTGTCATCCCACCAATGCGGAGATGTGACCATGGCCCGCCTCTTCTTGGCTGCCACACGGTCGTGCATCCCCATCCGCATGTAGTTGACGACGTTGTCAAACTCGGCGTGGGACAGGACGTCAATGCCATCAATAGGCTGATCCGTCCCCTCCTTGGGCTCAAACATGACCTTCATGGGCACCGCCTCCACCCTACGGATGATCGCTTCATCACCCATGGGCTGGGCTTGCGCCCCATCCACCAGGAAAGCCTTGGTACCCCACGCTTGACCCGGGGAGGGCATTGATACACCCTTGGCGTCGATGAACAGCTCCTCCTCTGGCCCGAATGACATCTCGTTCAGGGTGATGGAGTCCAGCGTCGACTTGAGACCTTCCAGCGGACATGGGGTGGATCCTATGCCGGTTATGACCAGGATCCCCTTCGCCCTATCCGCGACGATCTTCTCCACCGTACGTCTGGTTTTATCCAGGGAGCCATGCCAATACATGGGCCCCCATTCCTTCAAACCCCAATGCCTATGCCAGGCTGAGTCTCCTCGATGCCAATGCCTGCTACACTTCCGCAAGAGTGGGGCATCCCGGGAAGCGAAGACTTCCGTCTCGGGCGCTTCGGCTCCCAGCCTCTGGATCATCCTGTCATACACCTGCGGCGCCATTCCATACTCCGTGAGCTGAACCCCGCGGTCTCCTCTGGACTTGGCACCCACACCTTGCACCGCTCGGACGATCCGATCCTCTTCCTCAGCATTCCATTGGGATGATCCGCATGCATAATCCGTGGACAGCCATTTGAGGCATTCATCATCCTCCCGGACCAGCGTTGCGCGATGGGGAAGGGCTCCAATGGCATTTGCCACCATGAAGCCATACCCCATGATCATATCCCGATCTGTAATGTCGGCCACATAGAAGTTCCCGGATAGAGTGCTTCTCTTCGCCAAATCAGGGCGGTTCAAGCGCTCATGTTCCCAGAATTCCATACTGATAGTGGCCTCATGGGTGCCACCACCCATGATCTCTCCATTGGCCACCTTCAGGCGTACCTGTCTCCGGCTCGGCTGCAGGGATTCCTCCTTGAACAACCCTCTCCGGACCAGGCTCACCTGGGCACCCGTATCCACCATCACATCCACCACCTTCTCCTCTCGTCCGCACCGTACTCGCACTTTCAAGTGCAACTGCCGCTCGTCACCATGAGGCGTATGGACGACTCTCACGGCATGCAACTCTAGCACGTCCGGGTGCATCAGGACTTCAAGGGTATGGTCACGGATGGTGTAGAACTTGGGCTGGTCCTGCCCATCCACGGGGCTCTCCGTGGTCGCTCCTTCCTTCTTGCCATGTCCCGTACCCACATGTACTTCCCTTGGCAGGGCGCTCCAGGGGTTGGGAGTGGCGAAACTCAGTGGTTTTGGCTCTTCTGGAGCCTTCTTCGGCACCCGATGTGCCTCGGATTCCTCAGGGATTCCACTGATTTTCGGAGGAGAGACCTCCGAGGTCCCACTCTCGTGGGGGCTCCTCTAGACCAGACTTCCCGCAGCCCCTTCCGGCTGCGATCCGCCAGGACTTTGTCCACCACGTTGCTGGGCTTTGAGTTCCTCCAACGTCCTCAACATGTCCTCAGCAACCTCCTCGATCGACCTCACTGGTCGGTCTTGGCCAGGTCCACCACTATAGCCTCTTCCTCCGCCTTTCCTTTGGCCTTTGCCTTGGCCTTTTCCCCCGTCTCCGCCCTTCGCCTTCCAATCGGCAATCCGCTCCTCCTTGGGCTTCTTCTCGGGGTGGGCGGCGAAGTAGGCCTTCTTGTCCGCCTCATACACCTTGCACTGACGGTGGTCGTGTGCATGGTTGTTACCCTTGCCATAACAGACCCAGCACCCGTCGTGCTGAGACCTGTACCCCCGGGGCGAGAGCGGTGGGTTCCCGATCCTCCTAGGCTCTTTGCCCTTCTTGGGTCCCACCCGGTTCCATCTGGACCGATCCTGCCCATGGTCCCTCACGTTGTGCGCCACAAACACGAAGAAATGGGCCTCCTCGCGATCCTCCCGGGACCCGGTCCCGTGGTCTTGGCCACTTCCACTACCATCCTCCGCGGAGTTGGCCGTGTCCTCCTCTATCTCCCGATGATGGCGGTCTTCTCGGTGGCCTCCTTGTCCATGACCTTGTCGATCCTGCACGTGGGCCTCGTTCTTGGTGTTGAGCTTCAGCTCCACCGTGATGTACTTCACGATCTCGTCCAGGCTCATGCGGGCGAAGATGACCTGCATCCTCAGCGGCTCCCCGCGCCTCCACTCCACGTTGTTGAGGCGCATCAGCCTTTGCCCCATGTTGTCGCCGAATACCAACACGTAGACGGCGTTCTTCAGCCCCAACATTCAGCTGGGCTCGCCGAGGTTTCGCCGGAAAAACTCCATTATCCAGGAGTGCCTGTCCTCCGATGCCATGATCTGTACGGCCACGCGCTTCTCCGCTCTCTTCTTCTCCTCATCCTCCACTCTTCTCTTCCAATGCCCGGGGAGGACGTCATTCAGCAGGTGTCGGATCTCGCTGGCCTCGTTCCAGTCCTCAATCAGCTTGAGGCTTCTTCGGTACTTGCGGATGTACCGATTCCATTCTCGGACCCTCAGTTCCCCGCGCTCCAGCGGCAGCGGAATGGACCACAAATCCTCCAACTTCTGGTTGGGGGCGTCCACTTGCTCTTTGTCCTCCAGCCACTGGAGGCAGGCCTGCTCCGTCTGAATCAATCCCTCGCGGATCTGATCCCTGAGCTCCTCCTTCAGGTCCTGCGCCAGCCTGTGTGGGAATGTCCGACATACCCACTTGTCCCTTGGCGCTCCCCTCATCTCGCCGATGACCTCCTCGGCGAAGTCCTCCAAATCAAGGATGAAGTCATCCAGGTTGGAGGGGTTGCCATCGTAGTAGGGGATTTGATTCCCCTGAGGTCGTCAATCCTGACGGCGTCTCCGACGTCCGCAGCCACCACTCCACCGAGGCGAATACCACCTGTGGCCGGGGGGTGTGAGTACACTACCCGTACATCCCTCTCCTCCATGGAGTGCGGTCCAGTTGGGCCTGAACCCATGGGGTTTGGAATGCGGGAAGGACTTGCTTTACCGGCCGTCCATATCCCCGTATTGGGGTCCTTAACCCAGGTTTCCCGCCTGGATGACCCCGACCATGTCCGTCGGCGCTTCCGATGGTTCGCCCCTGCATGGTCTGGCTCTGGATCTCCTCTTCCGCATAAACTGCATGGGCAGTCGTAGTGATCGGTAGATCCTGGGCGGCATGGGACATCTGTGCAGTCAGGCTCCTCGGGTCCGTGGTTGCGTGCCCTTCCTGCATGGACCCGGCCGGTGCCGTGTGTTCCCCGAGCATTGTGGATTCGCTGAACATGGGAACAAACGGCAGCGCACCCGGGTCAACACGCGGAGGCGCGTAGGGTGCCTCTGCCGGGCCGCCCATGGGTTTGTCCATGGCGCTCCGGAGGGTCTTAACCCGCTCCACCAGCTCTGCCGCGGCCGGCTTTGCCGGGAGCTCCGGACCCGAGGTGAGGGGCTGTTGCTCCTCTAGCCTTTTCAGGCGTCCCGACATGTCCTCCACTAGGTGGAGGAGGCTGTCCACCACTCGCTGCTGCTTCTGCAGGGCCAGCTCCAGATTCTCCCGGTACCGGTCCCGTTCCGCTCGCAGCTCCGCCATGTCTCTCTCCGCGGCCGACTGGTCATCCAGGATCCTGGCGACGTCCTCCTCTAGGCCGTCCTTCGCCTTGTCCAGGCGGTCGAGGCGATGCATGATGGCGTCCATCCCCATCTTTGGGCACTTGTCAGTGAGGAAGGACACGTGCTCGCAGTGGCATTCAGCGTGCTTTCCATCTGATCCGGCGCATCCCGCGGTTCCCGGCGCCTCGGACTCCTTCGCCATTGGTGTGTCGCCCATGCTATCCCGCGTTGGCTCCGTGTGCCGGGCCACAGGCGCCGTTCTGGCTCTGGCGGGCCTCTCCAACGCCTCGGCGTCATGCTCCAGGCTGGGTTCTGGGGCCGTGTTCACCCTTGTAGGCGGTCTGGCCGTCTCCTCCGACTCGGAGGGTTGCTCATAAGCTGTCCGATAGCCCTCAGAGTGCCCCTCGGAGTCCCACAGCCTGACCGGGCTGGGGTCCGTATCCATAGCCCCGGCGTCCACTGCCGCGGGCTTGGGTGACCCGCGCTTCCGGTAGTGCCGGGCCCGTCCTCCACTGCTGCCTGAATGGCAGGTCTCCTCAGAGTCCTCCGCGGCCGAGCGGAGGTTGCATGCCTTTCAGCAGCGACGCTCACACATGGAGACCAGGTCCTCCATGTCAAGTCCTCCTCTTGCCGAACGTCGTACTTCTCTTCCGGCTTCAACTTCCAGAGTTCGCCATGCTCCTGAGCGTCTCGGCTCTTCTCTGGTACCAATCTCCGGCGTGGTCTCCAGCGAGTCCACAATACGCACCCGGGGCGTACTTGGGCAGGGCTCATAGGGGCCCAAGTCCCCGGGTCGGCGGTAGGTAGGGGCAGCAGGTACGCCTCTGCTACCATAAAGAAGGTCCCTACCAGGACCGGCCCCTGCTGTGCCCCTTCCGCCTGTCACCCCTGCTGACTTGCTCCTGATCAGCGATTGCATTCCTCAAAATCCAGGATCCAAGATCCAAAAATATAGAAAATACAATCCTCCTCCAACCCTGAACAGCAACCAGATCCCACAAGTACAGCAATAACCCAATCCACAATCCAATCCACACTGCTGGCTTCCGTTCAGCACACCGGTCGTCCCGGGGTGGCGGGCATGTACAAGAATTGCACCAAAGAGGAAAGCCCTGAAAATGGCATATGAACACAAATAAAGCAAAGTTCGGGAAAGAGGTAAACATACACAGACTCATCCATAGACCCCTCATTCCCTGGACTCAAGACCTTCCCCTGACTCACCAACATGATGCCCTGAACCTAGTCAAATAAGGTGGCTAAATGCCATGTGTCAAAGGTCACTACACAAACCCCAAAAATGTGTTCTCTCCCAAGCCTCTAGATCCTAGCCCAATAGGGGAGGTGATGTGTCATGGCCTAGAGTGGCACTAAGGACCATGCCCTACCCTGACATAACCTTGGTTGGACTTGGAGTCGAATGGGCTTGGAGAACTGCCCCATGAAGATGACCTCATAACATAGCAAAATTAGGCAAATCACACCATAGTGCCCAAAAGTCAATTATATACTCAAAAATGCATACGGCAAATATCCAAATGCTGCATGCATGTGTCAAACCGGAAAGTAGTATACAAGGGTTATATAGACCAAAGGTTCATGCCCAAGAATATCCCATCATTGGCTCCGAAAACTACTACTCTACCGAACACAGAGACTAGCTCAGAGTTATCTGAAAGGTTGCAGATGTGCTTGGCCGAAGAGTGAAGTCTGATGAAGCGCAAGCAGGAGAGAAGCGCCCAAAACTCTGCATCACCCGTTGCCGTGACCCATTCATCTGATAATTCTACAAACAGGTTGCTGTCTATCGGCAAGTATTGGGTAAGAGGTGGGTTCCAGACTCCAAAACCATGAATGTCAAGGTGGAGGGCATGGGCTGCATCTACCAGCCTGTCTTGCAATGGATTCGGATTGAACTGGAAGTAGGCTGAAAGAACTGCCTGATGCACTGATGGAGGACTGTCCAGCATAAGGTGACGTATGGCTCCATTGACTACAGATTTGTGCACAAAACGCGGTAAGTCCCAGAGTCCCAAACCCCCACGTACAAAGGATGATTGTTTGTCCTTAGGGGACGTAGCCAGCGATAGCTTGGATTTCCAGGCGAGCGATTTCGAGATGTGATGTTGCAGGGAGCAAAGTTGCCCTGGGGGAAGGTCATCGGGGAGGAGTCTGTAGTTTAACGTGGAAATAAGTAACAAGTTTGTGATTGTTACCAATTCATGGATAGACAGGTATATGTGTGACAGGCTGTTGAAAAATAAAATTCTTTCGTTGTTCAGCAACTCGTACAGCAAAAGGGGGTTTGGGTCAGTGAAGAAAAAACCCCAAATATTTGTAATATGTGTGAGGTGTGCCGTTGGGGGAATGTGTAGAGAGTGATGCTTTGAAGGGCGTACAAACTGTAACTGGTGAAGCGCCGTGCATGGCGTGGAGCTCTGTCTTTGATATGTTCATATCTAGCCCTAGCTGTCTTCCTTCCTGATCAAAAAACTTAAAGACTGCCGCCGCGGTTGTGGGAGAGGTGGTCCTGAGAAGGAAATCGTCAATAAATGTGTTAGTGGTGTCGGTGTCTAACATGGGTACATGCTGTGGGAGTGCCCAGAGAATTATGTTAATGTACAAGTTGAATAGGAGAGGTGAAAGGGGGCAGCCTTGTTTAACCCCCCTGAGCAAGGTGCAGTGGTGTTGTGTTTCACCATTAATTAATGGTATCTCTTTCGGAGAATGATACAGCATTTGTAGTGCTGAGATGAGCTGGCACCGTAAATTATAATGAATGAGTGTAGACCAGAGCGCTGAGTGGGGGATGCTGTTAAATGCTTTTTTAAAGTCTATGTATAGGTGATAAGCCGGTGTGTTACGTGATTGAAGTGCTGTGATATGGTGTATGTGGTCCGCCGTACGGTGGCAGGGAAGACCCCCATGTTGTGAGGGGTGTAAGAGTTTGTGTGTGAGTGTGTGGTTGCACAACTGGTCCACGAGGTGCGTGGATACAAGCTTGTAGAGGGAATTGAGTAAGGATATAGGTCTATAGTTACTTGTCAACCTTGTGTCCCCCTTTTTATAAAGCAAGAACACTTGCGGTTCAGTGAAGTGTGGTGGCATTGTGTGACTTAGGCTGAAATTGGTTGCGAACAAGAACCACTTACGTACATACTCAGGGGAAAGAAAGATCATATATAGGTTTGAACCATCCGAGCCACCTCGTTTGGCCGGTTCGGACTTTCTCAGGATCTCAATGAATCTCTGTTTGTCCAAAGGCGGCAGCTGAGAGTTGCGTACATGGTCCGGGCAAGTTGGAAGGTGCTGTAACAGGGAGGTCAGTAATTTTTGGTCTGGCTCGAAAGATGGGTCGCCCCCCAAATGCTGAAGAGTATTACAAAATGCCTTGGAAATGGAAGCTGCTGAGGTGTGTATTGTGTTGTCGGCTGGTTCTGTAACGGCGGTGAACGTGGAGGGCTGTGGCTGTACTGTCTCGGCCAATGTCCTTTTTATGGCAGTTCCTGTCAGTAATGCCCTATGCAGTTTGTTGCGCTGGGTTTTCTGAATGTCAGCACTCCATTCAGAGACCAGATGTTCAAGCTCACACATAGATTTGGCAAAATTGGGGTGGTCCGGCGAAGGAATGGAGCGTGCTAATTCACTGAATTTCTTTTCCTCCTTCGTGATGCGGTGCACAGGAATTCCGGTGATGTGGACGTAAGCCATGGAGATCTCTGAAGTGATGAATGTGGTTAGTGAAAAGACCTCATCCTGAGAAAGGTGTTCAATTGACGGCTGAATGGCCTTGAGCCATTTTTTCAATGGGGAAAGAAAATGCTCGAACTGGTGTATTTCATCTTGGGTGACCCGCCGAAAAATGGGTGCTGGTTGAGATTGTGTAGCAAGTGAGGGTATGACTGGTGCTGAGCAAGTGATAAATGCTGGGTCATGGTCTGAAAAAAAATTTGAAGTCTCGATGTCGGCGTCCAGAATGGGGTGGGTTGATGTAAATTGGGGGGAAGCGAAAATGTACTCAAGTCTGGCTTGATTTTGGTGGTTGGTGGACCAGTATCTGGTAAATTTTTTGAGGTGAGGGTGTTTGTCACGAAAAGTGTCGTGTAATGCTGGTGGCTGTTTGTTGACTTTGTTTGAAAGCCATGGCCAGGCATTTGATGAAGTGATATTTTCTGTGTCCAGAGAAAAGTTAATGGACGTATTAAAGTCCCCGCCAATAATGTGAGAAGGGTATTTTGGAAGCAGGACATCGAGAGCTTCTGACATAATTTGGCGTAAGCGTGTGTCGTGTGGTGGACAGTAGAGTGAAATGAGCACTGTGGGGGGGGATCCTGGCAGCGACAAGAGTAGGAGTGTCATGAGACCTTCTCGGTCTACATGTTTAATGGGTGTGCAAAAAGATGCTATGCGATCAGACACATAAATTGCTGTGCCTCTGCTTTTTTCCCCTCTCTTTGGTAAATTGTACCAAGTTTTTGCAAGCGAGGAGTGGCAATATGGTGGCGGCAGCGAAGAGGGTTTAAGTAGCTCTTGTCCGGAGAGGACGTCTGTGTTTTGGTAGAGGTGGGAGAAAATTTGCGGTGCCGGTGATTTTTTTTGAAAATTGTGTGTGGTGAATTTGAGTTGTGTGGGTGGTGGTTGTGCTGTGAAGATTTTAGGTCAAACTTTGGGCGGCGAGTAATGCAATTCTGCTTTGTTTGTGGGAGGTGATACCCGTGACAGGAGGCTGCCTCCTGAGCTGGAAGGTTCTGTTACGAAATTACTCGCGGTGAGGACGTGGAATCGGACTGCAGAGGGGGTGTAGTAGTCAAAGCTACTGTGAGGGCCAGCGTTGGCTGTGTGTGCGTGTGTGGGAGCAAAGATCCGAGCTCAAGTAAAGAGCAGCCAACTGTCAGTCGGACAGGTGGATGAACCGGTAGTAGTCCTTACAGAGCTGGCACAGGGAGCACGTCGACACCCCATCGGGACCAGCGGCAAGGAGGGCCCGGTGGCACGAGACGTTCGCCAAGTTCAACCTCAGCGTCGTATATGTCCCGGGGAAGAACAACACTGTGGCAGATTGCCTCAGTCGATGGGCCTACCCCGCAGGCAAGGCATGGATGGACATATCCAGCCATGGGGACGCCGAGCAGACCGAGGAGGCCAAGCGCATCATCGAGATGGAGAAGGCCGTGGAGCAAGAGGGGGTCAAGTGCTTTGTGGTGATGGCAAACCGTACAGACCTGGCCAAGTTCCAGGGCGCCCGAGTCCAAGCTATTCGAGATGAAACCCTCGAGCAATGGATGGTGGCCCCCGTAGAGCTAGTCAGGTCGGTGCTGACGGAAGACTGGTCAGATGACTATGCGACATCCGAACACTGGAGCAGGTACTGGAATGCCGTGAGCGCCCCGTCGGGCGCCGAATGGCCTGAGGGCTTGACCGAGAATTGGGATAAATTCTTCCTCAAGGACAAGCTATTGGTCCCTGAGAACCGAATGGAGGAGCTCATTGACCACTGGCATAACGCCAAGCTCATGCATCCGGGTTGGGACAAGATGCAGCAGGACCTGGAGTGGCGCTTCAAGTTCCCACCGGGGTACTACGCCATCCTGGACAAGTACTGCAGCGACTGCGCCGTGTGTCGGGCCACGAAAAGCCCCAACCATTCCACAGCGGGGAACCCGGTGTATACGGCTATACCGGAGGCCCCTATGCGGTGCGTGGCCATGGATGTATTCGCCATGCCTGAGGTCACCGTGGAAGGAGAGACCTATGACTGTGTCATCCTGGCGGTGGATAGGAATAGCGGGTATATCGTGGCGGTCCCTGGCAAGAAGTCCAAGAAGAAGGACAAGAAGGACAAGCATGGAGTGGGTCTGCAGGCCAAGACCGTCGCTAATGCCATGATCAGGCACTGGCTGACGATTTTTGATGTCCCGGCTGTCATCTGCAGCGATCGGGGCAGTCAATTTGTGGGGACGTGGTTCAAGACGATGTGCAAGCACATGGGGATTTGGCACGCTGTAACGCCAAGACCGTGGCGTACCACAGCCGGTCGAATGGCCGGGCTGAGGTGGCTGGGCGGCAGATGTTCGAAACGTTCCGCCAGCTGCACATTGACGAACCGGGCCGGAATCGGTACAATTTGCTGTGGAGAGTACTCCAGGCGTACCACAACCTTCCGGGGCCCACTGGACTGTCGCCCCATCGCATCCAGTTCCTACGGGATCGAGTGTCACGCACTCTCCCGTGGTTGAACCATGGCAAAGTGGCCCGGGATGCGAACGCTATGATGACTGAGGCGGACGACACGGCAGCCAAGGTGTGCAAAGCACTTCAGGACAAGCATGAGAAGAGGGCCAAATACTCCAAGCAGGGGAAAGTTCAGAAATATGCTCTCAGAGACACCGTATGGGTGGAGCGGCACCACAGGGATGTCCTGTACAGGGTTCGGCAGGCGTCTTGGTATGTGCCGGGGGTAATCGTTCGGAAGGTCGGGCAGGATGTGTATGCGGTTCGTGTGGGGGATAGGTAGGTAGGTAGGTGCACTCGGTCGTGGAGAGGCGCCCCATGGTTCCCCCTGGCGTCGCCCCTGTGACGAACAGGAAGAGGCTCCGCGCGTGAAGAGGGGAGGCGGCTTACATCCCGCTAGACCTGACTGTTGGCCCCCAACAAAGCGGCCCCGGGCTACACCGGGAGGGCTGATCGCCGCCAGCGTGACATGCTTGTCTCGCCGGGAGGGTGGGCCCCCGTGCTTGCGCACGTCCCCTCCTGTGGGCGGAACCCTAGGGGTTCACCGGTCTTCCTGGCGTATCCCGTTCCCAAGGCATGCATGCATGTTCTTGGTACTAGGGTTCCGAGGCGCTTGGGTGTCGCACGCTCCGCCTCGAGTCCCAAGACAGCGCAGGCCTTAGGATGCAGCCTTACCCCCGGGCTCCGGATCTCGTTTGGCCGGGTCACCTGCATGGCACGGGCTGCCTCAGTGTCCGGGCTGTGGGCACTGGGTTTCCTACTGTTGGCTTGCGTTTGTGGTTGGGTCCGGGTTGCGGTTGGTCGTGGGTTTTGTTTACCCCTGCCCGTTGTGGCTGGGGTCCTGGGTGGGTGTGTTTGGGCTCGGTTTGTGGTGTTGTCCCTCTTTTGCTGGCTGTTTGTGGTGTTCGTGGTTGGGCTTTGGTGTGGGCCTGCTTTCGGGACCTGTGTGGTTTCCTGCGCGTTTCCCTTGCCCCCCGCCGTTTCCGGTTCCGGTGTGCGGTGTGGGCGCCCGGGTCTCGGCTGTGCCCCGCCCTTCTTGGCTGGGTTGTCGGGTTGTGTTTTTTGCGCTTTTTTTTTTTTTTTTTCCGGTTGCTGGGTGTCCTTGTCCCGGGCCTTGTGGTCTCTCCCCCGTCTCCTTTCTTTCGGGCTGGGCTGCTGGCTTTTTTTTTTTCTGCTTGTTTCGGTGTCCCTTTTTCCGGTGGGCCGCTGTCGCTGGCTTGGTGTTGCCGGTCTTGGCTGGGTGGTCCCCCTGTGCCTGTTTGGGGGTCCTGTCTTCGGTGCCCTCTGGGTGGGGGGTTTGGCCCCCTTCTGTGTTGTTGGTGGGCGGTTTGGTGGCTGTGGGCTGTTTTCGCGCGCCCGCCCCCCCCCCCTTTTTTTTTTTGTTCGGGGGGGGGGCTTGCCGGGCTGTTCCTCCCGCTGCCTTCCCTCGGCTGGCGGTTGCTCTGTGGCTGGTGTGTGGTGTGGTTGGTCCCTCGCCACTCCTGGCAGAGGTTCCTGTGTGCTACTCCCCGCCACTCCTGGCTGGGTTTCGCTGCCGGTGGTTGTGGGCGGTCCCCGCCACTCCTGGCTGGGGTTTGCCGGCGGCGGTGGTGTCTGGTGTGTGGCGGTGGTGTGTTGGTGGGGTTGTGGCTGGTGTGTGGTGTGGTTGGTCCCTCGCCACTCCTGGCGGAGGTCCTGTGTGCTACTCCCCGCCACTCCTGGCTGGGTTTCGCTTCCGGTGCTGTTGGGCGGGCCCCGCCACTCCTGGCTGGGGTCCGTTGGCGGCGTTGCTGTGTGGTGTGTGGTGTGTGGCGGTGGTGTGTTGGTGGCGTTGTGGCTGGTGTGTGGTGTGGTTGGTCCCTCGCCACTCCTGGCGGAGGTTCCTGTGTGCTACTCCCCGCCACTCCTGGCTGGGTTTCGCTGCCGGTGGTGGTGGGCGGTCCCCGCCACTCCTGGCTGGGGTCCGCTTGCGGCGGTGGTGTGTGGTGTGTGGTGTGTGGTGTGTGGCGGTGGTGTGTGGGTGGGGTTGTGGCTGTTGTGTGGTGTGGTTGGTCCCTCACCACTCCTGGCGGAGGTTCCTGTGTGCTACTCCCCGCCACTCCTGGCTGGGTTTCGCTGCCGGTGGTGGTGGGCGGTCCCCGCCACTCCTGGCTGGGGTCCGCTTGCGGCGGTGGTGTGTGGTGTGTGGTGTGTGGTGTGTGGCGGTGGTGTGTTGGTGGGGTTGTGGCTGGTGTGTGGTGTGGTTGGTCCCTCGCCACTCCTGGCGGAGGTTCCTGTGTGCTACTCCCCGCCACTCTTGGCTGGGATTCGCTGCCGGTGGTGGTGGGCGGTCCCCGCCACTCCTGGCTGGGGTCCGTTGGCGGCGTTGCTGTGTGGTGTGTGGTGTGTGGCGCTGGTGTGTTGGTGGGGTTGTGGCTGGCGTGTGGTGTGGTTGGTCCCTCGCCACTCCTGGCGGAGGTTCCTGTGTGCTACTCCCCGCCACTCCTGGCTAGGTTTCGCTGCCGGTGGTGGTGGGCGGTCCCCGCCACTCCTGGCTGGGGTCCGCTTGCGGCGGTGGTGTGTGGTGTGTGGTGTGTGGTGTGTGGCGGTGGTGTGTTGGTGGGGTTGTGGCTGGTGTGTGGTGTGGTTGGTCCCTCGCCACTCCTGGCGGAGGTTCCTGTGTGCTACTCCCCGCCACTCCTGGCTGGGTTTCGCTGCCGCTGGTGGTGGGCGGTCCCCGCCACTCCTGGCTGGGGTCCTTTGGCGGCGGTGGTGTGTGGTGTGTTGTTGGGGTCCCTCGCCACTCCTGGCGGAGGTTCCTGTGTGCTACTCCCCGCCACTCCTGGCTGGGTTTCGCTGCCGCTGGTGGTGGGCGGTCCCCGCCACTCCTGGCTGGGGTCCGCTGGCGGCGGTGGTGTGCGTGTTTTGCTTGGCCGGGTCGGGCGGGCCGGCCTCCCGGGCGCGTTGTGGTGCGCCTCACCTTTTACTTTGGCCGCTTTGTCTTTCTGCTTTGCTTGGCCCCCTCCGGGCTGGAGTTGCCCCTCTCTCTTTCGCTGCTGTTGCCGTTCCTCGTTGGCTGGGGTTTGTGGTGTGTGGGTTGGCTGTTGCTTGGCACCTGTTCGTGTGCCGTGGTTCTTTGCGTGTTGTGCGCGCTCTCCGGGTTTGTGGCACCCGGCGGCCGTCGCTGCTTGGCACCTGTCCGTGTGCCCTGGTTGTGGCCGGCGGCGTGCCTCTTTGGCGTGCCTCGTGGCCCCGCGTGGTGCGCCGCGCCTCGTCCGGTCCGGTCGCACTCGGTGCTCCGGTCGGCTTTCCCGCCGCCGTGGTGCCTTTCCCCACCCCGGGAGCTTGCGCCCCCGGCTTTACTGGGCGGCTGCGCGGGGCACGCCGAGGCCGGCCGAGAACCGGGCTCATTGTGCCTGCCGCTGGCCCCCGCCGGAGCAGGGGCGCTAGCTCGCTCCGCGTCATACCCATTCGGGGCCCCGCGATGGGGTTGTCCCTGGCGGGTCCCTCCGGCGTCGGTCTTGGGCTGCGTGCGCTGCGGTGGTTGGCGTGTGTGGACCCGGTCACTGACGCGTCCGGTTTCCCGTACCGTCCGTCTTTCGACGGGGGACTCGGCCGGTGCACCGGGGCTGTTTCGTGTGGACGCCGACACCTTCCCTTGCGGGTCGGAGGACGCCACGCCCGGGTCCCGTGCGTGTTTGCGTGTGCTTGCTCTTCTTGGCCGGGTCGGGCGGGCCGGCCTCCCGGGCGCGTTCTGGTGCGCCACACCTTTTCCTTTGGCCGCTTTGTCTTTCTGCTTTGCTTGGCCCCCTCCGGGCTGGGGTTGCCCCTCTCTCTTTCGCTGCTGTTGCCGTTCCTCGTTGGTTGTTTTTCTCGGCCTCCCGCTGCCTGGCTCGCGCCTCGTTTGTGTCTCCCGCTTGGCCGTTGGCTGCCCTTTGGTGGTTGCTCCCCTGCCCCCCCCCCCCTTTGTGTCTCGCGGTTTTCGTCGCTCCTGCTTGTGGCCTTGGTGTTTTTTTTTTTTTCTCCTTCTTCCTCTTCCTCCGTGCGCCCCTGTTGTCTCCGGCTTTCTCTGGTTTCCGGCCCCGGGTGCCCTGGGCCTCGGCGCTTGCGTTGTGTGTTTTGTTGGCCCTCCGCTTCTCGGCTCTCCGTGCGCTTTTCCCTCTTTCGTGCTTTCCGCCTGGCTGTTGGCTGCTTCCGCGTGGTTGCTGCCCCCCCCCCCCCCTTTGTGTCTCGCGGTTTTCGTTCCTGCCGCTCGGTGCTGTGTGCCGTGTTGTGCTGTGCGTCCCTGGGTGCGGTGCCGCTGCTTGTTGCGCCGTGCCCTCTGGCGCTGCCCGTCGCCCTGGGGCCCTGTGCTCTGCGGCGCTGTGTTCTGTGGTGTGCCCCCGCGCTGTGTGCTCCGTGCTGTGTGTGTTTTGTCGTGGCGCGGTGGTGCCTGCTGTTGTTCGCCGCTTTGCCTTGTGCTGTGTGTGTCTCGGGGTGCTGTGCTGTGCGTTCCCTGTGCTCTCCGTTCTGTGCGGTGCTGTGCTTCGCTGTGCTGGTGCCCTCGCGTTGTGCTGTTCGTGTGGTGCGTGCTGTTGCTGGCGCCTGGTGCTGTGGTGCTCTGCTGTGTGTTGTGCTGTTTCCTGTGGTGTGCCGTGGTGCGGTGCTGGGTCTGGTGACCCGTGGTTGTCTGCTGGTGGCGTGTTTCGGTGTCGCTGTCCCTGCCTGGCCGCGTGGTCTGCTTCCCTGTGGTTGGTGTGGTTTGCTGGTTTGCTGTGGTGCCCTGCTTTCCTGTGTCGTGTTCTGTGGTGCTGTGCTGTCGCGTGGTGCTGTGCTGTTGTGCTCTGCTGTCGTGTTGCGGTGCTTTTGGGGCTTGCTTTGCCCTCCTGTGGGCTGTCGTGCTGTGCTGTGTTGTGCTGTTGGTTGGCTGTGCTGTTTTTGGCCCGGTGGTGGTGTCTGCGTGCTGTGGTGCTCTTTTCCTCGCGCTGTGCGTTCCCTGTCTTCTCCGTTCTGTGCGCTGCGGTGCCTTGTTGTGCTGGCTGTGGTGCCCTGCCTCCCTGTGTCGTGTGCTGTGGCGCTGTGCTGGGTGTGGTGCTGTGCTGTCGTGCCGTGCTGTCGCTTTGCGGTGCTGTTTGTGTTCTCTTTGCCCTCCTGCGGCCTGTTGTGCGGCGCCTGTGTGGTCTGCGCTTTTGTTGGTGCCTCGTGTTGTGGCGTGTCCCTGTGCGTTGTGGTGTCTCCCAGGGGATTCTGCGGTGTGGTGGTGCTGCTCTGGTGTGTCGTGGTGTCGCGCTGTGCTGTGCGCTGTCCTGTGGTGTCCTGCGCTCTGTGCCGTGTCCTGCGGTGTCGTGCTGCCCTGCGGTGCTGTGCTGTTTGTTTTTCCTTTTGTCTTGTTTTCCTTTGCTAAAAACCCCTGCCGTTTTTCCGTGCCTTTGAAAACTTTCTGAAAACCAAAAATTCAAAATGTTTCTCTTTAGAAAATCTAACTCTACGTTTTTTTTTTTTCTCGGGGAGATACAGGCTTAGATGTTGGAGATGGGAGAACCTACAACCCGTGAGCATCCGTAGTCCCTCACATGGCTATGACTCTCGAGCCACCCCTTCAACCCGAGCACTGTGCCACCCTTCTTCTTCTTCCCCTGTGCGCCCCCGTTGTCTCCGGCTTTCTCTGGTTTCCGGCCCCGGGTGCCCTGGGCCTCGGCGCTGTGCTGGTTGGCTGTGCTGTGCGGTTGTCTGCGCTGCTGGTGTTTGTTTTTCCTCTTGTCCTCTTTTCCTTTGCTAAAAACCCCTGCCGGTTTTCTGTGCCTTTGAAAACTTTCTGAAAACCAAAAATTAAAATGTTTCTCTTTAGAAAATCAAACTCCACGCAACTCACGCACGCAGGCAAGCAGCAATACCAAGGTGTATTTCCTGACTTACGTGTTGCCACGCGGTCGCGAAGATGGTGGTCTTGCTTGCAAGGGGTTGACCGCTTTTCCCCCAGGGCCGGTCGCCTAAACTGACGAAAAGGAGTGAGGGGGGGCACGAGGGAAGAGGGGTGGGTGCATGGAGAAGGAAAGAAAAGGAAGGGAAGCAGGGCGAAGGGACGCGGCGGCTTAGTAACGTTTGTTTTCGAGTTTTACGCGCTGCTCGCGACGCGTTTTTCTTTGCGCCTACGGCGAGTTAGAGGACGAGAGGGACGGCGTTAGGGTCCTACGAGCGTTACGGTTGTTACGGCGCTAACTATTCACCTATTTCACGTCAAAAATCTTCTCGTCGCGTTTTTACGCGTTTCGCAGCGCGCCTTTTGGCCTAAGCGTTTTTTATGTTAATTACCTTGAATTTCAGCTATTTAGAAAATTTTTTCGTCGTGTTTTACTTATCTTTTAATTTCATTCTGGCGCCAGGCGCCAGCGCGCACGACACACTCTGTCATCTGCAGCGATCGGGGCAGTCAATTTGTGGGGACGTGGTTCAAGACGATGTGCAAGCGCATGGGGATTTGGCACGCTGTAACGCCAAGACCGTGGCGTACCACAGCCGGTCGAATGGCCGGGCTGAGGTGGCTGGGCGGCAGATGTTCGAAACGTTCCGCCAGCTGCACATTGACGAACCGGGCCGGAATCGGTACAATTTGCTGTGGAGAGTACTCCAGGCGTACCACAACCTTCCGGGGCCCACTGGACTGTCGCCCCATCGCATCCAGTTCCTACGGGATCGAGTGTCACGCACTCTCCCGTGGTTGAACCATGGCAAAGTGGCCCGGGATGCGAACGCTATGATGGCTGAGGCGGACGACACGGCAGCCAAGGTGTGCAAAGCACTTCAGGACAAGCATGAGAAGAGGGCCAAATACTCCAAGCAGGGGAAAGTTCAGAAATATGCTCTCAGAGACACCGTATGGGTGGAGCGGCACCACAAGGATGTCCTGTCCAGGCATCGGCAGGCGTCTTGGTATGTGCCGGGGGTAATCGTTCGGAAGGTCGGGCAGGATGTGTATGCGGTTCGTGTGGGGGATAACAAGATCCTTGACCCCAACCACACCCAGCTTCGTCCCCGAGCACCAGACCCCAGCGGACGTCCCGTCACCTTGGAGTTCACAGCCGGAAAGCTGGACTCGGATGACAAGGGTGAGGACGACGACTTCACCGCCGAGAAGATCCTGACGGACAAGCCAGACCGGGGGACGCCTGGGGGGAGGCTATATAAAGTCCGTTGGAAGGGATTTGCCGCATCCAGACATTCGTGGGAGCCTCCGAGCAGTTTTGTGCCGAGGTATACCACGGTCTGGATGGATTATCTAAGGAAAAAGAACATTTCCTTGGATGTCAAGGAGGTGTTGGTCCATCTGGTGGCAGCAAAAGCACCGTAATGGATCCCCCTTGGCATTTATGTTTGTCTTTGTGCTTGGGAGACGGCTGAGGGTGTCCATCGGGGGATTTTTAGGCCTTGATTGGCCATATACCCCCTTCACTCGATCTCCACATATATATCTCATTGTGGTATACGTATTTAGGTCGACCGACGACGTTTCTCTATCTTCGATCCCCTTGGTCCATGTTGTAGATCAAGAAGAGACCGGATATGGCGGAGGGCACAAATTATGAGTGTCCTCACCCCTCCCTTGGGGCATGGGGGACGTCTACGCCGTATGTTGGGCCTCCATATGTCCTTGGGACATGGGGGAGGGGTTGGAGCCCATTGGGGTCCTCCCGTCCTCTCTTCAATGACTTCCGAGCGGATACAACGCTCTGAGAAGAGGGGTGAAGCCAGTTCGGACCCCCGTGGCCATCTTTGGATCACTTGGGGTGTGTATCTATGGGCCGGCAAGCCGCCATTGGCTGATATCATACTCTCCCATCCACCGGACCTAACCTGATGTGATAGTGTGATAGGCTTGGCCATTCCAGCTATGAGCGGCCATATTCAATACCGAGGCGCCGCCGGCTGAGATTTATATATCCAAATATCAGGAATCAGCAGGGTTTTTTTATCATGATGTTTCCATAATTTTTCAGCTATCTGTTCTGATTGTCAATGTATCGGCGACTGTCAGTTGGCTGGCGATTTTTTCGGTAACCGATTGGTTAACTGTTATTTCCAGATATTTTAGCGGAAACCCCGATGAAGGGTCAGATTTCATCAGAAAAGGATTCGTTGCTTCTGCAATTTTCATGTTATACACTGGCAAAATTAATCTGATTTTTTCAGACATTCAGAATCGGATCTTCGACTTCGAGGTTGCCGCACTGGATACGATGAATTTTGAGTCGTCCTACATTTTTCCCCGATCACGAATCAACCTTCGTTTTGTTGCCTCCTCCATTTTTCTTGGAGATATAGGCGAAACAAAATTGATTCGTGAGGCCACTTTGAAAAGTCATATCTCCGGCTCACTGCTAGGAATTTCAATTTTGAGATATGGGCTGGAGTCGCCTTGGTCTCAACTGAATTTGATGAGCGTCAAACGACTTTGATGTGTACACATGCTTGGTGTAGCAGGGGATAATGGCGTGGAGGGTAGAAAGTGATTTATAACTCTTGGACCATGCTACCGAATATTTTAATGCGACTTTCGAGTGTACTGCATGAGTGTTGGTGTTGCATAGAAACTCCTTGGGTTCCTACATATTTTTAACGTGAAGTTATGTCCATGGAGGGGCATGGCATACCATGGTGGGAGTCATTTCTGAGGGTATGTGTTATATGCATGGTATGTGCTTCGCTATGCTCACGCCCATTTTATATATCTCCGGTTGTAGGAAGATACATGGAGTCGCACGTGGCAAAGGCTTTGCCCATGTCCTAGTGGTGTGCTCCATAGCGCTAGACTAAGTCTACCGCACATATAGTGCATGTGGGAAGGCTTACGGAGCGACCCACAAGCGCCACTATCAATTTTCCATCTTCATGGTGCGTGTCAGGAGGAGGTTCGAAGGTGTCCCTATGCGTCCATGTGGGGATCCAAGTGGGGGGATTGTTTGCAATTGGTCCCAAGCAATTGTGCTTTGAACCATATGTTGAGGCCATGGGTGAGCGAAGTTATATACTATTGCGATTACTTTGAATTTGGCAATATTTGCATGTTTTTGATCTCATTTTATGCTCATTTTTGTATTTTATGTGCTCAACTGGTCGGCTAACAGTAAAGTGCCTAGAGACCCGTGAACTATGGTATGTTGCTTATATGTTGGCATATGCTTCGGTGTTGCACCTCACCATATGCCGGATCACGTGCTCAATTTGGCGTGGCGCACGAGGCCTCACAAAATTAAGTCTCAAATTTGTGAGTTGATTTGTGAAGCATGGCATGTATATATCTGGAGGGGCTTGGGAGCCAATGTCAGGATATTCTTGGGCATGGTCCTTCGGTCTATGTCGCCCTTGTATATTACGTTCCGGTCTGACACATGCATGGAGCATTTAAATACTTGCCGTATGCATTTTTTAGTATATAATTGAATTTTGGGCACTATGGTGTGATTTGCCTAATTGTGCTATGTTGTGAGGTCATCTTCATGGGGCATTTCTCCAAACCGAATCGACTCCAAGTCAGACCAAAGTTATGTCAGGGTAGGGCATGGTCCTGAGTGCCACCCTAGGCCATGACACGCCACCTCCCCTATTGGTCTAGGATTTGGAGGCTTGGAAGTGAACACGTTTTTGGGGTTTGTGTAGTGACTTTTGACACATGGCATTTAGCCATCTTATTTGACTTGGTTCAGGGCATCATGTTGGCGAGTCAAGGGAAAGTCTTGAGTCCAGGGAATGAGGGGTCTATGGCTGTGATTGCGTATGTTTCCATCTTTCCCCAATTTTGCTTGATTTGTGTTCATATGCCAATTTCAGGGCTTCTTCTTTATTGATTTTGGTGCATTTCTATGTACATGCCCAACGCCCGTGTCTCCATGTGCACCGTGAGACGACCGGCGTGTTGAAAGGAGTTGTTGGATGTCAACGCGGGACCTCAAACACCCTTGGAAGCCCTCAGTGTGGATTATTTGGATTCGAGCTATTGTACTTGGGGGTTGGTTATTGCAAGGGATCAGGATTTGTGTGAAGGAGCCATATTTTACTATTTTTTGTGGGAAATTGTGCAGGATAGGGCAAGATCATGCGGAACCTGGTGAGAAGCAAGACCATAGGAGTGACAGGAAATGGTGGAAGGGGTACAGCAGGGGCCGGTCCTGGTAGGGACCTTCTTTATGGTAGCAGAGTAACCGGCTCGTGGCCCTGAAGTGGTGGCATAAGTTTGCTGGCTGGCTTCCAGTCACTGCTGGCGGTGATTGTGAATAGCTCACGGAAGCACAGCGGGTCTGGCTGCCTGAGTTTGTTCTCTTGCCATCGGAAGTTGGCTGGTGATGTTGAGGGACTAGTGGGTTGCCCACGGCGCTGTAGCTTGATCTCTTGCAATTGAAGGCAGGCTCGTGGTATCATGCAGATATACAATGGGCCATGGTGCCGGAGATTGACCTCTTGCCACCGAAGGCGGGCACATGGTGTAGGGAGGAAGTCACATACAAATGTTTCGCTGTGCATTGAGCTGATGCATGTTGGTGATGGGTGTGTAGTGAATTGGCTATCTGGTGACCGCCCCTGTGGAATTTGGGTGACCACAGGCACTGTGTCTTGAAGGCCTGGGATTTCAGGAACTCCCAAGCGTAGGCGCGGCTTGGTGTTTCGGGAGCGCCCAAGCGGGAGCGCGTAGCCAGTAGTAAGGTGGCGCAACTCAAGTGCCAGGCAAGCTGCAGGTAACTCAGCATAGTTCTGCAATAGTGACGTCCATGATCGAGTAGTGAAATGCCAAAATTTAGATGATGACCAAGCAGTTGGTGATATTTGTCTTCGGTTCGGGCGCGGGGTAGTAGCATAGAGCAAAGCGGGTGATGACAGAGAGCTGGTGCATGCCTGCCGCAATATTTCACAGAAGTAGCGGTACTCCAAGAAGGTTTGCGTGGGTGGGTCGTCCATGCCCATGAGCTGGAAACCATCAATAAGTCCATGCCAGAAACGCATCGTGCAGCGGCGAGGTGTCGTTGGCGCTAGATCCCAGGTGTATATTACCAAAGGAAATAGCGTGAACGGCAGAAGCATTCTGAAATCAACTTTTTGTAAAGTAAACCTTGTGAGCAGTGCTGCAGCTGTAAGCCTCCGGTGACGCAGAAAGCATGGTCTAAGGAGTTGCGGGTGGACTCAAGGTTTAGATGATGCTGCACGTGTGAGCGCTCAATTGGTGTACCCCTGACACTGCACGACCTCCAGAAAGTTAAGCAGTGGAGTGGAAAACCCAAGGTGAAAATGTAGTTGAGCGATCAGATAAACGTGAGTCCATATATCAAATAGTAGCATCCTTGTAGTTGAAAGTGCATCGATTCCAGCGTGACCTGGAGGCTTGTGATTTCAAAGACGCCCCAATGGAACCGCAGCTTGATGTTACGGGCACGTCCGAGCGAAGGCGGGTAGTCATTAGTGGAATGACGCAATCCACGTTCCGGCCGTGCAGTAGATAGCTCCACATAGTTTTGCAGTTGTGTTGACCATGATCGAACAGTGAAGTGCCAAATGATAGATGATGCCCAAGCAGTCGGTGGCAATTGCCTTTGGTACTGAAGCAAGGGAGTAGCACTTAGCCGGGCGAGTAACAGCCTGAAGGTGTTCACAGCACTGCCGTTGGACTTTGCTGGCGAGGGGGAAAACTGTCCGGCGCCTGAGGAGGAACTCGGCGTGAGCACAGGCTCTTTTCTGATGGGGTCCGGGCCCCATGGAAAAAGTCGCACTGCAACGAAAGGTGAGAGGAGTGACAGAATGGTAAGGCGACGGTTTGTTGGTTGTTGTCCGGCAGAAGTGACTTGATTCCACAGTGATAATTGTGTGTGGTATGAGGTGTGCGAGCTGTGCGTAACGTGTGGTGTGTGTAAGTTCAGGAGCCATACAAGACGGGATACTGCGTGCGGTGAAGGGGGGAGGGCCCCCTGCGAGTGCTCTCGCTGATATATGGTTAGGGCTTCTTGGTCTTTTTTTTAATGGCCCCTGAGTGGTCCGTAAAAGGCTTTCGTGGGCCGGAATTGGAAACATGTTGGACAAATGAGCTCAAGAGGTCTGCCGACTGCGATAGCACAATTTTGGAGCCGTGACCAGTCTCTTCTTTTGGGCCGTTCCCTGGTCTTGGGGGAGAAGAGTGGGCGCGCGTTCTAGTAGCAATAAGGTCATGCACAGAGCTGGTAGCTGAGAGATGCGGTGCGACATCAAGATGCATTTTGTTCGTAATAGAACGCTCCGGTGTTTCGAGAATCGGCTGTTGATGGTTCACCGCTTGATCTGTGGTGGGTTCGGTGTTGTCATGAGGCGTTTTGGGTACTGTCACACGATCTGGGTCAGAAGTTAAGTCGCATGGTGACTCTTCACGAAGCGCACTCTCGGTATTGCTTGGTGCAAGCGTATCTGGCGCTTTGGTTGCGGCATGCGCGTGTGCAGCTTGATCCAAGTCCATTTGGAGAGACTTGGAAGGATCTTCAGGACAAGATGCATGCGTGGGGGGATGTTGTGCAGGAGGGGCAGGTTGGGAGTGCGCTGCAGAAGGCAGAGTTTTACCAGACCTCTTGCCCCTTGGGATACCTTTCGGAGTAGGTTTGCTTCCTGAGCTGATTGAAGGTTGTGAGTCGGGGTAAGGGGATGGTTGTGGAGTGGTAAGTGTTGTGGTTGTCGTGCTTGATCAGTCGGGTGGGTTGACGTCCTTTTATCTTCCTCTGGGTGAGAGATGGAGTGAACCACTTTTGGTGCGGCACCTTGTAGTGTGTCGGACGGAGCCGTGATGTACGGTTGATGGACACAGGATTTGTCGAGTTCTGCGGGTGGCGTGAGTGTTGGTGCAGGAGAGGAAGGTGAACTGCTGGTGTGTTTTATTGGAGACACATCGAAGGGAATTGCGGGTCCTGAGGTGGCATAATTGAGGGCTTCAATGGAGCCCAGTGTTTTGGCGAGTGCCAACTTTGCGTGCCATGGTTCAAGAGATGGATGTTCACTCAGTGCTTTGTGCATTGCAAGTGCATTGAACTTGGGTGTGAGAAACTTGATGGAGTTAACGACCTCGTCGTGAACCAACCATGCAGACATTTTTTGTTGGTACTCAATTTTCCATGCGTGACCTGAGCTGAAAGGAAACTTAGAAGGGATTTCCGATGGCGGTGCCGCTTTGATAGAATGAACAGTCCCAAGCAGCGCGGCGCTTTGAAAAACGTGTTTGAAAGCAACACATAGTGGAGCAAATGCAAAGGAGATGGAGGAAGGAATGGACTGAGTGCGGTTGGGAGTGAGGGGTTCTTCAGGTTGCACCTCTTGAGAAAGCATTTCAAGTTGTGGATCGACCTCGGTGGGTGTGAAAAGAAATGTCGCATGAAGAACTTGTAATTTTTCTTTCTGTAGTGTTTTAAAAACTTGGTAAGCTTTAGAAACAAAGGCGGGGTTGATCGGTAACGCTTCCAAATCAAGTGTCACAATGAGGCTATAGGCATTGCGCCACGTGACGGCTCGCGTGATCTTTTTCATGTTTGGAGAGCTGTTGAATAATTCGTAAAGCTCAAGCACCGAAACTTTTTTTTGGAAGGAGCGATCCGTGGAGATGAAAAAACTGTTTTTTTGGGTAGACCAAGGGAATGGTAGAGCAATGACATTGGGTGCAGAAGATGTTAGGGGATGTTTTTTTAGGACGGAAGTCATGAAGTCATGAATATCTTGTTCGGCAACTTCCACATCAACTCGAATATATTGCGGGTGAATGTGATACTCATGTAGAAAGATCTCCTCCCGTTGAATCATGCAAAATTGAGATGAAAGAGAAGTGTCATCCGGCACTTTTTTCATCACAAGCTTGTTGAGAAACACAAAGATTTCGTCGGGGGAGAACTCTGGAATGAGATCTTCCTGGATGTCCACACGTACATGAGCCACATTTGTTGGTGCGCCCTTCGGTTCGTCAAGCGATGCGTCGCCTAGAACAAAATTCATGGAAGTGTGCAAATCGCGTGATTTGATTGGGCCGGAAAACGTAATGTTGCTCGAAATGAGGACATTTCGGATAGATCGTTTGGCGTGGCTAGAGACATGAATAGATGCAAGTCAGATGTCCATATGGACAGGGTCCATTGCGAGTGAATGGTGTGCATTGTTGGAAATTCGTAACATTTGTAGGTTGTCAAAGAACTTGACATCTTTCGCAAAGGGCAGCAAATCACGTACAATACTTCTAGGGTCCCAACTGAAAGAACCAAGTGGCCTGGTGATTGCATCAAGGCGTGGCAAAACAATAATGCCTTCGATAGCTTGATTGTTATGTTCATTCATTGCGAGCATATCTACTAACAATTGAACCTGAGAGGTTAAGCTCACCGGGCTGGTTTTGGTGAAGTTCAAAAAGGTTGGTGTGGCGAGAAACGTTTTGTCCCTGGTAGAAGTGATGGCACAATATATGCTTCAAGCATTTGGGGAGTTGTAGTAACAAATTTACCGTGCGTTTTGTAGGAGTGTTTGTTGAGAGTCATCACTTAAGTTGTAAGCTTCAAGGAAGGCAGGCAAGAAAGCGTGTTGCGATCCTGTGGTAAAAATATGTGTTGAAAAAGGTCTTGAAAACCTTCGTTTGCCAAAGACGGCGGCACACTTGGGATTTTCAAGTCATGAACTTTTGAGGAATTTGTTGAGAGCATACGAACTGTGGGGTGGTAGCTTTTTCTTCAAAGAGTGTGTATTCATAGTTTTCCATTCCTTCTTGGAGTCTTGTGCTTCATAGTAGTCGGGAATCTTGAGTTCGGAAGAATCCATCTTGAATAACAAACGTAGCGTAACGACGGTGACCAATAATAAGGTATCCAATCGATCTGAACCACTCAAGCAATAGCTCCGCAGATAGGCTAACCAAGTTACTGAAGGGAAGAGAGGTCTGAACCGGATAGTCTGGCGATCTTGCAGGAATCGTTGGACATCGTTTACCTTTGAGTAATTGGAATTGCAGAAATCAGAAAATCGGGTAAATTGTCGTGAATCTTGACAAGAACATTGGAATTCTTTTGTGTTCAAAATCGAAATCGCAGAGCGAGCGACTGAAGCCTTTTTGATTGGCGTGGTGCACTGCGCAACCCGTTGGTCAGAACAAGCCACCAGTACAAGGTGGCAATGAGTTTGATACTCAAGTAGCACCGCAAGCGGCACACGTTGGGGAAGGTTGCAAAGATGGAGCACTGCTGCCGATGGACAGGCCAAGGCAGAGCGCGCTTGAGTTAAACAATCAGGGGTCCACGGTTTCTAGACATGGGAGACAAGTTGTATAACGAGATTTGTGTAATGAGGAAGCAAGGCCTAAAGATCACGGAAAGATTTCTCTGTGTGTGGCCCGTCACCTTGGAGGTTGGGACGTCGAAGTGAGCCACGGTTGGTTTCAGAACTATTTGTAACGATGGGGCATGTCTATGCCGAAGCCTCTGAGTCGCGCCGCTAAAGCACAATCAAATTGCGTACAGATTGCAGAGCAATGGCACAAAAACTTGATACGAAGGTTCACGCCGGATGATCCTAATGTCTCGCATTCCAGTAAATGGGGAAACTGGCCACTTCTAAAGCGGTATAGCGTGCACTAGGTGCCACTGGAGTTTTAGACCTGTGCAGGCCGGAAGACAGAGGAGCAGAGAGGGTCCCAACATTGTTGGGTTGCACAAAGAAGTTCGGCTGATAACAAGCGCATATGCAGGCTGCACATTATGCTGTTGGTAGCAGGCGACGACCGAAACTTTAAATGCGGTCTGTGTAAATGGAGCAATTGGGGAACGGGAATGACGGTGGCACCTGGATTCAAGGTGAAAATGGAGCAGCTTCGGAATTCTAATGACAGTGCAACTGAGATTCACGTCTGATGAGCAGTGCGATGGCAGTGTGCAGGGAAGACACAATGATCCAATGTAGTGAGCAACAAAGCAAAAGCGTCATACTTTGTACCTCGTCCTGTTCGCTTGCCCGCGACGCCCACCAGAGGATGGTCGCGCTACCGTATCATCAGCACCTGGACCCTCTCCTGCCTTCACAGCACTTGCATGTTGGCTGCCGCCATCTGGGATAGCGAAGGCATCTTCGTCAAGGACTCCGCCTTGCCCCGCGTTGGCATATGGAGCGCCGCTGTTAGCGAAGGCATTTCGGCCTTGAGCTTAGTTTGCATCTTGGTCATTGTAATAAGCTTTTTGTTTAGCCTGGGTGCCCAGGTCGTTGCTTATTAATCTCTGTTTCTGAATCCCTTGCTGGTTCCATTTTAGCTAGTGGTTCTTTCTGGACTTCTTTAGATTTTGAGAACGTTTGTGAAAATGAAAATCACAAGTCCCTACCGACAGCAAAACAGCAACAAGCAAGACAAGTCTCGAGGCACACCTACTCGGTTGATCCCAGTCCAAGTCCGTGTTTCCCCTTAACAATACCCGTAGCCTCGGAATCCAAGTCCACGTTGATATATGAGCTTGTAGATTGGACGAAATGAGAGGATGGCACATACCCATACATGCATGCATACATGCATGGACACCTTGACCTCCTTCACATACCATGCATCAACCTTGTCTCAACCCACGTGTCATGACACTTGACCTCCTCACTCCTAATTAACCTCTCGCGGTTGAAATCGGGATTAACTGGATTGATTCATGCATGCAAACTTTTAAACCTAAATGCACTCACACTCATGTCATGACATTCCAAAACAAACATTCACATACACTTGTCATTATCAACACACATGTGGCACACATTAATGCACAATTGTGCGGCACTCCAAAGGGAGTCATGTTGCAGAGCAACAACCGACTTACTTACCTTCCTTTGGTGCGCCTACCTCAGTCACTTCTAATTGAACTTCACTTCCACTAGGGCTCCTCCAGCTTCAAGGGACTCATGGTTCCTCATGCACATAGGCGTGGCACTGCCGAAGAAGATGCGCCCATTAACGTACACCAGTTTCCTCACAAGTGCAGTGATGCACCCAAGGTCGACAGCCGGTGTGGGCGGAGGCACCACACCAGGGTTTAGCCAGATCCTTAACTCCGGGCCTTCTATCATCCTCTGAAGTTGCCCTGACTTCCGATTCGTATCCTCTTCAGTGACAGGATAGAACTAACACTATTAGCACCGCCAGAAGGAGTTTTTGATCGGCCTCCCACCATGATATGTCATGTCCCTCCATGGTCATAACTTCACGTTAAAAATACGTAGGAACCCAAGGAAAATTGCTATGCAACCCCAACACTCATGCGGCACACTCGAAAGTCGCATTAAAATATTCGGTTGCACGGTCCAAGAGTTATATATCCCTTTATGCCCTCTTGACCATTATCCCTTGCTACACCGGGCATGTGTACACACCAAAGGTGTTTGATGCTTCCTAAATTAAGTTGAGACTAAGGCGCTTACGACGCAACCTTTCTTATTCTCTTTCCTCACACTCGCTCGTAGATATGGCCCTTCAAAGTGGTCCCACGATTCACTTTTGTTTCCCTTATATCTCCAAGTCAAATGGGTGGCAAGTATAAGGGAAACCTGATTCGGGCATAGGGAAAAAAGTATGACCATTCGAAGAAGTCCAAATCAAGTGCGGCGATGTCGAAGTCGAAAATCCGATTTCGGCATCGCGAAAAATTCAGATTAAAATTTAGAGTGCTTATTTAGAAAATTGCGGAAGCAACGAACCCTTTGCTGATGAAATCTGACCCTTCAACGGAATATCCGCCAAAATATCTGGAAATAACAGTTAACCAATCGGTTAACGCAAAATCGCGAGCCAACTGACAGTCGCCGATACATTGACAATCAGAACGAAAGGCTGAAAAATTACGGAAACATTATGATAATAAAACCCTGTTGATTCCTGATATTCCGATATATAAATCTCCGCTGGCGGTACCTCGGTTCTGAATATGGCCGCTCGTAGCCAGAATGGCCAAACCTATCACACTATCACATCGGGTTAGTTCAGGTGGATGGGAGAGTATGATATCAGCCAATGGCGGCTTGCCGGCACATAGATACACACCCGAAGTGACCCCAAGATGGCCACGGGGGTCTGAACCGGCTTCACCCCCCTTCTCAGAGCGTTGTTACCGCTCGGAAGTCATTGAAGAGAGGACGGGAGGACCCCAATGGGCTCCAACCCCCCCCTCCATGTCCCAAGGACACATGGAGGCCCCACACACGTCGTAGGCGTCCCCCATACCCCAAGGGAGGGGTGAGGACACTGATAATCGGTGCCCTACGCCATATCCGGTCTCCTCTTGATCTACAACATGGACCAAGGGGATCAAAGATAGAGAAACGTCGTCGGTCGACCTAAATAAGTATACAACAATGAAATACATATGTGGAGATCGAGTGAAGGGGGTATATGGCCGATCAAGGCCGAAAAATCCCCGGATGTACGCCCTCACTTGTCTCCCCAACCACAGCTACCAAGTGGACCAACACGTCCTTGACATCCAAAGAAATTTCCTTTTTCTTCAGGCAGTCCATCCAGACCGTGGTGTACCTCGGCACAAAACTGCTCGGAGGCTCCCACGAATCGCTGGATGCGGCGAATCCCTTCCAACGGACTTTATAAAGCCTACCCCCAGGCGTCCTGGGGTCCGGCTTGTCCGCCAGGATCTTCTCAGCGGTGAAGTCGTCGTCCTCACCCTCGTCGTCTGAGTCCACATCGGCGGCCGTGAACTCGAAGGTGACGAGACGTCCGCTGGGGTCTGGTGCTCGGGGACGAAGCTGGGTATGGTCGCGGTCCAGGATCTTGTTATCCCCCACACGAACCGCATACACATCCTGCCCGACCTTCCGCACGATTACCCCCGGTACATACCAAGATGCCTGCCGATGCCTGGACAGGACATCCTTGTGGTGCCGCTCCACCCACACGGTGTCTTGGAGAGCATACTTCTGAACCTTTCCCTGCTTGAAGAACTTGGCCCTCTTGTCGTGCTCGTCCTGAAGTGCCTTGCACACTTTGGCCGCCGTGTCGTCCGCCTCAGCCATCATGGCATTTGCATCCCGGGCCACTTTGCCATGGTTCATCCACGGGAGAGTGCGTGACACTCGATCTCGTAGGTACAGGATGCGATGGGGCGACAGTCCAGTGGGTCCCGGAAGGTCATGGTACGCCTGGAGTACTCTCCACAGCGAATCATACCAGTTCCGGCCCGGTTCGTCAATGTGCAGCTGGCGGAACTTCTCGAACATCTGCCGCCCGGCCACCTCAGCTCGGCCATTCGACCGGCTGTGGTACGCCACGGTCTTGGCGTGCCGAATGCCCATGTGCTTGCACATCGTCTTGAACCACGTCCCCACGAATTGACTGCCCCGATCGCTGCAGATGACAGCTGGGACATCGAAAATCGTCAGCCAATGCCTGATCATGGCATTAGCGACGGTCTTGGCCTGCAGCCCCACTCCATGCTTGTCCTTCTTGTCCTTCTTCTTGGACTTCTTGCCAGGGACCGCCACGATATACCCACTGTGCCTGTCCACCGCCAGGATGACACAGTCGTAGGTCTCTCCTTCCACGGTGACCTCAGGCATGGTGAATACATCCATGGCCACGGACCGCATAGGGGCCTCCGGTATAGCCGTATACACTGGGTTGCCCGCTGTGGAGTGGTTAGGGCTCTTCGTGGCCCGACACACGGCACAGTCGCTGCAGTACCTATCCAGGATGGCGTAGTACCCCGGAGGGAACTTGCAACGCCACTCCAGGTCTTGCTGCATCTTGTCACGGCCAGGGTGCATGAGCTGGGCGTTGTGCCAATGGTCAATGAGCTCCACCACTCGGTTTTCGGGCACCAGCAGCTTGTCCTTGAGGAACAACTTGTCGCCATCCTCGGTCAAGCCCTCGGGCCATTCGTCGTCCGACGGGGCGATCACGGCATTCCAGTACTTGCTCCAGTGCTCGGATGCCGCATAGTCATCCGACCAGTCCTCTGTGAGCACCGACCTGACTAGCTCTACAGGGGCCACCATCCATTGCTCGAGGCTTTCCTCTCGAATAGCTTGGACGCGGGCGCCCCGGAACTTGGCCAGGTCTGTACGGTTTGCCATCACCACAAAACACTTGACCCCCTCTTGCTCCATGACCTTCTCCATCTGGATGATGCGCTTGGCCTCCTCGGTCTCCTCGGCGTCGCCATGGCTGGATATGTCCATCCACGCCTTGCCTGCGGGGTAGGCCCATCGACTGAGGCAATCTGCCACAGTGTTGTCCTTCCCCGGGACGTACACGACGCTGAGGTCGAACTTGGCGAACGTCTCGTGCCATCGGGCCCTCCTAGCCGCTGGTCCTGAGGGGGTGTCGACATGCTCACTGTGCCAGCTCTGTAGGGACTGGTGGTCCGTGCAAACCACCACCGGCTGCAGTCCGATGTGGCCAGACCACTTCCTGAGCGCACATACAATGGCGTATGTCTCCTTCTCCCTCGCGGTCCATGTTCGGCGTTGGCCCTCGGCCAGGATCCTGCTCCAAAACGCCACGACACATGAGTCCCGTCGTCCCGGACTTGCTCGAGGACTGCCCCCACGGCATAGTCCGAGGCGTCTGTCCGTAGCACGAATCCCTTGTCCGGGTCCACCAGGAACAGCCCCAACTGCCCCAGGAGTCGCTCCTCCAGGCGGTTGAACGCATCTTCAGCCTCAGGGGCCCAGGCAAGCTTCTTCTTGTTCCCCTTCCGGCCATCGAACTTGCCCACCTGCAGCATCCTGTGCAGCGGCCCCGAGAGTTCTGCATACATCCGGACATAGCCCGAATAGTAATTGCAGAACCCCATGAAGGACCGGAGTTCGCTGATGGTCTGGGGCTTCTCCCAGTGGTGCAGGGACGCCAGCTTCCCAGGCATGGGACGGCGTTGCCCGTGACCAACCACGTGACCCGTGAACTCCACTTCCTTCATGAAGAGTGAGGCTTTGGTGGGCTTGCACACCATGTTGTGCTTGTTTAACTCGCTGAGCACTCGGCACAGATCCTTCTCATGCGCGTCGATGTACCCGTCCTCAGTCATGTTCTCCGTGCCGGACCCGATGATGATGTCATCCACGAAGGGATCGGCACAGTCCAGGACAGGACCGAGTAGGTCCTCCATCATGCGCTGGAAAGCGGCATTGACATTCTTGGCGCCCATAGGCACCACTTTCCACTGCATGGGCCCCAGCGGCGTCGACATCGCCGTGCAGGGCCTGGAGTCCGGGTGTAGCGGCATCTGGTGATAACCGTGTTTCAGGTCCAACACCGTGAAAATCCGCTTTTTCTGTTGTTTTCGGAGGATGGAGTCGATCAGGGGAAGCGAGTACGAGTCCTGCTCTGTCTGCTCGTTCAAACCTCTGTAATCAACCACCAACCTCCACTCGCCCTTCTCCTTCTTGGGCACGATGAAGGCTGGGCTGGCCCACTCACTGTCGGAGGGTTCGATCCATCCCCGCTCAATGAACTCGGCCAACAACTTCTTCATGGCCTCGGCCCGATCGCCCTGAAGTTGGTACTCCCGATGACGATAGATCTTGGGGTTCGGCTTCAGCTTGATCTTCACTGTAGCAAACCTCCCACGATCAGGAGGGTTCTTGTTGGCGACGCCACTGAATAGCCGCGGATAGGCATAGATCAGCCTCTCCTTCAGCTCGGCGACCTTCGGGTTCTCCTGGGCCTCCTCAGCCGCTTGCTTCGGTATCGATACAACCGACCGCACTGCGGTATAGGCCTCTTCTGGGTCCGAGTCCGACTTCTCCTCGTCCGATATGCCGTCTTCATCGTTGTGGGTCGCGATTCCCACCGATAATCTTCGAAAATTTGCGGCCTCGGGCTGGTGCTCGTCGCTACCGGTTCCCGCTCTTGGAAAACCCTACGTTGGTGGGTCCGACCCAACCGGACCATCGTATTGGTCCGCGATGTGATCCATGACCCTCGCCACGAACTCATCCTTCTCGTACTTGCCGGTGACCCACATCTTGTCATCCCACCAATGCGGAGATGTGACCATGGCCCGCCTCTTCTTGGCTGCCACACGGTCCTGCATCCCCATCCGCATGTAGTTGACGACGTCGTCGATCTCGGCGTGGGACAGGACGTCAATGCCATCAATTGGCTGATCCGTCCCCTCCTTGGGCTTGAACATGACCTTCATGGGCACGGCCTCCACCCTACGGATGATCGCTTCATCACCCGTGGGCTGGGCTTGCGCCCCATCCACCAGGAAAGCCTTGGTACCCCACGCTTGACCCGGGGAGGGCATTGATACACCCTTGGCGTCGATGAACAACTCCTCCTCTGGCCCGAATGACATCTCGTTCAGGGTGATGGAGTCCAGCGTCGACTTGAGACCCTCCAGCGGACATGGGGTGGATCCTATGCCGGTTATGACCAGGATCCCCTTCGCCCTATCCGCGATGATCTTCTCCACCGTACGTCTGGTGTTGTCCAGGGAGCCATGCCAATACATGGGCCCCCACTCCTTCAAACCCCAATGCCTATGCCAGGCTGAGTCTCCTCGATGCCAATGCCTCCTACACTTCCGCAAAAGTGGGGCATCCCGGGAAGCGAAGACGTCCGTCTCGGGCGCTTCAGCTCCCAGCGTCTGGATCATCCTGGCATACACCTGTGGCACCATTCCATACTCCGTGAGCTGAACTCCACGGTCTCCTCTGGACTTGGCACCCACAGCTTGCACCGCTTGGACGATCCGATCCTCTTCCTCAGCATTCCATCGGGATGATCCGCATGCATAGTTCGTGGACAGCCATGTGAGGCACTCATCGTCCTCCCGGACCAGCGTTGCACGATGGGGAAGGGCTCCAATGGCGTTGGCCACCATGAAGTCGTACCCCATGATCATATCCCAATCTGTGATGTCGGCCACATAGAAGTTCCCGGATAGAGTGCTTCTCTTCGCCTGATCAGGGCGGTTCAAGCGCTCATGTTCCCAGAATTCCATACTGATAGTGGCCTCATGGGTGCCACCACCCATAATCTCTCCGTTGGCGGACCGTCAGGCGGACTGGCCTCGGGCTGGGCTGCAGGAGTTCCTCCTTGAACAACCCTCTCCGGACCAGGCTCACCTGGGCACCCGTATCCACCAACACATCCACCACCTTCTCCTCTCGCCCGCACGGTACTCGCACTTTCAAGTGCAACTGCCGCTCGTCGCCATGAGGTGTATGGACGACTCTCACGGCATGCAACTCTAGCACGTCCGGGTGCATCAGGACTTCAAGGGTATGGTCACGGATGGTGTAGATCTTGGGTTGGTCCTGCCCGTCCACGGGGCTCTCTGTGGTCGCTCCTTCCTTCTTGCCATGTCCCGTACCCACATGTACTTCACTTGGCAGGGCGCTCCAGGGGTTGGGAGTGGCGAAGCTCAGTGGTTTTGGCTCTTCTGTAGCCTTCTTCGGCACCCGATGTGCCTCCGCTTTCTCTGGGACTCCACTGATTTTCAGAGGAGAGACCTCCGAGGTCCCACTCCCGTGGGGGCTCCTCTAGACTTGGCTTCCCACAGCCCATTCCGGCTGCGATCCGCCAGGACTTTGTCCACCACGTTGCTGGGCTTTGAGTTCCTCCAACGTCCTCAACATGTCCTCAGCAACCTCCTCGATCGACCTCACTCGTCGGTCTTGGCCAGGTCCACCACCATAGCCTCTTCCTCCGCCTTTTCCTTGGCATTTGCCTTGGCCTTTTCCCCCGTCTCCGCCCTTAGCCTTCCAATCGGAAATCTGCTGCTCCTTGGGCTTCTTTTCGGGGTGGGCGGCGAAGTAGGCCTTCTTGTCCGCCTCATACACCTTGCACTGACGGTGGTCGTGTGCATGGTTGTTTCCCTTGCCATAACAGACCCAGCACCCGTCATGCTGCGACCTGTACTCCCGGAATGAGAGCGGTGGGTTCCCGATCCTCCTTGGCTCTTTGCCCCTTGGTCCCGCCCGGCTCCATCTGGACCGATCCTGCCCATTGTTCTTCACGTTGTGCGCCACAAACGCGAAGAAGTGGGCCTCCTCGTGATCCTCCCGGGACCAGTGGTCTTGGCCACTTCCACTACCATCCTCCGCGGAGTTGGCCGTGTCCTCCTGGATCTCTCGATGATGACGGTCCTCTCAGTGGCCTCGTTGTCCATGACCGTGTCGATCCTGCACGTGGGCCTCGTTCTTCGCATTGAGCTTCAACTCCACCGTAATGTACTTCACGATCTCGTCCAGGCTCATGCGGGCGAAGATGACCTGCATCCTCAGTGGCTCCCCGCGACTCCACTCCACGTTGTTGAGGCGCAGCAACCTTTGCCCCATGGACTCTCCAAACACCTCCACGTACACGGCATTCTTCAGTCCCAACATCCGGTTGGGTTCGCCCAGGTTCCTCCTGAAGAACTCCATGATACCCGCATGGGTATCCTCCGCCGCCATGATCCTCACCGCCACTCGCTTCTTGGCGCGCTTCTTCTCCTCGTCCTCCACTCGCCTCTTCCAGTTGCCGGGGAGGACGTCCTTCAGCAAGTGGCGGATTTCACTGGCCTCGTTCCAGTCTTCCACCAGCTTGAGGCATCTGCGGTACTTCCGCAGATACCGGTTCCACTCCCGGACCCGCAACTCACCGCGGTCCAGCGGCAGCGGGATGGACCATAAGTCCTCCAGCTTCTGGTTCGGAGCGTCCACCCGCTCCTCATCCTCCAACCACTGGAGGCAGGCCTGCTCCGTTCGGATCAATCCTTCCCGGATCTGATCCCGCAGCTCCTCCTTCAGGTCCTGCGCCAGCCGGTGTGGGAATGTCCGGCATACCCGCTTGTCCCGCGGCGCTCCCCGCATCTCGCCGACGACCTCCTCGGCGAAGTCCTCCCAGTCCAGGATGAAGTCATCTAGGTTGGACGGGTTGCCATCGTAGTAGGGAATTCTGATTCCCCTGAGGTCGTCAATCCTGATGGCGTCTCCGACGTCTCCAGCCACCACTCCACCGAGACGGATACCACCTCTGGCCGGGGGGTGTGAGTACACTCCCCGTACATCCCTCTCCTCCATGGAGTGCGGTCCAGTTGGGCCTGAACCCATGGGGTTTGGAATGCGGGAAGGATTTGCTCCATCGGCCGTCCATATCCCCGTATTGGGGTCCTTCGCCCACAGGTTTCCGCCTGGATGACCTCGACCATGTCCGTCGGCGCTTCCCATGGTTTGCCCCTGCATGGTCTGGCTCTCGATCTTCTCTTCCGCATAAACTACCATATTCGTCGTGATCGGTACATCCTGGGCGGCATGGGACATCTGTACCGTCAGGCTCCTCGGGTCCGTGGTTACGTGCCCTTCCCGCATGGACCGAGCCGGTGCCGTGTGTTCCCCGAGCATTGTGGATTCGCTGAACATGGGAACAAACGGCAGCGCACCCGGGTCAACACGCGGAGGCGCGTATGGTGCCTCTGCAGGGCCGCCCATGGGTTTCTCCATGGCGCTCCTGAGGGTCTTAACACGCTCCACCAGCTCTACCGCGGCCGGCTTTGCCGGGAGCTCCGGACCCGAGGCGAGGGGCTGTAGCTCCTCTAGCCTTTTCAGGCGTCCCGACATGTCCTCCACCAGGTGGAGGAGGCTGTCCACCACTCGCTGCTGCTTCTCCAGGGCCAGCTCCAGATTCTCCCGGTACCGGTCCCGTTCCGCTCGCAGCTCTTCCATGTCTTTCTCCGCGGCCGACTGGTCGTCCAGGATCACCGCGACGTCCTCCTCTAGACCGTCCTTGGCGTTGTCCAGGCGGTCAAGGCGATGCACGATGGCGTCCATCCCCATCTTCGGGTACTTGCCCATGAGGAAGGACACGTGCTCGCAGTGGCACACAGCGTGCTTTCCGCCGGATTCAGCGCATCCCGCGATTCCCGGCACCTCAGACTCATCACCCATAGGCGTATCGCCTATGGCGTCCGTCTCTGGTCCCGTGTGCCGGGGCACAGGTGCCGTCCGGGCCCTGGCTGGCCTCTCCAAGCCCTCGGCGTCGCGCTTCAGGGCGGGCTCGGGGGCCGTATGCGCCCTGGCGATCTGCGCGGACATCTCCGACTCCGAAGGCGGCTCGTAGGCTGTCCGATAGCCCTCGGAGTGCCCCTTGGATTCCCACAGCCTGACCGGGCTGGGGTCCGTGTCCATAGCCCAGGCGTCCCTTGCCGCGGACTTGGGTGACGCGCGCTTCCGGTAGCGCTAGGCCCGTCCTCCACTGCTGCCTGAATGGCAGGCCTCATCAGAGTCCTCCGCGGCGGAGCGGAGGTTGCATGCCTTTCGGCAGCGACGCTCACACATGGAGACCAGATCCTCCATGTCACGTCCTCCTCTTCCCGAATGTCGTACTTCTCTTCGGGCTTCAAATTCCGGAGTTCGCCATGCTCTTGAACGTCTCGGTTCTTCTATGGCTCCAATCTCCGGCGTGGTGTCCAGCGAGTCCACAATACGCACCCGGGGCGTACTTGGGCAGGGCTCATAGGGGCCCAAGTCCCCGGGTCGGCGGTTGGTAGGGGCAGCAGGTAAGCCTCTGCTACCATAAAGAAGGTCCCTACCAGGACCGGCCCCCGCTGTGCCCCTTCCGCCTGTTACCCCTGCTGATTTACTCCGGATCAACGATTGCATTTCTCAAAATCCTCAAAGTCCAGGGTCCAAAACCCAAAAATATAGAAAATGTAATCCTCCTTCAACCCTGAATGGCAACCAGATCCCACAAATACAGCAATAACCCAATCCACAATCCAATCCAAATGGCGGGCATTCGTTCAGCACATCGATGGTCTCACGATGGCGGGCATGTACAAGAATTGCACCAAGGAAGAAAGCCCTGAAATTGGCATATGAACACAAATAAAGCAAAGTTGGGGAAAGATGGAAACATACACATTCACAGCCATAAACACCTCATTCCCTGGACTCAAGACCTTCTCTTGACTCACCAACATATTGCCCTGCACCAGGTCAAATGAGATGGCTGAATGCCATATGTCACAAGTCACTACACAAACCCCAAAAATGTGTTCACTCCCAAGCCTATATATCCTAGCCCAATAGGGGAGGTGGCGTGTCATGGCCTAGAGTGGCACTCAGGACCATGCCCTACCCTGACATAACCTTGGTTGGACTTGGAGTTGAATGGGCTTGGAGATATGCCCCATGAGTTTGAACTCATAACATGCCAAAAAACTGCCAATTCACACCATATTGGCCATATATCAAATATATGCTCAAAATTGAAGTTACCACTTATCCGAAGGCTCAAAGCATGCATGGAATCGAAGTCCAATATTCATGGAGGATGGAGACCAAAGACCAATGCCCATGTACATCCCCATTCTACCCTTGAAACCCCTTCGGATATGGGCGCCACGCACTGCCCAAGTCAGCCCATGATCTTGAGACCAATTCTTGTGATCCTTCGTGCGCCAATCCAAATGGAGTACACAATCCGGCATATGGTGGTGTTCAGGTCCAAAGCATATGCCAACATATGAACAACATACCATGGTTCGACTCCCCATAGGCTTCTTGCTGTTTGCCGACCAGCTAAGTACACGAAACGCAAAAATGAGCAAAAATTGAGGTCAAAAACATGAAAATATGACCAAATACAAGGTTGTCATGATAGTATATCTCTATGCTCACCCATGATATCCGTTCATGGTTCAATACACAAATGATTCGAACCATTTACGAACTATTCCCCCACTTGGATCCCCAATCGGGCGCACGGAGATACCTTCGCCACCCATATCTACATGCCCAATGAAAATGGGAGTGCACTCATGGATCTCTTTGTCAAACATACCATGAGCAATACATATGCGGTAGACTTAGTCTAGCACTTTGAATTCCACAATTGGGACATGGGCAAAACCCTTGTCACGTATGGCTCCCCATCTCTTCGGCCACACGAAGATATATAACATGGGCGTGAGCATATCAAGACATATACCATGCATATAACACATACCCTCAAAATGTGGCTCCCACCATGATATGTCATGTCCCTCCATGGTCATAACTTCACGTTAAAAATACGTAGGAACCCAAGGAAAATTGCTATGCAACCCCAACACTCATGCATTACACTCGAAAGTCGCATTAAAATATTCGGTTGCACGGTCCAAGAGTTATATATCCCTTTATGCCCTCTTGACCATTATCCCTTGCTACACCGGGCATGTGTACACACCAAAGGCGTTTGGTGCTTCATAAATTAAATTGAGACTGAGGCGCTTACGACGCAACCTTTCTTATTCTCTTTCCTCACACTCGCTCGTAGATATGGCCCTTCAAAGTGGTCCCACGATTCACTTTTGTTTCCCTTATATCTCCACGTCAAATGGGTGGCAAGTATAAGGGAAACCTGATTCGGGCATAGGGAAAAAAGTATGACCACTCGAAGAAGTCCAAATCAAGTGCGGCGATGTCGAAGTCAAAAATCCGATTTTGGCATCGCGAAAAATTCAGATTAAAATTTAGAGTGCTTATTTAGAAAATTGCGGAAGCAACGAAGCCTTTGCTGATGAAATCTGACCCTTCAACGGAGTATCCGCCAAAATATCTGGAAATAACAGTTAACCAATCGGTTAACGCAAAATCGCGAGCCAACTGACAGTCGCCGATACATTGACCATCAGAACGAAAGGCTGAAAAATTACGGAAACATTATGATAATAAAACCCTGTTGATTCCTGATATTCCGATATATAAATCTCCGCTGGCGGTACCTCGGTTCTGAATATGGCCGCTCGTAGCCGGAATGGCCAAACCTATCACACTATCACATCGGGTTAGTTCAAGTGGATGGGAGAGTATGATATCAGCCAATGGCGGCTTGCGGGCACATAGATACACACCCCAAGTGACCCCAAGATGGCCACGGGGGTCCGAACCGGCTTCACTGAATTACAGCGCGACCAGACAGGCACGCGCGCGCACACAGACATCCGGCGATCGTCCATTCCAGCAGTACATTGGAATCTGTCCTGTCAAATCAGAATTTCTGATTTTTGATTTAATTCCGACATCTAAATCTGAATTCTGCCTGCTGCTATGTGCAGCGGTCACTGAATTCTGTCTGCTGCTGTGTGGGACAATCACCTAGTATTCTAACCTATTACAGCCCCTTCCTAAGCTTCTAGGTATCCACTTAGGGGCTGGTAACTCCTATAGTTGGATACCTGTGAGTGTGGCACTTAGAATGAAGAAGAGGTGGTGCACAGTTTGACACAACATTCCCACATGGCTCTGAGGTGTACACCATGGTGATGGATGGGCTGATGTAACTATCAAACCACCTGAATGTAGTACCACTATCACATCCGGCACCCTTGAATTGGGGGGGGGGTCCTGGAGACCATTGGCCCTATTTTCCCGCCTAATGGGCAAACAAAACGGCACACCGGAACCTAAATTCGATGCCCAAGTGATTTCTGGGCACAGATATGCAAGTTTGTGCTGCCCCAGCGTCTCGTTGTCGAGGGAAGATGTTGCCAGTGAAATCAGCACCCTCGAATTATGGGGGGTACGCATCTGAATTGCCCAAAGTAAGTAAAAATTGCAAAAATCTCATTTTTGGTACCAATTTTTCGTTAGCGCTCTGGAAATCTGAAATCTGTCAATCTGTACATGTTCTGCGGGCTTTAGGATCTTGTAGGCGTCGATTGACAAGAAACAGATGATACCAATGCGTCGGGCACCCTGAAAATAGGGGGGGTAGTATCTCTTTGGGCCCGGCGGGGTCCGTCATGCTAAAAACCCCATTTTCAGCCCCCTTTAGGGGGTGGGGGGAGCTGCAGAAACCAGAATGGCAAATTTCTGCACCCCCAGCGCAAATTCAGGTGAAACAGACCTCACCATTGCGTTTAGCACCCTCAAATTAGGGTAAGGGGGGGTGCTTCAGGTCCATTCTGGACAATTAGCCCAAAAAGGCTATTTTTGGCTCCAAAAATTGTGTAAACATGACAATATGTCACAAACTTCGCAATCTGGATGCCTGGTGCAGTCAACAGTGTGCTGCAAGATGGCTCTCAACGGGCAGTGCCATTGCATTTGGCAACCGAAAAAATGGGGGGTTACACACTTTAACCGCCCACATCGGACCCAAAATGCAAAATCACCATTTTTGGCATCAAAATTTGGTGTTCGCTCTGATGAAGTGAAAAACTGTCAATCTGCAGCTAATCTGTACCTCACAGTGCCGCTTAGGTGTCAATGGGTGGGAAGAGAGTGTCACGGTTGCACTCGGCATCCCTAAAAAAGGGGGCTGTGTACCCTATATCACGCGCCCGGGTCCCGGAGGTGAAAAAACATACCTCCACCCCGGAGGGGGGGGGGGGGGGGCTGTCAGAATTCTGGCTGACAGCTGGCTGATTTCCTGATGTCGACCAGGAATTGCGCCAAAAATTGAGAACGGTTCGAAAAAGCTTTTTCTCAAACTTCTAAGTGTACTACAGGACCCTATTGAGGTGTGCAAAAAAAACCTCTGGCTCACTGTAACCGCCTGTGGGCCCCTGTGACCATCACAAGGTGACCCTGTCGGGCTGTAAAAGTTCTGCAGCCTGAATTATGGATTGTGAGGGGGGGGGGTCAGATTTCTAAGCCATGCATGGCTGAAATTGCAAAGGATTAAAGTGCAGCGGCTTGGATGTAAGAGGTCTGAACCACTCATCACCCTGGACAGATTGTTTACCGTGCGCGCCCGCGTTCTCGGCGTGGTAAACGTAGTCGGTGCACGCACCACAATCTGAACGTATGTACACCCATGTCAAGCAGGGGAGGGAAGACACATGGTTTACCATTCAATGGTCTCTTAGAAAAGGGAAAGGAAGGGAAGGCGGTGGTTGATTTGGATGGCGTTGAGTATGCTGGTGTCCTTGGATATCCGATGCAGTCCGTCAGGGCCCTCAATCCTTGCGGAGGGGCCGGGTCTCGTGCTGCAGCCCATGGCTAAGACCTCCGACTCGAGTGCACGAGCTGGTCTAGGTCTGGGCGATGCCGGTGGATACCTCATGCCATGCAACCCGTGATTAGTGAGGGAAGAGTGGAAGGGAAGGGAAATTCTGTGATTTTGAAGCCTTGTTAACCTTGTTGACTTGCTGACCATGCTGTTGAGTATGCTTGTTGTCCTTTGATCCCGTGGCGCGTTGTCAGGGCCCCCGATCCCGTAGGAGTGGCCTAGACGGTGCCCGTACCCCACCGCTAGGACCTCCGACTCACTTGGCGAGGTGGTCTGGGTGGCGGCGTGCGTTGCATACCTCATCTCCACAGTGCTGGCTGGAGGGAGAGCCGAGACGTCATGACTTTGCTTGTATTCACCTAAGAAGATACAAAACAACAAAGAAACCACAACACAATGGCAATCGGAGAGGGGAAGAGGGAGGGAAGGCGCAAGCATGTCTGCAGGACCCAAAATCCTGAAGAGCGGGGGGGTGGAACTGTGAACTTAGAAACCCGCTTTTCTAAATACCCTACCCTAGAGGAGGTGTTCTTGCCTACATACCCTACATATCCCATACACCCTACATACCGTCACGGTTGCACTTTTTGCGCCATTTCCACTTTTGGGTCGTGGTCCTCTTCAAGCTATGGTTGGGCGCCAAAGACCACCACTTCGCGTCATCACCCGGGTACCAGTTGTAGATACATTGGACCACAAAGAACGGGCATGACCCGAAAATTGGCGACCGTGTCGTGGTCCTCACACTCTCCTGCATTTCAATTTGGAATGGCGTATAGCCTACTACTTCCCGCTTGTGAAACGAGAATATGTGGCCCATGTGCCACGCGTGTCTAGGCCCAGGACAATCCCTCGACTCCTTTAACACGTTTGTGGCCAAGCGGAACTCATATTCCAGGTGAGGAGATTGGAGATGTAGCCGGGGAGGAACATATACCACGGAGCCATCATCAAGACTCACTCCTGCAATACCACCAGTAAGATCGAGACGAAACTCATGTGGTGTATTCACTGGATGATCTCCACCAAGCCACACCCGCGTCGGCAAGTACCCACGATAGGTAATGCTGCCGCGGCAGGACTTGTGGTCCAGGAGCCGCCAAACTGCGTGCCAAATGGTTGGCGTAAAGAACAGCATCCACCCTTTAGGTACCGGCAACTGCCAATACGGGGGATACTGTCCGAACCACAGTTCAGCATCCTCCCACAGCGAGTATAACATCACCATGGGCTGGGCTCCGATTCGGTGAATTTCAGCCTGTACCCGTGGATCCGTGCATGCCAGTAATGCCATGGCATCCTGGTGGGAGCCAATCATTTTGGACTGGACATGCATTGCTACAAAGACCTAGTCACACAACAACGGGGGGTAGGGAATGGCTGAGAGGCCCGAGGACCCACAATCCCACAAGAGGGGTCTAGGGGAAGGAGTTGTGCATGGGACAAGACCACGTACTTTTTGAGAGGGTCTAGTCCTAAAATTTCTTCAATCCTCGAAGCCAAAGCCATTACCGCAAGGTTAGGTACACCCCAGGGCCTCAGACCAAATACGTTGAGGGTCTAGGAGTAGAACTAATCACTTACTATGTTGCAAGACTACAAACAGAGTCTTCCGAGGGTCTAGAGGCACTAAGTAATTGCAAGTTGCGTCAAGGCCACACACATAATTTTTGTGTGGGCCTAGCCGCATCCTATCCAAGTCAAGACCACACACAGACTTTCGTCTGAGGGTCTAGGTGCATTCTTCTTCAGTCTCTTTCCCATATTGCAGCCATGCGTCTTTGGGGATGGCTACTGTGCGTCAATCTCATGACGGCTCGCTTACCTTTACCAGAGTATTCCAAGGTCGGACTCTTGTGGGACTCCTGTGCCATTTTGCACAAGGTTCTCCACTCTCTGTCCTCCTGGAGCAGAATTTGGTCCCTTCCAGATCTAGTAACACTACCAATCACCTCAACCTCCAGCAAATGCTCTATCGGATTTGACTTGGGTGTGTATATCATGCGGACGTCTTTAATGTCAGCATCAATGCGATGTTTGGCATTGTATGCCAGCCAGTCCTCATTGATGTCATGCATGAAAGAACTGGCAGGCTGCCATTCAGGGTCCGGATAGCCTTCCTCTTTCACAAGCCACTTCTTTTCTGCCCGCGAGGTAGCCCGCTTCGGCTTGTGATCCAAAACCTTTTCCACCACATACTTGTCTGTCTCAACCAAGAATTCCTGGTGGGTGTAGTAGTGCAAGAGGGGTTGCATGCTCTCGGTCCCCTGGTTCAGTATGTGAGGTATGTACAATTTCAACCTGATGGTGTCGAGGTTGATTTCACCCTTGTCGGTCGCAACCTTGTATTGGTTCTTTCCAATACGGGCTAGTATTTCGCCTGGGCTCGTCCAAACTCAGTGCAACATGGAGTTTGTGTCTTTAGTCTGTCCCTTATACCATACCTTGTCACCAGGTTCGTAAACATGTGTAGGATTCTTTTTCAAAAATTGCTTGGCCAGCTTATCATGCTGAGCCTGGAGTTTTTCTTGCACAAGCGTTCGGTCTGCGATAAATTGTTTGAAAAGTTCAACAGCATCCACTGACCCATGTTCGGCGATGACAGGGGGGCAGTTGCCAAACCCTATGCGGTTCCTCCCAAACATCAGGTAATGTGGGGAGTAGCCCGACACAACTCCTGGTATGTCATTACTCGTCCAAACTGCCAAAGGCAGCAATTGAACCCAATTCTTTTTCTTCGTCTGCATTAAAAATTTGCGCAGAGCAGCAATAATTGTCTGAACTGCTCTTTCAGCCCTACCGTTTGACCCAGGACTGTAGATCGGGCTGTTTTTTACATCCATGCCTGACTGACTGAAAAACTTAGCATTGATCCAGTGATCATGGTCGGTAAAAATGGTTTGGGGTGATCCTGCAAACTGGACTACCCTTTCTAGGAAAATTTCAGCCAAATCTTCGGAAGTCAGAGTTTTTTGGCATGGAACTGCAATGACATACCCCGTTAACCTGCGGACTACAATTAGCACATAGTCATACTCTGTATTCCTGTGTGTACACGGGTCTGACGTGAGGTCACAGAAATCTATACACACACTAACAAAAGGGTACTCTGGAATGGGGTATGGTTGGTTGCATTCCGGTTGTCCGCCTTGCCTGTGATTAGTGGCTTGGCATGCTGGACATCCCTCCACCACAGCTGATACAACGTGGCTCCACTGTCTCTTGAGAACAGTGAACTTGTACCGTCTATCCACCATTTCCACTGTTATGTCTACACCAGGGTGTGCAAAGGCATGAGTGGCCTTACAAACCTTAGCCATGAGACTCAGAGGCACACAAATGTTGCCCTGAACTCTAAATTTACCCTCATGCAACACATACTCAATTCCCTTGATATCAAGCACCGATTCCTTGACCAGGCGGTCCGAATAGGGACCAAAAAAACAATCTGCCTGGTAGTGTTCCGTCCAGTCTGCCGTCAGAACTGCGCAGTCTGGAGGGACTTTGACTTCGTTGATATCGTTCACACTGCATGCATACTGGAATGCCCCTGGCGTATGCCATGTCATCCTATCGAATGCATCATACGGTTCTGTGAGATCAACTTTACTTACCGATCTTATCACTGAGGTTGTTATCGGGTGTGAGTTTTGCATTCGACCTGGTGAGGTCAGTGTGTCTAGAAACCGCTCCTCCATGGAGTCCACAAGTGTCCCTGAGGGCGTGACTGCTGAAAATTTCTGTGCCTGTCTGATCTGCTGGAGATTTGCCTCCACTGTTGTTGCATCCCACCCATTGACGGGCATTTATGGCTGTAAAAGCCTCTGGGTAGGTGTTTTTCAGCTCATCACGGATGCGATCCCGCTCTTTTTTTTGGTCTTCTTCCCACCCCACGAGATCTTGATCACTCCCATGACAATTGGTGTCTTGAGCCGTTCCTGCTCGATAAGCCCATCGTGAGAGTGCGTCTCCCACGTGATTTTCTGGACCAGGAGTATATTCAATCATGAGATTGAATCTACTGAGGAACTCATGCCAGAGATCTTGTCTCCCTAACGGGCCCAAAATGGTGCATAAATCCTCCTTGTACCATTTCACAATGGCAGAGTGGTCCGTTTGCACCGTGACCTCTTGGCCACCTATCCAACTCTGAAATTTGAGTAAACAGGATACGATGGCGTATGTTTCCTTCTCGCGGGGTGCCCAGCCGTATTGACCAGTATGTTTGGTTCGAGTGAAACCATCCTTGGTGGTTCCCGCTCGTTCCCCTTGAAGTTTCGTGCCATAAAGAGCTACTGGTCGATACGTACCATCCGGTTGAAGTTCCCCAAGTGCACCTCCCACCGCAAAGTCGCTGGCATCACACCGTATGAGCCATTTGCCATCACGTTGTGGTACACACAAACCTTTACTCTCGTCATTGACCATATCAATTAAACTCTGTTTGAGTTTTTCAAATCCGTCGATCATTTCCTTGGTCCACTCAATTTTCATTTCTTTGGCAGGCAGTTTGAGGCGCTTTCTTTTCTTAGGCAACCCTGTGGCATCCAGTTTGACAGTACCATCTGTGGGGTTCGCCTCATACTTGTACTTGCCCTGAAGGGATTCCATGAGGGGGCGAGCGCGTTTTGCAAAATCCTTTATGTAAATTTGATACCATCCTTGCCCCAAAAAACCTTTCATCCCTTTGGGGGTGGTGATGGTACGGTGCTCCCATTCCTTGATGGACTCCACCTTGGATGGATCGGAAATCGTTTGCCATCTTTCAAAATATGTCCAACATATTTGACAGTCGGCCGGAAAAAGTGGCATTTTCCCGGCTTGACCGTTAGCTCTGCCTCCTCTAAGGCTTCAAAGAGGGTCCACATATCCCGAAAATGTTTCTCATAATATTCATGAATGAACTAACGGCTCTGTTTTTCGTGCATGGACTTGGCTCCCTTCTGACGTTCCCTGCCAGTTGCAGCAAGGATGTCGTCAATGTACGGGCGTGCTGCAGGGCAATGTCGCACGACATGCTGTACCGTTTCCTGGTATGCTGCTGGACCTACTTTCACTCCCATTGGCAGGACGTTCCATTCAAACACTCGAAATGGCGTGCAGAAGGCAGTAAAGTGATTACTGTCTTCTTCCAGATGCATTTGGTGGAATCCGTCCTCCAAATCCAAAAGGGTGAAACTGAAATTACCATGCTGGTTAGCCAGCTGGTCCTCAATCAAAGGGAGCGGGAAGTGTTTCCCTTCAAGCTCTCAACCACTCCCCGAGAGACCAGTCTGGTAGACTTTGGTTCAGTAGAAACGTCCGGCTGAGAAGCTTAAGGATTTTCAGGAAAAATGTTTCTCAGGGAATGTACAGGCATTCCCAATGGATTCCTCGGGCACTTTTAGTACCCAAGCCGGGGAACAACAAGTGGCGGTTAGTCATAAACTACCGTTGGCTTAATTCCCAGACCTGCCTGAATTTGTAATTGCAGTGCTGCTTTTTGCAGTTGCTGGACCTGTAGGTGAATAGTGTGGTCCTTGACCACCTCAGTGGTTCGTACCTGTGGACATGCTGCCTCCTCTGAATCTTCCGGTACCTGGCAGCGCTGCATTTTGCTGACAGCCGTACACCTGTAGCAAAAATCGTCACCCGCACAACAGCAATGTTTTTGTACTCTTACCTCATGTGCCATCCTCAGATTTGAGTCCAACAGGGACGAAATACAAGAAAACTCTTGCTGTACCTCGTGTGTATTGACCGCACTCTCTTGTGTGCAGCAGTCCTGCAAACAGGGACAATATTTCCTAGATGCTGTGTTCCTGTGAACGTATGTGGACCCACGCATCTTTTCCTGAAATCCCTATTTCTTACTGGACTTGCCATGACGACAAGAGTGCTGGTCTGAGTCGGATCCTGATGACTCTTCGGACCCCATGTACCTTCGTCCTCGGACGTAGGCACAGACTCACTCCGGCGTTTACGGACCATCCTGAGAAGGCGCCAATGACGCCGATGGAGTCCCCGTCCGGATTCCTGTCCAGAATCTGTATCTGAACTTGAATTCGGCAGTAACTCCTCAAATCCCGGCATGGGGATGTCCGGCTCTTTGGGCCTGTGGCTTGCATCCACTAACGGTGTGGATGCAGGGGGGCTACTGTCTGTGTGTGTGTGTGTGTCTGACGGCTATTGTCTGTAAGCGTCAAAAAGACAAATGCGGTAAGGCCGGTCGGTGGTGACGATTGTGCCTTTTTTGTTGACAAGAGGGGGGGGACCCTACGGGTATGTCTACCCAGTCTATGACACATTCACCCATAGATAAAAACCATGGGTCTTTCTTACTTACAGGCACAACCGCTATACCTTTGGCCCCGTCTGCAAAGACTTTGGTAATCCAGCGATCCCATTCCTTGATTGTGGGGTGAAGCCAAACTGGTTTCACTCCCCTATTCGAGTAAAAGGCTTTTGAGCTTCCCCCAAAATGGTGATGGAATCGTGCAAGTTTACCAAAACCGAAAACATATGTGGTTATCTTAAAATGTTGGTTGACTGGATCGATGGCTGCAGTCCACTCTGCCACCCGGTCTACTATTGATTGGCAAACCGCCAAACGGTTAGTCTGGGTACCCTGGTATTGCTTCCGCAGTGCTGTGGGTTTTATATGGCGGTTCCGGTCCTCTGGAGCTCCGCACTGCACCCTGTGAGCAACCCGTCTGGGTTGTGTTGAATCCTGCTCAGGCTGGGTTGATGTTACCCTGGCCTCTTGAAATTGCGGAGTATCTGCCCAGAGATCAACGTCCTGCAAATTTGCAACCGAGCAGGAAATAAAGTTAAGAGCCGTCGGGGTTGGGTTTGGCAATCTGGCATATCCCCAGTTGCCCTGAAACTCGTCAGGTGCCCACTGGTCCTCCAGTGGATCCTGTGTCGAGCCAGGCGGCTCCACAGTGGTAGAATGTCTATCCTTCGGGGATTGTTGAATCCCAGACGGCTGCGGTTGATCGCAATGTGCCTGGACCGACTCCTGTCCCAATATTGGGGAGGTCGGCGCCTCCACTGGGCGATTTGTAGGGTGGGCCCGAAGGCCTAAGGACTGTGAATGGGATAAAAACCTCCCCACAGCAGCCAATTTCAATACCAAAGCAGTGCACATCTCCGCAACGGGATTTGGAAGCATACCCGAGATAGTCTGCCATCTTGGTTTGCAAACTCTCATTTTCATTCACAAAGCGTTGTCTGTCTGACATTAGTCTGGAGGGGTGTGTCTGCTGACTTTCCTGATGGTTCAGGATAGTAATGTGGTTAGAGCCAGCCTTGATAGTATCCTGTACCGAGTTACTTGAACTACCGAAACCTGAAATTCCTCGATCAGAGGCAGGTAGTTCATCCACCAACACAATGCGTGGCTTACTGAACCTTTCCAGGATGAATGGACTAATCTTATCACCCTGTTGTACCTCATAAGGCATCGATGATCCATTGTATAGGATTACTTTGACATTTCCACGGTATGATCGGTGTACCACACCTCCTAACACATATTGACTGCGCTTCAATGCTAATCCTGACCTATCCGCTATCACGTCATATGTCCCCGGGGGTCCCTGAATAGCTAAGTCTGTTGGAATGAGGGCTTTACTCCAAGGAGGGATAGAAAACGGGGCTGAAGCATACAAATCATAACCTGCATCATCCTCATGTGCAGAGGTTGGTGTTATGGCTTGTTCAGTTAACCTTTGTACTTTCAATACATGTTCATTGCATGAGTGGAGGGAGACAACATGAGAATGGTGAGAGGGGAAGGAAACAACATCTGCAAGGCAAGAGGGAAGGGAAGAATTCTCAGAATTGACCTTATTCTGATTTTCATCAACGGCGAGAGAACCTTGCTGAATTCCTGGCCATTGGCGATGTATGGATCCTTGATGACCCATTGGTGAAGGTGGTCGGGGAGAGGAGGGATGTGTGTGAACCATGGGACCTTCACCTTGTAAGGCCACCGTAAGTTTCCGCACCCCCTTCCTACGCTGATTCTTGCTCTCCTGAGGAACCATATCAATGAACTTCTCATGGACTGTGCGGTGGATCATTGGTCCACATTTCTGAATGGCTGGTGGGAAGGGAGATGTACAAACCTTTTTTGAATGAATTCCCTCAATAGGAGGGAGCGCCGATCGAGATTTTGCATGAACAAGTTCCTTTGTTGAACCGGCACTCCTAGTTGCACAATGAGCACACAGATGTGGAATCTCACGATAGAAAGGGTCAGACCAAGGACTGATGCAATGAAAAACATGAGACCAAGGGGAGTTGGTGCACGTGATCTGCCAACAATATTCCTTGTTTGTTGAAAATTTGGTCTTTTTTTCGTGTGAACTTCTGTTTGTGTGCTTCTTTTGTGATGTGCTGAATTTGTTTGTGTGTCGTGGCATTTTGACATTTGCCACCGTGTTTTTGAGTAATTGAACTCCATTATGAGAATGTGTGTTTCGAGACGTGTGTGATGGTGTGGGAGGTGGGGCTTCACGCGTGCAACAAATTTTCCTTGGTAGTCCTTTTTTACACTTCACAAACCGAGGCACTTGCATGAAGGTTGGCATTCCCGGCACCACACAAGGATTGTAGCGAAGGAAGAAAGGGAATCCCTATATTATTTTTTTTCCGATATCTGCCACATACGCAGAAACATGCAAACACTTGTATCGCACTAGTGTGCCCTCCTCACGGCACACCGGTAGCGTGATGTGGACAGTGACGCCTTGAGTACCACCATGAATACGGCTATTCCCGGCCCCGATGGGAGCGACCGGTTTTCATCGCGTCCTCTAACAAATGGGGGGAAAATAATCCTCTTCCGGCAAGCACCTCCATTTCCGAGCCGGTGTCCGCCAACAACTCAATGTTGAGGGGGGGTGTATCATTGATGACAAACTCCATCCTCGTTGGGACGACCATTTCCGTTCGATCGTCCTCCAGCTTTGACTCGCCCCTTGGGATGCGAGGTCTCTCGATCTCCTCCCCGATCTCATCTAACGGAATATCTACCGGGCAACGTTCCGCCACCCTCGGATTGATGACTCGGTTGATGTGGATGTGCCAAACGGCCTTCTTCGGAATCCGGCTTGCAGGCCTTGACTCCACGGCGTCGCGTCTTCTTCCCACTTGGTGGTCTCGGTGCCGCTGGGGTCGCCTGCCTCCCTGGAGGTTGTTCGGGTCGGAGTTCTTTGGCCCCTCCAGCTGGTCTGGGGCATCTCCTTCCAACTCGATTGGGCGCGCCTTGCGGCGTTGCCTGTCCTCCTTCTTGCCCGACTTCCCCTTTTGGGGTGTTGTCGATCTTTTTCGGTCTTTGCCCGGTGACATGTTCGTCTCCTTGGGCTTGCTCGGGCAATCCTTTTGGAAATGGCCGTATCTGCCGCAGCCAAAGCATCGTTGCTCGCCAGTAGCGGACGCGGATGTACATGACGATGTTCTCGTGCTGGAAGAGTCATCGCGACTTCGTTCCCGTCCCGTTCCTCTAAATGTCCAAGATGACCTAGTAGATGCTGGCCCTTGTGATCTACTCCGCAGCCGCCTGACGTCTCGGTCTCGACGGCGTCCTTCTAGATGGCTTCGCCCACCCTTATTAGTGTCCCGACTCCCGTCTCGCCTCCGTGGTCGTGTTCCCGATGTACGGGTGGACGATGCTCTGCGGTCTCGTCCGATGTACGGGTGGACGATGCTCTGCGGTCTCGTCTGCTTGTTTGCTCTCGTCGATCTTTTGATTGTGAGCGGTCTCTTCCGCTTCAGTGATTTTGTCCCCGAGACTGTGATCATTCCGAGCGATGTTCTCGGGAGTCTTGTCGATCATGACAAAGCTTGTCCTCAATGGCCTTAACAGATTTGGTGTGAACAACGCCCATAATCCGTCGTTGGGATTCTTTAGCGTGGTCACGAATCATGAATTGTCCACAAATCCATGCGAAGAGTTCCATGTATGAGAATAGACAATATGCCGCTTCATCCTCATGCATCCGGCGTTCCATGCGCTCCCATAATTTATCTTTGGGGCGTTGCTCGCGATAGTGGTATATGTGCTCCATCAAGTGCTCCTTCGCAAGCTGGTGAGTCATTCCGCCCTTGACCTTGGCACCATGCAGTTGGAGGTCAGCTCAGAAGACTACCCTAGCTTCAGCCTTCATGTCCTTGAAAGTGTCGATGACGAGCCCCTTAAATTCCGTCTTGGCCTTGTACTCATGCGGCAATAGTGAACCCGTCACAATCTGCCCTGCCGCAGCAAAGTCATCTTCAACTCCTTCGTCTTCAAGTTGACTTTCCTTGGCTTCCTTGAAGGTTTTATCGTCCAATACCGACATGAGGACCTCGACTTGAGACTCGGGGGTAAAGCATCCCTTGCGGCGATGTTCCCACTGTAGGAAGGCTTTCATCCACTTCTCCTTGGTATCCGGCTCGCAATCCCAATGTGGAACTTTTCCATCGTTTTGGATGTTGCCCTTGGTGCGGCCATCAATCCAGGATTTGGCATCTTTGCCGAACATGCCTGGTTCGTTCCTTTTTTCTGGGTCCAAGGCATGAGTCTCCGTGCCATATTGGCGCTCAGGTCGTACCTCAAGGAATGCAGCGCACTCCCATATACCAGTAGGACGAATGGTGCGGCCTTTCCTCGACGCCGGAGGTTGTAGTGCTCGTCCAGGAACCAAAAACTCATCTTCCGTGAACAACCACTCGATTTGTTGGCACCCAAATTGTAGGGGGGTGTCTCGCGGTGAGTTGTAACAATAGAGAAATTCCTGAAATGGGGCCGGCATCCAACTTGGTGATGCCCGCAGTCGTACGGCCCCACTGGCCACTGACCTATTTAGCCCTTCAATGGACTCCGTGTCGAAGATGGTCTCCTCATCGTCCCGCGGGGCGTCCATTGACATTGCAAATGTGGTCATTGCCTTTGTGATTGGACTCCTCCTCTTGGTTGTTGCTTGAGTTGGCATGGACCCGTACATCCTCTCGGCCTCTTGGTCTGCAAGCCCTGTTTGTAGACGGTTGACCATATCCCTGTACTTCCCGTCCACATCGTCCCGGTACTGGACCCAATCGGATTGTACCTCTTCGTGCATGTGTGTCGCCTTCTTCTCAATTTTTTCGCCCATGTTGGTATTGCACTTCTCTAGGGTGTCGTCCATGTCCTCTCGGAGCAATCTGATGCTCTTGGCCATGTTATCCTTGTGATGCTCGATTTTTTCCTTGACCCGACCCAAACTGTCTCGGACATTCGCCGCTAGTTCATCGAACTCCTCGGTGTTGGTGTCAGTGTTGTCCTCAATTCTTTCGTCCACTTTGCTCAATTTTATGTCAACCTCATGGATCATCTCCTCAATTTCTCGGCGGGGATCGTGGAGCTTGTCAGACCCATCGTCCAACTTGGGCTTCTCCTCGCGGCGTCCGATTCGTTAATTTTTGTTCTCCACCTTTTCAACTTCTTCCTCCATGGTGGTCGTCATTTTCTTGACCTCCTTCAACTCCGTTGAGAACGCTCGTTCGACTAGATCAAGTTGTTCCAGAGTGGCACACCTCTTGTGCAAGGGACTGTGAGGGTCCGTGCCCGGGCTCGGGCTCCTTTCTCATCCCATTCCACTCTCTCGGCGTTTCTTCTCGACGTACTTGATGATGTCAATTGGAAGTTGCTTCATTTCTTCAAGCTTGGCAGCCATGTCATCTTTTGACTTGTGGATGGCCTCGAACTTGTTGGGGACGTCGGCTTGGACATTGTGCATGTCATGGGTTGTGGTTTCCATGTCCGCGTGCATCTTCCCGACCATCGCATCCAGTGCGGCTGCGTGCTGCTTGATGAGCTTCATGGCTTGTTCCATCTCCTCATGCTGTTCTTGGTCAAGTTGAAAAAATTCGGTTTTCGCGGAGTCCACATTGGTGCGTGATCGTCCCGCTTGGGCCTCCATGCCGCTCCTGGCCATCTTGATCTTTGTCTCCACCTCGGTGACGGTGTCCTGGATGGCCTCTTTTTGACCCTTCACCACATCGGCAGTGTCCTTCATTGCGGCACTCCATGACGCCATGTACCGTGATTTCGATTGCACGTCGTGCACAAGAGTCTTGACTTCCTGCATCGCATCCATGGCTTCATTTGCTGCTTTGCGCGCTTGGTCACCGTGCCTTTTGGCATCCATCAAGGCCTCATTAACCTCGTCACTCACGGCTCCGTTTGGTACCCTCGTGTGCTCCGTAGGAACCGATTGTGGTCTTGCTAGAACCCGTTCTACTTTGGTCTCAAACAATTTAATCCATTCCTCGGTTTGCTCATCTGCCTCTTGGCGTCGTTGCAATTGACTACGGCGCCCTTTGGCCTCATCCCGCACTTGACTCTCCACAGTTGCCAAGCGCTCGGCATGCGTCCGGTGTGCTAGCTCAGCTTGATTAAGAGTATATTCCACCCTTTCTAAGCAACGGCCTTGTTCCTTGGATGCACCTTGGATTTTTGTGAAGACGTCCCGAAGTTCATTCCGTATCTTGTGGTTCTCATCACGTCTTTGTTGTGATTCACCTTTCAGTAGTTGATTTTGCCGCTCAATGCTTTCGACCCGATTGAGAATGTCCACCCGGTGGGGGCTGGTGTCACTCAAACCCTGTGTATTGGTTGGAGGATACCTTTCTTTGCGAAGCTCCTCCACCGTATTCTTGAGGATGTCCATCTCGCGTTGCATCGCCTCAACGCGGCGACGGTGGATGACGTTCTCATTTTCTGCCCGCTGTGCCCGTTCGATGACCTCATTCACCGCCGATGTTGTGGAAGGTCTCGACATCGAAGCCCGCTTCCCGTGCCATGTTGAGCTCGATGTCTCCGGGGCTTGGCTGCGCTGCTCGTGCTTCGCCAAGCGCGCTGCGATGCGTTGGCCGTGGTAGGCACAAATGAGCTTCATGATGCGTAGATCGGTAATCGTGTCGGAGTCGGCGTGGCGAATGGGCAAAGCGCCATGGGTCAGGCGCTTGCATTTTGTTGATGATTGTTGCCCGCTTTGCCGCTTGCCCACATGAGGCTCCGCATCGGCGCTTGCTGCTCCCCCATCCTCGTCCATGGAGATCTCATTGTCATCCTCGTCGCCGTCGTGGACGAGCCCATCATCATCCTCCATGGCGCCTTGGGACTCCGAGGCGTCGTTGTGCAAGTCAACGCAAGGCAAAGCTGTCGGCAAGGAGGGGAGGGGTTTTTTTGTGTGAGCAAGGTGAAGCAGGGTCCTTGGGCTCCCCTCTGCTGGCGCACGCCTGCAAACTTTCTTGCTCATTGATAGTCCTTGTTGATCCTTCTTGCTCATTAGTGGCCGTTTTTTGTTCTGTGCATCCCCGCGTTACCCCTGGGGTGCTCATTAGTAGCCTTTGTTGATCCTTCTTGCTCATTGATGGCTCTCCGAGTCTTACCTCTAACCTTCAAGAAGACTTTTTCATAATTAAATCACCATAAAGGCTTGCCGCCGCACTGCTTACCCAGTTTTCTTTTGTCAAAAATCCACAGAAGCTGCTTTCACGTGAGAACCCGATGCAAATTTACTTTTTGGAAAACCACAAGGCAGTCGACAGTAGCCCAAAGTCCACAGCAACAGTGCACGGAAGCACAAACTTTTGGTCACACCATTTCTAACAGGTTCTGCTCACTGCAAGTTTTCTTCAACACGGCGTAATCAGCATCTTGATGTCAGCCACGATGCAACCAGTCCAAAACTGGTGGCAAGGTCTGTCTATACCCCACGATGCTCAAGCCTGCTGCCCCAGAGCGAGGTAGCTCGTTGATAAGCTTAGCTTAGCGGCTTCGCGCCGCCTCTGGCCTTGGCGCCCACGTTGTGACTGGAAAGTCCAGCCACGAGGGGCGCTGGTGATTCCCACGTCGCTGCTGGCATGTTCCAGCATGCACAAATGATTTTAAGAACCTTGTACGGTCCTCAGCACATCACAAAGCCTGCGCAGCGACAGAAACTTAGCGACGCATTTTACAACAGCGCCGCCAATACAGTAAATCACCGCCACGAATATACTAATCAAAATTGCAATAAAAATCGCTGAAAAAACAGCGCAGTTCTGCTAAATTCTGTTCCCATCTCAAAGGGGAACACCTAAGCTTAGCGCCAAATTGCCTGCATCGCGACATGCGCTCTGCGCCTTCGCGAAGCTAATCTCTGACAGCCAATTACTGAGCAGGGGCACTTAGTGGCTCCGCAACGCACCCCTGCCAAGAGATCAGCCAGTCCTCGGGCCTGCTCGCGGAGGCGTGTCAAAGGCGCACGTGTTCTCCTTCACCATTGTCACAATGTGTAAGGGCTTTGTTGATATCCAGGATGTTTTTCATAACCCATTCAATTTTGTTGGAAATCTCCGAACTCAGTTTTCTGTGACCCATTATCCAAATCCACTGTTGCAAAGCACAATCAAATCCGACCAAAACATAATTTCATCGTGTTGTTCTGCAACAGTACCAATACGATCTGAGCCTCCTTTTTTTTACATGACAGACACATATACAAACGCGCGTGCGCTCTTCAGCTCAGCATGCGCTCATCTCTGTGTGCTACATGCAGTTTATTACACTCCCCTCACCAGCTGAACCTTGGGGGTTAAGCTGACAAACAGGCTGATAAATGTATGTAGCACTGTAGTAAATAGAAACCGAAATATACAAACAAATAGACACTCAGGAAAATACCTACTGCCCTATGGACCCTACCCGGCTTTTTTCTTAAAAGGGACCCGGCATAGGGGGTGGCTGTGCTGTCTCCTGTTGGGGGGGCTGTACCCTGTGGTTGGTGTTTTTGTACCCTGGCCCAGGGGGCTCCATCCATCTGTGGGGAGGTGGACCCGGTTCACTCCTGCTACACCCTGTCTCATGGATCTACCCTGGTTTCCACTCCAGGTCCCCATAGTACTTTCCCCTGCCACTGTATTCAACTGTACCTACTCACCTGTGCTGACACGTATACTTTTGACGCAGTTCTGAAAAAAAATTGAAAAGGTTAGCAAAAGAAACAACTCTTACCCTCTGTTTCCGCAGAGAATAAGCACGGAGCCATGTAAAAACATCTGCTGCTGCTTCAGTTCACCTGCAGGGTGCAGTGTACATGACAATGCCACGCAAAGTGATCCTGTCAGGCCGTGCACCGTATTTTACAAGCGCATTCCACTCTGCATTATTTAAGTTCGTTTGTTACTTCTTATGTCTCTCTTTGACTTTGATTGATACCTTCTTTGATCTGTTCTCCGCATCGGCGGTCTCCACATTTTCCGTGATCATATTTTCTGGCTCCGGCTGTCCTGTAGGGAGAGGAAGGCAAAAATACATATAACATACACTCTTATTTACCAAAGCAAAGGGCCATGTACGACTGAAGGAGCGAAAGAAACACACCAGTGGTCGAATTGACACACCAGTAGCTCTGCCACAAAGGAAGCAAGAAAGGAAAACAACGAAAACCAAACGAAGAAAACGACAACACTGACATCTGACACACGGCGTTATGTGATGAGCAATATGAAAAGCGAATGCACCAGTACATGCGCAATAAAGAGTGCCGAGCGCCAGGTATCCACGTCTGCACGCTCCAGCGGTCCACCTATTCTGTTTTCAGCCCCAGAATCTGAGGATGCCCAAAAAGGCCGTTCCAGGGCACCCAAGCATCCGCTTGGCCCGCCAGAGAAAGTCCTGCCCTGCGGTGTACACGTCGTGAAGGGCGGGTGTGGCTGCCTCCCAGATAAGCCCTGCCACTTGGACGTAACGGGCTGACACACACCCATGGGGATTGTTGTGCCCTCTCAGCACTTAAATAGGGGGGGTCCCCGTACCTTTCTCTAAAGCCACGTTGGCTGAAGCTGACACCACACCAGGTCAGGGGGTTGGACCCTTTTTTACTCCCGCGTACTGCACTACTTGGATACACCGCCAGAACTGGAATGGTAGAAAAAATCGCCAACAAACACACTACAACGCACAAACCACAGAAACAGAAACCTTTAAAGAAAAGACGGCTTCCCTTGTCGCTTCCTCTCTGCTATCTCCTCTTGTTCGTTTCTCCGCGCGCCTCCGTCGTGTACTTCCTTGTTCTCTTTGACCAATGCTTGACAAAGTCGGTGAATGCGCTGCTCCATATCCTCCAAGCGCTTTTGATACTCCACCTCCTTGGCCTTCAAGCGCTCGTTCTCCTCACGCGCTTCACGTACCCCGAACTGGCACTGCTCCAACTTCGCGCGTCTGATCCTGCACTCCCTCCCCTTGCGCTTTGAGATCTTGTCGCTGGACCTTCGTGTATGCTTGAGCTGGTCTTTCAAATCTTCGATCTGCAAAGCCTGCTGCAGTATGCGATCACGTAACTGTCACACCTCAACTTTCAAAGGGGACTCCTCCACGTCAGACAAGAACACCTCTTGTAGGCTACCTTTGGTGGCTCTATTGCTTGATCCAGTCACTGAACTTTGATCTCCGGCTCTACTGCTTGATCCAGCCGCTGAGCTTCGAACTCCGGCGCCATTGCTTGATTCAGGTGCTGAATCCTGAACTCCACGTTCTAGGGATCGGCCGTAACGATGCACACCTTCGAAATTAGCTCCCGTACAGCTCCCATCTCCTGCACGGCGTGAACTCTGAACTGTGTTTGTCCTGTGCTGCTCCGCATGATCTCTGGATCTCCTGCAGCGCGATGAGCTCGCAGGGCGAGACTGGTAGTGCTCCGCTAGGTATCTGGACCCCCTGCAGCGCGACGAGCTGGCACGGCGAGACGACGGCATCTGTCAAATTACGGGACTCGAACAACAGGATTGTAATAGTTTTGTTGATATCCAGGATGTTTTTCATAATCCATTCAACTTTGTTTGAAATCTCCGAACTCAGTTTCCTGTGACCGATTATCCAAATCCACTGTTGCACAGCACAATCAAATCCAACCAAATCTTAATTTCATCCTGTTGTTCTGCAACAGTACGAATGCGATCTGAGCCTCTATTTTATTTACATGACAGACACATATACAAACGCGCGTGCGCTCCTCAGCTCAGCATGCGCTTATTTTTGTGTGCTACATGCAGTTTATTACAAATGACTCATTCTGAGACTCGTCGCCATACCTGTTGCCTGTGCGGCACTGATATGGCTCCATTCCACATTTCTTCACGACGCCGCTCGCCGAAGACCCGCTGGGAGCGCCCATACTATGCATGCGCTCACACGGCACGCACACCCCTCGAAGTCTTCTTCGGTTCTTGCCTCTGGCTTGCACGTGGCTGCTTGTTGATGTCTTCAAACACGTCCAAGGTGGCTTGACGCTCCTTTAAAATCATTTTGAAGCGGGTTCCTTGGGGTCCCCTTTGCTGGCGCAGGCCTGCAAGCTTTCTTTGATGATCCTTCTTGCTCATTGATAGCCTTTGTTGATCCTTCTTGCTCATTAGTAGCCTTTGTTGATCCTTCTTGCTCATTGATGGCTCTCGGAGTCTTACCTCTAACCTTCGAAAAGACTTTTTCATAATAAAATCACTATAAACGCTTGCTGCCGCACTGCTTACCCAGTTTTCTCTTGTCGTAAATCCACGGAAGCTGCTTTCACGTGGGAAACCCATGCAAGTTTACTTTTTGGAAAACCACAAGGCAGTCGACAGTAACCCAAAGTCCACAGCAACAGAGCAGGGAAGCACAAACTTGGTCTGTGGCCTGCTGTGGTCCTGACCTGTGCTCTGGCCTGCTGCCCCCGAGCGAGGGGGCTCGTTGATAAGATTAGCTTAGCGGCTTCGCGCCGCCTCTGGCCTTGGCACCCACGTTGTGACTGGAAAGTGCAGCCACGAGGGGCGCTGGTGATTCCCACGTCGCTGCAGGCATGTTGCAGCATGCACAAATGATTTTAAGAACCTTATACGGTTCTCAGCACATCTCAAAGCCTGCGCAGCGACAAAAACTTAGCGACACATTTTAAATCAGCGCCGCCAATACAGTAAATCACCGTCACGAATATAATAATCAAAATTGCAATAAAAATCGCTGAAGAAACCGCGCAGCTCTTCTAAATTCTGTTCCCATCTCAAAGAGGAACACGTAAGCTTAGCGGCAAATCGCCTGCATCGCGACATGCGCTCTGCGCCTTCGCCACGCTAATCTCTGACAACCAATTACTGAGCAGGGGCACTTAGTGGCCCCGGGACAAAGGCCTGTTTTAGGCATGGAATTTAACTCGTCAATGGATGTATCCAAGCCAAGCTGATGCGGTTAAGAACATTCAAAAATGGATGTATCCAAGACCGCCGACCCATTTTGATAGGGTGGTCTAGGTTGCTTGAGATTCTCTGATTGTTTGCTCAAAGCCTCCCACCCAGACTCCGATGGGGTGGCCTAGAGCTGGTTGACTGTTCATAGCCAATGAGATCCCGTGGACTGGGGTGGGGTATCTGGGGAGTCGTAGGATTGTTTACCTTTTTGATGCTACCATGTAATAAGCTTTTTGCTGAGCCTGTGTGCTCAGGTGGTTGCTTATTAATCTCTGTTACTGAATCCCGTGCTGGTTCCATTTTAGCTAGTGGTTCTTTCTGGACTTTTTTACATTTTGAGAACTTTTGTGAAAATGAAAATCACAAGTCCCTACCGACAGCAAAACAGCAACAAGCAAGAAAAATCTCGAGGCACACCTACTCGGTTGATCCCAGTCCAAGTCCGTGTGTCTGCTTAACAATACCCGTAGCCTCGGAATCCAAGTCCACGTTGATACATGAGCTTGTAGATAGAACAAAATGAAAGGATGACACGAAAGAAGTCCTGAATGAGGAATCAAACACAATAGCTATAATCAACTTGAGACATTGGGAACGGTTAGGTGGGGAAGAGAGAGGGACAGAGAGAGGGAGAGACATTGGATTGGATCAATTACAAAATGTGAATTGCACTTTTGCATACATGTCACCCACTTGAGTTGATGTTGGGGGGAGATCAATGATATTGTCATATCATGCCCTAGGCACACGAGCATGGAACTCCTAAAATACCTCCAACCTCAATTGCCCCAACCACAACTCCAAGAAGGGGACAGTAACGGAGAGGCCCTTTTGCCTAGAGAGCGGGAGATAATGAAACATCCCTTCTCCTAGAGATTACGGGAGATAGAGAAAGAGAGATCCTCAACCGAGTATGGGAATTCTTGATGCCCCTCTAACCCTTTGACCAATTGAATGAAACATAAAACAAATTCGTCATTCATTTGTATTGGATTCTGCATGGGCACACATACCAATACATGCATGCATACATGCATGGACACCTTGAAGTCCTTCACATAGCAGGACCGGCCCCTGCTGTACCCCTTCCACCATTTCCTGTCACTCCTATGGTCTTGCTTCTCACCAGGTTCTGCATGATCTTGCCCTATCCTGCACAGGTTCCCACAAAAAATAGTAAAATATGGCTCCTTCACACAAATCCTGATCCCTTGCAATAACCAACTCCCAAGTACAATAGCTCCAATCCAAATAGTCCACACTGTGGGCTTCCAAGGGCGTTTAAGGTCCCGCGTTGACACTCAACAACTCCTTTCAACACGCCGGTCGTCTCACGGTGCACACGGAGACACGGGCGTTGGGCATGTACATAGAATTGCACCAATAGAATAATGGAAAAGAAGCCCTGAAATTGGCATATGAACACAAACCAAGCAAGATTGGGGAAGGATGGAAACATACAAAATCACAGCCATAGACCCCTCATTCCCTGGAGAACTCCTGGACTCAGGACCGTCCCTTGACTCGCCAATATGATGCCCTGAACCAAGTCAAATAAGATGGCTAAATGCCATGTGTCAAAAGTCACTACACAAACCCCAAAAATGTGTTCCCTCCCAAGCCTCTAAATCCTAGCCCAATAGGGGAGGTGGCGTGTCATGGCCTAGAGTGGCACTCAGGACCATGCCCTACCCTGACATAACTTTGGTTGGACTTGGAGTCGATTGGGCTTGGAGAATTGCCCCATGAAGATGACCTCACAACATAGCAAAATTAGGCAACTCACAACATAGTGCCCAAAATTTAATTATATACTCGAAAATGCATACGGCAAATATTCAAATGCTCCATGCATGTGTCAAACCGGAACGTAATATACAAGGGTGATATAGAACAAAGGCTCATGCCCAAGAATATTCCAACATTGGTCCCCGAACCCCTCCGGATATACACATGCCATGCTTCACAAGTCAACTCACGAATTTGAGACTTAATTTTGTGAGGCCTCGTGTGCCACGCCGACGTGACCCGGTGATTTGGCATATGGTGAGGTGCAACACGGAAGCATATGTCAACATATGAGCAACATACCATAGTTCACGGATCTCTAGGTACTTTACTGTTAGCCGACCAGTTGAGCACATAAAATACAAAAATGAGCATAAAATGAGGTCAAAAACATGCAAATATTGCCCAATTCAAAGTAATCACAATAGTATATAACTTCGCTCACCCACGGTATCAACATATGGTTCAAAACAGAATTGCTTGGGAGCATTTGCAAACGATCCCCCCACTTGGATCCCCACATGGACGCAGTGGGACACCTTCGAACCTCCTCCCGACATGCACCATGAAAATGGGAAAATTGATAGTGGCGCTTGTGGGTCGCCCTGTCAGCCTTCCCACATGCACTATATGTGCGGTAGACTTGGTCTAGCGCTATGGAGCACACCATTAGGACATGGGCGAAGCCCTTCCTTCGTATGACTCCACATATCTTCCTACAAACGGAGATATGTAACATGGGCGTGAGCATAGCGAAGCACATATCATGCATATAAGACATTCCCTCAAAAGGTGGCTCCCACCATGGTATGCCATGCCCCTCCATGGACATAACTTCACGTTAAAAATACGTAGGAACCCAAGGGAAGTTTCTATGCAACACCAACGCTCATGCAGTACACTCGAAAGCCGCATTAAAATATTCGGTTGCATGGTCAAAGAGTGGTATATCACTTTCTACCCCCTTGATCATTATCCCTTGCTACACCACGCATCTGTACACATCAAAGGCGTTGGACGCTTGTTCAATCAAGTTGAGACCAAGGCGATTCCAGCCCATATCTCAAAATTGAAACTCCTCGCAGTGAGCCAGAGATATGATGTTTCAAAGCGGCCTCACGAATGAATTTTGTTTCGCCTATATCTCAAAGAAAAATGAAGGAGACAACAAAAGAAAGGTTGATTCGTGATCGGGGAAAAATGTGGGACCACTCAAAATTCATCATATCAAGTGCGGCGACCTTGAAATCGAAAATTCGATTCTGAATGTCTGAAAAAATCGGATTAATTTGCGAGTGTATAACATGAAAATTGCGGAAGCAACGAACCCTTTTCTGATGAGATCTGACGCTTCATCGGGGTTTCCGCCAAAATATCTGGAAATAACAGTTAACCAATCCGTTACCGCAAAATCGCGAGCCAACTGACAGTCACCGATACATTGACAATCAGAACGGATAGCCGAAAAATTACGGAAACAATATGATAAAAAAACCCTGTTGATTCCTGACATTTTGATATATAAATCTCAGCCTGCTGCGCCTCGGTATTGAATATGGCCGCTCATAGCTGGAATGGCCAAGCCTATCACACTATCACATCAGGCTAGGTCGGGTGGATGGGAGCGTGAAGCGGTATGGGGTGCCTCACCCATACCCGCTGCCCAGCCTGTGGCGCTCTTCGCCAGGCTGGCTCAGGAATTTTCCTGGGCTGATTACGGCATCTCGATTTCTGTGGGATTTCTGTAAAATACCCCAGAAATCGTCATTTTTCGTCATTTTTGGGCTGGCGACGACAGTCGTCGCCTGCGCGACGCAGCTCCACATCGAAGTTTTATTTCTCGATTTCTGGAGATTTTAATCAATTTTATTATTGATTTATCGTTCTTAGAAATAAAGAAATATAACGTGACCTTTTTCGCGGCGTTCCGCGAAGGTCAAATTTTGCGAACTCAGTCACGTTCACGATTTTTTTAAAAAATCCTGAGGCGATCCCAGGAATCAGCCAGGCACCCATGGTGTGGCCCAACAGTGGCCCTCCTCATACATAGTATGAATTGGGAGAGAGACGCGTCGTGTCGGCTACACGACGCGTTGGGGGGAGACACGCGAAAAGAGTGTTTTTGACTCCAAAACCACTATATTTCACTGTTTTTCGCCCAAAAACCACTGTTTGGCCCAGTTTGGGCAGGATCTCAGTGGAGATCCTGATGGCGACGACTCGTAGCCGTCAGATTTTCTGATGGCGGCGACGCTGTCGCCTTCATTTCGTCCACACTTCTAAGCTATTTTGTAGTATAGAAGTGTTACATATACATATTACTTGTCTACATGTTTATATTGTCTACATATACCTTCATCTCTTGCCCAGGACGCCAGATTGTGTCATGGCCGAGGCAAAGCTCACAGAATTCTTTGGAGAAACCCAAATTCAGGAGGAAGTCTTGGATTTCATGGGATTGGGGTCGTGCATGCCAAGGAAAGCTTGGAGGTTGCCCTCCCCCCAACCTCTTCAAAAGAATTCTGCCGACGCCAAGGCCACCAAGGCAGTGTGACGGCCTGCGGACGGCGACGACGCCCAGACTGCAGGAGTACCGCTTCTTCGCTGGGAAACATCTGCAGGAGCTAAGGTCCAGGGCATCAACATGATGAAGGAGGAATTCCTTGACTCCTACGATGGGTATCACCTTGGCTTCCCCATGGACCCCATGGAGCCCCCAAGTCTATACCGTCGTCCGGGCGACGACCACAGCGACGACGACGCCAGGTACCGAACCGCAGGAGCAGGCGCGTTAATTCGTCGCCTTGGGTTGGTTGGCCATCGCAACCAACCCTAAACCGGCGCGGGGTGCCTTGGGTAGGAAACGACCCTAAATCCCCCAAGGTAGGCGCGTTAATTCGTCGCCTTGGGCTGTGAATCGACCCTAAACAGGCACGAAGAATTATTCGCCTTTGGCAGGAAATGGCCCTGAATTCAGGCGCAAGGAATTCGTTGCCTTGGGTTTGACCCTAAATAATTTTTTTGAATTTATTGAATTATTATGTTTCCATGCCCATGGAGAAAAAGGGCCAATATATGCGCCTCAGCGCCATCAGTCAGGTCGGAAGGACCTGCAGCGCCCCTGGTTTGGTCACCAGAGGCTAAAGAGAGTGCCAGGGACCAGTGTGGTTGCCTGGGGGGCAATTGCCCTATGAATATATCAAGAAAAAAAAAGAAAAAAAAAGGGGACCTACATGGGAGTGGCATGTAGATTCCTTACGAAGCCCCCCTCCCACCCACTGTCCTGCTGAATCAGTTTGAAACCAGGGCAGTGCAGGGGTCAGAGCGCCTCCTTGGCCTTGCCTTCCTTTGGGCATAGGCAAGGCTTCTAAGGAGGGGCGTGAAGCGGTATGGGGTGCCTCACCCATACCCGCTGCGCAGCCTGTGGCGCTCTTCGCCAGGCTGGCTCAGGAATTTTCCTGGGCTGATTACGGCATCTCGATTTCTGTGGGATTTCTGTAAAATACCCCAGAAATCATCATTTTTCGTCATTTTTGGGCTGGCGACGACGGTCGTCGCCTGCGCGACGCAGCTCCAGATCGAAGTTTTATTCTTCGATTTCTGGAGATATTAATCAAATTTATTATTGATTTATCGTTTTTAGAAATAGAGAAATATAACGTGATCTTTTTCGCGGCGTTCCGCGAAGGTCAAATTTTGCGAACTCAGTCACGTTCACGATTTTTTTCAAAAATCCTGAGGCGATCCCAGGAATCAGCCAGGCGCCCATGGTGTGGCCCAACAGTGGCCGTCTTCATACATAGTATGAATTGGGAGAGAGACGCGTCGTGTCGGCTACACGACGCGTTGGGGGGAGACACGCGAAAAGAGTGTTTTTGACTCCAAAATCACTATATTTCACTTTTTCTGGCCCAAAAACCACTGTTTGGCCCAGTTTGGGCAGGATCTCAGTGGGGATCCTGATTGCGACGACTCGTAGCCGTCAGATTTTCTGATGGCGGCGACGCCGTCGCCTTCATTTTGTCCACACTTCTAAGCTATTTCATAGTGCAGAAGTGTTACATATACATATTACTTGTCTACATGTTTATATTGTCTACATATACCTTCATCTCTTGCCCAGGACGCCAGATTGTGTCATGGCCGAGGCAAGGATCACAGAATTCTTTGGAGAAACCCAAATTCAGGAGGAAGTCTTGGATTTCATGGGATTGGGGTCGTGCATGCCAAGGAAAGCTTGGAGGTTGCCCTCCCCCCAACCTCTTCAAGAGTATGATATAGGCCAATGGCAGCTTGCCGGCCCATAGATACACACCCCAAATGACCCAAAGATGGCCACGGGGGTCCGACCCGGCTTCACCCCCCTTCTCAGAGCGTTGTATCCGCTCGGAAGTCATTGAAGAGAGGACGGGAGGACCATAATGGGCTCCATCCCCCCCCCCCATGTCCCAAGGACACATGGAGGCCCCAAGTACAGCGTAGGCGTCCCCCATGCCCCAAGAGAGGGGTGAGGACACTCATAATCGGTGCCCTCCGCCATATCCGGTCTCCTCTTGATCTACAACATGGACCAAGGGGATCAAAGATAGAGAAACGTTGTCGGTCGACCTAAATACGTATACCACAATCAAATATATATGTGGAGATCGATTGAAGGGGGTATATGGCCAATCAAGGCCCACAAATCCCCGGATGAACACCCTCACCCGTCCCCCAATCACAAAAACAAACAAAAACGCCACGTGAGATCCATTACGGTGCTGGAGCAGCCACCATATGGACCAACACGTCCTTGACATCCAAGGAAATGTTCCTTTTCCTTAGATAATCCATCGAGATCGTGGTATACCTAGGTACAAAACTGCTCGGAGGTTCCCAGGAATCTCTGGATGCGGCAAATCACTTCCAACGGACTTTATAAAGCCTCCCCCCAGGCGTCCCCGGGTCCGGCTCGTCCGTTAGGATCCTCTTGGCGGTGAAGTCGTCGTCCTCACCCTCGTCATCCGAGTCCAGATCTCCGGCTGTGAACTCGAAGGTGACGGGACGTCCGCTGGGGTCTGGTGCTCGGGGACGGAGCTGGGTATGGTCGCGGTCAAGGATCTTGTTGTCCCCCACACGAACCGCATACACATCCTGCCCGACCTTCCGCACGATTACCCCCGGCACATACCAAGACGTCTGCCGATGCCTGGACAGGACATCCTTGTGGTGCCGCTCCACCCATACGGTGTCTCTGAGAGCATACTTCTGGACTTTTCCCTGCTTGAAGTACTTGGCCCTCTGCTCATGCTCGTCCTGAAGTGCTTTGCACACCTTGGCCGCCGTGTCGTCCGCCTCAGCCATCATAGCACTCGCATCCCGGGCCACTTTGCCATGGTTCAACCACGGGAGAGTGCGTGACACTCGACCCCGTAGGAACAGGATACAATTGGGCGACAGTCCAGTGGGCCCCAGAAGGTCGTGGTATGCCTGGAATACTCTCCACAGCGAATTATACCAATTCTGGCCCGGTTCGTCAATGTGCAGCTGGCGGAACGTTTCGAACATCTGCCGCTCAGCCACCTCAGCCCGGCCATTCGACTGGCTGTGGTACGCCACGGTCTTGGCGTGCCGAATCCCCATGTGCTTGCACATCGTCTTGAACCACGTCCCCACAAATTGACAGCCCCGATCGCTGCAGATGACGGCTGGGACACCAAAAATCGTCAGCCAATGCCTCATCATGGCATTAGTGACGGTCTTGGCCTGCAGACCCACTCCATGCTTGTCCTTCTTGTCCTTCTTCTTGGACTTCTTGCCAGGGACCGCCACGATATACCCGCTGTGCCTATCCACCGCCAGGATGACAAAGTCGTAGGTCTCTCCTTCCACGGTGACCTCAGGCATGGCGAACACATCCATGGCCACGGACCGCAAAGGGGCCCCCGGTATAGCCGTATACACCGGGTTGCCCGCTGTGGAGTTGTTGGGGCTTTTCGTGGCCCGACACACGGCGCAGTCGCTGCAGTACTTGTCCAGGATGGCGTAGTACCCGGGTGGGAACTTGAAGCGCCACTGCAGGTCCTGCTGCATTTTGTCCCGACCAGGATGCATGAGCTGGGCGTTGTGCCAGTGGTCAATGAGCTCCTCCATTCGATTCTCAGGGACCAATAGCTTGTCATTGAGGAATAATTTATCCCCATCCTCGGTCAAGCCCTCAGGCCATTCGTCGTCCGACGAAGTGCTCACGGCATTCCAGTACCTGCTCCAGTGTTCGGATGCCGCAAAGTCATCCGACCAGTTCTCTGTGAGCACCGACCTGACTATCTCTACGGGGGCCACCATGCATTGCTCGAGGGTTTCTCCTCGAATAGCTTGGACTTGGGCGCCCCCGAACCTGGCCAGGTCTGTATGGTTCGCCATCACCACAAAGCACTTGACCCCCTCTTGTTCCATGGCCTTCTCCACCTCGATGATGCGCTTGGCCTCCTCGGTCTCCTTGGCGTCCCGATGGCTAGATATGTCCATCCATGCCTTTCCCGCGGGGTAGGCCCATCGACTGAGGCAATCCACCACAGTGTTGTCCTTCCCCGGGACGTATACGACGCTGAGGTCGAACTTGGCGAACCTCTCATGCCATCGGGCCCTCCTTGCTGCCGGTCCCGAGGGGGTGTCGACGTGCTCCTTGTGCCAGCTCTGTAAGGACTGATAGTCCGTACAAACCACCACCGGTTGTAATCCGATGTGGCCAGACCACTTCCTGAGCGCACAAACAATGGCGTGCGTCTCCTTCTCCCTCGCGGTCCAGGTCCGACGTTGGCCCTCGGCCAGGATCCGGCTCCAAAAACGCCACGGGTACGTGCGACCAGTCGTCCCGGACCTGCTCGAGGACTGCCCCTACAGCATAGTCCGAGGCGTCCGTCCGTAGCACGAATCCCTTGTCTGGGTCCACCAGGAATAGTCCCAGCTGCCCCAGGAGTCGCTCCTTCAGGCGGCTGAACGCATCTTCGGCCTCAGGGGTCCAGGCAAGCTTCTTCTTGCTCCCCTTCTGGCCATCGAACTTCCCCACGTGCAGCATCTTGTGCAGCGGCCCCGATAGTTCTTCATACATCCGGACATAGCCTGAATAGTAATTGCAGAACCCCATGAAAGATCGGAGTTCGCTGATAGTCTGGGGCTTCTCCCAGTGGTGCAGGGACGCCAGCTTCCCAGGCATGGGACGGCGTTGCCCGTGACCAACCACGTGACCCGCGAACTCCACTTCCTTCACGAAGAGCGAGGCTTTGGTGGGTTTGCACACCATGTTGTGCTTGTCCAGCTCGCTGAGCACTTGGCGCAGATCCTTCTCATGCGCTTCGATGAGCTCGTCCTCAGTCATGTCCTCTGTGCCGGACCTGATGATGATATCATCCACAAAGGGGTCGGCACAGTCCTGGACAGGACCGAGTAGGTCCTCCATCATGCGCTGGAAAGCGGCGTTGTCATTCTTGGCGCCCATAGGCACCACTCTCCACTGCATGGGCCCCAGCGGCGTCGACATCGCTGTGCAGGGCCTGGAGTCCGGGTGTAGCGGCATCTGGTGAAAGCGGTGTTTCAGGTCTAACACCGTGAAGATCCGCTTTTTTTGTTGTTTTTGAAGGATTGTGTCAATCAGACGAAGCAAGTACGAGTCGTGCTCGGTTTGCTCGTTCAAACCTCTGTAATCAACCACCAACCTCCACTCGCCCTTCTCTTTCTTGGGAATGATAAAGGCTGGGCTGGCCCACTCACTGTCGGAGGGTTCGATCCAGCCCCGCTCAATGAACTCGGCCAACATTTCCTTCATTGCCTCGGCCCGATCGCCCTGAAGTTGGTACTCCCGATGACGATAGATCTTGGGGTTCGGCTTCAGCTTGATCCTCGCTGTGCCAAACCTCCCACGATCTGGAGAGTTCTTGTTGGTGACGCCACTGAATAGCCGCGGATAGGCATTTATCAGCCTCTCCTTCAGCTCGGCGACCTTCGGGTTCTCCTGGGCCTCTTCAGCCGCTTGCTTCGGTATCGAGACAACCGACCGCACTGCGGTATAGGATTCTTGCGGGTTCGAGTCCGACTTCTCCTCGTCTGATATGCCGTCTTCATCGTCGTGGGGAGCTGTTCCCACCGATAATCTTCTGAAATTTGCGGCATCAGCCGAGTTCTTGTCGCTACCGGCCACCATTGTTGGAAAATTTCACGTCGGCGGGTCCGACCCAACCGGACCATCATATTGGTCCGCGATGTGATCCATGACCCTCGCCAGGAACTCATCCCTCTCGTACTTGCCGTTGACCAACATCTTGTCATCCCAACAATGCGGAGATGTGACCATGGCCCGCCTCTTCTTGGCTGCCACACGGTCGTGCATCCCCATCCGCATGTAGTTGACGATGTAATCGATCTCGGCGTGGGACAGGATGTCAATGCCATCCATTGGCTGATCCGTCCCCTCCTTGGGCTCAAACATGACCCGCATGGGCACGGCCTCAACCCTACGGATGAATGCTTCATCACCCGTGGGCTGGGCTTGCGCCCCATCCACCAGGAAAGCCTTGGTACCCGAAGCTTGACCCTAAGAGGGCATTGATAAACCCTTGGCGTCGATAAACAACTCCTCCCCTGGCCCGAATGACATCTCCTTCAGGGTGATGGAATCCAGCGTCGACTTGAGGCCTTCCAGCGGACATGGGGTGGATCCTATGCCGGTTATGACCAGGATACTCCTCGCCCTATCCGCGACGATCTTCTCCACCGTACGTCTGGTATTTTCCAGGGAGCCATGCCAATACATGGGCCCCCACTCCTTCAAACCCCAATGCCTCTGCCAGGCTGAGTCTCCTCGATACCAATGCCTCCTACACTTCCTCAAAAGTGGGGCATCCTGGGAAGCGAAGACGTCCGTCTCGGGCGCTTCGGCTCCCAGCGTCTGGATCATCCTGGCATACACCTGCGGCGCCATTCCATACTCCGTGAGCTGAACTCCGCGGTCTCCTCTGGACTTGGCACCCACAGCTTGCACCGCTTGGCCGATCCGATCCTCTTCCTCAGCATTCCATTGGGATGATCCGCATGCATAGTCCGTGGACAGCCATGTAAGGCATTCATTATCCTCCCGGACCAGCGTTGCGCGATGAGGAAGGGCTCCAATGGCGTTTTCCACCATGAAGTCATACCCCATGATCATATCCCAATCTGTAATGTTGGCCACATAAAAGCTTCCGGATAGAGTGCTTCTCTTCGCCAAATCAGGGCGGTTCAAGCGCTCATGCTCCCAGAATTGCATACTTATAGTGGCCTCATGGCTGCCGGCACCCATAATCTCTCCATTGGCCACCTTCAGGCGTACCGGTCTACGGCTGGGCTGCAGGGATTCCTCCTTGAACAACCCTCCCCGAACCAGGCTCACCTGGGCACCCGTATCCACCAAAACATCCACCACCAACTCCTCTCCCGCACCGTACATGCACCTTCAAGTGCAACTGCCGCTTCTCACCCTGCGGTGTATGGACGACTCTCACGGCATGCAACTCTAGCACATCTGGGTGCATCAGGACTTCGAGGGTAAGGTCCAGGGATGGTGTAGATCTTGGGCTGGTCCTGCCCGTCCACGGGGCTCTCCGTGGTCGCTTCTTCTTTCTTGCCACGTCCCTTGAGTAAGAAAAAGTGCTTTTCCATTGCTTTGAGGCATACTCTAGTTGTATTAGAGATGCACTGAGCATCCATGCATTTTTATAATAGTATTGGTCCAACCAAAACTGGTGATAACACATTTTGACCTATGGAACCAAACACCCAATCAGGATATGGAGTGGACCCCTTAATCCCCTTTCAATGTGAAGTAAAACATCTTTTCCTGAGTTAACTGAGAACTGACATATCCAAGGCAGAGCCTATGAAATTATCTATGTTTTTCCATGAATACTTATCTGCCCTAGTGGTATGCACCCTAGGGGGCTAGGCACCTCTTTTTGAGAGGTCCTGGGGTAGATTCCTGGTCAGCCTAGGTAAGTAGGAAGATCCCATGTGACATGGCAGTGACCTCATCGCCACATGCCCTGCCACCTCAGCACATATGAGACCCAAAACAAAGAGTGCACATTTCCTGAGATGGCACTATGGAGAGAGAGTGACCATGGGGCAGTTTTCTAACTCTTTTCCAAAACATTTCAGCTATCTTTGTGAATATGCATTCATTTGTGACCTGAGTTGCAGTTTCTGTGAATATCCAATCATCTTTCACTGTTTACACTGCAGCCCTTCAAGCTTTGATCCTGATTCTCTTCTCCGTGCATACTTCTGGCTTGGGCTATCCTGGATTGACTTGGATTTACTGTATTTCAACAAACAAAATCTTTTCATCTCCCAAAACAAGCAGCAGGACACCCTACAGCAACAGCAAGCAGCAGGAGAAGCAAAAACACAGTGCTGAAACCACTATAAACTTTTCTGGTAGCAGAGGCAGCCTGTCTCTGTGCACCGGCAGCGACCCCGCGCCGTACAACCAGTGCTCCAAGTACAGGCAAATATAAGCAGAAGGGCGGACTAAGATGGATCCAAGAAAGGAGGACGCCGACGTGAAGACAGCCCCAGCGCCTGAGGCACCGGCAAGGCCAGCACCTGGCGCTGTACCTTCGGCGGAGCCCTTACATGGGCCAGTGGATGCGGCTGAGGACCCCCTGGATGGGCTTCAGACGGCCTTCGGGGCCCTGTCTGTCGAAGAAGTGGTCTCTCAGCCTCAGCCTGTGAAGAGGAAGAGAGAGAACGAGAGCGAGAAGGATGCTGAAGGAGAAGCAGACGAAGGAGAGGAACAAGGGCAAGACCTGACGAATGACCCTACCTTCGAAGGCGCATCAAGCGCTTCTGGCCTCCACGCATCACCCTCTCCTTTAACCACCACACTCCCAGCCGCTGCAACATCCACTTCCACAACCAACCCGCCTATGGCAGAGGGCACAGGCTTTACTGGCATGCCTCCCTACCCCGCCTATGGTATGGGCCCACCTACCACTGCGCTCCATGAGGCAACTACTGCCAGTGAGCCGGTGGCTTCCAGCTCTGTGCCGCGATGGTATGCGGCTGACTATCCCCATCCACTACACGCTACTGGAACCTATGTGGATGTTCCTGGGTATGCTCCTGGGTATGCACCTGGGTATGCACCCTTGAGTGGGTTGAGGAGAGGACCTGAATCTCTTGGTCGCAGGAGTAGAGGATCGGGAAGATCCTCCAACAGGTCCCTGACGCGGTCGGCGATCAACGAGGTGCTCCGAGGAGCCACTTCAAAAATCGTGGGCGACCTCACTCAAGAGATCCGTGAGAAGCTGGAGCCCCTGATGGTCCCGCCCCAAGCGTCACCTATCTTGGTGGGAATGTCACCCCACCGAGTACAGGCTAACCACCTGGCTGCAGGGTTGACAAATACCCTTGGGAGCCTGAGGAGCCGACCGATGCCGACTCCTGCAGCTGTATCGAGAAGTCCCTTCGTGCCGAGAACTGGCCCAGCCGCCCTACAGCCACGTGACGAACTCGATGAGGGCCGAGCTGGACCGGCTGGGGCTGACAGCATTAAGGGCTATGGTGGACGTAGAGCCTTATGGCTCTAGTGATCTTGGCGGAGACCCCTCCGATGACGAGCCGCCGTCGATGGATTCTTCTTCGCCCTCAGATGACGATGACCCTGAGGACCCCGAGGACCCCAAGGGTAAGAAGAAGAAGAAGAAGAAGAAGAAGACCCGACGCCCTGAAGGACGCAGGACTCAGGAGGCGAAGGCTATTGCCACCTCCAGGATCGTGGTCAACCTGCCTGAGTTCACAGGCAAGGACCTCAGCGAGTTCGCTGAGAACTTTGGCCGGTTCCTACGACTGACCAACCAAACCCACGCTAGTGGGCGAGTGAAGTGCGATCTGCTCCTGCAGTGCTGCAAGACCAAGTACCTGGAGAAGCAGGTCAGGCAGATCGTGACTAACTCCTCCACCTTTGCCGATGTGTTGGTTGCCCTGGAGAGGCAGTACCCGACCTACGAACCCGACCACTCCATCAGGGCCGAGATCCAGAACCTGCCCGTGCTGCCCAACAACCCCAAACCTGGCAGGGTCTCCGAGCTGTTGGCTGACCTGGATCACTGGGCTGGACGACTGACGCCCGGTTCCTACAGCAGCGACGACCTGCTGTTCTGGTTGGTGGCCAAGCTCCCCCGAGAGCTATGGGACGAGTGCCGTTTGACGGCTGAGCGCAAGGCTAGATCCCTCCGCTACGAGGATCTATGCGTGCTGCTCCTGGAGATGGCGCTGGAGAAGGAGAGCGACCAGCACTTGAACAACTACCGTCCTGGTGGTGGAGGTTCTGGAGGCAAAGGGTACCAAGGGTGCCGACCTGGGCAGGGGACTACCCCCAAACACGCCCACGCCCGTCTCATGGAGAACGTGAAGGAGCTATTCTGGTGTGATGCCAGAGACGAGCAGGGCCACCTGCAGCACGCCTCTGACTGCGAGCAGCGAGACTGCTTCGTAGTCCAGGGGAAGCAGCAGGAGAAGAACACCGGCGCTAAAGCGAAGCTGCCGGATCATTACCGGTGCACCATCACGTGTGCATTCTGCGGTAAGCGGAAGCACTACGAGGATGAGTGCTACCATAAGGGACGCCAATCGGCGAAGCTTAAAGGGGAGGATCCTGGCAAAGGCTCAAGCAAAGGTGGAGGCAAAGGCAAAGGCAACGACTCCGGCAAGGGCAAGTCGAAAGGACGTGGTCAAGGACAAGACAAAGGTCAAGGTGGACGAGGAGGAGGCGCTAACCGCCAGCCCGACAACAAGAACAAGGACAAAAACGGAGGCAACCCCAACCCTAATCCAGGGGGGAACTCCGAGCCCTCTGGAGGGCAGTCTGGACCTACCACACGCTCACAAACACAGGCCCAGCAAGAACAAGGAGCCAAGCGTGAGCATGAAGGTGGTGATGACGGCAACGCTAAGAAGAGGAGCCGTTTCATGAGGATGGCCCGCAAATTGCGGAACAAGGGGTTCGAGGTGACCTGTCCTGCGGAGTTCTGACGGGGACGCTCTGGTGGCACCCAGGACCTGGTGTTTTGGGTACGTATCCGACTAGGGGGACGCGAATACCTGGGGGTACTGGATACTGGCGCCACAATATCCATAGTGGCTAAGAAAATTTTACCTTGTGGGAGCCTGAAGAACACCATGACCACCGCTGCTATACGTATGGGGGATGGACATGTGGAGCAAAGCTGCGGGGACTGTGAAGTGGAGGTACCTATGGCCTCCCGGACTATAGCCCATCGGTTCTATGTGATGGACACTGAGGCCTTCGACTTTGTACTGGGGACTGACTTCTTCGTACAGCACTCCCAGATAAGATCCCTGACGCTGCAAGCGCCCTACCCCCTCTACGTGGACCACGGCAGTGGCAGAGAGTCTGTGCCACTGGAGCAGTCGGAACATACCTCGAGTTACCTGAGACTATCGAAGGAGGAGCCCTCGAACATGATGGCGGCCTCCAAAACTGAGGACTATCAACTATTGGGGGAAGTCCTAGACCAAGGTCTGAAGGAGTTGGGTTACTCTCGAGAAGACCTAAGTGTGGAGCTGTTCGCGAGCGACAAGCAGCATGTACTGGACCTATACTGCAGCAAGGGGAAGAACTGCAGCTACAAATTTTACCGGCCCTCTTTCGGGATGGCCTACGGGAACCCCAGAACTAGTGAACTGGGGAAGGTGCTGACCAAGGTGGCCTTGGAACGTTCCCGTATGGTCCTGTGTTCCCCCGATTGGGGAGCCCATGGGGGCAACGAGTACTGGCGAAACCTCCTGGACAGGCTGACTATCAGCTCTGTTCGTTTGCCTGATGAGGCCATCTACGTGCCTCTGGGACGTAAGACGCCTATTGGGAAGCCCAGATGGGGGAGTATGCTTAGCGTGGTGGACGGAGGTCTTATCTGCATTCCCTGGGAGGATCTGGACCCGACTCTGGTGCAGGCTATACAACGAGGAAAGTGACGGACTCGCCTTGGGTGACTTGAAGGATCGCCTACGACCTCAAGATGCTGTTGAAACTACACCCGGAGGAGATGAGTACGTCGTGACTGACACCAACGCCCCCAACTCTCCCTGTCATGTACCTGTTCCTGATGGAGTCTCTGAGTGTGGACTATCTGAGCTACCTAGCCCTATCTACTCGGAAGACGAAACTGAGCACGACGCCTTCTTCGTGCAGACCTGTGTGGAGGAAGTGGAGAACGCCGAGTACGTCGCCCCACTGAAACCCCTACTCTCCATGAGGGTGGAAGACCCCGTGGACGAGGAGCTGGACCCACGATCCAGGCTCAGGGAGTATGTGGATTCCAAGAGGAAGTTGGTTGCGAAAAAGCTATGCTACGCGAAGCCTACCCGCAGCTCATGGCCACTGAAGCAAGGACGTATGGGAGACCTATCCAAATTCAAGGAGGACCTCGAACAGAAGATCACCACCTGGCAAAGGGAGGTGGATGTCAAGCTCATGAAGAGCGTGTGGGGCGCCCATGTGAGGACCCCAGAGGAGGACGACCTCTCGGAGGAATGTGTATGTGAACCCCCTCGAGCGTGCCTATGTTGCCATCGTCCATCGGAGATAATTGAACAAGACCTTCTGTATGCCTACCAAGGGCTGAAGGACTCTACCACGGGCGAATAGTCGGTGGAGGACCACCTCCCGACATCTATTACTCAGGGGGCAAGCAACTTACACTCTGACGAGGACATGGCGGACAACATCAAGGTATTGGACCCGCGGGTACAGAAGCTTATAAGGACCTATCTGGAGGTGTTCGGAGAACTACCCCCTCCAGCCTCATGTGACAAGCTGGTACAGATGGACCTCAACCTGAAACCCGAGTTCGTGGGTCACAAGATCCGGAGGAGACCCTATCCAGCTCCTAAAGAGCAGGCCGACGAGATTGAGCGACAGATACAAGAATGTATCGACGCTGGCCTAGTCGTGGAGTACAAGGACGGGGACTGCCCCTACACTGCAGCCCCTGTTTCCTGGTGGCTAAACCTGGGTCTACAGCCAAAGGGCTGGTAGTGGACTACGGAGAGCTGAACAAGAAGACGTTGAACCACTCCGGGTCCATTCCCAATATGGAGTCTACCCTGGAGAAGATAGCCTCCTGCCGCTACAAGACCAAGATGGACAAGCGAAGAGGATTCTGGCAAGTGGACCTGACGCCCAACGCACAGGAACTACTGGCCTTCATTACCCCTCAGGGGAGGGTATTCAAGTGGAAGGTCATGCCGTTTGGCGTGGCTAACGCACCCGCTCTATTCCAAGAGCTGATGAACAAGATCTTGTCCATCCTACGAAGGAGACCTAAGGTGCAGGAGCTCATATCCCGTGGTGCCCAGATGGAGGCTCACATCGACGATGTATGCCTCGGGACCAATACCCAGGAGGATCACCTAATCCTCTTGGGCAAGTTCTTTGCGGTCTGCCAGGAGAACCACACACGACTCAAGCTGGAGAAGTGTGAGTTCATGCAGGAGACCATGCAGTACCTGGGGTTTGACGTTGGCTATGGGTGGTGGACCCCAGCGGCCTCTAAGTCCAAACCCCTGATGGATGCCAAGGTACGACACGAAGACCCCAAGAAAGGACTTCATGATGTACGCAGTTTCATTGGGGCGTGCAACTTCTATCGCCGCCACATCAAGAACTTCACCTACACCAGCGCCGTTCTGACAGACTTGATCAAGAAGAGTACTACTTGGCGCTGGGGCCCACAAGGGCAACAAGCGTTTGACGAGCTCAAAGACAAGGTAGCCAACTCTAAGTGCTTGGGCGTGCCTAGGGCACAAGGGGAGATTATCCTGGTGACCGACGCCAGCAATCTGGGCGGTGGTGGAACGTTGTTCCAATGGCAAGCACTAGTGAAGCGGTACCCAGAACCCCATGGCTAGGGCAGGGCATACTACCGGTCTCCGGTCCACTAACCCTATGCACCCTATGTACGGAAGGGAAGACTGGTCTCCGGTCCACTAACCCCACGTACGGAAGGCGCCCGTTGACGCCCGGTGCGAGCCCGGCGGGAGCGTGTTCCGTGCCGTAAAGCCCCGCATCGGCAACCGATGCACCGCCAGCGGAGATTTGTGTATCAGAACATCAGGAATCAACAGGGTTTTATTTTCATATTGTTTCCGTCAATTTTTACGCTTCCGTTCTGATACTCACTGTTTTGACTCCTGGCGGTTGGATCGCGACTTTACCGTAACCGCCAGTTTAACTGTTCCTAATGGAAATTGTAACGCTATCCGTGACGAAGGCTCTAAAGTCTTCAGGAATTGCGTTGATGCATCCGCAATTTTCACATTCTACACTCGCAACCTTAACCTGAATTTTTCAGGATGTCGAAATCGGATTTTCGACTTCGACATCCCCGCACTTGATTTGACCTCTTTTGAGTGGACCTACGTGCTTCCCTATGCACGAATGAACTTTCCTTTTATCCTGCCCTCCATTTGTCTTAAAGATATGGGCAAAACAAAGTTGATTCGTGAGGCCACTTGTGAAGGTCATATCTCGTGTTGCTTGCGAGGAATGGCAATAAGGAAACGTGGGATGTATTCACAATACTCCCGACGTAATTTAGGAAGCATCATATGCTTTGCGTCTCCACACGTGCGCGCTAGTGTAATGGATCATGGTCAAGAGGGTAGAGTTTGCGTTGTAACTCTATGGCCATGATATTGCGTGCGTTAAGATAACTTTCGAGTGTAGCGCGCGAGTGTTGGTGTTGCATAGGAACTCTCCTTGAGTTCCTATGAGCGATTGACACAAAGCTATGCCCTTGGAGGGGCATGACATATCGTGGGGGGAGCTACCTTTTTGGGCAATATGGAGTATGTGCCTTGTGTCGTGTTGCGTGCCCATTTGGCGGGTTCATCGCTCCAAGCCAAACCCGCAAATGGACTTCATATTGTGCAAGCCACTCCTCCATACTCCCTACGATCAATTGCAAGTCTAACCTTCGTGAAGGGAAGCTTGTGTGGCGATCCCGAAGCGATGCGTTGGGAGCAAGGTGTGTGTTTTGCAATTATCCATAATTTCATGTGCCCACTTGGGAAGTAGCGCTCGTAACCTTTCAAGGCGCCTCAAGTGGAGCACATATGTGGAATCGAAGGTCATTAGTGTCAAGTCATTGTGTTTAGAAGGATTAGTTGATTGCACGATCCAAGCAAAAGATATTATAATATAATTGTGCGCCTTTCAAGGCACCTTTGTGTGTCTTTGTGCCAATTTTGCCGTTTTTGGCCCGTCATGATGTCAAGTGGCGACCTTGTATCTCAACATTGCGCTCAATTGACATCATGACCCAAGTATGTTATGATGGTACACACTTCGGTGCCCAACATATCTTGGACCCGGCGAATAACTCCTCTTGGGCTTGGCATACCGTGGCCGCCATGTCGGCGATTTGGGACTATCCCAAATCATGGGCTCACTTGGCGACCCTGCCATTCCCAAAACCGGAGGAGTTGAGCGACGCCCAAAGGATATGTTGGGCACACATGACTTGATACCAATCCTATGGCACACTCCGGTCCAAGTCGGGCATGTGCCTCATTTGCCCCAACCATGAGTGTGCGCATTTTTGGTCATTTTGAGCAATTTTCCACATTTGCTGCCCGCCGTCCCCCATCTTCTAACCTTCGTGCACGCCGGACGCATGGACCAATGGACCATATATGACATGGGTGATATGGACATTGGTCCCCATGGTTCACACACCACGTGGGCGAAGCGGAGCAACCTTCGTTAAGGCGCTAGCCCAAAGTAGGTGTGGGCAATTTTGCCATTTTGGCATTTATGGACCAAATTGGGATCGTCACCACGCCAAGTGGCATGGAGATCTATGAGAGCCAAGGGCATGGGAGTCTCTGTTAAAACTGCAGGTCGATCGCGTATGGAATGGTGGATATGATCTCTAAGCCGGCGTCGAGATATACTATTGGGAGCACCCCGAATTTTGGCTCATTTCGAGCAGCCAAAATGACCCCATTTTGGGACCCCAATTTCCCCCTTCCGTGTGGTCAGTTGGCGGCCCCATTTCTCTATGCCCACAGGGAGCCCGGACCCAATCTTAAGTTGTACACTCCTAGGTCCTGCCTCCTACCCTGTGAGCCATTGGCCTTACCTTGGCCGGGCGAGCCACGCGTGGAAATGACGCCAATTTTGGTGATTTTGGCATCATGACCCCACTTGACTCATCCGTGTTGCCCTGATGCCGGGACCTCAGAGGGAACCAGGTTGGGTGAGGGCTCCAAACAGTTCGTACTCGAAGGGCATAGGGTCAGTTGCCTCGTCCCTACCTCTGGCGGGTCCAGACGAGGGTTCAATTTTGGAGTTTTTCAAGCTAATATCAGTTTGGGCTGAAACAGCCCATTTTCAGCTACCAACTCCTGAGGGATAATGGCGGGCCCATTTCTCTGGGGCAGAGTGGAGTTGGGACCTGTCGTAGAGGGAGCATAGGGAACGACTGTCGGTTTGCCTTGGAATCCCTTGGTTCTCAAGAACTCGCCTGTGGCTGGGCGGGACACCCCCCCTATTGGCAGGGTTTCAGGGTCCGGACTGAGCAGGGCATGGGTTGTGTTTGAGCCCCCGCCCCCACCAGCCACTGGGTGGGTCGGACCTGGCAATGGGATACGAGTTAGGACTGAGTGTCTATTGTCCTGTGATGCCCTTACCCCAGTCCAGTCTTAACCCCATGTGTACATATCCTGATGTGTTGCTGTACATACTTTCGTTCCCTTGTTGCAGAGTGGCAAGGGTCCTGAAACGCTTTGTCACATGACACGAGCGTATTGATGCCCTTGTGAGCGTAGTGCTTTGCCTGCCTGCTCACCTGTGCGTGTCACCGCAGCGTCCCGTGGCCGGCCCCCCACGGGAACGCGTCAAAAGCGTTTCACCGCCGCGGGGTTACCCAACCCTCGCGTGCCACTCAGGGCCACCAACCCCGAGCAGCGCGGCGCAGCTGGCAGCTCGCAGCGCAGCGCAGCGGCTCGCAGCGCAGCGCAGCGGCTCGCAGCGTCACCCAGCGACAGCGCCGAGTTCGTCACGGAGCCAGCAGCGCCGTCCAGAGCATCGCCCTGACCACGCCGCGACCGTGAATGAGGTACACAGACCAGACCCATCGGCCGACCAGCAAGGCCGCGTCAACCACCTCCACAACCACCGGCTGACCAGCACCAGCCGCACTTCCAATCCAGTGCTGCAGCACCCGCCTCAACAACCACCACCAGTTCGTTGAGTGGAACGAGTGCATACCAAGGACCTCAAGACCAACTACGCCCCCGGTGCCATGGTAAACTGGCAAGAAGCGGGCAGGACGTGGCCGCGGCCCCACCCCCATGCAGTGCGCCTACTGCGTGGGTTGGTCTGGGACCAGCACTACCGCCACAGCCACCCCCAGTGCGAAGGCGGCATGCCTGGGAGCTTCGAGCTCCGCACGGACATCGCCCCCGACCGCCTGCAGGCCGTGGAGGACTGGCTGCGGGCGGAAGGGTTCGCCTTTCGCTTCCAGCAGAGGCGCTGGAGGACGTGGACCCGGCCGGACAGGCCTGGCGAAGGCCTGCGCCCCGACGGGATTGAGGATGACGAGGAGCCCAACGTGTACCCGTCCGGCGCCTCGATCAATGTCTCCATGTGGGACATGACCGACAAGAACTTCCCGGAACCGGGGAGGGAGCGCAGGCTGCAGGGCAGCAGCAGCGCGTCTCCGGGGAAGGAGAAGCGGTCCGCCGGGGACAGGAAGCTGGACCGGAGGTGGCGGGAGTACCAGGAGTCCCTGGCCGCCGAAGCCGCCCAAGGCGCCAAGGGCGGAACCCCAGCCCCCAGTCCCCAATGGGCCAATGGTGGTCATCACCCCGGCCACGCCACCCTCGGCGACTTCATCCAAGTCGCCAGGCAGACCAAGGCCAAGTCCCGTCCCCTGCTCCTGAAGCCCCAGCAGGTCTCAGCAGGCCCCAGCAGCGACGTGGAGTCGGCCCACCGCGGGAGGATGCCGGCCGACCAGGCCAGCTCCAGCAGCAGCGTTGCTCCCGACAGGAACGTGGCGCGCGCCTGTGAGAGCGTCTGTGGGGTGCCCTGCAACCTTCGGGTTGCCCGGCAACGGTCCAGGCAGCACAGCGCTGCCGTGGAGGGCGCCGTCGGCATCGCCCAGGAAGAGGCTGCGGAGTGGGCGCATGGCATGGCCATCCACGCCCAGACCGTGGCAGCCATTGCGGCCCGACTGACGGCCGTGGCCGCCTATGGGGCAGCGACTGCCCAGGTCAACGGTGAGTTGGCGGCGGCCGACGAGGAGGCCCGCCTGACGCAGGAGGCCATTGCCTGCAGGGAGGCCGAGGTGAGGGCGCTGGAAGAGGCCCTTGCCCAAGAGAGGGCAGAGAAGGAGGCGGAGGAAAGGGCCCACGCCGATGCGACGGCAAAGGCCCAGGCAGACGCCGCCAAGAAGGACGCCATCGAGGCCGCGCGACGGAAGGTCGCTGAGGAGAAGGCCAAGACGGAGGCGGAGCTGGCGGCATTGGAAGCGCAGAAGGCGCGGCTGCAGCAGGCCCGGGAGGCCGAGGCGGCTCGCGTTCGGGAGGAAGCCCAGGTGCGGGCCGCCGCCGCCATTGCCGCCGCAATGGAGGAGGCAGAGGCCAAACTCCGCCGCGAGACTCCCCCGGGAGGATCACGAGTGGGGACCCTTCGAAAGCTTTTCGAAGGGGACGCCTCCTCCAGGATGACGCTGGACGAGGCCGACACGGGTAGCAGTGGGAGCAGTGGCCCCACTGCCCATCGACGGAGGAAGGGCAAGGGGAAGACCCCCGAGTGGCCGCGGAGGCCAGCGGGTGGACACCCCCACGACAGTGATCCCTCCTTCACCGCCAGCGACGGGGATGAACGAGGCCGCCGACATCGCCAAGTGGTGGCTTGGACGGGCGGAGGAGGCGGAGATGTCCCCATGGAACCGGAAGGTGAGGATGAGGATCTCCCTCCTCCCTACCGGAGCTCGGAGTCTTCGGAGACCGAGACGCCCAGGTGGGGCGACATGGACGAGGATGACGACATGGACTTTGGCATCACGAAGAAGCGCCCATCCTCGGACCCACCGAGGCGACCCAGCGGAGGCCCATCGGGACCCCCGGGCTGAGGACCATCAGGACCCCCTGGAGGACGCCCACCAAGCGGACCCCCTGGAGGCGGACCACCGGGCGGGGGAGGACCCCCTGGACCGGGCGGACCCGGCGGAGGCCCTCCTGGAGGACCCCCTGGGGACCCCGACGACCCACCAGGGAACAGCGACCCGGATACCACCTGGCGGTGGATTGTCTACCTCCGGAGGAGGGTCTTTTCCCTCGAGTGTGAGGTAGGCACGGGCAAGGGCGAGATGGCTCGCATCTCCAAGGTCGCCGCGCGCGCGCAGAAAGACCTGGACATCGCCAGGGCCGAGACCAGGCGGCTGAACACGGTCATCAGCGGCCTGCAGCTGAGGCTGGACGCGCTGGAAGCCCGTGGGAGCGTCGGCAGCGACCACCCAGCCCTGGAGTCTGGCTCGTCGGACGACGGCTGGGGACCCGGACCAGGTCCAGGCAGACCCCACGCCCCCGGCGGAGCCCCCAGGAGTCGCCCCAGCGCCAGTGCCCCCTCTCTCACCGCCCCCTCTCACCACAGCGCAGGCCGCCGCAACGAGCGCGTGCCGCCCGGCAGTGGCAGTGAGGATTGGCGTGATGAGTTGCTCAGCTCGGACTACCACAACCGCCCTGCTCCACCGCGGACGCCTGTACGCCCCCGACGCCCGGCACCAGCCCCGGTGCCAATCCCAATGGCTGGAGGACGTTATGGTGGACTCAGGGACGAGGTCCCCAGAGGAGACGTGGAGTGGGATGTCGGCGAAGGTGAGGACCTGGACCTGGACCTGGAGGAGTTCGACATCAGCCCGCCGCATGGTGTACGACGGGAGGCTGCTGAACGCAGCCACCGGCGCCGTGATGAGGATGCGTACATGGAAGAAGTACGGCGTGAACATCTAGGTTCAGCGTGGCGGCCGTGGGAGTCCGTGGGCGAGGCCGATGGGAACCTCGGTCGACCTCGCGGCCGGCGTTCATGGTCTCTAAGGCCGCGGATGCCGCCGTGTGGGAAGACTTGAAGGACATCAAGCCCCCCATGTACGACGGCAACCCCCTCAACCTCGACCGCTTCTTGGAGAAGCTGGACGATTGGGGGCTGACCGTCACTGAAGACCTACCTCGCGCGGATGTGGAGAGATATGTCTTCAGACGGTTCAGGTACCGCCTGCCGGAAGTGCTCGGCGAGCTATACTTCGTGGCGACCAAGGAGGGGAGAATCAAGACCCTCAAGGAAGCCAAGAAGTGGCTCAACGAGCAGGAGCGGGTGGACGCTCCGCAGGTGGCGGCCAAGCGCTGGAAGTCCACCAAGCTTGAGCATGATGGACGGGAGATCCGCCTACGAGATTGGCGAGACTTCCGAGGGAAATACACCCTTTTCCGCCGCAACGTGGAGGACTGGAACGAGGGTGACGAGCAGGCTCGCCTGCTCTCCATGCTGCCCGAAGCATGGATCAAGAGGGTCACCAAGGAGGAATCCAAGCGGGCCAAGTCCAACCACACGGTCAAGATGATGCTCCCCAAAGAGTATCATACGAACGTGGTGGCTTGGGCGAAATAGAACGTGGCCCGGGATGTCAAACGGCACTCCCTGGGGAACGCTCTCCTCATCACTGTTTCGGGCGATCGCGAGAAGACCGCGATGTGGCGCCTTGACGAGTGTGAGTTGAGCGGCCAGACCATCCGTCTGCAGGCCATTCCGGCGCGGATGAGCTGCGACGAGATCCTGGAGTGGGTTGCAGAGGAGCTGCTCAAGGAGTACCGGAACCTCCACCACACCCGCGGGTTGAGGCCCGGCGACCGCGACGTCAACTACGTTGGCGAGGGACCTGGCGGGGAAGCTGCCATGGACCCAGCGGGAGCCGGCGGCGATGAGACTCCCGTCGACGATGACGACGACGATGAGCCCGCCGAGGTGGCCGTGTGTGCCTTGGTGGCCAAGAACCTGAGCGCGGGGAGCAAGGCGGGAAACTGGAAGCCCCTGCAGCAGGGTTGGAGGAAGCAGGAGAAGAGGGACCCTCGCCGCATTGGCGACCCTCCGCTGTCCTTTGGGGAGTTCATACGAGCTCACCCTCAGGGCTGTTTCGTGTGTTATGGGAGGAAGCGAGGCTTCAACCATGACCACCGAACATGCCCCGTCCACAAGGCCGACACGGAGGCCTACAAGAAGGCGCACAGGTCGAAGAAGCGTGCGCCCGCGGGTATCCGGGAAGCCAAAGTGGAGGTCGACAAGGATGAGCTGGCCAAGCTGATGTCGTCGGTGGGGACCGAGTTCGCCAAGGAGATCCAGGAGATCAAGCGGAACTGGGTCCCCAGGTCGGACAACAAGAACAAGGAGAACAACCAGAATGACCAGAACAAGGACAAAGACAAGAACAAGGGTAAGAAAGGGGGAAGGAAGAAGGGCATCAACGAGGTTGATGCGGAGGAGAACACCCCTTCCTCCACAACCGACGCCCCCTAGCGGAGCCCCTGCAGCCAAGGGCCCCAGCTAGGGCGGTCGCAGGATGGTGACTTGGGAAGCGCCGAACCATCCCAGTCGGGAGTCGATAAGCACAAAGGGACTGCCGCGGGCGGAAGGCCCGGTCCGGCACCCAGTCGCGGAGGCGGGGTGAGGGCAAGTGAAGGCACGAACCCTTGCACCCGTCCGTCCTTCGCGACCAAGAATGTGTTTGATGTACTACAGGATCTATCCGAGAGTATCGGAGGATCACCCGGACCGCGGCTGGATGCTGCAGATGGGCAGCCTGAGCCCAGTGTCCACGACCTGCACCAGTCGCTTGTTGAGCTTCTGGAACGGCCGGAGATCCTGAGTTTGCACGCCGTGCGCCGTGTCGGTCGCGAGCGGCAGTTGCATCTTAAGGTCTGTGCCTTATGCGGGGAAGTGGAAAAGGTCTTCGACGTGTTGGTCCACACGGGAACTCAAGTCAGCTTGGTTAAGGCTGGCCTACTTCCACTGCAGAGTGTCTGACCGACAGTCGGAAACCTGTCAGGCTGAAGGTGGCGAACGGCCAGTACATGGTGGGAGGCACGAAGGAAGCGGCCATTGGGCTGCAGTTCGTGAACCATCGTGAGCTGAGCCGCCCAGACCTCGGCAAGGAAATCCTCCTGCACGGTCGCTTCTACGAGGCCGAGATGGACTGGGACATGATCGTCGGGTACGATCTCATGATGGAGACGGACTACGGCGTCCTCCCGGCCCAGGCCTCAATGACACTGTACCAGGACGACCAACTCTCGTGGCTTTCGTCACCTGAGCACCATGTGGAATGCCAATGGATCCACCCCGAACGCAATCAGCTCGAAGTGGCCGCGCTGGACACTGAGCCAACTGGTCCTGCAAACCAGGAGTACGGCGTAAGGCCGGAAGTGGCGAGCCGAGTTGTCGCGGACTTGGGAGCTTCGGATCTGGCCCTGGATGCGTTCTCTTCAGGAACCTCCGCCCATCTTCGGGTGTGTGAGAAGTACTGGAGCGCACAGGACTCCGCGTGGAAGAAGCACTGGGGTCCGCATCAGGGATTGATGTGGATCCATTGCCCCCGTTGGGACATTCCAAGAGCGATAGCGAAGATTCGCAAGGACCGCTCCAAGGCAGTGCTGGTTGTTCCTATGGGATGCACCGAGGAGGAAAGTACCCGACATTGGGTAGCCTCATTGACCAACATGACCTTAAACAAGGTCGTCCTACCGGCTGGAGAGAGTGTCTATCAGGACGCTAAGGGACAGCCCATGCCACCCCAGAGATGGCCAACGGAATTCCACTATGTGGATGGGGGCCTTGATCAGGCCGACGCCACGGACTTCGTGTGTGTCAACCGCATCATAGCGGAGCCATGGCGGCAATGCTTTGCAGTTCCCCCTGTTGACATCGAAGAATCGGAATCGGAAGACCCCCTCACTGATGAGGAGTGGGATCTGGTTCAGGGGTATATGGATCAGCCCTTTCACGACTGGGGAAACCAGCGTGAGGGCAAAGGCCAGGACAAAGCGTGGTGGGAAGTGGACTCGATCGTCTCTGGTTCCTACGATGGAGATACCTTCGTAAGGAGGGTACTGGACCACTTGTCCAGCCAGGACGAGCCAATCGGGGGTAACCCACCCACCTACGTCGATCTATTCCGAGGCAAGACCAGAGATGGCCCTTTCGGCCACCTGGGAAGACCGCCTGAGCAGAAGACGAGCGGGGTCGCTACCCCTCAAGTAAGCTCCGTGGTTCAAGTGCCCGGAAAAGCCAAGGCGGAGTCCGATGACTGCCCCAAGATCCAGGCATTGAGGGCCAGGCTGAAGCAGAAGTATGGTGATACCTTCTTCAGCGGTAAGCCTGTGTTTCCCCCACCGGTGCGTGGACCGTATGGCGAGGCCAAGATACGACTGAAGCAGGACCCCCGTGTGTATCGGCACCGGGAGTTTGCCCTGAGGGGTTAGAGGAAAGAGGCCATGGAGAAGATCCTCCGTGACTTCATCCAGAGAGGCTGGCTCGAGCCGTGCCAATCCGAATGGGCCTCTCCGTGCTTCGTCGTCCCCAAGAAGGTTGCCGGTGAGTGGCGGCTCGTGGTCGACTACCGCGGCCTGAACGCCCAAACGCAGCAGGACAGCTATACGCTGCCCCTCATTGAGGACATGCTGCAAAAGCAACACCGGCGGAGGATCTTCACGGTGATTGACCTGAAACATGGTTATCATCAGATGCCTCTCGCCGAGGAGTCCCGTGCCTGCACAGCCATGAGCACCCCACTTGGACTTCCCCAGTGGAAGGTGATGCCCATGGGCGTTACCAACGGCAATGCGGCTTTTCAGCGAATGCTGGAGAACCTGCTTGAGCCGGTGCGCGACTGTGCGGACCCCTTCGTGGACGACGTGATCATCGCGTCCGGGGACCCCAGTATGAGCTACGAGGAGCTCCTGGAGGCACACGAGAGGGACGTCACTCGAGTGCTAGACCTTCTGGTTCGGCACAAACTCACGGGCAGCAGTGACAAGGCCACCATTGCGGTAAGCGAGGTGGTCTTCGCTGGCCACGTAGTCGGGAACGGGCAGCGAAAGCCCATACCTGGCAAGGTGGCTGCGATTGAGCACTGGAAAAAGCCCAAAACGGTCTCTGAGCTACGGGCGTATCTGGGGTTCTGCAATTACTACTCGGGGTATATCAAAATGTATGCCGAGTATGCAGCCCCCATGACGACCATGCTCAAGGGCAACCGAGAGGAGACCAAGAAGGGGTCCAAGAAGGCTCTGGTCTGGACAGCTGAGTCCGACCGTGCCTTTGAGGGGATGAAGCAGGCGCTGCTATCCGCAGTGGGTCTGCACCTCGTGGATCCCGACCGAGGGTTCGTCCTGCGCACCGACGCTTCCGACTAGGCCATAGGCGCTGTGTTGGAGCAAGTGCTTGACGACGGGAGGCACGTGCCCGTGGCCATCTGGAGCCGAGTCCTGGCAGAAGGCCAGAGACGGACGTGGACGCCCCGTGAAAAGGAGGCGTATGCCATCGCCATGGCTCTCAGGAAATGGGCTGGGTACATAGCCCTCCATCCCGTCACCGTCTGCACCGACCATCAGAGTCTGCAGTCGTGGCACAAGGAGCACGTGGACACCCCCTCAGGTCCCGCCTCCCGAGGGGCAAGATGGCATGAGACCTTGGCAAAGTTCGACCTCACGGTTGTGTATATTCCTGGAAAGGATAACACCGTGTCGGACTGTCTCAGTAGGTGGGCCTATCCCGCCAGCAAGGGCATGACGGATATCTCTGCCCATGGCGATGAGGCTGAGACCGCTGAAGCCAAGAGGATCATCAAAATGGAGCGCCTGATGGAGGAGGAGGGTGCCAAATGCTTCGTCGTCATGGCTGCAGATGCCCCTCTCGCGTCGAGGGTGAGCAGAGCGGTCAGTGTACTCGCCCCTGACGGAGCCGAGTCCGACAAGCACCTCTTCCCGGAGTCTTGCCTCCAGGACGACTGGACCGACGATTACGCCAAGTCTGAGGCCTTTGCGGCCGAGTAGAGGGCTGTGACCGACCCTGATGACGGGCAGAAGTGGCCAAAGGGGCTGACTGAGGAAGATGGCAAGCTCTACCGGAATGGTAAGCTGCTAGTACCAGAGTCCCGGGTGCTCCAGCTGTGTGAAGCTTGGCACCACCACATGCTGCACCAAGGGGTCAAGAAGCAAGCTCTTGACATGCAGGGTCGGTTCGAGATCGACCATTACGTTCTCTACACCGCCATCAAGAAGGTCAGGAAGGGTTGCTCGGTCTGCCAGGCCTGCAATCCCGATAACCGGAACGTGGAGGGGGAACCCCAATGGACCCCGGTTCCTGACCAGCCCATGAAGAGCGTGGCCATGGACGTCTTCTCCATGCCCGAAGTGCACATTGGCAAGGAGACCTTTGACTGTGTGGTTCTCTGTGTGGACCGCCACAGCGGCTACGTTGTAGCCGTTCCGGCACGCAAAAAGGGGTTGCTTGCCAAGGAAGTGGCAGTCATGATGATTCGTCATTGGCTGACCGTCTTTGACATCCCCCGCACCATTTGCAGTGACCGAGGGCGCCAGTTTACTGGTGGCGGGTTCAAGGCTATGTGTTCCCTCATGGGGATACGTCATGCCAAGAGCGTCGCCTATCTCAGCCGGTCCAACGGCCGTGCTGAAGTGGCTGGACGGCAGCTGTTCGGGAAGCTGCGCAAGATCCACATCACCAATCCACGTCGGAACTGGTTTGAGGAGATCTGGCCTGCTCTGAAGGCCCATCATGACACCCCCGATCCGGGCGGTTTGTCCCCTCACCAGATTCTGTTCGGCAGGGACCCCCTGGGTAGAGGACTTCCCTTGTCTTGTGATGGCATGGCTATGGATGCCAAGGAATTCTTCGCGCGGCAAGAGCAAACGGCGCGGGACATCCGCCAGCAGCTCGAGAAGGAGCACGCTGAGCGTCAGAAGTCCGCCCCGAGCTCGACAGCGCAGAAGTTCAGGGTGGGAGACCCGGTGTGGGTGATCAGACCCCGCCCTATGGGCACCCACCGCACCAAGACCTGGTTCACACCCGGCGAGGTGGTCCGCAGGATTGGTGAGGACACCTACAGCATCAAGGTGGGTCACGGACAGTTCCGGGAGCGCCACGAGAGTCAACTCCGTGTGCGGGAACCCGACCTCCGTGGCCAACATGTGTCCCTGAGCTATGCCGCACATGAGGCTGATTCGGATGATGACTATTCTGGGCAGGACGACTATACTGTCGGGAAGTTTCTGGCTCAGCGTCCGAAAGCCTTGGCACCCGGAGGTCTGGAGTTCAAGGTTCGTTGGCGAGGCTATGGGCCGTCCCAGGATACCTGGGAACCCGTCTCCTCGTTCGTGCCGCGGGTCAATACTCCCTTCATGGAGTACATCCGCAAGCACAAGACCAAGATCCACGTTTCGGACTTGGCAGCACTCAACTGGGGCGATTGCAGCCAGGGGTGCCTGATCAGCGCCCTGAGCTCTCCCCTGATGCGTTTTGAGCGCTTGTGAGGCCGACGAATCGTCCCTTACTTGCTTGCTCTCTTCCATCTTTCGGTGACAGAGTGGCCATATACCCCCCCCTGCTGAATCCAGAGGAGGATGGCCCCTCTCTTCAATTCTATTCGTCACTCCCCCCCTGCTGAATCCTTGGGAAACCAGGTGGGGCGACTGACCTTCATATTTCTGAGCTCTTGGGGCCTTGAAGCCCATACGACGTTGCGCAATGGATGCCGCTGTCATCGGCATTGCGAATTTTTGGTGTGTGGTCTGGTTCCATGGCACTTGCGGAATCCAGACCAGTCGACGTGTGTCAGCTGACTATATATGGCCTGAACTCAGGCGTTTTCCTGTCCATCCTCCCGCATTTGCCTTATCCTGACCGTGGCGTCGTTTGGCACTCTGTCCAGAGTGTGTTTACACGCCTATTTACCCCGCTTGTTTTGCTTCCCTGTTCCCCAGGATATGTGCATTTGTATGTTACGATTGTCAGCCCATCACCGACAGATGGACTGTTTTCTTCCCCCCCGAGGGGATGCGAATCGCAATACAGAGGCGCCCTGAGTCGCCGTTTACATATTCATACACAGGGTCCAGCCTGGACCAGTACCACATTACATATTCTACTGTTTGAGTGCCTGTGATACCGTGTTGCCCTATTCGCTGTGATGTGGAGATCCTGATGGCGCCAGGCGGGAAGCCCAGTTGCCTGACTACACTCCCAGCGGTCCGCCGCTGTCAGTCCCAGTGTGAGCTTACCGATTCGCAGACGCACTTGCAGTCGGATGGCGGCCTCCGGTGCTCCTGACCTCGGTCAGTCTGCCTGGGAAACTGGTGGTTTGAGGAGTCGACGCCTCCGCCCACACTGCATGAGGACTCCCTCATGTATGGGCTTCGTGGTAATAGGGCGAGGGAAAAGACGGCCTTGATGCCCGATCCCTTCAGGAGGAGCCCCCTTAAGATCACTTAAGGAGTTCGGCTGTATCACTCTGGACTCGCCTCGTATGGATATGGACATGGTGCGCCCGAGGAAGGACCCGTGGGGACTCTCCCCAGTCGGCGGGCCTTGGGAAGCTTGGGGTAGCCTGATGGATCTTTGTGGTCGCTCTCGACCTGTGGGACCACCTCGGTCGTCGTGTGTCGCCTATGTTGGCTGTGTATGCCACTGCCACTGTGGTGGTGACCGTAGCAGCCGGCACCCGGTGCGCCTGGTATGGGTTAACGGGTCCTTTGGATGCCGAACAATCGCCGCGAGGACGCGGGACTTGATACTTGATACTATACATGTGCTACGAGCTTTTACAGCATCATACCTATCTTACTGTGGGATTTGAACAGCCTGACCTGAATCAGCCTGAAGTGAGGATGTGACACCCCCCCCTTCAGGAAATGGTCCTGGGTACCCGCTGCCATGCGTGGGTGTTATCGAGCCCCCCCCAGGGTTTGCTCTAAGGAGAGGGGTGAAGCGGTACCCAGAACCCCATGGCTAGGGCAGGGCATACAACCGGTCACCGGTCCACTAACCCTATGCACCCTATGTACGGAAGGGAAGACCGCTCCGGTCCACTAACCCCACGTACGGAAGGCGCCCGTTGACGCCCGGTGCGAGCCCGGCGGGAGCGTGTTCCGTGCCGTAAAGCCCCGCATCGGCAACTGATGCACCGCCAGCGGAGATTTGTGTATCAGAACATCAGGAATCAACAGGGTTTTATTTTCATATTGTTTCCGTCAATTTTTACGCTTCCGTTCTGATACTCACTGTTTTGACTGCTGGCGGTTGGATCGCGACTTTACCGTAACCGCCAGTTTAACTGTTTATAATGGAAATTGTAACGCTATCCGTGACGAAGGCTCTAAAGTCTTCAGGAATTGCGTTGATGCATCCGCAATTTTCACATTCTACACTCGCAACCTTAATCCGAATTTTTCAGGATGTCGAAATCGGATTTTCGACTTCGACATCCCCGCACTTGATTTGACCTCTTTCGAGTGGACCTACGTGCTTCCCTATGCACGAATCAACTTTATTTTTATCCTGCCCTCTCTTTGTCTTAAAGATATGGGCAAAACAAAGTTGATTCGTGAGGCCACTTGTGAAGGTCATATCTCGTGTTGCTTGCGAGGAATGGCAATAAGAAAACGTGGGATGTATTCACAATACTCCCGACGTAATTTAGGAAGCATCATATGCCTTGCGTCTCCACACGTGCGCGCTAGTGTAATGGATCATGGTCAAGAGGGTAGAGTTTGCGTTGTAACTCTATGGCCATGATATTGCGTGCGTTAAGATGACTTTCGAGTGTAGCGCGCGAGTGTTGGTGTTGCATAGGAACTCTCCTTGAGTTCCTATGAGCGATTGACACAAAGCTATGCCCTTGGAGGGGCATGACATATCGCGGGGGGAGCTACCTTTTTGGGCAATATGGGGTATGTGCCTTGTGTTGTGTTGCGTGCCCATTTGGCGGGTCCATCGCTCCAAGCCAAACCCGCCAATGGACTTCATATTGTGCAAGCCCCTTCTCCATACTCCCTACGATCAATTGCAAGTCTAACCTTCGTGAAGGGAAGCTTGTGTGGCGATCCCGAAGCGATGCGTTGGGAGCAAGGTGTGTGTTTTGCAATTTTCCATAATTTCATGTGCCCACTTCGGAAGTAGCGCTCGTAACCTTTCAAGGCGCCCCAAGTGGAGCACATATGTGGAATCGAAGGTCATTGGTGTCAAGTCATTGTGTTTAGAATGATGAGTTGATTGCACGATCCAAGTCAAAGATATGATAAGAATATTGTGCGCCTTTCAAGGCACCTTTGTGTGTCTTTGTGCCAATTCTGCCGTTTTTGGCCCGTCATGATGTCAAGTCGCGACCTTGTATCTCAACGTTGCGCTCAATTGACATCATGACCCAAGTATGTTCTGAGGGTACATACTTCGGTGCCCAACATATCTTGGACCCAGCGGATAACTCCTCTTGGGCCTGGCATACCGTGGCCGCCACGTTGGCGATTTGGGACTATCCCAAATCATGGGCTCACTTGGCTACCCTGCCATTCCCAAAACCAGAGGAGTTGGGCGACGCCCAAAAGATATGTTGGACACATATGACTTGATACCAATCCTATGGCACACTCCGGTCCAAGTCGGGCATGTGCCTCATTTGCCCCAACCATGAGTGTGCGCATTTTTGGTCATTTTGAGCAAATTTCCACATTTGCTGCCCGCCGTCCCCCATGTTGTAACCTTCGTGCACGCCGGACGCATGGACCAATGGACCATATATGATATGGGTGACATGGACATTGGTCCCCATGATTCACACACCACGTGGGCGAAGCGGAGCAACCTTCGTTAAGGCGCTAGCCCAAAGTGAGTGTGGGCAATTTTGCCATTTTGGCATTTGTGGACCCAATTGGGATTGTCACCACGCCGAGTGGCATGGAGATCTATGAGAGCCAAGGGCATGGGAGTCTGGGTTGGACTCCTGGTGGATCGCGTATGGAATGGCAGATCTGATCTCCAAGCTGGCGTGGAGATATACTATTGGGGGCACCCCGATGTTTGGCTCATTTCGAGCAGCCAAAATGACCCCATTTTGGGACCCCAATTTCCCCCTTCCGTGTGGTCAATAGGCGGCCCCATTTCTCTATGCCCACAGGGAGCCCGGACCTAATCTCAAGTTGTACACTCAGATATAAGTCCTCGGTCCTGCCTCCTACCCTGTGAGTTGTTAGCCTTACCTTGGCCGGGCGAGCCACGCGTGGGAATGACGCCAATTTTGGTGATTTTGGCATCATGACCCCACTTGACTCATCCGTGTTGCCCTGATGCCGGGACCTCAGAGGGAACCACGTTGGGTGAGGGCTCCAGAAAGTTCGTACTCAAAGGGCATAGGGTCAGTTGCCTCGTCCCTACCTCTTGCGTGTCCGGACGAGGGGTCAATTTTGGAGTTTTTCAAGCTAATATCAGTTTGGGCTGAAACAGCCCATTTTCAGCTACCAACTCCTGAGGGATAATGGCGGGCCCATATCTCTCGCTCAGAGTAGAGTTGGGACCTGTCGTAGAGGGAGCATGGGGGGCAACCGTCGGTTTGCCTTGGAATTACTTGGTTCCCAAGAACTCGCCTGTGGCTGGGCGGGACACCCCCCCTATCGGCAGGGTTTCAGGGTCCGGACTGAGCAGGGCATGGGTTGTGTTTGAGCCCCTGCCCCCACCAGCCACTGAGATGGTCGGACCTGGGAATGGGATACGAGTTAGGACTCAGTGTCTATTGTCCTGTGATGCACTTACCCCAGTCCAGTCTCAACCCCATGTGTACATATTTTTGATGTGTTGCTGTACATACTTTCGTTCCCTTGTTGCAGAGTGGCAAGAATCCTGAAACGCTTTGTCACATGACACGAGCGTATTGATGCCCTTGTGAGCGTAGTGCTTTGCCTGCCTGCTCACCTGTGCGTGTCACCGCAGCGTCCCGTGGCCGGCCCCCCACGGGAACGCGTCACTAGAGAAGGAGGAGTTCGACTCGGCCATTTCCCAATGGGGGACGGAAGGTCTCAACCGAGATGGAACCCTCAAGCACAGCTACCCTGACGACAAGTGGGTCCTAGTCCCTCTGGGCCACTGGAACTGGAAGTGGAACCAGGCCAGGGGGAACTACTCGACCTATGAGCGGGAATTGCTCGCGGGTATCCTCACAAGCACGACTGTTGGGGAGTAACCCTGTGGTCTGGCTGTGCGACCAAGAACCGGTCCGCAGTTTCCAGAAGGGTCCCCCACCTGAGAAGGCCAAGCTACGGCGCTGGTGGACCTACCTCAGTCAACTACGGCTGACGGTACACCATATTCAGGGAGTGAAGAACGTGTGTGCCGACTACATCAGCCGCAACAACTTCGACGCCCTGATTGGTGCCCGGTCTGAAGCGCTGGCTAAGGACGCGTTCAGCCGTATGGACGTCCACCTGGACCTCAACATGACGATGATACGCCCCCTGGATGGACTCCAACAATCGGAGTACCTGAAGGAGTTCGGGGATATCTACAAGCGCCTGGAGAAACGCCTTGAACCCCTCCTGGTCAACCAAGACCAGTGGAAGAGGGACAAGAGGTACCTATGGTACGAGGACCGTATCGTGGTGCCTGGTGACCGAGTCCCAGCGCTGCTGAAGTGGACCCTTGAGTCCAGTGGTCATGTGGGTGCTGACCGCACCCTGAGGCTGTTCAAGCAGTGGTTCCACACTACGTGGACTGACGACCAACTGCGGAAAACCCTCCAGCCTATCGTGGACAAGTGCCCGTGCAGGTCCTGTAAACCAGGGGATATCAGGGACAGAGGTCTCTACTCGACCCTGCCCATCCCTCACTGTGCTAACAGTGTTCTATACGTGGACTACACGGAGAGGCCGAAGTTCGGGGCTATGACTTCGCCCTCGTGGTAACCTGTGAATTGACCAGGTTTACCAGGGTGTTACCATGTACCAAACACATTACCGGGGAGGAGACTATCAAGATACTCCTGGAGGAGTGGTTTTGTGTCTATGGGGCGCCCAAGGAGATCAACTCCGATGAGGACGTACGAGTACGCTCAGATACTGGCTGGTACAAGAGGGTCCTGAGATCCCTCAATGTCCAGGTGTCTACGGGGATTCCCTATTCTCATACGAGCAACCCCCTATGTGAGCGACAGATCCGTGTCCTGAAGGAGAACGTAAGGATATGGTGCAAAACTGAACGCACCAGAGACTGGGTGAGACTACTCCCCGTCATATCCTTGATGATGAACTCCCAAGAGAGTTCAGCTACTGGCTACTCGCCCCATGAGCTATTCCTCGGGCGCCCGGCATGGTTCCTACATGCCCCCTATCCAGAGGACACCCATTCTTCTGTGGGTGAATGGGTCCAAGAGCAACAAGCGAAGGTGGACAAGGCCAAGGCTATGCTCCAGAGAGTGAGGGAGCGTCAGTGGAACAAGAAGAACAAGCACCGAGTACCGGCCACCTACCAAGAGGGGGACTGGGTGCTGGTGCACCACAGTCGACTACCCGCCTGGCCACGCTCTACCAGCGATGACCCTTACTTCGGGCCGTACAAGATTCTATCAGTGGATGGACACTGTATCACAGTGCAGTTTTCTTTCCGGCTAGGGGGGACCCTGGTGTGCGCTGCTCAACACCTGAAGCGCTACTATGATCCTGAAGACCTCTGTGGGGAGGAGTGGGAGCTGAACGACGAGGAAATCGCCGCTCTGGACCTACAAGGGGCTGCCAGCCCTATGGAAGTTGAAGGTGAACTCCCCGACATGAACGCCGAGGAGATGGCTAAGGAGGGCTTCTACCTGGTGAAGTCTGTCCTACGCCACCGCTATCGCCAGGGTTGGCGCTTCCTCACCCTCTGGGAAGATTGTGGAGTGGAAAAGGCCACCTGGGAGCCCTTCTCTGCATTTGTTCTACCTGAGGGACGCCTAAACTCAGTTCTGGTGGACTACTTGTCCCAGAACAACCTTGGTGAGTTGCTGAGGCTCGCTGAGACGCTTGCCTCCAAGACTAAAGCTAGGGACTGAACCTTACCCTTACCTGCCAAAGCGTATGTGTGAGTGTGCTAGTCCTAAGGTCCTGAGAGCAAGCCGCAGAAGTGGTGTCCTAATTATACCCAAGTCTGCGCCCTTGCTAAACCCGGAGCGTTGGCTTATTGATGCCACGGGGTACGCCCCGGGTGTCCCCTCCCCTAAGCGCCCAATTTCTGTGCTGGCGCAAAACCTTTGGGGAATACCCGGCGTACTAATCCAGGTATTGTTTTCCCTACCTTTCTGTCTACTACAGGGAGGGGTGGCCAAAAGCTATGAAGGCTTGAAAACGCCGTTTTGCTAAATGGCGGAAACACTGACCTAACCACTGCCACAGCCCACCAACCCTGCTAAAATTGCAGGAAACGGGTGGGACAGTGACACACGCACTACAGGTCCTACACACCCTACAGTGGCACTATCCTGGTGGGCGAGCACTGTGCAACTGGCTCAAGCCCCCACTCAGGACTACCACTCCTACACGCACACTCTACTGGGCGTTGCGAAGGCAAAGGTCTCATGGGTCCTAGCGACCCTCCAGCGCTGCTAAGCAACTGTGGCCTAACAGGGGACGCCACAACGCGTTTCCCCTGCTAGGGCTTGGAGGGAAGAGGTGCTCTTGCGTGCACGGCGCGGATGTCGATGAAGTCGGACTCCCTGCTCTGCCACAGGCAGAGGCGGAGTTACTTGTTTGTGTGATCTGCGCCCTTGTTTAGCAGGGCATAAAAAAATGCTGCTGCACCAATCACCCTACCTGCACACCTGTAAAACAAAGGCAAATGAAAGGGCGTTTGCGGCGGAGGAACCAAGCCACACTCCAGGTATTATACCCTTCTCAGTGTGACCTATAATACACTGTCCGCGAACACGCTGGAGGACCAGCTACCCTTGTCAAGCAAGCAAGCTTTAAGGGACTCCTCAGGTTCTCTTAAAGAACGTACCGAGGAGCCCCTGGGTAGCCTAAACAAGGTTTACCGTGCGCACTTCGCGTGGCCTACCCTTTAATGCGTGTGTGCATGCGCGAGTATGCACGAAGATTGTGGGCAAACATGCCCATCTCATCACCAATCACGAACTCCACCAGGGGGTGGCCCCTCCTGGGCTTACTCACCTTACCTACCGCTGGAGAGAGAGAGCAAGTGAGGGGCGCACGCGAAGAACGTTGCTATGCACTTGTGTGTGTGTCTAATCACCCTGATCTGACCGCTAATCATCTGCAATCTTTCTAATCAATCCCTCTATCGCGTCCTATCGTTGTTAGCGCTGCTACAAGGCTCGTTCACGGAGAAACGAGACGAGCAATGTGTATGCGGCATACGAGACGAGCATACCTGTAGTTTATACCTGATTCATTGAAGTCTTTTCGTTGAATGTCAAATTCTTGAATTTTCGAATCTTCTATTAGTGTGGGTGGAATCTGTATGTTTATTTATTAATGTGTGTCTCGTCATTTTCAAGACTACGTGAGACATACGTTTATAATTCCATTATTTCTCCATTTTCCGGCGCTTCGCTAGGAGCCGCTCCTGCGCGCCGCCATTTTATGCGTATGAATTTCTGGATTTAAAAAAACAAGAGATGACCATAATTTCTATAAAAATGTGCTTCTGATGCACAATTGGATTCTGCTCAGGTGTGTCGTTTCAGAAAAATTCTAGGCCGTCATTTGACGGATTGTGGTGTCGTCGCTTCGTTTTTGCGTGGATTCGTCCATAATTATCCCATTCCTGCCTCTGCAGATACCCACGCGCAGCCTCGCTGAGTAGGCCGTGTTCGGGCCGAAACGCAGCTGCCTGGAGAGACTGAGCAGAACCAAGACCCCACCAAGGGGCGATTTTTTTTTTTACGACTCCCTTCGCCTTAAGACAGGTCACAGGTCGCCAGCAGGTTTACGAGAACCCATGCGAGTGTGTATATTGTGTCTTGCGTTGGGTTTGTGTCGACGCTGCGTCTTGGAGGGAGGGATGCATATGCACATGTCTTGGCATGCTCCCATACTAACCAAACCAAGCCACAGGAGCCCCGGCAGCGCCATGAGAGCTGAGTCTTCTGTAGGAAATGTTACAAACAGAGCAGCAAAAGAGCGCCAGCCATGGTGAGCGCCCATTTTTCTGTGTGAGGGAAGCTATAGGTATTTTAAAGTAGATGTGGAAACCAAGGGAAGGCCAAGAAAAAATCCTTTTTTCCTAAAATGCGACAGTGGTGGCCACCACAGCACAAGGGGGGAGTAACAAAAAGTGCTTTTCCATTGCTTTGAGGCATACTCTAGTTGTATTAGAGATGCACTGAGCATCCATGCATTTTTATAATAGTATTGGTCCAACCAAAACTTGTGATAACACATTTTGACCTATGGAACCAAACACCCAATCAGGATATGGAGTGGACCCCTTGATCCCCTTTCAATGTGAAGTAAAACATCTTTTCCTGAGTTAACTGAGAACTGACATATCCGAGGCAGAGCCTATGAAATTATCTATGTTTTTCCATGAATACTTATCTGCCCTAGTGGTATGCACCCTAGGGGGCTAGGCACCTCTTTTTGAGAGGTCCTGGGTTCAATTCCTGGTCAGCCCAGCTAAGTAGGAAGATCCCATGTGACATGGCAGTGACCTGATCGCCACATGCCCTGCCACCTCAGCACATATGGGACCAAAAACAAAGAGTGCACATCTCCTGAGATGGCACTATGGAGAGAGAGTGACCATGGGGCAGTTTTCTAACTCTTTTCCAAAACATTTCAGCTATCTTTGTGAATATGCATTCATTTGTGACCTGAGTTGCAGTTTCTGTGAATATCCAATCATCTCTCACTGTTTACACTGCAGCCCTTCATGCTTTGATCCTGATTCTCTTCTCCTTGCATACTTCTGGCTTGGGCTATCCTGGATTGACTTGGATTTACTGTATTTCAACAAACAAAAGCTTTTCATCACTCAAAACAAGCAGCAGAACACCCTACAGCAACAGCAAGCAGCAGGAGAAGCAAAAACACAGTGCTGAAACCACTATAAACTTTTCTCTTTGCCCACATACACTTCCCTTGGCAGGGCGCTCCAGGGGTTGGGAGTGTCGAAACTCAGTGGTTTTGGCTCTTCTGGACCCTTCTTTGGCACCCGATGTGCCTTCGCCTTCTCTAGGATTCCACTGATTTTCGGAGGAGAGACCTCTGAGGTCCCACTCCCGTGGGGGCTCCTCTAGACGTGGCCTGCCGCAGCTCCCTCCTGCTGCGATCAGCTCAGACTTTGTCCACCGCGTTGCTGGGCTTTGAGTTCCTCCAAAGTCCTCAACATGTCCTCAGGAACCTCCTCGATCGACCTCACGCGTCGGTCTGGGCTGGGTCCTCCACCATTGCCTTTTCCTCCGCCTTTCCCTTGGCCCTTTCCATGGCCTTTTCCACCGTCTCCGCCCTTTGCCTTCCAATCGGCTATTCGTTGTTCCTTGGGCTTCTTGTTGGGATTGGCGGCGAAGTAGGTCTTCTTGTCATCCTCATATACCTTGCAATGCCCCGGGTCATGTGCATGGTTGTTCCCCTTGCCGTAGCAGACCCAGCAACCGGTGTTCTGTGATCTGTACTCGCGGAACGAGAGCGGGGGGTTCCCGATCCTCCGCGGTTCCTTGCCGTTCTTGGTCTTTGGGTCCAGGCGGTTGCACCTGGACCTGTCCTGCCCATGCTCCTTCATATCGTGCGCTACGAACGCGAAGAGGTGGGCTTCTCCATGATCCTCTCGGGTGGTCGCGGTCCAGAGATCTTGGCCGCTTTCCACTCCCTTCCTCCGCGGTGCCGACCGTGTCCCCCTTGACCTCTCGATGTTGCCGATCTTCCCGATGACCTCGATGTCCTTGGCCCTGTCGATCCTGCACGTGGGCCTCGTTCTAGGCGTTGAGCTTCAGCTCCACCGTGATGTACTTCACCATCTCGTCCACACTCAGGCTGGCGAAGATGACCTGCATCCTCAGCGGCTCTCCGCGCCTCCACTCCGTGTTGTTGAGGCGCATCAGCCTTTGCCCCATGGTGTCGCCGAATACCTCCACGTAGACGGCGTTCTTCAACCCCAACATTCTGCTTGGCTCGCCGATTTTTTCCTCGGAAAAACTCCATCATTCCGGCATGGGTGTCCTCCGATGCCATGATCCGTACGGCCACGCGCTTCTTTGCTCTCTTCTTCTCCTCATCCTCCACCCTTCTCCTCCAGTGGCCGGGGAGGACGTCCTTCAGCAGGTGTCGGACCTCGCTGGCCTCATTCCAGTCCTCCACCAGCTTGAGGCTTCTTCGGTACTTACGGATGTACCGATTTCATTCCCGGACCCTCAATTCCCCGCGCTCCAGCGGCAGCGGAATGGACCACAAATCCTTCAACTTCTGGTTGGGGGCGTCCACTCGCTCCTCGTCCTCGGGCCACTGGAGGCAGGCCTGCTCTGTCTGGATCAATCCCTCGCGGATCTGATCCCTGAGCTCCTCCTTCAGGTCCTGTGACAGCCTGTGTGGGAATGTTCGACATAACCACTTGTCCCTTGGCGCTCCCTTCATCTCGCCGACGACCTCCTCGGCGAAGTCCTCCCAATCGAGGATGAAGTTATCCAGGTTGGAGGGGTTGCCATCGTAGTAGGAGATTTGGATTCCCCTGAGGTCGTCAATCCTGATGGCGTCTCTGACGTCCGCAGCCACAACTCCACCGAGACGGATACCACCTGTGGCCGGGGGGTGTGAGTACACTACCCGTACATCCCTCTCCTCCATGGAGTGCGGTCCAGGCGGGCCTGAACCCACGGGGTTTGGGATGCGGGAAGGACTTGCTCCACCGGCTGTCCATATCACTGTAGTGGGGTCCTTCACCCACAGGTTTCCGCCTGGATGGCCTCGACCATGTCCGTCGGCCCTTCCCATGGTTCGCCCCTGCATGGTATGGATCTCCTCTTCCGCATGAACTGCATGGGCAGTCGTAGTGGTCGGTGAATCCTGGGCGGCATGGGACATCTGTACCGTCAGGCTCCTTAGGTCCGTGGTTGCGTGCTCTTCCAGAATGGACCCAGCCGGTGCCGTATGCTCCCCGAGCATTATGGATTTGCTGAACATGGGAACAAACGGCAGCGCACCCGGGTCAACACGCGGAGGCGCGTAAGGTGCCTCTGCAGGCCCGCCCATGGGTTTCTCCATGGTGCTCCTGAGGGTCTCAACCCGCTCCACCAGCTTTGCGGTTCCCGGCCTTGCCGGGAGCTCCGGACAGGAGGCGAGGGGTTGTAACTCCTCTAGCCTTTTCAGGCGTCCCAAGATGTCCTCCACCAGGTGGAGGAGGCTGTCCACCAATCGCTGCTGCTTCTGCAGGGCCATCTCCAGCTTCTCCCGGTACCGGTGCTGCTCCGCTCGCAGCTCCGCCATGTCTCTCTCCGCTTCCGACTGGTGATCCAGGATCCCCGCGATGTCCTCCTCTAGGCCGTCCTTCTGGTTGTCCAGGCGGTCGAGGTGCTGCACGATGGCGTCCATCCCCATCTTTGGGTACTTGCCGATGAGGAAGGATACGTGCTTGCAGTCGCACTCAACGTGCTTTGCACCTGATCCGGCGCATCCCACGGTTCCAGGCGCCTCGGACTCCTCCGCCATGGGTGTATCGCCGGTGTTGTCCCGCTCTGGCTCTGTGTGCCGGGCCACAGGCGCCGTTCTGGCTCTGGTAGGCCTCTCCAGTGCCTCGGCGTCATGCTCCAGGCTGGGTTCTGGGGCCGTGTGCGCCCTTGTGGGCGGTATGGCCATCTCCTTCGACTCCGAAGGGAAAGCGGTCCGATAGCCATCGGAATGCCCCTTGGAATCTGCAGCTGACCACAGCCTGACCGGGCTGGGATCCGTCTCCATCGCCCTGGCTTCCGCCGCGGGTTTTGGGGACCCGCGCTTCCGGTAACGCCGGGCTCTGCTGTTGCTGCCAGTCTCCCCCAACTCCTCCGCAGCGGAGCGAAGATTGCAGGCCTTGCGGCATTGCCTTTCACACATGGAGGCCAGGTCCTCGATGTCTAGCCCATGTCCTGCAAGGGCTCTCCGTTCTGAGCATCTTCCCTCTTCTCGGGCTTCCAAGTCCGGCGTCGACTCCACAGACTCCACGATCTGCACCCGGGGCGTCCTCCGGCAGGGCTCATGAGGGCCCAAGTCCCCGGTGCAGCGGTAGGGGGCAGGTACTCCTCTGCTACCAAAAACAAGGTCCCTACCAGGACCGGCCCCTGCTGTACCCCTCCCACCATTTCCTGTCACTCCTATGGTCTTTCTTCTCACCAGGTTCTGCATGATCTTGCCCTATCCTGCACAGTTTCGCACAAAAAATAGTAAAATATGGCTCCTTCACAAATCCTGATCCCTTGCAATCAGCAACTCCCAAGTACAATAGCTCCAATCCAAATAATCCACACTGTGGGCTTCCAAGGGCGTTTGAGGTCCCGCGTTGACACCGAACAATTCCTTTCAAGACGCCGGTCACCTCACGGTGCACACAGAGACACGGGCGTTGGGCATGTACATAGAATTGCACCAATGGAATAATGGAAAGGAAGCCCTGAAATTGGCATATGAACACAAATCACGCAAGATTGGGGAAAGATAGAAACATACACAATCACAGCCATAGACCCCTCATTCCCTGCACTCAGGACCTTCCCTTGACTCGCCAACATGATGCCCTGAACCAAGTCAAATAAGATGGCTAAATGCCATGTGTCAAAAGTCACTACACAAATCCCAAAAATGTGTGCCCTTCCAAGCCTCTAAATCCTAGCTCAATAGGGGAGGTGGCGTGTCATGGCCTAGAGTGGCACTCAGGACCATGTCCTACCCTGACAGAACTTTGGTTGGACTTGGAGTCGATTGGGCTCGGAGAATTGCCCCATGAAGATGACCTCACAACATAGCAAAATTAGGCAAATCACACCATATTGCCCAAAATTCAATTATATACTCGAAAATGCATACGGCAAATATTCAAATGCTCCATGCATGTGTCAAACCGGAACGTAAAATACAGGGGTGATATAGAACAAAGGCTCGTGCCCAAGAATATTCCAACATTGGTCCCCGAACCCCTCCGGATATACACATGCCATGCTTCACAAGTCAACTCACGAATTTGAGACCTAATTTTGTGAGGCCTCGTGTGCCACGCCGACGTGACCCGGTGATTTGGCATATGGTGAGGTGCAACACCAAAGCATATGCCAACATATAAGCAACATACCATAGTTCACGGATCTCTAGGCACTTTACTGTTAGCCGACCAGTTGCGCATATAAAATACAAAAATGAGCATAAAATGAGGTTAATAACATGCCACTATTGCCAAATCCAAAGTAATCACAATAGTATATAACTTCGCCCACCCATGGTATCAACATATGGTTCGAAACACAATAGATTCGGACAATTTGCAAACAATCCCCCCACTTGGATCCCCACATGGACGGATAGGGACACCTTCAAACCACCTCCCGACATGCACCATGAAAATGTGAAAATTGATAGTGGCACTTGTGGGTCGCTCTGTAAGCCTTCCCACATGCACTATATGTGCGGTAGACTCAGTCTAGCGCTATGGAGCACAGCATTTCCACATAGCCGAAGCCCTTGCCCCGTATGACTCCACATATCTTCCTACAAACGGAGATATGTAACATGGGTGTGAGCATAGCGAGGCACATACCACGCATATAACATATGACCCAAAAAAAAATGGCTCCCACCATGGTATGCCATGCCCCTCCATGGACATAACGTCACGTTAAAAATACGTAGGAACACAAGGGAAGTTTCTATGCAACACCATCACTCATGCAGTACACTCGAAAGCCGCATTAAAATATTCGGTTGCATGGTCCAAGAGTTACCCTCTTGACCATTATCTCTTGCTAGACTGGGCATATGTACATATCAAAGGCGTTTGACGCCTCTTCAAATTAAGTTGAGACCAAGGCGATTCCAGCCCATATCTCAAAATTGAAACTCCTCGCAGTGAGCCGGAGATATGATGTTTCAAAGCGGCCTCACAAACCAATTTTGTTTCGCCTATATCTGCAAGAAAAATTAAGGAGACAACAAATAGAAGGTTGATTCGTGATCGCGGAAAAATGTAGGACCACCCGAAGTTCATCATATCCAGTGCGGCGACCTTGAAATCGAAAATCCGATTCTGAATGTCTGAAAAAATCGGATTAATTTTGCGAGTGTATAACATGAAATTTGCGGAAGCAACGAACCCTTTTCTGATGAAATCTGACCCTTCATCGCGGTTTTCGCCAGAATATCTGGAAATAACAGTTAACCAATCGGTTACCGCAAAATCGCGAGCCAACTGACAGTCGCCGATACATTGACAATCAGAACGGATAGCCGAAAAATTACGGAAACATTATGATAAAAAAGCCCTGTTGATTCCTGACATTTGGATATGTAATTCTCAGCCGGCGGCGCCTCGGTATTGAATATGGCCGCTCATAGCTGGAATGGCCAAGCCTATCACACTATCACATCAGTTTAGGTCAGGTGGATGGGAGAGTATGATATCAGCCAATGGCGGCTTGCCGGCCAATAGATACACACCCCAAGTGACCCAAGGATGCCCACGGGGGTCCGAACCGGCTTCACCAAGCATCAACCTTGTCTCAACCGACGTGTCATGACACTTGACCTCCTCACACCTAATTAACCTCTCGCGGTTGAAATCGGGGTTCATGCATGCAGACTTTTAACCTAAATGCACTCACACTTATGTGTCCACATTCCAAAACAAACATTCACATCCACTTGTCATTATCAACACACTTGTGGCACACATGAATGCATCATTGTGCGGCACTCCAAAGGGAGTCATGTTGCAGAGAGACAACCGACTTACTTACCCTCCTTTGGTGCGCCTACCTCAGTCACTTCTAATTCAACTTCACTTCCACTAGGGCTCCTCAAGCTTCAAGGGACTCGTGGTCCCCCATGCACGTAGGCGTGGCACTGCCGAAGCAGATGCGCCCATTAACGTACACCGGTCTCCTCCGAAGTGCAGTGATGCAGCCAAGGTCGACAGCTGGTGTGGGCGGAGGCACCACACCAGGGTTTGGCCAGATCCTTAACTACGGGCTTTCTATCATCCACTGGAGTTGCCCTGACTTCCGATTCGTATCCTCTTCAGTGACAGGAAAGACCTAACAGTATTAGCACCGCCAGAAGGAGTTTTCGATCGGCCGGCCTGCATTACAGGGCGACCAGACAGGCACGCGCGCGCACACAGACATCCGGGGATCGTCCATTCCAGCAGTACCTTGGAATCTGTCCTGTCAAATCAGAGTTTCTGATTTTTGATTTAATTCCGACATCTAAATCTGAATTCTGCCTGCTGCCCTGTGCAACGGTCATTGAATTCTGTCTGCTGCTGTGTGTGACAATCACCTAGTATCCTAACCTATTACAGTCATGGGCGTTGGCGGCATGTGGTGCGCCGCTGCTAGCGAAAGAATCTTGGCCTTAAGCTTGGTTGGCATCGGAGTAACGGGCGTTGGCAGAGACAGGAACGCAAAAGAGGTGATTGTCTTCTGCCTGCTTGTCGCTTTGCTCCAGGGCTGGCAGGTCCTCCTCTTCACTGCTCTCCGCCCGGCACCACCGGTGCCACCAAGAAGCCTCCGCGTAAGTGCTGTATTTGCATCTTTTGTGAGCTGCAAGGGCAACGGCATGGTCGCTGGTAAAGGCACAGTCCATGCATCCAAAGCGCTTTGTGGGCGGGCCTGATTCTTCGTCAACCACTTGCACACGTCTGCCACGGACGCGCATCCACAGCCTGGGGATGTCAAACCTGCTGGCAATACTCCACTGGATTCTACCATCGACTGCCTGGACGCCATCAAGACTGTATCACTGCGCTCTGCTTTTATTGAATGGTTTGGTTTTTCCGGGTCACAATGAGTTGACCAAACAGAATTCTCATGTCTGCATGTGCGTTACTGTTCTAGATTAATGCGACTTTTCATCCGCACTTGTTCAGCGCTTCTGGCCCACTGGGTTCTACCATCGACTGATTGGACGCCATCTGATTGGACGCCATCGATGCCACATAGCTGTGCTTCGCTTTCCTTCACCGGCCTGTGTTTCCAACGTCTCAGTGAATTGCCCATCCAAGTCTCTTATGGGTGTCACCGCTCTATATCTCTGCAACTTAGCATCTGCACTCGTTCAGCGTTCCTATCAAGGCTATGGGCCCCTCCTTTGAGATTACTCCAAGTGCTAATACCACCTACTGATTGGACACCGACGACCGAGAGTGCGATAGCTCGATCATTGCTGCATCAAATGTCAAATGTGCCACTGCCTATCTCATCATCTCCCTCGCTGTCAACTACCGGTACGGGGCCTGCCGCGGCGGTGCCTGTGGTCACCCTAATTCCACAGGGGTGGTCACCAGATCACCAACACACAAACGACATTCCACCTACCGCATTTCTACCATGCACGCATACAAAACCACTACACAGTGGAGTTTCAGCATTCACCTTCCTTCCCAAACCATGTACCCGCCTTCGGTGGCATCGGGTCAATCCCTGGTACGGTGGCTCAATCAATATCTACAGGATACTATGGGCCTGCCTTCGATGGCAAGAGACCAAACTCTGGTACCATGGATCAACCAATATTCGCATCACGACGTTTGCCCGCCTTCGGTGGCAAGAGATCAAACTCTGGCAAACAGTGCCTTTATGCTTACATGATTTCCTCAACAGTACATTCACTGGTTAACCTTCAAAGGGGTTGAACCAGCATCTGGGGAGTGTCCCGTTTCGAGAATAAACCCTACTTCCAACCAGCAATCCCTCTACAGACCACCACTTCGTCAAAAACCATCAGTCATCACCGCCATTCCACCACGAACACAAATCACAATCACAACTCACAATTTTCAAAAAACGTCACCGGCACCGCAAGTATTTTCCCACTCACACCAGCACACAAATATACTACTAGGCCAGGAAATCTTGCAACCGGCCTCACTCCCACCACCGTATAGACAGTCATCATTACAGAGGGTCTGGTATAACCTGCCCAAGTCAGGGGAGAGGTCCGGCGGCACCGCTATTCATGTTTCTGAACGCATTACTCCATACTGCACGCCTTTGAAACACGTAGACACAGAAGGCCTCATGACACTGCTCCTATCAACCTTACCTGGATCAAAACCCACCTTCTTCGCATCAGTTTACTGCCCACCACATCACACCCAGTTTCGCCAAAAGATACCTGAAGAACTGGATTTACGTTTCAACAAGTACCCGTCACACGTGACTGGAGTCAATTTCAACGCCATCATTAACACATCTTTGGACTCCGAAAACATCGTGACCCCCAATCACTGGCCTTGGCTCTCCAATACAATTCACGCCACACTACCCCAATTGACCGACACGTTCCGGTCAAAACACCCAAATTCGAGAGAATTCAATCGATATTGGTCGCAAAATCACCAAAATCAAGCGAGACTTGTTTTTTTTTTGGCATCACCCAATTTCACCCCTGCCTTCCCCATACTAGATGCCAACATTGACATTTCCAATTTTCTTTCTGACCACCCTCCAAGCCAGGTTACATGCGTGGCTCCCATCATACCAACACACACCACATCAACAACACCAGGACCCATTTTTCGCTCAAAGCCATTCACTTGTCCACCCCCTACCGCGATTCTGATGATATACAAGCAAGTACATCTTTTGTTCTGGATGAAGTGGCGCTGGCCTACCATCACATCACCAAACTCCCCACACATCGTTCCACACAGGATGAAAAAGGGTTTCAAAAGCTGGTTCGCGCACTGCCATCACCAGACCACCCCAACTTTCGCAAATCAGTGGCAGAAGTGGAAAAACTTGTTTCTAAATGGAACCACGATACACAGTCTGCCAAACGGAAAAAACTTCACCACGCCCCACTGAAGGGCACATTAATCAAGCGAACCCTTGCTGGGACCCTGCAACCACAGCCTACACAATTTTCAGCAGTTTCTAAACCCGGTTCCACTGAAGTACACACACCACCTGAAAAAATGTCCAAAGCTTTCTGTAATACACTACAGAACTTGGGGGGAGACCCACACGTTGAGCCTGAGCAGACCTTCCTGAGATCACAGCTTCAGCATTTGCCGTCGTGCCCAGCTGACCTCACCCACTCTGACTTACCACCACTATCCGAGCAGCGGTTCCTCGAAATCCTGAAGTCTTCTAAACCCACCAAACGTGGTGGCACAGGCGGATCCAGCCTGTACACGTTTCACCTGAGTCCAGAGTGCATCCAGGAATGGATCCTGTTCGAAACAAATCTTTATCTCAGTCACCTGATGCAAGAGCAATTCTCTGAATCCGAGGTATTTCTTTTTTACAAAAAAGGGGACACACGAATGACAAACAATTACAGGCCAATCTCACTCCTAAACTCAATTTACAAACTGGTCGCTACACATTTGGTTGAGCAATTATCTCACCACGCATCACAGCATGCATTGCTTCACTCGTCACAGCATGGTGGTTTTTCCTTCCACCGAACAGCAGATCACATACAGCTCTTCTCAGCACTACAGGATAGAAACTCATCAGCATATCACTTATACATAGACTTTAATAAAGCGTTTAGGAGCATACCACGCGCAGCACTATGGGCCACATTATACCACTACAACCTGCCAGCACAACCAATCACAGCCATACAACAGTTGTACCATTCTCCGAAAGAGTATCCGCTCATAAATGGGAAAACACACCACTACTACACACTACACAGGGGAGGCAAACAGGGGTGTCCACTGTCGCCTTTGTTGTTTAACCTATACATGAACATCATACTTTACGCCCTGCCGCACCACGTGCCCTTGACTTCACATGATTCTATACACACATTCATAGATGATTTACTCTGCCGCACACCATCACCTACTACAGCACAGAGGGTATTCCAGTTCTTCGACCAAGAGGGGCGCAAACGAAGTCTTGACATGAACTGCACTCCCTCCACGGAGCTGCGCCAGTCACCATCAAATCCGCCTCAGGGGCCACTTTATCAACACATACACCACAGGGAACACCGCACACACACTACAAATATCTTGGTGTGTTTATCTTCACCGAACCAAATCCACTACTGCTGTACAAGCTCTTGCAAAACGAGATTATCTCGTTTTTCAACAGCCTGTCACATATTTACCTCTCCGTGCATGAATTGGTGCTCATCACAAATCCATTGCTCATCTCCACGCTCAACTACCGCTTATTAGCCCATGATCTACCCTCTGAATGTCTTCATGCCCTCCAGAATCGAATCTGGAAAGCAATTGCCATCAAAGCCAAACTATCACTCTCCACTTCACCAAAAGACAAACACTCACCGCGTACACTAGGTGGCCTGGGGCTGTGGGATTTGCCAACCACAGTGTACAAATCAGTGGTCAATGGGGCAACCAGGCATCTGCTGCTGGAGGGTCCACCGTCAGCACACCATTCAGTGGATCGTGCATATTTCAGTCTCATGCCCAATCCCCTTCAAGACAGGTTGGTGGACGCAGCACATGCTCTTAAGTTAGAAGCACATGGATTCGGAGTGTGGAACCCTGTTTTGGTGCAAAACCTCCAGCCTGAACAAACGATCTACGTCCAGCTAACTGACATTTAATCATCTGCCACTGTGAAGTTCACGTCTCCTTCTTCAGCCATGGTCTCCACCCCACATGGTGATTTCAAATATAAAATTAACACTTTTTTTTGTTCCAACCACCAACCGACCCCCTGCTGCCACTGTACCAAATGTCTCCTGACCAACTGCTTCCCCGACTGTGCGATTCACCGCAACTCAATCCGACACCACCCGTTCCAAACGGCAGGAATTCAGTTTCACCACCCCACGTGGCCTCAAAATCGCTTATCCGCAGCGCAAAAATAGCCTTTTGTCAGCAGACCTCAAGGAATGGAACTGCACCTGCGCGGTACAACTTCTGGAAGCAGCCACATCACCTACCCTGTGGGTATACCTTGATGGATGGGGAAAAAGCCACATGACAGGAGCAGCAGCTGTGTTCCTTCCACCGGATAATGATGCCTTTGCTCTGGTAATTCCATCGCCCTTTGACAGCTCAGGGGATGCAGAGTTCTGGGCTCCCCTGTCATGCCCTGGGTTCTTACACACATACACGCACTACAGCGCAGTGTTCATTTTGTCGGACAACTCAGAAGTGGTTTCCGTTATTAAATATGCACTCGACTTGCACAATAAGCCTGAGCATACATTTTCTACAATCCGACCAAAATCAAAAATTCACAAATACAGTTGGGTCACTGCATTCTTATCTGAACTTTACTCACTCCCACCTACCATTGATATTGCCTGGCTAAAGGCCCACGTTGGGTTTGTGGGAAATGAGTTGGCCGATGCCGTGGCCAAATGGATTTACCATAATTCACCACCTCATCCTAACCTCATTCCACCGCCTCCTAAAGGCTGCATTGCGTTCTCAAAAATACCAATCACACAGAAAATCAGCAAGAAATTGCTGAGGCGAAACACGCCACGCCACCTTCACGCATCTTTACACAGCACATCCAGCTTCGATTGGTATGTTCACTCCAACAGACTGGACTTACCGTTCCTTGGGGTCTCAGCCACCCTCTGGATTGATGGTTACCCCTCTCATCAACACATGTCGTCCTACCGTTGCTTTCACTGCCGTACTGTTCACCCTATGGACCCCCTCTCCATGATCAGTCAATGTCCGCACACGTGGCTGTTACAAGAACTGTTTATTTGTGCATGGCCCAGTTCCTGTTGGCCAACACTGCTGAGATGGTGGTCATCCGCGCACCTTCGAGAGCAGCGACACTTCATTCGCACCCTAATCCCTGCCTCACTTCACTCTGCGCTCTTCACATCCTTATCACCTGCCTCAGATTACTGGGCCCAGCTACTGTCCTCCAGACGCTCAGCTACCACCGCAGCCCTTTCTGCTTGTCGTGACTGGCTCCAATCAAACACACCGCCTGTTATGCCATCCCAGCATAAGAGCATCAACTACTTCCGCACACCTGATTCGGTCTACAGCACTTCGTACATCGCCTAGTCACACAAACGTCCACAACACCATGCCTACTCACCGCCGGATCCCATACCATCACAGGTTAAAAAACCCGAAAGCGCCCTCTCCCTCCGTGAGAACTCAGCAGCCCATGCCCTCCAGGTAGCATCCCCTCCCCCAACTCAGTTCCCGACGCACACGCAAGCAATAGGGGATAGCAAACAGAGATCCACGCCGCTACCTAAGCTCATGCCTTCGGGCAGGCGAGTCAAGATAGGTCAAGGATGATTCACCTTTACACACCTGTCATGATTCATGACCCAAGCTGACGCCCCTCCTCCGTGTATGTTATCTTCCAAAGTCAGTAGCATGGGGTGGACCCCGGACCCAGAACTTTTGTACTCACGAACTTTCGCACTGGTATACGTTCAAAAGAGAAGGCCTGACCCCGGTTTACAACAACCTGTGCTGACGACCAGGTCGCTGACTCAGGGAGACAGAAGCCCTAAGACAGAAACACAAAAATCTGTAAATCTCTAAATCTGTAAATCTTGGATTCATCAATATATTTTTACGAAACTTCGTAACTTCTAAAATGAGAAATTTTCAACGCTGTGATGGCGCGCCTGAGAAGGTTTCTAGATGTGCTAAGGCTGGCGTTGGACCTGTTAGAAAGTGACCAGTGCTGGCAGCTATTTACGCTTTCCAAATAACGCGTCTTTACTATAGTGACGTAGTTTGAGGCATGTAGACAAAGTACGCCTAGCAGAACACTGAGACTATTAAGTCTAGAACAATCCATACTGCTCGGATTTACCCGAATAGGTGAGGAGGAAAGAAGAGATGGCGAAGCAATAGCACTACACAAGACACATATATGGGCCAACTCCTTAAAACCGGTTTGTTTTCTCTGTTTTCTGCTCTTTTGGTGCCCTTTGTTACCTGTCATTGAAACGGGCACCCTCAAAATATACACAAAAATGGTATTATACATGAAAAATGAATTTTTGACCTCAAATACCCCCTCATGGGGTTTGAACCCACACTCTACAAACCTTAGAGTTGCGTTTTACCTCTAAGCTACGACCTGTCGTCCACGATCTCAGAGAAAACCGTAGTATAATAAAAAATTGGAAAATCAGTACTCCTTACATGCTCCAACCACTATTAACCTCCCATGCTCTTAAAACCGTGGTAACCGACGACCCAAGTGTCAACTGCTTTTCACGGTGAGCGAAGAACTTAAGGGAGGGACAGGGTGGGCATATATGTGTCTTGTGTAGTGCTATTGCTTCGCCATCTCTTCTTTCCTCCTCACCTATTCGGGTAAATCCGAGCTGGCTCAGCTAGCACTACACAATCCCCATATATGGGCAACAGAACGGAAGAACTGAGCTCCCGTGAACTGAACCCTTCATAAGGATTAATTAATCGCCAGGCGTGAAGCGCGCGCCGCTTCTCCAGTCGCCAGATCAGGAGGGACCAGAATTTGCGCGATGCGCAACAGAGCTCTGGTCCTGTCGTAAAACTTTCTGAATGTATCGTAACAGGACCAATCACCCAATGCTGCTACCACATGCGGATCCACGCCAAGATAGATTAGTGCAGTTGCTGCTGCTCCTCGTGTAGAATGCGCGGAAAACGAATCCGCCTCCAGTTCCCCCAATTCCAGTAGGTGTTTCCTTAACCAGCGAGTAGTGAGACCGTTGATGGTATCAGATGATAAAGGCTTCCGTGGCTTTCGTAGGGACACAAAAATCTCAGAACCCTCGTAATCACCAGTAGCCTCCAAATAACGCGCTAAGCAGCGCTGCGGATCAATTGACGGTGGCGTAACATTGTGAATAGGATAACGTGCATAGTATCTTCTCCCTTTGCGCTTAGCAGAAATGAACCAAGGCTGAGCAGCACGTTGGATATCCCTACGTGATCGCGCCAGATCAACGCCTCGGAACAAGGCAAAGAATCTCAAGGACAAAATGGCTTGCAAGCGCAGCTGAGCTTCCGTCTCCACAGGTTGCTGATGCATGACTTGTATAAGACGCCGTACATCATAGAAACGATGATAATGAGGAACACTGACGAACCAGTCACGTTTCAAGTTGCGTAGCATACCCTCGAAACGTAGTTGCGAAAAGCACGGGAATAAACACACTGCTGAATACGCCATACGCCCAGCACTTAAAGAATGCGTGCGTGAAAACTTTAAAAGTTGCACCGCCACCGTCATCAGTGGGATTTGACCAAAGCGCTCCACCTTCAACAGTGGAGCAAGTGCCGCGTCTTGTAACAAGAACGTACCAAACATGTGCCACGCAGAATTGTAACGTTTCAAGGTGTCCTTCCCGATTTCATTGATGATAAGCGTCGCCTCTTCGTTGGTAGCTCCTCGCAATTGATAGTATTCACGCAAACATACGCCAAGGTCAACACGAAACGTGGTTGTGTCTCCGTGCCGTCTGGCATTTGCAAACGGAACTCCGACGTGTTCACTGCGAACTTCACGTGTTTCATCAATAGGTTCCACCAAACCTCGCGCGGCCTGTACGGCAGAGCCATGAGAACCTTCACCCCTGGTGACTCCAACACTTTGTTGACCAACTGAGGTATGTGCTTGAACGGTGGGAAGACCCACCCCGGTGAAAGTAAAGTTAGATTCTGGGAGAAGACATCGATGGCGTAAGCCCCCGGCTGAGGACACGGACTGACGAACTTGCTGCACACCGCATTGGAACTCCTTGACATCCAATCGATTTCCGGCTGAATCCAACTTTTGAACTCCTCCAGGATCCAAGTCAACACGTCCGACGGGAAGGTAGCCTCCGACGGTGTCCAACGAAGCCGAGACCAAATGTCCGCCGGATTCACCGAGGTGTGCACGTAAAACGGTTGAATCTCGATGCGATTGGCTTGTGTAAAATTCCACAGTTGGAGAATCAATGCGTTGAACCGCGGCTTGCGACCTCCCCACTTGCGGAGATACCAGTAAAGGACCATTGAGTCGGTGAAAAATCGCAGCGTGGTGTCCCTCAGCGCATACGCTTGAATAGTCAGTAGGGCTCCCCTGAACTCTTTGACGTTTATGTGTTCCTCCCGATTCAGGAACCAACCGAACGCTGCTTGGGCATTCCCTTGAAGGACTCCGCCCCACGCCAGATCCGACGCGTCCGAGTACATGTCCCTGACGTGACCCATGGAAACTACGAAGGTGCGTCCCTTCCACTGGTGTAACTCGTCCGCCAGATCCATCAACTGACGTGACACGCGCTCCGGGAGCGCCACGTCTGCTTCCCAGCCAGTTTGGGCTGCCACCGCCACGTGCACCGCCAGGGCGTCGCTGAGGAGTCGGATATGGGGCATGGCGAACAACAAGGAACGGATTCTTCCAAGAACGGAGGCGCATCGCCTCACTGATGGTGTGTGACTGTGTGCCAGTCTGTTCACGTCCCGAAAAATTGCTTGTAGGCGCTTTGGAGGTACCGCGACGAATCCTTCCCTGAAGTTTAGCATAAAACCAAGCATTATAATTTCTTGAGACGGCTCCAAACATGATTTTGGGACATTGACCAATATACCCAACCGATGCAAAAGTTGTACCAAAAAACGTGTGTGTTCCAGACATTCACGGTAAGTATTGCCAATGATGAGCCAATCGTCCAAGTAGACCCAAACGAGTGCCCCGTGTTCGCGCACGGCATTTAAAATTGGTTGCATGAGGCGTTGCCATTCCCGTGGTGCAACGTTTAATCCAAACGGCAAAACGCACCACCTGTAAAATTCACCGTCGACGTAGACCCCCAAATAAGGTCGATCCCGCGGATGGATACCCATGTGAAAATAAGCGCTTTTCAGGTCAATTTTGCAAGCATACTGACCGGGTCTCAAGAACGGTAAAATGCCCCACAGAGTGACCAAACGAAAATAGGTGGTCTGTACAAACTGGTTCACGTTCTTCAAATTGGTGATAGGTCGACGGCCTCCCTCAGGATGTGCCTCGTCTGACGCTTTGTCCACTGCGAACATACTTGCACAACACTTAATGTCTTTTCGCTCGACGCGTTCCATGCAACCCTGTTGCACTGCATCCAACACGTGTTTTACCAATTCAGGGTCGGTTACCTCTGCGTGGGAAGAACGAGGACGGAAGTCGTCGGTTGGCCGATCCGGATCAAAACCGCCAACCCAATCCAGCTGCAGCCCATTGCGAATCACCGACGCCGCGTATGTGTCCTTCAACGTTCCCCATTCATGCAATTGTGCACGACAGCGCAAATAGAGTGGCATGTGGGGATGGATCGGCGGTGGCACGCACACGGCTGGTGCCAATAAATCCTCTACAGTCAAGCTACTGCTGTGGTCGTTCATCTAACTTGTCGTTACGTGGCACAAATCTTTGGGTGAAACCCTTACCTTTGCCTTTGCCTCCTTTGCCAGATCTCCGTGGATCAAAACGACCTCGTGTTGAAAACGAACGGAAAGAACTACGATGCGAGTAAGGGGAGAAACGCGTGCCTCTCAGGTCTTTTTGTAATTTGTTGCGCGACTGAAGTAGTGACATGTCATCCTTCGAGAGTAACTCTGGTGCAATCGCAGGTTGTTCAAACCGTTTATCTACTGCCACTCGCCGGGAGCTTTGGATGCTGTAGTCCAACGCACCCAACATTGCAAACAAATGTTCACATAGTACCAATGAAACAGGTGCTTCCGGAGCTACCGTTGTGTCTTCTTCGCGTGCTAAGACTACTCCCAGGACTCGCATGGCGTCTTTTACCTGTTGTTCCCAACGACGCTTCTCCGCGTCCGCTGGATGTTTGTGCGTTGGCGCGTTATTAACAGCTGCCCTATGGAACTCGTCGAACACTGGAAGGTGCTTCAACATCTTTTTTCTGCGAAACTCGTCTTGCAAAACCTTTCGCTCTTCCAGGAGTGCAGACAAGCGTGAAGGAAGCGACAGAACCTCATCGCGCCACACGAACGTGGACTCCTTGTCCGACGCGGGGCCAGCGTGGTCCTTGGGACCGCTCAAAGTTTCGCATGCCAAGAAGACGTCTTCTCGATGCGACGACGTTCCTGTTCTGCCAATGTCGTCGCCCTTTAAAGTGAGTAAGGCATCACGAACCAAGGCCATCGTGTCTTTGACAGTGGCCAGTGTTTTCTTTCCTGTAAGTTTGGAATACAGTGACGCTGCCTGCCAAGGACTGAGACCACTCATTGCGCCTTCCTTTGCCAACTGTGCTGCATGTTCCAACGACTCAGAACTCAGGTTCCACGCCGAATCCGGCAATTTCAGTACGAACTCGTGAAAATCCAGTGTCTCACTTCCTTCTGTCATTTTGTTAAAATTTTATATCCTTAAAACAATTTGGATTGCATCAGAAATCAAAGCTCTGGGTACAGCAAATCACTAGTTGAACAACTCAGTGAGCGCGTGACCGGTTTTAAGAGCATGGGAGGTTAATAGTGGTTGGAGCATGTAAGGAGTACTGATTTTCCAATTTTTTATTATACTACGGTTTTCTCTGAGATCGTGTTTTTGGAATTTTTTGGGATGAGCTTTGAGCTTGTCCTCGCCGGAAAATCCTGAGAAGGGGTCCTCAATCAGAAAATCAGCGGTGGTCACAGGCTACTTCACACACGGCTCACATGCAAGCGTCCACAAACAAAGCCAAAAAACGAGACCGGTTTCGGCCCAACACTAGGCCCTCATCAGTCTGAGCGTGAGATAACAAAGGATATTCAAAAAGACATTCTTTATCTCACATCATTGCGTGTATCACACATGCAGACATCCGTCATTTTACTGGCGTGTTCCATCTGGTGTATTATACATCTGGTTCACTGACTTCACTGAAAATACATGTGCATAGCGCAGGAATTGCATTCACAAATATTCAAAACACATGATATTTTGGCAGTGTGCGCGACCTGTTCAGGCGACGCGGCGGCGCTTACTCTGGCTGCAATTGCCATTTTCAGCTGCTGCCCTGCAATTCAACAACAGGCTGGCATCCATAGACAAACTGTCTGCAGCTGGCTGGACATTCCCCAGATCATTCAGGGTTTTTACCAGCGCTCTGTGCCAGCGCTTCCTGAGATTTGGCTGTGGACGGTTGACTGCAAACAGTTTGGTCCCAGGAATTGATTGTTTGATCTGTTGGTTCAGTCTGTGAATTGGATCTCCATACTTCAGGGGAATACACGCCTCATATGGCACTCTCCACACATGGATGCGAAAAAATTCCAAAAAATTACCCACCCTCCTACCCTTTGTTTTGGAATTTCGTGTCATGTATCTGTCCTTCTCAGACCAACTCACAGGCAAGGAACTGCAGAGCGTTTTGGGGTACCCTAGCCTGCGGCAGGCCCCATTCATCCTCTTTACGGCCGCCAGGAAATACCCCGGCCGCCCGGTATACCGCAAGCTTGGGGACTTCACAACCGATCAAGAATTGATGTGGACTGACCAGGCTAAGGTGTGGAGACGGGACATCGCCATAACGGCCATCACCCTGCTGGAATCCCACAACGTGGACGAACCACTAACCGAGTTGTTGCAAAACTTCTTTGAAAGGTCGCCGCCTTTGAAAATGCCAATTTTCTACATGCAAGTGAAGACCCACAAGAGAAAATCCATTCGTGAAAATTCGTGGCCTTCCAGACCGATCACAGCACTCACAAGCTGGTTCACTACCCCCCCATCAATCATTTTGAGCACGTTGGGGAAAATATTTTTGCGCTTCGATGCTTGGCAAGACGCCAAGAACACTCCCCTCACGGATACACTGGATTTTGTACAGCGCATACACAATTTCAAACATTGGGTGGATGGGGACCACGATCAGTATGTCCTGACCTCCTTTGATTTCACTGCCCTGTACACAAATTTTACGTTCAGTGATTTGAGCAAAGCGTTCCGCTATTGGCGCGATGAGTGGAAGAACACATGTCTGAATAATTTTGAGATCACATTACATGAGCGTGCATATGTGCGATGGCTCACTGAGCCGATTGGTGAACGATGGTTTCGATTCATTGATACCTCATTCCCATTTTTCAATATGCAGTACGATCCCGAGGTTTCCCTGGGTGAGGTTTTCCTGCACCTAATTTTTACGCATAATATTTTTAAGGCCCCAGGCAGTGGAATTTACAGGCAGGCCCAGGGCTTCTCCATGGGGACGAATTGCGCCCCAGCCTGGGCTAACCTGGCGCTGCGCTGTTTTGAACGTCTGGGGCAGAAGGCACTGCCATGCATTTTGCTGAGATTTATCGACGATGGCGCGTGTATTCACCACCGCGCCCATACGCCGCAGATCACTGCAATGCTTTCCTCTTGGTACCCCCCACTCCTGCCTTTTGAGGTTTTGGCTCTGGGTGTGTCAGCGGATATCATTTTCCTGGACCTACATGTCCTGGACCTGCATGAACCGAGGTACTGTACCCATTTCAAGCCTACAAACAGTGCCACATACATCCCCTGGTCCAGCAATACCCCCCGAGGTACAAAACTCGGGTGGAGACGGGGGGAGGGGGTACGTTTCCTTCGTACTAACTCCCATGAACGATATTTCCTGGCGGCCGTAAAGAGGATGAATGGGGCCTGCCGCAGGCTAGGGTACCCCAAAACGCTCTGCAGTTCCTTGCCTGTGAGTTGGTCTGAGAAGGACAGATACATGACACGAAATTCCAAAACAAAGGGTAGGAGGGTGGGTAATTTTTTGGAATTTTTTCGCATCCATGTGTGGAGAGTGCCATATGAGGCGTGTATTCCCCTGAAGTATGGAGATCCAATTCACAGACTGAACCAACAGATCAAACAATCAATTCCTGGGACCAAACTGTTTGCAGTCAACCGTCCACAGCCAAATCTCAGGAAGCGCTGGCACAGAGCGCTGGTGAAAACCCTGAATGATCTGGGGAATGTCCAGCCAGCTGCAGACAGTTTGTCTATGGATGCCAGCCTGTTGTTGAATTGCAGGGCAGCAGCTGAAAATGGCAATTGCAGCCAGAGTAAGCGCCGCCGCGTCGCCTGAACAGGTCGCGCACACTGCCAAAATATCATGTGTTTTGAATATTTGTGAATGCAATTCCTGCGCTATGCACATGTATTTTCAGTGAAGTCAGTGAACCAGATGTATAATACACCAGATGGAACACGCCAGTAAAATGACGGATGTCTGCATGTGTGATACACGCAATGATGTGAGATAAAGAATGTCTTTTTGAATATCCTTTGTTATCTCACGCTCAGACTGATGAGGGCCTAGTGTTGGGCCGAAACCGGTCTCGTTTTTTGGCTTTGTTTGTGGACGCTTGCATGTGAGCCGTGTGTGAAGTAGCCTGTGACCACCGCTGATTTTCTGATTGAGGACCCCTTCTCAGGATTTTCCGGCGAGGACAAGCTCAAAGCTCATCCCAAAAAATTCCAAAAAAATTCCAAAAAAAAAAATTCCAAAAAAATTCCAAAAACCAGCTCCAAAAGACGCGAATCTTGTTCCAGAAGACGTGATACGTCCACAAGAACAGTAACACAGGAGACTGCGGAGCTGTGGAGACATACAAAAACACACTGCTTTGGGTGCTGTGTGCAATGTGTAGCACATTGGGACTACCCCATGCCGCATTCCAACACATCGAGGCACCTTCTCTCAAAATCTAATGGCTTCGGAGGGAGCTATTGTTCAATGCAACCATTTGGTAGGTGGGAGGGGGGCTTGCAAACGACGGGTATGTTCGGTCCGTGCAGCGGCGCGGTACGTAGGCTGCAATTCGTTACTGTTTGTGAGAAACGTCTTCGCGTACTTTGAACTACACATCTCGGGGCATGTTTGAACAAGCTCCGGGCCTGACAAGTGGTGTGTGCTCCTAGGCAATGGGAACTGATTGTGGTACATTTATTACCTTGCAGTTTACAGGTTGTACTGTAGCCGAATATTTGTCCCTATGCTGCTGTTCATTGCACTTCTTCTAAGAGAATTCCTGTTTGCCAACAAGGCAGATAAGAAATACGAATCAGCGAACATAGAAATATTTGTGATCAACATAGTTTGTTGTGGAATAAAAAAAACATGCTAAAGCATCATGAACTACTGAAAACAGAATAAGATGGTTCGGCGTAAAAAACAATCAGTGCCTTGATTCAGTGACTGGGTAGTGCTACCAACTCCAAGTAGCTTTCTTACAGCAAAACAATATTTCGTGCTAAAAAATTCAACGCGTGACCACCAAACGAAACTGTTTGCACTACATGCACTCACTGTAGGATGGATCATGGAAGACAGATCACAGGAGTGCAATGCCAACGGTCAGCAGGCCACAACACTGCAGAACAAACAGCAGTAATGAGAAAATATTGTGCGACAGTTCTTGCAGCTCTTGGGTTGTTGAATCAGCCACATGAAGACACATACATGCGTCGAAACAACACACATTACACATGTCTCTTGCACATGGTGACACATAATATAACAGATGATAACATGATATAACATATAGGGTGGGTCTGGGCTGGGGTTGGTTGGTACAGCTGGATTCTACATCTAACGTTTTGTCATATTGTTCCATTGCACGTGGCATGTCTTCTGTAGCCACTGATACGTCTCGTCGAAACGTAGAGAGTGTTCTAGAACTACAAGTCTTACTGTTGCGCTAGATGTAATTTGGCTGCCACGCGGTAGTCTCAGGGGCGAGGTTTTCCCTTAGGATGTTTTTGGAACTGGCGTGCGTCCGCTGCCATTCAATCTAACCGCTTTGGCATTGAATGCCATGTTCAGGAGGGACCCGACCCTCCTAAATGATTTAATGGCACAAAACAGCCTTTAGCACCCCCATAAGGGGTACAATACATCAAATTCAATCAATTGATTTTTTCACAACTTGTGATGCATTGGGGTTCCCAGGTACGTTCGATAGCCAAAAGAATGTGAACTTGTGCCAGCATGTTCAAAAATTTTGAAAAAAATGAAGGCCACGGGATGCTTGTGGCACGTTGTGGCGCCTTATCTCTTTGGATGAAAGCAACGCATGGAGGCGAACAGGTTTCAAATGGTGATCGGACATATACATGGGTCACAGTGGTGGTTTTTGTATTTTTTTTGTGTTTTCGTACCATACTAGGTCCCCAAAAGTACATGACAGGTAACTTGGTGCCACCGGTGCTAACTTTGGCGTTTTTTGTGTTATGACACACGTGCAAAAAGGTCTAGTTTTGTAAAACATAGAGCCGTTTGCGTCCAAGTGACCAAAATTTGGCAGCCACGGCCCGCCTTCATGTAGATAGGATTGGGAACCGGCTTTTCCAATCGATCGGAAATGCCGGTTATAGGCAATAATCAGAGGTTATTTTAAAAACAGTTGGAGCAACCGGTTATTTTGAGAACGGATTTAAACCAATTACTTGGAATGGTTCCAAGATTTTTGGGTTTTTTAGGCCGTACATTTTGTCCAATTTTACCACTAAATAGAGGCTTTGGTAGCAATAAACTATGGCCGATGGTGACTTACAACTTTCGACCTAGTTTTGATTACTGTGCTCCGACTTGTATGGGCTCTCTTTTGCCGATGGCAAGAGTTTGGTTAGTGATGGGCAATGAATCAGAAAAACCGGTTCTCTTGAAAAATATTCATCGGCCTAACCGGTTATTTTTGTAAAAATAATCGTTGAAAACCGGTTATTTTCAAAACTAGCAGGTTCCAAACCTTACATGTAGAGATTACCCAAACATGCACAAAACATCGGTTTCTCCGACAAGGCTGTTTGAAATTCCCGGGAGGCAACTGAATGCATCTGCTCGGACTTTTGTTTTTTTCAAAAGAATTCTAAAATTGCCTAATTCTCGGAAGACCATGGCCATATGGGTCAATTTGACCGCGTTCTTGTGCACCCAGACCGCCTTCATGCAGAGTTCACAAAAAAATAGACAAAAAGTGTCTATTTCTCCAAGCAGGTTGCGTTAAGTCCCTGGAGGTTAATTTCGGTGCCACCAACTTGGATTTTGGTACCCTTTTTTCAACAACATTTCAATATTTTCTAGTTTTTGAAAAAGCATGGCCTTGCGCCGTGGGACCGCTTTTGGAGAGGAGTGACTCCAAAATCTGACTAATTTAAGCACGGTTCACACACGCGCTTTTCCAAACTCCCGGTAGGTAACTTGGTGTGGAACACAAAACACGTCTAGCGGAACAGCAAGGCTGCTATTTCCGGAACAGCCTATGCTGTTCCACGAGACGTAAGAGTTGTTCGAGAAGATGTACCACCTCTAGTGGAACAGTATGACAAAAGGTATGACATGCCGAGAAACACGACGGAAATGAACAATAAGTGTGGCGGTCCAAAACGTCACCCAAACTCCGTCCAAGGCTTCAACACATCCAGCCGTTTTGCCCCGTCCAAGCGGCCCCCAAACCGACCAAAGAGACTAAAAACTGCACAATGCTCTTATGGCAGACGTTCAAAAATCCAAAAAATAGGCCACTTACCATCCGGAAAGTCAAGAAGCCGCGCCACATGATAGATAATATGATAGATAGGGTGTGAGCACTCGGCTTAGCAGATCTCTGATGACGATGCCCTATAACGATGCGGACAGACGCCGAGAACTCCACACAAAGCTCCTCAGGTAGTCACGTAAACGTATTCGACCAGGCATACCTGGTGCAAGATGATTGCCGTCGCATTCCGCAGGACGGAGGAGAGTAAACACACTCTGACGCGGAGCTTGAAGTCTCTTGCAACAAAAATGAATACCTTACACACCTCGCCCATCCATTTCCTCCAATGAAACACAATGTTCAAGTCCTTGTACCAATTTACTAAGCCTTGATAATCCTGACAATTCTATAAATCACATACGACAAAAATAGCCTTCCTCTCTCTCTCTCTCTCTCTCTCTTTCTCTCTCTCTCTCTCTCTCTCTTACCCTCCACTTATCGGCCCATCCTTCTTGTTCTTCATCTAATGGGTGCATCTCATTAGCGTACCCCTCCCTCCGAAATACATGCCACCTCAAGAGGCGCAGGGCAGAATCCCTACACACACCCTGCCCATTGGAAACGTACTGCAGCTGGAAGCCTATCCTAGCGCAGCGCCTCCAAAGGGGGTGTGTTCCCTGCGCGCCACGCGCGCACCCTGCGCGCTACTTTTATTCTCAGTTGCCCAATGGAATCTCCAAGTGTACTATTACCGTATGAAGCCCTCAAGTGGACGAACGGCTGCCTCTTGCTGACCAAATGAAACAACAAATCATCCGTGCACAACATTCAACACACTGCCATAGGCTGCTATATCCTCCGTATGGATGAGATCATAGTCTCGGACCGGTAGCCGTGTGGCCTTTTTGGACGGCAACTCTACCTCACCGTTCCGCTAAATATGTTCACGACCCTGCACATTGCCGGCTTTAGACTCTTGACGCTAGCCAGGGATCTACTGTATGATGAGTCTCTTGTGTTGTGTTTGATCAGAAAGCTTGTGGCGGGCATCAGAATAGAAGCACTTCCGGGTGGTTCGTTCGTCGGCGAATTTAGTCACGGCCACGTCGCCGTCATACTCCTTGTTGCGGTTGGATGCGATCGTCGTCACTATGGCCGCACCGTACATTTCGACTCTGTATGAGTGTTGCGGCGTGGTCCTTTTGTCACCGCGGGTCTTGTGGCCTGGTGCTCGGAGCCCGCAATTTGTAATGTGCAAAGGCTACCTTCGGAATGCAGGGACGTGCCTTCCGGCTACTTCTGACCTTCAAACCTAGGGGGCTCAAGTTGCATGGTCAAAATCACACCAAATGCACCCGATTTGGGCCATGCAAAAAAATAGTTTGTCAAAAGCTCTGTTTTTTGAAAACAGAATATTAGTCCAAAGAAAGTATCTTTCTTACCATTTGTGGCATTTTGTGCCTTTTTTCGGACAGCAGAATACAAAAGGAAACTATAAAAAAATAAATAAATCTTATGATTGCAGTGGAAAATGATGTGCTTTTAGCGGAAATTGGCCAATAAATACATTTTGCGTTCCCCTTGGTTTTTGGATGAACATGGTCTGCAGAAAAAATGATTGCAACATCATTTTCTGTTCTGCATTTTCATTACGTACGTGGAAAAATGATTTATTGATCGAATTCTATGCGCGAGGCCTCGCGCAATCAAGACCAAGGATCATCAAAACAGAAGCATGGCAGATTAAATATCAATGCAAACCATATGCAACATGTGTTTCAAGGGCTGCCCCATGCGCGAGGCCTCGGAAAGACGGCTTCAGGGTCGAGTGGTCTTACTACCCACCCCAAGGTTTGATTTTTGATTTCCACTGCCTGAAAAAGGAGGTATAGGTTGTGACTTTCAAGTCATGGGACTGCATTGCAGTCCTCATTGCGCGAGGCCTCGCGCAAAAAAAGGTCCAGAAAATATATTCTTTGTACCATTGTGATGGATTCTCATCTGATGGCGCTTGTGCACAACCTTCACTGAAGCAACGAGTGCCTAAATTGTCGTTGAGTCATTGAAGTTTACCAGAAGCTTGCCCACCCCGGAGGCGGAAAAACTCTCTTTGGGCTCGGTCAGCCCCTGCGCTTGGCAGACTGCTTCCCCCAGGGCACTTTCTTTCTCCAGGTATCGAACATCATCTTGATAATTGGTGTCGTTTGCACTACATTGCATTTTACTTTGCAAAAAGTCAGTTTTTTTGGCCCAAACAAACGCTCAAAAAAGTGCCGCGCATGGCAAATTCATATTCTCTTTGCACATTTTACTTTGATCTATAGTCAACGATGGAAGGATTAATTCCTTCTCAGCCAATACTACAAGGGGGGTCCCTGTCCAGCTCAGCGTCATCTGTTGAGTGGACATGCCTCATGTGTTACCAGTGATACTCTTTTGTTTGCTTGACACTCCCCACAACTTGTGGCACGTGTGCATCATGAGCAATGCTGAAGGATGCACCCTGTGCAACACCTCCAACGTATGTGCTCCTTTTGCTAGGAATGCACCAACATTAGAAATGATTTCTTGAGTCAACAATTAGATTTGCAACGCTTGTCTAGAGCGCTGAATGTCCGCCCGCGCAAACATATTGTACAATGTGATCAAGTCAAGGGTGCCTGTAATGTCACTCCAGTGTAGGCGCCTGCTTGATTCCTCAATTCTACCATCATTACCTGACTTTGGAGGGGCAATGGACTGCTCCTTGCGCGAGGCCTCGCGCAAGAAACAGTCCATTGCCCCAAAAACAGCATTTCTTGGACCCATCAGGAACAAGAAAAGGCCACAATTCCTTGCATAAGAGTTCCTTTGGTGTTTCAAAAACGGCTTCGTTTTCCGCTAGCCAAAGAATGGTTCTTCTGAATTTTTTTGAGGCCCTGTATTTCGGTCACTTTCTGTCATTTCATACCATGCAACTTGGGACGCCTAAGTCAAATGCACCAAAGTGTGGTACCCATAGACCACCGGGTTGGCACCCTAAGGCCCTCGGGAACAAAATTGGACCTAGCTGCCTACCCCCTGCCTTTTCTGGGGGCCAGAAAAAGGCCGATTGGCTACATAACCGCTGCCTTCTTAGGGTTCCCACAGGGATAGGGTGTGGTTGTGTATTCGGGTTCTCGTTTTTGCTATGCCCCGCCATGTGTCTTTGTGTGCACGCTCCCCCTGCAGCCCGCTGTTCCTGGCTGGAGTTTGTGGTCTTTGGGTTGCATGTTGCCCGGCACCTGTTCGTGTGCCGTGGTTCGATGCGTGTTGTCCGCTCTTCCCGGGTTTGCGGCACCCAGTGGCCGTTGTGGCTTGGCACCTGTCCGTGTGCCTTCGATGTGGCCGGCGGCTCCCCTCTCTGGCGTGCCTCGTGGCCCCGTGTGGTGCATAATCCTCCGGCCCGGTCGCTCTCGGGGCTCCGGTAGGCTCTCCTGTCGCCTCGGTGCCTTCCCCTACCGAGGACCTTCGCCCCCGGATTTACTGGGCGGCTGCGCGGGGCATGTGGAGGCCGGCCGAGAACCGTGCTAATGGTGCCTGCCGCTGGCCCCTGCCGAGGCAGGGGTGCTGGGCTCGCTCTGCGTCGTACCTGTTTGGGGCATCGCGATGGGGTTGTCCCTGGCGGGTCTCTCCAGCGTCCGTCTTGGGCTGCGTGCGCTGCGGTGGTTTGGCATGTGGACCCAGTCACTCACGCGTCGCGTTTCCCGTACCGTATGTCTTTTGACGCGGGCCTGGGCCGGTGCACCGGGGCTGTTTTGTGTGGATGCCGACACCTCCCCTTTCGGGTCGGAGTATGCTACGCCCGGGTCCCGTGCGCTTGTCCCTGTGCGTGCTCTTCTTGGCCGGGTCGGGCAGGCTGGCCTCCCGGGCGCGTTTTGGTGCACCTCACCTTTCCTGTGGCTGTTGTCCGTGCTTGCTTCGTTTCCTCGGCCCTCTCCAGGCTGAGGTTGCCCTGTCCTTGTTTGTTTGTGTCCGCCTTTCGTTCTTTGTTTTGTATTTTTTCCGCTGCTGTTGTCCTTGCCTTTCGCGCTCTCCTTTGCCTTGGGCCTTGTGTGTCCTCCCATCCCCCCCTCCGCCTTTGTTGTTTTTCCCTTTTTTTTCCCCTTGCTGGCCCCTTGCTTTTTTTTCTTCCGGTCCGTCTTTCTCCGTGCTCACGTTTCGTGCCATTGCTTCGTGCCCCCCCCCCCCCACGCTCTTTTGTTGTTTTTTGTTTTTTTGCCTCCTCTCGCTTTTTGGGCCGCCTCTTTCAGTTTCGTTTGGGGGGGGTGCCATGCCTGCCCACTCTGCGGTGCTGTGTGCCGTGCTGTTCCTTCTGGTTGCGTGTGTTGCCTTGTTGTGTTCCGCCTTGTGGTGGTGGTGGTGCTGCCCCCCCCCCCCCCCCACTGCCAGCGCCCTGGTGGTTTGTGGTTTTTTTCATGCCGGCCGCCCCGTTTTTTTTTCGTCTTCCTGTTTATTGTCGTGTCGTGCACTCGCCTGTGGTGTGGTCCGCCTTGTGGTGTGTGTGCTGCCGTGCTGTGCCGTCCTGTCGAGCTTGTGTCGTGCTCTTTGGTGCGATGGTTTGTTGTGTGGTCTGGTTGCTTGCTATCCTGCGTTGTTGCTTGCTGCGGTATCTATTTTCCCCATATATAGGGTCATATAATGATCCCTTAGGGGCAATATGCTAGGGTAGGGTTGTGACGTGCTTCAGCCCCCCTCTTAAAATGACTGCCACCGGCAGGAGTACATGCCCAAGAGGAACGTAGCAATCAAAAAGCTACAAAGAACAGCAAACTTCGGGTTAGCACATAATCCCTCGCATAGGGATTTGAACCTACGCTGGCAATCTGGAAGCCGGCCGCACGGCCGCTGAATTAGCTCCGATCGGAGGGAATCCAACCACCGCCAAAGTCCGGAGCTGTTGCGCGCAGAGTCCGGTCCCTGCGTTTTGCAAAAGGCATTGTGGGGTCCAGCAGGTAAAATCACTATTTTTCTTGTGAATCAAAACTATAGGCAAAGTGAAATCACACTTTTGAACAATTCCAAAGGTAATGGTACCTGCAAAGAGGCGCAACGTGACAGTGCCAAAATTTTACTTTTGGGAAAACTGCCAGAGCCAGTGAGGGGTGAGTGTGCCCATAGCTTAGGACTGTGCCTGCAACAGGGAATACATAGGAAAGTAAATATACAGGTCAGGGAAACAAGGATGAATGACACTTCACACCTTGATGGCCTTCTGCGAGGGGACGGTTGCCATGGGGGGCTAACGGTCCTGTCCTGCAATGCAACCCGGGGCAACCGTGGCAACGGTCCTTACAGCCACCACCGTGATTTGTTCCCACAAACTTGAAGAATGAATACTGTGATTGATGACTTGTGCTATGCTTGCCTTGCGATGCACAACTGCCTTGTGCCCGCCTTTGCCTTGTGTCACGCCTATGGCACCAAAAGTCACGGCCATGATGGCCCCACAGTGCACACGGTAGCAACACCAACCTAGAGGAAAGAGGTCACAATGGCCTCAGGGTATATCATCGAAACAAACACTTAGGCACAATGCAAAACACGGGCACGATGCAAACACCTGTAACCCACGTGCTTTAGACAATTTATCAGCGCTTGATGTGCTTGATGCCATTGATGACATGCCGCTGAAGCTTGTAGTAACGCGTGAGCTGTTGCTTGTAAGATGCAAGCTTGCTTTATTACTTGTTTGAAAAGGAAGAAACAAGGCCTAGCCAAAGGCCTAATTGAAAAACTGAACGGCCACCAAGAGTGATCGTCAGGCGGCCGAAGCGCTGCCACGTGTACAGATGCAAAAGCCACGGTTGTGGCTAAAATATGCTTCAGTGCCGTGGGCATGACTCAGCCAAGGGCGGTGTCACTGTTGTCCTGCTGAATATTAGCATACCTGTCACACGTGATGCACGACTTAGAGGGTAAAGGAGGGGGTACGGACTGGGATGAGGGTGTGAGTAGACACACTTGAATAGACACACGCCTTAACCATGTAATGATAGCCTGACCTCACCTGCTAACCCACCACCTAGGAGCCATATTACGTATACATATCATATATATATATAATAGAGCAATGCAGCTAAACAAATACAACACACACTTGTGTGCGCACAGCCAATGGCAGGGCCCAGAGGTACACACTCGCCCGAACGGTGTCACAGAGTGTGGGCCTCGCGGTTAGCTTGCATGTTACCTGTGTCGGTGGGTGTGTCACCGGCAGACGGTAAAGCAGGGGGTAACGTCCATGCGCCAAGTTGGTGAGGTGGCCCGTACTGTCCCGCTGGTGTATCAGCCCACTCAGCTCCCCGGGGGCCCGGTGACACGCCCCAAAGGAGCATTACTCCCCCTGTCCCCTTACACCTTGTATGACGGTGCATGTTTACACCTGCCTGTGGAAACTTGATGCCAGTGTACATGGTTACGAAGCAAAACCCAAAGGACATCCTAGGTCTTGCTTGATTGGGGGGGCTGGTGATGACCCAATTAATACGTAACCATATAGTCCCATAAATAAACGAACGGCATGCACACCCATGCATGCAATTAACGGTGTGTCACGGAGAGAGGGGTCCATGTGTGTTGTGCAAATCCAAGTCCGCGCACGGGCCTCTACCAAAATATGCCACGCCCATATCCCAACCCGTTTGGTTGGGTGTTGGGATAGAGAACACCTCGGGTGTTGTGGAAACCCAAGTCCACTCGTGGGGAACTTTAGGGAAAAAATCAGCACATATCTCGTCAAAAAAATATAATCACACATGTGTACACTTGCCCTTTACTTCGTATTGTTTGTACCCTTCTCGCTTCAGGCGGAGAAATCTCACATGACATTCACCAAAAACATGAATAATGCACCCAGCCAGCATGTGGCGCCATGCAATGGCAATACTGGGTACTCACTGCCAACCCGGGCACGCATAGCGAACGGGGATAAATACCAAGGCGGCGCAGATGACAAAATCCGCAACACCATAGCCTTTGAAGACCCCACCCACTCACGGGGTGACGGGGCACAGGCACCCATTGCAGTGCATATTAGAATACTGGTAGCGGTGAGAGAGGTAGACGGATGGGGTAAACGTGCGGTACCCAGCGCCCTGCTCCGCTGGGGTTTTCTGTAACCGAGGGGCATGCCGTGCATGGACGTTTCTTGTCCTGTCTCCCAGCGCTTCTTGTTCTCTCCTCCCTTCCTCAACCAATAATATATCCCTATATTGGTGAGGGTTTTCTCGTGGCACGCTCATGAGGGCGGTCCACCAAGGTTGGCGAGGAGGTCAATGGTTTGGGTGAGATTTTGAGTTCTCAAGTAATCTCGCCAAACCTTATCATAGGACGGTAACAAGGTTTCAACAGGCAGCTCGGTATCCAAATCCTTAGTGTAACCCTCCCAGAGTACCTTGAAGAGAAGTCTCTTGCGGTGAGTACGGTGCCCCAATATTTTCTTCACATTATAAGTGTCCTCTTCAAATTGGGACGGCACTCTAGCAACCTCCTCCGTGTAATTCAAAGGCACAGGGGAGCGGGGCCAGTTGACCGAATTCATTGAACAATCAGCGTGGACGTCAACTAGTCTGCGTTGGTCCACTTGTATAACATAGAGGTAGGTAGGTAGGGTTGGTATCTTCGGGAGCTCGGGATGCCTCTGTTGACAATGCAGGAAGAAAGCCTCACCAAGGGGACGTCCTGTCCCTCCAATTGCCCTAGTTCAGGTGGCTCTCCCGCAGGTGCATGGGAAGGCAGTGTCGCGACCACCCAGTCCGGGTGTGCCGGGCGGGAGGGTGTCCCCACATGTGTTCATGGGTAGGGCCACATGCCCCCTCCTTTTGGCGGCAGCTCTGGGGGCTGCACAGCCGTGTGGAGTATCTCTCACCACTGGGGATATTGCTCCCGCTAGTCTATGGTAAAACCGCCTCACCCCTATGGCTGGAGTTGAGGGGCCCCGCTGCTTGGCAGACGACCCTCTCCCGGACAGTGTACCGGCTCGCCTGTCACCGGTTGCTTCCATGGCTCCGAGTGACGTTTGCCATGGTCCCCGATACAGCCTGGCGCGGCTTGGACCAGCAGCTTTGGGGTACCGCTCCTGCTGCTGGCCTAGTAGGTTGGCTGGGTCGCCCCAGTGCGCCCGACCCATGGCGTGTGGTTTGTTGTTGCCCGTTCCTTGGTCGCCCTAGGCATGCACGTGTGTGCGCTGTCCTGGGCCCCTTGGCTCCTGTTCACCGGTGTGCCCGTTCGGTGTGTTGCTTTGCGCGTGCGGTGTCCTCGGCCAATTGGCTCCTGTTCACCGGTGTGCCCACTTGTTTTGATGTGTCGCCTGTGCGGTGTCGTGTTCCACTTGGCTCCTGTGCACCCGTGTGCCCGCTCGGTGCGCTGTCTTGCGTGTGCGGTGTCCTGGGCTACTTGGTTCCTGTTCACCGGTGTGCCCGCTCGGTGCGTTGTGTTCTGTCTGCAGTGTCCTGTCCCACTTCGCTCCTGTTCACCGGTGTGCCCGCTCGCTGCACCGTCCTGTGTGTGCGGTGTCCTGGGCCACTTGGCTCCTGTTCACCGATGTGCCTGCTTGGTGCGCTGTCTTGCATGTGCGGTGTCCTGGGCCAGGTGGCTCTGGTTCACCGGTGTGCCCGCTCAGTGCGCTGTCTGGCGTGTGCGGTGTCCTGGGCCACTTGGCTCCTGTTCACCGGTGTGCTCGCTCGGTGCGTTGTGTTGTGTGTGCGCTGTCCTGGGCCACTTCGCTCCTGTTCACCGGTGTGCTCGCTTGGCGTCTTGTATTGTGTGTGCGGTGTCCTCGGCCAGTTGGCTCCTGTTCACCGGTGTGCTCCCTCGGTACATTCTGTTGCGTGCGCGGTGTCCTTGGCCACTTGGCTCCTGTTCACGGGTGTGACCACTCGGTGTGTTGTGTCCCGTGTGGGGTGTCCAGGGCCACTTGGCTCCTGTTCAGCGGTTTGCTCGGTCGGTGTGTTGTGCTGCGTGTGCGGTGTCCTCGGCTGCTTGGCTCCTGCTCACCGCTGTGCCCGCTCAGCGTGTTGTGTTTGGTGTGCGCTGGCCTGGGCCACCTGGCTCCTGTTCATCGATACGCACACTTGGTGTGTTGTGAACAGAAGAAGCGGAGGGACAGTGCCGCGCGGGAGGAGAGGGATGCAGGGGTCCAACCCCGGCTCCAAGATACCTCACGTCTCGGACAGAGAACCGCCATGCCCTTGACCCGCATTGAACCGTAACAGCCGCCCCGCCCCACCATCAGGGAGCTGATCGGGGGGAGGCCGGCGGGGGCGGACGACGGGGGAATCCTCCCGAAGGACTATCTTGGGAGGCCGCCCAAGTCGGCCTACACGACAGATGACAGGGCGGAGGCCCAGTGGCGCGTGAGAGCGCGCGTTATACAGCCCTGGCGCGGGGAAGACCAGCGGAGAGCACACGGAGCAGGAGAGCAACAGTAAGGGGGCGGGCGAGAGACATGGAGAAGAGGGGGAAGAGAGGAGAGGGACACGAGGGAGGGTCGTTCACCTGGCATGGCCGAGGACCGCCGAGGGGCAAGCCCCAAGAGGGGAAAGGGACAGGACGCGAGCACAGGGAGGAAACGATACCCAAACACATGTGCAGTGCTGCTGTGCGTGCGTGCAGGGAAGAGGGTACCAAGAGGCAGGAGGCATAGTGGGAAAGGGGGGGGCGGACCAAAAAAAACCCACAAGCACAGCCGGAGAGCGGACAGCACTGAGCGAGAAACCAGCGGGGAACGGGACGGAGCAAGCAAAGCAGAAGAGGTGACACGGGTGGGGAAAAGAAAGCAACGCCAGGGCGCGGGGCGAGGAGGAAGAGCCCCCAACAAGTCAAGAAAGAAGCACACCACCCACACGAAAGGGGGAGCGAAACGCGACCAGCGCTAGGCGCACGAAACGGTCCCCGGATGGATGAAGATCCAGTGGGCCCGTGCCGAAGAGTTGCAGGCGGCCCGGTGGGGTATAAACACGGGAAGATGGGAAAAGGGGACGGGACAGAGAGGGGCGTGTGTCTAGGGCCGCACAACAGCCCCGGGAGCATGGGAAGGTGTGGGGCGCGGAGAATAGGCTCTGAAGGGTGAAGGGACATCGCGCAGGGGACAGCGGGAGCGGGAAGGGAGCAACCCGTGCAAGGCGCACAAAACGGTCCTCGGATGGATGGGATTCAGTGGGCCCGCGCTACAGGGTTGCTGGCGGCCCGGTAGGGTAAAAACACGGGAGTACGGGAGGAGCCGATAGGACAGAGAAGGGCCAGTGGCTAGGACCACACAACAGCCCCAGGAGATTGGGAAGACGAGGGGCGCGGGGAATAGGCGCAGATGGGTGACGGGACGGGGCACAGGAGAGAGGGACGTCGCAGGGGAGCGCAGCGGGGTAGGAGGGGCGGCGGAGAAAGCAGAGCAACAACCCCGTGGAATTGGGGAACCAGTCACCATGGAGTGGTGAACCATGGGCCAACCATGGGGAGCCTGGCGACGGGAAGTCGGGGAAATGCCCTGAGCTCCGAGACGGCCGTGAGGTGTCCGCAGGGGTGAGGGTTGACCCGGAGGTCCCCGGGTCAATGGCCTGAGTACACGTCGGTTCACGGCTGAGACGGGCCTGGGGGAACTTGGAAAGGGTCGCCCCCTGGCCTCCAGCCGCAGATGGACGACACCCAAGTGCATCCGGGTGCCAAGTGGGTACTCCAACCCGTGAGGGACGGGGAGTGGTGAAATGTGGTTGAGAGAGAGAAATGCTGCGCTATCGGCGGCGGCTATCTACAGGAAGCCTGCCTGAAGGCACCCGAAAGGCTATGCTAGGGGGGGAAGACCGAAGCATCCTTCGATGGGTGACCGGAACGAGCTGAGACCGTAAGGGCAGCGACTGAAGGAAACCTATCGCCGGTCATGCCCCAAGGGAACCTGAATGAAGTTCTCGGCCTTGAGCTGAGACAGAGGTCCCCAGGGGAACTGATGGTGGAGAGCTCTCCTTCCCGCCAGAGGCGGCCACCATGCCGCGGGGGCGACCTACCGGGGGATCCAATCTCCTCCTCCTCCTCCTCCACCATGTAAAACAAACAAGGAGATGTCAGATGAGGCTGCGGACACGGTCGCCCTTACTTACTTACTTACTTGGTTTGTCGTGTTGTTGCCGCGTTGTCCTGGGCCACTTGGCTCCTGTGCACCTGGTGTGCTCGCACCGTGTGTTCTCTTGCGTGCCTGGTGTCCTCGGCCCCTTGGCTCCTGTTGTTAGGTGTGCTCGCTCAACCTGTTTTGTTGCATGCGTGGTGTCTTCAGCCTCTTGGCTCCTGTTTACCCGCGTGCTTGCTTGGTGTGTTGTGCTGTGTGTTGTGTGTGCCGTGTCCTGGGCCTCTCGGCTCCTGTTCACCGGTGTGCTCGCTGGGTGTGTTGTGTTGCGTGTCTGGGGCGTCCCTGCGGGGCGCGCACTTGTCCATCCGGACGGCGGCTATACATAGCCGGCAGGTCCTGTGTACCCTCTGGATGCGCACACGTCCCACCGGACTGCGGCTTGTGTTGCCTGGAACCTGTTCGCGTGCCGTGGTTCGTTGCGTGTTGTGCGCGCTGTTCTGGTTCGCGGCACCTGGTGGCCGTGGTTGCTTGGCACCTGTCCGTGTGCCTTGGGTGTGGCCGGTGGCGTGCCTCTCTGGCTTGCCTCCCGGCCCCGCATGGTGCGCCGCGCCTTGTCCAGTCCAGTCGCTCTTGGTGCTCCGGTCGTCATTCTTAGGCGGCTCAAGTTGCATGGTCAAAATCACACCAAATGCACCCAATTTGGACCATGCAAAAAAAAGTTTTTCACAGGCTCAGGTTTTTGAAAACAGAATATTAGTCCAAAGAAAGTATCCTTTTTACCATTTGTGCCATTTTGTGCCTTTTTTCGGACAGCCTAAAAGAAAAAAAAACTATAAAAAAATAAATAAATCTTATGATTTCAGTGGAAAATGATGTGCCTTTAGCGGAAATTGGCCAATAAATACATTTTGCGTTCCCCTTGTTTTTTGGATGAACATGGTCTGCAGAAAAATCGATTGCAACATCATTTTCTGTTCTGCATATTCATTGCATACTGGAGAAATGATATATTGATCAAATTCTATGCGTGACGCCTCGCGCAATCAAGACCAAGGATCATTAAAAAAGAAGCATGGCGGATTAAATATCAATGCAAAGCATATGCAACATGTGGTTCAAGGGGTGCCCCATGTGCGAGGCCTCGCGCATAACTTACCAAACCAAAAACCTCACCCGATTCATTTTCCTTTGGAAAGACGGCTGCAGGGTTGAGTGGTCTTACTACCCACCCCACGGTTTGATTTCTGATTTGCACTGCCGGAAGAAAGAGGTATAGGTTGTGACTTTCAAGTTCCGGGACTGCATTGCATTCCGCATTGCGCGAGGCCTCGCGCAAAAAAAGGCCCAGAAAATATATTCTTTGTACCATTGTGAGGGGTTCTCATCTGAAAGCGGTTGTGCACAACGTTCAGTGAAGCAACGAGTACCTAAATTGTCGTTGAGTGATTGAAATTTACCAGAAGCTTGCCCCCCCCGGAGGTGGAAAAACTGTTTTTGGGCTTGGTCAGCCCCTGCGCTTGGCAGACTGCTTCCCAGAGGGCACCTTCTTTCTCCAGGTATTCCACATCATCTTCAGAATTGGTGTCGTTTGCACTACATCGCATTTTACTCTCCAAAAAATCAGTTTTCTTGGCCCAAACAAACGCTCAAAAAAGTGCCACGCATGGCAAATTTATATTTTCTTTGCACATTTTGTCTTGATCTATAGTCAACCATGCAAGGATCAATTCTTCTTAAGCCAAAGCTACAAGGGGGGTCCCCGTCCACCTCAGCGTCATCTGTTGAGTCGACATGCTTCATGTGTTACCAGTGATACTCTTTTTTTTTGCTTGACCGTCCCCATAACTTGTGGCAGGTGTGCATCATGAGCAATGCTGAAGGATCGACCCTGTGCAACACCTCCAATGTATGTGCTCCTTTTTTTAGGAATGCAACAATATTAGAAATGATCTCTTGAGTCATCAATGAGATTTGCAAGGCTTGTTTAGAGCGCTGAATGTTTGCCCGCCTAAAGATATTGTACAATGTGATCAAGTCGAGGGTGCCTGTAATGTCACTTCAGTGTAGGCGCCTGCTTGATTCCTCAATTCTACCATCATTACCTGGCTTTGAAGGGGCAATGGACTGCTCCTTGCGCGAGGCCTCGCGCAAGGAGCAGTCCATTGCCCCAAGAAAAGCATTTCTTGGACGCATCAGGACCAAGAAAAGGCCAAAATTCATTACATAAGAGTTCTTTTGGTGTTTCAAAAACGGCTTCATTTTTTGCAAGCCAAAGAATGGTTCTTTTGATGTTTTTTGAGTCCCTGTATTTTGGGCACTTTCTGTCGTTTTATACCATGCAACTTGAGCCGCCTAAGTCTTTCCTGACGCCGGGGTTCCTTTCCCCACGCGGGGAGCTTTCGCTCCCGGATTTACTGGGCGGCTGCGCGAGGCACGCGGAGGCCGGCCAAGAACCGGGCTCATTGTGCCTGGCGCTGGCTTTTGCCGAGGCAAAGGCGTTGGGCTCGCTCCGCGTCGTACCCGTTCGGGGCCCCGCGATGGGGTTGCCCCTGGGGGGTCCCTGCGGCTTCGGTCTTGGGCTGCCTGCGCTGCGGTGGCCTGCTTGTGCGGAGCTGATCACTGACGGGTCGGGTTTCCCGTACCCCCCGTCTTTCGACGGGGGACTCGGCTGGTGCATCGAGGGTCGGAGGACGCCACGCCTGGGTCCCCTGCGTGTGTGCGTGTACGCGCTCTTCTTGGCCGGATCAGGCGGGCGGGCCCCCCAGGCGCGTTTTGGTGCGCCTCAGCTTTCCTGTGGCAGCTTCCTCCTTCGCTTTGCTGGGCCCCCTCCGGGCTGGGGTTGCCCCTTTCCTGTCCTTTTGTTTGCCTTCCTTTTTTTCTTTTCTTTTCTTTCGTTCTCCTTGTGCCCCCGCTGTCTCCGGCCTTCTCTGGTTTCCGGCCCACTCACGTGAATAGAACAAACGGTAAACATATTCACAATAGAACATGTGTATAGATATGCCACTTTGTTGCTTGGTGTTCATGTGTGTCTTGGGCCCTGCGTATAGACACTTAGGTTAGCTTGCGTGTTACCTTTCTCGGTCGGTTTGTCACCGGCAGGCGGTAAAGCAGGGGGTAACCTGCATGCGCCAACTTGGGGAGTTGGCCCGTACTGTCCTGCTGGTGTATCAGCCCTCCCAGCTCCCCGGGGGCCCTATTACACGCCCCGAAGGAGCATTACTCCCCCTGCCCCCTTAAACCGTGTATGACGGTGCATGTTTACACCTTCGTGTGTAAACTTGATGCCGGAGTACACGGTTACAAAGCAAAGGCCAAAAGGCAAACTAGGTCTTTCTTGATCAGGAGGGCTGGTGATCACCCACGTAATACGTAACCATATACTCCCATGATTAAAATAACGGCATGCACACACATGCACGCAAACTACGGACACGGGGCACACCCGGTTTTGATGTGTCACGGAGAGAGGGGTCCGTGTGTGCTGTGCAAATCCAGATCCGCGCACGGGCCTCTACGAAAAAATGCCACGCCCATATCCGAACCAGTTTGGTTGGCTGTTTGGATAGAGAACCCCTCGGGTGTTGTGGAAACCCAAGTCCACTCGTGGGGAACTTTAGGGAAAAAATTAGCAATATCTCGTCTCATAAATATATGCACGCATGTGTACATTCGCCATTTTCTTCATATTGTTTGTACCCTTCTCGCTTCAGGCGGAGAAATCCCACATGACATTCACCAAAGACATGAATAATGCACCCAGCCAGCATGTGGCCCCATGCAATTGCAACACTGGGTACTCACTCCCAACCCGGGCACACATAGCGACCGGGGATAAATACCAAGGCGGTGGAGATGGCAAAATCCGCAACAACAAAGCCTTTGAAGACCCCACCCACTCACGGGCTGACAGAGGAAAGGCACCCATTGCAGTGCATATTAGAATACTGGTACGTAGAGGACGACCCCTCCCTTTAGACGTAAGTCCTCAGCGTATGTAGTGGCATATTTGCACGCCAAAATGTTTTTCTTTCCAGTAATGTGAGCCACACCAGTGCTTTGTACTCTGTATACTCTACCCTCGCGTGGACAACGGCAAATGGGTCGAAAACTACCGCGCCCAATGCAAGAAGGGGAAACGGGTTGTACCCGCCTACCCACCCAAGCTTTCAAGCCTTCGCCAATATTTGAGCAATTGTTCTAGCTCGTTGGCTTGGGTCACGGGCTGGGGACTGTTGTGGGGTCGTGGGTTCGGCACAGGGCGGCAGTCCGAAACATTGCAAGCACCACCATGCGCACCAACTTGCCACGTTGTTAGCACCCTTGGCGGGGGGCGTCATCGTGGGCAGGACTCAGTCCTGGTGGTGGTAGGAGCGCTCCAGTAAAACCCAAGGATGGGGGTTTGAATGGCATTAAGACCCCCGAAAGAACACGTCCTACTTCCGCCCCAGGCTATATGCCACGCCACCCTACCCCAAGGACTCTCAAGCCTTTAGTGGTGAGAGAGGTAGACGGATGGGGTATACCTGCGGTACTAAGCGCCCTGCTCTGGTGGGGATTTGTTGTAACCCAGGTGCGCGCCGTGCATGCACGTTTCTTGTCCTGTCTCCCAGCGCATCTCGTTCTCTCCTCGCTTGCTCAAACAATAATATATCCCTATATTGGTTAGGTTTTTTCCGTTGCACGCTCATGAGGGCGGTCCACCAAGGTTGGCGAGGAGGTCAATGGTTTGGGTGAGATTTTGAGTCTTCAAATAATCTCGCCAAACCTTTTCATAGGACGGTAACAAGGTTTCAACAGGCAGCTCGGTATCCTAATCCTTAGTGTAACCATTCCAGCGTACCACGAAGAGAAGTCTCCCGCGGTGAGTACGGCGCCCCAATATTTTTTTCACATTATAAGTGTCCTCCTCAAATTGGGAGGGCGCTCTAACAACCTCTTCTGTGTAAATTAGAGGCACAGGGGAGCGGGACAGGTTGACCGGTTTCATTGAACAATCAGAGTGGACGTCAACTAGTCTCCGTTGGTCCACTTGTATAACATAGAGGTCGCGAGCCTTCTTGGCCACAACCTTATAGGGCCCATCCCAATAGGGGCAAGTCTTCTTGCCAAGATTTTTATGTTTGCGACGGACCCATACGCGGTCCCCTTTTGAAAAATTGGGAAACATACTCCTCCTCTTATTATACTTATGAGCCATTGTCTCTTGCAGGTGAATCATAGCTCTACGCGCAAGGTCAATAAGCTCCTCACGCCCCTGGAAGTAGTGCGCGGCGTCCTGGGCAACCCCCTTAGGCTCTGCAAGAGGGGGCCCCTTGGTACGGTTCTGTGTACCAAACACAATCTCATTAGGCGTATAACCTGTAGGACCTGTAGTCTCATGCCACTCCCGTACAATGGCGAGCAAAACCTCTACCCAATTAGTGCCATTGCTCAAGGTAAGGGCTTTGGCAACGGCACGCCTTAGCTGCTTGCCAGTTTTTCCGGCTTTGCCATTACCTTGGTGTCAACCTGCAAGACACATAGTTGAGGGGGCACTGCGAGACACATAGTTGAGCGGGCACCAATCTTAGAACAAAGAGTTTGGAAATATTGGCTCACAAATTGTGGCCCACGGTCGGAGCATATCTCAAGAGGGGCTCCGAACCAATCAACCCAGCAATCCATTACCGAATGGAACCGCTCTTTTCCCCGTTAGCCCTTCATCCTTGTCTTCATGACGAGGTTCCGGAACAGGGATCACGATGAGGTAGCCGGAAAGCTGGCAAACACATAGGAGCATCCGGCCATACTCCTCTTCATCATGAGAGGTGGAGGGGTAGTGAAACACATCAAGCGTTGTAGAGTCCATGGGCTCCATAGGTATAGGCACAGGGGTCATGTACCCCTGCTTGCGCTTGGTGTCATGTCTGTGAATGGCAGATTAGGCGCACATTTGGCATTGCAGTTCCACTGCTTTCTACAATCCCTCACCTTCCGCGCCATGGTTAATTTCCTTCCAGTGTTTTTCCACACTGGATGTAGTTACGGGAGGTGCATTGTCGTATTCGACCACCAAACCATGCATTAGCGGCGTAGGAATACACCACCGTCCATTACGGACGGGCTTGCTATCCACCAACCGCACTCCGGCCTGGAAGATCCCATTTCAGGCATCTTTCCACATTTTTTTGTAACCTTCACAATTTGGGTAGTGAATAGCTCAATTTGCCTACAAACCATTCGAAGCAGCCTTCCCATGTGTAGGTTTTGCCTTCTTGTGGGACTTCCAAGATTTTTTGATCTTGGCAATTAGCGCCAGTTTTCGAAGCTTTCTCTTTGACTTCGCCCCCCCCCCCCGTCACTGGAGCCGGAGCCCGAGGGGGCGGATAACACGCGGGCGCCCCCTGAGCCCAGGCGCCGTGTTAGGGCGAGATCTAGTAACAACGGGCGCCACAATCGCCCAAAAATACAAGGGGCCGGGCGAGGAGTGTCTCCTTCTCGGCCGCCATCATGTCCCACACATCCACGTCCGCTTTGGCGGTACCATGTATGGACAGATCACCCAACGCCAGGTTTGCAGGGTAAGCCCAACTGGACAAGAAGTCAGCCACGGGGTTTACGGCCCCAGCAGAGTGCACAGAGTAAACCACATGGATGTCAAGCTTAGAAAACAATTCATGCCAACGTGCTTGGCGAGAAGAGGGTCCCCCGACGGTTTGAAGGCCCTTGGTAGCCGTATTCTCAAGGCTACGGTGGTCGGTACGGACCTCCACTTGCTTGTTCCCCACCCAACCAGGCTACTTGAGAAGTGCCGCCACTATGGCGTAGCACTCTTTTTTCCACGGGCTCCAATTCAATTGCCTGCTCAACAATTATCGTGAGCAAAAGACAATGGGGTAAAGAGTAGCATCGGCACCCTCCTGTTGTAGGGCTGCCCCCACTGCCCAATTACTAGCGTCCGGGGTGAGGACAAGGTCCTTATACCAATCGGCTAGTTGGAGGGAAAAAATATCCGTTATAGCACATGTGAGCTTCAAAAAGGCCCGATTTGCCGAAGCATTCCACGTTAGGCCTATTTTCTTCCAATTTCTATGCTGAAGCAAATTTTAAAACATCTCGGTCAAAGGGGTAGCTATGGAGGCGTAATTTTGGACATAGCCCGAATAATAGTTGGAAAGCCCCAAGAGCCCCCGCAGCTCCCAAACGTTATCTGGTTTGGTCCAATGCTCAAACGCCAACATTTTCCCTGGCACCAGCCGAAGCGTGACATTTTCCAAAACAAGGCCACAAAACTCAATCGAACGTACAAATAGATTAGTTTTACTAACCGAAGCAACCAATTCCTCCCTCTGTAGCCTATCCAACACGGCCCGCACGTCAGGGGTCATTGTTAGCTAATGGCTCTTCCTCCGAATCACCGGAGGAACCAATTGTAATATGATCGATATGTACATCTGCACAATCCAATCCCTCTAAAACTTGCTCCATGACCCGTTGAAAAATAGCGGGCTCATTCTTAATACCCATAGGCATAACACACCATTGGTATTGCTTACCCGCCAAATTCATGGCGGTTTTAGCCAGGGACTCAGGGTGAATGGACATTTGATGAAACCCTTTAATCAAGTCCACAATAGTGAAAATCTTGTGTTTGGATTGACTTCCCAAAATATTTTCAATCAGGGGGAGGGGGTGCGCGTCAGGCAAGGTAGCCTCATTAAGTTGGCGGTAGTCCACCACGACACGCCATTTACCTTTCTCTTTCTTGGGCACCACGAAACTGTTGGACGCCCACTTGGAGGCAGGACACGGTTCAATCCAACCACGAGCTAAAGAATCTTCCACTATCTCTTGATCCGCCGCGGCACGCTCCCCCACCAATCTTATAGGCTTCACGGACTTTGGTTTAGCGTTCGGGTATAGGTCAAGCTTACCAAAATCCCAACCGCTCCGTACCATGGACCTTAGGATGGTCCCGGCCCCGACGGAGACGAACCTCCCCACTAAAAATGTCCCGCTCATAGTCGGCGAGGATGCTTTTCCTCATGAGCTCGGCCTCCGGAGACACAATAGGTACTTGGGTGGTGACAATGCCACCAACACGGGAAGCCGCCAACAAATTGATCGGCGCCAGTAGTTTTTCGGTAGCGATTCACCATGGTGGCCCCCCCGCCCAATAACTCTTTTTCAATCTTTGCAATGCGTGAAGCACGCTTTCTTGCGCCTCCAAATCTTTGTTGGGTGGGGTCAAGAGTTACTGGAGCGAGGAGTTCTTTGTGAGTCGCTTGGTATGTGAGGGTGCGCATCGAAACCAAATGATTCGGCACCCTTTCATCCTCTGACTCCTCCTCGGAGGTCATGCTGGGCTCATCATCTGTATCAGAAAGTTCGGTTTCAACCTCACTAGTCAAGATATGCCCTTTCATGACTCTCGAAGGAACGAGAGCCCCCGTAGTGTGAAAAGGGGTGCCCGGGGGTTACTTCTTTCGGAGGTGGATCCTGCGGGCACTTCTTCCAACGTCCGCGCGGATACAGCGCTCTTTTTCCCCCTTTATCGCCCCCTGCGTCGTTACCGCCACCACCATCCTTATCGCCACCACCACCTTTAGATTCACCACCCTTAGACTTACCCAATTCGACGGCCGAATCGTGTTTCCGAGAAACTGCCCAATGGGAGTCATTGCATGGGGAATTGGGTCTACACACCCAAAGAGTGCTATTTCTGACACCCCAATCAATATGGTAGTCGATTTCCGTTTCTCTACGGTGCTACTAATGTTTGGAACACCGGGCCGAAACGGGTGGATTGGAAGGTGGCGGTTTAGGCCGGGGTCGGCGGTTTGGTTTGCCCGGGGTTTAGGGTGACCCACAGCGTTGACAGATGTGTCAGTGGGTTCGGCAGTGTTCCAATCCGCATTAACCGCATTCACCGCGGTTTTATGGGGAGAAGGGCGATGGGTGTAGGTCACCGTCGTTGTGTCTCCTGGTTTGAGACCATCCAGAGCTTCTCTGTCCGAGACGTCTTTATGGGCCAGGGCATAGATATCCTCAGGCTTCAAACGAGGCCTACGTTGTTCCACTGTCATAGTGTAGCCGTTTGTGTGAGGTGTGTTGTTGAGTTGCAAGACCCATTCTCGTAGATATGGGTCCTTGCAATCAACTATCACCCCCCGCCCCGAATAGGAAAGAATATCAGGAACCGTAGTGCAACGTTGAGCACAATACTTCCCGAGTTCCTATTCAAATACTCCTCCTCTTATTATACTTATGAGCCATTGTCTCTTGCAGTTGAATCATAGCTCTACGCGCAAGGGCAAAAAGCTCCTCACGCCCCTGGAAGTAGTGCGCGTCGTCCTGGGCAACCCCCTTAGGCTCTGCATGAGGAGGCCCCTTGGTACGGTTCTGTGTACCAAACACAATCTCATTAGGCGTATAACCTGTAGGACCTGTAGTCTCATGCCACTCCCGTACAATGGCGGGCAAAACCTCTACCAAATTAGTGACCTTGCTCAAGGTAAGGGCCGTTGGCAACGGCACGCCTTAGCTGCTTGCCAGTATTTTCGGCTTTGCCATTACCTTGGTGTGAACCTGCGAGACACATAGTCGAGCGGGCACTGCGAGACACATAGTTGAGCGGGCACCAATCTTAGAACAAAGGGTTTGGAAATATTGGCTCACAAATTGTGGCCCACGGTCGGAGCATATATCAAGAGGGGCTCCGCACCAATCAACCCAGCATTCCATTACCGAATAGAACCGCTCTTTTCCCCGTTAGCCCTTCATCCTTGTCTTCATGCCGAGGTTTGGGAACAGGGATCACGATGAGGTAGCCGGAAGACTGGCAAACACATAGGAGCATCCGGCCATACTCCTCTTCATCATGAGAGGTGGAGGGTTGGTGAAACACATCAAGCGCTGTAGAGTCCATGGGCTCCATAGGTATAGGCATAGAGGTAATGTACCCCTGCTTGCGCTTGGTGTCATGTCTGTGAATCATGTCTGTGAATGGCACATGAGGGGCACGTTTGGCATTGCAGTTCCACTGCTTTCTACAACCCCTCACCTTCTGCGCCATGGTGGATTTTCTTCCAGGGTTCTTCCACACTGGAGGTAGTTACAGGCAGTGCATTGTCGTATTCGACCACCAAACCATGCATTAGCGGCGTAGGAATACACCACCGTCCATTACGGACAGGCTTGCTATCCACCAACCGCACTCCGGCCTGGAAGATCCCATTTCAGGCATCTTTCCACATTTTTTTGTAGCGTTCGCAATTTGGGTAGTGATTAGCCCAATTTACCTCAAAACCATTCGAAGCAGCCTCCCCATGTGTAGGTTTTGCCTTCTTGTGTGACTTCCAAGATTTTTTGATCTTGGCAATTAGCGCCAGGTTTCGAAGCTTTTTCTTTGACTTCGCCCCCCCCCCCCCGTCACTGGAGCCGGAGCCCGAGGGGGCGGATCACACGCGGGCGCCCCCTGAGCCCAGGCGCCGTGTTGGGGCGAGATCTAGTAACAACAGGCGCCAAAATCGCCCAAAAAACAAGGAGCTGGGCGAGGAGTGTCTCCTTCTTGGCCGCCATCATGTCCCACACATCCCCGTCCGCTTGAACGGTACCATGTATGGACACATCGCCCAACGCCGGGTTGGCAGGGTAAGCCCAACGGGAAAAGAAATCAGCCACAGGGTTTACGGCCCCAGGAGAGTAAACCACATGGAGGTCAAGCTTAGGGAACAATTCATGCCAATGTGCTTGGCGAGGAGAGGGACCCCCGACGGTTTGGAGGCCCTCTGTAGCCGTATTTTCAAGGCTACGGTGGTCGGTACGGACCTCCACTCGCTTGTTCTACACCCAACCAGTCTACTTGAGAAGTGCCGCCACTATGGCGTAGCGCTCTTTTTCCCGCGGGCTCCAATTCAATTGCCTGCGCAACAATTTACGTGAGAAAAAGACAATGGGCAAAGAGCAGCATCAGGACCTTCCTGTTGTAGGGCTGCCCCCACTGCCCAATTACTAGCGTCCGGGGTGAGGACAAAGTCCTTATACCAATCGGCTAGTTGGAGGGAAACAATATCCGTTATCGCACGTGTGAGCTTCAAAAAGGCCCCATTCGCCGAAGCATTCCACGTTAGGCCTATTTTCTTCCAATTTCTATGCTGAAGCAAATATTTCAACATCTCAATCAAAGGGGTAGCTATGGAGGCGTAATCTTGGACATAGCCCGAATAATAGTTGGAAAGCCCCAAGAGCCCACGCAGCTCCCGAAGGTTATCTGGTTTGGTCCAACGCTCAAACGCCAACATTTTCCCTGGCACCAGCCGAAGCGTGACATTTTCCAAAACCAGGCCACAAACCTCAACCAAACGTACAAATAAATCGGTTTTACTAACCGAGGGAACCAATTCCTCCCTCTGTAGCTATCCAACACGGCACACACGTTGCGGTTGTTGTTAGTTAATGGCTCTTCCTCGGAATCACCGGACGAACCAATAATGGTATGATCGATATATACATCTGCACAATCCAATCCCTGTAAAATGTGCTCCATGACCTGTTGAAAAATAGCAGGCTCATTCTTGATACCCATAGGCATAACACGGCATTGGTATCGCTTACCCGCCAAATTCATGGCGGTTTTAGCCAGGGACTCAGGGTGAATGGACATTTGATGAAACCCTTTAATCAAATCCACAATAGTGAAAATCTTGTGTTTGGATTGACTTTCCAACATATTTTCAATCAGGGGGAGGGGGTGCGCGTCAGGCAAGGTAGCCTCATTAATTTGGCGGTAGTCCACCACGACAGGCCATTTACCTTTCTCTGTCTTGGGCACCACGAAACTGTTGGACGCCCACTTGGAGGCAGGACACGGTTCAATCCAACCACGAGCCAAAGAATCTTCCGCTATCTCTTGATCCGCCGTGGCACGCTCCCCCACCAATCTTATAGGCTTCACAGACTTTGGTTTAGCGTTCGGGTATAGGTCAAGCTTACCAAACCCCAACCGCTCCGTACCATGGACCTTAGGATGGTCCCGGCCCTGACGGAGACGAACCTCCCCACTAAAAACGTCTCGCTCATAGTCGGCGAGGATGCTTTTCCTCATGAGCTCGGCCTCCGGAGACACAATAGGTACTTGGGTGGTGACAATGCCACCAACACGGGAAGCCGCCAACAAATTGATCGGCGCCAGTAGTTTTTCGGTAGCGATTCACCATAGTGGCCCCCCCGCCCAATAACTCTTTTTCAATCTTTGCAATGCGTGAAGCACGCTTTCTTTGCGCCTCCGAATCTTTGGTGGGTGGGGTCAAGAGTTACTGGAGCGAGGAGTTCTTTGTGAGTCGCTTGGTATGTGAGGGTGCGCATCGAAACCAAATGATTCGGCACCCTTTCATCCTCTGACTCCTCCTCCGAGGTCATGCTGGGCTCGTCATCTGTATCGGAAAGTTCGGTTTCAACCTCACTGGTCAAGATATTGCCGTTCTCGACTCTCGGAGGAAGGAGAGCCACCGTAGTGTCAAAGGGGTGCCCGGGGGTTACTTCTTTCGGTGGTGGATCCTCCGGGCACTTCTTCCAACGTCCTCGCCAATACAGCGCTCCTTTTCCCCCTTTATCGCCCCCATCCCCCTTATCGCGACCACCATCCTTATCTCCACCACCACTTTTAGATTCACCACCCTTAGACTTACCCCCTTCGACGGCCGAATCATGTTTCTGAGAAACTGCCCAATGGGAGCCATTGCATGGGGAATTGGGTCTGCACAGCCAAGGGTTGCTATTGGTGAAACCCTAATCAATACGGTAGTCAATTTCAGTTTCTCTACGGTGCTTCTAATGTTTGGAACACCGGGCTCAAACAGGTGGATTGGAAGGTGGCGGTTTAGGCCGGGGTCGGCGGTTTGGTTTACACCGGGTTTAGGGTGACCCACAGCAATGATGGAGGTGTCAGTGGGCTCGGCAGTGTTTGAATCCGCATTAACCGCATGCACCGCGCTTTTATGGGGAGAAGGGCGATGGGTGTAGGTCACCGTCGTCATGTCTCCTCGATTGAGACGATCGAGAGGCCAGGGCATAGATATCCTCAGGCTTCAAACGAGGCCTACGTTGCTCCACTGTCATAGTGTAGCCGTTTGTGTGAGGTGTGTTGTTGAGTTGCAAGACCCATTCCTGTAGATATGGGTCCTTGCAATCAACTATCACCCCCCTCCCCGAATAGGAAACAATTTCAGGAACCGTAGTGCAACGTTGAGCACAATACCTCCTGAGTTCTTTTTCAAATGGGGCGCGACCCGGCGAAGGGTCAAGGCGACTAAAAGTTCACCATATAACTGCCCTGGCTGTTCTGGCCTGGCCAGCCACAAAAGGCGCCGTTCAGTGCAAATACTGCCCTGGCTGTTCTTGGCCTCCTGTTCCACCACCTTTTCTGTGATCCACGAGAGCTTGCTTAGGACCTGCTCCCGAATCACGTTGGGCCGACTCTCGTTTCTCAAAGGCAACAAATGTTGCCAAGGAGTCCAGAACTCCTCCAAGTCGATGAGGGACACTTGCCCTCTAACCACCCTGGGGGTGAGCGCTCCCCACCTTTCATCGGCCCTTGAGGGGTCATACTCATGGAAGCGGTGTTCCAAGAGATCCCACAAATCAATGAGGGTGAGGGCTATCCATGTGTATTGAGTGGCCCCGGCGACTCGTGTGTTGATGGGGGCAAGGTGCTCAAATTCATGCGCGCCTAGTTGGCTTTTCCGTATCTGGGATCACACCCCCTCCCCACCATTGTTGTAGCTCCTCCACCCAGTTGTCGTAGTTTTCTAGTTGCCCATTAGAATAGCATTGGGGCATATCACTATTCTCCACCGCTTTGGTGTAACTATTTTGCACCATAGGCATTCGGTACGGGTGGTACGCGGGGGGAGCCATGGTTGGGGGTGCACCTGTGCAACCTTCGCTGGAGAAATTATACATGTGTCCGTAGGATGAGAAGGCGTGTACAAAGGTCTCCCGGGGGAAGTGAAAACATTTTTCGAGAGGGGTTGCATGTTCCCCAACGAAGAGGAGTTCTCCTCTGCACCGGTCCATGGGGCCGTAGGCCCTGAGGGGTATTCCTCGCTCCTTGGCACCGCCCTCCACTCGGGGATAGCATCCGAGGCAACGGGGCCCCCTGGACTGGAGGATTCGGGGGGACGAAGCGGCAAGCAGACAAACGCACCCAGACTGGAACATCCGGGCCCCGGAAGCCCTGGACTGGAACATCCAGGGAAGCAGCAGCCCTGGATTGGAGCGTCCGGGACTGCATGAGGAGGTGGAGGCGGGGCGGCAAGAAAAGGCAAGGAGAACAAGAGCAAGGAACGGATGAGGAAGGACACCAAGAACATGAACCGTGATGAGAGAGGCGAAGAAGACAAAGGAGCTTCCCAGAAGGAGACAACCGACAACCGGCAAAGCAAAAAGGAGAAAGACAGAAGGCACGGTGCCTCGGAATCGGAACATCAGGCCCTCGAGAAGCGCGTCCCGGGCTGCGCAAAGAGGAGGCGGCGGCGGCAAGAAAAGCGGGAGACCAGTCAAGGAGAACATGAACAAGAACAAGGAACGGATGGGAGAGGAGACGAAGGACAAGAACCGTGATGACAGAAGAGAAGGGGACGAAGGAGCGGCACAGAAGGCAAGAAAAAAAAATGGTTGGCACGCTGCCACGGACGGGAACATCAGGAGCCAGGAAGAAGCCACACAGCAACGGGACCCCCCGGACTGGAACATCCGGGAGGACGCAGTGGCAAGTGGACAAGCGCACGGAACCCGGACTGGACCATCTGCGGAGAAAATGCACCCTGACTGGAACATCCAGGGGGCGGAATGCCTGGAGTACAACATTCAGGGAAGAAGCGGCCCTGGATTGGAGCGTCCGGGGCTGCATAAGGAGGAGAAGGCGGCAGCGGCAAAAAAAGGCAAGGAGAACATGAACAAGAGCGAGGAACGGATGAGAGAGGCCACAGCGAACATGAACCGTGAGGGAGAAGAAGGAGACCAAGGAGCGGCACAGAAGGGGACAACCGACAACCGGCAAAGCAAGAAGGAGAAGGAAGGAAGGCACGGTGCCACGGACTGGAGCATCCGGGGACCGGAAGAACTCCCCCTCTACTTGCTGCCGCCGCCTCCTCCTCTTTGCGCAGCCCTGGACACTCCTTTCTAGGGCCACTCTCTTCTTCTCCGAATGTCCCCGTCCTGGGCTTCTGCCCCCCGGATGTTCCGGTCCAAGTGGCCCCGTTGTCGGCCGGTACGTTCTTCCCCGGATGTTCCAGTCCGGGCTCCGTGTGCTTGTCGGCTTGCGTCTGCGTCCCTCGGATGTTCCAGTCCAGGGGGCTCAGTTGCTGTGTGGCAAGGAGAACATGAACAAGAACAAGGAACGGACTGGAGAGAAGACGAAGAACAGGAACCGTGATGAGAGAAGACGAGGGGACCAAGGAGAGGCACAGAACAAGACAACCGGCAGAGCAACAAGAAGAAGGAAACTTGGGCACGGTGCCACGCAGTGGCACATCCGGGGCCAGGAAGAAGCCACACAGCAACGGTGCCAGCTGGACTGGAACATCCGGGGGGACGCAGTGGCAAGCGGACAAGCACACGGAACCCGGACTGGAACATCCAGGGAAGAACGAAACGGCAGGCCCCAGAGCCAGCAACACTGGAGCATCCGGGGTGCAGAAACCCAGGGATTGGACAAAAGATTCGAGGAAGAGGAGAGTGGCCCTGGAAAGGACCGTCCGGGGCTGCACGAGGGGGAAGAGGCGGCGGCGGCAAGAAAAGCGGGAGGCCAGTCAAGGAGAGCATGAACAAGAACAAGGAATGGAGAGAACAGAGCGAAAAGAGAGGAGCTGAGGAAAAAGAACCGTGACCGGAGAAGGGAAGGGGACGAAGGAGCGGCACAGAAGGAGACAACCGGCAAAGCAAGTAGGAGAAGGAAAGAAGGCAGAGTTCCACGGACTGGAAATTCCGGGGCAGATCTGGTGCAAGCAACAAAACGCCAGGGCAACCTGGATTGGATCATCCGGGGGGCCACAGGGAAAGGAAGACAAGCAGCGCAAAGAGCCCAAGCAGGAACAGCCGAGGGCCAAAGAGCAGGCAGGCAACAGGGCGCAACGGTCAGGAGCGGAGGGCGGAGGACAGCCAACCAGACAGAAACATCCAGGGGGCAGAAACCTAGGACAGGAGCATCCAGGGCAGACTGGTGTGCAACCCCAGGACTGGGTTGTCCAGGGGAATGGACCAAGTGCCACAGACTGGAACATCCGGGGCCGGGAAAAAGCGACGCAGCAACAGGGCCCCCTGGACTGAAGCATCCGGGGGGACGAAGTGGCAAGAGAACAGCCGCAAGGAGCCCAGACTGAAACAGCCGGGGATGGAAGTACAGGCCGGCGACAGGGCCACCTGGCCTGGAACATCCTGAGGGCAGACACACTGGACCGGAACATCCAGAGAAAAAGTGAGTGGCCCTGGATTGGAGCGTCCGGGGCTACGCAAGGGGGAGGAGGCGGCGGCGGCAAGAAAAGCAGGAGGTCGGTCAAGGAAAACAAACACAGGAGAAAGGAGCGGGACCATGTGGAGGGGGGAGGAGAAGAAGGACGCGGTCAGTGAAATGAGGAGGGAAGGGGACGATGGAGCGGCTACGCAGGAGACAAATGGCAAGGCAAGAAGGACAAGGAAAGATGTCGGGCCGGAGCCACGGACTGGAACATCCGGGGCAGGCCAAGAACAAGCAGCGAAGCACCAGAGCCGAGCCCCCAGGACTGGAGCAAGCCCGGGCAGGATCATCCGGGGAAGAGGGACCAAGTGGACCGGAACATCCAGAAAGAAGAAGAGACGAGAGGGCGTGCGCAAGGAGCCCGGACTGGAACGTCCGGGAAGCAGAAACCCTGGACTCGAACTTCCAGGGAATAGACGAGTAGCCTGGTAATGACACGAAGCGGGAAGGAGGGAACTGCAGGAGAGAGCGGACAAGCGCAAGGTCAGCCGAGGCGATCAAGAGCGAGAGCGAGGTCGGGGACAGCAGCAGTGGGGAGGGAGATGCAAGCCAAGACACGGTAGATGGGAAAGGGACGGGCACAGCGAGAGGGAGACAGCACTGCAAATGAGTGACCAGCAGGGGGAGAGAGCCCACGGGCTGGAGGTTCCAGGGCGGAGTGACCTAGTACCGGAAGCCGGAAAAGAGGGCCCAGAGAGGAGGAGAGGTCGGGGCGGGGTTGGGGCCGAAGGAAGGGGTGGAGGACGGGAGGGGTCAGTGGAGGGGAGGAGCCAAGACAGGAAGAGGAAGGCACGCAAGACAGAAAAAGGCGGAGGCGGAAAGGAGTATAAGGGGAAGCCGTGAGGGACGGAGTCAGCTGAGGAGTACCCCAGCGGCTAGACGCCCCGTTACGTTAGTTGTGGGTGCGATTCCCACTAGCAGCGTTCCTGGGGCGCACTTGAAGACAAGCCTCGTTCAAGAATCGTGGCAACGGTGCTCTTGCAACAGGTCCTGGAGGGGCGACATAGGTACACAAGCACCCCCGGACGCCGCGCATGTTTTTTCTCTTTGTCCAAGGCGGGCAGCAAGGTGAGCAAGGGTGGAGGGCAGCTGGAGGCGGACGGGGAAGGGATCCAAAGGGGGCAGTTGAGGAGGGGCATGCTCATGTGCACGCAGGAGACACACAATGAGCAAGAACGAAGTAAGGCCAGCGTGCGGAGCAGGGAGTCAGTCCACAGCCTGCGAACGATGGGAGACGCAGAGAGCACCGGGAGTGAAGCACAGCGGAGAAGAACTGTGTGCGCATGGGCACGGCGTGAGCGGGCGTTGGACGGGGATCGGGAACAGATCCATGCAGGTGTAGTGACACAGAGTATGGAGGGGGACGGAATGGACTCCCTACGGAGAGCGATGAATGTGATTGAAGGAGTCCAAGGAACCAGTGAAGAGGCGAGGGAAGTGCGAGAATAGGTAGTCGCCGTCGTCGATGAGAAGTTGAAAGCCGGGGAGCTGCAGTAGCTCCTGCCGCCGGGGGAAACGGGATGGCAGGCGTACATACAGAAGATGGTACAAGGGAGCAGGATGAGAGGGCCAGCGGAGATTGAGGCGTGGGCGATGGGGGTTGGATACAGGGTGAAGCTGTACAGGGAGACGAAGGATGGAGCAGGCTACAGGACAATACAGGAGTATGGAGAGGAGAAGGGAGTAAGTTTAGGAATCCTGTGGAAGAGAACGAGGGTGTACGAGGTGGTGTGGGGGCAACAGGGAGAAGTGAAAGGAAGTACTGCAAGAAAAGGAGACGGAGAAAACAGATGCAGGGGGGCACTAGCAAGGGCAAGCGTGGGAAGCGAAGGAGGGCACAGTGTGGCGTCCAGCGATAGTCGGCCGTCAATGTGTGGCGCTGGGAGTGTGGGGAGTACAGAAGGGAACGAGGTGGAACAGCAACGCAAGGCGGCATCAGCACCGAAGAGGCAAGAGCTAGCATTGGAGGGGGCACGAGAAAAGACGGGGGACCGGGTGCTAGTGGAACACATTCTAAGGGAAGGACGTCACCTCCATGTGGGAGGTATTGTGTGCACTGCGGGGCAGGCCGAGCAGTGAGGAAGAGTTGCAGAAGATAAGACAAAGAGTGGCGACCAGAGAGGAGAGTAGACACATGGTAGGCGCGATGGACGAATGCCTGCCAAGGGAGGAAGTGTCGTGGTAGAAGTGCATTCAGAGAAGAAGGCAGGAGAGAAGGATGGGGGGGGCCACCAGAACCGGAAGCATGGGCAGCGGAGCGGGGATACAAAGTGGCGGTTTGAAAAGAGACAAAAAGCGGGGAAGGGTACTGGAATTTGGTGGAATATGGGGACGGAACCCCCGTTGGATGCAAGAATCCTGTGGACCAGGTGACGAGTCTACGCGATTTTGTGGGGTGTCAGAGGTCCCAGGAGTGGCGCAGATTAGGTGGCAGTAGCGGTGCAAAGAGTACTGCACAGTGCACAAGACGGGCAGCAATGGCCCGAAAAAATGCCCGACGGGGCGAGGTGACAGGACATACCAGGGGACGGCAAGTGCCTATATTGGGCACTCAGCGTGGTGGACAGGACAGGCGGGCAAGCAGCGGCGGACAAGGTGCGCAAAGCACTCACGGAAGGGGATATGGCGTGGCCCCCAGAGCCGGGGTGGGCGCAGCGGGTCATGCGGGACGCAGGAATACAGAGGTGGGAGCAGTACCTGGACAAAGTGCGCAAGGGGGAGATATGGGGAGGAGCGTGTGAAGTTGGGAGGTGGGCGCAAAGCAGGGGATGCAGAATAGCCATGTACCGGGAGTGGGGACCGAAGGGGGTATATCGAAAGATGGCGGAGTTGGGTGAAGAAAAGCCGACGGCAGCAGCGCTGCTGTGGAGCAGAAGAGGAGGGGGACACTTTCAAGTGCTGTGGCCGCCAGAAAAAGAGGACGCAGAGGCAGAGGCGGAGCCAGAGGAAGGGGACGGGAACGAGTCGGCGGGCGAGGAGGAAGTGGAGCTGGAGGTGGGGGTGAAAGTGGAGGGCCAGGGATCGGGGGGTGGGCAAGGAGAACAGGTAGAGGAGCAGGTGTGGCAGGATGTGCACCAAATACAGATCCAGGAGAGAGGCGCGGAGTGGTGGTACCAGGGGCAAGAGGGTCTCATGAGGGAGAGGAGGGAGGTGGGGGAGGGCACCACGCGTGACAGGAAGCTACGAGCAGGATGGGAAGGAGTGCTAGGAGTGCAGATACAGATGATGGAGTATGAGGAGGTGCCGGAAGGTACGGGAAAGGGTGAATGAAAAAAGAGGGAAGAGGGAGGGGTGGACATGTGGGTCACCGGAGGGGGTGAGGCGGTGTTACAGCCACAGCACAGGGATGACTTGGGGGCCGGATGGGGGGCAGAGAGAGCAGTTCATATGCGGACAGACCGAGCAGTGTGGCTGGAACCAGGATGGAGGGGTAGGTACCGGGTGGCGGCGGGGGGAAAGCGGTGGTGGGGTTGGCATATGATGTGGCAGGTGGACCGGGGAGAGGGGGTCCCGGTCAGGAAGGAGTGGGGAGGGGAATTGCCAGGAGGAGAAAATGATGCAAGTGGGGTGTGAGCACACTTCACTAGGGCAGCATTACCCCAGCACGCACTCCGCAGGCACACAGGGGGCAGGAGGTAGTCCATACGTTCCGGGAGGAGATGACGCTGAAGGCGGTCGAGGCCATCAAAATGGCGCTGGATGAAGGGTCGGCATGCATGGCCAACCGCACATACCATGTGCACCGCAACACGGGGGACACGTGCCATTACGCGTTCCCTGGGGGAGACGGCATGGAGCGTATAGCGCCACTGCCGGGGTGTGAGAGGCAGGGCAACGAGATATCGGCCGTCGCCAAGGAGGCAGAAGAGTGGGTGCGGGAGACGGGAGGAGTAGAGCAGGGGACGTGGGCGGTGGTGGCCACTCAGCGCATGACGCATCGCAGGGGAGAATGGATGACGCGGGAGGACAAAAAAGTTGATATTCCCCGTGGCAACCAAGGGGCCAGCGGCAGCGCAGTGGAGGGGACAGGCAGTCCACATCCTCCTCCCGGAAGACGGAGTGGGAGACTGGGCGACGGTGGACGTCGAGGTACGCCACAGGCAAGGGGCAAGATACCGGTACGATGTGCTGGTGCCTAACGTAGTGGTCATCGCAGCGGCGGCGGAGGGCATGGAGGTCCGCATTGAGCTCAGCCGGGAGGGACAGGCAGTACAGGTGTAAACCATGGGGCACTGGGAGGGACAGCCGGTAATCCAGTGGACGACAGAGCCGACATGGAGGGAGCCACTACATGCCGAGGTACACGTGGGACGGAGAATGGCTGATTGGGAGGACCCTGCGGAACTGGGCAGGGCGGAGCAAGAAAACGAGAAGCGCCAGAAGGACTTAGGCGGCTCAAGTTGCATGGTCAAAGACGGAGGAAAAGGTAGGAAAATGACAGGTTTCCAAAGGCATCAAAAAATCGTTGTTTTGATGGATATTTTGAACCTGTCGCAAACAAATATGGCGGGAGAATTTTTTTATAAGAATGACGTCTCCCATGGGCCAGACAGGGAAGAGTATTGTTTGGTCACCATTCTTTGCGCGAGGCCTCGCGGAAAGACGTTCATTTGTGTCGGATTAATGTGCTACAGCAGGACGCATGAGGCAGGTTGTCGAAAAATGGAACCCTGTCGTATTTATACTCGTAACTTAGTACCATTATCAGGATTGCGTGATAGAGATGGATCTATTAACAAATAAACTGCCACAATGGTGTACCCAAGAATCTTGAAAAGTATAAATGTTCCGGAACAAACTGCAGTTTCAAGCGCGAGGCCTCGCGCATGGAACGGCGCATGAGAAACATTAAAGTTTCGGTGATCATTCCGCGAGGCCTCGCGCAATGATGGAACTCATAAGCGCTCATAGAAACCAAAAATGGAACACATCCACCAACTACACAGCATGTGCATTCCCTTGACGTGGCGCTGCTGCATGGGCGCCCATACAGGTCCCGCCGGCATCTCCAGTTTTCATACTGTGGTCACCGCTGGCTTCACTGCCCAGCAGCGATGGTAGCGCGCCGCAACTGGCTACCGCAATCAGGATTAACTAGTCAAAGGTGGGATCACGAGACAGTTACAGTTAACCGAAAATGGTGCATGCGACAAGCGAATCACAGAGTAATTGGTCGCGCGAAAACTGTGTGACAGGTTGATGTTTCAAATCAAGAAAGTTTTTCAAACAGCGATCTTTACGTAGACACAGGTACGCAATTATTCTTTCCAGCAACAATGCCCCTTGGAAAAGAGGTGGACCTTGAGAAGACAGTGGCTGCAGCATCTGGAATTTTCCGCAATGTCTGCTCAGAGGAACCGTCGTATCACGCGGCAGAGGAATTGTGGGAAGCGCTAAAACAGGGGGAGGAGGGCGCGCGAATGTTGTTTGTGTTTTTTCTGCGTCTGCGCAAAAATGAACGGACGCGTTGCAGCGTTGTAAAGGCGATTGCGGCAGAAGGCAAGTGATCGGTTGGTGTTTTGATAGAGGAGGCCTGGCGCCTTTATTTGCTGATGTACCACCGCGCAGTTTCATACCAGGGAAAACCAAAGTCAGTTGTTGCGGTAGAGGGAAGTAGGGCGCAGCATCGCTTTTAGCAAGGTCAAGTCTGGCGCGATACAGCGCACCTTCGCTGAAGAAGAAGGCCGCAGTCAGGCTACAGACTACATGGAACAAAATACACCAACAGTGGGTTGTGTTGTGGATGGACAACTTGCACAACAAACAGTTTACCACAAATCCTGACAAGAACGACAAAAGCCTGAACGCAACAGCTTTGGCTGTGTTGCTACTGAAGGATGCACCGCGCTACTGGCATGGTCATCCGGGTATGAGCCAATACCGCTGTATGAGGCAGCAGATAACCTCATTCGATGTGTTGAAGATCAGCGGCGGCGAGGCCTGGCTGACACGAACAGCAATCTCAAGATCGCCATTGTGGATGCTGTGCAGATGAGTGCCCTGGTTCCAACCGCTGAACTGAAGCAGCCTGGTCAATTTGTATGTTCATTAATCGTTGTTGCGACGCTGTTCGTTGCGCGCGGCCTCGCGCATAACGTTGTCACTTTCAGGACAAAACGTATAAATTGTGGAAACATTTTATGACGGTTGCCTACTATGCTGGTCCGGAAGCTGTGAAAGGTCTGCAGAAGTTCCACGACAAAGGGGAGAAAGTCACGAAGAACGCGCCGAGGAAACTGGACGGGATTCTGTTGCCGGAGCTCTACAAGAAACTGGCAGAAGTGGCGCAGGAAGGAAAAACAACCCTTAAATCCTTGCCGAATTCAATTGACGACATCATCCTTGACCAGGGGGTCTCAATGCATCTGAACCACCCGCACAACGGCCAGTACGTTCGACCTGCGAAGGGGGTGTACCATCGACGCGACGTGGGTTCCGCTTCTGCATTGGTGCGCCGCACTTGCTCCATTTCTGTCCTTTAGCACAAGACATGCGGACCCGCAAAGAGGTTGCTGCACTTGGAAGGCCTGCCCTGAAGGTGACTCTTGGTACATGGGGCTGTTGGCGGGAACCTGAAGGTAAAAGTCGCGGTCCATTGACGGCATGGAAAGACATGATTCGCGCACCACTGTGGCAGGTGGCAGAGAAAGGCAAACGCGCCTCCCTGAAAATCCTCAACGTCCAAAAACTGCTGGGTCAAGAGCCTACCAAGAGCCGTGTGGTCCCCCCAGCTGCTGGCGTTACTGGTGACTTCGAGACGGTGGAACAGCAGGATCCATTACTGTCAAGTCAAACTATCACAATTAAGGCGACCCGAATTGCAGCGTTGGCCCACGATCCCCCAAGGCGGTTAATTGAGAACCTGATTGTCATCAACGCCGACATATTTGAACATCTTGCTCCTGAGATGATGTGCCCAGCCTGGCTGTATGAAGAGATGGCGCGTGCCGATACCCTTATCTGCGGCTCTCAAACTGTTGTTGACAACATGTTCGACGTGCTGGAGACAGAAACAGATAGGCGTCTCAACGATGCTTTCAACGCGCCGCGCATGGCTAACATGTTGCGTGTTCCCATCTTCAGTTGGCCAGTCAAACCGAAGCCTGCAGGGGATCCTACAACGTTTGATGTTCGCTGGTTGCTGATTTCGTCACCGGATAGCTGGTCGAGGAAGGTATAATTCCCTCATTATGTCCGCTCTTTGCGCGAGGCCTCGCGCAATAACTTCTCCCTCATTGCAGATTCCGAATTATCTGACGTTTGGACCTACTCAAGTAGAGGAGATGGATCCTGTTGAATTTGGCGGTCACCTTCCGATAACGACGGTTATGTGGTATTTGGACACTCACCTCCTTTATCTGAAGCAGCATAAGAGCTTCAAGCCTGCGTTTGTGTTCATTGATCATCAGCCGGATCTGGTGTGCAAGATCGCGTCCATCGAGCTGGATTCTCGCATGTACCTTCTTGGTGTTACCTCCGACAATCTCCCCGATTGGGTCAACAGAGTGCAGACTTGGTAGAACCACGTATTGACACAAGGGTGGAAACTGGACGCGTCTGGTGATTGGGACCAGCAGACCAACTGGTCAAACCGTGGTATTTTTCTTTGGGTTTGCGATGACAAGGTGGGTTCTGATGCGTTGTCGCTTGGGTCAACAGAGTGCAGACTTGGTAGAACCACGTATTGACACAAGAGTCGAAACTGGACGCGTCTGGTGATTGGAACCAGCAGACGAACTGGTCAAACCGTGGTATTTTCCTTTGGGTTTGCGATGACAAGGTGGGTTCTGATGCGTTGTCGCTGAAGGAGGAAGAGACTGTTGAGAAAGGCCAAGCTGCAGAAGCACTGGCCCCTGCAAAGCAGAAGTCTACTGGTGGGGAACCAGCCCCCAAGAGGAAGAAGACTGCCTCCAAGCCTCAGGCAGCAAAGTCGGTTACCGGTGCAGAATCCGACGAGAGCGATGGGGATGAAGAGGAGGAGAGCGAGAAAGAAGAGGAGGAGGAAGCGCAGGTCTCCCAGGGCAAGGCAGCAAAGAAGGTGGCAGCGAAGCCGAGGTCCGAGGAAACCGGGGCCCGAGCTCCATTCAAGCAGCCAGCCTGTCAGTCCCAACCAAGAAGCGAGCCCGCAAAGCCACCGCCTAAGGGTAAGACGTCCGTTGCTAAGGCATTCGGTTCTAAGATGCAAACTGTTCCGAAGAAAAAGTAATTTCTTCGCCTGTTCTGATATATTATGCGCGAGGGCTCGCGCTATGCATCCCTCTGGGACGATCTTTATGCTGTCACCTTGTGCGGCACATTTTTATCTGTGATGCATTTTATTGCGCTGTTGTGTTGGTGTTTTCGCGAGGCCCCGCGCAAAGAAGGGGTGCCAAAGAATGCTTCTTGTCGTGCAGCGTGCAACATGGTTTTCGAAAACTGGTTTTCCAAAAGATTGAAAGCTCATGGGTGTTTTTATTGCAAAGCATAAGTGGTATAGGAAACAAAAAGTTGTGGTTTTCCCAAAAAAAAATTTCATTTTGGTGGAAATAAATCATTTTCCCGGGCAGTCGGTTTTGTTGAAAATAAAGGAAGATGGACCAGTTGATTGCGTTTCACAGGACCTTTGGTTCTTGTGTTTTAGGTCCCCCCCAAAAGGACTATTCTTTCGCAGTGCCGTGGAGAGGCAGTTTTGGGCACATTTTGACCATGCAACTTGAGCGGACTAAGAAGGAGGCAGCGGCGGAGGGGCTGGACATGCTGGAGGACGGCAGGGACAGAAAGGACATGCTTCAGAGATGGGCACAGAGGCTGAGGGGGAAGGCGTCATCATAGCGTCTGTGGCCTGACAGGGACGCCACAACGTGTTTCCCTGCTAGGGCTCTGAGGGAAGGGGTGCTCTTTTGGCGTGCACAGCGTGAATGTTGCAGATGTTTGGCTGCGCTTGCCACTCCTGGCTGAATCGCCGCTTGTTGTTTGTGTGATCAGCCCCGTATATTTTAGCACAGCTTGGGACTACACCAGTTCACCCTGACCATCCCTACTGTAAAGCAAAGGCAAATGACTGAGGTTTGCGGCTGAGGAACCAAGACAACCTCCACGTATTATACGCTTCCCAGGTAGCCCTATAATACACTGTCCTCAAACCTGAGTACAAGCAAGCAAGCTTAAGGAACTCCACCCGTTCTCTTATATAAAGTGGGGTGGAGCCCCTGGGTAACGTAAACAAGGGTTGTACCGAGCGCACCACGTGTGGCCTACCCTTTAATGCGTGTTGAATGCACGAGCTTGCACGAGTCTAATATCAACCTGTGTCAATCACTGTTTTTTCTCCTAATCTTACCCACAACCACGAACTCCTCCAGGGGGTTGCCCCACCTGACTTACCTACGTTACTCACCGCTGAAGAGTAAAGCAAGGTGAGAGAAAAGCGAGACACAAGCAAGAAACGACGCTAAGCATATGTGTGTATGTCTAATCACCCTGGACTTACCTCCAATCATCTGCAATCCTCCTAATCTATCCCTCTATCGTTTGTTGGCGCTGCTACAAGGCAAGTTCACGGAGACACGAGATGAGCAATGTGCATGCTGCATACGAGACGAGCACACCTGTGGTTTATACCTGATTCATTGAAGTCCTTCTGTTGATTTTTGAATTCCTGAATCTTGAATTCTTTCTGTCAATGTGGGTCTAATCTTTATGTTTGTCTATTTATGTATGTTTCGTCATTTTCGTCATTCTGCGTAAGATACGTTTATAATCTTATTAAATCGTTATTTTCCGGCGCTTCACTAGGACCCGCTCCTGCGCGCCGCCTGTTTCTGCGTAAGAACTTCTTGATTGAAAAAATCAAGGGATGACTACAAATTTTATAAAAATGTGCATCTGATGCACAATTGAATTCGGTTCAGGTATGTGCTTTCAGAAAAGTTCTAGGTCGTCATTTGACCGATTTAGCTGTTGTCGCTTCGCGTTTGCGTGGATTCGTCCCTCATCCTCCCATTCCTCTGTTGTACAGATATCCTCGCAAAGCCTCGCTGAGTAGGCCGCTGTTCGGGCCGAAAAGCAGCAGCAGCAGACTGAACCAGAACCAAGACCCCTCCAAGGGGCAATTCTAATGAAATCAGCGCAACCTGGCCCCAGTACCAGGACAGGTGTCTCCATCAGGTTCAATGAGATTTGGGTTGAGCGTCCTATGAGAGTCTGGCGTTGGGTTGTGTTACGCTGCAGCTTGGAGGGAGGGATCCAAATGCATATGGTCTTGGCATGCCCTATTCTAAACCCAGCCCGCGCGCCCACTTGCTCCCTAGTTTCACTTTACCAGAACTCAATATTCATCTTAAAATGATTAAGATGAAAATCTTGAAATTAAATCTTATTCATCATGCCTTCATTTTTTCGGTGACATTGGTTCCAAATCTGTGCTTGGGTGCCTGCTGCAGATGCTGTGCGCGTGTGTGCCGCTAATTCTGCCTGTCGCCGTAGCTTTTTGCACGGAACGATTTTTCAGAGAAATTTTGTCCTACGAAGAATGATTTTGTCGTACGATGAAAGGTTACGATGAATTTAGCGCAACAGAAGCGACATGCAAAAATCCGCAGCAAAATCTGACACAGTAACAGTGAAAGTCGTAACAGTCGCTTCCAACAGTCAATGGCAATCAACATAGATACATTCAGGTGGGCTCTGCACCGTCAGGCGCTGCACCACTTGCACCTGCACCTTCTGACACCTTATCTGTTTGTTCCTCGGGCTTTTCGTGATCTGCAGCTGGTGCTGGTCGTGCAGCTGGTTCTGCAGCAGCTTCTGCCTTGCGTGCCTATGCGGGCTTTGTGCTCCTTCTGCTGCTGTTCCTTCATCTTGCGCTTCTTTGGTGCGGGCGTCATGCCTTTGCAGTAGAGCTCGGCTTCTTTGGGAGTGCAAAACGCGATGTGAGCAGCAAGGTATTGACCTTCCACGTTCCAGCTCTTGTCGGTCGCATCGTCAAGAAGCCAATAGATAGTGCTCTTAGTCCGCTCCGCTTCAGCCACTAGTTCGTCAGATGCTTTCGTTCCTCTAGGCTCATAAAATCGACGAGCAATCCCTTGTGCAACCTTCCATTCGTCAGTGGCCTCCGCCTGGTATGGGACATAGGACCACTTCATTCCTTTGGCTGGAATTGCTTGGGTGACGCCTTCATCGCAGGCTTCACTGTCATCTTCCTCTTCCTCGCCTTCACCTTCATCCTCCTCAGGTTCCTCCGACTCCTGGTTTTCAGACTCAGATTCCCACTTGCGTTTTCTGGTGGCTGGTGGTGCTGCTTTTGTCGGTTCGCTTTTTTCATTGCTTTTTGCATTACTCCTTGGTGTGCCCATCCTTGTGGCTTGTTCCTGGAGGGCAAGCAGTGTCCGCACGGCATTGGGGTTGATGGGCTTTGCGATTTTCACGGTTGTTGTTCCCGTTTTCACTGGGCTCTGCCAGGGCTCCCAGTGAACAGCCTTTTTCTGCTCATGCTGCATTGCTCTTGCTGCATTCTCATCGGTCTCCAATGCTTGTAGCATCCCCAATGTTCGAGCGGGTGCACATCTCAGTGAATTTGAGATGCCTCCTGCAGTGAGAACATGCTGAACCCCAAGGTCAGTACCAGTATTGCCCACAACAAATCGAACTCCTACAGCTGAGCGCTCAACAGCTTCAACCTGAGGAGAGAGCAATGAACGAACGACATTTTTCGTACCGTTTCATCGTACAACGAACTGGTTTCTTCTTAGGATGAATTATTTGTCTAATGAAAAATTCATAAGATGAATCGTGGCACGTTACCCGCGCACCACTTCACAGGTTGCCTACCTCATATTGGCGCTGCTTTGTCGCATTCTCCTGGAGTCCAGCAGTCACAGATGCCATCGACGTCGCGCTCCAATTTGGTGCTGCTGCTACTGGTGATGGAGGCTCACTTGGTTCTTGTAATGGTGCAGATGTTGATCTCATAGCAGGTGGTGGCGCAGATGTTACTGGAGGTCTCCCCTTCTGCTTCCCCTCAGGGATAGGAATATTCCAAATGTCAGGTGCGGGGGTGCTGGAAAACCATAGCACCCATTCCCCCGCTTCGGCATGAAGCTCAACAACTCCATGTAATTTCCAGATGACTCCCAATATTTTTAGCAGGGCGGTTGGAGGCACCAGAGGCTGACAAGGTGGATTATTTCTCTGCTTCTCAGTCAATGGGACACCAAAAGGTCGTTGGCCAGCCAGCTGATTTGCTGTAACCCAGGCATCCAGGTGCATGCTCTGGTGCTGCTTCGTAAGCTTGTTCCGACAACGACCAAAAGCATGATTGAGTCTCACGTGCACCATGGTAGGGTCAGTGTAAATGGGTGTCGACAACCCAGGAATATCAACATCATCCTGCAGGCACTTCAATAACATTGGGTTCACGTGGCGTTCCTCCGGGACCGCCTTCTCATGCCTAGATAGCTTGTAGCCAGACATTCCAGAAAGGGGGCTGCCAAGTGCACTGCGTGGGGTGTCTGTGGCACTGAGGTCAAGTTGTCGCACGAGATTCTTAGCCAATTGTGTTGGTGTGAGAACCAATTGATCTGCAGCTGGCCGCTCCTTGCTTGGAGTCACCGTGGCTCCCGGAGAATGTTTCTGGGCCTGAGGTGGCAGAAATGGCGTTGTCTGCAAAAAATCCTTTTTCTTTCCGGTTTTGCAATTTTTTCTGTTTCTTCCGAATTTTTTCTTCGTACGACAAATTTTTCTTCTTACGGTGAATATTTTCTTCTTAAGAAGAAATTTTAAGATGAATTCTCCCGACCACAAAAACTTCAAACATTTTTTTTGCAAAAATTATTGTGATCATTATTATTGTTAGTATCATCATTATTTTCACCGCATACCTCTTTCCACTTCTTGAACTCCAGAAATTCTTTGAAATCCTGGTCCATTTTGGCTTCTGTATTGAGCCATCCAGTGATGCCAGACGTGATGTGCAGGGTCCTGGCACGCCATGGGCTTCCAGATGTGCATGATTCAATAGAAAAACATGCAGAATGGTCTGTCTTAGTGCAAAGGCTTCGCCAAATCCATATTCTGTTGCAGAACCACCCCCTCTGCTGCTGTGCTGGAGGTATATTCCCTTCATAATCGCATTCTTTGTATTCTCAGGTCGTTTGAAAACATCGCCAGACCCACTCCCAAGTTGCGACATTCGCTGATGATGGTTTTCATGTCATGGATGAGGATGTACAGATACGACGATTTGGAATGGGGAACACAATGCAACTGGAAGTTGCGTGCCGCTAGCTCCTACTGATCTTCCAAGCCGTCAACCGGGGCCCCAGAGTGATACAGTTCGTGCAGTACTTCACCCAGCTGCCACACAGCCTCATCTGCTGCAGATCTGTGAATGCTCAACACGTGTGCCACTGTATCCCAAGCGCAACGCGGACGCTGGACTTCCTGGCCATCTGGTGCAGACTCCTTGTGCAACCCTCTCCATCGGATGTTGGCAGCCTTGAAGGTCGCTTTCAGTAGCCGCACCCTGTCGTTGAGCAAGTCCAGTGCAACCTTGCGTGTAAAGGATAAGATCAGCTTACCACAGATCATCATGATGTGTAGAATACAAGGGGAAAATGATGATCTATCATTGTCAAACATGGGTTCATATTCGACTCCATTTCCAGCCTGTACAACAGGCAGTTTGCCTCTGCATTGTGCGTCCTCCTCACGTGTTCTCTGCCTTTCCCACCCAATGAGTTCTTGGTGCACATCAGACCAAATACCATAGGAGAATGGGGAAGGCACCATCCAAATTGTACTGAGTCCGAGGATACCACAGAGAAACGGTAGGTTGCCACCAAACTTGCAGGTACCCGGCACCATGCCACAACGCAGGGAAATACAACCAGTCGTCAAGATTCGCTGAATAGCCTGCAGGGAATAGAGATTTTTTTCTTCTTAAATTTTCTTCTTACGATGAAAAATTCATCTTACGATGAATAATTCATCTTACGATGAAACATTACGAAGAATGCAGCGCAGCACACCTCCACATTGCTTTTCCAAAGAATCTTCAGGTCCTCCATGTCCTTATCGCTTGCATGGGCAAGTGAAATCACCCACATGTGGCTGGTTGTCCTTGCATGGCGACCATGGTCCATGATGGACACATTTAACTGTGTCGGACTACATCCCGCAACCGGAAAACCATCGCCTCGTATAATCAATGTGATACCATCCTGCAGGTCTGCAACAGTGTCCCAGATAGCATCCTGGGACCGCACATATTCCAGCCATTCCTCGAGTGGCCAGGAAATTGAGACGGTGTTGTTGTACCATGTAGGTGACTCCAATGCACAAAGGCTTGTGAGGGTTTTCCATGTGTCCTCCACAGTCCGTCGACCCGGGAACAAATTCGGAACACGAATCCCGGTGGCATTGAAGTACGCCTGCTGCTTGGCACTTGCAAAGGACAAGAGGTGCCTGTATTTTCCCCGGGGGAGGCCAAGTGCCACTATCAAGCACACAGCTTGTATAGGGCTACACCAATTTTTTGTGAAATCATGCAGCTCAACATTTTTTGCGGTGAGTTGCATTTTCTTGTTGATTTGGTGGAATAGGGAGCGACCAAGAGTAGAACCATCAAGGAAAGCCGCTAGTACCGTGGCAGCATTGTCACCATAAGCTGAGTATCGATGTGTTATTTTCTTGATTGCTGTTTGGAGTGGTTGAATTGCGGTTTCCATCGCTCTGAAAAAAACGGGCAAACAAAAGACGGATGTGCCCAACAATAGGGGGTGGATTTTTGATTCGGGCAAATCCTAATGATCAAGCAAGCAATCCATCAACTTCATGGTTGCAATGATAATTGTAAATGTTTACAACTGCAAAGGTGCAAAGAGTACCCAGAACTGTAAAACTACAAAAGCATGTAGGCAAAAAGGTGGAACCCAAAAAAAATAGGTCAGCAGATTATTCTTCTTATTTTTCTTCTTACCTTTCATCTTAAGATGAATTTTCATCTTAAGAAGATAAACTTCTTACGATGAAACTAGGGACCAAGTGGGCGTGCGGGGCACCAAGCCACAGGAACCGCTGCAGCGCCAAGAGCGCTGAGCTTTCTGTTGGAAATTGTCGTTAACATTGCAGCAAGAGTCGCTGGCCATGGTAAAGTGCTCCTTTCCAATGTTAGGGAAGCTATAGGTATATTAGAGTAGGTGTGGAAGCCAAGGAAAGGCCACCAAAAAAATCCCTTTTTCCCGAAAATGCGACAGCACAAGGGGGGAGTAAGAAAAAGTGCTTTTCCAATGCTTTAGGGTATACTTTAGTTGTCTCAGAGGTGCTTTAAGCACTCATGCATTCTTATCTTAGTATTGGCCTAGCCACAATGGGTCATAACACATTTTGACCTATGGAACTAAACACTAAATCAGGATGTTGTGTGGACCCCTTAATCCCAAAGCTATATGCACTAAAACATCTTTTCCTGGGTGAAGGAGGCACTGATATACTGAAGGCAGAGCCTATGAATTCATCTCTGTTTTCTCATGAATTCTTAGCTATCCTAGTGGTATGCACCCTAGAAGGCTGGGGCACCTCTTTTAGAGAGGTCCTGGGTTCAATACCCAGTCAGCCTAGCTAAGTAGGAAAATCCCATGTGACATGGCAGTGACCTCAGCGCCACAAGCCATGCCACCTCAGCACCTATGGGACCCAAAAACAAAGGGTGCACATCTCAAGATGGCGGTATGGATGAGAGTGAGCCCTTGGGGCAGTTTTTCAATCAGTTTTTCTCAAACATGTAAAATATTTCATCCTGAGTTGCAATGTATGCTAATTGCTGTGGTCTATTGTTGATAGTAGTCTTTATCTAACTCTTTGTGACTGCAGCCCTTCATGCTTTGATCCTGTGTATCTTCTACTTGCTTATATCTGGCTGGGGTTATCCTGGATTGGTTTCATTTCAACACTAAAACCTTTTCTCCATCAAAAACAAGCAGCAGGTACCCTACACCAGCAGCAAGCAGCAGGAGAGGCACAACAAAAACACAGTGCTGAAAACACTATAAAACCTTCTGGATATACCGGTAGGTGGTGGCGGAACATGAACGGTACATGGAAAGAGTAGTGCCGTACAAGTCTCTGCGGTACATCCAGCTCACGGAGGCTGGACGACCGCAAGAGCTCCGGGCGGTGAGACTACAGGATGGCAGAGTCACGGGAGACGAACAGGAGGTGCTGCAGGAGGTGGCGCAGAGCTTCAGGAGGCAGCACAACCAGGGGCAGCAGGGGCTCAGCAAAACCACGCGGAGGATAGTACAGGCGCTGCCGAGGGTGTTCACGGCAGAGCAGAGCAAGGCCATACGCCGCAGCAGGGTGACGCTGGGGGAGATAAAGGAGGCGGTACGGGCTCTTAAGAGGGAAAAGAGCCCGGGAGTGGACCACCTGGTGGAGGAGGCATACCAGAAGCTTGAGGCAGCAGAGCTGGATGGTCTGGCTGGCAGGTTCAGGGAGATGTTGTGCACGGGCAAGCCCTAAGCGGAGTGGGGGGGCCAGGTGCGGCCCTTGTATAAGACAGGGGATCACTTCAGGCCGGGGAACTGGAGGCCCATATGCTGTGCCGTCACGGAGGCTAAGCTGGTGTGGATGTTGATCTTCGGGAGGATACAGCGGCGGCTGTATGCGGCAGGGGTCATACCAGACAACATGGTGGGGTGCGTGCTGGGCAGGTCCACACAGGAAGCAAGCTTCCTGTACGACATGTACCTCGATGATGAGGACCTGGAGCAATTCATGGCGTCCATGGACGTGAAGGGGGCGTTCCTCAACACGCCACACAGGCTCATAGAGGAGGTATGGCGGCAGCTGGGGCTCCCATACGGTCGCTTTGTCCAGACGTACCTGCGCACAACAAGGTACACAGTTGCCACGGGGAGGGGCTGTACAGAGTGGGTAACCCCAGGTAGCGGTGTGCCACAGGGCGGGCTGGAGGACCCATTCCTGTAAATGCTGGCCATGCTCCCCCTGATGAGCTGGATAGCACGGGAGTATACAAAGCTGGCGAGGTCGCCACACACATCACGAGCACAGGCGTATGCGGATGATGCGGTGCCCATGGCCTGGGATGAAAAGGCCCAGCAGGTGCTGCAGCACCTGATGCAGAGGTCCGGGAGGGATAATCACCTCGTCTGGAGCGCGGAGAAGTCGGCGGTTCTGAGGAGGGGTGGCGAGGGTGGTATGGCGCTGGATGTGGGAGACGGGGTGGCGTGACTGGAGAGAGCAGAGGAAGCGGTGGTGCCGGGACATCTGCAGGACATGGAGATGGAGGGCGTCAGGCTACCAGAGAAATTGCTCAGGGGGTTCAGGGCGATGCTTGTGGTCCTCCAGAATCACCCCTCGTCGGTACAGACGACCCTGTACTACCTACGAGCAGTGCTCAATGGTGCGATAGAATACCAGGGGATGCACCTCCCGTACTGAAGGGGGCAGTTGGAGTAGGTGGAAGGGGAGGTGCGGAGGCTCATCAGGGGGTATGAGGGGATACCCAAAAAGGTCCCATGGTGTGTGTTGTGATCGCCGACGGCCTACTATGGGGAGGGGATGCCCAAGGCGGGGGAGGCCTACAGGGCACATACGGCGAGATCGCTGAGCAGAATGTGCCAAAATCAAGAGGAGTTTGTGCGACGGGGTGTGCCATCACGCGGTCGCGGAGGTGCAGAAGGGGGAGAACACGGGCCCACGCTATGTGTGGGACAGACGAAGGCGGTTGTTGGCTGGGAAGAAGGAGCGCATGTGGCGCGTCCTACAGCCGGTGTTGCCGGGAGAGGAGCACATATTGGCGACCAACAGGACGTGCTGCAGACTTGGACCGGTCCTGGTGCTGGACGTGGACTTCGGGGGGAGGGGCATGGTACCATACGCCGGATCAGAAGGGAAGGAGTGAGTATGCAGGTACTGCACGTGCCCAGGAGGGATAAGAAGGAGTACAGAAAAGCGGGACTCCACCACGCAGAGTTCTATTGCGACTTCAGAGTCGTGGAATGGGGTTTATACAATTCGATGATGAGGCGAGCGCGAGGATAAGAAGCCCGCGCTAGGTGGGACAGGCAGATGCGGAAGATGTGGAACGAGTGGGTGGCGCAGTGGGGGATCATGAGGAGGAAACCAAGGCGCGGGTGAGGAGCAGAGGCAATACAAGAGAAGGTGCTGGACAGCGGTGAAAGGGACAAAGCCAGACCGGGCATACTGTTGTGTGCGCCGCTGGGACTCAAAGGGCCGAGGGGGAAGGTGCAAAGTACGCGCAGCCATTGGGCCGATGTCCATGCGGATATGTTCAGGAGAGACAACATCCCCCTGGGGGCAGGACAGGGGGACCAGTGCTGCAGATTCACCAAGGATGCGCGGCAGGTACAGTTTCCGGTCCTGAGAATGAAGGCATGGGCGTTCCTGACGGCGACCATGCGCACTACGGACGCCAGGCAACTTTGGTGGCGGCCGGTACTACGGCTGCCCAGGGAGGTGCAGGAGGAGGATGAGGCCTAGGAGGATATGGACGTCTAGTGGGGGGAGGAACAGGAGGGGAAAAGGGCAGGAGTCCAGATAGGATCGAACACAGTGCAGGCACCGCAGGTGGAGCATGATTGGGAGGCGGTTTTTTTCCGGACGACCAACACGGGGAGGCCCGAGGAGGAGGCGCGCATAGTACCCGTGGGCCACAAGTGTGGGGAAAGTGCGAGGAGGATCAGACTGACGGTCCACAGGTTGCCAGCAGACAGGGACCGTACCTGGTTCTGGTGCAGGCGTACCTGGAGCAGGGAGGGCGAAGGGGGAAAGGGGATGTCACGGGGTGGTGGTGACGAAAGGCTGGAAGGCCAGGACGAACAATAAGTGGGCAGTGTAGCGGGGGGTGAAAGAACTGAGTGTCGAGGATGGCGTGCGGGCGTGTGACATCAGAAGGCACAGGGTGTACTGCCACTACCCGAGGGAGATGGTGCGCATACAAGAGCCCACGGAGGATAGGCCGGTGATTTTTCTGGACAGGTCCGGGGTGGAACGACAGCCGCCCAAGGCGGGGGCAGCGGCTATACGGGTCACGGGGGTGGGACATGAGACGGAAAGCGTGGTGGACAAGATGGTGTACGGGGCAGCGTCCCATGGAGAGGTACAAGCGGTGGCGGATGTGGTTTGGACGATAGGGGAGGACATACGGGAATTGTGGATGGTGGTGGACGCGGGGGCCGACATGGCGTCCCTCAGGAGACTAGCCAGCAGGCCACGGCATGAGGCCCTGGGTACGGGCTTGCCTCGCAGGTGTACGCGATATGGCACGGGCTGAAGATGAGAAAAGTGCCCCTGGTCATACACCTGGGCAACCAGGAGTCCCATCGAGGCGGAGTGGGGAATCATGAGGCGGATGGAGTGGCACAAGCAGTGGACAAGGAGCAGGAACCAGAATGGAGGGTGCCAGAGAGAAAGGAGCACCTCCACTTGGTGCATATATGACCAACGGTGGGGGACGAGGAGAGAGGCCGGTGGGTGGTGGAGGAGCACAGGGGCAGACGGAAACTACGAGCGTACCCGCAGTCAGTGCACATGCTAGCTCCGGTACCAGGGGGGCCGGAAATGGTAGAGCTGAGCGAGTATTTGGAGGGCAAGGTGGGACAGCAGGTCCACTTCCCCAGACGTGCTGAGGCCAGAAACACTCCCCAAAAGACGGCAAACCTGGCGACTGCAAGCAATCACTGCCAGTGCGAGAGACGATCATGAGGTGGTACAGGCATAGAGGTATGGACCTCGCGAAGGAGTACATGAGATGCCACTGTGGCCGAGGGCAGGAAAGTACGAGCACTTCATGCGGTGTGGACTGTATAAGGGGATCGAGGAGCCCCTGGTCAGGGATCAGGACATCCCACTGCTCAAAAAGGGTGAGAAGAGCAGAGGTGCGATGGAGAGGGAGCTGGGGAAAGAAGGGCATCGCAAGGGGTTGTGGCATATGGTAATCGCAAAATCACCATATGGGGGGGACTCCAGGAGCATACGGTGGCGCTGGAAGCCCTGGCCCACAGGCTGCTGCGACGTATGGTGGAGCATCTGCAGGAGCGCATGGCGTGAAGGGAGGCGCAATTCAAGGTTTGAGGTTTGAGTTTTGATTTTGCGGGTACTAGACGCCTTTCGGCCCCAGGGGGCCACCTGGTCGGGCCAGGGTGATATCTTCCCCACCGGGTCCTAGTGGGGGGCCCTCCAAGACGCACCTCCTGCCTGGTGGCGGAGTCCCCCGGGTTCACCGGGCTCGGAGCCCCGTCCCTCCCCGGCTTCCCCGTTTCGCCACCCTCGGTCAGTGCATTAATTCGCAGCCGTGGCTGCGGGCGCTTACCCACCACGTCGCTCCCCTAATGCGTGGTCGCCCAGGGCGCCGGCGCCGCCGGGCCCGTGCTACTGGCTGGTCGCCAGTGGGACCCCCTTGGGCTGGCGCGGAGGCTGCCTTGCCTAAGGGTTGGGGCGTGGCGCAGTGCGCCACTACTGCCTTGGCGGGTGCAGTGCCCCGTCCGTGTGTGCGCGGCTCTCGCGGCCGGTTTGGGGGGCTCGGGTCGGTACCTGGTGTTGTGTCTCTCCCGTTTCCCCCTTCCCGCCCCGCGTGTCCCGCGCTGCGTGTGGCGGGCCGTCCCGTCGGGGTGTCCCTCACCCTCGCTCCCTGGTACGCCATTCCACGCCGTCTGTGCGTTCCGCGAGCTCGGTCCGGTTGCCCTTCTGGTAGTCCCCGCCTGCCCTTTGCGTGTGTGTGCGCTGGCGCTCCCGCGCCTTCCCCCCCCCACCCTGGGTGGTGTGGCGTGCGCACCTCGCGCGGTCCCGGCACAGGGCGCTGGTAGGGCCGTTCCACGTTGTCTGTGCCCCTCCACATGTCCTGCTCCGGTCCCTTGCTCCATCTGGCGTGCTCGGGGGGGGGGCGTCTGGTCCCGGTTCCTCCCTACCTGGCTTGGCCTGCACGCCCTGTGGGAGCTGCGTGCCGAGGGCTTGGTGGGGGGACGTCCCCGGGGGGGGGTGGCCCGCCACTGTTGTGAGGGGCGTCTGGTGTCAGCCTCTGTCCCTCCCCCGACAGCCCGTCCTCTGGGGCAGGCAGCCGGGGTACCGCGACCCGTGTGTTCCGGGTGCGGTCGGTGCGGGCGTGGGGACCCAGCACCGTTTCCACAGCGTGCGCCCTTGCGGGCCGGCGCTGCTCACTGTCAGGGTGGCGGAAGGGCGTCCCCGGGGGGGGTGCCTTCCACTGTTGTGAGGGGTGTCTGAGGTGGGGCGCCCCCCCTCCCCCGACTGCCCACCCACTGGGCGGGCTGTTGGGGCCCGTCACCCACATGCTGTGGGCGCGGGCGTGTGGGTGTGGGGGCCCATCACTGCCCCTTTGATCTGCATGCCCTGTGGGGGCTGCATGCCGCGGGGGTGGCGGGGGGCCGTCCCCGGGGGGGTGGCCTGCCACCGTTGCCAGGGGCGTCTGCTGTCAGGCGCTGTCCCTCCCCCTGCCCCCCGTCCTCTGGGGCAGGCGGCCTGGGTCCTGCGACCCGTGTGTCCCGGGTGCGGTTGATGTGGGCGTGGGGACGCAGCACCGGCCCCACAGCGTGCGTCGCTGCGGGCCGGCGTTGCTCGCTGTGGGGGTGGGGGAAGGGCGTCCCCGGGGGGGGTGCCTTCCACCGTTGCGAGGGGCGTCTGAGGTCTGGCGCTCCCCCTCCCCCGACTGCCCGCCTACTGGGCGGGCTGTTGAGGTCCGCTACCCACGTGCTGTGTGCGCGGGCATCGGAGTGTGGGGGCCCAACACTGTCCCCTTGGCCTGCACGCCCTGTGGGGGCTGCGTGCCGCGGGGGTGGTGGGGGGCGTCCCCGGGGGGGGGCCGGCCTGCCACCGTTGTGAGGGGCGTCTGGTGTCAGGCGCTGTCCCTCCCCCGGCCGTCCGTCCTCTGGGGCGGGTAGCCGGGGTTCCGCGAGCCGTATGTCCCGGGTGTGGTCGGTGCGGGCGTGGGGACCCAGCACCGGCCCAACAGCGTGCGCCCTTGCGGGCTGGCGTTGCTTGCTGTGGGGGTGGCAGAAGGGCGTTCCCGGGGGGGTGCCTTCCACCGTTGTGAGGGGCGTCTGTGGTCAGGCGCTCCCCCTCCCTGAACTGCCCGCCCACTGGGCGGGCTGTTGGGGTCCGCCACCCACATGCTGTGCGCGTGGGCGTGTGGGTGTGGGGGCCGAACACTGTCCCCTTGGCCTGCATGCCCTGTGGGGGCTGCATGCCGTGGGGGTGGTATGGGGCTGTCCCCGGGGGGGGTGGCCTGCCACCGTTGTCAGGGGCGTCTGGTGTCAGGCGCTGTCCCTCCCCCGGCCGCCCGCCCTCTGGGGCGGGCGGCCGGGGTTCTGCGACCCGTGTGTCCCGGGTGCGGTCGGTGCAGGCGTGGGGACCCAGTACCGGCTCCACAGCATGCGCCCTTGCGGGCCGGCTTTGCTTGCTGTAGGGGTGGCGGAAAGGTCCTGCCCCTCTGCGTGTCCTGCCCCGGTCCCTTACTCCGTCTGGCGTGCTCAGGGGGGGGCGGTCCGGTCCCGCTTCCTCCCTACCTGGCTTGGCCTGCACGCCCTGTGGGGGCTGCGTGCCGCGGGCTTGGTTGGGGGACGTCCCGGGGGGGGGTGGCCTGCCACTGTTGTGAGGGGGGTCTGGTGTCAGGCGCTGTCCCTCCCCCGACCGCCCGTTCTCTCGGGCGGGCGGCCGGGGTACCGCGATTCGTGTGTTCCGGGTGTGGTCGGTGCGGTCGTGGGGACCCAGCACCGGTTCCACAGCGTGTGCCCTTGCGGATAGGCGCTGCTCGCTGTGGGGGTGACAGAAGGGCGTCCCCGGGGAGGATACCTTCCACCGTTGTGAGGGGTGTCTGAGGTCGGGCGTTCCCCCTCCCCCGACTGCCCACCGACCGGGCGGGCTGTTGGGGGGCGTCATCCACATGCTGTGGGCGCAGGCATGTGGGTGTGGGGGCTCATCACTGCCCCTTTGGTCTGCATGCCCTGTGGGCGCTGCGTGCTGCGGGGGTGGCGGGGGGCTGTCCCCGGGGGGCTGGCCTGCCACCGTTGCGGGCAGCGTCTGGTGTCAGGCACTCTCCCTCCCCCTGCCGCCCGTCCTCTGGGGCGGGCGGCCGGGGTCTCGCGACCCGTGTGTCCCGGGTGCGGTCGGTGCGGGTGTGGGGACCCAGCACCGGCCCCACAGCGTACGCCCTTGCGGGCCGGTGTTGCTCGGTGTGCGGTAGGCGGAAGGGCGTCCCCGGGGGGGGTGCCTTCCACCGTTGCGGGGTGCGTCTGAGGTCAGGCGCTCCCCCTCCCCCGACTGCCCACCTACTGGGCGGGCTGTTCGGGTCCGCTACCCACGTGCTGTGGCCGCGGGCGTGTGGGTGTGGGGGCCCAACACTGTCCCCTTGGCCTGCACGCCCTGTGGGGGCTGCGTGCCGACGGGGTGGTGGAGGGCCGTCCCCGGGAAGGGGTGGCCTGCCACCGTTGTGAGGGGCGTCTGGTGTCAGGCGCTGTCCGTCCCCCGGCCGTCCATCTTCTGGCGCGGGTAGCCGGGGTTCCGCGACCCGTGTGTCTCGGGTGCGGTCTGTGCGGGTGTGGGGACCCAGCACCGGCCCCACAGCGTGCGACCTTGCGGGCCGGCGTTGCTCACTGTGGGAGTGGCGGAAGGGCGTTCCCGGGGGGGGTGCCTTCCACCGTTGTGAGGGGCGTCTGTGGTCAGGCGCTCCCCCTCCCTGAACTGCCCGCCCACTGGGCGGGCTGTTGAGGTCCGCCACCCACATGCTGTGGGCGCGGGCGTGTGGGCGTGGGGGCCCAACACTGTCCCCTTGGCCTGCATGCCCTTTGGGGACTGCGTGCCGCGGGGGTGCTGGGGGGCCGTCCCCGTGGGGGGGTGGTGAGGGGCGTCTGGTGTCAGGCGCTGTCCCTTTCCCCGCCGCCCGTCCTCTGGGGCGGGCAGCCGGGGTTCCGCGACCCGTGTGTCCCGGCTGCGGTCGGTGCGGGCGTGGGGACCCAGCACCAGCCCCACAGCGTGTGCCCTTGCGGGCTGGCGTTGCTCGCTGTGGGGGTGGTGGAAGGGCGTCCCCGGGGGGGCTGCCCTCCACCATTGAGCGGCGTCTGAGGTAAGGCGCTCCCCCTCCCCCGACTGCCCGCCCACTGGGCGGGCTGTTGGGGTCCGCCACCCACGTGCTGTGGGCGCGGGTGTGCAGGTGTGGGGGCCCAACACTGTCCCCTCGGCCTGCATGCCCTGTGGGGGCTGCGTGCCGCGGGGCTGGTGGGGGGCTGTCCCCAGGGGGGTTGCCTGCCACCGTTGTGAGGGGCGTCTGGTGTCAGGCGCCGTCCCTCTCCCAGCCGCCCATCCTCTGGGGCGGGCGGCCGGGGTTCTGCGACCCGTGTGTCCCGGGTGCGGTCAGTGCGGGCGTCGGGACCGAGCACCGGCCCCACAGCGTGCGCCCTTGCGGACCGGCGTTGCTCGCTGTGGGGGTGGCGGAGGGGCGTCCCCGCAGGGGGTGCCTTCCACCATTGTGAGGGGCGTCTGGTGTCAGGCGCTGTCCCTCCCCCGGCCGCCCGTCCTCTGGAGCGGGCAGCCAGAGTTCCGCGACCCGTGTGTCCCGGCCGCGGTCGATGTGGGTGTGGGGACGCAGCACCGGCCCCACAGCGTGCGCCCTTGCGGGCCGGCGTTGCCCGCTGTGGGGGTGGCGGAAGGGCGTCCCCGGGGGGGGTGCCTTCCACCATTGTGAGGAGCGTTCGAGGTCAGGCGCTGTCCCTCTCCCGACTGCCCGCCCACTGGGCAGGCTGTTGGGGTCCACCACCCACGTCCTGTGGGAGCGGGTGTGTAGGTGTGGGGGCTCAACACTGTCCCCTTGGCCTGCATGCCCTGTGGGGGCTGCGTGCCGCGGGGTTGGTGGGGGGCCGTCCCCGGGGGGCGGCCTGCCACTGTTGTGAGGGGCATCTGGTGTCAGGCGCTGTCCCTCCCCCGGCCGTCTGTCCTCTGGAGCGGGCAGCCAGGGTTCCGCGACCTGTGTGTCCCGGGTGCGGTCCGTGCGGGTGTGGGGACCCAGCACCGGCCCCACAGCGTGTGCCCTTGCGGGCCGGCGTTGCTCGCTGTGGGGGTGGCTGAAGGGCGTCCCCGGGGGGGGGGGTGCCTTCCACCATTGTGAGGGGCGTCTGACGTCAGGCGCTGTCCCTCCCCCGACTGCCCGCCCACTGGGCGGGCTGTTGGGTTCTGCCACCCACGTGCTGTGGGCGCGGGTGTGCAGGTGTGGGGGCCCAACACTGTCCCCTTGGCCTGCATGCCCTGTGGGGGCTGCGTGCCGCGGGGCTGGTGGGGGGCTGTCCCCAGGGGGGTTGCCTATCACCATTGTGAGGGGCGTCTGGTGTCAGGCGCTGTCCCTCTCCCAGCCGCCCATCCTCTGGGGCGGGCGGCCGGGGTTCTGCGACCCGTGTGTCCCGGGTGCGGTCAGTGCGGGCGTCGGGACCGAGCACCGGCCCCACAGCGTGCGCCCTTGCGGACCGGCGTTGCTCGCTGTGGGGGTGGCGGAGGGGGTGCACCCCGCAGGGGGTGCCTTCCACCATTGTGAGGGGCGTCTGGTGTCAGGCGCTGTCCCTCCCCCGGCCGCCCGTCCTCTGGAGCGGGCAGCCAGGGTTCCGCGACCCGTGTGTCCCGGCCGCGGTCGATGTGGGTGTGGGGACGCAGCACCGGCCCCACAGCGTGCGCCCTTTCGGGCCGGCGTTGCCCGCTGTGGGGGTGGCGGAAGGGCGTCCCCGGGGGGGGTGCCTTCCACCATTGTGAGGGGCGTTCGAGGTCAGGCGCTGTCCCTCTCCCGACTGCCCGCCCACCGGGCAGGCTGTTGGGGTCCACCACCCACGTGCTGTGGGAGCGGGTGTGTAGTTGTGGGGGCTCAACACTGTCCCCTTGGCCTGCATGCCCTGTGGGGGCTGCGTGCCGCGGGGTTGGTGGGGGGCCGTCCCCGGGGGGCGGCCTGCCACTGTTGTGAGGGGCGTCTGGTGTCAGGCGCTGTCCCTCCCCCGGCCGTCTGTCCTCTGGAGCGGGCAGCCAGGGTTCCGCGACCTGTGTGTCCCGGGTGCGGTCCGTGCGGGTGTGGAGACCCAGCACCGGCCCCACAGCGTGTGCCCTTGCGGGCCGGCGTTGCTCGCTGTGGGGGTGGCTGAAGGGCGTCCCCGGGGGGGGGGGTGCCTTCCACCATTGTTGGGGGCGTCTGACGTCAGGCGCTGTCCCTCCCCCGACTGCCCGCCCACTGGGCGGGCTGTTGGGTTCTGCCACCCACGTGCTGTGGGCGCGAGTGTGTGGGTGTGGGGGCCCAACGCTGTCCCCTTGGCCTGCATGCCCTGTGGGGGCTGCGTGCCGCGGGGGTTGTGGGGGGCCGTTTCCGAGGGGGGTGGCCTGCCACCGTTGTGAGGGGCGTCTAGTGTGAGGCGCTGTCCTCCGCCAGCCGCCCATCCTCTGGAGCGGGCAGCCGGGGTTCCGCGACCTGTGTGTCCCTGGTGTGGTTGGTGCGGGCGTGGGGACCCAGCACCGGCCCCACAGTGTGCGCCCTTGGGGGCGGTGTTGCTCGCTGTGGGGGTGGCGGAAGGGCGTCCCCGGGGGGGGTGCCTTCCACCATTGTGAGGGGCGTCTGAGGTGAGGCGCTGTCCCTCCCCCGACTGCCCGCCCACTGGGCGGGCTGTTGGGGTCCGCCACCCACGTGCTGTGGGCCAGAGTGTGTGGGTCCGGGGGCCCAACACTGTCCCCTTGGCCTGCATGCCCTGTGGGGGCTGCGTGCCGGGGGAGTGGTGGGGGGCCGTCCCCGGGGGGGGTTGCCTGCCACGGTTGCGAGGGGCGTCTGGTGTCAGGCGAGGTCCCTCCCCCGGCCGCCCGTCCTCTGGGGCGGGCAGCCGGGGCTCCGCGACCCGTGTGTCCCGGGTGCGGTCGGTGCGGGCGTGGGGACGCAGCACCGGCCCCACAGCGTGCGCCCTTGCGGGCTGGCGTTGCTCGCTGTGGCAGTGGCGGAAGGGGGTGCCCAGGGGGGGGTGCCTTCCACCATTTTGAGGGGCGTCTGAGGTCAGGCGCTGTCCCTCCCCCAACTGCCCGCCCACTGGGCGGGCTGTTGGGGTCCGCCACTCACGTGCTTTGGGGGCAGGTGTGTGGGTGTTGGGGCCCAACACTGTCTCCTTGGCCTGCATGCCCCGTGGGGGCTGCGTCTCGCGCGGGTGGAGCGGAGCCGTCCCCGGGGGGGGTTGGCCTGCCACCGTTGTGAGGGGCGTCTGGTGTCAGGCGCTGTCCCTCCCCCGGCCGCCCGTCCTCTCGAGCGGGCAGCCAGGGTTCCGGGACCCGTGTGTTCCGGGTGCGGTGGGTGCGGGTGTGGGGACCCAGCACTGCCCCCACAGCGTGCGCCCTTGCGGACTGGTGTTGCTCGCTGTGGGGGTGGCGGAGGGTCGTCTCCGGGGGGGGTGCCTTCCAGCATTGTGAGGGGCGTCTGAGGTCAGGCGCTGTCCCTCTCCCGACTGCCCGCCCACTGGGCGGGCTGTTGGGGTCCGCCACCCACGTGCCTTCGGCGCGGCTGTGTGGGTGTAGGGGCCCAACACTGTCCCCTTGGCCTGCATGCCCTGTGGGGGCTGCGTGCCGCGGTGGTGGTGGTGGCCGTCCCCGGGGGGGGGTGGTCTGCCACCGTTGTGAGGGGCGTCTGATTTCAGGCGCCGTCCCTCCCCCGGCCGCCTGTCCTCTGGAGCGGGCAGCCAGGGTTCCGCGACCTGTGTGTCCCGGGTGCGGTTGGTGCGGGTGTGGGGACCCAGCACCGGTCCCACAGCGTGTGCCCTTGCGGGCCCGCGTTGCTCGCTGTGGGGTTGGCGGAAGGGCGACCCCGGGGGGGGGTGCCTTCCACCATTGTGATGGGCGTCTGAGGTCAAGCGCTGTCCCTCCCCTGACTGCCCGCCCACTTAACGGGCTGTTGGGGTCCGCCACCCACGTGCTGTGGGCGCGGGTGTGTGGGTGTGGGGGCCCAACACTGTCCCCTTGGCCTGCATGCCCTTTTGGGGCTGCGTGCCGCGGGGGTGGTGGGGGGCTGTCCCTGGGGGGGATGGCTTGCCACCGTTGCGAGGGGCGTCTGGTGTCAGGCGCTGTCCCTCCCCCGGCCGCCCGTCCTCTGGAGCGGGCAGCCGGGGCTCCGCGACCCGTGCGTCCCGGGTGCGGTTGTTTGGGGCGTGAGGACCCAGCCCCGGCCCCACAGCATGCGCCCTTGCGGGCCAGTGTTGCTCGCTGTGGGGCCGGCGGAAGGGCTTCCCCGGGGGGGGTGCCTTCCGCCGTTGTGAGGGGCGTCTGTGGTCAGGCGCTCCCCCTCCCCCAACTGCCCGCCCTCTGGACGTGCTGTTCGGGTCTGTCACCCACATGCCGTGGGTGCGAGTGTGTGGGTGTGGGGGCCCAACAATGTCCCCTTGGCCTGCATGCCCTGTGGCCCTGTGCCCACGCACTACAGGTCCTACACACCCTATAGTGGCGCCATCCTGGTGGGCGAGCACCACTGCTACTGGCTCAAGCCCCCACGCAGGACTACCACTCCTACACACACGCTCTACTGGCTGGTGTTGAAGTAAATGTCGTGGGTCCTAAGGACCCTCCTGTGAAGAAGACAAGAGAACACAGCGCTGCTAAGCAGCTGTGGCCTAACAGGGACGTCACAACACGTTTCCCTGCTAGGGCTTGGAGGGGAAGGGCGCACAGGTTGCGTGCACAGGGCGGATGTCGATGGAGTCGAACTGCCCTGGCCAGTCCTGGCTGAGGCGCAGTCAATTGATTGTGTGATCAGCGCCGTATATTTCAGCACGGCTCAAGGGACTGCACCAGTTCACCCTGACCCTCCCACCTGTACAACAGAGGCCAATGGACTGGGTTCAAGACGGAGGAACCAAGACACACTCCACGTATTATACACTTTTTAGTGTGCCTCATAATACACTGTTCCTGAACCTAGTTGCAAGCAAGCAAGCTTAAGAACTTTGCCCATTCCCTTATGGAACGTAGGGCGAAGCCCTGGGTAACCTGGCAAGGGTTCATACCGCGTGCACAGCGCGTGGCCTACTGTCCAATCCCTTTGATGCATCGTGTGCACGCATGCGGGGAGGGGAGGCGAGATCAATACCACTGTAACCACACTGACTCAACGTGAAGGTGAGCTCCTCCTGGGCTTACCTACCTTACTCACCATGCATCGTGTGAATGCCGAAGTGAAGCGAACGCAAAACAAACCTAAGCGTTTAAACAACCCTAGTGCGAGTCATAAACAACCCTAAGGGTTTAATTGCATCGTGTGGCTTGCACGATTCATCCTGTTGGGCCTGTTTTGTCATCTGCGAAAAGGAGAACACGGGATTGGCGAATAAGAGACGACAGCACAACGCAAAACAAGCCTAAGCGTCTAAGACAACCCTACATTAACGCACTAAAGACGCAAACACGAGCACACACTTCTCTTTTGGACCTGTGAAGAGAAAGGAAGGTGGGTGCATGCACAAGGAAGCGTGGCAGCGTGTGTATGTCGGAATCCGGCACATGCATCGCGAGCACTTCGTCCTCTCTAACCCTACATGCGCATCACGTGCACCATTTGTCGAGCATACCTTGCAACCTTGTTCTTACCTGTGCAGGGGGGATGCAGGAGTCGCCCAACCCCCCAGAGACACGACGGAGACAACCCTAGCGTTTTAACGAAACAACCACGGTGTGCAGGCAGGCCTGCTTGTTGTGTTATGCTTCCTCCTGCGTTGATAACCTACAGAGAGACGGAGGAGGGTGGGTTTCTTGGTGGTTTCCGGGTCGGCGGGTGCGCTGGCGTGGCGGCGTTCTTTACATCGTTCTCTCTGTCCATCCTGGGTCCTTCTATCCCCCTCCTGTTCGCGGCGGCAGGTTCGGGCCGTGCTCCCTTGCCATACCTTGCTCGTGCATGCTTGCGTGTGTGGGCATACCACTTGCTCTTTTTGTGCCTTCGGGCTTGTGGTTTGTGTGTTTGGCGGCGGTGGTGTCCTCTCTGGTGGCGTGTGGCTCCCGTCCCTCGGTTTCTCGGGGGTGGGCGACCTTCATACCATCGCTTCTTCCCGTTAGTTATTCCCTCATAACACTCATGTTCCGTTCCTCGGTGTTGGCGGCTTCTTGTTCTTCGCGTGTTCTTTGGCGGCGTCCACATTTTCTCCGGCGTTGGCGGCCTCCTCCCGCGTTGATGGCCATCGTTATTCCGTTCCGCAGTGTTGGTGGCCTCTTGTTCTTTGTGTGTTCCTTGGCGGTGTCCACTTTTTCTTCGGCGGTGGCGGCCTATAGGGTGTGCATGTTCGGGAAAGGAGAAAGGGTGGCGGTTTCTTTGGTTGCTGGGCGCGTTGGCGTTGCATGTGTCTCCATCCCCGGTGGCCCCTGTTGTGTACATCCATACTTTTTGTTGTTTGCGGCAGCATATATGTGCGCGGGCATACCTCTTGCTCTTCTTGTGCCCCTGGGTGCTTGTTGTACGTGTGTTTTGTGGCGGTGGTGCGCCCTCCGGTGGCGTGTGGTTCCCTCCTTTTGGTTACACACGGTTGTCCCTCATACCATGCTTCTTTCCTCCGTGCGAACGGCCTAGAGTGTAGAGAGCATAGAATGCGTACGTGAGTGGTTGGGCGGCGGCGTGGTGCTCGTGGCGGCGGTTTGTTTGGTGGTGGGTACGTCTCCTTGTTTATACCTTGTCGTGCATACGGCGGCTCCAACGGCGTGTGCGTGCATGGACATACCTCGTGGCTTGGCGTCTGCGGGCACTTTTGCATGTGTTTCATGGTGTGGTGTGGCTTTCTTTATTTTTCCGTGTGGCGCTTTGCGCTTGGGTGGTCTTTTCCCCTTGTCACTCTCACACACCTTGCTTGTCCCATGGCTTCCTGGTCCTATGCGTGCGGGGGATAGTAGCGGGTGTGCTCTTTTGTTGGTGATGGCGTGGCGGTTTTGCCCTTTCCCTCGTGGGGCTGTGTGGCGTTTCGTGTAACATACTTCGTTCGGCGGCAGGCTTGTGCTCTAGGTGTCTACCCTATGTTGTCTTGTTGTTTTGCTTTGCTTGTTGGTGTTGGGGCGCGTACAAGTCCCCTACTCCTATTGCATGCACTTTGCTAAGTGATTTGGGGCACGCAACGTTCCGCTATCCCGTATTGGCGGCTCTTTTGTGCTACCAAAAAGGGAGGTTGGCGTGTAAGAGCGGTTGTCATGGTTGCGCCGCATTGCATTGCAGGACAGGACCGTTAGCCCCCCATGACACTCACTCCCTGGCCGAAGGCCATCGTTTTTGCCTTAATCTCGCCTCTAATCATCTTCTTTGTTGTTGGAGCGCGCAAAAGTCCCTAGCGCCTAGGACACGCACTTTGCTAGGTGTTTTGGGGCATTCAACGTTCAACTTTGTCGCCGTCGCGACTCTGTTGTTCTTCTTTTTCTGTGAGTGTACTAAATTTTGCGACCTCGCCGAACAGCGGCAAAAGTTTTTTTTAGGGGTTTCTGAGGTCGGTACAAATGATTTTGCGCTTTATTTTTTCCGGTTGTGCCCCTTATTCTTGGTGTTTCTTTTTCTTCTGCTGCAATTGCGCGACGGATCCCCCCACACAGACACGAGCCATGTAGGTCTCCCTACAATTGCAATTAGAGGCACGGGCGGAAGACATGATAGATCCGGTCACCAAACAGGTGGAGATGGCGTTGATAAGGTACAACCCACAAATCAACGAGATGGAAGTGTGAAAACAGCCAGACTGGCGGCAACGGCAGTCAGAGGGCAAGAGGGAAGTGGAGGAACGGGAGGGAGAAGAGCAGAGGCAGCGCCTGATGGCAGGGAGACGGGAGGGAATCCGGCAGATATGAGAACAGGAGGGAACGAGAAGAGGAGCGGACGAAAGGTGGCACCCAAAAGGGGTACAGCTGGGGCTGTCTGGGGCCGGGGAGAAAGAGGACCCAGGGTCACCTGTCACTCGGACTGGAACATCCGGGACAGGGCTGCACCGAGCCACTGAGCGAGCCCCGGCGCTGAGCAGGCCCCAGGTGAACCGACCAGGGCGAGGCAGCGCGTTGATGGCCCAGCGGGCCCATGAACAGGTGGCGGATGGCGCAAGGCAAGAAGAAGGAGCAGCCAAGCTGAACCGAGAGGCGCACGCCCACACGATGGAAAGTACCAAGGGGTGCGAGGACAAGGAGGAGACGGTCAACTACGTGCCCGGAGGCAGCCTTGGAAGTGTCAAGAGTACGCAGAGGCGTGGAAGACGACGTGGAGCAGCCCGTACACCAAGAGCACAGCACACATAGGGCGCGCGAACCGTGACACAGAGAAGACCGCCAGAATGCGGGGCCCAGGTGGAAGGGGGAAGAGACGGCAAGGCTGGGGACTGGAAATCGATGCCATGTATGCAGAAAGATGTCCCGCACGCCTGAGCCGAAGTCAAGCCAGACGACGGCAGCAGAGGCCGCGCCGCCACCGCGGGCTGTGCGGGGGTACGGGGGGCCGAGGCTGGTGAAAGTGATGGTTGACCTGGCACAAATGCAGGCCGCCCCAGCTCCGCAGCCCCCCTCGCCGACGTCCTCGGCGGCATCCGCTGTGGTGTCGTCACCCTCGGCTTCGGAGAGTCCAGAGACAGTGCAGCATGAAGGGCAGCGAACGGAAGAGCAGAAGGGGAAAGACGAGGCCGCGGCAGGGACAGGGGAGGGAGGAGATACGGGAGGGCAAACAGAGGCAAGTGGAGAAGGGACGGAAGTGGTAGCAGCGGGAGCTGAAGGGCAGGGGGAGGAGCGGGGGCCACAAGCGGTAGCGAGGCAGCGGGCGGACCCATTCACCCTGGCGGAGAGCAACAGGTTGGACGGGTGAGTGGTCGACGACATTCGTCGTGGTGTCGGAGGACGAAGGGGAGGAGACGAGGAGGATGGCTGTGGAGGCGGGCCCAGGGCAGCCAGCGGCACCCAATGTGCCGGCGGCTGCCATGAAGTCCATCCTCCTGGAGGTGCAAAGGAAAAAGGAGGGCAAGAGTAGGCAAGGACGAGCGGAGGCGGGAGTAGCAGAGGGCGGGCACAGCGGAGTACAAGCCGGAAGACAGGGGCGGACAGGCAAGGGAGGGAAAGGGCAGGATGGGGCGTCAGGGGCCAGGCATGCCACAGGGCAGCAGGAGGAGAAAGGCGGGAAAGGGGGCGGGCAGGGGCGACAGTGGCCACTGCCCCAACGCTCGTTCAAACAGCAGCCGCAGAGGTCGCCCTCACAGGTCAGTGCAGCGGTGCGGGACCAGGAAGAGAGGGAGGCGTGCCGCCAGCAGACGGCGCGGTACGAGGCGCTGGCGCACATGGAGCGCCAGCGCTGTCGCTGCCAAGCCCGGGAGCTGGGGCCAGACACCATCGGGGCGCCAGGGCGGACAGGAGGGGTCGGGAGGGGTGCACAGCGGACAACCAGTGGTTGACCACAGAGAGGGGAAGGGCAGGCAGGACAGAGCAGCGCAGCAGCCACGGGGCACCATGGCCAGCGGGAGGGAGGGCAAGAGAGTGGGAGCCAGCAGAGTGGACAGGCAGGCAGCGGGATGCATGGCGGGGATGCAGGGCTAGAAGAAAGCGGCAAGAACAGGCACAGTGGGCACGAGGCGCAAGAGATAGGAGAGGGGCAAGAGGGGCTCCAGGGAAAGGGACAAGGGAAGACAGGACACGAAGGAGCAGGCAGCAAGGGGCAAGAGAAAGCGGGTTGTGCGGGCAAAGGGCAGGGGAAGGCGGGTGGTTGTGGGTACATGGGGTCAACGGTATTCCCCGGGAACGGATTGGGTGGCTGGAGAGGTGTCGTCCCACCTGCCATCCCGCTAGTCATCCCAAAATTTCCGCCGGCACCTTACCATGCGGTGGGAAGGGTGTACCCACCCCCAGAGGCGTACCCGGGCGTGCAGTGGCAAGCGCCCTTGCAGCAGCGCCCGCAGGCCGCCGGGACGGCGTGGGTGACACAGGGAGGGAAGGGAGAGGATAACAGGAGGGCATGGGAGAGGATAGGGGAGGAAGAGAGGAGGCTGCGGGAGAATGAAGCAAGGGTCATGGGAGGAGCGGCCAGGGTGGCGGAGGGGTGGACAGAGGGGCAAGGCGTGCCGCAGGGAGGGGAGGCGCAGGCGGTCAAGGGGCTGCAGCGAGCGTTGGCAGATCTTCGGAGAAGGCTGGAGAGGGTGGAGAGGGCAGGACAGGAAGGCGGGCAACACAGAGAGAGCGGGGGGTCGGAGGGTCGCCCCCCACTACAGCCATTCAGGCAGCCGGCTATCCCGCTGTAGCAGGAGAGGGAGATGCAGGAGAGGGCATGGAGGCAGATCAGAGGGGAGGCAAAGAGGCTCGCGGAGACGGACAGGGAGCTGGCGGCGCGGTAGCACAGGTGCGGGAGGAGGAGGAGACGGTGTCCCGAGAAGCGCGTCGGGTCCTCCCGGACCTGGAAGGGGACACCCCCTCCACAAATATGGAGGCGCCATCCGAGAAAAGGGCCAGAGGGGAGGGAGGGGAGACTGGGCAGGCAAGGGGGAAGCAGCGCTGGGTGGAGGAGCGTGGAGCAGGAGAAGCAGAGGGGGCGCTGCGGCCCGCAAGCCCCAGCGTGGAGCTGTCGCCGACGCACTGGGGCTCGGGGTCGCCACCGCCGCGCGAGTATGCGCCGCAGCCGGTGCGGAGGGAGCCCGGGGCGGCCAAGGGGTGGAGCGCAGGGGACGTTACGGAGCTGGTCAGCTACGTGAAGTGGGCACGGAGGACGAGGGGGGGCGGGAGAAGCCAGGGACACCGCCTTCAGCGGCCTGGTCGGCGGGGCGGGGAGGCCAAGGGAAAGGGGGCCTGCGATGGAGGAGGGCCGGTGGAGGAGGATGCCGGGAGAGGCACTCCCCGAGTGAGCCTGGACTGTCCCCGGGAACGGGGAAAAAAACCCAGGGTGCAGATGCTGCGGGAGCTGTTGCAGAAGGAGGGGTGGTACGAAGGAGAAGCGTAGGGCAGGGCAGGAGCGGGAACGCAGTGCTCGTCCTCGTCATCACGTGGGCGACACGATGCGGCGCCAGGCACACTGAGAGTGCAGGGTGAACAGGCAGACGAGAGATACAGGCTGCGGCAGCGGAAGACTCGAGGAGTCGGCAAGGGAAGGAGGTGGTCGTGGAGAGGCGAGGGGCACGCATGGAGTAGGGGAAGGGTGATGGGGCATAGAGGAACAGCAAGTGGCGGGGACACCGCCAACGGTACAGGATGGCCAGCGTTGCAGCGGGGGATGAGTCGAGGACATGAACCCCCAGAAGAGAGAACAGGGTCCGCGGCGGCAGCGGCTGGGACGGTGGAGTACGGGAGCGACGACGGATGCAGACGTAGAGGCCGGGCAGCAAGGAGCAGGACGTGCCAGCCAGTGTGCGGCACCAGTGGGGTGGGACGGCAAACAAGAAGACAGAGACAGCGCCGGGGACTAGAGAGGGCGCGGCGAAGGTGCCATGGAGAGCAATAGTGTCTGGCGCTCTGAGGGCGCGGCCAGTACTGGCCAGGGAAGCGCCACACAGGAGGATCTGTGGGCCACAGAGTGCCACATGAAGCTTGGCCCAGAGCCAGAGGGCTGACCTGATGCAGAAGGAGTACGGCGAGCGGTGGTATGGAACCAGGCAGCGGTGTCTGATGCGCTGAGCTGGCGGGGATACTCAGCGTGGTGTGGAGACAAACAGTGGCTCGTCGAGAGCATCCAGCGGTGACATGGAGCTGAGATGCCCGCTCGAAGGGCTGGGCCTACGAGGATTGCTTAGGCTATCGTGGGCCCGTTCAGCGGTTCATTCTTGCCTGTCGCGTGAGGGAGAGCTCGTTCGACCACCAGCACTCGTCGTAACAGATCCCATCATCCCATCTTCTCACCTGTGAATAAACAGAACCGCATTCCAGTCTGCATGTTAACGCTTCCCTTCGCCGTACACCTATGGCGTCCCAGAAGGGGTGAGAATCGGGGAGGGCGGGCGTAGCTCAAAGCTTGGGGACGGTAGCACAACGGAGTAGACAGGGTGAGGGTACGACCCGACTTCCAGGGAAAGGGTAGGGACAACAGATAGAATGTGACAGGGGGAGAGGGCACAGGGCGCCGAGGTACGGGTAGCGCAGAGGTGAGCTGGGGACACACGCAGGGCGCGCCTGAGTAGCAATGAGCGCGACAGGAGAGGCAACCAGGGGATACAACAGGTGAACCCGAGGGACAGGGCCACGCGAGGAGAGGGGGAAGCCGGGGGCCAGCAACGGCCCAAAGGTACACCACGTCTCACGCAGAGAAACGCCATGCGGATTACCCGCATTGAACCGTACCGGCCGCCCCGCCCCACCCTCAGGGAAGTGATGGAGGGGAGGCGGGCGGGGGCGGACGACAGGGGAATCCCCCCGAAGGGGTAGCTGAGGAGGCCTCCCAGGTCAGCCTACAGGACGCAGGACAGGGCAGAGGCCAAGAGGCGCGTGAGAGGGCTCGAAACACAGCCTTTGCAAGGGGAAGAGCAGCGGAGAGCACACGGAGCAGGAGAGCAGCAGTAAGAGGGCGGGCGAGAGACAGGAGTTGGGGGGGGCAGAGGAGGTGAGAGAAGAGAGGGGAGAAAGGAGAGTGACGCGAGGGTGGGGCGCCGAGCTGGCGTGGCCGGGGACCGCCAAGGGGCACGCCCCATGAGGGCGATGGGACCGGAGACGAACATCGAGGGGAGCCGTGACCCGATGACCAGTGCAGTGCTGACGTGCCTGCATGCAGGGAGGAGGGTAAAAAAAACCAACGTACGCGGCAAGGGCAGGAAACAACAAGGCGGGATGCACAGCTCAAAAGGGGGGGGGGGGGGCAGACCAGAGAAAAACCGACAACGCACCGCCAGAGGGCGTAAAGCACAGAGCGAGCAGGCAGCGAGGGTACGGGAAAGAGCAAACGGTGCAGAAGAGGGGCCGCGAGAGGCGCGCAAAAAAAAAAACAACTGCAGGTGACCAGATGGGGAATAGGCACGAGTACTGGAGGAAGCGGGAGCAGGGCAAGGAAGTTCAACCCCCAACAGGTCCAGAGAGAAACAAACGACCCAAACAAAAGGGGGCGGGAAGGGAGCGACCCGTGCTAGGCGCACAAAACCCTCCCCAGATGGATGAAGATAGGCCGGGCCCGCGCCGCAGGGTTGCTGGCGGCCCGGTGGGGTATAAACACGGGATGGTGGGGAAAGAGGCTGGGACCGAGAAAGGTGTGTGGTTAGGGCCGCACAACAGGCCCGGGAGATGGGAAGGCAAAAACGCGGGAGATAGGCCGTGACGGGTGACAGGACGTGGCACAGGGGAATGGGACGTCGCGGGGTTGCGAACCAGGGGACGAGGGGAGGCAGAGAATCCCGTGGCATTGGGAAATCAGGCGCCATGGAGTGGTGAACCATGGGCCAACCATGGGGAGCCTGACCACCGGAAGTCGGGAAAATGCCCTGACCTCCGGGACGGCCGTGGGGTGTACGCAGGGGTGAGGGTTGACCCTGAGGTCTCCGAGTCAATGGCCTGAGTACACGTGGGTTCACGCGTGAGCCGGACCTGGGGGAACGCGGAAAGGGTATCCCCCTGGCCTCCAGCCGCAGATGGACGACACACAAGTGCATCCGGGTGCCAAGTGGGTACTCCAACCCGTGAGTGATGGGGAGTGGTGGAATGTGATTGAGAGCAAGGCTGCGCTGTTGGCGACAGTTATCCACAGGAAACCCTCCTGCAGGCACCGAAAAGGCTGTGCTAGGGGGCGAAGGCCGGAGGATCCTTCGATGGGTGACCGGAAGGAGCTGAGACCGTGAGGGCAGCGACTGAAGGAAGCCTACCGCCGGTCATGCCCCAAGGGAACCTGGTTGAAGTTCTCGGCCGTGAGGTGAGAAAGGGGGCGCCAGTGGAACTGATGGTGGAGAGGTCTCCTTCCCGCCAGAAGCGGCCACCATGTGAAACAAACAAGGGGATGTCAGATGAGGCCGCCGACGCGGCCGCCCTTACTTACTTACTTACTCGGCGATAGCAGGTTCCTCCTGTTTTTGGCGGTTCCCCTCCACTAAGTGCAATCCTGGTGATAGGTGTGTTTGTGGTGTTCCTCTTCCCCCTTTCAGCCACCCCGAGTCCAGACAAGCGTTCGGACGATAGATGCAATCACGGCATGGGAGGTCGGAGAAGAGAAGAACACAACCAGCACCTGATAAACCAGATGACGCCCCTTTTGGCGCCGTAGTCGCCGCTGGCTAAGGCTGAGGCTCAGAGTAAGAAGAAGTGCTTTTCCAATGCTTTAGGCAATACTTTAGCTGTATTAGAGGTGCTCTGTGCACTCCTGAATTTGTATCTTAGTATTGGCCTTACCAACATGGGTGATAACACATTTTGACCTATGGAACCAAACACTACATCAGGATGTGGTGTGGACCTCTTAATCCCAAAGTTATATGCACTAAAACATCTTTTCCTGGGTGACTGAGGCACTGATATACTGGAGGCAGAGCCTATGAATTTATCTATGTTTTCTCATGAATTCTTAGCTATCCTAGTGGTATGCACCCTGGGGGTTCCTCGGTTCAATACCCAGTCAGCCTAGCTAAGTAGGAATATCCCATGTGACATGGCAGTGACCGTAGCGCCACAAGCCATGCCACCTCAGCACCTATAGGACCCAAACACAAAGAGTGCACATCTCCAGATGGCACTATGGAGGAGTGAGAGCCCGTGGGGCAGTTTTTCAATCATTTTTTCCCAAACATGTAAAACACTTCATCCTGAGTTGCAATGTATGTTAATGGCTGTGGTCTATTGTTGATAGTTGTCTTTATCTAACTCTTTGAGACTGCAGCCCTTCATGCTTTGATCCTGTTTATCTTCGATCTACTTGCGTATCTCTGGCTTGGGTTATCCTGGATTGGTTGTATTTCAACAACAAAACATTTCCCTCATGGAAAACAAGCAGCAGGAACCCTACACCAGCAGCAAGCAGCAGGAGAGGCACAACAAGAACACAGTGCTGAAAACACTATAAAACCTTCTGGTAGCAAGAGGCAGACAGTCTCTGCGTACCGGCAGCAACCCCGTGCCGTACATCCAGTGGGCCGAGTACGGTCATAAGCAAGCGAATATGGACACAAAGAAGGAGGACACCGACGTGAGGACGGCGCCTGAGGCACCAGCAATGCCAGCACCTGGTGAACCTGAACCTGCACCTAGGGCTGTACCTTCGGTGCCCTTACATGGGCCAGTGGACGTGGTTGATTACTCGCTGGAGGGACTTCAGTCGGCCTTCAGGGCCCTCTCAGTCGAAGAGGTGGACACCAACCCTGTGAAGAGAAAGGGGGAGAGAGAGAAGGATGCAGGAGAAAGCATGGCAGACGAAGGAGTAGACCATGAGCACGACCTGACGAGTGAGTCGACCTTTGAGGGCGCACCAAGCGCCTCTGGCCTCCACGCCTCACCCTCCCCTACAACCACCACACTCCCCACTCCAGACCCAGCCGCTGCAACATCTACACCCATACCCACCCCGCCTATGGCTGTGGGCACAGGCTTTACTGGTACGCCTACCTACCCTGCCTATGGTGTGGACCCATCTACCACTGCGTTTCCAGAGGCAACTACCCTCGGTGAGCCAGTGGCCTCCAGTTCTGCGCTGCGCTAGTACGCGGCAGACTATCACCATCCTCTACCCGCTACGGGAGCCTATGTGGATGTTCCTGGGTATGCAACCCTGAGTGGGCTGCGGAGAGGCCCTGAGTCATGCTGGAGCAGGAGTAGTGGATCGGGAGAATCCTCCAACAGGTCCCTGACGCGGTCAGAGATCAACGGGGAGCTCCGACGCGCCACCTCTAAAATTTTTGGTGATCTCACTCAAGAGATTCGGGCTAAACCGGAGCCCCTGATTCCACTCCAGGCGTCACTTACAATCGTGGGAGTTTCACCCCAACCAGTACAGGCCAACCACCTGGTGGCAGGATTGACAAACACCCTAGGGAGCCTGAGGAGCCGACCGATGCCGACTCCTGCTGTGATACCGAGAAGCCCTTTGATACCAAGAATGGCCCAGCCTCCCTACAGCCACGTGGGGAATTCTACGATTCCGAGCTCAACAGGCTGGGGCTGACAGCCCTGAGGGCAATGGTTGACGTGGAGCCCTATGGCTCTAGTGACGTAGGCGGAGACACCTCTGATGATGAGCCGCCGTCCATGACTTCTGCTTCGCCCTCGGAGGACGACGAACCTGAGGACCCTGAGAACCCGAGTGGGCGGAAGAAGAAGAAGAAGAGGAAGACCAGGCGCCCTGAGGGACGCAGGTCTCAGGAGGCTAAGGCCATTACCACCTCCAAGATCATGGTGAATTTGCCTGAGTTCACAGGCAAGGATCTCAGCGAGTTCGCTGAGAATTTTGGCCGGTTTCTCCGATTGACCGGCCAAACCCATGCTAGTGGGCGAGTCAGGTGTGATCCGCTCCTGCAGTGCTGCAAGACCAAGTACCTGGAGAAGCAGGTCAAGCAGATGGTGACTAAGTCCGCCACCTTTGCCGACGTGTTGGTTGCCTTGAAGAGGCAGTACCCTACCTACAAAACCGACCTCCCCATCAGGGCCGAGATCCAGAACCTTGCCGTGCTGCCCAACAACCCCAAGCCTGCCAGAGTCTCTGAGCTACTGGCTGACCTGGATCACTGGGCTGGACAATTGACGCCCGGTTCCTACAGCAGCGACGAACTGCTTTTCTTGTTGGTTGCTAATATCCCTCGGGAGCTGTGGGACGAGTGCCGGTCAACGGCAGAGCGCAAGGCTAGAGCCCTCAACTACGAGGTTTTGTCTGTGCTACTCTTGGAGCTGGCGCAGGAGAAAGAAAGCGACCAGCACCTGAATGCCTACCGTCCTGGAGGAGGAGGCTCTGGAAGCCATGGCGAAGGGTACCAAGGACCCAGACCTGGACAGGGGACTACCCCCAGGCAGGCCCGTATCATGGACAATGTCAAGGTGTGACGCCAGAGATGAGCATGGCCACCTGCAGCACGCCCGTGACTGCGAGCAGCGAGACTGCTTTGTAGTCCAAGGGAAGAAGCAGGAGACCAACACTGGCGCCAAGGCTAAGATGCCGGATCACTACAGGTGTAATATCACCTGTCCCTTCTGTTGGAAGAGGAAGCACTACGAGGATGAGTGCTATCACAAGCAGCGCCTGTCGGCAAAGCTGAAGGGGGAGGATCCTGGCAAAGGCTCTGGTAAGGGCGGTGGCAAGGGCAACAGCAACGACTCTGGCAAGGGCAAGTCGAAAGGACGTGGAAAAGGACAAGACAAGAGGCAAGGTTGAGAAGGAGGAGGCCCTAACCGCCAGCCACGCAAGGACAACAAGAACCCGGACAAGAACGGAGGCAACCCCAACCCTCATCCAGGGGGGAACCCCGAGCCCTGTGGAGGGCAGTCTGGTCCTACCACACGCTCGCAAGCACAGGCCCAGCGAGAACGAGGGGCCAAGCCTGAGCATGAAGGTGGTGATGATGGCAACGCTAAGAAGAGAAGCCGTTTCATGGCTACTTATCTGACTAGGGGGACGTGAATACCTGGGGTATTGAATACTGCAGCCACTATATCTATAGTGGCCAAGAAAACTTTACCTTGTGGGAGCCTGAAGAACACCATGACCAGCGCGGCTATACGAATGGGGGATGGACATGTGGTGCACAGCTGCGGGGACTGTGGAGTGGAGGTACCAATGGGCTCCCGAACTATCGCCCATCGGTTCTATGTGATGGACACTGAGGCCTTCGACTTTGTATTGGGGACTGACTTCTTCATCACGCACTCCGAGATACAATCACTGACGCTGCAAGTGCCCTACCTCCTCTACGTGGACCACGGCAATGGCAGAGAGTCCGTGCCACTGGAGCAGTCAGAGCACACCTGGATGGCGGCCTCGGAAACTGAGGACTATCAACTATTGGGGGAAGTCCTAGACCAAAGTCTGAAGAAGTTGGGTTACTCCAGACAAGACCTGAGTGCGGAGTTGTTCGCCAGCGACAAGCACCATGTCTTGGGCTTTTACTGCAGCAAGGGGAAACACTGTGGCTACAAACTTTACTGGCCCTCTTTTGGATGGCCTACGGGAACCCCAGGTTCAGTGAACTGGGGAAGGTGTTGACCAAGGTGGCCCTGGAACGTTCCCGTATGGTCCTGTGTTCCCCCGATAAGGGAGCCCATGGGGGCAAGAAATACTTGCCAACCCTCCTGGACAGGCTGACTATCAGCTCTGTTCGGTTACCTGATGAGGCCATATACGTGCCTCCGGGGCGTAAGACGCCCATCGGAAACCCGGATGGGGAAGTATGCTCAGCGTGGTGGACCCAGGTCTTATCTCCATCCCCTGGGAGGACCTGGACTCTACTCTGGTCCAGGCTATACAACGAGAAAGCGATGGAATTACCCTGGGCGACTTGAAAGATCAACTACGACCTCAAGATGGTATTGAGACTATACCCGGGGGAAATGCATACGTCGTGCCTAACACCAATACTCCCAACTCTCCATGCCGTGTATCTGTTCCGCTCCCGCCACTGCCACCCCCTCATTGCCTTGAGGCAAGTGAGAAGTCAGTCGTTTGGGAGTGGCTCTTCCTTCACGTGAGGCACTGGTGCACCAACCTCTTGGGCTGCCTCTTCGTTATCTTCCTGCTTACATGCAGGCATTTCCCCGTCCTTCGGCGCTCCACCGACCTCCTCAATGTCCTCTTGACCAACCAGGGCTGCAGGCGAGTCCTCCCCACTGTCCTGGTGCTCCCGCACCCCTGGACCAGCAGACTCCACCTTTTGCTCTTTGACCACATGTTCTTCACTCTCCTTTGGCTCTGGCACCTCCAGCGGACTAGGCACAGGAATGTGCTTCTCAGTGTGCTTTGGCTCTGGAATCACAGGCGGCGTTGGCACAGGAACCCCATTGTGACTGTCCTTTTCCGCTTCAGCTTCCGGCGCGAGAGTGACCTCCTTCTCCTCGAGTGGACTGTACGAGGGGGAGTCCTCCATTGTCTTCTTGTCCTCCTCATCGATCGCTTCCTGTTTCTGGGCGCGGCGCTCTTTCAACGCGTCCTCGGCAGTGGGGGGCTTACTGAAGCTTGTGCTGTCCTTGACTGCAATAAGTGGCCACGTTGTCCCAGCTGCATCGCCCTCCTCCGCCCACTGCGGGGGAAGGAAGACCAATTCTTCCCCCTTTTTTGGGCCGGGGGTTTCCCTTCGTGGCTTTCCCCGGGGTACCCACGGCCAGACGTGGTTCGCCATCAGGACCGTCCACAATGACCCATCGAATCGGCGTGTTGGCCGCCCATCTGAACCGCTGTCGCAGCTGTTTGCGCGTGTCCTCAACCGCCAGTCGTCGCTGTTGGGCTTGATCCAGGCTCTGCAAAGAGGAGAAAATAGTGAAACCATGGTTCAGGCGGTTCAAGCGTGCGGTTGAACTACACTTCACCGGTTCAACCGTGCACACCTCCAGAGCTGACGCATGCGCCGATTCTGCCCTGATCGCTTTCTCCTCGTCGCCATCCTTCGATCCCGCAGCCAACTCAGTTGCCAAGGCCTTCACATCCTGCACCGTGCTGCTGGGAAGCTTGCCGGAGTCACTCTTGGAACTGGGGGACGGAACTACGTTCTTCTTCTTCTTTTTTGGGATATGCTTTGCGGCTGGGACACATTCGTGCTCTTCAAAAAGGGGGTCTGACTCGTCCGTCTCATTGTTGTCCGGGGCGATTTTCCGCTTTTTTGAGGAAGCACCGCTGCCAGTTTTGGCTTTCTTTTTCGGCTTCTTGTCGCCAGAGACTTGGGCCTTTGCGGGCCGTGCTTCAGCATTTGCACTTGTCCGCTTCTCCTTCCGGAGCTCCTTCCGGGCGGACTGAAACAGGGACTTTGGAACAACTTTGCTGCCGGGGGTGCTCGTCTCTTCTGGTGGCGGTGGTGCTGGAAGACGTGGAGGCTTCGGGGCCTTTCCACTGCTCTCGGATGCTGCACCTGCTCCAAGTGGGCGGTCCCACACACTCTTGTAGAACTCCTCAAGACTCTCTCCCACAGGACTTGGTTGGGGCGCGGTGGTGACGGCTGGACCGGACTCCAGGGGCGTTGACCTCTGCCGTTCTGGCGCAGGACTGCCTTGCCCGGCATTGCTCAAATCCCGCAAGCGCCTTCTTCGTGCACACATGTGTGGAGGAAGTGGAGAACGCCGAGTATGTCGCCCCACTGAAACCCCTACTCTCCATGAGGGTGGAAGACACCGTGGACGAGAAGCTGGATCCCCGATCCAGGCTAAGAGAGTACGTGGACTCCAAGAGGAGGTTGGTGGCGAAAAAGCTATGCTATGCTAAGCCTACCCGCAGATCATGGCCACTGAAGCAAGGACGTATGAGAGATGTATCCCAATTGAAGGAGGACCTCGAACAGAAGGACACCACCTAGCTGGCAGAGGGAGGTAGATCTTAAGCTCATGAAGAGCCTGTGGGGTGCCCATGTGAGGACCCCAGAGGGGGACGACCTCTCGGAAGAATGTGTATGTGAACCCCCTCGAGCGTGCCTATGTTGCCAGCGTTCACCGGAGATGGTTGAAGGAGACCTACGTTATGCCTACCAAGGGTTGAAGGATACTACAAAGGCAAAGAGTCGGTGGAGGATCACCTCCCGACATCTATTACTCAGGGGGCAAGCACCTTACACTCTGACGAAGACATGGAGGACAAGATCAAGCTACTGGAGCCGCGGGTGCAGAAGCTTATAAGGACCTATCTGCAGGTGTTCCGGGAAATACCACCCCCAGCCTCATGTGACAAGCTGGTACAGATGGACCTCAAGCAGAAACCCGAGTTCGTGGGTCACATAATCCGGAGGAGACCCTATCCGGCTCCTAAAGAGCAGGCCGGGGAGATTGAGCGACAGATACAAGAATGTATCGACGCTGGTCTAGTCCTGGAGTACAAGCAAGGAGACTAACCCCAACACTGCAGCCCCTGTTTCCTGGTGGCTAAACCTGGGTCTACAGCCAAAGGGCTGGTAGTGGACTACGGAGAGCTGAACAAGAAAGCGCCGAACCACTCAGGGTCCATTCTTAATATGGAGTCTACCCTTGAGAAGATAGCCTCCTGTTGCTACAAGACCAAGATGGACAAGAGAAGTGGACTTTTACAGGTGGACGTGACGCCCAACGCCCAGGAACTACTCGCCTTCATCACCCCTCAGGAGAGGGTGTTCAAGTGGAAAGTCACGCCCTTTGGCGTGGCCAACACACCTGCTCTTTTTCAAGAGCTGATGAACAAGATCCTGTCAATCATACGACGAAGACCTAAGGTGCAAGAACCCATATCCCGTGGGGCCCAGATGGAAGCACACATTGACGATGTATGCCTCGGGACCAATACCCAGGAGGATCACCTAATCCTTTTGGGTGAGTTCTTTGCGGTCAGCCAGGAGAACCACACACGACTCAAACTGGAGAAGTGTGAGTTCATGCAGGAGACCATGCAGTACCCGTGGTTTGATGTTGGCTATGCGTGGTGGACCCCAGTGGCCTCTAAGGCCAAACCCCTGATGGACGCTAAGGTGCGACATGAAGACCCCAAGAAAGGACTCCATGACGTACGCAGTTTCATTTGGGCGTGCAACTTCTATCGCCGTCATATCAAGAACTTCACCTACACCAGCGCCATTCTGAAGCACTTGATCAAGAAGAGTACTACTTGGCGCTGGGGCCCACAAGAGCAACAAGCGTTTGCCAAACTCAAAGAAAAGGTGGCCAACGCTGAGTGCTTGGGTGTGCCTAGAGCACAAGGTGAGATTATCCTGGTGACTGACGCTAGCAATGTGGGCGGTGGTGGAACGTTGTTCCAATGGCAAGCACAAGAGAAGGAAGAGTTCGACTCGGCTATTTCTCAATGGGGGACTGAAGGTCTCAACCGAGATGGAACTCTCAAGCACAGCTACCCTGACGACAAGTAGGTCCTAGTACCCCTGGGCCACTGGAACTGGAAATGGAACCAGGCCAGGGGGAACTACTCCACCTATGAGCAGGAGTTGCTCGCGGGTATGCTGGTGCTATCCTCTCAAGCACGACTGTTGGGGAGGAACCCTGTGGTCTGGCTGTGCGACCAAGAGCCGGTCGGCACTTCCCAGAAGGGTCCCCCACCTGAGAAGGCCAAGCTACGGCGCTGGTGGACCTACCTCAGCCAACTACGGCTGACGGTACACCATATTCAGGGAGTGAAGAACGAGTGTGCGGACTGCATCAGCCGCAACAACTTCGACGCCCTGATTGGTGCCTGGTCTGATGCGCTAGCTAACGAGGCGTACAGCTGTATGGACGTGCACTTGGACCTCAACATGACTATGATACGCCCCCTAGATGGACTGTAACAAGCGGAGTACCTGAATGAGTTTGGGGATATCTACAAGCGCCTGGTGAAACGCCTTGAACCCCTCCTGATCAGCCAAGAACAGTGGAAGAGGGACAAGAGCTACCTCTGGCACGAGGACCTCATCGTGGTACCCAGTGACAGAGTCCCAGCGCTGCTGAAGTGGACCCATGAGTCCAGCGGTCATGTGGGTCCGGACCGTACCCTGAGGCTATTCAAGCAGTGGTTCCACACTATGTGGACTGATGACCACCTGCAAGAAAATTTCTCCAGCCATTCGTGGACAAGCGCCCGTGTAGGTCCTGCAAACCTGGGGATATCAGGGACAGGGGTCTCTACTTGACCCTGCCCATCCCTCACTGTGCTAACAGTGTTCTCCACGTGGACTACACAGAGATGCCGAAGTTTGGGGGCTATGACTTCGCCCTCGTGGTGACCTGTGGTTTGACCAGGTTTACCAGGGTGTTCCCATGTACGCAGCACATTACTGGGGAGGAGACTATCAAGATACTCCTGGCGCAGTGGTTTTGTGTCTATTGGGCGCCCAAGGGGATCAACTCTGATGAGGACGTACGAGTACGCTCGGATACCGGTTGGTACAAGAGGGTCCTGAGATCCCTCAATGTCCAGGTGTCTACGGCGATTCCCCACTCTCACACGAGCAACCCCCTATGTGAGCGACAGATTTGTGTCCTCAAGGAGAATGTAAGGATATGATGCAAAACTGGAAGCACCAGAGACTGGGTGACACTATTCCCGGTCAAATCCTTGATGATGAACTCCCAAGAGAGTTCAGCTACGGGCTACTCGCCCCATGAACCTTTCCTAGGGCGCCCGGCGTGGTTCCTACATGCTCCCCATCCCGAGGATACCCATTCTTCTGTGGGTGAGTGGGTCCAGGAGCAACAAGCGAGGGTAGACAAAGCCAAGGCTATGCTCCAGAGAGTGAGGGAGCGTCAGTGGAACAAGAAGAAAAAGCACCGAGTACCGACCACCTACCAAGAAGGGGACTGGGTGCTGGGGCACCACAGCCAACTACCTGCCTGGCCACGCTCTACCAGCGATGACCCCTACTTCGGGCCGTACAAGATTCTATCTGTGGATGGACACCGTATCACAGTGCGGTGTTCTCCCCATCTAGGGGGGACCCTGGTGTGCACTGCTCAACACCTGAGGCGCTACTATGATCCTGAAGACCTATGTCGGGAGGAGTGGGAGCTGAACGACGAGGAGATCGCCGCCCTAGACCTACAGGGGGCTGCTAGCCCTATCGAAATTGAAGGGGACCTCCCCGACATGAACCCCCGAGGAGATGGCTAAGGAGGGCTTCTACCTGGTGAAGTCGGTCCTACGCCACCGCTACTGCCAGGGCTGGCGCTTCCTCACCCTCTTGGAAGGGTTTCGGAGTTGAAGAGGCCACCTGGGAGCCCTTCTCCGCGTTTGTTCTACCTGAGGGACGCCTAAACTCAGTTCTGATAGACTACCTGTCCCAGAACAACTTTGGTGAGGTGCTGAGGCTCGCTGAGACGCTTGCTTCCAAGACTAAAGCTAGGGACTGAACCTTTCCCTTTACCTGCCCAAGCGTATGTGTGAGTGTGCAATTCCTAAGGTCCTGAGAGCAAGCTGCAGAAATGGTGTACTAATTATACCCAAGTCTGCACGCATGCTAAACCTGGATGATGTCTTACCCGTGCCACGGGGTACGCCCCGGGTCTCTCCTCCCCTATGCGCCCAATTTCTGTGCTGGCGCAAAACCTTGGGGGAATACCAAGCATACTAATCCAGGTATTGTTTTCCCTACCTACCTGCCTACTACAGGGGAGGGGTGGCTAAAAGCTATGAAGGCTTGGAAACGCCTATTTGCTACGATGGCCAAAATCTAGCCTAACCACTGCCACTGCCCACCAACCCTGCTAAAATTGCAGGAAACGGGTGGGACAGTGACACACGCACTACAGGTCCTACACACCCTACAGTGGCACCATCCTGGTGGGCGAGCACTTCTGCAACTGGCTCAAGCCCCCACTCAGGACTACCACTCCTACACGCACGCTCTACTGGGTGGTGTTGAAGGAGAAGTCACGAGCCCTAGCGGCTCATCTGTGACATTGCGAGAAAAATTAGAGCTATTAAGCGTCTGTCGCCTAACAGGGACGCCACAACCGCATTGCACCGCAGGGCAGGACCGTTAGCCCCCCGTGACAACCACTCCCTGGCCGAAGGCCATCTGTTTTTTCACTAATCTCACCTCCAATCACCTGCAATCTTTCTAATCCAGCCCTCTATCGTTTTTTAGCGCTGCTACAAGGCACGTTCACTGAGACATGAGACCAGCAATGTGCATGCTGCATACCATAGGAGGACACCTGTAGTTTATACCTGATTCATTGAAGTCTTTTCTTTGATTTTCGAATTCTTGGAATTTTGATTCTTTCTGTCAGTGTGGATGAGATCTGTATGTTTATTTATTAATGTATGTCTCGTCATTTTTGTCATTATACGTAACATACGTTTATAATCTTATTAATTCTTTATTTTCTGGCGCTTCGCTAAGACCCGCTCTTACGCGCCGCCTTTTTCTGCGTGGGAATTTCTTGATTTCAAAAGTCACGAGATGACTACCAATTTTGTAAAAATGTGCATCTGATGCACAATCGGATTCTGTTCAGGTATGTGCTTTCAGAAAAATACTAGGCTGTCATTTGACGGATTTAGGTGTTGTCGCTTCGCGTTTGCGTGGATTCGTCTCTCATGCTTCCATTCCTCTGTTGTACAGATATCCTCGCAAAGTCTCGCTGAGTAGGTCGCTGTTCGGGCACAAAAGCAGCAGCAGGAGACTGAACCAGAACCAAGACCCCTCCAAGTGGCCATTCTAATGAGATCGTCGAAACCTCGCCCGAGTACCAGGACAGGTGTCTGCATCAGGTTCCATGAGACTTAGATTGAGCGTCCTATGAGCGTCTGGCGTTGGGTTGTGTTGCGCTGCGGCTTGGAGGGAGGGATGCATATCCATATGGTATTTGCACGCCCTATGCTAACCCCACCAAGCCACAGGAGCCCCGGCAGCGCCGAGAGCGCTCAGTCTTCAGTTGGAAATTGTCATGAGCATTGCAGCAAGAGTCGCTGGCCATGGTAAAGCGCTCATTTCTAGTGTTAGGGAAGCTATAGGTATTTCAAAGTAGGTGTGGAAACCAAGGAAAGGCCAAGGAAATATCCCTTTTTCCTGAAAATGCGACAGTGGTGGCCACCACAGAACAAGGGGGGAGTAAGAAAAAGTGCTTTTCCAATGCTCTAGGGTATACTTTAGTTGTATTAGAGGTGCTCTGAGCATCCTTGCATTTTTATCTTAGTATTGGCCTAACCAAAATGGGTGAAAACACATTTTGACCCACGGAACCAAACACTAAATCAGGATGTGGTGTGGACCCCCTGATCCCCACGTTATATGCACTAAAACATCGTTTCCTGACTGACTGAGGCACTGATATACTGGAGGCAGAACCTATGAATTTATCTATGTTTTCTCATGAATTCTTAGCTATCCTAGTGGTATGCACCCTAAGGGGCTGGGGCACCTCTTTTTGAGAGGTCCTGGGTTCAATACCCAGTCAGCCTAGCTAAGTAGGAATATCCCATGTGACATGGCAGTGACCTCAGCGCCACAGGTCATTCCACCTCAGCACCTATGGGACCCCAAACCAAATAGTGCACATCTCAAGATGGCAGTATGGAAGAGTGAGAGGCCATGGGGCAGTTTTTCAATCAGTTTTCCTCAAACATGTAAACTATTTCATCCTGAGTTGCAATGCATGTTAATAGCTGTGGTCTATTGTTGATAGTTGTCTTTATCTAACTCTTTGTGACGGCAGCCCTTCATGCTTCGATCCAGTTTATCTTCTACTTGCTTATCTTTGGCTTGGGTTATCCTGGATTGGTTGTATTTCAACAATAAAACATCTTCCTCATCAAAAACAAGCAGCAGGAGCCCTACACAAGCAGCAAGCAGCAGGAGATGCACAACAAAAACACAGTGCTGAAAACACTATAAAACGTTCTCTCAGCAACTGGGGGGGGGGTGTCGATGGCGGGGGCGGGACCACCATAACGGGTTAGGTAGGAGTGGTGTACCATTGGTCCCACGCTTCGATCACAGAGGCAACGGTGGCATAACGCGTAGCTAGGGTCTGCACGGCGCTAAAGCATTTGACCGTGTTGCTCTTGGGAATTTTAGGATGATCGGCCACACTGGCCGCCACTGCCCTAGAATACCGCTGGCAGCCCTGAACCACCGCGTCATATTTAGCCAACATAGACAAATTTGGGTCACCGTCTCCTTAAGACTGAGTGATGCCAGCGGCAGCAGATACAGCCTGAGAAAGCCTGGGATACAGCCTGGGAGCGCTGCGGCTCTTGAATTTGAGTCCGCAAGTCCTGCACCTGAGCCATCAGGGATTGGAGGCAAGTCACAGGTGTGCTTCAGGTCAGCCTCCCTCTGTGTTTGAGCGGGGCCCCTAGAAGCTCAGAATGAGGGACCTCCACCTGCACGAGGAGGGGATGACCCGCCACTGCCCCCGCCAGCAGCCCCCCCGGCCACAGTGGGACCAGAGGCCCCCCGCGCCGGGCACAACGGGGCCGTCAGGCGTACAGCAACAGGTACAGGCGCCCCCCCACCAGAAGAAAGCCCCCCCCCCCCCAAACACCCACCACGGGATGGCCAAATCAGGTACGGCAATCCGTTTATGTGTTCAATGTCAGCCCCCTCACCTAGGCTTTTGCCGCAGGCACATCTCCCGATTGCCGTAGACGCCCCAAAGATGTTGCAGAATGGGACAAATACAACAAGAAGAAAGCCGATGGCTACAGGTATTCATGCCGATAGATGCAGAAAAGATTTCTACGTCGGATAGATGAATTGTAATTTTCGGTTCTGAGACATTTAGCAGTTTGAAAGGTCATATCTCTAAAAGACAGAGCGATCCGTAGCGCGAACCTTTTGTGCACCTGATTAGTGTTCAATCCAAGCACACATCAACCGCGGTCCTGGTCCCAAACAAGTAGTGACAGTCAAAACGGCCCCATTCTACCTGCAATTCCTTGGTCGCCGGGCAGACCTGGGCAGTGAAGGGAACGGCTGAGCAGGGTAGGACAAAACAGCGTGTATGTATAAAATTTTCAATTATGGTCTATGGTCTGGCATTCTGGCTTGTGTTTCGAATATTGGCTGTTGAGCGGGGGTGCAAAGTAGTGGGGGGGGAGGGGGCATGGTAGTAATTTGTCATCCCATTTTCCGTTGCTGAATTAAATGAAAAAATTTGCACATTGTGGTTTTCATTCAATAGTAGGTATTTGTTGCACACCCATGTAGGTTGGGGTGGTGAATCGTGGAGATCACTTGTTTTTGGGTGATGATTAAGCAAGATGCCGGCAGATTTGAATGAAACCTCATGACCGAAAAGTTGACATGTCATTCCAAAGGGGTATTAGGGAGCTTTTTTCATTCTTTCAAGACTTTTTGGGGCTTTCAAGGCATGGAAATGCAATTTCAGGAATTTCAGGACACGCTTTGCAAATATCAGGGGTCATAAAAGCCTAGGTGCTGGCGGGGTGACAAAGGAGGGGAGATGGGACCAACAGGGTTCGGTTGCGGGGGTGGTGGTGGGGGTTCTTCTACCACAATATATTGTGGTTACCCATGAACCACCGTAAGTGATCGGATCAACGGATAGGAAGCAGAAACGGGCTCCCAGCCCGTTGCAACCTCTGAATCCCCCCCCAATAGGGCAGTACCTGCGTTGGGGGTCCTTAATAGGAAATGTAGTTGAGGGGGGGGAGGACAAATTTTTTGGGAGGGTTACTGCACCTCCCTCCACCAGATTCTCTCCCTCCCAGCACAGATTGTTAACCTTCGGGACCGCCGGGGAATCATCCGCTAGGGATGGCTCATCTTTCGTGCCACTCATAGGCACCGCAGACGTAGTACTGGCTCGGTCGTCCGTAGGTTCCGGAGGAGATTCCACGACAAGACATGGGCGGTTTTTGAACCCGCTCATAGGCACTGCGGATCCCTCCACAACAATATACTGAGGGGCCAGAAAGTCCTCCACCATGATGTAGTGGGGCATCGGGGATTCCTTCACAAGCATGGAGCAATTTCTGGTCCTTGACATAGGCTCGGGCGGTGCAGGCGATGAGGCAACGGAAATAGGGGAATGATGAAGGGGCCTATGTTCCAGCACTTCAATCTCCTCCTCTGCTTCGTTGCACCCCTGTTCCAACGCCAGGGGACCGACACCATGCTTGCCCCAGGACCAACACCCCCTGGGGCAGTGGGAGCCCCACCACCCCACACAAAGTCCACAGGGGCGTCCTCCACCTGGGGGACCCAGCCCCGGCCAACGCCACCCCAGCCCGCGCCCTGGCCGGAATCACCTCTGGTCAGGTGGGTTACCACCTGGGGCTGGCCATGCTCTGCCTGTCAAAGTTGATCAGGCGGTGCTGGCCAACCAAGGGAATCATGCCCTGGATCTGGGTCATTCCCACCACGCACAGACAAATCGAAGCAGGCACCGACAAATGAAGGGACGCATCCCCCAAGCAACAACAAGCCCTCATATGTTTTTTTTCTTGTGTTTTCACATACTTGTTTTTGATTTTAGTCATCCATTTTTTCATCGCCTCTGACCACCAATAATCGCCAAAATCACACTCAACTGTTTCTTCCCTCTCACTGAAACAATTTCAATGACCATCCGGCACAAAACCACATTGCCATTCACCAGGTCCACATATTGCAAATTTAGGAAAGCCTGCTTGTAGCCCATGGTTTCAGTTATGAAAGTGGTTAGCACCTTGGGCAGGTTTAAACTTCGTTTTGTACATATGCGGCTGTCCGTCGGTGAACCTCGCATGGGAGCAATGTTTTGTGTTTCTTCGGCGGGGGACCGCCATGCCTCAAAAAAAAAAAAGCCCTCATATGTGTCTACCACGCCGCCCACAGAATCCACCGGCGTGTAGGCCTCCATCCACCCCTGAAATACCCTCTCCCCATCACAAACCAATAGATACACCAGGTGCGCCCAAGCATCTGCAAAATCCTCACTGCAGCTGCGGCGGACGGCAAACTCCAAATCCAGACCTGGGGACCTACACGAGACCACATATTCACCCAAGGGTGACCGAACACGAGGGTTGACGCACCACACGCGAACCCCAGCCAACACCCCCTGACCTTCCTTTCGCAGACACCGGCCCGAAATCTACCTATTGGCCCGCGACAAGGATAGCCACCCCCGACCCGAGAACCCGCTAAGACCTGCCACGGAGAGCCCCATGATGCTTGACCTGCCGCCCTCCACACCCGGCATTTCAAACACACCCGCACCAAAAACTCCAGGCCCCACGAAACACCGACCGTACCCAGCGGCCCACACACATCCACGGCGCACAGCCCCGTAACCTTAGGCACGTCCCCCCCGGCTCACGAATGCACCCCACACGAACTGTTCCCCCTCGTGGGCACTGAGGCGCACATCCTCACAAATTTCAGGAGCCCAGCCAAGCCCAACCCATTCGGTGGTGACCGCAGCCCCACACCTCCCCCACATGCCGCTGCCGACCAGATCGGTCCCCCACACCGCCGGGACGCAACCGCCCCCAACCCGCAGCCTGAGGAGGTGGCCTCCATCCTCCCCGCGGTGGCTGCGGCAGCAGCAGCCACCCCTGCCCGCATGACGGCACAACCCGCATCCCACCGGACCACCACCTCCTCCTGGTCCTCATCATTCTCATCATCCTCCCCTGCCTCCACGCCCCTCTCTGCGGACCTCATCCACGAGGCCGCGACCAAAGCCAAAGCCGGCGCCCCCCCGACAACCACGCGGGCGGTCTCAGCACCCCCGCATTAGACCGGGAACCCCACTTGCCCGTAGCCGGTCTCCGAGCACCTCGAGGACAACCTCCTCTACCACCTGGAGCCGGTCTCAAAACCCAAGCCCGACCCGAGTCTGCAGCCGGAGCCCCAGCGCCAGCAACAGCACCACCTGCAACACCACCAACACCACCAGAACCCCCACCACTGGCAGCACCACCATCACGGCCACACGCAATGTCAGCATTAACACCCACGACTGGGGCGGCAGCAGCAGCGACAGAAACGACCCCGCGATCAGAACCCTGAGCCCACTGCATCCCGCGCCCCCCTACCCCGAGCACGAACCGCCACCACGGAGGAAGCCACGCAGCACGATCCCATCTAAACACTCGTCCACATCACCATCTCCAAGCGCCCCGCGGTCCGGCCCCGACAAACCACCACCAGCGCCGGCCAGACCGACCCAGGGACATGGAGCCCCTCGACCTTGGTCTTCGTCAAACCCAACCCCAGACCCGGCCCAACTATCCGAAACCCTCTGCAGCCCGGAGAACTGCAAATGATGCCCGAGCCCCTTATCCGACTGCAGCGCCAAGGGATTCCGGGAGCAAACCCGCAGCACTAGCACCCCCACCACCCCCAGCACCACCATCAGCCCCACCACCAGCACCACCAACACCACCACCACCACCACCACCACGACCACCACCAAAACCACCAACTGAACCACCTCCAGCCCCAACACCAACACGAACACCACCATCACAACCACCACCAACACCACCACCACCACCTTCGACCTTTCAGGGCAGGATTTCAGATACTCAGTCTCTTCATCCTGCACTTCAGTGTTCGTTTACTCTGTAAATGAGGGAAATGGCGGATTTGCATGGGAGACCCCTATGTCACTGCAACCCACCCAGCACTGAACTCAGTTTGTTGCTACACTTTGGGCGGGAAACCGCCATGCCCAAAAAAACACCACCACCACCCCCACCACCACCGCCCACCACCCTACCTTACCGGCTCACAAACCCCATGCACGAGCAACACCCACCCCCACCTGGCACCCAACGCCACTACCCAGCCTACCACCAAGAGCTGCCAACCCCCCACCAGGCACTGTATGCGCACAGCCACCACGGTCACGCCGAAGGAGGCCAGCCTCCCCAAGGCCACCCACACCCGGGACAGCACTTGACCCATACAACCTGCCGTCCCCACCACTGCATCCATCCCAGCCGGCACAACCTGCCTACGCAGCGGAACCACACGGGGCAGAAGTCTTTTCCCCTCCCCCGCCCTACCCGGCAGAAGCGCACGATGCCCCCCTGGAACCGCCATCGCCCCCCGCATTCGCTGGGCTCGCCTTGCGAGGAATCCTGCTCCTGAAACCGCCCCGTTCCCCTCTCCCCCGAATGACGCTCCCGCCCCCGCCTGTCCCACTCTCCGCGGCGCCAGCGCGCGCCCCCCACCCCCGACCCCACTCTCACCGCTCCGGCTCCCCGAGGCGCCGCCGTAAATCCTGAAGACTTCGCTCCCGCCACTGCTGCTCCCCGGGACGTTACCACGCAGGGCACCGCCGCCCCATGTCCGTGTCCCCCTCACCGCACGAACAGCATCCCCGGCCCCACGTTTCCCACACCCCACACCACCAACACGCGTCCCCCGCCCCCAGCCCCCGCCACGGCCGCTCCCGGATCCCAAGCTCGGACCCCCCCCCCCCAACCCACCCGCTGACCTCACCTGGTGGTCCGCCCCTGCCCTGCGGGAGCTTTTTCGCTGGGTGAGGTGGGTAGGGGGATCGAGCAAGCCTGAGGGGCACCACCGCCTCCACACCTTCGAGAAGCTCCTTGCCTGCACCCCCTACGACCCCGAAGAAACCGCCCCGAAGGCCACCATGCCGCACGGCGCATGGGAAACGCGCCTCGGGAAGTGGCTCAGGGCCTGCTACCCCGCTACAACCCCGAGACCCTCCGCGAGTGGCTCCAAACAACCCACCCCCAAGCATGGGCCATTGGCGCCCCCTGGGTCCACCACCAACCCACAAGCAGAGCACCGGGAAAGGAGAGCGCAAAAGGGAAGGTCTGCGGCAAAAGGGCAAGGAACGGCGCAGAGTGAGGGGAGTACATCAAAGGGAGAAGGCGCACCAGGGACACCACAAGAGGGAGGAACCACTGTAACAACACAAGGAGGACCAACACCAGGAGGAGGAAAGGGAAGCGGCCACAACGCTAGGGTTGGAGAACGGCACAAGAACAGCAACCAAGGCAAACACCCATGGAAGGGGGACGCGCTGAACCGGCGGGACCGACACCGCCCCACTCTCGCGCACCGAGTCAGCGCAGACCAGCCCACCACGCGAAATCCACTACACTCTGAGAGAGAAAGGGCCCTCGCACAACCACCATCGCACGAGGGCACGGGCACCAGAAAGGGGCAGCCCCAGGGACACACGCCCGCCATGCCGGGCAAGCGGGCCCACCCTGACCCGGCACCAACACGAGCTGGATCAACCACACCGAGTCACTCCCACCAACCACCGGCCTCTGCACAGGTTGAGAGGGGTCCTGGCACGAAGGCAGACACAGAACGCGGGCTGCCGCAACCAAAACCACCGCACCCAAACTACCAGGCGACAGCCCCGGCCGCCCTCCACTGGAGCAGCCACCACAGGGACACAGGGGCAGTAACACCAGGGGAGGGAAGGGGAAAGGGCCACAACACAGGGAACGGGCAACGGCATGAGGGCAGGGAGAAGGACGAACACCCAGGGGAGGAGAACAAGCCAAGCCATTGGGGCCGGCACCACCCCACCCCACCAGGCCAGCCACACCCCAAGGGAAGAAGACCCCCTAGGAGGGCACGGAACAACACCACACCAAGGCAAAGACCCCCAGGGAAGGCAACCCAATGGTCACACGCCTGCCGTAGCAGGCGAGCCGGCCCAACCAGGCCAGCCATATCACTGACCAAGCGATCCACATCAACCACACCGGAGCACACCCGCCCGCCACCAGCCAGCTGGATAACCCAAGCCCGCACAGAGCCCCCGCACGAGGCCGTGACAGTCAAACCGCAAGCCTGACCCTTGCCGCCACCACCGCACGCCGGACCAGAGAGTACAGAACGGACTAACCCCCGGAGAGCTAACGGTTGGCCTAACCCGATCAAACCGCCTCACAACCTGATAGTGGAGGACAAACAGCCAGCGGCACTAAACACCGCAACACAGCAGCCCGCCAACCACTCACCATCAGCCTGACCCTCCGAACCACACAGCACAAGCCAAGAGGCAGCGTCCACCACACTCCCGACGGATCAACTGGCGCGACCACCGCCCCCACGGCGGGGGCACCTGTCACGCGGCCAGCTGGACCAGACACAACCCCCTCCCAGCAAGGACACAACGGCCTGCCCACATGAGAGGGCGCTGGGGCGGAACTCCTGGAGGGACAGGGTTTGGGGGAGGTGTGAGAGTCCGGTGAGGATGTGGCACAGCCGGTTCGGGGTTATCTCCACACCCCCGACATTCAAAGAGGCAAAGGAGAGTGTGTAGTAAATGAGTGTGCGTGTGGGCGGTGGCACATCAGGCATCGCCAAATCAGCAGAGCTCTGAGTCGTCTGATCGCTGTGATGCTCTCTGCTGGCCGCCTGGGAGGTAGCAGGTTCGGGCACGGCAGGCTGGCTCTCAGTGAAGCTGGTTCGGACCCCTGTGGCCATCTTGGCGTCACTTGGGGTGTGTATCTATGTGCCGGCAAGCCGCCATTGGCTGATATCATACTCTCTCATCCACCTGACCTAAGCTGATGTGATACTGTGATAGGTTTGGCCATTCCGGCTATGAGCGGCCATATTCAGTACCGAGGCGCCGCCAGCTGAAATTTATATATCGGATAAATCAGGAATCAACAGGGTTTTTTCATCATAATGTTTCCGTAATTTTCCAGCCTTCCGTTCTGATTGTCAATGTATCGGCGACTGTCAGTGGGCTCGCGATTTTGCGGTAACCGATTGGTTAACTGTTTTTTACAGATATTTTGGCGGTAACTCCGATGAAGGGTCAGATTTCATCAGTGAAGGGTTCGTTGCTTCCGCAATTTTCATATTTTACACTCGCAAAATTAATCCAATTTTTTCAGACTTTCAGAATCGGATTTTCGACTTCGACATCGCCGCACGCGATATGATGAATCCAGAGTGGTCATACATTTTTCCCCGATCACGAATCACCCTTCCTCTTGTTGTGTCCTTCATTTTGCTTGGAGTTATAGTCGAAACCAAAGTGATTCGTGAGGCCACTTTGAAGAATCATATCTCCGGCTAACGGCGAGGAATATCAATATCGAGAATTGGGTTCAGACCGCCTTGGTCTCAACTTGATTTGGGAAGCATCAAACGCCTTTGGTGTGTACACATGCCCGGTATAGCAAGGGATAATGGTCAAGGGGGTGGAAAGTGATATATAACTCTTGGACCGTGCAACCGAATATTTTAATGCGACTTTTGAGTGTACCGCTTGAGTGTTGGGGTTGCATAGCAACTTTCTTTGGGTTCCTACATATTTTTAACGTGAAGTTATGTCCATGGAGGGGCATGGCATACCATGGTGGGAGCCACTTTTTGAGGGTATGTGTTATATGCATGGTATGTGCTTCGATATGCTCACGCCCATGTCATATATCTCCGTTTGTAGGAAGATCTATGGAGTCATACGTGGCAAGGGCTTCGCCCATGTCCCAATGATGAGCTCCATAGCGCTAGACTAAGTCTACCGCTCATCTGGTGCATCCAGGAGGGCTTACGGGGCGACCCACAAGCGCCATTATCAATTTTCCCATTTTCGTGGTGCGTGTTGGGAGGAGGTTCGAAGGTGTCCCTATGCGTCCATGTGGGGATCCAAGTGGGGGGTTTGTTTGCAAATGGTCCCAAGCAATTGTGTTTTGAATCATATGTTGATACCATTGGTGAGCGAAGTTATATACTATTGTAATTATCTTGGATTTGGCATTATTTGCATGTTTTTGACCTCATTTTATGCTCAATTTTGTATTTTATGTGCTCAACTGGTCGGCAAACAGTAACGTGCCTAGAGATCAGTGAACTATGGTATGTTGCCTAGATGTTGGCATATGCTTCGGGGTAGTACTTCACCATATGCCAGATCACGTGGTCACTCTGGCGTGGCACATGAGGCCCAACAAAATTAGGTCTCAAATTCAGGAGTTGACTTGTGAAGCATGTCATGTACATAACCGGAAAGGTTTGGGAGCCAATGATGGAATATTCTTGGGCATGGACCTTTGGTCTATATCACCCTTGTAAATTACTTTCCGGTTTGACACATGCATGGAGTATATGAACATTTGCCGTATGCACTTTTGAGTATATAATTGATTTTGGGCATAATGGTGTGATTTGCCTGATTTTGCCATGTTGTGAGGTCATCTTCATGGGGCAGTTCTCCAAGCCCAATCTACTCCAAGTCCAACCAAGGTTATATCAGGGTAGGGCAGGGTCCTGAGTGCCACTCTAGGCCATGACACGCCACCTCCCACATTGGGCTAGGATTGAGAGGCTTCGGAGTGAACTCTCTTTTGGGGTTTGTGTAGTGACTTTTGACACATGGCATTTAGCCATCTTATTTGACTGGGTTCAGGGCATCATGTTGGTGAGTTAAGGGAGGTTCTTGAGTCCAGGGAATGAGGGGTCTATGGCTGTGATTGTGTATGTTTACCTCTTTCCCCAACTTTGCTTTATTTGTGTTCATATGCCAATTTCAGGGCTTTCCTCTTTGGTGCAATTCTTGTACATGCCCGCCACCGTGGGACGACCGGTGTGCTGAACGGAAGCCCGCAGCGTGGATTGGATTGTGGATTGGGTTATTGCTGTATTTGTGGGATCTGGTTGCTGTTCAGGGTTCAAGGAGGATTGTATTTTCTATATTTTTGGATTTCGGACCCTGAATTTTGAGAAATGCAATCGCTGATCAGGAGCAAGTCAGCAGGGGTGACAGGCGGAAGGGGCACAGCAGGGGCCGGTCCTGGTAGGGACCTTTCTTATGGTAGCAGAGGCGCACCTGCTGCCCCTACCTACCGCCGACCCGGGGACTTGGGCCCCTATGAGCCCTGCCCAAGTACGCCCCGGGTACGTATTGTGGACGCGGTGGAGACCACGCCGGAGATTGGAGCCAGAGAAGAGCCGAGACGCTCAGGAGCATGGCGAACTCCGGAAGTTGAAGCCCGAAGAGAAGTACGACGTTCGGGAAGAGGAGGATTTGACATGGAGGACCTGGTCTCCATGTGTGAGCGTCGCTGCCGAAAGGCATGCAACCTCCGCTCTGCCGCGGAGGACTCTGAGGAAACCTGCCATTTAGGCAGCAGTGGAGGACATGCCCGGCGCTAACCGAAGCGCGGGTCACCCAAGCCCGCGGGAGAGGACGCCGGGGCTATGGATACGGACCCCAGCCTGGTCAGGCTGTGGGACTCCGAGGGGCACTCCGGGGGCTAACGGACAGCTTTTGAGCAACTTTTGGAGTCGAAGGAGACAGCCAGACCGCCCGCAAGGGCGAACACGGCCCCAGAACCCTGCCTGGAGCATGACGCCGAGGCGTTGGAGAGGCCCGCCAGAGCCAGAACCTTAGGCAGCTCTAGTTGCATGGTCAAAATCACACCAAATGCACCCAATTTGGACCATGCAAAAAAATATTTTTCACAGGCTCTGGTTTTTGAAAACAGAATATTACTCCAAAGAAAGTATCTTTCTTACCATTTGTGCCATTTTGTGCCTTTTTTCGGACAGCCGAAAACAAAAAAAAACTATAAAAAAATAAAGAAATCCTATGATTTCAGTGGAAAATAATGTGCTTTTAGCGGAAATTGGCCAATAAATACCTTTTGCGTTCCCCTTGTTTTTTGGATGAACATGGTCTGCAGAAAACATGATTGCAACATCATTTTCCGTTCTGCATGTTCATTGCATACCTGGAAAAATGATTTATTGATCGAATTCTATGCGCGAGGCCTCGCGCAATCAGGAACAAGGATCATTAAAACAGAAGCATGGCGGATTAAATATCAATGCAAAGCATATGCAACATGTGGTTCAAGGGCTGCCCCATGCGCGAGGCCTCGCGAAAAAATTACTAAACGAAAAAACCTCACCCGATTCATTTTCCTTTGGAAAGACGCCTTCAGGGTCGGGTGGTCTTACTACCCACCCCACGGTTTGATTTTTGATTTGCACTGTCTGAAAAAAGAGGTATAGGTTGTGATTTTGAAGTTCTGGGACTGCATTGCAGTCCTCATTGCGCGAGGCCTCGCGCAAAAAAAGGCCCAGAAAATATATTCTTTGTACCATTGTGATGGGTTCTCATCTGATAGCGCTTGTGCACAACCTTCATTGAAGCAACAAGTACCTAAATTGTCGTTGAGTCATTGAAATTTACCAGAAGCTTGCCCCCCCTGGAGGTGAAAATCTCTTTTTGGGCTTGATCAGCCCCTGCGCTTGGCAGACTGCTTCCCCCAGGGCACCTTCTTTCTCCAGGTATCGAACATCATCTTGATAAATGGTGTCGTTTGCACTACATTGCATTTTACTCTCCAAAAAATCAGTTTTTTTGGCCCAAACAAACGCTCAAAAAAGTGCCACGCATGACAAATTCATATTTTCTTTGCACATTATACTTTCATCCATAGTCAACAACGGAAGGATCAAGGTTTTCTTCAGCCAAAGCTACAAGGGGGGTCCCTGTCCAGCTCAGCGTCATCTGTTGAGTGGACATGCTTCATGTGTTACCAGTGATACTCGTTTTTTTGCTTGACACTCCCCATAACTTGTGGCAGGTGTGCATCATGAGCAATGCTGAAGGATGCACCCTGTGCAACACCTCCGTATGTGCTCCTTTTGTTAGGAATGCAACATCATTAGAAATGATTTCTTGAGTCATCAATTAGATTTGCAAGGCTTGTTTAGAGCGCTGAATGTCCGCCCGCGTAAACATATTGTACAATGTGATCAAGTCAAGGGTGCCTGTAATGTCACTCCAGTGTAGGCGCCTGCTTGATTCCTCAAATCTACCAACATTACCTGACTTTGGAGGGGCAATGGACTGCTCCTTGCGCGAGGCCTCGCGCAAGAAACAGTCCATTGCCCCCAAAAAAGCATTCTTTGGACCCATGAGGACAACGAAAAGGCCGAAATTCCTTACATAAGAGTTCTTTTGGTGTTTGAAAAACGGCTTGATTTTTTGCAAGCCAAAGAATGGTTCTTTTCATGTTTTCTGAGGCCCTGTATTTTGGGCACTTTCTGTCTTTTTATACCATGCAACTTGAGCCGCCTAAGAGAACTGCGCCTGTGGCCCGGCACACGGAGCCAACGCGGAATAGCATGGGCGACATACCCATGGCGGAGGGGTCCGAGGCGCCGGGAACCGCGGGATGCGCCGGATCAGGTGGAAAGCACGCTGAGTGCCACTGCAAGCAGGTGTCCTTCCTCATGGGCAAGTACCCAAAGATGCGGATGCACGCCATCGTGCATCGCCTCGACAGCCTCGACAACGCGAAGAGTGGCCTAGAGGAGGACGTCGCCAGGATCCTGGATGACCAGTCGGCCGCGGAGAGAGACATGGCGGAGCTGCAAGCGGAACGGGACCAGTACCAGGAGAATCTGGAGCTGGCCCTGCACAAGCAGCAGCAAGTGGTGGACAGCCTCCTCCACCTAGTGGAGGACATGTCGGGACCCCTGAGAAGGCTAGGAGAGTGACAGCCCCTCACCTCGGGTCCGGAGCTCCCGGCAAAGCCGGCAGCGACAGAGCTGGTGGAGCGGGTTAAGACCCTCAGGAGCGCCATGGGTAAAGCCATGGGCGGCCCTGCAGAGGCACCCTACGCGCCTCCGCGTGTTGACCCGGGTGCGCTGCCGTTTGTTCCCATGTTCAGCGAATCCACAATGCTCGGGGAACACACGGCACCGGCCGGGTCCATGCGGGAAGGGCACGCAACCACGGACCCGAAGAGCCTGACGGTACTGATGTCCCATGCCGCTGCCCAGGATCCACCGACCACGAAGACTGCCCATGCAGTTTATGCGGAAGAGGAGATCCAGAGCCAGACCATGCAGGGACGAAGCATGGCAAGCGCCGACGGACATGGTCGAGGCCACCCAGGCGGAAACATGTGGGTGAAGGACCCTCATTTGGGGATATGGACAGCCGGTGGAGCAAGTCCTTCCCGCATTCCAAACCCCATGGGTTCAGGCCCAACTGGACCGCACTCCATGGAGGAGAGGGATGTACGGGGAGTGTACTCACACCCCCCGGCCACAGGTGGTAACCGTCTCGGTGGAGTAGTGGCTGCGGACGTCGGAGACGCCATCAGGATTGACGACCTCAGGGGAATCAAAATCCCCTATTACGATGGCAACCCCTCCAACTTCATCCTGGATTCGGAGGACTTCGCCGAGGAGGTCGTCGGCGAGATGAGAGGAGCGCCAAGGGACAAGTGGGTATGCCGGACATTCCCACACAGGCTGGCGCAGGACCTGAAGGAGGAGCTCAGGGATCAGATCCGCGAGGGAGTGATCCAGACGGAGCAGGCCTCCCTCCAGTGGCTGGAGGACGACGAGCGAGTGGACGCCCCGAACCAGAAGTTGGCGGATTTGTGGTCCATTCCGCTGCCGTTGGAGCGCGGAGAGCTGAGGGTCCGGGAATGGAATCGGTACATCCGAAAGTACCGAAGAAGCCTCAAGCTGGTGGAGACCTGGAATGAGGCCAGCGAGATCCGTCACCTGCTGAAGGACATCCTCCCCGGCCACTGGAAGAGGAGAGTGGAGGACGAGGAAAACAAGAGAGCCAAGAAGCGCGTGGCGGTGAGAATCATGGCGCAGAGGATACCCATGCGGGTATCATGGAGTTCTTCAGGAGGAACCTGGGCGAGCCCAACCGGATGTTGGGACTGAAGAACGCCGTGTACGTGGAGGTATTTGGCGACACCATGAGGCAAAGGCTGATGCGCCTCAACAACGTGGAGTGGAGGCGCGGACAGCAGCTGAGGATGCAAGTCATCTTCGCCCGCATGAGCCTGGACGAGATTGTGAAGTACATCACGGTGGAGCTGAAGCTCAACGCCAAGAACGAGGCCCACGTGCAGGATCGACAAGGTCATGGACAACGAGGCCACCGAGAAGACCGCCATCATCGGGAGATCCAGGAGGACAGGGCGAACTCCGCGGAGGATGGTAGTGGAAGTGGCCAAGACCACTGGACTGGGTCCCGGGAGGATCACGAGGAGGTTCATTTCTTCGCGTTTGTGGCGCACAACGTGAGGGACCACGGGCAGGATCGGTCCAGATGGAACCGGGTGGGACCCAAGAAGGGCAAAGAGCCAAGGAGGATCCGGAACCCACCGCTCTCGTTCCGGGAGTACAGGTCTCAGCACGACGGGTGCTGCGTCTGTTATGGCAAGGGAAACAACCAGGCACACGACCACCGTCAGTGCAAGGTGTATGAGGCGGACAAGAAGGCCTACTTCGCCGCCCACCCCGAGAAGAAGCCCAAGGAGCAGCGGATTGCCGATTGGAAGGCGAAGGGCGGAGACGGGGGAAAAGGACAAGGCAAAGGCCAAGGGAAAGGCGGAGGAAGAGGCTATGGTGGTGGACCTGGCCAAGACCGACGGGTGAGGTCAATTGAGGAGGTTGCTGACGACATGTTGAGGACGTTGGAGGAACTTAAAGCCCAGCAACGTGGTGGACAAAGTCCTGGTGGATCGCAGCCGGAAGGGGCTGCGGGAAGTCAAGTCTAGAGGAGCCCCCACGGGAGTGGCACCTCGGAGGTCTCTCCTCCGAAAATCAGTGGAATCCGTGAGGAATCTGAGGCACGTCGGGTGCCGAAGAAGGCTCCAGAAGAGCCAGAACCACTGAGTTTCGCCACTCCCAACCCCTGGAGCGCCCTGCCAAGGGAAGCACATGTGGGTACGGGACATGGCAAGAAGGAAAGAGCGGCCACGGAGAGCCCCGTGGATGGGCAGGACCAGCCCAAGATCTACACCATCCGCGACCATACCCTTGAAGTCCTGATGCACCCGGACGTGCTAGAGTTGCATGCCGTGAGAGTCGTCCATACGCCTCATGGTGACGAGCGGCAGTTGTCCTTGAAAGTGCGAGTACAGTGCAGACGAGAGGAGAAGGTGGTGGATGTGTTGGTGGATACGGGTGCCCAGGTGAGCCTGGTCCGGAGAGGGTTATTCAAGGAGGAACTCCTGCAGCCCAGCCGGAGACCGGTCCGCCTGAAGGTCCCCAACGGAGAGATTATGGGTTGTGACACCCATGAGGCCACTATCAGTATGGAATTCTGGGAGCATGAGCGCTTGAACCGCCCTGATTTGGCGAACGGAAGCACGCTATCCGGGAACTTCTATGTGGCCGACATTACAGATTGGGATATGATCATGGGGTATGACGTCATGGTGGCAAACGCCATTGGAGCCCTTCCCCATCGTGCAACGCTGGTCCGGGAGGATGATGAATGCCTCACATGGCTGTCCACGGACTATGCATGCGGATCATCCCAATGGAATGCTGAGGAAGAGGATCGGATCGTCCAAGCGGTGCAAGCTGTGGGTACCAAGTCCAGAGGAGACCGTGGAGTTCAGCTCACGGAGTATGGAATGGCGCCGCAGGTGTATGCCAGGATGATCCAGACGCTGGGAGCCGAAGCGCCCGAGACGGACGTCTTCGCTTCCCGGGATGCCCCACTTTTGCGGAAGTGTAGGAGGTATTGGCATTGAGGAGACTCAGCCTGGCAAAGGCATTGAGGTTTGAAGGAGTGGGGGCCCATGTATTGGCATGGCTCCCTGGACAATACCAGATGTACGGTGGAGAACATCGTCGCGGATAGGGCGAAGGGGATCCTGGTCATAACCGGCATAGGATCCACCCCATGTCCGCTGGAGGGTCTCAAGTCGACGCTGGACTCCATCACCCTGAACGAGATGTCATTCGGGCCAGAGAAGAAGTTGTTCATCGACGCCAAGGGTGTATTAATGCCCTCCCCGGGTCAAGCGTGGGGTACCAAGGCTTTCCTGGTGGATGGGGCGCAAGCCCAGCCCACTGGTGATGAAGCATTCATCCGTAGGGTTGAGGCGGTGCCCATGCGGGTCATGTTCGAGCCCAAGGAGGGGAGGGATCAGCCAGTTGATGGCATTGACATCCTGTCCCACTCCGAGATCGACGACGTCGTCAACTATATGCGGATGGGGATGCATGATCGTGTGGCAGCCAAGAAGATGCGGGCCATGGTCACATCTCCGCATTGCTGGGATGACAAGATGTTGGTCACCGGCAAGTACGAGAAGGATGAGTTCGTGGCGAGGGTCATGGATCACATCGCGGACCTATATTATGGTCCGCTTGGGTCGGACCCGCCGACGTGGGATTTTCCAAGAATGGGGGCCGAGAGCGACAAGAACCAGCCCGATGCCGCAAATTTTCGAAGATTATAGGTGGGAAGCGCGCCCCACGACAATGAAGACGGCATATCGGACGAGGAGAAGTCAGACTCGGACCCAGAAGAGGCCTATACCGCAGTGCGGTCGGTTGTATCGATACGGAAGCCCAGAAGCCCAGGAGAACCCGAAGGTCGCCGAGCTGAAGGAGAGGCTGATCAATGCCTATCCGCGGCTATTCAGTGGCGTCGCCAACAAGAACCCTCCAGATCGTGGGAGGTTTGGCACAGCGAGGATCAAGCTGAAGCCGAACCCCAAGATCTATCGTCATCAGGAGTACCAACTTCAGGGCGATCAAGCCGAGGTCATGAAGAAGTTATTGGCCGAGTTCATTGAGCGAGGATTGATCCAACCCTCCGACAGTGAGTGGGCCAGCCCAGCCTTCATCGTGCCCAAGAAGGAGAAGGGCGAGTGGAGGTTGGTGGTGGATTACAGGGGTTTGAAAGAGCAAACCGAGCACGACTCCTACTCGCTTCCCCTGATCGACACCATCCTCCAAAAGCAACAGAAAGAGCGGATCTTTACGGTGTTAGACCTGAAACACGGCTATCACCAGATGCCGCTACACCCAGACTCCAGGCCCTGCACAGCGATGTCGACACCGCTGGGGCCCATGCAGTGAAAAGTGGTGCCTATGGGCGCCAAAAAAGGTAACGCCCCTTTCCAGCGCATGATGGAGGACCTACTCGGTCCTGTCCGTGACTGTGCCGACCCCTTTGTGGACGACATCATCATCGGGTCCGGCACGGAGGACATCACTGAGGACGAGCTCATCGAAGCGCATGAGAAGGATCTGCGTCTAGTGCTCAGCGAGCTGGACAAGCACAACATGATGTGCAGGCCCACAAAAGCCTCACTCTTCGTGAAGGAAGTGGAGTTCGCGGGTCACGTGGTTGGTCACAGGCAACGCCGTCCCATGCCCGGGAAGCTGGCGTCCCTGCACCACTGGGAGAAGCCGCAGACCATCAGCGAACTCCGGTCCTTCATGGGGTTCTGCAACTACTATTCAGGCTATGTCGGGATGTATGCAGAACTGTCGGGGCCGCTGCACAAGATGCTGCAGGTGGGCAAGTTCGATGGCCGGAAGGGGAGCAAGAAGAAGCTTGCCTGGACCCCTGAGGCCGAAGATGCGTTCAGCCGCCTGAAGGAGCGACTCCTGGGGCAGCTGGGGCTATTCCTGGTGGACCCCGACAAGGGATTCGTGCTACGGACGGACGCCTCAGACTATGCTGTAGGGGCAGTCCTCGAGCAGATCCGAGACGACGGGTCACATGTACCCGTGGCGTTCTGGAGACGGATCCTGGCCGAGGGCCAACGTCGAACCTGGACCGCGAGGGAGAAGGAGAGATACGCCATTGTGTGTGCGCTAAGGAAGTGGTCTGGCCACATCGGATTGCAACCGGTGGTGGTTTGTGCGGATCATCAGTCCTTGCAGAGCTGGCACAAGGAGCACGTTGACACCCCCTCAGGACTGGCGGCAAGGAGAGCCCGATGGCACGAGATGTTCGCCAAGTTCGACCTCAGCGTCGTGTATGTCCCGGGGAAGGACAACACTGTGGCAGATTGCCTCAGTCGATGGGCCTACCCCGCAAGGAGGCCAAGCGCATCATCGAGATCGAGAAGGCCATGGAGCAAGAGGGGGTCAAGTGCTTTGTGGTGATGGCAAACCGTACGGACCTGGCCAAGTTCCTGGGTGCCCGCGTTCAAGCTATTTGAGAGGAAACCCTCGAGCAATGCATGGTGGCCCCTGTAGAGCTAGTCAGGTCGGTGCTCACAGAAGACTGGTCGGATTACTATGCGGCATCCGACCACTGGAGCAAGTACTGGAATGCCGTGAGCGCCCCGTCGGACGACGAATGGCCTGAGGGCTTGGCCGAGGATGGGGATAAACTGTTCCTCAAGTACAAGCTATTTGTCCCTGAGAATCGAATGGAGGAGCTCATTGACCACTGGCATAACGCCCAGCTCATGCATCCTGGTCGGAACAAGATGCAGCAGGGCCTGGAGTGGCGGTTCAAGTTCCCACCAGGGTACTACGTCCTCCTGGACAAGTACTGCAGCGACTGCGCCGTGTGTCGGGCCACGAAGAGCCCCAACCACTCCACGGCGGGCAACCCGGTGTATACGGCTATACCGGAGGCCCCCATGCGGTCCGTGGCCATGGACGTATTCGCCATGCCGGAGGTCACCGTGGAAGGAGAGACCTATGACTGTGTCATCCTGGCGGTGGATAGGCATAGCGGGTATATCGTGGCGGTCACGGGCAAGAAGTCCAAGAAGAAGGACAAGAAGGACAAGCATGGAGTGGGTCTGCAGGCCAAGATCGTCGCCAACGGCATGATCAGGCATTGGCTGACGAATTTTGATGTCCCAGCTGTCATCTGCAGCGATCGGGGCAGTCAGTTTGTGGGGACGTGGTTCATGACGATGTGCAAGCACATGCGCATTCGGCACGCCAAGACCGTGGCGTACCACAGCCGGTCGAATGGCCGAGCTGAGGTGGCGGAGCGGCAGATGTTCGAAAAGTTCCGCCAGCTGCACATCGACGAACCGGGCCGGAATTGGTACAATTCGCTGTCGAGAGTACTCCAGGCGTACCATGACCTTCCGGGATCCACGGGACTATCGCCCCATCGTATCCTGTTCCTGCAGGATCCAGTGTCACGCACTCTCCCGTGGTTGCACCATGGCAAAGTGGCCCGGGATGCGAATGCTATGATGGCTGAGGCAGATGACACGGCGGCCAAGGTGTGCAAGGCACTTCAGGACGAGCATGAGAAGAGGCCCAATTACTTCAAGCAAGGAAAGGTCCAGAAATATGCTCTCCAAGACACCGTGTGGGTGGAGCGGCACCACAAGGATGTCCTGTCCAGGCATCGGCAGGCATCTTGGTATGTGCCGGGGGTAATAGTGCGGAAGGTCGGGCAGGATGTGTATGCGGTGCGTGTGGGGGATATCAAGATCCTGGACGGCGACCATACCCAGCTTTGTCCCCGAGCACCAGACCCCAGCGGACCTCCCGTCACCTTCGAGTTCACGGCCGGCGATGTGGACTCGGACGACGAGGGTGAGGACGACGACTTCACCGCCGAGAGGATCCTGGCGGACAAGCCGGACCCAGGGACGCCTGGGGGTAGGCTTTATAAAGTCCGTTGGAAGGGATTCGCCGCATCCAGGGATTCGTGGGAGCCTCCGAGCAGTTTTGTGCCGAGGTACACCACAGTCTGTATGGACTATCTGAAGAAAAACAACATTTCTTTGGATGTCAAGGACGTGTTGGTCCATTTGGTGGCTGCAGTAGCACCGTAATGGATCCTCCTTGGCATCTTTGTTTGTTTTTGTGCTTGGGAGATGGGTGAGGGCCTTCATCCGGGGACTTTTGGGCCATCATTGGCCATATACCCCCTTCACTCGATCTCCACATATATATTTCATTGTGGTATACTTATTTAGGTCGACCGCCGACGTTTCTCTATCTTTGATCCCCTTGGTCCGTGTTGTAGATCAAGAGGAGACCGGATATGGCGTAGGGCACCGATTATCAGTGTCCTCACCCCTCCCTTGGGGCATGGGGGACGCCTACGACGTGTGTGGGGCCTCCATGTGTCCTTGGGACATGGGGGGGGGTGTGGAGCCCATTGGGGTCCTCCCGTCCTCTCTTCAATGACTTCCGAGCGGTAACAACGCTCTGACAAGGGGGGTGAAGCCCGTTCGGACCCCCGTGGCCATCTTGGGGTCACTTGGGGTGTGTATCTATGTGCCGGCAAGCCGCTATTGGCTGATATCATACTCTCACATCCACCTGACCTAACCTGATGTGATAGTGGGATAGGTTTGGCCACTCCGGCTATGAGCGGCCATATTCAGTACCGAGGCGCCGCCAGCTGAAATTTATATATCAGAATATCAGGAATCAAAAGGGTTTTTTTATCATACTGTTTCCGTGATTTTTCAGCCTTCCGTTCTGATTTTCAATGTATCGGCGACTGTCAGTTGGCTCGCGATTTTGCGGTAACCGATTGGTTAACTGTTATTTTGGCGGTAACTCCGATGAAGGATCAGATTGCATCAGTAAAGGGTTCGTTGCTTCCGCAATTTTCATATTATACACTCGCAAAATTAATCCGATTTTTTCAGACTTTCAGAATCGGATTTTCAACTTTGACATCGCCGCACGCGATATGATGAATCTCGAGTGGTCATACATTTTTCCCCCATCAAGAATCACCCTTTCTTTTTGTTGTGTCCTTCATTTTGCTTGGAGTTATAGTCGAAACAAAAGTGATTTGTGAGGCCACTTTGAAGAATCATATCTCCGGCTCACGGCGAGAAATATCAATATCGAGAATCGGGTTGGAACCGCCTTGGTCTCAACTTAATGTGGGAAGCATCAAACGCCTTTGGTGTGTACACATGCCCGGTATAGCAAGGGATAATGGTCAAGAGGGTAGAAAGTGATATATAACTCTTGGACCGTGCAACCGAATATTTTAATGCGACTTTTGAGTGTACTGCTTGAGTCTTGGGGTTGCATAGCATTTTTTTTGGGTTCCTACGTATTTTTAACATGAAGTTATGTCCATGGAGGAGCATGGCATAACATGGTGGGAGCCACCTTTTGAGGGTATGTGTTATATGCATGGTATGTGCTTCGATATGCTCACGCCCATGTCATATATCTCCGTTTGTAGGAAGATCTATGGAGTCATACGTGGCAAGGGCTTCGCCCTTGTCCCAATGATGAGCTCCATAGCGCTAGACTAAGTCTACCGCTCAAATAGTGCATGTGGGAGGGCTTACGAAGCGACCCACAAGCGCCATTATCAATTTTCCCATTTTCGTGGTGCGTGTTGGGAGGAGGTTCGAAGGTGTCCCAATGCGTCCATATGGGGATCCAAGTGGGGGGATCGTTTGCAACTGGTCCCAAGCAATTGTGTTTTGAATCATATGTTGATACCATGGGTGAGCGAAGTTATATACTATTGTAGTTATCTTGAATTTGGCATTATTTGCATGTTTTTGACCTCGTTTTATGCTCATTTTTGTATTTTATGTGCTCAACTGGTCGGCTAACAGTAAAGTGCCTAGAGATCTGTGAACTATGGTATGTTGCCTAGATGTTGGCATATGCTTCGGTGTTGTACCTCACCATCTGCCAGATCACGTGGTCACTTGGCATAGCACATGAGGCCTCACAAAATTAGGTCTCAAATTCATGAGTTGACTTGTGAAGCATGTCATGTACATAACTGGAGGGGTTTCGGAGTCAATGATGGGATATTCTTGGGCATGGACCTTTGGTCTATATCACCCTTGTATATTACTTTCCGGTTTGACACATGCATGGAGTATATGAACATTTGCCGTATGCATTTTTGAGTATATGATTGATTTTGGGCATAATGGTGTGATTTGCCTGATTTTGCCATGTTGTGAGGTCATATTCATGGGGCAGTTCTCCAAGCCCAATCAACTCCAAGTCCAACGAAGTTTGTGTCAGGGTAGGGCATGGTCCTGAGTGCCACTCTATGCCATGACACGCCAACCCCCCCTTTGGGCTAGGATTTAGAGGCTTGGGGGTGAACACATTTTTGGGGGTTGTGTAGTGACATTTGACACATGGCATTTAGCCATCTTATTTGACTGGGTTCAGGGCATCATGTTGGTGAGTCCAGGGAATGAGGGGTCTATGGCTGTGATTGTGTATGTTTACCTCTCTCCCCAACTTTGCTTTATTTGTGTTCATATGCCAATTTCAGGGCTTTCCTCTTTGGTGCAATTCTTGTACATGCCCGCCACCGTGGGACGACCGGTGTGCTGAACGGAAGCCCGCAGCGTGGATTGGATTGTGGATTGGGTTATTGCTGTATTTGTGGGATCTCGTTGCTGTTCAGGGTTGAAGGAGGATTTTCTTTTCTATTCTTTTGGATTTTGGACCCTGGATTTTGAGAAATGCAATCGCTGATCAGGCGCAAGTCAGCAGGGGTGACAGGCGGAAGGGGCACAGCAGGGGCCGGTCCTGGTAGGTACGGGGGGTAGGGTGTCACAAGAGTTGGCAGGTCGGGTGACAGCACCACGCTTTATCGAGGTTGGGACGGGGCCTGTTTCCAGCTGTGTGTAGGGTACAGAAGGTATCATACTGCAGTTGGGGGCAGGATCACATCTCTCCAGCGACGGCTCATCGGCAGCGTCACAGCTGTGGGAGTTGTTGCGTTCCGGTGAGTCAGGAAACCTGACCGTGCGGCTGGGGTGTGGGAGGTGTGTGCAAGCATGCGTGCGAATATACAGGGCACACAAGGCATGTAACAGCCGAAGCTGTTGGGATCTTGGACGCAAGTAGGTACACGTGTCGCAGGTACATGATGACTCCGGCGGCATGCGCAAAATCCCCGGGGGCATTCCCATGCTCGGGCACTCTGGCCATGGTTATCATGGATGTGCGCAGGCGCGACGAGGCGGGTGGTGGGGCAGTACGCCTGAGTGCATGCCTCACCACAAGAGCAATGTGGAGGCCAATATACGTTCTAGTTAGGTGGCACAAGACCCGCAGGCACTGAGTGAAAATACGAAACGTGACCGCAAGTGCAACAGCGTGGGGAAGGCAAAACCCCGGGCATGATCGCATCAGTACGTCACGAAGTGCAGCAAAGTTGTGTACCCGCGTATGCGATGCGTGCAGGATTAGGGGGACGGGGACCGGCAAGCGTGTCCGTACAGGATGAACAACTCCTTGGACCAGAGCATGTGGCTCAGCATCTGTGGAGCGCGGAACATGTAGTTGGGGTTCAATGGGGAAAGGGGGTTGTGCTGCCTCCTACCATGAGGGTGGGCGAGGCCGGGTCACTACCCCGAGGGGGTACAGGGCCAGAAGCGGCCGGAACTGCCGACGGTACCTGTGACACAGGTGGTGCAGAGGTGATGTCGGGTAAGTGAAGTGGTGACATGTCTGACAGGTTGGCGGCTGCAGCGAGATTTGCTTCATTGAGGATTGGGCCCGGGCAGGGATGTCAAACATAGACATTGCAGACGTTTCTCAATTGTGAGAACACTGTCCGTATCGGGGGTGCCTCCCCGTCTGAGCTCTTGCCACAGGATGCCCCATCAAGCTCAATCAAGTTCGACAAACCAGAGATGGCACCCAAGTAGTTCTCACATTCTCTGTGACCCTAACCGATGGCGAGACCCGAAACCTGCTCGTGTTGCTGGACTCAGGGGTCGAGGCTAATGTCGTCTGCTGTGGGCTCCTTGACGCATCCCTCCCCCACACCAGGTCCCAGCCGGCCCGGCTCACAGTCAGCAAATGGCACCCCCATGATTGGAGGTGCTGAAGAAGCCAATATCAGCCTCCACTTCTGGTGCATCCATTCACCATAAGTTGCTTCTTTGACCATTCCCGTGGTGTTCTCCAATGTCTTCTACCAAGCTGACATATCGGGCTAAGACCTCATTCTGGGGTGCCCCTTCATGGTCAACAGGGTGGGTAGATAGGTAGGTGCTTCTCATTGTTGAGGGGCGCCCAATGGTTCCTCCTGGCGTTGCCCCTGTGACGTACAGGAAAAGGCTCCGCGCATGAAGAGGGGAGGCGGCTTACATCCCGCTAGACCTGACATGTGGTTCCCAACAAAGCGGCCCCGGGCAACACCCTGAGGGCTGATCGCCGCCAGCTTGAGGAATGTGTTACGCCGCGAGGATGTGCCCCCGTGCTTGCGCTCGTTCCCTCCTTTTGGCTCACCGGACTTCCTGGAGGATCCTGTTCCCAAGGCATGCCAGCCGCGTGGTCTTGGTACTTGGGTTCCGAGGTGCTTGGGTGTCGCACGCTCCGCCTCGAGTTCGAAAGCAGCGCAGGCCCCAGGATGCAGCCTTACCCCCGGGCTGTGGGTCACGTTTGGCCGCGTCACCTGCATGGCATGGGCTGCCTCAGTTCGTGGGCTATAGACACTGGGTTTTCTTACTGTTGTGAGGCGTTGTGAGGCCGCACCCTGTAGCCAAACTCATACACTGCCAAGCCCAGCCAGGTAAGGCAAGATAAAGACAAAACCCGCACCGGCCTGCACAAACCGCAAGCCCATGGGCAGGACTGACAAAGAGAAGGCAAAAACTCCGACCCGAGCACGTACACCACCGAGCCTAACAAGCAAGGGCCAGAAAACGGCAAACTCCAACGAAGAGCCCCACCGGAGCAGGCAAAAATTTAAGTCCCAGCACGGCCAGCAGCGACCCGCAACAAGAGAGAACTGGAAGTCACACCCACAGGACCCCCTCCCCCGCGCAACCAGCGATGGGTCCCAACCGACAAGGGCGGGAGGCAAAACCCACAAGGCCCACCACCACGCAGGGCAGACGACCGCCCCGACCACAGGCAATGCCAGCCCTCATCCAAGGAAGGCAGAGAACAGCACCCACAGAATCCCTACAGGAACAGGCGCCGATCCCCCAACCACAGACGGCGGCAACCCCCCGAGAGGGGCAGCGACGGACAGCCACAAGGCCCTCCACGAGGATTGCTGAGGAACCACCGCACCTAACAGGACCCTCCGTGACAGGCTGCGAGGTATCACCCAACCCGCACATGGTAGCAGCATACCTCAACCAGGAAGGGCGTGAAACACCAACCGACAGACCCCAGAGAACCACGAAAGGGGAAACCCATACCACATCACACGCCACAAACCCAGGCCAGGAGTGGCGGGGAACGGCGGAGACCAATACCCAAACACACATGACACAAACCCAGCCAAAGAAGGTGAGGTTACCTCCACACCCACACCCAGACATGGACCGCGAGCCCTGTCCAAGAAATACGGGGCTGAGGCGAAACTTGGGTGGTGCTCCTCGGCGTGGTTGGTTGGGGCTTGTCGTCTACTGTGGTGGGGTCCGTTGCGTCTCCTCCCGCGCGGCCATGGTCCCCCTGGCTGCCGCACCGCTTTTTGCCAGCCTGGGGTTCACCGGTGGTATTGGTTGCGTGGCTCACTTCCCTTGCCGGCGGCCCCTGCTGTGTCCGCAGCCCCGCGGTTGGTGGTTCGCCCCTTCCCCTGGCGGGGGGCCGGTGTGGGCCTGTCTGGGGTAATCTTTTGCCTGGTCTGGTAGTTGCCCCGTGGCCGTTGTGGTCCGTCTTCGCTGGCCGGGGCCTGTCGCGGGGCTGGGCGGGGTGGTCTCCCGGTTTCCTAGCGGTGGGTCCTGTGGGTGCTGTCCGTGGTGCCGCCTGGCCGGGGGTTTGCCCGCCTCGCAGGGGTGTTTGTTCGCCTTTGTGGGCTTATGGCTGTTGCTCTTGCTGTCCCTCCGCCTCTCCTGGTTGGTGGGCTTGTCCTAGTTGGGTGGGGAGGGCTCCCCCTATGGCCTGATCTGGCAGTTTTCTGCTCGTTCGTTGGTGGGGTCCCCCCCCCCTTTTTTTTCGTTGTGTGGGCTGGGCGGTTTGCCTTGTCCTCCCTTTGCCCTCCCTTTGCCGGTGCATGCACTGGTCTGTGAACGGCGTGACCAACTGGACCGCTGACGGTGCTGTGGCATGTCGCTGTGTTGTGTGTGGCCACAGGCCGTGCTCCGGCTCTGTGTGCCTTGTGGTTTATGTACACCCCTCGGCCGCCGGTCCTTCCTGCTGGGTTGGAGTTAGGTTCTGGCTCTTCTGGCTGGGCGGTTGCGCCAGCCTGTTCTCTGGCGCACGTGGGCAGCTGGGGTGCCTGTCTGGGGGTGGGGTTGCCCAGTGTTCCCCCCGCCCCTGTGTGCGTGTTGGTGATTGGCGGGTTTAACTTTCCTTTGGCCTGTGGCGGTTTGTACACATCACAGACCACTGTAGGGTCGCCAGATTTTGGGGGTACCACCTGGTCAGTAGCTCGCCCCCTTCCAAGGACGGGGTTGCGTTGCTAGTCCATACTTCCATTGCACCCACGTGTCCCAAGCCCACCGTACACATACCCAGCAAGGTCATCTCTGTACAGCTGTCCCTACACCACTCCCCCTTATCCCGACATGTCCGCATTGCCTCTTTTTACGGCCCGCATACGATACGTGACAAACATGCTGTAGAGCCAGTTCTGGACACCCTCCTTAAAGACAACTGCATCCTACTAGGGGTTTATAATGGTGTCACCCAGTCCGGTCACACGACTGTTCTACGCCCCAACCTGTGGCCCTGGCTTATAGCCAAGGGACGGTCCCGAGCCCTCTCTGACTTACTGGCGCCGCATTGTCACAGCACACCGTACACCCGAGTGCGACGTTACGGAGGCACCAAAAGTTATATTGATAGGGGTCACGGGACACGTACCTTTTGCGCCCTATTCCAGTCCACTGCTGCCTCTGTGCTCGACTTTTCCTCCGTAAATGGGGCCCAGGATCATGATCCCATTGTAATAGACACAGTCCCCTGGTCAACTCCCAATGTGCCCCCCCCACGGTGTGCCAAGTGAAACCGCCGGGATGTGTAGCGTTTTCAGAGACATATTGAACAACTTACTGCTAGCCTACCCGTGCCTGACACGTATTCTGAGGTGGAGGCCACCTACGCAACGCTATGCGCCCACATGCTCACGGCAATGAACACCGTCAATGAGGCCAAGCCTGATCCCCCGCGGTCCAACTGTGATGTCATTGACTGGACGTCCGTCGTACGCCAGCTTGCCAAGCAGGCCAAACGGCGCTCCAAAATTTTCTACCGGCCAGTCAAGCATACTCTGCTCAGTCCCCCCGCCCAATCTACACTACCGGTACCCTCACGTAAAATACAACGCAAATTACAACGTAACATCCCATGGTCTACAGAGGCCGGCCAGCATAAACCCCAGTACCCGCAATTCGACAACCTGCCGGGACCCACATATGATGCTCTGCGTACACTCGCGCGAGCCACCAGCAAAAGGTCCCCTGGGGCCAGACGGCATACCCCCGTACCTATTGTCCACACTCCCTGCTACCACATTTGCCACTGTGCATGCCTGCGTCTCGCTGTGTTACCAAACAGGTGATATACCCCTCCCATGGCTCGTGTCGGAAACCCTCTGCCTGTACAAAGGCAAAGGGTCGTGGCAGGACCTAGATAGGTGGCGACCCATCGCAATGAGCAACTCCATTTACCGCCTGCTCATGCGGTGGGTATACCGTACACTGTACCCCCTCCCGTCCCCACTACTTCACCATAGGCAATTTGGCGGCCGCCAAGGTACCTCCCCAGCCCAGGGCCACGCAAACATTTCTGCATGACATTGATCAGTTGGACAACGTTGAAGCCATGTCGGCGTTTGATGTCTACCACACATTCGACAGCCCCCCTAAGGCACTCATCAGCATGGCCCTTCAGAGGTTTGGGACGCTGCTCCGGTTGCTGCGCTTAATTTCCCTGGCGCTGGAGTACGGTGCGACCTACATCTGAGGGTGCCCAGAGTCGGTGTTCAGGACCACACACGGTGTCAAACAGTGCTGCCCTTTGTCGTGTTCCCTTTTTGTCATTGTCTGTGAAATCCCCTTGCGATACCTACATTTTCGCGGCATGCCCTTTTCCGCTTACGTTGATGATATCAGCTCCCCTGCATTGCGTGGACGCAGTCAGCACGTGTCCACCACTGTACAGGAAGCCCTTGCACTTATTGGTTGTCAGCTCAACATCATAAAAAACGAAGCCCTCCCTGTAGCCCGCCTGCCCCCCGCCCCACCCGCCCTGCCCAAATATCATCATCCCTCGTCGCCCGTACAGCCATCAACCGGCTCTCCGTGGATCAGTCAACCGTGTGCTGACCTTCCGCCGTGGGCAGATACCCAGGTATACTGCTTCACCGAAGCCAAGCATTTAATGTACCTGGGCCACCCCATACCAGCCTACCTCAAATACAACGACGCATTTTGCCTCGTTCGCAACGAGCTGAAGGCACAACTGGACGAATTGCACGCGCACCCCATACAAACACTCGACAGGGTTCTCTTGGTCAACACCATGGTGGTTCCCTGCCTCCTCTTTCGCACTGAGTGCTTGCACCTGTCCGTGCCCCAGCTACAGGAGCTCAGTGCCCTTACTGAACTTTTCGTTTTGCGGGTCACTGGGCTGACCCCCCTGGTCGCAAAAAAAACTCTATACACACATCGCAGACACGGACTTGACTCCCTGCACCGCAATTTCCGGCTACAGGACTTCGACACGTCGCCTCGACGACCGTTCACGCCCTATGGCATGTTCCCCTCGGCGATTGCCACGCTAGGTAACCCCACTGGTGACTCCCCCACACCGCTGCCTATCATCTGGGACGCCCCTGAAATATACAGCCAGGCTACCTCGGTTGTTACAGTTGCTGGGCTGCGGGTGTTCATTGTACCCTCACCGCACCGCCGTGACGCTGTCTATACCGATGGCAGCAAACTGGGTGACCCCCCCACGTCAGGTGCGGTTGCTGTCCTTCGCGATGGCGGCGTGGCTGTGTGCAGGGTCCCTGGCGCTCCCAACTCATATAAGGCGGAACTAGTTGGCATCCTCTTGGGGTCACATTTCGGGGACCACGGGGAACGCCTACGGCTTGACTGTCAAGGGGCCATTCTGTCATCCACCGGGCACAAACAACCCGTCCGTCGAGCCCACTGGGTACAACTAGTCAGAACATCCCTGCGAAGTAAGGAGGAGGACCTTGACTGGGTAGAGGGCCACACTGGCCAGCAATTGAATGAGACCTCCGACCATTATGCCAAAGTGGGCACCACCCTCCCCCCCCTCCCCCCAGCGCTTCGCACTTCCCCCTGGGATATCATCAGGTAAGGTGAACACGTCCTCCCCCCCCACAAAGTGTGGTCCGATGACCTTATCCCTTCGCACCTGCATGAGCATTTCCACTTCATCTCATGGCGCCCACTGGGCCACCAGCGCCTGGCCTGGCACAAGTGGCTCTTTGAAATCCAGTCCAGGGCAGGGTTCAGTCACTATGCACCGTTCTGGCGAGATGAGGGTGAGAAAACCCCATGTACTGCATGCGGCACCCGCCGGAATCGCAGTGTGCACGGTGTTCTGCCGCACTGCTCCCCCGCCCACCCGCTGGTCTCTGCCTGGCTTAATGCATGGTCTGTTTCGGCCCTGGTTGCCATGTGGCGGGCCACAGCAGTGCAACGGGACCTCAGGAACGTTGCCCGCCTGGCGGGACCCCGCTCCCTGTACTGCTACCTCTCCCAGCATTCCAGTGGTCTGAAGGCAGCCCGTAAAATCGTCGGTCAGTTGTAGAACACGGTCGTGGACTGCGTTAACTCAGCCCTGAGCACTGCGATCCCTCCTCCTTCCCGTCGACCCTGCCCCTTCCGCCCAGAAGACTGGCGATGACCCCCCCTGCTGCACCACCTCTTCACAGGTCTGGGGACCCGACGTGAGCAACCGCCGTCGTGGGGCTGCCACCTTAAACTAAAGGATGCACCCGCCATCATTAGGGTGTTCATACTTTCAGTCTTTTCCACTGCAACAGCGACCGATCCGACACAAACTGCAGTTGTTTCCCTTTTGGTGACGTTGCAGTATTCCGCCCAGCGTTGACTCAGTCCCTGAAATTACCCCCTGTCGCCCCCCCCCCCCTGTCCTCAGTGAAATACCCCGCTAGCATGCTGCGCCCAATGCCCGTGGTGTGATGCCTCTTGCCACGTACCCAGATCCAATAGGTTCCTCTCTCACCCCTACACAATTGCTATTTTTTTCCTTTCCTTTTTTCACTCAATCGCTATTTTTTTACCAACGTCTGGCAGGTTGGCCCTCCCATGGTCCACACGGCCCCACGCCAACACCATGCGAGTGGAATGCCTTCTTCCTTTGCCCCCGCTCTTCACACCCTGTCAGTATGTCTTTGCATGATGGGTACAATCCCTTGGACAGCAACCCACCCAGACAGTGCCCCCAGTTGGCCGGCCAGTGCCCCCGGGCCTGGAGTATGGGGCGGCCACTTCTGTGATGTCCGCTATGTAATATAACTTACTTTTCTTGCACTACCCCACAGCCGCAATGACCCTGGCCGGACAACGCACTAACCCAAGCCTTGGGGATGTGGGTTACACAATGTATATTGGGCTGGCCTCCTGAGGACATTGCAGCAGTGACTATGGACTTGTGTTTCAAAAAAAAAAAAAAAGACCTCAGACGGGAAGGAGGAGAGGACAATCGCTCTAGGTGATGGCGTGTCGAGGGGAACCTCCTGCCGGATGAAATCTGGCAGGGGAGAGGGGAGAGCGGTTGCCCTGGGCGTTGGCATTGCCCCGGCTGCGCATGCATTCGTGCAATGCCACCCCTATTTCGCGGCTGTCTTGCCCCCCTACTCGTGTTTCTTGCCCTTGCCGTTTTTGGGTGTCGCCTTGGGTGGTGTCTTCAACATCACCTTCTCCTCCTCCCGCAGCTCATCCATGAGCTCCACGGCGTACAGTCCCCTTCATCCGGCGTCCAACACTCTGGCCAGTCGGGGTTGAATCCCCTTGAATATCTGCTGCTTTGCCTGCACGAACGACTGGCACACCCAACACGTCCTGTGGTCGTGGCACCAATCCATTGTCTGGGCATGATGGACAACCGTCCTCGACGGGACAGTCCCCCAGGCAAAGACCAATCTAATGCGGCCGCCGTTAATGAGGTGTCGAAAGACACCTGGCAGAACCGGAATACCTTTGGTGGAGTGTTCCGACTCGACCACTCAGTGCAGCAGTACCACCAGAGATCTCGTTGCCATGCCTGCTACAGGAAATTTGAGCAAATCTTCTTTGCTTAGGCCACCAGATCGGCAGATCCACGGTGAATGAGGACGCAGCTCCTCTTTGCCACCACCTTGAAGGGCTTCCCCAGGGAGTGCCGGACCATCTACGGCACGATCTTATACCGAACGCTAACCAGATGAGGGCACTTGCCCTTCACCTTGGGGCGGACTCAGCCATCTGCAGGCTCAGCCTCAGCAAGCTTGAGCGAGTAGAACGAGCGCATTTTGGAGGGCTAATGCTCCATCTCGGACTGGTCATCGAGATCCTCAAGCCGTGTTCTCAATTGCTTGTACTTGGCGCTGTAACTGGCCCATCTGCCGTACGTAAGGGCTTCATTCTGTTGCAGCTGGAGGTTGTACGACAAGAAGCCCTCTTTTTTTTTACACTTTCTGAGTGTATATTTTTTTTCGATGGACCCTTACAATTTTATTGATCGATCCAGCAGTAGTCCAGGCTATACGGTGATAGGGGAAAGTCCTGGGCTGTCCAAGTTCTGAGGCAATTTCCGTGGATTTTTGAATATACTTCCCCCAACATTGAGCCACCGTCATTCCCCTGTTCAACTATTTGTGGTTTACATTGCCTACATCACTATTCCCGTCCCAAACCGCCCTATCAATTCATCAACGCCTTTCAACAACAAGCGCCAACTATTCAAAATGTCGTTCTTTGGTATTCGAGCAAAAATTAAAGCTCTGTCCATCCCTTACCAGCCCCAAAGGGAATTACTCATGGTGCCGCCCAACTCTTGTCTACACCCAAAACTTCGTGAGAAAATGATTGCGTTAATTTTGGAACTTACGAGAAGGATACCCGCATGTTTGATTTCAAACTTTTTACAGCCGACTGCAAACTTTGCCCATTTCTCTACAACAAACACCAGTTTGATCATGACCTACGAGGAACCGACTTCACCAACTCCTTCATCAACTTAGCCATCAACAAGCAAACCCAACACGCATACTTATTTCCCGCTCATGACTTCTTCTTCCACAATGACAAGTACTTACCGACAGTGGCGTTCTACCTCGCACCTCCCATAGACAAGGCTGGACTTCCACCGACCTTGAAAACGTATAAACACTATGTGGAGTTTTTGAAGACAAAGTTTTCGTCTCCGAGCACCCCAATCCGTGGATGGTTTATCACAACTACCTTTGATAGACAAATCTCCTCAAAGGCGTTCCTTTCCACTATGAATGGCTCCCTTATCCAAATAAAAGACTACATCTTCGACATTTATGTGTTCAAGAAGACGAAGATTCAATTAGCCTTGGTACGAAACAACACGCCCAACCTCGTGGAATCGAATGGTCAACCTCTTCCTACCGTTGCACTTCGGCTAGATAGGCGAAAACTTAAAACAGATGAAGTACAATTCTTTGATGTGAACTTTCACGAGCCTACCCTTGCCAAAGCCTTTCAACGCGCTCGCATCCTCAAACCGCCCGGCACCGTCAACTCCAAAGTCCGGATAGATGTCTGCATCAAAACCCTACGAGCATTCTACGTGGAAGCGAATTTGCGGAAACCGAAAATCCAAGGAGACTTCATGCCTACGGACAACCGGCTCATGCAAACGGGTTTCAACCGAGCCTTCGGAGGTTTAAGTGACATGATGAGCATCAACTCATCGAATGCTGTCTACACGTTAGGTGGGATACAACATTTCTGCTCTCCTCTTGAAGGTTTTGTTAGATATGATTGGGACCTACCGCCGCCCTTTGACATCTACCTGCGCAGCGCGGTAGTCAACTCTCCGGCTTTCGCCAATGGAAAGATATTCATCATGAGAATCGAGAACCTCCATAACACGAGAACGTTCCAGGTTGTCCCCTCTCGAGATTGCAAGTCACGCAACCCCGATGACAAAGGGGGTGATGTTTGTTCTATAACGCAGAGAAACTATGCGACCCGTCCAAGATGTTGCATGTATGAGGGTGCCCTCATCAAACATCAATCTACCTTGTTGGTTACCTTGGACTATTTGGTGGTGCCATGCGAACCGCAAAAAAAGCCGCTACAAACATCGGCTACATGGTCATTTCAGGATGATGGTATTTTGCAATTCAAAGAACCGGCGTGAACCATGGTCCCATTTCGGAATGAAAAACCGCAAGCATTGACCCTTGCCTCATCCGCCCTGCCTCAAGATAAATGGCCTCTCCCAAAGACTCTGTGCGGGCACCTAGTGATCCGTGCCTAGTCCTAGTCCTTTTTGGGCGGCGCCTTGGATGGTGTCTTCAACATCACCTTCTCTTTCTGGCGCAGCTCATCCATGAGCTCCACCGCGTACCACCTCTTCCATCCGGCGTCCAATATTCTGGCCAGTCGGGGTAGACTCCCCTGGAAAATTTGCTGTTTCGCCTGCACGAACAACTGGCACACCCCACACGTCCTATGGTCGTGACACCAATACTTCATCCGGGCAACATTGCCCTCAAATGTCCTGTAGCAGGCCTGGTAACCAGATCTCTGGTGGTACTGCTGCACGAAGTGGTCAAGTCCCAACACTCCACCAAAGGTATTCCAGTTCTGCCAGTCGTCTTTCGACACCTCATTAATGGCTACCGCATTGGAGTGGTCTTTGCCTCGGGCACTGTCCCGTCGAGGACGGTTGTGCTGTCTCCCTTGGTGTCGTTGCTGGCATCTGTCTGCATGCAGGGCGGGGGCGACGCCACGGTCGGCGCTGTGCACGCCCTCTTTGGCCTCATCCTGCCGCACCCAGACGCTCATGCAGACGGCGGACCACCTTCCCAACAACTGTTCCACCTTGATGGGTGCATATCCCCCAACCGGGTGCGCCACTCAGCGAAGCTTCTCTGCTTAGGCGACCAGGTCCGCATATGCACAGTGAATGAGGACGCAGCTCCTCTTTGCCACCACGTTGAAGGGCTTCCCCAGAGAGTCCCGGAAGATCTGCGGCACGATCCGCTGCCCAACGCTGTTCGGATCAGGGCACGTGCCCCTCACCGTGGCACGGACTCAGTCATCTGCAGGCTCAGCCTTGCAAGCTTGAGCGAGTAGAGGGAGCGCAATTTGGAGAGTTAATGCTCCATCTCGGACACGGTCTCCGAAGTCCCCAACCCACGTTCTCAGGTAGGTAGGTAGGCAGGTAGGTGCACTCGGTCGTGGAGAGGCGCCCCATGGTTCCCGCTGGCGGTGCTGCTGTGACGAACACGAAGAGGCTCCGCGCTTGAAGAGGGGAGGCGGCTTACATCCCGCTAGACCTGACTGGTGCCCCCCAACAAAGCGGCCCTGGGCAACACCGGGAGGGCTGATCGCCGCCAGCCTGACGTGCTTGTCTCGCCGGGGGGGTGTGCCCCCGTGCTTGCGCACGTCCCCTCCTTTGGGGGGAACCCTAGAGGTTCACCGGACTTCCTGGCGTTTCCCGTTCCCAAGACATGCATGCATGTTCTTGGTACTGGGGTTCTGAGGCGCTTGGGTGTCGCACGCTGCGCCTGGAGTCCCAAAACCGTGCAGGTCTTAGGATGCGGCCTTACCCCCGGTCTCCCGACCTCGCATGGCCGGGTCACCTGCATGGCACAGGCTGCCTCAGTGCCCGGGCTATGGACACTGGGTTTCCTACTGTTGTGTTGTGTTTGTGCCTGGGTCCGGGTTGGGCTCCGGTTTGGGTTTCGGTAACCCCGCCAGCCCTGGCTGGGGTCTTGGGTGGGTGTGTTTGGATACGATCTGTGGTTTCGCCCCTCTTTTTCCCGCTCGGGATCGCTGTTTTTGCAATTGGGCTTGGGTTTTGGCCTGCACCCCACCTGTCTTAGTTAGGGTTTTGCAACGTGCGTGGCTGTGTGCGCGCTCCTCCTGCTCCCCGCCGTTCCCGGTTCTGGTGTGCGGTGTAGGCGTGTGTGTTGGGGTCTGGGTTTCGGGTGCGCCCCGCCTCTCCTTGGGGAGGTGTAGGGGTGTTTTTGTGCTTGTGTGCCGGTCCTGCGTGGTCTCCGGCACCTCCTGGTTGGGAGTGCGGTGCGGGGGTGTGTAGTTGGGCCCGGGTTGCTGCTGCGCCCCGCCACTCCTGGCTGGGGTGTTCGGGCATGTGTGTGTGTGTGTGTGCGCACCGCTTGTACCCCGCTTTTCCTGGCCTGGGTGTGCTGGGCTCGGGTTTCGGCTGCGCCCCGTCCCTTTTGGTCGGATTGTTGGGGTGTGCGTGCGGTGGTGCGTGTGCTCCGCTTGCCCCCGCCCTTCTCGGGGGGCCGCCTGTGGCGTGGGGATGTGCGGGTGTTGCCGTTGGTGGGGTTTGCCCCATCCCCCCCCCTGTTGGTTTTTTTTTTTCGGCTTTGTGGTGTCGGTCGCTGGTTGTCCCGGTCTTGGGTCTCGTGGTCTCTGTCCCCCCACCCCTTCTCTTCCGGGCCGCGTTGTTTGCTGTTTTCCTTTTTTCCGTCCCAGCGTGGTGTGTGTCCGGGTGTTTTGGGTGTCCCTTCTCCCGGTGGGCTGCTGCCCTCGGCTTGGTGTTGCCGGTTTTGGCTGGGTGGTTACCCAGCGCCCCTTGCGGGGGTCCTGTCTTCGGTGCCGTCCGGGTGGGGGGTTTGGCCGCCTCTTGTGGTGTTGGTGGGCGGCGTGGTGGCTGTGGGCTGTTCTGGCGCCCCCCCCGTGTTTTCCTTCCGGGGGGGGTCTGCCTGTTCCTCCCTCTGCCTTCCCTGGGCTGGCGCACGCACTGGTTGGCATTCTGTGTGGCTCTCCGGTTTGCTGTTGGTGGTTGCGTTTTGCCAAGCCGTGCCCCGGCCCTATGTGTCGGGTGGGTTATGTACACGTTAGGCTCGGCGCCCCTTCCTGCCGGATTAGGTTCTGGCTCTGCCGGGTGGGTGGTTGCGCCACGCGGCTTCGTGTGGCCCTGGGTTAGCCGTGTCCATTCGTCTCCGCGGTGCCGGTTTTAACTTTCTGGCGGCGGCTTGTGTGGGTGGACCGCCACGTTGTTGCCGGGCGTGCGATGGCCCTTTCCCGGTGTGTGGCGGGATGCCGCGGCTCCTTTTGGGGTGTGTTGTCGCTTGATCTGGTTAGACCCTCGGTTAGCGTCCCTTGCTTCGTGTTGTGGTGTGCTGTGGTGCGCCGTGCTGTCTCGTGCCGTGTTTTGACGTGCTGCGTCGTGTTGGTCCATGCTCTGTTGCGGTGCGCCCTGCTGGGCCGCGCCGTGTTGCGCCGTGCCGCGCCGTGGTGTGCCGCTCTGTGCTGTGTCGCGTCGCGTCGTGCTGTGGCCTGTTGTGCTTTCTGGTGCCTTGTCGTGTTGCGTTGCACTGTGGTGCACTGCGGTGCGGTGTGCCGTGCTCCCTCGTGTTGTGCCATGGTGGAGGGTAGTCTGGCCCGTGTCGTGGTGCGGAGTGCGGGACGGAGCGTGGCTGGTTGGTGGCTGGGGGGTGCGGTCAGATGTGGGTGTCTCGCTGGGTCCGTGTTGTGGGGGTCTGGGTGTGCCGCTCGGGCTGCTGGGTGGGGTAGGTGTCCGTGGGGTTGCCCTCCCTGGGGGCCTGTGCCATGTTCCTGTGTGCCCTGGGGGTCCTGGTCCCTAGCCCTGGGTGCTGTGGCTGTGCCTTCGTCCTCTTCCGGTGCTTGTGAGGTGGCCCTTGTGGTGGCCAGGGTCGTCGCCTGGCGGTGAGGGCGTGGTGGTGGGCTGCGCGGCGGTGTTCCCAGTGGTTTCCTCTGTTGGTGTAAGCCGGTCTCCCGATGCAGGTGTGCCCTCCATCCCCTGTGTGGTTTCTGGTGGCTGGTGGGCGTGTGCCGGTGTGATTCCTATGGCCTCCGATTCGCGCTTTGGCGGCGTTTGTTCGGGGCGTTCGCCCCCGGGGGTCGTGCGGCGTCCGCTGGGGGTGGCGGGGCGCTGGTACCTCCGTCGTGGTATGCCCTTCTTGCGTGTGGGTCCTGGTGCCCGCCGTGATGTCCTCTTCCTCTGCGCCCCGGTCCCTGTTCCCTCCCCTTCCTGGTCCTTGGGTGGTTTCCTGTTCCCACGTTGTGTCACTTCCGGTGCCCTGTCCCTATGGGCGCCTGCCTGTCACCTTAGGGGCATCCGTGCCCCCTTGCTGGAGTTTCCCTCTCTGATTCTTGCCCTCCCCTTGCCCGTGCCCTTTCTCTTCCCGGTGTGGTGGTGGTTGGGGGGGGGGGGGGGGGGCGATGGCCCAAGCCTGGGGGTGGGTGGCCTTGAGCCATTGGCGGAGGGCTCGGGGGGTGTAGGGGGGGCTGAGGCCCTGGACCGCGTCCCGGGGGAGGGCCTCCCATGCCGCCTGCGGCATGATGGCCTCCGGGCTGGCCTCGTTGAGGTCGGCAGGGGTGCGGGTGCGGACCTCCTCAAAGGTTTGCACCATGTGCACCCCTTCTCGCCTTCCCGCTCCCCCAGCCCACTTCACCCAGCGGCGAGCTCCTGCAAAGCGGGGGCAGACCACCAGGGGAGGTCGGCGGGGGCCTGGGGGGGGGAGGGGTCCGAGCTCGAGGTCCTGGAGTGGCGGGAGCAGGACGTGGACATGCAGCGGTGGCGGGCGTGGAGGCGCCTGCGGGAGCGGGAGCGGCGGTGGCGGGGACTGGGGGTGGAGGACGGGTACGGGCGACGGGGGGGGCGGGGAGCCCTGTGGGGCCCGTGGGGGGAGGGGGTGGTGGACATGGGGCGGCGGTGGTGTGCTTTGCGGCGCCTGGGGGAGCGGAAGCGGCGGTGGCGGGGACTGGGGGTGGGGGTCGCGTACCGGCGGAGGGGGGAACGGGAAGCCTGGTGGGACTTGTCGGGGGAGGGGGTGGTGGACATGGGGCGGTGGTGGCGCGCGTGGTGGTGCCTGGGGGAGCGGGAGCGGCGGGAGCGGGGCCCCGGGGGGTCGTGGTGGCGCCTTGGCGAGCGGGAGCGGCGCGAGTGGGTGGTTGAGGCGCGGTGGCGGTGTGGGGTGGGGGCGCCGTGCGGGGGGGAAGCGGGAGCTCCGCCGCGGGCCTCGTCGCTCGAGTCGGGCTAGTCAGGAGGTGTCAGTAGTTCCTGGGGGGCCTCACGTTGCTCCGCCTGGTACTGGTGGGGGGGGGTCCCCCGCCCTTCATTGATCCGCCACGTAGGGGTGCGGTGGCGGCAGCGGCTGGGGGTACGGGTCGAGTGACTGTCCCTGGAGGGGTTGGGCCCGGGGGGGCCCTTTGGCGTGGACGTGGTCGCCTGGGGGATATGGTGCCTGGTATGGGGGGGGTGGCCCCTGGTGGTATGTTGGGTATGGAGGTGGAGCACCCGTTGGCTGCCATTCCATACGCTGGTGCTGCTCGTGCACGGGGGGCTGTGGCCCGGTGGGGTAGGGTGGTGGGCAGTGGTGGGGGTGGTGTTGGTGGTGGTGGTGGTGGGGCCGCTGGTGGTGGTGGCGCTGGTAGTGGTGGGGATGGTGCTGTGGGTATGGTCCTAGGGCCCCTTGTGGATATTCTGGTCCCCCTGTAGGGGCTGGGAGGTCAGGCATCGTGTGTAGTCCCTGGGGCCGTACTGCTTGCTGGGTGGCGGGGGCAGGTCGGGGGCCGGGCTTAACGGTGATTGTAGTCGAGGGGTCCCACGTCCCTGGGTCGGTCTGGCCGGCGGCGGTGGTGGTTTGTGGGGGATGGATGACGGGGCGCTTGGAGATGGGGATGTTGACGAGGGTTTGGACGGGGTCGTGTTGGGTGGCCGCCTCTGTGGTGGCGGCGGCCGCTGGTGGGAGGGGGGCGCCCGTTGTGGTGGGTCGGGGGTCCTGGCTTGGGTTAGGGTTTGGGTTGGGGCGGTGTCGCTTGGGTTTGTGTCGTTGCGTTTGTGGTGTTGTGGGCTGCGTGGGGTTGTGTTGGTTGTGGTGCTGTTGTTGGTGGTGCGCTCGTTTGGGCGCCGGCTTCGTCTTGCGTTGGATTTTAGTTTGGGGTCCGGTTCGAGGTTAAGGAGGACCTCGGTCCGGAGGTGTGAGGGCGCCAGTGCCAGGTGGGGGGGTTTCCTGGTGTGCTGCCCGGGTGCGTGGGTCGCCTGTGGGGGGGTCGGCAGGTCCCCGGTAGTCTGGCATGCGGCCAGAGCTTTGGCTCTTGCCGTGGCCTTGTGGATGAGGTAGGCGGGGAGGGGGGGGTCGGAGGATGAGGTGGAGGACGTCGATGAGGCTGGGGACGAGGAGGAAGTGGTGGTTTTGCAGGAGGCGCGTTGCGCTGTGATGCGGGCGGTCGCGGGATTGTGGGCGGCGGCTTCTGCTGCTGCCACGGCGGGGAGGATGGAGGGCATGTCCTCAGACTGTAGGTTGGGGATCGTTGGCTGGGAGGCACCGGCCGTGCCCTGGCAGCCCGGCGGGCCGATCTGGTCGGCAGCGGTGGGGGAGGGAGGCGCGGGGCTGTGGTCCTCTCCTTGTGGGCTTGGCTGGGCCGTGGTCCTGCAATGTGTGCAGCTGTGTGGGTTGGGGTCCGCAGGGGGGCACAGTTCGCGCGGGCTGCATTCGGGGGCCGGGCGGGGTGGGCCTGGGTTTTCTGGGGTGTGCGTGGGGGGCGTGTGCGGGCCACTGGGCGGGGTGGGCGTGCCGTGGGGCGTGGGGCTCCCCTCGGTGGGTGTATGCGCGTTGTCGAGTGTGGTGGGTGGTGAGGGGTGTCTGGCGGGTGGGTCGGTGGCGGGCGTGTGCTGTTGTTTGGGCGGTTCGGGGAGGCCCGTGTCGCGGGGCCCGGGGGTCCGCGCGTTGGTGGGCGTGTGTGGGTCTCTGGTTTGGCAGCGACGGGGGAGGGGCATGGGCGGGGATTGCGCGGGGGTGTGTGCTGTGTCGGTGTCTGTGTCTGGTCGCAGCGGCGCGCTTGTGTGGTCAGTTGTAGGCCGGGCGGTTTGGAGGAGAAGCTTGCCGCTTGCCGCTTGCCGCTTGAGCTTGCGTATTTGGTGCACCTCTTGGTCAGTGGTGGTAAGAGGGTATGCTAGCTCTGGGCTGAGACCCGCGCGGCAGAGGACCCTGTGGACGGCGTGGTACCTGCAGGTAAGGGAGTGCTGTGGTCTGGGTCCTTCACGGGGTCCTTCCGCGTGTCTGGGCCTGCCTCGATTTGTGTGTAGGCGGTGGGGATGGCCCAAATCCAGGGCATGGTCCCCGTGGATGGCCAGCGGCACTGGATCCATTGTGCCAGGCAGAGCATGGCCAGTTCCAGGTGGTAGCCCGCCCGCCCTGAGGTGATTTTGGCCAGGGCGCGGGCTGGGGGTTTGTCCCCCGGCTGGAGGATGCCCCTGAGGACCCTGTGCAGGTTGGTGGGGTTTCGTACTGCCCCTGGTGGGGAGGTCCCTCGGGCGAGCATGGTGTCTGTCCCTTTGACGAGCCATTGCGGGCCGAGGGACGTAGCTGTAACGGCCACTACGTAGTAGTGCCTGCGCTCGAGGACTGTACACCAGACCTCTGACAGGGGTTGGTCACTGTCTGTAGGTGGGGGAGGGAGGTTGTCCTCTGGGGTGCGGAGGTCGGCGGCGCGGAGGGCGGTGTCGTGGGTTGGTGCGGTGGCCTGTTCCGATTGCTCCGGCTGGTTTGGGTCCGCTGGCGATCTAGGGGCTGGAAAATTTCCAATTTGGAGGGTGGGGGGGGGGTTAACTCCGGAAAATATGCTCCTTATCTCCAATTTGACAAAAAAAGTAGTATTTCTGACTGTAGCTGGTTTTGGGATTTTGTTGACCCCATAAAATCCTAGGTGGGTGGTCTCCCTCCCCTGGGGCTCGTCATAGGCGTATGGTCCCTCGACGTGTGACGTTGGTGTCGGTGTCGTGTGTCAGGGCCTGGCCCCACTCGATGGGGGGGATCCAGACGTGCTGGCCTTGGGCCTGTTGGCGGGCTCGCCAGAGCACGAGGTCTGCGATGGTCTCGTGGAGGCCGTTGCCTGGGGTGGTCAAGTCCCGGAGCGCTTTGACGGTGAGCTTGGTCCAGCTCTCTTGTAGGCCGTACGAGCCCAGGGGAGAGCTCAGGGCCCTGCCTTGGAGGGTTGCTCGGAGGAGGTCGGGGTCGCGGATGGTGGTCGGTGTGAGGGGGGGGTGCTCCACGTCCGCAGGGGGTGAGCTGGGTGGATTGCCAGGTTTCTGCACGTCCACGTTGACGTACGGGTGACCCTGGTTGGGCTCGGCCAAGCTGGGCGGTGCCACGTTGCTTCGTGGGTGAGAGGTGGGCTCTGGGATGCTTTGGTGGTGTCTTGGAGGCCTGCAAATGGAGATGGGGAGCGTGTGCAGGGCGCGGAGTGGGTTATTGGACGTCTGGGTCATGCGCGGCATGGTAATGGATCAGACGCTGCATGTGTTCCCTTGTGGTGGGGCCTGTGAGTTGCTCCGTGTGTGTCAACAGGAGGTGTTTGCGGTGTACCATTTGGGCCGCTACTCTGCGGACTGCTTCTAGCTGGAGGTGTGCTGCTGCCTCCATGGGGCTTTCTGTGTGTTTGGCGAGGTGTCGGTGTAGGGCATGTGTCACCGCCCCTCTCATGGTGGCTTCCCTGACCAGGGGGTCCCTGAAGAGGTGTTCGGTGGCCTGGTCTGCGTTGCTGTGGGTTGGCCAGCCTTCTGCCGGGGACCAGCCCACTAGCGTGTCCCTGCCTGTATGCATGGAGGGGGCATTTCTTGAAGTGTTCCCAGTCCTCTGGGGTGGTGTGGTCGCACGGGCAACGGGTGTGTTCTTCCGGGACGTGGATGTGCTTGCGGGCGAGCCATCTGGCGACCCTGGTGAGGAATGGTAGTTGCTCCCTGAGGAGCTTGATGTGTCAATTTTGGAGGTGGGCTGGGACGTTTGCTGGGCGCAGTCCCGAGTGGTAGAGGGGGATTTGCAGTTTCTCCTGGAGCTCCTGGATGTGTGGATGTGTGGATGCGAGCGAGATGTTGGATGGGGTTTGGGTAACGATATGCTCCGTCGTGGGAGGAATAGGGGGCGTCCTCTGGTACCCAGTCCAAGATCCGATGGGGCTCCGGGTTGGGGGGTATGTGTTCGAGGTGTCTGTGGTTTCGGCCGAGGTCGGGGATCTGGAGGGTTGAAAGGTGCGTTGTGCGCTGGTGTACTGCCTGGTTGTAGACCTTACCATTTCCGTATTGTTGCCTGTGGGAGTCCTGTTTCACGATGTGGAGTTGGACGTAGGGGGGAAGGCTGCAAAGGGCCTTCCAGAGCAGCAGTGCCTGGGTGCTGAGTTTCGTCGCGGTGTCTTGCTATGCGGAGGACCAGGTGTGTGTCGACAGTGGCGTCTACCAGGAACCAGACCCGGACTATGTGCAGGAGGTGTGCGGGTAGGTGGGCTGCGTGTACGGCGATGGCGTCGGCCATGGCCCCCAGCTCCCCGTCAGAGGAGGCCCCGTATGTGGTGTGGCCCGTGTGGTGGTCCATGTGGTAGTGTCCCCCGGTGTGGGTTAGCTGCAGGGTGGCCCCCCCCGGTGATGGGGGTGAGGGCGGAATCGCCTGAGGCGTCGGTGAAGAAGAGCCGGTCCGCCAGTGATGGTTGTGGGAGGCAGCTTGGTTCATGGGCAGGTAGGCGTACATGGCGAGGCCTGTGATGAGGTGGGCCACTGGGGTTGTGGGCTGCAGGACGGGGGTGGCGTACACCCCTACTCCTTTGGAGATGATGTGTTTCGCTTGGGGGGAAATCGCTATGACTCCCTGTTCCGGCTGTCCTTGTGTGAGGTAGGAGTAGATGTAGTGGAGGATGTAGGCTGTGTCTGGGTTTAGGTTGTGGCATGTGAGGGTTTGTGCTCGATGCTCCGGTGTGTGGCAGGATCAGTGGAGCGGATAGTAGGGGTGCTCGTGCTTGTCTGTTCTGCCTGGTTCCTACATGCTGTACCCGATGGCGACCCCTGCCGGGTCGGGGCGGGGCCAGGTGGGCGTAGTGGTGAAGAGCCATTGGGGTGTATGGTCGGGGTTCCACGCTACCGTGGGGTTTGCGTTGGTGCGGTGGAACCATGGGGCCACCCATGCGTAGGCTTGTGGTGGTAGGTGGGTTGTGGGGTGGGTGTGGTGGTGTGCTATGAGGTACAATATGGGCCATGGCCTGGTGGGTGCCTCGGGGTCACAGGCCCAACATGTGCGTGGCATGCTCTGGGAGTCATGGGGGACCTTCGGTAAGTCTCGGGCGGTCATGTGGTGCTTCGGTATGCGCCATTTTGCCCCGTGGTGGAGGACTGTGGTCTGCGTGGGTTTGGCTTCATTTGGGGCCAGTAGTAGGGTTAGTGGTGGGACTGGGCCCGTCACCAGGGAGACGGGTTTGTGTTTTGAGCCGCTGGGTGCGTTGGGCGGTGTCGCTGGGATGGGTCGCAGGTGCTGCTGTTTGAAGTCTCGGTAGGCTGTTCGCATGTCTGTGCTTCCTGGCAGAGTCTGACCCCCTGCTCGTTGCGTCTGCGTGAGGTACTGGTGGAAGAGCCGGGAAGTTGTAGGAAGGGGGTGTGGTATGCTCCGCTGTGGTGAAGAACGCGCATTTGTGAGAGGATGACGTATACTACGGTGATGGAGGCCCCGACGAGGTCTATGGTGTTGATGGTGCCCTTGGGGTGATGGTGGAGGTCCCCGCAGCGGACCGCCAGAGGCCCTTCCTCCGGGCACGTGTGGTTGGTGAGTATGGCGTGGTGTGGGGATGGGAGGAGAGCTGCAGTTGGTTCCACAGGCGCGTGTTCATGTCGGTGGTCATGCCCGTCTGGTGGAGTATCCAGCGTGGGCATGTGTTGCGGGCCCGTTGTGCGGCTTGGAGGCGGATTGTGGCGACCTCGCGGACCTCCGGCGCGTCGTTGTGGGTCATGCGATGAAGGAGGAGGGCGGTGTGTCTGGTGTAGGCCGCTTTCACCTCGTCCCCTATGGCGTCCCCATAGTGGGGCCATGCCGCCCGGATGGCGCGGGTGGGTATGGAGGTGGGCCAGCCTCCGTGTGCTGCCCATGCCTTGGTTACGGCCGTGTGGCTGGTTGGAGGGCGGTGGTGGGGTGTGTCATGTGGAGTGCCTGGAAGCCTATTGAGGTGTTCAAGACCCCGGTGAGGTAGTACGCCAGGCTCTGGTGGGACAGGGAGAGGGCCTTGGTGGTGCAGGACGCATATCTGGAGAGATGGGCGAGGTGTGACTGCACCTTATGAAGGAAGGTGGCGTCCTCAGGTTTGGTGGCCTGGATTGCCCCGAGATGGCTGGTGGTTGTCGCGACTTGCATAAGGGGTCCTTGTGGCCCTAGGGTGGGGGGTGTGGCAGACCCCTTGATCATGGCCACTGACTTTGTGGGGTGGACGATGAGGTTGTTGCGGGAGAGGTAGGAGATGGTCACGTCCAGTAAGTCGTTGGCCTGCTGTGTGACCGTTGGCGCTGGGTCTGGGGTTTGGGGTTTGTGTGGGGTATGTGCGACCGTGAGGTTGGTGTCGTCCGCAAAGCCCACCAGGGGGGAGAGGAGGGGGTAGGGTGCCTAGGCCGGGTAATTCTGCTCGATTGTGAGGGCCAGGGGGAGCGTCACGAGGAGGTACGAGAAGGGGCCTTCTGCTCCTCCTTGGGGGACCCCGCTGCCTGGCTCGAGGAAGGGGGTGAGGTCTGCTCCAGTGCGGACCGTGCACTTGCGGGTGCGGATGTAGCCGGAGGCGAAGTTGTAGAAGGGGAGGCCCAGGCGTTTCCACACCGCCTCCAGAAGGAGCCAGGGGGTGTTCGGGAGGGCTCCTTTGACGTCGAGGGAGGCGATGGTGAGGTCTACCGGGTCCATGTTGGCGATGGTGTCCTGGAGGAAGATGGCCTCGTGTGGGGACCAGCCTGGGATGGCCCCCCAGAGGCTTGCGGGTATGTGGGGGTCCAGGTGGGGGCGGATGCGGCGTAGGAGGACGGTCCAGACGATTTTGACCTCCGTGACTGCACAGACTATGGGGCGCCAGTTGTCCGGGTTTGCTCAGTCCCACTTTTTTGAAGAGGAGGCGGACAACATTTGCCCAGTCTGGTGGTAGGGGGGTTTGCCCCGGGACGATGTCCCAGAGGCGGTGGGCGAGGATGCGGAGGAGGTGGGCGGGGAGGTGGTAGTATGCCTCCGCAGGGAGGTCGTCGTAGCCTGCGGTTTTGTGTTGCCGGAGACTGTGGATGGCCCTCCGGACTTCGTTGATGGTTAAGGGGCGCTTTTTCAGTTGCCTCCTCTGGGCGCGGTTGAAGACCTGAGGAAGGAGTGTCCGTCGATGGGTGTCCGTGTTCAGTGTGTTTTGGGTGGGCGTGTGTTGCTGGAGGAAGCTGTCTTGGGTGGCTTGGAGCACAGTGGCTCGGTCGTTGGTGAGGGAGTCGTCCTTCTGTCTGACCGTGGTGATGGTGCGGTGGCTGGTGTCGGTCATGGCGTCCTTCAGGTGGCGGATGGCCTTGTGGGGGAGTTCATGTTGCGCATACCGTTCGTGTTCTTGGGCGATGCGCTGTTGCCTGTGGATGTGTCACTGCTGCAGGTCTGCCGTGATGTGGGCTATTTGCTTCCTGCAGTGGTGGATGTGTCGGCGGGTTTGGGGGTCGTCGGTGTGGAGGAGGGTAGCCAGTTGTTGCTTCGCATGCCAGAGTTCATGGAGCATGTCCCCTAGGGCCGAGGGTGGTCGGTCGTCGTCAGTGTGGGGGTGTTGCTGGAAGCCGCAGGCGACGGCAGTCATGCGCATGGCTGTGAGTAGGTCGGTGGGGTCCGGTTCGATGCGCCGGGCACGGTCTACTGCCCTGTGATATTGGGACCAGGCCTGTTTGTCCTGCAGTGGGGGCATCCTCAGGGGGGGTGGTAGGCCTTGGTCCGCATCCTCTGGGGGGGCTGGGGTGCTGGACTGAAAAAAACGCGTTTTGCAGTGTTTTGGAGCAAATGACCAAGGGTTCAGGAGCCACCATCACCAAAAAACCGCCTTTTCTGCCCAAAAAATGCCATTTTTTTGGCCTAAAACAGCATTTTTGGGGCATGAGTGGTCGGTTGTAGGGCCCCATACCCTATTTTGAGTGTGGTGGACTCAGAGAAACGTGTTTTGCAGGGTTTTGGAGCAACTTATCGAGTGTTTGGAGCCGCCATCACCAAAATACCGTATTTCTTGCCAAAAACAAACGTGTATGGTTTGAGCTATACAAAAGCTGCTATTCGCAATTAGGTGGTCAATGTCATATTTCTCGGATACGGCCGATTTTAGATGGAATCAAGCCTGCATTGTCGATCTAGGGACTGAAAAATTTCCAATTAGGAGAGTGGGGGGGGGCTAACTCCGGAAAATATGCTCTTTATGGTACAAATTGACCAAAAAAGTAGTATTTCTGACTGTAGCTGGTTTAGGGGTTTTTGGACCCCATAAAAACCTAGGTGAAGGTTGGGGATGGTGAGGCGGATGTGCAGGGGGCTATGGCCTGTGGGTCCCAACGGGAGGGGCCCATATCGGGCCTCCGCCCGGATGATGGTGGTGGGGTCGCCATAGCATACGTCAATGCGGGAGGGGGTGGCATCTGCTTGGTGGGGGAAGTGGGATGGTTGGCCTTCGAGGTTGGCCGTCAGGTCCAGGAGCCCCAGCATTTCGATGGTGTCGGGGACTGCATGGTCCTTGGGTGTGGCCTGTCCCCCTCGGTCCGCCGGGGTGGGGGCGGAGTTCATGTCGCCGATGATGATTGCGGGGGCGAGCATGGCCATCTGGCAGTATGCCTCGGCCAGGGCTTGGAGGAAGGGTTCCGTGGCGTTGCCGAAGGGGACATCGGCCTTATTGACGTTGAGTTGCCATCCGTTCCCGACGACCTCGTAGACGCCTAGCCTCGCTGGGATGCTGAGCCGGTGGACGAGGGGGACGTGGATGCCCGTTCGGGCGTACCGGGGGGTCCCCTTGTGCCAGTCGCATTTGTACGCTTTCTGATCCGGGGTATATATGGGGGTGGTTTCTGGGGGGTCGTCGCGTTGTAGGCCTTGTTCCTGGAAGGCGAGGAGGTGGGGAACCCACTGCGGCCCCTGTGCCATCGGGAGCTCTTGGAGGGCGTTTCTGCCGTCCTTGCAGTATGTGACGGCTGGTTGTTGAGGTCGGGGAGGTTGACGGTGGCCTCAGTGGGGGCGGGCCGGGGCTGTAGAGGCTTGTGCCCCCGTCCCTGCCCTGTCAGAGAGGGGAACTGGGGCCCGGGGACGTTTTGCCTGGTGGTAGGCGCTTGGGTAGGCGCGGTGGGGGGAGGCCTTGGCTCCACTCAGGGGGGAGTTCCCAAGTATACCAAGGACTCCGTGGGCCCTGTTCTCGTCGGTGCGGAGCCGGATGGGGTGGGCGCTGTTGAGCTCCAGGGTGTGGCCTTCTGGCTTGTCTGGGGCGCTGCTGCCTTGGTCTAGCTCCTTCTGGCGGTACCAGATCACCCTGATCTGTGGCACCCCGTTGTCTCCCAGGTCGCGGAGGCGGTACTGGATTGTGCCCTCACACCAGATCCAGTCGCCCGTGTGGTCGTTGCGGAAGGGCTGCTGGACCTTCGCGCCTTTTTCGAATCCTGGGTACGCCTCGGGTGGGGGCGGTGCTGGTGGCGGGAGGGAGGATGATGAGGATGCCCGGTTCGGGTGGGGTGGTGGTAATGACGGGAGGGCGGATGACGAGGGTGCTTGGTCTGGGTTTGCTGGGTGGGACGGGGGGGGTGCGGGAGGTTGGGAGGTTGCTGCTTTCCTGGCCTGGTTTGGGGCGGGTGCGCCCCTTTTCCGTCTCGCTCGCTTGGGTGGAACCAGAGGTGGTGGGGCTGGGGGGGCGTGGGGTCGGAAGAAGGGATGCGTAGCCTGCTGCCCGGGTCCCTTAGCAGGGGTTCTGCCGGCGTTTACATGGTCGCTTTCGCGTGGCTGCGCGTGAGGTTGGCGAACTTGCGCACGGTCTCAGGGGGGTCCGTTGGCCATGGCAGTGCGGCCGGGCTGTTGTCGAAAGGGTGGCGGAGGTGGTAGTTCCTCATGGCCTTGGCCTGTTTGACCCAGGCCTCCGTGGGTTCCGGTGTGTCTGCTGGGGGACCCTTGAGCCCAGTAGAGTGCTGTGTGGAGGGCTTCCCACGTGGGCGCCCTCGCGGCCAGTGAGGGTGGTGGCCTGGAGGAATCGCTGCCGGCCTTGTGGGGGGTCTTCCGGGTCTAACTCTGGGGTGTAGGCCTTGGCCGCCATGAGGACTCCGGGTGCCCAGTGGAGGACCCACCATTGGGCGTCCGCTTTGAGGATGTGGATGGCAGGTTCTTGGGGAGGGGTGTCCATGAAGGGGGATGGCGTGTTCCCTGGACCTGTGGGGCAGGATCTATATGCCCGGGTCCCCCGGTACGGTGTCCAGGTACATGTTGCCCGTGATGGTGGGGGCCCGGAGCAGTTGGCGCAGGGGCCAGGTGCATGGGGTGGAACAGGGCGGGTCATGGTGCTCACACCGGGGGTGGTTGATTCCGCACGGGGTGATGTGCACGGGGAAGGGTCCGACGGCGCGCTGGAGTTTGTGGGGTTGGATGTTGTTGAGGCGTGCCACCGCCCGTGTGTAGGAGCGCCCTTCGCTGATCCACACGGCGTCTGCCGGTGACGCCGCTGGGTTCAGGCAGTCCGTGATGATGCCTGTGATGGTGCGGTGGTGGGTGGCATCAGAAACTCTGGCGGGGGGGACGCTGATGCGGGGGATGGTGTGGTCGTCGTGGAGGGTGCGGGCCTTGCGCCTTGCATCGTGTCGGTGCTGGGCCTCCTGGGCGGGGGTGTGTACGCCTGTGTGTTTGGGCTTCTTGTTGGTGAAGCGGTACCCAGAACCATATGAAGCCCGGTGAGAGCCTGGCAGGAGCGTGTCCCTTGCTGTAAAGCCCCGTGACGGCATTCCGGCCACTTGGGGCATGTTACCATGTACCGGCAAACTGCCATTTGCCGGTATCTTACTTTTTCACTCCAATCTGCACGGCACCGCCTTCGGCTGTCGATTCGGCAACCTAACCCTAACAACAGATGTAGGTAGAACGTGTTTGTGTGAGAGGTCTGGGTATTTGAGCTATTAGCGGCCGCATCGGCAACCGATGCGTCGCCCGCTGAGATTTACACATCAGAATATCAGGAATCAACAGGGTTTTTTTTTTCATATTGTTTCCGTAAATTTTCACGCTTCCGTTCTGATAATCAATGTTTTGACTGCTGGCGGTTGGCTCGCGACTTTAGCGTAACCGCCAGTTTAACTGTTATCTACAGATATTTTAGCGCAATCCGTGACGAACACGCTAAAGTCTTCAGGAATTGCATTGATGCATCTGCAATTTTCACATTGTACACTCGCAACCTTAATCCGAATTTTTCAGGATGTCGAAATCGGATTTTCGACTTCGACATCCCCACACTTGATTTGACCTCTTTCGAGTCGACCTACGTGTTTCCCTATACACGAATCAACTTTCCTTTTGTCTTGCCCTCCATTTGTCTTAGAGATATGGGCAAAACAAAGTTGATTCGTGAGGCCACTTGTGAGGGTCATATCTCGTGGCGCTTGCGAGGAATGACAATAAGGAAACATGGGATGTATTAACAATACTCCCGACGTAATTTAGGAAGCTTTATACGCCTTGCGTCTCCACACGTGCGCGCTAGCGTAATGGATCATGGTCAAGAGGGTAGAGTTTGCGTTATAACTCTTTGGTCATGATATTGCATGCGTTAAGATAACTTTTGAGTGTAGCGCGCGAGTGTTGGTGTTGCATAGGAACCCTCCTTGAATTTCTATGAGCGATTGACACAAGGTTTTGCCCTTGGAGGGGCATGACATATCGTGGGGGGAGCTACCCTTTTGGGCAATATGTGGTATGTGCCATGTGTTGTATTGCGTGCCCATTTGGCGGGTTTGGCTAAGAGCGACACACCTACCAATGGACCTCATATTGCACGAGGCCCTTCATTATACTCTTCACGATCAATTGCGAGCCTAACCTTCTTGGAGGAAAGCTTGTGTGGCGATCCCAAAGCGATGCGTTGGGAGCAAGATGTGTGTTTTGCAATTTTCCATATTTTCATGTGCCCACTTGGGAAGTAGCGCTCGTGACATTTCAAAGCGCCCCAAGTGGAGCACATATGTGGAGTCGGAGGTCATTGGTGTCAAGTCATTGTGTTTAGAAGGATTGGTCGAGAGTCAATCCAAGCCGAAAATATTATAATATATTTGTCAGCCTTTCAAGGCACTTTTGGGTGGTATTTCGCCAATATTGCTGTTATTTGCCCGTCATGATGTCAAGTGGCGACCGTGTATCTCAGCGTTGCGCTCAATTGACATCGGGACCCAAGTATGTGGTAAGGGTACATACTTCGGGGCCCAACATATCTTGGACCCGGCGAATAACTCCTCTTGGGCTTGGCATACCATGGCCGCCATGTTGGCGATTTGGGACTATCCCAAATCATGGGCTCACTTGGCGACCGTGCCATTCCCAAAACCGGGGGAGTTGAGCGACGCCCAAAAGATATGTTGGACACATATGACTTGATACCAATCCTATGGCACACTCCGGTCCAAGTCGGGCATGTGCCTCATTTGCCCCAACCATGAGTGTGCGCATTCTCGGCCATTTTGAGCAATTTTCCACATTTTCTGCCCGCCGTGCACCATGTTCAGCCACCTCGTGCACGCCAGAGCATGGACCAATGGACCACATATGACATGGGTGATATGGACATTGGTCCCCATGGCTCGCACACCATGTGGGCGAGGCGGAGCAACCTTCGTCAAGGTGCTAGCGCAAAGTGAGTGTGGGCAATTTTGCCATTTTGGCATCTGTCGACCCAATTGGGATTGTCACCACGCCGAGTGGCATGAAGATCTATAGAAGCCAAGTGCATGGGAGTCTTCATTGGACTCCAGGTGGATAGCGTATGGAATGGCGGATCCGATCTCCAAGCCGGCGTGGAGATATACTATTGGGAGCACCCCCAAATTTTGGCTCATTTCGAGCAGCCAAAATGACCCCCTTTTGGGACCCCAATTTCACCCCCCCGTTCGGTCAATTGGCGGCCCCATATATCTATGCCCACACAGAGCCCGGACCCAATTTCAAGTTGTACACTCAGATATGAGTCTCAGGTCCTGCCTCCTACCCTGTGAGTCATTGGCCTTGCCCTGGCCGGGCGAGCCACGCGTGAGAATGATGCCAGTTTTGGTGATTTTGGCATCATGACCCCACTTGACGAACCCGTGGTGCCCTGAGGCCGCATTCTCAGAGGGACCCAGGTTGGGTGAGGGCTCCGGAGAGTTCATACTCGAAAGGCATAGGGTCAGTTGCTTCGTCGCTACCTCTGGCGGGTCCGTACAAGGGGTCAATTTTGGAGATTTTTGAGTTAATATCAGTTTGGGCTGAAACAGCCCTTTTTCAGCTACCAACTCCTAGGGGATAATGGCGGGGCCATATCTCTGGCCCAGAAGGGGAGCTAGGACCTGCTGTTACGGGAGCATGGGGAGTCACTGTCGATTGGCCTTGGGGCAGCTTGGTTCCAAGGAAATCGCCTGTGGCTGGGCGGGACACCTCCCCTTTTGGCAGGGTTTCAGGGTCCGGACTGAGCAGGGCATGGGTTGTGTTTGAGCCCCCGCCCCCACCAGCCACTGAGAGGGTCGGACCTGGGATTGGGATATGAGTTGGGACTGAGTGTCTATTGTCCTGTGATGCCCTTACCCAAGTCCAGCCTCAACCCTATGTGTACATATCCTGATGTGTTGTTGTACATACTTTCCTTCCCTTGTTTCAGAGTGGCAAGGATCCTGAAACGCTTTGTCACATGACAGAGCGTAATGATGCCCTTGTGAGCGTAGTGCTTTGCCTGCCTGCTCACCTGTGCGTGTCCACCGCAGCGTCCCGTGGCCAGGCCCCCCACGGGAACGCGTCAAAAGAGTTTCACTGCCGCGCAGTGTCCCATCCCTCGCGTGCCACTCGGGGCCACCAATTCCAAGCAGCGCGGCGCAGCAGCTCGTAGCTCGCAGCTCGCAGCGCAGCGCAGCGGTCCGCAGCGCCGCCCAGAGCATCGCCCTGAGCGACCACAGAAGCGCCGCGACCATGAAGGAGGTGGACTGACCAGTACTCCCTCATCAGCGAGTCCTATCGGCCGACCAGCAAGGCCGCACACCCAGTCGCGTCAACCAACTCCACAACCACCGGCCGACCAGCACCGGCCGCACTCCCAGTCCAGTGCTACATCACCCACCTCAACAACCACCCCAGGACCACTCCATCGAGAGCACCGATGGTGAACTGGGACGAGGCGGGCAAGACCTGGCCGCAGCCCCACCCCCATGCGGCGCGCTTACTGCGTGGGTTGCTGTCGGGGCAGCAGTACCGCCACAGCAATCCCCAGTGCGAAGGCGGCATGCCCGGGAACTTCGAGCTCCGCGAGGCCATGGGCGAGGACCGCCTGCGGGCAGTGGAGGAATGGCTGCGGGCGGAAGGGTATGAGTACCGCTTCCGCCGCAAGCGCTGGAGAACCTGGACCCGCCCGGACAGGCCCCGCGAAGGGCTGCGCCCCGACGGGATTGAGGAGGACGAGAAGCCCAACGAGTACCCGTCGGGCGCCTCGATCAACGTCTCCATGTGGGACATGATCGAGAAGGAGTTCCCGGAGCTGGGGAACGAGCGCCGGCTGCAGGGCAGCAGCAGCAGCAGTGCGTCTCCGGGGAAGGAGAAGCGGTCCGCCGGGGACAGGAAGCGGGACCGGAAGTGGCGGGAGTACCAGGAGTCCCTGGCCGCCGAAGCCGCCCTAGGCGCCAAGGGCGGAACCCCAGCCCCCAGTCCCCAACGGGCCAATGGCCGTCACCAGCCCGGCCACACCACCCTTGGTGACTTCCTGGAAGTCGCCAAGCAGACCAAGGCCAAGCCCGGTCTGCTGCTCCTGAGGAGATCAGGCCCCAGCAGCGACGTGGAGTCGGCCAACCGCGGGGAGATTGCCGGCCGACCAGGCCAGCTCGAGCAGCACCGTCGCTCCCGACCAAAGGGACGTGGCGCGCGCCTGTGAGCGCGCCTGTGGGGTGCCCTGCAACCTTCGGGTTGCCCGGCAACGGGCCAAGCAGCACAGCGCTGCCATGGAGGGCGCCGTCGGCATCGCCCAGCAGGAGGCTGCGGAGTGGGCGCATGGCATGGCCATCCACGCCTCGACCGTGGCGGCCATTGTGGCCGGACTCACGGCTGTAGCCGCCCATGGGGCAGCGACTGCCCAGGTTAACGGTGAGGTGGCGGCAGCCGACGAGGAAGCCTGCCTGACCCAGGAGGCCATTGCCTGCAAGGAGGCCGAGGTGAAGGCGCTGGAAGAGGCGCTTGCCCAAGAGAGGGCAAAGAAGGAGGCGGAGGAAAGGGCCCATGCCGAGGCGACGGCGAAGGCCCAGGCGGACGCTTCCAAGAAGGACGCCATCGAGGCCGCGCGACGGAAGGTCGCTGAGGAGAGGGGCAAGACGGAGGCGGAGTTGGCGGCGTTGGAAGCGGAGAAACCTCGGCTGCAGCAGGCACGGGAAGCCGAAGCGGCTTGTGCCCGGGAGGAAGCCGAAGGGCGAGCTGCCGCAGCCACCGCCGCCGCAATGGAGGAGGCAGAGGCCAAATTCCGCCGCGAGACTCCCCCGGGAGGATCATGAGTGGAGACCCTTCGAGCCCCAGCGCCGGTGCCCCCTCTCTCACCTCCCCCTCTCACCACAGCGCGGGACGCGCAACGAGCGCGTGCCGCCCGGCAGTGGCAGTGATGATTGGCGTGATGAGTGGCTCAGTTTCGACTACCACAACCACCGTGCTCCACCGCAGACACTGGTACGCCCCCGACACCCCGCACCAGCCCCAGAGCAAATCCAAATGGCTGGCGGACGTTATGGTGGACTCAGGGATGAGGTCCCCGGAAGAGACGTGGAGTGGGATGTCGGGATGTTGGCGGGAAGTGTGGGAAGTGTGCGAAGACTTGAAGGACATCAAGCCCCCCATGTACGATGGCAACCCCCTCAACCTCGACCGCTTCTTGGAGAAGCTGGACGATTGGGAGGTGACCGTCACTGAAGACATGGATCCCGCGGATGCGGAGAAATATGTCTTCAGACAGTTCAGGTACCGCCTGCCGGAAGTGCTCCAAGAGCCGTACTTCGTGGCGACGGAGGAGGGGAAAATCAAGACCCTCAAGAAAGCCAAGAAGTGGCTCAAGGAGCAGGAGCGGGTGGACGCTCCGCAGGTTGCGGCCAAGCGGTGGAAGTCCATCAAGCTTCAGCATGATGGACGGGAGATCAGCCTACGAGATTGGCGGGACTTCCGGGGGCAATACATTCTCTTCCGCCGCAACGTGGGGGACTGGAACGAGGGTGACGAGCAGGCTCGCCTGCTCTCCATGCTGCCGGGAGCATGGATCAGGAGGGTCACCACGGAGGAAGCCAAGAGGGCCAGGTCCAACCACACGGTCAAGAGGATGCTCCCCAAAGAGTATCATACGAACGTGGTGGCTTGGACGAGGGAGAACGTGGCCTGGGATGTCAAACGGCACTCCCTGCAAAACGCTCTCCTCATCAGCGTCTCGGGCGATCGCGAGAAGACCGCGATGTGGCGCCTTGACGAGTGTGACGTGAGCGGCCAGACCATCCGTCTGCAAGCTATCCCGGCGCGGATGAGCTGTGACGAGATCCAGGAGTGGGTTGGAGAGGAGGTGCTCAAGGAGTACCAGAACCTCCACCAGACCCGCGGGTTGAGGCCTGGCGACCGGGACGTCAACTACGTTGGCGGGGGGCCTGGCGGGGAAGCTGCCATGGACCCAGCGGGAGCCGACGGCGATGAGACTCTTGTCGACGATGACGACGACGATGAGCCTGCCGAGATGGCCGTCTGTGCCTTCGTGGCTCACAACGGCGCGGGGAACAACCGGAGAAGCTGGAAGCCCCTGCAGCCGGGTTGGAAGAAGAAGGAGAAGAAGCACCGTCGTCGCATTGGCAACCCTCCGCTGTCCTTTCGGGAGTTCATACGAGCTCACCCTCAGGGCTGTTTCGTGTGTTATGGGAGGAAGCAAGGCTTCAACCATGACCACCGAACATGCCCTGTCCACCAGACCGACACGGAGGCCTACAAGAAGGCGCACGGGTCGAAGAAGCGTGCCCCTGCGGGCATCTGGGAGGCCAAAGTGGAGGTGGACAAGGACGAGCTCTCCAAGCTGATGTCGGTGGGGACCGAGTTGGCCAAGGAGATCCAGGAGATCAAGAGGAACTGGGTCCCCAGGTCGGACAACAAGAACAAGGAGAACAACCAGAACAACCAGATCAAGGAAAAGGACAAGAAGCCTAGGAATAGGAGGAAGATAGGTGTCAACGAGGTTGACGCGGAGGAGAATACCCCTACTTCCACCACAACCGACGCCCCCTAGCGGAGCCCCTGCAGTCAAGGGCCCCAGCTAGGGCGGTCGCAGGATGGTGTCGTGGGAAGCGCCACACCATCCCAGTCGGGAGTCGATAAGCACAAAGGGATTGTCGCGGGCGGAAGGCCCGGTCCGGCACCCAGTCGCGGTGGCGGGGTGAGTGCAAGTGAAGGCACGAACCCTGGCACCCGTCCATCCTTCGCGACCAAGAATGTGTTTGATGTACTACAAGATCTATCCGAGAGTATCAGAGGATCACCCGGACCGCAGCTGGATGCTGCAGATGGGCAGCCTGAGCCCATTGTCCACGACCTGCACCAGTCGCTTGTTGAGCTTCTGGAACGGCCCGAGATCCTGAGCTTGCACGCCGTGCGCCGAGTGGGGCGTGAGCGGCAGTTGCACCTTAAGGTCCGTGCCTTATGCGGGGAAGTGGAAAGGGTCTTCGATGTGTTGGTCGACACGGGAGCACAGGTCAGCTTGGTCAAGGCTGGCCTACTTCCACCAGAGTGTTTGACCGACAGTCGGAAACCTGTCAGGCTGAAGGTGGCGAACGGCCAGTATATGGTGGGAGGCACGAAGGAAGCGTCCATCGGGCTGCAGTTCGTGAACCATCGTGAGCTGAGTCGCCCGGACCTCGGCAAGGAAATCCTCCTGCAAGGTCGTTTCTACGACGCCGAGATGGACTGGGACTTGATCGTTGGGTACGACTTCATGATGAAGACCGACTCCGGCGTCCTCCCGGCCCAGGCCTACATGACCCTGTACCAGGACGACCAGCTCTCGTGGCTTTCGTCACCTGAGCACCATGTGGAATGCCAATGGATCCACCCAGAACGCAATCAGCTTGAAGTAGCCGCGCTGGACACTGAGCCAACTGGGCCAGCAAACCAGGAGTACGGCGTAATGCCGGAAGTGGCGAGTGGTCGCGGACTTGCGAGCTTCGGATCTGGCCCTAGATGCGTTCTTTTCAGGAACCTTCGCCCATCTTCGGGTTTGTGAGAAGTACTGGAGCGCACAGGACTCCGCGTGGAAGAAGCACTGGGGTCCGCATCAGGGATTGATGTGGATCCAATGCCCCCGTTGGGACATTCCAAGAGCGATAGCGAAGATTCTCAACCACCGCTCCAAGGCAGTGCTGGTCGTTCCTATGGGATGCACCGAGGAGGAAAGTACCCGACATTGGGTAGCCTCATTGACCAACATGACCTTAAACAAGGTCGTCCTACCGGCTGGAGAGAGTGTCTATCAGGACGCTAAGGGACAGCCCATGCCACCCCAGAGATGGCCAACGGAATGCCACTATGTGGATGGGGGCCTTGATCAGGCCGACACCACGGACTTCGTGTGTGTCAACCGCATCATAGCAGAGCCATGGCGACAATGCTTTGCGGTTCCCCCTGTTGACATCGGAGAATCGGAAAACCCCCTCACAGAAGAGGAGTTGGATCTCGTTCAGTGGTATATGGATCAGCCCTTTCACGACTGGGGAAACCAGCGTGAGGGCAAGGGCCAGGACAAAGCCTGGTGGGAAGTGGACTCGATCGTCTCCGGTTCCTATGATGGGAATACCTTCGTGCAGAGGGTGCTGGATCATATGTCCAGCCAGGACGAACCGATCGGGGGTAACCCACCCACCTACAGCGATCTGTTCCGAGGCAAGACCAGAGATGGCCCTTTGGGCCACCTGGGAAGACCACCTGAGCCGAAGCTGAGTGGGGTCGCTACCCCTCAAGTAAGCTCAGTGGTCCAGGTGCCCGGAAAAGCCAAGGCGGAGTGCGATGATTGCCCCAAGATCCAGGCATTGAGGGCCAGGCTGAAGCAGAAGTATGGGGACACCTTCTTCAGCGGAAAGCCTGTGTTTCCCCCACCGGTGCGTGGACCGTATGGCGAGGCCAAGATACGACTGAAGCAGGACCCCCGTGTGTATCGGCACCGGGAGTTTGCCCTGAGGGGCGAGAGGAAGGAGGCCATGGAGAAGATCCTCCTTGATTTCATCGAGAGAAGCGGGTATGAGCCGTGCAACTCCGAGTGGGCCTCTCCGTGGTGGCCGGTGAGTGGCGGCTCGTGATCGACTACCGCGGCCTAAACGCCCAAACGCAGCATGACAGCTATACGCTGCCCCTCATTTAGGACATGCTGCAAAAACAACACCGGCGGAGGATCTTCACGGTGTTTGACCTGAAACATGGTTATCATCAGATGCCTCTCGCCGAGGAGTCCCATCCCTGCACAGCCATGAGCACTCCACTTGGACCTCTCCAGTGGAAGGTGATGCCCATGGGCGTTACCAACGGCAATGCAGCTTTTCAGCGGATGCTGGAGAACCTGCTTGAGCCGGTGCGTGCTGTGCGGACCCCTTCGTGGACGACGTGATCATCGCGTCCGCGGACCCCACTATGAGCTACGAGGAGCTCCTGGAGGCACATGAAAGGGACGTCACTCGAGTGCTGGACCTTCTGGTTCGGCACGAACTCACGGGCAGCAGTGACAAGGCCACCATTGCGGTAAGCGAGGTGGTCGTCGCTGGCCACGTAGTCGGGAACGGGCAGCGAAAACCCATACCTGGCAAGGTGGCCGCGATCGAGCACTGGGAGAAGCCCAAAACGGTCTCTGAGCTACGGGCGTATCTGGGGTTCTGCAACTACTACTCGGGGTATATCAAGATGTATGCCGAGTATGCAGCCCCCATGACGACCATGCTCAAGGGCAACCGAGAGGAGACCAAAAAGGGGTCCAAGAAGGCTCTGGTCTGGACAGCTGAGTCCGACCGTGCCTTTGAGGGGATGAAGCAGGCGCTGCTATCCGCAGTGGGTCTGCACCTCGTGGATCCCGACCGAGGGTTCGTCCTGCGCACCGATGCTTCCGACTACGCCGTTGGCGCTGTGTTGGAGCAAGTGCTTGACCATGGGAGGCACGTGCCCGTGGCCTTCTGGAGCCGAGTCCTGGTGGAAGGCCAGAGACGGACATGGACGCCCCGTGAAAAGGAGGCGTATGCCATCGTCATGGCTCTCAGGAAATGGGCTGGGTACATAGCCCTCCATCCCGTCACCGTCTGCACCGACCATCAGAGTCTGCAGTCGTGGCACAAGGAGCACGTGGACACCCCCTCTGGTCCCGCCTCCCGACGGGCAAGATGGCACGAGACCTTGGCTAAGTTAGACCTCACGGTTGTGTATATTCCTGGGAAGGATAACACCGTGGCGGACTGTCTCAGCAGGTGGGCCTATCCCGCCAGCAAGGGCATGACTGATATCTCTGCCCATGGCGATGAGGCTGAGACCGCTGAAGCCAAGAGGATCATTGAGATGGAGCGCCTGATGGAGGAGGAGGGTGTTAAATGCTTCGTCGTCATGGCTGCGGATGCCCCCCTCGGAACGAGGATGGGCAGAGCGGTCAGAGTACTCGCCCCTGATGGAGCTGAGTTCGACAAGCACCTCTTCCCTGAGTCTTGCCTCCAGGACGGCTGGACCGACGACTACGCCAAGTCTGAGGCCTTTGCGGCCGAGTAGAGGGCTGTGACCGACCCTGATGACGGGCAGAAGTGGCCAAAGGGGCTGACTGAGGAAGATGGCAAGCTCTACCGGAACGGTAAGCTGCTAGTACCGGAGTCCCGGGTGCTCGAGCTGTGCGAGGCTTGGCATCACCACATGCTGCACCCAGGGGTCAAGAAGCAAGCCCTTGACATGCAGCGCCGGTTCGAGATCGACCATATCGTTCTCTACACCGCCATCAAGAAGGTCAGGAAGGGTTGCTCGGTCTGTCAGGCGTACAATCCCGATAACCGGAACGTCAAGGGGGAAGCCCAATGGACCCCGGTTCCTGACCAGCCCATGGAGAGCGTGGCCATGGACGTCTTCTCCATGCCCGAAGTGCACATTGGCAAGGAGACCTTTGACTGTGTGGTTCTTTGTGTGGATCGCCACAGTGGCTATGTAGTAGCCGTTCCGGCACGCAAAAAGGGTTGCTTGCCAAGGAAGTGGCAGTCATGATGATTCGTCATTGGCTGACCGTCTTTGACATCCCCTGCACCATTTGCAGTGAACGAGGGCCCGAGTTTACTGGTGGCTGGTTCAAGGCTATGTGTTCCCTCATGGGAATACGTCATGCCAGGAGCGTCGCCTATCTCAGCCGGTCTAACAGCCGGGCTGAAGTAGCTGGACGGCAGCTGTTCGAGAAGCTGCGCAAGATTCACATCACCAATCCACGTCAGAACTGGTTTGAGGAGATGTGGCCTGCTCTGAAGGCCCATCATGACACCCCCACTCCGGGTGGTTTGTCCCCTCACCAGATTCTGTTCGGCATATCGAGCCCCCCCCAAGGTTTGCTCTAAGGAGGGGGGTGAAGCGGTACCCAGAACCCCATGAAGCCCGGTGAGAGCCCGGCAGGAGCGTGTCCCTTGCCGTAAAGCCCCGTGACGGCATTCCGGCCATTTGGGGCTTGTTACCATGTACCAGCAAACTGCCATTTGCCGGTATCTTACTATTTCACTCCAATCTGCCCCGCACCGCCTTCGGCCGTCGATTCGGCAACCTAACCCTACCAACAGATGTAGGTAGAACGTGTTTGTGTGAGAGATCTGGGCATTTCAGCTATTAGCGGCCGCATCGGCAACCGATGCGTCGCCCGCTGAGATTTACACATCAGAATATCAGGAATCAACAGGGTTTTATTTTCATATTGTCTCCGTAAATTTTCACGCTTCCGTTCTGATAATCAATGTTTTGACTGCTGGCGGTTGGCTCGCGACTTTAGCGTAACCGCCAGTTTAACTGTTATCTACAGATATCTTAGCGCAATCCGTGACGAAGACTCCAAAGTCTTCAGGAATTGCATTGATGCATCTGCAATTTTCACATTGTACACTCGCAACCTTAATCCGAATTTTTCAGGATGTCGAAATCGGATTTTTGACTTCGTCATCCCCGCACTTGATTTCACCTCTTTCGAGTGGACCTACGTGTTTCCCTATGCACGAATCAAATTTTTCTTTTGTCTTGCCCTCCATTTGTCTTAGAGATATGGGCAAAACAAAATTGATTCGTGAGGCCACTTGTGAGGGTCATATCTCGTGGCGCTTGCGAGGAATGACAATAAGAAAACATGGGATGTATTCACAATACTCCTGACGTAATTGGGGAAGCTTTATACGCCTTGCGTTCCCACATGTGCGCGCTAGCGTAATGGATCATGGTCAAGAGGGTAGAGTTTGCGTTATAACTCTTTGGCCATGATATTGCGTGCGTTAAGATAACTTTCGAGTGTAGCGCGCGAGTGTTGGTGTTGCATAGGAACTCTTCTTGAATTCCTATGAGCGATTTACACAACGTTATGCCCTTGAAGAAGCATGACATATCGTGGGGGGAGCTACCGTTTTGGGCAATATGTGGTATGTGCCGTGTGTTGTATTGCGTGCCCATTTGGTGGGTTTGGCTAAGAGCGACACACCTACCAATGGACCTCATATTGCACGGGGTCCTTCCTTATACTCCTCATGATCAATTGCAAGCCTAACTTTCCTGGGGGAAAGCTTGCGTGGCGATCCCAAAGCGATGCGTTGGGAGCAAGATGTGTGTTTTGCAATTTTCCATATTTTCATGTGCCCACTTGGGAAGTAGCGCTCGTGACCTTTCAAAGCGCCCCAAGTGGAGCACATATGTGGAGTCGAAGGTCATTGGCGTCAAGTCATTGTGTTTGGAAGGATTGATCGATTACTCAATCCAAGCCGAAGATATTATAATATATTTGTCCGCCTTTCAAGGCACTTTTGGGTGGTATTTCGCCAATATTGCTGTTTTTCCCCCGTCATGATGTCAAGTGGCGACCGTGTATCTCAACGTTGCGCTCAATTGACATCGGGACCCAGGTATGTTCTGGGGGTACATACTTCGGGGCCCAACATATCTTGGACCCAGCGAATAACTCCTCTTGGGCTTGGCATACTGTGGCACCCATGTTGGCGATTTGGGACTATCCCAAATCATGGGCTCACTTGGCGACCCTGCCATTCTGAAAACCGGGGGAGTTGAGCGACGCCCAAAAGATATGTTGGACACATATGACTTGATACCAATCCTATGGCACACTCCGGTCCAAGTCGGGCATGTGCCTCATTTGCCCCAACCATGAGTGTGCGCATTTTCGGCCATTTTGAGCAATTTTCCACATTTTCTGCCCGCCGTGCACCATGTTCAGCCACCCCGTGCACGCCAGACGCATGGACCAATGGACCATATATGACATGGGTGATATGGACATTGGTCCCCATGGCTCGCACACCATGTGGGCGAGGCGGAGCAACCTTCGTCAAGGTGCTAGCCCAAAGTGAGTGTGGGCAATTTCGCCATTTTGGCATCTCTGGACCCAATTGGGATTGTCACCACGCCAAGTGGCATGAGGATCTCTGCGAGCCAAGTGCATGGCAGTCTATGTTGGACTCCCGGTGAATAGCGTATGGAATGGCCGATCGGATCCCCAAGCCGGCATGGAGATATACTATTGGGAGCACCCCCAAATTTTGGCTCATTTCGAGCAGCCAAAATGACCCCCTTTTGGGACCCCAATTTCACCCCCCCGTGTGGTCAATTGGCGGCCCCATATATCTATGCCCACACAGAGCCCGGACCCAATTTCAAGTTGTACACTCAGATGAAAAACCCAGGTCCGGCCTCCTACCCTGTGAACCATTGGCCTTGCCCTGGCCGGGCAAGCCACGCGTGAGAATGATGCCGTTTTTGGTGATTTTGGCATCATGACCCCACTTGACGAACCCCCGGTGCCCTGATGCCGGGACCTCAGAGGGAACCAGGTTGGGTGAGGGCTCCGGGGAGTTCATAAGCGAAGGGCATAGGGTCAGTTGCCTCGTCCCTACCTCTGGCGGGTCCAGACGAGGGGTCAATTTCGGAGATTTTTGAGCTAATATCAGTTTGGGCTGAAACAGCCCATTTTCAGCTACCAACTCCTAGGGGATAATGGCGGGGCCATATCTCTCGCTCAGAGGGGAGCTAGGACCTGCTGTTAAGGGAACATGGGGGGCTACGATCAGTTGGCCTTGGGGCAGCTTGGTTCACAGGAACTCGCCTGTGGCTGGGCGTAACACCTCCCCTTTTGGCAGGGTTTCAAGGTCCGGACTGAGCAGGGCATGGGTTGTGTTTGAGCCCCCGCACCCACAAGCCACTGGGAGGGTCGGACCTGGGATTGGGATATGAGTTGGGACAGAGTGTCTATTGTCCTGTGATGCCCTTACACCAGTCCAGCCTTGACCCTATGTGTACATATCCTGATGTGTTGTTGTACATACTTTCGTTCCCTTGTTTCGGAGTGGCAAGGATCCTGAGACGCTTTGTCACATGACACGAGCGTTATGATGCCCTTGTGAGCGTAGTGCTTTGCCTGCCTGCTCACCTGTGCGTGTCCACCGCAGCGTCCCGTGGCCAGGCCCCCCACGGGAACGCGTCATTGGGGCGGTCTGCTGTGTGGAAGGGGGTGAGCCAGGAGGGGGCGTGAAGGAGGGTGGGGTGTGGGAGGTCGGCTTGTGGTGTCCACGTGTACAGGTTGGTTGCGGCGGCCCCCTCCGCCGGTATGGTGTATCTCCCGTCGTGTCGGCGATGGGTGACGAGGACGTTGGGGGTAGTCAGCTCATACACCTGTGTGGGGTGGGGGAGGTGGCGGGTGACGGTGATCTTGGCGGCGTCGTTCTTGCGGGTGGTGGTGTGGGAGATGATGTAGTGGGTCGCCCATTTGTCGTGGGGGGTGTGCTCCATCGTGTCCAGCTTAAGTGGGGGATGGAGTGGTTTCTGCGAAGGGGGCTTTTCTTGGGCTTTCGCGTGGGCCGCCACTTTTGGTTTCGACCAGGTATTGTGGACTCCAGGGGCCCCTACTTGGGTGGCTGCCGCTGCTGCGGCCCGGAGGAGGGCGGTTGTGTTGGTGTCTACGGGGGGGGGGCTGGTTGGGGGATGAGGGTGTCATGGTCTTGATATGCCCACCAAATGGTGTAGGCCTCGTTGCGTGTTGCGGTGCGGGGTCTGGGTCTGGGCTTGCTGGATGGATAGTGCCGTCCTGATGTCCTCCGCTGCTTGTGGGTTTATGGGTGTGGCGTACGCCCATAACCCCGGGGTGTGTATGCCGTGTGGTGCTTGGCCTACTCCTCGTACCGGGTGGAGGGTGTGGTGGGTGCGCGTGAGCCCTAGGTGTTCCTGGAGGAGGTCCCCACGGATGTCCTCCAACTGTTGCTGCCAGGTGTGTGTGTGGTCGTTGGGGGTGGGGTAGGTGATGACGATGGCTTGCCATGGGGTGGGGCCCGGATGTACCGTGATAGGTGCCAACGATGCTTGCGGGGGTATGTGAACGGCGTGGGTGGGGCCTGCTGTTATGGGGTCTCTTTCTGTTGGTGCGATGCTGACATCCCCTTGGACGGTGAGGAGGTGGTGGTGGCGGTCCGTTGGTAGTCTGCAGGTGGTGATGGGTTCGGTGATCGATCGGAGGCGGATCGCCTGGAGCCCCGGTGTGATTTTGTCCCATCGGAGTGTGCCGTTGTGGACCGCTCAATCGCGTGGCAGGTTCCGAAACCCGTTGCGGTCCGGGGTGGTGCGGTGCTGTGGGGGAAGCTCCATTGTGGTGAAGGGGTGGGTGAGGGGCTCTTTGCTGGGGCTTTCCTGTGTGGTTGGTGGGGATGGTGCCTGGGCATCTCGTCGTCCGTTTGTTGTGGGTCTTTCGCTTCCTGCAGTTCTGCGCGGAGGGTCGCGAAGACGTCTCGGAGGGTGGGGGAGGCGGGGGGGTGGGGTGCCGGATCGTTCCAGGTGATGTGGTACTCCTCTGTGTTCTCGGGGCTCTGCTCTATGGTGATGGCGGCGGTGGCTTCGTCTTCATGTGTCCATCGGTGTGGATTGTGGTCGAGGGGGTGGAGGGTGATGGTGTGGCGGTGTTTCCAGCTGTGGAATGCTAGGAGGGCGTGGAGGCCGTGCCTGGTGTCTCCAGGCGGGCGGGGGTAGGTTTTGGCTGTCGCTTCCAGGAAGGCGTCCATGGTGTCCTTCCAGGTGTCTTCACAGAGAATGTCTTCCTCCGTGCCCCACTCGTTGTCGTTACTCTTCTCCTGCTTCCACCCCTGGAGGGTCGCGTGGTCCGCTGGGAGGTCTTGTTGGATGGACTGGTAGTACTGCTCGGCGTCCATGGGGGCTAGGGTGCCGGCCAGTGTGGCGTAGATTTCCTTTGGGGGGGGGGGGCGGTGGGGGCGTGGCGGCATGGTCGGGCTCCTTTCGCTGGTGTTCTGCGTTCTGGTCTGCGGTGGATGCGGGGGATATGGAGTGTGGTGGCATGGGGTGGTCGGGCTCCTGCGGTTCCGTGGGTTGCTGGTGGGCCTGTGGGCGCGGGGTCGTGGCTGCCAGTAGGTGTGGGATCGCTTGGCGGACGTCGTAATCGTCGTCCCAGCAGTGGGCTGCAGCGCACGTCCTGTCGGGCCAAGCGGGGGGGCAGTGTGGCTGCGGTGTTGCGGAGCGGTGTACGATAGGGTGGGTGACTCGTGCGGGTGGTAGCGTGCTCGCTCTGCTGTTCCGTTCCCCGTGAGCCCTGAACCTTGGGGGGTGGTGGTGATGTTGGTGGTGAGGGTGGTGTGGGTGTTGGAGTGGGTGATTGTGCCGCTGACGGTGCCGTTGGTGAGGGCGGTATAGGCGTTAGTGTAGGTGAGGTTGGTGCAGGGATCGCGTTAGTTGATGGTGACGTTGGTGGGTCAGTCAGTCACTGTTGTCGCTGCCAGGCACCTGGCTTCGCTTGGGGTGGTGGTGGCGCTGGTGAGTGCAGATGGTGCCATGGGCGGCGGTGCCAATGACGGCCCGTGCGGGTGTGCTGGTAGTGATGCCGACGGCGTGGGTGCGGTGGCGGCAGTGATGTGGACGTTAGTTCATCACGGTTGGTGGCGGTGACGACGAGGGCGCTGTTGGTGTCTTCCTGGGCGTCGGTGACACCGATGGTGGGTCGGCGTAGGTGCTGCTTCTGGGTATGGGTCCGGGTGCGGGAGGTCTTTGGGCTGTTGTGGGCGCTGAGCGCTAGCTTTCCTGCTGGTGCTGATCATCGTCTTCTGGCTCTGTCGGTGTTGGGTGGCCGTTCCTGGTGGAGGGTGATGTCGCTGGTGGGGTTACCGCGGGTGTTGCTGCAGGTTTTGGGTGTAGGTGTGGTTTTGGCTGCGGCGTTGGCGTCATTGGTGGCTGGCGCCGATGGTGGGTGGCGTGACTGATGGTGGTGCCGCTGGTGACAGTGGTAGTGGGGGTGCCAGTTGTTGGTGAGGCTGCTTGTCGCCGGTGTTTCTGTTGGTGCTGGTGATGGTGTCGCTGGTTGTGCAGATAGTGGGGGGCGTAGGCGATGGCTCTGTTGTTCGTGGGAGGGAAGATGGGATGGGGGACCCCTATCCAGGTGGTGGCGTCACCGATGGCACGGTTTGTGAGGGTGATGTGGGCATCGGTCGATGGTGCCGCTTTCGGCGTTGTTGTTGAGGGCAGTGCGGGTGTTGGCGCTGGTGACGCCGGGTGTTGTTCTGGTTGTTAGTGCCTGCGGTTCGCAGTTGCAGGTGGTTAACCGGGCTATGCCGCTGGTGACGTTGGTGCGGGTGGTGTCGGTGACGGTTCGGCTGATGCGGTTGGTGCGGGCTGTGTGGTTGTCGTGTCAGGCGTCTGTGGCGTTGGTGATGCTGATGGTGGTGTGTTGGCGGTTGGTGCCGGTGGTCATGCTCTGATGGTGAGGGTGCCGGGGGCGCTGGGTGCGGCTCCGCGTTGTCGGGTTATCTCCTCGCCACTTCTGGCGGAGGGTGCCGCTGGTGTCGCTGCTGGTGAGGGTGGTGGATGTGATGGTGTTGTTGTGGTTGTTGGTGCTGCCCGGGGTGATTGTTGCTGATGCTCCAGGTGATGACGATGCTGCGGGCGGTGATGCCAATGGTGGGGGTGTTGTAGCCAGCCGCTGGCGTTGATGATGGTGGGTTTAGTGTGTGCTGTTGCTACCCCTGGCTGGGGGCCCGGTGGGTGGCGCTGGTGGGGTTTGTCCACCAGCCCTGCTGGCGTCTTTGGTGACGCCGATGGTGGGGGCGCCATAGGTGTTATTCTGTGCCGGGGTCGTGGTGGTGATCGTAGGGGTGTCCAGCTCCCTCACTCCCCCATCGACAGTATTGATCTCCTCCTTGGTCTTCCGTACCTTGGGCAACAACCCCTGCACCTTGCGCTGCAAATCCTTCACATGGGCATTCATCTTCTCTAAGTTCCCGAGGCATGTTCTTCAGCAGCTACCAGAGCTTGTCGAAGTTCGGCTGCAGGCACTAAATCTCGGCGAATGGGGCGCTGTGAGGGAGCAGATCGGCAGGTGGATGGGGGGGCAGCAGAGAGGACAAGGTGGGCACCACGATGGGCAACAGGCCCAGGTCCTCTTCAACCTTAAACTCCTCGAAGACCTTCGGAAAGGGCAAAATATTGGCACCCCTGCAGCCGCCACCAAGACCAGCTGGCGCGACCTCTTCCCTCATGGGTAGGTCGTCCCCATCCCCAGGGAGATTGCCCCTCTCCACTCGGTGCTTGGGTCACCTCAGCTGGCATGGGTGGTCTTACTTTGCCTCGCAGAACCTCGCCACGTCGAAGTCCTCCACAACTGGGAGCGGCGTGCCTGGGTGCTTGGATGTCAGGGCTCAGAGGCCTCTTCGTCTTCTTCGTCGAGCCCTCAGTCAAGCCAACAGTAGATGTCCTCCCCGTAGTGGCAGTCCCCTGCTTCCGAGCTGCCTAACTACAGATTGGGCACGAATACCAGAGCCTACCCGCTTTCTGAATATTTTTTTTGAGGCCCCCTACCAGCACTGCCATCTCGAAGAGGTGAGCTCTTCAGAATCTCTGGCAACAAGGTCAAGTCGACAGACGGGTGTATGAGGTCGGATTCAGGCACAGAGGCCAAACCCCTGCTACCATGAGGTATATCCCGGGCCGCTAGGAGCTTCTCAGCCAGTTTCTGATCCATTTGAACTCCAAATTCACCAAGCAGAGCAAACACAAGGGACATCAACAGCCAGAACAGTCCGGTAGAGGGCTAGAGAGTGAAATGGTGGGATATGACGCCTCATTGAGTACATCATTTGGCAATTAATGAAAAACGCGTGGTCATTTCACCATCATTTGACCTAAGTTGGGTATTGTCAGATCATGGCGGAAATGGGGGGATCTGATGAAAATGGAACAAATTCATAACCAGTTGCAATCAGCGGGTGCAGAATATGTCATTGCTCAGTCATGACATGAATGGGGGCAACGAGGAGAATCATGCATGATGACATGATGGATCTTCCGTCAGCATATGAAAATCAGATTGCGGCCGAAAATGGCAATGATTCAAAAGACTCATCACATATCCACCGCACCCCTGGTACCTGTGAAGACAATGGTTACAGCTCACTTTCCAATCTGAGTAAGTGGCATGATGGTCAATTCTCTGGTCAATCATGTGATGACTGGAAATGATGAATGATGAATGGATGACTCATCATGCCTGATCATGACCAATGATGGACAGATGATGGGCAACCAACACTGGAACAAAAATGGGTGACATCTCTGACATCTGAGTGGTGATGACCATGATGCATGATGATGATGGGATGATCGTGCATGATTGAGATGGGGGTCGTTAATTGAAACGTACATGAATGATGATGGATGATCCTGAGATTGTCCTGGTTGAACCCAGATCCATCTGGGTTTCCCTACTCGATGTGGCTGACAATGCAGGACAATTTCTTAGTCACATGTGGGACGCACGTGCTGAAGTGCCAAAGGGCCTTGAAACCCTCCATGCCAGGGAATTCGGCAGGTCTTTGGCCAAACATCCTGAGCAATCGTTCAAGCCCTGGGGCCGAGTATGGACCAAGTATTGTATCGCAGAACCTCCCATGCATGGCACGCTGAAAAGGCTTTGGCAAGGCCCTTGTGAAGTGTCGGAACACATTTCACTGGGCACCTACCGTGTAAACATCCGAGGAAGGGAAGAGATCTTCATTTCTCCGCGATCGAAGCCATATCTCTAACAAGGATTGATTCATTCATTCATTCTGTGGCAGCTTATACGCCGGCTCGGGTACAAGGATGACAGGAAGATACCTTTGCAGTATCATACGAATAGGGAAGGGTGGATTGAGACCGACAACTACGTGGTCGAGCATGCTTTGGATGACCGTGTCGTCAGGGGCAAGTGACAGTGGCTAGTCAGATATCGAGGTGAACTTAACCCTGACTGGCATTATGCATGCCGTTTGATGCCCACTGTCAACCATACACGGGTTAGGTATAATTGCCCTTCAAGACATTGGTGTGTCTCTGTCAGATCTGCGTTGAATTATTGTTGAATTTCTTTTTTTTTACCAACTATTGTCAGGTTGGCTCTGGAACACGTTTTTGTATCACATTCTCCCTGTTGCAGTGGAATGCCATCTCTTTACACCTTATTCAGGCAGATTTACATTGATACTCTGACCCTTTGCCTTATGATCCCTTTGCCCTTATCTGTTGGCATTGTTTGATGGTGGTTGTCACTGTTACCGTAATGTCTTTCCAACTTGTTTGACCCACTCCTCCCAGCTGCATTGTGATATCCTCCTCAGCCGTGTTTCGCGTTTCCCCCCTATCTTTGGGTTGCCGTATGCAACGATGCCATTTTCTTGTAATGTTGTGGTTATATACGTGCCTGTTCCACGATGTGCCCACCGCTTGGGGCACTTGGGGCAGATTTTGGCTTTTCGCACTGAGTTCGTATGATGTTTCAGCTCCTGCCGCATATTTTGAGCTTGCGGGATGCTGATGGTGCTTGTTCTTTGGAAACCGGCTGCTTCGTTTTTTGGCACGCCACCCTGGGTTGTAACAATTTTTGTTCTATTGCTAGCAACAGATTTCCATTTTTAGAACTCCTTCCCAGCGGCCCCCTTTCCTTTTTCCTTCAAGTCTGCAATCCCATCCCATTGATGAGGTCCGTTGCCTTCCAGGCTTGCTTCATTTGGAGATTTCAATTTTCCCTCTGCTCTTTTTTTAGTAACATTTCTTACCAATTTTGGTACAAATTTCCTACCTCATATCTCCAATTCGTTGGCACCTTAGGACATTCCGACCGGATCCTCGACATTATCTTGCATTCGAGTCGCAACCGTGGGGGTGGTCTGCATTACATTGACAGCAGCGGTGCCCACCAGACCCTCCTAAAGAAAGTTTTAGGGTAGCCTGAGCTTGAGTCTAAACCGTGTTTGGGCTATATTCTTAACATTTTTTGCAGTTGGAAGAATTTGTGAGTACCTACCCCTATCAAAAAGGCTTTCCGGGGGCAACCATGGCATTCATTTGCTGCCTGCTTCCACCTGGGTCTGAAATGAGATAATTGCAGGCAAAAAAACAGGCCTTCTCCATCTATTGATTTTGGTGGCCTCAAGCTGCATTGTGCATTCTGTGGGAATATCTCAGTATTGTATGGGTCTCATTCTGCTTGTTGCTTGTCCCTTCGCGCCATTGGGTGGCATTGTTTCGCTGCAGCTCGGATTGTCACCGGAAATTTGCAGCCAGGGAGGGGGGTGTCAATGGCACGTGCTGTGGCTTTGCGATCTAGTGATGTTTTATGCAGGGTGTTTGGCGCTGTGCAGGGCGGATCATTATGCAATGTCTGCACCTGTGCGCATTCTGCACCCTCCTGCCAACCCTATGATGCCCCTTTGTGCCAGTATCCATGGCTCTGACCCTTGTTTTCTGATTTTGGCTTTATCAGAGCATCAGGGATGTCTGAGTCAGGGAGGAGGGTGTAAAGCCTAGTGCATAGCGATGTCAGAGTCTAATTGTGGTGCCCATTTTGCCCTTGCACACTCATGTTGCTGCTTGTGTGCCACTTTACATTAAATTAATATGCGACCTCAGCATTTGATTCCCATCCCAGATTTTCAATCCCAGAAATTAGTTCCAACTGTATTTTTCAGTTCTGTTTTTGCAATCATGATGTTGCATTGATTTTATTTCAATTCTGCTGTTCGCCAGCATTCGTTCTATCATTATTTGGTTTTCTGATTTGTCGATCCGCTGATGTGTGTGTGCGCGCGCGGTCGTTGGTCGTGCCCTGATGCGGGCCAGCCAATCAAACACCCTTCTATCCTGGTGCTAACAGTGTTAGATCTTTCATGTGGAAGTTGGACTCCCTCATCCAACCAGAGGAAGACTAAGTGACAGCCATATTACGTACCATGATCCCTTCGGTGGACAAGTGTTGACAAAGTACCTTTGGAAAATTCAAGGCTGTCCTTATCTGTGCTTTGGTGGTAGTGAGTAGTCACGGCAAAAGCTACCAGTCACACGGGGTGTCTTTCAAAGGCGACCAGAGGTGAGACCAAGGGAATCATAGGTAGGCGCACCACTGGTTGTGGAATACATTGGTTTTTAAAATATGTCAACACCTTAGGAGTTCTGCTGTGGTTCGTTCATCGGTACATCGGGCCTGATGGGGGTGTATTGACCCACTGTGTGTGGTTGTGGCTTTTGAGGCGGGTATGGCAGTGCCCAGTACGGCTTCCAATGGCTCACAGTGCCCAGATGTGGAAAACGATCTGCCCGGCGCAATCAGAATGCCCTCAAACTTACTATACAGCGGACCTGTGACCTGAAGCATGCACAGTTTCAACTAACTATTGTCTGCTGATCACTGTCATTCCTCCTGGCTGTACTTTAGGACTGCTCAGAGGCCTGGGTGGAGTGTGCACCTACATCCTGTATGGTTGGATGCCAGAAGGAGGGTAGCGGGACCCACAGATGGAAGCAAGAACTAAAAGGAAACAAACGAAAAAGGGAGTTTCTCATACCGGGAGTGCGGCGAGGTGACTGAGGCCTGGGCATTGACTGACACTAGGGATTGAGGGGGATTGCTCATGGGGGAACGCCGGTGCAGCTGGCGGTTGCAGGGGAAGGTGGGGGGGGGGGCGAGGCGTGCAAGCAAAGTAGCCGTGGTTCTGTCATCCAGAAGAACGACTTTGACCGCCTTTCCTATGGAGTTATGTACAACACCATGGAGCGTTGAGGGCAGAGAAGTCGACCCACGAAAGGTTGCAGATAACGATTTAAGCTTTGCTCGTTGGCAATCCAAAATGGAAGGTAGGGGTGCTTAAAGCAATGCAAGTGTTGATGTTGGGGTGAAGGCTGGAAGCGTAGTTGTGAATTCGGAAGTGTACATTGTCAAGGGTGCAGTGGCCGCTGAAATGTTAGTCTGGCGCGCTGGGAATAACCGGCACAGGGCCTAGAAACTCCTGGATCGACGCCTGTCGGAGCCTTTCACGGAGGCAGCGACCTGAAGACGATTTGTGACGCGCTTTCTTTTTGTCCCGCCGTTCAGGTGCTGGTGCTTCCCTTTTAGGAGCTCTGGCTGGTAGTTTTGGTCAAACCTGGGGAGGAATGGAAGAAGGAGGTGTGTAGCTGTCATATTTGGTAGGGAGGGGTCTGTCTGAAGTGCTGAATATGCCATGAGCATCATAGAAAGGGTTAGTAGTGAAGGTGGCCCGGGAGGGGGTCCGGAAGCGGGTGCTGTTCTCTGTGAGAGCAGGCTTGTTTGCAAATAGCGCTGACGCAGTTTCTTCTGGAAAGAAGTACGTCTTTCGCTAGTTTGGATTATTCGCGGTCTGGTGCCAAGGTCCTGTAGAGCGACGTAGGGACGAGCGTGCCGGCACAATTACGGAGTTCACCACATGTGCGGTTGCCTTGCAGCCAGGTGTGACCAGGGGGGGCTAGGGTTGGGCCCCAACAGTCAGCCATCCTTTGAAGGAAGGGAGAAGCCTCTCCGCATGAAGCCAGGTCCAGAGGATGTTGCTTATTGCAATCTGGGCAGTGGCGATCCGCCAAGTCGATCTGTGGTGCTGTGCCACACACTCCTTTGACCCCCATGACCCACTCATCTGCAAATGAACTACACCAGGAATAGTGGGTGGACCAGTAGAAGCTGGTTGACTTGTGCATGCCCGTGTGTTGATGCCTCGGGTATAGTGCTTTCCTTTGTGAGCCGCCAATTTTGTGGACGACGGGGTTACATGCGAAGGTAATAGAGAGGAGGAATGGTGGCGGGCGGTGACAGTCCTGTACTCGTAGAGCGTAGGAGCAGTATTTTGCCAGGACATCAGCCATTTCATTCCCTTGGAAACCAACATGCGCTTTAAGCCATCCAATACCCAGGTTGAAGGCAGTACGGTCTAGCAGGTCATATAGAATCTGCTGCAACGTGCCTTGTGGTGTGCTCGATGCGGGGCCCTGAGGGGTGTTGGAGAGGTATGTTTGCACAGTTTCGCAAGAAGAGACACTGCCAGACACGCCTGTGGACTGTCGGTATCTGACTTTCTGGACAAAGGCTCAGAATTTGGCATCTTTGCTGGAATGATATGGACACGGTAGGGCCAATCTGAGTGTCTTGCCGTCAGGCCAGGCCATTATGGATGCTGATCCTGATTGAGGGCTGTCCCACGATCCGTCTATGTACACCCATACACAGTTTTTCAAATCTGGATGGTCCAGGGCTGTTTGCACGCTGAGACATCCCCAACCCTGCAAATCTGATACCTGAAGAGCCATCGGTGGGTGTGGGTACGAGAAGACGTGGTCATGTTGGTTCTTTTCGACATACTGAACAGCATGGGGGAATGGGTACACCGGCAGGGGTGGGGGCAAATTTAAGAGCAGTGTGGCCAGCTGCAAGTGCGTTTGGAGTTGTCGCGGCTGCATATCTGGCACTGGGCCGGGGGGAGCGGTGTGAGACAAAATTGTGGGCTTTGTCACGGACAAGAAAGAGCGTTTGATGGACATCCAATTTTACAAGACTGGCTTGGGCTTAACGGTCATAGCTCTGCACTGCGCCTGTGAACCACCCCAGTGGAAAGTTCAACATGGATGCGCTCCCCCGATGCCACCAGGTCAATAGGACATGAGTGCGGCTCTCCATATCCGTGGCACCTCCCTCCCTGAGCGTAGACAGCGTCCAAAGAAGCCTTTTGGAGCCAGTTGGCTTTTTTCTGGGTGAGGGAGTCCAAGACCCACACCTATGATTTTAGCAGCTGTTTTTTCCCAAAATTCAAAGTCATGCATTTTCAGCACGGCGATATCAAACTGCACACAGTAGTACTGTTGTTTTTGTGTTTTCTCAAAATTTTAACACAATGTCGCTGTCGCTGGAGCTGGAGCCGCAGATCAACTGTCAACAACTGCCGCGTACGCGAGTTTCAGATTCCCGACCGCCGTGCGCAATAGAAAATCGCCAAAAAGTCCACTTTTTTTCGCAGTTGGAAGCAAAGTAAAGGCATGAGCGTGTCCCCGAGATCAATACCTGGCTGCTGACCTAAAAAAATCCAGATTGGCAGGCAAAGATTTTGAGAAATTCACACTTTTCTAGCCAAAAACCACTCTTTTTCATGTATTTAGGGTCTATGGACGCCATGTAGAGGGCCTTACAGGGCTGGAAGAGGTGGTATAGAGGTGATATATGAACAAATTGTCATCACCATTGGTAGAAGCCTACATGACAAGCGATGTTTTGCCTTTATTCTAGGCTATTCATCCCTTTCTCATGCACCATGGGGCCCAATATCCATATGGTTCATAGGTAGGGTTTTGATCACCTATCACCGTACACACACATGTTTGAGGCTTAGGTTGTTATTTTTGGGGAACAATGGGGTAGAAGGAACCCCCCCCCCTGCTATTTGGGGGGTGTATAATTAAAACAAAAGGTTACTTTTGGTCTTTTTGGGTACAAAACCTATTTTAATGGTTTTTTCGTGCCTATACTATACTATACAGGTACACTGGTGTGCAGCACTGTTCTGCTGCACCACCCCAGAGCAGACAAAAATACTCCAAAATAGGCCGAATTCCAGGGTTTTTGATGGTTTGGGAGAAAGCTCGGGAGGGAGGAACCCCCCCATCCCTATTTTGGGGCCAAAGAATCCAAAGAAAATTGGAATTTCCGTCGAAAATCCTCTATAGGCAGGTACACTGGTGTGCAGCACTGTTCTGCAGGACCAGCCCAAAGGAGGCAAAAATACCCCAAAATAGGCCAAATTTCAGAGTTTTTGATATTTCTGGACAAATTTTGGGTAGGAGGACCCCCCCCCCCTATTTTGGGGCCGTAGAAACCAAAAAAATAGGTCATTTCCCGCGAAAAAACCCCTTTTTGTCGACATTTTGAATTTTGGGAAAAAACAGCTGCTAAAATCATAGGTGAGTGATTTGTTTGACAAGGGCCATCACTTTGCAGGCACCAGATGGAGTAATTTCAAATCCGGGAGCGCATGAAAATCTGAAAGTGAAAGAGGTCAAATGCTCCATCGCGCCTACCATTATGCCTATTTTTCGGAGACAGAACACGGGGAGGTCGTCCGTGTGTGGCTAGGTTTTGCCATATGCACTGCTCCACTGAGTGGAGCTGCGCTCAGAAAGGGGGCTTGCCAGCAAGCGGTAGGCGATGGTGGGCTGTAGCTGACGGTTGCGGAGCATAATGAGCTCTGTGGCTGTGAGGCCCAGTGGGGCCAGGTTTACAAAAAATGAACGAATTTCCGATTTGACGTAGTCAAGAATCCTGTGCTCATGCCCGGTAGTGTAGAAGAGGACGCCGAGGTATTGGTGCGGGTTGCCCAATGAGTCCCACGTAGCTATGGAGGCTCTGTGACGAGGACGAGTTTCCGTTTGGGCTGTTCCTCTCTTGGCATGCAATTCTGTTTTGTTCACGTTCATGTCGAGTCCTGTTTCTTTGGCGAAGCCATCAAATGCTTTGAAGACTGCTTTCACGTCTTTGATGGATCTGGCACGAAACAAAATGTCATCCACAAAAGCGTTGATGCTCTTTTCAGACCCCCACTGAATTGTGGTGTCCAGGTAGGAAAACATTAAATTCAGGCAGATGGTGAAAAGCAATGTGCTGAGTGGGAATCCCTGGCGCACTACTCTTTCCTGCAAGTTGCCTCGGATAGGGAGGCCCTGAACTAGTGAGTGGTGGTGTGCGTCGTCATAGAGTCTTTGTATGGAAGCAATGAGTTGTTTGGGGAGACCATAACCCTCAAGGGTGCGCAACAGTGCCTGCAGGGGTACGGAATTATTCGCTTTATTCAAATCGATATATAAATGATAAAGTCTACCTTTAATTTGTAACATGCTAGCCACCAAATCGTGGATGTGGTCTCCGCAACGATGGTTGGCCAGACCACCATGTTGGCACAGGTGGATGAAGGAGTGCTGCGGTGTTTTCGAGCTGAGATGTCTACAGAGCCAGGCTGCAGACATTTTGACTAGGGTCCAAATCAGGCATATGGGGCGGTAATTTTCTGCTCTGCGTGGGTCCCCTTTTTTATAGACCACGCACACTCTCCAGGCCGACCATTTGAATGGGGGGCCTTCGTGGACGATCATGACCCTTATCAATAAGCTTTTAGCGGCTGGGGCGCAAATTGAGACACATAGTAGTTCATGTCGCCTTCACCTGTTGCTTTAGCCGGGTTAGCTAAGCTGGTGACTGAACCAAGTAATGTCAGGCGATGGGAGGGGTTTTACCGGGGTACCAGGGGGGCACTTAGGAACGCGCGCAATGTGGGAGTCAAGAGTGCTCTCGTCCACCTGGAACGAGGGGTCACCCCCAAGGGAGGCTAAGCACTTAGAGAATACTTTGCCAACAGCCTCTGGTTCCACTGCCAGGCACGCAGGCTGGTGCTCAGTGTCACAGACAGACCTGAATCGGTTCACGGGTGTGTGGGTGAAGTGACTCTTGGACAGCACGTTTAATCTTACTGCAGCAGATCATGGAATAGTGCGGACGCTTTTTCCTGTTTTTGGCGAGCTTGGCTTCCCAAGAGTCGCTTAGAGTTTGTCGTTCGCGGGAGATTGTTTTCTGGTGCTCCTCGCCCTGTGTAAGCCACGACAGTAAGGTCTTAAATCGTTTTCTGGAGAGATGTGTCTTGATGTTCGCGGGCAGGGCGCGTGATGCTGCGGAGGGTCCAGGTAGAGCTGTTTGCAGAGTGTTGTGATGTGCTCCACAAAAAAAGGGGAAGGAACCTGTGAAGGGTAGGATCGTGCCCAATTTTTCAGCGATGTGAGGTTTGCCTGAAACTGTTCTACTTCGTCCTGAGTTAGGCGTTGGAAAAAGGTGCTAGGTCAGGGGGGCGATGGGTATGACGGAGTGGAAGGGAGCTGAAAGTGGCAGTAGATAGCGTGCTGATCTGAGGACTTCTCCTGGGAACAGATATCGGCAGTTTTCAGTTTGAAAAACCATATGGACGCAAGGGGGGTGGAGACAAATATTACATCTATTCTGCTGTCACAGGGAAGGAGGGGTGATTTGTAACGGGTAACTTCAGGGACCGTGGGGTGCTCTGCTCGGAAGGTGTCAACTGCCCTGTGGCGGCCATGGACAAGGGCAGTAAGTCAGCTCCAGTTGTTACGCGTCACGCCATTGGAGTCCAGAAGACTGAGTTGAGCGTTGAAGTCACCACCCAAAACGTAGTAAGGGTATTTCTCAAACAGTTTGTCTAGAGCCTTCTCAAGCTCAGAACGTCGTGGTGGTTGTGCGTAGACACAAACCAATAGAATTGCCGGGTGTCCAGGGAGGTGGAGCTCTGCCAGGCAGAGTGCCCCTGGGCAAGAAGAGTGTAGGGAGAAGGCATATGGCAAGAGGCGTGGCGACAGGGAAGGAAATCTGTCCTGAGGCTTGTGGAACGAGGAAGAGGGCTCGTATTTTTCATGGACGTGCCTTTACGCACATTCCTCATTCTGCATCTTGTTCTGCTGGAATACATGGGTGGTTGCTTTGTTATAGGAACTAAATGGAGTGCCACATAATGCTTGTTTTTGAGATCTCATACATACATTGTAGGAGCGGACGTTGCATTTTTCATTCGAGCATGGTTCATTTTTTTCCTCATGGTGTGACCTAAATTTGGTGATGCTAATGATTCCATCGTCAAGGTGAACATATGGTGTCTCCTCTCGCCCGGGTAGATTTGGAGCCTTCTCACACTCTCCCTCTCTCTCTCTCCCAATGCCTCATTCTTCTCAAGACGTAGATTGATTATTGAATGCGCCATGTGACGGTTGTCTTTGATCCTTTGAGACTCTGGGGCTCTTTCACTTTATTCGAGTACCCCTTGCTTCGGACTTATCCAACTAAGAAATGTTCTGGTTTTGCCATTTTTTGATTAGACTCAAGGATAGGCATTGGTCCAGCTTCGGCGACTCTATCTTGAAGTGCAAGGATGCTCTCTTGGGTCAAAGCTAGACAACATTCTACCCATATGCATGCTCTTTTGGTTCAAGGGTAGGCATGATGACAAACTCGAATCTCTCTCAAGGGGTTTGGTTGGGGAATATTTCACCTAGAGCATGCTGAGGTGACTCTTTCCCCATGCATGTACTCTATCTGGGAGGAGACCAACTCTCCATGCACGTGCTCTCTTTGGGTCGGATCATCTGTCCCTGCATGTGCTCTCTTTGGGTGGTGGTTAGGTTTGAAGAGCAGTCCGGGAGGTCCTTGTCCTTTTTTGTGCTTCTTTTGCCAAGAGGTGGATCTCCATGTCAATGGTGTACTGGTCCTTTGCAAATTTGGTTTAGAGTAGTTGTTGATCCTAGGAGCTAACCGGGTCATGGTTTGGTGCCTGTGTTGATGCCTTTGCATGTCCTATTTGACCATGTGTGTACATGTGCATTTCTTTCGCTCAGGTTGGTGTAATAAAGACTTCCAGAGACTCAAGTGTGAGTCCTGTGCTCTTTGGGGATGGCCCGACGGCGGTGTCATTTCTTTCCACTCCTCCTCCTCCGGTGAGACCATCCATTTTCAGGAATAGAAGTAATCCCAATTTTGTTTTACAATTTTGAATGCATCACTTCAAATCCATAGGACCATTCCCATGCCCATCAACTCTGCTTTCCTGCATTGCATTTGGTCCAACCAGAAGAGTAGGTTGAATCTTACTCACGCTTGTGGTAATTTTGGTTTGCTTTTGTTCACGGACAAGCACTATGTGGGTCCCATGGGAGGATTTGGCATGAGATACAGGATGGAAGGGCATATTGCCTTGGAATCTGTTGGAGAGTGCAAGTAAATATGCCCATGTCTGTGAGTTCCTTTTCTTTTCTCACGGATGGACCAGTGTTGGATAGTGGCCGAATCGTGGACCGCTGACCATTTTTGGACCAGTGATGGACCGTGGAACATTTGTGGACCATGGAACATTTGTAGCCCATCGGTGGATCATTTGTGGAGTTTTCTGGACCATTCGTGACCTTTTCTGGCCCGTTGTTGGATCATTGCTGGACCGTATTGAATTCTTTCGTCATTTCATGATTGGGCTTTCCATTGGAATGGTGTGTGTCAACGCCGTGCTCTGAGGGACGTTAGTGGGATTGAGGCTGGGAAACTCTGCTGTTTCATTGGAAATCAGAAACAATCGATCGAGAATCAAGAGGAACAACTTACTTCGAGAGTGATTTTTTGCTAATGCAATCCCCGCACCGTTGCGGATTTTGCATAAACCACAGCGATGTGTGTTTTCATTATAGCGATCGACCATACCCTAGTGGTTAACCATGTGTGCTCTAGGGAGGAGGTCCTGGGCTCCGACCCCGTCATCCCATGACAATAAAGGTTTCACTCCTTTTCAGGAATATAGGAAAAATGCCCCTCCACCGGGACATCATACATGGTACATTACACTGTGTTCCAACGTACCGGCAGTGTAAAATGTTTGTATGATCTGATGACAGTGTCAATTATTGGTTTGAAGTATTTTCAAAGGCCATTTCTTGTGACTTTGAGCCTCCTTCCTTGGTCCTGCTAGCTTGATCAACTGGTACTCCAGGGGGTAGCAAGAAAATGTCACTTCCAAGTCTTTTGTGGGGGACTTGATCCAGGCCAAGCCCCCCCTATTCGTTAAGAAATATCAAAGACGAACACTTCATCATTTTCACAAATTTTTGAACCATAAAAGTACATTTTTCAAAGTAGCTAGAGTAATGACTCTAGCACCCCCCCCATGTGTTTCACCCCCACCCGTCAAGGGAGCGATAGTATTTTCCTTCATGGAGGTATTACCCGAATGATGTAGGCACTTCATGCCTTTTTCCTCAAACGTTTAAACGTAGTGGTCTTCCATATCAGGACCTAGACACTTAGAGGTTTCATCCTAGTTTGTAACTTATTCTGAAATCAGTTGCTTGGCCAAGCTGGCCAAGCCATGTCCTGGTTCTGGCCGAGTCTACATGCCCCAGATTCCTAATCTTCTCCATTGTAGGCAGAAATGTGCACATGAATTGCTTATCACTGTCCATTGCACCAGATTGTGGTCAGTTTTCACATGAAAACGACTTTATTTAGAAAAGAGTGATGCTTTGCATTTAATCCTGTATTGTCCATGTGCAGCTCCCCTTTGCCACTGATGGTTTGATTTGGAAGGATACTTGCTGACTTGGTTGATTCCGGTGATTTGGGGCCTTTCATTGCTCTACTCCTTGGTGAGTCATCATTTGTTTTGGAAAAAGCATTGCCGTTTACTTGTACATAAACAACCAAGAAAAGCATTTGGGTAACCAGGATATCTTCGGTGGGATGCAATCCATAAGCACAAAGATGGACACGTGCCTTTCGAAATTTTCCGTCTGCAACCAAACCAGGAAGTGTTGCTCAAGCCATGCCGGGCAAATGGGATGATCCCAGAAATTCATCTTTTTCATGCCTGAACCCCTGAGCCTCAAATGACGGGGAATGGGCACAAGATTCAGCTTTACTCCTTCTGACGGCTTCAATACGGTTGACAAAAAAAGTGTTCATACAGCACATTTAACACGCGCAATCTCGGACAAATTAATTTGCCACATCGCTGCTGAAAAACCATGCGAAAATCCATGAAATTCTCTTTTTGAAAGAAGAATATGTCATTTCGTAGTCATCATCTGCAGCACGTGACTGAATGCTCCAATCTCGAACACTTTCAAAGAAATCTGTGATTTGTGGTACCAAATTCAATAGTAAATTTGCGGAGCCACCCTGCTTCCCATTGCTGGTGGCCAATGGTGCATTAGTACTATAAGACGGTGTGATTGGAACATCTTAAGAGCCCCCAGGTATGAGAATTGTGAGCTTTCGGTGACTTCTGTACCCTTTTGTGAATATACATGGCATATTGGGTTTCATAAAGTGCTAAAAATGGTTGCAAAGGGCTGCCACAATGAGCCCAAAGGTTGGTTTCTTTTGCAAGTGGTGGTGCCTCCATGCGGCTTGTGATGTTATTTTATGGGGATCATGAGGCAATCCGAATGAGTTATCTCTGGTTGGAGCACTTTCTGAACACTTTGAAGGTCACCCGTGGTGTCTTTCAGGCTTTGAGGTGCTTAGAATGAACTTAGAGGGAAGAGCAGAGAGGAAGGTTCCATTGCTCCAGCTGGCGCATGGCGGCGGCTAGCAACGTCTAATTCACTCCAGGCTGCACAAACGGCATCGGTATAACTCCCCGATGCCTCATTTCCTTCAATTTCTGCTGTATCTCCTTGGCCCTTGCACACCTCTCTCTCTTTTTTCCTTCTGATTCTTCATTAAAGCGAAAGGTGTCCCCTTCACTGCAGCCTGAGATTCTCCTTCAGGGTCCCCAACACTCGCAACAGATAATACAGAGTGCTCTGATGAAGATTCTCCAGATTGTTTGCCCAATATGAAACCAAAAAGACTTGTAAAACCAGTAAAACTACATGCAGAAAGTCCACAAAAAGGAGGGTGTGTTGGAGTGTAGATAGCCCTCCAGTGCCGTGATGGAGGTGCTGCTGAAGGACCAAAGCCTGATTAGTTTGCAGGTGCCAGACTTTGTCCCGTGTACCCAGTAATACCCATGGATTTTATCCTATTTGTCAAGGTTTTCAGCTTATTTTCCATCTTCTTCGACGTTTTGTCAGAATATCCCTTCTTTTTCCGCCCATCTCTCCTCAACTGCTTCATTTTAGCCTCCGAGGAGCTGATTGCTTCGCAGCATGTGCAGTTGGCAGCGCGGTTGCCACACGAAGGACGCTGCACGGCAGCCTTTCCTTTGGACTGCCTGGCGACCTCCTCCATGTAGGTTGATACATCAGAACGCTTGCCTGAGCCCTGATACCTTGGAATTCTTGACAGTTTTTTCTTTGAGAGCACAGAGATAACCAAACCGCACACCATATCGTCCACCACGGCCATTTGCCCAGGAAGTGCTGCTTGGTTGTGTAACTAGTCAAGGAGATACTCGTGGCGCTGAAGGATTAGGTAAAATGTTGCCCTGCTGGAGTCGCTTCTGAAGGCACACGAAGACTTAGGCCAGTCCTTGAGGGGGCTCCTAAGATTGGCCTCAGCAAGTAACCAATTCTGCGCATTTCGGAATTCAAGATTGAATATTGCTTGTACCTCATTCTCAGAGAAATCCTCTACAATCCCTCTGTTCCGAGACTCAGAGTTCGCCACGTCTCTACTACCATCTTCCAGGTGATGAACAAACGGACTGCGGAAGGAATAGCCGGTACGCGAGGGAGTGTCTCAACCGGGTTAGAGGTTGAATGAGGTGCCGATACAGCAATCTCTAGTGGGGAGTGGCCCAGGCTAGTGCATATGGCCACAACAAGGGCACCCTGATGCAATTGGACCCATACTCGTAGGAGATGCTACAACGGTAACCTCCAGGAGTATGTCAAGGGCCTCTTGGTAGAAGATTGCACCGCTGAAACTTCATGACACGAGCCTGTTTGTGGAGATTTCATTAGCACCGTCTTGTGAACCTCCGCTAGCATGTACCAGCGGGATGGCGAAAGATCTTTTTACTTGTGGGGCCCAAGAGCTTTTTTTTCACCGGGACTGGAAAGCTACGCTCTGGCTGTGATGTCATGAGACTGCACTACTCATTCACAGACCAATATCCAGCCTCTAGTAGCGACGTATGAAAGGCACAAAGGAGGTCATCGGACTCCATCATGGAATATGGGAGTTGTCCAAACGCACTCTACAAAAATGGAGTACACAGAGAAGTTCCAGGCACATCCATGAGCATAAATGGCATATAGTTCTTTGTTGAGATACAAATGGAATAAAACTGATTGGGAAATTAGTAAACAATCATGAATGGCGATGTAAAACCAATGAAAAATGCGGCAAACTGAAGGCTGATAGACACTCGAAAACATTGTATTTTTTGATCATCATGAGGTGTAAGGGACCGTCTACCACCAATGACATTAACCCACGTTTCCTCATCCGGTTAACTCTTCTCCGGAAGTGCCTCAACGCAAGCCTCTTTCTATTCCCCCTCCTGCAGTCAATGCTCTTGGTATCCAACCCCTTTGGAATCCTCTCGTCCGTCGCCTCTATGAACGCGTGCTCTCCTCTCTCCACCAAAGATTCCCACTCAGGGCATAGTAGATCATATTATCTTTGTGCCCTTCTGCTCCACAGCAGCCAAAGAAGGTCTGTAGAACCAGCCCCTGCCATAGTGCCAGCTCTACCGCTTATACCCGATTTTTTCACCCCCTTTCGCGTGACTCCCATCGTCCATGACCTCACCAGTGCTTCCATGTTTCACAAAATCGAAAGTCCAAAATTACTGCAAGTGTCCTTGGCAACCCTTGGCCACAAAGTTCAAACCAAATCCCGTAGGTACACCTATTGGCAACCCTTGCAATAAGAACAAAGCACTTGATCAATCATTTCGAGTGACCAATGAACTGCAAACTATCGATCACCAAGGGACATAGGTAGGTCATGTGGGGACTGGGGTCGCCCCCGAAGGGCGTCTTACCAAGGGGCTTTGGCTCACCCACCCACGGCCCCACGTCACCTGCCCCCACAAAGCGGCTCCCCCATGTGGGAGGAAGGCTCGGTCGCTGCCAGCAGTACGCTCCATGAGGTTCTGCCCAGAGAGGTAACCCATGTTCGACCGAGGTCTGACATCCCTCTCCTTTGGGCGGATGATACGTGGGGGTGGGTCCCATTGCATCTCCTCATCAACCTCTGGATTCCAGAGCCCAGGGGCCAGGGGCCAGGCCAGAGGCCTTGTCCTGCAGGTACCCCCACCTGGGTTGGTTTTCAGTAGGTGTGAGACAACTTGAAGAAGCACGTGCTACAGGACTCGCGTGCCGTGCGCGTACTCACGCCTTCTGAGTCGGTGGAGCTTTTGCTCTCCCGGGGGGCCGGGGGTTCAAAGTAGTTCTTTGCAGTTGGTTGGCCGGTTGTATAACGGCAGACTTGCGGCGTTGTGTTGTGTCTGTGGGTATGGTCGTTGGTGGGCGTGGCGCACCATTGTGTCGCCGACCCGTGGGACGCCGTTCCCGTTCCAACCCTTGCATGCCCAGCTGGTTCGGTGTTTGCCGGCTTGCGGGTGGTCTGTTTATGGTCGGGTCGTTGCCTCTGCAACAGTTTCATTGGTGCATGGTTCTGTTGGCAGCCATATGGTCGGCTTGTTCGCTGTTGGGTTTTTCGTGCTGCAGCCGGCGCTAGCACAGCCAGATGTTGTCCTTGTTGTCCTCGTGGTATGCTGCGGCCAGCCCGTCGGGTATGGTGGTCACTGTGTTGTGACCAGCGCGTGCCCGGCGCGTTGCTGGTCGGCTTTTCTGGGGTTGTGAGGCGGCCCCCTCGGGCCTGGCCGGCCGCATTCGGTAGCTGTAGGCTGTCCCCTACGCTGTTTGTTTCCCGTCAGCTGTGGTTTGTCGTGGCTCGTCCGTGTTTTTTTTGCTCTGTGCATCCCCGTGTCCCCCTGGGGGTGCCAGGGGGTAACGGCCCGTCCGGGTTTGACGTGTCCGGGTGTGAGGTTGTCACGTTGGCTTGTTTTGCTGGTTCGCCGTCATCTTGGCCGCCTAATGGTCAGCTTGTCCTGCTGTCGGAGGTGTTGGGCCCTGGTGGCCGTTTCGGGTCGGTTCCGGTTGTTCCGGTTGTAATGATCTTGAACCCCTGGAGGTCCATTTTCTCCGCGACAGTGAACACCGTGCTGATATCCCCAGATACCCAAGGTAAGCACAGGACTGCATCAAGTCGTTCACGATCACTACATGTTAGGACTGCAGTTCTCTGCAAACATGAAAGTTGATACATAACAATTAAAAACAATGAAAGTTTAATACTTAATTGTCATGTGCAACATCACATATAAATATACCCTGCAGTGCCCTTTGCGACATGATCTGGCACCTTTCCTACGTGATTTCTATCGCACCCACACATTGTCAAACCCATTACAGTCTCCTGCCAAGCTCAGCTACACCTCTGAAATCCAAAGGCAGAGCTGGGCTGACAAACCAATAGTGGGTTTGTCACTACATTTTTCAAAATGCCTACAAAATTGACATTCAGAAGGTGTGCCTCCCTTTTTGAGGTTGGGGAGAAAGCCTGCTCTATATTTAGCTTTTAAAAACCCCCTTCCCATTCAGGGGGTGTGGTAACACTCCCCTGCTAAAACAGTTGATATTGACCTGTCCTTGATGATATAATAATCCCTGTTGTGCTTTTTGTTTGTTCAACCACACAAATTTTGCAAAAGCATTGCAAAATCTGCCAACCAAGGAGAAAATGTGCACTGCTTTTCAAAGCCCTGCGGTTTTGGCACACAAACAAGCAATCAGCAGAAGCACAACAACAAATGTGGCGTGTTGCTGTGTTCCCCACAGGGTTTGCACCACAGTGGTGCCGTGCACAATACTGTACATAGTGCGATGGTGCATGTGCACGTATGAGTCTCAGACGCTCAGGCCTTTGGTCAGGGCCGATGACACCAAAAGCAGGGCCGACCAAAAAATAAACCAAGACAAACTTGCATACATATTCATAATAACAAGGCCTTGTACAGCCCTGTTGGGGCAAAAGAGTCCACGAAGGCTCAACTCAATTTTCACATGCACATCAGATTCATGCATCTGTAAGCCTGCGAGGTATAAACATATGGTGAGACACACAAAAGGAACATACATCGTTGCAAAATATGGATACTTCATGGCTGCATACCCTGCAGTCGTGCTGGCAGTCGCTCGTACCCATGAGGCAGCCTCCAGCGCGCCCTCAAACCTGGGCAGAGCCTGTAGCAACGCACACAAACCCAGCATTGCACGCACACACCCGAACTACAGTAGGCTGACGCGACGCATTGAAGGTGCAGGCTGTCCACTCCACGCTCGCACACACGTTTCTGGGCGCCTTTGGCACGGACTACTGTAGGCAGACGCACTCGAACGCGCACGCTTGGTCGCTGGCTGACAGACAAACCACGACTGCCGTTGCACGAACACAAAAACCGGGCGTGCACAACACACGCACCCAGTTCAGCGCTGACAGCTCCACAACTCGAATGACATGATGATAGATAATTTAGATCGAAAGTTAGACCTACTTCAACAAGCAAACAGACTTGGAAAACACGGGGCACTTCGCGTTCAACACAGCGCTACTACACAGCGCTTCGTTTACTTGCGTCCGCGTTCGCCACAGCGCTACAGCTCTCTCCTTCAAATCTCTCTTCAGTAGTGCTGCTCCAACGTGATTGGTCAGCACGAAAGCCTCACGCTTTGCACTAACTAATCTGCTTTCTTCGCCGACCTTGTACCTCTGTGAGTCTTCTTTGGCCCCGTACGCTGTGACGGTGGTCTCCCAGCTGCAATGGCGGTGCGCAAACTCTTCTCTTCGGTCACCGCGTCGTCGCGTTCTCGTCTCACGCGCCGCAGAGTCTTTTCCAACTCCTCAATCTCCTCTTGTAACGCCTTGTTTACGTGGCGCAGCTCGTCACGCTCACCGCAAAGACGTCTTGCGCCACCACACTTGCATTCCTCACAATCTGTGCGAGGCATAGCTCGCCGCTACAGCCCCTGTCCTGAGAAGCGGAGTTTACAAAGACGGTCTCAAGGACAGAATCAACCAGTGTTCTCGAAGACAGAATCAACCAGCGCTCTTGATGTTCACTGAAAACACGGTAATGGACTGGAGTTATGTAATGATCTTGAACTCCTAGAGGTCATTTTTCTCCGCGACAGTGAACACCGTGCTGATTTCCCCAGATACCCAAGGTAAGCACAGAACTGCATCAAGTCGTTCACGATCACTACATGTTACAACTGCAGTTCTGTGCAAACATGAAAATGGATACATAACAATTAAAAACAATGAAATTTTAATACTTAATTGTCATGTGCAACATCGCATTTTACTATTGCCTGCAGTGCCCTTTGCGACATGATCTGGCACTTTTCCTACGCGATTTCTGTCGCACCCACACAGTGTCAAACCCATTACAGGTTGCGTCGGGCCGGCACAGACAGGCCGGCTACGTGCGGTGTATGGTTCGCCCCAATGGTGGGGCGTGCTGTAGTGGTGCATGCCCCCCCCCATGGTGCAGCACGCTGTGTTGGTGCCCTGCCCCCCTCATGGTGGGGCCTGCTGTGTTGGTGCGTGGCCCCCCGCATGGTGGGGCATGGCCCCCCTCATGCTGGGGCCTGCTGTGTGGGTGCCTGACTCCCACATGGTGGGGTGTGCCCTGGTGGTGCGTAGCCCCCTATAAGGTGGGGCATGCTGTGTTGATGTGTGGCCCCCCGCATGGTATGGCATGGCCCCCCTCAAGGTGGGGCGTGCTTTGGCGGTGCTTGGCCCCCCGCTTGGTGGGGCGCGCTGTGTTGGTGCGTGGCCCCCCCCTCGGTGGGGCGTGTCCTGTTGCTGCTGGGCCCCCCTTATGGTGGGGCCTGCTGTGGTTGATGCCTGGCTCCCCTCATGGTGGGGTGTGCTGTGTTGGTGCCGGGCATCCTCCATGGTGGGGCGTGTTGTCTTGGTGCGTGTGATGCCGCCTTGTTGGGGCTTGCTGGGGCCGTTGGCCCCCCGCTTTGGTCGGGCGTACTGTGGCGCTGCATGGCCCCCCTCATGATTGGGTGTGCTTGTGATGGTGCGTTGCGCCCCGTATGCTTGGGCGTGGTGTGGCAGTGTGTGGCCCCCCTCACAGCGGGTGGCGCATGGCCCCCTTCATGCTGGGGCGTGGTGCTTTGGTGCGTGGCCCTCCTGATGGTTGGGCGGGCGTGATGGTGCGTGGCCCCCCTCATGGTGGGGTGTGCTTTGTTGGTGCTGCTGTCTGTGTTTGTGGTGAGCGGTTCGGTTTTTGGTTGGTTGTGGGCTTGCCTGGCCTGGTCGGGCGGGCCGGCCTCCAATGCGCGTGCGGTGTGCCACCCGTGTTGCCGTTTCGCGGCCGTCATCGCCCTGCCGCTCGTTTTCCCTTGTTCGCCCTCCTCTTCCCTGTGTCTGCGAGGTTGCTGGCCGGGTGCTGGCGGTTGTCCCCGCTCTCATGTGCCCCCCTTGCCTCCCCCTCGGGTTGTGCTGCGCGGATGTCATCATCGCACTGCTGTTCTTCCCCTCTCCGTGCTGGTCGGTTGCTGCTGTTAGCCGCCCACCACCCCCCCCCGCCAGATGATTCGGGTTTTGTGGGTGTTTTGCTGCTCATTTTCGTTTGCACGCGCTCTGCCTTGCCACCGCTGCGCGCCCTTTCGGTGTTCCCCGGCGGTTTTGGTTTCCTGCTGCGCCCCCCCCCCCCCCCCGCTCCGGCTGACTGGGGTTTCGTGGCGGTCCTGCTACTCGTTTTCGGATGCGCGCGTTCTGCTTTGCCTTTGCCCCCTTGTTCCTGTCTTCCTGCTGCCGACCTCCCCTCGTGGTTCCTGTCGCTTGGTCGTTGGGGGCCCGTTGCTCGTTTTTCCTGTGTGCTCTCTGCTTGGTGTGTCGGCGCTGGCTGTTGCACCCGCCCCCCCCCCCTTCCCCCCTTGGTTCGTGTTGCGCGGATGTTTTTGTCCGCTTTGTGCTCGTTCCGCCTTTTTGCTGTTGCCCGTCTGTTTGCCGTTTGTTTCTGCCTGGTGCTGCCCCCCCCCCCCCGCCGCCTTGCGCCTCGTTCTGTGTCGCGGGTGTCGTCGCCCATGTGGCTTGGTGCTTTGCCGTGCTGCCTGCTGTTTTGTGCGGTCCTGTGCCGTGTTGTGTCCTGTCTTTTTGTCCTTCGTGTGCGGTGCGGTGCCCCTTTGTGCTGTTTTCGGCCGCCGTGTGCTGAGTGATGTCCTCCGGTGCTGTGTGGCGTCGGGGTGTGTGGCGTGGCGCTGTGTCATTTGCCCTGCCGTGCCGCCCGTGTTTTCTGCCCTGTCTTTGGGCACGGTGTCTTGTGGCATTGCGGCGTGCTGTTCGCATTGTGTCTTGCTGTGCCGTCTTGGTCTGCATTTCTGTGTGCTGTGCTGTGTCTCTTGGCGCTGTGCTGCGCTGCTTTGAGTCTTGTTGCTCCGTGCAGTGCAGTGCTGTTCCGCACTGTGTTGTCTGCGTGGAGCTGTGCTGCTTCTTTGCCCGCTTTGCAGTGCTGCTTCGTGCTGTGCCGTGCCCTCGGGTGCTGTGTTCTGTGCCGCGCGCTTTGCTATGCTGTGCTTTGCTGCAGTGTGTTGTGCTGTGCATTGGGGGGTGGTGTCTTGGTGCACTGTGCTGTGCTGTTTGCGTTGTGTCTTGCTGTTGTGTCTGGGTCTGCTTTTCTGTGTGCTGTGCTGTGTCTCCTGGCACTTTGCTGCACCACGTCGCGTCGTGTTGTCCTGTGCTGTGCAGTGCTGGTGTGCACTGGGTTGGCTGCTTGGTGCTGTGCTGCTTTTTCTCGCTCTGTTGAATGCTGCTTCGTGCTGTGCCGTGCCCTCGGGTGCTGTGTGCTGTGCTGCGTGCTGTGCTGTGCTGTGCTGTGCAGCTGTGTGTTGTGCTGTGTCCTCGGGTGTGGTGTCCTGGTGCGCTCTGCTGTGCTGTTCGCGTTGTGTCTTGCTGTTTTGTCTGGGTCTGTGTTTCTGTGTGCTGTGCTCTGTCTCTTGGTGCTGTGCTGCGCTGCGTTGCGCCCTGTTGTTCCGTAGGGTGCTGTGCTGTTGTGGACTGTACTCTGCGCGTGGTGCCGTGCTGCTTTATCTCGTGCTTTTTGGCGCTGCTGCGTGCTGTGCCCTGCCTTCAGGTGTTGTGCGGTGCACCGGGATGCTATGCCGTTTGGTTCGGCGCTTTGCTGTGTTGCCCTGTGCTGTGTGTGTTTTGTTCTTGTGCTGGGGTGTGTGCTGTTTTTGCTGCCATCCGTTGTGCTGCTGGTGCCGTGTGATGTCCTGCTCTGTGCATTTTTGAACACAGAAAAACTGTTTCCACCGTCCACCTGCTGTGCCGTGTGCACCCTGTCCTCACTGCATGCAACAAGATCACACACTGAAAAAACCAGCCTGCTTTATTTACTTAATTCCTAGACTGCGGCGTACCCCAGGTTGTGTTCTTGAGCTTCTCCGTTGTGTGCTTGGTTGAGTCCGTGCACCTGCAGCCAAAAGGGGGGGGGGGCAAACGCGACGGGGGTGGGGCAGAAGCAGTGTTGGGGCAGTCCAAACAATCGATGACAAAATTTGATTGAGTGTACCCACATGAATGCATGGACACGATCATGAAAAGGGGAACGAAGAAGACAATGTCGGGCAAAGGGAGAGGAAGAACCAGAAGTAACAGTGAAGCCCTGGAATAGAATATGCAAATATCGAAGACGATGCTGCATCCCTACTCCAAGAATCCATTGAATCTACCATGCACAATCCAACTACGGACATATGACACCATGCGGACACAACCTCGATGCAACAGTTTGAAAAAAATGATATTGACTCACGGGCGGTCATGCGCCGCAAAAAGACATCAATGACGTCCATATCGTACGTGGCAAAACAGAAAGCAATCATACACAACACAACGGCATCAGCGGATTCAACATGAGCGTGGCCCCACATGGCCCACCCTCACCCTTGGCTTCAAGATGGCAAAAATGGAATTGAGAAATACGAGAAATGTTCCAACCTTCGATCAAGCATGACACCATGGCCTCCATGAAGACAAAGTGCGGCGTGACCACATACATGACTTGTCCACACTCATGAAGCACCAATGATCACCTGTACACAGCTTGCGCTGAGGATCACCAAATATGAGTCGGGAGAGTGATCTCACAGCAATACCTGACACCTGCCATGTGTGACACATCACATGTATCATCATGCTGGCAATGCCTCGGGAATTCACACCGAACCTCGGGGGCCTATCAATTAGCAATAATATACACAATGGCCAGCAGGTGAAAGTTGGCGAGTTTAATTGCTGCTCCCGATCAAGGCATCAAGAAGGGCCAGCCCACCAAAGCTCAAGTGGCTAGTGTATGCTAAATACTGATTGCCGGGCTCCTGCGGTTAGAATGTCGCGAACCAAGGGCAAGAATAAACTGCAAAGCCAACACACCACATATGCCTCATGCCCTCAAATGCATAGACATGCCACTCAGTCCCATCACCTGGTGCCTAATTGCTTGGAAACCATAGGCATAGACAGACATAATCGTCAGGTGCATTGGAAACAATCCGTACATGGACATGTGAAACCAGTATTGCCTAATTGCATGTTGGTGTGACACGGAACCAATTCAATGCATGCTACTTAGAGAGAGATTGGGCAAGAGAGCTTGGGTAAGAAGAGGCCCCGGGTCACATGAAGAGACCTAGACCCAGCCCGCAGAGAGAGTGCAAATGGAGAGATATCCTGGGTCCGATGAGAGCACATCCATGGTGAGATTGTCCTATCGGAAAGGGAGGTAGTGCCGCGTCAAAGAGAGATGGTCCCGCGCTAATCCAGGCCTTGAGAGAGATGGTTCTGCCCCAGTCCATGCCCTGACAGAGAGACCCTCACTAATCCATGCGCTAGGAGAGAGAATCTAACCAATCCATGGCGGAAGAGAGATAACCTCACCAAAACCAAATCCCTAGCGCATAGCCCCGCCATGACCCATGCAAGCATGCATATGAAGAGAGACTTTCGCCTAGCCTTGACCCATGAGAGCATGCATATGGAGAGAGACTTTTGCGTAGCCATGGCACATGAGAGCATGCATGCACTTGAAGTGAGAATCTCCCACATTGATTGAGGACTATCCCTACATCCAATTGACAAATCAAATGACCTATCCTGACGCCACACTGCATGTTGACAAAATTGACATAGTGCATCACCAACCGTGTTCGACCAATGATATGAAATCACCAAAGGTCAACGAAGTAGGATGGCATACAAGAGGTAGGCAACCAGGGCATAGGTGCAATTCTCGACCTTTAACATGTTCACCCACTGCACGTGCACCGAACATGTTCCACACACACCATCTCCAAACATTGATTTACCATGACTCACACGCAAGGCGAACAAAGGACAAACAATATAAGTAGAAGACATTCATGGCGGAGCAACAACTGACTTATTTTGTTTTTGCCCGGTGCGCCTATCTCAGCCAGTTCCACTTCAACTCCTCCTCAACTAGGGCCTTACCAGCTTCAAGGGACTCGTGATCCCCCATAGACGTAGAAGTTGCAACTGCCGAAGTAAATGCGCCCATTAACGTGTACCAATCCCTTTTCACTGGGCCTGCCCGTGTGGGCGGAGGTACCACACCAGGGTTTAGCCAGATCCGAGTCCGGGCCTCCTATCATCGACTGGAGTTGCCCTAGCTTCCATTACACGTCCATTTCTGGAACAGGATAGAATCTAGCACTCTTAGCACCCGTTAGGAAGAATTTTTAGACGATCAGCACGCATAGAAGAACAAAGAGCACGCCAGAAACACGAGGAAGGCGCACACACACACAGCAGGCCTGCTCTGAACCAGAAATGCTAAATCCTCCATCCTGTGTTTTATAACTAATATAATTTCGTAATTCTCCTGAATTCATTTCCGAAATCCCTGGAATCGCAGACTTCGCTGACATATGGAACAGTGCCTCCGAATGGGATCCGAACCAGCTTCCGCCTCCCTCCCAGAGCATTCACACCTCCTCGGAAGGACATGAAGAGAACGGGAGCATCCCGGTTGTTCCCTTGGCGCCCCCCTCGTTGCCAGAGGGTACCACATACACCGTGACCACCCGCCAGAGTAATCAGGGGGGGGAAGGAGCTCACAAGAACGAAATCCCTCCTGTCACCACTAAACCTACAAACATAGGCTCAGCAGATCAAGCATAGACAAAAGCAACGTCGTCCACCGATCTACAGAAAAAGACCACAAACAGTAATATGATGCCTGACATGCACAGCATGAAGCCCTCGCATGACACGCACTTCCACCTGGAGACATGAGAGCAATGCATCACCGTCAGGCGACATTGGCATTAGGGGGGGGGGGGGGCTGATCATGCATCATGACAAGCGTAGCCACGAACAATGTAGGTTTTTTGTTTTTTTCTGGAAAAAAGTTTTTTGCGAAAAATATTTTCGGTCCAATTTTCAGAATTATCGGACTCCAGGTGCAATCTGCGCTCAAGCGAACGTCGGCATCAGGTCTGGCTTGCAAAAAAAAAGGTCGTGGATCCGCTCGGACTGTCCCAAGGTGCCAAGAATGCGGAGAAACAAGAATAATGTTTTCTACCAAAAACAGTAACATTTGTTACAAAAAATAGCGCAGGCGAAAAATGGAGATCTGCAAACTGGGGGACCCTGGAGGGAAACCGACCCCAACAATGCGACCGCAACGAATATGGAGTGGTTTTGGATTCAGACGCAACACAAAACGGGGCCTGCAGGACCAAGCTTCAAAAATTGAAATCTTGTTTTTGAAAATAGAACAATTGTTCTAAAAATAGAACGTGGTGTGCTAAAGATAAAAATAGCACTTGGGGAGGGGTTTAGCACATCTGGTGGTCCGCATTGCCTCCGGCAACCTTCCAATAGGTCGAATTGCAGGAAGAAGTGGCGAAAACAAAGCAACAAAACAACGTGGGTAAAGAGAGCAAAACGGATAAATATCAATTTCATATCCCCCCCAAACTCCGGAATTCCAACCCAGAAGTCCACAAGCGATCCAATATAGCGGGGGTGTCGCTCCTGCCGATGAACTTACCAAAGGCTCCACCAACAAAAATACCGAAGATGAGTGGGTCTTGACACATATTGATCCGTGCGAATCTCCTGAGCAACCCGTGACCGACCGTGCACAGAAAAACCTTGAACACAGTCCGAGACTGATCTTGGTTCCATATGCCCGTCTCATCTCAAGGAAATTGGCATGGGGGTTACTTGGGAGGCATTGAGCCATGGTATGTGCATCCCTGCGGCAAATCAATGAGAAACAAACAATGGTGTCAAGGGTTAAAGCAGAGGTATCTCAATCCCGTTTGTGCATGATCAAATGCACCCAAGCATCCTTGAAATCTAGACTAATCCCCTTTTTCTTGAGGTAGTCAGGCCACGACGTGGTATACCTCCGGACAAAACTGCTGGGAGGCTCCCACGAGTCTCGCAAAGCGGCAAATCTTTTCCAACGGACCTTGTATAGCCTCCCCCCAGCGTGGTGGGGTCCGGCTTGTCCGTTAGGACTCGCTCAGCGGTATAGTTTTCCTCCTCACCATCATCGCCGGAGTCCAGGTCTCCCGCCGTGAACTCCAATGTCACCTCTCCCCCGCTGGGATCCGGCGCCCCTGGCAGGAGTAGGGTGTGGTCACGATCCAGGATCTTGTTGTCCCCCACCTGGACGGCATACACATCTTGTCCGATCTTGCGCACGATGATCCCTGGGATATACCACGATTGCTGGCGATGCCGGGTTAGCACGTCCTTGTGATGGTGCTCCACCCAAACGGTGTGCTTAAGGGAGTACTTGTGGATCTTGACTTCCTTGGAGTACTTGACCCTCGTCTCATGCTCATCATGCAAAGACCTGCAAAGCTTGGCCGCAGTGGCATCCGCTTCGCTAATCATGGCATCACGAGCAACCTTGCATTGGTTCATGCACGGGAGAGTTGGGAAAGCTCCGTCCCGTAGGAATAAAAAGCGGTGCAGGGACAATCCCGTAGGTCCTGGTAAGTCACGGAAGGCTTGGAAAACCATCCAAAGAGAGTGAAACCAATTCCTCTTCGGATCCTCGATGTGCAATTGGCAGAAATTCTCCAACATTTGCCTCCCGGCGACCTCCGTGTGGCCGTTTGACCGGCTGTGATATGCCACGGTCTTTGCATGCCGAATCCGCATATGCTTGCACATGCTTTTGAAACATGAGCCCACGAATTGACTCCCCCGGTCGCTGCATATGACTGCTGGGACGTCAAAGATTGTCAGCCAATGCCTGATCATGGCTCGGGCGACGGTCTTGGCTTGGAGGCCGATTCCATGCTTGTCTTTTGTGTCCTTCTTCTTGGACTTCTTACCCGCAACCGCCACAATATACCCGCTATGTCGGTCCACGGCAGAAAACTACAATCATGTTTTTCCATCTCAACCGTGACCTCGGGCATGGCAAACACGTCCATGGCAATGGAGCGCATCGGTGCCCCGGGTATCGCTGTATAAACCAGGGTTCCCCGCTGTAGAGTTGTTGGAGCTTTTTGTGGCTCTACATACGGCACAATTGTTGCAATAACGTTTGAAGGTTGCGTAGTATCCCCGAGCGAACTGAAACCTCCACTCAAGATCCCGTTGCATCTTGTCTCGGCCTGGATGCATAAGTTGGGCGTTGTGCCAGTGGTCATTGAGCGCCTCAACCCGGTTTTCCAGAAACAATAGCTTGTCATTGAGGAGGAGGTTGTGCCCGTCCTCCGTTACGCCTTCGGGCCACTCATCATCCAAAGGGGCACTCACGGTGTTCCAAACCTTGTTCCAATGCTCCGAGGCGGCATAGTCCCCCGAACAATCCTCCATGGGCACCGACTCCAGATACCCAATGGGTGCCATGAGAAATCCCCCCAAATCCTCTTCCATCGAGACCTGAACTAGGGCATCCCGTTGTTGGCTCAACTCCGCCTTGGCTGCCATGACCACAAAGAACTTGATGTCACCCTCTTCCATGGCGGTTTCCAGCTCAATGATCCGTTTGGCATCCTCCGTTTCCTCAGCGTCTCCATGGCTAGATATGTCCATCCAAGGCTTGCCAGCGGGACAGGTCCAACGACTGAGGCACTGGGCCACAGTGTTGTCCTTCCCGGGGACATAGACGACGCTGAAGTCGAACTTCGCAAACGTCTCGCGCCATTGGGCACGCCTTGCCGCTGGACCAGAGGGGGTATCCACATGCTTCTGGTGCCAGCTCTGAAGCGATTGATGATCGGTGCATACCATTACGGGTTGAAGTCCGATGTGGGCCAACCATTTCCGGCGCAAGTACTTCTAATGTGCTTCGATGAGCTTGTCGTCCGTCTTGTCCTCGGTGCCCGACCCAATAATGATATCATCAACAAATGGGTTTGGCAAAATGTCGAACGGGTTGCAGGAGATCCTTGCAATAAGCTAGTCCCAAAGGGGGGCAGAGCAACTAGCTCATTATCTAAACTCCCGGCTAGGGAGGAGTCTCCTAAGAGTCCTACCCAATCCCGGGCGTAGCCCAGGGGCTCATGCCTAAGCTACACTATCAAAAACCGTAAAATTTAAAATAAAATCCCAAATCCCTTAAAATACTAAAACAATACCCAAATCCCTACACACACACAGTGCAAGTGCAAAAGACCATGATCACCATGTTGCCGCTGGCTGCCGGACTTTGCCACCGGCCTTGGTTCCTTGCTTGGCTTAGCGATTGCCAAGCGGCCATGGTGGGGGGGTGGCTCACCAAACCCTCATGTCTAAGAGACAATGAAGATGTGAACACATGCATTTGCACTGTTACACTTAACACTGCACAAACATGCATAACACATACACAGCTAACATTAACAATCACAAAATATTATCTAAACGGAAAACTGTCACCTCGGAACGTCCCGTTAACGCCGTAACATCGGCACATGTCTAAAACCGACAAATCTACATTAAATTCCTACAGAACTAAACGGAATCGATTTACAGACTAACACACAACAAGCGGCAACAGAGAAATCCAGCACATCGCCATTTGCGACGCGCGCACACCAACAGGAAATACACTGAAAATACAACTCTAAATCTAAGCACGCAAATAATGAAAGTTTATGTACCTATGTAAAGCTAAAACAATTACGCAAGCATCTGGAACATTGCTGAAGCCTGAACTGCAATCTGGGCTAAATTGAACGTCCTTATTACACTCCCCCCACAGAATATGAGTTGAGGTGTAAAGGAATGAGGTGAAACACACCAACGAGTGTTCGATAAGGTTCAAAACAATAAGGTAAGGGCAAATTAGGACAGATTGAGGTCAGTAATCTCAGCACTGAAGTGGTCTCCCACCTCAATACCTGAGACAGCAAATGAGGCGTAACCAGAAATGAGTAGCTCAAGAGTACTTCTCGCAGGTGCTGCTGCAGATGTCACACTGTCATCACTATGATATACCGAAAAAAAGTAGACACTCCAAAGGTGTATCTAAACTGGACCAGCACTTCTAATGGGAAGGTGCAACATTGACCTGAGGTGCACCAATGTCATGGAACACAATGTCAGTGCAATCAGGGGATACACACCATAACACAGATACTCAGCAGAACTCCAGTCACAGAACCATAAAGACCTTACAGTTTTTTGCGAAAAATATTTTCGGTCCAATTTTCAGAATTATCGGACTCCAGGTGCAATCTGCGCTCAAGCGAAAGTCGCCATCAGGTCAGGCTTGCAAAAAAAAAGGCCGTGGATCCGCTCAGACTGTCCCAAGGTGCCAAGAATGCGGAGAAACGAGAATAATGTTTTCTACCAAAAACAGTAACATTTATTACAAAAAATAGCGCAGGCGAAAAATGGAGATCTGCAAACTGGGGGACCCTGGAGGGAAACCGACCCAAACAATGCGACCGCAACGAATATCGAGTGGTTTTGGATTCAGACGCAACACAAAACGGGGCCAGCAGGACCAAGCTTCAAAAATTGAAATCTTGTTTTTGAAAATAGAACAATTGTTCTAAAAATAGAACGTGGTGTGCTAAAGATAAAAATAGCACTTGGGGATGGGTTTAGCACATCTGGTGGTCCGCATTGCCTCCAGCAACCTTCCAATACGTCGAATTGCAGGGAAAAGTGGCGAAAGCAAAGCAACAAAACAACGTGGGTAAAGAGAGCAAAACGGATAAATATCAATTTCATATCACCCCGAAACTCTGGAATTCCAACCCAGAAGTCCACAAGCGATCCAATATAGCGGGGGTGTCGCTCCTGCCGATGAACTTACCAAAGGCTCCACCAACAAAAATACCGAAGATGAGTGGGTCTTGACACATATTGATCCTTGCGAATCTCCTGAGCAACCTGTGACCAATCGTGCACACAAAAACCTTGAACACAGTCTCAGACTGATCTTGGTTCCATATGCCCGTCTCATCTCAAGGAAATTGGCATGGGGGTTACTTGGAAGGCATTGAGCCATGGTATATGCATCCCTGCGGCAAATCAATGAGAAACAAACAATGGTGTCAAGGGTTAAAGCAGAGGTATCTCAATCCCGTTTGTGCATGATCAAATGCACCCAAGCATCCTTGAAATCTAGACTAATCCCCTTTTTCTTTAGGTAGTCGGGCCACGACGTGGTATACCTCCGGACAAAACTCCTGGGAGGCTCCCACGAGTCTCGCAAAGCGGCAAATCCTTTCCAACGGACCTTGTATAGCCTCCCCCCAGCGTGGTGGGGTCCGGCTTGTGAGTTAGGACTCGCTCAGCGGTATAGTTTTCCTCCTCACCATCATCGCCGGAGTCCAGGTCTCCCGCCGTGAACTCCAATGTCACCTCTCCCCCGCTGGGATCTGGCGCCCCTGGTAGGAGTAGGGTATGGTCACGATCCAGGATCTTGTTGTCCCCCACCTGGACGGCATACACATCTTGTCCGATCTTGCGCACGATGACCCCTGGGATATACCAGGAGTGCTGGCGATGCCGGGTTAGCACGTCCTTGTGATGGCGCTCCACCCAAACGGTGTGCTTAAGGGAGTACTTGTGGATCTTGCCTTCCTTGGAGTACTTGACCCTCGTCTCATGCTCATCATGCAAAGACCTGCAAAGCTTGGCCGCAGTGGCATCCGCTTCGCTAATCATGGCATCACGAGCAACCTTGCATTGGTTCATGCACGGGAGAGTTGGGAAAGCTCCGTCCTGTAGGAAAAAAAAGCAGTGCGGGGACAATCCCGTAGGTCCCGGTAAGTCACGGAAGGCTTGGAAAACCATCCAAAGAGAGCGAAACCAATTCCTCTTCGGCTCCTCGATGTGCAATTGGCCCAAATTCTCCAACATTTGCCTCCCGGCGACCTCTGTTTGACCGGCTGTGATACGCCACGGTCTTTGCATGCCGAATCCGCATATGCTTGCACATGCTTTTGAAACATGAGCCCACGAATTGACTCCCCTGGTCGCTGCATATGACTGCTGGGACGTCAAAGATTGTCAGCCAATGCCTGACCATGGCTCGGGCGACGGTCTTGGCTTCGAGGCCGGTTCCATGCTTGTCTTTTGTGTTCTTCTTCTTGGACTTCTTACCCGCAACCGCCACAATATACCCGCTATGTCGGTCCACGGCAGAAAACTACAATCATGCTTTTCCATCTCAACCGTGACCTCGGGCATGGCAAACACGTCCATGGCAATGGAGCGCATCGGTGCCTCGGGTATCGCTGTATAAACCAGGGTTCCCCGCTGTAGAGTTGTTGGAGCTTTTTGTGGCCCTACATACGGCACAATTGTTGCAATAACGTTTGAAGGTTTCGTAGTATCCCTGAGCGAACTGAAACCACCACTCAAGATCCCGTTGCATCTTGTCTCGGCCTGGATGCATAAGTTGAACGTTGTGCCAGTGGTCATTGAGTGCCTCGACCCGGTTTTCCAGAAACAATAGCTTGTCATTGAGGAGGAGGTTGTGCCCGTCCTCCGTTACGCCTTCGGGCCACTCATCATCCAAAGGGGCACTCACGGTGTTCCAAACCTTGTTCCAATGCTCCGAGGCGGCATAGTCCCCCGAACAATCCTCCATGAGCACCGACTCCCGATACCCAATGGGTGCCATGAGAAATCCCCCCCAATTTCCTCTTCCATCGAGACCTGAACTAGGGCATCCCGTTGTTGGCTCAACTCCGCCTTGGCTGCCATGACCACAAAGAACTTGATGTCACCCTCTTCCATGGCGGTTTCCAGCTCAATGATCCGTTTGGCATCCTCCGTTTCCTCAGCGTCTCCATGGCTAGATATGTCCATCCAAGGCTTGCCAGCGGGACAGGTCCAACGACTGAGGCACTGGGCCACAGTGTTGTCCTTCCCGGGGAAATAGACGACGCTGAAGTCGAACTTCGCAAACGTCTCGCGCCATTGGGCACGCCTTGCCGCTGGACCAGAGGGGGTATCCACATGCTTCTGGTGCCAGCTCTGAAGCGATTGATGATCGGTGCATACCGTTACGGGTTTGAAGTCCGATGTGGGCCAACCATTTCCGGCGCAAGTACTTCTAATGCGCTTCGATGAGCTTGTGGTCCGTCTTGTTCTCGGTGCCCGACCCAATAATGATATTATCAACAAATGGGTTTGGCAAAATGTCCAACGGGTCGCAGGAGATCCTTGTAATAAGCTAGTCCCAAAGGGGGGCAGAGCAACTAGCTCATTATCTAAACTCCCGGCTAGGGAGGAGTCTTCTAAGAGTCCTGCCCAATCCTGGGCGTAGCCCAGGGGCTCTTGACTAAGCTACACTATCAAAAACCGTAAAATTTAAAATAAATTCCCAAATCCCTTAAAATACTAAAGCAATACCCAAATCCCTACACACACACAGTGCAAGTGCAAAAGACCATGATGGCCATGTTGCCGCTGGCTGCCGGACTTTGCCACCGGCCTTGGTTCCTTGCTTGGCTTAGCAATTGCCAAGCGGCCATGGTGGGGGGGTGGCTCACCAAACCCTCATGTCTAAGAGACAATGAAGATGTGAACACATGCATTTGCACTATTACACTTAACACTGCACAAACATGCATAACACATACACAGCTAACATTAACAATCACAAAATATTATCTAAACGGAAAACTGTCACCCCGGAACGTCCTGTTAACGCCGTAACATCGGCACATGTCTAAAACCGACAAATCTACATTAAATTCCTACAGAATTAAACGGAATCGATTTACAGACTAACACAGAACAAGCGGCAACAGAGAAATCCAGCAGATCGCCATTTGAGACGCGCGCACACCAACAGGAAATACACTGAAAATACAACTCTAAATCTAAGCACGCAAATAATGAAAGTTTATGTACCTATGTAAAGCTAAAACAATTACGCAAGCATCTGGAACATTGCTGAAGCCTGAACTGCAATCTGGGCTAAATTGAACATCCTTATTACACTCCCCCCACAGAATATGAGTTGAGGTGTAAAGGAATGAGGTGAAACACACCAACGAGTGTTCGATAAGGTTCGAAACAATAAGGTAAGGGCAAATTAGGACAGATTGAGGTCAGTAATCTCAGCACTGAAGTGGTCTCCCACCTCAATACCTGAGACAGCAAATGAGGCGTAACAAGAAATGAGTACCTCAAGAGTACTTCTCGCAGGTGCTGCTGCAGATGTCACACTGTCATCACTATGATATACCGAAAAAAAGTAGACACTCCAAAGGTGTATCTAAACTGGACCAGCACTTCTCCTGGGAAGGTGAAAAATTGACCTGAGGTGCACCAATGTCATGGAACATAATGTCAGTGCAATCAGGGGATACACACCATAACACAGATACTCAGCAGAACTCCAGTTGCAGAGCCATACAGACCTGAGACCTGATCCTGAGACTCAACACAAAAACCTTGCATGAGGTCCATAGACACTCTGAGATGGTTCTCTCGGGTCAAACTGCCGGTATATCCACACGTAGTTCCAATAAAAAGAGGGGGAAGAAGACTGATGTGCCCTGGCAAACTACAATACCACTACAAGGCCAGACATATCTGGGACGTGGGATATCCCTCAACAGCATGTGGTCCCACAGCGTGGAATCTAAGGGAAGGGAAAAGGATCCCACATGCTGGTTGTGCCACACCATGCATGAGCACCTTCACTCAGGGATTCAAAACAATCAGGAAGACCACATAGACTAGGGGGGGTGGTACCCTGTAGAAGTCCTACAGTCATTCCCACTGCCACACAATACATACTGTATACTGTACAAGTTAGTTTAGATGTGGGGAAATGAATACAGCAACTGACAGCATCCATGGCTGACATGTACAACAAATCAGGGGATAGAATGCAATGCATACAAACAATGCATACAAATATCTCCCACTCTCATACGTTACGACTAGTATGAGGAGAAGTGGAGAAGAAGAGAAGAAAATCTGCATCTCTGACCTCCTGACAGCCTAGAGCCAGTTGGGGGGTGTTATAAGTATGTATATGCCAAAGGTGTGTCAGTAAAATGGCTGCAGACAATGCGTGAACATGCAGTGCACATATGGAAAGAGGCATGAGAACTGTCATGGTACACCAGCTGTACCAACTCGAAAAATACCTCAAAAAGTGTCTTGTCTCACACAAAAATGACTGAAAAACACAACAATACAACTCAGGGGAGTCCTCCAAACTGAAGTCGAAGGCTTGACGTCCGTGCTGAAGATAAGTGTAGACGGACGGTACTGTTTGGGGGTCATAGGGAAGTTTTGGCTGTCCAGGGAACAAATGCAGGGGGGGGGTTCCACAGAAGATCAATAACTACAAAGATAATTCCTTGATTGTAATAATGTCACTCAACATGCACAGTTCCTCAGCCAATCCAGACTCAGTCCCCTCAGCTGACTCGCACGCCAAGACGATGGCGGACAGAATTCTCTACCAAAAGCTCAGTAGGGGGGTAGTCCCAGGAAGTGCCAGACCCAAGGGCGGGCCAACCACGGCGTGGCCGTGGCTCAGGGGCAACAGTGCTTGTAACCCTGGCAGGTCAGTCTCCACCTCCCGAGCCTTACATACTGCGCACGACGGCGCCAGCAGTCATTCATATGCCCCTCTTACACTCTAGGCTCGAAGGCCGACTGGAGGCAGGGATGTCCCTGGATGTCTAAAACTTTTCTGCCCCCTTCTGTCTTGTGCGCGGACACCGTCACCCAGAATGCATGCCTGGTGCTGATTTTTTGAGCTGTCCCGGCCTCAACTCTTCAAGCCACCATCGGCGATAACCTGTCGACTGGGGCACTCAGCCTGAGCCGCCAAAAGACCAGCAAAGCCCTAAAGAAAATGATATGAACCACAAAACTTCAGGCAAAAGTCAGGGAGGGGTTCCACGTTCACGGGGCGCTCCGACAACCGGTACAGCTCAATCGGTGGGGGTTGGGGGGGGAGATACCATACTCTGGGGTTGGGGTACGAGATACTTACCATACCAATTCCCGTCCAGAAGTCTGGCACCAGGATACGGCCTAAAATCAAACCTCAAAGGCTGGACAGCTCACGTACCCTGACGAAGGCCAAAAAGACATCCCATCCCAGCTTGATCCCAATAGATCTAAGCGGCCGAAGCGGTTAGCCGGACAGCTCTCATGAGAAACCCGGCCGAAGCAGGACACCGAACATCTCACACAGGTAAAAAACAGTGACAAAACTGCCACAGGAGCAGAAGTCAGCACCGCATTGAACGGCCGAACCAACCGTTTCGAAATGACGTGAAGATAACCCGATAGGGGGAGAAGAAGAGTAGTTTGGGTGGTGTTTTGCGATGGGGAGAGGGCCCTGCCAGGTAATGAGAATCATCCGAAGGGGCTACCACCCTCCACGGGCTTTCCCTTATTTTCGCCACCATCCCCAATCTACCCTTGGTGCTGAACTCAGCACGCGCATATCACTGCCCAAACTGAGTCCCGAATGAATCCAGAGAACAGTGATACTGACGGACACTCCCCTCACACGCTTGCCGACACCCGTTCCAAAAACTTGGAACTCTGCGGGGGTGGGGGAAATGGCGCATTACGGGCTGTGGTTGCCTATCATGGGGTGGGGTCGCCGTGCCTTCAGTCCTAGCCAAGGACTGCCATACATAAGTTTTATAGTGATTTCAACACTGTGTTTGTGCCTCTCCTGCTGCTTGCTGCTGGTGTAGGGTTTCCTGCTGCTTGTTTCTGATGAGTAAAATGTTTTTTTTGCTGAAATACAACAAATGCAGGATAGCCCAAGCCAGAGATAAGCAAGTAGAAGAGAATCAGGATCAAAGCATGAAGGGCTGCAGTGTAAACAGTGAAAGATGGAAGAATATTCACAGAAACTGCAACTCAGGGCAAATCGGATTGCATAATCAAAAAGATAGCTGAAATGTTTTCGAAAAAGAGTTGGAAAAATGCCCCATGGTCACTCAATCTCCATAGTGCCATCTCAGGAGATGTGCACTCTTTGTTTTTGGTCCCATATGTGCTGAGGTGGCAGGGCATGTGGCGATGAGGTCACTGCCATGTCACATGGGATCTTCCTACTCAGCTAGGCTGACCGGGAATTGAACCCAGGACCTCTCAAAAAGAGGTGCCCAGCCCCCTAGGGTGCATACCACTAGGACAGCTAAGAATTCATGAGAAAACATAGATAAATTCATAGGCTCTGCCCTCGATATGTCAGTTCTCAGTCGACTCAGGAAAAGATGAATAGCCTCACAATGATAGGGGATTAAGAGGTCCACTCCATATCCTGATTTAGTGTTTGGTTCCATAGGTCAAAATGTGTTATCACCACTTTCGGTTGGGCCAATACTAAGATAGAAATCCCTGTGTGCTTGGAGCATCTCTAATACAACTAGAGTATACCCTAAAGCATTGGAAAAGCACTTTTTCTTACCCCCACTTTGTGCTGTGGTGGCCACCACTGTCGCACTTTCAGGAAAAAGCGTTTTTTTTCTTGGCCTTTCCTTGGTTTCCACATCTACCTTAAAATACCTATACTTTCCCTCACACAGAAACATGGACGCTCACCATGGCTGGCGCCTTTTTGCTGCTGTGTTCGTGACATTTCCTACAGAAGGCTCAGCGCTCATGGCGCTGCCGGGGTTCCTGTGGCTTGGTTGGGTCAGTTTGGGAGCATGCCAAAAACATATGCATGTGCATCCCTCCCTCCAAGACGCAGCGCGACACTAACCCTACGCCAGACTCTGTATGGACATCCGCTCGGGTTGTTAAAACCTGCTGGCGACCTGCAGTCCTGATCTTAGGGCGAAGGGACTCGTCAAGAAATTATATTGCCCCTTGGTGGGGTCTGGGGTTCTGCTCAGTCTCCTGGCTGCTGCTTTTCGGCCCTGAAAGCGGCCTACTCAGCGACGCTTTCGCGAGGATATCTGCAGAGGCAGGAATGGGAGAATTATGGACGAATCCACGCAAGCGCGAAGCGACAACACCTAAATCCGTCAAATGACGGCCTACAATTTTTCTCAGACAACACACCTGAGCAGAATCCAATTGTGCATCAGAAGCACATTTTTATATAAAAATTTTAATCATCTCTCGATTTTTCAATCAAGAAATTCGTACGCATAAAAAGGCGGCGCGCAGGAACGGCTCCTAGCGAAGCGCCGGAAAATACAGAAATAATGAGATTATAAACGTCTGTCTCACGTAGACTGGAAAATGACGAGACACACATTAATAGATAAAAGTACAGATTCCACCCACACTGACAGTAGGAATCAAAAATCCAAGAATTCCAAAATCAACGAAAAGACTTCAATGAATCAGGTTTAAACCCCAGGTGTGCTCGTCTCGTATGCAGCATGCACATTGCTTGTCTCGTGTCTCCGTGAACGAGTCTTGTAGCAGCGCTGACAAACGATAGAGGGCTAGATTAGAAAGATTGCAGATGATTAGAGGTCAGATCAGGGTAATTAGACATACACACAAGTGCATAGCGACGTTTTTCGCTTGCGCCTCGTTTCACGTTCCTACTTGCTCTCTCTCTCCAGCGGTAGGTAAGGTAGGTAAGCCCAGGCGGGGCCAGCCCCGGGTGGAGTTCGTGATCGTGGGTTAGATTTGTAGGAAAAACAGTGATTGGAACAGGTTGTTTGCAAACTCGTGCATGTTCGTGCATTCACACGTGCATTAAAGGGTAGGCCACGCGAAATGCGCACGGTAAACCTTGTTTAGGTTACCCAGGGGCTCCTCGGTACGTTCTTTGAGAGAATCTGAGGAGTCTCCTAACGCTTGCTTGCTTGACAGGGTGTGTTTGAGGACAGTGTATTATAAGTCACACTGAGAAGCGTATAATACGTGGAGTCTGGCTTGGTTCCTCAGCCGCAAACACCCCTTCATTGGCCTTTGCTTTACAGGTGGGCAGGTAGGGTGGTTGGTGCAGCAGCATACCATTTCTTTCTTGCCCTGCTAAACAAGGGCGCTGATCACACAAACAGTTGACTGCACCTCCGCCAGGAGTGGCAAAGGCAGTTCGACTCCATCACCATCCACGCTGTGCACGCATCGAGAGCACCTCTTCCCTCCAAGCCCTCGCAGGGGAAACGCGTTGTGGCGTCCCCTGTTAGGCCACAATTGCTTAGCAGCGCCGTGTTCTCTTGTCTTCTTCACAGAAGGGTCATCAGGACTCACGACTTGACCTCCAACAACAACCAGTAGAGCGTGAGTGTAGGAGTGATAATCCTGAGTGGGGGCTTGAGCCAGTTGCAGAAGTGCTCGCCCACCAGGATGGGGCCACTGTAGGTAGGGTGTGTAGTGTAGTGGTGTCTCCTGTCCCGCGTGCTTTTCCTCGTGGGCAGGGGAGTGCGTTAGCTTTTGGCCTTTAGCAAAAATGGGCGTTTTGTATGCCCTTAGCACACTTGGCCACCCCTCCCCTCTAGTAGGTAGGGCTTTTGCCGTCTTCCCCCAAGGATCGGCGCCAGCACAGAAATTGGGCGCCATAGGAGTGGTACCAGTACCTGACTAGGACCTTCGGTCCGACATCAGCGAAGCCCGGTCTCCGGGAGCCACGCCCAGGAGAGAAGTGAGACACACACAGACATACGTAGCACACTTAGGGGTAAGGTTCAGTCCCTAGCTTTAGTCTTGGAGGCAAGAGTCTCAGCGAGCCTCAGCAACTCACCAAGGTTGTTCTCGGACAAGTAGTCAACCAGAACTGAGTTTAGGTGTCCCTCAGGTAGAACAAACGCAGAGAAGGGCTCCCAGGTGGCCTCTTCGACTCCGAACCCTTCCCAGAGGGTGAGGAAGCGCCAACCCTGGCGATAGTGGTGGCGTAGGACAGACTTCACCAGGTAGAAGCCCTCCTTAACCATATCCTCGGCGTTCATGTCGGGGAGTTTCCCTTCAACTTCCATAGGGCTGGCAGCCCCTTGTAGGTCTAGGGCGGCGATTTCCTCGTCGTTCAGCTCCCACTCCTCCCCACAGAGTTCTTCAGGATCATAGTAGCGCTTCAGGTGTTGAGCAGCGCACACCAGGGTCCCCCCTAAACGAGGAGAACACCGCGGGGTGATACGGTGTCCATCCACTGATAGAATCTTGTACGGCCCGAATTATGGGTCATCGCTGGTAGAGCGTGACCAGGCGGGTAGTCGACTGTGGTGCACTAGCACCCAGTCCCCCTCTTGGTGGGTGGCCGGTATTCGGTGCTTGTTCTTCTTGTGCCACTGACGCTCTCTCACTCTCTGGAGCATAGCCTTTGCCTTGTCCACCTTCGCCCGTTGTTCTTGGACCCATTCACCCACAGAACAATGGGTGTCCTCTGGATAGGGGGCATGTAGGAACCATGCCGGGCGCCCTAGGAATAGCTCATGGGGCGAGTAGCCAGTAAGTGAACTCTCTTGGGAGTTCATCATCAAGGATATGACGGGGAGTAGTCTCACCCAGTCTCTGGTGCGTTCAGTTTTGCACCATATCTTTACAATCTCCTTGAGGACACGGATCTGTCGCTCACATAGGGGGTTGCTCGTGTGCGAGTAGGGGATCCCCGTAGACACCTGGACATTGAGGGATCTCAGGACCCTCCTGTACCAACTGGTATCTGAGCGTACTCGTACGTCCTCATCGGAGTTGATCTCCTTGGGCGCCCCATAGACACAAAACCACTCCTCCAGGAGTATCTTGATAGTCTCCTCCCCAGTAATGTGCTTGGTACATGGGAACACCCTGGTAAACCTGGTCAACCCACAAGTTACCACGGGGGCGAAGTCATAGCCCCCGAACTTCGGCATCTCCGTGTAGTCCACGTATAGAACACTGTTAGCACAGTGAGGGATGGGCAGGGTCGAGTAGAGACCTCTGTCCCTGATATCCCCTGGTTTGCAGGACCTGCACGGGCACTTGTCCACGATAGGCTCGAGGGTTTTCCGCAGTTGGTCGTCAGTCCACGTAGTGTGGAACCACCGCTTGAACAGCCTCAGGGTACGGTCAGCACCCGCATGACCGCTGGACTCATGGGTCCACTGCAGCAGCGCTGGGACTCTGTCACTAGGCAGCACGAGACGGTCCTCGTGCCAGAGGTAGCTCTTGTCCCTCTTCCACTGATCTTGGTTGACCAGGAGGGGTTCAAGGCGTTTCTCCAGGCGCTTGTAGATATCCCCAGACTCCTTCAGGTATTCCGATTATTGGAGTCCATCCAGGGGGCGTATCATTGTCATGTTGAGGTCCAAGTGGACGTCCATACGGCTTAACGCCTCCTTAGCCAGCGCTTCAGACCGGACACCAATCAGGGCGTCGAAGTTGTTGCGGCTGATGTAGTCTGCACACTCGTTCTTCACTCCCTGGATATGGTGTACCGCCAGCCGTAGTTGACTGAGGTAGGTCCACCAGCGCCGTAGCTTGGCCTTCTCAGGTGGGGGGCCCTTCTGGAAACTGCGGACTGGTTCTTGGTCGCACAGCCAGACCACAGGGTTACCCCCCAACAGTCCTGCTTGTGAGGATAGCACTAGCATACCCGCGAGCAATTCCTGCTCATAAGTGGGGTAGTTCCCCCTGGCCTCGTTCCGTTTCCAGTTCCAGTGGCCCAGAGGTACTAGGACCCACTTGTCGTCAGGGTAGCTGTGCTTGAGGGTTCCATCTCGGTTGAGACCTTCCGTCCCCCATTGGGAAATGGCCGAGTCCAACTCCTCTTTCTCTAGTGCTTGCTATTGGAACAACGTTCCACCACTGAAGCCGGTTCGGACCCCCGTGGCCATCTTGGGGTCACTTGGGGTGTGTATCTATGTGCCGGCAAGCCGCCATTGGCTGATATCATACTCTCCCATCCACCTGACCTAACCCGATGTGATAGTGTGATAGGTTTGGCCATTCCGGCTATGAGCGGCCATATTCAGTACCGAGGCACCGCCAGCAGAGATTTATATATCGGAATATCAGGAATCAACGGGGTTTTATTATCATAATGTTTCCGTAATTTTTCAGCCTTTCGTTCTGATAGTCAATGTATCGGCGACTGTCAGTTGGCTCGCGATTTTGCGTTAACCGATTGGTTAACTGTTATTTCCAGATATTTTGACGGATATTCCGTTGAAGGGTCAGATCTCATCAGCAAAGGGTTCGTTGCTTCCGCAATTCTCTAAATAAGCACTCAAAATTTTAATCAGAATTTTTCGCGATGTCGAAATCGGATTTTCGACTTCGACATCGCCGCACTTGATTTGGACTTCTTCGAGTGGTCATACTCCTTTCCCTATGCCCGAATCAGGTTTCCCTTATACTTGCCACCCATTTGACTTGGAGATATAAGGGAAACAAAAATGAATCGTGGGACCACTTTGAAGGACCATATCTACGCGCGAGTGTGAGGAAAGAGAATAAGGAAGGTTGGGTTGCAAACGCCTTGGTCTCAACTTGATTTAGGAAGCACCAAACGCCTTTGGTGTGTACACATGCCCGATATAGCAAGGGATAATGGTCAAGAGGGTATAAAGTGATATATAACTCTTGGACCGTGCAACCGAACATTTTATTGTGACTTTCGAGTGTACCGCATGAGTGTTGGGGTTGCATAGCAATTTTCTTTGGGTTCCTACGTATTTTTAACGTGAAGTTATGTCAATGGAGGGACATGGCATATCATGGTGGGAGCCATATTTTGAGGGTATGTGTTGTATGCATGGTATATGTTTGATATGCTCACGCCCATGTTATATATCTTCGTGTGGCCGAAGAGATGGGGAGCCATACGCGACAAGGGCCTTGCCCATGTCCCAATTGTGGAATTCAAAGCGCTAGACCAAGTCTACCGCGTATGTATTGCTCATGGTATGTTTGACAAAGAGATCCATGGGTGCACTCCCATTTTCACGGGGCATGTAGATATTAGTGGCGAAACTATCTCCATGCGCCCGATTGGGGATCCAAGTGGGGGAATTGTTCGCAAATGGTTCCAATCATTTGTGTATTGAATCATGAGCGGATATCATGGGTGAGCATAGAGATATAGTATCATGACAACTTGGTATTTGGACATATTTTCATGTTTTTGACCTCATTTTATGCTCATTTTTGTGTTTTATGTGCTCAACTGGTCGGCTAACAGCAAAGTGCCTAGAGATCTGTGAACTATGGTATGTTGCTTATATGTTGGCATATGCTTCGATGTTGTACCTGACCATATGCCGGATCACGTGGTCACTTTGGCTTGGCGCACGAGGCCTCACAAAATCAAGTCTCAAACTCATGAGCTGACTTGTGAAGCATGCCATGTACATAACTGGAGGAGTTTCGGAGCCAATGATGGGATTTTCTTGGGCATGGACCTTTGGTCTATATCACCCTTGTATATTACTTCCTGGTTTGACACATGCATGGAGCATATGAACATTTGCCATATGCATTTTTGAGTATATAATTGATTTTTGGGCATAATGGTGTGATTTGCCTGATTTTGCCATGTTGTGAGGTCATCTTCATGGGGCAGTTCTCCAAGCCCATTCGATGCCAAGTCCAACCAAGGTTATGTCAGGGTAGGGCATGGTCCTGAGTGCGACTCTAGGCCATGACACGCCACCTCCCCTATTGGGCTAGGATTTAGAGGCTTGGGAGTGAACACATTTTTGGGGTTTATGTAATGACTTTTGACATGTGGCATTTAACCATCTTATTGGACTGGGTTCAGGGCATCATGTTGGTGAGTCAAGGGAAGGTCTTGAGTCCAGGGAATGAGGGGTCTATGGCTGTGATTGTATAAGTTTCCATCTTTCCCCAACTTTGCTTTATTTGTGTTCATATGCCAATTCCAGGGCTTTCTTCCTTGGTGCAATTCTTGTACATGCCCGCCACCGTGAGACGACCGGTGTGCTGAACGAAAGCCCGCAGCCTGATTTGGATTGTGAATTGGGTTATTGCTGTATTTGTGGGATCTGGTTGCCATTCATGGTTGAAGGAGGATTTTATTTTCTATATTTTTGGATTTGAAACCTTGGATTTTGAGCAATGCAATCGTTGATCAGGAGCAAATCGGCAGGGGTTACAGGCGGAAGGGGTACAGCGGGGGCCGGTCCTGGTAGGGACCTTCTTTATGGTAGCAGAGGCTTACCTGCTGCCCCTACCTACCGCCGACCCGGGGACTTGGGCCCTCATGAGCCCTGCCCAAGTACGCCCCGGGTGCGTATTGTGGACTCGGTGGACACCACGCCGGAGATTGGAGCCATAGAAGGACCGAGACGTTCAAGAGCATGGCGAACTCCGGAAGTTGAAGCCCGAAGAGAAGAACGACACTCGGGAAGAGGAGGACGTGACATGGAGGACCTGGTCTCCATGTGTGAGCGTCGCTGCCGAAAGACATGCAACCTCCGCTCCGCCGCGGAGGACTCTGATGAGGCCTGCCATTCAGGCAGCAGTGGAGGACGGGCCCGGCGCTACCGGAAGCGCGGGTCACCCAAGTCCGCGGCAAGGGACGCCGGGGCTATGGACACGGACCCCAGCCCGGTCAGGCTGTGGGAATCCGAGGGGCACTCCGAGGGCTATCGGACAGCCTACGAGCCACCTTCGGAGCCAGAGATGTCCGCGCCGATCGCCAGGGCGCATACGGCCCCTGAGCCCGCCCTGCAGCACGACGCCGAGGGCTTGGAGAGGCCAGCCAGGGCCCGGACGGCACCTGTGCCCCGGCACACGGAACCAGAGGCAGACGCCATAGGCGATACGCCCATGGGCGATGAGTCTGAGGTGCCGGGAACCGCGGGATGTGCTGAATCCGGCGGAAAGCACGCTGCGTGCCACTGCGAGCACGTGTCCTTCCTCATGGGCAAGTACCCAAAGATGGGGATGGACGCAATCGTGCATCACCTTGACTGCCTGGACAACGCAAAGGACGCTCTAGAGGAGGACGTCGCGGGGATCCTGGACGACCAGTCGGCCGCGGAGAACCACATGGAGGAGCTGCGAGCGGATCAGGCCCGGTACCAGGAGAATCTGGAGCTGGCCCTGCAGAAGCAGCAGCAAGTGGTGGACAGCCTCCTCCACTTAGTGGAGGACATGTCGGGACGCCTGAGAAGGCTAGAGGAGCGACAGCCCCTCGCCTCGGGTCCGGAGCTCCCGGCAAAGCCGGCCGCGGTAGAGCTGGTGGAGCGGGTTAAGACCCTCAGGAGCGCCATGGAGAAACCCATGGGCGGCCCTGCAGAGGCACCATACGCGCCTCCGCGTGTTGACCCGGGTGCGCTGCCGTTTGTTCCCATGTTCAGCGAATCCACAATGCTCGGGGAACATACGGCACCGGCTGGGTCCATGCGGGAAGGGCACGTAACCACGGACCCGAGGAGCCTGACGGTGCAGATGTCCCATGCCGCCCAGGATGTACCGATCACGACAAATATGGTTGTCTATGCGGAAGAGAAGATCGAGATCCAGAACCAGACCATGCAGGGGCGAAACATGGGAAGCGCCGACGGACATGGTCGAGGCCATCCAAGCGGAAACCTGTGGGCGAAGGACCCCAATACGGGGATATGGACGGCCGATGGAACAAGTCCTTCCCGCATTCCAAACCCCATGGGTTCAGGCCCAACTGGACCGCACTCCATGGAGGAGAGGGATGTACGGGGAGTGTACTCACACTTCCCGGCCACAGGTGGTATCCGTCTCGGTGGAGTGGTAGCTGGAGACGTCGGAGACGCCATCAGGATTGACGACCTCAGGGGAATCAAGATCCCCTATTACCACGGGAACCCCTCCAACCTGGATGACTTCATCCTGGACTGGGAGGACTTCGCCGAGGAGGTCGTCGGCGAGATGCGGGGAGCGCCGCGGGACAAGTGGGTATGCCGGACATTCCCACACCGTCTGGCGCAGGACCTGAAGGAGGAGCTGCGGGATCAGATCCGGGAAGGACTGATCAGGACGGAGCAGGCCTGCCTCCAGTGGTTGGAGGATGAGGAGCGGGTGGACGCTCCGAATCAGAAGCTGGAGGACCTGTGGTCCATTCCACTGCCGCTGGACCGCGGTGAGTTGCGGGTCCGGGAGTGGAACCGGTATCTGCGGAAGTACCGCAGATGCCTCAAGTTGGTGGAAGACTGGAACGAGGCCAGTGAGATCCGCCACTTGCTGAAGGAGGTCCTCCCGGGCAACTGGAAGAGGAGAGTGGAGGACGAGGAGAAGAAGAGGGCCAAGAAGCGGGTGGCGGTGAGGATTATGGCGGCGGAGGATACCCACGCGGGTATCATGGAGTACTTCAGGAGGAACCTGGGCGAACCCAACCGGATGTTGGGACTGAAGAACGCCGTGTATGTGGAGGTATTCGGAGACTCCATGGGGCAAGAGTTGCTGCGCCTCAACAACGTGGAGTGGAGGCGCGGGGAGCCGCTGAGGATGCAGGTCATCTTCGCCCGCATGAGCCTGGACGAGATCGTGAAGTACATCACGGTGGAGTCGAAGCTCAATGCGAAGAACGAGTCCCACGTGCAGGATCGACATGGTCATGGACAACGAGGCCACCGAGAAGACCGCCATCATCGGGAGATCCAGGAGGACACGGCCAACTCTGCGGAGGATGGTAGTGGAAGTGGCCAAGACCACTGGTCCCGGGAGGATCACGAGGAGGCCCATTTCTTCGCGTTTGTGGCGCACAACGTGAAGAACCATGGGCAGGATCGGTCCAGATGGAGCCAGGTGGGACCCAAGAAGGGCAAAGAGCCAAGGAAGATCGGGAACCCACCGCTCTCGTTCCGGGAGTACAGGTCTCAGCACGACGGGTGCTGGGTCTGTTATGGCAAGGGAAACAACCATGCACACGACCACCGTCAGTGCAAGGTGTATGAGGCGGACAAGAAGGCCTACTTCGCAGCTCACCCCGAGAAGAAGCCCAAGGAGCAGCGGATTTCCGATTGGAAAGCGAAGGGCGGAGACGGGGGAAAAGGCCAAGGCAAAGGCCAAGGAAAAGGCGGAGGAAGAGGCTATGGTGGTGGACCTGGCCAAGACCGACGAGTGAGGTCGATCGAGGATGTTGCTGAGGACATGTTGAGGATGTTGGAGGAACTCAAAGCCCAGCAACGTGGTGGACAAAGTCCTGGCGGATCGCAGCCGGAAGGGGCTGTGGGAAGCCAAGTCTAGAGGAGCCCCCACGGGAGTGGGACCTCGGAGGTCTCTCCTCCGAAAATCAGTGGAATCCAAGAAAAGGCGAAGGCACATCGGGTGCCGAAGAAGGCTCCGGAAGAGCCAAAACCACTGAGTTTCGCCACTCCCAACCCCTGGAGCGCCCTGGCAAGGGAAGTACAGGTGGGTACGGGACATGGCAAGAAGGAAGAAGCGACCACGGAGAGCCCCGTGGACGGGCAGGACCAACCCAAGATCTACACCATCCGTGACCATACCCTTGAAGTCCTGATGCACCCGGACATGCTAGAGCTGCATGCCGTGAGAGTCGTCCATACACCACATGGCGACGAGCGGCAGTTGCACTTGAAAGTGCGAGTACGGTGCGGACGAGAGGAGAAGGTGGTGGATGTGTTAGTGGATACGGGTGCCCAGGTGAGCCTGGTCCGGAGAGGGTTGTTCAAGGAGGAACTCCTGCAGCCCAGCCGGAGACCGGTCCGCCTGAAGGTCGCCAATGGAGAGATCATGGGTGGTGGCACCCATGAGGCCACTATCAGTATGGAATTCTGGGAACATGAGCGCTTGAACCGCCCTGATCAGGCGAAGAGAAGCATTCTATCCGGGAACTTCTATGTGGCCGACATTACTGATTGGGATATGATCATGGGGTACGACTTCATGGTGGCGAACGCCATTGGAGCCCTCCCCCATCGCGCAACGCTCTGACGCTGGTCCGGGAGGACGATGAATGCCTCACATGGCTGTCCACGGATTATGTGTGCGGGTCATCCCAATGGAATGCTGAGGAAGAGGATCGGATCGTCCGAGCGGTGCAAGCTGTGGGTGCCAAGTCCAGAGGAGACCGTGGAGTTCAGCTCACGGAGTATGGAATGGCGCCGCAAGTGTACGCCAGGATGATTCAGACGCTGGGAGCTGAAGTGCCCGAGACGGACGTCTTCGCTTCCCGGGATGCCCCACTTTTGCGGAAGTGTAGGAGGCATTGGCATCGAGGAGACTCAGCCTGGCACAGGCATTGGGGTATGAAGGAGTGGGGGCCCATGTATTGGCATGGCTCCCTGGATAACACCAGACGTACGGTGGGGAAGATCATCGCGGATAGGGCGAAGGTGATCCTGGTCATAACCGGCATAGGATCCACCCCATGTCCGCTGGACGGTCTCAAGTCGACGCTGGACTCCATCACCCTGAACGAGATGTCATTTGGGCCAGACCAGGAGTTGTTCATCGACGCCAAGGGTGTATTAATGCCCTCCCCGGGTCAAGCGTGGGGTACCAAGGCTTTCCTGGTGGATGGGGCGCAAGCCCAGCCCACGGGTGATGAAGCATTCATCCGTAGGGTGGAGGCGGTGCCCATGAAGGTCATGTTTGAGCCCAAGGAGGGGACGGATCAGCCAATTGATGGCATTGACGTCCTGTCCCACGCCGGGATCGACGACGTCGTCAACTACATGCGGATGGGGATGCACGACCGTGTGGCAGCCAAGAAGAGGCGGGCCATGGTCACATCTCCGCATTGGTGGGATGACAAGATGTTGGTCACCGGCAAGTACGAGAAGGACGAGTTCGTGGCGAGGGTCATGGATCACATCGCGGACCAATACGATGGTCCGGTTGGATCGGACCCACCAACATGGGATTTTCCAAGAATGGGTGCCGATAGCGACAGTCACCAGCCCGAGGCCGCAAATTTCCGAAGATTATCGGTGGGAAGAGCTCCCCACGACGATGAAGACGGCATATCGGACGAGGAGAAGTCGGAATCGGACCCAGAAGGGGCCTATACCGCAGTGCGGTCGGTTGTATCTATACCGAAGCAAGCGGCTGAAGAGGCCCAGGAGAACCCGAAGGTCGCCGAGCTGAAGGAGAGGCTGATCAAGGCCTATCCGTGGCGTTCAGTGGCGTCGCCAACAAGAACCCTCCAGATCGTGGGAGGTTTGGTACAGCGAAGATCAAGCTGAAGCCGAACCCGAAGATCTATCGTCATCGGGAGTACCAACTTCAGGGCGATCGGGCCGAGGCCATGAAGAAGCTCTTGGCCGAGTTCATTGAGCGGGGATGGATCGAACCCTCCGACAGTGAGTGGGCCAGCCCAGCCTTCATCGTGCCCAAGAAGGAGAAGGGCGAGTGGAGGTTGGTGGTTGATTACAGGGGTTTGAAAGAGCAAACCGAGCACGACTCGTACTCGCTTCCCCTGATCGACTCCATCCTCCAAAAGCAACAGAAAAAGCGGATTTTCACGGTGTTGGACCTGAAACACGGTTATCACCAGATGCCGCTACACCCGGACTCCAGGCCCTGCACAGCGATGTCGACGCCGCTGGGGCCCATGCAGTGGAAAGTGGTGCCCATGGGCGCCAAGAATGGCAACGCCGCTTTCCAGCGCATGATGGAGGACCTACTCGGTCCTGTTCGGGACTGTGCCGACCCCTTCGTGGATGACATCATCATCGGGTCCGGCACGTAGAACATGACTGAGGACGAGCTCATCGACGCGCATGAGAAGGATCTGCGCCGAGTGCTCAGCGAGTTGGACAAGCACAACATGGTGTGCAAGCCCACCAAAGCCTCACTATTCGTGAAGGAAGTGGAGTTCGCGGGTCACGTGGTTGGTCACGGGCAACGCCGTCCCATGCCTGGGAAGCTGGCGTCCCTGCACCACTGGGAGAAGCCCCAGACCATCAGCGAACTCCGGTCCTTCATGGGGTTCTGCAACTACTATTCGGGCTATGTCCGGATGTATGCAGAACTGTCGGGGCCGCTGCACAAGATGCTGCAAGTGGGCAAGTTCGATGGCCGCAAGGGGAGCAAGAAGAAGCTTGCCTGGACCCCTGAGGCTGAGGATGCGTTCAACAGCCTGAAGGAGCGACTCCTGGGGCAGTTGGGGCTATTCCTGGTGGACCCGGACAAGGGATTCGTGCTACGGACGGACGCCTCGGACTATGCTGTGGGGGCAGTCCTCGAGCAGAACCGAGACGACGGGTCACATGTACCCGTGGCGTTCTGGAGCCGGATTCTGGCCGAGGGCCAACGCCGCACCTGGACCGCGAGGGAGAAGGAGACGTACGCCATTGTTTGTGCGCTCAGGAAGTGGTCTGGCCACATCGGATTGCAACCGGTGGTGGTTTGTACAGACCATCAGTCCTTGCAGAGCTGGCACAAGGAGCACGTCGACACCCCCTCGGGACCGGCGGCAAAGAGGGCCCGGTGGCACGAGACGTTCGCCAAGTTCGACCTCAGCGTCGTATACGTCCCGGGGAAGGACAACACTGTGGCAGATTGCCTCAGTCGAAGGGCCTACCCCGCGGGCAAGGCTTGGATGGACATATCCAGCCATGGGGACGCCGAGGAAACCGAGGAGGCCAAGCGCATCATCGAGATGGAGAAGACCATGGAGCAAGAGGGGGTCAAGTGCTTTGTGGTGATGGCAAACCATACGGACCTGGCCAAGTTCCGGGGTGCCCGCGTCCAAGCTATTCGAGAGGAAACCCTCGAGCAATGGATGGTGGCCCCTGTAGAGCTAGTCAGGTCGGTGCTCACAGAGGACTGGCCGGATGACTACGCGGCATCCGAGCACTGGAGCAAGTACTGGAATGCCGTGAGCGCCCCGTCAGACGACGAGTGGCCGGAGGGCTTGACCGAGGATGGCGACAAGTTGTTCCTCAAGGACAAGCTGCTGGTGCCCGAAAACCGAGTGGAGGAGCTCATTGACCATTGGCACAACGCCCAGCTCATGCACCCTGGCCGGGACAAGATGCAGCAGGACCCTGAGTGGCGTTTCAAGTTCCCTCCGGGGTACTACGCCATCCTGGATAGGTACTGCAGCGACTGTGCCGTGTGTCGGGCCACGAAGAGCCCTAACCACTCCGCAGCGGGCAACCCGGTGTATACGGCTATACCGGAGGCCCCAATGCGGTCCGTGGCCATTGATGTATTCGCCATTCCTGAGGTCACCGTGGAAGGAGAGACCTACGACTGTGTCATCCTGGCGGTGGATAGGCACAGTGGGTATATCGTGGCGGTCCCTGGCAAGAAGTCCAGGAAGAAGGACAAGAAGGACAAGCATGGAGTGGGGCTGCAGGCCAAGACCGTCGCTAATGCCATGATCAGGCATTGGCTGACGATTTTTGATGTCCCGGCTGTCATCTGCAGCGATCGGGGCAGTCAGTTTGTGGGGACGTGGTTCAAGACGATGTGCAAGCACATGGGTATTCGGCACGCCAAGACCGTGGCGTACCACAGCCGGTCGAATGGCCGAGCCGAGGTGGCCGGGCGGCAGATGTTCAAGAAGTTCCGCCAGCTGCACATCGACGAACCGGGCCGGAATTGGTATAATTCGCTGTGGAGAGTACTCCAAGCGTATCATGACCTTCCGGGACCCACTGGACTGTCGCCCCATCGTATCCTGTTCCTACAGGATCGAGTGTCACGCACTCTCCCGTGGATGAACCATGGCAAGGTGGCCCGGGATGCGAACGCTATGATGGCTGAGGCGGACGACACGGCGGCCAAGGTGTGCAAGGCACTTCAGGACGAGCATGACAAGAGGGCCAAGTACTTCAAGCAAGGAAAAGTCCAGAAGTATGCTCTCCAAGACACCGTGTGGGTGGAGCGGCACCACAAGGATGTCCTGTCCAGGCATCGGCAGGCATCTTGGTATGTGCCGGGGGTAATCGTGCGGAAGGTCGGGCAGGATGTGTATGCGGTTCGTGTGGGGGATGACAAGATCCTGGACCGCGACCATACCCAGCTTCGTCCCCGAGCACCAGACCCCAGCGGACGTCCCGTCACCTTTGAGTTCACGGCCGGCGATATGGACTCGGACGACGAGGCTGAGGACGACGATTTCACCGCGGAGAAGATCCTGGCGGACAAGCCGGACCCGGGGACGCCTGGGGGAAGGCTTTATAAAGTTTGATGGAAGGGATTCGCCGCCTCCAGAGATTCGTGGGAACCTCCGAGCAGTTTTGTGCCGAGGTATACCATGGTCTGGATGGACTACCTAAAGAAAAAGAACATTTCCTTGGATGTCAAGGACGTGTTGGTCCACTTGGTAGCTGCTGTAGCACCGTAATGGATCCCCCTTGTTTGTTTCTGTGAATGGGGAGACAAGTGAGGGCGTTCATCCGGGGATTTTTCGGCCTTGATCGGCCATATACCCCCTTCACTCGATCTCCACATATATATTTCATTGTGGTATACTTATTTAGGTCGACCGACGACCTTTTTCTATATTTGATCCCCTTGGTCCATGTTGTAGATCAAGAGGAGACCGGATATGGCGTAGGGCACCGATTTTCAGTGTCCTCACCCCTCCCTCGGGGCATGGGGGACGCCTACGACGTGTGTGGGGCCTCCATATGTCCATCGGACACGGAGGGGGGGGTTGGAGCCCATTGGGGTCCTCCCGTCCTCTCTTCAATGACTTCCGAGCGGTAACAACGCTCTGACAAGGGGGGTGAAGCCGGTTCGGACCCCTGTGGCCATCCTGGGGTCACTTGGGGTGTGTATCTATGTGCCGGCAAGCCGCCATTGGCTGATATCATACTCTCCCATCCACCTGACCTAACCCGATGTGATAGTGTGATAGGTTTGGCCATTCCGGCTATGAGCGGCCATATTCAGTACCGAGGCACCTCCAGCGGAGTTTTCTATATCGGAATATCAGGAATCAACGGGGTTTTATTATCATAATGTTTCCGTAATTTTTCAGCCTTTCGTTCTGATAGTCAATGTATCGGCGACTGTCAGTTGGCTCGCGATTTTGCGTTAACCGATTGGTTAACTGATATTTCCAGATATTTTGACGGATATTCCGTTGAAGGGTCAGATCTCATCAGCAAAGGGTTCGTTGCTTCCGCCATTCTCTAAATAAGCACTCGAAATTTTAATCAGAATTTTTCGCGATGTCGAAATCGGATTTTCGACTTCGACATCGCCGCACTTGATTTGGACTTCTTCGAGTGGTCATACTCCTTTCCCTATGCCCGAATCAGGTTTCCCTTATACTTGCCACCCATTTGACTTGGAGATATAAGGGAAACAAAAGTGAATCGTGCGACCACTTTGAAGGACCATATCTACGCGCGAGTGTGAGGAAGGAGAATAAGGAAGGTTGGGTTGCAAACGCCTTGGTCTCAACTTAATTTAGGAAGCACCAAACGCCTTTGGTGTGTACACATGCCCGATATAGCAAGGGATAATGGTCAAGAGGGTATAAAGTGATATATAACTCTTGGACCGTGCAACCGAACATTTTATTGTGACTTTCGAGTGTACCGCATGAGTGTTGGGGTTGCATAGCAACTTTCTTTGGGTTCCTACGTATTTTTAACGTGAAGTTATGTCAATGGAGGGACATGGCATATCATGGTGGGAGCCATATTTTGAGGGTATGTGTTGTATGCATGGTATATGTTTGATATGCTCACGCCCATGTTATATATCTTCGTGTGGCCGAAGAGATGGGGAGACATACGTGACAAGGGCTTTGCCCATGTCCCAATTGTGGAATTCAAAGCGCTAGACCAAGTCTACCGCGTATGTATTGCTCATGGTATGTTTGACAAAGAGATCCATGGGTGCACTCCCATTTTCATGGGGCATGTAGATATTAGTGGCGAAACTATCTCCATGCGCCCGATTGGGGATCCAAGTGGGGGAATTGTTCGCAAATGGTTCCAATCATTTGTGTATTGAATCATGAGCGGATATCATGGGTGAGCATAGAGATATAGTATCATGACAACTTGGTATTCGGACATATTTTCATGTTTTTGACCTCATTTTATGCTCATTTTTGTGTTTTATGTGCTCAACTGGTCGGCTAACAGCAAAGTGCCTAGAGACCTGTGAACTATGGTATGTTGCTTATATGTTGGCATATGCTTCGGTGTTGTACCTCACCATATCCCGGATCACGTGGTCACTTTGGCTTGGCGCACGGGGCCTCACAAAATTAGGTCTCAAACTCATGAGCTGACTTGTGAAGCAAGCCATGTACATAACCGGAGGAGTTTCGGAGCCAATGATGGGATATTCTTGGGCATGGACTTTTGGTCTATATCACCCTTGTATATTACTTTCCGGTTTGACACATGCATGGAGCATATGAACATTTGCCATATGCTTTTTTGAGTATATAATTGATGTTTGGGCATAATGGTGTGATTTGCCTGATTTTGCCATGTTGTGAGGTCATCCTCATGGGGCAGTTCTCCAAGCCCATTCGACTCCAAGTCCAACCAAGTTTATGTCAGGGTAGGGCATGGTCCTGAGTGCCACCCTAGGCCATGACACGCCACCTCCCCTATTGGGCTAGGATTTAGAGGCTTGGGAGTGAACACATTTTTGGGGTTTATGTAATGACTTTTGACATGTGGCATTTAACCATCTTATTGGACTGGGTTCAGGGCATCATGTTGGTGAGTCAAGGGAAGGTCTTGAGTCCAGGGAATGAGGGGTCTATGGCTGTGATTGTATAAGTTTCCATCTTTCCCCAACTTTGCTTTATTTGTGTTCATATGCCAATTTCAGGGCTTTCTTCCTTGGTGCAATTCTTGTACATGCCCGCCACCGTGAGACGACCGGTGTGCTGAACGAAAGCCCGCAGCCTGATTTGGATTGTGAATTGGGTTATTGCTGTATTTGTGGGATCTGGTTGCCATTCAGGGTTGAAGGAGGATTTTATTTTCTATATTTTTGGATTTGGAACCTTGGATTTTGAGCAATGCAATCGTTGATCAGGAGCAAATCGGCAGGGGTTACAGGCAGAAGGGGTACAGCGGGAGCCGGTCCTGGTAGGGACCTTCTTTACCACCGCCCACATTGCTGGCGTTGGTCACCAGGATAACCCCCCCCTGTGCCCTAGGCACGCCCAAGCAGTTAGCGTTGGCCACCTTGTCTTTGAGCTCGTCAAACGCTTGTTGCTCTTGTGGGCCCCAGCGCCAAGTAGTACTCTTCTTGATCAAGTCTGTCAGAATGGCGCTGGTGTAGGTGAAGTTTTTGATACGGCGGCGATAGAAGTTGCATGCCCGAATGAAACTGTGTACATCATGAAGTCCATTCTTGGGGTCTTCGTGTCGTACCTTAGCATCCATCAGGGGTTTGACCTTAGAGGCCGCTGGGGTCCACCACCCATAGCCAACGTCAAACCCCAGGTACTGCATGGTCTCCTGCATGCACTCACACTTCTCCAGCTTGAGTCGTGTGTGGTTCTCCTGGCAGACCTCAAAGAACTCACCCAAGAGGATTAGGTGGTCCTCCTGGGTATTGGTCCCGAGGCATACATCGTCGATGTGCGCTTCCATCTGGGCCCCACGGGATATAAGCTCCTGCACCTTAGGTCTCCTTCGTAGGATTGACAAGATCTTGTTCATCAGCTCTTGGAAAAGAGTGGGTGCGTTGGCCACGCCAAATGGCATGACCTTCCACTTGAACACCCTCCCCTGAGGGGTGATGAAGGCCAGCAGCTCCTGAGCATTGGGCGTCAGGTCCACTTGCCAGAATCCGCTCCCCTTGTCCATCTTGGTCTGGTAGCGACAGGAGGCTATCTTCTCCAGGGTACACTCCATATTGGGAATGGACCCTGAGTGGTTCAGCGTTTTCTTGTTCAGCTCTCCGTAGTCCACTACCAGCCGTTTGGCTGTAGACCCAGGTTTAGCCACCAGGAAACAGGGGCTGCAGTGTAGGGGGTAGTCCTCGTCCTTGTACTCCAGGACTAGGCCAGCGTCGATACATTCTTGTATCTGTCGCTCGATCTCGTCGGCCTGCTCTTTAGAAGCTGGATAGGGTCTCCTCCGGATCCTGTGACCCACGAACTCTGGTTTCAGCTTGAGGTCCATCTGTACCAGCTTGTCACATGAGGCTGGAGGGGGTAGTTCTCCGAACACCTCCAGATGGGTCCTTATAAGCTTCTGCAACCGCGGGTCCAATGGCTTGATCTTGTCCTCCATGTCCTTGTCAGAGTGTAAGTTGCTTGCCCCCTGAGTAATAGACGTCGGGAGGTGATCCTCCACCGACTTTACGCCCTTGGTAGTGTCCTTCAACCCTTGGTAGGCATATAGGAGGTCTTGTTCAACCATCTCCGATGGACGATGGCAACATAGGCACGCTCGAGGGGGTTCACATACACATTCCTCCGAGAGGTCGTCCTCCTCTGGGGTCCTCACATGGGCGCCCCACACGCTCTTCATGAGCTTGAGATCTACCTCCCTTTGCCAGGTGGTGATCTTCTGTTCGAGGTCCTCCTTCAACTGAGATAGATATCCCATACGTCCTTGCTTCAGTGGCCATGAGCTGGGAGTAGGCTTAGCGTAGCATGGCTTTTTCGCCACCAACTTCCTCTTGGAGTCCACATACTCCCTTAGCCTGGATCGAGGGTCCAGCGCTTCGTCCACGGGGTCTTCCACCCTCATGGAGAGTAGGGGTTTCAGTGGGGCGACGTACTCGGCGTTCTCCACTTCCTCAACACAGGTCTGCAAGAAGAAGGCGTCGTGCTCAGTTTCGTCATCTGAGTGGATAGAGCTAGGTAGCTCGGATAGTCCACACTCAGAGACTCCATCAGCAACAGATACATGACAGGGAGAGTTGGGGGCGTTGGTGTCAGTCACGATGTACTCATCTCCTCCGGGTATAGTCTCAATAGCATCTTGAGGTCGTAGTTGATCCTTCAAGTCACCCAAGGCGAGTGCATCGCTTTCTCGTTGTATAGCCTGGACCAGAGTCGGGTCCAGATCCCCCCAGGGGATTCGAGGTAAGACCTCCGTCCACCACGCTGAGCATACTCCCCCATCCAGGTTTCCCAATAGGCGTCTTACGCCCCAGAGGCACGTAGATGGCCTCATCAGGTAACCGAACAGAGCTGATAGTCAGCCTGTCCAGGAGGTTTTGCCAGTACTCGTTGCCCCCATGGGCTCCCTAATTGGGGGGACACAGGACCATACGGGAACGTTCCAAGGCCACCTTGGTCAGGACTCTCCCCAGTTCACTGAACCTGGGGTTCCCGTAGGCCATCCCGAAAGAGGGCCAGTAAAGTTTGTAGCTGCAGTTCTTCCTCTTGCTGCAGTAAATTTCCAGTGCATGCTGTTTGTCTCTGGCGAACAACTCCAGACTCAGGTCTTCTCTAGAGTAACCCAACTCCTTCAGACCTTGGTCTGGGACTTCCCCCAATAGTTGATAGTCCTCAGTTTTGGAGGACGCCATCATGTTCGAGGGCTCCTCCTTCGATAGCCTCAGGTAACTGGAGGTATGTTCCGACTGCTCCAGTGGCACAGACTCTCTGCCACTGCCGTGGTCCACGTACAGGAGGTAGGGCGCTTGCAGCGTCAGGGATCGTATCTGGGAGTGCTGCACGAAAACGTCAGTCCCCAATACAAAGTCGAAGGCCTCAGTGTCCATCACATAGAACCGACGGGCGATAGTCCGGGAGCCCATAGGTACCTCCACTTCACAGTCCCCGCAGCTGTGCACCACATGTCCATCCCCCGTTCGTATAGCCGCGGTGGTCATGGTGTTCTTCAGGCTCCCACAAGGTAAAATGTTTTTGGCCACTATAGATATGGTGGCGCCAGTATCCAATACCCCCAGGTATTCGCGTCCCCCTAGTCGGATACGTACCCAAAATACCAGGTCCTGGGTGCCACGGGGGCGTCCCCGTCAGAACTCCCCGGGACAGGTCACCTCGAACCCCTTGTTCCGCAGCTTGCGGGCCATCCTCATGTAACGGCTTCTCTTCTTAGCGTTGCCGTCGTCACTACCTTCGTGCTCCTGCTTGGCCCCTTGTTCTTTCTGGGCCTGCGTCTGTGAGCGTGTGGTAGGACCAGACTGCCCTCCAGAGGGCTCGGAGTTCCCCCCTGGATTAGGGTTGGGGTTGCCTCCGTTCTTGTCTGTGTTCTTGTTGTCCTTGTCTGGCTGGCGGTTAGCGCCTCCTCCTCGTCCACCTTGACTCCTGTCTTGCCCTTGTCCACGTCCTTTCGACTTGCCCTTGCCGGAGTCGTTGCCTTTGCCTTTGCCTCCACCTCTTTCTGAGCCTTTGCCAGGATCCTCACCCTTAAGCTTTGCCGATAGGCGTTGCTTGTGGTAGCACTCATCCTCGTAGTGCTTCCTCTTCCCACAGAAGGCACGGGCGATGGTGCACCTGTAATGATACGGCAGCTTCGCTTTGGCGCCGGTGTTCTTCTCCTGCTGCTTCCCCTGGACTAGGAAGCAGTCTCGCTGCTCGCAGTCAGGGGCGTGCTGCAGGTGCCCCTGCTCGTCTCTGGCATCACACCAGAAGAGCTCCTTGACGTTTTCCATGATACGGGCGTGGGCGTGTTTGGGGGTAGTCCCCTGCCCAGGTCTGGATCCTTGGTACCCTTTGCCATGGCTTCCAGACCCTCCACCTCCAGGACGGTAGTTATTCAGGTGCTGGTCGCTTTCTTTCTCCAGCGCCAGCTCCAGGAGTAGCATGCATAGATCCTCGTAGCGGAGGGATCTAGCCTTGCTCTCTGCCGTCGAACGGCACTCGTCCCACAGCTCTCGAAGGAGCTTAGCCACCAACCAGAAAAGCAGGTCGTCGCTGCTGTAAGAACCGGGCGTCAATCATCCAGCCCAGTGATCCAGGTCAGCCAACAGCTCAGAGAATTGTTGGGCAGCACGGGCAGGTTCTGGATCTCGGCCTCGATTGAGAGGTCGGTATCATAGGTCGCGTACTGCCTCTCCAAGGCAACCAACACATCGGCAAAGGTGGCAGAATTAGTCACATTCTGTCTGACCTGCTTCTCCAGGTACTTGGTCTTGCAGCACTGCAGGAGCAGATCGCACTTGACCCGTCCACTAGCGTAGGTTTGGCCGGTCAATCGGAGAAACCGGCCAAAATTCTCAGCGAACTCGCTGAGGTCCTTGCCTGTGAACTCAGGCAGGTTCAACACGATCTTGGAGTTGGCAATAGCCTTAGCCTTCTGAGACCTGCGTCCCTCAGGGCGTCGGGTCTTCCTCTTCTTCTTCCTCTTCTTCCCACTTGGGTTCTCGGGGTCCTCCGGGTCGTCGTCCTCCGAGGGCGAAGCAGAAGTCATCGACGGCGGCTCATCATCGGAGGGGTCTCCGCCTAGATCACTAGAGCCATAGGGCTCCACGTCAACCATTGCCCTCAAGGCTGTCAGCCCCAGCTGGTCCAGCTCCGCTCTCTTAGAATTCGTCACGTGGCTGTAGGGCGGCTCAGCCGTTCTCGGTACGAAAGGACTTCTCGGTATCGCTGCAAGGGTCGGCATCGGTCGTCTCCTCAGGCTCCCCAGGGTGTTTGTCAGCCCTGCCACCAGGTGGTTGGCCTGTACTCGATGGTGTGACACTCCCACAGTGGTAGGTGACGCTTGGGGCGGTATCATCAGGAACTCCAGTTTATCTCGAATCTCTTGAGTGAGGTCGCCCACAATTTCAGAGGTGGCTCCTCGGAGCACCTCGTTGATCTCCGACCGCGTCAGGGACCTGTTGGAGGATCACCCTGATCCTCTACTTCTTCCTCCAAGAGACTCAGGTCCTCTCCTCAGCCCACTCAAGGTTGCATACCCAGGAGCATCAACATAGGCTCCCGTAGCGGGTAGAGGATGGTGATAGTCAGCCGCATACCATCGCGGCGCAGAACTGGAGGTCACCGGCTCACTGGCAGTAGTTGCCTCAGGAAGCGCAGTGGTAGGTGGGCCCAAACCAAAGGCAGGGTAGGTAGGCATACCAGTAAAGCCTGTGCCCTCTGCCATAGGCGGGTTGGTTATGGGTGTGGATGTTGCAGCGGCTGGGTCTCGAATTGGGAGTGTGGTGGTTATAAGAGAGCGTGATGCGTGGAGGCCAGGAGCGCTTGTTGCGCCTTCGAAGGTAGGATCATTGGTCAGGTCTTGCAGTTGGTCTTCTCCTTCGTCTGCTATGCTTTCTCCAGCATCCTTCTCGCTCTCTCTCTTCCTCTTCACAGGATGAGTGACCCGCCCCCGGACTGAGAGGGCCCGGAAGGCCGACTGGAGTCCTTCCAACGAATCCTTCGCCACGTCCACTGGCCCATGTAAGGGCTCCAAAGGTACAGCCCTAGTTCAAGGTCCAGGTTCACCAGGTGCTGGCATTGCTGGTGCCTCAGGCGCTGTCTTCACGTCGGTGTCCTCTATCTTTGTGTCCATCTTCGTTCGCCCTTCTGCTTATGTATGACTGATCTCAGCGCACTGGTTGTACGGCACGGGGTTGCTGCTGGTACGCAGAGACAGTCTGCTTCTTGCTACCAGAAGGTTTTATAGTGATTTCAACACTGTGTTTGTGCGTCTCCTGCTGCTTGCTGCTGGTGTAGGGTTTCCAGCTGCTTGTTTTTGATGAGTACAATGTTTTTTTTGCTGAAATACAACCAATCCAGGATAGCCCAAGCCAGAGATAAGCAAGTAGAAGAGAATCAGGATCAAAGCATGAACGGGCTGCAGTGTAAACAGTGAAAGATGAAAGAATATTCACAGAAACTGCAACTCAGGGCAAATCGGATTGCATATTTAAAAAGAAGCTGAAATGTTTTGGAAAAAGGGTTAGAAAAATGCCCCATGGTCACTCAATCTCCATAGTGCCATCTCAGGAGTTCTGCACTCTTTGTTTTGGGTCCCATATGTGCTGAGGTGGCAGGGTATGTGGCGATTAGGCCACTGCCATGTCACATGGGATCTTCCTACTCAGCTAGGCTGACCGGAAATTGAACCCAGGACCTCTCAAAAAGAGGTGCCCAGCCCCCTAGGGTGCATACCACTAGGACAGCTAAGAATTCATGAGAAAACATAGATAAATTCATACGCTCTGCCCTGGATATGTCAGTTCTCAGTCGACTCAGGAAGAGATGAATAGCCTCACAATGATAGGGGATTAAGGGGTCCACTCCATATCCTGATTTAGTGTTTGGTTCCATAGGTCAAAATGTGTTATCACCACTTTCGGTTGGGCCAATACTAAGAGAGAAATGCCTGTGTGCTTGGAGCATCTCTAATACAACTAGAGTATACCCTAAAGCATTAGAAAAGCACTTTCTCTTACTTCAGGCAGGGGGGTTGGGGTTGGGGCTGGGCGAAACAAGGGGCGCGATCCCGCCCAAAGATCGTCGGGCTGCAGCAAAGGCCCGTGGGTGAACTCAACGGTCTCGGTCATGCTGCTGGGTAGGGGCAGCAGGGAAGGAAACCCTGGGGCCCACGTCTCGGTCCTGAAGAGGAAAACGATGTTGAACCGCTCAGGGTGAAGGTCCCCATGGCGGTGGGTCGCGGAGAGTTCGCTTTCCCCGGACTGACGACTTGAACTTGATGAGGTTTCACTTCCCCATGCAGGTGGTGACGGGATTGAGTTCCCCCTTGAGGGTCGTCGGGGGTAGAGTTCTCCGGGTTGTCGTTGATGTCCCCTTTGAGGGTGGTGGCGGGGACGCTTTTTTGAGTCGATGGTCCCCCTGGGAGTCGGCCATAGGCTGTCAGGGCATGAGGGCCCTGAAGTTCTCGGAGCTCCCGAGAGGGTCGTCATGGCTTGTTGTCCTTGGCCTTCTCCTCTGCCCGCTGTGCAACTCGTGCTACGCAGTGTCACTCAGTGCCACGGGTGAAAGGGTCGAGCACGTACACAGGGATGCGCATGCTCGCCTACCTACACCACAGTCTCAGGTTATGGGGGGGGGGAGAGTTGAATGTACCTACCCCATATAGTGGGGGTGTCGCTCTAGGCTTCCCACTCCTGTGGGAGGGCCAACCCGCTCACGGTTGGTGAAAAAATAGACAAGATCAAGATGCAAGAACTACAACTCCTAAGTTCTAAGAGGTCAAAATGGGAGGGACACCGTCGGCTCAAGGTGGGGTTAAACGAGCGGAGGTGCATGGGGGTTTTTGGGGTAGTGGGCCTGACCGCCTACCACCGGTTTCCTCCACTAAATCCTTTGATTGACGGGTGGTGGGTCACGCATATGCGCTGGGTTCCCGCTCTTAAGCCCAGTAAACGGCTGGGGGGAACTACAAGGGGAAATGGAAAACATACAATATGAGGGTGGCAAGAGAATGGGGGGGGGTTTACTCATGAATGAGTAAAGTGGGGTCGGGTGATACCCTGGTTGGGAGGTAGGGTTTTGTAACCCATTGCACTGGGTCACCCAGAAAAATACGCTCCAAAGTTCATCTCACAAATGAATGGATGATTGGCACTCACTAATGAAATGGTAACCCTAAAAGAGGAGAACGAAAGAAAAACCGTACGGTCAAATTTTTCATGTCGTTCGCTCCTTGGGCTGCTCAACTTTGAATGACTTTCCTTGGGTAGGGGTTTTCTCTCCAAGGGGGGGGTCAGTGGGTGTCCCCACACTGAGAATCCTTTGCCGAGAGGGAGCGAGGGGAGGGGGTTGACTTTAGGTGGGTTTTGGGGGGGAATGAGGGGGGATATCTCTGATGGTGAAAAGAATGAGCGGGAAGTATGAACGGGAGAAGGTATAGAAATAGGAGGGTGAGATGGAGGCGCAACCCTCCTGAAACATTTTGGCAAAAATGTACATTCTGGCACACTGGGAATTGAACCCAGGATTCATGTGCCACGCCCGGGTCCTTTATTCACTGGAGCACTTCCTCTCTGACGTTGGCCGCCAAAAAAACTTTGGAGGCAGGGGTGAGACTTTGGAAAGCCCAATTGGGTGGTGTATACACAAACCCTGTGCAAAAACCTTTCCTGGGCGCCCCTGCCCATCCGCTTCACCCTGCCCTGCTCCCTCGAAAAAATGAATCCCCTGAAGAAATGAATGACCTGACCGGATGATTTAATTGAGTAGGTAGGATCACTGCACACCCCAAGGGACCTTGCCAGGCCCAGGCCCAGGCCCAGGCCAAGGTGTTCAGAACCAGGAAGGAACAGGAGCTGCTGTGCCATTGCAGAAACAATTTGAAATCTAAAAACACACAACCCTTGCAAAAGACACTCGTAACTGCTGGTGGGTGGCACCGCCACTCACCGGACACGGGTGCACGTATCCGACACACTCTACACACTCGAAATACACACTCGACGCGTAGAAAACACACACAGAGCGCGCGCAGCACTGAGAAACAATGGCGCCGAAGGTCACAAATACTGCATGGAATTGGGTTTGAACCTAAGTACAGAAAACTACAACTCTCCACTTTGACCACTAGGGTACATTGTACCTACCGCATTCACCAGCTACTGCCACATAGGGAGCTCGCGCCCTAAGCACCACACACACTCCTACAGCTCGTTTACACGCATCGCGCGCTGACAGACACACCCCGAGTGTACAAGCACGTGATACACAACACGTACACACACTCGGCGGCGCAAGCGAGTACACACAGTGCGCAGAAAACTGAAGAATAAGGTGGCGTCGGCGTCAGAAAAGGGCTTGCTCTGGGATTCGAACCTGCGACAATAGATTGGTGCCCAGCTGTCTTACCACTAGGGTACAAACAGCCTGCGTAAGCCAGCAGCAATCGCCACACTCATCATGCGCGGAATACACTCTACACACACTGCTATTCCTATCCTACACGCGCTACTCACTCACGGATACACGCCGAGTGTACAAGCACGCAATACACAACACAAACGCACACTCAGCGACGCGAGCGAACACACACAGCGCGCGTAAAACCCAAAAAACAAACCGGCGGCGGCGCACGAAGAGTGCCAACCCAAGGGTTCGAACCCAGGACTGCACGGCGCCAACCAACGGTCATGGCCGCTCGACCACATTACCCAGGGTTTACGACGCGCTGGCGACCGCTTAGGGACTTGGCCGCCCCGTGGAAAAACACAAGGGAGTGTTACCTAAACACAATGTAAAAAATTTTGGGCGGCGCTGCCGTTGCTCACCGAAGTCGACTACACTGGCGCGCTCGAACTCACGCACACTCGCGTGCGAGTACACACACATACTCAACACAAACTCGCTACACAAACTCGACTTTACTCCATAAACAACTCGAACGAAAGTCTAAACTCAATACACACCTTACCCATGGTATCAAAGCCAACTAAACTCAAGGACAATCTCAACAACAACAACCGAACACGACCGAACCTCGCATTCGAGCACTCAAACAAACACGAGTGCTCCAAGGAAAGCGCTCAAGCGCTCGGAAAAACAAGAGCGCTTCAAACAACAAAAACTGAACAACAAAGAACTTGAAAACACAAAAACAAAAACGTAACACAACAAAGCATGACTCATGAGTTGAAACTTTGATGAAAATGAACAAAATTGAAACAAAGTGGAACAAACCAACAAAACAACAGCCAAACACATCAACATAACAGGACTTGAAGCCAAAACAAACCTCGGCTTCAAAATTCAAAGCCATAACAATAACAAACTGAAACAAGAACAAAACATGTATGTAAAGTAACAAACACACTCAATGAACACATTATTGTCTAAACAACACTCACCACACTACAAGAGCGCACCAACACAGACAACACACTATGACACAAGTATGGCACACATATGACAACTATATTCCAATCTCAATGCAATTAAAAAATAAAATTGGAAATTGCTTCAAATAAAATTGAAAATTGCCCCATGTTGGCCAAGATGAAGTCCACGACACTTCCGGTTACCAAACGGGTTTTCCGGCTCCCTTTGAATTCATATTCAATATTCTTTGGATGTGTGGGTGCCACCCTTCAGGCCTCTCTCCCACACATCCCAAGATAACCTGTGACTCTTGGAAGTTCTTTGAAATCCAATGACCACAAAGGCCTAACACAACGGAAATCAAATGCAACAGTTCAATGCACAATTGAATGCAATGTCAAAAGTTACATGGTGGGTTAGATGGGGTGGCAAGACAAAGATTCATTGCGTAAACATCACAAGTCAATTGGTTGGTTAGTTGGGGAGGCATTTACCATTACCATACCAATACCAAAAATTACCAAGACAACGATTCAATGCAAAATAAATACACATAACACACAAAAATTGTTAGAATGAGCATTAATTCAGAGGATAAAAATTGAAACACAACTAAATCGAGTCTAAAGCCAACTAAAAAAAAAATTGAAACCAAAAGTCGAAAATGTCTAAAAAATGAAGTCGCAATCTACAGAGCCCCTAGAGGGCGGGGGGGGGGGGGGGGGGCATGGTCGCAACCTAAACTGCTACCATGTAATAAGCTAGTCCCAAAGGGAGGCAGAGCAACAAGCTCATTATCTAAACTCACGGCTAGGGAGGAGTCTCCTAAGAGTCCTACCCATACCCCGGCGTAGCCTAGGGGCTCATGACCAAGCTACACTATCAAAAACCATGAAATTTGAAAGAAAAACCAAAATCCCTTAAAATACTAAACCTATACCCGAATCCCTACACACACGCAGTGCAAGTGCAAAAGACCATGATCACCATGTTGCCGCTGGCTGCCGGACTTTGCCACCGGCCTTGGTTCCTTGCTTGGCTTAGCGATTGCCAAGCGGCCATGGTCGGGGGGTGGCTCCCCAAACCCTCATGTCCAAGAGACAATGAGGATGTGAACACATGCGATTGCACTATTACACTTAACACTACACAAACATGCATAACACATACACAGCTAACATTAACAATCGGAAAATATTGCCTGAACGGAGAACTGTCACCTCGGAACGTCCTGATAACGCCGTAACATCAGCACATGTCTCAAACCGACAAATCTACATTAAAATCCTACCGAACTAAACAGAATCGTTTTACAGACTAACACAGAACAAGTGACAACGGAGAAATGCAGCACATCGCGATTTGCGACGCGCGCACACCAACAGGAAATACACTGAAAAGACAACTCTAAATCTAAGCACGCAAATAATGAAAATTTATGTACCTATGTAAAGCTAAGACAATTACGCACGCATCTGGAACATTGCTGAAGCCTGAACTGCAATCTGGGCTGAATTGGACGTCCTTATTACAATCCTCCATCATGCGTTGAAAGGCAGCATTCCCATTCTTGGCTTCCATGGGAACTACCTCTTATTGCATGAGCCCCAGCGGAGTGGACATCGCTGTGCATGGCCTGGAGTCCTCATGCAGCTTTAGGTCCAACACCGTGAAGATGCGCTTCTTGTGCGGCTTTTGGAGGATGGAGTCGATCACCGGTAACGAGTACGAGTCAGGTCCGGGTTGTTGCTTCAATCGCCTGTAATCGACAACCAATCTCCATTCACCCTTCTCGTTCTTAGGAACGATGAAGGACAGGCTTGCCCACTCACTTTCGCAGGGATCAATCCAACCACGCTCAATAAATTCCATCAAGAGCTTCTTCATCGCTTTTGCTCGTTCTCCTTGGAGTTGATATTTTCGGTGCCGATACATTTTCGGGTTTGATTTCAGCTTGATCTTGGCCGTACCAAATTTTCCGCGATCCGGAGGATTTTTGTTGGCAACTCTACTAAATAGCCGCGGAAGTGTTTCAATAAGTCTATCCTCGAGCGCGGCTACCTTTGGGTTCTCCTTTGGCTTTCTCTGCCGCTTGCCGTGGCATTGAAACTAACGAGTTCACGGCGGTGTATGCCTCTTGTGGATCCACTTCTGACATCTCCTCGTCCCATATGCCCTGTTTGTCGACGTGGGAAGCCGTAATTCGCGATAATCCTTGGATATTTCGGGCCACGGGCTCCAATTCATCGAATTTGTCACCCACCCTTGAGACACGCCATGTCAGAGGGTCGGACCCTATGGGACCATCATACTGGCCAGCCAAATGGTTCATAACTCTTGCCACGAACTCATCCTTCTCGAACCACCCGGTCACCAACTCCCGGTCGTCCCACCAATGAGGTGACTTGGCCTGGGCTCGCTCCCTCCGAGCAGCCACTCGGTCATGCATACCCATCCGCATGTAGGCGACAACCCGGTCGATCTCAGAGTGTGGAAGTACGTCAACACTCTACGTAGGGTCACTCTTTTCTTCAAACATAACCCTCATTGGCACGGCCTCTACCCTCCTGATGACTTCATCACCAGTGGGTTGGCACTGTGGAGCATCAACCAAAAAAGCCTTGGTACTCCATGCTTGTCCCAGGGCGGGCATTGGTTTACCCTTGGCGTCGATGAACAACTGCTGCGCAGGTCCAAATTGCATCTCGTTCAGGGTGATGGAGACCGAGATTGGTTTAAGATCCTCCAACGGACATGGGCTGGATCCTATGCCCGTCACAACCAGGATACCGATTGCTCTATCCGCAATCATCTTGTCCACTGTACGTCTGGTGTCTTCTTGAGCACCCCGCAGGTACATGGGCCCCCACTCCTTCAATCCCCAAATGCGTTGACCACGCAGAGTCCCCCTTGTGCCAATGCCTCGTACAATTACTTAGCTGCGGGGCATCCCAGGAAGCAAATACATCCGTTTGGGTTTTTTAGCCTCCAAGTTGTTGAACCATGCAATTGTACAATTGTGGTGGCATGCCATATTCCATGAGATGACCTCCGCAGTCCCCATTTAGCTTGGTACTCACGGTCTTGACCGCCCGCACGATTCTTTCCTCCTCATCTCCGGTCCACTGAGATAATCCTCGGGCATGGTCCGAAGATAGCCAAGTAAGACGCTCCTTGTCCTGTCGAACCAGCGTTGCACGGTGAGGAATTGTAACGGCAGCAGTGACAGCACTCAATTCTACACTGATGTGATCAGAATTTCAATGATTCTCAGATGTACATTAGTGCAGTAAATTTTCCGCTTGTTTTAATGTTTTCCGTTCGCCGCCAGATGTCGCCTGTGAGCGCGCGTCGAGTCGCATTTGTCTTTCGTGGTTTCCCAATCGGATTTATTTAAATTATTTCGAATGATTTCACGTTGTATCATTATGTGCGATGAATGCGCATTGAGATTCTATGTCTGCTCCATTTTTGTAGACCGGGTTTTCGTACTCTTCATATTCCACCATGGAATTTAAAGGACTTACAAGTGCTTCGCATATGTCGCTCCCAGAGGCTGGATATGGGTCTGAAGATGGTTATGTGGGTTCGGAGATATCAAGGGGCAGTGTCGGGCGTTACGACCCCTGGGGCATCAAGGCTGCAGGCTTCGCAGTTACAACAAAGATCAACCACTATGCAGCGGTTACATGGTAGCAGAGGAAATCATGACTCTGCTTCTGGAATCTCCACTGATACTCTGAGATCGTCGGACTTTAGCGGGGCTATTACTCGTTCTGGGTCACTGCGTGTTCCCCCTGAGGTTACATTCGTGGCATCTCCCCAGCAAGCCGAGGATCAACCTTCAGAGTGCCCTTACTGTGGCCATAGGCATTGGCCTGGAGTTCATACCTTTGCTGATTGTTGTATGAACGCCCCACCCAACCTTAAACCCGGTCGAGAATCTCCCTCCTCGAGTGAATCTGGTTCCAGCTCTCAAGCTTTGCCTGATCTAGAAGACAGCAGCAGCGAAGGAGAGCCATCCAATACTGGAATGGATGAGATTTCTGGTGAATACTGGGAACACCAATTCCAGGATACCTGGAACCAAGAATTCTTGCAACGCCAGAATTGGCTGCTGGCAGAGGCGAGCTACCGTGGCCGCCTGAGGGACTGGTTCAGGGCGTCGTGCCAGTTCCTCAGGGATAGCGGCCGGTCGAGATTTGACGCCACATTGCAGGAGCAAGAGGACTGGGAAGAGCTGATGGACCAGTTCGACCACCACGCCGCCGTGATGGTGCAGATGGCCATCATCGCCGAGGAGAGACGCCAGAATGTGCATCCGCACGCTGGTCCGTTGGGCGTCTGGGGTCGGAACGACGACGAGGTCGACGAAATGAGGTGTGATTCGACACATTCGAACCTCTCCAGGGAGCAACTGTCCAAACTCCCCAGCTCTGCCTCCAGTGTTGATACTTGGGTCGACGAGGTCAGAAGCAAAGGAAAAGGTACGAGATGCCCTTCCTGTGGTGAGTGCGCCAAGGACTGCTCCTGCCGAAGACAGATTTCGTCGCTGGAGAACAGGGTGAAGGAGCTGAAGAAGGCCGCCAAGGAGAAAAAGAGGGATGATGACAGCAAGTGGAAGGAGATGGACCAGAAGCTGCAGAAGCTTACAGATCCTGTACAAAATTTGAGCACTACTGGGCTCACTGGACCAGCGCCCACGATGGCAAGCCACCCAGCACCTACCTCCTCAGCTGCACCTACATCCACGCCTTACGGCGTTCCACATTCTCCAGCAGCCCCAGCTTTTACTGGCCACCATCCAGTTTTTACTGGAATTTCTGGTATCCCCCCCACTGGATTTACAAGTCCTATTGGGTTCAATCTGGGTACCGAAGGAGGAGAATCTTCGTCGGAGAGGTCTGTACTGTCTGTTGGTACTGTCGGAGATATTGATGGAGAAGCAAGGACCACCGTGAAGGAGCGATCAATGGCCTTGAAGAAGAAGGACCAGCAGCAGAAAGGAAACGAAGCCAAGATCAAAGAAAAGCAGAAGAAATTGAAGGAGATGAGGCTGCATCAAGCACAACCAACGCCGTTTGTGCAGCCTACTGTGGACAAGGCGTTGCTGGCGGCCGCAATTGCGCAGGCACAGGCAATGGGAGGCGCCGCTGTCAACCCGGTGTTCGTCAATCCGGTTGGCACAGCTACAAATTTGAACCTGAACCACTTGCTGAACCCTTTGCACATGAGGCTTCGAGGCTCAGTAATGAAGCAGCCCAAGTTCTCTGGGCACCCCAATTACTGGGCTTCGTTCGAACGACAGTTCATGGTGTGGCTGCAGACCGAGAAGCTGGACAAGGAAGTCTGGATCCTCGGGTTGATGTATTGTCTGACTGGCAAACTCAGAGAGAGTACATACAATCTCTATGCGGAAAGACAAAATCAAGGAGATCCCCTGACGTATGAAGAGCTGTACCGAAGTCTCCAGAAGGAAGGCTCCCGACTTCCTGAAGATCACTACAGGAACCGTCTGGAGAACTTCAGGGCGATCAAGAAACTGTTTCTGGAAGAAATTCAAATTGCAAGGCAAGATTGGGAGTTTTTGGTGCAAGAGGCGGAGAACTCTGGAGAAGGACTTTCTGAAGGCGAAATGAAGAAGATCCTCCTGAGCAAGCTCACGCCGGAGACCAAGCAGAAGATCAGGGACTCTCAGGCGGACCAAAAAGTCCCGGGCAACTGGGTTGAAGTCCGAGGATTGCCGGAAACTATGGGAAAAATGGCAGTTCGTGAGTTGCTACACTCTATCAGTGCTACTGGATTGAAAGACATCACTATTCGTGAGGGCAAATGGAGAGTTGGTCTCCACGATTCTGAACAGTCAGAGTTTTTCTGCAGCATGGTGGATGGAAAAGTGAAGTATAAGAGTACGACCGTGGATCTTCTCGTATGGAGTCGGGCAGATCTGGGACCAACTTGAGAAGTATGCAAACTTAGAGCGCCAGAAGTCCCAGGATGCACATGGCTTCGGAGGCAAGGTCAGCGCCGTTGGTGACAAGGGATGCTCTGTGTGCATTGCCCTTGGAAAAGAAGTTCGAGCGGCGACTCACACGACCGCAGATCACAGGTGGACGCCCTCAGATCTCAAGACAATTCAGTCCAAAATGGATGGAAAGGGAAATTCTTCCAAAAATCCCCAGCAGGATGGAGCACGAGATGCTGACCAGCATGGACGGGGAAAGGGTAAAGGGCAGTCCAAAGGAAAGAACAGAGACTGGACACCAAAAGATTACTCGCAGCAAGGCGGAGATCCAAGTGGCTCAAGATGGACCGATGCTGGTGGAAAATCTGGTGCAACATCTGGTGCAAAAGGTGGCAAAGGCCAAGGAAAGTCCGGGAATCAAGATGATTCCAAAGTGAATGGCAACCCCCTGTACGCGGAGACGCCAGCGAACAAGACCTTCGGCAACAACAAGGATACTGGAGGTCGAGGCAAGGGCAGATCCAACGAATCCAACCCCAATTCCAACACCTCCAACAACAAAGGCCAAGGAGGTAAGAAAGGTGGTGGTGGAAAATCATTTGATGGTCGTGGACGTGGAAAAGAAGTGAATGCTGTCGAAGCAGGAGAAGAATGGGTTGACGAAGGACAAGTACAGGACGTACAGCCGAACGAAGAAGAAGAATGGCAATAGGGAAGCCAACTTGACCCGGTTCCCAACACAGGGGTTGAGTGGCAGGAGACAAAACCCATCAGGGTAGTTGCGGCGGTGGATGGACGCTGCTGGGACCGGCTGGCGCGCTCCTCCGTCCTCCTGTACCCTGCCTGGGTCCTCAGCGCTGCCCGGCGAGGCAAGCAGCGCCAGTTTGTCTGCTGGATCCAGGTCAGAACGACAGATGGTAAAGTTAAACTTGCCAGATGTCTGATTGACAATGGTTCAGAAGTCAATCTGGTGAGAAAAGGCTTTCTGCAGGAGGATGAGGCGGAGATGTCCCCGACACCTGTCCAGGTGGAGGGAGTCAGCGGACATCGCCTTGACGGTGGCGACAGAGAAGCAAAATTGGCAGTCAGATTGGTGAAACAATCTGTGTGGAGCGTGGAGGAGACGGTCACCGAGGAGTGGTTTGCTGGAAACCTCTATGAGGCCAGCATAAAGTATGATTTATTCTTGGGTCAACCTTGGCTTCACGCTCACCGTGTGTCGCCCACGGGACACAGGACATGCTTCCTCCAGGATCCGTCGACCAGCAACCCGTCTGACCTGTATTATCTGCACCCATATACCAAGAGTATCCACCAATTCAAGGAGAGAAATAAGCTGCATTTTCAGCAAGATGGGCAGGAATGGACACGGAATCAAGAAGAATTCGAGGAAGGAAAGGTGGAATCATTCAACTGCAAGAAGTGGAAGTCAGTTTGCTATCGTGTGGTCGACAAATGGCGGGACATTCTGGTGGATTCTTTCGAAAGGAACCACAATTTTCGTCCTCAGGTTGATGCCTTTGCAAACAAGAAGAATAAAAGATTTCCGAAGTTCTACCACGATGCCTGGAGTGAGGACTGGTCTGAACCTTTGTGGATCAATCCCCCTTTCGACGTTTTTCCTCGTGTGGTGCAGAAGCTGAAGCAATCCGGCGCAAAGGCGATTTTAATTGTCCCCAAATGGCCAAGACAAAAGTGGTTCAAGGACATTATGGACATTTCAATCGACATTGTCGAGCTACCTCACAAGGGAGTGTGAAAGTGCTGCCCTAGGTCGTGGATGGTGCCGGAGGGCTCAGGGCCGGCAAGACCGGGGGGGCATGCACGCGAGGAGTCGACCTGAACGCTGCTGTTGGGGGCAGAACCGGATACACGGACACCAACGGAGGCAAGAGCGGCGACAACGGAGGCAAGATCCATGCTGATTGTTATCCGGCAAAAAATCCCAGTCTATCAAGAAAATTGATGTGGATATTCCTAAGTACATCCGAGTGTCCATATCTATCTGAAAAGATTTATAAAAATCCGATTGTGAAAAAATATTTGGCCGATCTGGCTCGCGCACGCGCGTCAGCGGCAAATGGCGATTCCGGGTAAATGATCGGAACGCGGCGGATTTACGATGAATGGACCGCGGAATCAGATCCGGCACATCAGAAATATATAGGTCTGATCCTGAGACTGAGCTGCGGGGCGGCGATTCCGCCGAAGCAGAGAAAATGACCAAAATATAGCCAATCTGGGGCAGATCTGCGAAAATCTGAGCAGATGGGGGTTAGCCGCACTTACACTCCCCCTCCAAAAACACACTGGGGTGTGTCCCTACCTCAACGAAGAACGTAGTGCGGGTAAGTCCCAGAAAAAAAAATAGAAATGTAGCCTCGATGGGGCGAAGTCTGCTTGATCTGACCTGATTTGGGTTGAATTGGCACTGAATCAGGATGGATGAACCTGAAATGAGACAGAATGAGGAGTGACGAACAGTCCTCCGGGCAGTAAAACATTAGGTTAAGGGCTAAAAAGCATGCAAACGTATCGAGAAACGATACCAAACCATGCCCTGGTTGAGAATGAGGTAGATTATTGGTGGATTGAGTGGGAGAATCAAGAAATGGAGTGACATCTCGGCGCTCTGGCACAGTTTAGCTGTCGCGGGCACGCTACGGTGTCCTTCACGTACTCTACATCGTGTTACTCCCGCTTTTCTCGTTCTGAAAAGTACAGCATGTGCCTCAGATTTGGCGCATCTGGTGGATGTTCACAAGATTCAGCAAGATTGAGAATCAATTTGAGCAGAGATGAAGGAGATGAAACAGTCACAGAGAGGGAAAACAAATACAAATGTAGTCTGCAGGCCCTAAGTGAACAGAAAAACATCAGCGTCAACGAAGTTAGGCAAAGCTGTAAACAGATCTTCGAGGAATGAGAGGAGATGTCAAGGAAATCAACCTAAACTGTCCTAAAATGAGGGAATTTGCTCATTTTCCTAAGATGAAGGTGAAATGAAGCGGAATGTCTAGAACTGAAACTACTAACACCTTCGTTTAGACTAGAGTTAATATATATTGTCGTTTATTCAGCTGAATTGTGCTTTCCGGCACGTTGGTTCGCGAGCATCCAACAGATTCCATGAAAATGTGGATCATGTGATGATGCATCATGATGGGACATGATAGCCCTGGATCCTTGGCATGTACCGCGCCGAAGGTTCGCTGAAGGCGCTTTACTGACAGTATATAACTGAGAGACACCGAATAGTCCTTTATTTACAGTGGCGGCGGTGTCAATCGACTTGGACAAGGCCCATCTTTCGATTGAGTCCCACAAGACACTTGGATTCACCATTTTCGACAGTTTCAGGTCGGATTGAGCTCACATTGGCGTGTGCCAAAAATACACCGAAGCTTACGGAAGCTCTGAGGTCCGAGAGGTTGCTGTTAGAAGTCCCTAGAGCTCCTATATGAAGGTTGTCTGAACAATTGACGTCGGGGCTTTGCTGCACTGTTGCGCAGAATGATGGATAAACATGAGGAATTCAAGGTAAATTCAAGGAATCTGGATCTGAATCTGGACTTTGGCTTTAGCATCACGGCAAATGAAGGTAAGATCTGAGTTCCTGGCGTCGCATCTAGTTCAGCCAGTACTACAGGGGGTGCCTGTAGGGGTGAATGTCGCTGTGTGCTGTGTGTGTGAATGTCGCTGGCCAGCGTTTTTACTATGTACAATTGCTTCCATCTGCACGAGTAGCCAAATTTCAAAGATGCACAGACCAACAGAGACAAGATTACCCCGGATCTGCCTGAATTAAGCCTGAGTTTGGTTTTTTCTGGACACGGCAGCACACACCGTGGCTTTCGGCAGCGTATCTACGCCTTGTCTGCCGAACGGAGACCAAAGAAAAGTTTATTGACGTCAAATTATCAAACATTCGCAGTTCTCCACATCATGTCGTAATCAGGAAGAATGAACAGTGGATTGAGCAGAATGTGGTTTTTTCAAGTCGTCAGAACACTCACATTGGAATAAGTGGTCGACGGGGCGAGGCTGGAGCTTTTGTAGGAGTTGGACATGCAAGGGTTTTGAACCTACACCCTTGAGCCCTAGCGACGAGTGCCATGACGCCCTGGACTAGACGACTGTTACCCAGATTATGGCGTCGGCGACTCAAGTCACGACGGGTCTCCCTCAATTCGGCCAAGCACGAATACATGTGACCACCAACCTGTCTGGTGGGGCCCTCGTACGGCTTGGGCGCTGCAAATCAGCGGCCGAACTCGAAGCTTGGTCCTCATTTGGCTCCTGGGCTGGCCTGACCGCAGGAGGGGAGATCGACGGATCAGCCCTGGAAGGTGGCTGCTGAGGGCCGTAAAAGGCTGGATCTCGATTCACCACAGGTCTTTTTCCGTCGCTCTCCACCTGTCTGTCGGGTTTCGACAGACAGTCTGTCAGGAGTACGCCAATTTCGGGGTGCTTCTTGAGGAAGTCGATGAACCCCTTGGTGTACCCATGGACAAAAGAATGGGCTGGTTCCCAGTTGTTGTGACTGGAATCAAAGCCCCTCCACTCACATAGAAATTCCCATTCGCCCTTTTCGTCACGTCTTGCCTCTAAAATCCTCTTGAGTTCGTACTTCCCCCCTTCGATGACCCGATCGGACAAAAATTTTGAAGTCCAAAAAAGGGGTTTAACCCGATCCTTGGGGGAGGGGATCTCTCTCTTGAGGCGATCGCCCGAAACTTCAATTTCCCTGCTGACATCCACACGAATCCTCCACCTGTTCTCACCTAGACGCGCTGTAACAGCGAATGGCCCCTCCCACAAGGGAAGAAGCTTATCATCTCCGTCCAGGGTGGTTTCGGATTTTCGAAGCCAAACTCGATCATCGACTTCAAAATTGTGGGGGTTTTTTCGGCCTTGATTCTGGACCCAAAGCCAGTCAGCTTGATGCTTATCGATTATTTTCGAGACAGTTTTTTCTGCTCGTTGGATTTCGTCCAAAAACAACGAAGCATCTTTACAAGGGCGAGGATTATTCAACGGCATGTTCCACCAACACTTCTTTCGTCCAAAGACAATTTCATTTGGAGAAAGGCCATGGTACAATGGCGTGTTGTGGTAACGGCGAAGCAATGCGAAGAGAACTTCAAGCCAATGGAAGTCTTTCTCACTGGCGAGCTCCTTACGAAGCATATTTATAATAGAGCGGCCGGCTCTTTCGCCAGGCAGCGCTCGATGTGAGTGGATTTCACATCTTAGGTGGTGGATTCCAAGGCGAGCACATAATTCCTTCCACCATTCGGAGGTGTACTCTTTGCCTGAGTCCGTAACCACCTCGGATGGGACGTCCCAACCTCCCATTCAGGTCTGCGCGCACCATTTGGCGGCAGCTTTGCCAGTCATTGACTCGACGTTGCAAGGCAACACCTGAATGTAGCCAGAATGACGGCATTGTATAAGGAGCACTCCATTGATCTTTTTGTTGGTCCAATGGCACTCTTCGTCGTCGAGTTCACCAAGATGGAAAAAATCACTGGTGACTCTGTTAAAGAGGCGCTCCGGAATAGGGTGTGGCCTCAGATGGCCGTGCTTCTTCGCGCTGGGGGGCGTCGAGACAGCACATTGGGCACATCCGGCGGCTACTTTCATACAATGTGTATATAGCCTTGAGCCGAACAACCTATGTTTAATCATCGACCATAATCTACGGCCATGTGCGTGGGGGGACTCCCATTTGTGCCACCAGTTTAACACTCGGGGGGCCAGGGCGTCTGGTACGCACAATTTACCCTCCATCCACAGCTTCCCCCCATCCAACGAATATTCAGAATAAATTCCATACTTGTGACCATCTTTGGATTTGAGATTCTCAAAGACCTCTTTAAACATCGAATCATGCAGATAATCGTTCGTCCAGTCACGGATGATAAGGGAACCTTTCGGCAGGGGTGGAGTTTTGGCCGGATCTCGACGCTTAATGCCCTGAATCAACCGAAATCCACTTACAGGTCGGGTATACTCGAACCGTTTCACACTCCCTGAGGAGGGATCGGTGACTTTCTCCACGACTTTCAGTGATTTGGTGATAATCTCATGGGCATGCGCCGGATCTGAGAAGGCCGTGATGTCATGACACGGTAATGCATGCCGTTTAACAGAGCATTGCATGCATTCACGTCGAATGAGCTTTTTTTCTTCCTGATCCCACTCGATTACGACGTGGCGGTCCTGCTCCGTACCATGGATGTTGGTACTTTGCAGCCCCTCTGAAGCGGGGTAAGCCCATCGGCTCAGAGCATCCGCTACCGTGTTGTGTTTTCCAGGCAAATACGACACATGGAGGTCAAACAAACTGAGAAATTCATGCCATCTGGCCCGTCGACCAGCTGGGCTCGCGACAGTATCAATGTGTTCGGTGGCCCAATACTCCAGAGATCGATGATCCGTCAGGACCTCGACTCGATTGGTGCCAACCCACGATTGGTACTTCTTCAGAGCGCAGATTATGGCATAAGTCTCCTGCTCACGCGGTGACCTCTGCATCTGGCGTGGAGCTAGCTTCCGAGACAAAAATGCAAGAGGGTAATGATCACCTGTGGCTTCATCAACCTGTTCAAGGACAGCTCCAATCGCGTACCTAGAAGCGTCGGTTCTTATGTAGAAGGGTCGGTCGAATTTCGGCACATGCAACGTGGCGACTTCGCAGAGGGCCGCCTTCAAGTGATGGAAGGCCTCCTCGCACTCGTCAGTCCACTTGACACGAACCTTTGAACCTGCCTTGCCCGCATCTCTCCCTACCTTCAATAGTTCAGTGAGGGGGGCAGCAAATTTGGCATAATTCGGCACAAAAGTGTGGTAAAAATTGCAACAACCCAGGAATCCTCTCAATTCCGTGATCGTCTCAGGGCGCTTCCACTTCTGAATAGCGACGAGCTTCCCTGGACTGGGTCGTCGGGTGCCATTCTCAAGGAGAGAGCCACAAAATTCGACTGATTTTAAAAATAATTTCCCCTTCTTTGGCCCACAAATCAGCTGATTGGCATCAAGAATGTCCAAAACCTGGTTCAGCTGCTTTTCATGTAGGGCCACCAGCTCGGCTTGGGTCAGTCCCTCCCCCTCTGTCGCGATGATTATGTCATCTATGTACACACTCACGAAGGCACGAAGCTCAGGATGAGCTGTAAAAAGCACATCCTCCATCATTCTTTGAAAAAACGAAGGGGCGTTCTTCAGGCCCATGGGCATGACCGTCCACTGGACTGGGCCACATGGCGTGCACATACAGGTGAGAGGTCGGCTGTCCTTCCTCAACGGCATTTGGTGAAAGCCGTGACGGAGATCCAGCACAGAAAACAAACGACCTCTTGCCCTCTTGGCGATTTCCTCCTCAATGAGGGGCAGGGGGTGTGAATCCGCCTTGGTTTCGGCGTTGAGGTTGCGAAAATCAACAACCATTCGCCAACCATCAATAGTGTTCTGGTCTGCAGGCGGCGGCTTCGGGACTGTGAAGGGTGCACAGCACCACTCGCTGGTCATACAACCCTCAAGCCCACCAAATTCCCTGAGATTTCTCTCGATTATTTTTCTGAGTATCTCATGTTTCTGTCCATGGTTCTCATAAGGACGCTGTTTCTTCGCCTTGTACCCTTCACGAAGCTCGATGAAGGCTTCACCGAACTGCCCACGGACAGGGGGGTTCTTGATCAACTTCCCCGAAAGGGTTGTGTCCTTCCGTTCCTCAAAAATCTTGTCTCTTTTCTTGGAACACAACTCAGTGTCCACCTGATCGCCAGGAATTACTGTCGAAAAAACTTTGGCGATTTCTTCGGCCTTGGCAGGAAGAATCTTCTTACGGATGTCCCTAAAAAGGTCCGTATCAACTGCCTCCTGAAGATAGGTGGGTCGAGTGTCGACATTCCAGAGATTCTCTTCGTGATCCAGCTCCTCGAAAGGATCTATGAAGGCTTCCACACGGGGTTTTTCATAAAAAACTCTGAATTTGCGGCGCGAAGAAAATTTTTTTGTCGTCCGTGCGCCGTAGATTCTTTTGGATGTAGATCGTATTGGGGAAGAGGGAGACGAGGCGGATCGATTTGACGTTGGATCACCTTGGGCATCTGACGGACAAAAATCAGAAAAAATAGATTCATCATCAGTACCACGCTCAACCTCAGATTCAGACCCAACACAGGAATCAGTACTAGAATCAGCAAAATCAGAGTCAGAAAGCTTTCCATCCACCAGGAATGCAAGCGAACTCCAGGGCCGCTGTGGCAGGGGACCTGTGTGGTCCCTGGCATACAGCTTAATCTTCCTGGGAAGTTCGATGTAATCTACACAAATGTCTTGCAATTCCTGAAACCAAGGCTTGTCGTCCCACAAGGGCACAACTAAAATCGCCTGGGTTTTATCTTGCTTGATTTTGTGGATGACCTGCTGGATTAAGTGAAACGGAGGATTAATCCATAACTTCTTGTCCCATTTATGGGTCCAAGCGTCGCGAAAGTGCTTGTCAAAGCGCTTGTTCTCGCGATTAGCAAAGGCATCACACTGTGGCCAAAAGGAATGGTGTTCATAAAAATATTCACAAATTGTATCGCGCCATTTGTCGACAACTCTGTAGGATGAAGAGTGCCAGCGCCAAGGGCGTCGTGGCTGGGTGTCCCTACGAAGACATTCTAACTCTCGGGAGTAATCGGCACTCCCATTCACCTCTGCAATGGTGACATCTTCGCCAAACTTCGGTGTAACCTTTTGCTTCAAAAATTCTTCTGCACTTTTAAACCCTGCGTGCAAAAAACGAAATTCAGGACGCTTCAAGGGACCTGACTCCAGCAAAAAACAACGCCGATGACCTACGGGCCCCACCCTGTTCTTGCGCAGCCAAGGATGGCCCAAGTAAAGGTCATACTTTATGTCGGCACGATATAAGTAGTCATCCTTAAGGATAACTTCCTCCACATTGCCATCTTCCCAAAGGTCCTGAGCGACCAAATGAGTTGATATATAACAACCGCGTTGCCCACCTGCGAGAGAATGTCCAGAAACTCCCTCGAGGGTAACAGGATGAGGCGAATCAAACACGCAGTCGTCAGGCAAAAAGGAATTGGATTGGAGATTTACCTCCGATCCATTGTCACACAAACAAGTGGCGAGGTGGAAATTGCCCTTGCAATCAGAGACCCACAGCTTTGTGACAAACTGACGGGCCCTGTGCTTGGACTGTACACCAACCTCGTCCACTACAACAGAGGGATCCGCTGCCGGATCCAGGGGAGAGGAGACAAGCGACCCTACATCAAATAGTGGTCGAGAAGGAATCTGGGGATCATGCCTGAAATCGCCTGGGGAGAGGCGATTTTCGTGGCTCCCCTAGGCGTTCTGATCTCCAGTGGCTGCGTTAACATTATGGACACACCCTGATTCGTCGACCCACTCATCTTGGAGCGGATCATCTGCTGGATTCAAGGCATTCAATTCATAATCTCGGTCCGCATCGGACACCTGATCTGCACCTGAGACCTGATCCACACGATGGTTGCCCTTTCCACGTCCACGGCCACGGCCGCCGGATGATGGACCTCCACCTTCGCCACGCCCTCTGCCCTTACCAGAGGAAGGGGTTCCCGAAGGATTTCCCTTACCTTTACCCTGGAATCCTAGAGCATTTCCCTTGTTTGCACCGGATTGAGGGGTTTGGCCTGGATTTCGATTTCCGCCTCCAGCGTTGGTATTGGGATTTTTCTGGCCGTTTGGCTGCCCACCGGAGCCGGATGGAGTCGGATTTCCTGTGCCTTGGGACCCGCCAGGGCCTCCAGGATTTTTGTTTCCACCGGAGGGGGTCGGATTCCCTTTTCCAGCCTTCCCACCGTGCACCTGTCTGTCATTCCTGTCTGAATTCTGCGAATTACTGATATTTTCACCAATCACCTTGTGATCGTAAGGAGACCATCGGTGATTATCAGTAGAATGCATCTTAGCTCGGTTCGTAGAACCTAAAAGAAGGCAGATGCTACAGTGCTGCTGAACATTCTGGGTGTCATTCACCTTTTTGTTGCCTTCTTGGGCCCCATTTTGGGTGTTTTGCTGGGTATTCTTGTTTCCCCCAAGACCCTCATGGAAATTCTGGTTGGCGGCGTCGGCGACCCGCTCAACCTCCTCCCAGAGTTCCTTCGGGGTGTACGAAAACACCCAGTTTTTGGCCCTCAGGCGTTGGCCATGGAAGCTGACTCCCCTGTTGAGGACTTGGACAAACAAGTCCCGATCCTCGTGTTCATGAAACTTGATTTTCCACGTCTCCTCAGTGAACTTCACCTTGGAGAAGGACGTGGGGGAGCACTTTTGAAGTGCCTCCCTGACGGAAAACTTGTTGGCAGAGGCATCGAAGCCTTCCACGTCCGCCCACCAGGTCTTGACCTTTTCTTCGGATTGTTTGTTCCGAAGGGTGGCGGCAGTTTCTGAGGGGATTTTGTCAAAAATCAGACTTTTCAGCTCGGCACTAGAAAGTTTTTCGCCTGAATGTTCAGCTTCTTCCACTAAATTCCAGAAGCGCTGTTTTTTGTCTTGCACTTCGTGCAAGATTAATCGCGAGAATGAAGGAAAATTCTTCAACATTTGGTGGTAGTGGTCCTCTGGCAGTCGGGATCCACGTACCTCGAACTGTTCCCACACCTCATCAAAGGTAAGGGGGGAACTTGTATCCTCGCGATCACTCCAAGTCCTGAGCCAAGTGTTGGCCGGCGCTCCCTCAAGGCAATCCAAGAGGGCCATCAGGAACTGATCATCTTGGAGTTTTTGAGTCTTAACCCACAGTTTAAATTCCCGTTGGAACTGAGGCCAACGTCGGGGGTTCCCATTATACTTCGGTTGCTTGGCAACCTGACGAAGTTGCAAGGAAGTAGGGTTCAGAAGCGAATCCAGCCCAACACCGGCCGTAATGGCAGACACCTTGGCGGCATCATTCGCCACACCAGCTCCGGCGAGGGTCTGGGCGAGCAACAGCTGGGCTAAGGTATTGGAATCAGCAGCAGGAGGGGCAGTACGGGAGGCAGTTCGCTTGGCATTTGGAGCCTCAGTCCTAGCCTTCGCCGTCCTACTCTCAGAAGGAGAGATTTTAACCCTTTCCTTTAGCTTGGTCCTGCTGATCCTTGCATCGGTGGTCCTGGAGTCCACCGAAGGAGCAATTGAAAAAATTTATGTCGCCTCCTCCGATGGCTCTGTTGCTTGTCCCACCGATGAGGCGCCCTCAGACCGCATGTGCGTCTTGAAAAGATTTTTTATTCCCAGCGTTTGAATGATGAGGTGCATTTGATCTTTGAGCAATTGGAGCTCAGTATCTCGCTGGAATCTGCAGGAGCAGTCGGCAGGACAGTACATGCCGTGTCCTGAAGGGCCTGAGCAGGCTGTCGGACCGCTGATCTCGGTGGTCCGCAGCCAGGAGTCCACTTGGGGAGCTCCTTCAGCCCTGATTTCGAGGCTTGCCTGCCTGGCCGCCTCTAAAATTCCCTCCTCAACCGCGGCGGCTAGATCGTCGCGAATGGAAACAGGGGGATGAGGGGCGGAGGGCCCGGGAACAGGTGCCCGGACTCTCTCCTTCGGGAAGGGGCTTGCCTCCCAGATCTGCAAAAAAATGGCAAAAGAGTCATCTTCTTGAGAACGCCACCACATCCTGGTATTAATTTCGTTCTGAAGGAGGAAAAAATATTCCGTTAAAAAATCAGAGGCGATTCTTTCTTGTTCGATCAGCTTAGACGAGGCTAAGTAACAAAGGGCCTCAAGGGCCTCAAGGTTACGGGTCACTTCTGGAGACAAATGGTTGTCCCAGTGTGCCCAAGAGGCTGGTCGATTATAGCTAGGTACCTCACCTGGACCGCCCATCTCAATGTCGTTCAGATCGGCGTCTATGGTCTCAAATGTTGGACATCCGTAAGGAATGTTGGTACCTGTCAGCTCCGTAAGCTCCACTGGAGCATTGCCATCGTCGTAGGCCGGCGGATTCCAGCTGCTCGATGGCCAGTTTCGACTGGGATGATGGTAATCTGGGTCCCCACAGCTGCTGATGTGCGCCCTTCTTGGGCAGCTTGGACTTGCGCAAGGCATTCCTCTCAAGGCCTGGTTCGCACAGCACCAAGGCAGTGTAATCGTTACTTCTCCAGAAGCGGCGGGGTCTACGGGGCCGTACCGGGGAGCGGGCTGTGGATGGGATGCCACTGAAGCAACATTCAGGTAGCCTCTGCTACCATGAAAGTGCTGCCCTAGGTCGTGGATGGTGCCGGAGGGCTCAGGGCCGGCAAGACCGGGGGGGCAGGCACGCGAGGAGTCGACCTGAACGCTGCTGTTGGGGGCAGAACCGGATACACGGACACCAACGGAGGCAAGAGCGGCGACAACGGAGGCAAGATGCATGCTGATTGTTATCCGGCAAAAACTCCCAGTCTATGAAGAAAATTGATGTGGATATTCCTAAGTACATCTGGATGTCAATATCTATCTGAAAACATTTATAAAAATCCGATTGTGAAAAAATATTTGGCCGATCTGGCTCGCGCACGCGCGTCAGCGGCAAATGGCGATTCCGGGTAAATGATCGGAACGCGGCGGATTTACGATGAATGGACCGCGGAATCAGATCCGGCACATCAGAAATATATAGGTCTGATCCTGAGACTGAGCTGCGGGGCGGCGATTCCGCCGAAGCAGATAAAATGACCAAAATTTAGCCAATCTGGGACAGATCTGCAAAAATCTGAGCACATGGGGGTTAGCCGCACTTACAGAGTGAAGCCGTATTGTGAAGACAATGGCAAGCCCTTGCCACAGCGTTCGTGGAGCACGTCGGCGTGCTTAGTTGACGGGAATCTGGGAGATTATTGGCAAGATGACAGTGAAATGGGAACAGAAGAGGTCATTTCAAATTCCTCGGAAATCGACGAAATTGAGGTGGATGAAGACGATCGAGAGCGGAATCCCGACGTATCGTCGCGGAAGGAGGGAGAGGCAATCGGCGTCCCTCAAGAGAACGCCTCCATCCATTACAATTCGTCCCCATCAGACAAGAATTAAGCCAACAAATGTCAAGATTTCAAGCAAGAATGATGACAAATCTCGAAGAATCTCGCCTGAATTGACAGGAATGAAGCTGAATTCGTCCGACCATCCCTTCAAGACATCCGTGGACCCCTTTGATTGGTGGGATCCCACGGAGGAGCGAGCTCAGGTGAGCTTCATCCACCAACAATGCGACGAAGAAGTTTGGAATGAAGTGGCCAAGAACATGAGACCACGACCAACAATTCGCAAATTGGTGGACATAATGTCGGTGATTAAATGTGGGAATCAGGTCGACGGAGACAAGATATCTCCAAGAAGGGACGCAGTGTTCGAGGATTATCAAGATGACGTGCTGAGTGGGAGGTTGTGGAAAAACCCCCCAATTCGATGTGAAAATGGGGAAGCCAGGATTGACATAATCGAAGGCTCAAAGGTGCACAAACAACGTCCATTCTATCTACACGGCACCATAGCAGATGCCCTGCGAAAGATTATTGAGCGCAATCTCTATGAGTTCGGTTGGTTGGAGGGCTGCATGAGTTCTGAGTGGTGTTCAGCACCATTTACTGTGCCAAAACCCCCACCTGCTGACCTATCCAGCATAGATGCTTGGCGTCTAGTGGTGGATTACAGAGCCCTGAATGCCGCCACAGTACCAGACGCGCATCCTCTTCCTTTAATCGAGAAGGAGATCGCCGCGAGAGCCAAAGGCAAGCTCTTTACTGTGTTGGATTTGCGCCATGGCTTTCATCAGATGCCCCTTCGAAAGGAGGATAGGCATTTGACGGCGATGTGCACGCCCTGTGGCACTGTCCAGTGGACTGTACTGCCGATGGGTCTGAAGAATACGCCGTCCATGTTCCAGAAGATGATGGAGACTATTTTATTTCAGAAGCACAAGTCTCTGGATTTACAAGAATTCTGCAGCATCTACATTGACGACCTTCTGATTGCTACGCCGTTAGGAAAAAACTTTGATGAGTGCCTGAAGTTGCACGAAGAACAAGTTCGAAAAGTTCTCGAAGTCCTTCAACAAGAGAAGCTCGTGTGTGGACCCAAGAAGGGCAAAATGTTCCTCCAGAGTGTGGGATTTTGTTGCTCTGTCTTGGAAGATGGGACAAGAAGACCAGCCCCAGGAACAATGGCTGCCCTGCAGCTCTGGGAAAGGCCCAAAACCATCACGCAGCTTCGTGCCTTTTTAGGCTGCTGCAATTACTACCACGAGTTCCTTCCTCTCTACGCCAAGTTCTCTGGTCCATTGACACAGTTACTGAAGGTTGGCAAAATGGAAGGAAAGAAGGGATCTCAAGTCAAGCTCAAGTGGACGCCAGAATGTGAAGAAGCCTTTACTGGTCTCAAGGAAGCACTGGCAAATGTGGTTACATTAAAGACTCCGTGGTTGGATGGAAGACCTTTTTATATTCGTACAGACGCCAGTCGTTATGCCATTGGTGCTACGATCGAACAAGTCGATGACGAAGGTCACCATCATCCTCTGGCTTTCTGGTCTCGCAAGCTTACAACAAGACAGCGAAATTTGAGTCCAAGGGAACAAGAAGCCTACGCAATCCTTTGTGCCTTACGGCGTTATGAAGGTTGGATCTTGGGCCATCGCGTTGAGGTACTGACTGACCACAAGTCACTGGAGAGCTGGAGGACAGAACATGTGGATACCCCTGGTGGACCAGCTGGGAGAAGAGGCCGTTGGCATGAAACTCTCAGCAGATTTGACCTCCATGTGACTTACATTCCGGGTCGCTACAATACAGTGGCGGACACCCTGAGTCGCTGGGCCTACCCAGCCTCAGAGGCTTACTCTGAAGTGAGTTTTCATGGGACAGCGACGGATAAAGCTGAAGTGATCGAGTTCGACAAGGAGGAACAAGCACTGATCAAGAAACATTGTCTCCAATGTTCGATTAAAAATCGGATGAAGGTGGATTTGGTCAGATGCAAAAAGGTTACCAAGGCAGATCAGACTGCAGGAGTTAACTCTGACTCTGAGTCGTCGCTGCCACTCCTGAATGTGTTTCCTACGACGAGATCCAAAGCGAACTCCACCCTCCCTCCACAACAAAAGGACAAGGAAACTTCCTTCCTCTATGTGGATTGGACGAAGATGTACAAGGAGGACAGGTTCTTTGGGTCTGTATACCACAAGTTGAAAAGGGACAAGCCTTACGACTCTGAAGAGACGTCTGATTTCAAAATCCAAGGCGACAAGTTATTTTGGCAAGGACGGATTTGTGTTCCTGATTGTCTGATTGACCAATATGTCAAACATTGGCATCGGAATGAGACAGCCCACACACATTCTCGTGTGCTGGAGCAGGAGCTACGCCACAGAGTGTACACAAGGGACCTCCTGAGTGCCTGGGAACGAGTTGCCAAAGGATGCAAGCAATGTCAGGCGACCATCCCCAAGAATCAAAAGGCAGAAGGATTACTGAGGGGATTACCAATTCCTGAGAGGTTGTTCGACAAGGTGACAGCGGATGTCTTCGAGTTGGGACAAATCCAAGAGGAATGTCTCTACACGAGGAAGCCTATCGATGGGGTTTTGTTAATTCAAGACCGCCACAGTGGCTACATCCAGGTCCTCCCTTGCAACACGAAGCATCTCACCTCTGAAATGGCTGCCAAGTGGACTGCAAGTCAGTGGATGAGTAACTGGGATGTTCCCAGTGAAATTCTGACGGACAGTGGAACAGAGTTCATTCGGACATGGTTGGAGAACATGTGTGCTCTATTGGGAGTTCATCATCTTGGTGCCCGAGTCTACGACCATCGAGCTCTCCCTGCTGAACGCGCTGGAAGAATTCTTATCAGCATTCTGAGAAAATTCCCGGCGAGTGAAAAAGACTACAATTGGTTGGAGACAATTTACTGTGTCTTGAGAAGATACCATCGTACCAAGAATTACACTGGATTAAGTCCGAATGAGCTTGTTTTTGGTCGAGAAAAGATGGGTCGAGGACCAGTGGTGTACCATCCAAGGCAGTGCTACGACGCCTCGCAATGGTTTGAGAGGATCAAGGATTTGGAAGCCAAGCAGATCCAAGCCAAAGTGGAGAGTCAAGCAGATTGGTTGAATTTGAAAAATAAGTCAAGAACGCAAGGAAAACCCTTTGAGAAAGGCCTGCAAGTTTGGCTTCGTAAGTCAGACGAGACCCTGAAGGACGACAACAAATTGTTACCTTTATGGGATGGCCCATTCCAAGTCAGTGGTCAACTAAGTGAGACTACATTCAACATTCAGATTGAGCCTGGCAGGCATCAACAAGTACATCGAGATCGTTTGAAGGCCGAAGTACCCTGCCCCAAAGGAAGGTTCAAGCCTCTCTATTGGACTTCGAAGTACCTGAGCGACAGGAAGATGGTCACTAGCAGTTTCGAGTTGGAGAAGATCCTTGATTACAAGAAAGATGCTCGGAACAAGTGGTACTTTCTGTGCAGATGGAAAGGATTTGGTCCAGAAGAGGACAAATGGGAGCCAGCTTCAAGTTTTATCCATGGGTATCCGGATACTTTCATCAAGTTTTTGAAGAAACACCCTGATATTGACAAAGAGCTCTCGCTGATCAAAGATTGTGTCACCAAGGAAGACTTACAAGCACAAGAAGAAGCTCCAATTGTGGCAGAATCTATTCGAGACAAGATCTGATCAGAATTTGAATCGCCGAAACTTTCGAGGAGGTTTACGGTCGACCTTTACCCTTCGCATGGGGACACAACAGTCCTGACGCATCGTCTATGTGGTTCGGTGAACAGATGATGGGACATTCTGGGGTCATCCTGGTCATTCCATCCATCATTCCCATCATGGTCATCATGTGAATCATGTGCTTCATCTCAGATGATTCCAATCCAAAGATCCGACAGGCCATTATCCTCAACCACGACGACACTCTCGTGTTTTGCTGTCGACTGGACCCCTCTACTCGCCTTGGGAAGGACTCGTTCGAGTTCGTGCTCATTACAGAGATTCTGGCACATGACTGAGTCTGATCCATTTCATGTGTTTGACGGATCTGCTCAGAATGTCATTTCCATCGGCTCTTACATTGAGACAGTTGGTTTGTCTTCCAATCGACCACTGTCAAAGGGCTTATGTAGACCAAGTGACGACGATGGTGTTCTTACTTGTGTCAACTCGCTGTTCGTCTGTGGACTGTGTTGGAATCCCCCTCAGAATCAGCTCAATTTTGGCAAATTCCCAGTACCAAGCGTTGGATGCTTATACATTCTGGGACTATAACGAGTCAATTACCCATTCTGGCTCATACTGGATTGAACATGAGGCCCCGCAAACAATACTGACAGTGTGGGGATACCCCACTGGGTTTTCTTGGCTATCATTACTTTAAATGATTGGATTTCCATCATGGGATTCATCATCATCATGAGGATTTGACCTGGATTGGCTATGAATGAGAACTGGATTTCCGTTCAGCACTACACACAGTGTCTATCGACATTGAATTAAACCTGTATTGGCTTGTTGCAGATTTCGCCACCCTCAATCCGTGTGCAATTCACTGGATTTGGTCTCAATTCAGGCACATTTTGTACCATAATCTCGCATCTGGTCTCATGACTGCAAATGACACCAGCCAGTTTCACATATCTTGCACTCCATGAAGGCATACCCTATTTTTTTGACGCTCGACGACATGGCGACGCTCGTTTTCTGTTTTCTGACAGTGGAATGTCAGATCCTGATTTCATCATGAATCATGGATCATGGATCATCATGTACATTCTTCACTCAGACTTTCAATTTTCGAATTTTCGAGCTTGAACGAAGCTTTTTCTGTGTGCCCTGAGGTACCTATGCGTTTCATTCAAGTCGATGGCCATCGCGAAGCACAGATCTCAGCACAATTTTGCTCAATTCAGCTCAATTTCACACATTTTGCCTTAGATTAGTCGGTTTTTGGTCACTTTCGCCGTTTCGTTCACTTCACTTGACCCAGCCTGACATACTGGCGTATGTCTTCAGAGGGGGAGTGTAACGGCAGCACTGACAGCACTCAATTATACACTGATGTGATCAGAATTTCAATGATTCTCAGATGTACATTAGTGCAGTAAATTTTCGGCTTGTTTTCATGTTTTCCGTTCGCCGCCAGATGTCGCCTGTGAGCGCGCGTCGAGTCGCATTTGTCTTTCGTGATTTCCCAATCGGATTTATTTAAATTATTTCGAATGATTTCACGTTGTATCATTATGTGCGATGAATGCGCATTGAGATTCTATGTCTGCTCCATTTTTGTAGACCGGGTTTTCGTACTCTTCATATTCCACCATGGAATTCAAAGGACTTACAAGTGCTTCGCATATGTCGCTCCCAGAGGCTGGATATGGGTCTGAAGAGGGTTATGTGGGTTCGGAGATATCAGGGGCAGTGTCGGGCGTTACGACCCCTGGGGCATCAAGGCTACAGGCTTTGCAGTTACAACAAAGATCAACCACTATGCATCGGTTACAGGAATAGCCTCAATGGGGTTGCACACCATAAGATCGTACCGCAGAATAATATGCCAATCGAAAATATCCGGGGCATAAGAATTCCGCGAAAGTACGATCCGCTTCGACAAACCAGGTCGGTTCAAGTGATCATATTCCCCAAATTCCATGCCGATAGTGGGTTCATGGCTACCCCCGCCCAAATTTTCGCCATTGGCAACCTTTGAGCGCACCGTTCTTCGGCTGGGCTTCAGAAATTCTCCCAAAAATAATTCCTTCCAAGCCAAGCTCACTTGAACTCCCGTATCCACCAATACATGCGCAATCACCTCTTTCCTTCCACACCGTACTCGGACTTTCAAGTGCAACTGCTGTTCGTATCCATGTGGAGTGTGGACAACTCTCACGGCATGCACCTCTAGTACGCTTGGGTGCATCAATACTTAGAGCCTATCATCCCGGATGGTGTACATCTTGGGCTGGTCGTGCCCATCCACGGGGCTCTCCGCGGTCTCTCCATCATTTATTTGTATGCCACCCAAATCCATGTGTACCTGCCTTGGAAGGGTGTTCCATGGGCTGGGACTCGCAAAGCTCAGCTTACTTGACTCTTCCTGAGGCCTTTTTGGTACTTTGGGTACCTTCGTTCTTTCAACTTTGGTGATTTGTGGCGGACAGACCTCCGGTGTTCCATCCTCGTGGGGCCTTCTCTAAGCCGGGTTTACCACAGCACCATCCTGCTGCGAATCACCTAGGCCTTGACTTCCCATTCGTTCTTGCCAAAATTTCAAGTCCTCTGTGGCCTTCCTTAGTGACTCGGCAACCTCATCAATTTGCCAAATCCGCCGATCGCCACCGTGGCTTGATCCCTGATGTCGACCTCCACCAGCCTGTCTCCTTTTACATTCCTCAATCCGCTTCTCCTTGGGGACGTTTTCGGGGTGCGCTTGGAAGTATGCCCGCTTGTCCTCCTCGTACACCTTGCACGTTTTGTGGTCGTGCTTATGGGATCTCCCTTTCCCATAGCAGACCCAGCACCGACCATGTTCTCGCCGGTACTTCGTAAAGCTCAAGGGGGGATTTCCAATTCTCCTAAGGCTCCTTTCCTTGACAGGGTGGTGATTTCCTCCACTTGGCCTTGTCATGACCATATGCTTTTGTGTTGCGGGCCACGAGCGCCAAAACGTGTGCATCTTCATGATCTTCCCGAGTCATGTACTCCCTGCTGGACGACGTCTTCCCATCCTCGGACCCTGGATCTTGACTTCCGTCCCTGCAGACGGTTGGATCTTTTTGGATGGCGCGATAACTCCGATCGTCCCGGCGCTCGTGATTCCCATGGCCGTGACGGTCCTTAATGTGATCTTTGTTTTTGCAATTTAATTTCGATTCCACGCTCACGTATTGGACTATTGAGTCCAGGCTCATGCGGGCTGGGATCCCCCGCATCCTCAGCTTCTCTCCACATATCCACTCGACGTTGTTGAGCCTCAGCAAACGTCCTCTGGCCATATCTCCGACCACTTCCACGTAGACCAAATTCTTCATCGAGATCATCTGGTCGGGCTCTCCCAGGTTTCTCCAGAAGTATTCCATGATACGAGGATGTTGATCTTCCGGCGACATAATGCGTACTGCCATGCGCTTTTTTGCCCGCTTCTTTCCTTCTTCTTCCACACGCTTCTTCCTGTACTATGGTAGTACATCTCGCAGAAGATGGCAAATGTCGCTTGATTCAGAGCAATCTTCCACTTGCTTCAGAAGCCGGCGGTACTGGCGGAGATACCTCCTCCGATGCCTCAACCGCAATTCCCTATGCTCCAAGTTGAGGGGTATTGACCAAGGATCGTCCAACTTTTGGTTTGGAGCATCAACTCTCTTGTCTTGTTTCAACCAATCGAGGCATTGCACCTCTGTACCGATCCTCCTCTCCCGAATTCGATCACATAAATCCGCCTTTCGCTCCGAGGCCAAACCACGTCGGAAGGTGCGACATGCCCACTTGTCACCGGCATCCTGCCGCATCTCAGCCATGACTTCCTCGGCAAAATCCTTCCAGTCGAGGATGAAGTCGTCGAGGTCCGTAGGATTCGCGTCATAGTAGGGAATTTTCACACCCCGGAGGTCTTCGAGCCTCAGGGCATCCCCAACATCCGAAGTGATGACGCCCCCGAGGCGGATTTCTCCCGATCTCCCATTGCCTAGGGAGTGGAAATATACAGCCCTGATTTCCATGACTTCACACGGCCGGGGGTCAGCTTCTCCAAGACTCGGACCTCGCATAGTCCATATTCCCGACCGCGGGTCCCGTACCCATGGATCCTCGGCTCCTCAACTTGAACCATCTCGGCGAGCCGCTGAGCTCGAGGCTTCTTCGTCCACACGTGCCGCAAAGGCAGCTCTGGCGTCCAACGTCGCCGCGTCTGGAGGACTACTCATGTCGATCTCAACGGTCTCCTAACGGGCATCCCGCTTGAACGTACCAATCCCCGACCCTTTTTCCGGCGTCTTCTCCCCAAGCATGACACTTGCTGAAATTATTGCGATGTGCCCCAATAGCGAGGGGTCAACCCGTGGAGGCCCATAAGGCGATGACTCCATGGGACCCTGCATGGATGCCACTCCTTCTGCTGCTGTCCTCAAGGTTGTCGACCGTCTCAGCAACGACTCCAGGGCAGGATCCCGTGGCACGTCAGGGCATGGTCCCGGGATGAGCGTTGGAATTCCTCCGCGCTTCTCCAACCCCCTCATCCTGTCCTCGACTGTCTCCAAGAAGTTGATCATGCTGTCCACATCCCGTACCAGCATGCTCTCCAACTTGGCCTCGTTGTCCTCTGGATGTAATCGAATTGTCTTCAGAGCTTTGTCGAAGATGGCCTGGTCCTCAAGAGTTCCAGAGGTGGTGTCATCCAACTTGTCGATCCCCGGAAGAAGGGCATCTTGGCCCACCGGGGCATAACTTCCGATGAGGAAGTCCACATGATGGCAATGACAGTGATTGCCACTGGTAGCTTTCCCGCACGCCGCCTTTTTGCTGTCCGGGTCAGGATGGCGGTCATCTCCTTCACGATCCCGTGGCAGCTTTCCCGGAGCACCACGCTCTTCTTCTCCACCCATGACGGTGTTGCCTGTCCTGTCACCGTCCTTTCCCCCAGGTTCTTCACCATCGCCTGTGTGCCTCGAGACTCTGGTGCTGGCTGCCCTATGCGGCAACGATTCCCGTTCTGCGTCATGAGCAAGTTCTGGATTTTGAGCGGTATGCAACCGGCCCGCCGGGAAATCTGGCTCTCTGCCTGTACTATCCGAAAGATAGCAAGTTGGATATCCCTCGGAATCAGACGCAGCACTGAACATCCGGCAGAAGGGGCTCGGCGTCATTTCAATCGCCGTTCCCGAACCCCCCGGACGTTTCTGGCGAACCGTTTTTCCGGTAGCGCATAGTCTTTGACCCGCTGCTGCAACTAGTGACCTCGTCCAATTCTTCCGCGTCTTCGGAGATGACATCGTTTCCGACATTTTGCTCACAAAATTGACAATATCCTCCATGTCGGTACCCGTCCTTCTTTCCGAATATCTTCTTTCTTCTCGGGCTTCAACCGACGATTCGCGGATGATATCGTCAATGGTGACCCAATGTCTACTTGGGCAGGGCTCATGAGGGCCCAAGCTCTCCGGGCCGTGGTAGGCGGCAGGTAAACCTCTGTTACCATAAAGAAATTCCTTAGGACCAGCCCCTGCCATAGTGCCAGCTCTACCGCCTATACAGTGCAATCGCGCCAGGATTAAGTGCCGTTTTCCAACTGCCAGCCTGTTAATATTCCAAGGGAAATCTCAGAATATGACGATGTTGCCAGGCTAGCGCCAGCAGCTGTAGATTCCGGTAGCTCCCTCTGCAATTCTACTAGTGCACATCAATGCAAGAGTGGATGAAATCAATGGTTGAAATGAATGAATGAAAGAAACCAATATCAAAGGCCAAAAGCGACAGATTTAGCACTAAGTGCAGCTTAAGTGCAGCACTGTATCTGTTGCCCGTCTCCACCTGCAGGCTTTGTCAATGGGGTTCTGCGGGCAGTGTGGTGCCCAGGCTGCAGCTGGAGACGGGTTCTGCCGCAGTTGTGGCCACAAGTTGCCAGCGGCGTTGGAGGGCGAGCTTTTCTATTTCGCTTGTCCTGCATGGTGCAGCAGCTTGGTGCAGTGGTCTCAGTGCAACAATATATGTGCTACAAAAGCCAGAGCAAGCATCCGGTCCACCGCCACAGCCTCATGTGGAGGGGGCGCCAACAGAGGAGAGCCTACAGTCGCCGCCAGCAAAAGTGCCACCACAAGAACCAGCTGTGAAGAAGCAGAAGACCCTTACTGCCTTTGAGGTGACCAAAACCTTTGTTCGTCAGAGGGATGGTGCAGTATACGCAGTGAAAGAGCCGCCGGCAGTGGAGAAGGCAGCCCTTTTGCCATGTCGGTACGTGGGATGCACACAGACCTTCAGCCACGCGCCTGCCTTACCTTCGCACAAGGACAAGCACATCAGACGAGGTATTCCGTGGTGCATGAGGAGACGCGTTTCTTCGTCGCACTAGTCTCGTGAGAGCTAGATGGTGAAGCCGTCGCGCATGGGCACTGCTGTATTGCTGAGGAGACGCGTTCCTTCGTCGCGCTACTTACGTGAGACCTAAATGGTGAAGCCGTCGCGCATGGGCACTGCTGTGTTGCTGAGGAGACGCGTTCCTTCGTCGCGCTACTTACGTGGGAGCCAAATGTTGAAGCCGTCGCGCATGGGGACTGCTGTGAGGGTGAGGAGACGCGTTCTTTCCCCGCGCTACTTACATGAGACCTAAAAAGTGAGCCTTTGCACTTGAGGACTGCTTTGTCGCTGAATGGTGAAGCCGTCGCGCACCAGGCCTGCTGAATGGTGTTGCTGATTGCGTCTACTTGCACATTGGTGTGCAGGAAATGTGCTGCGTAAGAACACGACAGCTTTGATACCTTTCTTCAAGTACACTGGAGCCGTACCTCCTGCCCCCTGTGCTGTGGAGGAGCATCAGGCTGTGGAGGAACCTCAGGTCCCTCAGGACGCCTCTTCCTCTTCCTCATCCATGCCAGCCTCTTCCTCCTCCTCATCAATGCCAGCCTGTTCCTCCGCCTCATCAATGCCAGCCTCTTCCTCCTCCTCATCAATGCCAGCAACCAAAGGCAAGGGTAAAGGGCGCCAGGGAAACAAGGAGATGCCAGTCAGGACAGTATATAAGCTGAAGTTTAAGCTTCGTGTTGTCAATAAGTTGCGCCGCATGGAGGAACTCAAGAGGTTGAAGGAACTGGAAAGCACACAGCAAACAGTTGCTGAGGTCTTTAACGTATCACAGAGTCTTGTTTCGAAGTGGGGTGCAAAGGAGAGGCAATTGGAAGAGGCCCTGAAAAAGGGTGGGGCAGCCAGGAAGCAGATCAGTTGCATTTTGAAGCCAAGACCAGGTAAATATCCCCTTTTGGAAAAACAACTGTACACTGACATTCGCACGAAAAGGGTTACGGGTTTGAGGGTGACTACGAAATGGATCCGGATACACATGAAGAAACTGATCAGTAAGGAGCATGGTGACGATGCAGCAAAGGATTGGAAATCCAACCTTTCTGGAGGTTCAAATTTTGTCGCAGGTGGGGCATTTCCTTGCGTCGCAAAACTAACACTAGGAAGCCTTTGTCTGGCCGCCTTCCAAAAGTCAAGACATGGCACGCCCGCCTCGTAAAACGCCTGCCCGGGGGTAAGCAGTTGTGCCCCATATTCGGTCATTGGCCTGTGAGCCACAGGTATGGTGTGGACCAAGTGTCCTGCCATTTTGGAAATAAAGACCCTGTCACACTGCACTGTCACGAGGATGGTCCACGGGTCAGGTTGCCCCCCAACAGTGGAACTGATGTTAAGAGGGACTGCAGCCTGCAGCTTTGCTGCAGATTCATTCCCTAAGGGGGCGTGCAGCCAAATGCAGGGATTATGTTCAAGGGAACTGGACAAAGAGTTCCTAAAGTGGAGACTCATCAGTAGGACAACAGGGTTGTAGTGTTTTGTTAGAAAAAGGCATGAATCAATGAGGAAATTGCATGTGAGTGGGTCCTGCAGGTTTTCGAGCCGTTTTTGCAGTCCATCAACCAACCAGAGGAGGTTTCCCTGTTTTCTGACAACTTGTCAGCACGGACCACTGCACGATTCAGGCGCCTTCTGCGGCGTAAGTGGAACACAAAGCAGCACTTAGAACCAGCAGAAGGCACTGATGAGATTGCTGTGATTGATGCAGGGGTGGGACGAATGTGTAAGAATCACATGCACAGGGCATATGATGAGTGGTGGGAGGAGGAGGATAACAATGATCGTATAGTGAATGGACACGTCCCTGTTTCAGGAAAAAGGATTCTGTTGACAAAGTGGTTGGGCAATGCTTGGGACCACGTGTGTGCAAAGATGGATTTTGACGGGTTGGCCCTGAAAACTGGTTCGGGCTTGGCAAAAGAGCTCTCCAACCAAAAGGACATTAAGCTCCAAGGGTTGGAGGAGGAGTACACTTTCAGCTTGGATGATGGTGGTGATGTTCCATCTGAAAGTGATTCGGAGGAGGAAGATGAAGAGGAGGAAGATGAAGAGGAAGATGATGATGCAAATGGAGAGGAAGGCGTTGATGATGAGAATGAGGTGGATCAGGTGGACCTAGACGGGGCATCAGATGGTTCGGAGGTGCTCGGGCCTGTGAATGTTGACCAACAAGGTCATTTCGTGAAGCCCGCACCGGCTGCGATCCTCCCCCAACCCCCCGAGGACATGGCAATGCACAACTTGAAAAAACACAAGTTGTGCATTCCATTGGATTACGGCCGCAAAGTGGGGTGGGAAATCGGCTGTTTTCCAAGATTTTACCACAGGGGCACCCACAAGGGTGAATATGTCCTGAATTTTGAGGGAGTTGTGTGGTACCAAGCAATGCCTCCCTTGGAGGAATATGGGCCATAGCGGAAATGGGTGTTGTTGCAAGGCACTCCCCCTTGAGGACGAAACACACAAGAGTTGGAATTCATTGGACATTCATGTGTTAGCAATTTCTTGCATGTGCATGTAGCATGTGTTGGCATTTTTTTGCATGTGAATGTCGCATGAAACAAGGAGCATGGTACCTCCGCCCTTGAGGTGGTAGGGGTGACCTTCTTGTTTCATGCACATGCTACGTTGATAAAATCATGGAATACAGCTGAAATTCCTAGGCTGCACATATTCTTAAAACTTTTGGATTTTTATAGCCTGCATAGGCTATATAATCATATTCTTCCGGGTGCAGTGGCACTGTACCCGATTTCTCCACCCTCTTTCCCGTGACTCCCCTAGTCCTTGACCTCACCAGTGCTTCCATGTTTCACAAAATCCAAAGTCCCCAACTCCTGCAACTGCCCTTTGCAACCCTTGGCCCCAAAATCCAAACAAATCCCTTAGGTAAACCCGTTGGCAACCCTTGCTATAAGAAACAAAGACTTGTTCAATGAAGTTGAGTGACCAATGAAGTCCAAACAATGGATCACCAAATTCGATTGACCGTACCCACATCAATGCATGGACACGATCATGGGGAGGGGAACAAGTAAGACAATGTCGGGCAAACAGAGAGGAAGAACCGGGGTAACAGTGAAGCCCTGGAATAGAATATGCAATTATCGAAGACGATGTTGCATCTCTACTCGAAGAATTGATTTGATGTACCGTGCACAATCACACTACGGACATATGACACCATGCGGGCAGAAACTCCATTCAACACATTAAGAAAAATGACATTGACTCACGGGCAGTCATGCACAGCAAAAAGACATCAATGACATCCATATGGTACATGGCAAGACACAAAGCAATCATACACAACACAATGGCATCTGCGGATTCAACATGAGCGTGTCCCCACATGGGTCACACTCACCCTTGCCTACAAGACGGCAAAAGTGGAATTGACAACTACGAGATATGTTCCCACCGTGGATCAAGCATGACACCATGGCCTCCATGGAGACAAAGTACGGCAAGACCACATACATGACTTGTCCACACTCATGAATCACCAATGATCACCTGTACAGTGCTTGCAATGAGGATTCTCAGAGATGAGTCTGGAGAGTGATCTCAGAGCAAAACCTGACACCTGGCATGTGTAACACATCACATATATCATCATGCTGGCAATCCCTTGGTTGTTGACACCGAACGTCAGGTGCCTATCACTTAGCAATAACATACACAATGGCCTGCAAGTGAAAAAACTTGGCGAGTTTACTTGCAGCTCCCCAACAAGGCATCAAGAAGAGCCAGCCCAACAAAGCTCACCTGGCTAGTGTATGCTACATAACGATTGCTGGAATCCTGCGGTCAGAGTGTCGCGAACCAAGGGCAAGAATAAAGTGCAGAGCCAACACACCACATATGCCTCATTCCCTCACATGCATGGACATGCCACTCAGTCCCATCACGTAGTGCCTAATTGCTTGGAAACCGGAGGCATAGAAGGACACAACTGTCAGGTGCATTAGGAACGATCCACACATGGACATGTGAAACCAGTATTGCCTAATTGCACGTTGGTGTGACACTGAACCAGTTCAATGCATGCTACTTAGAGAGAGATTGGGCAACAGTGCTTGGGTAAGAACATGCCCCGGGTGACATGAAGAGACCTAGCTCCGGCCAGCAGAGGGAGTGCAAATGGAGAGATATCCTGGGTCCAATGAGAGCACATCCATGGTGGGATTGTCCTATCTGAAACAGATGTAGTCCCGCGTCTAAGAGAGATCGTCCCGCCCTAATTCAGGCCTTGAGACAGATGGTCCCGCCCCAGTCCATGCACTGAGAGAAAGATCTCACCAATCCATGCGCTAGGAGAGAGAATCCAACCAATCCATGGCCGAATGGGGATGAACTCACAAAAACACGATCCCGAGCGCATAGCCTAGCCATGACCCATGGGAGCATGCATATGCAGAGAGACTTTCGCCTAGCCATGACCCATGAGAGCATGCATATGGAGAGAGACTTTCGCCTAGCAATGACCCATGAGAAGAAGCAGGCACTTGAAGTGAGAATCTCCGACATTGATTGAGGATTATCGCAACACCCAATTGCCAAATCAAATGACCTATCATCATGCCACACTGCATGTTGACAAAGGAGGGATAGTGGATCACCAACCGTGTTCGACCAATGATATGAAATCGCCGAAGGTCAACGAAGTAGGACGGCATAAAAGAGGTTAGCAACCAGGGCATAGGTGCAATTGTCCACCTTTAACATGTTCACCCACTGCACGTGTTCACAACATGTTCCGCGCACACCATCTCCAAAGATTGATTTACCATGAATCACACACAAGGCCACCAGAGGACATAGAATAGAAGTAGAAGACATTCATGGCGGAACAGCGATCGACTTACTTTCTTCCCGCCCGGTGCGCCTACCTCAGCCACTTCCACTTCAACTCCTCTTCCACTAGGGCTTCTGCAGCTTCAAGGGACTCGTGATCCCCCATACACGCAGCCGAAGCAAATGCGCCCATTAACGTGTACCGATCCCTTTTTACGGGGCCTGCCAATGTGGGCCGAGGCACCGAACCAGAGTCAAGCCAGATCTGAATCCGGGCCTCCTATCATCTACTGGAGTTACCCCAGCTTCCAAGTCGCGTCCATTCCCGCAACAGGATAGAATCTAACATTATTAGCACCCGTTGGGACAAATTTTCAGACGATCGGCCCGCATTGAAGAACAGAGAGCACGCGCACACCACCAGGAACACGAGAAGGCCGCGCGCACACACAGCAGGACTTGTCCGAACCAGAAATGTTTAATCCTCCATCCTGTGGTTTATGAATAATATATTTTCCAACTTCTCCTGAAATTATATCCAAAGTCGCTGAAATCGCAGACTTCGCTGACATATGGATCAGTGCAGCCAAATGGGATTCGAACCGCCTTCACAATGCTGCCAGTGCCGCATTGCCTTTTTTTGCTTGCGCTACATGCTTGTCCACCTGATGGTACTCGTGGCACATCGCAATTATGTACTGCGACTTTTTTTTTTGCGGCATGGCGGTCCCCCGCCCGAGACTACACAATTCTGCTGAACTGGGAGGTTCCTCGAACGACGGCAGCTATTTACACCAAAACAGAGGAGACTTTAGGCATAACGTGTCAATGACACTTTTCAAAGAAAACCAGAGGGTTAGGCCTGAGCTTCTGAGATGCTGTTTTGGGCTCGTGCAATTGAATTTGTGTGGATAGAATCACTGAAGTTGTTTCAGCGAAAAAGTAAGTTGTGTTGAGATTGCAAAGGTGAAAGGAATAGAGTGTCTGGGAAAATTTCGTTGATACCGAAAAGGGAAAGTCAGAGGGAAAAACAAAGACAATACACATGCACCACGCAAGCAAACACTGAACCAATTGTTGCATGGACAAGCAGAGGCTTGGTATACCTGAACTGGTGGACTCTTGGTCGCTAGAATTGTCGGAGAGAAGGTCGTCCTCTTGTTCCGAATCAGTATTAGCGCACTCTTGCGCACTAGACCTGTCGTCCTTTTCCGAATCGGGCGAAAGCCACTGACTGCTTGAAGCCTTTTGAACTTCAACTGGTGTAGTAGGTGAGGTAGTGGCGGTTTCGTGGATGGTGTTCGAGTTTGTCTTGTTGATTTTGTTGTTAAAGGGAGGTGCGCTGCAGAGAAGGGTAATTGGCTTGATTGAAGATTGGTAGTGCCGGTTGCACTTCAAGAGGCCGGAGTTTCATGCGTGGAGGCGTTTTGTCCGGTACAAAGGGTAGTTTGGCTTGAGTGTTTGACCTGGGGCTGTTAGTTGCAGTTCTGGCCTTGTTTCGCGTTCGGCATTCTTGACATCTCAGAGGTGTGTGGAGGTTCATGCGAGCATACTATTCAATTCCTGAATTCGATCATTCATAGTTTGAGTTGCACTCTTTGCAAACTCTTGTCTCCGAGTTCGGATCCAGTTGTTCGCTGGAGTCTGGAGCTTGTGCTTGAAATCTCTTCGGTCTTTTCTGGGACTTGACAGTCATCCACCATTCTTCATTGAAGTCTGAGTCAATATTGTGTGCGTCTACATGGATGGTAGGTGGGTGGTAGTGTTTGCCGGCTCTGCTTGACACAGCAAAGGCAAGGGTGTGTTACCTGGATGTGCAAGCTGATTGCTATGGTCAATGTCACGAGCAGAGATCTGTTCCGTCGTTCTGTCTTGATTATTGGCTAGGGCCCCTGGGTCACTTGCGTCAGCTCTGTAAGGAGAGGGCGGCGAAGCGCATGGGTTATGGTCAGGGGTGAAATTGAGACGTGCCGAGAAGCTTGGAGCGACAGAGTAGGGATTGCAAATAAGCGTGTTTGCGGAAGCGTTATCCTGGTTAAACCAACACTGGTTCCAGCCAAGTTCCCAGCCATGTTTATACGGTCATGGCTTGTTGACTGCCAGTAGCTTTGCGATGATTCTGTTGATGTACAGAAGGACCGTTCGTTGGTCCTCCTCGGACAGAGAACGCACAGTCTCAGAAATCGCTGTTGCTGCTGAGAATTGGGCTGCAGGCATGATTGAAGTGAATTAAAGAATCCTCTGTGAAGCGACATCTTCGGGGCGCGATGAATTGTTGTGAATCGTATTAAATTGTCTTGACATTGTTGTAACCAGCGCGACAGTATTTTATGTACTGCGGCTGTTGTGCCCACCCGCGGATCCCGGACATTTCCTTCCCGATTTTTCACTTCTTGACTTTGCGCACGTAATCCTCCTACGCTGCAACTCTTGCTTCATTCATTATGATTTTCTTAGCCCATTCGCATTGGGGAGGCGGCGCCATGTTGCTTTTCGTCAGTTCTCTTTGAAAACTTTCAAATGATGGAGAGAGTGTGCCCTAATCTTGACTCAAGAAAGCATCCATATGGAAATATGTTCGCCTAACCTTGTCCGGAGAGAGGATGCATGCAGTTGAACATACGGTTGCGAAAGCTTGACTAATATGTATCTTCGAGTCTTATGATCATCGCAAAGCCAGAGCATGACTTCCATGAGTATCTCAAAACCAGCGGCATTTGCAGGAAGACATACAGCCCATGAGTCTGAAACAAACAAAGACAACAATTACATGATTCATTGAATGCTGAGTAAAGGTCTTCAGAAGAATGAAGGGTCGGTAGAGAGAGGGTGTGTGAAGGAAGCACCCAATGTACCTTGGAGAGAAAACACTTCATATCCACCTTGACCTTGGGATCATTGGTAACACAAATATTGAGTCAAACGATCAATAACACAAATGACACATGCATGAATGAAAACTGCAATGGCAAGTCTTACAATGAATCACTTACACTTTCATACCAAACATGGTGTTGCACGCCAACAGGTGATGTTGTGGTAGCTACCAATCACCTCATCTGCCTTGCTGCGCCTACCACTACCAAGCTCCTCTCCCTTTGCTTTCTCAATTTCCTTTTCCGAGCTTTGAAGAGTGGTGATTCCTGTGCTAGTTCCCCGGAGGTACTAGCGCTTTCCTCTCAATTTGGTTTGCTACCACCAGTGATCAATGGCCAAGTTCAACCTGTCCCCACATCTCATGGCAATGACGCATGCAACATCATTTTCGCCTCGGATCCCCTTGGTATTTCGGAACACTGATGGATCTCTCTGATGGAAACATGTACCACTGTGACTACTAAAAGGATTGTTCGACGGGCTGGTGCGAAAGATACGCATACCCACCCAGAGCAGCCAATGGATGAATTAGAATCCAAAATGATGTTACCATAACTGCTCTCCATCCACCAAATTGAAATAGTATCAATGCAAAGTCACAATTGCAAAAACAGAATTGAAATTTGCCATTGAAACTAAATTCTTGGTTTCAAGTTTGGGATCAGAATCAATTACTAAGGTCAAAACAAAAGTAAGTACACACACGCCCAGAGCGCGCACCCCAGCCAGGAGTGGCGGGGTACAAGCGGAGCGCGCACACAAACACGCACATCCCAACCCCGCAGCCAGGAGTGGCGGGGCGCAGCCAAAACCCGAGCCCAAGCACACACACCCAAACCGCACACCCCAGCCAGGAGTGGCAGGGTACGAGCGGGACGCGCACACAAACACACAATAACCCCAACACCCCAGCCAGGAGTGGCGGGGCGCAGCCGAAACCCGAGCCCAAGCACACACACCCACACCGCACACCCCAGCCAGGAGTGGCGGGGCGCAGCCGAAACCCGAGGCCAACCACACACGCCCACACCGCACACCCCAGCCGGCAGTGGCAGCGTACAAGCGGAGCGCGCACACAAACACACAGAAACCCCAACAGCCTAGCCAGGAGTGACCGGGCGCAGCCGAAACCCGAGCCCGAGCACGCACACCGACACCGCACACCCGAGCCAGGAGTGGCGGGGTACAGGCGGAGCCCGCACACAAACACGCACAGCCCAACACCCCAGCCAGGAGTGGCGGGGCGCAGCCAAACCCCAAGCCCAAGGACGCACAGCCCCGCCAAGAGTGGCGGGGTACAAGCGGAGCACGCACACAAGCACGTACACCCCAACACCCCAGCCAGGAGTGGCGGGGCGCAGCCGAAATCCGAGCCCAAGCACCCACACCCACACCGCACATCCCAGCCAGGAGTGGCGGGGCGCAGCCGAAGCCCAAGCCCAAGCACCCACACCCACACCGCACACCCCAGCCAGGAGTGGCGGGGTACAAGCGGAGCACGCACGAAAACACACACAAAGCCCCAACACCCCAGCCAGGAGTGGCGGGGCGCAGCCGAAACCCGAGCCCGAGCACACACACCGACACCGCACACCCGAGCCAGGAGTGGCGGGGTACAGGTGGAGCCCGCACACAAACAGGCACACCCCAACACCCCAGCCAGGAGTGGCGGGGCGCAGCCGAAACCCGAGCCAAAGCACGCACACCCCAGCCAGGAGTGGCGGGGTACAAGCGGAGTGCGCACACAAACACACACAAAACCCCAACACCCCAGCCAGGAGTGGCCGGGCGCAGCCGAAACCCGAGCCCGAGCACACACAGCGACACGGCACACCCGAGCCAGGAGTGGCGGGGTACAGGCGGAGCGCGCACACAAACACCCACACACCAACACCCCAGCCAGGAACGGCGGGGCGCAGCCAAAACCCGAGCCCAAGCACGCACAGCCCAGCCAGGAGTGGCGGGGTACAAGCGGAGCGCGCACACCAAGACGCACACCCCAACACCCAAGCCACGAGCGGTGGGGCGCAGCCGAAACCCGAGCCCAAGCACACACACCCAAACCGCACACCCCAGCCAGGAGTGGCGGGGTACAAGCGGGATGCACACACAAGCACACACACACCTCAACACCCCAGCCAGGAGTGGCGGGGCGCAGCCGAAAACGGAGCCCGAACACACACATGCACACCGCACACCCCAGCCAGGAGTGGCAGGGTACAAGCGGAGCGGGCACACAAGCACACACAGGTCCCAACAACCCAGCCACGATTGGCGGGGCGCAGCCGAAACCCGAGCCCAAGCACTCACACCCACACTGCACACCCCAGCCAGGAGTGGCTGGGTACAAGCGGAGCGCGCACGCAAACGCACACACACCCCAACCACCCAGCCAGGAGTGGCGGGCCGCATCCGAATCCAGAACCCAAGCACAACCCAGACCCCAACACAAGCGCCACACAACAGTAGGAAACCCAGTGTCCATAGCCCGGGCACTGAGGCAGCCCGTGCCATGCAGGTGACCCGGCCAAATGAGATCCGGAGCCCGGGGGTAAGGCTGCATCCTAAGGCCTGCGCTGCTTTGGGACTTGAGGCGGAGCGTGCGACACCCAAGCATCTCGGAACCCCAGTACGAAGAACATGCATGCATGCCTTGGGAACGGGATACGCCAGGAAGTCCGGTGAACCTCTGGGGTTCCGCCCAAAGGAGGGGACGTGCGCAAGCAGGGGGGCACACCCTCCCGGCGAGACAAGCACGTCACGCTGGCAGCGATCAGCCTCCCGGTGTTGCCCGGGGCCGCTATGTTGGGGGCCACCAGTCAGGTCTAGCGGGCTGTAAATCGCCTCCGCTCTTCAAGCGGATCTTCCTTCTTTTGTACTACGGCGCGCAGAGCGCGTAGCATGGTGGTTGCGGACGGTTGCACATGGTTGCACAAGTGCAACCTGTGAAATTGGGGGGTTGCACACACCAATGGGGGTAGACAAGAAGCGGTTTTAATGTGAAATATTGTGGTGTGTGATGGTAAAAAACATGGTTCACCTCTCTCTACAACCTATTCATTACAAGCAAACCGTGGAATCACGGTCCCTTTGGTTAGGATGGCATGTCCAAGGGGTTGGTTGTGCAAGGGGGCGGTTGCACAACCCCCGCATTTTGGAATTTTGGGGGGGGGGTGTTACATGGGTATGGGACACACTTTTGGGGCATGTGAGAGGTTTGGGTCATAGTACCCTAATGGAATATGCCATGGGATATTCGGTGGCACCCAAAAACCACCAAAAAAGAGGGTGAAATGAAAGTTTTGGTTGGGTGTGCAAGGGATGTGCAAGTGGCCTATGTCACACTTCATCACAGGGGTTGCACACTAGTGCCGCCATCTACATGGGCAAAACGGGTTCCAAGGGTTCCTGTTCGTCACAGCGGCAACGCGAGCGGGAATCATTGGGCCCCTCTCCACGACCGAGTGCACCCACCTACCTACCTACCTACCTACCTACCTACCTTGAAGAAGCTACCTGGGAACCCTTCTCTGCCTTTGTGCTTCCTGAGTTACGCTTGAATTCTGCTCTGGTAGACTATTTATCCCAGAACAACCTAGGAGAGTTGCTGAGGCTGTCTGAAACACATGCCTCTCAGAGGAAGCCTAGGGACTGAACCCTTCCTATACTTGCCTGTGTGTGTGTGAGCGTGCTGATCCTGAGGACCTCTGGGCAAGCTGCAGAAATGATGTCCTAACTATACCCAAATCTGCACCCTTGCGGAACCCGGCGGATGTCTTTACACGGTGCCACGGGGTACGCCCTTCGTCCTCCCGCCCCTCGGTGCCCAGTTTCTGTGCTGGCACCAGACTTCCTTGGGGGAATACCCAGCGATAACACCAAGGTATTGGTTTTCCCACATGCCTGACTACTACAGGGGAGGGGTGGCCAAAGGTATAGTTAGGACATCATTTCTGCAGCTTGCTCAGAGGTCCTCAGGATCAGCACACTCACACACACACAGGCAGGTATAGGAAGGGTTCAGTTCCTAGGCTTCCTCTGAGAGGCATGTGTTTCAGCGAGCCTCAGCAAGTCTCCTAGGTTGTTCTGGGACAAATAGTCTACCAGAACAGAATTCAAGCGTAACTCAGGAAGCACAAAGGCAGAGAAGGGTTCCCAGGTAGCTTCTTCAAGGTAGGTAGGTAGGTAGGTAGGTAGGTAGGTGGGTGCACTCGGTCGTGGAGAGGCGCCCGATGGTTCCTGCTGGCGTTGCCGCTGTGACCAACAGGAACCCTTGGAACCCGTTTTGCCCATGTAGATGGCGGCACTAGTGTGCAACCCCTGTGATGAAGTGTGACATAGGCCACTTGCACACCCCTTGCACACCCAACCCAAACTTTCATTTCACCCTCTTTTTTGGTGGTTTTTGGGTGCGACCGAATATCCCATGGCATATTCTATTAGGGTACTATGACCCAAACCTCTCACATGCCCCAAAGGTGTGTCCCATACCCATGTAACACCCCTCCCCTAAATTCCCAAATGCGGGGGTTGTGCAACCGCCCCCTTGCACAACCAACCCCTTGGACATGCCATCCTAACCAAAGGGACCGTGCTTCCACAGTTTGCTTGTAATGAATAGGTTGTAGAGAGAGGTGAACCATGTTTCTTACGATCACACACCACAATATTTCACATTAAAACCGCTTCTTGTCTACCCCCATTGGTGTGTGCAACCACCCAATTTCACCAGTTCCACTCGTGCAACCGTGTGCAACCGTCTGCAACCACCATGGTACGCGCTCTGCGCGCCGTAGTACAAAAGAAGGAGGATCCGCTTGAAGAGCGGAGGCGACTTACATCCCGCTAGACCTGACTGGTGGCCCCCAACATAGCGGCCCCGGGCAACACCGGGAAGGCTGATTGCCGCCAGCGTGACGTGCTTGTCTCGCCAGGAGGGTGTGCCCCCCTGCTTGCGCACGTCCCCTCCTTTGGGCGGAACCCTAGAGGTTCACCGGACTTCCTGGCGTATCCCGTTCCCAAGGCATGCATGCATGTTCTTCGTACTGGGGTTCCGAGATGCTTGGGTGTCGCACGCTCCGCCTCGAGTCCCAAAGCAGCGCAGGCCTTAGGATGCAGCCTTACCCCCGGGCTCCGGATCTCAGTTGGCCGGGTCACCTGCATGGCACGGGCTGCCTCAGTGCCAGGGCTATGCACACTGGGTTTCCTACTGTTGTGTGGCGCTTGTGTTGGGGTCTGGGTTGTGCTTGGGTTCGGGTTTCGGATGTGCCCCGCCACTCCTGGCTGGGTGGTTGGGGTGTGTGTGCGTTTGTGTGCGCGCTCCGCTTGTACCCCGCCACTCCTGGCTGGGCTGTGCAGTGTGGGTGTGAGTGCTTGGGCTCGGGTTTCGGCTGCGCCCCACCACTCCTGGCTGGGGTGTGCGGTGTTGGTGTGGGTGCTTGGGCTCGGGTTTCGGCTGCGCCCCGCCACTCCTGGCTGGGGTGTGCGGTGTGGGTGTGGGTGCTTGGGCTCGGGTTTCGGCTGCGCCCCGCCACTCCTGGCTGGGCTGTTGGGGTGTACGTGCTTGTGTGCGCACTCCGCTTGTACCCCGCCACTCTTGGCGGGGCTGTGCGTCCTTGGGCTTGGGTTTTGGCTGCGCCGCGCCACTCCTGGCTGGGGTGTTGGGCCGTGCGTCTTGCTGTGCGCACTCCGCCTGTACCCCGCCACTCCTGGCTCGGGTGTGCGGTGTCGGTGTGCGTGCTCGGGCTCGGGTTTCAGCTGCGCCGGGTCACTCCTGGCTAGGCTGTTGGGGTTTCTGTGTGTATGTTTGCGCGCTCCGCTTGTACCCCGCCACTGCCGCCTGGGGTGTGCGGTGTGGGCGTGTGTGGTTGGCTCCGGGCTTCAGCTGCGCCCCGCCACCCCTGGCTAGGGTGTTGGGGTTTGTGTGTGTTTGTGTGCGCGCTCAGCTCGTACCCCGCCACTGCCGCCTGGGGTGTGCGGTGTGGGTGTGTGTGCTTGGGCTTGGGTTTCGGCTGCGCCCCGCCACTCCTGGCTGGGGTGTTGGGGTTTGTCTGTGTTTGTGTGCGAGCTCCGCTCGTACCCCGCCACTCCTGGCTGGGTCGTGCGGTTTGGGTGTGAGTGCTTGGGCTCGGGTTTTGGCTGCGCCCCGCCACTCCTGGCTGCGGGGTTGGGATATGCCTGTTTGTGTGCGCGCTCCGCTTGTACCCCGCCACTCCTGGCTGGGGTGTGCGGTGTGGGTGTGTGTGCTTGGGCTCGGGTTTTGGCTGGGCCCCGCCACTCCTGGCTGGGGTGTGCGGTGTGGATGTGTGTGCTTGGGCTCGGGTTTCGGCTGTGCCCCGCCACTCCTTGCTGCGGTGTTGGGGTGCGTGTGTGCTTGTGTGTGCACTCCGCTTGTACCCCTCAACTCCTGGCCCGGCTGTGTGGTTTGGGTTTGTGTGCTTGGGCTTGGGTTTTGTCTGTGCCCCGCCACTCCTGGCTGGGATTTGTGGTGTGCGGGTTTGGTGTTGCCTGGCAGCTGTCCTCGTGCCGTGGTTCGTTGTGTCTTGCGCACGCTCTCCGGGTTTGCGGCACCCGGCGGCCGTTGTTGCTCCGCACCTGTCCGTGTGCCTTGGTTGTGGCCGGCGGCGTGCCTCTCTGGCGTGCCTGGTGGCCCGGCGTGGTGCGCCGCCCCTCGTCCGGTCGGGTCGCTCCCGGTGCTCCGGTCGGCTTTCCCGACACCGTGGTGCCTTTCCCCACCCTCGGCTCTATTGGGTGGCTTCGCGGGGCACGCGGAGGCCGGCCGAGAACCGAGCTCATTGTGCCTGCCGCTGGACGCTGCCGAGGCAGCGGCGCTGGGCTCGCTCCGCGTCGTACCCGTTCGGGGCCCCGCGATGGGGTTTTCCCTGGCGAGTCCCTCTGGCGTCGGTCTTGGACTGCCTGCGCTGCGGTGGTTTGCGTGTGTGGACCCGGTCACTGACGCGTCCGGTTTCCCATACCGTCCGTCGTTCGACGGGGGAGTCGGCCGGTGCACCGGGGCTGTTTCGTGTGGACATCGTCAACTCCCCTTGCGGGTCGGAGGACGCCACGCCCGTGTCCCGTGCCTGTGTGCGTGTGCTCGTCCTTCCTGGCCGGGTCAGGCGGGCGGGCCTCCCGGGCGCGTTTTGGTGCGCCTCCCCTTTTCTTCTGACCGCTTTGTCGTTCTGCTTTGCTCGGCCCCCTCCGGGCTGGGGTTGCCCGTTTTGTGGTTCTTTGGTTGCCTTCGCGCCCCCCCCCCCTTTCTCTTTCTTCGTGCTGTTCATTTTTCCGCGCCCTACCCTTGTCTCTTTCTTTCTTCGGTTTCCGGCCCTTGGTGCCTTGGGACTTGGCCCCTTTTCTCTCTTTCTTCCTCCCCCCGTGACTTTTTTCTTTGGCCCCTCCCCCTCCCCCCCCTCCCTTTTTTTTTCTGTACTCGGTTTTTTGTTTCTCATTGCGCGCCCCCATTGTCTCTGGCTTTCTCTGGTTTCCGGCCCCGGGTGCCCTGGGCCTTGGCGCTGTGTGCTGTTTGTTTTGTTGGCCTCCCGCTTCTCGGCTCCCTGTGCGCTCTCGCCTCTCTTCCGGTTCCCGCCTGGCCGTTGGCTGCTCCTTGGTGGTTGCCGCCCCCCCCCCCCTTTTGTGTCCCGCTGTTTTTCTCGCTGCCGCTTCGTGCTCCTTTTTTTTTTCTTTCCCGCTGCGCGTCCCCATTGTCTCTGGCTTTCTCTGGTTTCTGGCCCCGGGTGCCCTGGGCCTTGGCGCTGTGTGCTGTTTGTTTTGTTGGCCTCCCGCTCCATGGCTCTCCGTGCGCTCTCGCCTCTTTTGTGGTTCCCGCCTGGCCGCTGGCTGCTCCTTGGTGGTTGCTGCCCCCCCCCGCCCCCCCCCTTTTGTGTGTCGCTGTTTTTCTTGCTGCCGCCTTGTGCTCCGTTTTTTTTTCTTTCTCGCTGCGCGCCCCGTTGTCTCTGGCTTTCTCTGGTTTCCGGCCCCGGGTGCCCTGGGCCTTGGCCCTGTGTGCTGTTTGTTTTGTTGGCCTACCGCTCCTCGGCTCTCTGTGCGCTCTCGCCTCTTTTGTGGTTCTTGCCCGGCCGTTGGCTGCTCCTTGGTGGTTGCTGCCCCCCCCCCCCCCTTTGTGTCTCCCTGTTTTTTGCACTCCCGCTTTGTGCTCCATTTTTTTTTCTTTCTCGTTGCGCGCCCCCGTTGTCTCTGGCTTTCTCTGGTTTCCGGCCCCAGGTGCCCTGGGCCTTGGCGCTGTGTGCTGTTTGCTTTGTTGGCCTCCCGCTCCTGGCTTCTTCTTTTGTGGTTTTCTCCTGGCCGTTGGCTGCTCCTTGGTGGTTGCTGCCCCCCCCCCCCCCTTTTGTGTCTCGCTGTTTTTCTGGCTGCCGCTTTGTGCTCCGTTTTTTTTGTGCGCCCCCGTTGGCTCTGGCTTTCTGTGGTTTCCGGCCCGGGTGCCCTGGGCCTTGGCGCTTTGTGCTGTTTGTTTTGTTGGTCTCCCGCTTCTCGGCTCTCCGTGCGCTCTCGCCTCTTTTGTGTTTCCCGCGTGGCCGTTGCCTGCTTCCTGGTGTTTGCTGCCCTCCCCCCCCCTTTGTGTCTCGCGGTTTTCGTCGCTGCTGCTCGGTGTTCTGTCTTTCTTTCTCCGCTCGTCAGCGATTCTCGCCGCCTGCCCCCCCCCCCCCCCGGTGCTTTGTGCGGTCTGGTGTTGCCGCGCTGCGCTGCCCTTCTGTGTTGCGTGCTGTGCTGTGGTGCCTCGCCTTGCTGTGTTGTGGGCTGCTGCGTTCTGTGCGTTGTTTGTAGGGGTGTTTTTTTCTGTGTTGTGCTGCGCTGTTGGTTGCTGCTGCGTGTTGTGCCGTGTCTTTGGTCGTGCCATCCGGGAGGGTTGTTCGCGGTGTGGCTTGCTGCCTGGTGGTGGTCTGCGTTGCCGTGTGCGGTGCTGTGCTGTGTGTCCCTGGGTGCGGTGCTGCGCCGCGCTGCTGCGCGTCATGCCTCCCGGTGTTGTGTTGTTGTGTGCTGTGTTGCTTTGTTGCGCTTGTTTGGTGTCGCTGCTTGTTGTGCCGTGTCCTCCGGCGCTGCCTTTCGCCCTGGGGCCCTGTGCTTTGCGGTCCTGTGTTTTGCGGTGTTCCCACGCGCTGTGTGCTCTGTGCCGTGTGTGTTTTGTCGTGGCGTGCTGGTGCGCGCTGTTTTTCGCCGCTGTGCTGCGTGCTGTGTGTGTCCTCGGGTGTCGCGCTGTGTGTTTCCTGTCCTCTCCGCTCTGTGTGATGCTGTGTTCCGTTGTGCTGGTGCGCTTGCGTCGTGCTGTTCGTGTGGTGCGTGCTGTTGCTGGCGCCTGGTGCTGTGGTGTGCTGCTGTGTGTTGTGCTGTTTCCTATTGGTGTTCTGTGGTGCGGTGCTGGGTCTGGCAGCCCGTGGTCGTCTGCTGGCCGTGTGTTTCGGTGTCGGTGTCCCTGTCTGGCCGCGTGGTCTGCTTCCCTGTGGCTGGTGTGGTTTACAGTGGTGCCCTGCTTCCCTGTGTTGTGTTCTGTGGTGCTGTGCTGTCTCGTGGTGCTGTGCTGTTGTGTTCTGCTGTCGTTTTGCAGTGCTGTTTGTGCGTGCTTTGCCCTCCTGTGGCCTGTCGTGGCGTTCTGTGTTGTGCTGTTGGTTGTCTGTGCTGTTTTGTGCCCGGTGGTGGTGTCTGTGTGCTGTGGTGCCCTGTTCCTCCCTGCCGGCACGCACAAAAACATTTATTATGACCCTATGTTACCCCGCGCCCGTCTCCGCGTCGTTGGCTCACGTCGTTGAAGGCTCTGGTCTCGCCGTTCACCGCTTTGTCGCTGATCCTTGGGGTTGTCTTTGATGGAGTTGTCTTGTCTTGAGTTGGTGTACCTGCAGCGAGACGGAGGGCAAAAATTGCGAGGGTGGGGCGGAGAAGGGAAGGCGAGGTACATGGAGAAGAATACAAAGCGAGAGGCTGCAAGTTCAGGGGCGTAGCGTCTTATAAAATATTTTTTGGAGTTTTACGCGTTGCTAGCAGAGCGCGTTTCTTTACTTATACGCCGTGTTAGCGAGCATGGGGCATGGCGTTCTACGTGTACGTTACTTACGGTGTTTACGGCGTTAACTACTCACCTATTTGAGGCCAAAAAATGTTTTGTCGCGTTTTAACGTGTTTCGCAGCGCGCTTTTTCGCCTAGCTGTTTCTTTTGCTAAGTACTTTTATTTTCAGCTATTCAGAAAATGTTTTCGTCGTGTTTTACTTACCTTTTTATCTCGTTCTGGCACAGGACGTCTGCGCGCGCCACCCTCTAAGGCCAAACCCCTGCAGACCACTAGGATAGCTAAGCATTCATGAGAAAATATAGAAAAATGTATAGGCTCTAGATTAATGTCAGCGCCTCAGTCAGTCCAGGTAATGGTGCATAAGTCCAATCATTTGGGGGGTCAGGGGTCTGCACAACATCCATTGATCAATGCTTGGTTGTATAGGTCAAAATGTCTTCTCACCCCTTCTTGGTTAGGCCAATACTAAGAAAAAAATGTGCTATGCCTTTAGGCCTCTCTATCACAACTAAAGCTGACCTTTTGGCAGGGAAATACACTTTTTCTTACTCCCCCCTTGTGCTGTGGTGGCCACCACTGTCGCATTTTGAAGGAAAAAGGGAATTTCTCTTGGCCTCCCCATCGCTTTAACATTTGCTTAAAATTTCCTATAAAAAAAACATCATTGGAAAGAAGGCCCTGCATCAGGGCGGTCGCCAGGTTTTGCTTAGTCATAACAGACACCTACAGCTCCGACTGCGCTCATTGGCGTCGCTGGGGCAGCTGTGGCTTGGTAGGGGGTTAGAATGCGCATGCCAATACTTGTGTGCATACATCTCTCCCTCCAAATAGCAAAATGCAGTGCAATACGCAAACACCAACGCAGGACACGATCAGGGCACGCTGTCTGGGGTCTCGATGAACCTGCGGTCTGACCTGATCTGTCCTTAATGGCGTTGAAAGTTAGTTTACCCTCATGGGGGTTTGGGGTTCTGGACAGTGGTCCAGGAGTCAGTTTTTCGGCCAGAACACGGCCTACTCCACTGTTTGCGCTCCAGGATATCTGCAGAGAAAGGGCGAAGGTTTGAGGGACTGACAAACATGCAACGATCGACGCAAAAACCAAAATCCGTCAAGTGACGCCCCATTTTTCTTCTGAAAGCACACACCTGTCAAGAATCTCCATGTGCATTAAATGCACATTTTTGCAAAATTTTATTTCACCACAGGAATTTTTGAATTCCTGGATTTACACGCAGAGAAAAGCGGCGCGCCGGAGCGCATCCTCATTGGGCGCCGGAAAAGACACGAAAAAAAGATTATAACAGTATGTCACGCATTAATCAAGAAATGACGAAACACACAATAAATAATAAACGTAGAGATTCCCCGCATGCTTCTAGGAGCAATCAACTATGTAGAATTCGAAAAACTCAATATGAATTCAAAGAACAAGGTATAAGCATACAGGTTTTGTTTGCTTCGTATGCAGCATTGACATTGCTTGTCTACTGTTACCGTGAACTCGCCGTGTAGCGACACAAACATAGAGTAGAGGGACAGATTAGAAGATTGCACGATGATTGGAGGTACGATCAACTGATTAGAACATACACACACGTGCATAAACGCTTGCTTCGCTTGTCTTTCGTTTTATCCTCCACCTGCTTTGCTCTCGAGCAGTAGGTAAGGTGGGTAAGCCAAAGAGGGGCCACCCCCTGGTGGAGTTCGTGATTGTGGTATGGCTCGGTAGGAAAAGAAAGATAAAAACCGTAGAGTGGCGAACTCGTCCATACCTGTGCATGCATATGGCGCATTAAAGGGTAGGCCACGCGTGTTGCGCACGGTATAACCCTTGCTTAGGTTACCCAGGGGCTCCATCCTACTTTTCTCAAGAGAATGGGTGGAGTTCCTTAAGCTTGCTTGCTTGCACCTGGGTTCAGGAACAGCGTATTATAGGTCAGCCTAAGAAGCGTATAACACGTGGAGGCTGGCTTGGTTCCTCCGTCTCAAACCCAGGCCATCCGCCTTTGCTTTACAGGTGGGCAGGTAAGGGTGAATTGGTGCAGCTGCAGTTGGCTTCGGCGACTTTGGATTTTTCTGCCCAAGCTAAAACGGGCGCTGATCGAACAATCAACAAACTGTGCCTCAGCCAGGAGTGGTGAGGGCAGTCCAACATCTTCGACATACACGCTGTGCACGCACACAGAGCACTCCTTCCCTCCGAGCCCTCACAGGGAAACGCGTAGTGGCTTCCCTGTTAGGCCACAGTCGCTTAGTAGCGCTCTGTTCTCTTGTCCTTTCACAGGTGGGCCACTAGGGCCTGAGACACGTTCTTGAACAACACCAAGTAGTGTGTGTGTTTAGGAGGGGTAAGCCAGGGTGAGGGCTTGAGCCCAGAGCTCCTTCATCCTTCGATGGCTGGTGCCACTGTAGTGAATGTAGGACCTGTCGTGTTTGTGTCACTGTCCCGCCTGTTTCCTGAAATTTCATCAGGGGTTTGGTGGGCAGTGGCAGTGGTAGTCTAGATTTTGGTCACGTAGCAAACAGGCGTTTTCATGCCTCATAGCTTTTGGCCACCCCTCCCCTGCAGTAGGCAGGCATGTGGGAAAACCAATACCTTGGTGTTATCGCTGGGTATTCCCCCAAGGAAGTCTGGTGCCAGCACAGAAACTGGGCACCGAGGGGCGGGAGGACGAAGGGCGTACCCCGTGGCACCGTGTAAAGACATCCGCCTGGTTCCGCAAGGGTGCAGACTTGGGTATGGTTAGGCCATCATTTCTGCAGCTTGCTCAGAGGTCCTCAGGATCAGCACACTCACACACACACAGGCAGGTATAGGAAGGGTTCAGTCCCTAGGCTTCCTCTGAGAGGCATGTGTTTCAGCGAGCCTCAGCAACTCTCCTAGGTTGTTCTGGGACAAATAGTCTACCAGAACAGAATTCAAGCGTCACTCAGGAAGCACAAAGGCAGAGAAGGGTTCCCAGGTAGCTTCTTCAACTCCAAACCCTTCCCAGAGGGTGAGCAAGCGCCACCCTTGGTGATAGCGGTGTCGGATAACCGACTCCACCACGTAGAAGCCTTCCTTAGCCATCTCCTCGGCATTCATGTCGGGGAGTTCTCCTTCAACTTGCATTGGGCTGGGAGCGCCCTGTAGGTCCAGAGCGGCGATCTCCTCGTCGTTTAGTTCCCATTCTTCCCCACAGAAGTCCTCTGGGTCGTAATAGCGCTTGAGCTGTTGAGCAGCGCACACCAGGGTCTGTATTGTGCTTGTACTTAGGGTGCACAATAAACCCTTTTATCCTTGTCTTGCAGTTCAAAATCAAATTGGTTTAAATGAATTTCTCCATTCAAATTGATTCCCTTGGCAAGCACAAAGTAGGCAACAGCCAGAAGACGAAGTCGTGAACGAACATTGAGCTGGACCAACTGGCTGGTCCAGTAATACGGGTTCACATGCCTAAATAACAAGAGAATTGATATAACAATACATTCTCATTAAAAAAGGCAATACAGCCTATACTTTAGCAACTTTCTGAGTAGTCCTTTGAGTCACAGGCACTGTCGACATTACATAAATCACTGTCGGCGGCAAAAGATGGCGACAGTTGCGACAGGCCATCTGAAGCTTCCAAATAGCTTCCAAATAGCTTCCAATACATTGGAACCTCCGAAAGTGTCATAAAACATGATTAAATCACATTATAAGCATATGGAATGTGATTGTTCATGTATGGCTACTAATGTATCCTAGATCTCTGCTCTCTGTAGTGTACCTAAGATCAGTAGACTCTACTAGTAAGCTATAGGCTTGAGATATAAGCCAAATATTAGCAAATATCCTAGTGTTCTAGGGTCTTGAAGCTCTCAGAGGGCTACTAGAGATCCTCTGGAAAGCTTCTGAGAGGCCCCAATGCCCCAACTTATTACACCCCCTTCCTACGCTTCATGCAGATTCGCTAAGAATGTTCATGACAAGCTGATAATCTGACATAAGGAGGGGTATGGGCATAAGGCACGCTCATATTGAATGTTCTGAGTGTCTGATGTAGTGTGTTACTACCCCCTTCCTAGAGGTAAAGATGTATCTCCACCTAAGAGGGTAAAGTGCCTAAGTCTTGAGTATGGTAGGGCTCAAAATGAAACATGAGAAACACTAAGCAAAAAGCTAGCATACAAAGTATGAATAATGATAATCTAAATCTTCAGGCAAACAAGGAGGGTAAGGGTAATACACCTGGATGTAGACGTATAAATTACGATGAGCTATACAGGAAATCAATACCAATTGAGATTGAAATGCAACATCCGGGTTAAACTGGAAGTTCAAGCTCTGCCTAAGCTGTCTTTTGACATGACTTGTCTTTGGCATACAAAGAGAGGATATACCACCTTCCTCAATGGACGCGTTACATGTGGCTACCTAATGCAATGGATGCATTGCGGTACCTATTTGATGCAATGGGTTTCTTGGCCTCCATTACATGGACAGAGAAAGCGAGGCAACATGAATAATGACCAAGGTAGGTAGGTAGGTAGGTATCTTCGGGAGCTCGGGATGCCTCCTTTGACGGTGCAGGAAGAAGGTCTTACCAAGGGGACGTCCTGTCCCTCCCACTGCCCTATGTTAGGTGCCTCTTGAGCCGCTCCCGCATGTGCTTGGGAAGGCATTGTCGCGGCCACCCGGTCCATGTGTCCCAGGTGGGAGGGTGTCCCCACATGTGTCCATGAGTAGGGCCACATGCCCCCTCCTTTGGGCGGCAGCTCTGGGGGCTGCCCAGCCGTGTGGAGTATCTCTCACCACAAGGGGTATTGCTCCCGCTTGTCTACGGTACGACCGCCTCACCCTTGTGGCTTGAGTTGCGGGGCCGCTCCGCTTGGCAGGCGACCCCCTCCTGGACTGTGTACCGGCTCGCCTGTCACCGGTTGCTTCCATGGCTCCGGGTGACGTTTGCCATGGTCCCCGATGCAGCCTGGCCGGGCTCGGACCAGCAGCCTTGGAGTACCGCTCCTGCCACTGGCCCGGTGGGTCGGCTGGGTCGCCCCAGTGTGTCCGACCCATGGGGTGTTGGTTCTCTCCTGTGTGTGCGGTGTCCTGGGCCACCCGGCTCCTGTTCACCGATGTGCCCGCTCGGTGTGTTGTTTTGCGTGTGCGGTGTCCTGGGCCTCCTGGCTCCTGTTCACCGGTGTGCCCGCTCGGTGTGTTGTGTTGCGTGTGCGGTGTCCTAGGCCTCCCGGCTCCTGTTCACCGGTGTGCCCGCTCGGTTGTTGTTTTGCGCCTGCGGTGTCCTGGGCCTCCCGGCTCCTGTTCACCGGTGTGCCCGCTCGGTGTGTTGTGTTGGGTGTGCGGTGTCCTGGGCCTCCTGGCTCCTGTTCACCGGTGTGCCCGCTCGGTGTGTTGTGTTGCGTGTGCGGTGTCCTGGGCCTCCTGGCTCCTGTTCACCGGTGTGCCCGCTCGGTGTGTTGTGCTGCGTGTGCGGTGTCCTGGGCCTCCCGGCTCTTGTTCACCGGTGTGCCCGCTCGGTGTGTTGGGTTGCGTGTGCGGTGTCCTGGGCCTCCTGGCTCCTGTTCACCGGTGTGCCCGCTCGGTGTGTTGTGTTGCGTGTGCGGTGTCCTGGGCCTCCTGTTCACCGGTGTGCCCGCTCGGTGTGTTGTGTTGCGTGTGCGGTGTCCTGGGCCTCCCGGCTCCTGTTCACCGGTGTGCCCGCTCGGTGTGTTGTTTTGCGTGTGCGGTGTCCTGGGCCTCCTGGCTCCTGTTCACCGGTGTGCCCGCTCGGTGTGTTGTGTTGCGTGTGCGGTGTCCTGGGCTTCCCGGCTCCTGTTCATTGGTGCGCCCGCTCAGTGTGTTGTGTTGCGTGTGCGGTGTCCTGGTCCCTCTCGGCTCCTGTTCACCGGTGTGCCAGTTCGGTGTGTTGTTTTGCGTGTTCGGTGTCCTTGGCCACCTGGCTCCTGTTCACCGGTGTGCCTGCTCCGTGTGTTGTGTTGCGTGTGCGGTGTCCTGGGCCTCCCGGCTCCTGTTCACCGGTGTGGCCGCTCGGTGTGTTGTTTTGCGTGTGCGATCTCCTGGGCCTCCTGGCTCCTGTTCACCGGTGTGCCCGCTCGGTGTGTTTTGTTGCGTGTGCCGTGTCCTGGGCCTCCCGGCTCCTGTTCACCGGTGTGCCCGCTCGGTGTGTTGTTTTGCGTCTGCGGTGTCCTGGGCCTCCCGGCTCCTGTTCATCGGTGCGCCCGCTCGGTGTGTTGTGTTGCGTGTGCGGTGTCCTGGGCCTCCTGGCTCCTGTTCACCGGTGTGCCCGCTCGGTGTGTTCCGTTGGGTGTGCGGTGTCCTGTGCCTCCTAGCTCCTGTTCACCGGCGTGCCCGCTCGGTGTGTTGTGTTGCGTGTTCGGTGTCCTTGGCCACCTGGCTCCTGTTCACCGGTGTGCCTGCTCCGTGTGTTGTGTTGCGTGTGCGGTGTCCTGGGCCTCCCGGCTCCTGTTCACCGGTGTGCCCGCTCGGTGTGTTGTTTTGCGTGTGCGGTGTCCTGGGCCTCCCGGCTCCTGTTCACCGGTGCGCCCGCTCGGTGTGTTGTGTTGCGTGTGCGGTGTCCTGGGCCTCCTGGCTCCTGTTCACCGGTGTGCCCGCTCGGTGTGTTCCGTTGGGTGTGCGGGGTCCTGTGCCTCCTAGTTCCTGTTCACCGGCGTGCCCGCTCAGTGTGTTATGTTGCGTGTGCGGTGTCCTGGGCCTCCCGGCTCCTGTTCGCCGGTGTGCCCGCTCGGTGTGTTGTGTTGTGTGTGCGGTGTCCTGGGCCTCCCGGCTTCTGTTCACCGGTGTGCCCGCTCGGTGTGTTGTTTTGCGTGTGCGGTGTCCTGGGCCTCCCGGCTCCTGTTCACCCTGTGCCCGCTCGGTGTGTTCCGTTGGGTGTGCGGTGTCCTGGGCCTCCTGGCTCGTGTTCGCCGGTGTGCCCGCTCGGTGTGTTGTGTTGCGTGTGCGGTGTCCTGGGCCTCCTGGCTCCTGTTCACCGGTGTGCCCGCTCGGTGTGTTGTGTTGCGTGTGCGGTGTCCTGGACCTCCCGGCTCCTGTTCACCGGTGTGCCCGCTCGGCGTGTTGTTTTGCGTCTGCGGTGTCCTGGGCCTCCCGGCTCCTGTTCACCGGTGTGCCCGCTCGGTGTGTTGTGTTGCGTGTGCGGTGTCCTGGGCCTCCTGGCTCCTGTTCACCGGTGTGCCCGCTCGGTGTGTTCCGTTGGGTGTGCGGTGTCCTGGGCCTCCTAGCTCCTGTTCACCGGTGTGCCCGCTCGGTGTGTTGTTTTGCGTGTGCGGTGTCCTGGGCCTCCCGGCTCCTGTTCGCCGGTGTGCCCGATCGGTGTGTTGTGTTGTGTGTGCCGTGTCCTGGGCCTCCCGGCTTCTGTTCACCGGTGTGCCCGCTCGGTGTGTTGTTTTGCGTGTGCGGTGTCCTGGGCCTCCCGGCTCCTGTTCACCGGTGTGCCCGCTCGGTGTGTTGTGTTGCGTGTGCGGTGTCCTGGGCCTCCTGGCTCCTGTTCACCGGTGTGCCCGCTCGGTGTATTGTGTTGCGTGTGCGGTGTCCTGGGCCTCCCGGCTCTTGTTCACCGGTGTGCCCGCTCGGTGTGTTGTGTTGGGTGTGCGGTGTCCTGGGCCTCCTGGCTCCTGTTCAGCGGTGTGCCCGCTCGGTGTGTTGTGTTGCGTGTGCCGTGTCCTGGGCCTCCCGGCTCCTGTTCACCGGTGTGCCCGCTCGGTGTGTTGTTTTGCGCGTGCGGTGTCCTGGGCCTCCCGGCTCCTGTTCACTGGTGTGCCCGCTCGGTGTGTTGTGTTGCGTGTGCGGTGTCCTGGGCCTCCCGGCTTCTGTTCACCGGTGTGTCCGCTCGGTGTGTTGTGTTGCGTGTGCGGTGTCCTGGGCCTCCTGGCTCCTGTTCATCGGTGTGCCCGCTCGGTGTGTTGTGTTGCGTGTGCGGTATCCTCGGCCTCCCGGCTCCTGTTCACCGGTGTGCCCGCTCGGTGTGTTGTGTTGCGTGTGCGGTGTCCTGGGCCTCCTGGCTCCTGTTCACCGGTGTGCCGGCTCGGTGTGTTGTGTTGCGTGTGCGGTGTCCTGGGCCTCCCGGCTCCTGTTCACCGGCGGGCCCCGCGGTGTGTTGTGTTGCGTGTGCGGTGTCCTGGGCCTCCTGGTTCCACCGGTGTGCCCGCTCGGTGTGTTGTGTTGCGTGTGCGGTGTCCTGGGCCACCTGGCTCCTGTTCACCGGTGTGCCCGCTCGGTGTGTTGTTTTGCGTGTGCGGTGTCCTGGGCCTACTGGCTCCTGTTCACCGGTGCGCCCGCTCGGTGTGTTGTTTTGCGTGTGCGGTGTCCTGGGCCTCCTGGCTCCTGTTCACCGGTGTGCCCGCTCGGTGTGTTGTGTTGCTGTGCGGGGCGTTGCTGCGGGGCGCTCACTCGTCCATCCGGACGGCGGCTATCGTAGCCGGCAGGGGCTGGGTACCCTCCGGGCGCACACACGTCCATCCGGACGGGCGCTGTTCGTAGCCGGCAGGGGATGGGTACCCTCCGGGCGCGCACTCGTCCATCCGGACGGCGGCTGTTCGTAGCCGGCAGGGGCTGGGTACCCTCCGGTCGCGCACTCGTCCATCTGGGCGGCAGCTGGCGTGCGTGTGCTTGCTCTTTGCGGCTGGGTCCGGCCGGCCGGCCGTCCGGGCGCGTTGTGGTGCGCCTCACCTTTTCCATTGGCCGCTTTGTCTTTCTGCTTTGCTTGGCCCCCTCCGGGCTGGGGTTGCCCCCCTCTCTCTCGCTGCCCTTGCCGTTCCTCGTTGCCTTGGCGCTGTGCTTTGGTTGTTTTTCTCCGCCTTCCGCTGCCTGGCTCTTCGTGCGCTCGCGCCTCGTTTGTGTCTCCCGCTTGGCCGTTGGCTGCTGTTTGGTGGTTTCTCCCCCCCCCCCCTCCCCTTTTGTGCCTCGCGGTTTTCGTCGCTCCTGCTTGGTGCCTTGGTGTTTTTTTTTTTAGGGGGGGAGAAACAGGCTTAGATGTTGGAGATGGGAGGTCCTACAACCCGTGAGCACCCGTAGGCCCTCACATGGCTATGACTCTCGAGCCATCTCTTCCACCCGTGCACTGTGCGACCCTTCTTCTTCTTCCCCTGTGCGCCCCCGTTGTCTCCGGCTTGCTCTGGTTTCCGGCCCCGGGTGCCCTGGGCCTCGGCGCTGTGCGTTGTTTGCTTTGTTGGCCTTCCGCCTCTCGGCTCTCCGTGCGCTTGTCCCTCTTTCGTGCTTTCCACTTGGCTGTTGGTTGCTCCCCGGTGGTTGCTGCCCCCCCCCCCCCCCCTTTTGTCCCGCGGTTTTCGTCGCTGCCGCTAGGTGCTGTGTGCCGTGTGCTGTGTTGTGCTGTGCGTCCCTGGGTGCGGTGCTGCGCCGCGCTGCTGCGCGTTGTGTCCTCCGGTGTTGTGCTGTCCTGTGCTGTGTTGCGTTCGTTGGGTGCCGCTGCTTGTTGCGCCGTGCCCTCTGGCGTTGCCCGTTGCCCTGGGACCCTGTGCTCTGCGGCGCTGTGTTTTGCGGTGTTCCCCCGCGCTGTGTGCTCTGTGCTGTGTGTGTTTTGTTGTGGCGTGGTGGTGCGTGCTGTTGTTCGCCGCTCTGCTTTGTGCTGTGTGTGTCCCGGGGTGCTGTGCTGTGCGTTCCCTGTCCTCTCCGCTCTGTGCGGTGCTGTGCTTCGCTGTGCTGGTGCGCTCGCGTTGTGCTTTTCGTGTGGTGCGTGCTGTTGCTGGCACCTGGTGCTGTGGTGTGCCGTGGTGCGGTGCTGGGTCTGGTGGCCCGTGGTTGTCTGCTGGTAGCGTGTTTCGGTGTCGGTGTCCCTGTCTGGTCGCGTGGTCTGTTTCCCTGTGGTTGGTGTGGTTTGCTGTGGTGCCCTGCTTCACTATGTTGTGTTCTGTGGTGCTGTGCTGTCGCGTGGTGCTGTGCTGTTGTGCTCTGCTGTCGTGTTGCGGTGCTGTTGGGGCTTGCTTTGCCCTCCTGTGGGCTGTCGTGCTGTGCTGTGTTGTGCTGTTGGTTGGCTGTGCTGTTTTTTGCCCGGTGGTGGTGTCTGCGTGCTGTGGTGCTCTTTTCCTCGTGCTGTGCGTTCCCTGTCTTCTCCGCTCTGTGCGCTGCGGTGCCTTGTTGTGCTGGCTGTGGTGCCCTGCTTCCCTGTGTCGTGTGCTGTGGCGCTGTGCTGTCGTGTGGTGCTGTGCTGTCGTGCTCTGCTGTCGTTTTGCGGTGCTGTTGTTGTTTGCTTTGCCCTCCTGCGGCCCGTCGTGCGGCGCCAGTGTTGTCTGCGCTGTTGTTGGTGCCTCGTGCTGTGGCGTGTCCCTGTGTGTTGTGGTGTCTCCCTGGGCGTTCTGCGGTGTGGTGGTGCTGCTCTGGTGTGTCGTGGTGTCTTGCTGTGCTGTGCGTTGTCCTGTGGTGTCCTGCGCCCTGTGCCGTGTCCTGCCGTGCCGTGCTGCCCTGCGGTGCTGTGCTGGTTCGCTGTGCTGTGCGGTTGTCTGCGCTGCTGGTGTTTGTTTTTCCTTTTGTCCTCTTTTCAATATTGACCAACTGTTGATTAGTTTAGCGGGTAGGGATAACTCATAGTTTGTGTGGGGAGGGTGGCAGTCACATTGGGTAGAGATCATCTGACCCGGATCTGCTCTTTCTTATCCCGGCCACGGGGATTGATCCATCTGGGGGTACGGGGATTTATACTAATACTTCAACCAAAAAAGCGTTGGAAGATATAGTCCGTCATTACCAACCTTTTGCTCATACTTTCTGGCTATCTCTAAAAACACAGCTGAAACATCAGAAACCTATCATGCCTAGAAATCATCTATAAAAGAATCAATGTTCCATCACGGCGGCATAAAGCAATATGCATCGCGCTCCTATTGGGTTACATACAGCATTACGTACCATGATCCTCAGTAGGACATAGCCCACAGGAATTCAATGAGAACTGAAGCTAGCGGGAATACTGAGTTGTGTAGAAATGTCCTAAATGACTTCAATCACCAATGCAAATAATTCGCACGAAGAAATGAAGATGTAGAAGTGTGTTCATCATGTACTTTCGGAGAAACAAGATGTATGGGTTGTGGCAAGTGCTAAAGATGACAAAAACCGATGAAGGGTATGTGAATGTAGGGTTTTGGTTTACGGGTAGGGGTGGGTTGGTCCCCTGGGGTTGGTTGGAAACAGAGTAGGTAAGTAATAAGTGAGAAAAAGTTGAAAGGTCGGAAATTTCATGGAACGCCGTCCAGCTCTAGTGCGAGCCAACGGATATTCTACACGACTGGAGGGTCGCCACTGCCTCATACCTGAAATGTATCATTGTCAGGTTGTCTCAGACAAGTAGAAGTAGTAAATCTCCGAAAAATGCTATTGTAGTGTGTGTGATCCGTACCTTAGCGAAAGACCAATTACGGCGAGCCCCTTGCCCAGCAGATGGTTGTACAAAGCCATCCGTGCGGGGGCCTGTCTTCCTACATGATGAATGAATTCTGCTCAACTGAATTGCAGGATTCAGGCTATCCTCGTGGAGCTTAAATCCGTCATCTATCTCTACCGCAAGACAAGGGGTCTATCCCACTGCAGGGAAAGTACTTATCTACCCGCGCCAGGGTAGAAGCCCATTACTGTAGGCTTTCGATACCTTTTGATAATCCTTTTCAACGAGCCTACCGTAGTGCACCGCTGCTCTCGGTGGCTACTGGCGTAGGACTCTTCACTAACACATCGCCGAATGCATTAGCCAAGTCACAGGCTAAGTGACCAAGCTTAAACCCGTTCACTTGTGGTACAGAAAACAAACATGTGGCGGGGTGAGACCAATGGGGGCTCCTGTAAGCGGACATTGACTATGTACACGAAGGAAATGACTTAGAAATTGGCTGGTATGTAAAAATTTGATGGATGTGGTACTACAGCAATTCCTCAGAGTGTGATATCCACAGAAATAAATGGAAGAATCAAACAATTCATGGTATGTGTTTTTGTGTGTGTTGTATGTGTAGTGTGATGAGGGAGGGGATGTGTGAAAAATCCAATTAGGAGTGTCAGGAATCTGATGGTCTGGCTGCAGGGATGGAGTATGTGATGTTGTAGACTGTGGACACTCAATTGAGCACTCTAAAAGCCAGTAATGGAGGCTGTACCAGGCGATCTAGCGAAAGTTAACGAAGTCGAACGTACCCGTAGTGGTTCGGTAGCAAATTTAAGAATAAACTAGCTCCTTAGACCAAATGGCCTAGGTCAATGATGGCGAGGGTTCGAAAAGAGATTCATTCCTCACAACTTGCAGTGAATCATCAAAAGTTGAGTGGATACGAATGGATTGTCTGTCGCTGCGATCCAAAACTCGGGGTCTATTGCGCAAATGGTGCTCATAGAACTACGTAGGGCAGATCAATTATGGACCATATTGCATGTTGAGAGTTATGGGCAAACCTTTGCAATAAGGAAGTAATGCAATGTAAGATTTGCAAAGTGAAATGCAATGAATGAGTGACCTTTTTCAACGAAATGAATGAAATGCAATCCGAATGGAGAGTAGAATACGTCACTAGTCAAACACTTGCCTTGACGGCCATGCAATGAGGGAAGAGGTGCATGGTACAGTGAAATGAGGACAAATCACCTCCTAGCTCAAATGCAATTGTGCTCAAATGGAATACCTTTACAAATTCAGGCTTCCAGAAAGGGTCTCAGCACACGCATGAGTGGCGGACCGTGACCAGCAGTCATGTAGTCTATGCAGAGTCTCAGCAACCCAAGATAGGGCACAGCAACCCAAGATAGGGCACGGACCGTGCTCAGAGCTACATCGAACTATGTCGGGTGTACGGTAAAGAGATGAGAATCAGTTAAATGGCATTGCACGCTAACATTCCGGCCTGCACCTACTGGAATGGTTACCCCTCTTACAGCACCAGCGCCTTGCGGCACTTTTCCTCACCACCCTGCCCCACAGAGGGAGGACCAGAGACATTAAGTTGCGTACAACCGTTAGCATTACGGTAATACCATAAAATCAATGTACCTCCTACACTAGCTAGTTAGCTAGCTAGCTAGCTAGAGCTAGTAAGTAAGAGTAAGTAAGTTTTGCAAGCTTCTTTCACGACCAGTTGCCACCACCAACCTCCCTAATTGGAGAATGGTCACAAGGACCCCGAGAGAGGTCAATGGCAATGGTTTGGTCGAATGCGGTCTTTTACTGTTTCACTTGGGTGCTCCTGCATTGAGTCTTTCTTTTCCGCCTTCCGCTCACACCCGCCTTTCTCCACCCTCGTCCTCGGTGCCCTATTTCACCGCATGGCCCAAGCTCTGTCTGCGCGGCTACCGGGACCATGTCGAACTCGTGGGCCCTACGCACCATCGGGTACCCTGTAATCAGGGCCCTAGGTTCGAAGGAGTCGCCGAGCGCATAGGACGGTGAATGTGGCGGTCGCAAGCGGTCTGTTAATTGTTGTGGCCAAGTTTGTTTTGTGGCCGAAAAAAGACAACAAAAATGTTTCACTATTTTTTGTGTGTCTAAGTACCTTCTAAGGTATTTAGCTTTCTATCTAGGCTAAGCCTAGTCAAAATGAATCGAAACTGATGCAAACAATCACAAACTGCAATATCATACAATGATTCAATGTTAGAACACCAAAGATTCGCGAATGGTTTACCCAATAATGACGCCAAAAACCTTTTTTTTCTTAAGATGCCCAACTTCTGCACCATTTTTCTGACCTATGTCGCTGAGATGTCAGAGAGGTCATATCTGCACTCTGTAGAGCATGTCCTGTGGATTTCAAAACATATTTGATGTTGCCACAACTCATCATATGCTCAGGAAATAGAAATTGGAGGGAGACACATGAATCTCACATGCAACACATGCTGAAAAACCACCAAAAGCACAATGAAATCGAACTATTTTACTGTCATCCCATTTTTAGTTCAATGCAATGATTGCACAGCTGCAGACTAGACACCATTACCTTTCCAAAACAGCTTTGATCACCATTCAACTCACCATAGGCTCTGAGAAAAGTCTTTTTCTTGTAGCATCATGACCCCAAAAAATTGAAAACATGCTTTCATGTACCAAGTTAACCACCATGGGAAAAGTCCGTTCTTGACCACAGAAATTCAAAGTAAACATGTTCTCGAAGCTCTATGCTCCAGTGTTTGTAAAACATCTTGGTTCAGGTTGGAACTCACCATGGTCTCAGAGAAATGATTAAACCTCCAAGGCCATTGTGCAATGTTTTTGACCAAGTGGTTTGTGTGGTAACTTGTTGCATTTTTACCATAGCCATTCCCATTTTTTGAAAGTAAACTTGACTCAGGACTTGAAAGCCCGTACTTCAGTGTTGTGTAGAAAACTAATATTGAACCTCAAACCTTTTTTCTCCAGGAGATATGAAAGAAGCACAAAAGGCACCTTTGAGGGGTTTTGGGGGTGTGGTGCATGGATTGCTTTGTTGGGGATGATGAAAATAGCAAAAAAAAACTTGATTTCGAGGAAGTGAAGTATGATATAGAAGCGTACTACTGTGTACTTTCGAAAAATGCTTGGCTCAGACTTTTGCAGCGCAGTTGCGTGAAGATATGCGTAAAACACCAAAAGTCATTTTGGGTGTTTTTGAGGGTTGGGCAAAACGTGATGCATGGGGCGGTTTGAAAAAATCACAGAAAAAAGCCCTTGAGAAGGTGAACCAAAGTGAGTGTCGCATTTGAAAGCTAGCGCTCTCTACTTTACAATGGCGCTTTCGTTAGCGCGATTCAATGCAGTTGCGCGCAGTTATGCGTGAAATTACTTAGGCATTTTTCGACATCTTTGGCCTTTTGAAACATCAAAGAGATGCAAGCAATGAGACACAATTCAAAGCTTTTGGGCTCCAAGGAGGGTGCAATGTGACTGGGGTGGGGATTTATAGTCACGGACCATCGCGTTTGCCCCTTCCCTTGACATACGGTCAGCTAGTAGGACCGTAAGCTTGGAGAAGTAAAGCCTTGAGAAGCAAACCAACAAGCATGCAAAATGTAGCAAACAAAGGCCACACAATTGATGGCTCTAGCCCTCAAAGAGCCTCAAGAGAGCCTCTGGAAGCTAGTTCGCAGCGCTCCTGCAGCACGTTGTCGCCGTAGAAGTCGTCGTCGTTGTCGCTGAAGCGCTGTGAAGTCGCCTTGTGTTGTAGAAGTTCACCACACATTTGAAATTTCTTGTTCACTAAAAATCTTTCAAAATCTTCTCCAAACCCAATGAAATAAGGGCTCTGTGCGTCTTTTCGAAGTCTGCTGCAGCCTCTGGCGTCGCTCGTCGTCGCATCAGCGCGCCTGGAGCTGCGCTCTTCCAGTTTCGAATTTATTTGAAGCTTTCTTTTGAGGTACAAGGAAGTATACCTTCAAGAGTTGAAAGTTTCTCAAACTTTTCAATAAAATCAAGCAAGCAACTCACTCTACTTGAACAGCGTACGCTGGTTCAGCTGTTGCGCGTCGTGCTTGTCGTTGTCGACCTGCTGAAACTCTGGATTACTGGACTGTTTTGTGCTTGTACTTAGGGTGCACAATAAACCCTTTTATCCTTGTCTTGCACTTCAAAATCAAATTGTTTTAAATGAATTTCTCCATTCCAATTGATTCCCTTGGCAAGCACGAAGTAGGCAACAGCAAGAAGACAAAGTCGTCAACAAACATTGAGCTGGACCAACTGGCTGGTCCAGTAATACGGGTTCACATGCCTATATAACAAGAAAATTGATATAACAATACATTCTCATTCAAAAAGGCAAAAAAACCTATATTTTAGCAGCTTTCTGAGTAGTCTATTGAGTCACAGGCACTGTCAACATTACGTAAAAAACTCTCGGCGGCAAAAGACGGCGATAGTCGCGACAGGCCATCCGAAGCTTCCAAATAGCTTCAAAGCAGCTTCTAATACACTAGAACCTCCGACAATGTCATAAAACATGACTAAATCACATTATAAGCATATGGAATGTGATTGTTCATGTATGGCTACTAATGTATCCTAGATCTCTGCTCTCTGTAGTGTACCTAAGAGCAGTAGACTCTACTAGTAAGCTATAGGCTTGAGATATAAGCCAAATATTAGCAAATATCCTAGTGTTCGAGGATCTTGAAGCTCTCAGAGGTCTACTACAGATTCTCTAGAAAGCTTCTGAAAGGGCTCAATGCCCCAACTTATTACAGGGTCCCCCCTAGTCGGGGACAACACCGCACAGTGATGCGGTGACCATCCACGGACAGCATCTTGTAGGGTCCAAAGTAGGGGTCATCGCTGGTGGAGCGTGGTCAGGCGGGTAGCCGACTGTTGTGCACCAGCATCCAGTCTCCCTCCTGGTAGGAGGCGGGCACCCGGTGCTTGTTCTTCTTGTTCCATTGGGGGTCCCTCAATCTCTGGAGCATAGCCTTGGCCTTGTCCACCTTGTCTTGTTGCCCCTTCACCCACTTACCCACAGTGGAGTAGGAATCCTTAGGATAGGGAGCGTGTAGGAACCACGCCGGGCTTCCCATGAACAGCTCATGCGGCGATTAGCCAGTTGCTGAACTCTATTGGGAGTTCATCATCAAGGATATTACGGGGGGTAGTCTCACCCAGTCTTTAGTGCGCTCAGTCTTGCACGAAATCCGTACGTTCTCTTTGAGAACTCGAATCTTTCGCTCACATAGGGGGTTACTCATATGAGTATAGGGAATCCCCGTTGACACCTGGACATTGAGAGACCCCAGGACTCTCTTGTACCAGCCAGTGTCGGAGCGTACTCGGACGTCTTCATCTGACTTAATCTCTTCGGGTGCCCCATAGACACAGAACCACTCTTCCAGGAGTATCTTGATGGTCTCCTCGCCGGGGATGTGTTTGGTGCATGGGAACATCCTGGTAAAACTGGTCAACCCACAGGTTACCACTAGGGCAAAGTCATAGCCCCCGAACTTAGGCATCTCCGTGTAGTTCACGTAGAGAACACTGTTGGCGCAGTGGGGGATAGGGAGAGTGGAATAGAGACTCCTGTCCCTGATATGCCCAGGTCTACAGGACGGACACGGGGACTTGTCCACGATGGGCTGGAGGGCTTTCCGCAGCTGGTCGTCCGTCCACGTAGAGTGGAACCACTGCTTGTACAGCCTCAGGGTACGGTCAACCCCCACATGACCACTGGACTCATGGGTCCACTTGAGGAGTGCCGTGACATGGTCGCTAGGCACGACTATCCGGTCCTCATGCCAGAGGTAGGTCTTGTCCCGCTCCCACTGTTCCTGGTTGACCAGGACGGGTTCCAGACGCTTCCCCTGGCGTTTGTAGATATCCTCAAACTCTTTCAGGTACTCCACTTATCAGAGTCCATCCAGAGGTCTGATCATGGTCATGTTCAGGTCCAGGTGTGCATCCATACGGCATATCGCCTCCTTGACTAGCTCCTCAGACCTGGAACCAATCATGTCGTCAAAGTTGTTGCGGCTGATGTAGTCCGCACACTCGTTCCTGATGCCCTGGATATGATGTACTAAGGGCCGTAGCTGGCTAAGGTAGGTCCACCAGCCTTTGAGCTTAGCCTTCTCAGGTGGGGGTCCCTTCTGGAAGGTGCGGACGGGTTCTTGGTCACACAGCCCAACCACTGGGATACTCCCCAACAGTCGGGACTGAGAGGATGGCACCAGCATACCCGCGAGCAGTTTCTGCTCATAGGTAGAGTAGTTACCCCGGGACTGGCTCCATTTCCAGTTCCAATGACCCAGGGGAGCCAGGACCCATGAGTCGTCAGGGTAGCTGTGCTTGAGAGTACCGTCTTGGTTTAGTCCATCAGTACCCTATTGGGAAATGGCCAAGTTGAACTCTTCCTTCTCTAGTGTTTGCCACTGGAACAACGTTTCAACTCCGCCCATATTGCTGGCGTCCGTCACCAGAATAATTTCACCTTGTGCTCTAGGCACGCCCAGGCACATAGCGTTGGCCACTTTGTCCTTGAGGTCGTCAAACGCTTGTTGTTCTTGAGGGCCCAAGCGCCAGGTAGTACTCTTCTTGATGAGGTCTGTCAGGATTTCGCTGGTGTAGGTGAAATGTTTGACGTGGCGACGATAGAAGTTGCAGGCCTCAATGAAACTGCGTACATCATGGAGTCCTTTCTTGGGGTCTTCCTGTCGTACGTTAGCATCCATCAGGGGTTTTGCCTTAGAGGCTGCTGGGGTCCACAACCCATAGCCAATGTCGAACCCGAGGTACTGCATAGTCTCCTGCATGAACTCACATTTCTTCAGCTTGAGTCAGGTGTGGTTCTCCTGGCAGACTTGCAAAGAACTCGCCCAAGAGGATTGGGTGGTCCTCTTGGGTATTCGTTCCCAGGCACACATCGTGGATGTGTGGTTCCATCTGGGCGCCACTGGATATGAGTTCTTGCACGACAGGTCTCCGACGTAGGATGGATAGGATCTTGTTCATCAGCTCTTGGAAAAGAGCGGGTGCGTTACCCACGCCAAAGGGCATGACCTTCCACTTGAACACCCTCCCCTGAGGGATGATGAAGGCTAGGAGCTCTCACCTATGATTCTAGCAGCTGTTCTTTCTCAAAATTCAGAAAGTCGACAAAAAAGGGGTTTTTCGCGGGAAATGACCTACGTTTTTGATTTCTACGGCCCCAAAAAAGGGTGGGGGGGTCCTCCTACCCAAATTTTGTCCACAAATATCAAAAACCCTGAAAATTAGCCTATTTTGGGGTATTTGTGCCTGCTCTGGGCTTGTCCTGAGGAACAGTGCTGCAGATGGGCTGGGGAATGGGCGTCCAGTCCACTTGCCAGAGTCCACTCCGCTTGTCCATCTTTGTCTTGTAGCGGCAGGAGGCTATCTTCTTGAGGGTTGACTCCTTGTTAGGAATGGACCCTGAGTGGTTCAGCGTCTTCTTGTTCAGCCTTCCATAGTCCACTACCAGCCGTTTGGCTGTAGACGCAGTCTTGGCCACCAGGAGACAGGGGCTGCAATGCTGGGGGTAGTCCCCATCCTTGTACTCCAGGACCAGGCCAGCGTCGATTCAGTCTTGTATCTGTCGCTCTATCTCATCCGCCTGCCCTTCAGGAGCCGGGTAGGGTCTCCTACGTATCTTGTGACCCACGAACTGGGGCTTCAGCTTGAGGTCCATCTGTAGCAGTTTGTCACAGGAGGCTGGTAGGGGTAGTTCACCGAATACTTCCAGGTAGGTCCTGATCAGCTTCTGTACTCTAGGGTCGAAGAGTTTGATCTTGTCCTCCATGTCCTCGTCAGAGTGTAGATTGCTTGCCCCCTGGTGTAGAGAAGCAGGGAGGTGATCCTCAACCGGCTCAGCGTCCTTGGTCGTATCCTTCAGTCCTTGATAGGCGTGGGAAAGGTCCCGTTCCAAAGTCTCAGGTGGTTGGTGACAACATAGGCACGCTCGAGGGGGTTCGCATACGCATTCCTCTCGGAGTTCATCCTCCTCTGGGGTCCTCACATGGGCACCCCACACGCTCTTCATGAGCTTCAGATCCACCTCTCGTTGCCAGGTGGTTTTTTCTGTTCGAGGTTCTCCCTCAGTCCGGAGATATCTCCGATAGACCCTTGCTTCAACGGCCAGGAGCGGAGGGTAGGCCTAGCGTAGCATAGCCTTTTCGCCAGCAATATCATCTTGGAGTCCACGTACTCTCTCAGCCTGGATGGGGGATCCAGCTCCTCGTCCGGAGGATCCTTTCCCCTCGTGGAGAGTAGGGGTTTCAGTGGGGCAGCGTACTCGGCGTTCTCCACTTCCCCCAAGCACGTCTGCACCAAGAAGGCGTCATGCTCAGTCTCGTCATCAGAGTGTATAGGCGTGACGGAGGAGCGCGCGCCACCTCCCGCGGGAGGGAGGGCGGAGACAACGAGCACGGGGGGGAACCTACCCCCCTGCAGCCCGCTAACCGCTGACCGCTAACCCTCACGGCCGCCCATGGCCGGCCAGCGCCGCGCGGCGACGGCGGGGGGGACAAGGGGCCCCAGCGAGGGCCTGCACGAGGGTCCGGCTGTAGGTAGAGGGGGGCGGGGGGAGAGTGCGACCCCCCAAGCAAACGGCTGGCCCCCGGGGCCGGGACCACCAGGCCGCCCCCCCTCGGCCGTCAGGGGGCGGCGCCAGGGGACCAGAGGGCCCCCCCCACTCCCCCCCCCCTCACCCTCAGGCCCAAGAGTGGACGGAGGCAGACCGAAAGGACGGCGGCCCCGCACCCCCCCCAAAAAGGCCGCTCCAACCAGGGTGAGGGGGCACCGCGGCCGCGGCAAGCCCCCACCGGTGGACCGCCAGCACGCTCCCGCCCTGCCTGCTGCCGACCGACGGCGGACCGGCGGCGCCCAGGACGGCGCAAACGGGGCGGCCCCTTCAGAGGCCGCCCTGGGGAAGGCGGGGGCGCAAACCAGGGCGGGGGGACTCCCCCCCCCTCCCCCCCCCCCCCCCCGCCGCACTGACCCATTGGCGGCCGACCGGGCCGTGCCCGACGCCCGCGGCCGCCCGGCAACCCCCACGGCACGAGTATACCCCGGGGGGGCACGCCGGAGACTACGGATGGCAGGCCGATGCCCGAGGGGCGGGGGGGCGGGGGGCGGCGGAGCGGCCCCCCGACCCACCCCCCCCCCCCGCTCCCCCCCCCAGCTTGAGGGCCACAGGAGCGACCCTCCGCCCCCCCGGAGCCGAGGGGACGCCCCCCCTCCACCAGCAGGGAACGCCACGCGGGGGGGGGGGGTGCGGCTGAACCCGCACACCGCGCGCCCCAGCGCCCCCAGCCGCCTGCTCCCGCGGGGGTCGTGGCCCACGGGCGAGCCCACACCAGCGCGCCGGAGCGGCGCGCGGACCAAGCCTGGGGGCGGCGCACGGCGGCGCACCAGAACAGTATGGAGGCCGCGCCCCCGATGACCCCCCCCATGACCATTGCCCACTCGGGGAGGGCAGAGGGGGGGTTTCAGGTCTGAGGGGGCCCCCGGGGGAGCGGTCCAAGGGCCGCCCCTCATCCCCCCCCCCCAAGGGCGGCCCCGCAACCCAGACCGAACGCGCACGCCGGGGGGGACCGCGCCGATGACAAGAGGGGGGCCAGGGTAGGGAACCGCGGGCCGCCCCCCAGAGGGGGAGCAGGGAGGCCGGGGCGCGACCCCCCCCCCCCCACTGGCCCGCAAGCCGCGGGGGCGCCGGCCCCCACCCCCTGAGGCAGGGGGGATGGTCCCCCCACCCCCCGCCCGAGAGAGGAGCCGGAGCACGGCCCGCCCCCCCGCCCGGGCCGCAGGCCTCCACAGAAACCGCGGGGAACAAGCCAGCCCGCGCCAACGCGCAAGGACGCCGCACAGATCGCGCCCAGAGAAGGTGGGCGAGCACGAACCGGAGTGGTATGGGGACCACGCAGCCCATGACCAGAACGACGCCAGTGACACCCGCTTTGTTGCCTGCCCAGGGAAGGCAGAGGGACGGAACGAGGCAGAGCAACCCCCCGCCCTACTGGCCCCCCCGGCCGCACAAACGGGGGGCATGGCGCATGGGCCGCCCCACCCCCCCCCAAAAACCCGCCCCCCGGCACACGAACGCCACGGACCCGCCCCACGGGGGGCGCACAGCCCCAAGCCAGGTAGGGGGGAACCGGGACCGGACCGCCCCCCTCCAAGCACGCCAGACGGAGCAAGGGACCGCGGCAGGACACATGGAGGGGCACGGACCACGTGGAACGGCCCTACCAGCGCCCAGTGCCGGGACTGCGGGAGGTGCGCACGCCACACCATCCAGGGGGGGGGGAGAGCGGAGGCCGCAGGAGCTCCAGCGCACACACACGCAGAGGGCACGCGGGGACTACCAGAAGGGCAACCGGACCGAGCTCGCGGAACGCACAGACCGCGTGGAATGGCGTACCAGCGAGCGAGGGTAAGGGACACCCGGACGGGACAGCCCGCCACACGCAGCGCGGGACACGCGGGGCGGGAAGGGGGAAACGGGAGAGACACAACACCAGGTACCGGCCCGAGCCCCCCGAACCGGCCGCGAGCGCCGCGCACAGACGGACGGGGCACTGCACCCGCCAAGGCAGTAGTGGCGCACTGCGCCACGCCCCAACCCCTAGGCTAGGCAGCCTCCGTGCCAGCCCAAGGGGGTCCCACTGGCGACAAGCCAGTAGCACGGGCCCGGCGGCGCCGGCGCCCCGGGCGACCACGCATTAGGGGGGCGACACAGTGGGTAAGCGCCCGCAGCCACGGCTGCAAATTGATGCACTGACCGGGGAGTGGCGAAACGGGGAAGCCAGGGAGGGACGGTGCTCCGAGCCCTTCGAACCCGGGGGACTTCGCCACCAGGCAGGAGGTGCGTCTTGGAGGGCCCCCCACTAGGATCCGGTGGGGAGGATATCACCTGGCCCGACCAGGTGGCCTCCCGGGCCCGAAAGGCGTCTAGTAGCCGCAAAATCAAACCTGGAACCTCAAACCCCTTCATGTCGTACCTTAGCATCCATCAGGGGTTGGGGCTTAGAGGCCGCTGGGCCCACAACCCATAGCCAATGTCGAACCCGAGGTACTGCATAGTCTCCTGCATGAACTCACATTTCTTCAGCTTGAGTCGGGTGTGGTTCTCCTGGCAGACTTGCAAAGAACTCGCCGGAGAGGATTGGGTGGTCCTCTTGGGTATTCGTTCCCAGGCACAAATCGTGGATTTGTGGTTCCATCTGGGCGCCACGGGATATGAGTTCTTGCACGACAGGTCATGGGTCCTCACATGGGCACCCCACACGCTCTTCATGAGCTTCAGATCCACCTCTCGTTGCCAGGTGGTAATTTTCTGTTCGAGGTTCTCCTTCAGTCCGGAGATATCTCCGATAGACCCTTGCTTCAACGGCCAGGAGCAGAGGGTAGGCCTAGCGTAGCATAGCTTTTTCGCCACCAATATCATCTTGGAGTCCACGTACTCTCTCAGCCTGGATGGGGGATCCAGCTCCTCGTGCAGAGGCTCCTTTCCCCTCGTGGAGAGTAGGGGTTTCAGTGGGGCAGCGTACTTGGCGTTCTCCACTTCCTCCAAGCACGTCTGCGCCAAGAAGGCGTCATGCTCAGTCTCGTCATCAGAGTGTATACAGCTGGGTAGCTCGGATAGCCCACACTCTGAGACTACATCAGGATTAGATACACTGCAGGGGGAGTTGGGGGTGACAGTGTCAGACACAACGTACTCGTCTCCCCCAGGAGTAGTCTCCACGGCGTCTCGAGGTAGTAGTTGATTCCTCAGGACATCGAGGGTGTAGCCGCTGCTGTCACCTTGAATTTCCTGGACCATAGCAGGGTCCTGATCTTCCCAGGGCACTGGGGCCAGACTCCCGTCCAGCACGCTTAGTATGCTCCCCCATCCAGGTTTGCCGATGGGCGTCTTGCGGCCAGAGGCACGTAGATGGCGTCATCCGGCTGCTGGATGGAGGTGAGCGTCAGCTTGTCCAATAGAGTACGCCAGTACTCATTTCCCCGTTGGGCTCCCCAATCGGGGGAGCAGAGGACCATGCGGGAATGTTCCAGGGCAACCTTGGTCAGGACCTTCCCCAGTTCACTGAATCTTGGGTTCCCGTAGGCCATTTGGAAAGAGGGCCAATAAAATTTATAGCAGCAATTTCTCACCTTTGCTGCAGTAGAGGTCGAGGACATGTTGCTTGTTGCTGGCGAATAGCTCCACGTTCAGGTCTTCCCGGGAGTAGCCCAACTGCTTTAGACCTTGACCAGACCACACAACCCTCAGTTTTGGAGTCAACCATCATGGTTGAGGGCTGCTTCTTGCATACCCTCAGGTAGCTAGATGTGTACTCAGACTGCTCCAGAGGTACAGATTCCCATCCGTCACCATGGTCCACTTGGAGGACGTAGGGTGCTTGCAGGCTGAGGGATAGGATCTGGGAGTGCTCGACGAAGAGGTCGGTCCCCAGTAGAAACTCGAAGGCTTCAGTGTCCATCACGTAGAACAGATGGGCAATGCTTCCAGATCCCATAGGCACTTCCACCTCACAGTTCCCACAACTGTCCAGCACATGTCCATCTCCCATGCAGATGGCTGCGGTAGGCATGATGTTCTTCAGGTCCCCACAAGGTAACGTTTTCTTGGCCATAATACATATAGTGGCCCCAGTATGCAGTACCCCCAGGGATTCACGTCCCCCAAGACAGATACGTACCAAGAACACCAGATTTGTAGGTCCCGCGAAGCGTCCCTGTCGGAACTCCGCGGGGCAGGTCATGAAGCCGGTTCGGATCCCGATTGACTGCAGTGTTCTTTTTCTGAGCGATTTCCGCGATTTCAGCGATTTCGGATATAATTTCAGGGAAGTTCCGAAATCATATTATTCATAGACCACAGGATGAAGGATTTAACATTTATTGTTCGGACCAGGCCTGCTGTGTGTGCGCGCGCCCTTCTCGTGTTCCTGTTGGCGTGCGCGTGCTCGGTGTTCCTCAATGCGGGCCGATCGTCTGAAAATTCTTCCCAGCGAGTGCCAATAGTGTTAGTTCCATCCTGTTACGGAAACGGAAGCAAATCGGAAGCTAGGGCGACTCCAGTGGAAGATAGAAGGCCCGAGCTAAGGATCTGGCTAAGCCCTGGTGTGGTGCCTCCGCCCACAATACCGGCTGTCGCCCTTGGGTGCATCACTGCACTTGAGAGGACAATTGTACACGTTAATGGGCGCATCTGCTTTGGCAGTGCCATGCCTACGTGTATGGGGGATCACGAGTCCCTGGAAGCTGGAGCAGTCCTAGTGGAAGTGAAGTGGAAGTGGATGTGGCTGAGGTAGGCGCACCGGAAGGGAAGAAAGTACGTCGGTCATTGCTCTGCAATGCAAAGCGATTTCTCATTCTTTGACTTATCACTTGTTTGCTTTGCATGTGTCATGACAACCTGATCTCCCATGGAATCAAAGAGGGTCAATCTTTGGTGATTGTGTGTGTTGAACAGGTGGTGTGCACGTGCAATGGGTGTACATGCTAAAGGTGGAGAATTGAACCTATGCCCTGGTTGTTAAGCTCTCATTTGCTGTCTTACTCCGGTGACCTTTGGTGATTTCATTGGTCAAACACGGTTGGTGATCCACTATCCGTCCATTGTCAATTTGCAGTATGGCATGAGGATAGCTCATTCGATTTGGCAATTGGGTGTAGGGATAATCCTCGATCTATGTCGGTGATTCTCACTTCAAGTGCATGCATGCTTTCATGGGTCATGGCTAGGCGAAAGTCTCTCTTCATATGCACGCTCCCATGGGTCATGGCTAGGCTATGAACTCGGGATTCGGTTTCCGTGAGGTCAGGTTCTCCCTCCTGGGCCGTGGATTGGTTAGGTTATCTCTCCTGGGCCATGGATTGGTTAGGCTCTCTCTTCTGGGCATGGACTGGTGCCGGTCTTTCTCTCAGGGCATTGTTTGGGGCGGGACCATCTCTCTCAAGGCCTGGATTGAGGCGGGACTATCTCTCTTGGAGGCGGGACAATCTCTCTTTGGGATAGGACAATCTCAACATGTGTCAGATGTGCTGTCATTGAACTCGGGCTATCTCTCCTTGTGCACTCTCTCTGCGGGCCCGGTCTAGGTCTCTTCTTGTGACCCGGGGCATCTTCTTACCCAAGAACTCTTGCCCAATCTCTCTCCAAGTAGCATGCATTGAATTGGTTCGGTGTCACACGAACACGCATTTAGGCAATATGGGTTTCACATGTCCATGTGTGGATGGTTTCTATTGCACATGACGACTGTGGTTCCCTATGCCATCGGGTCCCAAGCTATTAGGTACCGAGTGATGGGGCCGAGTGGCATGTCCAAGGGTGTGAGGGCATGAGACATATGTCATGTGTTGGCTTTACATTTTGTTCGTGCCTTTGGTTCGCGACACTCTAACAACAGGAGCCGAGCAATTGGTATGCAGCATACATGAAACAGGTGAGTTTTGGTGGGCTGGCCCTTCTTGATGTCTTGTTCACGAGCAGCAAGTAAACCCGCCAAGTCTATTCACTTGCTGCCCATTGTGTATGTTATTGCTAAGTGATAGGCACCCGGCGTCCGGCGTGAAATACCGAGGCATTGCCAGCATGATGATATATGGACTGTGTCACACATGCCAGATGTCAGATATCGCCATGAGGCCACTCTCCTGACTCATATTTGGTGATCCTCATTGCAAGCTCTTTACTTGGGATCATTGGTGATTCATGAGTGTGGACAAGTCATGTTTGTGGCCATGCCGTACTTTGTGTTCATGGAGGCCATGATGTCACACTTGATCCACGGTGAGACATTCTTAAAATTGGAGCTCATGTTTCTCCATTCCATTTTTTGCCGTCTTGCAGGCAAGGGTGAGGATGGGCCATGTGGGCCACGCTTATATTGAATCCGATGATGCCATGGTGTCGTGTATCATTTCTTTGTGTTACGCCATGTGCCATATGGACCTCATGGATGTCATTTTGTCGCGCATGACCCCCGTGAATCAATCTCATTTTCCTTACCGTGTTGAACCGAGGTTGTGCCCGCATGGCGTCATATGTGCGTAGTTCGAATGTGCATGGTATATAAAATTGATTTTTGGGGTACGAATGCAACGTCGTCTTCGATAATCGCATACTGTATTCCAGGGCTTCACTTATACTTCTGTTTCTTCCTCTCCCTTTGCCCGACATTGTCTCATTTGTTCCTTTCTCCATGATCATGTCCATGTATTGATGAGGCCACACTCAACTCCATTTGGTGATCAATTATTCGGACCGCAGTGGTCAAGTTCACTCGATTCTATTCATCAAGTGTTTGGCTTTTACTACAAGGGTTGTCAAGGGTCTACCTACGGTATTTGTTTGGATTTTGTGGCAAGGGGTGACCAAGGGTACTTGCAGGAATTTTAGACTTTGGATTTGGTGAAGCATGGAAGCAATGGTGAGGTCAAGGACGATTGGAGTCACGGGAAAGATGGTGGAGAAATTGGGCATAGGCGGTAGAGCTCGCACTATAGCAGGAGCTGGTCCTACAGACCATCTTTATGGTAGCAGAGGAGTACCTGCCGCCTACCGCCACCCGGGGAGCTTGGGCCCTCATGAGCCCTGCCTAAGTGGACTCCGGGTCATCATTGTTTAAGCCCGAGAAGAAAGAAGACACTCGGAGAGAAGACCGGGTACCGACATGGAGGACATCGTCACCTTTGGTGAAGGATCATGTGGAAAACGTTGTCATCTCTGAGTGCCCGCAGAAAAATGTGACGAGGTCACAAGCTGTAGCAGCCGCTCAATAACTAGGCGCTACCGCAAACGTGGTTCGCCAAAGCCGTCCAAGGAAGATACGGAAATGGCGATAGAAATGACGCCGAGCCCCGTTCGCCAGATGTTCAGTGCTCCGTCAGACTCCGAGGGATATCATACTTGTTACCCTTTGGATGATGCCGGCGCAGAGCCAGATATCCTGGCGGGGCACTCGCATACCGCCCCAAATCCTGAACTTGCTCAGGACGCAGAACGGGAATCATTGCCGCAAAGGGCAGCCACCACCACCGTCCCGAGGCACACGGGCGATGGTGAAGAGGTGGCGGGGATGGACGGTGACGTGACAGGTGACACCGTCATGGGTGGAGGAGAAGAGGGTGAAGCTCCGGGGAAGCTGCCACGGGATTATGCAGGAGATGACCGTCATCCTCACGAGGACGTCAAGAAGGCGGCGTGCGGGCAAGCGGGGAGTGGAGATCACTGCCATTGCCATCATGTCGACGTCCTCATCAGAAGTCATCCCCGGCTGGGCAAAGATGCCCTTATTCAGAAGATCAACAAGTTGGATGACACCACCTCTAAAATCCTTGAGCACCAGGCCATCTTTGACAACGCTCTGAAGACAATTCGATCACATCGAGAGGACTACGAGGCCAAGTTAGAGAGCATGTTGGTACAGCAGCAACGGGTGGTGGACAACATGATCAAGTACTTGGAGACAGTCGAGGACAGGATGAGGGGGTTGAAGAAGCGTGGAGGAATCCCAACGCCCGTCCCGGGACTAGGCCCCGACCTGCCACGGGATCCTGCCCGAGAGTTGTTGTTGAGACGAGTGACGACCTTGAGGACAGCGGCAGAAGGAGTGGCGCCCATGGAGGGTCCCATGGAGTTGGCGCCTTATGGGCCGCCACGGGTTGACCCCTCGCTATTGCGGCACATCTCACTATTCTCGGCGAGTGTCATGCTGGGGGAGAAGACACCGGAAAAAGGCTCGGGGATTGGTACGCCCAAGCGGGAGGCCCGTGAGGAGACCGTTGAGATCGACATGAGTAGTCCTCCAGCCGCGGCGACGTTCGACGCCAGAGCTGCCTATGCGGCACATGTGGACGAAGAAGCCTCGAGGTCAGCGGCTCGCCGAGATGGTTCAAGTGGAGGAGCGCTGGATCCATGGGTGATGGACCCGCGGTCGGGAATATGGACTATGGGAGGTCCGAGCGTGGGAGAAGCTGAGTTCCGGCCGCGTCAAGACATGGAAATCAGGGGTGTATATTCCCACTCCCCAGGCAATGGGAGTTCGGGAGGAATCCGCCTCGGGGGCGTCATCGCTTCGGATGTTGGGGATGCCGTGAGGCTCGAAGACCTTCGGGGTGTGAAAATTCCCTACTACGACGCCAATCCCGCCAATCTTGATGACTTCATGCTCGACTGGGAAGATATTTCCGAGGAAGTCGTGGGTGAGATTCGGCAGGATGTTCGTGACAAGTGGGCATGTCGCATTTTCCCACATCTTTTGGCCTCGGAGCTAAAGGCGGATTTACGTGATCAAATTCGGGAGAAGAGGATCATTACGGAGGAGCGATGCCGGGATTGGTTGGAGCAAGAAGAAAGAGTTGATGCTCCAAACCAAAAGATGGACGATCTTTGGTCAATACCCCTCAACTTGGAGCGTGGAGAATTGCGGTTGAGGGATTGGAGGAGGTATCTCCGAAAGTACCGCCAGCTTCTGAAGCAAGTGGAAGATTGGTCCGAATCAAGCGAGATTCGTCATCTCTTGCGAGATTTACTGCCATCGTACTGGAGGAAGCGTGTGGAAGACGAAGAAAAGAAACGGGCAAGAAGCATTTGGCTGTACGGAATTTGGTACTCACAGTTTTGACCGCCCGCACAATTCTTTCCTCCTCATCTCCAGTCCACTGAGATAATCCTGGGGCATGGTCGGTAGATAGCCAAGTAAGACGCTCCTTGTCCTCTCAAACCAACGTTGCACGGTGAGGGAGAGCTCCAATGGAGTTGCTCACCATGAAATCATACCCCATAATGATATCCAAATCCGAAATATCCGAGGCATAAAAATTCCCAGAAAGTACGATGCTCTTCGCCAGATCAGGTCGGCTCAAGCGATCATGTTCCCAAAATTCCATGCCGATAGTGGCTTCATGGGTACACCCACCCATAATTTTGCCATTGGCGAACTTCAAGCGCAATGGTTATCGGCTGGGCTTCAGAAATTCATCCGAAAGTAATCCCTTCGGAACCAAGCTCACTTGGGCACCCGCATCCACCAATACATCTGCAATGACCTCTTTTCTTTCACACCGTACTCGCACTTTGGAAGTGCAATTGCCCTTCGTCGCCATGTGGAGTGTGAACAACTGTCACGGCATGCAACTCTAGTACGCTTGGATGCATCAGTACTTCGAGCGTGTGATCTCGGATGGTGTAGATCTTGGGTTGGTCATGCCCATCGACGGGGCTCTCCGTGGTCTCTCCATCATTTATTTGCGTGCGACCTAAATCCATATGTACTTCCCTTGGAAGGGTGTCCCATGGGCTGGGACTTGCAAGGTTCACCTTTCTTGGCTCTTCCGAAGCCCTCTTTGGTACCATGGGTACCTTCTTTCTTTCGATTTTGCTGATTTATGGCGGAGAGACCTCTGGTGTCCCATCCCCGTGGGGGCTTCTCTAGGTCCGGTTTACCGCAGCACCATCATGCTGCGAATCACCTGGGCCTTGACTTCCCATTCGTTCTTGCAAATTTTTCAAGTCCTCCACGGCCTTCCATAGCGACTCGGCAACCTCATCAATTTGTCAAGTCCGCCGGTCGCCACCATGGCTTGATCCCACATGTCGACCTCCATCAGCTTGTCTCCTTTTCCATTCATCAATCCGCTTCTCCTTGGGGACGTTTTTGGAATGGGCTTGGAAGTATGCCCGCTTGTCCTCCTCGTACACCTTGCGCCTTTTGTGGTCGCCCGTATGGGATCGCCCTTTCCCATAGCAGATTCAACACCCACCATGTTCCTGCCGGTACTCGGTAAAGCTCAACGGGGGATTTCCAATTCTGCGCGGCTCCTTTCCTTGACGGGGTGGTGCTTTCCTCCACTTGCCCTTGTCATGACCATACGTTTTCGTGTTGTGAGCCACGAACGCAAGGAAGTGTGCATCTTCATGATCTTCCCGAGTCATGTACTCCCCGTCGGACGACGTCTTTCCATCCTCGGACCCTGGTTCTTGACGTCGATCTTCGCCAACGGTTGGATCTTCCTTGATGGCGCGATAATTCCGATCGTCGCGGCGCTCGCGATTCCCATTGCCGTGACGGTCCTTAATGTGAGTCTCGTTTTTGGAATTAAGCTTCAATTCCGCGCTCACGTATTGGACTATCGAGTCCAGGCTCATGCGGGCTGGGATCATCTGCATCCGCAGCTTCTCCCAACGTCTCCACTCGACGTTGTTGAGCCAAGTCCCCTGTCGAACGACGGACGGTCCGGGAAACCGGACGCGTCAGTGACCGGGTCCAAACACGCCAACCACCGCAGCGCACGCAGCCCAAGACCAACGCCGGAGGGAACCGCCAGCGACAACCCCATCGCGGGGCCCCGAGCAGGTACGACGCGGAGCGAGCCCAGCGCCCCCGCCTCGGCGGGGCCAGCGGCAGGCACAAAGAGCCCGGTTCTCCGCCGGCCTCCGCGTGCCCTGCGCAGCCGCCCAGTAAAGCCGGGGGCGCAAGCCCCCGGGGTGGGGAAAGGCACCATGGCGACGGGAAAGCCAACCGCTGCACCGAGAGCGATCGGACCGGACGAGGCGCGGCGCACCACGCGGGGCTGCGAGTCACGCCAGAGAGGCACGCCGCCGGCCACAACCAAGGCACACGGACAGGTGCCAGGCAGCGACGGCCGCCGGGTGCCACAAACCCGAAGAGCGCACACAACACGCAACAAACCACGGCACACGAACAGGTGCCAGGCAACAGCCAACCCACACACCACAAACCCCAGCCAGGAGTGGCGGGGTGCAGCCAAAACCAGAGCCCGAGCACACACACCCACAACGCACAGCCCCGCCAAGAGTGGCGGGGCGCAGCCGAACCCCGAGCCCAAACACACACACCCACACCGCGCACCCCAGTCAGGAGTGGCAGGGTGCAAGCGGAGCACGCACACGAGCACACACACAGCCCACACCCCAGCCAGGAGTGGCGGGGCGCAGCCGAAACCCGAGCCCAAGCACACACACCCAAGCCGCACACCCCAGCCAGGAGAGGCGGGGTACAGGAGGAGCACGCACACCAGCACACACACACCCCAACACCCCAGCCAGGAGTGGCGGGGCGCAGCCGAAACCCGAGCCCAAAAACAAACACCCACATGGCACACCCCAGCCAGGAGTGGCGGGGTACAAGGGGGGCACGCACACGAGCACACACACACCCCAACACCCGAGCCAGGAGTGGCGGGGCGCAGCCGAAACCCGGGCCCAAACACACACACCCACGGCGCGCAGCCCAGCCAGGAGTGGCGGGGTACAAGGAGGGCACGGGCACCAGCACACACACAGCCCAACACCCCAGCCAGGAGTGGCGGGGCGCAGCCGAAACCCGAGCCCAAACACACACACCCACACCGCACACCCCAGCCAGGAGTGGCGGGGTGCAAGCGGAGCGCCCACACCTGCACACACACACCCCAACAGCCCAGCCAGGAGTGGCGGGGTGCAGCTGAAACCCGAGCCCAAACACACACACCCCCACCGCACAGCCCAGCCAGGAGTGGCGGGGTACGAGGGGGGCACGCACACAAACACGCACACCCCAACAACCCAGCCAGGAGTGGCGGGGAGCAGCCGAAACCCGAGCTCAAACACACACACCCACGGCGCACACCCCAGCCAGGAGTGGCGGGGTGCAAGCGGAGCCCCCACATCAGGTCACACACAGCTCAACACCCCAGCCAGGAGTCGCGGCGTGCAGCCGAAACCCGAGCCCAAACACACACACCCACAGCGCGCACCCCAGCCAGGAGTGGGAAGGTGCAAGTGGAGCGCCCATACCAGCACACACACACCCCAACAGCCCAGCCAGGAGTGGCGGGGTGCAGCCGAAACCCGAGCCCAAACACACACACCCACGGCGCGCACCCCAGCCAGGAGTTGTAACAGGGCCAGACTCCTAGCCCCTTGGGTTCTCCTGGTCCTGGTGTTTGGCGACCATTTCCGTTGATCTCCGCCTGCTGTTTCGGAAACACCTTGCTGATTTTATCCAAAAATCCTGCAAGCAACACCTGAACCCCGTCAGTGGCATGCACGCTCAACACGTTTCATGTCGTCTTTTGCATCTTTCTGCCGGAGGTTCATCCATACCCATTGTACGAAAGATTCATAGACCCTTGCCGGGCCTCACCACTGGCGCATACCTGCAGACACGTAACATACAAAGAACAGGGCATGCACCTGGCCCTTTCGTGAACGATCTACTCTACAGCATTCGGGCATCGTCTTTATAAATGCGGGCATTCGCAATAATTATAACTACAGCGTTCAAAAGGCTTTTTATACTATAAGTCCGTGAATTTCCTAAACTCTGTAGTCAATGCTGACGGTCACATCGCTGATCTGGCGACCGCGTCTCGCGCTTTGTAGCGCACTCTGTCTCCAAGCGCTCCAGCGCGCTCTGTCGCAAACAATAATAAAATACAAAATATGCAAAAGCATATATAAAAAGTAGACAGAAAAAATAGAAATATTAAACACGGCGCTGACCATTACGAGGTCTGTGCCGAAGACGGTTGTGGGGCAGCCGGACCGGCTTCACCCCCCTTCTGAGAAGTGAACCGACGGTTTTGGAACCGGCCGTTCACGCACATCCACTCCATCTCCTCTTGTCCGCACCGTACCTTCGAGTGCAACTGCCACTGACGACACTCGCGGCATGCAACTCTAGTACGGATGGTCACTGATGGTGTAGGCCGCTCATACGTCGCTTCTACGTCGCTTCGGCAGCCGGCACGCGTGGACGCCCCTTCCTCACGTCGGAGTACTCGCTCCCCAGGTTTGACGAAATCCCTGTGGCGTGGGACGTTGTGCTTGGTCTGTGTGGCTTCCAAAGACTTTGCTGGCGACGGCTGTCTTCTACCAACGCTTCCTCAACGGACACTTCGTTGGCTGGGACATGGGCAGGCACATGTGGTACAGATCCGGACCACATATTTTGCAGTGACCCGCTGCATCACGAGTATGCCGCTGGTCCTCTGGGATCTCAGGCATTTGAACAATAGGTGCCCACAGCGGCACCATCATGGATAGTCGCTGCATGGCGTCTGCTGCATCGTGAACGGACTCTGAGCTCGTTGATCCTGCTTCACTCGCCGCGCGAAACTCCATGGACTCCCTTGGACTGGTTTCGAAGAGCTCCTGCAGCGTTGCTTCATCCAAATCTGTCCACCAGGGATCTCCTTCGGCTGCGCTGTCACCGGACTGGTGTTCGTACTCCACATGGCTTCGATTGCTGTCGCTCCGCGCCTCCTCAGTGGCCGCAGCGCTGCGTGACTCCCACTCGGAACGCGATGATGGACTCGTTGCACGCGAATCTGAGCTGGGCAGTGGATAATGAAAGCCACCGTCGTCGTCTGACATGCGGTGTGGCCTGGGCAAGGTGGGTGCAGGACTTGCCTCCATGACGAGGTCGGTCGGTCGGTCGGTCAGTCTCTTGGTCGATCGGTCGGTCGCTCGGTCTGTCGGCGCATCGGTCCATCGATCCGTGGTCGTCGGTCCGTCGGGCTCCGTCTGTCTCTCCGTCCGTCCGTCCGTCCGTCCGTCTGTCCGTCCGTCCGTCCGCCCGTAATCCATCTGTCAGTCGAGCCGTCCTGCAAAACCATTTATGAATCTTTCTGTAACAGGGCCAGACTCCTAGCCCCTTGGGTTCTCCTGGTCCTGGTGTTTGGCGACCATTTCCGTTGATCTCCGCCTGCTGTTTCGGAAAAACCTTGCTGATTTTATCCAAAAATCCTGCAAGCAACACCTGAACCCCGTCAGTGGCATGCACGCTCAACACGTTTCATGTCGTCTTTTGCATCCTTCTGCCGGAGGTTCATCCATACCCATTGTACGAAAGATTCATAGACCCTTGCCGGGCCTCACCACTGGCGCATACCTGCAGACACGTAACATACAAAGAACAGGGCATGAACCTGGCCCTTTCGTGAACGATCTACTCTACAACATTCGAGCATCGTCTTTTTAAATGTGGGCATTCGCAATAATTATAACTACAGCGTTCAAAAGGCTTTTTATACTATAAATCCGTGAATTTCCTAAACTCTGTAGTCAATGCTGACGGTCACATCGCTGATCTGGCGACCGCGTCTCGCGCTTTGTAGCGCGCTCTGTCTCCAAGCGCTCCAGCGCTCCAGCGCGCTCTGTCGCAAACAATAATAAAATACAAAATATGCAAAAGCATATATAAAAAGTAGACAGAAAAAATAGAAATATTAAACACGGCGCTGACCATTACGAGGTCTGTGCCGAAGACGGTCGTGGGGCAGCCGGACCGGCTTCAGAGTGGCGTGGTGCAAACGGAGCGCCCACACCAGCACACACACAGCCCAACACCCCAGCCAGGAGTGGCGGGGTGCAGCCGAAACCGGAGCCCAAACACACACACCCCCACCGCACACCCTAGCCAGGAGTAGCGGGGTACAAGGGGGGCACGCACACAAACACGCACACCCCAACACGCCAGCCAGGAGTGGCGGGGCGCAGCCGAGACCCGAGCCCAAACACACACACCCACACCGCGCACCCCAGCCAGGAGTGGCAGGGTGCAAGCAGAGCGCGCACACGAGCACACACACAGCCCAACACCCCAGCCTGGAGTGGCGGGGCGCAGCCAAAACCCGAGCCCAAACACACACACCCACACCGCGCACCCCAGCCAGGAGTGGCAGGGTGCAAGCGGAGCGCCCACACCAGCACACACACACCCCAACAGCCCAGCCAGGAGTGGCGGGGCGTAGCCGAAACCCGAGCCCAAGCACACACACCCAAGCCGCACACCCCAGCCAGGAGAGGCGGGGTACAGGAGGAGCACGCACACCAGCACACACACACCCCAACACTCCAGCAAGGAGTCGCAGGGCGCAGCCGAAACCCGAGCCCAAACACACACATCCACACCGCACGGCCCAGCCAGGAGAGGCGGGGTACAAGGGGGGCACGCACACCAGCACACAGACACCCCAACACTCCAGCCAGGAGTGGCGGGGCGCAGCCAAAACCCGAGCCCAAACACACACACCCACGGCGCGCACCCCAGCCAGGAGTGGCGGGGTGCAAGCGGAGCGCCCACACCAGCACACACACAGCCCAACACTGCAGCCAGGAGTGGCGGGGTGCAGCCGAAACCCGAGCCCAAACACACACACCCCCACCGCACACCCCAGCCAGGAGTGGCGGGGTACAAGTAGAGCGCCCCGACAAACACAAACGCACCCCAACACCCCAGCCAGGATTGGCGGGGCGCAACCGAAACCCGAGCCCAAGCACACACACCCACGCCGCACGCCCCAGCCAGGAGGGGCGGGTCACAAGCGGAGCACGCACACAAGCACACACACACCCCAAAACCCCAGCCAGGAGTCGCGGGGCGCAGCTGAAACCCGAGCCGAAGCACACACACCCACGACGCACACTCCAGCCAGGAGTGGCGGGGTGCAAGCGGAGCGCGTACACAAGCAGACACCAACCCCGACACCCCAGGCAGGAGTGGCGGGGCGCAGCCGGAACCCGAACCCAACCACACACACCCACACTGCACACCCCAGCCAGGAGTGGCAGGGTACAAGCGGAGCGCACACACAAGCGCACACACACCCCAACACCCCAGCCAGGAGTGGCGGGGCGCAGCTGAAACCCGGACCCAACCACAACCCAGACCCAAACACAAGCGCCACGCAACAGTAGGAAACCCAGTGTCCATAGCCCGGGCACTGAGGCAGCCCGTGCCATGCAGGTGACCCGGCCAAACGAGATCCGGAGACCGGGGGTAAGGCTGCATCCTAAGGCCTGCACTGCTTTGAGACTCGAGGCGGAGCGTGCGACACCCAAGCACCTCGGAACCCTAGTACCAAGAACATGCATGCATGCCTTGGGAAGGGGATACGCCAGGACGTCCGGTGAATCCCTAGGGTTCCGCCCAAAGGAGGGGACGAGAAAAGTTTATAGTGGTTTCAGCACTGTGTTTTTGCTTCTCCTGCTGCTTGCTGTTGCTGTAGGGTTTCCTGCTGCTTGTTTTGGATGATGAAAACCTTTTGTTTGCAGAAATAGAGTCAATAGAGTCAATCCAGGATAACCCAAGCCAGAAGTATGCAAGGAGAAGAGAACTCAGGATCAAAGCATGAAGGGCTGCAGTGTAAACAGTGAAAGATGATTGAATATTCACAGAAACTGCACCTCAGGTCAAATTAGAATGCATATTCACAAAGATAGCTGAAATGTTTTGGGAAAAGAGTTAGAAAGCTGCCCCATGGTCACTCTCTCTCCATAGTGCCATCTCAGGAGATGTGCACTCTTTGTTTTGGGTCCCATATGTGCTGAGGTGGTAGGGCATGCGGCGATGAGGTCACTGCCATGTCACATGCGATCTTCCTACTTAGCTAGGCTGACCAGGAATTGAACCCAGGACCTCTCAAAAAGAGGTGCCCAGCCCCCTAGGGTGCATACCATTAGGATAGCTAAGAATTCATGGAAAAACATAGATAAATTCATACACTCTACCTTAGGTATGTCAGTGCTCAGTCAACTCAGGAAGAGATGAATAGCTTCACATTGAAAGGGGATTAAGGGGTCCACTCCATATCCTGATTGGGTGTTTGGTTCCATAGGTCAAAATGTGTTATCACCACTTTTGGTGGGACCAATACTAAGATAAAAATGCATGGATGCTCAGTGCATCTCCAATACAACTAGAGTATGTCCCAAAGCATTGGAAAAGCACTTTTTCTTACTCCCCCTTTGTGCTGTGGTGGCCACCACTGTCGCATTTTAGGAAAAAGGGAATTTTTCTTGGCCTTTCCTTGGTTTCCACATCTACTTTAAAATACTTACAGTTTCCCTCACACTAAAAAATGGGCGCTCACCATGGCTGGCGCTCTTTTGCTGCACTGTTTGTAACATTTCCTACAGAAGACTCAGCGCTCATGGCGCTGCCGGGGCTCCTGTGGCTTGGTTGGGTTAGTATGGGAGCATGCCAAGACATGTGCATATGCATCTCTCCCTCCAAGACGCAGCGTCGACACAAACCCAACGCAAGACACAATATACACACTCGCATGAGTTCTCGTAAACCTGCTGGCGACCTGTGACCTGTCTTAGGGCGAAGGGAGTCTCGAAAAAAATTAAATTGCCCCTTGGTGGGGTCTTGGGATCTGCTCAGTCTCTCCAGGCACCTGCGTTTCGTCCCGAACACGGCCTACTCAGCGAGGCTGCGTGTGGGTATCTGCAGAGGCAGGAATGGGAGAATTATGGACGAATCCACGCAAAAACGAAGCGACGACACCAAAATCCGTCAAATGACGGCCTAGAATTTTTCTGAAACGACACACCTGAGCAGAATCCAATTGTGCATCAGAAGCACATTTTTATAGAAATTATAGTCATCTCCGGATTTTTTAAATCCAGAAATTCATACGCATAAAATGGCGGCGCGCAGGAGCGGCTCCTAGCGAAGCGCCGGAAAATGGAGAAATAATGGAATTATAAACGTATTTCTCACGTAGTCTTGAAAATGACGAGACACACATTAATAGATAAACATACAGATTCCACCCACCTTAATAGAAGCTTCAAAAATTGAAGAATTCGAAAATGAACGAAAAGACTTCAACGAATCAGGTATAAACTACAGGTATGCTCGTCTCGTATGCCGCATACACATTGCTCGTCTCGTGTCTCCGTGAACGAGCCTTGTAGCAGCGCTAACAAAGAGAGAACGCGATAGAGGGATTGATTAGAAAGATTGCAGATGATTAGCGGTCAGATCAGGGTGATTAGACATACACACAAGTGCATAGCAACGTTCTTCGCGGGCGCCCCTCACCTGCTCTCTCTCTCCAGCGGTAGGTAAGGTGAGTAAGCCCAGGTGGGGCGACCCCCTGGTGGAGTACGTGATTGAGAGTCAGATGGGCAGGTTTGCCCAAAGACGTCGCGCATACTCGTGCATGCACACACGCATTAAAGGGTAGGCCACGCGAAGTGCGCACAGTAAACCTTGTTTAGGCTACCCAGGGGCTCCTCGGTACGTTCTTTAAGAGAACCTGAGGAGTCCCTTAAAGCTTGCTTGCTTGACAAGGGTAGCTGGTCCTCCAGCGTGTTTGCGGACAGTGTATTATAGGTCACACTGAGAAGGGTATAATACCTGGAGTGTGGCTTGGTTCCTCCGCCGCAAACGCCCTTTCATTTGCCTTTGTTTTACAGGTGGGCAGGTAGGGTGATTGGTGCAGCAGCATTTTTTTATGCCCTGCTAAACAAGGGCGCAGATCACACAAACAAGTAACTCCGCCTCTGCCTGTGGCAGAGCAGGGAGTCCGACTTCATCGACATCTGCGCCGTGCACGCAAGAGCACCTCTTCCCTCCAAGCCCTAGCAGGGGAAACGCGTTGTGGCGTCCCCTGTTAGGCCACAGTTGCTTAGCAGCGCTGTGTTCTCATGTCATTTCACAGGAGGGTCGCTAGGACCCACGACACATTTGTCATCGCAACGCCCAGTAGAGTGTGCGTGTAGGATTGGTAGTCCTGAGTGGGGGCTTGAGCCAGTTGCCCCAGTGCTCGCCCACCAGGATGGTGCCACTGTAGGGTGTGTAGGACCTGTAGTGCGTGTGTCACTGTCCCACCCGTTTCCTGCAATTTTAGCAGGGTTGGTGGGCTGTGGCAGTGGTTAGGTCAGTGTTTTGGCCATTCAGCAAAACGGCGTTTTCATGCCTTCATAGCTTTTGGCCACCCCTCCCTGTAGTAGACAGATAGGTAGGGAAAACAATACCTGGATTAGTACGCTGGGTATTCCCCAAAGGTTTTGCGCCAGCACAGAAATTGGGCGCTTAGGGGAGGGGAGACCCGGGGCGTACCCCGTGGCATCAATAAGCCAACCCTCCAGGTTTAGCAAGGGCGCAGACTTGGGTATAATTAGGACACCACTTCTGCGGCTTGCTCTCAGGACCTTAGGACTAGCACACTCACACATACGCTTTGGCAGGTAAGGGTAAGGTTCAGTCCCTAGCTTTAGTCTTGGAGGCAAGCGTCTCAGCGAGCCTCAGCAACTCACCAAGGTTGTTCTGGGACAAGTAGTCAACCAGAACTGAGTTTAGGCGTCCCTCCGGTAGAACAAATGCAGAGAAGGGCTCCCAGGTGGCCTCTTCGACTCCAAACCCTTCCCAGAGGGTGAGGAAGCGCCAACCCTGGCGATAGCGGTGGCGTAGGACAGACTTCACCAGGTAGAAGCCCTCCTTAGCCATCTCCTCGGCGTTCATGTCGGGGAGTTCACCTTCAACTTCCATAGGGCTGGCAGCCCCTTGTAGGTCCAGAGCGGCGATTTCCTCGTCGTTCAGCTCCCACTCCTCCCCACAGAGGTCTTCAGGATCATAGTAGCGCTTCAGGTGTTGAGCAGCGCACACCAGGGTCCCCCCTAGACGGAGAGAACACCGCACGGTGATACGGTGTCCATCCACTGATAGAATCTTGTACGGCCCGAAGTATGGGTCATCGCTGGTAGAGTGAGGCCAGGCAGGTAGTCGACTGTGGTGCACCAGCACCCAGTCCCCCTCTTGGTAGGCGGCCGGTACTCGGTGCTTGTTCTTCTTGTTCCACTGACCCTCCCTCACTCTCTGGAGCATAGCCTTGGCCTTGTCCACCTTCGCTTGTTGCTCTTGGACCCATTCACCCACAGAAGTATGGGTGTCCTCTAGATAGGGGGCATGTAGGAACCATGCCGGGCGCCCTAGGAATAGCTCATGGGGCGAGTAGCCAGTCGCTGAACTCTCTTGGGAGTTCATCATCAAGGATATGACGGGGAGTAGTCTCACCCAGTCTCTGGTGCGTTCAGTTTTGCACCATATCCGTACGTTCTCCTTCAGGACACGGATCTGTTGCTCACATAGGGGGTTGCTCGTGTGAGAGTAGGGAATCCCCGTAGACACCTGGACATTGAAAGATCTCAAGACCCTCTTGTACCAGCCAGTATCTGAGCGTACTCGCACGTCCTCATTAGAGTTGATCTCCTTGGGCGCCCCATAGACACAAAACCACTCCTCCAGGAGTATCTTGATAGTCTCCTCCCCGGTAATGTGCTTCGTACAGGGGAACACCCTGGTAAACCTGGTAAACCCACAGGTTACCACGAGGGCGAAGTCATAGCCCCCGAACTTTGGCATCTCCGTGTAGTCCACGTATAGAACACTGTTAGCACAGTGAGGGATGGGCAGGGTCGAGTAGAGACCTCTGTCCCTGATATCCCCTGGTTTACAGGACCTGCACGGGCACTTGTCCACGATAGGCTGGAGGGTTTTCCGCAGTTGGTCATCAGTCCACGTAGTGTGGAACCACTGCTTGAACAGCCTCAGGGTACGGTCAGCACCCACATGACCGCTGGACTCATGGGTCCACTTCAGCAGCGCTGGGACTCGGTCACTAGGCACCACGATGCGGTCCTCGTGCCAGAGGTAGCTCTTGTCCCTCTTCCACTGGTCTTGGTTGACCAGGAGGGGTTCAAGGCGTTTCTCCAGGCGCTTGTAGATATCCCCGAACTCTTTCAGGTACCCTGATTGTTGGAGTCCATCCAGGGGGCGTATCATGGTCATGTTCAGGTCCAGGTGTACGTCCATACGGCTGAAAGCCTCCTCAGCCAGCGCTTCAGACCGGGCACCAATCAGGGCGTCGAAGTTGTTGCGGCTGATGTAGTCGGCACACTCGTTCTTCAATCCCTGGATATGGTGTACCGCCAGCCGTAGTTGACTGAGGTAGGTCCACCAGCGCCGTAGCTTGGCCTTCTCAGGTGGGGGGCCCTTCTGGAAACTGCGGACCGGTTCTTGGTCGCATAGCCAGACCACAGGGTTACTCCCCAACAGTCGTGCTTGTGAGGATAGCACCAGCATACCCGCGAGCAATTCCTGCTCATAGGTGGAGTAGTTCCCCCTGGCCTGGTTCCACTTCCAGTTCCAGTGGCCCAGAGGTACTAGGACCCACTTGTCGTCAGGGTAGCTGTGCTTGAGGGTTCCATCTCGGTTGAGACCTTCCGTCCCCCATTGGGAAATGGCCGAGTCGAACTCCTCCTTCTCTAGTGCTTGCCATTGGAACAACTTTCCACCACCGCCCACATTGCTGGCGTCGGTCACCAGGATAATCTCCCCTTGTGCCCTAGGCACGCCCAAGCACTTAGCGTTGGCTACCTTGTCGTTGAGCTCGTCAAACGCTTGTTGCTCTTGTGGGCCCCAGCGCCAAGTAGTACTCTTCTTGATCAAGTCCGTCAAAACGGCGCCGGTATAGGTGAATTTCTTGATGTGGCGGCGATAGAAGTTGCACGCCCCAACGAAACTGCGTACATCATGAATTCCTTTCTTGGGGTCTTCGTGTCGTACCTTGGCATCCATCAGGGGTTTGGCCTTAGAGGCCGCTGGGGTCCACCACCCATAGCCAACGTCAAACCTCAAGTACTGCATGGTCTCCTGCATGAACTCACACTTCTCCAGCTTGAGTCGAGTGTGGTTCTCCTGGCAGACCGCAAAGAACTCACCCAAGAGGATTAGGTGATCCTCCTGGGTATTGGTACCGAGGCATACATCGTCGAAATGAGCCTCCATCTGGGCACCACGGGATATGAGCTCCTGCACCTTAGGTCTCCTTCGTAGGATGGACAAGATCTTGTTCATCAGCTCTTGGAATAGAGCGGGTGCGTTAGCCACGCCAAACGGCATGACCATCCACTTGAACACCCTCCCCTGAGGGGTGATGAAGGCCAGTAGTTCCTGTGCGTTGGGCGTCAGGTCCACTTGCCAGAATCCGCTTCGCTTGTCCATCTTGGTCTTGTAGCGGCAGGAGGCTATCTTCTCCAGGGTAGACTCCATATTGGGAATGGACCCTGAGTGGTTCAGCGTCTTCTTGTTCAGCTCTCCGTAGTCCACTACCAGCCGTTTGGCTGTAGACCCAGGTTTAGCCACCAGGAAACAGGGGCTGCGATGTAGGGGGTAGTCCCAATCCTTGTACTCAAGGACTAGGCCAGCGTCGATACATTCTTGTATCTGTCGCTCGATCTCGTCGGCCTGCTCTTTAGGAGCTGGATAGGGTCTCCTCCGGATCTTGTGACCCACGAACTCGGGTTTCAGCTTGAGGTCCATCTGTACCAGCTTGTCGCATGAGGCTGGAGGGGGTAGTTCTCCGAACACCTCCAGATAGGTCCGTATAAGCTTCTGTACCCGCGGGTCCAATATCTTGATCTTGTCCTCCATGTCCTCTCCAGAGTGTAAGTTGCTTGCCCCCTGAGTAATAGACGTCGGGAGGTGGTGCTCCACCGACTCTTCGCCCGTGGTAGTATCCTTCAGCCCTTGGTAGGCGTATAGAAGGTCTTGTTTAACCATCTCCAATGGACGATGGCAACATAGGCACGCTCGAGGAGGTTCACATACACATTCCTCCGAGAGGTCGTCCTCCTCTGTGGTCCTCACATGGGCGCCCCACACGCTCTTCATGAGCTTAAGATCTACTTCCCTTTGCCAGGTGGTGATCTTCTGTTCGAGGTCCTCCTTCAATTGGGATAGGTCTCCCATACGTCCTTGCTTCAGTGGCCATGAGCTGCGGGTAGGCTTCTCGTAGCATAGCTTTTTCGCCACCAACTTCCTCTTGGAATCCACATACTCCCTGAGCCTGGATCGAGGGTCCAGCTCCTCGTCCACGGGGTCTTCCACCCTCATGGAGAGTAGGGGTTTCAGTGGGGCGACGTACTCGGCGTTCTCCACTTCCTCCACACAGGTCTGCACGAAGAAGGCGTCGTGCTCAGTTTCGTCTTCTGAATGGATAGAGCTAGGTAGCTCAGATAGTCCACACTCAGAGACTCCATCAGGAACAGGTACATGACAGGGAGAGTTGGGGGCGTTAGTGTCAGTCACGACGTACTCATCTCCTCCGGGTGTAGTCTCAACAGCATCTTGAGGTCGTAGGCGATTCTTCAAGTCACCCAAGGCGAGTCCATCGCTTTCTCGTTGTATAGCGTGGACCAGAGTTGGGTCCAGATCCTCCCAGGGAATGGAGGTAAGACCTCCGTCCACCACGCTAAGCATACTCCCCCATCCGGGCTTCCCAATAGGCGTCTTGCGTCCCAAAGGCACGTAGATGGCCTCATCAGGCAAACGAACAGAGCTGATAGTCAGCCTGTCCAGAAGGTTTCGCCAGTACTCGTTGCCCCAATGGGCTCCCCAATCGGGGGAACACAGGACCATACGGGAACGTTCCCAGGCCACCTTGGTCAGCACCTTCCCCAGTTCACCGAACCTTGGTCCCCGTAGGCCATCCCGAAAGAGGGCCAGTAAAATTTGTAGCTGCAGTTCTTCCCCTTGCTGCAGTATAGGTCCAGTACATGTTGCTTGTCGCTGGCCAACAACTCCACACTCAGGTCTTCTCGAGAGTAACCCAACTCCTTCAGACCTTGGTCTAGGACTTCCCCCAATAGTTGATAGTCCTCAGTTTTGGAGGCCGCCATCATGTTCGAGGGCTCCTCCTTCGATAGCCTCAGGTAACTCGAGGTATGTTCCGACTGCTCCAGTGGCACAGAATCTCTGCCACTGCCGTGGTCCACGTAGAGGAGGTAGGGCGCTTGCAGCGTCAGGGATTGTATCTGGGAGTGCTGTACGAAGAAGTCAGTACCCGGTACAAAGTCGAAGGCCTGAGTGTCCATCACATAGAACCGATGGGCGATAGTCCGAGAGCCCATAGGTACCTCCACTTGACAGTCCCCGCAGCTGTGCACCACATGTCCATCCCCCATGAGTATAGCGCCGGTGGTCATGGTGTTCTTCAGGCTCCCACAAGGTTAAATTTTCTTGGCCACTATAGATATGGTGGCGCCAGTGTCCAATACCCCCAGGTATTCGCGTCCCCCTAGTCGGATACGTAACCAAAACACCAGGTCTTGGGTGCCACCAGAGCGTCCCCGTCAGAACTCCGCGGGACAGGTCACCTCGAACCCCTTGTTCCGCAATTTGCGGGCCATCCTCATGAAACGGCTCCTCTTCTTAGCGTTGCCATCATCACCACCTTCATGCTCACGCTTGGCTCCTTGTTCTTGCTGGGCCTGCGTTTGTGAGTGTGTGGTAGGACCAGACTGCCCTCCAGAGGGCTCGGAGTTCCCCCCTGGATCAGGGTTGGGGTTGCCTCCGTTCTTGTCCTTGTTCTTGTTGTCGGGCTGGCGGTTAGCGCCTCCTCCTCGTCCACCTTGACCCTTGTCTTGACCACCTTGACCACGTCCTTTCGACTTGCCCTTGCCGGAGTCGTTGCCTTTGCCTTTGCCTCCACCTTTGCTTGAGCCTTTGCCAGGATCCTCCCCTTTAAGCTTCGCCGATAGGCGTTGCTTATGGTAGCACTCATCCTCGTAGTGCTTCCGCTTACCGCAGAATGCACACGTGATGGTGCACCGGTAATGATCCGGCAGCTTCGCGTTAGCGCCGGTGTTCTTGTCCTGCTGCTTCCCCTGGACTACGAAGCAGTCTCGCTACTGGCAGTCAGAGGCGTGCTGCAGGTGGCCCTGCTCGTCTCTGGCATCAAACCAGAATAGCTCCTTCACGTTCTCCATGAGACGGGCGTGGGCGTGTTTTGGGGTAGTCCCCTGCCCAGGTCGGGACCCTTGGTACCCTTTGCCTCCAGAACCTCCACCACCAGGACGGTAGTTGTTCAGGTGCTGGTCGCTCTCCTTCTCCAGCGCCAGCTCCAGGAGCAGCACGCATAGATCCTCGTAGTGGAGGGATCTAGCCTTGCGCTCAGCCGTCGAACGGCACTCGTCCCATAGCTCTCGAGGGAGCTTGGCCACCAACCAGAATAGCAGGTCGTCGCTGCTGTAGGAGCCCGGCGTCAGTCGTCCAGCCCAGTGATCCAGATCAGCCAACAGCTCAGATACCCTGCCAGGCTTGGGGTTGTTGGGCAGCACGGGTAGGTTCTAGATCTCGACCCTGATGGAGAGGTCGGTCTCGTAGGTCGGGTAGTGCCTCTCCAGGGCAACCAACACATCGGCAAAGGTGGCGGAGTTAGTCACGATCTGCCTGACCTGCTTCTCCAGGTACTTGGTCTTGCAGCACTGCAGGAGCAGGTCGCACTTCACTCGCCCACTAGCGTGGGTTTGGCCGGTCAATCGTAGGAACCGACCAAAGTTCTCAGCGAACTCGCTGAGGTCCTTGCCTGTGAACTCAGGCAGGTTCACCACGATCTTGAGGGTGGCTATAGCCTTCGCCTCCTGAGCTCGGCGTCCTTCAGAGCGTCGGGTCTTCTTCTTCTTCTTCTTCTTCTTCTTACCCTTTGGATCCTCGGGGTCCTCCGGGTCATCGTCCTCCGAGGGCGAAGAAGAATCCATCGACGGCGGCTCATCGTCGGAGGGGTCTTCGCCAAGATCACTAGAGCCATAAGGCTCTACGTCCACCATAGCCCTTAAGGCTGTCAGCCCCAGCCGGTCCAGCTCGGTCCTCGTCGAGTTAGTCACCCGGCTGTAGGGCGGCTGGGCCGTTCTCGGCACGAAGGGACTTCTCGGTATTGCTGCAGGCGTCGGCATCGGTCTGCTCCTCAGGCTCCCCAGGGTATTTGTCAACCCTGCCGTCAGGTGGTTAGCCTGTACTCGGTGGGGTGACATTCCCAACGAGATAGGTGACGTTTGGGGCGGGATCATCAGGGGCTCCAGCTTCTCACGGATCTCTTGAGTGAGGTCGCCCACAATTTTTGAAGTGGCTCCTCGGAGCACCTCGTTGATCTCCGACCGCGTCAGGGACCTGTTGGAGGATCTTCCCGATCCTCTACTCCTGCCTCCAAGAGACTCTGGTCCTCTCCTCAACCCACTCAAGGGTGCATACCCAGGTGCATACCCAGGAGCATACCCAGGAACATCCATATAGGTTCCAGTAGCGTGTAGTGGATGGGGATAGTAAGCCGCATACCATCGCGGCGCAGAGCTGGAAGCCACCGGCTCACTGGCAGTAGTTGCCTCATGGAGCGCAGTGGTAGGTGGGCCCATACCATAGGCGGGGTAGGGAGGCATGCCAGTAAAGCCTGTGCCCTCTGCCATAGGCGGGTTGGTTGTGGAAGTGAATGTTGCGGCGGCTGGGAGTGTGGTGGTTAAAGGAGAGGGTGATGCGTGGAGGCCAGAAGCGCTTGGTGCGCCTTCGAAGGTAGGGTCCTGCGTCGGGTCTTGCCCTTGTTCCTCTCCTTCGTCTGCTTCTCCTCCAGCATCCTTCTCGCTCTCGTTCTCTCTCTTCCCCTTTACAGGCTGAGGCTGAGAGACCACTTCTTCGACAGACAGGGCCCTGAAGGCCGTCTGGAGTCCGTCCAGGGAGTCCTCAGCCGCATCCACTGGCCCATGTAAGGGCTCCGCCGAAGGTACAGCGCCAGGCGCTGGCCTTGCCGGCGCCTCAGGCGCTGGCGCTGTCTTCGCGTCGGCGTCCTCCTTTCTTAATTCAATCTTCCCTCACCCTTCCGCTTATATTTGCCCGTACTCGGCGCACTGGATGTACGGCACGGGGTTGCTGCCGGTGCGCAGAGACAGGCTGCCCTCTGCTACCAGAAACGTTTATAGTGGTTTCAGCACTGTGTTTTTGCTTCTCCTGCTGCTTGCTGTTGCTGTAGGGTTTCCTGCTGCTTGTTTTGGATGATGAAAACCTTTTGTTTGCAGAAATTAAGTCAATAGAGTCAATCCAGGATAACCGAAGCCAGAAGTATGCAAGGAGAAGAGAATTCAGGATCAAAGCATGAAGGGCTGCAGTGTAAACAGTGAAAGATGATTGAATATTCACAGAAACTGCAACTCAGGTCAAATTAGAATGCATATTCACAAAGATAGCTGAAATGTTTTGGGAAAAGAGTTAGAAAACTGCCCCATGGTCACTCTCTCTCCATAGTGCCATCTCAGGAGATGTGCACTCTTTGTTTTGGGTCCCATATGTGCTGAGGTGGCAGGGCATGTGGCGATGAGGTCACTGCCATGTCACATGGGATCTTCCTACTTAGCTAGGCTGACCAGGAATTGAACCCAGGACCTCTCAAAAAGAGGTGCCCAGCCCCCTAGGGTGCATACCATTAGGATAGCTAAGAATTCATGGAAAAACATAGATAAATTCATAGACTCTACCTTAGGTATGTCAGTGCTCAGTCAGCTCAGGAAAAGATGAATAGCTTCACATTGAAAGGGGATTAAGGGGTCCACTCCATATCCTGATTGCGTGTTTGGTTCCATAGGTCAAAATGTGTTATCACCACTTTTGGTGGGACCAATACTAAGAGAAAAATGCATGGATGCTCAGTGCATCTCTAATACAACTAGAGTATGTCCCAAAGCATTGGAAAAGCACTTTTTCTTACTGGACGTGCGCAAGCACGGGGGCCCACCCACCCGGCATGACAAGCAGTCACGCTGGCGGCGATCAACCCTTCTGGTGTTGCCCGGGGCCGCTTTGTTGGGGGCCACCAGTCAGGTCTAGCGGAATGTAAGCCGCCTCCCCTCTTCACGCGCGGAACCTCTTCCTGTTCGTCACAGGGGCGACGCCAGGGGGAACCATGGGGCGCCTCTCCACGACCGAGTGCACCTACCTACCTACCTACCTAGATCTTGGGTTGGTCATGCCCATCGACGGGGCTCTCCGTGGTCTCTCCGTCATTTATTTATGTGCGACCCAAATCCATATGTACTTCCCTTGAAAGGGTGTTCCATGGGCTGGGACTTGCAAAGTTCAGCTTTCTTGGCTACCATGGGTACCTTCTTTCTTTTCATTTTGCTGATTTGTGGCGGAGAGACCTCTGGTGTCCCATCCCCGTGGGGGCTTCTCCAGGTCCGGTTTACCGCAGCACAATCATGCTGCGAATCACCTGGGCCTTGACTTCCCATTCGTTCTTGCAAATGTTTCAAGTCCTCCGTGGCCTTCCTTAGCGACTCGGCAACCTCATCAATTTGCCAAATTCGCCGATCGCCACCATGGCTTGATCCCACATGTCGACCTCCATCAGCTTGTCTCTTTTTCCATTCATCAATCCGCTTCTCCTTGGGGACTTTTTTGGGGTGGGCTTGGAAGTATGCCCGCTTGTCCTCCTCGTACACCTTGCACGTTTTGTGGTCGCCCTTATGGGATCGCCCTTTCCCATAGCTGACCCAACACCCAGCATGTTCCCACCGGTACTCGGTAAAGCTCAACGGGGGATTTCCAGTTCTGCGCGGCTCCTTTCCTTGACGGGGTGGTACTTTTCTCCACTTGCCCTTGTCATGACCATACGCTTTCGTGTTGTGGGCCACGAACGCAAAGAAGTGTGCATCTTCATGATCTTCCCGAGTCATGTACTCCCCGCCGGACGACGTCTTTCCATCCCCGGACCCTGGATCTTGACTTCGATCTCCGCCAACGGTTGGATCTTCCTGGATGGCGCAATAATTCCGATCGTCGCGGCGCTCGCGATTCTTATTGCCGTGACGGTCCTTAATGTGAGCCTCGTTTTTGCAATTAAGCTTCAATTCCACGCTCACGTATTGGACTATCGAGTTCAGGCTCATGCGGGCTGGGATCATCTGCATTTGCAGCTTCTCTCCACGTCTCCACTCGACATTGTTGAGCCTCAGCAAACGTCCTCCGGCCGTGTCCCCAAACACCTCCACGTAGACCGAATTCTTCATGGAGATCATCAGGTCGGGCTTCCCCAGGTTCCTCCAGAAATGTTCCGGTTGCTCGGAATGCGGACGCCATGATGAGTGAAGCGGATGTCAAAGCGGCCAAGGTGTGCAAGTCTTTGCATGATGAGTATGAGCAGAGGGCAAAGTAACCCAAGGAAGGCAAGATCCACAAGTACTCCCTCAAGGACACTGTTTGGGTGGAGCGCCATCAGAAGGACGTGCTAACCTGACATCGTTAACAATCGTGGTATATCCCAGGGGTCATCGTGCGCAAGATCGGGAAAGACGTGTATGCCGTCCAGGTGGGAGACAACAAAATCCTGGATCGCGACCATACACAAGCGCTTGCCCAAGGACGCCGTGTCGCGCGCGCTGATCGCCAGCGCCAGAATGAAATAAAAAATAAGTAAAACACGACGAAAAATAATTTTAAATAGCTGAAAACAAAGGTAATTAGCACAAAAAACGGCTAGGCAAAAAAGTGCGCTGCGATACGCATTAAAACGCGACCGAAAGTTTTCCGGGCTTCAGAAGGTGAATAGTTAACGCCGTAAGCACGGTATTGAGCTTAGCAGTACAGCGCCCCGCCTCTCGCCCTCTAACACACCGTATAGGTCAAGAAAAACGCTTCGCGAGCAGCGCGTAAAAACCAAAAAATATTTTTGTAACACGCCACATCCTCCATTGCACTCTTTCTCTTCCTTTCTCCTTCTCCATGTACCCTCCCTCCCACCTTTCTGCCCGTTACTGCAGATTAGGCGGCATAGAAAACGGCTAGGCAAAAAGAGCGCGACGCAACGCGTTAAAACACGTAAAAAAAATTATGTCTTAAGTAGGTAAACCCAAAGCGCCGTAACAAACGAACAAAAAAAATGATGTGTCCCTCAATGCTCGTGTGCCCAACAGTTAGCGAAAACAACGTCGTGAGCAGCGCGTAAAACACGTAAAAAATACGCTAACACGTTACGTCCCTGCTCTCGCTCCCTCTCGCCCTTTTTTACCCTCCATGTACCTTCTCCTCCCGCCTCTGCCCCACCCTCGTCGTGTTTGCCCCCCTTTTTGCTGCAGGTGTCAAGAGGTGTCAACAGGCGTGCGAAACACAGGAGCAGCGAGCCGAAGAATTAAATAAATAAAGCAGGCTGGTTTCTTTCAGTGTTTGGTATTGTTGCATGCGTGCCGGCAGGGAGGGAAAGGGCACCACAGCACACAGACGCCAGCACCAGGCACAAAAAAGCACAGACAACTAACAGCACAACACAGCACAGCACAGCGCCGCACGACAGGCCACAGGAGGGTAAAGCAAGCACAAACAGCACCGCAAAACGACAGCAGAGCACGACAGCACAGCACCACGCGACAGCACAGCGCCACAGCACACGACACAGGGAAGCAGGGCACCACAGCCGGCACAACAAAGCACAGCAACGCACAGAGCGGAGAAGACAGGGAACGCACAGCACGAGGGAAAGAGCACCACAGCGCGCAGACACCACCACCGGGCAAAAAACAGCACAGCCAACCAACAGCACAACAAAGCACAGCACGACAGGCCACAGGAGGGCAAAGCAAGCACCAACAGCACCGCAGCACGACAGCAGAGCACAACAGCACAGCACCACGGGACAGCACAACACCACAGAACACGACGCAGGGTAGCAGGGCACCACAGCTAACCACACCAACCACAGGGAAGCAGACCACGAGGCCAGACGGGGACACCGACACCGAAACAGGCCACCAGCAGACAACCACGGGCCACCAGACCCAGCACCGCACCACAGCACACCAAAGGAAACAGCACAACACACAGCAGCGCACCACAGCACCAGGCGCCAGCAACAGCACGCACCACACGAACAGCACAACGCAACCGCACCAGCACAGCGAAGCACAGCACAGCACAGAGCGGAGAGGACGAGGAACGCACAGCACAGCACCCCAGGACACACACAGCACAAAGCAGAGCGGCGAACAACATCGCGCACCACCACACCACGACAAACCACACACAGCACAGAGCACACAGCGCGGGGGAACACCGCAAAACACAGCGCCGCAGAGCACACGGCCCCAGGGCGACGGGCAGCGCCAGAGGGCACGGCACAACAGGCAGGCAGCGGCACCAAACGAAGGCAACAAAACAACACAGCACACAACGGCACAACACCGGGCGGGGGGTGGGGGAACCACCAGGGAGCAGCCAACGGCCAGGCGGAAAGCACGAAAGAGGCGAGAGCGCACGGAGAGCCGAGAAGCGGGAGGCCAACAAAGCACACAACGCACAGCGCCGAGGCCGAGGGCACCGGGGGCCGGAAACCAGAGAAAGCCAGAGACAACGGGGGCACACAACGCAGGAAAGAAAAAACGAAAGGAGCACCGAGCGGCAGCGACGAAAACCGCGAGACACAAAGGGGGGGGGGGGGCAGCAACCACCAGGGAGCAGCGAACGGCCAGGCGGGACACACAAACGAGGCGAGAGCGCACGGAGAGCCGGGCAGCGGGAGGCCCACAAAACAAACAAAACACAGCGCCAAGGCCCAGTGCACCCGGGGCCAGAAACCAGAGAGAGCAGGGGAAACCGGGGGCGCACACAGGAAGGGAAAAAAAAAAACCAAAGGCACCGAGCGGCGGCGAGAAACAAAAGGGGAAGAGGGGGCGGCGGGAGGCAGCAACCAGCAGGAAGCAGCCAACGGCCGAGCGGGAAACACAAAACAGGCAAGAGCGCACAAAGAGCCGAGAGGCAGGAGGCAAAAAAAAAACACAACGCAGAGCGCCAAGGCCCAGGGCACCCGGGGCCAGAAACCAGAGAGAGCCGGAGACAAGGGGGGCGCAAGGAGAAAAAAAAACCAAACGCAAGGCGCTGAGCGGCGGCAACAACGGCAGGACACAAAAGGGGGGGGGGCGGGGCAACCACCAGAGAGCAGCCAACGGCCAGGTAACACCAAAGAAGCGAGAGCGCACAGAGAGCCAAGAAGCGCGAGGCCAACAAAACAAACAACACACAGCGCCAAGGCCCAGGGCACCTGGGGGCGGAAACCAAAGAAAGCAAGAGACAAAGGGGGCGCAAGGAAGCCAACAACGGGGAAACGAAAAAAAAACACCAAGGACCAAGACAGGGGCAACACCAGCCCGGCGGGGGCCAAGCAAAGCAGAAAGACAAAGCGGCTGGAGGAAAGGGTGAGGTGCACCAGAACGCGCCCGGGAGGCCGGCCCGCCCGACTCGGCCAAGAAGAGCAAGCACACGCACACATGCACGGGACCCGGGAATGGCGTCCTCCGACCCGCAAGAGGAGGTGTTGGCGTCCACACGAAGCGGCCCCGGTGCACCGGCTGAGTCCCCCGTCGAACAACGGATGGTACGGGAAACCGGATGCGTCGGTGACCGGGTCCACACACGCCAAACCACCGCAGCGCACGCAGCCCAAGACCGACGCCGGAGGGACCCGCCAGGGACAACCCCATCGCGGGGCCCCGAACGGGTACGACGCAGAGCGAGCCCAGCGCCTTTGCCTCGGCAGGGGCCAGCGGCAGGCACAATGAGCCCGGTACTCGGCTGGCCTCCGCGTGCCCCGCGCAGCCACCCAGTAAAGCCGGGGGCGAAAGCCCCCGGGGTGGGAAAGGGCACCACGGCGTCGGGAAAGCTGACCGGAGCACCGAGTGCGACCGGACCAGACGAGGCGCGGCGCACCATGCGGGGCCACGAAGCACGCCAGAGGGGCACGCCGCTAGCCAAAACCACGGCACACGGACAGGTGCCAAGCAACGAAGGCCGCCAGGTTCCGCAAACCCGGAGAGCGCGCACAACACGCAACAAACAACGGTACAAGGACAGGTGCCAAGGGACAACAGCTGCCGTCCGGACAGACGTGTGCGCGACCGGCAGCGAACCCAGCTGCTGCTGGCTACGGCACAGCCCCCGTCTGGATGGACGTGTGTGCGCCCAGAGGGTACCCAGCCCCTGCCGGCTACGAACAGCCGCCGTCTGGACAGACGAGTGCGCGCCCGAAGGGTAACCAGCCCCTGCCGGCTACAAATAGCCACCGTCCGGATGGACGAGTGAGCGCCCCGCAGCGACGCCCCGCACACGCAACCCACAGCACAACACACCGAACGCGCACACCGGTGAACAAGAGCCAAGGGTCCCAGGACACCGCACACGCCACACAACACACCAAGCGCGCACACCGGAGAACAGGAGCCAAGTGGCCCAGGACACCGCACACGCAACACAACACACCAAGCGGGCACACCGGTGAACAGGAGCCAAGTGGCCCAGGACACCGCACAAGCAAAACAACGCAGCAAGCGGGCACACCGGTGAACAGGAGCCAAGTGGCCCGGGACACCGCACACACAGGCAATGCACCGAGCAGGCACACCAGTGAACAGGAGCCAAGTGGCCCAAGACCCCGCACGCGCAAAGCAACGGACCGAGCGGGCACACCGGTGAACAGGAGCTAAGTGGCCCAGGACACCGCACAAGCAAAACAACACACCGAGCAGGCACACCGGTGAACAGGAGCCAAGTGGCCCAGGACACCGCAGACACAGGCAACAAACCGAGCTGGCACACCGGTGAACAGGAGCGAAGTGGCCGAGGACACCGCACATGCAAAGCAACGCAACGAGCGGGCACACCAGTGAGAAGGAGCGAGGTGGCCCAGGACACCGCACACGCCACACAGCACACACAGCGGGGACACCGGTGAACAGGAGCCAAGTGGCCCAGAACACCGCAGACGCAACACAACACGCTGAGCAGGCACACCGGTGAACAGGAGCCAAGTGGCCCGGGACACCGCACAAGCAAAACAACGCACCAGGCGGGCACACGGGTGAACAGGAGCCAGGTGGCCCAGGACACCGCACACCCAACACAACACGACGAGCGGGCACACCGGTGAACAGGAGCCAAGAGGCCCAGGGCACCCCACACACAGGCAACGCAAGGAGCAGGCACATCGGTGAACAGGAACCAAGTGGCCCAGGACACCGCACAAGCAAAGCAACGCACCGAGCGGGCATACCGGCGAACAGGAGCCAAGTGGCCCAGGACACCGCACACGCAAAACAACACGCCGAGCGGGCACGCCGTTGAACAGGAGCCAAGTGGCCGAGCACACGGCACACACAGGCAACGCACCGAGCGGGCACACTGGTGAACAGAAGCCAAGTGGCCCACGACACCGCACACGCAAAGCAATGCACTGAGCGGGCACATCGGTGAACAGGAGCCAAGTGGCCCAGGACACCGCAGAAGCAAAGCAACGCACCGAGCGGGGACACCAGTGAACAGAAGCCGACTGGCCCACGACACCGCACAAGCAAAACAACACACCCAGCGAGCACAACGGTGAACAGGAGCGAAGTAGCCCAGGACACCGCACAAGCAAAGCAACGCACCAAGCGGGCACACCGCTGAACAGGAGCCCAGTGGTCCAGGACACAGCACAAGCAAAACAACGCACCGAGCGAGCACATCGGTGCACAGAAGCCAAGTGGCCCAGGACACCGCACACACGTGCACAGGTAGGGCGCCTGAGGGACAGGGGAGAACCAACACCCCATGGGTCGGGCGCACTGGGGCGACCCAGCCGACCCACTGGGCCAGCAGCAGGGGCGGTACCCCAAGGCCGCTGGTCCGAGCCCGGCCAGGCTGCATCGGAGACCATGGCAAATGTCACCCGGAGCCATGGAAGCAACCGTTGACAGGCAAGCCGGTACAAAGTCCAGGAGGGGGTCGCCTGCCAAGCAGAGAGGCACCGCAACTCAAGCCACAAGGGTGAGGCGGTCGTACCGTAGACTAGCGGGAGCAATACCCCTTGTGGTGAGAGATACTCCACACGGCTGGGCAGCCCCCAGAGCTGCCGCCCAAAGGAGGGGGCATGTGGCCCTACCCATGGACACATGTGGGGACACCCTGCCTGCCGGGACACATGAACCGGGTGGCCGCGACAATGCCTTCCCAAGCACATGGGGGAGCGGCTTAAGAGGCGCCTGACATAGGGCAGTGAGAGGGACAGGACGTCCCCTTGGTAAGACCTTCTTCGTGCATTGTCGAAGGAGGCATCCCGAGCTCCCGAAGATACCTACCTACCTACCTTCATGGAGATCATCCGGTTGGGCTCTCCCAGGTCCCTCCGGTAATGTTCCGGTTGCTCGGGATGCGGACGCCATGATGAGTGAAGCGGATGCCACAGCGGCCAAGGTGTGCAAGTGTGTGGATGGTGAGTATGAGGGGAGGGCCAAGTACTTCAAGGAAGGCAAGATCCACAAGTAATCCCTGAAGGACACCGTTTGGGTGGAGCACCATCAGAAGGACGTGCTAACCTGACATCGTTAACAATCGTGGTATATCCCAGGGGTCATCGTGCGCAAGATCAGGCAAGACGTGTATGCCGTCCAGGTGGGAGACAACAAAATCCTGGATCGCGACCATACACAACTCTGACCACGGGCGTCAGTTCGCAGCGGGCGGGGGGTGACGTTTGAGTTCACGGCAGGAGACCTAGACTGCGACGATGACGGTGAGGAGGACAACTACACCGCGGAGCGAATCCTAACGGACAAGCCGGACCCCGCAACGCCGGGGGGGAGGCTATACAAGGTTCGTTCGAAAGGATTTGCCACTTCGCGAGACTCGTGGGATCCTCCGATCAGTTTTGTGCCGAGGTATACCACGGTGTGGCTGGACTATCTCAAGAAAAAGGGCATTAGTCTAGATGTCAAGGATGTCTTGGTGCATTTGATCATGCACCAACGGGATTGAGTGCCTCTCCCTTCACCCTTGACACGATTGTTTTTTTTTGCTTAATTTGCCGCAGGGATGCACATACCATGGCTCAATACCTCCCAAGTACCCCCCATCCCAATTTCCTTGACATGAGACGGGCATATGGAACCAAGATCAGTCTTGGATTGTGTTCATATTTTTTTGGGTACACAATCAGTCGCCGCTTGCTCAGGAGATTCCTACGGATCACGAATTGTCAAGACCCGCTCATCTTCGCTATTTTTGTTTTGGTGGAGCCTTTGGTAAGTGCATTGGCGGGAGCGACACCCCCGCTATATGGGATTGTTCGTGGATTTCTGGGTTGGAATTCTAGGGTCTACAGGGTTATATGAAGTTGATGTTTATTTGTTTTGATATCCTCACCCACTTTGCTTTGTTGCTTTGTTTTCGCTATTTTTTTCACCGATTGCATCTCTTTGGAGGTTGCCGGACGGAATGGGGACCATCAGTTGTGCTAAATCCCTCCCCTACTACTTCTGTTTTTAGCGCACCACGTTCGATTTTTAGAACACTTGCGCTATTGTTAACAGCAAAATTTCTATTTTTAGAATTCCACCATACCGGCCCTGTTCCGCGTTTCGTTCGAATCCACAGCGTCCGAGTAGCTGTTGCTGTTGCATTGGTGAGGTCGCTTTCCCTCCAGTGTCCCTCACTTTGGAGATCTCAACTTTTCGCCTGCGCTATTTTTAGTAACAAATGTTACTTTTTTTAGTAGAAAGTTGTTATCTCCTTTCTCCGCATTTTGGGAACCTTGGGACCATCCGACCGGATCCACGACCATTTTCTCGCGAGCTGGTCGCAATGGCGACGTCCGTAGGAGCTCATGTTGCACCTGGAGTCCAATGACTCCCAAAATTGTTGCAAAAAAATTTTTGGAAAAAACTTTTTTCTGAAAGAAAAAAAATTTTATCCCTGCATTGTTTGTGTCCACACTTGTCATGGTGCATGATGACCCCCCCCCAAACGCCAACGTCTCCCGTAGGTGGTCCATTTCCCCTCTGTCTCTTGGTTGGAGTGCGGGTCATATGAGGGATTCATGCTGTGCATGTCAAGCTTCATATATCTGTTTGTGGTCTTTTTATGTAGACCGCTCGACGACGTTGCTTTTATCTATCTTTGAGCTGCTCGGCCTATGCTTTTAGGTTTAATGGTGACAGGAGGGAGTTCATTCTTTTGAATTCTTCCCCCCGCCGATTACTTGGGTGGGTGGCCACGGTGTATGTGGTACCCTTCCACAATGAGGAGGGCGCCAAGGGAACAACCGGGATCCTCCCGTCCTCTTTTGTCTTTCCGAGCAGGTGACAATGCTCTCGGAAGGGGGGTGAAGCCGGTTCGGATCCCAATTGACTGCAGTGTTCTATTTTTGAGTGATTTCCGCGATTTCAGCAATTTTGGATACAGTTTGAGGAGAATTCCGAAACTATATTATTTATAAACCACGGGATGGAGGATTTAACATTTATTGTTCGGACCAGGCCTGCTGTGTGTGCGCGCGCCCTTGTCGTGTTCTCGTTGGCGTGCGCGTGCTCTGTGTTCCTCAATGCGGGCCGATCGTCTGAAAATTCTTCCCAGCGAGTGCCAAGAGTGTTAGTTCTATCCTGTTACGGACACGGAAGCAAATTGGAAGCTAGGGCGACTCCAGTGGAAGATAGAAGACCCGAGCTATTGATGTTGCTAAACCCTGGTGTGGTGCCTCCGCCGACAATACCGGCTGTCGCCCTTTGGTGCATCACTGCACTTGAGAGGAGAATGGTACATGTTAATGGGCGCATCTGCTTTGGCAGTGCCACGCCTACGTGTATATGGGATCACGAGTCCCTGGAAGCTGGAGGAGTCCTATTGGAAGTGAAGTGGAAGTGGATGTGGCTGAGGTAGGCGCACCGGAGGGGAAGAAAGTACGTCGGTCGTTGCTCTGCAATGCAAAGCAAATTCTCAATCTATGCTTTATCACTTGTTTGCTTTGCATGTGTCATGACAACTTGATCTCCCATGGAATCAAAGAGGGTCAATCATTGGTGATTGTGTGTGTTGAACAAGTGGTGTGCACGTGCAATGGGTGAACATGCTAAAGGTGGAGAATTGAACCTATGCCCTGGTTGTTAACCTCTCATTTGCTGTCTTACTCCGGTGACCTTTGGTGAATTCATCGGTCGAACACGGTTGGTGATCCACTATCCGTCCTTTGTCAATTTGCAGTATGGCATGAGGATAGCTCATTTGATTTGGCAATTGGGTGTAGGGATAATCCTCAATCTATGTCGGTGATTCTCACTTCAAGTGCATGCATGCCTTCATGGGTCATGGCTAGGCGAAAGTCTCTCTCCATATGCACGCTCCCATGGGTCATGGCTAGGCTATGAACTCGGGATTCGGTTTCCGTGAGGTCAGGTTCTCCCTCCTGGCCATGGATTGGTTAGGGTATCTCTCCTGGGCCATGGATTGGTTAGGCTCTCTCTCCTGGGCATGGATTGGTGAGGGTCTTTCTCTCAGGGAATTGTTTGGGGCGGGACCATCTCTCTCGAGGCCTGGATTGGGGCGGGACTATCTCTCTTGGAGGCGGGACAATCTCTCTTTGGGATAGGACAATCTCAACATGTGTCGAATGTGCTCTCATTGAACCCGGGATATCTCTCAATGTGCACTCTCTCTGCGGGCCGGGTCTAGGTCTCTTCATGTGACCCGGGGCATCTTCTTACCCAAGCACTCTTGCCCAATCTCTCTCCAAGTAGCATGCATTGAATTGGTTCGGTGTCACACGAACACGCATTTAGGCAATATTGGTTTCACATGTCCATGTGTGGATGGTTTCTAATGCACATGACGATTGTGGTTCCCTATGCCATCGGGTCCCAAGCTATTGGACACCAAGTGATGGGGCCGAGTGGCATGTCCAAGGGTGTGAGGGCATGAGACATATGTCATGTGTTGGCTTTACATTTTGTTCGGGCCTTTGGTTCGCAATAATCTACAAACAGGAGCCGAGCAATTGGTATGCAGCATACATTAAACAGGTGAGGTTTGGTGGGCCGGCCCTCCTTGATGTCTTGTTCGCGAGCAGCAAGTAAACCCGCAAAGTCTATTCACTTGCTGGCCATTGTGTATGTTATTGCTAAGTGATAGGCACCCGGCGTCCGGCGTGAAATACCGAGGCATTGCCAGCATGATGATATATGGACTGTGTCACACATGCCAGATGTCAGGTATTGCCATGAGGTCACTCTCCTGACTCATATTTGGTGATCCTCATTGCAAGCTCTTTACTTGGGATCATTGGTGATTCATGAGTGTGGACAAGTCATTTTTGTGGCCATGCCGTACTTTGTGTTCATGGAGGCCATGATGTCACACTTGATCCACGGTGGGACATTCCTCATATTTGGAGCTCATGTTGCTCAATTCCATTTTTGCCGTCTTGCAGGCAAGGATGAGGACGGGCCATGTGGGCCACGCTTATGTTGAATCTGATATAGCCATGGGGTCGTGTATCATTTCTTTGTGTTCCGCCATTGACGCGTTCCCGTGGGGGGCCTGGCCACGGGACGCTGCGGCGGACACGCGCAAGCAAGCAGGCAGGCAAAGCACTGCACTCACAGGGGCATCCTCATGCTCGTGTCATGTGACAAAGCGTTTCAGGATCCTTGCCACTCTGAAACAAGGGAACAAAAGTATGTACAGCAACACATCAGGATATGTACACATGGGGTTAAGACTGGACTGCGGTAAGGGCATCACAGGACAATAGACACTCAGTCCCAACTCATATCCCAATCTCAGGTCCGTCCCTCTCAGTGCCTGGCAGGGGAGGGGGCTGAAACACAACCCATGCCCTACTCAGTCCGGACCCTTAAACCCTGCCATTAGGGGAGGGTGTCCCGCCCAGCCACAGACGAGTTCCTGGGAACCAAGAGCCTCCAAGGCCGACCAACAGTGGCAGGTCCCAACTTCCCTCTAAGCCGGAGATAGGGCCCCGCCATTATCCCCTAGGAGTTGGTAGCTGAAAATGGGCCGTTTCAGCCCAAACTGATGTTAGCTCGAAAAACTCCACAATTGACCCCTTGTGTGGACACGCCAGAGGTAGGGATGAGGCAACTGACCCTATGCCATTTGAGTGCGAGCTTCCTGGAGCCCTCAGGCAACCTGGTTCCCTCTGAGCTCCCGGCATCAGGGCACCACGGGTTCGGCAAGTGGGGTCATGATGCGAAAATCACCAAAATTGGCGTCCCTCCCACGCGTGAGTCGCCCGGCCAGGGCAAGGCCAATGGCTCACAGGATAGGAGGCAGGACCTAGGACCCATATCTGAGTGCACGACTTGCAATTAGGCCCGGACTTTTCATGGGCAGAGGGATATGGGGCCGCTAATTGACCACACGGGGGGCTGAAATTGGGGTCCCAAAAGGGGGTCATTTTAGCTGCTCAAAATGAGCCAAAGTCCGGGGTACCCCCAATGGTATATCTCCACGCCGGCTTAGAGATCAGATCTGCCATTCCACACGCAATCCACCGGGAGTCCAACAGAGACTGCCGTGCTCTTGGCCCTCGAAGATCTCCATGCCACTCGGCGTGGTGACAATCCAAATTGGGTCCACAATTGCCAAAATGGCAAAATCGGTCGTCTCGGTCGACCGTCCAGGGTAGGAAACCTTGGCGATATTGACGCGCCAAGCCTTGATTCACAACCCTTGATATCCCCTTTGGTCCCATGCCCTGGGTTATGGCTTGCTGTCACACTGGCTGCTTGCTGTTCATGGAGGGGATGAACCTGCGGACATGGCGGAAAGCAGCATGCGGTGCAAAGGAGGAGATCATGGATCGCACCAAAAATTGAATAACTCCGGATGAGCGTGAGGAGCAAATACGAAACTCACTGGCCTTCAACCCTTCGTCATGTGCTACAATATTCCCCACTTCTTCCTGGGTAGATCCCGTGCGCCACCGAGGAATGGTAGTTCCAATATGGCATACAATGGCAAAAACAGCGAAATTTCGCCAAAATGGTCCGCACTCATGATTCCATATCTCCATGGCCACGGCGAGGATCCTTTCAACCAAAGATGCTAAAGACACATGGGACTCAGGTCCCAATATATGCCACTTGCCAACCCTCATGGTCGCCTCTAGCTATTTTCCCCATTGGAGGGAAAATGACACACAAATGGGGCAGAATGGCAACATACCCCAAATTGGGTGACTCACAACTCTCCCTGCGAGAGGAGGGGCGACATGGGGAAACACCCCATTTGATGCGAGTTTATGTGCCCTCTCCGAATTGCCCTTACCCTTGGTCAAGTGGCGCACGCAACCTCGGGGGCGAAATCAGGGAGAGAAGAGGTTTGTGGCCATTCTGGGCAAAACGGCCAAAATTCACCCAAAAGTGGTCCCTCGAAAAGTCGTATCTCCGTATCACAAGAGAAAGGAGCCTCGGGCTTTTGCATGGATGCAAACCGAAGCTTTGCTTCCCTTTTGCAACAGGGGTTGAGGTTCAAAGCATAGTGGAACATTTTCAACACCTCAATCCTTGAAGCACACTATTTACGGGAAAAAGTGCATATATCGGCGATATTGGCATGAACATATCTTTGGGACCTCGAGGAGCAAAAGTATGAGTAAACATTCTTGGAGTAGGCCCATAGTAAGTGCCTTCAAATATGCCCACTATGGTTAGATTGTCTTCGCCCACTCGTGTCACTAGTGCTTGCATATGAGCGCGTGTGCAAAGAGGCAGTATGGCACGCGTGCTCACAAGGCGAAATTGTATAAAATAGAAGACAAGGTTGTAAAAATCAACCAAGCCATCCACGATGTCCTTCCTGGTCTCTACTTTACATATTGCATTTGGTTCGAGGCTCAACTCCCCTTAGGCTTCGATGACGAGCCTCGGGGGTTTGGCGATTTTGGCCTAATTTTCGACTAAAACTTGCCCTCTTTCGAAAATGGAGTTTTGGTACGCATTGAATTGCGTGGAGCCATCCTGGAGTTGGCTCGAAAAACGAAAATGCCCTAGGGTTTTTGGTCTTGTGAGCATTGTGTTCGGTTATTAACATTCATGCTCACAAGGCCACAAAGTTAGCATTTGCGCACGCACACGACCTGGGTTTGTGAAACCCATGGGCCGCCTAAAACATCCCTATTGCCCGCTTCCCTATACAAAGTAATATGCCCACGTGAAAGGGGCATGGATGAAAGGCATAGGGGGGGAATGTAGGGTTCCGTCCGAACTCATGGTACTTGAGAACCATGAGTTCGAGCAATTGACGGAAAAGCTTGCACGCTGATTTTCTCTCAGACGCAACGGCAAAAAATTCTGGTGAACACACCAGATGAAAGTACAAGAAAAGTCCTCTAGATCCAGCCCTTAAGTTCTCTTAGAACCTCAAAGGTACTCGAGAAAAATCCCTCACAAAGCTCGCCACGGGGAAGCGAGGAAAGCGCGCGAACAGGCGACAACAGGCGGCGATTTCACAACAATTAAAAATCGCGGTAGAAATCGGGTATTTCACCGATTTCCAACTGAAAATCGACCAAGAAAATAAAATTATGGTAATTCTACATCGGTTTATTGGGTAGAAATCGGGTTCCAGATTTCACGGATTAGAGAACAGCAATATCCCGCTGACAGCCGGTGTCAGCGGCTTCCGCACGGGTGTGACGGCTCACAGGCCTCTGGGCCATGGGCCATAGGTTCTGGGTACCGCTTCACCCCCCTCCGTAGAGCAAACCCTGGCAGGGGCTCGATAACACCCAAGCATGGCAGCGGGTACCCAGGACCATTCCCTGAAGAGGGGGGGGGGTGTCACATCCTCACTTCAGGCCGAATTTGCGGGTTAGGTTGCCCATTACAATCCCACGGTAAGACAGGTATGATGCTGTAGGTGCCTGTAACTGCAAGTATGGTATTGAGTATCAAATTCCGGGTCCTGGCGGCGATTGTCGGCAATCAAAGGACCCGTTAACCCATACCAGGCGCACCGGGTGCAGGCTGCGACGGTCACTACCACAGTGGCAGTGGCATACACAGCCAACATAGGCGTCACACAACGACCGAGGTGGTCCCACAGGTCGAAAGCGACCACAAAGATCCATCAGGCTACCCCAGGCTTCCCAAGGCCGCAGGCCCGGGGAGAGTCCCCACGGGTCCTTCCTTGGGCGCACCATGTCCATATCCACGACGCGAGTCCAGAGTGGTAAAGCCGAACGAGCTCCTCCATAAGGGATCGGGCATCAAGGCCGTCTTTTCCCTAGCCCCATTACCACGAAGGCCATGCATGAGGGAGTCCTCATGCAGTCTGGGCGGAGGCATGGACTCCTCAAACCACCAGTTTCCCAGGCAGACTGACCGAGGTCAGGACACCGGAGGTCGCCACCCAACTGCAAGTGCGTCTGTGAGTCGGTAGGCTCACACTGGGACTGACAGTGGCGGACCGCTGGGAGTGTAGTCAGGCAACTGGGCTTCCCGCCTGGCGCCATCAGGATCTCAGCACATCACAGCCACTAGGGCACACGGTATCACCGGCACTTAAACAGAAGAATCTGTACTTAGGTACTGGTCCAGGCTGGACCTTATGTAAGAGCATGTACACGGCGACTCAGGGCGCCTTCGTATTCCGATTCGCATCCCCTCGTGGGGGGAAAAACAGTCCATATTTCGGTGATGGGCTGATAATACGCAACATACAGATGCACATATAAGCAATAAACGGGGTAAATAGGCGTGTAAACACACTCTGGATAGAGCGCCAAACCACGCCCCGGTCAGGATAAGGAATATGCAGGAGGGTGGACAGAAAGACGCCTGAGTTTAGGCCATATATGGTCTGCAGACACACGTAGACTGGTCTGGATCCCGCAAGTGCCATGGGACCAGACCACACACCCAGAAGTTGCAATGCCGATGACAGCGGCATCCGTTGCGCAACGTCGTACAAGCTTCAAGGCCCTAAGAGCTCAGGAAATGTCAACGTCAGTCGCCCTCTCTGGTTTCCCAAGGATTCAGCAGGCGGGGAGTGACGAATAGGAGTGGAAGAGAGGGGCCATCCTCCCCTGGATTCAGCAGGGGGGGGTATATGGCCACTCTGATGGCGGGTCACGGAAGATGGAAGAGAGCAAGCAAGTGAGGGACGATCCGTCGACCTAACAAGCACTCAAAATGCATCAGGGGAGAGCTCAGGGCAGTGATCAGGTGCCCTTGGCTGCAATCGCCCGGGTGAGTGCTGCCAAGTCCGAGACATGGATCTTGGTTTTGCGCTTGCGGATATAGTCCATAAAGAGGGTGTTCATCCGCGGCACGAACAAGGAGACGGGTTCCCAGGTGTCGTGGGACGGCCCATAGCCTCGCCAACGAACCTTGAACTCCAGGCCTCCGGGTGCCGAGGCGTTCGGACGCTGGGCCGGGATCTTCTCGACGGTATAGTTGTCCTGCTCAGCATAGTCGTCGTCCGAATCAGCCTCATGTGCGGCGTAGTCGAGGGACACATGTTGCCCACGGAGGTCGGGTTCCCGCACACGGAGTTGACTCTCGTGGCGCTCCCAGAACTGTCGGTGACCCACCTTGATGCTACAGGTGTCCTCACCAATCGTGCGGACCACCTCTCCGGGTTTGAGCAGGTTTTGGTGCGGTGGGTGCCCATAGGGCGGGGTCTGATCACCCACACCGGGTCTCCCACCCTGACTGCTTGCGCTGTCGAGCTCGGGGCGGACTTCCGACGCTCAGCATGCTCCTTCCCGAGCTGCTGGCGGATGTTTCGCGCCGTTGCCTCTTGCCGCGCGAAGAATTCCTTGGCGTTCATGGCCATACCATCACCAGACAAGGGAAGTCCCCGACCAAGGGGGTCCCTGCCGAACAAAATCTGGTGAGGGGACAAGCCACCCGGAGTTGGGGTGTCATGATGGGCCTTCAGAGCGGGCCACATCTCCTCAAACCAAATCCGACGTGGATTGATGATGTGAATCTTGCGAAGCTTCTTGAACAGCTGCCTTCCAGCCACTTCAGCCCGGCCATTGCACCGGCTGAGATAGGCGACGCTCTTGGCATGACGTATTCCCATGAGGGAACACATGGCCTTGAACCAGCCAGCAGTAAACCGGGGCCCTCGGTCACTGCAAATGGTGCGGGGGATGTCAAAGACGGTCAGCCAATGACGAATCATCATGACTGCCACTTCCTTGGCAAGCAACCCCCTTTTGCGTGCCGGAACGGCTACTACGTAGCCGCTGTGGCGATCCACACAAAGGACCACACAGTCAAAGGTCTCCTTGCCTATGTGAACTTCAGGCATGGAGAAGACGTCCATGACCACGCTCTCCATGGGCTGGTCAGGCACCGGAGTCCAATTGGCTTCACCCTTAACGTTCCGGTTGTCGCAATTGCAGGCCTGACAGACCGAGCAACCCTTTCTGACCTTCTTGATAGCGCTGTAGAGACTGATCTGGTCGATTTCGAACCAGCGCTGCATATCCAGGGCTTGCTTCTTGACCCCTGGGTGCATCATGTGGTGGTGCCAAGCCTCACATAGCTCGAGCACTCGGGACTCTGGGACCAGCAGCTTACCATTCCGGTAGAGCTTGCCATCCTCCTCAGTCAGCCCCTTTGGCCACTTCTGCCCGTCATCAGGGTCGGTCACAGCCCTATACTCAGCCTCAAAGGCCTCAGACTTAGCGTAGTCGTCGGTCCAGTCGTCCTGGAGGCAAGATTCAGGGAACAGGTGCTTGTCGGACTCAGCTCCCTCAGGGGCGAGTACTCTGACCGCTCTGCCCATCCTCGTTCCGAGGGGGGCATCCGCAGCCATGACGACGAAGCATTTAACACCCTCCTCCTCCATCAGGCGCTCCATTTCTACGACCCTCTTGGCCTCAGCGGTCTCAGCCTCATCGCCATGGGCGGAGACATCCGTCATGCCCTTGCTGGCGGGATAGGCCCACCTACTGAGACAGTCCGCCACGGTGTTGTCCTTGCCAGGAACATACACAACCGTGAGGTCGAACTTGGCCGAGGTCTCATGCCATCTTGCCCGTCGGGAGGCGGGACCAGAGGGGGTGTCCACGTGCTCTTTGTGCCACGACTGCAGACTCTGATGGTCGGTGCAGACGGTGACGGGATGGAGGGCTATGTACCCAGCCCATTTCCTGAGAGCCATGACGATGGCATACGCCTCCTTTTCTCGGGGCGTCCACGTCCGTCTCTGGCCTTCCGCCAGGACTCGGCTCCAGAAGGCCACTGGCACGTGCCTCCCATCGTCAAGCACTTGTTCCAACACAGCGCCAACGGCGTAGTCAGAAGCGTCGGTGCGCAGGACGAACCCTCGGTCAGGATCCACGAGGTGCAGACCCACTGCGGATAGCAGCGCCTGCTTCATCCCCTCAAGGGCACGGTCGGACGCTTCATTCCAGACCAGAGCCTTCTTGGACCCCTTCTTGATCTCCTCTCGGTAGCCCTTGAGCATGGTCGTCATGGGGGCTGCATACTCGGCATACATCTTGATATACCCCGGGTAGTAGTTGCAGAACCCCAAGTACGCCCGTAGCTCAATGACAGTTTTGGGCTTTTCCCAGTGCTCAATCGCAGCAACCTTGCCAGGTATGGGCTTCCGCTGCCCGTTCCCAACTGGGTGGCCAGCGAAGACCACCTCGCTTACCGCAATGGTGGCCTTGTCACTGCTGCCCGTGAGTTTGTGCCGAACCAGAAGGTCCAGCACTCGGGTGACGTCCCTCTCATGTGCCTCCAGGAGCTCCTCATAGCTCATACTGGGGTCCCTGGACGCGATGATCACGTCGTCCACAAAGGGGTCCGCACAGTCACGCACCGGCTCAAGCAGGTTCTCCAGCATCCGCTGAAAAGCCGCATTGCTGTTGGTAACGCCCATGGGCATCACCTTCCACTGGAGAGCTCCAAGTGGGGTGCTCATGGCTGTGCAGGCACGGGACTCCTCGGCGAGAGGCATCTGATGATAACCATGTTTCAGGTCAATCACCGTGAGGATCCTCTGCCGGTGTTGTTTTTGCAGCATGTCCTCAATGAGGGGCAGCGTATAGCTGTCATGCTGCGTTTGGGCGTTTAGGCCGCCGTAGTCGACCACGAGCCGCCACTCTCCGGCCACCTTCTTGGGGACGACAAAGCACGGGGAAGCCCACTCGGAGTGGCACGGCTCAAGCCAGCCTCTCTCGATGAAATCACGGAGGATCTTCTCCATGGCCTCCTTCCTCTCGCCCCTCAGGGCGAACTCCCGGTGTCGATACACACAGGGGTCCGGCTTCAGTCGTATCTTGGCCTCGCCATACGGTCCACGCAGCGCCGGGGGAAACACAGGTTTTCCGCTGAAGAAGGTATCACCATACTTCTGCTTCAGCCTGGCCCTCAATGCCTGGATCTTGGGGCACTCATCGGACTCCGCCTTGGCTTTTCCAGGCACCTGGAGCACTGAGCTTACTTGCGGGGTACCTCCACAAGATCCCTCAGTTGTCTTCCCAGGTGGCCCAAAGGGCCATCTCTGGTCTTGCCCCGGAACAGGTCGCCATAGGTGGGTGGGTTACCGCCGATTGGCTCGTCCTGGCTGGACATGTGGTCCAGCACCATCTTTACAAAGGTATTCCCATCATAGGAACCGGGGACGATGGAATCCACTTCCCACCAGGCTTTGTCCTGGCCCTTGCCCTCACGCTGGTTTCCCCAGTCGTGTAAGGGCTGATCCATATACCCCTGAACCAGACCCAACTCCTCTTCAGTGAGGGGGTCCTCCGATTCTCCGATGTCCACAGGGGAAACCGCAAAGCATTGCGGCCATGGCTCCGCTATGATGCGGTTGACACACACGAAGTCCGTGGTGTCGGCCTGTTCAAGGCCCCCATCCACATAGTGGAATTCCGTTGGCCATCTCTGGGGTGGCATGGGCTGTCCCTTAGCGTCCTGATAGACACTCTCTCCAGCCGGTAGGACGACCTTGTTTAAGGTCATGTTGGTCAATGAGGCCACCGGATCTCGGGTGCTTTCCTCCTCGGTGCATCCCATAGGAACAACCAGCACTGCCTTGGAGCGGTCCTTGCGAATCTTCGCTAGCGCCCTTGGAATGTCCCATCGGGGGCAATTGATCCACATCAAACCCTGATGCGGACCCCAGTGCTTCTTCCACGCGGAGTCCTGGGCGCTCCAGTACTTCTCACAAACCTGAAGATGGGTGGAAGTTCCTGAAGAGAACGCATCCAGGGCCAGATCCGAAGCTCCCAGGTCCGCAACCACTCGGCTCGCCACTTCCGGCATTACGCCGTACTCCTGGTTTGCTGGCCCAGTTGGCTCAGTGCCCAGCGCGGCTACTTTGAGCTGGTTGCATTCTGGGTGGATCCATTGGCACTCCACATGGTGCTCAGGTGACGAAAGCCACGAGAGCTGGTCATCCTGGTACAGGGTCATGGAGGCATGGGCCGGGAGAACGCCGGAGTCCGTCTCCATCATGAAGTCGTACCCAAAGATCATGTCCCAGTCCATCTCGGCCTCGTAGAAGCAACCTTGCAGGACGATTTCCTTGCCGAGGTCCGGGCGGCTCAGCTCACGGTGGTTCACGAACTGCAGCCCAATGGCCGCTCCTTGGTGCCTCCCACCATGTACTGGCCGTTTGCCACCTTCAGCCTGACAGGATTCCGACTGTCGGTCAAGCACTCTGGCGGAAGTAGGCCAGCCTTGACCAAGCTGACCTGAGCTCCCGTGTCGACCAACACGTCGAAGACCTTCTCCACTTCCCCGCATAAGGCACGGACCTTAAGGTGCAACCGCCGCTCACGCCCAACACGGCGCACGGCGTGCAAGCTCAGGATCTCCGGCCGTTCCAGAAGCTCAATAAGCGACTGGTGCAGGTCTTGGACAATGGGCTCAGGCTGCCCATCTGCAGCATGCAGCTGCGGTCTGGGTGATCCTCCGATTCTCTCGGATAGATCTTGAAGCACATTGAATACATTCTTGGTTGCGAAGGATGGACGGGTGCAAGGGTTCGTACCTTCATTTGCCCTCACCCTGCCACGGCGACTGTCTTTCGTTTTGGGTGCCGGACAAGGCCTTCCGCCCGCGGCAATCCCTTTGTGCTCACTGTCTCCCGACTGGGATGGTGTGGCGCTTCCCACGACACCAGCCTATGACCGCCCTAGCTGGGGCCCTTGGCTGCAGGGGCTCCGCTAAGGGGCGTCAGTTGTGGTAGTAGGGGTACTCTCCTCCGCATCAACCTCGTTGACACCCTTCTTCTTTCCCCCTTTCTTACCCTTCTTGTCCTTGTCCTTGTTCTTGTCATTCTCTTTGTTCTCCTTTTTCTTGTCGTCCGACTTGGGGACCCAGGACCTCTTGATCTCCTGGATCTCCTTGGCCAACTCGGTCCCCACCGACATCAGCTTGGAGAGCTCGTCCTTGGTGACCTCCACCTTGGTCTCCCGGATACCCGCGGGTGCACGCTTCTTCGAACCGTGCACCTTCTTGTAGGCCTCCGTGTCGGCCTTGTGGATGGGGCATGTCCGGTGGTCATGGTTGAACCCTTTGTTCCTCCCATGACACACGAAACAGCCCTGAGGGTGAGCTCGTATGAACTCCGCAAAGGACAGCGGAGGGTCGCCAATGCGGCGGGGGTCCTTCTTCTCCTTCTTCTTCCAACCCTTCTGCAGGGGCTTCGAGCTTTACCGGTTGCTCCCCGTGTTCAATTTGTTGGCCACGGAGGCACAACCGGCTACCTCGGCGGGCTCATCGTCGTCGTCATCGTCGTCGAGAGCCTCATCGCCATTCGCTCCCGCTTGGTCCATGGCAGCTCCTTCGCCAGACCCCTCGCCAACGTAGTTGACGTCACGGTCGCCGGGCCTCAACCCGCGGGTGTGGTGGAGGTTCCTGTACTCCTTGAGTCCCCCCTCTCCCACCCACCCGAGGATCTCGTCACAACTCATCCACGCCGAGATGGCCTGCAGACGGATGGTCTGGCCGCCCACGTCACACTCATCAAGGCGCCACATCGCGGTCTTCTCGCGATCGCCCGTGACGGTGATGAGGAGGGCGTTCCGCAGGGAGTGCCGTTTGACATCCCGGGTCACGTTCTTCCTCGTCCAAGCCACCATGTTTGTATGATACTCCTTGGGGAGCATCATGTGGACCGTGTGGCTGGACTTGGCCCTCTTCGCTTCCTCCTTGGTGATCCTCTTGATCCATGCTTCCCGCAGCATGGAGAGCAGGCGGGCCTGCTCGTCACCCTCATTCCAGTCCTCCACGTTGCGGCGCAAGAGGGTGTATTGCCCCTGGAAGTCCCGCCAATCTCGTAGGCGGATCTCCCGACCATCATGCTGAAGCTTGATGGCCTTCCACCGCTTGGCAGCCACCTGCGGATCGTCCACCCGCTCCTGCTCGTTGAGCCACTTCTTGGCTTCCTTGGGGGTCTTGATTTTCCCCTCCTTGGTCGCCACGAAGTATAGCTCTTGCAGCACTTCCGGCAGGCGGTACCTGAACCGTTTGAAGACATATTTCTCCGCATCTGCGGGATCCATGTCTTCGGTGACGGTCATTCCCAAATCGTCCAGCTTCTCCAAGAAGCGGTCGAGGTTGAGGGGGTTGCCATCGTACGTGGAGGGCTTGATGTCCTTCAGGTCTTCCCACACGGCGGCATCCGCGGCCTTAGAGACCATGAACGCCGGCCGCGAGGTTGACCGAGGTTCCCATCAGCGTCACCCCACGGACTCCCACGGCCGCCACTTCCATCTTCTCCACGGTATCCATATGGCTATGCCGTGGTTCCTGCATGTACGCTGAACCTAGATTTTCACGCCGTACTCCTTCCATGTATGCCTCCTCATCACGGCGCCGGCGGCTGCGTTCAGCGGCCTCCTGTCGTACACCACGGGGCGGAGTAATGCCGAACTCCTCCAGATCTTCCTCACCTCCGCCGACATCCCACTCCACGTCCCCTCCGGGGACCTCATCCCTGAGTCCACCATAACGCCCGCCAGCCATTGGGATTGGCTCCTGGGCTAGTGCGGGGCGTCGGGGGCGTACCGGTGTCCGCGTCGGAGCACGGCGGTTGTGCTACTCTGCACTAAGCCACTAATCACGCCACTCCTCACTGCCACTGCCGGGCGGCACGCGCTCGTTACGGCGGCCCGCGCTGTGATGAGAGGGGGCGCTGAGAGAAGGGGCACTGGCGCTGGGGGACTCCTGGGGGCTCCGCCGGGGGCATGGGCTCTGCCTGGACCTGGTCCAGTTCCCCAGCCGTCGTCTGACGAGCCAGACTCCAGGGGTGGGTGGTCGCTGCCCACGCTCCCATGGCCTTCCAGCTCGTCCAACCTCTGCTGCAGGCCGTTGATGACCTTGTTCAGCAGCCTGGTCTCGCCCCTGGCGATGTCCAGCTCCCTCTGGCCGGCGGTGGCGACCTTGGCGATCTTGACCATCTCCGTCTTGGCGATGTCCAGCTCCTTCTGTGCGGCCGCGACGACCCTGGCGATGCGGATCATCTCGCCCTTGCCCGTGTCTACCTCGCGCTTGAGGGACTGGACCCTCCTGCGGAGGTGGACAATCCACCGCCAGGTGGCATCCGGGTCACCCTTTCCTGGTGGGTCGTCGGGGTCCCCAGGGGGTCCTCCAGGAGGGCCTCTGCCGGGTCCGCCCGGTCCAGGGGGTCCTCCCCCTCCCGGAGGTCCGCCTCCGGGGGGTCCACTTGGTGGGCGTCCTCCAGGGGGTCCTGACGGGCCTGCGCCAGGGGGTCCCGGTGGGTCTCCGCCGGGTCGCCTCGGTGGGTCCGAGGATGGGGGCTTCTACGTGTAGCCAAAGTGCATGTCCTCATCCTCGTCCATGTCTCCCCACCTGGTCGTCTCGGTCTCGCACGCGAAAGACTCTGAGCTCCGGTATGGAGGAGGGAGATCCTCACCCTCACCCTCCGGCTCCATGGGGACGTCTCCGCCTCCTCCGCCAGCCACTCCTCGGCGATGTCGGGGGCCTCTTCCATCCCCGTCGCTGGCGGTGAGGAAGGGATCGGAGTCATGGGGGTGTCCGCCCGCTGGTCTCCGTGACCTCTCGGGGGTCTTCTTCTTACCCCTCCTTCGTCGGTAGGCGGTGGGGCCACTGTCCCCACTGCTGCCCGTGTCGACCTCCTCCAGATCCAGCGTCATCTTGGAGGAGGCGTCCCCTTCGAAGAGCTTTCGAAGGGTCTCCACTCAGGATCCTCCCGGGGGAGTCTCGCGCTGGAGCTTGGCTTCCGCCTCCTCCATTGCGGCGGACGTGGCTGCGGCAGCTCGCCTTTTGGCCTCCTCCCGTGCACGGACAGCCTCGGCTTCCCGAGCCGGCTGCAGCCGAGCTTTCTCACCTTCCAACGCCGCCAGCTCCGCCTCCGTCTTGGCCCTCTCCTCAGCGACCTTCCGTCGCGCAGACTCGATGGCGTCCTTCCTGGCAGCGTCCGCTTGGGCCTTCACCGTTTCTTCGGCATGGGCCCTTTCCTCCGCCTCCTTCTTTGCCCTCTCTTGGGCAAGCGCCTCTTCGAGCGCTCTCACCTCGGCCTCCTTAAGGACAATGGCCTCCTGGGCCAGGCGGGCTTCCTGGGCGGCTGCCGCCACCTCACCCCTGACCCGGGCAGTCGCTGCCTCCTGGGCGGCTGCAGCCGTGAGTCCGGCCGCAATGGCCGCCACGGTCGAGGCGTGGAAGGCCATGCCTGTGCCCCAATCTGTGGCCTCCTCCTGGGCGATGCCGAGGGCGCCCTCCACGGCAGCGTTCTGCTGCGTGGCCCGTTGCCGGGCAACCCGAAGGTTGCAGGGCACCCCACAGGCGCGCTCGCAGGCGCGGGCCACGTCCCTTTGGTCCGGAGGGACGCTGCTGCTGGAGCTGGCCTGGTCGGCCGGCATCCTCCCCCGGTGGGCCGACTCCACGTCGCTGCTGGGGCCTGACTTCCTCAGGTGCAGCGGACGGGGCTTGGCCTTGGCCTTCTTGGCGACTTCGAGGAAGTCGCCAAGGGTGGTGTGGCCGGGGTGGTGACCGCCACTGGCCCGTTGGGGGTTGGGGGCTGGGGTTCCGGCCTTGGCGGCTTGGGCGGCTTCCGCGGCCAGGAATTCCTGGTACTCCCGCCATTTCTCGTCCCGCTTCTTGTCCCCAGCAGATCGCTTCTCCTCCCCAGGAGACGCGCTGCTGCTGCTGCCCTGCAGCGTGCGCTCCTTCTCCGGCTCCAGGAACTTCTTTTCGATCATGTCCCACATGGAGACGTTGATCGTGGCGCCCGACGGGTACTCGTTGGGGTTCTGGTCCTCCCCAATCCCGTCAGGGCGCAGCCCTTTGCCAGATCTGTCCGGGTGGGTCCAGACCCTCCAGCGCTTCTGGCGGAAGCGGTAGGCATACCCTTCCACCCGCAGCCAGTCTTCCACTGCCTGCAGGCGGTCGGCACCCATATCCTCGCGGAGCTCGAAGCTCCCGGGCATGCCGCCTTCGCACTGGGGATTGCTGTGGCGGTAGTGCTGCCCCCACACCAACCCACGCAGTAGGCACACCGCATGGGGGTGGGGCAGCGGCCACGTCTTGCCCGCCTCCTGCCAATTCACCACCTTTCCCCTCGATGGACTAGTCCTGGGGGTGGCTGTTGAGGCGGTTGCTGCGGTCCACTCTGTCTACAGGGCTGGGACCAAGACGCCCGATGGTGATTGTGGAGGTGGGTGATGTAGCTGGGAGTGCGGCCGGTGCTGGTCGGCAAAAGGAACTCGCTGATGTCGGAGTTCCGGTGGCTACACCTCCTTCACGGACTCGGCGCTGTTGCCGGGCGGCACTGCGAAGCCCGTGGTGCTCGGGGTTCAGGTGGCCCCGAGTGGCATGCGAGTGATGGGTAACCCCGCGGCGGTGAAACGCTTTTGACGCGTTCCCGTGGGGGGCCTGGCCACAGGGCGCTGCGGCGAACACGTGCAAGCAAGCAGGCAGGCAAAGCACTGCGCTCACAGGGGCATCCTCATGCTCGTGTCATGTGACAAAGCGTTTCAGGATCCTTGCCACTCTGAAATAAGGGAACAAAAGTATGTACAGCAACACATCAGGATATGTACACATGGGGCTGAGACTGGACTGGGGTAAGGGCATCACAGGACAGTAGACACTCAGTCCCAACTCATATCCCAATCCCAGGTCCGTCCCTTTCAGTGGCTGGCAGGGGCGGGGGCTCAAACACAACCCATGCCCTACTCAGTCCGGACCCTGAAACCCTGCCAATAGGGGAGGGTGTCCTGCCCAGCCACAGGCGAGTTCCTGGGAACCAAGGGGCTCCAAGGCCAACCGACAGTAGCTCCTCATGCTATCTTGGAGGGAAGGTCCTAACTCTCCTCTGAGCCGGAGACAAGGCCCCGCAATTATCCCCTAGGAATTGGTAGCTGAAAATGGGCCGTTTCAGCCCAAACTGATGTTAGCTCGAAAACTCCACAACTGACCCCTCGCCTCGACCCGCCAGAGGTAGGGACGAGGCAACTGACCCTATCCCCTCTGAGTGCAATCTCTCTGGAGCCCTCACCCAACTTGGTTCCCTCTAAGCTCCTGGCATCAGGGCACCACGGGTTCATCAAGTGGGGTCATGATGCCAAAATCACCAAAATTGGCGTCCCACCCACGCGTGACTCGCCCGGCCAGGGCAAGGCCAATGGCTCACACGATAGGAGGCAGGACCTAGGGCCTATATCTGAGTGCACGACTTGCAATTGGGTTGGACTCCAAATGGGCATAGAGATATGGGGCCGCCAATTGACCACACGGGGGGCTGGAATCGGGTCCCAAAAGGGGGTCATTTTGGCTGCTCAAAATGAGCCAAAATCCGGGGTACCCCCAATGGTAAATCTCCACGCCGGCTCGGAGATCGGATCTGCCATTCCACACCCGATTCACCGGGAGTTGAACAGACACTGCCGTGCCCTTGGCCATCAAATATCTCCACGGCCCTTGGCGTGGTGACAATCCCAATTGGGTCCACAATTGCCAAAATGGCAAAATCGGTCGTCTCGGTCGACCGTCCAGGGTAGGAAACCTTGGCGATATTGACACGCCAAGCCTTGATTCACAACCCTTGATATCCCCTTTGGTCCCATACCCTGGGTTATGGCTTGCTGTCACACTGGCTGCTTGCTGTTCATCGAGGGAATGAACACGCGGATGGGGCAGAAAGCAGCATGCGGTGCAAAGGAGGAGATCGGGGATCGCACCAAAGGTTGAATAACTCCGGATGAGCCAGAGGAGCAAATACGAAACTCAATGGCGTTCAACCCTGGGTCATCTGCTACAATATTCGCCACTTCCTTCTGGCTAGATTCAGTGCCCCATGGAGATATGGTAGTTCCAATATGGCATACAATGGCAAAAACAGCGAAATTTGGCCAAAATGGCCCGCACTCATGATTCCATATCTCCATGGCCACGGCGAGGATCCTTTCAACCAAAGATGCTAAAGACACATGGGACTCAGGTCCCAATATATGCCACGTGCCAACCCTCATGGTCGCCTCTAGCTATTTGCCCCATTGGAGGGAAAATGACACACAAATGGGGCAGAATGGCAACATACCCCAAATTGGGTGACTCACAACTCTCCCTTCGAGAGGAGAGGCCACATGGAGAAACACCCCATTTGATGCGAGTTTATGTGCCCTCTCCGAATTGCCCTTACCCTTGGTCAAGTGGCGCACGCAACCTCGGGGGCGAAATCAGGGAGAGAAGGGGTTCGCGGCCATTCTGGGCAAAACGGCCAAAATTCACCCAAAAGTGGTCCCTCGAAACGTCATATCTCCGTATCACAAGAGAAAGGAGCCTCGGGCTTTTGCATGGATGCAAACCGAAGCTTTGCTTCCCTTTTGCAACAGGGGTTGAGGTTCAAGGCATAGTGGAAACATTTTTAACACCTCAATCCTTGAAGCACACTACTTATGGGAAAAAGTGCATATATCGGCGATATTGGCATGAACATATCTTTGGGACCTTGAGGAGCAAACATATGAGTAAACATTCTTGGAGTAGGCCCATAGTAGGTGCCTTCAAATATGCCCACTATGGTTAGATTGTCTCCGCCCACTCGTGTGATTAGTGCTTGCATATGAGCGCGTGTGCAAAGAGGCAGTATGGCACGCGTGCTCACAAGGCGAAATTATATAAACTAGAAGACAAGGTTTTAAAAATCAACGAAGCCAACCACCATGTCCTTCGTGGTCTCTACTTTACATATTGCATTTGGTTCGAGGCTCAACTCCCCATAGGCCTCGAGTACGAGCCTCGGGGGTTTGGCGATTTTGGCCTAATTTTCGACCAAAACTTGCCGTCTTTCGAAAATGGAGTTTTGGTACGCATTAAATTGCGTGGAGCCATCGTTGAGTTGGCTCGAAAAACGAAAATGGCCTGGGGTTTTTGGTCTTGTGAGCATTGTGTTCGGTTATTAACGTTCATGCTTACAAGGCCACAAAGTTAGTGTTTGCGCACGCACAGGACTTGGGTTTGCGAAACCCATGGGCCGCCTAAAACATCCCTATTGCCCGCTTCCCTATACAAAGTAATATGACAAGTGAAAGGGGCATGGATGAAAGGCATAGGGGGGGAATGTAGGGTTCCATCCAAACTCATGGTACTTGAGAACCATGGGTTCGAGCGATTGACGGAAAAGCTTGCGCGCTGATTTTCTCTCAGACGCAATGGCGAAAAATTCTGGTGAACACGGCAGATGAAAGTACAAGAAAAATCCTCTAGATCCAGCCTTTAAGTTCTCTTAGAACCTCAAAGGTACTTGAGAAAAATCCCTCACAAAACTCGCTACGGAGAAGCGACAAAAGCGCGCGAACAGGCGACAACAGGCGGCGATTTGACGGCAATTAAAAATCGCGGTAGAAATCGGGTGTTTCAGCAATTTCAAACTGAAAATCGACCAAGACAATAAAATCATGGTAATTCTACATCGGTTTATTGGGTAGAAATCGGATTCCACATTTCGCGGATTAGAGAACAGGGATATCCCGCTGACAGCCGGTGTCAGCGGCTTCCGCACGGGTGTGACGGCTCACAGGCCTCTGGGCCATGGGTCATAGATTCTGGGTACCGCTTCACCATGTGCCATATGCACCTCATTGATGTCATTTTGTCGCGCATGACCCCCATGAATCAATCTGATTTTCCTTAATGTGTTGAAGCGAGGTTGTGTCCGCATGGCGTCATATGTTCGTAGTTCGAATGTGCATGGTATATAAAATCGATTCTTGGAGTAAGGTTGCAACATCGTCTGCGATAATCGCATACTCTATTCCAGGGCTTCACTTTTACTTCTGTTTCTTCGTCTCCCTTTGCCCGACATTGTCTCAGTTGTTCCTTTCTCCATGATCATGTCCATGTATTGATGAGGCCAGACTCAACCCCATTTGGTGATCGATTATTTGGACTGCAGTGGTCAGGTTCACTCGATTCTATTCATCGAGTGTTCTCGTTTTTACTGCAAGGGTTGCCAAGGGTGTACCTACCGTATTCGTTTGGCTTTTGTGGCCAGGGGTTACCAAGGGTACTTGCAAGAATTTTGAAGTTTTGATTTGGTGAAACATGGAAGCAATGGTGAGGTCAAGGACGACGGGAGTCACGGGAAAGAGGGTGGAGAAATTGGGTATAGGCGGTAGAGCTCACACTATGGCAGGGGCTGGTCCTACAGACCTTCTTTAGTCACTTCAAACCCCTTCTTCTGAAGTTTCCGCGCCATGCGCATGAAACGGGAGCGCTTGCGGGCGTTAGACTGGTCCCTATCCTCGTTGGCACGCTTAGTCCCTTGTTCTTGTTGGGCTTGTGTCTGGCAACAGGTCGTAGGTCCCGTGTTCGGTTGCCCACCAGAGGGCTTAGAGTTCCCCCCTGGCATAGTATTGGGATTCCCTCCGGAAGGGTTCGCGTTCTTGTCCTTGTCCGGCTTGCGGTCGGAGCCTCCTCGTCCACCTTTGCCTTTGCCACCTTGGCCTTTGCCATTGCCCTTGGACTTGCCTTGGCCACTGTCCTTGTTGGCGTTGCCCTTGCCACTGCCCTTGCCACTTGCGTTCTCGGTCTTAAGCTTCGCAGACAGGCGTTGCTTGTGGTAGCACTCGTCCTCGTAGTGCTTCCTCTTACCACAGAACGCACAGGTGATTGTACACCTGTACTGGTTCGGCAGCTTGGCCTTGCCGCCGGTGTTGGTCTCCTGCTTCTTCCCCTGGACCAAGAAGCAGTCCCGCTGGTCGCAGTCAGGGGCATGAAGCAGGCAAGGCTGCTCATCTCTGGCATCACACCAGAAGAGGTCCTGGACATTGCTAATGATGCGAGCATTTTCGGGGGCAGTCCCCTGTCGGGTTCGGTGTCCTTGATACACTCGGCCTTGCTTCCCAAAGCCGCCTCCTCCAGGACGGTAGGCGTTCAGGTGCTGGTCGCTTTCTTTTTCCAATGCCAGCTCCAGAAGTAGCACATACAGGTCCTCGTAGTTGAGGGCTCTCGCCTTGCGCTCTGCCGTTGCCCGGCATTCATCCCACAGTTCTCGTGGGAGCTTGGCCACCAACCAGAATAGCAGCTCGTCGCTGCCGTAGGAAACCGGCGTCAGTCGCCCTACCCAGTGGTCCAAGTCGGCCAGCAGCTCAGAAATCCTGGCAGGCTTGGGGTTGTTGGGCAGCACAGCCAGGTTCTGGATCTCGGCCCTGATGGAGAGGGCGGTCTCATAGGTCGGGTACGGCCTCTCCAAGGCAACCAACACATCAGCGAAGGTGGCGGACTTCGTCACGATCTGCTTGACCTGCTTCTCCAGGTACTTGGTCTTGCAGCACTGCAGGAGCAGATCGCACTTCACTCGCCCACTAGCACGGGTTTGGCCGGTCATCCTCAATAACTGGCCAAAATTCTCAGCGAATTCGCTGAGGTCCTTCCCCGTTAACTCCGGCAAGTTCAGCAAGATCTTGGAGTCGGCTATAGCCTTAGCCTCCTGGGACCTGCGTCCCTCATAGCGTTTGGTCTTCCTCTTTTTCCTCTTCTTTTTGCCGCTCGGGTCCTTGGGGTGCTCCGGCTCATCGTCCTCAGAGGGCGAAGCAGACGTCATGGATGGCGGCTCGTCATCAAAAGAATCTCCGCCCACGTCACTACAGCCGTAGGGCTCAACATCGACCATAGCCCTTAGGGCTGTCAACCCCAACCGGTCAAGCTCGGCTCGCGTGGAGTTCTCCACGTGGCTGTAAGGGGGCTGGGCTGTTCTTGGTATGAAAGGGCTCCTTCGTATCACAGCAGGGATCGGCATAGGTTGGCTGCTCAAGCTTCCCAGGGTGTTCGTCAGTCCCACCACCAGATGATTGGCTTGTAGAGGATGGGGTGAAACTCCCACGGTGGTAGGTGACGCTTGGGGAGGAATCAGGGGCTCCAATTTGGCCCGAATTTCCTGAGTTAGATCACCAACAATCTCAGAGGTGGCTTCTCGGAGAGCCTCTCGTATCTCTGACCGCGTCAAGGACCTGTTTGAGGATCTTCCTGATCCTCTGCTCCTTCCACAACACAACTCAGGGCCACGTAGGCCACTGAGAGAATTGAAACCAGGTGCTGGCATAGTATAGCCAGGCTCAGGTGCCTCGTAGCCAGGTATCCAAGTCATGTACACGGGCGCCGCAGGTCTGTGATAGCCATCGTCATAGCGGCGCGGCATAGGCTCAGGAACACCGGTGTAGGTGCTGTTGGATGCCACTGGTTCGCTGACTGCAGTTGCCATAGGTGGCACAGTCCCGGCTGGAATCACAACATAGGTGGGGTAGGGCATACCAGTAAAGCCTAGACCCTCAGCCATAGGTGGAGTGGTTGCGGGTGAGGATGTAGCTGGATGTGTGGCTGGGAGTGTAGTGGTTGTTGGAGAGGGTACTGCAGGGTAATCTGAGGCGCTCGGCGGGTTCTCAACAGGTTTGTCCTCGAAGGGCACCTCGTCGGATGGTCCGTGTCCCTCTCCAGAGTGTACCTCTTCGGCTCCCATGTACACTGCTTGCTTCTCCTTCTCCTTCTCTTTGCCTTCAGGTCCCCCAACGGAGAGTACACTGAAGGCAGCTCTCAAGCCCTCCAGGGAATAATCCCCCAGCCCACTTAAGGGCACTGAAGAAACAGGCTTCTCAGGTTCAGGTTCACCAGCAGGTTTGGATGCTGGCGCTGGCTTGGCTGGTGCTACTGAGGGCGCTGTTGTCTCGGCAGTGTGCTTGGTGTCCATATTAGAATTCCTCGCCCTTCAGTGGAGTCAGTCTCGGTGTACTGGTTGTACTGCACGGGGTCGCAGGTACGCGTAGACTGAAACCCTCTGCTACCAGAAAGTTAGAACAGGCTTTCACTGTTGATTGCTTTGATGAGATTGTTTTGTTTGTGCCCCTGCTTGCTCCTGCTGCTTCTTGATGTAGTTCAGGTTTTCCAAACAATTATGTTTTGATGAAATCAACCAGAAGTAAGTACCCACAGTGCAAGGCAAAGGACCACAGAATTAAATTTACAACATGATAGGGCTGCAGTTAAAGGAGATAGTGTAGCACCAAAGGAAACTCACAATAACTACAGATTTAGGGGAAGATAGTTAGAAAATATCCTACAATCATGGAAAAACTGCCCACATGGGCATCCTCTCTTGTATAGTGCCATAAGGTGGGACATAACACCCAGACAGACAGACAGACAGAAAGAATTATCTGTTTAGAATTGATCCAGACAGACAGACAGACAGAATTCTCTGTTCAGGTTGGATCCATACAGACAGGCAGAGACAGACGACGTCGCAGTCGCGACAGTGACCTCGCATCATGAGAATGAAGATTGATATACTTTCGGAGAAGACAGAATAAAGATTGAAGGTAAAAGTCTTTAGCAGGATTTTAAACTGAGAAGGGACAGCAGACAGTGTCAGGTTCTTTCTGTTCGCACAGGAGACAGAGGTCATGGTGCCAAGGGTATTAATGGGTTATTACAAGCATGGAACCATGGATTCCATGTATGTTTGTTCCCTTCTCCGTTGCATGCATATATGCATATATATTATGTAGGCGCGTTTCGTTTGACAGAAAAAGTCGCTTCGTAGCCTTGTAGCTTCGTAGCTTGTTTCGCATTCATTGCTTCTCTTGCTTCATACTTCCTTGTAAGTCGTGAGTGGAGAACCGTGTCATGAGTGCATCAAGACACTCACAAATATTCGAATCCATAATAAGGTGTGAGTGCATCGAAGCACTCAATGTTCGATTCCCAACAAAGGTGTGAGTGCATCGAAGCACTCAATGTTCGATTCCAAGCGAGAATGTGAGTGCCTTATAGCCCTCAATGTGGGGCGAATCAAGAGTAGTGTGAATGTATGAGAAAAGATGTGGTGAGACAACTTCTTCGGCTTGGTGAGAAGTCATGGGATGAATAACGGACTTCAACAACGAGTCTTTGTTAATTAAGACGACTTAAAATGAATTATTTTGTTGGTTAGTAATGGTGTTCATTGTTGACATACCGATTCCGTTCGTTCTCGCTTTGTTGAATGTGCAAGCCACTTGTGCACTTGTGATGTTTATAATTCTTAGGCGGCTCAAGTTGCATGGTCAAAATCTGCCCAAAAGTGCCTCTCCGCGGCACTCCGAAAACATAGTTATTATGGGGGACCCGAAAACACAAGAACCAAAAATCCAGCAAAAATCAATTAATTGGACCATTTTCATTTATTTTCAAGAAAACCTACTGCCCCAGAAAATAATTTATCTCCCTAAAAATACACTACTTTTTTCAGAAAACCATGACTTTTTGTTTCTTCTACCACTTATGCTTTCCTATGAAAATACCCATGAGCTTTCAATCCTTTCGAAAAACAGTGTTTGAAAACCATGCTGCACACAGCACCACAAGAAGCATCTTTTGGCACCCCTTCTTTGCGCGAGGCCTCGCGCAAACACCAGCGGAACAGCGCAATAAAATGCATCACACGGAAAAATGTACCGCACAAGGTGACAGCACAAAGGTCGTCGAAGAGGAATGCTTAGCGCGAGCCCTCGCGCATAATATATCACAACAAACAACGAAATTGCTTTTTCTTCAGAACAACTTGCACCTTAGAACCCATAGCCTTAGCATCGGACATCTTACCCTTTGGCGGTGGCTTTGCGAGCTCGCCTCTTGGTTGGGACTGACGAGCTGGCTGCTTGAATGGAGCCCTGGCACCGGTTTCCTCGGGCCTCGGTTTCGCTGCCGCTTTCTTCGCTGCCTTGCCTTGGGAGACCTGCGGTTCCTCCTCCTCTTCTTCCTCGCTCTCCTCCAAATGCGGCAATGGATGTTCTCATCACATAAAACAGGGACAACTGGTCAAGTGTGCTGTGCCAAGTCCCTAGTGAATTGCAGTAGGTTAAGAAGCGATACGTTGCCGCTTACCTTTTCTTTGCTTAGACAAAGGGGTCGCCAATGTGGTCTCTTGGCAGGCACAGAGCGAATAATGTCAAGCGGTGCCCTAATGTTTGCAAATTTGTGCAAATCTTAGATCTCGCAGGATACGTGCAAACTTTCCCTCGGTGTTCCCCAGCATGCGTGCAACAACAGGAGCACGCCGTTCAAGCTCTTCCGGGCTAGGATGACCATGCCAGTAGCCTGGCGCATCCCGCAGTAGCAAAACAGCCAACGCTGTTGCGTTAAGGCTTTTGTCGTTCTTGTCAGGGTTTGTAGTAAACTGTTTGTTGTACCATTTTTCATCAAATACACAACCCACTGCTGGTGTATTTTGTTCCATGTAGTCTGTAACCTGACTGCGGCCTTTTCCTTCACTGAAGGTGCGCTATATCGCGCCAGACCTGACCTTGCTAAAATGCGACGCTGCGCCCTACTTCCCTCTATCGCAACAACTGACTTTGGTTTTCCCTGGTATGGAACTGCGCGGTGGCGCATGAGCAAATAAAGGCGCCAGGCCTCCTCTATCAAAACACCAACCGATCTCTTGCCCTCTGCCGCAATCGCCTTTCCAACGCTGCAACGCGTCCGGTCATCTCTGCGCAGACACAGAAAAAACACAAACAACAATCGCGCGCCCTGGTCCCCCTGTTTTAGCCGTTCCCACAATTCTTCTGCCATGTGATACGGCGGTTCCTCTGAGCAGACATCGCGGAAAACTCCAGATGCTGCGGCCAGTGTCTTCTCAAGGTCCACCTCTTTTCGCACGGGCATTGTTGCTGTGGAAAACAATTGCGTAACTGTATCTGCGTAAAAACCGCTGGTTGAAGAACTTTCTCGCTTTGAAACATCAACCTGTCACACAGTTTTCGCGCGACCAATTATTTGATGATCCCCTTGTCGCATGGACCATTTTCGGTTTGATGTAACTGTCTGGTGGTCCCACATTTGACTAGTTAATCCTAATTGCGGTACCCAGTTGCGGCGCGCTACCATCGCTGTTGGGCAGTGAAGCCAGCGGTGACCACAGTATGAAAACTGGAGATGCCGGCGGGACCTGTATGGGCGCCCATGCGACAGCGCCGTATCAAGGGAATGCACATGCTGTGTAGTTGGTGGATCTTTTCCATTTTTTGTTTCTATGAGGGCTTATGACATCCATTGCGCGAGGCCTCGCGCAATGATCACCAAAAATTTAATCTTTCTCATTCGCCATTCCATGCGCGAGGCCTCGTGCTTGAAACTACAGTTTGTTTCGGAATATTTATACTTTTCAAGATTTTTGGGTACATCATTATTGAAATTTATTGGTTGATAGATGCATTTCTGTCACTCCATCCTGATAATGGTACTAAGTTACGTGTATGGATACGACAGGGTTCTTTTTTTCGACAACCTGCCTAATGCGTTGTGCTGTAGTACATTAATCTGACGCAAATGAACGTCTTTGCGCGAGGCCTCGCGCAAAGAAAGGCCACAAAACAATAATTTTCCCTGTCTCGCCCATGGGACATGTCTTTGTTATAAAAATATTTATTTCGCCATACTGGTTCGCGACATTTCAGAAATTTCCATCAAAACAATTATTATTTCCTGCCTTTGGAAACCTGTCATTTTCCTACCTTTTCCGTGGTTTTTGACCATGCAACTTGAGCTGCCTAAGTAATTGTTTGCTTCTGTGAGCACACACGTAGATGGTTGCATGGCGCTGTCCACATGTCGAATTTGGGTTCCCTTTGGAGTCATGAAGTCTGGTGATCTAGAGCCAAAGGCCCAACAAGATATCGTTCGATCGTGCCAAGTGTTAGATGGGAAGTCTTTACACTTTCGTACACAACCATATGAATGCATGTTTCGTCTCTCTCCTCTCCCTGCCATATTTTGTATTTGTGTTGCAATTTGGGGTTTCTATGTACAGGACTCCTATCTTTGGATTAATTCAATTTCAATTTAATTCAATAATGATGAACTAAGTGAATCAAGTTCAAGTCAAGTACATCTGGGAAAGTGTACATCCGAATTGTATGAGCCCATTCGAGATTCAACAAGCAAATTTCAGTGGACAAGGTCAATAATTGTGCATTGGAATTGGATTGTTCGCTGCGTGTTGTTGTTGTTGGTCGATTTAAATTATAAAATCTCCATTTTCATCCGAAGTTCAATTGGGGTCTACGGGTAGATCAAATGGAAGAACCACAACAAAATTTACATGATGGACTAGATTACCCAGGGGCACGTCTATTACATGGTAGCTCCGTAGGCAAGGTTCTGCCCGAGGAAGAGCCCGACATTGAAGGCAAAAAGGATGAAGGGGCGCTACCCAAAATGGGATACGGCCCTAAAAAGCACCCCCGTCCTTTCATAGGCAAACGTCACGACTTGCTTGAGCTGAACGCGTTTTCGAACGACAGTGGAGTCAGTGATGAGCACATGGATGATGTACCCAGTTCGAGCAATACCCAAAAGAGGACATCCAAAGAAGTGAACGTGCAAGGCCCGAAACGGCAACGGTTAACGCATGGGGCGGCGGCGGTGCTATTCACATCCCAAGAATTTGTCGCAAAGGAACAAGTGATGCGATTTGTGAAGGAGTACGTCAACCGAAAAATTCATCAACAGAAAGTGGCGGGACGCCAAGTGGAAGAACCGGCACGGCCGTCAGTAACAATTATCAAGGAGGCCATCAAGCGATCCAAAGTTGCTGACGATTCGGTGACATTGCTCAAGCAACGGTTGGAAGAAAGCCAATGGGACGTTGCCACCCTCAAGGCGTCCATCGCAGAAGTACATCCACAACACCGAGTGAGTGTGGGACGCGGAAGGCCGAGTGTGGGCAACAGTGAAGCCCAACAAATTCAAAAAAGGTTGGAGGAAACCAATGGAATGGTTGGAGAAATATGGGAAACTTCAGGAGTTCAAGGAATCCGCACAACAGACCTGTATCAGGGTGAGATATTTGCAACAACCCTTGGACAACGTGGGAACCGAAAACAAGCAAAGCCAACAACGTATGGAGAAGTTGGAGAAATCAGTGAGGACGTTGGACCAGGTGCAAAAAGACCAGCACCAGCGGGTCGAACAAGCGGATGAATGGCTACGGGATGTAACACGGCATTGTCAACAAGAATGCGATCGGCAAGGAGATCGAGATGACAAAATGAGCCGATGGATTGAGAGCTTGGGGACCAAAGTGGACCTGTTGCAGCCCAGGTTTGTGCAGCCAGCATCTCAGGGCCAGGTACCGAACTCCGCAGAACCAGGGGCCCAGGAGTCAAAAGAAGCCATCAGTGGAGTTGAGCGACACATGGAAAGGGCGAAGAGAATCGCTAAGCAGGCTGAGGTCAGCTTGCAAGGGGCACTGGCAGTCGCGCAGGAAGTGACCACCAAAGCAGGAGACGTCACAGTACATGCCCAGCCGGTTCACGAGGAGTTGCAGAATGCCCGACAAGTATATGAGGACACCGTCAAGCTACAAGAGGAGGTGTCCAGGCAGACCAAAACTGCTGTAACCAGAATGGAAACCTTGCATGGACAGGTTACTGGACTGGCCCGCAAGGCAGCTGAAGAAAAAAAATACTACCGTGAAAAGGCGGAAGCCATGCGAAAGGAGCTCGCCCGCAAGATGGAAGAAGCCCAAAACCAGTGTGCAACCCACATCAGTGCCGCCCACACCTTTGAGACCAGCTTGGAAATGCATGCGGAACAGGCCAAGACAATTGTTGAAGCGGCAAAGGCAGAAAATGAACGTAACGGTCGCCAGCGTCAAGAGAAATTGACACAGGCCAGAAGACTGGTGCAGCAGCATGCATCACAGGTGTGGCAGTGGCTGCAGACAGCTAACAAGGAGGCCGAGGATCACCGCAACAACCTCCAGAAAATACACCGTGAAGTAGAAGAACGAGTCACCTGGTATGAAGAGAAGGTGCAGCAAAGGGGAGCATCAGGGATTCCGAGCCCGGGCACTGTTGATACTCAGAGCTCCCAGTGCGCCACACAACAGTACCTGGAAACCGTACACGCCCACGTGAGAAACAAAATACTGCAAGTGAAGCAGGACATTGGGCAAGACCAGGAGACGAGCCAGCGTGCGCCGGACGACGTTCAAGGAAAGCAGCGTCATTGCAACGTTGAGCTGAAAACCACGGTGGAAAAGGTGCAGACCACGCTAAACCAGAAAATTCAGGACATGGAGAAAAGTGTGGACACGCACCACAGGAAAATGAAGAAGGAATGGCGAGACACCCAAGAAAAACTACGCCATTATGAAAGTGAACTGTTGACGACCAGGAAGAAGAAAATCCAGGAGGAAGAACATTCAAAGCACGCTACCCCCGATGACGCAGACCAACAAATCCACTCCATCAAGGACGAGTTGGAACACGCCAACGAAGTTCTGGCACGATTGAAGGATCAGTTGGAAACCAGTTCGGCAGAAAATGCCAGGGAAATTGAGGCGATCACCGAGGAGATCGAGAGGGTGAAAAACAATCACCGTGAGGCCTTGGAACGTCATAAAGGAGGCGTGAAAGACCAGTTGGAGAATTCCACGGACATGGCCAGAGAGAAGTACCAACAGGTGCAGGATCATTGCATGGCAGAGATACGGAAGGTGATGGACCACACAGCACGATTCAAAGAGGAGGTGGCTGAGATGGTGGCCACAAGTGCTGAGAGTATGCCACCAAAAGCCACAGCCAGTGTCGGGGAAGTCAACAGACGTCCGGCGGAAGACACGGCATATATGGCAACGTTGTTCACAGTGGACGCCAGCAGGACAGTGGCCAGTGAAGCAGTACGCCTCCGCATGGGACCATCATGGATGCCATCAGTGAAGTCCGAAGTGCTCAGTTGGTACAACGAAAGGTATGAGGACACAACCACATTGGGGTGGCGACAGATTGAATGGCTCTTTACTGAAGACCATTTCCTGGTGCCAGGCGGAGCCCTTAGACCTCCACCATCGAGGAAGGGTCGATCTGTACGGCCCACAGGAATATGGGAATGTGCTGCTTTCTTGGAGGTGAGACCGGAACGCCAATACGGGACAGAAACGCATGAGCTGGACCCCAGCAAGCAAGATGAACCCGGAGTATTTGGCAAAGAAGGTCACACATGGATAGATGATGAAACCAAGAACTCCATGCAGCAAGAGGCCAAGGTGCCACATTGGGACTGCACAGTAGAAACAAACGATAAGTGGTCCAAGCACTTCTTGAAATGGCGACATCGCAGACGTGGACGGTTCAGCCCTGCATATCAGGTTGATCTTTTCATCTCCGTGTTGGATAACAAGAATTTTAGAGAGGCAAAAGAGCAACAACTGCAAGATGAGGGTGTAGAAGATGACTTCGAATTGGCGTGGAATATTGTGACCGGGACGGTGCTCCCACATGAATATAGAGGAAAAGCAGAATTCCAAGATCTGCAGATTGACGTGTCCCAGGACATGACTTCAGAACGATAGGTTACCTTCTGGGCGGACTTCCAGGGCGCCAAACTCAAGGGAGGTATGACCCATCAGTTGGCCAAGGAGGCATTGCTGCAACATTTCTATTATTATTGTACACAACCTCCCAAAGATAAATTGTGGAAAAGAATAGAGCGACGACTACATGAGGATGAAGCAGTATGCCCCTTATTCCTATGTTGAGATGTTTGCGTGGATATTCAGGCAGCTGGTCAACAGGGACCCAGCACAAGAGTCACGCCGACAGATTTTGGGAGCGGTGAAATCTGACAAGACGCGGATTGTTCGAAAGTTGAACCGCGACATCAAGAGGCGAAGATCATCGGAAGACAAGTACAAGAATAGGTCCACAAATCGGGACAATCGAGACTATCACGGAAGTCGGGACAGCAGGCACGGCAAGGACGACAAACGGCACTCCAGTGAGGACAGGAGTTGCAAAGAGTTCCGTCGGTCGAGTGACAGCCGCTCAAGGGACCGATATCAGGAGGATAGACACCGCGGTTCCCGTGACCGACATCAGGATCGACAAGGAGATCGTGATCCAAGAGAACCGCGGCGACGAGACAACAGGCGGTACAGCACTACATCCCATGGTTCTGCCAAAACGCACAGTTCATGGTCGTCAGGGAAGGCGTTGACGACAGCATCACGAACAACGCGGGGTAACAGCCCACATGGGTCAGAACGATCAATGAAGACGGAGGACCTCAAGTGTTTTGGATGTGGCAAGTATGGTCATCGTCGGAGAGATTGCCCAGGCAATAGAAAGGACAGAGATTCAAAAAAGCGCAGTGATCTGAAGAAAAATGAGAGAGACAAAAAGTATCGGAAGGATTGCGACAGCAAGAGACGACAGACGGGCAGGCTGCAGGAAGTCAAGGCCCAGGAGGAGAAAGCAAAGGAGGAGGCTACAGAAGCAACTCCTCCGGCAGTACAGAACCCTTAGGGGCGCAGGCGGCCCCGTAAGCAACGACGCTATCATGACTTCCGTCGCATCAACGCCCCAGGGTCACAGCCTGTGAGGGCCAGCACCAAAAAGGTGATCTGACATTTGAATATCAGCAAAGTCATCAACGTGAGAATCTCTCAACGAAGGAAGGTCAAGATTGATCTCAATGAGATACAAGATGAAGTGGTTCGACTCCAGATACAACGAGGAAGATCTGGAAAGGACGCGGACAGGACCGAGATGATTATTCCGGCCCGAGTCCAATTCCAGCAGACAGCGCTGAGCCTCAGCGACAAGGATCTGGAAGCTTTAGTCGACACAGGATCCGAAATGGAGGCCTTGTCAGGCTTCGAGCTCTTTGACAAAGGGGCACTGGAAGATGCTCAAAGGCCAGGGGCCCTCATTGGGGCAGGCAAAAGCCGCATCAAACGCGGCAATCAGGGCGTTACGATCAATTTGACCCTGCCAGTGTGCAAACCTGACGGCAGTATTGTAAAATACAAATGCCTCAGGGTTTTTATTTATGTTGGAGACATAGGACGAAAGTTGATCCCTGGAATTCCATTTTTTCTTCGTTATAATTTGTGTGTTGTACCGGGCATGCCATCGTTGATGCAAGTGCCACCATTTGTGTATCGCAAACCACACTATCAGCATGGGAAACCTCAATCAGTGCGTCATGTTGATTTGGTACACGTTCAACACGTTCAGGATTATGATGAAAGAATTCAGGTACAACGCAACACCATTGCTAATGTCCGCATGACGAGGCATATGAGCAAAATCCGGTACGTGCACAGTGAACACAGGCAGAAAGGTACAGAAGGGAAGCGACTGAAGGGCTTCTCCAGCATTCATGAATACTGCTGGCAGATTCCATGCACGAATGCTGACAGCCCACGTGTCTTTCACACATACAGTGTGTGGGCGGATCAATTTTTCAGACATATTCCTCATCTGTGTGAGCGCTGTGCACCTCGCATGGGTCTGAACGCTAAGAAGAGGGTGTACAGTAAGCAGCCGTCTGTGAACCCCCCCTCTGATGGAGTTCATCACAGCAGATTGAATATAGCAACGTCAGCCAGACCGGTGGTGAGTTGCGGGCCAGTTATACACAGAATGGCTTTTGAAAAGCATCTAGAGCTGGTTCCTCAGGAGGTACAGGGCAGGCGTAGGAGAGGGGTGCAGAAATTGACGGTCGCACTTCATTCCATTGAAGGTAAGGTGCCCAGCCCTCCTTCATCTCCCCGCCCCCCCTCTCCCACGGGACATCAGGGCTCGCGACAGCGGGAATGGCCTGAAACTGATCTCACTCGCCAGGATGCCACGCGTGACGCACAGCCTGAATTTTTCGAACGCGGGTTGTATGTTCAGTTGTTGAGCTCACAAGCCACGCCCCCCCACATCTGCGAATTCTGAAGATGCAGGATGTGATTTGTATTCTGCAGCAGATGTATCAATTTTGCCTTGGAGCAAAGAGCTGGTCCCTACGGATATAGCCATCATGGGACTAAAACGAACTTACGCCCGCATAGCGGATAGGTCTGGCATGGCTTTAAAGCACAGCTTACATGTGATGGGAGGGGTCGTTGATCGCACATACAGGGGAAATGTGCAGGTCATCCTTTATAATACATCACATACCCCATACCACGTGAGCGTAGGTGACAAGGTGAGTCAGTTTGTTCTGGAACAACAACTGAAGCCCCCCATCAGCGTCGTTGAGTCACTGCCTGTAACAGCCAGAGGTAGTGGAGGATTTGGCAGCACTGGTTACCGTTCCACAGAGTCTATGCAACACCTGTTAACCCATGTGCAGTCCAAACCGGGATTGTATGAGGGACTTGGAACTCCTGTGGGACCCAATCTGGTGTTAACAAACCCCTCCACCCAAGTATTTCACATACTACAGTTTATACAGCTTTTTTCAGAGTTACATGAAAAAACCATACCTATGCCTGATAATCTCCCGTACAAATCTCAGCTCCTTGAAGGAGATACGCACAATGTCCTCCCGCTGTTGCTGGTGTTCGCGGCAGTGGTGGCAGTGACAATGGCCGATGTGGTACGACAACAATCTCTGCCACATTTATTGGGAACCAACACCCACACCTCAAGTCGCCCTTGGGAGGCGCCGATCATTCCAACACAGGATATTGGATCGACTCAGGATCCTTGCGAGTGGACGCAGCTGCCTGAGGTTCAGAACAGCAGTCAGGACAGATTTTCAACAACTGTGGAACCGCCAGGCTCAAATCAGGACCTCGTTGAATAGTGGGCACCAGTTGAGTTTCAGGGCAACTGGGGAAATGCCAGGATGCCCAACACGTCAGCCATTCAATCAGTACCTTGTATGGTTGCAAAAATGCAAGAGTTGAATATCTGGTCCGATCCTCCTGGGTTGCAGGAGGCCAGGGAGTCGAGACACCTGTCTGACAAGGTTTTGAAGATAAAATCACACCTCATGACGAGGGTTCAGGGCGGCTACCTGGATAACTGGAGCCGCCATATAAAGGCCACAGCGAAGCAGAGAGAGTACAGGAGTAAGGACACAGCGTTGACTGTCAGGCAGGAGATTGTGGACAGAATGGCCGCTTGGACGGCTACTATTGACCCAGATCACCATGATTTTTGCATCCAGCAAGATGTGTTTGGTTTCCAGAAAACAGCAAGGTTCACGGAACACTTTGGGGGTGGTGAGAAGTCATTTTACAGGGACTGGAGACAAAAACCAGTGTGGCTTCACGCCTCCCGACATCAGTGGGACCGTTGTGTCAAGAAAGGTTTCTTTGACGGAGCCAAAGGTATTGCAGTACTGCCAGTAAGTAAAAAAGACCCATGGTTTTGGGCCATGGGTGAAGTAGTCATTGACTGCGTCGATATACCCATTGGAACCCCCTTGTTTTTAACTGGTAGAGGTAAAGTAGTATGTACTGCAGTGCCTTATCGCATGTGTTTGTTTGATGCATACGGGCGAGAACCATCACATAGTAAAACACACACACGGCCCACAGTACATAGGGATGATGATCGGACGAAGGACAGTCAGGACACGTTGCCTGCTATGCCTAGTGGTGAGGATCTGGTGTCGGAAGTATGCTCTACTTCTGATTTTGATTCACAGGATATGGATGAACCTCGAGGTACAGGCCTCAATCGTCGACATCGGAGGTTGCTGCGAATCATGCGCAGGAGGAAGACAGAACAACAGGTATCGTCTGACGAAGGATCTCCGGGGCCAGGGAACAGTTCAGAGTCCGAATCGGAATCATCATCCAGGCACCAACCACCAACATCCATGGGACATGGGTGCCGGGAAGTACCCCGGGGGGAAATACATGTGTCACAGGAAGTTGCACAAAACAGTTGCTGTGAGAGCACCCATGATTCTGGTGCTCGGTATCATCAGCATTCTCTACAGGAGGACAGACAGGCTTACCAGACAGTCAGTACGCTATTGGACCAGTGTCCTGCTTTATCCTTATCCGTTTCAGTACAACAGCGTTGCTGCTGCGTTGGACGGGTTTTTTGCTACAGATGTTTAGCAGTGAATCAGATTACATTATTACAGCATCAAACTACTGAGCAGGAGGGGTGCCATACTCCTGACGCTCAAATTTGTGTGGTTAATACCCTGCCTCAGCAGGAGGTTCACCGCCTGCAGCAGGTAATCCTGCAGTTATCCATTGACAAACACGGTGCCTCAGTTCAGGGCAGCCACAGGACTGAAGCAGGGGGCTTAGTTTACAATCGACACGTCAGGTGTGTAATACAGGCTGATGAGACCTGGGCAGGGACAGAGGAAGACAGAGAACGACTGCTGAACCGTTTTGGGAAAGAAGTTTTTCAAACCAGGCATTCAGCTTCAATTTCACCTGAAGCACAGAAGGTACGTGGTGACCATGCGAAGGTGAAATTGGAATTGATCCACAATGCAGAGCCTAAGGCTCAAAAGCCCATTAGGGCAGTGGGGTTGAGGGAGACCTTGATGGCCGAAAAGTTGAAAGACTTTCAGACACGTGGTTTCCTGAGGGAGTGTACAGGTAATCCCCAACGGGTTGCCAGGGCTTTTCTTGTCCCCAAACCTGGGAATAACAAGTGGTGACTAGTCATTGACTATCGCTGGCTTGATTCCCATCTTAAGGGCAAAAATTTCCCCCTCCCCGTCATCGAAGACCCGCTGGCCAACCAGCATGGCAAATTTTTGTTCCCCCTGCTAGACTTGGAAAATGGCTTCCACGAAATGCACCTTGAGGAGGACAGTTCGCATTTGACAGCTTTCTGTACCACTTTTGGTGTATTTGAGTGGAATATCCTTACCATGGGATTGAAGGTAGGGCCTGCGGCCTACCAGGAAAGGGTTCAGCACGTCACCCGCCGATGCCCTGCGGCAAGGCCATATGTAGATGATATATTGGCTTCCTCAGGAAGGGAAAGCATTGATGGGGCACAGACTGTTGCAGAAAAACAGAGACCAGGCACCCTGGAAAAATATTTTCAGAAACGTTTTGATGAAGTTTGGCAGCCATTTGAAGCTTTGGAAGCTGCCGAGTTGACAGTGAAACCTGAGAAATGTCATTTCTTCAGGCGCACTGTCAAATACCTGGGGCAGATACTCAAGGATGGGAAGTGCTTCCCTGATCCAGAGAAAGTGCAAGCCATAGAGGAGTGGGACCACAGGACCATTACCACACCTAAAGGTTTGAAATTCTTCTTAGGTTTAGTGGGATGGTACCAAATTTACATACCGGGGTTCGCCAAGCACGCCCTCCCACTAATGGAAGCCCTGCAAGCAAAATATAAATTCGAGAGTAAGCCGGAGGATGGGACAGTGGAATTGGATGCAACGGGCCTCCCCAACAAACGGAAAAGGGTGAAATTGTCTGCAAAGGAATTGCAGATACATTGGACCCCAGAAATGATTGCAGGGTTCAAGGAACTAAAAAAAGGTTTGTGTGAAATGGTCATCAGTGAGGATAAAGGGTTGGTGTTGCCACGACTGGATGGTCAGTGGTTGATCCGGTGTGATGCCAGCAACTTCGCTGTGGGAGGGGCGCTGGAGCAAAGGCAACCTGATGGTTCATGGCGCCCAGTGGCCTTTTACAGCCGGAAACTGCAGGGTGAACGTGCGGGAACTACTAAGGAGGGGTTCACACGCACGAAACACACCGGGCAGTATGGGTGGACCCCCCGCGAGAAAGAAACATCCGCGATTGTTTCGTGTTTGCTCAAATTTCAGAGCTGGATAGGGGGCCAGGAAACAACGGTCAAAACTGACCACAGTGCCATTGTAAAATGGTACAAACAGGACTTGTGCACCATCCCTCGGCCCTTAGGGCGCCGGGGAAGGTGGCATGAGTTCCTCAGTACATTCAATCTTTTGATTGAATATACGCCTGGCCCTGACAACCACTGGGAGACGCACTCTCACGATGGGCATATCCTGCAGGCACAGCCCAGGATACAAACTTTAATGGGGGTGATGCCGATCTCGCGGGGTGGCAGGAGAAAGAAAGGAAGGAAGGGGAATATATCAGACAGAAATTGCAGGACCAGTACCCTCAAGTCTATGCTGCAGTTCATGCAGTCAATGGCTGGAATGCTTCTGAGGTGGAGTCCAAACTCCAGCTTATCAGACGGCATACGCAATTTTCGGCCACTGATGACCAAGGAAGGGAATTTCAGTGGTCAGAGGAATTGTTTTTACACACACTACAGACAATGCAGGACAGGAGCAATTTCTCGTGCCTCCATTCTTCCTCTCCCAGTACGCGCAGTGACTGCGATGAGCAGAAGACAAGTCACTGAATTGTATGATGGGTTCAATAACATGTCACAGTTTACAGGTATGCATATGATGTGCGCGATGTCAAGGAAGTAAAAAATCCTCCAGCCTGTGCTGTTCTGACAACTGACTGGACAGATCACTATAGGGTAGACCCATTTTTTCAGCCGCATTGGGAGGCGTTGGAAACAGACACTGTCCTTGACATCAATGGTTGCGAGTATGTATATTATCAAGGAAAGGTTAGGTCAGAAGGTAAGATTTGCGTCCCTGTCAGCCTGATTACCAAGGTGTGCAAGGCTACACATGAGTTTGCACATCCTGGAATACAAAAGAGTACTGAGATGATGGACAGATGGTACAAGTTCACTGTACCCAAAGGACAGTGGACTGATGTGTTGTCAGCGGTAATTGAAGGGTCCCCAGTGTGCCAGGCGAGTAAACACCGACGTGGCACACAGCCCGAGTCCAATCACTCTTACCTGATCCCTGAGTATCCCTTCAGGAGTATTTGTATTGATTTGTTTGATCTCAAGTCGATGCCATGCACACACAGAGACACAGAGTATGATTATGTATTAGTAGTAGTGTGTAGGCTTACGGGTTATGTCATTGCAACCCCCTGCCAGAGATCCCTCACGGCGGAGGGTTTGGCAGAATTCTTTTTGGAAAAAGGGGTACAGTTTGCGGGGCTGCCACATACTATATTAAATGACCATGATCATTTGATCAATGCTAAATTGTTTCATACACTATGCAGCCAAGCGGGGGTAGATGTTAAAAACAGTCCCATATACCGCCCAGGATTTAACGGCAGAGCGGAACGGGCAGTGCAAACTGTAATCACGAGTCTGCGAACGTTTTTGATGCAGACAAAGAAAAAGAATTGGGTTCAACTGCTTCCGTTAGCGGTTTGGACCAGCAATGACATTCTTGTTGTTGTATCGGGATATTCTCCCCATTATCTCATGTTTGGGAGAAACCCCATAGGTTTTGTAGATTGTCCTCCTGTGATCCCTGAACATTGGTCACAGGATGCAGTACAATTTTTCAATAAACTGATAGAGGACAGAAGGTATGTGCAGGAAACGTTGCAGGCCCAGCATGATAAGCTGACCAAGGCTTATCATAAAGCACATCCTACGCACGTGTACGAGAAAGGGGAGCGGGTATGGTATACGGGGCACCAAAAGGACACAAATTCCAAACTGCAGAGGGTTTGGACACGCCCAGGTGAGATCCTGGCCCGGCAGGGCCGGAATCAATATACAGTGGCCACAGAGAGAGGGGAGGTCGTTTTGGATTCCATGAGTCTTCAACCGTACATACCCCTCCACACAGAGCAGGGAGAAGACACACAAACACCCCCCTTACATTACTATACAGATCAGGATTTCCTGATCGAAACAGACACATACGTGTTTGAAAAAGTTTTGGACCACAAACCCAAAAGGGCAACGTCCAAACAGCCAAAACAGTGGCTGGTAAAATACAAAGGCTACCCTTAGCCTGAGTGGCAGCCAGTCAGCTCATTTTGGCACGACATTAATGATGACTGGCTCCCGTACAACACAAAGCACGGCATTTCAGTGGACTTGCGAGAGGTCCGCATGGTCCATTCACCTCACCCCCAGCCGTTACAGGACCTGCAGCAGTTGGAGGGCATTGGGGCCATCACTGGATCTAGCAGGATCCAGATTGCTCAAGAGCACGAGCGTGAGTGGACCGATTTGGTACAGATGGAACGAGGCACCCAGACCAGGGGACTCGGTGGGGCCACAGTGTCTATGTTTTTCGCAAAAAGGGACCAGGGTATTGCGGCGACTGCTGCACAGTAGCAGTCCAGAAAAAAGAATTGCTGCTTGTCAGGAGTTAAATAAACGCTCTTGAATTTCTCTTCCTTTCTGTTACAGGTCGATGCCAGTTCAGAAGTGGAATTATCTCTCCTTCCCTTTTGTTAATGACTGTGAGCAGGTATGAAACTGCGACACATTGACTGCTTGGAGCAGGGTAGGATAGTATAGGACGTTCAGCCCCCCAAACCCCCAGCAGCTTCTGACAGTCTCGTGTGCCTTGGTTCAGATGGCCATCGCCGAGGGGAATTCCGAGAACAACCCCCAGGCGCTCACCGACTACGGGTGTCGGCAGTAGCGATCAAAGGGACCACTACCCAGAAGGCCGGAGAAGGCACGATGTCAGGATGATCCTAACCAATAACCCCCCAGATGTCTATTTTTCCAAGGAAAAACCCGCCTTGTGGGGCTGATAGCCAAACATCCCTGTATTAAGGCAGAAGTGACACCCCCACTATATGGGATCGGTCATCGCACTGACGATGGCGGACTGAGTTGCACACCCCCTCCCCCCCCCCTATCTTTGTCTCACGTCAGGTCTGGTATTTTGTCCGCACGTTTATACCAGCTCGTAAGTGACCACTTACAAGCTTAGGAAGGGGGTTGTAATAAGGTGGGACATAACACCCAAACAGACATACAGACAGAAAGAATTATCTGTTTAGAATTGATCCAGACAGACAGACAGACAGAATTCGCTGTTCAGGTTGGATCTAGACAGACAGGCAGAGACAGACGACGTCGCAGTCGCGACAGTGACCTGGCATCATGAGAATGAAGATTGATATACTTTCGGAGAAGACAGAAAAAAGATTGACGGTAAAAGTCTTTTGCACGATTTTAAAGTGCGAAGGGACAGCAGACAGTGTCAGGTTCTTTCTGTTCGCACAGGAGACAGAGGTCACGGTGCGAAGGGTATTAATGGGTTATTACGAGCATGGAACCATGGATTCCATGTATGTTTGTTCCCTTCTCCGTTGCATGCATATATGCATATATATTATGTAGGCGCGTTTCGTTTGATAGAAAAAGTCGCTTCGTAGCCTTGTAGCTTCGTAGCTTGTTTCGCTTTTATTGCTTCTCTTGCTTCACAGTTCCTTGTAAGTCGTGAGTGGAGAACCGTGTCATGAGTGCATCAAGACACTCGGAAATATTCGAATCCATAATAAGGTGTGAGTGCATCGAAGCACTCAATGTTTGATTCCCAACAAAGGTGTGAGTGCATCGAAGCACTCAACATTCAATTCCAAGCGAGAATTTGAGTGCCTTATAGCCCTCAATGTGGTCCGAATCAAGATTAGTGTGAATGTATGAGAAAAAATGTGGTGAGACAACTTTATCGGCTTGGTGAGAAGTCATGCGATGAATAAGGGACTTCAACAACGAGTCTTTGTTAATTAAGACGACTTAAATGTAATTATTTTGTCGGTTAGTTATGTTGTTCATTGTTGACATACCGATTCCGTTCGTTCTCGCTTTGTTGAATGTACACGCCACTTGTGCACTTGTGATGTTTATAATTTTTTGCTTGTGTGAGCGCACACGTAGATACTTGCAAGGCATTGTCTACATGTCCAATTTGGGTTCGCTTTGGAGTCATGAAGTCTTGTGATCTAGAGCGAAAGGCCAGACAAGATATGGTTCGAACGTGCCAAGTGTTAGATGGGAAGTCGTTACACTTTCGTACAAAACCATATGAATGCATGTTTCGTCGCTCTCCTCTCCCTGCCATTTTTTGTATTTGTGTTGCAATTTGGGATTTCTATGTACAGGCCTCCTATCTTTGGATTAATTCAATTTCAATTTAATTGAATAATGATGAACTAAGTGAATCAAGTTCAAGTCAAGTCCATCTGGGAAAGTGTACATCCGAATTGTATGAGCCAAGTCGAAATTGGACAGGCAAATTTCAGTGGACAAGGTCAATAATTGTGCATTGGAATTGGATTGTTCGCTGCGTGTTGTTGTTGTTGGTCGATTTAAATTATAAAATCTCCATTTTCATCCAAAGTTCAATTGGGGTCTGCGGGTAGATCAAATGGAAGAACCACAACAAAATTTACATGATGGACTAGATTACCCAGGGTCAAGTCTAATACACATCCTCTCTTTTAAGTGCCATCTAGAGATGTGCACTCATTGTTTTGGGTATAGGTGCTGAGGTGGCATGGCTTGTGGCGCTGAGGTCACCGCCATGTCACATGGGATATTTCTACTTAGCTAGGCTGACTGGGAATTGAACCCAGGACCTTTCAAAAAGAGGTGCCACAACCCCCTGGGGTGCAGACCACTAGGATAGCTAAGCGTTCATGAGAAGATATAGAAAAATGTATAGGCTCTAGATTAATGTCAGCGCCTCAGTCAGTCCAGGAAATGGTGCATAAGTCCAATCAGTTGGGGGGTCAGGGGTCCTGTAAGTGCGGCTAACCCCCATCTGCTCAGATTTTGGCAGATCTGCCCCAGATTGACTACATTTTGGTCATTTTCTCTGCTTCGGCGGAATCGCCGCCTCGCAGCTCAGTCTCAGGATCAGACCTATATATTTCTGATATGCCGGATCTGATTCCGCGGTCCATTCTCCGTAAATCCGCCGCGTTCCGATCATTTGCCTGGAATCGCCATTTGCCGCTGACGCGCGCTCGCGGGCCAGATCGGCCAAATATTTTTCACAATCGGATTTATATAAATCTTTTCAGATAGTTTTGGACACTCAGATGTACTTAGAATAATCCGCATCAATTTTCTTCATAGACTGGGATTTTCTGCCGGATAACAATCATCATGGACCTTGCTTCAGTTGTTGCTGCTCTCGCCTCCGTTGGTGTCCGTGTCTCCGGTTCTACCCCCAACAGCAGCGTTCAGGTCGACTCCTCGCGTGCCTGCCCCACTGCTCTTGCCGGCCCCGAGCCCTCCGGCACCTTCCACGACCCAGGGCAGCACTTTCATGGTAGCAGAGGCTACCTGAATGTTGTTCCTTTGGTGTCCCAACCACAGCCCGCTCCCCAGTACGGCCCAGTAGACCCCGCCGCTTCTGGAGAAGTAACGATTACACTGCCTTGGTGCTGCGCGAACGAGGCCTTGAGAGGAATGCCTTGCGCGAGTCCAAGCTGCCCAAGAAGGGCACAAATCAGCAGCTGTGGGGACCCAGATTACCACAATCCCAGTCGAAATTGGCCATTGAGCAGCTGGAATCAGCCGGCCTACGACGATGGCAACGCTCCGGTAGACCTTACGGAGCTGGCAGGTACCAATATTCCTTACCAATGTCCAACATTTGAGACCACGGACGCCGACATCGACGACATTGAGATGGCAGGTCCAGGTGAGGTACCTAGCTATAATCGACCAGCCTCTTGGGCACAATGGGGTGACCATTTATCCCCAGAAGTGACCCGTAACCTTGAGGCCCTTGAGGCCCTTTGTCTCTTAGCCACGTCTAAGCTGATCGGACAAGAAAGAATCGCCTCTGATTTTTTAATGGAATATTTTTTCCTCCTTCAGGACGAAATTAATACCAGGATGTGGTGGTGTTCTCAAGAAGATGACTCTTTTGCCATTTTTTTGCAGATCTGGAAGGCAAGTCCCTTTCCGAAGGAGAAGACCAAGGCACCTGTTGCCGGGCCCTCCGCCCCTCATCCCCCTGTTTCCATCCGCGACGATCTAGCCGCCGCGGTTGAGGAAGGAATTTTAGAGGCGGCCAGGCAGGCAAGCCTGGAAATTAGGGCTGAAGGAGCTCCCCAAGTGGACTCCTGGCTGCGGACCACCGAGATCAGCGGTCCGACAGCCTGCTCAGGCCCTTCAGGACACGGTATGTACTGTCCTGCCGACTGCTCCTGCAGATTCCAGCGAGATGCTGAGCTCCAAACGCTCAAAGATCAAATGCACCTCATCATTGAAACGCTGGGAATAAAAAATCTTTTCAAGACGCACATGCGGTCTGAGGGCGCATCATCTGTGGAACAAGCAACAGAACCGTCGGAGGAGGCGACAGAAACTTTTTCAATTGCTCCTTCGGTGGACTCCAAGACCACCGATGCAAGGATCAGCAGGACCAAGCTAAAGGAAAGGGTTAAAATCTCTCGTTCTGAGAGTAGGACGGCGAAGGCTAGGACTGAGGCTCAGAATGCCAAGCGAACTGCCTCCCGTACTGCCCCTCCTGCTGCTGATTCAAATGCCTTAGCCCAGCTGTTGCTCGCCCAGACCCTCGCCGGAGCAGGTGTGGCGAATGATGCCGCCAAGGTGTCTGCCATTACGGCCGGTGTTGGGCTGGATTCGCTTCTCAATCCTACTTCATTGCGACTTCGTCAGGTTGCCAAGCAACCGAAGTATAATGGGAACCCCCGACGTTGGCCTCAGTTCCAACGGGAATTTAAACTGTGGGTTAAGACTCAAAAACTCCAAGATGATCAGTTCCTGATGGCCCTCTTGGATTGCCTTGAGGGAGCGCCGGTCAACACTTGGCTCAGGACTTGGAGTGATCGTGAGGATACAAGTTCCCCCCTTACCTTTGATGAGGTGTGGTAACAGTTGGAGGTACGTGGATCCCGGCTGCCAGAGGACCATTACCACCAAATGTTGAAGAATTTTCCGTCATTCTCGCGATTAATCTTGCACGAAGTGCAAGACAAGAGACAGCGCTTCTGGAATTTAGTGGAAGAATCTGAACATTCAGGCGAAAAATTTTCTAGTGCCGAGCTGAAAAATCTGATTTTTGACAAGATCCCCTCAGAAACTGCCGCCACCCTTCGGAACAAACAGTCCGAAGAAAAGGTCAAGACCTGGTGGGCGGAGGTCGAAGGCTTCGATGCCTCGGCCAACAGGTTTTCAGTCAGGGAGGCACTTCAAAAGTGCTCCCCCACGTCGTTTCCCAAGGTGAAATTCACTGAAAACACGTGGAAAATCAAGTTTAATGAACACGAGGATCGGGACTTGTTTGTCCAAGTCCTCAACAGGGCAGTAAGCTTCCATGGCCATCGCCTGAAGGCCAAAAACTGGGTGTTTTCGTTCACCCCGAAGGAACTCTGGGAAGAGGATGAGCGGCTCGCTGACGCCGCCAATCAGAATTTCCATGAGGGTCTGGGGGGAAACAAGAATACCCAGCAAAACACCCAAAATGGGGCCCAAAAGGGCAACAAAAAGGTGAATGACACCCGAAATGTTCAGGATCACTGTAGCATCTGCCTTCTTTTAGGTTCTACGAACCGAGCTAAGACGCATTCTACTGTTAATCACCAATGGTCTCCTTACGATCACAAGGTGATTGGTGAAAATATCAGTAATCCGCAGAATTCAGACAGGAATGACAGGCAGGTGCATGGTGGGAAGGCTGGAAAAGGGAATCCGACCCCCTCCGGTGGAAACAAAAATACTGGAGGCCCTGGCGGGTCCCAAGGCAAAGGAAACCGGACTCCATCCGGCTCCGGTGGGCAGCCGAACGGCCAGACAAATCCCAATAGCAACGCCGGAGGCGGAAATCGAAATCCAGGCCAAACCCCTCAATCCGGTACAAACAAAGGAAATGCTCCAGGATCCCAGGGTAAAGGTAAGGGAAATCCTTCTGGGACCCCTTCCTCTGGTAAGGGCAGAGGGCGTGGCGACGGTGGAGGTCCATCATCCGGCGGCCGTGGCCGTGGACGTGGAAAGGGCAACCATCGTGTGGATCAGGTCTCAGGTGCAGATCAGGTGTCCGATGCGGATCGAGATTACGTTGAAAATGCCTTGAATCCAGCAGATGATCCGTTCCAAGATGAGTGGGTCGACGAATCAGGGTGTGTTCACAATGTTAACGCAGTCACTGGAGGTCAGAACGCCTAGGGGAGCCACGAAAATCGCCCCTCCCCAGGCGATTTCAGGCATGATCCCCAGATTCCATCTCGACCACTACTTGATGTAGGGTCGCTTGTCTCCTCTCCCCTGGATCCAGCAGCGGATCCTTCTGTTGTAGTGGACGAGGTTGGTGTACAGTCCAAGCACAGGGCCCGTCAGTTTGTCACAAAGCTGTGGGTCTCTGATTGCAAGGGAAATTTCCACCTCGCCACTTGTTTGTGTGACAATGGATCAGAGGTAAATCTCCAATCCAATTCTTTCTTACCCGACGACTGCGTGTTTGAGTCGCCTCATCCTGTTACCCTCGAGGGAGTTTCTGGACATTCTCTCGCAGGTGGGCAACGCGGTTGTTATATATCAACTCATTTGGTCGCTCAAGACCTTTGGGAAGAAGGTAATGTGGAGGAAGTTGTCCTTAAGGATGACTACTTCTATCGTGCCGACATAAAGTATGACCTTTACTTGGGCCATCCTTGGCTTAGCAAGAACAGGGTGGCGCCCGTAGGTCATCGGCGTTGTTTTTTGCTGGAGTCAGGTCCCTTGGAGCGTCCTGAATTTCGTTTTTTGCACGCAGGGTTTAAAAGTGCAGAAGAATTTTTGAAGCGAAAGGTGACACCAAAATTTGGTGAAGATGTCACCATTGCAGAGGTGAATGGGAGTGCCGATTACTCCCGAGAGTTAGAATGTCTTCGTAGGGACTCCCAGCCACGACGCCCTTCGCGCTGGCACTCTTCATCCTACAGAGTTGTCGACAAATGGCGCGATACAATTTGTGAATATTTTTATGAACACCATTCCTTTTGGCCGCAGTATGATGCCTTTGCTAACCGTGAGAACAAGCGCTTTGACAAGCACTTTCGCGACGCTTGGACCCATAAATGGGACAAGAAGTTATGGATTAATCCTCCGTTTCAATTAATCCAGCAGGTCATCCACAAAATCAAGCAAGATAAAACCCAGGCGATTTTAGTTGTGCCCTTGTGGGACGACAAGCCTTGGTTTCAGGAATTACAAGACATTTGTGTAGATTACATCGAACTTCCCAGGAAGATTAAGCTGTATGCCGAGGACGACACAGGTCCCCTGCCACAGCGGTCCTGGAGTTCGCTTGCATTCCTGGTGGATGGAAAGCTTTCTGACTCTAATTCTGCTGATTCTAGTACTGATTCCTGTGTTGGGTCTGAATCTGAGGTTGAGCGTGGTACTGATGATGAATCTATTTTTTCTGATTTTTGTCCGTCAGATACCCAAGGTGATCCAACGTCAAATGGATCCGCCTCGTGTCCCTCTTCCCCAATACGATCGACATCGAAAAGAATCTTCAGTGCACGGGCGAAGAAAAATTTTAAATCGCGCCGCAAATTCAGAGTTTTTTATGAAAAACCCCGTGTGGAAGCTTTCATAGATCCTTTCGAGGAGCTGGATCACGAAGAGAATCTCTGGAATGTCGACACTCGACCCACCTATCTTCAAGAGGCAGTTGATACGGACCTTTTTAGGGACATCCGTAAGAAGATTCTTCCTGCGAAGGCCGAAGAAGTCGCCAAAGTTTTTTCGACAGTAATTCCTGGCGATCAGGTGGACACTGAGTTGTGTTCCAAGACAAGAGAAAAGATTTTTGAGGAACGGAAGGACACAACCCTTTCGGGGAAGTTGATCAAAGACCCCCCTGTCCGTGGGCAGTTCGGTGAAGCCTTCATCGAGCTTCGTGAAGGCTACAAGGCGAAGAGACAGCGTCCTTCTGAGAACCATGGACATAAACATGAGATCCTCAGAAAAAAAATCGAGAGAAATCTCAGGGAATTTGGTTGGCTTGAGGGTTGTATGACCAGCGAGTGGTGCTGTGCACCCTTCACAGTCCCGAAGCCGCCGCCTGCAGACCAGAACACTATTGATGGTTGGCGAATGGTTGTTGATTTTCGCAATCTCAACGCCGAAACCAAGGCGGATTCACACCCCCTGCCCCTCATTGAGGAGGAAATCGCCAAGAGGGCAAGAGGTCGTTTGTTTTCTGTGCTGGATCTCCGTCACGGCTTTCACCAAATGCCGTTGAGGAAGGACAGCCGACCTCTCACCTGTATGTGCACGCCATGTGGCCCAGTCCAGTGGACGGTCATGCCCATGGGCCTGAAGAACGCCCCTTCGTTTTTTCAAAGAATGATGGAGGATGTGCTTTTTACGGCTCATCCTGAGCTTCGTGCCTTCGTGAGTGTGTACATAGACGACATAATCATCGCAACAGAGGGGGAGGGACTGACCGAAGCCGAGCTGGTGGCCCTACATGAAAAGCAGCTGAACCAGGTTTTGGACATTCTTGATGCCAATCAGCTGATTTGTGGGCCAAAGAAGGGAAAATTATTTTTAAGATCAGTCGAATTTTGTGGTTCTCTCCTAGAGAATGGCACCCGACGACCCAGTCCAGGGAAGCTCGTCGCTATTCAGAAGTGGAAGCGCCCTGAGACGATCACGGAGTTGAGAGGATTCCTGGGTTGTTGCAATTTTTACCACACTTTTGTGCCGAATTATGCCAAATTTGCTGCCCCCCTCACTGAATTATTGAAGGTAGGGAGAGATGCGGGCAAGGCAGGTTCAAAGGTTCGTGTCAAGTGGACTGACGAGTGCGAGGAGGCCTTCCATCACTTGAAGGCGGCCCTCTGCGAAGTCGCCACGTTGCATGTGCCGCAATTCGACCGACCCTTCTACATAAGAACCGACGCTTCTAGGTACGCGATCGGAGCTGTTCTTGAACAGGTTGATGAAGCCACAGGTGATCATTACCCTCTTGCATTTTGGTCTCGGAAGCTAGCCCCACGCCAAATGCAATGGTCGCCGCGTGAGCAAGAAACCTACGCCATAATCTGCGCTTTGAAAAAGTACCAATCGTGGGTTGGCACCAATCGAGTCGAGGTCCTGACGGATCATCGATCTCTGGAGTATTGGGCCACCGAACACATTGATACTGTCGCGAGCCCAGCTGGTCCACGGGCCAGATGGCACGAATTTCTCAGTCTGTTTGACCTCCATGTGTCGTATTTGCCTGGAAAACACAACACGGTAGCGGATGCTCTGAGCCGATGGGCTTACCCCGCTTCAGAGGGGCTGCAAAGTACCAACATCCATGGTACGGAGCAGGACCGCCATGTCATAATCGAATGGGATCAGGAAGAAAAAAAGCTCATTCGACGTGCATGCATGCAATGCGCTGTTAAACAGCACGCATTACCGTGCCATGACATCACGGCCTTTTCAGATCCGGCGCATGCTCATGAAATCTGCACCAAATCACTGAAAGTCGTGGAAAAAGTCACCGATCCCTCCTCAGGGAGTGTGAAACGGTTTGACTACACCCGACGTGTAAGTGGATTTCGGTTGATTCAGGGCATTAAGCGTCGAGATCCGGCCAAAACTCCACCCCTGCCGAAAGATTCCCTTATCATCCGTGACTGGACGTCCGATTATCTGCATGATCCCATGTTTAAAGAGGTCTTTGGAAATCTCAAATCCAAAGATGCTCACAAGGATGGGATTTTTTCTGAATATTCGTTGGATGGGGGGAAGCTGTGGATGGAGGGTAAATTGTGCGTACCAGACGCCCTGGCCCCCCGAGTGTTAAACTGGTGGCACAAATGGGAGTCCCCCCAAGCACATGGCCGTCGATTATGGTCGATGATTAAACATAGGTTGTTTGGCTCAAGGCTATATACTCATTGCATGAAAGTAGCCGCCGGATGTGCCCAATGTGCTGTCTCGACGCCCCCCAGCGCGAAGAAGCACGGTCATCTGAGGCCACACCCTATTCCGGAGCGCCTCTTTAACCGAGTCACAGGTGTTTTTTTTTATCTCGGTGATCTCGATGACGAAGAGTGCCATTGGACCAATAAAAAGGTCAATGGGGTGCTCCTTATTCAGTGCCGTCATTCCGGCTACATTCAAGTGTTGCCTTGCAACATTGAGTCGATGACTGGCAAGGCTGCCGCCAAATGGTGCGCGCAGACCTGGATGGGAGGTTGGGACGTCCCATCTGAGGTGGTTACGGACTCAGGCAAAGAGTACACTTCCGAATGGTGGAGAGAATTATGTGCTCGCCTTGGAATCCACCACCTGAGATGTGAAATCCACTCGCATCGAGCGCTGCCTGGCGAAAGAGCCGGCCGCTCTATTATAAATATGCTTCGTAAGGAGCTCGCGAGTGAAAAGGATTTCCATTGGCTTGAAGTTCTCTTCGCATTGCTTCGCCGTTACCACAACACGCCTTTGTACCATGGCCTTTCTCCAAATGAAATTGTCTTTGGACGAAAGAAGTGTTGGTGGAACATGCCGTTGAATAATCCTCGCCCTTGTAAAGATGCTTCGTTGTTTTTGGACGACGTCCAACGAGCAGATAAAACTGTCTCGAAATTAATCGATAAGCATCAAGCTGACTGGCTTTGGGTCCAGAATCAAGGCCGAAAAAACCCCCACAATTTTGAAGTCGATGATCGAGTTTGGCTTCGAAAATCCGAAACCACCCTGGACGGAGATGATAAGCTTCTTCCCTTGTGGGAGGGGCCATTCGCTGTTACAGCGCGTCTAGGTGAGAACAGGTGGAGGATTCGTGTGGATGTCAGCAGGGAAATTGATGTTTCGGGCGATCGCCTCAAGAGAGAGATCCCCTCCCCCAAGGATCGGGTTAAACCCCTTTTTTGGACTTCGAAATTTTTGTCCGATCGGGTCATCGAAGGGGGGAAGTACGAACTCAAGAGGATTGTAGAGGCAAGACGTGACGCGAAGGGCGAATGGGAATTTCTATGTGAGTGGAGGGGCTTTGATTCCAGTCACAACAACTGGGAACCAGCCCATTCTTTTGTCCATGGGTACACCAAGGGGTTCATCGACTTCCTCAAGAAGCACCCCGAAATTGGCGTACTCCTGACAGACTGTCTGTCGAAACCAGACAGACAGGTGGAGAGCGACGGAAAAAGACCTGTGGTGAATCGAGATCCAGCCTTTTACGGCCCTCAGCAGCCACATTCCAGGGCTGATCCGTCGATCCCCCCTCCTGCGGTCAGGCCAGCCCAGGAGCCAAATGAGGACCAAGCTTCGAGTTCGGCCGCTGATTTGCAGCGCCCAAGCCGTACGAGGGCCCGACCAGACAGGTTGGTGGTTACATGTATTCGTGCTTGGCCGAATTGAGGGAGATCCGTCGTGACTTGAGTCGCCGACGCCATAATCTGGGTAACAGTCGTCTAGTCCAGGGCGTCATGGCACTCGTCGCTAGGGCTCAAGGGTGTAGGTTCGAAACCCTTGCATGTCCAACTCCTACAAAAGCTCCAGCCTCGCCCCGTCGACCACTTATTTCAATGTGAGTGTTCTGACGACTCGTATAAACCAAATTCTGCTCAATCCACTGTTCATTCATCCTGATTTCGAAATGATGTGGAGAACTGCGAATGTTTGATAATTTGACGTCAATCAACTTTTCTTTGGTCTCCGTTTGGCAGACAAGGCGTAGATACGCTGCCGAAAGCCACGGAGTGTGCTGCCGTGTCCAGAAACAACCAAACTCAGGCTTAATTCAGGCAGATTCGGGGTAATCTTGTCTCTGTTGGTCTGTGCATCTTTGGAATTTGGCTACTCGTGCAGATGGAAGCAAATGTACATAGTGTCAACGCCGGCCGGCGACATTCACCCCTACAGGCACCCCCTGTAGTACTGGCTGCACCAGATGCAACGCCAGGAACTCAGATCTTACCTTCATTTGCCATGATGCTGAAGTCAAAGTCCAGATTCAGATCCAGATTCCTTGAATTTACCTTGAATTCCTCAGGTTTGTCCATCATTCTGCCACTGTTGCACAAAACCCAGACGTCAATTGTTCAGACAACCTTCACATAGGAGCTCTAGGGACTTCTAACAGCAACCTCTGAAGTCCGTAAGCTTCGTTGTATTTTTGGCACACGCCAATGTCAGCTCAATCCGACCTGAAACTGTCGAAAATGGTGAATCCAAGTGTCTTGTGGGACTCAATCGAAAGATTGGCCTTGTCCAAGTCGATTGACACCGCCGCCACTGTAAATAAAGGACCATTCGGTGTCTCTCAGTTATATACTGTCAGTAAAGCGCCTTCAGCGAACCTTCGGCGCGTTACATGCCAAGGATCCAGGGCCAGCATGTCCCATCATGATGCATCATCACATGATCCACATTTTCATAGAATCTGTTAGATGCTCGCGAACCAACGTGCCGGAAAGCACAATTGAGCTGAATAAACGACAATATATATTAACTTTAGTCTAAACGAAAGTGTTAGTAGTTTCAGTTCTAGACATTCCGCTTCATTTCACCTTCATCTTAGGAAATTTGCCTCATTTTAGGACAATTTAGGTTGATTTCCTTGTCATCTCCTCTCATTCCTCGAAGATCTGTTTACGGCTTTGCCTAACTAAGTGAACAGGAACCTTCTGTGGTTCACTTAGGGCCTGCAGACTGCGTTTGTATTTGTTTTCCCTCTCTGTGATTGTTTAACCTCCTTCATCTCTGCTCAAATTGACTCTCAATCTTGCTGAATTTTGTGATCATCCACCAGATGCGCCAAATCTGAAGCACATACTGCACTTTTCAGAACGAGAAAAGCGGGAGTAACACGATGTAGAGTTCGGCGAGGACACCGTAGCGTGCCCGCGACAGCGAAACTGTGCCAGAGCGCTGAGATGTCACTCCATTTCTTAATCCCCCCACTCAATCCACCAATAATCCACCTCATTCTCAACCAGGGCATGGTTTGGTATCGATTCTCAATACGTTTACATGCTGTTTAGCCCTGAACCTAATGTTTTACTGCACGAGGGACTGTTCGTCACTCCTCATTCTGTCTCATTTCAGGTCCATCCATCCTGATTCAGTGCCAATTCAGCCCAAATCAGGTCAGATCAAGCAGATTTCGCCCCATCGAGGCTACATTTCTATTTTTTTCTGGGACTTACCCGCACTACGTTCTTCGTTGACGTAGCGACACACCCCAGTGTGTTTTTGGAGGGGGAGTGTAAGTGCGGCTAACCCCCATCTGCTCAGATTTTAGCAGATCTGCCCCAGATTGACTACATTTTGGTCATTTTCTCTGCTTCGGCGGAATCGCCGCCTCGCAGCTCAGTCTCAGGATCAGACCTATATATTTCTGATATGCCGGATCTGATTCCGCGGTCCATTCTCCGTAAATCCGCCGCGTTCCGATCATTTGCCTGGAATCGCCATTTGCCGCTGACGCGCGCTCGCGGGCCAGATCGGCCAAATATTTTTCACAATCGGATTTATATAAATCTTTTCAGATAGTTTTGGACACTCAGATGTACTTAGAATAATCCGCATCAATTTTCTTCATAGACTGGGATTTTCTGCCGGATAACAATCATCATGGACCTTGCTTCAGTTGTTGCTGCTCTCGCCTCCGTTGGTGTCCGTGTCTCCGGTTCTACCCCCAACAGCAGCGTTCAGGTCGACTCCTCGCGTGCCTGCCCCACTGGTCTTGCCGGCCCCGAGCCCTCCGGCACCTTCCACGACCCAGGGCAGCACTTTCAGGTCCACACAATCTCCATTGTTCAATGCTTGGTTTTATAGGTCAAAATGTCTTATCACCCCTTTTTGGTTAGCCCAATACTAAGATAAAAATGTGCTATGCCTTTAGGCCTCTCTATCAGAACTAAAGCTAACCTTTTGGCAGGGAAATACACTTTTCTTACTGATTTCAATGAGTCAATGACAGTTTAGGTACTCGTTGCTTCAGTGACGCTTGTGCACGAGCGCTATCAGATGAGAACCAATCAGAATGGTACAAAAGTATATTTTCTGGGCTTTTTTTTGCGCGAGGCCTCGCGCATGCGGACTGCAGTGCAGTCTCAGAACTTGAAAGTCAAATTCTATAACTTTTTTTGGGCAGTGCAAATCAAAAATCAAACCGTGGGGTGGGTGGCAAGCCACTCGACCCGGAAGCCGTCTTTCCAAAGGAATATGAATTGGTTGCGGTTTGTGGTTTATTAACCCATACGGGAGGCCTGGCGCATGGGGCAGCCCTTGAACCACATGTTGCATATGCTTTGCACTGATATTCAATCCTCCATTCGTTTGGTTTAATGTTCTTTGGTCTTCATTGCGCGAGGCCTCGCGCATAGAATTCGATCAATAATGCCTTTTTCCAGCTATGCAATGAACATGAAGAACACAAATTGATGATGCAATCATTTGTTCTGCACACCACGTTCATCCCACAAACAAGCGGAACGCAAAATGCATTTATTGGTTAATTTCCGCTACAAGGACGTCATTTTCCAACTGAAATAATGAGTTTTTTTTTGTTTTGGCTGTCCGAAAAAAGGCACAAAATGGCAGAAGTGGTAAGAAAGATACTTTCTTTTGAACGATATTCTGTTTTCAAAAAACAGAGCCTGTAAAAAACTATTTTCTTGCATGGTCCGGGTTGGATGCATTTGGTGTGATTTGAACCATGCAACTTGAGCCGCCTAAGTATGAAACATAAAAAATAAATCGACACACACCAATAAAATGTTTCCAGAAAGACGACGATGAAGCATTGGAACAAGAACCAAAACCAATCATGTCCAAGTCGTGGACAAGTCCACACACAATATCGGAAAATGCGGTACATTGCAGCAGTGGCCTAATCACTGTGACAAACCTCGCAAAATCTTTTACTTCTGCACCACCCGTGGGACGTCAAAAGATGCTGCGATCAATATGACGTAAAAGGGCCGAACAACAAAGACAATAAAAACAAGAAATCTTGCCAACAAAAGATGGGACGGAGCCAACAAAGCTGAAAGATTGACAGCTGCAACCCATCGGACCCCATTGGAATGGAGGTCACATTGGAGATTGGCCGCTCGTAAAATAGAAGCGTAGAGAGATAAAGAGAAAGAGAGAGAGAGAGAGAGAGAGAGTGAGAGAGAGAGAGAGAGAGAGAGAGAGAGAGAGAGACAGAGAGAGAGAGCGAGAGAGAGAGAATGACGGGGTGCAATTGTCTATGGAGCATAGGCCTTCGGCTTAAAAGCTTTTCCTTTATCTCTGTGTTCAGCCCAACCATGTGGAAAAGAGCCTTCGGCGCCGACAGAGCTAGAGGATCCACCTCTAACAGTCGTTATGTTTCCTCCGTGGTTGCCCTACCATGCTCTCCTTTGCCTGGCGTCAGTTAAGCTGCGTACTATACACCATGGTGTGATTCTACAGGGGGAAAGATCTACTGTATGGGGGTTGCTACCCATCCTGGTAGGCCCCCGAATGGCCTTGCGTACTCCTGTGGGCGGAAGGGTTGCCCGGCGCGCGCCCGGCGCGCTACTTTTCTATTAGCTATCCCGACTTCAGCCCCAGATTTACCCTCCCATGGAGAAGCTCCCCGAGTAGACCACATTGCACTGCACACCTTCCCTACAAAGCACGTTGCAAAATAAAGCAGCATCTGTGATTTCAAGCACTCCAAGTGTCATTTGTAGTGTAATTAACAAACAACATTGGTCCCACAAGTGTGGGTGTCAATGCCTTCATTACAATAGTGCTCCTTACACTCATCACAAACTGCGACGGTGGAGCGCCTTTGGCAACACAAAACACACACTTCCGCCTCATCCTTTGCCTCATCTTGCGTGGCGGCCGAGTTGCTTTGGTCGGTCCAAACTCGAGGCGGGACATGCTCCCATGGTCCGTAGGGGGGGTGACGGACTTGCCTCCGGATGCAAAACTGAGTGAAATGCAACAAAATGCGGACCGAATGGTGCAATTCATTGGGGCCGCCACGCCAGATGTTCCTAACCAAACCCCAATGCCACAACCGAGCAAACGGCTCCTCAATGCGTGCCGTGTACCACCCATGGAGATCATTGTAACCTTGTTGGCGGGCTGTCAAAGTGCCATTGTTTCTTCCAATGAATGGCAATTAAAAATCGAAACAATGACTCACGGTCGAGGAGCTCGGGGTGCCCTTACTTCATCCAAAATTCCTCCAATGTTTCGGCATCTGCACCCATCCGTGCAGCTTGGGAAACGCACACAGGTGGACCTACACCGCTTCACCCACCATTGGATACCACCACCCTTGCCATCGTCGTAGAAGGGCCGCAAAAGGTGTGCCAAATTCTTAGACACGGCGAGGAGATGTTCCAAAATCTCATCCTCTGTCTTTTTGTTCTCCCTCGCAACCTCTTCCGCTGTGTACTCTTTTTCCGTGGAGGGTTCAACAGGGTTGGGCTGGGGCTTGGATTTGCCTTTCGCGGACTTAGATTTGCGTTGAGGTTTGGCTTGGGGTTTGGGTTCAGGTTTGGGTTGAGGTTTGGGTTCAGGTTTGGGTTGAGGTTTGGGTTGAGGTTTGCGTTGAGGTTTGTGCTGGGCTTCAAGATTGGAACTTGAGCTAGAACTAGAACTTGACCTAGAACTGGAAGCTGAATTGGAGGCAAGCATTCCAAACAACGTACGCTGCCCTTTGGCTGCCGGCAATGGCGCTGATGAACTCCGCTTCCGAGCCTGCGTTTCAGGGGCCCACATTTTTCCGGCGTCAATTGGTTAAGTGTTGCAGACTTCGGGAGCCCAATGCTGCTGGCGATCCGTTGCTATCCCAAAGCGGGGGAGGAAGCGGCTGGCCGCATTGTTAAATGGCCTGTGACAGACAGACACACACAACATATATGCATTGCATAGTAAATGGGAAGACGGACACAAAACATCCGACAACCGTGAAATCATCATGGAGCGTGAGGGCTGACGAATACCTGCAATCCGGGGAACGGGTGTTGTCTTCCACCCATTCGCAGACTTCAGCCCATTGCTCGTTTGTTAATTGCACGGGTAAAGTCTTCGCCAGTTGGCGAATTTGTTTATCACGCGCACGACCCTTTGACGACCTTTGCGATTCACGCTTTGATGGCCGTACTTCTTGCTCTTCATCATCCGAAAGGGGGCATTGGAGAGGCGGAGCGCGATGGGGCATGGCTGCGTGACGGGGACCGTGATGATGTTCATAGCGGGGAGCGGCCACGGAGTGGGTGCCACCACTCGTGTCATCGAGGATTTCGGCGGCCGGCGGACTTGAGGGGGATGGTGTGGGTGAACGGCCAAGGAGAGGGCTGCCACCAGTCTCATCAGGCGGGATGTCGGCGGCCGGTGGACTTGAAAGGGTTCGTGGGGGTGAGTCCCAACTCGGGATACCGAAGGAGAGGGCGTCCATGGGGCAATTCCTCAATAGCACCGGAAGTTTGGGGCCTGAAAGAGGGCGGAAATGCTACGTCACCCGTGCATTCTCGGGGGTCCCCAACAACGGGGACGAAATCAGGAGTCAAAACCTACGCCGGGGGTCACCATGATGCACCACGCAACAAAGCGTGGATTCAAAGATTGTCCCGGTTTCCTCAATAGCACCGGAATGTTGGGGCCCAAAAGAGGGCGGAAATGCTACGTCACCCCTGCATTCTCGGGGGTCGCCAACAAAGGGGACGGAATCAGAAGTCAAAACCTACGCCAGGGTTCACCATGATGGACCACGCGACAAAGCGTGGATTCAAAGATTGTCCCGGTTTCCTCAATAGCACCGGAAGGTTTTGGGGCCAACAGAGGGCGGAAATGCTACGTCACCCCTGCATTCTCGGGGGTCCCCGACAAGGGAAACAAAATCAGAAGTCAAAACCTACCCCGAGGGTCACCATGATGCTCCTAGTATCTCAAAGTGTGGGTCCCTAGTACAGCCAAGCGCCCAAATAGCTGCAGTGTGCTAAGTGCTCCCCCTTAGCGCACCCTCTAAGAGGTCACCGGTGGGGCACGGGTCCAAAAAGATGACCGGCGCGCTAACGTTCCCCCGTAGCCTCCGGTAGGGGGGGCACAGCCCCTCTCTCAATGCTCTCTAAGGGCACCGTGGGCACCGCAAAGATATCTGCATCACTGTGTGCAAGCTGCGTTTCTCTGCCTAGGAAATCCCCAATAATAGGGAATGCCTAGGGGTCGGCATGCCCGCCCGCGGTGTGGTCAGGCTGGCATGGACCTGCTGGTAGTTGGATAGAAAACGGCGAGGCCATGGGAAGCCCCGCGGAAGGGCGGGACCAACCCAAGATCTACGTCATCTGGAACCACGCATTTAAAGTATTGAGGCCTCTGAAAGTAATAGAGCTGTACGCTGTGAGAGTTGTATGCACTCCAAGGGGATTGGAGCGCCACTTGCACTTGAAAGTGCGATTACGGTCCGGAAAGAACGGAGTGATGACGGACGTGTTAGTTGACACGGGTGCCCAGGTCAGCGTGGTCCAGAAAGGGGTCTGTCCGGAGGAATGCGTGGGGGCCAATGCGCAGCCTGTCCGCCTGCAGGGTGCCATCGGCAAGACTATGGGTGGGGGCACCCAACAAGCCAAAATAAGCGTAGAGATCTGGGAACATGATTGCCTCAACCGCCCAGATTTGGCAAAGGGGTTGAGCCTATCCGGAAACTTCGACACCGCGGACATCACCCATTGGGATTCAATCATCAGCTATGACTTTATTGTGATTCACGCCATCGGAGCTCTCCCCGGTTTGGGAGGCATTGGGGGAGCTATCATGGCTGCCCACCGACCACAACCCAGAGAATTCTCATTGTACCGGTGACGAGGATGATCGAATTGTGCATGTAGTTAGGGTTATTGGAGCAAGGACCACAGGAGGTATGGTACCCCCCCCCCTTGCGCAAGCACGGCCGCGGTCCCAAAAGTCGGGTCAAAACGGCGGTTCAACGCCCACCCCATGCTTAGACAAGGCCGTGCATGCGCGCGACACACATGAGAGCAAACGTGTGGGGGAGCCCATAGATAGGAATGGCGAGGGGCTGCGAATGGGTAAGAGCACTTTATCAAAAGCGGCATTATGCTCAATCTCCTTCCCATTCCGCATGTACTTCAAATGGATGTAGTTGTCCCCATGATGGGAGGGACCAAAAATATTGGTAGACACATGTTCCACAGTGCTCCGAACGTACGTGACAGCCATGCCGGGAATAACATTGTTAGCCATGGCTTAAAATCACATCATAACAAACAGCATGGGGTTGCAATGTGTGGTACAATGTTGTTATGAACACAATGCACTATAACCAACACGACCGAGCCCCTTTTCCCTGTACAAACACTCTACAAACACCCAATCCTCCATTCTGGACCACAAAAACAGCGGTCGCAAAATTTTCTCAAAACGGCGGTTCAACGCCCAACCCGTGCTTAGACAAGGCCGTGCATGCGCAAAGTGGGGGGGGGTACATGGTTTGGCCCCGCAAGTTTACCACCGCAGGATCAAAGAGGTGGGTTCTGAGGATCCACAGACGGACATCTTTGCCTACAAAGATGTCCCCAAGTTGCGCAAGTGCAGGATTGAAGCACTCAACATTCAATTCCAAGCGAGAATGTGAGTGCCTTATAGCCCTCAATGTGGTCCGAATCAAGATTACTGTGAATGTATGAGAAAATATGTGGTGAGACAACTTTATCGGCTTGGTGAGAACTCATGGGATGAATAAGGGACTTCAACAACGAGTCTTTGTTAATTAAGACGACTTAAATGTAATTATTTTGTCAGTTAGTTATGTTGTTCATTGTTGACATACCGATTCCGTTCGTTCTCGGTTTGTTGAATGTGCACGCCACTTGTGCACTTGTGATGTTTATAATTGTTTGCTTGTGTGAGCGCACACGTAGATACTTGCAAGGCATTGTCTACATGTCCAATTTGGGTTCGCTTTGGAGTCATGAAGTCTTGTGATCTAGAGCTAAAGGCCCGACAAGATATGGTTCGAACGTGCCAAGTGTTAGATGGGAAGTCGTTACACTTTCGTACAAAACCATATGAATGCATGTTTCGTCGCTCTCCTCTCCCTGCCATTTTTTGTATTTGTGTTGCAATTTGGGATTTCTATGTACAGGCCTCCTATCTTTGGATTAATTCAATTTCAATTTAATTCAATAATGATGAACTAAGTGAATCAAGTTCAAGTCAAGTCCATCTGGGAAAGTGTACATCCGAATTGTATGAGCCAAGTCGACATTGGACAGGCAAATTTCAGTGGACAACGTCAATAATTGTGCATTGGAATTGGATTGTTCGCTGCGTGTTGTTGTTGTTGGTCGATTTAAATTATAAAATCTCCATTTTCATCCAAAGTTCAATTGGGGTCTGCGGGTAGATCAGGTGGAAGAACCACAACAAAATTTACATGATGGACTAGATTACCCAGGGTCAAGTCTAATACACATCCTCTCTTTTAAGTGCCATCTAGAGATGTGCACTCATTGTTTTGGGTATAGGTGCTGAGGTGGCATGGCTTGTGGCGCTGAGGTCACCGCCATGTCACATGGGATATTTCTACTTAGCTAGGCTGACTAGGAATTGAACCCAGGACCTTTCAAAAAGAGGTGCCACAACCCCCTGGGGTGCAGACCACTAGGATAGCTAAGCGTTCATGAGAAGATATAGAAAAATGTATAGGCTCTGGATTAATGTCAGCGCCTCAGTCAGTCGAGGAAATGGTGCATAAGTCCAATCAGTTGGGGGGTCAGGGGTCCACACTATCTCCATTGTTCAATGCTTGGTTTTATAGGTCAAAATGTCTTATCACCCCTTCTTGGTTAGCCCAATACTAAGATAAAAATGTGCTATGCCTTCAGGCCTCTCTATCAGAACTAAAGCTAACCTTTTGGCAGGGAAATACACTTTTCCTTAGTAATTTCAATGAGTCAATGACAGTTTAGGTACTCGTTGCTTCAGTGACGCTTGTGCACGAGCGCTATCAGATGAGAACCAATCAGAATGGTACAAAAGTATATTTTCTGGGCTTTTTTTTGCGCGAGGCCTCGCGCATGCGGACTGCAGTGCAGTCTCAGAACTTGAAAGTCAAATTCTATAACTTTTTTTTGGGCAGTGCAAATCAAAAATCAAACCGTGGGGTGGGTGGCAAGCCACTCGACCCTGAAGCCGTCTTTCCAAAGGAATATGAATTTGGTTGCGGTTTGTGGTTTATTAACCCATGCGGGAGGCCTGGCGCATGGGGCAGCCCTTGAACCACATGTTGCATATGCTTTGCACTGATATTGAATCCTCCATTCTTTTGGTTTAATGTTCTTTGGTCTTGCTTGCGCGAGGCCTCGCGCATAGAATTCGATCAATAATGCCTTTTTCCAGCTATGCAATGAACATGAAGAACACAAATTGATGTTGCAATCATTTGTTCTGCACACCACGTTCATCCCACAAACAAGCGGAACGCAAAATGAAATAATGAGTTTTTTTTTGTTTTGGCTGTCCGAAAAAAGGCACAAAATGGCAGAAATGGTAAGAAAGATACTTTCTTTTGAACGATATTCTGTTTTCAAAAAACAGAGCCTGTAAAAAACTATTTTCTTGCATGGTCCGGGTTGGATGCATTTGGTGTGATTTGAACCATGCAACTTGAGCCGCCTAAGTATGAAACACAAAAAATAATTCGACACACACCAATAAAATGTTTCCAGAAAGACGAAGATGAAGCATTGGAACAAGAACCAAAACCAATCATGTCCAAGTCGTGGACAAGTCCACACACAATATCGGAAAATGCGGTACATTGCAGCAGTGGCCTAATCACTGTGACAAACCTTGCAAAATCTTTTACTTCTGCACCACCCGTGGGACGTCAAAAGATGCTGCGATCAATATGACGTGAAAGGGCCGAACAACAAAGACAATAAAAACAAGAAATCTTGCCAACAAAAGATGGGACGGAGCCAACAAAGCTGAAAGATTGACAGCTGCAACCCATCGGACCCCATTGGAATGGAGGTCACATTGGAGATTGGCAGCTCGTAAAATAGAAGCGTAGAGAGATAAAGAGAAAGAGAGAGAGAGAGAGAGAGAGAGAGAGAGAGGGAGGGAGAGAGAGAGAGAGAGAGAGAGAGAGAGAGAGAGAGAGAGAGAGAGAGAGAGAGAGCGAGCGAGAGAGAGAGAATGACGGGGTGCAATTGTCTATGGAGCATAGGCCTTCGGCTTAAAAGCTTTGCCGTTATCTCTGTGTTCAGCTAAACCATGTGGAAAAGAGCCTTCGGCGCCGACAGAGCTAGAGGATCCACCTCTAACAGTCGTTATGTTTCCTCCGTGGTTGCCCTACCATGCTCTCCTTTGCCTGGCGTCAGTTAAGCTGCGTACTATACACCATGGTGTGATTCTACAGGGGGAAAGATCTACTGTATGGGGGTTGCTACCCATCCTGGTAGGCCCCCGGATGGCCTTGCGTACTCCTGTGGGCGGAAGGGTTGCCCGGCGCGCGCCCGGCGCGCTACTTTTCTATTAACTATCCCGACTTCAGCCTCAGATTTACCCTCCCATGGAGAAGCTCCCCGAGTAGACCACATTGCACTGCACACCTTCCCTACAAAGCACGTTGCAAAATAAAGCAGCATCTGTGATTTCAAGCACTCCAAGTGTCATTTGTAGTGTAATTAACAAACAACATTGGTCCCACAAGTGTGGGTGTCAATGCCTTCATTACAATAGTGCTCCTTACACTCATCACAAACTGCGACGGTGGAGCGCCTTTGGCAACACAAAACACACACTTCCGCCTCATCCTTTGCCTCATCTTGCGTGGCGGCCAAGTTGCTTTGGTCGGTCCAAACTCGAGGCGGGACATGCTCCCATGGTCCGTAGGGGGGGTGACGGACTTGCCTCCGGATGCAAAACTGAGTGAAATGCAACAAAATGCGGACCGAATGGTGCAATTCATTGGGGCCGCCACGCCAGATGTTCCTAACCAAACCCCAATGCCACAACCGAGCAAACGGCTCCTCAATGCGTGCCGTGTACCACCCATGGAGATCATTGTAACCTTGTTGGCGGGCTGTCAAAGTGCCATTGTTTCTTCCAATGAATGGCAATGAAAAATCGAAACAATGACTCACGGTCGAGGAGCTCGGGGTGCCCTTACTTCATCCAAAATTCCTCCAATGTTTCGGCATCTGCACCCATCCGTGCAGCTTGGGAAACGCACACAGGTGGACCTACACCGTTTCACCCACCATTGGATACCACCACCCTTGCCATCGTCGTAGACGGGCCGCAAAAGGTGTGCCAAATTCTTAGACACGGCGAGGAGATGTTGCAAAATATCATCCTCTGTCTTTTTGTTCTCCCTCGCAACCTCTTCCGCTGTGTACTCTTTTTCCGTGGAGGGTTCAACAGGGTTGGGCTGGGGCTTGGATTTGCCTTTCGCGGACTTAGATTTGCGTTGAGGTTTGGCTTGGGGTTTGGGTTCAGGTTTGGGTTGAGGTTTGGGTTCAGGCTTGGGTTGAGGTTTGGGTTGAGGTTTGCGTTGAGGTTTGTGCTGGGCTTCAAGATTGGAACTTGAGCTAGAACTAGAACTTGACCTAGAACTGGAAGCTGAATTGGAGGCAAGCATTCCAAACAACGTACGCTGCCCTTTGGCTGCCGGCAATGGCGCTGATGAACTCCGCTTCCGAGCCTGCGTTTCAGGGGCCCACATTTTTCCGGCGTCAATTGGTTAAGTGTTGCAGACTTCGGGAGCCCAATGCTGGTGGTGATCCGTTGCTATCCCAAAGCGGGGGAGGAAGCGGCTGGCCGCATTGTTAAATGGCCTGTGACAGACAGACACACACAACATATATGCATTGCATAGTAAATGGGAAGACGGACACAAAACATCCGACAACCGTGACATCATCATGGAGCATGAGGGCTGACGAATACCTGCAATCCGGTGAACGGGTGTTGTCTTCCACCCATTCGCAGACTTCAGCCCATTGCTCGTTTGTTAATTGCACGGGTAAAGTCTTCGCCAGTTGGCGAATTTGTTTATCACGCGCACGACCCTTTGACGACCTTTGCGATTCACGCTTTGATGGCCGTACTTCTTGCTCTTCATCATCCGAAAGGGGGCATTGGAGAGGCGGAGCGCGATGGGGCATGGCTGCGTGACGGGGACCGTGATGATGTTCATAGCGGGGAGCGGCCACGGAGTGGGTGCCACCACTCGTGTCATCGAAGATGTCGGCGGCCGGCGGACTTGAGGGGGATGGTGTGGGTGAACGGCCAAGGAGAGGGCTGCCACCAGTCGCATCAGGCGGGATGTCGGCGGCCGGTGGACTTGAAAGGGTTGGTGGGGGTGAGTCCCAACTCGGGATACCGAAGGAGAGGGCGTCCATGGGGCAATTCCTCAATAGCACCGGAAGGTTGGGGCCTGAAAGAGGGCGGAAATGCTACGTCACCCCTGCATTCTCGGGGGTCCCCAACAACGGGGACGAAATCAGGAGTCAAAACCTACGCCGGGGGTCACCATGATGCACCACGCAACAAAGCGTGGATTCAAAGATTGTCCCGGTTTCCTCAATAGCACCGGAATGTTGGGGCCCGAAAGAGGGCGGAAATGCTACGTCACCCCTGCATTCTCGGGGGTCCCCAACAAAGGGGACGAAATCAGAAGTCAAAACCTACGCCAGGGTTCACCATGATGGACCACGCAACAAAGCGTGGATTCAAAGATTGTCCCGGTTTCCTCAATAGCACCGGAAGGTTTTGGGGCCAACAGAGGGCGGAAATGCTACGTCACCCCTGCATTCTCGGGGGTCCCCGACAAGGGAAACAAAATCAGAAATCAAAACCTACCCCGAGGGTCACCATGATGCTCCTAGTATCTCAAAGTGTGGGTCCCTAGTACAGCCAAGCGCCCAAATAGCTGCAGTGTGCTAAGTGCTCCCCCTTAGCGCACCCCCTAAGAGGTCACCGGTGGGGCACGGGTCCAAAAAGATGACCGGCGCGCTAACGTTCCCCCGTAGCCTCCGGTAGGGGGGGCACAGCCCCTCTCTCAATGCTCTGTAAGGGCACCGTGGGCACCGCAAAGATATCTGCATCACTGTGTGCAAGCTGCGTTTCTCTGCCTAGGAAATCCCCACTAATAGGGAATGCCTAGGGGTCGGCATGCCCGCCCGCGGTGTGGTCAGGCTGGCATGGACCTGCTGGTAGTTGGATAGAAAACGGCGAGGCCATGGGAAGCCCCGCGGAAGGGCGGGACCAACCCAAGATCTACGTCATCTGGAACCACGCATTTAAAGTATTGAGGCCTCTGAAAGTAATAGAGCTGTACGCTGTGAGAGTTGTATGCACTCCAAGGGGATTGGAGCGCCACTTGCACTTGAAAGTGCGATTACGGTCCGGAAAGAACGGAGTGATGACGGACGTGTTAGTTGACACGGGTGCCCAGGTCAGCGTGGTCCAGCAAGGGGTCTGTCCGGAGGAATGCGTGGGGGCCGATGCGCAGCCTGTCCGCCTGCAGGGTGCCATCGGCAAGACTATGGGTGGGGGCACCCAACAAGCCAAAATAAGCGTAGAGATCTGGGAACATGATTGCCTCAACCGCCCAGATTTGGCAAAGGGGTTGAGCCTATCCGGAAACTTCGACACCGCGGACATCACCCATGGGGATTTAATCATCAGCTATGACTTTATTGTGATTCACGCCATCGGAGCTCTCCCCGGTTTGGGAGGCATTGGGGGAGCTATCATGGCTGCCCACCGACCACAACCCAGAGAATTCTCATTGTACCGGTGACGAGGATGATCGAATTGTGCATGTAGTTAGGGTTATTGGAGCAAGGACCACAGGAGGTATGGTACCCCCCCCCCCCTTGCGCAAGCACGGCCGCGGTCCCAAAAGTCGGGTCAAAACGGCGGTTCAACGCCCACCCCATGCTTAGACAAGGCCGTGCATGCGCGCGACACACATGAGAGCAAACGTGTGGGGGAGCCCATAGATAGGAATGGCGAGGGGCTGCGAATGGGTAAGAGCACTTTATCAAAAGCGGCATTATGCTCAATCTCCTTCCCATTCCGCATGTACTTCAAATGGATGTAGTTGTCCCCATGATGGGAGGGACCAAAAATATTGGTAGACACATGTTCCACAGTGCTCCGAACGTACGTGACAGCCATGCCGGGAATAACATTGTTAGCCATGGCTTAAAATCACATCATAACAAACAGCATGGGGTTGCAATGTGTGGTACAATGTTGTTATGAACACAATGCACTATAACAAACACGACCGAGCCCCTTTTCCCTGTACAAACACTCTACAAACACCCAATCCTCCATTCTGGACCACAAAAACAGCAGTCGCAAAATTTCCTCAAAACGGCGGTTCAACGCCCAACCCGTGCTTAGACAAGGCCGTGCATGCGCAAAGGGGGGGGGGGGACATGGTTTGGCCCCGCAAGTTTACCACCGCAGGATCAAAGAGGTGGGTTCTGAGGATCCACAGACGGACATCTTTGCCTACAAAGATGTCCCCAAGTTGCGCAAGTGCAGGATACATTGGCACAAGGGGGACTCAGCCTGGCCCAAGCATTGGCGGTCGAAGGAGTGGGGCCTGTACTGGGATGGCCTCTCGGGAGACACCAGAAAGATTGTAAACAAGATCATCGTGGATTAGTCGTCTACAAAACTGCAGCTCCTCTTTGCAGGAAAATCATCAGCAAGAGGTTGGGCTTGAAACATGCACAGGCACGAGAACAAACAAATCAGTGACTAAACTCACAGTGGTGGGCCAAATCTTCCACAAATTCAACAGTATCAATTACATGATTCACCACGGCTCAACACAGTGTAGCTGCATTCGAGCAGGTGACCAGGCGGCTACCAAGAACACACCACCATGCAGCCACACACAACAGATGCACAAATGGAATTCATGCAGCTTGCACTCAACCATTCTGCAGCGTCTCCTTTTGTCAAAAACCTTTGCTTCAGCCATTCTCTGCGTCACCACCACAGGGGAGTGTCACGCATGCCCAGAGAACCTGGGTGAGACCACAGCAAGGAACTCGGCGTTTTCACTCGACCCTGAATAGGGAAACTGCAGAAGCATGGTCCATGAAGATTGCATGCTTCACAGTGTATCAGATCTTTTAATCAGCCCTGCTCTGTGTCACCACAGGGGGTTACGCAAGCCCAGAGAACCTGCGTGTGACCATAGCAAAGAGCTCAGCGTTTTCACTCTGACCCTACATGGGGAAGCTGCAGAAGCATGAACCATAAAGCTAAAACAAACAAACAGAAACACGCTCTTTGAATGTTTGTCTCATGTGTGTAAGATGCTGTATGACAATTGATCCACAGAAATCCAATACAGAAATCCAAAATGTCGCAGTTTGCAGGGGACAACACTGGAGTGCAAAGCAAACGAGCAGCCACGGCTTCACTGGTGTTCTATGGTGGGAGGATGCTCCAGAGGATTACTGATTCGTCTCAGAGTGGTGCATCTGGTCACTCGCAGGCGCTGATGGACCACCGTGAAGGAAAAACAACACTGCAGCGTCAGCCCACAACCACAAGAAAGCAAACAGCTGTCTCTCAGGACAACAGACTGTCTGGTCGTCTGGTTCACATTCAATATAATGTTCCTTGCTTTGTGCTCCCTGCCAAATACCCTAAGCGTAGGCTGGAGACAGGGAAAATGTACGAGCCAGAGAGAAGTAGCCCAGCCCATTCGCCTTCCTGACCTTGGCAGAGTGCAAAGCTTCTCCTCAAGAGGAGAGAAGACAAGAGGACTCAATGACTGTGAGATTAAAAAAAAGAGAACACCAGAATGTTTGGATTGTCCGAAAACAAAGTCTAAATGACAACTGTGGCAGCTATGGAGGGCACAATGTCAGCCCTTACCACTGCGAAACTCTGCACAGGAAGATTCACAGGCTCGCCGTCCAACTGTGTGAAGGGAGAAAGGGCAACTGCTAGTAGCAGAATCTAGTACTCTGGTCGTCGCATGGGACCCTGTAGTACATGGCTCTGTACAGGGCTAGTAGTAGGCAAAGGTCCTTCTTTAAGACGGGAGCAACAGCCACCTAGCAAGCACATCTGAACCACCAGGCGCCCGCACATTCAGCCAAGCACATCCCATGCCAACATGTTTGGTGTCATTTCAATCCCAAACACGAACAGCTGAAAGCCTGGATCCGGAACCCTAAAAAGTATGCTAAAAATGTGCTGGTTGTACACAATAATGGGCCTCGCATGGCACACGAAGCCGTAATATCAACTCACAATCAGACAGAAACAAACAACAGCAACTATATGCCGGAAAAGCAACTATACACAGAAATACACGAACATACACCGCCAAACCTCCAGGAACCACACTCACCAGGCAAAACTCCACTTGGCAACTCCGCACCACTAGGGGATAAAGAGTGCTTGGTGGAGGGTAATGCCTTCTGGATCCTGACCTTGTGCAGACCCTCACCTCCGGCAACGAGGGGCGGTGTGAGAACAAGAATTGCATGACAATGACAGGGGCCACCCAGCAACAGCATTCCAAGCGGAACTGAGAGTGCGCTGCCGAGTCTACAATGCGTGAAACCTGACAAGACATACATTGGATATGTATAAAGCACAATGGCACTGGGACCTACACCACCTGCTCTAAGCAATTTTTACAGCGCAAAGCGCCTGCAAACCTGAATGACAGCAGCCAGCGATGCCAGCGATGCCGACAGGAACCACCCATCAGCGCTCACGCCGGCAAAGCCCGCCGCCTCAGGGGGTAGTGCAGGTTAGCAGCATTCGTGCTAGTGCCAGCAGGGCCCGCGCACGGCCGGCGCATGTCCAAGATTGATCTCCACCAAAAAGGGTGCCAACTGCGCCGATCCAGCTTGAATTGGGTGGTCCGGGGCTTGAACCTCAACCAGGAATTGAGCTGCAAGCGGTTTCCTGAAACCACATCACCAAAAGCACGCCAATAATTCATTACTCAACAGCAAATGGGCCAAACTGCAAAGCAACATAGCATCAATGTGTTCCTGACTTTTCATTCAGTGCATGACATGTTGTCCGCCTTGTTGCATGTTTATCGGGCAAAGGTCATCGGGGATCGTCATGGGAGCGTGGTGTTGCAGGACATCCCACTTCGTGCGGCTCGTGTGTGTATCAGCTCTGGGCCGCATCAGTGGGCCTGTGAGCCTGGTACAACAGTACCACAGAAGGGCAGTTGCAGTATAATATATTGATGTTACAGTGTCAACATGGAATAAAACCTCCATTCACAAACACGCCAATAAAGTCGACCCGGCCAGCGCATTGCAATAACTTTAGTGGCCAGGACACGCACGCTTGCAGGCAGGTGCTGAGACTGGTACAGGTGCAGATCAGCGACTGACTTACCATTTCCACCGGCAAAGAGTTGAGAAGTACTCAGAATGACCTGCGTCCAAAGCAGACTGTCCAAAGCAGACTTGGCAGCAGTGTCCAGGCACTGAGGCGCATGACCTGCGACTCGATTTCTGGGTCGGACACTGGCAGCAAGTCTGTGCAAAGGAGTAAATTACAGCGATATCGCCCCATCACACTGGGTCCCTACGACATGTGTCCAAGATTTACCTCGTCACACAGGGACCCCAGAGGCGAAGAAATCATGCTTTACGTCTCCGGGGGGCAAACGCTCTTTGAATGTTTGTCTCATGTGTGTAAGATGCTGTATGCAGGGGGGGGGGGGGGAAATTGCGGTCTGGGGGGGTCGAATCCAATTGCGAAAAATTGCGGAAAAATTGCGGGAAAATTGCGAAAAATTGCGGAAAATTGCGGAAAATTGCGGAAAAATTGCGATGTCGTAAGCGGCCCTCCTGAACCCTCAAGGTGCAACAACTCTGGACAGGTGGCTCAGAATTCTCAGAATTTCACTGAAACAAATAGTCTATGGGCAGTACAATTACAGGAGGCGCCCCTCAATATCACCGTGGAATTGCAGTATGAACCGAAGGCGGCGGATGTTGTCATCCAATTTGTGCTGCCGCTTTGAAACTGTCCCACACTGTGAGAAAAAGCGTTCCACATCACCACCAGAAGTGGGCTGCGTAATCAAGAACAGCACCCTCTCCCACTTTTGTTTGTTTCCTTGTCAGAGGCTGGTTGCTTCGGGGAAGGGGTCGAGAGCAGGGGGGAGGGGTTTAAGGGGTACATGTGCCTGTGACTGACTGAAAGGGTCCCCCCTGATGGGGGGACCCGTAGCAAACTGTCCTGCGGGCGGCATGCACATGCAAACATGCAAACATGCAGGCATGAAAAAGACCAAAAAAGCGAAGGTAAAAAGACCAAAAAAGCGAAGGTAACTATATTGTGTCCAGCTGGGTTTGAACCCAGGACCCCAGAATTACAGTGCAGCGTTACTACCAACTGAGCTATGCCAGGTTCTGGTGACTTTGCAACATTTGAGAGTGTATGGAATAGTAAAAAAAAAAAATTCTCATTGTTCTGCACCAGCGTGGGGAGGCAGTCAGAAAATCGGGAAGTGTGAAAAATTGCGGAAAAATTGCGGAAAATTGCGGAAAATTGCGAAAAATTGCGGAAAATTGCGAAAAATTGCGAAATTGCGGAAAATTGCGAAAAATTGCGGACCTCAATTTTTCCCCCCCCCTGCACACAGGGACCCCAGAGGCGAAGAAATCATGCTTTACGTCTCCGGGGGGCAAACGACAAAAGTTTCATGCTAGGCTTGAATTGAAAGGTGGCGGTGGGGATCGAGCCCCTCCGCGTTCAAGGACAGCACTGACACAGGAAGCGCTTCCCAAAGAGAAGTATTTGCATGCCTCAGAGTCCCTTGTTATAGTACAACTCACTGAGGGACAACTTCTGGAACTCCGGCTCCATGCTCTTTACAGGGATGGTGCCAGTCTGCGGGGACATGGCAATGGCGGCTGGTAGCCCCAGACCGAACGCCAACATAAGGGCAGAAAAGGAGATGGGCAGGCCCAGGCGGGGGTGTCTTGCAACCACAGCTGTGACAGGGGGCAAAGTCATGACGACTGCAGGGAACCCAAAGACAGGCACAGACAGGGCGGCCCGGGACACCACTGTATCTTGGACGGCCTTCGTGGCAGCGGCCTTGGAAATCCCATGGTCGTTGCCCTCTGCGTCCTTCACGTTGATGCCCGAGGCGAGCTCATGCTTCCTCATCATGTAGCAGTTGCTAGCACTGGCCACCATAGAGGCGGGCATGGCCACAAAGCTGTAACAGTGAGCGCGAGGGCAGGGGTGGCGGGCAGCGGAGAGGGGAGAGCATATGCGTGAGGGTGTGGGTGAGAGCAAGGCTGAGAGGGAGGGCGACACGGGGAAGGGGGTTGTCACCACCATGGATGTGGGAAAGGGAACACAAGGCCACGGGGTTCTAGACCACCAAATGTTACCCATCAGCAGTGCACAGCATGTCCAAGCATTCGGCGATTGGTTGTTTTCTCCCCCTTTCACCTAGCACCAGCACATGCACGAAACTCTAGTACGCAACAACTATTGAAGTCCAGTCGGCACATCATGCCACTCTGGCATACTGTCGGCACGTCATGCCACTCAGGCATACCCAGCCCTACACTGTAAATTGCCAAGTCCTAAAACTCATTGCTCCGCAGGGGAAGGTACATTGTGGTTGGGTGGGTGGGCCCACTAGCATTCATGAAGCAAAATTAATCACGACTAAGTCACAAAAGCAGAAGAATTGCAAAACAGTCCGAACCAGACAAACTCGGACACACTCACCCCAACAGGCACACAGTAGGTCCCATGAGCAGTCAAAAACATGGATTCCTAATGCAGAACATCACTTTTATCCTCCTTTCACCTGGCACCAGCACATGCAGCAGTTGCTATGCAGTGTTCAATCAAGCAGGTGGTGTGTAATCAAGCAGCAGGCACTGCAGAAAAGCTCATCAGTGGAAATCCAGAGGCGCCTTTCGCTGTGACAAGGAATGAGGATGTGTGCAGAGTCTGGGGGACAGTGTTCACAGGATGTTACAACTTGTCATGGAACTATGCCTATAGTCTAGCCCTGATGGGCGTAACGTAAATCAGCGACAGCAGGCACATCGTGTGTTGTCGCCAAGCTGGAACTCACGCACCCTGGTTTGTAGCTGGGGGGGGGGGGGGGGCTGAGTGATTCTAGCAAAGGGAACAGGCATTGCTGATCTGGGGAAGTGTGCTGCCCGGCCGGCCATGGCCGGGGGAAATTTTTCAAGCCGAAAACAGACCGAGGCCCCACCCCCAGAGGGGCGCTGTGTGCACATTTGGAGAAGGGCTAGGTGGTCCGCCCTTGGGCCAGTTCAGACAGTAGACCAAGACGCCCAGCAGGAGAGTGGTGGTGGGGAGGGGGGGGCACCCCAAAGAAAAAGCAAACCAGCAACAAATACGACAACTAGGCAAAAGGCCACTGAAACGGCGCCGGCGCCACAAAATGTGGAAATGGGTCCTGTAGAGACCCCCACTTGTCATAACGATCCACAGCCGCAGCTCGGCATGCACTTCTGCGTGCAAAACCCCGGCGTCTACTTGGTAGGTCCGCCGGGTTTAAAGACAAGGGCACATAGAACAATGCCAGGGCAAGATTCGCCCCACTGTGGAACCAAAAAAGACGCCGCAGTATTCCGAATTGCCCCTGCAGCTGAACCCCACACCTCTGTCCTACGAACTGGGCCCTAGCTACTACACTGCAATAGCTACCCTGGACCACTTCATGCAAAAAGCGAGTTTACTCAACTGCAGTACACCAAAAAGCTCCACCTGTTGCACGTTGCCTACCCACGGCGGGCATTTACAATTGCAAATCTTATAAGGAGGCACAAAAATCCCCACACGGAATCCCTTCTTGGACCTAGGTGCAGCATCAACAAATAAGACACTTCTATCCACCCTCAACAGTGGACCACTCCACGACTTGTCAGTCTTGTGAAACGACTGGGGCAAAACAGCAAAAGCAGCTGCTGTCAAAAGGGGACACAACAAAGAAAAAAGGATCCTGTCTTCCCCCCGCCCCATCTTCCAGCAGTAAGCACCGAGAGGAACGCAGCTGTAGCCGCCTCAGGCCTCAGTGCCCACTCCAAGCAACCTAAAAGTCTCTCCATCCCTTTTGAATTCATCACACCGAGGGCCATTCTCCACTAGGCCTGGAATAAATGGGAAATCATTCCTGATCTGTGCACCATTCTCCAGCGGTCAATATCAAAAATTTTGCGAACAAAATCTAAATTTGTGGCTCCACTACTAACTTTGGGCTCAACAAAAATTTTGCCATACGCAACTTCCACTGGGCCATTCTCGCGACCCTCTTCAACATTCTCCTCCCACCCGCCATCAACACATCATCTAGATACGTAAAAGGCAACACACGTAGCATATAAACACTCTACCCTCAACCAAAACATTCATCAACCTTTGACAAATTAAAGGGGGATACTTCCACCCAAAGGGCACTGTCATACCACTGACCATTCGGCTTCATTAGAAAAAAACCCTCTCACTCACGTGGAAGCACAATGGAACAGTAAGAAGTTCGAACATCCCAATTTACCAAAAGCACCTTTCTCCTATGGCTGAGCAGCAACCAATCACGCAACTCCTCTAACTTCAGTAACACAAACTTTCGGGGGGGGGGGGGGGTCGTCCAAGGCATTCTGTCTCACACTGTTAGATATGAAATTGCACTTTTCCTCATTCTTCCATATCGCCCATGCCATAGTGCCTTACTAGAAGCCACAGACCCCCCACCCTTCAGCAAACAACCCAAGTTACCAAGCTCTGCAACGTCTCAGGCAAACTAACCCTTGAGCTCTCACCCATATTCCCGTAGCCAATGTTTATATTTGGCGATCAAGTTCTGTGGCACCGCCTTGTCCGACAGGCTTTTACTTAGCTGCACCTCTCCAGAGACCTCAATTAAGGCCGTTCACCACCACCAATACATCAACCTCCTTTTCCCCATCGGAGTTACAAGTATCCTCCTCCTCCTCTTCCCACCCTTGATCTGCCATGCTCGACAAACTATGGAGAACCGCAAGGATAGTGTCCAAAGCCGTCGGAAACGCCACTTCATGTACTTCCGACACCTGTGGTGGAGAAGTTGGTGTAGACAGTGAGCCCGCATTTGCAAAATCGGTTGGGAGTGGCAGCTTTGTCGCTAGACATCCAAGTCACAAGTCTCCTTCACCTTTGCAAACTTCATCATCATCTCTTGAAACCTCCACTGCTTCAAACTCCTCCCCCCTCGTTCCAAGTTCATAGGACCGTCTCCGCTTCATAGAGCCTTCAGGAGCATCCAAAACTTGGGTGTCCGCAACCTCCAACCCTCCCAACTCACGGACTCCTCACCGAATCCAATCTGCCCACCATGACAACCTCGACCATGACCCATAGGCAACTACAAATCCTCCTTCCTTCATGAGTGGTGTGGCATACACCACTGCCACCGCTAGTGCTCCGGCCTCCCAAAGGTTGGACTAACAGCCCCTGGCCCCTGCCGCCCAAGCCTGTGCCACCCCACATCTCCGATGCCCATGCCATTGCACTGCAGAACATGGTCTTCCATCCACTGGTGCCACCCACGGGCTTCCGGTTCATTTGCTGCTAAAGTTGGATGCACAACTCGGGTCCGCTCCCCTCCTTATTTGTTCCTCGTATATTGACTCATACAAAGTTCAGCCACCTTTACGGCCAAGGCCGCACATCTTGGGCATGCACACCTGGTCAATTTTTCTCGCCCCTGAACACAAGGTTGCCCAGCACTTTTCTCGATACTATCCAGGCGTCGCCAATGCACAAGAGGTTTGCCCATGAGAGTGCCGCCAAAGACATGCACTCCAACCCCGCCCATGAGAATGATCTCTTGGATGAAGTGGCAAGATGCAGGACCTCCGACGGCGACAATCGGATACTCTTTCCACCTTTCTGCAAGCGGAGTTTCTCCCGGGGCTCTGCAAACAACCCCACTCTTGATACATTGGTGCGATGGCCCCCGATTTTTCTGCAAATTGTAGCCCAGATAATAGCTTCTTTGTTGGCCCCTCAAAGAATCCTTCTCTTGCCACCTGTAACATCCTGCCTTGCAAAGCAATCCTCGGTCCATCCACATAGTCAACTATACTTGATGAACATGAGTAGAGCCCTCACGCACCCCTTCCGTGTTCCACAACAATCTCCATACCACCAACTCATTAGACAACCCCCTAACCTCTCCACGACCACAAACTGACAAAGTCTTCCCATGCATTCTGTAGCTCGATGGCTGCCTAGTACTTCCTCACATTCACTCTCCTCGATTCTAGGAGTCGTTTACAGCCAAAATCTTGGGCATGAAACGCCTGGTGTCACTAATTGCAGTACTTGCACGGCTTCAATGGTGGTGTAGAGCAAGCCTGCCATTGCCCATTCCTCATTCAAAAGTGCTTCTTCCCATTGATACATTTGAACTCAAACCGGTCCGGTCCGGATCCTCTTTGCTACCCCACTTTCCCCTTTCCATTTCCCTTCTAGCCTTTTCAATCCGAAGTAGACATGCTGCTTGACGTTGACCAATCACTCTAAGAAACCAATGAACTTGACGAACTTGACATCTTGGAATCCGACTCGCTCCCATCCGGCTCACTCCGTCCCTTTTTCTCCAACTTTCGCTTGGTCTTCCTCTCCTCTCCCATTGTTCTCGGCGCTTGGCTTTCTTCTTCTCTGTTTTTCGCTTTGCACTCTCCTCCTGTCGCCTCGCTTTCTCCTCATCCTTCAACTATTGTTGCCCCCTATCATCACAGCGGAGCAAGTCTCCCAGATCATGATGTCCACCTCACCAAGAACCTCTCCTCCAATTTCATCACTTGCCATTTTGTCAATCATCTTCCCAAATGGTCAAACGGATTTTGGGCCCCAGGCCGAGGGCTTCATGTTTGCCCTTGTTAGCACTCCGTGTCGCTTTCCATTAAATTCTCCCACTTGAGCCGGCTTGCTAACGTCATCAGTCCTATTGTCCCCCCAACAAGACGCCAACTGGCTGCTCCCTCGGGCTCTACTGAGGAAGAGTGTATTTGGCAATTTTCCCGCCGGCGCTGAGCACCACAACAAAAACAACGACAAGGACAACAACAACAACAACATGTCTACATATGGTACATGCAATCCCTGGCCCCCCCCTCGTCCTAGGGACCCCCCAGGCGGGGCCAAGGCCGTAGGCCCCCGATATGCATAGCATTGCTTGTTAAGGAGTCCAGATCCACTTGTATGCCGTGCATGGAGCAGCACGCACACACGAGACAAAAAAATGCAAGTCTCATTCTTCCTTGTGTCAAATGTCTGTTTGACATGAAACAATTTCAGAAAACATACCGCCGAGACTTACTTGAACAAAAACATTAGCATTGCCATGTAGATTTGATGATGCATGCTTTGTTCCGTAGATTCAAAATAAAAAAAACCATGTCACATGCAGGTCACATTTGTTGTGTTGGATTTGAGGCTTTCCTAAGCCAGTCTACTTTGCACCCCCAAGCTTGTCGGAATATCCGACTACAAATCAGGGAAAGAGCATAAGATGAGGAGGAGAACGTGTGAGGGATGTCCATGAGCGTTTGAACAACAGTTGCACAATCTCCGAAGTTGACTCCGAAGTTGGCTTCAATGGCCACCGGACACACGCGCGAGTGGACACAATTGAGAAATCGGTAAAAGCATGGAGTTAAGCGAGCTTGCCGGGAGTGCGCCATCTGACGACAAACTCTACTCCTTGGCGAAAAAGGCTCCAGACTTGGTCTTGAATTTGCTGTCGGCTGCGTGGAGATGTCTCCTTCGGGAGTTCCAAGAGTTGCTTCTATGCTTCCACATACGATGATTCGAATTGCTCAAGAGAAACAAGAAATGTTGAAACACAATGTGTCGAGCTAAAAGAATTGCATCTCACAAGTATTGCCATTTGGCTAGAAGATCCACGGAATTGGGCCAGATTTTTTGAAAATGAATGAAAATTCAAAAAACCCGGAATGTCAAAGAGGGTGAGTCGTCTCATTTCTCATCTTGATCAGAGTTTCGACTAGTAAACCCTTGAAGAGGGAGGAAACTTGCGGCACATTGAATGCTACACTACACTACTAGTCCTTAGGGTCGCCCATATTCACGTCCCTGGATGATGTAGACATGTTGTAGCTGTACAGATACCAATAGAACAAGAACGAGTCACGCACTCACCAACCAAGCGTGTGACCACGATCTTGACCCAATATGCAATGATGAACGTCAACTGACAAATAAACGGAATAAAAGGAGGGCAAAAAAGATCGTCTCTCTGTCCATGTGGGGAGGGGGGGGGGGGGGGTTGTTGTGTGTGCACAAGGGCGGCATACCAACAGGGCCTTTGTTGTGAAAGGACGTTTGCCTATCATTGCAGCAGCCCTCCTGTTCTCCCACATCCTCACTTGGTGCTGCAGTGCACGAAACTATGAAAGCACGTATGTGCCCCACCCCCATGGAAGGACCCTCGTAAAGCACACAACTATGCTGTACAACAACCATTTAGGCCCAATTGTAGAGCCTTTGTGGGACAACGTTAACCTTCCAACAATTGGTGAGTAAGCCCGCACCGCAGCCCAGGTAGTGATGAGCATTAACTGCTTTTTATGCGATTGTTCTACTAGGGCCGTGTAGGGTGGGGCCCAGGTAGTCATGCGCTTGCAGTCTGCGCTCCACCAAGGCCCTTCACGAGGGCCTAGGTAGTTATGTGCTTTCAATATTTGTTTTACCAAGGCCTTGCAGTGCTGGGGCCTGGGTTGTGATGTATTCCCCGTGCTTGTTGCACCAAGATGCTCCAGTGTTTGTTCCACCAAGACCGCAAGTGTGGCGCAGGTAGGTACCTGCTTCCAGTGTTCATTCCACTAGGGGCCTTACAGTGCGGTCTAGGTAGGTTGTGTGATGTTGGAGGCCAGGGGCACAACCGGCATGCACATATGACCCCCCAAACAAGGAACTCTCCTTTCCCCCAGCTTAGGGGGGTTGGATTGCAGTGCGAGGGCGTATCAAAGGAGGTGGTATCTCTTTCTCATTGTTGTGCCCCATGCCGCATCTCACTCTGCAGCACCCCCCCCCCCCCCCTGCTGTCCCCCTCACCGCTCTGCAGCACCTTCCCAGTGCCTGCTGCCTCGCCTAACCCTAGCCCATACCGGAGGGCTGCCGCCGCTTGGGCCGGAGGGAGCCGAGTTTTGATGGCTGTGGCAAGGCCAAAGGCAACGCTCACGGCGCTCCCAACCGCAGTGCAGTAGCTGACGAACAGCTGCACATTGGACAGCGGGCTGCTGGCATTCCGGTTTGAGTAGTTGATCAGGGCATTGTGGGTCTGGTTCATCCAGTGGACAAGTGCAATGGCCGGAGTGGACGTGGCCATGACCGCCCCTACACAGATGGGTGCATTGAAGACCAGAAAGCCAGACATTCGGAAAGGCCGTGGGATCAATTCGCCGGTGTCAGGGTGCAGGGCAGATGCGGTGAGGCTGCGTGCAGCCCACAGCTCTTCGTCTGTTACGCCAGGGACATAGCCAGATTTCTTGTAGTCTTTCAGAAGCTTGCTGGCATCCAGCACCTGGTGTTGGAGGAGGTAGTAGGAGTGCAAGTGGGTGCGGGTGTGGTCGTGACAGCGGCACTTGGAGCGGGAGTGAGTGGGTGTGGGTGTGTGGGACCAGGGAAGCCCATATGGGGTGGTAGAATTCATAGTGGTGGTGGGAGATTGCCTGGGTGTGTACAGGCATACTGATCCCTTGCCCAGGGTTCACATTGGGTACTTTCAGGCAGTCATCGCACAACCTGTGCTACCTCCCTGGAGATCGAAGCTGGGATTCCTGGATAAACAGCAAATAAACGGACTGCTTATACACTGTAAACTTGTAAAACAGTGTTAATACTGGGAACCAGTTGTGAGTAGTATTGGGTGTGGGTCTGGGAGGGGAATGGGGAGCAGGATTTGGAGTGCGGGAGCCAGCGGAAGTGGGAGAGGGACTGGGAAAGGTGTGGAAAATGAGATGTAGTGGGACTGAGTGAGTGAGGGTGCTGAAATCACACAGCGCGCACACTGCACACATTGTACACGTCAGAGACCGTAACGTTTTAGGTTAGCATTCACCCTCTTTGAAAATAGGCATGGATGTGGAGGCCGAAGGGGTTTGCATGCAACAATGGTCTTCTCTATTCGAAAAACCTCACCTCTCAGTTGTTGATGGTTGCAGCTCCCCGGATTAAACCGGACTTGGGGTTCGGCGGACTTATCGGCTCGGCGGACTTTCGGCCGTTCGATCGGCCGGCCGAAAGTGCGGTTTAATCCGTCACCCCCCTTTTTTCGGCCGAAAAACGGCTGAAAGTCCGGCTGGACCCTCGGCCGGCCGAAAGTCCGGTTTAATCTGTCACCCCTCCTTGTACTAATACCCCCATAGACTAATACCCCCCCCCCCCCCGAAACCAATAACAAGACTCTTGCGGTGGCCATAGACCGCCTTTTATGTGTTCAGCCTTGTGTGCACCGCCTTGTGTGTGCACCGCCTTCTATGTGTACCGCCTTGCCTGTGGCCCCTTAAATGAAATGACTCCTGCGGTGGCCACAGACTGCCTTTTGTGTGTTCTGCCTTGTGTATGCACCGCCTTCTGTGTGTACCGCCTTGCCTGTGGCCCCTTCAATAACATGACTCCTGCGGTGGCCATACACCGCCTTTTGTGTGTTCCGCCTTGTGTGTGCACCGCCTTCTATATGTACCGCCTTGCCTGTGGCCCCTTAAATAACATGACTCCTGCGGTGGCCACAGACCGCCTTTTGTGTGTTCCGCCTTGTGTGTGCACCGCCTTCTATGTGCACCGCCTTATGTGAGTACCGCCTTGCCTGTGGCTCCTTAAATAACATGACTCCTGCGGTGGCCACAGACTGCCTTTCGTGTGTTCCGCCTTGTGTGTGCACCGCCTTGCTTGTGGCCCCTTAAATAACATGACTCCTGCGGTGGCCACAGACTGCCTTTTGTGTGTTCCGCCTTGTGTGTGCACCGCCTTTTATGTCTACCGCCTTGCTTGTGGCCCCTTAAATAATATGACTCCTGCGGTGGCCATACACCGCCTTTTGTGTGTTCCGCCTTGTGTGTGCACCGCCTTCTATGTGTACCGCCTTGCCTGTGGCCCCTTAAATAACATGACTCCTGTGGTGGGGGGGTATGACAAAAGGGGGGGTTGACGGATTAAACCGGACTTTCGGCCGGCCGATCGGCTAGCCGAAGGTCCGCCGAGCCGATAGGTCCGCCGAACCTAAGTCCGGTTAAACCCGGCCGGCCGATGGTTGCAGCCGCCCACATGAGTATCCTTCCCACGGAGGCACAGACCCACCGTAATCGCTGAGGAGAGTCAGCATCAGAGTCAACGGGCAATCGTCATGGAGCTAGGAATGGCCAGACCACTCATAATGTATTGTATTGCGACACAGTCCATGGTCAACGATGGGTCCCAGTGGTGGCCCAGCATCAGGGATACGCTCCTTCATGGTGACTTGTGGTTAAAAAACACTGTTGCTGCTGGCTGCAACAGTTCAGAATGCATTGACAGGCCAACTACAGAGGTAACACACTGGCTCAAACTTTGGTCTATGTGCATGGATCCAAGTATGCCCAGTGCCCCCTAAAAAGTTGCCCATAGAAGACTTCAAGTGCCTTACCCTTATGCACATCCCTCAATCGCTGCAGTCAGTGCCAGTACCCACTTTTGAACACTGTTTAGTGTCACCATATTGTGTGTGTACACTGGGCTGACATTGCACCGTGTGTCTCAGCGCTCACACTGTGTGCACCACACAGGCTGCATGCTTAGGAAGATGGAGTGGCACTGGGTGTGGAAGTGAGAGAAGGGAATTAGTGAGAGGAGCAGGAGTTAGAGCGGGTTGGGAAAGGAGATGGCATGGGAGGCAGAGCACGAAAACAATTATTACCTTATCATGTCCGGGATGGAATCCTCTGAACCTCATAACCCTGGGTTGGGTTGCAATTGGGGCCTGCTGGCACCAGCAGAGGGGTGTAATCAATTCCATCATACGCCGAAGTACCCGGAAACAACATGCAGAGGGGCCATGACGTCAGGTTTTGAAATAACCAGCATGATCCCGAACTCATGCCAGACTCAATCAGTCCAACTTCAACCAGTACCGGTGCAGGAGGGGGGGGGGGGGGGGTGAGACCAAATTAAACCACAGAAGACGATGCAGAGGGGGGGGGGGTCCATGGAGTGGAAGCAGTATCCTGCAAATGCGAGTACTAGTGTCAAAAGATACTTGGACTATCTTTTGGCACACACAGGGATACTGCGGGCTGCAAGCGCACCAAGAATGGTGATCTAAAGATTGGAGGGTGCAGAAGCAAAAAACCACCCATTTTTAGAAGAATTTTCCTTCCTGCCACCGTAGAAACAATTGCACCTCTGCTTTTCGAAGTGTTTTTTGTCGGGCGTCTAACATGATTGATGATGGGCATGTGTTCACACCGGCTGCACCAATTGCCGCGCAATCCCTGTGTATCATTTTCCCGAGGTATTTGTTGTTGGTATTTGTTGTCACTCCACTGAGGAGTATATCAATCATGTGAGATGAACTGATTTATTGTGTACCTCCTCTAACCTAATGCTCATGCAAGTAGCTATCTGAAGCCTATGCCAAGGCCGGGTGCTGACATTTGTGTCCCAAGACAGGTCTGAAATCTTTCCAGTTGCTTATGTTGACCTTGAATTCCGTGCCGTGACGAGTTTTGGTGAATTGTGTTTCCTCGTTTTTCATTGTGCAGTATATGATGTACCTGGTTGAGAGTATGAATTTTGGAGAATGCTCATGTTGCACCATCAATGCACAACAACCGGGCGTTGCCGGAAGTACAAGCTTGTACATGTGTTTCATGCCATTTTGGTGGTATTAGCAATGGGGGTTTCAATGTGAATTGTGCACGAGCAGTACCAATGGGTGATTTCTCATGTCACACGTGTGACACAACATTTCCAGGACATTACACAACAACGGATGCCTATTGTGCATGGTTAGATGTGCATGAGTGCATTTGTGCATGATTTCATACTTGTTGTCATTCATGGTTCCAAAAGGCACCAAAAATAGTTCACTTGTTTGTGGTTGAAATATCCACACATGCAAACTTGCAAAAGAAAATTCCCATATCAGATTCAAAATTTTTTGTGGGTGGGCAATTTTGTACCACCCCTTTGAAACCCCCCCCCCTCCCTTTGCAATCTCCCCCCCGTGGGGGGGGAGACCGTCACTTCAGTGTTTTGCTCGGCAATATCTATTGCGGTGGTTTGTGTTCTCACACACACACGGTCTTGCATTGCTTTCCCATGACTTCAAATCAGTCACCTGTGTGTATTCTGTGATATTCTCTCTCCAAAGGCAGTGTACAGGGTGTACAAGAGCAAAGCTAGCCGCCACACAGGCTGGTCGGGTTGCGCAACCGGGCGCTAAACCGGTTGCCAAACCAGCCCCACTAAATCCCCTCACCAGGCGGAGGCTGACGTTGGGATGGTGTCTCATCCGCAGTGCACTCTCAGATCCACAGTGATCTGATGGAGGATTGTTTTTTCAGTCTCCGCCCTGCATGGCAAGCACCCAGAAATAGTTTCATTCAGAAATAGTTTCACCCAGAAATTGGGGTTGTTGAGATGGGCACAATCTTGGAGAGGGAATGGGAAACACCTCTTGGTGGGTTGCAAGAAGATACTTCGGGTTGGTTAAATCCAACATCTTGCAGAATCGACCTGCAAAGGTGTCTTGGTTGTATTTTTCAGTCTTCAGAGAGAAAGGCGGGGGTTTGGCACGGACCCTTTCGCCAACAACGAAAGTAGGCAGGTAGGATTGCAAAAACGCCATAGTGGATTGAGCAACACTTACAAGATGAATGGAGCATAAGAAAAATCATCAAACTTGTGAATAGTTATCTCAAAAAAAGTTCAAACAACAATTTTGGTTCTTTGCAAATATCACCATGTGTTACCGAATTAGCATCAGCTCGTGCACCCAAGCTGAGTGTGTTCAACCTTTGCAGAGCCGGATCATGACATGACCTTTGCTGTGCGCAGCAATCATGCCATGCTCGTGCAAGGGTCAAGCAAAGCCTTGTCATGGTTGTGCAATGGTATGTCTCCTGCCTCCGTGGGGCAATGCCAGTCAATGAAAAGTTAACCCAAATGTGAAACTGGAACCTGCAAAATTGTACAACAACGTTCCACGCAACACTGCAGATTGGTTCATCTGGGGGCAGACTGCATTGCACTGATACAAGGCAGCTATGAAAATGTGTTCCGCTGGCCGTGCGCACACGCAGCACCTTCGAGACACAACATGCAACAAAGCTGGTTCCAAGAGAGGTACTCACCCTTACTGCACTTGTTTGCCAAGGGAAGGGAGGAACGCACTGCACGAGTCAGAATTGGGCATGTCACTCAGAATGGGTGTCGTCACTCAGACTGGGTGTGTCAGCAACTGACAGTACAACTCAGTACCAGAAGGCAAAATATCCAGGGCCCGAAGGCGATAGTACCAATGGCGTCATGTCTGCCCGTGGGTTGGGGGGTGGGCCACCAAATCATGCACACAGACATGGGCTGGACCCACCATGGGCGGGTGGGCCGCAACAAGAACATGCCAGGCCTTTGCCTGGGGGGGGGGGGGGGGGTGTCGGCGGGCGATGCAATCTCCGGAACCCGCAGGACCCAACCGACCCTCGCAAGCTTGTGGGAGCGACTCTACCAGCCACATGCACCTGTTGCGTCGCCCATACTAGCCCAGCCCCCCCCCCCCCCCCCCCCCAATCCACCCGCAAACAAACAGTAGGTCGACAAAGAAGAAATGTAGAATCAATGTCCACCCCAGCGGGTGGGTGAGTGGGTGGACAGAAAACTACCTGAAAAAGAAAGGCAAACATATGTAACTAGTAAAAAATAAGGGTTTGCCAAGGGGGGGAGGAACACACTACATAAGTCAGGATTGGGCATGTCACTCAGACTGGGTGTATAACTCTCTACGCAAGTCAAAAGAAAAAAACAGCCAAAGCGGAAAGGAGAATGGCCAGGACGCCCATGTAAAGCCAAGCCGACTAGCCCTAGAAGACGCGGCGCACAGGCAACCCGTGAGCACGGTGTGCAACTTTCTTTGCAGCTTCAGCCTCCCTCCTTCGTGCCTACGGGCAATCGCAGCTGGCATGCGACAGCGGCTATGCACCTCCGGCTTAAGCTTGTGTTTGCCCTTGGAGCCACGTCGGCGATAGGGCAAATTCCCCACCGGCGCGCGAAAGCAAAGCAACATAAAAGCAGCAGCAGCATTGTCTAAAAATAAATGTGCCACCGGCCAGCCAACATTGAGGATCGGCCGAAGGCCCCAGGCCATCACTAAAACCTCCGCTCCCATGTGGCTCAAGGGCTGCACCTTGGGGACTGCGGTCCGTATCCCCAGGGTCCGAGAGAAACCACCCAATCGAAAAAATGCACCATCTCGGGCTGCATCCACGAACATTATAAGCGGTCGCGCATCACAACAGGACCGCACTAGTCTAACGCGCCACGGTCGCAGAGCCAAAACCATAACACCTACCATACTACGCAAAAGCGCCACAGGGGTATGGGGGTGGGCGGGCTAACCCCAGAGTATGGCCGCCCAGAAGCCAGATAAGAAGGGGGCATGCCCAAAATTTGGCCGGCACACCCGGTGGCTACGGCCAATGACCTTCTATAGCCGGCGCTGGGTGTATCGACCCAGTGCCAGGCGCCACTAGTACAATAAAAGGGACTCCCAAGCCGCGTCTGCCATGGACAACACACCCAAATCAAGGTCTACCATCTTACCAAGCCAGACCAAGCAGCGGGTTGGCTCTGGCATAGACTTGACACTAACCACAACACCCTCCCGAACAAGTGGAGGACCAACGCTACCGACTGAGCACGGGTGTTCTCCTTACCCCTCCCCACCACCACGACGTCGTCCAGGCGGGCCATCACAACCACTCCCACCAAACCAACCTGGGACACCACACGCTCCATAACCCTATACTTCCAACGAAAAGGAAGGCAATGGAAGGAGAGCACCTCCCCTGCATCCCCCTGAATGTGGAAGCAGTCACGGAACCAAGCAGGCAAACGCAAGGACCGAAAGCAATGGGAAAGGTCAATATGGGACACGTACAAGCCCTCCGTCCCCCCTCTAATGGTCTGGAGGGTATCCAGGATACAAGAATACGTGTGGTGGCCCCTACGCAAGTTCGGCAAAAAATCAACAGATGTGGTCGCCTCCACCTGCATGAGGAAGGCCAGGACCAGGGGGGGGGGGGGGGGATTCTCAGAAATCGGATATCATGCTTAAAACCCCCCCAGAGCCAAATTTAAAAAAGTGGGGGGTTTTGGGGGGGGGGTTTTAAGGGGGTTTTTCGCTGCGCGGGGGTATTGTCCGCAGAAACGGCCCCCCGGCCCCCCAAACCCCCCCCCCCCAATGAAGAACATAGTGTCGGGCACCTCCGAACAGTTGGGTATGCGGCCCAGGTGTGATCCGACAATTCGCACCGCCCCTACCAACGTCTATGGTAGGGTTTCATCGGCTTGGGTATTTCCGGCCGTGGGTACCAGAAACCTCGGGACTGTGGGTCTCCGAGGCGGTCATGGGGTTCGAAGTACACCATGGGGTTAGAATTGCAGCATGGGGGTTGACCCGCATCAAGGTCCGTCATGGGGTTCGGAATGCATCATGGGGTTAGAAATACACCATGGGGTGAGAAATGCGGCAAGGGGAGGGCCTAAAAGAAGGGGTGTGTGTGTGTGTGTGTGGCTATACTGGTCGGACGACGCAACTCGGGAGGCCCTTAAGGCTATGGCTGGCCGGGCCTCCCTCCCCGCGCCATTGTGTGGGCCTTCCAGTCCTAGTGTGCATGCAACTACAAGGGAAGGAGAGGGAGAGCGAGGAGGTGTAGGGGGTGGGGGAGGTATCCGTTTGTGACGTGTGTGTGTGTGTGTGTGTGTGTGCATGTAGCTCCGCCTACTTCTTCCGCCCTGACGTCTTCACCGTGCAACGCTTCTTCGCATTTTGCTTGGTAGCGCTGATGGGCCGCTTTGTGCCCTTGCCAGGAACGGCTTTCTTTTGCGGGACAACTTCCACCGCGGAAGAAGAGGTGGAAGAGGAAGAAGATGAGGAAGAAGAGGAGCTATTGCCATCCTCGGAAGTTGCGGCACTCTCGTTACCGCTAGACGAATCGTTATCTGCGGAAGACCTAGATTCCACAGAGCTTGCATCCTCCTCCGGTTTCCAGTCCCAATCGGAGCGTCCAAGAGAGGCTTCAGAGAAGGACGCACTCTCGTTGTCCACCGCCTTTGCCACTTTCAAAGTGATCTTGGGCTTCATCACCATGGGGATTTATTTGGCTCGCCCCTTTTTTTTCTCATCGTCCTGCCCAACTACAACCCATTCCGTAAAATCAACGGTGTTGGGTGGCACGGTTGGATGGCACCGAGCCAAGTGAGTTTTGATGTTCAAAACCCACGGGGTGGCACTGCACCCGGGAATAGGACATTCACGGGGCATGTTTTCTTTTTTGCGCGTGGCCATTGCGAGCTTCAACGGGCCCACACACGGGCATGTGCTACTGATTTTCTTGCCCACAATACTTGTGGTACACGTGCCTGTTGTGCGTCCACAAAAACCACAAGGTTCGGCCTCACCATGCATCCTTGGGTCCGTTACCACCTCTCCTTTCTGCAAGTGCACTGCCACATGATGACGCATCCTTGTCAAAGCAACGGCCACTCCACAAAACAAACAAAATTCTGTTGCTTCTGCGGGCCGCACGCTAGTATGTGCCACACCAGCGTATGGCTCTGCACGCAACTGAGGACAATTGGGTACCTGTGCGGTTTTCACAAAGGCAGACAAGGTGCCCACTGGAATCAGCCAACGACCATCGGCATCCATTTGGGCATCCAAAAAAACCACATGCCCATTCCGAAACTCACATTCCGGACCAAACCGCCCCGTCCACCGCAACAAGGTTGGATCACTGGTCATGGCGACAAAAGGCAAAAATTGACCCGTTACGGGGATGGCATGTCCCGTCGCAAGCGCCTCCTTTGTGGTACCATAAACCCGTGCACCGTCAACGGTGCACCATGAAAAACTAAATGTGCCCACGGAACACGTCCGGTGCGAGCCCCATATGAAGGTCACAAGTGCAAGAAAGATAGCACCCACTGTGACCGCGTCCTCATCAAAATTGCAATTGTCAGACAATGCAACATTGTTTACATTCGTGGGGGTTTGACCAAACCGGGCGGTTTGTGCCGTGCGCCGCAGCCGATCGGTTGACGCATGTTCAACGTTGCCGTTGAAATACTCATTGACAAGTTGTGTAATATGCACGGTGTGTCCGTTGGCGCATGGGACATAGGCTCGATTTCGGTCGGAACCATGACAACGCTATCCTCCACACACAAGTGGGCAAAGTGGCTACCTCACCCCTGCCGTATCGGGGATCCCCACCGCTTCAGAGCGGGGGGCAAAATCAGAAGTGGCCCACAAGTGGGCAAAGTGGCTACCTCACCCCTGCCGTATCGGGGATCCCCACCGCTGCAGAGCGGGGGGCAAAATCAGAAGTGGCCCACAAGTGGGCAAATTGGCTACCTCACCCCTGCTGTATCGGGGAGCCCCACCGCTGCAGAGCGGGGGGGAAATTCAGAAGTGGCCCACAAGTGGGCAAAGTGGCTACCTCACCCGTGCCGTATCGGGGATCCCCACCGCTGCAGAGCGGGGGGCAAAATCAGAAGTGGCCCACAAGTGGGCAAATTGGCTACCTCACCCCTGCCGTATCGGGGATCCCCACCGCTTCAAGGCGGGGGGCAAAATCAGAAGTGGCCCACAAGTGGGCAAAGTGGCTACCTCACCCGTGCCGTATCGGGGATCCCCACCGCTTCAGAGCGGGGGGCAAAATCAGAAGTGGCCCACAAGTGGGCAAAGTGGCTACCTCACCCCTGCCGTATCGGGGATCCCCACCGCTGCAGAGCGGGGGGCAAAATCAGAAGTGGCCCACAAGTGGGCAAATTGGCTACCTCACCCGTGCCGTATCGGGGATCCCCACCGCTGCAGAGCGGGGGGCAAAATCAGAAGTGGCCCACAAGTGGGCAAATTGGCTACCTCACCCCTGCCGTATCGGGGATCCCCACCACTTCAAAGCGGGGGGCAAAATCAGAAGTGGCCCACAAGTGGGCAAATTGGCTACCTCACCCCTGCCGTATCGGGGATCCCCACCGCTTCAAGGCGGGGGGCAAAATCAGAAGTGGCCCACAAGTGGGCAAAGTGGCTACCTCACCCGTGCCGTATCGGGGATCCCCACCGCTGCAGAGCGGGGGGCAAAATCAGAAGTGGCCCACAAGTGGGCAAAGTGGCTACCTCACCCCTGCTGTATCGGGGATCCCCACCGCTTCAGAGCGGGGGGCAAAATCAGAAGTGGCCCACAAGTGGGCAAATTGGCTACCTCACCCGTGCCGTATCGGGGATCCCCACCGCTGCAGAGCGGGGGGCAAAATCAGAAGTGGCCCAAAAGTGGGCAAAGTGGCTACCTCACCCTCGGGGATCCCCACCGCTTCAAGGCGGGGGGCAAAATCAGAAGTGGCCCACAAGTGGGCAAAGTGGCTACCTCACCCCTGCCGTATCGGGGATCCCCACCGCTGCAGAGCGGGGGGCAAAATCAGAAGTGGCCCACAAGTGGGCAAAGTGGCTACCTCACCCTCGGGGATCCCCACCGCTTCAAGGCGGGGGGCAAAATCAGAAGTGGCCCACAAGTGGGCAAATTGGCTACCTCACCCCTGCCGTATCGGGGATCCCCACCACTTCAAAGCGGGGGGCAAAATCAGAAGTGGCCCACAAGTGAGCAAAGTGGCTACCTCACCCCTGCCGTATCGGGGATCCCCACCGCTGCAGAGCGGGGGGCAAAATCAGAAGTGGCCCACAAGTGGGCAAAGTGGCTACCTCACCCTTGCCGTATCGGGGATCCCCACCGCTGCAGAGCGGGGGGCAAAATCAGAAACGTCAAAAAAAAGGGCGGAAATGCAACGTCACCCTTGCATTGTGGGGGGTCCCTAGCTAAGGGGACAAAATCAAAAGTGGCTTAATTGGGAGCAAGGACAAAACTCTGGATGTGGAGTCCAAAAGAACAACACCAGAAAAAAAATCGCACAAATGATGTGTGTGCGTCGAAAAACACCCTTAAAACCCCCCTCGGACCATTTTTAAAAAAGGGGGGGGGGTTTCAAAACCCCGCACGGTATCGGATTTCTCAGAAACCCCCCCCCCCTGGCCAGGACCTCCACCGAAGGTGGATGGAAAGAGGGGGGCTCTTAGCCGCCATGGCCCTATTAAAGGGCATCATGTTGACAATCAAACTCACCTTTTCTGAGCTTTTGGGGATGGTGAAGTCATTGCCGTTGGGCCAGAGTCCCTCATCAGCAACTAGTTGCAAAGGCCGCTGGCCCTTCAAGGTCGACACCATAACCGTCGCCTAGTCCGAAGGAGAGAAGACACCACACAGATCCCACCGTGCTACTCTGTGGAAATCCTCCGGGACAATGGCGTCCCACAGCTGCCCCGGGATGGGAATGCTACCCACCTCCCCCAACCCGCGGCGCAAAAGCTCTTCGCGAATGTGAATACAGGCCTCCGCGCTAGCCGCAGCCGAACTAGCCGACTAGCCACAAGGCCATGGAAAAATCAGAAATATGGGGGAAATGAGGGAAATGGGGGGAAATGGGGGGGGGGGGGAATGGAGGGAAATGGAGAAAAATGTGGGGAAATGGGCAAAGATGTTTACACAAGACATTGTTGAGCCCTCCATAACCCTTGCACGATGCAACTTGCGGAGGCAACAACTCTCAAAATGCTCATTCACGTGCCGGGAATGTAGGCCCCGGTGTTGTTCCATTGTGGGTAGAAAAATGGAAGTCCCCCTTTTTACAAGACATATTGGGAGCATTTTTGTCAAGAAGCACGTCACAACAAATGCAACCCTTTCCAGTGATATCAAAGCCTTTCCTCTTGTTTTCCCAGGTGAAAAAGGAACCGCCACTGTGGACACAAGGGGGTAGAGGTTGTATAGGGATATGGTGGTGCCTGGCAATCAGAACTCTGATAATTTGCAATGGTGCCAAGGCATGAGGGACCGTCGGCCCTTGATGTATCGATGTGTTAGACGGGTTCTCACCATCCCACATACATTATGTGATGTGGAGCGGACTTTCTCAGTGTGGAAGAGGGTGCGCTCTAATAATAAGCAGCACTCTTTGAAAGAGGGCACACACAAAGCTTACTTGTCCTTTTGTTTCAATGGCACTACCCAACGCCACACGGCAAAATAGAACATTCAAAATGGAACTATAGGTACTACTACAAGTACATATCTTTGCAAAAGATGTGTGAAACTGATAGGAAATGAGACAAAAATCCAAGAAAATTGCATCTATGTGGGAGAAATTTCCCATTTTCCCCATCCACGGCCTCACCATCTTTCACTCTAGTGCCTTTGACGAATTTTGCAAGCCAAACTAGCCGATTGGAAAAATGGAAAATTTCTGACTAGCACATGCTAGCCGATTTTCCGGCTAGCACGGACGTTTGGAAGAAGCACCATTTGCGGTGAGGTGGAGTCATGGAGGAGGGACAGCCGTACCTGGGGCTCAAGCAAATCAAGGTCACCCTGCAACTCACTCAGAAAATTGGGAATACCAAAATCCCTCGCGAACTCCACCCCCCACCCTACCAGCCAGAGAAGCCGGTTTTCCACCCAGGCCACGGCGACCCGTAGCACTAAGACAACGTGACCCGGCCACCGGTCCCATTCCCGAGCCCGAAGGGCTGGACGGACACAAGTGTCCTCAGCCTGTGGCGGGCCTCTAGACCCAGGAGGGCCGGTAGTAGGGGCCGGTAGTCGGCGGGCCTTGGCTGGAAGTGCCGGCACGTCCAGACCTACCCTTAGCCACGATTGTGGGGGGGGGGGGGGGGTCATCATCGAATGACAATGGGGTGAGCACCCTTTGACCCTACGGTGGCAGTGGATCCTGATGTGGCGCCCAGTGGTGCCTCCGTTGCCATCGCCGCCCCGGTGCCCCTCTGGATAGCAAATTCGGTTGGAGGTGGGCACTCTGGGGGAGATGAGCTCGAGGGCGTGGAGAAGGCCACTCTGTAGAACCAATTTAGGGGTGTTTACGGTTGTGTCCGCCCTCCTCCCCCCTTTCCCCAGCAGCGTGGCCGCCGCCCAATGGCTCGAAGCGGGTGGTTTCGCTTTGAGCCCCCCATTGTCGCCGCATCTCTCCATTGGGGTGCACAGCTAGAGGACATCGTGAGGGAAGACGTCCCGCCGTCCCACCATCCGCCGTTGCAACGTCACATTGCACCGCCACAAGAGTAGGATGCCATCCGTGAATGTGAAGTCATCGGGCACTTCCCGGGCACTTCCCATAACCAGTCGCGACGGACTTGAAAAGCCAGCTGGGGTGTGTCGCTAGAAAGTGTGCGCAAGAACCCCCACCTTCTAGCGCCCTTTTTGCATGTTTACCCAAGCCTCACCACCTTGTGTGGTTGAAAAGTGGTTTGGGGCCAATCACCACCCCCTTTTGGTGGCTGATTTTCACTTTTGTCCGAAACGGTCCGATTTCCCGGATTTTCTACACCCCCCCCCCTTTTGCTGGAAGGGGGATTCTAGCACCCTTTCTGCACCCTTTCTGCACCCCTTGTGTGTCCTTTGTGCACCCCCCTTTCTGCGCTAGAACCCCCTTTGTGCACCCTTTCTGCACACCCTTTGTGCGCTGGAACCCCCGGTCTGCACCCTTTCTGCGGGGGAGTTTCTGCGCCAAAGATTTTTGCAAGAAGGGCACCAAACGCATCCACCGGGTTCAAATTTGGCTTCTCAAGCATACATGCAGTGCCTTTTTCTTCGGTCCCTTGTGGCCTCACCAAGGGCAAGCCTTTGCCGGGCCGCTCGGTAACCCCACGTCAAGGGTCTCCATGTTCAATACATGGGTGAGACCACGTCGTGAAACGCGTGGGCGGCGAAGGCACCGCCCACGCATGCTGTTTCTGACAGCAAGTTTAAAAGGCTTATGCGTGCCTTCCGCAGGTATACTGCGGAACACATAAAGGTTACGATGTTTTTGGAGCACCGCTCCACAATGGGCCACTGTCCAATGGACCCATGGGGTTGACTTCCAACCCAATCGGAGCCATGCCTCACCGATTTTACAGCAGTGAGTCTTGGCCTCTCGCACCTGACCATTGGTCAATGGTGTCTTTTGCCTCCACGAGGCATATATATTATAATAGGCTACCCATATAGCGTAGCAACACTTCAGTTAGTGTCCACAAGAGCACACCACCAAACATGGTGTTAGGAAAAAGGTTCGTGAGGCCATTCACAATTCCAACATGGTACTTGGGGTCTGTCAAGAACAACATACAGGTGCTGGTATCAAGTTGCCCCGCCTTAGTGGTCTTTTGGAAAAGCCTGTCAGCAAGAGCCACATGCTTTACATCTGCTAAAAGGGTAGACCATATATTAGCAAACTCACTGGCGATTCGCCGCACTCCAACAACACCCACTTTCAAGGTGCGCGCACTACACGAGGGTCCTGATCGTCGTCGCGCCCGGCGAAACAGATGTACAATCCCCCACCACCCTCAACGACAACTGCCTCGGGATCCACTAAAAGTTCCCGCATTATGGTCTGTATGTGGTGCCACTGCTCTGCTCGGGCCTTCCCCTTGATGGCCGTGTACGGCTTGAGCTATGGGATGCTCCCCACAAGTGCGGCAACCGCCTTTTCCATGGTTTCGGTGACAAACGGGAAAGACGTGACCGCTGGAACCCCTGCTAGAACCCCTTGCCGGAACCCCTTTCTGCGCTGGAACCCTTTGCTGGAACCCCTACTGGAACCCCTTCCAGCGCTGGAACCCCCTTCCAGCGGACGCTTCCAGCGGACCCTTCCAGCGCTGGAACCCCTTCCGGCACCCCTTCCAGCACCCCATTCTAGCACTGCCCCCCCCCCTTTGTTTTGCCTTTCACTCTCATTGAGACCCCCCCCCCAAGGTACAGGCATAGGCACAGTGAAGCGTCAAGGTCAACACTTTGCAATGTCGTACACTATATTCATGTGTGGCACCCCATGGCACCACCCGTTCACTTCAGTCCAAAATCAAAGGGACTACAATAATATACCAAAATTTTCAATGAAAGCATGCATATAGGGCGTAAATCTTGGTGACGTCCCCAAGGGGTAGACTATGTGAAGGTCTCCTCTCCCGGTCCCAACCGGTCTCATCACCAGGTCCCGACAGGTGTCATCAGTAGGTGTTGACGGGTCTCATCTCCAGGTCCCAAAAGGTCTCATCTCCAGTGTCTACGGCTTGTTGTAATTAGCTGCCATCACCGCCAACAGCTGCTCTGCCTGTTGCTTTGCTTCAGCGGTCTTGGTGTTGCTCTCCACCAGCTGCTTTTTCATGCTCTCATTCTCCAGCTTCAACTCCCTGACCCGTTTCCGCTCGTTGTCCAACTAGGCCTCGTCGTTCGCCCGTCCCGTGCGCTCCGTCTCAAGCTGCTTGGTCAGCCGGCCAATCAGTGGCTCTGCCTTGCTCTTGCAGGCGTCAAACATCGCCTTTGCCACTGCCGAAGGGACGCAATCTCTCAGGGTCACGTTCAGCTGCTGCGTTAGTGAGTCCTTGCACCACTGTACCACCTCGTCAGCCATAGCCCGAACGTCAACCATTTGCTAGGACTGCTCGGACTGCTGGGACTAGGACTGCGATGACTGTGCTGCCCGAGTTGTTTGGGCCTTGTCCTGGTCCTTGTCCTTGTCCTTGCGCTGGCCTTGGTCCTTGCCTTTCTCCTTTGGCTTGTCCTTGGCTTTGTCTTTGCCCTTGTCTTTGTCTTTGTTCTTCGGCTGCCCCTTGTCCTCCGCATCGTCGTCTCCTTCCACCTCAATAGCAGCGCCCCTGGTGTGCCCTCGGCCACCCACGTAACTCTCCTTGCGCTCGTTGACCCATATAGCGAACCGCTCCATGACGAACTCCGGGACCTCATCTCCTCCAACGCCTTGCAGCCCCCACAGACCATACCACACGCTCCGCCCATCCTCCTGATGGTACATCTGGTACGACCAAGATCGGTGCAGCCCTTCTCCAACGCCAAACATGTACTCGGCTCGCTTCTTGCCTCGCAGACCCTTAACTCGGACCGTAAACGTGCACACCACCTTCATGCCGCTCGCTGTCGCCACATTGAGCTCAAGAACCTCGTACCACGGGGTTTGACCAGACTAAAACATGAGCTCGGCCACGACCCCCGGCTTCGCTGCTGCACTCGCTAGCCAAGGCACCACCTCAGGGGCCTGCCACGCGACCGACACGTTGTCCACCACAAAAGCTGCACTGCCCCCTTGCGCCTGCGGCTCGGCCACCGACTCGTCCCGCTGTACCAGTTGCGGCCATACATCCACAGTGGCCTGAAACAGGACGGAATGCAGGTGAAACGGGTGATATACCTGCTAGAACCGCTGCTGGAACCCGTGCTAACACCCCTTTCTGCGCTGGAACCCCTGGCTGGAACCCTGCTGAAACCCCCCTTCCAGCGCTGAACCCCTTCCAACGGAACCTTCCGGCGGACCCTTCCAACGCCGGAACCCCTTCCAGCACCTTTCTGGCACCCTTCCAGGGGAGCCTTCCAATGCTGGAACCCCTTCCAGGACCCCTTCTAGCGACCTTTCCGCACCCCCCCCCCCCCCAGACGCCCGTTTTGCCTAAAGGTTTACCCCCACCAGACTGCAGGCTGATACCTGTTGGCAAGGGCACCAGTACTCCTTCGGGCGCTCAGGATGGGCCACCAGAAGCCCCGATTGGACCCTGACAGACGTGTCAACGACGCGCGTGTGGGTGCCTGCCACATCCCATCGATGTACTTGGGCAACCAGGGGGTCCACGGTGTCCTCCACCACTGCCATCCCATCCACCGGGCCTTCGCGCACCACCATCAAGCTGCCCAGCTGCGTGGCAATGAAGGGAAACTTGCTTGGGGTCGGGGCCTCCAACTCCTCCTCCACATGGACAAATGGGCCCAGGAGACAATCTTCGGGGGCGCAAGGTTGGGCGTACACGTCGATCACCGGACCCGCTAAAATCTCTGCCACCACTGGCCCTGGGCGATGGGTGGTGTACATGCAGCATTGTCTAGTCCAAGGGCATCATCACCAGAGCCGCAAACCCGCACAGATCCTCCTCCACAATCTTCTGTGTCCCCTCATCGACTTCCTCTGCTCCCTCGGCTCCCATCTCCGTAGGCACGGCCTCCACAGCAGGCGCAGCCTCCACAGCAGGCGCATCCTCCCCGGAATCCCGCTGACAGTCTGCACAAAGTTGCCCCACGTGTACAACAAAAAGAGGACGTTCGTCATAGGCGAAACACTTCGCTGGCGTGTCGGCCTTCACCACGCGGTTGCACTACGCTGCTGTACAATGCACGGCCTTCGGGGATGGTGGCGACGACTGTTGAGCGGGGGCTTCAGCCCAGGACGGCGGGACGATCGGCAATGTGGTCTCGTAGGAGACGCGGCGTGTGGCAATGGCGGCAAAGGCGATGATACGGGTTGATCCAGCCGGTGCATCTCTCGGGACAGCCCCACCACGGTGAATGACGTAACTGCTCAGGATCCACAGGTCGCCCGCCACCATACTCATTGAGACGTCCTACCACAGGTAGGGAACACCAGAGCCCGAACCGTACACGAACATGTTCTCGCGGCCGTCCATGGGGCAGTCCAGATTCACAGGCATGAAGCAGGAGAAGGTGTGCTCCAACCCAACGGTTTGCAATTCCAACGGCAAATCCCGGTGCCATAGTTGTGGCTGATCGGACGTTGCCCGGACATACCCAACCTTCAGCAAGAACAGACCCGGGTACTTCGTAGAGAGGCCTTGCAGAACTCTTTGTGCCCAAAGTACAACGTGAGGAAGCTGAAGACCTTCTTGACCCCCATTGCCCGTCGGAATCACTGCGTACACCGCAGCCCGGGATCGGGTGGCCGGTTTGGGCTTGGCTATGCCACGCTGAAGATGCCGTCCCACCTCCGGCCTACATTGTCCGCCTCGATCTTCATGTTCGCCAGCATGTCGCCATCCTTCGTCAGGAACTCCTCCTTGAACACGTGCCCCATCTAACCCAACTCCGAGAGTTCCTCGTTCACTTCCCGGAAGATGTCCACCTCCTTCACCGGTTCGCTTGTCCAAATGAGCGGCAAGGCGTGGCACATGGGGAGGGGCAAGACCGCATCCTCGCTCTGCATCAGCACCGGAGTAGTCAACCCCATGAGCTCCGGCTTCCAGTGGTACGGGGAGTGGCTGGTGAGGGAGTAGTTGGGCAGGAACATGACGGGCTTGCTGTCCACCACGTAGCGGAGAACGCCGAGGTGGGGTTGCTTGAAGGGGTACTTGTCCTTCCCGGCCTTCTTGGTGGTGGGCTTGTGGGCGGCGAAGAGGAGCGTGGTGCGCTCCGTCCCCACATAACGCCGTTGCGTCTTGTTGACGGTGGGGTTCGCCCGCCCAGTGCAGGGTTGGATGACATCATCCACGTCGTCGGCATGCAGCCGGACCTGCAAGATCGGCACATCGGGGTTGTCCTCGAGGACCCCTTGCAGCCACTCGGTGAGGGCGCAGGGCCGCTTGTCGGCGGCAAGGAGGGGGCGGGTGAGGCGGATGCAGGCAATGGTGGTGCCCGGGGGGATCGCCACCTTGGTGTCGGGGTAGGCGGCGAGGTCCGTGCAGCCCAACCCGTCGGGGCCGGCATAGCCCCGAGTGCCCACGGCAGCCCGAGCAACCTTGGCCCAGTTGACCAAGGGGGCCAACAAAGGCATCTGGGCTAAGATGCAAGGGAACAAAGGTGAAACAAGGGTGCGGGAACCCCTGGTGGAACCCCTTGCTGGAACCCCTTTGTGCGCTGGAACCCTCTGCTGCAACCTTGTAGGAACCCCATTTCTGCGCTGGAACCCCTGTTGGAACCCCGGCTGGAACCCCCCTTTCTACGCTGCAACCCCTGCTGGAACCCACCTTTGTGCACTTTTGGTCATTTTTGGAAATTCAACATAGCCTGTGGCCCTTGCTTTGGACTTAGGACACTTATTGGACCTTCTACAGTGACTCTTAGGCATTGTTAACGCGTGCACATGGTGGTTCTAGTGGTACCCAAAAGGGGGTGGGGGGGTTGTGCGCACACCTTCCAGCGGCGCACCCCAGCGGCCCCACCAAGCAAGGTAGGGGACGTATAGGCCGGGCCATCGCAGCGTTGCAGCACCTCCAAGTTCTCCGCCTCCGCTCCGCACAGTGACCATGCCAAGATCTCTTGCAGGTAGTGGGCTCCTTGTTTGAAAAATGGGGCCTTCCCGATAGAACAGGTCCAGCCTTCCTGACCCAATTGCTGGAGCCAGGCACGCGGCCACGGGCCCAAGGCGCGGGCCACTGGCCGCGGGTCATGCTTCACCGTAGGGAAATAGAGCCCACGGGCTCGTCAGCCGCCCTGCGGAAAAGCGCTGCTTCCCGCAACCGCAAAAGGGACGAGAAGGACAAGATTGCCGGTGCAAAGACTGTCCACCGGCTGCGGGTGGTGCATACTTGCGGTAAGAGGCATAACTCCTCCATTCCCGCGTACGGGTTGGCTGTGCCTTTGTCTCTCGGATGCTTGCTGCATCGCCATACCTATTTGGACATTATTGTTGGTATCCAACCCACGTCCTCCACAGCCCGCGTGGCCGACACGGCACAAAGCTGGTCGAGTGGCCTCGGCCCCAAAGTAACCAGAGGTAGCGATAGGCCTCTATTTCCAAATCCGCCTGTGGGGATACCCCAAACCAAGGGTGTAATTTTGGGTAATGCGTGCAGTATGTACCCATTGTGCCTTTGGATCGTGAATGGGCGGTAAGGGCATCCATCAGCGACGAAGTCTGCCGGGCGCAAGGCACGAAGCCGGAGACCCCCCTCCCATGGCACTCGGGGCCTATATCACTTGAAGGCAGGGCACTCATGAAACCAGTGTCGCTCGATTCCTCAAGACCCCATCTTACAAGACCAGCACGCCGTGATTGGTGCCTCAAATACATCCATCGGCTTGGCCCCTTTTGGCGATGCGTAGTATCTTGTGCCATCTTTGACCGAGAACTTCTCTACTAGGGGATGCAGCCGTCTCCGTTGCACCTCCTCACATGCAGCCCCTGTGGCACCTTGCGATACATCCGGCAAGCCATCTCCAAACTGTGACACCGCATCTAGAGAACAGCTTCCTGCTCCTTCCGAGTCCTTTTTGAGCAGACCTATCACTTTGTGGCGGGCGCTTGTTGTTGGATGGGATGGAGTTTGAGGGCTATGCACCCCTGGCTGTGCTGGAGTCCCTCGTGGTTTTGCTAGTCTTCATTGCGCAGCCGTGGTGGGCCTGACCCGTCCCCGTTGCACAAACTTTGTGTTTGGGGCTGCAGAGGAACACCCCCCTAGGAAGGTGGTGGGACGCGGGGTTGGTGCTATTCGTGGACAACACCCACCATCGGCCTCATTAATGAATAGGGGCGTAGGTGGCGGTCCGGTCCTCGATCGCAAGGGGTTTGTGTGCGGCGAACCAACTCCGGTGGCGCTGCAAGTGTTGGTGTGGGCGGTGTGGTTGGCGGCGTGTTTGCGGTGTGTGGCAGTGACGTTGGTGAGAGATTCTAAGGTAGCCATTGCCCACCTTTTTGCTACTAGGGCTGAGAGTGTAATATGGGCCCAGCAGGAGGTGCTTCCAGATTGGCGAGAGGGCTGCAATTGGCGGGACTTGTGGTGAGGGTGCTACAGGTCCCTTCCCAATTTCAGCCCGCGGACCCATTGTGGCGACTCTAGGGTGATTTGTCGGGTGATAAGATGAGGGTTGTTTTTGTATGCTTGCTGGAGGGGTTAGTTCCACATCGTTTACGATCTATAGTTTTGCTTCGTCTGTTGTTTGCAGTGTGCCTGATGTAGTGGGTTTAGTCCTCACAAACATTTGCATTTTCTTTACTGTGTCTGCCCGAGCGAGGTCTTGCTTGGAGTACGCTCGACATCTCCCAATAGACCTTAGCTGGCAAATATGAATAAATGGATCGGCTTTGACATGTTCTGTGAAGCACACATGTGCAACAATTTCATTGATGGTGCGCCCATGTTGGAAGTTGCACACAACAAGGCAATCGTACACATGGCCCTAAGCATGATGGGGGAAAGGCGCAGTACGTGGGAGGAGCTCTTTGCCAAGAGGTGGGGCTTGTCTATTGCATGATGGGCTTGCGGGCCTGGTGAAAGCCATCCACGTTTACATGGTTTTGCGGGGGCTGACTTGGATGTGGAGGGCCAAATGTGTAGGAGCGCGGAACCAGCACCAATGGCTCCTACTACGGAGATAGAGGAGCTACGCTTGTTGGTGCATGCCAAGAAGGAGACGACAGGCAAGCTCCTGGACCACGCGCAAGCGGTGACACTGCCCTAGTGGCCCAAATTAAACCCAATATATTTGGTATCTGGCCACAAATTAACACGTTAATCTCAAGTTTCAATTTTTTTGGGGGGGGTTAGGAGTTTGCCGTGAAAATTATGACCCCCATGGGTTGCCTTACGGGCTTGGGTGCCATTTCCCCCCGGGGCTTGGTGGGGGGGTCCTACCCATGTGGCTGTTTCAAAATGTTAAAATGGCTCTCGGCTTTCATTTTTGTTTTTATTTTTAGGATTAATATTTGAAAAGTTAAACATTAAAGAGTCGCCGGCATTAATATTAATCTCACAAATATTAACTCAATTCCCCAAAAATTAACCCTCCTAACAATGGCACAACGCAACATGTAATGCATTATGTGTGTGTTTATGTATGTTGTCCATGGCCATTGTGGCCCATTGAGTCCCTATCCGGGCCCTCATACCTCATGGGACCCGTAGTGGGGTCCCACATCTTCGCGGGTCCGGATGGGGGCTTAGTGGGGTTAGTGGGGTTCGTGGGTTCGGTGGTAGGGATCGCATTCGGGGGGTTAGTCTCTTCGCTTGTGGGGGCAGGGGGTTTGGGCTTTTTCTTGCCCGCCCGGGCCTCTTCCCGGTACCGCTCGGCCTCCTCGAGGGTGGGGAAGAGGAAGGGCCGGGCCACCTCGTAGAGGGTGGTGCCGCCCGGGTGTTCCACCCAAACGGCACCGTACTTCCGCCCGTGGATACCACGGACGGTGCCCCTCTCTACCCGGGTGGGGTAGGGTACGTGGACGACCGTCCCCACGATCGGATCCTCGGGTCGGTCGTCCTTCTCCTCGGCACCCTTGGGGGTGTTGGTCTTGGTCGGGGGGGGGGGGGGGGGGTGGGTTTGGGGGCGGAGACAGCCTTCGTAGGCCGTGTGGGGGGGGGGGGGTAGGGGGTTGGGGTTTGGGCTTTCTGGCCCTAGGGATCGACCCGTCGTTACTCTCGTAGGACGACTCGAAGGAAAACTTTTGATTCCTGGCGGGGGGTTGGGGGGGTTGGGTTGCGGCTTGGCTTGGGGGGGCGGGGTGGTTGGGGGCATTGGTGGTGGACGCCACACCCCCCCCCCCTCCTCCCCGTCGCTAACCCCACCCCCTCCCATGCTCCCCCACATCCCCTCATCCACCCCCCCCGCATACCCCACCTCCTGCATCCGAGCCCATTCTCCGGGCCGGAAGTGGCGCGGCGTCACCCGAACGCCGCTCACGACACGCCCAGTCTCCCAGTCGTGGAGACCCCGCAAGAGAGCAAAGCCCACGGGTGGATTGCGGGCCACGATGCGGTGTAGGGGCCGCAGGGGTACTTCCGGGGAGCCCTCGGCGTCTCGCCAGGCCACTCGGATGGGTCCGGCATACGTCGCGTTTACCACGACGTCAATCACCTGCAGAAAAAAAAATTGTGAATTAATTTTTTCAGCAACTTTTTTATTTTTCGACTTTAATATTACCCTTCATCTTTTAATATTTGGAGCGGCGGTTCAAAAATTAAAAATTAATCTCGAGAAATTAATGCTGGCCACCTAAAAATTAAGCAAAGGAAGCAAGCACCATACCTTGAACGAGCCGCTGGTGCCAGCTCCCTGCACTGCCCCCATGGCATCTCGGAAGTGAGACGATGCACTGGGGGCCTCTATGGGGGCTCCCGCGCTGGCCATTGGGGCCGATTGGGCCGCCGGCTTGGGCACGTTCGCGGCCACCGAGGCGGCCTTCACGCTGCGGGAGGTGGGTATCAAGCCCTCGTACGAGGGCTGACACCCCTGATCGTAAATGGGCCGGGGCAGGGCCAGGTGCGTGGCCCAGTCGACCCCGAACACCACGGCCTCCCTTGGTGCGCGTTTGAAACCCAATGTTGTTCTGGCCAAATTGTTCCAATGTTCTAGGCTATCTGGCCGGAACAAAAAAAGTTCAAAATTTATTTACCCCCCAACCAAGCCTACCCGTACCTGGTGGCAAAATATGTTGTTTGCTAGCCTTGGGGGTCCCCGCTGGTATGCTCATATTTGTTGCCCGGCGCGTTGCCACGTGAAAAAAACTTGTTTTCAAAAACAGTTTTTGTTAGAACATCATTGGAACACCGCTAGAACAAGTTATTGGAACGTCGCCGGAACAAGCACTCTACCACAAGAGCAAAGCACAAGGAAGGGTAAAAATGGTAACATACATTGTTGTGTAGGGTGCCCCCGGGGGCCCATCGGGTCAGTCTCTTGTTCTCACCTAAAAGGCCTGCGTGGTCGGGGGCCCGGCGGGCGCCCCCGAAGTCTTGTCACCCGCCCCACTATCCCCCCCATCCCCCTCACCGACCACCACCCCTTCACCCTCCACCCCTTCACCAACCACCCCTTCACCCCTCACCCCTTCACCCTCCACCCCTTCTCCCACCACCCCTTCACCCTCCACCCCTTCGACCTCCATCCTTTCCCCCTCCACCCCTTCCACCTCTTCCCCGACGCCCCCATCCCGGTTAGCCCCGGTAGCACCCAAACCTGCCCCCGGTCCATCCCCTTCGTCTCCCCCGTCCCCGTCCCCGTCGTTGCTCTCGTCCCCCTCCTCATCCGCGTCTGCGTCGTCCTCCTTGTCCTCCTCCTCGGCCGCCATCATCTTGGCGAGGAACTTCTTCGCCTGCGTCTTGGTTTTCCAAACCGACGCTCTCGGGATGGCAAAGAGTTCGGGGTGTTTGGGGAAGGCGATCCACGTCTCCCCAACCCCGGGGGGGCCACCCGCGGCAAGGGCCTCTTTGCCCTGCTCGATCCCCCACTGCCCATTGTCCCGAAAAACTACATACACTTGCTCCCCCGCTTTGTATTTGCACCCCCCCCCCTAGCCTTTGGCTTGGCCTTGGGTTGGGGTTGGGGGGGGTGGGCCTTGGGTTGGGGGGGCGCGGCTCTCTTGGGAGCCTTGCGAGGGGGTTTGGTGGGCTCCTTGGCTGGGGGGCGGGGCTGGGGCTCCTCGAACGCCGAGGAGTCGGTGGTGGACCCCGAGGAGGAGTCCGTTGAGGAGTCGCTGGACGACTCCTCGCTGGAGGACTCCCCCGGGAGCCTCTTCCTTTTTTGGGGGGCTGGTTTGGGGGCGCTCTTGGGTTCCCGCTTGGGGGGGCGTTGGGGTTTGGGTTTGGGTTTGGGTGCTGTTTGGGGGGCTGGGTGGGGGTTCGGGGGTTGGGGTTGCACGGGCGGTGCACACGCTGGCGGGGCGGGGGCCTCTGCGGCCACTTGTTGGCAGTGCGGCGGCGCGGGGGACATGTCGCCCATGCTGCCCCACCCCTCGATGCGCGTCGCGAGAACGCTGCCGCGGGGTGCCACGTAGTCCATCATGGCCGTGAGGAACTCGAGCACAGCGACGGGCTGCAAGTGCAATTGCTGAAGCAACGTACCCAAATAGATGGGACGGGGATCGCTTCCTGGCCAACGAAGGATCACCCGAACGGCGCGCGCGTCCGAAGGGTTGACCTGGATGTCCTCCACCTACATGGAGGATAGCCAGGATGAGTGTTCCAGCGACGTTCCAATAAGCTGTTCCGGCAACGTTCAAAAGACTTTTCAAACGTTTTTTGGTGACAGATTGGAACGTCGCCAGAACAAACTGTTTGGAACGTCGCCGGAACAATGCACCGGCACGCCAACCATGTGCATTTTTGGGCCCTATTGGCCATGTGGACATGCTTGCGGGGGGGCATACCCGCACGCGTGTGTCCACTTTCTCCTTGATCGCCGCCAACGCTTGCCGCAATTGCGAGGTCGGCGTGCGCTCACGTTCCGCTAGCACTGCCCGAACGGCAGATTGTTGGTGGCGCTGCGCGTCGTCCTCGCACTTGACGCGTAGGGCGCCAGGCCGCGACAGCGTTTGGCCAACGACGAAGCCATGGTATTTGCCTTCGTCCTCGACCACATAGATGCCGTCGCGGAGGATTCGGGTCCAATTGGCCCGAAAGAGGACGGTGTCCTTGCGGGGAGTCGCCCTCACCTCGCCAAGGCCGTGGTCGGCCCAACGCTCAAAAATGAGGTGCCAATGGCAACTCCCCGCATTGTAAGAGCCCGCGGTTAGAAATTTGCCCCCCTGCGCCTTGCTGGGGAGCCAGTCGTTGGGGAGGGGTGCCGTGCGCCCTGTCCCCGGCCCGGTCACCCAGGACACCGGGACCCCCCCTGGCGCAGACCCCTCCTCCGGGCGCCAGCGGCAATCACGCTGCTCCTTGCAGTGCAGTTGCTTGTGCAGGAAGCGGTGCAGCAACCAACGGAGCGTGTAAATGGTGGGGTGGGGGGCTCGTAGGACACAGGCGTCAAGGGGGGGGGGGGGGTTGGGGCCTACCATCTCCCTTGTCCAGGGAAAATTGGCAGCTTTTGCTGCCAGGGATGAGCCAAGTCGGTTGCGCATCCAATCCGTAAAGCGCAAGACGCCGCCGGCGTCATCCCCCTCCCCCTCCCCATCCCCATCCCCCTCCCCATCCCCATCCCCCTCCCCCCCCCCCCTCTTCTTCCTCTCTCTTAACCCCCGGGTTAGCCCTCCGCTCTTCATCCTTCTCATCCACCACCACCTCACCCAGCTCCACAATGTCATCGTCGTTGACACCCCCTTCCTGTTTCACCTGCACCTCCCCACCCATGCCCTGCAACTCCCTTTCAAGCACCTCCACCGCCTTCTGCGCCTCCCTTACCCGCCGGTTCCCCTCCAGAACCCTCTCGCCCGCGTGCCCCCCCCCCGTGATGTCCCCTGGCCGCCGGCACTCCGCCAATTTCGCAGACCATTTTTTCACCCGGCGGCGGAGGCTTTCAACATTGCCCTCCGCCTCTTGCAGCTCCCCCAGAACCACGGCGTGCTCCCGAACCCCCCCCCCGTTACGCATTGAACTCCCAGTCGAGGGCTCGGGGAACTGGGGGCGATGCGCTTGGAGAGGCGCGACTGGCGCGGCCCCTTGTGGGGCAGGCCGTGGCGCCTCCGATGGCCGGTGAGCGGGGGTTGCCCACGGAGGATGTTTGGGAGCGCCCTGAGGTGGGGGAGGGGCTGGCGAAGCCAGCGCAGACCTGCTGCGTGGCTCGGAGCGCGTGGCCCCCTGTGCCCCCAGTGGGGCTGGCGGGGGTGGTGCAGCCAGTGCTGCCCCCAGGGCCTCGGTCTCGGTCATCCCGTCCTGCAGACAAGGATGCCGGAGAGAGGCCAACCCTACCCAGACACCTTGTTCCGGCGACGTTCCGACAACCTGTTCCGGCGACGTTCTGGCGACGTTCCAGTGGCCGCTGGAACGTCGCCAGAACGTCGCCGGAACAGTTTGTTGGAACGTCGCCGGAACAGTGGAAAATAGGCACAGCTCCGCGCGCGCACAGGGCGCACTGCGTGCGCTACGGCCCCGTGGGGGGGGGGAACATCCACTACAAAGAATCCTAGCCCCTTTATGGGCATGGGGCACGAACAATCACTAGGGGTTCTTGGGTTTTCCCCTTCCCCTGGACAACAAAGAGTCCTAGCCACTTTATGGGCATGGGGCACGAACAATCACTGGGGGTTCTTGGGTTTTCCCCTTCCCCTGGACAACAAAGAGTCCTAGCCCCTTTATGGGCATGGGGCACAAATAATCACTGGGGGTTCTTGGGTTTTGCCCTTCCCCTGGACAACAAAGATTCCTAGCCCCTTTATGGGCATGGGGCACAAATAATCACTTGGGGTTCTTGGGTTTTCCCCTTCCCCTGGACAACAAAGATTCCTAGCCCCTTTATGGGCATGGGGCACAAATAATCACTGGGGGTTCTTGGGTTTTCCCCTTCCCCTGGACAACAAAGATTCCTAGCCCCTTTATGGGCATGGGGCACGAATAATCACTGGCGGTTCTTGGGTTTTCCCCTTCCCCTTAACAACAAATCATCAAATTCCTAAAGAGCAAAGAGCAAAAGGGACACAGGGGGGAGCGGGGGGAGCAGGGCAGGCAGGGACACACAAACCCAACGCACTGATTTCCACTGCGCGCAAAGCGCGCCAAAGCATACACCCAAACCCAAACCCAAACCTAGGCCCAAACCAAAACCCGCACCCGAACCCACACCCAACCCCGAGCCCAAACCCAAGCCCAAACCCACACCCAAGCCCAAACCCACACCCAGGCCCAAGCCCAAACCCACACCCAGCCCCAAGCCCAAACCCAAGCCCAAACCCCCACCCAAGCCCAAACCCGCAAACCTGCATATTCTTGGTGGCCTTCAGAAGCGCCAACATCATTTGCATCATATCGGCGCTGACGGGCGCGGCCATGGATAGGAGCAGAAGAAAGAAGAGAGCTGAGGAACGGGGGTGGTGCAGAGGGGGTGGTCTCTAGTGCAGCCCTGGGAACACAAGGCACATGTCGAACAGCATCATGTTGGTGGAGATGAATGTGAAAGTACAAGAAAACCCATTGCAACACTTGCCGCAGGGCGTCGGCGTCCGAATCAATGGATGCCTGCGAGCGACCGCAGCTGGCGGTCCCAGTAGCCGTTTGCCGGCCACCGCCCCGGGCACTGTGTTCGTTGAAAGCCTGCTTCAGGAAGCGGTTAAGGCTTTCGACAATGTCATTGGAGAACATTGCCAATCTGAACGGCCAAATGTTGTCCAATACGCGATCCGCATCCTCCTCCAGGAACAGGAGGTAATGGGATGCGGACCTAGGAGCACAATGTTCCCGGAAGGCAGCTGCCGCTGCCCGGCATTGGGGACGCGTACCCACCTGATAGGTGTGGTACAGGTCCTTCAAAAGCTTCGCCATCCCCATCACAGCCCTATAGAGGGGCTCCTCCGGCCCAACCGACAGCAACAATGCAACATCGGGCCAAGCCGCAAACAGGCGCGACGTCTCCTCACCATCCAGGGAACAATCCCTGCCTAGGCAGCACCCAGTGCGATGCTCATGCAATACCGCCTGAATCGCCGCACGGGACACCTCATCGCCCCCGGCTAGCCGCTTTGCCGCCAACCGCTCAATGTTGGTCATTTGCAACCGGCCCATCGCCATGCAACAGTGCAAAATGCACATGACAACGCGGCACCGGGCAATGACCACCACTGGTTCCACGGAACAACCTGCGGCCTTCAGCGATGGTGTTCCCAACAAGAAGGACGTCCGCTGTGCGTGGTCCGACTCGGTGGTCCGGACCACGTCTTTGCCCCGCCACACAGCGGCGTCGGAGTCCCAAATCCCCTCGTTGTATAGTGACCCCACTTGTGGGGCCGGTGTGATCCCGATAATGCGGCGCACCCAGGGGGAATCACCACCGAGCCAGGCATCGGCCGCTTCCTCATGGGAATTGAAGACCACCCGGTGGGTGTCCACGACCTCCTGGATGGCCTAAGAAAAAAACTTCAATTTTGTTGGAACCAGATTGTTCCGGTGGCGGTTCCAACGAAACACTTGAACGTCGCCGGAACGTCGCCGGAACAAGTTATCGGAACGTCGCCGGAACAACACGGTGTGTGCGCGGCACACCTTAATATTGTCTTCCCAAAGGGTTGCTAGGGTCGCCATCGCTTTGTCCCCGCAGATTGCGAGGCCGATGACCCACACGCAGGCGGGAATTCGTCCCCAAAGGCCCATGTTGGCGATGGACACAGACAATTGGGACCACTCCCCGCCTGCGCAGGGGTAGCCGTCCCCCCTGACAATGAAAGTCAGGGGGAACGACCAATCGATTATGCGGCACAACGGGGGTTGGCTAGCAATGTAGCGCAGCCATGATGCCCAGGGCCAACTGATGCCCGTGGCCTTGGGATCCGAAGTGCTCACCGCGGGGGCCAGCTCCTAGGGGGCCAGTAGATCTTGCCAGCGTTGCTGGAAAGCCCTCTCAGGGCAAATTGGACGGGCGAATGGAAGGCCCGTGGTCGCGGTGTACTTCAGCCCCCGGAGGGTGTACACTTCCGAGAGCGTGCGCCAAGCGGATTTGGGCGCACGCAGGTTGAGGATGAGCTCGCAACACTCATCGGGGGGGAGCACCTCGGAGGCGTACTTGGCGATTGCCCCCTGCTGTATCTCGCGTACACAGCTTGGTTGGGCCAAGCGCACGGCCACCGCAAATTGGCGGCGGGCGTGTGGAGAGGAGATGGCCCATTCTGCTATGAGCTCCCCAACAAAATCCCCGTCCCGGAGGCTAACAGCACTAGCCAAATGGACGAGATGGGTGGTTAGTTGCGCAACGCGGGTTTGCGATCTAGGCATGATGAAGCTACAACAATGAACTACGAAGCGAAATTTGGCAATGCATACCTCTAGGGGAAGATGCCCGTACACCCACCGAGCATTCAGGCAAGGAACAAATACCAAAATGGGACCCTAGGCATGGCCACAATGCACAAATCAAACGGGAGAATGGGGACGCCAACGTTGAAAAGTCATACAACGCTGCGTCTGAACTACAAGAAACAGCAGGCTTGCAAATGGATACGAAAAGTTCGAAATGTGTACACCTAGTGGAAGGTGGCAAACGGCTCACAAGATGTCAACATGGCCCCGATGGGAAAGACAAGCCTTGATCGCGTTATACATGCAAGAAAGAGACAAAAAACATCATTTACGAACTTGGAAACTCATGGTGATGGATCTGGTTATCTGGCCTGCGACACTTGTTCCAGTGATGTTCCCAACGAGATTGTTCCGGCGGGAATTGTTCCCATTGGGAATATTCCAGTCGGGAACAACATTGGGTTTCAAACGCGTACCAAGGGCTTGCCCTAGCGCCATTGCTTGACCTAGCGTAGCCGGGCCCACTGCTGCAGCAGCACCTGGTAATGCGGCGTCCTGAAACAAACGGCGCGGGGGTCAAACAATAAATTCAGTGCGGGCAAACTGCCCGCACTTATGCTATCTGGCAAGGGGGCTAGGGGGGCACCAGGGAGGGGTTTCCATGCCCAGACCCCCAGCTTGGAGGCATCCTTACCCTACGTGCCTCTATGTTGCCCCTGCCTCCGGCGAATCAAACACCGGATCAACCTCCGGAAAATCCACATGACTCTCATGTGGCTATGCGCGGGGGAGGGAAAAACGGGTTGATCCCCCGCGCACCCCTGCTCCAGCACCTGGGCTAACCAGGGGATCGCCCCCGCCTTCCGGGCGGTGGCAGACTGGGGGCCTACGGCTTTGAGAAGCCACTAGGGGAGGGGGAGGGGTCATTGGGGGGGTCAACAACCTCAACTACATCCCTGTCCCCGTCCCCGTCCCCCTCGTCCACCACCACTTCCCCCTCCCCCTCTTCCTTAACCCCCCCCATGCTGGCCTTTACCCCCCCCCCCCAGCCCCTAGCTCCTCTCCCTCTCTCTCCTCTCCCTCTTCTCCCTCTTCTTTTTCTTCTTCTCCTTCTTCTCTTTTTTTCGCCTATCCGAGGAGTCTTCGCTTGACTCCTCAAATGGGCGTGCGGGCCGCGGAGCAGGCGGTGGTGGAGCTTGGGCTGGAGGAGGTGCTGGAGCAGCTGCTGCTGCCAGTTGTTGCTCCACTTGCGCCAATATGAGAGAGAGAGAGAGGGAGAGAGAGAGAGAGAGAGAGAGAGTGAAAAAACAAAAAAAATTTGAATTTCTGAGCGCCCGAGTTAATTTCTTGAACTTATTATTTTCGATCGAAAATTTAATTAATATATTAAATATTAATGAACGCGACTATTAATATTAATCTCGAAAAATGAAGCAAGTCGCCGCAAATATTAATGGGAACACACAAGCAAGCGTGCACAAGCAAAACACACCAGGGCTGCATTGTTGGCTGTGAACATGTCGGCCAACATATTTTGCATTGCCTAGGCGTCCATGGCAAGGAGAAAAAAAAGCTGGCGGTGGGGGAGCAAGGGTGGAGGGCGGGGGGCTACGGGTGGCCGTGAGTTTGGCCATGGTGCATGGGGCGATATGGGGGGTCCCGTAGTTGCGCAACGGGAGGTCAAATTCTAAAAACCACCACGCCCACACTTGTGAAACTACCTCCCCCTCCCGTTCGAGTTCGGTTGACCCCGGCATCCCCCCCCACCCCCGGCCCGAGTGGTCATTGTATGCGCGCTTAAGAATGGCGTTGAGGCTCTCAACGACATCCGCGCACACGGCACCCAACCCTACCCTCAAGCGGCGTGCCTTGGCCACGCCCTCGGTGACATCCTCCTCCAACTAGAGGAGGTAGTTTGATTGACATGCCTCCTTGCAACAATGTGCACGGTAGGCGCGCGCCACCTCGGCCGCACGTAGGTCCCCGCAGGAGGCTTGACCGTGTACAACTCCCGGAGGAGGTCACGCATGGCCACGACGGCTGGCCATTCACCATCCTCCGGGAAGTAGTCCAACAACGGACCAAGTTCCTCCCACGCGAGGAACAACGCACGGGCCTCCCCCCCGTCGGGTGCCCCCGTCGCACCCGACTTCACACCCGTGCCGGCCCGGTAGAGGACCCGTTGCACGGTGACGGCGTTCTCCTTGGGGAGGTCCACAAGGCGTGTCTCGATGAACGCCACTTGGAGCCGGCCTATGGCCATGCAACAATGGAGGATGCATAGGAAAACCACGCACCGGTGATCCACAATGTGTGGATCCGCTATGCATCCCCCATTCTCCAAGCTACGGCCGGTCTCCTTGTAGCGGCGGCGGGCCGCCTCCTCACGCTCCAAGGTGCGCCGTGTCGCCATGTTGACCCGTGCCGCCGCAACCTTGTCCCACACCCCCATATTGTAAATTGAGCCCACCAAGGGCGAGGTGGACACACCGATAAGGCGCCGCACCAAAAGTTGATCTCCCCCGATGACCAATCGGCTTGGCACCCAGCGCGACACCCAATAAAACTTCTCGCAGTCTTGTATGGCCTGCAACACCTACAAAAAGGACATGGATTAATATTTACATTAATTTCTCGAGATTAATATTAAGTTAATTTTTCACTTGGCGTTAATATTAACCTAAATCTAAATATCAATCTCGAGAAAATAACGCAAAAATTAACAAACAACGAATGGGCCACAAACCTTCAAGGTATCGGCCCATATCGTGCAAGTGCCACCATGTCCTTGTCCCCGCACACGGCCATCCCTATCACCCACAAGTATGCGGGCGTGCGGCCCCGTGCGCTGTGGTTGAGGAGCCCAATGGAGAGTTGAGTTCAACTACCAGCGGCGCACGGGTACGCATCCCCGCGCACTATAAAGGTGAGGGGCCGTGTCCGATCGATAGTGTCCACTAGCGATGGACGTGATGGGACGTACTAGGCCCATGACGGTAGCGGCCAAGAGCGCCCACTCGCCGGGGGATCGGGGATGGACACGGGCGGCCGTCGGTCAAGAGGGGTGACCAACTCCTTCCACGCGTCTGTGAACGCTTCCCGAGTGGGGATGGGCTTGGCGAACGGGAGGCCGGTTGGGGCCGTGCAGGCCGAACCCCAACGGCTCATATACACCATCATGTGGCGAAAGCCAACCATGGGGACGTTCAAGTCCATCAAGAGGCCGATGAGGTCCGGGGCCAAGAAGAGGAGGGAGGCATATTGCTTCACCCCCTCCTTTTGCTTGTCGCGAATAAGGGAGGGGTAGCCAACCTCCGTGGCCTCGGACCATCGGGCCCCGGCCAAGGGAGATAAAGCCAGCCACTCACCAAGGAGCCGGGAGACCAAATGGTCCCGCAAACTCTTGGCCCCACTCGAACGCACGAGCCTCATGTTAAGCTCGGTAAGGGTGTCCCGAGAGAAAGGCATAACAAGGGCTATACAAGGGAACATGGTGGTGTGGAGGGGGGGGGAATGCGGGCAACCGGAAGGGGGGTGTCCAAGACACCCACCAACACAACATTGCAACCTCTCTACTATACGGTTGTGCAACAATATACCACGTAACACCACTTATGGATCCTCATATGTGCATGGAAAAATGGGTACAAATGACCCAATCAAAAAAATTGAGCTTTAACCTCTTAATATTTGCGAGATTAATATATTAACCGGTTCATATATTAAAAATTAAAATTAACCATATTGACTTTAATTTGGGCCACTAGGGTGAAGGCGAACGCACAAGCGCTGCAGAAGTTGAGCTCAGTCCCGGCCTTGAGTAGGGCGCAAGTGGTGCGGCTTCGGCGGCTAACGTAATGGATCTTGTTATCCCTCTTGCCCTTCTCGGCGCTGCCTTGGAGCCGTAACATGACGGAACACTAGTTGTCTCGACGTACTTTGAAAAGGGGAAGATCACGGAGGGCAACCTCGAAAGATTGGTGCTGGCCACTAATGCGGACGTTGTGGAGTCCAAGGTTTGGGAGTTGAAGGACATGGACGACTCTCAGGTCGACTGCGTGAAATCCTTTGCCTAGGGTATGTGGGTCTTGACCACAACCAGCTTTGCTGCATACACGGGCAAACATTCGGCCACCCCCCTAGGAGAGACCTGCCATTGCAAAAATCCTGCAACCGTCATACTGCTAAGTTGATCCACGCCGTAAACAACTGCAAAAGTGCCATCCGGTGGGACCAAATTATCCTCTCCAACAAATCCGCCGTCTTCCCTAGGAAGACCAGTTGGGTAGCGGGCTCCAACACACTCTTAGGGCTAACAATAAACCCCTCCCGCGCCACCACATCCACCCTAGCCCCCACCCCGGGTAGCCTTTTGAGGTAAACGCCTTCATGGGGCAAACGTCAAAAACCATTCAAGTTGTGGACCACGAGTATATCTAGAAGTAAAACGCACCCCACCTCTGTCGCCAATGCCCACAAGGAGATGTAGGGGCTACAATTCGAACCGAACGGAAGTCTCCCAAGCCCCACCACCCGCCCAGCAGATCCTGACCGCAGTGGAAAAAGTGCTCTAGCCGAACCGACACAAATTGTGTCACCTCAATCAAAAGCCACGGGGATGTCCCTAACCTTCGTTGTAACTACGAAGACAGTGAAGTTTCGCTAAAACCCGGTAAACTCCGGCAAATCAAGGCAAAAACTCAGAACCCCATTTACTGCCCTCCTCCCACTTGTACCCTTTTTCCATAATATTTTTTGAAGAAAAAGCAAGCCTCCCCGCTTTTGAATCACCCAAAACGCTGCCGCCATCACCCCACGATGGCGTGTTTCGTGTCCGGTGCTGCTACCGTGACCCCACAGTCAACACAGGAGCTTTCCTTGGTTTTACCTCATTTTGACGCGCGCTAAAATAGGATTTGACGCGCGCTAAAACAGGTCCTGACGTGCGCTATACATACTTTTGTCTTAGGTTTGCAACCCTGCATTGCAAGCTAAATCTGGCTTTGACGTGTGCTAAAACTAGTTTTGTCTTAAGCCAAATCATGGTTAAATGAAAACCTAGCCCTTCCTTGGGTACATAGACACATTGACATGATAATGCACGCTGAGGCACATGGCACGAGCACAACAACAATCTCTGTTCTCGGTTTTGTACACCCTTCCAGTGCTTCCAAGCACTTTTGTTCTTGAGGTATGCCTCTTGCTTTGTCCATGCCGGGTCCCACACATTGAACCCCTTATTTAACAAATTGTAGTCCAACCCACAAGTGGGGCCACAAGCTAATACTAAGTCCCAAAGCCCTATGCAGTGCCCCCATCCCCTTCACGTCAGCCCTGAACTCATTCACCTTCGTCATTGTCAAAATACCCTTTCCCATACTAGGTTAGCGGTCTTTCCTAAAAGCACCCCCCACTGCCTGAACCCCTCCGCCCATGGCATGCGCACACCGTTATGCACAATGTCGTGTTCCAAAAGGTTACTGTTTTGGAGCTTGTTGGCAATGCAATCCCACCCCTGAGCCTTAATCCACTCCCCTGCCGCACTCTGTTCAATGTGCACTCCCTCCTTCTCCTCCCCAACCACATCTTGGGCTCTCACTCTTCGAGCTCGGATTCTTATGGGGTCCACATAGAACTGGACCCACTCTGACGCTCTTTTTTCTGCAAAACCATGTTGGTCACGCAATGCATTCTGAAGCCCTCCAAGTGCATCCACATCACACCATGCGGTGTGCCCCATGCAACCCATACTCCGTTGGCCTGTGTTTGGGTTTCACGGACCCCAATGTGTTCCCACTCATCTTTAATTCGTACATGTCCACCGCCAAATTGGTTCACACACTCCTCATGACTCTTCCCACACAACCAACACACAACGGCCAAGGGGTGGGCAGTGGTCCATCCCTTGCACAAACCCCACGCCACATGACCCTTCCCATCGGCTATGATCTCAAACTCAACGCTACACTCAAAGCCGGTGTTGTCTATGTACGTTGTTGTGCGTACTTTATCTCATCGTTCAACTCAGCCACCACACTTAACCGCTGCAGGACACTCTTTTTCTGCGGACCATGCATGAACACCCACGAACCGTACGGTAATGAGCTCCTCACATCCCCCACGGTGAAGTGCATGATGCTCCGATTGTGGCTCCGCGTGCCCTCGATCGCGATCACCACCAAAACTTTTCCACGATGCGATTGTGGTGCCTCAGTGGCCACATTACCTGCATAACAACAGGAAAACGCACGGCGTGCACGACGTGGAGGTTTATCGAGCGACACAGTGCACTTCGAGCATCCACAGCACCTCCAATTTTTCTTTTAACGACGTTTTGCACCCCCGCACCCGGGCACGAAGCAGACGGGACCCTTGCAATGTCTTCATCTCGGAGCTCAGTTCTGTGACACGGGGCAAACTTAACGCACGTCTCTGCGATAGCACAATTGCCATGGGCGAGCACCACGCAGACGTGGTGAAACTATACAGCAGCTGCCGCATGGAAAGTCCTTGCCGCCGCATGTCCCACAAAGCAGCCTGCGCACAAAGCTCGGGGCCGGAGTGAGGTTCAGCAGCTGCTGCATGACATATCAATTCAAGTGAACGCCGTTGCCGGGGCACCGGCCGCACATCCCAATCCTCCCCCAATATAGCGTGCACGTGCGCCCGCAGAGCCCTTAGGCGCTCACGCCGGGTAGTATGGTTACGGGGTCCCAACTCATGATACTGCAAGTACGCCATGGCAATATGTGTGGCACAAAGGACGGGTGAAGTGTGTGTTATGTGTGTTTGCCGTGTTTTGACGCACGCTAAAGCGTGTTTTGACGTGCGCTAAAGCGTGCTTTGGCGTGAGCTAACGTGTGGTATGACGTGCGCTACAGTGTGTTGCGACTAGGCTAAAGTGCATTTTGATGTGCGCTAAAGTGTTTTTTGACCTTCGCTAACGCGTGTTTTCGCGTGCGCGAAAGTGCGGTAAACGGCGCGTGATGGAGGCAACACCCAAAGAAGCACTCGTTAGCCTCCCTCCTTTTATGAAGACTCCGGGGTCGGTACCCCAATTAGGCGAACAAACTCGCTGCCCTCATTTGTGCCCACACTGCGCCATGAATCCGGAGGTAGTGCCTTCCCCCCTAACCCTCCCAATGACACGAAAATGCAACAACCGCTACCCGGTCGCCGTCGGTCCACCAGGTTTCCCACGAGACATTACATAGGTGCATCCGTGGCGGCTTCTGCCATGGATGGCCGTTGGCATCCAGGCGCTGATGGGCTTCACCGTTGGTGCGCGTCGCAATGTCGTTCGCGGCAACTGACAGATACTCCGCCGCCTCAGCGCGGCTTGGAGGCTCACTGATGCACAGCCTCACCCCGTTCGGGGCGACTTCCTTTTGGCAGGTGCGGAAAGCAACACGGTGTCGGAGCAAAGCTTCGATCACGGCACTGCGGGATGTTGCGGGTTCCTGCTCTTTGTGCTCTGACCGTGTGTGGGTTCTCTTCTTCTTCTTCCCCGTGACAAACGAAGCTGTGGTACAAAGGGGGCACATCAGAGAGCGGGGGAATGGGGGGCACATCACGGCCATCGGGCCAAATGAACACCCCCCTACTGCCAACAACTCTCTCGTTTGTTCCTTATGCCTCACCTTGACTACTACTAGCCCCCCCACAGACGATACTCTCGACACTGTACTTTTCCAACACTTTGTTGTACTGCTCCACCGCAACAAGGGGTTGCCTGTTGACCCTTCTCCTTTCCCAAAGTGTCAATCAGCCATGAGGTGCATTGCAGAGCTGTCAGGGGACTCGTCAAAGATCCATGCAATGCACCCGCTGCTTCTCGGAGGTATCGATTCGTCCCCGCGCTGCCCCCTTCCTCACTAACACCTGCCACAGTCCCACTCCCAGCTTGTGGCTTTGGGGCTTTTAGGAGCCGGTCCTGCACCGCCTTGCGCTCGATTTCCCACTTGGTTTCCCTCGCACGCCATTGGTCTTCACGTGCCTTGCTTCCTGTCTTAATGACCTTCAGCTCAGCCGCATGTGACTGTTGCAGGGCCTCTACCTCCCGCTTATGCGCCTTCCGAATGTGCTCCGGCACACCCGGTGACAGTTCCGCAGCTTGTCCCACTCGTACTGGTGGGGGCTTGGGCTTCTTCTTTCTTGTGGTCAGCACTGCCGGTCTCCGGCGCTTCCCCGCCCCCCAGGTGACTGCCGGATGTCTGCCCGCTCAGCATCCGACTGCTCGCCGGTTGATTTCTCCTCGATGTCCACGTCTATGGTCTTACGCAGCAGGCGGTCCTCCTGCTCACGTTGCTAGCGGACCCTGAAGGCAGCCGCGCATGCTTCTGCCGCCGCTTGGCATGCATGGCCCTCAATGGCGCACAGCACATTACACGCGAGCACATGTGACCGGTCAAAGCATCGCCTCCTTTGCAACTGCCCCAAGGCATCAAAGAAGCAACCCACAAGGTACACATGCGTTGACTTCTGTCTTGTATACATCAACGGGACAAGCAAGGTCTCCTCCCCCTTATGTGACGACAGCAGCACCCAAAACGGGCGAGTCACGGTGAACGAGTCCATGTTGCTGCGAAGCCCGCACGTGACAACCATCTTCTCAGCAACCAACCCATCCGCATAAGTAATCTCCACCAGAGTTTTATCAAGCGTGGCCTCCTTTTTAAACCGGCGACGCTCCATGAGGTCAATGTCTGGCGTGCAAATGCTCGAGGGATCGATCGTGACTCCGCTGCCCTCCGCATCCTCCGCGACCCGGGGAGCTTGGGCTGCGGGTGACGCTGTCAACGGCGGTCCAATGACTGTACCTAGCTCGCTGCTCGGCGTCAGCCTCAAGTCCTCCAGTGCGCAATAGGACAAGGTGTTCACGGCCGCAAAGGGAAGATGAGCCTGCAAGAACGTGGTACATGTTTCCACTAATATTACTTCATTTTGACGCGCGCTAAAACCTCTTTTGACGCACGCTAAAACCTGTTTTGACGTGCGCTGAAAGCGGTTTTGTCGTAGGTACACTGCAAGCCAAAGCAGATTTGGACGTGCGACAAAGCGCGCTTTGACATGCGCTAAATCACCTTTTGACGTGCGCTAAAACAAGCATTGACACGGGCCAAAACACCGCAAACGGTAGGTGCACACCTCGTGTTGACAGTTGCACACCCACTGGTTCCCATTCCCTGGGCGGAGTTGCGGAGGTTGTCGACAGGGGTGGGGGCACCCCACTGGTGGGCCATTAGTGAGAAGGCCGTCACTTCTAGGGTTGGTTGTTTGGTGAAACCCCACGCTACCGGCACAAAGGCGAACGCCACGTCGCCCATCTGCAAATTGAGTCGCGGCAGCTTCGCATTGTTAACAGCTGGGACCCACCATCGATGCACCCAAGGTGTCCGCAGCTTTGGTACATCGTCCTCGCCATCGGGCGCAATGTCCGTGTACTGCCGCCCCTTCACCGCTAGCCGCATGTTGCAGTCTGCAATGTGCTGGCTGAGATGCATGACGTCACCCATATACTGCCACGGAACCGGCAGGTGCGTGCACTCGCTCCTCTCGAACTCAGTATCATGTGGTGTCGTAGTGGAAGTTGCTTGCACGCCATCTGCATGACCTCGGGACCCTCCACGCACGGTAGAACCTTGCGCACCCCATGCGGCAAAAATCCATTGCTCGTAGATGGCGTTGTACAAGGCGTTCTGGAGCGGCAAAGGAAACCAAGTCACCGTGTCCCGTTGGCTTTGCAGTCGCACCCCCGGATAACCAGCACCATGGACAGGCCACTCCTTCAATGTGTGACATGACGCCGTTGCGTCTTGTTGACCGTGGGGTTTGCCCAGCCGGTGCAGGCTTGGATGACAGCATCCACGTTGGCGGCATGCAGCCGGACCTGCAAGATCGGCACATCGGGGTTGTCCTCCATGACCCCATGCAGGCAGTCGGTGAGGGCGCAAGGCTGCTTGTCGGCTGCGAGGAGGGGGCGGGTGAGGCGGATGCGGGCAATGGTGGTGCCCGAGGGGATCGCCACCTTGGTGTCGAGGTGGGCGGCGACGTCGGTGCAGCCCAACCCATCGGGGCCAGCATAGCCTTGGGTGCCCACGGCAGCCCAGGCAACCTTGGCCCAGTCCACCAAGGGGGCCAATGAAGGCATCTGGGCTGAAATGCAAGGGAACAAAGGTGAAACAAAGGTGCTGGAACCCCTGCTAGAACCCCTTGCTGGAACCCCTTTGTGCGCTAGAACCCTGTGCTGGAACCTCGCTGCAACCCCCTTTCTGTGTTAAAACCCTTGCTGGAACCCCCTGCTGGAACCCTCTTTCTGCGCTGGAACCCCTGCTTGAACCCACCTTTATGCGCTTTTGGTCATTTTTGCAAATTCAACATAGCGTGACGCCCTTCAGGACATAGGCTTGCTTTGCACTTAGGAAACTTATAGGAACTCCAATAGCGACTCTTAGGCATCGTAAACGCGTGCACATCGTGGTTCTAGCGGCACCCAAAGGGGGGGGGGGGTTGTGTGCACACCTTCTAGCGACGCACCCCATACTATGCTTCAGGTATTTTACTTGGTTTTTGCGTGCGTAAAAAGGCCCTTTTGCGTGCGTAAATTGCCCTTTTTACTTACCACTTTTTTGTTCACTCGGAACACAAAATACCCCTTTGACCCACGCAAAATCAGGGTAAATGCCTGCTTTTAACCCCCCCCCTTACACCCAAACACAAACCCACGTCCCGGGTCCAATGCATGCCATGCGTGCAAGCAAACATGGAGGCAATTGCTGGGATCTTTCTTTGCATAGTTCCAATCATTCACTCACAAATGTCCAAGTGGTATTCCACCACCAAGTCACCAAAGTATGCGCAAAAAAATTGTAAGATTGTAAGACAAACATGCGAGAAACCCTACAACTTCCCCTTACGCATCACCCTTTCCCAGTACTGCTTGGCATTCCCATATGCCTCTTGGAGGGTCCAAGAAGGCTGCCAGACATTGAACCCTGTTAAACAACCCCTAGTCCAAGTTGTCGTTCCGAAGCACTTGGGCCCACCCCTTCCTCTGTGCTCGGCGTGCCCCCTGTACGCGAGACCCCCGTTTCTTACTTCCCCCCTTGAAGCTCCTCTTCCTAATCTCACTCTTCAACGATTGATGCCTCCTCACTCCTAAAAGCACTGAATGCTAACAGGGTGCCCCATATCCCCCACATGTGGTCCACCCCAAAGGTGGGCCCACAGGGTCACCACAAACCCACAAGCTGTGTGGACACTCCCCATCTCGCACAAAGCACCTCTCAACACATTCATATTGCGAAGGTCCGACCTCCCCTCCTTCCACACAAGGTCACAGGTCACAGCAAATTTCTTTCCCCACAAACGCCAACAAGCAGTCAATGTCATTGTAACCCCCCCCACTTGCACCGGGACTTGTAAAAGATCGTCCCCCTCCAAGTAGTCGGCCATGCAATCCCACCCTTGCCCTTTCACCCATGCCGCCGCGGCAGTTTGCTCCAAACGTTGGGCCTTCTTTCCCACCTTCTCTTGCTCACAATCGGCCGCCGTGGGCGTACGGCTCTCAACCCTAATGTCATCCGAAAACCACTGCACCCAAACCAATGCCCTCCCCTTCGTCCACCCATGGTGATGCACCAAAGCCTTAACCGACCCACTACCCGCACAATGCACCAAACGGTGTACCCCATGGAGTCCAAAGTCGGGGGGTCTTAGAAAGGGAGGACTGCTCGCAATGTCATCCCCCCCCCCCCATTGCCAAACCTTGAGCAAAATTGAAATTCCCTGCCCAAACGCACCCAAACGATGAAGAGGGTTCCCCCCGCACAGCCAGCACACATGTGCCAAAGGGTCATTACACTTGAAATTGCGACACCCCGAGAGGGCAACTTGCGCCTTGGTGTCAGCGATAATCACACACACAACGGTGGTTGCAAACCCTCCCTCATTCAAAACTTGCATCTCATTCACAGCCAACACATCAAGGTTCCAATTCAGCTGGTAGGCCAAGTCGCGAAGAATTTGAATGGTCTCCGAGCCCTAGAGTAGCAACCATGAACCCAAAGCTGTAGACCGCTCCCCAACTCCCCTACCGCAAAGTGCTCGGAAAGATCGTTGCCAAAAGTTGGCGCCATCAATGGAAATCCCCTCCAAAACATGGTTACCCTGTGTTACCAGGGGTTCTGCTGCCGCATAAGCTGCAACTTCTCCTTCAGATTCACCCTGGACCCAATCAAATCACTATCGCCGGGAGTATGCAACACGAAATCAATGGGATGGGGGGCACCCAAGGTCTTTCGCACGGAGACGATTTTCGCCCATGGGCAATACCAAGTGGATGTTGACCGGCTGTATCGCAGCCGCCGCAAACTTTGCCCCTCCGTCCTCGATTCCCACAACACTGCCATGGCATTCAACTCCAAATCGAGTTGATGGTCCGTGAGGACATCCGTGTACACGTCCACCACATTCGTAACCCCACTCCGCATTCGCACATGCCAATCCTCCCCCATAATGTCACGCACCGCACGCTGCAAGCTGCTGATCCGTTCACCACGGCCTTTGCGATTGCCCAGAGCCAAGTGGTGGAGCTGCCACGGATGCAGCGGCATAATATAGAAAGAACACCTGGGACGCATGTGGCACAAGCGCGTTGCACTGCAGGTAGGAGACGCAATTACCGCGTTTTCGCGTGCGTAAATGCGCCTATTTGCGTACCCACCCTACTTTCGTTACCGGCGCAAAAAGGGCCTTTTGCGCACGCAAAAAGGTGTTTTTGCGTTCTCGCTCGAAAAACAGTCAGCACGCAAAGCGTGCAATGTGCGCTCGCAAAAGGGTGTTTTTGCGTCCCAAGTGTAAAGTGTGCGGGCGCGCAAAAGGCGCCTTTTGCATTCGCAAGAATGGGGTAAAGGAAGCATTTGCAATGCCCTGGCACCGAGTGGGTCATAGGTATGCATGCCACACTTGCACACGTAACGCCCCTGGTTCAAATCCCACGCACTCAAAAATTGAAACATGTGTCCACGCCATTGAAGAATCCTGCAAGAAGCTGAAGAGGATGAAGATCAATGAAAACTTCGGCTTGAAGAACCGCAACCTCCGAACCAGGCGCTGACGATAGGCAGACAACAAAAAACCCACCGCTGACCCTCTCTTTTCAAATGAATGACACATTGACGTTGAAAACAATTGATTGACAACAACACAATCCCCCAGGCCCACCAGTGACCCTCACTTTTGAAATGAATGACACATTCACGTGGAAAACAAATGAATGACAACAACACAATTCCCCCCTCACTTTTGAAATGAAAGACTGGCGGGGAACATAAATGAGTGACAACAACACAATTGCCTCCGGGTGACCTCCATGTCGCCAATCACCATTTTCCACCTACACCGTCACCATCCAATCACCATCTCCGACCAACACCATCACCATCCGATCACCATCACCCACCAACACCATCACCATCCGAGCGGCATGTCCCACCAACACCATCACCATCCAATCACCACCTCCCACCAACAACATCACCATCCGATTGCCATCACTCACCAACACCATCACCATACGATCAACGCCGGCCAGTTCACCGGGCCCCAGATCCCTGACACCACGACGCCCCGGTTGGGGTCAGGGGCTCGGTTGCCCCTTTCTTCCTCGGCGGATGGAGGATGTCTCCGACCTTGCACTTCTTCAGCAGCGCGTCCAGCGCCTCTGCAGAGGACGGAGGGGGCGCAGCCTCCTTGTCGGCTCGCTTGAGGCTGTCCTCCAGCAGAACCGTGGCCGATGCCGCTTGCTGCGGTCCCGTTCGCAATTCAACGGCACACTGCGTCAGCCAGGCCATGTCCTCCGCCGCACGCGCGTGTTGCACAGGCATAGGCTCACGAGCGGTGCGCTTCGTCCCGCGCTGCCCACGCGCAGCCTCCTGCTCTTCCAGGAGCTTCTTCTTCCGGGTTCGCCAACCCGATTCCGCCTTGCTGGCTGTGCTGCGCTCCGCCAGTAGCTGGCTGTCCCGCTCCTTTAGCAGCTCATCGGCCCGCTGCCTCTCGCGACCCACAGCAACCAACTGTGCGTCGCGCTCGGCCACCTGGTCCCCCAACAGCGCCACCTTCCCCTTCAGCAACTCATTCCCCGACTGCAGCCGCAGCAGCTCGGAGGCTTGCCCGGCCGGAGTGACTCCCGGCACCTTTCCGGACGCCTTCGGGGGGCGGCCGCGGGACTGCTTCCCACGGACCAGGGAAGATTTGTTTCTACCAGAGGATTCCGAAGCCACATCTTCGCCGTGGGCCAGCTTCCGTGCCTCAGCCTCCACCTTGCGCGACATGTCGCTGTGCGCTTCGTTGTCCCACCTCAGCCAAAAGGCTTCCGCCCTCGTAGTGAGTGCCGCCGTTTGCGCCGCACCACCAACCTCACGTGTCCCTGGCAGGACACCTCCAATTTCAGTGAGTGGCACCCCACGCACTTTCCGCAGCTGGCCCAGCTCGTCCTGGGTGCAAAGGAGGGCCCACGTGTGCGAGCTAGGTGGCCGTATGTACGAGAAGCTAACGAGGAACACTTTCTCCTCTTGCCTCTTCTTGTGTTTCACCCAAAACGGGCAAAACAACGTCACCGGCGGACCTCCCGCCTCCCGTCCAAACCCGGTCTTGGCACCCAAGGGCCGCACCGAAATGCCCCAGAAGATCTTCCAGCGGAGGATCCCAGAACGATCCTCCGGAAAAACCATTCCCGCCTCCACATTCGGAACCTTGCCATACCCATGCACGTACCGGACGTCGAAATCACCGACTTCCGGAAACGTCACCAAATCGGCAGCTTCACCAGCCGCGCCCCTCTCTCCGGGTTGGGCTGCAGCACTAGCTCCGGCGCCGAACCCAGCACTGCTGTCGGCGGGCCCGGGATCCACCAACGCGAAGGGCACGAAGTTCACGGGAATCGAAAAGATAGGAAGGAAATGCATGAATTCACTTGGATTTTGCGTGCGCAAATGACACATTTTGCGTCCCGGGTTGAGATTAGGTGAACACACAAATACATGAATTTACGCACGTAAATGACCTATTTTGTGTCACAGATTGAAATCTGAAAACCACCTAAATACCCTATGTTGCGTGCGTAAATGACCCATTTTGCGTTCTCGCCATGCGTATAGCCGATGCGCAAACGATGCATTTTATTAATACGCACATGTCGCTCCATCGCTTTGCTTCTTATGTCCAAATCGCCGGGGATCGCCGGGGATCGCCGGGAATGGAAAATGCCTAGGAACGTGCTCAGATACACCTAAGGCTATACCGAATATGCTTGGGGATCTCCTGAGCGACCAGCGGAAAAATCCCAAGCGATTTCCCGAGCGCCCACCGGATAAATCCCAAGCGATTTCCCGAGCGGGCACCGGATAAATCCCAAGCGATATCCCGAGCGCCCACTGGATAAATCCCGAGCGTTTTTCCGAGCGGCCAGTGGAGAAATCCCCGGTGAGAGTTGGTGCACCCACAGAAAAAATGGCTCGTGGCACGTACTAAGAGAAAAAAAAGAAAAATTGTACAAAGTACCACAAAAAACATGTGTCGGGCACCTCCGAACAGTTGGGTATGCGGCCCAGGTGCTGCAGTCCGACATTCGCACCGCCCCACCCCAAAACAGGGTGGGTGACATCGGTTTGGGTATACCCCGGCCGCACCGAGGACCTCAGTGGGTTCCTGAGGTAGAGGTCAGCAAAGGTTAACGGTCAGTCCCACTTTCCACTATGGTATTTGAGGGCTTTTGGTCAATGGAAATCTGTACTTTCAATCGCAAATTCATAGTAATGCAACATCCGATGTCTCTTGAACTATTCCACTATGGTATATGAGTGCTTTTGGTGAACGGAAATCCGTACTTTCAATCGCAAATTCACACTAATGCAACATCCCTTTCGTTCGCCAATTCCCAAATTCGCAAATGTGAGCATCGCAATAATAATAACTGCAAAATTGTACAAAGTACCACAAGAAACATGTGTCGGGCACCTCCGAACGGTTGGGAATGCGGCCCAGGTGCTGCAGTCCGACATTCGCACCGCCCCACCCCAAAACAGCGTGGGTGACATCGGTTTGGGTATACCCCGGCCGGACCGAGGACCTCAGGGAGTGGGTTCCTGAGGTAGGGTAATGGTCACTTTTGCGAAGCAAGGTGGTACGGGTGCCACTTGAGGATGCCTCATCCACATCGATGCACTCCACCTTCACAGCTGGCTTGCTTGGGACGCCACGGCGGCGAAACCTTTTTGGAGGCAGTGCCTCCGGGATAAGGGACTCACTGCTGCTGCTGCTGCTGCTGCTCGCACTGGGGGTGCCACTACTTGTAGAATCACCGCTGTCCGTATGTGAAGATGTGTCACTGGATGCCGTAGAGGAATTACCAGAGCTGTCTGAAGTTGTTGGTCAGGCCGACGAATTATTTGCATCCACAATAATGCGCCTATGCAGCTTGACAGCACGCATTGGTTGGGTCCGCTTGTGTGGCCGAGTCCGACACGGGACCAATATCAAACGATGCGGCCGAGTCCTCGGCACTGTTTGTCACCACCGTCACCTTCGTCCCCTGTTCGCGGTTTGTACTATGCTTACCTACCACTGCCTTACCTTTTGCCCGTTCCTTGGCCAATTGTTTCCGCTGTTTTTTGGTTAGATAAGGGTTCGCACTGGCATAGTTGAATGTTGGCCACTGCTGTACCGCGGCCATCATTGCAAGGGTTCAGCGCCGTTGTCCACTCCGCTCGGCACCACAACGGCCACAGATGCAGTACACATCCATTTGCGGCTGGCAGGTGTCAGTGGTTATATATACTGACTGGGTGCTCATATGCATGTAGCACCTGAACGTATTGTTGTCCAAAATTTTTGCGAGCAATCGCTTGAACACTGCCCTCCACATGGCAGAGGCACTGACCACACACTGCTCCAAAACCACCCCCCGCATCTCGGGGTGCCATCGATGGACCTCAGTGCGACGGGCACGGCGCCCCAGGAACTTGACATACATTTCATCACCCAACGTCTCTTCAATACTTTTGTCTGCCACGGTAGAGGTGAGGTGGGCAAAGCGCTTGCCAAGCCTCAGGTCCCTCTCTCCTGCCTCATCTGTACAGCCCATCGGTAACCGAGGCAGCTGGAAAACATGTTCCATACCATGACAATACAGGGACTGTGTGCTACCCTCCTCACTGTATTCCAGGATACGGTGCATCAGAAACACATGAAGCAGGCCCCAGATGCGCCATTCACTGGTGGGTATTTGTAGGGTACCACTATAGATCAGAACAACAATGTGACAGATCGAGAGGAACAACACATGGTAAGGCAACGGAAGAGCAACATCTTGTGCAAGCCGTGACGCAAGCGACCGGGCCTCCCGACCCGTTAGCGAAACAGTGGTCCGGAAGCGGCGTCGCACTGACGAGCGATGCTGACGGGATTCAACAGGCAGTTTTCTGATACCGTAGCGCGGGGGGAGGAAATCCCCGACGCGGGTATGGGCCCCACCGATTGGAAAATCGGGGAGCGGGGAGGGGGGCTGGGGGCGTGGGTGGGCGCAGCTCCCCTCTGTGCATCTGCGTGAGGGTGAGCCTCCCTTCCGAGGTGCGCTTGGGGAACAGGGCACGTCAAGTGGGAGGTGGGGGTGGAGGGGGAGGGGGAGGGGGGGCTGTCGTAGGCCGCATAGGCAGCAGGGAGACCCGTCGGTGCTGAACCATATCCGGCAACGTTGGCTTACCATGGGGAGGTGCAAGGTGGCATGTGGCAGGCTGCACAAGCAGCAAAGAAGTCCGGGGCTTTGGGGCTTGGGTCGCCCGAGCTATGAGCCTCGCACGCTCCAGCGAGCGGTTGAAAAAGTGCGAACGGCTGAGGCGCTGGCCGCGCTGCCACATCTAGACCTGGCCATGACGGTGCAGGGCAAACGCGTAGCGTGACCATTCCATGTCGAACCGACTGTCCAGCTCCGGCAGGGGTAGCCGCAGGAGCTGTTGAGTCCGGGGGGTAAGAGGGTCACTACCCCAGGCTAGGGGCAGGGTGGGGACATGTGCGGGGGCGAATTTCGGGGGGGGGGGGGGCTGGGTAGTTGGGAAGGTGGTGTTGGAGGGGAAACCGCATGGGGCACAAGGGGTATGGGTGACGGAGTCCAGTGTGATGGGGGCGATGGGGGGCTGGGCAGGGATGTCACAGTCAGAGGCTGGGGTTGGGGTGCTGGGGGTGATGGTGGTGACAACCAATTGGGCAATTGTTGCTGAAACATCCATTCCATGGCTGTGAGGACAGGACAAGCTTGGGGCATAGCAGGCGCAAATCCAAAACTAATGCAATAGCAAAACAACCAGTTGCTCACCCTTCTTATGTCCCCCCACTCAACACTATAGAACCTGAAAAATCAGTCAAGTATTCAATTCAACACAAAGACCCAAAGCACCTCCAACAAACAGCACAAAAAATTTGCGTCATGTGCATGCACAGGTACCATCCACAACAATCAGTGTTTGACTCTACCAGGGGGTGGCCCCTCGTGGTCCATGGTCCCCCATCCCTCCAGTGCCGTACAAATAGGCACCTTCATCGGACGCGGCCGGCACTTAAGGGGCTCTCCGGTCAAAAAAATATTTGTGAAGAACAACAATGGTGATGCACAGTGCACATTGGGCAGGGCATGTGGAGGGAGGAAAGATGTTAAGGGTTATGTAGCAAAAGATCTGTCAAACAAAGGAATGATGGTGGGTTGGATACATTGGGAAATGCATGCAAACGGGGTGTTCAATGGGTTGGGTCTGACCTGACTTTTCTGAAAACGCCTACCGATTGGGTAAGGCATGTTGGCAAAAATCCATGAGGAGGATCCTGAGCGGCCCCCGGATAAATCCCAAGCGATGTCCCGAGCGCCCACCGGAAATATCCCAAGAGATTTCCCAAGCGGCCACCAGATAAATCCCAGGTGATATCCCGAGCGCCGACCGGATAAATCCTCGGCGTTTTTCCGAGCGGCCAAAAAATTTACCCCGAGCGTTTTTTTTTCGGTTCGGGATTTATCCTAGGCGTTTTGGCAGCGATGGTTCCGAATCCCGGCGCGTGTACCCGGGTATTTTCGCTAAATCCTGTGGGAAATGGGTAGAGATTTGGACATACGAAGCAAAGCGATTTGCGACATGTGGTGCGGAAAACCGGGGTAATTACACACCTTCTCCGGACAGGGGCACTTGTATTCCTTCTTCTTCTTGTCATACTTGACCTTGCCGTCCGAGCGGTGTAGTGCATCGTCATTGAAGCCCAATGCATCTCACTGGCGATGCCTGCGCGCGTGAGGATGAGGCTGCTAGGTAGACGCAACCGGGGGCGACGGGGACCCGCACCATGTTGTCCGCCATGGGAGGGGGGATCCACCACCGATGGTACCAGGGCATCGAGCACTGCTCGGCATTCTTCTCCTTTCACCCCAGTCCCTCCTTCGTGAATGGGCACACACTAATGGCAGCGGTCCCAAACCAAGTCCCAATGACCCACACGTCACCCATGTAGGGGACTTTCTTCTCCATCCCCGGGGGCGTTTTCAGGGGCGCCAAGCTACTCAACCTTGGGGCATGTGGTGCAGGGGGCTGCAAAGTACTGCCCGAAGAGGTTGCCGGGGGGTCCTCCTCCGCCTCTCCCACCTCGGGTACCTCCGGCTCAACAAGCATCATGTCCGGGACATTGCCAGGTTCCACCACATTTGGGGGTGTGCAAAATTTTTGCGGCACAAATGGGATGCAGCGTTCTAGGGCGTTGTGCGGAACCCCTCATTAGAACACCAGTTTTGGAACACCCACTTAACCTCAATTTTGGGGCAAACCACCTGAAAAAGTGGATTCAGCACCCTCCAAACCCCCGCGACCCCTTGCTTTCCCCACACAACCCGCATCGTAGGGGTGGTTTTTTTGGGGGGGGGTCAAAGAGTTAGAGCAGAGTTAGAACAGAGTTAGAACACAGTTAGAGCACCTTGCTCTAACTAGTTAGAGCACTAGTTATCGCGCGATAACTCAGTTGTCGTGTGGTTATCGCAGGTAGTTATCGCGCACCCCTCCTCCATCCCTCCCTAGGACAAACAACACAAAACACTTGGCACAAAGCATGTATGGTCTTTCTTCATACAAAGTCATCAATGTGTGAGGCCTTGGCTGCCTCCAGTCCCAAAAGCCCTTGCTCCAAGGCGTTCATGGACATGCAATGGTGCATGTGGCGGAGGGACATACTTGGCCTGACCAAGGACCAACCCTTGAAACAATTTTTGAGCCCTCTCTTGTAAGGCCCATGCCGATACTCCGTTGGGATGGAGGAAAACTGAAAAATTTTCCTCCATTTCTGGGCAAAAAAAGTGGAATGTGCCAAGCACCAATGGATCCACCTAGTGAAGGACCAACCTGAGTCTCCCCAAGCTTTTGAAAATTTTGTGGTCAACGCCCGGTGGCGTCCCACTTGGGACAGAGTGTACATCTCCCTCACCCTCCAAAGCTCATACAAACCCTCAATGCAGTTTACCATGACATGCACAACAACCCATAACGGAGGTCCACCACGGGTCCTCACTGTGGGGACATGCTCTTTGAGGCAATCCACAAATTGCCTTTGGAAGGGGGGGAGGTTAGGAAAACTTTGGTGCTTGTGGGATGGAAATCTTTTTCTGTGGCCCTTGAGGCCGAGGGGAGACGTTCCCTCACAGGAATGCCTGAGGTCTCATCCTTCACGGCTTGTTTGAAGGCCTGCAAAGCTGCAAGAGCTTGGGCCTTACCACCAAGGGGGAGGGCCTGAAGGGTGGTCTCAGTGCGCTTGGCAATGCCATTTAGAATGCGGCATGCTGCATGTTGGTAGTCCCCCGGCCGCCTATAAGGGGTCACACTTCTCAAAAATGCCCCCCATCTTGAGGTGGACTCCACCCCCATTTGCTCAACAATATTATTGGGGTCTTTGCAAAACCAACACTTAGACCCAGCCCCCCCCATTGCTTGCATCCCCTTCCCATCCCCTGTCAAAATGACAATGCAAGTCAAAAATTGGTTTTGAAAGAGGATAACGTCCTCCTCCACATCCCTCACCTCTTGGTTGAGGTTGGCGGAGATGTCCAGGCTTCTCAAAAAAGCTCGTTCATCCCCGCCATCCATGCAAAACCATGAGGCCCATAGCTTCAGCTTCGAAGCATACTTTGCCCCCCCCCCCCCCATACATTGACCCATACATCCGCACGAGTTGAGGATGCCTTCCACAACGAAGTCGCATCAACTGAAATGACAACAATGGCAACGCCACTAGGGGGGGGTTTCCCAATAACTTGGGCCATATATATTGCATTCTGCACAATTGATTGCAAAGGCACATGGGCAGCTACCCTATTGCGGCCTGTTGTAGACTTTACAATGGTTGCTTGGGGAAAGTAGGACATGACCCGTTGCCGAACGGTCCTTAGGTCCCGTTGGGTACAATGGCGGGGCATTCGCAAAAGGGGCTGGTGGGAAAGATGCACGCTGCATGCCATGCGTAGCATGCTCGGGGCCTCATGCTCCTGAGCGGTGAATGCAACATGGCCACCAAATGGGCCAACCAGGGCAGTGCACGCCCCACCATTTAAACAATATGGTGAGCATAACCTAGCATACCAACAATACCCCCCCAAAACACCCATTCTGTCACATGTACCTAGTCGTTCCGTGTGCCCATGGGATATGAAAAAATGAGTTTAGCACTCTGAAAATAAGGGGGGGGGGGGGGGAACCAGAAAACCAATTCCATACACCCACACCTGTGTGTGGCAATCCACACTTTTTGAGGTATTTGGCAATATACTCGAAGTATTGGAGAAGTATTCTTGCCGTATACTTCGGGGTATACGGCCGTATACTCGGAGTATACGGGGACTTTCTGCCTCCCACCCATGCCACCATTCTCATCAACTACACCCCCCCTTGCAAGTACTCATGATCCTGCAACCCCCAAACACATTGTACACATAAAAGAGCAAAGCACAAGAACACAAGAAGCATCCATGTTTGATGTCCCATCCGAAATGTCAAATGTGATCCACTTCCGCATGTTATATATACCTAATATACATACTTATGCACATTGGGCATCAAATCATATCACATGATGTATACCTACATGTGCTTTGGTGCAGAATGCTTCTTCCGCATGCGTTGCATGCCAAACCTGATCCCCTCTCTACCCAAACCCTTTCCCCCAAACCACAACCGGATGCCCCAATCCAGGGCATCCAGGTGCAGAGCATGCCTTCGTCCCCATCGGATGACATAAGGCTTGCTCAGCTTCCACCCTTGAAAACGATGGCGGATGCCCATTTTAAAACTTTTGTTCCTCCATTCCGTGGGAATGGCGGAAAACTTAATAAAATTCCCCCACCTTTGGAGATGTGCCCCACTGTGGCACACCACCCAATGCACCCAAACCGGAACACTCCACCCCAATGCCCCCCATGCCTTGGTGAATTGTGTAACCATGCATGCATAACGGTGGCGTTGATCCATGGGAACAGGACCCACATGGCGCCAAATCTTTTGCATATAGTAACAGGCCTGCAACACGAGGTGCAGGACAGCACTGGTTTTGAGCCACATGTTGCCCTCCCACCTCACAACATGGGTACAATACATTGCAAGAATGTGCACCAACTCGGTTTGCAACTCAGGTGTTTCAAAAAAAAGGCGGGAGGCGTTAATGTCGAGAGTGTGTTCCTTGTCTTTGGAGGGAGCACGCATCACTCTCTCAGCCACAGGGATGTGCTTCGCCTCTTGGCGGAGGTTAGAAATGAAATGGGACACGGCCCTTAGGGCTCCTGTTGAGCCCCATGTGCGGGCACTGTCCTTGAGACGTTTCCCAATGCCTGTCCCCACCCTTGCACAACAATGTGCCACATCTCCAACATTGCGGACGGGAGGGATGCAAGACATAAGGGACCCAATGCGAGGAAGCACTGAAAATTCTGCAATTGCAAATAAATGGGCTTGAAATTGGTCATACTTGAGATCGCAATTCCAACATTTCCCACCCGAACCCGACATCATGACTTTCCCATCCCCACTCTTAAAACACAATAATTTTTTGGGAGTTCCCCCAATTTCTATGCCGCCCTCGGCTTCAAGTTTTTTAACTTGGTCATTCAATTTCCCCACGGCATCCATCCTTTGCAGATGGGCCATATCATCCCCCCCATCAAAAACCCACCATGAGGCCCATGCCTGACCATCATGCTGTGCCCCCCTATCCTCCCATAGGTCCACAAACGCGTCGCAGCGTGTGGCACTGGCATTATGAAAAACAGTGGCATCGGAACGGATTACAACAGCCAAATATGTATTCTCCTCATACTTCCGAATGCTGTCCTCAACATGGGCACATGCAACCATGGTGGTGACAATATCATGCAATTCCACCACCCCACATGTCGCGTACCCCCTTTAGTGGCCACCTCCAAAACCCTCCCCTTGGACAGGTAAGGAGTGACGGTCTTACGCACTGCCATCACATGGTCCCAAGTGCATGTGGTCCTCATGCAAACCTTCAATGCCCGGATGGACAAGTGGTGCCGCCGCATCCATCGGAGTAGGTTAATTGCCTCCTTGTCGGCCGCATCCACCTCACCATCTTTTAAATGATCATGAGGCCTTGGGCATGGGGTCGCAAAAGTACATCATCACCAAGCAATGTTGATGCTACCGATTGCATCCACAAAAGTCTTTGCCGTTGCCCTCTTTCCCCGCAATCCTAATGTAAAAAAAACAGGGTGGGCCATATGATGTGAAACAAAATAATGTGGTGGCGTTGACGTTTGTGGATGCAGATCACATACTGCATAGGGGTTCAATTGCCGGTGTTTGATTCCCTCACAAAATTCTTGAATACTCTCGAAACAGAGCCCCTTCTCCTTCGGATGGGCATTCGCAAACATAGTGCTTAGAATAATTGCTGCAGAAACATGTTCCAGGCATATGTGGGCCAGTTGCCCAATGGAACCGTGCGCGCAGGCGCATGCAACAGTGGCACAACATGCAAGATTCGGCACAAATCGTTCGCCGTATACTTGGAATGCACGGCCGTATACTCAAAGGTATACGGCCGTATACTCGGAGGTATACGGTCGTATACTAGTAGTATACGGTGCTCCCTAGTGGCCCCAAGGACGAAAGCCATAGGCCAATAACTCTTCAACAGATTCATCAGGGAGGTAATCCGTGTTGCACCCATTGTAGAAAACAATGGCATAGCGCTCCCCCCTCCATGGGGCAAGCCCGTGGTGGGCTTTGGAGTTGAAAACCACAGCCGGCCAGCCCTTGTAGGCCTTCGCATCCACAACACCACCTCCATGTACATCCAACCGCATCGGGCTCCCTTGCGTGGGACTATGGAGCACTCCACCATTTTCAACACAAACCTCCCCACCACTATGTGCCCCGACAACGCAAATGGCGGAAAACGGAGAAAGATCCTTCATATGGCGATGGCACGGCATTCTTTGTGAAGTATCGCATTGTACCACTTGAATGGTGGTCCAATGGAACCACCTTGGAAAATTTGCATGCGCATGTGCATTTGAAAGGCAAATTAGCTCCTTTTGCCTTTCATTCCCGCTGCACAAGCGCGCACGGCGCCAATCCTTCCCCTGCCTGTGTGTCTCTGTAGGCCCAAACTGCACATTGTGCACTTGTACACCCGAGATGTGCACCTTGCGGTGCACCAACTCTCGGCATAAAGCTGCAAGGGTGGGGTTGGATGGGGGCAGTCATTGCGGCTTTGGGGGCAGGCCACGTTCTGGGGAGGCGGACTGACTGCCCTGAGTCCCACTGCCCTGACTCCCAGACCCTTGGGCTGGGGGTGCAGTCCATGCGACACTATGGGCCACAATAAGACCTCGCCCACTCCTCGTTGGCCTTGGCCGCTTGGAATTGCGTATGCACCTCCTTGGCCTTGAGATGCCACTCATGGGCACTTGTGGTAGCCTCGGCCAACTTGGCCTCCAGGTCCACAATCCTCCTCTCCTTGGCGTCACCCTCAGCATGGGTAGGCTTGAGGTCCTCCTTGAGGGAGGCATTGGCCTCCCTCAAGGAGGCCAGGGAAGTCCGGCTGAACTCCCCAATCTCCTTGGAAATGTTCAGCCGGGGCTTCCCTGTACCCTTCGTGAACCGGGGATAAGTGGCCGTTTGAATAAACGCGTGAATTTCGCGTGAATTTACCCAAATTTTGAGGTTTTCGGGGGAAAACGCCATATTATTGGATCCTTTTGAGGGATTTGAGGGGGTAAAATTCTTCTCCCGGCTTCATTACGCATCATCCAATGAAGGTCCCGTCCCAAAAGCATCCACCATGCCCAAACCGCGCCCAAAACGAGAGGTGCCAAAACCCGTGAATTTATGCGTGAATTTGGGTGCGTGAATTTCACATTCACGCGAATCTCACCAAATGTGTTGAACCGTGTGGCTACTTCAAGCCTCTGATTTGCACACATTTGTTAGATCTCACTTTGGGCGAAGATAGCACGACAAAAGCACACGATGGCACCACATTACAAGCAAAACATAGCAAAAATAGGTGAAATTCATGGTACCGTGAATCTCAAATTCAAACGGCCGGTTCACGAAGGGTACACCCAGGCCCACCACAACACCACTAACAATGTCAGTGGTGCTGGCACAGCGAGGTCCCCCAGGGCCTCACATGCGCCACGGCGGGCAGCCGCTTCAATCCCCCCCAGCCCCCCAAGCCCCTCAAGCCCCCCCCAGCTCACAGCAACAGCAGCAGCAGCGCCGGAAGGCTTCGGGGCCTTCCGGGTGGGGGGGGGGGGTGCAGGGGTGGCGCGCGGCTCAGCGGGCTCATCATGCGCCCGCTTCAGCCCCCTCCCTCCAAGCTGTTTCCCCGCCCTCGCGGCCAACTCGGCCTCGAGGGCGAGGGAGTGCTCCAGGGGGCAGGCTCCCCCCCAAAACTTTGGAGCACCATGATGGAGTCCGAAATGCTCCATTTCCCCCCCTTGGTGCTCAAAAAAACCTGCACCTTCCTGGAGCTCTTGCTCCACACTGCAGCCCCCCAAATGGCCTCCACAACCCCCTCCTTCGAATTTGTAATGACCCTAATGGGCGGGCGAATATCATACAGTGCACCACTGGCACGGACATTCAATCGGATTTAGTACCCAGTGACTTTGACAGTGGTGGATGCCAGGTCGGAGGGCCCATTGGCAACATCCCCCCGACCCACTGGAATGGATTCCACGTACTCCCGACCGGAGACCACTTGGCCCGCGGCAGCCTGCGGCGCCACCAACTCCACCTGGGGCTCGGCCACTTCGTAATCGGTGATGCTCCGCAGTGGCCAAGGATCATACTGCACCTGCATGGGAAGAAAGGGTGGAATGCTAACAAAGAACTTGTCAAAATGGATTGAAATTGGCAACAAATACTATGAGTATACGGCCGTATACCTCCGAGTATACGGCCGTATACCCCCGAGTATACGGCTGTATACCCGGAATGGGTGGCAAGATATACGGCCGTATACTCGCGGTATACGGCCCTATACTGGGAGTATACGGCGGTATACCGTGGGTATACGGCCGTATACACAAGGTATACCGCCGTATTCCAAGACCATGGCACTGGGTGGGTGAGAGGCATGCATGCTACACTTGCAAACGAAACGTTCCCAGTTCAAACCCCACTGCCCTCAAACATGCAAAAACGTGTGTACGCCATTGAAGAATCCTGGGAAGAAATTGAAGAGGTTGCTGATCAAAGAAAGTTTCAACCTAAAGAACTGCAACCATATAGAGAGGCGCTGAAGACAGGCAAAAAAAAGCCCACCAGTGACCCTACCTTTTGAAAAAAATGACACTTAATCAATAACAACAACACAGTTCACCCCATGCCCAGAGCCCAAAAATACCTAATTGCAGATGCACCACAGCTCTTGCTTCTCCTCTTCCTCCTCCTCCACGTCCTAAACTTCTTCCCCGGCCTTCCCTTGGCCTTCCTTGACTTTGCCTTGGGCTTCGGCTTCGACTTCTTCTTTCTTGAGACGGTCTTGAATGGCCACCACTTCACCCAACCGTAGCTCTCCGCCAGTGCAACATCCATGAGGTGGTGCTTGTGCCCAAGTGCAAACCAGTGCAAAACCCCGCCAATTGTGGCATCGGTGGAAGCCAAAGCAACACCACCAATCAAACCCCTCGAAACCACCAATGAACCAGGGGGACAAGCAAGGAAAGTGCCATCCGAGCCCACAGAAGGCAAGGGGTTAGCATGCATTTGCCGCAATGGGCACTCCTCGTACGACGGGTGACCCTCCACCCCAACTCGAAGGGGGCTGGGGGAAAAATTTTCATGAATTGCAAAAAAAGTAGCCCCATCAACGGGCAAGTAGAACTGCAGTGAGGCCGGACAACGACCCCATGCAACACCACTGTGTTGCGTCATTGTCACCTTGATTCCAAGCGCCCTCGTGACAGGCACCACACTGCCCCTCCACGGCGTGGGTGGCACACATTGGCACGTTACCACATGTAACACAAAAAACTGTGGTAGCATCAGTCACATCCAACAACACCTCACAAGCAACTGCACCACAAGTGGCATGAGGGCCTTGAGACCGTTCGGGGGATGCGGTCGCTTTGCTGGCCCAAGGGGGAACAACAATAGGGCAAGTGTTGTTGTAGTCGAACCTTGAGGTACCAACCAAAATGAAACCAAAAACACGGGGCCAATGGGGGTTAGTGGTAGGGCAAATACCTCCGCGATGCACAGTAAGTGCATTGCCCAACCACACATCCCCGACGTCCAATGGGGCCAACGGGGCCTCCACCCAAGGGTTCGGGAGGCCCGTGTGTGATGCAACCACGAAATCCCCAACACAACCATCGTCCGGTGTGGGCGGGACATCGGGAACAAGCAATTAACATGGTGTTGGTCCGGACCGGTGACATAGCTCAGGTTAATGTCACGGTGCCAACACTGTTTTTTTTTCCACATCCACTGTACCGGCCTTCACCACCATAAAGGTGGTAACATTCACGACCGGACAGTTCCAACCCAAATGAGTCTCCAAGTGGGGTATAAGGACCTCCCTTGCAAAGCTGTACATTGCACACACCTTCCAGTGGAGTGAATGTGCGGCGGGTGTCGCTGCAAGAGTTCGGCGGGCCAATCCTCATAAAAATATTGACCCCCGCATCCCCCCTAAGTTCCCCATACTCATCCTGAAGCTTGTCCATCCAATCAACAGAAATGAAGCCAGTTCGGAAAGCATGGCCCCATTGCTTGAAATCCTTGAGGTCGTCGACATGACGATGATCGACGTCCGCAACGGGGATGGAGACTGGATGGTGTTCAACACCAAAAAGGGTGGTGGTGGTGAGGGGGAAGAAAAGGGAGGGGTGCATCCCAGTACCCTTGTACCAGGTGGGGAGGGTGTGGCCCTCCAAATCGGCATGCCAGGATCATGCCGACCGGGAGTGGAGGGAGTAGAGGGGGGCGGTGTCCTCCCAATGCCCCCGCTGCACTTGCTGGGCCTTCCACTCCCATTTGCGCCAGCCAGCGGCCAGGTCCCCCGAGACCTGAGCCACCCGGCATCTCCCAATCCCTCAAATAGAAACTCATCCCCCTATTTGGTCCCCCACAGCTTTTTGTTAATGTGCTCCACGACAGCGCGGGCATCCGTGTCATGGAGCTGCAGCACAATAGCTTGCAGATTAGGGTTGTTGTCAAACAACGACAACAAAGGGTCAGTGAGGCTGTGGGGTTGGGCAACGCTGGGTTGCGTTACCTTCAATAGGGCCACACACAGGGGTGTCCAAGGTGGATCAAGCACAATTCTCAAGAGAAGCCCAAGACACGGTGCGTGTGCTGTCGGGGCTGTAAACACCTGTGTGCACTGTGCGGAGAGCTACGTGGTCGGCCCACTTCTTCAAAAAGGCATGAGTGCCCACATCAGTCATGGTGCCAGAAAAAGAGGGACCGGGAGAGCAAGAAGCAACATAATATGGATTAGAATGGACACACATGGAGACATACATTGCAATCATGAGTGAAGTATGGGCCTAGATTGGTTTCCAGTGGTGTGCAATTGTTTGGCAAAGGCAAAGCATGCAACAAGATGGGCACAAAAGGCACAACAATGGAATCTCAACTTGAAACAACCACCTGGTGCAAACAAATACTCCCTGAAGACGGCCGTATACTCCAGAGTATACGGCCGTATACTCCAGAGTATACGGCCGTATACTGAGGTATTGGAGCCTTGAGTTTACAGCCGTATACCCCAAGAGCCCAAAATGGGGTATTTTCAAACACAACATTGATCATCACAATTGGCAAACTAGAGGTATTCCCCAACCCACCTATGAATGCATTGTGCATTGTACATTCGTAGCCACCTGTGCATGCCACATACCCCTTTCTCCCAAAACCCCCTTTTTTACCCGTATACTCCCAGGTATTCCTGGTATGCCAGGTTATGCTCACCATAAAACTTCTCCTTTGGTGTTGGTGCCACACACAATGTGGGGATCACCCAATAGAACTCGCACCAGCCGCTGAACCGCCTTCAACCGCCGCCGCCGTGCCTTGGGGCATTGCAAATCGGTGTACCGCGGCGTTAGCCGAGTTCAGAGCCCCAAGGGCCTCATTAACAGCATTATCCATGAAGAATAAGAGGGCCTGGACACGAAATGAGGGAGGGTTTTGAAGCAACGGCCCAAAAAACACACGCGGTAACCCACGCGATAACCCCCGCGATCACTAGGTCATCGCGCGAGAACCCCCGCGATAACCCCCGGCGATAACTAGTTAAAGCGCGATAACCCAGCGCGATAAGTAGTTAGAGCACCCAGTTAGAGCGCGATAACTACCGCCATAACTAGTTAGAGCAGAGGTTAGTGCGCACTAGCTGGAGGGGTTAGAGCAAGCATTGGGCACCCTAAAACCCATGGCCACAAGCTGCTGCCGCCACGTAGCCGTGCACTGCAGCACCCCCCCGGCACTCTAAAAAATCACGCTCCATTGCTCGCCCTCCCATGGCAATGGAGCGTGTACTGCCCGGGTGTTGAACAACACCGGGGCTTGGGGGGTGGCCTTGCATGCCCAACCCTCCACCGCCCTACCCTTTCACACCATGTTCAAAACGACTCGCCACAGGGCGCCTCGTGTTGACATCCCCCATCGTAAACCCCTGGGGACGGCCAAGGCGACGGACCCCAAGGAGCTTTTGATGGTGCTCGCACCAAGCGTGGGCGGCAGCAAGGGCCATTACAAAGAATTTGAGAGCTAAAGCGAAGAGGGGAAACATGGAACAAGAGAAAATGAAGCGCGATAACCTACACGATAACTCGCGCGATAACTAGTTATTGCGCGATGACCCACGCGGTAACTCCCGCGATAACTAGGTTATCGCGCGATAACCCACGCGATAACTAGTGCTCTAACCCCGTTCTAACCCCGTTCTTCTAGTAACTAGTTAGAGCACAAAAAGACCAAATCGCAAAAAGTGCAAAACGGGCAAGACCGAGCAAACGAGACATGCAAGGCACATTGTTGCATCATAGTGCACCCTGGTAACATGTGAAATTCCGGGTTCCAACCATATTAACAACACCCAAAGTTGGGGGGGTTCCGCACCACGCCCTAGAATACCGCACCCCAAAGGGGAAAAAAATCGTCCTCCCCGGCCCGCCAGCTCCACGATGGATCAACGTTCCATCCATCAACAACACACTGCCACGCTTTTGCTGGACCAGACACGTGCCACGTGTTGGACGTGTGGTAGCCATGGCTGGTCCCCGCTGCAATTTGCAAAGATTTTTTTTGGGGATCATCCTGCAGGGATATGAAAACCACCCTCATGTCCGCGCCACCCCGCAACGTAAGCATGAAATCGCGGTGCAGCTTGGTAGCCCCTCCAAGGGGGGGGGGGGGGCTCCATCCGTTCCACCAACCGGGGCTCCCTGTCCTCCAGGTCATCCAGCACCGGGAAAAGGTCTGCAAAAATGCGCAGCAAACGCCACTTGATTTGCGAGGGGAGCCACTTGTTCACCGTTCCCGGGGCGGTCTACCGGCGCCCATCACCTTGGTTGTGACCCTGAAGGAGGATGTCTTCCCAATTCTCATCTCCCTCCCATTGCAGGGCACACAACTGATCCACCACGTCCGATGGCAGAATGTCCTCCACCAAACGGTAGCCTGTGGCCTCATACTCCTCGGGGGTCCTCGAGGGCGCATATCCGGCAACGGATGCCGAGACACAAGGTATTTCACTGCGATGTATGGCGACGGACAACCCATACCAAGCGCAAAACATGCGTCCTATATTACAAAAATTGTGGACTGCGTCAAAGCAGGGATGGCCGGTCCTTTCAAGGCCTCGCGCCGATCCACGGACTGAATCGCTATGTAGGCCGACCAGTCCGCAAATTTGGACTCCCGGACAAAAATGTGTGTGTCCGTATCGAGGCGCTCATCCCCATGTTTCACCTTGACGGGGTCTGACCACATCCGTCGGTTACCGGCCTGCTTTTCCCGATCCGCATCCGGCACATGGTACCCCGACACATATTGCCTTTGGGGGCCTTGGGCACGTTGCATCATGGCAAACAATGCCGTTAACGTCTCTGCGCTAAGTTGCAGGATTATCCCCATTGGGGCAGGCCAGTGGTATAGGCCCAGAGCAAAATTGCTCAAAACTCCCTTGGTCAAAGCAACCAGACCGGCCTGCAGGTTGACCCTCCACAAATATTGCAAGGGTTCACCTTTTTCCTGCTGCAATTTTTGCAGCCGCTCTCTCACCGAGCAAACATCCTCGGGGATAGCCGGCAACCCCTTAATCTCCTTCACCGAGAGTGCACAATCCAACACCTGGATCCCAGTTCCCGCCACATTTTCCACACCCACCACCTTCACATACTCATCAACAAGCTCCTTGGTGGGCTCGTGGGTAGTGCGGGGAGAAGTCTCCGGGGGTGTGTTGAAAAAGAAGAAGAGGGCTTGGGCGGTGGATGCGGGTCCCCGGGGGCTTGGACAGCAGCCTTGGCTTTGGACGTCTTGCCAAGCATGTCCCATGAAAGAGAAGCCCCTAAGAGTGAAGAGGCAATTACATGGAATTTGTGTGCGCAAAAGACCTAATTGGCATCCGCAACGGAATTCACGAGACAAGTAAATACACCCTTTTACGTGCGTAAATTACCCTTTTTGCGTACGAGCTGAACTTATAGTAACCACGCAAATACACCCTTTTACGTGCGCAATTTGGCAAAAAAGGCAGCAAAGGGCAATAATTGCATGTACCTGGGGGTGGTGTGGTGCGGGACACGCAAAAGTGCCAAAACACCTCCGTTTTCACCCATATTTCAACCTATTTGTATGCAAATTTGTCCGTTACACATCCTAAGAGAGGGCAAAGCGAGCAAACACGCACAAAGCAAGTTATTGAATGTTTATCCATTTTACCTAGTTTTTACCTAGTTTTTACCTATGAAACACTTTGGGCCTTTACTTCGTAGTAACAAAGCTTCCGTATCCGCACACCCACGGCACCGCCCAGCACCCTAGCGACCCTTGTGCCGCCACCCGCGCCGAGCACAGGCCTCTTAGCGGGGTTAGCGCTAGTGACACACCGCTCCCGTCTTCGACCTTGGAAGCTTGACCTTGGGGCGTCCCCCAGATTCGCATGCCCGAGGGTGAACAACGGGTCGGCGGGCTTGTCACCTGCGCCACTGTACCTGGACCCTCTATCTCGGACTCGTCAATAGAGTGCACATCGATAAGTCCACGGCCTGCAATAAGGAGCGGAGGCGGAGCAGCAACCGCCGGGGCTTGGCAAACCGCCCGCAGTCTTGATGGCTTGCGCACGGCCCACGACCCCCACCATTCCCCATCCCCCGAACTCGTATAGGGGGGAGGAATTAACAACGAGTGAAGGGCACGCTAGGGGGTGAAACGCCGTAGGGGGAAGGGGTTCAGCCTGCGCCAGAAACATGTTTGGGGTCCGAATATCCAAATGCCCCCCCCCCCCCCCCAAAACGTGACGTGTAAGCTGTCAAGTGTGTGGTGTTGGTTGCGTGGACGGCATCACAACATGTAGCAGGTGCAAGTCACAAGAATGGAAGAAAGGCTGGTGAAGAGCCAAATACGGCCCTAGGCCCGTTTCGCAAAAAAAAGTTTGGGGGAACAGCTCGAAGAGTGACCTTTAATGCGTGGGATATGTGGCAACATCATTAACTACATACATATCATCAGAACAGGGTATTCTATGATTACTTGGTACGCAAATACATCACGATTGCACATTGAATGCGGACCCCCGCACCACCCTGTTGAAGGTACACCAGCAAGTCATTGTAGCAACCCCAAATCGTCACTCCATTTTGCCCACCAACTGGTATGTGGACCATGGCGTTGAACGTGGAAGGAACGGTAATGGTGCCCATCAAAAGAGGCATGGTGAGCCAAGTATATATCAAGGTATTCACCTTCACCTTTCGTGTAGGCACACGTGGCACAAAAAAGGTATTGCACTAGCTTGCGGATGGGGCCTACAACATGTGGTGTGTGTGCAACAACGCGTGTGACAGCACAGTGGACGGCCCGAAGTGCAACTGCGCTACAGTGGCCACACAATAGCCCCATGCTCACCCATGCGGCACAGCTGAGTAAGAGTGATGCCTAGGACAAGATGTATTATGTAATAGGCTCAAAAATTGACCAGTAAACTAGTGTACTACTTTGCTAGCTATACTTCTGGTAGACACCAAGAGGACTAATAGACTCGGGGTAGTCAATGCATACCACGCGGTCCCAGAGCCAACGAACCCACAGAAGGAGGTGGATTTTTTTGTTTGACTAGATATTTCACCAGAAACTTTTCCCCGTTTTCCCCGCTCAAAAGAGGACGATTTGGGGGATCTCGACATTTGAAAAGAATTTTCCAATCTTTGCCTTCTATCGCTTTCTCAAAAAGCACATTTGTGAGACACTATTACGGTAATACGGTAACAAACATTGTTTCGCCGGATCCGGTCAAACGGCGGATAATCGGTGAAAAAATTACGTTCTGTGTATAGCATCCACGTATTCCTATTGTACTGTATGATATGGACTCTTGTGTACGTTTCACCGGATTCAGATTTGATGACACTACGTAATATAAGGATAACATTGCCGTTGTAGGTGACCTATCTCATAGCACGTGACATATTCATATACAGTTATGGCACTTTTACATGTCGAATTCACTCGTGTGTATTTTTGCCCGGATCCGGCGAACATGTAAGGTCCTAACCCGCAACACAGTGGAAATACCATTGTAATGATATTTGAATGGACTTAGAAACATAACCTTTCGGATATGTCTTACGCGTACCCTTCAATTTACTGTACTCAATATACAGCATGCATAAGGTACATATGTCTATACGTATTTGTAACTACGAAGTAATGTTTCTCAGTAAATAGCAAAAATAAGACGCAAAAATGGGGTAAAAATGAGGAAGTGGTCAAAAACATCATTTTGGTCAAAAATGAGTATGAAATTCAAATCCGGCATGCTAAGAATACCCCCGTGTTCCATGTTCCATGTTGGAAACACCTTCAGTGGTCCCCTACCCCTACCCGAAGCGTTCTCTTGTACCTTTGAGGCCCGGTAGTACGTTTCAGGGATTTTACTTGGTTTTTGCGTGCGTAAAAAGGCCCTTTTGCGTGCGTAAATTGCCCTTTTTACTTACTAGTTTTTTTCCACTCGGGACGCAAAATACCCCTTTTACCTGCGCAAAATCAGGGTAAATGCCGGCTTTTTACCCCCCCCCCCCACCCCTTACACGCAAACACAAACCCACCTCCCGGGTCCAATGCATGCCATGCGTGCAAGCAAACATGGAGGCAATTGCTGGGATCCTTCTTTGCATTGTACCAATCATTTTGTCACACATGTCCAAGTGGTATTCCACCACCAAACCTTCCGAGTATGCACAATAGAAATGTAACATTGTACGACAAACATGCGAGAAACCCTACAACTTCCCCTTACGCATCACCCTTTCCCAGTACTGCTTGGCATTCCCATATGCCTCTTGGCGGGTCCAAGAAGGCTGCCAAACGTTGAACCCCTTGGAATACAACCCCCAATCCAGGTTGTCCTTCCGAAGTACTTCGGCCCACCCCTTCCTCTGTGCTCGGCGTGCCCCCCGTAGGCGAGACCCCCGTTTCTTACTTCCCCCCTTGAAGCTCCTCTTCCTAATCTCACTCTTCAACGACTGATGCCTCCCCTCACACTTAAAAGCACTGAATGTGGACAGGGTACCCCACTCCCTCGCAATCCCCCACATGTGGTCCACCCAAAGGTGGGCCCACAGGGTCACCACAAACCCACAAGCTTTGTGGGCACTCCCCATCTCAGACAAAGCACTTCTCAACACATTCATATCGCGAAGGTCCAACCTCCCCTCTTTCCACACAAGGTCACAAGTCACTGCAAATTTCTCTCCCCACAAACGCCAACAAGCAGTCCATGTCATTGTAACCCCCCCCCCCCCACTTGCACCGGGACTTGTAAAAGATTGTCCCCCTCCAAGTAGTCGGCCATGCAATCCCACCCTTGCCCTTTCACCCATGCCGGCGCGGCAGTTTGCTCCAAACGTTGGGCCTTCTTTCCCACCTTCTCTTGCTCACAATCGGCCGCCGTGGCCGTACGGCTCTCAACCCTAATGTCATCCCAAAAACACTGCCCCCAAACCAACGCCCTCCCCTTTGTCCACCCATGGTGATGCATCAAGGCCTTAATCAACCCATTGCCCGCACAATGCACCAAACGGTCCACCGTTCCCGGGGCGGTCTGCCGGCGCCCACCTCCTTGGTTGTGGCCCTGAAGGAGAATGTCTTCCCAATTCTCCTCTCCCTCCAAAGGCAACGCACACAACTGATCCACCAAGTCCCCTGGCAGAATGTCCTCCACCAAACGGTAGCCTGTGGCCTCAAATTCCTCGGGGGTCCTAGAGGGCGGATCCGGCAACGGATGCCGAGACACAGGGTATTTCACTGCGATGTCTGGCGACGGGCAACCCATGCCAAGGGCAAAAAAATCGTCCTGCGTTACAGAAATTGTGGGCTGCGTCAAATCAGGGATGGCCGGTCCTTTCAAGGCCTCGCGCCGATCCACGGACTGAATCGCTCCGTAGGCCGACCAGTCTCGAAATTTGGACTCCCGGAAACAAATGTGTGTGTCCGTATCGAGCTTCTCTGCCCAATGGTTCACCTTGACGGGGTCTGACCACATCCGTCGGTTACCGGCCTCCTTTTCCCGGTCTGCATCCGGCACATGGTACACCGACACATATTGCCTTTGGGGGCCTTGGGCACGTTGCATCATGGCAAACAATGCCGTTAGGGTGTCTGCGCTGAGTTGCAAGAATATTCCCATTGGGGCAGGGCTCAACCAGTGGTATAGGCCTAGAGCAAAATTGCTCGAAACGCCCTTGGACAAAGCAACTGAACCGGCCTGCAGGTTGACCCTCAACAAATATTTCAAGGGTTCACCTTTTTCCTGCTGTGGGATGCAGCGTTCTAGGGTGTGGTGCGGAACCCCTAGTTAGAACACAATTTCCGGAACACCCACCTACCCTCAATTTTGGGGCAAACCACCTAAAAAAATGGATTCAGCACCCTCAAAAACCCCCCGTCCCCTTTCTTTCCCCACATAACCCTCATTGTAGGGGTGGTTTTTTGGGGGGGGGTCAAAGAGTTAGAGCACAGTTAGAACAGAGTTGGAACGCAGTTAGAGCACCTTGCTCTAACTAGTTATCGCGCTAGTTATCGCGCGATAACTCAGTTATCGCGTAGTTATCGCGTGTAGTTATCGCGCACCCCTCCTCCCTCCCTCCCTAGGACAAACAACACAAAACACTTGGCACAAAGCATCTGTGGTCGTTTTTCATACAAAGTCATCAATGTCTGAGGCCTTGGCTGCCTCCAGTCCCAAAAGGCCTTGCTCCAGGGCGTTCATGGACATGCAATGGTGCATGTGGCGGAGGGACATACTTGGCCTCACCAAGGACCAACCCTTAAAACAATTTTTGAACCTCCTTTTGTAAGGCCCATGCCGATACTCCGTTGGGATGGAGGAAAACTGAAAAATGTTCCTCCGTTTCTCGGCAAAAAAGGTGGAATGTGCCAATCACCAATGGATCCACCTAGTGAAGGACCAACCTGAGTCTCCCCACGCTTTTGAAAATTTTCTGGCCAACGCACGGTGGCGTTCCACTTGGGTTAGAGTGTACAACTCCCTCACCCTCCAAAGCTCATACAAACCCTCAATGCATTTCACCATGACATGCACAACAACCCATAACATAGGTCCCCCAGGGGTCCTCACTGTGGGGACATGCTCTTTGAGGCAATCCACAAATTGCCTTTGGAAAGGGGGGGGAGGTTAGGAAAACTTTGGTGCTTGTTAGATCGAAATCTTTTTCTGTGGCCCTCGAGGCCGAAGGGAGGCGTTCCCTCAGAGGGATGCCTGAGGTCTCATCCTTGAGGGCTTGTTTGAAGGCCTGCAAAGCTGCAAGAGCTTGGGCCTTACCAGGGGTACCAGGGGGGAGGGCCTGAAGGGTGGTCTCAATGCGCTTTGCAATGCCGTTTAGGATGCGGCATGCTGCATGTTGGTAGTCCCCCGGCCGCCTATCAGGGGTCACACTTCTCAAGAATGCCCCCCATCTTGAGGTGGACTCCACCCCCCTTTGCTCAACAATCCCATTGGGGTCTTTGCACAACCAACACTTAGACCCAGCCCCCCCCATTGCTTGCATCCCCTTCCCATCCCCTGTCAAAATGACAATGCAAGTCAAAAATTGGTTTTGAAAGAGGACAACGTCCTCTTCCACATCCCTCACCTCTTGGTTGAGGTTGGCGGAGATGTCCAGGCTTCTCAAAAAAGCCTGTTCATCCCCGCCATCCATGCAAAACCATGAGGCCCATAGCTTCACCTTCGAAGCATATTTTGCCCCCCCCCCATACATTAACCCATACATCCGCACGGGTAGAGGATGCCTTCCACAAGGAAGTCGCATCAACTGAAATAACAACAATGGCAACGCCACTAGGGGGGGGTTTCCCGATAACTCGGGCCATAGATATTGCATTTTGCACAATTGATTGCAAAGGCACATGGGCAGCTGCCCTATTGCGGCCTGTGGTAGACTTTACAATGGTTGTTTGGGGAAAGTAGGGCATGATCCGTTGCCGAACGGTCCTTAGGTCCCGTTGTGTGCAACGGCGGGGCATTCGCAAAAGGGCCCGTTGGGAGAGATGCATGCTGCATGCCATGCGTAGCATGCTGAGGGCCTCATGCTCCTGAGCGGTGAATGCAACATGGCCACCAAATGGGCCAGACAGGGCAGTGCACGCCCCACCACTTAAACAAACTTCGCCTTTGGTGTTGGTGCCACACACAACGTTCGGGTCACCCAATAGAACTCGCACCAGCCGCTGAACCGCCTTCAAACGCCGCCGCCGGGCCTTGGGGCACTGCAGATCGGTGTACCGCCGGAGGTTAGCTGTGTTGAGAGCCCGCAGGGCCTCATTGACAGCACTATCCATGAAGAATAAGAGGACCTGGACACGAAATGAGGGAGGGTTTTGAAGCAAGGGCCCAAAAAACACACGCGATAACCCACGCGATAACCCCCGCGATAACTAGGTTATCGCGCGATAACCCCCGCGATAACCCCCCGCGATAACTAGTTAGAGCGCGATGACCCCCCGCGATAACTAGTTAGAGCACCCAGATAGAGCGCGATAACCCCCGCGATAACTAGTTAGAGCAGGGGTTAGTCCGCACTACCTGGTGGGGTTAGAGCAAGCGTTGGGCACCCTAAAACCTTCACAAACGTTGATTTTGCACCCAAGAAACCTTGGAGATGTCAACAATGTGCAGGCACGGGGTATATGGCGCCACAATCACAAATTCAAATCAGTCAAATGGACATGTTCCGGGCTAGTCTCCCCTCCTCAGAGTACACAATGACAAACCATGGTGGGCATCCCACCAAAGCAGAAAAAATAGAAATAGTGAACAATAATCGAATCACAAATTACACTAGCTGGAGGGGTTAGAGGGAGCATTGGGCACCCTAAAACCCATGGACAGCAGCTGCTGCCGCCACACAGGCGTGCAGTGCAGAACCCCCCCCGCACTATAAAAAATCACGCTCCATCGCTCGCCCTCCCATGGCAATGGAGCGTGTAGTGCCCTGGTGTTGAACAACACCGGGGCTTGGGGGGTGGCGGTGCATGCCCAACCCTCCACCGCCCTACCCTTGCACACACGGGTGTGCCGCTTTTTTTACCTCATGGAGGGATTCAGCAAGCCACCACTCTCCACCCAAAACTCACCCCCCGTGAAAGACCCCACACACACAATAAGCGCCATCGGCGCCCCATCCCGCAAATGGGAGTGGAGGCCCATGGTGTCCGTCCCTTGGGGGCGAACAATTTGGATGCTACACCATGTGAACCATGGTGGAGCATTGGAGGTGCAATACCCATTGAGGTCTGCAACCAAGGGGGTGAGGGCAGGCTTGAGGCTAGCAGCGGCCATGTGGGTCGCCCTAAAATTAGAGGGGTTGGGGTTTCCACTTCCCACGAGGCCGAAGTGGCACATGTCCACTTGGGCCCCATATCGCTCCTCCCCATGAAAAATGCCCTTGGGCAACCCCTTGAGCAAATCCACTAGTCATTGGCTCCCACTCCTACTCCCGCTGACCTGACTCTGCACCCCAAAGGAGGCACAGAGGGTGGAGGTGAGGCTGCGCATCTGCGCCTCAGCCACCCCCAAGCGCTGCCCAAGGTCATCCCCCCTCCTCCGCTGCCCCTCCACCTCCACCCTAAGCTGGGCTGCCTCCACCTCCGCCTTCCGCCTCCCCTCCTGGGCCTCCCTCAGGGGCCCCCTCATCGCCTCCACCTCCTCCCCCCTCTTGGCGGCCAGGTTGAGGGCCTGGTCCAGGGCACGCTAGGTGTTGCCCTGGGCCTTTTCGGCCTTCGCCGAGGCCGACTTGTGGTCGGCCAACCGACCCTTGGCCAGTGCGGCCTCGACCCCCGTGGCGGCCGCCTGCTCCACCAAAACCTGGCAAGCGTCCGTCACGTGGGTGGCCACACTGGCCCCCAAGGCCTCCACGTCCAGGGCCTCATGGGGGGGCTGGGCCGCCGCCACCTTTGCCACCTTTGATGGCTTGGGGGAGGGCTTGGGGGCGGGAGTTTGGCCCTTACCCCTAAGGGGGGGGGGGGCATCCGGCTCAACCACCACCACGTCTGGTCCCCGCTTCGTCTGGCCTTTTCCCGCCCTCCCCCCCTTGGGTGCATTCTACCGAACCCAATCGGCAGTGGCGTCCACCACAGAAGGGGGGGGGTCATACCCACCAACCTGTTGGATGCCCCCCCCCCTGTGCAGCTTCTGCCACACTTCCCTCCCCGTATACTCCCCCTCCCACAAAAAACACACCCTCAAAAGGAAATAAGATTTCCTTTGGGGGGGGTCGCTCATCCCAAACAAACACAAAAAAGCCGCAACCGTTTCCCCCTCTGCGGCATTCGGCCACTTGGCCGTTTCCCCCCCAACCCACACATAGGAGGGGAGGGTGAGGTTGGTCTTCCTCTCCACCCCCCTCTCCTTCTCGGTGATGGTGACCTGCCGGTACCATCCCGTCCCCCCCATCCTGCAGGCCTCATCCCCAGGCTCCCCCCACCGCCACGACGCCCCCTCCGGCAGCCTCTTCTCCCCCTCGAGCTCCAACCGGGCCGCCACCGGCGTGGCGGGCCGTGCCCCTGCTGCTTCTGCTGCTCCGCCTGCTGCCTCGGCTGCCTGGGCGTCGTCCTTGACGAAGATACGGGGCAGCTGCAAGATGGTAGCCTGAAAAAAACAAAAGAAACGAAAAAAAACACGCGATAACCCGCGCGATAACCCCCGCGATAACTAGGTTATCGCGCGATAACCCCCGCGATAACCCCCCGCGATAACCCCGCGATAACTAGTTAGAACGCGATAACCTAGCGCGATAACTAGTTAGAGCACCTAGTTAGAACGCGATAACCTAGCGCGATAACTAGTTAGAGCAGGGGTTAGAGCAGGGTGTTGTGGCAAGTTTTCACACCTGGCGACATGGACACATGCCTTGGCCCTCCTTCTTGGCGTCGTCCAGCACCAGGCCCAGCCTCCGCAGCCACACGAAGTCCGTGACGGCCGCATACTCCCCCACCTGCCGCCACTCCACCACCTGGGCCACCCCCTCCACCTCACGGGCCACCCTTGCCACTCCCCCATACAACCCCCTCCTCACCACCAAAATGGTGCCCGCCGGCACCTTAATCCCAACATGCCCTTGCAAGGTGGGCCAGGGCAGTGCCTCCCCATGGCACACCTTGGCCAAGGGGCACTGATCGTGGTGGCCTGCGACCGCCCCCGCCTCTTCATTAGTGAGGGGGGCAATCACCTCCCTCCCCATCCCCCACCCCGACAACAAAAAATGCCCTGTGGTTGTTCCCGGCGGGAGCAAGCACTGAGCAGATTGCTCAATGCTGACCCCATTGGGATACCACCACCTCCTCCTCCTCCCCCCCCACCACCTCCTCCCCCTCCTGGCATGGCACACAAAGGCCATCTTTGTGGGCGGTGCACAAAATCAGCCGATTGCATCCGTAGCAATTGGCTACCACCTTCCCCCTACACCTAACCGCCCCATCACACTGGACTGTCCTGGCCACCCGGCCACCAGGTGCCCCCAGCTGGGGCCTTTTAATGGACTGCGTCACGTGCAGGTTGGGGAATCGAAGATTCCCCCCCTGGGTAAGCTCAATGGCAAAAAATGCCATGAGGCGGGGGTCCCTTACCCCCATGGGCGAGGCCTTGGGAATCCCCGACCCCCTGTGGACATCAAGGGCATTAAAAAAAAAGGCAGTGCCCCTCTTGAATGGCACAGCCCTCTCCACCCAAGGGTCAGGGAACCCCGAACTGCTGGAGGGCACATAAAGAAAATGTGACCCATCCTCCTCCTCATGATTATGGGTTAGCATAATAAGGCAATTGACAATCAATGTGCCTTCAGGAATGGTGTAGGGGGGGGCGTCCCGATGGAGGTGCTGGGGGGTGTGGTCATAGCTCGAAATTTCGCCCATGTCAAGGATGGTGCAGCTCCATCCGACCCCCCCCACCACAGTCTTCTTTGCGGTCTCAAGCACACGATCTGCCACCCTTTTGAGGACTGGCAGATCATGGAGCTTGTGGGGGTTGTGCTTGTGGTGGTTGGCACCCCCATAGTTGCCATACAATGTGCGGCGGGTCCCAGAATCTTGGGGCCTGCCGACAATGGGGGGGTTCTCATTGAAAATGGGTGCCTTCTCTGAGAGAGGCACCCTATCCAAATCATCCAAAAGACTTTGCAGCTGAATGTCACTCAAAAAATCGTGCTCCAGGAGGTGGTTGACCACCAGCTTTCCCCCCACCGTGAGCACAAAGTCATTGGGGTCCCTATTAAAGGCCCCCAAGGGCTCGGCGGCAACCACCTCCTCCGCCTCCCCAATAAGGGGGGGTGTTGCCCCAAATGGAAAAAGAATGACCCCCTGCCCCGAAATAATGTTGGGAGTGGTGACCCCATACCACTCACGCTCCCACTCCCTTGTGGGGCAAAGGGAGTGCATGGGGAGCTTGTTTTCGGGGTCGTCAGTGCAGACCCGGCGGGTGTTATGGGTGAGGGGTTGGGGGAACCAACCATCCGACTTCCCCTTCCCCTTACCACGTCGGATCCTTACCTTCTGGACACTAATCATAAGGGGGTTGTGGGGCTTCTCCTTCCTCCCCCCAGCCCCCACCCCCCCCGCATCCTCCTCCTCCTCCTCCGCTTCCTCCTTGATCCTCCTCCTCCTGACCCACATAGAGGGTCGTCTTCGTCCCCGCACCCTTCTCGGCATGAGCGGTGACAGACTCCACCACCGCGTCCACATCCTCGGTATGAAGCTGGATAAAAAATCCAGCAACCCCTGGATTTACCTCTAGCAACTCGAAGATGTAGTTGCTGAGAACCAGGGGGTCTCGCTTGTCCGCCATGAAGGGGGGCTTATGGACAAGGAGTCCAAAGTCCACACCATGTTCAAAGCGGGTCGCCACAAGGCGCCTCACATTGGCATCACCCATCGTAAACCCCTCAGGACCGCCAAGGCGACGGACCCCAAGGAGCTTTTGATGGTGCTCGCACCAAGCGTGGGCAGCAGCAAGGGCCATTATCAAAGAATACGAAGGCTTTGAGAGCTACAGCGAAAAGGGGAAACATAAAATGAAGCGCGATAACCCACGCGACAACCCACGCGATAACTAGGTTATCGTGCGATAACCCCCGCGATAACCCCCGCGAAAACTAGGTTATCGCGCGATAACCCACGCGATAACTAGTGCTCTAACCCCGTTCTAACCCCGCGATAACTAGTTAGAGCACACAAAGATCAAATCGCAAAAAGTGCAAAACGGGCAATATCGAGCAAACGAAACATGGAAGGCACATTGTTGCATCATAGTGCACCCATGTAACATGTGAAATTCCGGGTTCCAACCATATTAACAACACCCAAAATTGGGGGGGTTCCGCACCACGCCCTAGAACGCTGCATCCCATGCAATTTTTGCAGCCGCTCTCTCACCGAGCAAACATCCTCGGGGATAGCCGGCAACCCCTTAATCTCGTTCACTGAGAGTGCACAATCCAACACCTGGATCCCAGTTGCCGCCACATTTTCCACACCCGCCACCTTCACATACTCATGAACAACCTGCCGTGTGGGCTCATGGGTGGTGCGGGGAGGAGGTGCGGGCTTGGGCGGTGGCTCCGGGTCCCCGGGGGCATGGACAGCGGCCTTGGCTCTGGTCTTCTTGCCAGGCATGTCCCATAAAAGAGAAGCCCCGAAGAGTGAAGGAGGCAATTACATGGATTTTGCGTGCGCAAAAGGCCTAATTTGCGTCCGGAACAGAATTCACGAGACAAGTAAATAAGCCCTTTTACGTGCGTAAATTACCCTTTTTGCGTACGAGCTAAACTTATGGTAACCACGCAAATACACCCTTTTACGCGCGCAAAAATGCAGTAAAGAGCAATAATTGCGTGTACATGGTGGTGTTGTGGTGCAAGAGACGTAAAAGTGGCAAAACACCTCCGTTTTCGCCCATGTTTCAGCGTATTTGCATGCAAATGTGTCCGTTACGCATCATAAGAGAGGGCAAGGCGAGCAAACACGCACAAAGCAAGTTATTGATTTTTTACCCATTTTACCTGGTTTTTACGTGGTTTTTACCTGAGAAACACTTTGGGCCCTTACTTCGTAGTTACATTGCAGTTGGTGCTCTATGACATCTACAGGAGCAAAGTACATGTAGGGGCGGGGAAGACAACACCAAGGAAGGGCGGTAACAATTTTTTCATGCATGCCAATTATAGCGTTTGGGAAAGAAAGGCAGATGAACAATCACGTTGCACAAATTACGGATTTCAGTTTTGGGGAAAGCATTGTGTATCGCACAATTTAAAGCATCAAAAATACAGTTGAGAACGCAATGAAACCTGATTTGCTTTGTGACGTGAACCTATGTCGCTCTGTGGTCTAGAACAATTAGCAGACTCCAATGTCGTCCTTGTGAAAAGAGAAACATGCTCGTATGCAAGAGCATTAATTTTCGCCGGATCCGGCAAAAAGATCACGGATGAAGGTGTGGAGCATAGCCTCATTATGTGAGTTCCGTGGAGGAATGACCTATCGGGATTGCAAAGGAGTACATCACTCTTTTAGTTCAACCTTCGGTCATGCATTGTCCATGCCCCCCCCCCCCCCGAAAATGTTCGCTCTTAGAGAAGGTGCACCAACAAGGGCAATTTTTGAGTGTGGCCGATCCCTGGGTTGCGGAAGAGCTTCATCCCAGTCTTGGGGACATTTTCTCTGCAGTGGGCGACTTTATAAAATGAAAGTGCCCCAAGAATGAGGTACGTGACCGGGAGGTCAAGACAAGGGGGGAAATCGCATGTTGCGGCCGATGGGATAGATTCCGTCTGGTAGATTAAACAGCTTACGTTTTTGTTTTCTTCTTCACAGGTTGACAGGAAGTGGTGCAACTAGTGAGCATGCAACGGCAAGGCTTCTTCGTGATCATAGGAGTCATGCAGATGAAGTGACCGAAGACGGTACTTGGGGGGGTCTAGTAAGGTAAATTTGCATTGCATTACATTACATTTGTTTTGTGTACCCAACCATTACCAATGGTCCGTGGAAACCACCTGCACAAAACCATCATTGGATGTGACCTGAATGGTGTATTTCACTGCGTCACCGGTGACTGCTGAACAGTCCCCCATAACAGCGCTTTCGAAAACAATTTTGGAATCATTTCACCGACAAGGAGCAAGCCACCGTGCTTCGTCGTTTGTAACATGGCAAAGGAATCCTTTGTACATTCAACTTTGGTGTCACAACTGCCTCAAAATGATAGATTATTGCAGTTACCAAATCTAGTCAGTCCCGGGAATGCAGCGAGACATCACCGGCAAACGGGAAAGAATGTGAACACCTTTTAGCGAATCTGGCGAAATAAAAGAGGTACATAAAGATCGGCTCCCAAACATGAATGGATCAGGCATCTATCCGTTCAACATGTCAATGGGCTCGTCTCATCTCCCCAACAAATCACCCAATGCATATCCCTCGGTGGATTCGAGGGACACGTCGGTAAAAGAACTATTAAACCCTTGAAGAATGTCCCATATGATTAGCGTCATCCTTGCCGACAATGACCTCAATGCTTTGTTTTTGCCCAAAAAAAAAAAAGAGGGGCTGGCGGGTGGTCATCAACGGTAGAAATGAGTGTGCTTCCGATTGCACACGGAGTAACCGGCTTTTGCTCAATAAGGTAAACTGCCCTAATCGAGGCCGCTGCTCTAATCGAGTCCACGAATCCACTTTGGGCTGATATTGACTTTTTATGGGAAAAGCTTTGAAACTTGGTACCAATGGCCCTAGCAATGTCCCAATTGTCCCTCCTCGCAAGGAAACACATAAAAGACCATGAATTCACTTGGAAATGAGGCACATACTTCATTCGGATGACTACCAAACCCAAGCATGCCATGTGAAGTGAAATTTGCTGTGGTGTTGAAAAACAGCGTTGTGGGGGTCTTGTGTCTTCTCATCTTTCTTCTTCTTGGACCATATCCTTCTCACATTGCGGGCACATCCATTCTTCATCCTCTTTGGGCATCTCCTTCAAGCCGGACCACCTAAAGTGGCACCAAGCGGTGCAATGATCACACCCAACCCAATCTTGCTTCACAGACCAGTCTGTGTGTTCACACAGACCAGTTTCTTCATCACCCATGGCCAAAACCATGGGTCCATCGTTGTCTTCGACGTACTCTTCTTCTTCTTCTTCTTCTTCCTTTCTTTCTTCTTCCTCTTCTTCACCATCCTCCCTATCCGACATCACGTCGTACCCTTCTTCATCCTCTTCACTCTTCTCATCCATGTCTACCTCCTCCTCCTCCTAGGATTTAAAATTTTCGTGAAAAATGAGGATTTTAAATTTTAGGTGAAAATATAATGTGAAAATTTCGTGAAATTTTCGATTTTTTTGAAAAGTATGAAAATTATGAAATTTATGGTCCCAATGGGATGCAGCGTTCTAGGGCGTGGTGCGGAACCCCCCCAATTTTGGGTGTTGTTAATATGGTTGGAACCCGGAATTTCACATGTTACAAGGGTGCACTATGATGCAACAATGTGCCTTCCATGTATTGTTTGCTCGATATTGCCCGTTTTGCACTTTTTGCGATTTGATCTTTGTGTGCTCTAACTAGTTATCGCGGGGTTAGAACGGGGTTAGAGCACTAGTTATCGCGTGGGTTATCGCGCGATAACCTAGTTATCGCGGGGGTTATCGCGGGGGTTATCGCGCGATAACTAGTTATCGCGTGGGTTATCGCGTGGGTTATCGCGCTTCATTTTATGTTTCCCCTTTTCGCTTTAGCTCTCAAAGCCTTCGTATTCTTTGATAATGGCCCTTGCTGCTGCCCACGCTTGGTGCGAGCACCATCAAAAGCTCCTTGGGGTCCGTCGCCTTGGCGGTCCTGAGGGGTTTACGATGGGTGATGCCAATGTGAGGCGCCCTGTGGCGACCCGCTTTGAACATGGTGTGGACTTTGGACTCCTTGTCCATAAGTCCCCCTTCATGGCGGACGACCGAGACCCCCTGGTTCTCAGCAACTACATCTTCGAGTTGCTAGAGGTAAATCCAGGGGTTGCTGGATTTTTGATCCAGCTTCATCCGGACGATGTGGACGCGGTGGTGGAGTCCGTCACCGCCCATGCCGAGAAGGGTGCGGGGACGAAGACGACCCTCTATGTGGGTCAGGAGGAGGAGGAAGTGGAGGAAGTGGAGGAGGAGGAGGAGGATGCGGGGGGGGTGGGGGCTGGGGGGAGGAAGGAGAAGCCCCACAACCCCCTCATGATTAGTGTCCAGAAGGTAAGGATCCGACCGGGTAAGGGCAAGGGGCAGTCGGATGGTTGGTTCCCCCAACCCCTCACCCACAACACCCGCCGGGTCTGCACTGACGACCCCGAAAACAAGCTCCCCATGCACTCCCTTTGCCCCACAAGGGAGTGGGAGCGTGAGTGGTATGGGGTCACCACTCCCAACATTGTTTCGGGGCAGGGGGTGATTCTTTTTCCATTTGGGGCAACACCCCCCCTTATTGGGGAGGCGGAGGAGGTGGTTGCCGCCGAGCCCTTGGGGGCCTTTAATAGGGACCCCAATGACCTTGTGCTCACGGTGGGGGGGAAGCTGGTGGTCAACCACCTCCTGGAGCACGATTTTTTGAGTGCTGTGCAGCTCCAAAGTCTTTTGGATGATTTGGATAGGGTGCCTCTCTCAGAGAAGGCACCCATTTTCAATGAGAACCCCCCCATTGTCGGCAGGCCCCAAGATTCTGGGACCCGCCGTACATTGTACGGCAACTATGGGGGTGCCAACCACCACAGGCACAACCCCCACAAGCTCCATGATCTGCCAGTCCTCAAAAGGGTGGCAGATCGTGTGCTTGAGACGGCGAAGAAGACTGTGGTGGGGGGGGTTGGATGGAGCTGCACCATCCTTGACATGGCCGAAATTTCGAGCTATGACCACACCCCCCAGCACCTCCATCGCGACGCCCCCCCCTACACCATTCCTGAAGGCACATTGATTGTCAATTGCCTTATTATGCTAACCCATAATCATGAGGAGGAGGATGGGTCACATTTTCTTTTTGTGCCCTCCAGCAGTTCGGGGTTCCCTGACCCTTGGGTGGAGAGGGCTGTGCCATTCAAGAGGGGCACTGCCTTTTTTTTTAATGCCCTTGATGTCCACAGGGGGTCGGGGATTCCCAAGGCCTCCCCCACGGGGGTGTCCCACCCCCGCCTCATGGCATTTTTTGCCATTGAGCTTACCGTGGGGGGGAATCTTCGATTCCCCAACCTGCACGTGACCCAGTCCATTAAGAGGCCCCAGCTGGGGGCACCTGGTGGCCGGGTGGCCAGGACAGTCCAGTGTGATGGGGCGGTTAGGTGTAGGGGGAAGGTGGTAGCCAATTGCTACGGATGCAATCGGCTGATTTTGTGCACCGCCCACAAAGATGGCCTTTGTGTGCCATGCCAGGAGGGGGAGGAGGTGGAGGGGGGGGAGGAGGAGGAGGTGGTGGTATCCCAATGGGGTCAGCATTGAGCAATCTGCTCAGTGCTTGCTCCCGGTGGGAACAACCACAGGGCATTTTTTGTTGTCGGGGTGGGGGGTTGGGAGGGAGGTGATTGCCCCCCTCACTAATGAGGAGGCGGGGGCGGTCGCAGGCCACCCCGATCAGTGCCCCTTGGCCAAGGTGTGCCATGGGGAGGCACTGCCCTGGCCCACCCTGCAAGGGCATGTTGGGATGAAGGTGCCGGCGGGCACCATTTTGGTGGTGAGGAGGGGGTTGTATGGGGGAGTGGCAAGGGTGGCCCCTGAGGCGGAGGGGGTGGCCCAGGTGGTGGAGTGGCGGCAGGTGGGGGAGTATGCGGCCGTCACGGACTTCGTGTGGCTGCGGAGGCTGGGCCTGGTGCTGGACGACGCCAAGAAGGAGGGCCAAGGCATGTGTCCATGTCACCAGGTGTGAAAAGCTCCCACAACACCCTGCTCTAACCCCTGCTCTAACTAGTTATCGCGCTAGGTTATCGCGTTCTAACTAGGTGCTCTAACTAGTTATCGCGCTAGGTTATCGCGTTCTAACTAGTTATCGCGGGGTTATCGCGGGGGGTTATCGCGGGGGTTATCGCGCGATAACCTAGTTATCGCGGGGGTTATCGCGCGGGTTATCGCGTGTTTTTTTTTGTTTCTTTTGTTTTTTTCAGGCCACCATCTTGCAACTGCCCCGCATCTTCGTCAAGGACGACGCCCAGGCAGCCGACGCAGCGGGCGGAGCGGCAGCAGCAGCGGGGGCACGGCCCGCCAAGCCGGTGGCGGCCCGGTTGGAGCTGGAGGGGGAGAAGAGGCTGCCGGAGGGGGCGTCGTGGCGGTTTGGGGAGCCTGGGGATGAGGCCTGCAGGATGGGGGGGACGGGATGGTACCGGCAGGTCACCATCACAGAGAAGGAGGGGGGGGTGGAGAGGAAGACCAACCTCACCCTCCCCTCCTATGTGTGGGTTGGGGGGGAAACGGCCAAGTGGCCGCAAGCCGCAGAGGGGGAAACGGTTGCGGCTTTTTTGTGTTTGTTTGGGATGAGCGACCCCCCCCAAAGGAAATCTTATTTCCTTTTGAGGGTGTGTTTTTTGTGGGAGGGGGAGTATACGGGGAGGGAAGTGTGGCAGAAGCTGCACAGGGGGGGGGACATCCACCAGGTTGGTGGGTATGACCCCCCCCCTTCTGTGGGGGACGCCACTGCCGAATGGATTCGGCAGTATGCACCCAAGGGGGGAAGGCCGGGAAAAGGCCAGACGAAGCGGGGACCAGACGTGGTGGTGGTTGAGCCGGATGCCCCCCCCCCCCTTAGGGGTAAGGGCCAAACCCCCGCCCCCAAGCCCTCCCCCAAGCCATCGAAGGTGGCAAAGGTGGCGGCAGCCCAGCCCCCCCATGAGGCCCTGGACGTGGAGGCCTTGGGGGCCAGTGTGGCCACCCACGTGACGGACGCTTGCCAGGTTTTGGTGGAGCAGGCGGCCGCCACGGGGGTCGAGGCCGCACTGGCCAAGGGTCGGTCGGCCGACCACAGGTCGGCCTTGGCAAAGGCCGAAAAGGCCCAAGGCAACACCCAGCGTGCCCTGGACCAGGCCCTCAACCTGGCCGCCAAGAGGGGGGAGGAGGTGGAGGCGATGAGGGAGGCCCTGAGGGAGGCCCAGGAGGGGAGGCGGAAGGCGGAGGTGGAGGTGGCCCAGCTTAGGGTGGAGGTGGAGGGGCAGCGGAGGAGGGGGGATGACCTTGGGCAGCGCTTGGGGGTGGCTGAGGCGCAGGTGCGCAGCCTCACCTCCACCCTCTGTGCCTCCTTCGGGGCGCAGCAGGCCCAGCAGGGGCTGGCGCCGCAAGGGTTGCAGAGTCAGGGTAGTGGGAGTAGGAGTGGGAGCCAATGACTAGTGGATTTGCTCAGGGGGTTGCCCAAGGGCATTTTTCGTGGGGAGGAGCGATATGGGGCCCAAGTGGACATGTGCCACTTTGGCCTCGTGGGAAGTGGAAACCCTAACCCCTCTAATTTTAGGGCGACCCACATGGCCGCTGCTACCCTCAGGCCTGCCCTCACCCCCTTGGTAGCAGACCTCAATGGGTATTGCACCTCCAATGCTCCACCATGGTTCACATGGTGTAGCATCCAAATTGTTCGCCCCCAAGGGACGGACACCATGGGCCTCCACTCCCATTTGCGGGATGGGGCGCCCATGGCGCTTATTGTGTGTGTGGGGTCTTTCACGGGGGGTGAGTTTTGGGTGGAGAGTGGTGGCCTGCTGAATCCCTCCTTGAGGGAAAAAAAGCGGCACACCCGTGTGTGCAAGGGTAGGGCGGTGGAGGGTTGGGCATGCACCGCCACCCCCCAAGCCCCGGTGTTGTTCAACACCAGGGCACTACACGCTCCATTGTCATGGGAGGGCGAGCGATGGAGCGTGATTTTTTATAGTGCGGGGGGGGTTCTGCACTGCACGCCTGTGTGGCGGCAGCAGCTGCTGTCCATGGGTTTTAGGGTCCTCTAACCCCTCCAGCTGATTCGATTATTGTTCACTATTTCTATTACTGTCTAGCCCGGAACATTTGAGAGGCACCCTATCCAAATCATCCAAAAGACTGTGTGACTGATTTGAATTTGTGATTGTGGCGCCATGTACCCCGTGCCTGCACATTGTTGACATCTCCAAGGTTTCCTGGGTGCAAAATCAACGTTTGTGAAGGTTTTAGGGTGCCCAACGCTTGCTCTAACACCACCAGTTAGTGCGCACTAACCCCTGCTCTAACTAGTTATCGCGGGGGTTATCGCGCTCTAACTGGGTGCTCTAACTAGTTATCGCGGGGGGTTATCGCGCTCTAACTAGTTATCGCGGGGGGTTATCGCGGGGGTTATCGCGCGATAACCTAGTTATCGCGGGGGTTATCGCGTGGGTTATCGCGTGTGTTTTTTGGGCCCTTGCTTCAAAACCCTCCCTCATTTCGCGCCCAGGTCCTCTTATTCTTCATGGACAATGCTGTCAATGAGGCCCTGCGGGCTCTCAACACAGCCAACCTGCGGCGGTACACCGATCTGCAGTGCCCCAAGGCCCGGCGGCGGCGTTTGAAGGCGGTTCAGCGGCTGGTGCGAGTTCTATTGGGTGACCCAGACGTTGTGTGTGGCACCAACACCAAAGGCGAAGTTTGTTTAAGTGGTGGGGCGTGCACTGCCCTGTCTGGCCCACTTGGCGGCCATCTTGCATTAACAGCTCAGGAGCATGAGGCCCTGAGCATGCTACGCATGGCATGCAGCATGCATCTCTCCCAACGGGCCCTTTTGCGAATGCCCCGCCGTTGCACACAACGGGACCTAAGGACCGTTCGGCAACGGATCATGCCCTACTTTCCCCAAACCACCATTGTAAAGTCTACCACAGGCCGCAATAGGGCAGCTGCCCATGTGCCTTTGCAATCAATTGTGCAAAATGCAATATCTATGGCCCGAGTTATTGGGAAACCCCCCCCTAGTGGCGTTGCCATTATTGTTATTTCAGTTGATGCGACTTCCTTGTGGAAGGCATCCTCCACCCGTGCGGATGTATGGGTTAATGTATGGGGGGGGGCAAAATATGCTTCGAAGGTGAAGCTATGGGCCTCATGGTTTTGCATGGATGGCGGGGATGAACAGGCTTTTTTGAGAAGCCTTGACATCTCCGCCAACCTCAACCAAGAGGTGAGGGATGTGGAAGAGGACGTTGTCCTCTTTCAAAACCAATTTTTGACTTGCACTGTCATTTTGACAGGGGATGGGAAGGGGATGCAAGCAATGGGGGGGGCTGGGTCTAAGTGTTGGTTGTGCAAAGACCCCAATGGGATTGTTGAGCAAATGGGGGTGGAGTCCACCTCAAGATGGGGGTCATTCTTGAGAAGTGTGACCCCTGATAGGCGGCCGGGGGACTACCAACATGCAGCATGCCGCATCCTAAACGGCATTGCAAAGCGCATTGAGACCACCCTCCAGGCCCTCCCCCCTAGTACCCCTGGTAAGGCCCAAGCTCTTGCAGCTTTGCAGGCCTTCAAACAAGCCCTCAAGGATGAGACCGCAGGCATCCCTCTTAGGGAACGCCTCCCTTCGGCCTCGAGGGCCACAGAAAAAGATTTCGATCTAACCAGCACCAAAGTTTTCCTAACCTCCCCCCCCTTCCAAAGGCAATTTGTGGAATGCCTCAAAGAGCATGTCCCCACAGTGAGGACCCCTGGGGGACCTATGTTATGGGTTGTTGTGCATGTCATGGTGAAATGCATTGAGGGTTTGTATGAGCTTTGGAGGGTGAGGGAGTTGTACACTCTAACCCAAGTGGAACGCCACCGTGCGTTGACCACAAAATTTTCAAAAGCGTGGGGAGACTCAGGTTGGTCCCCCACCAGGTGGATCCATTGGTGCTTGGCACAATCCACCTTTTTTGCCGAGAAATGGAGGAACATTTTTCAGTTTTCCTCCATCCCAACGGAGTATCGGCATGGGCCTTACAAGAGGAGGCTCAAAAATTGTTTTAAGGGTTGGTCTTTGGTGAGGCCAAGTATGTCCCTCCGCCACATGCACCATTGCATGTCCATGAACGCCCTGGAGCAAGGGCTTTTGGGACTGGAGGCAGCCAAGGCCTCAGACATTGATGACTTTGTATGAAAAACGACCACAGATGCTTTGTGCCAAGTGTTTTGTGTTGTTTGTCCTAGGGAGGGAGGGAGGAGGGGTGCGCGATAACTACCCGCGATAACTGCGCGATAACTGAGTTATCGCGCGATAACTAGCGCGATAACTAGTTAGAGCAAGGTGCTCTAACTGCGTTCTAACTCTGTTCTAACTGTGCTCTAACTCTTTGACCCCCCCCCCAAAAACCACCCCCATGATGCGGGTTATGTGGGGAAAGAAAGGGGATGGGGGGTTTTTGAGGGTGCTGAATCCATTTTTTTAGGTGGTTTGCCCCAAAATTGAGGGTAGGTGGGTGTTCCAGAAATTGCGTTCTAACTAGGGGTTCCGCACCACGCCCTAGAACGCTGCATCCCAAATGGGAAGGCGGGGGTTCTATAACATCATAGCACTGAATCTTGGCACCTATAACCAAGCCCTTGATGAAAGACATTGATGGACGCATCACAATTGGAATGGCGAAGTCCACAAACAATATGATGGATGCCAATGGCAATGATATACTCATGCGTGGCACAACTTCATGTAGTTGACACGAATGAAGACTTTAGTTGCCACCATGGAAAAACTCAGGCGCTCCCGATTAGCACATTGCCAGTCGGCTGAGCTAAACACTCGCTCCGTCGGGGCTTGGCTGGCTGGAAGACAAGCCACAACCTTGCCCAACGCAGATGCTGGAGAGGAAGCATGGAGGGCTTTTTGGGTTGTGTGGGTTTGGGTGGGGGGCAGGGCAGGGGGTTTGGGTTTCTCGGCGGCGGGGGGGGGGGGGTGCTTTGCTGGGGAGGTGCTGCGGGGGCTACCGGGGGTGGGGGGGCTCAACCCACAACTGCACAGCAGGATCTCCTCGTCAGCACACCCCTCCCACCCCAACTCCCCCATGTACTCCACTACGGTAAAGTGTCCCCAGGTGCTCAAGTTCTTGTTTTTCATGTTGTCTATAAAAAAAGAAGGAACGGCAAATTTTCATTGAAATTTTCGTTTGAAAGATAAACTTAAATTTCGTCGAAAATTTCGTTGAAAATTACCTTGAAAATTTCGCTTGTAAATTTCGTTCGAATCCGACCTCCTCCTCCTCCTCCTCCCTTTCCACCCTTCTTCGCTTACAACCAATCAACATGACAGACTGGAAAAATCAGTCAACTTCCTCCGCTTTCGTGTCCTTGAAAGACATTGTCGTCCCCAAGCCCCAAAATTTCCTCACGAATGCAAACATTAATATGGGTGGGTTTCGGAGGAATCGATGGGCAAGGACCGCGTACTCACCAGGAGTCTGCCCCGCAGGTGACTAGGGGAGGAAGTGGCACGGTGCAAGCACACACAAGCACAGGTGAGGTCCACTCTTCTCTGCCGGCACTGTACGGAAAAAGTCCCGCACTCTTGGCGGTGACGGTGGTCGGCGGACGGCCCCAAAGTATGAATATTATAGCGACTCATCGGACCCTTCCTCATACATCGAGTCACTAGAGTCTACCTACACATGCTGACAATCAAAACGTGTGACACGTCGCCCACTAGAGGAAGTAGACAACAAACGTGGTGCCTTACATAAAGTAAAAGGGGATGAAGACCTGGCTCTCTTTCTCAGCACAGGGATGGGAAGGGAGGGCTCACCTGTCCTTGTGTGTGCTTGCACCGTGCCACTTCCTCCCCTAGTCACCTGCGGGGCAGGCTCCTGGTGAGTACGCGGCACGTTGCTCTCACCCACAATGTCAGGTGAGGTTCTGTGCACCATAAAAGAATTCAAAGCTTCACGCGCCTCATGAGAGGCGCCAATCCTCAAATAGTCTTTCGCAAATGCTTGCATGTTGTCCCATAAACCAATCGTAGACACGACCTCACTAGGCAACCCAAGTCGTCGATAGAAAGCAACAAAGGCGCCTCTAGTGGTCTGCGGTCCAAACACGTCAACGGGTACACCGAAACGTCTCAGTTCAAGGCGCACCAAGCTAGCTATAGTGTTAGACGTCAAACCTGTGAAAGGTCGCTTGAGCGTGACAAGCAAGGGCCCACTTGGAGGCACTTGCTTAGAGGTTAGTGAGACATACTGCTGCAAAACGTGCCACGGAGAATAATTGGTATCGCGTAAAACGAGCACCTCCTCCCACCTAAAATTTCGCTGATTCTTTCGTCTAACAACAACGAAACGCCGTTCACCAATTGAAGAAAGGTCACGGCGAACTCTTATTAAGTCAATAGAGCGAAAAAGACCAAGGAAACGCCAAAGCAAAATGAACTTCAAGCGAAGCTGTGCAACTACATTATGATCGTATGGGCTATTGAGAAAAGCCATGAACACTGGCATGGGATCCCAAAAAGCAGCATACTTTGGCTCAAACTTATTCCAAACCTTTCGGTAAGGCGCGATTGAAGGATGAAATTTGATCTGATCAAATCCGGGAATCAACAACAAGGCGCAATATGCGTTCAACGCATTGGATGGAGAAAAAGAATGCATATCAATCAAAAGTCCAACAAACACATCAAGAGGGGAATGCATGGTATAGCCACGGCGCACTGCCATGGCGTAGAGCAACGCTAACGCGGAATCATAGCGCCGCGGTGGTGGCTTCCTCAAATGACTCGAAATTTGACCCTCCGAGAACCCCCGGGCTTGAAGGATTTCCCTGATAAAAGAATGCAAAGGAGGGGAACTCTTAGCCTCGGCATGGAGTCCAGATGGGCATTCGTGTAAAGGCCCCAACGAGGCATTATCTTGAGAACTGGCGTGCGCCTCACGTGCAATGCTGTTAATAGGGGCCACCATGACTCCGAAGCCCACATTGGGACCACTGTCATTGAGAGAACGTGTGGGTTGTCCCTTAGGCGGTGCAACCAGGGCCCTATGAGAGGCTACGGTGGGTGAGCGAAAACGTGATTGATGGAAGAAAGATTGCACGCTAGAGCGTTCACCATCAACGCCTGGTGATGGGGCCAACGGGAGACGAAGTGAGGCAACAGGGCGGTTGCCGGAGATGCAAACATGTCGATGACTGGACGACAATGAGGGGACATGACTTGAAGAAGACGGTTGAATACCTCTAGGCTCAGAGAGTACTCGGAAGGGTCGAACGCCCAACGCGAAATCTCGTCGGCCTTCATTGATTTTGATGGGACTAGGCAGGGTTGAACCTGAACCTCGTTCAAGCGAAGCCACTACAAAAAGGGACGAAGGAGCGCGTTGAGACGCGCTACCTTGCCTCCGGACTTGCTTAGGTAAGAAAAAGCGACAGAACTGTCTATGTCTAGCAAAACAAAATCTCTTGGACGCGCCAACGACATGGTGGTGTGTATCGCCGCTGCTAGTTCCTGATTGTTTATGTGCGTTGAAAATTGCCAAAAGTCGTGTACGACACAAGAGGGACACTTTAGGTCTAACCCGCCCCAACCAATTGGCGTGGCGTCCGAAGCTAAATGCACTGCATGCTGAGAAATTGCGCGAAGAAACGGGCGACCTGGCCACTCGGTTAGTAACTCCTTGATGAGGACCACTTGGTCTCGGAGCTGTTGAGGGACGGGATGTGACACGTCCCAACCCAACGCCGCATGGCGATTCACAAATGCGACCAAAAGGTCTGAAAAGGCGCGGAGGGCGGGAAGGGTAGGCAAAAGAGATCGAAACCGGCCTAGAATGGCGGCTACCTTGCGAGGTTTGACCACTTTCATGGTGAGGAACTTCCCTGCTTCCCTGCGATATCCCTTTCTTTTGTGATGAGGCACTAACAACAAGCCTTTTCGCATGTCCAATTCTAAGCCGAGCGCCTCTAACTGCTGCACGGGCTCTAAGAGAGACTTTGTGAAGTTGATTACCAATCCGGCGTCCTGCAAATCTTTTAAAACCACGGGCCTCATCTTGTTGAGGTAAGCCTTCGACGGCCCGAAAATGAGAATGTCGTCTAGATATATGAAGCAAACAATGCCGAGGGCTCTCCATCGGCGGGTGAAAGTTTTCATGACTTGGGTCCACAAAAACGGAAGGTAGTGGAGCCCGAAGCAAGCGCTGCGGCATTAAAAGTGTTAAAACTTCAGATCCTATTTGAAAATTCAAAAGGTCTTCGAGACCGGGCTCCAGACCTAGATGGAAGTAAGCGTGCTTGAGGTCTATTTTCATTGCCCAATGGCCCTTCACAAGAAAAGGAAAGATGGTGCCCCAATTGTGAAGGCGGAAGTAAGGAGGAGCTCGCAGACAACGGTTCACCGGAATGCAATTGAGAATGAAACGGGGTTTGGGTTTGTAAACTACGAACCACGAAAGCAAGTTGGGAAGCCCCTGAGCGCAACCGCACGGCGTAAACGCCCAGATATTCCTCCATAAGCTTGAGAGCGTCTTGAATCTCCTGTTGTGAATGAACCACGTGAGGAAACTGCTGATGGGGGGGTGGAAACACCCAATCTGCTGGAAGACCGTGACGGATTAACCGCACTACTTGAGGCGTGGCATGTGCTTGCCACCAATGAAGACGGCGGCGAAGGCGCATGAACAAAGGTTCGTGGGAGTCATTGGGAACCAACATTGGAGGGGTTGGAAGACATTCCTTTTCCTCCGCCTTTGGAGTAACTATTGTCGTAAGAGTAGGGCTTTGTACTCCAACCCTTTCCCTTTCCAAATTGTCGAAAATTAGAGCCCCATGACCCTTTGCCACCTTTTCCACCTTTTCCACTCTTCGGTGCACCTGTACGAGAGAGGCGGTTTATCTTGTAAGCAAGATTGGCGTCGGCAATTTCTTCTTTATTGAACAATTGATTGGGTTGTGTGACCGAACCACGAACACTTTGTGTTTTACGAAAATCACAAATGTTTTGTTCAAGATCGCTCAAGAGATGAAAAACTTGCAAAAGCTTAGTATAAGTATCCTCACCATCATCGGAACGGGAAACAACACCCAAAAGTCGCAATGCATGAAGAAGTTTTTGTTGCCAACCTTTATGGACTCTATCAACTAAACCTTTGCCATCGGTTCCATGGTTATTATCGGGTGCCTTAGGAGGAATAACATCAATTATAGGAAGGTCGTCCAAGGCCTTCTTCAAATCGAAACGTGCGCACTCGGGGTCACGAGAGCGATTCCAAGCTTCAAGAAATAAACCTTCAAGAAACCATTCTACATCGTCATAAGGTAAATCTAAACCATTTTCATCATCACCTTCAACAGGTAGGATTAAAAATTTTCGTGAAAAATGAGGATTTTAAATTTCAGGTGAAATATAACGTGAAAATTTCGTGAAATTTTCGATTTTTTTGAAAAGTATGAAAATTATGAAATTTATGGTCCCAATGGGAAGGCGGAGGTTATATAACATCATAGCACTGAATCTTGGCACCTATAACCAAGCCCTTGATGAAAGACATTGATGGACGCATCACAATTGGAATGGCGAAGTCCACAAACAATATGATGGATGCCAATGGCAATGATATACTCATGCGTGGCACAACTTCATGTAGTTGACACGAATGAAGACTTTAGTTGCCAACATGGAAAAACTCAGGCGCTCCCGATTAGCACATTGCCAGTCGGCTGAGCTAAACACTCGCTCCGTCGGGGCTTGGCTGGCTGGAAGACAAGCCACAACCTTGCCCAATGCAGCTGCTGGAGAGGAAGCATGGAGGGCTTTTTGGGTTGCGTGGGTTTGGGGGGGGGGCAGGGCAAGGGGTTTGGGTTTCTCGGCGGGGGGGGGGGGGCTTTGCTGGGGAGGTGCTGCGGGGGCTACCGGGGGTGGGGGGGCTCAACCCACAACTGCACAGCAGGATCTCCTCGTCAGCACACCCCTCCCACCCCAACTCCCCCATGTACTCCACTACGGTAAAGTGTCCCCAGGTGCTCAAGTTCTTGTTTTTCATGTTGTCTATAAAAAAAGAAGGAACGGCAAATTTTCATTGAAATTTTCGTTTGAAAGATAAACTTAAATTTCGTTGAAAATTTCGTTGAAAATTACCTTGAAAATTTCGCTTGTAAATTTCGTTCGAATCCTATCAACAGGCAAAGACGGGTCACCAGTAGACCCAATATGAGTATTTGAACTCGGCATATCGGCCAAACCCATAGCGTTATTAATTAATTATTCATCAGCAGTACACGAAGCAACGCAAAAATCCTCTTTAGACGGCCATTATTGCAGTACAACAAATGTGATCAATTGTTCCTCTGCATACCAACCATAGTGTTTCACCCTACATTTTTCGGATTTTCACGTTACATATAGCTTCAACCGCGTGTGAGCCATGCATATCTCCGGCTTGGTAGGACGTAATTTAGTACCCCAGTGGTTCAAACCATTGTTCAGAATACCAGTCTTCCTCAATTCATTCAAAGAATTCAAGGATAACCACAAATCCCGACGGGTAATAAAATAGTCCAGAACCCGGAAACTTCAGTGTGGCAGGGGTCTTCTAATAGTGAAATCACCATATCTAACGTATAAATTGAATAATCTATCAGAATTGAAAATAAAGGTGAGATAGCACTACCCCACCAAATCAAGGAATCCCGGACCAAAAGTCTAAGTGTGAAGAGATGATGCGGATGGCCCAAGGGACCCTACCGGATGACAAAAATGCGATCTCTTCACACTTGCCTACTGTTAGGGGTGGTTTTTCGGGCAAAATCGTGACGGATGGCAATCCCAGCACCCTGCTCTGTCCAAATCCCTCTCAAATGACAAATGCTGACATCATGCAACAAGAGAGGGCTCATTTGGGGAAGGGGAAGGCTCCAAAGGGCGCTTGGAGGACAATTGGGTGTCCCAAACCTCGGAGTTCTTACCCTCAGGAGTGGTAGGCACCCTTTGTGGCAAGTTCAAATCACATTGCCTACAAATTACAAGCAACTTGGTAATTTTCTTGGCTGTGGCCATGGCAACACCTTCCGCAAAATCAATGTTCCTTTCCCTAGGAGTCAACTCACGGCACTCCTTCCAAGCGAACCCTTTGCGGAGAGCCACACACCAACCTGCGGTGGTCTTGAAGGTTGGCTTGTCACCACCTGCAAACAAAAAGGACACAACAAATTGGAACTCTAAATTGTGGCAATGACGAAATCGGAAATGCACAAGGAAGCATCTCACAAAACTGTTCCCAATGCCTTGAACAATCGTGATTCAAATTGAACAACAAAAACAACCCTCACAAACCAGGACCATAATGTCATCATTCATGCCAAAATCACAAATTACCCTTGAAAGCATACTCCCCCTAGTGAACAAGCCGGGGGAAGGAGCAAAGGCAACAAAGCAGCACAAGACGGGGTTGGAGTGTGTCTCTTGTCGCCGGCACTGTTTTTTGTAATAGGCAGTTGGTGTAGAGTGCAACGCATAAATCATGCTTCATCAAGAACAAACGCTGTGCATCGGCGCCCCGACGTGGTGCGCGCCGCCTTGCGTTCTGGACCCTCATCCCTATCCCTCACCCTCTTCAAAGACTGCGATACAGCGGCCGCTCCAAGGCGTGGCGATGAGCGCCAGCCGCGCAGCATAGGCACTTTGGTAGGCTTAGGCCTTGCTTTGGGTGGGGGGGTGGGTCCAACCCCGTCTTGTGCTGCTTTGTTGCCTTTGCTCCTTCCCCCGGCTTGTTCACTAGGGGGAGTATGCAAAGGCGCCTCTGCAGCACAAGACGGGCTTGGAGTCGTGTGCACCGCCAAATGTGCATTGAGCGCTGTCGCGGCTGTGTCCACGGCCCCAAGCCGGTTGTAATGCTTGCAATATGCTTCGTAATTCGCCCACGACCCGATTTCGCACGAAATATCGGGGGGCAAATTCATTTGCTTATGAATCAGCTTGCCAGCGCCGCGTGTGGTGTGCGGCTTGTAGTGAGTAACATCTACACCGTGTGTGTGCAAAATTTGCTTGGTTAGCGCGCCGACGCGATCACTCGACAATGCGCCGTGCGGCTTCACCAAACCGATGAGCAGGGGCCCTCGCGGGGCGCCCTCGGGTGTGATATGCATGTTGGGGTGTCGCGCGACAGGCAGACCTGGAAAAGGGTATTAATTTTGAGCTGTCGATTTCTCGCAGACGGATTTGAAAATCGTGTTGAAATCACTAAATTTGTTGATAATTTTATTTTGTTTCAAGAGAATTCCAACAATTAAATGCAGAACTTTCTGTTTTACTTGTCTGTTTTAGCGCGGTAAGCACCTTGTTGCACCCTTGTTGCGCCCCTTGTCGCGCCCTTATCGCGCCCCTTATCGCGCGATAAGGGGCGCGATAACCCCCTTGTCGCGCCCCCTTGTCGCGCGATAAGGGGCGCGATAACCCCCTTGTTGCGCCCCTTATCGCGACTTACTTTGTTCTTCTTTTCATATTTCTCTTACCCAATTGCCCTTTTCCTTGTCTTAGGGGCTCCTATCTGCCCTACACCATGTCTTTGGAGGACCTTGGGGTGAGCGGCCTCACCATCCAGGAGTGGTTGGATGCCCACAAGAGGGTTGTGGGTACAAGAAGGGTTGCGGGTAACTCACTAGTAGTGCAAGCTGCCAGCATCACAACAGTTGACCAACCTGTCAGTTTTGCTGAGACTGCTAACTTTGCTCTTATTCGTTGTTGTGCCCCCGTTCTGAAGGCAAGGGAAGGGTGCCACTTGAGTGATTTACTTTTTTCCATTCTTCAAACCAACCCCCACTTGGATGGTTTCCTATTTGATTTGTCCTTTGCTGACACAAACGATCTTAGCAAGGTGCTTCGTGAGCGTGTTGCCAAGGGTGCAGGTACCCGAGTTGCTAATTTCGTTAACCCCATGTATCCTGACAATGAGCCTGAGCAACCTGTTAAGCGAGTTGGTTGCACATTTAGTTCCCAAAAGGTTCGTGCCTATGAGAAACCAGTTGTTCATAATGAAAGAGTGTTTGAGGTTCGTGATTGCAACCGGGTTTTGCCTGTGTACTCCGTACAGAATAGTTCTGGCTTGCAGTGGAGTGAACCTTTGTGGGGAATGACAACCCCACACCTGTTTACTTCCACCAATTGTGTTTCATGGCCCGTACTTTGTTTCCAGCTGGCACCATGAGCCTAGAGGCCATCGTTGACAAGTGCTGCACATCCCTAGAAGCCCTTCGCCAACACCCCTTTTCAACTGTCAAGGGGAAAACAAAACATAGAAGATTGAAGGCTGCTCAGAAGTTACTTCGAAGCCTGCTGCAAGATGGGGATTTGGAGTTGAGCATGACACACAAAGGAGTGGTGTTTCTACGAGGGGGCTCTGCAGCATGGCATGAGGACCAGGAAGAGAAGGACCCAAAGACTCTAGAAGCGTTACGTGTGGTAACCATGGCCCGCACAATGAAGCTAAGTGTGAGGTCCATGCTAAAGGTTCCAAGGGCATGCAGGAGGAGTGACCTAATGAGGGTAAGGGAAATGAATACACCCTACAAGGCTCGACCTAGGGCCATAAGCACAGAGACAGGTCTAAGGAGAGCCTCCGCAGCCAATAAGCTGAGGGAGGTTGTAACATATCAGGTCAATTTGGCCCAAAGGGCCAATGCCTTCAATTGTGTGGGGAACACACTTTTTGTGGTGACCTCGGCAGATGCCACACCACTTTGGAAATCTAGTGCAACAAGGTGTGACACCTCTGTCCACTGTTGGCTAGAAGTGGGAGATGCCGGGGCCCCAAACCTTTGGCCCACATGGTGGGCAATGTGGGGGGGGGATGATGCAGCTTATTTACTGGCCATGGATGCCACTCATGGCCTCAACGAACAAGTTGCTGACTTGGAGGCAAATGAGGATGTGGTTTGGCAAGGCAATGTATTAGGACTTAGCTGCATCATTACAGGGGATGGCAAGAATCTTCTTGCAGGAAATCCATCACGAGTATCCAAGTGTTGGATTTGTGATGATGACCAAAGCCTCCTTTTGTTCACCGGGTGCATGGATGGTGTTAGGTGGGGGGCCTACTTGAGATGCATCCCAGTAAGTAGAAGAGTAGGGGACTATGTTCATGCCACCAGCCGGGTCCTTTGCATTTTGGTCAAAAGACTTAGGAAGGAGCTCCATAGTAGGGGCATCCATCCAGGTGTGCGAGCATTGGATGCTATAGTGAATGATGTTAAGGAAGCTTGCAAAGGCATCCCAGAAAGTGAGCGCATTGCCCCCAGAAGGGCTAAGGAGCACACTTTTGACCTAACCATGGCACTTGCATTTATGGCAAAACCTGTGTGGCATGGTGAGATGATTAATGTGGTGAAAATATGCCCGATGTTGTTAGCCCTGCAGGGCCCTATATTTGGGTGGTGGTGCACACCTTGCTTCGCCAATTTGCAACAATTCACCATTTTTGGCGACAAAAGTCATACTTCAATGAACCCGAGGTCCTTTGTTATTGCAAGGCTGTTGAACAATTTGCAACTGGGTGGGGTGACCTCGGGTGGAAAGTGAGCACATGCGTCCATTGGACATGTGCCCACTCCCCCTTTTTTGCAAAGAAGTATAGAAACTTCTATATTTTCTCTAGTATACCTAGTGAAAAGAAAAATAGCCCTTTTAAAAGGGATTTGCACAATAGTTGCAAAGGTTGGGCATTGCTCAACCCCGGCCTATCAATTTTCTCCATGGGCCATGTTGTAAATATGTCTAACCTTGACTTAGATCTCTTGGCAAGGAAGATCATGCAAGCAAAAGAGAAGGAGAGGCGTGGCATCCTCTTGGGGAGGAAGTACTTGAAATAAGGGGGCCCATTGTGTTATGTGTCATGCTTGCGAATGTGAAGGGCGTTCGGAGGGACCTTTGGGGGGGTGCACTAAGGGGTGCACTAAGGGGTGCACTAAGGGGGGTTAGTGCGCACTAAGGAGGTGCACTAAGGGTGCAACAAGGGGGGGGTTGTTGCGCAACAAGGGGTGCACTAAGGGTGCACTAAGGGGTGATGTGCAAATTTGAAAATCCGTGTTGTACCCCTAGGAACGAAGAACCCAGGGGTGCTAGGGCACAAACAAGCACTCCATGTGCCTATGAGGTCCCTCCAACCCCCCCCATGGCCTAGTAAGGTAGTTTAGGGGGCTTTGAAAAAAGGGTGCACTAAGGTACCCTTTTCCAGGTGCGCCTGGTGCGTGACACCTCAGTACCGTACAATAAGGTGCAATGGGCAAACAGTGGGATGGTTAGGCAACACCATCAGGCGTTCCCAGCGGTATGACAACCAACCTTTTCGCTGTGCTGCAATGTACAGCTCGCCGTTTGGGCCTCTGGCCCAAAGACGACGCAAATGCGCCAAATCGACGCTTCGATAAAGATGGAGCAATCTCCAAACAATAATCAAGCGATTGCGGACTTGTATTCTACAACGAAAATTCACGGGTTGCGAAATGAGCGCCCGTAACACCGTGGTCCCACACCAAAATGCAGCGTACTGTGGAGACGAAGCATTCCACTGCTGCTTCATGGCCCTGATGGCCGGATCAAAACGTATGGAAGACATGGAGGGAAACATGACAACCGCGGCGTAAGCGGAGCGAGCCTGTGACATAGAGTGCTGAAATAGCATGCTTAAAACAGAAACTACTTGTGTCTTCCCGATGCCAGGAAAGGGAAAACCGAGTTCGCACCCCAACTTGAAAAAGAGAACAAATGCGCTATTGTAGCGCTTCAAAGACTTGTCACGTTGCGATAAAAATTGGTCAGCCGCTGTTGACGTGTAGTCGGCTGCGAGCAATTGTTCCCTGAGACATAGGCGAAAATCACATCCCATCGCGGGGCGGGCAATGGCGCGCGCGATGGTGTCTCGAATATCCCCGGGCACCGTTTTTTGAAAAATATGGGGCAATTCGGCTCGAAGAGCCGTAGTAGTAGGGGCCACCACGGGGCAGCCCGCCAAAACGGCACTACTATTAGAACTTTGAGAAGTGGGAACTGGGACAAGCGGTTGAGGAAGGGGTGGATGATCTTCCATGGGGGGTGGGCGTAGGCAAAGCGGATCCCTTGGAGAGACGCTTGAAGCGTGTCCGTCAGCACTTGGTGAGGGTGCGACGTTGGCCACCGGCAAGCAAACTTCTTGCACTTGGCGCTCTCCGGCGTGGCAAACAGATCTAAATGAGGCGTCCCCAGCGCCCGTGTGATGCGGTGAAAAACGTGGTCCGAGAGGACGACTTCTCGCACGTCTATAGTCCGTCGGGATACTATATCGGCTGGGTTGGCCGCTGATGGTACCCACTCGGGTCTGATTTGCACGTTGCGTGCCCAACACCACGCGAACATCTCGCGGACCGCGTCGTTCAGCAGCCGGAGGCGTCCGCCTTGACGCTGCAAATAAGCAAAGGCCGTGGAATTGTCTACTAACAAATGCACTATGTCACCGGGTTGAGCGAAGGATTGAAGAGCCAAAGCACTAGCGTGCAATTCTTTTAAATTGATGTGAATGTGCTTAGGCACGTAACGATGTGCCGTGCGCTGCGTGTGCAAATCAATAGCGCCCAATTGAGTGTCGGACGCGTCGGCGGCCAAGCGCCTATTGGAGGGCGCTCCAAACATGGGGCGCCCTTCCCAAGAGCTCAAGTGTATTTTACATAGTTTAACCTGTTCCTGCATGGTGGAAGGGACGGGTAAATGTTTGTCATAACCGTGAAAGCGACTTAGTTGAACGAACTCAACTAGCGCGTCGGTCAACAACCGCAAACCGGGAAAACACACAAGCAAGGATCTCACCTTGCCTAGAATGGAAGCGGCGGACCGCAGGGATGGAGATGGAGATGGAGGACTTGGTGAGCAATTTGCCTAACTCTTTACGATAGCCTTTCCTCTTTTTCTCGGGAATGGAAACGAGGCCCTGCTCGAAATCGACATCAATTCCTAGAAATTCTAAGTGTTGTGTTGGTGGCACACACTTTGGCTCATTCACCAAAAACCCAGCATCGTTCAAAGTTTGGTGAACAATGTTCCAATGCGCAATGCACTCATCGTGCGAAGATGCAACAATAAACAGATCATCTAAATAGCCGTACACCGTGATTCTCTGAGACCGCCAATGCTTAAGCAATACTTTCACAAAATCGGTAAAAACTTGCGGCGCCACATTGACGCCGAAGGGCATGGCCTCAAATCTAAAAATGGTGTCGTCGAGGGAAAACCCGGTGTAGCGCGCGAACTTGTCACTCAAAGGGACGTGAAAGTATGCATGCTTAAGGTCTACCTTTGCCCCCCATTGTCCTTTGCGAAGGGTGGGGAACACATGTCCCCAGTGATCGATGCGAAAATGGGAAACCGGAATTCCAGAATTTGGCCTACGAAGGTTAGATATGAAACGAGCTTTGATGTTTTCTCCCAAACTTGTTGTTTCTTCCTTGAGAACAATGAACCATGGAAAGAAATAATCCACATCGCGCCCACGCGCAACGCCGGATGGCACCAATTTTTTCATATTCATATATCAATTTCCGTGCATGGAAATATTCAAGCGAAGCCCTATCATAGGGACAAAGTGGTGGCGCCCTAGACACACAATGAGGTAAATGTACCTGGTAAAGCAGCCCGTTGTCCAATATATCGAGAATGCGCGGGGGGGCGTGCCTCTTCCACCACGCGCGGCGTTGGCGAAGTCGGGCGGGGATGGGGACTCCGGAGTAGTCATGAGCTACTGCTGCTTGGTGTGTTGGCTTGACCGGAGCCGGCGCCTCGGGAACTGTAACCCGATGGGCGGTATCCTTTTCCACCTTTGCCTCGGCCTTTTCCACCGCTCCGATAATTTTGTCGGGCGTTGTTGTTGTAGCGCCCTTGGCCTTGATTGTTTTGAGGCATGTTGCGAAAGGCTGAAGAATAAGAAGAAGCCTTGTTCACCTTTTGATTGTGGGCGGCTAATGCTAAGTCCTCTTTGGAAAATAACGGGTTCTTGAAAGACATAGCGTCGGGGATGGACTTTTGTTTGCGGTATTCTTGAATACGCACAAAAAGGTCGGTAGTGGCGGCAAAAGTTCTATCAACAATTGAATCCAAAACAATGTCGGATGGGGTTGCTTGTGGGTCAACAAGTTTGGCGTCAATCACGGCCAACATACGCAAAATGTTAAGAGTGGCATTCTCCCAACTTTTATGCACTTTATCCACGGCAACATTGCCATCGCGCCTATGATTATTGCATGCCGCATCATGCGGAATCCCTTTAAAAAATGGAATATCCTTCAAAAGCCGTTTACGGTCTTCAAATTCCAATTGAACCTTCATGTTATCCCAAATGCTTTGAAAGCTCTCCGATAATTCCAATTCTTCAACGGCCCATGGTAACGTAGGAGTAGGGGCATCGGCACCAAGCGCATCGCACAAAGCAAAAGCTGCTTGTTTGGCATCCCCGTCCAGTACTTTTGGTAGGGAATTCAAACGCCAATGCAACGCAAGTGCAACCAAAATAACGTCACGATACACATCGAATCTTGTTGACAATACCCCCACCTTGGACATGTCAAATATCAGCCGGGACAAATTTCCTTGTCCATATCCGGCACCAGACCAATTACCACCACCTTGAATGATATTATCTTGTAACCCTTCGGGGGCAATAGCTACCAAGGGAACCAGATCGTCCATAAATAATTTCCAGGCGTGGTCCAGCGTGCCCTGGTCACCAGAAAATGAATCGGCCCAGGAGTTGAAAGGGATGGGGTTCATCACTGCCATTTCTTCAATAATTTCAAATAAATTTCTTCTGTGATTTGTGAGGCAGGACAAACCGCCAACTGCCGGCGACAAAAAACAGTGCCGGCGACAAGAGACACGCTCCAAGCCCGTCTTGTGCTGCAGAGGCGCCTTTTCGCAACTTGACCTTGCTAGATTCGAACATATGGTAAGCACAGCCCATACCTTCGACATATTGGTGAAGTGCGCCACAGCCAGAAAAGCTACGAAACCAAGTGCCAAGCACAACCAAAGGCGAAACATGAAAACGAGCTCTGCGATACGGTCATTCATTGCGAAACACGACAAATGGTGCTAGAAACGCTCGCAAACAACTAACAGTCATCTAATTGATACAACCGACACAAAAAATTTGAGATTCGACAACCCTGTACCTTACGAAATCCATCAAAACGGCCACGAAAGTGCTAGAAATTTAGCATGAATCGATCCGCATTAAAATTCTCTATATAAATATATGCACAGATCGTGCAGGAACCCGAATCGACTTTATGTCCAGCTGGTGCTGTAGTGATAGCCCCAATTTAGTGCCGGCGGGAGAAGAGTGGACCTCACCTGAGATTGGTTGGTTTGTTGGTGGCCCGGGGCATTGACAACTCCGGGAGCTGGGATGTGGGGCCTGAGCGACCCGTGCATACCTGATCACTGCTTGGACCGAACCTGCTGACCCATCGCATCATAAGGCACAGAACACTCAGCAGGATGCACCGAGCCGGGTCCCCATACCCAACACCCTACACGAGGCTATGTGAAGGCGCTGAGCTGTGAGCTACGCAAGACATGTAAGGGCATCAAAACCGTGCAAAACGAGACACGCAGTGGCATCAATGAGCCGAAACAATGGAGCTGACCGACTATTTTTTTCTGCGCAGGGGCCGGAACGCCGCGCGCTCTAAGGAATCTACTGTTGTGTCCCCGGCGTACACTGTCACCCCTGGCGTGCAGTGAAAGCGTATGGTGCCAACGGTGGGACGGCAAAGTCCCATGCCGCGCGCACCGCCCAGCCCAACCCCCCTCGCACATCCTCCCACGCCGGGTGCTGTACCCCCCAGATATCACGGCACGCACAGATCACCATGGACCGCCCGCGAGGAGGCGGCATCCGCAGCCGTCATACACTCCTGGAGACGCAGCACTGCAGGTCGTAACGAAATCGCTGCGATGCGTGGAACGGGTCAGACGGCACGTGAACCAACGCCCTGGGCACGCGCACACACACCGCTCGCGGGTCGTACCGCACATACCACGCCGCAACCAGTGACACCACCTCGTCTGGGGGGCGAAGCAAAAACGCATCCGCCTGCGGAGGGGTCTGAAAACCCACCGGCAGGGCCATGATGCGCAGCACCGCACGATAGCACCTCTGCAGGATCGTGGGATGCAGCGTTCTAGGGCGTGGTGCGGAACCCCCCCAATTTTGGGTGTTGTTAATATGGCTGGAACCCGGAATTTCACATGTTACATGGGTGCACTATGATGCAACAATGTGCCTTCCATGTTTCGTTTGCTCGATATTGCCCGTTTTGCACTTTTTGCGATTTGATCTTTTTGTGCTCTAACTAGTTAGAACGGGGTTAGAACGGGGTTAGAGCACTAGTTATCGCGGGGGTTATCGCGCGATAACCTAGTTATCGCGGGGGTTATCGCGGGGGTTATTGCGCGATAACCTGGTTATCGCGCGATAACCTAGTTATCGCGTGGGTTATCGCGTAGGTTATCGCGCTTCATTTTATGTTTCCCCTTTTCGCTGTAGCTCTCAAAGCCTTCGTATTCTTTGATAATGGCCCTTGCTGCCCAGGCTTGGTGCGAGCACCATCAAAAGCTCCTTGGGGTCCGTCGCCTTGGCGTGTAACTGCTAAGATCTGTTCACATGGACACGTACGTGTTTAAAGCTCGACACGTACGTATTGAAATCCCAACTGGTACGCACTGATTTACCAAACCGTACGCACTGCGTACGCGTTTGGCGCAAAATCGTACGCAGCGCGTGCGCGTCTGGTACCCAGTGCGTACGGTGTGGAAAATCAGTGCGTACGAGTTGAGATTTCAACGCGTACGTGTCCATGTGAACAAAAAAGGCCACATCTTAGCAGTTACACGGTCCTGAGGGGTTTACGATGGGTGATGCCAATGTGAGGCGCCCTGTGGCGACCCGCTTTGAACATGGTGTGGACTTTGGACTCCTTGTCCATAAGTCCCCCTTCATGGCAGACAAGAGATACCCCCTGGTTCTCAGCAACTACATCTTCGAGTTGCTAGAGGTAAATCCAGGGGTTGCTGGATTTTTGATCCAGCTTCATACCGAGGATGTGGACGCGGTGGTGGAGTCCGTCACCGCTCATGCCGAGAAGGGTGCGGGGACGAAGACGACCCTCTATGTGGGTCAGGAGGAGGAGGAGGAGGAAGTGGAGGAGGAGGAGGAGGATGCGGGGGGGGTGGGGGCTGGGGGGAGGAAGGAGAAGCCCCACAACCCCCTCATGATTAGTGTCCAGAAGGTAAGGATCCGACCGGGTAAGGGGAAGGGGAAGTCGGATGGTTGGTTCCCCCAACCCCTCACCCATAACACCCGCCGGGTCTGCACTGACGACCCCGAAAACAAGCTCCCCATGCACTCCCTTTGCCCCACAAGGGAGTGGGAGCGTGAGTGGTATGGGGTCACCACTCCCAACATTATTTCGGGGCAGGGGGTCATTCTTTTTCCATTTGGGGCAACACCCCCCCTTATTGGGGAGGCGGAGGAGGTGGTTGCCGCCGAGCCCTTGGGGGCCTTTAATAGGGACCCCAATGACCTTGTGCTCACGGTGGGGGGAAAGCTGGTGGTCAACCACCTCCTGGAGCACGATTTTTTGAGTGACATTCAGCTGCAAAGTCTTTTGGATGATTTGGATAGGGTGCCTCTCTCAGAGAAGGCACCCATTTTCAATGAGAACCCCCCCATTGTCGGCAGGCCCCAAGATTCTGGGACCCGCCGCACATTGTATGGCAACTATGGGGGTGCCAACCACCACAAGCACAACCCCCACAAGCTCCATGATCTGCCAGTCCTCAAAAGGGTGGCAGATCGTGTGCTTGAGACCGCAAAGAAGACTGTGGTGGGGGGGGTCGGATGGAGCTGCACCATCCTTGACATGGCCGAAATTTCGAGCTATGACCACACCCCCCAGCACCTCCATCGCGACGCCCCCCCCCTACACCATTCCTGAAGGCACATTGATTGTCAATTGCCTTATTATGCTAACCCATAATCATGAGGAGGAGGATGGGTCACATTTTCTTTTTGTGCCCTCCAGCAGTTCGGGGTTCCCTGACCCTTGGGTGGAGAGGGCTGTGCCATTCAAGAGGGGCACTGCCTTTTTTTTCAATGCCCTTGATGTCCACAGGGGGTCGGGGATTCCCAAGGCCTCCCCCATGGGGGTAAGGGACCCCCGCCTCATGGCATTTTTTGCCATAGAGCTTACCCAAGGGGGGAATCTTCGATTCCCCAACCTGCACGTGACGCAGTCCATTAAAAGGCCCCAGCTGGGGGCAGCTGGTGGCCGGGTGGCCAGGACAGTCCAGTGTGATGGGGCGGTTAGGTGTAGGGGGAAGGTGGTAGCCAATTGCTACGGATGCAATCGGCTGATTTTGTGCACCGCCCAAAAAGATGGCCTTTGTGTGCCATGCCAGGAGGGGGAGGAGGTGGAGGGGGGGGAGGAGGAGGAGGTGGTGGTGGACCCCAATGGGCGCTGCTACCCTCAGGCCTGCCCTCACCCCCTTGGTTGCAGACCTCAATGGGTATTGCACCTCCAATGCTCCACCATGGTTCACATGGTGTAGCATCCAAATTGTTCGCCCCCAAGGGACGGACACCATGGGCCTCCACTCCCATTTGCGGGATGGGGCGCCCATGGCGCTTATTGTGTGTGTGGGGTCTTTCACGGGGGGTGAGTTTTGGGTGGAGAGTGGTGGCTTGCTGAATCCCTCCATGAGGGAAAAAAAGCGGCACACCCGTGTGTGCAAGGGTAGGGCGGTGGAGGGTTGGGCATGCACCGCCACCCCCCAAGCCCCGGTGTTGTTCAACACCAGGGCACTACACGCTCCATTGCCATGGGAGGGCGAGCGATGGAGCGTGATTTTTTATAGTGCGGGGGGGGTTCTGCACTGCACGCCTGTGTGGCGGCAGCAGCTGCTGTCCATTATAATGGGTTTTAGGGTGCCCAATGCTCCCTCTAACCCCTCCAGCTAGTGTAATTTGTGATTCGATTATTGTTCACTATTTCTATTTTTTCTGCTTTGGTGGGATGCCCACCATGGTTTGTCATTGTGTACTCTGAGGAGGGGCAACTAGCCCGGAACATGTCCATTTGACTGATTTGAATTTGTGATTGTGGCGCCATATACCCCGTGCCTGCACATTGTTGACATCTCCAAGGTTTCTTGGGTGCAAAATCAACGTTTGTGAAGGTTTTAGGGTGCCCAACGCTTGCTCTAACCCCACCAGTTAGTGCGCACTAACCCCTGCTCTAACTAGTTATCGCGGGGGTTATCGCGCTCTATCTGGGTGCTCTAACTAGTTATCGCGGGGGGTTATCGCGCTCTAACTAGTTATCGCGGGGGGTTATCGCGGGGGTTATCGCGCGATAACCTAGTTATCGCGGGGGTTATCGCGTGGGTTATCGCGTGTGTTTTTTGGGCCCTTGCTTCAAAACCCTCCCTCATTTCGTGTCCAGGTCCTCTTATTCTTCATGGATAGTGCTGTCAATGAGGCCCTGCGGGCTCTCAACACAGCTAACCTCCGGCGGTACACCGATCTGCAGTGCCCCAAGGCCCGGCGGCGTTTGAAGGCGGTTCATCGGCTGGTGCGAGTTCTATTGGGTGACCCGAACGTTGTGTGTGGCACCAACACCAAAGGTGAAGTTTGTTTAAGTGGTGGGGCGTGCACTGCCCTGTCTGGCCCACTTGGCGGCCATCTTGCATTAACAGCTCAGGAGCATGAGGCCCTGAGCATGCTACGCATGGCATGCAGCATGCATCTCTCCCAACGGGCCCTTTTGCGAATGCCCCGCCGTTGCACACAACGGGACCTAAGGACCGTTCGGCAACGGATCATGCCCTACTTTCCCCAAACAACCATTGTAAAGTCTACCACAGGCCGCAATAGGGCAGCTGCCCATGTGCCTTTGCAATCAATTGTGCAAAATGCAATATCTATGGCCCGAGTTATCGGGAAACCCCCCCCTAGTGGCGTTGCCATTGTTGTTATTTCAGTTGATGCGACTTCCTTGTGGAAGGCATCCTCTACCCGTGCGGGTGTATGGGTTAATGTATGGGGGGGGGCAAAATATGCTCCGAAGGTGAAGCTATGGGCCTCATGGTTTTGCATGGATGGCGGGGATGAACAGGCTTTTTTGAGAAGCCTGGACATCTCCGCCAACCTCAACCAAGAGGTGAGGGATGTGGAAGAGGACGTTGTCCTCTTTCAAAACCAATTTTTGACGTGCACTGTCATTTTGACAGGGGATGGGAAGGGGATGCAAGCAATGGGGGGGGCTGGGTCTAAGTGTTGGTTGTGCAAAGACCCCAATGGGATTGTTGAGCAAAGGGGGGTGGAGTCCACCTCAAGATGGGGGGCATTCTTGAGAAGTGTGACCCCTGATAGGCGGCCGGGGGACTACCAACATGCAGCATGCCGCATCCTAAACGGCATTGCAAAGCGCATTGAGACCACCCTTCAGGCCCTCCCCCCTGGTACCCCTGGTAAGGCCCAAGCTCTTGCAGCTTTGCAGGCCTTCAAACAAGCCCTCAAGGATGAGACCTCAGGCATCCCTCTCAGGGAACGCCTCCCTTCGGCCTCGAGGGCCACATAAAAAGATTTCGATCTAACAAGCACCAAAGTTTTCCTAACCTCCCCCCCCTTCCAAAGGCAATTTGTGGATTGCCTCAAAGAGCATGTCCCCACAGTGAGGACCCCTGGGGGACCTATGTTATGGGTTGTTGTGCATGTCATGGTGAAATGCATTGAGGGTTTGTATGAGCTTTGGAGGGTGAGGGAGTTGTACACTCTAACCCAAGTGGAACGCCACCGTGCGTTGACCACAAAATTTTCAAAAGCGTGGGGAGACTCAGGTTGGTCCCCCACCAGGTGGATCCAATGGTGCTTGGCACATTCCACCTTTTTTGCCGAGAAATGGAGGAACATTTTTCAGTTTTCCTCCATCCCAACGGAGTATCGGCATGGGCCTTACAAGAGGAGGCTCAAAAATTGTTTTAAGGGTTGGTCCTTGGTGAGGCCAAGTGTGTCCCTCCGCCACATGCACCATTGCATGTCCATGAACGCCCTGGAGCAAGGGCTTTTGGGACTGGAGGCAGCCAAGGCCTCAGACATTGATGACTTTGTATGAAAAACGACCACAGATGCTTTGTGCCAAGTGTTTTGTGTTGTTTGTCCTAGGGAGGGAGGGAGGAGGGGTGCGCGATAACTACACGCGATAACTACGCGATAACTGAGTTATCGCGCGATAACTAGCGCGATAACTAGTTAGAGCAAGGTGCTCTAACTGCGTTCTAACTCTGTTCTAACTGTGCTCTAACTCTTTGACCCCCCCCCCAAAAACCACCCCTACAATGAGGGTTATGTGGGGAAAGGAAGGGGATGGGGGGTTTTTGAGGGTGCTGAATCCATTTTTTTAGGTGGTTTGCCCCAAAATTGAGGGTAGGTGGGTGTTCCAAAAATTGCGTTCTAACTAGGGGTTCCGCACCACGCCCTAGAACGCTGCATCCCACTCCAAGGTTTCCTGGGTGCAAAATCAACGTTTGTGAAGGTTTTAGGGTGCCCAACGCTTACTCTAACCCCACCAGGTAGTGCGGACTAACCCCTGCTCTAACTAGTTATCGCGGGGGTTATCGCGCTCTATCTGGGTGCTCTAACTAGTTATCGCGGGGGGTTATCGCGCTCTAACTAGTTATCGCGGGGGGTTATCGCGGGGGTTATCGCGCGATAACCTAGTTATCGCGGGGGTTATCGCGTGGGTTATCGCGTGTGTTTTTTGGGCCCTTGCTTCAAAACCCTCCCTCATTTCGTGTCCAGGTCCTCTTATTCTTCATGGATAGTGCTGTCAATGAGGCCCTGCGGGCTCTCAACACAGCTAACCTCCGGCGGTACACCGATCTGCAGTGCCCCAAGGCCCGGCGGCGGCGTTTGAAGGCGGTTCAGCGGCTGGTGCGAGTTCTATTGGGTGACCCGAACGTTGTGTGTGGCACCAACACCAAAGGTGAAGTTTGTTTAAGTGGTGGGGCGTGCACTGCCCTGTCTGGCCCACTTGGCGGCCATCTTGCATTAACAGCTCAGGAGCATGAGGCCCTGAGCATGCTACGCATGGCATGCAGCATGCATCTCTCCCAACGGGCCCTTTTGCGAATGCCCCGCCGTTGCACACAACGGGACCTAAGGACCGTTCGGCAACGGATCATGCCCTACTTTCGCCAAACAACCATTGTAAAGTCTACCACAGGCCGCAATAGGGCAGCTGCCCATGTGCCTTTGCAATCAATTGTGCAAAATGCAATATCTATGGCCCGAGTTATCGGGAAACCCCCCCCTAGTGGCGTTGCCATTGTTGTTATTTCAGTTGATGCGACTTCCTTGTGGAAGGCATCCTCTACCCGTGCGGATGTATGGGTTAATGTATGGGGGGGGGCAAAATATGCTTCGAAGGTGAAGCTATGGGCCTCATGGTTTTGCATGGATGGCGGGGATGAACAGGCTTTTTTGAGAAGCCCTGACATCTCCGCCAACCTCAACCAAGAGGTGAGGGATGTGGAAGAGGACGTTGTCCTCTTTCAAAACCAATTTTTGACTTGCACTGTCATTTTGACAGGGGATGGGAAGGGGATGCAAGCAATGGGGGGGGCTGGGTCTAAGTGTTGGTTGTGCAAAGACCCCAATGGGATTGTTGAGCAAAGGGGGGTGGAGTCCACCTCAAGATGGGGGGCATTCTTGAGAAGTGTGACCCATGATAGGCGGCCGGGGGACTACCAACATGCAGCATGCCGCATCCTAAACGGCATTGCAAAGCGCACTGAGACCACCCTTCAGGCCCTCCCCCCTGGTACCCCTGGTAAGGCCCAAGCTCTTGCAGCTTTGCAGGCCTTCCAACAAGCCCTCAAGGATGAGACCTCAGGCATCCCTCTCAGGGAACGCCTCCCTTCGGCCCCGAGGGCCACAGAAAAAGATTTCGATCTAACAAGCACCAAAGTTTTCCTAACCTCCCCCCCCTTCCAAAGGCAATTTGTGGATTGCCTCAAAGAGCATATCCCCACAGTGAGGACCCCTGGGGGACCTATGTTATGGGTTGTTGTGCATGTCATGGTGAAATGCATTGAGGGTTTGTATGAGCTTTGGAGGGTGAGGGAGTTGTACACTCTAACCCAAGTGGAACGCCACCGTGCGTTGACCACAAAATTTTCAAAAGCGTGGGGAGACTCAGGTTGGTCCCCCACCAGGTGGATCCAATGGTGCTTGGCACATTCCACCTTTTTTGCCGAGAAATGGAGGAACATTTTTCAGTTTTCCTCCATCCCAACGGAGTATCGGCATGGGCCTTACAAAAGGAGGTTCAAAAATTGTTTTAAGGGTTGGTCCTTGGTGAGGCCAAGTGTGTCCCTCCGCCACATGCACCATTGCATGTCCATGAACGCCCTGGAGCAAGGGCTTTTGGGACTGGAGGCAGCCAAGGCCTCAGACATTGATGACTTTGTATGAAAAACGACCACACATGCTTTGTGCCAAGTGTTTTGTGTTGTTTGTCCTAGGGAGGGAGGGAGGAGGGGTGCGCGATAACTACACGCGATAACTACGCGATAACTGAGTTATCGCGCGATAACTAGCGCGATAACTAGTTAGAGCAAGGTGCTCTCACTGCTTTCTAACTCTGTTCTAACTGTGCTCCAACTCTTTCACCCCCCCCCCCAAAAACCACCCCTACAATGAGGGTTATGTGGGGAAAGAAAGGGGATGGGGGGTTTTTGAGGGTGCTGAATCCATTTTTTTAGGTGGTTTGCCCCAAAATTGAGGGTAGGTGGGTGTTCCAGAAATTGCGTTCTAACTAGGGGTTCCGCACCACGCCCTAGAACGCTGCATCCCGAGCAGACGAAACGAGCGGCCGTGCACGAGGAGAACAGCGTACCAGGCCAGACCAGGAGAATCCGACGTCGCTGGCCCCCTCCTGTGACTCGTGACACGACACCGACACCGTCTACGTTACCCCCGAGGGACACTGCAGGGTTGCTGACACGTCCCAAGCGTCCATAAGACGGGCTGTCATATGCCATCGCAGGGTGTCCCGCACAGAAACCAGGGCATGACACATGCGCACGTACAGAGCAGGGCAACGCACGAAGTGACCCCCCACGGCCCCTCCCGCGTAGCCAGAGAACCGGCAATCTGGCAGCACCGTAAAAGGGCGTGGCTGTGACGGGACTAGCCTCAGGTACGCTGCCATACGGTGAGATTGCAGGGTTACTCCCGCGTCATGGAGTACCTGCGACCACACCGCCATGCACCAACCGTGACTGCGCAGGCTCGTCCCCACCGGAGACGCCTTGCGGCACACCCGGTCGTAAAGAGCATCAAAAAACTTGGAGTTGCTGAGCACTAGCGCGTCGTTGAAAAAAAGGGGGATGGAGGCAGGGGTCGACAGCGCACAGAACGCCTCGATCGGGAAGGGAGACGCGCCAAGGTGGCGGATGGCGAACGTGGATAAGCGATCCGCCTCCGCTTGCCATTCGGGAGCCAGATCTACAGACAGTCATTCGTGCTGTGCCTCTACCCAGAGCTCGCTGACACGCAGAACGATAGGCTGGCTGAGTATGACCTTGGCCACACGATCGACCCACGCAGACAGGGACAGCGCCCTAGAGAAGGCGCGCAGATGCGCAGCAGAGTTATCACACAGGACATATACTGCTCCCGCGTAATCACGCACTATCCACAGACCCACAAGCTTTGCTAGCCACTCGAGATCTGAAGATGAAGAAGCTGATACGTGCACGCTCCATGAAAAACACTGACACTGATCGTCTCCCGTGGCAATGACAACAGCAAGGCCGCCTACTACAGGCGAGCAGAAGTAGTCATTGGACGGCAATAGTCCAGCGTCAGTGCACACATACAGAGCTCCGGCAGATCGCAAGTGGTCGGTCAATTGAGGGAACTCCGCTTCCCCCCCCCCCCTAGAACACACCCGGATCCAGCGACAGCCCCATCGTGTCCAGTGTAAACCGAAACTGCGACCAGTCATCTTGACTCAGTGGCAGTGGGCAGTCGCGTTGCTTAGCTATCGCCTTACGTGCCGTCGCATTCCGACAGTTGAGCGCTTGATGAAAACTCATGACAGAACGCATCAATAAGCGGTGTGTACAGTCAGTCAAGCTCCACCCGCCCGCGCAGACCGGAAGATGCAAGTCCGCAAGCAAAATGTCCCGAGGCAACCATAGGAGCCCCCTATACAGTTTGTCTATCTGAGTGCGCGCAGAACGTACAAAAGACGAAGGCAGAAATGACCCAGACGCCACGAAATCGGCACGAGACAGGAGATAGGCCGACACGCAGCGAACCGACAAGAGGAATGTGGGTGAGTAATGCGCAAAAAACACTCTCAGCACGCGCACCCCATCAGCGAATCTCCGCGGTAGCTTGGGCGGAACTGCATCTGGACACAGGGGCACGCCAACCAGAACCGGCGGATCCGTCGTGGCACGCGCCACGCCGCCGTAAAAAACGACGTCACCGGGCACGCAAGCAACAGTGCCGTCCGGCTGCAGGCACAGCTGGGTGTACTCGAATTTCGAATGATTAGAGGGTGCACACGCGTCGAGCGACAGTCGATGTGCCTGCTCCGCCACCCACGCGACTTCACGCAGGAAATTGCCAAACCAGCGGCGATCATCGCTCCAGGTGACTTTGTGCATCGGCAGGGTACCCGCGTATGCGGACTCCGCGATTCTGGAGTACAGTCCGCGAGTGCGAAGCGTACCCCATTCATTGTAGGCGCAAGCTGCAAATGAGCAATCCTGGCTGAACCCTATCTCCGTGCGCATTGCGGGCGAGAGTCCACGCACCGTCCACAGGCGAACGCGCTGGCGGCTATAGAACCCGTGTGACCACACACCGTATTGACACATGCGTGGTACTGAGCGCGAGTAGTCCCGCACTGCCTGCCGCACTGGCGCATCAAATGCACCGGACTCATCGCCAGCGCACTGATGGGCTTCGCCGCGCGCATGGTGAGTCGCTGCTGTGAGCGCACGACACGCAAAAGACAGATGCGTTGTGGACACCTCTTTGCGGTACGCAAATGTGGCACCCCAGACCGAGCCCACTATTTCCGCACGCAATGACGTTTGCTCATGTACTATTCTGGCCTCGAGCCTGTTGGGTGCGGAACCCTCCTTGATGGGACGAAAAGACGTGAACACGTGCTGCGGGCCATTCGCCTTGTATATACCAAGCTGAACCGCCACATTCGACAGTGCAGCAGGAAACTTTTGAAGCAGGGATATATAGTAGGCAAAGCCATAGTCCCGCTCCACGACAGCCGGGTGAGCAAGGACATGGGCAGGTCATCGAGAGTGGTCACATCTGAGCCCGCGTGACGACACGCGCGTAATAGCCAATCTGCAGTGAACCGGTTGGCTGTCGCGCTAGCCAGTACTGGAGATCCGACAGGGACTGGGGGGTCACACGGCGGCGAAGACACCACAGGAGCACGTCGAAACTAGGGTTGTCAGGGGTATACACCTGCTCACCTAAGGCCGCGTCAGAAAAAAGGGGTATGACCCCAACGGACTCGCCCTTGGATGCGTGGTATTTGTAATAGAACTTGAGTTGTTTCACTGCCTCTTGCATTGCCTCAGCCTCAGTGGCATGCACGACACCCGCACACGGCGCCAGGTCTGGATACGGCGAAGGCACACATGTAGCCTGCCGCACTTTGCGACACACTTGGGAAGTAATACTGACACTGAGAGCGATCGTCACAGGTAAGCGCAGCCCGTGCAGCACTAGATGGTCCCGCAGCTCCGGGACCATTGGTGAAGGTCCGGGACACCTCCCATTTCCACAAGCTGGCGGCCGCGCCGCAGCACCACCGTGGACAGCCGAGGCGAAGTCGTCAGCGGCACATAGACATCCGCCAGCGACCGGTAGCACCAGGCCCAGACATCGGGATGGCACCGGTGATGGGCGAGCCACCACGAGTACAATGATAGCAGGCACACCAACATGCACCTAGACTCTGCAGGAAGATTGGGGAAACTGTACCGCCGGAAGCCGACAGCCGATCCGCCCACACCTGTCACCACGCACGAGAAAGCTATAGCTATATTATAAATGAGTGTTGACACCGGGCACCAGGGCTTTATCCGAACACTGCAACGGCCTGGATATCAACAAATAATCAATTTCAGTCGCTGACCACAACAGCCCCGCTCGAGGCACAAAATTGGTGGGCTCCCCTGTGGGGTACGGCAAGCGCAGCCCTCGCAAACAACCTTTAGGACGAAGGGACCGCGCTAGCATACATCGCGGGGAGTACTGCATGTTAAAGTCACCCTGTACTATCACGGAAGACACACGCAATACTGCCACCAAATCGGATATGGACCTCAGGACATCCTCCACCGCGCGGGCGCGTAGACCGGGATCCACGTGTACGGAACAAAGCAAAACCGCCGATGACTGATATTCCTTTGTCTACAGAAGCGCCATTTTTGGGCTTCCACTCACCATACCTGCTAGTACGTTATCCCCGTAAGCTAGGAGAACGCGCAGAACGTGGATAACGCTCCAGAACGCTCCGGAACGCGGATAACGCGGAGAACGCGGAAAACGCTTCCAGAAGCATGTGCGGAAGCACTGCACCGGAACGCGCAGAACGCGGATAACGCGTAAAACACAGCACACCTATGTTGGGGGGGCCGCGTCCTCACAGTTGGGTATCCAGCCTACGCGGTTGGTCCCCCCGAGGTTTCGCACTGGTCCCCATGGGTGGGGATGGCAGAGGCTTGGCGGCCATGACCTTCTCGATCCCACCACGGCCGCCTCCGCCACCCCGTCTACTGCACGCTGAAGGAGAAGTTCTCCAACGTATCGTCCTCTACGCTCCCTCTAGCGTCCTCCGCTTCCTCCTCTTCTTCCTCCTCATCGCTATCCGCCTCCTCCTCGTCCTCGCCGTCCGCTTCCGGGACGTCCTCCCCGGCGTCCCCCTCTTGAGTCTCCTGGCTAAGGGGCGGCTCGCTTCCCTCGGCGTCCTCCGTGCCCGTTGTAGTGATCCCGTGCGCGGGTGCAAAGCATTGCACATGCAACGGGGTGTCCGGGCATCCGCTACACACGTATTGTGTGCGGCCTTTGCCGCAATGTGCACAAGTACCCCGTGCCGGCATCGGCCAAGCAATAGAGCTTGATGCCGGTGTTGTGCGGTTTCCGCACAATGTACATCTTGAGGGGGCCTGCCCTAAGGCCCGTATGCGGCACTAGGGTTTCATCCCCCGTGGCCGCGCCTCCCATGGTCCATGCTGCAGCCCAATGGGCACTAACCGCCTCAATAAGGTCCACCACATCCGGGCGACAATGTTTGTGTAGATCGTAGTATTGCCCCCGGGTTAGCAACCGTGCTAGATAGGCATTGTACACCAACCCGTCACGGTCCCAGACTCCATCCACCTGCATGGGCCGCACCATGCCCAGCAACAGCACGAAGGTGTTGTACCGTGGTACTAAGGGGATGAGGTCCTCCCTTTCCCGGGCTCGGAGGATGGCCTCTTGGGCATCCACAATGGGTTTCATCATGTAGTCCCATATTCCATCCTTGTCTAGCTCACCGAGTTTGGACTCCCCGGGTCGTAACCCGTACTCAATTGAAGTGGCACAGTGCTCCTTGCGGAGGCGACCAGCCGAGAGATTAAGAGGCATTTCAAAGTGCTCTAAAATTATGTTGGTAGCAATGATGGGACACACAGTACACACCAAATACGCGAAACACAGTGTGCACAGCTTCTAGAGGCACGTTCGGAGGCACGCTAACCGGAACGCGCAGAACGCGGCGAACGCGGAAGACACAGGGGGATGCTTCCAGAAGCATGCCGGAGGCGCACAAAACAGAGCACGGAGAACGCAGGCAACGCAGAAAACGGTGGGTCGTATTCTTTTTCCAATCAAACCGTGTATCCATTAATGTTTTCTCTCCCCCTTCCCGCCATGTAATGTGTAATAATCAATTCACAGCGCTGTGGGGTCGTTTGTGGCCGGTCCAAGGGGCACGCCACAAACCGCCACCACCGCGTTGCCACCAGTGGGCGGGCTGTTGGGTAAGGGGTGCTGGCGTTGGGATGGCCCATGCGGGCGCCACCGGGTGGGGCTGGGAGGCCTTACGGCCGACGGCCTCGTCGGCATCCGGCCAGGAGGCCGTGGACTGCGTTGAACCCGGCGTTGGCCAAGTCACCGGGCTCTCGAAGTCGGTTCCGACGGCCGGCATCTTCTTCTGGGGCGTTACTGAATGGCAAAAAGAACGCGGATACCGTCGATCACGCAGCGACTGACTCCAGAAGCACGGCGGAAGCAAACCAACAATGACACGGATCACGCGCATAACGCGGCGAACGCCCCTAGAAGCATGGTCGGAGGCACAGGGACGCAACGCGCGGAACGTGAACGGCGACAAACGACGAACCACACCTACCTCCAGCATAACATTCTCGTCGGCGGATTCCTCCTCAGTCTGTTCGACCTTCTGTTCGACCTTCACGTTGATCGGCAACCTCCTCTGCTCCACCGGCGTGATGCTGCGGTCCCTGTCGGCGCGGGGTTCTGCACAAGGGACGCCAAAAGCGTGCAGGACCGTGCAACTGCCCCCAGAGGCGTGACCGGAAGCACCGGTCCGGGACGCGGATGACGTGGAAAACGCGGCCGACGCCTCTGGAAACATGACCGAAATCACATTAGGGGGACATGCAGAACATGGAACACACAATGGCCCTACCTTCGGCTTGCATCACTAACAGAGCAAACAAGCACCGGGTGTCGGATACGATGACGACGGGGGAGTGTGGGTTCTGGGAGTTGTACTGAAATCCAAGACGAACGTGCAGAAGAAAACCCAGGCCACAGCCCCGGCGCTACAGATCACTGCAGACCACGACATAACAATCCAAGAGATCGTGGTAATCGAGATCCACGCCCCACAGCTCCTGGGAAACACCACATCCGGATCGATGGGAAGGATGATATCGCACATCTGTGGGATGCAGCGTTCTAGGGCGTGGTGCGGAACCCCCCCAATTTTGGGTGTTGTTAATATGGTTGGAACCCGGAATTTCACATGTTACATGGGTGCACTATGATGCAACAATGTGCCTTCCATGTTTCGTTTGCTCGATATTGCCCGTTTTGCACTTTTTGCGATTTGATCTTTTTGTGCTCTAACTAGTTAGAACGGGGTTAGAACGGGGTTAGAGCACTAGTTATCGCGGGGGTTATCGCGCGATAACCTAGTTATCGCGGGGGTTATCGCGGGGGTTATCGCGCTTCATTTTATGTTTCCCCTTTTCGCTTTAGCTCTCAAAGCTTTCATATTCTTTGATAATGGCCCTTGCTGCTGCCCACGCTTGGTGCGAGCACCATCAAAAGCTCCTTGGGGTCCGTCGCCTTGGCGGTCCTGAGGGGTTTACGATGGGTGATGCCAATGTGAGGCGCCCTGTGGCGACCCGCTTTGAACATGGTGTGGACTTTGGACTCCTTGTCCATAAGTCCCCCTTCATGGCGGACAAGCGAGACCCCCTGGTTCTCAGCAACTACATCTTCGAGTTGCTAGAGGTAAATCCAGGGGTTGCTGGATTTTTGATCGAGCTTCATACCGAGGATGTGGACGCGGTGGTGGAGTCTGTCACCGCTCATGCCGAGAAGGGTGCGGGGACGAAGACGACCCTCTATGTGGGTCAGGAGGAGGAGGAGGAGGAAGTGGAGAAAGAGGAGGAGGATGCGGGGGGCTGGGGGCTGGGGGGAGGAAGGAGAAGCCCCACAACCCCCTCATGATCAGTGTCCAGAAGGTAAGGTTGAGACCTGGTAAGGGGAAGGGGAAGTCGGATGGTTGGTTCCCCCAACCCCTCACCCACAACACCCGCCGGGTCTGCACTGACGACCCCGAAAACAAGCTCCCCATGCACTCCCTTTGCCCCACAAGGGAGTGGGAGCGTGAGTGGTATGGGGTCACCACTCCCAACATTATTTCGGGGCAGGGAGTCATTCTTTTTCCATTTGGGGCAACACCCCCCCTTATTGGGGAGGCGGAGGAGGTGGTTGCCGCCGAGCCCTTGGGGGCCTTTAATAGGGACCCCAATGACCTTGTGCTCACGGTGGGGGGAAAGCTGGTGGTCAACCACCTCCTGGAACACGATTTCTTGAGTGACATTCAGCTGCAAAGACTTTTGGATGATTTGGATAGGGTGCCTCTCTCAGAGAAGGCACCCATTTTCAATGAGAACCCCCCCATTGTCGGCAGGCCCCGAGACTCTGGGACCCGCCGCACATTGTATGGCAACTATGGGGGTGCCAACCACCACAAGCACAACCCCCACAAGCTCCATGATCTGCCAGTCCTCAAAAGGGTGGCAGATCGTGTGCTTGAGACCGCAAAGAAGACTGTGGTGGGGGGGGTCGGATGGAGCTGCACCATCCTTGACATGGCCGAAATTTTGAGCTATGACCACACCCCCCAGCACATCCATCGCGACGCCCCCCCCCTACACCATTCCTGAAGGCACATTGATTGTCAATTGCCTTATTATGCTAACCCATAATCATGAGGAGGAGGATGGGTCACATTTTCTTTTTGTGCCCTCCAGCAGTTCGGGGTTCCCTGACCCTTGGGTGGAGAGGGCTGTGCCATTCAAGAGGGGCACTGCCTTTTTTTTTAATGCCCTTGATGTCCACAGGGGGTCGGGGATTCCCAAGGCCTCCCCCATGGGGGTAAGGGACCCCCGCCTCATGGCATTTTTTGCCATAGAGCTTACCCAAGGGGGGAATCTTCCATTCCCCAACCTGCACGTGACGCAGTCCATTAAAAGGCCCCAGCTGGGGGCACCTGGTGGCCGGGTGGCCAGGACAGTCCAGTGTGATGGGGCGGTTAGGTGTAGGGGGAAGGTGGTAGCCAATTGCTACGGATGCAATCGGCTGATTTTGTGCACCGCCCACAAAGATGGCCTTTGTGTGCCATGCCAGGAGGGGGAGGAGGTGGAGGGGGGGGAGGAGGAGGAGGTGGTGGTGGACCCCAATGGGGTCAGCAATGAGCAATCTGCTCAGTGCTTGCTCCCGGTGGGAACAACCACAGGGCATTTTTTGTTGTCGGGGTGGGGGATGGGGAGGGAGGTGATTGCCCCCCTCACCAATGAGGAGGCGGGGGCGGTCGCAGGCCACCCCGATCAGTGCCCCTTGGCCAAGGTGTGCCATGGGGAGGCACTGCCCTGGCCCACCTTGCAAGGGCATGTTGGGATTAAGGTGCCGGCGGGCACCATTTTGGTGGTGAGGAGGGGGTTGTATGGGGGAGTGGCAAGGGTGGCCCCTGAGGTGGAGGGGGTGGCCCAGGTGGTGGAGTGGCGGCAGGTGGGGGAGTATGCGGCCGTCACGGACTTCGTGTGGCTGCGGAGGCTGGGCCTGGTGCTGGACGACGCCAAGAAGGAGGGCCAAGGCATGTGTCCATGTCGCCAGGTGTGAAAACTTGCCACAACACCCTGCTCTAACCCCTGCTCTAACTAGTTATCGCGCTAGGTTATCGCGTTCTAACTAGGTGCTCTAACTAGTTATCGCGCTAGGTTATCGCGTTCTCACTAGTTATCGCGGGGTTATCGCGGGGGTTATCGCGGGGGTTATCGCGCGATAACCTAGTTATCGCGGGGGTTATCGCGCGGGTTATCGCGTGTTTTTTTTTGTTTCTTTTGTTTTTTTCAGGCTACCATCTTGCAGCTGCCCCGTATCTTCGTCAAGGACGACGCCCAGGCAGCCGAGGCAGCAGGCGGAGCAGCAGAAGCAGCAGGGGCACGGCCCGCCACGCCGGTGGCGGCCCGGTTGGAGCTGGAGGGGGAGAAGAGGCTGCCGGAGGGGGCGTCGTGGCGGTGGGGGGAGCCTGGGGATGAGGCCTGCAGGATGGGGGGGACGGGATGGTACCGGCAGGTCACCATCACCGAGAAGGAGGGGGGGGTGGAGAGGAAGACCAACCTCACCCTCCCCTCCTATGTGTGGGTTGGGGGGGAAACGGCCAAGTGGCCGAATGCCGCAGAGGGGGAAACGGTTGCGGCTTTTTTGTGTTTGTTTGGGATGAGCGACCCCCCCCAAAGGAAATCTTATTTCCTTTTGAGGGTGTGTTTTTTGTGGGAGGGGGATTATACGGGGAGGGAAGTGTGGCAGAAGCTGCACAGGGGGGGGGGCATCCACCAGGTTGGTGGGTATGACCACCCCCCTTTTGTGGTGGACGCCACTGCCGATTGGGTTCGGCAGTATGCACCCAAGGGGCGAAGGCCGGGAAAAGGCCAGACGAAGCGGGGACCAGACGTGGTGGTGGTTGAGTTGTTTTAAGGGTTGGTCCTTGGTGAGGCCAAGTGTGTCCCTCCGCCACATGCACCATTGCATGTCCATGAACGCCCTGGAGCAAGGGCTTTTGGGACTGGAGGCAGCCAAGGCCTCAGACATTGATGACTTTGTATGAAAAACGACCACACATGCTTTGTGCCAAGTGTTTTGTGCTGTTTGTCCTAGGGAGGGAGGGAGGAGGGGTGCGCGATAACTACACGCGATAACTACGCGATAACTGAGTTATCGCGCGATAACTAGCGCGATAACTAGTTAGAGCAAGGTGCTCTAACTGCGTTCTAACTCTGTTCTAACTGTGCTCTAACTCTTTGACCCCCCCCAAAAAACCACCCCTACAATGAGGGTTATGTGGGGAAAGAAAGGGGATGGGGGGTTTTTGAGGGTGCTGAATCCATTTTTTTAGGTGGTTTGCCCCAAAATTGAGGGTAGGTGGGTGTTCCAGAAATTGCGTTCTAACTAGGGGTTCCGCACCACGCCCTAGAACGCTGCATCCAATGTCCCACGCGCGTGGCCACGCCTCCACACTGCAGCCCAAGAACGTGCCATGCGTGTGTCGTCAGGCTGTCGCGACCCCCGTCAGTGAAGGACGACGCCCATGCCGGCAACCGCGGGAGACCGACATCCGCAGGCGCACATGCGCGGGACAGCACAATCACAGGTAACACCGGGCCAAGTTCAACCCCCTGCACGAACACATGCGATCGCCGCGCCGCGTCCTTGACAGCAAAAGATCCCGAACCACTCAGACACACCGCAGCGAGCGCAACACCGGGAAACGGCGAGAAACCCGAAACATCAAGCACACCGGGGCGCGCACATGAGCGACAGAGTGACTGCGCAAACAGAAAAATCGGCGGCACGTCTACCGGTAACGGTACATGCGCACCAGGCACCGCACCCGGCGAACTGCGAGATAGCAGCAGCAGCTGGGAACCATGCTGGAGTAAAGGCGAGACCACAAAGCCCTTCAAGCGCGCTGGGGACGCGATCCTGCGGCGACAGGCAGACGCCCACAGACGCAGCTGTACGACCAGCAGGGACACGTAATCACGCGAGAGGCCCTGTAAAAAACTCACCACCCATCGCGCCACTGCCGGACACCGTGACGGGAAGTCGCCAACGTATGCCTCCTGTACACGAGATGTCGGCCGAGGCGCTGGAGCCTCAATCTGGATTCGAGAGCGGCCACCACAGGAGCCAGAGCGCCACAGCTCAGGGGGTTCCATACTGGCTGTGACCGCAGCACAGTCCCAGCACTCCGCTAGCGGGATCGACGGTGCCACAACGCCCAAGTCCGTCAGATCGTCGGTGTGCCGCAACCAGTCAATAAAACTTGTGAACTGGGACCGCGGCATAAAAGAAGCGACATGAAACACAACTCGCTGGACCCCCCAACAGGGCGTGTACCCTGGCGGCAGGATTGGGCTTCACGCCCAATTGCATGTCGCCCCCTCCGGGTATGCCTGTGCTCCATACGCCACGTTGGCCCCGCCGTCCGGCACTGATGATGACACTGACGACCACTGCCCCGCAGAGTTGGTGGCCACATGATCGAACTGCGATGACAGGCGTGTAGGGGGACAGTCGCTCACCCATGTGCTCGGAGACGTATACATGTACCCCGCGTAGTGTGGGTCCGACCCACCATAAGATGCGGACGACGCCGTGGACGCCGGCGTGTAGTGCTCTGCCGAGCCTTGCGCTCGTTGATAATGTTGATGGCCCCAGTGACTGTGCTGTGCCAGTGGCACGGCCGGCGAGGGCTGCGAAGGCGGCGTTGGATGGGGCACCGGCGCCGGGTGCTGCGGTGCGGGTGCCGTCGGCGGGGCTCATGTGGGCGGCACACCGTAGCCGCTGCCGTGCGTGCCGAACGTATTTGCCCCTCGAACCGCCGCCGCGGGCTCTGCCGCATACGCCGGCATACCCTGAGGTGGCGCGTGCTGCACTGCCGGCAGCAGGGAGTGCACCTTGGCCATGGACGGAGCTGGGGGCGGCGGTAGCAGCGAAGAGTGCGGGGCTGGTTGCAGCGGCCGCTTCGGCACGTCGGACACAGGGCCTCCAGGTCGCTTTCCGCTCAGCGTGTACGGTTGCCCTGTAGAGTCTTTGCAGCGTACTCGCAAATACCACCCTCCCGAGTGACTCAAATCGACTGTGTCGTGTCCTTCGAACTGCGCGTCGGCCGCTGCTCGGTGTACCGGTACGTGCCAGAACCCCTTGGCCTTCTGGGCCTCGCTCAGTGTGTCCGGCACGTCGTCGCCGAACGCTTGGCGCATTGCCTGGATGTACTGGTCCGATGTGTGCTGTGGTAGCATTCCACACAACCGGACCACAATGTGCGTCGGTGGGACTTCTGTTGCCCTTGACGCTGGGAAAGCCTTGGTGAGCGGTGCTGCGCTGGTTGCGGGCTGCACTGTGAGGACCTCCGGCGGCCCGGCGCTAAGTGCCTCGGGCCTCACGAGCGGTTGCGCTGGCGCTGGCGGCGGCCCCGCTGCTGGAGCGAGTGTTGGGGGCGCTGACTGGTGAACGGGCGCTGCCGGCGCCGCCTTGAGAGGAGAGCCGAAGAACCAGCCGAAACCACCTGACGAAGTATCTGCTCTGTGGTTGTTGTCCTCTGGCGGCACCGTGAGGACCATCCTGACTGACTTCAGAAGGCATCTGAGGCTGAGGCGAGACTGCACATTTTGGGCGAGGTGGAACAGCGCCCTCTTGAAATCCGCTTTTGAACCTACGTCTTGTGAGGCGTCTGGGATGATGTCGTCTGTCACCAGGAGCTCGTACACGAGTCGGAACGACAGGTCGAACCAGTGGACTTCGTCGGACGCCGTGGCCAGCAGCTCCTTGCAGTCCGTGAGGAACGCCAGACGGTCTGACGTGACGACTTGCGCTGGAGCGGCGCGCGAACAGGCTGCGGCCCACTCCTTTAGGGACGTCACCAGCGCTGCCTTGGACGCTTCCGGTGTTTTGCCCAGGATGTGCTTCAGGGCACTGTGCAGCTGCGTGGGTAGGCGGAGCGACTTGACATTTTTCGTAATCCTCATATCCACACGATGTTCCTCGAGAAGGGCCTGCAGCGAACGAACTGCTTGCGGGTTCACTTCGGAGTTGAGGTACAGAACTTCGTCCAGCATGTCCGTGGGGTCTACTTCTGTGGCCGGCGACATGGCGCGTGGTACCTCTTCTGCGGCGAGCATGCGCTTCCACCTGGGCTCTGTCGACGGTGCGCGTGGGGCCACTTCGTGTTCGTCGTCCTGCGGCAGCCTGATGCTGAACTCCTTTGCCAGACCCTGTGATACTTTGCCCCAATCCTCCGGCTTCATGACGTGATGCGCGACGTTCTGCATATCCTCGGTGACGGCCATGCAGCACAGTGGCGTCATCTGCACTTGGCGGGCCCAGTGGAAGTAGAGCGCGTTCGCCAGCGCCAGGAACGCCACCTTGGACTTGGACTTCAGCGGCAGCGATCCTGCCACAACCTTGGTGAAGTCCACCGGTGTAAGGGCGTGCAACCACTGTTGAAGGTCCAGTGCGGGCACATATCTAAAGTATAATTTGAATAATCCATCAGAATTGAAAATAAAGGTGAGATAGCACTACCCCACCAAATCAAGGAATCCCGGACAAAAAGTCTAAGTGTGAAGAGATGATGCGGATGGGCCAAGGGACCCTAGTGACGCGTTTCCGTGGGGGGCCTGGCCACGGGACGCTGCGGCGGACACGCACAAGCAAGCAGGCAGGCAAAGCACTGCGCTCACAAGGGCATCCTCATGCTCGTGTCATGTGACAAAGCGTTTCAGGATCCTTGCCACTCTGAAACAAGGGAACAAATGTATGTACAGCAACACATCAGGATATGTACACATGGGGTTAAGACTGGACTGGGGTAAGGGCATCACAGGACAATAGACACTCAATCTCAACTCATATCCCAATCCCAGGTCCGTCCCTTTCAGTGGCTGGCAGGGGCGGGGGCTCAAACACAACCCATGCCCTACTCAGTCCGGACCCTGAAACCCTACCAATAGGGGAGGGTGTCCTGCCCAGCCACAGGCGAGTTCCTGGGAAGCAAGGGGCTCCAAGGCCAACCGACAGTGGCTCCCTATGCTCCCTTAACGGCAGGTCCCAACTCCTCTCTGAGCCAGTCTGAGAGATAAGGCCCCGCCATTATCCCCTAGGAATTGGTAGCTGAAAATGGGCTGTTTCAGCCCAGACTGATGTTAGCTCGAAAAACTTTAAAATTGACCCCTCGTCCGGACCATCCAGAGGTAGGGACGAGGCAACTGACCCTATGCCCTTCAAGTACGAACTCCTTGGACCCTTCACCCAACCTGGTTCGCCCTGAGCCTCGGCATCAGGGCACCACGGGTTCATCAAGTGGGGTCATGATGCCAAAATCACCAAAATTGGCGTCATTCCCACGGGCGACTCGCCCGGCCAGGGCAAGGCCAATGGCTCACACGATAGGAGGCAGGACCTAGGACCTATATCTGAGTGCACGACTTAGAATTAGGTCCGGGCTTCTTGTGGGCATAGAGATATGGGCCCGCCAGTTGACCACACGGGGGGCTGAAATTGGGGTCCCAAAAGGGGGTCATTTTGGCTGCTCAAAATGAGTCAAAATCGGGGGTATCCCCTATGGTGTATCTCCACGCCGGCTTGGAGATCGGATCCGCCAATCCATATGAGATCCACTGGGAGTCCAACAGAGACTCACACGTACTTGGCTTTCAAGGATCTCCATGGCCCTCGGCGTGGTGATGATCCCAACTGGGTCCACAAGCGCCAAAATGGCAAATCGGCCGCCTCGGTCGACTGTCCAGGGTAGGAAACCTTGGCGATTTTGTCCCGCCAAGCCTTGATTCACGACCCTTGATATCCCCTTTGGTCCCGTGCCCTGGGCTACGACCTGCTGTCACACTGGCTGCTCACTGTTCATCGAGGGGATGAACACGCGGATGGGGCAGAAAGCCGCATGCGGTGCAAAGGGGGGGATCATGGATCGCACCAAAAGTTGAATGACTCCGCAAGCAAGCAGGCAAGCAAGCAAGCAGCAGCACGCGCGAAATGGGTAAAAATCAGAACTCCGTCGTGGTGCTTTGGATTCAGGTGAAATTTTGGTGCATGATACCTATGGGTGTGAAGTACAATCACACAAAGTTTGAGCAAGAAACTCACCGGTGGCGGCCGGGAACGGGATTTGCAGGTGGCGGACTTCAGTTTCAAAATCTGCAGTTTAGGGCCAAAAAAGCCATGGAACACATTCAAAATGGCCAAACGAAGGGAAACGGTGGGTACACTTCATGTGCGGCTTGACTTCCCCGTGTCAACGAGCTCTTTGCGGCCCTCTAACTCCATGATATGTCCCGGAAACGGTCCAAAAAGGCCCCCAAAAGCTCCAAATGCCGACAGCCACAAACCAAGAATAGGCCATATCTTTGGCTACATGGCTCAAAATGCGATTCCGAGGGCACCTACTCCACCCGCTACCCCCCACTTTTTGTGGTTTCTCCCCTCAGAATTGCCCAAATGGACGCCTAGACCCCCATACCTAGGCCCACTAGGCTGCGGCAAGCTGCAAGCTCAAGCCCAAACAGGTGGGTGCCCAAATGGGTCAACAGGGTCCAGTAGGGGCAAAAAGATGACTTTTCTCAAAAATGATCCTAGACCATGTGCGATGCCAAAACCAGTGTTTTTGGACCGTTTTGAGCTTGTGGTGGCCCATTTTGGTCCTCCGAAAATCCCAAAATGCCTTGAAAATGGGCTGTTTGGGGACCAAAAATGGGTCAAAAATGGGTCAAAAACGCATTTTTCCAAACCTCATCCGAGACCATTTGGGGTGCACAAACGGGTGAAATGAGCCCATTGAAAGTGGGCCTCGTGGTGATGGGGTTCACCTGCAAGCTGATTCCACTTTGTCAAGAGCCATCAATGTGTGAATCATTCTTGTTGTCCCTCACCAGTCATAGCTGATGTTCCCTCCCCCACCACCTCGGTCCCAATATTCAGTCTTGATTAGGGTTAGGTGTGGGGATAGGAGTAGGCTGAGGGTTGGGGGTGGGTGTTAGACTCAAGGTTGGGTTTAAGGATAGTGTTGGGGTGCAAATTGGACAAAAATTTCCTTCGGGCACCTTTGGCATCCATGGAGCATCGGGAGCCTTCGGCGCCCATGGACGCCTTAGGGCGACACCTTTGGCAACTAACTGTTGGCCGAAGGCCCCAAGGGGGGGGGGGGGGGGGGAAGGGGTAGTTGGCGTCCTAGGACCCGCGGAGTCGCCCCTCCCGTGCAAAAAGCCATAATACACACCTTAGAAATAATTTTCTCAGAAAGCTGGGCTCTGCAATCCCTAACACGCGCCTCAATATACCAATGGCACAAGACCAATGGTGCCATCATGAGGGTACGTGAATGACACCAAAGGGGCGAAATTGGAAAGACGTGAGGTCTGGGCTCTTCAAAGCCTAGACACCCATGAAACCATAATACATACCCTAAAAGTATTGTTCCTGGAAAGTTGGGCTCTGCACACCTCAACCAATCTAGAATCTCTAATATGCACCTAAATTTTGAAAGCTGGAGCGGTCCACGAACGAGTGGATGGGACGCCGCTCCCCCGAGGCCCGGATCTTTGTTTGTTAGTTGTGGGTGGTGGTGGTGGGGGGGGTCCACGAATAAGTGGATGTGGTGCTGCACCCAAGCCCGTCTCTATGTGTGCATGGGGAAGCAGTCCACGAGAGTGTAGATGGGTGCGCTGCCCCCGGGCAAAATGCAAACCGCAACACGCCCTGCAAGGGTAAGGTATAACACCAAAGCCTAGCCACAACCAAACTTCTTGCATTGTTGCATTGTGGAGGGATGGTGGGGGATGAAGACGCCCACTAGGGATTGGTTTTGGGCACTGTGGGGGTCCAATTGCAATGAAAAATGAAATGTCATGTTTGGCCCTTAAGTGATAATCTTTCAAGGTTAATATTATGACACTAAATATTGCTTCCAAAATTAAATAACTTTGGAGGCCCATTGTGCCCCATTGTGCCCCCTATCGGTTTTTCGAAAAATAAACCAGCATGCACACAGAGCCCAAGTGGATTTGGGCGTCTGGAGATGGAGATCAAGGGGCGATTTCACATGTGGCGCAGTTCAAAGTGCCAGAGATCACACTTTTGGGGCGCGAAACCCCAAAATCTGTAGTTTTGTGGTCCTCACCACCCCGGCAACATCGTCGGCATTTTTACCCCTTTAGGGGTGCCAAATATGAAAATTTTTTTGGCAATAGGGTAAACACACGTTTCGGACCCCGGCACGGCAGGCGGAGGATTGCCATGATTGCTGGGCCACTGCAACCCAGAGCGGCGGCAGCCCCTTTTATAGCAGCCACTTTTGCCGCCGTGTAACATCCCGAGGCAATACCTGAAAAAGCACAACAAGCTAACAACGGTGTTGGCCCTGTGATAAATGGGGGTGGAAAACACGTTTGGCTGGGCACTACAGAGCTCAGAACTAAAAGAAAATAGTACAAGAAGGGCGCATATGGAAGGTGTGCCTGCTAACCAAACACGCCACACACCCTACGGATATACAGACCCCAAAATTACAAACTTCTATGAGCTCGGTGCCGCGGAAACGAGCTTAAAGAAAAATTGCTTTTTGTGCTCCTCAAATAACTCATGCGCCATTGAGTTTTAGTGCAATACCGCACCCCTGGCTGAATACGTGTACTAGGACGCGCATGCCCTTGCCCCCAAGCGTCATGGTTAATTGATTTTGGGGTCACATTTGAGTTTTGGTGTTGCGCTCGGCTCCGCAGAGCCCGGCTTGTGTGGGCCGCACCGGCTCGCCACTCACAGGTACATAAAAAGGCATGGGGAGAGTGGTGCCCCATCCAAAAGTTTGTGGACCGCTGCCCCACCATTCTCATCTAGGGGGAGGGAGGACCACCTGCCGGGTTACCATGAGGGCCCTAGCTGCCCGCACCCTCCGTGTTGGTTTGCCCTCCCCCCTCCGCTCTAGAGGGAGGACCAGTTGCACCATGCGGGCGCCTTAAACGTAAGGAAAGCAAAGGACATGGGGGCGGTGGGGCAGGGGCCATGTGTATCCCGTCTGTTGTTGTGCTGTGCTATGTTGTGTTGTGTTGTGCTCTCCTGCACTGTGCTGTGTTGTATGTAGGCTCCCATAGCGCAATACTCCAATAGCCATTGAGGGGTGCAAAGTAGGTGAACTATACGGTCCGGGCTTTGCAGAGCCCCGAGAACAAGGAAACCTAAGATACACCCTAGAATTGCTTTTCAGCGGAAGTTATAGAGCCGAGCTTCTAAGAAATCCATTATATACTTGGGGCTGGGATTTGGGTCCCCAAGGGACAAAGCACATCACAACACATCACATCACATCACAGCACAACACAGAAGACAGCACAGCACAGCAGGGGAGATAGGGTTTTTTTGTGGTTATGGGGGGGCAGGGGCAGGAGCAGGGGAAGGGGGTTGGGCGGGGGGGGGGGGTGAGGTTTTGTCAGTCTCCTTTCCAAGACCCATCACCTCCTTGTTACTCCCTTGCCCCACCAGAAGCGACAAAGCGACAAAGCAAAAGAAAATCTGAAGCGCAGAGAAAGTGTAACAATGGGGAGGTCGTACATCCTGCCATCATGGTAGCCGAGTCAAGATGTTAAAGCTTCGGCTCTGCACAGCCTAGAGAAAAGCAGAACCCTAATATACACCCTAAAAAAGCACCGTACATGAAACCTAGGCTCTGCAGAGCCCAGCTTTTTGGTAAAGCCTAATTTCCGTGCCCTTTTCCTCTACAACCATAGTGGTTGAGGGGGCACAGGCCCTCACGGGTATGAAAATCACTACAAAACCGCAACAACATGCTAACAGCATGACCATGGTCTTCGGAGTCAAGGGGTCACGCACTGTCGGCCGTGGGGGTGCAAGAAGGTTCTTTGGGACCATCTTTGGTGGCCAGGGGGGAGATGGTGGGGCTTCCCCCGTGAACATAATGGCCTCCTCCAAGGCCGTGGTAACTGCAGCGCGTGCTGCTCACTCCGGTGTGGGAGGAGGGGTGGCAGCTTCTGCTGCTGCTAAACCTGGTAGGTCCACCCTAGACAACCAAAAGGGTTATAAAACCGAGACTGGTTCCACCAGCTCGGTGACCCTAACCCTAGCCCTAACCCTAGCCCTGGCTCTCACCCTAGGCTAGGGCCAGAGTGAGTGTTGGGGTCCAAAACGGAGAGCAATGATGTGGCAAAAGCAGCCATGAACGAAATTGGGAGGATCTTGTTCAGCCCAATCAACATGGCTGGCATGGCCAAACCAACTGGCTGCAAAGGTTAGGGTTAGGTTTGTGGTATTGGTATTGTTAGAGGGAGGGCGAGGGAAAGTAAGGGGAGCCTGTGCCCCCCCCCCCCAACACCCCAAATCGCCCCACCTCGACCCCCCCCCCCCAACCGATCCTCCCGGAGCCCCCCCCCCATCGCCCCTCCTAGACCCCCCCTCCAATGCCCCCCCCCCCCCCCCCCCCCCCCCAAGGGGCCTCCGGCCAACAGTTAGTTGGGGGGGTAGTTGGCGTCCAGACGCGAGGGGTCACCCCCCCGGGGCTTTTTGTTTGTGCGTGCTCTAAAGAGCCCATGCCACATAATCAAACAGACGAGAACATGATGGGACAACAGCGGTTCAGGGCCTTGCTTTCCAGGGCCCTACCTGAGGGATGGTTGACCTTAGGCTTAGCAAGGTACAGGGGGACATGAAGGGGGAAGCAGCAAAACGGATCATATCACAGGCAGAGCGGGCCACCACAGAGCCAGCGACTATGCACCTCTGACTGTACATACTGAATTCCATGAACCCACGGAACGCTGCAGTGGCTACGATCCCAGCTTTGAGGGGCTGAGGGGAGCGTTTGAAAAACTCGAATGAGACCATGCCACATGTTTCCCCCATTTTGCACCCTTTGGTGCCATGGTAGTACACTTGTGATGGCACCATTGGTCTTGTGCCATTGGTATTTTCAGGCTCATATTAGGGATTCTAGATTGGCTGGGCTCTACAGAGCCCGGCTTTCCTAGAAAGGGCATTTTTCGGGTGTGTATTGTGGTTTTTGGTTATTTGGGCTCCACAAAGACCGCAGCACGTGTATCCCCCACTTTGCACCCATTTGGTGTCATTTTAGTACCCTCATGATAGCACCAATGCCGTTGTACCATTGGTATTTGACGTGCATATCGGCTACTCCCAATTGGTTTGGCTTTGCAGGGCCTCACCTGCCTAGAATGAGGTTTTTTGGGGTCTGTATTAGGTTTTTTTTTGGTTCTGTGAGCTCTACAAAGCCCAAACCATATTTCCTCCCCATTTTGCACCCTTTGACCCCCTCTTCATTATGGCGAGGTGTGCATTTAAATGAGATAGCTCAGTTTCTTATTGGGCACACGCCGATTTAGAGCGCGTTATGTTTTCTAGATTTTGAAGGGGAACAGGCAGATGCCCGGGTGCAATATTTGGAGATATCTGACCCCCTGCAATTGCAAGGTTCACATTGCTGGGTCCTGCAGAGGCTAGAATGTGGTTCAATGCCAATAAGATGTGCGATTGGGGTGTTGCATTTTGATTTGTCTCCCGATGCCATTGTACCTTTGGATGTGGGCACAATTTGGCACTGGCACTTGCACTGGCGTTGACAGCATGGACTGCATCAGGTCTTTTAGTATGTCCCTCGGTGATGCTGTGTGTGTATTCCTGCATGTCCTGTTGTACCCATTTCCATTTGGCACTGTTGGCGGTGGATTTTCGCAGCACACACATTACAAAAGTGTTACACTTTTTGAGCTTGTGAGATTATTCCGTATGTGTGTTCACTGCAGTAGTCACAACAGTGGCACAGTTGGTCACTCTGATTTTCGCCCGTGCAATTTCGAATTCCACATGGCTGGGCTCTATAGAGCTCAGTGGAGTGTCTGCTGCAATTTTGCCCCTGCGATTTGGAATTTCACATGGTTGGCCTTGCAAAGCCCAGCGGAGTGTCTGCTGCAATTCTGCCCCTGCAATTTGGAAATTCACATGGTTGGGCTCTGCAGAGCCGAGCGGAGTGTCCGCTGCAATTTTGCCCGTGCAATTTGGAATTTCACATGGCTGGGCTCTGCAGAGCCCAGCGGGACTGCAATTTCTACCTTTTGCTGGTGTATGCCTTGTGCACACATGTTCTTCCACGTGACATCACCGTGTGCCTAGGACTTCAGTGCAACAATGGCGTGTTTCAGTATCATGGTGTGTGTGTGCGGCACGTATGCTTGTCCTCCAACTGTGCACACGATCGTGCTCTGCTCCACTGCTCGTTCTACAGGCCTGTTCATGTGCCAGTAGCCCCTTGGCCTCGTGGCACTGCCACAACAGAGTCTTGTTCCATTTTTCAGCTCAAGTTTTATATCAAATTTCGTCTCGTCATTCTTTGTAGATTTAGAAGGGGGAGCAGATGGTCCGTTTACAATTTACGATTTTCTATTCGTGGATATGTTTTGGACACACCTGGCTGCAATCAGCACCTGTGCAATTTTAGTGTACTGACGGACCTCCCTTTGCAATTGCATATGTGCTACACCTATACGACCACTGACACCAACTGTGTGACTGTGCTGGAGTTGTGAAGGCCTGATGTGAGTGAGCCTGTCCTGTGCAGTCCCAAACAGCTGTTCCATCCATGGGACAGTGAGTGAGGTGCCCTGTTTGTCTCTGTATGTGTTTGTGATTGAATGTTGAGGTCAATTTTTCATTTAGCACTGAGCTGGGCTCTGTAGAGCCCAGCCTTTCAGATTTGATTGATTTGCCCCCAAATATGACGAATCTTGTACTCCTGGGCTCTGCAGAGCCCAGCATACTGTCTTAGTCAAATTTGCATGGTGTTCAGAGGGTTGCAATGTTGCCCTCATCTCGACAGTGTAGTATTGTCCCTGTGAGTTTGGTTGCAAGAACGCCACATTCTGCTTTACCATTTCTTTTTTGCATGTCCCTCGTTGACACGGTGTATGGACTGTCGTGCCCTGTTACTACCTGTTTGCCTGCATATTGTTGTGTTGGTATACAACCCTGTAATAGTACCCTAGTTTTTAGTGAATTTCCTTGTTCTGGGCTCTGCAGACCCCAGCCTATCAAAAATGCTTGTTTGCACCCTCCTGTGTCACATGTGTTGTTCTTTGTTGTTCCAGGGTACACCGTGCAACTGGTCTTCACAAGCGGACACAATATGGTCATCATTGGCGTCACATTACGACGGTTGCTGAGACGACCGCGCCACGTGCCGTTCACAAATACGTGCTACATTTGTCATATCATACCGCGAAACATAGTTTTACGGCGGGGATTGTCCATTTGCTGTATTTCATACCTCCACAAAGGAAAAAAATAGTGGTTGCGCTCACAGGCTGTGGGGGCACAAAATGCTGCTTCTTTGGTCCTTCGCACCCCTAAATCGCGCGTCGCTGCTCCTCCCCATACACCCTAGCTGGAAACAACCCCTGCATTACGCTTGGCTATGCAGCAGAAAGGCTAGGCTCTGTGCACAACATCAATTTTTTTTTGAAAAAATGATAGGGGGCACTATGGGCCTCCTAAGTTACTAGCTTTGCCTTCCGGCGTGGGGCCACCTACCGCAATAGAGAGCTCTTTGGTTTATGCATGTGAATTCTGGGTCTTTGCCACATGGCCCAAATTGCGGGGATCCACTGTATCACATGCTAGAGTCGCCCATGTTTCCAAGAGCTGTCTTGAGTACTCTAAAGAACTTGTGGAGTCAGCCCAAAAAAATATATAGCAGGGGAGCCACATGAGCCCTGGAAGAAATACAGTGACATAGGTGAGCTTCCGCGTGTTATAAATGGCAACGAGACCATGAAGAGAGATATATTGCTCCTTTTGCTGCTGCTAACAATGATGATGAGGAGGAGAGCTTGACGATGACACTGATGCATCCGTAAGACAATCCTTATTATTACCGAGCTGGGTTTACCCTGTCGAGGTTTTACACCACCTTTTAGGGGCCAAGGGTGGGCAACACGTTTTAGCAGCAACAGCAGCAGCAGCAGCAAGCAAGCAAGCAAGCAGGCGCTTGAAAAGTCCTTGCGACCACACCGCGGCTCAAAACCGGCATCCAAGTAGCTCAAAACGATCGGGGAGCAAAGGCGCATCACCACAAACAAGTTTCGTTGCGTTTTCAGCCGTCTAGCCTGTTCTACGGCCGATTTAGTGTCCAAAAATGGCCGTTTTTAGGCTGTTTTCGGCTGTTTTCAGGACGATCGTCCTGAAATTTCAGGACGATCGCCGCTACGCCAAGCAGGTGTTTCCGATGAGGGCCGTTGTTCTTTCATGGCGATTGGGCTATCAAATGATGGCAAATGGGTGTTCAATAAGGCGTGTACCACGCCGTGGTGCCACGCGGTGGTCCATTTTGAGGTGAAAACAAGCCGTTTTCCAGCCATTTTTCAGGACAATCGTCGTAACCATGGAGGCACATCTCTAAAGCAAGCGGTCTTTCTTCAACGGTGATTTCCAATGCGTTACGCAAGACTAGGACCCAACTCGGTCCTAGTTCAAGTCTTGATCAGGTGGTTTACCCCTGATTACTACCCCCCCCCCCCTTGCAACCTGGCCATGGAGGGCATGTGTTCCAGCCCACTATGGTCACAGCATGCTGCACCAACATCATCATCGGGGTCAGACTCTACGGCAGGTTTGAGGGGAGGGTCGGGGTCAGAGTCAGAGGGCACAAGGGCACTCTGGTCTTCCTTGGGTATGGTGCCCATGGACAGTGATGAACTGACAGGGGAAGCATCCGGGGAGCCAGCGCCACGTGAGATGGGCCCGTACTCCTCAAGCAGTACAGAAAGTGAGGAAATGAGGACAGGGCACACAAACCAGGGAGTGCTGTCGAGTGCACTGTCAGCAGCAGACACACTGTCCTTCAGCACTGATGTGAGTGACACCAGGCAACAGCGCAAGAAGCGAAGGCTCAGGAAGCGCAGGAACTAAGGACAGGGTCGATAATGACGAAACCAGTAGCCCCTGCACAATGGTGCAGACACCTCGCACAGTCTGAAGCACCTGTGTTCTGACGCAGAGTTTGCAACACATGAACTGCGTCTTGTCGCAGTAGAGCCTGCAACACACGAGTCGTGTTCTGTCGCAGTGAGCAGCAACACGCACAGGAGAACACCAAGCAGCCGAACGCCGCGTCCTGTCGTGGACAGGCACCCAGGCGTCATGCCGTCTGGGAGGACGCAGCAGGAGAAGGGAAGTCACCAGCAGCGGTATGGCCCGTACACACACATCCAGCCAACCCCAAAGAAGGTCAAGCCTTAGCAAGAACGCCAACGTTTCAAGGTGCAAGCACTGAGTCAGCTGGACGCCATTGCGAACGAAGGACTGCAAGCAGTTGAAGCAGAACTGACCAAAATGGCCTGGGCCCGCAATCAGCAGATCTGGATCCGACTGGACCAACCACATGACACCAGGATGCGTTGTGAGATTGTGGACAACCATGGGGAACCACTGCAGATGAGCAATCAGGAGCTCTACTCGGTGATGGTCCAGATCAACTGGACCCTGAAGACCCAGGCTTTGGCGAACATGCAGGTCCAGTGGCGACCCAAAAGTGCAGGCAAGTGGCACCCGTTCCAGTGGGAGGCGATCCTCCACTGTCCGACAGCAGAAGGGCATAGAGCGGTGCCCTCCTCGGTAAGCAGAACTGGCGATTGCATGCATGTGTGGCTGACAGGCCGAGCGGACCTCTTGCGACTGTTCCAAAGAACACTCTTCAGGCAGGCGGACCCGGTACCCGGGGACGCTGTGCGGTTCCTTTACACACTGCTGAACACACCCCCATGCGAAAGAAGATATGCATGACAGAGGGTGACAACAAGGAGAAGAAGAGTGAAGCGCATGGTGTCATGGTGCCATGGTGCCATGGTGCAAATAACCCATCGTCGTGGCCCAGTGGATACACCGCACCTCTTTTGTCCCGTGGAGGATGGTTCGAACCCCGGGGGGGATAGAGATGCACCAAGCAACCCGAACCCCCTTTTTTTGGGCGCGGGAGAGAGGGAAAGAGACACAGAGTTAGAGAGAGAGAGGGTAGATCACGGTGAGAAAGGAACAGAGAGGCGCAACAGTAGAGGATGAGCAGGGGAGAGCACGAGAGAATGGGAGGGAGAGAGTAGGAGAGAGACCCACAGAGCGAGAGACCGGGGCTAACCGGCGCAAAGGGAGGTGGTGGGTTCGAGCTGACCAGGGTTCGGGCTGAGCAGGGTGGGTTCGAGCAGAGCGAGGTGAAAGGGACGCCACGGAGACACGGAACAGTCAAGAAATGAAAAAGCAGGGCGCCGTAGCGCCCCTGAGCCACAGGCACAACATGTTGTCACGTGTTGCACAGCCAAAGCACGACTGGGGCGGCGAGAGTGCGGCCCATGTGAGGAAGACGAAAGCAAGTAGGCATGAATGTGTGGGCGGCGTGCGCATGCAGCGTGGGGAGCAGACGTGGTATGCGCCACACGCATAACAGCAATGATTTGTTGAGTTGCCTGACAGACGGAGCGCATGCTGAAATACTGAGACGCCTTTGCGCCAACCAAGGCGCCATTGCGCCCCTAAGGATGGAGTATGACACGACCTCACGACCTGCGGGGCCAGGGTTAGAGACTAACCGGCACTGTGGGTGGGTGGTGGGTGCGAGCTGACCTCGATGTCCAGAGCAACAGTGCCAATGCACAGCCAGCAGCCACCTGGTGTGGTACAGAACTGGTCTACGCTGCAGTGCAGCAAGCAAAACACTGAACAATGTGGTTATGACCATGCGCCTGTGACACGGGGGCGTATGCGAGCCCAGTTTCCGTTGCCTCATGGCCCCTTGCAACCCCCCCCCCCCCCACCTGGGAGACCGTCATTTGGCCCAACAAGCATAGGAACTACTAGGCGCCAAAGGCACCAAGGAAAACTTTTCTTTAGGTTACACTAGAATTCGGCGGGGGGACTGTCACTTGGTGACCCCCCCCCCCCTGCCCCCCTTCCCCCCCCCGGGAGACCGTCGCACACTAGGGGTGGAAATTGCAAGGGGGGGGTACTACAAGTTGCGAACAACCTGGCTTCTTTTCTTGCTTTGCGCTGCAAGAAGGTGACCTCAGGCCAGCTTCTGCCCAACCGCTCCGAATCATGTTGCTGCACAGCTCCCAGGTGGGCGTGTAGTGGGCACTTTCAACCAGTAGTCAGCTTCATGGGTCTGATGGGGGAATGTTGTGCAGAAACTAGATGGCTTGGGTGTATTCAGGAGGCTGAACATGTGTGAATATTTCTGAGTGACTTGGACGGTTCTGATGTTTGCAGGAAAAATCAGGAAGGGTGCTCAGGGATTTGATGCTGTAATCTGCGGATGCAGGCCTAGTTTCCACGTCTGCCGGAGCCCTACTTCCTCCTGCGCATTTCCCTCTGCTTTTTGTCGCACAGTCAGCCGCAGCCTGGCGGCATGTGGCAGTCTGGCGGTGGCTTTGTAAGCTTCCTGCTGCTTCTGCTGCAGCTGCTCCAGAGCCAGTGCCAGCCGGACACCACCTGTGTGCCCAACGCCGGCCCCAGCCCTGACCTGGGGCCATGTTGTGCGGCTGTCATGCCAGCCTTGTTCGAAACGGTCGTCCGCACCTTGAGTAACCTGCCGCTTGAGTGCCAGGCCCCAGGCTGTCGCTGCGCGTTCCCCCCCTTCACCCCGCAGTATGCCATGGACACACTCCGTGGCAAGACGCTGCTGTTCTTGGGCGACTCCACCGTCCGCCTGCAGTACCTCTTCCTTGTGTTCTCGGTGCTGCACGCTTCGAAGTTTGGCACCGGGTTCTGGCTGCAGCAGCCCGCCACCAACGCGTCAATGACCCTCGTCCGTGAGTTCTATGGGCAGTTCAAGAACCCGCGTGTCCCCGGTGCGCGCTCCAAAATGATCAACAAAGGCACGTACCTCTTGTGGCATGAGTGGGACTCTGCGGGAGTGCAATTCCGCTTCCTTCAGGACTGGTGGCCAGACCCTCTGCCCATGCGCCGGCAGCCGCACGACGGGTGGGTGGCGGCCTTTCTGGCACGCTTCCAGCCGGACCTCCTGGCCTGGAACCATGGCATGCACGCCCTTTACGTATTCCCTGCAACCGCTGCCGATGTGGATGTGATCCAGTACTGGCAGCAGAGCCCGCTGCCGAGCATCAACGCTACGGCGCACGCCGTGCCCCCGAGCGCGCTGCTTGTGTGGCTCGGGACCCTGGTGCCAAACGCCACGATGATGCCGTCGCCGTGGCGGGAGCGGGTGACTGCGCTGCGCAAGGACCGCGGAAAATGCCGGCCTGCGTGGTTCTGTGACCAGGCATTGCGAGATTACCAAGGCAGTGAGAACCTGTGGAAGATGGAAACGGCAGCGGTAAAAGAGATGGAGGGCCGAGTGGACATGATCGATAACTTCCGGCTCTCCAGGGGTCGGGGAGAGTTGAGCTTGGACGGTATACATTACTCGGGCCTTTTGGTAGCGCAGATGCGTATGCTGATCAACCTGGTGCATGTCAGACTGGTTGCGCAGTTGGCACGGAGCTTGCAAAACAAGACGACTGGCCCAAAGCTGTAACTTGAAACGCCGATAGTAGGGCGTTGCTTGGGTTTGAGTTGAATTGTGCTGTGCTGTGTCGTGTTGGGAACGAGAAGGCAGACCAGTTGGCAGAGGAAGGGAGGGTGAGGCATTGGGCCTACTCCTGTGAGTGGGTAAGGGAGGTGCGGCGCTCGCAGTCCTCGGAGTGGCAGGCACTTGGCCTACAGGTGTTAGACTCAGAAGTGAGCGACAGTGTAGAGGCTAGCGAAGGGCGGTGCAGCACAGACTGCACATGCCGTGGCCCCTCATCAGACCATGTGAGTGAGCAAGAGTTGGCCGTCAGTGTGGAGTCGTGGGAGACTGACCTCAGATCTGAACCTGCCCCAGCTAAGTCACGTAGGATTGACCATGAGCATGCGAGCACGGTGCATGGCAGTGCCCACGGTGTATTGTAGACATGGTGCAGGGTGGTGTCCTCCATCATAAACTGTCGAACATACTCCACGCACTGAGATTTGGTTTAATGATTCGCGGCCCTACCCATACATTTCTGAAACGGCGTTTCTCACAGATTTTGAAAAGCATACACATACCCCCCCCCCCCCCCCAAGGTGACGACATTGTGGTGCATTAGACCAAAAGTTGAGAAAAGTCTGAAAAATGTGAATTTGCTCCGTGTTGGCAGGAAACAGATGTCCCAGAGAGATCGGCTGAAGCATATACCTCCCATTTCTTAGGGAGACCAGATGCGGTTAGGGAAGCAAGTAGCGTGGTGGCAGAGCCAAGTGGCATTACACGCAAAATGGCAAAAAATCAGAACTTTGGTGTAGTGTTTCGGATTCAGCCCCTATTTTATTGGATGATATTTATGGGTCTGAGCACTGTCCTACAACGTATGAGTAAGAAATTCAAGAGTGGTGGCCAAGAACAGGTCAAGGCTTCAAAATCTGTCAAAAACTGCCCAAACATGCTGGTTGGGTGTATAGGATGTTTGTGTAGTGGGCCAATTGCAATGGAACCAACCTAGATGATGAATGTGTAGTAGCTTTTGCTTTTGCAACCAACTAGCGACCCCACTGACCCCTTTGGGGGCCAAAAATGGCCAAAATTCAACCTTGAAGTGCCCTTTCATGCCTGCTTTTTCAAGCCCCACCTTCCGTCATGTCTGACCGCCATGTATTGCCTTGGGCGCCCTTCTAGTGAAAAATGATGATAGGGAAACATTTGCAGGTCACCATGGGGCTCACGTACGGGGTCTTTTGTGTGGGCTGTGTGGTGCCCCTGCCTGAGGGCCGTTGTTGTGTTCGTGTGCGACGGGCAATGTCCGCCGCGGGTTAGAGGTTAGGGGTCAGGGTCAGGGGCTATGTTGTGTCGTCGGTGTGGCGCTTGTGTGGTGTGGGGTCCGTTGATATGGTGTGCCGGATGTTGCAGGGTGTCTTGTGTGGGCGCAGGTCACAGAGCTGTTCAGTCCGGGCTCTGTTGGGTGGTGGTGATTTTTTCTTCATTGGTGTGAGGCGTCGTGCCGCAAAGAGGTGTGGTTGTATGTGACGGCCGTATGTGGGAGTGGCATAGTGCCATGCGAGGTCGTGGGCTCATGTATGGGGCCTTTCGTGTGGGCGCGGGGAGGGGCTTGGGGTGTTGCTGGGGAGGTTGGGTGTCCGACACTCTTTTACCCTCGACTCTGGTATTATTGAGGGGCCACCTCAGCTGGCTGATGATGTAGGGGCGGTCCTAGCAGTCTGGGAGGTTGTGAGGGTCGATGTTTTGGGGGCACAGTGCCTCAGCGAGGAAGGCCATCCAGTTTCTGGGGGCCATGTAGTCTCCTCGTGGTCACTGTTTTGCGTTTTCGGGGGTGTTGTGGCTAGGGCATTCAATCAGCCCCGATAGGTCTCTGTCCCTGCCATGCCCCGCCCAGTGGACCCACTTGCAGAGCTCCCAGAGCTAGGTTGGGGTTCAGTGGGCAAGTTTGGCGGAAACAGGGTGCGAGCACGGTGGCTAGGGCTCGGTGACGCCTCCGCTGGAGCTCTGCGGGGTGTGGTCGTGGGCCTATCGTGGGGGCTGGGTAGTGTTGGGGTGAGGTGGCTGTGTCAAAAAGGTGTCAAAAAAGATTTTTCTCCAAACGGGGAGTCCTTGCATTGCACGCTACTTTTGGAACATCCTTTCCCCCAAAAAGCCTCCAAATTGCCCCCCCCTTCCAAGTGCCACAAAACTATCTCCCGAAGAAGCCCATGTTACAAGAGAAAGTCAAAGTGCCCCAAATAGTTCGCAAACCCAAGGCACAAGCATGAAGAAGCCCTTGTATACACCCAATTGTTATGGTTCTTGCTCATGCGCTGCTTGCACCCCCACAGTCCTTATAGCCTTGCATCGCGATATCCATGGCTCGTGCCACAACATGTGACAACGTGCATGATGGAAAAAGCTGTGAGAGATGGGTAACATGAGGTAGAGGAAATATAGAGGAATGTGGGGGAGTTGGATCAACACACAGGCAATCAGCTATTTGATCCCGCCGTATGTGCAACGGGGCACAGTAGCATACAATTCCCCTATCGCACTCTAGCAGGAGAGTTGCCTCTTTCGGAGTGTAAGTCGCGTAACCCCCCTGCTGCAACATAAGAACCAGGCACAAACCACCTGAAAAATAAGAACTACCTGTGCCAAAGATGAGAACCACATTGGACCCTGACAAGCAGCATGCAAACGATGGGCAACAGCATTGGCAAGCTCCCTGCATCCTCTTTTTGTTCACCCGTTTGGCTTGTTTTTTCACAGACCGAAACATCTGCTTTTCGTCGCCAATGTTGAACAGGTCGAAAGTACATGCACGTCCATATTTCTGCTGGTACAAGGAGGAAGTAGTATGGGCAAAAAGTAAAAAACCACCCCCAACAATAGGAGTCCCCAGCAGGACAGCCACCAATTGGACCAATGTGAAGAACTGGTTGTTATTTTTAGGGAGAAGGTCCAGCTGCCCTGCGCTGTGCCTGCGCCGCCCCATCTGATGCTGGCAGTGACAAGGTGACAAGTGCAGTGATTATCCCGGGCTCCAGTGAGGCCCAGAGGCAACAGAGAATCAAAGAGTGCGTTACTAGTGAGATGTTGGTGTGCTGCTCTTTGTAGGTACAGTGGCATATGCGCAGGTGTGTCCGCATCATTGGTGTTGCTTCTGTGCAGTTCACAGTCTGCTTTTGTTTGCTGGGGCAGCCAGAAGCAGGCCTTTGCCATATTCTGAACTTGTGGTGTTGCTGGCACTTCGGAGCATTTTTGAATTTGATTTGCACCCCCTACTTTCTGGTTTATGATGCTTTGCACCAACTTGCACTGATTCCCACACAATTGCGTCCCAGTTCCCCCTGATTCTGTGCCCTGCTGCCTGCTTTGCCACGCTCTCCTATCTCCTTTGTTTCGCTTTTGACGCCGGCCATATGCACCCACTTCATTTGCAGCTCGCGCACGGTAGCGCATGTGGCTCTTTTGCGCACCGTTCCCAGCACTATGGCATCAGCACCTGTGCAAGAGTTAGTGCCACCCAAGGCACAAATCGTGGGTGACGACCTCGACAAGCAGGGCCTACACAACCTGCTCAATGTCACGCTTGAGTACAATGCGGATAAGCTCTACATTTTGCTGGCGCAGGTGCACTTGTGTACTGCAGTAGGGAAAGGAAATAGAAGATGAATGATGGGACACGAACGAGTTATATCAGATGGCCAATGAAGGAGATGAACGGAGATTGCGGGATCGAGATGGACAGCAGATTAGAAAAACGGCATGAGGTAGGATGGAAACGGTGGGGAAGACGCAAGCGGACAGTGTCACCAGGCCCACAGTAGTCATTGATCATTCATGCTGTTGAGCTCTCAATTACGTTCTGTTCCCCTGTGCTTTACACACCAGAATCTCTCTCTTTCAGTCTTTTTGTGCTTCAAGAGCATGCTGCATATGGGCGTGGTAGTTTCCCACTGCATTTCCTGGTGCCAGATTCACATGTCATGTCCGCTACCATGTGGTGCTTCGCAGGACAATTGTAGATCCGACAGCTTTGATGCTTGATTCCGAGAGCTGTCTCAAGTCCAATCTGGTAACCAGGCCTCGCCAACTTGCTTCAGGTCTGGACCAAAAACAAACAAAGAAGTACCAACGAAATGGTGGGGAAGAAGACACCAGGTAATCTACAGGGGCTGGTGTGTAGTTCATCAAGCACATGCAGCCCCAGCCTCCTCCCCCTCTGGCAGCATAGTCAGACCGACGGTCCAAAGCCTCACCAAGCACATTCACAGAACTGCATGCCCTTGCAAAGGTAGGTATCGTAGGCAAGAATTGATGGTGTCGCAATATGCCCCCCCCCCCAACCTCTTTGTGACGAGTGGTACAGGGGAAGCACACAACGCGCCCCAACAAATGACCAGAGGGCATTGAGGGATATTGCCACCAAGCAAGAGCGCAGTCTGCATACATCCCGGTTGCATGGTGATGGCACATGGGGAGATCTGGAACCTCCTGAGCAGCTGCACTTCGAAAACGCATGAGACGTGCAGTCCCACTCTTGGTGCTGAAATTGTAATGGGGTTGGTGCTGATGAGGATGACGGAGGGCACTCTCAGGGAACGTTTGTGTTACTGTGCAGGGCACACGCCGGGCATGTTTTTAGGCCTCCATGCCCCCAACCATCACTATTCCAAGGACACTTGCCCAGAAGTAGCACACCGAGTGCGCGCTGGGCTGTGCCCCTCCGATGGGGACAGTGCTAAGAACTGTGGTGGGGACTGTGGTGCATCCAATACCCCGAATTCCTTTGCCTAATGGGGGTGCTCTTAGCGTGGTGCACGCGTGGTGCAAACTTTGGATATGTCCAGGGACCATAGGGTCTTGATAGCACCCGCTTAAGGGGCGGTAAACAGCTGCTTATTGTGCCCATTTGCTGCAGGTATGCCATTTACACATGGTGGTGTAGATACTCAACTATTGTTGTCTCACAGCTTGAATGCAGCATGTCTTTCTGGCGAATTGTCCCCGGTGCCAACATCACTTGTCACCGTGCAACCACAAATGAGAGAGTTCTTGCAATTTGTTGTGGGCCATCAAAGATGGACCGTGATTTTTTGAGTATTCAGTACGAGGTGAATGGCAAGAACATAACCCGCAAACATTCAGGCGCCTCCAAGAATGAACAGCAACCATCCAGAGGCCTCTAAGAAGCAAGCCTCCGAGAAGTAACAGCAGCCATCCAAAAACCGATTTTTAGCAGGGTGCTTCTTGGGATGGTTCACTGATGTTTGGCCCCTACAATTTAGCATGGTGCGTGCACGGTGCGCGTGTGGTGTGCGCACGGTGCAAACAGTCCCTCGATGTGCCTTTGACGCAGACTCTCGTGTTGCCAGTGGCTTTGACATGGTTTATTTTCAGGTAGAAGGTCAGGTTGTCAACAACCATGATGGCATACTGTGCCCCCGCTGATGAACACAGTGATCAGGGGAGTCAACAGAGCCCCCGTAGCCCCCCCCCCCAAAAAACAAAGCTACAACACTGGGCATGGTTGTTGGGCAAAGGTGCTCATTCGGAGGCTATGGGTCAGGTAGTACAAAAGTCGGCGTCGAAACTTGTTTTTTCAGGGCTCCAAAATGACCAAGGTTTTTGAGGAAAAGAGTTTGCATGTGATTCCGTTTCCGCACAAACCAGCAACAAAAGCACAAAGGCACAAAGGGGGCATTTGTGCACTGAATCTGACCCCCCCCCCCCTCCTCACGCCAGTGCATAGAGAGACCTAACCCCCCTCCCCGGCCCCTGAAAATGAAGGGTCAGTCTGCACTTTGTCAGGCCTTCTGTCCTGTTGTGTGGCCCCAGAACAGAGGAAACCCCTGTGACCCTCTTTACGGACGTTCGCATGGCTGATACCCATTTTGATGTGCTACTCCCCTCGTCCGCTTTTACGGCAGCGCACTTGAGTTGCCCAACACGTGCACAGATCATGCAGCACGTTGCGGCCCAGGGCAAAACGTTGTCCGAGCTGACCGACAAAGCAGAGCGGCTCCACATACAACAGCGCGACAACTTCAACCGCCTCACAGCGCTCTCCCGCCGACAGCACGAGAGCGAGCGGCGATGGCACGACTTTCTTCAGATGAAGCTCGGCTCGTCCCCAATGCGCCCGTTGGAAGGGGATAGTTCGTATGGCGGCTTCGACTCGTCCTTTGTAGCCAAGACGGAGTTCTGTGGCTCCTCCCAGACGCACAGTTCGGGCTTGCAGCGGGAACCGTCCCAAGGAAAGCCGGAGTCGCCCAGTGAAGAGGACGAGGAGGAGGAGCAGGAGGAGTGGGAGGAGAATGAGGAGGAGGATTGGGAGGAGGAGCCACTCCGGTTCGAGATGGTGGACGATGGTGTGCAGACCCAGGTTCGAACCCTCACATCCACATTACAGCGGAGGACTTTCTTGTGGCCGGGCTTCCCCCCCCTCCTCTTTTGAATGTGTGCCCAGAGCCCAAGAGGACATTGCAGTCGGGACAATAACCAGCGGAGCAAAAGGGCAGCCACACTGATGGCTCTGACGAACAACGGACGTGTGGTGCCTGGGTGTGGCAGGCGTGGCCGGAGTCCAATGCGGACATTGCAACCTGAGTGCCGCCCTCTTGTGTGTCCCACGTCTTATGAACTCGGGCTTTCCATTGCGGGGCCAATGGAGGCTCTCCCACTTTTTTGGGGGAGGGTCTAGGGTCTCGATTAATGGGCCTGTTTATCGGCCACTTCTTGATCAAAATGGCCGAAGTACACTTTCATCATTAGGCACACGCATGGCGTAGCACGCATAACAAAGGGCCCTGCCTTCACCCGTTTGCCACGCTCCCAGAAATATCATTTCCACTTTTCCTGAAATTTGGGGTTCTTGTGCCGTCCGGGGCCGTCTCAGTCGAAGATTTGGGGCCTGGTCCATCAAGCCCCTTATGAAAGAGTGAAGCGGTGCCTGGGGTAGCCGCACCCCTACACGGTGTGGCTCTGCGACCATAGGTCTACCGTGGGCAGAGAAGTGCTGAGCACGCCCTGTGGGGCCTCCTCCCAAACCCGGGGCACGGCCCGGATGCGCAAATCCGAAGAAGCACCCGAGAAAGCCACGACGGGGTGCCCTACGCAGCACCCGTGCCCCATCCGGGCGCAGTCAAGGGCGTGCCACACTGTCTCCCCGGCGGCGGCTTTCTACCGCAGGCTCCTCTCTCTGCCCCGCTGGGGTACAGTCTGGGATAACACCCGCACTGTGAAGAGGCCACAGTGACATTTGTGCTTTGGACCATTTCCTTTGCGCTTGGCTGCACTGCCTGCGTCATATGTGCTGCCGTCTGCGAGGGGGGGGGGGGGCGCACCCGGGGCATACTCCGCCACATCGACACCTTGTGTGCCAAGGCGAAGGTGGGCACACCGCACAATGTGCGGCGCAGGCTGTGCCCCCGTGGCCCGAATGGACCGTGCAATCGCATGCTGCGGCAGGCGGCACATTTCCTCAAATTGGCCGGAACCGCAGACGGCCCTCAATTCACATCCAAATGCCCAATCCACAAATTACGATCACTATGTCGCCCTCATTCCACGGGGCATCTGCCCGTCGCTTTGTTGAAGGCTGTGCCACGCCGCACAGTTGTGTTGTGCCCCCAGTACAACGGAGGCGGGCAGGATCAGGGCGGGCGGGGCAGGCGGCCGCGCCGTGCAGTCCCACACGCTGCGCAGGAGAGCGACCCCCTGGAGCAGTCCAGCGTCCTGCTGAGGCAGCGAAGTGCGCCTGCGCTGGTGCGCCCGAGAAGCGTCAGGACGGACGACGACGATTCCGTGGAACGCGGTGGGGGGCTGCGGCGGGACGTGGACGCCCTGTACGGCCTATTGGACATCGCCCCTGACAAGGCAGAGGCCATCGGTGGTTTGGAGGTCGTCGAGAAGCTGCGGCATTTGTACAATCTGCCGTGCTTTGGGGTGCTGGCGCAGCGCGTCAAGGAGCAGGTGCATCCGCTGCTGCGCCCCGTGTTAAGTGCCCCCCAAAAACGCTTCGACCTTTGCGGGCATTTGCGTGCGTCGCGAGTCCTGTTTCCCCCGTGCACTCCTGAGGGGACTCCCAGCGGAGCGAGGGGGACGGAAGCGAGTGCGAGTGCCTCAGCCTGAGGCCCTCCCTTCTCTTCTTGCAAAGCACCGTGCCCCACATCCACATCACAATGGGCGAGGGAGATCCTGCAAAGTTCCATTGCCCTTTCCTCTTTCGGTGGGAGCCACCTGCCCGCCCCTCATCCCCCTCCCCAACCCCCCCACCCCCCGTCAGGAGGCGAAGGTGACGAGCTGCTGCCAGCGACTTGCGAAGGTGCACGTGCTGCTCGACGAGAAAGCGAGCAAGAGACCCTTCGATGAACTGAGCGTTGAATGCCGCTTGGAGCTGCAGAAGCAGGCGGCCTCACTGGAGCTGGTCACGCAGCGGTGCGCCCGGCTGGAGGCCGGCAAGGCCGACGCATCCGTGTACTGGCGGCTGCAGGAGGCACAGGTCGTGCCCATGGACCTGGAGGACCTCCGGGCGGACATGGGGAGGAATCTGGACGCGATCCGTGCGAGCGTTTGGGACGTCAAGCAGCACTTGCACGTCCTCACGGAGGAGAACGACGCGTTCCGCGAAGTCCTCCATCAGTTGAAGGCGGAGCGCGCGCGGCTGCAGCCGGGCGCCGGTTCGGACGATGGGAGCCGGTCGCGCAGCGCCGGGCACCCGGCGGTGATCGCACGGCTGGCGGAGATGAGCCGCCTGACGCCGGAGTGGGCGGCGACTCACAAGAATCGCATTGCGACCTCCATTGAGACCCACGACGGGGGCTCGGAAGGGCTGGAGGGTGGGTCGCGGGGTGGATCCGACTCCGCGGCGCGCTCCCTCACCCACGAAACTGCGCAAGTCGGCGGACCATCGGATGAGGTGATCCCCCACCCCAGCGCTGTCTGGGGCCGTGGCCTCTGCACTTGCTCTGCGAAAGCCGTCCGTCCGGATATGTGAGTGGCTGGCAGCCCGTCGGCTCTGCATCGTCACAGTGTATTTTAGCACCCAGACTACCCCCCCCCCCCCCCTCATCAGCCCAAGGCGTCCTGGGCGCCCGGACCCACGTGCCAACGGCCCATGTAGACGAGTTGGGAGCAAGTCTGACGCCCGTGGCGGTGCCCCAAATGCCCCATTGCGGGGCCCTTGGGGTCACCCCAGCTTTCGCTCATTGAATCCGGGCCTCCGCATCCCATGTTATCAGTGGCCTCACGCATCGCTCAGGCGGAAATATTTGGCGACCCTGGCCCCATTCCCTCCGATAATGTGTGCAAATGCATACCCAAGTAGGCGGACAGCCTTTGCCCTTTGGAAGCGGCAGCGGCGGCGGTATCAGACGCCTGTGGCGCGCCGGTGCTTATGCGTCGTGGCATATGCCACATCCTCCTCCTCGTGTGACGATCTGCGTGCGGGCCGGTGCTTTGATTTCCCGACTCTGTGTAGCCTTGTGCCAGCGGATGCCCCTATCCAGCGCACACGCGGCTCACAGGGGCGGGGGGTAGGGGTCCAGCACTTTCCTGTTGTTCTCGATGCATCATAACGAGGGGTTACAGGGTTCAGCATGTCAGCACTCGCACCGTGTGTACTCAGTGGTGGCCTGCACCCAGGCACCACATCGCCGCTCTCTTGTGGGCAGAAAGGTACCCCCCCTCCCCCTTGCGCAAGCACGGCCTTGTCTAAGCACGGGGTGGGCGTTGAACTGCCGTTTTTAGGAATTTTTGGGACCACTGTTTTTGTGGTCCCAGATGTAACATGGGGTTTAAAAACAGTTTACCACACATTGCCACCCCACGATGTTTGTTTTGATGTGATTCTTAGCCATTCCTGCTATTTCCCTTCCACAGCCTATCGCCATCTACATCTGAGGGATCTCCTGGATGTGGGCGATCATGTGTGTTTGCCATAATGTGTGCCACATGCAGGCACGGTCTTGTCTAAGCACGGGACGGGGTGGGCGTTGAACCGCTGTTTTGCTTGGTTTTTTGGGACCGTGGCCGTGCTTGCGCAAGGGGGGGGCGGGGTACTTGTGGTCGTTTGTTGGCCGCTGATGAGCATCTGGCGTATGTGCCGGTAGCGCGTGCCCTTGCACTGCCATACTGCAGCCTTCCACTCGGGGGCTTTGCCCCTGCGACAGCCCCGGCCCCTCTGCTCGAGCCTCTGGTACGCCTCTGCCCCTGTTCCTGTGCCTTTGTCCTTCACAGAAGCGGGTATCACTCGAGGGCCTCTTGCCCGGTGACCAGCTGCAGGCGGTCCATCGCTTCTCCGCGCAGAACAGCGCCTGGGAGCTCAGCGATTCGGGGCGCACTTCGCCGCTCAATCGGCCGCTTCAAGTGCCCGGAAGCCCGGGTCACTCTCGCAATGCGGACGTGCCCGCGGACAGAGACGCGGGGCCCCGGGCGCCCTCGCCGCAGTCCCTCAAGTTGCAGGTGCACAGCTCATCCTTCTAAACAGAAGCAAAGGGGAATGCAACACAAGTCTGCCATGTCCTGTTTGGTTTGGTGGACGGGAATGGGAACCTTTGTGTGCCTGTGTGCCTGTGTGCCTGTGCCTGTCCGCAGTCAGACACAGCCCGGCCATGGCCTGCGCCTGCGAGGGCGCCGCTGTCCTCGTGCAGAAGGCCCTCTTTCCACTTCCGCTCATCGAGGCCTCAAGTGGAGCTGCCGACGGATGTCCGTCAACTGCCAAACCGTCGTCGGCTTGTGTCGGACCGCCGTTGATTGATCGTCAACCTCCGGTGGCCTCTTGAAGTGTGCCGTCGGTCCCAGACCGCCCTCGTGCATTGCCGGCCGAGGGCATGTAATCGGCACCGGCGCTGTTTCCTCCCGCTGCCATCCATCGTTCGGCTTCTGGTCAAACCGTTGGTATTGTGATGTAGGCAGTGTTTCTTCCGACCCATGGCCTGAATGCTCAGCACTAGTGCACGCGGAAAAACAACCCACAAACGCCGTGGCGAACTTCAAACGCAGTACACAAATAGCGGACTGACCGGTAATGGACACGCTTTGATGCCACAAACCACAGTTACCTCAACACACACTCGGCGTTTTTTGCCTTTTCACCAATCACAGTCTACTTTTCTTACGAAGGGCCACCGCCCACCGTCAGTCAGCTGCCAAGCGCTGTCGGCTGAACTCCGACACTGACCATGCTCTAACGGCTGATGGCTAACTGCCCGCTGCCAGCGATTCATTGCGCAATGGTGTAGCCCAGTCTCCAGCTGCCGTCCGTCATTCGCCAAAGGATTGCGACCGCTCTCGTTTGCTGGTGTCTTCATGTTCTCCGCGGTATTCCGCCGATGATGTCCTGAAATCGGCGCTGGTGTCGGGTGTGCAGCCTCGAACACCTTGGCCCTGATGCCGCGGTTTCCACGGGCACGAGAATACGTGCCGTGTGCGGCGGCCTTTCGTCGAATTTGTGTCTCGTTTGGGTCCTATGAAACCATCTCTCGTGGTTTGCATTGCAGGTGGGGACCCCAGGCCCCCTCAACACGCAGCCTGACGGGCCAATGCGGACGTTCCGGTCCAAGACCGACCGCCGGAAAGGGACTTCCGCTGGGGCCAGTTCGAAAGCGGGTGTGACGCGTGCGAAGCATCGGACTGCGCTTCGGGGCTATTCGGAGCAGAAGTGGATCGCCAACCTCTTGGACGACGTCGTAGCTGCCAAACCACGCCCGTAAGCACTAGTTTGACCATGTAAACGAGAGACTACTCCACTCCACATATTATCAGCCCGCTGCCCTCAGAGGGTTTTCGAGTGGACACCCGATAACAAAAAAGGCAACGCCCAGTCCAACCGCCTTTGGGGGCCGTTAGTGAACCCACGGTTCGTCTTCAGGCAGACCGATTTAAGAGATGTCCTTGTGAAAAACACATTGTGCCTCTATTTTGCTGCCGCCACTCCTGCCGTCCTCCTGATCATTTGAAACGTGGAATTCTTTTCCTGAACTAAGGAACGCCCTGTCGGCTATTTCCAGCTCGGTTCTACCTACCGCCGAAGCGCACTTGGAATGTGAACTCTCGGTGACACCACAAGAAAGAAGACGAGTGCAGAGATCTTGACCTGCGTTTGTTGCCTTTATAGCGAAAAGGGGGAGAGGGAAATTCGCCGAGAGAAGTTCGCGTCAAGAACTGCGGCGATCTTCTCCCCAGGCATAATGATTTGGGTAAGGAACCGCGGGGTCACCCGATTGGACTGTATGGTATTCTAAGCTTTGGGCACCTGGGTTTTGGGCATTAGCGGGAGGAGGTGGGGGTTCGCGGCACTGATGTTCATTTCCCCCCCTCCCCGACTGAGTGTATGTTCGTGCTTTCATAGATCACTCCTATTGTCTTCAGGGCTGTCTGGGAACTGGCATTTGGGGGGGAGGGGATAAGCCTTTTTTTTTAATCCATGTCAAGATCTTATGGTCCACTCTGGGTTCATGTATCAACTGCATTTGATATACAGGGTGGCCTCGCTGTGGGTACTTGCTGCTGCAGGTGCCTCCGTGGGCATGGGTATGGCTTAGTGACCCCCCATGTGGCTCCATTGGGTCCCCTGTGGCCGCATGTGCCCCCTTGTGGTCCACTGGACGTGTATGTACAGTATCTCGTTTACTGCCTTTCGTGGGTGCTCCACAGAAAAGTTCCTGCCACTTCTCTCACAGTTTTGGCTCTGAGGTTCTGGGCGAAGCGTGAGTCTTTCAACTTTTGGAAAAGAAAGTCAAGGTCACCAGTATGCAAGGGCAATTTAGAAACAAAAATTCCCTCTGCTGGTGTGCAGTGCTGCACTGTGCTTTTCAGCATAAAAGAAAATGTTGCATAATGACACGTAGGCTGATAACAGGGTTGAAAAAGCTGATATGATTTCGTGACAATCGATGAAAACCAAGAATCAGCAACAGGAAGCCTCGTCCAGGTGCAACGGTGCAGCACAGAACAAAGAAAAGCTGTTACCGTGTGCCTAATGAGTCTTGCACAGAGTGAGGGACTGTGAGCGATCAAAGCCCTCAGAACTGCTCAAAAACAATAAAGATACCGGGGGGGGGGATTAGGGGGTGAAAAAATTGATTTCGACAAATTTCGAAGCCCTCCCTTGTACCAAATTTGTCCTTCAATTTTAAGGATTCTCTGTGCCATCCTGTGTACATCAAACACGGGCTGCAGGGAGGGTTTCCTGTGTGCTGCATGCAGTGCAAATGCCCCCCCCCCCCCTGTGCCTAGCAACCGCCTTGCGCAAGAACCGCCCCCTGGTTCCGCGGTCGAATTCTGGCACCACTTTTTTTTACCACGGTATTGGGTTTTTCATGATTCTGGTGGATGCAGGACGCGTAACCATCCACAGCCCAGATAGATTTAACAGCAACCATCCAGAGCCCACCCGGAATCCACCATGAACATCCGCTAGGAAGCAGCAGCAAGGGGCCCCATACCAAAATTTTCCTTCATTTCTAAGGAGCAATACCAATTTTTTACCCCCTTAATTTGGTCATACCCAAAAAAAACCTCTTAAACCCCCCCCCCCCCCCGGTAGATACATGATGCCCTGTGATGGAAAAGTGCATCAGAGGGGCTAGGCAGTGTGTGGCATCACCGCCCTGCGGACAACTGGATGCTGAAACACGTGTATGCACGACACTGCATGCAGCGTATAGATGAACATAACCAAGTGTGTTTGGTGTGTTGGTGTAGTGTGGCGGTTACCATGTAAATATGTGAGTGTATTGTGCATAGCTGTATGTGTGTGGATTATTATTTTGCCTGCAGGATGCATACACAGAGGTCTCAGACACTGCAATGTTGCTGAAAAACATAATTAAAGGCAAGGCTTAATGCTTAGGACAAATCACATTCCATGAGAGGCAGCGAGCATGTTTATCAACGCTTCTTTGGAGGCTATGCCCTCCAGTTCCATGCACCCAGTCAGATAGTTGATGAGGTGCAGCTCCAACAACTGGGAGGAGCAGATCCAATGACTTGGTATTTTATCCATATCGCAGTCAGGGAAGGTAGACATCCACAAGGACTCGAACGGTTGATGCTATATAATCCCTCCCTGAACGATAGGTTTTGGAGGGGCCATCCACTCGGGTTGGGGCTTGGTGCCTTGCAGTTCATGTTGACCCTGTGCAGCTGGCGGGCAGTTGATGTTTGGTAGAAGAAACAGATCGTTGGTCATGCCTTTCTCGGACCCCTGAATTGCCTCATGTTCTTTCGCTTTCTTGTCTTTTGGGAGATTCTTACCCATTATTTTGGTTGAGCTAGCAGGCGCTTGAGGTGAAGGGAGGTAATTGAATGCTTTTGCTTCACGTACTACTCCTTGATGCCTCAGAAATTGGTGCAGGGAGTTCTCGGAGTGTAGAAACGGGTCCAAGCTGCTTCCAGCGAACTGTACCCACTCTTGTGCCTTCTGTCCTCACGCGGTTTGTTTGACTAGCCAAGCTAATCTTCTATTGCGGAAAGACATTGGAGTAGCAGGGCCCATCGGTTTTCGGTGATCTTTGTGACTGTCAGCAACGATGCATTTTCGGCGTGCGGGTTCACCGAATATCTCGTGGATCGTGTGCAAGGACTGCATGGCCACGTGTTTTAACGCTTTCCATTGTAACGATTCTCGGCGCTGTGTGAGCTGCATGAGGATTTCTGCAGTGACAGCGGCGGCGGTGTTCATGAGAGCTCTTCGCATGGTTGCTTCTTTCCAATCAACTTTTGGCATTGCAATGATCAACCAATCACAGACATCTTCCCACAGTATTGCAGTGCGCGCTTGAGCGGCAGGCGACAAAAAATTTTCTTCAATTTCCTTGCTCAGTGTGACTGTTTCCACACCGGCAGTATCATGTGGGCTGGATTGTGGCACCGGCAAGTCTTCCAACACCTTTGACTGGTAGCGGTGGTCGTGCAACAAAACTTCTGTAGCGTCATATCCAATTGAATGGTTGACTTCCGCCAGGATATGGAAATAGCCATAGTCGTACTTGGGCAGTGATGGTTGTGCGTCATGCATTGGCAGTATTGGCGAATGCGGGAGACGGTACTCATTAGAATTTGTAGTTGAGCAAGGCAGGGTTTCTTCCGGTGCTATTCGCCTGTCCGTTGTAGGGGCTGGTATCTCGTCACTGTGAACAGCGACGGCGTTGGGCGCATACAACGTGTGTACCTCAACCGAGTAGTACTCATGTTGTCGCGGTCCAGCTGGGGTTGGGCTGTTTGGCGCTGTGCCATAAACCCCATACTCCGAAGGAGAAGCAGGGTGGCACGGATACGAAAACTGAGGGACAAAAGAGTTGGTGAAGTGGTTCAGAGACATGTATGCAGCTAGCTGTGGTTCTGCGTTGTGACAAACTTGCAGTGATGAACTCTCTGCAACGTTGGTATTGAGTAGCGCAATCAGCGTTGATAGCGGAACATGTAATTGACAACGTTGTATTTTTTGATAGCGTCTGAGTGTCGGAGGTTTGCAGGACAACGAAAAACTGTGGCAGACTCCGTCAGTATTTTCCATGGATCCCTTTAGCCCGTAATTGCACCGCAATCTGTCCGATAGCACCACAACGTCAATGTTCGCCTCCTTAGCTGCAATCATGAGTCTACCCATCGCTTGCAACAGAGTTGGGGCGTTCAGCGGCTGTTTAGCCAGCTGGTGTCGCCCCTGCTCCACGGAGTCCTGGAAATTGATTGATTGGTTTTCGTGCTCCGACAAAGTCAGGGCGACGGCACACCACAAAAAAAAAACACTGGGCGAGCGTGCACAAGGTGCCCTCCTCCCACCCCCTTGCCCAATTTACACTCAAGTTTACTTTATAAACTTTATATATAAAAAAAGAGGGTTAACCAAGCTGCCCTCCCAAGCAGAGGTGGGGCAGATGCCACAAGCACCCTAAAACATCCCCTGCACGTGGCCGCTAGCGCAGGTGCCGATACCCTGGTGGCAACACAACTCTGCTTGAGAGGGGTGCGCGGGGGGTAAACCTAAACTGCCACTAGAGGACCCACCTGTGGGAGGATGGATGCTGTGGGGGCACAAACAGGGAATGTTTGCCCGGCCCGCTACCTTTGTATCAAGTATCCTAGCTCTAGGCCCAAGTATAACCCCACGTAGGGAACTCCCCCAAACAGACCAAATAGACAACACAAAATGTGACTCAGAATAGAGGGGGACAAAATGAGAAGTGGCTACATCACCCCTGCCTTCTTGAGGGCCAATTGTTTGGTGAGGGGGGGGCAAAAACAGGCACGGGTGAGGAATGGTAAAAAAAAGACAGCAAGTCGTAGCCTTCGGGTCCCTACACAAACGTACTTTCAATTGGAACGACTGCACGTTCTACATGTCCGTTCAACACGCACAGCAACTACAAAAGGTGGTGTTTGTATAGGAAGCGGGCCGGGAGCCGGAGCCGAATGAGGAGAAGCCCGACTGGGCCCGAGCGCTGGCGGGCGCAATGGCAAGTTGGGCATCCGAAAATGTACAAAGCATGCTGAACTCCGAATATGAGGCGGCCATTGGGGCCCTGTCATAAGTGTGGTCACATCTGCTCTTCCGGGTCTAAAAGGAGGAGGTGAAGCTGCAACTGGATGGAGTGCATGAGACACCAAATACGACCAAGTCGGGGCCTTCAGAGACAAAAACCGCGCACAAGCCAAAGACTAGGAAGGTCGCCCCACAGCACGTGCAGGACCAACGGCGTGAGCGAGTGAAGGACAGGTTCCCCATCATGGGGACACCAGAAGAAACATACGAATCCAAAGCAGGCAAGGTACTCAAGACATGTAGGCCGGCGTGGTATCCCTGGAACGTGTGCCGCGTCAAGCACTGGTGGTTCCATTGTCCGGTCGAGAGCAACTGAATGGAAGGAGGGCCCCGGCGTCTGGGGGCGCGGCGGGGAAGGCCGGAGGGAGGCGCGGCTCGCACGCACAACGCTCGCAACTGGGAGTGCGCTCTGGGCAAGTTCGAGCAACTGCGGCGAAAACATGCCTTGCACAGCTGGCAAACGTTCGTTTTGCTGGGGTGGTAGGATTCATTTTTGCGGACGTACCGGTGCCACCTACGACGGCTGGTCGCAGTGGAGCGTTGATTCCCGCACGACTCGGCAGGGCGCCTACTCGAGCAGGCGCTGTTGCAGTCTGCTAGACTAGGCAAGTCTAAAAGAACCCTCAAGGGAATAATCAGCGCAGCCACCATGGCAGCGGAGGTACGATTGGCAAACGTTAGTATACCAGCCACAATTTGGAGGTCAGTCAAGGCAGCCAAGAAGACGAGGACAGCGACCAAGGAGCGCATCACTGGTCATGTTGTTGTACATGGCAACAAAGGCCAAGGTAGTACGTGGCGGCAAAGGCCAATGGCCGGGACGACTGGGAACGTGGTTGGACTTGCCATCGTCTCTTTCCAGCTCTTTTTGCGAGTCGGAGAAGCAACCAGCCTGCAACCCTGGGCGGTGGTGGACGACGCGGTTAGGTTTTTCGATTCAAAGACCAGACAGGCGTGGCAGTAGCGGTCACTCACAGCGCGACAATGGTTGCAGTGGCTTGCCCGGTACTTCCCACAGCCGACGGCGGAGGGTGAGCGGGCGTGGACCACATAGCAACTCGAAAAAGGCATGCAGCGGCTACTTAACGGATCCCCCTTTGAGGGGGCAAGGTGGCATGTGTGGAGGAGGGCAGGGACCCGGGCAATGCGGTCCACAGGTGCCACGATCCGGCACGTCGCCGTCTAGGACCGCTGGGCACGGGACTCCACCGCGCGCTAGTACGCACACCCGACGGAAACCCGGCCGGTGCAAGCCAAGGACTTCCGGCCGCGGCCGCCCAGAGAAGGGGCGGGAGGACGGTGGCGAAGCCGCACCGTATCCGTGCAACTGGAGCAGCTGTGGCCGTCTGGAATACGGGGCCCCTGGAGGCAGCGAAAGGGGAACGTGGCTTTCGGGCTATAGCGGGCAGTGCAAACTGACGAGCAGCCGTCGGGCGACTGGGAGTCTTCACGAGAGGTCGGAGGGCGGCTCCGGCCCAGAGGGCAACTCGCCAAGCAAAGGAAGGCGAACGGGAACGAGGTACGTGGCTCTGCAGAGCCGGGACACACTGCCCGTGGGCGGTCGCACCCTCTTGAAGTTGCCCGGCGGTGCATCCTCCCCACCCCCGGGTTGCTTGGGCTTTGGGACAAGGCGCAACGCGGTCGGGGTTTCCCGGACGGATTCGCTGTTGGTCGATGCCGACGTCGCCGCACGGGCCGGCCCTTCCTGCTTGCCCCAACTGTGTTGTCCTATGCATCCCACTCATCCCCCCCGTCGCGGGGGGCTGGTGCTGAGCGTTTGTGGGTTCGGGGTGTGTCCGCTAATGTTGAGGGCATCGCTGTTGGTCGCGTGGGCACACGCGGTGGTGAGTGTGTTATGTGGCATCGCGCAACAGAGTGTGTTTGCGGGTGCCGGACAGGGCGGGTCGGCGACCACAGAGGTGCCGTCCAAGGCCCGGCTACGGGACACCATGTACCAGCAATCTTTGTGTTTTGCGTGGAATCGGGGTGCAGAGCAGGGCAGGGCTTACAAGGCTTTGAACGTGTTTTGCAACGAGCCGATGCGGCTAAGCGAGGACTTACGGGACCACGGACCATTACTGGCGTGGACAGGGTTGTGCGAGGCAATTGTGCACGAGGAACTAGAAGAGCTCCTAAACGGTGTCTACCCTGCTGCCCCCAAGGGAGAAGTGACCCCCACATGGCCGAACGGGGAATAGGGGCGGTGGGGGCCGTACAGCCACGGGAGTGGTTGTGGCAGTTGTATGTCAGTTCCCGACAGGTGTACCTTCTGTCCTCCACAGAGGAATCACGCAAGGTGCGGGGGGCCACAACGGACATGTTGGGTGCTAATGCACGGACGGGCGCGCTACGGCAGTTGTCGAGGGGGGAGGCGGATGCTTTGGGCATTCCATGGTCGCCTACGGCGGCCGCTTTTACACACGGAAAAGGTGTTGTTTTCCTTTGGGCAACGGGATGGACTAGTAAAGTTGGTGACGTTAATGTTACCCCCCCAGCCCTGCAATCCCTGCCAGAAGCCCTCCGCAAGCAACTCAATTTGCGGCAGGCTAACCTGCTACACGTTGTATGCACCCTCCCGTTGCCCCACGTTGGATCGCACCTCGTCCAGGATGAGCCGCGTTTTTGTCTCGGTCTTGGGGATGGTGGGAGGGGAAGAATGCATGTGGGTGTTTAGACCACTGCCGTTCGGCAGGAGTTACAGCCCAATGCTGTGCCTGCAGTTCCTAGCGCATGTCGTAGGGAAAGTGGGTATGGAGGTGGCAGGGGCGGTGTTGCACTTGATGCATTATTTGGATGAGTTTCTATTGTTTTGCGATTCTGAAAAGGTGGTGGCACCGAAGTTGGTTGAGTTTAGGGAGGTCTTGGCGACCGTGGGCTTGTTGATTAGTAATAAGTCGTCTGTAAAGTTAGCGTTTCTGGGTAAGCGTGTGAACTTCGGGAACGGGACAATAGTCAACACGCGGTGTATGCTGGAGGACGCCCTCAATCGCTATGTGTTAATGGCCTCGCGGTCGGTCACTCGAAAGAGTGTGCAACGGGTTGTGGGCAAGCTCATCTGGGCTTTCCGGCCATTGCACCAGTCCAGCCTTTTCTTGGTAGGCCCCACGTGCAATGGGGCGTAAAATGGCTTCCACATGCCCCGAGCAACCTGCTGTGGTCTGTTTCGGGTGCGTTGTAGTTTCCGGGCAGGGGCTGGAGCCATCCGAGTGGCCCCGACCCCCCGGTGAAGGGCCTGTGTCCACACGTGTTCTCTGACGCAACGTGTGATGGGAACAGCAGGAAGTTGGGCATGTGCTCGTCGTCAGGTGCTCACCACTCCATGTAGGTGCCGTTGCAGAACCAGCAGGTACTGGAGTTCCGGTGGGCGGCAGCGGCTATAAAGTCGGTCGTGCGGTGCCGACTTGCGTCAGCCACTCTGGACTTGGATAACCAGGGGGTACTTGGGGGCTTGCGCACCGGTAAGGTGGGTGTTGGTTTGCGGGAGCAGTGTAGATGCATGTGTCAGGTCATGTATGTCCTTGCAAAAGGAGGGACGTCGGTTCACCTTTCGTATGTACCTGGTGCGGCCCTGCCGGCGGACTGCCTGTCCAGGGTCTGCACAAAATTGCTATGGTGCTAGGGTCCACCGCAGACCAAATGGCGGATTTGTTGCCGGCTTGCACTCAGATGGCATGTTGGGGCGTGCTGCGGTTCTGACTTGCGACGCGCGGGATGACCCAGCAAGGTTGTGCCGGTGTCAGGGCGGGTGGTGGTTAGGTGGAGTCTGCGAACCTGGCTGCAAGTGCTGGGCCGCACGCTGCGGGGTCCGTGCTCTACTGCCCGTTGCATAATTTCTATATACCACGGTGTGTCCCCCGGCATGACTCGGAGGCTGCACGTGCCGCTCGACGCGGACCAACTGGCTGAGCAGCAAGGCAGGGGGGACGACAGGGAGGTGGCGGTGCACCAGTTTGCTGAGTTGGACGAGGCGGCAACTACCTCCTACAAGACGTGGGTGATCACGCCGCAAGTGGCCTACAATAAGTGCCTTCCCGTAGTGATGCGCATCTGCCGGCGCGCCGAGGCGGTGCGGCAACGCTGCACACAGCGGGAAGTCCAAAGCAAGCCTGCTGGCACACATGAAATGGACAAGGTCGTGTTCGTCCCTGAGCGGAACAGAGCTGTTTGTGGGCTCAGATTATCAATGACAGAGGAGAGGCTGCGGCACGGACCACAACATCCACCGGGAACGCAACGGCTGTGGGCGGCTGGCTCGCTGGAAATGGTTGCCACAGTGGCCAAGTGGTACGAGAGGTACAACAACCGTAACAAGCCTAAGAAGGACTACCTGTGATCTGTACGGTGGAGGGGTCTGATAACAAGCACTAACCCTGGCGACATGCCTTGGCACCTTTCGTCGCCAGTTCCAAACGCGGTGCCCTAAGGCTACCAAGAGGGCCATTGGGTGCATGGTTGGTGTGCTCTCAAATTTGTTTTGTGTTCTCTGGTGGTGGTGACGCCAGTGGCTGCCGGCACGTCGGCCGACTGGTCACGCGACACGACGTTTGTGAACTCGAGCGGTATTTGTGCCTGTGTGCTCTGGGTCTACTGGCAGTGGGTGTTGTGTTGGGCGATGATGGGGGGGGCGGGGGCGGGGGGGATGGACAAGGGCAAGGCAGCAAGTGTCAAGCCCGTAGGGGGAAAAACAATTTATACTAAACTTTATAAAGTAAAAATTTGCACAAAAACACACAAGACAAATACACACACACACACACACACACACACACACACACACACACAGGTGACACAAGTGCACGCAGATCTAGGCGCCGCTGAATTGGCAGAACAATGATTTGTGAACCCTTACAAGAAGGGTGTGTCGCTTGCTACCCCTTCTAGGCGGCCTCCAACCACAAATGTATGGTACTAAAGATGATTTGTGCACCCCAAATGGTCCGGGATCACTTTTGGAAAAACGCGTTATTGACCCATTTTTGACCCGCTTTTGGCCCCAAAACGTCCCATTTTCAAGGCAATTTGGGATTTTCCCCGGTCCAACGGGTCACCACAGGCTCAAAACGGGTCAAAACTCCTTTGAGTATCCCAAGTGGTCCAGGAACAAATTTGGGGGGGGGGGATCTTTTTTTTCGCCCCGGGGACCCTACTGGACCCACCATTGGTCCCCACCATGTGCGGCCCCGGCTGCCCTCTAGGTCCACCAAGTGGCCGGTTTAGGCGTCTCGCTGGGCGATTCTGAGGCTTGGAAACCACAAAACATGGGGTGTTGCGGGTGGACCAGTTGCCCTCGAAATTGGTTTTTGAGCCATGTAGCCCAAGATATGGCCCGTTCTTGGTTTTGGGCTATTTGACACAAACTGCGCAAGTTCTGGGCCATTCTTAGCCATCTTCGGGACGTTTCTCGGACATATCGTGGAGTTAGAAGGCAACAAAGGGCTCTTTGTCACTAGTAGGTCAGGGCACACGTGGAGTATAGCAACCAATTCCCTTTGTTTGTTTGTTTGTTTGTTTGTTGTGGGTTTCAGGGCCGTTTTAGGCCAAAAAAAACTGTTTTGGGGCACAAAATGCGCAGTTTTCAGAGGGCACCCCCGACTTGGCGCCCCCGCCCCGGGGCGCCATAGGTGTGTTTTGGCTCAAAACCTGGATTTGGCAAGGCCACCACCTAGACTCAAGGATTGCTAGATTAGGAAAGGATCCGAGGCGTTGGGACAGAGAAACGGCCAAAACGGAAAGGTGATGTGTTTGCTTGCTTGTTGTTGTCAGCTAAATTTAAGGGGAGAGGGGTGTAGTAATATGATAACAAGCACACATGTGCAAGATGGTTTGGCCCTAGTGGGGCACCACTCGCACATGTTGCCACAAATTTACTCGGGGGCTTTATGCCCTCAAACAAAAGTGCCACCTACCATCAAACAGTGAAATTACGTAGTAAAAAAGGTGAGGGGTGTGGTTACACTTAGTCAAAAAATTTAACAATTTTTTGGAGAAAAAGGTTTAGGATTCGCCATGCTTCTCCTAAGTGTTACCATATTTTACTACATTTTACCCAATCTGGTACCAGATTGGATGAGCCGGAGGAGCAAATGCGAAACTCAATGGTGTTCAACCCTTGGTCATATGCTACAATAATTGCTCCTCCTTTCTAGCTGGATCCCGTGCCCCGTGGAGATATGGTAGTTCCAATATGGCATACAATGGCAAAAACAGCACAATTTGGCCAAAATGGCCCGCACTCATGATTCCATATCTCCATGGCCACGGCGAGGATCCTTCCCACCAAAGATGCTACAGACACATGGGACTTAGGTCCCAACATATGCCGCCTGCCAACTCTCATGGTTGCCTCTAGCTATTTTCCCCATTGGAGGGAAAGTGACACACAAATGGGGCAGAATGGCAACATACCCCAAATTGGGTGACTCACAACTCTCCCTTCAAGAGGAGAGGCCACATGGGGAAACACCCCATTCGATGCGGGTTTATGTGCCCTTTCCGAATGCTCTTACCCTTGGTCAAGTGGCGCACGCAACCTCGGGGGTGAAATCAGGGGGAGAAGGGGTTTGTGGCCATTCTGGGCAAAACGGCCAAAATTCACCCAAACGTGGTCACTCGAAAAATTGTATCTCCGTATCACAAGAGAAAGGAGCCTCGGGCTTTTGCATGGATGTAAACCGAAGCTTTGCTTCCCTTTTGCAACAAGGGCTGAGGTTCAAAGCATAATGGAAACATTTTTAACACCTCAATCCTTGAAGCACACTATTTATGGGAAAAAGTGCATATATCGGCGATATTGGTATGTACATATCTTTGGGTCATTGAGGAACAAAAATATGAGCAAACAGTTTTGGAGTAGGCCCATAGTAGGTGCCTTCAAATATGCCCACTATGGTTAGATCGTCTCCGCTCACTCATGTCATTAGCGGCTTACATATGAGCGCTTGTGCAACGAGGCAGTATGGCACGCGTGCTCACAAGGCGACATTATAGAAAATAGAAGACAAGGTTGTAAAAATCAACCAAGCCATCCACGATGTCCTTCGTGGTCTCTACCTTACATATTGCCTTGGTTCAAGGCTCAACTCCCCATAGGCTTTGAGTACCAGCCTCGGGGGATAGGCGGGCGATTGGCCATTTTGGCCTAATTTTCGACCAAAACTTGCCCTTTTTCGAAAATAGAGTTTTGGTGCGCATTTAATTGCGTGGAGCCATCGTTGAGTTGGCTGGAAAATCAAAAATGGCCTAGGTCTTTTGGTCTTGTGAGCATTGTGTTCGGTTATTAACGTTCATGCTCACAAGGCCACAAAGTTAGCATTTGCGCATGCAAACGACTTGGGTTTGCGAAACCCATAGGCTGCCTAAAACATCCCTATAGTCCTCTTCCCTATTCAAAGTGATATGCCCATGTGAAAGGGGCATGGATGAAAGGCATAGGGGGGGAATGTAGGGTTCTGTCCGAACTCATGGTCCTTGAGAACCATGAGTTCACGCGATTGACGGAAAAGCTTGCGCGCTGATTTTCTCTCAGACGCAACGGCGAAAAATTCTGGCGAACACACGAGATGAAAGTACAAGAAAAACCCTCCAGATCCAGCCCTTGAGCTCCTTTAGAACCTCAAAGGTACTCGAGAAAAATCCATCACAAAGCTCGCCACGGAGAAGCGACGAAAGCGCGCGAACAGGCGACAACAGGCGGCAATTTCACGACAATTAGAAATCGCGGTAGAAATCGGGTATTTCACCCATTTCTAACCGAAAATCGACCAAGACAATAAAATTATGGTAATTCTACATCGATTTAATGGCTAGGGATCGGATTCCAGATCTCGCGGATTAGAAAACAGGGATATCCCGCTGACAGCCGGTGTCAACGGTTTCCGCACGGGTGTGACGGGTGTGACGGCTCACAGGCCTCTGGGCCATGGGCTGTAGGTTCTGGGTACCGCTTCATCCCCCTCCTTAGAGCAAACCCTGGGGGGGCTCGATAACACCTGAGCATGGCAGCGAGTACCCAGGACCATCCCCTGAAGGGGGGGAGGGGGGTCACATTCCCACTTCAGGCCGATTCACGGGTTAGGTTGCCCATTACAATCCAACAGTAAGACAGGTACGGTGCTGTAGTTGCTAGTAACTGCAAGTGTAGTATCAAGTATCAAGTCCCGGGTCCTGGCGGCGATTGTTCGGCATCCAAAGGACCCGTTAACCCATACCAGGCGCACCGGGTGCCGGCTGCGACGGTCACTACCACAGTGGCAGTGGCATACACGGCCAACATAGGCGTCACACGACGACCGAGGTGGTCCCACAGGTCGAACTCGACCACGAAGATCCGTCAGGCTACCCCAGGCTTCCCAAGGCCGCAGTCTGGGGGAGAGTCCCCACGGGTCCTTCCTTGGGCGCACCATGTCCATATCCACGACGCGAGTCCAGAGTGGTAAAGCCGAACGAGCTCCTCCATAAGGGATCGGGCATCAAGGCCGTCTTGTTCCTCGCCCCATTACCACGAAGGCCATGCATGGGGGAGTCCCCATGCAGTCTGGGCGGAGGCGTCGACTCCTCAAACCACCAGTTTCCCAGGCAGACTGACCGAGGTCAGGACACCAGAGGTCGCCACCCGACTGCAAGTGCGTTTGCGAGTTGGTAGGCTCACACTGGGACCGACAGTGGCGGACCGCTTGGAGTGTAGTCAGGCAACTGGGCTTCCCGCCTGGCGCCATCAGGATCCCAGCACATCACAGCCACTACGGCACACGGTATCACGGGCACTCAAACATGACAATCTGTACTTAGGTACTGGTCCAGGCTGGACCTTATGTAAGAGCATGTACACGGCGACTCAGGGCGCCTTCGTATTCCGATTCGCGTCCCCTCGGGGGGGGAAAAACAGTCCATATTTCAGTGACGGGCTGATTCACGCAACACACAGATGCATATATCCTGGAGAACAGAAAAATGATCAAGAAATGGGTAAATAGGCGTGTAAACACACTCCAGATAGAGTGCCAAATCACGCCCCGGTCAGGATAAGGCATATGCAGGAGGGTGGACAGAGAAACGCCTGAGTTCAGGCCATATATAGTCTGCACACACACATAGACGGTCTGGATCCCGCAAGTGCCATGGGACCAGACGACACACCCAAAAATCGCAATGCCGATGACAGCGGCATCCGTTGCGCAACGTCGTATGGGCTTCAAGGCCTCAAGAGCTCAGGAAATGTCAAGGCCAGTCGCCCTGCCTGGTTTCCGAAGGATTCAGCAGGCGAGGAGTGACAAATAGGAGTGGAAGAGAGGGGTCATCCCCCCCTGGATTCTGTGGGGGGGTATATGGCCACTCAGATAGCAGGTCACCGGAAGATGGGAGAGAGCAAGCAAGTGAGGGACGATCCGTTGACCTAACAAGCGCTCAAACTGCATCAGGGGGGAGCTCAAGGCGGTGATCAGGCGCCCCTGGCTGCAATCGCCCGGGTGAGTGCCGCCACGTCCGAGACGTGGAGCTTGGTCTTGTGCTTGCGGATCTAATCCATGAGAGGGGTGTTAATCCGCGGCACGAACGAGGAGACGGGTTCCCAGGTGTCGTGGGACGGTCCATAGCCTCGCCAACGAACCTTGAACTCAAGGCCTCCGGGTGCCGAGGCGTTCGGACACTGGGCCAGGATCTTCTCGACGGTATAGTCGTCCTGCTCAGCATAGTCGTCGTCCGAATCAGCCTCATGTGCGGCGTAGTCCAGGGACACATGTTGGCCACGGAGGTCGGGTTCCCGCACACGGAGTTGACTCTTGAGGTGCTCCCGGAACTGTCCGTGACCCACCTTGATGCGGTAGGTGTCCTCACCAGTCCTGCGGACCACCTCTCCGGGTGTGAACCAGGTTTTGGTGCGGTGGCTGCCCATAGGGCGGGGTCTGATAACCCGCACCGGGTCTCCCACCCTGAACTTTTGCGCTGTCGAGCTCGGGGCAGACTTCTGACGCTCAGCATGCTCCTTCTCGAGCTGCTGGCGGATGTCCTGCGCCGTTGCCTCTTGCCGCGCGAAGAATTCCTTGGCGTCCATGGCCATACCATCACCAGACAAGGGAAGTCCCCGACCCAGGGGGTCCCTGCCGAACAAAATCTGGTGAGGGGACAAGGTTTGAGGTTTGAGGTTTGATTTTGCGGGTACTAGACGCCTTTCGGCCCTGAGGGGCCACCTGGTTGGGCCAGGTGATATCCTCCCCACCGGGTCCTAGTGGGGGGCCCTCCAAGACGCACCTCCTGCCTGGTGGCGGAGTCCCCCGGGTTTACAGAGCTCGGAGCCCCGTCCTTCCCCGGCGTCCCCGTTTCGCCACTTCTCGGTCAGTGCATCAATTCGCAGCCGTGGCTGCGGGCGCTTACCCACTGCGTCGCCCCCCTAATGCGTGGTCGCCCGGGGCGCCGGCGCCGCCGGGCCCGTGTTACTGGCTTGTCGCCAGTGGGACCCCCTTGGGCTGGCGCGGAGGCTGCCTAGCCTAGGGGTTGGGGCGTGGCGCTGTGCGCCACTACTGCCTTGGCGGGTGCAGTGTCCCGTCTGTGTGTGCGCGGCGCTCGCGGCCGGTTCGGGGGGGGTTCGGGCCGGTACCTGGTGTTGTGTCTCTCCTGTTTCCCCCTTCCCGCCCCGCGTGTTCCGCGCTGCGTGTGGCGGGCCGTCCCGTCCGGGTGTCCCTTACCCTCGCTCGCTGGTACGCCATTCCATGCGGTCTGTGCGTTCCGCGCGCTCGGTCCGTTGCCCTTCCGGTAGTCCCCGCGTGTCCTTTTCGTGTGTGTGCGCTCGCGCTCTCGCGGTGTCCGCTCCCCCCCCCGCTGGGTGGTGTGGCGCGCGCATCTCGCGTGGTCCTGGCACTGGGCGCTGGTAGGGCCGTTCCACGTGGTCCGTGCCCCTCCGCGTGTCCTGCCCCGGTCCCGTGCTCCGTCTGGCGTGCTTGGGGGGGGGGCGGTCCGGTCCCGGTTCCCCCCTACCTGGCTTGGGGTTGTGGGGGCGGCGGCCCCTGGCCGCCCGTCCTCTGGAGCGGGCAGCCAGGGTTCCGCGTGTCCCGGGTGCGGTCGGTGCGGGCGTGGGGTCTCAGCACCGGCCCCACAGCGTGCGTCCTTGCGGGCCGGCGTTGCTCGCTGTGGGTGTGGCGGAAGGGCTTCCCTGGGGGGGTGCCTTCCACCGTTGTGAGGGGCGCCTGGTGTCAGGCGCTGTCCCTCCCTCGGCCGCCCGTCCTCTGGAGCGGGCAGCCAGGGTTCCGCGTCCCGTGTGTCCCGGGTGCGGTCGGTGCGGGCGTGGGGACCCATCACCGGCCCCACAGCGCGAGCCCTTGCGGGCCGGCGTTGCTCGCTGTGGGGGTGGCGGAAGGGCGTCCCCGAGGGGGGTGCTTTCCACCGTTGTGAGGGGCGCCTGGTGTCAGGCGCTGTCCCTCCCCCGGCCGCCCGTCCTCTGGAGCGGGCAGCCAGGGTTCCGCGACCCGTGTGTCCCGGGTGCGGTCGATACGGGCGTGTGAACCCAGCACAGGCCCCCCTGCGTGCGCCCTTGCGGGCCGGCGTTGCTCGCTGTGGGGGTGGCGGAAGGGCGTCCCCGGGGGGGGTGCCTTCCACCGTTGTGAGGGGCGCCTGGTGTCAGGCGCTGTCCCTCCCCCGGCCGCCCGTCCTCTGGAGCGGGCAGCCAGGGTTCCGCGACCCGTGTGTCCCGGGTGCGGTCGATGCGGGCGTGTGGACCCAGCACCGGCCCCACAGCGTGCGCCCTTGCGGGCCGTCGTTGTCCGCTGTGGGGGTGGCGGAGGGGCGTCCCCGGGGGGGGTGCCTTCCGCCGTTGTGAGGGGCGCCTGGTGTCAGGCGCTATCCCTCCCCCGACCGCCCGTCCTCCGGTACGGGCAGCCAGGGTTCCGCGACCCGTGTGTCCCGGGTGCGGTCGATGCGGGCGTGTGGACCCAGCACCGGCCCCACAGCGTGCGCCCTTGCGGGCCGGCGTTGCTCGCTGTGGGGGCGGCGGAAGGGCGTCCCCGGGGGGGGTGCCTTCCACCGTTGTGAGGGGCGCCTGGTGTCAGGCGCTGTCCCTCCCCCGGCCGCCCGTCCTCTGGAGCGGGCAGCCAGGGTTCCGCGACCCGTGTGTCCCAATTGCGGTCGATGCGGGCGTGTGGACCCAGCAGCGGCCCTACAGCGTGCGCCCTTGCGGGCCGGCGTTGCTCGCTTTGGGGGTGGCGGGGGGGCGTCCCCGGGGGGGGTGCCCTCCACCGTTGTGAGGGGCGCCTGGTGTCAGGCGCTGTCCCTCCCCCGGCCGCCCGTCCTCTGGAGCGGGCAGCCAGGGTTCCGGTGTGCGTGTGTGTTCGTGTGCATGCTCTGCTTGGCCAGGTCGGGCGGGCTGGCCTCCCGGGCGCGTTCCGGTGCGCCTCACCTTTTCCTTTGGCCGCTTTGTCTTTCCGCTTTCCCCGGCCCCCTCCGGGCTGGGGTTGCCCCCCTCTCTCTCGCTGCTGTTGCCGTTCCTCGTTGCCCTGGCGCTTTGTTTTGGTGTTTTTTTTTTTTTTTTTTTGGCCGCCTCCCGCTGCTTGGCCCTCCGTGCGCTCGCGCCTGGTTTGTGTCTTCCGCTTGGCCGTTGGCTGCTCGTTGGTGGTTGCTCCCCCGCCCCCCTCCCCTTTTGTGTCCCGCGGTTTTTGTCGCTCATACTTGGTGCCCGGGTTTTTTTTTTTTTTTTTTCCCTCGTTCTTCTTTCTCCGTGCGCCCCCGTTGTCTCCGGCTTTGTCTGGTTTCCGGCCCCGGGTGCCCTGGGCCTCGGCGCTTGCGTTGTTTGCTTTGTTGGCCTGCCGCTTCTTGGCTCTCCGTGCGCTTGCCCCTCTTTCGTGCTTTCCGCCTGGCTGCTGGCTGCTCCCTGGTGGTTGCTGCCCCCCCCCCCCCCCTTCGTTTCTCGCGGTTTTCGTCGCTGCCGCTCGGTGCTGTGTGCCGTGTTGTGCTGTGCGTCCCTGGGTGCGGCGCTGCGCCGCGCTGCTGCGCGTTGTGTCGCCCGGTGTTGTGCTGTCGTGTGCTGTGTTGCGCTCGTTTGGTGCCGCTGCTTGTTGCGACGTGCCCTCTGGCGCTGCCCGTCGCCCTGGGGCCCTGTGCTCTGCGGCGCTGTGTTTTGCGGTGTTCCCCCGCGCTGTGTGCTCTGTGCTGTGTGTGTTTTGTCGTGGCGCGGTGGTGCGTGTTGTTGTTCCCCGCTCTGCTTTGTGCTGTGTGTGTCCCGGGGTGCTGTGCTGTGCGTTCCCTGTCCTCTCCGCTCTGTGCGGTGCTGTGCTTCGCTGTGCTGGTGCGCTCGCGTTGTGCTGTTCGTGTGGTGCGTGCTATTGCTGGCGCCTGGCGCTGTGGTGCGCTGCTGTGTGTTGTGTTGTTTCCTGTGGTGTGCCGTGGTGCGGTGCTGGGTCTGTTGGACCGTGGTCGTTTGCTGGTGGCGTGTTTCGGTGTCCGTGTCCCTGTCTGGCCGCGTGGTCTGCTTCCCTGTGGTTGGTGTGGTTTGCTGTGGTGCCCTGCTTTCCTGTGTCGTGTTCTGTGGTGCTGTGCTGTCGCGTGGTGCTGTGCTGTTGTGCTCTGCTGTCGTGTTGCGGTGCTGTTGGGGCTTGCTTTGCCCTCCTGTGGGCTGTCGTGCTGTGCTGTGTTGTGCTGTTGGTTGGCTGTGCTGTTTTTTGCCTGGTGGTGGTGTCTGCATGCTGTGGTGCTCTTTTCCTCGTGCTGTGCGTTCCCTGCCTTCTCCGCTCTGTGCGCTGCGGTGCCTTGTTGTGCTGGCTGTGGTGCCCTGCTTCCCTGTGTCGTGTGCTGTGGCGCTGTGCTGTCGTGTGGTGCCGTGCTGTCGTGCTCTGCTGTCGTTCTGCGGTGCTGTTTGTGTTTGCTTTGCCCTCCTGCGGCCTGTCGTGCGGCGCCAGTGTGGTCTGCGCTGTTGTTGGTGCCTCGTGCTGTGGCGCGTCCCTGTGCGTTGTGGTGTCTCCCTGGGCGTTCTGCGGTGTGGTGGTGCTGCTCTGGTGTGTCGTGGTGTCTTGCTGTGCTGTGCGTTGTCCTGTGGTGTCCTGCGCCCTGTGCCGTGTCCTGCGGTGCTGTGCTGCCCTGCGGTGCTGTGCTGGTTTGTTTCTTGCGTGGGTGTGGTTGTACCTACTTGAAAAACCGCCGCAAAATTTCGTAATTTTTTTTTTCCCCTCTTTTTTTTGCTTTTGAAAAAAAATAAAATTATACACGACCCAACACACTCGCATGCAGCAAGACCATGTTCGCTGCTGTGCCTTACGTGCTAGCCGTCGTTCTTGATGTTCTCGGCCTTGTTCTTGTGCGTGGCGTCGTGGAGCGTGTTGGTGTCCATTGCTAAGGGTTAACCGCGTTCCCCCAGGGCCGCCGCCTGAGCTGCAGGGCAAGGCGAGTGATGGGCACGAGGGTGGGGAGGGAGGTGCATGGAGAAGAAGAAGAAAAAGGCGGCAGGGCGCGACATGAGGGGTCGTGGCGAGTTATGAAAAATTTTCGAGTTTTACGCGCTGCTCGCGACGCGTTTTTTTTTGCACCTATAGCGAGTTAGACGACGGCAAGGACGGCGCTGGGGTCCTACGAGCGTTACGGTGCTTATGGCGTTAACTATTCACCTATTTGACGTCGAAAAAGTTTTCGTCGCGTTTTTACGCGTTTCGCAGCGCGCTTTTTGGCCTAAGCGTTGTTTATGCTAATTAGCTTTATTTTCAGCTATTCAGAAAACTTTTTCGTCGTATTTTACCTATCTTTTTATTCCGTTCTGGGACAGGGGCCCAGCGCGCGCGATGGACGACGAAGATCCCTCTAGTGTATTCTCTCTGGTGAGGGGACAAGCCACCCGGAGTGGGGGTGTCATGATGGGCCTTCAGAGCAGGCCACATCTCCTCAAACCAGTTCCAACGTGGATTGGTGATGTGAATCTTGCGTAGCTTCTCGAACAGCTGCCTTCCAGCCACTTCAGCCCGGCCGTTGGACCGGCTGAGATAGGCGACGCTCTTGGCATGACTTATTCCCATGAGGGAACACATGGCCTTGAACCAGCCACCAGTAAACTGGGGCCCTCGGTGACTGCAAATGGTGCGGGGGATGTCAAAGACGGTCAGCCAATGACGAATCACCAGGAAGCAGCAGGATTTTCAACTGAGGTTTCAGGTCCCTGCAGCCAGCCACTGTGTGGCCTCCTAGAACTTTTGCAAGCTTCTGGTGCCATTAGGGCAGTGCATTGCACCTTCAATTTTTCAGGGCAGGAATTCAGGTACTCAGTTTTTTTTCCGGCACTTCAGTGTTCATTTACTCTGTAAATTAGGGAAATGGCGGATTAGCATGGGAGACTCCTATGTCACTGCCACCCACCCAGCACTGAACTCAGTTTGTTGTTACACTTTGGGCGGGAAACCGCCATGCCCAAAAAAAAAAAGACGAATCATCATGACCACCACTTCCTTGGCAAGCAACCCCTTTTTGCGTGCCGGAACGGCTACTACATAGCCGCTGTGGCTGTCCACACAAAGGACCACACAGTCAAAGGTCTCCTTGCCTATGTGAACTTCGGGCATGGAGAAGACGTCCATGGCCACGTTCTACATGGGCTGGTCAGGCACCGGAGTCCATTGGGCTTCCCCCTTGACATTCCGGTTATCGGGTTTGCAGGCCTGACAGACCGAGCAACCCTTCCTGACCTTCTTGATGGCGTTGTAAAGACGGATCTGGTTGATCTCGAACCGGCGCTGCATGTCCAGGGCTTGCTTCCTGACCCCTGGGTGCATCATGTGGTGGTGCCAAGCCTCACATAGCTCGAGCACTCGGGACTCTGGGACCAGCAGCTTACCATTCCGGTAGAGCTTGCCATCTTCCTCAGTCTGCCCCTTTGGCCACTTCTGCCCGTCATCAGGGTCGGTCACAGCCCTATACTCCGCCTCAAAGGCCTTAGACGTAGCGTAGTCGTCGGTCCAGTCGTCCTGGAGGCAAGATTCAGGGAAGAGGTGCTTGTCGGTCTCAGGTCCCTCAGGGGCGAGTACCCTGACCGCTCCGCCCATCCTCCCTCCGAGGGGGGCATCCGCAGCCATGACGACGAAGCATTTAACACCCTCCTCCTCCATCAGGCGCTCCATTTCTATGATCCTCTTGGCCTCAGCAGTCTCAGCCTCATTGCCATGGGCAGAGACATCCGTCATGCCCTTGCTGGCGGGATAGGCCCATCTACTGAGACAGTCCGCCACGGTGCTGTCCTTGCCAGGAACATACACAACCGTGAGGTCGAACTTGGCCAAGGTCTCATGCCATCTTGCCCGTCGGGAGGCGGGACCGGAGGGGGTGTCCACGTGCGCTTTGTGCCACATCTGCAGACTCTGATGGTCGGTGCAGACAGTGACGGGATGGAGGGCTATGTACCCAGCCCATTTCATGAGAGCCATGACGATGGCATACGCCTCCTCTGCTTGGGGCGTCCACGTCCGTCTCTGGCCTTTTGCCAGGACTCAGCTCCAGAAGGCCACCGGCACGTGCCCCCCATCGTCAAGCACCTGTTCCAACACAGCGCCAACGGCGTAGTCGGAAGCGTCAGTGCGCAGGACGAATGCTCGGTCAGGATCCACGAGGTGCAGACCCACTGCGGATAGCAGCGCCTGCTTCATCTCCACAAAGGCACGGTCGGACTCTTCATTCGAGACCAGAGCCTTCTTGGATCCCTTCTTGGTCTCCTCTCGGTTGCCCTTGAGCATAGTCACCGGGGCTGCATACTCGGCATACTGTAAGTGGACTCGTTCTTGTCTCTTTATCCTATCACGTGATTTTTGCTCTTCAAAATCTCGCTGCAAAATTTTTCCAGTCTCCTCGTCCACGTTTCCCTGAGTGTCCCTGCCAGCACAAAAGGGCAGGTCTATGACCTTTATTCATGATAGTTCATTCTGCATCTTCGTAAGTCATAGAACACGACAGTGTTCCATCTGCATGCCTGCAGGAGAAACATGCTGGCATGCAACACAAAATCTAAAAATATAATAAATCTACATTTATGCATGCCGAAAATTATTTGTACACTCAACAGACATCTATTGTTTACTTCTCTCTTTATCTTTCTTCTGTCGTCAGCGACTATCTGGCGCGGGATCTGGCGCGCGCTTCCATCCTGGCGCCGCCTGTCACAGAACATCCCGTCAAAAATCCAAAAGATAATCCAAGAAAATTTGTCAAAAAGTAAACACTGTGTACCTGTCAGGCAAAACCCTTCGCACTCCCCTCCCAAGACGAAACTCACGGGTGCAACCCTGAATTTTGGCTGAAAAACAACCTGATGGGTTTTGCCTGCAGTGTCCGCACCCGGGCTGTCTTTATTGTCATAGGGGGGGGTCTGGAGCCTGTCCTCTGCCCCTGTGCAACCAGACACAAGTCCAACCAAGCAGCATAATATTTTTTGTCAATCTGCACTCTACAGTGTCACGCTAACCCACTTAGTATGTACACGTGGTGCTCTTCAATTATATTACGTCTGCTCTTGGTCTCTTGCGTTGGTGCTGAGCTGGACTTCACTCCTCATCTTCGGCTCTGGGGTTTGAGGTTTGAGGTTTGATTTTGCGGGTACTAGACGCCTTTCGGCCCCGGGGGGCCACCTGGTCGGGCCAGGTGATATCCTTCCCACCGGGTCCTAGTGGGGGGCCCTCCAAGACGCACCTCCTGCCTGGTGGCGGAGTCCCCCGGGTTCACAGAGCTCGGAGCCCCGTCCTTCCCCGGCGTCCCCGTTTCGCCACTCCCCGGTCAGTGCATCAATTCGCAGCCGTGGCCGCGGGCGCTTACCCACTGCGTCGCCCCCCTAATGCGTGGTCGCCCGGGGCACCGGCGCCGCCGGGCCCGTGCTACTGGCTTGTCGCCAGTGGGACCCCCTTGGGCTGGCGCGGAGGCTGCCTAGCCTAGGGGTTGGGGCGTGGCGCTGTGCGCCACTACTGCCTTGGCGGGTGCAGTGTCCCGTCTGTGTGTGCGCGGCGCTCGCGGCCGGTTCGGGGGGGTTCGGGCCGGTACCTGGTGTCCCGTCTCCCCTTCTTCCCCCTTCCCGCCCCGCGTGTCCCGCGCTGCGTGTGGCGGGCCGTCCCGTCCGGGTGTCCCTTACCCTCGCTCGCTGGTACGCCATTCCATGCGGTCTGTGCGTTCGGCGCGCTCGGTCCGGTTGCCCTTCTGGTGGTCCCCGCGTGTCCTTTTCGTGTGTGTGCTCTCGCGCTCTCGCGGTGTCCGCTCCCCGCTGGGTGGTGTGGCGCGCGCATCTCGCGTGGTCCCGGCACTGGGCGCTGGTAGGGCCGTTCCATGTGGTCCGTGCCCCTCCGCGTGTCCTGCCCCGGTCCCGTGCTCCGTCTGGCGTGCTTGGGGGGGGGCGGTCCGGTCCCGGTTCCCCCCTACTTGGCTTGGGGTTGTGGGGGCGGCGGCAGGGCGTCCCCGGGGGGTTGCCTTCGTCCGTTGCGTGGGGCGTTCTGGGTCTTGCGCTCCTCTGCCCCCGACTGCCCGTCCACTAGGTGGGCTGTCGGGGTCTGCGTTGCGGGCGTGCGGTTGTGGGGGCCCCGCTCTGTTCTTGCGGGGGGGGAGAGAGGTGTCGACTTGGTGTCCAGGCGCCGGCGTTGGGGGGGTTGGGGTGACCGTGGCTGGAGTGGTGCACCAATGTTCCGGTTCATGGCCCAGCAGAGCACCCCTACCGCGGGCTTACTCTTTGCACAGGGGGAGGGGGTTGCGGGCGCGTTTGTTCTGTGACCCGGGTGCCAGTGTATCTCAGATGGCAGCCGCCCCGGAGGTAGCGCACCAGGCGCGCGCCGCGAAGGAGCTGGTTCGATCCCCGGGATCGGTGGTCTCCCACCGATCCCTTCGAATACCGGACGAGGCCTCCCATCGACCTGTTTGAGTACAGGTGACGGTGCGCACTGCTGCAGGGGTGGGTGGCTCCCATGTGTTTTGTTTTTCTTGGGTGGGGGGTAAAACGAACGAGACCTCCACCCGATCCACCGGTATCGGTGGTGGCGCGAGTTGCTGGAGGGGGGGGTGGTTCCCACGTCGCCAACTAGAGAGCTCTACGTGCAGGGATCCCAGGAGCACCAACGCCCGGGATCGAACCCCCGCACTGGACGATTGAAGAACGACGCTCTCACTACTGGGCCGCGGGAGTCTCTTACGCCACTTAGGGGTGTCGTCGGCTATGAATCCAGTCCTGAGGGTGGGGCTGTGCGTTGTGAAGCGTGTTGTGCGACCCGGGAGGCCCCAGTCCACGTGCACGGGGTCGGGACAGGGGGGGAGGGGGCTTGTAGGGGTGCGTTGGATCGCCGACTGACGTGCACAGGGGTAAGAGGCGGACAGTAGCACCGCCGGGTCGCCGACTGACTGTAGGGCGGGGGGTCGCTCTGCCTCTTTCCGTCCCTCTGCCTTCCCTGGGCAGGCAACAAAGCGGGCGTCACTGGCGTTGTGCTGTCCATGGGGGGCGTGGCCCCCCATACCACTCCGGTTCGTGTTCACCCAGCTTCTCCGGGTACGATCTGTGCGGCGTCCCGGTGCGCAGGCGTGGGCCCTCTTGTTCTTCGCGGCCCCCATGTGGGCCGGCAGCTGGGGCGGGGGGGCGGGTCACACTCCGGCTCTCCTCTCGGGTGGGGGGGGCCCATCCCCCTTGCCTCGGGGGGGGTGTCGCGCCGCGGCCTCCCCGCTCTCGTTCCGGGCGGCGGCCTGCGGTACCCCTTTCTGGCTCTCTTCGTGTCGCTGGCGCGCTCCCTTCTGGCGCGCGCGTGCGGTCGGGGCTGAAGTGCCGCCCCGGGGTGGGGGGGGGTGAGGGGCGGCCCGTGGACCGCTTCCCTGGGGGTCCCAGCTGACCTGCAAACCCCCCCTCTGTCCCCTCGGAGCGGGCTGTGGTTACGGGAGGGTCATGCGGGGCGCGGCCTCCTTCGTGTTCCGTTGTGCGCGTTGCTCCGGCACACCGGTGTGGGTTCGCGGGAGCAGGTCCAGCCGCCGTTGCCCTTACCGTGTCGCCGTTCCTCCTGTGGGTGGGGGCGCCCCCCCGGCCCTGGGGGGGCGGAGGGCCGCGCCTGTGGCTCCCCAGCTGGGGTGGGTGCGGGGGGGGGCGCCACCCCGCCCGCTCTCGGGCCTGTGTGGGAGGGGGGGGGGGGGGAGTGGGGGGGGGCCTTCGGTCCCCTGGCGATGCCTCCTGTCGGCCAAAGGGGGGGGGGGGGGCGGCTTGGCGGTCCCGGCCCCGGGGGCCAGCCATCGGCCAGGGGGGTCGCGCCCTTCCCCCGCCCCCCTCTACCGAGAGCCGGATCCTCACGCAGTCCCTCTCTGGGGCCCCTCATCCCCTGGCCGTTGCCGCGCGGCGCTGGCCGGCCGGGGGTGGCCGTGAGGGTCAGCGGTCAGTGGTTAGCGGGTTGCGGGGCAGCAGGTTTCCCCCCGCGCTTGTTGTCTCCGCACTCCCTCCCGCGGGAGGTGGCGCGCCGCTTTCCCTGGGTAGGCAACAAAGCGGGCGTCACTTGGTGTCGTGCTGTCCATGGGGGGCGTGGCCACCCATACCATTAAGGTTCTCGCCCACCCGGCTTCTCTGGGCACGATCTGCGCGGCGTCCCGGTGCGCAGGCGTGGGCCCACTTGTTCTTCGCGGCCCCCATCTGAGCCGGCGGCTGGGGCGTGGGGGCGGGTCACACTCCGGCTCCCCTCTCGGGCGGGGGGGGTCCATCCCTTCTGCCTCGGGGGGTGGGGGCCGGGGCCCCCGTGGCTGGCGGGCCGGTGGGGGGGCGGGGGGGGGGGGTGTCGCGCCGCGGCTTCCCTGCTCTCGTTCCAGGCGGCGGCCTGTGGTACTCCTTCCTGGCTCTCTCCGTGTCGCCGGTGCGCTCCCTGCCGGCGCGCGCGTGCGGTCGGGGCTGAAGTGCCGCCCCGGGGTGGGGGGGGTGAGGGGCGGCCCATTGGACCGCCCCCCTGGGGGCCCCATCCGACTTGAAACCCTCCCTCTGTCACCTCGGAGCGGGCTGTGGTTACGGGAGGGTCATGTGGGGCGCGGCCTCCTTCCTGCTCCGTTGTGCGCATTGCTCCGGCACGCCGGTGTGGGTTCGCGGGAGCAGGCCCAGCCGCCGTTGCCCGCATCGCGCCGCCGTTCCCCCTGAGGGGGGGGCGCCCCCCCGGCCCTGGGGGGGCGGAGGGCCGCGCCTGTGGCTCCCCTGCTGTGGTGGGTGCAGGGGGGGGGGGGGGGGGTGGGGGGGCCGCCTCCCGGCCCGCCCTCGGGTCTGTGCGGGGGGGGGGGGGGGGTGGGTTGGGGGGGGCCCTTTGGCCCCCTGGCGATGCCTCTCGTCGGCCGGGGGGGAGGGGCGGGGGCGGCATGGCGGTCCTGGTCCCGGGGGCCAGCCATCGGCCAGGAGGTCGCGCCCTTCACCCGCCCCCCCTATCAAGAGCCGGATGCTCGCGCAGGCCCTCGCCGGGGCCCTTACCCCCCCGGCCGTTGTCGCGCGGCGCCGGCCGGCCGGGGGTGGCCGTGGGGGTTAGCGGTCAGTGGTTAGCGGGTTGCGGGGCAGCCGGTTCCTCCCCGCGCTCGTTGCCTCCGCACTCCCTCCCGCGGGAGGTGGCGCGCCCTCGCACGTCGTGCCATACCGTGGGGGGGGCGTGGGTCAGGGGGCCCATCCCCCCCCCCCAAACCTCCCGTACCCGCCATCTGGGCCTTCACTTGCGCCGCCGCTTGTGTGGGGGCTGGGGCTGCGGCGGCGGCGGGTTGTGCCGGCGGTAGCGCCAGTGGGCGAGGGCGCTACGCAAAGCCCGGGGGAGCCAGTTGTTGGCGTCCGCATCCGTGATGCGGAGCACCGCTCCCCCTTCCAGGAAGGCCGGCCACGTCGGCTCCCTGTCGGGCCACGCCGCCCGGATCACTGACCTGAGGACCCTCTCGTGGTCCTCTGGGGCCGCCCACCCCCCCGGGGGTGCCTCTCGGTTTCCTCCGTCCCTCCGGAGGAGCACGGCATCGAAGGGCCGGTTCTGCGACCTCCTGGAGGTCCCCTGGTTGGCCCAGCACAACCACCCGTACACTTCCCCCACCAGGGGGAGGGTCTCCCCCCCCAGCGGGTCCGGGACTGCGCCCCAGTCCCGGTCCCATGGCCGGCTCTCCTCCGCCCCCCGTGCCGGCCCCCCTCGCTGCTCCTGCGCCTGCGGCGCAGATGCCGCGCCCCGTCCCCCCTCCGCCGAGGCCATCCGCGCCGGCTCCGCCCTCGGCGCGGGGGGGGCTTGCTGGTGCTGGTGTCGTGGGGGTTGGGGGGGGACGAGCTCGCCGGCGTCAGGGTCGATGTTGTAGAGGTGGTGGTGGTGGTGGTGGTGGTGGTGGTGGGTGTGGTGTGCCGGCATCTGTTGGATGCCGGGGGGGATGCACCTCACCGGCTGCACGTCCGGCTGCGGGGGCGCTCCGCCCTCTGCCCCCCTCTCTTTGCCCCGCCCTCCTCCCTGGGCTCCAATCCCGTCCCTCCTGTCCCTTGGGGCCCTTGCCCTTGCCCTTGCCCTTGCCCTTGGGCCCCTTTCCAGTCCCGCGCCCGTGTCGCGGGTCCCGCCTCTCGTCCCCCACGCCCTGGCCCGCTCGCTCTCCCATCCCCCCTTGTCCTGCCCCCTGCACCTGGGTACCCTTCCCGCGCCCCTGAGCACCCTTCCCGTGCCCTGGCCCCTCCCCGGACCCCTGCCCGTGTCGCGGGTCCCGCCTCTCGTCCACCACGCCCCGGCCCGCTCGCTCTCCCACCTCCCCTCGCCCCGCTCCCTGCACCTGGGCTCCCTGCCCGCGCCCCTGCGGGCCCTTCCCGTGCCCTGACCCCTCCCCTGCCCCCTGCCTGTCACGCCGTCTGCTGCTCCCCTCCCCCCCGCCGCTGCGCCCTTCCTGGACCATTCGCCGGGCGTCCCGCTGCCTTTGCAGTTGCGGCAGCGTGACGCCCGGCGGCGAGCGCTCGCGCGTCGGGGGGCGGACGTGCCGCTCCCGCCCTGGGGGGAAGGGCTTGGGGGGGTACGGCTTGGTGGGCTGGTGTGGGTGTGGGCGGGGTTGGCGTGGGCGCGGTACTTCGCGCTCTCCCTGCCCACTGCTGCTGCTGCGGCGGCCGCCGGCGAGGCGTCCGCGGCCCGTGCGGGGTCCTTCCCCCGCTTGCGCGGCGTGCCGGGGGCCGCAGCCCCTCGCGCGCCCTCCTCACTCTCCTTCGCTGCCGCGGCGGCCGCCGACCAGGCGCCCGTGGCCGCGGTCGCAAACCCTCGCACGCCCTCCTCGTTCTCCTCTGCTGCCGCGGCGGCCGCCGGCGAGGCGCCCACGGCCCGTGCGGGGTCCGTCGCAACCCCTCGCGCGCCCTGCTTGCTCTCCTGCGCGGCTGCGGCAGCCCTCGGCGACGCGTCCGGCTCCTGCGCCGGGGCTGCCCCCCTTGTCGGCGGCGTGCCGGGGGCCGCGGCCGGGGCCGCGGCGTGGCTCGCCGCGGTCTCCGCCTCCTGCGCGTCAGGGCGGGGCGGGGCGGCGGGGCTGGCCGCTTGGGCGGCGGGGGCGGCCGTCTCGGCTGGCCCAGGTTCCCGGGCCGGCGGCGGCGGCCCGACCACCGCCGCCTCCGCCAGCCTCCGCTCCTCGCGCTCCGCGAGGGTCTCCCCCGTCCACTCTGGGGAGGAGACGGGGGAGCGGGAGCGGGACCGGCGGTGGTGGCGGTCGTCCCGCCCGAGGGACCCATCAGAGTCTGCCATCACTGTTACTCTGGTAGGCATGCGTGGTGGCAGGCGCGCCCTTCCCACTACCTCCTGGTGCATCAGTGCCGTGCCGTGGGCAGTGCCGTGTGGTGCTCTGCGGGGGGGAGGGGGGGAGGGGGTGGGGGGCCGGCTGTGGCGTCAGCCCCGCACGGCCGGGGGTCCGCGGCCATCCACCGGCATTGGGAGGGGAGGCGGGGGAGCCACGCGGCCAGCGCGTCGCGCCACAGCTCCCAGTCTGGGGCGGGGCTCAGGGCCCTGGGCCCCCGGGGGTCGTCGAGGGGTGTCGGGGGCAGCCGCACCAGGTGGACCCCCGTAACGGCGGTGACCTCCTGTGTGCGCAGGAAGGTGTGTACTCCGTCCCGCGCCGCGGGCGCCGGGAGGGGGGGGCGGGGTACCCGTGTGGCCCCATAGAGGTGGGTGGGGGTGATCCCCAGGATCCGCCCCGGGCCCCCGCGGGTCGCGACGACGAGGAGGAGGAGGGGGGTGCCAGGGCACTCTTGCCAGAGGACCTGCCCCCTGTGGTGGGCACCCCTGGTCCTGGAGAGGGGGGGGGGCAGGTCTGGATTAGCCCAGCCGCGGGGCGCGTGCGTCGCCGGCGGGAGGGCGGGGCACCAAGTGGGCTCCCTGGGGAACGCCTCGTAGACGACGGCGTACGGGGGGGTAGGCCCGGTGCCGTCATACACCGGGTTGGTCGGCCGGGGGCGGGCGGACGCCTCGTCCGCGCCTTCCACGAACACCGTGACCTCGCCCACCTCGAGGTCCTCGTCCGGCGGGTGTAGAAGGTGGAGCGCCGCATCGAGCTCGGACACTCCCCCCGGGTACGTGGCCCGCGCCTGGTTCAGGTACGGGGCCGCGTCCCCGGGGTAGCGCGTCCTAAGGGCGTGCAGCAGGGCTGGGGCGCTACTGCGGAGGGACATGGCAGACCCCGCTCCCGTCAGCCGGAGGGTGTCCCCCATGGACAGGGGCCGGCCCGACGGATTGGACTCGCGCCACTCCATCCAGTGCCCGTAGAGGGCCGCTTCCGGGCTGATGAGCCCCGGCCGGACGGCGTTCACGATCCGGTGCATTGCCGGGAGCAGCGTAGGGGCCCCCGCTCCGTTCAGGGCGCGGACGGCCGGGAGGGCGGTCTCGTTGAGGAAGGCCCTCGCACTGCCCTCCAGGTCGCACCGTGCGGCAGCGTGCGCTTCCTTTGCCTCCGCCACCGCGTCCGCCACCAGGCCCCGGACGGCCGCCTCCTGCGCTCTGCGGCGGGCCCTGGTGTGCCCCAGCCCATCCCCCCGTCGGCGTGGCATGGTGCTGCGGGCTCTGCAAAGGGCGGCGGCGGGTGGGGGTTAGGGGGCGAACACGTGCGACAGGTGCGCAACGGATGTGGGGTCCCGCAGGTGCACGTGGATCCACAGAAGGGCAGCGCCCGCGGGGCCCGCTTGTTCGTGCGAGGGGGTGTGTGCCCCCTCGATGCGCCGGCGCAAGGCCTCCTCCTCTGTGCGCCTGCGCGGGCCTGCGGGAGGTTCGGGCCAGGGGCACGCGGCTACCTGGGTGCACCGCGCGCACCTGTTGGCGCCTGTTGCTGCTGCGGAGGACACCGTGTCACACTCTCCGCAGAGTCGGCAGGTGTGTGGGAGGTGGGAGGGCGGCGACCAAGGGTCGAGATGGCGGAGCCAGAGGTCGTCCCACCTCTGTCGGAGGGGGTCCCGGATCTCCAGCAAGCGGGCGCGGATGCGGCGCCGGTAGTCCTTGCCAAGCGTCTTCCGCTGGACCTCCTGCCACGTTTCGCCGGGGAGGATCCCGTGGTCGTGGAAGGCGGCGATGAGGTCGTCCCACGCCGGGCGGGGGTGCCCCTGGGGGGGGCTCGCCATGTACACGTGGCGCCCGGTGAGGTGGGGCGTTAGCGCGTCCCATTGGCACCCGTTCGCGGTGTCTCTGTGGAGGAGGGCCAGCAGGGTGCCGTCCGCGACTGCCTCCCACCCCACTCGCAGCCCTTCGCAGCCGTCTAGCTCCTGGCGCAGCGCGGCTGCGATACCGGTCGGGAGCATGAGGAGCAGGGGCCCCTGGGTGTCGCCCAGCCGGGACAGGGCGGCGTCGTATACCGGCCCCCCAGCTTTGAAGTGCGCCACGGTGAGTTGGGTGGCCCCGTCCTCTGGGGGGTGCCACCGGACGGTGGCCGCAGCGTGTCCCCACGTGCGTATCTCCGTGGCCCGGAGCACGTTGGCGGTGTGAAGGACGATGCGGGGCGGGACGGGCGTCCTGACGAGTGAGGATACGTCCCCAGTCCATCCCGTTTGCGGCCCCGGGGCCGCCTGCAGCCATCCCCCCGTCGCCGCGTCCCACGGGTGGTCAGGCCCCGCCCCGCGGATCATGGTGGGTCTCGGCCGGGTGTCCGGCCCACACCCCCGGAGCGGGATGGCGGCGTATCGTTGCGCAGGGGTCTCCGGGGCGCGCGTGGCGGCGCAACACCGGCCCCACTCCCGCGCCCACTCCTCCCCCACGATGCGCGCCTCCCATGCGGTCATGGAGCCGCGCCCGATGATCCACGGTGGGAAAAGGGCGTCTTGTAGGTGCCTCGAGAACCCCCACGGCAGGTCCTGATACGGGTGGGGGCTTTCTTGGAGTGGGCACTCCAGAGTGCCATTCACAACACGGAGGGAGGCTACAAAGTCCTTGTCAGGGCGCGGGGGAGGGGGAGGGTGGTCGCCCTCCGCCGCAGTGAGCCACCGGTGCGCCCGGGCCGCCGCGCTTAGGGGCTCGTGGAGGAGTTGCTCCAGCCGGTGGTTGCGAAGCTCCCACGCGAAGTCCCCCCGCCGGAGCATGTGGTGGAGGAAATCGTCCACTGAGGTCCCTCCCGGCGGGTCGTATCGGGTTATGGCGCGGAGCTGCGCCTCCGCGTCCTCGGGCACCAGTCCGGAGCAGAACACCTCCGTCCACGTGGCGCCTGCGGAGCGCCACGAGGCCACCCACAGGGCCTTGTCCCCAGGTGGGAGGTGGCGGGCCGCCTCGTGTACCGCCTGGCGGTAGTGGGGCCAGAGGAGCCGCGAGTGGGTGCAGCCCACGTGCATGTGCACCGGGGTCTCTTCCGGGCCGCCGCAGAAAAGGCACGGTTGCGGGACGATGGCGACGCCGGAGAGCCGCTCCTTCCGGACGCGGAGCCTGCGCTGCACCGGCGTGTGGCCGTCTCGGGCCCGCAGCGCCCGGCGGTTGGTGGCCGCCGCGGTGAGGTCCCGGGCGTGGACGTAGGCCGTGGCGTGGGCCGCGCCCAAAGGTGTGTGTCCCCGGTGCGTCAGCGCATGGTCCGTCTGCGCCCGTTGCGCGACCTCGCCGAGCACCCGCATCGTGGGGGGCCGTAGATCGAGATGGCCGTCACGGCCGGCGACGATGAGTTGGGCGTGGCCAGGGTCCGGGGGCGTGTTCTGCAAGACGGTGTCCTGGGACGCCGCCCAGTTCGCCTTGTGCAGTAGGGCGTCACTGTGGTGCGAGGTGGCTCGGACATACCAGAACGGGTGCCCGGCGTGTTGCCCCCGCGCGCACAGGCCGTCCCGGAGCCACCTCAGGGGCATCTGGTTGACCACCTTCGCTGCGCCCGCAGGGACCCCAGTGGTTCGCTCGCGATCTGCGTGCCGCAGGAGGTGGAGGATGACTTCGGCGTCCACCGTGTGGACCCATGGTCTGTGTGCACCGTAATGTAGGGGCAGGGAGGCGGCCACCCCCTCTCCGTCGGGCACCGTGCCCGAGATGGCCACCGCCCACGTGCGGCTGAGGTCGGCGGCGAGAGCGACGCTGGTGGCGTGTTTGCAGGGTCCGCCCCCGGACGCGTCAGAGGAGGTGTGTCCCCAGGCCTCCGGGATCCAGTAGTATCCGGTGGGGCTGAGCCACCCCGCGTTGAGGTCGGTGGAGTGCCACCGGACGTCGGGGTGGCTGTGGGTCAGTTGGTCCACGCTCAGCGCCCTGGTGTCGCCTGGGCTGATCGCCGGGTGGTCGTGCAGCCGGATCTCCGCTCCGGCGACCGTGCTTGCCCAGGACCGTAGCGCCGTCACATGTTCCTTGAGCCACGCCGGGCCCCCGCGCTGGTGTACCACCAGGTGTCCTGTGTCCTCCGGACGGTCCTCCAGCGCGTGCACCGCCATGTGTGGGTCGTGCGGCACCCCCGTAGCCACCAGTAGGGCGGTACCACGGGGGAGCCCACGGGGTTCGGGCTGGCCTGCCCCCACTTGCACTATCACCCACTCGGCCCGGAGCTGCGCTTGTCCCGCCGCTTGGGTGCATTGGTCGTCTGTGGTCACCAGCCACAACGGCGTCGGCGCGTGGGGCCGGGGGCGTAAGGGCTCTGGCCACGCCACGTCCGCGTTAGGCTCTTGGTGCTCGCTTTCCGCGAGTACGTCGCGGAGGATGTACATGAGGGCCGCTGGCGGGTGGTACGCTGCCCCCCGCGTGGGGGGGGACAGGCCGTCCCGGCGGCGGTAGCCCCCGACGTGGAGGTGCAGGCCGTCCGGGGTCACCCGTGGGCCGGTGTGGGCGTCCTGCTTAGCCCTCGTGGGGTGGACGAGTCTCAGGCGGGGGTCCCGTGTGCCGGTGGTGTGGAAGAGGTGGGCCAGGGCATCCCGCCACCCGGGGTGGTTGGTGGGCCCTTGCTCGCGGCGGCAATAATGGAGGTGTTCATCGGCGCATTGGTTGAGGCACTCCCGCACCGCCGTCGGCCACGGATCGTCGTTGTCGGGGAAGGGGTGGCGTGGCCCGTGGTGCCCATGCCACGGCGTTGCGTGTGGCACCGTCAGGCGGCACGTGTCGCGGTGTCGCAGCTTGGCGGTGCGCAGCGTGACGATTTTGCCCGGCGGGGACTGTAGTTGGACATGAGCCGCCCTGGGGCACGCGATGGGGTTGTACATCCCCACTCCCAGGGCAGCCAGGGCCCGGGGTATGCGGTGGACCCAGTCGCCTCCCGCCAGAGTTGCGAACTCCGGGACGGGGTAGTGCACCTCGGGGCATATTCCGTGCGCGCCGGCTATCTCCCAGAACATCTTGGTGACCTCGGCGCGCACGGAGGTTGCGCGGTGGTGGACGAGTGTACCCACGAGGGCCACTGCTGCCTGCTGGCACCGCGTGGGCACCCGTGTGAGCCCCAGGGTCCGGTCATCCTGCAGGCTGTCCCACGAGGCGTCGAAGGCGTACCGTGCCCTGTCCTTCGCGACCTGGACCGTGATGTGGTCCAGGTGGCGTGCAGTGTCGGAGTCGTCGGCGATGAAAGGGGCGACGTACTGCGTCACCCCTCCGAGGATCGCCAGGATGACGTCCTGCACCACTTTCGGTGGCGCGAGGGTGTTAAGGCACCAGTGGTGCACTGCCGCCAGGCGTAGCCGGTGCTTGCGCTGCAGGGAGAACTCCCCGTCCGGCTGCAGCTGGAGTCCCAGGTAGGGGACGGAGTCCGCCGCTGGTACCCAGTACCACGGGTTTTCCAGGTGGGGGCAGAGGCGCAGCTGCAGGCCCGGGACCCCCTCCGTGGTGGCCATGGCGCACTTGCGGGGGTTGAGCTCCATGCCCATCATCCCCAGGTACGCGGCCAGCGCCTCCACGCCCTCGACGAAGTGCTGCAGCGTGTGGGCCACCACCAGCAGGTCGTCGATATAGGCCTGGATGAGGCCGTGCTCGGCCCCTCCCGGCGGGCGCAGGCGGTGCCCCTGTGCCCTGAGCAGGGGCTCCAGGAGGAGCGCGTACAGCAGGGGGCTCTCGGGGTTGCCCTGCCAGACGCCGCGTAGCATGTAGACGGGCTGCGTTAGCCCGCGTGCTGTGACGATGCGCAGCCTGGCGCACGTGTGGAGGAAGAGCAGGAGGTCAATGACGTCCGGTGGCACGGAGAGGTGGCGCAGGATGAGGTGGAGGGCGCCGTGTGGGGCGGTGTCGAAGGCCTTGCGGGCGTCGAAGGAGAAGACGTAGTTGGGCCTTCCCCGCTGGAGCTGCCGCTGCGCCATGAACAGCGGGGGGCCTGTGTTGGAGCCAGGGAGGGCCCCCTGCTGCCAGTCGCTGACCACCCCGTGCCGTGTGAGCACCTCCGTGATGCGCTGGGTGAGGGGGCCCGTGAGCAGCTTCATGTCCAGCTGGCCCAGGGCTATGGGCCTGTAGTCGTCCAGTCTGGCAGAGCCCGGTACCTTGGGGCTGAGCCAGATGTGCGCGTCCCTCCAGTGCATCGGTGGCGGGGCGCCGCGGAGGATGGCCCGGTAGGAGTGGACCAGGAGCCACTGGACGGGTGCCGGGAGAGCCTTGATGAAGCGGGCCTCCACGTGGTTAGGACCTGGGGCCTTGCCATCGGCCTTGTCCAGGGCGGACTTCAGGTCCTGCATGGAGTACTGCTGGACCTGTGTCCAGGCTCCCTCAGGGACCCGGGGGACGTGGCGGCCGAGGACCGCCTGGAAACCCGGGAGGTCCACCGGGCGTTTGTCATACAGTTCTCGCCAGAAGGCGCGAACTGCGAACATCACGTCGTGGGCCTCCGTGAGGAGCGTTTGGGTGTTGGGAACCCGCACGTTCCAGAGGCCTGACGGGCCTGGGGCCTCTACCTCTATGGCTCCCCGCACGGCTTTCCATCGCTGGGCGATGTCGGGGGCGTGGCGGCGCCAGAAGTCCTTGATGGCGCGCTTGCGGTCTGCCGCCAGGAGGGCGCGGAGCTGGCGAATGTCCTCCTCGAGGGCGGCTGCTTGCCTCTCCAGCTCCTCCTGCAGCTGGCCCTGCGTGGTCGGGCGGAACCCGGGCGACACACCCTGCAGTTCCTCCGTGAGCCGGAGCGCCGCCTCGGACCGGATGCCATGCCTGGCCGCGTCCGCCTGGTACGCTGCCGGGGCGCGCGCTGCCAGGGTGTCATAGCGGAGGACCGCTGCCTGGAGCTGCTTTCCGCTCTCCGGGAGGTCCCCCTCCGCCGGGTCCGTTCCCGCCGGAGACGGCTGCCGGCGTCCCACCACGCGCGCCAGGGCGTCATGCGTCGCGTGGAGGTGTTCGAACACCTTGTCCACCGCAGCCGCGGGCATGGACCCGTAGTCGTGCTGCTCTGCGGGACCCAGCCAGGGCGCAAGGGAGGGTTCATCCTGCGCGGCGGTGACCGCCGCCCACAGGCAGTGTTGGACGGGCGCGGCCTCGGCGTCGTACGGGAGGAGGCGGCCCTCCGTGTGGCTGTAGGGGGTGGGCATCGCCGCGCGTCCCGCTGCGCTGAGGAGGCCCAGCAGGGCCAGGCGGACCGGGAGGTGGTCCGAGCCGACCACCTGGGGGTGTGCCATGCCGCGAGTCCAGACGCTCTCCCGCAGAGACCACGGCAGGAGGGGCTCGTTGACCAGGAAGGTGTCCACCCTGTGCTGGGACGGGTGGAGCGTGGGGGTCATGTCCTCCTCGCCGCCTGCCGCGGCTCTTCGGAAGCCGCAGGCTTCCCAGCCCGCTCGGAAATGCTCTGTGGCCGGGTTGGCGGGGACATCCATGTAGATGTTGGTGTCGCCGGCGATGACCACCGGGTGCCTCCCGCCGAGGCTGCGTGCCGTGGCATACATTTGTATGTCGGCCCAGAACGCCGCCCGTCCCGCCCACGGGGAGCAACCTGCTTGCGGCCCGTGGACGTTGATGAGGGTGAGGCCTCCCCCGTCCGTGCGGATCTCCAGGGCCGCGGCCTTCCCGGGGACAATTTCCGTGAAGCTGAGCACCTCGTGCTCCGCCACGTACTTGCTGCTGACCGCGGTGAGGAGGCCCCCCCCTCTCGAGGTGGAGGTGGCCCCGGTCTCCGCCAGCCGGCTGCTGAAGTAGGCGGTGTACCCCTTGTCCCGGAGCGCCGCGGCCACGTGCATCTCCTGCGCCCTGGTGGCGATCCCCGTTTCCTGGAGCATGATGGCAAAGCCCCCCTCCTGGGGCAACATGCCGGTGATGAGGTGCTCCTTGTCGGTGCAGGCCGCCGGCCCCCGGCGCCGCCGGAGTGTGTCCCGGAGGGACCGGTCTGGCGGCACGAGGCCGTTGCGCAGGTTCCACGAGAGGAGCCACAGGGCGTCGCCCGTCGTGTCCTCCTGGAGTCAGCTATCCCGCATCGGCATCGCCGCCGGGTTCGCTGGCGCCGCCAGGGCATCTGGGTGCGCCGCATCCGCTGAGCCCGTTCCCAGCGGGGCCCACATGGGGGCCCGGGAGACCGGGGGAGCCAGGGGGGCCAGGGGGGCCAGCCCCGCAGGGATGGACTTGGACCCTGGTGGGGCCGCACCGCCGGCCCCCGGGGCCGCCCAGGGTGCCTCCTCACCTCCATCTGCGTGGTCGGCTGCCTGGGGCGGGGGGCGCCGGGTGTACGGGGCGTGCCACGGGGACCTCCGTGCTCTCCCCTGCAGGATGTTGGCGGCCGCCTCCTTGTCGTCCGCCGGGGCCGCAGCGTGCACCGCGTGCGACGCCAGGTGTTCCAGCATTGCCCCGCTGGTGTAGTACTTGTCCCCACACAGGGGGCATTTCGTCGGCTCCGTGGCCCCTCGCGCCGGGGGGAGCTGCACTGACTTCCGAATGGCGCCCTCCGCCGCTGGTTCGAAGGGCAGGTTGGCCAGCGGCACCGTGTGTGGTGCCAGCGTGCGGCCCGTGGCCGCCGCATCGAGGGCTCGCGTCGCGGGCGCGGGCCCGAGGCCTCGGGCGGCATCGCGCTGCGCGTCTGCTTGCAGCCACGTTTGCCAGTGCGTGGAGCCGATTTGGCGGTCGGGTTTGCTCCTCCATCGCAGGTCGTGGAAGGCCTGTAGCCAGTGGTACACGGTGGTCGGGACCGCCAGCTGGAGCTCCAGGTTTGCGGGGTGCGCCGCTGCCGGCCACACTCCCGGCCTCGCCGCCCGGGCGTTGTCCTTCAGCCTGACCTGGAGCAGGAGGGCGTGGTGTTTGCCCTCCCGCAGCGCCTTGATGATCATGCGGGTGCAGTCTGCCACGCGGATCACGGCTTCGGGCCCCGGCAGGCGTTCGGGGTCGCAGACGACGATGTGCGCGTCCGCCGGGCTGAACATGCAGACCACCCACTGTGGGTTCTGCTGTCCCCGTTGGGCCACCGCCAGGGTAGCCGCTGGGCGGGCGTGCGTGATGGGCCCCGCGTGGAGGTCCGGGATGTCCGTGGCCCTGATGGCGTCTCCCTGCCACGCGGCCCGTAGATGCTCCTCCTGGTCGGGGCTCCACACCAGTGTGGGGGGGTTGACCCACCCCGGTTCCTGCCTCTTGTTGGGGGCGCTGACAGTGTGTAGCAGGACCGCCAGCGGCCCGGGGTCCGCCGACATATAGTAGGCCTGGGTGGGCTCCTGTCGCCAGTCGACGTGGGGCAGGGGCGGGAAAGCCCCCTGCCTGACGGTGCTGTGCCAGACCGTCCATCGGCCTCCGGCCAGGACGTGCGACCGGTACCCTCCGGCGTGACCGTGTATGATGGCTTGGTAGCCTGCCGTCTGCAGTACCAGTGCCTCCCCCTGCTTAGGCCCGGGCGGGGGTGCGCCATCGCCCGCACCCCAGACGCGGGTGCGCCCTCGGAGTCTGGCATGCCACGGGTCTGGTGCATCGCGCTGGGGCCCTTGTATGCATCCCGCAATTTGCGCCGGGCCGTGGTGGTGGACGAAGCTCTCCCCGCCGTCTGCTAGCAACGCCGCCGCGACAACGTATAGTTGCTCCGCCGTGAGGGGTGCCGTCGGCTCGTGCGTCGCGGCCGGCCGTCGGGGCCGCGTGTCGCGGCAGGGGACGTGGGGCAGCAGTTGCGCCGGCCACGCCGCCACTGGACCCATGGTGACGGCCGCGACCGCGGACGCCAGCGCCGTGCGGTCCGTGGGTCTGTACTGCCGGAGTCCTGTGGTATCTCGGGTGAGGTGCCTGCAGGCTGCCATCCAGGCCACCGCTCCGCAGTTCGTGCAGTCCGGTTCGGCACCACTCGCATCGTCGCCTCCCCATTGCTGTACCGTGGTGGCGGTGTCGAGCGGGGGGCCCCGCTGTAGCGCCTCCGGGCCCTGCCCCGGCGGGAGGGCGGGCGGGATTGGCTGCGGGTAGTTTTGCGCGCCCCGGCGCTCCGGGTGCGTGTGGTACGGGTTTTGCCGGCGGTGTTCCGGGGCTGCCCGTGGCTGGAAGAGGAGTTGGTGCAGGTACCAGTGGCCCTCCGCGGTGGACGGATTGCGGAGCGTTAGCCACTGTTCCACCACGCCTCCTGGGTGCGGGGCCTCGACGCGGCGCTGCAACCCCAGGCGGCCTAGGCGGTTGGACGTGCCCGCGGGTGGGATGTGTGCTTGCGGGTAGAGCACCCGCAGCGGCTCCAGCGCCAGGTCCAGCACTTCGTCGTTGAGCTGCTTCGTGAGGGCCGACGCCCTGTGTAGGGCGTGGAGGACCCCGGGTGTGGGGGCCGTGAGCTGTTCGAGCACCGGTCCCGGCGGGTACCGCGTACCCGGGTTCGTTAGCCACTCCCTGGTGTGGCTCAGTACGGCCTTCCACACGTCCCTTGTAAAGGCGTGCTGGGGGGCCAATGAGGGGACCATCCGTAGGAGGCGGTGGCACGCCGGCGGCGATCGCATGGGCTGTGGGGCGGCCGCCGTGATCCACCGGCACGCCGTGCCGGGCACGATCGCCCCCCATTCCGAGGTCCCCATGCCCTCGGCATGGATCAGCGCCTGGCCTTGGACCATGGGGAAATAGGGACTCGAGCGCCCCTTCCCTTCCTTCCACCGTACCCAGGCGGCCCCCGCCTGCAGGCTGCGGAGCAGGGCCACGCCGGGGAGGAGCGGCTGCGGGAAAGCCCCCTTGACGGCCTGGGTGGCGTGGGCCAAGGTGCCCATGGGCAAGTACCACAACGGGAGGGCCCAGGGGCCCGGCAGTGGTTGCGCCACCCCTGCGTCCCATCGCCACTCGGAGTCTGGCGGGGTGGCCGGGACCGTGCCCGTCTGCAGGAAGTGGCGCGCCTGCTTGTCGGGGTGCCGTTGGAGGGGTGCCGCGAGGCTCAGCCCCTCTGCCGCTGGTGCCACCGGGAGGCCGCCCCGGGGCCTGCGCCAGGGGTATTCCTGGTCGGCCGGCCAGGTGTGGAGGTCCCGGGCGATGTCCTCCGCGGTCCCTGTGGGGGTGTCCTCTGGTGCCAGGTGCCACATGACGGCGAGCACCGCCCATGTGGAAAAGGGCCACGCCCGCGGGGGGGTGTACACCTGGATGGTCCACTGTGGGCACGCCCGCCGCACGCGGGACGCGTGGAGCACCCCTCGGACCATGTCCGCCGCCAGGACCAGCACCATTCCCGACGGATCCACAATGATCCCCTCTGCGGGTCCACCGTGGCGGCCCCGGGTGTGCAAGGCCACTGCCGCCTGTCCCGCGTGGGTGACTCGGTCGACGGCCTCCTGGATGTTCACGCTGCCGCGCGCGGTCTCATCCAGGATCCAGCCCTGCGTCACCCCGTAGCGTAGGGCGGCGCGTGCGGCCGCGGGTTTCACCTCGGGCAACGCTCCGTCGTCGGCATCGGGCTGGGGGTGCTGTTTGGGGCACCAGCCTTCGCCGGTGCAATGGCCCCGTTTCCACGCGGGGCAGATCGCGGGTACGCTGTCCGCCGGCGGCGCAGGTTCCGCGGGCGCGTCCCCCGTGGGGGGCTCCGGCAATGCCTCCAGGTCGGAGTCTGTGCCCGCGTCCCCTTGTGGGGGGTCTCCTTCGCCGTCTCTGAGTCCCAGCGCCCTGATGACCTCGTGTGCTTCGTCCAGCGTCGGAGATCGGGGGCGTGTCTTGCGTGGTGCCGCGGGTTCCGCCATTGCTATGTCGCTGTGTCTAAGAGCAGGGGGCGGGGTGCGGATGTCCCGTGGCTGGTGCGTTGGTGCGTTGGTGCGTTGCTCGGTGTGGGGGTCGTGGATGGGCATCCCCGGGGGGGCGCCTTCCAGTGTTGCGCGGGGCGTCCGGTGTTAGGCGCTGTCCCTCTCCCGGTCGCCCGTCCTCCGGAGCGGGCAGCCAGGGTTCCGCGACCCGTGTGTCCCGGGTGCGGTCGATGCGGACGTGCGGGCCCAGCACCGGCCCCACAGCGTGCGCCCTTGCGGGCCGGCGTTGCTGGCTGTGGGGGTGGCGGAAGGGCGTCCCCGGGGGGAGTGCCTTCCACCGTTGTGGGGGGCGCCTGGTGTCAGGCGCTGTCCCTCCCCCGGCCGCTCGTCCTCTGGAGCGGGCAGCCAGGGTTCCGCGACCCGTGTGTCCCGGGTGCGGTCGATGCGGGCGTGTGGACCCAGCACCGGCCCCACAGCGTGCGCCCCTGCGGGCCGGCGTTGCTCGCTGTGGGGGTGGCGGAAGGGCGTCCCCGGGGGGGGTGCCTTCCACCGTTGTGAGGGGCGCCTGGTGTCAGGCGCTGTCCCTTCCCCGGCCGCTTGTCCTCCGGAGCGTGCAGCCAGGGTTCCGCGACCCGTGTGTCCCGGGTGCGGTCGATGCGGGCATGTGGACCCAGCACTGGCCCCACAGCGTGCGCCCTTGCGGGCCGGCGTTGCTCGCTGTGGGGGTGGCGGAAGGGCGTCCCCGGGGGGGGTGCCTTCCACCGTTGTGAGGGGCGCCTGGTGTCAGGCGCTGTCCCTCCCTCGGCCGCGCTCGTCCTTCGTAGCGTGCAGCCAGGGTTCCGCGACCCGAGTGTCCCGGGCGCGGTCGATGCGGGCGTGTGGACCCAGCACTGGTCCCCCTGCGTGCGCCCTTGCGGGCCGACACTGCTCGCTGTGGGGGTGGCGGAATGGCGTCCCCGGGGGGGGTGCCTTCCACCGTTGTGAGGGGCGCCTGGTGTCGGGCGCTGTCCCTTCCCCGGCCGCTCGTCCTCCGGAGCGTGCGGCCAGGGTTTCGCGACCCGTGTGTCCCGGGTGCGGTCGATGCGGGCGTGTGGACCCAGTACCGGCCCCACGGCGTGCGCCCTTGCGGGCCGGCGTTGTTCGCTGTGGGGGTGGCGGAAGGGCGTCCCCTGGGGGGGCTGCCTTCCACCGTTGTGAGGGGCGCCTGGTGTCAGGCGCTGTTCCTCCCTCGGCCGCCCGTCCTCCGGAGCGTGCAGCCAGGGTTCTGCGACCCGCGTGTCCCGGGTGCGGTCGATGCAGGCGTGTGGACCCAGTACCGTCCCCACAGCGTGTGCCATTGCGGGCCGGCGTTGCTCGCTGTGGGGGCGGCGGAAGGGCGTCCCCGGGGGGGGTGCCTTCCACCGTTGTGAGGGGCGCCTGGTGTCAGGCGCTGTCCCTTCCTCGGCCGCTCGTCCTCCGGAGCGTGCAGCTAGGGTTCCGCGACCCGCGTGTCCCGGGCGCGGTCGATGCGGGCGTGTGGACCCAGCACCGGCCCCACAGCGTGCGCCCTTGCGGGCCGACGCTGCTCGCTGTGGCGCTGGCGGAAGGGCGTCCCCGGGGGGGGTGCCTTCCACCGTTGTGAGGGGCGCCTGGTGTCAGGCGTTGTCCCCTCCCCGGCCGCTCGTCCTCCGGAGCGTGCAGCCAGGGTTCTGCGACCCGTGTGTTCCGGGTGCGGTCGATGCGGGCGTGTGGACCCAGCACCGGCCCCACAGCGTGCGCCCTTGCGGGCCGGCGTTGCTCGCTGTGGGGGTGGCGGAAGGGCGTCCCCGGGGGGGGTGCCTTCCACCGTTGTGAGGGGCGCCTGGTGTCAGGCGCTGTCCCTCTCCCGGCCGCTCGTCCTCCGGAGCGTGCAGCCAGGGTTCCGCGACCCGCGTGTCCCGGGCGCGGTCGATGCGGGCGTGTGGACCCAGCACCGGCCTCACAGCGTGCGCCCTTGCGGGCCGGCGTTGCTCGCTGTGGGGGTGGCGGAAGGGCGTCCCCGGGGGTGGTGCCTTCCACCGTTGTGAGGGGCGCCTGGTGTCAGGCGCTGTCCCTGCCCCGGCCGCTCGTCCTCCGGAGCGTGCAGCCAGGGTTCCGCGACCCGCGTGCCCCGGGCGCGGTCGGTGCGGGCGTGTGGATCCAGCACCGGCCCCACAGCGTGCGCCCTTGCGGGCCGGCGTTGCTCGCTGTGGGGGTGGCGGAGGGGCGTCCCCGGGGGGGGTGCCTACCACCGTTGTGAGGGGCGCCTGGTGTCAGGCGCTGTCCCTCCCCCGGCCGCTCGTCCTTCGGAGCGTGCAGCCGGGGTTCTGCGACCCGTGTGTCCCGGGTGCGGTCGATGCGGGCGTGTGGACCCAGCACCGGCCCCGCAGCGTGCGCCCTTGCGGGCCGGCGTTGCTCGCTGTGGGGGTGGCGGAAGGGCTTCCCCGGGGGGGGTGCCTTCCACCGTTGTGAGGGGCGCCTGGTGTCAGGCGCTGTCCCTTCCCCGGCCGCTCGTCCTCCGGAGCGTGCAGCCAGGGTTCCGCGACCCGTGTGTCCTGGGTGCGGTCGATGCGGGCGTGTGGACCCAGCACCGGCCTGTAAGTGCGGCTAACCCCCATCTGCTCAGATTTTAGCAGATCTGCCCCAGATTGACTACATTTTGGTCATTTTCTTTGCTTCGGCGGAATCGCCGCCTCGCAGCTCAGTCTCAGGATCAGACCTATATATTTCTGATATGCCGGATCTGATTCCGCGGTCCATTCTCCGTAAATCCGCCGCGTTCCGATCATTTGCCTGGAACCGCCATTTGCCGCTGACGCGCGCTCGCGGGCCAGATCGGCCAAATATTTTTCACAATCGGATTTATTTAAATCTTTTCAGATAGATATGGACACTCAGATGTGCATAGTAAAATCCGCATCAATTTTCTTCATAGACTGGGATTTTCTGCCGGATAACACTCAACATGGATCTTGCTTCCGTTGTTGCTGCTCTCGCCTCCGTTGGTGTCCGAGTCTCCGGTTCTACCCCCAATAGCAACGCTCAGGTCGACTCCTCGCGTGCCTGCCCCACTGGTCTTGCCGGCCCCGAGCCCTCCGGCACCATCAATGACCCAGGGCAGCACTTTCATGGTAGCAGAGGCTACCTGAATGTTGTTCCTTTGGTGTCCCAACCACAGCTAGCTCCCCAGTACGGCCCCGTAGACCCCGCCGCTTCCGGAGAAGTAACGATTACGTTGCCCTGGTGCTGTGCGAACGACGCCTTGAGAGGAATGCCTTGCGCAAGCCCAAGCTGCCCAAGAAGGGCACAAATCAGCAGCTGTGGAGACCCAAATTACCATCCCAATCCCAGTCCAAATTGGCCATCAAGCAGCTGGAATCTGCCAGCCTACGACGATGGTAACGCTCCGGTGGAGCTTACGGACATGGCACGTACCAACCTTCCTTACGGAGGTCCACATTTTGAGACCATCGACGCCGATCTGAACGACATTGAGATGGGTGGTCCAGGTGAGGTACCTAGCTATGATCGACCAGCCTCTTGGGCACAATGGGACGACCATTTGTCTCCAGAAGTGACCCGTAACCTTGAGGCCCTTGAAGCCCTTTGTCTCTTAGCCACGTCTAAGTTGATCGGACAAGAAAGAATCGCCTCTGATTTTTTGATGGAATATTTTTTCCTCCTTCAGGAAGAAATTAATACCAGGATGTGGTGGCGTTCTCAAGAAGATGACTCTTTTGCCATTTTTTTGCAGATCTGGGAGGCAAGCCCCTTCCCGAAGGAGAAGACCAAGGCACCTGTTGCCAGGCCCTCCGCCCCTCATCCCCCTGTTTCCATCCGCGACGATCTAGCCGCCGCAGTTGAGGAAGGAATTTTAGAGGCAGCCAGGCAGGCAAGCCTGGAAATCAGGGCTGAAGGAGCTCCTCAAGTGGACTCCTGGCTGCGGACCACTGAGATTAGCGGTCCGACAGCCTGCTCAGGCCCTTCAGGGCACGGTATGTACCGTCCTGCCGACTGCTCCTGCAGATTCCAGCGAGATACTGAGCTCCAATTGCTCAAAGATCAAATGCAACTCATCATTCAAACGCTGGGAATTAAAGATCTTTTCAAGACGCACATGCGGTCTGAGGGTGCATCATCGGTGGAACAAGTAACAGAACCGTCGGAGGAGGCGACAGAAATTTTTTCAATTGCTCCTTCGGTGGACTCCAAGACCACCGATGCAAGGATCAGCAGGACCAAACTAAAGGAAAGGGTTACAATCTCTCGTTCTCAGAGTAGGACGGCGAAGGCTAGGACTGAGGCTCAGAATGCCAAGCAAACTGCCTCCCGTACTGCCCCTCCTGCTGCTGATTCCAATGCCTTAGCCCAGCTGTTGCTCGCCCAGACCCTCGCCGGAGCTGGTGTGGCGAATGATGCCGCCAAGGTGTCTGCCATTACGGCCGGTGTTGGGCTGGATTCGCTTCTCAATCCTACTTCATTGCGACTTCGTCAGGTTGCCAAGCAACCGAAATATAATGGAAACCCCCGACGTTGGCCTCAGTTCCAACGGGAATTTAAATTGTGGGTTAAGACTCAAAAACTCCAAGATGATCAGTTCCTGATGGCCCTCTTGGACTGCCTTGAGGGAGCGCCGGCAAACACTTGGCTCAGGACCTGGAGTGATCGTGAGGATACAAGTTCCCCCCTTACCTTTGATGAGGTGTGGGAACAGTTGGAGGTACGTGGATCCCGGCTGCCAGAGGACCATTACCACCAAATGTTGAAGAATTTTCCTTCATTCTCGCGATTAATCTTGCACGAAGTGCAAGACAAAAGACAGCGCTTCTGGAATTTAGTGGAAGAATCTGAACATTCAGGCGAAAAATTTTCTAGTGCCGAGCTGAAAAATCTGATTTTTGACAAGATCCCCTCAGAAACCGCCGCCACCCTTCGGAACAAACAGTCCGAAGAAAAGGTCAAGACCTGGTGGGCGGAGGTCGAAGGCTTCGATGCCTCGGCCAACAGGTTTTCAGTCAGGGAGGCACTTCAAAAGTGCTCCCCCACGTCGTTTTCCAAGGTGAAATTGACTGGAAACACGTGGAAAATCAAGTTTAATGAACACGAGGATCGGGACTTGTTTGTCCAAGTTCTCAACAAGGGAGTAAGCTTCCATGGCCATCGCCTGGAGGCCAAAAACTGGGTGTTTTCGTACACCCCGAAGGAACTGTGGGAAGAGGTTGAGCGGCTCGCCGACGCCGCCAATCAAAATTTCCATGAGGGTCTTGGGGGAAACAAGAATACCCAGCAAAACACCCAAAATGGGGCCCAAAAGGGCAACAAAAAGGTGAATGACACCCGGAATGTTTAGGATCACTGTAGCATCTGCCTTCTTCTAGGTTCTACGAACCGAGCTAAGACGCATTCTACTGGTAATCACCGATGGTCTCCTTACGATCACAAGGTGATTGGTGAAAATATCAGTAATCCGCAGAATTTAGACAGGAATGACAGACAGGTGCATGGTGGGAAGGCTGGAAAAGGGAATTCGACCCCCTCCGGTGGAAACAAAAACACTGGAGGCCCTGACGGGTCCCAAGGCACAGGAAATCGGACTCCATCCGGCTCCGGCGGGCAGCCGAACGGCCAGAAAAATACCAATAGCAACGCTGGAGGCGGAAATCGAAATCAAGGCCAAACCCCTCAATCCGGTACAAACAAGGGAATTGCTCCAGGATTCCAGGGTAAAGGTAAGGGAAATCCTTCTGGGACCCCTTTCTCTGGTAAGGGCAGAGGGCGTGGCGACGGTGGAGGTCCCTCATCCGGCGGCCGTGGCCGTGGACGTGGAAAGGGCAACCATCGTGTGGATCAGGTCTCAGGTGCAGATCAGGTGTCCGATGCGGATCGAGATTACGTTGAAAATGCCTTGAATCCAGCAGATGATCCGTTCCAAGAGGAGTGGGTCGACGAATCAGGGTGTGTTCACAATGTTAAAGCAGTTACTGGAGGTCAGAACGCCTAGGGGGGCCACGAAAATCGCCCCTCCCCAGGCGATTTCAGGCATGATCCCCAGATTCCTGCTCGACCACTACTTGATGTAGGGTCGCTTGTCTCCTCTCCCCTGGATCCGGCAGCGGATCCTTCTGTTGTAGTGGACGAGGTTGGTGTACAGTCCAAGCACAGGGCCCGTCAGTTTGTCACCAAGCTGTGGGTCTCTGATTGCAAGGGCAATTTCCATCTCGCCACTTGTTTGTGTGACAATGGATCAGAGGTAAATCTCCAATCCAATTCTTTCTTACCCGACGACTGCGTGTTTGAGTCGCCTCATCCTGTTACCCTCGAGGGAGTTTCTGGACATTCTCTCGCAGGTGGGCAACGCGGTTGTTATATATCCACTCATTTGGTCGCTCAAGACCTTTGGGAAGAAGGTAATGTGGAGGAAGTTGTCCTTAAGGATGACTACTTCTATCGTGCCGACATAAAGTATGACCTTTACTTGGGCCATCCTTGGCTTCGCAAGAACAGGGTGGCGCCCGTAGGTCATCGGCGTTGTTTTTTGCTGGAGTCAGGTCTCTTGGAGCGTCCTGAATTTCGTTTTTTGCACGCAGGGTTTAAAAGTGCAGAAGAATTTTTGAAGCAAAAGGTTACACCAAAATTTGGCGAAGATGTCACCATTGCAGAGGTGAATAGGAGTGCCGATTACTCCCGAGAGTTGGAATGTCTTCGTAGGGACTCCCAGCCACGACGCCCTTCGCGCTGGCACTCTTCATCCTACAGAGTTGTCGACAAATGGCGCGATACAATTTGTGAATATTCTTATGAACACCATTCCTTTTGGCCACAGTATGATGCCTTTGCTAACCGCGAGAACAAGCGCTTTGACAAGCACTTTCGCGACGCTTGGACCCATAAATGGGACAAGAAGTTATGGATTAATCCTCCGTTTCACTTAATCCAGCAGGTCATCCACAAAATCAAGCAAGATAAAACCCAGGCGATTTTAGTTGTGCCCTTGTGGGACGACAAGCCTTCGTTTCAGGAATTACAAGACATTTGTGTAGATTACAGCGAACTTCCCGGGAAGATTAAGCTGTATGCCAGGGACGACACAGGTCCCCTGCCACAGCGGTCCTGGAGTTCGCTTGCATTCCTGGTGGATGGAAAGCTTCCTGACTCTAATTCTGCTGATTCTGGTACTGATTCCTGTGTTGGGTCTGAATCTGAGGTTGAGCGTGGTACTGATGATGAATCTATTTTTTCTGATTTTTGTCCGTCAGATACCCAAGGTGATCCAACGTCAAATGGATCCGCCTCGTCTCCCTCTTCCCCAATACGATCGACATCGAAAAGAATCTTCAGTGCACGGGCGAAGGAAAATTTTAAATCGCGCCGCAAATTCAGAGTTTTTTATGAAAAACCCCGTGTGGAAGCTCCCATAGATCCTTTCGAGGAGCTGGATCGCGAAGATAATCTCTGGAATGTCGACACTCGACCCACCTATCTTCAAGAGGCAGTTGATACGGACCTGTTTAGGGACATCCGTAAGAAGATTCTTCCTGCCAAGGCCGAAGAAGTCGCCAAAGTTTTTTCGACAGTAATTCCTGGCGATCAGGTGGACACTGAATTGTGTTCCAAGAAAAGAGACAAGATTTTTGAGGAACGGAAGGACACAACCCTTTCAGGGAAGTTGATCAAAGACCCCCCTGTCCGTGGGCAGTTCGGTGAAGCCTTCATCGAGCTTCGTGAAGGGTACAAGGCGAAGAAACAGCGTCCTTATGAGAACCATGGACATAAACATGAGATCCTCAGAAAAATAATCGAGAGAAATCTCAGGGAATTTGGTTGGCTTGAGGGTTGTATGACCAGCGAATGGTGCTGTGCACCCTTCACAGTTCCGAAGCCACTGCCTGCAGACCAGAACACTATTGATGGTTGGCGAATGGTTGTTGATTTTCGCAATCTCAACGCCGAAACCAAGGCGGATTCACACCCCCTGCCCCTCATTGAGGAGGAAATCGCCAAGAGGGCAAGAGGTCGTTTGTTTTCTGTGCTGGATCTCCGTCACGGCTTTCACCAAATGCCGTTGAGGAAGGACAGCCGACCTCTCACCTGTATGTGCACGCCATGTGGCCCAGTCCAGTGGACGGTCATGCCCATGGGCCTGAAGAACGCCCCTTCGTTTTTTCAAAGAATGATGGAGGATGTGCTTTTTTCAGCTCATCCTGAGCTTCGTGCCTTCGTGAGCGTGTACATAGATGACATAATCATCGCGACGGAAGGGGAGGGACTGACCGAAGCCGAGCTGGTGGCCCTACATGAAAAGCAGCTGATCCAGGTTTTGGACATTCTTGATGCCAATCAGCTGATTTGTGGGCCAAAGAAGGGAAAATTATTTTTAAAATCAGTCGAATTTTGTGGTTCTCTCCTAGAGAATGGCACCCGACGACCCAGTCCAGGGAAGCTCGTCGCTATTCAGAAGTGGAAGCGCCCTGAGACGATCACGGTGTTGAGAGGATTCCTGGGTTGTTGCAATTTTTACCACACTTTTGTGCCGAATTATGCCAAATTTGCTGCCCCCCTCACTGAATTATTGAAGGTAGGGAGAGATGCAGGCAAGGCAGGTTCAAAGGTTCGTGTCAAGTGGACTGACGAGTGCGAGGAGGCCTTCCATCACTTGAAGGCGGCCCTCTGCGAAGTCGCCACGTTGCATGTGCCGCAATTTGACCGACCCTTCTACATAAGAACCGACGCTTCTAGGTACGCGATCGGAGCTGTCCTGGAACAGGTTGATGAAGCCACAGGTGATCATTACCCTCTTGCATTTTGGTCTCGGAAGCTAGCCCCACGCCAAATGCAATGGTCGCCGCGTGAGCAAGAAACCTACGCCATAATCTGTGCTTTGAAAAAGTACCAATCGTGGGTTGGCACCAATCGAGTCGAGGTCCTGACGGATCATCGATCTCTGGAGTATTGGGCCACCGAACACATTGATACTGTCGCGAGCCCAGCTGGTCGACGGGCCAGATCGCACGAATTTCTCAGTCTGTTTGACCTCCATGTATCATATTTACCTGGAAAACACAACACGGTAGCGGATGCTCTGAGCCGATGGGCTTACCCCGCTTCAGAGGGGCTGCAAAGTACCAACATCCATGGTACGGAGCAGGACCGCCATGTCATAATCGAATGGGATCCGGAAGAAAAAAAGCTCATTCGACGTGCATGCATGCAATGCGCTGTTAAACAGCACGCATTACCGTGCCATGACATCATGGCCTTTTCAGATCCGGCGCATGCTCATGAAATCTGCACCAAATCACTGAAAGTCGTGGAGAAAGTCACCGATCCCTCCTCAGGGAGTGTGAAACGGTTTGACTACACCCGACGTGTAAGTGGATTTCGGTTGATTCAGGGCATTAAGCGTCGAGATCCGGCCAAAACTCCACCCCTGCCTAAGGATTCCCTGATCATCCGTGACTGGACGTCCGATTATCTGCAGGATCCCATGTTTAAAGAGGTCTTTGGAAATCTTAAATCCAAAGATGCTCACAAGGATGGGATTTTTTCTGAATATTCGTTGGATGGGGGGAAGCTGTGGATGGAGGGTAAATTGTGCGTACCAGACGCCCTGGCCCCCCGAGTGTTAAACTGGTGGCACAAATGGGAGTCCCCCCACGCACATGGCCGTAGATTATGGTCGATGATTAAACATAGGTTGTTTGGCTCAAGGCTATACACTCATTGCATGAAAGTAGCCGCCGGATGTGCCCAATGTGCTGTCGCGACGCCACCCAGCGCGAAGAAGCACGGCCATCTGAGGCCACACCCTATTCCGGAGCGCCTCTTTAACAGAGTCACCAGTGATTTTTTCTATCTTGGTGAACTCGACGACGAAGAGTGCCATTGGACCAACAAAAAAGTCAATGGTGTGCTCCTTATTCAGTGCCGTCATTCCGGCTACATTCAAGTGTTGCCTTGCAACATCGAGTCGATGACTGGCAAGGCTGCCGCCAAATGGTGCGCGCAGACCTGGATGGGAGGTTGGGACGTCCCATCCGAGGTGGTTACGGACTCAGGCAAAGAGTACACCTCCGAATGGTGGAGGGAATCATGTGCTCGCCTTGGAATCCACCACCTCAGGTGTGAAATCCACTCGCATCGAGCGCTGCCGGGCGAAAGAGCCGGCCGCTCAATTATAAATATGCTTCGTAAGGAGCTCGCGAGTGAGAAGGATTTCCATTGGCTTGAAGTTCTCTTCGCATTGCTTCGCCGTTACCACAACACGCCTTTGTATCATGGCCTTTCTCCAAATGAAATTGTCTTTGGACGAAAGAAGTGTTGGTGGAACATGCCGTTGAATAATCCTCGCCCTTGTAAAGATGCTTCGTTGTTTTTGGACGACGTCCAACGAGCAGATAAAACTGTCTCGAAATTAATCGATAAGCATCAAGCTGACTGGCTTTGGGTCCAGAATCAAGGCCGAAAAAACCCCCACAATTTTGAAGTCGATGATCGAGTTTGGCTTCGAAAATCCGAAACTACCCTGGACGGAGATGACAAGCTTCTTCCCTTGTGGGAGGGGCCATTCGCTGTTACAGCGCGTCTAGGTGAGAACAGGTGGAGGATTCGTGTGGATGTCAGCAGGGAAATTGACGTTTCGGGCGATCGCCTCAAGAGAGAGATCCCCTCCCCCAAGGATCGGGTTAAACCCCTTTTTTGGACTTCGAAAATTTTGTCCGATCGGGTCATCGAAGGGGGGAAGTACGAACTCAAGAGGATTGTTGAAGCAAGACGTGACGCCAAGGGCGAATGGGAATTTCTGTGTGAGTGGAGGGGCTTTGATTCCAGTCACAACAACTGGGAACCAGCCCATTCTTTTGTCCATGGGTACACCAAGGGGTTCATCGACTTCCTCAAGAAGCACCCCGAAATTGGCGTACTCCTGACAGACTGTTTGTCGAAACCAGACAGACAGGTGGAGAGCGACGGAAAAAGACCTGTGGTGAATCGAGATCCAGCCTTTTACGGCCCTCAGCAGCCACATTCCAGGGTTGATCCGTCGATCCCCCCTCCTGCGGTCAGGCCAGCCCAGGAACCAAATGAGGACCAAGCTTCAAGTTCGGCCGCTGATTTGCAGCGCCCAAGCCGTACGAGGGCCCGACCAGACAGGTTGGTGGTCACATGTATTCGTGCTTGGCCGAATTCGACTTGAAAAAAACCACATTCTGCTCAATCCACTGTTCATTCTTCCTGATTTCGAAATGATGTGGAGAACTGCAAATGTTTGATAATTTGACGTCAATCAACTTTTCTTTGGTCTCCGTTCGGCAGACAAGGCGTAGATACGCTATCGAAAGCCACGGAGTGTGCTGCCGTGTTCAGAAAAAACCAAACTCGGGCTTAATTCAGGCAGATTCAGGGGTAATCTTGTCTCTGTTGGTCTGTGCATCTTTGGAATTTGGCTACTCGTGCAGATGGAAGCAAATGTACATAGTAAAAACGCTGGCCAGCGACATTCACCCCTACAGGCACCCCCTGTAGTACTGGCTGCACCAGATGCGACGCCAGGAACTCAGATCTCACCTTCATTTGCCGTGATGCTGACGCCAAAGTCCAGATTCAGATCCAGATTCCTTGAATTTACCTTGAATTCCTCAGGTTTGTCCATCATTCTGCCACTGTTGCACGAAACCCAGACGTCAATTGTTCAGACAACCTTCAGATAGGAGCTCTAGGGACTTTCAACAGCAACCTCTGAAGTCCGTAAGCTTCGTTGTATTTTTGGCACACGCCAATGTGAGCACAATCCGACTTGAAACTGTCGAAAATGGTGAATCCAAGTGTCTTGTGGGACTCCATCGAAAGATTGGCCTTGTCCAAGTCGATTGACACCGCCGCCACTGTAAATAAAGGACTACTCGGTGTCTCTCAGTTATATACTGTCAGTAAAGCGCCTTCAGCGAACCTTCGGCGCGTTACATGCCAAGGATCCAGGGCCAGCATGTCCCATCATGATGCATCATCACATGATCCACATTTTGATGGAATCTGTTGGATGCTCGCGAACCAACGTGCTGGAAAGCACAATTGAGCTGAATAAACGACAATATATATTAACTTTAGTCTAAACGAAAGTGTTAGTAGTTTCGGTTCTACACATTCCGCTTCATTTCACCTTCATCTTAGGGAATTTCCTCATGTTAGGACATTTTAGAGTGATTTCCTTGTCATCTCCTCTCATTCCTCGAAGATCTGTCGACGGCTTTGCCTAACTTCGTTGACGCTTATGATTTTCTGTGCACTTAGCGTCTGTAGACTACATTTGTATTTGTTTTCCCTCTCTGTGACTGCTTCATCTCCTTCATCCCTGCCCAAATTGACTCTCAATCTTGCTGAATCTAGTGATCATCCACCAGATGCGCCAAATCTGAAGCACATGCTGCACTTTTCAGAACGAGAAAAGCGGGAATAACACGATGTAGAGTTCGGCGAGGACACCGTAGCGTGCCCGCGACAGCGAAACTGTGCCAGAGCGCTGAGATGTCACTCCATTTCTTGATTCCCCCACTCAATCCACCAATAATCTACCTCATTCTCAACCAGTGCATGGTTTGGTATTGATTCTCGATACATTTACATGCTTTTTAGCCCTTAACCTAATGTTTTACTGCACAGAGGACTGTTCGTCACTCCTCATTCTGTCTCATTTCAGGTTCATCCATCCTGATTCAGTGCCAATTCAGCCCAAATCAGGTCAGATCAAGCAGATTTCGCCCCATCGAGGCTACATTTCTATTTTTTTCTGGGACTTACCCGCACTACGTTCTTCGTTGACGTAGCGACACACCCCAGTGTGTTTTTGGAGGGGGAGTGTAAGTGCAGCTAACCCCCATCTGCTCAGATTTTAGCAGATCTGCCCCAGATTGACTACATTTTGGTCATTTTCTTTGCTTCGGCGGAATCGCCGCCTCGCAGCTCAGTCTCAGGATCAGACCTATATATTTCTGATATGCCGGATCTGATTCCGCGGTCCATTCTCCGTAAATCCGCCGCATTCCGATCATTTGCCTGGAATCGCCATTTGCCGCTGACGCGCGCTCGCGGGCCAGATCGGCCAAATATTTTTCACAATCGGATTTATTTAAATCTTTTCAGATAGATATGGACACTCAGATGTGCATAGTAAAATCCGCATCAATTTTCTTCATAGACTGGGATTTTCTGCCGGATAACACTCAACATGGATCTTGCTTCCGTTGTTGCTGCTCTCGCCTCCGTTGGTGTCCGAGTCTCCGGTTCTACCCCCAATAGCAACGTTCAGGTCGACTCCTCGCGTGCCTGCCCCACTGGTCTTGCCGGCCCCGAGCCCTCCGGCACCATCAATGACCCAGGGCAGCACTTTCACGGCCCCACAGTGTGCGCCCTTGCGGGCCGGCGTTGCTCGCTGTGGGGGTGGCGGAAGGGCGTCCCCGGGGGGGGCTGCCTTCCACCGTTGTGAGGGGCGCTTGGTGCCAGGCGCTGTCCCTCCCCCGGCTGCCCGTCCTCCGGAGCGTGCAGCCAGGGTTCCGCGACCCGCGTGTCCCGGGCGCGGTCGGTGTGGGCGTGGGGACCCAGCACCGGCCCCACGGCTCTGGGGGTTTTGGTGTGCCTTGCTGGCTTGTTGCCCCCTTGGGCCCCTTAGGGCTTGCTGGAGATCTGCAACAGAACACACAAGGGCACATTACAAACTATCGCAACAGCAACAGGCACCTCAAATCCACAGGGGGGGGGGTTTGGCCTTCTCCTATGGTTTCTCCACTGGCATTGTGTAGCATACCGTTGGCGTATGGTACACAGGCGCGTTCGCACCCCGGAATGGTCTGCTGCCGCATGCCGTGCAATCCCTTCAGTCATTCCTCTTGATCCCTGCGTGGTAGGTGTAGTAAAGAAACGTAGGGGGGGTTCAATTTCCGCAGGACAGTGCAAAATCCTGAAGAAATGCGAGGGGAAACAAACGATATGCAAGAAATACAAAACAGTGCATTTACCTCGACGCTGTGGGGCGGGGTTGTGGGCGTGGTGGGTTGGTGGCCTGTCTCCCCCTGTTCGCTGCCCAGTGGCGCCGGAGCAAGCTCCTGACCACACACCAGGTTGTACATCTGGATCTTGCTCAGCGTAAAAAAAATGGTGTGTGCCCCAGACGGCCGGCCTGCAGCGGGATCCTCCTCCAGTCCTGCAGCCAGCTCCCGCACTGACGGTTGTTGTGGGTGTGGTTTTTTGTGCTTCCCTGGGTCCATGTGCCTGCACCATGCTCTGTGTGAGGATGGCCTTCCCATCTGACGGTGGCAGCCGTGGCGGGAATTCTACCGCCTCTCACCCGATGTGGCCCCACCGCATACATGCCATTCCGGACAGCCATCAGGGCTGTCGTTCCAGGACTTTAAGTGCACCGGTCGTCCCTGTGGGGTGGGCGCTCGTTCCCACCCTGAACACTCTCGGCTCGCCCCTTGCCCCAAAACCTGTGCGCCCCAGGCTGGCGGGCGCCTGTCCAGTGTAGGGGCGGAGTGTGCAGGACCAACCCACAAAAAGTATTGCCGGGGGCGCCGGAGCAAGCTCCTGACCACTCGCCAGCCAGGATCAGGTTCCCCAGTGGCGCCGGAGTATTTTCCCGACCACTCACCGGAGCACGTCGGGTGCCGATACACTCAAATGGTAAAAAGAATCACGCAAAAATCAATAGTAAAAAAACAATGGTGGGCGATGGGGTGGAGAGGTGCACTAAGCTGAATTACAGTACCATTTCAGAACTCCTGACCTGTGTCACGCCGTGACACGCGCTCCTTCTTTGGCTTCCTTGTTCTCCTCTTCCCACGGTGCGTTGTTCGCAGCTCTTCCCCGCCTTCTGGTCCTCTTCCCGGCGTTTCCGGATCAAATCCATAATATTCCCATACTGGATCCCCAGGTCCTTGATATCCAACAGGTTTCGCCTCAATGACTTCCTTGCCGACCGGCCCGTGTGTCGATGGTAGCGTTTTGTCCTCTTGTTCTGGTCCTTGCTCTGCGCAAACCCTGTATACTGTGGCGTCCGGCGCCTCCTTTGGATCCCATTTCCATGCCGTTTTGAGCTGCAAAACTTGCACGATCTAGTCCTTTGTCATTTTCCGTGAATCCCAGTGCGGCGCTCTCAGGTGAACTTCACGCATGATCAATAAGACTCGCAGTTCTTGTTCCGTAAAGGGCACTGCGGCCGCCTGTTGTGGTGGCTCATACCTCCAAACACCATTGATCTTCCAGCTCCAGCGTCCTGTCACAAGATCAAACTGACGCCGTACTCCGTTCTCATCATCCATAACCCATGTACACTCCGTGGCAGCGTTCAACAAACTGTCCGGCGCTTGTAGTTGCCGTAGTTGGTGTATTGTTGCCTCCGCCACCGATTCACGTTGTCGCTGGATGCTCATCACCGTCTTCTCCTTCGTACCTTTCGGTCTCGGCTATGCCTGGTTCACCGTGTATCCCTTTCACGCTCGCGTCAGTGGGCCGACTTCGTCGCCCACTCTCGGAAGCAAATGGAATGTAAGTGGACTCGTTCTTGTCTCTTTATCCTATCATGTGATTTTTGCTCTTCAAAATCTCGCTGCAAAATTTTTCCAGTCTCCTCGTCCACGTTTCCCTGAGTGTCACTGCCAGCACAAAAGGGCAGGTCTATGACCTTTATTCATGATAGTTCATTCTGCATCTTTGTAAGTCATAGAACACGACAGTGTTCAATTTGCATGCCTGCAGGAGAAACATGCTGGCATGCAACACAAAATCTAAAAATATAATAAATCTACATTTATGCATGCCGAAAAATTATTTGTACACTCAACAGACATCTATTGTTTACTTCTCTCTTTATCTTTCTTCTGTCGTCAGCGACTATCTGGCGCGGGATCTGGCGCGCGCTTCTATCCTGGCGCCGCCTGTCACAGAACATCCCGTCAAAAATCCAAAAGATAATCCAAGAAAATCTGACAAAAAGTAAACTCTGTGTACCTGTCAGGAAAAACCCATTGCACATACATCTTGATATACCCCCAGTAGTAGTTGCAGAACCCGAAGTACGCCCGTAGCTCAGAGACCCTTTTTGGCTTTTCCCAGTGCTCGATCGCAGCCACCTTGCCAGGCATGGGCTTCCGCTGCCCGTTCCCAACTACGTGGCCAGGGAAGACCACCTCGCTTACCGCAATGGTGGCCTTGTCACTGCTGCCCGTGAGCTTTTGCCGAACCAGAAGGTCCAGCACTCTGGTGACGTCGCTCTCATGTGCCTCCAGGAGCTCCTCATAGCTCATACTGGGGTCCCCGGACGCGATGATCACGTCTTCCACGAAGGGGTCCGCACAGTCAGGCACCGGCTCAGGCAGGTTCTCCAGCATCCGCTGAAAAGCCGCATTGCCGTTGGTAACGCCCATGGGCATCACCTTCCACTGGAGGGGTCCAGCTGGTGTGCTCATTGCTGTGCAAGCAGGGGACTGCTCGGCGAGAGGCATCTGATGATAACCATGTTTCAGGTCAATCACCGTGAAGATCCCCCGCCGGTGTTGTTTTTGCACCATGTCTTCAATGAGGGGCAGCGTATAGCTGTCATGCTGCGTTTGGGCGTCTAGGCCGCGGTAGTCGACCACGAGCCGCCACTCTCCGGCCACCTTCTTGGGGACAACGAAGCACGGGGAGGCCCATTCGGAGTGGTACGGCTCAAGCCAGCCTCCCTCGATGAATTCACGGAGGATCTTCTCCATGGCCTCCTTCCTCTCGCCCCTCAGGGCGAACTCCCGGTGTCGGTACACGCGAGGGGTCCGGCTTCAGTCGTATCTTGGCCTCTCGATTCGGTCCACGCACCGGTGGGGGAAATACAGGCTTTCCGCTGAAGAAGGTATCACCATACTTCTGCTTCAGCCTGGCCCTCAATGCCTGGATCTTAGGGCACTCATCGGACTCCGCCTTGGCCTTTCCGGGCACCTGGACCACTGAGCTTACTTGCGGGGTAGCTCCACACGATCGCTCAGGTGGTCTTCCCAGGTGGCCCAAAGGGCCATCTCTGGTCTTGCCTCGGAACAGGTCGCCGTAGGTGGGTGGGTTGCCGCCGATTGGCCCGTCCTGGCTGGACATGTGGTCCAGCACCCTCCTTACGAAGGTATCCCCATCATAGGAACCAGAGACGATCGAGTCCACTTCCCACCAGGCTTTGTCCTGGCCCTTGCCCTCACGCTGACTTCCCCAGTCGTGAAAGGGCTGATCCATATACCCCTGAACCAGGTCCAACTCCTCTTCGGTGAGGAGATCCTCCGATTCTCCGATGTCAACAGGGGAAACCGCAAAGCATTAACTCCAAGGCTCCGCTATGATGCGGTTGACACACACGAAGTCCGTGGTGTCGGCCTGTTCAAGGCCCCAGAAAGATGTCCTTGATTAGTGCCCTAGATATTTTGATGAAATCCTGCAGGTTTTTGATGAGAAAATCCCAAAACCAAAGCAGCAAGTAGAGCAAGAACAAGATGTGGATCGAATCAATGAATAGTTTGAAATCCAGTGTAACACAGAAGGGCTGCAGATAGACAAAGCAGGTATAATCACAAAGATTCAATCACAAATGGAGAATACAAAAGATTTTATATGAAAACTGGACTGACTCCAGCCTCCAAGATAGCATCAAGCACTTCATGTGCACTCTTTTGGGTGAAATGGTGCTGGTTAGGAATGTGGGGCATAGGTGTCAGGCCAACACAGAAAATGACTTGGCCAAGCAAAGTGAATTCAGAAACAGTTAAAAAGTAGAACCACAATAAGTGGTAGAAACAATTGAGTATAGGGGTCTTGGGGTGGGAGACCACTAGGCTTAACCTCCAAGGCCTGAAGCATGAAATGCCTATTTTATTTCTGTGTATCCCCCATGAAGGAAGGTACCTCCGCTCAGCTGAGTGGTAGGCGTTCAACTTCATGGGAGGCTAGGGTTACAACCCTAGTTACTTTGAGAAAGTGTACTGTAGGCTTCAAAAGAGAGATAAAAATACTTAAGTTAGTCTTAGCATCAACAAAAGGGTTTTAAGGGGGGCTTGGCCTGGATCAAGCCCTCCAAGAAAGACATGGCAGTGACTTTTTCTTACTCCCCCCTGAAGTACTAGTTAGCTAAGCTAGTAAGACCAAGGAAAAAGGCACAAATATTCCCAAAATTACTTCAGAAAATGCATTACACTTACCAAAAACATCCTCATCAGTTCATAGAGGCCTATCACACTGTAGGTACCCTCGAAAAACAGTGTAATGTACCGTGAATCATGTCCCTTCGATGGGGCATTTCTCAAAAGTCGCCAGCGTGCGACGAAAACCTTTGGTAAAAATTTGGGGGTAGTTGGGTTTGAACCCAGGACTCCCTCCCTAGAGCACATATGCTTGCCCACCAGGGTACAGTCGAACGCTCTAATGCGATCGGCCATCGCTGCATAAACAGCGTTTCAGTAAACGTCCTGACCAAGAGCCAGGGCGGAGCAATACTCCCAACGGAGGACACAAATCTCCAGGAGCTGAAAAAAATAGGAAATGTAACCAACAGGGAGTGATGCCTGCGGTTTAGCGAAAAGTGTAGTGATTTAAGAAGTCAAATCGCTAAAAATCGACGAAAGCACGCGAGAAATTGTCATTTTTACACCAAAACTCAAAGTCGCAGACAAGCGCAACGGAAGTGGACTTCAAAAACAAGGTTGCGCAACCGTAAACGGCTTTTGAAAAAGAAGGTATGAGCCGTAGTTTTGGAACTTCTAAAGGAAATTTTTGCACAGTTGCATCAAAAATTTTATAAACTTTAGGGAAAAGTATTCAAACTCAGCCCACACCACAGAGCAGGTGGACAACCCACCTCTCAGGTATGCCAGTGTAATCTCACACGATGCATTGCGTTCGTGTTGGTTGCTTCGTTAAAACGTTAGGGTTGTCAACGCTGTGTTCGTTGGATGTTCGGGTGCTCCTCTCTCTTGCTCTGCACAGGTCAAAACAGGAATGAAAGATATGCGATGCGAATGGAGTGCGCAGCGCGCACGTAGGGTTAGAATATGCGCTATGCTCGCGATGCATGTGCCTAATCGATGCATTCACACGCTCTGGCGCTTTCCCTGTACCCCATTTCACCCTTGTTCTCTCTTCACAGGTAAGAAAAGAAAGTGCTTGCTCGTGTTTGTTTGCTCGTGTGTGGCCGTAGCGCTAAAGTAGGGTTGCTTAAAACGCTTAGGCTTGTTTTGCGCTGTGCAGTGCGCCACTTTCTCCCTCTTTCTGCAGGAAACAAGACAAAGGAAGCGTGCATGACACACAGTGCATTAATCGCTTAGGGTGGTTTATAAATCGCCGTAGGTTTGTTTAAGCGCGTAGGGTTGTTTTGCGCTCGTATTTTCCTCGGCATTCACATGATGCGTGCCGAGTAAGGTAGGTTAGCCCAGGAGGAGCTCACCTCCTGGTTGAGTCAAGCCTGTGATTGGTTATGTTGGGTTAAATTAGGTAAAAACACCAGGAAATGGAGTGATGGTGCATACCAGTGCATGCATATGACGCATCAAAAGGGTAGGCCACGGTAAGTGCGCACGGTAAACCTTGTTTAGGTTACCCAGGGGCTCCTCGGTACGTTCTTTAAGAGAACCTGAGGAGTCTCTTAACGCTTGCTTCCTTGACAGGGGTGTTTGAGGACAGCGTATTATAGGTCACACTGAGAAGCGTATAATACGTGGAGTGTGGCTTGGTTCCTCAGCCGCAAACATCCCTTCATTGACCTTTGCTCTACAGGTGGGCAGGTAGGGTGATTGGTGCAGTCCCTTTGAGCAGCGCTAAAATATGCTGCGCAGATCACACAAACAATCAACTGCAACTCAGCCAGGAGTGGCAAGTGCAGTCCGACTTCATCGACATACACGCTGTGCACGCATACTGAGCACTCCTTCCCTCCAAGCCCTGACAGGGAAACGCGTAGTGGCGTCCCTGTTAGGGCACAGCCGCTTAGTAGCGCTGTGTTCTCTTGCTTCTTCACAGGGGGGTCAATAGGACGCGGGACCTCATTGACAGCAACACCAAGTAGCGTGTGTAGGTGTTAGGGTCAGCAGGCCTGGCAGGAGTTGGGTGCAGGTGATGAGTGCTCACCCTGCCTTCGAAGGCCGGTGCTCGCGTTAGTGCGTGTAGTGTAGTGGTGTCTCCTGTCCCGCGTGCTTTTCCTCCTGGGCAGGGGAGTGCGTTAGCTTTTGGCCTTTAGCAAAAATGGGCGTTTTGTATGCCCTTAGCACACTTGGCCACCCCTCCCCTCTAGTAGGTAGGGCTTTTGCCGTCTTCCCCCAAGGATAAGCGTCAGCACAGAAATTGGGCGCCATAGGAGTGGTAATAGTACCTGATTAGGACCTTCGGTGCGACGTCAGCGAAGCCCGGCCTCCGGGAGCCACGCCGGGGAGAGAGGTGAGACACACACAGACATACGTAGCACACATAGGGGTATGGTAAACCCTGTACGGAAGGGTAGAACCCCATGGGTCTGGACCAGTCAGAGGTCCTAACTGTTGGCTCGCTTGTCCCCAAGGAGGGAAGACACACCTAGCCTCATAACACTTTGCTTGTCATTCCCCCTTGGTGTAGTAAGCCACCGTTCTTCGTTGGCTCCCCAAGGTCATTACATCAGGGCAGTCCCCATGCAACACATGGTCAGCAAGGCATACACTCGCTGGGTGGCTGCAAACCTGATAAGCGGCCACCTGGTCCACGCTGAAAACCATAGGCATGGGTCTGCAGGGCACAGACAGGGTCAGTGCAGTGCTCAGTAAGCAGTAGTCTGTGAAAATTCAATGGCCTTCGGCCAGGGAGTGGTTGTCACGGGGGGCTAACGGTCCTGTCCTGCGATGCAATGCGGGGCAACTGTGACAACTGCTCTTACACCCATACACAGGCACGTCTGCACAAGAGTGCTCACTGCACCTGCGAGGTTAGAACACAGTCAGTAGACTGACACAGAGAAATTAGTTTCGCTTTTTACGCTGGGATATAGTCTCAGCACGGGTTAGGAGCTGCCCCTCGTTGTTGTCAATAAGGTAGGTGCGGAAGATGGGGTTGATACTCCCCTCTGGTTGTATGAAGGCTGACATAGGTTCCCAGGTCGCCTCAGACAGCCCATAGCCATCCCACAGGGTTAGGAATTTCCAGCCCTGTTTATACTCGTGGCGAGCAATACCTGCAACCACGTAGTAACCATCGACTGCCATCTCATCGACAGTCATCTCTTCAAGTTCGTCTGCCTCCTCTGAACTGGCAGCGTTCTCTAGGTCTATACGCTCGACCTCACTGTCGCTGAGGCGCCACTCATCCCAGGACAAATTGTCAGGGGAGTGATAGTGCCTCAACTGTTTAGGTGCACACAGCAGTTCACCACCTAGACGTGGACTGCACCTGACATGGATCCTGGATTCATCTATCCTGATGATACAATAGGGTCTAAAATAAGGGTCCTGTAGGCAGTTACGAGGCCAGGAGGTTGGGCGTGAATGGTGAACCAAAACAAGGTCACCAACCTTGAAGCTGGCAGGTCGCCGTAGGCGGTTCCGTCGGCTCAGTTCACGGTCACGGATGTGTCTCAAGTTAGTCCCAGCCTGGTTAGCCAGAGACTGTTTGTGTTCCAGCCAATATCCCACAGGGCTCTTGAAGTCCTCAGGAAAGGGGGTTTTGAAGAACCAAGCAGGTCGTCCTCCATGGAACTGTTCGTGGCGGGTGAAACCCGTAGAAGAGCTCCGCTGTGAGTTCATGGTCAGCACTGCCCAGGGCATTACGCGTACCCAGTCCTTGGTACGCTCCTGTTTCATCAGGATTCTTAAGTTTTGCTCAACCACACGGTTCTGTCTCTCACAGGAATGGTTAGACGTGTGGGTATAGGGCACACCTGTGGTTACCTCCACGTTGAGGGCATTTAGCACTCGTTTGTACCACCCAGTGTCACTGCGGATGCGTACATCCTCATCAGAGTGCATCTGCTTAGGTGCCCCATAGGGTTCGAACCATTGTTCGACCAACAGTTTCACAGTCTGCTCACCTGTGATTTTCTTATTGCAAGGAAACACACGGGTGAAGCGAGATAGGACACAGGTGACCACTAGGCAACTATCATAGCCGCCGAAGCGTGGTAGGCCGTGGATAAAATCCACGTAGAGAAGAGAGTTAGCACAATAGGGTATGGGTAAGCTGGAGATCAGGCCCCTATCCCTACTGTCGCTCTGCTTGCTGGCATGACAGCCACAAGCATCCACAATGGTCTGCATACGCCAACTCAGTCCAGTCACGGTTAGACTAGAGTAGAAACACTCACGGAAGAAGTCCACTGAGCGATTAGCGCCAGTTTGACCAGAACTGAGATGGGACCACTGTAGGCACCCATCCAGTCGTGCCTCAGGCACCACAATTCGGTCCTCGTAGAAGAGGTACTGATTGTTTTTATACCACTGGTGCCCGTCAATGACACGGGGTTCGAGACCAGTGCTGAGGGTTTGGAGAATTTCTTTATACTCTGACTGATTACCCTCCAACCACCCAGGATTCCAGCAGTGCGAGTGGACAGATCAAGCTGGACATCCATACGCTGGAAAGCCTCTCTGGCGAGCGCCTCAGAGCTCTCACGTATAAGCGCATCGAAGTTGTTGCGCGATATATAGTCAGACAGTTCGTTATTTATTCCGGGGATATGATGAACTGTCAGCCTGAACTCGCTCAGGTAAGTCCACCACCGCTTTAGCTTTGCTTTCTCTGGTGGTGGGCCCTTCTGAAAAGACTTCACAGGTTCCTGGTCACACAGCCAGATAGTAGGGTTAGATCCCAGGAGTCGGAAGGGTGACGAAAGCACCAACATACCGGCCAGGAGTTCCTGGTCATAGGTGCTGTAATTGGAACGCGCTTGGTTCCACTTCCAATTCCAGTGTCCCAGTGGCACCAGTCGCCACTCACTGGTAGGATAGTCATGTTTCAACGAACCTTCACGGTTCAGTCCACTAGTACGATAATGGCAGTGGGTTAGTTCAGCGGGGTTAAGCGCCTGCTATTGGTAGATTGTACCATCCCCCCCAACATCACTGGCATCAGTGATCAGGAGTATTTCGCCCTTAGGGCGGGGTACTCCCAGGCAGTTGGAGGAGGCAATCTTCTTCTTCAACTCCTGGAAACACTCTTCCTCTCTGGCGATCCACCTCCAGGGAGTACTTTTCTTGATTAAGTCAGTGAGGGGGTAGAGGAGTAAGTAAAATTGTGGATGTGACGCCGATAGAAATTACAGGCGCCCACAAAACTCCTCACGTCGTGTAGACCCTTCTTAGGGTCATCGCGAATCTGCATGTCCTGTAGGGGCTGCATCTTAGACGCGGCTGGTTTCCACCAACCATACCCCACGTGGAAACCCAAATATTCCATCTCCGCTTTCATAAACTCACATTTTTCGAGTTTGATTCGGACATGGTTTTCTTGACAAACAATGAAAAATTCACGGAGGAGAAGGACATGGTCCTCTTGGGTATTAGTACCCAAACTCACGTCGTCGATGTGGGCCTCCATTTCTGCACCCCGAGAAATCAACTCCTGTACTAGAGGCCTGCGCCTCAGTATGTACAAAACTTTTTTCATTAGCTCCTGGAAGAGCGCTGGGGCATTAGCCACCCCAAAAGGCATAACCTTCCACTTAAAGACACGGCCCTTAGGGGTTATAAAAGCCAGCAGCTCCTGAGCTGCAGCGGTTAGGTCCACCTGCCAGAAACCAGAGCGTTTGTCCATTTTGGTCTTGTACCTGCGTTTGGCAATACGCTCCAGGGTATTTTCCATGTTAGGAATACTCCCTGCGTGGTTCAGGGTTTTCTTGTTGACCTCACCATAGTCAACAACCAGTCGTAGGGCAGTCGACCCTGGTTTGGCATCCAGGAAACAGGGACTGCAGTGATGGGGGTAGTCCCCCTTCTTATATTCTTCAACGAGGCCAGCATCAATACATTCCTGGATCTGGCGCTCGATTTCTTCAACCTGTTCCTGTGGAGCGGGATAGGGAGGACGCCTCACTCGCGTCTTTTCAAATTCAGGTTTCAGTTTCAGGTCCATCTGGACCAGTTTTTTACAAGAGAGGGGGGGCGGCAAGGCGCCGAATGCCTCCTCATAGGTTATCAGCAGTTTCTTCAGTCGGGGTTCAAGGTTAAGACTCTCAAGTTTCTGCAGGAAATCCTCCTCAGCATGGAGGTTGCTCTTTCCATGTTCTTTCTTTTTCTGCCGATCAGCAGTTTCGGCAGGCACAGAACCATCGTCCCACTCAGGAAAACATTGCTGCCCATAGTGGAGAGAATACACTAGCGGTATCTCAGGATCAGGCAGCGTATAGGACTCATCGTCCTCCTCAGACCAGATGGAGGATTTCCAGGTCCGTCTGAGGTATTGCAGCCGCTCTTGGCGCTCAATACCTTCGGCCTTCAGGTACAGCAGCCGCCGGAGTTCCTGAGTGTCATGCTCAGACAAGGGCATGTTATTAGAAGCAGGCCGCGCCAGGGCATCAGCAATCCGGGCCACGGGTTCACCTGTGTGCATGGGCTGCATGTGTAGCACTGGTTTCCCAACAGGGGAAGCGGGCTCAGAGGTTGACTCTAGATCTACCTCCTCCAGCAACAGCTGGGCTAGGAAGGCACTGTGTTTTAGGTCAACACAGCTGGGCTCAACAGGAGGAATAGTGCTGGCGATCTCAGACAGTTGGTCGTCAGCATCCCCCTTTACAGCTGTAGGTTCCAGATAGCCATCGGGAGACTCACACCCTGTAAGTGTGGCAGATAGGTGCTCATGAGATCGACTTTTGAGATCAGAAAGGGTCAGGCCACGATTTTCGGCCATGACCTCTTTCAGTAGCACCTGGTCTAGGTCACACAGGGGTACAGGATTGAGAGATCCATCAACGATGGACAGGAAACTGGCCCACTCAGGGGCCTGCATAGCTGTGCCTAAGTCCTCAGGCACATAGATGGGGCCGTCAGGGAGTTGCACTCTTCCCACGTTCATTCGATCTAGCATACGGCGCCAGTAAGCATGTTCACCAGAGCAGCCCCAGTCAGGGGTGCACATGACAACCCTTCCTCCCTCATAGGCGATTTTGGTTAGAACCTTCGCGAGCAGGGAGAAGGGAGGGTTAGCATACGCTAGGCCCATTGCTTTCCAGAAGAAACGGAAAGCATTCTTCAATTGTTTTGAGCAGTACAACTGCTCGATGTGCTGTTGTTGGGTCGCAAACAATTCCACCTGGATCTCATCCAGGTTTACCTGAAGGGCCGCCAGTCCATTTTCAAGAATGTGACGGGCCAATTGGTAGTTTTCAGTACGATAGTTAGTCTTGGATGCGTAGCGCAGCCCAGACTCTTTTCGTCCTGACAGCTTCAAAGGTACGGAGAACAGCCCACTGCAAAAGTCGCAGCCCAAAGAATAGGGGCGCTGGAGAGACAGCATTTCTACCTGGGGGTTTCTTCGTAGGAAGTCTGTACCAATGACGATGTCAAAGGCGTCGGTGTCCAGCACTCTGCAGTGTTGGGTCACGGTTTCGTCGCCCAGGCATATAGTCACATCGACCCCCCCCAAGGAATGGATGGTACGCCCATCCCCTACTCTTATGGCCACGGTCTTAGTTTTCTTGAAAGTCTTTAGCAGGCGCCGGGCCACTATGGAAAGTGTTGCACCGGTGTCAAGCACCGCTCGAAAAACTTGATCCCCTGATTTTCAGGAGGATCCAGAAAACCAAGTCCTCCTCTTCGGAGCCGCCCCCCTACTCCTCATCAGGGAACTTGACATCCACCCCTGCAGATATGAGGGACCTGGCCATCCAGGCCAATCGCCTCTTCTTGGAGCTATTCCCCTCAGGGGTAGCGTTATCCCCCTTTGGGCGCTTCTTGGGATCACCTGCGGCAGGAGGGGGTGTAGCAGCAGGAGGGGGTGTAGCAACAGGCGCTGATGAGCGCCTCTGTCGGTTAGGGGGTCCATTTTTGCCACCCCCCTTGCCACCTCCTTTACCACCTTTATCCCCATTCTGAGGGTTTTTGGTGGGTGTTTGGGTCTTCTGGCGTTCAGCCTCCTGACGCTTGAGTTTATCACTCTCGCGTTTCTTTATGTGACATTCGTCTTCGTAGTGACGATGTTTGCCACAATAGCCACGAGTGATGGTACACCTGAAATGATCCTGATGGGTCACAGGTTTCCCATCCTTGGTATGCTGCTGTCGTTTCATCTGCAGCATACAGCTACTGCGTTGATCGCAGTCAGGGGCATGACAAGGCCCCCACTTGTCATTGACAGGTTTGCAGTAGAACAAAGGGGGTGTACCTGCATCAGGTTTAACCTCATACATGGCACGTAGGTTACCCCTTCCTTTACCACCTCCCTGGTTGCGGTTAGTGGGATTTTTAGGCCCTTTCCCTTCGCCACGTTCGGGGGTAGGGTTACCCCCTTGACTCAAGTGCTTCTTGAGGAATTTCTCCATGTGGAAATCATTCTCCCTCTCAAGAGCTAGCTCAATCAGAAAGTCCACCAGTTCATCGTACAAGTGGGTCCGACTCTTCCTCTCAGAGGTAGAGCGGCAATCATCCCACGTACGTTGGGGGATCTTACTCATGAGCCACAGGTGGGGCTCAGTGGCTCCGTAGGAGCCCACGTTCATCCGTGAAAACAGATACCCCAGGTCGCACACGTATTGAAGCGGTACCCAGAACCCCATGACCATGGTGGGGTATACAACCGGTCTCCGTGTACCCACTAACCCCATGTACGGAGGGGAAGACGCCCGGTGAAGCCCGATGAGAGCCCGGCAGGAGCGTGTCCCTTGCCGTAAAGCCCCCGTGACGGCATTCCGGCCACTTGGGGCATGTTACCATGTACCGGCAAACTGCCATTTGCCGGTATCTTACTATTTCACGCCAATCTGCCCCGCACCGCCTTCGGCCGTCAATTCGGCAGCCTAACCCTAACCACAGATGTAGGTAAGACGTGTTTGTGTGAGAGATCTGGGCATTTCAGCTATTAGCGGCCGCATCGGCAACCGATGCGTCGCCCGCTGAGATTTACACATCAGAATATCAGGAATCAACAGGGTTTTGTTTTCATATTGTCCGTAAATTTTCACGCTTCCGTTCTGATAATCAATGTTTTGACTGCTGGCGGTTGGCTCGCGACTTTAGCGTAACCGCCAGTTTAACTGTTTTTTACAGACATTTTAGCGCAATCCGTGAGGAAGACTCTAAAGTCTTCAGGAATTGCATTGATGCATCTGCAATTTTCACATTGTACACTCGCAACCTTAATCCGAATTTTTCAGGTTGTCGAAATCGGATCTTCGACTTCGACATCCCCGCACTTGATTTGACCTCTTTCGAGTGGACCTACGTGCTTCCCTATGCACGAATCAACTTTCCTTTTGTCTTGCCCTCCATTTGTCTTAGAGATATGGGCAAAACAAAGTTGATTCGTGAGGCCACTTGTGAGGATCTTATCTCGTGCTGCTTGCGAGGAATGACAATAAGGAAGCATGGGATGTATTCACAATACTCCCGACGTAATTTAGGAAGCTTTATACGCCTTGCGTCTCCACACGTGCGCACTAGCGTAATGGATCATGGTCAAGAGGGTAGAGTTTGCGTTATAACTCTTTGGCCATGATATTGCGTGGGTTAAGATAACTTTCGAGTGTAGCGCGCGAGTGTTGTTGTTGCATAGGAACTTTCCTTGAGTTCCTATGAGCGATTGACACAAAGTTATGCCCTTGGAGGGGCATGACATATCGTGGGGGGAGCTACCTTTTTGGGCAGTATGTGGTATGTGCCATGTGTTGTGTTGCGTGCCCATTTGGCGGGTTTGGCTAAGAGCGATACACCCACCAATGGACCTCATATTGCACGAGGCTCTTCCTTATACTCCCCACGATCAATTGCAAGCCTAACCCTCGTGGAGGAAAGCTTGTGTGGCGATCCCAAAGCGATGCGTTGGGAGCAAGGTGTGTGTTTTGCAATTTTCGATATTTTCATGTGCCCACTTGGGAAGTAGCGCTCGTGACCTTTCAAAGCGCCCCAAGTGGGGCACATATGTGGAATCAAAGGTCATTTGTGTCAAGTCACTGTGTTTAGAAGGATTGGTCGATTACTCAATCCAAGCCGAAGATATTATAATATATTTGTGCGCCTTTCAAGGCCCTTTTGGGTGTTTTTTTCGCCAATATTGCTGTTTTTTGCCCGTCATGATGTCAAGTGGCGACCGTGTATCTCAACGTTGCGCTCAATTGACATCATGACCCAAGTATGTTATGTGGGTACATACTTCGGTGCCCAACATATCTTGAACCCGGCGAATAACTCCTCTTGGGCTTGGCATACCGTGGCCGCCATGTTGGCGATTTGGGACTATCCCAAATCATGGGCTCACTTGGCGACCCTGCCATTCCCAAAACCGGAGGAGTTGGGCGACGCCCAAAAGATATGTTCGACACATATGACTTGATACCAATCCTATGGCACACTCCGGTCCAAGTCGGGCATGTGCCTCATTTGCCCCAACCATGAGTGTGCGCATTTTCGGCCATTTTGAGCAATTTTCCACATTTTCTGCCCGCCGTGCACCATGTTCAGCCACCTCGTGCACGCCGGACTCATGGACCAATGGACCATATATGACATGGGTGTTATGGACATTGGTCCCCATGGTTCACACACCACGTGGGCGAAGCGGAGCAACCTTCGTTAGGGTGCTAGCCCAAAGTGAGTGTGGACAATTTTTCCATTTTGGCATTAGTGGACCCAATTGGGATTGTCACCACGCCGAGTGGCATTGTGACCTTTGAGAGCCAAGTGCATGGGACCCTCTGTTGGACTCCCGGTGGATGGCGTATGGAATGGCGGATCTGATCTCCATGCTGGCGTGGAGATATACTATTGGGAGCACCCCCAAATTTTGGCTCATTTCGAGCAGCCAAAATGACCCCCTTTTGGGACCCCAATTTCACCCCCCCGTGTGGTCAATTGGCGGCCCCATATCTCTATGCCCACAGAGAGCCAGGACCTAATTTCGAGTTGTACACTCAGATACAAGTCCCAGGTCCTGCCTCCTATCCTGTGGGTCATTGGCTGTGCCCTGGCCGGGCGAGCCACGTGTGGGAATGACGCCGATTTTGGTGATTTTGGCATCATGACCCCACTTGACGAACCCGTGGTGCCCTGATGCCGGGACCTCAGAGGGAACCAGGTTTGTTGAGGGTTCCAGGGAGTTTGTACTTGAAGGGCATAGGGTTAGTTGCCTCGTCCCTACCTCTGGCGGGTCCAGACAAGGGGTCGATTCTGGAGATTTTCGAGCTAATATCAGTTTGGGCTGAAACAGCTCATTTTCAGCTACCAACTCCTAGGGGATAATGGCGGGGCCATATCTCTGGCTCAGAGAGGAGTTGGGCCCTGCTGTTAAGGGAGCATGGGGAGCCACTGTCGGTTGGCCTTGGAGTTCCTTGTTTCCCAGGAAATCGCCTGTGGCTGGGCGGGATACCTCCCCTAGTGGCAGGGTTTCAGGGTCCGGACTGAGCAGGGCATGGGTTGTGTTTGAGCCCCCGCCCCCACCAGCCACTGAGAGGGTCGGACCTGGGATTGGGATATGAGTGGGGACTGAGTGTCTTTTGTCCTGTGATGCCCTTACCCCAGTCCAGTCTTAACCCCATGTGTACATATCCTGATGTGTTGCTGTACATACTTTTGTTCCCTCGTTTGCAGAGTGGCAAGGATCCTGAAACGCTTTGTCACATGACACGAGCGTATTGATGCCCCTGTGAGCGCAGTGCTTTTCCTGCCTGCTTGCTTGTGCGTGTCACCGCAACGTCCCGTGGCCAGGCCCCCCACGGGAACGCGTCAAAGGCGTTTCACCGCCGCGGGGTTACCCATCCCTCGCTTGCCACTCGGGGCCACCAACCCCGAGCAGCGCGGCGCAGCAGCTCGCAGCTCGCAGCTCGCAGCGCAGCGCAGCGGCTCGCAGCGCCGCCCAGCGACAGCGCCGAGTCCGTGAAGGAAGTGCGGGGACCGGAACTCCGTCATCAACGAGTTCCCTCGGCCGACCAGCAAGGCCGCACTCCCAGCTACAGCAACCACTTCCACAACCACCGGCCGACCAGCACCGGCCGCACTCCCAGTCCAGTGCTACGTCAACCGCTTCAACAACCACCACCAGGACCAGTCTGTTGAGCGGAACGAGAGCCCACCAAGGACCTCAAGACCAAGTACGCCCCCCGCTGCCATGGTAAACTGGCAAGAAGCGGGTAAGACGTGGCCGCGGCCCCACCCCCATGCGGTGCGCCTACTGCGTGGGTTGGTGTGGGACCAGCACTACCGCCACAGCCACCCCCAGTGCGAAGGCGGCATGCCCGGGAGCTTCGAGCTCCGCCAGGACATGGGCCCCGACCGCCTGCAGGCAGTCGAAGACTGGCTGCGGTTGGAAGGGTTTGCCTTCCGCTTCCAGCAGAGGCGCTGGAGGGTCTGGACCCGCCCGGACAGGCCCGGCGAAGGGCTGCGCCCCGACGGGATTGAGGAGGACGAGAAGCCCAACGTGTACCCGTCGGGCGCCTCGATCAACGTCTCCATGTGGGACATGATCGAGAAGAACTTCCCGGAACCGGGGAGCGAGCGCAGGCTGCAGGGCAGCAGCAGCAGCGCGTCTCCGGGGAAGGAGAAGCGGTCCGCTGGGGACAGGAAGCAGGACCGGAAGTGGCGGGAGTACCAGGCATCCCTGGCCGCCGAAGCCGCCCAAGGCGCCAGGGGCGGATCCCCAGCCCACAGCCCCCAGCGGACCGGTGGAGGTCACCACCCCGGCCACACCACCCTTGGCGACTTCCTGGAGGTCGCCAAGCACACCAAGGCCAAGCCCCGTCTGCTGCTCCTGAGGAAGTCAGGCCCAAGCAGCGACGTGGAGTCGGCCCACCGCGGGAGGATGCCGGCCGACCAGGCCAGCTCCAGCAGCAGCGTCGCTCCCAACCAAAGGGACGTGGCGCGCGCCTGTGAGCGCGCCTGTGGGGTGCCCTGCAACCTTTGGGTTGCCCGGCAACGGGCCACGCAGCACAACGCTGCCATGGAGGGCGCCGTCGGCATCGCCCAGCAGGAGACTGCGGAGTGGGCGCATAGCATGGCCATCCACGCCTCGACCGTGGAGGCCATTGCGGCCGGACTCACAGCCGCAGCCCCCCATGAGGCAGCGATTGCCCAGGTCAAGGGTGAGGTGGCGGCAGCTGACGAGGAAGCCCGCCTGACGAAGGAGGCCATTGCCCGCAAGGAGGCCGAGGTGAAGGCGCTGGAAGAGGCGCTTGCCCAAGAGAGGGCAAAGAAGGAGGCGGAGGAAAGGGCCCACGCCGAGGCAACGGCTAAGGCCCAGGCGGACGCCGCCAAGAAGGACGCCATCGAGGCCGCGCGACGGAAGGTCGCTGAGGAGAGGGCCAAGACGGAGGCGGAGTTGGCGGCGTTGGAAGCGGAGAAAGCTCGGCTGCAGCAGGCCCGGGAAGCCGAAGCGGCTCGTGCCCGGGAGGAAGCCGAAGGGGGAGCTGCCGCAGCCACAGCCGCCGCGATGGAGGAGGCGGAGGCCAAGCTCCGCCGCGAGACTCCCCCGGGAGGATCCCGAGTGGAGACCCTTCGAAAGCTTTTCGAAGGGGACGCCTCCTCCAAGATGACGCTGGACGAGGTCGACACAGGCAGCAGTGGGAGCAGTGGCCCCACCGCCTACCGACGGAGGAAGGGTAAGGGGAAGACCCCCGAGAGGCCACGGAGGCCAGCGGGTGGACACCCCCAGGACTCCGACCCCTTCTTCACCGCCAGCGACGGGGATGAACGAGGCCGCAGACATCGCCGAGGAGTGGCTGGCGGAGGAGGCGGAGACGTCTCCATGGAGCCGGAAGGTGAGGATGAGGATCCCCCTCCTCCCGACCGAAGCTCAGAGTCTTCCGAGACCGAGACGCCTAGGTGGGGCGACATGGACGAGGAGGATGACATGGACTTCGACATCACAAAGAAGCCCCCATCCTCGGACCCACCGAGGCGACCCGGCAGAGGCCCACCGGGACCCCCTGGCGGAGGACCATCAGGACCCCCTGGAGGACGCTCACCAAGTGGACCCCCTGGAGGCGGACCACCGGGCGGGGGAGGACCCCCTGGACCGGGCGGACCCGGCGGAGGCCCTCCTGGAGGACCCCCTGGGGACCCCGACGACCCACCAGGGGACGGCGACCCGGATGCCACCCGGCGGTGGATTGTCTACCTCCGCAGGAGGGTCCACCTCCTCCAGCGCGAGGTAGACACGGGCAAGGGCGAGATGACTCGCATCGCCAGGGTCGCCGCGCGCGCACAGAGAGAGCTGGACATCGCCAGGATGGAGATGGTCAAGAGCGCCAGCGTCGCCACTGCCACCCAGAAGCTGCTGGACATCGCAAGGGGCGAGACCAGGTCGCTGAACAAGGTCATCAGCGGCCTGCAGCAGAGGCTGGACGCGCTGGAAGCCCGTGGAAGCGTCAGCAGCGACCACCCACCCCTGGAGTCTGGCTCGTCAGACGACGGCTGGGGACCCGGACCAGGTCCAGGCAGACCCCACGCCCCCGGCGGAGCCCCCAGGAGTCGCCCCAGCGGCACTGCCCCCTCTCTCACCGCCCCCTCTCACCACAGCGCTGGCCGCCGCAATGAGCGCGTGCCGCCCGGCAGTGGCAGCGAGGATTGGCGTGATGAGTGGCTCAGCGCGGAGTACCACAACCGCCGTGCTCCACCGCGGACACCGGTACGCCCCCGACGCCCCGCACCAGCCCCGGAGCCAATCCCAATGGCTGGTGGACGTTATGGTGGACTCAGGGATGAGGTCCCCAGAAGAGACGTGGAGTGGGATGTCGGCAGAGGTGAGGACCTGGACCTGGACCTGGAGGAGTTTGACATTTTCCCGCCGCGTGGTGTACGACGGGAGGCCACTGAACGCAGCCGCCGGCGCCGTGATGAGGAGGCGTACATGGAAGGTGTACGGCGTGAACATCTGGGTTCAGCGTACATGGAGGAACCACGGCGTACCCACGCGGATACCAGGGAGGAGATGGAAGTGGCAGCCGTGGGAGTCCGTGGGAGAGGCCGATGGGAAGCTCGGTCGACCTCGCGGCCGGCGTTCATGGTCTCTAAGGCCGCGGATGCCGCCGTGTGGGAAGACCTGAAGGACATCAAGCCCCCCATGTACGATGGCAACCCCCTCAACCTCGACCGCTTCTTGGAGAAGCTGGACGATTGGGGGGTGACCGTCACTGAAGACATGGATCCTGCAGATGCGGAGAAATATGTCTTCAGACGGTTCACGTACCGCTTGCCGGAAGTGCTCCAAGAGCTATACTTTGTGGCAACCAAGGAGGGGAAGATCAAGACCCTCAAGGAAGCCAAGAAGTGGCTCAACGAGCAGGAGCGGGTGGACGCCCCGCAGGTGGCTGCCAAGCGGTGGAAGTCCATCAAGCTTCAGCATGATGGACGGGAGATCCGCCTACGGGACTGGCGGGACTTCCGAGGGCAATACACCCTCTTCCGCCGCAACGTGGAGGACTGGAACGAAGGTGACGAGCAGGCCCGCCTGCTCTCCATGCTGCCGGAAGCATGGATCAAGAGAGTCACCAAGGAGGAGGCCAAAAGGGCCAAGTCCAACCACACGGTCAAGATGATGCTCCCCAAAGAGTATCATACGAACGTGGTGGCTTGGACAAGGAAGAACGTGGCCCGGGATGTCAAACGGCACTCCCTGCCGAACGCTCTCCTCATCACCGTCTCGGGCGATCGCGAGAAGACCGCGATGTGGCGCCTTGACGAGTGTGACGTGAGCGGCCAGACCATCCGTCTGCAGGCCATCCCGGCGCGGATGAGCTGCGACGAGATCCTGGAGTGGGTTGAAGAGGAGGTGCTCAAGGAGTACCGGAACCTCCACCACACCCGTGGGTTGAGGCCCGGCGACCGCGACGTCAACTACGTTGGCGAGGGGCCTGGCGGGCAGGCAGCCATGGACCCAGCGGGAGCCGATGGCGATGAAGCTCTCGTCGACGATGACGGCGACGATGAGCCCGCCGAGATGGCCGTTTGTGCCTTCGTGGCTCACAACGGCGCGGGGAGCAACCGGGGAAGCTGGAAGCACCTGCAGCCGGGTTGGAAGAAGAAGGAGAAGAGGGACCCCCGCCGCATTGGCGACCCTCCGCTGTCCTTTGGGGAGTTCATACGAGCTCACCCTCAGGGCTGTTTCGTGTGTTATGGGAGGAAGAAAGGCTTCAACCATGACCACCGAACATGCCCCACCCACCAGGCCGATACCGTGGCCTACAAGAAGGCGCACGGGTCGAAGAAGCGTGCACCTGCGGGTATCCGGGAGGCCAAAGTGGAGGTGGACAAGGATGAGCTCTCCAGGCTGATGTCGGTGGGGACCGAGTTAGCCAAGGAGATCCAGGGAATCAATAGGAACTGGGTCCCCAGGTCGGACAACAAGAACAAGGGGAACAACGAGAACGACAAGAACAAGGACAAGGACAAGAAGCCTAGGAACAGGGGAAGGAAGAAGGGCGTCAACGAGGTTCATGCCGAGGAGAACACCCCTACTTCCACACCCGACGCCCCCTAGCGGAGCCCCTGCAGCCAAGGGCCCCAGCTAGGGCGGTCGCAGGATGGTGTCGTGGGAAGCGCCACACCATCCCAATCGGGAGTTGGTAAGCACAAAGGGATTGCCGCGGGCGGAAGGCCCGGTCCGGCCCCCGACAGTCACGCTGGCGGGGTGAGGGCAAGTGAAGGCACGAACCCTTGCACCCGTCCATCCTTCGCGACCAAGAATGTGTTTGATGTACTTCAAGATCTTTCTGAGAGTATCGGAGGATCACCCGGACCGCAGCTGGATGCTGCAGATGGGCAGCCTGAGCCCATTGTCCACGACCTGCACCAGTCGCTTGTTGAGCTTCCGGAACGGCCGGAGATCCTGAGCTTGCACGCCGTGCGCCGCGTCGGGCGCGAGCGGCAGTTGCACCTTAAGGTCCGTGCCTTATGCGGGGAAGTGGAAAAGGTCTTCGACGTGTTGGTTGACACGGGCGCTCAGGTCAGCTTGGTCAAGGCTGGCCTACTTCCGCCAGAGTGTTTGACCGACAGTCAGAAACCTGTCAGGCTGAAGGTGGCGAACGGCCAGTTCATGGTGGGAGGCACGAAGGAAGCGGCTATTGGGCTGCAGTTCGTGAACCACCGTGAGCTGAGCCGCCCAGACCTCGGCAAGGAAATCCTCCTGCAAGGTCGCTTCTACGAGGCCGAGATGGACTGGGACATGATCGTTGGGTACGACTTCATGATGGAGACGGACTCCGGCGTCCTCCCGGCCCAGGCCTCCATGACCCTGTACCAGGATGACCAGCTCTCGTGGCTTTCGTCACCTGAGCACCATGTGGAATGCCAATGGATCCACCCCGAACGCAATCAGCTCGAAGTAGCTGCGCTGGACACTGAGCCAACTGGGCCAGCAAACCAGGAGTACGGCGTAATGCCGGAAGTGGCGAGCTGAGTGGTTGCGGACTTGGGAGCTTCGGATCTGGCCCTGGATGCGTTCTCTTCAGGAACCTCCGCCCATCTTCGGGTTTCTGAGAAGTACTGGAGCGCCCAGGACTCCGCGTGGAAGAAGCACTGGGGTCCGCATCAGGGTTTGATGTGGATCCATTGCCCCCGTTGGGACATTCCAAGGGCGGTAGCGAAGGTTCGCAAGGACCGCTCCAAGGCAGTGCTGGTTGTTCCTATGGAATGCACCGAGGAGGAAAGTACCCGACATTGGGTAGTCTCATTGACCAACATGACCTTAAACAAGGTCGTCCTACCGGCTGGAGAGAGTGTCTATCAGGACGCTAAGGGTCAGCCCATGCCAGCCGAGAGATGGCCAACGGAATTCCACTATGTGGATGGGGGCCTTGATCAGGCGGACACCACGGATTTCGTGTGTGTCAACCGCATCGTAGCAGAGCCCTTGCGGCAATGCTTCGCGGTTTCCCCTGTTGACATCGGAGAATCGGAAGACCCCCTCACTGAAGAGGAGTTGGATCTGGTTCAGGGGTATATGGATCAGCCCTTTCACGACTGGGGAAGCCAGCGTGAGGGCAAGTGCCAGGACAAAGCCTGGTGGGAAGTGGACTCGATCGTCTCTGGTTCCTATGACGGGGATACCTTCATAAGGAGGGTACTGGACCACTTGTCCAGCCAGGACGAGCCACTCGGAGGCAACCCACCCATCTACGGCGACCTATTCCGAGGCAAGACCAGAGATGGCCCTTTGGGCCACCTGGGAAGACCACCTGAGCCGAAACGGAGCGGGGTCGCTACCCCTCAAGTAAGCTCAGTGGGCCAGGTGCCCGGAAAAGCCAAGGTGGAGTCTGATGATTGCCCTAAGATCCAGGCATTGAGGGCCAGGCTGAAGCAAAAGTATGGGGACACCTTCTTCAGCGGAAAGCCTGTGTTTCCCCCACCGGTGCGTGGACCGTATGGCGAGGCCAAGATACGACTGAAGCAGGACCCCCGTGTGTATCGGCACCGGGAGTTTGCCCTGAGGGGCGAGAGGAAGGAGGCCATGGAGAAGATCCTCCGTGACTTCATCGAGAGAGGCTGGCTCGAGCCGTGCCACTCCGAATGGGCCTCTCCGTGCTTCGTCGTCCCCAAGAAGGTGGCCGGTGAGTGGCGGCTCGTGGTCGACTACCGCGGCCTAAACGCCCAAACCCAGCATGACAGCTATACGCTGCCCCTCATTGAGGACATGCTGCAAAAACAACACCGGCGGAGGATCTTCACGGTGATTGACCTGAAACATGGTTATCATCAGATGCCTCTCGCCGAGGAGTCCCGTGCCTGCACAGCCATGAGCACCCCACTTGGACCCCTCCAGTGGAAGGTGATGCCCATGGGCGTTACGAACGGCAATGCGGCTTTTCAGCGGATGCTGGAGTACCTGCTTGAGCCGATGCGTGACTGTGCGGAACCCCTTCGTCGACGACGTGATCATCGCGTCCGGGGACCCCAGTATGAGCTACGTGGAGCTCCTGGAGGCACATGAGAGGGACGTTACTCGAGTGCTGGACCTTCTGGTTCGGCACAAGCTCACGGGCAGCAGTGACAAGGCCACCATTGCGGTAAGCGAGGTGGTCTTCGCTGGCCACGTAGTGGGGAACGGGCAGCGCAAGCCCATACCTCGCAAGGTGGCTGCGATTGAGCACTTGAAGAAGCCCAAAACGGTCTCTGAGCTACGGGCGTACTTGGGGTTCTGCAACTACTACTCGGGGTATATCAAGATGTATGCCGGGTATGCAGCCCCCATGACGACCATGCTCAAGGGTAACCGAGAGGAGACCAAGAAGGGGTCCAAGAAGGCTCTGGTCTGGGATGCTGAGTCCGACCGTGCCTTTGAGGGGATGAAGCAGGCGCTGCTATCCGCAGTGGGTCTGCACCTCGTGGATCCCGACCGAGGGTTCGTCCTGCGCACCGACGCTTCCGACTACGCCGTTGGCGCAGTGTTGGAACAAGTGCTTGACGATGGGAGGCACGTGCCCGTGGCCTTCTGGAGCCGAGTCCTGGCGGAAGGCCAGAGACGGACGTGGACGCCCCGTGAAAAGGAGGCGTATGCCATCGTCATTGCTCTCATGAAATGGGCTGAGTACATAGCCCTCCATCCCGTCACTGTCTGCACCGACCATCGGAGTCTGCAGTCGTGGCACAAGGAGCACGTGGACACCCCCTCTGGTCCCGCCTCCCGACGGGCAAGATGGCATGAGACCTTGGCCAAGTTCGACCTCACGGTTGTGTATGTTCCTGGAAAGGACAACACCGTGGCGGACTGTCTCAGTAGGTGGGCCATATCCCGCCAGCAAGGGCATGACGGATATCTCTGCCCATGGCGATGAGGCTGAGACCGCTGAAGCCAAGAGGATCGTTGAGATGGAGCGCCTGATGGAGGAGGAGGGTGTTAAATGCTTCGTCGTCATGGCTGCGGATGCCCCCCTCGGAACGAGGATGGGCAGAGCGGTCAGAGTACTCGCCCCTGATGGAGCTGAGTCCGACAAGCACCTCTTCCCTGAATCTTGCCTCCAGGACGACTGGACCGACGACTACGCCAAGTCGGAGGCCTTTGCGGCCGAGTATAGGGCTGTGGGCGACCCTGATGACGGGCAGAAGTGGCCAAAGGGTCTGACTGAGGAAGATGGCAAGCTCTACCGGAATGGTAAGCTGCTAGTACCGGAGTCCCGGGTGCTCAAGCTGTGCGAGGCTTGGCACCACCACATGATGCACCCAGGGGTCAAGAAGCAAGCCCTGGACCTGCAGCGCCGGTTGGAGATCGACCAGATCAATCTCTACACCGCCATCAAGAAGGTCAGGAAGGGTTGCTCGGTCTGTCAGGCCTGCAATCCCGACAACCGGAACGTCCGGGGGGAAACCCAATGGACTCCGGTGCCTGACCAGCCCATGGAGGGCATGGCCATGGACGTCTTCTCCATGCCCGAAGTTCACATTGGCAAGGAGACCTTTGACTGTGTGGTTCTTTGTGTGGATCGCCACAGTGGCTACGTAGTAGCCGTTCCGGCACGCAAAAAGAGGTTGCTTCCCAAGGAAGTGGCAGGCATGATGATTCGTCATTGGCTGACCGTCTTTGACATCCCCCGCACCATTTGCAGTGACCGAGGGCCCCAGTTTACTGGTGGCTGGTTCAAGGCCATGTGTTCCCTCATGGGAATACGTCATGCCAAGAGCGTCGCCTATCTCAGCCGGTCCAATGGCCGAGCTGAAGTGGCTGGAAGGCAGCTGTTCGAGAAGCTGCGCAAGATTCACATCACCAATCCACGTCAGAACTGGTTTCAGCAGATGTGGCCCGCTCTGAAGGCCCATCATGACACCCCCACTCCGGGTGGTTTGTCCCCTCACCAGATTCTGTTCGGCAGGGACCCCCTGGGTCGGGGACTTCCCTTGTCTGGTGATGGTATGGCCATGGACGCCAAGGAATTCTTCGCGCAGCAAGAGCAAACCACGCGGGACATCCGCCAGCAGCTCGAGAAGGAGCATGCTGAGGGTCAGAGGTCCGCCCCGAGCTCGACAGCGAAGAAGTTCAGGGTGGGAGACCCGATGTGGGTGATCAGACCCCGCCCTATGGGCACCCACCGCACCAAAACCTGGTTCACACCCGGAGAGGTGGTCCGCAGGATTGATGAGGACACCTACCGCATCAAGGTGGGTCACGGACAGTTCCGGGAGCGCCACCAGAGTCATCTCCCTGTGCGGGAACCCGACCTCCGTGGCAAGCATGTGTCCCTGGACTACGCCGCACATGAGGCTGATTCGGACGACGACTATGCTGAGCAGGACGACTACACCGTCGAAAAGATCCTGGCTCAGCGTCCGAACGCCTCGGCACCCGGAGGTCTGGAGTTCAAGGTTCGTTGGCGAGGCTATGGGCCGTCCCACGATACCTGGGAACCCGTCTCTTCGTTCGTGCCGCGGGTCAACACTCCCTTCATGGAGTACATCCGCAAGCAAAAGACCAAGATCCATGTCTCGGACTTGGCAGCACTCACCCGGGCGATTGCAGCCAGGGGTGCCTGATCAGCGCCCTGAGCTCCCCCCTGATGCGTTTTGGACGCTTGTTTGGTCGACGGATCGTCCCTAACTTGCTTGCTCTCTTCAATCTTCCGGTGACCTGCCATCAGAGTGGCCATATACCCCCCCCTGCTGAATCCTTGGGAAACCAGGTAGGGCGACTGACCTTCACATTTTCTGAGCTCTTGGGGCCTTGGAGCCCATACGATGTTGCGCAACGGATGCCGCTGTCATCGGCATTGTGATTTTTTGGTGTGTGGTCTGGTTCCATGGCACTTGCGGAATCCTAACCAGTCGACGTGTGTCTGCAGACTATATATGGCCTGAACTCAGGCGTTTCCCTGTCCACCCTCCTGCATATGCCTTATCCTAACCGGGGCGTGGTTTGGCACTCTGTCCAGAGTGTGTTTACACGCCTGTTTACCCGTTTATTGCTTGTTTTTCTGTTCCCCAGGATATGTGCATCTGTATGTTAAGTGTTCTCAGCCCATCGGCCAGATGTGGACTGTTTTCCCCCCCGAGGGGATGCGAATCGGAATACAGAGGCGCCTTGAGTCGCCGTTTACATGCTTTTACGTAAGGTCCAGACTGGACCAGTACCTAAGTACAGATTCTTCTGTTTGAGTGCCTGTGATACCGTGTGCCCTAGTGGCTGTGATGTGCTGAGATCCTGATGGCGCCAGGCGGGAAGCCCAGTTGCCTGAATGCACTCCCAGCGGTCCGCCACTGTCAGTCCCAGTGTGAGCCTACCGACTCGCAGACGCACTTGCAGTCGGGTGGCGGCCTCCGGTGCTCCTGACCTCGGTCAGTCTGCCTGGGAAACTGGTGGTTTGAGGAGTCGACGCCTCCGCCCACACTGCATGGGGACTCCCTCATGTATGGCCTTCGTGGTAATAGGGCGAGGGAAAAGACGGCCTTGATGCCCGATCCCTTAAGGAGGAGTTTGTTCGGCTGTACCACTCTGGACTCGCGTCGTGGATATGGACATGGTGCGCCCGAGGAAGGACCCGTGGGGACTCTCCCCCAGCCGGCGGGCCCACAGAAGCTTGGGGTAGCCTGATGGATCTTTGTGGTCGCTTTCGACCTGTGGGACCACCTCGGTCGTCGTGTGACGCCTATGTTGGCCGTGCATGCCACTGCCACTGTGGTGGTGACCGTCGCAGCCGGCACCCGGTGCGCCTGGTATGGGTTAACGGGTCCTTTGGATGCCGAAAAATTGCCGCCAGGACCCGGGACTTGATACTTGCACTATACTTGAAGTTAAGAGACCCTACAGCACTATACCTGTCTTACCGTGGATTGACGTGGGCAACCTGGCCCAAGACCAGCCTGAGGTGGGTGGTACGACTACCCCCCCCCAGGGGATAGTTCAGAGATACCCCCCCCCCCCCCTCAGGGGATGGTCCTGGGTACCCGCTGCCATGCGTGGTGTTATCGAGCCCCCCCCAGGGCTTGCTCTAAGGAGGGGGGTGAAGCGGTACCCAGAACCCCATGACCATGGTGGGGTATACAACCGGTCTCCGTGTACCCACTAACCCCATGTACGGAGGTGAAGATGCCCGGTGAAGCCCGGTGAGAGCCCGGCAGGAGCGTGTCCCTTGCCGTAAAGCCCCCGTGACGGCATTCCGGCCACTTGGGGCATGTTACCATGTACCGGCAAACTGCCATTTGCCGGTATCTTACTATTTCACGCCAATCTGCCCCGCACCGCCTTCGGCCGTCAATTCGGCAGCCTAACCCTAACAACAGATGTAGGTAAGACGTGTTTGTGTGAGAGATCTGGGCATTTCAGCTATTAGCGGCCGCATCGGCATCCGATGCGTCGCCCGCTGAGATTTACACATCAGAATATCAGGAATCAACAGGGTTTTGTTTTCATATTGTTTCCGTAAATTTTCACGCTTCCGTTCTGATAATCAATGTTTTGACTGCTGGCGGTTGGCTCGCGACTTTAGCGTAACCGCCAGGTTAACTGTTATTTACAGACATTTTAGCGCAATCCGCGACGAAGACTCTAAAGTCTTCAGGAATTGCATTGATGCATCTGCAATTTTCACATTGTACACTCGCAACCTTAATCGAATTTTTCAGAATGTCGAAATCGGATTTTCGACTTCGACATCCCCGCACTTGATTTGACCTCTTTCGAGTGGACCTACGTGCTTCCCTATGCACGAATCCACTTATCTTTTGTCTTGCCCTCCATTTGTCTTAGAGATATGGGCAAAACAAGGTTGGTTCGTGAGGCCACTTGTGAGGGTCATATCTCGTGCTGCTTGCGAGGAATGACAATAAGGAAGCATGGCATGTATTCACAATACTCCCGACGTACTTTAGGAAGCTTTATACGCCTTGCGTCTCCACACGTGCGCACTAGCGTAATAGGTCATGGTCAAGAGGGTAGAGTTTGCGTTATAACTCTTTGGCCATGATATTGCGTGGGTTAAGATAACTTTCGAGTGTAGCGCGCGAGTGTTGGTGTTGCATAGGAACTTTCCTTGAGTTCCTATGAGCGATTGACACAAAGTTATGCCCTTGGAGGGGCATGACATATCGTGGGGGGAGCTACCTTTTTGGGCAGTATGTGGTATGTGCCATGTGTTGTGTTGCGTGCCCATTTGGCGGGTTTGGCTAAGAGCGATACACCCACCAATGGACCTCATATTGCACGAGGCCCTTCCTTCTACTCCCCACGATCAATTGCAAGCCTAACCTTCGTGGAGGAAAGCTTATGTGGCGATCCCAAAGCGATGCGTTGGGAGCAAGGTGTGTGTTTTGCAATTTTCTATATTTTCATGTGCCCACTTGGGAAGTAGCGCTCGTGACCTTTCAAAGCGCCCAAAGTGGAGCACATATGTGGAATCGGAGGTCATTGGTGTCAAGTCATTGTGTTTAGAAGGATTGGTCGATTACTCAATCCAAGCCGAAGATATCATAATATATTTGTGCGCCTTTCAAGGCCCTTTTGGGTGTTTTTTTCGCCAATATTGCTGTTTTTTGCCCGTCATGATGTCAAGTGGCGACCGTGTATCTCAACGTTGCGCTCAATTGACATCATGACCCAAGTATGTTATGTGGGTACATACTTCGGTGCCCAATATATCTTGAACCCGGCGAATAACTCCTCTTGGGCTTGGCATACCGTGGCCGCCATGTTGGCAATTTGGGACTATCCCAAATCATGGGCTCACTTGGCGACCCTGCCATTCCCAAAACCGGAGGAGTTGGGCGACGCCCAAAAGATATGTTGGACACAAATGACTTGATACCAATCCTACCGCACACTCCGGTCCAAGTCGGGCATGTGCCTCATTTGCCCCAACCATGAGTGTGCGCATTTTCGGCCATTTTGAGGAATTTCCCACATTTTCTGCCCGCCATGCACCATGTTCAGCCACCTCGTGCACGCCAGACTCATGGACCAATGGACCATATATGACATGGGTGTTATGGACATTGGTCCCCATGGTTTACACACCACGTGGGCGAAGCGGAGCAAACTTCGTTAGGGTGCTAGCCCAAAGTGAGTGTGGACAATTTTGCCATTTTGGCATTAGTGGACCCAATTGGGATTGTCACCACGCCGAGTGGCATTGTGATCTTTGAGAGCCAAGGCATGGGACCCTCTGTTGGACTCTCGGTGGATGGCGTATGGAATGGCGGATCCGATCTCCAAGCCGGCGTGGAGATATACTATTGGGAGCACCCCCAAATTTTGGCTCATTTCGAGCAGCCAAAATGACCACCTTTTCGGACCCCAATTTCACCCCCCCGTGTGGTCAATTGGCGGCCCCATATCTCTATGCCCCCAGGGAGCCCGGACCTAATTTGAAATTGTACACTCATATATAAGTCCTAGGTCCTGCCTCCTATCCTGTGAGCTATTGGCCCTGCCCTCGCTGGGCGAGCCACGCGTGGGAATGACGCCAATTTTGGTGATTTTGGCATCATGACCCCACTTGACGAACCCGTGGTGCCCTGATGCCGGGACCTCAGAGGGAACCAGGTTGGGTGGGAGTTCCAGCGAGTTTGTACGTGAAGGGCATAGGGTTGGTTGCCTCGTCCCTACCTCTGGCGGGTCCGGACGAGGGGTCAACTTTGGAGATTTTCGAGCTAATATCAGTTTGGGCTGAAACAGCCCATTTTCAGCTACCAACTCCTAGGGGATAATGGCGGGGCCATATCTCTCGCTCAGAGACGAGTTGGGACCTGCCGTTAAGGGAACATGGGGAGCCACTGTCGGTTGGCCTTGGAGTTCCTTGGTTCCCAGGAACTCGCCTGTGGCTGGGCGGGATACCTCCCCTAGTGGCAGGGTTTCAGGGTCCGGACTGAGCAGGGCATGGGTTGTGTTTGAGCCCCCGCCCCCACCAGCCACTGAGAGGGTCGGACCTGGGATTGGGATATGAGTTGGGACTGAGTGTCTATTGTCCTGTGATGCCCTTACCCCAGTCCAGTCTTAACCCCATGTGTACATATCCTGATGTGTTGCTGTACATAAATTTGTTCCCTTGTTTCAGAGTCGCAAGGATCCTGAAACGCTTTGTCACATGACACGAGCGTATTGATGCCCCTGTGAGCGCAGTGCTTTGCCTGCCTGCTTGCTTGTGCGTATCACCGCAGCGTCCCGTGGCCAGGCCCCCCACGGGAACGCGTCAGTATTCAGAGATTCGCGCAGCAGAAGGAAGCTCAGGGAGCATAGGTAGCTCCTCTATCTGTGTGCGCACACTGAGGTCAGTCTCATAGACTGGGAACGTTTTCTCCAACCTCTGGAGTACCTCTGCCCAGGTGGAACAGGTTTTCTCAATCTGTTTCACCTGTTTCTGCAAAAATTTCTTTTTGCATGAGCGTTTCAGCAGTGAGCATTTGGTGGGCACATCCACATGGGATTGGCCAGTCAGCAAAAGACACTCAGCAAATTCTTCTGCCCATTCGGGCAGATTTTTGGGGTCGAACTCCGGCAGTTCCAGCTGGATGTTCGCCTGGGCAATAGGTCTGCCCGTCTTCCCACCCCACGGAGTTAGGCCAGAAGGTGATACGCCAGCAAGAGGTGCCAGGGCTGACAGCCCTCTTTTCTCAGTCTCCGTCACCGGCACGTCCTGTAGTTCAGCAACAGGGACTGTCCTGGCGCGAGCATGAAAAGGGCTGGGGCAAGTGACCTTTGGTAGCAACCTGGACACCCTTGATCTTTTGAGATCATCAGCCAACGTGCTCAATCCTGGTGAAGGTGAGAGTAGCGCTGGCTGGGGTAAGGGTTCAGTGATACCCAATTTAGCTTTGACAGCCTCAGAAAGGGCTGTCACATCAGGGTCTTCAGACCCAGACAGTAATTTGGCCAGTAATTCGGCCGTACGGTCCAGGGCCCCATGAGTTGGCTCTGGTAGATGGGAAGCTTTCACATATGCGGGGCACACTTCAGGGCTCCTGCTAGTGATTGGCAGCTCCGGACGCCATACTGGCCTCGAGGTTGCCTGGGTAGAGACACTGCGTCGGCCAGGTCTGTAGGTGGGCCGGAGTAAGGGTAGGAACCCATGTCCGTGTACGGTGGGGATCCCAAGGCGTCTAGTGGTTCCTCTCCATCTTCGCCTGTGACGGACTTGTAGTACTCGTCGTGGAGAATATATTCGTTGATTTTCCTTCTGAATTCGCCTTCTTCCTCAGGTTCTCGAGCGGGGGTAGCCGTTGAAGAAGAAGCTGGGCATATGGTTCTGGAGATCGACGCCGCAACCCTTCGGCGGAGGTGCTGAAGGCTATCACCACGGGCCGCTAAGGCCTCTGTGGTCAATCTGGGCGCATCTTGTTCCGCCCTTCTGTGTACTGGATCTTCGTGAGACCCAGATGCGGCTCTGAGTTTGGGCTCACTCACTGAGGTGGGCCCACTGTTGCCAAGTTGAACTTGTACACTTCGAATTGGCCAGGTCCTGGCAGATATCTGTACTGATGGCGTGAACATTTTGTTTCTGGTTTTGGCTTGTGTTCTTCTCAGAGTCGGTTCGAAAGGTTCTCAAGGGTTGCCTCTGCTACCGGAAAGATGTCCTTGATTAGTGCCCTAGATATTTTGATGAAATCCTGCAGGTTTTTGATGAGAAAATCCCAAAACCAAAGCAGCAAGTAGAGCAAGAACAGGATGTGGATCGAATCAATGAATAGTTTGAAATCCAGTGTAACACAGAAGGGCTGCAGATAGACAAAGCAGGTATAATCATAAAGATTCAATCACAAATGGATAATACAAAAGATTTTATATGAAAACTGGACTGACTCTAGCCTCCAAGATAGCATCAAGCACTTCATGTGCACTCTTCTGGGTGAAATGGTGCTGGTTAGGAATGTGGGGCATAGGTGTCAGGCAAACACAGAAAATGACTTGGCCAAGCAACTGAATTCGGAAACAGTTAAAACGTAGAACCACAATAAGTGGTAGAAACAATTGAGTATAGGGGTCTTGGGGTGGGAGACCACTAGGCTTAACCTCCAAGGCCTAAAGCATGAAATGCCTATTTTATTTCGGTGTATCCTCCATGAAGGAAGGTACCTCCGCTCAGCTGAGTGGTAGGGGTTCAACTTCATGGGAGGCTAGGGTTACAACCCTAGTTACTTTGAGAGAGTGTACTTTAGACTTCAAAAGAGAGATAAAAATACTTAAGTTAGTCTTAGCATCAACAGAAGGGTTTTAAGGGGGGCTTGGCCTGGATCAAGCCCTCCGAGAAAGACATGGCACTGACTTTTTCTTACTGCCCCTATCCACATAGTGGAATTCCGTTTGCCATCTCTGGGGTGGCATGTGCTCTCCCTTAGTGTCCTGATAGACACTCTCTCCAGGCGGTAGGGTGACCTTGTTTAAGGTCATGTTGGTCAGTGAGACTACCCAATGTCGGGTACTTTCCTCCTCGGTGCATCCCAGGGATAACCAGCACTGCCTTGGAGCGGTCCTTGCGAATCTTCGCTACCGCCCTTGGAATGTCCCATCGGGGGCAATGGATCCACATCAAACCCTGATGCGGACCCCAGTGCTTCTTCCACGCGGAGTCCTGGGCGCTCCAGTACTTCTCGCAAACCCGAAGGTGGGCGGAGGTTCCTGAAGAGAACGCATCCAGGGCCAGATCGGAAGCTCCCAGGTCCGCAACCACTCGGCTCGCCACTTCTGGCATTACGCCGTACTCCTGGTTTGCTGGCCCAGCTGGCTTAGTCCCCAGCGCGGCTACTTCGAGCTGATTGCGTTCCGGGTGGATCCATTGGCACTCCACATGATGCTCAGGTGACGAAAGCCACGAGAGCTGGTCGTCCTGGTACAGGGTCATGGATGCCTGGGCCGGGAGATTGCCGGAGTCCGTCTCCATCATGAAGTCGTACCCAACGATCATGTCCCAGTCCATCTGGGCCTCGTAGGAGCGACCTTGCAGGAGGATATCTTTGCCGAGGTCCGGGCGGCTCAGCTCACGGTGGTTCACGAACTGCAGCCCAATGGCCGCTTCCCTCGTGCCTCCCACCATGTACCGGCCGTTCGCCACCTTCAGCCTGACAGGCTTCCGACTGTCGGTCAAGCACTCTGGCGGAGGTAAGCGAGCCTTGACCAAGCTGACCTGAGCTCCCGTGTCGACCAACACGTCGAAGACCTTCTCCACTTCCCCGCATAAGGCACGGACCTTAAGGTGCAACTGCCGCTCACCCCCAACACGGCGCACGGCGTGCAAGCTCAGGATCTCCGGCCGTTCCAGAAGCTCAATAAGCGACTGGTGCAGGTCGTGAACAATGGGCTCAGGCTGCCCATCTGCAGCATCCAGCTGCGGTCCGGGTGATCCTCTCATTCCTCGGAAAGATCTTGAAGCACATCAAATACGTTCTTGGTCGCGAAGGATGGACGGCTGCAAGGGTTTGTGCCTTCACTTGCCCCCACCCTGCCACTGCAACTGTCCTTCTTCTTGGGTGCCGGACCGGGCCTTCCGCCCGCGGCAATCCCTTTGTGCTCATTGTCTCCCGAATGGGATGGTGCGGCGCTTCCCGCACCACCATCCTGCGACCGCCCTAGCTGGGGCCCTTGGCTGCAGGGGCTCCGCTGAGGGGCGTCGCTTGTGGTAGCAGGGGTACTCTCCTCCGCATCAACCTCGTTGACACTCTTCTTCTTTCCCCCTTTGTTACCCTTCTTGTCCTTGTCCTTGTTCTTGTCGTCCGACTTGGGAACCCAGGACTTCTTGATCTCCTGGATCTCCTTGGCCAACTCGGTCCCCGCCGACATCAGCTTGGAGAGCTTGTCCTTGGTGACCTCCACCTTGGTCTCCCGGATACCCGCGGGTGCACGCTTTTTCGACCCGTGCACCTTCTTGTAAGCCTCCGTGTCGGCGTTGTGCATGGGACATGTTCGGTGGTCATGGTTGAACCCTTTGTTCCTTCCATAACACACGAAACAGCCCTGAGGGTGAGCTCGTATGAACTCCCCAAAGGACAGCGGAGGGTCGCCTATGCGGCGCGGTTCCTTCTTCTCCTTCTTCTTCCAACCCTTCTGCAGGGGCTTCCACTTTCCCCGGTTGCTCCCCGCGTTCAGGTTGTTGGCCGCGAAGGCAAAAACGGCCGTTTTGGCGGGCTCATCGTCGTCGTCATCGTCGTCGAGAGCCTCATTGCCATCGGCTCCCGCTGGGTCCATGGCAGATTCCCCGCCCAACCCTTCGACGTCACGGTCACCGGCCTTCAAGCCGCGGGTGTGGTGGAGATTCCGGTACTCTTTGAGCACTTCCTCTGCGACCCAATCCAAGACCTCGTCGCAGGTCATCCGCGCCGGGATGGCCTGCAGACGGAGGGTCTGGCCGCCCACGTCACACTCGTCGAGGCGCAACATCGCGGTCTTCTCGCGATCGCCCGTGACGGTGATGGGGAGGGCGTTCCGCAGCTCTCGCCGCTTGACATCCCGCGCCACATGCTTCTTTGTCCAAGCCAACACTTTTGGATGATACTCCTTGGGGAGCATCATCTTGAACGTGTGGTTGAACTTGGCTCTCTTGGCTTCCTTCTTGGTGACTCTCTTGATCCATGCGTCCGGCAGCATGGAGAGCAGGCGGGCCTGCTCGTCACCCTCATTCCAGTCCTCCACGTTGCGGCGGAAGAGGGTGTATTGCCCCCGGAAGTCTCGCCAATCCCGTAGGCGGATCTCCCGACCATCATGCTGAAGCTTGATGGCCCTCCACCGCTGGGCAGCCACCTGCGGAGCGTCCACACGCTCCTGCTCGTTGAGCCACTTGTTGGCTTCCTTGAGGGTCTTGATTTTCCCCTCCTTGGTCGCCACGAAGTATAGCTCTTGGAGCACCTCCGGCAGGCGCCACCTGAACCGTTTGAAGACATATTTTTCCGCCTCTGCGGGATCCATGTCTTCAGTGACGGTCATCGCCCAATCGTCTAGTTTCTCCAAGAAGCGGTCGAGGTTGAGGGGGTTGCCATCCTACGTGGGGGGCTTGATGTCCTTCAGGTCATCTCACACAGCGGCATCCGCGGCCTTAGAGACCATGAACGACGGCCGCGAGGTCGAACGAGGTTCCCATTGGCGTCCCCCACGGACTCCCATGGCCGCCACTTCCACCTCCTCCACGGTATCCATGTGGCTACGCCGTGGTTCGTCCATGTACGCTGAACCTAGATGTTCACGCCGTACTCCTTTCATGTATGCCTCCTCATCACGGCGCCGGCAGCTGCGTTCAGCGGCCTCCCGTTGTACACCACGCAGCGGGGTAATGCCGAACTCCTCCAGATCTTCCTCGCCTCCGCCGACATCCCACTCCACGTCCCCTCCAGGGACCTCATCTCTGAGTCCACCGTATCGCCCACCAGCCATTGTGATTGCCTCTTGGGCTGGTGCAGGGCGTCGGGGGCGTACCGGCGTCCGCAGTGGTGCACGGCGGTTGTGGTAGTCCGCACTGAGCCACTCGTCACGCCAATCCTCACTGCCACTGCTGGGCGGCATACGCTCGTTACGGCGGCCCGCGCTGTGATGAGAGGGGGCGCTGAGAGAGGGGGCAGTGGCGCTGGGGCAACTCCTAGGGGCTCCGCCGGGGGCGTGGGCTCTGCCTGGACCTGGTCCAGGTCCCCAGCCGTCGTCCGACGAGCCGGACTTCAGGGGTGGGTGGTCGCTGTCGACGCTCCCACGGCCTTCCAGCTCGTCCAACCTCTGCTGCAGGCCGTTGATGACCTTGTTCAGCAGCCTGGTCTCGCCCCTGGGGATGTCCAGCTCCCTCTGGGCAGCGGTGGCGACCTTGGCGATCTTGACCATCTCCGTCTTGGCGATGTCCAGTTCCCTCTGTGCGCCCGCGGCGACCCTGGCGATGCTGATCATCTCGCCTTTGCCCGTGTCTACCTCGCGCTCGAGGGACTGGACCCTCCTGCGGAGGTGGACGATCCACTGCCAAGTGGCCTCCGGGCCACCATCTTCCGGTGGGCCGTCGGGGTCCCCAGGGGGTCCTCCAGGAGGGCCTGCGCTGGGCCCACCCGGTCCAGGGGGTCCTCCCCCGCCAGGGGGTCCACCTCCGGGGGGTCCACCTGATGCACGTCCTCCAGGAGGTCCCGACGGGCCTCCGCCAGGGGGTCCCGGTGGGTCTCCGCCGGGTCGCCTCGGTGAGTCCGAGGACGGGGGTTTCTCCGTGTAACCCAAGTCCATGTCTTCATCCTCGTCCATGTCGCCCCACCTAGCCGTCTCGGTCTCGCACTCGGTGGATTCCGAGCTCCGGTAGGGAGGAGGGAGATCCTCACTCTCACCCTCCGGCTCCATGAGGACGTCTCCGCCTCCTCCACCAGCCATTACCCGGCGATGTCGGCGGTCTCGTCCGTCCCCATCGCTGGCGGTGAAGAAGGGGTCAAAGTCGTGGGGATGTCCGCCCGCTGGCCTCCGTGCCCTCTCGGGGGTCTTCCCCTTACCCCTCCTTCGTCGGTAGGCGGTGGGGCCACTGTCCCCACTGCTGCCGGTGTCGACCTCCTCCAGATCCAGCTTCATCTTGGAGGAGGCGTCTCCTTCGAAGAGCTTTCGAGGGGTTTTCACTCTGGATCCTCCCGGGGGTGTCTCGCGCTGAAGCTTGGCCTCCGCCTCCTCCATTGCGGTGGCCGTGGCTGCGGCAGCTCGCCTCTCGACCTCTTCTCGGGCACAGGCAGCCTCGGCTTCCCGAGCCCGCTGCAGCCGAGCCTTCTCAGCTTCCAACGCTGCCAGCTCCGCCTCGGTCTTGGCCCTCACCTCAGGGACCTTCCGTCGCGCGGCCTCGATGGCGTCCTTCCTGGCACGTCCGCTTGGGTCTTAGCCGTTGCTTTGGCGTGGGCCCTTTCCTCCGCCTCCTTCCTTGCCCTCTCTTGGGCAAGCGCCTCTTCCAATGCTTTCACCTCGGCCTCCTTACGGACAATGGCCTCCTGGGCCAGGCGGGCTTCCTGGGCGGCTGCTGCCACCTCACCCCTGACCCGGGCAGTCGCTGCCTCCTGGGCGGCTGCAGCCGTGAGTCCGGCCGCAATGGCCGCCACGGTCGAGGCATGGAAGGCCATGCCTCTGCCCCAATCTGCAGCCTCCTCCTAGGCAATGCCGACGGCGCCCTCCACGGCAGCGTTCTGCTGCGTGGCCCGTTGCCGGGCAACCCGAAGGTTGCAGGGCACCCCACAGGCGCGCTGGCAGGCGCCGGCCACGTCCCTTTGGTCGGGAGCGACGCTGCTGCTGGACCTGGCCTGGTCGGCCGGCATCCTCCCACGGTGGGCCGACTCCACGTCCCTGCTGGGTCCTGACTTCCTCAGGTGCAGCTGACGGGGCTTGGCCTTGGCCTTCTTGGCGACTCCGAGGAAGTCGCCAAGGGTGGTGTGGCCGGGGTGGTGACCGCCACTGGTCCGTTGGGGGCTCGGGGCTGGGGTTCCGCCCTTGGTCTTGTTCTCCGCGGCCTGGGCGGCTTCGGCGGCCAGGGATTCCTGGTACTCCCGCCATTTCTTGTCCCGCCTCTCGTCCACGGCGGACCGCTTCTCCTTCCCAGGGGACGCGCTGCTGTTGCTGCCCTGCAGTGTACGCTCGTTCCCCACTTCTGGGAACTTCTTTTCGATCATGTCCCATATAGAGACGTTGATCGTGGCACCCGACGGGTACTCGTTGGTGTTCTCGTCCTCATCAATCCCGTCAAGGCGCAGCCCTTCGCCGGGCCTGTCCGGGCGGGTCCAGACCCTCAAGCGCTTCTGGCGGAAGCGGTAGGCGTATCCTTCCACCCGCAGCCAGTCTTCCACTGCCTGCAGGCGGTCGGCGCCCATATTCTCGCGGAGCTCGAAGCTGCCGGGCATGCCGCCTTCGCACTGGGGGTTGCTGTGGCGGTAGTGCTGCCCCCATACCAACCCACGCAGTAGGCGCACTGCATGGGGGTGGGGCAGCGGCCACCTCTTGCCCGCCTCCTGCCAGATCACCATCGGTGCTCGTTCCCCTCGATGGACTAGTCCTGGGGGTGGCTGTTGAAGCGGTGGTTGCGGTCCACTCTATCTACAGGGCTGGGACCCAGACGCCCGATGGTGCTTGTGGAGGTGGCTGATGCAGCTGGGAGTGCGGCCGGTACTGGTTGGCCGAAGGAACTCGCTGATGTCGGAGTTCTGGTCGCTACACCTCCTTCACGGACTAGGCGCTGTTGCTGACGCTCGGGGCGATGCTCCGGGCGGCGCTGCGAAGCCCGTGGTGCTCGGGGTTCAGGTGGCCCCGAGTGGCACGCGAGGAATGAATAACCCCGCGGCGGTGAAACGCCTTTGACGCGTTCCCGTGGGGGGCCTGGCCACGGGACGCTGCGGCGGACACGCACAAGCAAGCAGGCAGGCAAGGCACTGCGCTCACAAGGGCATCCTCATGCTCGTGTCATGTGACAAAGCGTTTCAGGATCCTTGCGACTCTGAAACAAGGGAACAAATTTATGTACAGCAACACATCAGGATATGTACACATGGGGTTAAGACTGGACTGGGGTAAGGGCATCACAGGACAATAGACACTCAGTCCCAACTCATATCCCAATCCCAGGTCCGTCCCTTTCAGTGGCTGGCAGGGGCGGGGGCTCAAACACAACCCATGCCCTACTCAGTCCGGACCCTGAAACCCTGCCAATAGCGGAGGGTGTCCCGCCCAGCCACAGGCGAGTTCCTGGGAACCAAGGAGCTCCATGGCCGACCAACAGTGTCTCCCTACCCCCCCTAACGGCAGGTCCGAACTCCTCTCTGAGCGAAAGATAAGGCCCCGCCATTATCCCCTAGGAGTTGGTAGCTGAAAATGGGCTGTTTCAGCCCAGACTGATGTTAGCTCGAAAAACTTTAAAATTGACCCCTCGTCCGGACCATCCAGAGGTAGGGACGAGGCAACTGACCCTATGCCCTTCAAGTACGAACTCCTTGGACCCTTCACCCAACCTGGTTCCCCCTGAGCCCCCGGCATCAGGGCACCATGGGTTCATCAGGTGGGGTCATGATGCAAAAATCACCAAAATTGGCGTCATTCCCACGCGTGAGTCGCCCGGCCAGGGCAAGGCCAATGGCTCAGAGGATAGGAGGCAGGACTTGGGAGCTTTATCTCAGTGCATGATCTGAAATTAGGTCCGGGCTCCTTGTGGGCAATGAGATATGGGGCCGCCAATCGACCACACGGGGGGCTGAAATTAGGGTCCCAAAAGGGGGTCATTTTGGCTGCTCAAAATGAGTCAAAATCGGGGGTATCTCCTATGGTAGGTCTCCACGCCGGCTTGGAGATCGGATCCGCCAATCCATATGCGATTCACTGGGAGTCCAACAGAGAATCACACATACGTGGCTCTCAAGGATCTCCATGGCCCTCGGTGTGGTGATGATCCCAACTGGGTCCACAAGCGCCAAAATGGCAAAATCGGCCGTCTCGGTCGACTGTCCAGGGTAGGAACCCTTGGCGATTTTGTCGCGCCAAGCCTTGATTCACGACCACTGATATCCCCTTTGGTCCCATGCCCCGGGCTATGACCTGCTGTCACACTGGCTGCTCACTGTTCATCGAGGGGATGAACACGCGGATGGGGCAGAAAGCCGCATGCGGTGCAAAGGGGGGGATCATGGATCGCACCAAAAATTGAATGACTCCGGATGAGCCGGAGGAGCAAATGCGAAACTCAATGGTGTTGAACACTTGGTCGGATGCTACAATAATCGCCACTCCTTTCTAGCTGGATCCCGTGCCCCATGGAGATATGGTAGTTCCAATATGGCATACAATGGCAAACACAGCACAATTTGGCCAAAATGGCCCGCACTCATGACTCCATATCTCCAGGGGCACGGCGAGGATCCTTCCCACCAAAGATGCTATGGACACAAAGGACCTAGGTCCCAATATATGCTGCTTGCCAACCCTCATGGTCGCCTCTAGCTATTTTCCCCATTGGAGGGAAAGTGACACACAAATGGGGCAGAATGGCAACATACCCCAAATTGGGTGACTCACAACTCTCCCTTCAAGAGGAGAGGCCACATGGGGAAACACCCCATTCGATGCGGGTTTATGTGCCCTCTCCGAATTGCCCTTACCCTTGGTCAAGTGGCGCACGCAACCTCGGGGGTGAAATCAGGGGGAGAAGGGGTTTGTGGCCATTCTGGGCAAAAGGGCCAAAATTCACCCAAAAGTGGTCACTCGAAAAATCGTATCTCCGTATCACAAGAGAAAGGAGCCTCGGGCTTTTGCACGGATGCAAACCAAAGCTTTGCTTCCCTTTTGCAACAAGGGTTGAGGTTCAAAGCATAATGGAACCATTTTTAACACCTCAATCCTTGAAGCACACTATTTATGGGAAAAAGTGCATATATCGGCGATATTGGTATGTACATATCTTTGGGTCATTGAGGAACAAAAATATGAGCAAACATTTTCGGAGTGGGCCCATAGTAGGTGCCTTCAAATATGCCCACTATGGTTAGATCGTCTCCGCCCACTCATGTCATTGGTGCTTGCATATGAGCGCGTGTGCAAAGAGGCAGTATGGCACGCGTGCTCACAAGGCGACTTTATATAAAATAGAAGACAAGGTTGTAAAAATCAACCAAGCCATCCACGATGTCCTTCCTGGTCCCTACTTTACATATTGCTTGGTTCAAGGCTCCACTCCCCACAGGCTTTGAGTACGAGCCTCGGGGGATTGGCCATTTTGGCCTAATTTTCGACCAAAACTTGCCCTTTTTCGAAAATAGAGTTTTGGTTCGCATTGAATTGCGTGGAGCCATCGTTGAGTTGGCTCGAAAATCAAAAAAGGCCTAGGGCTTTTGGTCTTGTGAGCATTGTGTTCGGTTATTAAGGTTCATGCTCAGAAGGCCACAAAGTTAGCGTTTGCGCACGCAAACGACTTGGGTTTGCGAAACCCATAGGCTGCCTAAAACATCCCTATAGTCCTCTTCCCTATGCAAAGTGATATGCCCATGTGAAAGGGGCATGGATGAAAGGCATAGGGGGGGAATATAGGGTTCCGTCCAAACTCATGGTCCTTGAGAACCATGAGTTCAAGCGATTGACGGAAAAGCTGATTTTCTCTCAGACGCAACGGCGAAAAATTCTGCCGAACACACCAGATGAAAGTACAAGAAAAACCCTCTAGATCCAGCCCTTGAGTTCCTTTAGAACCTCAAAGGTACTCAAGAAAAACCCATCATAAAACTCGCCACGGAGAAGCGACGAAAGCGCGCGAACAGGCGACAACAGGCGGCGATTTCACGACAATTAGAAATTGCGGTAGAAATCGGGTATTTCAGCGATTTCTAACCGAAAATCGACCAAGACAATAAAATTATGGTAATTCTACATCGATTTAATGGTTAGGGATCGGATTCCAGATCTCGCGGATTAGAGAACAGGGATATCCCGCTGACACCCGGTGTCAACGGTTTCCGCACGGGTGTGACAGCTGACGGCTCACAGGCCTCTGGGCCATGGGCTGTAGGTTCTGTGTACCGCTTCACTACGGGATGACAAAAATGCGATCTCTTCACACTTGCCTACTGATAGGGGTGGTTTTTCGGGCAAAATCGTCACGGATGGCAATCCCAGCACCCTGCTCCATCCAAATCCCTCTCAAATGACAAATGCTGACATCATGCAACAAGAGAGGGCTCATTTGGGGAAGGGGAAGGCTCCAAAGGGCGCTTGGAGGACAACTGGGTGTCCCAAACCTCGGAGTTCTTACCCTCAGGAGTGGTAGGCACCCTTTGTGGCAAGTTCAAATAACATTGCCTACAAATTACAAGCAACTTGGTAATTTTCTTGGCTGTGGCCATGGCAACACCTTCGGCAAAATCAATGTTCCTTTCTCTAGGAGTCAACTCACGGCACTCCTTCCAAGCGAAACCTTTGCGGTGAGCCACACAGCAACCTGCGGTGGTCTTGAAGGTTGGCTTGTCACCACCTGCAAACAAAAAGGACACAACAAATTAAAACTCTAAATTGTGGCAATGACGAGATCGGAAATGCACAAGGAAGCATCTCACAAAACTGTTCCCAATGCCTTGAACAATCGTGATTCAAATTGAACAACAAAAACAACCCTCACAAACGAGGACCATAATGTCATCATTCATGCCAAAATCACAAATTACCCTTGAAATCGCAACTTGACCTTGCTAGATTCGAACATATGGTAAGCACAGCCCATACCTTCGGACATATTGGCGAAGTGCGCCACAGCCAGAAAAGCTACGAAACCAAGTGCCAAGCACAACCAAAGGCGAAACATGAAAACGAGCTCTGCGATACGGTCATTCATTGCGAAACACGACAAATGGTGCTGGAAATGCTCGCAAGCAACTAACAGCCATCTAATTGATGCAATCGACACAAAAATTTTGAGATTCGACAACCCTGTAAATTACAAAATCTATCAAAACGGCCACAAAAGTGCTAGAAGTTTAGCATGAATCGATCCGCATCAAAATTCTCTAAATAAATATATGCACAGATCGTGCAGGAACCCGAATCGACTTTATGTCCAGCTGGTGCTATAGTGATAGGCCGAATTCAGTGCCGGCGGGAGAAGAGTGGACCTCACCTGAGATTGTGGGTGAGAGCAACGTGCCAAATTTCTCAAAGCGCGCAAACTCCGATGGCCGCCGGCTGCTGCGGAAGGGGCAGTTTGGGAATGGCTATGCAGGACTACGGCTTAGGACTACGCGTAGGACTAAAGGATCTGTCCACATTGCGCACGCGCATCCACCGTCAAATTTTGACAGAACTGAAAACCTTTTTGTTTTATCACAGTACATTTCTGACAGGGGGGACAGATGCATCGCGTGCCAGGTTAAGGGATGTGCATTTCCTGGCGCTCCGTAGCTCTTCATTTCGCAAAACTATGTCTGCCAAAGCCACTGCCACTGCTGCTTGGGACTGGAAGGACCCTGAGGCCGCAAACCAGGCTCCGGGTCCCCACCCAATCAGCGCACCCATCCAAGTACCCCCATCGCCACCCCACGACCCTCATGTGCTGCCCCCCAAAAGATTTAAGAAGCCATGGAAGGGAAAAATTGGAAAGAGAGGCAAGGAAATCGAGTTGCCGGACGAGGCGTACGAGAAGGATGCGGAGACTCCCACGGAATATTGGTGGGCCGGCCCGGATGGTATGTGGTTGCAAACATTTCGATTTGGTTGTGCGTTTCACGTCGTTTTCATGGAAAATGTGTGCTTTCCCTATCCTACCTCCATCCTACCTATTCTTTGTGTTGCAGAAGAGGATGAGGTCGCCTTTGATGGGCTCCAACCATGGCATGTCAATTGGTATGACGGCCTTGGCGAACGACAATGCCACCAACTTCAACACCAAGCGCAATGAAAAGAAGAAGGAGAAGAAGCGCAAGAAGGAAGACCCATGGAAGAAGGAGAAGAAGCGCAAGAAGGAAGACCCATGGAAGAAGCCGAAGACCCATAGAATTTGGCATGGCGCGAAATTCAACCAGACGACCCACACGTGCAATGGCAAAAGGAGATTGATATTGAGCGCTTGGCTGACATTGCTCGTACTCCAAGTCCAATTCCAAGTCCAACTCCACCGGGCACGCCAAAGCACTCCCCGGAACCACGAACCGAGGCGGAAAGTGGTATGCACCGCTACGCACCATTGCACCATGGCAGGTGTTACATGGTTCCGTTCCTTCACCGTCAACCCTTGTTTACAGCAACAATGGAGCAAATAAAGAAGGACTGGAAGGGGAGACGCCGTTGGCCGGAGCCACACGCCGAGGGTGCACCCAAGACGCCAGGCGAGCGAGGTATCCCCGTGGTGTCGTCACTTGTTTGCTTGTGCTTTCTGTGTTCATTGTGCATTTTCTGTTGTTTGCCCCTTTTTTCTCCCGCACATTGTACATTTGTTGGTTGGTTTGTTTAGGGAGAAAGGGTGCGGAGGAGCTCATTCGGAGGATGAAGGAGCGCCGGGAAGCCAAGGACCGTGAGGAAAAAGCGAAACGTAAGGAGTCAGGTATGTGCCTTTCCCATCCTCTTTGCCGTGCTGTGACAATGGCCCATTACGGGCCCATATATGTATAGAAGCGTGTTTGGGTGTTGTTTGGGTTAGGTGACACAACCTTGGAGTGAGGTTTGGGAGCGCGCCTCTCGTCTTTGAGGCCTTAGCAATGGCCCATTACGGGCCCATATGTGTATAGAAGCATGCTTGGGTGTTATTTGGGTTGGGTGACACAACATTGGAGTGGGGTTTGGGAGCGCGCCTCTCGTCTTTGAGGCCTTAGCAATGGCCCATTACGGGCCCATATGTGTATAGAAGCGTGTTTGGGTTTTGTTTGGGTTAGGTGACACAAGCTTGGACCGGGGTTTGGGAGCACGCCTCTCGTCTTTGAGGCCTTAGCAATGGCCCATTACGGGCGCATATGTGTATAGAAGCGTGTTTGGGTGTTGTTTGGGTTAGGTGACACAACCTTGGAGTGGGGTTTGGGAGCGCGCCTCTCGTCTTTGAGGCCTTAGCAATGGCCCATTACGGGCCCATATGTGTATAGAAGCATGCTTGGGTGTTATTTGGGTTGGGTGACACAACATTGGAGTGGGGTTTGGGAGCGCGCCTCTCGTCTTTGAGGCCTTAGCAATGGCCCATTACGGGCCCATATGTGTATAGAAGCGTGTTTGGGTTTTGTTTGGGTTAGGTGACACAAGCTTGGACCGGGGTTTGGGAGCACGCCTCTCGTCTTTGAGGCCTTAGCAATGGCCCATTACGGGCCCATATGTGTATAGAAGCGTGTTTGGGTGTTGTTTGGGTTAGGTGACACAACCTTGGAGTGGGGTTTGGGAGCGCGCCTCTCGTCTTTGAGGCCTTAGCAATGGCCCATTGCGGGCCCATATGTGTATAGAAGCGTGTTTAGGTTTTGTTTGGGTTAGGTGACAAAACCTTGGAGTGGGGTTTGGGAGCGCGCCTCTTGTCGTTGGCACACTTTACTGCATGTATCTTTTTTGCAGCATTGGTCAGCACCATGAAGAATGACGAGGTGCTGGCCATCGCCGACCCCAAGGACCCCGAGCTCCTGCGGTTCAGTGTGGGGGAAACCTTCGACGCCAACGTCAAGGTCTTGCAGGCCGTGGTTCCCCGGCCCGAAAGCAAGGGCCCGCGCGACACTTACATCGTGCGCCGGGTCTGCCAGGTACCCCCCTTCGCGAGGTGGCGCCGCGGGGTTCGCGAGGGTGACGCATTGCCCTCCACATGGGACCCCCCGGCGGTGGTTGTGGTTGACGAGGAGGGCAATACCTTCATGCGGGAATGGTACTGCCCTCAAGTCACCATTAGTTCTTTTTGGGACGCCAAGAAGAACACCAAAAAGAGGGAGGAACATTCCGGAATGTTCCGGGGGTGGGGGAGGGGGGCCAACCAGAAACATTTTTTTTCGGGATTTCTGACTTCGCGACCGTCAAGGTCGCGGAGGACAGAGAAGAGCGGGGTTTGCCCGTATGGGCAAACGAGGAGGTGGAGTGGGAGGTGCCCTGCGAGCTCCTCCTGCCCCTTGCGCACCCATTGGGCCGGGGTGTGCGCAAAATGTTTTGGGACAAGGGGGACTTGGGGCACGTGAGGGTGTTGGCGCACCAACACGCGGAGGAGGTGTACCAAAGGGGGGAACATCTCCGCCTCCGTGAGTGGTCGCCCGACGACGTCACCGACTACGAGGAGCGCCTGCGGTATTTCGAGGGGGACCATGTTTTTGTGGGGGGGGAAGGGGTGGAGGGGGCCGAAGAGGAGGAGGGGGAGGAGGCCGAAGAGGAGGAGGGGGTGGAGGCTGAAGAGGAAGAGGGGATGGAGGCCGAGGAGGAGGAGGTGGAGGAGGCCGAAGAGGAGGAGGTGGAGGAGACCGAAGAGGAGGAGGGGGGGGAGGAGAAAGAGGAGGAGCGGAAGGCCCCGGTGGACATTGAACCGGAGTTGAGTATTGAGGTGGACGTCGACGCACCCCCCCAGCCCCCCGCCCCCCCGGCCCAAATCAAGCCCGAAGGGCGCGGGGCCCTTCCCCCCCCCAAAGCCAGCCCCCAAGCACGGTCCCGCCATGGATGCCCCCCCCAAACCTCCCGCCAAGGGTGCCGTATGCCGGAAGCCTCAGCCGGCGTACAAGTATGGGGGCAAGAAGTTGGTGGAGAGTGCGAGCCATGGCACGCTCCGAGAGGTCCCGGATGTGTATTACATCCCGGGTAGCTGGGTGGACCGGCGCCACCCCCTGACCCTCCGGCGGTTGGGTGCCCCCCGTGGCGCTCCGGGTGTGGGGCACCTGTATGCCCTGTTTTTTGACGCCCATCCGGACGGCACGATGCGCACGCGCGTGTGTGAGACGGGTGGTGCGGGGTATGCCGAGTTTGAGTACATATGTACCCACCTCAGCACTCTGTTTGAGGGGGTCCCGGGGTGCACCAAAGTGCCCTCGGTCCACTTTTGGGTGTCCCCGCCTAAGCGGGAGACAAAGTTTTCAGGGCGGAGGAACGGGAATAGTGGGGTTGCGCAATGTGCGTTGCTTTTGGCACTCATTTATGGCGCATTGGATCAAGAGATGACATTACGTCCCCCTTGAGGACCTCCCCGGAGTCGGCGCGGGCGTGGAGTTCACGACCGTTGCCGAGATGTGGGGGGGTGTTGCCATGTTGGCTGCATGGGGGTGGGGGGGCATGGCGCGTAGGCCGGGCCAGCGGCCCTCCGGCAAGCTGGGCGCCGTGTGCGACGAGGTGACGGCCATGGTGGAGGCCCGGACGGATGAGCCTCCCCTCGTGCCATTGTCTTCGGTGGGGTACTTTGCGTTGGCGCTTGCGGGTGAGGAGTCGTTGCGCGTGCCGTTTGGGTGTGTTGTGCCCTACTCTTGGGGGGGGCGTTTTGGAGAAATCCAAAGGTTCGTGTCCGAGGGGAGGTGGGAGAAGGTTAGGACGGAGGCCAAGCGCAGCGGCAGGGTGCAACAAAGGGTGTGGTTGGCCCAATGGGTGTCGGGGGGCGAGGGGCGTAAGGGGGTTGCACACAAGCAACCAAAGGCACGCGTGGGTAGGAAGAGGAAGTTGACGGTGGGATAAGGGGAATGGGTGCCACGTGCCCCTTGTGGTGGGCTCCCGAGCGGGGCCATATTCAATCCATTCCAGGGGGGGGAGGGGTGCAATACGGGGCCCCATGTGCCCTCTAACCCCATGCTTGACCCCAACGACCCACGTGCCAAGGGGAAGACGCACGGTGGGAGCGCGCCCCTTGTCATGGGCCCCCAAGCGGGGCCATGTTTCATCCAATTCAGGGGAGGGATGGGTGCAGTACGGGCCCCCATGTGCCCTCTAACCCCATGTTTGACCCCGTTGCACCACGTGCCAAGGACACGACGAATCGAGGGAGCGCGCCCCTTGTCATGGGCCCCCAAGCGGGGCCATATTCAATCCATTCCAGGGGGGGGAGGGGTGAAGTACGGGCCCCCATGTGCCCTCTAACCCCGTGCATGACCCCGTTGCACCACGTGCCAAGAACACAACGAACCGAGGGAGCGCGCTCCTTGGTATGGGCCCCCAAGCGGGGCCATATTCAATCCATTCCAGGGGGGGGAGGGGTGCAGTACGGGCCCCCATGTGCCCTCCAACCCCATGCATGATCTCAACGACCCACGTGCCAAGGGGAAGACGCACGGTGGGAGCGCACCCCTTGTCATGGGCCCCCAAGTAGGGCCATGTTCCATCCAATTCAGGGGGGGAATGGGTGCAGTAAGGGCCCACATGTGCCCTCTAACCCCATGCATGACCCCGTTGCACCACGTGCCAAGGACACGACGAACCGAGGAAGCGCGCCCCTTGTCTTCGCACGACGTCACTCAGATTGCATTCCATTACTTCTTTGCCTTGGCTCTGCCCTTGCCCTTGCCTTCACCGCCCCCTTTCTTGGGCGCCGGTGGTGCAGGGTTCAGAATTTGATCCAAGGGAAAGTATGCGGCATCCGTTGTTGGCACAAACGCGGGGTTGGGCCAACATTGCATGCCCAAGGACAATGGGACTTGTGAGCCTTGCGTGTATAAGTATGGATGCGAAATGGGAATTTCACTACTTGGGGTGGCTTGAGAGAAGGGGAGGGTTGGGGGTTGCAACGATTGGGTGCTAGACGTAGCCTGGGAGGATTGCACACCCTGAGACAAAGGGGCAATACCGGAGGGTGGTGGAGCCGGAAGGGAGGGTGTGAATGGGGAAGGGGGAGGCACCCTGCGAAGCATAACTACATCATCACTCCCCTCTTCATGAATCGGTTGGTTAGCAAAAGGCACTGGGGGGTTAGCGGGGACGAAGTGGGGTACAAACGGGGGGATGACGTACGCTTGTGGTGGTGGTAGGGAGGGGGGTGGGACATCGGGCTCCGCGGTGTTTTTCTTTTTCATCTTTCCGCCGGTAGCCATCTCCGATGCCTTTCGTTTTTGTGCTTTGGTGGGTGGCTTTGCTGGATTGTCCGCTTTAAGGTCACCCAATGGTTTCCCTTGCGTGTCAATCCACGTCCGCAAAGTAAATCTAGCATCTTCAAGGCGTTCTTGCGAAACAATCGCCACATCCACAAACTCCCTAGCCAAGGCACTCAATTGCAACCGGTTGCTTATTCTTTGGACCTCCCCTTGGCGCACCAGTAGTGCCGCCTCACCCTCCCCCTCGGGAACGATGCCTTCCACACTCGGTGCCTCCACGGGACAAGGACCGACACGCTCATGGTTGTGGTAAAGCTTCCCAGCCACGTTCCGGGACATAAGCTCCAACTCCTCATGCATGGGAGGGTCCTCCAAGAAATATTGGGAATGCACAAGGCCCAAGTGGAAAGCGGCGAATGCGTCGTCCCACAATACCCGCCAAAAATTCCTGCAGGGCATCCCAAGCATGGTAGGAAATGCACAATTGCACACCAGGTCACGGTACAAGGTGTAGGTGGTAGATCCAACGGAGGTCCGGACCGGCTCCGAGAGTTGAACATAGTCAGCTACATTGGTTCCTTGTCTGGAAACTTCAAAGATGGCTGCATTAGGCGCGGGCGTCCCCATTGTGGGGGGGGGATCGTACTCCAAAAAATCCTCCACCCCCCTTGTGGGGTCAGGACAGTTGTCAAAGGCGGGAGGGGCCAGAGCCTCGTATGTGTGGTCCGGCAACCTTTTCATGTCGTACCCAAAGGAAAGGAGCATCTGATGGGCTGCCTCATCCCTTCCCCATCCGGTCAGCCGGTCCTTCATTGCCTCTTACGGCATTGGAAAAATTTGCTGGGCCGTCTCATGCCGGGAGCGAAAGGAGCCCGTTGTCACGCGTGTGTCCAGACGCCCCCATTTCAAAATCAGCTCCCCCACAATGACCATGAGTGCGTCAAAAACATCGTTCAACTTTTTCCGCTTGGTTAGGCCGCCCTCCTTTGCCCACCTATGGATGCCCTCCACTCGTTGTGTGGACACAATCCTACGTGTGAAGACACCCACCTGAAAACAGCGTGCCCAGCGTCGCACCTTGTCCCCCCCCCACGTAGCACTCAAATATGCATGTCCACTTGAAAGGATTGGGTCTGCAAGAATTTCAACATTCCACATGTGCTCAAAGACAACAATGGAGACTTGGCGGTGTGCACGGGCCATGAGGCGGACCAATTTAGTGAAAGTGTTGTGGCCAAGAACGCCGCTCAGGTTCTTGGCCACATTCTTGGCAATGTGCCAGTAACACCAGAAGTGCTTGGCATTGGGGAAAACCGTGGCAACGGCCCCCGAAGCCTTCACACATGCATCCGTGAACATGACCACCGGCGCGATGCCCACGGCCGCCAACCAGTGGGTAAACTGGTACTCAAAGTCGCGAGTTTTTTCGCCCACGACAATGGCTTGGCCCATGAGCACTGACTGCCCATAGTTGTTGACCCCCACGAAGGGGCCAATGTTCAGGTTATACCTATTGCTTTGATAGGTATTGTCGTGGAGGATCAGATATGGGAAGCGCCGGGCAATAGCAATTTGCTCGACGCTCATCCAGAAGACATGGGATAGTTTCCCAATGTCATCCTTCACCACATGGGTGTATGACCCATGTTTGCCCTTTTCCTCAAGGCGGTTGACCAACTGATGGGCATCCAGCGTTGAGGAGTACCCTTTGTGATCATAAATGTTTTGCACCTGTTTTGCTGTGATCTCGACTCCGCGGTTCCGCATGAAATGTACCACGTTGCGGGGGGGCATGAAGGCTTGTCCCAAGTTCATGATTAAATTGGCATCCTCACGGGACAAATCCACCGGACCAAGGAATTTTTTTTGCTTGGCCGTTTGCGGTGGATGGTTATGGTCTAGGCGGAGTCCTTTGGGACTCACGGACCACACCTCGCGCAGGCCATCCTTCCGGCGAGAAATGTACACATTGAAGGGACAACAATCCTCCTTTGACTCCAGTGCTTATGTTGGCACCGTCCTACTATCCTCGGGAAGGACCCCGGATGGGGCTGCGTTACGATTGTGCTGCTTTTGGCGGCCTACTTTGTGGCAAGAAAAATATGCTTGGCCTTTTTTTTTATCGTCACGACGACTGAGAATATAGCCGTTCTGATCCGCCCAATCCCCCATGCGGTCACAAACTTCTTGGTGACTAGAGCCGGCAAACGCATGCACAACCGGCTCCCAAGTGGCACCCATCTCCGCAAACTTCATGCTGGCATCTTCCTCATCATTATCTTCCTCATCGGAGCACGCTTCATATGGGTCTTCTTCGAGGACCTCCGATGGTGCCGGGGACAAGGGAAGGGGACTGTAGTTGAGCTCAGATGATGTGTCTGACATCTGTGTCTCAAAAATAGTAGAACAGATGCGCTTGATGCTGGTATTTATAAAAATACGCTGTTCAGCCCAACCGATCCATTAAATCAGAAAATCAATTCCATTTTTTCCCCATTTTCAGTTAATTCAAGCGCAGGCGCCAGATGTGGGCAGATTCTTTAGTCCTACGCGTAGTCCTAAGCCGTACTAGCCTTCAGCCCGCGCAAATGCGCGGGTAGCCTTCAGCCCGCGCAAATGCGCGGGTAGAAAATTTGGTGACCCAAATTTTTTCTGATAAATGTAGATTCTTTGCCCGCGCTATGCGCGGCAGAACTTGAGCCAAGCCTTGAGGTATTGCCAGAAAATGTAGACGGGCTCTAGACGGCATTTTTTATCGCACCATGCACCTGAAGCACACACATGTCCGGCAAATGGACACATCTTCCAAGTGTCTATTTTATCTCGGTTCTTCCCGCACTCCCACGGTCAGCGGCTTACAAGATACACTTTCTAAGTGTCTGTTTTATTTCGGTATAACACGGTGTACACACATGTCCGTTGCTGAAACAATACACTTTCTGAGTGCCTATTTTATTTCGGTATACACCTGTAGTATACACATGTCCTGTAGTATACACATGTCCGCTGCACCAAAATACTCAATGGAGTGCGGGTGCATACCGAACTAAAATAGACGCCCAGAAAGTGTACCCTTGTGGCCCCTCAGTCCGGGGGTCTCCAACCACAGTAGGGTCCAAGTAGAGTAGGCTTAACCAAGGGCCTGAGGAGAAGTGCCTACCCATGCCCAGGAGGAATCCCACAAGAAGTGCACCAATTCCTGATTAGTCAACCCTGGATGAAGTATGCCATACCTGATTTACGCAGCTGCCTGTGAGATGTGTGCGACGCGGTTGCGCTGCGCGCATTCGCACTCACGGATGAGTTTGTTGCGACAGGCTGCTGGCCGACAGGCTGCTGGCCTACAGCGCTGCACGAACGACCACCACCAGTACTGCAATGAGGCAGGAATTTCGCTCTAAATTGCTCGGGACAGAAAGGAGAACTTAGGAGTTTGGCAGAAATTGATTGGCAAATGCGCACTTCGTTGCCGGCGCTGGCGCCAAGGATAACATCGACGGAAAGCGCTAACAGGTGGTTCTGGGAGTAGTTACTGGCGGTTAGCGCCCGCTCGGCCAACTGAACAGCCACAATCGGCGAAGATGCAACCATACTGCACATCGATCGATGCGCCTCAAAAATGCGCATACATCTGTGTAATAAAAAAAAATGCCGCCTTGTAGCATAAATTATTTTCTGCGAGGCGCACACGCGCGCCACCGCCAAGCCCGCGCCTGGACACGACGACGACGACGACCAGTTTGAAAATAATAGAAACTAGTGCGAATGCCCGCGCTTGAAGCGTGGGCTATATCACCATATCACCATAGCACCATATCTCACACTGCACCGCATTTCACGTACCCAATACAACACACCCCATGTCCCGTGCCTCATATCCCGTACCTCATGACTCATGTCTCAAACATCATATCCCGTACTCTATGAGTGAAATATACCCCTCCTAAGCTGTACTCTGACACCACATTTGACACCGCGATTCGCATATTCCATATTTCCAAACACATTACCCATGCCTCACACTGTGTACAACATACCGCATATCCCGTACCTCGTATCCCGTACCTCATGACTCATGTCTCAAACCTCATATCCCGTACTCTATAAGCGAGAGCGCCACTGCTGCCTGTTTGCTAAAATCGCCAAAAGTCAACAGGCGGGATTATTCGTGCAGATACCCGGAACATCGATTGTGCAGTACATACAGGTTTTCAAAACACACGATTCCATGATTTCAGATTGATTTCTCGTGCCAGAAATCGAAATCGCAAATCCGCCAGATGCCATTTGACGGGCACGCGCGCGCGCCAGCAGCAGCGTGCACAATTGGGAGGATTTTTTGGGTATGACGATCGACGACAACGACGACGACGACGACGACGAACGTCCATACCACAATTAAATATATTAATGTGTACAACATACATACCGCATATCCCGTACCTCGTATCCCGTACCTCACGCAAACATCATATCCTATACTCTATGAGTGAAATTTACCCCTCCTAAACTGTACTCTGACACCACATTTGACACCGCGATTCGCATAATCCATATTTCCAAACACATCACCCATACCTCACACTGTGTACAACATACCGCATATCCCGTCCCTCGTATCCCGTACCTCATGACTCATGTCTGAAACCTCATATCCCGTACTCTATAAGCGAGAGAACTGTCACCACTGCCGCCTGTTGGCTAAAATCGCCAAAAGTCAACAGGCGGGATTATTCGTGCAGATACCCGGATAATCGATTGTACAGTACATACAGATTTTTAAAAGAAGTGATTGCATGATTTCAGATCGATTTCTCGTGCCAGAAATCGAAATCGCAAATCCGCCAGATGCCATTTGACGGGCTCGCGCGCGAGCCAGCAGCAGCGTGCACAATTGGGCGGATTTTTTGGGTATGACGAACGACAACGACGACGACGACAAACGACGACAACGAACCATAGCACAATTAAATATAACTAGTGCGAATGCCCGCGCTTGAAGCGCGGGCCATATCACCATATCACCATAGCACCATATCTCACACTGCACCGCATTTCACATACCCAATACAACACACCCCATGTCCCGTGCCTCATATCCCGTACCTCATCACTCATGTCTCAAACATCATATCCCGTACTCTATGAGTGAAATATACCCCTCCTAAGCTGTACTCTGACACCACATTTGACACTGCGATTCGCATATTCCATATTTCCGAACACATCACCATGCCTCACACTGTGTACAACATACCGCATATCCCGTACCTCGTATCCCGTACCTCATGACTCATGTCTCAAACCTCATGTCCCGTACCCTATAAGCGAGAGCGCCACTGCTGCCTGTTGGCTAAAATCGCCAAAAGTCAACAGGCGGGATTATTCGTGCAGATACCCGGAACATCGATTGTGCAGTAGATACAGGTTTTAAAAACACATGATTCCATGATTTCAGATCGATTTCTCGTGCCAGAAATCGAAATCGCAAATCCGCCAGATGCCATTTGACGGGCACGCGCGCGCGCCAGCAGCAGCGTGCACAATTGGGCGGATTTTTTGGGTATGACAAACGACGAGAACGACGACGACGACGACGACGAACGTCCATACCACAATTAAATATATTAACTAGTGCGAATGCCCGCGCTTGAAGCGCGTGCCATATCACCATATCACCATAGCACCATATCTCACAGTGCACCGCATTTCACATACCCAATATGACACACCCCATGTCCCGTACCTCATATCCCGTGCCACATCACTCATGTCTCAAACATCATATCCCGTACTCTATGAGTGAAATATACCCCTCCTAAGCTGTACTCTGACACCACATTTGACACCGCGATTCGCATATTCCATATTTCCAAACACATGACCCATGCCCCACACTGTGTACAACATACCGCATATCCCGTACCTCGTATCCCGTACCTCATGACTCATGTCTCAAACCTCATATCCCGTACTCTGTAAGCGAGAGTGCCACTGCTGCCTGTTGGCTAAAATCGCCAAAAGTCAACAGGCGGGATTATTCGTGCAGATACCCGGAACATCGATTGTGCAGTACATACAGATTTTTAAAACAAGTGATTGCATGATTTCAGATCGATTTCTCGTGCCAGAAATCGAAATCGCAAATCCGCCAGATGCCATTTGACTGGCACGCGCGCGCGCCAGCAGCAGCGTGCACAATTGGGAGGATTTTTTGGGTATGACGAATGCCCGCGCTTGAAGCGCGGGCCATATCACCATATCACCATAGCACCATATGTCACACCGCACTGCATTTCGCAAACCCAATACAACACACCTCATTTCCCGTACCTCATATCCCGTGCCACCTGACTCATGTCTCAAACATCATATCCCGTACTCTATGAGTGAAATTTACCCCTCCTAAATTGTACTCTAACACCACATTTGACACCGCAATTCGCATAATCAATATTTCCAAACCCATCACCCATACCTCACACTGTGTACAACATACCGCATATCACGTACTTGGTATCCCGTACCTCATTACTCATGCCGCAAACCTCATATCCCGTACTCTATCAAACATCATATCCCGTACTCGATGAGTGAAACTTACCCCCCCTAAACTGTACTCTGACACCGCATTTCACACCGCGATTCGCATAATCCATATTTCCAAACACATCACCCATGCCTCACACTGTGTACAACATACCGCATATCCCGTACCTCGTATCCCGTACCTCATTACTCATGTCTCAAACCTCATATCCCGTACTCTATGAGTGAAATATAACCCTGCTAAACTGTACTGTGACATGACATTGGACACCGCGATTCCCATAATCCATGTTTCGAAACACATCACTCATACCTCACACTGTGTACTGAAGCGGTACCCAGAACCCCATGGCCAGGTTACGGCATACAACCGGTCTCCGGTCCACTAACCCCATGCACGGCGTGTTCCGTGCCGTGAAGCCCCGCATCGGCAACCGATGCACCGCCAGCGGAGATTTGTGTATCAGAATATCAGGAATCAACAGGGTTTTATTTTCATATTGTTTCCGTCAATTTTTATGCTTCCGTTCCGATACTCACTGTTTTGACTGCTGGCGGTTGGTTCGCGACTTTACCGTAACCGTCAGTTTAACTGTTTATAATGGAAATTTTAACGCTATCCGTCACGAAGGCTCCAAAGTCGCCAGGAACTGCATGGATGCTTCCGCAATTTTCATAATTAATACTCGCAACCTTAATCCGAATTTTTCAGGATGTCGAAATCGGATTTTCGACTTCGACATCCCCGCACTTGATTTGACCTCTTTCGAGTGGACCTACGTGCTTCCGTATGCACGAATCAACTTCCCTTTTATCTTGCCCCTCATTTGTCTTAAAGATATGGGCAAAACAAAGTTGATTCGTGAGGCCACTTGTGAAGGTCATATCTCGTGCCGCTTGCGAGTATTGACGATAAGGAAACGTGGGATGTATTCACAATACTCCCGACGTAATTTAGGAAGCTTCATAGGCCTTGCGTTTCTACACATGCGCGCTAGTGTAATGGATCATGGTCAAGAGGGTAGAGTTTGCGTTATAACTCTTTGGCCATGATATTGCGTGCGTTAAGATAACTTTCGAGTGTAGCGCGCAAGTGTTGGTGTTGCATAGGAACTCTCCTTGAGTTCCTATGAGCGATTGACACAAAGTTATGCCCTTGGAGGGGCATGACATATCGTGGTGGGAGCTACCTTTTTGGGCAATATGTGGTATGTGCCATGTGTTGTGTTGCGTGCCCATTTGGCGGGTCCATTGCTCCAAGCCGAACCCGCCAATGGACCTCATATTGTGCAAGCCCCTTCTCCATACTCCCTACAGTCAATTGCATGCCTAACCTTCGTGAAGGGAAGCTTGTGTGGTGATCCCGAAGCGATGCGTTGGGAGCAAAGTGTGTGTTTTACAATTTTCCATATTTTCATGTGCCCACTTGGGAAGTAGCGCTCGTAACCTTTCAAGGCGCCCCAAGTGGAGCACGTATGTGGGATCGAAGGTCAATGGTGTCAAGTCATTGTGTTTAGAAGGATTAAGTGATTGCACGATCCAAGCCGGAGATATTATAATATAATTGTAGACCTTTCAAGGCACTTTTGTGTGTCATTGTGCCAATTTTGCCATTTTTGGCTCGTCATGATGTCAAGTGGCGACCGTATATCTCAACGTTGCGCTCAATTGACATCATGTCCCAAGTATGTTATGAGGGTACATACTTCGGTAGCCATTATATCTTGGACCCGGCGAATAACTCCTCTTAGGCTTGGCATACCGTGGCCGCCATGTTGGCGATTTGGGACTATCCCAAATCATGGGCTCACTTGGCGACCCTGCCATTCCCAATACCGGGGGAGTTGGGCGACGCCCCAAAGATATGTTGGACACATATGACTTGATATCAATCCTATGGCACACTCCGGTCCAAGTCGGGCATGTGCCTCATTTGCCCCAACCATGAGTGTGCGCATTCTTGGCCATTTTGAGCATTTTTCGACTCTTGCTGCCCGCCGTGCCCCATGTTCTAACCTTCGTGCACGCCGGACGCATGGACCAATGGACCATGTATGACATGGGTGTTATGGGTAGTGGTCCCCATGGTCCACACACCACGTGGGCGAAGCGGAGCCGCCTTCGTTAAGGCGCTAGGCCAACTTGAGTATGGGCAATTTTGCCATTTTTGCATTTGCGGACCCAATTGGGATCGTCACCACGCCGAGTGGCATAGAGATCTTTGACAGCCAAGGGCATGGGGGTCTCTGTTGGACTCCCGGTAGATCACGTATGGAATGGCGGATCCGATCTCCAAGCCGGCGTGGAGATATACTATTGTGAGCACACCGAATTTTGGCTCATTTCAGGCAGCCAAAATGACCCAATTTTGGGACCCCAATTTCCCCCTTCCGTGTGGTCAATTGGCGGCCCCATTTCTCTAAGCCCATAGGGAGCCCGGACCCAAATTCATGTTGTACACTCAGATGTAAGTCCTAGGTCCTGCCTCCTACCCTGTGAGTTATTGGCCTTACCTTGGCCGAGCGAGCCGCGCGTGGGAATGACGCCAATTTTGGTGATTTTGGCATCATGACCCCACATGACTCATCCGTGTTGCCCTGATGCCGGGACCTCAGAGGGAACCAGGTTGGGTGAGGGCTCCAGGGAGTTCGTACTCGAAGGGCATAGGGTCAGTTGCCTCGTCCCTACCTCTGGCGTGTCCGGACGAGGGGTCAATTTTGGGGATTTTTGAGTTAATTTCAGTTTGGGCTGAAACAGCCCATTTTCAGCTACCAACTCCTGGGTGATAATGGCGGGGCCATATCTCTGGCTCAGAGAGGAGTTGGGACCTGCCGTTAAGGGAGCATAGGGAGCCACTGTTGGTTGACCTTGGAGCCCATTGGTTACCAGGAACTCGCCTGTGGCTGTGCAGGACACCTCTCCCTTTGGCAGGGTTTCAGGGTCCGGACTGAGCAGGGCATGGGTTGTGTTTGAGCCCCCGCCCCCATCAGCCACTGAGAGGGTCGGACCTGGGATTGGGATATGAGTTGGGACTGAGTGTCTATGGTCCTATGATGCCCTTACCCCAGTCCAGTCTTAACCCCATGTGTACATATCCTGATGTGTTGCTGTACATACTTTCGTTCCCTCTTTGCAGAGTGGCAAGGATTCTGAAACGCTTTGTCACATGACACAGGCATATTGATGCCCTTGTGAGCGTAGTGCCTTGCCTGCCTGCTCACCTGTGCGTGTCACCGCAGCGTCCCGTGGCCGGCCCCCCACGGGAACGCGTCAAAAGCGTTTCACCGCCGCGGGGTTACCCAGCCCTCGCGTGCCACTCGGGGCCACCAACCCCGAGCAGCGCGTCGCAGCAGCGCGGCGCAGCTCGCAGCTCGCAGCGCAGCGCAGCGTCTCGCAGCGCAGCGCAGCGGCTCGCAGCGCCACTCAGCGACAGCGCCGAGTTCGTCACGGAGCCCGCAGCGCAGTCCAGCACATCGCCCTGACCACGCAGCAACCGTGAAAGAGGTGCACAGACCAGGACTCCTGCATCAGCCCCATTGGCCGACCCGGAGTCCCATCGGCCGACCAGCAAGGCCGCGTCAACCACCTCCACAACCACCGGCTGACCAGCACCAGCTGCACACCCAGCCCAGCGCTCCAGCACCCTCCTCAACAACCACAACCAGTTCGTTGAGTTGAACAAGAGCACATCAAGGACCTCAAGACCAACAACGCCCCCGCTGCCATGGTGAATTGGCAAGAAGCGGGTAGGAGGTGGCCGCAGCCCCACCCCCATGTGGCGCGCCTGCTGAGCGGATTGCTGTGGGACCAGCAATACCGCTACAGCAATCCCCAGTGCGAAGGCGGCATGCCCGGGAGCTTCGAGCTCCGCGAGGACATGGGGGAGGACCGCCTGCGGGCAGTGGAGGAGTGGCTGCGGGCGGAAGGGTACGAGTACCGCTTCCGCCGCAAGCGCTGGAGGACCTGGACCCGGCCGGACAGGCCCGGCGAAGGGCTGCGCCCTGACGGGATTGAGGAGGACGAGGACCCCAACGCCTACCCGTCGGGCGCCTCGATCAACGTCTCCATGTGGGACTTGATCGAGAAGAATTTCCCGGAACCGGGGAGCGAGCGCAGGCTGCAGGGCAGCAGCAGCGCGTCTCCGGCGACGGAGAAGAGGTCCGCCGGGGACAGGAAGCGGGACCGGAGGTGGCGGGAGTACCAGGAGTCCCTGGCTGCCGAAGCCGCCCAGGGCGCCAAGGGCGGAACCCCAGCCCCCAGTCCCCAACGGCCCAATGGTGGTCACCACCCCGGCTCCACCACCCTTGGCGACTACATCCAAGTCGCCAAGCAGACCCAGGCCAAGCCCCGTTCGCTGCTCCTGAAGGCCCGGCAGGCCTCAGCAGGCCCCAGCAGCGACATCGAGTCGGCCCACCGCGGGAGGACGCCGGCCGACCAGGCCAGCTCCAGCAGCAGCGTCGCTCCCGAAAGGGACGTGGCGCGCGCCTGTGAGCGCGCCTGTGGGGTGCCCTGCAACCGTCGGGTTGCCCGGCAATGGGCCCGGCAGTACAGCGCTGCCGTGGAGGGCGCCACCGGCATCGCCCAGGAGGAGGCTGCGCATGGGCGCATGGCATGGCCATCCACGCCCAGACCGTGGCGGCCATTGCGGCTGGACTCACGGCCGCAGCCGCCCATGGGGCAGCGACCGCCTGGGTCAACGGTGAGTTGGCGGCAGCCGACGAGGAAGCCCGCCTGACACAGGAGGCCATTGCCTGCAAGGAGGCCGAGGTGAAGGCGCTGGAAGAGGCGCTTGCCCAAGGGAGGGCAAAGAAGGAGGCGGAGGAAAGGGCCCACGCCGAAGCGACGGCTAAGGCCCAGGAGGACGCCGCCAAGAAGGAAGCCATCGAGGCCGCGCGACGGAAGGTCGCTGAGGAGAAGGCCAAGACGGAGGCGGAGCTGGCGGCGTTGGAGGCGCAGAAGGCGCAGCTGCTGCAGGCCCGGGAAGCCGAGGCGGCTCGTGCTCGGGAAGAAGCCGAAGCGCGAGCTGCCGCGGCCACCGCCGCCGCAATGGAGGAGGCAGAGGCCAAACTCCGCCACGAGACTCCCCCGGGAGGATCGCGAGTGGAGACCCTTCGAAGGCTTTTCGAAGGGGATGCCTCCTCCAGGATGAAGCTAGACGAGGCGGACACGGGCAGCAGTGGGAGCGGTAGCACCACCGCCCGTCGACGGAGGAAGGGCAAGGGGAAGACCCCCGAGAGGCCGCGGAGGCCAGCGGGTGGGCACCCCCACGATAGTGACCCCTTCTTCACCGCCAGTGACGGGGATGAACGAGGCCGTCGACATCGCCAAGTGGTGGCTTGGACGGGCGGAGGTGGCGGAGACGTCCCCATGGAAGGAGAGGATGAGGATCCCCCTCCTCCCTACCGGAGCTCGGAGTCCTCCGTGACCGAGACGCCCAGGTGGGGCGACATGGACGAGGATGACGACATGGAGTTCGGCATCACGAGGAAGCGCCCATCCTCGGACCCACCGAGGCGACCCGGCGGAGACCCACCGGGACCCCCTGGCGGAGGACCTTCTGGACCCCTTGGAGGACGCCCACCGAGTGGACCCCCTGGAGGCGGACCACCGGGCGGGGGAGGACCCCCTGGACCGGGCGGACCCGGCGGAGGCCCTCCTGGAGGACCCCCTGGGGACCCCGACGACCCACCAGGGAACGGCGACCCGGACACCACCTGGCGGTGGATTGTCTACCTCCGCAGGAGGGTCTTTGCCCTCGAGTGCGAGGTAGACACGGGCAAGGTCGAGATGGCTCGCATCTCCGGGGTCGCCGCGCGCGCGCAGAAGGACCTGGACATCGCCAGGGCCGAGACCAAGTCGCTGACCAACGTCGTCAGCGGCCTGCAGGAGAGGCTGGATGCGCTGGAAGCCCGTGGGCGCGTCGGCAGCGACCGCCCACCCCTGGAGTCTGGCTCGTCGGACGACGGCTGGGGACCCGGACCAGGTCCAGGCAGACCCCACGCCCCCGGCGGAGCCCCCAGGAGTCGCCCCAGCGCCAGTGCCCCCTCTCTCACCGCCCCCTCTCACCACAGCGCGGGCCGCCGCAACGAGCGCGTGCCGCCCGGCAGTGGCAGTGAGGAATGGCGCGATGAGTGGCTCAGCGCGGACTACCACAACCGCCGTGCTCCACCGCGGACGCCTGTACGCCCCCGACGCCCGCGACCAGCCCCGGCACCAATCCCCAGGGCTGGAGGACGTTATGGTGGACTCAGGGATGAGGTCCCCAGAGGAGACGTGGAGTGGGATGTCGGCGAAGGTGAGGACCTGGACCTGGACCTGGACCTGGAGGAGTTCGACATCAGCCCGCCGCGTGGTGTACGACGAGAGGCCGCTGAACGCAGCCGCCGGCGCCGTGATGAGGATGCGTACATGGATGCAGTACGGCGTGAACATTTTGGTTCAGCGTACGTGGAGGAACCGCGGCGTAGCCACAGGGACTCCATGGAGGAGATGGACGTGGCGGCCATGGGAGTCCGTGGGCGAGGCCGATGGGAACCTCGGTCGACCTCGCGGCCGGCGTTCATGGTCTCTAAGGCCGCGGACGCCGCCGTGTGGGAAGACTTGAAGGACATCAAGCCCCCCATGTACGACGGCAACCCCCTCAACCCCGACCGCTTCTTGGAGAAGCTGGACGATTGGGGGCTGACCGTCACTGAGGACCTACCTCCCGCGGATGCGGAGAGATATGTCTTCAAACGGTTCAGGTACCGCCTGCCGGAAGTGCTCGGCGAGCTATACTTCGTGGCGACCAAGGAGGGGAAAATCAAGACCCTCAAGGACGCCAAGAAGTGGCTCAACGAGCAGGAGCGGGTGGACGCTCCGCAGGTGGCTGCCAAGCGCTGGAAGTCCATCAAGCTTGAGCATGATGGACGGGAGATCCGCCTACGGGACTGGCGTGACTTCCGAGGGAAATACACCCTCTTCCGCCGCAATGTGGAGGATTGGAACGAGGGTGACGAGCAGGCTCGCATGCTCTCCATGCTGCCGGAAGCATGGATCAAAAGGGTCACCAAGGAGGAATCCAAGCGGGCCAAGTCCAACCACACGGTCAAGATGATGCTCCCCAAGGAGTATCATACGAACGTTGTGTCTTGGGCGAAGAAGAACGTGGCCCGGGATGTCAAACGGCACTCACTGCGGAACGCTCTTCTCATCACCGTCTCGGGCGATCGCGAGAAGACCGCGATGTGGCGCCTTGACGATTGTGAGTTGAGCGGCCAGACCATCCGTCTGCAGCCCATCCCGGCGCGGATGAGCTGCGACGAGATCCTGGAGTGGGTTGGCGAGGAAGTACTCAAGGAGTACCGAAACCTCCACCACACCCGCGGGTTGAGACCCGGCGACCGCGACGTCAACTACGTTGGCGAGGGACCTGGCGGGGAATCTGCCATGGACCCAGCGGGAGCCGGCGGCGATGAGACTCTCGTCGACGATGACGACGACGATGAGCCCGCCGAAGTGGCCGTTTGTGCCTTCGTGGCCAGGAACCTGAGCGCGGGGAGCAAGCCGGGAAACTGGAAGCCCCTGCAGCAGGGTTGGAGGAAGCAGGAGAAGAGGGACCCTCGCCGCATTGGCGACCCTCCGCTGTCCTTTGGGGAGTTCATACGAGCTCACCCGCAGGGCTGTTTCGTGTGTTATGGGAGGAAGAAAGGCTTCAACCATGACCACCGAACATGCCCCGTCCACAAGGCCTACACGGAGGCTTACAAGAAGGCGCACGGGTCGAAGAAGCGTGCGCCCGCGGGTATCCGGGAAGCCAAAATGGAGGTCGACAAGGACGAGCTGGCCAAGCTGATGTCGTCGGTGGGGACCGAGTTGGCCAAGGAGATCCAGGAGATCAAGCGGAACTGGGTCCCCAGGTCGGACAACAAGAACAAGGAGAACAACCAGAATGACCAGAACAAGGACAAGGACAAGAAGGGTAAAGGAGGAGGTAAAGGGGGAAGAAAGAAGGGCGTCAACGACGTTGAGGCCGAGGAGAACACCCCCTCTTCCACAACCGACGCCCCCTAGCGGAGCCCCTGCAGCCAAGGGCCCCAGCTAGGGCGGTCGCAGGATGGTGACGTGGGAAGCGCCGAACCATCCCAGTCGGGAGTCGATAAGCACAAGGGGACTGCCGCGGGCGGAAGGCCCGGTCTGGCACCCAGTCGCGGAGGCGGGGTGAGGCAAGTGAAGGCACGAACCCTTGCACCCGTCCGTCCTTCGCGACCAAGAACGTGTTTGATGTACTACAGGATCTATCCGAGAGTATCGGAGGATCACCCGGACCGCAGCTGGATGCTGCAGATGGGCAGCCTGAGCCCATTGTCCACGACCTGCACCAGTCGCTTGTTGAGCTTCTGGAACGGCCGGAGATCCTGAGTTTGCACGCCGTGCGCCGTGTCGGTCGCGAGCGGCAGTTGCATCTTAAGGTCCGTGCCTTATGCGGGGAAGTGGAAAAGGTTTTCGACGTGTTGGTCGACACGGGAGCTCAAGTCAGCTTGGTCAAGGCTGGCCTGCTTCCGCCAGAGTGTCTTACCGACAGTCGGAAACCTGTCAGGCTGAAGGTGGCGAACGGCCAGTACATGGTGGGAGGCACGAAGGAAGCGGCCATTGGGCTGCAGTTCGTGAACCATCGTGAGCTGAGCCGCCCAGACCTCGGCAAGGAAATCCTCCTGCACGGTAGCTTCTACGAGGCCGAGATGGACTGGGACATGATCGTCGGGTACGACTTCATGATGGAGACGGACTCCGGCGTCCTCCCGGCCCAGGCCCCCATGACCCTGTACCAGGACGACCAACTCTCGTGGCTCTCGTCACCTGAGCACCATGTGGAATGCCAATGGATCCACCCCGAACGCAATCAGCTCGAAGTGGCCGCGCTGGACACTGAGCCCACTGGGCCAGCAAACCAGGAGTACGGCGTAAGGCCCGAAGTGGCGAACCGAGTGGTCGCGGACCTGGGAGCTTCGGATCTGGCCCTGGATGCGTTCTCTTCAGGAACCTCCGCCCATCTGCGGGTGTGTGAGAAGTACTGGAGCGCAAAGGACTCTGCGTGGAAGAAGCACTGGGGTCCGCATCAGGGATTGATGTGGATCCATTGCCCCCGTTGGGACATTCCAAGAGCGATAGCGAAGATTCGCAAGGACCGCTCCAAGGCAGTGCTGGTTGTTCCTATGGGATGCACCGAGGAGGAAAGTACCCGACATTGGGTAGCCTCATTGACCAACATGACCTTGAACAAGGTCGTCCTACCGGCTGGAGAGAGTGTCTATCAGGACGCTAAGGGACAGCCCATGCCACCCCAGAGATGGCCAACAGAATTCCACTATGTGGATGGGGGCCTTGATCAGGCCGACACCACGGACTTCGTGTGTGTCAACCGTATCATAGCAGAACCTTGGAGGCAATGCTTTGCGGTTCCCCCTGTTGACATCGAAGAATCGGACTCCGAAGACCCCCTCACTGAAGAGGAGTGGGATCTGGTTCAGGGGTATATGGATCAGCCCTTTCACGACTGGGGAAACCAGCGTGAGGGCAAAGGCCAGGACAAAGCCTGGTGGGAAGTGGACTCAATCGTCTCCGGTTCCTATGACGGGAATACCTTCGTGCAGAGGGTGCTGGATCACATGTCCAGCCAAGACGAGCCACCTGGCGGTAACCCACCCACCTACGGCGATCTGTTCCGAGGCAAGACCAGAGATGGCCCTTTGGGCCACCTGGGAAGACCACCTGAGCCGAAAGCGAGCGGGGTCGCTACCCCTCAAGTAAGCTCCGTGGTTCAAGTGCCCGGAAAAGCCAAGGCGGAGTCCGATGACTGCCCCAAGATCCAGGCGTTGAGGGCCAGGCTGAAGCAGAAGTATGGCGAGACCTTCTTCAGCGGCAAGCCTGTGTTCCCCCCACCGGTGCGTGGACCGTATGGCGAGGCCAAGATACGACTGAAGCAGGACCCCCGTGTGTATCGTCACCGGGAGTTTGCCCTGAGGGGCGAGAGGAAAGAGGCCATGGAGAAGATCCTCCGTGACTTCATCCAGAGAGGCTGGCTTGAGCCGTGCCACTCCGAATGGGCCTCTCCTTGCTTCGTCGTCCCCAAGAAGGTTGCCGGTGAGTGGCGGCTCGTGGTCGACTACCGCGGCCTGAACGCCCAAACGCAGCACGACAGCTATACGCTGCCCCTCATTGAGGACATGCTGCAAAAGCAACACCGGCGGAGGATCTTCACGGTGATTGACCTGAAACATGGTTATCATCAGATGCCTCTCGCCGAGGAGTCCCGTGCCTGCACAGCCATGAGCACCCCACTTGGACCTCTCCAGTGGAAGGTGATGCCCATGGGCGTTACCAACGGCAATGCGGCTTTTCAGCGGATGCTGGAGAACCTGCTTGAGCCGGTGCGCGACTGTGCGGACCCCTTCGTGGACGACGTGATCATCGCGTCCGGGGACCCCAGCATGAGCTACGAGGAGCTCCTGGAGGCACATGAAAGGGACGTCACTCGAGTGCTGGACCTTCTGGTTCGGCACAAACTCACGGGCAGCAGTGACAAGGCCACCATTGCGGTAAGCGAGGTGGTCTTCGCTGGCCACGTGGTCGGGAACGGGCAGCGAAAGCCCATACCTGGCAAGGTGGCTGCGATCGAGCACTGGGAAAAGCCCAAAACGGTCTCTGAGCTACGGGCGTATCTGGGGTTCTGCAACTACTACTCGGGGTATATCAAAATGCATGCCGAGTATGCAGCCCCCATGACGACCATGCTCAAGGGCAACCGAGAGGAGACCAAGAAGGGGTCCAAGAAGGCTCTGGTCTGGACAGCTGAGTCCGACCGTGCCTTTGAGGGGATGAAGCAGGCGCTGCTATCCGCAGTGGGTCTGCACCTCGTGGATCCCGACCGAGGGTTCGTCCTGCGCACCGACGCTTCCGACTACGCCATTGGCGCTGTGTTGGAGCAAGTGCTTGACGACGGGAGGCACGTGCCCGTGGCCTTCTGGAGCCGAGTCCTGGCGGAAGGCCAGAGACGGACGTGGACGCCCCGTGAAAAGGAGGCGTATGCCATCGTCATGGCTCTCAGGAAATGGGCTGGGTACATAGCCCTCCATCCCGTCACCGTCTGCACCGACCATCAGAGTCTGCAGTCGTGGCACAAGGAGCACGTGGACACCCCCTCAGGTCCTGCCTCCCGACGGGCAAGATGGCATGAGACCTTGGCCAAGTTCGACCTTACGGTTGTGTATATTCCTGGAAAGGATAACACCGTGGCGGACTGTCTCAGTAGGTGGGCCTATCCCGCCAGCAAGGGCATGCAGGATATCTCTGCCCATGGCGATGAGGCTGAGACCGCTGAAGCCAAGAGGATCATTGAGATGGAGCGCCTGATGGAGGAGGAGGGTGCAAAATGCTTCGTCGTCATGGCTGCAGATGCCCCCCTCGCATCGAGGGTGAGCAGAACGGTCAGTGTACTCGCCCCTGTGGGTGCCGCGGGCGGAAGGCCCGGTCCGGCACCCCCTGTAGGGACTGAGTCCGACAAGCACCTCTTCCCGGAGTCTTGCCTCCAGGACGACTGGACCGACGACTACGCCAAGTCTGAGGCCTTTGCGGCCGAGTATAGGGCTGTGACCGACCCTGACGACGGGCAGAAGTGGCCAAAGGGGCTGACCGAGGAAGATGGCAAGCTCTACCGGAATGGTAAGCTGCTAGTCCCGGAGTCCCGGGTGCTCGAGCTGTGTGAAGCTTGGCACCACCACATGCTGCACCCAGGGGTCAAGAAGCAAGCTCTTGACATGCAGCGTCGGTTCGAGATCGACCATATCGTTCTCTACACCGCCATCAAGAAGGTCAGGAAGGGTTGTTCGGTCTGTCAGGCCTGCAATCCCGATAACCGGAACGTCAAGGGGGAACCCCAATGGACCCCGGTTCCTGACCAGCCCATGGAGGGCATGGCCATGGACGTCTTCTCCATGCCCGAAGTGCACATTGGCAAGGAGACCTTTGACTGTGTGGTTCTCTGTGTGGACCGCCACAGCGGCTACGTTGTAGCCGTTCCGGCACGCAAAAAGGGGTTGCTTGCCAAGGAAGTGGCAGTCATGATGATTCGTCATTGGCTGACCGTCTTTGACATCCCCCGCACCATTTGCAGTGACCGAGGGCCCCAGTTTACTGGTGGCTGGTTCAAGGCTATGTGTTCCCTCATGGGAATACGACATGCCAAGAGCGTTGCCTATCTCAGCCGGTCTAACGGCCGTGCTGAAGTGGCTGGACGGCAGCTGTTCGAGAAGCTGCGCAAGATCCACATCACCAATCCACGGCGGAACTGGTTCGAGGAGATGTGGCCTGCTCTGAAGGCCCATCATGACACCCCCACTCCGGGCGGTTTGTCCCCTCACCAGATTCTGTTTGGCAGGGACCCCCTGGGTAGGGGACTTCCCTTGTCTGGTGATGGCATGGCTATGGATGCCAAGGAGTTCTTCGCGCGGCAAGAGCAAACGGCGCGGGACATCCGCCAGCAGCTTCAGAAGGAGCATGCTGAGCGTCAGAAGTCCGCCCCGAGCTCGACAGCGCAGAAGTTCAGGGTGGGAGACCCGGTGTGGGTGATCAGACCCCGCCCCATGGGCACCCACCGCACCAAGACCTGGTTCACACCCGGCGAGGTGGTCCGCAGGATTGGTGAGGACACCTACCGCATCAAGGTGGGTCACGGACAGTTCCGGGAGCGCCACGAGAGTCAACTCCGTGTGCGGGAACCAGACCTCCGTGGCCGACATGTGTCCCTGGACTACGCCAAACATGAGGCCGATTCGGACGACGACTATGCCGAGCAGGACGACTATACTGTCGAGAAGATCCTGGCTCAGCGTCCGAAGGGCTCGGCACCCGGAGGTCTGGAGTTCAAGGTTTGTTGGCGAGGCTATGGGCCGTCCCACGACACCTGAAAACCCGTCTCCTCGTTTGTGCCGCGGGTCAATACTCCCTTCATGGAGTACATCCGCAAGCACAAGACCAAGATCCACGTTTCGGACTTGGCAGCACTCACCCGGGCGATTGCAGCCAGGGGTGCCTGATCAGCGCCCTGAGCTCTCCCCTGATGTGTTGTGAGCGCTTGTGAGGCCGACGGATCGTCCCTTACTTGCTTGCTCTCTTCCATCTTTCGGTGACAGAGTGGCCATATACCCCCCCCCTGCTGCATCCAGAGGTGGATGGCCCCTCTCTTCTTCCATTCGTCACTCACCCCCCTGCTGAATCCTTGGGAAACCAGGTAGGGCGACTGACCTTCATTTTTCTGAGCTCTTGGGGCCTTGAAGCCCATACGACGTTGCGCAACGGATGCCGCTGTCATCGGCATTGCGATTTTTTTGGTGTGTGGTCTGGTTCCATGACATTTGCGGAATCCGGGCCAGTCGACGTGTGTCTCGAGACTATATATGCCTGAACTCAGGCGTTATCCTGTCCATCCTCCTGCATTTGCCTTATCCTGACCGTGGCGTGGTTTGGCACTCTGTTCTGAGTGTGTTTACACGCCTATTTACCCAGATTGTTGCTTGTTTTTCTGCCCTCCAGGATATGTGCATCTGTATGTTAAGTGTCATCAGCCCATCGCTGAGGGATGGACTGTTTTTCACCACGAATCGGGATACAGAGGCGCCTTGAGTCGCCGTGTACATATGCTTACAGCCTGGTCCAGCCTGGACCAGTACTTGATTACAGATTCTACTGTTTGAGTGCCCGTGATACCGTGTTGCCCTATTCGCTGTGATGTGTGGAGATCCTGATGGCGCCAGGCGGGAAGCCCAGTTGCCTGACTACACTCCCAGCGGTCCGCCACTGTCAGTCCCAGTGTGAGCCTACCGATTTGCAGACGCACTTGCATTCGGATGGCGGCCTCCGGTGCTCCTGACCTCGGTCAGTCTGCCTGGGAAACTGGTGGTTTGAGGAGTCGACGCCTCCGCCCACACTGCATGAGGACTCCCTCATGTATGGCCTTCGTGGCAGTAGGGCGAGGGAAAAGACGGCCTTGATGCCCGATCCCTTCAGGAGGAGTTCCCTTACGATTTGGGGTTCGTAAGGAGTTCGACTATGGCACTCTGGACTCGCGTCGTATGGATATGGACATGGTGCGCCCGAGGAAGGACCCGTGGGGACTCTCCCCAGTCGGCGGGCCTTGGGAAGATTGGGGTAGCCTGATGGATCTTTGTGGTCGCTCTCGACTTGTGGGGCCACCTCGGCCGTCGTGTGACGCCTATGTTGGCCGTGTATGCCACTGCCACTGTGGTGGTGACCGTAGCAGCCGGCACCCGGTGCGCCTGGTATGGGTTAACGGGTCCTTTGGATGCCGAACAATCGCCGCCAGGACCCGGGACTTGATACTTGATACTATACATGTGCTACGAGCTGTTACAGCAGCATACCTATCCCACTGTGGGATACCTATCTTACTGTGACTTACTGAAGTGAGGATGTGACACCCCCCCCCTTTCAGGGAGTGGTCCTGGGTACCCGCTGCCATGCGTGGGTGTTATCGAGCCCCCCCAGGGTTTGCTCTAAGGAGGGGGGTGAAGCGGTACCCAGAACCCCATGGCCAGGTTACGGCATACAACCGGTCTCCGGTCCACTAACCCCATGCACGGCGTGTTCCGTGCCGTGAAGCCCCGCATCGGCAACCGATGCACCGCCAGCGGAGATTTGTGTATCAGAATATCAGGAATCAACAGGGTTTTATTTTCATATTGTTTCCGTCAATTTTTATGCTTCCGTTCCGATACTCACTGTTTTGACTGCTGGCGGTTGGTTCGCGACTTTACCGTAACCGTCAGTTTAACTGTTTATAATGGAAATTTTAACGCTATCCGTCACGAAGGCTCCAAAGTCGCCAGGAACTGCATGGATGCTTCCGCAATTTTCATAATTAATACTCGCAACCTTAATCCGAATTTTTCAGGATGTCGAAATCGGATTTTCGACTTCGACATCCCCGCACTTGATTTGACCTCTTTCGAGTGGACCTACGTGCTTCCGTATGCACGAATCAACTTCCCTTTTATCTTGCCCCTCATTTGTCTTAAAGATATGGGCAAAACAAAGTTGATTCGTGAGGCCACTTGTGAAGGTCATATCTCGTGCCGCTTGCGAGTATTGACGATAAGGAAACGTGGGATGTATTCACAATACTCCCGACGTAATTTAGGAAGCTTCATAGGCCTTGCGTTTCTACACATGCGCGCTAGTGTAATGGATCATGGTCAAGAGGGTAGAGTTTGCGTTATAACTCTTTGGCCATGATATTGCGTGCGTTAAGATAACTTTCGAGTGTAGCGCGCAAGTGTTGGTGTTGCATAGGAACTCTCCTTGAGTTCCTATGAGCGATTGACACAAAGTTATGCCCTTGGAGGGGCATGACATATCGTGGTGGGAGCTACCTTTTTGGGCAATATGTGGTATGTGCCATGTGTTGTGTTGCGTGCCCATTTGGCGGGTCCATTGCTCCAAGCCGAACCCGCCAATGGACCTCATATTGTGCAAGCCCCTTCTCCATACTCCCTACGGTCAATTGCATGCCTAACCTTCGTGAAGGGAAGCTTGTGTGGTGATCCCGAAGCGATGCGTTGGGAGCAAAGTGTGTGTTTTACAATTTTCCATATTTTCATGTGCCCACTTGGGAAGTAGCGCTCGTAACCTTTCAAGGCGCCCCAAGTGGAGCACATATGTGGGATCGAAGGTCAATGGTGTCAAGTCATTGTGTTTAGAAGGATTAAGTGATTGCACGATCCAAGCCGGAGATATTATAATATAATTGTAGACCTTTCAAGGCACTTTTGTGTGTCATTGTGCCAATTTTGCCATTTTTGGCTCGTCATGATGTCAAGTGGCGACCGTATATCTCAACGTTGCGCTCAATTGACATCATGTCCCAAGTATGTTATGAGGGTACATACTTCGGTAGCCAACATATCTTGGACCCGGCGAATAACTCCTCTTAGGCTTGGCATACCGTGGCCGCCATGTTGGCGATTTGGGACTATCCCAAATCATGGGCTCACTTGGCGACCCTGCCATTCCCAATACCGGAGGAGTTGGGCGACGCCCCAAAGATATGTTGGACACATATGACTTGATATCAATCCTATGGCACACTCCGGTCCAAGTCGGGCATGTGCCTCATTTGCCCCAACCATGAGTGTGCGCATTTTTGGCCATTTTGAGCATTTTTCCACTCTTGCTGCCCGCCGTGCCCCATGTTCTAACCTTCGTGCACGCCGGACGCATGGACCAATGGACCATGTATGACATGGGTGTTATGGGTAGTGGTCCCCATGGTCCACACACCACGTGGGCGAAGCGGAGCCGCCTTCGTTAAGGTGCTAGGCCAAATTGAGTATGGGCAATTTTGCCATTTTTGCATTTGTGGACCCAATTGGGATCGTCACCACGCCGAGTGGCATGGAGATCTTTGAGAGCCAAGGGCATGGGGGTCTCTGTTGGACTCCCGGTGGATCACGTATGGAATGGCGGATCCGATCTCCAAGCCGGCGTGGAGATATACTATTGTGAGCACACCGAATTTTGGCTCATTTCAGGCAGCCAAAATGACCCAATTTTGGGACCCCAATTTCCCCCTTCCGTGTGGTCAATTGGCGGCCCCATTTCTCTAAGCCCATAGGGAGCCCGGACCTAAATCCAAGTTGTACACTCAGATGTAAGTCCTAGGTCCTGCCTCCTACCCTGTGAGCCATTGGCCTTACCTTGGCCGAGCGAGCCGCGCGTGGGAATGACGCCAATTTTGGTGATTTTGGCATCATGACCCCACATGACTCATCCGTGTTGCCCTGATGCCGGGACCTCAGAGGGAACCAGGTTGGGTGAGGGCTCCAGGGAGTTCGTACTCGAAGGGCATAGGGTCAGTTGCCTCGTCCCTACCTCTGGCGTGTCCGGACGAGGGGTCAATTTTGGGGATTTTTGAGTTAATTTCAGTTTGGGCTGAAACAGCCCATTTTCAGCTACCAACTCCTGGGTGATAATGGCGGGGCCATATCTCTGGCTCAGAGAGGAGTTGGGACCTGCCGTTAAGGGAGCATAGGGAGCCACTGTTGGTTGACCTTGGAGCCCATTGGTTTCCAGGAACTCGCCTGTGGCTGTGCAGGACACCTCTCCCTTTGGCAGGGTTTCAGGGTCCGGACTGAGCAGGGCATGGGTTGTGTTTGAGCCCCCGCCCCCATCAGCCACTGAGAGGGTCGGACCTGGGATTGGGATATGAGTTGGGACTGAGTGTCTATGGTCCTATGATGCCCTTACCCCAGTCCAGTCTTAACCCCATGTGTACATATCCTGATGTGTTGCTGTACATACTTTCGTTCCCTCTTTGCAGAGTGGCAAGGATTCTGAAACGCTTTGTCACATGACACAGGCGTATTGATGCCCTTGTGAGCGTAGTGCCTTGCCTGCCTGCTCACCTGTGCGTGTCAGCGCAGCGTCCCGTGGCCGGCCCCCCACGGGAACGCGTCAGTACAACATACCGCATATCCCGTACCGGGTATCCCGTACCTCATGACTCATGTCTCAAACCTCATATCCCGTACTCTATAAGCGAGAGAACTGTACTCTATGAGTGACAGTTACTCCTCCTAATGACTCATGACTCAAACATCATATCCCGTACTCCATGAGTGAAATATACCCCTCCTAAACTGTACTGTGAAACCACATTTGACACCGCGATTCCCATAATCCATATTTCCAAACACATCACCCATACCTCACACTGTGTACAACATACCGCATATCCCGTACCGGGTATCCCGTACCTCATGACTCATGTCTCAAACCTCATATCCCGTACTCTATAAGCGAGAGAACTGTCGCCACTGCTGCATATTGGCTAAAATCGCCAAAAGTCAACAGGCGGGATTGTTCGATAGATTGTACAGTACATACAGATTTTTGAAACAAATGATTCCATGATTTCAGATCGATTTGTCGTGCCAGAAATCGAAATCGCAAATCCGCCAGATGCCATGTGACGGGCACGCGCGCGCGCCAGCAGCAGCGTGCACAATTGGCAGGACTTTTTGGGTATGACGAACGACGACGACGACGAACGAATGTCCATACCACAATTAAATATATTAACTAGTGCGAATGCCCGCGCTTGAAGCGCGGGCCATATCACCATATCACCATAGCACCATATCTCACACTGCACCGCATTTCACATACCCAATACAACACACCCCATGTCCCGTACCTCATATCCCGTACCTCATGACTCATGTCTCAAACATCATATCCCGTACTCTATGAGTGAAAAATACCCCTCCTAAGCTGTACTCTGACACCACATTTGACACCGCGATTCGCATATTCCATATTTCCAAACACATCACCCATGCCTCACACTGTGTACAACATACCGCATATCCCGTACCTCGTATCCCGTACCTCATGACTCATGTCTCAAACCTCATATCCCGTACTCTATAAGCGAGAGCGCCACTGCTGCATGTTGGCTAAAATCGCCAAAGTCAACAGGCGAGATTATTCGTGCAGATACCCGGAACATCGATTGTGCAGTACATACAGGTTTTCAAAACACATGATTCCATGATTTGAGATCGATTTCTCGTGCCAGAAATCGAAATCGCAAATCCGCCAGATGCCATTTGACGGGCACGCGCGCGCGCCAGCAGCAGCGTGCACAATTGGGAGGATTTTTTGGGTATGACGAACGACGACGACGACAAACGACGACGAACCATAGCACAATTAAATATAATAACTAGTGCGAATGCCCGCGCTTGAAGCGCGGGCCATATCACCATATCACCATAGACCATATCTCACACCGCACCGCATTTCAGATGCCCAATACAACACACCTCATGTTCCGTACCTCATATCCCGTGCCACCTGACTCGTGTCTCAAACATCATATCCCGTACTCGATGAGTGAAACTTACCCCTCCTAAACTGTACTCTGACAGCACATTTGACACCGCAATTCGTATAATCCATATTTCCAAACACATCACCCATACCTCACACTGTGTACAACATACCGCATATCCCGTACCTCGTATCCCGTACCTCACTCAAACATCATATCCCATACTCTATGAGTGAAATTTACCCCTCCTAAACTGTACTCTGACACCACATTTGACACCGCGATTCGCATAATCCATATTTCCAAACACATCACCCATACCTCACACTGTGTACAACATACCGCATATCCCGTACCCCATATCCCGTACCTCATGAGTCATGTCTCAAACCTCATATCCCGTACTCTATAAGCGAGAGAACTATCGCCACTGCTGCCTGCTGGCTAAAGTCGCCAAAAGTGAACAGGCGGGATTATTCGTGCAGATACCCGGATAATCGATTGTACAGTACATACAGATTTTTAAAACACGTGATTCCATGATTTCAGATCGATTTGTCGTGCCAGAAATCGAAATCGCAAATCCGCCAGATGCCATTTCATTGGCACGCGCGCGCGCCAGCAGCAGCGTGCACGATTGGGAGGATTTTTTGGGTATGACGAACGACGACGACGACGACGACGAACAACGAACGAACCATAGCACAATTAAATATAACTAGTGCGAATGCCCGCGCTTGAAGCGCGGGCCATACCACCATATCACCATAGCACCATATCTCACACCGCACCGCATTTCACATACCCAATACAACACACCTCATGTCCCGTACCTCATATCCCGTGCCACCTGACTCATGTCTCAAACATCATATCCCGTACTCTATGAGTGAAACCTACCCCTCCTAAACTATACTCTGACACCACATTTCACACCGCGATTCGCATAATCCATATTTCCAAACACATCACCCATACCTCACACTGTGTACAACATACCGCATATCCCGTACCTCGTATCCCGTACCTCATGACTCATGTCTCAAACCTCATATCCCGTACTCTATAAGCGAGAGAACTGTCGCCACTGCTGCCTGTTGGCTAAAATCGCCAAAAGTGAACAGGCGGGATTATTCGTGCAGATAACCGGATAATCGATTGTACAGTACATACAGATTTTTAAAACACGTGATTCCATGATTTCAGATCGATTTCTCGTGCCAGAAATCGAAATCGCAAATCCAAAATTTCCACAGGCAGCACGCGCGCGCGCCAGCAGCAGCGTGCACAATTGGGAGGATTTTTTGGGTATGACGAACGACGACGACGACGACGACGACGACGAACGAACGAACGAACCATAGCACAATTAAATATAATAACTAGTGCGAATGCCCGCGCTTGAAGCGCGGGCCATATCACCGTATCACTATAGCACCATATCTCACACTGCAGCGCATTTCACATACCCAATACAACACAACTCATGTCCCGTACCTCATATCCCGTGCCACATGACTCATGTCTCCAACATCATATCCCGTACTCTATGAGTTAAACTTACCCCTCCTAAACTGTACTCTGACACCACATTTGGCACCGCAATTCGCATAATCCATATTTCCAAACACATCACCCATACCTCACACTGTGTACAACATACCGCATATCCCGTACCTCGTATCCCGTACCTCACTCAAACATCATATCCCGTACTCTATGAGTGAAATATACCCCTCCTAAACTGTACTCTGACACCACATTTGACACCGCGATTCGCATAATCCATATTTCCAAACACATCACCCATGCCTCACACTGTGTACAACATACCGCATATCCCGTACCTCGTATCCCGTACCTCATGACTCATGACTCAAAACTCATATCCCGTAATCTATAAGCGAGAGCGCCACTGCTGCCTGTTGGCTAAAATCGCCAAAAGTCAACAGGCGGGATTATTCGTGCAGATACCCAGATAATCGATTGTATAGTACATACAGATTTTGAAAAACACATGATTCCATGATTTCAGATCGATTTGTCGTGCCAGAAATCGAAATCGCAAATCCGCCAGATGCCATTTGACGGGCACGCGCGCGCGCTAGCAGCAGCGTGCACAATTGGGCGGATTTTTTGGGGAAGACGAACGACGACGACGACGACGACAAACGACGACGAACCATAGCACAATTAAATATAATAACTAGTGCGAATGCCCGCGCTTGAAGCGCGGGCCATATCACCATATCACCATAGCACCATATCTCCCACCGCACCGCATTTCGCAAACCCAATACAACACGCCTCATGTTCCGTACCTCATATCCCGTGCCACATGACTCATGTCTCAAACATCATATCCCGTACTCTATGAGTGAAATTTACCCCTCCTAAAATGTACTCTGACACCACATTTGACACCGCAATTCGCATGATCCATATTTCCAAACACATCACCCATACCTCACACTGTGTACAACATACCGCATATCCCGTACCTCGTATCCCGTACCTCATGACTCATGTCTCAAACCTCATATCCCGTACTCTATCAAACATCATATCCCGTACTCTATGAGTGAAATTTACCCCTCCTAAAGTGTACTCTGACACCACATTTCACACCGCGATTTGCATATTCCATATTTCCAAACACATCACCCATGCCTCGCACTGTGTACAACATACAGCATATCCCGTACCTCGTATCCCGTACCTCATGACTCATGTCTCAAACCCCATATCCCGTACTCTATAAGCGAGAGCGACACTGCTGCCTGTTGGCTAAAATCGCCAAAAGTCAACAGGCGGGATGATTCGTGCGGATACCGGGATAATCGATTGTACAGTACATACAGAACTTCAAAACACGTGATTCCATGATTTCAGATCGATTTCTCGTGCCAGAAATCGAAATCGCAAATCCGCCAGATACCATTAGACGGGCACGCGCGCGCGCCAGCAGCAGCGTGCACAATTGGGAGGATTTTTTGGGTATGACGAACTACGACGACGACGACGACGAACGAACGAACGTCCATAGCACAATTAAATATAATAACTAGTGCGAATGCCCGCGCTTGGAGCGCGGGCCATATCACCATATCACCATAGCACCATATCTCACACCGCACCGCATTTCGCATACCCAATACAACACACCTCATGTCCCGTACCTCATATATCCCGTGCCACCTGACTCATGTCTCAAACATCATATCCCGTACTCTATGAGTGAAATTTACCCCTCCTAAACTGTATTTACCGTGCGAATGCCCGCGCTTGAAGCGCGGGCCATATCACCATATCACCATAGCACCATATCTCACACCGCACCGCATTTCGCATACCCAATACAACACACCTCATGTCCCGTACCTCATATCCCGTGCCACCTGACTCATGTCTCAAACATCATATCCCGTACTCTATGAGTGAAACCTACCCCTCCTAAACTGTACTCTGACACCACATTTGACACCGCGATTCGCATAATCCATATTTCCAAACACATCACCCATACCTCACACTGTGTACAACATACGGCATATCCCGTACCTCGTATCCCGTACCTCATGACTCATGTCTCAAACCTCATATCCCGTACTGTATAAGCGAGAGAACTGTCGCCACTGCTGCCTGTTGGCTAAAATCGCCAAAAGTCAACAGGCGGGATTATTCGTGCAGATACCCGGATAATCGATTGTACAGTACATTCAGATTACATGAATCCATGATTTCAGATCGATTTGTCGTGCCAGAAATCGAAATCGCAAATCCGCCAGATGCCATTTGACGGGCACGCGCGCGCGCCAGCAGCAGCGTGCACAATTGGGAGGATTTTTTGGGTATGACGAACGACGACGACGACAAACGACGACGACGACGAACGAACCATAGCACAATTAAATATAACTAGTGCGAATGCCCGCGCTTGAAGCGCGGGCCATATCACAATATCCCCATAGCACCATATCTCACACCGCACCGCATTTCGCAAATCCAATACAACACACCTCATGTCACGTACCTCATATCCCGTGCCACCTGACTCATGTCTCAAACATCATATCCCGTGCTCTATGAGTGAAGCTTACCCCTCCTAAACTGTACTCTGACAGCACATTTGACACCGCGACTCGCATAATCCATATTTCCAAACACATCACCCATACCTCACACTGTGTACAACATACCGCATATCCCGTACCTCGTATCCCGTACCTCATGACTCATGTCTCAAACCTCATATCCCGTACTCTATAAGCGAGAGAACTGTCGCCACTGCTGCCTGTTGGCTAAATACCCGCGCTTGAAGCGCGGGCCATATCACCAAATCACCATAGCATCATATCTCACACCGCACCGCATTTCACATATTCAATACAACACACCTCATGTCCCGTACCTCATATCCCGTGCCACCTGACTCATGTCTCAAACATCATATCCCGTACTCTATGAGTGAAGCTTACCCCTCCTAAGCTGTACTCTGACAGCACATTTGACACCGCGATTCGCATAATCCATATTTCCAAACACATCACCCATACCTCACACTGTGTACAACATACCGCATATCCCGTACCTCGTATCCCGTACCTCATGACTCATGTCTCAAACTTCATATCCCGTACTCTATAAGCGAGAGAACTGTCGCCACTGCTGCTTGTTGGCTAAAATCGCCAAAAGTCAACAGGCGGGATGATTCGTGCAGATACTCGCATAATCGATTGTACAGTACATCCAGATTTATAAAACACATGATTCCATGATTTCAGATCGATTTCTCGTGCCAGAAATCGAAATCGCAAATCCGCCAGATGCCATTTGACGGGCACGCGCGCGCGCCAGCAGCAGCGTGCACAATTGGGCGGATTTTTGGGGTATGACGAACGACGACGAACGAACGAACGAACGAACCTTACCACAATTAAATATATTACTAGTGCGAATGCCCGCGCTTGAAGCGCGGGCCATATCACAATATCCCCATAGCACCATATCTCACACCGCACCGCATTTCGCAAACCCAATACAACACACCTCATGTCGCGTACCTCATATCCCGTGCCACCTGACTCATGTCTCAAACATCATATCCCGTGCTCTATGAGTGAAGCTTACCCCTCCTAAACTGTACTCTGACAGCACATTTGACACCGCGACTCGCATAATCCATATTTCCAAACACATCACCCATACCTCACATTGTGTACAACATACCGCATATCCCGTACCTCGTATCCCGTACCTCATGACTCATGTCTCAAACCTCATATCCCGTACTCTATAAGCGAGAGAACTGTCGCCACTGCTGCCTGTTGGCTAAATACCCGCGCTTGAAGCGCGGGCCATATCACCAAATCACCATAGCATCATATCTCACACCGCACCGCATTTCACATATTCAATACAACACACCTCATGTCCCGTACCTCATATCCCGTGCCACCTGACTCATGTCTCAAACATCATATCCCGTACTCTATGAGTGAAGCTTACCCCTCCTAAACTGTACTCTGACAGCACATTTGACACCGCGATTCGCATAATCCATATTTCCAAACACATCACCCATACCTCACACTGTGTACAACATACCGCATATCCCGTACCTCGTATCCCGTACCTCATGACTCATGTCTCAAACTTCATATCCCGTACTCTATAAGCGAGAGAACTGTCGCCACTGCTGCTTGTTGGCTAAAATCGCCAAAAGTCAACAGGCGGGATGATTCGTGCAGATACTCGGATAATCGATTGTACAGTACATCCAGATTTATAAAACACATGATTCCATGATTTCAGATCGATTTCTCGTGCCAGAAATCGAAATCGCAAATCCGCCAGATGCCATTTGACGGGCACGCGCGCGCGCCAGCAGCAGCGTGCACAATTGGGCGGATTTTTGGGGTATGACGAACGACGACGAACGAACGAACGAACGAACCTTACCACAATTAAATATATTAAGAAGATAATTAAATATAATAACTAGTGCAAATGCCCGCGCTTGAAGCGCGGGCCATATCACCATATCACCATATCACCATATCTCACACCGCACCGCATTTCACATACCCAATACAACACACCTCATGTCCCGTACCTCATATCCCGTGCCACCTGATTCATGTCTCCAACATCATATCCCGTACTCTATGAGTGAAACTTACCCCTCCTAAACTGTACTCTGACAGCACATTTGACACCGCGATTCGCATAATCCATATTTCCAAACACATCACCCATACCTCACACTGTGTACAAAATACCGCATATCCCGTACCTCGTATCCCGTACCTCACTCAAACATCATATCCCGTACTCTATGAGTGAAGCTTACCCCTCCTAAACTGTACTCTGACACCACATTTGACACCGCGATTCCCATAATCCATATTTCCAAACACATCACCCATACCTCACACTGTGTACAACATACCGCATATCCCGTACCTCGTATCCCGTACCTCACTCAAACATCATATCTTGTACTCTATGAGTGAAATTTACCCCTCCTAAACTGTACTGTGACACCACATTTGACACCGAGATTCGCATAATCCATATTTCCAAACACATCACCCATACCTCACACTGTGTACAACATACCGCATATCCCGTACCTCGTATCCCGTACCTCATGACTCATGTCTCAAACCTCATATCTCGTACTCTATAAGCGAGAGAACTGTCGCCACTGCTGCCTGTTGGCTAAAATCGCCAAAAGTCAACAGGCGGGATGATTCGTGCAGATACCCGGAACATCGATTGTGCAGTACATACAGATTTTTAAAAAACACGATTCCATGATTTCAGATCGATTTCTCGTGCCAGAAATCGAAATCGCCAATCCGCCAGATGCCATTTGACGGGCACGCGCGCGTGCCAGCAGCAGCGTGCACAATTGGGCGGATTTTTTGGGTATGACGAACGACGACGAACGACGACGAACGAACCATAGCACAATTAAATATAATAAGAAACTAGTGCGATAGCACAATTAAATATAATAACTAGTGCGAATGCCCGCGCTTGAAGCGCGGGCCATATCACCATATCACCATAGCACCATATCTCACACCGCACCGCATTTCGCATACCCAATACAACACACCTCATGTCCTGTACCTCACATCCCGTGCCACATGACTCATGTCTCAAACATCATATCCCGTACTCTGTGAGTGAAATTTACCCCTCCTAAACTGTACTCTGACACCACACTTCACACCGCGATTCGCATAATCCATATTTCCAAACACATCACCCATGCCTCACACTGTGTATAACATACCGCATATCCCGTACCTCGTATCCCGTACCTCATGACTCATGTCTCAGACCTCATATTCCGTACTCTATGAGTGAAATATACCCCTGCTAAACTGTACTCTGACTCCACATTTGACACCGCGATTCCCATAATCCATATTTCGAAACACATCACCCATACCTCACACTATGTACCACATACCGCATATCCCGTACCGGGTGTCCCGTACCTCATGACTCATGTCTCAAACCTCATATCCCGTACTCTATAAGCGAGAGAACTGTACTCTATGAGTGACATTACCCCTCCTAATGACTCATGTCTCAAACATCATATCCCGAACTCCATGAGTGAAATTTACCCCTCCTAAACTGTACTCTGACACCACATTTGACACCGCGATTCCCATAATCCATATTTCCAAACACATCACCCATGCCTCACATTGTGTACAACATACCGCATATCCCGTACCTCGTATCCCTTACCTCATGACTCATGTCTGAAACCTCATATCCCGTACTCTATAAGCGAGAGGACCACTGCTGCCTGTTGGAGTACTTTTGCTTTACGAATACTGATACTGTGCGTAGCATTTAGGGTATTGCTGCAGGCGGTAACGGATCCGGCCGGTCCGCAAACCGCCCGGTCAAGCGTTCAAATGCACTTGATAGGTAGTAATGCAGTCAAATGATGACAGTGACTGATGATGCATGCTATTGCGGGCAACACGTCACTCGGTGAAGATTTTTTGATTTAGATTTTCATTTGGTTAGAATGAACAATTAAGGACACACTCACACTATGTACCACATACCGCATATCCCGTACCGGGTATCCCGTACCTCATGACTCATGTCTCAAACCTCATATCCCGTACTGTATAAGCGAGAGAACTGTACTCTATGAGTGACATTACCCCTCCTAATGACTCATGTCTCAAACATCATATCCCGAACTCCATGAGTGAAATTTACCCCTCCTAAACTGTACTCTGACACCACATTTGACACCGCGATTCCCATAATCCATATTTCCAAACACATCACCCATGCCTCACACTGTGTACAACATACCGCATATCCCGTACCTCGTATCCCTTACCTCATGACTCCTGTCTGAAACCTCATATCCCGTACTCTATAAGCGAGAGCGCCACTGCTGCCTGTTGGCTAAAATCGCCAAAAGTCAAAAGGCGGGATTATTCGTGCAGATACCCGGAACATCGATGTGCAGTACATACAGGTTTTCGAAACACATGATTCCATGATTTCAGATCGATTTCTCGTGCCAGAAATCGAAATCGCAAATCCGCCAGATGCCATTTGACGGGCACGCGCGCGTGCCAGCAGCAGCGTGCACAATTGGGCGGATTTTTTGGGTATGACGAACGACGACGAACGACGACGAACGAACCATAGCACAATTAAATATAATAAGAAACTAGTGCGATAGCACAATTAAATATAATAACTAGTGCGAATGCCCGCGCTTGAAGCGCGGGCCATATCACCATATCACCATAGCACCATATCTCACACCGCACCGCATTTCGCATACCCAATACAACACACCTCATGTCCTGTACCTCACATCCCGTGCCACATGACTCATGTCTCAAACATCATATCCCGTACTCTGTGAGTGAAATTTACCCCTCCTAAACTGTACTCTGACACCACACTTCACACCGCGATTCGCATAATCCATATTTCCAAACACATCACCCATGCCTCACACTGTGTATAACATACCGCATATCCCGTACCTCGTATCCCGTACCTCATGACTCATGTCTCAGACCTCATATTCCGTACTCTATGAGTGAAATATACCCCTGCTAAACTGTACTCTGACTCCACATTTGACACCGCGATTCCCATAATCCATATTTCGAAACACATCACCCATACCTCACACTATGTACCACATACCGCATATCCCGTACCGGGTGTCCCGTACCTCATGACTCATGTCTCAAACCTCATATCCCGTACTCTATAAGCGAGAGAACTGTACTCTATGAGTGACATTACCCCTCCTAATGACTCATGTCTCAAACATCATATCCCGAACTCCATGAGTGAAATTTACCCCTCCTAAACTGTACTCTGACACCACATTTGACACCGCGATTCCCAGAATCCATATTTCCAAACACATCACCCATGCCTCACATTGTGTACAACATACCGCATATCCCGTACCTCGTATCCCTTACCTCATGACTCATGTCTGAAACCTCATATCCCGTACTCTATAAGCGAGAGGACCACTGCTGCCTGTTGGAGTACTTTTGCTTTACGAATACTGATACTGTGCGTAGCATTTAGGGTATTGCTGCAGGCGGTAACGGATCCGGCCGGTCCGCAAACCGCCCGGTCAAGCGTTCAAATGCACTTGATAGGTAGTAATGCAGTCAAATGATGACAGTGACTGATGATGCATGCTATTGCGGGCAACACGTCACTCGGTGAAGATTTTTTGATTTAGATTTTCATTTGGTTAGAATGAACAATTAAGGACACACTCACACTATGTACCACATACCGCATATCCCGTACCGGGTATCCCGTACCTCATGACTCATGTCTCAAACCTCATATCCCGTACTGTATAAGCGAGAGAACTGTACTCTATGAGTGACATTACCCCTCCTAATGACTCATGTCTCAAACATCATATCCCGAACTCCATGAGTGAAATTTACCCCTCCTAAACTGTACTCTGACACCACATTTGACACCGCGATTCCCATAATCCATATTTCCAAACACATCACCCATGCCTCACACTGTGTACAACATACCGCATATCCCGTACCTCGTATCCCTTACCTCATGACTCCTGTCTGAAACCTCATATCCCGTACTCTATAAGCGAGAGCGCCACTGCTGCCTGTTGGCTAAAATCGCCAAAAGTCAAAAGGCGGGATTATTCGTGCAGATACCCGGAACATCGATGTGCAGTACATACAGGTTTTCGAAACACACGATTCCATGATTTCAGATCGATTTCTCGTGCCAGAAATCGAAATCGCAAATCCGCCAGATGCCATTTGACGGGCACGCGCGCGCGCCAGCAGCAGCGTGCACAATTGGGCGGGATTTTTGGGTATGACGAACGACGACGAACGACGACGAACGAACCATAGCACAATTAAATATAATAACTAGTGCAAATGCCCGCGCTTGAAGCGCGGGCCATATCACCATATCACCATAGCACCATATCTCACACCGCACCGCATTTCGCATATGCAATACAACACACCTGATGTCCCGTACCTCATATCCCGTGCCACATGACTCATGTCTCAAACATCATATCCCGTACTCTATGAGTGAAACTTACCCCTCCTATGCTGTACTCTGACACCACATTTGACACCGCAATTCGCATAATCCATATTTCCAAACATATCACCCATGCCTCACACTGTGTACAACATACCGCATATCCCGTACCTCGTATCCCGTACCTCATGACTCATGTCTCAAACCTCATATCCCGTACTCTATCAAACATCATATCCCGTACCCTATGAGTGAAATATACCCTTCCTAAGCTGTACTTTGACACCACATTTGACACCGCGATTCGCATATTCCATATTTCCAAACACATCACCCATGCCTCACACTGTGTACAACATACCGCATATCCCGTACCTCGTATCCCGTACCTCATGACTCATGTCTCAAACCTCATATCCCGTACTCTATAAGCGAGAGCGCCACTGCTGCCTGTTGGCTAAAATCGCCAAAAGTCAACAGGCGGGATTTTTCGTGCAGATACCCGGAAAATCGATTGTACAGTACATACAGATTTCCAAAACACATGATTCCATGATTTCAGATCGATTTCTCGTGCCAGAAATCGAAATCGCAAATCAGCCAGATGCCATTTGACAGGCACGCGCGCGCGCCAGCAGCAGCGTGCACAATTGGGCGGATTTTTTGGGGAAGACGAACGACGACGACGACGACGACGACGACGAACCATAGCACAATTAAATATAACTAGTGCAAATGCCCGCGCTTGAAGCGCGGGCCATATCACCATATCACCATATCACCATATCTCACACCGCACCGCATTTCACATACCCAATACAACACACCTCATGTCCCGTACCTCATATCCCGTGCCACCTGATTCATGTCTCCAACATCATATCCCGTACTCTATGAGTGAAACTTACCCCTCCTAAACTGTACTCTGACAGCACATTTGACACCGCGATTCGCATAATCCATATTTCCAAACACATCACCCATACCTCACACTGTGTACAAAATACCGCATATCCCGTACCTCGTATCCCGTACCTCACTCAAACATCATATCCCGTACTCTATGAGTGAAGCTTACCCCTCCTAAACTGTACTCTGACACCACATTTGACACCGCGATTCCCATAATCCATATTTCCAAACACATCACCCATACCTCACACTGTGTACAACATACCGCATATCCCGTACCTCGTATCCCGTACCTCACTCAAACATCATATCTTGTACTCTATGAGTGAAATTTACCCCTCCTAAACTGTACTGTGACACCACATTTGACACCGAGATTCGCATAATCCATACTTATTTCCAAACACATCACCCATACCTCACACTGTGTACAACATACCGCATATCCCGTACCTCGTATCCCGTACCTCATGACTCATGTCTCAAACCTCATATCTCGTACTCTATAAGCGAGAGAACTGTCGCCACTGCTGCCTGTTGGCTAAAATCGCCAAAAGTCAACAGGCGGGATGATTCGTGCAGATACCCGGAACATCGATTGTGCAGTACATACAGATTTTTAAAAAACACGATTCCATGATTTCAGATCGATTTCTCGTGCCAGAAATCGAAATCGCCAATCCGCCAGATGCCATTTGACGGGCACGCGCGCGTGCCAGCAGCAGCGTGCACAATTGGGCGGATTTTTTGGGTATGACGAACGACGACGAACGACGACGAACGAACCATAGCACAATTAAATATAATAACTAGTGCAAATGCCCGCGCTTGAAGCGCGGGCCATATCACCATATCACCATAGCACCATATCTCACACCGCACCGCATTTCGCATATGCAATACAACACACCTGATGTCCCGTACCTCATATCCCGTGCCACATGACTCATGTCTCAAACATCATATCCCGTACTCTATGAGTGAAACTTACCCCTCCTATGCTGTACTCTGACACCACATTTGACACCGCAATTCGCATAATCCATATTTCCAAACATATCACCCATGCCTCACACTGTGTACAACATACCGCATATCCCGTACCTCGTATCCCGTACCTCATGACTCATGTCTCAAACCTCATATCCCGTACTCTATCAAACATCATATCCCGTACCCTATGAGTGAAATATACCCTTCCTAAGCTGTACTTTGACACCACATTTGACACCGCGATTCGCATATTCCATATTTCCAAACACATCACCCATGCCTCACACTGTGTACAACATACCGCATATCCCGTACCTCGTATCCCGTACCTCATGACTCATGTCTCAAACCTCATATCCCGTACTCTATAAGCGAGAGCGCCACTGCTGCCTGTTGGCTAAAATCGCCAAAAGTCAACAGGCGGGATTTTTCGTGCAGATACCCGGAAAATCGATTGTACAGTACATACAGATTTCCAAAACACATGATTCCATGATTTCAGATCGATTTCTCGTGCCAGAAATCGAAATCGCAAATCAGCCAGATGCCATTTGACAGGCACGCGCGCGCGCCAGCAGCAGCGTGCACAATTGGGCGGATTTTTTGGGGAAGACGAACGACGACGACGACGACGACGACGACGAACCATAGCACAATTAAATATAATAAGATAACTAGTGCAAATGCCCGCGCTTGAAGCGCGGGCCATATCACCATATCACCATAGCACCATATCTCACACCGCACCGCATTTCGCATATGCAATACAACACACCTGATGTCCCGTACCTCATATCCCGTGCCACATGACTCATGTCTCAAACATCATATCCCGTACTCTATGAGTGAAACTTACCCCTCCTATGCTGTACTCTGACACCACATTTGACACCGCAATTCGCATAATCCATATTTCCAAACATATCACCCATGCCTCACACTGTGTACAACATACCGCATATCCCGTACCTCGTATCCCGTACCTCATGACTCATGTCTCAAACCTCATATCCCGTACTCTATCAAACATCATATCCCGTACCCTATGAGTGAAATATACCCTTCCTAAGCTGTACTTTGACACCACATTTGACACCGCGATTCGCATATTCCATATTTCCAAACACATCACCCATGCCTCACACTGTGTACAACATACCGCATATCCCGTACCTCGTATCCCGTACCTCATGACTCATGTCTCAAACCTCATATCCCGTACTCTATAAGCGAGAGCGCCACTGCTGCCTGTTGGCTAAAATCGCCAAAAGTCAACAGGCGGGATTTTTCGTGCAGATACCCGGAAAATCGATTGTACAGTACATACAGATTTCCAAAACACATGATTCCATGATTTCAGATCGATTTCTCGTGCCAGAAATCGAAATCGCAAATCAGCCAGATGCCATTTGACAGGCACGCGCGCGCGCCAGCAGCAGCGTGCACAATTGGGCGGATTTTTTGGGGAAGACGAACGACGACGACGACGACGACGACGACGAACCATAGCACAATTAAATATAATAAGAGAGAGAGAGAGAGATAAGAGAGAGAGAGAGTCCTGCATAGCCAATCCCGGGCAGTTTTGGTGCAAAATCGAGTGGAAAATCATAGTGCGGCACAAGGATCCAAGATTTTTTTGATGGTATGATAGAACTATTAATTCTATGACGATTCCATGTGTCAGATCTTTCGATCCTGATGCCGCACTGCTAATGCCAAGAAAGTGGTGTTGGGTCCATGGCAACTTGGTAGTGTCGACCCAATGGCGTTCGCCGCCGGCCGAGCTACCATTGCAGCCACCTCCTCCTCATTTGAAGTATGGTAAGACACCACAATGGTGCTACCTTGGTGATTGCAAGACTAGGGGCAAGGCATGGTTGGGTACAATCAAGAGAAGTTTGAGAACAAGACCTTTCAAAGCCATTCTCAACAAGTTGCAACTAGGACGCGCTCAAGGCTAAAAAGGCAACTACGAGTGAGGTCTACACCCAAGCTTTCAAGGTGTATTCCTTGCATTGTGGTCAGTACAACTTTGATTTACAATTGAGGCTAACAATTGTCACCATGTTGCAATCGTGGTACATGTCGTGTTGGTGGCCTCCAAAAAATGCTTGAACGTGTTTGCAAGGTTGTGGTGTTGCCTTGTGCGGCTTTGTTTTCAAGGTTTGACTATGCTATCCAACTTTGTATACTAATATTGCCAAAAAGTGGATCCTCATGGATTTCTATTACATAATCGTTAGTAGGTAACGATTATCGTCCTGAAATCTCGGCCCTGTAGGAGCGAAGCACGTTTGCTTTGCCAGTCTTCGGACTGCCATTCTGCCTCTAGTTGTGCAGGGAGTCCTTTGCTCACTTTCTCGTGGTAGCCCGTTGTTTGGGGCTCCTCTTCACAACAATAGGATGTGACACATTGATGATTGTCTTTGCATTATGTCTATGCCACATTGTGTGTCTTCAGCTGCACGTGATATTGAGCATGGGAGGGAGGGGGGTCATTGCACACTTCAAAAGAGGCCACACAACCTAGTTACCCCAAATGCAGTAGCATACATAGCCACAAGTCAAAAGGGGATGGCTTGCACCCCTAGGGACCCCAAGTGTGGCCGTTTTTTCTTCATTTTCCTTGATTTTGGCCAAATTTCCCCCCCAGCCATTTTTGGGCAGCCGTGGCCAGCCAATGGGGGGGGAGGGGGGGGGGTTCAACCCACCCAGCCGCGGCTAGGAACACCCCCCTTGTACCACATTTCCACTCTTTACGCGGATCATGCGTCGGTCAACACCGGGCTCACCCCATTGTTGAACGAGGCTCGTAAAATGGCATGGGAACATGACCTTCAAGAGAACTTCCTACAAGGAGGGTCACAGGACACATTCCCTAAATTCAAGGACTTGCAAATCAAAGGTTGCGATGACCATATTATGGCATCGGTGTATAGTGCTTTCAATGGGGTCTTGTTGGATTGGGCGAAGGAGAGGTACCCGAGTTTCTCGCACGCCAAAAAGCGAGGTGGCTTTGTTTCCCTCCCCTTCCACCTCATCAAACACATTTCAAAGCGTTTGTTGGGGTTTCTCGCCTCTGCATGGAGGGGTGGGCGGGAAGAGCATAAGAGAACACATGGGCGTGTTCACATTCACCTTAAGGGTAGTCATCATCTTGGTACCACTACAGGGCAAAACTACTAGAGATTTCAGAAGCCATGGTGGGACAAGGTGTTGGCTTGGGAGCAAGATCCCCGCCTTCTCATTCCAGAATGCCTAACCCTTCCGCACGAACAGAAGGATCTTGTCTTCCTCTTTATCCAAAGCCTTTACCATGTGTTCCAAGCACCTAACCTTGAACATAACCGATGAGGAAGGCACACTACAAACCACAAACCGGTGGGGGGAAGCTGTCTTCCGGTATTTACCAATGGTTTTGAAAATGCAACAACTCGAGCTTGTTCCCCCCACCCGTGGCAATGGTACCAACTTCTCCTCTGGTCGCTTGGCATGGTGTGGTTGGGCGGGCTCACTATTGTGTTGTTGCTCTTGCTTGCCTTCTCTTCCACCTCTAGTCACCTGCGTGGCAGGCTCCTGAGGAGTGCGAAAGGACTGCTCGGTGACAAAAAGTTGAAAAATTTTTTGCGACGAATTCGCCTGGAACAAAGATATTGTAACAATGACGATGTGTTTATTACGATGTCAAGATTTTGCGCCCCCAAACCCTTCGCGATGCATTACCTTCAATTGTTCGCCATCCTGACTTACCCGACGAGGTTAGGACCATAGTTGCTGCATTTTGCAACCTTGTGCCTTTGTTATGTGCATTTCGCTTGAGTGGTGATGAGGTGGAACTTGCTTGTGAATTTGCATCAACCCTCGCCCACACTATCCGTTTGGTTTGGCCAACCCCCGATAATATGTTCCCTTCCTGGCATATGTGTGATGTTGAGCTATCTCGCGACCTACGGCATGTACATTTGACTCATGGTGTTGGTGTTGGTGCATTCGTGTGCCAAGCCGTCGAAGCGATGGGACACCAAGTTAAGGTGGTTGCCCAACAAAGTGGTTGGGATCCGGACACTTTTTTGGGGAAGATGTTTGCTTCTTTGGAGATGAGGTTTGCTAGTAAGCATGATGTTCTTGGCATCCGCGCATCTGGTGAGGGCACAGGGGAAGATTTGTACATGGCAATTGAAGAACCTGAGGCATGGGTCGGCGATTTGCTCCTGCCATGAGGAAGAGGAAGTATTCCCCATCACAAAAGGAATAATACCTCTTCATTCTTCGGCTTGTATGGTGATACACTGGTGTTCTGCTGCATGTTGTGCTTCTGGGATCAAAGGGTTGTCACTTGGGAAGTTACAAGTCTCCAGCAGGAATATGAGGCCCAGCCATGCTTTTTTTTGGATTCGGCACCCTCAAAATAGGGGGGGGGGGTCATGTTGAAAGACCAATGTCCAATGCACACGTGCCCTCCCGCCTTCCTCCCGCCTCCCTCCGGAACGGACAGCCGCTCAGAAGTGCGAAATTCCTGGGTTTTCGAAAAATTGGAATTTCTTCAACATATCGATGAGTTAGCAAAAACCGAGGGAGGTTTTTCGTGCCCCGGTGTTGCTCTCTAGGAGGGGGAAAAAACGCCTCTTAAAGAGACAGTGACGTCACGTTATGAACTTTGCCTATGGTTCGCGCGCTAGGATCTTCCCCTGCAACCGTAGTGATTATGTAATAAAAAAAATGGAAATTGTTGCTCATAGGTGCATTGGAACTGCCTCAGAAAGGCAGCTTCATTAATTGTTCACAACCCTGGGTGATTTGGTTGTTCGCGGTGATTAATCTACAAGTTTGATGATTTGCTACATGCCCCAGGGATATGAGCAGATATCCGGGGCATATGACCCAAGATATCGACCGCTCTTGTAGGTTAGGCTATCCCGGGTCATAGCCTATATAGCATGCGGGTTTTTGGCATGTGCTGAATCCATTTTTTCATGTGGTTTGCCCCAAAAATGAAGCTAGGTGGGTATTCTAGAAAGTTTGCAATAGCTAGGGTCCAGGGTCCAGGGTTTTGCACCGGGCCCTGGTGCAGCGTATCTTGTGGACTGCTCTCGTATGTCTTCCATCAATTGATTCATGATGGTAACTTCACTCGCATCGCCAACTACTTCTACAACAATGTCAAGCGCATGCACATGCATCGGGCTTGGGTTGCTTTGTGTGGGCTCGTCTTTCTCTCATCCATGTGTAAGAGGTCGCATGGTGGCTTTTGCTCCACATCCCTCCTTTCTTCCACCATTGATATTGCCACCAAGCTTTTACACCATTCATGTGTGGAGCAAATGCATGAGATAAAAGTGCACGTGCACAAGAAGGAGGCATGTTGACCTTTGTTGCAGATGTGTGCGTGTCCAATGGAGGGGCAATGAGGGAATGCGGTGCTGTTTTTGAGTGTCCATTTTTTTTCCGTTAATGGCAGTGTGTTCACTGCTCTTTTTGCTTTGTGTGCCTCTCTCGTCTATTAACAACTACTTTGTGCACTAGTTACAAGCTGGACGAGATAAGTATGGCGGTGTGCACGAGGAGAAGGCAAAGGCAGGGCTATTGGTCGACCAATGGTGGTTGAAAACATGTGTAGTGTCGAATCACAGCACACAAAACGCACGGGTAACACGTGCACTATCTTCTCGTGGCCTTTGGTGCCTTAGTGGAGCAAGTTTTCTGGGTGTCACTCTCAATTTACACTGCGAACGTCTTTTGCTGATGACTTCACCCTCTTTTTGCACACCCTTTTGTGCTTGTTGCAGATCCCTCTACGTATTAGTCGGGAGTATCAAGCTGAGGATGAAACACTACAAAAAGTGGTACAATGCCGAACATTTCGCGATTGGGTCACGAAAATGGACTCCCAACAGGTAATGTTCGTAACGGCAAGGGAAAGCATCAATTGATGTTAACAATGGGGTTTATTAGGGGTGCGTACGGGGTCTGCGACACGAAGTCTTGACAAACAGATAGCGCAAAGACTGTAGTTTAGGGTTAGGGTTTGGGTCACGGAGCTGGTGGAACCAGTCTTGGTTTTATAACCCTTTTTGGTGTCTAGGGTGGACCTACCAGCAGCAGCAAGCAAGCAGCAAGCAGCAGCACGCGTGAAATGGGGGAAAATCAGACTTCCGTCGTGGTGCTTCAGATTCGGGTGAAATTTTGGTGGATGATACCTATGGGTGTGAAGTACAACCACACAAAGTTTGAGCAAGAAACTCAACGGTGGTGGCCAGGAACAGGATTCGCAAGTGGCAGACCTCAGTTTCAAAAACTGCAGTTTAGGGCCAAAAAAAAGCCATTTCTGGGCCAAAAAAGCCCTGGAACACACTCAAAACGGCCAAACAAAGGGAAACGGTGGGTACACTCCACGTGCAGCTTAACTTCCCCGTGTCAATGAGCTCTTTGCGGCCCTCTAACTCCATGATATGTCCTGGAAACGGCCCAAAATGGCCCCAAGAAGCTGTAGATTGGCTACCGACAGCCACAAACCAAGGATAGGCCATATCTTTGGCTACATGGCTCAAAATATGACTCCGAGGGCACCTACTCCACCCGCAACCCCCCACTTTTTGTGGTTTCCACCCCTCCGAATTGCCCAAATGGACGCCTAGACCCCCATACCTAGGCGCACTAGGCTGCGGCAAGCTGCAAGCTTAAGCCCAAACAGGTGGGTGCCCAAATGGGTCAAGAGGGTCCAGTAGGGGCAAAAGACTGACTTCTCTCAAAAATGATCCTAGACCATGTGCGACGCTAAAACAAGTGCTTTTGGACCGTTATGAGCTTGTGGTGGCCCATTTTGGTCCTCCGAAAATCCAAAAATGCCTTGAAAATGGGCTGTTTTGGGACCAAAAATGGGTCAAAAATGGGTCAAAAACGCATTTTTCCAAACCTCATCCTAGACCATTTGGTGTGCACAAACGGGTGAAATGAGCCCATTTTGAGCCCATTTTGGGGCATTTTGGCCCCTCGAAAGTGGGCCTCGTGGTGATGGGGTTCACTTGCAAGCTGATTCCACTTTGTCAAGAGGCATCAATGTGTGAATCATTCTTGATGTCCCTCACCAGTCATAGCTGATGTTCCCTCCCCCACCAGCTCGGTCCCAATATTCAGTCTTGATGAGGGTACCCTAAACCTAACCGGTAGAGACTAGAGCCTTCACCCCATTTTGGCCCTCTTGGTGAAGTTTTATTGGCGACGGTCCGGCGATATCTGTGGTAGCAGGTATATGTGGCATACGCACAAATATTATATTCCTTTGGCTACCAGACCGGACGGAGGACCGGTCTGGTCTTGTGGGGAAAATTATCACTTTCTGGCAAAGGATTGGGTCAAGGGTTTTTGAACGTGGCGGAAATGATGGTTTTGGTGGTTTTCTTAGACTCAATAGTATTTTAGAGAAAAACAGTAAGACCAGTTTCAGAGACCGGTGGGACCGGTCTTTGCAAACCGAACGGACCGGACCACTTCGGTACACTTTGGAGCACTTTGTTACACTTGCCTCCCAAACCTACCTTTGCGCGCCCGTTGCAGCATGCACGCCACCACACACCATGCACAAACCACACACACATACACAGACTTTGCTTCCCATGTCCTCTTGGGTGTTTCAACGATGCATGATGGGTGGGATGCACCATTAGCATGAAAATAGATCGGTTCAAACAGTTTCATGCAGACCGGTCAGACCGGTCTTCCGAACCTCGCTCCTGGTCCCCTACTTCCTGCTGCCTTTTGACAGGACCGGTCAGACCGCTCTTCCCCGCTTTGTTGCTTAGCCTTTTTCAATGCCGATCTCAGGCCCCGGGACGAAGATCCCCGGCGTGAAGGACGCCGAGACCCCCGTGCCCACGGCCTTCAAAAAGGTCCGGGCCGGGGATCGGGTGGTGCTGCTCCTCAAGGGCTCGCACGGGGGCCGCTACACCGGCACGTGCCAGTCGCAGGCGACCGGTAAAATGTCCCTATCCGGGACAATCTACTTCACGGAGGACCAGAAGACCGGGGGCTTGAAGCGCAGCATCAGCAAGGGCGAGCTTGACTTCGTCTCCGAGGACGTGCTCGGATGTTGGGTGGTCGCGGAGGCGAAGACATCTACTCCGGGCCAGAGGATTGCGGCCCGAGCAGCGCAGTCCCGCAAAAGGATGCGGATGCGTTGATTGAGTTGTGCACGATGCACTGGCAAGGCGGATGGGAACTAGGTGACGTGGTGTGCGGGGATGAGACCGTGGTCCCCCACAAGGGGTTGTTTGTCATCCGCCAGTTCATCCCGCGCAAGCCTCACCCCACCGGTGTGAAACTGTACGCGTTGTGCGACGCACAAAGCCATTACATTTGGCATGTGTATTTGTACCGTGGTGCAGCCCCTCGTGTGGGTCCGGAGTCCCGGAGCCGGTTTGCAGGACACTACAATGCGTTTGAGATTGTGCAACTTTGGAATGATGTGACTCCACCCGGAAAGGTGCTTGTGGCGGATTCATTCTTCGGGTCTCATGATGCGGCGGCGATGCTAAGTGCACAAGAGCGTCCGTTCTTGATGCTCACTTCCACAAGTGCTTTGGTGCAAGATGGGAACGTTGGACTAGACCCGGGGGATGTGAACACGGTGGTGCACAAGGAACATCGGTATGCACTCTCGGTATACAAAAACCCCAAAGTGGGGCGCAAGCCGGCAAAGGTGGTACCACTACTAACCAATTGCCTAACCGGAGGTTCGCTCCCACACCGAAGTGGACGATACCACCTACCGGGGATAATTGCCAACTACCGTAGGTTTGCCCCGGGGGTGGATACGTTTAACCAAATGTGCTTACAACACCGGGAAGAGCACCGGTTTCAATCATGGTGGAAGGCACTTGGGGGGATGGTGTTAAGGATAGCGGCAACAAATGCATTTACGTCATGCCAAGCGTTGCGTCTTAGTCCGGGGGGTGAAACAATGTTTGACTGGCAATGGAGGTTGATGAGATACATGTTTCCGGCAAGGCAAATTCAGGTGGTGGACAAGCATGTACCAATAGTGGTTGGGAAGCGGGGCTTTTGTGTACATTGTGGGATGGGCACCACCCGATACAAGTGCAAAGCATGTGGGTGCTATCTACACGTTGAATGCTTTGCGGACCATCATGAATGAACCATGAATACATGTCTTGTGAGGATTGACTCCCATGCATTGCAATGCCTGTGCAAAGGTGTGAACACGCACAACACAGCACACGCACACACACAACACACACATGCGGACACACACACTACACACGCATCACCAAGTGCTCCAAAGTGTGCTAAAGTGTGCTAAAATGGTCCGGTCCGTTCAGTTTGCAAAGACCGGTCGGACCGGTCCGACCGGTCTCCCCGAACTAACCGGTTCGCTACAGAAAGCTAAAGTGGCGCGAAACGGTCTCAACTGAACAGTTGGTGATTTTGCCTAGTCGAAACGGTGAGTTAACGAAGACCGGTGGACCGGTTGTGAAAATATTCGCGTATGGTAGCCAAAGGAATATCCATGGCATTAAGGCACGATATCCGCAAGTATCCGTGGCATATGACCTAGGGGTATCAGCGCGCAACCTTTTTTTTGCAGCGGCGGCCCCTGTATCTGGCTAGCTAGGCCGGGGAGAAAGGCTCTTGTGCGCAAGAAAATCTTTGGGGAGGGGCGCGGGCCCAAATCCGTGCTCATCCTTGCACACTACACCCTTGCATAGGAGACACATGTAGAACACATTTCTGAACACCACTTGGAGTAGAACATATTCAAAAAAAGCGTTCTCTCATGGAGCTTCAAGCAAGCTCTCCACAAAAGTGTCATGAACATGTGCCGATCCATATTCTACCATGTTTTGATTTTGCCTTTGCCTAACGGTGGTGGCCACTGCTCCGATGTGTTGTGGCGAGAGCCAACCTCATGCATCTTCTCCCAGCAGGGATGGTGACACAGTGTGCAAGTGTGCAGTAGGCATAGGGGGGGGGGGGTCGGAATCTCCGCGTGCTGCGCCGGTTTGTGCCGTGCCGTGCCATGCCGCCTATGGGGGGGTTGGGGCCTTGTGCCGTCCCGTGCCAAGTGTTCCTACCCAACAAGATCCTTTGTAGAGGCACACATGTATCAATCGTTCAGATTTGGACGGCGGTTTGCTCTTTTTGGTGATTGTTGCATTGCAAGTTTTTGTGTGTTGCCTCTTGGTGTTGCACCATGTGTTTTCCAACTCATTCATGGGGCAGTAGGCGGGGAGGGGGGGGGGTACTTTTCAGGTCTGTGTTGGGCCTGTGTTAACACAACACATGAGGGGGGGGGGTACTTTTCACCACCTGTGTGTTGTGTTGTGTTGTGTTGTGTTGTGTTGTGTTGTGTTGTGTTGTGTTGTGTTGTGTTGTGTTGTGTTGTGTTGTGTTGTGTTGTGTTGTGTTGTGTTGTGTTGTGTTGTGTTGTGTTGTGTTGTGTTGTGTTGTGTTGTGTTGTGTTGTGTTGTGTTGTGTTGTGTTGTGTTGTGTTGTATTGCGTTGCGTTGCGTTGTGTTGGGTTGGGTTGGGTTGTGTTGTGGTGTGGTGTGTTGTGTTGTGTTGTGTTGTGTTGTGTTGTGTTGTGTTGTGTTGGGTTGGGTTGTGTTGTGTTGTGTTGTGTTGTGTTGGGTTGGGTTGTGGTGTGTTGTGTTCTATTGTGTTTAGGTTTGTAGGTTCCTGTGTTGTGTTGCATGTGCACTCTTGGGTTGCTATGGATGACTGAACCCGCTGTCTTTGGGTACAATATGTCATACGTGCATAAGTGGTCCAGCAATTGTTGCACTACCTTTGCGTGTCTCCATTGCACACACAACACAACCCAACCCCTGTCTGTGGTCTGTGGTGTGTGGTTGGTGGTTTGTGGTCTGTGGTCTGTGGTCTTTAGTCTCTGGTTTGTGGTCTGTGGGTTGTGGTCTTTGGTCTGTGGTCTGTGGCTGGTGGTCTTTGGTTGGTGGTCTGTGGTTGGTGGTCTGTGGTTGGTCTGTGGTATGTGGTCTGTGGTGTGTGGTTGGTGGTCTGTGGTATGTGGTCTGTGGTTGGTCTGTGGTCTGTGGTCTGTGGTCTGTGGTTGGTGGTCCGCGGTTGGTGGTCTGTGGTTGGTCTGTGGTTGGTCTGTGGTGTGTGGTGTGTGGTGTGTGTGTGTGTGTGTGTGGTACCGCACACTGCACACCTTGTTCCGGCGACGTTCCGGTAACTTGTTCTGGCGACGTTCTGGCGACGTTCCAGTGACCGTTGGAACGTCGCCAGAACGTCGCCAGAACAGGTTGTTGGAACGTCGCCGGAACAGTGGAAAATACACACAGTTCTGGGCGCGCACAAGGCGCGCTGCGCGCACTGCAGCCCCGGGGGGGGGGGGGGGGGCTAGGTTACCGTGGTAAGCAGATCAATTACCCGCCACTGCGGTGGCTGGCCCCCAGGTCATCTGCCTGGGGTTTGGAAGGGAGAGTGAAACCCAACTACCCGCCACGCAGTGGCTGGGCCCAGGTTGACTGCCTGGGGTTTTGAAGGGAAGGCACAAACCTTTCTTCTTTTTTTTTTCAATATTTTTATCAAAATCAAAATCAAAATCGTCATTCAAAGACTGACAAAGGGGTTCACACAGGGAAAGGGACAAAGGGGGGCAAGGAGCGAAAGGGACACGGGGGGGGGGCAGGGTAACACACAAAACACACCAACACAATGCACACACCCAAGCCCAAACCCAAGCCCAAACCCAAACCCAAACCCAAACCCAAACCCACACCCAAGCCCAAACCCGCAACCCAAACCCAAACCCAAGCCCAAGCCCAAGCCCAAGCCCGCAACCCAAACCCAAACCCAAACCCAAACCCAAACCCAAGCCCAAGCCCAAACCCGCAACCCAAACCCAAACCCAAGCCCAAACCCAAACCCAAACCCACACCCAAGCCCAAATCCAAGCCCAAACCCAAGCCCCAACCCAAACCCCGAAAGGGACACGGGGGGGGGGGGGCAGGGTAACACACAAAACACACCAACACAATGCACACACCCAAGCCCAAACCCAAGCCCAAACGCAAACCCAAACCCAAACCCAAACCCACATCCCAGCCCAAACCCGCAACCCAAACCCAAACCCAAACCCAAACCCAAGCCCGCAACCCAAACCCAAACCCAAACCCAAACCCAAACCCAAACCCAAGCCCAAGCCAAAACCCGCAACCCAAACCCAAACCCAAACCCAAACCCAAACCCAAGCCCAAAACCAAACCCAAGCCCAAACCCGCACCCAAACCTAGCCAGGCATCGGCCGCTCGCTCGCGGGAGTTGTAGACCACCCGGTGGGTGTCCACAACCTCCTGGATGGCCTAAGAAAACAACATCAATTTTGTTGGAACCAAATTGTTCCGGTGACGGTTCCAACAAAACACTTGAACGTCGCCGGAACGTCGCCGGAACAAGTTATCGGAACGTCACCGGAACAACACGGTGTGTATGCGGCACACCTTAATATTGGCTTCCTAGAGGTTGCCAAGGTCGCCATCGCTTTGTCCCCGCAAATTGCGAGGCCGATGACCCACACGGAGGCGGGAATGCGTCCCCAAAGGCCCATGCAAGCGATGGACACGGACACTTGGGACCACTCCCCATCTGCGCATGGGTAGCCATCCCCCCCGACAATGCATGTCAGGGGTAACGACCAATCGATCATGCGGCACAACGGCAGTTGGCTGGCAATGTGGCGCAGCCACGATGCCCATGGCCAACTGATGCCCGTGGCCTTGGGATCCAATGTGCTCACCGGGGGGGCAAGCTCCAAGGGGGCTAGTAGATCTTGCCAGCGCTGCTGGAAAGCCCTGCTGTATCTCTCGGACACAACTCGGTTGGGCCAAGCGCACGGCCACCGCAAATTGGCAGTGGGTGAGTGGAGAGGAGATGGCCCATTCCGCTATGAGCTCCCCAACAAGATCCCCGTCGTGGAGGCTAACAGCACTAGCCAAATGGATGAGGTAGGCGGTTAGTTGCTGAACCCGGGTCTGTGTCGCAGGCATGCCGAAGCTACAACAATGAACTACGAAGCGAAATTTGGCAATCCATACCTCTAGGGGAAGATGCCCGTAGACCCACCGAGCATTCAGGCAAGGAACAAATACCAAAATGGGACCCTAGGCATGGCCACAATGCACAAATCAAACGGGAAAACGGGTACGCCAACGTTGAAAAGTCATACAACAGTGCGTCTGGACTACAAGGAACAGCAGGCTTGCAAATGGATACGAAAAGTTCGAAATGTGTACACCTAGTGGAAGGTGGCACCAACGGCCCACAATATGTCAACATGGCCCCGATGGGAAAGACAAGCCTTGGACGCGTTACACATGCAAGAAAGAGACAAAAAACATCATTTACGAACTTGGAAACTCATGGTGATGGATCTGGTTATCTGGCCTGCGACACTTGTTCCAGTGGTGTTCCCAAAGAAATTGTTCCGGCGGGAATTGTCCCCATTGGGAACATTCTAGTCGGGAACAACCTTGGGGTTCAAACGCGTACCAAGGGTCTTCTTGACGGGATAATCGCAACGGAAGCATTGCATTTCCTTTTTCACCCGCACTTCCTTTTTCACCTTTTTTTTTTGGTTGCTCTTCAAACATGGCCTGGGCAAATGGTGATGGAATAGCTGACAAATCCTAACTGATTGGGGCCTTGGCAGGCGTTGCCGGGGCTGCCCATACACAAAAACGGTACACCTCACACCATATACAATGCTCTCCTTCTCATTGAGCTCATATGTAGATGGTTCCCTCTCACCCAATTGTGTCAATGGGAAGGAGGCATACTCCTCCTCCGCAGTGAGATCAATGGTAATCCTTGCAGAGGATGGAGACGGTGTCCGTTCCTTTCGTTTCTTCTATGCTTTAACTAGACTGAGTTTGGTCGCTTTTGAGTTTTGGGGGATATCCGCAGACATCCGTGGTATATAACCCGGGATATCACCCCTGATCTCTTCTATGTCAGACATACACTCATGACGTTCCACAGAACCACACATGCATGAAGAGCAACAAGGTGGGGTAGAAATGCATGTCCATCATTACCACTTGCATGTTCATCTAAAGCACTTTGCTTTGCTTCCCAGTATTCTGTAGGCTGTAAGAGTAGAGGCAAACAAGATATGCACAGCCCAAGACCAAAGACATGTTGCACAATGTTGCACAATGTTGCGGAGCAAAGCATGCTGCTTTCCTTCCTGGAAGATGCCTTGGATGGGGAGGGCACAATTGGGTGTTTTCGAGGGACATAGATATGCAACCATTTTAATCCTATGCCACCAAAAAAATTTTGCCCGTCTTCAGTGACGTCAAATACACTTCGTCGGGCGGAAAGTTGGGACTTCAGTGGGCAATGGGGAATTGAACAATGCGACAAGAAGACAAAGAACAATCAGAACACGGAGAATCCGCAACCCATGGGTCTTTCTGTGTATAAAACATACAGAATGGAATCTGAAATGTGCTAGGATGGCAATAAGACCAGTTTCTAATTATTCCACTTTGTAGCATCAAGGCATGATGGGGAGAGGAGAGACATTGCATATGCCGGTGTTCAGGTTAGGATGACATGTTTTTGTGTTGACGGAACTGTGACATCAATGCAGCCCTTTCATCGTACTTAGTTGACAGAAAATCTTACACCCGTGTCAATTTCATTGCCAAGGTTTCCCTCAACAGCTGGTAGTAAAAACCTTTTTTGCCCATAGTCGGGACCAAAGAAGACACCAGGATGGCTAGTTGATTGCACCACTGTCAATTAGTTTCCTGATGTATGACGGCGCGGTAGGCTTGTCTTCAATGGCCAGAGAATCGGGGAGAGCAGTGGGGTGCCGCGACAACGGGTCAGCGAGTTGGCATTCCAGGAAACGAATGGAACTGCCCACTTGCTGTGGGGTGATCCACATGCAGGTCAAAATATCCAATTCTTGACGGGACCGCCGCAACCAGGGCTACAAGTGTACGCTCTTTGGCACCATCGGCGACCAGCGCGCCCGGAAGCCCAACGACCTCCACGTCCTCCAGCCCATCCACCTCCACCCCCCACGCGACCGCCCACCCACCACACCGGCCGCAGACCACCGAAGCCACAAGGACTACGGGCGCTCCGGCACCATCGGGGGCCAGCACGCCACAGAGCCCCCGACTCATAGAGCATCGGCAGGTTAACCCCTTGTACTCGTCACATCATGCCCAGAAAACTATCCCCGCAACGTGTCCAGCAGGTGGCATGTTGGGGTCTCCAAGGTCAGGGTTGTACCCACTCTTTGTAGATCAACGTGAGTGACGCCAATAACGCGGACATGGGTCCACCAATTGGGACACCTTTGTTCTGTGAGAGAATGAACGTCAGTCAGAGGAATAAATCGTTGATCTGCAAATAATACAGCACAATATGTAGCACATCGTGGAATGCCTAGTAAAATGAGACTGCGGGCCACGGGACATATTGTCGAGTTGACGGTTGGAGTCCTTACTTAAGAGAAATTGATTGGTCCCCTCGTAGGGCGTTTGCCCTAAATATGCACTTGCAATTGAATGAGAGCATTCAGGATTTCATGTCTAGGTATTTCCGGGGACATTTCTTCAAGGTTGTATTCAACCCAATCCCATTGTGCGGTGTGATCACACTTGTCAATCCACTCGCGGACACCGCGAAGGAGCCCCGAAATGGAAATATTTTCACCGGCGGCCAGGATGGTGACAACCTCTTTCCAGAATGGGGCGAGGGTTCGTTAGATGTCGCTAAATCGCTTTGCTTCGTATCTCCAAATCGCCGGGGACATTTTTTCGAAAATGCCTAGGGCCATGCTTAGATATGCCTAGAAAAACCAACCATGCTTGGGGATTTCGTGAGCGGGCACCGGATAAATCCCAAGCGATTTTTGGAGCGCCCATGGCAAAATTTGCCGGCCATACACACCACATATGGTGCGCCCCAAAACACCCAAAAAACCCTAGAATGTGCCAAAAAAAGCATGTGTTGGGCACCTCCGAAAAGTTGGACATTTGCGCCACCCCAGCGCAATTCAGGGTGGGTGTCATCACTTTGGGTATGGCCCAGCCGCACTGGGGACCTCAAGGAGTGGGTTCTTAAGGTAGAGGGCATCAACGGTTAACGGTTAGCGTAGTCGGTGGGGAAATGGTCACTTTCGCGAAGTAAGGTTGCAAGGGGTGCGCTTGAGGATGTGTCATCCACGTCAATGCACTCAACCTTCACAGTTGGCTTGCTTGGGATGCCACGGCGGTGAAACGTTTTCGAAAGCGGTTCGACGGGAATGGGGGACTCACTACTGATGCTGGTGGTAGGGGTGACAACACTCGTAGAAGCATCGTTGTTGGTATTGGTATTGGTGTTGGTATTGGTACGTGAGCTTGAATCACTGGCATAAGAGGAGGAACTACAAGAACTATCCAAAACTACTGGGTCAGGGTCTGACGCTGGGTTAGGGTCTAACGAATTACTTGCATGTACAACAGTGTGCCTGTGCAGCTTCGCCACACACATTGGTTGTGTGTGCACCGTGCCCGAGTCAGACGCGGGACAGATATCAAAGGACGCGGCTGAGTCCTCGGCACAATTTGACACCACTGTCACCTTGGTCTCCTCTTCCCGCCTCGTGCTACGCGTACCTCCCACTGCCTTACCTTTCCCACGTTCTTTGGCCAGTTGCTTCCACTGCTTTTTGCTTAGGAAAAGGTTCGCGCTAGCATAGTTGAATGTGGGCCACTGCCGTTGTGTCCCCCCACGTTTCAATGCCGGATAGACTGCCCCCAGTAGTACGACCTCTAGTATGACCTCTTGCTAAAGCCCTCAGACGTTTCATTGCCCGATAGACCGCCCCCAGTAGTACAACCTCTGGTACGACCTCTTGTCACAGCCCTCATGCATCGTCCCACGTTTCATTGCAAGATAGACCGCCCCCAGTAGCCCGATGGCCCGTTCCCATGGGGCCCCGCGAATGGGGACTGGTGCTCCAGGGGTTCGCATGGACCACGTCCGGTATACTCAAACCTGACCTCCTACAGTGTGTGCCCATCAGGCATCTATTCAAAAGTTTGGCACCTTGGAACACAAAACGGGGCACAAAAAGAGGCAAAGGACTGGAAGTGCGCATCTATTGGGCAAAGTACTTTCCCGGTGAGTCAGTGCATGGCGTTTACGCGTTCAATCACATGAAAAACCATGCGCATTTGCCATGCCATGCCATAAGCACGCGATGGTCGTTTTTTAGCCTTTGGTGGGTGGCATTGAGGGGGCTTCCTTTTTTTTTTTTCGCAGTTCTCCCCAAATCCGCATGGACGGACATTACTCCCACCTTCCAAGTCCGCATCGAGGGAATGCATGTGTTCATGGTGAGATCCTCAGTGTGTGATGGGCCGCAGGTTGGTTCACATTTGTTACAGGCGTACACAGTGACCGAGATTGTGATCCAACATGTGGATTTTTTTGGACCTCACGTCGGCATTGTGAAGATGCAGGTATTTCCTCGATTGCAGTGCACAAATACGCTCTTGTATCGTTGGTCTTGTTCGTTGTCGGACGTTGAAATGAAATATTCGCTTTAAACCCCCCCCGTACAAGAACATGCGCGTGTTCTTATTTATTTGCGTGTTCTTATTTTTTGCGTGTTCTTATTTGTGAGACCCCCATGTGCAGTGTCCCCGGCACTCTTTGTTTGCAGAAATATGGCAAATTGGAATGTTGATGACCCCTCCTTTTGGTTTAATGATGTTTTGGCTGCCAGAGATGAGGATGACTCCATTGTGGATGAGTGCTATGAGGCGGCCACGGATGCCTCAGACTATGCTGGTAGTATTAGTGAGGGTGGCAGTGACAGTGACCACGTTGAACTATGTGCTGATCAACCTGAATTCTGTGATGATCAACGTGATTCTGAATTTTTTGATGGGCTGGGGGCTGAAGCAGTGGAGGTTCCTGAATATGTACCCCCTGCGTGTTCTTATTTTTGACTAAATAATAATAACATGCGTGCGTGTTCTTATTTTGACTGCTGTTCTTGTACGCGGGGGGGGGGGGGGGGGGTTAGATTTGGGGTGAGAAGGTGTGCCAAAAAACGGCCACTCATCTGTGCACACAACCCAACGAAATTGCTGCATTGCACATGCGAAATGAATTGGGGAAGACCATGAGTTCCCGGACGAGGCAATGAATTATCTAGGTGAGCCAGAGTTGTCATGTGCTTAACCATGGGTTAGAGGCGGAGCTGTTTTGAATGGGATGAATGCGCATGACATGACTGAGGCCTTCGTCAATCAGCCCATCTTGCTAAGTGGCGCACCAGCCTGGTGTTTTCGACGGTCTGCAGGTGCCCAAAACCCCTTTAGCCGACTCCCTGCCAACCAGCCCACCGCCCTCCTGTTCGTCTCGCTGCTCAGGCTTGTCCTTTGAGTCAGGGGTGTGGCAGTGTCTTGGTCAGAGCGGATGTTTTGATTGTTGCAGCCTTCCTCTGTTGTAAGCTAAAAGCAGAATCCAGATGCCTGTGGGCTCCTCAAACAAGCCAAATCCCCACAGCACATTCCAACAGTGTTCTCGCTTTTAGCCACGCATCCGCCTTGCTGTGAATCAATGTGTGGTCATGGTAGATTTTGTTGTCCAGTGAGGAAAGGAACCCCTGTGAACTTCCACACCTCCGCCTGCGTGAGAGGCGGCACTCCATCTTTTGTTTCTCAACATCAGCACTGCGGCATTGATGCCTCTGTACTTCTTTGCGGTCATTCAGGTTTCCACTCAGATGCCTGATGGTACTGTCTGCAGTCGGCCTTGCATTATCAAAGGGGCTGTTGTGGGCATTTTGGCAGTGCTGGATTGTGATGGCCAACAGCACATGGTCATGTGCAGACAGCCGCGTGTGCCAGTTGCAATGGTTGACTTGTTGGAAATTCCTGTTGGCATGGTGTGCTTTGCTTTTTTTGGTTGCTTCTTGTAAAATCGGACAAGGGGCTGATGGCAAGCACAGCCACAGAAGCAGCATCATTCACCTTTTTTATGGACGGGGTGCATGATCTGACGGCGAGTTTGCTGCAACACCGCTCCCTACGAACAACTTTTCCCTTCAGGAATCGTTTTTTTGCCGTTGTTGTCCTTCCGAAATGAAGAACAGGGAACACATCCTTCGAGGTTGAGGGGGCTTTTCTCCAGATGGAGTGCTTGATTAAGAAGGGATTGTCATTTTCGTGGGGCCCTGGGGCACACAGGCACAGCCCTCTTGCCAACGAATTCCGGTGCTGGGGGCCGTTATCGGCAGATCCTTGTTTCAGGTTTGCATTGCTTTTTGCAGCACATAATCAATGGATCAGATGCCCCTATCCCCGATTCCCCTGTGTTTCTTACGGCTGTACGTTCAAACATGCGTATATGTACACTTGTCGGCGGCAACACCGTGAAATTTTATGGCATTGCCGCTGTAAACAATAAGATTTTGCAGATACGCCACCTCCTGGGCAGCGGTAAGTTCCATTAATTACAACCTGGGGGTTTTCCCTAGCTTTGATTTATTGCATTACGGTGAAGGTGCCATAACGATTTATGGCGCTCATGCCGCAAAAACTAGTAGTGTCAGAGGCTGCACAAAAAACAACCAGGGCAGAAACCCATGAATTGACTATTAGAGAGGTCTGAAAGCGCTTTGTCGCAAACCAAATTCTTTTGACCTTGGGAGGGTGTAGTCTTTCGGCCGTTGCACAATTTTTATTCTGTTGTTTTGCAGTGGTAGTGTCAAGTTTTGGTTTTGCACCGCCTTGAAATAGAACAATCTTGGTGGCCAAGCGCTCTTTGCGCATTTTTTTCTGCCCCCACTAGGTGGGGTCGGTTTATTAAACGCCTTTCTTCTACCAAGCATCCCAATTTTGCATTGAAAAGCCGTTTTGGCGCCGGATAAAAGTGTTATCAAGGGGCCTGTGGGCAAACATCGATCGGTCCGTCGCCCCCATTGTTCTAGGCACCCAATGTACTCATTTGCCCCCTTCAAGTGCACACATAGAGTGCAAGGAGGGCTTACGCATGTTTTGCTATTAGCGCCAATGCACACGAGTGCATTTACACCACATGGTGATGACATGGTGCCAAGGTTGCGTTGTTTTAACCAAAATGAGGCCGGGCCTTGGCCAAAAAAAAAGGACATTTTGATTTTCAACATTTGAAAAGGTGCCACCTACAGTTCTTGCCAAGCCCAGCATTCTCCCTACCATATTGTGGGATTCCACCCCATTGGTGGCGGGCCCTTTCTAGAGGGTACAAAAATGGGGTCTCCAATTTTAGGAAATGTGTTGGTAGGCTAGATGAATGGGTTTCCAATGAAAAGAGTGGGTCCACAAGCATTGCCACCCAACCTTGTTGGTGGGTGGTGTGGAGGTTGTGTTGCACTCCCCATATCCAAGGTGAACCAAAGTGTGAAAGTTGGAATGCAAGTACTGAACAATTGTGAGGCAATCATATGGGCCATCAAATTTCATTGATGACCGCAATAATTGCAAATCTATAGAACTCATATTGTGCCGTTGCAAACCGGACCATATGTGCAAGCAACCCTCTCTTTTAGTTTGCAAGGAGGTGCCGGTGTCTCTCGCAGCCATTTTGCCACACTTACTCACCAGCGCCACAAACACATGCTTCATTCAGAATCCAGCATATCAGTAATCAATGTACGGTTTGTATGGCCTAGCGTGGCCTAGGGTTTTGTGTGTATGTACCCTTGTCAAAATGTCGTGTTGGTCAGTTTAGGTTCCATATTCAAACACTCAATTCTTTGGAACATTGTTTGCTACACTTTTTTGCCATGCATTTTAAAATATTACTCGTTGCATTCATTGCTCTTTGTCTCACAAGCTAGCCCCGGCTGCTCTCCGCATTGCGCCCATGTATTTCAAGTTCTGTTGCCCAGCCTTCAATTGGAACCTAAGTGGGTGTGAACCCCATGTTTCTGGAATGGGTTGCTAGTGCTACGGACATTCAATAAGACAAAACAATGGTGTGTACACCAATTGGTCCATTGCACATTTTGTGACACATGCCACTGAAATCCCTTCAGCTAGGGCTAGCTACAACTGAGGGGTGAAAATAGATGAAAATTTGAGCACTATTATGGAGGACCAAGATTGGCTCCATAAGGGGGAATCCCAAATGCAATTTCTAGTTTGAGGGGGGGGGGGGGTTGAACCACTTTTGTGCCGACGGCATGGATACTAGGTTCAAGGAATGATGACATTGGCCGTCCAAGGGAAAGCTCAGCGCCGTACTCATGGCTAGTAGTGAACTTTAATGGGTCGACCATCCGCCAACCAACGAGCCGAAACTTGAATAGGGGTGACAGTACCGCATGCCATGCAAGCCTAGCGAGTGTACTTTCGAGGGGTGTTGTTCGATCCATCCTTGAGACGCCCAGTCCAATTAGCAAACCCACGCCTTGTAGGCTGAACAGCATCCGCTAGGGCATTGGGAGGTGCAGACGCGGCCATACCGGCAATTTGCAATCCAGATTTCTTAGCTTCAAGCTTCCCTACAGGCTTGGCAAGCTTGTTACCTTGGAAATTGCGTTTCTAGGCTGCCTTCGGTGATCTGGGTGTGGACCCATGCTCACACTTGAACCCCCCCCCCCCACCTACCCAATCCACATGTTCGGCTTCCCCTTCGCTTTTGTGCTCCTCATTTTTCATGATTTTTTCACGGTATTCCGTAGGCTGCCCACTAATCATGTAGGTGGATATGGGGAAGCTTGGACAGCCCCTTCACCACAATTATCCCCATGGTGTACTAGACCGTCTTCCTGTTGATGTACAAGGTACAACATGGGGTGGTAGACACCAAAGTCATCATGTTTTGCCCACACGTTGTCGAGAGCACCCGTGCAGTTGTCCGGGTCATTAGCCACCACATTTGTAATCTTTTTTTCGAGAACAGTAGTGAGAAAGGCGTGAATATCATGTTCGAGAGCATTCGGACCCTCCATGTCCATCATCGAGAACACAATATTTACCCTCGTGGATGGAATCGCAGCCCAATGTTGCCCAAGAGCACCAAGACCTTGCCAAAAGCGTCCCCATCCAAGTAGGATGCAAGGAGGCTAATGGGTGGCTTACTATGGACCCGGGGATTGAGGCGGCCTGTGCTAGCCGCTCATCGACGACAATGGCCCATAACACATAGTGAAATGGTTTTTCATCCTGCTCTAGTTGGGTCTAGCTGCTTTTACAGTGAACGTGGCCAAAGTTGCTTGCTTGTCAGGCGCCTCGGGACATCGGAATGACGAATGCCCCAAGCGGTGGTGTTCTTCTAGTGGAGGATGTTGCCTTTTTTTTGTGTATTGCCGGAGAAATGCCGGTAAGCCCGGATGTTTGGATCCTGCTACTAACCTCCTCATGAAGATTACTTGGTGCCTTGATAGTATGTTTCTCCGTACCCCTTAATGGCGTGCTTGGTTGTCCAGGTGACCAACCAGTACCCGATTTTGTGAAACATATGGTTGGTGAGTGCAAGGCATATGATTGGTTGCTTGCCATTGACCACCATAGTGTTTCCACCCGCATGCTCACTGGGCAGCCTATGGACTGCCATGGAAAGTTCATGAAATTTGAGCAGCAAGGCGGGGAAATGGAAGGTAAAGATGTGAATTGGATAGGGGACGAGGAGATGGACTCTGAGGGTGAGTCCGCACCCACACTAGCGAAGACTTCTAAAATGGGAGCAAGTAAGCGGACTGAAGCCTAGGCTTCAACAGCTTTTGTTGGAGCGCAAACACGCAAGTTCCAAGGTAGCCATAAACGTACAAAACACATAGCAAAGCCTACAGCTCATAAGTCTGATTGAGATTGCCAATTTTGCTTCTTCCACACTTGGAGATGACCCATAGGATGCAAGTGAACCCAAAAACCTTGGGTTTGCGAATTGCAATCAGCTTTTGCAGGATGAATTGAACAAAAAACCCTCAAAGGTACACACACCAAGCATATGTATGTTGGTGCCCTTGTTAGGCTCTCTTTTTGATTTGCCTGTTTTCCATGTTCACGTAATCAGCTCTTTATAACACCATTGAATGTGTTTTTTGTAGGACGCATCATGTACTTGTTAGTGGCCGCCCTCCGGACTCTTTGTATTACAAGCTAGCCCGAACTACTCTCTGCATTGCACCCATTTATTTCCAGTTTTTGTAGAAAGCATGTGGCCCCAGCTGCCTCCGAAAGTTTTTACAATGTGTTTTTTTGTTTCCCACCGTTGTTTACGGGCGTGCAATGTGAGCCTATGTGGGTATTGGCTCCTTGTTTGTGCCCTCTCTTGCCTCTCTGAATAAGACAAAACAATGGTGTGTTTCCCAATTGGTCCCTTGCACATTGAGTTATGTGGCACTATAAGGGAGGGTCAAGGATGTGTGCACCTGCCATGCTCCTTGCTTTGGTACCGTACAATATCAATGAACCATGAGCTCCAAGTAACTATAACCCCTTATTTTGCCAAGTCATGATGCCCTCAACATAAAACCCTATGATTACACCCCCCCCCCCCCCCGCGAACCACAAGCGGCATTTCTGGACTCCCTCTTCTTGAAGCAATCTTTGGTTGCCCACACTAGTGCTCAAATTTGATCCATTTTTACCCTCCAATTGCAGCTAGCCCAAGCTCCGGGGGCTACGGCCGGTCTATCCCACGTTTCACATGGTGCGGGTTGGGCACTCAATAACCACCCAAACAACTTCGGTGATGTGTTTTCAATGGTCCTCGGCCACATAAAGTGCCCCTCCCCACTCCCCTGTTTGGAGCATTGATGATGGCACATATCCTTGATACCGTGTATGACGGACTAAACGGGGTACCAATGGAGGTGGGGACGAAGTTTGCAAGCAAAAAGCAACAAAGAAAGGCGCAACAAAGGTATTTCGCCGAGCCGTTGTGTTGTGGTGTGTTTGTTTGTGCCCAAGAGTTGTGTGCCACCCATGATAAAAAAGTCCACAGGGAACTACATTCATGAAGTATCACAATTAACAAGTACGGTGAGCATCCCCATTGAAAGTCATTTTGCGACGAGCAAGTACCCTGGGACGTGCCCGCAACTCCAGGGGAGGGAAATTTTGTAGTGCGTCAAAATGCACCATGTTGGGTTGAGACCTGCCTTTTTCCATCAACACATGACCGATTGCTTGCAAAAACACTGGTTTTTGCGTTTGAAACCCCACCCTTTTTTTACGGGGCCTACTCGGTGTTCTCACTCAAGAACTGAGGGGTTCTAGCAAATTCCTTCCGGTGCGCTAAATGTAGGTCTTCGCAGGACAAAGCGTCACAATGGGGGCGGAAGAAGAGCACATTTGTAGTCCTCAGTTGGTGTGGTTCAAGCAGCTAGTGGGACGGGCGGAGGTCAACTAGGGAGAAAGCTCCAATTGGTCTTGGAGGTCCCCAGTCAAACATTAGCCCCCATGTGTCGCAACATTTGCCTTTAGAGGACACCTCATGGCTGCAACAGGCAATTTTGGTTGCGCAAGCGGTGAAGGTGTACCTTTTGTGCACCACTCCTTTCAATGGGCGGCAAGTGTTTCACCAATATATCTATTGCCTTGTTTTGGCCGCTACTTGGTGCCATTGTGTGCGTCCTTGGTGCTTGTTTGACAAGATTATAGCGACCGTCATTGCGTTGCAATTGTATGCATGCTCTAACTCACGGGTAGGTCAACAAAACAGCTTGGACTTCGCTTCTATTAGCGGCTAAAGTTCATGATGCGTTCGCACCTCATTAATGCGGATTCATATGAAACTCGTACGAAATTTGTACCAAGTTCGTACGACGCTCGTACAAAATTCGTACAACGTTTTTACAAATTCATACGAAGTTCGTACCAAGTTCACCCCATACTCCATTGTGTAATATAACGTTAGACCAAGGGGGTTCGGGCAGAGACACACACAAGGGAATAGGACCATACGGCCGTACACGCACGGCCCTGACCCTAAGCCTGCACACAGCCATCTAGGCCAAACGTAACCCATGCCAACCTAACCGGACCCTCACCCATGAATTGACGATGCCGCCGCTGGAACGTACAAGGAAACTAAACCCGGCACATCTACGCCCAGCACAAAAGGCACCTACAACGTTGACCCTGCGCTGCACACATGACACTACTTGGCCCGCCCAAAAAGTGAAAAGGGCTCGCGTCGCCCATGCACCGGACATCGATGACCCCATGAAAAACAAAAGACACTGCCCGGGCATCCAAGAAAGGTAAACCTAGGTTGAGCACTATCACCACGGAAGCCACGTAAGACAATTTGCCCTGCACTAGACATGCTACTAGCAGCCCTCGGCCATCCGCAACTAGGCTAACCAGTCCGACCCCCCGCAATTCCTACTTTGCGGGGAGGGGGTAGTCGACGGACCCGTGGAGTTCACTTTTTGCCATGGACCCCATGTTGAGGATGATGCGCCTCCTCCCCTCCTGCGCCACCATAAACCAAGTCCTGAGTGTCATGCAATCGGAACCCGTTGGAAAGACCAAGGACGCCCACTCCATGGTGTACCTAAGGTATGACCTTCTGTATACATCCCTCCCCACTCTGACATGATTGTCGTGCATGACTAGCGTAGTAACCTTGACACTAACCGTTCTTTCCTTCCTTTTTGTTGGTATCTTGCTAAGCCCCGCGGCTGGGAAGACTTGGGCATTGCACCTTTCCACCCCACCATTCCCCCCAAAAGGCCACCTCCCTGACATCACCACCCCACGTGGTACTCCACCACAATGCTCCAATGGTAGCGTGGTGCTTGTACCCCGACCCCTTGTTTTATAGCTGTTCCCCTGTTCGCATGGAACCCCTTGCTGACGCCTCCCTTATTGTGAGGTATGACCCTCCCCTCTACCCCAACATGGCTGGCCCCTCCCAGCCCCCGGTGACATTCGTGGACGGCATTGGGTACATGGAGAAGGATTGTGAGGTTGGTAGGGGGAAGGTCACGAAAGCCCCTTGGACAGGGGAGGAGAGGGTTGTTTGGAAAATTTTTCAATTTTTGTTCAATCCCGTCTTGTCGGAGGAATTGGCGGAGAACCCTAACTTCTGCCGGCGTTGGCAAAGCAACCGGGTTATGTATTAGTCGGTTGGGGGTGCAGTGTTGAAGAATGTGACACTGAAATGGGAGGACTCTCCGCCGCTTGTTGCGGACTTCCACTCCATGGCGCAGACTTCCACTCCATGGCGCCGCGGGATGTCATTGTGCCGAATCACGTTATTGGTCCCCAATTGGACCACACCAACGTCTCCACCCAACCCGGGTTGCAGCCCCCATCCAACAAGGATATCCTGGGATGCCACTTGAGTATCTTTCTCTCTCTCTCTCTCTCTCTCTCTCTCTCTCTCTCTCTCTGTATCTCTCTCTAACTCACACACACACAGACACACACACACACACACACACTCTCTCTCTCTCTCTTTCATAGGACTACCACTTTCAGTTTGAGGCAAGGACGGCGATAGGGGAGTCGGGGGAGATCCGGTGGGAACTCATTTAGTTGCGGAGGGAGATTTGCTTCTCATGGTGTCCAGTTGCACGCACCATGGTTTGCGTGCACCTCTTGGGCCAAGAGGCGGTTTTCAAGGGGCCCTCTACACCCTTTGGACCACCACCCCCAAACACAAGTGGCATCAACCAAACACAAACCACTTGGCCCCGGTTCCGCCATAGGCTGCTGTGGACATGGCTGCAGACCTCGTGAGGCTGGGCGCTGTTACCCATAGACCACGTGCTTTGGGACACCACAAGCCGACTTTGCCAACGTCTAGGCCGACCGGTCCTTGCCGACATGCCCTATCCATGCTACCTTCGTGTTGAGCTCTGCGCCCCCGGAGGACCTCTCGGTGTTGGCTAGCATGGAGCCCACTATCGCCTGCTTTGTGGGGGGCATCCACCAATCGGAGGTGGTGAAGGATGGGCTGAGGATACTGACACCCCCATCAAGCTGGCCCTTTCCTGCGTGGTCCCGCCGGTGAGGGTCATCGCAATCGGGCACCTCATCAATGCGTCACCACTGTGCACCAAGCCCAAGCAGGTGAGGAGGGGCGACCGGACGCTGACGTGTCCGTGTGAATGCCACGCAAACCTCCTCCGCCAGACTCCATGCTTGTGGCACAACGCAGCGTGCAATTTGAGTTACATTGGTATGAAAGTCGTACAAACTTTGTAGGTGTAAATACAACTGTAAAGGTCGTGAAAAAGAAGATTCGTACGTAGTTGGTATGAGTTTCATACAAATTGGGTACGTGCTCATTTACCCTGGTAACGTGTCAGGCCTAGTTGTTGCTACCTTGTTATACATACCGCTCGTGTTCTTTTCCCCCATGTTGCAAGTCCTATTCCCCACGTGGTGGCCCAACATCTCTTCTCCCACCCACAAGCGCTTTACCCCGGCACGCCGTTTCGAACACCCGGGTGCAAGTGGTTGAGCTGGGGGATGAGCCCCGCAGCGATTGCCAGCATGCCCTATCAACATATCAATAGGCAGGGCCCCAGTGCGCCCCGCGGTGACTCCCAAGACACCCCCCCCCGTGGTCTCCGCGAGGCAATGATCCCCTTCCTGGCCGGAGGGCAGCCCAGCACCTTCCACACGGACCGGCACTTGTTTTGTGTCTCCTTGGCTGCAATCTAGCCCAAACCCACGTGGGAATTGAAGCAGGTCGTTTGCCCGGATGGCCGCCAGCACCATTTTGCCGCGGTATGGAACTTGGTGGTGTAGGCACCGGGCGTGGGGGCCAAGCCCATATTGTTGCCGTGCACCATGTTGGTTCCGGCGGGGGGGTTTGACGTGAGGGACGGAGAGAGAGCTTGGTGCAGCTTTTTGCCTGCCACCTCGGCAATGGCCATTGGCGGGTGAAGAGTGACGTCACCGGGTTGTCAGCGACACTGGAGAGCGGAACGGGTTTCACAATGGGGTTTTTCATCGGATGTCGGATGCGCAAGGACGAGTGGGCACGTTGGTCTTGGCTGGCGATGCGCCAGCGGATAGGGAGGTAGATGAAGGGGAGGGTTGAATGCCGTGTCCTTGATATTGAGGGGGGGGGAGAGGGAGTTGCTGAGACTCGGTCCACCATCTTTGTGGGGTCACAAGGGTCGAGGCGCAAGAAGCGGAGCCCCCCCCTCCCCGCGCCCTATGGACGCTGTGCGCGGTCTGCCATGAGTTCCCTCCAGCTTGCTCCTCGTCGTGCTGTTTTTGGGGCCACCCGGCAATTTGGTTAGTACTGGACTTGGTTGGGGCATCCGCAGGAGCGGAACCGGCAACGGCGTGCACCGCGCTGGCACTGTGGACTTCTTTTCGGGGGGTTGAAGGGGCCTAGAGCAGCCGCTTGCCAAGTGTGACAGCGACAGGCCCAAGGGAGAGGGGGGCGTTGACTCCGTGTGTCCTAGGACTGCAACGTGTAGTTGCCAAATGTTGCGCCTCCAGGATTTCATGGGCCCGAAGGCACCTCCATGGCCACCAAAGTCACCGGAAGGAAGTTGTTGTGCATGTTGCACCCCAACACTATCTTTAACCCCAATCCTGACCGTGATCCCCACCCCAATGCTCAGTAGAGTCCCAACCCTACGCCTACCACTACGCGTAGCCCTACCCGGAACCTTAACCCTAACCCTCCCCTTAAGTCTAGCCTTAGCGCTAACCACAAGCTAGGGTGCGGTTAGTGTACGGGTCCAAGATGGAGAGCTATCACATGGCAAAAGCGACCATCAACACAATTAATGGGATCTTGTTCAGCCTAGTCAACATGGCAAGCATGGCCGACCGCGTTCACTCCGATGATTAGGGCCACGCTTCAGGCGATGGCATCATGAGTAGGAGGGCAACGGGAGCTAAGGGGAGCTTGTGAAAGACCAACACTTGGCATTGGGGGCATGGCTGCACCCCCACCCCGGCCCCTAATTGCTCCACCTGTGTGCTTACACTGGCCCCCCCAAAGCCCCCCCCCCCCCAAACCCTTCAAGACCCTCGCCCATTGCCCCTCGCAAAGCCCCCGCTTGCGCAGGGGGGGCCTGCGGCCATCGGTTAGTGAGGGGGGCGGTAGTTGGCCTTCAAACCTGAGGAGTCCCCCCCCCCTCCCCCAGGGGCGAGCCGGGCCATAGAGGGGGAGCGGTAAAGGATGCGGAAGGAGAGGGATATGCTTTAGGCCCACGTCAAGATGCTTGACCGCAAGCCCCCCCCCCCCCCCCGCACCAAGGGGCCTGCAAGGAGCAGGCCCTAGTTGCCAAGCCGCGGGCAGGTGAGGTATTGGATGGACCCGAGAGCGAACAAGGGGCACTGGGGGGGCGGGAATAGCTCCCAAACATGACGGGACTTGGGTTTCTTTTGTCGGCTGCCCAAGCCTCTATTTGATAGGTGGAGGTAGCCGGTGCGCAACTTTCCGCCGCGGCGTTGCAGGTGAGGCGCTTGCTTGCGCAACATGCCAAAGGCGTGAAGCTGGGGTTTGTTGCCTCGACATGGCGGGGGTCATCAATGACCATGGCAAGGTCAAGGGGGGGTACCCCCTTGGGAACGTCACGGCGGTAGCTATGGACCCATGTCACTTCCTCGGCCGAGGAGAGCGCACCTTAGGGATCTCAAGGGTTTCAAGGGTCTCAACGTTCGTCGTAGGCACTCTCGTAGTTATCCCTTTGTTAGGGCTCTGTCCATACAGAAATAGTGGTTGCGCTTTATTGTGCGTGCATACATTGTCCTTGGATGTGTTTCCCATAGGCCACCCATTGTTTCCTCTGTGCAAAAAAGCCTTGTTTTGGAGATGTCGCAACACTTGCCCAGACCCTCCTCCAACGTATATTGAACGTGGCCCAGCCAGCGGCCAAAACATGTACGCGAGGGACTGGAAATGAGGGGGCCAACGAAAAGGGCAAGATCCGATTTCACTGTGATGCAGCAGTGCACCTCTTATCGAACAAGGGGTGGGAAACCCTGATAGATGACCGTGTCTATAAGAGGGGGGATGGAAGGGAGTTGTGTTGCACAACAACTCTGGCTGGACGTATGCTGCAATTGGTTGACCAATTTTGTTGCCATGTGTGTGTTTGCATGGTAGACACGCTGGTTCACTGGGCGTGAGGTGAACCGGTTGAGGGAGTATAGTATTGCAATGAGGGGGAAGTCTTTGTGGTCCTAGTTGTGGACATACCACGTGCTTTTTTTTTTTGCTCTTCAGTGGCGAATCCCCTCCAAATTTGCATGTTTTGCAATGCAGGGGAGCCAGCGGCGATTGAAGCGCATGTTGCGCAATAGTGGGGGCCTAAGCCTCTTGCGGGGCAAGTTGGGCCTGCATGTGGTTGTGGATAACCACACCATTGATAACAATATCCCCCCGGAGGAATGGGATCCCACCAAGCGGAGCATGCGCGGCAAAGGGCTCATAAATGTGCGACTCCTTGCTGCTCGAGCACGTGGAAAGGCACCCAGTTACCTAGGCTATGTTGAGATCTTGCAGCAGCGATTCTGGGCCCGAAGGGGGCGGCGTTGACACAAGAACTGCATCAGCAACTGGTATCTCTTGTTTTGCATACCATGTTGCTGTTGTCTTGTGCCTTGTTGTGTGGGAACTCACCGAACGAAATCCGAAATTTGTGCGAATTTGGCACCGAATTCGGGCAAAGTTAACAGGAGGTTGGCAATCACAAACATAGAGGGAGAACGTTTGGGTTAGGTTTGGGCCCATGTGAAGGGAGGAGAAATGGGGGCAGTGAAGCTGCAGTGCATCAACCTAGAGACCTATGTTAAAACCAATGTGGTTAATTTTAATTTTTAACATATGAAAGGGGGTAGAAATGAACCTGGCAAATATGAACACGTTAACCCAATTTGGGCTCGCTTGCACCGCTTTGTTTGTGCGCGTACCATGCCCACTTGAAGTGTGTGGGTGCTCAAAGGGTGTCCAACGGGTTGCTACAAGGGTTGCATAGTCCTATAGGTGGCTATATAGCCCCACACATCTCTCTCCGTTCCCACCACTCACCCCACACCCGACGTCCGTTTTCCTTTGTGTCGCTCTTGTATGCCTTTATCTCGGGACACCCTTCTCTAGCTTAGTATGACACTCACGCGTTTGAGTGGGGCCAAGACTTTGCGGGACCCTTTGGTCTCCCAACTCCTTGGTGAGTGGGTGGCCTCATCCCCTTTGGCCAAGGCCTGTTGGTACGAGGCCACCGAGGTTGGCCAACTCCCGCTCATCTACAACAAGCAAATAGAGGATGTGAAACAATATGCCTCCATTCTCTTCCCCGCAACCGAAATGAACGGGTTCTTTATGGACTTGATTGTCCCCACGGGCGGCTTCCGGCATGTGTCCGAGTTCATGACCTGCCGGGGGGCCGCGTACACCGCCGCAACGGGCCTCCCGCCCCATCCCTTCACGTGACCGCTTCATGGACACATGGAAGGAGTCGGTCAAGCCGCTTGCGCTAGATCGACCCGTGTCCGTGGCGGATCCCCCCACAAGCGGCCGCTCTTGGCCGTTACAGTCGTGGGCCCGCTACATCCCATCGCGTGCACCCCTCGTGGACACCATCGATTGGAAGCGGCCCCTCACTTTCCTCCTCCGTGGGTATGCCTACCCATGTGCCGCCGGAAGTTGGATCTTTCCATTGGGCTCCTCAACCACGGCGCACGGGGCCGACCACCCGCCTACCTATGGGTGATTGGCATGGCCGTTTGCGGGGACCACGACATGACCGCGCTAGCGATAATATGGTCCCAAAACTCCCTGGTATGCTGCCGTTTTTCTTTGGCGTTAGTTTTTGCGTTAGTTTCTCGAGGTTAATATTTGATGTATTAGCCGCAAAATTTAATGCAAAAATTTACTTTTTTATCCACGTATTGCAGCCTATTCATGGCTGCAAGAAGTTTTACTAGGCAACCATGCGTGCACGATCAGTTGGTCATCGGGGGTTACCAGCCCCTAGTGTGCCGCCTCATTGGTGGCGCCCATAGTGTGCTCTATATATGAAACATAGAGCATCTATGCACCTTTTCTTGGTGCGCCCTTCCAAGAAACACATACACGCACAGAGAGAGCCAATGATATTGGCACCCCCAAACACCCATTGCCTCGCACACACATCCCTCTTTCCTCCTTCCTCCATCCTCCCCTTGCCCTACTTGTTAACGTTCTGGAGGCTATGCCCTTTTCCTTTTCTAGATTCTTTGCAGGTTTTTTTAGGATGTTGGACATGACAATTCATGATGGAAAAAAACCGGAAAAAGTTGTAGGTATTTGTGCGTGTTTGTCTCTGTGTGTCTGTCTGTTCGCGGCATGCAGGTTGCCCCAAAGCAGATAAAGGGGCTAGTTCTAGCTTTTTTGTCGACCCCCCCCCCCACTGGTACAGTGGTGTGTGAGATTGTGACGCTTGGGGCCGTGGGGTGTGGGGTTGTGGGGGTTTGGGGAGCTTTGGTCTGGGGTGTGTGGTTGCTAGGGCTCGGGTGTGTGGGGGTGTGTGTGGTTTTCAGGGCTGTGGGTCAAATGGCCTCTATAAACTCCCCCCGGCAAACTTCCCCCACCCAAAGAAAACCTCAATCAAATTTGGCCAGCGGGTTGGTGTATGTGGTGTCCACACCCCATGCAACACCCCCCCCCCCCCGAGCCCCCACGAGCCCCCAAAATACCCACCCCCCCTCCCAGGCCCCCAAATGCACCAAAGGTATGCATGCCCACTTGGGGCGTGTCACTGTGTATTATGCCTTTTTCTTTAAAGTTAATATTTTAATCGGTGATGCTAACATGTGTCGGTTAATATTAACGCGAGCGACGATGAATATTTAATATATTAATTAATATTTGGTCCGATATTATTAACCTGCAAATATTAATTGCACCGTCCCAGCATTTAATTTTTCGGTTGTGTATTTTTTTTTTGCATGTGACAGGTGTAGGGGTGGCCGCACCACTGAACACCACAAACCAAAACCCCATAGGCCCACACCTCAGTGCCCCACACACCACAACCCCACACACCACAACCCCACACCAGCAGCGCAACACCCAACAGCCCTTGTGGTATGGGCGGTTGTGGTGTGTGGTGTGCGGGGTGTGTGGTGTGTGGTGTGTGGGGTGTGGTTGTGTGGGTGTTCGGCCGTTGTGTGTGGGGCTGCAGGGCGTGGGGTTGCAGGGCGTGGGGTTGTGGCGTGCCAGGTTGTGGTGCTTGCGGCTGTTGGAGGTGGTGCTGTGGGGGATGGGGCCGTGGGGGATGTATGGTATGACCCCTTATACTACAGCAGCGCAGCTCACAGCCCCACCCCCACAACCTGAACCATCACAAACTGGCGCGCCAAAGCCCACATCCCGCAGCCCAACACCCTGCAACCCAACACACTACCCAGTGCCCCAAACACCGGAGCTGCCTACACCACAACCCTTTACACCACAGTTCCACACACCACAGCCCAACACAACATATACCCACCCCCCGCAACCGCACACACCCTAGCATGACACCTCACACACCCCGACAGGACAGGCGCACACACCAAACCCCCATACTGCCCCCATTCTTTTAGGTGAAATTTTCAACTACGTGGTTTATTAGCTCGAGGTTAACATTTAATTTTTGGACCGGCGTTTGAAATATTAAAATTAACATTTGATATTGATCTACAGATATTGATTGGATCCCTTCAAAAATTAACCTGACGAAACCAAACGCTAGGCCGCACTTTAAGCGGTTGTACAAGTTTGAGGCAGGGGTGCGGGCGGGGGGGGGTTGGGAGGTGTTTTGACCCACAGCCCTGCAGTGCCACACCACAGCGGCCAACACCACAACCTCGCATACCACCGCCCACACACCATAGCTGCACACACCACAGCAGCCAACACTACAACCCCGCATACCATAGCCCTAGAAACCAGCCCTCCACACACCATAGTGCCTAACACCACACCCCCACACACCAGAGCTCTGGAAACCCCCTCCCCCCTACAACGCCACACACCACAACACTAGAAACCACACCCCCAGTCACCACAGCCCTAAACATCACACCCCAACACACCACTGCCCCAAAAACCACTCCACACACACCACAACCCACGCACAACATACCCACACACCATAGACCCTGATGCCCACCCACCCCCACAGCACACCCCTGCAAACCACACCCCCACACACCACAACCCCCCCCCCCCGATTCATCCCAAGACACCACAACCCCAAATCTCACAATCCTACACACCACAATGTGAAGGGGGGGGATAGGCAATAAAATTGGACCTAGCCCCTATATTTGCTTTGGGGCAATGTGCAAACTACAACCCACGCGCAAGCGATGAACACACACACACACACACACGTGCGTGCACATACACACCTACTACCTTCCTCTGTCCCATCGTAAATCTTCATTTCCATCATCCTAAAAAAGCTTGCACAAAGAATTGGGCATACCCTCCCAAACCCTAGCCATAAGGACGGGGGGGCGGGGGGCAAATTGGCCATGGGGGACAAATATGAGTACAAAAACTTGGGGCAATTGTATTTCTTTTCTCGTTATGCATTTATAGGGATTTTCAGGGAGGCTTAGTTTTTGCAAAAAACAGCTAATTTTTGCGAGGTTAATATTAAGATTGGCGACCCATTAATTTTTAACATTTCAAATATTAAATGAAAAATTAAAATCAAAAATTAAACCTGAGGGCCGTTTTAATATTGTTTTTCTGTGGAAGCAGGTGAGACCCCCCCCCCCCCCCAACCCCCGGATGAAAATGACACCCGATCCCGTAAGGCACCCCATGGGGGTAGAGTTTCTCCCGTCTAAACCCCTCACCCCACCCCAAAAGGGTCAATTTTGGGTGAACGCATTAATGTTTGTCCCAAACAATAAGCATATAGGGTTTAACATAGGTCACTAGGGCAAGTAGCGATCATGCTTGTTTATAGTACCCTAGGAAATAAGAGCGGCGGGAAGGGGGACTTTATGGCAAAACAAGGCCAAATTCCAACTAGGTTCAACGTCCATTCAAAAGCAACGTTGTTGCCCATTCACAAAGGGTACAAAGTTGTAGGAGTGGTGGGTGCACCCCATGGCCATTGGGCTTAGGATGGTGTGTGCGGCGACAACACAACGGTGCACCCAACTCAGTCCAGAACTCAAGCGCTTCAATGGGTGGCCAATCGCCTGCATAGGGCTGAATTTCAAGGAATGCTTCTATGTTATCCAGCAAGCAATTGCGAGGTCTGTGCATGCCTCGGAGTTGCTTGTTGATGAGCAAGGCGTTGCAGGCCATGTATGGCCATCCACAACATGAATTCCAGCTCACCGGCAGTTTGGGCAGCTGGTTGAGGTTCACGAACGGCATCCTTCGGGGCTGCCCGATGTGAGTGATGCCGGTGACTTCCCTGTTGGGAATCTGGAAGGCAAACGTGGACAACATCCTCGAGTAGGTGTGCGCAATCAGTTGAGGCCTTGGCCCTTTTTAGGGTTGTGGTACAATGGACACCTGAATCTTTTTCTTTGTTGCCATTTTCCCTTGTATGCGTATTGTGTTATACAATGTTCATTGCACCTGAACCTCAATTTACTTGATGGCCTGCATCCTTGTGCAACATGGGCGGGCACTGCCTTTTCTTTGTTTGTACCTATGGTCAGCGCTCAGCGTGATTGCCGCACCGTAGAACACTGCAAAATGCTCACCTCACCGGAGCAGCCGCTCACTAATGGCACTTGAGTGTACAGCACAACAAGGTTGAACCAATGTGCATGCATGCAACGATGCAGTTGCATACCTCTCTACCACCGTCCGCCATGGTGCATGTGCACAAGCATTGCCGAAATTCCTGTGAAATCGTATGAAGCGCGTACCAAATTTGTATCATTTTATAGTAGTAGTAAATTGTTGTTGTCGTTCATCTTTTCATTTGCTCACAATAGGAGGAGCTGTCTCTTCCTACAAGCTAACCACTAGCGCATATTTGCATCTTTTTGGTGTAGCACAATGGGGTTTCGTGATGGGGCCCGGCCCAAGGGGCCTTTCTTTCGTTAATGGACCGCTCTCAATGGAGGCACCTACATGGCCTTCAGCAACTGGGTAGAAAGGAGGTGGCCGCACCCTAAATTGTCAGGTACCAGCCCGATAGTGGGCAAATAGTCTTTACCCCGGAGACAAGGGTCATTCGGACCGTGGACCCGGACCCGAAAATGGAGGAGAGGTTGGTGATGGCGGCGTGGCGAATCCGGTCATTGCAGCTCTTTGGGACGCAAGCTTGGTACGTTGTTCGGCACATGACGTACGGGGTGGTGTGGGAGCTCCACGGCATGCGCCTCAACTAGGTCCCGGGCCTTCACGGGTTGTACTGGTGACATGACCGCCATCCATGATGCCACCGTCTACCTCCCGGACCCGCTGGAGCATCGATACAAGTCCACCCCCCCCCTTTGCCATCGGACGTCATAGCAGCCCGGTGATAGGCGCTTGCTTGGCTACCCTTTGCTGTGGAGGGCATGTCGATGCATGAGGACTTGTACGTCCACTGCACACTGTGTGGGAACGCAACCCCCCACCAATTCTCGAGCTATAGGCTGCTAGGGGGCAGTGAATGATGGCAGACCCCCTGCACGCGCTCCCAGTTAATCAATTTTGATGATGATGATTTGCTGAAGGCCGCAAATGTAAGTTTCAAGCACAACGGCTGGAATCATACGAAGTCGCTTTTCTTTTTGTGTGCAAACGGTAAAGCACAAGGTTTAGGGGGGTCTACCCAGGTTGAAAGGCACAATCTCATAGAACAACGGTGTGCTGGGCTTGGAGGTACAACGGCCGTTGCCTTGGTGCTTTTGGTACCGCGGGCGCAATAGATGGTATGGAGTCCTATTACTGAATGGCAATGCACGGGCTTGGCCCCGCATCGAGCCGTTCGTTGAGCGACGGGAGTTAAAGGCTTACGATGGTGTGCAGGGAGGAGGGTATGGGGGGTTACGGGGCGGGGCACCGGGGGGGATTGTCGATTTGATTTTGATTTGAGGGGCGATATTAAGACTCACACGCCGCCTGGGGGGTGCACAATGGCTTCCTCACGAGTCTCCACATCGGCCAGTTAGGCGTGTGATGCACAAATTGTGTGTTGCTGCGGGATAGAGGGGTATGGAGCACACTAGCGTCTTTGGACGGGGCAGGAGGGGGCGTTTTCTTTGGGGCGGAGCGTTGGACGTTAGCACAGGGCGTTGGGAGAATCTCCCCACCCCGGACGCATCTCTACCGGGCGGCGGGACTGCTCTCCAACCCTGGGCACACCATCCCCGGGTGCACCGAAAGGGCTTCCCACCTCTATACATATTAGCACGGGGCGGAGAGACAAGGTCCCCACCGCTGTGTAGGGCGGAGAGCCAAGGTCCCCACCGCTGTGCCCATTTGCATAGGGCAGTGGGACCGGTTCCCTACCCCCGTGTGCCTCAACCCAAGGGGAAGGCACAAGTTTACCACCCTTTCCAAGATCGGCACAGCTCGGAGGGATTGGTTTTCCACCTTTGTGGACATCGATTGCTGGCGGTGGGGCTCATTGCCACCTTGTGCGCCCTAGCACAAGGCGGAGGGACAGGTCCCCGTCCTTGTGCACTAGAGCCCAAGGCGGAGGGACAAGTTCCCCACCCCTGTGCGAAGCATTACTTAGGCGTCACAATTTTCCCACCCTCTAGGAACCCGTATACACGCGATGTGACAATATTCTACATTTCTACTTTGAGTATGCTATTTGACATATGTGACCAAAGTTGTTGGCAGAGCTGTGTGACACCCATTGAAATACGTGTTGATGTGTTAACCTTGTGTATCCACTTCCTCTAGTGTGTTGTGTTTGACGTTTTTCAAGAAGCTGGCAGAAAATGAGGCCAGCTTTTGGGTAACATTGCAAACAACTATGTGTATATGCAGTTTTTGACCCTTCTGGCCGAAATTTCGGGCAGCTTTTTGGTTTCCTAGTGAATAGGCATAGTTATTTTCATTTTTCTTCGGGCTGGCTGAAATTTCGGCCAGCTTTTTGGTCTGTTCACTATTCAAGCACTTGTATTCCGGTTTCTGGTCGGTCCGGCCGAAATTTCGGCTAGCTTTTCCTATTTTTGAACATTTAAGCAATTGTTTCCCCTTCGAACACACCTAGGTTAAATTTCGGCCAGCTTGCAATTGTCATTGTTCATGAGTATTACACCTTACACCTTACATAACGGTTTTCTTTTCTCAGCATTAATGTCTTCTGCTATTACTGTCAATGTTGTACATGCTGCAGTTACTGGTGCTTTTGCTACTACAGCCAAAGGGCTGTTGCGAAATGCATTACGTGGTGGGACTCTGCAAAAGCTTTTGCAATTCTGCCTCATGTTGCGGAAAAATCGCAGGAGCCGGCACTCCATGACACAGTTGAAGGCTGCCGCCACTGAGAAAAAGCCCCCACGATGGTACATGACTTTTTTGTCACAGTTCCATGCCTATACTGCCTTCTGCGTCGTATGGCCCTCCCATACTCTAACTGTGGGTCTGGTTACAACTGGGGTATTATCTCCTGCCGCCAACGCCGTAAGGTAGGGGTCCTTGGTCAATGTAACACTAAGCAGGAGTCCATTCACCATCGTGCTGGACTAGCAGCACACAACTTGTGGAACACCATGCACCGTAGGCAAGTTTGTATATGGTTTGATAACCTGAGGCATTACAGGTCGGGAGCTGATCCCCATTCACCCGACTTAATCCTAAATTGTACAGCTGTTGCTGTTTTGCACACTACTGCCCTACCTGCATACCCGGGTTTGCCGGAGCTGGCCGAAATTGAGGCCAGGGTACCAAAGGTTGCAGATGACATCTTTCGCTCACATAGAGCATTGTTTGATCGTATTGATGTTGCCAACCAAGGTACTCAGGGAGTTTGGGTTCGTGCTCCTTTAGATATTGCCAGAAAAAATGTTCGTTCCCTCAACTGGAGACCCTTTTTCTTGTTTGAGCTCCGCTCCGGCACACACAAAGAGCTTTTGCAACTCGTGGTTGATTGGTCATGTGTGGAACACCGCACCCGACAGTGTGTTCCGCTGCTTGTGGACATGAAAATACACTTTGTCCTACTTAAGCTGTGTTATGGTGCCGCTTATGTTCCGTTGAATGTACCACAACTACTGTTGGGTTTTCCTTTGGTGTACGGTGTATGGCATAGCTATAAGTACTGCGTTGAATTGATCTACAGGGCCTTCCTGCCGTTCATTAAGTTTTTGGAGCAGAGGAATAGCCTTCAGGTGGGGTCTATCCTCCCTCGCAAGGTCAAGGTCATCCATATGGAGAAGACGTTGCTTGGACTCATGCTAGCCACGTCGTCCAATAGAGGCAGACTAGATGAGCGTGTAACCGCCCTGCTGAGTAGCCAGCGGGACTTGACACCAATTCAGCGCAAGGATTTGCGTATGTTATTAGTCCTTGAGGCTTTGCTGTAGACATACTGTTCAGCTGCTTTCAGCATTGGGACTTTGGTTCGTCAGTGCAATTCGGAGGGCCGGGGGGCAGGTTCCCGGATTGTTTCTAAGCAGGCACTTGAGATGTCCCTACTGCTCATGCTGAACATCTCAAGGCCTAGAGCATCCACCACATCGGAGCGAATGTCCCTACTCCTGGATAGGCTTCAGGATGAGGATGCCAATGAGTACATCAATTTGCATCACATTATTGTTGTGCTTGAAGAGTGTGGTGTTACTACCGAGGAAGGCACCGTGGTGTGTTTCGTTTATTAATTCGGTTGTGTCGATCGACGTGGCCGAAACTTCGGCCAGCTTCTGTGTTCCACATGTTCTCGTGTGCAGACTGCTGTTGCCAAACGGTGGGGTGGCGTTGGGCGTTTGGTGAAATTTGTGGGTCTTGCTGCACTAGACGCCATGGCAACCATGGAGAAGCGTGGATTACATCCCGCACTGGGTACGTTCAAGGAAGTGGAAGGCCTCACGCACGACCGACTTCGCGACATCGTAGGTTACATGGATGGGACAAAAAGTACCCTACCTGGTCTCAAAAAAATTATAAAAGATGTTAAAAAGGCCCAGATGTGGTCCTGGCACATTCTTCATCACCAGGCGGTCACCAATGGGCTTGCGAACAACACCAGAGGTATGTTTTCGTCACATAGGGGTTTGTATTCGAATAAATTGACCGACCTGGCTGAAATTTCGGTCAGCTTATGTGTCGTTCAATTAATGCACAATGGGAGTCCACTCTGTGACACCACCTGTCTGCAACTACACTTGGTACTATTGAGATGGCCAAAAGGCAGTGCGCTATTGCATCACACCTGAAGGTAGCCTATGGCAGCTGGACCTGGACTGAAGAAACCCCCCGGCCACCGTGGTCAGCAGTAATCAAGGCCCCTCATTGGAAGGAACCAAAATATGAGGGGTTGCGGGGATTGTTGCAGAACCCTGTTGCTAAGCCTGTTTGTGAAAAATCTGATACTGGTCTGGTTAGTATGCAGTGTGCTAGGGAGTCCCTCGTTGAGACAAGCACAGGCAAACTCATTGCAGAGTCAGGCGGTGTGGAACTGATGGCAATGCGTTGTGGAGTCCGTGTTCCCAGTATCATTGGTTCACTGCCCTTTGCTGCTTGTGTCATTGAGGTGCCCCGCCTCTATACAGCTGGTTTGCATAACCTGGTTGCGCAGCTGCTTCTGTCCGGTGTGCGTGTGTTCATTGCGGGTGAGTCTGCTGATGTGAAAGCCACTGTTGCTGCTTTGAAGGCCACTGTGGCTGAGGATATGTATCAGTGTGATGTTTCGATTTACAATTTGTCAACCAAGACCCCGTTGTATACTTCCACTTCCCATCTGGTTTCCATTTGTTTTGCCACCGCCTTTGATAACAAGATGCCCCGTTACGTGGCTTTTACTGAAGGACCCATGTCGTCTGTGATGCCTGTTGAGATATTCTCGTTTTTTTTGAGCCTGGTTCCGGTCCCAGAACGGGCAGGCAAGTGGTTTCTGCTGGGGACTCTGTCTGTGTATTTTGCAAGCATGATGTCTACCAGGTTTTCCAAGGACTGTAATGTTGTGTGTGCCCTTTTGGGTGAGGAGACTGTTGTGCCTGATGAGTTTGTTCAGTCCATCAGAGCGGATATCACCAACGCCGACACGTGCCCCCCCAAGTAATGGGAGGATGTGTACCATGACTTGGGGGCAGGTTTTCGTGTGGATTGTTCTGGGGTTTGGTATGTAGATGAGGATCCTGAGGAGCAAGATGGGGAGGCAGAGTAGAAACAAGAGACACACACTCCAAAGAAGAAACCCAAAACTGCCCGTGCCCCCTGACCTAGTGGCACGCAGTGCGCTCAGGCCACCCTAGCTTCCTCCTCAGGCACTGTGGCCCCTACTGGCACAGGTATGAATGCTTTTGTGAGTCATTTTTCACCATCCCAGGGTGGAAACACACAGTCACAGAACTCTGCCACTGCCAAGCCTGGTGCTACAGCCACTGCCAAGCCTCCTGCTAACACAGGTGCTAAGAAGCCCCGTGCATCTGGTTTGCGCAAGCGCTAATGCCAGTCCTAATGCTTATATTGCCTGTCAATATGAAGTCTGGCCGAAATTTCGGCCAGCATGCAGTCCTCAGCCTGTGCAGCCTCTTATTATTGTGTTTCCCCATAGGCTCTGCAAGAGTCTGTCTTGATTCGTCAGGTGGCAAGTATTTGCTTGTATCTGAGTAGTTTATGTTGCACACCCTGTTCAAATGTTACTGCTCCTGTGTTCCTTGCTCATGTCTACTGTCATAGGTACCCATTTCAGTGATCATATTCCGAGTTTCGAAGGAGCTGGCCGAAATTTCGGCTAGCTTAGGTTTGTCTGCCAAGTAGGACCATGTGTTTGGACATTTTTCGAAGAGCTGGCCGAAATTTCGGCCAGGTTGGTTAAAATAAGAAGTACAAGTACATGCTTTGGGGATAGTTTTCTGTGTGCCTCGATGAAAGGTATGTTTGGGGTTCCCTTATCTGTGGTGTATAGGGGGGTTCTGTGATCACCTTGGAACAAAGGGGAGAGAAAAAATAGGCTGCCCCCCCCCCCCCCCCGCACTGGAATGCAGTGGTCTAAATGTAAAACAACACTATATTTTGGTGATTGAATATCTTTATTTTGAAAATCTGTGTGTTTCCAGAAATGCAAATAATGGCATGTGTTTGAAATACACACCCTTTTTTTTGCATATTGCCACCAGGGGGGTATGGATACCCAAAAAATAACACCCCTTTTCACATACTTTTCCCCTCACTACAACATGGACTTCCGTGGGCCATAGCGCCAGGTGGGGCGTGGGCAACTTGTGACGCCTAAGCATTAGGCGGTGGGCCTGCTTCCCCACCGCTGTGCTTGCTTCCCCACCGCTGTAAATATCACCACAGGGCGGTGGGACACGTTCCCCACCCCCGCGCACATTAGCGCACAACGGTGGGACTGGTCCTCCTCTTTGCACCAGAGCAAAGCGGGGAGGGACGGGTTCCCCACCCTTGTGCACCAAAGTAGAGGGCGGTTGGACAGGGCTTCCCACCCTGGTGCACAATGGCACAAGGTGGGGGGATAGGGCCCCTCACCTCCATGCACCACAACATAGGGCACAGTGCCTGGTTCCCCGCCCCTGTGCACATTAGCACAAAGCGCGGGGACTGCCCCCCCCCCCCCCCCTTGTGCAACACAACGCATGCCCGAAAGACTTCCCCACCCTTGTGGAGCATAGCGCAGGATGCAGGGACACGGCTCCACCAAACTGCACATCAGCACATGGCGGAGGGATAGGGCTTCCCACTGCTGGCCCCAATAGCACAGGGTGGAGGGATTGGGTTGTGCACCACAACACAAGGCACATGGAGAGGGTTTGCCATCTCGGTGCACCACAACACAACGCTGAGGGACAACTTTCCCCACCCGTGTGCACATCAACATGACATAGGGTAGAGAGCTAGGTTCCCCACCCCCATGTGCATTAACATAGGGCGGGGGCCCTGGTTCCTCACTCCTGTGCACATTAGCATAGGGCAGACGGAAAGTTTGTTCACCCCTGTGTGCAATAGTGCAGGGCACAGCGACAAGTTCCCCACCCCGGTGCACATGAGCACAAGGCAAGGGGTGCGGTTCCCCGCCCCTATGCGCATTGGCACAAGGATGAGGGACATGTGCCCCACCCTTGTGCACACCACCACAGGGTGGAGGGACAAGTTCCACACCCAAGAGCGCATTTGCACACGGTGCTAGGACAAGTTCCCCGGCCCTGTGCGCATCAACATTGGGCAGAAGGACAAGTTCTCCACCCCTGTGCACATTACAGGCGGATGCGGAGTTCCCCATCTTTGCGGGCATCGGCACAAGGCGCAGTGATGTGTTTCCCACCCCTATGCTTAGCTGCACATGGCAGAGGGGTTATTTCGACCCTATGCGCACAACTAGTGGGCGGAGGGGAAGGTTCCCCACCTTTGTTTGCATCATTCCCCACTGCCTCGACACAACGCTCAGGGATAGGCTCCCCACTCTTGTGCGAATTAGCATAGGATAGAGGGACAGGTTCCTTGCCCCTGTGCATTTCCGCATAGGGCGTGGGAAAGGGTCCCCACCCCTTTGGGCATCAGCCTAGGACGGTCCAAGTGGTTCCCCACACATGTGCGCTTTAGCACAAGGCGGAGGAACATATTCCCCACGCTTGTGCGCATCTACACGGGGCGGAGGGACAGGGTGGGGCGGAGGGACAGGTTCCCCGTCCCCGCGGACATCAAGACACGGTGCACGGACAAGTCCCCCACCCTTGTGCGCAACAACATGTGTTGGAAGGAGAGGTCTCCTGTGCTCATCTACAAAGGGCGGAGGCACAAGTTTTTAACGCCCCTGCATGACCTCGCCAAGGTGGAACGTTCCCCACCCCTGCTTACTTCCACATAGGGCAGAGGAAATGATCCCGTAGCCCCGTGCACATCAGCGCTAGGTGAAGGGACACCGTCCCCACCCCCGGGCACATCAACAAAAGGCGGTGGAACCGGTTCTCCAACCCTGTGCGCATTAGCACAAGGCGGAGGGACAGGTTCTTCACCCCTATGCACATCACCACAACACGGAGGGACAGGTTTCCCCACCCCTGTGCGCATCGGCACGCCGTGGAGGGATTTGGTGCCCCACCCCCAAGAACCACAGTGCAGGGCGAAGGGATAGGTCCCCCAGCCTTGTGCGCCTCAGCACAGGGAGGAGGGACATTTTCCTACCTATGTGGACCACAACACAGGGCGGAGGGACAGGCTACCACACGAGTGCGCAACAACACTAGGCAGTGGGACCGTTTCCCCGCCCTTGTGCGGAGAAACACGGGGTGGTGGGAGTGGTTCCCCACGGCTTGGAACATCAACACAGGGTAGAGGGTGAGGTTTCCTATGCCGGCGCGCATCAACACTAGGCAGAGGGACGGGTTCCCCACCCCTTTGCGCACCACAGCAGGGCGGAGGGGCGGGTTCTCCACCCCTGTGTACATACACACAGGGTGGAGAGATAGGTTCCCCACCCCTGTGTGCATCAACACAGGGCGGGGGGACTGGTTCCTCACTCTTGCGTGCGTCAGCATGGGGCAGGCGGACAGGTTCCCCACCCCTGTGCGCTATAGCATAGGGCACAGCGACAGGTTTACCACCGCTATGCGCAGGGGCACAGGGCGGAGGGAGATGTGCCCCACCCTTGTGCACAGCAGCAGAGTCCGGAGGGACAGGTTCCCCACCCCCGTGCACATTAGCACAAAGCGGTGGGATTGGTTTCCCCTACCCTGTGCACCAGAACGCAGGGCGGAGGGATTGGTTCCCCACCCATGTGCACCACAAAGCACGGCGCAAGAACACGGCTCCCCACCCAAGTGCACATCAGCACATCGCGGAGGGATAGGGCTTTGCACCCCCGGTCGCGGTGGTATAGGGTGGAGGGACTGGGTTCTTCACGCCTGTGCACCATAGCATAGGTCGGAGAGACAGGGCTCCCCACCCCCATGCACCAAGACACCGGGCCGAGGGACAGGGCTCCCCACCTCTGTGCACCACAACACAGGGCAAAGGGCCAACCTTCCCCACCTCTATGCGCCACCACACAAAATGGAGGGAATTGGTTCCCCACCCCTGAGCACCACCACACATGGCTCAAGGACAGGGCTCCCCAGCCATGTTCACCAAGGCACAGAGTAGGGGGAGACGGCTCCCCACCCCCGTGGACCACAACATCAGCTGTAGGGAGAGCCTTCCCCACCCCTGTGCGCCACAACGTAGAGCGAAGGGACAGCTCCTCAGCCCTGTGCACCACAGCTTAGCGCACTCCTCCCTCTCTCTTGCCCGCGCGTGGCGAGGCGCTACGCCCCCCCCCCCCTCCTCCCTGCGATCTATATTTAGTGCAAGCCCACCCCTGTGCCTCTCGCCGCGCCCCCTCCCTACGCCATCCTCCTGTGGACCACACCGTGTGGCCCACTCCCCCAGCCCTGCCATACTTGCGGGTGCCACCCGATCACCACCCCTAGTCCGGGTGGCGGAGGGGAGGGATGTCGAGTTCCCCACCGCTATGCACATTACCACAAGGCGGTTGAACAGGTTCCCAAACCCTTTGGACATGAGCACAAGATGGAGGGACAAGATCCCCATCCCTGTGCGCATCACCACAGCACAGAGGGACTGGGTTCCCCACGCCTGTGCGCATCTGCACAAGGGGAGGGATTGGGTGTCCCACCGTTGTGCACAACAACGCACGGCAGCGGGACCGGTTCCCTTCCCTTGTGCACATTATCACAAGGCGGAGGGACCGGCTAGCGCCCAAGTGCGTAACAGCACCGGCGGTCGGGCTGCTTCCCCGCCCCTGTGCGGAGAACCGCAGGGTGGTGGAAATGGTTCATCAACACATGCTGGAGGGTGAGGTTCCCCACGCTTGCGCACATCATCACAGGGCGGAGGGAAACAATTCGCACCCCTATGCGCATCACCGCAAGGCGGAGGGGCAAGTTTCCCCACCCCCGTGTGCATCAATATAGGGGGGGGGGGGGCTAGTCCCTCACTCCTGCGCGCGTTAGCGTAGGGCAATCGGACAGGTTCCCCACCCCTGTGCGTAATAGCGCAGGGCACAGCTAAAGGTTTCCCACCACCGTACCCATGTGCATAGGGCAGGGGGATAGGTTCCCCACCCCTGTGCGCATTGGCACAAGGATGAGGGACATGTGCCCCACCCCTGTGCACAACACCACAGGGTAGAGGGACAAGTTCCCCACCCAAGAGCGCGTCTGCACACGGTGCTGTGACGAGTTCTCCGCCCCTGAATGCATCAACATAGGGCGGAGGGACATGTTCCCCACCCCTTTGCGCATCAACACAGAGCGGAGGGATATGTTTCCCACCCCTATGGTCACTTGCACATGGCAGAGGGGACGGTTCAACGCTATGTGCATTAGCAATTGGCAGAGAGGTAGGTTCCCTGCCAGTGAGCACATCAATACTGGGCGCGGGGACAGGCTTCCCACCTCCGTGCGCACCCTTCCCCAATCCTGTGCGCATCAACACAAGGCCGAGGGATAGGCTCCCCATCCCTGTGCGAATCAGCATAGGGTAGAGGGACAGGTTCCTCGCCCCTGTGCACTTCAGCATAGGGCGTAGGGAAAGGGTCCCCACCCCTGTGGGCATTAGCTTAGGGCGGTCGAACTCGTTCCCCATGCCCGTGCGCTGTAGCCCACGGCGGAGGAACATATTCCCCACGCCCGTGTGCACCTGTGCACGTGGGAGGGACACGTTCGCCGTCCACAAGCATATCAACACACTGTGAAGGAACATGTCCGCCACCCTTGTGCGCAACAACACATTGTGGAGCGAGAGGTCCCCTATGCGCATTAGCGTAGGGCGGGGGGGAAGTTCTCCACCCCTGTGTGCATCAACACAGGGCGGCGGGACTGGTTCCTCACTCTTGCGCCGTCAGCATAGGGCATACGGAGAGGTTCCTCACCCCTGTGCGCAATAGCACAAGGGAAAGGGACAGGTGCCCCACTCCGGTGCACATCAGCACAGGGCAAAGGGACCGGTTCCCCACCCGTGCGCATGGCCACATGGCGGAGGGACATGTGCCCCACCCTTGTGCACACCAGCACAGGGCAAAGGGACATGTGCACCACAACAGAGGGTGGAGGGACCCAACTCACGCGCACAGGGCTCCCCATCCCCATGCAACACAGGGCGGAGGGACAACCTTCCCCACCCCCAATCAACACCCCTGCTCGAGGGGGGGTCGGGAGGGGGGGGATTGTCAAGTTCCCCACTGTTACACATCAGCACAAGGCTAGGGAATAGGTTCCCAAACCTTGTGGACATGAGCACAGGGCGGAGGGACAGGCTCCCCATCCCTATGCGCTACAACACCGGGCAATGGCACCGGTTCCCCACCCCTGTGAAGATCAGCACAAGATGGAGGGACAAGTTCCCCGCCCCTGTGCGCATTAGCACAGGGCGGCGGGACACGAGCGACCTATGCGCATCATTGCAGGGCGGAGGGGCAAGTTTCCCGCCCCCGTGTGCCTCAACATAGGGCGCGGGGGCTGGTTCCTCACTCCTGCGCGCGTCAGCATAGGGCAGATGGACAACTTCCCCACCCCTGTGCGCAATAGATCCCCTGCACATCAGCACAAGGTAGAGGGACCGGTTCCCCGCCCCAGTGCACATTGGCACAAGGATGAGGGACATGTGCCCCACCCCTGTGCACACCGTCGGAGGGTGGAGGGACAAGTTCTGCACCCAGGAGCGCATCTGCACACGGTGCTAGGGCAAGTTGCCCGCCCGTGTGCGCATCAACATAGGGCGGAGGGGGAGGTGCCCCATCTTTGCGGGCATCGGCACAAGGCGCAGTGATGTGTTTCCCACCCCTATGCTTAGCTGCACATGGTAGGGGTGTTGGTTTGACCCTATGTGCATTAGCGATTGGCAGAGTGGTAGGTTCCACACCATTGAGCACATCAATGTTGGGCGGGGGGATAGGCTACCCACCTCTGTGCGAATCAACATAGGGTAGAGGGACAGGTTCCTCGCCCCTGGGCGTAGGGACAGGGTCCCCACCCCTGTGGGCATCAGCTTGGGGCGGTCCAACTGGTTCCCCACACTTGTGCACTTTAGCACAGGGCGGAGGAACATGTTCCCCACGCCTTTGTGCATCCCTCCAAGGCGGAGGGACAGGTTCCCCATCCTCGTGCACATCAACACAAGGCGGAGGGACACGTCCCCCACCCTTGTGCGCAACAACACAATTTGGAGGGAGAGGTCCCCTGTGCGCATCACCACAAAGCGGAGGGACGGGTTCCCAATGCCCTTGTGCAGCCCGTCCAAGGTGGAAGTTTCCCCACCCCTGTGTGCCTCAGCACAAGGCGGAGGGAATGATTCCCCACCCCCGTGCACATCAGCGCAGGGCGAAGGGACAAGGCCCCCACCTCCGTGCACATCAACACAAGACGGTGGGACATGTTCCCCACCCCCATGCGCATCAGCGTAGGGTGAAGGGATAGGGTCCCCACCCCCGTGCACATCGACACACGGCGGTCGGACAGGTTCCCCACCCCTGTGCGCATGACCACGTGGCGTAGGGCCTGGGTTACCCACCGCTGTGCACCACAGCGCAGGGCGGAGGGACAGGTCCCCCAGCCTTGTGCGCATCACCACAGGGTGCGGGGACATGTTCCCTTCCCCTGTGGACCACAACACAGGGCGGAGGGACAGGCTACCACACGAGTGCGGAACAACACTGGTTGGTGGGACCGCTTCCCCACCCCTGTGCACAGAAGTACAGGGTGGTGGAAATGGTTCCCCACCCTTGCTAGCATCCACACACGGCGGAGGGTGAGGTTTCCTATGCCTGCGCGCATCAGCATAGGGCAGAGGGACAGGTTTCCCACCCCTACGCGCATCACTGCAGGGCGGAGGGGCCGTTTCCTTACCCCTGTGCACATCAAGATAGGGACGAGGGAAAGGTTCCCCACCCCTGTGTGCATCAACACAGGGCGGGGGGACTGGTTCCTCACTCCTGCGCGCGTCAACATAGGGCGGACGGACAAGTTCCCCACCCCTGTGCGCAATAGCACAGGGCACAGCGATAGGTTCCCCACCCCCGTGCCCATGCGCACAGGGCAAAGGGACCGGTTCACCACCGCTGTGTGAATGGGCACAAGGATGAGGGACAAGTGCCCCACCCTTGTGCACAGCAGCACAAGGTGGAGGGACAGGTTCCCCACCCCCGTGTGCAACAGCCCCGCCCCTATGTGCATCAGCACAGGGCTGAGGGATAGGCTCCCCACTCCTGTGCACATCAACACAGGGCTGAGGGATAGGCTCCCCACCCTTGTACAAATCAGCATAGGGTCGAGGGACAAGTCCCTCGCCCCTGTGCACTTTAGCACAGGGCAGAGGGACAGGGCCCCCACCCTTGTGCACATCAGCATAGGGCGTTGGGACAAACAAATCAGCATAGGGTCGAGGGACAAGTTCCTCGCCACTGTGCACTTTAGCGCAGGGCAGAGGGACAGGGCCCCCACCCTTGTGCACATCAGCATAGGGCGTTGGGACAAGTCACCCACCCTTGTGCGCATCGCCACAGTGTGGAGGGACAGGTTCCCTACCCCTGTGCACATCAACACATGGCGGTGGAACTGGTTCCCTCCCCCCGTGCACATCAGCGCAGGGCGAAGGGTCAGGGTCCCCACCCCTGTGCACATTAGCACAGGGCGGTGGGACAGGTTCCCCACCATTGTGTGCATTAGCACAGCGCGGAGGAAGAGGTCCCCTGTGCGCATCAGCGCAGGGCGGAGGGACAGATTCCCCACCCCTGTGCAGCAGCACGGCGCTGTGCTACGGCAGCAGCAGCAGCAGGGTGCTGTGCTGCACACGGCGCTAGCAGCAGGGTGCTGTGCTACAGCAACAGCGACAGGGTGCTGTGCTATGGCACAGCTGCTGGGTGCCGTGCTTTGGCAGTGGCAGCAGGGTGCCGTGCTACGGCAACAGCAGCAGGGTGCTGTGCCACGGCAGCAGCAGCAAGGTGCTGTGCTATGACGACACCAGCAGGGTGCTGTGCTATGGCAGCAGCAGCAGGGTGTGGTGCGCTTGGCTGCTGGGTGCTGTGCTGTGGCGGTAGCAGCTGGGTGCTGTGCCTTGGCAGCAGCAGCTGGGTGCTGCGCGCTGGTGGCAGCAGTAGGGTGCCGTGCTGTGGCAGCAACAGCGGGGTGCTGTACCATTGCAGCAGCAGCAGGGCGCTCTGCGCTGGCAGCAGCAGCAGGGTGCTGCAACATGGCAGCAGCAGATGGGTGCTGTGCTACGGGAGCAGCAGCAGGGTGCTGTGCTGTGGTAGCATCAGCAGGGTCCTGTGCTATGGCAGCAGCAGCAGGGCGCTGTGCGCTGGTGGCAGCAGCAGGGTGCCGTGCTATGGCAGCAACAGCACCGTGCTGTGCCATTTCTGCAGCAGCAGGGTGCTATGCACTGGCAGCCGCTGCAGGGTGCTGTGCCACGGGAGCAGCAGCAGGGTGCTGTGCTCTGATAGCAACAGCAAGGTGCTGTGCCATGGTAGCAGCAGCTGGGTGCTGTGCCATGGCAGCGGCAGCAGGGTGCGGGGTGCTGTGCGCTGGTGGCAGCAGCAATACGGGGGGGGGGGTACAGGGGGCAGGGTACGCAGGGGTACGGGGGGGGGGAGGGGTTACGTGGGGGGGGGGGGACGGGGGGGGGACTCGTGCCACACATACAAATTGCATAGCAAATTTCCAGGCTAATTACCATGTTTTTGCCCGCGTAAAAAGTCCTTTTTTTGTGGCAACCCTATTTCACTACCCAATGCAAATTGGGCCTTTTACGCACCCAAAAGGGTGTTTTTGCATCATTGCTCAAAATCGCACGTCGCGCAAAACATGCAATTTGCGCACACGGAAGGGGGGGGGGATTGCATCCGAATTGGAAATGAAGCAATCACACAAAATGCGCCATTTACAGGTGCAAGAAATGAAGTGAATGTGGGGTAATCCCATATCATCACCAAAAGAAGTGTTGGGCTGGTTCCGTGCTGTTGTTTGTTGTGCGGTGCTGCCTAATGTCCGCCGCAAAGCAGGGGTGGTCTTGACGAACCAGATTGTTTCGCCACTAAGGACAGTCCCTCACGATCGCTTGTGCATGGGACCATGTTGTATATCGCTTGCACAGATGTTGTCGGTCGCAGATACTGGATGTCCCCGCCGGTGTTATGCTGTGCTGCTCTTTGTTTTTTGGCAGATTGATCTTGAGGGTTTGTTCGCTGGGAATGCTGCACAAGAATTCCTTGACGAGTTAGGTCCTGGCTTCCTGCCCTGCACTTTTTTTCTGGGTACTCTTTCGCTGGCCGTGAGGTTAGTGAGGTTAGGTCATTCCCTCGTGAGGGTCTACCCCGAACCCAAGGGGGTGGGTTCGAGGCCAAAAAGTTTGTGTACCTCAAATGTCTGGCCTCTTTGTTGAATTTTATTTTCCCTTTGAGGTACTTGTCTGATGTGGGTGGGTATGTTGGCTAGGGGCTCTTTGTGCCCCACCGCCCTTGGGTTTGCCCTCACAGACTGGGCGGTTTCCCTGAATCCAATGTGACAGAGCAAACAAAGTTGACAACAATTTGCTGGTGGAATGCGCCTATGGGTATTGAATGTAGCTCTCCGACACCTTGAGATTTTCCCACCAGGGCCCCATGCTACAGCAATAGAAAAATTGAACTGGATTGCTGGAAAGTGTGAAAGGCGCGTTGGGTGCAGATACAATTTGAAAAGGGTAGGGATGGTACAAACTGCACGTTTGAATTGTGTTGTGCCGAAGCGGTACTGGCAACCCTGAGCATCCCTCAACAATCCTCAACGGCCTCTGATGCACACTGTTGTGCAGGGAACGGGAGCTGTGGAATGGGAATTAAGAGTATCTAGCAGTGATGATAAAGTGGCGCCTAGGAAAAGAAAGCAGCGTGTCCCACAGGGCTGGCGAACCAGCGTTTTCAGGTTGATTTCAAAATGGACCAACATCCCTTGACCGTATGGAGGGCCAGAGGAGGTCGGGATTTCTCTTGGAGTAATTGCAGAAGTGGGTTTTTCAGTGGATTTTTCCATTGGCTTGGGTGCTGGAACACGTCGACACCACACAGACAGACATACCGCCGCAATCTGTTTGACTTCCACCAATATGCACTAGTACTTTCACTGCAGCCCAAGTTTGTAATCAGCGTCGTTGTGTTTGGGGCCACAGATCTGCGTTTGTCGACAAAAGATTTGATGAATCTGACGGCCATGGCCTATTCCGATTCGAATGCAGCGCTTTTGCAGTCGCCAGGTCCAACCCTCTTGCCCACACTCACAGCTAGTAGCTACGGTAGCTTAATCGCTGCAGCCAAGGGCCAAGCTAGGCCGTAACACAACAGTTCTTCGCTGCTGCTGCGAAAATTGGAACCACAATCGGGCTGGAGCTTGTGACCACGATTGTGTTTCTGTCTGTGTCTCTAGCTGGTGTCAGTAAATTGTCCTGTGTATGTCATCTGGAGTGCACACGTCAGGTAGCCGCCTTTACGATGGGATGAACTTATTAAATCTGCTGAACCGGTGACAGCTGGGGAACCAACGTGACAATGGATCCCGAGCATGCCTGGAAGTTCTCGTTTTTGACCTAAACCTCACTTGACTCCATGTCTCTGTGTACCATGTCAGTTTGTATCACTACGCATGAGGCCACAGTTGCGGCTGTGGTTACGACGAGATGGCTCATTTTCTCATAAGATGTAGTACCATGTGTCACAATTTTACATTTCGTGCAGATTGACATGTAGGCCGCAAAACCCTGAAACCTTTCCACCGTGTTGTTTGCTTGTATTGATACCTGGTACCAGTGATAACAAGTACACAAGCAAAAATGTTGGCGAAGACCCAGTGAGCACGGGTGGGGGTTTCAGAAATCTGATGCCATGGAACCCCCCCCCCTTTTTTTTCTTTGAAAAAAAAATTGGTCCGTGAGGGCGGTTTAAGGGTCTTTTTCGATGTAAGCACACAATTTGTGTGAAAATTTTTTGGTGTTATTTTTTTGGACTGCATATCCACAATTTTGTCCTTGCCCCCAATGCAGCCAGTTTTGATTTTGTCCCCTTTGCTGCGGACCCCCAAGAACGCAGGAGCTACGTAGCAATTCCACCCACTTGTGGGCCCAGGGGTGAGGTGGCCAATTCTGATTTTGTCCCCTTTGCTGGGGACCCCCGACAAAGCGGGGATTACATAGCAATTCTGCCCAATTGCGGGCCCCCGAGAAGGCATGGGTGAGGTAGCCAATTCTGATTTTGTCCCCTTTGCTGGGGACCCCCGACAACGCAGGGGTTAGGTAGCAATTCAGCCCACTTGTGGGCCTTTGAGAAGCAAGGGGTGAGGTAGCCAATTTTTATTTTGTCCCCTTTGCTGGGGACTCCGAGAATGTAAGGGTTACATAGCTATTCAACCCATTTGTGGGCCCCCGAGAAAAGAGGGGTAAGGTAGACAATTATGATTTCGTCCCCTTTGCTGGCTCCCCCGGGAACGCAGGGGTTACATAGCAATTCTGCCCACTTGTCGGCCCCCGAGAAGCCAGGGGTGAGGAAGCCTTTTCTGATTTTGTCCCCTTTGCCGGGGACTCCCGAGAACACGGGGGTTACGTAGCAATTCTGCCAATTGTGGGCCGCCGAGAAGGCAGGGGTGAGGAAGCCAATTCTGATTTGTAGGAGTTGCTAGGGACCCCCGAGAACGGAGGGGTTACGTAGCAAATCCGCCCACTTGGGGCCCCCCGAGAAGGCAATGGTGAGGAAGCCAATTCTGATTTTAACCCTTTTTTGGTCCCCGAGAACGCAGGGTTTCCATAGCAATTCCGCCCACTTCTTGGCCCACGGGTGAGGTAGCCAATTCTGATTTTGTCCCCTTTGCTAGGGAGCCCCGAGAACGCGGGGGTTACAAAGCAATGCTGCCGAATTGTGGGCCCGTCAGAAGGCAGGGGTGAGGTAGCGAATTCTGATTTTGTCCCCTTTGCCGAGAACCAACGAGAACTCAGCGGTTACATAGCAGGTCCGCCCCCGAGAAGGTAGAGGTGAGATGGCCAATTCTGATTTTGTCCTCTTGTTGGGGGAACCCCGAGAAGGTAGGCGTTGGGTAGCAATCTTGTGGGTCCTTGAAAAGGCAGGCGTGAGCCAGCCAATTCTGATTTTGTCCCTGCTACTAGGGACCCCCGAGACCGGAGAGATTATGTAGCAGTGAGCCCACTTTCCGGTTCCCCTAGAAGCCACGGGTGAGGTAGCCAATTCTGATTTTGTCCCCTTTGATGGGGACCCCGAGAACGTAGGGGTTACATAGCAATTTAGCCCACTTGTGGGCCCCTGGGAAGGCAAGGGTGAGGTAGCCGATTTTGATTTTGTCCCATTTGCTGGGGACCCCCGACAACGCAGGGGTTCCGTCGCATTCCCGCCCACTTGTGGCCCCCCGAGAGAACTCCGGGGTGCGGTAGCCAACTCCCGTTTGGTTTCTTTGCTAGGGACACCCGAGAATGCAGGGGTTACGTAGCCATTCCACCCACTTGTGGGCCCCGAAAACGTAGGGGTTAGGTAGCAATTCCACCCACTTTTCGGCTAGGAGTGAGGTAGCCATTTCTCATTTTATCCTTTTTGCTAGGAACCCCCGAGAACGGAGGGGTTACGTAGCAATTCCGCCTACTTGTGGGCCCAAGGTGGAGGTAGTAAATTCTGATTTTCTCCCCTTTGATTGGGATCCTTAAGAACGTAAGGGTTACATAGCAATTCCGCCCACTTGTGGGCCCCCGAGCAGGCAGGGGTGAGGTCGCCATTGCGGTTTTGTCCCCTTTGCGGGGACCCCCGAGAACATAGAGATTACGTAGCATTTCTGCTCTCTTGTGGGCCCCCGAGATGGCATAGGTGAGGTAGCCAATTTTGTTTTTGTCCCCTTTGCTGGGAACGCCCGAGAACACGGTTTATGTAGCAATTCCGCCCACTTCTGGGCCCAGTGCTGAGGTAGCCAATTCTTATTTTGTCCCCTTTGCCGGGGACTCCCCGGAACGCAAGGGTCACGTAGCAATTCCGCCCCTTTGTGGCCCCCCGAGAAGGCAGGGTGATGCAGCCAATTCTGATTTTGTCTCCTTTGCTGGGCACACCGGAGAATTCAGGGTTTACATAGCAATTCCGCCCAGATGTAGGCCCCTAGGAAGGCAGGGGTGAGGAAGCCACTTCTGATATTGTCCCCGTTGGTGGCGACACCGGAGAATTCAGGGGTTACATAGCAATTTTGCCCACTTTTGGGCCCAAGGGTGAGGTAGTTCCGAGGACGTAGGGGTTACATAGCAATTTGCCTGCTTGTGGGCCCCGGAGAAGGCACAGATGAGGTAGCCAATTTTTTTTTCTCCCCTTTGCTCGGGACCCCGATAGTGTAAGGGTTACATAGCCATTCAACCCACTTGTGGGCCCCCGAGAAGGCAGGGGTGAGGTAGCCAATTTTGATTTTGTCCCCTTTGCTGGGCAGCCCCAAGAAGGCTCGCGTTACACAGCAATTCTGCTAACCTATGGGCTGAGGGGCGAGGTAGCCCATTCTGATTTTGTCGCCTTTGCTGGGACATCCGAGAACATAAGGGTTATGTAGCAATTCCGCCCACTTGTGGGCCCCCGAGAAGGCCAGGGTGAGGAAGCCAATTTCGATTTTGTCCCCTTTGTTGGGGACCCCCGAGAACAAGGGGTTACATACAATTCCACCCACTTGGGGGCCCCGCGAAGGCAGGGTGGAGGTAGCCCATTCCAATTTTGTCCCCTCTGCCGTGGTTCCCCGAGAACGCAAGGGTTTGCGTAGCAATTAGATTCTGCCCACTTGTGGCCCCTTGACAAGGCAGGGGTGATGTAGCCTTTTTTTTTGTCCCTTTTGCTGGGAACCCCGAGAACATAGGGCGTGTGTAGCAATTCAACCCACTTGAGGGCCGCCGAGAATGGAGGGGTGAGGTAGCCATTTTTAATTTTGTCCCCTTTGTTGGGGACCCCCGAGAACAAGGGGTTACATACAATTCCACCCACTTGGCGGCCCCGCGAAGGCAGGGTGGAGGTAGCCCATTCCAATTTTGTCCCCTCTGCTGGGGTTCCCCGAGAACGCAAGGGTTTGCGTAGCAATTAGATTCTGCCCACTTGTGGCCCCCCGACATAGCAGGGGTGATGTTGCCTGATTTTTTTGTGATTTTGCTCGGAGGCCCGAGAACATAGGGCTTGTGTAGCAATTCAACCCACTTGAGGGCCGCCGAGAATGGAGGGGTGAGGTAGCCAATTTTGATTTTGTCCCCTTTGTTGGGGACCCCCGAGAACAAGGGGTTACATACAATTCCACCCACTTGGTGGCCCCGCGAAGGCAGGGTGGAGGTAGTCCATTCCAATTTTGTCCCCTCTGCTGGGGTTCCCCGAGAACGCAAGGGTTTGCGTAGCAATTAGATTGTGCCCACTTGTGGCCCCCCGACATAGCAGGGGTGATGTTGCCTGTTTTTTTTGTCCCTTTTGCTGGGAACCCCGAGAACATAGGGCTTGTGTGGCAATTCAACCCACTTGAGGGCCGCCGAGAATGGAGGGGTGAGGTAGCCAATTTTGATTTTGTCCCCTTTGTTGGGGACCCCCGAGAACAAGGGGTTACATACAATTCCACCCACTTGGCGGCCCCGCGAAGGCAGGGTGGAGGTAGCCCATTCCAATTTTGTCCCCTCTGCTGGGGTTCCCCGAGAACGCAAGGGTTTGCGTAGCAATTAGATTCTGCCCACTTGTGGCCCCCCGACATAGCAGGGGTGATGTAGCCTTTTTTTTTGTCCCTTTTGCTCGGAACCCCGAGAACATAGGGCTTGTGTGGCAATTCAACCCACTTGAGGGCCGCCGAGAATGGAGGGGTGAGGTAGCCAATTTTGATTTTGTCCCCTTTGTTGGGGACCCCCGAGAACAAGGGGTTACATACAATTCCACCCACTTGGCGGCCCCGCGAAGGCAGGGTGGAGGTAGCCCATTCCAATTTTGTCCCCTCTGTTGGGGTTCCCCGAGAACGCAAGGGTTTGCGTAGCAATTAGATTCTGCCCACTTGTGGCCCCCCGACATCGCAGGGGTGATGTAGCCTTTTTTTTTTCCCTTTTGCTGGGAACCCCGAGAACATAGGGCTTGTGTGGCAATTCAACCCACCTGAGGGCCGCCGAGAATGGAGGGGTGAGGTAGCCAATTTTGATTTTGTCCCCTTTGTTGGGGACCCCCGAGAACAAGGGGTTACATACAATTCCACCCACTTGGCGGCCCCGCGAAGGCAGGGTGGAGGTAGCCCATTCCAATTTTGTCCCCTCTGCTGGGGTTCCCCGAGAACGCAAGGGTTTGCGTAGCAATTAGATTCTGCCCACTTGTGGCCCCCCGACATAGCAGGGGTGATGTAGCCTTTTTTTTTGTCCCTTTTGCTCGGAACCCCGAGAACATAGGGCTTGTGTGGCAATTCAACCCACTTGAGGGCCGCCGAGAATGGAGGGGTGAGGTAGCCAATTTTGATTTTGTCCCCTTTGTTGGGGACCCCCGAGAACAAGGGGTTACATACAATTCCACCCACTTGGCGGCCCCGCGAAGGCAGGGTGGAGGTAGCCCATTCCAATTTTTTCCCCTCTGCTGGGGTTCCCCGAGAACGCAAGGGTTTGCGTAGCAATTAGATTCTGCCCACTTGTGGCCCCCCGACATAGCAGGGGTGATGTTGCCTGTTTTTTTTGTCCCTTTTGCTGGGAACCCCGAGAACATAGGGCTTGTGTGGCAATTCAACCCACTTGAGGGGCGCCGAGAATGGAGGGGTGAGGTAGCCAATTTTGATTTTGTCCCCTTTGTTGGGGATCCCCGAGAATGTAGGGATTACATAGCAGTGCCGCACACTTGGGGCCCCCGAGAAGGCAAGGGTCAGGTAGCCCATTCCAATTTTGTCCCCTTTGTTGTGGACCCCCGAGAGTGTGGGGTCCCCACGCACACGTTGCGTTACCATTCCGCCCCCTTTTGGGCTTGGGGGTCAGGTAGGCAATTCTTAATTGGGCTCCTTTGCTGGGACCCCCGAGAACGTAGGGGTTATGAGCCATTCATTGCACTTGTGGGCCCCCAAGAAGGTAGGCGTGCGGTGGCCAATTCTGATTTTGTCCCCTTTGCAGGGGACACCCGAGATCACAAGGGTTACGTTGCCATTAGGCCAACTTTTGGGCCCCCGAGAAGGCAAGGGTGAGGAAGCCAATTTTGATTTTGTCCCCTTTCTTGGGGAGCCCCGACAACACCGAGGTTAGACAAGAATTTCGCCCACTTGGGGGCCCCGGGGAAGGTAGGAGTGAGGAAGCCGATTCTGATTTTGTCCCCTTTGTTGTAGTCCACAGCGAACGTAACGGTTACGTAGCAGTTCCGCCCACTTGTTGGCCCCCGAGAGGGTAGGGGTGAGATAGCCAATTCTGGTTTTGTCCCCTTTGCAAGGACCCCCGAGAACGTAGGGGTTACGTAGCAATTCCGCCCACTTTTGGGCCCCGGAGAAGGCAGGGGCGAGGTAGACAAACTCTGATTTTCTTCTGTTTGCTCACGGTACCCCGGATCACAAGGGTTATGTTCCCATTCCGCCCACTTGTGGGCGCCCCAGAAGGGAGAGGTGCGGTAGCCGATTCTGATTTTGTCCCCCTTGATGGCGACCCACGAGAACACAAGGGTTACGTGGCAATTCCGCCTACTTGTGGGCCCCTAAGAAGGCAAGGTTGAGGTAGCCAATTCTTAATTTGTAGCCTTGGCTGGGGAGCCGCGAGAACGCAGGCGTTATGTAGTAATTCCGCCCACTTTTGTGCCCCCGAGAAGGCCGGGTTGAGGTAGCCAATTTGGATATTGTCCCCTTTGTTGGGGACCCTCGAGAACGCAAGCGTTTACATAGCAATTCAGTTCACTTGTGGCCCCTCGAGAAGGTAGGGGTGAGGTAGCCAATTCTAATTTTGTCCCCGTTGCTGGCGATGCCTGAGAACGCACGAGTTACCTATCAAGTTCGCCCCTTTGTGGGCCTCCGTGAAGGCAATTATGAGGTAGCCAATTCCGATTTTCCTCCCCTTTGATGGCGCCCCTCGAGAACACAAGGGTTGACTAGCAATTCCGCCGAGTTGTTGGCCCCCGACAAGGCAAGGTTGAGGGAGCCAATTCTGATTTTGTTCCCTCTGCTAGGAAACCCCCCCCCCGAACACCGGCCGCGGGGGGGGGGGTTGCGTAGCAATTCTGCCCACTTGTGGTCCCCCGACAAGGCAGGGATGAGGTTGCCAAATCTAATCTTGACCCCGTTGCTAGCGACCCGTGAGAACGCACGGGTTACGTATCAAGTTTAGCAATTCCGACCACTTTTGGGCCCCCGACAAGGCAGGGATGTGGGTGCCAATTCGAATCCCGTCCCTTTTGTTGGGGACCCCCTAGAATGGAGGGGTTGCGTAGCAATTCCGCCCACTTTTGGGCCCCTTAGGAGGCAGCAGTGACGTAGGCAGTTCAGCTTTTCTCCCCTTTGCTGGGGGCCCCCGTGAACTCAGGGTTACACAGCAGTTTTGCCCAATTGTCGGCCCCCGAGTAGGCAGAGCTGAGGCAACCATATCTGATTTTGTCCCCTTTGCTATCGCCACCCAAGAACACAGGGGTTACATAGCAATTCTGCCCACTTGCGGGCCCCCGAGAGAGCAGGGTGAGGTAGCAAATTTTGCTCTTCTCCCCTTTGCCGCGGACACCCCAGAACGCACGGGTTGCGGAGCAAGTGTGCCATTTTTTTGGCCCCCAAGAAGGCAACAATGAGATAGCCCATTCTGCTTTTGCCCCCTTTGCTGTGGACACCCGAGAACGTAGGGGCTATGTAGCAATTAGGCCCACTTGTGGGCCCCGGAGAAGGCACATGTGCGGTAGCCAATTCTGATTTTATCGTCTTTGGTGGGCACTCTAGACAATGCAGGGGTTAAGTAGCAATTTTGCCCAAGTTGGGGCCCCTGAGAATGCAGGGATGACGAAGCCAATTCTTATTTTCTCCCCTTTGCTCGAGACCCCCGAGAACGCAACTGTTGCGCAGCAATTCGGCCCACTTGTGGGCCCCTCACAAGTCAGGGCTGAGGTACTCAATTCTGTTTTTGTCCCCTGTGCGAAGGACACCCAAGAATGAAGGGGTTATGTAGCAATTGAGCCCAATTGTGGGCCCCCGAGAGGGAAGCGTTGAGGTAGCCAATTCTGATTTTGTCCCCTTTGATGGGGACATCACAAAATGCAGCGGATACATCGCAATTCCGCCCCCTTGTGGGCCCCCGAAAAGATAGGGGTGAGGTAGGCAAATCTGATTTTGTCCCCGCTGCTAGGGAGCCTTGAGAGCGCAGAGGTTATGTAGCCATTCCGCCCACCTTTGGACCCCGAGAAGGCAGGGGTAAGGTAGCCCATTCTGATTTTGTGCCCTTTGCGGGGGACCCCCGAGAACATAGGGGTTGCGTAGCAAATCCGCCCACTTGTGGGCCCTGGAGAAGGTAGGGGTAATGTAGCCAATTTTCATTTTATCCCTTTTGCTGGGAACCTCCGAGAATAAAGGGGTTGCACCGGGGGGGGGGGGGTTATGAGAAATCTGATAGCGGGGGGGTCTTTGAACCCCCCCTTTTTTTCAAAATTGTTTGTGAGGGGGTTTTAAGGGTGTTTTTCTGGGAAAATGTCTTTGCTGGTATTCTTTTGGGCTGCACATTCCAAGTTTTGTCCTTGCCCCGGATGCAGCCACTTTGACGTTGTCCCCTTAGGAGTCACTTCTGATTTTGTCCTCCTTTCTTTGGGGATCCCTGAGTAAACAAGGGTCACATAGCATTTCCGCCCTTCTTTGGGCCCCAGAGAAGGCAAGGGTAGCGCAGCCACTTCTGATTTTGTTCCCCTTTGTTGGGGAACACATTTCGCCTCCAACTTTCTTTCCTTTTTTTTATTCCCAGGCTTTGTTGCGTGGGCCCTTGAGTTGGGGTTAGGGACTTGCGATCCACACTTTGTTTCTTGGAACCTTGAGTTGGGGTTAGGGACTCACAATCCACCCTTTGTTGAGTGGGCCTTTGAGTTGAGGTTAGGGACTTGCAATCCACGCTTTGTTGAGTGGCCCCTTCAGTTGGGGTTAGGGACTCACAATCCATGCTTTTCTGCGTCGCCCCTGGAGTTGGGGTTAGGGACTAACGATCCACGCTTTGTGGCGTGGCCCCTTGAGTTGGTGTTAGGGACTCACAATCCACGCTTTGTTGCGTGGCCCCGTGAGTTCGGATTAGGCACTCACAATCCATGCTTTGTTGCGTGGCCCCTCAATTTCGGGTTAGGGGCTCACAATCCACCCTTTGTTGAGTGGGCCCTTGAGTTGAGGTTAGGGACTTGCAATCCACGCTTTGTTGAGTGGCCCCCTCAGTTGGGGTTAGGGACTCACAATCTAAGCTTTGTTGCGTGGCCCCTCGAGTTGGGGTTAGGGACTCACAATCCACGCTTTGTTGTGTGGCCCCTTGAGTTGGGGTTAGGGACTCACAATCCATGCTTTGTTGGTTGGCCCCTTGAGTTGGGGTAGGGACTCACAATCCACGCTTTGTTGCGTGGCCCCTCCAGTTTCGGTTAGGGACTCACAATCCACGCTTTGTTGCGTGGCCCCTCGAGTTGGGGTTAGGGACTAACAATGCAACTTTGTTGTGTGGCCCCTTGAGTTGGGGTTAGGGACTCACAATCCATGCTTTGTTGAGTGGGCCCTTGAGTTGAGGTTAGGGACTTGCAGTTCACGCTTTGTTGAGTGGCCCCTTCCGTTGGGGTTAGGGACTCACAATCGATGCTTTGTGGCGTGGCCCCTCGAGGTGGCGTTAGGGACTAACGATCCACGCTTTGTTGCGTGGCCCCTTGAGTTGGTGTTCGGGACTCACAATGCACGCTTTGTTGCGTGGCCCCGTGAGTTCAGATTAGGCACTCACAATCCATGCTTTGTTGTGTGGCCCCTCAATTTCGGGTTAGGGGCTCACAATCCACCCTTTGTTGAGTGGGCCCTTGAGTTGGAGTTAGGGACTTGCAATCCACGCTTTGTTGAGTGGCCCCCTCAGTTGGGGTTAGGGACTCATAATCTAAGCTTTGTTGCGTGGCCCCTCGAGTTGGGGTTAGGGACTCACAATCCACGCTTTCTTGCGTGGCCCCTTGAGTTGCGGTTAGGGACTCACAACCCATGCTTTGTTGGTTGGCCCCTTGATTTGGGGTTAGGGACTCACATTCCACGCTTTGTTGCGTGGCCCCTCGATTTGGGGTTAGGGACTAACAATCCACGCTGTGTTGCGTGGCCCCTTGAGTTGGAGTTAGGGACTCACAATCCGCGGTTTGTCACGAGGCTGCTCGGGTTGGGATTAGGGACTTGCAATCCACGCTTCGTTGAGTGGCCCCTTGAGTTAGGGTTAGGGACTCACAATCCACGCTTTGTTGTGTGGCCCCTCGAGTTGTGGTCCGGGACTCACAGTCCTTGCTTTCTTGGGTGGCCCCTTGAGTTTGGGTTCGGGACTCACAATTCATGCTTTGTTGCGTGGTCCCTCGAGTTGGGGTTAGCGACTCACAATCCACGCTTTGTTGTGTGGCCCCTTGATTTGAGGTTAGGGACTCACAATCTAAGCTTTGTTGTGTGGCCCCTCGAGTTGGTTTTAGGGATTCGCAACACACACTTTGTTGTGTGGCCCCTCCAGTTTCGGATAGGGACTCTCAATCCACGCTTTGTTGCGTGCACCTTGAGTTGGGGTTAGGGACGCACAATGCCCGCTTCGTTGTGTGGCCCCTCCAGTTGTGGTTAGGGACTCACAATCCACGCTTTGTTGCGTGGCCCCTTTAGTTGGGGTTAGGGACTCACAACCCACGCTTTGTTGCGTGGCCCCTTGAGTTGAGGTTAGGGACCCACAATCTAACCTTTGTTGCGTGGCACCTCCGGTTGTGGTTATGGACTCACAATCCACGCTTTGTTGCGTGGCCCCTTGAGTTGGGGTTAGGGACTCACAATCCACGCTTTGTTGCGTGGCCCCTTGAGTTGGGGTTAGGGACTCACAATCCACGCTTTGTTGCGTGGCCCCTTGAGTTGGGGTTAGGGACTCGCAATCCACGCTTTGTTGCGTGGCCCCTCGAGTTGGGGTTAGGGACGCACAATGCCCGCTTCGTTGTGTGGCCCCTCCAGTTGTGGTTAGGGACTCACAATCCCCGCTTTGTTGCGTGGCCCCTTCAGTTGGGGTTAGGGACTCACAACCCACGCTTTGTTGTGTGGCCCCTTGAGTTGAGTTTAGGGACTCACAATCTAGACTTTGTTGCGTGGCACCTCCGGTTGTGGTTAGGGACTCACAATCCACACTTTGTTGCGTGGCCCCTCGAGTTGGGGTTAGGGACTCACAATCCACGCTGTGTTGCGTGGCCCTTTGGTTTTGGGTTAAGGGCTTGCAATCCACGCTTTCTCACGTGGCCCCTCGAGTTGGGGTTAGGGACGCAGTATGCACGCTTTGTTGTGTGGCACCTCCAGTTGTGGTTAGGGACTCACAATCCACGCTTTGTTGCGTGGCCCCTTGAGTTGGGGTTAAGGACTTGCAATCCCCGCTTTGTTGCGTGGCCTCTCGAGTTGGGGTTAGGGACTTACAACCCAGGCTATGTTGCGTGGCCCTTGAGTTGAGGTTAGGGACTTACAATCCACGCTTTGTTGTGTGGCCCCTTGAGTTGGGGTTAAGGATTTGCAATCCACGCTTTGTTGTGTGGCCCCTTGAGTTGGGGTTAGGGACTCACAATCTAAGCTTTGTTGCGTGGCCCCTCGAGTTGGGGTGAGGAATTCACAATCCACGCTTTGTTGCGTGGCCCCTCGAGTTGGGGTTAGGGACTCACAATCCACGCTTTATTGTGTGGCCCCTCGAGTTGGGGTTAGGGACTCACAACCCACGCTTTGTTGCGAGGCCCCTTGAGTTGCGGTTAGGGACTCACAGTCCACGGTTTGTTGCGACACTGCTTGAGTTGGGGTTAGGGACTCACAATCCACGCTTGGTTGGGTGGCCCCTCGAGTTGGGGTTAGGGACTCACAATCCCCGCTTTGCTGCCTGGCTTGTCGAGTTGGGGATAGGAACTTAAATCCACGCTTTGTTGCGAGGCCCCTTGAGTTGGGGTTAGGGACTCACACTTCACGGTTTGTTGCGAGGCTGCTCGAGTTGGGGTTAGGGACTCACAATCCACGCTTGGTTGTGTGGCCCCTCGAGTTGGGGTTAGGGTCTCACAATCCCCGCTTTGTTGCCGGGCTTGTCTAGCTGGGGTTAGGAACTTACAATGCACGCTTTTTTGCGTGGCTCGTTGCGTTGGGGTTATGGACTCACAATCCACGCTTTGTTGCGTGGCTCCTGGAGTTTGGGTTAGGGACACACAATGCACGCTTTGTTGCGAGGCTGCTCGAGTTGGGGTTAGCGACGCACGATCCAAGCTTGGTTGTGTGGCCCCTCGAGTTGGGGTTAGGGACTCACAACCCACGCTTTGTTGCGTGGCCCCTTGAGTTGAGGTTAGGGACTCACAATCTAAGCTTTCTTGCGTGGCCCCTCGAGTTGGGGTTATGGACTCACAACCCACGCTTTGTTGCGTGGCCCCTTGACTTGAGGTTAGGGACTCACAATCTAAGCTTTGTTGTGTGGCCCATTGAGTCGGGTTTACGTACTCACAATCCACGTCTTGTTGCGTGGCCCCTCGAGTTGGGGTTAGGGACGCACCATGCACGCTTTGTTGGGTGGCCCCTCCGATTGTGGTCAGGGACGCACAATCCACGCTTTTTTGTGTGGCCCGTTGAGTTGTGGTTAGGGACTCACAACCCACGCTTTGTTGGCTGGTCCCTTGAGTTGAGGATAGGGACTCACAATCTAATCTTTGTGGCGTGGCCCCTTGAGTTGGGGTTAGGGATTCACAATCCACGCTTTCTTGCGTGGCCCCTCGAGTTGGTTTTAGGGACTCACAATCCACGCTTTGTTGTGGGGCCCCTCCATTTGTGGTTAGGGACTCACAATCCATGCTTTGTTGCATGGCCCCTTGAGTTGGGGTTAGGGACCCACAACCCATGCGTTGTTGCGTGGCCCCTCGAGTTGGGGTTAGGGACTCACAATCCATGCTTTGTTGCGTGGCCACTCCAGTTGGTGCTTGGGCCTCACAACCCATGCTTTGTTGTGTCGCCCATCGAGTTGGGGTTAGGGAATCACAATCCACGCTTTGTTGTGTGGCTCCTTGAGTTCGGATTAGGCACTCACAATCCACGCTTTGTTGCGTGGCCCCTCGAGTTGTGGTTAGGGACTCACAATCCACGGTTTGTCACGAGGCTGCTCGGGTTGGGATTAGGGACTTGCAATCCACGCTTCGTTGAGTGGCCCCTTGAGTTAGGGTTAGGGACTCACAATCCACGCTTTGTTGTGTGGCCCCTCGAGTTGTGGTCCGGGACTCACAGTCCTTGCTTTCTTGGGTGGCCCCTTGAGTTTGGGTTCGGGACTCACAATTCATGCTTTGTTGCGTGGTCCCTCGAGTTGGGGTTAGCGACTCACAATCCACGCTTTGTTGTGTGGCCCCTTGATTTGAGGTTAGGGACTCACAATCTAAGCTTTGTTGTGTGGCCCCTCGAGTTGGTTTTAGGGATTCGCAACACACACTTTGTTGTGTGGCCCCTCCAGTTTCGGATAGGGACTCTCAATCCACGCTTTGTTGCGTGCACCTTGAGTTGGGGTTAGGGACGCACAATGCCCGCTTCGTTGTGTGGCCCCTCCAGTTGTGGTTAGGGACTCACAATCCACGCTTTGTTGCGTGGCCCCTTTAGTTGGGGTTAGGGACTCACAACCCACGCTTTGTTGCGTGGCCCCTTGAGTTGAGGTTAGGGACCCACAATCTAACCTTTGTTGCGTGGCACCTCCGGTTGTGGTTATGGACTCACAATCCACGCTTTGTTGCGTGGCCCCTTGAGTTGGGGTTAGGGACTCACAATCCACGCTTTGTTGCGTGGCCCCTTGAGTTGGGGTTAGGGACTCACAATCCACGCTTTGTTGCGTGGCCCCTTGAGTTGGGGTTAGGGACTCGCAATCCACGCTTTGTTGCGTGGCCCCTCGAGTTGGGGTTAGGGACGCACAATGCCCGCTTCGTTGTGTGGCCCCTCCAGTTGTGGTTAGGGACTCACAATCCCCGCTTTGTTGCGTGGCCCCTTCAGTTGGGGTTAGGGACTCACAACCCACGCTTTGTTGTGTGGCCCCTTGAGTTGAGTTTAGGGACTCACAATCTAGACTTTGTTGCGTGGCACCTCCGGTTGTGGTTAGGGACTCACAATCCACACTTTGTTGCGTGGCCCCTCGAGTTGGGGTTAGGGACTCACAATCCACGCTGTGTTGCGTGGCCCTTTGGTTTTGGGTTAAGGGCTTGCAATCCACGCTTTCTCACGTGGCCCCTCGAGTTGGGGTTAGGGACGCAGTATGCACGCTTTGTTGTGTGGCACCTCCAGTTGTGGTTAGGGACTCACAATCCACGCTTTGTTGCGTGGCCCCTTGAGTTGGGGTTAAGGACTTGCAATCCCCGCTTTGTTGCGTGGCCTCTCGAGTTGGGGTTAGGGACTTACAACCCAGGCTATGTTGCGTGGCCCTTGAGTTGAGGTTAGGGACTTACAATCCACGCTTTGTTGTGTGGCCCCTTGAGTTGGGGTTAAGGATTTGCAATCCACGCTTTGTTGTGTGGCCCCTTGAGTTGGGGTTAGGGACTCACAATCTAAGCTTTGTTGCGTGGCCCCTCGAGTTGGGGTGAGGAATTCACAATCCACGCTTTGTTGCGTGGCCCCTCGAGTTGGGGTTAGGGACTCACAATCCACGCTTTATTGTGTGGCCCCTCGAGTTGGGGTTAGGGACTCACAACCCACGCTTTGTTGCGAGGCCCCTTGAGTTGCGGTTAGGGACTCACAGTCCACGGTTTGTTGCGACACTGCTTGAGTTGGGGTTAGGGACTCACAATCCACGCTTGGTTGGGTGGCCCCTCGAGTTGGGGTTAGGGACTCACAATCCCCGCTTTGCTGCCTGGCTTGTCGAGTTGGGGATAGGAACTTAAATCCACGCTTTGTTGCGAGGCCCCTTGAGTTGGGGTTAGGGACTCACACTTCACGGTTTGTTGCGAGGCTGCTCGAGTTGGGGTTAGGGACTCACAATCCACGCTTGGTTGTGTGGCCCCTCGAGTTGGGGTTAGGGTCTCACAATCCCCGCTTTGTTGCCGGGCTTGTCTAGCTGGGGTTAGGAACTTACAATGCACGCTTTTTTGCGTGGCTCGTTGCGTTGGGGTTATGGACTCACAATCCACGCTTTGTTGCGTGGCTCCTGGAGTTTGGGTTAGGGACACACAATGCACGCTTTGTTGCGAGGCTGCTCGAGTTGGGGTTAGCGACGCACGATCCAAGCTTGGTTGTGTGGCCCCTCGAGTTGGGGTTAGGGACTCACAACCCACGCTTTGTTGCGTGGCCCCTTGAGTTGAGGTTAGGGACTCACAATCTAAGCTTTCTTGCGTGGCCCCTCGAGTTGGGGTTATGGACTCACAACCCACGCTTTGTTGCGTGGCCCCTTGACTTGAGGTTAGGGACTCACAATCTAAGCTTTGTTGTGTGGCCCATTGAGTCGGGTTTACGTACTCACAATCCACGTCTTGTTGCGTGGCCCCTCGAGTTGGGGTTAGGGACGCACCATGCACGCTTTGTTGGGTGGCCCCTCCGATTGTGGTCAGGGACGCACAATCCACGCTTTTTTGTGTGGCCCGTTGAGTTGTGGTTAGGGACTCACAACCCACGCTTTGTTGGCTGGTCCCTTGAGTTGAGGATAGGGACTCACAATCTAATCTTTGTGGCGTGGCCCCTTGAGTTGGGGTTAGGGATTCACAATCCACGCTTTCTTGCGTGGCCCCTCGAGTTGGTTTTAGGGACTCACAATCCACGCTTTGTTGTGGGGCCCCTCCATTTGTGGTTAGGGACTCACAATCCATGCTTTGTTGCATGGCCCCTTGAGTTGGGGTTAGGGACCCACAACCCATGCGTTGTTGCGTGGCCCCTCGAGTTGGGGTTAGGGACTCACAATCCATGCTTTGTTGCGTGGCCACTCCAGTTGGTGCTTGGGCCTCACAACCCATGCTTTGTTGTGTCGCCCATCGAGTTGGGGTTAGGGAATCACAATCCACGCTTTGTTGTGTGGCTCCTTGAGTTCGGATTAGGCACTCACAATCCACGCTTTGTTGCGTGGCCCCTCGAGTTGTGGTTAGGGACTCACAATCCACGCTTTGTTGCGTGGCCCCTTGAGTTCGGACTAGGGACTCACAATCCATGCTTTGTTGAGTGGCCCCTCGAGTTGTGGTTAGGGACTCACAATCCACGCTTTGTTGCGTGGCCCCTCGAGTTGTGGTTCGGGACTCACAATCTACGCTTTGTTGCGTGGCCCCTTGAGTTGGGGTTAGGGACCGACAATCCACTCCTTCTTGAGTGGCCCCTCGAGTTGGGGTTAGGGATTCACAATCCGCGCTTTGTTGCGTGGCCCCTCGAGTTGGGGTTAGGGACTCACAAAGCATGCTTTGTTGCGTGGCCCCTTGAGTTGGAGTTAGGGACTCAGAATCCACGCTTTGTTGCGTGGGCCCTACAGTTTTGGTTAGGGACGCACAATGCACGCTTTGTTGCGTGGCCCCTCGAGTTGGGGTTAGGGACTCACAATGCACCCTTTGTTGCGTGGCCCCTCGAGTTCGGGTTATGGACTCTCGTTTGATTCTTCTTTGTTACGGACCACTTCTGGTTTTCCTTCCTTTGTTGGTCGCATTGCCCTTTCCTTTGCTCTTATGCATGTGGTTCTTTTAGGTAAGTGGTCATAGAGGCGGTCCCCCTGATGAAATGGCGTTGGCATCCAGGACATTCGACGGAACGGGTTGTAGTCAGCCAGGACGTTGAGATAAAAAAGGGGCGAGCCAAAAAAGTCCCCATGGTGATGAAGGCCAAGATCTTTTTGACAGTGGCAAAGGCGGTCGACAACGAGGGTGCATCCTTTGCTGAAGGCTTTACTGGCCACTCCAATTGGGAGTGGAAACCGGAGGAGGATGCAATCTCTGTGGAATCTGGGTCTTCCGCGGATCATGATTCGTCCAGCAGCAACGAGAGTCCCGCATCTTCCGCAGACGGTAATAGCTCCTCTTCTCCCTCATCTTCTTCCTCTTCTACCTCCTCTTCCGGGGTGGAAGTTCTCCCCAAAACGAAAGCTATGCCCGGCAAGGGCACAAAGCGGCCCATCACCACTCCCAAGCAAAGTGCTAAGAAGCGTTGCCCGGTGACAACGTCCGGGTGGAAGAAGTGCGCGGAGCTACATGCATACACATGTTACAAGCAGATACCTCCCCCACCCCCTACACCTCCTCGCTCTCCCTCTCCTTCCATTGTAGTAGCATGCACACTAGGACTGGAAGGCCCACACAATGGCGCGGGGAGGGAGGCCTGGCCCGCCATGGCCTTACCGGCCTCCCTACTTGCATCCGCCGACCAGTATAGTCACACACATACCCCTTCTTTGATGCCCTCCCCTTGATGCATTTCTCACCCCATGGTGTTTTTCTAACCCCATGATGCATTCCGAACCCCATGACCGACCTTGATGCGTTTCAACCCCCATGCTGCAATTCTAATCCCATGGTGTATCTCGAACCCCATGACCGCCTCGGAGACGCACAGCCCCGAGGTTTCTGGTACCCATGGCCGGAAATACCCAAGCCGATGAAACCCTACCATAGACGTTGGTAGTGGCAGTGCGAATTGTCGGATCACACCTAGGCCGCATACCCAACTGTTCAGGGGTGCCCGACACTATGTACTTCATTGGAGGGGGGGGGGATTTTGGTGTGCCGGGAAGCCCTTCCCGCGGACAATACCCCTGCGCAGCGAAAACCCCCTTCAAACGCCCCCCCAAACCCCCCTTCTTTGAATTTCGATGTGGGGGGGTTTAAGCAGGATGTCCGATTTCCGAGAAGCCCTCCTCCCCGTGGGTTGCACAACAATTTCGCCCACTTGGGCCCCCCAGAGAATGTACGTATCAGGCAGCCGATTCTGATTTTGTCCCCTTTGTTGTTTGGGACCCCGAAAACTCAAATGTTACACAGCAGTTCCGCCCACTTGTTGTCCCTCAAGAAGGGAGGGGTGGGTAGCCAATTCTGGTTTTGTCCCCTTTGTTGGGACCTTCTAAAACACAGGAGTTATGTAACATTTCCGCCCAATTGTGGGCCACCGAGAAGGCAAGGGGGAGGTTGCCAATTCCGAATTTGTCCCCTTTGCTAGGGACCCCCAAGAATGGAGGGGTTACGTAGCGATTCCGCCCGCTTGTGGGCCCCCGAGAAGGCAGGGCTGAGGTAGCCCATTCTGATTTTGCCCCCTTTGTTGGGGTTCCCCGAGAACGGAACGGTTACGTAGACGTTCCCCCCATAGGTGGCCCCCGAGAGCGCACAGGTGAGGTATCCATCTCTGGTTTTTTCGGAGTAGCTGTAAACCCCCAAGAACATAGGTGTTTCGTAACAATTCAGTCCACTTGTGGCCCCCGGAGAATGCAGCGGTGAGGTAGCCAGTTTGTCCCCTTTGCTACGGACCCCCGAGAACGGAGGAGTTACAAGCAACTTTCCCCACTTGTGGACCTCCGAGAAGGGGGGGGTGATGTAGCCAATTCTTATTTGGTTTCCTTTGCTAGGGACCCCCCGAGAACGGGGGGGGGGGGGTTGCGTAGCGTTTCCACCCACTTGTGGGCCCCTAAGGAGACAGCACTAGGGTAGGCAATTTTGCTTTTGTCCCCTTTGTTTTGGACACCCGAGAGCGCAGGGGTTGCGTAGCAATTTGGCCCACTTGTTGGCGCCCGAGAAGGCACCAATGAGATAGCCCATTCTGCTTTTGTCCCTTGTGCCGTGGACACCCGAAAACGCAGGGTTATGTAGCCATTGAGCCCACTTGTGGGCCCCCGAGAAGGCGCGGGTGTGGTAGCCAATTCTGATTTTATCATCGTTGCCGGGCACCTTGGAGAATGCAGGGGTAAAATAGCAATTTTGCCCAATTTGGGGCCCATGAGGACCTACGGATTGAGGAGGCCAACTCTGATTTCGTCTCCTTTGCCGGGACACCCAAGAACGCAACTGTTGCGCAGCAATTCGGCCCCCTTGTGGGCCCCTCACAAGACGGGGTTGAGGTAGTGAATACGGTTTTTGTCCCCTGTGCCAAGGACACCCAGGAATGAAAGGGTTATTTAGCAATTGAGCCCAATCGTGGGCCCCCCAAAAGGCAGGGGTCAGGTAGCCAATTCTGATTTTGTCCCCTTTCTTGGGGACCCCCGAGAACTCAAGGGTTGCATAGCAGCTCATTCCACTTGTTGGCCCCCTAGAAGATAGGGGTGAGGTAGCCAATTCCGGTTTGGTCCCATTTGCTTGGAACACCCGAGATCACAAGGGTGACGTTGCCATTCCGCCGATTTGTGGGCCCCCGAGAAGGCAAGTGTGAGGAAGCCAATTTTGACTTTGTCCCCTTTCTTGGGGACCCCCGTGAACAGCCGGTTAGACAACAATTCCGCCCCATTGGGGCCCCCGAGAAGGTAGGGGTGAGGTAGCCAAGTCTAATTTTGTCCCCTTTGCCAAGTACCCCCGAGAAAATAGGGGTTACATAGCATTTCAACCCGCTAGTGGGCCCCCGAGAAGCGAGGGGTGAGGTAGCCAATTCTGTTTTTGTTTCCTTTACCGGGACCTCGAGAACGTAGGGGTTGCGTAGCAATTCCGCCCACTTATGGGCCCTCGACAAGTTTAACCCGGTTGCACTAAAAAAAGGCCACATAGGGAAATGTTAATTTAACCCAGATGCCCTAAAAAAAGCCCTGTAGATGAATATCAATTTCCCTCGGAAGCGCTGCAAAAAAGCCCCCTAGAGGTAAGTATTAATTTGCACCGCACGCTTCAAAAAAATGCCCTACAAGTAATATTCCGTTTCCGGGGACACCCTGACTCTTGCCTTTTGGGGGGCCCACAAATGGGCGGAATTGCTACGTAGCTCTATGTTGTTGGAGGTCCTCATCAGAGGGGACGGAATCCAAATTGTGTACCTCACCGCTTCCAATTTTTATTTCTTCCCCTTTGCTTGGGACACCCAAGATCACAAGGGTTACGTTGCCATGCACCCCACTTGTGGGCGCCCCAAAAGGGAGGGGTGCGGTCACCAATTCTGATTTTGTCCCCTTGAATGGCGACCCACGAGAACACAAGCGGTATGTGCAAATTCCGCCCACTTGTGGGCCCCTGAGAAGGCAAATTTGAGGTTTCCAATTCGGAGTTTGTCGTCTTGGCTGGGCAGCCCCGAGAACGCATGCGTTATGTAGTAATTCCGCCCACTTTTGGGCCCCTGAAAAGGCCGGGTTGAGGTAGCCAATTTGGGTATTGTCCCCCGTGTTGGGGACCACCGAGAACACAAGCGGTTACGTAGCAACTCAGTTCACTTGTGGGCCCCTGGAGAAGGCAGAGGTGAGGTAGCCAATTCTAATTTTGTCCCCGTTGCTGGCGACCCCTGAGAATGCAGGGGTTACATAGCAATTTTGCCCACCCGTGAGCCCCCAAAAAGGCAATTTTGAGGTAGCCATTTCTGATTTTGTCCCCTTTGTTGGGGACCTCAGAGAATGCAGGGGTTTCGTAGCAATTCCGCCCACTTGTGGGCCCCCGACAAGGCAAGGATGAGGGTCAATTCTGATAGCGTCACCTTTGTTCGGGACCCCCCACACCGGAGGGGTTGCATAGCAATTCCACCCACTTGTGGGCCCTTGAGGAGGCAGCAGTGACGTAGCCAGTTGTGCTTTTCTCCCCTTTGCTGGGGACCCCCGAGAACGCAGGGGTTGTGTAGCAGCTTTGCCCAATTGTGGGCCCCCGAGTAGGCAGGGGTGAGGCTGCCAATTCTCATTTTGTACCCTTTGCTGCCGCCACCCAAGAACGCCGGGGTTACGTAGCAATTCCGCCAACTTGTGGGCCCCCGAGAAGGCAGGGTGAGGTACCCATTTTTGCTTTTGTCCCCTTTGTTGCGGACACGCGAGGAGGCAAGGGTTGCGTAGCACGTCCGCCTTTTTTTTTGCCGTCGAGAGGGCAGGAGTGAGATAGCCAATTCTGCTTTTGTCCCCTTCGCTGTGGACACCCAAGAGCGAACGGATTATGTTCCAATTGGGCCCACTTCTTGGCCTCCGACAAGGCAAGAGTGAGATAGCCCATGCTGCTTTTGTCCCCTTTGCCGTGGACACCCGAGAACGCACGGGTTATGTAGCAATTGAGCCCACCTGTGGGCGCCTCAGAAGGCATGGGTGCAGTAGCCGATTCTGATTTTGTCGGCGTTGGTGGGCACCTTAGAGAATGCAGGGGTCAAGTAGCACTTTTGCCCAATTCTAGGCCCCCGAGAATGCAGTGGTGAGGAAGCCAATTCTGATTTTCTCCCCTTTGCCGGGGACCCCCGAGAACGTATCTGTTGCGTAGCAATTCAGCCCACTTGTGGGCCCCTCACATGGCAAGGCTGAGGTAGTGACCTCCGTTTTTCTCCCCTTTGCTAGAGACACCCCAGAATGAAGGGGTTATGTAGCATTTGAGCCCAATTGTGGGCCCCCAAGAAGGAAGCGGTGAGGTAGCCAATTCTGGTTTTGTCACATTTATTGGGGACCCCAGAGAATGCAGGGGATACATAGCAATTGTGACCACTTGTCGGACCCCGAGAAGGCAGAGGTGAGGTAGCCAAATCTGATTTTGTCCCCTTTGCCGGGGACCCCCAAGAGCACAGAGGTTATGTAGCAATTGCGCCCACTTGTGGACCTCGAGAAGGCATGGCTGAGGTAGCCAATTCTGATTTTGTCCATTCCTGTTGGGGACCCGCGAGAGCGGAGGGGTTACGTAGCCTTTCCGCCCACTTGTGGGCCCCCGAGAAGGCAGGGGTGAGGACGCCATTTCTGATGCTATCCCCTGTGCCGAGGGCCCCCGAGAACGGAGGTGTTGCGTAGCAATTCGGCCCAATTCTATGGCCCGGAGAAGGCAAGCGCCAGGAAGTCAATTCTGATTTTGTCCCCTTTGATGGGGACGCCCAAGAATATAGGGGTTACGTGACAATTCAGCTCACTTGCGGGCTCTCCAGAAGGCAGGGGTGAGGAACCCAATTCTGATTTCGTCCCCTTCGTTGGGGACCCCTGGGGGCACAGGGGTCACATAGCCACTCCGCCCACCTGCAGGCCCGGGGCTAAGGTAGCCAATTCTTCTTTTGTCCCTTTTGTTGGGGACACCCGAGAATGCAGGGGTTATGTAGCAATTCTGCCCACTTTTGGGCCCTTGAGATGTCAGGGGTGAGGTAGCCAATTCTCATTTTGTCCCCTTTGCTAGGGTCCACCGAGCCCAAGACCGTTTCCGAGGTGCGAGGCTATTTGGGGTTCCACGATTGTTACTTCGAATATATTAGGATGTTTGCCGAGTATGCAGCCCCCATTGACGGCCATGCTCAAGGGCAAGCAGGAGGATACGAAGAAGGGGTCCAAGAAGGCTCCGGTCTAGAACGAGGGGGCCGACCGTGCCTTGCCAGGGATGAAGCAGGCACTGCTATTTGCAGGGGCCTGCACCTTGACTACCCCAAACCGAGGGCTTGTTCGACGTACCGACGCGTCAGACTACGCGATCGGTGTGGTGTTGGAGCAAGTGCTTGACGATTGGATGCACCCGCCAATCGCCTTCTGGAGCCAAGTCCTGATAGAAGGCCAGAGACGGGTGTGGGCACCCCGTCATGGCTCTCGGGAAGTGGGCCGCTTACATAAGCCTGCACCCCGTCACCACTTGTACTGAGCCCCTGCGCCTTCAATCCTGGCACAGCGAACACCGAGACACTTTCTCAAGACGGGCCTGCCGAAGAGCCTGGTGGCGGAAGACTATGGCCAAGTTCCACCTGACAGTGGTCTATGTCGCGGAAAAGGACAGCACCGTGGCAGACTGTCTCAGCACGTGGGCCTACCGTGCGAGTAAGGGCATGGCAGACCTGTCCGCGCATGCGGATGAGGCCAAGGCTGCTGAAGCCAAGAATATAAGCAACATGGAGCGTATGATGGAGCAGGCGGATGTGAAATGCTTAATTGTCTTGGCTGCAGATGCCTTCCTCAGCCGGAGGGTTGATCGTGGGGTGTGACTACTGGCCACTGAGCTAGGGTCATCCGACAAGCACCTATTCAGAGAAGCGTGCCTCCAAGACGACTAGACGGGCTATTACGCCATGTTGGAGAAGTTCCAGCTTGAGTTCCAACCTTTGACACACCCTGACAACAAACAGAAGTTTCCTAATGGGCTAACGGAGGAGGATGGCAAGCTGTACCGCAATGTACGGCTGCTAGTACCAGAGTTTTGGGTGCTTCAGCTATGCGAGGTTGTCGGGGGTCCGCAGCAACGGAGAAAAAAACGCAATTGGGTACATTAGCCCCGCACTTCTCGGGGGCCCTCAAGTGGGCGGAATTGCTACGCAACCCCTGCGTTCTCCGAGCTTTCCAGCAAAGGGGACAAAATCAGAATTGGTTACCTCACCTTTGGGCCCAAAAGTGGGTGGTATTGCTACGTAACCCTCAGTTGTCGGGGGTCCCTAGCAAAGGGGACAAAATCAGAACTGGCTATAGGGGGTACGTAGGCATTGCGTTGTGCTCAGTTGTGGGTATGTGGTACCACTGAGGAGGCACTTCCGACCGGACGTGCCATTTCCCTGACGAGTCTATTGCGGCCCTTTGTTGCAACCACCAATAATCCAACCTTGTTGCGGTGGACTGGACGCTTTGGTCCGGAAGTTGCGTTTCAGAGTAGCCATGTGGTCTTTTTGGATGCACAAATGGATGGCGATGGTCGTTGGGTCATTCCAGTGGGCACCTTATCTTCCTTTGTGAAAACCGCACAGGTGCCAAATTGTCCCCTTTTGCGTACATCGTTGTTTGCCGGTGTGGCACACACCAATGTGCGGCCCGCAGAAGCAACATAATTCTATTTGTTTTGTGGAGTGGCCATCGCTTTGGTAAGGATGCGGATGCGGATGCGAATCATGTGGCGGTGCACTTGCAAAGGGAGAGGTGGTCGCTGGCTCCGGGAAGCGTGGTGAGGCACAACCTTGTGGATTTTGTGGTCGCACTATAGGCACGTGCAGGACGAGTATTGTGCGGAAGAAAATGAGCAGGACGTGTCCGTGCGTAGTCACATTGAAGCCAGTATTGGCCATACACAAGCAAGAAAACACGCCCCGTGAATGTCCTATTCTCAGGTGCAGTGCCACCCCATGGGTTTTGAACATCAAACCTCACTTGGCACGGTGCCATCCCACGGTGCCACCGAACACCATTGATTTGACGGAATGGGTTGTAGTTAGCAGGGATGATGAGAAAAAAAAAGGAGCGAGCCAAAAAAGTCTACGTGGCGATGAAGCCCAAGATCATTTTGAAGGTGGCGCAGGCGGTTGACGGCGAGGGTGCGTCTTACTCTGAAGCCTCATTTGGCCGCTTGGATTGGGAATGCGCTCATTGCTCAAAAGCGATGCACGTTTGGGCGCAAAAAGTAGGCTGCCCTCTGCCTCTCCTTCCCTTGTAGCAGCATGCACGTTGGGGCTGGAAGGCCCACACAATGGCGCAGGGAGGGAGGCTTGGCCCGCCATAGCCTTAAGGGCCTCCCGAGTTGCGTCGGCCGACCAGTCTAGTATCACACACACTCCTTTCTTTACCCCCCCCCCTAATGCATTTCTCACCTTATAGTGTGTACCATACCATGCCTTTTGGTGGCAGGATTGGTATCGAAGTTGAATCCTCCCGCCACATCTTAGTTTGGGTGAGTCATCGGGGCCATAGTGAGCCGACTACATAGGCTTGCAAAATCACCGCTTGACCCTGCAACCCTGCCATGATTGCTCAGCTTGTGTGTGTGTGTTTGTGTGTGTGTGTGTGTGTGTGTATGTGTGTGTGTGTGTGTGTGTGTGTATGTGTGTATGTGGGTGTGGGTGTGGGTGTGTGTGTGTGTGTGTGTGTGTGTGTGTGTGTGTGTGTGGGTGTGACCCCCACTGCTGCCCAGGGGCGCGTGACCTCACCGTGGTGTGGGGGTGAAACCGGGGGGGGGTCCCCCCCGGGCTAACACGCAATCTGGGGGTGCCCTAGTCCAGCCGCGGCGGCCAAGGCGCGGGATCGCACGCCCCACCCCCCGCCGGCCACCGTGGGGGAGTCACGATGGCACAGGGCGGGCTCCACCGGGGGGTGGCGGTATGCAGGAGTAACCCGGGTCCCCCTGTGACCCAGCCCTCACCAGGGCTCGTGTGCGATTCCCTACCCCAGCCCATGACCCCTTTGTTCTGCACAGGTACATCATGGGTGGGGAGCGCATCACATCCAGCGCCCGTCCGGGCCTGGGACGCAACCACTGTGGCCGCGTGACCTCGTTCTCTTAGCCGGACGCCTTGTTGGCTGGGATGCCAGTGGCGAGTTCGCTGCGGCATTCCCCACGGTGTCAAGGCACGGAGACGTCGTCACCGCGTGGGAAACCAGAGGACGTATGAACGAAGGGGAGGCCCCCCCATGCCATCATGCAGTCAGTTAACGTTGGAATATTCTGAAAGAAGGGGAGGCCCCCCGAGTTTATACCACGGGTAACGCCAAGACAGGCGCTGCCAATATGAGAGTTTTATGAATTAAGGGGAGGCCCCCCGGTTGTTGTGCTGAGGAGGGGCGCCATCCCCTCCCGGCGAGGCGAAGTACGGCCTTTTGGAAACCTGAGGACATATGAACGAAGGGGAGGCCCCCCCATGCCAGTCGTGCAGTCGTTTAACGTTGGAATATTCTGAAAGAAGGGGAGGTCCCCCGAGTCTCTGCCACGGGTAACGCCAAGTCAGGTGCTGCCGATATGAGAGTCTTATGAATTAAGGGGAGGCCCCCCGGTTATTGTGCCGAGGGGGGGCGCCATCCCCCCCAGGACCCAGATGTGTATGTATCAAGTAAAGTAAGTACGTTACTGGAAGAACCACAGTATTGTATAATGTACGCCTCCGGCCAACAACCAGGGAGGGCCGGAGGTCTGGGTAAAAGCCCCGGACCCCCCAAAGGCAGCCCCAAAGGTGAGCGCACTACTTGAAGGGGCATGTCTGCAGGGTAAAAACGTGCGCTGCGTAAACATCTAACGTAATAAATAGTGCTTACTGCTATAATTAATGCTTAAACGGGTAAATGCCCCCCCCCCCGGGGCCAGTTTAGTGCGCACCCCCCAGAGCCGGACTCGACCGGCCGTGCTGAGGCGAGCCCTAACAGGTATGACAAGCCAGCTTAAGTGCTGGTAGCCACGCCTCAGCACACTCCGCGGGCTTATAAGGCCCGCGGGGGCCCCAAATACCGTTTCGTTCGGGAGTTAAGCCCCGGCGGAATTTTGGGGTTGTTCGTGGTTAAGAGGACTCACGTTGAGTCCCTGCTATTGTTACCCCGGGGTTATGATCTCCGGTACTGCCTGTTTACTTGCCTGCTGCTGCTAAGAGATAGGAACGGGGTAGGACTACCCCCCCCCCCCCAAGCCGGCACGACGCCGGGGGACCCCCACTGCGGCCGCAAGGGCTACGCATGGGTGGCTCCTGGTTTCTGTCTAAGTGCAGAAAAAGTAGTTACCACGACCCCCCGAACCCCCGCGGGGTCTGTGGCACCCCGGTCCCCCGGGCCCCGCATGGGACGCGCGGGGACGGGGTCGGCCCGTAGGGGTCGAGGGGAACCCCCAAGGATTAATGCAGGCACACGACACGCTCCTCCCCCACACAGCGGCGGTTACACCCGAGTCCCTCCAGTCCTTCTGGGCCGTGGAGGGATAGGGACGCCCCGTGGGGGTTCGGGGGCACACGAAGAGTTCCCCTCCCCACACAACGGCGGTTACACCCGGGTCCCTCCGGTCCTGCCTGGGCCGCGGAGGGAGAGGGGCGCCCCGTGGGGGTATGGGGGCACATGAAGAACTCTCCCCCACACAGCGGCGGTAACACCCGAGTCCCTCCGGTCCTGCCTGGGCCGTGGAGGGATAGGGACGCCCCGTGGGGGTTTGCGGACACACGTAGAATTTCCCCCCCCACACACCGGCGGTTACACCCGAGTCCCCCCGGTCCTTCTGGGCCGTTGAGGGATAGGGACGCCCTGCGGGGGTTTCGAGGACACACGCAGAACTCCACCCCCGCACAGCGGCGGTTACACCTGAGTCCCTCCGGTCCTGCCTGGGCCGCGGCGGGATAGGGACGCCCCGTGGGGGTATGGGGGCACACGAAGGAGTCCCTCCCCCACACAACGGCGATTACACCCGAGTCTCTCCGGTCCTGCCCGGGCCGCGGAGGGATAGGGACGCCCCGTGGGGGTATGGGGGCGCACGATGAAACCCCCCCCCCCCACACAGCGGCGGTTACACCCGAGTCCTTCCGGTCTTGCCTCGGCCGCGGAGGGATAGGGATGCCCCGTGGGGGTTTGGGGGCGCACGATGAAGCCTCACCCCCACACAGCGGCGGTTACACCCGAGTCCCTCCGGTCCTGCCCGGGCCGCGGAGGGATAGGGACGCCCCGTGGGGGTTTGGGGGCGCACGATGAAGCCCCACCCCCACATAGCGGCGGTTACACCCGAGTCCCTCCGGTCCTGCCTGGGCCGCGGAGGGATAGGGACGCCCTGTGGGGGTTTGGGGGCGCACGATGAAGCCCCACCCCCACACAGCGGCGGTTACACCCGAGTCCCTCCGGTCCTGCCTGGGCCGCGGAGGGAGAGGGGCGCTCCGTGGGGGTATGGGGGCGCACGATGAAGCCCCACCCCCACACAGCGGCGGTTACACCCGAGTCTCTCCGGTCCTGCCTGGGCCGCGGAGGGATAGGGATGCCCCGTGGGGGTTTGGGGACACACGAAGAGTTCCCTCCCCCACACAGCGGCGGTTACACCCGAGTCCCTCCGGTCTTGCCTGGGCCGCGGAGGGATAGGGACGCCCCGTGGGGGTTTGGGGGCGCACGATGAAGCCCCACCCCCACACAGCGGCGGTTACACCCGAGTCTCTCCGTGCCTGCCTGTGCCGCGGAGGGATAGGGACGCCCCGTGGGGGTATGGGGGCACGCGAATGAGTCCCTCCCCACACAGCGGCGGTTACACCCGAGTCTCTCCGGTCCTGCCTGGGCCGCGGAGGGATAATGACGCCCCGTGGGGGTTTGGGGACACACGAAGAGGTCCCTCCCCCACACAGCGGCGGTTACACCCGAGTCCCTCCTGTCCTGCCGGGGCCGCGGAGGGATAGGGACGCCCCGTGGGGGTATGGGGTCACGCGAATGAGTGCCTCCCCACACAGCGGCGGTTACACCCGAGTCTCTCCGGTCCGGCCTGGGCCGCGGAGGGATAGGGACGCCCTGTGGGGGTTTGGGGGCGCACGGAGAGGTTCCCCCCCCCCCACACAGCGGCGGCTACACCCGAGTCTCTCCGGTCCTGCCTGGGCCGCGGAGGGATAGGGACGCCCCGTGGGGGTTTGGGGGCGCACGATGAAGCCCCACCCCCACATAGCGGCGGTTACACCCGAGTCCCTCCGGTCCTGCCTGGGCCGCGGAGGGATAGGGACGCCCCGTGGGGGTATGGGGGCGCACGATGAAGCCCCACCCCCACACAGCGGCGGTTACACCCGAGTCTCTCCGGTCTTGCCTGGGCCGCGGAGGGATAGGGATGCCCCGTGGGGGTTTGGGGACACACGAAGAGTTCCCTCCCCCACACAGCGGCGGTTACACCCGAGTCCCTCCGGTCCTGCCTGGGCCGCGGAGGGATAGGGACGCCCCGTGGGGGTTCGGGGGCGCACGATGAAGCCCCACCCCCACACAGCGGCGGTTACACCCGAGTCTCTCCGGTCCTGCCTGGGCCGCGGAGGGATAGGGACGCCCCGTGGGGGTATGGGGGCACGCGAATGAGTCCCTCCCCACACAGCGGCGGTTACACCCGAGTCTCTCCGGTCCTGCCTGGGCCGCGGAGGGATGGGGACGCCCCGTGGGGGTTTGGGGACACACGAAGAGGTCCCTCCCCCACACAGCGGCGGTTACACCCGAGTCCCTCCTGTCTTGCCGGGGCCGCGGAGGGATAGGGACGCCCCGTGGGGGTATGGGGTCACGCGAATGAGTGCCTCCCCACACAGCGGCGGTTACACCCGAGTCTCTCCGGTCCGGCCTGGGCCGCGGAGGGATAGGGACGCACCGAGGGGGTTCGGAGGCACACGGAGAGGCCTCCCCCCACGCAGCGGCGGTTACACCCGAGTCCTTCCGGTCCTGACGGGGCCGCGGCGGGATAGGGACGCCCCGTGGGGGTCCGGGGGCACACCGAGGGGTCCTTCCCCCACACAGCGGCGGCTACACCCGAGTCCCTCCGGTCATGCCTGGGCCGCGGGGGGATAGGGACGCCCCGGGTGGGTTTAGGGACACACGGGGAAGTCTCCCCCCACACAGCGGCGGTTACACCCGAGTCCCTCCGGTCCTGCCCGGGCCGCGGAGGGATGGGGACGCCCCTTGGGGGTTTGGGTGGCACACGGGGAGGTCCCTCCCCCACACAGCGGCGGTCGCACCCGAGTCCCTCCGGTCCTGCCTAGGCCGCGCGGGGATAGGGACGCCCCATGGGGGTTGTGAGGGCACACGGAGGGGTCTCCCCCCCGCGCAACGGCGGTCACACCCTGGTCCCTCCGGTCCTGCCTAGACCGCGGAGGGATAGGGGCACCCCAAGGGCTGAGGAAAGCACGCGAGGGGTCCCTCCCCACACAGCGGCGGTTACACCCAGGTCCCTCCGGTCCTGCCTGAACCGCGGAGGGCTGGGGACGCCTTGTGGGGGTTTTTTGGCACACGGAGGGGTCCACCACCCACACAGCGGCGGGCACACTCGGGTCCCTCCGGTCCTGCCGGGGCCGCGGAGGGATAGGGACGCCCCGTGGGGGTCTGGGGGCTCTCTGAGAGGGCCTTCCCCCACACAGCGGCGGTTACACCCGAGTCCCCCCGGCCCTGCCTGGGCCGTGGAGGGATAGGGACGCCCCGTGGGGGGTTTTGAGGGCACTCTCAACCTGCGTTCTGTCCTGCCGCCCTCCATCGCGGAGGGAGGGGTGCGGGGTGCTGAGATACCCCCGTCTTTGCAGGACACAGAGAACGCAAAATGAGTGGCCCTGTCGACCTGGCTTTTCTCGGAGAACCCGACTACTGGGACTCCCCATTGCTGGATGCCATCCGGCAGGGGTCCTCGGCGGCGCACGGCCGCCTGGAGGGTAAGCTGGTCAGTGGCCAGCGACAAGGCGCTGCTACAGGCCGCCGCGGATTCCCTCCCGGAGGTCGCCCGAGGGCGCCCAGAGGAGGTGCCGGACGCCCTTCGCTGGGCCCGGCGCGTGGGGGTGATCACCGCCATTACGTCCATGGGAGTTATCTTGACTCCACGGGGGTTGTGCCTCACGGCCACGGTTACTGGGTCATACGACGCCCAAACTTTCGTCTCCCAGGACGTCCCCCTTATGGTGGCGGCTGGGGGACCTCTGGTCGAGTACCTGGGGAGTACGATGCATCCCCGTCATCTGGATCTAGCCCGTCGGGTCATCTCGGGCTGCGCCCCTTTCGACAACCTGCGGCTACGGAAGCGCTTGGCGCGGATCCTGAAGGTGGATGACGCCCTAGCCGAATCCGCCAGCGCACCGCAGGTGCACCACCGCACAGCCAACGCGGTGTTACGTCCCATCGCTCCCTTTCTCTCCCCCGGCTGTCAAGCTGATTGGGGTCGTTTGGGGGCCAAGGACCAGGTACGAATCTATTGGGCTCTGCCCAAACGGCCCACTGAGGTCTTGCCCCACATCTCCGGCACGGGGAACGAACTTTGGGCGGGATTAATGGTGTGGGCCTCCCGTCAAGTGGGAGGCGCCAGCGCGGGGGTACCGGTGACCCCGTTACCGAAGGGGTTACCTGAAATCCGGGATTGGCCCCTGGACGTCCTCCGGGGTGCCTTTGAAGCTTCCACCCTACCGATTACCACGGTGGAGGCACTGGGGGAGCTGCTAGGCAATATTAAACCCCACCCCCGTTTTGACCGAACCCCCCCACTACAACGAACCCCCCCATATACACCGAACCCTGGGACCTGAAACAGCGTGCACTCGAATACACCGGACCATTCCACAGAAATTGCAATTGGTAAGACAGTGTGTCTCATCACTATGGAGCGTGATTTGGACGGAAGAATGAAGCAATGGATGCTTCAGCAAGTCGTTGCAACAGTTGTTCATCAGACAGCTGCGATACATCACCATCTACACCAGCAGGGTCATCTTCACGTTCTCCGTGAGCACAGGTAGGATCACGGTGAACGTCCACTTCAACGTCAGACTCAATGGAACTACAGTCATCGTCGTCAGTGCTAGAAACATCATTTTCATCAACAAAATCATGGAGAACAGCAGTGATTCTCTGTGCCATCTTCTGTTTGGAAGATAACACAGATGGGGGCACTGACAAAAACATTGTAAAACACACTTTTTACTGGAGTTCACTCAAGGACCCGAATATAACGAACCCCCCCACTATAACGAACCATCCCAAAAAAAACAGCATCGCAAAAGTTATACCGAACGGTCCGGTCTAAACGAGGGTGGGGTTTACGCCATCTTGGGCTTCCGCCCCCGTTTTGGCGCTGCTTGCCTCTCGGGGCACCGAAGCCCCTCTCAACGCTGCGTCCTGGACGCGGGTATCCTCCCGCACCGGGGGTGGTGCAGCCGCCGCGGACCTTCCTGCGGGCGTTGGGGCCTCGCTTGTTGTGGACGCAGACGCAGCCGGGGACGACGACCCCACGCAACCTTACGTGAACGTGGACGGTGTGGATCCAACGGTTTCCGACCCTTGGCGGTTGCTTGAGCCCTGTGCGGGGGCTATAACCGGCTCCCACCCCACTGGCGATCCCGGGCCCTGCTGGCTCGGGTCTCGGGGGCGGCTCCATGCCGGCAGACCGCCGCACCACCCACACAGTCGACAATCGGCATGCGCCGTCCGACGGGGGCTGCGCATTGGTGGCTTCCCATCGCGCGGCCTAGTCGGGGTTTCCCCCGCCCATCTCTAATACCCCTGAGATCCTTGCCGGGGGCTCTGCCGGGGGCTCACACGCGAGGCCGGTACCTACGACTCCGCAAGCGCCCGCGCCCGGGGTGCATGTGTCTCTGGGTGACGGGACTGGCCTCCTGTGCCCACCTGGCACCGCGGCGGGCGTGCCCCACCGGGACGGCGTACCCGACAGGAGCCCGGTTGAACGTTGGTGCCCGGAGTCTGCGGGGGCAGGGAGTCGTCCCCCCATGGACGCGGGGCGCCGTCCCCCTCTGTGGGAGTCCCGTCTCCAGGAGCTGGAGCGTGACCTGGAAGACGCCCAGGCCACGTGCCAGGCCCTGTCCTCCGAGCAGGATCGCCGCCTGCAGGAGCTGCAGCCGGTCCGTGCGGACCTGCACCGCTCCGAGGGGGAGTTGGCTTCCATGCGGCCTGACCACGCCACGGTCAGCGGGGAACTGGTGCGGCAGCGTTCCCGCACGAGGTGCCTCGAGGAGGAGGGCAGCAGCCTCCGCCGACAGCTCGCCGACGCCCAGCGGGCGGCACGCGATGTTGCGGAGGCGGTGGACGAGCGCCTCAGCCGGCACCTCCCCGCCATCCTCGAGGCTGTGCAGATTGTTCGGGACGAGCACATCTCACAGCCCGCGGTGGAGCGGGCACTGCGGGGCTGGGTGCCCGCGGGGTACGGGCCGCCCTCCGCGGCGAACCCGAATTTCCGGGAGATCTGCGCGACTCTGGTCTGCGCAGCGGTCCTTCGGGTGGACCCCCCCCCGTCCCTGGAGCAGCTCTCTCGTCGGTTGCGGGTCCCGGTCCAGCCCTTCCTGCACTTCCCGACGGAGGCCGTGGGACAGGGACCACTGCTAGGGTTGTCCGTGGACACCCGCGCGATGGGCAGGGCCCCAACCCCGCACGAAGGGCCAGAGACCTCCCCGGCGGTCCGCTCTGCCGGCAAGCCCGTCGTCGCGGTCAACCCCGGGAACCGCTCCGGGGGGGACACCACTCCCACTGCCGCGGATGCGACCGGTGCGACAACCCCCACACCGGGGCGGGACAAACTCCGCGCCCTCTTGGTGTACCTCAATGAGGTACCACCGGACTCGCAGATTGGGGAGGCCCAAAAGCTTCATCTTCACCTGGCTACCAGGCTGGACCTCCCCCCGGAGTTCCCCCAAAGCAACCTGCGGGCCCAGTATACGGCCTTGGGCAGGCTCCTGCCCACGCGGCCCGAGTTGGGCCACCTGGTTGGGGAGTTTGTCCGGGACCGCCGGGCGGAGCCCTCCGGATCGCAGACCCCGGCCCCTGACTCTCAGGGGGCCCCCAAGGTAGCGGCAGCGTCCCGGTCCAACCAGGCCGGAGGGAGCGGCAAATCCCCCGGCAGGGGCAAAGGCGGCTCGGACTACAACACGTACTCCGTGGCCGTCATGGTCCGGTGGCGCGTCAACCCGCGCGACGCCCCGGAGGCCATCTACCCCCTGTCCCCGGAGCGGCTCGGCATGGTCTTGAAGAAGGCCTTCGGGGACTTCCGTGTGTCCTATATCAAGGACGAAGGGCAGCTCTGCCACACGGAGGATGGGGGTTGGGCACTCGTGGGCGTGCGGCCCGAGGCCGCCTCCGCCTTGGAGGGGGCGGAGGCGACGCCGACAAGCGGTTCACCTACGAGTGGGCCAAGGCCAACAAACAACCGTATTCCGGTGGGCTGCTGCCCCGGGGGGGGGCGACTCCGCGGGTCCTAGGACGCCAACTACCCCCCCCCCCCCCCCCTAGGGGCCTCCGGCCGACAGTTAGTTGTCAAAGGTATGACCCCAAGGAGCCAACGGGCGCCCCGGCGCCGAAGGCGCCCAACGGGGTTATGTAGCCATCTTGCCCACTTGTGGGCCTTTTTCTGATTCTGCCCCCCGCTCTGAGGCGGTGGGGATCCCCTAGGCGGCAGGGGTTATGTAGCCACCTTGCCCACAAGTGGGCCAATTCTGATTCTGCCCCCCAACTCTATAGCGGTGGGGATCCCCGAGACGACAGGGGTGACGTAGCCAGTTTGCCCACAGGTGGGCCAATTCTGTCCGGTGCTATTGAGGAAACCGGGACAATCTTTGAATCCACGCTTCGTTGCGTGGTGCATCAGGGTGCCCCCCCGGCGTAGGTTTTGAGTTCTGATTTTGTTCCCTTTGTTGGGGACCCCCGAGAATGCAGGGGTGATGTAGCATTTCCGCCCTCTTCTGGGCCCCAACCGTCCGGTGCTATTGAGGAAACCGGGACAATCTTTGAATCCACGCTTCGTTGCGTGGTGCATCAGGGTGCCCCCCCGGCGTAGGTTTTGAGTTCTGATTTTGTTCCACTTGTTGGGGACCCCCGAGAATGCGGCCCTTGCTACATCTGTGAGAAGAAGGGCTGCCAAATGGCAAGTCCAGATGGTGCTTGCACAGCTGAGTAAGAAGACAGTGCGCTGGTTCGCGGCCGGGGCACGCTACGGGCCAGAGGGGGAGGGGGTGGTGGTGTGGGTGACTCGGGGGGCCGTGACCTCCCGCAGGCAAGTGGAGCATCGTGCTCCAATTGGGCAGACGCCCCCAAACGTGGCCAAGGTGGTTCTGGACCTGGCCATTTCTGACCGGAGTGTGGCAGTGTGTGGGGAGTTGGGGGTTCCGGACCAGTTGAGGAAACTGGTCCTCAAGGAGTACCGATCACCAGCCGATCGGTACTCCAAGTTGAGAGGGCACACTTTGGACCCTTGGATCTCGAAGCTGGTTGAAGCAATCCTGGCAAATGAAGGTTCTGGTGAAAGGTACTGGTTGGGGCTTTCCATACATGGTTTCCTTGAAACCAACCAAAACAGTGGCGCAGAGGGAGGGGGCGGATAGTCGAGCACACTTCGGACCCTTGGATCTCGAAACTGGTTGGAGCAATCCTGGCAAAAAAAGGTTCTGGTGAAAGGTACTGGTTGGGGCTTTCCATACATGGTTTCCTTGCAACCAACCAAAACAGTGGCGCAGAGGGAGGGGGCGGATAGTCGAGCACACTTTGGACCCTTGGATCTCGAAACTGGTTGGAGCAATCCTGGCAAAAAAAGGTTCCGGTGAAAGGTATTGGTTGGGGCTTTCCATACATGGTTTCCTTGAAACCAACCAAAACAGTGGCGCAGAGGGAGGGGGCGGATAGTCGAGCACACTTTGGACCCTTGGATCTCGAAACTGGTTGGAGCAATCCTGGCAAAAAAAGGTTCTGGTGAAAGGTATTGGTTGGGGCTTTCCATACATGGTTCCTTTGAAACCAACCAAAACAGTGGCGCAGAGGGAGGGGGCGGATAGTCGAGCACACTTTGGACCCTTGGATCTCGAAACTGGTTGGAGCAATCCTGGCAAAAAAAGGTTCTGGTGACAGGTATTGGTTGGGGCTTTCCATACATGGTTCCTTTGAAACCAACCAAAACAGTGGCGCAGAGGGAGGGGGCGGATAGTCGAGCACACTTTGGACCCTTGGATCTCGAAACTGGTTGGAGCAATCCTGGCAAAAAAAGGTTCTGGTGACAGGTATTGGTTGGGGCTTTCCATACATGGTTCCTTTGAAACCAACCAAAACAGTGGCCCACTGCAATCTTCTGTTCTCCAGGCACCATGTTTCACCATGAATTTGTTGTGAACAACCATGCTATATGGGTGAAGGGGGAGATCTCCAAGCTGGAGGCATTTGCCAGCATATGCCCTATTCCAGCTGATCAATTCATGGTGTCAGCCTTTGCCATGAACTTCCCCACGGCCACCCCCTTGCAGGCCAAGGACCTAGACCAGCTACAGCGCCCCCCAAGTGGCACCTTCACAGTTGTGCGTAGGTCCCTTGGCCCTTTGCCTACCACACAGGCCACATCAGTCACCCAAGCACCAGAGTGCCAGGCCGCTGCACTTCGCCTTCGCCATGAGCATGTGGTGCCAGCCGCTGTCTTGCGCACCTTAGACCATCTCCAACCAGGGGTTGGTTGGTCAATGGTTGCTTTAAGGCAACAGGAGGACCTGCATCTTCCTGCAGTGGACTACTCCCTGGACAACAGGAAGTTGTTACCACAGCTGTGCCACCTACTTCTACAGAAGTGTGGCTCATTGGCTGCCCAAGGCCGGCAGAAACCCCCACCACCCCATGCCACCCTGACCTTAGGCCTCTACGCCGACGGTTACCAGCCCCGGGGCCGTCCAAATATTAACACAAAAATCAGTATAATTGATTTCCAGGGACACTGGTTCCCAATGTCTGGCAATGTGCCTAGGTGCACAGACATGTTGACCTGGCAAGAGCTTCCCAAGGTCAGTGATTGCCAGTGGCTACCCAAACGTGCAGAGGCCTTACAAGCCCTGCCTTCTTGTAAATTTAAGCAACGTATGAAGTATGCTGGTGCAGTGTACAACACCACCCTGCAGATAAGGCTCGGGGCAATCACTGCCGATCACCACCATTTGTGGTCTGAGTGCCGGCAAAAGGGCTGTGTGGCGTGTCCCTGGGTGAATAAGGATGGGGCGGGAGAACTCTTTTTGCACAAAGGGGGATGTCTCAATGGTGTGCGTGGGTCCCATAAGTTTCAGGGGGTTTCTAACCTGGAAGAGGTATATATTGTGCAACCTGTATTGCACAACACCAAAGGAGCAGCCTCCAGGATCCTGGGTGTCATAGGTCGAACACTACCAGCGCCCTACAACCATGAGCTACTCCAGGTCATAGCACATGTGGCAAGGAGGTATGATCCTGGATCTTTGCCACCTGATAGCAGGCAGCACATGCGTCACGTACGAGGTAGATTTCAGGCAGGCATTAGCCTCACAGGTCGCGAGGCCCGCACAGTCATGGGCAGACTAGCAGGGGGTATGGTGCTCCCCCTGCCTTTCCATTCCTTGGTGGTGGCATTTTGCCACATGGTGCATCTATGCTATGGTTGTAATAACCTGGCAACTGTCACATGGCAAGCTATGGGGATGTTGTACACATATATTGTGCACATCATCCCCGAGTTTGCTGAAGAAGGTTGCACTGCAACCTTATATATGCATGGGTGGTCCCACACATGGTTTAATCCACGGACACCCATGCTGTATTCCGATGAGGCCGGCGAGCGGGATCTGAGGGTGGCCAAGAGATATGCCCCCGTCACTAGTACCAGGCAAGATGCCAGTATTAGTGAAAGTTTGAAGCATGAGCTGTATCAGAAGTTCGTGCAGAAAAAAAAGAAGATCCCCTTTGCCAAAATTTGGGCGCCCGTGCAACGAAACGTTGTTCTTGAGGCGTGCATGGTTGCTGCCAATGCCGTGTGGCATGTGGTCTTCCAACGCCTCTTAGAGCATTTGCTGGATTTCCAGGAGGGAGGTGGTTGCTCCCTATATATGCACCCAGACACCCGTTCGGTGAAATGCGCCTTTCCAGGTGCAAATCCCGAGAGTGATGTGGTATGTCTGTGTGGGACCTGTGGCTCAAAGCGTGGTGTCCGTCAATGGGTACCACTGGACAGGGAAGCTGTCTGCAAGTGGCCCAAACTGGGTTTGAAGAGCCGTGCCACATTTAAGTCCTGTGCTGCACGCCGTAAGGCGCTGAAGGACAAGGGAAAGGGTAAGGGACGTGTGGGGCCCATCCCTCAAAGCCGAGTTTCTAACCCTGTGACAGTTGATATTGTACCCCCTTCGGAGGGCGAGGACAGTGCTGCTTCATTTCAAGGTCCTACGGGTTTGAACGAGCAGCAGCGTGTTCAACCCATGAGGCGTACGAAGTTGGCGCGTGTACCCATTGTTGATAGCGACATTGAGCAGCAACTTGTGTGCCCTCGTGGCAGTGGCAGTAGCAGCAGTAACAGTAGCAACAGCAGCAGCAGCAGCAGCATCAGCAGCAGCAACAGCAGCAGCAGCAGCAGCAACAGCAGCAGTGATAGTGGGAGCAGTAGCAGTCCCGAGGATAATGATTCGGATGATGATGCTGTGCACCTATCTGGTGCCTCCACAGTAAGTGCCTCAGATTCTTCCTCATCATCCAGTGACAACCCTGAACCCCAACCTCAACCCAAGAAGTATCGCCGTGTGGTGGTGGATGTGGATGCCATGTCAAGCGATGGCTGTCCTGTGCAGATGCTCAGCGAAGGAGATTACAGCATTCACAGTTCAAGCTGAAATGAACAGGCAAGGCACTGAGCATTCACATTTCAAGCGTAAGTGAACGGTCATGCTTGTCTTTTTGTGTGTTTCTTTGCTGAGGTGTGGGATTTGGGAACCAAGAACGGTGTAGGTCATTGTACAAAAAACTGATGGAAAAACGCTTGGAAGTTTTCGAAAACCCTTGGAAAGATGCTCGGAAGTTTTGGCAGCCAAATCGGGTCCCAAAACGCAACCGATATCGGTAGGAATGTTCCATGGGCTCCCCAGCCGACCGTGCCGGGGGAGCTCGGAAGAAATTTTGGCTGGGACTTCCGAGATCAACCCTGCATTATGAGTCCCATTTGCTGAGCATGAATGCTGAGCATCCCCAAATATCCTGAGCAATATGCTCAGCATTTTCCTACCATTTTTTACCTTCTATGCTGTGCGTCCCAGCACCATGTGTGCCTCCACTGCGGCATAGCATTCCACCCGCATTGTGACATGCACGACCACTGCCCCAACGCCCCAGCTCAAGACGGTGACGGCGAGCAGGACATGGGTGGGGTGGGCCCGGCGATGCCACCTTGCGACGGCAAATGTGGCAGTATCTACGCCAACACCGGAGAATGTGCATGCGGGTATAAATTTCAAATCCCGCCCGACGATTTCCAAAGGCAGCAACATTTCAATGGGAAGGCACATCAGTCTTGGATGACTGCCCCACGTTCAGAGCAACCATCCGTTGCCGCTTTTTTGGAAGTTGGTGCCGTCCCCGCCATACCAGAGGATGACCCTCTGCCACCACCAAGTGATGTTCCAATTCTTCTTGGGGCGCCACCCATCGCATCTCAGTCCTGCCACACGCCCTGTCATGGCTTTAGGCCCCCTGAGACACCCCCTGAGTATATACCCCTAAACTATCCCATCCAGTTGCATGCCCACAAATATCGGCAGGCAAAGGTACGAGGCTGCCCGTAAGGGTCGGGGTGCTAGTCTTTTCGAAATCAAAAAACTACAAAAGCAGGTCCTTCCCATGAAGGAGCGCTTAACATTGTTTGACCGAATGGTCACTGCGATGCGCACTAATGACTTGCCACGCTTGGCGGCCATAATGCGCAAAACACATGAATGGGGTCAAGTCCTCCTCCTCCTCCTCCTCCTCCTCCTCCTCCTCCTCCTCCTCCTCCTCCCCCTCCTCCTCCTCCTCCTCCTCCTCCTCCTCCTCCTCCGAGGCATCTTCCGGGGCGGAGCGTTCTCGCCCGTTGCAGAGTGTAGGGAGGAGGAACCAGGTGTTTAGTTGGCAGCCAAAGAAGAGGTCGGCCGCCGCAGCATATGATTCTGATAGCTCATCAAGTGAAGGTGAGTTATTTAAGTAAGGGCTTTTTCCTGTGCCCTTATTAGGTCGATACGTAGAAAGTGTTCCAAGGAGCCACTCTTGGTCTTAGGCCCCTCCCTCCTTAGGTCGATCCGTAGAAAGTGTTCCAAGGAGTCAATCTTGGTCTTAGGCCCTTCTTTTTCATTCCTCGAGACGTTTGGGGAGAAGGCTGCTGCAAGTGTGGTGTAAGCGGGGAGGGGTAATGTACCATCATGGCGGTGTGGTCCGAGGCCACCGCCCCGAGTTGCTATGACCACACGTTTGCAGTTGCATTCCAACCCCTATATATATGAATATAAATATATATATATATATATATGTATCTTTGTATGCATGTATGTATGTCTTGTGGCATGGTGTAACTCTAATCCCATGGCCGCCTCAGGAGCCCACCCCCCTGAGGTTCCCAGTGTGGCTGGGAATACCCAAGCCGATGATACCCTACCCTCTATTGTGGGAAGGGGCGGTGCGAACTGTCGGATCACACCTGGGCCGCATACCCAACTGTTCGGAGGTGCCCGACACCCCCCCCCCCCCACGGGAACCCCGGGAACCCCCCCCCCCCCCGGGAACCGCCCTCCCCGGCGCCCCTCCTAGACCCCCCCCTCCAAGCCCCCCCCCCCCCCCCCCCCCCCCCCCCAAGGGGCCTCCGGGCGACAGTTAGTTGCGGGGGTAGTTGGCGTCCAGAACCGAGGGGTCGCCCCCCCCGGGGCTGCTGCGGGCCCACCACGTGGAAAAGAGCAATGCCGTGCTCCAGCGGATGCGTAGTGGGGACCTTATGGCAGGGCCCAAAAGGCTTGATCCGGGCTCGTGATCGGGACGGGGCCGGGGACGAGGGTCGGAAGCGGCGCCGGTCCCCCTCCTGGTCCCCCCCGCGGGCCTCCCATCGGTCGGAGGGAGACTACACCCCGCGACGGGGGAGCAGATACCCCTCACCGGAGGACGATTACCGCCGAGGAGGCTCGCGGCATACTCCCCAGTCGGTGGGGGGCCCGTGGGATGGGCGCTACGATTACCGTGCGCCGTCGCGGAGTGAGCAACCTCGCCAGCCACCACAATGGCTCCCCCGGGACGACGGCTGGGGACAGGACTACCGGTCGTACGACCCCCCCACGAGTTATGGGGAACGCCCCCCCTACCCTCGACCGGAGATGCACCCCATGGCTCCACCGCATCAGGCGGCGGTGGCCAGCCCTCCGACCACCGCCGGCTGGGGAGCGCCGCCCATGGATCCCCGCTACCCGGGGGACGGCCGGGCGCCCCACCACGGGGCGGCCATGCCCCCGCAGGGGATGAGCGTCCCACAGGCGCCGTATCAGCACCAGCCATACGGGCCGCCGGCCCCGACCGCGGACGCCACCGCGCCCCCCTCGGGGTACGCGGGGCCCTGGTACGGGGAACCAGTCCCAGCTCCCGCTGCCACAGCCCCGACCGGCCCGGTGAACCCGGTGGCGCCCCCCACGTGGGGACCCAGCCCGTAAGGGGCGTTCCAGACGAACTTTGCCTCCCCGCACCAGTCACTCTGGGGTGGGACGCCGGGGACGTGTTCTCTCCGGGGGCCGTGGCCCACGACCACCTCAAGCTTCTGGCCCGGGACTCCGTGTGTCCGGGGCGCCCCTCTGCCCAGTTGGGAATTGTATTCGGCATTTCTGGCGCCGTGTGCGGCGTGCGGGACGTGGCCACGACACTGGAGTGCTTACCGGGCCTCCACCCCGCGCTGGGGCACGTGTCCCTTTTTCAGGGAGACTGGCGCCTTCCCGCCATCCTTCAGCAGTGGGCGGCCCACATGGCCGTGTGCCAAGTCTCGGGCGGTCATTCGGTGCAGGTGTACAGCGGTGGGGGGGGCGTCACCCACCCGCCCGGGGCTGAGGGATCAGTGACGTGGGTACCCAGGTCCACGTACAGTTGCGGCCGGGTGGTGTTCAAAGCTGCGTCCAGCAGCTCCACCGCCTACGTTGCGGCCAACATCGACGCTCGGGCACTGGGGCTGTATTTGCGGCGCTCCACGGCGCTAGAGCTCCCCACCAAGGTCCGGCAAGCCGTCCTCCGCCGGTTGGAACATGCGGCGGGCCCCACTGGCCGGGGGACGCTTGACACCCTCTCTGGGGGCACCGCCATAGACCACCGCGGACTCGGGGACCTTCGGGCCGTCACCCTGAACCTCCGGAGAGGCCTAATGGGTAAGATGCCGGCCCTGGGGTCTTGTCTGCGGTGTTGGGGTTATCCGGACTTGGTGGGACTACAGGAAGTGGGCAAGCTGCCCGCCAACATGGTGGTCCACGCCATGTACTGGGCCACATTCACCCCCGCGGCGCATCCGGCGGCCGGGGTGGGGTTGCTGGTGCGGTGGCATCCCACCTTTCGGGAGGTATGGCGGGATATGCACTCCAGAGGGCGCGGCGTTGCCCTGGAATACCACTGCCGGGGGGGACACATCCTGGCGGTGGTGGTGTATTTCCCGGCCGACCAGGACTTGGACGTGGTGCGGAGCATCCTGTCATGGGTCCTGGGCGTCATGGCCCCCCGTCGTGGGGTGTATACCCTGATGATGGGGGATCTCAACGCCAACCCGGGATGGGCGACAGGCTTCCGGCAGGCCCCGGCTGCCCTCACCATCCTATGGGAGGAGTTTGTCCAGGACACTGGCCTGGTCCGTTGTCACCGCACCTCCGAGGCGCCCACGTGGACCGACGGGCGGGGGTGCGTGGGGGTGATTGACCACATGCTACAAGGGCCTGCCCCAAAGGAGGGACATCTGTGGGTGGACGAGGCCTCCCCCTTCCCCTGTGACCACCGCCCGGTGGTGTGGGACGCCCGGGATTTCCAGGACCCGGAGGACAGACCCCCGGTGCGGCTGCGTGCCAGGCATTTCCAGATTCGCGACCCGGGCATCACGGGCAGCTACCATGCGGCCTTGTCAGCGGCCAGCCGGGAGGAGGGTTTGCGACCCGCGAGTCTGACGGCCCTGTACGAGTATTTCCTGGCCTCCACCATACGAGCGGTGGAGAGGGCCCATGGCCCCCCTCGTGAATTCGGGGAGCTCCCGGGGCGTGTGGACCAGGTCCACCGTCAGCTCCAGGCACACGCTAAGCGGTGCCCACGGTGGTGGGAGTCACTGGACACGCTCAAAGAGCGTTTGGATCTCCGCCAGGACCTGGCGGAAGCCTGGGAGGTGGGGAACCTGCAACGGTATCTCTCCCATCTCCCGGAGGTGGCCCCCTTCGCCAGACCATCCCGTGGGGCTTTCCGCCACCTGTACGGGCCCGGTCGCACGCCGCCGGTCCAGCCGCGGTTCTGCGCTCAAGTGGACGTGGCGCCGCGTGCCAGGGCCAAGGTGGCCCTGGACCACGTGCGTCACCGACACCAGAAGACGCCGAGGGAGCTGACGCCGGGGGACGTCCGGGCCCTCACGGGTTGGGTCACGCCCACACGGCCGCTGGGGTTGCCCACGGCTACGGTCCCCCACCTCCGCCGCATACTCCAGCGCACCGGCAACACGGCTCCGGCTCGCGACCAGTTGCAGCACTGGATGTTGCGGGAGATGGACGACGACGGTCTCGCCATTGTATGCGAGGTCGTCAACCGCTACATGCGGGGGGAACGCCTGGAGGCCCTCTCGCACGGGGACCTCCACCTCCTCCCTAAGAAACCTCCCCATGGCATTGGGGCCAATGACCGCCCACTCACCAACCTAGTCCTTCTGCGCAAGGTGGTGGGTCTGGTGGTAAAGGAGGAGGAGCAGCCCTGGCTTCGGGAGCACGGGTTCCTCCCCCCCAGCCAATTCGCCCTCTGGCCGGGAACGTCCATATGGGACTTCCTCAGGGTACTGCACGATTATTTCTGGTACCGCTGGGGCTCTGGGGGCGAGGCCTGGCCCGTCCTCGACGACGTCCGTCACGCTTTCGGTTCCCCAGACCACGTGTCCCGGGACTCTGTACACCAGGTGGTGTGTTACGGCCCGGAGGTGTGCCACTTGCACCGCTCCCTGGTGGAGGACATGCGCCTGGACATGGGCGGCACGGATGATGTCGACCATGCTGAGGGGTGGTTCGACGCAGGGTCCGGACAGGGCTGCCCTCTGTCCCCGGTGGATTACGCGCCTATGGGGGAGGTAAGGGCGAAGATGGTGTCCCGGAACTACCCCGGGGTGCTCACCCCAGCAGGCCTTTTGCACAGCCTGGCCTGGGCCGACGATACGGTCTGGCTCGGGGGCTCCCCGGAGGATGTGTCCGCCATCGCCAGAGCCCTCCCCGCCGCAGAAGATGCGGTGGCTCTGGGGTCCGACGTGTCGAAAATGCACGTCCTACGGACCTGGACGGACGGGCAGCGCGTACGGTACGGGGTTCCCTCGGTTCTGATGAACGGGGTTCGGCTGCCCGTGCCGACGGAGAAGGATTACATCCGCTCCTTGGGGCGCCACGCCCTCCCACATACGTATCACAAGGAAGATTTCCGGAAGTTCATGATGGCGGCGCGGCGTGCTTCCGCGGTTATCCCCATCAAGTCCTTGCGGGCGCAATACCCCCCGGCCATGTACAACCCGAAGGCGGGCGGCATGGCGCGTTTCCAGGCCGGGGTTTGGCCCCCCCCGGTCCGGGTATGGCACCTCGCGGACTACCCCGCCATCTCCGCCCTCCGGGCGATTGTGGGGGAAAACCTGCCAGCGCACCGCCTGCTCGGGCCTGTGCAGGCGGGGCTCTCCGGCATTCGCCCTCTGGGTCCGGACGTGTTGACCACGTTTGTGCTCAACTACGCCCGTCAGCTGAACCACCCCAATCCTCTGACCCGGGCTTCCGCCCGGTGGGGGCACATGTGCGCCCTCTGGCGGTTCCACCCGGACATGCCCTGCGTGCTCCAGGGCCTGGCGGACTGTGATTGCCACCCCACGGACCATGACCGGTTCCTGCGCTATACGTGGCTCATGGAAATCCGGGTCTGGCCCGCTCCGGGGAGCCACGCCGTGGAGGTGAGCAAACACCCACTGGGCGCGGCGACGACCATCGACGAGGCAAACGACGGCCACGCGGCTTTGGCGGCCGGTTATCGGGACTGGTCCAGCACCCGCAGAGCGGGGTGGCCGTCGCGGTTTCGTGGACCGGAGTCCCTCCCCCCGTGGCCCCGCTACATGCGGTGGGCCCAGGAGGTCCACTCCGAGGGGGTCACCCTGCAGAGCGTGCCTGCAGAGGCGGTTTTCGTGCAGGACGCCTCCTGGTATCCCAACCACACGCCCGGGGGCGGGCTGGTGGTCGCGGACCCCACGGCAGGATGGCACCGGATCTACCGGATCCCCATCCCTGTCCACGTAGACGGGTCCTACCAGGCGGAACTCTACGTGGCCTGGGAGGTTTTGCGGGCACGTGGCGCCCACCGGGTGGTGTGGGGCACCCGAGGCCGGCAGTGGTCCTTCCACGACAGCAAGGGCTATATAGACGCCGTCCAGTCCCGCAACCCCGGGTCCTCCCCGCTGTCGGACGACCTGCTGCGGGCGTGCCGGGGTTTGCTGTCCGAGGGGTTCAGTGCGCCTCAGCACCTGTACTCCCACAGAGTCGGCACCTTCCTGGACGCCCTGTTGGACATAGCCGACGGGGAAGCCAAGAAGCAGGCTTCCGGGGCCCGCCCCGAGGTGGGGTGGATCCGGGGGCTTCAAACACCCCAGGTCTGTTTCACCCACAACGACGTCCAGGTGCACAACCTGGACCGTCTGGTCGAGACGTCATCGCGCCGTCTGTGGGATCTTCATATGGAGGCCCCCGAGCACGGGGAGCGCCAATCCCTGGGGGTTTATTCCGCCGTTACCGAGCGGGGTTTAATCCGGTGGGGGGCGCACCTCCGCACGATGACGCGCCGGGACGGGCTGGGATTCGCCAGGGACGAGCGCCCCTGCCCCGCTTGTGGCCAGTCAGTGGGAGCGCGCCATTGGGTTTCCACCTGCCCGTGGCGCCACCTCTTTCGTTTGGCGGTCCACACGCAGCTGCACATACGCCTGGACACGCTGTGTGCGCGTTGGCAGCGCCGCGCGGTATCCCCATGGGGGATTGTGGTCCTGTACGGGCCCGATGCCTTCACCCTCAGCGTGGGCTCACCGGGGGACGACGACCCCCATCCTTGGGCGGGGGTGCGCACGCTGTATATCGATCCCTGCGGGGATTGGGAACCGGAGGACTTGCGGTACTTGTATGACAGGGGGTTAGTGGTGGGCGCCGCCCAGCGGGTGCTGGCCACGGTCGTCAACTTTTGGGACGCCCTGGACCGCAAGCGGGAGATGCCCATCGTCCCGGCGGCCAGGGAGGTCTATTACCGGGACGAGGACGGTCACACGTGGGACCTGGCGACCCGGGTACCAGCGCGCTTCGGCCCGACCTCCCACGTGTGGGGGAGCCGGCCGGCGATGGCCGGGCTGTGGCCGGGGGCGAGTCTGCTGTGGCCCGTGTGCGAGCGCGGACGGCTGTCTACCGTTCTGCCCCCCGGGCAGTACAGGCCCCCATGCTGGGGCGGGACCCAGAGGGTCCTCTGGTATTCGGACCGGCCTCTGCCCAAAAGCTTGGGGCGTTGGCCCCGGGAGGTCCGCGAGGCGGATTTGGTCATCATTGATCGGCCGGGCGGCCTGCCGCCGCGGCGGTTGGCCTGGCTCCTTTCGTACGGACCACCCTCCCGTTATATGGGGTTGTACGAGGCGCGGGGGGCGCAAGACCGTCGCCAAGTGCGCCGGTTGCGCGATATGCTGATGGCCACCTTGCGCATGGCCGGTTATCAGCCCAGGGTCTCTTACCAGTTGCTGGGGTTGGCTTTGCGGCAACCCCGGTGATCCCCACGCTACGCCTGGACCCAGGTGTGTTCCAGGGGTGCGAACCGGGGGGACAGGGTTGCAGCAGTCGGCAGTTGGGTGGAGGGCCCCGCGCACGGGCGCCTTCGTCAGAAGTGCCGTGCGCGGGGGAGGGAGGGGGGATCGGGCCACGGACCAAGCCCCCGTGATCCGCCAGCCAAACGCCGCCCAGTCGGTAGTACCTGGTGGCTAAGGGCCCACACCCGTGAGACTGCGTCCCCCTTCCCTTGGGGGGGTGGTGGACCGTGCCGGAAGTGGAGCCGGCGCTCCGCCTCGCCCCCCATTCCGTGCCCCTGGGAGGGGAACCGGCTACGTGTAGGGCGGGGGTGCATGCACGTAGTGCGGACCAAGGGACAAGGGGAGGAGACGAAGAGGAGAGCCGCCGCCATGATGCTTAGCCGGACGGGTTGGGATAAAACCCCCCTCCCGGTCGCGTGCCAGACCGTGGAGGGCCGGCGGGCACCATGGGGATGTGCCGCGGGGGCGCCCTACCGGGGGACCGCATCTCCTCCTCCTGGGTGTGTGTGTGTGTGTGTGTTGTGTGTGTGTGTGTGTGTGTGTGTGTGTGTGTGTATGTGTGGTGGGTGGGTGGGTGGTTGGGTGAGCCAGTGGTTAGGCTGGTATCGTGTTGTGCCATTTCCATTTGTGTGCTCAGCCCAATGAATGGGGCTACCTCCCGTGGGCATGAAAGTAGTGTTCCACACCCTTCGCCGTTCACCGTGGGAGAGCCACAATGGTACAGGGCGGGCTCCACCAGGGGCTGGCTGTTTGTGGGGGTTGTTCGGGCTTTCTTATGGCCCAGCCCGCTCCAAGGCTCGTTGCTGTACCCTCCATCCCCATCAGCCCCTTCTGCCTGTGCCCTTCCGCAGGTACATGTGGGGAATGGGATCATTGAGTGCTTCGAGGGAGCCAAAACCGGCTTCCGCGAGGCCTTGCTGGCATCATGGAGCTCCGCGGGCTCCACTGGGCTCCTTTGGCCAACTCTTGGGGGCCCCTTATGGCCCACCGCGGTTTTCTCCATTGCAGGGGGCCGGATCACCGACCCCCTGCGGGATTATGTGCCGACCTGAATGAAGGGGTGCCCCCCTCCCTGCAATGTGGCTAGGTCTTGACTTGGTGTCAGAGGAGAAGGAGTCATGTGGATAGGGTGAGGTGACAACGGATGGATCTTACGTTTGAATTGAAGTATGGTGAGCCCCCCCCCCCCCCAGTGTGGCTGGGGAAGGAGACGGGGGAGTAGTCCACGCGGCATTGGATGAGTGCCACTCCCCTGAAGGAAAGATGCTGATTTGAATCAAGGGGCAGCCCCCCCCCCCCCCCCCAAGCCCATTTGCACGGTATTAACTTATACCAGTAGAATAGCGCCAGCGTCAATGATGTGACGCATGGTATACCTGAAAGTATCCCCTGTCATGCAGCCCAGAAACGTGCCTCGCGTCGCATGCCATGCTTTCACCGCACAGGACACAGCGACGAGAAGGTCATCGTCTATTACTACCGAAATGCGGTCTCCCCTGAGCAGTTAGGTTGCAGCCCTCTCCGGTGCGTGCCCCATCAGATGCCTGAGCACTTGCTTTGAGGACATGGTTTCGTTGTTTGTTTTGATTTGTTAGGCACTGCCCTTAACATTGTTTCCCATTGCCCCACTGCCGTCCCTTTCCCTCCACCGCTGTCCGTCACCCTCCAACTGCCGTTGGTGTGCCCTCCAACAGCCGTGGGTGCACCTTCCAACTGCCGGCCTCGCTGTAATGCACACCAGGGCCGCAGTTGTGTCGTCCTTGCAGTCAAGGCGACCCGATGCATGTGATTCGATGAGCAGTAGGCAAAACTGTGGCCTGGCAACTGCAGTAAAGGCAAAGGGAAGGGCTCCAGCTACCTGTTCGGCATGCCACGTTGCATTGAGGAGCTGTCCTGCAATCCCACCACCCATTGGATGGTGGATGGACGCCGGTTGGCGGTTCCTCTGCAGTGGTTAGAGATGTTGCTGCAGGTTCATTGACGCATTGGGGCAACCAACACAACCAGCAGCCAGCACACGTGGGCGGTCTCTTCAGGCGGTGTTTTTTTGGGAACAGGACTGCCTTTGTAATTGACGTTGAAGATGCCCAGTGGGTTCCCTGATTGTAGCCCAGTGCGGATCAAGATCAGTGGGGCCCAAAACTGTCACCCTTTGTGCTCAACTGCCACAGACATTTTCTGTCCCTTGTGCTGTGAGGATTTAGGTGGCATTTTGAGACCATGCAACCACTGGGTCTCCCCATGGAAGGCATCCAGGAGGTTGGTGGCTTGGGTGAGGCACCACTGAGCAACCTTCGGTCCGTTCCTCCCAGAGGGGACAGCAGCAGCAAAGCATGTTTGCCTCCTGCGCTTGTGCAGGTTGTCCTGGACAACCAGTGTTTCTGTCAGAGCAAGTGCAGGTGCAGAAAAAAACACCTCCAAAAGTTGTGGAAGGAAGACCTACTGTTGTTCTAACATGGGCGCAATTCTTGCAAGGGGGGCGGGGTAGTGGGGTGTGCACCCTGAGGCATCTTGTGACAATTCAATCCGAGTGCGCAAGCGGGTGTGTTCTGTTGGGAATTTTGGAGTCGACACAGTTTCGTGCATCAACTGACTGCAGCATAGCATGCCAACCAACCCAAACCCGGTGATGACACTAAGGGACAAAGGCTCCGAGACACTTAGCAATTTCTGATTGGATGGTGGGCGGTGACACTGCATTGGTCACAGGACAGAGACAGCTTCCAACGTAGCACGTTCAACGTGACACTGCACACATGGCCATACTCTCAATATGCCCCACCGCCGGCCCCGGCCCCTATTGCACTGAGGGTACTCGTAGCGCCCATCGCTCTGCCACGTCATCAAGCTCCATTGCGGCAGCAGCAGACAGATGGAGCACTGCGAGGGCTAGTGGCAGTGGAGGGTGGCAACACCGTGCCCCCCCCCCCGCCCCCTTCACACGGCGGAGCAGCAGGCCATCGCCATCTTGGAGCGGCAAAATCATGAATAGTTGAAGGTCATCCAAGATTGGTGGCAGGAGATATTGTTTTTGCATGCGACGGTCAAGGCCAAAGTGCGTGGTAGACACGACAACGGGCTGTCAAGGCGCTACATGGCCTGGCGGGCGGAGCACACTCTCGGCGACGATTTGGTCCACGCCACCGGTGGCATTGGAGGTGTAGAAAGAATGGACCAACCTTGGGGCCCGAGTGCGAATGGAGGAGGTCCCTGCCCGTCAATCGCCACCACGGGCAGATTGGCAGGCCGTGGGCGCCAGTGCCACAGGGCAAGGGAATGGGGGCCAGTCCCCAAGTGAGTTTGGAAGGGCCAAGGCACCGCGCGCAGGTAGTAGAACCACAGGCTGCATGTGCGCCTCGCTGCAATTCACGGCCGACTAGGCAAGCTTCCCCCTCCACCACATGGTGCCCCCCAATCCATAGTGATAGTTGGCTGAAGGAGGACATAAAGTTAGCCACGGAGTAGACAATTCTCCATGGCTAGGAGATAAGGAGATGGGTGGACTCCAAGGGGGACCCCCGGGTGGCGGGAGTGGACCACTAGGCAACTGCCGGAGAGCGGCTAGAAGCTTCCGAGGGGGCATGCCAGGCCAAAGGGCGCGTACCTTCACCTCAATGGTGGTCTAGTCGATGCCCGGTAGGAGGGAAGACCCTTTGACCGTCGTCCCACGTGCCTAACCGACGCATACGAAGGTGAGGCAACAGGAGCTCTCTGGAAGGATGGCCCGCGGCATATCGCCCCAGGGGAGGCCCCCTCTGACTAGCTAGTGCATGCGAACGTGGAGCAGGGGCGCAATAGATCTCAAATTCCGGACGTCATGCTAGTTTTGACAAACCCCCCAATTTTTTCGGAAGGTCCAAATTTAGTGTTTTTGGGACAAAGGAAACCCCCCTTTTTTCATGCGAATACAATTAGTAGTAGTGCAACGGACGGTGAGACGGTCCAAAAAGCACCCCACCCCCTTTTTTAAGCCAATACAATGGTAGCTGCATAAAGGTCAAAGGAGTGCCGGCACAATACATCACTGCAATTGATTGCACTACTCAGCACTGCACTCCACTACATTGCCTTTGGAGCTCTTGGAGGATGAGTCCAAAGGTGACAACTATCATGGGGTATCATCGCTAGAAGCAGTCGTTGTGGGGCTTTGGGGCTGAGCCTAGCCCTTGGAGGATCAGCCGGCGGTGCACAAGCTTGTAGTCTGTGGGGCCGTGGACTACATGCTTGTTGACGAATGGCTCTCCTTGGTGACTTGGGGCACCCAAACTTTGCTGTGGTGAAGGCCTAGAGTGGAAGGGCCCGCTCCTTAATGTTTACCCGTTGGGCCACAGCGTATTTGCCACCATATTGCATGGCTTGAAGCAGAATTTTTTCACCCTTTGCCAAAAACTACTGTGTATTTCAGCTGGGCCACTTTTACTGCCACATTTTGTAAACCCCCCCCCCAAAGGTTTTTTCGTACTCCCCCAAAGTAGCGAAAGTAGCATGGCGTGCGAAATTCGAGATCTAGCGTGCCCCTAACGTGGAAACCATGAGCCAAGCGGTGCTAGTAGGCGCCACCATACAGGAGACTCATGCCAAGGCGATGGATATCGTAGCTTGCCATGAGGAGCTGCTGGAAGTGATCAGTTCTCTTGTCCAAGGGTGCCCCCCCCCCCCCCACATAGGCAGCGGTCATGTCAATTTTCGGATCTGTTGGATGGCTAGGGATAGCAAAGCGGTGCCGGGGTGGATTCCAAAGTGCATTGTAGCAGTGGAACATAGGCCGGGAGAAAAAAGGGATGTGACCTATGTGGACCCGGGGCTGCCGGGCTACACCCTTGGCATTGTATGGGGGCACATTCCACTGGACACTAACCATCAGGCGGCGATGGTGGACAATAAGGCAGACATTGAGCCAAGGCTGATGGCGCTCAAAGGGGGGAAGCTGAGCCAAACCACGGTCCCGCTAGGCTAGGCGGCCCTGCTGTCGGCCGCAGGGGCAATAAGCAGAAGTACCAATGTATGAAGTTGGCCAAGAATATTGCCTAAAGCACGGGGGGCGTCTCCTCTTCGGGTACGCGACCCCCCCCCCCTCCCTGCCCTCCGGGCCCACTTAGTTACCGAGGGTCAATGCTGCCGGCCATGCATATGGTGGCGCCAAAGGCGCCCAAAAATTTTTTCCCTTGCCCACGTAGTACCCCTCCCCGCCCAGGTGGTGAAGCAACCCAACACTATCCTTGAACCCAACCTTGACTCTAATGCCATCCCAACCCTCAGCCTACTCCTAACCCCACACCAAACCCTAACCTAACCTAAAAAAATGACCCTAATCAAGACCATATATTGGGACCGAGCTGGTGGGGGAGGGAACATCAGCTATGACTAATGAGGGACATCAAGAATGATTCACACATTGATGGCTCTTGACAAAGTGGAATCAGCTTGCAAATGAACCCCATCACCAAGAGGCCCACTTTCAAGGTCTTTTGGACTTCTGAGGGGCCATAATGCCCCAAAATGGGCTCAAAATGGGCTCATTTTGCCTGTTTGTGCACCCCAAATGGTCTAGGATGAGGTTTGGAAAAATGCGTTTTTGACCCATTTTTGACCCATTTTTGGCCCCAAAACAGCCCATTTTCAAGGCATTTTGGGATTTTCGGAGGACCAAAATGGGCCACCACAAGTTCAAAACGGTCCAAAAGCACTTGTTTTAGCGTCGCACATGGTCTAGGATCATTTTTCAGAAAAGTCATTTATCTGCCCCTACTGGACCCTGTTGACCCATTTGGGCACCCACTTGTTTTGGCTTGAGCTTGCAGCTTGCCGCAGCCTAGTGGGTGTGGGTACGGGGGTCTAAGCGTCCATTTGGGCAATTCTGAGGGGTGGAAACCACAAAAAGTGGGGGGTTGCGGGTGGAGTAGGTGCCCTCGGAGTCATATTTTGAGCCATGTAGCCAAAGATATGGCCTATTCTTGGTTCGTGGATGTCGGCATTTGGAGCTTCGGGGGGCCTTTTTGGGCCGTTTCCGGGACATATCATGGAGTTAGAGGGCCGCAAAGAGCTCGTTGACACAGGGAAGTCAAGCCGCACGTGCAGTGTACCCACCCTTTCCCTTTGTTTGGCCATTTTGAATGTGTTCCAGGGGCTTTTTTGGCCCAAAAATGGCTGTTTTTGGCCCTAAATTGCAGTTTTTGAAACTGAGGTCTGCCACTTGCGAATCCCGTTCCGGGCCACCACCGTTGAGTCTCTTGCTCAAACTTTGTGTGGTTGTATTTCACACCCATAGGTATCATCCACCAAAATTTCACCCGAATCTGAAGCACCACGACGGAAGTCTGCTCTTTCCCCATTTCGCGCGTGTTGTTGCTTGGTTGCTTGCTGCTTGCTATTGCTAAACGTGGTAGGTCCACCCTAGACACTAAAAACGGTTATCAAACCAAGATTGGTTTCACCACCTCGGTGACCCTAGCCCTAGCTCTCACCCTAGGCTAGGGTTAGAGTGAGTATTGGGGTCTAAAATGGAGAGCAATGATGTGGCAAAAGCAGCCCCGAATGAAATTTGGTGGATGATGTTCCGCCCATGAACATGGCTGGCATGGCCAAACCAGGTTGCAGCAAAGTTTAGTGTTAGGTTTATGGTGATGGTATGGTTAGAGGGAGGGCAAGGGGAGGTACACGGACCCCCCCCCCCCCCGAGCTAACCACCAAGGCCTTGTGCCACCCCCTCCACCACCCCAAATTGCCCCACCTAGACCCCCCCCCCAACCGACCCTCCCGACTGCCCCCCCCTCCCATCGCCCCTCCCTGAACCCCCCCTCCAATCCCCCCCCGCCCCCCCCAAGGGGCCTTTGGCCCACTTCTACTGGGGGGGGGTCACGTACAAAAGCGAGGAGAGCCCACCCCCCCGTGGCCTAAACGTATGTGGAGCAAGGATTAGCACTAGACACACTAGCTTAGCCCCCGGTGACAATGTGGATGCATGCACACCGTAGACCAGAAATATTTGTGATCGTGCTTGTCGAGCACACGCACCGGGTGCACAAGGTGAGTGGCATGGTGGCAACATGGTGCTACAAACCCCGGGCACGTGGTGAAAGGGCCACAGCCATTTCCACCGGCATGACATAATTCAACACCGACCTTGCAACTAGGGGCGCTACTCCCCTTGACAAGAACCGAGGTCCGTGTCCGTTGCTACCTATGGGCTTTCATGCTAGAGGGGGGATATGCGGACATTCGCAAAAGACGGCATCACGGGTTCATGAAGAATGCCGCGGCCAACGTGAAGGTGCAATTCTTTACCCACATGACATTGTAAGGATTGGCGCAACCGATCTTCACGCTCGTTCTCCAAGGGGTACCGGGTGCTTTGGAGGGGAAGCAGCCTTGAATGAAATGCTGGTCACGTCGCTGGCCAAATGGCAAATTTACGCGTGTATGGGTAAATTTTACAAAAACGGCCACTTTCTGGGCCACTGTGGTGTTTACAGGTGTAAATTCGCTGTAAATTGGTGTATATTGCTATGTTTGCACTATTCCATGATGCAATTGACCTTCTTTGTCTTGCAAGTTGCGTCCTTTTTGTCATTGTGTTCACATTGTTGCCATTCTTACATTGTTGTCAAGGTAAGTTTCGCGCGCGTGGTGGGGTAGGGTAATCCCTGCACAGGAGAATGGTTAAGAGCAAGGCTTGGGGGTAGAAGAGGGTTTTGGTGACAGGGGTGGCCTCCTCCCCAAGCTTGGTGGCACAACAACGTTGGTATCAACGGGTGGGGTAGGGTAATGAAAAATGTATGGAAAGAAGAGAATACAAATTTTAGAGTAGAAAAGGGTTGGTGCTAGGGGCGGCTATCTCCCCAAACTTGGGGGGCACAACGAGGTTGCTTACAAGAATGTCCTTCCTTCCCCTGCGCCGTCATGGCAACCCCCCTCTTTCTTTTGATTAGTTTTGACATGGCTTTTGACATATGGGTGCGGCCGCTTGGCCCCATTGCACCCCAAGGTGTCGCTTGGATGCATTTCTCCAACATTGCTGAGGCCCTCCACTATTTCCGTTTGGAGGAGCGACGGTCTGTGCGCATCCAGCACACTCAAGTCATGCGGGCTGCCAAAGCCAACACCACTCGGGACGGCTATGCCTTCACGTTCGAAGAGCCATCATCCTTTGTGGTGGCCTCACCCGCACGCTCGCTGCGCACAGCCGTGGCACCCGCGCCCAATTTGTCAACACTTGGGTTCACTGCCGTCTGATGTGCTCGCTGCGGTGCAAACATTTGCGGCACCAAGCACACATGCAACAGGTGCCACCGAGTTGTTGATGAGGCATGCATGCAACTCGTGGAAAGAATGGTACAGTGTTTTTCATGTACTTGTCGTGCACGTGGGAACGAGTTGGCATCCCGCACCGTTGAATGTCATGCATGTAATTTCCGTGTGCATCCCACCTACACCGCTAATGGTGTTTGTACGTGGTGTGCCGCGCGGGAGCCCGTGTCAGCCGACCTTGTTCCTAAGGCATGTAAGTTCTCCCATGCATGACAGTTGATTTGGCCATGGTTGCGGTACGAACCCATTTGTGTGCTCATGTGGTGCGAGGCGTGCCGCCACTTGACATATCCCGTGCATAGGACAATGTGTATTGCTTGGATTGCTTGCGTGTCCATGCCATGCCACATTGTGTTGCAAGTGAGGAATTGCGAATAAACAGCACCCATCTAGAGTTGTAAAAGAATAAACAGGGATGGCCAGGTGACAACCAAGAATAAACAGCACCCATCGAGAGTTGCAAAAAAAAAAATAACAGGGATGTCCAGATGACAATCAAAAGCAAACAACACCCATTCAGATATGAAAAAAATGACAGTGATGGCCATATGACAATCAGGAATAAACATCACTCACCTAGAGTTGTAAAAACAAAAACAGGGATGTCCACATCACAATAGGAACAACTAGCACCCATCAGGAGTTGTAAAGAAATAAACAGGGATGGCTAGATCACCATCAGGAATAAACAACACCCATCCAGAGTTGTAAAAAAATTAAACAGTGATGTTCATATGACAATCAAGAATAAACAACACACATCCAGAGTTGTAAAAAAACAACGTTCAAGCAGAGTGGTGTTAGTGGTGTCTAGGTAATATGCATGAATGACTAATCGTTTCTTATGAAACATTTGGGGAACGGGTAGGAAGAAAGAGGCATGAGGCAGGAAAAATGGTAGAATTTTTTTTTGGATTTCTCTCAAAAAAGGCGGAAAACACAAAAATTTACACCAAAATGTACAATCTACTGGCCACGGGCCAAAAAGCTTCGGGCCAGTGGTTATTTCAAGGCTGAGGGGAAGTGGCAGCTAGTCAAGGATTGGAGGAGGCCACACCGGTCATGGCACCGCGTGGGACGGGTCACCGGACAACCTGTATAGACAAGTTGGTCCGCACAGAGAGGGCTAGTGCGCGGGGCAACGGAAGCCGCCTAGGGCAGAATCCAAGGTCACGGATGGGTGAGATGAACAATGCCCACAGGCGGGATCGGACTATTGTTGCGGGGAGGCTACAGAGGATATTTGTTTTGACCTCTTGGTATATGTAACTTTACCGCCCTGCGCACCTGCTTAGAGGAGGCGCCATCACGGGAATTAGACACCATCCTCCTTGTGGAAGCGTGCCTCACCCGGCGGCGACAAAGAGCCATCGCATCCCGTTGTGCAAGAACGCGTGGACGCCTTTTTTTGGGGGGGGGGGGGCGCTGCGGATCAAGGCGAGGAGCAACCAACGTGGTACTTACAGCAAACCCTTAGGGGGAAGTTGCCGACTCAAACCCCATGGCCTTGGGCTGCGTCGCCCAAACTTGCCAAATGCCCCACAACCTTGTCGAAGAATCGGGTGTTCGCTTCCAGGTTCTATGGAATTCCATGTATCGCCTGCAAATGGAGCGATGTTGCCCCATCCCCATCCCAATTACAATGTGGACATCCAGCCACCCTGTGCAGAGGTACAAAAGATGTGCCAATAAGTTTTCCTCCCCCTTTTTGGGCAGTGCTTGGCACGTAGGTATGCCGTCTCCACGAAGGATTGCCACTCCTTGCTAGGAGTCTGACAAGCTATGCTTGTTGCTTGAAGCGATGATGGGACCACTGCTGCCCTGATGGGACTGACCCGTAGGAGAAGGTGAAGTGGTTGAATGATCGGAAATTAGGTCATGGGCAACAGAAGAAGTGCTCCTAGCATTGAAGGTCCAAGCACTCAAGGTTGAGGATCCGTGGGGGACTCCCCGCTGCAAGTGGCACTGCCAAGCGAGAAACATCCGACACACACCCGCCGCAAGAAGGGGGAAGGGCCTAGTGGATATGGATGAGGACCTGTCGACGACACATTGCTCTTGCCTATGCCGATACCAACGTCCGCCAAGGGTGAAGCCCTCCCACATTGACGGTTGTTTGGTGAAGGTAAGAACGGCTACACTGGCGGCACAAGCCTACCCATTGCCGGAAGAAAGGTTTTTGGGACACCGGCATGCGGCTTTTGAGCTGCAACCAGCCTCGGCTCAACAATGGGTATAGTGATTTCTACGAACCTTCAAGCCGGAGAGAACAACCTAGTTATGAATCTCTGTGCGGCATTTCCTGCGGTAGCAAGACTGCACGGGGATGCTCTTGGCATGATTGCCGGCGCGCATCCACGCCGCGTAGGGTGCTCTGCGGGGCTGTGACGGGCAGCGGAGGAATTGCCGGTATGACCCGGTCTCCGGCCAAGACAATTGCAATTGGCCATGTGATGCGTTGCTGATCAACCTAGGTAGTCTAAGGAAGCGTTGCAGGCCCGACGATGAAGGGAATGCGGTGCCTGGGCGATTAGAATGCATGCCCGCAAATGATGAGCTAGAGCGATTGAGTGGCCTCCTTGGGGCGAAGGAGCGGAGCGGTAACAAGAGTAGCGGCGGCCTCTATTCTGGAGGGAGTGGATGGAGGACGCGTGGTCACAGACCAAGGTGACGTCTACCGATGGCCGCGGGTAAGCGACAACTCCCCCCACCTCCCCTCTGTGATGATTTTGGCTAGATTAGACCCCAAAAATTAAAGAAAACCAAAGCCACGCAAAATGTAGCCCCAGCAGTAGCTAACATCGCTTAGATTCGCAAAAAGTTGTTAAATTTGCGCGCATATTCGCATGTTTGGTTTGCATGTCTCGTTCGCATTCGCATGTAAGTTCCATTCCCGCGAAGATCCCGCGACAATCGCGCGAAGATCGCGCGAATATGTCCGAGGTTTTTCAACTTCTGCTCCTTTCCATGCTTTTGTTCCCCCATGCAGCTCTCATATCTCTTGCAATGTCTCTCTCACAACATGGTAGCCTCCTTGACCAAGCCGCAGATACCCACGCCCACTTCCTGGCCCCCCCCCGCCGCCCCCGTTGGAGGAAGCCACATACACGGGGGGCCTGCTGGTGGGGGAGGTGGTGGAGTGGGCAAAGGGTTTGGACCCCTCTCCTACCCTCATCCACAGTGACATGAGGGAACCCGCGCGTGTGGGTGCTCTCCGCAAGAAGGGGTGGACCACGGACCTGTGGCACGAGCTGCAGCTGGCCCTCCCCGAGTTGAGGGCCGTCCGCCTTATCCCCGCCCCCAAAATGGTTGACTCCCTCCTGTGAGTCATGTCTCAACACCGGGCGGGGAAGTTGAAGTCAGGGGATTGCACCGTCTACCCCATCGCTAGCCTCCTCCATTGCCCCCCCCTGAATGGACATGATTGCGTTGAAAGAATACTTCCATGCCGGTAATCCGTAGGGGGGCCATTCTTGTTTCCCTTTTCGGTGGTAGACCGTCACTGCTCAGTGGTGGCTTGCCTTGGGGCTCTTGCCCGCCCACCATGAGGTGCCCCCCCCTCCACCACATGCCCGACATCACTCTTCCCACCCTTCATCAGATGCGTGGGTTGAGTTGGTGTCGAAGATTGGCCGACACCCCCCCCTCCGCTTCATTACCCCGAACCCCCTTTGCGAACCGCCCCCTTACCGGACCCCCCCACCTATGCAACCCCTAATGCGTCCCTCCACCCCGACCATCCCGCACCTCCCATGCCCGGGAACTTTGCTGATGGGCTTGGGTATACCGTGACCGGAGACGCCCTCACTTCCGCCGACTGCAAAGGGCCTTGGGAACGGGTGGAGGAAGTCTGGGGCGGGGAGAGAAATAAAGCCCCACAACTTTTCGATGGTGTGTTTAACGTACACCATGTGGAAAAACAACAGGCCGATCCCTCGCTGCTCCAGCGCTACCAGTCCAGACCGGGTAAGACATATAAGCTGGCTCGTAGCGTTTTGAAAAAGCTTGTTGCCAACCTGAGGGACAACATGCCTGACCCCTTTGAGTCTGTTTACCCTGTGCCCCCCGGTTCCGTGATCGTGTCCGGTGTGGAGTGAGGCGATCAGCTGGCCCGCATGGATACCTCCACCCCCCCCCCCCCCATCACCCCCCGTCCAACCGGTCAAAGTCGGACTCCCACCTTTCCACCTTCGTGGCCCTCTCCCCCCAGTACCGCCTGTGCTTTCAGGCGGCAACAACCTTGGGGGACGCCGAGGTGGAGAGGTGGGACGGGTCCTGTTTAACCAAGGGGAGCTTGTTGTCATGGTTAGCATCGCCTGCCACCATGGTCTTCCACCCCCCGGCGGTCAAGAGATGCAAGGGGCCCTATTCACGCAGTGGACCCCCGACAACAAGCATGTCAACGTGCTGCCCAACACCACCCACCTTGACCCCCCCACTGACCCGCCGCTGAAGAATTTTTTGGGGACCCTTGAGCAGCAAGAGGTGTGCACGTATGGCCAACTCCTTTTTGTGTGGGGGGGGTTGGAGGCCCATTTGGGGCTAGCCGTGGAGGACCTTCGGGATGATGTTTTCAACCCCCCCCCAACCCCCGGGTCAAGCAGGCCCCCCCGTGTGCACCCACCATCGCACCTTCTTCACCCGCTCGGTGGCGGGTCTCCAACCCTTGTCGGTCCATGGCGGGGGCCATACCAGCTTGAGCTGGCCAAGGACGAGCGGACAGATGGCGATGCCCTGGTGCAATGGGCGTTGCTCTTTCGTGATCGTTGTTTGTTTCTAGGAGACGTGGAGCAGCTGGGAGCCTGACCCCCGTGTGCTACGTCGTACGTAGCTGCGATTCGGCCCTGCCCTCGGGCCCAGTGGGACAGCGGGTCACGTCCACTTTGCTCCTCCCCCAGAGGATATTCCCTCGAGCCCGCTCGGGATGTCTGGGCCTCCCAAGCTACCCCAGCTGCCTCGCCATCTTCCCACGCGGCGGTCGTGGCACAACCCAGCGCGCAGACCGGGGCCATTGGTTACCCGCCCGACGCCCCCCCGCCCCCATCACAACGCTGAGCATGCTGCGAGTCCATCCCCTGTTCCCCGGGAGGCTTGAGCTTCCGGGCCGGAAGCGGGCTAGGATCGAGTTCGTGGCGGCGACCCAGGAGGTGGATATGGAGACGCAAGCGGGGGGGCGCCCCCCCGCCTTCCGTAGTTTGTTCCCCTGCGATGTCAACATAGCGGGGGTGCAGCTGAAGGATGGGGAGTAGCTTGTGGGGCTGTACGCCTACCGGTTGGCGGGGGGGGGGGGCGGCATTGGAAACCGGAGACGGCGGTTTTGGGGAGGCAAGGGGTGGCTGAGGGACATTTGGTTCGGCACGGGGTGATGCCGACGTGAGGGACATTTGGTTCGGCACGGGGTGATGCCGACCACAAGGGTGAGGGGGTGGGGGGACCGCATGGAGGCCCACATGGACCATGCATGGCTCATGATGCGGTCCCATGCGCACGGGGAGACCCGGGTGCACTCGGGGGAGTCGGCGGTGGGGGTAGGGGGGGGCGACAACAGGGGGGACAAGGACGCCTGCTGGCACATCATCGCGGGTACCAAGGGGTCCAAGGGTAAGGGGGTGGGGCGGCTCCGCAAGGCCCAGAGGACGCCCCCCCCCCCCCACTGTCCCCGTTGCAACCACTGTGCCCAAGTGGCAGATTGGCTGCTGCAGCAGCTAGCCCAGCCCTAGTGGCAGCAGCGGGCTGTGACGGCGGAGGGGGAGGTCTTGCAGTTGCGGGGGAAGCTGCAGGATGCACAGCAGGAAGCGCAACGGGCCAGGGATGCGGCGCAGGCCGTGGGGAAGGAGAGGGGCCAGCCACGCGCGTGGGTGAAGGAGGTGGAGGCATGCAGACCAAAGGGACCAGTGCAGTAATGTTTTAATGCAAAAAATTGCATGAAGAAATCATCTCTTTCTGAGTGCGATGCTTGTCATCTACATTATAGCGGTGATTGTTCGAGCACCCACACATGTGGGGATGAATTGGTGGCATGCGGAGTAGCCGGCCAACTATATCCTTGATGATATTGCTAAGGCACCCACACATGTGCGCATGGATTAATGAAACCCGACATATGAATGTGTTGAGGTGCCGTTTTGGTTGTGCTATGTTTAAGGGTACGAGGGATATTTGCACGAGTGTGGTACCCAAGGGTTATCTCACCTTAGTGGGCATTTTGGGAGGTGTGTCAAGGACAGCCCCTTACGGGCAAACACGTTGGAAAAGTAGCGCGCGGTGCGTGTGCAGCGCATATACTCCCCCCTTGCCCATGCTTGGAGTACCTAAAATGTCCGTGGGAGTTAGTTTGCCTCACTTCACCTCTCCAAGTAGCAATGGCGATCAGATTGTATTTTTTCTGCCTTGGCACTGGTGCTGAGACTAAAAAAAAAAAATAGTGTAAGAAAATATAAACTGTCAACACTCGCGTGACACCTCCCCTATACGAGTTGGACATGTTAAAGCAACTGTAGATCATCCGTCAATATTGCACCTCTCTTCTTAGGACGAGATGCGCTACCATGAATTTGCAATTGCAGCCGTGTCTATGGGCCAGGCATTCTACGTGCGGGGCTGCCCGGGGTTAACGCACTTCTAGGCTTTCTAATACATAATTCCATCTTCGCCAACTGTTGACTGGCTGGAGGCGTGTGTGAAGTGTTTTCTAGAGCAGCCAACCGAAGCCCAAAGACTTTCATATTACCCGGCGCCGCTTGAGGCCCCCTCCACCCAGTCCGCGTTCAACACCCTCTCTAGTCTAGCCACAACAACCACAACAACTTGTGGACATACGGCACGATGCGTTGGCATGTGTGCATGTACTCCGCACCCTAAATTGGCTGAACCCTGGCCGGGGGTGGTCCATGGAACGGCTCCATGATGCGGAGAACCAGCTGCTACCCTCTTATGACCGAAGTCTTTCCAACTCTAACCTGCCAGAACGTCTTGTGCAAGCATTGCTAGAAACTTGTCGCGCCAATGTGGCTAAAGGACCAACGTCCCCGCCTCCTACAAAATGTCAATTGTCTTTGGGGGTGTATGCTGACGGGCCGCCCTTGGGGTAGAGGGACCATAAATGCTAAAATTTACGTCCTTGACAAACAAGGAGGACCGTTTCCACGGCTGTAGGATGTTGTGCAGTGTACCATGATGCTTACAAGGCGCAAAATGTTAAAACAAGCCGATGAAGAATGGGTGAACGAGGGCCAGCCGGTGGAGCTCAACACTTTGAGGAACATGTCTTTTTCACTACTGATTCACTAGCAAGGCAAACTGTACAAAGCAGTTATCATGTCCGCTTCCGCTTTTTTACCGTTGGCCACCACCACCTATGGTAGGAGTGCGGGGGCCGCTGTTGTGTGGCCTGCCCAAGGCAGCGGCATGAGGGTGTTCGGGATCTGTTTTACAGCGTACCCCATTCCCTGCAGTGGGCCACATGTTCAATGGTGTGCAAGGGCTGTAGCCAGCCATGCACAATTTAAAGGGGAGTATCCGTTGGCCCGATGGGGTTGTTGGGCGGTTCCTTCCGTTGGATGATGCATGTGTTCTCCATGAGTACGTGTCTCTAGTGGCCCCCCGTTACCAGCCGTCCGACCTTCCAGGTCAAAGCAAGCAATATCGCAGTCAGGTGCGCCGAAGGTTCCGCAGCGGCGTGTCATTCACAAGCAAAAAGGCACATGAGTTCGTTGCCTTGGTTGCACAAGACGGCATCCTACCGTTGCAATTCCATTTGTTGTTTCCGTCGTGGTGCCACATCGTTGTTCTCCTCTGTTCCTCCACCATTGACTTGGTTGAAGTGTCATGGTGGTTATGGGGGCAGGTACATGTACATCTCGTCCATTTGACACAGGTTGTTCACAGGTCCCGTTGTGAAAGCTTGTGCGCTGCGCATTAGTTTTGGAGCAGTGTGTGCTCAGTGCATCGGGGGAATGGCGAGCCATTGTGGAGCGTGGTGTGCGGGAACTGTGCAAGGTGCCAGGTGTGGCAGTACACCGTCACCTGCACACGGATGTACCCACTTCCCTACCTGCCACACCAGAGGACTATGAGTGTGCTGTTGTTGCGAAGGTGAGTAGCCCGCCCTCCACCCGAATGGCCCTGACGAACAATGAGTGAATGGACAATGGACAGTGGGTGATCAAGGCCGTGGTGCAGCAGGCGTGGTTGTCATCTAAAAAGGAGGCGTGGTTGCCATCTGACCTCCTCTTTTCAAGTGCGATAAGAAAGTTCTTTCGAAAAAAGTCAGATTTTACAAAGGAACCCTGGCAGAGCTGTACTCAACAGCACCTTTGGGGAGTAGGGGGTGCTTCGTGAAGGGTGCTTCTGGATCCTGCTTGTGTGCGGACTTTCAGCACAGGCAACATCAGCCAGGACTGCCATGCTGTAGGAAAGAAGATGAAGCCCTACATTGTTCACGGGGTGCCACCACCCAATAGCGCCCTGCCGCTCCCTTCTGTGATCCGAACCATGGCCCTGTGTTGAGCACCATGCCAACTTCGCTGTCTTGGGACCTCTGTGTGAAGTATGCTGGCGCCGGCATTGGAGGGACCCATGGGGCAGAAGCAACACGAGTCAACAGAGGGACAACGGACTTACTCTCACGGAGTAGAAACACGTTTCCCCGGTGGTTTGGAACAAGCAGCGTGCGGCATCCCCCTTCCGTAACCCATACCCCCACCCCCCCTCCTATGATTGGGCAAATTTGCATACGGTGGTTGCTGCCAAACCAAAAATTTCCTGGTCACCCTTGGCCCCAGTGAATTGAGGGCAACATTTTGCGCTGGCCCCATCCAAATCTAGCACCAACACGCGGGAGAGAGTGAGGGGTGGGGGGGCAACCCACCTGCCATCCTTGACCCCCTCTCCCTCCCTATAAAGGCCTGTGCCCCCCCCCCCCCCTGCCGTGCCATACAGCGGAGTTCCGAGACAAGACGGACCAAGAGGAAGGTGATATCATCGACCTGCGCCTTGTGCCCTTGAAGGATGTATGGAGACGCACTGCCGACGGCAAGACACTGGCAGCCCTGATGCTGTTTCAAATGCTGCAGTGTGTTTTTGCCTCCTGATGTGCTGCTTCATGTTTTTCTGTGCAGGGTGTACTGTTTGCTGCTGCCGCAGCGTTGGAAAGAGGGGGAGATGGATCCGAGGATGGTTTCACACTACTACTACTACTATGTTGTGTGCTTTATTGGCATTTTGTTGGGAGCCAGTGTGTTTCTTGCCAGGGAGCATTCAACCCAATCTACGCATTTGATGGTCGAAAGACGGCCGGTTGGCGTTTAGTCGGCAGCGTGTGGAGCTTAATCAACGATGGTTCGCATTTAGTTACTCTTGTGACAGTGGACGCAAGGGTCAGTGAGCACACCTGGGCAGTTATTCAACAACAGGCTGTTGTTCGTTTCTTTTAAAAAGAACATCTGATCGCTGAGTGGCACTGGAACTTAACTGGGCATGTCCCAGGCCTGAACAGATGCATATTGGTGGGTAACTTGCTGTGATACAGCCTCTTCCCGAGCGATGTACTTGTACGGCAACGAACGACTTTTCTGGTGGCAGTACAGAAGCTACGAGCTCCTGTGGCACCATGATACATCGGTTGTACCTCGTCGGGACAGAATATCTACCAGTCTACCGGTTTTCATCGGCGGGGCTGGGGGGGGGTTGAAGAGCACCAGACGGCGGTTTACAGATCACGATATTCCTCCTTCTTTCTGCTGAAGTCTTCTTCCCTCTTCCCTTTTTGCCGCATGTGGCAGCACGTTGCAAACAGAGGGCACCAGACAACTGTGGGCACGAACCAAGCTGTGGAACGTGGCGTGTGTGAAGCAATGCCGCAAAGGAAGGATGTCGCGGGATGTCACAAGGGTAAGAAAGCCGCATTGGTAATGCCAAACTGATTTTTGTGGCTTTTGAAAATCCTGGAGAAGGAGGACCATGAAGATCACTGCTCAAGGTGCATCGCAACATACAAAGTGGCTTAACAGGGGTTGTTTCTGGGTGCAACAGTTCTGGGGCTCTACTCTTTATCCCGAGGGGCCCCTCCTCTGCACAGTAGAAGGATGTAATTCCCTGTGTGTAGCCGAGCCCGTACTCTCTTCTCTTGGGAGACCCATGGTGTCGATGTATCAAGTGCACAACTGTCAGCCATTGATCTTGGATCAAAAACAACCTCCAATTTCTAATGTTCATTTTTTGTTCGGGTGCAGCGCATGCCCAGTTGCCTGATTGGTTGGAATTAATGCCGCTGTTGGTCTCTTGATTTGTATGCTTTGTCCCCTGTCTTCTGGAGGGGGGGCATTGTGTGACACTTCGTCCTGTTGATTTATCCTGGGACCCTGAGCAACCGGTCCGTCCTCTGGACGACGACGGGCCCAGTTCAGTTTGGTCCCCGTACTGTATGTGTTGTGCTGTCACTGTCTGCTCTGCATGGTCTCTTTTTCTGGTTGATGCAATGGAATGAAGTGTCACGCATGCGACCGTCACAATTGTTTTGCATGTCCCAGGGCCCAAAACAAGCTCCCACAATGCACCGTTGCACGGGGCACCGGATCTCCGACATGAGCGACGTTCTTTGTTCACAAGTTCTGTGTCATCTCAAGTGCAAATACAAGGGTGCACAACGTCAAGGATTTGCCATGCGGTTCTCTGGTGTTGGAGCAGTACTGTGACCAGTTGCATTGCCGTTGGGGTTGTCAGTGCTTCACCGCAGGTGGGTCGCGTTGCGATGCCTTCAGGCCTGTTCTTGGAGCTACGGGGTCGTCTCGATGTGATACGATTGTACACTGGCTCAGTATGAAAAGCAGGGGATGTCCGGGCCCCACTCTATGGGCTTGAACACGTTGTTGGTGCAATTGCAGATGCTCCCAACATGGGTTGCGATTGTTGCCGAAGGTTCGGCCCTCTTCAGCACCACTCCAATGCCCTGTCACATTCTCCGTTGCGTGTGTGCAGCACCGCAATGTTGTGGTAGATGTTGCCTGGCTGTTGGGTGTGGGAGGCTGTGCGTTCTGTGTAATGGCTGCGTTTGACGTTGTTCCCCTGGAGGTTGTGGCTTGCAGCGAGGGGAGGCGCCCGCATCCGCATCGCAGAACAGCCACTGAACCTCAAGGAGGATGGGGATCGCCAGGGGGGAAACTTGGCTGTCAAGGAAGGTGGCGAAGGGGGTGACACTTCTAATTTTCAAGGCTGACTTGCCCCCGTTGGTTCTGTTTTCTGTTGGGACTGACCTCGTCCATGTGGAGGGCTGTGCGATGAGAATCTCCAATGCTCATGCCATGCTCCATGGCACCAAACTGCCTCCCGACGGCCCATCCAGAGCGCCCCCATTAGGATGGATGCCGTTCTGTGCCTCAGAACAACCCTTTATCACATAAGCCACCCCAATCTCCTCTTGGGGACCCCCACACCTCATGTACTGACAAGCGCCACGTTACAACCAGAAAATCCAGGCCTTTGGGGCCTTCGGAGCAAAGGTTCGCTGATTGACAGGGAGGGGGACCGGGGAAGCGGCAGGGGGGCGGGGATCAAAGGCCCCCACCTTTCGGCCTGAGGCACAACACCTGGTGCAACCCCCTCCCCGCCTCACCTTGGGTCCAGCCAAGGAGGCAGCCCCCATCTCACCAACTGACCCCATGGGAAATTGTAGATACAAAATGGCTCTAGGTGCATTCGCTGATGACCCAAGACCCAGTCAGCTCTATACATGGCCCCGCCACCCCCCTCCTGGCATCCCCCCATGGGGGGAGGATGGGAAATTTGCTCCTGACAAAGTTGTCCACGAGCGACATTTCCCACCCCCTGGTACTGTCTGTCGCTTGAAACGCTGTAGTAGCAGAACTTGTGCAGCTGACGTCAGCCTGAGCAGACAAACGATTAGAATGGCCACCGGCTCAGCTGTCGCTTTTTTCGAAGTCATTTCCCCACTCCGAAGTGGGCTCAGCGCGTGGCCGAGTGGGGAAAGCCTTCGAGCCAGTGCACTGGGCTGTGGGGTCTCGGACTGGCTGTACCCGACACATCCGGATTCAGAAGATGGTTCGGACCAGTGCACCGCCAATGTCTCACCTGTGCCTGCCTTACTTGGCCCTTTTGACATGCTTTTGTGGGGGTCATGCTGGGGACTGGGCACCCCACTTTCCCACAAGATATCCAGGCAACTTGCTGTCCATAGTGTCCTGAAAAAAACCTCAGCAATGCGGGGGGGGGGGGGGGGAGGGGAGGTAGGGGAATGGGGGGAGGGGGGGGCAGAGATCCTCATTTTTCATATTTGCATTTCCTACCCCACTGATCCGGATTGTGTGTATTCTACACTTATGACGCTTTGGCTGTTCACACACGCACACAGGTGGTGCCAGGCTCATGTGACACCCACAGCATAGACCAGATCACACGCCATGTGTACAAAGTACATAGTGCATTCAGTGTGCGATAAGTCACCATACAGGTTTGCTGGTCCACTGATCTGCAAGCTCTATTTGACAGCCACGGTACAGACCGTACCGCACGGTGCATGCGTACGCATATTGCATTCCGAGTTTGACAATGTTCAGTTTTGCAGCTGGCAAGTCTCATGTGTCGTTTAGGAGGAGCTCGCAATGTGGTGCTCTGATGAACAACCAGCACTGCCCCAATCATCTTTCCACAGACCTGGGCAAAAGGCGCCAAGGGCCAGTCCCAGCCCTCGATAAGACCATCTTCCTCATGCCTCTGTGCACTCGGGACTCGCCCCCCCCCCCTCCCCACCCTGTGACACACTCGCAGCCGCCGCAATACGGGCGGTCAATACAGCCCCGCAATAAAGGAGGGGGAGGGTTCCTGGCCAGCAGCTCAGCCCATGCCCGGCGTACACGCCAAGCCAAAGGGAAGTCCGCACACGCAACACCTGGAGTGCTTTCCCCTGATTCTGGTGCCAGGACCCCAATCTGTCCATACTTTCAACGCTCCATGTGACACTCCGGCCTGGGGGCCATTGGATTCGAGTGCCATGCATTGTGGTGCCGGCCAAAATTCTTTGGGTCAAAACGGGCTACAGCATTTTTCACTGAATTCCAGACAAATGATGGTTCTTCCGGAACCCCCTCGCCACGCCGATCCGAAAAAAATCCTGCAGGGGGGGGGGGGGATTTCGGGAGGGGAGAATTTCGCGGGGAAAATTTCGCCGCTAAGAAAAGTGGCGAAAATTTCCCCCTGTCGAAATTCTATTGCCTTCGGCAAGTCCACCTCGCAGAGAATCTACTCCAAGCAACACACACACAAAATAGGAAAAAACGATATGAATATGGCCTAAAACATGCTTTACATAGCTTGGATGGTCATTTTAAGTGATCACGGTATCAGAAAAATAAGTTTCGAAAACTTCGACTTTTGAGCTGCCCAAGGTGAAAAACTGCATAAGCAGGTTGTGCACCCCTCCTGTGGGAGCCCCCCCCCCCCTCCGCCGGAGCTAATACCCAAATAGGGTGAAAAACACATAAATACGGGCATTCGTCTTTTAGCATCCACTGGCCTATGCACAGAGGTCGAGGGGCGGGGAGGTGGGCCGAGTCGAGTTTGGACGCCCGTGTCCTCCCCTACAGGCCCCCCGCCTGTGCCCGCACGGCGCCAGGAGGGACGAGGCGGTCATGACTAAGTCACTTCCGAGCTCGTCCTCCCGTGCTGCCGCCGCCGCGGCGCCCTTGCCCTCCGGGCTGGGTTACCCGGCGTCCCAGAGGACGGGCCCGTCAATGGGGTCTACTGCTGGCCGCCCCCCGCCGCTTCGCGCCTCCTCCCTGGGCCAGCCACAGGCCAAGGCCCTGAAGCGCGCCCTTGTACCCACCCCATGTCCCCCCATCGCTCCATCTTTGCGCGGCTGTCATCCCCGCATGCGGCGTGCGCTCATACCAACCCCAGGCTGGCCGCAGGCCAAGGCCCTGTGCCGCGCCCTCTGACTCCACCTGGGTGGTGGGGGGATGGCTGCGGTGCCCCTCCGCCCACCGGAAGAACTCCTCGCTCGTGCCGCCGTGCACGGCGGACAGGGGCAGGGCAACCCCCCCTCCCCGCGGCTTGAAATAGCCGCCATAGCCCACTTTGGGCCGAAACCTGCCCCCGTGTGGGTCACACATCTCGGGTAGGGGGAAATTTGGTCCCGGGCATAAAACCACCCCCAAATGGGGGATAAAACGACCCTTAAAACCAACCCGGGTGACTTTATGCCCACTGTTATGGGGGATGAAACCACCCCTTTTGGGGGATGAAACCACCCCCCTTTGTTAAAACCACCCCCTTCGGGGGGATAAAAGTTTTATGCCACCAAAGCAAAAAATGACACAACACGGCAAAACAAAGCAAAACAATCTAAACCAAACAAATCTGAAGAGTGCACTGTGCGAAACGATACTTATATGGCTTGATAGCATGATATCCACACACTTAAAAGCCCCTCCACAACAAAAACCTCCTGGAGCCGGGTCATCCCTGTCATACCAGGTTCTGACTGAGCAGCAACAATTCCACAACTCTGCCTCAGGGCACTGAAAGCCCGCAGGCCCTGAGCCGATGCTTATTCCATCAATGAATTGGTATCGGAAGAAGATTCAGGCCTCCTGTGCAGTAGCCCACTCCAGGGCTAGCCCTCTGCACACCCTCTGCATTAGCCCCCCCCCCCCCCGCCTCCCCCCCCACTCCATACAAGTTTTTCATGTGTCTTCCAGTGTGCTCGTTGTGTGTGGTCACCAGGACTTCTTCCTTTGTGCTTGAGCAGGACATGTGAACAGCTTGCGGAATGATAATACAGATGCTTTGCCCACCAGCGACACAAAGAAAAATCCCTCCCTGGCACCCGGATGATCCCTGATCCCCCCATCTTTGATCCCTGACTCAGGAAGTAAAGCAGGGTGCAGAACGGGGTGTGTTGACAAATGAACACCAAAGGAGTGAATCTCAGTTGACTGGGCTATAGTGGGCTTTCCAACGTGCATGGGATGATCTACTGCTCAACTAGCTGAGACGTGAAACGCTTCCTCTTGTGATACACCATCCTGAATTCCTGTCTCTGCTGCCCTTTGGGGCCAGGCTTCGTTCAGATGACCTTCACTAACACAAGTAACACAGACACAGCACAGAAAAATTTCATGTCGGCAACATCCCTGACCTGTTGAAGTCCAAAAATGTGTGGAACCCGAGGGCAGGGGGCAAAAAGGCGGGGGTGGCCAGGGCGGGAGGGCAGGAGAGGAATTCATAGGTTTTTATTTTTATATCCCACCCTGCTCTTTCGGACCCCTTGAGTGCCTGGGCGCCCTCTCCTCCCCCCCCAGTAGGGCAAGAAGGTGAAACCTGCCTGCTCAGGCACCCAGCCATCAAACAACACCTGTGTAACTAAGAAAGGATGGTTCGCCAAAAAGGAAAAAATAAAATTTGCAAAGCGGTGCTGGCAGTGGCCCCGTGTGTTGAACTTACTTTTGTTTGTTTCTTGTTTGGGGCTGGTTGCTTCGGGGAAGGGGTCGACAGCAGGGGGGAGGGTTTTAAGGGGTATGTGCGCCTGTCAGTGACTGATAGGGTCCCCCCTGATGGGGGGACCTGTAGCAACACACATGAGGTGGTGTCCTGCACACCTGAATAGCCGTCCTGCATCCACCAGAACCACGGAAAACCCAATATCCACTGGTAAAAATAGTACTTCGACGCCTCGCGGGACAGCCTGCAGGATGACCGGACCCTGGGTCTCACGCGGGTGCCAACGCGGTGCCAGCAGGCAGCGGTGGCCCTCGTGGGCACACTCGTCCACCACCGCTCAACCTCCGTGCGCGCCGAGGTCACCAAGATGTTCTGGGAAATAGCCGGCGCGCACGGAATATGTCCCGAGGTGCACTACCACGTCCCGGAGTTCGCAACTCTAGCGGGGGGTGACTGGGTCCACCGCATACCCCGGGCCCTGGCCGCCCTGGGAGTGGGGCTGTACAACCCCATCGCGTGGCCCAGGGCGGCCCATGTCCAACTACAGTCCCCGCCGGGCAACATCGTCACGCTGCGCACCGCCAAGCTGCGACACCGCGACACGTGCCGCCTGACGGTGCCGCACACAACGCCGTGGCATGGGCACCACGGGCCACGCCACCCCTTCCCCGACAACGACGACCCGTGGCCGACGGCGGTGCGGGAATGCCTCAACCAATGCGCCGATGAACACCTCCACTATTGCCGCCGCGAGCAGGAGCCCACCAACCACCACGGGTGGTGCGACGCCTTGGTCCACCTCTTCCACACCACCGGCACGCGGGACCCCCGCCTGAGACTCGTCCACCCCACGAGGGCTAAGCAGGACGCCCACACCGGCCCACGGGCGACCCCGGACGGCCTGCACCTCCACGTCGGGGGCTACCGCCGCCGGGGCGGCCTATCCCCCCCCACGCGGGGGGCGGCGTACCACCCGCTGGCAGCCCTCATGTACATCCTCCACGACGTACTCGCGGAAAGCGAGCACCAAGAGCCTAACGCGGATGTGGCATGGCCCGAGCCCCTGCGCCCCCGGCCCCACGCGCCGACGCCGTTGTGGTTGGTGACCACGGACGACCAATGCACCCAAGCGGCGGGGCAAGCGCAGCTCCGGGCCGAGTGGGTAATAGTGGAGGTGGGGGCAGGCCAGCCCAAACCCCGTGGACTCCCCCGTGGCACCGCCCTGCTGGTAGCTACGGGGGTGCCGCACGACCCACACATGGCAGTGCACGCGCTGGAGGACCAGCCGGAGGACACGGGACACCTGGTGGTGCACCAGCGCGGAGGCCCGGTGTGGCTCAAGGAACATGTGACAGCACTTCGGTCCTGGGCAAGCACGATCGCCGGAGCGGAGATCCGGCTGCACAACCACCCGGCGATCAGCCCCGGCGACACCAGGGCGCTGAGCGTGGACCAACTGACCCCGAGCCACCCCGACGTCCGGTGGCACTCCGCCGACCTCAACGCGGGGTGGCTCAGCCCCACCGGGTACTACTGGATCCCGGAGGCCTAGGGCCACACCTCTTCCGACGCGTCCGGGGGCGGACCCTGCAAACATGCCACCAGCGTCGCTCTCGCCGCCGACCTCACCCGCACGTGGGCGGTGGCTGTCTCGAGCACTGTGCCCGACGGGGAGGGGGTGGCCGCCTCCCTCCCCCTACAATACGGTGCCCACCGACCATGGGTCCACACGGTGGACGCCGAAGTCATCCTCCACCTCCTGCGGCACGCAGATTGCGAGCGGACCACGGGGGTCCCCGCGGGCGCGGCGAAGGTGGTCAACCAGATGCCCCTACGGTGGCTCCGGGACGGCCTGTGCGCGCGAGGGCGACACGCCGGGCACCCGTTCTGGTATGTCCGAGCCACCTCGCACCACAGTGACGCCCTACTGCACAAGGCGGACTGGGCGGCGTCCCAGGACACCGTCCTGCAGAAAACGCCCCCGGACCCTGGCCACGCCCAACTCATTGTCGCCGGCCGTGACGGCCATCTCGATCTACGGACCCCCACGATGCGGGTGCTCGGCGAGGTCGCGCAGCGGGCTCAGAGGGACCATGCGCTGACGCACCGGGGACACACACCTTTGGGCGCGGCCCACGCCACAGCCTATGTCCACGACCGGGACCTCACCGCGACAGCCACCAACCGCCGGGCGCTGCGGGCCCGAGACGGCCACACGCCGGTGCAGCGCAGGCTCCGCGTCCGTAAGGAGCGGCTCTCCGGCGTCGCCGTCATCCCACAACCGTGCCTCCTATGCGGCGGCCCGGAGGAGACCCCGGTGCACATGCACGTGGCGTGCGCCCACTCACAGCTCCTCTGGCCCCACTACCGCCAGGCGGTACACGAGGCGGCCCGCCACCTCCCATCCGGGGACAAAGCCCTGTGGGTGGAGTAAGAAAAAGTCACTGCCATGTCTTTCTTGGAGGGCTTGAAGCCTTCTTGAAGCCCCCCTTAAAACCCTTTTGTTGATGCTGAGACAAACTTAAGTGTTTTTATCTCTCTTTTGTTGCCTAAAGTACACTTTCTCAAAGTAACTAGGGTTGTGACCCTAGCCCCCCATGAAGTTCACCCCTACCACTCAACTGAGCGGAGGTACCTTCCTTCATGGAGGATATACCGAAATAAAACAGGCATTTCATGCTTTAGGCCTTGGAGGTTAAGCCTAGTGGTCTCCCACCCCAAGACCTCTATACTCAATTGTTTCTACCACTTATTGTGGTCCTACTTTGTAACTGTTTCTGAATTCAGTTGCCTGGCCAAGTCATTTTCTGTGTGGTCCTGACATCTATGCCCCACATTCCTAACCAGCACCATTTCACCCAAAAGAGTGCACATGAAGTGCCTAATGCAATCTCTGAGGCAAGAGTCAGACCAATTTTCATATAAAATCTTTTGTATTATCCATTTGTGATTGAATCTATGTGTATAAACCTGCTTTGTCTATCTGCAGCCCTTCTGTGTTACACTGGATTCCAAAACCAATCATTGATTCGATCCACATCCTGTCCTTGCTCTACTTGCTGCTTTGGTTTGGGTTTTCAACTACAAAACCTGCAGGAATACATCAAAATATCTAGGGCATAATTCAAGGACATCTTTCCGGTAGCAGAGACAGTCCCTTGTGACCTTTTGAACCGACCCTGAGAAGAAGTGCAACACAAAAGCTCAACAACAAGTTCATCATGTCCACGCCAAGCGTCAGGACCTGGCCCATCCGAACTGTCCAAGTCCAAATGGGCAGCATGGCCCACCCAATGAGTGAACCACCTTACCGAGCTCCACATCATCTCAGTGGCGCATCTGGGTCCCAAGGAGATCCAGAACGCAGAAGGGCGGAAGAAAATAAAGGCCTTACCACCGAGGCCTTAGCAGCACACGGTGGAGACAGCTACAGTCACCTCCACAGACGTGTAGCTGCCTCAATATCAAGGTCCAATTGTCCAGCTTCATCCTCAACTGCCATTGAAGGACCCGAGGAGTATGAGGAGCTAAGGAAGAAGATGGATGAGTACATCCTACATGAGGAGTACTATAAATCCATTCGTGGGGAAGATGGAGAGGAGCCATTGGCTGTACATGGATGCAGACCACGTACAGACCTAGGGTCCTACGCACACGCTGGTCCTCCGTCCACTGCATCCCTGCCAAGACGACTAAGACCTGAGTATCCAAGACCATGTTGTCCAACCCCAAGGGCTCCCGAAGTGGACCCGACTCGAGTCGAAGAACAACATCATCCAAGGCCAACCTACGGTGCCCTGGATCATACGGCCGAGCTGTTGGCCAAACTCCTGTCTGGATCAGAAGATCCAGATGTGACGGCCCTATCGGAGGCCATTAAGGCTAAACTGGGTATTGCAGAACCCTTACCCAAGCCAGAATTGCCCTCTCTCTCTCCAGGACTGAGTACCCTGGCCGAAGATCTCAAGAGATCAAGGGTCTCAAGGCTGTTGCGTAAGGTCACCTGCCCCAGCCCCTTTCACCCCCGTGCCAGGACAGTGCCTATGGCTGATCTACAGGACGTGCCTGTCACAGAGATTGAGAGAAGAGGCCTGTCAGCCCTGGCACCTCTTTCCGGGGGGTGGGACGACGGGCAAACCAATTGCCCAGGCGAACATCCAGCTGGAACTGCCGGAGTTCGACCCCAAAAATCTGCCCGAATGGGCAGAAGAATTTGCAGAGTTCCTTTTGTTGACTAGCCAATCCCATGTGGATGTGGCCACCAAATGTTCACTGCTAAAACGCTCATGCAAAAAGAAGTTTTTGCAAAAAAAGGTAAAACAGATTGTGAAAAGCTATTCTACCTGGGCAGAGGTACTCCTGAGGTTGGAGAAAACATTCCCAGTCTATGAGACTGACCTCAGCGTACGCACACAGATCGAGGAGCTACCTATGCTCCCTGAGTTTCCATCCGCTGCGCGAATTTCTGAGTATGTGTGCGACTTGGAGTACTTGTTTTCGAGGATGAACGTGGGCTGCTACGGAGCCACTGAGCCCCACCTGCGGCTCATGAGTAAGATCCCCCAGCGTACGTGGGATGAGTGCCGCTCCACCTCTGAGAGGAAGAGCAAGACCCACTCGTACGATGAACTGGTGGATCTCTTGATTGAGCTAGCTCTTGAGAGAGAGAATGACTCCCACATCGAGAAATTCCTCAAGAAGCATTTGGGACGAGGTGGTACCCCTACCCCCGAACGTGGCGAAGGGAAGGGGCATAAAAATCCCACTAACACCAACCAGGGAGGTGGTAAAGGGAGGGGCAACCTACGTGCCATGAACGAGGTTCAACCTGATGCAGGCACGCCCCCCCTGTTCTACTGCCGACCTGTCAATGACAAGGGGGGACCTTGTCATGCCTCTGACTGCGATCTCCGCAGTGGCTGTATGCTGCAGATGAAACGTCAGCAGCATACCAAAGATGGGAAAACTGTGACCCATCGGGACCATTTCAGGTGTACCATCACCTGTGGTTACTGTGGCAAACGTCGTCACTACGAGAACGAATGCCACATCAAGAAACGCGAGAGTGACAAACTCAAGCGTCAGGAGGCGGAGCGCCAAAAGACCCAGACGCCCGCCAGAAATCCCCCGAACGGGGATAAAGGTGGTAAAGGAGGTGGCAAGGGGGGTGGCAAAACTGGACCCCCTAACCTCGAGAGGCGCTCATCAGCGCCCGTTGCGACACCCACTCTTGCTGCTACACCCGTTCCTGCCGCAGGTGACCCTAAGAAACGCCCCCAAGGGGATAACGCTACCCCTGAGGGGAATAATTCCAAGAAGAGGCGCTTGGCCTGGATGGCCAAGTCCCTCATGGCTGCAGGGGTGGATGTGAAATTCCCTGATGAGGAATAGGGGGGCGGCTCTGAAGAGGAGGACTTGGTTTTCTGGATCCTGGTGAAAATCGGGGATCAGGTTTTTCGAGCGGTGCTTGATACCGGTGCAACACTTTCCATAGTGGCCCGGCGCCTGCTTAAGACTTTCAGAAAAACTAAGACCGTGGCCATAAGAGTAGGGGATGGGCGTACCATCCATTCCTTGGGGGGGGTCGATGTGACAATATGTCTGGGCGACGAAACCGTGACCGAACACTGCAGAGTGTTCGACACGGACGCCTTTGACATCGTCATTGGCACTGACTTTCTACGAAGAAACCCCCAGGTAAAAATGCTGTCCCTACAGCGTCCCTATTCTTTGCACTGCGACTTTGGCAGTGGGCTATTCTCCGTTCCTTTGGAGCTGTCAGGACGAAAAGAGTCTGGGCTGCGCTACGCAGCCAAGACGAACTATCGTACTGAAAACTACCAACTGGCCCGTCACGTTCTTGAAAATGGACTGGCGGCCCTTCAGGTAAACCTGGATGAGATCCAGGTGGAATTGTTTGCGAGCCAACAACAGCACATCATGCAGTTGTACTGCTCGAAACAACTGAACAATGCTTTCCGTTTCTTCTGGAAAGCAATGGGCCTAGCGTATGCTAACACTCCCTTCTCCCTGCTCGCGAAGGTTCTAACCAAAATCGCTTATGAGGGAGGAAGGGTTGTTATGTGCACCCCTAACTGGGGTTGCTCTGGTGAACATGCTTACTGGCGCCGTATGCTAGATCGAATGACTGTGGGAAGAGAGCAACTCCCTGACGGCCCCATCTATGTGCCTCAGGACTCAGACACAGCTATGCAGGCCCCTGAGTGGGCCAGTTTCCTGTCCATCGTCGATGGATCTCTCAATCCTGTACCCCTGTGTGACCTAGACCAGGTGCTACTAAAAGAGGTCATGGCCGAAAATCGTGGCCTGACCCTTTATGATCTCCAAAATCGATCACCTGAGCACCTATCTGCCACACTTACAGGTTGTGAGTCTCCTGATGACTATCTTGAACGTGCAGCTGTAAAAGAGGATGCTGACGACCAACTGTCTGAGATCGCCAGCACTATTCCCTCTGTTGATCCCAGCTGTGTTGACCTAAAACATAGTGCTTTCCTAGCCCAGCTGTTGCTAGAGGAGGTAGATCTAGAGTCAACCTCTGAACCCGCTTCCCCTGTTGGGAAGCCAGTGCTACACATGCAGCCTGTGCACACAGGTGAACCCGTGGCCCGGAGTGCTGATGCTCTGGCGCGGCCTGCTGCTAATAACATGCCATTGTCTGAGCATGACCTTCAAGAACTCCGACGGCTGTTGTACCTGAAGGCTGAAGGTATTGAGCGCCAAGAGCGGCTGCAATACCTCAGACAGACCTGGAAATACTCCATTTGGTCTGAGGAGGACGATGAGTCCTATACGCTGCCTGATCCTGAGATACCTCTAGTGTATTCTCTACACTATGGGCAACAATGTCCCCCTGAGTGGGACGATGGTACTGTGCCTGCCGAAACTGCTGATCGGCAGAAAAAGAAAGAACATGGAAAAAGCAACCTCCATGCTGAGGAGGATTTCCTTCAGAAACTCGAGAGTCTTAACCTTGACCCCCGCCTGAAGAAACTGCTGATAACCTATGAGGAGGTGTTCGGCGCCTTGCCGCCTCCCCTTTCTTGTAAAAAACTGGTCCAGATGGACCTGAAATTGAAACCAGAATTTGAAAAGACACGAGTGAGGCGTCGTCCCTATCCCGCTCCACAGGAACAGGTTGAAGAAATCGAGCGCCAGATCCAAGAATGCATTGATGCTCGCCTCGTTGAAGAGTATAAACAGGGGGACTATCCCTATCACTGCAGTCCCTGTTTCCTTGTTGCGAAACCAGGATCGACTGCCCTACGTCTTGTTGTAGACTATGGTGAGGTCAACAAGAAAACCCAGAACCATTCAGGGAGTATTCCTAACATGGAAAACACCCTGGAGCGTATTGCCAAATGCAGGTATAAGACCAAAATGGACAAACGCTCTGGTTTCTGGCAGGTGGACCTAACCGCCGCAGCTCAGGAGCTGTTGGCCTTTATAACCCCTAAGGGTCGTGTCTTCAAGTGGAAGGTTATGCCTTTCGGGGTGGCTAATGCCCTAGCGCTCTTCCAGGAGCTTATGAACAAAATTCTGTACATACTGAGACGCAGGCCTCTAGTACAAGAGTTGATTTCTCGGGGTGCAGAAATGGAGGCTCACATCGACGACGTGAGTTTGGGTACTAATACCAAAGAGGACCACGTCCTTCTCCTCCGTGGATTTTTCATTGTCTGTCAAGAAAACCATCTCCGAATCAAACTCGAAAAATGTGAGTTTATGAAAGAGGAGATGGAGTATTTGGGTTTCGACGTGGGGTATGGCTGGTGGAAACCAGCCTCGTCTAAGATGCAGCCCCTATAGGACATGCAGATTCGCGATGACCCTAAGAAGGGTCTACACGATGTGAGGAGTTTTGTGGGCGCCTGTAATTTCTATCGGCGTCACATCCACAATTTTACTTACTCCTCTGCACCCCTCACTGACCTGATCAAGAAAAATACTCCCTCGAGGTGGACCTCCAGAGAGGAAGAGTGTTTCCAGGAGTTGAAGAAGAAGATTGCCTCCTCCAACTGCCTGGGAGTGCCCCGCCCTGAGGGCGAGATAGTCCTGATCACTTATGCCAGTGATGTAGGGGGGGGAGGTACGATCTATCAATGGCAGGAGCTTAACCCCGCTGAACTAACTCACTGCCATTATCGTACTACTGGACTGAACCGTGATGGTTCGTTGAAACATGACTATCCTACCAGTGAGTGGCGACTGGTGCCACTAGGACACTGAAATTGGAAATGGAACCAAGCGCGTTCCAACTACAGCACCTATGACCAGGAACTCCTGGCCGGTATGTTGGTGCTATCGTCACAATCCCGACTCCTGGGATCTAACCCTATTGTCTGGCTGTGTGACCAGGAGCCTGTGAAGTCTTTTCAGAAGGGCCCACCACCAGAAAAAGCAAAGCTAAAACGGTGGTGGACTTACGTGAGCCAGTTCAGGCTGACAGTGCATCATATCCCCGGGATTAAGAATGAACTGTCTGACTATATATCGCGCAACAACTTCGATGCGCTTATTGGTGAGAGCTCTGAGGCGCTCGCCAAAGAGGCTTTCTAGCGTATGGATGTCCAGCTTGACCTGTCCTGCTGGAATCCTGGAGGGTTGGAGTCTAACCGACTATCAGTCAGAGTATGAAGAAATTCTCCAAACCCTCAGCACTGGTCTCGAACCCCGTGTCATTGACGGGCACCAGTGGTAGAAAAAACAATCAGTACCTGTTCTACGAGGACCGAATTGTGGTGCCTGAGGCACGACTGGATGGGTGCCTACAGTGGTCCCATCTCAGTTCTGGTCACACTGGCGCTAATCGCTCAGTGGACTTCTTCCGTGAGTGTTTCTACTCTAGTCTAACCCTGACTGAACTGAGGTCGCGTATGCAGACCATTGTGGATGCTTGTGGCTGTCATGCCAGCAAGCAGAGCGACAGTAGGGATGGGGGCCTGATCTCCAGCTTACCCATACCCTATTGTGCTAACTCTCTTCTCTACGTGGATTTCATCCACGGCCTACCACGCTTTGGCGGCTATGATAGTTGCCTCGTGGTCACCTGTGGTCTATCTCGTTTCACCCGTGTGTTCCCTTGCAATAAGAAAATCACAGGCGAGCACACTGTGAAAATGTTGGTCGAACAATGGTTCGAACCCTATGGAGCACCTAAGCAGGTGCACTCTGATGAAGATGTACGTATCCGCAGTGACACTGGGTGGTACAAACGAGTGCTCAATGCCCTCAACGTGGAGGTAACCACAGGTGTGCCCTATACCCACACGTCTAACCCTCTCTGTGAGAGACAGAACCGTGTGGTGGAGCAAAACTGAAGAATCCCGATGAAACAGGAGCGCACCAAGGACTGGGTACGCCTAGTGCCCTGAGCAGTGCTGTCGATGAACTCACAGCGGAGCTCTTCTACGGGTTTCACCCCCCACGAACTGTTCCATGGAGGGCGACCTGCTTGGTTCTTCAAAATCCCCTTTCGTGAGGACTTCAAGAGCCCTGTGGGAGATTGGCCGGAACACAAGCAGTCTCTGGCTAACCAGGCTGGTACTAACCTGAGGCACATTCGTGACCGTGAACAGAGCTGACGGAACCGCCTACGGCAACCTGCCAGCTTCAAGGTAGGTGACCTTGTTTTGGTACACCATTCACGCCTACCCTCCTGGCCACGTAACTGCCTACAGGACCCTTACTTTGGACCCTATCGTATCATCAGGATAGATGGATCCAGGATCCATGTCAGGTGCAGTCCACGTCTAGGTGGTGAACTGCTGTGTGCACCTAAGCAGTTGAGGCACTATCACTCCCCTGACGACTTGTCTTGGGATGAGTGGCGCCTCAGCGACAGTGAGATTGAACGTATAGACCTAGAGAACGCAGCGAGTCCAGAGGAGGCAGACGAACTCGAAGAGATGACTGCCGATGAGATGGCAGTCGATGGTTACTACGTGGTTGCAGGTATTGCTCGCCACGAGTATAAACAGGGCTGGAAATTCCTTACCCTGCGGGATAGCTATGGGTTGTCTGAGGCGACCCGGGAACCTATGTCAGCCTTCATACAACCAGAACGGAGTATCAACCCCATCTTCCGCACTTACCTCGTTGAGAACAACGAGGGGCAGCTCCTAACCCGTGCTGAGACTATGTCCCAGCGTAAGAAGCGCAACTAATCTCCCTGTGTCAGTCTGTGCCCTGCAGACCCATGCCTATGGTTTCCAGCGTGAGCCAGGTGGCCGCTTATCATGATTGCAGCCACCCAGCGAGTGTGTGCCTTGTTGACCATGTGTTGCATGGGTACTGCCCTAATGTAATGACCTTGGTGAGCCAACGAAGAACGGTGGCTTACTACACCAGGGGGGAATGACAAGCAAGGTGTTATGAGGCAAGGTGTGTCTTCCCTCCTTGGGGACGAGCGAGCCCACAGTTAGGACCCCATGACTGGTCCAGACCCATGGGGTTCTACCCTTCCTTACTGGGTTTACCATACCCCTATGTGTGCTACGTATGTCTGTGTGTGTCTCACTTCTCTCCCCAGCGTGGCTCCCGGAGACCGGGCTTCGCTGACGTCGGACCGAAGGTCCTAATCAGGTACTATTACCACTCCTATGGCGCCCAATTTCTGTGCTGGCGCCTATCCTTGGGGTAGGACGGCAAAAGCCCTACCTACTAGAGGGAAGGGGTGGCCAAGTGTGCTAAGGGCATACAAAACGCCCATTTTTGCTACAGGCCAAAAGCTAACGCACTCCCCTGCCCACGAGGAAAACCACGCGGGACAGGAGACACCACTACACTACACTCACTAACGCCAGCACCGGCCTTCGAAGGCAGGGTGAGCACTCATCACTTGCACTCACCTCCTGCCAGGCCTGCTGACCCTAACCCCTACACACGCTACTGGGTGCTGCTGACGAAGATCACTCAGGCCCTAATGGCCCTCCTGTGAAGAAGACAAGAGAACACAGCGCTCCTAAGCAGCTGTGACCTAACAGGGGACGCCACAACGCGTTTCCCCTGCTAGCGCTTGGAGGGAAGGGGTGCTCTCGTTGCGTGCACAGCGCAGAAGTCGTTGAAGTCAAACTGCCCGCGCCAGTACTGGCTGAGGCACAGTGATTTGATTTATGATCAGCGCCCCTGTTTTGCTGGGGCAGAAAAATGGATAGCCGCCGAAGGCAGCTGCTGCGTGCACCAATCACCCTTAACCTCTCCCACCTGTACAACAGAGGTAAATGAAGGGTTGTTTGCGGCGGAGGAACCAAGCCACACTCCAGGTATTATACCCTTCTCAGTGTGACCTATAATACACTGTCCGCAAACACGCTGACGGATCAGCTCCCCTGTCAAGCAAGCAAGCTCTAAGAGACTCCTCAGGTTCTCTTAAAGAACGTACCGAGGAGCCTCTGGGTAACCTAAACCAGGTTTACCGTGCGCAATTCGCGTCGCCTACCCTTTAATGCATCATCTGCACGCAGGGAAGGGAGGCTGAACCACTGACTCAACCAGGAGGTGAGCTCCTCCTGGGCCAACCTACCTTACTCACCATGCATCGTGTGAATGCCGAATTGAAACGAACACAAAACAAGCCTAAGCGTTTTAAGCAACCCTACTTTAACGCCACGGCCGCACACGAACAAACGCTTTCTTTACTTACCTGTGAAGAAGAAGACAAGGGTGAATTTGGGATACAGGTAAAGCGTCACAGCGTGTGGATGCCTCGATTAGGCACATGCATCGCGAGCACAGCGCATATTCTAACCCTACGTGCGCGCTGCGCGCTCCATTCGCATCACATACCTTTCATTCCTGTTTTTACCTGTGCAGAGCACGAGAGAAGAACATCCGACCCCCCAACGAGCACAGCGTTGACAACCCTAACGTTTTGACGAAACAACCAACACAAACGCAATGCGTGAGTGTGAGGTGACACTGACATACCTGAGAGATGGGTTGTTGACCTGCTCTGTGTTGTGGGCTGAATTTGAATACTTGACTCTGAAGTTTATAAAAATTTTGATGCAACTGTGCAAAAATTTCCTTTAAAACTTTAAAAAACTACGGCTCATACCTTCTTTTCCAAAAGCCGCTTACGCTTGCGCAACCCTTTTCTTGGAGTCCGCTTCCTTTGCGCTTGTCTGCGACTTTGAGTTATGTGTAAAAATGACGATTTCCCGCGTGGTTTCGTCGATTTTTAACGGTTTCACTTGCTAAATCGCAACCCCTTCCGCTAAACCGCAGGAATCACTCCCTGCTGGTTACATTTTCTATTTTTTCCAGCTCCGCGGGGTTTGTGTCCTCCATTGGGAGTATTGCTCCGCCCTGGCCCTTGGTCAGGACGTATACTAAAACGCTGTTTCTACAGCGATAGCCGTCCGCATTAGAGCGGTCGACTGTACCCTAGTGGGCAGACACATGTGCTCTAGGGAAGGAGTCCTGGGTTCAAACCCCACTACCCCCAAACTTTTTCCAAAGGTTTTCGTCGCACGCCGGCGACGTTTGAGGAATGCCCCATCGAAGGGACATCATTCACGGTACATTACACTGTTTTTCAAGGGTACGTACAGTGTGATAGGCTTCTATGAAGTGATGAGGATGTTTTTGGTAAGTTTAATGCATTTTCTGAGGTAATTTTGGGAATATTTGAGCCTTTTTCCTTGGTCCTACTAGCTTAGCTAACTAGTACTCCAGGGGGGAGTAAGAAAAAGTCACTGCCATGTCTTTCTTGGAGGGCTTGAAGCCTTCTTGAAGCCCCCCTTAAAACCCTTTTGTTGATGCTAAGACAAACTTAAGTGTTTTTATCTCTCTTTTGTTGCCCAAAGTACACTTTCTCAAAGTAACTAGGGTTGTGACCCTAGCCCCCCATGAAGTTCACCCCTACCACTCAACTGAGCGGAGGTACCTTCCTTCATGGAGGATATACCGAAATAAAACAGGCATTTCATGCTTTAGGCCTTGGAGGTTAAGCCTAGTGGTCTCCCAGCCGAAGACCCCTATACTCATTTGTTTCTACCACTTATTGTGGTCCTACTTTGTAACTGTTTCTGAATTCAGTTGCCTGGCCAAGTCATTTTCTGTGTGGTCCTGACATCTATGCCCCACATTCCTAACCAGCACCATTTCACCCAAAAGAGTGCACATGAAGTGCCTAATGCAATCTCTGAGGCAAGAGTCAGACCAATTTTCATATAAAGTCTTTTGTATTATCCATTTGTGATTGAATCTATGTGTATAAACCTGCTTTGTCTATCTGCAGCCCTTCTGTGTTACACTGGATTCCAAAACCAATCATTGATTCGATCCACATCCTGTCCTTGCTCTACTTGCTGCTTTGGTTTGGGTTTTCAACTACAAAACCTGCAGGAATACATCAAAATATCTATGGCATAATTCAAGGACATCTTTCTGGTGGCCTCGTGGCGCTCCGCAGGCGCCACATGGACGGAAGTCTTCTGCTCCGGACTGGTGCCCGAGGACGCGGAGGCGCAGCTCCGCGCCATAGCCCGCTACGACCCGCCGGGAGGGACCTCTTTGGACGATTTCCCCCACCACATGCTCCGGCCCGGGGACTTCGCATGGGAGCTTCGCAACCACCGGCTGGAGCAACTCCTGCGCAAGCCCCTAAGCGCGGTGGCCCGGGCGCACCGATGGCTCACTGCGGCAGAGGGCGACCACCCCCCCCGTCCCCCGCGCCCTGACAAGGACTTCGTAGCCTCCCTCCGTGTCGTGAATGGCACTCTGAAGTGCCCACCACAAGAGGGCCCCCACCCGTACCAGGACCTGCCGGGGGGGTTCTCAAAGCACCTACAAGACGCCCTCTTCCCACCGTGGATCATCGGGCGCGGCTCCATGACCGCGTGGGAGGCACGCATAGTGGGTGAGGAATGGGCGCGCGAGTGGAGCCGGTGGTGCGCCGCCACGCGCGCCCCGGAGACCCCTGCGCAACGATACGCCGCCATCCCGCTCGAGGGATAGGGGCCGGACACCCGGCCGAGACCCACCGTGATCCGCGGGGCGGGACCTGACCACCCGTGGGACGCGGCGACGGGGGACTGGCTGCAAGCGGCCCCGGGGCCGCAAACGGGATGGACTGGGGACGTGTCCTCACTCGTCAGGACACCCGTCCCCCCCGCATCGTCCTTCACGCCGCCAACGTACTCCGGGCTACGGAGATACGCAAATGGGGACACGCCGCGGCCACCGTCCGGTGGCATCCCCCAAAAGACGGGGCTGCCCAGCTCGCTGTGGCGCACTTCAAAGCTGGGGGGCCGGTATATGACGACGCCCTGTCCCGGCTGAGCGACACCCAGGGGCCCTTGCTGCTCATGCTCCCCACCGACATTGCAGCCGCGCTGCGCCAAGAGCTGGATGGCTGCGAAGGGCTGCAAGTGGGATGGGAGGCAGTCGCGGACGGCACCCTACTGGCCCTCCTCCACCGGGACGCCGCGAACGGGTGCCAATGGGATGCGCTGACGCCCCACCTCACCGGGCGCCACGTGTACATGGCAACCCCCCCCCAGGGGCACCCCCGCCCGGCGTGGGACCACCTCATCGCCGCCTTCCACGACCACGGGATTCTCCCTGACGACACGTGGCGGGAGGTCCAGCGGAAGATGCTCGGCAGGGATTACAGGCGCCGCGTCCGCGCCCGCCTGCTGGAAATCCGGGACCCCCTCCGACAGAGGTGGCACGACCTCTGGCTCGGCCATCTCGACCCTTGGTCGCCGCCGTCCCACCTCCCACACACCTGCCGGCTCTGCGGGGAATGTGACACGGTGTCCTCCGCAGCGTCGACAGGCGCCAACAGGTGCGCGCGGTGCGCCCAGGTGGCCGCGTGCCCCTGGCCCGAACCTTTCGCAGGCCCGCGCAGGCGCACAGAGGAGGAGGCCCTGCACCGGCGCATTGAGGGGGCACAGGCCCCCTCACACAAACGCGCGGGCCCCGCGGGCGCTGCCCTTGTGTGGATCCACGTGCACCTGTGGGACCCCACACCCGTTGCGCACCTGTCGCACGTGTTCGCGCCCTGACCCCCACCCGCCGCCGCCCTTTGCAGAGCCCGCAGTACCATGCCACGCCGACTGGGGGATCGGCCGGGACACGCCAGGGCCCGCCGCAAAGCGCAGGCGGCGACCGTCCGGGGCCTGGTGGCGGACGCGGTGGCGGAGGCGAACGAGGCGCACGCTGCCGCACGGCGTGACCTGACGGGCAGTGCGAGGGCTTTCCTCAACGACACCGCCCTCCCGGCCGTCCGCGCCCTGAACGGAGCAGGGGCCCCTACGCTGCTCCCGGCGATGCACCGGATCGTAAATGCCGTCTAGCCGGGGTTCATCAGCCCGGAGGTGGCCCTCTACGGGCACTGGATGGAGTGGCACGAGTCCAACCGGTCGGGCCGGCCCCTGTCCATGGGGGATACCCTGCAGCTGACGGGAGCGGGGTCCGCCATGTCCCTCCGGAGCAGCGCCCCAGCCCTGCTGCACGCCCTCAGGATGCGCTACGCCGGGGACGCGGCCCCGTACCTGAAGTAGGCGCGGGCCACATACCCGGGGGGAGTGTCCGAGCTGGATGCGGCCCTTCACCTTCTACACCCACCGGACGAGGACTGGGAGCCGGGCAAAATCACGGTGTTCGTGGAAGGCGCGGACGAGGCGCCCGCCCGGCCCCTGCCGACCAACCCGGTGTACGACGGCACCAGGCCGACCCCCCCGTACGCCATCGTATGCGAGGCGTTCCCCAGGGAGCCCACACGGTGCCTCGCCCTCCCGCCGGCGACGCACACGCCCCGCGGCCGGGCCAACCCAGACTTGTCCCCCCCCCTCTCCGGAACCAGGGGTGCCCACCACAGGGGGCAGGTCCTCTGGCAAGACTGCCCTGGCACCCCCCTGCTCCTCCTCGTCGTCGCGACCCGCGGGGACCCGGAACGGGTCTTGGGGATCACCCCCACCCACCTCTATGGGGCAGCACCCGTACCCCGCCCCCCCCTCCCGGCGCCCGCGGCGCGGGACGGGGTACACACCTTCCTGCGAACACAGGAGGTCACCGCCGTTACGGGGGTCAACCTAGTGCGGCTCCCCCTGGCACCACCTGACGACCCCCGGGGGCCCAGGGCCCTCGGGCCCCGCCCCAGACTGGGGGCTGTGGCCTGACGCGTGGGCCGCGTGGCTCCCCCGCCTCGCCTCCCAATGCCGATGGATGGCCGCCGGCCCCCGCCCGTGCGGTGCTGACGCCACAGCCGGCCCCCCACCCCCTCCCCCCCTCCCCCCGCAGAGCACCGCACGGCACTGCCCACCGCACGGCACTGATGCACCAGGAGGTAGTGGGAAGGGCGCACCTGCCACCACGCATGCCTACCAGGATAACAGTGATGGCGGACTCCGATGGCTCCCCCCAGCGGGACGACCGCCACCACCGCCGGTCCCGCTCCCGCTCCCCCGTCTCCCCGGAGTGGACGGGGGAGACCCCCGCGGAGCGCGAGGACTAGAGGCTGGCGGGGGCGGCGGTGCTGGTCGGGCCGCCACCGCCGGCCCAGGAGCTTGAGCGAGCTGAGGTGACCGCCCCCGCCGCCCAAGCAGCAAGCCCTGCCGCCCCGCCCCGGGAGGGGGCCCCAGACGCGCGGGAAGCGGAGACCACAGTCCCAGCGAGCCACGCCGCGGCCCCGACCGCGGCCCCCGGCACGCCGCCGACACGGGGGGTAGCCCCGGCGCAGGAACCGGGCGCATCGCCGAGGGCTGCCGCAGCCGCAGAGGGGAGTGGGGAGGGCGCGTGAGGGGTTGCGACCGCGGCGCCGGCGAGCCGCGCCACTGCCTCAGCCGGCCACGCCGCCGCCCCCAGCAGGCCGCAAAAGCGGGGAAAGGACCCCGCACGGGCCACGGGCAACTCGCCGGCGGCCGCCGCAGCAGCAGCAGTGGGCAGGGAGAGCGCGAAGTACCGCGCCCAAGCCAACCCCACCCACACCCACACCAGTCCCCCCAAGCCGTTCCCCCCCAAGCCCTTCCCCCCGGGGCCGGCGCGGCACGTCCGCCCCCTGGCGCCCGAGCTCTCGCCGCCGGGCGTCACGCTGCCGCAGCTGCAAAGACAGCGGGACGCCCGGCGCGTGATCGGGGAAGGAGGGGACGGCGCGCAGGCAGAGCTGCGTGCCAGCCACGGGAGCGCGGAGCGGGGAACAGGAGGCGACAGGGGAAGTGCCCAGGAGCGCGCGCAAGGAGCGGGCCAGGGCACGCGCCCCAGGGAGCAAGTGCGCGGCAGCGGAGGGGGACAGAGCGCAGGCAACGATCGGCGCGACTCAGGGCAGGGGGCCGGGAAGGGGCCAGGGCACGGGAAGGGCGCGGAGGGGCGCGGGCAGGGCGCCAAGGTGCAGGGAGCGGGGCGAGGGACGGTGGGCGAGCGGCCAGGCCAGGGCGTGGGGGACAAGGAGCGGGACCCACGGCACGGACAGGGGGCCGGAAGGGGGCCCAAGGGCAAGGGCAAGGGCGCCACGGGCCCCAAGGGACAGACGGGACGGGGCATGGGAGCCCGGGTGGGAGGGCGGGCCGAAGGGAGGGGGGCGGGGGGCGGGGTGCCCCCGCAGCCGGACGTGCAGCCCGTGAGGTGCATCCCCCCCGGCATCCGACAGATGCCGGCGCACCATACCCACCACCACCACCACCACCGCCACCACCTCTACAACATCGACCCCGGCGCCGCGGAGCTCATCCCCTGCCAACCCCCAAGACCCCAGCACCAGCCACCCCTCCCCGTGCCGAGAGCGGAGCCGGCGCGGATGGCCTCGGCGGGGCGGGGGCGGGGCGCGGCATCGGCGCCGCAGGCACAGGGGCAGCGGGGGGGGCCGGCGCGAGGGGCAGAGGGGGCCCGGCCCTGGGACCGGGACTGGGGCACGGTCCCGGACCCCCTGGGGGATGAGGCCCTCCCCCTGACGGGGGAGGTGTACGGGTGGTTGTGCTGGGCCAACCAGGGGACCACCAGGGGGTTGAGGAACCGGCCCTTCGATGCCGTGCTCCTCCGGAGGGACGGAGCAAACCGAGAGGTACCCCCGGGGGTGTGGGCAGCCCAAGAGGACCACGAGAGGGTCCTCAGGTCAGTGATCCGGGCGGCGTGGCCCGACAGGGAGCCAACGTGGCCGGCCTTCCTGGAAGGGGGAGCGGTACTCCGCAAGACGGATGCGGACGCCAACGACTGGCTCCCCCGGGCCTTACGTAGCGCCCTTGCCCACTGGCGCTACCGCCGGCGCAACCCGCCGCCGCCACAGCCCCAGCCCCCACACAAGCGGCGGCGCTGGTGACGGCCCAGACGGCGGATGCGAGAAAGTAGGAGGGGGTGCTGGGCCCCCCGACCCACGCCCCCCCGATGGTACAGCGTGACGAAGGAGCGCGCGCCACCTCCCGCGGGAGGGAGGGCGGAGACAACGAGCGCGGGGGGGAACCTACTGCCCCGCAGCCCGCTAACCGCTGACCGCTAACCCTCACGGCCGCCCCCGGCCGGCCAGCGCCGCGCGACGACGGCGGGGGGGACGAGGGGCCCCAGCGAGGGCCTGCACGAGGGTCAGGCTCTAGGTAGAGGGGGGTGGGGGAAGGGTCCGACCCCCCGGCCGATGGCTGGCCCCCGGGGCCGGGACCGCTATGCCGCCCCCCCCTCGGCCGCCATGAGGCGACGCCAGGGGACCAGAGGGCTCCCCCCACCCCCCCCCCCCCTCCCACTCAGGCCCAAGAGCGGACGGAGGCAGACCGAAGAAACGTCGGCCCCGCACCCCCCCCGAAGAGGCCGCAGCACCCGGGGTGCGGGGGCACCACGGCCGAGGCAGGCGCCCGCACGCCCTGCCCGCTGCGGGCCTACGGCGGACTGGCGGCGCCCAGGACGGCGCAAACAGAGCGGCCCTTTCAGAGGCCGGCCCGGGGAGTACGGGGGCGCGAACCAGGGCGGGGGGGTTCCCCCCCCCCCCCTCCCCCCCCCCCCCGCCGCACTGACCCGTTGGCGGCCGACCGGACCGCGCCCAACGCCCGCCACCGCCCGGCAACCCCCACGGCACGAGTGTACCCCAGGGGGTCACGCCGGAGACAACGGATGGCAGGCCGACGCCCGAAGGGGGGGGGTCGGGGGGGGCGGCCACCCCACCCCCCCCCCCCGCTCCCCCCCCCCAGCTTGGGAGCCACAGGAGCGACCCTCCGCCTCCCCGGAGCCGAGGGGGTGCCACCCCTCCCCCAGAAGGGACCGCGACGCGGGGGGGGGGGGTGCGGCTGGACCTGCACACCGCGCGCCCCAGCGCCCCCAGCCGCCTGCTCCCACGGGGGTCGCGGCCGAAGGGCGAGCCCACACCAGCGCGCCGGAGCAACGCGCGGACCAAGCTTGGGGGCGGCGCACGGCGGCGCACCAGAACAGTATGGAGGCCGCGCCCCACATGGCCCTCCCGTGACCACAGCCCACTCAGGGAGGGCAGAGGGGGGGTTCAGGTCTGCGGTGGCCCCCGGGGAAGCGGTCCACGAGCCGCCCCTCATCCCTCCCCACCCCGGGGCGGCCCCGCGACCCGGACCGCACGTGCACGCCGGAGGGGAGTGCGCCGACGGCACGAGGGGGGCCAGGATGGGGTACCGCGGGCCGCCACCCAGAGGGGGAGCAGGGAGGCCGCGGTGCGACCCCCCCCCCCCCACCCCCCCTGCCGGCCCGCAATCCGCGGGGGCCGAGGCAGGGGGGATGGTCCCCCCTCCCCCCGCCCGAGAGAGGAGCCGCGGAGAACAAGCGAGCCCGCGCCAACGCGCCAGGACGCCGCACAGATCGCGCCAAGTGAAGGCGGGCGAGCACAAACCGGAGTGGTATGGGGTGCCACGCCCCCCATGGACAGAACGACGCCAGTGACATGCGCTTTGTTGCCTGCCCAGGGAAGGCAGAGGGACGGAACGAGGCAGAGCGACCTCCCGCCCTACAGGCCCCCCCCGGCCGCACAAACGGGGGGCACGGCGCACGCCCCCCCCCCCCCCCCAGCCCGCCCCCCGGCACACGAACGCCACGGACCCGCCCCGCGGCATGCAGCCCCCACAGGGTGTGCAGACCAAGGGGACAGAGTAAGGCCCCCACACCCACACGCCCGCGCCCACAGCACGTGGACAGCGGACCCCAACAGCCCGCCCAGTGGGCGGGCAGTCGGGGGAGGGGGAGCGCCTGACCCCAGAAGCCCCTCGCAGCAGTGGAAGGCATCCCCCCCGGGGAAGCCCTTCCGCCAGCCCCACAACCCCAAGCCAAGTACGGGGGAACCGGGACCGGACCGCCCCCCTCCAAGCACGCCAGACGGAGCAAGGGACCGGGGCAGGACACGCGGAGGGGCACGGACCACGTGGAACGGCCCTACCAGCGCCCAGTGCCGGGACCGCGCGAGGTGCGCACGCCACACCACCCAGGGGGGGGGGGGGGCGGACGCCGCGGGAGCGCGAGCGCACACACACGCAAAGGGCATGCGGGGACTACCAGAAGGGCAACCGGACCGAGCACGCGGAACGCACAGACCGCGTGGAATGGCGTACCAGCGATTAAGGGTAAGGGACACCCAGACGGGACGGCCCGCCACACGCAGCGTGAGACACGCGGGGCGGGCTGGGGGAAACGGGAGAGACACAACACCAGGTACCGGCCCGAGCCCCCCGAACCGGCCGCGAGCGGCGCGCACACATGGACGGGGCACTGCACCCGCCAAGGCAGTAGTGGCGCACAGCGCCACGCCCAAGCCCCTAGGCTAGGCAGCCTCCGCGCCAGCCCAAGGGGGTCCCACTGGCGACAAGCCAGTAGCACGGGCCCGGCGGCGCCAGCGCCCCGGGCGACCACGCATTAGGGGGGCGACGCAGTGGGTAAGCGCCAGCAGCCACGGCTGCAAATTGATGCACTGACCGGGGAGTGGCGAAACGGGGAAGCCGGGGAAGGACGGGGCTCCCAGCCCTGTGAACCCGGGGGACTCCGCCACCGGGCAGGAGGTGCGTCTTGGAGGGCCCCCCACTAGGACCCGGTTGGCAGGATATCACCTGGCCCGACCGAGTGGCCCCCCGGGGCCGAAAGGCGTCTAGTACCCGCAAAATGAAACCTCAAACCTCAAACCCGAATAGCCGTCCTACATCCACCAGAACCACGGAAAACCCAATATCCCCTGGTAAAAATAGTTCTGTGAGCATTCGACCGCGGAACCAGAAGGCGGTTCTTGCACAAGGCGGTTCTTAGGCACGGTGGGGGGCGGAGGGTAAGGCACAACACAGCAAAGCAAAGCAAAACAATCTAAACCAAAGCAGGCTGAAGAGTGCACTGTGCGTCTGTCTGTCTTTGGGGCTGAGTTTCGTGATTCACATTGAGATCGGCCAACCCCCCCCCCCCCGGGGCCAAAAAGGGGGTTGGGGGTGCTATTTCGGGGTGCTTTTATACCCACGAACAGGGGGAAATTATGATCTTCCCCGAGGGGGGGTGTGTGGTCCCCTACCATTTCTCAAGCGGGGATGAGGTGCGTGTGGTTGCCCTTCCCCCTCTCTTCCCCAACCACCACCTCACCCTGCATTGTGCGGGCTGTGGGGGGGGTGCCACCGTGGTGCCCCGACATTGAAGCACTGCGTTCCAGCAGGCAAGGATAAGGTGCGATTCTCCCCTACTACCGCCGAGGAATCCCCGTTATTGGGGCATCGCTCTGCCACGGGCAAGGCAACAGTGTGGACTGCCTTTGCCACCGCCAAGGGGGGAGGGGCGGCAGAGAACTCGCCCTCCCCCTCTCTTCCCCCCTCCCCTACTCCAGCCTCTCTGCATAGCACACCTGGCCACTCCCTCAGAATAGGGGCAGCGCGAATCCCTGCATCTACCTCCAGGCACCCCTGCAGTGGCGGCAGCTGCGGCGGGCAGGGTGGCCAGTTGTTGCACCGCGGCCTGCACAGCGATGCTAGCCCCGCGCAGCCCCGTGAAGGAGAGGGGGGGGGATAAGGTACCGGCTGCCACCTGGGAATAGCCCGAAAGAAAATCGTCACGCTTCCACTCCAGCACGGCAGACCATTATTCAGTGACACAAATGCGGACCTCTGCTTCTGCCCTCAAGAAGGCCTGCACCTCCGAAGGTGGCTGCGTTTACAGCTGTTCCGAGAGCAGCCGTAGTGGCTACCTGGAAATCTTGGACTAGCGCATTGGGCGCTGCGGGATGCAGCAATAAGAAAAAGTCACTACAATTTCTTTTAGTGGTATACTTGATCCAGGCCACGCACCCCGTCTTCTTTAGGAAGTAATGAAGACTAACACTTGATCATTTTTATCACTCTTTTGAAGCGTTAAGTAAATTTTCCAAAGTCACCAGGTTCATAACCTTAGCCCCCCCATGAAATTCTCCGCTACCACTCAAGTAAGCTGAGGTGTCTTCATTCATGGAGGTTATACCGAAAAAACTTAGGCACTTCATGCCTTGGCCTCATAGGTTAAGCCTAGTGGTCTCCCACCCCAGGAACCCTATACTCAATTGTTTCACCTACTTACTCTGGTGCTACGTTTTAACTGATTCTGAGTTCAGCTGTTTGGCCATGCTTGCCAAGCCATATCTTGTGTCAGGCCCAACCTACATGCCCCTGATTTGTAACAAACTACATTGCATGTAAAACTGTGCACATGAAGTGCTTAAGACTATTCTTGGGGCCAGATGTAAGCCAGTTTTCACTTTAAAACCAATTGTTTTGGTTATACATGATTGAAGCTTTACATTTAGACCTGCATTGTTCTTTCTGCAGGCCCTCTTTGCTACTTATGCTTGGAGGTGGAAGGATTTTTACTTGACTTTGATTTTGATTCGGTATTCGGGCTGCTTTGCATCACTGATTTGTCATTCTGCATTTGGGGGAAATCCATCAAGGTTTTCATCAACTAAAACACCAAGGAAAGCAATCACAACAAGGCAAACAAGAATACTTTTCTGGTGAGAGACACACCGCGAAGCAGGCTAAAGGAAAACAAGTTGATACTGATTTCACCATGTCAGTCACCCTCAGTGCAAGAACCCTGCCAATCAGATCCCGACCAACGGTGGAACCTGTGGCTGAGCCTTCCACAGTTCCAAGGCATTATCGCTTAGTGAGTTAAGTACGAAAGAAATCATCCCTCGTAGTCCTCGCCCTCGAAGAGACCAAAGAGCAAGAGGGGAGTAGAAAAATGAGAAGAATTCCCTGGCTTGACATAGCACAGCCTCAAACGCATTGAAGGCAAGGACCCCGTGGCGGCAGCCTTAGCTTCCGTGGCCGCCGTGTTCGGGGAGTCATTCTTTCCCCCTTCAGAACCTGATCCTATTTTTGCAATGGAGAAGTTGGCCAAGGCTAAAGTCAAAGCATGTAGAAAGGGAAAGGGGAAAGAGACGATGAACCGAATGTTCGGGACAACAAGGAGACGGAATTTTGAGATACCTTTTGCAGAATGCATTGCGTCGACCCACACATCGGAGTGGGAATCAGACTAGGTACCCGGAGAACCTACAGCTTCGAAGACGCCGGTGTGCATGAAGCCAAAGCCCTAAGCTGGGTCCCAATGAGACTGCGGAGCCGCTCACAAGGGTCATGGGTGCAGCCGAAGAAGACCTAGACCTGAGTGCCCTCTCAGCGACACTTGAAACCAAGTTAGGCTTTCTGATTTTAAGAAGCCCCCCCCCCTATCGTGTTTCTCGGTGTGGAAGTGCTGACAAGGGACGTGAAGAGCTGCAGAGGCAACTGCATCTCTTCCATGGACACCTTAGCCTCCTACACCCCCGTCTGAGGACTGTGCCTGAGTGTAATGTAGGCGACACCTCAGAGGCTAAGATAAAGCGCTAAGGACTGGCTGCACTTGCGCCAGTGGCCATCACACACCGGTCACCCCCTTCAAATTAAAAAGGTGCCACAGGTGTACCAAGTAGGGGAATAAAGGCCATCGCCACGCCGAACCTTCAGATCGCACTTGCTGAGTTTGATCACAAAAGTCTGCACGACTGAGCAGAGAAGTCTTCTCAACTTTTCTTCCTCAGTGGTAGGTAGCATGCTGACGTCAAGACGCAGTGCACGCTCATTAAGAAGTTGTCCAAAAAGAAAATTTCTGCGGTGGTCGTTGAAGACCGTTATCAAGAAGAGCTCCAACTCGGGCAACTTCATCAAAAGGCTGGAAGAGATGTATCGAGTCTATGAGACGAACCTGAGTGTCCGTACTGAAAGCAAAGAGTTGCCATTACCCCCTGAATTCTCGTTAGCTACCAGTATCTCTGAGTTTGTGGCGCAGCTAGAGGAGCTTATGGGGTACATGAACCCCACCTCCTATGGTCCTACGAGGTCTCACCTTTGGCTAGTACAGAAGATTCCTCCAAAGACTTGGGAGAACTGCGGGGAGATGTTCGAGACGAAAGCACGCACGCAATTCTACGATGATTAATCGATCTTTTGATCAAAGTGACCATGGATAAGGAGACCGACTCTCATATCGACAAGTACCTGCGCAAGCATCTGCGAAGAGAGACCGCTGCCGAAAAGATTCCTAGAGGGAGGTCGCCCCAACCACACCCTAGCCCTGGTAGTGGCTGAGGTGCACAGTTGAAATACATGGAGGAGAACCCCCTTCCAATAGTAAAGGGGCCCCCACTCTTTTCTACCATCGTCCTACGGACGACAAAGGTGGACGTTGCCGCGCGCCTGACTGTGATGAGCGAAGTTCGTGCATGATGCTCGAACTGCAACGCAAGCAGAAAACCAAAGATAGTCTAGAGGTGAAGCACCAAGACCACTTCCGCTGCATGATAACGTGCAGATATTGCGGCAAGCGTAGGCATTACGAGGATGAATGCCTCATTAAACGCCGCGAATCTCAGGAACATAGGAAGGCGGAAGAGCAGAAAGGGCATCAAGCCTGTAAGGGTAACCCTGGCGGAGGACGCAGGTCCTCCGCCCCTTTCTCTAGTGGAAGAGGTGGCCCTAACCCTGTCTCCAAAGTTGAACAGCCGGGCGATAAGCGGATTGTCCCCTCTACCCCCACCGCTGCCCGTGCCGAGAAGGACGAGAACGCCAAGAAGCGCAAGCTGGAGTGGCACTCTAAGTGCCTGCAGGCTGGTGGCGTTGAAGTGAAGTTCCATGAAGAGAGATAGGGGGGCGGGTCCGAGGAAGAAGATTTGGTTCTCCGGATCACCGTTACAATAGGTGATAAGGTTTCCAACGCGGTCTTGGACACAGGCGCCATGCTTTCGATGGTGGCCCGCAGATTGCTAAAATAAGCCATCATCCGGAAAACCTAAACCGTGGTTATAAGGGTGGTGGATGGCAGAACCATCCGTCTTTTGGGGGGGGGGTCCATGTGACTGTGTGCTTGGGCGCCGAAGAAGTGACTAAGCACTGCAACGTGCTTGACACTAACGTCTTTGACATTGTCATTCGCACAGATTTCTTGCGCTGTTGTATTTGCAACTCCCCTATGCTCTACATTGCGACTTCGACACACGCGTTTTTTCTGTCCCTCTGGAGCTGTAAGGATGAAAAGAAGTTTCGGCTACGCGAACCGGTCTCATCGACCTGAAAACTATCAGTCGGTGCGACCCGTCTTGGGAAATCGACTGTCTGCCTTGCAGGTAGACCTGAATGAAGTTCAAGTGGAATTGTTCGCGAGTAAGGAGCACCATGTGATGCAGCTCTATTGTTCCCGATATCTCAATAACGCCTATCACTTCTACTGGAGATCAATGGGGTTGTGCTATGCTAACTCTTCATTCTCCCAAGTCGCTAAGGTGTTGACCAAAATCGCTGTTGACAAAGCGAGAGTTGTGTTCAGCAACCGCGACCGGTGTACAACAGGGGAACGGGCCTAATGGAGGCCTTTCTTGGACCGCATGACCGTGGGATGAACTGAACTCCGAAACAGCCCCATCTACATTCCCGAAGACTCTCAGAGGACCACGCCTGCCCCTGAAAGGGGAGTTTCTTGTCAATGGTTGATTGGTCTCCGACCCCGGTACCAGTTGGTGATCTTGACAAGGAAGTGCTCAAGGAGTTGATGGCCGAAAATCGAGGCCTCACTCTCCTAGGACTCAAGAAGCGATCCAAGTATTCTTCGGTGACCACCACGAGTGCTGAGTGCTACGATGAGCAGGAGACTTCAGTAGTCTCTCCTCCTACGCGTGATGCTAGTGACCACCTATGTGAGATCTCGAGCTCAATACTGCCGGTAGACCCGGAGGTGTTGACACTGAAGCACAGCGCTTTCCTAGCGCACCTACTCATGAAAAAGGTGGATCTTGTGTTAACACTTGGAGACTCCACTCCCCGCGGGTCTCATGACCAGGCTGTGCCTTCAATACGAGCCCGAGATGGCCACAAAGGTCAGGTACCTGGCGCTAAACCCTCACCCAAGAACATGCCCGTCTCTTGGTACGGCGTGCAAGACGACCAGAAGGTTCTATGGGCTAAGGCTGAGGGTATCGAGCAACAAACCCGCGTGGACCTCCTCAAGGAGACCTAGAAAATGTCTATATGGTCCGAGGAGGATGACGAGGAGATGACTCTCCCCCACCCTGAGTCACCCCTTGTATACGCCCTTCGCTATGTCCAGCTGGCTTGCCGAGATTGGGAGGATGAACTGCCTTCCCAAACTATGGGGAGCATGAAGAAACAAGAAAAGGCAAAAAGGAACCTCCACGCCGAGGAGGATTTTGCTGAAAAAATGCAGAGCATGAACCATGACCCTCGTCTCAATAAGCTCATCCAGGAATACCAAGAGGTTTTTGGAGCGTTTCCCCCACCCTCATCTTGCAAAAAACTGGTCCAGCTCGACTTCAAACTCAAATCAGAGTTTGAAGGGTCTGTGGTAAGACGGCGTCAGTACCCCGCCCCACAAGGCCATATCGACGAGATCGAGCGCCAGATCCAAGAATGTATAGATGCTGGCCTCGTCGAGGAATATAAACACGGGGATGATCCATGTCATTGTAGCCCTTGTTACCTTGTGGCTAAACCTAGCTCAGCTGCTATGCGCCTGGCCGTTGACTATGGTAAGGTCAAGAAAAAGACTCAAGGAGTATTCCCAACATGGAGAAGACCACGGAGAGAATCGCTAAGTGCCGATTCAAGACCAAGATGGCTAAGCGCAGTGGCTTATGGCAGGTAGACCTAACCGGAGCAGCCCAGGAGCTACTCCTCTTTGTAACCCCTAAGGGCCATGTCTTCCGCTGGAAGGTCATGCCTTTTGGTGTCACCCATGCTCCCCCACTCTATGAGGGGCTGATGAACAAAATCCTATATATCCTGAGACGCACTCCGCTTGTATAGGAACTGGTTTCCCGTAGGGATGAAATGAAGGCACACATCGACGACGTGACCTTGGGTACTGATACCGAGGAGGATCAGATCCTCCTCCTACAAGATTTTTTCACTGTCTTTCAGGAGAACCATCTCCGCATCAAACTCGAGAAATGTGAGTTCATGCGCGAGGAGATGGAATACCTAGGTTTCAACGTTGGGTATGGCTGATGGAAACCAGCAGCATGGAAGATGTAACCGTTGCATGACATGCAGATATGTGGCGACCCCGAGAAGGGTCTACACGACGTTTGAAGTTTTTTTCACGGTTGCAATGTCTACCGGCGCCATATACACAATTTTACTTATGCATCAGCCCCCCTGATGGACCTTATATAAAAGACCAACCCTTGGCGGTAGACCAACAAGGGGGAGGCCTGTTTCCGGAATCCGAAGGAGAAAATATCCCCTACCAACTGCCTGGAGGTACCGCGCCCTAAGGGCAAGATAATACTCGTCACAGATGCCTATGATGCAGGGGAGGGTGGTACCGTGTACCAGTGGCAATAGCTTAGCCCCGCTGAGTTGGCTCACTACCAATATGATACTTCAGGTCTCAACCGCGATGGCACGCTGAAGCATGACTACCCTACCAACGAATCGCACCTTGTGCCAATGGGGAACTGGGACTGGAAGTGGAATCAAGCACGACCAAACTGCAGTACCTAGGACCAGGAACTCGTGGCTGGGATGCTCATGCTCTCTTGCCAGTCCTGCCTACTTGGTACTAACCCCATTGCGTGGCTCTCTGACCAAGAGCCTGTGAAAACATTTCAGAAGAGTCCTCCTCTTCAAAAAGGAAAAAAAATGTAAACGATGGTGGACCTATCTCAGTCAGTTCAGTTTGACTGTCCACCATATACAAGGTATAAAAAATGAACTGGCGGACTATATATCACGTAATATCTTCGATGCCCCCCTGGCTGAGAGCTCGAAACCCTTGGTCAAGGAGGCGTTTCACCGTATGGATGTCGAGCCGGACCTAGCCATTCGCACTCATGGTGTCAAGGACAGTTGGAGTCTGAGAGACTCCCAACAGAAGTACCAATGTGTACTCTAGAGCCTCAGTGATGGCCACAAGGCATGCCAGATAGACGCGACCGTTGGTATAAAGATAGTCAGTACCTCTATTTTGGGGATTGCATAGTTGTGCCTGAGGCACGACCGGACGGTTGCCTGCAGCGGGCCCAGGTCAGGGCACACCGGCTGTAACCGCTCTTCTGACTTCTTTAGGGAGTATTCCTACTCCTGACTAACCCTGACTGTACTACGGGCGCGAATGCTGTCCAATTTGGACTCTTGCGGCTGTCATGCCAGCAAAGAAATTGACTTCAGTGACCGCGGACTGATCTGCGGTCTACCTCTCCCGAACTGTGGTAACTCTCTGTTGTATGTGTATTTCATTCACGGTCTGCCTAGGTTTGGAGGTTACGACGGCTGTATTGTCGTCACTTGAGGTTTGATTCATTTCACCTGTGCCCTCCACTTCAGCAAAAAGATCACAGGGGAGCAAACTGTAGATACTTTGGTTGAACAGAGGTTTGAACACTATGGAGCAGCCAAGGAGGTGCACTCTGATGAGGATGTAGGCCTCCGGAGTGTTACCAGGTGGTACAAGAGATCGTTGGACCCCCTGAATGTCCAGGTAACCACAAGTGTTTCCCCTACTCACACTTCTAACCCTCTGTGCCAGAGACAGAATCCTGTGGTGGAATATAGCCTAAAAATAAGGATGAAACAAGATTGTACTAAGAAGTGGGTACGCTTGTTACGCTGGGCTGTCTTAACCATGAACTCTCATCACAGTTCCTCGACTGGCTATACCCCTCACAAACTGTTTCCTGGGGGGCGCCTTGCATTATGTTTCTAACCTCCTTTCCCTGAGGACTAAAGGAGCCCCGTAGGGGATTGGCTGGAACATAAGTAGGAGCTAGCCAACCGGACCAGAGCTAATCGGAAGCACGTTCGTGAACGTGAGGTAGGTAGGTAGGTGCACTCGGTCGTGGAGAGGCGCCCCATGGTTCCCCCTGGCGTCGCCCCTGTGACGAACAGGAAGAGGCTTCGCGCGTGAAGAGGGGAGGCGGCTTACTTCCCGCTAGACCTGACTGTTGGCCCCCAACAAAGCGGCCCCGGGCTACGCCGGGAGGGCTGATCGCCGCCAGCGTGACATGCCTGTCTCGCCGGGAGGGTGTGCCCCCGTGCTTGCGCACGTCCCCTCCTTTGGGCGGAACCCTAGGGGTTCACCGGACTTCCTGGCGTATCCCGTTCCCAAGGCGTGCATGCACGTTCCTGGTACTAGGGTTCCGAGGCGCTTGGGTGTCGCACGCTCCGCCTCGAGTCCCAAAGCAGCGCAGGCCTTAGGATGCAGCCTTACCCCCGGGCTCCGGATCTCGTTTGGCCGGGTCACCTGCATGGCACGGGCTGCCTCAGTGCCCGGGCTGTGGGCACTGGGTTTCCTACTGTTGTGTGGTGTTTGTGTTTGGGTCCGGTTGGCGGTTGGGTGCGGGTTTTGTTAACCCCGTCTGTCCTGGCTGGGGTTTAGGGTGGGTGTTTTTGGGCTCGATTTGTGGTGTTGTCCCCCTAGTGTCGGCTATTTGTGGTGTTCGTGGTTGGGCTTCGGTTTCGGTCTGCTTTTGGGACGTGTGTGGTTTCGTGGGCGCCCCGCTTGCCCCCCGCCGTTTCCGGTTCCGGCGCGCGGTGTGGGCGTGTGTGCCGGGCCCGGGTCTCGCCTGTGCCCAGTCCGTCTTGGCTGGGTTGTCGGGGTGTGTTTTTTTTTTTTTTTTTTGCTTTGGTTTTTTCTTTTCTTTTTTTTTTTTTTTTTTTTCTGGGCTTTGTGGTCCCTGTCCCTCCATCCCCTTTCTTTCGGGCTGGGCTGGTGGCTCTCTCTCTTTTTTTTTTTTTTTTTTCTGTCCCTTTTCCCCGTGGTCCGCTGTTACTTGCTTGGTGTTGCCGGTTTTGGGTGGGTGGTTCGCCTGTGCCTCTGCGGGGGTCCCCCCCTTTTTTTTTTTTTTTTTTTTTTTCTTTCTGGGGGGGGGGCCTGGCCGCCTCTGGTGGTGTTGACGGGTGGTTGGGCGGCTGTGGGCTGTTTTCGTGCCTTTTCCCCTTCCCCCCTCCTTCTTTTTTTTTTTTTTTTTGGGGGGGGCTTGCCTGTTCCTTCCTCTGCCTTCCCTGGGCTGGCGCACGCACTGGCCTGTATTCAGTGTTGTCTTCCGGGCTGCTGTTTTCAGTTGCGTTCTGTGTGGCCATGTTCCGGCCCCATGGGTCGGGTGGGCTCTGTACACTGTGGGCTCGGCGCCCCTTCTTGCTGGGTTAGGTCCTGGCTCTGCCGGCTGGGCGGCTGCGCCAGGCGGCTGCTTGTGGTTTTGGGTTAGGGGGCTGGGGTTGCTCGTGTCCTTACCCCTCCGCGGTGCCGGCTGTAATCTTCTGGGTGGTCCGTCACCGTTGTCGCCTGGCGCTCTGTGGTCCCGTGTGTGGCCTGTGGTGCCGGTGTGTGGCGTGGTGGCGCGGCGCCTTCCCGGGTGTGCGGTGGCTGGCTTCGGTTAGTCCCTCAGGTTAGGGTCAGTTGTGTCGTGTTGTGCCGCTCTGTGCCGCGTCGCGTCGCGTCGTGCTGTGGTGCGTTGCTCTGTGGCGCGCTGTGGTGTGGTGTGCCGTGGTCTCGCGTGGTGCCGCGGTGGGTCAGTGGAGGTCAGCCTGGCCTGTGTGGGTCGGTTAGGTCTTCGGGAAATTCTGCTGAATGATCACGGTGTCCTTGGGGCGTGCACACTGACTCTCACCCATGGACTCAATCTTCACCGGGCCTCGCAGACAGGCAGGTGTACTCGGGGTGTAGGAAAAGCGTTCCTTCTCCAAGGCAGACAAACAGACATCAGGAGTCGGACGGTGGAGGTGGCTTCCGAACGCTGTTTGAGTGGCGAATGGCTTTCACTGCAGCTCGGCTGCGCTGGCAGGGTCCGGGTCGGTGCCGCCGGCAGGGATGAGCTCACACTGTAGGGTCAGGGGGATGTCCATATCTCCGGTGCTGGACTGCTGGGGTCCGGGGCATCGGTAGTATTCTTGGTACTTCCAGTCTTCACGGCGCTCGGAGATGGCGTTGAAGGGGGGCACCGTCCAGCAGCACCAAAGCCTTCGCGATCGATCACAGCGTTTCGCTTCCCCTTGCGATGCTCGATATTCATCATGGACGGGATCGGTGCGCCGCCGCAGTGCTATTCCTCCACTGGACGCAACAGGTTGGTGACGGACGCCCTCACGGACGTGAGACCAGCCGAGATCAAGCCCCCGTAGCAATACTCTGCGTCAAACCGCGACGGTAGCGCAGCCCGGCCCGTATAGCCCATGGTGTGGTCGCGTGACGGTCCGTGGGGTTGCCCTCCCTGGGGGCCTGTGCCTTGGTCTCGTGTCCTCTGGGGCTGTCGTGGTGCCCTTTTCCTCCGTGTCTTGGTCCCCGTTCCCGTTCCTTCCTGGTTCTTGGGTGGTGTCGCTTCCGGCGCCCTATCCCTGCGTGTGCCTGCCCTCACTTGGGGCCCTTCCGTGCCCTCTTGCCTGTGTGGTCCTTGGTGTCCCTTGCCCTTCCCTTGCCCTTGTCCTGCCCCTTCCTGGTGTGGTGGTGGTGGGAGGGGCGGGGTGGGGAGGGGGCGCCGGTGGCCCAGGCTTGGGGGTGGGTGGCCTGGAGCCACCGGCGGAGGGCTTGGGGGGTGTAGGGGGGGCGGAGGCCCTGGACCGCATCGCGGAGGAGGGCCTCCCATGCCGCTTGCGGCATGATGGCCTCCGGGGCGGCCTCATTGGGGCTTGCGGGGGTGCGGGTGCGCACCTCCTCGAAGGTATGCACCGTGTGCACCCCTCTGTGTCTTCCCGCTCCCCCGGCCCATTTCACCCAGCGGCGGAGCTCCTGCAGAGCGGAGGGAGACCACCAGGCGAGGTAGGCGGGGGCCCGGGGGGGGGAGGGGTCCGTGCCTGGGGTCCTGGAGCGGCGGGGGGAAGATGTGGACCTGCGGTGGTGGCGGGGGTGGCGGTGCCTGGGGGAGCGGGAGCGGCGGCGGCGGGGGCTGGGGGTGGAGGACGGGTACGGGCGGAGGGGGGAGCGGGGAGCCTGGCGGGGCGAGTGGGGGGAGGGGGAGGTGGACGTGGGGCGGCGGCGGCGTGCCTGGCTGCGTCGGGGGGAGCGGGAGTGGTGGTGGCGGGGGCTGGGTGGCCGGTGGGGGGAGGGGGAGGGGGACATGGGGCGGCGGTGGCGCTCGTGGTGGTGCCCGGGGGAGCGGGAGCGACGGGAGCGGGGTCCCTGGGGGTCGTGGTGGTACCTGGGGGAGCGGGAGCGGCGCGAGTGGGTGGTTGAGGCGCGGTGGGAGTGTGGGCGCCGTGGGCGAGTGTGCCGTGCGGGGGGGGAGCGGGAGCGCCGCCGCTTGCGGGACCGGCCCTCGTCGCTCGAGTCGGGCCAGTCCGGAAGCGTCGGCGGCCTCTGGGGGGGCTCGCGCGGCGCCGCTTGGGGGGGGAGGTCCCCCGTCGTCCTTGGGGCCCCTTCGGCCATCGGATGGTGGCCGGGGGGGTACGGGGCGTCACGCGGTGCTGGTTGGGGGGGGAGATCCCCCGTCGTCCATGGGGCCCCCTCGGCCATCGGATGGTGGCCGCGGGGGTACGGCTGGTACGGGGGTGGTGGCTGGTACGGGGGGGGTGGGTATGCGGGCGGGGCGTTCGGCGGCTGCCATCCCGTCCGCTGGTGCTGTTGGTGTACGGGGGGTTGTGGCCCGGTGGGGTAGGGCGGTGGGCAGTGGTAGTGGTGGGGGTGGTGTTGGTAGTGGTGGTGGTGGGGCCGCTGGTGGTGGTGGTGTGTGTAGTGGTGGGGTTGGTGTTGCGGGTATGGCCCATGGAGCCCTTGTGGGTTTTCCGGTCCCCCTTGTGGGGGTGGGGGGTTGGGCATCGTGGGCAGTCCCCGGGGCTGCACTATGTGGTGGGCATGGAGGAAGGGTTGGGGGGCGGGCTTGACGGTGACGATGGTTGAGGGGTCCCACGTCCCTGGGTCGGTTTGGCCGGCGGTGGTGGTGGTTTGTGGGGGATGGATGACGGGGCGTTTGATGACGGGGATTTTGACGAGGGTTTGGAGGGGGTCGTGCTGGGTGGCCGTCTCCGCGGTGGTGGTGGGTGCCGGCGGGAGGGGGGCGCGGGTCGTGGTGGGTGGGGGGTCCTGGCTTGGGCGAGGGCCTGGGCGGGGGTGGTATCGGGTGGTTTTGTGTCGTTGCGTTTGCGGTGTTGTGTGTGGTCGCGTGGGCGCCGGCTTGGGTTTGGGGTTGGGTTTGGGGTTGGGGTCCGGTTTGGGTTTCGGGTCGGGTTTGGGGTTGGGGTCCGGTTCCAGGTTGAGGAGTACCTCTGTCCGGAGGTGTGAGGGCGTCGATGCCGGGTCGGGGGTCGTCCCGGTGGGTTGCCGGGGTGCCTGAGTCGCCTGTGTGGGGGTTGGGGGGTTGGTGCGTGCGGCCGCGGCTTTGGCTTTCGCCGTGGCCTTGAGGATGAGTTTGGCGGGGAGGGGGGGGTCGGAGGATGAGGTGGAGGAGGTGGACGAGGCTGAGGACGAGGAGGAGGTGGTGGACGCGGGTTGGGCTGTGATGCGGGCGGGCTTGCGGGCGGCGGCTTCTGCCGCGGCCACGGCGGGGAGGATGGAGGGCATGTCCCCGGGTTGTAGGTTGGGGGCGGGCGGCTGGGGGGGCCCGGTCGTGACCTGGCGGCCTGGCGGGCCGATCTGGTCGGCTGCGGCGGGGGAGGGAGGCGCGGGGCTGCGGCCTTCTCTTTCTGGGCTCGGCTGGGCCCGGGTCCTGCAATGTGCGAGGTCGTGTGGGTTTGTGTCAGCGGGGGGGAACAGTTCGCGTGGGCTGCATTCAGGGGCCGGGGGGGGTGGGCCTGGGTCCTCTGGGGTGTGTGTGGGGGGCGTGGGCGGGCCACTGGGTGGGGTGGGCGTGCCGCGGGGCGTGGGGCTCCCCTTGGCGGGTGTGTGTGGGTTGTCGAGTGTGGGGGGCGGTGAAGGGTGGCCGGTGGGTGGGTGTGTGGCGGGCGTGTGCTGGTGTTCGGGCGGGTGGGGGAGGCCCGTGTCGCGGGGCCCGGGGGTGCGCGCGATAGTGGGCGTGTGTGGGTCTCCGGTTGAGCAGCGAGAGGGGGGGGGCATGGGCGGGGATTGTGCGGGGGGTTGTGCTGCGCCGGTGTATGTGTCCGCTTGCTGCGCGCTTGCGTGGGCAGTTGTAGGCCGGGCGGTTTGGAGGAGAAGCTTGCCGTCTTCTGCTGCCGCGGCAAGGATTTCGCAGACGAGCGTTCGTATCTGGTGGACCTCTTGGTCAGTGGTGGGAAGGGGGCATGCTAGCTTTGGGCTAAGACCCGCGCGGTTGAGGACCCTGTGGATGGCGTGGTACCCGCAGGTGAGGGACTGCTGCGGCCTGGGGGGGGGGTTTGGTCGTGTGTCCGGGCCTGCTTCGACTTGTGTGTGGGCGGTGGGGATGGCCCAAACCCAGGGCACGGTCCCCGTGGGTGGCCAGTGGCGCTGGATCCAGTGGGTTAGGCAGAGCATGGACAATCCCAGGTGGTAGCCCGCCTTCCCTGAGGTGATTTGGGCCAGGGCGCGGGCTGGGGGCGTGTCCCCTGGCTGGAGGAGCCCCCTGAGGATCCTGTGCTGGGTGGTGGGGTCCCCCACTGCCCCTGGTGGGGCGGTCTCCGGGGCGAACATGGTGTCTGTCCCCTGGATGATCCATTGCGGGCCGTGGGACGTAGCCATAGCGGCTATCACGTAGTAGTGGCCGCGCTCGAGGACTGTAACCCAGACCTCCGGCGGGGGGTGGTCACTGTCTGTAGGTGGGGGGGGGGAGGTCGTCGTCCGGGGTGCGGAGGCCGGCGGCGCGGAGGGCGGTGTCGCGGTTGGGCGCGGTGGCCTGTTCCCACTGCTCCGGGTGGTTCGGGTCCGCTGGGTGGTCCGTCTCCGCTTGGGCCCGCCGTAGGCGTACGGTCCCTCGACGCGTGACGTTGCTGCCGGTGTCGTGCGTCAGGGCCTGGCCCCACTCGATGGGGGGGATCCAGATGGGCTGGCCCCGGGTGTGTTTGCGGGCTCGCCAGAGCACGAGGTCTACTATGGTCTCGTGGAGGCCGCTGCCTGGGGTGGTCAGGTCCCGGAGGGCTTTGACGGTGAGCTTGGTCCAGTCCTCTTGTAGGCGGTACCAGCCCAGGGGGGTGGTCGGGGCCCTGTCTTGGAGGGTCGCTCGGAGGAGGTCGGGGTCGCGGATGGTGGCCGGTGTGAGGGGAGGGTGTCCCGGGTCCGGGGGGGGTGGGCTGGATGGGCTGCCGGGGTCGTGCGCGTCTACGTCGATGGATGGTTGGCCCTGGCTGGGTTCGGCCGGACTGGGCGGTGCCGGGTGGCTTCTTGGGTGCGAGACGGGTCTCGGGGCGCTGTGGTGGTGCCTTGGAGACCTGTGGATGGAGACGGGGGGCGCGTGCGGGGCGCGGAGCGGGTTAGTGGACGTCTGGGTCATGCACGGCATGGTAGTGGATGAGACGCTGCATGTGTTCCCTGGCGGTGGGGTCGGTGAGTTGTTCCGCGTGTGTTAGCAGGAGGTGTTTGCGGTGTACCATTTGGGCTGCTGCTCTGCGGACCGCTTCTAGCTGGAGGTGTGCTGCTGCTTCCATGGGGCTTTCCGTGTGTTTGGTGAGGTGTCGGTGCAGGGCCTGTGTCACTGCCCCTCTCATGGTGGCTTCTTTGATCAGGGGGTCCCGGAAGAGGTGTTCGGTGGCCTGGTGTGCGTGGCTGTGGGCTGGCCATCCTTCGTGTTGCCGCAGGGTTTCCGCCGGGGACCAGCCCACTAGGGTGTCCCTGTCTGTATGGAGGGGGCATTTCTTGAAGTGTTCCCAGTCCTCCGGGGTGGTGTGGTCGCATGGGCAACGGGTGTGTTCGTCGGGGACGTGGATGTGCTTGCGGGCGAGCCATCTGGCGACCCTGGTGAGGAAAGGCAGTTGCTCCCTGAGGAGCTGGATGCGTCGTTTCTGGAGGTGGGCTGGGACGTTTGCTGGGCGGAGCGCTGAGTGGTAGAGGGGGACTTGCAGTCTGTCCTGGAGCTCCTGGATGTGCGCCCGGCTGTCTGCGTCGCCGAGCACGCGGGCGAGATGTTGGACGGGGTTGGGGTAGTGGTACGCTCTGTCGTGGGAGGAATAGGGGGCGTCCTCTGGTACCCAGTCCGGGGTCTGATGGGGCTCGGGTACAGGGGGCACGTGTTGGAGGTGTGTGTGGTTGCGGCCGAGGTCAGGGATCTGGAGGGCTGGTAGGTGTGTTGTGCGCTGGTGTACTGCCTGGTTGTCGACCTTACCATTTCCGTATTGGTGCCTGTGGGACTCTTGTTTCACGATGTGGAGTTGGACGTAGGGGGGAAGGCTGCTTAGGGCTTTCCAGAGTAGCAGTGCCTGGGTGCCGAGGCTCGTCGCGGTTGCTTTGTGAAGTGGTTGCCTTGCTATGCGGAGGAGCAGGTGCGTGTCGACAGTGGCGTCTACCACGAACCAGACCCGGACGATGTGCGGGGAGTGGGCGGGTAGGTGGGCCGCGACCTCGGTGATGGCGTCGGCCATGGCCCCTAGCTCCCCGTGGGAAGAGGCCCCATAGGTGGTGTGGCCCGTGTGGTGGTCCATGTGGTAGTGTTCCCCGGTGTGGGTTAGTTGCAGGGTGGCCCCCCCGGTGATGGGCGTGAGGGCGGATTCGCCTGAGGCGTCGGTGAAGAAGAGCCGGTCCGCCGGTGATGGTTGTGGGAGGCGGCATGGGTTCATGGGCAGGTAGGCGTATATGGCAAGGCCCGTGGCGAGGTGGGCTACTGGGGTTGTGGGCTGTAGGATGGGGGTGGCGTACACCCCTATTCCTTTGGAGATGATGTGCTTTGCTTGGGGGGACAGGGCTATGAGTCCCTGCTCCGGCTGTCCTTGTGTGAGGTAGGAGTAGATGTAGTGGAGGATGTAGGCTGTGTCGGGGTTTAGGTCGTGGCATGTGAGGGTTTGTGTTCGGTGCTCCGGTGTGTGGCAGGAGTGGTGGAGTGGATAGTAGGGGTGCTCGTGTTTGCCTGTTCTGCCTGGCTCGTACATGCTGTAACGGATGGCGACCCCTGCTGGGTCGGGGCGGGGGCATGTGGGTGTAGTGGTGAAGAGCCATTTGGGCGCGTGGTCGGGGTTCCATGCTACCGTGGGGTTAGTGTCGGTGCGGTGGAACTATGGGGCTATCCATGCGTAGGCCTGTGGTGGTAGGTGGGTCGTGGGGTGGGTGTGGTGGCGTGCTATGAGGTGTAGCACGGGCCATGGTGCGGTTGGTGCCTCGGGGTCACAGGCCCAACATGTGCGTGGCATGCTCTGGGAATCTTGGGGGACCTTTGGTAGGTCTCGGGCGGTCATGTGGTGTTTCGGTATGCGCCATTTTGCCCCGTGGTGGATGACGGTGGTCTGCGTGGGTTTGGCTTCATTCGGGGCCAGTAGTAGGGTTAGTGGTGGGACTGGGCCCGTTACTGGGGGGACGGGTTCGTGTTTCGATCCGGTGGGTGCGTAGGGCGGTGTCTCTGGGATGGGTCGCGGGTGTTGTCTTGTGAATTCTCGGTAGGCTTTGCGCATGTCTTTGCTGCCCGGTAGAGTGTGTCCCGCTGTTCGTGCCGTCTGTGTGAGGTAGTGGTGGAAGAGGCGGTATTGTGGCCATTCGGGAAGCTGTAGAAAGGGGGTGTGGTGTGCCCCGCTGTGGTGCAGGACCCGCATTTGGGCGAGGGTGACGTACACTACGGTGATGGAGGCCCCGACAAGGTCTATGGTGTGGATGGTGCCCTTGGGGTGGTGGTGGAGGTCCCCGCAGAGGACCGCTAGTGGCCCTTTCTCTGGGCACGTGTGGTTGGTGAGTATGGCGTGGTGTGGGGATGGGAGCAGAAGCTGCAGGTGGTTCCACAGGCGGGTGTTCATGTTGGTGGGCATGCCCGTCTGGTGGAGTACCCAGCGCGGGCATGTGTTGCGGGCCCGTTGTGCGGCTTGGAGGCGGATGGCGGTGACCTCGCGGACCTCCGGTGAGTGGTTGTGGGTCATGCGGTGAAGGAGGAGGGCGGTGTGTCTGGTATAGGCCGCCTTTACCTCGTCCCCTATGGCGTCTCCATAGTGGGGCCATGCCGCTCGGATGGGGCGGGTGGGTATGGAGGTGGGCCAGCCCCCGTGTGCTGCCCATGCCTTGGTCACGGCGCGTGTGGCCGGCTGGAGGGCGGTGGTGGGGTGTGTTAGGTGGAGTGCAAAGGTCAGGTACCTGGCGCTAAACCCTCACCCAAGAACATGCCCGTCTCTTGGTACGGCGTGCAAGACGACCAGAAGGTTCTATGGGCTAAGGCTGAGGGTATCGAGCAACAAACCCGCGTGGACCTCCTCAAGGAGACCTAGAAAATGTCTATATGGTCCGAGGAGGATGACGAGGAGATGACTCTCCCACACCCTGAGTCACCCCTTGTATACGCCCTTCGCTATGTCCAGCTGGCTTGCCGAGATTGGGAGGATGAACTGCCTTCCCAAACTATGGGGAGCATGAAGAAACAAGAAAAGGCAAAAAGGAACCTCCACGCCGAGGAGGATTTTGCTGAAAAAATGCAGAGCATGAACCATGACCCTCGTCTCAATAAGCTCATCCAGGAATACCAAGAGGTTTTTGGAGCGTTTCCCCCACCCTCATCTTGCAAAAAACTGGTCCAGCTCGACTTCAAACTCAAATCAGAGTTTGAAGGGTCTGTGGTAAGACGGCGTCAGTACCCCGCCCCACAAGGCCATATCGACGAGATCGAGCGCCAGATCCAAGAATGTATAGATGCTGGCCTCGTCGAGGAATATAAACACGGGGATGATCCATGTCATTGTAGCCCTTGTTACCTTGTGGCTAAACCTAGCTCAGCTGCTATGCGCCTGGCCGTTGACTATGGTAAGGTCAAGAAAAAGACTCAAGGAGTATTCCCAACATGGAGAAGACCACGGAGAGAATCGCTAAGTGCCGATTCAAGACCAAGATGGCTAAGCGCAGTGGCTTATGGCAGGTAGACCTAACCGGAGCAGCCCAGGAGCTACTCCTCTTTGTAACCCCTAAGGGCCATGTCTTCCGCTGGAAGGTCATGCCTTTTGGTGTCACCCATGCTCCCCCACTCTATGAGGGGCTGATGAACAAAATCCTATATATCCTGAGACGCACTCCGCTTGTATAGGAACTGGTTTCCCGTAGGGATGAAATGAAGGCACACATCGACGACGTGACCTTGGGTACTGATACCGAGGAGGATCAGATCCTCCTCCTACAAGATTTTTTCACTGTCTTTCAGGAGAACCATCTCCGCATCAAACTCGAGAAATGTGAGTTCATGCGCGAGGAGATGGAATACCTAGGTTTCAACGTTGGGTATGGCTGATGGAAACCAGCAGCATGGAAGATGTAACCGTTGCATGACATGCAGATATGTGGCGACCCCGAGAAGGGTCTACACGACGTTTGAAGTTTTTTTCACGGTTGCAATGTCTACCGGCGCCATATACACAATTTTACTTATGCATCAGCCCCCCTGATGGACCTTATATAAAAGACCAACCCTTGGCGGTAGACCAACAAGGGGGAGGCCTGTTTCCGGGATCCGAAGGAGAAAATATCCCCTACCAACTGCCTGGAGGTACCGCGCCCTAAGGGCAAGATAATACTCGTCACAGATGCCTATGATGCAGGGGAGGGTGGTACCGTGTACCAGTGGCAATAGCTTAGCCCCGCTGAGTTGGCTCACTACCAATATGATACTTCAGGTCTCAACCGCGATGGCACGCTGAAGCATGACTACCCTACCAACGAATCGCACCTTGTGCCAATGGGGAACTGGGACTGGAAGTGGAATCAAGCACGACCAAACTGCAGTACCTAGGACCAGGAACTCGTGGCTGGGATGCTCATGCTCTCTTGCCAGTCCTGCCTACTTGGTACTAACCCCATTGCGTGGCTCTCTGACCAAGAGCCTGTGAAAACATTTCAGAAGAGTCCTCCTCTTCAAAAAGGAAAAAAAATGTAAACGATGGTGGACCTATCTCAGTCAGTTCAGTTTGACTGTCCACCATATACAAGGTATAAAAAATGAACTGGCGGACTATATATCACGTAATATCTTCGATGCCCCCCTGGCTGAGAGCTCGAAACCCTTGGTCAAGGAGGCGTTTCACCGTATGGATGTCGAGCCGGACCTAGCCATTCGCACTCATGGTGTCAAGGACAGTTGGAGTCTGAGAGACTCCCAACAGAAGTACCAATGTGTACTCTAGAGCCTCAGTGATGGCCACAAGGCATGCCAGATAGACGCGACCGTTGGTATAAAGATAGTCAGTACCTCTATTTTGGGGATTGCATAGTTGTGCCTGAGGCACGACCGGACGGTTGCCTGCAGCGGGCCCAGGTCAGGGCACACCGGCTGTAACCGCTCTCCTGACTTCTTTAGGGAGTATTCCTACTCCTGACTAACCCTGACTGTACTACGGGCGCGAATGCTGTCCAATTTGGACTCTTGCGGCTGTCATGCCAGCAAAGAAATTGACTTCAGTGACCGCGGACTGATCTGCGGTCTACCTCTCCCGAACTGTGGTAACTCTCTGTTGTATGTGTATTTCATTCACGGTCTGCCTAGGTTTGGAGGTTACGACGGCTGTATTGTCGTCACTTGAGGTTTGATTCATTTCACCTGTGCCCTCCACTTCAGCAAAAAGATCACAGGGGAGCAAACTGTAGATACTTTGGTTGAACAGAGGTTTGAACACTATGGAGCAGCCAAGGAGGTGCACTCTGATGAGGATGTAGGCCTCCGGAGTGTTACCAGGTGGTACAAGAGATCGTTGGACCCCCTGAATGTCCAGGTAACCACAAGTGTTTCCCCTACTCACACTTCTAACCCTCTGTGCCAGAGACAGAATCCTGTGGTGGAATATAGCCTAAGGATAAGGATGAAACAAGATTGTACTAAGAAGTGGGTACGCTTGTTACGCTGGGCTGTCTTAACCATGAACTCTCATCACAGTTCCTCGACTGGCTATACCCCTCACAAACTGTTTCCTGGGGGGCGCCTTGCATTATGTTTCTAACCTCCTTTCCCTGAGGACTAAAGGAGCCCCGTAGGGGATTGGCTGGAACATAAGTAGGAGCTAGCCAACCGGACCAGAGCTAATCGGAAGCACGTTCGTGAACGTGAGTTAGCTAGGCATAATTGCACCACACGTGGTGCCAGCTTCAGGTTCGGAGACCTGGTGCTTGTAGGGCATGCTCAACTGCCCTCATGGCCCAGCGACTGTTTGCACAAACCTTGTTTTGGGTCCTACAACATTATAGGAATAGATGGATCCAGGATCCATGTAAGATGTAGTCCCCGCGTAGGTGGAGAGCTGTTGTGTGCACCTAAGCAGCTGAGACATTGCCACTCCCTTGACGACTTGTACAGGGATCAGTCGCGTCTCTCCGACAGAGAGGTCGAGCGTATCGGCCTAGAGAACGCTGCCAACCCTGAGGAGGCAGACGAGCTCGAAGAAATGACTGCGGAAGAGATGGCAGTCAATGGCTACTATGTGGTTGTAGGTATTGCTTGCCACGAGTATAAAGAGGGTTAAAAATTCTTTACCCTGTGGGATGGCTATGGGCTGTTCCAGGCAACCTGGGAGACCATGACAGCCTTTATACAGCCAAATGGGACTATGCATCCCATCTTTTGCTGCCACCTGGTTGAGAGCAACGAGGGTCAGCTACTAACCGGCGTTGAGACTGTGTCACCGCGTAGGAAGAAATACTAATCTTCTTTTGCCTATCTATTTTTTGCTCGTAACCGAACTGAGGAGGTTGCAAGCTTCAGGAGGCAGTGGTACTACCCGGACGTCCCCTGCTGCCCTCGGGAGTCTCCTCCGGGCCACTTCTGCAGGAGTGTATGCTCCTCCCGGAGGTACACTTCCCCCTCACTGAGGAAAGCAACATTGGGGATCATCGGAATACCACGAATCCGCTTATCATGTTTGCAGCCCAATGGTCGGTGAGTCCTACTGCCCAAGCCTCCCCCCCAACATTACTCTGTAGTGTCCAGTACCAAGAACGCGCCCACAAGCTGGACTAGATACCCATGGCCATATGACCACCCCGACTGGGGGTCACCTCAGCCCGCCGGCCTACATGAATAAGTTCCGTCCCTTCGGAACTCACAGTTGATGCGCTTTACTCGCAACCCCTTCTGTTTCTCAACCTTCCAGGGGCGGTGAGCACTCTTGTGCTGACAACTAGGCCTAATGAATGTCTGCCATGACAGGTTGAGGACCCCAGTAGAGGTCCAGTTTCAGTGAGTTTACCATTACCCGCCCGAATACGTCTAGATCTGCTCCTTTTGGAGTCCTGCCCCTGCCTTGGTTGTGTCCTCCATTCCCATGCCTGTTGTTACCAGCGTGAGTGAGTGCCTTGCTGGCCACGTGTTGCATGGGATATGCCCTAATGTAATGAGGCAACGAGGAGCTGTGGCTTCCTACACCAGGGGGGAATGGCAAGCAAGCTATTGAGAAACAAGGTGTTTCCACCCTACTTGGGGACAAGTCTGCCAACAGCTAGGACCCGTAACTGGTCCAGACCTATGGGATTCTACCCTGGTACACCTTGCTTGGCGGTGTTACCAGACCCCTAAGTGTGTTACGTATTTATGTGTGTGTGACTCACTTATCTCTCGAGCTCGGCCTCCACTGATGTCGGACCAAAGGTACTAGTCAGTTACTATACCTTGTCCTATGGCGCCCAATTTGTGTGCTGGCGCCTATCCTTACAGTCAACACCAGAAGCCCTACCTACTACAGAACACGGGGTCAAGTTTGCGAAGGGCATACGAGACTAAAGGCCAAAGCCTCACACACTCCCCTGCCCGCTAGGAAACTCATGCGGAGCAGGAGACACCACTACACTACACTCACCACTGCCAGCACCGGCCTCCGAAGGCAGGGCGAGCACAGCGGTAATGAATCCCTACCAGGCTTGCTGACCTAACCCCTACCCGCTCTACTGGGCGGTGTTGACAACGTTCTGTCAGGCCCCCATGGCCCTCCTGTGAAAAGGCAAGCAAACAAAGCAACACTAGGCTGCTGTGGCCTGACAGGGACGCCTCCACGGGTTTCCGTGCCAGGGCTTTGGGTGAGAAGTGCACTGGTTGAGGGCACAGCGTTTTGTACACGTTGACCACAGCCACGTTGCCCATACCCAAATCTCCATCTTTGTTTGGTGTGATCAGCGCCTTTTTTAGCCGGGAGAAAAAAATATGTTGTGTGCACCACTTCACCGTTCCCTATTCCCACCTGAAAGAGGCACACGAAGAGGGGTTTGGACCTGCAAACTAACAAGCCTCGCCGTATTCTCTGGGTCTTCGGCTTGAAACAAATTGAGTATTTCCAACCTGCCTCATCAAGCAAGCAAGCTCTAAGGACTGCGGCTGTTCTCCTCAAGAACGTAGGGAGGAGCTCTGGGTAACCTGGCAAGGGTTCTACCGCGTGCACAACGCGTCGCCATAGAACCTTTTAATGCATCATGAGCATGCAGGGAAGAGAGGCGAAGCGAAGAGTCTGAGATCAACGTACATATTTCACCAACATCACCAACAAATCGAACCTGGTGGTGGGCTCCTCCTGGGCTTACTGACCTTACTCACGGTGCACAGAGTTTGACTGCCGAAGACACGAGCACAAAAACAACCTTAAGCGCTTTAAGCAACCCTACAACAAGTTACCACAGCTCTGTGCGATTATTGCATCATGTGTAACATGCTCTTTTTCTTTGCTCACCTACAGGGGAGAAGACAGGATGAACGGCAAAAGCACAATGCAAAGCTAAGCCTAACGTCTTGAGCAACCCTATTTTGACGTTTTGGCAAGCACAAGCACACACAATTCCTTTTTTTTAACCTGTGGAGAGAAGGGAAGAGTCAGCGGAGGCGCAGGGAAAGCACAACAACGCATAAGTGCCTGAATTTAGCACATGCATCTCCAGCCCAGTGCTTACTCTAACCCTAGGTGCGTGCTGCGTGCTCCATTTGTGTGACGCACCTTTCATTCTTCGTTATGCCTTTGCAGCGCAGGGAAGAGGAAAATGCAAACCCCACAAAATGCAACGGTAACAGCCCTAGCGTTTTAACGAACATACCAACACGAATCCACTGCATGACAATGAAATGACGACACCATACCTCAGAAGCAGGTGTCCGCTTGCTCTGCTGCGTGGTTGCTATTTAATTGATTTTTCCTAAAGCTTATAAAATTGTTGATGCAACTGTGAAAAATATCCTGTAAAAGCCTTTAAACTCACAGCTCACACCTTCTTTCAGAAGAGCTGTTTGGCTTCCGTAGCCTCTTTCCTCTGTTGCACTTGCCTGCGACTGCGAGTTTTGGACTAAATCTGACGAGTTTTGACGTCCTTACGACAAATTTCAGCGGTTCGACTTTTGAAGCTGCTGACCCTTCTGCTAACTTGCAGGGTTCACACCCTGTTGGTCGAATTTTCCTTTTTTTTTCAGCTCTCGGAGTTTTGTGCAGTCCACCAGGAGTATTGCTCCGCCCTGATCCTTGGTCAGAACGTTTACTGTTAGGTTGTTTATACAACAATGGCCGTCCACATTAGAGCCTTAGACCATACCCTGGTGGGTGACCCGGTGTACTCTAGGGAAGGGGCCTTGGTTCCATCTCCTCTACCCTGAAAGTTGTGCCAGAGGTTTTCGCCTTACGCCAGCGACTTTTGAGGATTGCCCCTTCACAGGGACAACATACACGGTACACTACACTGTTCTTCATGGTACCAGCAGTGTGGTAGGCTTCTATGAACTGATGAGAGTGTCAGTTGCAGGGTTCAGGGTAATTTGAGCCTGTTTCCTTGGTCCTACTAGCTTGATCAACTGGTACTGCGGGGAGGAATAAGAAAAAGTCACTACCATGTTTTTTGTGGGGTACTTGATGCAGGCCAAGCCCCTCCTATTCTTTGGAAAGTAATGAAGACTAACAGTTAATCATTTTTATCAATCTTTTGAAGCTTTCAGTAAACTTTTCAAATTAACTAGGGTTATAATCCTAGCCCCCCCATGAAGTTCACCCGTACCACTCAAGTGAGCGGAGGTATCTTCCTTAATGGAGGTTATACCGAAATAAATTAGGTACTTATTGCCTTGGGCTTTGTAGGTTACGCCTAGTGGTCTCCCACCTCAGGGACCCCATACTCAATTGTTTCACCTACTTATTGTGGTGCTACATTTTAACTGACTCTGAATTCAGTTGCTTCGCCATGCTGGCCAAGGCATAGTCTGTGTCCGGTCCCAGCTATAGGCCCCTGATTGGTAACCAACTCCATTGCATGTCACACTGTGCACATGAAGTGCCTGGGACTATCCTTGGCGCCAGACGTAAGCCAGTTGTCACTATAAAACCAATCATTTCGTTTATACATGATTGACGAGTGTCCCAGGGGGTGGTCCTTCCCTAGGCACGCGGCTGCACAAAATCGAAGCATTGACAATCAATAAGAATCCACATCTTCACCGCTTGCCAGCAATACACAAACAAACGTACAACCTTTGCCGCCTAACATAAAAGAAGACAAAAGTATGATCACGAAAATCCCATAAGATGCAAAGCAGTCAGCGAAAATTGGCTAAAAAGGAAATGCTCAACCTCTCAATGGTCTTGAAGGTCATGGTCATTCTCATGGAACATGGCAAAGGAAAATTAACCTCACATGATCCACCAACCCTTTGAGGTCAATGGCAAAGCAATAGAGAGACATGAGATACACTCACCGGCGAGCATGCACATGCAACCATGGACAACTTGACCTCAGAAAATTAGTTGATCTCATACCCTCGGGGGACCTGGAATCCCACGTGCTCAATAGATGGACGGAGAGGGAAAGATTTTACTTGATCACGCCAAAGCGTCCTAAAGCAATGGATCAACGACCAAGAGATCTTCCGGGGTTCCCTCCCTAATTTCACATGGAGCTGGTTCCCCAAGATCTCCCAACGTCATCCCATGGCACATCCATTCCCCAACCAAATCCCAAGAGAACGTATACTTGAACAACCGTGAGAGTATATCCATGGGGAGATTGTCCTGTCCCGAAGAGAGGGAGTCCTGCTCCAAGAGAGCACATATATATTGCCTCAGGAGAGACCTTCACCAATCCATGCCCTGAAGAGCTCCACCTTCCCATAACGCAATCCAGGTGAGCATGTGTATGGAAAGAGGATTTCGCCTAACCATGACACATGAGAGCACGCACGCACTTGAAGAGAGATTGCGTTAACGAATTAGATAAGCAGATGCCCCGGGTCACATGTACAGACCTAGACCCGGCCCGCAGAGTGAGTGCACAAAGAGAGATATCCCGGGCTTGAGGAGAGCACATCCATGGAGTCCCTGTCCCAAGGAGAGAAGTGAGGCTCTATCTGATGGGGAGAGGAGAATGTCCCTATCCCCGCCGGAGAAGAGAATCAATATTCCTTGGGGGGAGGAGAATATCCCTATCCCAAGAGAAGAGGAGAGTATCCCTATCCCAAGAGGAGAGTGTCGCAATCCCAAGAGGAGAGGAGAGGGTCCCTATCCCTAGAGGAGAAGAGGTTGCCAAACCACTTGGGAGAAGAGAGCCGATTGACTTACCCCATACATGGAGAGGGAGGGTCCCAGGTTCACCTGAGTTAGAGACGTGACCTCGACTCTTAGGGAAAGGTGGGCGCTTGGTCAACCACACCGCAAGGGTCAAAAGAACCAAGAATCTGACTACGTCATGGGCCCGACCACATCTCCAAACGGCTTCCACGAGAAGATACCCTTTGACATGTTGAACCGAAGGCAAACCATTAGTCTACACTCTCGCATGGTTCAACCTGATTGCAAAGGATCCACCTACTTCTTGGAAAGGCATGCGGTTAGAGAGATAGGGCAATCAAACGGACACAAAGTGCAAGGGATGCCCCAAAACACTTACGTCAAAGCACTTCACACAATTACCTTCTCGTCCAGAGTAGCAAAAAACTTGGGCAATCTTCTTACACGCAACAGGCACAAAAACCAGGAAGTATGCAATAGGGACACAATCATCTTTATCTACCAACAAGCAATGAACTAATACATGACATGCTGAAGCGAACCTGACCAAGCACTGTTGCACCACACTTGCAACGATCACTTGAATGAATAAAATGAATGAGTGTGACCAAGCAACCAAATATATTGCATCATCAAATGAGACAACTATCCAACACTCAAGCATGCTTGTCAACCTTCGGGTAATGAACGCAAAGCATGAATGGAGCTAATGTACACGACAGTGAGTTCAATGATTCATACACTTTTCAGTATTCAAAGAAGATAATGTCCGTTGCACCATAGGATACATAGGTTGGGTGGGGAACTCAACGGAGGGACGTGGCAGAGTGACAAACCAAAACACAAGAAGAAAATAAAGAGTTGACTTGCGGATTGCGGAGCAACGAACGACGTACTGTCCTCCGTTCCGGTGTGTCTACCTCAGCCATTTTGACTTCAACTCCTCTTCCACTAGGAGTCCTTCAGCTTCAAGGGACTCGTGATCCCCCATACGCGTAGGCGTGGCAAAAGCCAGAGCCCAAGCGCCCACTAACGCGTACCTATCGCTTTTTAGGGGGCCTGCCGGTGTGGGCGGAGGCGCCACCGCAGGCTTTAGCCAGATCGCCATTCCGGGATTCCTATCATCCACTGTAGTCGCCCTGGATAGAGCTAACACCATAAGCACCCGTTCAAAAGAGTTTTCAGTCGCTCGGCCTGCATTAAGGCACAGGCGGAGCAGCAGGGAGCACGCGCACGCAACAGGAGCACCAGGCGAGCACGCGCGCGCGGACAGGCCTCCGATGAACTGCTGGAGGGCATTGATATCCATCTTGTGGACTAAGAAGCTATTTCATAATAAAATTCTTCAAATTCTATGCCCGAAATTGCATGAAAGTAACACAAACAGAAGTCGTCGGCTGATTGGCTTCATAGTGGCACACGGCATAAAACCAGGAGGCAGATAGGGTTAGATACCATGAAACACAAAGCCATTCAAGAGGGAGTGCATGGGATACGCGTCAACCCCCTCTCCAGAGCATATCCACGGTCCAGGGATACGTGAAGGGGTATGCTCGCTCCTTGTTGATCCTTCGGAGCGTGTACCATGCCCAAACCGGCCAGAAAGTGCAAACATGACAAAACCCCAAAAAACTGAAAATCTCGAACATATCGTCTCGCTGAGGGAAAGGGCCATCACCACTGAATCCGGAACCCCAAAAATATGGTACCCAATGCTGATAAAATGAGAAACGGAAAAAAACGTTTTTCGACCCAAATTTTTTTTTTTCCAGCAATTGTTTCAGCTGATGTGGCCCAGGCAGGAGCAGGAGGGAAAAGGATGACACCCTTGGACCAGGCACTGCTATCGAATGGCCGTGGGTATCCACGGATTTGTCCAACTCCAAAACGTGTCAGAATGACAGGGCAAAGAAATTTTCGAGAATTGCTACTATTTTTTTTAACAACCATAAAACTGAGAGGTCAGGATGAAGGGGACCTGGAGGGAAACTGACCTCACCAGTGTGTCTGGCACACTTATTCGGTGGTTACGGATGTCCAGGAATCGCAAAACAGGGGCGGTAGGGTGGCGTTCTAAAAATGGAAATTTGCTGCTGAAAATAGCACAAAATGTTCTGAAAATAGAATGTGGTGACCTAAAAACAGAAACGCCATTTTTTGAAGGGGATCACCACAAACCAATGCCGTGGTTGCGTCCGGCAACCTCAAAATAGGGCTAAGTGACCTGAAAAGTTCAAGAAACAAGGCAACAGACAGTGGGGACGAGGGAAGCAAAGCAAAACTATGGCAACTTCATGTCCCCAGCAGACTCTGAAATTCCAATCAAGTAGTCTACGAAAGCTCCCATATAGCAGGGGTGTCGCTTCTGCGGATGTAGATACCCCATGCTCCAGGAATGAGAAAATTCATTGGTCTTGGCATACGGTAGTTCGTTGGACTCCACCTAGAAAGCGGCCACCGACCGCGAACGCAGGTAGCACACATGGCCCAAGACTGATCTCGGTTCCATAATCTTGTCTCATGTCACCGAATTTGGGTTGAGGGGGTACCTTGGAGGCTTGGAACATGAGTAAAGACATCGCTGCAGCAAAGAAAGGCTCGGAAACATTAAGATTCAGGTCAAGAGGCATACAGGTGCATTCTGTCAACAAGCAGAGGGAGCAAAATCCCTAAATTCTAGAAGTCTTGAACCACCAACATTCATACCAAATTATGAAGTGAGCACACACAAATTTTCTCTTCGGTCATAGGGTAAGAGGAGTAGTAAGTCTCGAACCTACTCCATGGTTAGGGTAAGGCTCAAATGTAGGACAACGCAACAAAAGAAAGCACAATTGAGGGGGAAGGAGTGAGTCAAACAAGTCGAGAAGCTTAGAAACACAAATAAAGTGACAATTCAAAAACTGCCATGAATTGACGACACGCACTCACTCATTCGCAGTGCTGATGGCAACAACACCCGTTGCGCAACGTCGTATGGGCCAAAATTACCGAAGTATGACTCTGGGGGACCTGAATGTATATGCTGTATGGCCTGCGCCCGTGCATGTGGTAAATTCAGTAAAATACAAACACAAAGGCATTGTTCAGGGGTATGGCATCAAAAACATTGTCTCCTGCAAAGAAACAATTGCAAAGGACCAGTAAATCAAGTCAAATCGTAAAAAGTAAACATATGATGTAGGAACTGAACAAGGGGGTGATCAGCCTCCCATAGTACAGCATGCATCCATGAAGGGATCAGTGAGGGACAAGATGTCAACCTCAGCTTGGATGATGGCAGCCATCAAGTCCTTGGCGGAAATGTCGACGCCCTTTTGACCGAGATAGGCTTGCAACACTTTGTTGACGCGAGGCACAAATGATGAGGGAGGTACCCAGGAGTCATGAGACTTCTCGTCTCCTTTCCCCTTCAGCTTGAACTCAATTCCCCCAGGGACGGCGGGGTTTGACCGGTGGCTCAAAACCTTGTCAACGACATAGTCGTCCTTCTCAAGGTATTCATCCTTGTCGGAGTTGTCCTCATGTTGGGTGTATTTGAAGTCCACATGCTGCCCCGTGCTATCCGGAACACGGTCCTTCAATTGAGTCTCGTGCCAGGTTTTGAATTGACAGGGATCAGTTTGGACGAGAAAGGTGCTTGCACCAACCCTCTTGGCAATCTTACCCGGGGTATACCAAGTCTTTGTCCGATGAGTGCCGAGCGGCCGAGGTCTTTGAACCCAGACATGGCCTCCAACCTTGAAACAGGTGACGGGGCTCTTAACTGTCTTGTCTTGCTGCTTAGCAGGCTCCTTTTTAAGAGCGTCCTTCACAATTTGGGCGGTGTCTGCGGCCTATTGGAATGCCTCCATGGCATTCTTGGCGAGACCGCCAGTGTACCAAGGAAGGGAGCGAATCAACCCGTCCCTGGTGAGGAGAATTTCGTGGGGAGACAGCACGTATGGCCCCGGCAAATCGTTGTAGGCTTGGATGGCTCTCCACATTTCCCTAAACCAATTCTCCTTTGGGTTCTCCAGGTGGCGCTTGTGCAGCCTCTCAAAAACCTGGCGACCGGCCACTTTAGTTCGGCGATTTAGACTACTAAGGTGTGCTACGGACGTGCGATGCCGTACACCCATGTAAGCACACATGGCCTTTAACCATCCACTCGTGAACTGCGGGGCGCTGTCGCTGCAAATCGTCGCGGGTATGTCTAAAAAGGTCAACAATTGCTTGATCATGTTCTTGGCCACTTCTTTGGGTGTTAGACCTTGGTGCTTTGGCTGGAACGGCAACGAGATTGCCCGAATGGCGGTCGATAACATTTACTACGCAATCATACCTGTCCTTACCCACCTTAACTTCAGGAATGGAGAAAACATCCATGCTGAGGGACTCCATGGGTCTATCGGGATCGGTGTCCGTTGCTGATCACCGGCCAGCGAGTAAATCGCCGGGTTGCAGGCGGCACACACTTGGCAGTGGCTCTTCACCTTATTGAGGAGCTCCCGGGCTCCGTCGGGAAACAAGAACCTTGGTTCCATGTCTTTGCATTGTCTTTCCACTGGGGTGCATCCATTGTTGATGCCACTCATCCAGTAGGTCTTTGGCACAAGATTCGAGGGCGTGCAGCTTCCCATTCAAAAACATGTTTTCATGTTCGACCGAAAGTCCTCGGGGCCATTTTTCGTCGTCGTCTGAGCTGAAGATCACCTTGTAGTACTGGGGCCACGCCTCAGAGTCGGCATAGTCGGACGTCCGGTCTTCCTTCAGGCACGACTGAGATGTTGAAGGATTTGCATCCGTCGAGGAGGTAGCCGTTGACTTCGATTGCGGCTTATCTTTGGCTCGCTTTTGTGCGAGTGGCCTGATGCTCATTGTCTTGGCCATATATCGCATCACTGCCCGATCCACGCGATCGGCAGTCTCAATCTCGGACGCAATTACGAAGGACTTGACTCCTTCTTCCTCCATCAGTTTCTCCATCTCGATGATCCGCTTGGCCTCCTTGGTTTCTTCCTCGTCCCCATGGGCACTTACATCCGCCATTCCTTTGCTTGCCGGATACGCCCATCGGCTCATACCGTCCGCCACGGTGTTCTCCTTTCCCGGGACATACACAACCGATAGGTCAAACTTGGCCAAAGTCTCATGCCATCGGGCACGTCGAGATGCTGGGCTGGGGGGAGTATCCACATGCTCTTTGTTCCAAGGTTGCAAGCTCTGGTGGTCCGTGCAAACAACTACCGGCTGCAGTCGGATGTGTCCTGTTCACTTACGTAGAGCGCAAATAATGGTGTACGTCTCCTTTTCTCTGGGGATCCAGGTCTGGCGCTGGCCAGGAGCAAGGACTCCGCTCCAGAAGGCGACGGGCAAGTGGGTTCCATCATCCTCCCCCTGCTCGAGGACCGCTCCGAGCGCATAGTCCGAAGAGTCCGTACGGAGCACAAACCTTTTGTCGGGGTTGATGAGCCAGAGCTTCAGGGTATCAAGCAAAACACGATTCATGGCCTCTAAGGCATCGTTGGCTTCATCGTCCCATATGATGGGCTTCCTGCTGCCCTTCTAGGTCTCATCTGGGTTGAATTTCAGCAAGGCGGTCATCGGCACGGCCATTTCTGCATACATACAGACATAACCCGAGTACTAATTGCCCCATCCGAGGAGGGCTTCGAGAGTGTTTTGGGGTGCTCTCACCTTTCCACCGCAGCAATCATGCCGGGAATGGGCTCGCGTTGCCCCATGCCAACCACGTGTCCAGCGAATTTCACTTCGTTCACAGCGATGGTGGCTTTGTCCGTACTTCTGGTGGGTTGCAAAGAGACGAGGAGGCCCAAGACTCTCCTCAAGTCACCTTCATGGGCGGCAAGCACTTCCTCATCAGTCATACCCTACTTGCCTGACCGAACGATGATATCATAGACGAAAAGACTGGCGCAGTCGGAAACGGGCTTGAGGTTGGCTTCCAACATTCTTTGGAAAGAAGCATTGCGGTTTTTACATCGCATGAGCATTACCTTCCATTAAGAGGACCCAGTGGGGTAGATATGGCAGTGCATGCACGAGACTCCGGCGCCAACCGGATCTGGTGGTAACCCTATTTCAGGGCGATCAGCGTGAACAGCCGTCGCCCATGTTGCCTCCGCAACATATCCTCGATGAGGGGCAGGGTGTAGGAGGCAAACTCCGTTTGCTCGTTGAGCCCTCGGTAGTTGACAACCAGCCACCATTCTCCGGCCACCCTCTTCGGAACAACGAAGGCGGAGGAGGCCCACTCCTTGGTGCTTGGTTCCCAACACCCACGATCGGTGAATTCCTTTAGCTTGGCGTTCATGGATTCAAGCCCGTTCCCCTTCAAAGCGAACTCACGTTGCCTGAATACCTTGTGTGGATGTCGGAGGCGGATCTGTGCTTGGCCATACGCACCACGAATTGGAGGATCTTTGATGGGCTTTCCACTGAAGAAATTCTTAGCAGAATCTCCCTTGATTTTTCTCCCTTAGCGCTTGGACACGAGGGTCGGAGTTGGAGAAAGCTTTGGACTTGGTCGGTACTTGCACCATGGACCTCACATGCATATCTTGTTACAGGTGGACTTGGTCTTGTTCCGGGTCCAAGACGCGGGGGTCCTTAGAGGCTCCGGGGGAGCGAGAGATTCCACCTTTCGTCCGGTAAATATCTCCATACGTGGGGTGGTTTCCTGCTTGCGGCTCATCTTGGTCGGCCCAATGGTCAAGCACTCTACGGACAAATGCATTGCCATCAAAGGCGCCCGAGGCGATGGAGTCATCTTCCCATCACTTGGTCTCGTCCTTGCTCCCTTTAGCAGACATGAAGTCGTGCATACAATTGTGCATGTATCCCACCACAGCGCCAAGCTCGTCGGCCGTTAGTTCATCACCCCCTCCTGTGTATTAGTCGGCCTCTTGTGACGGTGCTGCGAACACGGAGCGCATGGGCTCAGCAACTAGTCCTGGGATCATTCGGATATCGGCTTCCAATTCTTCCAAGAGTGAGCCGTCCACATACACCACCGTGGTTCGGGCGGGCGTGTTGCCTAATTTTTGGCCCCTAGCATCCTGGTAGATGCTCTGTCTTGCCGGGAACTCATTAGAGCTCAGGGTCATGCGTTCCAAATCATCTTGGAGCCTCAACATTTGGTCATCTTCCCACACTTTCTCCGTTAGCACAAGCAGGACCTTGGCTGGGTTGGACTTAATTTTTGCAATGGCGTGGGGCACACATCCTTGGTTGCTGTGAATCCATAGCAAACCCCAAAAATGCTCATCCCATCGCTTGAAGCATGAGGGATCCTGTGTGTGCCAATATGTCTTGCATAATCGAAGACGTTTGGAGTATGCCAAGCTCAAGGCATCAACCGATGGCTCGCCTGCTCCCGATTCAGCAACTGCCTCATCGAGGGCTTCGGGAGTAAAACCATATTCATCGAGGGGCCTTTGGCATGACTTGACTGCCCGTACGGCGCGGCAAAGCTGCTCGCGTTCCGCATGTGCCCAGTTCCTCTCTTCCAACGCAAGGTGGGCGGACAACCAGGACAAACGGTCATCTTTGTACAGGGTCATCGAACTTTGGGCTGGTTGTACACCCGTATCCGTGGCCACCATAAAGTCATATCCAATTATAAAGTCCCAGTCCATGTGCGCCTCGTAAAAGGTACCAACCAAGCTGACACGCTTGCCCTTATCCGGTCGAGACAATTCTTCATGGTTCAGGAATTCCATCTCAGGGTGGAGGTCAGTCCCGCCTCCAACCATGTACTGTCCATCGGCGACCTTCAAGCGAACCAGGTCAGGGCTCGTCTTGATAGAAGATGCTGGGAAAAGCCCAGTGCTCACGAGATTGACTCGTGCTCCTGAGTCCACCAGCACACTCACCAAACTTTCAATCACTTGGCAGGTTACCCGGAGTCGCAAATGGAGCTGTCGCTCGCCGCCAACCAAGCGGACGGCCAATAGGGATGCAGATTCGGAGCGAATTCAATTTGAATTCGCCGAATTCGCTGCGAATTCGTTCGCAGCGCGAATTCGCTGCGAATTCGGCCTGAAATTCTAGGTACTGCGAATTCGGGGCGAATTCGCGCTGCGAATCCGCAGGCGACGGCAAAATGATCACGTGTGCGCCGTCTTTACTCCAGATGAAAAACTAACTTTGAACTGTGCGATGCAATATTTTTTTGGACTTGTTGCAATGAAAACTATGATGATTCTGCTTCGATTCAGCAGTTGATTTTCTTGTCCGGTGCCTGCGTACTCGTTTTCGAAAACAAAATTTACTTTTGCGTTTTGAACACTCCGCTGTGTCCGCCTAGCTCCACCGAACACGGCGGTACCCTCCATTCTCCCCGGAAGTCCACCAGTTTGGAGGAAAACCCGTCCCGAACTTTTGATTTTCGACTTTTTTTTTCTAGTTTTTGACAGTCAAAACGTGTTGCCCCTTGGCAACCACGCACTGTCGGGCGTGTGTGGAAGGAGAAGCAGCCAAGAGCAGCCCGACGCAGCCGCAGTGAGGCCCTGGGCACCCACAACGACGTGTGCATGAAGCTACTGACGTGCACGGAGCTGCACCCAGCCAGTGCCCCTGCTCCAACCTCCCTATAAGCTATGTACATAGCCCCTTGTAGCCCTTGCGTATCCTTGACAGCGGTACCCTCCTTACCCTTCCCGGTGCCGTGTATGCTCTCTCCTAGATGACTTCAAGTCCAACGATTCAATTCAAGAATGCAATGAATGAAGGCCCAATAAGGTTCACATGTGATGGTTTGTGTGTGGATTGGTGATCTTCCATGCTTCGTTGCTGTTTCTTTTCCAAAACGCATTTGAAAGAATCAAGGAACTTTGGAATTCTTGGTTTTGATTTTCTTTTTTTTTGTCAAATCGTCAAATCGTTTGAGCATGGTAAATGCAAGCAACAACAAACAACAAAAATTGCAAGGTTACGGAAGCTTTTGGGAAATCTTTTATGCGATATGGTACTGGGTAGTGGCATACCCATATGTAAACAGGTGAATTGCAACCTAGAAGGTAAATTGTACGTGCCTATGGATTCAATCAAGCGAATCAGGGAGCATTCGAATTTGAAGTTGCGAATTCGAGTTCGGAGCGGTCCACGAATTCGTGCGAACTCGGGGCGAATTCGAATTCGAGCGAATTCGTGCGAATTCGAACCTGCATCCCTAACAGCCAATTGCTCTAGCTTCTCCGGTGCCTCGAGAAGTTCGTTGAGGTACTCGTAGAGGGTGTAGGTTACAGGTAGCGGCCCCTCTGCAGCTCCCCGCTAATGGGTGACTCTGCTGCAGGTCTTTTCTTCTTCTTCACCTTCGCTTTCACCTCCGCTATGAAGAGGATGTAATCCTTCCTCATCGTCCTCCTTAGGACTTGGTGATGGTGAAGGAGAAGAAACAGTTTTCCGAGGACGGTGCCTCGCCAACCCTCCCTCTGACCTTCCGGCCAGGTTTGTCTGCGGCCGGGTCGCCAGCTAGGGCCCTTGGCTGCAGGGGTCCCGCTAATGAGCGGCTTTTGAGGGCGACGCCGCTTGACGCATGCCCTCTTTCGGACTCTTCTCCGATGTCAGCATCTTCTCGAGCGACTCCTTAAGACCCGCCAATTTTTGGAGTTAAGCTTGAATTTCACGGATCCCTGGGGGACACCGACGCTCGCTCTTGAGCTTGCGGTCCGGGTTCGCTTGTGCAAAGGCGGCTTTGTCTTCAGCATACCATTTGCACGTCTTGTGGTCATTGTCATGCGCTTGGTTGCACCCATAACACACATTTACCCCTTGGGGTACTTGGTGATGTACTCCTTGAAGGTAAGGGGTGGCGACCCTACACGTCCGGGTTCCTTCCGCTGCTTGCGGGTGACGGGTTGCCATTTGCTGCGATCTTTCCCTTGGTTGGAGAGGTTGTGGGCAACGGAGGCATTAACTGCTGCCTCCGCGACAGCAGACGCGCCTCACAACGGTGGGAGGCCACTCCCCAAAGAAGGCCTCCCACCACCCCCACGGCATGCAGCCCCCCGCAGGGCATGCACGCCAAAGGGACAGTGCCGGGCCCCCGCGCCCACACGCACGTGCCCACGGCACATAGGCTGCGGACCCCGACTACCGAACGCCCCGGGGACGGGTAGCGCAGTCAGGGGAGGACAAGCGCCCTTCGCCAGTGCGCTCTACCCCCCCGGGAAATGCCCGGGGGACGCCCGGGGGCCGGTGCTGGGTCCCCCCACCCACATCACCCACGCCCAGGGCACACGGGCAACGGGGTTGCGCGCGCTGCCGTCCTGTGCCAGATCGAAATAAAAAGATAAGTAAAAAACGAGGAAAAAATTTTCTAAATAGCACAAAATAAAGCCAATTAGCAAAAAAAACGCTTAGGCCAAAAAGTGCTCTGCGAAACGCGTAGAAACGCAACGAAGAACGTTTCGATGTTAAATAGGTGAATAGTTAAAGCCGTAAGCACCGTAAAGCTCCTATGAGCATAACGCTGTCCCCCTCGTAGTCTAACTGGCCATAGGCGCAAAGAAAAACGCGTCGAGAGCAGCGCGTAAAACTGGAAAAGATTTCGTAGCTCGCCATGACCCCTCGCGTCCCACCCTGTTGCCTTTTTCTTATTCTTCTCCATGTACCGCCCTCCCCACCCTTGTACCCATCACTCCCCTTGCCCTGCAGCTCAGGCGGCGCCCCTGGGGGAAAGCGGTAAACCCCGAGCAATGAACGCCAACAACTTTGACAACGACCAACTCAAGTACAAGCCCACAAACACCAGAGCATCGCCGTCAAGGATGGATGACACGTAAGTCAGCACAAAGTACGTGGTCCTGTTGCTCGCGGGTGTGTTGGGTAGTGTATAATTCTATTTTATTTCAAAAAAAAATTTTTTTTACGGTGTTTGCAGCTGTTTGAAAGGAAAAAAGCAACAGCAAGCACAAACAGCACCGAAAAACGACACCAAAACACAACAGCGCAGCACCACACGTCAGCACAGCACCACAGGACACAACACAGGGGAGCAGGGCGCCACAGCAAGCCGACCAACCACAGGGAAGCACACCAGGACACACACAGCAGAAAGCCCAGCGGCAGGAAACAAACAACAGGCACAGGAAACGACGCAAACAGACAGCAGAGCACGACAGCACACCAGCACAGGACAGCACAGCACCATAGAACACAACACAGGGGAGCGGAGCACAAAGACACACCACACCAAACCACAGGGCGGCGAACCACGCGGCCAGACAGGGACAGCACCACCGAAACACAACACCGGGAGCCACCAGGAGACAACAGAGGACAGCCAAGCCCAACAGCAAACACCGAAACACAACAGGCAACAACACACAACACCAGCTAGTGGCAGAGGGGCGAGAGAGCACCGCACAGAGAGCAACGACAGGGGCACACGAACACAGCACCACAGAACAGGCGCCACGAAAAGGGAGGCGCCCAGAAACACGGTACAAGGAACGACAGTGCACGGACCACAGGCAGCATACCAGGACGACATAGCACCGCGCCCAAGGACAGACACGCCACAGCAGTGGACGAGGCAAGACGCGACGCAAGCACGGCGACGAAACAAACAACACAGCACAGAACCAAGAGAAGCACTAGGGTACGGCAGAGCACCAATTGGCACAGCGCGACAGAAGCCAGCACAAGAACGCAACGCAACAGGGCCACGCCAAACAGCAAGACGCACCACGGCTGAGCACCACACAGACCAAAACAGCATGGACAACCACGGAAAGGCACGGAACAACGCAAAAAAAAAAAAAACTGCAGAGAACACAGCAGCACGCGACAGCAGAACACAACAAAAAGAGCCCAACAAGACCAAGGGCAACACCGCGCCGGACAGCAAGGCGCGAGCACCCAGCCAACCACAAGCACGCCACACAGCACCATGCAAAACACACAACGCACCACAGACCGCAGCACCAACAGCACCACACATTACAACAGCCCACAACCACAACCACACAAACCGACCCCGCACCACACAACCGGCACACAAAAAAAAAAACAACAAACAGGGCAGCGGAAAAAAAAACGAACAAAAGTCGACGAACAAGACACAACGGAGAAGCAAAAAAAAACAAGGCAGGTGGCGGTAAAGAAAAGGAAAAAAAAAGGGGGGGGGGAACAAGACGCCAATGCCAAAGGCAGCCTGGGCCGGAAAACACAGAACGCCAGAGACAACGGGGGCACACAAACAAAAGAACAAAAAGGAAAAAGAAAAAACACACAGCAAACAGTGCAACCCAAGCCCGGAGGGCCCGAACAAAGATCAAGCACAAGGCGGCCACAAGACAAGGTGAGGCGCACTAGAACGCGCCCCGGAGGACCGCCCGCCCAACCCAGCCAAGAAGAGCACGCACACGCACACCCGCGCGGGACCCGGGCGTGGCGTCCTCCGACCCAAATAGGGCGGTGTCGGCGTCAACACGAATCAGCCCCGGTGCACCAGCCGAGTCCCCCGTCGAAAGACGGGCGGTACGGGAAACCGGACGCGTCAGTGACCAGGTGCACACACGCTAACCAGCGCAGCGCACGCAGCCCAGGATCGACGCCAGAGGGACCCGCCAGGGACAACCCCATCGCGGAGCCCCAAACGGGTACGAGGCGGAGCGAGCCCAGAGCCCCGGCCTCGGCGGGGGCCAGCGACAGGCACAAAGAGCCCGGTTCCCAGCTGGCCTCCAGGTGCCCCGCGCAGCCGCCCAGTAAATCCGGGGGCGCAAGCCCTCGGGGTGGGGAAAGGCACAACAGCGTCGGCAAAGCCAATTGCAGCACCGAGAGCGACCGGACCGGACGAGGCGCAGCGCACCAACACGGGGCCACGAGGCACGCCAGAGAGGCACGCCTCCGGCCACAATCACGGCACACGGACAGGTGTCAAGCAACAACCGTCACCGGGTGCCGCAAACCCGGGCAGCGCGCACAACACGCAACGAACCACAGCAAAGGAACAGGTCCCAGGCAACACCCAACCCACACACCACAAACCCGTCCAGGAGTGGCAGGGTACGAGTACAGCGCGCACACAAACACACACACACCCCAACACCCGAGCCAGGAGTGGCGGGGCGCCGCTGAAACCCGGACCCAAGCACACACATCACACCGCACACCCCAGCCAGGAGTGGCGGGGTACAAGCGGAGCGTGCACACAAACACACACACACCCCAATATCCGGGCCAGGAGTGGTGAGGCGCAGCCGAAACCCAAGCCCAAGCACACACACCCATGCCGCACAACCGAGCCAGGAGTGGCGGCGTACAAGCGGAGCGCGCACACAGACACACACACACCCCAACAGCCCACCCAGGAGTGGCGGGGCGCAGCCGAAACCCAAGCCCAAGCACACACAGCCACGCCACACACCCCAGCCAGGAGTGGCGGGGTACAAGCAGAGCGCGCACAAAAACACACACACACCCCAACACCCGAGTCAGGAGTGGCGGGGCGCAGCCAACACCCCAGCCCAAGCACACACACCCAAGCCGCACACCCCAGCCAGGAGTGACGGGGTACAAGCGGAGCGCACACACGAACACACACACACCCCAACCCCCCAGCCAGGAGTGGCGGGGCGCAGCCGAAAACCGAGCCCAAGCAAGCACACCCACACGGCACACCCCAGCCGGGAGTGGCGGGGTACGAGCGGAGCGCGTACACGAACACACAGACAGCTCAACACCCCAGCCAGGAGTGGCGGGGCGCAGCCGAAACCCGAGCCCAAGCACACACACCCACACCGCACACCCCGGCCAGGAGTCGTGGGGTAGAAGCGGAGCAGGCACACAAACACACACACACCCCAATATCCCAGCCAGGAGTGGCGGGCCGCAGCCGAAACCCGAGCCCAAGCACACACACACACACCACACACCCCAGTCAGGAGTCGCGGGGTACAAGCGGCGCGCGCACACAAACACACACACACCCCAACACCCAAGGCAGGAGTGGCGGGGCGCAGCCGAAACCCCAGGACAAGCACACACACCAACGCCGCACACCCCAGCCAGGAGTGGCGAGGTACAAGCGGAGCAGCCAAACAAACACACCCACACCCCAACAGCCCAGCCAGGAGTGGCGGGGCGCAGCCGAAACCCCAGCCCAAACACACACCCACACCACACACCTGAGCCATGAGTGGCAGGGTACAAGCGGAGCGGGCACAAAAACACACACACACCCCAACACCCCAGCCAGAAGTGGCGGGCCGTAGCCGAAACCCGAGCCCAAGCACACACACACACGCCACACACCCCAGCCAGGAGTGGCGCGGTACAAGAGGAGCGCGCGCACAAGCACACACACACCTAAACACCCCAGCCAGGAGTGGCGGGGCGCAGCCGAAACCGGAGCCCAACCAGACACACCCACACCACACACCCCAGCCAGGAGTGGCGGGGTACAAGTGCAGCGGGGACACGAACACACACACACCCCAACAGCCCAGCCAGGAGTGGCAGGGCGCAGCCAAAACCCGAGCCCAAGGACACACACCCACACCACACACCCCAGCGTGGAGTGGGCGGTACAGACGGAGTGGGCACACAAACACCGACACACCCCAGCCACAAGTGGAGGGGCGCAGCCGAAACCCGAAGCCCAAGCACACACACCAACGCCGCACACCCCAGCCAGGAGTGGCGGGGTACCAGCGGAGCGGGCACACGAACACACACATACATCCCAACAGCCCGGGTAGGAGTGGCGGGGCGCAGCCGAAACCCGAGCCCAAGCACACACACCCACACCGCAAACCCCGGCCAGGAGTGGCGGGGTACAAGCTGAGCGGGCACACAAGCAACACACACACCATCACCCCAGCCAGGAGTGGCAGGACGTAGCCGAAACCCAAGCCCAAGCACAACCCAGACCCAAACACAAGCGCCACACAAAAGTCGGAAACCCAGTGTCCATAGCCCGGGCACTGAGGCAGCCCGTGCCATGCAGGTAACCTGGCCAAACAAGATCCGGAGTCCGGGGGTAAGGCTGCATCCTAAGGCCTGCGCTGCTTTGGGACTCGAGGCGGAGCGCGCGACACCCAAGCGCCTCGGAACCCCAGTACCAAGAACATGCATGCATGCCTTGGGAACGGGATATGCGAGGAAGTCCGGTGAACCCCTAGGGTTCCACCGAAAGGAGCAGACGTGCGCAAGCACGGGGGCACACCCTCCTGGCATGACAAGTACGTCACGCTGGCGGCGATCAGCCCTCCCGGTGTTACCCGGGGCCGCTTTGTCGGGGGCCACCAGTCAGGTCAAGAGGGATGTAAATTGCCTCCCCTCTTCAAGTGCGGAGCCTCTTCCTGGTCGTCACAGGGGTAACGCCAGGGGGAACCATGGGGCGCCTCTCCACGACCGAGTGAACCTACCTATCTACCTACCTGTCGACTGGCGACCTTCAAGCGAACCGGGTCAGGGCTCCTCTTGATAGAAGATGCTGGGAAAAGACCAGTCCTCACGAGATTGACTCGTGCTCCTGAGTCCAGCAGCGAACTCACCAACCCTTCAATCACTTGGCAGGTTACCTGCAGTCACAAATGGAGCTGTTGTTCGCCGCCAACCAAGCGGACGGCTAATGGCTCTAGCTTCTCGGATGCCTCGAGCAGTTCAATGAGGTACTGGTAGAGGGTGTAGGTTACAGGTAGCCGCCCGTCTGCAGCTCCCCGCTCATGGGTGACTCTGCTGCAGGTCTTTTCTTCTTCTTCACCTTCACTTTCACTTCCGGAATGAAGAGGGGGTAATCCTTCCTCATCGTCCTCTTGAGGACTTGGTGATGGTGAAGGAGAGGAGACAGGTTTCCGAGGAGGGTGCCTCGTCAACTGTCCTTCAGAACTTCCGTCCGGGTTTGCCTGCAGCCGGGTTGCCAGCTGGAGCCCTTCGCTGCAGGGGCCCCGCTAATGAGCGGCTTTTGAGGGTCACGCCGCTTGACGCATGCCCTCTTTCGGACTCTTCTCGGATTTCGGCATCTTCTTGAGCGACCCCTTAAGACCCACCAATTTTTTGGAGCTAAGCTTGAACTTCACGGATCCCTTGGGGACGCGGACGCTCGCTCTTGAGCTTGCGGTCCGGATTCGCTCTGCCAAAGGCGGCTTTGTCTTCAGCATACCGTTTGCACGTCTTGTGGTCATTGTCATGCGCTTGGTTGCGCCCATAATACGCAAAACACCCCTTGGGGTACTTTGTGATGTACTGCTTGAAGGTAGGGGGTGGCGACCCTACGCGTCGGGGTTCCTTCCGCGGCTTGCGGCTGACGAGTTGCAATTTGCTGCGATCTTTGCCTTGGTTGGAGAGGTTGTGGGCACCAAAGGCATAAACCGCTGCCTCCTCGACAGCAGACGCCTCCCACACGTTGGGAGGCAACCCCCCCGGGACAGCCTCCCACCAATCCCACGGAATGCAGCCCCCCGCAGGGCATGCACGCCAAAGGGACATTGCCGGGCCCCCACGCCCACACGCCCGCGCCCACAGCACATGGGCTGCGGACCTCGACTACTGCCCGCCCCGGGGACGGGTAGCGCAGCCAGGAGAGGACAAGCGCCCCCCGCCAGTGTGGGTGATACCCCCCTGGGGGACGCCCGGGGGACGCCCGGGGGCCGGTGCTGGGTTCCCACACCCACATCACCCACGCCCAGGGCACACGGGCAACGGGGCCTGGCCGCCCCCAGGGAGAGGGAAAGAGCCTGACGCCAGACGCCCCTCACAACGATGAGAGGTCAGACTGGGGAGACCCTCCGCCGCCACCTCCGCGGCGGACAGCCCCCCACAGGGCACACACGCCAAGGGGACAGCGCCGGGACCCCAGGCCCGCACACCCGCGCCCAACACACATGGGCAACGGGTCGGACTGCCCGACTGGGGGGGGACGAGCGCCTAACCCAAGGCGCCCCTCACAAGGGCACGAGGCACCCCCACAACAGCCCACACCTCCCTCCATCCTGGGTGAGGGGGCTGCTACTGACGCGTTCCCGTGGGGGGCCTGGCCACGGGACGCTGCGGTGACACGCACAAGCAGGCGGGCAGGCAAAGCACTGCGCTCACAGGGGCATCATTACGCTCGTGTCATGTGACAAAGCGTTTCAGGATCCTTGCCACTCTGAAACAAGGGAACAAAAGTATCTACAGCAACATATCAGGATATGTACACATGGGGTTAAGACTGGACTGGGGTAAGGGCATCACAGGACAATAGACACTCAGTCCCAACTCATATCCCAATCACAGGTCCGACCCTCTCAGTGGCTGGTGGGGGCGGGGGCTCAAAGACAACCCATGCCCTGCTTAGTTCGGACCCTGAAACCCTGCCAATAGGGGAGGTGTCCTGCCCAGCCACAGGCGAGTTCCTTGAAACCAAGCTGCTCCAAGTCGAACTGACAGTCGCTCCCCATGCTCCCCTAACAGCAGGTCCCAACTCCCATCTGAGCCAGAGATATGGCCCCGCCATTATCCCTTAGGAGTTGGTAGCTGAAAATGGGCTGTTTTAGCCCAAACTGATATTAGCTCAAAAATCTCCAAAATTGACCCCTCGTCCGGACCCGCCAGAGGTAGGGACGAGGCTACTGACCCTATGCCCTTCGCATGCGAACTTACTGAAGCCCTCAACCAACCTGGTCCCCTCTGAGGTTCCGGCATCAGGGCACCACGGGTTCGTCAAGTGGGGTCATAATCGCCAAAATGGTAAAATTGGCCGTCTCGGGCGACCGTCCAGGGTAGGAAACCTTGGCGATATTGACGCGCCAAGCCTTGATTCACAACCCTTGATATCCCCTTTGGTCCCATGCCCTGGGTTATGGCTTGCTGTCACACTGGCTGCTTGCTGTTCATCGAGGGGATGAACACGCGGATCGCGCATAAAGCAGCATGCGGTGCAAACGGGGGGGATCATGGATCGCACCAAAAGTTGAATAACTCCGGATGAGCCGGAGGAGCAAATACGAAACTCAATGGCGTTCAACCCTTGGTCATCTGCTACAATTTTCGCCACTTCTTGTTGGCTAGATTCCGTGCCCCATGGAGATATGGTAATTCCAATATGGCATACAAAGGCAAAAACAGCGAAATATGGCCAAAATGGCCCAGACTCATGATTGCATATCTCCATGGCCACGGCGAAGATCTTTCCAACCAAAAATGCTATAAGCACATGGGACTTAGGTCCCAATATATGCCACTTGCCAACCCTCATGGTCGCCTCTAGCTCTTTTTTCCATTGGAGGGAAAGTGACACACAAATGGGGCAGAATGGCAACATACCCCAAATTAGGTGACTCACAGCTCTCCCATCCAGAGGAGAGGCCACATGGGGAAACACCCCATTCGATGGGGGTTTATGTGCCCTCTCCGAACTGCTCTTACCCTTGGTCAAGTGGCGCACGCAACCTCGGGGGTGAAATCAGGGGGGGAAGGAGTTTGTGGCCATTTTGGGCAAAACTGCCAAAATTCACCCAAAAGTGGTCCCCCCAAATCTCGTATCTCCGTATCACAAGAGAAAGGAGCCTCGGGCTTTTGCATGGATGCAAACCGAAGCTTTGCCTCTCTTTTGCAACAAGGGTTGAGGTTCAAAGCATAAAGAAAGCATTTTTAACACCTCAATCCTTGAAGCACACTATTTATGGGAAAAAGTGCATATATCGGCGATATTGGCATTAACATATCTTTGGGACCTTGAGGAGCAAATATATGAGTAAACACGTTTGGAGTACGCCCATAGTAGGTGCTTTCAAATATGCACACTATGGTTAGATTGTCTCCGCCCACTCGTGTCATTAGTGCTTGCATATGAGCGCGTGTGCAAAGAGGCAGTATGGCACGCATGCTCACAAGGCAAAATTATATGAAATGGGAGACAAGGTTGTAAAAATCAACCAAGCCATCCAGGATGTCATTCGTGGTCTCTACTTTACATATTGCCTTGGTTCGAGGCTCAACTCCCCATAGGCTTCGAGTACGAGCCTCGGGGGTTTGGCCATTTTGGCCTAATTTTCGAACAAAACTTGCCCTCTTTCGACGATAGAGTTTTGGTACGCATTGAATTGCGTGGAGCCATCGTTGAGTTGGCTGGAAAAATGAAAATTGCCTCGGGCTTTTGGTCTTGTGAGCATTGTGTTCGGTTTTTAACGTTCATGCTCACAAGGCCACAAAGTTAGCGTTTGCGCACGCAAACGACTTGGGTTTGCGAGACCCATAGGCTGCCTAAAACACCGCCATTGCCCGCTTCCCTATACAAAGTAATATGCCCAGGTGAAAGGGGCTTGGATAAAAGGCATAGGGGGGAGATGTAGGGTTCCGTCCGAACTCATGGTCCTTAAGAAGCATGAGTTCGCACGATCGACGGAAAGCCTTGCGCGTTGATTTTCTCGAAAACGCAACGGCGAAAAATTCTGGTGAACACACCAGATGAAAGTACATTAAATACCCTCTAGATTCAACTTTTAAGGTCTCTTAGAACCTCACAGGTACTCGAGAAAAGTTCATCACAAAACTCGCCACGGAGAAGCGACGAAGGCACGCGAACAGGCGACATCAGGCGGCGATTTCACGACAATTAGAAATTGCGGTAGAAATCGGGTATTTCACCGATTTCTGACCGAAAATCGATCAAGACAATAAAATTACGGTAATTCGACATCGATTCTTTGGTTAGAAATCGGATTCCAGATTTCGCGGGTTAGAGAACAGGGAGAGCCGGTGTCAACGGCTTCCGCACGGGTGTGACGGCTCGCAGGCCTCCGGGCCATGGGCCATAACGGGTGTAACGGCTCACAGGCCTCCGGGTAATGGGCCATAGGTTCTGGGTACCGCTTCACCCCCCTGGGGGGGGGCTCGATAACACCCAAGCATGGCAGCGGGTACCCAGGACCATCCCCTGAAGGGGGGGGGGTGTCACATCCTCACTTCAGGCTGATTTGCAGGTTAGGCTGCCCAAATCCCACAGTAAGACAGGCACGGTGCTGTAGCTGTTAGTAACTGCAAGTATAGTATCAAGTATCAAGTCCCGGGTCCTGACAGCGATTGTTCGGCATCCAGAGGACCCGTTGACCCATACCAGGCGCACCGGGTGCCAGCTGCGACGGTCACTACCACAGTGGCAGTGGCATACACGGCCAACATACGCGTCACACGACGACCGAGGTGGTCCCACAGGTCGAAAGCGACCACAAGGATCCATCAGGCTACCCCAGGCTTCTCAAGGCCGCAGGCTGGGGGAGAGTCCCCACGGGTCCTTCCTCGGGCGCACCATGTCCATATCCACGACGCAAGTCCAGAGTGGTACAGCCGAACGAGCTCCTCTTTAAGGGATCGGGCATCAAGGCCGTCTTTTCCCTCGCCCTATTACCACGAAGGCCATGCATGAGGGAGTCCTCATGCAGTGTGGGCGGAGGCGTGGACTCCTCAAACCACCAGTTTCCCAGGCAGACTGACCGTGGTCAGGACACCGGAGGTCGCCACTGGACTGCAAGTGCGTCTGCGAGTCGGTAGGCTCACACTGGGACTGACAGTGGCGGACCGCTGGGAGTGCATTCAGGCAACTGGGCTTCCCGCCTGGCGCCATCAGGATCTCAGCACATCACAGCCACTAGGGCACACGGTATCACGGGCACTCAAACAGAAGAATCTGTACTTAGGTACTGGTCTAGGCTGGACCTTATGTATGAGCATGTAAACGGCGACTCAGGACGCCTTCGTAGTCGATTCGCATCCCCTCGGGGGGGAAAAACAGTCCATATCTGGGCGATTGACTGACAACACTTAACATACAAATGCACATATCCTGGGGGGCAGAAAAACAAGCAATAAGCGGGGTAATAGGCGTGTAAAAACAGGTAGGTAGGTAGGTAGGTGCACTCGGTCGTGGAGAGGCGCCCCATGGTTCCCCCTGGCGTCGCCCCTGTGACGAACAGGAAGAGGCTCGGCGCGTGAAGAGGGGAGGCGGCTTACTTCCCGCTAGACCTGACTGTTGGCCCCCCACAAAGCGGCCCCGGGCAACGCCGGGAGGGCTGATCGCCGCCAGCGTGACGTGCTTGTCTCGCCGGGAGGGTGTGCCCCCGTGCCTGCGCACGTCCCCTCCTTTGGGCGGAACCCTAGAGGTTCACCGGACTTCCTGGCGTATCCCGTTCCCAAGGCATGCATGCACGTTCTTGGTACTAGGGTTCCGAGGCGCTTGAATGTCGCACGCTCCGCCTCGAGTCCCAAAGCAGCGCAGGCCTTAGGATGCAGCCTTACCCCCGGTCTCCGGATCTCGTTTGGCCGGGTCACCTGCATGGCACGGGCTGCCTCAGTGCCCGGGCTGTGGGCACTGGGTTTCCTACTGTTGTGCGGCGTTTGTGTTTGGGTCCGGTTGGCGGTTGGGTGTGGGTTTTGTTAACCCCGACAGTCCTGGCTGGGGTCTTGGGTGGGTGTGTTTGGGCACGGTTTGTGGCGTTGTCCCTCTAGTGTCGGCTGTTTGTGGTGTTCGTGGTTGGGCTGCGGTTTCGGCCTGCTTTTGGGACGTGTGTGCCCTCGGCCGTTTCCGGTTCCGGCGTGCGGTGTGGGCGTGTGTGCTGGGCCCGGGTCTCGGCTGTGCCCAGCCCTTCTTGGCTGGGTTGTCGGGGTGTGTTTTTTGCGCTTTTGTTTTTTCTTTTTTTTTTCTTTTTGTCCCGGGCTTTGTGGTCCCTGTCCCTCCATCCCCTTTCTTTCGGGCTGGGCTGGTGGCTCTCTTTTTTTTTTCTTCGTTTCGGTGTCCCTTTTCCCCGTGGTCCGCTGTTACTGGCTTGGTGTTGCCGGTTTCGGGTGGGTGGTCCCCCTGTGCCTCTGTGGGGGTCCTGTCTTCGGTGCCTTCTGGGGGGGGGTTTGGCCGCCTCTGGTGGTGTTGGCGGGCGGTTTGGCGGCTGTGGGCTGTTTTCGTGCCTTTTCCCCCTCCCCCCTCCTTTTTTTGGGGGGGGGGGGGGGGGGGGCTTGCCTGTTCCTCCCTCTGCCTTCCCTGGGCTGGCGCACGCACTGGCCTGCATTCGGTGTTGTCTTCCGGGCTGCTGCTTTCAGTTGCGTTCTGTGTGGCCGCGTTCCGGCCCCATGGGTCGGGTGGGCTATGTACACGGTGGGCTCGGCGCCCCTTCCTGCCGGGTTAGGTCCTGGCTCTGCCGGCTGGGCGGCTGCGCCAGGCGGCTGCTCCTGGTTTTGGGTTAGGGGGCTGGGGTTGTTCGTGTCCTTTCCCCTCTGCGGTGCCGGCTGTAATCTTCTCGGTGGTCCGCCACCGTTGTCGCCAGGCGCGCTGTGCCCCCGTGTGTGGCCTGCGGTGCTGGTGTGTGGCGTGCTGGCGCGGCGCCCTCCAGGGTGTGCGGTGGCTGGCTTCGGCTAGTCCTTCAGGTTAGGGTCAGTTGTGTCGTGTTGTGCCGCTCTGTGCCGCGTCGCGTCGCGTCTTGCTGTGGCGCGTTGCACTGTGGCGCGCTGTGGTGCGGTGTGCCGTGGTCTCGCGTGGTGCCGCGGTGGGTCAGTGGAGGTCAGCCTGGCCTGTGTCGTGGTGCGGAGTGCGGGCCGGAGTGTGGCTGGCTGGTGGCTGGGGGGTGCGGTTAGGTGTGGGTGTCTCGCTGGGTCCGTGCTGTGGGGGCTTGGGCGTGCCGCTCGGGCTGGTGGGTCGGGTAGGTCGTTCGCGTGACGGTCCGTGGGGTTGCCCTCCCTGGGGGCCTGTGCCTTGGTCCCGTGTCCTCTGGGGATTTCGGTCCCTAGTCCTGGGTGCCGCGGCCGTGCCTTCTTCCTCTCCGGTGCCTGTGAGGTGGCCCTTGTGGTGGCCGGGGTCGTCGCCTGGCGGTGAGGGCGTGGTGGTGCGCCGTGCGGCGGCGTTCCCTGCGGCTTCCTCTTTGGGTGTGGCCCGTTCTCCCCGTGTAGGTGTGCCCTCCATTCTCTGTGTGGTTTCCGGTGGCCGGTGGGCGTGCGCTGGTGTGATCCGCATGGCATCCGATGTTTGCTTCGGTGGTGTGTGTTGGGGTGTTTGGTGGGGGTGGGGCGGCGCTGGTCACCCTGTCGTGGTGTGCCCTTCCTTGGTGTGGGTCGTGGTGCCTGCCGTGGTGCCCTTTTCCTCTGTGTCTTGGTCCCCGCTCCCGCCCCTTCCTGGTTCTTGGGTGGTTTCCTGCCCCCATGTGGCGTCGCTTCCGGCGTCCCGTCCCTGCGAGTGCCTGCCCTCACCTGGAGCCCCTCCGTGCCCTCTTGCCTGAGTGCTCCTTGGTGCCCCTTGCCCTTCCCTTGCCCTTGTCCTGCCCCTTCCTGGTGTGGTGGTGGTGGGAGGGGCGGGGTGGGGAGGGGGCGCCGGCGCTCCAGGCCTGGGGGTGGGTGGCCTGGAGCCACTGGCGGAGGGCTTGGGGCGTGTAGGGGGGGCGGAGGCCCTGGACCGCATCGCGGAGGAGGGCCTCCCATGCCGCTTGCGGCATGATGGCCTCCGAGGCGGCCTCGTTGGGATTTGCGGGGGTGCGGGTGCGCACCTCCTCGAAAGTATGCACCATGTGCACCCCTTCGTGCCTTCCCGCTCCTCCGGCCCACTTCACCCAGCGGCGGAGCTCCTGCAGAGCGGGGGGAGACCACCAGGCGAGGTGGGCGGGGGCCCGGGGGGGGGAAGGGGTCCGTGCCCGTGGTCCTGGAGCGGTGGGGGGAGGACGTGGACCTGCGGTGGTGGCGGGGGTGGCGGTGCCTGGGGGAGCGGGAGCGGCGGTGGCGGGGGCTGGAGTTGGAGGACGGGTACGGGCGGAGGGGGGAGCGGGAGGGGGAGGTGCACATGGGGCGGCAGTGGCGCGCTTGGTGGCGTCCGGGGGAGCGGGAGTGGTGGTGGCTGGGGCTGGGGGTGGTGGATGGGTACGGGCGGCGGGGGGAACGGGGAGCCCGGCGGGGCGTGTGGGGGGAGGGGGAGGTGGAAGTGGGGCGGCAGTGGCGTGCCTGGCTGCGTCAGGGGGAGCCGGAGTGGTGGTGGCGGGGGCTGGGGGTGGGGGTCTTGTTTGGCCGGTGGGGGGAGGGGGAGGCGGACATGGGGCGGCGGTGGCGCTCGTGGTGGTGCCCGGGGGAGCGGGAGCGACGGGAGCGGGGTCCGGGGGGGTCGTGGTGGCACCTGGGGGTGCGGGAGCGGCGCTAGTGGGTGGTTGAGGCGCGGTGGTAGCGTGGGCGCCGTGGGCGAGTGTGCCGTGCGGGGGGGGGAGCGGGAGCGCCGCCGTTTGCGGGACCGGGCCTCATCGCTCGAGTCGGGCCAGTCCAGAGGCGTCGGCGGCCCCTGGGGGGCCTCGCGCGGTGCCGCCTGGTACTGGGGGGGGGGGAGGTCCCCCGTCGTCCATTGATCCGCCACGTAGGGGTGTGGTGGCGGTAGCGGCTGGTGGTATGGGTCGAGTGGCTGTCCTTGGCGGGGTTGGGCCCGGGGGGCCCCTTTGGCGTGGACGTGGTGGCCGTGGGGTACGGATACGGTCCCTGGTACGCGGGTGGTGGCTGGTACGGGGGGGGTGGCACCTGGCGGTAGCTGGGGTATGCGGGTGGAGCGCTCGGTGGCTTCCATCCCATCCGCTGGTGCTGTTCGTGCACGGCGGGTTGTGGCCCGGTGGGGTAGGGCGGTGGGCAGTGGTAGTGGTGGGGGTGGTGTTGGTAGTGGTGGTGCTGGGGCCGCTGGTGGTGGTGGTGTGGGTAGTGGTGGGGTTGGTGTTGCGGGTATGGCCCATGGACCCCTTGTGGGTTTTCCGGTCCCCCTTGTGGGGGTGGGGGGTTGGGCATCGTGGGCAGTCCCCGGGACTGCACTATGTGGTGGGCAGGGGGGGCGGGTTGGGGGCCGGGCTTGACGGTGACGGTGGTCGAGGGGTCCCACGTCCCTGGGTCGGTTTGGCCGGCGGTGGTGGTGGTTTGTGGGGGATGGATGACGGGGCGCTTGGTGACGGGGATGCGGACGAGGGCTTGGACGGGGTCGTGCTGGGTGGCTGCCTCTGCGGTGGTGGTGGGTGCCGGCGGGAGGGGGGCGCGGGTTGCGGTGGGTGGGGGGTCCCGGCTTGGGCGAGGGTCCGGGCGGGGGTGGTGTCGGGTGGGTTTGTGTCGTTTCGTTTGTGTGTTGTGTGTGCTCGCGTGGGCACCGGCTAGGGTTTGGGGTCGGGTTTGGGGTTGGGGTCCGGTTCCAGGTTGAGGAGTACCTCTTTCCGGAGGTGTGAGGGCGCCGATGTCGGGTCCGGAGTCGTCCCGTCGCGTTGCCGGGGTGCCTGAGTCGCCTGTGTGGGGGTTGGGGGGTCGGTGTGTGCGGCCCCGGCCTTGGCTTTTGCCGTGGCCTTGAGGATGAGGGCGGCGGGGAGGGGGGGGTCGGAGGATGAGGTGGAGGAGGTGGACGAGGCTGAAGATGAGGAGGAGGTGGTGGACGCGGGTTGGGCTGTGATGCGGGCGGGCTTGTGGGCGGCGGCTTCTGCTGCGGCCACGGCGGGGAGGATGGAGGGCATGTCCTCGGGCTACAGGTTGGGGGCGGGCGGCTGGGGGGCCCCGGTTGTGACCTGGCGGCCCGGCGGGCCGATCTGGTCGGCAGCGGCGGGGGAGGGAGGCGCGGGGCTGTGGCCTTCTCCTTCTGGGATCGGCTGGGCCCGGGTCCTGCAATGTGCGAGGTCGTGTGGGTTGGCGTCCGCGGGGGGGAACAGTTCGCCTCGGCTGCATTCAGGGGCCGGGGGGGGTGGGCCCGGGTCCTCTGGGGTGTGTGTGGGGGGCGTGGGCGGGCCACTGGGTGGGGTGGGCGTGCCGCGGGGCGCGGGGCTCCCCTCGGCGGGTGTGTGTGGGTTTTCGAGTGTGGGGGGCGGTGAAGGGTGTCCGGCGGGTGGGTGTGTGGCGGGCGTGTGCTGGTGTTCGGGCGGGTGGGGGAGGCCCGTGTCGCGGGGCCCGGGGGTGCGCGCGATGGTGGGCGTGTGTGGGTCTCCGGTTGAGCAGCGAGAGGGGAGGGGCATGGGCTGGGATTGTGCGGTGGGGTGTGCTGTGTCGGTGTATGTGTCCGCTTGCCGCGGCGCGCTTGCGTGGGCAGTTGTAGGCTGGGCGGTTTGGAGGAGAAGCTTGCAGTCTTCTGCTGCCGCGGCAAGGATTCCGCAGACGAGCTTGCGTATCTGGTGGACCTCTTGGTCAGTGGTGGGAAGGGGGTATGCTAGCTTTGGGCTAAGACCCGCGCGGTTGAGGACCCTGTGGATGGCGTGGTACCCGCAGGTGAGGGAGTGCTGCGGTCTGGGGGGGGGTTTGGTCGTGTGTCCGGGCCTGCTTCGACTTGTGGGTGGGCGGTGGGGATGGCCCAAACCCAGGGCACGGTCCCCGTGGGTGGCCAGCGGCGCTGGATCCAGTGGGTTAGGCAGAGCATGGCCAATCCCAGGTGGTAGCCCGCCTTCCCTGAGGTGATTTCGGCCAGGGCGCGGGCTGGGGGCTTGTCCCCTGGCTGGAGGACACCCCTGAGGACCCTGTGCTGGGTAATGGGGTCCCCCACTGCCCCTGGTGGGGCGGTCTCCGGGGCGAACATGGTGTCTGTCCCCTGGATGAGCCATTGCGGGCCGGGGGACGTAGCCGTAGCGGCTACCACGTAGTAGTGGCCGCGCTCGAGGACTGTAACCCAGACCTCCGGCGGGGGGTGGTCACTGTCTGTAGGTGGGGGGGGGAGGTCGTCGTCTGGGGTGCGGAGGCCGGCGGCGCGGAGGGCGGTGTCGCGGTTTGGTGCGGTGGCCTGTTCCCACTGCTCCGGGCGTTTCGGGTCCGCTGGGTGGTCTGTCTCCGCTGGGGCCCGTCGTAGGCGTACGGTCCCTCGACGCGTGACGCTGATGCCGGTGTCGTGCGTCAGGGCCTGGCCCCACTCGATGGGGGGGATCCAGACGTGCTGGCCCCGGGTGTGTTTGCGGGCACGCCAGAGTACGAGGTCTACGATGGTCTCGTGGAGGCCGCTGCCTGGGGTGGTCAGGTCCCGGAGGGCTTTGACGGTGAGCTTGGTCCAGTCCTCTTGTACGCGGTACCAGCCCAGGGGCGTGGTCGGGGCCCTGTCTTGGAGGGTTGCTCGGAGGAGGTCGGGGTCGCGGATGGTGGCCGGTGTGAGGGGGGGGTGCCCCGGGTCCGGGGGGGGTGGGCTGGATGGGCTGCCGGGGTCTTGCGCGTCTACGTCGATGGATGGTTGGCCCTGGTTGGGCTCGGCCGGACTGGGCGGTGCCGGGTGGCTTTTTGGGTGTGAGACGGGTCTCGGGGCGTTGTGGTGGTGTCTCGGAGACCTGTGGATGGAGACGGGGGGCGCGTGCGGGGCGCGGAGCGGGTTAGTGGACGTCTGGGTCATGCACGGCATGGTAATGGATGAGACGCTGCATGTGTTCCCTGGCCGTGGGGTCGGTGAGTTGCTCTGCGTGTGTTAACAGGAGGTGTTTGCGGTGTACGATTTGGGCCGCTGCTCTGCGGACTGCTTCTAGCTGGAGGTGTGCTGCTGCCTCCATGGGGCTTTCTGTGTGTTTGGTGAGGTGTCGGTGCAGGGCCTGTGTCACTGCCCCTCTCATGGTGGCTTCTTTGATCAGGGGGTCCCGGAGGAGGTGTTCGGTATCCTGGTGTGTGTGGCTGTGGGTTGGCCATCCTTCGTGTTGTCGCAGGGTTTCCGCCAGGGACCAGCCCACTAGCGTGTCCCTGTCTGTATGGAGGGGGCATTTCTTGAAGTGTTCCCAGTCCTCCGGGGTGGTGTGGTCGCACGGGCAACGGGTGTGTTCGTCGGGGACGTGGATGTGCTTGCGGGCGAGCCATCTGGGGACCCTGGTGAGGAATGGCAGTTGCTCCCTGAGGAGCTGGATGCGTCGTTTTTGGAGGTGGGCTGGGACGTTTGCTGGGCGCAGCGCTGAGTGGTAGAGGGGGACTTGCAGTCTGTCCTGGAGCTCCTGGATGTGCGCCCGGCTCTCTGCGTCGCCGAGCACGCGGGCGAGATGTTGGATGGGGTTTGAATAGTGGTATGCTCTGTCGTGGGAGGAATAGGGGGCGTCCTCTGGTACCCAGTCCGGGGTCTGATGGGGCTCCGGTACGGGGGGTATGTGTTGGAGGTGTGTGTGGTTGCGGCCGAGGTCAGGGATCTGGAGGGCTGGTAGGTGTGTGGTGAGCCGGTGTACTGCCTGGTTGTCGACCTTACCATTTTCGTATTGGTGTCTGTGGGACTCTTGTTTCACGATGTGGAGTTGGACGTAGGGGGGAAGGCTGCGAAGGGCTTTCCAGAGCAGCAGTGCCTGGGTGCCGAGGCTCGTCGCGGTGGCTTTGTGAAGTCATTGCCTTGCTATGCGGAGGAGCAGGTGTGTGTCGACATGTGGCTAGTGGCGTCTACCACGAACCAGACGCGGACGATGTGCGGGGAGTGAGTGGGTAGGTGGGCCGCGATCTCGGTGATGGCGTCGGCCATGGCCCCTAGCTCCCCGTCGGAAGAGGCCCCATAGGTGGTGTGGCCCGTGTGGTGGTCCATGTGGTAGTGTCCCCCGGTGTGGGTTAGCTGCAGGGTGCCCCCCCCCGTGATGGGCGGGAGGGCGGATTCGCATGAGGCGTCGGTGAAGAGGAGCCGGTCCGCCGGTGATGGTTGTGGGAGGCGGCATGGGTTCATGGGCAGGTAGGCGTATATGGCAAGGCCCGTGGCGAGGTGGGCTACTGGGGTTGTGGGCTGCAGGATGGGGGTGGCGTACACCCCTATTCCTTTGGAGATGATGTGTTCCGCTTGGGGGGACAGGGCTATGAGTCCCTGCTCCGGCTGTCCTTGTGTGAGGTAGGACTAGATGTAGTGGAGGATGTAGGCTGTGTCGGGGTTTAGGTCGTTGCATGTGAGGCTTTGTGTTCGGTGCTCCGGTGTGTGGCAGGAGTGGTGGAGCGGATAGTAGGGGTGCTCGTGCTTGCCCGTTCTGCCTGGCTCGCACATGCTGTAACGGATGGCGACTCTTGCCGGGTCGGGGCGGGGGCATGTGGGTGTAGTGGTGAAGAGCCATTTGGGCACGTGGTCGGGGTTCCATGCTACCGTGGGGTTGGTGTCGGTGCGGTGGAACCATGGGGCTATCCATGCGTAGGCCTGTTGTGGTAGGTGGGTTGTGGGGTGGGTGTGGTGGCGTGCTATGAGGTGTAGTACGGGCCATGGTGTGGTTGGTGCCTCAGGGTCACAGGCCCAACATGTGCGTTGCATGCTCTGGGAATCTTGAGGGACCCGTGGTAGGTCTCGGGCGGTCATGTGGTGTTTCGGTATGCGCCATTTTGCCCCGTGGTGGATGACGGTGGTCTGCGTGGGTTTGGCTTCATTCGGGGCCAGTAGTAGGGTTAGCGGTGGGACTGGGCCCGTCACCGGGGGGACGGGTTCGTGTTTCGATCCGGTGGGTGCGTAGGGCGGTGTCGCTGGGATGGGTCGGGGGTGTTGCTTTGTGAATTCTCGGTAGGCTGTGTGCATGTCTTTGCTGCCCGGTAGAGTGTGTCCCGCTGCTCGTGCCGTCTGCGTGAGGTACTGGTGGAAGAGGCGGTATTGTGGCCATTCGGGAAGCTATAGAAAGGGGGTGTGGTGTGCCCCGCTGTGGTGCAGGACCCGCATTTGGGGGAGGGTGACGTATACTACGGTGATGGAGGCCCTGACAAGGTCTATGATGTGGTTGGTGCCCTTTGGGTGATGGTGGAGGTCCCCGCAGAGGACCGCTAGTGGCCCTTCTTCTGGGCACGTGTGGTTGGTGAGTATGGCGTGGTGTGGGGATGGGAGGAGAAGCTGCAGGTGGTTCCACAGGCGCGTATTCATGTTGGTGGGCATGCCCGTCTGGTGGAGTACCCAGCGCGGGCATGTGTTGCGGGCCCGTTGTGCGGCTTGGAGGCGGATTGCGGTGACCTCGCGGACCTCCGGTGAGTGGTTGTGGGTCATGCGGTGAAGGAGGAGGGCGTCTGTCTGGTGTAGGCCGCTTTCACCTCGTCCCCTATGGCGTCCCCATAGTGGGGCCATGCCGCTCGGATGGCGCGGGTGGGTATGGAGGTGGGCCAGCCCCCGTGTGCTGCCCATGCCTTGGTCACGGCGCGTGTGGCCGGCTGGAGGGCGGTGGTGGGGTGTGTCAGGTGGAGTGCTTTGAAGCCTATGCAGGCGTTCAAGACCCCGGTGAGGTAGTACGCCAGGCTCTGGTGGGACAGGGAGAGGGCCTTGGTGGTCGGGGACGCATATCTGGGGAGATGGGCGAGGTGTGATTGCAAGTTGGGAGGGAGGATGGCGTCCTCAGGGTTGGCGGCCTGGATTCCCCCCAGGTGGGTGGTGGTTGTCACGACTTGCATGGGGGGCCCTTGTGGCCCTAGGGTGGGAGGTGTGGCAGACCCCCTGATCATGGCCACTGACTTTGTGGGGTGGACGATGAGGTTGTTGTGGGAGAGGTAGGAGACGGTCACGTCCAGTAAGTCGTTGGCCTGTTGGGTGACCGTTGGACCGGGCACCGGGGCATGGGGTTCGTGTGGGGTGTGCGCGACTGTGAGGTTGGTGTCGTCCGCGAAGCCCACCAGGGGGGAGAGGAGGGGGTAGGGTGCGTAGGCCGGGTAATCCTGCTGGATTGCGAGGGCCAGGGGGAGCGTCAGTAGAAGGTACAGGAAGGGGCCCTCTGCTCCCCCTTGGGGGACCCCGCTGCCTGGCTCCAGGAAGGGGGTGAGGCCTGCTCCAGTGCGGACCGTGTATTTGCGGGTGCGGATGTAGCCGGAGGTGAAGTTGTAGAAGGGGAGGCCTAGGCGTTTCCACACCGCTTCTAGAAGGAGCCAGGGGGTGTTCGGGAAGGCTCCTTTGACGTCGAGGGAGGCGATGATGAGGTCCACCGGGTCCATGTCTGCGATGGTGTCCTGGAGGAGGATGGCCTCGTGTGGGGACCGGCCTGGGATGGCCCCCCAGAGGCTTGCTGGTATGTGGGGGTCCAGGTGCGGGCGGATGCGGCGCAGGAGGATGGTCCAGATGATTTTGACCTCCGTGACCGCACAGACTATGGGGCGCCAGTTGTCCGGGTTTGCCCAGTCCCCTTTTTTGTAGAGGGGGCGGACAACGTTTGCCCAGTCTGGTGGCAGGGGGGTCCGCCCCGTGACGATGTCCCAGAGGCGGTGGGCGAGGATGCGGAGGAGGTGGGCGGGGAGGTGGTAGTATGCCTCTGCAGGGAGGCCGTCGTAGCCTGGGGTTTTGTGTTGCCGGAGACTGTGGATGGCCTTCCGGACTTCGTGGATGGTGAAGGGGCGTTTTTCCAGTTGCCTCCTCTGGGCGTGGTTGAAGACCCGAGGGAGGCGGTCGATTTTGGCCTGGGTGTCTGGGTTCAGTGTGTCTTTGGTTGGGGTGTGTTGCCGGAGGAAGCTGTCTTGGGTGGCCTGGAGCACTGTGGCTGGGTCGTTGGTGAGGAAGCCGTCCTCCTGCCGGACCGTGGTGATGGTGCGGTGGCCGGTGTTGGTCATGGCGTCGTTGAGGTGGCGGATGGCCTTGTAGGGGAGTTCATGTTGCGCATACCGTTCGTGTTCCTGGGCGATGCGCTGTTGCCTGTGGATGTGCCACCGCTGCAGGTCTGCCCTGATGTGGGCTATCCGTGTCCTGCGGTGGTGTATCTGGCGGCGGGTTTGGGGAGTGTCGGTGTGGAGCAGGGTCGCCAGTTGTTGCTTCGCATGCCAGAGGTCATGGAGCATGTCCCCCAGGGCCGTGGGTGGTTGGTCGTCGTCTGTGTGGGGGTGTTGTTGGAAGCCGCAGGCGACGGCGGCCGTGCGCATGGCTGTGAGTAGGTCGGTGGGGTCTGGTTGGATGCGCCAGGCGCGGTCTATGGCCCTGTGATATTGGGACCAGGCATGCTTGTCATGCAGCGGGGGCATCTTCAGGGGGGGTGGTAGGCCTTGGTCCGCGTCCTCTGGGGGGCTGGGGGGAAGGTTGGGGATGGTGAGGCGGATGTGCAGGGGGCTATGGCCTGTGGGTCCCAGTCGGAGGGGTCCATATCGGGCCTCCGCTCAGATGATGGTGGTGGGGTCGCCATGGCATACGTCGATGCGGGATGGGGCGGCATCTGTTTGGTGGGGGAAGTGGGATGGTTGGCCTTCGAGGTTGGCTGTCAGGTCCACGAGACCCAGCATTTCGATGGTGTCGCGGACTGCTTGGTCCTGGGGTGTGGCCTGTCCCCCTCGGTCTGCTGGGTTGGGGGCGGCGTTCATGTCGCCGATGATGACTGTGGGGGCGAGCATGGCCATCTGGCGGTATGCCTCGGCCAGGGCTTGGAGGAAGGGTTCTGTGGCTTCGCCGACGGGGACGTGGGTGTTGATGACGTTGAGTTGCCATCCGTCCCCGACGACGTCAAAGACACCTAGCCTCCCTGGGACGCTGAGGTGGTGGACGAGGTGGACGTGGATGCCGATTTGGGCGTATAGGGGGGTCCCCTTGTGCCAGTAGCATTTGTACGCTTTCTGGTCTGGGGTATATATGGCGGTGGTTTCTCGGGGGTCGTCGCGTTGTAGGCCTTGTTCCTGGAAGGTGAGGAGGTGGGGAACCCACCCCGGCCCCTGTGCCATCGGGAGCTCTTGGAGGGCGGTTGTGGCGTCCTTGGAGTATGTGACAGCCGGGTGGTTGAGGTCGAGGAGGTTGACGGTGGCCTCGGTGGGGGCGGTCCGGGGCTGTGGAGGCTTGTGCCCTCAACCCTTGCCCCGTCAGGGAGGGGGACTGGGGCTCCGCGACTTTTTGCCGGTTTGTGGGCGTTCCGGTAGGCGCGGCGGGGGGAGGCCTTGGCTCCACTCCGGTGGGAGCTCCCCAGTGTATTTGGTGCCTGTGTGGGCCTTGTTCTCTTCAGTGCGGAGCCGGATGGGGTCGGCGCTGGTGAGCTCTAGGGTGTAGCTGACTGGCTTGTCCGGGGCGCTGCTGCCTTGGTCTAGCTCCTTTTGGCGGTGCCAGATCACCCGGATCTGTGGCCCCCCGTGGTCCCCCAGTTCCTTGAGGCGGTACTGGATCGTGCCCTCACACCAGATCCAGTCGCCTGTGTGGTCGTTGCGGAAGGGCTGTTGGACCTTCGCGCCTTTTTCGAATCCTGGTTACGCTTTGGGTGGGGGCGGTGCTGGTGGCGGGAGGGAGGATGGTGAGGATGCCTCATCTGGGTGGGGCGTGGTAGTGATGGGAGGGAGGATGACGAGGATGCCTGGTCCGGGTGGGGCGGTGGTAATGGTGGGAGGGAGGATGGCGAGGATGCTTGGTCTGGGTTCGCCGTGTGGGTCGGGTGGGATGCGGGGGGTCGGGAGGTCGCTGCTTTTCCGGCTTGGCTGGGGGCGGGTGAGCCCCTTTGTCGTCTCGTTCGCTTGGGTGGGACTGGAGGTAGCGGGGCTGGGGGCGCATGGGGTTTGAAGAAGGGGTGCGTTGCTTGCTGGTCCGGATCCCTCAGTAAGGGTTCTGCCGGTGTTTGCATTTTCGGTTTTGTGTGGCTGCGTATGATGTCGGCGAGCTTGCGCACGGTTTCCGGGGGATCTGTTGGCCATGGCAGTGCAGCCGGGCCGTCATCGAAGGGGTGGTGTAGGTGGTAGTTCGTCATGGCCTTGGCCTGCATGACCCAGGCCTCTGTGGGTTCCGGTGTGTCCGGGCCGTTTGGGGAGCCTTGAGCCCAGTAGAGTGCTGTGTGGAGGGCTTCCCAGGGGGCGCCTTCGCGGCCTGTGAAGGTGGTGGCCTCGAGGAGTCGCTGCTGGCCCCGTGGGGGGTCTTCCGGGTATATTTCCGGGGTATAGGCCTGGGCCGCCATCAGGACCCCGTGTGCCCAGTGGAGGACCCACCATTGGGCGTCCGCTTTGAGGATGTGGATGGCGGGTTGTTCCAAGGAGTCGTCCAGGGTGTCGCACGATGCAACGGCTAGTGGTATCCTGGAGGGGTGGAGGTGTGGGGGGGCCTTGCTGCTTAGGAGTTGATCGATGTGGAAGGGGGTGACAGGATCTTTGGGGCCCTGGGGTGGTGGGGGCATTGCTGGGATGGTTGTGGGGTCCCACGCTCCATGGGGGCTAGGGTGCTGGCCAGTGTGGCGTAGATGTCCCTTGGGGGGGGGGGCGGTGGGGGCGTGGCGGCGCGGTCGGGGTCGGGCTCCTCTCGCTGGTGTTCCGCGTTCTGGTCTGCGGTGGACGCGGGGGATATGGAGCGTGGTGGAATGGGGTGGTCGGGCTCCTGCGGTTCCGTGGGTTGCTGGTGGGCTTGTGGGCGCGGGGCCGTGGCTGCCAGTAGGTGTCGGATGGCCGGGAGGACGTCGTAGTCGTCTTCCCAGCAGTGGGCTGGAGCGCACGCCCTGTCAGGGGAAGCGGGGGGGGGGCGTGTTGCGGAGCGATGTACGATAGGGTGGGCGACGCGTGCGGGTGGTGGCGTGCTCGCTCTGCCGTTCTGTTTCCCGCGAGCCCTGACCCTGGGGGGGTGGTGGTGAAGTTGGTGGTGAGGGTGTTGAGGGCGCCAGAGTGGATGATTGTGTCGGTGGCGGCGCTGTTGGCGAGGGTGGTATGGGCGTTAGCGTAGATGAGGTTGGTGCTGGGCTATGGTTGATGGTGGTTAGCTGGTTGGTCAGCTGTAGTCGCTGTCGTCGTCGCCGGTGGTGTTGGTGCCTCTGATGACGAGGTGATGGTTGGTGAGCATGGCGCGGGTGACGTATGGGCGTATGTGGTGTTGCCGGTGGTGTCGATAGTGAGGGTGTTGTTTCTGGTCGTTGGGGCGTAACGTTTGTGGGCCGGACGTGGCGGTGGTGGCGAGGGTGCTGTAGATGACGGGTGGTGTGGCCCAGGTCGCCTCTGGTGGTGGAGGTGTGATAGGTCTCGCGGTGGCGTTGGCGACGGTGGGGTGCCGCGGGTGGTGTATTGGTTGTTGGTGGTGGAGATGTTCCTGGATTGTGGGTAGTCCCCATCCGGCGGTGGTGGTGTTGGTGGTGTCGGTGCTCGTTGAGGCCGTTGGCCACGCCAGGGGTTCCTGGCCTCGCGAGGGGTGGTGGTGGCGGCAGTGAGTGTAGGCGGTGCCATGGGCGGCGGTGCCATTGACGGCTCGGCCGGGTGTGCTGGTGCAGGTTTCGGGTGTAGGTGTGGTTTGGGGTGCGGCGCTGGTGGGTGGCATCGACGGTTGGTGGCGTTACTGGTGGCTGGCAGCGGTAGCGGGGGTGTCGGTTGTTGGTGAGGCTGTCGTGGTCGGTGTTCCGGTTGGTGCTGGTGATGGTGTCGCTGGTTGTGCAGATCGTGGGGGGTGGGAAGGGGGACCCGTACCCTGGGGTTGTCGTGGCTTTCGGTCGACGGTGCTGCTTTCGGTGGTGTTCTTGAGAGTTCGCCGGGAGTGTTGTCGGCGATGCTCCGGCTGGTGCCGTTTGTGCGGGTTGTGTGGTTGTTGCGTCAGGGGTCGGTGGTGTTGGTGACGGTGGTGTGTTGGGGGTCGGCGCCGGTGGTGGCGGTCCGATGGTGAGTGTGCCGGGGACGTTGGGTGGGTCCGCGTTGTTGGGTTTTCTCCTCGCCATTCCTGGCTGAGGGTGCTGCTGGTGTCGCTGGTGGTGAGGGTGTGGTGGTGTTGCTGTGGTGTTTCGTGCTGCTTTGGTGGTGGGGACCCCTGGTTGATGTTGATGATGCTCCGGGTGATTTCCATGCGGTGGGTGTGATGGTGTGTGGTGTTGCTGTTTCTACCCTTGGCTGGGGGCCTGGTGGGTGGCGCTGGTGGCGTTTGTTCGCCAGCCGTGCTGGCGTCCTTGGTGTTGCCGTCGATGGGGGCGCCCTAGGTGTTACTCCGTGCCGGGGTCGTGGTGGTGGTGATAGGGGTGTTGTGGGTGACGGTACCTCGGCTCGTCGTTGGTGGGGTTGGCGGTGGTGTGGATATTGCCGTGGGTGTTGGCGGCGTTGGTGTTGCCGATGGTGAGGGTGTCACGGTGGTGGCTGGCGTGTCTCGTGGTGGTCTGGTGGCGTGGGTGTTGTTGGTGTTGGTGCTGGGTGGCCTGCTTGTTGGTGTTCCGTGGTTCCGGGCGTGCCACTCGTGGCTGGTGTTTGGCTGGCTTGTGGTCCTGGTGGTGTTGGTTGTCTCTGGTGTTGGGATATTTCCTTCGGCTGTCCTTGGGTCTGTAGTGACAGGTGTTGCTTCAGTGGTGGTTTAGGGTGTCGATGCTGCGGGTAGGTGGCGGTGTCGCCGTGCTGCCGCTGTTGGTGGTGCCGGTGTTGGTGTTGGTGGGGGCGCCGCCGGGGGAGCTGTGAGTGTTGGCGTTGTAGGGTGTTGTAGGTGTTGCCCTGGCGGTGTTCTGACGGCGGAGGGGGGACCTCGCCACTCCTGGCGGAGGTTCCCATGTGCGTCGCTGGCTGGTGGGTTGGCCTTGCCCCCCCCGGTGTCTTTGTTGCCGATGGTGTCGTACCGGCCGGTGTCGCCGTGGTGGCTGTCGTGGACGCTCCGGGGTGCTGTTGGTGAGGTCGCACTGCCGGTGGCACCGTCGGTGATGCCGGTGGTGAGGTCGTTGCGGGCGTTGCTATGGTTTACGGCGTCTCTGATGTTGTTGATGCTGGTGGTGGTTGGTGTGGGTCTGTGTGTGGGTTGTCAGTGGCTGCTGCTGCTGCTGGTGGTGGTTCTGGGTGCGGGTCGGTGGGTGGCGCGGTTGGAACGCCTTGGGTGTAACATGGCCGTTGGGTGGTTTCTTGTGTTGGTCCGTTGTTGGCGAGGGTGTCTCAGGCGTCGTGCTGGGTGTCGGAGTTGCTGGTGTTGCCGACGGCGTCCCCGTTAGTTCCGGGTGTTTCCGCTGGTGAGGGTGTTGTGGCGTTCGGTTTGGGTGTTGGCGGCGGTGCAGGTCTGGGTGTCGCAGTTCCTGGCCCTGGGTCTGGGCGTGGCTGGTTGGGTGTTGCTGGGTGTGGGCGCTCGCCACTCCTGGCTGAGGGCTCGGTGGCGTTCGTTCGCCAGCCGTGCTGGCGTCCTTGGTGACGCCGTTGGTGGGAGTGCCCTAGGTATTACTTGGTGCCGGGGTCGTGGTGGTGGTGGTAGGGGTGGGGGCGTTGTAGGTGACGGCACCTTGGCCCGTCGTTGGTGGGGTTGTTGGTGGTGCGGATAGTGCCGTGGGTGTTGGCGGCGTTGGTGTTGCCGAAGGCTAGGGTGCCATAGGTGATACTTGGTGGTTGGCGTGTGTCGTGGTGGTCTGTTGGCGTGGGTGTTGTTGGTGTTGGTGCTGGGCGCGGCCTGCGTTTGCATGGTCGGCGGTTCCGGGCGTGCCACTTGTGGCTGGTGGTTGGTCGGTTCGTGGTCCTGGTGGGGTGGCACCGGTTGTTTCTGGTGTTGGGGAGGTTGGTGCTGTGGGTGGTTGGCGGTGGCGCTGTGTTGCCACTGTCGGCGGTGTTGGTGACGTTGTTGGCGAGGGCGCCGCCAGCGGAGCTGTGGGCGATATCGAAGGCGAGGGCGCTGTAGGTGATGCCCTGGTGGATGGTGGTGTTCTGACGGCGGGGGTGGGACCTCGCCACTCCTGGTGGAGGTATCCATGGGTGTCGCTGGCCCGCATGTTGGCCCCCTTGGTTTTGTTGATGCCGATGGTGTTGTACCGGGCGGTGTCGCCGTGGCGGCTGCCGTTGACGCTCTGGGTTTTTGTTGCTGAGGCCGCACTGTCGGTGGCGGTGTCGGTGATGCCAGTGGTGAGGTCGTTGTGGGCGTTGCTATGGTTTACGGCGTCTCGGACGTTGCTGATGCTGCTGGTGGTTGGCGTGGGTCTGTGTGTGGGTGGTCAGCGGCTTGTGTTCAGGGCCGGGCGGTGGCCAGTTTCAGTGGCTCTGTCTGGGAGGGTGTGCAGTAGGTGGTGTGGGCTGCTGGTGATGCTGTTGGTGTAGGTGGTGCAGGCGATGCTCCGGGTGGTGTCGTGGGTGAGGGTGGTGTTGGTGGCGCCGGTGGTGTGGGTGCTGCTGGGGATTGCATGGTGGATGGCGCCCTGCGGTCGCTTTGGTGGCGAGGGTGTTGCTGTTGATGGTTCTGGGCGTGTGCCCTCGCCTCCCCTGGCCGGGGCTTGGTGGTTTGTTGGCTCACCGGCTGTGGTGGCTTTGCTGTCCTCCGGTGGGGGAGGTTGCCGGTGGCGACGCTGATGGTGGGGTGATGCCGGCGATGGTGTGCTTGATGCCGTTGGCTTGGGTGATGTAGGTGCTGGAACCGGTGGTGGTGTGCGTAGATTTCGTAGGTGATGGTGCCGGCGGTGATGGTGTTGGTGTGTAAACACACTCGAGACAGAGTGCCAAACCACGCCCCGGTTAGGATAAGGCATATGCAGGAGGGTGGACAGGAAAACGCCTGAGTTCAGGCCATATATAGTCTGCAGACAAACATCGACTGGCCTGGATCCCGCAAGTGCCATGGGACCAGACCACACACCAAAAAAAATCGCAATGCTGATGACAGCGGCATCCGTTGCGCAACGTCCTACGGGCTTCAAGGCCCTAAGAGCTCAGAAAATATGAAGGTCAGTCGCCTTGCTTGTTTTTTCAAGGATTCAGCAGGTGGGGAGTGACGAATAGAAGTGAAAGACAGGGGCGGCCATCCTCCTCTGGATTCAGCAAGGGGGGGTATATGGCCACTCTGATGGCAGGTCACCGGAAAATGGAAGAGAGCAAGCAAGTGAGGGACGATCCGTCGACCACACAAGTGATCAAAATGCATCAGGGGAGAGCTCAGGGCGATGATCAGGCGCCCCTGGCTGCAATCGCCCGGGTGAGTGCTGCCAAGTCCGAGACGTGGATCTTGGTCTTGTGCTTGCGGATGTACTCCATGAAGGGAGTGTTAATCCGCGGCGCGAATGAGGAGACGGGTTCCCAGGTGTCGTGGGACGGCCCATAGCCTCGCCAACGAACCTTGAACTCCAGGCCTTTGGGTGCCGAGGCGTTCGGACGCTGGGCCGGGATTTTCTCGACAGTATAGTCGTCCTGCTCAGCATAGTCATCGTCCGAATCAGCCTCATGTGCGGCATAGTCCAGGGACACCACATAGGTTTTTAAAGGCAAAAGTGTTAGTTTATTCCGAAAACTAAGAAAATGGCGGAACGACTTGTTTTGGGGCTTAAATATCATGCCAACCATGCTGCAAAACCTATTTTGGTGAGTTAGGCACCTCCAAAATAGGGTGGGGGGGCCTTGAAGGGAGCCCCCAAGCCTAAAACATACCGATTTTGTACAAAATATTGTCAATTTCAGGCCATTTTTTGACACATAATGTCCTTTTTCAGGTCGAAGAGGCCCTGGAACACCTATTTGCTGGCTCCAATGATTTTGAATACATGTTTTTTTGCGTCAGGCATCTGTGAAATAGGGTAGGGGGGGCTTGTACTGACCACCCAAGCCCAAAAATGACTTTTTTTCCCCCAAAATTGGCATTTTTAGGCCATTTTTGGGCAAAAAATGGCCATTTTTAGGGGGGGGCGGCCCTGAATCAGTCATTTTCCGGCTCCCTAACCCTGCAACACATGTTATTCTGAGTCGAGCACCTGCGAAATAGGGTGGGGGGGTATTGAACTGCCCACCTGAGCCCAAATAACACTGTTTTCGGCCCAAAAAGGGCATTTTTAAGCCATTTTCGGGCAAAAAAAGGCCATTTCTTAGGGGGGGCGGCCCTGAATCACCTATTTTTAAGGTCCCTAGCCCTGCAGGACATGATTTTTTGGATCGAGCACCTGCGAAATAGGGTGGGGGGGCGTCGAATTGACCACCCGAGCCCAAAAAACACTGTTTTTGGCCCAAAATTGGCATTTTTAAGCCATTTTTGGGCAAAAAATGGCTATTTTTTGGGGGGGGCGGCCCTGAATCAACCGTTTTTTAGGTTCCTAGCCCTGAAACACGTGTTTCTTTGAGTCGAGCACCTGCGAAATAGGGTGGGGGGGCGTCAAACTGACCACCCGACCCCAAAAACCACTGTTTTCGGCCCAAAAATGGCATTTTAAGGCCATGCATGTCCGCCACGGAGGTCGGGTTCCCGCACACGGAGTTGACTCTCGTGGCGCTCCCGGAACTGTCCGTGACCCACCCTGATGCAGTAGGTGTCCTCACCAATCCTGCGTACCACCTCTCGGGGTCTGAACCAGGTTTTGGTGCGGTGGGTGCCCATAGGGCGGGATCTGATCACCCACACCGGGTCTCCCACCCTGAACCTCTGCGCTGTCGAGCTCGGGGCGGACTTCTGACGCTCAGCATGCTCCTTCTCGAGCTGCTGGCGGATGTCCCGCGCCGTTTGCTCTTGCCGCGCGAAGAATTCCTTGGCATCCATGGCCATACCATCACCAGACAAGGGAAGTCCCCGACCAAGGGGGTCCCTGCCGAACAGAATCTGGTGAGGGGACAAACCACCCGGAGTGGGGGTGTCATGATGGGCCTTCAGAGCGGGCCACATCTCCTGAAACCAGTTCCGACGACGATTGGTAATGTGAATCTTGCGCAGCTTCTCGAACAGCTGCTGTCCAGCCACTTCAGCCCGGCCATTGGACCGGCTGAGATAGGCGACGCTCTTGGCATGACGTATTCCCATGAGGGAACACATAGCCTTGAACCAGCCACCAGTAAACTGGGGCCCTCGGTCACTGCAAGTGGTGCGGGGGATGTCAAAGACGGTCAGCCAATGAGGAATCATCATGACTACCACTTCCTTGGCAAGCACCCCCTTTTTGCGTGCCGGAACGGCTACTACGTAGCCACTGTGGCGATCCACACAAAGAACCACACAGTCAAAGGTCTCCTTGCCTATGTGCACTTCGGGCATGGAGAAGACGCCCATGGCCACGCTCTCCATGGGCTGGTCAGGAAACGGGGTCCATTGGGCTTCCCCCTTGACGTTCCGGTTATCGGGATTGCAGGCCTGACAGACCGAGCAACCCTTCCTGACCTTCTTGATGGCGGTGTAGAGACCGATCTGGTCGATCTCGAACCGCCGCTGCATGTCAAGGGCTTGCTTCTTGACCCCTGGGTGCAGCATGTGGTCGTGCCAAGCTTCACATAGCTCGAGCACTCGGGACTCTGGTACTAGCAGCTTACCGTTCCTGTAGAGCTTGCCATCTCCCTCAGTCAGCCCCTTTGGCCACTTCTGCCCGTCATCAGGGTCGGTCACAGCCCTATACTCGGCCGCAAAGGCCTCAGACTTAGCGTAGTCGTCGGTCCAGTCGTCCTGGAGGCAAGACTCAGGGAAGAGGTGCTTGTCGGACTCAGCTCCATCAGGGGCGAGAACTCTGACCGCTCTGCCCATCCTCGTTCCGAGGGGGGCATTCGCAGCCATGACGACCAAGCATTTAACACCCTCCTCCTCCATCAGGTGCTCCATTCCGATGATCATCTTGGCCTTAGCGGTCTCAGCCTCATCGCCATGGGCAGACACGTCTGTCATGCCCTTGCTGGCGGGATAGGCCCACCTGCTGGGACAGTCTGCCACGGTTTTGTCCTTACCAGGAACATACACAACCGTGAGGTCGAAATTGGCCAAGGTCTCATGCCATCTTGCCCGTCGGGAGGCGGGACCAGAGGGGGTGTTCACGTGCTCCTTGTGCCACGACTGCAGACTCTGATGGTCGGTGCAGACGGTGACGGGGTTGAGGGCTATGTACCCAGCCCATTTCCTGAGAGCCATGACGATGGCATACGCCTCCTTTTCTCGGGGCGTCCACGTCCGTCTCTCGCCTTCCGCCAGGACTCGGCTCCAGAAGGCCACGTACACGTGCCTCCCATCGTCAAGCACTTGTTCCAACACAGCGCCAACGGCGTAGTCGGAAGCGTCGGTGCGCAGGACGAACCCTCGGTTGGGATCCACGAGGTGCAGACCCACTGCGGATAGCAGCGCCTGCTTCATCCCCTCAAAGGCACGGTCGGACTCAGCAGTCCAGACCAGAGCCTTCTTGGACCCCTTCTTGGTCTCCTCTCGGTTGCCCTTGAGCATGGTCGTCATGGGGGCTGCATACTCGGCGTACATCTTGATATACCCCTAGTAGTAATTGCAGAACCTCAAGTACGCCCGTAGCTCAGAGACCGTTTTGGGCTTTTCCCAGTGCTCGATCGCAGCCACCTTGCCAGGTATGGGCTTTCGCTGCCCGTTCCCCACTACGTGGCCAGCGAAGACCACCTCGCTTACCGCAATGGTGGCCTTGTCACTGCTGCCCGTGAGTTTGTGCCGAACCAGAAGGTCCAGCACTCGAGTGACGTCCCTCTCGTGTGCCTCCAGGAGCTCCTCGTAGCTCATACTGGGGTCCTCGGACGCGATGATCACGTCGTCCACGAAGGGGTCCGCACAGTCACGCACCGGCTCAAGCAGGTTCTCCAGCATCCGCTGAAAAGCCGCATTGCCGTTGGTAACGCCCATAGGCATCACCTTCCACTGGAGAGGTCCAGGTGGGGTGCTCATGGCTGTGCAGGCACGGGACTGCTCGGCGAGAGGCATCTGATGATAACCATGTTTCAGGTCAATCACCTTGAAGATCCTCCGCCGGTGTTGTTTTTGCAGCATGTCCTCAATGAGGGGCAGCGTATAGCTGTCGTGCTGCGTTTGGGCGTCTAGGCCGCGGTAGTTGACCACGAGCCGCCACTCACCGACCACCTTCTTGGGGACGACGAAGCACTGAGAGGCCCACTCGGAGTGGCACGGCTCTAGCCAGCCTCTCTCGATGAAGTCACGGACGATTTTCTCCATGGCCTCCTTCCTCTCGCCCCTCAGGGCAAACTCCCGGTGCCGATACACACGGGGGTCCTGCTTCAGCCGTATCTTGGCCTCGCCATACGGTCCACGCACCGGTGGGGGAAACACAGGTTTTCCGCTGAAGAAGGTGTCCCCATACTTCTGCTTCAGCCTGGCCCTCAGTGCCTGGATCTTAGGGCAATCATCAGACTCCGCCTTGGCTTTTCCGGGCACCTGGACCACTGAGCTTACTTGAGGGGTAGCGATCCCGCTCGGTTTCGGCTCAGGTGGTCTTCGCAGGTGGCCCAAAGGGCCATCTCTGGTCTTGCCTCGGAACAAATCACCATAGGTGGGTGGGTTCCCGCCGATAGGCTCGTCCTGGCTGGACATGTGGTCCAGCACCCTCCGTACGAAGGTATCCCCATCATAGGAACCAGAGATGATGGAGTCCACTTCCCACCAGGCTTTGTCCTGGCCCTTGCCCTCACGCTGGCTTCCCCAGTCGTGAAAGGGCTGATCACTATACCCCTGAACCAGATCCAACTCCTCTTCAGTGAGGGGGTCTTCCGATTCCCCAATGTCAACAGGGGAAACCGCAAAGCATTGCCGCCAGGGCTCTGCTATGATGCGGTTGACACACACGAAATCCGCGGCGTCGGCCTGATCAAGGCCCCCATCCACATAGTGGAATTCCGTTGGCCATCTCTGGGGTGGCATGGGCTTTTCCTTAGCGTCCTGATAGACACTCTCTCCAGCCGGTAGGACGACCTTGTTTAAGGTCATGTTGGTCAATGAGACCACCCAATGTCGGGTACTTTCCTCCTCGGTGCATCCCTTAGGAACAACCAGCACTGCCTTGGAGCGGTCCTTGCGAATCTTCCCTACCGCCCTTCTGAATGTCCCATGGGGGGCAATGGATCCACATCAATGCCTGATGCGGACCCCAGTGCTTCTTCCACGCGGAGTCCTGGGCGCTCCAGTACTTCTCACAAACCCGAAGATGTGCGGAGGTTCCTGAAGAGAACGCATCCAGAGCCAGATCCGAAGCTCCCAGGTCCGCAACCACTCGGCTCGCCACTTCCGGCATTACGCCGTACTCCTGGTTGGCTGGCCCAGTTGGCTCAGTGTCCAGCGCGGCCACTTGGAGCTGATTGTGTTCCGGGTGGATCCATTGGCATTCCACATGGTGCTCAGGTGACGAAAGCCACGACAGCTGGTTGTCCTAGTACAGGGTCATGGAGGCCTGGGCCGGGAGGACACCGGAGTCCGTCTCCATCATGAAGTCGTACCCAACGATCATGTCCCAGTCCATCTCGGCCTCGTAGAAGCAACCTTGCAGGAGGATTTCCTTGCCGAGGTCTGGGCGGCTCAGCTCACGGTGGTTCACAAACTGCAGCCCAATGGCCGCTTCCTTCGTGCCTCCCACCATGTACTGGTCGTTCGCCACCTTCAGCCTGACAGGTTTCCGACTGTCGGTCAAACACTCTGGCGGAAGTAGACCAGCCTTGACCAAGCTGACCTGAGCGCCATTGTCGACCAACACGTCGAAGACCTTCTCCACTTCCCCGCATAAGGCACGGACCTTAAGGTGCAACTGCCGCTCGCGCCCAACGCCGCGCACGGCGTGCAAGTCAGGATCTCCGGCCGTTCCAGAAGCTCAACAAGCGACCGGTGCAGGTCGTGGACAATGGGCTCAGGCTGCGCATCTGCAGCATCTAGCTGTGGTCCAGGTGACCCTCCGATACTCTTGGATAGATCTTGAAGCAAATCGAATACATTCTTAGTTGCAAAGGATGGATGGGTGCAAGGGTTGGTGCCTCCACTTGCCCTCACTCCGCCACCGCGACTGTCGGGTGCCAGACCGGGCCTTCCGCCCGCGGCAGTCCCTTTGTGCTTATTGACTCCCGACTGGGATGGTATGGCGCTTCCCACGACACCATCCTGCGACCGCCCTAGCTGGGGCCCTTGGCTGCAGGGGCTCCGCTAGGGGACGTCGGTTGTGGAAGTAGGGGTATTCTCCTCCGCATCAACCTGGTTGACACCTTTCTTATTTCCCCTATTCCTAGGCTTCTTGTCCTTGTCCTTGTTGTTGTCGTTCTCGTTGTTCTCCTTGTTCGTGTTGTCCGACCTGGGGATCCAGTTCCTCTTGATCTCCTGGATCTCCTCGGCCAACTGGGTCCCCACCGACATCAGCTTGGAGAGCTCGTCCTTGTCGACCTCCACTTTGGCTTCCCGGATACCCGCGGGTGCACGCTTCTTAGACCCATGCGCCTTCTTGTAGGCCTCCGTGTCAGCCTGGTGGATGGGGCATGTTCGGTGGTCATGGTTGAAGCCTTTCTTCCTCCCATAATACAGGAAACAGCCCTGAGGGTGAGCTCGTATGAACTCCCCAAAGGACAGCGGAGGGTCGCCAATGCAGCGGGGGTCCCTTTTCTCGTTTTTTTTGCAACCCGGCTGCAGGGGCTTCCAGCTTCCATGCTTGCTCTCCGCGCTCAGGTTGTTGGCCACGAAGGCACAAACGGCCATCTCGGCGGGCTTATCGTCGTCGTCATCGTCGACGAGAGTCTCATCGCCGTGGGCTCCCGCTGGGTTCATGGCAGCTTCCCCGCCAGACCCCTCGCCAACGTAGTTGACGTCACGGTCGCCGGGCCTCAACCCGCGGGTGTGGTGGAGGTTCCGGTACTCTTTGAGCACCTCCTCTCCAACCCACTCCAGGATCTCGTCGCAGCTCATCCGCGCCGGGATGGCCTGCAGACGGATGGTCTGGCCGCTCACGTCACACTCGTCAAGGCGCCACATCGCGGTCTTCTCGCGATCGCCCGAGACGGTGATGAGGAGAGCGTTCTGCAGGGAGTGCCGTTTGACATCCCGGGCCACGTCCTTCCTCGTCCAAGCCACCACGTTCGTATGATACTCTTTGGGGAGCATCATCTTGACCGTGTGGTTGGATGTGGCCCTCTTGGCCACCTCCTTGGTGACCCTCTTGATCCATGCTTCCGGCAGCATGGAGAGCAGGCAAGCCTGCTCGTCACCCTCATTCCAGTCCTCCACGTTGCGGCGGAAGAGGGTGTATTGCCCTCGGAAGTCTCGCCAGTCCCGTAGGCGGATCTCCTGTCCATCATGCTGAAGCTTGATGGACTTCCACCGTTTGGCAGCCACCTGCGGAGCGTCCACCCGCTCCTGTTCGTTGAGCCACTTCTTGGCTTCTTTGAGGGTCTTGATTTTTCTCTCCTTGGTCGCCACGAAGTATAGCTCCTGGAGCACTTCCGGCAGGCGGTACCTGAACCGTCTGAAGACATATTTCTCCGCATCTGCGGGATCCATGTCCTCAGTGACGGTCCCCCCCAAATCGTCCAGCTTCTCCAAGAAGCGGTCGAGGTTGAGGGGGTTGCCATCGTACATGGGGGGCTTGATGTCCTTCAAGTCTTCCCACACGGCGGCATCCGCGGCCTTAGAGACCATGAACGCCGGCCGCGAGGTCAACCGGGGTTCCCATCGGCCTCTGTAAGGTTTTCGTGCAACCTATATTTTCGCTTTTTTCAGTGTATTTTCCTGATATATGTGTACAAACTGAAATCGGCTATCTCAGCACTGTTTTGGACAGTGTTGGTATCAGTCAATCAGGAATTTCTGTAGTTTTACACTGATGGTTTTTTCACCATTTTCTGTGCTATAAAACTGAGTTTGGGTCGGCGACGGCCAGTCCTGAGATCGCGCGCGCCGATCCAGAAATTGTCGATTTCTGACGATTTTTAAGAGAATTCAATCAGTTGTATTGAGAAGATTAATTCTATATCAGTTTTAGGTATACGCGGATGTTAGGGCACTATCGCGACGCCGTTCCGTGCCAGTTTTTTTGGCGCAAGTATGCCATGTTAATGAATTTTTATAAAATTGTAGGTGTCTCGAATCCTGAAGTTAAGTACACCAAATCACAGCCCATTAGTAGGGCTTTGCATGCATATGCTGATTTGGTTTCCAAACGCGTTGGTGCACCGGCACCACGCGTTGGGGGGAGACCCATGATCATGTTGTAAATATGCATTGTTTTGCTCATATTTCATTGTTATATGTCCCCCTTTGTTCATATCTTCTTAGGACATGAAAGGGACCGTTTCGAAATCACTCCCGTGATTTCGTCGAATGTTGAGTATGTTGCCGTCGCCTTGTGTGGTCGCCTTTGGGGTACATTTTTGGGTTATTTGAAGGAAAACTTGGATAAGTTTCAGGGAAAACAAGTTCTAAGTCATTCATTTCCAAAAATGAGAAGAATTTCGAAACGCCCTCAACGACGACGACGACGACGACGACGACGACGTTGAAGACGACGACCACAACGACGCAAACATCGTCGACGAGATCTATGGAGCAATTGGTAAACCCCAAACTCATGTTCCAGAAGGTCCTTGGTGCCTACACCATTTGAGGACCATTTGACTACTTTGAGCCCTATTACAAGGACATTGACGACCAAGGAGACCTTCAGCATCGCGCTGGGAGTGCGTAGCGCTGAAGAACAAGTTGCAGCGCGATTATGCCAATGGTGTTTGCGACTTGATATTTTTCATTTGATTACTCCAGTTGGGTGCCATGGACAAAGTGCCATGGACCTTTGGATGGTTCTCAAGATTGATTACTCCAGTTGGGTGCCATGGACAAAGTGCCATGGACCTTTGGATGGTTCTCAAGATTATATCATGATCATTGGTGAGTTCTCAACCTCCAGCAAGGACGACAGCGCTGCCCACATCCTGCAGATTACGAAGTGGTCAAGTTGGAAGTCAAAAATATGAAGATTTCAGAAAAAATAATTCATGGTCTGGGCCAAGAAGATTGGTGACCAGAATTGTAATCATAATAACCATGGGCCATGAGAAATTGTCTTATTGGTTATTTCTGTATTATATTATATGATCAGTGGATGATTTCACAAACTGTGAATTTTTCTGATTTGCTTTGTGTTGTCTTTGGTTTTAGGGTCAGGACATCCCAGAAGTGCATTTTTTTCCATTGTTGACTATTTTTTATTTTAAATTCTGTGCAGAGGTCATTTTTTTATCATTAATTTCTGTCCAGGATTGCAGAAATTTTACTGTGATTGAGCCTGGGGGTCAGAGGACCCTATGTGTGAGGCACTTGTGAGTGCCAAGAGTGGTGTGTGTGTAGACATGTACATTTCATGCGGGTACCGGAACCCAGCGGTGCCTCCTAAAATCCGAGGTCCGGGATCAAAGTAAAAATCTGTGTTTTTTATTGCTCCTCGGCTTATCTTCATAGATTCAGCCACAGAAGCACCCATTTTCTGTGGATGTTTCTCAGCTTGGGAGGGAAGTGTTAACCCGTGGAGCAATTCAGTTGCGTGGTTAACACCCGACCCAAATGCTTTGCATTTTTCCCACCCAATTTTTTCGTTGCACTACACCTTCTTTGTGCTTCTCAGCCTGAGATGTGTCTCAGGACTTGGGAGGGGAGTGTAAGGTTTTCGTGCAACCTATATTTTCGCTTTTTTCAGTGTATTTTCCTGATATATGTGTACAAACTGAAATCGGCTATCTCAGCACTGTTTTGGACAGTGTTGGTATCAGTCAATCATGAATTTCTGTAGTTCTACACTGACGGTCTTTTCACCATTTTCTCTGCTATAAAACTGAGTTTGGGTCGGCGACGGCCAGTCCTGAGATCGCGCGCGCCGATCCAGAAATTGTCGATTTCTGACGATTTTTAAGAGAATTCAATCAGTTGTATTGATAAGATTAATTCTATATCAGTTTTAAGTATAAGCGGATGTTACGGCACTATCGCAACGCCGTTCCGTGCCAGTTTTTTTGGCGCAAGTATGCCATGTTCATGAATTTTTATAAAATTGTAGGTGTCTCGAATCCTGAAGTCAAGTACACCAAATCACAGCCCATTAGTAGGGCTTTGCATGCATATGCTGATTTGGTTTCCAAACGCGCCGGTGCACCGGCACCACGCGTTGGGGGGAGCCCCATGATCATGTTGTAAATATGCATTGTTTTGCTCATATTTCATTGTTATATGTCCCCCTTTGTTCATATCTTCTTAGGACATGAAAGGGACCGTTTGGAAATCACTCCCGTGATTTCGTCGAATGTTGAGTATGTTGCCGTCGCCTTGTGTGGTCGCCTTTGGGGTACATTTTTGGGTTATTTGAAGGAAAACTTGGATAAGTTTCAAGGAAAACGAATTCTAAGTCATTCATTTCCAAACACCCACGGACTCCCATGGCTGCCACTTCCATCTCCTCCCCAGTATCCGCGTGGCCACGCCGTGGTTCCTGCATGTACGCTGAACCTAGATGTTCACGCCGTACTCCTTCCATGTATGCCTCCTCATCACGGCGCTGGCGGCTGCGTTCAGCGGCCTCCCGTCGTACACCACGCGGCGGGGAGATGTCGAACTCCTCCAGGTCCAGATCCAGGTCGTCATCTTCGCCGACATCCCACTCCACGTCTCCTCTGGGGACCTCATCCCTGAGTCCACCATAACGTCCAACAGCCATTGGGATTGGCTCCGGGGCTGGTGCGGGGCGTCGGGGGCGTACCGGTGTCCGCGGTGGAGCACGGCGGTTGTGGTACTCCACGCTGAGGCACTCATCACGCCAATCCTCACTGCCACTGCCGGGCGGCGCGCGCTCGTTGCGGCGGCCCGCGCTGTGGTGAGAGGGGGCGCTGAGAGAGGGGGCACTGGCGCTGGGGCGACTCTTGGGGGCTCTGCCGGGGGCGTGGGGTCTTCCTGGACCTGGTCCGGGTCCCCAGCCGTCGTCCGACGAGCCAGACTCCAGGGGTGGGTGGTCGCTGCCGACGCTCCCACGGCCTTCCAGCGCGTCCAGCCTCTGCTGCAGGCCGCTGATGACCTTGTTCAGCGACCTGGTCTCGCTCCTGGCGATGTCCAGCTGCCTCTGGGTGGCGGTGGCGACGTTGGCGCTCTTGACCATCTCGATCTTGGCGATGTCCAGCTCCTTCTGTGCACGCGCGGCGACCCTGGCAATGCGAGTCATCTCGCCCTTGCCCGTGTCTACCTCGCGCTCGAGCGACTGGACCCTCCTGCGGAGGCAGACAATCCACCGCCGGGTGGCATCCGTGTCGCCGTCCCCTGGTGGGTCGTCGGGGTCCCCAGGGGGTCCTCCAGGAGGGCCTCCTCCGGGTCCGCCCCGTCCAGGGGGTCCTCCCCCGCCCGCTGGTCCGCCTTCAGGGGGTCCACTTGGTGGGCATCCTCCAGGGGGTCCTGATGGTCCTCCGCCAGGGGGTCCCGGTGGGTCTCCGCCGGGTCGCCTCGGTGGGTCCGAGGATGGAGGCTTCTTCGTGTGGTCGAAGTCCATGTCATCATCCTCGTCCATGTCACCCCACCTGGGCGTCTCGGCCTCGGAAGACTCCGAGCTCCGGTAGGAAGGAGGGGGATCCTCATCCTCACCCATCGGCTGCATGGGGACGTCTCCGCCTCCTCTGCCAGCCACTCCTCGGCGATGTCGGCGGCCTCGTTCATCCCTGTCGCTGGCGGTGAAGAAGGGGTCGGAGTCGTGGGGGTGTCCGCCCGCTGGCCTCTGTGGCCTCTCGGGGGTCTTCCCCTTACCCTTCCTCCGTGGGTAAGCGGTGGGGCCACTGCTCCCACTGCTGCCTGTTTCGACCTCGTCCAGCGTCATCTTGGAGGGGGCGTCCCCTTCGAAATGCTTCCGAAGGGTCTCCACTCGGGATCCTCCCGGGGGAGTCTCGCGGCGGAGCTTGGCGCCCGCCTCCTCCATCGCGGCGGCTGTGGCTGCGGCAGCTCGCCCTTCGGCTTCCTCCCGGGCACGAGCCGCCTCGGCTTCCCGGGCCTGCTGCAGCCGAGCCTTCTCCGCTTCCAACGCCGCCAGCTCCGCCTTCGTCTTGGCCCTCTCCTCAGCGACCTTCCGTCGCGCGGCCTCGATGGCGTCCTTCCTGGCGGCGTCCGCCTGGGCCTTAGCCGTTGCCTCGGCGTGGGCACTCCTCTCCGCCTCCTTCTCTGCCCTCTCTTGGGCAAGCGCCTCTTCCAGCGCCTTCACCTCGGCCTCCTTGCAGGCAATGGCCTCCTGCGTCAGGCGGGCTTCCTCGTCGGCTGCCGCCACCTCACCCTTGACCTGGGCAGTCGCTGCCTCATGGGCGGCTGCGGCCGTGAGTCCGGCCGCAATGGCCGCCACGGTCGAGGCGTGGATGGCCATGCCATGCGCCCACTCCGCGGCCTCCTGCTGGGCGATGCCGACGGCGCCCTCCATGGCAGCGTTGTGCTGCGTGGCCCGTTGCCGGGCAACCTGAAGGTTGCAGGACACCCCACAGGCGCGCTAACAGGCGCGCGCCACTTCCCTTTGGTCGGGGGCGACGCTGCTGCTGGAGCTGGCCTGGTCAGCCGGCATCCTTCCGCGGTGGGTCGACTCCACGTCGCTGCTGGGGCCTGAGTTCCTCAGGAGCAGCGGACGGGGCTTGGCCTTGGCCTGCTTGGCGACTTCCAGAAAATCGCCAAGGGTGGTGTGGCCGGGGTGGTGACCGCCATTGGCCCGTTGGGGGCTGTGGGCTGGGGTTCCGCCCCTGGCGCCTTGGGCGGCTTCGGCAGCCAGGGTTTCCTGGTACTCCCGCCACTTCCTGTCCCGCCTCCTGTCCCCGGCGGAACGCTTCTCCTTCCCAGCAGACGCGCTGCTGCTGCTGCCCTGCAGCCTGCGCTCGTTCCCAAGCTCCGGGAACTCCTTCTCGATCATGTCCCTCATGGAGACGTTGATCGAGGCCCTCGACGGGTACTCGTTGGGCTTCTTGTCCTCCTCAATCCCGTCAGGGCACAGCCCTTCGCCGGGCCTGTCTGGGCAGGTCCAGACCCTCCAGCGCTTGCGGCGGAAGCCGTACGCATACCCTTCCGGCCGCAGCCAATCCTCCACTGCCCGCAGGCGGTCCTCGCCCATGTCTTCACGGAGCTCCAAGCTCCCGGGCATGCCGCCTTCGCACTAGGGATTGCTGTGGCGGTAGTGTTGCCCCCACAGCAACCCACGCAGTAGGTGCGCCGCATGGTGGTGGAGCTGCGGCCACGTCTTGCCCGCCTCGTCCCAGTTCACCATCGGTGCTCTCCATGGAGTGGTCCTGGGGTGGTTGTTAAGGTGGGTGATGTAGCACTGGACTGGGAGTGCGGCCGGTGCTGGTCGGCCGGTGGTTGTGGAGGTGGTTGACGCGACTGGGTGTGCGGCCTTGCTGGTCGGCCGATAGGACTCGCTGATGAGGGAGTCCTGGTCTGTCCACCTCCTTCACGGTCGCGGCGCTTCCGTGGTTGCTCAGGGCGATGCTCTGTGCGGCGCTGCGGACCGCTGCGCTGCGCTGCGAGCTGCGAGCTGCGAGCTGCTGCGCCGCGCTGCTCGGGGTTGGTGGCTCGAGGGGCACGCGAGGGATGGGTAACCCCGCGGCGGTGAAACGCTTTTGACGCGTTCTCGTGGGGGGCCAGGCCACGGGACGCTGCGGTGACACACACAAGCAAGCGGGCAGGCAAAGCACTGCGCTCACAGGGGCATCATTACGCTCGTGTCATGTGACAAAGCGTTTCAGGATCCTTGCCACTCTGAAACAAGGGAACAAAAGTATGTACAGCAACACATCAGGATATATACACATGGGGTTAAGACTGGACTGGGGCAAGGGCATCACAGGACAATAGACACTCAGTCCCAACTCATATCCCAATCCCAGGGCGGGGGCGGGGGCGGGGGCTCAAACACAACCCATGCCCTGCTCAGTTTGGACCCTGAAACCCTGCCAATAGGGGAGGTGTCCCGCCCAGCCACAGGCGAGTTCCTGGAAACAAAGGGGCTCTAAGGCCAACAGACAGTGGCTGCCTCTGCTCCCTTAACTGCAGGTCCCAACTCCCCTCTGAGCGAGAGATATGGCCCCGCCATTATCCCTTAGGAGTTGGTAGCTGAAAATGGGCTGTTTTAGCCCAAACTGATATTAGCTCAAAAATCTCCGAAATTGACCCCTCGTCCGGACCCGCCAGAGGTAGGGACGAGGCTACTGACCCTATGCCCTTCGCATGCGAACTTCCTGGAGCCCTCACCCAACCTGGTTCCCTCTGAGAATCTGGCATCAGGGCACCACGGGTTCGTCAAGTGGGGTCATAATCGCCACAATGGTAAAATCGGCCCTCTCGGGCGACCGTCCAGGGTAGGAAACCTTGGCGATATTGGCGCGCCAAGACTTGATTCACAACTCTTGATATCCCCTTTGGTCCCATGCCCTGGGTTATGGCTTGCTGTCACACTGGCTGCTTGCTGTTCATCGAGGGGATGAACACGCGGATGGGGCAGAAAGCAGCATGCGGTGCAAACGGGGGGGATCATGGATCGCACCAAAAGTTGAATCACTCCAGATGAGCCTAAGGAGCGAATACGAAACTCAATGGCGTTCAACCCTTGGTCATATGCTACAATATTCGCCCTTCTCTTCTGGCTAGATTCCGTGCCCCATGGGGATATGGTAATTCCAATATGGCATACAAAGGCAAAAACAGCGAAATATGGCCAAAATGGCTCACACCCATGATTCCATATCTCCATGGCCACGGCGAAGATCCTTCCAACCAAAAATGCTATAAGCACATGGGACTTAGGTCCCAATATATGCCACTTGCCAACCCTCATGGTCCCGGCATCAGGGCAACACGGATGAGTCATGTGGGGTCATGATGCCAAAATCACCAAAATTGGCGTCATTCCCACGCGTGGCTCGCCCGGCCAAGGTAAGGCCAATGGCTCACAGGGTAGGAGGCAGGACCTAGGACTTATATCTGAGTGCACAACTCAGATTTAGGTCCGGGCTCCCTATGGGCTTAGAGAAATGGGGCCGCCAATTGACCACACGGAAGGGGGAAATTGGGGTCCCAAAGTTGGGTCATTTTGGCTGCTTGAAATGAGCCAAAATCCAGTGTGCTCCCAATAGTATATCTCCACGCCGGCTTGGAGATCAGATCCGGCATTCCATACGTGATCCACCACGAGTCCAACAAAGACTCCCATGCCCTTGGCTCCCAGAGATCTCCATGCCACTCGGCGTGGTGACGATCCCAATTGGGTCCACAAATGCAAAAATGGCAAAATTGCCCATACTCAATTTGGCCTAGCGCCTTAACGAAGGCGGCTCCGCTTCGCCCACGTGGTGTGCAGACCATGGGGACCATTACCCATAATACCCATGTCATATATGGTCCATTGGTCCATGCGTCCGGCGTGCACGAGGGTTAGAACATAGTGCACGGCGGGCAGCAAAAGTGGAAAATTGCCCAAAATGGCCAAAAATGCGCACACTCATGGTTAAGGCAAATGAGGCACATGCCCGACTCGGACTGGAGTGTGCCATAGGATTGGTATCAAGTCATGTTGATCCAACATATCTTTTGGGCGTCGCCCAACTCCTCCGGTGTTGGGAATGGCAGGGTCGCCAAGTGAGCCCATGATTTTGGATAGTCCCAAATCGCCAACATGGCGGCCACGGTATGCCAAGCCTAAGAGGAGTCATTCGCCGGGTCCAAGATATGTTGGCTACCGAAGTATGTACCCCCATAACATACTTGGGTAATGATGTCAATTGAGCGCAACGTTGAGATACACGGTCGCCACTTGACATCATGACGAGCCAAAAACGGCAAAATTGGCACAAAGATACACAAAAGTGCCTTGAAAGGCGCGCAATTTTATTATAATATCTTTGGCTTGGATCGTGCAATCACTTCATCCTTCTAAACACAATGACTTGACACCAATGACCTTCGATCCCAGATATGTGCTCCACTTGGGGCGCCTTGAAAGGTTACGAGCGCTACTTCCCAAGTGGGCACATGAAAATATGGAAAATTGTAAAACACACACCTTGCTCCCAACGCATCGCTTCGGGATCACCACACAAGCTTCCCTTCACGAAGGTTAGGCTTGCAATTGATCGTAGGGAGTATGGGAAAAGGGGCTTGCACAATATGAGGTCCATTGGCGGGCTTGTCTTGGAGCAATGGACCCGCCAAATGGGCACGCAACACAACACATGGCACATACCACATATTGCCCAAAAAGGTAGCTCCCACCACGATATGTCATGCCCCTCCAAGGGCATAACTTTGTGTCAATCGCTCATAGGAACTCAAGGAGAGTTCCTATGCAACACCAACACTTGCGCGCTACACTCGAAAGTTATCTTAACGCACGCAATATCATGGCCAAAGAGTTATAACGCAAACTCTACCTTCTTGACCATGATCCATTACACTAGCGCGCATGTGTAGAAACGCAAGGCATATAAAGCTTCCTAAATTACGTCGGGAGTATTGTGAATACATCCCACGTTTTCTTATCGTCAATACTCGCAAGCGGCACGAGATATGACCCTCACAAGTGGCCTCATGAATCAACTTTGTTTTGCCCATATCTTTAAGACAAATGGAGGGCAGGATAAAAGGGAAGTTGATTCGTGCATAGGGAAGCACGTAGGTCCACTCGAAAGAGGTCAAATCAAGTGCGGGGATGTCAAAATCGAAAATCCGATTTCGACATCTTGAAAAATTCGGATTAAAGTTGCGAGTATTAGTTATGAAAATTGCGGAAGCATCCATGCAGTTCCTGGCGACTTTGGAGCCTTCGTGACGGATTGCGTTAAAATTTCCATTATAAACAGTTAAACTGGCGGTTACGGTAAAGTCGCGAGCCAACCGCCAGCAGTCAAAACAGTGAGTATCAGAACGGAAGCGTAAAACTTGACGGAAACAATATGAAAATGAAACCCTGTTGATTCCTGATGTTCTGATATACAAATCTCCGCTGGCGGTGCATTGGTTGCCGATGCGGGGCTTCACGGCACGGAACACGCCGTACATGGGGTTAGTGGACCGGAGACCGGTTGTATGCCGTAACCTGGCCATGGGGTTCTGGGTACCGCTTCACCCCCCTCCTTAGAGCAAACCCTGGGGGGGCTCGATAACACCCAAGCATGGCAGCGGGTACCCAGGACCACTTCCTGAAAGGGGGGGGGGGTGTCACATCCTCACCTCAGTAAGTCACAGTAAGATAGGTACCCCACAGTGGGATAGGTATGCTGCTGTAACAGCTCGTAGCACATGTATAGCATCAAGTATCAAGTCCCGGGTCCTGGCGGCGATTGTTCGGCATCCAAAGGACCCGTTAACCCATACCAGGCGCATGGGGTGCCGGCTGCTACGGTCACCACCACAGTGGCAGTGGCATACACGGCCAACATAGGCGACACACGACGACCGAGGTGGTCCCACAAGTCGAGAACGACCACAAGTATCCATCAGGCTACCCCGAGCTTCCCAAGGCCCGCCGACTGGGGAGAGTCCCCACGGGTCCTTCCTCGGGCGCACCATGTCCATATCCATACGACGCGAGTCCAGAGTGCCATAGTCGAACTCCTTACGAACCCCAAATCGTAAGGGAACTCCTCCTTAAGGGATCGGGCATCAAGGCCGTCTTTTCCCTCGCCCTACTGCCACGAAGGCCATACATGAGGGAGTCCTCATGCAGTGTGGGCGGAGGCGTCGACTCCTCAAACCGAGGTCAGGAGCACCGGAGGCCGCCATCCGAATGCAAGTGCGTCTGCGAATCGGTAGGCTCACACTGGGACTGACAGTGGCGGACCGCTGGGAGTGTAGTCAGGCAACTGGGCTTACCGCCTGGCGCCATCAGGATCTCCACACATCACAGCGAATAGGGCAACACGGTATCACAGGCACTCAAACAGAAGAACATGTAATCAAGTACTGGTCCAGGCTGGACCAGGCTGTAAGAATATGTACACGGCGACTCAAGGCGCCTTTGTATCCCGATTCGTGGTGAAGAACAGTCCATCCCTCAGCGATGGGCTGATGACACTTAACATACAGATGCACATATCCTGGAGGGCAGAAAAACAAGCAATAATCTGGGTAAATAGGCGTGTAAACACACTCTGAACAGAGTGCCAAACCACGCCACGGTCAGGATAAGGCAAATGCAGGGGGTTGGACAGGATAACGCCTGAGTTCAGGCATATATAGTCTCGAGACACACGTCGACTGGTCTGGATTCCGCAAATGCCATGGAACCAGACCACACACTCAAAAATCGCAATGCCGATGACAGCGGCATCCGTTGCGCAACGTCGTATGGGCTTCAAGGCCCCAAGAGCTCAGAAAAATGAAGGTCAGTCGCCCTACCTGGTTTCCCATGGATTCAGCAGGGGGGTGAGTGACGAATAGAAGAAGAGAGGGGCCATCCTCCTCTGGATTCAGCAGGGGGGGGTATATGGCCACTCTGTCACCGAAAGATGGAAGAGAGCAAGCAAGTAAGGGACGATTTGTCGGCCTCACAAGCGCTCAAAACGCATCAGGGGAGAGCTCAGGGTGCTGATCAGGCACCCCTGGCTGCAATCGCCCGGGTGAGTGCTGCCAAGTCCGAAACGTGGATCTTGGTCTTGTTCTTGCGGATGTACAAACGAGGAGACGGGTTCCCAGGTGTCGTGGGACGGCCCATAGCCTCGCCAACGAACCTTGAACTCCAGACCTCCAGGTGCCGAGGCCATCGGACGCTGAGCCAGGATCTTCTCGACAGTGTAGTCATCCTGCTCTGCATAGTCGTCGTCCGAATCGGCCTCATGTTTGGCGTAATCCAGGGACACATGTCGGCCACGGAGGTCGGGTTCCCGCACACGGAGTTGACTCTCGTGGCGCTCCCGGAACTGTCCGTGACCCACCTTGACGCGGTAGGTGTCCTCACCAATCCTGCGGACCACCTCGCCGGGTGTGAACCAGGTCTTGGTGCGGTGCGTGCCCATGGGGCGGGGTCTGATCACCCACACCGGGTCTCCCACCCTGAACTTCTGCGCTGTCGAGCTCGGGGCGGACTTCTGACGCTCAGCATGCTCCTTCTCAAGCTGCTGGCGGATGTCCCGCGCCGTTTGCCTTTGCCGCGCGAAGAACTCCTTGGCATCCATAGCCATGCCATCACCAGACAAGGGAAGTCCCCTACCCAGGGGGTCCCTGCCAAACAGAATCTGGTGAGGGGACAAACCGCCCGGAGCGGGGGTGTCATGATGGGCCTTCAGAGCAGGCCACATCTCCTCAAACCAGTTCCGACGTGGATTGGTGATGTGGATCTTGCGCAGCTTCTCGAACAGCTGCCGTCCAGCCACTTCAGCGCGGCCCTTAGACCGGCTGAGATAGGCGACGCTCTTGGCATGACGTATCCCCATGAGGGAACACATAGCCTTGAACCAGCCACCAGTAAACTGGGGCCCTCGGTCACTGCAAATGGTGCGGGGGATGTCAAAGACGGTCAGCCAATGACGAATCATCATGACTGCCACTTCCTTGGCAAGCAACCCCTTTTTGCGTGCCGGAACGGCTACAACGTAGCCGCTGTGGCGGTCCACACAGAGAACCACACAGTCAAAGGTCTCCTTGCCAATGTGCACTTCGGGCATGGAGAAGACGTCCATGGCCACGCTCTCCATGGGCTGGTCAGGAACCGGGGTCCATTGGGGTTCCCCCTTGACGTTCCGGTTATCGGGATTGCAGGCCTGACAGACCGAGCAACCCTTCCTGACCTTCTTGATGGCGGTGTAGAGAACGATATGATCGATCTCGAACCGACGCTGCATGTCAAGGGCTTGCTTCTTGACCCCTGGGTGCAGCATGTGGTGGTGCCAAGCTTCACAAAGCTCGAGCACCCGGGACTCTGGGACTAGCAGCTTACCATTCCGGTAGAGCTTGCCATCTTCCTCGGTGAGCCCCTTTGGCCACTTCTGCCCGTCGTCAGGGTCGGTCACAGCCCTATACTCGGCCGCAAAGGCCTCAGACTTGGCGTAGTCGTCGGTCCAGTCGTCCTGGAGGCAAGACTCCGGGAAGAGGTGCTTGTCGGACTCAGTTCCCACAGGGGGTGCCGGACCGGGCCTTCCGCCCGCGGCACCCACAGGGGCGAGTACACTGACCGTTCTGCTCACCCTCGAAGCGAGGGGGGCATCTGCAGCCATGACGACGAAGCATTTAGCACCCTCCTCCTCCATCAGGCGCCCCATTTCAATGATCCTCTTGGCTTCAGCGGTCTCAGCCTCATCGCCATGGGCAGAGATATCCTGCATGCCCTTGCTGGCGGGATAGGCCCACCTACTGAGACAGTCCGCCACGGTGTTATCCTTTCCAGGAATATAAACAACCGTAAGGTCGAACTTGGCCAAGGTCTCATGCCATCTTGCCCGTCGGGAGGCGGGACCTGAGGGGGTGTCCACGTGCTCCTTGTGCCACGACTGCAGACTCTGATGGTCGGTGCAGACGGTGACGGGATGGAGGGCTATGTACCCAGCCCATTTCCTGGAAGCAATGACGATGGCATACGCCTCCTTTTCACGGGGCGTCCACGTCCGTCTCTGGCCTTCCGCCAGGACTCGGCTCCAGAAGGCCACGGGCACGTGCCTCCCGTCATCAAGCACTTGCTCCAACACAGCGCCAATGGCGTAGTCGGAAGCGTCGGTGCGCAGGACGAACCCTCGGTCGGGATCCACGAGGTGCAGACCCACTGCGGATAGCAGCGCCTGCTTCATCCCCTCAAAGGCACGGTCGGACTCTTCAGTCCAGACCAGAGCCTTCTTGGACCCCTTCTTGGTCTCCTCTCGGTTGCCCTTGAGCATGGTCGTCATGGGGGCTGCATACTCGGCATACATCTTGATATACCCCGAGTAGTAGTTGCAGAACCCCAGATACGCCCGTAGCTCAGAGACCGTCTTGGGCTTTTCCCAGTGCTCAATCGCAGCCACCTTGCCAGGTATGGGCTTTCGCTGCCCGTTCCCGACTACGTGGCCAGCGAAGACCACCTCGCTTACCGCAATGGTGGCCTTGTCACTGCTGCCCGTGAGTTTGTGCCGAACCAGAAGGTCCAGCACTCGAGTGACGTCCCTCTCGTGTGCCTCCAGGAGCTCCTCGTAGCTCATGCTGGGGTCCCCGGACGCGATGATCACGTCGTCCACGAAGGGGTCCGCACAGTCGCGCACCGGCTCAAGCAGGTTCTCCAGCATCCGCTGAAAAGCCGCATTGCCGTTGGTAACGCCCATAGGCATCACCTTCCACTGGAGAGGTCCAAGTGGGGTGCTCATGGCCGTGCAGGCACGGGACTCTTCGGCGAGAGGCATCTGATGATAACCATGTTTCAGGTCAATCACCGTGAAGATCCTCCGCCGGTGTTGTTTTTGCAGCATATCCTCAATGAGGGGCAGCGTATAGCTGTCGTGCTGCGTTTGGGCGTTGAGGCCGCGGTAGTCGACCACGAGCCGCCACTCACCGGCAACCTTCTTGGGGACGACGAAGCAGGGAGAGGCCCACTCGGAGTGGCACGGCTCAAGCCAGCCTCTCTGGATGAAGTCACGGAGGATCTTCTCCATGGCCTCTTTCCTCTCGCCCCTCAGGGCAAACTCCCGGTGTCGATACACACGGGGGTCCTGCTTCAGTCGTATCTTGGCCTCGCCATACGGTCCACGCACCGGTGGGGGGAACACAGGTTTTCCGCTGAAGAAGGTCTCGCCATACTTCTGCTTCAGCCTGGCCCTCAATGCCTGGATCTTGGGGCAGTCATCGGACTCCGCCTTGGCTTTTCCGGGCACTTGAACCACGGAGCTTACTTGAGGGGTAGCTACTCCGCTCGCTTTCGGCTCAGGTGGTCTTCCCAGGTGGCCCAAAGGGCCATCTCTGGTCTTGCCTCGGAACAGATCGCCGTAGGTGGGTGGGTTACCGCCAGGCGGCTCGTCTTGGCTGGACATGTGATCCAGCACCCTCTGTACGAAGGTGTCCCCGTCATAGGAACCAGAGACGATTGAGTCCACTTCCCACCAGGCTTTGTCCTGGCCTTTGCCCTCACGCTGGTTTCCCCAGTCGTGAAAGGGCTGATCCATATACCCCTGAACCAGATCCCACTCCTCTTCAGTGACGGGGTCTTCGGAGTCTGATTCTTCGATGTCAACAGGGGGAACCGCAAAGCATTGCCTCCAAGGCTCTGCTATGATACGGTTGACACACACGAAGTCCGTGGTGTCGGCCTGATCAAGGCCCCCATCCACATAGTGGAATTCCGTTGGCCATCTCTGGGGTGGCATGGGCTGTCCCTTAGCGTCCTGATAGACACTCTCTCCAGCCGGTAGGACGACCTTGTTTAAGGTCATGTTGGTCAATGAGGCTACCCAATGTCGGGTACTTTCCTCCTCGGTGCATCCCATAGGAACAACCAGCACTGCCTTGGAGCGGTCCTTGCGAATCTTCGCTATCGCTCTTGGAATGTCCCAACGGGGGCAATGGATCCACATCAGTCCCTGATGCGGACCCCAGTGCTTCTTCCACGCGGAGTCCTGGGCGCTCCAGTACTTCTCACACACCCGCAGATGGGCGGAGGTTCCTGAAGAGAACGCATCCAGGGCCAGATCCGACGCTCCCAGGTCCGCGACCACTCGGTTCGCCACTTCCGGCCTTACGCCGTACTCCTGGTTTGCTGGCCCAGTGGGCTCAGTGTCCAGCGCGGCCACTTCGAGCTGATTGCGTTCGGGGTGGATCCATTGGCATTCCACATGGTGCTCAGGTGACGAAAGCCACGAGAGCTGGTCGTCCTGGTACAGGGTCATGGAGGCCTGGGCCGGGAGGACGCCGGAGTCCGTCTCCATCATGAAGTCGTACCCGACGATCATGTCCCAGTCCATCTCGGCCTCGTAGAAGCTACCGTGCAGGAGGATTTCCTTGCCGAGGTCTGGGCGGCTCAGCTCATGATGGTTCACGAACTGCAGCCCAATGGCCGCTTCCTTCGTGCCTCCAACCATGTACTGGCCGTTCGCCACCTTCAGCCTGACAGGTTTCCGACTGTCGGTGAGACACTCTGGCGGAAGCAGGCCAGCCTTGACCAAGCTGACTTGAGCTCCCGTGTCGACCAACACGTCGACAACCTTTTCCACTTCCCCGCATAAGGCACGGACCTTAAGATGCAACTGCCGCTCGCGACCGACACGGCGCACGGCGTGCAAACTCAGGATCTCCGGCCGTTCCAGAAGCTCCACAAGCGACTGGGCTCAGGCTGCCCATCTGCAGCATCCAGCTGCGGTCCGGGTGATCCTCCGATACTCTCGGATAGATCCTGTAGTACATCAAACACGTTCTTGGTCGCGAAGGACGGACGGGTGCAAGGGTTTGTGCCTCCACTTGCCCTCACCCCGCCTCCGCGACTGGGTGCCAGACCGGGCCTTCCGCCCGCGGCAGTCCCCTTGTGCTTATCGACTCCCGACTGGGATGGTTCGGCGCTTCCCACGTCACCATCCTGCGACCGCCCTAGCTGGGGCCCTTGGCTGCAGGGGCTCCGCTAGGGGGCGTCGGTTGTGGAAGAGGGGGTGTTCTCCTCGGCCTCAACGTCGTTGACGCCCTTCTTCCTTCCCCCTTTCTTACCCTTGTTCTTGTCCTTGTCCTTGTTCTGGTCATTCTGGTTGTTCTCCTTGTTCTTGTTATCCGACCTGGGGACCCAGTTCCGCTTGATCTCCTGGATCTCCTTGGCCAACTCGGTTCCCACCGACGACATCAGCTTGGCCAGCTCGTCCTTGTCCACCTCCATCTTGGCTTCCCGGATACCCGCGGGCGCACGCTTCTTCGACCCGTGCGCCTTCTTGTAAGCCTCCGTGTCGGCCTTCTGGACGGGGCATGTTCAGTGGTCATGGTTGAAGCCTTTCTTCCTCCCATAACACACGAAACAGCCCTGAGGGTGAGCTCGTATGAACTCCCCAAAGGACAGCGGAGGGTCGCCAATGCGGCGAGGGTCCCTCTTCTCCTTCTTCCTCCAACCCTGCTGCAGGGGCTTCCAGTTTCCCGGTTTGCTCCCCGCGCTCAGGTTGTTGGCCACGAAGGCACAAACGGCCACCTCGGCGGGCTCATCGTCGTCGTCATCGTCGACGAGAGTCTCATCGCCGCCGGCTCCCGCTGGATCCATGGCGGCTTCCCCGCCAGGTCCCTCGCCAACATAGTTGACGTCGCGGTCGCCGGGCCTCAACGCGCGGGTGTGGTGGAGGTTTCGGTACTCTTTGAGTACTTCCTCGCCAACCCACTCCAGGATCTCGTCGCAGCTCATCCGCGCCGGGATGGGCTGCAGACGGATGGTCTGGCCGCTCAACTCACAATCGTCAAGGCGCCACATCGCGGTCTTCTCGCGATCGCCCGAGACGGTGATGAGAAGAGCGTTCCGCAGGGAGTGCCGTTTGACATCCCGGGCCACGTTCTTCTTCGCCCAAGCCACCACGTTCGTATGATACTCCTTGGGGAGCATCATCTTGACCGTGTGGTTGGACTTGGCCCGCTTGGATTCCTCCTTGGTGACCCTTTTGATCCATGCTTCCGGCAGCATGGAGAGCAGGCGAGCCTGCTCGTCACCCTCGTTCCAGTCCTCCACGTTGCGGCGGAAGAGGGTGTATTTCCCTCGGAAGTCCCGCCAATCTCGTAGGCGGATCTCCCGTCCATCATGCTCAAGCTTGATGGACTTCCAGCGCTTGGCAGCCACCTGCGGAGCGTCCACCCGCTCCTGCTCGTTGAGCCACTTCTTGGCGTCCTTGAGGGTCTTGATTTTCCCCTCCTTGGTCGCCACGAAGTATAGCTCGCCGAGCAGTTTCGGCAGGCGGTACCTGAACCGTTTGAAGACATATCTCTCCGCATCCGCGGGAGGCAGGTCTTCAGTGACGGTCAGCCCCCAATCTTCCAGCTTCTCCAAGAAGCGGTCGAGGTTGAGGGGGTTGCCGTCGTACATGGGGGGCTTGATGTCCTTCAAGTCTTCCCACACGGCGGCATCCGCGGCCTTAGAGACCATGAACGCCGGCCGCGAGGTCGACCGAGGTTCCCATCGGCCTCGCCCACGGACTCCCACGGCTGCCACATCCATCTCCTCATGGAACCCCTGTGGCTACGCCGCGGTTCCTCCACGTACGCTGAACCAAAATCTTCACGCCGTACTGCATCCATGTACGCATCCTCATCACGGCGTTCAGCGGCCTCCTGTCGTACACCACGCGGCGGGCTGATGTCGAACTCCTCCAGGTCCAGGTCCAGGTCCTCACCTTCGCCGACATCCCACTCCACGTCTCCTCTGGGGACCTCATCCCTGAGTCCACCATAACGTCCTCCAGCCCTGGGGATTGGCGCCGGGGCTGGTGCCGGGCGTCGGGGGCGTACAGGCGTCCGCGGTTGGGCACGGCGGTTGTGGTAGTCCGCGCTGAGCCACTCATCGCGCCATTCCTCACTGCCACTGCCGGGCGGCACGCGCTCGTTGCGGCGGCCCGCGCTGTGGTGAGAGGGGGCGGTGAGAGAGGGGGCACTGGCGCTGGGGCGACTCCTGGGGGCTCCGCCGGGGGCGTGGGGTCTGCCTGGACCTGGTCCGGGTCCCCAGCCGTCGTCCGACGAGCCAGACTCCAGGGGTGGGTGGTCGCTGCCGACGCTCCCACGGGCTTCCAGCACATCCAGCCTCTCCTGCAGGCCGCTGACGACGTTGGTCAGCGACTTGGTCTCGGCCCTGGCGATGTCCAGGTCCTTCTGCGCGCGCGCGGCGACCGTGGAGATGCGAGCCATCTCGCTCTTGCCCGTGTCTACCTCCAGCTCGAGCAACTGGACTCTCCTGCGGAGGTAGACAATCCACCGCCAGGTGGTATCCGGGTCGCCGTTCCCTGGTGGGTCGTCGGGGTCCCCAGGGGGTCCTCCAGGAGGGCCTCCGCCGGGTCCGCCCGGTCCAGGGGGTCCTCCCCCGCCCGGTGGTCCGCCTCCAGGAAGTCCACTTGGTGGGCGTCCTCCAGGGGGTCCTGAAGGTCCTCCGCCAGGGGGTCCCGGTGGGTCTCTGCCGGGTCGCCTCGGTGGGTCCGAGGATGGGCGCTTTCTTCGTGATGCCGAACTCCATGTCGTCATCCTCGTCCATGTCGCCCCACCTGGGCGTCTCGGTCAAGGAGGACTCGGAGCTCCGGTAGGGAGGAGGGGGATCCTCATCCTCACCTTCCGGTTCCATGGGAACGTCTCCGCCGCCTCCGCCCGTCCAAGCCACCACTTGGCGATGTCGACGGCCTCGTTCGTCCCCGTCACTGGCGGTGAAGAAGGGATCACTGTCGTGGGGGTGCCCACCCGCTGGCCTCCGCGGCCTCTCGGGGGTCTTCCCCTTGCCCTTCCTCCGTCGACGGGCGGTGGTGCCACCGCTCCCACTGCTGCCCGTGTCGGCCTCATCCAGCGCCATCCTGGAGGAGGCGTCCCCTTCGAAAAGCTTTCGAAGGGTCTCCACTCGTGATGCTCCCGGGGGAGTCTCGCGGCGGAGTTTGGCCTCTGCCTCCTCCATTGCGGCGGCGGTGGCTGCGGCAGCTCGCGCTTCGGCTTCCTCCCGAGCACGAGCCGCCTCGGCTTCCCGGGCCTGCAGCAGCCGCGCCTTCTGCGCTTCCAACGCTGCCAGCTCCGCCTCCGTCTTGGCCTTCTCCTCAGCGACCTTCCGTCGCGCGGCCTCGATGGCTTCCTTCTTGGCGGCGTCCTCCTGGGCCTTGGCTGTCGCTTCGGCGTGGGCCTTTTCCTCCGCCTCCTTCTTTGCCCTCTCTTGGGCAAGCGCCTCTTCCAGCGCCTTCACCTCGGCCTCCTTGCAGGCAATGGCCTCCTGCGTCAGGCGGGCTTCTTCGTCGGCTGCCGCCAACTCACCGTTGACCTGGGCAGTCGCTGCCCCATGGGCGGCTACGGCCGTGAGTCCGGCCGCAATGGCCGCCACAGTCTGGGCGTGGATGGCCATGCCATGCGCCCACTCCGCAGCCTCCTCCTGGGCGATGCCGGCGGCGCCCTCCACGGCGGCGCTGTACTGCCTGGCCCGTTGCCGGGCAACCCGACGGTTGCAGGGCACCCCACAGGCGCGCTCACAGGCGCGCGCCACGTCCCTTTCGGGAGCGACGTTGCTGCTGGAGCTGGCCTGGTCGGCTGGCATCCTCCCGCTGTGGGCCGACTCCACATCGCTGCTGGTGCCTGCTGAGGCCTGCTGGGCCTTCAAGAGCAGCGGACGGGGCTTGGCCTGGGTCTGCTTGGCGACTTGGATGTAGTCGCCAAGGGTGGTGGAGCCGGGGTGGTGACCACCATTGGGCCGTTGGGGACTGGGGGCTGGGGTTCCGCCCTTGGCGCCTTGGGCGGCTTCGGCGGCCAGGGACTCCTGGTACTCCCGCCACTTCCGGTCCCGCTTCTTGTCCCCGGCGGACCGCTTCTCCGTCGCCGGAGACACGCTGCTGCTGCCCTGCAGCCTGCGCTCGCTCCCCGGTTCGGGGAACTTCTTCTCGATCACGTCCCACAAGGAGACGTTGATCGAGGCGCCCGACGGGTAGGCGTTGGGGTCCTCGTCCTCCTCAATCCCGTCGGGGCGCAGCCCTTCGCCGGGCCTGTCCGGCCGGGTCCAGGTCCGCCAGCGCTTGCCGCGGAAGCGGTACTCGTACCCTTCCGCCCGCAGCCACTCCTCCACTGCCCGAAGGCGGTCCTCCCCCATGTCCTCCCGGAGCTCGAAGCTCCCGGGCATGCCGCCTTCGCACTGGGGATTGCTGTAGCGGTATTGCTGGTCCCACAGCAATCCGCGCAGCAGGCGCGCCACATGGGGGTGGGGCTGCGGCCACCTCCTACCCGCTTCTTGCCAATTTACCATGGCAGCGGGGGCGTAGTTGATCTTGAGGTCCTTGATGTGCACTCGTTCAACTCAACGAACTGGTTGTGGTCGTTGAGGAGGGTGCTGCAGCACTGGATTGGAAGTGCGGCTGGTGCTGGTCAGCCGGTGGTTGTGGAGGTGGTTGACGCGGCCTTGCAGGTCGGCCGATGGGACTCCCGGTCGGCCGATGGGGCTGATGCAGGAGTCCTGGTCTGTGCACCCCTGTCACGGTTGCTGCGCGGTCAGGGCGATGTTCTGGACGGCGCTGCAGGCTCCGTGACGAACTCGGCGCTGTCGCTGAGTGGCGCTGCGAGCCGCTGCGCTGCGCTGCGAGACGCTGCGCTGCGCTGCGAGCTGCGAGCTGCGCCGCGCTGCTGCGACGCGCTGCTCGGGGTTGGTGGCCCCGAGTGGCACGCGAGGGCTGGGTAACCCCGCGGCGGTGAAACGCTTTTGACGCGTTCCCGTGGGGGGCCGGCCACGGGACGCTGCGGTGGACACACGCAAGTGAGCAGGCAGGCAAAGCACTACGCTCACAAGGGCATCAATGCGTCGTCATGTGACAAAGCGTTTCAGAATCCTTGCCACTCTGCAAAGAGGGAACGAAAGTATGTACAGCAACACATCAGGATATGTACACATGGGGTTGAGACTGGACTGGGGTAAGGGCATCACAGGACCATAGACACTCAGTCCCAACTAATATCCCAATCCCAGGTCCGACCCTCTCAGTGGCTGATGGGGGCGGGGGCTCAAACACAACCCATGCCCTGCTCAGTCCGGACCCTGAAACCCTGCCAATAGGGGGGGTGTCCCGCCCAGCCACAGGCGAGTTCCTGGAAACCAAGATGCTCCAAGGCCAACCGACAGTAGCCCGCCGTGCTACCTTAATGGCAGGTCCCAACTTCACTCTGATTCAGAGAGATTGCCCCGCCATTATCACCCAGGAGTTGGTAGCTGAAAATGGGCTGTTTCAGCCCAAACTGAAATTAACTCAAAAATCCCCAAAATTGACCCCTCGTCCGGACCCGCCAGAGGTAGGGACGAGGCAACTGACCCTATGTCCTTCGAGTACGAACCCCCTGGAGCCCTCACCCAACCTGGTTCCCTCTGAGGTCCCGGCATCAGGGCAACACGGATGAGTCATGTGGGGTCATGATGCCAAATTCACCAAAATTGGCGTCATTCCCACGCGTGGCTCGCCCGGCCAAGGTAAGGCCAATGGCTCACAGGGTAGGAGGCAGGACCTAGGACTTATATCTGAGTGCACAACTTGAATCTGGGTCCGGGCTCCCTATGGGCTTAGAGAAATGGGGCCGCCAATTGACCACACGGAAGGGGGAAATTGGGGTCCCAAAGTTGGGTCATTTTGGCTGCTTGAAATGAGCCAAAATTCAGTGTGCTCCCAATAGTATATCTCCACGCTGGCTTGGAGATCGGATCCGGCATTCCATACGTGATCCACCACGAGTCCAACAAAGACTCCCATGCCCTTGGCTCTCAAAGATCTCCATGCCACTTGGCGTGGTGACGATCCCAATTGGGTCCACAAATGCAAAAATGGCAAAATTGCCCATACTCAATTTGGCCTAGCGCCTTAACGAAGGCGGCTCCGCTTCGCCCACGTGGTGTGCAGACCATGGGGACCATTACCGATAACACCCATGTCATATATGGTCCATTGGTCCATGCGTCCGGCGTGCACGAGGGTTAGAACATAGTGCACGGCGGGCAGCAAAAGTGGAAAATTGCCCAAAATGGCCAAAAATGCGCACACTCATGGTTGAGGCAAATGAGGCACATGCCCGACTCGGACTGGAGTGTGCCATAGGATTGGTATCAAGTCATGTTGGTCCAACATATCTTTTGGGCGTCGCCCAACTCCTCCGGTGTTGGGAATGGCAGGGTCGCCAAGTGAGCCCATGATTTGGGATAGTCCCAAATCGCCAACATGGCGGCCACGGTATGCCAAGCTTAAGAGGAGTCATTCGCCGGGTCCAAGATATGTTGGCTACCGAAGTATGTACCCTCATAACATACTTGAGTCATGATGTCAATTGAGCGCAACGTTGAGATACACGGTCGCCACTTGACATCATGACGAGCCAAAAACGGCAAAATTGGCACAAAGATACACAAAAGTGCCTTGAAAGGCGCGCAATTTTATTATAATATCTTTGGCTTGGATCGTGCAATCACTTAATCCTTCTAAACACAATGACTTGACACCAATGACCTCCGATCCCACATATGTGCTCCACTTGGGGCGCCTTGAAAGGTTACGAGCGCTACTTCCCAAGTGGGCACATGAAAATATGGAAAATTGTAAAACACACACCTTGCTCCCAACGCATCGCTTCGGGATCACCACACAAGCTTCCCTTCACGGAGGTTAGGCTGGCAATTGACCGTAGGGAGTATGGAGAAGGGGCTTGCACAATATGAGGTCCATTGGCGGGCTTGTCTTGGAGCAATGGACCCGCCAAATGGGCACGCATCACAACACATGGCACATACCACATATTGCCCAAAAAGGTAGCTCCCACCACGATATGTCATGCCCCTCCAATTAAGGGCATAACTTTGTGTCAATCGCTCATAGGAACTCAAGAAGAGTTCCTATGCAACACCAACACTTGCGCGCTACACTCGAAAGTTATCTTAACGCACGCAATATCATGGCCAAAGAGTTATAACGCAAACTCTACCCTCTTGACCATGATCCATTACACTAGCGCGCATGTGTAGAAACGCAAGGCATATAAAGCTTCCTAAATTACGTCGGGAGTATTGTGAATACATCCCACGTTTCCTTATCGTCAATACTCGCAAGCGGCACGAGATATGACCCTCACAAGTGGCCTCACGAATCAACTTTGTTTTGCCCATATCTTTAAGACAAATGGAGGGCAGGATAAAAGGGAAGTTGATTCGTGCATAGGGAAGCACGTAGGTCCACACGAAAGAGGTCAAATCAAGTGCGGGGATGTCAAAATCGAAGATCCGATTTCGACATCTTGAAAAATTCGGATTAAAGTTGCGAGTATTAGTTATGAAAATTGCGGAAGCATCCATGCAGTTCCTGGCGACTTTGGAGCCTTCGTGACGGATTGCGTTAAAATTTCCATTATAAACAGTTAAACTGGCGGTTACGGTAAAGTCGCGAGCCAACCGCCAGCAGTCAAAACAGTGAGTATCAGAACGGAAGCGTAAAACTTGACGGAAACAATATGAAAATGAAACCCTGTTGATTCCTGATGTTCTGATATACAAATCTCCGCTGGCGGTGCATCAGTTGCCGATGCGGGGCTTCACGGCACGGAACACGCCGTACATGGGGTTAGTGGACCGGAGACCGGTTGTATGCCGTAACCTGGCCATGGGGTTCTGGGTACCGCTTCACCTCCAGCTATTTTTCCCATTGGGGGGAAAGTGACACACAAATGGGGCAGAATGGCAACATACCCCAAATTAGGTGACTCACAACTCTCCCATCGAGAGGAGAGGCCACATGGGGAAACACCCCATTCGATGGGGGTTTATGTGCCCTCTCTGACTTGCCCTTACCCTTGGTCAAGTGGCGCACGCAACCTCGGGGGTGAAATCAGGGGGGGAAGGAGTTAGTGGCCATTTTGGGCAAAACTGCCAAAATTCACCCAAAAGTGGTCCCCCCAAATATCGTATATCCGTATCACAAGAGAAAGGAGCCTCGGGCTTTTGCATGGATGCAAACCGAAGCTTTGCTTCCCTTTTGCAACAAGGGTTGAGGTTCAAAGAATAATGAAAGCATTTTTAACACCTCAATCCTTGAAGCACACTATTTATGGGAAAAAGTGCATATATCGGCGATATTGGCATGAACATATCTTTGGGACCTTGAGGAGCAAAAATATGAGTAAACACGTTTGGAGTAGGCCCATAGTGGGTGCCTTCAAATTTGCACACTATGGTTAGATTGTCTCCGCCCACTCGTGTCATTAGTGCTTGCATATGAGCGCGTGTGCAAAGAGGCAGTATGGCACGCGTGCTCACAAGGCGAAATTCTATGAAAAAGAAGACAAGGTTGTAAATATCAACCAAGCCATCCACGATGTCCTTCGTGGTCTCTACTTTACATATTGCCTTGGTTCGAGGCTCAACTTCTCATAGGCTTCCAGTACGAGCCTCAGGGGTTTGGCCATTTTGCCCTCTTTCGACGATAGAGTTTTGGTACGCATTGAATTGCGTGGAGTCATCGTTGAGTTAGCTCAAAAAACGAAAATGGCCTCGGGCTTTTGGTCTTGTGAGCATTGTGTTCGGTTTATAACGTTCATGCTCACAAGGCCACAAAGTTAGCGTTTGCGCACGCATACGACTTGGGTTTGCGAGACCCATAGGCTGCCTAAAACACCGCCATTGCCCGCTTCCCTATACAAAGTAATATGCCCAGGTGAAAGGGGCTTGGATAAAAGGCATAGAGGGGAGATGTAGGGTTCTGTCCGAACTCATGGTCCTTAAGAAGCATGAGTTCGCACGATCGACGGAAAGCCTGGCGCGTTGATTTTCTCGAAAACGCAACGGCGAAAAATTCTGGTGAACACAGCAGATGAAAGTACATTTAATACCCTCTAGATTCAACCCTTAAGTTGTCTTAGAACCTCACAGGTACTCGAGAAAAGTTCATCACAAAACTCGACACGGAGAAGCGACGAAGGCGCGCGAACAGGCGACATCAGGCGGCTATTTCACGACAATTAGAAATCGCGGTAGAAATCAGGTATTTCACCGATTTCTGACCGAAAATCGATCAAGACAATAAAATTACGGTAATTCTACATCGATTTTTTGGTTAGAAATCGGATTCCAGATTTCGCGGGTTAGAGAACAGGGAGAGCCGGTGTCAACCGCTTCCGCACGGCAGTGACGGCTCGCAGGCCTCCGGGCCATGGGCCATAACGGGTGTGACGGCTCACAGGCCTCCAGGCCATGGGCCATTGGTTCTGGGTACTGCTTCACTACTGAGCCCCCACACCCACGCCGCCCACACCCGGGACGCACGGGCGCTAACTGCCCATCCGAGGATCCCATCCCAGGATGGCCGGGGAGGGGGAGCGCCCAATGCCGGACGCCCCTCGCACTGGTGAGAGGCCTGGCTGCCCGCCCCACAAGCGGGCGGCCGCAGGAGGGAGAGCGCCTGACGCCAGACGCCCCTTGCAGCCGGGCAGGCACCAGGCCCCAATGGGGGCAAGAGAGAGACACCCAGCGGAGCCCGGGCGGGCAACGCTCGGCACCAGCCCGCGGAGGAGTACGATGCGAAGCGAACGCCAGGCTTCCCCAGCCGCACCCCACCACACCCACGGCACATGCAGCAGAACGGGCTGCTACAGGCGCAGGACAGCCACTGGAGCTGCATACCCCATCCCCTGCTCTGAAGCACAGCAACACAGCAATGACAGAGCCAACAGCCCCACGCAAAATGCGCCCCCGATCTCGGACGCTGGACGCGGCACACGAGGTCATCAGGGCGCCCGGACTCCGAGGCAGCGACGAGGACCCCCTCCCCCAGGGGACACGGAAACGAATCCGACATTAAGATGAATCTAGAGGCCCAGCGGGCAGCCTGCCCGCGGGGCCTGCGCCGCCGGCGGGCAGCGTGCAAGCCCTCTGCCCCGCGTGGAAGCGGGGCCATTGCACCAGGGAAGGCTGGTGCCTCGGGCAACAGCCCCGGCCCGCCGCCGATGACGGGGCAGTGCCTGCAGTGGGGCACGCGGGCGCACGTGTTGCCGTGCGCTACGGTATGGGGCAGGGCTGGATCTAGGATGGGACCACGCGCGGCAGGGTGAACATCCAAGAGGCCGTCGACCGGGTCCTCCACACGAGCCAGACGACGGCGGCCTTGCACAGCCAGGGCCGCCACGGCGGACTGGCGGAGGGGGTCGTTGTGGAGCCCACAAGGAGGGTACTAGTCCTGGCCGCCGACATGGTCCCAGGGGTGCCCCGCGCATCCCGAGTGCGGCGCGCGCGCCCGCAGTGGAGCATCCAGGTGTACACCCCTCCACGGGCGTGGCCTTTCTCCACATGCCAGTGTTTGCGTTCATGTGGCGCCTGCCACCGGAGGGCATCCCCACAGGCACCGCGGAGGAAATCTCCCGGGACCTACACGCCTGGCTGGCTGACCAGGACTTCCCCTGGCGCAAGCCCCAGGGCAGCCTCCTGCTGGCGCCCGCGGCAGAGGGGTTCAGCCTCGCGACGACCCTTCAGCGACACCCCGACAATAGGGCGCGCCCCTTCCTGCAGACAGGTGCGGTCCCCGCCGCCCCGCCCGACTCAGGGTGGAGGTGGTACGCGGCGGGGGCACAACCGCTGTCGGACCCCTGGATCCTCCCACTATGGTACTTGCCCGCAGACGCCCTGGCCTATGCCACCCAAGCCGTCAAAGGGGCCTTTCCGCCGCCCCAGGCCCCCGACGTAGCCCTGCTCCGCAGCCTGCAGGCGAAGGCGGCCAGGGTACGGTGGCGAGAGGAGAACGGACGCCCGCGCCCGTACTTCCCCCTGGTGCAGGCTCAGGCACTGCTTCACGCCGAGGCCACCAGGACCGTGCAATGGGGCCGATCGTGCCCGACACGGCATGCAGATGAATATCGGCTGCCGCCCCGCCACCCATGAGGCCGCCGACTGCGTGCCACCGCCTTCTACGAGCGGTCACCCCTTTGGCTGCCCGCCATGCCCTCAACGGGGACGTGTGTAGCGGCCCTACTGAGGCACCCCAGGGAGTGGATGGCAACCCCGGGCAATTGATAGCCACCGGGGCCGGTGCTCGAGCAGCTCACCGCCCCCACCCCCGGGGTCGGCAACATCCTGCACAGAGCCTCGGCCCTTACGTAACAACTCACTGACGAGGTGCTGGACCTGGCGCTGGACCCCCTACGGGTGCTCTACCCGCAGGCCCATATCCTGCCGGCGGGCACGTCTAACCACCTGGCCCGCCTGGGACTGCAGGGCCGCGTCGAGGCCGCAGACATGGAACGCGTGGTGGGACAGTGGCTGGCACTCCAAAGCCCGTCCACCGCGCAGGGCCACTGGTACCTGCACCAAATCCTCTTCCTCCCTCAGGCGACCCTGGACGACCGCCAGCAGAACCCGTACCACATGCACCCGGAGCGCTTGGGCGCACAGGGCTTCCCGCAGCCGGCCCCGCCCGCCCTCCCGGCAGGGCAGGGCCAGGAGGCACTGATGCAAGGACCCCCGCTCGACACAACCACTGCGGTGCGGCAAAAAGAAAGCAGCAACGCGGACGGGGCCGAACCGGAGAGTACGAATTGCGGGGTAGTTGCCTGGACCGCAGCCTGCAGGCACCTCACCCGCGACACCACGGGACTTAGGCAGTACCGGCCGGCGGACCGTACGGCAGGGGCGTCAACGGTGGCAGCCGTCGCCATGGGACCCTTGACGGCGTGGCCAGCGCGCCTGCTGCCCTACGTCCCCTGCCGGGATACGCGACGCCGCCAACCCTCCGCGACGCACACGCCAACGGCGCACCTCACGGCGGAGCAGGTGTACGTCGTCGCGGCGGCGCTGCTGGCGGACGGTGGGCAGAGGTTTGTCCACCACCACGGCTCGGCGCAGATCGCGGGTAGCATACAAGGGCCGCAGTGCAAGGCGCCCCACCCCCAGCACGCCACGCTCCGCGAGAGCACCCGCGTCAGCAACACAGGCGGCGACACAACCCCCCCCTTCACCCCAGTAGGGAGAGGCACTGGTGCTACAGGCGGCGGGCTACCAGGCCATCCTGCATGGCCACGCCAGGGGCTACCGGTCGCACATCCCAACTGGAGGCCGCTGGACCGTCTGGCATGGCACCACCAGGCAAGGGACCTTTCCGCCCCATGTCAATTGGCAGCAGGAGCCCACCCACGCCTACTATGTGACGGCTGACCCCTGGCTGCTGGCCGTCCTGCTACACACCATCAGCGCCCCAGACAAACGGCATGAGCCGGGGTGGGCAAACCCCCCACACTGGTCTGGAGCCCCGACCAGGAGGAACATCTACGGGCCGCGTGCCAAGGTGACGCCATCAGGACCACGGATGTCCCGGACTTCCACGCGGGGCCCATCACGCACGCCTGCCCGGCAGCCACCCTCGCGTTGGCGCAGCGAGGACAGCAGAACCCGAAGTGGGTGGTCTGCATGTTCAGCCTGGCGGACGCGCATATTGCCGTGTGCGACCCCGAACGTCTCCCGGGGCCCAAGGCCGTGATCTGCGTGGCGAACTACGCCAGCGTGATCGTCAAAGCGCTGCGGGAGGGCGAACACCACACCCTCCTGCTCCAAGTCCGCGTTAAGGACAACGCCAGGGCGGCGAAGCGGGGGTGTGGCCGGTGAGAGCGCTCCCCGCTGACCTAGAGCTCCAGCTGGCGGTCCCGACCACGGTATACCACTGGCTCCAGGCCTTCCACTACCTGCGCTGGAGAGGCAAGCCCGACCGCAAAATCGGCGCCACACACTGGCAAGAGTGGTTGCAGGCGGACACGCAGCGCGACACGATCGGGGTCTTTGACCGGCGCCCGCGAAAAGGGCCCTCGATGCGTCAGCCCCAGGCCGCGCGCTGGCACCGCACACGGTTCCGCTGACCAACATACCATTCGACCCGGCGCCGGAGGGGCCATCCCCAAGTGGGTGCCGCTCCCTCTGGCAAGGAAGGCCACGGAAACCACGAAATGCCCCCTATGTATGGACAAGTTCTACACAAGCGAGGCGATGCTGAAACACCTGGCGTGACACGCAGCGTACACTGCCGCTCCGGCACAAGACAAGGAGGCGGCTTCCCACATCCTCTCGAACGGGCGCGGAGGTCCCTGTAGCACGCCTCGTACGCTCAGCAACCCCCCCTCCCTAGGGCGGCCGGCCACATGGCCGCCCCAGGGGAGGAAGAGGAGGCGGCCGACGTGGCCCCGGTGCCAGCAGTGAAGCCCACCAGGGGTCCAACCCCGTTGGACTGGCCCCCTTGTGGGCCCCCCTCGGAGCGCGCTCCCCGGACCACATGGCCTCGGCACACCCCGGGGACCTGGCTGCCCAAGGGGACCCCGCAGCGATGCGGCTGGAGAACAGCTGACTCCAGGAGGACGCGGCGTGCGACGCCCTCTGGCTCCTCTCCTGGATCCTGCGCAACGGCCCCCTCCTACCGGACCGGTCAGTCCAGGACACACTCCGACGACCCCGCGGGAGGGCGGCCTGTACCAATAAGGAACACCTCATCACCGGCATGCTGCCCAAGGAGGGGGGCTTTGCCATCAAGCTCCAGGAGACAGGGATCGTCACCCGGGCGCAGGGGATGCACGTGGCCGCGGCGCTTCGGGACAAGGGGTACACCACCTTCTTCAGCAGCCGACTGGCGGAGACGGGATCAACCTCCACCCCGAGAGGGGGAGGCCTCCTCACCGCCGTCAGCACCAAGTACGTGGCCGAGCACGAGTTGCTCAGTTTCACAGAATTCGTCCCTGGGAAGGCCGCGGCCCTGGATATCTGCACGGACAAGGGTGGCCTCATCCTCATCAACGTCCACGGACCGCAGGCAGGCTGCTCCCCATGGGCGGGACGAGCGGCGTTGTGGCCCGACATACAAATGTATGCCACGGCGCGCAGCCTCGGCGGGAGGCACCCGGTGGTCATTGCCGGCGACACCAACATCTACATTGATGCCACCACCAACCCGGCCACAGATCACATCTGCGTGGGCTTGAAGCCCTGCGGCTTCCGGAGGGCCAGGCCAGGCCGCCTGGAGGACATGACCCCCACGCTCCACCCATTCTGGCACAGGGTGGACACCTTCCTGGTCAACGAGACCCTCCTGTCGCGGTCCCTGCGGGAGGGGGTCTGGGCCCACGGCATGGCGCACCCCCAGGTGATCGGGTCGGACCACCTCCCGGTCTGCCTGGCCCTGCGGAATCCCCTCTTCGCGGCGGGGCACGCGGCGGTGCCCACCCCCTACAGCCACACAGAGGGCCGCCTCCTCCCGTACGACGCCAAGGCCGCGCCCGTCCAGCGCTGCCTGCGGTTGGCGGTCACCGCCGCGCAGGACGAGCCCCCTCTGGCACCCTGGTTTGGCTCCGCTGAGCAGCACGCCTACAGGTCCATGCCCGCTGCCGCTGCGAACAAGGTGTTCGAACACCTCCACGCGGCGCATGACGCCCTGGCGCACACGGTCGGCCCCGACAACCGTCCCCGACGGGGTCTGACCCGGCGGGAGGAGACCCTTCTGAGAGCGGGAAGGGGCTACAAGCGGCGATCCTGCGCTACGACGCCCTGGCAGCGTGCGCGCCGGCAGCGTACCAGGCAAATGCGGCCCAACATGGCATACGCTCCGAGGCAGCAGTGCAATTCACGGACGTGCTACGGGGTGCATCCCCCGGGCTGGACCCACCCAATCAGAGCAAGCTGCAGGAGGGGCTGGAGAGGCAAGCAGCCGCCCTCGAAGAGGATGTCCGCCATTTGCGCGCACTCGTGGCCGCCAACCGCTAGCGCGCCATCAAAGACTTCTGGCGCCGCCACGCGCAGGACATCGCCCAGCAGTGAAGGGCCGTGCGAGGGGTCATCGAGTTCGAGGCCCCGGGCCCGTCAGGCCTCTGGAACTTGCGGGTCTCAAACACCTAAACGCTCCTAACAGAGGCCCACGATGTGATGTTCGCGGTTCGCGCCTTGTGGCGAAACTGTACGACAAGCTCCTGGTGGACCTCCCTGGCTTCCAGGCGATCCTCAGCCGCCACCTGCCCCGGGTCCCTGAGGGGGCGTAGGTCCAGGTGCAGCAGTACTCCATGCAGGACTAGAGTCCGCGCTGGATAAGGCTGATGGCAAGGCCCCGGGCCCCAACCACGTAGAAGCCCGCTTCATCAAGGCCCTCCCGGCGCCAGTCCAGTGGCTCCTCGTCAACTCCTACCAGGCCATCCTCCGCGGCGCCCCGCCGCCGATGCACTGGAGAGATGCGCACATCTGGCTCAGCCCCAAGGTACCGGGCTCCGCGAAGCTGGACCACTACTGGCCCATAGCCCTGGGTGAACTGGACATGAAGCTGCTCACGGGCCGCCTCACCCAGCAGATCACGGAGGTGCTCACGCTACACGGTGTGGTCAGCGATTGGCAGCAGGGGGCCCTCCCCGGCTCAAATACCGCCTCTCCCCTGTTCATCGCGCAGCGGCAGCTCGGGCGGGGAAGGCTCAATGATGTCTTCTCCTTCGACGCCCGCAAGGCCTTTGACACCGCCCTGCACAGCGCTCTCCACCTCATCTTGCTCCACCTCTCCGTGCCGCCGGAGGTCATTGACCTCCTGCTCTTCCTCCACACGTGCACCAGGCTGCGCATCGTCACCGCGCACAGGCTGACACAGCCAGTCCACATGCTGCGTGGCGTTCAGCAGGGCAACCCTAAAACCCCCCTGCCGTATGTGCTCCTCCTGGAGCCCCTACTCCGCGCCCAGGGGCAACGCCTGCGCCTGCCTGGAGAGGCCGAAAGGGGCCTCATCCAGGTCTATATAGACAACCTGCTGCCAGTGGCCCACACGCTGCAGCACTTCGTCGAGGGCATGAAGGCGGTTGCCGCGTATCTCGGGATGAAGGGCATGGAGCTCAACCCCTCGGATGTGCGCCATGGCCATCACAGAGGGGGTCCCAGGCTTGGAGCTGCGCCTCTGCCCACACCTGGAAAGCCCATGGCACTGGGTGCCGGCAGCCGACTCCGTCCCCTACCTGGGACTCAAGCTGCAGCCGAACGGGGAGGTCCCCCTGCAGCGCAAACACCGGCTGCGCCTGGCGGCTGTACACCACTGGTGCCTCAACACCCTCGCGCAGCCAAAAGTGGTGCAGGACGTCATCGTGGCGATCCTGGGGGGAATGACACAGTACGTCGCCCCCTTCATCGCCGACGACTCCGACACCGCGCGCCACCTGGACCACATCACGGTCCAGGTTGCGAAGAACAGGCTGCGGTACGCTTTCGACGCCTCGCGGGAGCGCCTACAGGACAACCGGACCCTGGGACTTACGCGGGTGCCAACACGGTACCAGCAGGCGACGCCGGCCCTCGTAGGCAGGCTCGTCCACCACTGCTCGGCCTCCGTGCGCTCCGAGGCCACCAGGATGTTCTGGGAAATCACGGGCGGGCATGGTATCTGCCCCGAGGTGCACTACCCCGTCCCGGAGTTCGCAACCCTGGCAGGGGGCGACTGGGTCAACTGCGAACCTCGGGCCCTTGCTCCTCTGGGGGTTGGGCTCTACAACCCGATTGCGTGCCCCAGGGCGGCCCACGTCCCGCTGCAGTCCCCCTCGGACAACATCGTCACACTGTGCAGCGCCAAGCCGTGGCACCGCGACACGTGCAGGCTGACGGTGCCACACACGACGCCATGGCACGGGCACCACGGGCCGCACCATCCCTTCCTTGACAACGATGACCCATGGCCTGCAGCGGTGCGGGACTGCCTGAACCAATCCGCTGACGAACACCTCTACTACTGCCGTCGCGACCAGGGCCCCACCGACCAGCCAGGGTGGCGCGACGCCCTGGTCCACCTCTTCCACACCATCGGCACGCAGTACCCCCGCCTGAGGCTCATCCCCCCCAGGAGGGCTAAGCAGGACGCCCACACCGGCACACGGGTGACCTCGGACGGCCTGCACCTCCAAGTCAGCGGCTACCGCCGTTAGGGCAGCCTATCCCCCGCCACGCAGGGGGCGGCATACAACCCACCGGTGGCCCTCCTGTACATCCTCCGCGACGTACTCGCGGACGGCGAGCACCATGCACCCAACGCCGATCAGCGTGGCCCGAGCCCCTAGGCCCATGGCCCCACGCGCCGACGCCGGTGTGGTTGGTGACCACAGATGACCGATGCGCCTGGGCGACGGAGCAGGCGCAGCTGACGACCGAGTGGGTGATAGTGCAGTTCGGGGAAGTTCAGCCCAGGCTCCGTGGACTACCCCGCGGCACCACCCTGCTGGTGGCTACAGAGGTGCTACACGACGCGCACATGGCGGTGCACACGCTCGAGGACCAGCCAGGAGACACGGGACACCTGTTGGTGCACCAGCGCGGAGGCCCAGCGTGGCTCAGGGAACACATAACGGCGCCTTGGTCCTGGGGGAGCACAATCGCCGGAGCTGACATGCTACTCCACGACCACCTGGCAATAGTAAGAAAGCATCACTGCCATGTCTTTCTTGGAGGGCTTGATCCAGGCCAAGCCCCCCTTAAAACCCTTTTGTTGATGCTACGACTAACTTAAGTATTTTTATCTCTCTTTTGAAGCCTAAAGTACACTTTCTCAAAGTAACTAGGGTTGTAACCCTAGCCCCCCCATGAAGTTCACCCCTACCACTCAACTGAGCGGAGGTACCTTCCTTCATGGAGGATATACCAAAAGAAAATAGGCATTTCATGCTTTAGGCCTTGGATGTTAAGCCTAGTGGTCTCCCACCCCAAGACCCCTATACTCAATTGTTTCTACCACTTATTGTGGTTCTACCTTTTAACTGTTTCTGAATTCAGTTGCTTGGCCAAGTCTTTTTCTGTGTTGGCCTGACATCTATGCCCCACATTCCTAACCAGCACCATTTCACCCAAAAGAGTGCACATGAAGTGCTTGATGCTATCTTGGAGGCTAGAGTCAGTCCAGTTTTCATATAAAATGTTTTGTATTATCCATTTGTGATTGAATCTTTGTGTTTATACCTGCTTTGTCTATCTGCAGCCCTTCTGTGTTACACTGGACTTCAAAACTATTCATTGATTCGATGCACATCCTGTTCTTGCTCTACTTGCTGTTTTGGTTTGGGTTTTCAACTTCAAAACCTGCAGGATTTCATCAAAATATCTAGAGCACTAATCAAGGACATCTTTCTGGTAGCAGAGACAACCCTTAAGAACCTTTCGAACCAACTCTGAGAAGAACACAAGCCAAAACGAGAATCAAAATGTCCATGCCATCAGTACAGATGTCTGCCAGAACCTGGCCAATTCGAAGTGTACAAGTTCAACTTGGCAACAGTGGGCCCACCTCAATGAGTGAGCCCAAACTCAGAGCCGCATCTGGGTCTCAAGTAGATCCAGTACACAGAAGGGCGGAACAAGATGCTCCCAGATTAACCACAGAGGCCTTAGCGGCCCATGGTGATAGCCTTCAGCACCTCCGCCGAAGGGTTGCTGCGTCGATCTCCAGATCCATATGCCCAGCTTCTTCTTCAACGGCTACCCCTGCTCGAGAACCTGCGGAAGAAGGCAAATTCAGAAGGAAGATCAACGAATATATTCTCCACGACGAGTGCTACAAGTCCGTCACAGGCGAAGATGGGGAGGAACCACTAGACGCCTTGGGATCCCCACCGTACACGGACATGGGTTCCTACCCTTATTCCGGCCCACCTACGGACATGGCCGACACAGTGTCTCTACCCAGGCGACATCGAGGGCCAGTATGGCGTCCCGAGCTGCCAATCACTGGCAGGAGCCCTGAAGTGTGCTCCTCATATGTGAAAGCTCCCCATCTACCAGAGCCAACTCATGGGGCCCTGGATCGTACGGCCGAGTTACTGGCCAAATTACCGTCTGCGTCCGAAGACCCTGATGTGACAGCCGTTTCTGAGGCTGACAAAGCTAAATTGGGTATCACTGAACCCTTACCCCAGCCAGCACTGGCCTGACCCTCACCCGGACTGAGCACTTTGGCTGATGATCTCAAAAGATCAAGGGTGTCCAGGGTGCTACCCAAGGTCACTTGCCCCAGCCCTTTTCAGCCTCGCGCCAGGACAGTCCCCATTGCTAAACTACAGGACGTGCCTGTGACAGAGACTGAGAAAAGAGGGCTGTCAGCCCTGGCACCTCTTGCCGGCGTATCACCTCTGGCCTAACTCCGGGGGGTAAGAAGACGGGCAGACCTATTGCCCAGGCGAACATTCAGCTGGAACTGCCGGAGTTCGACCCCAAAAGTCTGCCCGAATGGCCAGAAGAATTTGCTGAGTTTCTTTTGCTGACTGGCCAGTCCCATGTGGATGTGGCCACCAAATGCTCACTGCTGAAACGCTCATGCAAAAAGCAATTTTTGCAAAAACAGGTGGAACAGATTGTGAAAACTTGTTCCACCTGGGCAGAAGTACTCCAGAGGTTGGAGAAAACGTTCCCAGTCTATGAGACTGACCTCAGTGTGCGCACACAGATAGAGGAGCTACGTATGCTCCCTGAATTTCCTTCCGCTGCGCGAATCTCTGAATACGTGTGCGACCTGGAATATCTGTTTTCACGGATGCACGTCGGCTCCTACGGAGCCACTGAGCCCCACCTGTGGCTCATGAGTGAGATCCCCCAACGTACGTGGGATGATTGCCGCTCTACCTCTGAGAGGAAGAGTCAGACCCACTCGTACGATGAACTGGTTGACCTCCTGATTGAGCTAGCTCTTGAGAGGGAGAATGACTCCCACATGGAGAAATTCCTCAAGAAGCAGTTGGGTCGAGGGGGTAACCCTACCCCCGAACCGGCGAGGGGAAAGGGCCTAAAAATCCCACTAACGCCAACCAGGGAGGTGGTAAAGGTAGGGGTAACCTACGTGCCATGAATCCGGTTAAACCTGAGGCAGGTACACCCCTTTTGTTCTACTGCAAACCTGTCAATGACGGGGGGGGGGGCTTGTCATGCCCCTGACTGCAATCAACGCAGTAGCTGTATGTTGCAGATGAAACGACAGCAGCATACCAAGGATGGGAAACCTGTGACCCATCAGGATCATTTCAGGTGTACCATCACTCGTGGCTATTGTGGCAAACGTCGTCACTACGAAGACGAATGTCACATAAAGAAACGCGAGAGTGATAAACTCAAGCGTCAGGAGGCTGAACGCCAGAAGACCCAAACACCCACCAAAAACCCTCAGAATGGGGATAAAGGTGGTAAAGGAGGTGGCAAGGGGGGTGGCATAAATGGACCCCCTAACCCCCAGAGGCGCTCATCAACGGCCGTTGCTCCACCCCCTCCTGCTTGTACAGCCCCTCCTGCCGCAGGTGATCCCAAGAACCGCCCACAGGGGGATAACGCTACCCCTGAGGGGAATAACTCCAAGAAAAGGCACTTGGCCTGGATGGCCAGGTCCCTCATAGCTGCAGGGGTGGATGTCAAGTTCCCTGATGAGGAGTAGGGGGTGGCTCCGAAGAGGAGGACTTGGATTTCTGGATCCTCGTAAAACACGGGGATCAATTTTTTCGAGCGGTGCTTGACACTGGTGCAACACTTTCCATAGTGGCCCGGCGCCTGCTAAGGACTTTCAAGAAGACTAAGACCGTGGCCATAAGAGTAGGGGATGGGCGTACCATCCATTCCTTGGGGAGGGTCGATGTGACTACATGCCTGGGCTACGAAACCGTGACCCAACACTGCAGAGTGCTGGACACCGACGCCTTTGACATTGTCATTGGTACCGACTTCCTACGAAGAAACCCCCAGGTAAAAATGCTATGTCTCCAGCGCCCCTATTCTTTGCACTGCGAGTTTGGCAGTGGGCTGGTCTCCGTACCTTGCCAGCTGTCAGGACGAAAAGAGTCTGGGCTGCGCTACGCATCCAAGACTAACTATCGTACTGAAAACTACCAATTGGCCCGTCACGTTCTTGAAAATGGACTGGCGGCCCTTCAGGTGAACCTGGATGAGATCCAGGTGGAATTGTTTGCGAGCCAACAACAGCACATCATGCAGTTGTACTGCCCGAAACAATTGAACAATGCTTTCCGTTTCTTCTGGAAAGCAATGGGCCTAGCGTATGCTAACCCTCCCTTGTCCCTGCTCGCGAAGGTTCTAACCAAAATCGCTTATGAGGGAGGAAGGGTTGTCATGTGCACCCCTGACTGGGGCTGCTCTGGTGAACATGCTTACTGGCGCTGTATGCTAGATCGAATGACTGTGGGAAGAGTGCAACTCTCCGACGGCCCCATCTATGTGCCTGAGGACTCAGACACAGCTATGCAGGCCCCTGAGTGGGCCAGTTTCCTGTGCATCGTTGATGGATCCCTCAATCCTGTACCCCTGTGTGACCTAGACCAGGTGCTACTGAAAGAGGTCATGGCCGAAAATCATGGCCCGACCCTTTCCGATCTCAAAAATTGATCTCCTGAGCACCTATCTGCCACACTTACAGGGTGTGAGTCCCCCGATGGCTATCTGGAACCTGCAGCTGTAAAGGAGGATGCTGACGACCAACTGTCTGAGATCGCCAGCACTATCCCTCCTGTCGATCCCAGCTGTGTTGACCTAAAACACAGTGCCTTCCTAGCCCAGCTGTTGCTGGAGGAGGTAGATCTAGAGTCAACCTCTGAGCCCGCTTCCCCTCTTGGGAAGCCAGTGCTACACATGCAGCCTATGCACACAGGTGAACCCGTGGGCCGGAGTGCTGATGCTCTGGCGCGGCCTGCTTCTAATAACATGCCATTGTCTGAGCATGACACTCAGGAACTCTGGCGGCTGTTCTACCTGAAGGCTGAAGGTATTGAGCGCCAAGAGCGGCTGCAATACCTCAGACAGACCAGGAAATCCTCGTTCTGGTCTGAGGAGGACGACGATTCCTATACGCTGCCTGATCCTGAGATACCACTAGTGTATTCTCTGCACTATGGGCAGCACTGTCTCCCTGGGACGATGGTTCTGTGCCTGCCGAAACTGCTGATCGGCAGAAAAAGAAAGAACATGGAAAGAGCAACCTCCATGCTGAGGAGGATTTCCTGCAGAAAATCGAGAGTCTTAACCTTGACCCCCGACTGAAGAAACTGCTGATAACCAATGAGGAGGTATTCGGCGCCTTGCCGCCCCCTCTCTCTAAAAAACTGGTCCAGATGGACGTGAAACTGAAACCTAAGTTTTTAAGACGCGAGTGAGGCGTCGTCCGTATCCCGCTCCACAGGCACTGGTTGAAGAAATCACGCGCCAGATCCAGGAATGTATTGATGCTGGCCTCGTTGAAGAGTATAAGAAGGGAGACTACCCCCACCACTGCAGTCCCTGTTTCCTGGTTGCCAAACCAGGATCGACTGCCCTACGACTGGTTGTATACTATGGTGAGGTCAACAAGAAAACCCAGAACCACTCAGGGAGTATTCCTAACATGGAACATACCCTGGAGCGTATTGCCAAATGCAGGTACAAGACGAAAATGGACAAACGCTCTGGTTTCTGGCAGGTTGACCTAACCGCCGCAGCTCAGGAGCTGCTGGCTTTTATAACCCCTAAGGGCCGTGTCTTTAAGTGGAAGGTTATGCCTTTTGGGGTGGCTAATGCCCCAGCGCTCTTCGGTGGGGCTAATGAACAAAACTTTGTACATACTGAGGCGCAGGCCTCTAGTAGAGGAGTTGATTTCTCGGGGTGCAGAAATGCAGGCTCACATCGACGACGTGAGTTTGGGTACTAATACCCAAGAGGACCATGTCCTTCTCCTCCGTGAATTTTTCATTGTTTGTCAAGAAAACCACGTCCGAATCAAACTCGAAGAATGTGAGTTTATGGAGGAGGAGATGGAAATATTTGGGTTTTGACGTGGGGTATGGTTCGTGGAAACAAGCCGCGTCTAAGATGCAGCCCCTACAGGACATGCAGATTCGCGATGACACTAAGAAGGGTCTACACGACGTGAGGAGTTTTGTGGGCGCCTGTAATTTCTATCGGCATCACATCCACAATTTTACTTACTCCTCTGCCCCCCTCACTGACCTAATCAAGAAAACTACTTCCTGGAGGGGGACCGCCAGAGAGGAAGAGTGTTTCCACGAGTTGAAGAAGAAGATTGCCTCCTCCAACTGCCTGGGAGTACCCCGCCCTAAGGGCGAGATAGTCCTGATCACTGATGCCAGTGATGTAGGGGGGGCTGGTACGATCTACCAATGGCAGGAGCTTAACCCCGCTGAACTAACCCACTGCCATTATCGTACTACTGGACTGAACCGTGATGGTTCGTTGAAACATGACTATCCTACCAGTGAGTGGTGACTGGTGCCACTGGGACACTGGAATTGGAAATGGAACCAAGCGCGTTCCAATTACAGCACCTATGACCAGGAACTCCTGGCCGGTATGTTGGTGCTTCCGTCACAATTCCGGTTCCTGGGATCTAACCCTATTGTCTGGCTGTGTGACCAGGAACCTGTGAAGTCTTTTAAGAAGGGCCCACCACCAGAGAGAGCAAGGCTAAAGCGGTGGTGGACTTACCTGAGCCAGTTCAGGCTGACAGTGCATCATATCCCCGGAATAAAGAATGAACTGTCTGACTATATATCGCGCAACAACTTCGATGCGCTTATAGGTGAGAGCTCTGAGGCGCTCGCCAGAGAGTCTTTCCAGCGTATGGATGTCCAGCTTGACCTGTCCATGCACACTGCTGGAATCCTGGAGGGTTGGAGTCTAAGAGACTATCAGTCAGAGTATAAAGAAATTCTGCAAACCCTCAGCACCGGTCTCGAACCCCGTGTCATTGACGGGCACCAGTGGTATAAAAACAATCAGTACCTCTCCTACGAGGACCGGATTGTGGTGCCTGAGGCACGACTGGATGGGTGCCTACAGTGGTCCCATCTCAGTTCTGGTCACACTGGCGCTAATCGCTCAGTGGACTTCTTCCGTGAGTTCTTCTACTCTAGTCTAACCCTGACTGAACTGAGGTCGCGTATGCAGACCATTGTGGATGCTTGTGGCTGTCATGCCAGCAAGCAGAGCGACAGTAGGGATAGGGGCCCGATCTCCAGCTTACCCATACCCTATTGTGCTAACTCTCTTCTCTATGTGGATTTCATCCACGGCCTACCACGCTTCGGCGGCTATGATAGTTGCCTAGTGGTCACCTGTGGCCTATCTCACTTCACCCGTGTGTTCCCTTGCAATAAGAAAATCACACGTGAGCAGACTGTGAAACTGTTGGTCGAAGAATGGTTCGAACCCTATGGGGCACCTAGGCAGGTGCACTCTGATGAGGATCTACGCATCCGCAGTGACACTGGGTGGTACAAACGAGTGCTAAATGCCCTCAACGTGGAGGTAACTACAGGTGTGCCCTATACCCACACGTCTAACCCTCTCTGTCAGAGACAGAACCGTGTGGTGGAGCAAAACTTAAGAATCCTGATGAAACAGGAGCGTACCAAGGACTGGGTACGCCTAGTGCCCTGGGCAGTGCTGACCATGAACTCACAGCGGAACTCTTCTACGGGTTTCACCCCCCACCAACTGTTCCATGGAGGACGACCTGCTTGGTTCTTCAAAACCCCCTGTCCTGAGGACTTGAAGAGCCCTGTGGGAGATTGGCTGCAACACAAGCAGTCTCTGGCTAACCAGGCTGGGACTAACCTGAGACACATCCGTGACCGTGAACTGAGCCGACAGAACCGCCTACGACGACCTGCCAGCTTCAAGGTTGGTGACCTTGTTTTGGTTCACGATTCAGGCCTACCCTCCTGGCCACGTAACTGCCTACAGGACCCTTATTTTGGGCCCTATCGTATCATCAGAATTGATGGATCTAGGATCCATGTCAGGTGCAGTCCACGTCTAGGTCGTGAACTGCTGTGTGCACCTAAACAATTGAGGCACTATCACTCCCCTGACGATTTGTCTTGGGATGAGTGGCGCCTCAGCGACAGTGAGGTTGAGCGTATAGACCTAGAGAGTGCTGCCAGTCCAGAGGAGGCAGACGAACTCAACGAGATGACTGCCGATGAGATGGCAGTCGATTGGTCCCATGAGACCCACCGCTGGGGGTATTTTCTTCGAACGAAACCTTCGAACGAAGATTATTTCTTCGAACGAAGAAAAGTTTTGAACTGTTCGAACGCCTTTGTTGTGGCCGTTTTGCTGCAAACAGTGCGATAAAATGCTCAACACAGGTTTTTTTGAGGGTTTGGTCTTTTGGATTCAGCTTGCAACCACCTGAATGCCCTGAAAATTTGTTTTCGAAATGTGGTGGACTTTTCTTCGAACGAACCTTCGAATGTTCGAACGAAGATATTTTTCGAAGAAGAAGACGCGGCGTTTACAAATGCACATACAGGCAACAACAGAACCGCAGAACCACCAATGTCCCTGTCCAATGTAGCTCTCTGAGTCCTGGCTCACGACTCACTGCCTGACACTAGTACTGCAACCTCGTCTTTCTTTTCCGTATCCTCTTTGTCTGCCTCTCCGGCATCTTCTTCTTCTTGCTTTCCAGCACTCTTCGTTGGCGTCTTCCTCTTCTTCTTTTGCTTCTTTGCCTTCACTTTCTTCTTCCTGGCACTTGGAGCTGGCACGCCACCGGTTGCCGACGCCACTGCCGCCGCGTTTTTGCACTCCTCCTCCGTTGCGTAGCTTCGGGCCGCAACACAATACTCCCCCGCAGAATGCCACATGGCAGAGTTGTAGTCTGCAGGGACCCAAAAGATTGTACCGGCACGGCCCAGTTTGGTCTTCTGTTGCAGGATGTCTCTGGGTATCTCCGTTCGCCAGGGGCGCCACTTCGAAATCGGCACTCCTCTCCACGCTCCCCACTGGTTCTCTTGTTGGAGGGGAAGCCATGCCCACGGCAGTTCCCCTCGGTCTGGAATCTGTGTCTCCTGGGTTTCGTCTTCATCGTCATCATCTCGGGCAGGCGGCTCCTCCTCTTCATCTCCGGAAGGCGGCTCCTCCTCCTCATCTTCTTCAGTCTCTTCGAACTCCTCACTTTCCGAACTCTCACCCGGCAGCAGCCTTGCCTTTTTCTTCGGAGGTTCCTTAGCCGCTGGCTTCGCTCGTGGTCTCTTCTTCGGCTTCTTTGTCTTCTTGTAAGACGAGAGAATCTCAGCAAGGTTCTTTGCCCGTCGTCCGGACACAACGGGTTGTTGATCTTTGCCCCGCACACCAGCACTGGTCGTCGACGCTTTTTTTTCGGTTGCCTCAGGGGAATGCAACGTGGAACCACCCTGGCTCAGGTTGACCCACGTTGGCATCGACTTCACCTTTCTGCGACCTTCTTCATGGTTTTGGAGTGCTCCGAGGACCGTCAGTGCTCTCGCAGGCTTCGTTAGGAGGTCGTTGAGCAGGCTGCCCGCAGTCACGGTCGTCTCAATTCCACGACTTGGTAGCTGAAGCTTCCACCTGACGCCAACGGCGCTGGTTTGCGTTGCTGCAACCTGTGGGCAGTGGAGTGGTAAAAGACTTCGAATACAATCTTCGTTCGAAAATTCGAATGTTCGAACGAACGTTTTTTTCTTCGAACGAATAACATTTTTCGAAGAATAACGTACAGGACGCATGCATGGTCAAAAGCGCTCAGCTACAAGGTAAGTGCGGTACCTCCCATTCAGGAATGTCCCCTCCCATGTAGCCATGCTGCACTCCTGCTGCGACTGCTGCCTGGAGCACCGTCTGCCACTTCGCCGGTGTTGTGCTTTGCAATTGTTGTACTCCCCCGGCTTGCTGCGCTCCTTCGTCCGTCTGGGCTGCCTCACCACCACCCCGCGCCTGAGCGGTGACCTTGACGCCTTTCAAGCGGCCCGTTGATGTACATTTGCCCCACCCTGGGGGCTCTGAGGAGGGGAATCTGAGCATCACGGTACGGTCTTCACGCCAGCTCACCACTGCGCCGTAGGCGTGCCAAACAAGCGCAAGCATACGTATTATCGGCGTTGGGGTGCCTTTTTTGTTCGGGACTGCGAAGGGGAAGGCGCGGGCGACCAGTGCACAAGGCAAGTACCTCTCCACAGCCACATCTTTGCAATCGGCTGATAAACACTTTCCGAAACAGCGCCCATAGGTTGACAGTGGCGTAAGCCAAGCGTACTTCGGGTCCCCGAAAATGGGCGTATGCGGATTGGGTACGGATTTCCCTAGAATGAGGTCAAGGTAGGGGCGGGTGACTCCGGATTCAACGATTACCTGGCGGCAAGTGTCGAACCCGGCGCTGACATCGAACACTTCGTTCACCACCACGTAATCCGGATCATATTCTTCTGAATCCTGGGATCCAAAATCTAGCGGGTCATCCAAACGGCGAGAAGGGGATGGTGACGGCTCCAAATCCGCTGAACGCTGCGGCGGTGGGTGCTGAGCCAGTTGTGTACTACTCAGGGAAGGTGTTCCTGGCGATGATCGTGACGCTGGGGCAGAAGTTGGGTGCGCCTGAAGCAACTCCTGAGCACAGCGCGAAAGATTCGAAAAATATCTTCGAACGAAGATTCGAATATTCGAACGAAGAAAAATCTTCGAACGAGAGTTCGTTCGAAGATTCGAAGATTCGAACGAAGACTAAATTCGAAGGACTACAACGCATCCCTGCAGGGCTTGGGGAAGAACACATACCGCCACCAGTCTTGCGACATCAGCCTTGTCTTCCTTTGTCAGCACCATTGAGCGGCATCGTCTATTAAGGATTCGAACAATGCAGCGTTTGGGCAAGAGATCGGGCGCGTTGTACCGTGAGCTACAATATGGGAGTGCGTGTACAAGAAGGCATGCTCCATGGTTTGTAGCAGAGCAGAGAGCTGGTAGTCATCTGTGGTGCTGCCCCCTCTGTTTGTGAACCGCAAGTAGAAATCCTTTAGCTTGGCATTCGTGGTTTCAGCCAAGTCCTGGCAGTACATCCCAAGCCCGTAAGGTGCTATCGCCTCTAGGATTCTGGGCACATCGAACTCCAAGAGTATCAGATAATGAGAACGGGTATCAGGCAAACAGTGTGCGCGAAATTCCCAGGCCGCCTGCCGACAGTCCGCTGGGAGGTCAATGTCGATGCGCTGATAGGTGCGATAGAGCCGTTGCATCACGTCCCGCAACCGCATGACAGCCTGGTTACCCAAGTGCTCGTCGGCCAACCCCAAAACATGAGCAATACCATCCCATATAAAAAACAAACGCTTTGTTTCTTGTCCATCAGGTCTACAAGTTCCACCTAGCTGCCAACCACACAGAGCAATCTTCAACATGTTATTGATAGCGTTGCGTGCTTCCCTGCTGGCGGACAAGCATAGCCCTTCCAAGTATTCCCCAAGCAAAGCACCAATTCGCATAAGCATATGAAGAACACAAAAAATGGCATGGTGTCGTGGTACTTGAAGCAAAGGTTTTGAAGCGCAGCCACGAGCTCCCTTGCAGACAGGGGTCTTGCCAAGTCGGGACGCATCACCTGTGCGCGTTCTGCGCCGGTGACAGCCCAGGTACCGCCTCTTGAGAGGGTTCCAAAGGCCCAAGTTGTGAACTGACGGTATATACCAATGCTCAGTAAGTCCCAAAAACTTCTTCAAAAACGGGAAATCTCCGCCCAGCATAACACTTGCCGCACAGCGTGCGCCCTTCACGACGACGGATCGCGTAGTTATGATCCGCTGCAGGACCTAGTAGCGTGCAAAGCGCAATCAAAATTTTGTTCGAAAAACACGTTCGTTCGAAAGAAAAGCTTCGTTCGAACGGTCGAAGGTTCGAACGAAGGCAATATTCGAAGAAATAACAGACCCTCAGATTCTTTTTCCAGACCCGGCGCAAATCCTTCAGATTGGAGTCACCACAGTATGCCAGCTCTAAGACCCAAATGTGTGCTGCATTGCGGGCTAGATGCTCATGATTTCGGATGCGAATGGTAAGCTGAGTCCAGCTTACACCCGCTACAGGATAACCATCGCCACTCACAATGAAAACCAACCCATCTTTGCTGGGCTGTAGAGTTTCATAGAGGCAAAGCTGTGTGAAAACGTAGTTGATCCAGTGATCAAACGGCCAGGAGACATTTCGGATGCCAGTTTTCTTGTCGATGTGGCCAACAAGGTGCAGGGGCTCCTTCATCCTTTTCCAAGCCAAGTTGACTCTCCGGCGGCCTGGCATTGGTTTCCCAAACCTTAGGCCAGTCTGTTTGTACCATACGTCCGCACGCTTGGAAATAAAGCGCGATAGAACCCGAAGGCGGCGTCTAGGGATTCCCAAATCGAGAAGCAAAGCGACTGCTTCTTCAGGCGAGCATTGAGCATCGCTGTGCCACCGTAGAAGTTGATTCAACCTCTGCTTGTCAGCGCCTGGGTTGACTCGTGTGTAGATTGAGTGTAAAAGCTGGCGTCCCAGGCCGGAGGAGGTGAAAAATTGCACAAGCGCGTCCTCAACGTCCTGGCTATAAGCATTCGTCGTGCCTACCGCGTTCTTGAGCGTAATTCCAAGTTGCACCATTGGTCAAACAGTGACACCCTTAAAAATACAACAAATCAGTTGAAAAAACAAAAAAAACCCTTCTTTCTGGCACAAATCTGCGTCTTTCTGGCACAAATCTGCGTTTTTCTGGCACAAATCTGCGGCAATCGCCTGTCAATCTGGTGCGCGCGCTGCTGTTGCTGCGCTTTTGCGGCAATGCTCGCTAGCAGCTTGGATTCGATTGGATTTAATTGAATTGCGATTAAAGCAAATACAATCTTCGAATTCGAATCTTCGTTCGAAGATTCGAATCTTCGTTCGAAGACTGAAGTTCGTTCGAAGAAAATACCCCCCCCAGTGGGTCTCATGGGTACTACCTGGTTGCAGGTATTGCTCGCCACGAGTATAAACAGGGCTGGAAATTCTTAACCCTGTGGGATGGCTATGGGTTATCTGAGGCGACCTGCGAACCTATGTCAGCCTTCAAACAACCAGATGGGATGATGGGAGTATCAACCCTATCTTCTGCTCCTACCTCGTTGAGAACAACGAGGGGCAGCTACTGACCCGTGCTGAGACTATGTCCCAGCGTAAAAAGCGAAACTAATTCCCCTGTGTCGGTCTACTGACTGTGTTGTAACCTCACAGGTGCACAGCTGAGCACTCTTGTGCAGACGTGCCTGTGTATGGGTGTAAGAGCAGTTGTCACAGTTGCCCCGCATTGCATCGCAGGACAGGACCGTTAGCCCCCCGTGACAACCACTCCCTGGCCGAAGGCCATTGTTTTTTTCACAGACTACTGCTTACTGAGCACTGCACTGACCCTGTCTGTGCCCTGCAGACCCATGCCTATGGTTTCCAGCGTGGGCCAGGTGGCAACTTATCAGGATTGCAGCCACCCACCGAGTGTATGCCTTGTTGACCATGTGTTGCATGGGGACTGCTCTGATGTAATGACCTTTGGGAGCCAACGAAGAACGGTGGCTTACTACACCAGGGGGGAATGACAAGCAAGGTGTTATGAGGCAAGGTGTGTCTCTCCTCCTTGGGGACAAGCGAGCCCACAGTAAGGACCCCTGACTGGTCCAGACCCATGGGGTTCTACCCTTGCTTACAGGGTTTACCATACCCCTAAGTGTGCTACGTATGTCTGTGTGTGTCTCACTTCACTCCCCGGCGTGGCTCCCAACTCAATTGGCCTCGCTGATGTCGGACCGAAGGTCCTAGTCAGTTCAGTACCACTTCTTTGGCGCCCAATTTCTGTGCTGGCGCCTATCCTTGAGGGAAGACGGCAAAAGCCCTACCTACTAAAGGGGAGGGGTGGCCAAGTGTGCTAAGGGCATACAAAACGCTACTTGTCGTTGCTGTCAATGAGGTCTCGGGTCCTATTGACCCTCCTGTGAAGAAGACAAGAGAACACAGCGCTGCTAAGCAACTGTGGCCTAACAGGGACGTCACAACACGTTTCCCTGCTAGGGCTTGGAGGGGAAGGGCGCACAGGTTGCGTGCACAGCGCGGATGTCGATGGAGTCGAAGTGCCCTCGCCACTCCTGGCTGAGGTGCAGTCAATTGATTGTGTCATCAGCGCCCCTGTTTAGCTGGGGCAGAAAAATGGGATAGCCGCCGAAGGCAGCTGCTGCGTGCACCAATCACCCTGTACCTCTCCCACCTGTACAACAGAGGCCAATGGACTGGGTTCAGGACGGAGGAACAAAGACACACTCCACATATTATACGCTTCTTAGTGTGCCCTATACTACACTGTTCTTGAACCCAGTTGCAAGCAAGCAAGCTTAAGGACTTCGCCCGTTCCCTTATGGAACGTAGGGCGAAGCCCTCGGTAACCTGGCAAGGGTTCATACCGGGTGCACAGCGCGTGGCCTACTGTCAAACCCCTTTAATGCATCGTGTGCACGCATGCAGGGAAGGGAGGCGAGAACATAACCACACTGACTCAACCAGGAGGTGAGCTCCTCCTGGGCTAACCTACCTTACTGACCATGCATCGTGTGAATGCCGAAGTGAAGCGAACGCAAAACAACCCTATTGCGAGTTATAAACAAGCCTAAGCGTTTCAAGCAACCCTACTTGAACGCCACGGCTACACACGAGCAAGCACTTTCTTTTCTTACCTGTGAAGAGAGAGCAAGGATGAATTGGGGTACAGGGAAAGCGCCACATCGTGTGAATGCCTCCATTAGGCACATGCATCGCGAGCACAGCGCATATTCTAACCCTACGTGCGCGCTGCGCGCTCCATTCGCATCGCATACCTTTCATTCCTGTTTTGACCTGTGCAGAGCGAGAGAGAGGAGGACCCGAACCCCCAACGAACACAGCGTTGACAACCTTAACGTTTTAATGAAGCAACCAACACGAACGCAATGCATGCGTGTGAGATGACACTGGCATACCTGAGAGGTGGGTTGTCCACCTGCTCTGTCGTGTGGGTTGAGTTTGAATACTTTTCCCTAACGTTTATAAACATTTTGATGCAACTGTGCAAAAATTTCCTTTGGAAGTTTAAAAACTACGGCTCATACCTTCTTTTTCAAAAGCTGTTTCTGCTTGCGCAACCTTGTTTTTGAAGTCCGCTTCCTTTGCGCTTGTCTGCGACTTTGAGTTTGGTGTAAAAATGACGATTTCCCGCGTGATTTCGTCAATTTTTAGCGATTTGACTTGTTAAATCGCTACACCTTTTGCTAAACCACAGCAATCACTCCCTGTTGGTTACATTTTCTTTTTTGTTCAGCTCCTGGAGATTTGTGTCCTCCATTGGGAGTATTACTCCGCCCTGGCCCTTGGTCAGGACGTGTACTAAAACGCTGTTTATGCAGATCGATGGCAGTCTGCATCAGAGCGTTCGACTGTACCCTAGTGGGTAAGCATATGTGCTCTAGGGGAGGAGTCCTGGGTTTGAACCCCACTACCCCCCAAATTTTTACCAAAGGTTTTCGTCGCACGCTGGCGACGTTTGAGGAATGCCCCATCGACGGGACATCATTCACGGTACATTACACTGTTTTTCGAGGGTATCTACAGTGTGAGAGGCTTCCATGAACTGATGAGGATGTTTTTGGTAAGTTTCATGCATTTTCTGAGGTAACTTTGGGAATATTTGAGCCTTTTTCCTTGGTCCTACTAGCTTAGCTAACTAGTACTCCAGGGGGGAATAAGAAAAAGTCACTGCCATGTCTTTCTTGGAGGGCTTGATCCAGGCCAAGCCCCCCTTAAAACCCTTTTGTTGATGCGAAGACTAACTTAAGTATTTTTATCTCCCTTTTGAAGCCCAAAGTACACTTTGTCAAAGAAACTAGGGTTGTAACCCTAGCCCCCCCATGAAGTTCACCCCTACCACTCAACTGAGCGGAGGTACCTTCCTTCATGGAGGATATACCGAAATAAAATAAGCATTTCATGCTTTAGGCCTTGGAGGTTAAGCCTAGTGGTCTCCCACCCCAGGACCCCTATACTCAATTGTTTCTACGACTTATTGTGGTTCTACGTTTTAACTGTTTCTGAATTCAGTTGCTTGGCCAAGTCATTTTCTGTGTTGGCCTGACATCTATGCCCCACACTCCTAACCAGCGCCATTTCACCCAAAAGAGTGCACATGAAGTGCTTAATGCTATCTTGGAGGCTAAAGTCAGTCCAGTTTTCATATTAAATCTTTTGTATTATCCATTTGTGATGGAATCTTTGTGTTTATACCTGCTTTGTCTATCTGCAGCCCTTCTGTGTTACACTGGATTTCAAAACTATTCATTGATTCGATCCACATCCTGTTCTTGCTCTACTTGCTGCTTTGGTTTGGGTTTTCAACTTCAAAACCTGCAGGATTTCATCAAAATATCTAGGGCACTAATCAAGGACATCTTTCTGCAACTGGCCCCGATGACACTCTGGCGCTGAACATGGACCAGTTGAACCCGAGCTACCCCAAAGTCAGGTGGCACTCCGCCGACCTCAATGCGAGGTGCCTCAGTCCGAGCGGGTACTACTGGATCCGGGAGGCCTGGGGCCACACATCCTCCGACGCATCGGGCGGCGGACCCTGCAGGCACGCCACCAGTGTCGCCCTCACCGCGGATCTCACCCGCACGTGGGCAGTGGCCATCTGGGGCACGTTGCCCGACGAGGAGGGTGTGGCCGCCTCCCACCCCCTGCAGTACGGCATCTGCCGAAATCGGGTCCATACGGTGTGCGCCGAGGTCATCCTCGACCTTCTAGAGCACGCGCATCGCGAGCGGGCCACGGGGGTCCCCGCGGGCGCAGCAAAGGCGCTCAACCAGATGCCCCTGCGATTGCTTCAGCACAGCCTGCGCGTGCGCGGGCAACACACCGAGCACCCGTTTTGGTTTCCCCGGGCCATCCCCCACCACAGCGACGCGCTGCTGCACAAGGCGGTCTTTGCGGCGTCCCGGGACATGGTCCTACAGTACACGCCACCGGGTCCCAGCCAAGCCCAACTCATAATCGCCGGTCGTGACAGCCACCTGGACCTGCGGCCCCCCAGCATGCAGACAGTGAGCACCGTTGCACAGCAGGCACAGCTGGACCATGCGCTGATGCACCGGGGACATATGCCTCTGGGCGCGGCCCACGCCATGGCCTACGTCCACGCCTGGGAACTCAGCGCGGCGGCCACCAACCACTGCGCGCTGCAGGCCAGAGACGGCCACACACCGGTGTAGCTCAGGCTCTGCATCAGGAAGGAGGAACTCTCCGGCGTTGCCACCCCCCCGCAGCCGTGCCTCCTCTGCGGCGGCCCGGAAGAGGCCCCAGTGCAAATGCACGTGGGCTGCGCCCAATTCCGGCTCCTCTGGCCTCACTACCGCCAGGCGGTACAAGAGGCTGCCCGCCACCTCCATCTGGGGACAAGGCGCTATGGGTGGTTTCGTGGCGCTCCGCCGGCGCCGACTGGACGGAGGTCTTCTGCTCCGGGTTGGTGTCCGATGGATCAGAGGTGCAGCTCCGCGCGACTACCCGCTACGGCCCCTTCGGAGGGACCTCCGTAGACGAGCTCCTCCAACACATGCTTCACCTGGGGGACTTCGTGTGGGAGTTCCGCAACCATTGGCTAGGGCAACTTCTCCGAGCGCCTCAAAGCGCGGCAGCCCGGGTGCACTGATGGCTCAGCCCGGCTGAGGACGACTGCTCTCTCCATCCTCCACGCCCTGGCAGGGACTTCGTGGCCTCCCTTCGCATCGTGAGCGGCACCCTGGAGTGTCCTTCGCAGGAGGACCCCCACCCTTACCGGGACCTGCCTGGGGGTTTCAAGAAGCACCTGCAGGGCGCCCGCTTCCCGCCGTGGATCATCAGACGCAACTCCATGACCGCGTTGGGGGCCCACATTGTGGGCGCAGAGTGGGCGCGCGAATGAAGCCGCTGGTGCGCCACCACACTTGCGCAGGGCACCCCTGCGCCACAGTACGCTGCTGTCCCGCTCGAGGGGTGGGGGCCGCACACCCGGCCACGGCCCACCATGATTCGCGGGGTGGGTCCTGACCACCCGTGGGACGCGGCGGCTGTGAAATGGCTGCGGGCAGCCCCGGAGCCCCAAAAGGGGTGTAGTGGGGATGTGTCCTCGCCCCTCCCCCCCCGCATCGTGCTCCACGCCGCCAACATGCTCCAAGACACAGGGATCCACACATGGGGGTGCGCCGCGGCCACCGTCCGGTGGCTCGCCCCGGAGAATGGGGGCACCCGGCTCACCATGCTGCATTTCAAAGACGGGGGGCCTACGTACAACGACGCCCTGTCCCGGCGTAGCGAAGTTCCGGGGCCCCTGCTCCTCATGCTCCCCACCGACCTCGCCGCCGCGCTACGCTGGGAGCTGGACGGCTGTAACCGGCTGATTGTAGGCTGGGAGGCGGTTGCGGACCGCACCCTGCTTGCCCTCCTCCACCGGGACACCGCGGCCAGGTGCTAGTGGGACGCACTTGTGCCCCACTTCACCGGACACCACACGTATATGGCGACCGCGAGCCTCGGGGGCAGCCCCGCCCGGCATGAGATGACCTCATCGCGGCCTTCCACGACCACGGGTTCCTCCCCGACGACACGTGGCAAGCGGTCCGGCAGAAAATGCTCAGTGGGGACTACCAACGCTGTGTCCGCGCCCGCCTGCTGGAACTCCAGAACCCCCTCCTCCAAAGGTGGGACGAACTCTGGCACCGCGGTCTCGACCCCTGGTCGGGGGCGTTCCACCTCCCACACACCTGCCACCTCTGCGGAGAGTGCGACACGGTGTCCTCTGCCACGCCAACGGGCGCCAACAGGTGCGCACAGTGCCCCCAGGTGGCCGCGTGCCCCTGGCCCGAGCTAGCCGCGGGCCCGGGCAGGCGCACGGAAGAGGAGGTATTGCAGCAAGGCATCGAGGACGCGCAAACCCCCTCGCACGGCCAGGCGGGCCCTGCGGTTGCCGCCATCCCGTGGATCCACGTGCACCTGCGGGACCCCACATCTGTCGCGCACCTGTCGCACGTGTTCGCGCCCTGACCCCTGCCCAACGCCACGAGTTGCAGGGCCCACAGCACCATGCCTCGCCGAAGGAAAAATGGGCCGGGGCATGCCAGAACCCGCCGCCGGGCACAGGAGGCGAATGTCCGGAGCCTGTGAGGGGACGTGGTGACGCAGGTGCAATTGGCGCACGCTGCCCCCCTGCACGACCCAGCGGGCAGCGCAAGGACGTTTCTCGGTGAGGCTACCCTCCCAGCTGTCCGCGCCCTGAGCGGAGCGGGAGCCCCTGCGCTACTCCCGACGATGCACCGGATCGTGAACCATGTTCGGCCGGGGCCCTTAGGCGCCGAGGCAGCCCTCTTCCTGTAGCGGATGGAGTGGCGCACGTCCGACAAGCCGGGCTGGCCCCCGTCGATGGGGAACACGCTGCAGCTGACGGGTGAAGGGTCGGCCACGTCCCTCCACAGCAGCGCACCGGCCCTGCTGCACCCCCTGAGGACACGCCGTTCCATGGACGCAGCCCATTACCTGAACCAGGCGCGGGCCACGTACCCGGGAGGAGTGTCCGAACAGGACACGGCTCTCCACCTTCTACATCTGCCGGACGAGGCCTTAGAAGTGGGAGGAATCACCATATTCGTGGAAGGCGCAGGCGAGACGCCCATCCGCCTCCGCCCGACCAACGCAGTATACGACGGCACCAAGCCGACCCCCCCTGTACGCTGTCATGTGCGAGGCGTTCCCCAGAGAGCCCACCTGCTGTCCGGCCCTCCCACCGGCGACTCCAGCGCCCCGTGGCTTCGCCCACCCGCGCCTGACCGCCCCCTTATCCGGGACGAGAGGGGCCCATCAAAGAGGGCACCTCCTCTGGGAAGAGCGCCCAGGTACCCCCTACTCCTCCTCATCGTCACGACCCGCGGGGACCAGGAGCGGGTCCTGGGGGCCACCCCCGTCCGACTCTACGGGGTCGCGCCCTTGCCCCGCCCCCCCTCTCCCGCTGCCCCAGCCGCCAGACTGGGTGCACGCCTTCCTGCGAACACAGGAGGTCACCGCCACTACGGGGCCCGACCTTGTGCGACTCCCCCCGGCATTATCTGACAACCTCCGGGGGCCCAGGGCCCTCAGCCCCAGCCCGGACTGGGAGCTGTGGCGCGGCAAGTGGGCCACGTGGCTCACCCGCGTCCCGCCCAAGTGCCAGTGGATGGCTGCCGACCCCTGACCACCCGTAACCATCACCACCGCCAGTCCCCCCCCCTTCCCCACCACAGAGCACCACCAGGCACTGCCCACAGCACGCTACTGATGCACTAGGAGGTAGTGGGACGGGCACGCCTGCAAACACGCATGCCTGCCAGGGTAACAGTGATGTTGGACTCCGATGGCTCCCCCCAGCAGGACGACCGCCACCACCGCTGGTCCCGCTCTCGCTCCTTCGTCTCCCCGGGGTACGCGGGGGAAACCCTCGCGGAGCGCGAGGAGCGGCGGCTGGTAGAGGCCGCGGTGCCGGTCGGGCCGCCAGCCGGGCAGCCCAGACGACCCTGAACGACCCTCGGACGCCGACGCAGGAGCCCGTGCCTGCCAGGGAGGCCGCCCCGGCCGCTAAGGCCGCGGCCCCTGCCCCCTTGCCCCTGGAGGAGGCCCCGGGTGCACAAGGAGCTGCGACCGCGGCCCCGGCTGGCCGCGCCGCGGCCGCCGGCACACTGCCGGCGCGGGGCACCATCCCCAGCAGGGCCCCAGGCGCCTCGCCGGGAGCCGCCACAGCCGCGGCGGAGGGCAGGGGGGGCGCTAAGTACCGCGCCCACACCAAGACGCGCCACACCCACAAAAGCCCCCCCCAAGCCGTACACGCGCAGGGCCGCCTTCCCCGAGGGGAGGCCGCGGCCCGTCCGCCCCGCGACGCCAAAGCGTATGCCGCCGGGCATCACGCTGCCGCAGCTACAGTGGCAGCGAGACGCCAGGCGTGCGGTCCAGGAGAGGGGAGACGGCAAACGGGCGGGGCAGGGTGCCGGCCGCGGGAATGCGGGGCGAGGGGCGGAAGGCGACAGAGAGAGCGCCAGGGGACGGACGCAGGGGATGGACCAGAGCGCACGCGGCAAGGAGAGAGGGCAAGGACGCGGCCAGGGCACCAGGGTCAGCGGCAGCGGGTGAGGACAGGCACACGGGGTGCGCCAGAGCGCGGGCAGCGGACGGAGGGACACAGGGCACAGGGCAGGGCACGGGCAAGGGCACAGGAAACCGCGGGCACGGGCAGCAGCGCCAGGGGCCGGACGAAAGGACAGGGGCAGGGCACCAAGGCAAGCAGCAGAGGGGGAGGACGGGCACACGGGGCGGGCCAGGGCGCGGGCAGCGGGCGGAGACACAAGGGAGTACACGAGCAAGGGCACGGGAAGGACGCGGATGTCAGCGGAACAAGCAAAGGCACGGGTGACAGAGGTCGGGACCCGCGACACGGGCCAGAGGGCAGAGGGGAGGGATTGCGCCCGAACCAGGGGCTAGCAGGAGGGAGGGGACCGAGGGGCAAGGCCGGGAAGGGTGACGTGGGCCCCCGGGGGCAGGCAGAACGGGGCACGGGGGCAGGGGGGGAAGAAAAGGGCGCAGGGCGACGGAAGGGGGGCGGGGCACCCCCGCAGCCGGACGTGCAGGTGGTGCGGTGCATCCCCCCCGGTATCCAGCAGAAGCCAGCACACCACGCCCATCACCACCACGGGTTAATCTACAACATGGACCTGGACATGGGGGACCTGATCCCCCCCCAGCCCCCCCGGCCCCCCTACCAGCTGGCCCCCCAACCGCACGGCAGCGCCCCGCACGGCCCCGCCCCCGCGGCATGAGAGCCGCGGGCGGAACTGGTGCGGATGGCCCCTCGGCACCCCCCAAGCCACGTCCCCGAGGGAGGGCGGCACAGAGACTGCCCCACCCCCCCCCGCTCCCCGGCGCCGGACCTATCAAGATGCACAGGCCCGCCCACGAGGGGGCACACAACCGAGGACCAGGTACAGGGGGAAAATGGACCGGGCAGCCTCCCCCCCCCCCCCCCGAGCTAGCTAGACGGCGCACGGGGCAGGAAACATGGAGGGGCACGAACTGCATGGAACGGCCCTACTGGTGTCCTGCACCGGAACCACGCGAGGTGCGCGCGCCACACCGACCCGGGGAGGGGGAAAGGGCGTGGACGCCGCGGGAGCGCGAGCGCACACACACGCAAAGGGCACGCGGGGTGAACCTAAAGGGCAACCGGACCGAGCCCGCGGAATGCACAGACCGCATGGAATGGTGTACCAGCGGGAGAGGATAAGGGAAACCCGGCACTGAACCCGCCAAGGCAGTAGTGGCACACCGTGCGACGCACGAGCCCCACAGCTAGGCAGCCTCTGGGCCAGCCCAAGGGGGTCCCACTGGCGACAAGCAGGTAGCACAGGCCCAGCGGCGCCGGCGCCCCGGGCGCCCACGCATTAGGGGGGCGGCGTAGTGGCCAAGCGCCTGCAGCCACGGTTGCCAAGTGACATACTGACCGGGGAGTGGCGAAAAGGGGAAGCCGGGGAGGGACAGGGCTCCGAGCCCCTTGACCCCGGGGGGACTCCTCACCAGGCAGGAGGTGTGTCATGAAGGGCCCCCCACTAAGTCCCGGTGGGGAGGATATTACCCGGCCCAACCAGGTGGCCCCCCGGGGCCGAAAGGCGTGTAGTACCCGAAACCTGAAACCTGAAACCTCAAACCACTGCCTCCTCGTTAGTGTAGGAGTCCTTGGCACCAGCGGCAGGCACGGAACCCGAAGCAGGCCCATCAGGCTTGGGCGGCCCCTCATCACCGTAGCCGCATCCTTTGACGTGCGCCAATTGAAGTCCTGCCAATGCCACGGCACGTCCTTGATGATCCGCCTTGTATTCTTTGCGCACTTATTCCCATACGAAACTAAATCCTTCGTCGGTCGTCAGGCCTTGGGGAACCCGTTGCAGTTTCAGAATGTGGCCATCCGCCGAGGATTTATCCAAGTGCTGAACGAGTTTCCACTCACGTTATGTGTCAATCGTCACGAGGAGTGCGTTCTCCAAGCATTGGAACACTGCGTTGGCAGTTACCTTCTTCGGGACCCACTCCTTGATCTTCCGGTGAGCCGTACTTGGTACCATCATTTACGCAGTATACAAATACTTCACCCGCTTGTGTTCTTCCTTCACGATTCCTTTCCGCCACGGGGAAGGGAAGAGGTTCATGATACGACGGCATTCATCGCTTTCATTCCAGTCTTCTACCTCTGAGCCTTCAAGGTAGTATTCTAGCTGGAAGGTTACAAGTTGTATAGGAAGATATCATTCCTGTTGTGCACGAGAGTGACAGCCCTCCAAAGCTTGGACGCTTGTTCCGGAGCATCAACTCTTCCTCCCGCTCGAGCCACTTCTTGGCTTGCTTGTAGCCCTTGATCTTTCCATCGGCCAAATCATGCAGATATACCGTCTGCAAGGCTTTTGGGAGGCGGTAACAAAACCAATTGAAAAGATGTTCCTCTCGGTCTGACATTGTCATTCCAACACACAGCTGCAGGCCATAAATATCCAATGGGCGGAAGAAGTGGGTGAGAGTGAGCGGACAAAGCTGGAACGAGGGGGAACCACATCACGGGTGTCCTCTAATTCAGCAGCACCCCGTTGGCAGCTTGCCAATATTGGCACTCGACCTCGCGGCTCCCAATCGCGTTGAGGGCCATATTTTTCACGGTCTCTTCCAAACGCGGCTTGGGTTCCTACGGCATGAATGTCCATGTCGTGGGCAATGTTGCACTCCTCTCCGAGCTCGGTGTAAGGAGGCTGAAGACCTTCCAACTCTTGGTCAAACATGTTCTCCAAGCTTATCCCACTGCGGTCGCCAACGTCGATGTCATCCTCCTCTTCCTTCGGTCCATACTGCTGCAACTCTTCATAACGGTTCGCCGACCGTGGATTTCTTTGGGGTTCTTGTACCCTCGACAGTCTCTCTTGCTGCCATTCTTCTTCCACGCGAACCCATTGATAGCCAGCGGCCGGCAGCATAGCTTGGTATCCTCTCGGAGGTGGTGCTCTTCGAGGTGTACCAAATACTCTTCCAGACCTCGCCGAGGGTGCGGCACTGGAGTGGAAGATCCCGGACTTTTGGTCATGGGGAGGCGTTAGGGACGGACAATTCCATCTCTCCCGCGGTCGGTACAGATCCTTCAACGGCGCTGCGGGCCCAGCGTCTCAGCAGAGGGCTGGTGCTTGTTGGCGGGCTTCACGCCATGCTGCTCTAGCCTTTCGGAGGTGAGCGCATCGAGGCGATCTTGCAGCGACGTGGCGACTTGCGCGTGGCGGTTCAATTCTTCCACTGCTTGCAAGGCTGTTTTTTTTGGGCTTCACCAACCACACCAGTGAGTCGAACCATCTTTCATTGGCGATGGCTGCTTCCTTCTTGAGCTTTTTGGTGACCTTCTCCAGCTCTTCCAATCTTCACTTGAAACGATTGATGGCTGACCATCGGTCAGTGAAGTCTTGGGACTTGTGACCGCGCAGTTGGTCTCGATCCGATCGGGCTGCACCCGGGTGTCCGAGAAGCACTCGGATACGCACGCCGTCAGCGGACCTGTCCGAATGGCTTCACGATCTTCTTCGAGGCAATCCTCCTGGTCTTCCACTTGTGGAGTCAGACGAACTCCCATCCGAGCTCGGATTGCTTTGGGGGTCGACCTCCTGCCGCAACGGCGCTCAGGATGACCTCGGCTCGACCCCGGAAGTCGGAGAAGTCCCGATCTTCACACGTGGTGTAGTACTCCTCCTCGGACTGTTGGGGCTTGGCATGCATCTTGGTCCTGTTCTTCCCTTTGTTCTTCCCCTTGCTTCTTTCATCGCTGACGGTGCTCCCACTCTTGACTCCACTGTTGTCGAGGGTCATGTTGTCCTCAGGAGCTGTGGCCGATGGATTTGAGGCGGATGCGAGTCGACGCTCATATTCTTCAGCCAGACCCCGGAGTCGGCGCTTCAGTAATTAGACATCCAATTGGTGGCTCGTCTCCGCCTCCGGTTCCCTTTCAGCACGGCGTGCTGCTGCCATCCTTGCCGCTTGTTTGGCTTCTTCTTTCTCCGCTGCCTGCTCCTCCATCTCCTGCAACATCTCGGCGTTGAGGGCCTCGGCTCTTTGCGCCATTTCTTGCGCAAGGATCTCCTCAATCCCGTGTCACCAGGCCACCACGCCCCTTTGGCGTTCCGTCATCTCTTTGACGGTCCATCTCTTTCCTTGTTCTCGTTGTTCCACAAGGACGCGTTGCCGGTCCTGGAGATGGCAAGGGCGCCGAGTGCACCTCTCGCATTCTTCTGCCGTTTTCCCGCATTCTTCGACATCAGAAACTGATCGGGCACTCCGGGTGGGCGGTGCATGGACCGGTGACGAAGATGAAGCGGCAGCCGTTGATGAGGATGATGCGGCAAGGGCTGCTGATGATTAAAGTGGCAGGGGCTGGCTGAGCCTCGGGAGCGCCCAGTGCACATCACCAATGGCATCTTCGCCTGGGGTAGATGGGGAGCGCGGGGTTTCTGGTGTTGCTGGTTCAACGATGGGAACTAGCGCTCTATCTTGGGACGCTTGGACTTCTTGGAACTCTTTCCATTTCCTGCCTAGCTTCTTGTCCAGGGATGACGGCTTCTTATCCCCCGGTGACTTACGCAATTTGTGTTCTTGTCCCGGTTTGCGGAACTCTTTTTCGATCACGTCCCAAATGCAAATGTTGATCCTTTGGCCGGGCCTATACTTGTTGTCGCCGACCGCGTCCTCATAACCATCCGGGCACAGCCCTTCTACGGCCCTGGGGTTCAGCCTACATACCCGCCACCTTCGTTAGGTACAACTCTTAGGCGGCTGAAGTTGCATGGTATAAAACGACAGAAATTGCCCAAAATACAGGGCCCCAAAAAACACCAAAAGAACCATTCCTTGGCTTGCAAAAAATCGGCCATTTTTGAAACACCAAAAGGACTCTTATGTAAGGAATTTCTGCATTTTTTTGGTCCTGATGGGTCCCAAAAATGCATTTTTGGGGGCAATGGGGTGTTCCTTGCGCAAGGCCTCGCGCAAAAAGCAGTCAATTGCCCCTCCAAAGCCACATAATGATGGTAGAATTTAGGAATCAAGCAGGCGCCTACACTGGAGTGACATTACAGGCACCCTTGATTTGATCACATTGTACCATATGTTTACGAGGGCGGACATTCAGCGCTCTAAACAAGCCTTCCAAATCTAATTAATGACTCAAGAAATCATTTCTAAGGTTGTTGCATTCCTAACAAAAGGAGGACATACGTTGGAGGTGTTGCACAGGGTGCATCCTTCAGCATTCTTCATGATGCACACCTGCCACAAGTTATGGGGAGTGTCAAGCAAAAAAAGGAGTATCACTGGTAACACATGAAGCATGTCCACTCAACAGATGACGCTGAGCTGGACAGGGGCCCCTTTGTAGCTTTGGCTGAAGAGAAATCGATCCTTCCGTTGGTGACTATAAATCAAAGTAAAATGTGCAAAGAAAATAAGAATTTGCCATGCCTGGCACTTTTTTGAGCGTTTGTTTGGGCCAAAAAAAACTGATTTTTTGGAGAGTAAAATGCAATGTAGTGCAAACGACACCAACTATCAAGATGACGTTCGATACCTGGAGAAAGAAGCTGCCCTGGGGGAAGCAGTCTGCCAAGCGCAGGGGCTGACCAAGCCTAGAAAGAGTTTTTCCGCCTCCAGGGGGGGCAAGCTTCTGGTAAATTATAATTGCTCAACGACAATTTAGGTACTCGTTGCTTCAGTGAAGGTTGTGCACAAGCGCTATCAGATGAGGGCCCATCACAATGGTACAAAGAATATATTTTCTGGGCCTTTTTTTGGGCGAGGCCTCACGCAATGAGGACTGCAATGCAGTCCCAGAACTTGAAAGTCACAACCTATACCTCTCTTTTCAGGCAGTGCAAATCAAAAATCAAAGCGTGGGGTGGGTGGTAAGACCACTCGACCCTGAAGCCGTCTTACCAAAGGAAAATGAATCGGGTGAGGTTTTTGGTTTAGTAAGTTATGCGCGAGGCCTCGCGCACGGAGCAGCCCTTGAACGACATGTTGCATATGCTTTGCATTGATATTCATTCCGCCTTGCTTCTGTTTTAATGATCCTTGGTCTTGATTGCGCGAGGCCTCGCGCATAGACTTAGATCAATAAATCATTTTTCTAGGTATGCAATGAACATGAAGAACAGAAAATGATGTTGCAATCATTTTTTCTGCGGACCATTTTCATCCAAAAAAAAAGGGGAACGCAAAATGTATCTATCGGCCAATTTCCGCTAAAAGCACATCGTTTTCCACTGAAATCATAAGATTTATTTATTTTTTTGTGGTTTTTTTTTGTTTTCAGCTGTCAGAAAAAAGGCAAAAAACGGCACAAATGGTAAGAAAGATACTTTCTTTGGACTAATATTCTGTTTTCAAAAAAGAGGGCGTGTGAAAAACTATTTTTTGCATGGTCCGAATTGGGTGCATTTGCTCTGATTTTGACCATGCAACTTAAGCCGCCTAAGCAACTTTCCACCTGCAGCCAATCTTCAAGGGCCTGCAGGCGGTTGGCCCCCATGTCTTCCCTCAACTCTAAGATTTCCGGGCAACCGCCCTCACATCGGGGGTTGGAGTGGCGGTAATGCTGGTCCCATATCAGCCCTTGCACAAACCGCATGGGGATGCGGCATGGGCCAGGTGTTGCTCGCTTGTTGCAAATTGACCATGGCGTCTCGGATCGCTCTTTCTTGCCCCTTTCTGGCGCAGTTTCTGAGTGAAACACGCAATTTGCACCGACACGCAAGTTATCCTGCACGATTCACGATACACAGGGAATCCGAAAAAAAATCCAACAAGTATACACTACGAGAGATGTTGTTATGGGCAGACACTTTTTCTTTCATTGGAAACGTGCGAAATACCTGTTACCTCTTTCATTCACAGAGCAATTGCGACACCCCAACAGTTGCTGGCGGACGTGTTATCGCAATTGATGTGCGTTAACTTGTTCCTCAAGTCAATACACATGCTACTCATGTATGTTTTCTATGGAGCGTGCCATCCTGAAGACACAGGTGGACAGCCAGGCCTCCCCATGCAATCTAGGGACTCTTGCAGTGCTTCATGTGACAGCAATGAAAGCATGGTAATGAGAGGTTAATTGCAAAATTGCAATATGCATGATAGGTTGCATCTCATTGTGTCGTAGGTACCTAGAAGCGGGATCTGAAGGTGTTTGCTGCACGAAATAGGAGAAAAGTACCTTTGGGTTATGGATGAACACAGGGACTTCCATACGTAACGAAGTATGCGGATCAGAGACATCAAAGCATGCAGCCAGCAGGTTGACAAGCAAATTGCAGGTTAAATTGCCTGTCAACATCATTGGTGTCAGAAAAAGTGACATTTGCGGCATCAAGCTGGAAGAAACTATCAGCAATAGTCGTGAAGTCTACAGATCAAGTGGTTAGGGATGAAGTTCAATACGATCCATCACACGGGGTTCAAAAAACGCATTTGAGGAGTATTCTGGGAATTTCCCCCCCCCTAAAAGCCTAGGTGGAGGAGTTGTTGGACTTGTATCTAGAGGAGTCTAGGTGCAGGCGTTTGAAGCCTGGATCTCCAACCACGCGAGCAACAAGAGGTTGTGCTGTTGAGGCAGAGGACGGAAGAAAAAAGATGCACTCACTTGCCCGGTGGTGTAGAGGGCGTCCACATCAGACTACAAGCACGAACTTCTCAACAGCAGGGCTGCGCAAACCCGTGCCGTACCAGTCCGGAGCCCTATGCCCAGCAACGGAGTACTCGTTATCGGACGAGTTGTCAACCACCGACGGCGTTTGTTTTGACGAATGTCCTAGGGGGGGTCCTTACCTAGAAAAGCGGCTGCACAAAATCAAAGCATGGACAATCAATAAGAATCCACATCTTGACCGCTTGCCAGCAAAACACAACCAAACATACAACCTTTGCCGCCTAACATCAAAGAAGCCAAAAGCATGTACACCAAAATGCTATAACATGCAAAGCAGTCAGCGATACTTAGCTACAAAGAAAGTGCTCCACCTACTAATGGTCTTGAAGGTCAAGGTCATCCTCATGGAACATGGCAAAAGAAAATTAACCTCACATGATTCACCAACCCTTTGAGGTCAATGGCAAAGCAATAGCGACACATGAGATACACTCACTGGTGAGCATGCACATGCAACCATGGAAAGCTTCCCCTCCGAACATTCATTGATCTCATACCCTTGGGAGACCTGGAATCCCACGTGCTCCATGGTTGGACGGAGAGGGAAAGATTGTACTTGATCACGGCAAAGCATCACAAAGCAATGGTGCAACGACCAAGAGATTTTCCTGGGTTTCCTCCCTAATCCCACATGCCACTGGTTCCCCACTTCTTGGCTTGCTTGCAGCCCTTGATCTTTACATCGGCCAAATCATGCAGGTATACCGACTGCAAGGCTTTTTGGAGGCGGTAACAAAACCGATTGAAAAGATATTCCTCTTAGTCTGACCTTGCCATTCCAACACACAGCTGCAAGCCATAAATATCCAATGGGCGGAAGAAGTGGTCGAGGGTGAGCGGATCACCGCTGGAACGAGGCGAAATCCGATTCGGTCTGTCCTATAACTCAGCGGCACCCCGTTGGCTGCTTGCCAATATTCGCACTCGTCATCGGGGATCCCAATCGCCTTGACGGCCATATTGTCCACGGTCTCTTCCATAGGCGGCTTGGGTTCCTACGGCATGAATGTCCATGTCGTGGGCAATGTTGCTCTCCTCTCCGAGCTCGGTGTAAGGAGGCTGAAAACCTTCGGACTCTTGGTCAAACATGTTCTCCAAGCTTATCCCACTGCGGTCGTCAACGTCGATGTCATCCTCTTCTTCCTCCGGTCCATACCGCTGCAACTCTTCATAACGGTTCGCCGACCGTGGATTTCTTTGGGGTTCTTATACCCTCGACAGTCTCTCCTGCTGACACTCTTCTTCCACGCGAACCCATTGATAGCCAGCAGCCGGCAGCACAGCTTGGTCTCCTCTCGGAGGTGGCGCTCTTGGAGGTGTACTCAATACTCCTCCAGACCTCGCCCAGGGTGCGGCACTGGACTTGGAGATCCCGGACTCTTGGTCATCGGGAGGCGTTTGGGACAAATGATTCCATCTCTCCCGCGGTCGGTACAGATCCTTCGACGGCGCTGCGGACTCAACGTCTGCGCGGAGAGCTGGTGCTTGTGGGCCGGCTTCACGCCATGCTCCTCTAGCCTTTCGGAGGTGAGCGCATCGAGGCGATCTTGCAGCGACGTGGCGACTTGCGCGTGGCGCTTCAATTCTTCCACTGCTTGCGTGGCTGCTTTTTTCGGCTTCACCAACCACACCAGTGAGTCAAACCACCTCTTCCTTGGCGATGGCTGCTTCATTCTTGAGCTTGTTGGTGACCTTCCCAGCTCTTCTCTTGAGCCAGTTGATGGCTGACCATCGGTCAGTGAAGTTTTGGGACTTGTGACCGCGAAGTTGGTCTAGATCCAATTGGGCTGCACGTGAGTGTTCGGGAAGCACTTGGATACGCACGCCGTCATCGGACTCGTTGGAATCGCTTCGCGATTTTTTTGGAGGCGATCTTCCCAGTCTTCCACCCGTGGAGTCAGACAAATTCCCATCCGAGCTCAGATTGCTTTGGAGGTTGTCCTCTGGCCGCAACAGCGCTCAGGATGGCCTTGGCTCGACCCTGGAAGTCGGAGAAGTCCCGATCCTCACACCTTGTGTAGTACTCCTCCCCGGACTGTTGGGGCTTGGCGCGCATCTTGGTCTTGTTCTTCCCCTTGTTCTGCCCCTTGCTTCTTTCATCGCTGACGGTGCTCCCACTCTTGACTTCAATGTTGTCGAGGATCATGTTGTCCTCAGGAGCTGTGGCCCGTGGATTTGAGGCGGATGGGAGTTGACGCCCATATTCTTCAGCCAGACCCCGAATTGGGCGCTTCAGTAATCACACATCCAAGTGGTGGCTCGTCTCCGCCTCTGGTTCCCTTTCAGCACGGCGTGCTGCTGCCATCCTTGCCGCCTGTTTGGCTTCCTCTTTCTCTGCTTCCTGCTCTTCCATCTCCTGCAACATCTCGGCGTTGAGGGCCTCTGCTCTTTGCGCCATTTCTTGTGCAAGAATCTCCTCAATCCTGTTTCGCCAGGCCACTACGCCCCTTTGGCGTTCTGTCATCTCTTTGACGGTCCACCTTGTTTGTTGTTCTTGTTGTTCCACAGGGACGCGTTGCCGGTCCCTGAGATGGCAAGATCGCCCAGTGCACCTCTCGCATTCTTCTGCCGTTTTCCCGCATTCTTCGACATCGGGGACTGATCGGAGACTCTGGCTGGGCAGTGCACGGACCAGTGACGAAGATGAAGCGGCAGCCGTTGATGAGGATGATGCGGCAAGGGCTGCTGATGATTAAAGTGGCAGGGGCTGGGTGAGCCTCGGGAGTGCCCAGTGCACATCAATAATGGCATCTCCGCCTGGGGTAGATGGGGGGCGCGGGCGTTCTGGTGTTGCTGGTTCAACGATGGGAACTAGCGCTCTATCTTGGGAGGTATGGACTTCTTGGAACTCTTTCCATTTCTTGCCCTGCTTCTTTCCCACGGATGACTGCCTCTTATCCCCGGGTGACTTACGCAACTTGCGTTCTTGTCCCGGTTTGCAGAACTCTTTTTCGATGACGTACCAAATGGAAATGTTGATCCTTTGGCCGGGCCTATACTTGTTGTTGCCGACTGCGTTCTCATACCCATCCGGGCACAGCCCTTCTCCGGCCATGGGTTTCAGTCTCCATACCCGGCACCTTCGTCCGCGGAAACGATGGGTACAACTTTCCACCTGCAGCCAATCCTCAAGGGCCTGCCGGCGGTCGGCCCCCATGTCTTCCCTCAACTCGAAGGTTTCGGGGCAACCGCCCTCACATTGGGGGTTGGATTGGCGGCAATGCTGGTCCCTTATCAGCCCCTGCACAAACCGCATGGGGATGGGGCATGGGCCAGGTCTTGCTCGCATGTTGCCAATTGACCATGGCGTCTCGGAGGAGTTCTTGGACTTGTACCTAGAGGGGTCTAGGTGCAGGCGCGGAAAGCACGGATCTCCGACCACGCGAGCAACAAGAGGTTGTGCCGTTGAGGCAGAGGACGGGAGAAAGAAGATGCACTCACTTGCCCGGTGGTGTAGACGGCGTCCTCATCAGACTACAAGCACGAACATCCCGACAGCCGGGCTGCGCCCCCCCGTGCCATACCGGTCCCGAGCCCTATGCCCAGCAACGGAGTACTTGTTATCCAACGAGTTGTTGACCACCGACGGCGTTGAACGCGTTCGCGTCGGTTACGAATGTCCTAGGGGGGGTCCTTCCCTAGCGAAGCGGCTGCACAAAGTCAAAGCATGGACAATCAATAACAATCCACATCTTGACCGCTTGCCAGCAATACACAACCAAACATACAACCTTTGCCGCCTAACATCAAAGAAGACAAAAGCCTGTACACCAAAATCCTATAACATGCAAAGCAGTCAGCGATAATTAGCTACAAAGAAAGGGCTCCACCTACTAAGGTAAAGGGACCAGTTAGACACCCACTGTCGCGGCGCAGGATCGCCAGGCAAATAAAGTTATCAGGAAATGACGATTTATAATCAAAGAAACATTTTGTTGAACATTATAAAAATAATCGAGATCCATCTGGCGATCCCGTAAATCGCCAGATAATACCGCGCGAAATCGCGTAAATTAGCGCCGCAAAGTTACGTAAGCCCTAATGTCACCACGTAATAGCAAAATGAATACTGCGCGAAATATACGATTCCGAGATTGATTCCCCTTTGTTTTTTTTCATTTTAGATAATGCGGTTGGGATCCCGTATCGGTAGAACTGCAGCTCGCCGGAAAATCAGGAACGCCTGTGAAACGCTGCCAAAGGGGCGTTCTAAGGCTGGTATGAGAGGTAAACGGAATGCAAACAGCGTCAACAGAACGGAACACGAGCCATACGCATCCTATCCTCTGCCGCAGCACACCACACACCTCGAAGAGGCCGTCGCTTGGGTTGCCGCTGGGCGGGGATCATTGAGGCAAGCCATGAGGCTGTTCACCGTGGACAAGAAGACCATCAAGAAGAACCTGCTCCGCTTCATGAACAGTGAGCGTGTGGTGATGGGACGGCCTGGGCCGCCACCCAGAGTGGAAGACCTTCATATGAGGAAGTGGTTGGAGCAGCAGCTGCTGAGTTCCTTGACCCCATACAAGCATGACATTGTGGAGGAGGCACGGAGACATGCAGAGGAGCACGGGTTCAAGCTGGGGTCAGGCAACAAGTGGTGGCGCCTATTCAAAGCACGCAACACGGACGTGGTCAGCCGTACCCCGAGCCTGGTGGAGAGTCAGCGTGCTGACAGTCGCTTGGACGAAGATCAGTGGCGAGACTTCTTTGCTGAAGCCTCCAAGGCCCTTGCAGAGGTGGACTACGACGGCCGGTACATCGTGAACATGGATGAGACCTCCTTCCATCAGAACTTCATCACCAGGGCAGCGGCACGCAAGGTGTACAGCATCAGGGGTCGGAGGTCAGTGCCGCGGCGGCAGGGGTATCAGCGGAAGGCTGTGACTGTCATTGCAGCAGTGGTTGCGAGTGGAGAGGCTCTACCGCCCACCCTTTTGTTTGACACCAAGACTGTGAAGGGAACCCATCTAAGGTACTGCGACCGAGAGGTTATCCTGAAAGGCACGGGAACTGGGTGGTCCAGTAGTGAGATCTTTGTTGAGTGGGTGGAGCAAGTCCTGGTTCCCAGATTGAGTCCGCTCAGTAATCCCTACAACAAGATCGTGCTGTTCTTGGACGGTTCAAGGACGCATCTTGGAGTGAGAGGTCTGACTGTGTGCAAGAAGGCCGGTGTGTCCGTTGTCCTCTTTCCAAGTCACGCTACAGACATAATCCAGCCTCTTGACCGTGCACTGTTTCGTGGAGTCAAGTGCCGGTACCGGCAGCTGCAGGACCAGTTCATCAAGAGCAACCTTGGGAGGAGCCTGGGTGTCGCCAGATTCGTTTCCTTCGTTGAGCACGCGTGGTATCAAACGTGCACCGGTGAGAAGGTCCGTACAGCGTTCCGCGTTACAGGCCTTGTACCGCACAGCGTGGAGACCTTCTTACGCCACGCCCCTGAGGAACGTCTGCGCCCTAAGCAAGAGGAGGCAGATGGCAAGTGCTTGGAGCTGCTTGCGCAGTTGGCATCCCGTACTGTACCGGCAACTGCCATCTGTCCCGCATCTCAAGAGTGCTCCGCATCCCAAGACTCCCCTTCTACCACCAGAGAAATGGGATCCCAAGCAACCGCAAGGACCATCACCATGGAAACAAAGGATGATGCATCGACGCTGCGCCTTGGTGGATGGGTCACGAAGACCAGCTTCCTTGCAGCCGCGCAGGCTGCGCAGCAAGAACGTGATCAGCAAGAGGAAGCCAAAGCGCGACGCAAAACTTCCAAGCAAGCAAGAAACAGAGGCATGCACGCTCAGGCACGGCAAGCGGAGCCCGTTGCTAAACGCGCACGCACATCTGCCGAAGCATCCGCTGCACCGCACAGCAATGGCAGGCTGAGACGCCCCCACACGAACGCCTTCGCCGGAGGGTCACGACATGTAAAGCGTGCCCGTCAGTGTGATGAAAGGTCTGCGCGTGCTGCCAAGCGTCAAGTGACGGATAGCGACACGTCCAGCGAAGACGAAGCTAATGCCTCCGCATTCGCGTGCTACGTGACGCATGACAGTGGTTCGTCCATGGACATCGACACAGATTAAAACTGTGGTTCTAATGACATCTCCTTCCCTCATGCCACTGTGCCATGCATGGCATGGCTAGTAGATTGTGTACAAGACTTGTAGAGTACATGACTTATAGAGTATATATGTCATGGGACACACTGGCAGACTTAGAATGATTGTGCTTTTAGGCACGGTCATCAAAAGTGCAAAGCCATACACTTTCAGCCAGGTACACACTTATGTCCATAAGCTGTCTCAGTGCTTCAAGTACCTTTACAACAGGTGTATGGAAGCATTCAGAAACTGTCACCGTGTTGCTCTGTGCAAGTGTGCTAGGGAGACAGTGCAAAGTTATACAAAGCAAAAGATTACCACGGTTTCCCCCTAAAAAAAAACCACTCCTTAATTTCCCAAAAAAAAAACACTCCTTAATTTTGAAAAGCATGGGTTTACAAATGGGAATACCTTTTGCAACAAACAAACATTGCAACGTTTTAAAAAAACAAACACCTTGCATGGTTCTACAAAACGGGAGACATCCACCTTTAGCAAGAAAAAAAACAGTCCAAAATTTTGAAAAAAAAATTAACCTTGCATGGTTTTCCAAAACAGAAGAGTGCAACCTTTTGCCCGAAAAAACAAACATTGAATGGTTTTACAAAGAAATAAACATTGCATGGTTTTACAAAAAATTAAAAGTTGTATAGTGTTATGAAATAGGAGAGTGCAACCTGGTACATACAAATAGATTACAAAGTTTTCATTCTAAACAGCCTCTGCATGGCTGTACAATACAGGGCACATCAACCTTTTGCAACAGAATGAAATAGTACACGGTTGTAATAAAACAAATAAACATTGCATGCTTTTACAAAACACAAGTCATAAACTTTTGGTACGGAGAAAACACATCACGGGGTTTTGAGAGACAGAACCCTCTGCATAGTTTCACAAAAAGAAAAGAGAAAAACTTTTTACGAGAAACACAAACATTACAGGGTTTGTAAAGGAAAACAGGTAACACAAGCTTTTTATGGTTTGTAGTGTTTTAGGGTGTGCCCTGTTTATCCCCGGGGGTGTCCTTTTTATCCCCAGGGGGTGTCTTATTCATCCCCACCCTGCCCTGATAATCCCCAGGGTGGGGCTGAACTGGTCACCGGGGATGAACCGGTCCCTTTACCTTAATCGGTCTTGAAGGTCAAGGTCATCCTCATGGAACATGGCAAAGGAAAATTAACCTCCCATGATTCACCAACACTTTGAGGTCAATGGCAAAGCAATAGCGACACATGAGATACACTCACCGGTGAGCATGCACATGCAACCATGGAAAGCTTCACCTCAGAACATTCATTGATCTCATACCCTTTGGAGAGGTGGAATACCACGTGGTCCATGGTTGGACGGAGAGGGAAAGATTGTACTTGATCACGCCAAAGCATCACAAAACAATGGTGCAACGAGCAAGTGATCTTTCTGAGTTTCCTCCCTAATCCCACATGGACTTGGTTCCTCAAGACCTCCCAACCTCATCTGATGGCAGATCCATTCCCCGACAAAATCCGAGGAGAATGAATATTGAAAAACCGTGAGAGTATATCCATGGGGAGATTGTCCTATCCCAAAGTGAGGGAGTCCTGCTCCAAGAGAGCACATACATATTGCCCTAGAAGAGAACTTCACCAATCCATGCCCTGAAGAGCTTGACGTTCCCATAACCAGATCAAGGCCAGCATGTGTATGGAAAGAGGATTTTGCCTAACCATGCCCCATGAGAGCACGCATGCACTTGGAGAGAGATTGGGTAAGAGAATTGGATATACAGATGCCCGGGGTCACATGTAGAGACCTAGACCCGGCGCGCAGAGTGAGTGCCCAAGGGGAGATATCCGGGGTTCAAGGAGAGCACATAAATTGAGTTTCTGTCCCAAGGAGAGAGGAGAGTCTCTATCCAATGGGGAGAGGAGAATGTCCCTATCCAAGGCGGAGAAGGAAATCACTCTCCGTGGGGGGGAGGAGAATGTCCCTATCCAAAGAGGAGAGGAGAGTATCCCTATCCCAAGAGGGGAGTGTCCCTATCCAAAGAGATGAGGAGAGGGTCCCTATCCCAAGATGAGAAGAGGTTGCCCAACCACTTGGGAGAGGAGAGCCGATTGCCTTGCACCACACATGAAGAAGGAGGGTCCCAGGTTCACCTGAGTTACGTACAGACCTGATTTTGACTTAGGGAAAGGTGGGCGCTCGGTCAACCACAGGGCAAGGGTCAAGAGAACCAAGAATCTGACTACGCCATGGGTGGAACACATCTCCAACCGGCTTCCACGAGAAGATACCGTTTACATGTTGGACGGAAGGCAAACCATTAGTCTACACTCTCACATGGTTGAACCTGATTGAAAAGGATTGACCTACTTCTGGGAAAAGCCTGCGGTTAGGGAGATACGGCAATCAAATTGACACAAAGTGCAAAGGATGCACCAAATCATTCACCTCAAAGCACTTCACACAATTACCTCCTCGTCCTGAGTAGCAAAAAACCTGGGCCATCTCCTTAGCGGCAATAGGCAAAAATGCAGAAAGTCTGCAATCGCGACACAATCATATTTATCTACCAACAAGCAATGAACTAATACATGACATGCTGAAGCGAACACCACCAAGCACTGTAGCACCACACTTGCAAAGGTCACTTGAATGAATAAAATGAATGAGTGTGACCATGCAACCAAATATATTGCATCATCAAATGACACAAATGTCTAACACTCAAGCATGTATGTCAACCTTTGTGTAATGAACGCAAAGCATGAATGGAGCTAATGTACAAGACAGTGAGTTCAATGATTCATACACTTGTGAGTATGCAAAGAAGATAATGTCCGTTGCGCCATAGGATACACAGGTTGGGTGAGGAACTCAACGAAGGGACGTGACAAAGTGATAAACCAAAACACAAGAAGAAAAAGAAGGGTTCACTTGCGGACGGCGGAGCACCCAACGACAAACTTCCTCCGTTCCGATGCAACCACCTCAGCGACTTCCACTTCAACTCCTCTTCCACTAGGACTCCTCCACCTTCAAGGGACTTGTGATCCCCCATACGTGTAGGCGTGGCAAGAGCCGAAGCCTGAGGGCCCATTAACGCGTACCTATCGCTTTTTTTGGGGGGCCTGCGGGTTTGGGGCGAGGCGCCGCACCAGGGTTTAGCCAGATCGTCATCCCGGGCTTCGTATCATCCACTAGAGTCGCCCTAGCTTTCGATCGGTATCCATTTTGGTAACAGGATAGATCTCACACTATTAGCACCCGTTCAGAAGAGTTTTCAGTAGCTCGGCATGCATTAAAGCACGGGCCGAGCAGCAGGGAGCACGCGCACCCAACAGGGGCACCAGGCGAGCACGCGCGCGCTGACAGGCCTCAACTGAATTGCTGGAGGGCAGTAATATCTATTCTGTGGACTAAGAAGCGATTTCATACTAAGGTTCCTCAACCTCTATGCCCAAAATCGCATGAAAGTAACACATACAGAATCTGTCCGCTGTTTGGCTTCATAGTGGCACACCGCATAAAACTAGGAAGCAGATAGTGTTAGATACCATTCAAGAGGCCATTCAAGAGGGAGGGCATTGTATATGCCTCATGATTGAAGCCTTGTATTTAGACCTGCGTTGTTCTTTGTGCAGCCCCTCTTTGCTACTTATGGTCGGAATTGGAAGGATGATTACCTGACTTTGATATTGATCCAGTATTTGGGCTGCTTGGTATCACTACTTTGTCATTCAGCATTTGGGGGAATTTCTTCAAGGTTTTCATCAGCTAAAACACCAAGCGCGCAATAGCACCATCACAGCAAGGCAAACCAAAATACCTTTTCATTCCGAGTAACCTCAGGTGCAGCTAAGTAGTGTGGTAACCTTTTGCACTTTTGACAAGTAACATGAATCACAAAGCAACGTTTAATGCAGATTTGAAATGATAGTCAATTCCTGGTATAAAAACAATTAGATAACCCTGCACATCACTCCCCCTCAGTCTGAAGTTCATGTTGAGATGTCAACCCTTTGAACTCCAGCCAAATTGGGTCAGGTGGCCTGGCATTGTGGCCCTGAGGTCACTGCCCTGTAGCCTATGTCACATATGGCTGGTTCCTCTTTAGTTGGGCCTTCTGGCAATTGCACGCATGACCCCCTAGAAAAGGGGGCCTTGTATTGTGAGGTGCATACCACTAGGACCGATAGGGAAGCCACGAAAAAGTTAAATGAGACTGAACAGGGACTGCCCCAATGTCAGTGTGTCAGAGCTCGCCGTATTTGGCACAGATGGGCTTCATTAAAGCAAATAGGTGATGATTATGGGACTGTAGTTTCCATTGCAAAATAGATGATACATAAAATTAACTTTAGGACAGAAAACCAACAAAAGTGAAGAAAGACCTTACCAATGCAAGATCATTCACCGATATCACAAAGAAATTCAGCAAAAAAATAGATAAAGGAAATGGTTGCTAATCTGGATAACGTTTGGAAACACACTTGGTTAGTTTCAACTGGGTCGGTACGGTAAGATGAGAACGTGTTAAGGCCATGACATTGGACTATGCTACAAGCCCAAGGCAACTTTCTTACCAAATGTCATTTGTTGCCCTGAATGAAGTGTTCCTTGGGTCTCGGTGGTCAGTGTGTCGCCCCTTCCATCCCATTGTGAGGGTGCAGGATGAAACAAAGATGCTTTGCTTGCCATCGAAGCCATTTAAGAGGTTCTTTGGGGCACCAGGACCAAAACGCCCCTTTGTGAGCCCAAAGCTGGCACAGAAAATGCCAATGGCCGGCCCAAAACAGTGACCTTTAGAGCGGGGTGGCCCAGATTTGCCCCCCCCTCCCCCTACTTTGAGGGTGCTGGACTCAGAGAAGGAGGTGTTGTATGGCAGAGAAGCTATTTGACAAGTGTTTCAGGGGCTACAGGATGAAAAAAAGGAGCATGATTTGCGCAATAAGATGCAGAAATTGATTAGAGTAGTCTCCTTGGGCTGCTTTCGTTGTGCCTGCTCGCTCCTGCATACCTTTCCTTTTCTCTCCGTAGATCTCTAGGCACGGCATAGTGCATGGTAGGTAAGGTGAGTAAGATCAGGGTAGCTCCGGGCTGGTGGAGCTTTTTTCTCTGTTGCCCCCTGGTGTGATGCGTCCAGTATGCATATTGTTTGGTGTGAGACAACCCTCTCGAGTCCCCACCCATCTCCTTCACTACTCTGCCCCCCCCCCCCTCTTCAGCGCTCAATCTGTACTCTGTTTCCAACAACTGGTTCTAATTCGAAGTTCCCCAAAAAACTGAAGTCTTCCGGAAATTTCAGGGGAGTAGGCACATGTTTTGTTGTCTTTTGCGCCAATCCATAGGGCATTCAAATCCCTTCATATTCGTAGGCAAATGTCCCTGAAATTCTTAAAGGTACAGGAACAGTCGTTGCGTGAGCAGGTGTTGCGCCAGATTGCGCAAATACAGGCAGTTGGAGCCTTTGGGACCAAAATTGCAGAACAATGAACTGGACTTTGTTGATTTTCAGCAGAGGCCAGCGAGGATAATTCAAACGGACTGTTGCAAGGTTCAACATCATGATTTTACGGTACAATTGAAAAAGCACCAAGCGTTGTTGTGAAAATTGAAAACCTGGAGTGGACATGATGCCCAGGCAAAAGAAGACGCTAAGTAGGTCAACCGGCCTCGCCGGCACTTTACAGCACCTTTCTTTCCCCTTGTCCCCCATTTGACTAGCATTGCATGCCAATCTTATGCCTTTCACAGGGTCACTTCAGCAGGGCATATTTGTAAGCCACTGCATCCTGAACCTTTAAGGTAAAACGCATAGAAAAGCCATAAGTGTCTATTTCGATTGTATATTATCGAAAATTGCAAGTTGCAAGTATATTGGCAGTGATCAGTGAATTATGCATGTTGAGTCATAAAAATAGGATTCCAAGGATATCAAAAAGTGCCCTTTGAAAAGAAAGGTATATTCCTCTTCCCCTTGTGTACGAGGACCCAAAACATCTTGGGTCAACGAACCTGGATTTTTGGAATTCCAATGATTACCATAGTCGGTCTACCCTTCCATGGTGGGGCTGCCATCCATGGCCAAAAAGCGCCCTTTTCGGCGATGGTATGGACGGTCTACCGGGGCTTCGTGCGTGTTGCCACTGGCCCAGATTCTGCTCTGTCCTGATGTTGCATATTGGTGCATGTGTACAGTGCACGTGTGATCTTTTTTGTCGCACTTCGAGCGGAAGGCTAAGTGCTAGGTTGATGTCAGAGACTTAGACTGGAGCACACTTTTTTCATGTGCTCAAAGGTTGCTAAGATATCTCTAAGATATTGTGGCGGCAGAAGTCAAGTCAAAACTCATTTTGTACCTACTCAATGAGTACCTTTGAGATATGGAAGAATTCGAGCGGTTATTCGGCTCAAACATCTTCTGTTTGTAAAACGGTTCACTCTGTCATTTTCATGTCCGTTTGCAATCCTTTTTACCGAGTCTTGGGCTCACCTTTTGGGCTCTGTTCTCATAGCCCTGGCGGTGTCTGAAACAAAATTGAATTTGCACATCTTGGCGTTGCTGTCTGCTTTGCATATACCGTTTGCTTGGATTATTTGCGGTCATGTACCGAGTTTGAAACACCCAAACATGAGTATCAAAAGGCTCGACTTCATTTTCAATGTTTCAACTTCATGACCTCGCTTGTGGTGACTACCGGGAGCCACTACTATGGAGCTGGGTCCGAAATGACGGTGTATATATACGCGTAACGTATATATACAAGTACTGTATCGCCAGAACACAATACAGTACGCATCTGCTGGGCTGGCCACCCACTGGCGCCAGACGCGCGTGCCGCAGCAGAAAATGAGGTTAAAAACTAACAAAACACGGGATTTTCATGTTTCCGCAGGCTGCCGACATTTTGCATGCACCAAAACTTTTTTTGTTGATTCCCGACATATTGCTGTAAAGTAGCTATGACATAAAAACCGAGTTGCAATTTAAGACCTGTTTTTCGAAACCAATAGCACTGCTGTGTCCCTGCTGCCATTGCGCATCGGGCGGTATGCCTGTCATCGTTTGGAAAAACACTTGCGCGCCGACAAAAAGCTGTCGCGACCTTTGCGTGCAGAGATGCAGAATGCCACAAACAACATCTGCGTGCAGTGAAGGAAACGCTACGAGCAGCATACAAGAGTCAGAATGTATCCAAACAAACGACACGAAAGCCAACTGTCTCGCTCAGAACGCCCACGCAGATGACACAGGTTTTGATGAGTGCGATGAATGGGACGAATGGGACCACGTGTTTGCAGAGCAATGGCAGAGACACCAGTAAGACTCGTATTGTTGGAGACAACAAAGAGAGAGCCGACAGCCCATGTCCTATGCTGACTGGTCGCGCCCGATGATGCTATGGGATGGCGAGCAGGAGCTGGAGAACTGGTGGGTTGCAGAGCAGGAGAAACAGTGCGCCTGAACAGGTTTGAGTCCCTATTCCTGCTGCTCATAATCTTCGTCAAAGATATAGTCAGGCAACACACAGGGCTCTCTGAAAGCTGGGTCCCTAATCTTTTGCAGTAGTCTCATGTTCTGATAAATCCAAACAAGCTTCTCCACCTTGTGGCCGTACAGACGGTTCCTACGTTTTGAGTGCACAAAGCCAAAAGTCCCCCAGTTGCGCTCTGCAGCAGAGGCCACTGTAGGGGTTGAATGTACGCGCAGCGCAGTGTCCCTCAGCACTGAATTTTCATAACCGGAAGCTTCGAACCAATTGAGGTCGCCAAGGGCAAGACTTTCTTTGGTCTAAAGGCGTTCATCTTTGGACTCTCCACACCTCATAAGGAACTGTTGCAGTTGCAGTTTGGCTGTTTGAGCATGCTCCTTGCCACCAAAGGATCCAAAAAGCTGAGCAACATCATTTCTGATCTCACTGTCCTTCATTGGGTCTTCCTCACGAGTCACATAGCTGGCTGAATGCACAGGGCTGTGCAAGAACTTCCACCTTTCGAGTACACGACTCTGTGCCTGTTTGTGTTCAGTGGCCAGGGGCTGCAGCAATGTTCGACAACTCGACAACACCTTTCAGAAGGTTGTGGAAATGATGATCCCAGCAATGACCTCGTCTTTGGTGCTGTCGCTGGTGGCGTACGACCACTTGGTGTTGGACCAGACCGGTGAGACAGGCTGACGAAACTGACGTGAATGCCCTGTGTGATGTGGTCTGCATTTTTCACTTGTTTGCCAGGGTAGTCTGCCTTCACGAAAACTGAGCCTCCTTCAACAGTTTCTCTTTGACATCCTTCGGCACATTTGGGCAGGCAGCAACAACATGTCCCTCTTGCCCAGACGAATGGGCACGAGCTCTTACAGGTCCTTGCCAGCCCTTGTCCAAGTAACCACAATATTTGCAGTTGTAGTCCTGCCCAGTTTTACTGGTTTTTGTAGCAAGGTTAAGTGTGAAATGCTGCTCAAGCAGGCCAGTGCCACGTGGTGCCATTTTTAAAATCTGCAAAAATTCAGGTGGAGAAGAACATCTGAGGGGTGTCTAGAAAACCTGACCGCACCTCCCCTGGTGGCATGCCACCTACAGGTGAGTTTCCTAAGCCACCGGGTGTGGACAGCAGTCTGGATCTGGGTGGCCTGGCTTTGAGGATGTGGATGTGAAACGTTTGTTTTTGGTGCTGTGTGATGGGACACATCACTGATGACGTCATGCATGATTACATCATCAGTGATGTCACTGATGACATCATCATTGACGTCACTGATGATGTCATCACTCAGGTTAAACAAATATAGAACAAAAGGTATCTAGAAAGAAAAAACAAGGATAAAATCATTTTGGCAAAGATATGCAGGTTGTACACCAAAACAGTAAAGCTGCAAACTATAGGAACATAACTTCTATCAACAAACAGTACTTTGTCAGGAAAACTTGGGATACATTACAGTACAGTACTGTATCGGAACCATACAATACATTACACGTACTGTATTGTACAAACCCTGCTATGGGGTTTTCAATCAGGCTTTCGGTCAATTGTGGTCCGCATGGTCCGTACTATTCTTATATGGTCCGTTTTTGAGAGCCTTCAGGCTCGTATGCTCGATCTTGCTGAATTGAAGCGCACACTTTTGATTTAATTTAATGCTTAGCATAAATTGCTCAGCATTCATGTAGAATTTTTCCCTGTGTATGTGCTGACTAGTTGGATTCATAACTCCACACCGTTGTTGAATTTGGTCCTGGACATTGATTTTAATGAGCGCCAGAGCCCCCTACTGTCCGAAAGCCATTTGTATATTGAATTTGGAGTGGCTGGCTACTCACACAATGCGGATCGCTAAATGTTTTTGAGATCTAAAACCCTCCTTGTCCACTTCAGATACTTGGTTTGTTGCAATCCTTGGGTAACAATTCTTTGTCCCTTGACCCTCATTCACTCAAAGGTGCCTACGTAGAGTATTTAGACTTGTTTTGAATGCTTTATAGCATACTTGCCTCATTCAAATCCATTTTGTCAAGCCTATGCGATGCGGTCCAACGAGGTCTATAGAGAGCTTTGAAAAAGACCGTTTCATGTGGTCACGTCACAGGCTAACAGTACAAAACATATAAGGAGTAGAACCTTGGGGTCTGCTCCTATGTTTCATACTGCTCTCTACTGCAGAATAAGCAATTACGTGAAGCTTACTGGTAAATAGGTGCACTTTTTGACTTTTCGGAGGATTTTTGTGAAACAATCCTAATTTCATGAGGTCACCTCAGGTCCATGGCAAACCTAGGCCACAGGTCAGCTTTGGGCAAGCGGTTTGTCCAGGGCCTGCCAACAGTGCCTGTGAGTCATTTTTTTTGGTCAGCCAGGTCCTGGCATATCGTTGAAGGATCGGTCCAACGCTATATGTCACAGACGTTAATCCTGTGTGCAAAGCATGCTTATGGAACCTTTCTGAGGCTACTAAAAGTGACCTCAAAAAAGGTATATTGGAGATTGCTACATTGCTCCAAAGCCAGAGAGATTTACGGTTGGCCTATGTGGCACAGTTGCCTCCTGGCCTGATCCTTTGTGCATGCAGGTTACCAAAACCTTAGTCTAATAGTACGTGATATTTATTTGCATTCCTTTCTCCCTTGCTTGTCACTGCTGGAGAATTTCAACAACGTGGCAGCCTATCAGACTAGATACATGTTTAAGAATAATAATACAAATAATAGTAATATAAGGTATAATGTGCTAGTATTGCTGAGATAGACTCAGATATTCTGGGATGATGTTGTTGGACTGTTGCCCTTGGAATGTTTCCACACAGATTTCTTGGAAACCCCCCTACCGCGGCTCAGGGGCCCCTCAATGTCAGTGACCGCTGTTGTCTAGTGGGACCTGCTTGTGTGCCCTTATGCTTGTAAAAAATCTTGGGGCCCGCGTTGAGTTGTATCCCGCCCCCCTAGGTGTGCTAGCGTGAGCGAAATGTACATAGGTCGCACGCGCTGGCTTCCTGTGCCAGAACGAAATAACAAGATAAGTAAAACACAACGAAAAACCTTTCTAAATAGCTGAAAATAAAGTTAATTAGCATAAAAAACAGCTAGGCGAAAAAGCACGCTGCGATACGCGTTAAAACGCGATGAGAGCTTTTTCGGCCTCAAATAGGTGAATAGTTAACGCTGTTAGCATTGTAACTGATGTATGAGTAGAACGCCGTGCCCCACGCCTGCTAACACGCCGTAGACGTACAGAAAAACGCTTCGCGAGCAACGCATAAAAACCGAAAAATATTTTTCTAAGACGCTACGCCCCTCAACTCAAGCCCTCTCGCTTTGTTTTCCCCTCCATGTACCTCCCCTTCCTTTCTCCACCCCACCCTCGCTGTTTTTGCCCTCCGTCTCGCTGCAGGTGAACCAAGTCAAGACGCACTCAAGCAAGGATGACACCATCAACTCAAGCGACGACAAGCAAGACGACAACTACGAACGAAGAGACCAGATTCTTCTACGACGTGAACAACCGACACACAGATGGACGCGGGGTAACACAGGGTGATAATTGATGTTTTTTGTGCGTGCCGGCAGGGAGGGAAAGGGCAACACGGCACACAAACGCCACCACCGGGCAGAAGACAGCACGGACAACCAACAGCACAACACGACACAGCACGGCGCCGCACGACAGGCCACAGGAAGGCAAAGCAAGCACAAAAAGCACCGCAAAACGACAGCGGAGCACGACAGCACGGCACCACGCAACAGCACAGCGCCACAGCACACGACACAGGGAAGCAGGGCACCACAGCCAGCACAGCAAGGCACAGCAACACACAGAGCGGAGAAGACAGGGAACACACAGCACGAGAAAAAGAGCACCACAGCACGCAGACACCACCACCGGGCAAAAAACAGCACAGCCAACCAACAGCACAACACAGCACAGCACGACAGGCCACGGGAGGGCAAAGCACGCACCCACAGCACCGCAACACGACAGCAGAGCACAACAGCACAGCACCACCTGACAACACAGCACGACAGAAGACGACACAGGGAAGCAGGGACACCGACACCGGAACACGCCACCAGCGGACAACCACGGGCCAACAGACCCAGCAACGCACCACAGCACACCAGAGGAAACAGCACAACACACAGCAGCGCACCACAGCACAAGGCGCCAGCAACAGCACGCACCACACAAACAGCACAACGCAAGAGCACCAGCACAGCGAAGCATGACACGGCACAGAGCGGAGAGGACAGGGAACGCACAGAACAGCACCCGAGGACACACACAGCACAAAGCAGAGTGGCGAACAAAAGCGCCCACCACCACGCCACAGCAAAACCCACACAGCACAGAGCACACAGCGCGGAGGAACACCGCAAAACACAGCGCCGCAGTGCACAGGGCCCCAGGGCCACGAGGAGCGCCGGAGGGCACGGCACAACAAGCAGCGGCACCAAACGAGCGCAACGAAACAACAAATCACATAACAGCACAGCACCAGGCGACACAACGCGCAGCAGCGCGGCGCAGCACCGCACCCAGGGACACACAGCACAGCACAGCACACGACACACAGCAGCGAGCGGCAGGCACAAAAACTGCGAGACACAAAGGGGGGGGGGGGGGCAGCAACCACCAGGGAGCAGCGAACGGCCAGGCGGGAGGCACGAAAGAGGCAAGAGCGCACGGGGAGCCGAAAAGCAGGAGGCCAACAAAGCAAACAACGCAGAGCGCCGAGGCCCCGGGCATCCGGGGCCGGAAACCAGAGAAAGCCACGGACAACGAGGGCGCACATTGCAGGGAAAAAAAAAACAAAAGAACGGAGCACCGAGCGGCAGCGACGAAAACCTCGAGACACAAAAGGGGGGGGGGGGCAACCACCAGGGAGCAGCCAACGGCCAGGCTGGACACACAAACGAGGCGAGAGCGCACGGAGAGCCTGGCAGCCGGACGCCCACAAAACAGAAAACACAGCGCCAAGGCCCAGGGCACCCGGGGCCGGAAACCAGAGAAAAGCAAAGACAACGGGGGCGCACATAGGAAGAAAAGGAAAAAAAAGAAATAACACGGCACCGAGCAGCAGCGACGAAAACCACGAGACACAAAAGGGGAGGGAGGGGGGAAGCGGCAACCACCAGGGAGGGGCCAACGGCCAATCAGAAGACAGGCGAGAGCGCAAGGAGAGCCAAAAGGCGGGAGGTAAAAAAAAAAAAACACAAAGCACAGCGCCAAGGTTCAGGGCACCCAGGGCCGGAAACCAGAGAAAGCCAGTGACAATGGGGGCGCAGAAAAGAGGAAAAAAACAAAAACAAACGCACGGCACCGAGCGGCGGCAACAAAAACCACGAGACACCAAGGAGGGGGGGGGGCAACCACCAGAGAGCAGCCAACAGCGAGGCGGGCGACACAAAAGAGGGGAGAGCGCACGGAGAGCCGAGAGGCGGGAGGCCAACAAAACAAACAACACACAGCGCTAAGGCCCAGGGCACCCAGGGCCGGAAGCCAAAGAAAGCAAGAAACAAAGGGGCCGCGCAAAACAACATCGAAAAAAAAAGAAGCAAAAGGTGGCGTGGGAGGGCATACAAAGGACCAGGAAGGGGCAACCCCAGCCCGGAGGGGACTGAGCAAAGCAGAACGACAAGTCGGCCAAAGGAAGAGGTGAGGCGCACCAAAAGCGCCCGGGAGGCCGGCCAGCCCGACCCGGCAAGGACGGACGAGCACAGGCACACACGCACGAGACCCGGGCATGGTGTCCTCCGACCCGCAAGGGGAGGTGTCGGCGTCCACATTAAACAGCCCCGGTGCACCGGCCAAGCCCTCGTCGAACCACGGAGGGTACGGGGAACCGGACGCATCAGTGACCGGGTCCACCCACCCAACCACCGCAGCGCACGCAGCCCAAGACCGACACCGGAGGGACCCGCCAGGGACAACCCCATCGCGGGGCCCCGAACGGGTACGAGGCGGAGCGAGCCCAGCGCCCCTGCCTCGGCGGGGGCCAGCGGCAGGCAGAATGAGCCCGGTTCTCGGCCGGCCTCCGCGTGCCCCGTGCAGCCACCAAGTAAAGCCGGGGGCGCAAGCCCCCGGGGTCGGAAAAGGCACCACGGCGTCGGAAAAGCCGACCGGAGCACGCAGAGCAACTTGACCGGACAAGGTTCGGCGCAACACTCGGGGCCACGAGGCACGCCTCAGAGGCACGCTGCCGGCCACAACATAGGCACACGGACAGGTGCCAAGCAGCGACGCCCGCCGGGTGCTGCAAACCCACAGAGCGCGCACAACACGCAAGGAACCACGGCACGAGGACAGGTGCCAAGCAACAGGAGCTGCCGTCCAGATGGACGTGTGTGCGCCTGGCAGCGAACCCAGCCCCTGCCGGCTGCAGAACAGCCGCCGTCCGGATGGACGCGTGTGCGCTCGGACGGGACCCATCTCCTGCCGTCTACGAACAGCCGCCGTCCGGACGGACGAGTGCGCGCGTGAAGGGTACCCGGCCCCTTGCTGGCTACAAATAGCCGCCGTCCTGATTGACGATTGAGCGCACCGCAGCGACGCCCCGCACACGCACGCCAAAGCATAACACACCGGGCGGGCAAGTGGCCAAGTGGCCCAGGTCACCTCACAGCACATCAGGCGAGCGCCCCGATGAACAAGAGCCAAGGGGCCCACGACACCGCACATGCAACACAACACACCGAGCGGGCACATCGGTAAACAGGAGCAAAGTGGCCCAGGACACCGCACACACAGCACAACACACCGAGCAGGCACACCGGTGAACAGGAGCCAAATGGCCCAGGACACCGCACGAGCAAAACAACACACCAAGCGGGCACACCGGTGAACAGGAGCCGAGTTGCCCAGGACACCGCACACACAGGCAACGCACCGAGCGGGCACACCGGTGAACAGGAGCCAAGTGGCCTAGGAAACCGCACAAGCAAAACAACACACAGAGCGGGCGCACCGGTGAACAGGAGCCAAGTGGCCCACGACACCGCACACGCAAAACAACACACCGAGCGGGCACACCGGTGGACAGGAGCCAAGTGGCCCAAGCCACCGCACACGCAAAGCAGCGCACCGAGCAGGCACCCCGCTGAACAGGAGCCAAGTGTCCCAGGACACCGCACACGCAACAAAACACGCCGAGCAGGGACACCGGTGAACAAGAGCCAAGTGGCCCAGGACACCGCACACGCAAAGCAACGCACCAAGCAGGCACGGCGGTGAACAGGAGCCAAGTGGCCCGGGACACCGCACACGCAAAGCAACGCACCGTGCGGGCACACCAGTGAACAAGAGCAAAGTGGCCCAAGACACCGCACAACACAGCAGCACACCGAGCGGGCATACCGGTGAACAGGAGCCAAGTGGCCCAGGAGACCGCACACACAACACACCACGCCGGGCGGCAACAGAGGTGAACAGGAGCCAAGTGGCCCAGGACACCGCACACGCAACACAACACGCCGAGCGGGCACACCGGTGAACAGGAGCCAAGTGGCCAGGGACACCGCACACACAGGCAACACACCGAGCAGGCACAACGGTGAACAGGAGCCAAGTGGCCCAGGACGCCGCACAAGCAAAATAACGCACCGAGCGGGCACCACGGTGGACAGGAGCCAAGTGGCCCAGGACGCCGCACAAGCAAAACAACACACCGAGCGGACACACTTGTGGACAGGAGCCAAGTGGCCCAGGAGACCGCACACACAAAGCAACGCACCGAGCGGGCACACCGGTGAACAGGAGCCAAGTGGCCGAGGACATCGCACAAGCAAAACAACGCACCGAGCGGGCGCACCGGTGAACAGGAGCAAAGTGGCCCAGGACACCAACCAAGCAAAGCAACGCACCAAGTGAGCGAACCGGTGAACAGGAGCCAAGTGGCCAAAGACACCGCACACACGTGCACACGTAGGGCGGCCGAGGGACAGGAAAGAACCAACACCCCATTGGTCGGGCGCACTGGGGCTACCCAGCCGACCCACCAGGCAAGCAGCAGGGGCGGGACCCCAAGGCCGGTGGTCCGATCCCGGCCAGGCTGCATCGGGGACCATGGCAAACGTCACCCGGAGCCATGGAAGCAACCGTTGACAGGCGAGGCGGTACACAGTCCAGGAGGGGGTCGCCTGCCAAGCAGAGAGTCCCCGCAACTCAAGCCACAAGGGTGAGGAGGTCGTACCATAGACTAGCGGGAGCAATACCCCTTGTGGTGAGAGATACTCCACACGGTTGGGCAGCCCCCAGAGCTGCCGCCCAAAGGAGGGGGCATGTGGCCCTGGCCATGGACACATGTGGTGACACCCTCCCAATTGGGATACCATGACCGGGTGGCCGCGACAGTGCCCTCCCAAGCACCTGCTGGAACGGCTTAAGAGGCACCTGAGCTAGGGCGGTGGGAGGGACAGGACGTCCCCTTGGTAAGACCTTCTTCCTGCATTGTCAAAAGAGGGATCCCGATCTCCCGGAGATACCTACATACCTACCATGGGGTCTGCTACTATGTGCCATACTGCTCTCTACTGCAGAATAAGCAATTACGTGAAGCTTACTGGTAAATAGGTCCACTTTTTGACTTTTCGGACGATTTTTGTGAAACAATGCTAATTTCATGAGGTCACCTCAGGTCCATGGCAAAGCTAGGCCACAGGTCAGCTTTGGGCCAGCGTTTTGTCCAGGGCCTGCCAACAGTGCCTGTGAGTCAATTTTGGGTCAGACAGGTCCTGGCATATCGTTGAAGGATCGGTCCAAGGCCATATGTCACAAATGTTAATCCTGTGTGCAAAGCATGCTTATGGAACATTTTTGAGGTTACTAAAAATAACCTCAAAAAAGGTGTATTGGAGATAGCTACATTGCTCCAAAGCCAGAGAGAGTTACGGTTGGCCCTTGTGGCACAATTGCCTCCTGGCCTGATCATTTGTGCACGCAGGTTACCAAAACCTTAGGCTAATAGTACGTGATATTTATTTGCATTCTTTTCTCCCTTGCTTGTCACTGCTGGAGAATTTCAACAACGTGGCAGCCTATCAAACTAGATACATGTATAATAATAACACAAATAATAGTAATGTAAGGTACAATGTGCTAGTATTGCTGAGATAGACTCAGATATTCTGGGATCATGTTGTTGGACTGTTGCTCTTGGAATGCTTCCACACAGGTATCTTGGAAACCCCCCTACCGCGGCTCAGGGGCCCCTCAATGTCAGTGACCTCTGTTGTCTGGTGGGACCTGCTTGTTTGCCCCTATGCTCGTAAAAAATCTTGGGGCCCGCGTTGAGTTGTATCTCGCCCTCCTAGGTGTGCCAGCGTGAGGGTCCCGGGGTCACATAATCACCCTTGTTTTTGTATGCAACCCTCTTCGATTGCTCCAACTCCCTTTCTGCCGATTTGTCTCATGTACATACTGTTTTCATGATTGCACCATGTATCTCCTTTCGTCCTTTTAGGTACGAAAGGGCTACTTTTGTGATTGCCGTGCTGAAACTGAGTCCTAGCAAGGTTACAAACTTCTTGTGAAGTGTTGTGCCTTTGCTTCGGTCTCGCTTCGCAAAGGAGAACCCGCCCGTAGCGGCCTAGCTTACCCACAAGAGGCTAAAAAAGCACCAAGGTACTATCGCAAAAGTCTACTAAGGGCTACACCAGCGTACCTAGGCAAGAAGACCCCCCCAAGAAGGACACCTTCAGATGCGCCACCTCCAGCCCGACATACAGGACCTTGACCTGTGACCTTGGGGGCTTGTCCCCTTCGTTCCAGCCTCCTCGGGTCCCCAGGAGTCCCACTGCGAAAGCACCCCGGGGTCGAATGGCCGGCTGCCCCCGCTTGGAGGCAGCCCCCCACGCCTTCCCTCAGTGGGCGGAGGACCCCGAGGTCGGCCGCTAGCACTTCGCCGAGAGAATTGAGCTCAACAGCGACCTGGGACAGCCGGTTTCCGCATGAGGGCGGCCACCTGCGAGAACATCAACGTTCGGCAGCAGTGGCATGAGCCCGACGTCTTGGCCGACCGCTACCGAGTCTTCGCCGCTGAGTCCGCCGCCGCGCAGCAGGAAACCATGGCCTTCTTCGGCAACCTGAGTGGAGTCCACTGCTCGCTCGCCCGGCAAACCGACGTCCGGCTGACCAAAGCTTGGACCGCAGGGTACACCCTGCATTAGCAGGTCCGCCACCTTGATGACCAGTTTGGGTGGCTCAGTATTTCCGAGCCCAGCGGTTGAGCCAACTCAGTTTGCTCACCACCTTCCAAGTACAGCAATCAAACACAACATCCACCGTCGCCGCCGCCTCAGCCGCTTCCCAATTGGCAATCATCAAGGCGAACATAGAGATTGAGCTCAAGCGCGCCGTGGAAGTGCAGCTCAGCCCCCTCATCTAGCAGATCAACGAGCTGGAGCAGCAGGAGGCCGAGCACCGGCGAGCCCTCTCCCGCTACGTCCACAAGTTCAAGGCCGCCAAGGAACCGGCTGCTGCCATGACCGGTCCTACAGCCGGCTCCACGACGACCACGGCGAAATCATCCATCTGCCCCCTCAGCATCCAGCTGGCGACAATGGAAGCGGAGGGGCAGCGGGTCCAGCCCACCATTGAGACCGAGCGGCGCAACGGATCAGAGTTTAGGCAAAACATACCTGATAGCATAACCTTCATGACAAGAGCGTCTGTGATGCCAGGTCAGCCCATCTTGGGACCTATGCCCCCCCCCACAAATTGTTATTGCCTGGCATCTCCGGTCATGGCCCGAGGGGAATGCCTGTCCGCCTTGGACAATCAGATGGCAGGATCTGACAACCTCATAGAGGACTTTAAGAGCCAGCTTGAGGGGCTGCAAGGTGAGGAGGGGGCTGATGAAGGGCCCCGAGAGGGTGGCCTTGCCACTCATGGGGTCCACCATCACGTGAATACTCGAGAGTTGGGTGGCCATTCTGAAATGGCTTGTCATGTTGGTGATGTACATACATACGTGCATACAACGCCCCATCCCCATGTGCATGTGATGCCACAGCTGTATGTACATACACATGTGCCCTGTACAGCCCCACATTCAGCAGAGCCATCAGAGTCCTTGGGCCATCAGCTTCTTCAAGGGCCTACAGAAACGGGACCGCCAGGGTATAACCCTCCAAATGGTCCCCAAAGTCCAGAATTCAGCCATACTCCCAAACCCCCCCCCCCCCAGAAACACATCATTATTGTGCCGAGAGGTGTCACCACCAGGGACTGCACCCTGGGCTTCTTTGGTGATCAGGGAAATTTTGACCCCAAGGTAGTCCTGAGATGGCCGAAGGATGAGTGACTTCATAAGATTAGACCAGTAGAGATTCGTGCTTCGGGTATGGGCTTTGCTCAAGTCTATGATGACCCGACCCCCGTGTTCCCTGGATTGCCCCACTACCTTCATCCAATTGTGGGCAACGACAAGGCCAGGGGCCTTTGGTGACCAGGGCAGCCCCCACCTGGACACCAAACCCAGGGAAGGACTCGCAGGATGCCAACCTCCGTCCCAATCGGGATGGAACGATTGAAACCGTGCACCACTACATCCTGAAATGGAGAAGCTGCAAATGGTCAGTCGGGCATCTCCTGGATTAGGAGGCCCAGATTGGAGAGGTCCTGGCCTCCGTACCGCGCAGGATTGCTGGCCCCAATGTGGACCGCCATCTCTGCCGATGCTTCTCCAACAAGGACGTAAAGGAGGAGGTGGAATGGGAGGCTAGGAATAAGACCGATGCAGATATTGAAGCAGTTCCTCGGATCCCAGGGCCCATTGGGTGAATATCTAACCTCCCCCCGTTATCCACGGCTTTTCCCCGTCCTGCTTGTGGGCATGGGATTTCTCCAGTGCTATAGGAACACGCATGGGACAGATCCCGTCCCTAACCTTCCCAATCAATTGAATGGATCTGGAATTCAATATAATGATCGAATCTTGCGGGAAAACGATTAAAATCGATTATTCTGACCCGATTTCTGATCGCCTCGAAATTGCCGCCCGTCGTAGGCCATGACTTTCCGCGGCGAGTTTTGTTTTGACTTTTTTGCCTGTACCTTTGGGGTTGGAAAGGAACTTAAGGGCTTGATCTGTAGGGTGTTTCATGTACTTTCATCGGGTGTACTCACCAGAATTTTTAGCCAACGCTTCTGGGGGAAGATCCACGCGCAAGCTTTTCTGTCAAGCGACCGAACTCATGGTTACCAAAGACCATGAGTTTCTGCGAACTCTACATCTCCCCCCTTTGCCCTCCTTTCGTACCCCTCTCATGTGGGCATATCGCTTCCTTTGCGGTGTTTTGAGACACGTATGGGTGCAAAAACCAAACATTTAATCACCATAACACAATGCTCACAAGACCAAAAGCCGAAGCCTTGTTTTCAATTTTGGAGGTAGGTAGGTAGGTAGGTGCACTCGGTCGTGGAGAGGCGCCCCATGGTTCCCCCTGGCGTCGCCCCTGTGACGAACAGGAAGAGGCTCCGCGCGTGAAGAGGGGAGGCGGCTTACATCCCGCTAGACCTGACTGTTGGCCCCCAACAAAGCGGCCCCGGGCTACACCGGGAGGGCTGATCGCCGCCAGCGTGACATGCTTGTCTCGCCGGGAGGGTGGGCCCCCGTGCTTGCGCACGTCCCCTCTTTTGGGCGGAACCCTAGGGGTTCACCGGACTTCCTGGCGTATCCCGTTCCCAAGGCATGCATGCATGTTCTTGGTACTAGGGTTCCGAGGCGCTTGGGTGTCGCACGCTCCGCCTCGAGTCCCAAAGCAGCGCAGGCCTTAGGATGCAGCCTTACCCCCGGGCTCCGGATCTCGTTTGGCCGGGTCACCTGCATGGCACGGGCTGCCTCAGTGCCCGGGCTGTGGGCACTGGGTTTCCTACTGTTGGCTTGCGTTTGTGGTTGGGTCCGGGTTGCGGTTGGTCGTGGGTTTTGTTTACCCCTGCCCGTTGTGGCTGGGGTCTTGGGTGGGTGTGTTTGGGCTCGGTTTGTGGTGCTGTCCCTCTTTTGCCGGCTGTTTGTGGTGTTCGTGGTTGGGCTTTGGTGTGGGCCTGCTTTCGGGACCTGTGTAGTTTCCTGCGCGTTTCCCTTGCCCCCCGCCGTTTCCGGTTCCGGTGTGCGGTGTGGGCGCCCGGGTCTCGGCTGTGCCCCGCCCTTCTTGGCTGGGTTGTCGGGTTGTGTTTTTTGCGCTTTTTTTTTTTTTTTTTTTATCGGTTGCTGGGTGTCCTTGTCCCGGGCCTTGTGGTATCTCCCCCGTCTCCTTTCTTTCGGGCTGGGCTGCTGGCTTTTTTTTTTTTTTTTCCTGCTTGTTTCGGTGTCCCTTTTTCCGGTGGGCCGCTGTCGCTGGCTTGGTGTTGCCGGTCTTGGCTGGGTGGTCCCCCTGTGCCTGTTTGGGGGTCCTGTCTTCGGTGCCCTCTGGGTGGGGGGTTTGGCCCCCTTCTGTGTTGTTGGTGGGCGGTTTGGTGGCTGTGGGCTGTTTTCGCGCGCCCGCCCCCCCCCCCCCCCTTTTTTTTTTGTTCGGGGGGGGGGCTTGCCGGGCTGTTCCTCCCGCTGCCTTCCCTCGGCTGGCGGTTGCTCTGTGGCTGGTGTGTGGTGTGGTTGGTCCCTCGCCACTCCTGTGTGCTACTCCCCGCCACTCCTGGCTGGGTTTCGCTGCCGGTGGTTGTGGGCGGTCCCCGCCACTCCTGGCTGGGGTTTGCCGGCGGCGGTGGTGTCTGGTGTGTGGCGGTGGTGTGTTGGTGGGGTTGTGGCTGGTGTGTGGTGTGGTTGGTCCCTCGCCACTCCTGGCGGAGGTCCTGTGTGCTACTCCCCGCCACTCCTGGCTGGGTTTCGCTTCCGGTGGTGTTGGGCGGGCCCCGCCACTCCTGGCTGGGGTCCGTTGGCGGCGTTGCTGTGTGGTGTGTGGTGTGTGGCGGTGGTGTGTTGGTGGGGTTGTGGCTGGTGTGTGGTGTGGTTGGTCCCTCGCCACTCCTGGCGGAGGTTCCTGTGTGCTACTCCCCGCCACTCCTGGCTGGGTTTCGCTGCCGGTGGTGGTGGGCGGTCCCCGCCACTCCTGGCTGGGGTCCGCTTGCGGCGGTGGTGTGTGGTGTGTGGTGTGTGGTGTGTGGCGGTGGTGTGTGGGTGGGGTTGTGGCTGGTGTGTGGTGTGGTTGGTCCCTCACCACTCCTGGCGGAGGTTCCTGTGTGCTACTCCCCGCCACTCCTGGCTGGGTTTCGCTGCCGGTGGTGGTGGGCGGTCCCCGCCACTCCTGGCTGGGGTCCGCTTGCGGCGGTGGTGTGTGGTGTGTGGTGTGTGGTGTGTGGCGGTGGTGTGTTGGTGGGGTTGTGGCTGGTGTGTGGTGTGGTTGGTCCCTCGCCACTCCTGGCGGAGGTTCCTGTGTGCTACTCCCCGCCACTCTTGGCTGGGTTTCGCTGCCGGTGGTGGTGGGCGGTCCCCGCCACTCCTGGCTGGGGTCCGTTGGCGGCGTTGCTGTATGGCGTGTGGTGTGTGGCGCTGGTGTGTTGGTGGGGTTGTGGCTGGCGTGTGGTGTGGTTGGTCCCTCGCCACTCCACACTTTCGATTTTGGAGCTAGCTCAGAGATGGCTCCAAGCAATTCAGTGCGTACCAAAACATGGTCATTTGATAAGACGACTTTTGCTCTAAAATTTGGCCCAATGGCCGCGGCGCCAAGGCTCATTCTCAAAGTGGACCGCGATATGAGCCTCGAATCAAGATAATATGGAACGTAGAGAGCATGAAGAACATGGTGCATAGCTTGTTTGATTTAGTCAAGGTCATCTACTATTTGATGTAAAATTGCCTGGTGAGCACGCGCGCCATCCCTGCCTTTTGCACACATGCCCATATGCATGCGTGATTGACTCCGGATCCAAGGGACAACTCCACCCATAGTCAGCATGTTTGTAAAAACTTACCTTGGGTCCTTCAATTTGGGTACATACCATGTGATATGGGCTTTAGTGTTCCATGGGTATATATGTCCCAACATTGGCATTTTGGTCATTTTTCTCACTTTTTGTGTGCTCCAAGGGTCAAAGTGTTAAAAAGAAATTTCTTGTGCTTCAAACCTGAACCATTGTTGATGAAGGGACTTAAGGCCTTGGCTTCCATACAAAAGTCTAACGTCCATCTCCCTTGGGAACCGTAGATACCCTATTTGGAGTAAACACTTTTGGGACAACTAAGCCCCCTTCCGGACACAATGGCCCACAACTCAATTTCCCCCTTCTTGTTTGCCCCGAGGTTCTGTGTGCCCAATATCCAAGGTTAAGGGCGATTTGGAAAGGGTACATGAATCTGCCTCGAGCAGGCTATGTCCCCATGTATTCTCGCCTTGGCATGGGAGAACAATGGGTGACCAAATATGGGATATGTAACTGTTTGCCATTTTTAGCGTACGATTTTTCTGCTAAGTTGAAAAATGGCTGCAGGCGACATGCAGGGTTGGCATGGGGGATATATTGGGACCTCAGTCCCATGTGCCTATAGCACGTTTGGTATAACATTCCTCGCCATGGCCAAAGAGATATGGGATCGTGAGTGTGGGACGTTTCGGCAAAATTTGGCTGTTTTTGCCATTTTAGGCCAAGATGGGAACATCATATCTCCATGGGACGGGGGACCTAGCCAGAAGCCAGGGGCAATTCTTATGGCATATGACCAAGCGTAGATCGCCCTAGGTTTCCTCTCTGCTCCTCCGGCCTATCCGGAGTTGTGCAACGTACGGTGCGTGCCACCTTGCCTCATTTTGTGTTTCTTGCTGTTTTCTGCCCCGTCGTGTGACCCTCCACCTCGGGGAACAGTAAGCAGCCAACGTAGCAGCAAGCTGAACCCCGACGCACGGGTCAAAAGGGGATATCAAGGACCGTGAATCGAGGCTTGGCTTGACAAGATCACCAGAAAGGCCAACCCTGGCCGGCCCCTGAGGACGGCCCATTTTGCCAAGCCTGGCATCCTGACGCCACGTGGCGCCAGGGTGCCAGGGAATCTGGGGAACCAAGTTGCATAGGGCCTTTGGGGATTTTTTACTCGAAGGGCACAGGGTTGGTTGCTACGCCCCTGCCCTTGTTTTGCCTGGTTCGGGGGTCAACTTATGGCTTTTCTGAGCCGAAGTCAGGATAGAATGAAACAGCCCATTCTCAGCACCCAACTCCTAGGGGATAATGGCGGCGCCATAATTCTGGTTCAGGTAGAAATTGCGATCTGCCATCAGAGGAGCATGGGAGGACACCGTCGGATGGCCTTGGAGCCCATTTGCTTCCTGGAACTTGCCCGTGGTTAGTCAGGATGCCCCTCGCTTGGCAGGGTTCTACGGTCAAATCTTGGCTGGCCCGTGGGTTGTGTTGAAACCCCTGTACCTGCATGCCAATGAGGAGGTGGGACCTAGGGTTCGGATATGATTGGGGACTGACTGTCTATTGCCTTGAGGTACCTTTACACCAGTCCATGGCTTAAGCCACAGGTGTCTATCCCCTGATGTATTTGTGTACATACTTTTGTTTTGTTTGAGAGTGGCAAGGTTCCTAGGACGCTTTGTTCTATGAGGTTGCCCTTGTAAGCGCATTGCTTTGCTTGCCTGCTTGCTTGCGTGTCTGTCTCAGCGTGCCGCGGAACCGGAAGCGTTTTACTGCCGCTGGGTACCCAGCCCCAGCGTGCCACTCGAGGGCGACCAACGAGTACCGGACCCCGAAAACCTCAAGTCCATTGCGGAGTGCCAAGGAGGACTGTAACATCCACGAGTATGCGCAGCATCCGCATCAACAGTAGGAGGACTCTAACATCAACAAGTCCTTGCAGCTTCCGCATCAACAACCGCACCCACTGCCACAACCAAGTCCCATGTCGGGCCCCCAGAACGTTCCCAGGGAGCCCAGCCTTGTCATCATCTGTAGCCTCATCGGAGGGCTGGAGTGGCACCCGAAGTACCGCCACACTCGGGCCTAGGGGGATGCTGCCCTCCAATACATGGAGATCCGCGAGGATCTGAAGCATCATCGCAAAGTTCGAACCAGAGCTCCGAGCCATGGACTACGAGTACCAGTGTCAGCGTAAGCGGTTGCGTATCTGGCGTGACTGCCCATACGTCCCCGCCTTCAGCCCCGACCTGCAAGGCGAGGACCGGTGCGCTGAAGAGCCGAGCGCGGTCAACCCGACCAATAGCGGCCACCACCCCGGAGCCACCACCCTGGGAACCTTCATGGCGGTCGCCCGAAGATCCAAGGCCAAGCCCTGTCGGGTGTTCCTGAGGTGCTCAGGCCCAAGCAGCGACGTGGAGTTGGCCAACAGGGGAGGGCCCCCTGCCAGCAGCAAGAGTGCCGCCCCTCAACGAGGCGTTGTGGTCCGCATTTGTGACCGCGTTTGCGGCGTGCCCTGCAAGCTCCGGGTTGCCCCAGACCGGGCCACGCATCAGAATGTTGCTGTGGACGGGGCCGTCCTCATCGCCCAGGAGGAGACCGTCCTGTTGGAACACGGCAGGCCGATCCACGCCTTGGCTGCGGCGGCCATCTCAGCAGCGGTCACGGCCACAGCCGCGCAGGAAGCGGCCGATGTCCGTGAGAGGCGTGAGGCGGAGGCAATCGCGCGGGAAGCAGCGGCTGCTCACGAAGCCCGCGCCGCCCAGGAGGCCATTACCAAGAAGGAGGCGGAAGTGAGGGCATTGGCGGAAGCCCTAGCCCAAGAGCGGGCACGGAACGAGGCGGAGGAAAGGGTCCATGCGACGCCGCGAGGCAGGAGGCCTTCAAGACCGCCCGACAGAAGGTCGCCGAGGAGAAGGCCAGGACCGGGGCGAAGATCAGGGCCCTAGCAGCAGAGAAGGCCCTGCTGCAGTGGGAGCATGAGACAGAGGCTGCCTGCGCCCAGGAGCAATCTAAGAGGCGGGCTATGGAGGACACAGAGAGGGAGATCAAGCGCAAGACACCCCCGGGAGGCTCCCACGTGGACACCCTTCGAAGGCTCATCGAAGGGGACCCCGCCTCCCACATAGGTTTTTAAAGGCAAAAGTGTTAGTGTATTCCGAAAACTATGAAAATGCGGAGTGACTTGTTTTGGGGCTAAAAAATCGAGCCAAACATGCTGCAGAAATTTCTTTGGTGAGTCAGGCACCTGCATAATAGGGTGCGGGGGCCTTGAAGGGGGCCCCCAAGCCTAAAACATACGGATGTTTTGCAAAATACTGGCAATTTTGGACCATTCTTTCTCACATAATGTCCTTTTTCAGGTCAAAGAGGCCTGGAAACACCTATTTGCTGGCTCCAATAATGTTGAATAGATGTTTTGCTGCGTCGGACATCTGTAGAAAAGGGTGAGGGGGCGTCAAACTGACCACCCGAGCCCAGAAAAAAATTTTTCTTTGCCCAAAATTGGCATATTTCGGCCCTTTTTGTGCACAAAATGGGCGTTTTTTAGGGGGCGGGGGGCCTGAATGACCCCTTTTGTAGATTCCTAACCGTGTAACACATGTTGCATTGAGTTGAGCACCTGTCAAATAGGGTCGGGGGATGTTGAACTGACCACCTGAGCCCAAAAAATACTGTTTCTGGCCCAAAAACGGCATTTCTAGGCCATTTTTGGGCAAAAAATGCCGATTTTTTTAGGGGGGGCGGCCCTGAACCAACCATTTTCCGGCTCCGTGACCCTGCAGCACATGTTTTTCTGAGTCGAGCACTTGTGAAATAGGGTGGGGGGGCTTCGAACTCCCAGTGGCAGATTTAGCGAAAATGGCATTTCTTTGACTTTCATCTTGCGGCGATCGGTCCCACGGCAGTTGCATGCGGGTATAGTCCGGTGCTGGCGATGGAACTCAAGCCACAGTGATTTGGGCAGCAAGGAATTGACAATTATTTTCCATTTATCCTGGACGGTCACCTCAGGACTGATGATTTGAATTCCCAAAAAGTGCATTTCTGAAATTACAGAAAAATTCGACTTTAAAAATGTATGTGCCAGAACGAGGATGGAACTAGACGCGGAGGACTCTGGGAGCAGCGAAGGCAGCGGCCGCGCCTCGCGTCATCGCCGCAAGGGCAAGGTAAAGACCCCTGAATGGGCACCCAGGCCCACCGAGAAGCTGTCCGCTGGCCAAAGCCACCGGTGGAGGAGGCGCTGGCACGCCTCTCGTCTCAGACTGAGAGGGCCTACCACCTGCCTACCGCAGCAGGGAGAGTACTCCCTGCCGATCCCCGGCGAGATCTGGATTCCATTGGGGAGACGAGGACTCCGACCACGATGCGGGAATCAGCCCAGGTGTCGGCCCATCTGGCATCAGACATGGACCCCAGGGAGGAGGACCCCCAGATGGCGGACCGCCCGGAGGACCCCAGGCCGGAACAGGACGGCCAAGAGGACCGCCAGGAGGACCGCCAGGTGTCCGACCAATAGGCAGAGGACCACCTGAAGCGCCACCAGGTGGTGACCCCCCCTGGCGAACCGCCGGGGGCGGACAGTACTTGGAGATGGATCGTGTACCTCAAGACGAAAATTGTGAATTTGGACCGCGAGGCGAAGATCAACAAGATCCAGGTCAACAAGAGTGCTGCCGTCGCCACCAAGGACCGGAAAGGGCTGGAACTCTCCAGGTACGAGACTAGGAAGCTGAGCGGCGTGTTGGCCAAGCTGCAGAGGGGACTGGATACTGGGACAGGGATAGGTTGGAGGACCCGAGGAGCAATGGAAGCGACCAGCCGCCCCCTCTGCAGTCGGGCTCCGACGACACCTAGGGACCGGGACCTTGTCCAGACAGGCCCCATGGCCGTATCCAAGCACCTCGGTGACCACGTGCCCTAAACGTGTGGCAGCGCCCGACGCAGTGATCCCATGCCCTCCAGTCGCAGCTGTGATGAGGAGGGCAACGACAGGCTTAGTACGGACTACCACAGATACCGAGACCCACTCTGCGCGCCCGGTTACCACAAGCGCCCAAGCCGCGCCCCAGAGCCAGCCCCACCGGTGTATGGCCGGTACGGAGCGCTGCAGGATGAGTTCCCAGAGGAGGACATGAAGTGGGACATCGATGGACCCAACGCAGACCCCATGGAGGACTTCAGGATTACGCCATCCCGAGGAGCCCTCAGCTGGAGCCGCCGGCAACGGAGGAGGAGAAGTACATGGTAGGCGTGCGCCGAGAGTCCTGGGAGGAGCGTACGCAGAGGAGCTGCGGCGCAGCTGCGTGGTGATCGAGGAGGAGATGGAATTGGTAGCCCTGGGAACCCACGGGGACGCCGGTGGGAACCTCGGTTGACATCGCGGCCAGCGTTCATGGTCTCCAAGGCCGCGGGCGCCGCCGTGTGGAAAGACCTGAAGGACATCAGACGCCCCATGAACGATAACAACCCCCTCACCCTTGACCCCTACTTGGAGAAGTTGGATGATCGGGGGATGACCGTCACTGAAGACATCGATCCCGCCGCGGCCGAGAAATATGCCCCCAAACGGTCCCAATGGCGCTTGCTGGAGGGGCTTCAGGAGCTGTACTTCGTGGCAGCCAAAGAGGGGAAGATCACGACCCTCAAAGAGGCCAAGAAGTGGCTCAACGAGCAGGAGCTGGTGGACGCCCCGCAGGTCGCCGCCAACAGGTGGTGAGCCATCAAGCTGCAGCATGACGTCCGGGAGTGCCGCGTGCGGAACTGGCGGGACTTCCAAGGAAAATACATTCTGCTCAGCCGGAACGTGGGAGCCTGAAACGAGGGAGATGAGCAGTTCTGTCTGCTGAATCTCCTCCCTGACATCTCGGTGAACTGGGCCACGAAAGAGGAAGGGAAGAGGGGCAACATCTATGGTTTTACGCGCGGCGCAAAACGTTGCGCCGCGCGCAAATTTCTGACCAGTTATTTGGTATTGTGCCGACTATGTCTCGATTCTAACAGAAGCGATCAGCCATATCACCTTTTTTTATTCCGTAGAACGTCCCTCTCGCGAAAAATTGTTATTCAGATATCCGGATGTGAAGTTTCCAAACTACCCCAACGTCACTTCTGCCCCTGGATGCTTCCCAGCGACCTTGGAGCCTCGGACTCTTTTTGTCCTCCATCACTGCACCAAACAACGTTCCCTTGCTTTGAGACCTAACCTCCCCTCTGGCTGCAGCCCACTACATGTGCAGCTCTGGACCTCCTGGGTATAAAAAGTTGGAGGTTGGGCTAGAGTAACCACACCGTCAAGATAATGGTCAACAGGGAGCACGACAAGAGGGTGGTGAATTGAACAACAACCAACGTGGCCCGGGACTTGAAGAGGCAGTGCCTGCGGAGCGCCCTTCTCATCACCGTCTCAAGGGATCGCAAGAAGGATGCGATCTGGCGCCTGGACGAGTGTGAAGTGGGCAGGCAGATGATCCGTCTGCAAGCCATCCCGGCGCAGATGTGCCGGAGCTGGTCAGAGAGGAAGTACTCAAAGAGTACAACAACCTTGCGCACAACCGCGGGCTGCAAGGAGGCGAATGCGGCGTCCACCAAGTGCACGCAGGGTCTGACGAGCAAGGTGTCATGGACCCGGCGAGAGCCGAAGGCGGCAAAGGTCTCCATGATGATGACAACGAGGACAAACCAGCCGAGAACGCTGTCTGTGCCTTCCTGGCCAACATCCCGCACAAGGGAGGCAACCGGGGAGGCTTGAAGCCCCTTCAGCAGGATTAGGAAGAAGAGGGAGAAGAAGGAGCCCGGCCGAGTTGGCGATCCGCCACTGTCTTTTGGGGAGCACATCAGAGATCATCCTCAGGGCTGCTTCGTCTGCTACGGGCGGAACTCTCCCTCCCTACACGACCGGCGGACGAGCCCGACCCACAAGGCCGGCACAGAGGCGTACAAGAAGGCGTACGGGTCTAAGAGGTTTGCGTCAGCCTACGTCCGGGAAGCCAAGGTGGAAGTGTCCAAGGATGAGCTCTTCACGCTGATGATGGTCGGAACTGAAACCGCAAAGGACATTAGGAGATCAAGAGACCTTGGGGTCCTAAGCCAGACAAAGACAAGGACAAGGACAAGGACAAGAAGGACAACGGACGATGGAGGAATAAAGGAGACACGGTAAACAAGGTTGTCGCGGAGGAGGACACCCTGACCACCGACGCCCCTGCAGCCGAGGGCTCCAGCTATGGCGGTCGCAGGATGGAGCTCTGGTCAATGTCGCGCCGTCCACGTCGGGGTTGGTCGATTGCCCGCGAGTCTACCCAGCAGATTGCCGGGGACAACACAGATAAGAAACAACAGTTGTGGTGCCTGGGTGAGGGCGAGTGCTGGAGGGAGGACCGCCCTAGGAGGACTCACGTGTCCGACCAAGGTCCCAGGTGAAGGCATCAACCCTTGCACCCAGTCATCCTTCACAACCAAGAACGTATTTGACGTGTTACAAAAACTTTCAGATTTATCCCACGATCAACCGGACCGCAGATTGAAGCTGCAGATGGGCTGTCTGAGCCCATTACCCACGTCTTGCACCAGTCGCTGATTGAGCTTCTGGAAAGGCCGGAGATTCTCAGCTTGGATGCGGTGCGCCGAGCTGGCAGCGAGCAGCAGGTTCACTTGAAGATGCCAGCCTTGTGTGGGGAAGTGGAAAGGATCATCAACGTGTTGGTTGACACAGGCGCCCATGTCAGTCTAGTCAAGGCTGACCTACTTTCGCCAAAGTGTCTTACCACCAGTTGGAGACCCGTGAGGCTGAGTATAGCCAATGGCCAGTACATGGCGCGAGGTACGAAGGAAGCCGAGATCGCGCTACAATTCGTGAACCATCGTGAACTGAACCGCCAGGATCTTGGCAGGGAAATCCCCCTCAAGGAAAAGTTCTACCAGGCCCAGATGGACTGGACATGATGGTTGGGTACGACTTCATAATGCTGACGGACTGTGGCATCCTGTCGGCTCAAGTCTCTATGACCCTGTACCAGAACAATGAACTCTCGTGGCTATCGTCACCTGAACATAACGTGGAGTGCCAATGGATCCACCCTGAGCGCCATCAGCTCAAAGTAGCCTCACTGGGGACCGAATCCGCAAGAGCCAACATACCATAAGTACGGCGTCAAGGCAGAAGTGGCGAACCGAGTGGCCCCTGATTTAAGATCATCGGATCTTGCCCTGGATGCGTTCTCCTCAGGAACCTCCACCCATCTTAGGGTGTGTGACAAGTGCTGGAGCGCCAAGGACTCTGCATGGAGGAAGCACTGGGGTCCGCATCAAGCTCTGATGTGGATCCATTGTCCCAGAGGTGACATAACAAGGGCGGTTGCGAAGATTTGTGAGGACCGTTCCAAGGCACTGCTCGTCGTCCGAATGGGCTGTACCGAGGAGGAACTTACCCGGGATTTTGGGGCCTCGTTGACCAACATGACGTTGAACAAGGTTGTCCTACCGGCTGGAGAGAGTGTCCATCAGGACCTTAAGGGACAGCCCTTGCTACCGAAGAGATTGCCAACAAAATTCCACTATGTGGATGGGGGCATCAAACAGGCTGACGCCACGGACTTTGTGTGTGTCAACAGCGTGGTTGCGGAGTCTTGGAGGCAATGCTTCGCAGTTCTCCCCCGTTGACATTGGCGAATCGAAGGACCTCTTCTCTGATGAGGAGTATGATCTGGTTCGGGGGTATATGGATGGACCCTTTCATGACTGGGTATGCCAGTCAAAGAGGAGAGGCCAGGACAAAGCCTGGTGGGAGGTGCAGCCCATCGTGTCTGGTTGCTACTACAGGAGTACCTTCGTAAGGAGGGCACTGGACCCCATGTTCAGCCAGGACGAGCCCAAAGGCAACAACCCACCCAGGTACGGTGATCTGTTCCGCGGCAAGGCCTGTCATGGGCCGATGGGCCACTTGGAGAGACCCCCAGAGCCGAAACGGAGTGCGACCGACACCCCGTAAGTAACCTCAGTTCTCCATGTGCCCGGCAAAGCCAAGCGGAGTCCGATGAATGCCCCAAGATCCAGGCATTAAGAGCCACGCTGAAGCAGAAGTATGGGGACACCTTCTTCAGTGGTAAGCGTGTGTTCCCACCGCCGGTGGGTGGACCGTACCGCAAGGCCAAGCTATGACTGAAGCCAGACCCCGTGTGTATCGGCACCAGGAGTTCGCCCTCAGGGGCGAGAGGAAAGAGGCCATGGAGAATGTTCTCAGGGAGGTCATCGACAGAGGCTGGCTCGAGCCCTGTCACTCCGAGTGGGTGTCCCCCTGCTTTGTTGTTCCCAAGAAGGTTGCCGGAGAGTGGCGGCTCGTGGTCCACTACCGCGGCCTGAACGCACAAACGCAGCATGACAGCTACACGCTGCCCCTGATTGAGGACATGCTGCAAAAGAAATTCCGGCGGAGGATCTGCATGGTGATAGACCTGAAACATGGTTTTCACCAGACGCCTCTCGCCGAAGAGTCCCATACGTGCACAGCCATGAGCACCCCACTCGGGGCCCTCCAGTGGAAGGTGATATCCATGGGCGTTACCAACGGCAATGCGGCTTTCAAGAGGATGCTGGAGAACCTGCTGGAGCTGGTGCGTGACTGTGCGGACCCCTTGGTCGACGACATGATCATTGCATCAGGGGACCCAAGCATGAGCCATGATGAGCTACTGGAGGCCCATGAGAGGGACGTCACCAGAGTGCCGGACCTGCTGGTTCGGCACAAACTTACGGGCAGCAGTGACAAGGCTACCACCGCGGTAAGCGAAGTGGTCTTCGCGGGCCACATAGCTGGCAATGGGCAGCGGAAGCCCATAGCTGGGAGGGAAGCGGCGATTGAGCACTTGGAAAAGCCCAAGACGGTTCCTGGGGTTCTGCAACTACTACTCGGCGTATATCAAGATTGATGCCGAATATGGAGCCCCCATGACGGCCATGCTCAGTGGTAAATGGGAGGAGACTAAGAAGAGGTCTAAGAAGGCTCTTGTCTGGAATGACGACTCCGACCGTTCCTTTCAGGGGATGAAGCAGGCGCTGCTATCCGAAAGTGGGTCTGCACCTGGTGGATCCAGACAAAGGGTGCGTCCTGCTCACAGACGCTCTCCACTAAGTGATCAGCGCAGCACAAAGGTTTTTAAAGGCAAAAGTGTTAGTTTATTCCGAAAACTAAGAAAATGGCGGAGTGACTTGTTTTGGGGCTTGAATATCATGCCAAACATGGTGCGAAAGCTATTTCGGTGCGTCCGGCACCTGCAAAATAGCGTCTGGGGGCCTTGAAAGGAGCCCCCAAGCCTAAAACATACAGATTTTTTTGCAAAATATTGGCAATTTTGGGACATTTTTTGACACATAATGTCCTTTTTCAGGTCGAAGAGGCCCTGAAAAAGCTATTTGCTGGCTCCAATAATTTCGAATACATGTTTCTTTGCGTCAAGCATCTGCAAATAAGGGTGGGGAGGGCTTGTACTGGCCATCAGAGCCCAAAAGAAAATGTTTTCTTGCCAGAAAATTGGCGTTTTCAGGCCATTTTTGGGCAAAAAATGGGCATAGAGTTAACACTAGTAACACCAGCATCCTACTTCGTCCTTCTCCGAGAATAAGGCTCCAAAAATGGCCATTTCGTGCCCAATATAGAGTCTTGGTCGGGTTTAGTTCCGTCAATTGTATAGCCAAGAAGTGCAACAAAGTCATCTTACGTAATGTGTCCCACATGAGGACTACATGGCCACCTCTTCCAAGGTGCTGGGTGGCTTAATGTGACCCCTCTATGCAAAACAAAAGGCCAAAAAAGCTCAAAAAGGGCTTATTTTCGTCAAAAATCCACTGGGAGGTTGGAGTCGGGGGAGTGTGAATAATCAGATCTATAGATGCGCTACGATCAATACTATTCAGCAATTCACTGCTGCCCTCCCAGTGGCAAATTTTTTAAAAAATCGCATTTCTTTGACTTTCATTTTGCGGCGATCGGTGCCGCGGCAGTTGCATGCGGGTACAGTCCGGCTCTGGCGATGGAACTCAAACCACAGTGATTTAGGAAATAAGAAATTGACGATTCGTTCCCCGATTTTCTCGACAATCACCTCAGGACTGATATCTTGAAAACGAAAATGCTACATTTCTGAATTTACAGGCAAATTGGAAATTAAAAACCTATGTGGTGTTGCAGCAACTTCTGAATAATGGGAGGCACGTGCTGGTGGCTTTTTGGAGCCGAGTCCTGGCGGAAGGCCGAAGACGGACGTGGACGCCCCGTGAGAAGGAGGCGTATGCGATTGTCATGGCTCTCAGGAAGTGCGCCGGGTACATATCCCCGCATCCCCTCACGGTCTGCACAAACCATCAGAGTCTGCAGTTGTGGATCAAGGAACACCTAGACACCCCCTCAGGACCAGCCTCCCGAAGACCCAGATGGCACGAGACCTTGTCAACGTTCGACCTCACGGTGGTCTACGTTCCCAGATAGGACAACACCGTGGCGGACTGTCTCAGCAGGTGGGCTTATCCTGCCCGCGAGAGCATGACCCACGTATCTGCCCATGGCGATGAGGCCGAGACCACTAAGGCCAAGGAGATCATTGACATGGAGCGCATGATGGAGGAGGATGGCGTTGAATGCTTCGTCGTCATGTCTGCAGATGCTTGCCTTTAAAGCAGGGGGAGCAGAGTGGTCTGAGTACTCGCCCCAGAGGGTGCCGAGTCCCACAAGCACCTCTTTCCAGAGTCATGCCTCAAAGACGACTGGACCGACGTCTACGCCAAGTCTGAGGCTTTTGAGTCCCAGTACCGGGCTTCGACTGACCCTGAGGACAGACAGAAGTGGCCTAAGGTGCTCACCGAGGAGGACGGCGATCTCTACCGGAACGGTAAGTTGCTAGTACCAGACTCCCGGGTGCTTGAGCTCTGTGAGGCTTGGTACCCCACATGATGCACCCAGCGGTGAAGGGGTTTCAAAATCGAAAAGATCGGTCTCTACAATGCCATCAAGCAGGTCAAGAAGGGTTGTTCGGTCTGTCAGACCTGCAATCCTGACATTTGGAATGTCAAGGGGGAAGCCCACGTGATGCCGATTCCTGACCGGCTCATGGAGAGCGTGGCAATGGACATCTTCTCCATGCCCGAAGTGCACATCGGAAAAGGATTTTTCCATTGTGTGGTCCTGTGTGTCGACCGACACAGTGGCTACATTGTGGCCGTCCTGGCGCGCAAGAAGGGGTTGCTAGCCAAGGAAGTGGCAGTCATTATGATTTGTCATTGGCTCACTGTCTTCAGCGTCTCCCGCACCATTTGCAGCGACAGTGGACCCTAGTTAGCTGGCGGCTGGTTCAAGGCCATGTGTTCGCTCATGGGGATACGGCATGCCAAGAGCGTCGCCGATCTCAGCAGGTCCAATGGCCGAGCCAAAGTGGCTGGAAGGCAGCTGTTTGAGTAGTTGCGCAAGATGCACCTAATCAACAAGCGCCGCAAGTTGGTTTCAGTAGATTTGGCCAGCTCCTAAGGCCCATCATGACACCCCGACACCGGGTGGCTTGTCACATCACCAGATTCTCTTCGGCAGGGACCCCCTGCGTCCGGGACTTCCCTTGTCAGGTGATGGCATAGCAATGGATGCCAAGGACCTCTTTGCGCGGCAGGAGACTATGGCGTGGCAGATTTTATAGCAGTTCAAGAAGGAGCAAGCCGTGCCACCCAAGACCGCCCTGAAGTCCACAACGCATAAGTTCAGGGTGGGCAACCCGGTGTGGGTACTGAACCCCGGCCAATGGGCACTCACCGCACCAACACCTGGTTCACACCCAGAGAGGTGGTCCGCAAGATTGGTGAGGGCACCTACCGCATCAAGATGGGCCTCAGCCAGTTCAGTAAGCAACATGAAAGTCAACTCCGTGCCCGTGAACCTGACGTCTTGGGGCAACATGTCTCCCTGGACAACACTGCCTAGGAGACCAACTTGGACGACGACTATGCTGAGCGGGACGACTACACCGTCGAGAAGATCCTGGCCCAGCGTCCAAGCGCCTCGGCGCCGTGAGCAGTGCAGTTGAAAGTGCACTGGAGAGGCTATTTACCGTCCCATGACACCTCACCTATGATTTTAGCAGCTGTTTTTTCCCAAAATTCAAAGTCATGCATTTTCAGTACGGCGATATCAAACTGCACACAGTAGTACCGTTGTTTTTGTGTTTTCTCAAAATTTTAACACAATGTCGCTGTCGCTGGAGCTGGAGCCGCAGATCAACTGTGAACAACTGCCGCGTACGCGAGTTTCAGATTCCCGACCGCCGTGCGCAATAGAAAATCGCCAAAAAGTCCACTTTTTTTCGCAGTTGGAAGCAAATTAAAGGCATGAGCGTGTCCCCGAGATCAATACCTGGCTGCTGACCACAAATGGCCCTTTTCTGGTCACATATTGACTTTTTTTGGCTTCGTACAAGCAGTTGAAGGATCCGCCCCCCTATTTTGAGGGTGCTGGATGCAAAAAAGCAAGTTGTATGCACGCACGGACTACAAAAGCACAATCAACAGCATCTGTATGCACCAAAATTTGCTATTTTTCATGGAAAAACTGCCAAAAATGGCCGTTTCTTGGTCAAAAATTGAGTATTTTGGCCTCAGACAGGCAGTTGCAGAGCCCCCCCCCCCATTTTGAGGGTGCTGGATGCAAAAGAGCATGCTGTGTGGACACACCGATTTCCCAAACACAATTTACAGCATTCCTATGCCCCAAAATCTGCCATTTTTCAACAAAATCGGCGAAAAATAGCCATTTTTTTTTTCAAAAATTGTTCGTTTTTTTTAGCCTGAAAGAAGCAGTTGAACCACCCCCCTTCCCGATTGGAGGGTGCTCGTTGCAAAAAAAGCAAAATACGCCAAAGAACTACATAAAATATGATAGTGTGTGCATAAGAATGGGATGGGCGATGAACATTTGAGGTGTTTTTGGCCCTATTTTGCACCGTTTGTGGTCCATTTCCATATGGTTCATAGGTAGGCTTTTGCGTGCCTATCACCGTACACACACATGTTTGGGGCTTAGGTTGTTATTTTTGGGGAACAATGGGGTAGGAGGAACCCCCCCCCCTGCTTTTTGGGGGGTGTATTAAAACAAAACGTTACTTTTGGTCTTTTTGGGTACAAAACCTATTTTAATGGTTTTTTCGTGCCTATACTATACTATACAGGTACACTGGTGTGCAGCACTGTTCTGCTGCACCACCCCAGAGCAGACAAAAATACTCCAAAATAGGCCGAATTCCAGGGTTTTTGATGGTCTGGGAGAAAGCTCGGGTGGGAGGAACCCCCCCATCCCTATTTTGGGGCCAGAGAATCCAAAGAAAATTGGAATTTCTGTCGAAAATCCTCTATAGGCAGGTACACTGGTGTGCAGCACTGTTCTGCAGGACCAGCCCAGAGGAGGCAAAAATACCCCAAAATAGGCCAAATTTCAGAATTTTTGATATTTTTGGACACATTTTGGGTAGGAGGACCCCCCCCCCTATTTTGGGGCCATAGAAACCAAAGTAATAGGTCATTTTCCGCGAAAAAACCCCTTTTTGTCGACATTTTGAATTTTGGGAAAAAACAGCTGCTAAAATCATAGGTGTGGGAGCTCTCCTCTTCGTTTGTGCCGAGGATCACCACCCCCTTTATGGAGTATGTCTGTAGGCGGAAGACCAAACTCCAGGTCTCTGACCTGGAAGCTCTTACCAGGGCGATGGAAGCCATGGGCCACTGATCCCTGCCCTGAGCTCTTTCCCGAGTGGACAGATTGAGCACAAGTCTGTCAGGTTGTCGGCACGTCCCTTGCTTGCTTGCTCTCTCCCAGCTCTGGTGCAATGCTGCTCCGCTGGAGTGGTTGAAATGCTGCGCAAGTAGAGCAGCCCCGTAGTCGGGTGGTTTGACTCAGCCGTTGCGTGTTGCTCTGACCTCTGTGCAATGCCCACCTCCCGAAGCCGAGTTCAGCGGACCCGGTTATGCTCCCTCTGTCTCTCTCATGGCTGAGCTGTCGTGGTTTGGCCCCCCCCTGCTGAATCCATAGGAAACCAGGTTGGACCACCTTCCGTGCCGAGATCACAGGCCCAAGCAGATGGCCACACCCCTGCTTGCTGAATCCTGTGGAAACCAAGTTTGTGGGTAGCTTACCCCCACCCCCCCGACTGTCACCTATCATCTGTCACTCCCCCTCTCGATGCATTTGTGGGAAACCAGGTGGGGCGACTGACCCTCTGTTTTTCCTCAGCTCTGGGGCCTTTGAAGCCCATACCACGTGCGGCAACGGGTGTCGCGGCACCCAGAACCCATGGCCCATGGCCCGGAGGCCTGTGAGCCGTCACACCCGTGTGGAAGCCGTTGACACCGGCTGTCAGCGGGATATCCCTGTTTTCTAATCCGCGGGATCTGGAATCCGATCCTTAACCATTGAGTCAATGTAGATTTACCATAACTTTATTGTCTTTGTCGATTTGCGGTTGGAAATTGGTGAAATACCCGATTCCTACCGCGGTTTCTAATTGTCGTGAAATCTCCGCAGTCGCCCCGCCTGTTGTCGCCTGTTACGTGGACTGCATTAGATAATTCTGTAAAGCAATCTCTCTTGAAGTTAAGACTGAAACAGTCTTCGAGTGATCCGCAATTTTTTCCTTGAGATAACGGATCGCGTCCCAGATTTTTCCATGAAATCTGGGCAGCCGAAGGCGCCTTGAACCCCCAAGTGGAAAAACAAGGGCTACGAGCGTTCAAGCGCCCACGAGCGAACTAACGTGCCTCATAGGCACTGTGTATGAGGTTTTGCCCCCCATAGTCATAGGATGAGGCCAAAGGATCCCAACTCAATAGGCCCAAAGGGTCATTCATTTTGAGTGTTCTCCAAGATTTGCGCTTTTTCACGTACTTGGCGTCCAAGTACGGGTAGAAGTATGTTGAGTTGGCGTTTGTCCCACCCTTGCTTGCCTCTACATCCGGGGCACATCACTTGTCTGACCCGGATAGTGCATATATGATCTCCATATACATATTGGCAATATATTTTGCGTGCATGCTAAGATTCGGCTTTCCGAAAGGAGGTCGACTTTCGACCGAAGCACTTGCATGCGTGTTAAGGGACCAAAGTTCCATTAGAATATAAGCATCCTTTTATTCTAGGCCACTAAATTGGGTGTAGAAGGCGTGGGTAGGGTTATATGCCATATTTGGTGTCATATCGCGTGCTCATTTGGCGGGTGCACCATTCCAAGACTAACCGACCAATGGACCCCATATCGCACGAGGCCCTTCATTGTACTCCCAACGAACAGTCGCAAGCCTAACCTTTGTGAATAGACGCTGGTGGAGCGCTCCCGAAGCGATGCGTTGCGAGCAAGGTGTGTTTTTTGCATTATTCCATTTTTGCATGTGCCCACTTGGGAGGCAGCGCGCGCCACCTTTCAAAGCGCCCCAAGTGGAGTGCATATGTGGAATCAGAGGTCATTGGTGTCAAGTCATTGTGTTTAGAAGGATTGGTCGATTACTCAATCCAAGCCGAAGATATTATAATATATTTGTGCGCCTTTCAAGGCACTTTGGGGTGTTTTTTTCGCCAATATTGCTGTTTTTTGCCTGTCAAGATGTCAAGTGGCGACCGTGTATCTCAACGTTGCGCACAATTGACATCATGACCCAAGTATTTCATGGGGGTACATACTTCGGGGCCCAACATATCTTGGACCTGGCGAATAACTCCTCTTGGGCTTGGCGTACCGTGGCTGCCATGTTGGCAATTTCGGACCATCGAAAATCATGGGCTCACTTGGCGACCCTGCCATTCCCGAAACCGGAGGAGTTGGGCGACGCCCAAAAGATATGTTGGACACATATGACTTGATACCAATCCTATGGCACACTCTGGTCCAAGTCGGGCATGTGCCTCATTTGCCCCAACCATGGCTGTGCGCATTTTCGGCCATTTTGAGCAATTTTCCACTTTTTCTGCCCGCCGTGCACTATGTTCAGCCCACCCGTGCACGCCAGACGCATGAACCAATGGACCATATATGACATGGGTGTTATGTATATTGGTCCCAATGATTCACACACCACGTGGGCGAAGCGGAGCAACCTTCGTTAAGGTGCTAGCCCAATGTGAGTGTGGACAATTTTGCCATTTTGGCATTTGTGGACCCAATTGGGATTGTCACCACGCCGGGTGGCATGGAGATCTCTGGGAGCCAAGTGCATGGAAGTCTCTGCTGGACTCCCCATCGATCGCGTATGGAATGGCAGATCAGATCTCCAAGCCGGCGTGGAGAAATACTATTGGGAGCATCCCTGAATTTTGGCTCATTTTGAGTAGCCAAAATGACCCCCTTTTGGGACCCCAATTTCACCCCCCCGTGTGGTCAATTGGCGGCCCCATATCTCTATGCCCACAAGGAGCCCGGACCTAATTTTAAGTTGTACACTCTCAAAGAAATCCTAGATCCTGCCTCCTACCCTGTGGACCATTGGGCTTGCCCTGGTGGGGCGAGCCGCGCGTGAGAATGATGCCAATGTTGGTTATTTTGGCATCATGACCCCACTTGACGAACCCGTGGTGCCCTGATGCCGGGACCTCAGAGGGAACCAGGTTGGGTGAGGGCTCCGAACAGTTCGTACTAGAAGGGCATAGGGTCAATTGCCTCGTCCCTACCTCTGGCGGGTCCGGACGAGGGGTCAATTTTGGAGAGATTTTCTGAGCTAATTTCAGTTTGGGCTGAAACAGCCCATTTTCAGCTACCAACTCCTAGGGGATGATGGCCGGGCCATATCTCTGGCACGGAGAGGAGTTGGGACCTGCTGTTAATGGAGCAGAGGGAGCAACTGTTGGTGGGCCTCGGGGCTCCTTGGTTCCTAGGAACTTGCCTGTGGCTGCGCGCGACACCCCCCCTATTGGCAGGGTTTCAGGGTCCGGACTGAGCAGGGCATGGGTTGTGTTTGAGCCCCCGCCCCCACCAGCCACTGAGAGGGTCCGACCGGGGATTGGGATATGAGTTGGGACTGCGTGTCTATTGTCCTGTGATGCCCTTACCCCAGTCCAGTCTTCACCCCATGTGTAGATATCCTGATGTGTTGCTGTACATACTTTTGTTGCCTTGTTTCAGAGTGGCAAGGATCCTGAAACGCTTTGTCACATGACACGAGCGTAATGATGCCCTTGTGAGCCTAGTGCTTTGCCTGCCTGCTCACCTGTGTGTGTCCACCGCAGCGTCCCGTGGCCAGGCCCCCCACGAGAACGCGTCACTGACACTGCGAGTGTGTGTGTGTGTGGGTTCTGGTCCCATGGCAACTGCAAAGATCCAGATCGTGGGTGAGTGTATGTGAGTTGCTTGCCGCAGGGCATCTTTCCCCCCACTCCCCTTGTTGACGCCTTATCCTGACCAGGGCATGGTTTGATGCTCCTTGCAGTGCTTTTCTACATGCCTATTGACTTTTATGCCCGTGTCATTGCCCTGCCCTCCAGCATGCCCGTCATCCATTGCTGTTTTTCAGCCCGGAATCACTGTTTTGCCCTGTTTCCTCTTACGTCATACTTCAGCAACCTCAAGAACTATGTATCATACTGGGGATTGCCCTGTACATGTCCACACGATCCTGCTGGACTACTACAGAGCGACAGCTTGTCCCCAAAAGGGACACCAACCGACATAAGGAGGCGACCTCGCTCGCCATGTACATTCTCTTTAATATGGTCCCGTTTGGACGGGTATTTAAGTACAGATTGTGCTTGTGATACCGTGTGCTCGTGACTGTGCCTGTGGCTAAGCTCCTGAATGCGCTAGGCTGAAAGCCCAGTAGCCTGAAGCGAACTCCCAGCGGTCCGCCACTGACAGTCCTAGTGTGAGCCTACCCGCTTGCCTCCGCAGTCAGGTTGTCACCTTCAGTGTCCTGACCTCGGTCAGTCTGCCTGGGAAACTGGTGGTTTGAGGAGTGGACGTCCCCGCCGAGACTGCATGGGGACTCCCCCATGCATGGCCTTCGTGGTAATGGGGCGACACAGAAGACAGCCTTGATGCCCGACCGTTCATGGAGGAGCTCGTGCGGCATTAGCAATCAGGACTCGCGTCGTTGATATGGACGTGGTGCGCCCTTGGAAGGACAAGTGGAGATTTTCCGCGGGGGTGCGGCCTTCGGAAGCCCGGGCCGCCCTGACGGATCTCTGTGGTCGCTCCTCACCCAGGGGAACTGCCGCCGTCGTCGCGTGACGCCTATGTTGGCCATGTATGCCACTGCGACGGTGGTGGTGACCGTCGCAGCTGGCACCCGGTGCGCCTGGTATGCGTTAAGGGGTCCTCTGGATTCCCAACGCAGCTATGATTTTATGCGCCACAAAAAAACCGAATAAAATGAAAACAATTTTAAATCATTTTTGGCGTAACCACAGTTTTGTGAAAAAACAATTTTGACCTTAAATTCAAAAAAGAACTCGAAGTGTGTCATTGATGCCACCCTAAACCACATGAAATGAAATTCTTCTGCTCTTTCGCCGAGCATATCCGGCAACATTAATGTTTTTAAAAACGTCATGAGAAAAGGTTCTTCCATTTCTTCCTTATCCCAGATCAATGCTACAGAAACAGCCCTACTATTTGGTGGGCACTGCAAACAAATTGCTTGAGCAGCCACCCCCAAAATCCCTTCATTTTGCCAATCGGGATCAGAGTTCAGAGCTGATTGTACAATAACGCAACAAGTGGCACTGGTAGCGCATGTGACATGTAAAATTACCCCCTATGTTTCAGCACATTTCACAAACCTTGCTGTCCATTAAAGACCAATAAAACAGGCGTTCCTGAACTGGCGTTCCTGCACTGTGTGCGCACGGCGCATTAATCAGACAGTTTCTTGGAAGATCACCTTGAAGAACAACTACCACTGGAGAAGCACACTTCTGCAGCGCAAAAAAGACAAAATGGGACACACATAGCAGTTGTTGCGACCTACATAAGGAAATATCCTACCTTTGACACAGCGGAATGCAGCGTGGAAAAGCGCACGGAATCAAGGTTCAGAGCTGTCGAGTGCTACGATGATCCCACAGTGGTTGTGGTAGTGCATCTGACACATGAGGATTGACTGAATCTGAAGGTAGGTAGGTATGGTAGGTGCACTCGGTCGTGGAGAGGCGCCCCATGGTTCCCCCTGGCGTCGCCCCTTTGACAAACAGGAAGAGGTTCCGCGCGTGAAGAGGGGAGGCGGCTTACTTCCCGCTAGACCTGACTGGTGGCCTGCAACAAAGCGGCCCCGGGCAACACCGGGAGGGCTGATTGCCGCCAGCGTGACTGCTTGTCTCGCCGGGAGGGTGTGCCCCCGTGCTTGCGCACGTCCCCTCCTTTGGGCTGAACCCTAGAGGTTCACTCGACTTCGTGGCGTATCCCGTTCCCAAGGCAGGCATGCATGTTCTTGGTACTGGGGTTCTGAGGCGCTTGGGTGTCGCACGCTCCGCCTGGAGTCCCTAAGCAGCGCAGGCTTTAGGATGCAGCCTTACCCCCGGGCTCTGGATCTCGTTTGGCCGTTTCAACTGCATGGCACGGGCTGCCTGGGTGCCCAGGCTATGGACACGCGGTTTCCTACTGTTGTGTGGTGTTTGTGTGTGGGTCTGGGTTGTGTTTGGGCTCGGGTTTCCGCTGCACCCCGCCACTCCTGGCTGGGGTGATGGGGTGGGTGTGTGTTTGTGTGCCCGCTCCGCTTGTACCCCACCACTCCTGGCTTGGGTGTGTGGTGTGGGTGTGTGTGCTTGGGCTCGGGTTTCGGCTGCGCCCCGCCACTCCTGGTTGGGGTGTTGGGGTGTGTGTGTGTTCCCGTGCGCGCTCCGCTTGTACCCCGCCTTTCCTAGCTGGGGTGTTTGGTGTGTGTGTGTGTGTTTGGGCTCAGATTTCGGCTGCACCCCGCCACCCCTGGCTGGGGTGCTGGGGTGTCTGTGTGCTTGTGTGCGCGCCCCGCTTGTACCCCGCCACTCCTGGCTAGGGTGTGTGGTGTGGGTGTGTGTGTCTGGGCTCGGGTTTCGGCTGCGCCCCGCCACTCCTGGCTGGGGTGTTGGGGTACGTGTGTGTTCGTGTGCGCGCTCCGCTTGTGCCCCGCCACTCCTGGCTGGGGTGCACGGCGTGGGTGTGTGTGCTTGGGCTTGGCATTCGGCTGCGCCCGCCACTCCTGGCTGGGGTGTTGGGGTGTGTGCTTGTTCTCGTGCGCGCTCCGCTTGTACCCCGCCACTCCTGGCTGGGGTGTGCGGGGTGGGTGTGTGTGCTTGGGCTTGGGTTTCGGCTGCGCCCCGCCTCTCCTGGGTGGGTTGGTCGGGTGTGTGTGTGCTCCTGTGCCCGCTTCGCGTGTACTCACCACTCCTGGCTGGGCTGTGTGGTGTGGGTGTGTGTGTTTGGGCTCGGGTTTCGGCTGCGCCCCGCCTCTCCTGGCTGGGTTGTTGGGGTGTGTGTGTGTTTGTGTACCCGCTCCGCTTGTACCCCGCCACTCTTGGCTGGGGTATGCGGTGTGCTTGTGTGTGCTTGGGCTTGGGTCTCGGCTGCGCCCCGCAACTCCTGGCTGGGGTGTTGGGGTGTGTGTGTGTTCGTGTGCCCGCTCCGCTTCTTCCCCGCCTCTCCTGGCTGGGATGTATGGTGCGTGTGTGTGTGTTTGGGCTCGGGTATCGGCTGCGCCCCGCCACTCCTGGCTGGGATGTTGGGTTGTGCCTGTGTTTGTGTGCCCGCTCCGCTTGTACCCCGCCACTCCTGGCTGGGCCGTGCGCCGTGGGTGTGTGTGCTTCGGCTTGGGTTTCGGCTGCGCCCCGCCACTTCTGGCTCGGGTGTTGGTGTGTGTGTGTGCTCGTGTGCCCGCTCTGCTTAGACCGTGCCACTGCTGGCTAGGGTGTGCGCCGTGGGTGTGTGTGCTTTGGCTCGGGTTTCGGCTGCGCCCCGCCGCTCTTGGCTGAGGTGTTGGGGTGTGTGTGTGTGTGTGTGTGCCCGCTCTGCTTGTACCCCGCCACTCCTGGCTGGGCTGGGCGGTGACGGTGTGTGTGCTTCGGCTTGGGTTTGGGCTGCGCCCCGCCACTCCTGGCTGGGGTGTTGGGGGGTGTGTGTGCTTGTGTGCGCGCTCCGCCTGTACCCCGCCACTCCTGGCTGGGGTGTGTGGTGTGGATGTGTGTGCTTGGGCTCGGGTTTCGGCTGCGCCCCGCCACTACTGGCCAGGATGTTGGGGTGTGTGTGTGTTTTTGTGCGTGCTCCGCTTGTACCCCGCCACTCCTGGCTGGGGTGTGCGGCGTGGGTGTGTGGGTTGGGTGTTGCCTGGCACCTGTTCCTGTGCCGTGGTTCGTTGCGTGATGTGCGTGCTGCCCGGGTTCGGGGCACCCGGTGGCCGTTGTTGCTGGACACCTGTTCGTGTGCCGTGGTTTTGGCCGGCGACGTGCCTCTCTGGCGTGCCTTGTGGCCCAGCGTTGGTGCGCCGCGCATTGTCCGGTCCGGTCGATCTCGGTGCTCCGGTCGGCTTTCCCGATGCCCTGGTGCCTTTCTCCATCCCGGGCGCTTGCGCCCCCGGATTTACTGGGCGGCTGCGCGGGGCACGTGGAGGTCAGCCGAGAACCGGGCTCTTTGTGCCTGCCGCTGGCCCCTGCCGAGGCAGGGGCTCTGGCCTCGCTCCGCGTCGTACCCGTTCGGGGCCCTGCGATGGGGTTTTGCCTGGCGGGTCCCTCAGGCGTTGGTCTTGGGCTGCGTGCGCAGCGTGGTTCATGTGTGTGGACCCGGTCACTGACGCGTCCAGTTTCCTGTACCGCCCGTGTTTCGACAGGGGACCCAGCCGGTGCACCGGGGCCGTTTCGTGTGGACGCCGACACCTCCCCTTGCGGGTCAGAGGACGCCACGCCCGGGTCCCGCGCGTATGTGCCTGCGCTTGCTTTGCTTGGTGAGGTCGGCCCGGCCAGCCTCCCGGGCGCATTCTGGTGCGCCTCACCTTTTCGTGTGGCTGCTTTGTCCTTGTTCTTTGTGTGGCCTTCTCCAAGCTTGAGTCGCCCTGTTTGCTGTGTGATTTCTTGTTTTTATTTCCCTTTGTGCGCCCCCTTTGTCTCCGGCGTTCCGTGTTTTACCGCCCTAGGTGCCTTGGGCCTTGGCGTCTTGTGACTGAATCTGAAACCAGGTACTGCAGCGGGAGACTACCAAGCTTGTAGGCCTCTCAGTGTAGATCAGGCTAAAAAAAAACAGCGGTGTGAAAATCGAAGGCTCACATGCCGCCAGGACCTGGGACTTGTTACCTCGTCCTATAGCATCATTTACATGCTTTTACAGGTTTTACGTGTCAATTTTTGAGGAGTTTCATCCATTTCTGGGGACTTTTCACAGTTTCTGTGGGACGTTGGAGTCATGTGCAGATCCTGACCCACATATGGGCCTGAAGAGGGACACCCACTGCCAAGCGGTTGTCCTGGACATCTGCTGCATTACTTTGGTGTGATCGATCCTCCCGAAGGATTGCACTAAGGAGGGGAGTGGTGCGGTACCCTGGACACCATTGGGCCATAGGGTGAATATCCAACCTTCCCCCGTCATCCACGGCTATTCCCTGTCCTGCTTGTGGGGAAAAAATTTCTCCAGTGCTATGGGAACTGGCATGGGACCGATCTCGTCCCTAACCTTCCAAATCGAATCTCCCCCCTTTGCCTTCCTTTCATACCCCTTCCGGATGGCCAGATCGCTTCCTTTGTGTAAGCGGCTTACAACGGTGTTTCCGGACACATATGGGGGCGAAAAAGCCAAGTTTGTATCGTGCAGACGCTAACTTTGTGTACTTGTGAGCATGAACGTAAATAACATATCACAATGCTCACAAGACCAAAAGGCCGAGCCTTTTTTCTTATTCTGGAGCTAACTCATGGATGTCTCCACGTAATTTTATGTGTACCAAAACATGGTCGTTTGAAAGACGACTTTTTCTCTAAAGTTTGGCTTAAATGGCCGTGACTCCAAGGCTTGTTCTGGAAGCCAATGGTGATATCAGCCTCGAATCAAGGCAACATGAAAGGTAGAGAGCACAAAAAAAAACGGGCATAGCTTGTTTGATTTTTCCAAGGTCATCTACTATTTTGTATAATGTTGCCATGTGAGCACGAGGGTAATTTCTGCCTTTTTGCACACGTGCCCATATGCATGCGGGATGGACTTGGGATCAAGGGAGGACTCGACCCATAGTAAGCATGTTAGTGAACATTTACTATGTGTCCTTCAATTTGGGTATATGCCATATTATATGGGCTTTGGTATTCAATGGGTATATATGTCCCAATATTGACATTTTAGCCATTTCCCCCAACTTTCGTGTGCTCCAGGAGTCGAAGTGTTAAAAATGGTTTTCTTGTGCTTCGAACCCGAACTATTGTTGATAGAGGGACTGAAAGCTTTGGGTTGCTTCCATGCAAAAGCCTAAAATCCATCTCCCTGGGGAACCGGGGATACCATTTTTGGAGTACACGTTTTTCGTACGACCAACCCTCTTTTGGGCCACAATGGCCCGCAACTCAATCTCTCCCTTATTGTTTGGTCCGAGGTTGTGTGTGTCCAATATCCAAGGTTAGGGGCGATTCAGAAAGGGTACATGAAGCCGCCTCAGATAGGCTATGTCCCCATGTTTGCTCTCCTAGAGATGGGAGAACCATGCGTGACCCAATATGGGGTATGTTGCTTTTTGCCATTTTTCGTGTATCCACTAAGAGGAAAAATGACTGGAGACGACCACAATGGTTGCTGAGGGGCATATATTAGGAACTAATTACGATGTGTCTATAGCATCTTTAGTCAGATTATTGCTCGCCATGGGAATAGAGATATGGCATCGCGAGTGTAGGCCCTTTCGGGCATAATTCCCTGTTTTTGCCATTCTGGGCCAAATTGGGATCACAATGTCTCCATGGAGCAAGGGAGCTACCCAGAAACCTAGTGCCATTCGTGTAGCATTTGAGCAAGTGTCAATTACCCTATGTTTTCGTATTTGCTCCTCCAGCCTAGCCGGAGTTGTGCAACTTACGCTGCGTGCCAGGTTGCCCAATTTTGCATTTCTTGCTGTTCTCTGCCCCATCGTGCGACGATCCCCTTGGGGACGAGTAAGCAGCCAACGTGATAGCAATCCAAACCGCGATGCACAAGACAAAAAAAGAATATAAAGGCCCGTGAATCAAGGCTTGGCTTGAAAGAATTGCAGTCAGAGCCGACCCTGGCCGGCAGCCAAAGAAGGCCGATTTTGCCAATTCTGGCATCCTGACCCCGCGTGGCAACCTCGTGGCGCCAAGATGCCAGGGAGTCTGGGGGAACCAAGTTGCATAGGGCCTTTCAAGAGATTGTACTGGAAGGGCATAGGGTTGGTTGCTACGCCCCTGCCCTCGTACCTTCCGATTGAGGGGTCAATTTCGGAATTTATTGAGCGCAAGTCAGAATAGACTGAAACAGCCCATTTTCAGCCCCCAACTCCTAAGGGACAATGGCGGGGTCGTATCTCCGGCTCAGGGGGGTTGGGATCAGCCATCAGTGCAGCATGGAGGATGAGTCACCATTGGTTCGCCTTCGAGCTTACTGGCTTCCTGGAACTCACCCGTGATTGGTTGGGACGCCCCTCCCCTGTCATTGCTCTAGAGTCAAATCCCAGCAGGCCCCTGGGTTGTGTTTGAACCCCTGTACCTGCATGCCACTGAGGAGGTGGGACCTAGGGACAGGATATGGTTAGGAACTGAGTCTCTATTGCCCTGAGGCGCCCTCACCTCAGTCCATGGCTTAACCCACCGGTGTACATACCTTGATGTAGTTGTGTACATACTTTTATTTTGTTTCAGAGTGGCAAGGATCCTAGAATGCTTTGTTCTCTGGGCATGCCCCTGTGAGTGCAGTGCTTTGCCTGCCTGCTTGCTTGCGTGTCTGCCCCAGGGTGCCCCCTGGCCAGACTCACCACTGGAACACGTCAACATCTTCAGGGACAGCTCGAATGGTACTGCGGTATCTGCTCGGTGTAGCCTAGCATACGACTGATAATGATGAATACTGCAAAATGTAATAACTTTGCAACACCGAATCCACAGCCCCAATGCAACAACAGAATCCAAGCCATCAGTGATACTAAGTCTAACTGCAATTAAGGTTCACGCATGTTGTGTCTATGAAGATAATGGAAGACCGGCATGCAATATACAGCTGATGATCACAACGTAGCAATGCAATAACAATGCATTCGATCACATGTGAATATGCTGCAGCGCTACGCATGGGACTAGGCTACAGAGACACTGTGGCTCATTACTCCCTCCCTAAAATACCGGACACACGGGTGGAGGGTATGAAAAAGAGCAAGAGTAGGCTACAGTGCCCTGACCCCTGGCATAAAACCCCACTACAAAGGTAGGTAGTGTGGGTCTGCACCCTTGTTGACCCGGTACCATACAAGCTCGCACACGCCCGCCTATAGGCACCACACAACCGCGCTCACACTGCCTTGGTACCACACACCACAGCAATGCGCACACAGGCAGCGACATGGCACCAAGTGGTGCGCACACCCAAAACGGGTAAACACCTCCCGGTTCGCGGTTCACAGAAATTTCAGCACAGTGTTTGACTGAGCAGCATTCTTGATGCACGGCCAGTGTTGGATGAATTGACAGTGCTGAATCAATTAAACAGAAATAGGTGCAATTGGCGCTCCCCATGCACACCAACTCGGGTACAAACTGAGCAATCCCGGACCTGGTTAGGGTTAGGGTTACTACAGACGAAAAGAGCTGAAATGACGGAAGTCCAGACAAAAGCGCAACCAAGACAAAGTGCACCATAGGTAGTAGGTTGGTAGGTCATGTCGGGAGCTTTGGCTCACCCACCCACGGTCCTACGTCACGTGCCCCCACAAAGCGGCTCCCCCATGGCAAGGAAGGGCTCGGTCGCGGCGAGCAGTACCCTACTGCGGGTTCTGCCCAAAGAGGTAACCCATTCTCAACCAACATCTCACATTCCTCTTCTTTGGGCGGCTGATATGTCGGGGTCGGTCAGATCGCACCTCCTCGTCAACCTCTGAATTCCGGGGCCCAGAGGCCAGGAGTCGGGCCAGAGGCCTTGTCCTGCAAGCAACCCCAGCCTGGGTTGGATTTCAGTAGGCGTGAGAACACTTGAAGAACCATGTGCTACAGGATTTGCATGCCGTGTCGCATGCTCACGCCTCTTGACTCGGTCGAGCTTGCGCTCACCCAGGGGGCCGGGGGTTTGAAGTAGTTCTTTGTCGTTGGTCAGTCAGTTGTATACTGGTAGGGTCAACGGTGTCCCGTTGTTTCTGTGGGCATGGTCGTCTGGAGGTGTGGTGCACTTTGGTGCCCCCTACCCGCGGGACGCCGTTCCTGTTTGGACCCCTGCACGCCTGGCCGGTTTCACGTTCGTCGGCCTGAGTGTGGTCCGTTTGCGGTCCGGATATGGTTTCTGCAGCCGTTTGGCTGGTGCTTGGTCGTGTTTGCTGCCTCGTGGTCGGCTTGTGCGTTGTCTAGTCTTTGTCGCTGTAGCCGGTGCTGGCACATCCGGATGTCGTCCATGTTGTCGTCTTCGTCGGTTCTCGGTGTCAACATGTTTGTCCTCTCGGATGTGGTGGTCCCTGTGCTGTGACTCGGGTGCGCTAGCCCTTTGCTGCCTTCCAAGAAAACACTGATCTGTTTACCACCACCATTAGACCCCTGCGGCATGCAAAACTCCGCATCTCGCATTGGATCGTTTTTGCCAGTGCTTTTGCACTCCAGGTCCAGTGTGTGTCTGTGCTATATGTACAGTACTGTCGGTAACAACCCCCCTCCGGTCGGTGTCCCCGTATCTTGCGCTCCCTTGCTCCCCATGGGAGCCTGGGGGCGCCTGGTGTGCGTGGTGGTCCGTGCCCCCAGGTGCGCCGTCTTCTATCCCGCCCTCCGAGGACCGTGCCTTGTCAACCCACACCGTGTTGTGCCCCTTTGTGCTTGCGTCGGTGCCTGTCTCAGCTCTGGCTCGGTTGTGCTTGCCTGTGCCGGCCCCTTATGGTGGTTTGGCATTCTGGCCTGGCATTGCACTGGTCAGTGCGGCCTGGTGGTGCCTATGACCCTCCTTTCCCTGGCATACTTGTCCCTCAATACTGTGTCCCGGTCGATGATTTTCTGGAAGGTTATGTGCGTTGACGTTCGCCTGATGTAGCGTTCCTGAGTGTTGTCGCCGGGGGCTGGCGGACCGGCAGATGTGTGGCTGGCAGGGCCGCCTGTGCCCCCCCGATGGATTCCGGGTCCAGTCTCAAATTAAGGGGGGGGGGGTCGTGCGCGGGCTGGAGAGGGTCGCCACGCCCTTTGGTACAATGCGCTTGCCTGCTTTGGCGGTCCCCTGGGTGTAGGCTCGTGATGGGTTCTGTGCATCCGTCAGTGACGGGGCCTGTCAGCCGTGGTCACGCCCGGTGTAAACGTTGTGGTGCAGGAGGGTTGCGTCTCGTGCTCGATGATGTCCCTTGGTGCCGGTGCGGATCTCGGGTCCCCTGAGGGAGTGGTCCATCCAAAGGACAGACTGGAGGGGAAGGTGCTACGGTTAGCGCCTTGTTCGCGCCGTCTGTCCCCTCATCACATCGCGACAGGGTTAGTGGGGCCGGCCTGCGCCTGTGCGCTCTGCAGGGCGCGTTCAGCCGTGGATAGTGTTCACGGCGTCCAGCCTGTGCGCGTCATGGGTGTGCGTGGTGCAATGGGCTGCCGCCGGTACCTCACGGGCATGTGCCATGTCATAACGTTAGGCGCTCCGCCCCGTAGTGGTTGGGGGTTTTTTTGAGAGGGTCTTAATGGTGCCGCGTCGACGCCCCACCCTGTTGGCGGGCAGTGCAGCCTCTTTGTCTGTGTTCTGTTGGTGCGGTGTGTGGGCCGCGTGGTGGTCTGTGCTGCATCCTAGGGGTTGTGATGATCAGCATGTCATCGCAGAGCGGGGGGGCCTGGTCGTGGCCTGTTGTCGGTCAAGGCATCCCGGGGTTACCCGGATGCCAGACAAGGGCGTCCCACACGAGGGCTGCATGCGCTGCTCGTTCTTCATTCTCCGTGCGGATGGTGGGCGACACCCGTCCCGCAACCACCGCCCCGATCTGGTGGATCGCAAAGACAGGCCACAAGTGAGCTGTGGCGTGGGGGATCACCCGGTCGTTGGCCCAAATTCACAGCCCCAATGCAACAACAGAATCCAAGGCATCAGTGATACTGCGTTTAACGGCAATTAAGTTTGTGGCACGTTGTGTCTATGAAGATGATGGAAGATCGGCATGTAATATACAGCTCATAATGATAACTTAGGATTTCAATAACAATGCATTCGAACACATGTGAAGATGCTGCAGCGCTACACATGCAACTATGCCACCGCGGCACTCTGGGCCATCACATCCCCGGCCCCCCATAAAGACCCGGCACACGGATGGAGGGTATGAAAAGAGCAAGAATGGGATACAGTGCCCTGACCCCTGGCATGAAACCCGAAAAGCCAGGTAAGTAGTGGGGTGTGCCCGCTTGTTGACCCGGCACCATACAAGCTTGCACATGACCGCCTATAGGTACCACACACCTGCGCTCACACTGCCTTGGCACCACACACCACAGCGCCGGCCACACAAGCAGCAACATGGTATCCAGTGGTGCGCACACCCGAAACGGGAAGACACCTCCTGGTGCCCACACAGAAAATGCAACGGACACAAGCAGGGCACACACGTACAAGAACCGGACAGGTTCCACAGATAGAGATGACGGACAGTGTTTGATCGCGCGGCAGTGCCGATTTACCGACGGTGTTTGACTAAGCAGCAGTGTTGATGCACCGCCAGTGATGGATGAATTGACAGTGCTGAATCAATGAACCAGAAATAGGTGCAATTGCCGCTCCCCATGCCCACCCATTCGGGTACAAAGTGAGCAAATGCGAACCTGGTGGTGATAGTGGGGCGAGACCACAGGCTTAGTGCCAGGTTTTGCAGGCAGGAATTGCAACAGTACAGAACAAAGTAGCTGAAATGACTGAAGTCCAGATGACGACAGCGCCACGAAGACAAAGTGCACCCTAGCCCTTCCTACAGACCCAATTCATACAGGCCACTAGCACCACAAGGCACACAGCCCCGCAACCCCGCGACAGGCACACGGATTTGCACAAGGACCAGAGAAGTCCCCCTGGCGCCACAAGGCGCACAGAAACAGCACCACTGGTGCCACAAGGCACAAAAGGGCTCATTGGGGAGAGCCCTGCACAAACCGAAGCTGGTTCTGCTCCCATCTGATTGCACTGATCTTTACTTCAGAAGTTTCAGAGAATTCAGGTATCATTTCAGTAGAATTCAAAATATATATGATTTATATACCAAAGGATCCAGGTCAGAACTCTGGTTCAAATGAAGCCTGCTGTGTGTGCGCGCGCCTTTCTCGTGTTCCTTGTTGTGTGCACGTGCTATCTGTTCTTCAATGCGGGCCGATGGTCTGAAGGTTCTTCCCAATGGGTGCTAATAGTGCTAGATTCTATCCTGTTACTGAAATGGATGCAAGTCGGAAGCTAGGGCAACTAATGTGGATGATAGGAGGCTCCGAATGGACGTCTGGCTAAACCATGGTGTGGTGCCTCCGCCCACACCGGCAGGACCCGTAAAAGGAGAGTGGTACGCGTTAATGGCCGTATTTGCTCCGCCTTTTGCCACACGTACCCGTATGGGGGATCACGAGTCCCTTGACACTGGAGAAGCCCTAGTGGAAGAGGAGTTGAAGTGGAAGTGGCTGGGCCTAGGCGCATGGGGCGGGAAAAAAGTAACTCGATCCTTGCTCCACCATGAATGTCTTCTACTTCTATTCATTGTCCTTTCTTTGCCTTGCGTGTGAGTCATGGTAAATCAATCTTTGGAGATGGTGTATGTCGAACCCGCTGTGTGCACTTGCAGTGTCTGAACATCCTAAAGGTGGAGAACTGCGCCTATGCCCTGGCCATCTTACTTCATTGACCTTCGGTGAATTCATATCATTGGTTGAACACGTTTGGTGATCCACTATCCCTCCTTTGTCAGCTTGCAGTATGGCATGAGGATAGCTCATTTGATTTGCCAGGTGGGTGTAGGGATACATTGCAATCGCTCGGGGAAGAATGCCGCTTTCCGACTGCCAGCCTTTGAACATTGCAACGAAAGTTTCGGAATATGACGATGTTGCCAGGCTAGCGCCAGCAGCTGTATATTCCGGTAAATTCCGCCGCAATCTTGCTAGTGCGCATCAATGTCAGAGTGGATGAAATCAATGGTTAGGAAGCCGACACTCCAGAAACCAATATCAAAGGCCAAAGGCGACAGTTTGGCACTACGTTTTCTGCAGCTTAAGTGCCGCATTGTCTCTGTTGCCTGTTTCCGCCCGCAGGCTATATAAATGGGCTTCTGCGCGCAGTGTGGTACGCAGGCTGCAGATGAAGACGAGTTCTGCCGCAGTTGTGGCCACAAGTTGCCAGCGGCATTGGAGGGCGAGGTATTCTATTTTGCTTGTCCTGCATGGTGCAGCAGCTTGGTGCAGTGGTCTCAGTGCATAAATATATGTGCTACAGGAGCCAGAAGAAGCATCCGGTCCACCACCACAGCCTCATTTGGAGGAGGCGCCAATGGAGGAGAGCCAATAGTCGCCGCAACCAACAGTGCAGCCACAAGAACCTGCTGTAAAGGGGCAGAAGACCCTCACTGCTTTTGGAGTTACCCAAACCTTCGTTTGTCAGAGAGATGGTGCAGTATACGCAGTGAATGAGCCGCCAACTGTGAAGAGGGCGGCCCTTTTGGCATGTCCTTACGTGGGATGCACACAGACCTTCAGCCACGCGCCTGCCTTAGCTGCGCACAAGGACAAGCACATCAGATGAGGTATTCTGCCGGGCATGAGGAGACGCGTTCTTTCGTTGCACTAGTCTCGTGGGAGCTAAATGGTGAAACCATCGGGCATGGGCACTACTGTGTTGCCGAGGAGTGGCGTTCCTTCGTCGCGCTATTTATGTGAGACCTAAATGCTGAAGCTGTCGGGCACGGGCACTGCTGTGTTGCTGAGGAGACGCATTCCTTCGTCGTACTACTTACGTGAGACCTGAATGATGAATCCGTCGCGCATGGGCACTGCTGTGTTGCTGAGGAGACACCTTCCTCCGTCGCGCTACTTACATGAGACCTAAATGGTGAGCCTTCGCGCTTGGGGACTGCTTTGTCGCTGAAAAGTGAAGCCGTTGCGCATGGGGACTGCTGTGTTGCTGAGGAGATGAGTTCTTTCCTTGCGGTACGCCATCAAAGCTAAATGGTGAAGCCGTCGCGGACGAGGCCTGATGAATGATGTTGCTGAATGCGTCTACTTGCACATGGGTGTGCAGGAGATGTGCTGCGTAAGAAGACGACCCCTTTGACCCCTATCTTCAAGTTCACTGCCCGCTGTGCTGTGGAGGAACATCAGGCTGCGGAGGAACCTTAGGTCGCTCAGGTCGCCTCTTCCTCTTCCTTATCCATGCCAGTCTCTTCCTCCTCCTCATCAATGCCAGCCTCCTCCTCCTCCTCATCCGCAACCAAAGGCAAGGGTAAAAGGCGCCAGGGAAACAAGGAGATGCCAGTCAGAACAGTATATAAGCTGAAGTTTAAGCTTCAGGTTGTCAATAAGTTGCGCCGTATGGAGGAACTCAAGAGGTTGAAGGAATTGGACAGCCCACAGCAAACTGTTGCTGATGTGTTTACCATATCACAGAGTCTTGTTTCTAAGTGGGGTGCAAAGAAGAGGAAATTGAAAGAGGCCCTGAAGAAAGGGTGGGGCAGGCAGGAAGCGAATCAGTTGCATTGTGTAGCAAAGACCAGGTAAATATCCCCTTTTGGAAAAACAGCTGTACACTGATATCCGACGAAAAGGGCTAAGGACTTGAGGGTGACCACAAAATGTATCGGGATACACATTAAAAGACTGATCAGTAGGAGCATGGTGACGATGCACCAAAGGATTGGAAATCCACCCTTTCCCTGGAGTTTCCTGGAGGTTCACATTTTGCCGCAGGTGGGGCAATTCCTTGCGTTGGAAGACTAACAATAGGAAGCCCTCGTCTGACCGCCTTCCAAAAATCAAGAGGTGGCACGCCCGCCTCGTGAAATGCTTGGCCAGTGGTAGGCAGTTGTGCCCCATTTTTGGACAATGGCCCCTCAGCCACAGGTTTGACGTTGACCAAGTGCCCTGCCATTTTGGAAATAAAGACCCTGTCACACTGCACTGTCGGGAGAATGGTCCACGGGTCAGGTTGCCCCCCAACAGTCGGACTGATGTTAAGAGGGACTGCAGCCTGCAGCTTTGCCGCAGATTCATTCTTAAAGGGGGCGTGCAGCCAAAGGCAGGGATTGTGTTCAAGGGCAATGGGCAGATAATCCCTAAAGTAGAGACTGATCAGTATGACAACAGAGTTGTAGTGTTTTGACAGAAAATGGCACGGGCCAATGAAGAAAATGCATGTGAGCGGGTCCTGCGGGTTATCAAGCCGTTCTTGCAGTCGATCAACCAACCAGAGGAGTTTTGCCTGTTTTCCCACATTTTGTCAGCACAGACCACTGCACGATTGTGGCGCCTCCTGCGGCGTAAGTGCAACACAAAGCAGCACTTAGAACCAGCAGAATGCACTGATGAGATTGCTGTGATTGATGCAGGGGTGGGAAGAATGTCTAAGAATCACATGCACAGGGCGTATGATGAGTGGTTGGAGGAGGAGGATAACAATGATCGTATAGTGAATGGACAGGTCCCTGTTTCAGGATTTTGGTGACAAGGTGGCTGAGCAATGCTTGGGACCACGTTTGTGCAAAGATGGATTTTGACAGGTTGGCCCTGAGAGCTGGTTCAGGCTTGGCAAAAGAGCTCACCAGCCAAAGTAACATTAATCTCCAAGGTTTGGAGGAGGAGTACACTTTCAGTTTGGATGATGGTGGTGATGTTCGATCTGAAAGTGATTTCGAGGAGGAAGATGAAGAGGAGGAAGATGAAGAGCAAGACGATGATGCAAATGAAGAGGATTGCGGTGATGATGAAAATCAGGTGAATGAGGCTGATTCAGATGGGGCATCGGAGGGTGCAGATGTGCTTGGGCCCGTGAATGTTGACCAACACGGGCATTTCGTAAAGCCCGCATGGGCTGAGATAGTCCCCCAACCCCCCGAGGACATGGCAAAGCACAACTTGAAAAAACTCAAGTTGTGCATTGCATTGGATTACGGCCGCGAAGTGGGTAGGAGATTGGCCTTCTTTCAAATCTTTACCTCATGGGGACCCACAAGGGTGAATATGTCCTGAATTTGGAAGGGGTGTTGTGGTAACAAGCATTGCCTCCCTTGGAGGAATATGGGCCAAGGGGAAAATGGGTGTTATTGCAAGGCACTCCCCCTTGAGGACGAGACGCACAAGAGTTGGAAGTTTGTGGACATACATGTGTTGGCAATTTCTTGCATGTGCATGTAGCATGTGTTCGCATTTTTTTGCATGTGATAGTCGCATGAAACAAGGAGCATGGTACCTCCGCCCTAGAGGTGGTAGGGGTGACCTTCTTGTTTCATGCACATGCCAGGTTGATGAAATCATGGAATACGGACGAAATTACTAGGCTGCACATATTCTTAAAATTTTTGAAATTTTTTGTAGCCTGCATATTCTTAAAATCATATTCTTCCTGGAGCAGTGGCACTGTAATCCCCAATCAATGTCGGACATTCTCACTTCAAGTGCATGCATGCTCGCATGGGTCATGGCTGGGCAAAATTCGTTTTCCATATGCATGCACCGATTGGTAATGGCTAGCCTACGGTCTCTGGATTGGGTTGTGATGAGGTTATCTCTCTTTGGCCATAGGATGGTTGCGTTCTGTCTCTTAGGGCATGGATTTATGAGGGTCTCTCTGTCAGGGCTTCGACTCGGGCAGGACCATCTCTCTCAAGGCCCGGATTGGGGCGGGACCATCCCTCTTTCAGGCCGGACTATCTCTTCTTTGAATAGGACAATCTTAGCATGGATGTGCTCTCATTGGATCCCGGATATCTCTCAATGTGCACTCACTCTGAAGGCCAGGTCTAGGTCTCTTCATGTGACCTGGGATATCTTCTTACCCCATCCCTCTCTAAGTAGCATTGAATTGGTTCGGTTTCACAGAATCATACAGATAGGCAATATTGATGTCACATTTCCATGTGTGGATGGTTTCTAATGCACATGACGATTCGTGTTTGCCAATGCCTTCGGTTCCCAAGGAATTAGGCATCAGGTGATGGGACTGAGTGGCATGTCCAAGCATGTGAGGGCATGAGGTATACGTCGTTCGTGTGTTGGCTTTACACTGTATTCCTTCTTTTGGTTCGCAACACTCTAACTCTAGGGAGCCCAGCAATTGCTTTATAGTAGACACTAAAAAGGTTAGCTTTGGTAGGCTGGTCCTTCTTGATGCCTTGTTCGCATGCAGCAAGTAAACGTGCTTAGTGTTTTCACCTGCTGTCCATTGTGTGGGTTGTTGCTGAGTGATAGGCACCCGTTGTTTGGTGTCAAGTACCCAGGCTTTGCAAGCGGGATCATATATGTGATGTGTCACACATGCCAGGTGTCAGGTATTGCTGTGGGGTCACTCTCCGGACTCATGCTTGGAGATCCTCATTGCAACCTCTTTACATGTGATCATCCATGACTCATGAGTGTGGTCAAGTTATGTAAGTGGCCATGCCGTACTTTGTGTTCATGGAGGCCATGGTGTCATGCTTGATCCGTGGTGAGAACACTTCTCATGTTGAGAACTGATGTTTCTCAATTCCAGTTTTGTCGTCTTGTAGGCAAGGGTGAGGATGGGCCATGTGGGGGCACACTTATGTTAAACCAAAGGATGCCTTTGTGTTGTGTATGATTTCCGTGTGGTGTGCTGCGATGCACCATACGGACTTTTTTGATGTAATTGCGTCATGCATGATGCCATGAGCCAATATCATTTTCTTAATGTCTAGAAACTAGGTTGTGTTAGCGTGGCGTCATATGTCCGCAGATAAACGCATAGTTCGAATTTGCATGGTATATAAAATCGATTCCTGGAATAGGGATGCAACATCGTCTTCGATCATCGCATATCTTATTCCAGGGCTACACCTCTACTTTGGTTTCTTCCTCTATTCTTGTCCGACATTGTGTTATTTGTTCCACTCTCCATGATCATGTCCATTTATTAATGTGGGTACAAATTACTCCATTTGGTGATCGATTTTTTCGACTTCCGTGGTCAATTTCACTCAATTTCATTGGTCAAGTATTTGGAATTTATTGCAAGGGCTGGCTAGGGTGTACCGACAGGATTTGTTTGGATTTCATAAAACGTGGAAGCATTGGTGAGGTCAAGGATGATGGGAGTCACGGGGAAGTTGGTGGAGAAATCTGGTATAGGCGGTAGAGCTCGCACTATGGCTGGGGCTGGTTCTACACACCTCCTCTATGGTAGCAGTGGTTTACTTGTCACCTACCGCCACCCGGGGAGCATGGGCCGTCATGAGCCCTTCCTGACTGGACCCCCACCCACCATTGACGATGCAATCCTGGAATCGTTGGTTGAAGAGCGAGAGGAAAGAAGAATAGGTAGCGGGACAGAGGACATCGTCGCGTTTTGTGAAGGAGCATCCCGAAAATGATGTCATCTCCGAGTACCCCCGAAAGAATCAGACAAGGTCACAACCTGCAGCAGCGGCTCAGAGACTAGGCGCTACCGCAAACAAAGTTCGCCAAAACCGTCCAACGGGGATGCGGAAGCTACAATGGAATTGACGCCGAGCCCCGTCTGCCGAATATTCAGTGCTGTGTCAGATTCCGAGGGATATCACACGTGCTACACTTCGGATAGTACCGCAATAGAGCCCAATTTGCCGGCTACACGGTCGCATACCGCTCCCAATCCTGAACTTGCTCATGAGGCAGAATGGGAATCATTATCTCAGAGGGCAGCCTCAACCCCTGTCCTGAGGCACACTGATTTCGCGGCGACGGGAGCGGCACCCATTGGCAAGGTGGGAAATGGTGAAGAGGATCGGAAGCTGGACAGTGTGGGGACAGGCAACAGGTGATGGGCGGAAGAGAACAGCGCGGAGCTCCGAAAAGCCACCACGAGACGCAGCCAGGATCGTGAAAGAGATGATCACCATCCTCGAGGGAACACCAAGGAGTCGGCGTGCAGGAAAGCTGGGAGTGAAGATCACTGCCGTTACAGGCATGTGGAGTTCCTCATCAGAAGTTATCCCAGCCGGGCAAAGATGCATTTATTCAGAGGATCAACAAATTGGAAGACACCATCTCTGGAATTCTTGTGGACCAAGCGGTCTTTGACAACGATCTGAAGACAATCCGGTCACATCCAGAGGACTGCGAGGCCAAGCTGGAGAGAATGCTGGTACAGCAGCAACGGGTGGCGGACAACATGATCAAGTACTTGGAGACAGTCCAAAACAGGATGAGGGGGTTGGAGAAGCGTGGAGGAGTTCCAATGATCGTCCTGGGCCCAGGGCCCGACGTGCCCCCGAATCCTGCCCCGGAAACGTTGCTGAGAGGGGTGACCACCTTGAGGACGGCAGCAGGAGGAGTGACACCCAAAGAGGGTCGCATGGAATAGGCCCCATATGGTCCGCCACGGGTTTACCGCTCATTATTGAGGAACATTCCACTATTCTCAGCCAGTGTCAACCTTGGGGAGAAGACACTGCAAAAGGGCTCGGCGATTGGTACGCCCAAGCGGGATACCTGTGACGAGGCCGTTCAGATCGACATGAGTAGACCTCCGGCCACCGCGGCAGTTGATGCCAGAGCTGCTTATGCGGCAGGTGTGCACAAAGAAGCGCTGAGATCAGCGACTCGCGTCGATGGTTCAGGTGGAAGAGCGGAAGATCCATGGGTGCATGACCCTCGAGGAGCAATATGGACTGTGGGATATCTGAGACTGGGAGAAGCTGAGCCCTGGGCGCGTGAAGACATGCAACGACCCGGGAAATGGGAGTTTGGGAGGAATTTGCCTCGGAGGCGTCACGGCCTCAGGTGTTGCAGATGCCGTGAGGACCGAAGACCTTCAGGGTGTGAAAATTCCCTACCATGACGCCAATCCTACCAACGTCGAAGAATTTCTCCTCGACTGGGGAGATTTACCCGAGGAAGTCGTGGGTGACATGCGGCAGGAGATCCCTGACAAGTGGGCATGCCGAACCTTTCCACATCGTTTGGCCTCGGAGCTAAAGGCGGATTTACGTGATCAAATTAGGGAGAAGAGGATCAGTACAGAGGAGAAATGCCTGGATTGGTCGGAGCAAGAAGAAAGAGTGGACGCTACTGACCAGAAGTCCGATGATCTTCGGTCAATACCCCCCAACTTTGAACGCGGAGAGTTGCGCTTGAGGAGTCTGAGGAGGTAGCCCCGCATGTACCGACGGCTTCTGAATCAAGTGGAAGATTGGTCAGAATGAAATGGGTTTTGCCATCTCCTGCCAGGTGAATTACCAGCGTACTGTAAGAAACGGGGGGAGGAAAAAAAAGAAGCGCGCAAAGATGCCAATGGAACTACACATTATGTTGCCGCAAGATCAGCATCCTCGTCTCATGCAGTATCTCCGGCAAAATGCGGGAGATCCGGACCAGATGATCTCAATGAAGAATACGGTCTATGTGGAGGAGATCGGGGACACGGTCGGGGGACGTCTCCTGCGGCTCAACAACGTCGAATGCAGATGTGGGGAGAGCCTGAGGATGCAGATGATCTCAGCCTGCATGACCCTGGACTCAATAGTCCAATACGTGAGCGTGGGATCGAAGCTAAATTCCGAAAACGAAGGTCACATTAAGGACTGTCACGGCCAGGGGAATCAGGAGCGCCGGGACGATCATAATTTTTCCGAAATCCAAGAGGATTTAACCGTCGGCGGAGACCGCAGTGGAGATCCCTACAGGCCCTGCCAAAGTGCGAGCTCTGCCGCCTATACCCAATTTCCCCACCCTCTACCTTGTGACACCCATCGTCCTTGACCTCACCAATGCTTCAATGTTTTATTGAATCCAAACGAAACCCTTGGCAACCCTTGCAGTAAAAGCCAAACACTTGACCAATAAGATCGAGTGAACTTGACGACGGAGGTCGAAATCATCGATCACCCAATGGAGTGATTTGTACCCACATTAATAAATCCCGAGTGACCCCTTTTGCACACCTTTGAGCGTAGCGGTTGAACAGCGGTTGAACCCAGTTGAACAGCATGTTGCTGTTCAACCCCCCAGTTGAACTCGGTTGAACGCGGTTGAACAGTTCAACTGGCCTATTGCGCCAATCGGTGGTTAATTGGTAAATGTAGCCTGTCCCACAATTTTGGTTTTGAGCTGTTCCCTAAAACCCAGTTAAAACCTGGAACCTACTACCAATGGGCAGGTGGTGGTGTGGTGACCACATACATGAAAACTGGAGCCGGCACGTGGTGGCCAACACGTGGCGGTAAAGGGAATGCACATGGTGTGTAGTAGTTGCCACCTGCTCGCTTTTTACTATATACATGACGCATTGAATTGGAGAATATTTAATTTCACCTTTGTGCAATATGGTAGTGTCACCAAAAATAACGTAACAATAAGAACAAATTAGAGCACCAAGAGATTCCCCATTGTGGTTTCTTACTTGTATGCAAGGATCCCCCTCATTTTACAATCAAAAATGCCAACGTCAAACTTGAAGCAATGTATTGCAGATCACTACACTGGATTACAATCAGATGAATTGATGAGTGATTTGGTCAACTTGTTCACCGCATCCAAGAGTGGTCGTACACTATGGGAACGCCTCAAGACTAGAATGGGTAGTGGGCGGCGTAGTCGACGCAATGACCGGAAGGTCATAGAAAGGGTGTTTACACCCAAGGATGCCGTCCGGTTGATCCTTGACTTGGAAATGCCGAAAAATAGGTGCTCTACATGTCCTACATGCATACCATGGTGCGTTGCATGTATGCAAGGAGTGTTCAACCGTATGCGAGATGCGTTCAAGTGTGCGGTTGAACACATATGAAACAAATGCGACTCATGCTTGTGCAACATGGAGTGCCTACCTAGGTTTCATGGAACTATCATGTATATGTCTTCTTCCACATGCAATTGTGGCCCCATTTACATGCTACCATCAAGTGTTTTTTCATGAAAACAACAAATTGAACATTCGTTAAAGTCATGTTCAACTGCCCGGTTGAACAAGTTGAACGATTTCAACCAACGCTCACGTTGTGCACCAACGTTCACGTTGTGCGCGTCACTTTGTTCGAATTAACATGCCTCAAATTTAGGGACAAGAATCTAATATCTTGGGCCAACCGGCGAACAGAAGCTGCCCAAGAAAAGTTGGATGTTCATTGGGTGCACCCATTTCCATCTTTCAAGCGTATGCACCGTGAATGGCAACGATTGGGTAAGGCGCAAAAATTGGAAACCACTATTCACAATGGCAAAGTTGGTGTACGATGGGACTTACCGCATTTCTTTAATTATGTCCCAACACAAAAGGAGCTCATGGAGTCCATGGACTTTCCAATGATCGATGGCGAGCAATTATTCGTCATCATAATTAGAGGCGACGGGTTCCCATGTGGCTCACGCCCATGGGTGCAAATTGCGATTGGCTTTGCCAATCACATGGAAAAAGCCCGCACTCTTCAATATAATTGGACATTGGATGTTGCATTGACATCTGAACATGACGACGAAGCAATGCGTGTCTTTTTTTGTGCCACGTTGCAACACATCCAAACTATCATTGATAGTGGATACATCCAAATGAATAATGTTTATTATCGTGCACGAATCATGTTGGGTGGAGACTCTCCATGGTTGCGTCTACTTTTAGGATTGTCGCCTTACTATGCCATTGGAAGCATCTACTCTTTTTCCACATGGTGTAGTAGGCGTGAACGATGGATGAACACTAAGGTGCGGCGCACAACGCACCTTGATGGAAAATTCCGCGCTTTGTACGATAAAGGTTTGGATTGCACTACGGCCAAAGGGTGCACTTCAAAACCAATGCTCCGCGTGGATGACCGCACACGGTTTAGTGGGGATATAGTAGAATCACTAAACTATATATTAGAAGACCACTTCTTATGCTCAAGTGGGCGTGGCGGTGGCCCCGGTGGGCGTGTAGCTCGTGATAAGCGCATGCTAAAACAAGCGCACGAAAGGATCTTTCTGGCAAAAGAGCTACCACGGTGGGAACGTACCAGTGCGGGTGGAGAATGATCAAACTCTAGGTGTGGGCTATGTGGTTTGTCGTTGGTGCTTCATACTTTATGCTCCGTGTTCCGTGTGCAACCGTGTTCAGCGGCACTTCAAGTTGTTCAACCGGTCGGTTGAGGTGTGCAAGCATGTTCAACCGCGCGAGTGTCTATTTTTCTTTGTTTTTAGGGGGGCGTCATGGAAGGACAACAAGCGTCGGCGCAACAAACGATTGGGCTCGCACTCATGCAGTTCTTACAAGCCGCACAAGGGGTACAAGGACCGCAAGCACCACAAGGTGCCCAAGTGCCGAGGGAAGGACAACGGTCAACACCGAACGTGACGGAGGCAAGTGGCACAGCGAAGGCAAGTGGCGCGACGAAGGCAAGTAGCGCGATGGAGGCAAGTGGCGCGACGGAGGCAAGTGCCGCGACAGAGGCAAGTGGCGCGATGGAGGCGATGGTGATGTCCCCATGTTCCTGCGTATGCATATGCCTCTACATTTGGTTGCAATGCGCCCTCACAACGTCGAAGCATGCCGGTGCTATAGTGTGTGGCGGTACGTCGTGAAACACGGTTGAACACGGTTGAACACTTCAACCGGTCGGTTGAACACGGTTGAACTCGGTTGAACTCTCTGCAACGCTTTTGCAAGGGAGATGGTGAAAGTGCAACGATTGGAGGAAAAACGCCGCCTCGACGAGAAGCGCCAAGAGGCACGTGAGAAGTTCGGGTTGCCAGCGGGATCTGCAGTACGGTGGGTGCTGACCGAGGGTCCAGACAAGCGCCACCGCATCGCAGTGGGCGCCGTGGCAAAGCCAACGAAGGACGACCCCAAGCCACGGAAGGGGGAGGAGATGTTGAAACTCCCCCCCCAATGGCCCGGAGAGCAGAGTGAGGCCAACGTCACGTGGCCAGTCATTGTGCGCCTCCGCCACACAGCGTTCACGAGCGAGGATGAGGCAAAGGCCATGTTGGCGAAGTGGGAGGAGAACATGGAGAAAGCGACCAAGGAAACCGAGAGCGGAGATGGTAGACATGGAGGCCACGACAAGGAAACCGAGAGCAGAGGTGCAAAACATGGAGGCCAAGACGCGGCAACCGAGAGCGGAGATACAAAAGATGGGGGTCAAGATGGGGCAAGCACGGAAGCAATCGCAAGCACGGAAGCAATCGCGGGAAGTACCACCAATGCGTCGGACAATGGCACCAAGGAGGACTCCGAGGAACCCATGAAGGAGAGCACTTCAAATGACGTGGACGATTCCAACAAGGAGGGCATGTCCGTGGAGGATTCGAGCAAGGAGGGCACGTCCGTGGACGATGCCAACAAGGAGGGCATGTCCGATGCCCTCAACAACCCCAAGGTGGAGCACGATGCCAAGGAGAATGAACGACCTCATGTTGGAGATGATGCAAAGGAGGAAGGTGGACCTCAAGACGGCATGCACGAAGGTGGGAGCGAAAGGGCAATGGCGAGCACAAGGGAGAAGGAGTGTGCGGATGATGGGAAGGAGGAGGTCGGACCGGAGAAGCAAGCGCTATGGGCCGTGGACTCAAAGTGACTAGCCGACAAGGTCCATGAAGCCTTACAAGGCTTGAAGGGATGGCTCCACAAGAAGAAACATGGAGGAGAGTACCGCCGGATCCTATGGGGAGCAACAAGGAAGTTTCCGACGTTTACACACGTGGGCATGTCTAAGAGGACACATGATGATGCACATGTTGTGCGCCTTGTAAATAATTTCCTCACGGTTTGTTTACCGTCCCTCAGTTACACCGCAATTTCCATCGTGTGGGGCAACGGATGTGCACCCATGGATGTACACAAACATCCAAGGGATGACTCCGCGTTGAGTGGGGTGGTGGCGGTGGGTGATTTCCGTGGTGGTGGTTTCTTTACTACGGCGTTGATGGGTGGTGGGGGGGAGGGGGGGGCGCAGCGTCAAGCATGGATGCAATGTGGGCGTCAAATTGTGCAAGGGGTTGTTGTGGATGCACGAAAGGGGGTGATTTTCAATGCGTGGCGTACGCATGGGCCGGAGCGATGGGAGGGTGAAAGGTATGCCATCGTGGCGTATACATCTATCGCGTGGCACCGCCTTCCCGCTCCGATGCGCACTGAACTCCTGGACCTGGGGTTCCCATGGTGACAGGCACTGGGATTGTTCATCCAATTTGACGTGAATTGTTGGTGCCGTTGTTGTGTGATTGCGATTACGTGCGGCATTTCTCCTAACGCGCTCCAGTGTGTGTTCAACCGTGTTCAACCGTGTTCAACCGTGTTCAACCGCGCGGTTGAACACGCAGTTGAACATGGCCGAACGCGTATGGGCGGCAATATGAAAGTAGCAGAAAATCCATGGTTTTGTGGTTATAATTGATTTGGATAAGGCAGGTGCACACTGCAAAAACCCCTGAACACCATCCACGATAGAATGGAAGCCAAAGGACCACAATGAAGGTCAAAGCTTAGGGGAATGTGTCAAGTGGGGTGTTCAACCGCATAGTTGAACACCAAGGCGGCGTTGACGCTACTCTTGGACTTGATAGAAAGGGAGTGGCAATGTGAGGGGTATGGCATGGAATAGTGCATTGGGCATTAGTATGTTGTTAAAAGCATGGTACATCGTCATGGATGGTTTGGAATGGCATGGTGATATGTCAAAAGTTTAATTTTTGGTAAAATTGCACTACGCGCGGTGGGGGTGTTCAACCGCTGTTCAGGGGTGGTTCAAGGGCCCAGGTGAAGTCAGTTGAACACCGGTTGAACATAGGACATGGCACCATGGTGTGCAAAAGGGGTCACTAGGGATGGACATGATCACGGAGAGCGGAACAAATAACACAATGTCGGGCAAGAGGAGAGGAAGAAACAGAAGTACAAGTGTAGTTCTGGAATAAGATATGTGACTATCGAAGACGATGTTGCATCCCTATTCCAGGAATCGATTTCATACACCATGCACATTCGTACTATGTGTTTTTGTGTGAACATATGACGCCACGCTAACACAACCAAGATTCTACACATTAAGAAAATGATATTGGCTCATGGTATCATGCATGACACAATTACATCAATAAAGTATATATGATGCATCGCAGCACAACACACGGAAATCATACACAGCACAATGGCATCCTTGGGTTTAACATAAGTGTACCCCCACATGGCCCATCCTCACGCTTGCCTACAAGACGACAAAACTGAAATTGAGAAACATTAGTTCCCAATATGAGAAGTGTTCTCACCACGGATCAAGCATGAGACCATGGTCTCCATGAACATAACTTGTCCACATTCATGAAGCAGGTCACAACCCTACCCTGGCATTTTACCCCTAAGGGAGCATTATTTGGCCCTATATATGGGATATATGTGGGATAGGGTATATCATATTCCATTTCCTTGTTAGGAACATAGGATGTGGGATAGATAAGGCAATCTTGGATGTTTAGTAGTTATTCAATTAGTGGATGATAGGGTGGATTTCTCATATGTGCATATCAGGTATTTCATTGGCTATGTGTACCATATCTGTTTGTAGGATACTATTCAGTCAACACCATCGTTATGTCTTCGGTGCCAAGCAATGTTGCTGCCCATGCCACTCCGACCTCTGCTTCTGACCACCCGGTCTGGTTTCATGGTAGCAGAGGCGAAAATTTTTCGTCTCTGTTGGGCGTTTGGCATCGCGGAAAGCGATCGGTCCAAGACATCGTGGACCAAATTCAAATTAAAATCTCTTCCCCGGGAGGGATAGCTGAGGGTGTCCAGGTCCCCACTCTCAGGAACTCCTCGGTCCTGACCCCATCGACCGGGCAGGGGCCGCAAAAACGGGCCAAGCCCCAAGTGGCTACAAATCCTAAGTTTCCGAAATCCCCGAATGTTCCCATCGGGGCCCCCCATCCTCGAAATCCAGCTGGTGTACCTGGGATGGTTGGGGGGGAAATAGACGGCCACCCTCAGGGAGCGATAAGAGGACCACAATCGCCTATTATGGGCTCGGGAACCGTTACTAGCGCCGAGAATCGGGCAGTAATCGACCTGTCTACTGGGGTGATCGAGCGTACGAACGCTGCGCTCTCACGCGCTGCCGACTGGGGTACGATGGCTTCGCCAATGGGGCCTATCGTGGTCGACTCCGGCACTCCTCCGTCGCTAGGGGGGTTGCCAGAGCCTCAGGTCAGAAAAAACCTGTTTGCAGCAGGGCCCATCAGCCCCATTGTTGACCAACTCGACGCTGAAAACCGTCGAGTACTGGCGCTCACGCCTGATCCCCATGGCCATCTGGGTCCGGCTCGAGAGGCCGTGGCCCTGATCCAGCAAGCCCTGTCGGGGACTAGGCAGAACCCCACTGTGGTGGAATCGTCGCCCACTCCAATGAGTGGATCGCGGCGGTTTCCCTCCCTGGTGGAGGAATCTCCTGCCTTGGGAGCGTATCCCAATCCCCCGAGCGGATCCAGGCTAAATCCTACGATCATCGAGGAATCCCCCACGCAAATCGAGGAGGATGAGTGTGACCAGTGGTTCCCCCTGGCGGTGGAGCAGTGGAACGACGATGAGGAGGAGGAGATTGGAGTGTTGGAACGTCATGAACTCCATCATTCCCCTATTTCCGTTGCCTCGCCGCCTGCACCTCCTGAACCTATGTCAGGGACCAGGGATCGCCCAATGCTTGTGGAAGAATCCCCGGCCCCCCACTACATCACGGTGGAGGACTCTCCTGCCCCTCAGTTCATTGCTGTGGAAGAGTCCCCGGTGCCTATGAGCGGCGTCAAAAACCGCCCGTGTCTTGTCGTGGAATCTCCGGAGCCTACGGAGGACCGGGCCGGTACTACATCTCCAGTGCCTATAAGTGGCACGAAAGATCGTCCATCCCTAGTGGATGATTCTCCGGCAATGCCGAAGGTCAACAATCTGTGCTGGGGGGGAGGGAATCAGGTGGAGGGAGGTTCAGCAACCCTCTCAATAAATTTGGTCTCTCCCCCCACAAATACATCTCCTACGGAGGACCCCCAACTGCCCAATTGGGGGGGGGATCCAGAGGTTACAACGGGATCGGAGCCTGTCTTTGCTTCCCATCCGAGAACTCGATCACCTATGGTGGTTCATGAGTCACCGCAGTATATTGTGGTGGACGATTCCCCACCCCCACCGCCGCGACCGAATACCGTTGGTCATGTTCCCCCTCCGCCGTCACCCCGCCACCGCCAGGTGGCTTACATCGAGCACGTGCAAGGAATCCCGCACCTGGTTCGGCCATCTAGTGGTGGGGGTTCGGGGGGGGGACATCCCTCTAGTGGGGGGGCGCCAGCGCCTGTTGCTGCGCGTCCCACATCCCCATCTCGCCCTGCGGGGGGGCCCTCTGGTCCCTCCGTGGCAGGGGGGGCTGCTGGGGGGGGCGGTGGTGGGTCATCACCTCCTCGTGGAGGCGGGGGTCCATCCTTTCGACATTCTGGGGGCCCCACTCCTACACGGGGGGAGGAAGACCTTCAGCACACCTGTGGCTGTCCCCGGTGTGTGGTGCACTACGAAACGTGCATCCAATCTCTGATGGCACAGGTGCAGGACCTGCGAACTCAGAATCTGGAGTTGCAGCGACCCCATCAGGAACTTTCTCAGGCAGTAGCCTCTGACGTGGGCATCAGTCAGTCCTACGGGGACCGGATGACCCAAATCTTGTTTACATTGGCTAAATTTGACGCGGCGGTTCAGGGCTACCGCCTGGATTCTAAAGTGGTGGAGGCTAGCGTGGCAGATCATCTTAAGATGTCCAACGGCAACACGGCTAAGTGCTTTAGCGCAGTGGAGTCGCTCGCTACAACTTACGCCGCCGTTGCATCTAGGATCGATGCGTGGGACCACTGGTACTCCACGCCTGCGGAACCCATTACGGTGGTCCTACCCCCGCCATCGGCGCCTCCGCCCGTTCCTGATCCTACACCGGCGGCGCCTACGGCGCCCATGGGCGCGCCATCCGGTTCATCCGGTGGTGGGTGTGTCCTTCCTTTCTCCGTCCACCCATCCCACGATTGCATCTACCATCCGAACGCTTGTCCGGATTCGGGGTGGCCAAGGGGGGGGGAAGAACACCACGAACACCCCCACCCTCAAGAACCTACATCGTGGAGGGGAATCGCCGAAAAGCAGAAGGAACGTGCTGTTCCCGAGTGGAGGGCGACACCTAAGGGCGAAGAACACCCCACGGAGCCTACGGCCCCGTGGGCCAATGAAGAGGAGAACACCTCTTCGTTGGGGAACATTAATCCCCTCACGAAAAATGTTTTCACTTCCCCTGGGAAACCTTCGTACACGCCCTCTCATCCTACGGATACGTGTACAGTCTCTCCAGTGAAGGTTGCACCAAGTGCAAGTGGAGGTGCACCCCCAACCATGGCTCCCCCTGCTTACCACCCGTACCAAATGCCTATGGTGCAAAATAGTTACACCAAAGCGGTGGAGGATAGTGATATGCCTAAATCGCAATTTAATGGGCAGCTAGAGTGCTACGACGAGTGGGTGGAGAAGCTTCAACAATGGTTGGGAGGGTGTGATCCCATGTACCGAAAGGCCAACGAGGCAAAAATGATTTTGAGTACCTTGCCCCCATGGCTAAAGGCGATCATCAACGCCCGGGTTGCCGAGGCCACCCACCACACACGCACGGCCCCCACCCTCAAAGAGTTGTGGGACTTTTTGGAACAACGTTTCCACGAGTATGACCCCTCAAGGGGTGATGAAAGGTGGCGAGCCCTCACCCCCAGGGTGGTTAAAGGGCAAGTGACCCTCATCGACCTTGAAGATTTCTATGCTCGTTGGCAACGTTTGTTGCCTCTGAGCAATGAGACTCGTCCCCACGTTATCCGGGAGCAGCTCCTATGCAAGCTCCCGTGGATCAAGGAGAAGGTCGTCAAGCAAGAGGCTAAGAATAGCCCAGACAGCTATGTGGTGGATTTTGGTGGCCTTGACCCTTCGCCGGGTCGCGCCCCATTCGAAAAAGAACTCAGGAAATATAGCGCTCAAGCTTGCACTACGATTCCTGAGATTGTTTCCTATTCGGGGCCGGGGGTGATAGTTGACTGCAAAGACCCGGCTCTCCAGGAGTGGATCTTGAAAGTCAACAACACACCTCACACACGCGGCTACACTATGAAAGTGGAGCAACGTAGGCCTCGTTTGAAGCCTGCGGAATTCTACGCCCTTGCCCATAAAAGCGTGTCGGAGAGGGAAGCTCTCGGACGCCTCAATAGAGGAGACAAGACGACGGTGACGTACACTCATCGCCCTTCTCACAATAAGACCGCGGTGAATGCGGTTAATGCGGAGGCTACGGCGGACCCTGACACCTCCGAACCCGCTGACACCTCCGTCAACGCCGTGGGTCACTCTAAACCTCCGGCGAAGAAACCCGTCGACCCCGGGGCTAAACCGCCACCTATCTTTTGGGTTCCGTGTTCCAAACATTGGAAAACACGTAAACAAACGGAGATGGACATGTCTTGGATTGATTGGGGTGCCACCAATACCACCCTTTGGACGTGTAAGCCTAATTCTCCGTGCAATGACACTCATTGGAACATTGCGGGTAAGTCTAAAGGTGGTAAGCCTAAGGGTGGCGATAAGGGTGGCGGTGGTGATAAGGGTGGTGGTGGTTATAAGGGTGGCGGCGGCAAGGGCGATAAAGGAGGCAAGGGAGCGCCGAACGGGCGCGGACGTTGGTAGGAGTGCCCAGAGGCGCCCCCTTCGAAAGAAGAAAACCTCGGGCACCCCTGTGACACTACCGTGGCTCTCGTTCCATCGAGAGTCATGAAGGGGCATATAGTGACTAGTGAGATTCAAACCGAACTTTCCGTTCAGGTTGTTTTGCCCAATGGAGAACGCAAGGCCCTCCGTGTTTTGGTGGATTTTGGGTGCCAAGCGGTCGCTGTGGCCAACCCCAATGTTTTTGGAGACCAACTCTCCGAAAAATATGAATCCCCTCAACGGAGGCGCCTACTCCAAGCAGATAATGAGACGCCTTTGCCAGGGGGGGACGAGCAAATAGACGTCAAAATTCAATTTACGGGGGTTGTGGATGGTAGTGTTTCACTTCCTCGTGTTGCCCAGTATGGCGTGTCCCCGTACCCTGTCCCGAATTTACCTTGGAATATGGTTTTGGGGCACCCATGGGGTTACGAACATTGTGTGAGCCATTTTGCCCGTTTCAATTGTTTGTACTCTCACCATCCAGTGCACCCCCGTTTTTGGATTGAGGACTTCCGTGAGGCTCCACGAACCGGCAAACCATTTTTGGTGAAACCCATTCATGGTAAGGTGTCACGTCAGTCCGTGTGGGGCCTAACCGTTCCAGTCATTGGGGCGGTCACTCCTACGCACCCTGCCCCGGCCATTGTGGTTACGCCCCCTGGTGGCGAGCCGCCTAACCGTGTTGAGGCCGAGAAACACATATCCTATGCCTTGACCGCTTCCTCCGTGGCCCCCGTACAGGACCGGGCTTGTGCTTTGGAGCTCGTTGAATTTGCTCCCGAAGCCCTTGCCCGTGATGTTCTACCTACGCGGCGTGATGGGTCCATGTGGACCCAGTCTGACTATGGCCTCACGCCATATTGGGCCGCACGTGTCAAAAAACAATTTGGCAAAAGCCCCGACGTGGACGCCTTCAATAGGGTCCCGGGTTTGGCCCAGGCTACCTGTTGGGTTTCGCCGCTTGAAGATTTCTTTTCCACTCCCGCGGGCCCCTCCAAATTGTATTGGATGTGCCCTCCCTATCATCGGTTTTCGGATTGTGTTCGGAAAATTCGGCAAGAAAAACTACGAGCCATCGTCGTAGGGCCGAAGTGGACACATAGGGAGTGGTGGAAACCCCTTATGGAAATTACTTTGCAAGGGTACCACCTTCCTGGGCCAGAGACTAAAGCCTGTCTCTATCAGAATGACCACCTCACGCCCCTTCCTCAACGGGGTTGGTCCACGGTGGCGCTATACGTGGACGGTGGTATTGCGGAGGAAAATTTGGCGGCCACTAAATGTCATGTGGCCTCCGTTTTGGCACCGGCCGTCTCTAACCCCAACACGGATGGCGAGCCGGGCATGACCTCGGAGGAAGAGTCGGAGGATGAAAGGGTGCCTAACCATTTGGCTTCGGTGCGCACCCTCACGTATCAGGCGACCCATAAAAAACTCCTCGCACCCGTTACTCTTGATCCTACCCCCGAAGATTTGGAGGCACAGGAATGCGTGCGTTCACGCATGGCGAAAATTGAACGAGAGTTATTGGGTGGGAGGGCCACTACCGTTAAGCGTTACCGAAAACGTAAGGGCGCCACACGATTGTTGGCGGCTTCTCGTGTGGGTGGCGTTGTCACCACCAAATAGCGTATTGTGTCTCCGGAGGTGGAGCTCATGAGGAGGCGCATCCTCGCGGACTATGAGCGGGATGTTTTTAGTGGGGAGGTTCGTCTCCGTCCGGACCAGGAACACCCTAAGGTCCGTGGTACGGAGCGGTTGGGGTTTGCTAAACTTGACCTATACCCGAACGCCAAACCCAAGTCCGCGAAGCCTATACGGTTGGTGGGGGAGCGTGCCGCGGCGGAGCAAGAAATAGTGGAGGACGTTTTGGCTTGTGGCTGGATTGAGCCGTGTCCTGCCTCCGAATGGGCGTCCAACGGTTTCGTTGTGCCCAAGAAAGAGAAAGGAAAGTGGCGCCTCGTGGTGGACTACCGCCAACTTAATGAGGCTACCTTGCCCGACGCACACCCCCTCCCCCTCCCTGAAAACATGTTGGAAAATCAATCCAAACACAAGATTTTCACTATTGTGGACTTGAGTAAAGGGTTTGATCAAATTCCCCTTCACCCTGAATCCCGGGCTAAGACCGCCATGAATTTGGCGGGTAAGCGATACCAATGGCGTGTTATGCCTATGGGTATCAAGAATGGGCCCGCTATTTTTCAACGGGTCATGGACCATGTTTTGCAGGGTTTGGATTGTGCGGACGTATATATTGATGATATTATTATTGGTTCCTCCGGTGCGACGGAGGAGGAGCTATTGGCTTACCACGACCGCGACGTGCGTGGCGTGTTGGATAGGCTACGAAAAGAGGACCTGGTTGCTTCGGTTAGCAAAACCGATTTCTCTGTTCGTTCGGTTGAGTTTTGTGGCCATGTATTGGAAAATGGCACACGTCGGCCGGCGTCAGGGAAAATGTTGGCGCTTGAGCGTTGGGACAAACCGGATAATGTTCGCGAGCTCCGGGGGTTCTTGGGGCTCGCCAACTATTATTCGGGCTATGTCCAAAACTACGCCTCCATAGCTACCCCTTTGACTAATATGTTGAAGGATTTGCCTAAGCATAAGAATGGCAAAAAGATAGGCCTAACATGGAATGCTTCGGCTAACGAGGCCTTTTTGAAGCTCAAGCGTGCTATTACGGATATTGTTACCCTCCAACTAGCCGATTGGGGTAAGGACTTTGTCCTCACCCCGGACGCTAGTAATTGGGCGGTGGGGGCGGCCCTACAACAGGAAGGTCCTGATGGTGCCCTACGCCCCCTTGCCTTTTTCTCCCGCAAATTGTCAGGCAGCCAATTGAATTGGAGCCCTCGGGAGAAAGAATGCTACGCCATAGTGGCGGCGCTTTTAAAATGGCATGGTTGGGTGGGGAACAAGGGCGTGGAGGTCCGTACGGACCACCGTAGCCTTGAAAATTGGGCTACGGAGGACCTCAAAACCGTGGGGGGTCCCTCTCCACGCCAAGCACGTTGGCATGAATTGTTCTCTAAATTCGACCTCCATGTGGTTTACACTCCGGGGCCAGTGAACCCCGTGGGTGATTTCTTGTCCCGTTGGGCTTACCCTGCTAACCCGGCGTTGGGTGATGTGTCCATACATGGGACGACCCAAGCGGCCGGGGATGTGCGGGACATGATGGCGGCCGAGAAGGAGGAACTTCTCGCCCGCCCCCTTGTATTTGGGGCGGTTGTGGCGCCCGTTGTTACTAGGTCTAAAGCGGCGCCTCGGGCTCAAGGGGCACCCGCGTGTGATCCACCCCCTCTGGCTTCGCCTCCAGTGGGGGGGGGGACGAAGCAAAAGAGAAAGCTTCGGAGACTGGAGCGAATTGTCAAGATAAAAAAATCTTGGAAGTCCCACAAGAAAGCAACTCCTATACATGGGGAGGGTGCTCCCAATGTTTTTGAGATAAATTGGGCTAAACACTACCCAAATTGTCAACGCTACAAACAAATGTGGCAAGATGCCTTGAATGGGAGCTTCCAAGATCGAGTGAGGTTGGTGGATAACATGCTCGTCCGTAATGGACGGTGGTGTGTTCCTACGCCGCTAGTGCATCGTTTGGTAGCCGAATACCATGATGCATTTCACTTAACTACCTCCAGTGTGGAAAAACACTGGAAGGAAATTGACCATGGCGTGGAAGGTGAGGGGTTGTACAAAGCAGTGGAACTGCAATGTCAAACGTGTCCCTCATGTGCCATTCACACGCATGACACCAAGCGCAAGCAAGGGTACATGACCCCTATGCCTATACCTATGGAGCCCATGGACTCCAGAGCGCTTGATGTGTTTCACTACCCTTCCAACTCCCACGATGGAGAGGTGTATGACCGAATGCTCCTATGTGTATGCCGGCTTTCCGGCTACCTCATCGCGATCCCTATTCCTAAACCGCGTCATGAAGACAAGGATGAAGGGCTAACGGGGAGAAGAGCGGCCCATTTGCTAATGGAGCGCTGGGTGGATAGGCTCGGAGCCCCTCGTGAAATATGCTCCGACCGTGGGCCACAATTTGTGAGCCAATATTTCCAAACCCTTTGTTCTAAGATTGGTGCCTGCTCAACTATGTGTCTCGCGGGTAGGCACCAAGGTAATGGCAAGGCCGAAAATACTGGCAAGCAGCTAAGGCGTGCCGTTGCTAAAGCCATTACCTTGAAGAAAAAGAAAACTAATTGGGTAGAGGTTTTGCCCGCCGTTGCACGAGCGTGGCATGAGACTACAGGTCCTTCAGGTTATACACCTAACGAGATTGTGTTTGGTAAACACAACCGTACTAAGGGGCCTCCTCTTGCTGAGCCTAAGGGGGTGGCCCAAGACGCCGCTCACTACTTCCAACGGCGTGAGGAGCTTATTGCTCTTGCACGGAGGGCTATGATTCAAGTGCAAGAGACAATGGCTCGGAAGTATAATAAGAGTAGGAGGATGTCCCCCAATTTCTCAAAAGGGGACCGCGTATGGGTCCGTCGCCAACGCAAAAATCTTGGCGATAAGACTTGTCCCTATTGGGATGGGCCCTATGAGGTTGTGGCCAAGAAGGCGCACGACCTCTATGTTATTCAAGTGGACCAACGGAGGTTAGTTGACGTCCACGTTGATTGTTTAATGAAAACGGTCAACTCCCCTCGCTCCCCCGTGCCTCTAAATTACACGGAGGAGGTTGCTAGAGTGCCCTCCCAGTTTGAGGAGGACACCTATAATGTCAAGAAAATATTAAGTCACCGTACTTACCGCAAGAGACTTCTCTTCAAGGTGCGGTGGGAGGGTTATACCAAAGATTGGGATACCGAGGAACCTGTTGAAACCTTCTTACCATCCTACAACAAAGTTTGGAGAGATTACTTGCAGAAACAGAATCTTACCCAAACCGTTGACATCCTTGCCCACCTTGGTGGACCGCTCTCATGAGCGTGCCACGAAAAGAAAACCCTAACCAATATGGATATATTATTGTTTGGGGAAGGGAGGAGAGAGCGAGAAGCGGTGGGAGACAGGAAAGAAGATGTGCATGCACGGCGCGCTCCTCGGTTACAAAAATCCCCACCGGAGCAGGGCGGTGGGTACCGCAGGTTTACCCCACCGTCTACCTCTCTCACCGCTAAAGGCTTGAGAGTCCTTGGGGTGGGGTGGCGTGGCATATAGCCTGGGGCGGAAGTGGGACGTGTTCTTTCGGGGGTCTTAATGCCATTCAAACCCCTATCCTTGGGTCTTACTGGAGCACTCCTACCACCACCAGGACTACTGCTGTCAGTCCTGCCCACCATGACGCCCCCTGTCAAGGGTGCCAACAACGTGGCAAGCACTTCCCGAAGACTCTGCCGGGTTGTGCGCATGGTGGTGTTTGCAAGGTTTCGGAGTGCCGCCCCGTACCGAAACAACGACCCCACGACCGTCCCTGACCCGTGACCCAAGCCAACGAGCTAAATCATTTGCTCAAAATGGCGAAGGCTTGAAAACGTCGTTGGGTTCGCGGATACAACCCATTTTCCCTTTTTGTGTTGGGCGTGATGGTTTTCCACTGATTTGCCCTTGTCCACACGAGGGTAGGTATACAAGGTACGAAGTACTCGTGTGGCTCACATTACGTGGAAAACATTTCGTGGCGTGCAAAATTGCCACTACATACGGCGAGGACCTAGGCCTAGAGGGAGGGGTCGTCCTCTACAATACAAGTATTCTAATATGAATTGCAATGGGTGCCTTTGCCCCGTCACTCTATGAGTGGGTGGGGTCTTCAAAGGCAGAGAGTGGCGTTGCGGATTTGGGCCGTCTCCGCCGCCTGGGTATTTGTCCCCGGTCGCTATGCGTGCCCGGGTTGGGAGTGGGTACCCTCCATTGCCATTGCATGGGGCCGCATGCTGGCTGGGTGTGCTCTTCATGTCCTAGATGAATTTTGCGGGGGAATTCCTGCCTGCAACGAGAGGGAACAAACAATATGATGAAAAGGGCGAGTGTGCACACGCATATGTTTATGAGAGAATATGTATATTAATGTTTTCTCTAGAGTTCCCCACGAGTGGACTTGGATTTCCACAACACCCGAGGGGTCCTCTATCCCAACACCCAACCAAACGGGTTGGGATATGGGCGTGGCATTTTTCTTTATAGAGACCCGTGCGTGGACTTGGATTTCCACAACACACACGAGCTCTCTGTCCGAGACACACCAAAACCGGGTGTGCCCGTGGCCAATGGTAGCGTGTGTGTGCGCATGCCATTAATTTAGTTACGGGATTATATGGTTGCCTATTACGTTGGTTTTCACCCGCCCCCCGAACAAGCAAGACCTAGGTTGACACCTACCTTTGGGGTTTTGTAGCCGTGTACACCGGCCCAAGTTTACACACGGAGGTGTAAACATGAACCGTCATACACGGTGTAGAGGGGTTGGGGGAGTAAAACTCCTTCGGGGCGTGTCATCGTGCCCCCGGGGAGTAGGGTGGGCTGATACACCAGCGGGATTGTACGGGCGACCCCCCCAATTTGCAACCTGGAGGTGACCCCCTGCGCTACGGCCCGCCGGTGGCACACCCACCGACAAAGGTAACACGCAAGCTAACCTAAGTGTTTATACGCACGCCCCCAAGACACACACGAACACCAAGCAACAAGGTGGCGTATCTATACACGTGTTCTATTGTGGATATGCTTACTGTTTGTTGTGTGTACGTGAGTAGTTTGTGGAAGCTCTTGCACGTGCCGTATGTGTGGAGTGCCCCCATCACGTGCCCCAAGGCCGCCACCGCGAGACCCACACTCTGTGATGCCCTCCAGGCGAGTGTGTGCCCCCGGGCCCTGCCAGTGGGTGTGCGCGCACAAGTGTGTCTTGTGTTTGTCGGTGTGCATCGCTCTATTATGTGTATATGTGATATATATACGTAGTATGGCTCCTAGGTGAGGGGTTAGCAGTGAGGTCAGGTTATTATTACATGGTTATGAGGTTTGTCTTTTCGAGTGTGTCTACTCACACCCTCATCCCATCTCCGTACCTCCTCCTTTACCCTCTACGTGGTGCATCACGTGTGACACACATGCTAGCATTGAACATCCGCAGGGACACGGCCTTGGCTGAGCCGTGCCCGTAGGCAGCATGATCGAGCCACAACCGTGGCTGCTGTCCGACATTCCAAAAGGCACACCGGCCTTGGTTTCGTTTTTCTTTGGTGTCTGGTCTGTTTGACAAGTGGGCCTTTGGCTAGGCCTTGTATCGGCCTTTTACAAGCAAGTAATCCAGCAAGTTTACATCTTACAAGCAAGAGCTCACTCATTACTACAAGCGTTACGGGCAAGCGCATCAAGAACATCAAGCACATCAAGCCCTCATAAACGATCTAAAGCACGTGGGTGCAAGGTGTGGGCATCGTACCCGTGTTTTGGTTTGTGCCTAAATGATCGTCGATCGTTTACCCTGAGGCCATCGTGACCTCTTTCCTCTACTTAGTGAGCTACCGCGCGCACTGTGGGGCCATCGTGGCCGTGTTTATTAGTGGGCCTAAGCATGCACAAGACAGAGGCAGGCGCAAGACAGTAATGCATCGCAAGGCAACAATCAGACACAATCACAGTGTTCACTGTTCCAAGTTGTGAAAAAAGGGCTGTGGTGGCTGTAAGGACTGTTACCACGGTTGCCCCGCGTTGCACTGCAGGACAGGACCTTTGTCCCCCCGTGGTAACAGTCCCCTGGCCGAGGGCCATCAGATTTTGTTGTGTACCTTGTGATCCTTTCCCTGGCCTCTATCTCTACTATCCCTCGTGCTCTCCTGTGCAGGCATAGTCCTACGTTGCTGTTTGACACTCCCTTCAACTATCCTGGCAGTTTTTTCAAAAAGTGAAATTTTTGCACTTTCGCGTTGCGCCGCATCGCATGTACCGTTACCTTCAGTTTTGTTTAAAAGTGTGATTTCACTTTGCCTTTAGTTTTAATTCTTTGAAAAACTACCTGCCCTTACCTGCTGGACCCCACATGCCTCATGCGACACGCAGGGACCAGACTCTACGCGCAACAGCTCGCGATTTCGCCTACTACTTATTGCGGGACCTGCGGGATCCCGTTCGTCAATTTGTGTATTCAGGCGGTGGTTCGATTCCCACCGATCGGAGCTACTTCAGCGGTCGTGCGGCCGGCTCCGAGTTTGCCTGCGTAGGTTCGATTCCCTGTGGGAGGGAATCTGCTGACCCGTGATTTGCTGCTGTCTGTGACTGCTACGTTCCTGTTGGGCATGTACTTCCTGCCCGTGGCAGTCGTTTTAAGTGGGGGGGTGAAGCAGGTCACAACCCTACCCTGGCATTTTACCCCTAAGGGAGCATTATTTGGCCCTATATATGGGATATATGTGGGATAGGGTATATCATATTCCATTTCCTTGTTAGGAACAGAGGATGTGGGATAGATAAGGCAATCTTGGATGTTTAGTAGTTATTCAATTAGTGGATGATAGGGTGGATTTCTCATATGTGCATATCAGGTATTTCATTGGCTATGTGTACCATATCTGTTTGCAGGATACTATTCAGTCAACACTATCGTTATGTCTTCGGTGCCAAGCAATGTTGCTGCCCATGCCACTGCGACCTCTGCTCCTGACCACCCGGTCTGGTTTCAACGGATGATCACATGTAAAGAGGTTGCAATGAGGATCACCAAGCATGAGTCAGGAGAGTGACCCCACGGCAATACCTGACGCCTGGCATGTGTGACACCTCACATATGTCATCATATCGTCATTGCCTCGGTTCTTGATACCAAACAACGGGTGCCTATCACTCAGCAATAACACATATGATTGACAGCAAGTGAATAACCTTCGCGGGTTCATTTTCTGCTCGCAAACATGGCATCAAGAAGGGCCAGCCCACCAGAACTCACATGTCTAGTGTATGCTACAAATCAATCGCTGGGCTCCCTGCAGATAGAGTGTTGCGAACCAAGAGCAAGAAAATATTGTAAAGCGAGCACGCGATCGACATATACCTCATGCCCTCACATGCTTGGACATGCCACTCAGCCGCATCACCTAATGCCTAATTCCTTGGGAACCGAGGGCATTGGCAAACAAAAACTGTCATGTGCATTAGAAACCATCCACACATGGAAATGTGCCATCAATATTGCTCATCTGCACGATCGTGTGCACCGAACCAATTATGCGCTACTCACAGGGAGATTGGGTAAAAATATGCCCCAGGTCACATAAAGAGACCTAGACCAGGCGAGCAGAGTGAGTGCAAAAAGAGAGATATCCCGGGTCCAATGAGAGGACCTCCATGGTGAGATTGTCCTATCTAAATAACAGATAGTTTAGGCTCAAAGAGAGCTGGTCCCGCCCCAATCCAGGCCTTGAGAGAGATGGTCCCGCCCCAATCCAAGCGCTGCGAGAGGGACCCTCACCAATCCATGCCCTAGGAGAGAAAATGCAACCAATCTATGAACAAAGAGAGAGAACCTCACCAGAACCCAATCCAGAGAGCGTAGCCTACCCATGACCGATTGGAGCATGCATATGGAGAAGGAATTTTGCCTAGCCATGACCCATGCGAGCATGCATGCACTTGAAGTGAGAATCTCCGACATTGATTGAGGATTCTCCCTACACCCAGTTACCAAATCAAATGAGCTATCCTCATGCCATACTGCGAGTTGACAAAGGAGGGATAGTGGATCACCAACCGTGTTCGACCAGTGATATCAAATCACCGAAGGTAAATGAAGTAAGACGGCATAGAAGAGGTTCGCAACCAGGGCATAGGCGCAGTTCTTCACCTTTAAAATGGTCAACCACTGCACGTGCACACAACATTGTCCACACACACCATCTCAAAGCATTGATTTACCATGACTCACACGCAAGACAAACAAAGGACAAAGAATAGAAGTAAAAGACATTCATGGTCGAGCTTCTCCAGCGTCAAGGTACTCCTGATCCCCCATAGGCGTAGGCGTGGCAAAAGCCGAAGCAAATGCACCCCTTAACGCGTTGCACTTGCCTTTTACGGGTCCTGCCCGTGTGCGCCGAGGCACGGCACCAGGGCTTGGCCAGATGTCAATTCCAGGCCTCCTATCTTCCACTACATTTGCCCTAGCTTCTGTCTTGCATCCATTGCAGTAACAGGATAGAATCTTACACTATTAGCACCCGTTTGGGAAGCATTTTCAGACGATCGGCCTGCATTTAAGAACCGAGAGCACGTGCACACCACCAGGAACACAAGAAGGGCGCGCGCACACACAACAAACGCGGTCTGAACCAAAAATACTAAAGCGTGGATCCTGTGATCTATAGGTGGTAGAAACTTGTAATCCTCCTAAAATTATACCTGAAATCACCAAAATGGCTGAAAAAAAGAACAGTGCAACCAAATGGGATCCAAACCAGCTCCACCCCCCTTCGTAGACCATTTTCACCTGGTCGGAAAGAGGACAGGAGGATACAGGATGTTCCCCTGGCGCCCCCATCCTTGTGGTAGGGTACCACATACACTGTGGCCACCCACCCCAGTAACTAGGAACACAAAAGAAAGAAGTTCCACCAGTCACCATTAGAACTAAAGCAGAGGCTCGGCAGATCAAAGATAGACAAAAGCAACGCCGCCGACCGGTCTACCTCAAACGACCACAAACAGGTATATGGTGCTTGACATGCACAGCATGAACCCCTCGTAAGAAAAGGTGTATTTCCATGCGAAAGGGTAAGCAATAGCTGTCTTAGAGCTGGCCAAAGGCAGAATACATTCTAATCTTAGTATTGGCCTAACCAGAAATGGGTGACAAAGGTAATTGACGTATAAAACCAAGCACTAATATTTTGATGGTGTGTGGACCCCTTAGCCCCCAGCTGATTGGACTTAACTGCCATTTCCTGCAATGACTGAGGCGCTGAAATTGATCCAGAGCCTGTGCATTTTTTTTATATTTTATCATGAATGCTTACCTTTCCCTGGTGGTCTGCACCCTAGGGGGCTGATGCACCTCTTTTTGAGAGGTCCTGGGTCCAATTCCCAGTCAGCCCAGCTAAGTAGGAAGTTCCCATGTGACATGTCAGTGACCTCAGCGCCACAAGTCATGCCACCTCAGCACCTATGGGACCCCAAACAAAGAGTGCACATCTCTAGATGGCACTATAAAAGAGGGAATACCCATGTGGGCAGTTTCCCATGATTGTAGGATGTTTTCTAACTATCTTTTCCGGAATCTGTTGTGAATGTGAGTTCTATTGTGTGGATACACTGTCTATCCTTTGTCCATTGACTGCGGCCGTTCCTGTTGCCGATTTGATCCTGAATTTCGTCTTCCTGCACTGTGGGTACTTGGCAGCTTTGGTCTATCCTTTCATTTCACCAGAGCATTGACACTAGGAAAGCCTGAGCTACATCAAGAAGCAACAGGAGCAAGCAGGGGCACAAATCAAACAATGTCATCAAGAGCATCAACAGTGAAAGCCTGTTCTTACTTTCTGGTAGCAGAGATTTTCAGTCCTTGTGTACGTGCAGACACGTGCAGTACAACCAGTAGGTTGAGTCTGTCAAAATTTCTGAAGGGCGGAAGAATACAATATGGACACCAAGGACACTGCCGACAAGACAGCGCCCTTATCGGCACCAGCAGAGCTGGCAACGAAACCCAAACCTGGTGAACCTGAACCTGAGGAGCCTGTACCTTCAGTGCTCCTACGTGGGCTTGCAGATGATTAGCTTGAGGGTCTGGGAGTTGCCTTCAGTGAACTACCCATTGGAGTACCTGAAGGCACGGCGAAGGAGAAGGGAGCAGTGGATATGGCAGCCGCAGAGGAAGACCCTGGAGATGAACACGATCCTTCTGATGAGGTACCCTTCGATGACAAACCTTCTGAGAGTGTGCAAAGCGCCTCTGAACACCCAGCAGCACGCTCTCCAACAACCACTACACTCCCAGCCACACAACAAGCAACGTCCTCACCCACAACCATTCCACCTATGGCTGAGAGTCTAGGCTTTACTGGTATGCCTTACCCCATCTACGGTGTGGACCCAGTCACGACGGCGCCACCTATGGCAACGGCAGTCAGCGAACCAGTGGCATCGGGCTCCACCTACACAGGTATCCATGGGCTGATGCCACTCCGCTACGCTGAGGGCTAACACAAGCCCCCTGATGGTGTGGACCCAACCTATATACCTTGCTATGCAGCACGTGAGCCTGGCTATGCCAATGCAGCGCCTGGTTTCACCTCTCTGAGTGGCCATTGGGGCCCTGAGTCCTGTGGAGGATGGAGCAGGGGATCGGGAAGATACTCTAAAAGGCCCCCGACGCGCTTGGAGGTTAAGGCGGCTCTTCCTAGCGCTACTGGAGACCTAGTCGCCGACATGACGCGGGAAATCAGGAACAAGCTGAAGGCCCTGATACCGCTGGATGGGTGGGCCATGACCATCGGAGCTTCGCCTCACCTTGTGCAGGCCAACCACCTAGTGGCAGGCCTTACTCACACCCTGGGCGCCGGGAGAAGTCCACCAATGCTGACCCTTGCAGCCGTACCAAGGAGTCCCTTCGTGCCAAGAACTGCCCAGCCGTCCTATAGCCATGTGGAGAACTCCACCCGAGCTGAGCTGGATCAGTTGGGACTGACAGCCTTAAGGGCTATGGTTGATGTGGAGTCCTATGGCTCCAGTGACTTTGGCTGTGATCCTTCGGATAATGAGCCGCCATCTCTAACATCTATTTCGCCCTCTGAGGACGATCATCCTGAGGACCCCGAGAACCCGAGTGACAGAAAGAAGAAGAAGCAGAGAAAGAGCAAGCGGCACGAGAGATGCAGATCCAAGGAGGCTAAGGCTTTGGCTACGTCTAAGATTGTGATAAACTTGCCTGAGTTCACTGCAAAGGACCTCAGCGAGTACGCGGAGAGTTTTGGCCGGTTCCTGAAGATGACCGGCCAAACCCACACTAGGCCGGTGAAGTCTGACCTACTCTTGCAGTTCTGCAAGACCAAGTACTTGGAGAAGCAAGTCAAGCAGATGGTGACTAATTCTGCCACGTTCGTCAAAGTCCTCGTTGCCCTTGAGAGGCAATACACCGCCTACCAGACCAACCTATCCATCCGGACCTAGATTCAGAACCTGGCCATTTTGCCCAACAACCCCAAGGCTGTTGGTATCTCTGAACTGACTGCCGACCTGGACCACTGGGTAGGGCGACTGACGCCCGGATCATACGGCAGCGATGAGATGCTTTTCTGGTTAGTGGCCAAGATCCCACGAGACGTGTGGGATGAGTGTTGGGCTACGGCTGAACGCAAGGCTAGAACTCTCACTTACGAGGACTTGTCTGTATTTCTCTTGGAGCTGGCGCTTCAGAAGGAGAGTGACCATCACCTCAACGCCTACCGCCCCGGGAGAGGCAACTCTGGGCACCATGGCCGTGGGTATCAAGGACCTCGACCTGGAAAAGGGACTACCCCTAAGAATGCTCGCTACATGAACAATGTGCAAGACCTCTTCTGGTGTGACGCGGGAGACGAGCAGGGCGGCCTCGTGCACGCCCCAGACTGTGATCAACATGAATGCTCAGTGGTCAAGGCCAAGAAGCAGGAAATCAACGCCGGTGGGAAGCTGTACCATCTACTGTGCCTTCTGTGGCAAGCGCAGGCACTATGAGGTTGAGTGCTACCACAAGCAGCGCTTGTCTGCCAAGCTGAAGAGCGAGGCGCTTAATAGTGCTGAAAGTGCCAGAGGCAAGAGCCATGGGGAGAAAGCCAAGGGTAAGTCTCAAGGAAGAGGGAAAGGCCAAGGTCATGCGCAAGGCAAAGGTGGAGGAGGCGGAAGCTCTGACAAGAAGAACGTGGACAAGAACAAGGACAAGAATCAGAACTGGTCCGGGGCAACCTCCAACCCTAGCACCCCAGGGGTAACGCCAGGATGCACAGAGCAAAAAAACTCCAACCCTACGCCACGGGGGACCAATCCTGAGCCCTCTGGTGGGCAGCATAACACGGGGCCTAAAACCGCTTCCCAGACGCAAGCTCAACAAGAACAAGGAACTAAGCGTGCCAATGAAGATGGGGACGACCGTAACGCCCGTAAACCTTCCCGCTTCATGTGGATGGCGCGAAAATTGCGCAAGAAAGGGTTCGACGTTACTTGTCCCGCCGAGGTCAGACAAGGACGGTCTGGGGGATCTACAGACCTGGTGTTCTGGGTCCGTATCCGTCTTGAGGGACGAGAATATCTGCGGGTACTGCATACTGGGGATACTATATCAATTGTGGCCAGAAAAATTCTACCTTGTGGGGACCTGAAGAACATCATGCCTACTTCAGCCATTCACATGGGGGATGGTCATGTGGTGCACAGTTGTGGAGACTGCGAGGTGGACGTGCCTATGGGATCTAGGAGCATTGCCCATCGGTTCTACGTGATGGACACTGAAGCCTATGACTTCGTACTGGGGACGTACTTCTTCGTCGAACACTCCCAGATTCTATTCCTCAAGCTGCAAGCACCCTCTGTCCTTCATGTGGACCATGGTAACGGTCGGGAATCTGTACCACTGGAGCAGTCTGAACACGCTTTAAGCTACCTGAGGGTATGCAAGAAACGAGCCCCTGCCATGATGGTTGCCGGCAAAACAGAGGACTATCAGCTCCTTTGGGGGTGTCCTGGACCAGGGTCTAAAGGAGTTGGGATACTCCAGGGAAGATCTGAACTTGGAGTTGTTCACCATTGACAAGCAGCACGTCCTGGACCTCTAATGCAGCAAAGGGCAAAATTGCTGCAACAAATTTTATTAGCCCTCTTTGGGGATGGCCTACAGGAATCCCAGAATCACTGAACTGGGGAAGGTCTTGACAGAGGTGGCCTTGGAACGTTCCTGTATGGTCCTGTGTTGCCCCGATTGGGGAGCCCATGGGGGAAATGAGTACTGGCGTACTCTATTGGAGAAGCTGACGCTCACCTCCATCGGGCTTCCCGAGGACGCCATCTACGTGCCTCTTGGTTGTAAGACGCCTATTTGGAAACCAGGATGGGCCAACATGCTAAGCGTGGTGGACGGGGGCCTAGCCCCAGTACCCTGGAATGATCTGGATCCTGCTATGGTCCATTAAGTTCAACGTGAGAGCAGCGGCTACACCCTGGATGTCCTGAAAGACCAACTCCGGCCTCGGGACGCTGTGGGAACTACTTTTGGGGGAGACGAGTGCGTCGTGCCTGATGCAGTTACCCCCAACTCCCCCTGCCATGTACCCAATCCTGATGTATCCATCTATCCAAGCTACCCAGCTCCATACACTCTGATGACGAAACCGAGAATGACACCTTCTTCGTGGAGAGGTGCCTGGAGGAAGTTGAGAGCGCCAAGTACGCTACCCCACAGAAACCCCTGATCTCCATGAGGGCAGAAGAGCCTTTGGACAAGCAGCTGGACCCCCAATCCAGGCTGAGAGAGTACATGGACTCCAAGAAGAGATGAGTCGCGAGAAAACTATGCTACGCTGGCCGTTGAAGCAAGGGTGTCTAAGAGATATCTCCCGAATGAAGGAGGACCTTGAACAGAAGATCACCACCTGGCAACAGGAGGTGGATCTAGAGCTCTTGAAGAGCGTATTGGGTGCCCATGTGAGGACCCCTGAGTAAGTTGAACCCTCAGAGGAATGCGTATGCCACCCCCTCGGGCGTGCCTACGCTGTCACCCGCCAGCTCACACTGTGGAACGGGACCTTCTATACGCCTACCAAGAGGTGAAGGACACAACCAAGGACGCTGAGCCGGTTGAGGACCACTTCCCTGCTTCTATTCACCAAGGGGCAAGCAATCTGCAGTCTGACGCGTACCTGGAGGACAAGATCAAGCTCTGGGTCCCTAGAGTACAGAAGCGGATCAGGACCTACCTGGAGCTGTTCGGTGAACTACCCCCTCCAGCCCCTCGTGACAAGCATGTACAGCTTGACCTTAAGCTGAGGCCCGAGTTCTTTGGTCACAAGATACGTAGGAGACCCTACTCGGCTCCTAAAGAGCAGGCCCATGAGATTGAGCGATAGATACAAGAGTGTATCCACTCTGGCCTAGTTCTGGTGTACAAGGATGGGGACTACCTCGAACCCTGCAGCCCCTGTTTCCTGGTGGCTAAACCTGGGTCTACAGCAAAACGGCTGGTGGTGGACTTCAGAGAGCTGAACAAGAAACTGCTGAACCAGTCGGGGTCTAATCCTAACACTAACATGGGGTCAACCCTAGGGAATATAGCCTGCTGCCGCTACAAGACGAAGATGGACAAGCGGACTGGTTTCTGGCAAGTGGACCTGACGCAGAATGCCCAAAAGCTCCTAGCATTCAGGACCCCTCAGCGGAGGGTGTTCAAGACAGACATCATGCCCTTGGGCGTGGCCAACACACCCGCTCTTTTGCAAGAGCTGATGAACAGGATCCTGTCCATCCTACGTCTGAGACCCGTGGTGCCAGAAGTCATTTCCCGAGGCGCCCAGATGGAAGCACACATCGATGATGTATGCCTGAGAACAAATACTCAGGAGGATCACCTAATCCTCTTGGGCGAGTTCTTTGCGGTCTGCAAGGAGAACCAAATCGGACTCAAGCTGGAGAAGTGTGAGTTCATGCAGGAGACTATGCAGTACCTGGGGTTCGACATTGGCTATGGATGCTGGAGCCCCGCGGCCTCTAAGGCGAAACCCCTGATGTATACCAAGGTACGACATGAAGACCCCAAAAGAGGACTCCATGATGTACGCAGCTTCATTGGGACTGGCAATTTTTCCCACCCCTACATCACGAATTTCACCTACACCAGCGCCATCCTGACAGAGGTCATCAAGAACTGTACTAGCTGGCGCTCGGGCCCTCAAGAGCAACAAGCGTTTGACGAGCTCAAGGACAAAGTGGCCAACGCTAAGCGCTTTGGCGTGCCTAGGGCTCAGGGAGAAATTGTACTGGTGACTGACGCCAGCAATGTGGGCGGAGGTGGGACGTTGATTCAATGGCAAGCACTAGACAAGGAGGAGTTCGACTCAGCCATTTTCCAACGGGGGACTGATGGACTGAACCGAGACGGTACTCTCAAGCGCAGCTACCCTGACGATAAATGGGTCCTGGTTCCCCAGGGCCATTGGAACTCGAAAATGGAACCAGGCCAGGGGTAACTACTCTACCTATGAGCAACAACTGCTCGCGGGTATGCTGGTGCTATCCAACAGTCCTGATTGTTCGGGAGCAACCCTGTGGTTTGGCTACGTGACCAAGAACCGCTCCGTACCTTTCAAAAGGGGGCCCCACCTGAGAAGGCTCAGCTCAGACGCTGGTGGACCTACCTGAGCCAGCTACCGCTCTCAGTACATCATATCCAGGGCGTCGAGAACGAGTGTGCAGACTACGTCAGCCGTAACAACTTTGACGACGGGATTGGTACCAGGTCTGACGACCTAGTCAAGGAGGCGTTCAGCGGTATGGACGTACACCTGGACCTCAACATGACCATGATAAAACTTCTAGATGGACTCCAACAAGTTGAGTACCTGAAGGAGTCTGGGGACATCTACAAACGCCTGGACAAGTGTATGGAACCCGTCCTGGTCAACCAGGAGCAATGGAAGTGGGACAGGAACTGCCTCTGGCATGAGGACCAGATAGTCGAGCCAAGCGACCGTATCCTGGCACTCCTCAAGTGGACCCCCGAGTCCAGTGGTCATGTTGGGGCTGACCGCACCTCGAAAGTATTTAAGAATTGGTTCCACTCTACGTGGAGTGACGACCAGCTACAGAACACCCTCCAGCCGATCGTGGACAAGTGCCTGTGTCGGTCCTGCAAACCTGGGGATATCAGGGACAGAGGTCTCCATTCGACCCTTCCTATCCCACACTGTGCCAACAGTGTTCTCTATGTGGACTACAGGGAGACGCCTGAGTTCGGGGGCTATGACTTCGCCCTAGTGGTAACCTGTGTGTTAACCAGGTTTACCAGAGTGTTCTCATGCATTAAACACATCACCGGTGAAGAGACCATCAGGATACTCCTCAAAGAGTGGTTTTGTGTATATGGGGCAGTAATTAACCCCGACAAGGACGTGTGAGTACGCCCCGACACTGCCTGGTACAAGAGAGTCCTGAGGTCCCTCAATGTCCAAGTGTCAACGGGGAGTCCCTATACTCATTGGACTGGACACCCTCACAGACTGGACCCCAACCCACACCATCGCACAGCACGCCGGATGGCTGAAGCGGTCCCCAGAGACCCAGCAACTCACCACCATCCTCAAGCAGACAGAGGTACTCGAGGCAGTCCGCAGGGGGCTCGTCCCCACTGCCGTCTACACCTTGATACGCACCCACGCGGAGGACCCCCAGGCCATGGCAGCGCACATGCAACGGACGGCCATTGCCAAGATGGCGGAGCAGCTCACATACCGCACCCACAAATACCTCCGGCATGCAGCCACCCTGCCCGGAACGGACCAAGCCCACCTCCTCAAACTCCTGTTCTACCAATCATGAGAACCTACCCCACAACATACCACCAAACACGGGGGCCCCACCACGCCTCCACACCATCCACCGGGCACAACACCGGCACGGCACACATGAGCACCACGGGCACCGCACACACGCCCACCAGCATGCGCGCGCCGCCAGCCCCCATTCCCAAACGCCACCGTCCATCTACAGGTACCGCCAACCTCCAGCCACCGCATGCCCCCTCTGCGTACGCTAGCAGCTACGACAGGCGGCCCTGCCCTGCAACCCAGACCACTGGGTCTGCCTGGGAGCCGCGCACCGCCTCACCCACTGCCCCCACTGCGGGGACCTCAACCCCCACAACGGCGCGCGGCCCGCGGCCCCAGCCGCATCTTCCCCCGCCAGCCACCCCAGCTTCCTCAGGCCACTCACCGACGCCCTCCGGGACCCCCTGGCAGGGTACTACGTGGCGGACGCGGCGGACCACGCGTGGACCATAGCCAAGGCCACGGGCAGCACACTCCTGCCCCCCCACAGCCCACCCCTACGCCACAGCGGGGGCGGCTTGAACGTGGAGGCCCGCCACATGCTCCTCGCCCTATACCTCCATCACCGTGACCTACACCTCCCAGACCCACAGCTCCCGGCCCCCCAAGCAGCAGCCGCGACGCCAGAAGCGTGGGCAGACACGGCACCAGAGAAGATAGCAGCCTACCAACGAATCACTTGCCGCTGGTTCAACTCCGCCCTCGGCCGACGGAAAGGAACACCTTACCCACTCAGCGCACTCCTCTACCCGGCACACCCCCCCCAGCCCATGCAGCTGAGAATCCCGGAGGGCTGGACGTCCTTTCGGGACGCCCACCTGGCTGCTCCCGACGAAGCCACCGCCACACGGATGGACCCCGCGGACCAGCGCCCCTGCGTCAGAGGCCTCGAGGCACGCCTCAGAGAGGCGCATCGCTGGCATACCCGCTCCCCGTCGCCCCATCTGGGACAGGGGGGGTCACCCGCCCCCGACACCCACCAGACCAAGAAGACCAAGACAGGTCAGGGGGCCCGCCAGCGCGCCCACCAGCAGGGCGCAGCGCCCCGGCCAGGGCCCGGGTCACACCAACACCAAAGTCCCCACCAGCGCCCACGGGCAACATGGTACCACAGCACCCTAACCCAGTGGCCCAGCCAGCAACCACCACCCACACACGTCCACGCCATGCCAGGACCACGATACACGCAGAGCCAGGGGACATGGCACCACCAACACCACTACCACGTCCCCGTCCCTCCATACCCCTACCCCCCGAAGCCCCAATACTACAGCGACCCCCACCAGCTACACCCCGACCACGCCCCAGCAAAACCGGGCCCCACGAACCACCCACCCCACACGGCACACCTCACCGCACCACAACATCACGTATACCACCACCACCAGCCCCTACCACCGCACCCGCCAAAGCCGGGGTACTACACACAACCAACACACCCTCAACACCACCACCACGCGATCCAGCACCACCGACCGCCCCCACTACACGGGCTCACGACACACGGGCCACAGTACACCCCCATGGACCCGCAGGGAGCCGCGCACGCGCACCAGCAGCACCAGGGCCTAGTAGGAGCACTCCACCCCCACCAGCAGGCCCCCCACCCACACCCCATACCAGCAAGCACCATCAACCGGCAGCCACCGATTACCTACGGACCACAGCCCCGGCCGGATGCCCATGCGGCCGCCTCCCATCCACACCTCGACACCGCAACCGGCCAGGGAGCGCAAGGACGGCAAGGCGTGCACACGCAACACCCACACAACCCGGCGGGACGCCAAGACCCCCAGCCAGTGCAACACCCACCCCCGCCCCCCCCACCACCAGCGGTGCCACCCCCACACCACCACCCCCCACCCCCCCCTGAGACCAGGCCACAGTTGCAACACGCGGCGGCCCCAACCAGCCGATGGATTGCGATGCCCCCGCCGACACACACCAATGCGAGTCCCCCCTCCCGCGGCCACCAAGGGGAACCCCATCACCAGAACCCAAACGCAACAACGACGACCTGCCCCCCTCAACCCACACCACCCCCCCCCATCATAGGCCGCACCACCAGCCGCCGCACCGGCCGAATTGTACGCCCTGCACTACCCGCAGCGGTACGGTAGCACCTCCGGGGACTCGGGGACCAGGAGGTGCTACGCCTCTGCACCTCCGGCACCACCAAGCGCATCCGGGCGACCACCCTGGTCCAGGCGGCAACCCTGGGGGAAGACGTCCGATACTTCCTCTTCGACGCCTTCCCCCACGTCGCCCGACAGGACCGCCCCCCACTCGCCACCCCAGACGGCGAGGGCCCGCCCCCCACGGGGGACCGAATCTTGGTGCCCCCCATCCACTGGGGGCGACACCTAGTCGGACACCCCGTACCGGGGCGGGTGGACACCAAGGGCAGCACCCGCTAGCACGAGCCCGAAATGGCCCACCCCCCACCAAGCGCCACCCCAAGCGACACCAAAGAGCTGGACACGGAGACATGGGTCGCCCGGATGGCCTCCCTGAGCAACTTCAGGCACCACGTCCCGGGAGACGTCCCCAACCCTGACGACCAGCAGCCGTCCCCCTCCATGTACATGCCCCTCATGTACAATCTGCACTACACCCTCTCCAGCACCAACTACCACGCACCAACCGGCCACTGCGTGATGCACGGCACCGACTCCCTCTTCCCCGCCGACTATGCCCCCCCCCAACACAACCCAGGCCCCGAGAAGTACACCAGGGAGGATGAGACGGACGACCCCCACCTCTGGGGCACGTCGGAACGAAAGTCCCTGGACACGCTGCTCTCTATCCGCAGCGGCAACCAGGGCCTCGGTAGGGCGATGTATTGCCTTGCCCATTGGACCCAACGGACCTGCAGGATCCCCACGGACCGTTGGCTGTGGAAGGTCACGTTGCTTTCTCAGCAGAGGGAGGCCCCCCCAAACCGAAGAACACCCAACCCTCCACGCCCCACCACCCTACAGCTCTGCCCGTACATGGTGGCAGCCCGCCTCATGGCGCTGCTGTCGCCCGGCCCAGACATCCACACCCAAAACTACCCCCACCTCACGGAGGAGGACATGCCCGGCATCCACCGATGCTTCTTCAGCACCCTCGACTACCTCCAGCAAATGCACCTACACGTCCTGGAGCAGATATGGACACCCCCCGGGTAAACCACGTGCCCGCAAGCCGCCAAATGCACCTACGGTGGCACCAGCACGCACAGATCACGGGTGAAAGTGCGCGCGCACGCCGGGTGCCCAAGCCCGCCCCTCGTCCTCATTACTCGCAGGACCCAGCATCCTACGCCCGCCACTGCAGCCCAGGGCCCTCCGCCGTCCGCCACAGGCCTCTCCACCGCATCGGACTCCCAACCTCCACCTCCAAAACAACCTGATCCGCCACCACCACCATGTCCTCGTCCAGCACTCCACCCCCCAAGCGGCGGGGGAAACCTCCCAAACGGGCCCCCCAACCCGTCCCCGGCGCGTGCAATCCCGCCGCCACCAAGGCCCACGCCCCGACGAAGCCCGCGCCCGCAGCCCGGCCGAAACCCAAGACCGCCGCTAAACAGCCAGCCGGACTCATCGGCGGGCCGCAACCTCAACCCGCAGCCAAACCCAAGCCCAAGCCCAAGCTCGGCGCCACAACAGCAGCGCAAGCCCGGCCCCCCGAGGACGTCCTCTACGACATTCGGCCCCAGCCTTCCCAGGCCCGGAGGCAGCAGCGCCCAGCACGGCAGACCCCCCACCGTCACCGACGCCGCCGCCACCACCTTCATGGCGGAGCGCGCCGCGGCTGAAGCGCAACGCACTTCGTCCTGCCACCTGTCAAAGCCCGGAACCCATGCCCACGGACCACCCCGGACCAGACCAGAACAGCGCCAGGGTCCACCAGCAGCGTCCCCGCCCCCCTACGAACCCTCGATGTCAGCCGACATACAGCAAAAGTGCCCCGCTACCACCGCCACCGCGAGTCCCAACCAAACCCCGAGGCGGAGACCGTGCGCGCATTCCCGCGAGTCCACATCCGCCCGCGCCCACACTTCCCGCGCACCCCAATGACACAGGACTACGAGGAATCACGCAGGCCTGCCACCGCCACCAGTCCCCACGACCACATTAAACCCACCCACGCCCACTCCTCCGCCCAAGGCCACGGCCCCGCCCAGGGACAGTGGTGGCGGCGCAGAACCCACACGCAGCTCTGGGAGCTGCGAAGGTCGGCCCGGGCAGAGTCCTCCCTCGAGGGCCTGGTCCAGCGGCCCCGCATGGGGTCGGCGGAGAACTGCCGCCTCCAGCCGGCGGGGGGTTGAATGCCGCAGGCCGCATGGGAAGCAATGCTGGCCGATGCGCTCCACCCCCTGGGAGTCCACCTCCGCAACCTACCCGCGCCCCAGGACCACCCGTATGTCCGCGGACGCCTGCGGGAGACCCTCCAAGAGACGCACTGAGACGGCATACACCTGTGGGATATCACCCAAAGCCCAACCCGGCACACACACACGCCCTCGCCACCCCACAAGCGTCGGCGCCCCGACACCGGCGGCACCCACCGCACCCCAGGAGCCCTGCGCGCCACACAGCACCACGCGCCTGACCCCGCAGCCAGCGGCGCCACCACCTAACCCCGTTACGCAGCCAGCCAGCGCCACGGGGCGCCACGCCAGGCCCCGCCCAGAAGACACTAAGCGAACCGGAAGCCGAAAGGACGCCAACGCGCACACCAACGGGCACCGCTACGCGCAACGGCACCGAACCCAAGCCTGCAGCCGTCGAAACCATCTAACCCAGCCAGAGCACCAACACAAATCCAATCCGAGCGGCACCCAATAACCGCTAACCCTTGACTCCTAACCAGGCCTGCCGAGGGGACAACATAGCCACAACCCACACCCACAGCCCACACAGCTGCCTAACCAGCCAACACCAAAAGCAACGAGGCAACTAACGACCCGTACCCGTGTACAGCAGGAGGCGCGAGCCGCACCACTGGGGCGCGGCCGCCACCAAAGCACCAACGACACACGCCAGAAAACACAACACTATTGCACGGCTGCACCAGTTGCCCATGCCTGTGCCTGCAGTGTACGCGCGCCTTCTTTTTTCTGAAAAGAAAAAGAGGAGGCACGAAAGAAAGAAAAAAATGACAGAAAAGAAAATCAGGGGGGAAAGAAGAGGGAAACAACCACCTACGGGACACGGGCACCGCACACAGCGCGCACACCGGTGAACAGGAACCACGTGGGCCAGGACACCGCACACGCACATGCACCGAGGACAACAAAGGGACGGGACACCACGGCCTGGCACACCGGTGAACAGGAGCCAACTGGCCCAGTACAGAGCACACATAAAGCAGCACACCGAGCGGACACAACGGTGGACAGGAGCCAAGTGGCCCAGGACACCGCACAAGCAAAACAAAATACGACGCGGGCACACCGGTGAACAGGAGCCCAGTGGCCAAGGACACCACACAAGCAAAGCAACGGACAGAGCGGGCACAGCGCTGAACAGGAGCCAAGTGGCCCGGGACACGGCACACGCATGGCAACACACCCAGCGGGCACACCAGTGAACAGGAGTCAAATGGTCCAGGACACCGCACACACAACACAACACACCGAGCCGGCGCACCGGTGAACAGGAGCCAAGTGGCCCAGGACACCGCAGACACAAAACAACAAACCACGCAGGCACACCGGTGAACAGGAGCCAAGAGACCCAGAACACCACACACGCAACACAACACATCCAGCGGGCAAACAGGTGAACAGGAGCCAAGTGGCCCAGGACACCGCACACCCAAAGCAACACACCGAGCGGGCACACTGGAGAACAGAAGCTACGTGGCCCAGGACACCACACACGCAACACAACACACCCAGCATGCACACCGGTGAACGGGAGCCAAGTGGCCCAGGACATCCCACACGCAACACAAAACACCGAGCGGGCGCACTGGTGAACAGGAGCCAAGTTGCCCAGGACACCGCAGACGCAACACAACAAACCACGCGGGCACACCAGTGAACAGGAGCCAAGTGGCCCAGGACACCGCACAAGCAAAGAAACGCAACAAGGGGGCGCACCGGTGACCAGGAGCCAAGTGGCCCAGGACACCGCAGACGCAACGCAAGGCACCGAGCGCGCACATTGGTGAACAGCAGCCAAGTGGCCCAGGACACCGCACGCACGTAGGGCAGCCAAGGGACAGGAAAGGACCAACACCCCATGGGTCGGACACACTGAGGCGACCCAGCCAACCCACCGGGCCAGTGGCAGGAGCGGTACTCTAAGGCCAGTGGTCCAAGCCGAGCAAGGCTGCATCCGGCACCATGGCAAACGTCACCCAGAGCCGTGAAAGCAACCGGTGACAGAGGGGCCGGTGCACAGTCCAGGAGGGGGTCGCCTGCCTAGCAGAGTGGCCCCGCAACTCAAGCCACAAGGGTGAGGCGGTCGTACTCTAAACAAGCGGGAGCAATACCCCTTGTGGTGAAAGATACCCCACACGGCTCGGCAGCCCCCTGAGTAGTGTTTGGAATGAGATTTTTTTTGCCCAAATGAGATGAGCGATTTTTTTTTCTCGTTCTAATGAAGGATTTTTTTTTCGTTTCATATGAAGTGAGCAATTTCTGTTTCTCGTTTCACTTTTTTCGATATGTCTTGACATAGTTGATGTGACCAAAAAACAACAAGGCATTGATGATGTTCTCTCCAGGCGGCAATGAGTGCTCTTTCTACGATGAATGGTACCCATTGAAGAAACATTTTGGCCAAGACCTCCTTCAAAGAACCTTATCATGTACAACAAACCAGTGTTGACACCATTTGTATCATGGTTTGCTTTAGTATTCATTATATGATATGAAGTCGGAGGCTTCCGCATTTCTAAAAGCCAATGCTACTCATTCATGAAATGCTTTTGCCACTATGGCATTCAACAAACCTTATCGTCAATAACAACTCTTTTGTCCAATGCTTTGCTTTACTCTTTACGATGTTGTATCAGACAGGGGCCTTGTGCATTTTTTAAAACCTATGTTACCCACGGATCATGTGTTTTTGCAAAACAAGCTCTTCAAGAAATGTTTTGAAATACACCATGCCACACTATGTGAAACAACCCATGGTTTCAATGGTATGTCATTGCCAATACTAACCCTAATATCATGCACAAAAACAATGTTTTCACATATTGACCATGTGCCCATTTGTCTTTCTTACTCTCGTGGCCTTGTGAACGTTTGTAAACCTATGCTTGCCATTGAAATTGTGTTTTCTTAATTATGTCTTTTAACAAACATTTTCAAATTCAACAAACCGTTCCTCCAATGCTTTGCCTTGGAATCAAAAATTGTGCCTTTCACACCATGTACCCTAAGCCATTGCTAACCTTAACCCTAATATCATGCACAAAAAACAATGCTTTCGTACATTGACAATGTACGCACTAGTCCTCCCCACTCTCCTCATCGGAGGCCTCTTCCTCTGCCGCCGAGCTCTTTTTCTTATTATACAACTTATAATATTGATCCTCTAGAGGACAAAAATCGGGAAAATATTGCATGTTGCTTCTTACAAAAATGAGAAGCTCATCACGCTCCGGGGTTCGCCTTGCGCGTCTTCTTGTGACGAGGTGAGAACATCCACTAAATGTCCTCTCCGACGATGCGGACGTTGCCGCTGGCGCAAACCATTGCCCGGCCATTACATAGAGCGTGGGAAACCGCCTTGATGGTCGCGCCAAAGAAATAATGGTATCAAAGATACCATGCCCGAGAGTTTGATAACTACTCAAATCGGTAGTTCGGATATATGTGAAGTACACATCTTTCTCATTTTGCACTTGATGGTCCGGTACACCATGGACCATGTTACCAAAATTATTGAAAGATCGATCAATGACGCCTTTCATTTTCTTCAACGGAGGCTCCTCATCCACTTCCAACTCCAAGGCCTCCACTTTTTCCTCATTCTCCCTTGCTTTGACTAATAGTTCAGCAACTTCCATATTTTTGCGAAATACTCCGGCGGCATAACCCACACTTTCTTCTCCGATTAGATCTGCCAAATGCAAGGCCATCGATGGGTCCAATTGTAGGGCGAGGAGGGTACTGTCAGGCAGAAGATGGCCGAATCTGTCTTCCGGCTGAGTTTTGAGCAGCTGGATGCATTGGGCGATCCCTTCTGGCACCTGCGCATTAGGGCAGACACAGTGGCAACAGCGCATTTGAGGTTTCATTTGGGCCTTCTGAGCACAATTATGACTGCAGGTGTGTTTTCGTCTTACAAATTGGTGTTCTGCAGCGCAGTAGCTTTCAAATGAGCCCCATGATGTCGAATTCTTGACTGGCGTGGGTCAAGGGCTGTTAAGGGACCGGCACGCTTTCTGTTCACCACCACTTCAAACAGTTCGGTAAAGTGCAGCAACAATCATACCAATGACAGTGGGACGCGTTCTTGAGCACCATCACGGTGAGCATGGACAAATCCAGAAGAGACGTCGCGTCTCAGCTGAGTAATCAAGACATGCGCAAGGTTGCTTTTCAGATATGATTCGCCCTCCAAAATATCTGTGGCTCCAGCGAACGGCTGCAAAACACCAATCAGAAACCTCAGAACACGAATTTCGGATGCAGTAGGGAGTAGCTGTTGATATTCTTCTTCCATGGAGTCGTCATTGAAAACCTCACGTAGTGTTTGAATATGCGGTAACACGCTCTTCGCCATCATAAATGTCGCATTCCATCGCGTTGGCACGTCATGCCCCAATGAATGTGTGTAGGAGATCGAACTTCAGACAAGAGCGCAAGCGCTTTGTGCCTACTTAACGTGCTGCCGGCATGTCGCAGTGGGCGAATGGAGGAGCAAATGACCGATCGTTCGACGGGAGAAGGAGAAAACAAGAGTGAGTACACGAACAATCAATGCAAGAGAGAGCGAAAACCAGTGCGTCTGAACCATGCGATGAAGGTGTGTATACACAACCCTGCCAAACTCGAATTCCAACAAGTGCGCAAGCGCTTTCTTCTTAGTCAACGCGCTGCACGTCGCAGTGAGCGAATGGAGGAGCGAAAGACAGAACGATCAATGGGAGAAGGAGAAAACAGGAGCAAGTACACGAACAAGCAATGCAAGATTGAGCGAAAACCAGTGCGTCTGTACCATGTGATGAAGGTGTGAATGCACAACCCTGCCAAACTCGAATTCCAACAAGAGCGCAAGCGATTTCTTCCTAGTCAACGCGCTGCATGTCGCAGTGAGCGAATGGGGGAGCGAAAGACGGATCGATCAATGGGGGAAGGAGAAAACAGGAGCAAGTACACGAGCCAGGAATGCAAGAGAGAGCGAAAACCGATGCGTCTGAACCACGCGATCAAGGTGTGAATGCACGACCCCGCCAAACTCGAATTCCAACAGGGACGCAAGCGCTTTCTTCCTAGTCAACGCGCTGCATGTCGCAGTGAGCGAATGGAGGAGCAAATGAACGATCAATCAATGGGTCAACGAGAATGCAAGAGAGAGCGAACACCACTGCATCCGAACCACGCGGCCTCAAGCAATGCAAAGAAGGGGATTGAACGATTGAACACTGGAGTAACAGACCTGCCTCAGTGAGAAATTGGAGGTACCATGCTTGTGTGCTGCCTGCGTCAGTTTGCGGTGCAGAATGCAAATACCCAAACACCATATCGTCAAAGACAAGGAGTGCTGGAGGTGGCTGTTCTGCAATGGTTAGCGTAGTTTTGCCGCAAACAAAAATGTCGCTTTTGTTACAATATCATTCAGCAAGCAATAACAACAACCATCTGAAAGACTCTAGGAAATACAAGAATGCAAATATTCAACCACCATAATGTCAAAAACAAGGAGTGCTGGTGGTGGCTGTTCTACAATGGTTAGCGTAGTTTTGCCGCAAAAAAAATGTCCCTTTTGTTACAATGTCATTCAGCAGGCAATAACAACAACCATCCAAAAGCCTCTAGGAAGGACAAGAATGCAAAAACCCAAACACCATAATGTCAAAAACAAGGGGTGCTGGTGGTGGCTGTTCTACAATCGTTAGCATAGTTTTGCCGCAACAAAAAATGTCGCTTTTGTTACAACATCATTCAGCAGGCAATAACAACAACCCTCCAAAAGCCTCTGAGAAATACAAGAATGCAAATACTCAATCACCACAATGTCAAAAACAAGGAGTGCTTGAGGGAGCGGATTGTTGAGCCTGAAGCATCGCAGTGTGATTGATTTGGATGCCATTTTCTCATTTTCCTGAAAGACAGGGTGTTTGTCATGAAGTGAGCAATTTCTTCCTTTCGTTTCATATGAGATGAGCGATTATTTTGTCTCGCTTCAGTTTTTTCGAGAATGTTGTTCTCATTCCAAACACTACCCCTGAGCTGCCGCCAAAAGGAGGGGGCATCGGGCCCTACCCATGGACACATGTGGGGACGCCCTCCCACCTGGGATACCTGGACCGGCTGGCCGCGACACGGCCTTCCCAAGCACCTGCGGGAGCGACTTAAGAGGCACCTGACCTAGGGCAGTGGGAGGGACGGGATGTCCCCTTGGTACGACCTTCCTCCTGCATTGTCAAGGGAGGCATCCTGAGCTCCCGAAGATACGTACCTACCTACCTATACTCATAGGAGTAACCCCCTGTGGGAGCGACGGATTTGTGTTCCCAAAGAGAACGTCAGGATATGGTGCAAGACTGAGCGTACCAAAGACTCGGTGAGACTACTTCCCGTCATATCCCTGATGATGAACTCCCAAGAAAGTTCCGCAACTGGCTACTTGCCCCATGAGCTATTCATTAGATGCTCGGCGTCGTTCCTACACGCTCTCTATCCTGAGGATTCCTACTCTACGGTGGAGAAGTGGGTGAAGTAGCAACAAGACAAGGTGGACAAGGCCAAGGCTATGCTCCGGAGAGCGAGGGAGCGACAGTGGAACAAGAAGAAAAAGCACCGAGTGCCTGCCTGGTTCAAGAGGGAGACTGGGTGCTGTTGCAGCACAGTTGGCTACCATTGTGGCCACGCTCTACCAGCCATGACCCCTACTTTGGGTCCTACAAGATCCTGTATATGGGTGGTCACCACATCACTGTGCGGTGCTCTTCCCAGCCAGGGGGGGCCTGGTGTGTCCAGTTCAACAGCAGAAGTCCCACTACGACGCGGAGGATCTCCGTGGGGACGACTTGGAACTGAACGACAAGGAGATCACCTCTCCGGACCTACAGGGCGCTGCCAGCCCTATGGAAGTTGAAGGAGAACTCCCTGACATTAATGCGGAGGAGATGGCTAAAGAAGGCTTCTACCCCGTGAAGTCGGTTCTCTGACACCGCTACTGCCAAGGCTGGTGTTTCCTCACCCTCTGCGAAGGGTTTCGAATGGCAGAAGCTACCTGGGAGCCCTTTTCTGCCTTCGTGCTTCCTGAAGGACGCCTAAATTCTGTTCTGGTAGACTACTTGTCCCACAACAACCTAGGGGAGTTGCTGAAGCTCGCTGAAACGCTTGCCTCGCCGAAGAACCCTAGGGACTGAACCCGTGCTATACCTGCCTATGTATGTGTGAGTGTGCTGAGCCTGAGTACCTATGAGCAAGCTGCATAAATGGTGTCCTAATTATTTCCAAGTCTGCACCCTTGCCAAACCCGGCGGATGGCTTTACAAGGTGCCATGGGGTACGCTCCAGGTCCCTCCGCCCCTAGGTGCCCAAATTATGTGCTGGCACCAAACCTCCTTGGGTGAATGCCCAGCGCTAACGCCAAAGTAATGGGTTTGCATGCGTACCTGCCTACTACAGGGGAGGGGTGGCCAGAAGCTACAAGGCATCAAAACGCCTGTTTGCTAGAAAGCCAAAACGTGGATTACAACTGCCACTGCACACCATAAGCCCCCATAAAACCTTCGTAAACAGGCGGGAAAGTGACACACTCACTACAGGTCCTACACTCACTACAGTGGCACCAGCCTTCGAAGGGTGAGTGAACACAGCCGTGCTCTAGCCCTTACCCAGGCCTACCACTCCTACACTCGCATGCTACTTGGTGGTGTTCATGAAGAGTTCACGGCCACTAGTGGCCCACCTGTGAGAATGCAAGAGAGCACAGCGCTACTAAGCTGCTGTGGCCTAACAGGGACGTCACAACACGTTTCCCTGCTAGGGCTTGGAGGAGAGGAGTGCACTGCGTGTGAGCATGTTGTCTTGGCACCATAAAGGGCTTTGCGTAGGCAGAATGGAACGTTGTTGTGGTGTGATCAGCGCCCTGTTTAGCTGGCCAGAAAAAACTTGCTGCTGCACGGACAGCGCGCGAGGGCAACACGCCGGGCACCCGTTCTGGTACGTCCGAGCCACCTCGCACCACAGTGACGCCCTACTGCACAAGGTGGACTGGGCGGCGTCCCAGGACACCGTCCTGCAGAACACGCCCCCGGACCCTGGCCACGCCCAACTCATTGTCGCCGGCCTTGACGGCCATCTCGATCTACGGCCCCCGACGATGCGGGTGCTCGGCGAGGTCGCGCAGCAGGCGCAGACGGACCATGCGCTGACGCACCGGGGACACACACCTTTGGGCGCGGCCCACGCCACAGCCTATGTCCACGCCCGGGACCTCACCGCGACGGGCGCTGCGGGCCCGAGACGGCCACACGCCGGTGCAGCGCAGGCTCTGCGTCCGTAAGGAGCGGCTCTCCGGCGTTGCCATCGTCCCACAACCGTGCCTCCTATGCGGCGGCCCGGAGGAGACCCTGGTGCACATGCATGTGGGGTGCGCCCACTCACAGCTCCTCTGGCCCCACTACCGCCAGGCGGTACACGAGGCGGCCCGCCACCTCCCACCCGGGGACAAAGCCCTGTGGGTGGCCTCGTGGCGCTCCGCAGGCGCCACATGGACGGAAGTCTTCTGCTCCGGACTGGTGCCCGAGGACGCGGAGGCGCAGCTCCGCGCCATAAGCCGCTACGACCCGCGGGGAGCGACCTCTGTGGACGATTTCCTCCACCACATGCTCCGGCTGGGGGACTTCGCATGGGAGCTTCGCAACCACCGGCTGGAGCAGCTCCTCCGCGAGCCCCAAAGCGCGGCGGCCCGGGCACACCGGTGTCTCACTGCGGCGGAGGGCAACCACCCTCCCCCTCCCCCGCGCCCTGACAAGGACCACGTAGCCTCTCTCCGTGTCGTGAATGGCACTCTGGAGTGCCCGCCCGAAGAGGGCCCCCACCCGTACCAGGACCTGCCGGGGGGGTTCTCAAAGCACCTACAAGACGCCCTCTTCCCACGGTGGATCATCGGGCGCGGCTCCATGACCGCGTGGGAGGCGCGCATCGTGGGTGAGGAATGGGCGCGCGAGTGGGGCTGGTGGTGCGCTGCCACGGGCGCCCCGGAGACCCCTGCGCAACGATACGCCGCCATCCCGCTCAAGGGATGGGGGCCGGACACCTGGCCGAGACCCACCGTGATCCGCGGGGCGGGACCTGCCCACCCGTGGGACGCGGCGACGGGGGAATGGCTGCAGGCGGCCCCGGGGCCGCAAACCTCACTCGTCAGGACACCCGTCCCGCCCCGCATCGTCCTTAACGCCGCCAACGTACTCCGGGCTACGGAGATACGCACATGGGGACACGCCGCGGCCACGGTCCGCTGGCACCTTCCAGAGGGCGGTGCCGCCCAGCTCGCTGTGGCGCACTTCAAAGCTGGGGGGCCGGTATACGACGACGCCCTGTCCCGGCTGGGCGACACCCCGGGGCCCTTGCTCCTCATGCTCCCCACCGACATTGCAGCCGCGCTGCGCCAGGAGCTGGACGGCTGCGAAGGGCTGCGAGTGGGATGGGAGGCAGTCGCGGACGGCACCCTGCTGGCCCTCCTCCACCGAGACACCGCGAACGGGTGCCGATGGGATGCGCTGACGCCCCACCTCACCGGGCGCCACGTGTACATGGCAACCCCCCCCGAGGGGCACCCCCCGGCGTGGGACGACCTCATCGCCGCCTTTCACGACCACGGGATCCTCCCCGGCGACACGTGGCAGGAGGTCCAGCGGAAGACGCTTGGCAGGGACTACCGGCGCCGCGTCCGCGCCTGCCAGCTGGAGATCCGGGACCCCCTCCGACAGAGGTGGGACGACCTCTGGCTCCGCCATCTCGACCCTTAGTCGCCGCCCTCCCACCTCCCACACACCTGCCGGCTCTGCGGGGAATGTGACACGGTGTCCTCTGCAGCGTCGACAGGCGCCAACAGGTGCGCGCGGTGCGCCCAGGTGGCCGCGTGCCCCTGGACCGAACCTCCCGCAGGCCCGCGCAGGCGCACAGAGGTGGGAGTCCCTGCACCGACACATCGAGGGGGCACACACCCCCTCACACAAACGCGCGGGCCTCGCGGGCGCTGCCCTTCTGTGGATCCACGTGCACCTGTGGGACCCCACATCCGTTGCGCACCTGTCGCACGTGTTCGCGCCCTGACCCCCACCTGCCGCCGCCCTTTGCAGAGCCCGCAGTACCATGCCACGCCGACGGGGGGATGGGCCGGGACACACCAAGGCCCGCCGCAAAGCGCAAGAGGCGGCCGTCCGGGGCCTGGTGACGGACGCGGTGGCGGAGGCGCACGAGGCGCACGCTGCCGCACGGTGTGACCTGACGGGCAGTGCGAGGGCTTTCCTCAACGAGACCGCCCTCCCAGCCGTCCGCGCCCTGAACGGAGCGGGGGGCCGTACGCTGCTCCCGGCGATGCACCGAATCGTGAACGCCGTCCAGCCGGGGCTCATCAGCCCGGACGCGGCCCTCTGCGGGCACTGGATGGAGCGGCGCGAGTCCAACCGGTCGGGCCGGCCCCTGTCCATGGTGGACACCCTGCGGCTGACGGGAGCAGGGTCTGCCATGTCCCTCCGCAGCAGCGCCCCAGCCCTGCTGCACGGCCTCAGGACGCGCTACCCCGGGGACGCGGCCCCGTACCTGAACCAGGCGCGGGCCACGTACCCGGGGGGAGTGTCCGAGCTGGATGCGGCGCTCCACCTTCTACACCCACGGGACGAGGACCTGGAGGTGGGCGAGATCACGGTATTCGCTGAAGGCGCGGACGAGGCGTCCGCCCGCCCCCGGCCGACCAACCCGGTGTACGAGAGCACAAGGCTTACCCCCCCGTACGCCATCGTATGCGAGGCGTTCCCCAGGGGGCCCACTTGGTGCCCCGCCCTCCCTCCGGCGACGCACGCGCCCCGCGGCTGGGCTAACCCAGACCTGTCCCCCCCCCTCTCCAGAACCAGGGGTGCCCACCACAGGGGGCGGGTCCTCTGGCAAGAGTGCCCTGGCACCCCACTGCTCCTCCTTGTCGTCGCAACCCGCGGGGACCCGGGGCGGGTCCTGCGGATCACCCCCACCCACCTGTAAGGTTTTCGTGCAACCTATATTTTCGCTTTTTTCAGTGTATTTTCCTGATATGTACAGACTGGAATCGGCTATCTCAGCACTGTTTTGGACAGTGTTGGTATCAGTCAATCAGGAATTTCTGTAGTTTTACACTGATGGTGTTTTCACCTTTTTCTGTACTATAAAACTGAGTTTGGGTCAGCGACGGCCAGTCCTGAGATCGCGCGCGCCGATCCAGAAATTGTCGATTTCTGACGATTTTTAAGATATGTCAATCAGTTTTATTGATAAGATTAATTCTAGATCAGTTTTAGACATAAGCGGATGTTACGGCACTATCGCGACGCCGTTCTGTGCCAGTTTTTTTGGCGCAAGTATGCCATGTTCATGAATTTTTGTAAAATTGTAGGTGTCTTGAATCCTGAAGTTAAGTACACCAAATCACAGCCCATTAGTAGGGCTTTGCATGCATATGCTGATTTGGTTTCCAAACGCGTCGGTGCACCGGCACCACGCGTTGGGGGGAGACCCATGATCATGTTGTAAATATGCATTGTTTTGGTCATATTTCATTGTTATATGTCCCCCTTTGTTCATATCTTCTTAGGACATGAAAGGGACTGTTTCGAAATCACTCCCGTAATTTCGTCGAATGTTGAGTATGTTGCCGTCGCCTTGTGTGGTCGCCTTTGGGGTACATTCTTGGGTTATTTGAAGGAAAACTTGGATAAGTTTCAAGGAAAACAAGTTCTAAGTCATTCATTTCCAAAAATGAAAAGAATTTCGAAACGCCCTCAACGACGACGACGACAACGACGACGACGTTGAATACGACGACCACGACGACGCAAACATCGTCGACGAGATCTATGGAGCAATTGGTAAACCCCAAAATCATGTTCAAGAAGGTCCTTGGTGCCTACACCATTTGAGGACCATTTGACTACTTTGAGCCCTATTACAAGGACATTGACGACCAAGGAGACCTTCAGCATCGCGCTGGGAATGCGTAGCGCTGAAGAACAAGTTGCAGCGCGATTATCCCAATGGTGTTTGCGACTTGATATTTTTAAATTGATTACTCCAGTTGGGTGCCATGGACAAAGTGCCATGGACCTTTGGATGGTTCTCAAGATTGATTACTCCAGTTGGGTGCCATGGACAAAGTGCCATGGACCTTTGGATGGTTCTCAAGATTATATCATGATCATTGGTGAGTTCTCAACCTCCAGCAAGGACGACAGCGCTGCCCACATCCTGCAGATTACGAAGTGGTCAAATTGGAAGTCAAAAATATGAAGATTTCAGAAAAAAAAAATTCACGGTATGGGCCAAGAAGATTGGTGACCAGAATTGTAATCATAATAACTTTGGGCCAGGAGAAATGGTCTTATTGGTTATTTCTGTATTATATTATATGATCAGTGGATGATTTTACAAACTGTGAATTTTTCTGATTTGCTTTGTGTTGTCTTTGACTTTAGGGTCAGGACATCTCAGAAGTGCATTTTTTTATTTTTTGTTTGTTCACTATTTTTTTTCACTATTTTTTATTTTAAATTCTGTGCAGAGGTCATTTTTTTATGATTAATTTCTGTCCAGGATTGCAGAAATTTTACTGTGATTGAGCCTGGGGGTCAGAGGACCCTATGTGTGAGGCACTTGTGAGTGCCATGAGTGGTGTGTCTGTCGACATGTACATTACATGCGGGTACCGGAGCCCAGCGGTGCCTCCTAAAATCCCAGGTCTGGGATCAAAGTAAAAATCTGTGTTTTTTTATTGCTCCTCGGCTTATCTTCATAGATTCAGCCACAGAAGCACCCATTTTCTGTGGGTGTTTCTGAGCTTGGGAGGGGAGTGTTAACCCGTGGAGCAATTCAGTGGTTAACACCCGACCCAAATGCTTTGCATTTTTCCCACCCAATGTTGTTGTTGCACTGCACCTTCTTTGTGCTTTTCAGCCTGAGATGTGCCTCAGGACTTGGGAGGGGAGTGTAAGGTTTTCGTGCAACCTATATTTTCGCTTTTTTCAGTGTATTCTCCTGATATATGTGTACAGACTGAAATCGGCTATCTCAGCACTGTTTTGGACAGTGTTGGTATCAGTCAATCAGGAATTTCTGTAGTTTTACACTGATGGTGTTTTCACCATTTTCTGTACTATAAAACTGAGTTTGGGTCGGCGACGGCCAGTCCTGAGATCGCGCGCGCCGATCCAGAAATTGTCGATTTCTGACGATTTTTATAATATTTCAATCAGTTTTATTGATAAGAATAATTCTATATCAGTTTTAGACATAAGCGGATGTTACGGCACTATCGCGACGCCGTTCCGTGCGAGTTTTTTTGGCGCAAGTATGCCATGTTCATTAATTTTTGTAAAATTGTAGGTGTCTTGAATCCTGAAGTTAAGTACACCAAATCACAGCCCATTGGTAGGGCTTTGCATGCATATGCTGATTTGGTTTCCAAACGCGTCGGTGCACCGGCACCGCGCGTTGGGGGGAGACCCATGATCATGTTGTAAATATGCATTGTTTTGGTGATATTTCATTGTTATATGTCCCCCTTTGTTCATATCTTCTTAGGACATGAAAGGGACCGTTTCGAAATCACACCCGTGATTTCGTCGAATGTTGAGTATGTTGCCGTCGCCTTGTGTGGTCGCCTTTGGGGTACATTTGTGGGTTATTTGAAGGAAAACTTGGATAAGTTTCAAGGAAAACAAGTTCGAAGTCATTCATTTCCAAAAATGAAAATGTTAACCCGTGGAGCAATTCAGTTGCGTGGTTAACACCACCTCTATGGGGCAGCACCCGTACCCCGCCCCCCCCTCCCGGCGCCCGTGGCGCGGGACGGAGTACACACCTTCCTGCGAACACAGGAGGTCACTGCCGTTACGGAGTCCACCTAGTGCGGCTCCCCCCGACACCACCCGACGACCCCCGGGGGCCCAGGGCCCTGGGCCCCGCCTCAGACTGGGAGCTGTGGCGCGACGCGTGGGCCGCGTGGCTCCCCCGCCCCCCCTCCCAATGCCGATGGATGGCCGCCGACCCCCGGCCGTGCGGGGCTGACGCCACAGCCAGCCCCCCACCCCCTCCCCCCCTCCCCCCCGCAGAGCACCACACGGCACTGCCCACGGCACGGCACTGATGCACCAGGAGGTAGTGGGAAGGGCGCGCCTGCCACCACTCATGCCTAACAGGAGAGCAGTGATGGCAGACTCCGATGGCTCTCCCCAGCGGGACGACCGCCACCACCGCCGGTCCCGCTCCCGCTCCCCCGCCTCCCCGAAGTGGACGGCGGAGACCCTCGCGGAGCGCGAGGAGCGGAGGCTGGCGGAGGCGGCGGTGCTGGTCGGGCCGCCGCCGCCGGCCCGGGAGCCTGAGCCAGCCGAGGTGACCGCTCCGCCGCCGGAGCAGCAAGCCCTGCCGCCCCGCCCCGGGAGGGGGCCCCAGACGCGCAGGAAGCGGAGAACGCAGCCCCAGCGAGCCACGCCGCGGCCCTGACCGCGGCCCCCGGCCCGCCGCCGACACAGGGGGTAGCCCCGGCGCAGGAACCGGGCCCATCGCCGAGGGCTGCCGCAGCCGCAGAGGAGAGCGAGGAGGGGGCGCGAGGGGCTGTGACCGCTGCCCCGGCGGGCCGCGCTACCGCCTCAGCCGGCCACGCCGCGACCCCCAGCACGCCGCGAAAGCAGGGGACGGACCCTCCACGGGCCACGGGCGCCTCGCCGGCGGCCGCCACAGCAGCAGAGGAGAGCGAGGAGGGCGCGCGAGGGGTTGCGACCGCGGCCCCAGCGGGCCGCGCCACCACCTCGGCCGGCCACGCCGCGACCCCCAGCACGCCGCGAAAGCGGGGAACGGACCCCGCACGGGCCACGGGCGCCTCGCCGGCGGCCGCAGCAGCAGCAGCAGTGGGCAGGGAGAGCGCGAAGTACCGCGCCCACGCCAACCCCACCCACACCCACATCAGCCCCCCCAAGCAGTTCCCCCCCAAGCCCTTCCCCCCGGGGCGGGCGCGGCACGTCCGCCCCCCGGCGCCCGAGCGCTCGCCGCCGGGCGTCACGCTGCCACAGCTGCAAAGACAGCGGGACGCCCGGCGCTTGATTCCAGGAAGGAGGGGAGGGCGCGCAGGCAGAGCTGCGTGCCGGTCACGGGAGCGCGGAGCGGGGAGCAGGAGGCGACAGGGGAAGTGCCCAGGAGCGCGCGCAAGGAGCAGGCGAGGGCAAGCGCGGCAGGGAGCAAAGGCCCAGCAGCGGGGGGGGCAGAGCGCAGGCAGCGGACGGCGCGACTCAGGGCAGGGGGCCGGGAAGGGACCAGGGCACGGAAAGGGCGCGCAGGGGCGCGGGCAGGGAGCCCAGGTGCAGGGGGCGGGGCGAGGGGCGGTGGGCGAGCGGGCGGGCCAGGGCGTGGGGGACGGGGGCCGGGACCCGCAGCACGGGCAGGGGGCTGGAAAGGGGCCCAAGGGCAAGCGTAAGGGCGCCGCGGGCCCCAAGGGACAGGCGGGACGGGGCATGGGAGCCCTGGGGGGAGGGCGGGTAGAAGGGAGGGGTGCGGGGAGCGGGGCGCCCCCGCAGCCGGACATGTAGCCGGTGAGCTGCATCCCCCCCGGCATCCAACAGATGCCGGCGCACCACACCCAGAACCACCACCACCACCACCACCACCACCTCTACAACATCGACCCTGACGCCGGCGAGCCCGTCCCCCCCCAACCCCCACGACCCCAGCACCAGCCAGCCCCCCCCGCGCCGAGAGCAGAACCGGCGCGGATGGCCTCGGCGGAGGGGGGGCGGGGCGCGGTATCGGCGCCGCAGAGACAGGGGCAGCAGAGGGAGCCGGCACGAGGGGCAGAGGGGGCCCGGCCGTGGGACCGGGACTGGGGCACGGTCCCGGACCCTCTGGGGGAGGAGGCCCTCCCCCTGGTGGGGGAGGTGTACGGGTGGTTGTGCTGGGCCAACCAGGGGACCACCAGGGGGTTGAGGAACCGGCCCTTCGATGCAGTGCTCCTCCGGAGAGACGGAGGAAACCGAGAGGTACCCCCCGGGAGTGGTCAGCCCCAGAGGACCATGAGAGGGTCCTCAGGTCAGTGATCCGGGCGGCCTGGCCCGACAGGGAGCCGGCGTGGCCGGCCTTCCTGGAAGGGGGAGCGGTGCTCCGTATCACGGATGCGGACGCCAACAACTGGCTCCCCCGGGCCTTGCGCAGCGCCCTCGGCCACTGGTGCTACCGCCGGCGCAACCCGCTGCCGCCACAGCCCCAGCCCCCACACAAGCGGCGGCGCAGGTGACGGCCCAGACGGCGGACGCGAGAAAGTGGGGGGGGGAGGTGGGCCCCCCGACCCACGCCCCCCCCACGGTACAGCATGACGCAGGAGAGCGCGCGACCTCCCGCGGGAGGGAGGGCGGAGACAACGAGCGCGGGGGGGAATCTGCTGCCCCGCAGCCCGCTAACCGCTGACCGCTAACCCTCACGGCAGCCCCCGGCCGGCCAGCGCCGCGCGACGACGGCCAGGGGGATGAGCGGCTTCAGCGAGGGCCTGCACGAGGGTCCGGCTCTACGTAGAGGGGGGCGGGAAAAGGGTGCGACCCCCCAGCCGATGGCTGGCCCCCGGGGCCGGGACCGCCATGCCCCCCCCCCCCCCCGGCCGTCAGGAGGCGTCGCCAGGGGACCAGAGAGCCCCCCCAACTCCCCCCCCCCCCTCCCACTCAGGCCGGAGAGCAGACAGAGGCAGGCCGAAGAAACGGCGGCCCCGCACCCCCACCGAAGAGGCCGCAGCACCCGGGGTGCGGGGGCACCACGGCCGAGGCAGGCGCCCGCACGCCGTGCCCGCTGCGGGCCTACAGCGGACTGGCGGCGCCCAGGACGGCGCAAACGGAGCAGCCCTCTCAGAGGCCGGCCCGGGGAGTACGGGGGCGCGAACCAGGGCTGGGGGCTGCCCCCCCCCCCTCCCCCCCCCCCCCCCCCCCGCCGCACTGACCCGTTGGCGGCCGACCGGACCGCGCCCAACGCCCAAGGCCGCCCGGCAACCCCCACGGCACGAGTATACCCCGGGGGGGCACGCTGGGGGCAACGGAAGGCAGGCCGACGCCCGACTGGGCGGGGGGGCGGGGGGGCGGCCGCCCCACCCCCCCCCCCCGCACCCCCCCAAGCTAGGGAGCCACAGGAGCGGCCCTCCGCCCCCCCTGGAGCGGAGAGGACGCCCCCCCCCCAGAAGGGACCGCGACGCGGGGGGGGGGGGGATGCGGCTGGACCTGCTCCCGCGGGGGTCGCGGCCGTGGGGCGAGCCCACACCAGCGTGCCGGAGCAACGCGCGCAACGGAACAGTATGGGGGCCGCGCCCCACATGACCCTCCCGTGACCACAGCCCACTCAGGGAGGGCAGAGGGGGGGTTCAGGTCTGCAGGGGCCCCGGGGAGAGCGGTCCACGGGCCGCCCCTCGGCCCCCCCCAACCCGGGGCGGCACTGCAACCTCGACCGCACGCGCACGCCGGAAGGGAGTGCGCCGAAGACACGAGGGGGGCCAGGATTGAGTACCGCAGGCCGCCACCCAGAAGGGGAGCAGGGAGGCCGCGGCGGGACCCCCCCCCCCCCATTCCCCCACCGGCCCGCAAGCCGCGGGGGCCCCGGCCCCCACCCCCCGAGGCAGGGGGCATGGCCCCCCCCCCGCCCGAGAGAGGAGCCGGAGCGCGACCCGCCCCCCCCCCGCCGCAGCCGCCGGCTCCCACGGGGGCCGCGGAGAACAAGCGAGCCCGCGCCAACGCGCCAGGACGCCGCACAGATCGCGCCCAGAGAAGGCGAGTGAGCACGAACTGGAGTGGTATGGGGGGCCACACCCCCCATGGACAGCAGGACGCCAGTGACACCCGCTTTCTTGCCTGCCCAGGGAAGGCAGAGGGACGGAACGAGGCAGAGCGACCGCCCGCCCTATAGGCCCCCCCCCGGCCGCACAAACGGGGGATACGGCGTACGCCCCCCCCCCAGCACGCCCCCCGGCACACGAACGCCACGGACCCGCACCGCGGCGCGCAGCCCCCACAGGGCGTGCAGGCCGAGGGGACAGAGAAGGGCCCCCACACCCGCACGCCCGCGCCCACAACACGTGGGTCTCCCCCAACAGCCCGCCCAGTGGGCGAACACTCGGGGGAGGGGGAGCGCCTGACCCCAGACGCCCCTCGCAACAGTAGAAGGCACCCCCCCCGGGGACGCCCTACCGCCACCCCCACAACCCCAAGCCAAGTAGGGGGGAACCGGGACCGGACCGCCCCCCCCAAGCACGCCAGACGGAGCAAGGGATCAGGGGAAGGACACTCGGAGGGGCACGGACCACGTGGAACGGCCCTACCAGCGCCCAGTGCCGGGACCACGCGAGGTGCGCACGCCACACCACCCAGGTGGGGGGGAGCGGACGCCGCGGGAGCGCGAGCGCACACACACGAAAGGGGCACGCGGGGACTACCAGAAGGGCAACCGGACCGAGCGCGCCGAACGCACAGACCGCGTGGAATGGCGTACCAGCGAGCGAGGGTAGAGGACACCCGGACACGACCGCCCGCCACACGCAGCGCGGAACACGCGGGGCGGGAAGGGGGAAACGAGAGAGACACAACACCAGGTACCGGCCCGAACCCCCCGAGCCGGCCGCGAGCGCCGCGCACACACAGACGAGGCACTGCACCCGCCAAGGCAGTAGTGGCGCACAGCGCCACACACCCACCCCTAGGCTAGGCAGCCTCCGCGCCAGCCCAAGGGGGTCCCACTGGCGACAAGCCAGTAGCACGGGCCCGGCGGCGCCGGCGCCCCGGGCGACCACGCATTAGGGGGGCGACGCAGTGGGTAAGCGCCCGCAGCCACGGCTGCAAAATTTATGCACTGACCGGGGAGTGGCGAAACGGGGAAGCCGGGGAAGGACGGGGCCCCGAGCCCTGTGAACCCGGGCTGTCTGTTCTGGTAGACTACTTGTCCCAGAACAACCTAGGGGAGTTGCTGAAGCTCGCTGAAACGCTTGCCTCGCCGAAGAACCCTAGGGACTGAACCCGTGCTATACCTGCCTATGTATGTGTGAGTGTCCTGAGCCTGAGGACCTAGGAGCAAGCTGCAGAAATGGTGTCCTCATTATTCCCAAGTCTGCACCCTTGCCAAACCCGGCGGATGGCTTTACACGGTGCCATGGGGTACGCTCCAGGTCCCTCCGCCCCTAGGTGACCAAATTCTGTGCTGGCACCAAACCTCCTTGGGTGAATACCCAGCGCTAACGCCAAAGTATTGGGTTTGCATGCGTACCTGCCTACTACAGGGGAGGGGTGGCCAGGAGCTACGAGGCATCAAAACGCCTGTTTGCTAGACAGCGAAAACGTGGATTACCACTGCCACTGCACACCATAAGCCCTCATAAACGTTTCGTAAACAGGCGGGACAGTGACACACTTACTACAGGTCCTACACTCACTACAGTGGCACCAGCCTTCGAAGGGTGAGTGAACACAGCCGTGCTCTAGCCCTTACCCAGGCCTACCGCTCCTACACTCACACGCTACTTGGTGGTGTTCATGAAGAGTTCACAGCCACTAGTGGCCCACCTGTGAGAATGCAAGAGAGCACAGCGCTACTAAGCTGCTGTGGCCTAACAGGGACGTCACAACACGTTTCCCTGCTAGGGCTTGGAGGGAAGGAGTGCACTGTTTGCGTGCACAGTTTGTGAGCATGTTGTCTTCACACCATAAAGGGCTTTGCGTAGGCAGAATGGAACGTTGTTGTGGTGTGATCAGCGCCCTGTTTAGCTGGCCAGAAAAAGCTTGCTGCTGCACGAATCACCCTCACCTTGCCCACCTGAGATCAAAGGCAAATGCAGCACTGCTTTCAGCAAAGGAACCTAACGTGCCTTGCTGTATTATACGCGTCGCCGACAGGAAAATAATACGCTTTCCAAAAGCAGCCCTATCAACCAAGGAAGCTTAAGGAACTCCACCCGTTCTCTTATAGAACGTAGGACGCGGTCCCTGGGTAACCTAAACAAGGGTCATACCGAGCGCCCTTCGCATGGCCTACCACTTAATGCCTCATATGCATGCACAAGTATGGACGAGCTCCGCAACCACCTTTCTTTGAACAGTCCAATCAGATCCCAATACATACCCAGCTTCGAATACAATCACTGACTCAACCAGGGGGTGGCCCCTTCTGGGCTTACTCACCTTACCCACCACTGAAGAGCAAGAGCAATGGAGTGGGTAAAACGAAGCACAAGTGAAGCAAACGAGTATGCACGCATATGTATAACCTAATCAGTGCAACAGAAAAGGGAGGTTGTGTTGTATAAGCAGTTGTCACAGTTGCCCTGCATTGCACCGCAGGGCAGGACCGCTAGGCCCCCGTGACAACCACTCCCTGGCCGAAGGCCATCCGTTCTACCCTAATCTCACATCTAATCACCTTGCAATCTGCTAATCAATCCCTCTGCTCTATGTTTGCGCTGCTACACCGCTCGTCAACGGTAACACGAGACAAGCAATGTGTATGCTGCATACGAAGCAATAACAACCTGTATGTTTGCACCTTTTTCTTTGAACTCTTATTGCATTACTAAATTCTCCATTCCTGAAACTTCCTATGAGCATGGGTGGAATCTCTACCTTTATTATTTAATGTGTTTTTCGTCATTTCTTGACTATTACGTGACATACTTTTATAATCTTATCTTCTCCAGCTTTCATTGCCGTGAATTAGGACGCGCGCCTACGCGCCGCTTTTCTTTGCCTATGAATCCAGGAATTGATAAACTGCTGTGATGAAGAAAAATTGCGTAAAAACGTGCATTTAATGCACGCGGAGAATCCGGACAGGTGTGTACCCTCAGAAAACTTCTAGGGCATCATTTGACGAGTTTAGGTGTATCGATGATCGTTGCACATAAATCAGGCCCTCATCCCTTGCATCTTTTCTGTTCAGATGTCCCTGTTAGGCGAAGCGAAGTAAGCGGCGTTCAGGCCGAACCTCAGCCCAAGGAGGACTGTCCAGAATCCCAGGACCCCATTAAGGGGGAACAAATTTTTAACTCCATCCCCTCGCCTTGCCGCCGGTTCAACACCGCCCTCGGCCGACAGAAAGGAACACCTTACCCCCTCAGCGCACTCCTCTACCCGGCACACCCCCCCCACCCCACACAGCTGAGGCCCCCGGAGTGCTGGGCGTCCTTTCGGGACGCCCAGCTGGCCGCCCCCAGCGAAACCACCGCCGCACGGATGGGCCCTGCGGACCAGTGCGCCTACGTCAGGGGCCTCGAGGCGTGCCTCAGAGAGGCGCATCGCTGGCACGCCCGCTCCCGGACAGCCCCGCGGGGACAGGGGGGATTACCCGGCCCCGACAACCACCAGGCCAAGAAGACCAAGACAGGTCAGGGATCCCGCCAGTGCGCCCGCAAACAAGGCGCGGCACCCTGGCCGGGACCCAGGCCCAGCCAAGCCGCACCACCCGACTCCAAGACCCCTGAGGCTCACCAACAGCACCATCCTCACCAGCGCCCACCGCCGCTACCGTACCACAGCTCCCTAACAGGGCAGCCCGAACAAGGACCACCGCCCGCACACATCCACGCCGTAGCAGGACCACCATTCACGCAGGGCCAGGGGACATGGCACCACCAACCACATCACCACGCCCCCGGGCCCCCCCGACCCCTGCACCCGGATGCCCCCGACAGCGACCCCCGCCAGCTGTATCGCCACCATGCCAGAGCGCAGGCGGCCCCCACAGGCCACCCACTCCAAGCGGCGCACCACACCGCACCACACCATCACGTGTACCACGGGCACATCCACCGGCACCAGCAACTCTTACCGCCAAACCCACCAGTACCATGGTATCAGAAACAGCCAACACACCCTCAGCACCACCAGCACACGGTCCAGCCCCAACTACCGCCCCCAATTCAAAAGCTCACAACATTCGGGCCACAGTACGCCCCCTTGGACCCGCAGGGCCACGCACGCGCACCAACAGCACCCGCCCCTACAAAGTGCACCCCACAACCAGCAGCAGCCCCCCATCCCGCACCCAGTCCCAGCAGGCACCATCCACCAGCAGCCAACCATGGCCTACGAACCACAGCCCCGCCCGGATGCCCAGGGAGCCACCTCCCACCTGTACCGCGACACCGCAGCCAGCCAGGGACCGCAAGAACCGCACGGAACGCAAACGCAACACCCACACGACCCAGCAGGACGCCCACATTCCCGTCCAGCACAGCAACCACCCCCGCCCCCCCCACCACCAACAGTGCCGCCCCCACACCACCCCACCCAGCCCCCCCCCCCGAGACCAGGCCACAGACGCACCACGCGGAGATGGCAACCGACCCCCACCACCACCAGCCCCCGCCAACACAACCCACCGCGAGTCTCCCCTCCCGCGGCCACCAAGAGAAACCCCATCACCAGACCCCACACGCGACAATGATGACCATCCCCCCGAAACCCACACCACACCCCCCATCACACCTCGCACCACCAGCGGCCGCACCGGCCGAGCGGTGCGCCCTACACAACCCCGCAGCGGTACGGCAGCACCTCTGGGGGCTCGGGGACCAGGAGGTGCTACGCCTCCACACCTCCGGCACCACCCAAAGCATCCGAGCGGCCACCCTGGTCCAGGCGGCCACCCTCGGGGAGGGCGTCCGAGACTTCCTCCGCCACGCCTTTCTCAACGTTAACCGACACGACCGCCCCCCGCTTGCCTCCCCTGACAGCGAGTGCCCGCCCTCGTCGGGGAGTTGAATCTGGCTGCCCCCCATTGACTGGGGTCCACACCTTGTCGGACACCCCATGTCGGGGCGGCTGGACACCAGGGGCCGCACCAGCTACCAGGAGCCCAACATCGCCCATCCCCCACCCAGCGCCACCCCCAGCAACACCAATCCGTGGGAAAGGAAGACATGGGTCGACCGGATGGCCTCCCTGAGCAACTTCAGGGACCACGTCGCAGGAGACGTCCCCACCCCCGACTACCAGCAGCCAGCCCCCACCACGTACCTGACCCTGATGTACAACATACACTACAGCCTCTCCACCACCCACTACAACGCACCAACTGGCCACTGGGTAGTACACGGCACCAACTCCCTCCTCCCTGACGACGACACCCCCCAACACACAACCCCGGCCCCGACAGGTACACCAGGGAGGACGAGCCTGACGACCCCCACATCTGGGGCACCTGGGAGCGCAGGTCGCTGGACACGCTGCTCTCGATCCACAGCCGCAACGAGGACCTTGGCGAGCCGATGTATTGCCTTGCCATGTGGACCCAAAGGACCTGGGTAAAATTCACGGACCGGTGGCTGTGGAAGGTCGGGCTGCGCCCTTAGCAAAGGGATGCCCCCCGAAAAGCGCAGGGGACCCAGCTCCCGATGCCCCACCACCCTACAGCTCTGCCCGTACATGGTGGTTGCCCGCCTCATGGCGCAGCTGTGGCCGGGCTGAGACATCCCCACCCAAAACTACTCCGACCTCACGGAGGAGGACATGCCCGGCATCCAGATGTGCTTCTTCAGCACGCTCCAATACCTCCAGCAAACGCACCCACATATCCTAGAGCTGAGGTGGACCCCCCCCAGATAACCCACGTACCTGCACAGCCGAGACAACGCCGCCACACCGCAGCGTACACGTGCACCAGCACCGGCACACACGCAGGTCACCAAGGAAAGCGCGCGCACAAAACCGGTGCCCGAACCCGCACCCTCGTCCTCATTACTCAGAGGGCCCAGCATCCTACGCCCGCCCCCTGCCGCTCAGGACCCCCCGCCGTCCCCCACAGCCCTCTCTTCCGCCTCCGACTCCACAACCGCCACCACCACAACCACCTCATCGGCCACCACCACCAAGTCCTTGTCCAGCACAAAATCCCCCAAGCCGCGGGAAAAGCCTCGCAAACGGGCCCAGGAAACCCGTCCCGACCGCGGGCAACCCCGCCGCCGCCAAGGCCGACGACCCAGCGAAGCCCGCGCCCGCCATCCCGCCCGAAACCCAAGACCGCCGCCAAGCAGCCACTGAAATCCATCTGTGCACCACGGCCTCAGCCCGCAGAAAATGGCAAGCTCAAGCCCAAGGCCGGCGCCACAGCGACAGCGCGAGCCCGACCCCCTCAGGACGTCCTCTACGACCTCCGGCCCCAGCCATCCAAGACCCTGCGGCAGCAGCGCCCAGCACGGCGCCTCCCCACCGTCATCGACGCCGCCGAGACCACCTTCATTGCGGAGCGCGCCGCGGCTGAGGCGCGACACGCCTCGTCCCGCCACCCCTCAAAGCCCGCACCCCAGGCCCACAGACCACCCCCGACCAGACCAGAACAGCGCCAGAGTCCACCAGCAGCGTCCCGGCCCCCTTGGCAACCATCGATGTCAGCCCACCCCCAGCAGCTGCCACCGCAAATCCGAACCCAACCCCGAGGCGGAGACCGTGCGCGCGTACCCGCCGGTCCACTTCGGCCGATGCCCCCGCTCCTCACGCACCCCCAGGGCACAGGAGTAAGAGGACTCCCCCGGGCCTGCCACCAGTCCCCACGAACACACCACACCCACCCAGGCCCACTCCTCCACTCAAAGCCAAGGCCCAGCCCAGGGACATTGGTGGTAGCGCTCGACCCACACGCTTCTCTAGGAGCTGCAAAAGTGGGCCCCGGCAGAGACCTCCCTCGAGGGCCTGGTCCACCGACCCCGCAAGGGGTCGGTGGAGAACTGCCGCGTCCAGCCAGTGGGGGGGTTGATGCCACAGACCGCATGGGAAGCCATGCTGGCCGATGCGCTCCACCCCCAGGGACTCCACCCCCCCCAACCTCTTCGCGCCCCAGGACCACCCGTATGTCCTCAGTTGCCTGCAGGAGACCCTTCAGGAGACGCGAAGAGAAGGCAGGCGCGTGTGGGACATCACCCCAAGCCCAACCCTGCGCACACACACCTGCTCCCCACCCCACAGGCGTCGACGCACAGACACCGGCAGCACCCACAGCACCCTGGGAGCCCCGCGCGCCACACAGCACAACGCCCCTGGCCCTCCGGCCAGCGGCGTCACCACCCAACCCCGCGACCCAGCCAGGCACCGCCGCGGAACGTCACGCTGAACTCGGAAGCCGATGGACGCCAACGCGCACGCCAATGGGCACCGCTACGCCCAACGGCGCGAAACCCAAGCCCGCAGACGTCTAAACCGCCTAACCCGCCACAACCACCCAGCTGGAGCCGAAGCCTCATCACGAGTCGAACCCGAGCCGCACCCCGTAACCTCTAACCCTTGACCCCTAACCCAGCCCGCAGAGAGAGCACCGTAACTACAACCCACAACCACAGCCCACACAGCAGCCTAACGAGCCAGCACAGAAAGCAAAGAAGCAACTAACCAAACCAACCCTGATCCGTACCCATGTACATCAAGAAACACGAGCCGCATCCCTGGGGCGCCGCTGTCGACAGAGCACCAACGAGGCGCACCGGAGAACACAACACTACAACACCGCTGCACCAGTCCCCCATGCGTGTGCCTGCAGTGTGCACGCGCCCCCTTTTCCAATTGCAAAACAAAAAAGCAGAACAAATAAAAAAAATACAGGGCAAGAAAAAAGGGAAAAAAAGGAAATTGGAGGAGGGGAGGAGGGACGCAACAACCAGAAGCACACGCAAAACGCACACGGCGTGTGCACCAGTGAACAGGCGCCAAGTGGCTCAGGACTCCGCACGCGCACATGCACTGAGGGCAGCAGAGGAACAGGACGCAACGGTCTACACCCCCATCTCGGACGCACTGGGGTGACCCAGCCGGCCCAGCGGGCCAGAGGCAGGAGCGGTACTCCAAGGCCACTGGTCTGAGCCCGGCCAGGCTGCATCGGGGACCATCGCAAACTTTGCCCGGAGCCATGGAAGCACTGATGACAGGCGTGCCGGCACACAGCCCAGGAGGGGGCCGCCTGCCAAGCAGCGGGGCCCCGCAACTCGAGCCACAGGGGTGAGGCGAACGTACCGTAGACTCGCGGGAGCAGTACCCCCTATGGTGGAAGATAGTCCATACGGCTGGGCGGCCCCCGGGGCCGCCGCCCACAGGAGGGGGCATGTTACCCCACACACGGACACATGTGGGGACACCCTCCCACCCGAGATACCTGGACCGGGTGGCCGCGACACTGTCTTCCCAAGCACATGCGGGAGCGGCTCAAGAGGCACCTAACATAGGGCAGTGGGAGGGACAGGACGTCCCCTTGGTAAGACCTTCTTCCTGCATTGTCAAAGGAGGCATCCGGAGCTCCCGAAGATACCTACCTACCTACCTTTCCTCACCACCTGGAACGGGTTTGGAGTGGAGAACGCTACCTGGGAGCCCTTTTGTGCCTTTGTGCTTCCTGAAGGATGCCTAGGTCCTGTTCTGGTAGACTACATGTCCCAGAACAACCTAAAAGAGTTGCTGAAGCTCGCTGAAACGCTTGCCTCCCAGAGAAACCTTAGGGACTGAACCCTTGCTATACCTGCCTATGTATATGTGGGCGTGCTCAGCCTGAGGACCTAGGAGCAAGCTGCAGAAATGGTGTCCTAATTATTCCCAAGTCTGCACCCTTGCCAAACCCGGCGGATGGCTTTACAGGGTGCCATGAGGTACGCTCCAGGTCTCTCCGCCCCTAGGTGCCCAATTTCTTTGCTGGCACCAAACCTCCTTGGGGGAATACCCAGCGCTAACGCCAAGGTATTCGATTTGCCTACGTACCTGCCTGCTACAGGGGAGTGGTGGCCAAAGGCTACGAGGCATGAAAACGCCTGTTTGCTAGACGGCCATAACCTGGACTACCACTGCCACTGCCCACCAAAAACCCTCATTAAACTTCGGTAAACAGGCGGGACAGTGACACACTCACTACAGGTCCTACACTCACTACAGTGGCACCAGCCTTCGAAGGGTGAGTGGACACAGCCGTGCTCTACCCCTTACCCGGGCCTACCACTCCTACGCTCACACGCTACTTGGTGGTGTTCATGAAGAGTTCACGGGCACTAGTGGCCCACCTGTGAGAATGCAAGAGAACACAGCGCTACTAAGCAGCTGTGGCGTAACGGCGACGTCACAACACGTTTCCCTGCTAGGGCTCGGAGGCAAACAGTGCAGTGTTTGCGTGCACAGCGTGTGAGCATGATGTCTTCACGCCATACAGGGCTGTGCGTAGGCAGAATGGAACGTTGTTGTGGTGTGATCAGCGCCCTTTTTGGCTTGGCAGAAAGAGGTTGCTGCTGCACCAATCACCCTGACCTTGCCCAGCTGAGAATAGAGGCAAATGCAGGACTGCTTTCAGCAAAGGAACCTAACGTGCCTCGCCGTATTATACGGGTCTCCGACAGGAAAATAATACGCTTTCCGAAAGCAGCCCTATCAAGCAAGGAAGCTTAAGGAACTCCGCCCGTTCTCTTATACAACGCAGGGCGCAGTCCCTGGGTAACCTAAACAAGGGTCATACCGAGCGCCCTTCGCATGGCCTACCCTTTAATGCCTCATATGCATGCACGAGTATGCGCGAGCTTGGCAACCACCTTTTTTTAACAATCCAGTCAGAACTCAATCCATACCAAGATTTGAATACAATCGCTGACGCAACCAGGGGGTGGCCCCTCCTGGGCTTAGTCACCTTACTTACCGCTGGAGAGCAAGAGCAATTGAGTGGGTAAAACGAAACACAAGCGATGCAAACGAGTATGCACTCATATGTATTACCGAATCAGTGCAACAGAAAAGGTACGTTGTGTTGTCAGAGCAGTTGTCACAGTTGCCCCGCATTGCACCGCAGGGCAGGACCGCTAGCCCCCCGCTACAACCACTCCCTGGCCAAAGCCCATCTGTTTTGCCCTAATGTCACCTCTAATCACCTTGCAATCTGCTTTTCAATCCCTCTGCTCTATGTTTTCGCTGCTACACCACTCGTCAACATTAACACAAGACAAGCAATGTGTATGCTGCATGCGAAGCAATAACAACCTGTATGCTTGTACCTTTTTCTTTGAACTCTTGTTGAATTACTGAATTATCCATCCTTCAATAATTCTATAGGCATGGGTGGAATCTCTACGTTTATTATTTAGTGTGTGTTTCGTCATTTCCTGATTATTACGGGACATACTGTTATAATCTTATTTTGTCTGGCTTTTCCGGCCGTGAATTAGGGCACGCCCCTGCGCGCCGCTTTTCTTTGCGTATGAATCCAGGAATTGACAAATTCCTGTGATGAAGGGAAAATGCGTGAAAACGTGCATTTAATGCACGCGGAGAATTGGGACAGGTGTGTACCCTCAGAGACGTTCTAGGCCGTCATTTGACGAATTTAGGTGTATCGTTGATCAATGCTCATAAATCAGGCCCTCATCCCTTGCATCTTTCTTGTGCGGATGTCCCTGTGAGGCGAAGCAAAGTAAGCCGCGTTCAGGCCAAACGGCAGTCCTAGGAAGACTATCCAGAATACCAGGAGCCCATTAAGGGGCAAAGAATTTTTAACGCCACCCCCTAGCCATAAGGACAGGACAGGAAAAGCTTGCAGGTACCACAGGGACCCAGACTCCATGCCCTGACCGTATCCTGCGTGGCGTTTTTTGCGTTTTGCCACTTGAAGGGATGGATGCATGAGCACATGACTTTGCATGCCCATTCTAGCCCCCTACCAAGCCAGACCCGCCCCAGCGACGCTTTTGAGCGCAGTGAGGCCCGTAGGAGTTAATTACGACAATGCAAAAACTGGCGATTGCCCTGGCGCTGCGCCTTCTTTTCAGTGTTAGGGAAGTTATAGGTAATGCTGAAACCATCGGGAGGTCAAGGAAAATACTTTTTGTTCCTGAAGACGTGACAGTGGGGGGAACCACAGCACAAGGGGGGAGTAAGAAGGAGTGCATTTCCATGCCAAGGGGTAACCCTTAGGTTTCTTAGAGATGCCTAAAGGCATACTACATTTTTATCTCAGTATTGGCCTAATCAAAAGGGGGTGACAAAGCATTTTGACCTAAAAAACCAAGCACTAAGCTTTGGATGTTGTGTGGACCCCTGACCCCCAAACTGATTGGACTTGAACATCATTTCCTGCACTAACTGAGGCGCTGACATTGATCCACAGCCTATACATTTCTCTATATTTTAATATGAATGCTTAGCTATCCTGGTGGTCTGCACCCTAGGGGGCTGGGGCACCTATTTTTGAGACGTCCTGGGTTCAATTCCTAGTCAGCCTAGCTGATTAGGTAGTTGCCATGTGACATGGCACTGACCTGAGCGCAACAGGCCATGCCATCTCAGCACCTATGGGGCCCAAACCAAGGGTGCACATCTCTGGGGGCAGTATAAAAGAGAGAGCGTCCATGTGGGCAGTTTTTGCATGATTGTAGAACATTTCTTAACTATCTTTTTCTAAATCTGCAGTCATTCTGATTTCGATTGTGTAGATGCACTGTGTATCTTTTCTGCATTGAGTGCAGCCCTGACTGTTGTTGAATTGATCCTGAATTTCCTCTTCTTGCACTGTGGGTACTTGGGAGCTTTGGTCTACTTTTTCATTTCAGCAAAACATTGGCATTTGCAAAACCTGAGCTAAAACAAGAAGCAGCAGGAACCAGCCGGGGCAGAAAACAAACAATATCATCAAGAGCATCAACAGTGAAAGCCCGTATTCACTTTCTCCCCCCGCATGACCTGCACTCCCACCAAGAGACATGAGAGCAATGGACCATGTCCCGGAGAGATTGGCATTTCGAGAAGAGAGCACACTGTATCATGACAAACATAGACACCAACAATGGAGATGATTTTTTCTGTAATCTTTTTCTTCAGAAGAAAAGGTTTTTTTCCGTTTTTATTTCAGGTGTTCACCTTTCGGAACTGGAGTCCAGGTGCCGGGCGAGCTCAAGCGGATGCTTTCATCCCGTCCAGCTCGCGAAAATATGGTCGTTGATCCGGTCAGAATGACCCAAGGTACCCAAAATGCCGAGAAATGAGAACGAAATGTAGTACTAAAAATAGCAATATTTACTACTCAAAATAGCTTCGGCGGCCAAACGTTGTACACCTTTTTCCAAATGACAAGGGAAAATTGCCAATAAAAATAGAGTGGATAAAATGGTCCAATTCCCCTATTTTTTTCCTCAATACTTTTTGTGTTTTGTAAACAAGCGAATAAAAACCCTTATGTACCATCATTCAAGGGAACGTTGGTAATGAAAAGTGACATCATCATCCGAACGTCAGATTCTTTGCAATCCAAAATGAAAATTATGGCTGATTTGGCTTAAATACCCTCTATTTGTAATGTGAGGCCTCGCAATGCGGCTTGGAAACAGTTAAAATATACCCTTGTTTTCGTGCCGGGATTGTGAAGATTGGGGTAAATATCTGTTCTTTTTTTGGCAGGCAATCTCATATGTAAGGTACATTGGTCTCAATACCGACTTTGGAATGCCAGGCCTCCCCATCCCCATCAAAATGTAGGTAATTTAAGGCAATTACCCTCGTTTGTATTTTATATTGCGAGGCCTCCAAATAGGCTTGGGGAAATGGCATGATTTGTACATCGCTGCGTTTGTCAACATGAAGAACAAACAAAAAGAAGAAGAAAATTTGCAGAACACAACAGAAAACACAAAAAAAGGGTTTTCAGCCCAAAAGCCCCTGAAAAAAACACCTGCGAAACAAAACATTAGGTCATTTGCCCAAATCGCCCTACTCTTCTTTTGCTCTGAAAAGATGCAAAGATGGGGGTAATTCGCTGAAAACACTCAGTACCCCAGTTTCCCCCCTTCAGAAACTGGGGTATTTGACAAGGATTAACTACTACAAAGCTGGCACCATCTCGGGAAAAAAGTGTAGCACTTTCGGCGGCCTAACAATATCACAGACCAAAACGTGATATATCCAAACTGACGAACCCTGGTGGGAAACCGACCCCACGTATGCGACTGCGACACATACTGGCAGGCTGCGGATTCGAACGAAATGCGAAACTAACCTGTAGGAACGATTTCTAAAAAAGGAACTTTGGTTACTAAAAACAGAACAAGTGTTCTAAAAATAGAACCTGGTGTGCGAAAAATGGAAATAGCACTTGGAGAGGGAATTAGCACATTTGAAGGTAGCCATTGCGTCTGCAAACCTCCAAAAAGGTTAAATGGCTCCAAGATGTGGCGAAAACAAAGCAACAAAACAACGTGGGTAAGGAGAGCAAAGCAAATAAATGTCGAATTCATATCGCCCACAAACCCTGGAATTCCAACCCAGAGTCCACGAAGGATCCCATATAGCGGGGGGTGTCCTCTCCGCTGGTGCACTTACCAAATGCTCCACTGAGACAAACATAAGACGAATGATTGGATGTTGACAAATATTGATTCGTGGGAATCTCCTAAGCAAGCGGCGACCAACCGTGCACCCTAAAGCATGAACACAGTCCATGACTGATCTTGGTTCCATATGCCCGTCTCATGTCAAGGAAATGGGGATCGGGGGTACTTTGGTGGTATTGAGCCATGGTATGTGCATCCCTGCGTCAAATTAAGCAACGACAAACAATCATGTCAAGGGTTAAGGCAGAGTCATCTCGATCCTGTTCGTGCATTATCAAATTCACCGGGACATCCTTGACATCTAGACTAATCCCCTTTTTGCTGAGATAGTTCAGCCACACCCTGGTATACCTCGGCACCAAACTGTTCGAAGGCTCCCGAAAGTCTGGCAAAGCGGCAAATCCTTTCCAACGAATCTTGTATAGCCTCCCCCGCGGCGTAGTTGGCTCTGGCTTGTCCGCTAGAATGCGCTCCGTGGTATAGTCATCCTTCTCATCGTCCTCGTCGGAGCCCGGGTCTCCCAGCGTGAACTCAAACGTCATCTCTTGCCTGCTGGGATTCGACGCCCATGGTTTGAGTTGTGTAATGCTCCGATCGAGGATCTTGTTGTCTCCCACCTGGATGGCATACACATCTTGTCCGATTTTGCCCACGATGACCCCTGGGATATACCATGATTCCTGGGGATGGCGTGTCAACACGTCCTTGTGGTGGATCTCCACGGAAACGGTGTCCTTGAGGGAGTACTTGTGGATCTTGCCTTCCTTGAAGTACTTGGCCCTCTGCTCATGCTCACCTTGAAAGCAATTGCAAACACTGGCTGCCGTGGCATCCGCTTCACTCATCACCGTGTGGGCATCCCGGGCGACCTTGCCATGGTTCATCCACGGGAGAGTTCCAGACACTCAATCCCGTAGGAATAAAATGCGGTGCGAGGACAATCCTGTAGGCCCGGGTGGGTCATGAAAGGCTTGTAAAACGCTCCAAAGAGAGTAAAACCAATTCCTCCCTGGCTGCTCGATCTGCATTTGTCGGAACTTCTCAAACATTTGCCTCCCGGCGTCTTCCGCGTGGCAATTTGACCTGCTGTGGTACGCCACTGTCTTGGCATGTGGAATTTGCATGTGCTTGCACATGCTGTTGAACCATAAGCCCGCAGGCTGACTCTTGCGGTCGCTGCAGATGAGAGCTGGGACGTCAAAGATTGTCAGACAATGCCCCTACATGGCTTGGGCAACGGTCTCGGCTTGGATGACCCACTCCATGCTTGCCCTTCTTTTTTTTTTTTTGGAAATACATGTCCACTGTCCAACGCAGGAAGTCCGGATGCAGGAAGAGCCAGCCCATCATACAACATAACCCAATCCCACCGGGTCGGGGTCGGTCAGAGGGGCTGCGGACGGGCAAAAGAATGGGTGGTACAGTGCAAGAATAAAGCAAAAACTACAAAACTGGCGGCATGATGACAATCGCCTCATCCAGGGGTTCCGGGGAACCGAAGGACATGCGAGGGTGCCGGGCACGCGGGCTGCAGCCACGGGAAAGCCCAGGGGAGGAGGGGGGGCAGGAACGGTGGGCAGCGAGCCCAGGCAAGGCTGGTTTTCCCTTGCAAAAGATAGTCAATGGTGGGGAAGCGGGGGGAGGAAAAATCCTGACGTCCTCCTGGCAAACGGCCTTCCGGCACCTATCTCTTTTCCACTACTTCTGGCGCCAGATCGCCAGTGAGTGCAGACGAGGTTGGTCACTAAGGCTACGGGCTACCGCCTTTCAGTGCCAGGCTGTCATAGCGCAGCGTCGACCCACTGTGCACAGGGTGGGGGGGGGCGCAGGGGAGAACCAGTCCGTGGGATACAAAAAAGGACATCAAAGATGGAATGCAGGTGGAAAGGCAACAGACACTGTAGAATGGCTGGCGGACAACGCTGGAAGTCAAAACTGAGTAAGTACATGGCCCTGATGGCAAAACACCATTAGATTATGGCCAAGGAGTGGTGCTCAGCAGCGGGATACTCAGGCAGTCCTAAAAACCGAAGCGAGGTATGGGTGTGTTGGGGGAGGAGGGGGAAAGGTGGGCCCGCAATGGTAAGGGGCAGGGTACCACCAGAGGCGACTGGCACGCATGCGCGAAGCGCCGAGGTCCGCAAGGGGGGAAGAGGCATGAAGAAAGAAAGAAGGCGACACTTGTAGACGACTCAGTCGACGCTGACCCGGGTTGGTAGGCACATGGGCAGGGCATCGCCGAAGATTTTATGCACGAATGCGCGTATCGTTATGGCCGCAAAAGGCCGAGGAGGCAAGTAATTCACCGACCTAGTGACAAGGTGGGAAGGAAAGCGGCAGCGGCAGGCGATTCAGCAGCACTCTGACTGGAATCGGTGTGAGTGGCGCCGAAGGTAGACGGCCTGTGGAGTGATGGGTGGCATGGACGCTATGGGGGGAGGGGGGCAGGGGCACGCCAATGACAGTCACTGCTCCGGGAACACTCGCCAGTCAGCGATGTTAAACGGGCAGGGGCGACGAGGCAGAGGGAAGGAGGCGTCCGTGGCAAGCGCAATGTTAAACGCGTCGACGACCTTCTGTTGGAAGGACATCACTGCTTCCCGGGCGGCCCTCAGTCCTCCTAGGTTGGAAGAGAGGAAACGGTAGAGGGACTGGGGAATAGCCAGGCGTGCCATGATGCGCAAGTCCCGGCGATTGGCAGTGTCGCGCCAGCTCCGTAAGAGAGGTGGTCGCTGCCAAGCTGTTAGCCATGCCTGGACGAGGGGGTGGGAGGGTGTACAGTGTGCGAGCACACCATGCAGACTTAAATTGTGGCGTGTGTGGCAGTGCGGGCAGGGGTCTTTGGGGAGGTCGTCTCTCCAGAAAGTGGCATAGTGGCGATAGCCGGGCATGGACTGGAGGCCAAAGAGCCACTTGTGCCAAGCGAGCCGTTTGTGACGGAGGGGACGCCAAGACAGGGGGTGGAAATGAGCATGTGAGTGGGAGTGGATGAGGTCGTGTGTCAAGACCTTGTGGGGGGGCAGGACTTTTTCGCCGGAGCGGATGACGTCCCACGGTGTAGATGGGACCATGGGGGGGGGAAGGGGCAGGGCGGTACCGACTTTGGCGTAGGTGTCAGACACCTCGCCGAACTCATGCCCCACGTATCCCTCTACCCACTAGAGGGTTTGGCCTCGGTTTAGGACACAGGTGTAAGTGCGGCTAGCCCCATCTGCTCAGATTTTCAGACATTCTGCCCAGATTGGCTACATTTTGGTCATTTTCTTTGCTTCGGCGGAATCGCCGCCTCGCAGCTCAGTCACAGGATATTTCCTATATATTTCTGATATGCCGGATTTGATTCCGCGGTCCCTTTCCCGTAAATCCGCCGCGTTCCGCTATTTTAGCTGGAATCGCCATTTGCCGCTGACGCGCGCTCGCGGGCCTGATCGGCCAAACTTTTTTACATAAATGGATTATTTAAATCTTTTCAGACAGTTTTGGACACTCAGATGTATTTAGAATAATTCCCCTCAATTTTCTTCATAGACTGGGATTTTCTGCCGGATAACAATCAGCATGGACCTTGCTTCTGTTGTCGCTGCTCTCGCCTCTGTTGGTGTCCGAGTATCCGGTTCTACCCCCAATAACAACATCCAGGGAGACTCCTCGCGTGCCTGCCCCACTGGTCTTGCCGGCCCCGAGCCCTCCGGCACCCACAACGACCCAGGGCAGCACTTTCATGGTAGCAGAGGCTACCTGAATGTTGTTCCTTTGGTGTCCCAACCACAGCTAGCTCCTCAGTACGGCCCCGTAGACTCCGCCACCTCCGGAGACGTAACGATTACGCTGCCGTGGTGCTGTGCGAACGAGGCCTTGAGAGGACTGCCTTGCGCAAGCCCAAATTGCCCAGGAAGGGCACAAATCAGCAGTTGTGGAGGCCCAGATTACAATCAAGATCCCAGTCGAAATTGGCCATCAAGCAGCTGGAATCTCCCAGCCTACCCTAATGGCAACGCTCCGGTGGAGCTTACGGACCTGGCAGGTACTAATACTCCTTACCAATGTCCACATTTTGAGACCATCAACGCCGACATTGACGACATTGAGATGGGTGGTCCAGGTGAGGTACCTACCTATAATCGACCAGCCTCATGGGCACAATGGGACAACCATTTGTCTTCCGAAGTGACCCGTAACCTTGAGGCGCTTGAGGCCCTGTGTCTATTAGCCACGTCTAAGCTGATAGGACAAGAAAGAATCGCCTCTGATTTTTTATTTGAATATTTTTTCCTTCTTCAAGAGGAAATTAATACCAGGATGTGGTGGTGTTCTCAAGAAGATGAATCTTTTGCCATTTTTTTGCAGATCTGGGAGGCAAGCCCCTTCCCGAAGGAGAAGACCAAGGCACCTGTTGCCGGGCCCTCCGCCCCTCATCCCTCTGTTTCCATCCGCGACGATCTAGCCGCCGCGGTTGAGGAAGGAATTTTAGAGGCAGCTAGGCAGGCAAGCCTGGAAATTAGGACTGAAGGAGCTCCCCAAGTGGACTCCTGGCTGCGAACCACTGAGATTAGCGGTCCGACAGCCTGCTCAGGCCCTTCAGGACACGGTATGTACTGTCCTGCCGACTGCTCTTGCAGATTACAGCGAGATACTGAGCTCCAATTGCTCAAAGATCAAATGCAACTCATCATTCAGACGCTGGGAATTAAAGATCTTTTCAAGACCCACATGAGGTCTGAGGGCGCATCATCGGTGGAACAAACAACAGAACCGTCGGAGGAGGCGACAGAAATTTTTTCGATTGCTCCTTCGGTGGACTCTAAGACCACCGACGCAAGGATCAGCAGGACTAAGCTAAAGGAAAGGGTTACAATCTCTCGATCTCAGAGTAGATCGGTGAAGGCTAGGAATGAGGCTCAAAATGCCAAACGAACTGCCTCCCGTACTACCCTTCCTGCTGTTGATTCCAATGCAATTGCCCAGATGTTGCTTGCCCAGACCCTCGCCGGAGCTGGTGTGGCTAATGATGCCGCCAAGGTGTCTGCCATTACGGCTGGTGTTGGGCTGGATTCACTCCTAAATCCCACTTCATTGCGACTTCGTCAGGTTGCCAAGCAACCGAAGTATAATGGGAACCCCAGACGTTGGCCTCAGTTCCAACGGGAATTTAAACTGTGGGTTAAGACTCAAAAGCTCCAGGATGATCAGTTCCTGATGGCCCTCTTGGACTGCCTTGAGGGAGCGCCGGCCAACACTTGGCTCAGAACCTGGAGTGATCGTGAGGATTCAAGTTCCCCCCTTACCTTTGATGAGGTGTGGGAACAGTTGGAGGTACGTGGATCCCGGCTGCCTGAGGACCATTACCACCAGATGTTGAAGAATTTTCCTTCGTTCTCGGGATTAATCTTGCACGAAGTGCAGGACAAGAGACAGCGCTTCTGGAATCTCGTAGAAGAATCTGAACATTCAGGCGAAAAATATTCCAGTGCCGAGCTGAAAAATCTGATTTTTGACAAGATCCCCTCAGAAACCGCCGCCACCCTTCGGAATAAACAATCCGAAGAAAAGGTCAAGACCTGGTGGGCGGAAGTCGATGGCTTTGACGCCTCGGCCAACCGGTTTACCGTCAGGGAGGCACTTCAAAAGTGCTCCCCCACGTCGTTTACCAAGGTGAAATTCACTGAAAACACGTGGAAAATCAAGTTTAATGAACACGAGGATCGGGACTTGTTTGTCCAAGTCCTCAATAGGGGAGTAAGTTTCCACGGCCATCGCCTGAAGGCCAGGAACTGGGTGTTTTCGTTTACTCTGCAGGAACTGTGGGAAGAGGTTGAGAGGCTCGCTGACGCCGCCAATCAAAATTTCCATGAGGGTCTTGGGGGAAACAGGAATACCCAGCAAAACACCCAAAATGGGGCCCAAAAGGGCAAAAAAAAGGTGAATGACACCCGGAATGTTCAGGATCATTGTAGCATCTGCCTTCTTTTAGGTTCTACGAACCGAGCTAAGACGCATTCTACTGCTAATCACCGATGGTCTGCTTACGATCACAAGGTGATTGGTGAAAATGTCAGTAATTCGCAGAATTCAGACAGGAATGACAGACAGGTGCATGGTGCCAAGGGGGGAAAGGGTAATTCGACTCCCTCCGGTGGGAACAAAAATACTGGAGGCCCTGGCGGGTCCCAAGGCAAAGGGAATCTGACTCCATCCGGCTCCGGTGGACAGCCAAACGGCCAGACAAGTCCCAATGTCAACGCCGGAGGCGGAAATCGAAATCCAGGCCAAACCCCTCAATCCGGTACAAACAAAGGAAATGCTCCAGGATCACAGGGTAAAGGTAAGGGAAATCCTTCGGGAACCCCCTTCTCTGGTAAGGGCAGAGGGCGTGGCGACGGTGGTGGCCCATCATCCGGCGGCCGTGGCCGTGGACGTGGAAAAGGAAACCATCGTGTGGATCAGGTCTCAGGTGCAGATCAGGTGTCCGATGCGGATCGAGATTATGTCGAAAATGCCCTGAATCCAGCGGATGATCCGTTCCAAGATGAGTGGATCGACGAATCAGGCTGTGTCCACAATGTTAACGCAGCCGCTGGAGGTCAGAACGCCTAGGGGAGCCACGAAAATCGCCCCTCCCCAGGCGATTTCAGGCATGATCCCCAAATTCCTGATCGACCATTACTTGATGTAGGGTCGCTTGTCTCCTCTCCCCTGGATCCGGCAGCGGATTCTTCTGTTGTAGTGGACGAGGTTGGTGTACAGTCCAAGCACAGGGCTCGTCAGTTTGTCACAAAGCTGTGGGTCTCTGATTGCAAGGGAAATTTCCACCTCGCCACTTGTTTGTGTGACAATGGATCAGAGGTAAATCTCCAATCCAATTCCTTCTTACCCGACGACTGCGTGTTTGAATCGCCTCATCCTGTTACCCTCGAGGGAGTTTCTGGACATTCTCTCGCAGGTGGGCAACGCGGTTGTTATATATCAACTCATTTGGTCGCTCAAGACCTTTGGGAAGAGCAAAATGTGGAAGAAGTTGTCCTTAAGGATGACTACTTCTATCGTGCTGACATAAAGTATGACCTTTTTTTGGGCCATCCTTGGCTTCGTAAGAACAGGGTAGCGCCCGTAGGTCATCGTCGTTGTTTTTTGCTGGAGTCAGGTCCTTTGGAGCGTCCTGAATTTCGTTTTTTGCACGCAGGGTTTAAAAGTGCAGAAGAATTTTTGAAGCAAAAGGTGACACCAAAATTTGGTGAAGATGTCACCATTGCAGAGGTGAATGGGAGTGCCGATTACTCCCAAGAGTTAGAATGTCTTCGTAGGGACTCCCAGCCACGACGCCCTTCGCGCTGGCACTCTTCATCCTACAGAGTTGTCGACAAATGGCGCGATGCAATTTGTGAATACTTTCATGAACACCATTCCTTTTGGCCCCAGTATGATGCCTTTGCTAACCGTATGAACAAGCGCTTTGACAAGCACTTTAGCGACGCTTGGACCCACAAATGGGACAAGAAGTTGTGGAATCATCCTCCGTTTCACTTAATCCAGCAGGTCATCCACAAAATCAAGCAAGATAAAACCCAGGCAATTTTGGTTGTGCCCTTGTGGGACGACAAGCCTTGGTTTCAGGAATTACAGGACATTTGTGTAGATTACATCGAACTTCCCAGGAAGATTAAGCTGTATGCCAGGGACGACACAGGTCCCCTGCCACAGCGGTCCTGGAGTTCGCTTGCATTCCTGGTGGATGGAAAGCTTTCTGACTCTAATTCTGCTGATTCTAGTACAGATTCCTGTGTTGGGTCTGAATCTGAGGTTGAGCGTGGTACTGATGATGAATCTATTTTTTCTGATTTTTGTCCGTCAGATACCCAAGGTGATTCAACGTCCAATGGATCCGCCTCGTCTCCCTCTTCCGCAATACGGTCGACATCGAAAAGAATCTTCAGTGCACGGGCGAGGAAAAATCTCCAATCGCGCCGCAAATTCAGAGTTTTTTATGAAAAACCCCCTGTGGAAGCTTTCATGGATCCTTTCGAGGAGCTGGATCACGAAGAGAATCTCTGGGATTTCGACACACGACCCACCTATCTTCAAGAGGCAGTTGATACGGACCTGTTTAAAGACATCCGTAAGAAGATTCTTCCTGCCAAAGCCGAAGAAGTCGCCAAAGTCTTTTCGACAGTAATTCCTGGCGATCAGGTGGACACTGAATTGTGTTCCAAGTCAAGAGAAAAGATTTTTGAGGAACGGAAGGACACAACCCTTTCAGGAAAGTTGATCAAAGACCCCCCTGTCCGTGGACAGTTCGGTGAAGCCTTCATCGAGCTTCGTGAAGGGTACAAGGCAAAAAAACAGCGCCCTTATGAAAATCATGGACACAAACATGAGATTCTCAGAAAAATCATTGAGAGAAATCTCAGGAAATTTGGTTGGCTTGAGGGTTGTATGACCAGCGAATGGTGCTGTTCACCCTTCACAGTCCCGAAGCCACCGCCTGCAGACCAGAACACCATTGATGGTTGGCGAATGGTTGTTGATTTTCGCAATCTCAACGCCGAAACAAAGGCGGATTCACACCCCCTGCCCCTCATTGAGGAGGAAATCGCCAAGAGGGCAAGAGGTCGTTTGTTCTCTGTGCTGGATCTCCGTCACGGCTTTCACCAAATGCTGTTGAGGAAGGACAGCAGACCTCTCACCTGTATGTGCACGCCATGTGGCCCAGTCCAATGGACCGTCATGCCCATGGGGCTGAAGAACGCCCCCTCATTTTTTCAAAGAATGATGGAGGATGTGCTGTTCACAACCCATCCGGAGCTTCGTGCCTTCGTGAGTGTGTACATAGATGACATAATCATCGCGACGGAGGGGGAGGGACTGACCGAAGCCGAGCTGGTGGCCCTACATGAGAAGCAGCTGAACCAAGTTTTGGACATTCTTGACGCCAATCAGCTGGTTTGTGGGCCAAAGAAGGGAAAATTATTTTTAAAATCAGTCGAATTTTGTGGTTCTCTCCTAGAGAATGGCACCCGACGACCCAGTCCAGGGAAGCTCGTCGCTATTCAGAAGTGGAAGCGCCCTGAGACGATCACGGAGTTGAGAGGATTCCTGGGTTGTTGCAATTTTTACCACACTTTTGTGCCGAATTATGCCAAATTTGCTGCCCCCCTCACTGAATTATTGAAGGTAGGGAGAGATGCGGGCAAGGCAGGTTCAAAGGTTCGTGTCAAGTGGACTGACGAGTGCGAGGAGGCCTTCCATCACTTGGAGGCAGCCCTCTGCGAAGTCGCCACGTTGCATGTGCCCCAATTTGACCGACCCTTCTACATTAGAACCGACGCTTCTAGGTACGCGATCGGAGCTGTCCTTGAACAGGTTGATGAAGCCACCGGCGATCATTACCCTCTTGCATTTTGGTCTCGGAAGCTAGCCCCACGCCAAATGCAATGGTCGCCGCGTGAGCAAGAGACTTACGCCATCATCTGTGCTTTAAAAAAGTACCAATCGTGGGTTGGCACCAATCGAGTCGAGGTCCTGACGGATCATCGATCTCTGGAGTATTGGGCCACCGAACACATTGATACTGTCGCGAGCCCAGCTGGTCGACGGGCCAGACGGCACGAATTTCTCTCTCTGTTTGACCTCCATGTGTCGTATTTGCCTGGAAAACACAACACGGTAGCGGATGCTCTGAGCCGATGGGCTTACCCCGCCTCAGAGGGGCTGCAAAGTACCAACATCCATGGTACGGAGCAGGACCGCCATGTCATCATCGAATGGGATCAGGAAGAAAAGAAACTCATTCGACGGGCATGCATGCAGTGCGCTGTTAAACAGCACGCATTGCCGTGTCACGACATCACGGCCATCACAGATCCGGCGCATGCTCATGAGATCTGCACCAAAACGCTGAAAGTCGTGGAAAAAGTCACCGATCCCTCCTCAGGGAGTGTGAAACGGTTTGACTACACCCGACGAGTAAGTCGATTTCGGTTGATCCAAGGCATTGAGCGTCGAGATCCGGCCAGAACTCCACCCCTGCCTAAAGATACCCTGATCATCCGTGACTGGACGTCCGATTATCTGCAGGATCCCATGTTTAAAGAGGTCTTTGGAAATCTTCAATCCAAAGATGCTCACAAGGATGGGATTTTTGCTGAGTACTCGTTGGATGGGGGGAAGCTGTGGATGGAGGGTAAATTGTGTGTGACAGACGCCCTAGCCCCCCGAGTGTTAAACTGGTGGCACAAATGGGAGTCCCCCCACACACATGGCCGTCGACTGTGGTCGATGATTAAGCATAGGTTGTTTGGATCGAGGCTCTACACTCATTGCATGAAAGTAGCCGCCGGATGTGCCCAATGTGCTGTCTCGACGCCTCCCAGCGCGAAGAAGAACGGCCATCTGAGGCCTCATCCTATTCCGGAGCGCCTCTTTAACAGAGTCACGAGTGATTTTTTTTATCTCGGTGAACTCGATGACGAAGAGTGCCATTGGACCAACAAAAAGGTCAATGGAGTGCTCCTTATTCAGTGCCGTCATTCCGGCTACATTCAAGTGTTGCCTTGCAACATTGAGTCGATGACTGGCAAGGCTGCCGCCAAATGGTGCGCGCAGACCTGGATGGGAGGCTGGGACGTCCCATCCGAGGTGGTGACAGATTCAGGCAAAGAGTACACCTCCGAATGGTGGAGAGAATTATGTGCTCGCCTTGGAATCCACCACCTCCGATGTGAAATCCACTCGCATCGAGCGCTGCCTGGTGAAAGAGCCGGCCGCTCAATTATAAATATGCTTCGTAAGGAGCTCGCGAGTGAAAAGGATTTCCATTGGATGGAAGTTCTCTTCGCATTGCTTCGCCGTTACCACAACACGCCTTTGTATCATGGCCTTTCTCCAAACGAAATTGTCTTTGGACGAAAGAAGTGTTGGTGGAACATGCCGTTGAATAATCCTCGCCCCTGTAAGGATGCTTCGCTGTTTTTGGACGAAGTCCAACGAGCAGATGAAACGGTGTCGAAATTAATCGAGAAGCATCAAGTTGACTGGCTTTGGGTTCAAAATCAAGGTCGAAAAAACCCCCACAATTTTGAAGTCGATGATCGAGTTTGGCTTCGAAAATCCGAAACCACCCTGGACGGAGATGACAAGCTTCTTCCCTTGTGGGAGGGGCCATTCGCTGTTACAGCGCGTCTTGGTGAGAACAGGTGGAGGATTCTTGTGGATGTCAGCAGGGAAATTGACGTTTCGGGCGATCGCCTCAAGAGAGAGATCCCCTCCCCCAAGGATCGAGTTAAACCCCTTTTTTGGACTGCGAAACATTTGTCTGATCGGGTCATCGAAGGGGGGAAGTACGAACTCAAGAGGATTGTTGAAGCAAGACGTGACGCCAAGGGCGAATGGGAATTTCTGTGTGAGTGGAGGGGCTTTGATTCCAGTCACAACAACTGGGAACCAGCCCAATCTTTTGTCCATGGATACACCAAGGGGTTCATCGACTTCCTGAAGAAGCACCCCGAAATTGGCGTACTCCTGACAGATTGTTTGTCGAAACCAGACAGACAAGTGGAGAGCGACGGAAAACGACCTGTGGTGAATCGAGATCCAGCCTTTTACGGCCCTCAGCAGCCACATTCCAGGGCTGATCCGTCGATCCCCCCTCCTGCGGTCAGGCCAGCCCAGGAGCCAAATGAGGACCAATCTTCAAGTTCGGCCGCTGATTTGCAGCGCCCAAGCCGTACGAGGGCCAGGCCAGACAGGTTGGTGGTCACATGTATTCGTGCTTGGCCGAATTGAGGAAGCCATCCTACCACATTCTGCTCAATCCACTGTTCATTCTTTCTGTTTATGTCATGATGTGGAGAACTGCGAATGTTTGATAATTTGACGTCAATCAACTTTTCTTTGGTCTCCGTTCGGCAGACAAGGCGTAGATACGCTGACGGAGTGTGCTGCCGTGTTCAGAAAAAACCAAACTCAGGCTTAATTCAGGCAGATTCGGGGTAATCTTGTCTCTGTTGGTCTCTGCATCTTTGGAATTTGGCTACTCGTGCAGATGGAAGCAAATGTACATAATCAAAACGCTGGCAAGCGACATTCACCCCTACAGGCAACCCCTGTAGTACTGGCTGCACCAGATGCGACGCCAGGAACTCAGATCTTACCTTCATTTGCTGTGATGCTAGCGCCAAAGTCCAGATTCAGATCCAGGATCCTCAAATTTACCTTGAATTTCTCAGGTTTGTCCATCATTCTGCCACTGTTGTACGAAACCCAGACGTCAATTGTTCAGACAATCTTCATCTAGGAGCTCTAGGGACTTTTACAGCCATCTCTGAAGTCCGTAAGCTTCGTTGTATTTTTGGCACACGCCAATGTGAGCTCAATCCGACCTGAAAATGTCGAAATTGGTGAATCCAAGTGTCTTGTGGGACTCATTCGAAAGATTGGCCTTGTCCAAGTCGATTGACACCACCGCCACTGTAAATTCGGTGTCTCTCAGTTATATACTGTCAGTAAAGCGCCTTCAGCGAACTTTCGGCGCGTTACATGCCAAGGATCCAGGGCCAGCATGTCCCATCATGATGCATCATCACATGATCCACATTTTGATAGAATCTGTTAGATGCTCGCGAACCAACGTGCCGGAAAGCACAATTGAGCTGAATAAACGACAATATATATTTACTTTAGTCTAAACGAAAGTGTTAGTAGTTGCAGTTGTAGACATTCCGCTTCATTTCACCTTCATCTCAGGGAATTTACTCATGTTAGGACAATTTAGATTGATTTCCTTGTCATCTCCCATCATTCCTCGAAGATCTGTTTAGATCTAAGTGAACAGAAGAACATCTCTACCTTCGGTGGTTCACTTAGGGTCTGTAGACTACATGTGTATTTGTTTAACCTCTCTGTGATTGCTTAATCCCCTCAATCTCTGCTCAAATTCATTCTCATTTTTGCTGAATCTTGTGATCATCCACCAGATGCGCCAAATCTGAGCCACATGCTGTACTTTTCAGAACGAGAAAAGCGGGATAACACGATGTAGAGTTCGGCGAGGACACCGTAGCGTGCCCGCGACAGCGAAACTGTGCCAGAGCGCTGAGATGTCACTCCAATTCTTGATCCCCCCACTCAATCCACCAATAATCTACCTCATTCTCAACCAATGCATGGTTTGGTATCGATTCTCGATACGTTTACATGCTTTTTAGCCCTTGACCTAATGTTTTACTGCACGGAGGACTGTTCGTCACTTTTCATTCTGTCTCATTTCAGGTTCATCCAGCCTGATTCAGTGCCAATTCAGCCCAAATCAGGTCAGATCAAGCAGATTTCGCCCCATCGAGGCTACATTTCTATGTTTTTCTGGGACTTACCCGCACTACGTTCTTCGTTGACGTAGCGACACACCCCAGTGTGTTTTTGGAGGGAGAGTGTAAGTGCGGCTAGCCCCATCTGCTCAGATTTTCAGACATTCTGCCCAGATTGGCTACATTTTGGTCATTTTCTTTGCTTCGGCGGAATCGCCGCCTCGCAGCTCAGTCACAGGATATTTCCTATATATTTCTGATATGCCGGATTTGATTCCGCGGTCCCTTTCCCGTAAATCCGCCGCGTTCCGCTATTTTGGCTGGAATCGCCATTTGCCGCTGACGCGCGCTCGCGGGCCTGATCGGCCAAACCTTTTTACATAAATGGATTATTTAAATCTTTTCAGACAGTTTTGGACACTCAGATGTATTTAGAATAATTCCCCTCAATTTTCTTCATAGACTGGGATTTTCTGCCGGATAACAATCAGCATGGACCTTGCTTCTGTTGTCGCTGCTCTCGCCTCTGTTGGTGTCCGAGTATCCGGTTCTACCCCCAATAACAACACCCAGGGAGACTCCTCGCGTGCCTGCCCCACTGGTCTTGCCGGCCCCAAGCCTTCCGGCACCCACAACGACCCAGGGCAGCACTTTCAACAGGACCGTACTTTGTGGACCCAGAAGGCCTGCCGGACCGGACACCGACGGCTGTGCACCGCGGCTATGGCACCTTGGCAGTCCAGACTGATACGCTGACCATCGGGAGAGAGGGATGAGCCTAGGAGGGCACCAACTAACTCGGCCTTGTAGGAGTTTGGCACTTCTGGGACGCGACAGACGGCGACAGTGCCGCCGGGGAGCACAGCAGAGGCGCCTGACGATGGGGGGTCGCCGAGTTTGCTACCGTCCGTGTAAGTGGCGTCGGGGGATGAGTGATGTGGGAGGAGATACACAGTCAACCCTGATATGGATAGAATAGAAATGGCATCACGCAGGGTGGACTGCGCCCGCCACAACACGGGCGGGGGGGGGGGTGGGGGCGTCTCGGGGGAACCCCAGTTGGCTGACGGCCGACAGAAATAGGGCGTATGGTGAGAGGGGGAAGCTCGGGGGGGACGTGGAAAATTCAGGGAGCCCGGTATTCCGATTGAGGGCGTCCAAGACACGTGTGGGGTGGAGGACGGGGAAATAAGAGAGGCCGAGGCCGTGGCGGCTGTGTGTTTAGAGGGTTTTTTTGGTGACGAGGGGGGGCAGGATAGTGACACCTAGGACGAACCTCTCAACAACGGAGGAAAGGTCGATCAACTGCGCAGGGGAGAGGGGCAGACATTCGGTACGGTATAGGAGCCTAGGGAGGATCATTGTATCGACTAAAAGAACCCGGTCCAGTACTTGAATGGGCTGCGCATGGAACTCTGCAATCTGTGCGCTGAGCTCGGCGCGGACGAGGTCAAAAGCCGACCTCAAGTCGAAGCAGGCAGGAACGGGGTGACCCAAGTGCATCAGGTGTGGGACTACCTTAAACGGGTGTACTGTGCTCAGGGCCCACGCCGGTGGTTCCGCTGCACGCACACTGGACCAAGGCGAAGAACCACACACCTGAACGGGAGCAGTGGGGTGTGGGTACTTGGGGAGGGAGGGTACAGTAGGGGGTGGGGAAACGAGGGGAAGGCATTCGCTCTTCAGTACGTTGCACTGGCAGGCTATGAGTGAGAGGGCCTCTTGAACAGTGGTGGCGATCACCTGGCTGTTCCCTTGGGGGACTGGGGCGCTGATGTCGTCCACGTACGCACAGAAAACTATGCCGCGACGCGCAAGGTAGCGTAGGGGGATCTCGAAGACCAGGACGAAAAGGAAACAGGAGAAGGGACACCCTTGCTTGACTCCATGGGTGGTGGTAAATACCTAATCCGGGGCGCCCCTGATAAAGGTGGCTCCGTGCTCGAGTGCCAGGGAAATTATGCGCAGCAACTTGAGCGGAGTACCAAGTCTATGTAGAACTGTGCGGATGAGGTGTTTTGGGGGGGCTGTCGAATGCATGATAGACGTCGAAAGCTAAGATGGCTTCGAGTCCGTCATACTGTTCGATGTCATGCATAAAGGCTTGGGTGGCCTGTGCTGGGGAGTGTCCCTGTTTACCGCCGAATTGGTGTGGGTGTAGGTGGGGGGAGATGAGGGGGTATAGGGTGGCGTGGACCCATCGCATGAGGAGTCGGTAAATCGAATTACTCATCGCGATGGGGCGCCAGCGGTCAGGATCCTGCCATTTCCCCTTTCCTTTAAAAAGGCAAAAGGTCTCTGAGACCAACCACTCACGGGGCAGGGTTCCGGACTCATAACACGTTACGAGGCATGAGTGGACCACAGAGAAGGCAGAGTCGGGCAAAATGTAAAGTAGGTAGGCGGGGACTCCGTCGGGTCCGGGGGATTTTTTCCGGGCGGCTTTGGCCAGGGAGCGGAGCTCGGGTAGTGTGGGTGGGGGGGGGTCGTGGAGACGCTCAACACGACGAATGAGGGACGCCGCATCCTCTGACCACGGGGTATTGCGCTGCAGTATGCGCTGGATTTTGCGGGTGGCGACAGGGAGGGTAGACTGGGCGGGGGGGGACAGGAGGGAATGTTTGACACGGCGGTAAAACAGCTTGGAGCGGCGCTTGGCCTGCTTGGCCAGCTGTTTCACCACAGACGCCCAATCGGTGTTACAGGGGTCGGGTTCACGGGTAGGGGCACGGGAGTCATTTACGACCCTCATGGCCTCGAGCATCCGTCGCGTCAGCAATTCATAAACCGTGTGAACAGATTCGAGGGTAACGGGGGTATCGGCATGCGGCGACGGGGTGTCCATCTCACGCTGGAAGCGCTTGACGTCCCTGCAGTTCCATAGTGCACACGTGGGGGGGGGTGTGTGGCACTGTCCAGGGGACTGTACTCACCACTACGGGGTCGTGGTCCTGTGCACCAGGCACTCTGGAGAAGTCTAGGACGGAAGCGGCCGATGGCTGAAAAAGGGCACGAAGTTGTGGCGAGCCGTAAACCCGGTCAATATAGCTCTTGGAGCCTCCGTATCGGCGCACGCGTGTGTAAGGGGTGTGCGGGGAATGCGGGAGCAAGAGGTCACTCAGGGCAGAGGACCTTTCTTTGGCAACAAGCCAGGGCCAAATATTTGGCTTAAGTGCCGTTGTGTGGGATGCCTCAGTGACTGCATTGAGATCCCCAAGCAGTATGAAGATGCGGGATAATAGGGGGTCCAGGACAGGCTCGCAAGTGTGTTTATCCTTAATCCGGTGCGGGCCGTAAAAGGATGCCACACGTACTGCAGGCACACTGTGGTCAGTGTGCAGGGACAGCTCAACAGAGATGAGAATTCCTGGTATGTGCACAGTGGGCAGGGGTTTCTGGGGGGATTTGGAGGTGTGGACGAGTAGGGCTACACCGTCCCTGGAGGTTGGGGCAGAGATAACCATGTGGTAACCCCAGAAACGGGCAACTCGCTCGTGGTCAGTGGGGTGGGAGGTGGAACAGGGGCGGTACTCCTGCAGCGCAAGGGACTGGGGGAGGGGCAGAATCCGCTGAGGAGGTGGCATAGTCTGTTGGGGGTTATTTCAGTACCCCCTACATTCAGCGTGCCAAACGGGAGCGAGTCGTACGTGAGGCGTGAGGCGACGGGTGGGGACTGACTGTGGGATGGGTCGGTGGGCGGGGGCACACCTGGTGCGGCGGCATTGTCAGGGGCATCACTGAGCGAGACGAGATCAACAGAGTCGATTCGCTGCAACGGATTCCCTTGGTGCACTGAGGAGGGGTGGGGGTCAGTTGAAGCGGGGAGGGAAGGCAGGGGTGGGGGGGTGTCGAGTTCGAGAGGGGTCCAGGACGTTGGGCTAAAATTCGTGAGTGCGAAGGCTGCAGCGCAAAAAGACGCAAACAGGCGCATGACACAAACGACGACGGCGTGGCTAAAGCATCGGTTACAGAAAACAGAAATGGCTACCGCCACTGCGAGACCCCAGGACACGCGGGCATGCGGAGGGGTGGGCGAACATAAATCGAGTACAGTTAACCTCAGGTCCTCGTAGGTGTGCACTACCCGGCGCGGGTGGCGGACGAGTGTCTCCAGCGGGACGGGACATTGGTGTAATGCTGCAAGAGACGGAAGTAGCAGGGTGGTAGAGGGTGGATAACTAGGGGTGGGAGGAGAGAAACGAATCGTCGACTGGCGGAGATCCGGCTTCGTCCCGAGCACGCTTGACTTGTGAGGTCATGCGCTCATCATCCTGGTCGGCCCCAGACATCGATGGGACTGGGGACTTCGGTGCATCATCAGTGCGCGAGGGTCCTACAAATTCTGGCAGGTTGAGTGGGGCCATTGGGGCGAGCGCTGCCAGGTTGGACTCCTTCAGCGCCGGCGGAGGAAGGGACGAGAGACTTAACTTTTCAAGACGCTGTGAAATGCTATCAGTCAAGTCAAGGCCAAAAGTCCCGGATGTCACGAAGATGGGTCTGGGCAAAGTGGCCCCGTAAGCCAAGTATGCTGACTCGTTTGATTGATATCTAACGAGTAAGAGGCCGGTTTGTTGGAAGAGATGATGTGAGTGCACTGGGCCGAAGGTCGAGACTGACTTCAGGACATCTGCCAGGGAAAAGGATGGGGAGGGTCGCACAAGAGCGTGTGGCGGTTCAACGGAGCGCACAACGTCTCTCGCGTGAATCCGCTGCTGGGTGACCGCGGATATGACCAGCATATCTCCCAGTTCCTCAATTTCCTGTATGGTGGGATGCAGAAAGATTTCTTCCTTCACCATGACCAGCAGGTCATATTTATTGAGGAAGACGGCGAATTCCAGTTTTTTGGAGATATGAGGGTTCATTTCTATCGCAGTGCGGATTACGTTTGCAGGCATCTTGCTGCGCCGCGGCGCACCCTTTTTGAAGGGGGGCTGGTGAGTGACGATAACCAAAGCCTTTTTGATGGACGAGTGTAAGAGACCAAACCGGATGTCCATGTCGGCGAGTGCCAACTGTTCTTCATAAAATTGGGCAAGGACATCCATCGGCACGTGAAAATCATACACTTTAAAGCCCTCGGGGGGGGATGAAACCGCGACAGGCCAGTGGGCTTTGGTGATGCGGGGGGCGGAGAGGTTGTGGAGGATGGTGGACGAGTCATCTGGGGACAGCCCGTTAATGAGCAACATTAGCGTTAGGGACCCAACAATGTTCCACTTGGTTTCTTGCCCATCTATGGTGCGGATGATTTCGGTTGGGACATTGAGGCGTATTTGGAGAAGGGACTGTGTGGGTGTGAAGAGTGGTGTTTCGGGGCGGGTGTCGTCACTATGTGTGCGTTGGTAAAATTCCACGACGTTTGGTACGTGACCCTTGGGGATTTGGGATGAGGTGAGCTGGAAAATGATGAGGGGCATATCATGCGGCGATGGGGAGTCCATGATGCCTCGGGATTCGGTGTGGCGGTAAGCCAGATGTATCACTGGGCACACTATTGACAAAAAAAAAAGGGAGTGATGGAATGAGGTCGATGCGCCTGTCGAGGAGAGTGGCGAGTTCAGCATCGGCCACATTTGATCGTGACGTGTAGGCCAACCAAACCGTGGTGGCCTTGTTCTGCTTCTTTGCGTCGCGAAGCATGTTGACGACATTTTTGACATATGTTTTGTGGGCCAAAAAAGGCCCTTCATCTTGAAACGGGGAAAAGACTGGGAGCAGTAAAAAGGATACTAACCCGATTAGTTTCGACCAATCAAGGCCGTGGATGTCGGCAATCGATAGAGTGCGCAGAAAACCCCGGTAGGGCAGTCCGTCACCACTTAGTAATATTTGGGGTGGGGGTGTCAAGGACCTCAACAAATCGGCGGGTGGTAGCGGTGTGCTATCTAGGTATAACGGGGGGTCACTTGACACTAGGTCAATTCTTGAGAACCTAGATTGTCCACGTACGGCCAATTTGTTGGCGTTAACGTCCGCCGTAAGGTCTCCTGCTTCCGGAAACCCATTGGGGAGCGCCCCGTGCAGCAAGAACAACTTGGCCCTTTTTATAGGGTTGGAAGGTAATGGGGTAAAGCTCATGCTTGCAACCGGAGATATTCTGCCGTCGCCACATTGAGAAGACGCGGTAGGGGCAACGCTCAAAGGGGCAGGCGCGGCAAAGGCACTTCGCAAGACCTTATGTGGTGTCATATCATCGGTTTTTGCCTTGCTTGCCGTGGAGCTTTTGGACTCAACCGAGGCGGCATCATGGCGATCTAAGGAAGCGAGATGGCCGTCAAGCGAACGTGGGGCGCTTGGCGGCAGCATAGGTTTAAAAGCTCTATGCATTGCAAGGGACGACCCTAGGCGATCAACGCGGTGGGATGGGTTTTTTGATGAGGTACCTTGTACCGGGTTAGTCGTGCATGGTGTAGTGGGAGAGTCTTTTTTTTCGCTATCAACATCAATGGCATCTTCGCCGAAAGCAAAATGTGGGGCCGTATCCATAGGAGCACGGCTTTGCCCATGTGCATTGAAGGGGTCTCGCTCCACAATAGTCGGTGTGTTGCACGGAGGCTCCAAGGATTCACTGCCTTTTTTTTTCCTCGGCGCAATGTCATCCGGTGGACCATCGTGACGAGGGCTTAGAGAGGTATTTCTTTCATCAACCTTTTTTTTTTGGTGCACAAGAAGCGCCTTGCGCAACGGACGGAGACGCCGTGTTCTCCTCGTCCGGTTGCACCGTAGGCATGGTAGTCTTTGGGAGAGGTGAGTGCAAGGATGGAGGCAGGGCAGGGTCACCTTGAAGGCGTGCAATGATGAAAGACTTGTTGGAGACTATAGGAGCGGCTTGAGACTTTTTCAACGGCCGTGCTCCGCTGGAGAGAGCTTTGGGCGAGATGGAGCGGGTGCTTGTTTTTTTAGCGACCACGAAGTGCGCTCTAGCCACCGGAGCCGGAGGCGGTAACATGGCTGAGGAGGACGACGCATTTTTTTTATCATTCACCATATTATACGGCAAAATACACAGAATTCTTGGAAAAAGGCAAAAATGTGCGAAAGTAGCAGTCAACAGGCGTTTTTGAAACGAAATCGATCTGCGCTGAAGCCTCAGGCTAAGAAGCGCCAGTCACAGACACACACGCGCACGACAGATGTGTATGCTTGCCCTTCTTATCCTTCTTCTTGGACTTCTTGGAACCGCCAGAATATACCCGCTATTTCGGTCCACAGCGGAAATAATACAATCATATTTTCCCCCGTCAACCCAGACCTTTGCCATGGCAAACATGTCAATGGCAATGGAGCGCATCAGTGCCTCGGGGATTGCTGTATAAACCGGGTTCCCCGCTGTGGAGTGGTGCGAGCTTTTGGTGGCCCTACACACAGTACAATCGTTGCAATACAAATTCAAGATTGCGTAGTCTCCCGGAAGGAATTCAAACCTCCACTCGAGATTTCATTGCATTTTGCTTAGATGTGCCTTGGTGTCGTGCATTCAACCAAACTACGTGTATTTTGCGCAAACATCACTTGTGTTTGGTTTTTCTACTTGAAATCAGCTTCTGTCTAGAGGTTTGGGTACTAGGGTGCTCCTTGAAAGGTCAAAAACGCATTGAGAATGGTATGGGTAAATAATGATTGCAATTGAACTTCGTTTCCTTGCTTACATGTGGCTTGGTGTCGTGCATTCAACCAAGGTAGGTAGGTAGCTGCACTCGGTCGTGGAGAGGCGCCCCATGGTTCCCACTGGCGTTGCTGCTGTGACGGACAGGGGGAGGCTCCGCGCTTGCAGATGGGAGGCGACTTACATCCCGCTATACCTGACTGGTGGCCCCTAACAGAGCGGCCCCGGGCAACACCGGGAGGGCTCTTCGCCACCAGCTTGACTGCTTGTCATGCCGGGAGGGTGGGCCCCTGTGCTTGCGCACGTCCCCTCCTTTGGGCGGAACCCTGGGGGTTCAGCGGACCTCCTGGCGTATCCCGATCCCAAGGCATGCATGCATGTTCTTGGTACTGGGGTTCCGAGGCGCTTGGGTGTCGCAAGCTCCGCCTCCAGTCCCAAAGCATCGCAGGCTTTAGGATGCACCCTTACCGCCGGGCTCCGGATCTCCTCTGGCCGGGTCACCTGCATGGCAGGGGCTGCTTCATTGTCCGGGCTATGGACACTGAGTTTCCTACTGTTGCGTGGCGCTTGTGTTTGGGTCTGGGTTGTGCTTGAACTTGGGTGTCGGCTGCGCCCTGCCACTCCTGGCCAGGGTCTTGTGTGGGTGTGTTTGGGTACAGGTTGTGGTTTCGGCCTTCGTTACCCAGCTCGGGTTTGCGGTCTTCGCGGTTGGACTTTGGTTTCGGCCCTTTTCCCACCCTTCTTGGTTGGGGTTTCGGGGCGTGCGTGGTTGTGTGCGCGCTCTGCCTGTACCTCGCCGTTCCCGACTCAGGTGTTCGGTGTGGGTGTGTGTGCTTGGGCTCGGGTTTCGGCTGCGCCCCGCCACTCCTGGGCGAGGTGTTTGGGTGTGTGCGTGTTCGTGTGCGCGCCCCGCCGGGTCCCCTGGACCTCCTGGCCGGGGGTGCGGTGCGGGGGTGTGTGCTGGGGCCTGGCTTGCAGCCGCGCCCCGCCACTCCTGGCTGGGGTGTTGGGGCGTGTGTGTGTTTGTGTGCGCGCCCCGCTTGTACCCCGGCCTTTCTGGCTGGGGTGTGCCCTTTGGGCGTGTGTGTTGGGCTCGGGTTTCGGCTGTGCCCCGCAACTCTGGATTGGGGCGTTCGGGTGTGTGTGCGTTCGTGCGTGTGCCCGGTTTGCACCCCGTCATTCCTGGCGGGGTAGTGTGTGTGTGTGTGCGTTTCAGGTTTCGTCTGCTCTCCGGTTTCTTCCTGGCTTGGGTGCTGGGGTGCTTGGTCTCTTGTGTGCGCCGCGTTAGTTTCCTGTCACTGTGGCGTAGGGCTGTGCGGGTGTTGCTGTGGGTGGGGTTTGTCCCCCCCCTCCCCTCTGGTTTCTTTTTTTTTCGCGGGGGAGGGGGCGTCGTGGCGTGTCGTGTCGTGGCTTTGTGGTGTCCGTCGCTGGCTGTCCCGGTCTCGGGTCTGGTGCTCACCGTCCCCCCTTCCCCTCTTGTTCGGGCTGCGCCTTCGTGTGTGTTTTTTACTCTTTTCCCTCCCCGCCCTAGCGAGGTATGTGTCGGCGTGTTCGGGGTGTCCTTTCTTCTGGTGGGCCGCTGCTCTCGGTTGGCTGTCGCCCGTTTTGGCTGGGTGGTCCTTCGGTGTTCCTTCGGGGGGTCCCGTGGTCGGTGCCGTCTGGCTGGGGGGTTTGGCCGCCTCTTGTGGGTGGGCGGTTTTGTGGCTGTGGGCCTTTCTCGTGCCCCCCCCCCCCTTGTCTTTTTTTTGGTTAGGGGTCTGCCTGTTCCTCCCTCTGCCTTCCCTGGGCTGGTGCACGCACTGGTCGGCATTCAGTGTTGTTAACCGGGTTGCTGTTGGCGCTTGCGTTTTGTTAGGCCTTGGCCCGCCCCATGGGTCGGGTGGGTTATGTACACCTTTGGCTCGGTGGCCCAGCTTGCCGGGTTAGGTTCTGGCTCTGCCGGCAGGGCAGTTGCGCCAGGCGGTTTCGTGAGGCCCGGGGTTAGAGAGGGTGGGGTTTCTCGTGTCTCTCCTCCCCCGCGCTGCCGGAATGTACTTTCTGGTGGCAGTTTGTGTGGGTGTACCGCCAGCGTCGTTGCCGGGCGCGCGGTGGGCCCTTGCGGGTGCGTGGTGGGCTGGTGCGGCGCCTTCCGGGGCGTGCTGTGGGTTCGTTGGCTTAGATCTTTGGTTAGTGTCCCTTGCTTTGGTGTTGTTGTGTGCTGTGGTGCGCCATGCTGTGTCGTGCCGTGTTTCGCCGTGCTGCGTGGTGCTGGCCCGTGCTGTGTTGCGGTGCGCCGTGCTGTGTCGTGCCCTGTTGCACCGTGCTGTGCCGTGCTGTGCCGCGCTGTGCCACATCGTGCCGCATCGTGCTGTGGTGTGCCTTGTGGTGGTGCGTTGCACGATGGTGCGCTGCGGTGCGGTGTGCCGTGCTGCCTCGTGTTGTGCCGTGGTCGGTCGGTGGTGTATAGTCCGGCCCGTGTCGTGGTGCAGAGTGCGGGTTGGACTGTGGCTGGCTGGTAGCTGGGGGGTGCGGCTAGGTGTGGGGTGGCTCGCTGGGCCCGTGCTGTGGGGGTCCGGCTGTGCCGCTCGGGCCGGTGGGTCAGGCGGGTATCCGCGAAGTTGCCCTCCCTCGGGCCTGTGCCTTGGTACCGTGCCCTCTGGGGGTTCTTGCCTCTAGCCCCGGGCGCTGTAGCCGCGCCCTCTTCCACTTTCGGTGCCTGTGAGGTGGCCTTTGCTGTGGCTGGCGTCGTCGCCTGGCGGTGAGGGCGTGGTCGTGGGCTGTGCAGTGGTGTTCTCAGCGTCTTCCTCTGTGGGTGCAGCCCCTTCTCCCCGCGTGGGTGTGCCTTCCTTCCTCTGTGCCGTTTCCGGTGGCGGGTGGGCGTGAGCAAGTGTGGTCTGTACGGCGTCCGATTTGTGCTTCGGCGGTGTGAGTTCGGGGCGTGCACCTCCGGGGGCCGCGCCGTGTCCGCTGGGGCTGGGGCGTTGCTGGTCCCTCTGTTGTGGCACGCCGTTCCTGCGTGTGCGCACTGGTGTCTGCCGTTGCGTCTTCTTTCTCTGCGCCACGGTCCCTGTTCCTTCCCCTTCCCGGCGCATTGGTGGTTTTCCGCTCCCGTCTTGTGTTGCTCCCAGTGCCCTGTCCCTGTGGGCGTCTGCCTGTAACCTTGGGCCCTTCTATGCTTCCTTGTCGGGATGTTGCCTCCCGTCCCTTGCCCTCCCCTTGCCTGTGCCCTTTCCCTTCCCAGTGTGGTGGCGGTGGGGTGCGGGGGGGCCTGTGGGGCGCCGATGGCCCACGCCTGGGGGTGGGTGGTCTGGAGCCTCCGGCGGGAGGTTTGGAGGGTGTGGGGGGGGGCGAGGGCCTTGGACCGCGTCGATAAGGAGGGCCTCCCACGCCGCCTGCGGCATGGCGGCCTCCGGGGCGGCCTCGTTGGGCCTGGCGGGGGTGGGATTGTGGATCCTCTCCAAGGTGTGCACCATGTGCACCCCTCCTCGCCTTCCCGCTCCCCCGGCCCACTTCACCCAGCGGTGGAGTTCCCGCAAGGCGGGGGCAGACCACCAGGCGAGGTGGGCGGGGGCCTAGGGGGGGGGGGGTCCGAGCTCGAGGTCCTGAGAGGGGTCGTCGACATGGGGCGGCGGTGGCGGCGTCCGGGGAAGCGGGAGCGGCGGTGGCGGGGGCCCGGGGTGGAGGATGCGTACTGGCGGCGCAGGGATCGGGAGGGTTGCTGGGCCTCGTGGGGGGAGGGGGACTTGGCCATGGGACGGCGGTGGCGTGCTTGGCAGCGCTTGCGGGAGCGGGAGCCGCGGTGGCGCGGGCGGGGGTTGGAGGATTGGTACGGGCGGCGGGGGAAACGGGGTGTGCGGTGCTGCCTGCAGGAAGAGGGGGATGTGGACATCGGACGGGGGTGGCGTGTGTCGTGGCGCCGGGGAGAGCGGGAGCGGTTTGAGGTTTGAGGTTTTTTTTTGCGGGTACTAGACGCTTTTCGGCCCTGGGGGGCCACCTGGTCGGTCCAGGTGATATCCTCTTCACCAGGTCCTAGTGGGGGGCCCAAGACGCACCTCCTGCCTGCTGGCCCAGTCCCCCGGATTCACAGGGCTCGGAGCCCCGTCCCTCCCCGGCTTCCCCATTTCGCCACCCCCTGGTCAGTGCATCCATTTGCAGCCGTGGCTGCGGGCGCTTACCAACCGCGTCGCCCCCCTAATGCGTGGTCGCCCGGGGTGGCGGCGCTGCCGGGCCCGTGCTAATGGCTTGTCGCCAGTGGGACCCCCGTGGGCTGGCGCGGAGGCTGCCTAGCCTTGGGGCTGGTGCGTGGCGCTATGCTCCACTACTGCCAGGGCGGCTGCAGTGTCCTGGTCGTGTGCGTGCGGCGCTCGCGGCCGGTTCGGGGGGGGTTGGGGCCGGTGTCGGGGGTTGTGTCTTCCCTGTTTCCCCCTGCCCGCCCCGCGTTTCCTGCGCTGTTTGTGGCGGGCCGTCCCGTCTAAGTGTCCCTTATCCTCGCTCGCTGGTACGCCATTCCATGCGTACTGTGCGTTCTGCGGGCTCGGTCCGGTTGCCCTTCTGGTTTTCCCCGCGTGTCCTTTGCGTGTGTGTGCGCTCGCGCTCTCGCGGCTTCCGCCCCCCCCCCCCCTCCCCGGGTTGGTGTGGCGCGCGCACCTCGCGCGGTCCCGGTAGTGGGCGCTGGTAAGGCCGTTCCACTCCGTCCGTGCCCCTCCGGGTGTCCTGCCTCGGTCCCGTGCTCCGTTTGGCTTGCTTGGCGGGGGGGGCGGCCCAGTCCCGTTTCCCCCTACCTTGCTTGGGGCTGCGCGCTCCCCGTGGGGTGGGTGCGGGCGTGGGGACCCGTCACCAACCCCACTGCGCGCGCTCTTGCGAGCTGGCCTTGCGCACTGGCTTGGCGCGCTGTAGGGGCGGCACGAGGGCGTTCGGGGGGGGTGCATCTTGCCTGGGTGCGGGGCGTACGGGGTCGGGCGCTCTCCCACCCCCGACAACTCGTCCTTTCGGGCGTGCGGCCGGGGCCCACTACCCACTGGCTGTGGGTGCGGGGGGTGCGGGCGTGGGGATCCGTCACCAACCCCACAGCGCGCACTCCTGCGAGCTGGCTTTGCGCGCTGTGGGGGAGGCATGAGGGTGCCCAGGGGGGGTGCCTCCTGCCTGGTTGTGGGGCGTCCGGGGTCGGGCGCTCTCCCACCCCCGACCACTCGTCCTTTCGGGCGTGCGGCCGGGGCCCACTACCTAGTGGCTGTGGGTGCGGGGGGTGCGGGCGTGGGGACCTGTCAACACTCCCACAGCGCGTGCTCCTGCGAGCTGGCTTTGCGCGCTCTGGGGGCGGCATGTGGGTGCGCGGGAAGGGTGCCTCTTGCCTGGGTGTGGGGCGTCCGGGGATGGGCGCTCTCCCGCCCCCGACCACTCGTCCTTTCGGGCGTGCGGCCGGGGCCCACTACCCACTGGCTGTGGGTGCGAGGGGTGCGGGCGTGGGGACCCGTCACCAACCCCACAGCGCGCACTCTTGCGAGTTGGCTTTGCGCGCTGTGGGGGAGGCATGAGGGTGCCCGGGGGGGGCGCCTCCTGCCTGGGTGTGGGGCGTCCGGGGTCGGGCGCTCTCCAAGCCCCGACCACTGGTCCTTTTGGCCGTGCGGCCAGGGCCCACTAACCACTGGCTGTGGGTGCAGGGGGTGCGGGCGTGGGGACCCGTCAGCAACGCCACAGCGTGCACTCTTGCGTGCCGGCTTTGCGCGCTGTGGGGGCAGCATGAGGGTGCCCGGGGGGGGCGCCTCTTGCCTGGGTGTTGGGCATCCGGGGTCGGGCGCTCCCCCAGCCCGGCTTCTCGTCCGTTCGGGAGTGCGGCCGGGGCCCACTACCCACTGGCTGTGGGTGCGGGGGATGCGGGCGTGGGGACCCGTCACACACCCCACAGCGCGCGCTCTTGCGAGCTGGCTTTGCGCGCTGTGGGGGCGGCATCAGGGTGCCCGGGGGGGGGCGGCTCTTGCCTGGGTGTGGGGCTCCCGGGGACAGGCGCTCTCCCACCCCTGACCTCTCGTCCGTTCGGGCGTGCGGCCGGGGCCCACTACCCACTCGCTGTTGGTGCGGGGGGTGCTGGCGTGGGGACCCGTCAACAACCCCACAGCGCGTGCTCTTGCGAGCTGGCTTTGTGCGCTGTGGGGGCAGCATGGGGGTGCCCGGGGGGGGTGCCTCTTGCCTGGGTGTGCGGCGTCCGGGGTCGGGCGCTCTCCCACCCCCGACTTCTCGTCCGTTCGGGCGTGCGGCCGGAGCCCACTACCCACTGGCTATGGGTGCGGGGGGTGCGGCTGTGGGGACCCGTTACCAACCACACAGAGCGCGCTCTTGCGAGCTGGCTTTGCGCGCTGTGGGGGCGGCATGAGGGTGCCCGGGGGGGGCGCCTCTTGCCTGCGTGTGGGGCGTCCGGGGTCGGGCGCTCTCCCACCCCCGACCACTCGTCCTTTCGGGCGTGCGGCCGGGGCCCACTGCCCACTGGCTGTGGGTGCGGGGGGTGCGGGTGTGGGGACTTGTCCCCAACTCCACAGCGCGCACTCTTGCGAGCTGGCTTCGCGCGCTGTGGGGGCGGCATGTGGGTGCCCGGGCGGGGCGGCTCTTGCCTGGGTGTGGGGCGTCCGGGGACGGGCGCTCTCTACCCTCGACCTCTTGTCCGTTCGGGCGTGTGGCCGGGGCCCACTACCCACTCGCTGTTGGTGCGGGGGGTGCTGGCGTGGGGACCCGTCAACAACCCCACAGCGCGTGCTTTTGCGAGCTGGCTTTGCGCGCTATGGGGGCGGCATGTGGGTGCCCAGGGGGGGCGCCTCTTGCCTGGGTGCGGGGCGTCCGGGGACGGGCGCTCTCTACCCTCGACCTCTTGTCCGTTCGGGCGTGTGGCCGGGGCCCACTACCCACTCGCTGTTGGTGCGGGGGTCGCTGGCGTGGGGACCCGTCAACAACCCCACAGCGCGTGCTTTTGCGAGCTGGCTTTGCGCGCTATGGGGGCGGCATGTGGGTGCCCGGGGGGGGCGCCTCTTGCCTGGGTGCGGGGCGTACGGGGTCGGGCGCTCTCCCACCCCCGACCACCCATCCTTTCGGGCTTGCGGCCGGGGCCCACTACCCACTGGCTGTGGGTGCGGGCGGTGCGGGCGTGGGGACTTGTCACCGACCCCACAGCGCGCGCTCCTGCGACCTGGCTTTGCGCGATGTGGGGGCGGCACGAGGGCGCCCAGGGGGGGCGCCTCTCGCCTGGGTGTGGGGCGTCCGGGGACGGGCGCTCTCCCAACCCCGACCACTCGTCCTTTTGGGCGTGCGGCCGGGGCCCGCGTCCCACTGGCCGTGGGTGCGGTGTGCAGGCGCAGGGGCCCGGCTGTCCTTGGCACCTTGTCCCGTGCCGCGGTTCGTCGTGTGTTGTGCGCGCTTCCCGGGTTCGCGGCACCCGGTGGCCGTTGTGGCTTGGCACCTGTCCTCCTGCCGTGGTTGTGGCTGGCGGCGTGCCTCTCTGGCGTGCCTCGTGGCCCCGCGTTGGTGCGCCGCTCCTCGTCCGGTCCGGTCGCTCTCGGTGCTCTGGTTGGCTTTCCCGTTGCCGTGGTGCTTTCCCCCACCCCAGGGGCTGTCGCCCCCGGCTTTACTCGGTTGCTGCGCGGGGCACGTGGAGGCTGGCCGAGAACCGAGCCTTTCTGCCTGCCGCTGGCCCCTGCCGAGGCAAGGGCGCTGGGCGCGCTCCGCGTCATACCGGCTCGGCGCCCCGCGATGGGGTTGTCCCTGGCAGGTATCTCCGGCTTCGGTCTTTGGCTGCGTGCGCTGCGGTGGTTTGGCGTGTGTGGACCCGGTCACTGACGCGTCCGGTTTCCCGTACCGTCCGTCTTTCGACGGGGGACTCGGCCGGTGCACCGGGGCTGTTTTGTGTGGACGCCGACAGCGCCCCTTTCGGGTCGGACAACGCCACGCCCGGGTCCGGCGCGTGTGTGCATGTGCGTGCCCTGTCTGGCCAGGTCAGGCGGGCCGGCCTCCCGGGCGCGTTCTGGTGTGCCTCAACTTTCCTTTGGCCGGTCTTGGTGCCTTCTTTGCTGGTTCGACCCCTCTGGGCTGGGGTTGCCCTGTTTGTGGTTGTTGTTGGTTTTGTTTTTTTTTCCCCTACCCCCCTTGTTGCGCCCCCTTTGTGTCCTCCTTTGCCTGTTTTCCGGCCTCGGGTGCCTTGGGCCTTGGCGTCTTGTTGCCCCCCCCCCCGCCCCCCTTTTTTTTCCCCGTCCCCCCGCCCCGTTGCGCCCCGTTGTCTCTCGCTTTGCGTGTTTTCCGGCCTCGGGTGCCTTGGGCCTTGGCATCTTGTCGCCCCCCCCCCCTTTTTTTTCCTTTGTTACTTGTTTTTTCTTTTTCTGTTTTTTTCTCTTCCTTTTTTGCCGGTTTTGCGGTGCGGGGGGGGTTTGTGTGTCTTGGGCCGTCAGGTGTGTCCGTGTGTGCCTCGGTGGTGCTGTCCCTGTCGTTGCGCTGTGTGCGCTGGCTGGTGTTGTGTGGTGTTGGATGTTGGGCCTGGCTGTCCTCTGCTGTCTCCTGTTGGGTCTTGGTGTCGTGTTTTGGTGGTGCTGTCCTTGTCTGGCCGCGTGGCTCGCCGCCCTGTGGTTTGGCTTGGTGTGTCTTTGTGTTCCCCTGCCCTGTGTTGTGTTCTGTTGCGCTGCGCCGTCGTGTGGTGGTGTGCTGTCGCGCTCTGCCGTTTGTTTGCGTAGTTGCCTGTGCCTGTTGTTTGTTTCCTGCCGCTGCGCGCCTGCTTTGTGTGTTCTGGGGTGTCGTGCTGTGTGTTCTCTGTCCTCTCAGCCCTGTGCGGTGCTGTGCTGCGCTGTGCTGGTGCCCTTTCGTCGTGCTGTGCGCGTCGTCTGTGCTGTTTCTGGTGGCTGGTGTTGTTGGTTCCTGGTGTCGCTGCCTTTTGTTGGGGGTCTGCTGGTGGCTCTGGTTGCCCGGCGTTGTCGTTTGGTGGTCTGTGTCGGCTTCGGTGCCCCCGTCTGGTCTGGCTGTCGCTCGGCGTCCTTCCTGTGGTGTCATGCTCCCCTGTTTTGTGTCCTGTGGCGCTGTGCTGCCGTGTGGTGCTGGGCTGTGCTGCCCTTTTTTTTCGTTTTTCTCCTTGCTGGTGGCGCTGGTTTTCATGTTGTTCCCTGTTGGTTCTGGGCTCCGGGCCGGTTAAAGGTTGTTTCTGTTTCTGTGCTCTGCCTGTGCGGTGCTGTGCTGGTGTGCCTGCGTCGTTGCTCTCTGTGCGGTGCTCTCCTGCCCTTGCGGGGCTGGCTGGTGTTGTGTGTTGTTGCCTGTTGTGTTTGTGTGTTTGCTGTAGGGCCTGGCTGTCCCCTGTTGTCTCCTGGTTGGTCCTGGTGGCTCCTGGTGCCGTGTCTCGGTGGCGTGCGGTGGTGTGTCCTCGGGTGCTGTGCTGCGCCGTGTTGCTGCGTGTTGTGCCGCCTGGCGTTGCGTTGTTGTGCACTGCCTTGTTTCTTTTTGCACCGTTTGGTGCTGCCGCGCGCTGTGTTGTGTCCTGGGGCGCTGTCCGTCGTCTTGGGGTCCTGTGCCTTCTGGCGCCGTGTTTTGTCTTGTCCCCCCGCGCTGTGTGCGTTTTGCTGTGGTGTGTTGCTGCGTGGTGTTGTTTGCCGTTGTGCTCTGTGCCGTCTGCGCCCTGGGGTGTCCTGTTGTGCCTTTCCTGTCGTCTCCGCCCTGTGCGGTGTTGCTGTCTGGCCCGCTCTTCCTCGGTGCCCTGCCCCCCTGTGCTGTGCCCCATGGTGCATTGCTGCCGCGTGGTGCCGTGGTGTCGTGTCCTGGCGCCTTGTTGGATTTGTTTCTTGCGTGGGTGTGGTTTTACCTACTTGAAAAACCGCTGCAAATTTTCTTAAAAAAATTTTTTTCTTCCTTTCGTTGCTTTTGAAAATATAATGAAATTATACACGACCCAACACAGTCGCGTGCAGCAAGACCATGTACGCTGCAGTGTCTTACGTGCTACCCGTCGTTCTTGATGTTCTTGGCCTTGTACTTGTGCGTGGCGTCGTGGAGCGTGTTGGTGTCCATTGCTAAGGGTTGACCGCGTTCCCCCAGGGCCGGCGCCTGAGCTGCAGGGCAAGGGGAGTGATGGGCACGAGGGTGGGGAGGGAGGTGCATGGAGAAGAAGAAGAAAAAGGCGGCAGGGCGCGACGTGAGGGGTCGTGGCGAGTTAGGGAAAATTTTCGAGTTTTACGCGCTGCTCGCCGGAGCGGGAGCGGCGGGGGTGGGGCCCTGGGGGGTCGTGGTGGCGCCTTGGGGAGCAGGAAGGGCGCGAGTGAGCAGCTGAGGCGCGGTGGCTCTGTGGGGAGCGTGAGCGCCGGGGATCTGTGCGCCACGTGGGGGGGGGGGCGGGAGTGCCGCCGTTTGCGGGACTGGGCCTCGTCGCGGGGCGCGTCTGGCCAGGAAGGAGGCGTTGGCGGGTCCTGGGGCGCTTCGCGTGGTGCCGCCTGGTACTGTGGGGGGGGTAGGGGGGAAGTCCCCCAACGTCCACTGATCCGCCGCGTAGGGGTGCGGCGGCGGCGTCGGCTGGTGGTGCGGGTCGAGTGACTGTCCTGGTTGGGGTTGGGCCCGGGGGGCCCCTTCGGCGTGCACGTGGTGGCTGGTGGGATACGGTTCCTGGTACGGGGGGGGTGGTCCCTGGTGGTAGGCGGGGTATGGGGGTGGAGCGCCTGGGTGCTGCCATCCCATGCGCTGGTGCTCCTCGTGCATGGGGGGTTGTGGTCCGGTGGGGTAGGGTGGTGGGCAGTGGTAGTGGTAGGGGTGGTAATGGTGGTGGTGATGGTGGAGCCGTTGGTGGTGCAGGCACTGGTAGTGGTGGCGATGGTGATGCGGGTATGGCCCTAGGCTCCCTTGTGGATATTCTGGTCCCCCCAGTGGGGGTGCGGGGTCGGGCATCGTGCGCAGTCCCTGGGAACGTGCTGCTTGGTGGGTAGCGGGTGCGGGTATGGGGCCGGGCATTACAGTGACCGCGGTCGAGGGGTCCCACGTCCCTGGGTCGGTCTGGCCGGCGGCGGTTGTGGTTTGTAGGCGGTGGATGACGAGGCGCTTGGAGATGGGGATGTTGACGAGGGTTTTGACGGGGTCGTCCTGGGTGGCCGCCTCTGTGGTGGCGGCGGCCACTGGGGGGAGGGGGGCTCAGGTTGTGGTGGGTTGGGGCCCCTGGTTTGGGTTAGGGTGTGGGTTACGGCGGTGTCTCTTGGGCTGTCGTCATTGTTTTTGTGGTGTTGGGGGCTGCGTGGGGTGGTGTTGGTGGTGGTGCTGTTGCTGATGGTGTGGTCGTTTGGGTTCTGGCTTGGGTTTGGGGTCGGGTTTTGGGTTGGGGTCCGGTTCGAGGTTGAGGAGGACCTCATTCCGGAGGTGCGAGGGCACCGGTGCCTGGTGGGGGGGGGGGGCCGGTGTGCTGCCGGGGTGCCTAGGTCGCCTGTGTGGGGGTCAGGGGGCCCCTGGTAGCCTGGCGTGCAGCCGCAGCTTTGGCTTTGGCCGTGGCTTTGTGGATGAGGATGAAAAGGAAGTGGTGGTCTTGGGGGATGCCAGTTGTGCTGTGATGCGGGCGGTCGCGGGTTTGTGGGCGGCGACTTCTGCTGCGCCCACGGCGGGGAGGAGGGAGGGCATGTCCTCGGTCTGCAAATTGGGGGTGGGTCGCTGCGGGGGCGGGGCCGTGACCTGGCGGCCTGGCGGGCCGATCTGGTCGGCAGCGGTGGGGGAGGTAGGCGCGGGGTTGCGGTCTTCGCCTTCCGGGCTTGGCTGGGCCAGGGTCGTGCAATGCGTGAGGTCGTGTGGGTTGGCGTCAGCGGGGGGAAACAGTTTGCGTGGGCTGCATTCGGGGGCCGGGAGGGATCGGCTTGGGTTTCCGGGGGGCAGTGCGGGGGGCGTGTGCGGGCCACTGGGTGGGGTGGGCGTGTATTCGGGCGTGGGCCTCCATGCGGTGGGTGTGTGCGGCCAGCCGGGTGTGGGGGCTGGTGAGGGGTGTTCGGCGGGTGGGTCGGTGGCGGACGGGTGCGGTTGTTTGGGCGGGTGGGGGAGGCCCGTGTCGCGGGGTCCGGGGGTGCGCGCGCTGGTGGGCGTGTGCGGGCCGGGTTGGTAGCGGTGGGGGAGGGGCAGGGGCGGGGATTTCGCAGGGGGGGGTGTTGTGTCACTGTATGTGTCCGCTTGCAGCCGTGCGCTTGTGCGGTCAGTTGTAGGCCGGGCGGTTTGGAGGAGAAGCTTGCCTCCTTCTGCGGCCGCGGCGAGGATTTCGCAGACGAGCGTGCGTATTTGGTGAACCTCTTGGTCAGTGGTGAGAAGAGGGTACGCTAGCTCTGGGCTAAGGCCCACGTGGCGGAGGACCCTGTGAAAGGCGTGGTCCCTGCAGGTGAGGGAGTGCTGTGGCCTGGCAGGGGGGGGTCCTTCTGCTTGTCTGGGCCTGCCTCGACTTGCGTGTGGGTGGGGGGGATGGCCCAAATCCCTTGCACGGTCCCCGTGGATGGCAAGCGGCGCTGGATCCATTGGGCCAGGCAGAGCATTGCCAGTCCCAGGTAGTAAACCGCCAGCCCCCAGGTGATTTGGGCCAGGGTGCGAGCCGGGGGCTTGTCCACCGGTTGGGAACGCCCCTGAGGACTCTGTGCGGGGTGGTGGGGTCCCCTATTGCCCCTGGTGGGGCGGCCCCTGGGTCGAGCATGGTGTCAGTCCCTTTGACAAGCCATTGTGGGCCGGGGGATATTGCTACAGTGGCCACTATGTAGTGGTGCCCTCGCTCGAGGAGTGTACACCAGACTTCCGGTGGGGGGTGGTCGCTGACTGTAGGTGGGGGAGGGAGGTCGTCGTTTGGGGTGCGGAGGCCGGCAGCGCGGAGAGTGGTGTCGCGGGTTGGTGCAGTGGCCTGTTCCCATTCTTCTGGGTGGTTCAGATCCGCTGGCTGGTCCCTCTCCGCTGGGGCACGTCCTGGGTGTATGGTCCCTCGACGTGTGACGTTGGTGTTGGTGTCGTGTGTCAGGGCCTGGCCCCACTCGATGGGGGGGATCCAGACGTGCTGGCCTTGAGCATATTGGCTGGATCGCCAGAGTGTGAGGTCTACGATGACGTCGTGGGGGCTGTTGCCGGGGGTGGTCAGGTCCTGGAGGGCTTTGACTGTGAGCTTTGTCCAGCTCTCTTGTAGGCGATACCAGCCTAGGAGAGTGCTCAGGGGCCTGCCTTGGAGGGTTGCTGGGAGGAGGTCGGGGTGGCGGATGGTGGTTGGTGTGAAGGGGGGGATGGTCCGGGTCCGGGGGTGGGCTGGTTGGGTGGCCTGCTTGGGGCCTGCGCGTCCGCGTCGATGTATGAGTGGCCCTGGGTGGGTTTGGCTGGGCTGGGCGGTGCCGGGTGGCCTCATGGGTGAGAGATGGGTTCTGGGGTCCCGTGGGTGGTTGTGGTGGGGGGGTCTTGCGGTGGGGCCCCGCGGCCTTCTGGGGTGCTCTGGTGGTGTCTTGGAGGCCTGCGGACGGAGAAGGGGGGGGGGCGTGTGCGGGGCGCGGAGTACGTTAGTGGACTTCTAGGTCATGCACGGCATGGTAATGGATGAGACGCCGCATGTGTTCCCTGTCGATGGAGTCGGTGAGTTGTTCTGTGTGTGTCAACAGGAGGCGTTTGCGGTGTACCATTTGGGCCTCTGCTCTGCGGACTGCTTCTAGCTGGAGGTGCGCTGCTGCCTCCATCGGTTTTTCCGTGTGTTGGGCGAGGTGTCCGTGTAGGGCCTGTGTCACCGCCCCTCTCATGGTGGCTTCCTTGACCAGGGGATCCCTGAGGAGGTGTTCGGTGGCCTGGTGTCTGTGGCTGTGGGTTGGCCACCCCCTCTGTTGCCGTAGGGTTTCTGCCGGGGACCAGCTTACTAGTGTGCCCCTGCCCGCATGGAGGTAGCATATCTTGAAGTGTTCCCAGTCCTCCGGGGTGGTGTGGTCGCACGGGCAGGGGGTGTGTTCTTCCGGGACATGGATGTGCTTGCAGGCCAGCCATCAGTCGACCCTGGTGAGGAGTGGTAGTCGCTCCCTGAGCAGCAGGATGCGTCGTTTCTGGACATCGGCTGGGAGGTTTGCTGGCCGTAATGCCGAGTGGTAGAGGGGGTCCGCCAGTTTCTCCTGGAGCTCTTGGATGTGTGCTCGCCTGTCTGTGTCGCCGAGCACGCGGGGGAGATGTTTGATGCGGTTGGGGTAATGGTATGCTCTGTCGTGTGAGGTATAGGGGGCGTCCTCCGATACCCAGTCAAGGGTCGGATGGGGCTCCGGTTTGGAGGGTATGTGTTCGAGGTGTGTGTGGTTTCAGCCGAGGTCGGGGACCTGGAGCGTTGGCAGGTGCGTGGTGCGCTTCTGTACTGCCTGGTTGTCCACCTTACCATTTCCGTATCGGCGCCTGTGGGATTCTTGTTTCACGATATGAAGTTCGACGTAGGGGGGAAGGCTGCGGAGGGCTTTCCGGAGTAGCAGTGCTTGGGTGCCGAGGCTCGTTGCGGTGGCTTTGTGGAGTGGTTGTCTTGCTATGCGGAGCAGTAGGTGTGTGTGGACAGTGGTGTCCACTACGAACCAGACCCGGACGACTTGCGGGAGGTGGGCGGGTAGGTGGATCGCACTTTCGGTGATGGCGTCGGCCATGGTCCCCAGTTCCCTGTGGGAGCAGGCCACCTAGGTGGTGTTGCCCGTGTGGTGGTCCATGTGGTAGTGTCCCCCGGTTCTGGGTTAGTTGCAGGGTGGCCACCCCGGTGATGGAAGTGAGGGCGGATTCGCCTGATGCGTCGGTGAAGAAGAGCGGGTCCGCCGGTGATGGTTGTGGGAGGCGGCATGGGTTCATGGGCAGGTAGGCGTATATGGCGAGGCCTGTGGTGAGGTTGGCCATCGGGGTTGTGGGCTGCAGGATGGGGGTGGCGTACACCCCTACTCCTTTGGAGATGATGTGTTTCGCTTGGGGGGACATGGCTATGAGTCCCTGATCTGGTTGTCCTTGTGTGAGGTATGAGTAGATATAGAGGAGGATGTAGGCTGTGGTTAAGGTTGCGGCATGTGAGGGTTTGTGTTCGGTGCTCCGGTGTGTGGCGGGAGTGGTGGAGCGGGTAGTAGGGGTGCTCGTGCTTGCCTGTTCTGCCTGGTTCGTACATGCTGTAACAGATGGCGACTCCTGCCAGGTCGGGGCAGGGCCAGTTGGGCGTTGTGGTGAAGAGCCATTGGGGTGTGTGGTCGGGGTTCCACGCCACCATGGGGTTCGCTTCGGTGCAGTGGAACCATGGGGCTACCCATGCGTAGGCTTGTGGTGGTAGGTGGGTTGTGGGGTGGGTGTGGTGGCGTGCGTGAGGTGCAATACGGGCCACGGCGTTGTGGGTGCTTTGGGGTCACAGGCTCAATATGTGGGTGGCATGCTCTGGGAGTCGTGGGGGACCTTCGGTAGGTCTCGGGCGGTCATTTGGTGTTTCGATATGCGCCATTTTGCCCCGTGGTGGATTACGGTGGTCTGCGTGGGTTTGGTCTCATTTAGGGCCACTAGTTGGGTTAGCGGTGGGACTGGGCCCGCCACGGAGGGGACGGTCTCGTGTTTTGAGCCGGTGGGTGCGTAGGGCGGTGTTGCTGCCACGGGACGGAGGTGCTGCTTTTCGAAGTCTTGGTAGGCTGCCTGCATGTCTTTGCTTCTGGGCAGAGTGTGTCCCGCTGCTCGTGCCGTCTGCGTGAGGTACTGGTGGAAGAGGCGGTATTGAGGCCATTCGGGAAGCTGTAGGAAGGGGCTGTGGTGTGCCCAGCTGTGGTGAAGGACCCGCATTTAGGGGAGGGTGACGTATACTACGGTGATGGAAGCCCCGACGAGGTCTATGGTGTTGATGGTGCCTTTGGGGTGATGGTGCAGGTCCCAGCAGAGGACTGCCAGGGGTCTTTCCTCCGGGCATGTGTGGTTGGTGAGTGTGGCGTGGTGCGGGGAAGGGAGGAGAAGCTGGAGGTGGTTCCACAGGCGCGTGTTGATGTTGGTGGGCATGCCCCTCTGGTGGAGTATCCAGCGCGGGCATGTGTTGCGGGCCGGTTGTGCGGCTTGGAGGCGGATTGTGGCGACTTCGCGGACTTCCGGTCAGTGGTTGTAGGTCATGCGAAGAAGGAGGAAGGCGGTGTGTCTGGTGTAGGCCGCTTTCACCTCGTCCCCAATGGCGTCCCCATAGTGGGGCCATGCCGCCCTGATGGCGCGAGTGGGTATGAAGGTGGGCCAGCCCCCGTGCGCTGCCCATGCCTTGGTGACAGCGCGTGTGGCCGGCTGGAGGGCGGTGGTGGGGTGTGTCAGGTGGAGTGCCTGGAAGTTTATGGAGGCGTTCAAGACCCCGGTGCGGTAGTACGCCAGGCTCTGGTGGGATAGGGAGAGGGCCTTGGGTGTCGGGGACGCATATCTGGGGACATGGGCCAGCTGTGACTGCAACTTGGGAGGGAGGGTGGTATCCTCAGGGTTTGCAACCTGGATCACCCCGAGGTGGGTGGTGGTTTCCACAACTTGCATTAGGGGTCCTTGTGGCCCTAGGGTGGGGGTGTGGCAGACCCCTTGATCAAGACCACCGACTTTGTGGGGTGTACGATGAGGGTGTTGCGGGAGAGGTAGGAGATGGTCACGTCCAGTAAGTTGTTGGCTTGCTGGGTGACCATTGGTCCGGGGTCTGGGGTGTGGGGCTCGTGTGGGGTGTGGGCGACCGTGAGGTCGGTGTCGTCCGCGAAACACACCAGGCAGGGGAGGAGGAAGTAGAGTGCGTAGGCCGGGTAATCCTGTTCGATTGTGAGGGCCATGGGGAGTGTCACGAGGAGGTACAGGAAGCGGCCTTCTGCTTCTCCTTGGGGGACCCCGCTGCCTGGCTCGAGGAAAGGGGTGAGGCCTGCTCCGGTGCGGACTGTGTATTTGCGGGTGCGGATGTAGCCGGAGGCGAAGTCGTAGAAGGGGAGGCCCATGCGTTTCCACCCTGCCTCCAGAAGGAGCCAGGTGGTGTTCAGGAAGGCTCCCTTGACGTCGAGGGAGGCAAGGATGAGGTCTACCGGGTCCATGTCGGCGATGGTGTCCTGGAAAAAGATGGCCTCGTGTGGGGACCGGCCCGGGATGGCCCCCCAGAGGCTGGCGGGTGTGTGGGGGTCCAGGTGGGGCGGATGCGGCGCAGGAGGATGGTCCAGACGATTTTGACCTCCGTGACTGCACAGACTATGGGGCGTCAGTTGTCCGGGTTGGCCCAGTCCCCCTTTTTTGTAGAGGGGGCGGACAACGTTTGCCCAGTCTGGTGGCAGGGGAGTTTGCCCGTGACGATGTCCCAGAGGCGGTGGGCGAGGATGCGGAGGAGGTGAGCGGGGAGGTGGTAGTATGCCTCCGCTGGGAGGCCGTCGTAGCCCGGGGTTTTGTGTTGCCGGAGACTGTGGATGGCCCTCCGGACTTCTTGGATGGTGAAGGGGCGCTTTTCCAGTTGCCTCTTCTGAGCGTGGTAGAAGACCTGAGGGAGACGGTTGACTTTGGCCTGGGTGTCCGTGTCCAATGTGTCTTGGGTGGGCGTGTGTTGATGGAGGAAGCTGTCTTGGGTGGCTTGGAGCACGGTGGCTGGGTCGTTGTTGAGGGAGCCGTCCTCCTGCCTGACCGTTGTGATGGTGCGGTGGCCGGTGTCGGTCATGGCGTCGTTGAGGTGGCGGATGGCCTTGGAGTTCATGTTGCGCATACCGTTCGTGCTCCTGGGCAATGTGCTGTTACCTGTGGATCTGCCACTGCTGCAGGTCTGCCCTGCTGTGGGCTATCTGCGTCCTGCAGTGGCGGATGTGGCGGCGAATTGGGGGGGTGTCGTTGTGGAGGAGGGTCGCCAGTTGTTGCTTCGCATGCCAGAGGTCATGGTGCATGTCCCCCAGGGCCGTGGGGGGTCGGTCGTCCTCAGTGTGGGGGTGCTGCTGGAAGCCGCAGGCGACGGCGGCTGTGCGCATGGCTGTGAGTAGGTCGGTGGGGTCCGGTTGGATGCGCTGGGCGCGGTCTATGGCCCTGTGATATTGGGACGAGGCCTGTTTTTCGTGGAGTGGGGGCATCTTCAGGGGGGTCGGTAGGCCTTGGTCCGCATCCTCTGGGGGGCTGGGGGGAAGGTTGCAGATGGTGAGGCGGATATGCAGGGGGCTGTGGCCTGTGGGTCCCAGCGGGAGGGGCCCGTATCGGGCCTCTGCCCGGATGATGGTGGTGGGGTCGCCATAGCATACGTCGATGCGGGAGGGGGCGGCCTCTGCTTGGTGGGGGTAGTGGGATGGTTGGCCTTCAAGGTTGGCTGTCAGGTCCACGAGCCCCAGCATTTAGATGGTGTCGCGGACTGCATGGTCCTGAGGTGTGGCCTGTCCCCCTCAGCCTGCCGGGGTGGGGGCGGCGTTCATGTCACCGATGATGATTGTGGCGGCGAGCATGGCAATCTGGCGGTATGCTTCGGCCAGGGCCTGGAGTAAGGGTTCCGTGGCGTCGCCGAAGCGGACGTGGGCGTTGATGACGTTGAGTTGCCATCCGTCCCCGACGACCTGGTAGACGCTTAGTCCCCCTGGGATGCTGAGGTGGTGGACGAGGTGGTCGTGGATGCCGGTTCGGGCATTTAGGGGGGTCCCCTTGTGCCAGTAGCATTTGTACGCTTTCTGGTCCGGGGTATATATCGGTCCGGTTTCTGGGAAGTCGTCGTGTTGTAGGCCTTGTTCATGGAAGGTGAGGAGGTGGGGATCCCACTCCGCCCCCTGTGCCATCAGGAGCTCCTGGAGGGCGGCTGTGGCATCCTTGGAGTATGTGATGGCCGGTTGGTTGAGGTCAAGGAGGTTGACGGTGGCCTCGGTGGGCGCGGGCGGGGGCTGTGGAGGCTTGCGCCCTCGGCCCTTGCCCCCTCAGGGAGGGGGATTGGGGCTCGGGGACGTTTTGCCTTGTGATGGGCGCGTGGATAGGCGCAGTGGGGGGAGGCCCTGGCTCCGCTCAGGGGGGAGATCCCAGTGTACTTGGTGCCTCTGTGGGCCTTGTTCTCGGCGGTGAGTCGCCGGATGGAGTGGGCGCTGTTGAGCTCCAATGTCTGGCCTTCTGGCTTGTCCGGGGCGCTGCTGCCCTGGTCTAGCTCCTTTTGGCGGTGCCAGAACACCCGGATTGGTACCCCGTCGTTGGGGCCTAGGTCGCGGAGGCGGTACTGGATTGTGCCCTCACACCAGATCCAGTCGCCTGTGTGGTTGTTGCAGAAGGGCTGCTGGACCTTCGCGCCCTTTTTGAATCCTGGGTACGCTTCGGGTCGGGGCGGTGCCAGTGCCGGGAGGGAGGATGATGAGGATGCTTGGTGCGGATTGGGTGGTCGTGGTGGTGGGAAGGAGGATGATGAGGATGCTTGGTCCGGGTGTGCCGGGAGGGCTGGGGGGGGTGCGGGGGGCTAGGAGGTTGTTGCCCTGCCGTCTTTTCTGGAGGTGGTGGGGCTGGGGGGGCGTGGGGCTCGAAGAAAGGGTGCGTGGCCCGCTTATCTGGATCCCTTAGCTGGGGCTCTGCCGGCGTTTGCATGGTCGCTTTTGCGTGGCTGCGCGTGAGGTCGGCGAGCTTGCATACGGTCTCCGGGGGGTCGGTTGGCCATGGCAGTGCAGCCAGGCTGTTGTAGAAGGGGTGGTGGAGCTGGTAGTTCCTCATGGCCTTGGACTGCTTGACCCAGTCCTCTGTGGGTTCCGGCGTACCTGGACCGCTGGGGGATCCTTGAGCCCAGTAGAGTGCTGTGTGGAGGGCTTCCCACGGGGCGCCCTCGCGGCCTGTGAGGGTGGTGGCTTGGAGGAGTCGCTGCCGGCCTCGTGGGGGGTCTTCTGGGTCTACTTCTCGGGTGTAGGTCTGGGCTGCCATGAGGACTCCGTGTGCCCAGTGGAGGGCCCACCATTGGGTGTCCGCTTTGAGGATGTGGACAGCAGGTTGTTTAGGGGGCGTGTCCAGGGTGTCCACCGACGCGATGGTTAGTTGTATCCCGGAGGGGTGGAGGTGTGGAATGGCCCTGCGGCTTGGGAATTGATCCATGTGGAAGGGGTTGACGGGATCGTTGGGGCCTTGCGGTGATGGGGGCATCCCTGGGATGGCTGTGGGGTCCCACTGCTGTTTGTGGGCGGCGAGGGTGTATAGGGCGGCGGTGATGATGTGGTGGGCTTGCCCCTCCAGGACGATGTGGCGCTCTGTGCCGAAGTCCTTTGGTAGCTGGGCTGTGGGGTTGACGGTGATGTGGGCCAGAGCGCGTTGGTGGGCCTTTTTTCCCCCGTCTGGCGCCTGTGTCTGTTTGTCCCCCGGGATGTGTTGGTGTTGGTGTTTTGGTGGGGGCGGTCCAAGGGCGAGGGACTCTACCCCGTGCAGGGGGTGGCGTGTTCCCTGGACCTGTTGGGCGGGATGTATGTGCCCGGGTCGCCTGGTATGGTGCCCAGGTACATGTTGCCTGTGATGGTGGGGGGCAGGAGCGGTTGGCGCAGGGATGAGGTGCATGGGCTGGAGCAGGGCGGGTCATGGTGCTCACATCGGGGGTGGTTGATGCCGTATGGGGTGATGTGTACGGCGAAGGTTCCGACAGCGCGCTGTAGTTTTGTGGGGTTGGATGTTGTTGAGGTGCACCACTGCCCGCGTCTGAGACCCCCCTTCGCTGATCCACACGGCATCCGCCCGTGATGCCACTGGGTTCAAGCAGTCCGTGATGATGCCTGTGATCGTGCGGTTGTGGGTGGTATCGGACACTCTGCCTGAGGGGGCGCTGATGCGGGGGATGGTGTGGTCGTCGTGCAGGGTGCGGGCCTTGCGCCTTGCGTTGTGTCGGTGCTGGGCCTCCTAGGTGGGGGTGTGTACGCCTGTACGCTTGTTGGGGCGGTCTGCCATGTGGAAGGGGGTGAGCCAGGAGGGGGTGTGATGGGGGGTGGGCCGTGGGAGGTCCCCCCGTGTTGCCCACGTGTACAGGGTGGTCGCAGTGGTCCCCTCCGCCTGTATGGTGTATCGCTCGTCGTGTCGGTGATGAGTGACGAGGACGTTGGGGGCCGTCAGCTCATACACCTGTGTGGTGTGGGGGAGGCGGCGGGTGCGGGTAATCTTGGCGGCGTCCTTCTTGCGGGTGGTGGTGTGGGGGATGATGTAGTGGGTCGCCAAATCATTGTGGGGGATGTGCTCCACCGGTTGCAGCTTGATTTTGGGGCCGGAGTGGCTTCGGCGATGGGGGCTTTTCTTGGGCTTTTGCGTGGGGTGCCACTTTGGTTTCGACCAGGTATTGCGGGCTCCAGGTTTCCGGGGCCCCTACCTGGCTGGCTGCCGCTGCTCCGGCTTGGAGGAGGGCGGTGGTGTTGGTGTCTGGGGGGGGGGGGCGCTGGCTGGGGGGTAAGGGTGTCGTGGTCTTGGTACGCCCACCAAATAATGTGGCCTCGTTGGGCGTTACGGTCCGGGGTCCGGGTCTGGGCCTGCTGGATTGACAGTGCGGTCTTGACGTCCTCCGCTGCTTGTGGATTCATGGGTGTGGCGTATGCCCACAACCCCGGGGTGTGTATGCCGTGTGGTGCTTGGCCTACTCCTCCTACCGGATGGAGGGTGTGGTGGGTGCGTGTGAACCCTGGGTGTTTCTGGAGGAGGTCCCCACAGATGTCCTCCCACCGTTGCTGCCAGGTGTGTGTGTGGTTGTTGGAAGAGGGGTAGGTGATGACGATGGCTTGCCATGGGGTGGGGCCCTGGTGTACCGTCATTGGTGCCGATGGTGCTTGGGGGGTATGTGGACGGCGTGGGCAGGGGCTGCTGTTATTAGGTCTCCCTCCATTGGTGTGATGGTGGCATCCCCTTGGACGGTGAGGAGGAGGTGGTGGCGGTCCTTCGGTAATGTCCAGGTGGTGGTGGGTTCGGTGATTGAGTGGAGGCGGATGGCCTGGAGTCCCGGTGTAATTTCGTCCCACCGGAGTGTGCTGTTGTGGACTGCCCATTCTCGTGGTAGGTTCGGAAACCCGTTGCGGTCCGGGGTGGTGCGGTGTTGTGGGGGGAGCTCCATTGTGGGGATGGAGTGGTGAGGGGCTCTTTGTGGGGGCTTTCCTGTGCGGTTGGTGGGGGCGGTGCTTGGGGCATCTCGTCGTCCGGTTTTCTCTGGGGCTTTCGCTTCTTGCAGTTTTGCACTGATGGTGGCGAAGGCCTCTTGCAGGTTGGGGGAGGCGGGTTGGTGCAGTGCCGAATCGTTCCAGGTGATGTGGTACCCCGTTGGGTTCCGGGAGTTTCGCTCTACGGTGATGGCGGCGGTGGCGTCTTCTTCAGGCGTCCATCGTTGCGGATTGTGGTCCAGGGGGTGGAGGGTGATGGTGTGGCGGTGTCTTCAGCTGTGAAATGCAAGGAGGGCGTGGAAGCCGTGCCTGGTGTCCCCGGGTGGGCGGGGGTAGGTCGCGGCTTCCACTTCCAGGAATGTGTCCATGGTACCTTTCCAGGTGTCCTCCCAGAGAAGGTCGTCCTCCGTGCCCCACTCGTTGTCGTCTCCTTTCCCCTGCCTCCACCCCTGCAGGGTCGCGTGGTCCGCTGAGAGCTCTGGGTGGACGGATTGGTAGTACTGCTCGGCGTCCATGGGCTGGGCTAGGGGCCCGGCCAGTGTGGCGTAGATGTCCTTTTGGGGGAAGGGGCCGCTGGGGGCGTGGCGGCGCGGTCGGGTTCCACGTTCTGGTCTGCGGTGGCTGCGGGGGATACGGGGCGGGGTTGCATGTGGTGGTTGGTTTACTGCAGTTCCATGGCTTGCTGGTGGGTGTCTGGGCGCGGGGTTGTGGCTGCCAGTAGGTGTTGGATGGCCAGGAGGATGTCGTACTGACGCGTTCCCGTGGGGGGCCGGCCACGGGACGCTGCGGGACACGCGCAAGTGAGCAGGCAGGCAAAGCAGTACGCTCACAGGGGCATCAATGCGCTCATGTGATGTGACAAAGCGTTTCAGGATCCTTGCCACTCTGCAACAAGGGAACGAAAGTATGTACAGCAACACATCAGGATATGTACACATGGGGTTAAGACTGGACTGGGGTAAATGCATCACAGGACAATAGACACTCTATCCTAACTCGTATCCCAATCCCAGGTCCGACCCTCTCAGTGGCTGGTGGGGGCGCGGGCTCAAACACAACCCATGCCCTGCTCAGTCCGGACCCTAGAACCCTGCCAATGGGGGAGGTGTCCCGCCCAGCCAGAGGCGAGTTCCTGGGAACCAAGCGGCTCCAAGGCCTACCGACATTAGCTCCCCATGCTCCCTAAACGGCAGGTCCCAACTCCCCTCTGAGCCAGAGATATGGCCCCGCCATTATCACCCAGGAGTTGGTAGCTGAAAATGGGCTGTTTCAGCCCAAACTGAAATTCACTCAAAAATCTCCAAAATTGACCCCTGGTCCGGACCCGCCAGAGGTAGGGACGAGGCAACTGACCCTATACCCTTCGAGTACCAACTCCCTGGAGCCCTCACCCAACCTGGTTCCCTCTGAGGTCCCGGCGTCAGGGCAACACGGATGAGTCATGTGGGGTCATGATGCCAAAATCACCAAAATTGGCGTCATTCCCACGCGTGGCTCGCCCGGCCAAGGTAGGGCCAATGGCTCACAGGGTAGGAGACAGGACCTAGGACTTATATCTGAGTGTACAACTTGAATTTGGGTCCGGGTTCCCAATGGGCTTAGAGAAATGGGGCCGCCAATTGACCACACGGAAGGGGGAAATTGGGGTCCCAAAATTGGGTCATTTTGGCTGCCTGAAATGAGCCAAAATCTGGTGTGCTCCCAATAGTATATCTCCACGCCGGCTTGGAGATCGGATCCGCCATTCCATACGCCATCTACCAGGAGTCCAACGAAGACTCCCTTGAACTTGGCTTCCAAAGATCTCCATGCCACTTGGCGTGGTGACGATCCCAATTGGGTCCACAAATGCCAAAATTGCAAAATTGCCCACACCCACTTTGGGCTAGCGCCTTAACGAAGGTGGCTCCGCTTCGCCCACCTGGTGTGTGGACCATGGGGACCATTACCCATAACACCCATGTCACATATGGTCCATTGGTCCATGCGTCCGGCGCGTACGAGGGTTAGAACATAGTGCACGGTGGGCAGCAAAAGTGGAAAATTGCTCAAAATGGCCAAAAATGCGCACACTCATGGTTGGGGCAAATGAGGCACATGCCCGACTCGGACCGGAGTGTGCCATAGGATTGGTATCAAGTCATATGTGTCCAACATATCTTTTGGGCGTCGCCCAACTCCTCTGGTATTGGGAATGGCAGGGTCGCCAAGTGAGCCCATGATTTGGGATAGTCCCAAATTGCCAACATGGCGGCCACGGTATGCCAAGCCTAAGAGGAGTTATTCGCCGGGTCCAAGATATGTTGGGCACGGAGGTATGTACCCTCATATCATACTTGGGTCATGATGTCAATTGAGCGCAACGTTGAGATACAAGGTCGCCACTTGACATCATGACGGGCCAAAAACGGCAAAATTGGCACAAAGACACACAAAAGTGCATGGAAAGGTGCACAATTATATTATAATATCTTCGGATTGGATCGTGCAACCAACCACTCCTTCTACACACAATGACTTGACACCAATGACCTTCGATCCCACATATGTGCTCCAAATGGGGCGCCTTGAAAGGTTACGAGCGCTGCTTCCCAAGTGGGCACATGAAAATAAGGAAAATTGCAAAACACACACCTGGCTCCCAACGTATCGCTTCGGGATCGCCACGCAAGCTTCCCTTCACGAAGGTTAGGCTTGCAATTGATCGTACGGAGTATGGAGAAGGAGCTTGCACAATATGAGGTCCATTGGCGGGTTTGTCTTGGAGCGATGGACCCGCCAAATGGGCACGCAACACAACACAAGGCACATACTCCATATTGCCCAAAAAGGTAGCTCCCCCCACGATATGTCATGCCCCTCCAAGGGCATAACTTTGTGTCAATCGCTCATAGGAACTCAAGGAGAGTTCCTATGCAACACCAACACTTGCGCGCCACACTCGAAGGTTAACTTAACGCACACAATATCATGGCCATAGAGTTATAACGCAAACTCTACCCTCTTGACCATGATCCATTACACTAGCGCGCACGTGTGGAGACGCAAGGCATATAATGCTTCCTAAATTACATCGGGAATATTGTGAATACATCCCACGTTTCGTTATCGTCAATACTCGCAAGCGGCACGAGATATGACCCTCACAAGTGGCCTCACGAATCAACTTTGTTTTGCCCATATCTCTGAGTCAAATGGAGGGCAAGATAAAAGGAAAGTTGATTCGTGCATAGGGAAGCACGTAGGTCCACTCGAAAGAGGTCAAATCAAGAGCGGGGATGTCGAAGTCGAAAATCCGATTTCGAAATCCTGAAAAATTCGGATTAAGGTTGCGAGTGTAAGATGTGAAAACTGCGGAAGCGTCCATGCAGTTCCTGAAGACTTCGGAGCCTTCGTGACGGATTGCGTTAAAATTTCCATTATAAACAGTTAAACTGGCGGTTACGGTAAAGTCGGGATCCAACCGCCAGCAGTCAAAACAGTGAATATCAGAACGGAAGCGTAAAACTTGACGGAAACAATATGAAAATAAAACCCTGTTGATTCCTGATATTCTGATACACAAATCTCCGCTGGCGGTGCATCGGTTGCCGATGCGGGGCTTTACGGCACGGAACGGAGCGTCAACGGGCGTCTTCCCTTCCGTACATGGGGTTAGTGGACCAGAGACCGGTTGTATGCCGTAACCTAGCCATGGGGTTCTGGGTACCGCTTCACCCCCCTCCTTAGAGCAAACCCGGGGGGGGGCTCGATAACACCCAAGCATGGCAGCGGGTACCCAGGACCATCCCCTGAAGGGGGGGTGTCACATCTCACTTCAGGCTGATTCTGGGTTAGGCTGCCCATTCCAACGCATAGTAAAACAGGTATGATGCTGTAGATGTTAGTAATAAGAGGTACAGTATCAAGTATCAAGTCCCGGGTCCTGGCGGCGATTGTTCGGCATCCAAAGGACCCGTTAACCCATACCAGGTGCACCGGGTGCCGGCTGCTACGGTCACCACCACAGTGGCAGTGGCATACACGGCCAACATAGGCGACACACGACGACCGAGGTGGTCCCACAAGTCGAGAGCGACCACAAAGATCCATCAGGCTACCCCAAGCTTCCCAAGGCCCGCTGACTGGGGAGAGTCCCCACGGGTCCTTCCTCGGGCGCACCATGTCCATATCCATACGACGCGAGTCCAGAGTGCCATAGTCGAACTCCTTAAGAACCCCAGATCTTAAGGGAGCTCCTCCTTAAGGGATCGGGCATCAAGGCCGTCTTTTCCCTCGCCCTATTACCACGAAGGCCATACATGAGGGAGTCCTCATGCAGTGTGGGCGGAGGCGTCGACTCCTCAAACCACCAGTTTCCCAGGCAGACTGACCGAGGTCAGGAGCACCGGAGGCCGCCATCCGAATGCAAGTGCGTCTGCGAATCGGTAGGCTCACACTGGGACTGACAGTGGCGGACCGCTGGGAGTGTAGTCAGGCAACTGGGCTTCCCGCCTGGCGCCATCAGGATCTCCACACATCACAGCGAATAGGGCAACACGGTATCACGAGCACTCAAACAGTAGAATCTGTAATCAAGTACTGGTCCAGGCTGGATCAGGCTGTAAGAACATGTACACGGCGACTCAAGGCGCCTCTGTATCCCAATTCGTGGTGAAAAACAGTCCATCCCTCAGCGATGGGCTGATGACACTTAACATACAGATGCACATATCCTGGAGGGCAGAAAAACAAGCAACAATCTGGGTAAATAGGCGTGTAAACACGCTCTGGACAGAGCGCCAAACCACGCCACGGTCAGGATAAGGCAATGCAGGAGGGTGGACAGGAAAACGCCTGAGTTCAGGCCATATATAGTCTGCAGACACACGTCGACTGGTCTGGATTCCGCAAGTGCCATGGAACCAGACCACACACTCAAAAATCGCAATGCCGATGACAGCGGCATCCGTTGCGCAACGTCGTATGGGCTTCAAGGCCCCAAGAGCTCAGAAATAGGAAGGTCAGTCGCCCTACCTGGTTTCCCAAGGATTCCGCAGGGGGGGAGTGACGAATAGAATTGAAAGAGAGGGGCCATCCTCCTCTGGATTCAGCAGGGGGGGGTATATGGCCACTCTGTCACCGAAAGATGGAAGAGAGCAAGCAAGTAAGGGACGATTCGTCGGCCTCACAAGCGCTCAAAACGCATCAGGGGAGAGCTCAGGGCGCTGATCAGGCACCCCTGGCTGCAATCGCCCGGGTGAGTGCTGCCAAGTCCGAAACGTGGATCTTGGTCTTGTGCTTGCGGATGTACTCCATGAAGGGAGTATTGACCCGCGGCACGAACGAGGAGACGGGTTCCCAGGTGTCGTGGGACGGCCCATAGCCTCGCCAACGAACCTTGAACTCCAGACCTCCGGGTGCCGAGGCTTTCGGACGCTGAGCCAGGATCTTCTCGACTGCATAGTCGTCCTGCTCCGCATAGTCGTCGTCCGAATCAGCCTCATGTGCGGCATAGCTCAGGGACACATGCTGGCCACGGAGGTCGGGCTCCCGCACACGGAGTTGACTCTCGTGGCGCTCCCGGAACTGTCCGTGACCTACCTTGATGCGGTAGGTGTCCTCACCAATCCTGCGGACCACCTCGCCGGGTGTGAACCAGGTCTTGGTGCGGTGGGTGCCCATAGGGCGGGGTCTGATCACCCACACCGGGTCTCCCACCCTGAACTTCTGCGCTGTCGAGCTCGGGGCGGACTTCTGACGCTCAGCATGCTCCTTCTCAAGCTGCTGGCGGATGTCCCGCGCCGTTTGCTCTTGCCGCGCGAAGAACTCCTTGGCATCCATAGCCATGCCATCACCAGACGAGGGAAGTCCCCTACCCAGGGGGTCCCTGCCGAAGAGAAGCTGGTGAGGGGACAAACCGCCCGGAGTGGGGGTGTCATGATGGGCCTTCAGAGCAGGCCACATCTCCTCAAACCAGTTCCGACGTGGATTGGTGATGTGGATCTTGCGCAGCTTCTCAAACAGCTGCCGTCCAGCCACTTCAGCACGGCCGTTAGACCGGCTGAGATAGGCGACGCTCTTGGCATGACGTATTCCCATGAGGGAACACATAGCCTTGAACCAGCCACCAGTAAACTGGAGCCCTCGGTCACTGCAAATGGTGCGGGGGATGTCAAAGACGGTCAGCCAATGACGAATCATCATGACTGCCACTTCCTTGGCAAGCAACCCCTTTTTGCGTGCCGGAACGGCTACAACGTAGCCGCTGTGGCGGTCCACACAGAGAACCACACAGTCAAAGGTCTCCTTGCCAATGTGCACTTCGGGCATGGAGACGACGTCCATGGCCACGCTCTCCATGGGCTGGTCAGGAACCGGGGTCCATTGGGGTTCCCCCTTGACGTTCCGGTTATCGGGATTGCAGGCCTGACAGACCGAGCAACCCTTCCTGACCTTCTTGATGGCGGTGTAGAGAACGATATGGTCGATCTCGAACCGACGCTGCATGTCAAGAGCTTGTTTCTTGACCCCTGGGTGCAGCATGTGGTGGTGCCAAGCTTCACAAAGCTAGAGCACCCGGGACTCCGGTACTAGCAGCTTACCATTCCGGTAGAGCTTGCCATCTTGCTCGGTCAGCCCCTTTGGCCACTTCTGCCCGTCATCAGGGTCGGTTACAGCCCTATACTCGGCCGCAAAGGCCTCAGACTTGGCGTAGTCGTCGGTCCAGTCGTCCTGGAGGCAAGACTCCGGGAAGAGGTGCTTGTCGGACTCAGCTCCCTCAGGGGCGAGTACACTGACCGCTCTGCTCACCCTCGATGCGAGGGGGGCATCTGCAGCCATGACGACGAAGCATTTAGCACCCTCCTCCTCCATCAGGCGCTCCATTTCGATGATCCTCTTGGCTTCAGCGGTCTCAGCCTCATCGCCATGGGCAGAGATGTCCGTCATGCCCTTGCTGGCGGGATAGGCCCACTTACTGAGACAGTCCGCCACGGTGTTATCCTTTCCAGGAATATACACAACTGTGAGGTCGACCTTGGCCAAGGTCTCATGCCATCTTGCCCGTCGGGAGGCGGGACCTGAGGGGGTGTCCACGTGCTCCTTGTGCCACGACTGCAGACTCTGATGGTCGGTGCAGACGGTGACGGGATGGAGGGCTATGTACCCAGCCCATTTCCTGAGAGCCATGACGATGGCATACGCCTCTTTTTCACGGGGCGTCCACGTCCGTCTCTGGCCTTCCGCCAGGACTCGGCTCCAGAAGGCCACGTGCACGTGCCTCCCGTCGTCAAGCACTTGCTCCAACACAGCGCCTATGGCGTAGTCGGAAGCGTCGGTGCGCAGGACGAACCCTCGGTCGGGATCCACGAGGTGCAGACCCACTGCGGATAGCAGCGCCTGCTTCATCGCCTCAAAGGCACGGTCGGACTCAGCTGTCCAGACCAGAGCCTTCTTGGACCCCTTCTTGGTCTCCTCTCGGTTGCCCTTGAGCATGGTCGTCATGGGGGCTGCATACTCGGCATACATTTTGATATACCCCGAGTAGTAATTGCAGAACCCCAGATACGCCCGTAGCTCAGAGACCGTTTTGGGCTTTTTTCAGTGCTCAATCGCAGCCACCTTGCCAGGTATGGGCTTTCGCTGCCCGTTCCCGACTACGTGGCCAGCGAAGACCACCTCGCTTACCGCAATGGTGGCCTTGTCACTGCTGCCCGTGAGTCTGTGCCGAACCAGGAGGTCCAGCACTCGAGTGACGTCCCTCTCGTGTGCCTCCAGGAGCTCCTCGTAGCTCATACGGGGGTTCCCGGACGCGATGATCACGTCGTCCACGAAGGGGTCCGCACAGTCGCGCACCGGCTCAAGCAGGTTCTCCAGCTTCCGCTGAAAAGCCGCATTGCCGTTGGTAACGCCCATGGGCATCACCTTCCACTGGAGAGGTCCAAGTGGGGTGCTCATGGCTGTGCAGGCACGGGACTCCTCGGCGAGAGGCATCTGATGATAACCATGTTTCAGGTCAATCACCGTGAAGATCCTCCGCCGGTGTTGCTTTTGCAGCATGTCCTCAATGAGGGGCAGCGTATAGCTGTCGTGCTGCGTTTGGGCGTTCAGGCCGCGGTAGTCGACCACGAGCCGCCACTCACCGGCAACCTTCTTCGGGACAACGAAGCAGGGAGAGGCCCACTCGGAGTGGCACGGCTCAGGCCAGCCTCTCTGGATGAAGTCACGGAGGATCTTCTCCATGGCCTCTTTCCTCTCGCCCCTCAGGGCAAACTCCCGGTGCCGATACACACGGGGGTCCTGCTTCAGTCGTATCTTGGCCTCGCCATACGGTCCACGCACCGGTGGGGGAAACACAGGCTTACCGCTGAAGAAGGTATCACCATACTTCTGCTTCAGCCTGGTCCTCAATGCCTGGATCTTGGGGCAGTCATCGGACTCCGCCTTGGCTTTTCCGGGCACTTGAACCACGGAGCTTACTTGAGGGGTAGCTACTCCGCTCGCTTTCGGCTCAGGTGGTCTTCCCAGGTGGCCCAAAGGGCCATCTCTGGTCTTGCCTCGGAATAGATCGCCGTAAGTGGGTGGGTTACCCCCGATTGGCTCGTCCTGGCTGGACAGGTGGTCCAGTACCCTCCTTACGAAGGTATCTCCATCATAGGAACCAGAGACGATCGAGTCCACTTCCCACCAGGCTTTGTCCTGGCCTTTGCCCTCACGCTGGTTTCCCCAGTCGTGAAAGGGCTGATCCATATACCCCTGAACCAGATCCCACTCCTCTTCAGTGAGGGGCTCCTCCGATTCGGATTCTTCGATGTCAACAGGGGGAACCGCAAAGCATTGCCTCCAAGGCTCCGCTATGATGCGATTGACACACACGAAGTCCGTGGTGTCGGCCTGATCAAGGCCCCCGTCCACATAGTGGAATTCCGTTGGCCATCTCTGGGGTGGCATGGGCTGTCCCTTAGCGTCCTGATAGACACTCTCTCCAGCCGGTAGGACGACCTTGTTTAAGGTCATGTTGGTCAATGAGGCTACCCAATGTCGGGTACTTTCCTCCTCGGTGCATCCCATAGGAACAACCAGCACTGCCTTGGAGCGGTCCTTGCGAATCTTCGCTATCGCCCTTGGAATGTCCCAACGGGGGCAATGGATCCACATCAATCCCTGATGCGGACCCCAGTGCTTCTTCCACGCGGAGTCCTGTGCGCTCCAGTACTTCTCACACACCCGAAGATGGGCGGAGGTTCCTGAAGAGAACGCATCCAGGGCAAGATCCGAAGCTCCCAAGTCCGCGACAACTCGGCTCGCCACTTCCGGCCTTACGCCGTACTCCTGGTTTGCTGGACCAGTAGGCTCAGTGTCCAGCGCGGCCACTTCGAGCTGATTGCGTTCGGGGTGGATCCATTGGCATTCCACATGGTGCTCAGGTGACGAAAGCCACGAGAGCTGGTCGTCCTGGTACAGGGTCATGGAAGCCTGGGCCGGGAGGACGCCGGAGTCCGTCTCCATCATGAAGTCGTACCCGAAGATCATGTCCCAGTCCATCTCGGCCTCGTAGAAGCGACCGTGCAGGAGGATTTCCTTGCCGAGGTCTGGGCAACTCAGCTCACGATGGTTCGTGAACTGCAGCCCGATGGCCGCTTCCTTCGTGCCTCCCACCATGTACTGGCCGTTCGCCACCTTCAGCCTGACAGGTTTCCGACTGTCGGACAGACACTCTGACGGAAGTAGGCCAGCCTTGCCCAAGCTGACTTGAGCTCCCGTGTCGACCAACACGTCGAAAACCTTTTCCACTTCCCCGCATAAGGCACGGACCTTAAGATGCAACTGCCCCTCGCGACCGACACGGCGCACGGCGTGCAAACTCAGGATCTCCGGCCGTTCCAGAAGCTCGACAAGCGACTGGTGCAGGTCGTGGACAATGGGCTCAGGTTGCCCATCTGCAGCATCCAGCTGCGGTCCGGGTGATCCTCCGATACTCTCGGACAGATCCTGTAGTACATCAAACACATTCTTGGTCGCGAAGGACGGACGGGTGCAAGGGTTCGTGCCTTCACTTGCCCTCACCCCGCCTCCGCGACTGGGTGCCGGACCGGGCCTTCCGCCCGCGGCTGTCCCTTTGTGTTTACCGACTCCCGACAGAGATGGTTCGGCGCTTCCCACGTCACCATCCTGCGACCGCCCTAGCTGGGGCCCTTGGCTGCAGGGGCTCCGCTAGGGGGTGTCGGTTGTGGAAGAGGGGGTGTTCTCCTCGGCCTCAACGTCGTTGACGCCCTTCTTCCTTCCCCCTTTCTTACCCTTGTTCTTGTCCTTGTCCTTGTTCTGGTCATTCTGGTTGTTCTCCTTGTTCTTGTTGTCCGACCTGGGGACCCAGTTCCGCTTGATCTCCTGGATCTCCTTGGCCAACTCGGTCCCCACCGACGACATCAGCTTGGCCAGCTCGTCCTTGTCGACCTCCATTTTGGCTTCCCGGATACCCACGGGCGCACGCTTCTTCGACCCGTGCGCCTTCTTGTAAGCCACCGTGTCGGCCTTGTGGACGGGGCATGTTCGGTGGTCATGGTTGAAGCCTCGCTTCCTCCCATAGCACACGAAACAGCCCTGAGGGTGAGCTCGTATGAACTCCCCAAAGGACAGCGGAGGGTCGCCAATGCGGCGAGGGTCCCTCTTCTCCTGCTTCCTCCAACCCTGCTGCAGGGGCTTCCAGCTTCCCGGCTTGCTCCCCGCGCTCAGGTTCTTGGCCACGAAGGCACACACGGCCACTTCGACGGGCTCATCGTCGTCGTCCTCGTCGACGAGAGTCTCTTCGCCGCCGGCTCCCGCTGGGTCCATGGCAGCTTCCCCGCCAGGTCCCTCGCCAACGTAGTTGACGTCGCGGTCGCCGGGCCTCAACCCGCGGGTGTGGTGGAGGTTTCGGTACTCCTTGAGTACTTCCTCGCCAACCCACTCCAGAATCTCGTCGCAGCTCATCCGCGCCGGGATGGGCTGCAGACGGATGGTCTGGCCGCTCAACTCACAATCGTCAAGGCGCCACATCGCGGTCTTCTCGCGATCGCCCGAGACGATGATGAGAAGAGCGTTCCGCAGGGAGTGCCGTTTGACATCCCGGGCCACGTTCTTCTTCGCTGAAGCCACCACGTTCGTATGATACTCCTTGGGGAGCATCATCTTGACCGTGTGGTTGGACTTGGCCCTCTTGGATTCCTCCTTGGTGACCCTCTTGATCCATGCTTCCGGCAGCATGGAGAGCAGGCGAGCCTGCTCGTCACCCTCGTTCCAATCCTCCACGTTGCGGCGGAAAAGGGTGTATTTCCCTCGGAAGTCTCGCCACTCTCGTAGGCGGATCTCCCGTCCATCATGCTCAAGCTTGATGGACTTCCAGCGCTTGGCCGCCACCTGCGGAGCGTCCACCCGCTCCTGCTCGTTGAGCCACTTCTTGGCTTTCTTGAGGGTCTTGATTTTCCCCTCCTTGGTCGCCATGAAGTATAGCTCTCCGAGCACTTCCGGCAGGCGGTACCTGAACCGTTTGAAGACATACTTCTCCGCATCAGCGGGAGGCAGGTCTTCAGTGACGGTCAGCCCCCAATCGTCCAGCTTCTCCAAGAAGCGGTCGAGGTTGAGGGGATTGCCGTCGTACATGGGGGGCTTGATGTCCTTCAAGTCTTCCCACACGGCGGCATCCGCGGCCTTAGAGACCATGAACGCCGGCCGCGAGGTCGACCGAGGTTCCCATCGGCCTCGCCCACGGACTCCCACGGCCGCCATGTCCATCTCCTCCATGGAACCCCTGTGGCTGCGCCGCGGTTCCTCCACGTACGCTGAACCAAAATGTTCACGCCGTACTGCATCCATGTACGCATCCTCATCACGGCACCGGCGGCTGCGTTCAGCGGCCTCCCGTCGTACACCACGCGGCAGGCTGATGTCGAACTCCTCCAGGTCCAGGTCCAGGTCCTCACCTTCGCCGACATCCCACTCCACGTCTCCTCTGGGGACCTCGTCCCTGAGTCCACCATAACGTCCTCCAGCCATTGGGATCGGCACCGGGGCTGGTGCCGGGCGTCGGGGGCGTACAGGCGTCCGCGGTGGGGCACGGCGGTTGCGGTACTCCGCGCTGAGCCACTCATGGCGCCATTCCTCACCGCCACTGCCGGGCGGCACGCGCTCGTTGCGGCGGCCCGCGCTGTGGTGAGAGGGGGCGGTGAGAGAGGGGGCACTGGCGCTGGGGCGACTCCTGGGGGCTCTGCGGGGGGCGTGGGGTCTGCCTGGACCTGGTCCGGGTCCCCAGCCGTCGTCCGACGAGCCAGACTCCAGGGGTGGGTGGTCGCTGTTGACGCTCCCACGGGCTTCCAGCGCGTCCAGCCTCTCCTGCAGGCCGCTGACGACGTTGGTCAGCGACTTGGTCTCGGCCCTGGCGATGTCCAGCTCCTTCTGCGCGCGCGCGGCGACCCTGGAGATGCGAGCCATCTCGCCCTTGCCCGTGTCTACCTCCAGCTCGAGCAATTGGACTCTTCTGTGGAGGTAGACAATCCACCGCCAGGTGGTACCCGGGTCGCCGTTCCCTGGTGGGTCGTCGGGGTCCCCAGGGGGTCCTCCAGGAGGGCCTCCGCCGGGTCCGCCCGGTCCAGGGGGTCCTCCCCCGCCCGGTGGTCCGCCTCCAGGGGGTCCACTTGGTGGGCGTCCTCCAGGGGATCCTGATGGTCCTCCGCCAGGGGGTCCCGGTGGGCCTCCGCCGGGTCGCCTCGGTGGGTCCGAGGATGGGCGCCTCTTCGTGATGCCGAAGTCCATGTCGTCATCCTCTTCCATGTCGCCCCACCTGGGCGTCTCGGTCTCGGAAGACTCCGAGCTCCGGTAGGGAGGAGGGAGATCCTCATCCTGACCTTCCGGTTCCATGGGGACATCTCCGCCTCCTCCGCCCGTCCAAGCCACCACTTGGCGATGTCGGCGGCCTCGTTTATCCCCGTCACTGGCGGTGAAGAAGGGGTCACTGTCGTGGGGGTGTCCACCCGCTGGCCTCCGCGGCCTCTCGGGGGTCTTCCCCTTCCCCTTCCTCCGTCGATGGGCGGTGGTGCCACTGCTCCCACTGCTGCCCGTGTCCGCCTCATCCAGCGTCATCCTGGAGGAGGCGTCCCCTTCGAAAAGCTTTCGAAGGGTCTCCACTCGTGATCCTCCCGGGGGAGTCTCGCGGTGGAGTTTGGCCTCTGCCTCCTCCATTGCGGCGGCGGTGACTGCGGCAGCTCGCGCTTTGGCTTCCTCCCGAGCACGAGCCGCCTCGGCTTCCCGGGCCTGCTGCAGCCGCGCCTTCTGCGCTTCCAACCCTGCCAGCTCCGCCTCCGTCTTGGCCTTCTCCTCAGCGACCTTCCGTCGCGCGGCCTCGATGGCTTCCTTCCTGGCGGCGTCCTCCTGGGCCTTAGCCGTTGCTTCGACGTGGGCCCTTTCCTCCGCCTCCTTCTTTGCCCTCTCTTGGGCAAGCGCCTCTTCCAGCGCGTTCACCTCGGCCTCCTTGCAGGCAATGGCCTCCTGCGTCCGGCGGGCTTCCTCGTCGGTTGCCCTGATCCGGGCAGCCACTGCCTCATGGGCGGCCGCAGCCGTCAGACCGGCCGCGATGGCTGCCACTTTCGAAGCGTGGTAGTCCATGCCTCTGCCCCACTCGGTGGCCTCCTCATGGGCGATGCCGACGGCGCCCTCCACGGCAGCGTTCCGCTGCGTGGCCCGTTGCCGGGCAACCCGAAGGTTGCAGGGCACCCTACAGACACGCTCACAGGCGCGCGCCACGTCCCTTTGGGCGGGAGCGGCGCTGCTGCTGGAGCTGGCCTGGTCGGCCGGCATCCTCCCGCGGTGGGCCGACTCCACGTCGCTGCTGGGGCCTGCTGAGGCCTGCTGGGGCTTCAGGAGCAGCGGACGGGGCTTGGCCTTGGTCTGCCTGGCGACTCGGATGTAGTCGCCGAGGGTGGTGGAGCCGGGGTGGTGACCACCATTGGCCCGTTGGGGACTGGGGGCTGGGGTTCCGCCCTTGGCGCCTTGGGCGGCTTCGGCGGCCAGGGACTCCTGGTACTCCCGCCACCTCCGGTCCCGCTTCCTGTCCCCGGCGGACCGCTTCTCCTTCCCCGGAGACGCGCTGCTGCTGCCCTGCAGCCTGCGCTCGCTCCCCGGTTCCGGGAAGTTCTTCTCGATCACATCCCACAGGGAGACGTTGATCGAGGCGCCCGACGGGTAGGCGTTGGGGTCCTCTTCCTCCTCAATCCCGTCGGGGCGCAGCCCTTCGGCGGGCCTGTCCGGCCGGGTCCACGTCCTCCAGCGCTTGCGGCGGAAGCGCCACTCGTAGCCTTCCGCCAGCAGCCACTCCTCCACTGCCCGCAGGCGGTCCTCCTCCATGTCCTCGCGGAGCTCGAAGCTCCCGGGCATGCCGCCTTCACACTGGGGGTGGCTGTGGCGGTAGTGCTGGTCCCAAACCAGCCCACGCAGCAGGCGTGCCGCATGGGGTTGGGGCCGCGGCCACAACCTACCCGCTTCCTGCCAGTTTACCATGGCAGCGGGGGCGTAGTTGGTCTTGAGGTCCTTGGTATGCACTCCCACAACTCAACGAACTGGTGGTGGTTGTTGAGGCGGGTGCTGCAGCACTGGACTGGGCGTGCGGCTGGTGCTGGTCAGCCAGTGGTTGTGGAAGTGGTTGACGCGGCCTTGCTGGTCGGCCGATGGGTTTGGTCTGTCCACTTCCTTCACGGTCGCGGCGCGGTCAGGGCGATGCTCTGGACGGCGCTGCTGGCTCCGTGACGAACTCGGCGCTGTCGCTGGGTGGCGCTGCGAGCTGCTGCGCTGCGCTGCGAGCCGCTGCGCTGCGCTGCGAGCTGCGAGCTGCGCCGCGCTGCTCGGGGTTGGTGGCCCCGAGTGGCACGCGAGGGTTGGGTAACCCCGCGGCCGTGAAACGCTTTTGACGCGTTCCCGTGGAGGGGCCGGCCACGGGACGCTGCGGGACACGCGCAAGTGAGCAGGCAGGCAAAGCACTACGCTCACAGGGGCATCAATGCGCTCATGTCATGTGAGAAAGCGTTTCAGGATCCTTGCCACTCTGCAACAAGGGAATGAAAGTATGTACAGCAACACATCAGGATATGTACACATGGGGTTAAGACTGGACTGGGGTAAGGGCATCACAGGACAATAGACACTCTATCCTAACTCGTATCCCAATCCCAGGTCCGACCCTCTCAGTGGCTGGTGGGGGCGCGGGCTCAAACACAACCCATGCCCTGCTCAGTCCGGACCCTGAAACCCTGCCAATGGGGGAGGTGTCCCGCCCAGCCACAGGCGAGTTCCTGGGAACCAAGCGGCTCCAAGGCCGACCGACATTGGCTCCCCATGCTCCCTAAACGGCAGGTCCCAACTCCCCTCTGAGCCAGAGATATGGCCCCGCCATTATCACCCAGGAGTTGGTAGCTGAAAATGGGCTGTTTCAGCCCAAACTGAAATTAACTCAAAAATCTCCAAAATTGACCCCTGGTCCGGACCCGCCAGAGGTAGGGACGAGGCAACTGACCCTATACCCTTCGAGTACCAACTCCCTGGAGCCCTCACCCAACCTGGTTCCCTCTGAGGTCCCGGCGTCAGGGCAACACGGATGAGTCATGTGGGGTCATGATGCCAAAATCACCAAAATTGGCGTCATTCACACGCGTGGCTTGCCCGGCCAAGGTAAGGCCAATGGCTCACAGGGTAGGAGACAGGGCCTAGGACTCATATCTGAGTGTACAACTTGAATTTAGGTCCGGGCTCCCTATGGGCTCAGAGGAATGGGGCCACCAATTGACCACACGGAAGGGGGAAATTGGGGTCCCAAAATTGGGTCATTTTGGCTGCCTGAAATGAGCCAAAATTCGGTGTGCCCCCAATAGTATATCTCCACGCCGGCTTAGAGATCGGATCCGCCATTCCATACGCGATCCACCAGGAGTCCAACGAAGACTCCCTTGAACTTGGCTCTCAAAGATCTCCATGCCACTTGGCGTGGTGACGATCCCAATTGGGTCCACAAATGCCAAAATTGCAAAATTGCCCACACTCACTTTGGGCTAGCGCCTTAACGAAGGTGGCTCCGCTTCGCCCACGTGGTGTGTGGACCATGGGGACCATTACCCATAACACCCATGTCACATATGGTCCATTGGTCCATGCGTCCGGCGCGTACGAGGGTTAGAACATAGTGCACGGCGGGCAGCAAAAGTGGAAAATTGCTCAAAATGGCCAAAAATGCGCACACTCATGGTTGGGGCAAATGAGGCACATGCTCGACTCGGACCGGAGTGTGCCATAGGATTGGTATCAAGTCATATGTGTCCAACATATCTTTTGGGCGTCGCCCAACTCCTCCGGTATTGGGAATGGCAGGGTCGCCAAGTGAGCCCATGATTTGGGATAGTCCCAAATTGCCAACATGGCGGCCACGGTATGCCAAGCCTAAGAGGAGTTATTCGCAGGGTCCAAGATATGTTGGGCACTGAAGTATGTACCCCCATATCATACTTGGGTCATGATGTCAATTGAGCGCAACGTTGAGATACAAGGTCGCCACGTGACATCATGACGGGCCAGAAACGGCAAAATTGGCACAAAGACACACAAAAGTGCATGGAAAGGTGCACAATTATATTATAATATCTTCGGATTGGATCGTGCAACCAACCAATCCTTCTACACACAATGACTTGACACCAATGACCTTCGATCCCACATATGTGCTCCACTTGGGGCGCCTTGAAAGGTTACGAGCGCTGCTTCCCAAGTGGGCACATGAAAATATGGAAAATTGCAAAACACACACCTTGCTCCCAACGTATCGCTTCGGGATCGCCACACAAGCTTCCCTTCACGAAGGTTAGGCTTGCAATTGATCGTACGGAGTATGGAGAAGGGGCTTGCACAATATGAGGTCCATTGGCGGGTTTGTCCTGGAGCGATGGACCCGCCAAATGGGCATGCAACACAACACAAGGCACATACTCCATATTGCCCAAAAAGGTAGCTCCCCCCACGATATGTCATGCCCCTCCAAGGGCATAACTTTGTGTCAATCGCTCATAGGAACTCAAGAAGAGTTCCTATGCAACACCAACACTTGCGCGCCACACTCGAAGGTTAACTTAACGCACACAATATCATGGCCATAGAGTTATAACGCAAACTCTACCCTCTGGACCATGATCCATTACACTAGCGCGCACGTGTGGAGACGCAAGGCATATAATGCTTCCTAAATTACATCGGGAGTATTGTGAATACATCCCACGTTTCGTTATCGTCAATACTCGCAAGCGGCACGAGATATGACCCTCACAAGTGGCCTCACGAATCAACTTTGTTTTGCCCATATCTCTGAGTCAAATGGAGGGCAAGATAAAAGGAAAGTTGATTCGTGCATAGGGAAGCACGTAGGTCCACTCGAAAGAGGTCAAATCAAGTGCGGGGATGTCGAAGTCGAAAATCCGATTTCGACATCCTGAAAAATTCGGATTAAGGTTGCGAGTGTAAGATGTGAAAATTGCGGAAGCGTCCATGCAGTTCCTGAAGGCTTTGGAGCCTTCGTGACGGATTGCGTTAAAATTTCCATTATAAACAGTTAAACTGGCGGTTACGGTAAAGTCGCGATCCAACCGCCAGCAGTCAAAACAGTGAATATCAGAACGGAAGCGTAAAACTTGACGGAAACAATATGAAAATAAAACCCTGTTGATTCCTGATATTCTGATACACAAATCTCCGCTGGCGGTGCATCGGTTGCCGATGCGGGGCTTTACGGCACGGAACGGAGCGTCAACGGGCGTCTTCCCTTCCGTACATGGGGTTAGTGGACCGGAGACCGGTTGTATGCCGTAACCTAGCCATGGGGTTCTGGGTACCGCTTCAGTACTCGTCGTCCCACGGGCAGTGGGCTACGGGGCACCTCCAGTCGGGGGAAGCAGGGGCACGGTGTGGCTGCAGTCTTGCAGGGCAGTGTACGTTAGGGTGGGCGACGCGTGCAGGTTACTGTTGGTAGGTCAGCTGGTCACTGTTGTCGCTGTCGTTGTCGCTGGTGGTGTTGGCGCCTCTGGTGGTGTCGGTGAAGCTGATGGTGAGGGTTCCACTGAGACTGCCCCCGGAGTTGGTGGCGATGGCGCCTCTGGTGCTGTTAGTGATGCTGATGGTGAGGCTGGTGGTTCGGTTGATGATGGGGAGGGTGCTGCCGGTGACGTAACGGGCGGTGGTGTTGCCGGTGGTGTCGATGGTGAGGGTGCTGTCTCTGGGCGTTTGGGGGTGTAACGTATCGGGATGTGGCGGTGGTGGTGAGGGTGCTGTAGATGACACCAGGGGTGCTGGGGCCGATGTCGCCGGCGGTGGAGGTGCGGTAGGTGTTGTGGTGGTGAGGGTGGCATAAGGTACGCATGGAGTGACGCCTCGAGTCGGTGGTGTACTGGGCGATGGTGGTGGGGAGCAAAGGTGTCCCTGGACTGCGGGTAGACCCCATTCGGTGCTCGTGGTGTCGACGTGGAGGCCGTTGGAGATGCCAGGCTCCTGGAGTTGCGTGGGGTAGTGGTGCCGCTGGCGAGGTCAATGGTGGGCGCAGGTGATGCCATGGGCGGTGGTGCCGGTGGCGATGGCGTTGCCGATGGCGTCATGATTGAGTGTGCTGCTGGTGTTGCCGACGGCGTGGGTGCGGTGGTGGTAGTCATGTATATGACAGTTCATGATAGTTCATCGAGGTTGGTGGCGGCGATGGCGATGTCGATGGCAGGTGCTGTTTCTGACCGTGGGTCCGCGTGCGGGGGGTCTTCGGCCTGTTGTGGGCGCTATTGGCTGTCATGCCTGCTGGTGCTGGTGATGATCATTGTCTTCTGGCCCTGTTGGTGTTGGGTGGCCATTTCGGGCGGAGGGTGATATCGCTGGTGGGGTTACCGCCAGTGTTGCTGCAGGGTTTGGGTGTAGGTTAGGTTTAGGGTGTGGTGTTGGCGTCGTTGGTGGATGGTGCGACTGGTGGTGGTGGCGCTGGTGACAGCGGTAGTTGGGGTGTTGGTTGTTGGTGAGGTTGCCGTCGCTGGTGTTTTGGGTGGTGCTGGTGATGGTGCTGCTGGCTGTGTAGATGGCGGGGGGTGTAGGTGATGCTGCTGTTGTTCGTTGGAGGGGGGATGGGATGGGGGAACCGTATTCAGGTGGTGGTGCCGCCGGTGGCACGGGTAGTGAATGTGATGTGGATGATGCATCGGTCGATGGTGCTGCTTGCGGTGGTGTTGCTGAGCGCGTTGTAGGTGACTTGCTGGGTGTTGGCGTTGGTGATGCTCGCAGTGTTGTCAGCGATGCCCTGCTTGTTAGTGCCTGTTCTGTTTGCGAGGCTGCAGCAGGGGCTGGTATGGCTGGTGTGGCGCTGGTGAGGTTGGTTGAGGTGGTGTCGGTGTGGGCAGCGTCATTGTTGATGCCGCCGTTGGGGGTGGTGCTGGTGACGGTTCAGCTGATGCCGTTGGTTCGGGCTCTGCGGTTGTCTTGTCGAACGTTGGTGGTGTTGGTGACACTGATGGTGATGCTGGTGTCGGTGGTGCTCCGGGGGCGGCGTCATTGGTGACTCTGATGGTGAGGAAGCTGCTGGTGGTGTTTTGGCGGTTGGTGCCGGTGGTGGTGCGCCAATGGTGAGGGTGCCGGGGGGGTTGGGTGTGGGTCAGTGACGTCGGGGTATCTCCTCACCACTCCTGGCGGAGGGTGCCGCTGGTATTGCTGCTGGTGAGGGTGGTGGATGTGATGGTGTTGTTGATGTTGTTGGTGCTGCCTGGGGTGGTCGTTGGTGATGCTCCGGGTGATACCGATGCTGCGGGTGGTGATGCGGATGGTGAGGGTGTTGTAGGTAGGTGGTGCGCCGTTCTGCGGTGCCGCTGGCGTTCATGACGGTGAGGCTGGCGGTTCCGGGTGTGGGTGGTCCCTGGGCCTTGTTTAGTGTGTGCTGTTGCTATTCCTGGCTGGGTGCCCGGTGGCTGGCACTGCTGGTGTTCGTTCGCCAGTCCTGCTGGCGTCCGTGGTGACGCCAACGGTGAGGGTGCCGTAGGTGATATACTGTGCTGGGGTCGTGGGTGTTGGTGAGGTCCGGGGTGTTGTAGGTGACGTATCATGGTTGCTGTCGATCCGGGCGACGTTGTTGGCGGAACGGGTGTGTGTGGAGCTGTGGGTGTAAAGAAGTTCCCTACCAGGACCGGCCCCTGCTGTGCCCCTTCTGCCTGTCACCCCTGCTGACTTGCTCCGGATCAGCGCTTGCATTTCTCAAAATCCAGGGTCCAAAGTCCAAAAATATAGAAAATGTAATCCTCCTTCAACCCTGAACAGCAACCAGATCCCACAAATACAGCAATAACCCAATCCACACTGCGGGCTTCCGTTCAGCACACCGGTTGTCTCCCGGTGGCGGGCATGTACAAGAATTGCACCAAAGAGGAAAGCCCTGAAATTGGCATATGAACACAAATAAGGCAAAGTAGGGGAAAGATGGAAACTTACACAATCACAGCCATAGACCCCTCATTCCCTGGACTCAAGACCTTCCCTTGACTCGCCAACCTGATGCCCTGAACCCAGTCAAATAGGATGGCTAAATGCCATGTGTCAAAGGTCACTACACAAACCCCAAAAATGTGTTCCCTCCCAAGCCTATAAATCCTAGCCCAATGAGGGAGGTGGCATGTGATGGGCTAGAGTGGCACTCAGGACCATGCCCTACCCTGACATATCCTTGGTTGGACTTCGAGTCGATTGGGCTTGGAGAACTGCCCCATTAAGATGACCTCACAACATGGCAAAATCAGGCAAATCGCACCATTATGCCTAAAAGTCAATTATATACTCAAAAATGCATACGGCAAATATCCAAATGCTCCATGCATGTGTCAAACCGGAAAGTAGTATACAAGGGTGATATATGCCAAAGGTCAATGCCCAAGAATATCCCACCATTGGCTCCGAAAACCCCTCCGGTTATGTACATGACATGCTTCAGAAGTCAACTCATGAATTTGAGACCTAATTTTGTGAGGCCTCGTGTGCCAAGCCAAAGTGACCACGTGATCCGGCATATGGTGAGTTGCAACACCGAAGCATATGCCAACATATAGGCAACAAACCACAGTTCACAGATCTCTAGGCACGTTACTGTTAGCCGACCAGTTGAGCACATAGAACACAAAAATGAGCATAAAATGAGGTCAAAAGCATGCAAATAATGCCAAATTCATAATAATTACAATAGTATATAACTTTGCTCACCCTAGGTATCAACATATGATTCAAAACACAATTGCTTCGGACCATTTGCAAACAATCCCCCCACTTGGATCCCCACATAGACGCATAGGGACACCTTCGAACCTCCTCCCAACACGCACCACAAAAATGGGGAAATTGATAGAGGCGCTTGTGGGTCTCTCCGTAAGCCCTCCCACATGCACTATATGAGCGGTAGACTTAGTCTAGCGCTATGGAGTGCACCCTTGGGACATGGGCAACGCCCTTGCCACGTATGACTCCATATATCTTCCTACAAACGGAGATATATAACATGGGCCTGAGCATATTGAAGCACATACCATGCATATAACACATACCCTCAAAACGTGGCTCCCACCATGATATGCCATGCCCCTCCATGGACATAACTTCACGTTAAAAATACGTAGGAACCCAAAGAAAGTTGCTATGCAACCCCAACACTCATGCAGTAAACTAGAAAGTTGCAATAAAATATTCGGTTGCACAGTCCAAGAGTTATATATCACTTTCTACCCTCTTGACCATTACCCCTTGCTATACCGGGCATGTGTACACACCAAAGGCGTTTGATGCTTCCCAAATTAAGTTGATCTCAAGGCGGTTCCAACCCAATTCTCGAAATTGATATTCCTCGCCGTGAGCCGGAGATATGACCTTTCAAAGTGGTCTCACGAATCACTTTTGTTTCGACTATATCTCCAAGAAAAATGAGGGATATAACAAAAGGAAGGTTGATTCGTGATCAGAAAAAATGTTGGACCACTCCAGATTCGTCATCTCAAGTGCGGCGATGTCGAAGTCGAAAATACGATTCCGAAAGTCTGAAGAAATCAGATTAATTTTGCGAGTGCATAATATGAAAATTGCGGAAGCAACGAACCCTTTACTGATGAAATCTGACCCTTCATCGGGGTTTTCGCCAAAATATCTGTAAATAACAGTTAACCAATCGGTTACCGCAAAATCGCGAGCCAACTGACAGTGGCCGATACATTGACAATCAGAACGGAAGGCGGAAAAATTACGGAAACATTATGATAAAAAAACCCTGTCGATTCCTGATATTCTGATATATAAATCCCAGCTGGCGGCGCCTCAGTACTGAATTTGGCCGCTCATAGCCGGAATGGCCAAACCTATCACACTATCACATCGGATTAGGTCAGGTGGACGGGAGAGTATGCTATCAGCCAATGGCGGCTTGCCGGCACATAGATACACACCCCAAGTGACCCAAATATGGCCACGGGGGTCCAAACCGGCTTCACCCCCCTTCTCAGAGCGTTGTTACCGCTCGGAAGTCATTGAAGAGAGGACGGGAGGACCCCAATGGGCTCCACACCCTCCCCCCCATGTCCCAAGGACACATGGAGGCCCCACACACGTCGTAGGCGTCCCCCATGCCCCAAGGGAGGGGTGAGGACACTCATAATCTGTGCCCCCCGCCATATCCGGTCTCCTCTTGATCTACAACATGGACCAAGGGGATCAAAGATAAAAAAACGTCGTCGGTCGACCTAAATGAGTATACCACAATGAAATATATATGTGGAGATCGAGTGAAGGGGGTATATGGCCAATCAAGGCCAAAAAATCCCCGGATAAACGCCCTCATTCATCTCCCAAGCACAAAAACAAACAAGAATGCCAAAGGGGATCCATTACGGTGCTACTGCAGCCAGAAAATGGACCAACACGTCCTTGACATCCAAAGAAATGTTCTTCTTCTTAAGATAGTCCATCCAGACCGTGGTGTACCTCGGCACAAAGCTGCTCGGAGGTTCCCACGAGTCCCTGGATGCGGCGAACCCCTTCCGACGGACTTTATAAAGCCTCCCCCCAGGCGTCCCCGGGTCCGGCTTGTCCGCCAGGATCTTCTCGACGGTGAAGTCATCGTCTCGAAGGTGACGGGACGTCCGCTGTGGTCTGGTGCTCGGGGACAAAGCTGGGTATGATTGCGGTTCAGGATCTTGTTATCCCCCACACGAACCGCATACACATCCTGCCCGACCTTCCGCACGATTACCCCCGGCACATACCAAGACGCCTGCCGATGCCTGGACAGGACATCCTTGTGGTGCCGCTCCACCCACACGGTGTCTTGTAGAGCATATTTCTGGACCTTTCCCTGCTTGAAGTACTTGGCCCTCTTCTCATGCTCATCCTGAAGTGCCTTGCACACCTTGGCCGCCGTGTCGTCCGCCTCAGCCATCATAGCGTTCGCATCCCGGGCCACTTTGCCATGGTTCAACCATGGGAGAGTGCGTGACACTCGATTTCGTAGGAACAGGATACGATGGGGCGACAGTCCAGTGGGTCCCGGAAGGTCGTGGTACGCCTGGAGTACTCTCCACAGCGAATTGTACCAGTTCAGGCCCGGTTCATCAATGTGCAGCTGGCGGAAGTTCTCGAACATCTGCCGCCCGGCCACCTCAGCCCGGCCATTCGACCGGTTGTGGTATGCCACGGTCTTCGCGTGCCGAATCCCCATGTGCTTGCACATCGTCTTGAACCATGTCCCCATGAATAGACTGCCCCGATCGCTGCAGATGACAGCTGGGACATCAAAAATTGTCAGCCAATGCCTGATCATGGCATTAGCGACGGTCTTGGCCTGCAGCCCCACTCCATGCTTGTCCATCTTGTCCTTCTTCTTGGACTTCTTGCCAGGGACCGCCACGATATACCCGCTGTGCCTATCTACCGCCAGGATAACACAGTCGTAGGTCTCTCCTTCCACGGTGACCTCAGGCATGGCGAATACATCCATGGCTACGGACCGCATAGGGGCCTCCAGTATAGCCGTATACACCGGGTTGCCCGCTGTGGAATGGTTGGGGCTCTTCGTGGCCCGACACACGGCACAGTCGCTGCAGTACTTGTCCAGGAGGGCGTAGTACCCCTGTGGGAACTTGAAGCGCCACTGCAGGTCCTGCTGCATCTTGTCCCGACCAGGATGCATGAGCTGGGCGTTATGCCAGTGGTCAATGAGCTCCTCCATTCGGTTCTCAGGGACCAATAGCTTGTCCCTGAGGAACAGTTTGTCCCCATCCTCGGTCAAGCCCTCAGGCCATTCGTCGTCCGACGGGGCGCTCACGGCATTCCAGTACTTGCTCCAGTGCTCGGATGCCGCATAGTCATCCGACCAGTCCTCTGTGAGCACCGACCTGACTAGCTCTACAGGGGCCACCATCCATTGCTCGAGGGTTTCCTCTCGAAAAGCTTGGACTCGGGCGCCCCGGAACTTGGCCAGGTCCGTACGGTTTGCCATCACCACAAAGCACTTGACCCCCTCTTGCTCCATGGCCTTCTCCATCTCGATGATGCGCTTGGCCTCCTCGGTCTCCTCGGCGTCCCCATGGCTGGATATGTCCATCCAAGCCTTGCCCGCGGGGTAGGCCCATCGACTGAGGCAATCTGCCACAGTGTTGTCCTTCCCCGGGACGTATACGACGCCGAGGTCGAACTTGGCAAACGTCTCATGCCATCAGGCCCTCCTTGCCGCCGGTCCCGAGGGGGTGTCGACGTGCGCCTTGTGCCAGGTCTGCAAGGACTGATGGTCCGTGCAAACCACCACCGGTTGCAATCCGATGTGGCCAGACCACTTCCTGAGCGCACAAACAATGGCGTACGTCTCCTTCTCCCTCGCGGTCCAGGTGCGGCGTTGGCCCTCGGCCAGGAGCCTGCTCCAGAACGCCGCGGGTACGGGCGACCCGTCGTCCCGGACCTGCTCGAGGACTGCACCTACAGCATAGTCCGAGGCGTCCGTCCGTAGCACGAATCCCTTGTCTGGGTCCACCAGGAATAGCCCCAGCTGCCCCAGGAGTCGCTCCTTCAGGCAGCTGAACGCATCTTCGGCCTCAGGGGTCCAGGCAAGCTTCTTCTTGCTCCCCTTCTGGCAATCAAACTTCCCCACCTGCAGCATCCTGTGCAGCGGCCCCGAGAGTTCTGCATACATTCGGACATAGCCCGAATAGTAATTGCAGAACCCCATGAAGGACCGGAGTTCGCTGATGGTCTGGGGTCTCTCCCAGTGGTTCAGGGACGCCAGTTTCCCAGGCATGGGACGGCGTTGCCCGTGGCCAACCACGTGACCCGCGAACTCCACTTCCTTCACGAAGAGTGAGGCTATGGTGGGCTTGCACACCATGTTGTGCTTATCCAGCTCGCTGAGCACTCAACGCAGATCCTTCTCATGCGCTTCGATGAGCTCGTCCTCAGTCATGATCTCCGTGCCGGACCCGATGATGATGTCATCCACAAAGGTGTCGGCACAGTCCCAGACAGGACCGAGTAGGTCCTCCATCATGCGCTGGAAAGCGGCGTTGCCATTCTTGGCGCCCATAGGCACCACTCTCCACTGCATGGGCCCCAGCGGCGTGGACATCGCTGTGCAGGGCCTGGACTCCAGGTGAAGCGGCATGTGGTGATAGCCATGTTTCAGGTCTAACACCGTGAAGATCCGCTTTTTCTGTTGCTTTAGGAGGATGGTGTCGATCAGGGGAAGCCAGTACGAGTCGTGCTCGGCTTGCTCGTTCAAACCCCTGTAATCCACCACTAACCTCCACTCGCCCTTCTCCTTCTGGGGCACGATGAAGGCTGGGCTGGCCCACTCACTGTCGGAGGGTTCGATCCATCCCCGCTCAATGAACTCCGCCAACAGCTTCCTCATGGCCTCGGCCCGATCGCCCTGAAGTTGGTACTCCCGATGATGATAGATCTTGGGGTTCGGCTTCAGCTTGATCTTCGCTGTACCAAACCTCCCACGATCTGGAGGGTTGTTGTTGGCAACGCCACTGAATAGCCGCGGATAGGCATTGATCAGCCTGTCCTTCAGCTCGGCGACCTTCGGGTTCTCGCGGGCCTCTTCAGCCGCTTGCTTCGGTATCGATACAACCGACCGCACTGCGGTATAGGCCTCTTCTGGGTCGGAGTCCGACTTCTCCTCGTCCGATATGCCGTCTTCATCGTCGTGGGGAGCTCTTCCCACCGATAATCTTCAGAAATTTGCGGCATCAGGCTGGTTCTTGTCGTTATCGGCACCCATTCTTGGAAAATCCCATGTCAACGGGTCCGACCCAACCGGACCATCATATTGGTCCGCGATGTGATCCATGACCCTCGCCACGAACTCATCCTTCTCGTACTTGCCGGTGACCAACATCTTGTCATCCCACCAATACGGAGATGTGACCATGGCCCGCCTCTTCCTGGCTGTCACACGGTCGTGCATCCCCATCCGCATGTAGTTGACGACGTCGTCGATCTCGGAGTGGGACAGGATGTCAATGCCATCAACTGGCTGATCCGTCCCCCCCTTGGGCTCAAACATGACCTTCATCGGCACCGCCTCCACCCTACGGATGAATGCTTCATCACCCGTGGGCTGGGCTTGCGCCCCATCCACCAGGAAAGCCTTGGTACCCCACGCTTGACCCAAGGAGGGCATTGATACACCCTTGGCGTCCATGAACAGCTCCTCCTCTGGCCCGAATGACATCTCGTTCAGGGTAATGGAGTCCAGCGTCGACTTGAGACCTTCCAGCGGACATGGGTAGGATCCTATGCCGATTATGACCAGGACCCCCTTCGCCCTATCCGCGGCGATCTTTTCCACCGTACCTCTGGTATTGTCCAGGGAGCCATGCCAATATATGGGCCCCCACTCCTTCAAACCCCAATGCCTGTGCCAGGCTGAGTCTCCTCGATGCCAATGCCTCCTACACTTCCCCAAAAGTGGGGCATCCAGGGAAGCGAAGACGTCCGTCTCGGGCGCTTTGGCTCCCAGCGTCTGGATCATCCTGTCATACACCTGTGGCGCCATTCCATACTCCGTGAGCTGAACTCCGCGGTCTCCTCTGGACTTGGCACCCACAGCTTGCACCGCTCGGACGATCCGATCCTCTTCCTCAGCATTCCATTGGGATGATCCGCATGCATAATCCGTGGACAGCCATGTGAGGCATTCATCATCCTCCCGGACCAGCGTTGCGCGATGGGGAAGGGCTCCAATGGCATTTGCCACCATGAAGTCATACCCCATGATCATATCCCAATCTGTAATGTCGGCCACATAGAAGTTCCCGGATAGATTGCTTCTCTTCGCCAGATCAGGGCGGTTCAAGCGCTCATGTTCCCAGAATTCCATACTGATAGTGGCCTCATGGGTGCCGCCACCCATAATCTCTCCGTTGGCGACCTTCAGGCGGACCGGTCTCCAGCTGGGCTGCAGGAATTCCTCCTTGAACAAACCCCGCTGGACCAGGCTCACCTGGGCACCCGTATCCACCAACACATTCACCACCTTATCCTCTCGTCCGCACCGTACTTGCACTTTCAAGTGCAAGTGCCGCTCGTCACCATGAGGTGTATGGACGACTCTCACGGCATGCAACTCTAGCACGTCCGGGTGCATCAGGACTTCAAGGGTATGGTCACGGATGGTGTAGATCTTGGGCTGGTTCTGCCCGTCCACGGGGCTCTCTGTGGTCGCTCCTTCCTTCTTGCCATGTCCCGTACCCACATGTACTTCCCTTGGCAGGGCGCTCCAGGGGTTGGGAGTAGCGGGACTCAGTGGTTTTGGCTCTTCCGGAACCTTCTTCGGCACCCGATGTGCCTCGGATTCCTCAGGGATTCCACTGATTTTCGGAGGAGAGACCTCCGAGGTCCCACTCCCTTGGGGGCTTCTCTAGACTTGACTTCCCGCAGCCCCTTCTGGCTGCGATCTGCCAGGACTTTGTCCACCACTTTGCTGGGCTTTGAGTTCCTCCAACGTCCTCAACATGTCCTCAGCAACCTCCTCGATCGACCTCACTCGTCGGTCTTGGCCAGGTCCACCACCATAGCCTCTTCCTTCGCCTTTCCCTTGGCCTTTGCCTTGGCCTTTTCCCCCGTCTCCGGCCTTCGCCTTCCAATCGGCAATCCGCTGCTCCTTGGGCTTCTTCTCTGGGTGGGCGGCGAGGTAGGCCTTCTTGTCCGCCTCATACACCTTGCACTGACGGTGGTCGTGTGCATGGTTGTTTCCTTTGCCATAACAGACCGAGCACCCGTCGTGCTGAGACCTGTACTCCCGGAACGAGAGCGGTGGGTTCCCGATCCTCCTTGGCTCTTTGCTCTTCTTGGGTCCCACCCGGCCCCATCTGGACCGATCCTGCCCATTGTCCCTCACGTTGTGCGCCACAAACGCGAAGGAATGGGCCTCCTCGTGATCCTCCCGGGAACTGGTCCAGTGGTCTTGGCCACTTCCACTACCATCCTCCGCGGAGTTGGCCGTGTCCTCCTGGATCTCCCAATGATGGCGGTCTTCTCCTTGGCCTCGTTGTCCATGACCTTGTCGATCCTGCACGTGGGCCTCGTTCTTGGCGTTGAGCTTCGGCTCCACCGTGATGTACTTCACGATCTCGTCCAGGCTCAAGCGGGCGAGGATGACCTGCATCCTCAGCTGCTCTCCGCGCCTCCACTCCACGTTGTTGAGGCGCATCAGCCTTTGCCCCATATTGTCGCCGAATACCTCCATGTAGACGGTGTTCTTCTGCCCCAACATTCGGCTGGGCTCGCCCAGGTCCCTCCTGAAGAACTCCATGATACCCGCATGGGTATCCTCCGCTGCCATGATCCTCACCGCCACCCGCTTCTTGGCTCGCTTCTTCTCCTCGTCGTCCACTCGCCTCTTCCAGTGGCCGAGGGGGACGTCCTTCAGCAGTTGGCGGATCTCGCTGGCCTCATTCCAGTCCTTCACCAGCTTGAGGCTTCTTCGGTACTTGCGGATATACCGAGTCCACTCTCAGACCCTCAACTATCCGCGCTCCAGCGGCAGCGGAATGGACCACAAATCCTCCAACTTCTGGTTGGGGGCGTCCACTCGCTCTTCGTCCCCCAGCCACTGGAGGCAGGCTTGCTCCGTCTGGATCACTCCCTCACGGATCTGATCCCTGAGCTCCTCCTTCAGGTCCTGCGCCAGCCTGTGTGGGACTGTCTGACATACCCACTTGTCCCTTGGCGCTCCTCTCATCTCGCCGACGACCTCCTCGGCGAAGTCCTCCCAATCCAGGATGAAGTAGTCCAGGTTGGAGGGGTTGCCATCGTAATAAGGGATTTTGATTCCCCTGAGGTTGTCAATCCTGATGGCGTCTCCGACGTCCGCAGCCACTACTCCACCGAGACAGATACCACCTGTGGCCGGCGGGTGTGAGTACACTCCCCGTACATCCCTCTCCTCCATGGAGTGCGGTCCAGTTGGGCCTGAACCCATGGGGTTTGGAATGCGGGAAGGACTTGCTCCACCGGCCGTTCATATCCCCGTATTGGGGTCCTTCGCCCACAGGTTTCCGCCTGGATGACCTCGACCGTGTCCGTCGGCGCTTCCCATGGTTCGCCCCTGCATGGTCTGGCTCTGGATCTCCTCTTCCACATAAACTGCATGGGCAGTCGTAGTGATCGATAGATCCTGGGCGGCATGGGACATCTGTACCGTCAGGCTCCTCGGGTCCGTGGCTACGTGCCCTTCCCGCATGGACCCAGCCGGTGCAGTGTGTTCCCCGAGCATTGTGGATTCGCTGAACATGGGAACAAACGGCAGCGCACCCGGGTCAACACGCGGAGGCGCGTAGGGTGCCTCTGCCGGGCCGCCCATGGGTTTATCCATGGCGCTCCGGAGGGTCTTAACCGGCTCCACCAGCTCTGCCGCTGCTGGCTTTGCCGGGAGCTCCGGACCCGAGGTGAGGGGCTGTTGCTCCTCTAGCCTTTTCAGGCGTCCCGACATGTCCTCCACTAGGTGGAGGAGGCTGTCCACCACTCGCTGCTGCTTCTGCAGGGCCAGCTCCAGATTCTCCCGGTACCGGTCCCGTTCCGCTCGCAGCTCCGCCATGTCTCTCTCCGCGGCTGACTGGTCATCCAGGATCCCGGCGACGTCCTCCCCTAGGCCGTCCTTCGCGTTGTCCAGGCTGTCGAGGCGATGCACAATGGCGTCCATTCCCATCTTTGGGTACTTGCCCATGAGGAAGGACACGTGCTCGCAATGGCACTCAGCGTGCTTTCAACCTGATCCGGCGCATCCCGCGGTTCCCGGCGCCTCGGACTCCTCCGCCATGGGTGTATCGCCCATGCTATCACGCGTTGGCTCCGTGTGCGGGGCCACAGGCGCCGTTCTGGCTCTGGCGAGCCTCTCCAACGCCTCAGCGTCATGCTCCAGGCTGGGTTCTGGGGCCGTGTTTGCCCTTGTGGGCGGTCTGGTCGTCTCCTCCGACTCCGAAGGTGGCTCATAGGCTGTCCGATAGCCCCCGGAGTGCCCCTCGGAGTCCCACAGCCTGAACCGGCTGGGGTCCGTATCCATAGCCCCGGCGTCCCCTGCCGCGGGCTTGGGTGACCCGCGCTTCCAGTAGCGCCGGGCCCGTCCTCCACTGCTGCCTGAATGGCAGGTCTCCTCAGAGTCCTCCGCGCCGGAGCGGAGGTTGCATGCCTTTCGGCAGCGACGCTCACACATGGAGACCAGGTCCTCCATGTCAAGTCCTCCTCTTCCCAGACGTCGTACTTCTCTTCGGGGTTCCACTTCCGGCGTGGTCTCCACCGAGTCCACAATACGCACCCGGGGCGTACTTGGGCAGGGCTCATAGGGGCCCAAGTTCCCGGGTCGGCGGTAGGTAGGGGCAGCAGGTACGCCTCTGCTACCATAAAGAAGGTCCCTACCAGGACCGGCCCCTGCTGTGCCCCTTCCGCCTGTCACCCCTGCTGACTTGCTCCGGATCAGCGCTTGCATTTCCCAAAATCCAGGGTCGAAAGTCCAAAAATATAGAAAATGTAATCCTCCTTCAACCCTGAACAGCAACCAGATCCCACAAATACAGCAATAACCCAATCCACATTGCGGGCTTCCGTTCAGCACACCGGTTGTCTCCCGGTGGCGGGCATGTACAAGAATTGCACCAAAGAGGAAAGCGCTGAAATTGGCATATGAACACAAATAAGGCAACGTTGGGGAAAGATGGAAACTTACACAATCACAGCCATAGACCCCTCATTCCCTGGACTCAAGACCTTCCCTTGACTCGCCAACCTGATGCCCTGAACCCAGTCAAATAGGATGGCTAAATGCCATGTGTCAAACGTCACTACACAAACCCCAAAAATGTGTTCCCTCCCAAGCCTATAAATCCTAGCCCAATAGGGGAGGTGGCGTGTCATGGCCTAGAGTGGCACTCAGGAACATGCCCTACCCTGAAATATCCTTGATTGGACTTGGAGTCGATTGGACTTGGAGAACTGCCCCATGAAGATCACCTCACAACATGGCAAAATCAGGCAAATCACACCATTATGCCTAAAAGTCATTTATATACTCAAAAATGCATACGGCAAATATCCAAATGCTCCATGCATGTGTGGAATCGGAATGTAGTATACAAGGGTGATACAGACCAAAGGTTCATGCCCAAGAATGATCCATCATTGGCCCTGAAACCCCTCTGTTTATGTACATGACATGCTTCACAAGTCAACTCATGAATTTGAGACCTAATTTTGCGAGGCCTCGTGTGCCAAGCCAAAGTGACCACGTGATCTGGCATATGGTGAGGTGCAACACCGAAGCATATGCCAACATATAAGCAACATATGATAGTTCACAGATCTCTAGGCACTTTACTGTTAGCCGACCAGTTGAGCACATAGAACACAAAAATGAGCATAAAATGAGGTCAAAAACATGCAAATAATGCCAAATTCATGATAATTACAATAGTATATAACTTCGCTCACCCATGGTATCAACATATGATTCAAAACACAATTGCTTGGGACCATTTGCAAACAATCCCCCCACTTGGATCCCCACATGGACGCATAGCGACACCTACGAACCTCCTCCCAACACGCACCACGAAAATGGGGAAATTGATAGAGGCGCTTGTGTCTCTCTCCGTTAGCCCTCCCACATGCACTATATGAGCGGTAGACTTAGTCTAGCGCTATGGAGTTCACCATTTGGACATGAGCGAAGCCCTTGCCACGTATGACTCCATATATCTTCCTACAAACGGAGATATATAACATGGGCGTGAGCATATTGAAGCACATACCATGCATATAACACATACCCTCAAAACGTGGCTCCCACCATGATATGCCATGCCCCTCCATGGACATAACCTCACGTTAAAAATACGTAGGAACCCAAGGAAAGTTGCTATGCAACCCCAACACTCATGCGGTACACTCGAAATTCGCAATAAAATTTTCAGTTGCACGGTCCAAGAGTTATATATCACTTTCTACCCTCTTGACCATTATCCCTTGCTATACCCGGCATGTTTACACACCAAAGGCGTTTGATGTTCTCAAAATTAAGTCCAGACCAAGGCGGTTCCAACCCAATTCTCGAAATTGAATTTCCTCGCCGTGAGTCGGAGATATGACCTTTCAAAGTGGTCTCACGAATCACTTTTGTTTCGACTATATCTCCAAGAAAAATGAGGGATATAACAAAAAGAAGGTTGATTCGTGATCGGGGAAAAATGTCGGACCACTCGAGATTCGTCATATCAAGTGCGGCGATGTCGAAGTCGAGAATCCGATTCTGAAAGTCTGAAAAAATCAGATTAATTTTGCGAGTGTATAATATGAAAATTGCGGAAGCAACGAACCCTTTACTGATGAAATCTGACCCTTCATCAGGGTTTCCGCCAAAATATCTGTAAATAACAGTTAACCAATCGGTTACCGCAAAATCGCGAGCCAACTGACAGTCGCCGATACATTGACAATCAGAACGGAAGGCGGAAAAATTACGGAAACATTATGATAAAAAAACCCTGTTGATTCCTGATATTCTGATATATAAATCTCAGCTGGCGGCGCCTGGGTACTGAATATGGCCGCTCATAGCCGGAATGGCCAAACCTATCACACTATCACGTCGAGTTAGGTCAGGTGGATGGGAGAGTATGATATCAGCCAATGGCGGCTTGCCGGCACATAGATACACGCTTTAAGTGACCCAAATATGGCCACGGGGGTCCGAACCGGCTTCAGGTGTTGGCGCCGCTGGTGATGCCCATGGTGAGGGTGTCACAGGTGATGCTTTGGTGGTTGGCGTTTCTTGTGGTGGTCTGATGGTGAGGGTGTTGCTGGTGTTGGTGCTGGGTGTGGGCCTGCATTTGAGTGGTCGGAGGTTCTGGGCGTACAGTTCCGCCACTTCTGGCGGGGGGCCTGGCGTGCACTGGTGGTCGTCTCGTGGTCGGCTTGCTTGCGGTCCTGTTGGTGCCGGTTGTCTCTGGTGTTCGGGTAATTCCTTCGCCTATCTTGGGGTCTCCAGTTGTGGGTGTTGCACCGGTTGTTGTCGAGGGTGTCGATGCCGTGGGTGGGTGGCGGTGTTGCTGTGACGCTGATGTTGCTGGCGATGGTGATGTTGTTGATGAGGGTGCCGCCGGCCGAGCTCAGGGTGTTGGCGGCTGAGGGACAGGAAAGAACCAATACCCCATGGGTCGGACGCACTGGGGCGACCCAGCCGACCCACCGGGCCAGTGGCAGGAGCGGTACTCCAAGGCCACTGGTCCGAGCCCGGCCAGGCTGCATCGGGGACCATGGCAAACGTCACCCGGAGCCATGGGGGCAACCGGTGACAGGCGAGCCGCTACACAGTCCAGGAGGGGGTCACCTACCAAGCAGAGTGGCACCGCAACTCAAGCCACAAGGGTGAGGCGGTCGTACCGTAGACAAGCGGGAGCAATACCCCTTGTGGTGAGAGATACTCCACGCGGCTGGGCAGCCCCCCAGAGCTGCCGCCCAAAGGAGGGGGCATGTGGCCCTACCCATGGACACATGTGGGGACACCCTCCCACCTGGGACACATGGACCGGGTGGCCGCGACAATGCCTTCCCAAGCACATGCGGGAGCGGCTCAAGAGGCACCTGACATAGGACAGTGTGAGGGACAGGACGTCCCCTTGGTAAGACCTTCTTCCTGCAATGTCAAAGGAGGCATCCCGAGCTCCCGAAGATACCTACCTACCTACCTCCGGGTGTTGGCGCCGCTGGTGATTTCGATGGCGAGGGCGTTGTAGGTTATGCCTTGGCGGATGGTGGTGCTCTGACAGTGCCGTGGGGATGGGGCCTCGCCACTCCTGGCGGAGGGTCCCGTGGGTGTTGCTGGTCGGTGTGTTGGCCCATGGCGGTGTTGGCCGTGTCTGGTGTCGGGGTAGCTCTTGGTGTTGTTGATGCCGATGGTGCTGCATGTGTTGATGCTCCGGGTTGTTGTAGCTGAGGTCGCGTTGTTGGTGGTGCTGTTGTTGATGCCGGTGGTGAGGGCCTTGCGGGCGATGTTACGGTCTACGGTGTGTCTGGTGTTGATGATGTTGATGGGGCTGCTGGTGGTTCTGGTGTGGGTCCGTGTGTGGGCGGTCAGTGGCTTGTGTTCCAGCGTGGGCTGTCTCTATTCCCGGGTGGGGGCCCGGCGGGCGGTGGCGCTGACCGGTCCCATTGGTGGTGTGGGTCGGTGGTAATGCGGATGGCGGGGGTATTGCTGGTGATGCTCCGGGTGATGTCGTCGGTGAGGGTGGCGCCGGTGGTGGCGACGCTGTGGGTGCCGCTGGTGATGGTTTGGTGGATGGCGTCTCGTGCGTTGCTTGTGTGGCTAGGGTGATGTTGATCATGGTTCCGGGCGTGTGACCGTGCCTCCCCTGGTGGGGGCTTGGTGGGTGGAAGTGGTTTGTTGGTTCACCGGTTTTGGTGGCGCTGGCTGCCTCTGGTGCCGGAGGTCGCCGTTTGGGACGTTGATGCTGGGTGTGGTGCTGGTGATGGTGTTGTTGATGCCGTTGGCGTGGGTTGTGTAGGTGTTGTACCTGGTGTTGCTGCGCGTAGGTGCCGTAGGCGTTGCTGGGGACGGCGGTCCTGCCAGTGATGGCGATGGTGAGGCTGTTGGATGTTGCGCTGGCATGATTAGTGGTGGTGTTGGTGTTTCCGATGGTGAGGGTGCTGGAGCTGGCGGCTCTGGGTGCCGGTCTGCGCGTGGCGCGGGTTTGGTCGTTTGCCGGTGTTGGGTGGCTTCTTGTGTTGATTGGATGTTGGCGAGGGTGTCTGAGGTGTTTTGCTGGGTGCTGGGGTTGCTGGTGTTGCCCACAGTGGGGGCGTTGCGCTGGTTGTTGGCGCTGGTGAGGGTGCCGTCGGTGATGTACTGGGTGCCGTTGCCGCCGGTGTCGTTCCGGGTGATTCTGTTGGTTAGGGTGCTGTGAGTGGCGTTCGGTTAGGGTGCTGTTGGTGGCGCTGCTGGTCTGGACGTCGCAGTCGTTGGTTCCGGGTGTGGGCTTGGGCGTGGTTGGTCGTTTGGTGTTGCTGGGCGTGGGCCGTCGCCACTCCTGGCTGAGGGCTTGATGGGTGGGGCTGCTGGTTGGTCTGTCCTGGTGGTGTTTCTGGCGGTCCTTGACCTCTCCTGGCGGAGGGTTGTTGGGTTCTTTGCGGTTTCCTGTGTTGTGTGCGTTTGTGGTGCGGGTGGTGCTCGCGGTCTTGTGTGTTGTGCGTGTTTGTGGGGCTTGTGTTGGCGGCGGCCGTGGTGGTGTGTGTTGTGTGGGCGCGGGTGTGTGTGTGGTGTGTTGGTGGTGCGTTTGGGTGCCTGCCCTTGCCTCTCTGGGCTTGGGTTGGCGGCTCTGTGTGGGTGTGGGGGCTGTGTGTCGCGGTCCCTCGCCTGCCCTGGCTGTGGGGCCTGGGTGTGGTTCCCCGCCACTCCTGGCTGGGGTCTGTTGGTGGTAGTGTGTTCCCCCGCCGCCCCCTTTGCATGCCCTCCCCCCTCTTTCTTTTGGCTTTGTCGCCTGGCATGCTGTTCCCCTGGTGCCTTGTCCGGAACTATCCGGGCTGTGGTGGGTGTGCGTGGGGGCTGGTTGGGGGGGGGGGTCCTTGACGCTGGCTCGGGTCCATTCCCCTGGTGTTTCCCCTTGGGGGGGGCATATGCTTGCACTCCCCGTCAGGGTGTAACTCTGTAGTACGGGACGTTCATTTGTACCCGCTCCGTACAAATGGACCTACTCCATAGCCAGGTACTCCAGCCGTTGCCCAGACCAGGTCCGGGTACACTGTGGGTCGTACGGGAGTCCTTGCGGGACAGGCGCGTCTCTTGCGTCCCCCGATGGACGGTGTGCCCTGCCCGCAGCCCCTCGCTGAGCCCTAACCGCAGTACGTGCCGTGGGCAGTGCTCCTAGTCAGGCCCACTGGTTACCCCTCCAGGCTGGTGCCACCTTGGGCCGCTGACCAACGGTCCAGGGCGTATCCCACCTTATTGCGTGTGGTCAGGTGGGGCCGATACGGTGACCGGGGGGGGGGGCAAACCCCTGAGGCTGGGCCCCTCGCCTGCGTCTCCTGTGGGCCCCGTTCCTCCCGTCCCCCCCTCCCGCTGTGTTGGGTGCGGTGGTCGGTCTTTCGCCACTCCTGGCTGGGGTGCGGTGGTGGTGGGGGGGGGGCGGCTCCTCACCACTCCTGACTGAGGTGCTTGTGTGTGTGTCCCCGCCACTCCTGGCTGGGGCTCGCCGCCAGTGGTGGCGGGTGGTCCCTCGCCACTCCTGGCTCAGGGTCTTGGGTGCGGCTCCCCACCACTCCTAGCTGGGGTCCGCTGGTGGTGCCTGGGGGGTGGCACTTCGCCACTCTTGGCTGAGGTCCGCTGGTTTGTGGATTTCTAGCTGTGGGTGCCGGGTGGGCGTTTCCTCGCCACTCCTGGCTGAGAGTCCTGGGTGCGGTTCCCCGCCACTCCTGGCTGGGGTCCGCCGGCCGTGGCGGTGGCCGTTGCTGTGTGGTTGGGTGGGGACCTTCCCGCGTTTTGTGTGTTTGTGGTGCGGCGCGTGCGCGTGGTGTCTGTGCTGGTGTGTGTTCTCTGTCTTCGTGGTGTCTGTGTTGGTGGTGGTGCGGGTGTGGGTGTCTTTTCCGCGTGTGTTTGTGTGTGTGTGTGTGCCTGTGTGGTGTGTTGGTGGTCTGTGGTTGCTGGTCCTTGCTACCCCTGGCTGGGGCTTGCTGCCGGTGTTGGTGTCTCTGTGGTATGGCTCGTGTTTGCTGTGATTGGTCCCTCGGCACTCCTGGCGGAGGTTCCTGAGTGCAATTCCCCGCCACTCCTGGCTGGGTTTCGCCGCCTGTGGTGGTGGGACCTCCTCGCCACTCCTGGCTGAGGGCCCCTGGTGCGGTTCCCTGGCACTCCTGGCTGGGGTCCGCTGGTGGTGGTGGTGTGTGGTCCCTCGCCACTCCTGGCTGCGGGTGCTGGTTGCGGTTCCCCACCACTCCTGGATGGGGGGGGGTCCGCTGGTGGTGGTGGTGGGTGGCCCCTCGCCACTCCTGGCTGAGGGTCCTCAGTGGGTGTTCCTTCGCCACTCCTGGCTGGGGTCCGCCGGCCGCGGCGCTGGCCGTTTCCGTGGGTTTGGGTGGGGGGTTCCTTGTGTTGTGTGTGTTTGTGGCGCGGCGCGTGCGCGTGTTGTCTGTGCTGGTGTGTGTGTTGTGTGTTCGTGGTGTCTGTGTTGGAGGTGGTGCGGGTGTGGGTGTGTCTTGCGCGTGTGTTTGTGTGTTTGTTTGTGTGTGTGTGGTTTGTTGGTGGTCTGTGGTTGCTGGTCCTTGCTTCTCCTGGCTGGGGCTTGCTGCCAGTGTTGGTGTGCGTGTGGCTGGTGTGTGCTGTGGTTGGTTGCTCGCCACTCCTGGCGGAGGTTCCTGAGTGCGACTCCCCCCCTCTCCTGGCTGGGTTTTGCTGCCTGTGGTGGTGGCTGTTCCTCGCCACTCCTGGCTGACGGCCCCGGGTGCGGTTCCCCGCCACTCCTGGCTGGGGTCCGCTGGCGGTGGTGGTGTGTGGTCCCTTGCCACTCCTGGCTGAGGGTCCTGGTTGCGGTTTCCCGCCAGTCCTGGCTGGGGGGGGCTCCGCTGGTGGTGGTGGGGGGTGGCTCCTCGCCACTCCGGGCTGAGGGTCATGGGTGGGTGTCCCTTCGCCACTCCTGGCTGAGGGCCCCGGTTGCGGTTCCCCGCCACTCCTGGCTGGGGTCGTCCCGCCGCGGCGGTGGCCATTTCGGTGGGGTTGGGTGGGGGGTTTCCCGTGTTGTGTGTGCTTGTGGCGTGGCGCGTGCGCGTGCGTGGTGTCTGTGCTGGTGTGTGTGTTGTGTGTTCCTGGTGTCTGTGTTGGTGGGGGTGCAGGTGTGGGTGTGTTTTCCGCGTGTGTTTGTGCGTGTGTGTGTGTGCGTGTGTGATGTGTTGGTGGTCTGTGGTTGCCGGTCCTTGCTTCCCCCGGCTGGGGCTTGCTGCTGGTGTTGGTGTGGATGTGGCTGGTGTGTGCTGAGGTTGGCCCCTCGCCACTCCTGGTGGAGGTTTCTGAGTACGTTTCCCCGCCACTCCTGGCTGGGTTTCGCTGCCTGTGGTGGTCGGTGCTCCCCGCCACTCCTGGCTGAGGGCCCCGTGTGCGGTTCCCCGCCACTCATGGCTGGGGTCAGCTGGCGGTGGTGGTGTTTGGTCCCTTGCCACTCCTGGCTTCGCGTCCTGGTTGCCGCTTCCCGCCACTCCTGGGTGGGGTCTGCCGGTTGCGGTGGGGTGTTTCGTGAGGCTGGGGGGTGTTCCGTGTTGTGTGTGTTTGTGGTGTGAGTGGCTGCGCGTGGTGGTCGTGCTGTTGTGCGTTTTGTGTGTTTGTGTTGTGCGTGTTGTTGGTGGTGTGGTGTGGTGGTGTGGTGTGGGTGTGTCTTCCGCGTGCGCTGGTGTAGGTGGTTGCGTGTGCGTGTTGTGCCAGTGGTCTGTTGTTTCTTGTCCCCGCCTCACTCGGTTGGCGCTTGCGGCTGGTGTTTTGTGTGTGTGGCTGGTGTATGTTGTGGGTACCCCGCCACTCTTGGCTGAGGGTCGTGGGTGCAGTGCCCCTCAACTCCTGGCTGGGGTCTGCCGTTTTGTGGTGGTGGTGGGTCCCTCGCCACTCCTGGCTGAGGGTTTTGGTTGCGGTGCCCCGCCACTCCTGGCTGGGGTTCGCCGCCGGGTGTGGTGCATGATCCCTCGCCACTCCTGGCCGAGGGCCTTGGGCGTGGTTCCCCGCCACTCCTGGCTGGGGTCTGCCGGTTGTGGTGGGGGGGCCTGCTCGCCACTCCTGGCTGTGGGCCCAGGGGTGCCCTTGTCCTTGGCCCTGGTGTGTCTGTGTGTGCTTTTTGGCGCCTCGTGTTGGTGTGGGTGATGTGGGCCGTGTGCGGTGTGGTTGCTCTGTGTGTGTGTGTGCTTGCGGTGCGTGATTCTCAGATGTGTCATACCTGATTCGGTTCGCGTCGTCGGTCGACATGGTTAAGGCCAGAAAGCAGAAAAAAAGAGGTCCTGTAGATGTGTAGCGGAAATGCGTGTAGTACATGCAAATCGTTTACATACCTCACTATTTTCTCACTGTGCAGTTTTCCCCTGTAGAGAGAGCGTGTGCAGGCCGTTCGGGGGTTGGTTGGGTGGGGCGGGCGCGTGCGGAGGTCCTACCTCGCCTCTTGTGGTTCTTGTTTTTCTTCTGCCTCCGTGTTTTCTTGTTTTCCTTTACCTATTTAGTCTCGTTGGGTGTTATGCCTTGTTTCTCTTTTTTTCTGTGGCGTCTTCGATAACATCCCTCTTTGTCGTACCTTGCGTGTTTCCCCTATAGAGTGGGCGTGTAAGGTGTGAGGGGGTGCGCGGGCGTGGCGGGCGGTGGGTTCTCATACCTCTACTCTCGGTTTTTTTTCCCTGGGGCGGCAACATACTTGCCATACCTTGTGCATCCCCTCCTTGTCATACCTTGTGCACCCCGTATAGAGATAACGGGTGCAAGGTGTCAGGGTGTGGCGAGGCATGGGTAGCGTCCAATTCTTCTCATTCCCCCTTTTTTTCCTTTGTTTTTTGTTTTGTTTTTTCCTTGACCTTGTTTCCGTTTTCATGTACCTTGCGGGCGCTTGGCGTGTTATGGTTTGTTGGGCGTGGTTCGTGTTTGTACGCTTGTGTATGTATGCGTGGTCCCTTTGGCGCCCTCCTTCGCAACATTAACATACTTGGTTTTCACCTATGCATATGTAGCGGGGGTGGTGTGGGTGTATGGGCTCTTAACATACTTCTTCACCAGACCATTGTTTCCCCGTGGTCCGTGGCCATCCCATACCCTTTGCTCTTTTTTTTTCCATGTTTCGCCTTGACTTTGTCTCTGTCTTCATGTACCTCGCGGGCGCTTGGCGTCTATTGACAAATGGGAATATGGGCGTGGTTGGTGTATGTATGCATTCTTTACGACGTGTGCGGTTGTTTCGTTAATTGTTTTTGTGTGTGGCAGTGTCCCTTTTGTGCCCTCCTTCACAACATACTTGGTTCGTTCACCTACGCACGTGTAGCGGGGGAGGTGTGGGATGCATCGGCTCGTAACATACTTGTTTGCCATAATTTTGTTTCCCGCGTGGTCCGTGGCCGTTGGCGTGTGGTCTTTCGTGGTTCGTGTGTTGTGGTGTTTCCTGCTTTCTTTGTTCTTGGTTTTGTGTTTCCCCCTTTGTTTTGTTTTCCTTTTTTTTTTGACGCGCACAAGTCGCCTAGCTCCTATGACACGCACTTTGCTAGGTGTTTTGGTGCAAGCAACGCTCAAATTCTTCGGTGTCGGGACTCGCTTGTTCTTGGTTTTCTGTGTGTGTCCTAAGTTTTGCGACCTCTCCAAACAGCGGCGTAAAATATAGTAAGGCATTTCTGAGGTCGGAAAAAACCTTTTTTCAGTTCATGTTTGCTGGCTGTGCGTCTTTTTCTTGGTTTTCTTTTTCTGCTGCGATCGCGCGCGACCAGCGACATGGGAATATCAGCATTGAATCAAACTACGTGATTGTTGCGCAAAAATTGCTTGTGTTTGGTTTTGGTAAGTGACATCAGCTTCCGTCTAGAGGTTTGGGTCCTAGGGTGCTCTCCGAACGGTTGAAAAGGCATTGAGAATGGTATGGGTCAATAATGGTTGCAATTGAACTCCGTGTCCTTGCTTGGATGTGCCTCTGTGCCGTGCATTCAACCAAACTACGTAAAGTTTCTGCAAAAATCACTTGCGTTTGGTTTTTGTAAGTGAAATCAGGTTCTGTCTAGAGGTTTGGGTACTAGGGTGCTCGCAGAAAGGTTAAAAACGCATTGAGAATGATATGGATAAATAATGATTGCAATTGAACTTCGTTTCCTTGCTTAGAAGTGCCTTGGTGTCGTACATTCAACCAAACTACGTGATTTTTGCGCAAAAATTGCTTGTGTTTTTTTTCGTAAGTGAATTAAGCTTCCATCTGAAGGTTTGGGTACTAGGGTGCTCCTCGAAAGGTCAAAAACGCATTGAGAATGGTATGGGTGAGTAGTGATTGCAATGGAACTTCGTTTCCTTGCTCACACGTGCCTTGGTGTTGTGCATTGGACCAAACTACGTGATTGTTGCGTAAAATTCACTTGTGTTTTGTTTTTGGAAGTGAAATCAGCTTCCGTCGAGAGGTTTTGGTACTGGGGTGCGCCCCGAAAGGTTAAAAACGCATTGAGAATGGTATGGGTAAATAATGATTGCAATTGAACTTTGTTTCCTTGCTTAGATGTGCCTTGGTGTCGTGCATTCAACCAAACTACGTGATTTTTGCGCCAAAAATTGCTTTTGTCTGGTTTTCGTAAGTGAAATCAGCTTCCGTCTAGAGGTTTGGGTACTAAAGTGCTGCAGAAAGGTGAAAAAGGCATTGAGAATTGTATGGGCAAATATCGTTTAGAATGGAACTTCGTTTCCTTGCTTAGATGTGCCTTGGTGTCGTGCATTTAACCAAACTATGTGACTTTTGCACAAAAATTGGTTGTGTCTGGTTTTTGTAAGTGAAATCAGCCTCCAACTAGAGATTTTGGTACTAGGATGCTCCCCGAAAGGTGCAAAACGCATTGATAATGGTATGGGTAAATAATGATTGCAATTGAACTTTTTCATCTTGCTCAGATGTGCCTTGGTGTCGTGCATTCGACCATAAAAAGTGATTTTTGCGCAAAAATCACTTTTGTTAGGTTTTCGTAAGTGAAATCAGCTTCCATCTAGACGTTTGGGTACTAAAGTGCTCCCTGAAAGGTTAAAAACGCATTGAAAATGGTATGGGTAAATAATGATTGCAATTAAACTTCATTCCCTTGCTTAGATGTGCCTTGGTGTCGTGCATTCAACCACATTATGTGATTTTAGTGCAAACACCACTTGTGTTTGGTTTTTGTAAGTGAAATCAGCTTCCGTCTAGAGGTTTGGGTACTGGAGTGCTCCCCGAAAGGTTGAAAACGCATTGAGAATAGTATGGGTAAATAGTGATTCTTTGCACTGTGCATCCCCTCAATCCCCGGGGTGCTAGGGGGGTAAATAGTGATTGCAATTGAACTTTGTTTCCTTGCTTAGATGTGCCTTGGTGTCGTGCATTCAACCAAACTACGTGATGTTTGCGCCAAAAATTGCTTGTGTCTGGTTTTCGTAAGTGAAATCAGCTTCCGTCTAGAGGTTTGGGTACTAGAGTGCTCCCCGAAAGGTGAAAAACGCATTTAGAATGGTATGGGTAAATAGGGATTGCAATTAAGTGTCTTTTCCTTGCTTAGATGTGCCTTTGTGTGGTGCATTCAACCAAACCTAGTGATTTTTGCACAAACACTGGTTGTGTTTGGTTCTTGGAAGTGAAATCAGCTTCCGTCTAGAGGTTTGGGTACTAGAGGGTTCCCCGAAAGGTTAAAAACGCATTCAGAATGGTATGATTAAATAATGATTGCAGTTGAACTTTGTTTCCTTGCTTAGATGTGCGTTATTGAGGTGCATTCAACCACACCATGGGACGTTTGTGTAAAATTGGTTGTGTTTGGTTTTTGCAAGACAAATCAGCTTCCGTCTAGAGGTTTGGGTACTAGAGTGCTCCCCGAAAGTTGAAAACGCATTGAGAATGGTATGGATAAAAAATGATTGCAATTGAACTTTGTTTCCTTGCTTAGATGTGGCTTGGTGTCGTGCATTCAAGTAGACCATGTGATTTTTGTGGAAAATTGGTTGTGTTTGGTTTTTGTCAGTGAAATCAGCTTCCGTCTAGAGGTTTGGGTACTAGAGTGCTCCCCGAAAGGTTGAAAATGCATTGAGAATGATATGAGTAAATGATGATTGCAGTTGAACTTTGTTTCCTTGCTTAGATGTGCCTCGGTGTCGTGCATTCAACCGAACCATGTGATTTTTGTGAAAAAGTGGTTGTGTTTTGTTTTTGTAAGTGAAATCAGCCTCCGTCTAGAGGTTTGGGTACTAGAGTGCTCCCCGAAAGTTAAAATTGCATGAAGAATGGTATGGGTAAATAATGAGTGCAATTGAACTTCGTGTCCTTGCTTAGATGTGGCTTGGTGTCGTGCATTCAAGCAAAAATCAAGGTCAGGGGTAGGATCATTTGGGCTCTATGACCCATGGTTTGAATGCATGCCGTGGTGCCTTTCCGTGTTGCATATGTGGAGCAGCCCCTAACCAGGGTTTGGCACAGCTGTTGCGTGCCGCTCCACTGCCTGATGGTTTGGCCCTCCAGTATGTCAGGACCCATGCCACTCCCTACTTCCTCTCGGGTGGAGAAGTCAGTAAACGAAAACTAGGAATAAACATGTTATGGTTCAAGCGTAGACACTCTGCCCTCCTAGACCCCCACACCCCAACCCCCCCAAATCGCCTACTAGAGCCGTAGTTAGGGGTAAATAAGGATTGCATAGTGTGATGCATGTAGGATTTCCCTTTCTATGTATACAGGTGTCCCCATGTACCAACCCGATGCTGCCTGGTCTGGGGCACTACAATTTCCAATTACAGACCTTCAAAGCTCCCAAATAAACATCAGTGACGTGCTCAAGAATGCGACACCAGAGACTGCAACTCTAGCAAAATGCTCATCCCCTTGGAAAAAAGGACAAGGAGTTGGCGTTATGCAGGGAGAACTAACCTAGAAGGTCAGCTCGTACCATGTGCATATTACAGAACACTAAAGATCTGCAACCGCAATGGTGCGATAGTCATACTTTCTGCTGGGTTTGGCCATGAAGAACATGAGGGTCGGTATCCAAAGACGCCGGTATTGCCGGCCCCGTGGGGCGGCACTATGCTTGTGTGATATGATGCGCCCATTAGATCCGATGAAGAAAAGGACAATGAGAAAGACAAGGAAAAGGAGAAAGCAGAAGGCAAATATTTTCTGTGGTGTGTGCCGTCTGGTCTGTGCTGTGCCGTTATGCTTTGATTTTGGGAAAGTTTGGTGTGGTACCATGAAGTGCATGTGCATAGTGTTAGTGCAGAATTTTTTGTTTACATGCAAGGTGCGTAAACCTGAGCAAAAGCGATAGGTAGATGCACAATATGTTGGTGTTTGGACGCCCATTTGCCTGCAGGTTGTACTGCAGGTATGGTTGAGTGATCAGCTCTTGTTTTGCTTTGTTTACCACGCACCTTCTTTAACATTAACATTAAATTTAAATCTCTGATTCGCTACTCACAAGAAGCCGAACAGCCGGGTGCAGTTATGAGAACGTTCTGCGAGGAGCTGGAGTCCGTAAACTCCACGACACTACTCGACATCGAGAAGCGACTTTGCATATCCTTCTCATATAAAAGTCGAGAGCAACTTCTTGACCTATTGAAGAAGGAACTACAACGTGGGCAACTGTGTTCACCGAGATTTGAACCCAGATATTCCTTTACACCAACGTTTGGTGTGTTGAACTTGGAACCAAGTTAGGTAACTCAAAAGCATGTCCGAACAAATAATCCGTACCACCTGCTACAATACTGAAGGCGGGCTTGCCGACGTCTCGGCTTGCAACACACACCGTCAGCTATTTGGAGGTAGTCTGTACTGCTGTGTGTTGTTGCAGGATATCAACAAGAGCGGATCCACACACGATCGGGGAATATGGACAATGTCCAAGAGTCAGCAGGTTTGTCATGCGGAATTTTGTGTGAAGGATAGTCTGCACCGCTAATGTCAGTTGGTTTTGTGCACGAGCCCAAGCCAAGGGCGATGTTTGACTTGAACCAGTTTGCAGACAAAGCATCATCCGAATATATGTGCTTGTAGGCACAAGAAAAGGCGCAAGTACACAGCAAAGTGGAAGGGTTCGACGAGCAAAAGAGAGCCTCCGAGAAGGCCGAGACAGCCAACGCCGGGAAGCAAGTTTGTGTATCTGTTTGGAGACTTGTTGTGCATCGACAGAACCAGCAGTGATAGAATGCTGGCACAATTGTATTGTGGCCTAGATGAAGTCATTTTCTTGCATGTGCTACATCCGAACATGTATTTGCAGGCAGAGGAACAGATCGAAGCAGAGAGGAAAGCAGAAGAGGTGGATGAGCAGAAGAGCGGGGCCCATTCAGAGGAAGCCTAAACAGCCATCGCTAGGCAGCAGGTTCTATTGTTCGTATGGTAAATTCTTGTGCAGCGATGGAACCAACGATGATGGAATGATCGCACCATTGCATTTCGGCGTCGTGAAAGTCATTTTCCTGCATGTGATTCATCCCAACATCTGTTTGCAGGCAGAGGAAAAGGCCCAAGCACAGACAAAAGAGCAGACGAGAGCGGCTGAGGAAGCCGAAACAGGCAACGCTGGGAAGCAGGTTCTTTTGTCTATTTGAAACCTTGTTGTGCATTGATGGAACCAGTAATGAGAGAATGGTGGCACCAGGCCTTGATAAAGACATTTTCTTGCATGGGCTCCATCCCGTCATGTGTTCGTAGGCAGAGGAAGAAGTCCAAGCACCGAGAAAAGCGAATGAGCTCGACGAGCAAAATAGAGCGGCCGAAGAAGCAGCCAGCGCCAAGAGGCAAGATCCTTTTTGCGTATGAAAAACTCTTGTGCATCAATAGAACCTGCAATGATTGTGCAGCGAGGCACCATTGCATTAGTGTCGTGAAAATCATTTTCTAGCATGTTCTTCATCGCAACATCTATTTGCAGACGAATGAAACGGCCCTAGCACAAATGAAAGAGCAGAAGAGAGCGGCTGAGGAAGCGGAAACAACCAATGCCGAGAAGCAAGTTCGTCTGTCTGTTTGGATCATCCTTTTGCATTGATGGAACCACCATGATGCAATGATAGAATCATGGCACCACTGTCGTTAAAGTCATTTTCCTGCATTTACTTCATCCGAACATCTGCTTACATGCAGATGACAAGGCCCAAGCACAGAGCAGAGCAGATAATTCTAACCACCCTGGATCCTAGGGATGTGGAGTCGGAAGCACACGGCCGTGAGAAGAAAACTCTCAGCAAGAACGCCAAAGCAGCCCAGAAGGCCAAAGCCGCCGAGAAAGCCGAAGCAGCCGAGAAAGCTGAAGCAGCCCATGGTAGGGAGCAGGTTCTATTGTTCGCATGGAAAATTGTCTTGTATCGATGGAACCAACGATGATAGAATGATGGCACCATTGTATTTCGGTGCCGTGAAAGTCATTTTTTTGCATGTACTTCATCCCAACATCTGTGTGCAGGCAGAGGAAAACGCCCAACCACAAAGGAAAGGCAATTAGCGCGAGGAGCAGAAGAGGGCGGCCGAGGAAGCCGAAACAGCCAATGCCAGGATGCAGGTTCGTTTGTCTGTTTCGAAAATTCTTGTGCATTGATGGAACCACCATGATGCAATGATAGAATGATGGCACCACTGTCGTTGAATTCATTTTCCTGCATGTGATTCATCCCAACATCTGCTTACAGGCAGATGAAAAGGCCCAAGCACAGAGGAAAGAGCAGGCGGGAGCGGCTGAGGCAGCCGGAACAGCCAACGCTGGGAAGCAGGTTCTTTTGTCTATTTGACAATTTTTCGGGCATCGATGGAACCAGCAATGATAGAATGGTGGAACCAGGCCTTGATAAAGACATTTTCTTGCATGTGCTTCATCCCAACATGTGCTTGTAGGCAGAGAAACAAGCCCAAGCACAGAGGACAGCGGATGAGCTCGACGAGCAAAACAGAGCGGCCGAGGAAGCAGCCAGAGCCAGGAGACAAGATCCTTTTTGGGTAAGAAAAATTCTTGTGCATCAATGGAACCTGCAATGATTGTGCAGCGAGGCACCATTGCATTGGTGTCGTGAATGGGGATGGGAATGAGATTAGAAAATCTCGCAAAAAGTGATACGAGAAAAAATAATCGCTCATTTCATATGAAACGAGAAAGAAAAAATCGCTCATTTCATGAAAAACACCCTGTTTTTCGAGAAAATGGATAGCGGGATCCAAATCAATCACACTGCGATGCTTCAGGCTCAACAATCAGCTCCCTCAAGCACTCCTTATGTTTTCGACAGTATGGTATTGGGGTATTTGCATTGTTTTTTTTCCTAGAAGCTTTTGGATGGTTGTTGTTATTGCCTAGAGCTTTTAAAAGGTGCACAAGGCCCCGGCCTGATACACCATCGTGAAGAGTAAAGCAAAGCATTTAGCAAAAGGGTTGTTATTGACGATAAGGTTTGTTGAATGACATAGTGACAAAAGCATTTCACCAATGAGTAGCATTGGTATTTAGAAATGCGGAAGCCTCCAACTTCATATCATATAATGAATACTGAAGCAAACCATGATACAAATGCAGTTAACAATGGTTTGTTGTACGTGATAAGGTTCTTTGAAGGAGGTAGGCCATACGAAGTTCGAATTCTGGTTTGCGTTTGCCCAGCGACCCTCCCAAAAATCCCTCGGCAGCATCCGTCGAAAAGTGCGCACATCCCGTTCACTGGGCTGGATCCTGAATAACGAAGGTTCACGGGAAAAGGTGTGCTTTATGTTATGTCATTTGTCTCCTTTTCATCTGAAGAAAATTGCAAAGCTCTAGCAGTCCTGCTGCCTTCACATCCGTTGATGCTCTCTCTGTCAGTGTTGGGCGTGAAGAAGAAATAGAAAAATAACAGGATGGAACGAAGAGGAGACGAAAGAGGGCAAAGAGAAGATCCGTAAGAAGCTGCAAGAGATAAAATCATGAGAAGAGGAATAAAAACCGTCAAGAGCTGCAGACGAGCAGAAGGTTTGCCGTCGCCGCCCCCCCGCAGCAGCTGCTTGCCTGTCCTGCTGCTGCTGCTGCTGCTGCTGCTGCTGCTGCTGCTACTGCTGCTTGCCCATTGAATGTTTGTGAGTCCTGTGTCCACTACTTGAGTGTGGGTGCGTGCCGTGAGTGTCCTTGGACTGTTCTTGGGTGCTGTGACTATCATTTGAGTGTTTGTGGGTCATTTTACTGACCACAGGCTGTTGGTGAGTTTCATTCGTTCGCTTCTTGTGCCTCACAGGACTGAAGCAGCGTGCGCGGTGCAGAAGCTGGAGGACATCGCCAGTTCGCAACGTGCGTTACACAGCAAAGTCCACCCGTTGCTGCAAGCTGCCGACACCTTGAGTAGAGCTGCTGCGCTGCAAGGAGACACTCAGAGTGGCGCTACCGAGTGCGCCCAACGTGCTGCGCAGCAAAGAGACACTCCCCGCACGCAAGTGAATGTGCACGCCTACTCACAGTGCGCCGCCGCTGATGGCGCTGTGGCTGGGATTGAGACACCCAGCTCATGCAAATCCACCCCTGGGCCAACGCGACAGCGTGGGAAGCGTGGCGGCAGACGAGTGCGCCAAAAGCAAGCTGCCAAGACCCTCCTTGCGCTCTTGGAGGACATGTCCCAGCCGCAGGCCAACTGGGGCAGGAATTTAGATTTGATGCATGTGCAAACTGAGTCTTCCAACGAAGCCACTTTTGGTTGTTATAAGCGCCGTACGGGCCTTCTTTTGTGTCCCTGAGGAATGGGCTTGCCTTCCTTTTGCTTGTGGGCTGACATGCCCAGTGATACATGTCAGGGCCAGGCTTGTCTGGCTGTCAGGTATACCACCTTGTGGCGGCCTTTGGCGCTAGTTTGCTTTCGCTGGATGCAGAGCACTTACGTGCACATTTCTGGCACCAAGCAGCATGGCAGCATGGCAGTAAGCTTCATTTATGGCAAAGCATGGCACAGCAGAGCACAGCACAGCACAGCACAGCACAGCACAGCACAGCACAGCACAGCACAGTGCCTTTGCGTTTTTTTTCCATGTGCATACAAATTTGTTCACTTTTCAGCAGTGGCTGGGTAGGCCGTGCTTTGCACTTTGCACTGAGTGTGAACTGCCCATTTTTTTTCATTTGTTTTGCTGTACACCTGCGTGCTTGTGAGCAGGGTGTCTTTTGTTTTGTTTACCTGCTTTTGTTTTTAAAAAACAGAGGTTTTGTTTTAGTATTTTCATACTATCTTTTTTCCGTGCCATGATCACTTCAGGCTGTGTGTCATGAGCACTGAACAGGTTTTTAGACCCACTGAGGTGTGCAGGTTGCTATAGGTAGGTGACCTTCACATCGACCCGGTCTGAAGCTATTGGATTTCGGGAAGGTAGTTCAATGTGTCTTTGCATCATGCAAGCAACAACAAAAAAGAGGTGTTCATTGAATAGCAGAGTTCATTGCGAAGTATGGGTCAAAATATGGTTCATCGTAAAAGATGTAATGTGGGCAGCAGATGGACCGTTGGAACATGGCCAAAAGAGTGTTTAATCACAGTGTAGTGGCAAAGGTAAGTCGGTGCACATGCCACGGCAAAGTCGTTTGGGTTGGGGTCACACCAACCGGCCGACCCCGTTTTTTCAAAATACAAAAACACAAAACAGATTTCTAACTTCGTATGGCCGTATTGGCCAAAATGTGTATTCAACGGGTACCATTCATCGTAGGGGCTGCACTCATTGGTGCCTTCAGATAACATCAACAATGCCTCGTTTTCTTTTGGTCACATCAATTATGTCAAGACACATCGAAGAAAATGAACCGAGAAACAAAAATCGCTCATTTCATATGAAACCAAAAAAAAATCACTCATTAAAACGAGAAAAAAAATTTCTCATTTCATTTGGGCAAAAAAGTCTCATTCCCATTACTAGTCGTGAAAATCATTTTCTAGCATGTTCTTTATCCCAACATCTATTTGCAGACGGATGAAACGGCCCTAGCACAAAGGAAAGAGCAGAAGAGAGCGGCTGAGGAAGCTGAAACAGCCAGCGCCAGGGGGCAGGTTCGTTTGTCTGTTTGAAACATTCTTGTGCATCGATGGAACCACCATGATGCAATGTGAGATTGATGGCACCACTGTCGTTGAAGTCATTTTCCTGTATTAGCTTCATCCGAAAATCTGCTTACAGGCAGATGACAAGGTTCAAGCACAGAAGAGAGCAAATGATCCTAAGGATGTGGATCCTAAGGATGTGGTGTCGGAAGCACACGGCCCAGAGAAGGAAGGTCTCAGCGGTTCCGGGCGAATGGACGCGAGAACTGGTCAGTGGGTGAGACCGCTGACACAAGTGTGCTCTGAGTGTCGAAATACGCTCTTGTGCACCGATTGAACCAGCGATGATGGAATGATGGCCCCATTGTCTTCTGGCGTGGTGAAAGTGGTTTTCTTGCATTTGCTTCAGCTCAAAATTTGCTTGCAGACAGAGGAACAGGTCCGAGCACAGAGGAGAGCAGAAGAGCTCGACAAGCAGAAGAGCTTGGCTGAGAAAGCCGGAAAAAACAATGCCGACCAGCAGGTTCGTTTGTCTGTTTGGATCATTCTTGTGCATTGATGGAACCACCATGATGCAATGATAGAATGATGGCACCACTGTCGTTAAAGTCATTTTCCTGCATTTACTTCATCGGAACATTTGCTTACAGGCCGATGAAAAGGCCCAAGCACAGAGAAGAGCAGATGATCCTAAGGATGTGGATCCTAAGGATGTGGAGTCGGAAGCACACGGCCGTGAGAACGACTGTCTCAGCGGAAACGCCGAAGCAGCAGAGGACAGTCAATGGGTGAGACCTTTGGAAGAGGTGTTTGTTGAGTGCTGCGATCGGAATTTATGCTGCTTTGTTTCACCCATCTAGGGGTTAGCCAACCATCCAAGCACGCTCTTGACGTCTCTGGTTTTTGAGACCTTGCCACTGTTCCTCCTTCCTCGATGAGGGATAATATACTGCCTCTCCACCCTCTGGTCATCCACACCAATGCCCGCACATGGAATTGATGTACCCATGCTTTCTTATAGGGGAGGCATCCATTGCAGCGTCTTTACGAAAAGTGGCTGAAGAATTTCGAAACTGAGCATGCTCTGAGTACACTTTGCGATGGGATTGTAGTCATGAAATCTAACATACCAGGAGCGGGCTATGGGTTGTTCGCAACCTCTGATTATCGTGAAAAGCATCTTTTGACCCTTATGTATGGAAGGTTGAAGACTTTTGCGCAGGCATCGAAGGAGTCTGATGCTACGTTCCACTATACCCTTGTCCTGCGGGCTCTTGTCCTGGAAGGAATTGGTAAGCCTATTCCAGGCTATGGAGGGGACAGCTTTGCAAACCATGGTGGACAATTTGCAAGCGCTAGTCTCCAACGCGTCCCGTTGTTCGGGGGTCTTGTGCACCTTTCTGGTTTGGTAACTACAAAGGCAATCATAAAAGGGTCGGAGCTCCTGGTAAATTATGGACCAGGGTACCAACGTAAACATCCATACGTACGGGACCCCCAAGATGATGCGAACGATCATGGGTCCGTTTGGGATGAGACAACCATGCACTTGGCACAGGTACTTTCTGCCTCTTGATTTGGGGTGCAGTTGGGATACAAACTCTTAGGTGGAGATTGCCCCAGCTTGCGCACGCAAGAGCTGTCTGTCGTCTGTTAGGCTCAAGTGTACTAGTACCCATCATCTTAAACGTGTGCAGATTGCTGCCCCAGACGGTGAACAAGTCCCAAGTCCCAAGCAACTTCGATCCTTCCATACGTCCTGGCCAGGGGACGTCAAAAGGTGTACTGGTGCTACCCCTCGGGAGCTTGGCGACAAGGTACGGCGAATTTTCACCGCCCTTCGAGGCTATTCCCCATGGCACGCAGCAGCACACAATGGGGTGAGTTCTTTCGTGATCATCGCCAAGGACTGGAGTGACCTAGAGACATTCCAGGTTTGTGCATCATTATTGCATTGTTGTAGGCACATTTAGAGTTGGGAAGTGGTTGGCGTTGCCCTGTGCCTTCTGTGCGCATCACAGGCTGTGGAAGCTTGCATTCTTGTCCAGTGTCCCCAACTGGGCAGTTTTCAGCACCGTATGCTTCTCCCACTGCAATTCCCACGTTGCCAGCGGAGAGACGTCAACATCCGTGAAGAAGACAGTTTTAAGTTCACTGTTGATGTCATGCCGGATGAAAAAGTGATTGCTGTGATGCCAATCAGCCGCAGCTTCTGGTTCGCCGGCGAGGACCAGGTGCAAACTTCATTTTCCTTTGCAGATATCCCCTTGAGTCAGTTGTCAGTGCCGTACATTTGCCAATACTCCAAATCCACGGGTCCATTTGCGGTCGCAATGCTGTTCAGCCACACCTCGTGAGACCAGAAGCGTCGAGGCATGTCGGCCTGTCAAAGTACCACCGCCATCTACCCGGTCCACAAAATTCACGACATCAGAACCCTCCACGGCATCCACACCGTCAGCTCCATCCAGTGCGGTTGGAAAGGGGGCACCTACACTACAACCAAAGAAGGCCAAGCCACCAGCGAAGCTGGCAGGAAAACAAAAACCAAAGAAGGTGCCACCACAGGGAGCACGGAAGCGAAGACAGCGTAGTCCAAGTGTCAGCAGCAGAACAAGCAGCGAGGAAAGCCCAAGGCTGAATCTAAGAAGACAGCACAGCGTTGAAAGCAGCGAAATCAGCCAAGACAGCAGCCCTCCACGGAAGCTTCGACCAGAAGACAAACGGCGCAACAGTAGGCACAGGTCACCATCCATCGAGAGTTGGTCTGTTGGGAGCAGATCACTATCCCCCGTGGCGGCAGCACAAAGCCAGCAGCCCAGCCAAATAACAAATTCATCACGGAGAGTGAGCCAGCGATCAGAACGCTACCCTGGAGGCAGCCATCATCTCCTTCGGACAATGGTATGTTTGGTTGCAGGGCTCTGATATTCGTATGTTTTGTTCAGCTACGGAGCTAGGCGAGCAACAACACAGGGTCTGCAGGGTGAGGCTCCTTGGATCAGAGAGGGACAAATTTATGTGCATCGTTGAAGAATGGACTCATTGATGTGCATCCATGTGCATCGTGGTAATCTGTGAGTAGCGGTCAAGTGCTTTGTCCTCAGGCCGCAATGGTGTCCCGGCCGGGGAGTATCATGCAGGACGCCAGAGAACGGACTCATCAGAGACAAGAAGCAGGAAATCTCAACGCCACTCCAGATCGCCCTCATGCAGCCTGCAACCAGACCATGAAAAATGATGCGCGTGCCCAATATGTCTGCTGCCACGGGGCCAGAGCTTTTTTAGTGTGTGTCCTACCCTAGGCTGGGTCTGTGAGATTTTAGGCTGGGTGGGCTTCCAGGGGGCGTCGGCCGTTGTGGGGGACTTTGGGTCGGCGCCTGGTCAAGGCATTTTGCCTGTGGTGAGGCATTTTGCCTGTGGTAGTTGGGTGGGTGAATGTGCATCCATGTGCATCGGGGTAATCTGTAAGTAGTTGTCAAGTGCTTTGTCCTCAGGCCGCAATGGTGTCCCAGCCGGGGAGTATCATGCAGGACGCCAGCGAACAGACTCATCAGAGACAAGAAGCAGGAAATCTGAGCGCCGCTCCAGATCGCCCTCATGCAGCCACCAACCAGACCATGGCAAAAGGATGAGCGTGCCCAGTATGTCTGCTGCCACGGGGCCAGAGCTTTTTTAGTGTGTGTCCCCCCTAGGGTGAATCTGTGAGATTTTTAGGCTTGGTGGGCTTCCAGGTAGGGTAGGCCAATGTGGAGGAATTGGGGTCGGCGCCGGGTCAAGGCATTTTGCTGCTGATGAGGCATTTTGCCTGTGGTAGTTGGGTGGGTGAATGTCCAATAGCATTTATGGGTTTGTGGTTTGCCAAAGGTCCGGGTTGGTGGGTCCCTGGAAGCGCCCCCTGCTCCTCCCCCTGTGGCTAAAAATACACGCTGCATGGGGCTGCCATTTGCCGTTCATCAACACGATCAGGGCAGAAAGAAGGATAAAGAGAAGCGACAAGTACAAAAGGGGGAACAATGTGACATCAGTTTGAACCTGAATGTCTCCGCAGTAATCTGCGAGTAGTTGTTAAACGCTTTGTCATCAGTCCCTATTGCTCGGCGGGGGAGGGACTCCTCAGAAGCACGAAGCAGTCAATCACAACGATCAGCATCATGGCACTCTTCCTTGTGGTCAATGAGAGACAGATACCCGTCAAGCAGCCGCCATGACCGAAGACCGGCCCTGCCTGGGGACTGCGGTATGTTCGCTGACATTGGTACACAGTAATGAGCTTCGGACTTGGACAACCTTGCCAATGCCCACCTGTCTGGTCACTGACAGGGGAGAGGGCTGGCTAAGCCGTAGGCCTGAACTTTCCAAAACTGTTGCTTGCTGTTGCCTCTTCTCGCTGGAGATGAGTATGCATCTTAAAATCTCTGCAGTAGTCTGTGAGTAGTTGTTAACTGCTTTGTTCTTAGGCCCTATTTTTCGGAGCGGGAGGGACTCGTCAGAAACCACCAAGCAGTCGATCACAACGATCACCATCACAGCACTCTTCGTCACGGTCAATGACAGACAGATATCCGTCAAGCAGCCGCCATGACAGAAAACCGACACTGCCTGCGGAACGTGGTATGCGTGCTGACATTGGTACACATTAATGAGCTTCGGACTTGAGCAACCTTGCCAATGCCAACCCGTTTGGTCGCCGACAGGGGAGAGGGGTGGCCAAGCAGTAGGCCTGAACTATCCAAAATTGTAGCTTGCTAATGCCTCTTCTCGCCGGACATGAGTATGCATCTGAAAGTCTCTGCAGTAGTCTGTGAGCAGCTGTTAACTGCTTTGTCCTTAGGCCCTATCCCTCGGCGGGGGAGGGACTCGTCGGAATCAAGACAACCACAACAATCGCCATCACGGCACTCTTTGTCACGCCGGAGGACAGAATTGTCAGAGACAAGAAGTAGGCATTCATCACGGTCGCCCTCACAACACTCCTCCTCACAGTCAATCTATGGCAAAACGCCAAACCTACCTGGGGACCGTGGTATCTTTGTAGCCCTGACATTTGGATAGATTAGTCAGCTTTGCACATATATGGGCTTCTCAGGGCGGTGTGGTTTGGAGAGGAGGGCAAGGTGGGTCTCCCCCCCCCCCACACCCCCTTCTATGATTGCCTCTGTGCTAGGCTGGCAACCAGATGGTACGGAGGGGAGGGACCATCTATCTCACGCAACTCTTCAAGGCCTGATAGACAAGGAGCATCAGGTGGTGTGTTTCCCACGCTGGTGAATTAGCTCCGCTAGGGCTTTGACATTTGTACACACCGCTCAGCTTCGCCAATGCATATCCCTCTCAACCAACAGTTTGCGTGCACTCTCGGCACGCTTTACTTGCCTCAGACGGCAGTTTTTCAAGAGTGATTCCACAGCCGTGCTGCTCAAGGAGCCAGACCCGCAATGGGGATGACAGGAGGCCACCGTTGTTTATGGACTATGGTATGTTTGCTGCATGACTTGTTCTGTGTTACGTGTCCATTGCATAGTAATCGGGGGGGCGGGAAAACCGTCACTTGGGGGTGTGAGGGAACCATTGCTCAAAGGTGTATACTGTACAAGGGGGGGAGGGGGGAGGGCTACTCGTTGGTCAGCTTTTCGGATGGATATCCCTTTCTACCAATAGCTTGCATGCACCATTAGCGCCTTTTATTGTCCTCAGAATGCAGCCGTTCAAGAGAGATTGCACAGCCGTGCTGCTCCAGGAGCCAAGCCTGCATCGGGGATAACAGAGAGCCACCATTACCTGTGGACTATGGTATGATTCTTGAGTCGAGGGTCCTGATACTTGTACTTGTTGGTTAGCTTTTTCGGAAAGATATCCCTTTCCACCAATAGCTTGCATGCACCAGTAGCGCCGACGGCCTGGCCAGCCACAAAAGGCGCCGTTCAGTGCAAAAAATGCACCATTAGCGCCCTTTACTGTCCTCAGACTGCAGCCGTTCAAGAGGGATTCCACAACCGTGCTGCTCCAGGAGCCGGGCGTGCAACGGGGATGGCATTAGGCCAACCTTACCTGTGGACTATGGTATGCTTCCTGAGTCGCTTGTGCAATATCTCAGCGATGTCTGTGACATTTTACCTCGTCTGTCAGCTTGGCGGATGGACCAGCAGCTCTGCTTGCATTTATCTTGGCACAGGCTGGCATAACCATCCGAGATCCCACTTCAGCAATTCTTCACCAAGGGTTTTCAAAACAAGCGAGTGGTATGACAGCCCGCCTTCAAAGAGGCAGCGGACAGGATATCCTATGATGAGCCAGCCACCAGATGCCTTGATGTACTCAATGAAGTGCAACACGCTGCTCGCCATGACGGGTTCACTGAAATAGCAATGGTGTGCGGACCTCCCCCCCTCAAGCCACCCCTGCCATCCTAACGCCTTACAATCTTTTTGTACTCGCGCTGATTGCAAAAAAAGACAACTTTTTTTCTACAAGCATTTACCGCAAGAGAAAAAACACCAACTTACAATTTTTTTTCACTCCTGTGCTCCCCACGTTATACAATTTAGTATTCCAGATGGGCACCTACTGAACCAATATATTGGTGTGCGCTCTGTACTTCTTTTATCAGGCTGGTGCATACGTTCCCCCCCCCTTGGTGGACATAGGTTGCCGTGCATCCCAACTTATGTCATTTTCAAGCTTGAAAAGACGAAGTACTTCGGGACGGGGCTCACTGCAATCCAGTCCGCTAAAGCGAGCGATTTGGCGCCAGTGAAGGTTGGTAGCACGAATTCCTCCTTTGTTGCTCGGCAAAAAGGGCAGCAGTCATTGCATTGTGGACCGTGAGGGGAAGGCTTCAATTTGGGGTCTTTGTAAAGGGTGCAGGCATCCATAGTAGTGAGGGTGAGTAATCACCCTCATGCATGCATTCATCTCTCTCAGCAAGGTACAAATACATGTCCAGTGCCTGAAACGGGTTGATTGCTGCATCCACGCAACGAGTTCATCCGATTGTGGATGTACAGGCTCTACCGGTGCAATCTCCTCGGCTTTTGTTCGAATGACTGACAGGAGGGTGTCTGTTTGTGCTGGTGACTCACTGGTATTACACGCTTTCAATTTTCAACATGTTTATGCAAAATTGCTGTTACATTCCTTCTAGCTTTCATGAAGGCCCATATCAGAGGGTTTTTCTCAATTCTTCTTATCATTGTTTTTATGATGACAGCTGGCGGGCCCAGACAGAGCTATGATGCATTAACACTCTCTGGCAAACGTATGCAGAAACTGCGTTTTGAGCACGCACACAAAAAAATAAAGCAAGGTGTTGCCGATAAATTTGGGGTTCCGCAGTCCCACGCCACCAACCAAGCAGCCTCCAAAGATGCGATGCAGGTATCATCTTGTGCAAAATCAGAAGCGTGCAAGACCGGCGAGTCGGCAGCAAGTTATCAACACTCTCAAGTCACGCGTTCGCACAAAAGTCACAGAAAAAGCACATATTGAGGCCCGGGAGCGCATGAATTGCTGGCGGAACAAAGTTGGTGACTTGGATAAAGAATTGCTGGAGGGGTGTGACATTACGACGACACCACAGGGGGCAGCAATCAGCAGGTTTCAGGCACTGGACATGTATTTGTACCTTGCTGAAAGAGATGAATGCATGCATGAGGGTGATTACTCACCCTCACTATTACTTTTTGTGGATGCCTGTAACCTTTACGGAGACCGTGACTTGAAGTCCCCCGTCTTGGTCTTCAGTTTACCTGTGGCCACAAGTCCGCATCAGACAATCATGCAACTTGCAATTGCACGCTATTTGAAGCCAGATGATGGGCATCAACTCAAGGGCCTTCTCAATACGCACACAATGGTGCCTGCCATAGAGAAAGACCTGACACGTGGTGTAAATGGGAAACTGCTTCGATTGAAGACATACCCAGATTCAGCCCAGTTGAGCACATTTCTGGGGACTCACGGTCCGCAATGCAATGACTGCTGCCCTTGTTGCCCAGCAACAAAGGAGGAATTCGTGCTACCAACCTTCATCGGCGCCGAATTGCTCACTTTAGCGGACTGGATTGCAATGAGCCCCGTCCCCGAAGTACCTCGTCTTTTCAAGCATGAAAATGACATAGGTTGGGATGCATGGCACCTATGGGCACCGTTTTGACCCACCCAATTGTACATGCCCTTTATCTATACGCAAAGAAGAACCTCCCAAACCACTATGTGCAGAATCTGGTCTCTCTCTACCGTTCAGTCTTCAACGTGTTGGACAGGTCTCAAACGTATTATGAACCTGAGGGTGAGGCAATTCAACAACCGGAAAGACGAGTCCGTGGGGATTTTAAGTGCGACTGTAAACAGGCGAAAAGGCTACTGTTCCTTAATAGCTTCTGGGAAAAACTGGTAAATATTTTCTCCCAAGTTCGGTAAGGATCCTGACGGGATGTGCATTGCACACCCACTGTTGAACTATGGATGTCCTCCGCCTGATCCGATTCAGAGGTATATCAAACTGATGCACCTCCTGGGAAAACAAATTTTGTACTGGAAGCCCGAAGCAGTGTCAATAAGAGACTCCTATACTCTAGAGGCTCATCGATTTTATGGCTTGGTGGGTCTCAGCGCCCGTCAATATGGCCCAGGACTGCACATTTTCCTATTTCATCAAACCCAGCATTCTGAACTCAGGAAATCTGGTTGGGGTGTCAACCGAGGGGGGGAGACGCATGCACCACCCTCATAAAAGAACTACAGAGCACACACCAACATATTGGTTCAGTAGGTGCCCACTGGAATACTGGATTGTATAACGTGGGGAGCACGGGTCCTGGGCCTGTGGTTCTTACGTGAAGAGGTGCCGTACAAGCACTTTGATCTTCTTACTCTACCTTCATTTTGAAGAGAGCCTGCCTGTGTTAGCCCTTACCCTCTTCCTCCTCCCATGTGGATTTGCTAGCCCATACCCTCTTCCCCCTCGAACATGGGTTCGATGCTCAGCTCGCCAAGTTGCCATCACCATCTACGCCCCTGATTGGAGAGGTGTCAGGCGGCCAGGTGCAGGACAAGAGGAGCGCCAGGAAACGGCGGCCCAGCCGGCCTTCGGAAGGGGGCCCTACTGCAGGCACAGATGTACTCCACGTTGACTCTTGGTGTCTGGTTTATGACGCGGATGGACGCGAGGAGATGTCCTTTGAGGTGTCAATTGAGGAGGTGTCCTTTGCAACCAAAAGAGGCACTGCATGACACAAACTAGACCCTGCAGCACCTTGTGATTTCGCTTCAAATACAATTTGCTGATCCTTTTCAACCCTCAATCTTTTCTGTGCTCCAGTAGCACACTGGGATACCTACGGGAGTGGCAGCTCCCGCTGCATCTTATGGTCTCAGAATACGCTTACCCCAACTACGTGTTATGTCCGCTACCACACTGAGCTTCGGGACAATCCTAGCACTGGACTGCTCTGATTCCTGATTCCGAGAGCTCTCTCAAGTGCCACCTGGTGAGAAGACTCTGCCAACTTACCAAGGTCTGGAAAAGAAAAAATAAAAGAGACCCTGTAGCTGCTGCTCAGCCTGTTATTGGCACCCACCCCCCTTGTCTAGTAAGAACCCCTGCCCAGTAAGCGGGGGCGGGGGGGGCGAGGGAACCGTCAATTTCCATTTTCCAAATTCCCTGAGAAGGTCAATATCGAGGTTATCCTGTGTGTTTGCTGATTGGATGAGGGAGTGTTGTTGGTGTATTGCTGTGTATCTCAGCTTTCCTGCATGGAAGGCACCGCACTGTACCTTGTATCATGCAGAACACTTAGTTTTTCACAATTTCAGCCATGAATATCGATCGTATTGACATCTATCCAGTTGATGCTGTTGTCAATTTCCAACGTTCAAACGGCAGTGTTGTGTCTGCCAGGATTCTGGCCCCTCAGAGCGTGGTGCCAACTACCGGACCAGCACATGCGATATTGTACTTGACTCGCGATGTTCTCGAGGCCAAGTGTCTTTGTTTTTTCTGGAGGGCTTTTTCTGCAGGGCGTGTTTTCCTCAAAACGTGCCCTGCCTGAAGTTCCCCTGCAGCCCATTTTTTGCCATTGCATTGCCTTATCCAGCTCAGGCAGCCATGAAGCCCCGTGCAGTCCTGGAGATAGATGTATCCCGAAAACTGAAATTTGTGTATCTGTACCTCTTGGATGTGTGTATCATGTGTGTATCCCAACTTTCAAGAGTGTGTATCACATGTGTGCCAACCCTTTTCTCATTCCGGCGTGCACTTTTTGCGCTTCTTTTTAGACATCATTTTAAGCTAAGAACCCTTTGCTGCACAGATTTACAAGCGGGTAGTTGTAGCTCAGTTGGTGGGGCACTGCTCTGCTGAAGCCGTTGAGCGTTACTTCAATTCCTGGCATGCACACTTGTCAATTCCTAGAATGCACACATGTCAATTGTGCTATGTTCCACATGTGTGTCCAACCCTTTTCTCATTTTGTTTGCTGTGGGGGATGGCCAAGATCTCGTTTCTCGCCTCATGGATTTCATGTACCACATGTGTAACCCAGGCATCTGAAGTGTGTATCGTGTGTGTATCCCGGAAAAAAGGTGTGTATCTCGCGCTAGCGGTGATACGCACTATCCCCAGGACTGGCCCCGTGCCGCCCGGGCTTCTGGTGGGTGCCCTCCCCTGTGGAGAATATGAAACCCGGTCCCATCCTGGTGACTTTCAGCCTAGCTGGAACACGAAGCAGAATGTGACCCGAGACTGCACTCCGCTGCGCTGCGCTGCACTGCACTGCTATCCCCCCCTTGCGCAAGCACTGTCTTGTCTAAGCACATGAGCACGTGTTACTGTCTGTTTGATGGAATCTTCTGACCACGGTTTTTATGGTCCGAAATGTACCATTACGCGATTGTGCTTCGCTTGTAGAGGGAAAGGGGGGCTTGATCATGCTTGTGGTAGTTTTTCCTGCTCATACCAACATTATGCTTGCAATTGCAACCAGATGATGTCCGTTTTGGTGTGATTATCAGTCATGCCTCATGTTGCTACACCTGGCATGGCTGTTACGTACATCGTAAAGCCTGCCCCAAAGGGCAAGAATGTGCAATTGTTCAAGATGAGGCGCAAGGCGGGAACGGGCTTCTATTCCACAGCTCCTGATGGCCCTGATGGGTAGTGAGGACCTCCAGAACTTGCTGAAATGTGCCTGCACATTGTGTTGTAGTGCCCTGTTGCGACAAATGTGCTTAGGGTGATGCATGGGCAAGTTTCCGGTGACAAACGTTCTTTTGGTACCGCCTGTAGCGCGCAAGCACGAGCTTGTCTAAGCACGGGGGCCCGTGTTACCGTTGTTTTGATGACCTTCAGGGTCTTGCGCAAGGGGGGGGGGGATAACGTGGTGGGTTCTGTGTGAATAAAGATTTCCAAATCACCTCATTGGTATTGCATAGAATCCATGAATGAGCAGGGACCCACCAGTTTTGCTTGGCGCTGTGCCCCCTGCTGACAACCATTGCAAATGGATGCAAACGCATTTGGCATCTACAGCGCAAATTCAACACTACCCAAAACAAAAGCAGTTGCAGCAATGCAGCTGGTGCACTGTAGATGTCGACACATCCAAAGAATTTTGTGTCTGTGTTGAATCATCATGGAATAGGCACTCATGAGCCTGACTGGGGCGATACAAATATTTCTTGTCCAGAATAGACATATGGCACTGGGGAGTACCAATGCCCGTTTCTTTTGGCATCTCTTTTTGAAGGAGACGGACCAGGAGCTGCATCTAAGGGCCGAGGGGAGTGTGCGGTGGCGCAGGTAACTGCTCAGAGCATGCAATGCACAGGGCGCAGCCTCCCGTCATCACCACATGACATGTTGTGATTTCATCCCCCCCCCCCCACTTGGTCGGACTCTGGGAGGGGGAACATAACCCGACAACAAAACCAATTAAGCCATTTCCTTGGTTTAATTGTTTTACCACATTCACTCATTTCTGTCATACATTTTTGGCCGGTTTAAGGCCATCTTCATTTGAATGGCCATTATACCCGCCCCATGATCGCCCCAACACAAAACTGCGCGCCATGATCCAGGTACCTATAATGAGCAGGGGAAAAACAATTACCTTAGAATGATATTTTTTTGGATCAACGTTGAACTATCAGTCTCGGCCCAGCAGCGAACCTTCCTGAAACGATCTCAAAAAGTGGCTCCAACCCTCAACGTCCACTTTTCGTGTCCGTTGAAAATGCGGAGGGGCAGAATTCGTTTTCATCTGAAATTTGGCTGTCCAGTGTGTAGCATATGCGGATACAATGCTCTTCACACCAGGCGCCATTGCACAGGGCTGAGCGGCAGCTGCAGCCTGTGTAATTGTGGTGAAACCGTTAAAGCCTCAGGCACCAGGTCTCTAGAGTTTGCGGCACAAAGACTGCGCTTAATGGGCAGAACTGACGCCTTGGTCCGAGGAACCACAGACCTTTTGCAGCAGATAGTATGACCCCGTGGCGTCATTTCATCTGCCTAGTCTTTTTCCCCTCCAATGAATGATGCACTGCCGCCCCCTTCGGATCCTACTGCAGCCTTTGAGACTTCTGCCAGATCCTTCACGCTGGAGATCTTCCTGGACTGGATGCCCTTGACTGCCAGCAACTTCATCCAGTTGGCAAAGACGGGCTTTTAAGATGGTCTGCACTTCCAGCCCGTTATCCTCGATTTCGTGGCTCAATTTGGATGCCCCCTTTCCCGCAATGCCAAGGAGCTGAAGAAGGCCGGCACTGGTGGCCCTGAGGCGGGCTCACAGTTCCCCAATCTGGCCACAAAGGAGATCATGCACCTACTGAACCAATATATTGGTGCGTGCTCCGTAATTCTTTTATGAGGCTGGTGCATGTGTCCCCCCCTCCTCGGTGGACATAGGTTGCCGTGCATCCCGACCTATGTCATTTTCACGCTTAAAAGGACAAAGTACTTCTGGGACGGGGCTCATTGCAATCCAGTCCGCTAAAGTGAGCAATTCGGCGCCAGTGAAGGTTGGCAGCACGAATTCCTCCTTTGTTGATCGGCAAAAAGGGCACCCTTCATTGCATTGTGGACCGTGAGGGGAAGGCTTCAATTGGGGGTCTTTGTAAAAGGTGCGGACATCCATAGTAGTGAGGGCGAGTAATCACCCTCATGCATGCATTCATCTCTTTCAGCAAGATACCCCCCCCCCTTGAGATGCACACACACACTGTGCGTTGTCGTCTTCATAGTGCAAAGTCGGTGGACTGAATTTTGCAGTAGCCTCAGCATGTTCACTGCAGATCCCACACAGATCTCCCCGGAATATTACCAATGGTTGCGCATGAGCCCCAGCAGCAATCCCCATGAGGTAGATGTGCTGCTGAGTTCCGGTGTGGAGAGCTTGTTCAACATCCGTTCATCTATTCTGCCCCATCATATCATGCCCTTTGGGATGTTTCTGCCCTCGTCTTGGTGTTTGTCTGGTTAGTGGTTTCTATTTTCTCTCAATAATGGCAAGCCCGATCACCGCATCGTATCCAGACTACAAATATTTCAAAGAAGACCCAAACTATCGCCACTGCTGCCTCTGCGACGTGGAGGTCTCCGAGAACCCCACGTCGTGGAGGTGGCATGTCCGGGGGAAGCGGCATAAACAGAAGAAAGAGAAGCTGAAGGTGGAGGAGGCCTCATCCGCAAAACCAAAGAAGGCGTCACCAAAGGGAGCAGGGAAGCGAAGACAGCGTAGTTCAAGTGTCAGCAGCAGAACGGGCAGCAAGGAAAGCCCAAGGCTGAATCCAAGTCAACCGGAAAGTGATAGAAGGCCATCATCTTCTTCGGACCATGGTGGCAGGGCTCTGATATTTGTATGGAGGAGCCCTCCACGGAAGCATCGACCAGAAGACAAACGGCGCAACAGTAGGCAGAGGTCACCATCTATCGAGAGTTGGTCTATGGGGAGCAGATCACCATCCCCTGCGGGAGCAGCACAAAGCCGTCAATCGGAACGTGATAGAAGGCCATTATCTCCTTTGGACGATGGTATGTTTGGTGGCAGGGCTCTGATATTTGTATGTTTTGTTCAGCTTCGAAGCTAGGCGAGCAACAACACAGGGTCTTCATGGTGAGGCTCTTTGGAGCAGAGAGGGACAAATTTATGTGCATCGTTGAAGAATGGACTCATTTATGTGCATCCATGTGCATCGTGGTAATCAGTGAGTAGCGGTCAACCGCTTTGTCCTCAGGCCGCACTGGTGTCCCGGCTGGGGAGTATCATGCAGGACGCCAGAGAACAGACTCATCAGAGACAAGAAGCAGGAAATCTGAACGCCGCTGGAGATCGCCCTCATGCAGCCACCAACCAGACCATGGCAAAAGGATGAGCGTGCCCAGTATGTGTGCCGCCAGGGGGCCAGAGAATTTTTAGTGTGTGTCCTACCCTAGGGTGGGTCTGTGAGCATTTTAGGCTGGGTGGGCTTCCAGGTAGGATAGGCCATTGTGGAAGATTTCGGGGCGGCGCCTGGTCAAAGCATTTTTCCTGTGGTGAGGCATTTTGCCTGTGGTAGTTGGGTGGGTGAATGTCCAATAGGATTAGTTGGCTTGGGGTTTGCCAAACGTCTGGGTGGGTTGGTGCACAGTAATGAGCTTCGGACTTGGACAACCTTGCCAATGCCAACCCTTCTGCTTGCCAACAGGGGAGAGGGCTGGCCAAGCCGTAGGCCTGAACTTTCCAAAATTGTTGCTTGCTGATGCCTCTTCTCGTTGGACATGAGTATGCATCTCAAAATCTCTGCAGTATTCTGTGAGTAGAAGCAACGGCCTGGCCAGCCACAAAAGGCGCCGTTCAGTGCAGGAAAAGTAGTCTGTGAGTAGATGCAGATGCAGATGCAATGAAGTCTAGCGTCAAGAACTCTGAATTTTGATTCATTTAATGATTTCATTCAGCGTTGGTGTTGTTGATAGATAGTCAGCTTCAGTTTTGGAGAACCTGTGGGGTTCACATGTGAATTGTTTTGTGTGTGGCGCTTGATGTTTTTGCATGCTTTGTTGATGATTTGATTTGTATGGTTTTTAAGCAAGATGGTACGATATTACAGCAATCGGCAGTGTGCCTGAGCAATCGTCAGTGTGCATGGATCATCATCAATTCTGCCTGAGCAATCACCAGTGTGCCTGAGCAACCACCAGTGTGCCTGAGCAACCACCCTTGTGCCTGAGCAACCGCCAGTGTGCCTGAGCAATCTGCAGTGTGCCTGAGCAATCGCCAGTGTGCCTGAGCAATCACCAGTTTGCCTCAGCAATCGCCAGTGTGCCTGAGCAATCGCCAGTGTGCGTGAGCAATCACCAGTGTGCCTGAGCAATCACCAGTGTGCCTGAGCAACCACCAGTGTGCCTGAGCAACCAGCCATGTGCCTGAGCAACCACCAGTTTGCCTGAGCAATGGGCACTGTGCCTGAGCAATCACCAGTGTGCCTGTGCAATCACCAGTGTGCCTGAGCAACCATCAGTATGCCTGAGCAACCACCAGTGTGCCTGAGCAACCATCAGTTTGCCTGAGCAATCTCCAGTGTGCCTGAGCAATCGCCAGTGTGCCTGAGCAAACACCAGCTTGCCTCAGCAATCTCCAGTGTGCGTGAGCAATCACCAGTGTGCCTGAGCAATCACCAGTGTGCCTGAGCAACTACCAGCGTGCCTGAGCAACCAGCCATGTGCCTGAGCAACCACCAGTTTGCCTGAGCAATCCCCAATGAGCCTGAGCAATCGCCAGTGTGCCTGAGCAATCACCACTGTGCCTGAGCAACAACCAGTGTGCCTGAGCAATCACAAGTGTGCCTGAGCAACCAGCCGTGTGCTTGAGCAACCAGCAGTGTGCCTGAGCAATCGCCAGTGTGCCTGAGCAATCACTAGTGTGCCTGAGCAATCGCCAGTGTGCCTGAGGAATCACCAGTGACCTCCAGATGGGTTACCTTGTCAACTCTCTATTTGTTAAATTTTGTCGAATGACGCTGTTCGTCGGCAGTACATCGTTGAGGTCCGTTCGAGATGGCGTTCTGGTAGACCATTTGGCTTCAATACCTTGGTAGAGACCATCGCAGAAGCCTACATGGCGTCTGGATACCAGGTCGAGGAGGTACAGAACGCATCGAGAACGACATCTGATACCATGAATCCTGTGGTCTCAAGACCCCTGCGTATGATGCTTCTGCCGACTTCCACTTCAACGTTTCCTTCCAACCCTATGCCAACACCACACGTCAACCCCATGCCGACTGCAGCTGCAGCTCCCATGGCTTCGACTGTGCCAGAGCCAATGAACCTTGATGCAATTGCCAAGCTCCGGGAAGAACTACATGCCTACATTGGTGAACGTCGTAATGAACGGTTCGGACGCCAAGATGGTCGGCAAGATGGTCGAGAAAGTAGGCGCTGCTACAATTGTGGCGAACAAGGTCACTTGGCCCGCGACTGTCCAAGGCATCGACCGCCAACCCGAGAACGAGAGCGTAGAGAATCAAGGTCGAACACGCCGCGAAGAGATCAGAGTTGAGACAGTAAGGGACGGTTTCGATCCCGCTCCAAAAGGAAAGAAAGGCCCACAACGGCCTAGGAGACATCTGCGAAAACCTTGTGGTGGACGTCCTCGAGAAGAGCTGAACACCACCATCAGTACCAATAAACCCGAAAGGATTTCGACACTTGGGGGTGTCAACGTCGAAGGAACCGATCCTGAGCATGTGGCTCTGTTCACGGTTCGAGGGCGCATTTGCGCATATCGTGAGGACTCCTTTGACTTCAGCGTAGAAATATTAGTCGACTGTGGAGCGACCAGTGACTTCATGTCAATGCAGACTGCAGAGAGGGCGAGACTTCCCCTGTATAAACTGAGAAACCCTGGACAGGTCTTAACAGCCGCAGTTGTCCAAGTCGAAGTACGATACTACACGTGAGCCTATGCTCGAGTTGGTGAACTTGTATTTCGACATCACTTCAAGGTCTTGGAAATTCTGCCGGATGTGGTGCTTGGACTACCATGGCTTCGAAGCTATTATCCAACTGTCAACTGGAAGGAGCGGTACGCAGACATACAACATGGTTCGAGTTCGTACCGGTTGTCTTTTGATGAATCAAGACATTCCACCCAGCTGCAGTTTCAAGCCGCTTCGAAGTTGGACGTTCTTTCGATACTATCATCCAGTGCCTCGAAAGCGAGTCCGGTTGAAAATCCTACCCCACATGCCAAGGAACGCCCCGACCTACACTCGTCGACACACGTCCAGCACGGTGCTGACATGTACGATGAGTCCGAAACGAAAGATGGTATCACCGATGAGGAGTGCAGCGATATGGAGATTGAGTACATTTCGTTGCCAAAACTCAAAAGAGAGATCCGTCGAGCTGATCTCACGGGGGATCAAGTATTTCTGTGCTGCATGCCTCTACCCGCAGTGCCGGTCGATCAAATGTATCAGATGCAAGCAAGTGATGACAATGACGGGCTTGACCCCGTTCGACGCAACCTGCCCATTCGACTACACAAGTGGGCGGACCTCTACGACCGGGAGAAGGCGGAGTATGGAGACCTACCTCCGCATTGACCTGGTAGAGATCATCGGATACGCCTCAATTTGGAAGACAATCCACCGTGGGTGCACGCTTACAAAATGGACCCAAGTCACCTAGATGAACTTCGACGACAATTGGACAAGTTGCATCGATCTGGTCGGATCAGACCATCCTCAAGGCCATACGAAGCGGGTTGCCTGCTGGCGAAGAAAGCGAATGGTAAATGGCGTATGTGCGTCGATTACGAGCGTTGAATACGCGAACTGTTTGAGATCGGTATCCTTTACCATCGATCCAGTCCATCTTGAGTACACTGGGGGGTTCCGCCGTATTTTCGAAGATCGTGTCAGTGGGTTTTACCAGATCCGAGTCCACGACGAAGACATCGAGAAAACCGCCTTCAACACACGATTTGGCGGCTTTGAGTGGGTTGTTATGCCCTTTGGCCTCTGTAATGCGCCATCGACGTTCCTACGCGTCGTGAATGATGTCCTTCGAGACCAATTGGGGATCTTTGTCTGGGTGTACATCAAGGACATTCTCGTCTTCTCAAAGGATGCGGATGAACACGAATGACATCTAGATTTGGTAAATGCACCACTCCGTCAACACCGACTGTTCCCCTGCAACGATAAATCCACATTCTTCCAGAGTCGAGTACCACTCTGTGGATACATCATCGACAGACACGGAGTACACATGGACCCCGAAAAGATCAAGGTCATTCCAGGTTGGCCTCCGCCCACTACGGTTCATGAAGTTCGACAATTCATCGGGTTGTGTGGATTTTACCAGCAGTTTGTCGAAGGGTTCCAAGCTGTCGCAGCCAATCTGACCGCAATGTTTAAGTCAGACTTCGAGTGGGAGTGGACGACCGTACATCAGGCTTCCTTCCTCAAGCTGCAGCAAGCAATGATCAATGCGACACATCTCAGTGCTATCGGCCCCCGACAGCCGTATCACTTGTACACGGATGTATCGAAAGACTGCGTGGGTGCCACGCTAGCGCAGCGATACGCCCATGGGAAGTACAAGGGACATCTTTGACCTATTGCCTTCATGTCGCAGAAAATGCAACCTGCCGAAACTCGATACCCCATTCGACAACAGGAGCTGTTGGCCATCGTGTTAGCCTTGAAGCAGTGGTTTCATCTACTTGGAGGACCACAGCAGGTGCACATGCACACTGACCACGAAAGCCTTTGTTATCTCAAGATATGCCCTCGACCGCTGCCACCTTGACAAGCACGTTGGTCCCAGTTCCTCGAAGAATACAACCTTACGTTGTGGTTTGTACCGGGCCTCCAGAATCCAGCAGCGGACGCCTGTTCCCGGCTGACTTCACGACAGTTGATGGACATCGAAAATGCCACACGTACATGGGCCTTTGGAATACCCTTGGTGGAGAATCGGGCTTCACCGGAAGGAGAACCTGTCGATGAGTTCCTGCATGTACTCAAGGACTCGTTCTCACACAACGAAGTGTGGCCCCAGCCGTACGACCACCTGTACGTTTCGCTTCGAAGCGGACGCTCCGAGGGGAAGGAACCAGATGTTTACGAACATGTGGCACCAGCCCTCCAATTAGACACCGAACCCGCCGTCGAGCCAGAGGACCTGGAGCCAGTGCCATCCGACGAAATCCTGGCTGGGAATTCACATCAACCAGAGGTACATTCCGACGATGCTGGCAACGAGCCAAACATGCCTGTTGACACTGACGACCTTCCCGACGTAGGCATGGACCGCCCTCTTCGAGTCAAGTTTGGCAAATAACTTGGATATGCTCCGACCCTGGCGCAACTGATCCGATGTCGACGTCACCGAGACAGCACACTACAATCAGTCTCCTTGCCTAAGGTTGGGCCGAACACACCGTACCTGTCGAGTCTGAAAGGCACGAACCGCCGAGTGCACCGACACTATCAGTGCAAGGATTAGACTTCGACAGCTGTGTGGGCAGCAGCCTATCGAGAAGACCCACATACGAGACACATCTACGAAGTCGCGGTTTGAAGCCCTGCGGCACGACACCAACTCCGTGATGCCAAGTTGTCCTTCGATGATGGCAAATTCTTCCATTTGTCGACGATGGGCAAGTGTGTGCTTGTCCCTCGAACGCTGGTGACCTCGATTGTGGAGATGTATCACGAGTCGGAGTTCTTTAGACATTCGGGGGTACTTTGAACCATGGCACTGATCAAGTGCGACTACGTTTGTTCACATCTCCGACATTATGTCGAGCGGTACGTCTTAAGTTGCGATGAGTGTCAAGCGGCGAAGTCACGGCGTGTCGACACCGCCAGAGTGCCTAGACCATTACCGGTGCCCGACACCAAATGGCATAGTGTATCCATCGACTGGGTTTCAGGATTGCCGCCGACCACTAGGGGCCATGACGCCATCATGACTGTGGTCGACCGATTCTCCAAGCGTGGAATGTTCATCCCCTGCTGCAATAATATGACAGCCGAGGACCTTATCTATGTGTTCCTGCGTGAAGTAATTCCACTTAGAGGGTGCCCTCGACAAATTGTTTCCCATCAAGACAAGCTGTTGGAGTCCCAAGCGTGAAAGGAGTTGTCTCAGCGTTTCAAGATTGAGATGCACCAAACAGTAGCAAACTGTCCTCGAGGCAATGGCCTAGCGGAGCGCAGCAACCAGTCGATCCTCCAGCGCTTGCGTACATACGGCATCTTTGGCAACAACGAGTGGGATGTCGACCTTTTGTTCGCTGAGCTTCACTTTAACAACCTGACGTCCAATAGCCTTCGGCTATCCCCGTTCGAGATAGATGAGGACGTACACACCATTTTCCATTGGATTGTTCCCGAATGACTTCTCATGCACATGAGTGTTCGACCATGAATGATTACATGCAACGGGCTGAGCGTACCTTCGATTCTGTGCGTGCAATGCTTGCGAAGGAACGTGGATGCCAGATGCATGTAGTCCTACAAATGGAACGACAGATTCGAGTGCCTGAAGTGGGGGAACGATGGCGGGTGTTGGTGCCGGAATATCGACATAAAGGGAAACTCGATGTTGTCTGGTGCGGCCCTTACAAAGTTCTCGAGGTACTGAGGAAGGGCGAGAATGTTAAACTGGACATCTCTGCCCCCTTCGATGGGTTGCGAGTTTTCAATCGAGACAGCATAAAGCCCTACATCCTTCGAGAGGAACAGCCAGTGTGGGTATTCCCGATGCCACCTGTCAAAACCGGGGACTCCCCACAACTTGTCAAGATCCTGGCTAGATGTCGAGTGATACCTAAAAAGCGCCGCACGTTCCTGTACCGTTGTGAATGGGATGATGACACAGGGTCTTGGGAGGCGAGTAAAGCTCTAGAGGAGGATCCTGTGTACCTTGAGTTCCTTCGACTCCACCCTGGATAACCTCACTCCTCTCTGCAGCGTGGCTTTTCAAAAAACTCATGCGGGTTTCCGGGTCGACAACCGGAGCGTCCGCCTACGGTACTACTTTCAAAACGCCCCGAACTTTCTCTCGACCTCCACCTTCTCCAGCATCACCATCGAATGTCATCCATGTTGACGAGATCAACGACACTACCCGTGAAAATGGCGATGGTGCCGAAGCCCCAGCGACATCAACCTCAGCTCGCCCCTGTCGATCGGTAGCCTCAGTGCCCAATCGACCGAGTCGGACCGCTGGATCCGTTCTCTGCGGCGAACTACAGTCAATCGGCATACGCTGAGAGCTCGAAAGGAAAAGGAGGCCCCTCGTCGAAAGGAGGCAAGGGAGGTGTGTCCTCTCGCGAGGAGTTTGCAGGAGTGGCACCGAGTGGGCGAGTCATCATGTCAGAAGCCACCACAGGCTTGGAAGTGCTCCAGCGAGCCCTGGCCGGCTGGCCTGTCCTGCAATCGACCAAGGGAGGAGAGCCCCCGACCCGCATGCACCCGTAACTTTGCAAGCTGTACGGGCCCCCGCCCCCAGGCTATGCAGAATACTATCCAGGACACTGCTCCAGCCTCGAAAAGTCTGATACACACTCGGATTCTTCGAATGAATGGGTTCATGAGGAATGGTTCAATTCTAATGAAGATGTCGCTTGCTATACGGGGTACGACGACTGATCTGCCTTCCTCTGTTCAGCGTCCGGATCGGTTGACATTTCTTGGACATCGAGGCCGAGCACCTGGACATCGAGGCCATCCAGGAACGGACCGTCATGTGGAGGAGAGCCGAATACCGGAGAGCAGAATACTTTCAACTATAACAACAACAACGACGCTGCCCCCAACGACTGGGTCCACCAATCCTGGCAGTCGAATGCCCCGAGAACGCAAGCTCCCATTCGAACGAACCAGTCCGACTCCTACTACTACAATGACGACAATGAAGCCTATTGAGATCTACCTGATGCCTGGTCCAACAACAGGACTATGCGTACGCCATGCAGAGTTGGTCCACCCCACCGCCCAGTTACGATACTGTGCCGAAACCAGAATCGCTGTGGCAAGTATACAATATGCAACAATACAACCATGAAGTCAAGACCATCGATCAACTCCGACACCTGGGCACGTTCGGAAAGAAAGACGATCCACTTGCAACGGAGTACATCAAGCTGGAACCATCGGTGCTCACCATCGCGTCCAGTGCCATGGCTGGTCAACTACGAAACCACGTCTTCCTGAGCGAACGCCATGCCGCAGTTGTGACGAACACGAATGCCGCTATCACAGAATTGAGCAAAACCATCAACATCGACAGCTGGGGTCGAACCGCGCCGTTTCCCTACGATACGCTGCGAAGCGCGCCTGACACATCTTTCGATGAGCATGGGAATGCCGGTGGCAAGCCGAGCTACCAGTGGTATACAAAGATCGAAGTGACTTGCCAGAACTTTTGAAAGACCCTTGTCGACTGGCGGCGCTACAGCGAAGAGCTCGACTGGAGATTCTGAAACAATCTCTCCGAACGTGAGCTGCGGACCCAAATTGCTCGACTCAACCGCATGCATCGAGAGATCTCAGGGATCGACGACCTGATGCACGTCACCAATGGAATGGACCTGATCTTCAGGTACCGACGCCTCTGGACAGTGGACAAGATGAAACGAGTAGCACCCGTTGCCGTCTCGATCCTTGGAGTCGTTCGACAGCTCCAGAAGGTTTGCCAGAGGAACGACTGGCTGTTCGAAGATCGAGCCCCCTTTCTCGCGTAGAAGTTCGATTTGCTTCTTCGCCGACACCAGCTGCGAGGCCTACGAGGTACCACTCGTCTTGCATACAAACGATATGGGTGCGCTCCACATCGAACACAGGACCTTGTAGTCCAACTGCAGGAGTACTATCGACTCCGAGAATCGACCGGACCCTATGCGTACAACGCCGTCGCACCAGGTGCCCCCATCGACCTTGTCCAGCAGGCGACGATTTACAAGACTGGACCTGGACAAATCGAATACCACGTCTTCGATAAGGAAATCAGACGAGTTGCTCGCCTTCACTCGACCAATGAGGAGTACGTCAACCTCTTTCCTTTTGTGGACGCCGCCGAATTGGTTTCACGCATGGGTACCCTGAAATACCTCCTGTCCCCCTTCGAAGGCGGATACGAAGATGGACGACGTTGGCGTCGAGCGGTCAAGTTCCGAAGGGATGCCTACGCCGATGATCAAGAGCAGATCGAGTCCAGCGACTCGCCTGCGAGTGACCCGTTCGATCCCGGACCCTGTCGACTACCGCTTTTTGCTGCGAGATTCGAACGTCTATCGGCACCACTTCAACATCCCGTTCTTCAAGTACCTCACGCCGATACATGACGACTTCAAGGCTGCCCATCGACGCAAGGTCAGCTGCCGAGACCAGGTCCTCCAAGCGGTCATTGTCGACAAGGCTTCGAGCCTTGTGACTGCAGAAGCGGTTCGATTCGCTCTGCAGAGTGCTCACGCCGATGGCCAGTATGTGCATCAACACCTCGGTCGACTCCAAGAAGAAAGCTCTCGAACCGACATGCTTGAGGTCATTGACCGATATGCCCTCGGCCCTGGAGTCGATGACGTCAGTGCCATCATCGTTGTACGGAGAGTTTCGATTGCTGACACACCGTGGTGGCGAGTCCTATACGCGAACTGATCAGTTCTACCACAGCATGGCCGCTGGTACTGGTTCGAAGCAAACCTATTGATGGTCCACCGATCACATGACGCGTTCCCCTTCGAAGTCACTAATCGAACGGATTTGTGGAAGGAGGACGTTTGGGAGGCGTCGAATCTTTGAGATTTCTATGCGACAAAGGCACAAACATTGGTACCGGGACAATTTCGAGCGCTTGCCCGTGAACATGTCTTCGTATTCCAGTACAAGTGCCCCGTCGACGGTCGGCCTGGTGATCCCAACCTTCGATTGCTCAATTATCGATCTGGCATCCTGATTCAGAAGCATGCCCTCGAAAGTGACATTTGTCGACACTACACGGGTCATGACACCTTCAAGTTCATGGCTGGCGTCGAGACGCTGAAGGAAGTGCACGAAGTATGTCGACTCCAAGTGCACCGCTCATCCACGTTCGAGTGGGGCACGGACTGCTAAGGCGACAGTCGGAACGCCAAGTAATGGCTGATTTGACAGTCTGGATGCCAAGTAATGGCTGATTCGACAGTCTGGATGCCAAGTGATGGCTGATTCGACAGTCAGGACGCCATTAATGGTGTCGACTGCCTTATCATGCCCTGTCGAATTGACAGATGTATAGGCCTGTTGGTTGTTTGTCTGCTGGGCACTCGGCTTCGATAGCTGTGCCCAATGTTATGGTATTTCGACGGGCCCACAGCCTTGCTGTGGGTAGCGCCCGTGCAGTGTGCCTGGCGAAGTTGTCTTCTGCAGCTTCCGCCAGGACACAGCCGTGGCAGAGTCGAACACGGTGTATGAATGAGGTGCTGACCACAGATATACCATGTACTGTACCTCAGTGTGTGGGTTTCGACCACTATTATGCTTCAGTGGCCGGCACATGTCGAGGTCCAAAAAAACATTTTTTCTGGGCCTGTCCTTCGGGTTCGACCATGTGACGCCCACCCAGAGCAATGAGACCTCTTCGAGGTCTCAAGGGGGGGGTATTGTTATGGCTTCGAACAGCAGCAGCGCAGCGAGGGCGCGAGTCGCAGTCGCAATCGCACTGCAGCCTGTGAATACTTAAGAAGCATCGAATGCCCGTTGCGTGAATGAAGTGCTGTATGATACTTCGATCTCTGGACGGGGCTTTTTTCTTCGAATTGGTGAAGTTTTTATGTATTGGTGCCCCGTCTAAAGATCCTGCGAGGTTCGTCGATTTGGAATTTGGAATTTTCTAGAAACAAGAGGAACAGGAGTACAAGAGAGTTCCCAAGCAACTAACCACAACAGTGCCTGAGCAATCACCAGTCTGCCCGAGCAATCACCAGTGTGCCTGAGCAACCAGCAGTGTGCCTGGGCAACCAGCAGTGTGCCTTGGCAACCAGCAGTGTGCCTGAGCAATCGCCAGTGTGCCTGAGCAATCGCCAGTGTGAGCAATCACCAGTGTGCCTGAGCAATCACCAGTGTGCCTGAGCAACCACCAGTGTACCTGAGCAATCACCCGTGTGCCTGAGCAACCAACAGTGTTTTTCATCTATCCTAAAACTGCTTGAAATCTGCATATTTCTTGACTGGAAATCAGCTCAAATGCGAGTCAAAAATGTGCTCCAAAACTGCACAGAGATATGCGAAAAAAAAGGCCTACAAAATTGCTCAACAACTCTTTGAAATGTGTGCCGATGTTTGTGCCGGCTGAACAGCTCTTTCTAAGTGAAATCAGCTTCCGTCTAGAGGTTTGGGTAACTAGGATGCTCCCCGAAAGGTTCGGAAACCCTTTGAAATGTGTGCCGATGTTTGTGCCGGCTGAACTGCTCTTTCTAAGTGAAATCAGCTTCCGTCTAGAGGTTTGGGTATGTAGGGTGCTCCCGGAAAGGTTCACAACTGTTTGAAATGTGTGCCAATGTTTGTGCCGGCTGAACCGCTGTTTCTAAGTGAGATCAGATTCCGTCTAGAGGTTTGGGTAACTAGGATGCTCCCCGAAAGGTTCACAACTCTTTGAAATGTGTGCCGATGTTTGTGCCGGCTGAACTGCTCTTTCTAAGTGAAATCAGCTTCTGTCTAGAGGTTTGGGTACTAGGGTGCTCCCGGAAAGGTTAAAAACGCATTGAGAATGGTATGGGTAAATAATGATTGCATTGGAACTTCGTTTCCTTGCTTAGAAGTGCCTGGGTGTCGTGCATTCAACGAACGTACGTGATTTTTGCGCAAAAATCACTGATGCTTGGTTTTTGTAAGTGAAATCAGCTTTCGTCTAGAGGTTTGGGTACTAGGGTGCTCCCCAGAAGGTTAAAAACGCATTGAGAATGGTATGAGTAAATAATGATTCCAATGCAACTTCGTTTCCTTGCTTAGATGTGCCTTGGTGTCGTGCATTCAACCAAACTGCGTGACTTTTGCGCAAAAAACACTTATGCTTGGTTTATGTAAGTGAAATCATCTTCCGTCTAGAGGTTTGGGTACTAGGGTGCTCCCCGAAAGGTTACAAACCCATTGAGATTGGTATGGGTAAACAATGATTGCAAGTTAGAAGGATAAAGGCATTAAGTAAAAACAGTGAAAAAGTTGTGAAAAAGAAGTGCAATCAGTGCATGCAGTTAAAAAAGATGGGATGCCAAGAGGTGCCATCCCGGTTGTGCCAATGCGCATTTTGGCTGTGGGGAACACTTATACGATAATAATTTCTGTCCAAGGTGGCAAATTAGAAGGAAGTGAAATCAGTGAAAAACGATCTGAAAAAGAAGTGGAATCAGTGCACGCAGTGAAAAAAGATGGGGTGCCCAGAGGTGCCATCCTGGTTGTGCTAATGCGCAATTTGGCTGTTGGGAACACCTATACGATAATGAATTATGTCCAACGTGGCAGGTTAGAAGGAAGTGAAATCAGTGAAAAAAGTTCTGAAAAAGAAGTGGAATCAGTTTTGTGACGAAGGGTCAGCTTAAGGATGACGGTGTCAGCACGATCCATGTTGTGTGGTATACGGCAATGGTGTTCCATATCTATACCATTCGGTACCTATCTTCTCATGTGCACTCCCGGTTTTAGAAAAAAAACCAATGACACACCTCGTGACATGCAAAATTCGCTTCACAAGGTGTGTCACACCTCTTCTTGAAACGTTTCGAATTTGAAGCAGATGAGAGGCACATGCATTCGGTGCCAAGTGTTGCCCGTTTGTCCTGAATGGTTTGAAATATGTTTTTGCTTTTCAGCAGGGTGTTTCTGGGTGTTTTGTTCCATGAACTGTTTGTGACACGCTTTTGGGACACGAATATGAGCGTCCCGGAGCGTGTCGCTGGCTGTCCCTCGTCTTGTACCTCTGCAGAGGCCTTTTGAAATCTTTTGCCATAGCATTTCCTCTTCAGAACAACAATGAAGCACATTTTTCAAAGTGGGATGCTTCAGATACACCCGCAGCCCCACACAGCACAGCAACAGCCAATTAGCATAGAGAGCACCATGTGTCATCTGCCATGTGTCAAAGTCTACAGTCTGACTGTCAACGTGGAGGTTGAAACACAAAAGGCACCTCAAATCCGAGTTGTGGAATTGCTTGGGACTGCTGGCCCTGTTGCCCGGTCCCAGACTGGTCCAGCATTCTCTGTAAATTGCTGTATAGCTGACATGAAGTATCCACTTTTTGCTGTAAACTTTTAAGTGTGTCTCTCAACTCACTTTGTGTTTCTTGGATTGAGGTCAACTGTTTCTGTATACAAGCCACAGCAGCCTCGTCAGTTGGTCTGCCAGAGCGGGAGGACAGCAGCTTCGGTTCAACAGGATGCTCCACCTTTAACGCAATGTCCGCAGGCTTTTCACGACACCACAGCAAAAGGAAGCCATAGGATCTTTGATTGGGTTTGATCTGAAGTTTGTCTCCACACCGCAAGTGTAGTAACATAGGCATGGTGCGACGTACATCAACCATTTAAGATTCCTTCCTATCCTGGACGGCCAGTCGTCGCTCAAAACCGATTCCCAATGCAAAAAAGGGAGCTTTGGTTGGCATCATGTTTGCTTCCAAAAGGAATGTTTTCTTCAGGCCGTACGGAAACCGAAAAACTGTTGCCGTCTCCATGCGCCCCTCAACACCCTCTTGTTTTACACAGAGTCTAATGTAGTCCCTGACCTGCTCTGAGAACCCATCACTCAATGAAAACCCGTCACCGGTATAACTCCACCTTGAAGCACGCTGCTTTCTTAGCAACTCCAGCAGCAAAATTTCAGTTCAATGAAAATGCTTACATGCACTGTGTGCTAAGGTTACCTCCCTTCCTTTCCATTCGCCTTTTGATTTCTCTGCCTCTTCCTCTTTCTCTGGCGCCTAATCTGCCTCTTCCTCTTGGTTGTCTGATCGTCTGAGCCTCTCATCTTCTGATCCGGACTGACTGGGTTCACTCAGTCCACTGAGGTGTTCGCCTTTAGGGCGACCTTCACTGGGGTGGCTGCCTTCGGGGATGTCAGGGCTGCCTTCACTGTGGTCGCTGCCTTCAGGGATTTCAGGGCTGCCTTCTTGGCTTGCGGGAGCCTGTTGACACAGAGCACCCTTGCTCGCTTGCGCATTGCAAGCTGTGGATTGCAAAAGAGCCAAGGCACGTCGTGCGACACGCGATTTACTTGTGTACAACTTGTCACAACGCGCTACAACATTGCACGTAGCTGCCAACACGCACCTCTGTCAGATCGGCAGATTTTGAAGCAAGGTGTGCATCAAGCGTTTCCGTCTGTGATTTGGTGGCCTCACTCGTGCTTCCTTTTGCGCATTCCTGACGCATCAAGAGTGGCCGCTCGTGAGACGTTGTGTGACGCAACAATGGCTTATCACAGCGCGACACAAAACTGCATATGTAAACCAGCGGGCAATCCGACGCTTCTGTGGGAGGGACCTTTTGTTTTTGATGGTTCTTTGGTTGTTTGCAATCATCTGACACATTCCACAGCGGCTGTGAAGGTAGAACATGGCAGAACCGATGACGGGCTGTGCGACGTGCTTATAACGTATCCCGGCGCAATGCAACACTGCATATGTGAACCTGCGGGTGATCCGAAGCTTCTGTGGGTGGGAGCTTTCGTTTTTGGTGCTTTTTTTGTTCTTTGGCATCATCTGACACATTCTAGAACTGCTGTGAAGGTAGAATACGGCATAGTCGATGACAAGTTGTGCGACGTGCTTATAACGTATCACAGCGCACCACACAGACTACAAGCAAAAGCATTTTCAAAATTAAGAACGGCAGCATACTTTCACTCATTTTGCATCTGCAAAAAGGTCAACAGTGTGTGTCAATTCTCCTGCACAAAAGGATCTGCGCAACCTGCTGGCATGTCGTGCGATACGCAAATGCGGATCACAGAACACACATCTGCGGGTCCTCAGTGTAGTGGCCTGAGCAAGTGCTTAAGCAATATATTGTGATACGCAGAATTACTAAACAAGAACGGATCAGACACAGTTTTTGAGTCTAGGAAAGCAAAACATGAGTAGGCCTGCAACACACCTTGTGAACCGCATATACGTGTCACAAGGTGTAGAACACGTAAAACCAAGCGCAGTGTTCTCACAGCCCCCGATTCATTGAAGACAAACTTCGAAAAATGTTCAACACACATGAAGCTTTGGATGTTGCATTGGATACCTCTCCGAGAAGACTACCAATACAGGGTAACGGGGAAAAACAGTAATGACACACATTGTGAAGCGCATATGCGCATCACAAGGTGCCTCACCGGGTATTTGTTGAAGAACATAGACCCAACATGCCGACAACATGGTGTATACGTATGTCATCGATCAAACATCCCAAGCTTGCATCATACCAACTACATCAGGGTGTATGAGGCCAATAGATTGACCTTTCGGCTTTTGAGGACAATTTTGGGAACAATACCTGCCTTAAAAGACTAGCTGGAAGGAAGCAAGGACGCACAGAGCATGGTGCTGCCAGACGACGACCGCCAACGCCACAAGGTGGGCTAGAAAGCTGAGTACACAACAAAGAGGAGCCGACACAAAAACCAAGACAGGGCACCATAAGACCACTAAGGGCGCAACGCGAACCAACAAAGCATGGCATCGGCGTATTAAGCCTACCTACCTGATTGCCTACATTTAGCTCACCCATCTGTGCAACGGAACTTTTCTTTTTCTCCTCTACACCGTAATGGCCACCTTCTGTCTTGCACCCTCCCTTGCCTGCTTCGCCTCGTAAACAAGTGTACACGACTGATCCTTCATAAGCAGAGGTTGGGTTTCAAATTTTGATATTTGTATAAGTATCAAACCCAACAGGATAATTGCAAAAGCTACAGGATTTCAGAAGCTTTGATATGATGAGCCAAGAGATAATGTTTCCAACCTTGTATTCTATGTCACCGATAGGCAACCAATTTTTGCCGCCAGTAAATGAAGAAAAGGCGGGGGGGATTTTGCAGCTGTGTTAGACCATGAGGTATGGTCCCCGGTCATCGGTCTCAAACTGGAAAGGTCTGGTGGACCACCAGGGATGGCTTCGAATGGAGAACCCACATGTATGCGTTGACTAACTTTATTCTTTATCCCCGAATGCCCTTTTCTGACCTCAAATGGTGTGCCACATGCGTCAGGGTAGACCTGCTCTAGGTGTGTGGTGTTGCACTCAGAAGCAGTACATTAAAATTAGTCAAATGAAATGTGAAAAGCATCGTGCGAATGCATGCAAGATAACACAAATAGCACTAGTTGACAAGAAAAATGCAACCAACTGGGTACCCGAGACTTTGTTCCACCGTGTAAAGTGAAGCAATCTTGTAGAGCACATCCAATATTCACGAGACATGTAGTTAACCAAGTGTCTCCCATTCCAACTCTTTGGCGACAAAGGCAGCAGCAGATTTGAAAACGGTACCCAACGGGCTACAATGAGCATTACAGCATGTTTCACTGCACGGGAAGCTTCCTCTAGGATTAGGGCGTACAACAAGGTAACAAATGTATAATCAGGGTAGCACAATAGTCCGACCATTTCAAAAATCGAGAAAATAGCTCACCGTAGGGATCAGAGGCAGCAAGACATGTTCGTTATGGGGCATCGTGTTTTGTATTTGCTTGAAACCCTTAGATTTGTTGCTTGTCTTTCGTCTCTTTGGCCAGAGTAGACGAGCATATACGTCAATGACCATTTCGCACAGCTCGATGTGAATACGGCATCTGGAGTGATCAATGTCAAAGTCAAATCTTTGACATACATGCTCACGTGATACATTGATTCAAGTTTAACCCTTTCATCTTTTGGTGTTGTAAAGTTCGTCTCAAGTAGCGTTTGCACAAACTTAGTGTTAATGGCAAAGATAGAGATTGTTTCCATATGGGTGATTTCTTCCTCTGAATTGTCTACCCCCCAGGCAAGCTTCAAGTTGAAGCACGTTCCTTGGCGAATTTTTGCCACCTTTCACATGTCTTTGAAACACTTGAATTAGAAAGCATGTTGGGAAGTGTGGATTGATCAGTCTGGTTAGATTTCTTTTCTGAACATAGCTTAAAATGTCTATGAATGTGTAAAGGAGTGCTGCGTGTGCACCTAGATAACACTTTGAGGACAGGTGGCCCTTTTGTGGTGCTCTGCTCACAACTACTGATCCGTGCACAACTCTTTCTTTGACTTCCGCTTCGTGGCACGTGATTGCATGTCATAGGCAGGTTGTTTCTTTGGTAGTTTTCGTATTTCATGAATGATCCCAAGGGCTTTCGGAACCACACATCTACGTGTTGCAGCCATGTTGTGTGAGGAGGCGGGGATTGTTGAGGCGATGCGGGTTGCGGGGGTGATATGAGTATTTTGCTGGGAACGTTTTGAGAAAGACGTGCAGGTTTGCTCAAAATTGAATTGTGATAATGGATTGCATATCAGAATCGCGTTACTTGACTGGTATGCGAAGCTGCAACACACAGCCAATGAAAGAAGCATCGGCTCAAAACTCACCCTGAAAGGGGAGTCTTCCGAGGACACCATCACCTCCATATCTTGTGCACATATTGGGAGTCAACATCAGACATGTATCCTGTACACGCAGATGCACAAGCTAGTAACAAGTGGCAAGCCACTAGATAAAGGGTTAGCCTTTTGGTCCCGCAGATGAACCATACAGGCTGAGTAAGGCCAAGTTCCAGCCGCCGTCCAGCGTTGCAGCAACAGAGGTATGGCCCTTCCAGCTTCAAGCCTTCCTGTTGTGGGAGCCGATACGGCGGCGGCTGCCCGCAGAGCGGTAGTACCCGCCGCTATCTGAAGTACCATGACGGCCCTTCAGCCTTCGAAAGAGAACTCTTCCATGAGCTGGACCGTCGTCAAGCAGCGCGGGAGTGCGAACCAGCATCCTGGAGAACGCTGGAGCGCCCATCAGTGCTCCACGGAAGACAAGGTCCTTACCGCAGTCACGCATACCGTGGTCAAGCGGCAAGAAAGTGCCTACCTGCGCCGAAGAAGATCCCGGAGTACCGACCAATACTCCCGACTCTAAAGTAGGAGGACTATATTATACATATTGTGTTGTTGGGGCGGTATGAGTGTTTCGTAATTAATTTTTGTGATGTACTGCGCTGTTGCGGCTTGTTCCTTCACCGTGCAGTATTATCATAAGTGTAAAGTCTCTTGGTGTAATGTAGTGGTCAAATGGCCTGTTGTGATGTCCCAAATTGCAGCGGCGCATTGTTTTTTTATGCCGGGCTTTGTAGTTTCATACTTAACCTTTTGGTCACACCATTCGGCGGTTTATCGGAATTCTACCATCCTTGAATCACAACTGCTGAATGCTCTCCCCATCATCAGGACTACCAACGAGGCCTCGGCCGGCATTTGTATGGGATTGCGTGTTTCAAGCCTCTTTGCATTTAACATCTCATTTCTGTGGTGTTTGGGGCCATAGACCACCGTCCACACGTTTGAAGAAAGTCCGTGATAGTTGGTCCCATGCACATTGAAACCACATCTCTTTCACGATTTCGCCTCTGAGCTCATTTGTGCATGGGTATGCATACACAGTACGTGATAGGGGAATGCACCGGCGTATCTTTTGGTGCTGTATGTTTGGTGCAGCTTCACGGAGGACCGGGCGTGCAGAGGGTATAGGCAGAATTCTTTCGAGACACAGAATTGCGCTCATATGAACCTACGCGGTTTGAAAGTAGCGTTCGGGGCATCTGTTGAACTTTAGGTAGGTAGGTAGGTATCTTCGGGAGCTCGGGATGCCTCCTTTGACATTGCAGGAAGAAGGTCTTACCAAGGGGACTACCTGTCCCTCCCACTGCCCTATGTCAGGTGCCTCTTGAGCCGCTCCCGCATGTGCTTGGGAAGGCATTGTCGCGGCCACCCGGTCCATGTGTCCCAGGTGGGAGGGTGTCCCCGCATGTGTCCATGGGTAGTGCCAAATGCCCCCTCCTTTCGGCGGCAGCTCTGGGGGCTGCCCAGCCGTGTGGAGTATCTTTCACCACAAGGGGTATTGCTCCCGCTAGTCTACGGTACGACCGCCTCACCCTTGTGGCTTGAGTTGCGGGGCCACTCTGCTTGGCAGGTGACCCCCTCCTGGACTGTGTACCGGCTCGCCTGTCACCGGTAGCTTGCATGGCTCCGGGTGACGTTTGCCATGGTCCCTGATGCAGCCTGGCCGGGCTCGGACCAGTCGCCTTGGAGTACCGCTCCTGCCACTGGCCCGGTGGGTCGGCTGGGTCGCCCCAGTGCGTCCGACCCATGGAGTGTTGGTTCTTTCCTGTCCCTCGGCCGCCCTACGTGTGTGCAGTGTCCTGGGGGGCTTGGCTCCTGTTCACCGGTGTGCCCGCGCAGTTTGTTGTGTTGCGTCTGCGGTGTCCTGGTCCACTTGGCTCCTGTTCACCGGTGTGCTCGCTCGGTGTGTTGTGTTGCTTGTGCGGTGTCCTGGGCCACTTGGCTCCCGTTCACCAGTGCGCCCGCTGGGTGTGCTGTGTTGCATGTGCGGTGTCCTGGGCCACTTGGCTCCTGTTCACCGGTGTGCCCGCTCGGTGTGTTGTTTTGCGTGTGCGGTGACCTGGGCCACTTGGCTCCTGTTCACCGGTGTGTCCGCTCGGTGTGTTGTGTTGCGTGTGTGGCGTCCTGGGCCCCTTGGCCCCCGCTCACCGGTGTGCCCGCTCGGTGTGTTGTGTTGCGTGTGCGGTGTCCTGGGCCACTTGGCTCCTGTTCACCGGTGCGCTCGCTCGGTGTGTTGCTTTGCGTGCGCGGTGTCCCGGGCCTCTTGGCTCTTGTTCACCGGTGTGCCAGGCCGTGGTGTCCCGTTTGTTTGTTGCCCTAGGTGCACGCGCGTGTGCGGTGTTCTGGCCCTTGTGGCGCCCGTTTACTGGTGTGCGCGCTGTGTGCGGTGCGCGTGTGCCATTGGTGGTTGTGTCCCTCTCTCTCCCCCCCTAATTTTCGTTGTTTTTTTTTTTATGGAAAAAAAAGAAAAACAGGGGCGCGCGTACACTGCAGGCACTGGCACGGGCAGCTGGTGCGGCGGTGCATTAGTGTTGTGTCCTCTGGCGTGTGTCGTCGGTGCTGTGGCGGCGGTCGCGCCCCAGGGGTACGGCTCGCGCGTCCTGATGTACACGTGTATGGGCCAGGGTGGGTTTGGTTAGGTGTCTCTTTGCTTCTGGAGCTGGCTGGTTAGGCGGCTGTGTGGGCTGTGGGTGTGGGCTGTGGTTACGTTGTTCCCTCGGCGGGCCTGGTTAGGAGTTGAACTTTAATAAGTTGATGGTATAATTCTTTCTTCATGGCCTGAAGTTACCACTAATGTCGCGCTTTCAAAATGTATCCCGTAAACTTTTTAGTCGGGCATTTAATTTTCAAATCAAGTTTTGTTTGACAACCAGCAGTGTTTGTAGATTGTATTGCCATGGGTTCTTCATCAGAAGTCGGTTGCAGCAGAGCTACCCCTTTGCATGCAAGACGCAAGACCATACAGAAAAAAATCTGAGGAACGACCCCACGATAGTGCTCCACTAAATGCAAGTAGAATTTATCGCTGAATACGATGCGCAGCGAATCTGTTTCCAACGACACAATGCTCAAAGCGTACCACTATCTTTGCAATAGCTTTGCGCTTAAAGACGGAGACATGTTCCGCACAGTGGGTTTATTTGATGTGAATGGTACCATATTTACCGGCACCGCGATTAAACAGCGCCACACTTGGCAACAAGACAATTGACCATTAACGCAATTGTAGCTGACTCGGAGTAGATTCAAGTCCCCTTAACAGTCAACATTGCGATTCACCGTGCACAAGCAAGAAGGAGTTTAACCGTAAGAAAACCGAAAAGCAGCACCCGTCGGTGTTCCGAAGCTTTTTAAACGCATCGTTCGAGCAATCTTGCGTCAAAGACTTTCAGCACCGAAGTGTGTGGGCTTCAGACTTGGATGTTTTTCATTCTTAGCATTGATTGTGCACAATAACCAGGGGGCCTTAGACTTCAACTGACGGTATATAGCTTCGGTATGTAATCGCATGTAAGGTAAGCTGACCAAATAATGCCGCCCTACCAATTTCTTCCGGGGGTCATTTGACCCCAAGACCCAATTGTTCCCCATAGGAAAAAATTGGTCAGGGACCAAAAAGCCTAGCATCTGCCCTGATTGTACACTATCGGCCATTGGTTGTGACAGCATTGGTCCTTGCTCGCCCTCCTGTACAGATTGTACAGCATGTTTTTGATCTTTGTATGGTCTACTTTTCAAAAACCCCTAGGGTTTATAAACTTTTTCAATGGCTTTCCTCCAGTATGCCATGTATCAAAAACATTCTAAAAACAGATTTACAAAATCGTCTATTGTCTTCTCTTCAGACACACCTCCCAGGTACCCCACAGGTGGAACCTTCGTGCATTCAGGACATTTTACAAACATTTTTGTTAACGTTTCCGAGTAGATTGTACAATCAGGTTACAACGCATGTCCCCGGTGTTTCTTTGTCCGCCGCGTACATCCCGGGTACATCAAACATGTTTCAAGTTTTTCTTCCGAAGGTTAACTATTAAATGTTTTACAAATGTGTGACCGGAACGTTGTGCCTTCAAGTTTATTTTTTCTGTTTGGCTGTTTGGATGCAACTGTTGTTGCCCACTCTTTATCCAAACCAGTGTGCCATGCGGACAAAATGTTTTCTGCAGTGATTGTTTGTCCACTATTTATCGAAACCATGGTGCCATTCAGATAAAATGTTTTCTGCCTTATCATTTATAAAATCTGGCTTCTTCGCTATATTGCATTTCCATTTCTCTGCTGATAAAGACGCAATCAGACCTGCACCTCTATCCCCTTGCACACTTGCAAGAAAAAAAGCCGTAATACCCCAATGTTGCGACATGTACTTCTCTCCAAAGTTGCTCGATGAAGTTTGAGGGCAATCAGTCCTTCCGGGACTCAGACCACACAATGCAGCCTGAGGTGCAACGGCAGGCACAAACGGTCCAATCGTTAAACATATATCAAACAAAACACGTGAGAATTGGCTGCACATTATATCAGCGGCCATGCACATCTGTTTTGCATGGCTCTAAACATCGCGAATCTATGGATCAGAGAATGAGGTACAAATGAAGTGTTCACCTGACAGCCAACAGGAACACAGTCATGAATCTGACATTCCGGAGGCGGCGCTTGGAAACAGCTGCACTTCGAAATCTGAGCAGATGCGCTTTGCGGCTGGTGCGTCGCTATCAGAGTCAGAGTCACTCTCCCGCTGCAGCCGTTTGGTTGCTTGTTCAGTCCGAGCATGGTTTTGGGTGTTGCGGCGCTCCTGATGGTCGACCACAAATCAACCTCGTCGCAACCGCGTTCTTCTGCTAGGCTCTGCAGGACACGGGTGTACTGGATCGTCATTGTCTGAAGCAACAGCTCTGCGTCGTGACGGTGAGGTCCCGGTAGAAGCGGAGGGCTGTGCTGCTCTTCTGGGACTTTGTTCCCCTGAGGGCTCTGCCGCTGCAGCCCGTGAACAATTTGCGGCAGTGCACGCCTTAATAAACTCCTCACTGGTGACAAAGCCACCAAACTTCATCGAAGTTGGGTCGTCGCGCATGGCGCTGTTGATGGCGCGTGAGCAAACTTGTGAGGAGGCGTCAGCCATCTGTCGATGGGGGTCGTTGTTGTCTGATGCGTTCGCAACACCCTCATCGGGCGACTCAATTGCAATGTTCGGAGCAGGCACATCATCTCTAATTCGAGGAACTGGGGAGTGTTCCATGAACTCATCGAAGGACAGCGGGCACAGTCCCGTGACACGAAAGGACTCCTTCACTGGAGTAGTTCCCGCTACACTACCCCAAGCACAAGTGACAAGCTCCACAAACCGGCTATGCGTCAGTGACCGTCCTTGATGTGAACGGACCCAGCGATCTTGGCCCCTGCGGATTTTGCGCTTCAGCGGTGCAAAAATGCTGACATCGAGAGGTTGGACAACGTCGGTTGAGTGCGATTGGAAGCAGATCAGGAAGACTCCAAGTCGTTCTGCTCTGACCAACACTTCCACAGTCAGGTGCGTCTTTGAACCGTCGACCAGCAGAATAACCCGTCCATCCTCCGTGTCTGAACATCCGGTGTAGTGCTGGAACACTCGTTCCAAGTAAACCTGGAAGTCAGACGCGGTGCTCCACCCTGTCCCATTCCCCAGGAACACCAGTGGCGTACAAGCATGTCGAAACCAGTCACCTTTTACTTTCTTGGTTTTGAAAATCAATGTCACTGGCACGGTTCCAATTCCATCAGCATGTATGCAAGCGATCCCCGTTATGTGTTCGCGTCCAGAGCGGCGCCGGCGATACACATCGTTGCACCCACGCTTGGTGAAGTAAGAAAAAGTGCTTTTCCAATGCTTTGAGGCATACTCTAGTTGTATTAGGGATGCACTGAGCATCCAGGCATTTCTATCTTAGTATGGGCCCCACCAAAAGTGATGATAACACATTTTGACCTATGGAACCAAACACCCAATCAGGATATGGAGTGGACCCCTTAATCCCCTTTCAATGTGAGGCAAATCATCTTTTCCTGAGTTGACTGAGTACTGACATATCCAGGGCAGAGCCTATGAAATCATCTATGTTTTTCCATGAATTCTTAGCTGTCCTAGTGGTATGCACCCTAGGGGGCTGGGCGCCTCTTTTTGAGAGGGTCTGGGTTCAATTCCCGGTCAGCCTAGCTAAGTAGGAAGATCCCATGTGACATGGCAGTGACCTCATCGCCACATGCCCCGCCACCTCAGCACATATGGGACACAAAACAAAGAGTGCACATCTCCTGAGATGGCACTATGGAGATAGAGAGACCATGGGGCAGTTTTCCAACTCTTTTCCAAAACATTTCAGCTATCTTTGTGAATATGCATTCCGATTCAACCTGAGTTGCAGTTTCTGTGAATATCCTTTCATCTTTCACTGTTTACACTGCAGCCCTTCATGCTTTGATCCTGATTCTCTTCTCCTTGCACACCTCTGGCTTGGGCTATCCTTGATTGACTGTATTTCAGCAAACAAAAGCTTTTCATCTTCAAAAACAAGCAGCAAGAAACCCTACACCAGCAGCAAGCAGCAGGAGAGGCAAAACACAGTGTTGAAACCACTATAAGCTTTTCTGGTAGCAGAGGCAGACTGTCTCTGCGCACCGGCAGCAACCCCGCGCCGGACATCCAGTGCGCCGAGCAGTCACATATAAGCAGAAGGGCGAACGAAGATGGATACAAGGAAAGAGGACGCCGACGTGAGGACAGCGCCTGAGGCACCGGCAAGGCCAGCACCTGGTGAACCTGGACCTGGACCTCGCGCTGTACCTTTGGAGCCCTTACATGGGCCAGTGGAAGTGGCTGAGGACTCGTTGGATGGACTCCAGACGGCCCTCAGGGCCTTCTCAGTCGAGGAGGTGGTCTCTCAGCCTGTGAAGAGGAAGAAAGAGAGCGAGAAGGATGCTGGAGACGAAGCAGACGAAGGAGAGGAACAAGGGCAAGACCTGACGAATGACCCTACCTTCGAAGGCGCACCAAGCGCTTCTGGCCTCCACGCATCACCCTCTCCTATAACCACCACACTCCCAATTCCAGACCCAGCCGCTGCAACATCCACTCCCATAACCAACCCGCCTATGGCAGAGGGCACAGGCTTTACTGGCATGCCTCCCTACCCCGCCTATGGTATGGGCCCACCTACCACTGCGCTCCCTGAGGCAACTACTGCCAGTGAGCCGGTGGCTTCCAGCTCTGCGCCGCGATGGTATGCGGCTGAATATCCCCATCCACTACCCGCTACTGGAACCTATGTGGATGTTCCTGGGTATGCACCTGGGTATGGAACCTTGAGTGGGTTGAGGAGAGGACCTGAGTCTCTTGGAGGCAGGAGTAGAGGATCGGGGAGATCCTCCAACAGGTCCCTGACGCGGTCGGAGATCAACGAGGTGCTCCGAGGAGCCACTTCAAAAATCGTGGGCGACCTCACTCAAGAGATCCGAGAGAAAATGGAGCCCCTGATGATACCGTCCCAAGCGTCACCAACCACGGTGGGAATGTCACCCCACCGAGTACAGGCCAACCACCTGGCAGCAGGGTTGACAAACACCCTGGGGAGCCTGAGGAGCCGACCGATGCCGACTCCTGCAGCTATACCGAGAAGTCCCTTCGTACCGAGAACGGCCCAGCCGCCCTACAGCCACGTGTCGAAGTCTACGAGGGCCGAGCTAGACCGGCTGGGGCTGACAGCCTTGAGGGCAGAGGTGGACGTGGACCCTTATGGCTCTAGTGATCTAGGCGCAGACCCCTCCGATGATGAGCCGCCGTCGATGACTTCTGGTTCTCCCTCAGAGGACGATGACCCGGAGGACCCCAAGGACCCAAGGGGGAAGAAGAAGAAGAAGAAGAAGAAGAAGAACCGACGCCCTGAGGGACGCAGGTCTCAGGAGGCGAAGGCTATTGCCACCTCCAAGATCGTGGTGAACCTGCCTGAATTCACAGGCAAGGACCTCAGCGAGTTCGCTGAGAATTTTGGCCGGTTTCTCCGATTGACCGGCCAAACCCACGCTAGTGGGCGAGTCAAGTGCGATCTGCTCCTGCAGTGCTGCAAGACCAAGTACCTGGAGAAGCAGGTCAGGCAGATCGTGACTAACTCCGCCACCTTTGCCGATGTGTTGGTTGCCCCTGAGAGGCAGTACCCGACCTACGAAACCGACCTCCCCATCAGGGCCGAGATCCAGAACCTGCCCGTGCTGCCCAACAACCCCAAACCTGGCAGGGTCTCTGAGCTGTTGGCTGACCTGGATCACTGGGCTGGACGACTGACGCCCGGTTCCTACAGCAGCGACGACCTGCTGTTCTGGTTGGTGGCCAAGCTCCCTCGAGAGCTATGGGACGAGTGCCATTCGACGGCGGAGCGCAAGGCTAGATCCCTCCGCTACGAGGATCTATGCGTGCTACTCCTGGAGCTGGCGCTGGAGAAGGAGAGCGACCAGCACTTGAACAACTACCGTCCGGGTGGTGGAGGTTCTGGAGGCCATGGCAAAGGGTACCAAGGTTCCCGACCTGGGCAGGGGACTACCCCCAAACACGCTCACGCCCGTATCATGGAGAACGTTAAGGAGCTATTCTGGTGTGATGCCAGGGACAAGCAGGGCCACCTGCAGCACGCCCCTGACTGCGAGCAGCGAGACTGCTTCGTAGTCCAGGGGAAGCAGCAGGAGAAGAACACCGGCGCCAAAGCGAAGCTGCCGGATCATTACAGGTGCACCATCACGTGTGCATTCTGCGGGAAGCGGAAGCACTACGAGGATGAGTGCTACCATAAGCAAAGCCTATCGGCGAAGCTCAAGGGTGAAGATCCTGGCAAAGGCTCAGGCAAAGGTGGAGGCAAAGGCAAAGGCAACGACTCCGGCAAGGGCAAGTCGAAAGGACGTGGTCAAGAGCAAGACAAGGGTCAAGGTGGACGAGGAGGAGGCGCCAACCGCCAGCCCGACAACAAGAACAAGGACAAGAACGGAGGCAACCCCAACCCTAATCCAGGGGGGAACTCCGAACCCTCTGGAGGGCAGTCTGGTCCTACCACACGCTCACAAACGCAGGCCGAGCAAGAACAAGGAGCCAAGCGTGAGCATGAAGGTGGTGATGACGGCAACGCTAAGAAGAGGAGCCGTTTCATGAGGATGGCCCGCAAATTGCGGAACAAGGGATTCGAGGTGACCTGTCCCGCGGAGTTCTGATTGGGAAGCTCCGGTGGCACCCAAGACCTGGTGTTTTGGGTACGTATCCGACTAGGGGGACGCGAATACCTGGGGGTATTGGACACTGGCGCCACCATATCTATAGTGGCCAAGAAAATTTTACCTTGTGGGAGCCTGACGAACACCCTGACCACCGCTGCTATACGCATGGGGGATGGACATGTGGTGCACAGCTGCGGGGACTGTGAAGTGGAGGTACCTATGGGCTCCCGGACTATCGCCCATCGGTTCTATGTGATGGACACTGAGGCCTTCGACTTTGTACTGGGGACTGACTTCTTCGTACAGCAGCCCCAGATACAATCCCTGACGCTGCAAGCGCCCTACCTCCTCTACGTGGACCACGGCAGTGGCAGAGAGTCTGTGCCACTGGAGCAGTCGGAACATACCTCGAGTTACCTGAGGCTATCGAAGGAGGAGCCCTCGAACATGATGGCAGCCTCCAAAACTGAGAACTATCAACTATTGGGGGAAGTCCTAGACCAAGGTCTGAAGGAGTTGGGTTACTCTCGAGAAGACCTGAGTGTGGAGTTGTTCGCCAGCGACAAGCAGCATGTACTGGACCTTTACTGCAGCAAGGGGAAGAACTGCAGCTACAAATTTTACTGGCCCTCTTTCGGGATGGCCTACGGGAACCCCAGATTCAGTGAACTGGGGAAGGTGCTGACCCAGTTGGCCTTGGAACGTTCCCGTATGGTCCTGTGTTCCCCCGATTGGGGAGCCCATGGGGGCAACGAATACTGGCGAAACCTCCTGGACAGGCTGACTATCAGCTCTGTTCGGTTACCTGATGAGGCCATCTACGTGCCTCTGGGTCGTAAGACGCATATTGGGAAACCCGGATGGGGGAGTATGCTGAGCGTGGTGGACGGAGGTCTTACCTCCATCCCCTGGGAAGATCTGGACCCGACTCTGGTCCAGGCTATACAACGAGAAAGCGACGGACTCGCCTTGGGTGACTTGAACGATAGCCTACGACCTCAAGATGCTTTTGAAACTACACCCGGAGGAGATGAGTACGTCGTGACTGACACCAACGCCCCCAACTCTCCCTGTCATGTACCTGTTCCTGATGGAGTCTCGGAGTGTGGACTATCTGAGCTACCTAGCTCTATCCACTCAGATGACGAAACTGAGCACGACGCCTTCTTCGTGCAGACGTGTGTGGAGGAAGTGGAGAACGCCGAGTACGTCGCCCCACTGAAACCCCTACTCTCCGTGAGGGTGGAAGACCCCGTGAACGAGGAGCTGGACCATCGATCCAGGCTCAGGGAGTATGTGGATTCCAAGAGGAAGTTGGTGGCGAAAAAGCTATGCTACGCGAAGCCTACCCGCAGCTCATGGCCACTGAAGCAAGGACGTATGGGAGACCTATCCCGATTGAAGGAGGACCTCGAACAGAAGATCACCACCTGGCAAAGGGAGGTGGATCTTAAGCTCATGAAGAGCGTGTGGGGCGCCCATGTGAGGACCCCAGAGGAGGACGACCTCTCGGAGGAATGTGTATGTGAACCCCCTCGAGCGTGCCTATGTTGCCATCGTCCACCGGAGATGGTTGAACAAGACCTTCTATATGCCTACCAAGGGCTGAAGGACACTACCACGGGCGAAGAGTCGGTGGAGGACCACCTCCCGACGTCTATTACTCAAGGGGCAAGCAACTTACACTCTGACGAGGACATGGAGGACAAGATCAAGGTATTGGACCCGCGGGTACAGAAGCTTATAAGGACCTATCTGGAGGTGTTCGGAGAACTACCCCCTCCAGCCTCATGTGACAAGGTGGTACAGATGGACCTCAAGCTGAAACCCGAGTTCGTGGGTCACAAGATCTGGAGGAGACCCTGTCCAGCTCCTAAAGAGCAGGCAGACGAGATTGAGCGACAAATACAAGAATGTATCGACGCTGGCCTAGTCCTGGAGTACAAGGACGGGGACTACCCCTTACACTGCAGCCCCTGTTTCCTGGTGGCTAAACCTGGGTCTACAGCCAAACGGCTGGTAGTGGACTACGGAGAGCTGAACAAGAAAACGCTGAACCACTCAGGGTCCATTCCCAATATGGAGTCTACCCTGGAGAAGATAGCCTCCTGTCGCTACAAGACCAAAATGGACAAGAGGAGCGGATTCTGGCAAGTGGACCTGACGCCCAACGCACAGGAACTACTGGCCTTCATCACCCCTCAGGGGAGGGTGTTCAAGTGGAAAGTCATGCCGTTTGGCGTGGCTAACGCACCCGCTCTATTCCAAGAGCTGATGAACAAGATCTTGTCCATCCTACGAAGGAGACCTAAGGTGCAGGAGCTCATATCCCGTGGTGCCGCGATGGAGGCTCACATCGACGATGTATGCCTCGGGACCAGTACCCAGGAGGATCACCTAATCCTCTTGGGTGAGTTCTTTGCGGTCTGCCAGGAGAACCACACACGACTCAAGCTGGAGAAGTGTGAGTTCATGCAGGAGACCATGCAGTACCTCGGGTTTGATGTTGGCTATGGGTGGTGGACCCCAGCAGCCTCTAAGGCCAAACCCCTGATGGATGCCAAGGTACGACACGAAGACCCCAAGAAAGGACTTCATGATGTACGCAGTTTCATTGGGGCGTGCAACTTGTATTGCCGCCACATCAAAAACTTCACCTACACCAGCGCCGTTCTGACGGACTTGATCAGGAAGAGTACTACTTGGCGCTGGGGCCCACAAGAGCAACAAGCGTTTGACGAGCTCAAAGACAAGGTAGCCAACGCTAAGTGCTTGGGCGTGCCGAGGGCACAAGGGGAGATTATCCTGGTGACCAACGCCAGCAATGTGGGCGGTGGTGGAACGTTGTTCCAATGGCAAGCACTAGAGAAGGAGGAGTTCGACTCGGCCATTTCCCAATGGGGGACGGAAGGTCTCAACCGAGATGGAATCCTCAAGCACAGCTACCCTGACGACAAGTGGGTCCTAGTACCTCCGGGCCACTGGAACTGGAAGTGGAACCAGGCCAGGGGGAACTACTCCACCTATGAGCAGGAATTGCTCGCGGGTATGCTGGTGCTATCCTCACAAGCACGACTGTTGGGGAGTAACCCTGTGGTCTGGCTGTGCAACCAAGAACCGGTCCGCCCCTTCCAGAAGGGCCCCCCACCTGAGAAGGCCAAGCTACGGCGCTGGTGGACCTACCTCAGTCAACTACGGCTGACGGTACACCATATCCAGGGAGTGAAGAACGAGTGTGCCGACTACATCAGCCGCAACAACTTCGACACCCTGATTGGTGCCCGGTCTGAAGCGCTGGCTAAGGAGGCGTTCAGCCGTATGGACGTCCACTTGGACCTCAACATGACGATGATACGCCCCCTGGATGGACTCCAACAATCGGAGTACCTGAAGGAGTTTGGGGATATCTACAAGCGCCTGGAGAAACGCCTTGAACCCCTCCTGGTCAACCAAGACCAGTGGAAGAGGGACAAGAGCTACCTCTGGCACGAGGACCGTATTGTGGTGCCTAGTGACAGAGTCCCAGCGCTGCTGAAGTGGACCCATGAGTCCAGCGGTCATGTGGGTGCTGACCGTACCCTGAGGCCGTTCAAGCAGTGGTTCCACACTACGTGGACTGACGACCAACTGCGGAAAACTCTCCAGCCTATCGTGGACAAGTGCCCGTGCCGGTCCTGTAAACCAGGGGATATCAGGGACAGAGGTCTCTACTCGACCCTGCCCATCCCTCACTGTGCTAACAGTGTTCTATACGTGGACTACACGGAGATGCCGAAGTTCGGGGGCTATGACTTCGCCCTCGTGGTAACCTGTGGGTTGACCAGGTTTACCAGGGTGTTCCCTTGTACCAAGCACATTACCGGGGAGGAGACTATCAAGATACTCCTCGAGGAGTGGTTTTGTGTCTATGGGGCGCCCAAGGAGATCAACTCCGATGAGGACGTACGAGTACGCTCAGATACCGGTTGGTACAAGAGGGTCCTGAGATCCCTCAATGTCCAGGTGTCTACGGGGATTCCCTACTCGCACACGAGCAACCCCCTATGTGAGCGACAGATCCGTGTCCTGAAGGAGAATGTACGGATATGGTGCAAAACTGAACGCACCAGAGACTGGGTGAGACTACTCCCCGTCATGTCCTTGATGATGAACTCCCAAGAGAGTTCAGCTACTGGCTACTCGCCCCATGAGCTATTCCTAGGGCGCCCGGCATGGTTCCTACATGCCCCCTATCCAGAGGACACCCATTCTTCTGTGGGTGAATGGGTCCAAGAGCAACAAGCGAAGGTGGACAAGGCCAAAGCTATGCTCCAGAGAGTGAGGGAGCGTCATTGGAACAAGAAGAACAAGCACCGAGTACCGGCCACATACCAAGAGGGGGACTGGGTGCTGGTGCACCACAGTCGACTACCCGCCTGGCCACGCTCTACCAGCGATGACCCATACTTCGGGCCGTACAAGATTCTATCAGTGGATGGACACCGTATCACCGTGCGGTGTTCTCCCCGTCTAGGGGGGACCCTGGTGTGCGCTGCTCAACAGCTGAAGCGTTACCATGATCCTGAAGACCTCTGTGGGGAGGAGTGGGAGCTGAACGACGAGGAAATCGCCGCTCTGGACCTACAAGGGGCTGCCAGCCCTATGGAAGTTGAAGGTGAACTCCCCGACATGAACGCCGAGGAGATGGCTAAGGAGGGCTTCTACCTGGTGAAGTCTGTCCTACGCCACTGCTATCGCCAGGGTTGGCGCTTCTTCACCCTCTGGGAAGGGTTTGGAGTCGAAGAGGCCACCTGGGAGCCCTTCTCTGCGTTTGTTCTACCTGAGGGACGCCTAAACTCAGTTCTGGTGGACTACTTGTCCGAGAACAACCTTGGTGAGTTGCTGAGGCTCGCTGAGACGCTAGCCTCCAAGACTAAAGCAAGGGACTGAACCTTACCCTTACCTGCCAAAGCGTATGTGTGAGTGTGCTATTCCTAAGGTCCTGAGAGCAAGCCGCAGAAGTGGTGTCCTAATTATACCCAAGTCTGCACGCTTGCTAAACCTGGAGGGTTGGCTTATTGATGCCACGGGGTACGGCCCGGGTCTCCCCTCCCCTAAGCGCCCAATTTCTGTGCTGGCGCAAAACCTTTGGGGAATACCCAGCGTACTAATCCAGGTATTGTTTTCCCTACCTATCTGTCTACTACAGGGAGGGGTGGCCAAAAGCTATGAAGGCATGAAAACGCCGTTTTGCTAAGTGGCCAAAACAGTGACCTAACCACTGCCACAGCCCACCAACCCTGCTAAAATTGCAGGAAACGGGTGGGACAGTGACACACACACTACAGGTCCTACACACCCTACAGTGGCACCATCCTGTTGGGCGAGCACTGCTGCAACTGGCTCAAGCCCCCACTCAGGACTACCACTCCTACACGCACACTCTACTGGGTGTTGTTGAAGAACATGTCGAGGGTCCTAGCGACCCTCCTGTGAGGAAGACAAGAGAACACAGCGCTGCTAAGCAAGGTAGGTAGGTAGGTATCTTCGGGAGCTCGGGATGCCTCCTTTGACGGTGCAGGAAGAAGGTCTTACCAAGGGGACGTCCTGTCCCTCCCACTGCCCTATGTTAGGTGCCTCTTGAGCCGCTCCCGCATGTGCTTGGGAAGGCATTGTCGCGGCCACCCGGTCCATGTGTCCCAGGTGGGAGGGTGTCCCCACATGTGTCCATGAGTAGGGCCACATGCCCCCTCCTTCGGGCGGCAGCTCTGGGGGCTGCCCAGCCGTGTGGAGTATCTCTCACCACAAGGGGTCTTGCTCCCGCTTGTCTACGGTACGACCGCCTCACCCTTGTGGCTTGAGTTGCGGGGCCGCTCCGCTTGGCAGGCGACCCCCTCCTGGACTGTGTACCGGCTCGCCCGTCACCGGTTGCATCCATGGCTCCGGGTGACGTTTGCCATGGTCCCCGATGCAGCCTGGCCGGGCTCGGACCAGCAGCCTTGGAGTACCGCTCCTGCCACTGGCCCGGTGGGTCGGCTGGGTCGCCCCAGTGTGTCCGACCCATGGGGTGTTGGTTCTTTCCTGTCCCCCGGCCGCCCTACGTGTGTGCGGCGTCCTGGGCCTCCCGGCTCCTGTTCACCGGTGTGCCTGCTCGGTGTGTTGTGTTGCGTGTGCGGCGTCCTGGGCCTCCTGGCTCCTGTTCACCGGTGTGCCCGCTCGGTGTGTTGTGTTGCGTGTGCGGCGTCCTGGGCCTCCCGGCTCCTGTTCGACGGTGTGCCCGCTCGGTGTGTTGTGTTGCGTGTGCGGTGTCCTGGGCCTCCCGGCTCCTGTTCACCGGTGTGCCTGCTCGGTGTGTTGTGTTGCGTGTGCGGCGTCCTGGGCCTCCCGGCTCCTGTTCACCGGTGTGCCCGCTCGGTGTGTTGTGTTGCGTGTGCGGCGTCCTGGGCCTCCCGGCTCCTGTTCACCGGTGTGCCTGCTCGGTGTGTTGTGTTGCGTGTGCGGCGTCCTGGGCCTCCCGGCTCCTGTTCACCGGTGTGCCCGCTCGGTGTGTTGTGTTGCGTGTGCGGCGTCCTGGGCCTCCCGGCTTCTGTTCACCGGTGTGCCCGCTCGGTGTGTTGTTTTGCGTGTGCGGCGTCCTGGGCCTCACGGCTCCTGTTCACCGGTGTGCCCGCTCGGTGTGTTGTGTTGCGTGTGCGGCGTCCTGGGCCTCCCGGCTCCTGTTCACCGGTGTGCCCGCTCGGTGTGTTGTGTTGCGTGTGCGGCGTCCTGGGCCTCCCGGCTCCTGTTCACCGGTGTGCCCGCTCGGTGTGTTGTGTTGCGTGTGCGGCGTCCTGGGCCTCCCGGCTCCTGTTCACCAGTGTGCCCGCTCGGTGTGTTGTGTTGCGTGTGCGCCGTCCTGGGCCTCCCGGCTCCTGTTCACCGGTGTGCCTGCTCGGTGTGTTGTGTTGCGTGTGCGGCGTCCTGGGCCTCCCGGCTCCTGTTCACCGGTGTGCCCGCTCGCCGTGTTGTGTTGCGTGTGCGGCGTCCTGGGCCTCCCGGCTCCTGTTCACCGGTGTGCCCGCTCGGTGTGTTTTGTTGCGTGTGCGCCGTCCTGGGCCTCCCGGCTCCTGTTCACCGGTGTGCCCGCTCGGTGTGTTGTGTTGCGTCTGCGGCGTCCTCGGCCTCCCGGCTCCTGTTCACCGGTGTGCCCGCTCGGCATGTTGTGTTGCGTGTGCGGCGTCCTGGGCCTCCCGGCTCCTGTTCACCGGTGTGCCTGCTCGGTGTGTTGTGTTGCGTGTGCGGCGTCCTGGGCCTCCCGGCTCCTGTTCACCGGTGTGCCGGCTCGGTGTGTTGTGTTGCGTGTGCGGCGTCCTGGGCCTCCCGGCTCCTGTTCACCGGTGTGCCGGCTCGGTGTGTTGTGTTGCGTGTGCGGCGTCCTGGGCCTCCCGGCTCCTGTTCACCGGTGTGCCCGCTCGGTGTGTTGTGTTGCGTGTGCGGCGTCCTGGGCCTCCCGGCTCCTGTTCACCGGTGCGCCCGCTCGGTGTGTTGTGTTGCGTGTGCGGTGTCCTGGGCCTCCTGGCTCCTGTTCACCGGTGTGCCCGCTCGGTGTGTTGTGTTGCTGTGTGGGGTGCCGCTGCGGGGCGCTCACGCGTCCATCCGGACGGCGGCTATCGTAGCCGGCAGGGGCTGGGTACGTGTATCCCCTCCGTGACATTGCCGTTGTCCGGCTACTGGTGGTTGTGTGTACTTTTTTGCGAAGTGGGTTCTTTTTTATTTATGATGACGAATGGTTCATCTCCTTCAGGCGACTGTTGACGACGTTCAGTGTGCGCTTGATGGTTGGCAGCACCCCTGCCATGCTCCGGTTGTTGGTCACGGTGTCTCATCATGGTCGGCGGCCTGCTCGTCGTGGATGTGGTGTGCGCAAAGTTCCTAAGATTGGGTATGTCAATGTTTATGAAGTGGCATCACGATAACATCCACGCACACATACAATACATACCTGCTGTGTGGATACAATAGAAAAAAATGTGAGTGGGACAATCGAGTGTGTTGTGTGCTGTCGTCCAATTTTGTTTCGCGTTGAGTGAGAAGGGTATCTAAGTGCCCGGTTGTTACCTGTCCCGGGTCACCATTGACCGCCTCTCATTTGTGCCCAGAGGTAGTAAACGACATCGCCCCTCTTCTATCGTATTTCCGCCATCGATGGTACCTATTGTTGAATCCGCTGTGTCACAGAACGGTGGTAGTAACCCGTGGTCTGTTAATGATAACCCGTCGACACAGGGTATCCTGTGATACACCAAATATGAACACGGGACCAAGTTGTATACACGGCGAGTTCCATTCGAAATACACGCCACACCACCGAATCAACTAAGATGCCACGTAATACTGATTAAGTCGCATCCGATCGTTGATCAATCAATCCAGGGTTACGTGACATCCAAACACTGTTGTTACGCAGGTGATAATGGGTGTTTCACCTCCTTCAGACGACTGTTGATGACGTTCAATGTGCGCTCGATGGTGGGTAGCACCCCTGCCACGCTGCGGTTATTGGTCACGGTGTGCACCAGACACTGTGCCTCCTCGAACAGCACACGCAGTTTGTTTCGGCAGAGTAGTCCCGCCGCTTTGTCGTTCCGTTGTCCGTCGTCCTCCCCCTGTTGTATACAGCACGTCGCGTCTCCTATCTCGAGGTCCTTTCTCACACTGGAGACGTAGGAGATGAGGTTGTCGATGGCCTCGGTGTTTCGTGGCTGCCGCCACCACGACCACACCTTGCCGTTGTTGGTACACTGCTGTACCATGATCTGTATTTGCACTCGGATGGACTCCAGTTGCCTCTGCACGTCAACGAGCAGCGGCTGGTTTGCCACGAATGCGTCAATCTCCTTCCCAATACTTCGCAGGCGCTTACAGGTCCGGGCTATTTCCTTGACGGCCTTGACGGGGCTCATGCGGGATTTATCGTGCCGCATTGCCCTTTTCTGTTCTGGTGTGAGGTGTTTGTTGTTGTAGTCTCGCATGGCGTCCAATATGAACTTCATCTGTTTCGAGTCGCGTGCCAGGGTCTTTATGACGGTCCTCATGACATCCTCGATCTGCGGGTTGTACCTCTTGCCACGGTTGTGTGAGTTGAGGGCGTTGGCGGTGGATATGATACACATGAACTCGTCGTTGACATAGCGGGTGTACTCGATGCAGGACATCGTCCGTGGTCTCTGGATGCAACACGGGGCGATGGAACGGGTGGTGCCACCCGCCGCCGCCACACCCTCCAGTTTCTTCCACAGCCATTCCCGTTGCTGTCGTAGGAAATCACCCAAGGATGCCAGTGACTCCAACAGGTTGCGTGTGGACTTTTGCACGGCCCCGACGGCGGCCGCTGAGTTCGCGAGTGACTCGTAGCCTCCGCAGTTTTTAGTGAGATTGTAGAGCAGCCCCTCCTTGATCTCGTGCGCGTCCGTCTTCATGGCCTCCGGTAACAGTGTGATCTCCTCCGTGAGGCCCTTGATCAGGCGACACTTGTTCAGCATGTTGTTTGGATAGATGTTCTTTTTTTCATATGTGCACGACAAACTACAAACACTACAAACGATACCTGCCTGGGTAGCTTCCCCTACAGCTCCCTACAGCTAGCCCCCTGGCACTCCGTGCGTAAAGCGCACACGACCTACCAACCACTCCATGTGTGAAGCGCGTGCGATTGACGAAATTGAAATGACCATATAGCGCGCGCGCGACATCGCGATGATGTGCGATCGGGTCGGGATGACCGGTAATTCCGAAGTTCCCGTTCATCTGGTTAGGATTTGCGTGTATCGACACGATGACGATAGCATGATAATAACAAAGACAAACAACAAACATAGACAGACAGAGAAATGAAAATCGATGCGATTTGAAATCTACATTTTCGATTGCACGATAATAACAAAGACAAACAACAAACACAGACAGACAGAGAAATGAAAATCAGTGTGATTTGAAATCTACATTTTCGATTGTTCGATTTTTCTTCTTCTTCTTGCTCTTTTTATTGTTCCTGTTGTTTGTTATCTGGATACCGGAATTTGTTTGCCGCAAAGGATGAGAGATGTGTATTATGTATATACGACGCCGCCCATGCCACAGAAGGAACAAACAACTGAGAAGTCCGCGGTGCAGCAGCGCATGGGTGGGCACCCCCGCCTTCCTGTCGCTCTTGTCTACTCGGAACGGAACGGACGTGTCGCGCGCCGTGAGTGGCGTGATTGTGTGTCATTATACCACTCGTCCATTGTTGTGACTGACAACAACCCTGTAATAATACGACTTCCATTTTCCGTCCGGAATTTCTGTCATCTTGGTCCAAGGAGCCAGCATCTGCATTTTCCGTGTATACGAACACCATTTAATTCTCGGTTAGCCACGCGATAGCAACCAGAAGAAGGAAACAAGGAATACCAGAAGCGTTTACGATACCCATGAGTGTAACCCACACTCGGGTTTTGTTTTCTCGTCCTCCCTGTGATAGTGGATGGTCAATGGTGTGGTAACAATGGAACCGATCAATATCACCCCCGGGAACAACCATGATACAATCTCGGCCCTTGTACCCTCCTGTTTCTTGTTGACCAATCTGTCATCTTGTTTGCTTTTCCTTTTTTTTTCTGTGTATGTTGTTGTACCGGTGATGAGAACATCCACGGTGTACGCATGCGGGGCCCGCCGCTATATGGCTCTATCGGACCACCCGTCATCGATGCCACGAGGGCGCGTCTGTGTGGGCGATGAGCATGTCACCGGCATCCCCTTAATGAACGCACTATTCTGCAACCTGTCAATTGGTGTACCACGCATCGAAGTGATCGCGTATACACTCCACGACGACGATGATACCAATGACGTGTCACACATGCTGATATTGCACCAGGGAGCTGGGCTGTATGGCGTGATCAACACCCTCGATATCGTGGACGTGGATGGTGGTGGTGGTTCCTTCTGGTACGATCTGTACTATATCCAGCCCATCCCCCGGTGCGTTACCGACGCTGGTACTACTCTGGGTGGCGCCATTGCCGTGTTCATGGACCGAGTGGCATACGGGTGCGGGGGCCCGCTTACAGGGAAGCCGACCACGGAGTCCAAAAGATTGTGATACTACTACGGTGATTTCGCTTTTCCTTCTTCGATGTGGTGGTTGTCCCAACGGTCATGCTACCCACCAGATGCGTCGCCTGTGTGTTTTGATTTTCGTATAGCTCGCGGAACCATCTGGTGTTGTCGTAAGACCGTGTGTGTGATGACACGGCAATGTCCAGTCGCATTGCGATACCGGTGTTGTCATCGAACGGCTGTTGCCCCCCCGTCTTCTTAGTTTTTTCCCTTATTATCTGTGCCCGTGTGTGTATGATGTCCAGATACAACCCCGCTTCATCGTTGTTGAAATTGGTGTGCGGTGTCTTCGAGTGCGTGGATCGCAGCCCGTTTGTGCCTGTGTACTGGAATGTGTGCGCCCTGCCTACTAAGTCGCCATCGTGTCTGAATTTGTGCGTTTCCGTGAAACGGTTGGTACGTGGGTAGTACCGTATGCACACGATCACAGTCACCCCGTGTTCCGTGATGGTCGGGATGGTACCCGGTTTCGATTTGTCCAGATGTATCTTCATGGATATATAGTCTTTGTCGTCATCGAAGTGTTGCTTGGACACGCTATTTTGTACATCCCCCCGGAACGCTGTTATGATATGCAGCACTACCCGGTACCATTCGTCCAGCCTGGGGTTCGACAATGCCGTTAGCACTCGTTTGTCCTTGCCGATGGGCATGTGGATGTGCCGGTAGGTGGGTTTATTTGTTAGGTCGTTTCGATGTACGCGTGTCGCGCGTGTGTCGCTTCCCGGGGATCGTGTCGAGTGTCGCGTGTGCACATAACCCCACAGAAATGGTGTCATGTTACCGGGTGTGTCGCGTGTGCTTCGTTTCACGCAGGTTGCGCGTGTGCGTTTACCGGGAACTGGTTATGATCCGATATATGGCAAATACGCAGATCAAATAAATCCAAATAAAACAAGAGAGAATGGACGCGATCTGACGATTGGTTGTATTAGATATCTGTGTGTGTGTGTGATCTGTTCGTCTTCGTTCATTTAGCAATCGACTCTTTCAGAATGTCAACAGAAATCGTCGGAGCATGTGTTCCACCTGGTACGGTGTACGATACGGGCCACCATTGCCGCGTCGAGAGTTCAATGGGCTGTGCACACTCTGGTTGGGTTTCGTGGACGGGTCGGAAAAGCAACCAGGAAGGCGATACGCTCGTGAAGCTGACGCGTGTCGCCTGGTCCGGTTATTGCTGCATCTGCGCAGAAGCGTGATATGTATGTTGGTGATGGCCAATCGACTTGCTGTCTGCGTGAAGCAGTACGTGTACACCGCCAACAACGAGTTGTCCGCTCTGTGTACACGTGGTATGCCCATTGAATGTATGACACGTGGTGATCTTCTTCCCGGGCTTCTCGATCTGGGTGACACCGATTATTCGGTGGTCATGGAAGTCTGTGACAACTGTCGGTGTAGGGCGTACAATCAGTGTCTCGGTGTCGCGTACTGCTCCAAAGTGTGCCAAAACGGACTACCGACGAAAAAAAAACACAGCATATCTGGCTGGTTGGTTGTTACGTCTGCCGAAGAGCAAGCAAACGAAACAAAAAAAAACTCAGTGTTTGTTCAACCGGTTGCGCTCCTCCTGTGTGAAGGGGAACGGGTCCGCGATGTGGTATATGAGCTCCCTCCATTCGTTCGTGTTTTGTTGCGCCAACTGACCCATAGAGCCGTATTCCAGAAATGGCACACCCGACACCATGGACACCAGGTCGCTCTTGGCGAGCCTGCAGTACGTCGTGGCCGTGAGACTGCAATCCGTGTGACCGATGAACCTGGCAATCTTCTCGAACGAGAGGCCGCCACCCAGGAAGAGCAGTTTTACCAGTGTGTGGCGCATGCAGTGTGGGTGTGCCGTGAGACCGACCCTCCTGAAGAGTACCCGCATAATACGGCACACGCTTGCGCTGGTGGTGTGGGTGGGGGTCATCTGTAGCTTGTGTTTGTCGACGTTCCCGCCCAGCCCCCCGGGGAACAGATACGGATTCGGGGGTGTGTCCTCCCGCTTGTACCGTGTCTCCTGCACCCACCGTGCCACGAGCCCGCGGACACAATCCGACAGGGCGACCACCCTCTCAACCCCGTATTTCTCGCTTGCGACCATCTTGCGTGGCATCTCGCTCGCCGTCTGTAGGTCGACGCCGTCGACGGTACGGGGGGAGGCGACGCCACCCGTCCGCAGCCCCGTCGTCAACAGGATCATCAGGACCAGCCTCTCGTGCGTAGAGGCCGCTGCTACGATCAGGCTGCGGACCTGTCGCGGGCTACAGGCGCTCATTGTCATGTCCTCATGTGGTGGCACGCCGTTGTCTACACAACGCTGTACCCTCATGCGCATCACCTGCCTTCTCAGACTGCTGTTTTTGTCGTTGTCGTCGCCCAGGAACATGGGATGTTCGTGGAGCAACGGGATCGGTACCTCGGTACGCATGTGCCATCGATCGGAGCCGTTTTCGATCATGATCTTATTGTAGAGTCGCCCGATGTAGCGGAGGGACACACAGAGGTGCTGGTACGACACCGATCGGGTGTCCCGCAAGTCCGCGTCGTACGCCTCCAGCCACTTCGTCAGGGGTATGCTCTGCAGGGTGGACCAGTCGTCGTCGTCGGGGGCCAGGCGCATGAACAGGCGGTTGTAGAGCGAGAGCATGGTGGTTATGGTCTTTTTGGTGCCAACCCTGTCGGTGCAGCGCACCAGTATCCGCGCACACCGCTCGATGCACGGGTGTCGCGCGGCGCGGATGGGAAGACAGTCCTGTACGTTGAACATCTTGTCCATGCCAGACCTTGGTGCGACCACATGGCCGCTGCAGACCTCCGGTGATCGCACCACAGGGCGCATCCTCCCGACCAGTGCGGCCGCCACGTCCTTCCGGCCACTCCGTCGCAGGCTCTTTACGGTCTCGCGCCGCATCCGATCGGCGTATCGGTCACCCCAGGCCTGGTGCTGACGAATGACATCCCAGACCATGCGGGCATCCCTGGCCGTCAGTGGGTCTGTGTCCACAAACGCCAGTAACATGTCCTGTGACGATCTCGTGCGCATATGTGATAGACGTTATGCTTGGTATATGAATCGTCGACTTGGTTTATGATGTATAAAAAGGGATGCATAACAGGGGCAAGTGTGACCTGCTAGACTTTATCGTGGATGCGGAATGTACCAGGCAGGGCGCGACGAAGACACGGAAGAACAAGATCATTGCCCTGCGATCTACGCTGTCCGGCTTCGTGGCGGTCTGTAAATGGGGCGATGTCGCGGGTCTGACACAGGCCACGAAAGAGGAGCTCATCAACGAGTACACGCGGTTCATTGAGCACCCGGACACAAAGCCCCAGGCCAGACGCAACACATCCGTGCTGCGGTGCGTCTTCCAGGCGAGGGGTCTCCCATACCAACAGGGCATCCTGCGTCGTGTACGATCGTCGTATCTCAGACACTCGCCGAAGGGCCATCGCCGCCGAACGGATCACGTGAACCCCTGGGTCGAAGTCAAGTGTATCCGGGGTATATACATCCGGCTCGACCAGTTCGAGGAGCATATCCGGTCGGGTGGCTGCGAACGGGTGAATGGCGACCAGCCCCGTATCGACGTGATACTGCAACTTATCCGGTTGTACCGGCTGGCTGTACAGCAGCAGAGGGGTACTGGTGACCATCCTCCCCGCATGCTCCAGGCCACTGCGACGTGTGTCATCGATTTTGCCCCGGAGCTACTCCGCAAGTGGGAGGGAGAGGACGGGGGTCGACGGGGCTCGGTGATGGGCGTGTTTTCCGACATGGATGGCGTCACCCTTTGCAGCGATATCGAGCGCGCGGCACAGCTGCACCAGTGGAACGAACCAATGATCAACTCACTCCGCGCGTTCCTCTGGAAATGCAAGACGACCTCCGAGATGGGCCCGAATGGCTACTTCCAGTCCCATCTACAGCACGTGAGTCGCGCGTTCATGGATCGGTACCCGCTGTTGCTGGAGTTGCACAACAGTGGGGGGCTGTGCAAGAGGCTCGATGGTATGCACACCGTGGACCCCATCGGCACCGATTGGCTTGTGACGGTTCTATTATCCAGGCTTTGTACGTACCGACTGGGCAAGATCGGGCAGCGAATACCAGAGCGTGCACTGTACAGCCTCGGGCGGCAGCTTATGACACTCCTCTTTACCCTGAACCGGGTTGCTGAAGAGGAGTGTGCCCTTTCCGCCGGCTGGATTCTGAGTCAATGCACCACGAGAGCGAGACTGATCGACATCGCGGCGAAGGCTGTGGCACTTGAGAACATGGACCGATACGTTTCGAAGTCGGGTACCAAGAAGGGGCGCATTGGGCGGTCCCCGCCGATCACCACACTAGATCGTATCACCATGGTGATCCGCAATGCGTGTGAGGCGGGAGTTTTCCAGATGTTCATACCTGTCAAAAACCCAATCACCCGCAGCGAGATCGTCGATCGAATTGCCGAGCTCGAGCGCGCCAATCCGAGTCTCTACCGCCTCGCTTGCACCGTGAATGCGGTGCGCCCGGTGGCCATCCTGGACCTTGAAACCGTACAGAGGATGCTTGAAGCATGTTCGAATCCAATGGAGACGCTTGTCATGCTTCTGCTAAGTACAACAGGGCTCCGCACGAATGCGATCCACAACATCAAGGTTGGTGATGTCTACGAGCGTCGGTTCCATGTGGTGCACGGGCTGTGCAACATACTCGAGAAAAACTCACATTGTCGTAGGGTGTCTCTGTGTGAGCGAACAAAGGAAGCCGTGTTGAGATACCTCGACTGGGTTCCCCGGCTCAAGGATGTCCCGACACGAGATCGGCTCGTGTGCGACTGGCTCTTTCCCAGCAGCCGTCGACCGCATATGCCGTACACTTCGATGTGCCAGCACCTGTGCCGGAGATTGTGCAATCGTATCAATATCCCGTGTGTGCACCCGCATTCGTTTAGGGTTTTCATAGTTACGATGTGTATCAAGAATGGCAAATCAATCGATGTAATCTCGAAGTGGTTGGGTCATAGGCGAACGGGTGTGACGTTCAAGCACTATTATGATATCATCGATGAACCTCTTACCCTAGAGGAACTAATGGAGATTGGCTGACTGGGGTGGATGTTTTTTTTATCAGTTTGATCAGAATGGGTACCCGTCTCATAGTGAGAGGGGTCAGAATGGTTACCTGTCTCATGGTGAGAGGGGTCCGTCTCATGGTGAGAGGGGTCAGAATGGGTACCCGTCTCACGGTGAGAGGGGTCAGAATGGGTACCCGTCTCATGGTGAGAGGGGTCTGAATGGGTACCCGTCTCACGGTGAGAGGGGTCTGAATGGGTACCCGTCTCATGGTGAGAGGGGTCTGAATGGGTACCCGTCTCACGGTGAGAGGGGTCAGAATGGGTACCCGTCTCACGGTGAGAGGGGTCAGAATGGGTACCTGTCTCATGGTGAGAGGGGTCTGAATGGGTACCCGTCTCACGGTGAGAGGGGTCTGAATGGGTACCCGTCTCACGGTGAGAGGGGTCAGAATGGGTACCTGTCTCATGGTGAGAGGGGTCTGAATGGGTACCCGTCTCACGGTGAGAGGGGTCCGTCTCATGGTGAGAGGGGTCTGAATGGGTACCCGTCTCACGATGAGAGGGGTCTGAATGGGTACCCGTCTCACGATGAGAGGGGTCTGAATGGGTACCTGTCTCACGATGAGAGGGGTCTGAATGGGTACCTGTCTCACGATGAGAGGGGGTCAGAATGGGTACCCGTCTCATGGTGAGAGGGGTCTGAATGGGTACCCGTCTCACGGTGAGAGGGGTCAGAATGGGTACCCGTCTCACGGTGAGAGGGGTCTGAATGGGTACCCGTCTCATGGTGAGAGGGGTCTGAATGGGTACCCGTCTCACGGTGAGAGGGGGTCAGAATGGGTACCCGTCTCATGGTGAGAGGGGTCAGAATGGGTACCTGTCTCATGGTGAGAGGTGTCTGAATGGGTACCCGTCTCACGATGAGAGGGGTCTGAATGGGTACCTGTCTCACGATGAGAGGGGGTCAGAATGGGTACCCGTCTCATGGTGAGAGGGGTCTGAATGGGTACCCGTCTCACGGTGAGAGGGGTCTGAATGGGTACCGGTCTCACGGTGAGAGGGGTCTGAATGGGTACCCGTCTCACGGTGAGAGGGGTCAGAATGGGTACCCGTCTCACGGTGAGAGGGGTCAGAATGGGTACCTGTCTCATGGTGAGAGGGGTCTGAATGGGTACCCGTCTCACGGTGAGAGGGGTCTGAATGGGTACCCGTCTCACGGTGAGAGGGGTCAGAATGGGTACCCGTCTCACGGTGAGAGGGGTCAGAATGGGTACCTGTCTCATGGTGAGAGGGGTCTGATTGGGGACCCGTCTCACGGTGAGAGGGGTCCGTCTCATGGTGAGAGGGGTCTGAATGGGTACCCGTCTCACGGTGAGAGGGGGTCTGAATGGGTACCCGTCTCACGGTGAGAGGGGTCAGAATGGGTACCCGTCTCACGGTGAGAGGGGTCAGAATGGGTACCCGTCTCACGGTGAGAGGGGTCAGAATGGGTACCCGTCTCACGGTGAGAGGGGTCAGAATGGGTACCTGTCTCATGGTGAGAGGGGTCTGAATGGGTACCCGTCTCACGGTGAGAGGGGTCTGAATGGGTACCCGTCTCACGGTGAGAGGGGTCAGAATGGGTACCTGTCTCATGGTGAGAGGGGTCTGAATGGGTACCCGTCTCACGGTGAGAGGGGTCCGTCTCATGGTGAGAGGGGTCTGAATGGGTACCCGTCTCACGATGAGAGGGGTCTGAATGGGTACCCGTCTCACGATGAGAGGGGTCTGAATGGGTACCTGTCTCACGATGAGAGGGGTCTGAATGGGTACCTGTCTCACGATGAGAGGGGGTCAGAATGGGTACCCGTCTCATGGTGAGAGGGGTCTGAATGGGTACCCGTCTCACGGTGAGAGGGGTCAGAATGGGTACCCGTCTCACGGTGAGAGGGGTCTGAATGGGTACCCGTCTCATGGTGAGAGGGGTCTGAATGGGTACCCGTCTCACGGTGAGAGGGGGTCAGAATGGGTACCCGTCTCATGGTGAGAGGGGTCAGAATGGGTACCTGTCTCATGGTGAGAGGTGTCTGAATGGGTACCCGTCTCACGATGAGAGGGGTCTGAATGGGTACCTGTCTCACGATGAGAGGGGGTCAGAATGGGTACCCGTCTCATGGTGAGAGGGGTCTGAATGGGTACCCGTCTCACGGTGAGAGGGGTCTGAATGGGTACCGGTCTCACGGTGAGAGGGGTCTGAATGGGTACCCGTCTCACGGTGAGAGGGGTCAGAATGGGTACCCGTCTCACGGTGAGAGGGGTCAGAATGGGTACCTGTCTCATGGTGAGAGGGGTCTGAATGGGTACCCGTCTCACGGTGAGAGGGGTCTGAATGGGTACCCGTCTCACGGTGAGAGGGGTCAGAATGGGTACCCGTCTCACGGTGAGAGGGGTCAGAATGGGTACCTGTCTCATGGTGAGAGGGGTCTGATTGGGGACCCGTCTCACGGTGAGAGGGGTCCGTCTCATGGTGAGAGGGGTCTGAATGGGTACCCGTCTCACGGTGAGAGGGGGTCTGAATGGGTACCCGTCTCACGGTGAGAGGGGTCAGAATGGGTACCCGTCTCATGGTGAGAGGGGTCTGAATGGGTACCCGTCTCACGGTGAGAGGGGTCCGTCTCATGGTGAGAGGGGTCAGAATGGGTACCCGTCTCACGGTGAGAGGGGGTCTGAATGGGTACCCGTCTCACGGTGAGAGGGGTCAGAATGGGTACCCGTCTCATGGTGAGGGGGTCAGAATGGGTACCCGTCTCACGGTGAGAGGGGTCAGAATGGGTACCTGTCTCATGGTGAGAGGGGTCCGTCTCATGGTGAGAGGGGTCTGAATGGGTACCCGTCTCACGATGAGAGGGGTCTGAATGGGTACCCGTCTCACGGTGAGAGGGGTCAGAATGGGTACCTGTCTCACGATGAGAGGGGGTCAGAATGGGTACCCGTCTCATGGTGAGAGGGGTCTGAATGGGTACCCGTCTCACGGTGAGAGGGGTCAGAATGGGTACCCGTCTCACGGTGAGAGGGGTCTGAATGGGTACCCGTCTCATGGTGAGAGGGGTCTGAATGGGTACCCGTCTCACGGTGAGAGGGGTCTGAATGGGTACCCGTCTCACGGTGAGAGGGGTCAGAATGGGTACCCGTCTCACGGTGAGAGGGGTCAGAATGGGTACCCGTCTCACGGTGAGAGGGGTCAGAATGGGTACCCGTCTCACGGTGAGAGGGGTCAGAATGGGTACCCGTCTCACGGTGAGAGGGGTCAGAATGGGTACCTGTCTCATGGTGAGAGGGGTCTGAATGGGTACCCGTCTCACGGTGAGAGGGGTCAGAATGGGTACCCGTCTCACGGTGAGAGGGGTCAGAATGGGTACCTGTCTCATGGTGAGAGGGGTCTGAATGGGTACCCGTCTCACGGTGAGAGGGGTCTGAATGGGTACCCGTCTCACGGTGAGAGGGGTCAGAATGGGTACCTGTCTCATGGTGAGAGGGGTCTGAATGGGTACCCGTCTCACGGTGAGAGGGGTCCGTCTCATGGTGAGAGGGGTCTGAATGGGTACCCGTCTCACGATGAGAGGGGTCTGAATGGGTACCCGTCTCACGATGAGAGGGGTCTGAATGGGTACCTGTCTCACGATGAGAGGGGTCTGAATGGGTACCTGTCTCACGATGAGAGGGGGTCAGAATGGGTACCCGTCTCATGGTGAGAGGGGTCTGAATGGGTACCCGTCTCACGGTGAGAGGGGTCAGAATGGGTACCCGTCTCACGGTGAGAGGGGTCTGAATGGGTACCCGTCTCATGGTGAGAGGGGTCTGAATGGGTACCCGTCTCACGGTGAGAGGGGGTCAGAATGGGTACCCGTCTCATGGTGAGAGGGGTCAGAATGGGTACCTGTCTCATGGTGAGAGGTGTCTGAATGGGTACCCGTCTCACGATGAGAGGGGTCTGAATGGGTACCTGTCTCACGATGAGAGGGGGTCAGAATGGGTACCCGTCTCATGGTGAGAGGGGTCTGAATGGGTACCCGTCTCACGGTGAGAGGGGTCTGAATGGGTACCGGTCTCACGGTGAGAGGGGTCTGAATGGGTACCCGTCTCACGGTGAGAGGGGTCAGAATGGGTACCCGTCTCACGGTGAGAGGGGTCAGAATGGGTACCTGTCTCATGGTGAGAGGGGTCTGAATGGGTACCCGTCTCACGGTGAGAGGGGTCTGAATGGGTACCCGTCTCACGGTGAGAGGGGTCAGAATGGGTACCCGTCTCACGGTGAGAGGGGTCAGAATGGGTACCTGTCTCATGGTGAGAGGGGTCTGATTGGGGACCCGTCTCACGGTGAGAGGGGTCCGTCTCATGGTGAGAGGGGTCTGAATGGGTACCCGTCTCACGGTGAGAGGGGGTCTGAATGGGTACCCGTCTCACGGTGAGAGGGGTCAGAATGGGTACCCGTCTCATGGTGAGAGGGGTCTGAATGGGTACCCGTCTCACGGTGAGAGGGGTCCGTCTCATGGTGAGAGGGGTCAGAATGGGTACCCGTCTCACGGTGAGAGGGGGTCTGAATGGGTACCCGTCTCACGGTGAGAGGGGTCAGAATGGGTACCCGTCTCATGGTGAGGGGGTCAGAATGGGTACCCGTCTCACGGTGAGAGGGGTCAGAATGGGTACCTGTCTCATGGTGAGAGGGGTCCGTCTCATGGTGAGAGGGGTCTGAATGGGTACCCGTCTCACGATGAGAGGGGTCTGAATGGGTACCCGTCTCACGGTGAGAGGGGTCAGAATGGGTACCTGTCCCACGATGAGAGGGGGTCAGAATGGGTACCCGTCTCATGGTGAGAGGGGTCTGAATGGGTACCCGTCTCACGGTGAGAGGGGTCAGAATGGGTACCCGTCTCACGGTGAGAGGGGTCTGAATGGGTACCCGTCTCATGGTGAGAGGGGTCTGAATGGGTACCCGTCTCACGGTGAGAGGGGTCTGAATGGGTACCCGTCTCACGGTGAGAGGGGTCAGAATGGGTACCCGTGTCACGGTGAGAGGGGTCAGAATGGGTACCCGTCTCACGGTGAGAGGGGTCAGAATGGGTACCCGTCTCACGGTGAGAGGGGTCAGAATGGGTACCCGTCTCACGGTGAGAGGGGTCAGAATGGGTACCTGTCTCATGGTGAGAGGGGTCTGAATGGGTACCCGTCTCACGGTGAGAGGGGTCCGTCTCATGGTGAGAGGGGTCTGAATGGGTACACGTCTCACGGTGAGAGGGGGTCTGAATGGGTACCCGTCTCACGGTGAGAGGGGTCAGAATGGGTACCCGTCTCATGGTGAGAGGGGTCAGAATGGGTACCCGTCTCACGGTGAGAGGGGTCAGAATGGGTACCTGTCTCATGGTGAGAGGGGTCCGTCTCATGGTGAGAGGGGTCTGAATGGGTACCCGTCTCACGGTGAGAGGGGTCAGAATGGGTACCCGTCTCATGGTGAGAGGGGTCTGAATGGGTACCCGTCTCACGGTGAGAGGGGTCCGTCTCATGGTGAGAGGGGTCTGAATGGGTACCCGTCTCACGATGAGAGGGGTCTGAATGGGTACCCGTCTCACGGTGAGAGGGGTCAGAATGGGTACCTGTCTCATGGTGAGAGGGGTCTGAATGGGTACCCGTCTCACGATGAGAGGGGTCTGAATGGGTACCTGTCTCACGATGAGAGGGGGTCAGAATGGGTACCCGTCTCATGGTGAGAGGGGTCTGAATGGGTACCCGTCTCACGGTGAGAGGGGTCTGAATGGGTACCCGTCTCATGGTGAGAGGGGTCTGAATGGGTACCCGTCTCACGGTGAGAGGGGTCTGAATGGGTACCCGTCTCACGGTGAGAGGGGTCAGAATGGGTACCCGTCTCACGGTGAGAGGGGTCAGAATGGGTACCCGTCTCACGGTGAGAGGGGTCAGAATGGGTACCTGTCTCATGGTGAGAGGGGTCTGAATGGGTACCCGTCTCACGGTGGGAGGGGTCCGTCTCATGGTGAGAGGGGTCTGAATGGGTACCCGTCTCACGGTGAGAGGGGTCAGAATGGGTACCCGTCTCATGGTGAGAGGGGTCAGAATGGGTACCCGTCTCACGGTGAGAGGGGTCAGAATGGGTACCTGTCTCATGGTGAGAGGGGTCCGTCTCATGGTGAGAGGGGTCTGAATGGGTACCCGTCTCACGATGAGAGGGGTCTGAATGGGTACCTGTCTCACGATGAGAGGGGGTCAGAATGGGTACCCGTCTCATGGTGAGAGGGGTCCGAATGGGTACCCGTCTCACGGTGAGAGGGGTCAGAATGGGTACCCGTCTCACGCTGAGAGGGGTCTGAATGGGTACCCGTCTCATGGTGAGAGGGGTCAGAATGGGTACCCGTCTCACGATGAGAGGGGTCTGAATGGGTACCCGTCTCACGGTGAGAGGGGTCAGAATGGGTACCCGTCTCACGGTGAGAGGGGTCTGAATGGGTACCTGTCTCATGGTGAGAGGGGTCTGAATGGGTACCCGTCTCACGGTGAGAGGGGTCCGTCTCATGGTGAGAGGGGTCTGAATGGGTACCCGTCTCACGGTGAGAGGGGGTCTGAATGGGTACCCGTATCACGGTGAGAGGGGTCAGAATGGGTACCCGTCTCATGGTGAGAGGGGTCAGAATGGGTACCCGTCTCACGGTGAGAGGGGTCAGAATGGGTACCTGTCTCATCGTGAGAGGGGTCCGTCTCATGGTGAGAGGGGTCTGAATGGGTACCCGTCTCACGATGAGAGGGGTCTGAATGGGTACCCGTCTCATGGTGAGAGGGGTCTGAATGGGTACCCGTCTCACGGTGAGAGGGGTCTGAATGGGTACCTGTCTCATGGTGAGAGGGGTCTGAATGGGTACCCGTCTCACAATGAGAGGGGTCTGAATGGGTACCTGTCTCACGGTGAGAGGGGGTCTGAATGGGTACCCGTCTCATGGTGAGAGGGGTCTGAATGGGTACCCGTCTCACGGTGAGAGGGGTCAGAATTCGTATGACAGGGTCCATTGGCGCTCCCTTGTCGGCTTCTTATAATTCGGTTACATATATATGTAAAACAAACGTTTTTGGTGCGCCTATCACAATGGGTGAACGTTGCACTAACGACTTCGCCGATTCCGACTGGGATGCGATAATGCTTCGTTTGTGTCACAAACACGTTGTTGCCCGGACCGAAACGAAAATCGAGATGCAACCTGGTCAATTCTGTTAGGTTTCACGAAAGGCGTCTCATATGCATACTGGATGGAGGAATTCCTGATGGCTTATTTGGTGACGATGGTCCACGAACGAATATAGTGGGACACGATGATGTTATGCGTACACGAGTGTGTGTAGTGTCTTTTTTTGTTTGTATTTGCGTTTGTTCCTGTGTTCAGAAAATAATGGAAAATGGCGCCACGCTGCAATGTGTACCAAACGAATGTATAAGATATATCGTCTTCGATGTTATCGACGCCCGCACTGCGATCCATGTCATCCGACTCGTGGGTGGATTGTTCCGCGGGTTCGTTCCGTCACCAAAGGCAATGGTGGGTCATCATCCCCCGCGCACATGGGGCCAAGACGTGTCTAACAAGCGACGTAAAATTGCCATACCGAATGGTATACACAGGCTCTGCAGTACACAAACATTGAATTTGCGTTTGTTGATCAAGTTTATGCCGATGTGGGCCGAATTGTGCCAGCATCCATGTGGCCGTTTCCGGTACACCAACGTAGATGTAACAGACCGCCTTAGTTTCTGTCCGATGTGGTGGAAATATGTGTACATGAATGTCGCGGATAAATGTGCGGTCCATGTGGCTATGATGGACACACCGCGCAGCGAAGAAGACAACCGGAAACTCGTGGGTGGTATCGTGGTGGACATCCTGTCCGCGGAATGCATGATCCTTGAGTTCAACAAGGGGTATATGAGTGCCGTCATGGGTGTGCTATGCGAAGACGAAGTCGAACTCGCCTCTGGTATATGCAAAATTGGCACCGGGTCCGGTGGCATCGCCTGTACCCTCGCCGGTACAATGAATCTCACCCTGTTGAGCCCGGGGTTCCTTCTCCGTGTATGCAAACACCTGGACTTAGACGATTTCACCATGTTGCTTCACCTGAAGCGTGTTGAGCTTCGGCGTGAAATGGCATTGTGGGAATTCTTCTCTGCTAGTCGAACAGGGACGGACGTCGCCTGTTCTCTCATTCGTCATCACAAAGGGGACTGTATGCGGTATCTGGGGTGTATCTACAACAGTTTCTGCCAGTTGGGCCCCCTTGGATCTCAGTGGGGTCTCATCAAAAACATCGAATGTGCCTCGGTTGATTGTTTGTTGCTTATGGCACATACACTGCGCGTGGATGACTGTATCATCCCAAGGTTCTGCAGTCACACCGTGTCGCCCACCACTGGTATGTTTTGTCCTGTTAATGGTGTCACCTGGAACGACCCGGGTACACACAGAGAGCTCGTGTACAGCCCGTTGGTCTACTGGGCGCACCGTGTTGGTCTCGTGGATCTATGTCGTGGTGTTCGGAGAGGTGAACCCTATCCGATTAACGGTGGCTTCCCGTGTGACTGTACGTGGAAGATTGAGACACTCGCTGGGTTGTATCGATACAGAAATTGCAATCGGTTGTGTAATATGATAATACGAAACGCGCCTCTGATCCACCCATGCGAGCATCTGGTTGCAATGGGTAACACGGTGCACAACGCGAATATGACATTGGACAACCTACAGCCCGACTGTGGGCACGGTTTGGTGCATACCAGTGGGAAGCGGGTGAGATTTGATTACCATATCCTCCACGTCGACAAGTATATCCCGTCCGGGCCAGCGTGTGCGATCCGCCTAGATTGTCGATATAAGACGAACAGTCCCATGCATCCAACTGGGCGCCACCACCCTTGGCCTTGCCAGGGGTTGCGGGTTGATGATATTGCCTTAATCCCTGTACCAGGTGAACCAGCTGTCGATTCTTATGTGGGACTCACCTGTTGACCGCTCCGTGTGACGATTGGCCGTGTTGTGCACCACGCCTTCCCTCTCTCTCTCTCTCTTTCTCTTTCCATCGAATCGTCGTTTGATAGCAAAAAAAACACACAAATACAAACACACCTGAAATATCGATGTCCTACTCGTTGTTGTACGCGTGGGCGGTTGATTCGGTCAAGGTGCACACGGGTGTTGCTACAATAGGCGACGGCTTGTCGTACAGGCTATCCACTATACCAAATGCCGGTGGTGGACTCTTTGCATCAGGGAGGTCATACAAGAAAGGTGACACGATAACCCTCTATGAGGGGTCGGTTGTTTCGATTGGGTCATTGGGGGACACGTCGTACGCAGTGTACTACCCGATGTGTGTCGCGGATGGTGACGGTGATTTGGTTATAGAAGGGTGTAGGGATGCGCGCGATGGGCTGATGGGTGGTTCATTCGCCAACCACAAAACCAAAACACACAAACAAAACGCAATCATGTGTTACAAATGGGTCGACCGATCCAATCGAATCCGTGTGATCGCGCTCCGGGCGTCACAGACCATCAACGACGGCGAAGAGATCATAACAGACTATGGGGCTGTGTATGATTATGTGTCGTGTATGCCTTAGATCAACCTGTATCAGTGTGATGTCTAAATAAACCGAGACGCGCGTCGTTCGGTCGTGTGCCGTTATTCAGTGGTGTACCAGTTGACCTTGACATGTTGATGCGATCCGGTGAAGCCAGAAAACACCTCCGGGTATCACGCAAGACGCTTATTGGGTACGCAAAAAGGGGGCGTATCTCGACTGTCGAATTGCCGGGTGGCTCGAAGCGTGTCCATCGCTTGTATGACGTTTCTGGTTTCTGTGTGAAGGGGGGCAACGACGCCCCCAAAAACGACATGGTGGTCGAGGCAATCTATACACGAGCACCCGAGGGAGAAGAGCGTCGAGTAGAGGTTGATACACTGAGACAGCAGTGTGGTTACTGTCATGGCGGTGTTGTGGTATTCGCCGACGCACCCGGTGACTACGACGGAATCCGACAGCTTCTTGACAGGGTCATCGAACGGGGTGTACGGGTCGTGCACGTGGCGCGTCGCGACTATCTCTGTGGCGAAAACCTTTCTTGTGTCGTCATCGAATACGTAATCGAGAAGTTTGGCTGTCGGTTGTGTGTCGCAAATGAGTCGGTTGTCACGACCTAAAGGGGTTGGGAACCCACCTCGATTTTTTGTGTGCTTGGTTGTGTGTATGTGTGTTGTGTACGATAAAAGGAGTGTGTGACTACCTACGCCGATGAAGACGGAACGAGATCATAACGAGATCATCCGGTGTGTACTCGAGTTTTGGTTGTGTGTCCCTTCGGGTAAACTATACAGCGCGGATACCGTGAATGACCCGTCGTACACCGATTTCATGATGGTGCGTGTGTTCAGCAAGGGCGAGTGTCTCGACTCAGAATTAACGCGGTTGTTCTCGGGTGTACTACGGGACGCCGAGATGGGTCACTACACCGACTGGGTCGACGACCGGTGGGGTTGATTGGCGTTGGTCGTGATCCTGGATCAGTTTTCGATGCACGTATATCGTCACACCGACCGGGCATACAGCAACGATTTTGCTGCAAAATGTGTCTTGAATATGGGGATGTACGACCACAAGCGGATTAGCGGGTATCAACCGATATGTTGTGTTTTTCTGCTGATGTCACTGCAGCACAGTCCGGTGTTGAGTGACCATGATACGGGTGTGCGTATATTGCATCGTTTGCTGGCTGACGGAGCGAACTGTGCCACCACCAAGAAGAGGAACACGCTGTGTGATGCACTGGAACACCAGTACGGGCACCGGGATACGCTGTTGGGGTTCGGGTGGTTCCCAAAACACAACGCCGCGTTGTCGCGTCTAGATACAAAACCAGAACTGTCATACCTACAGAGTATCGGTGACCGGCATTATTAAATAGTAGGAGGGGTACCCTGTTCTTTTATTAACTTCTCCTACTCACGTGTCTCATATAATGACAAATAAAAGTCTAGATGACAATACCGCCGCCTATATCACTTTGACCAGTAGCAAGCTGCTCAGAACCCTCCCCGGTCGCGGGTGCCAAGGAACTTACGATCACCTACGAGGGCTCCTTCCCGTTAAATTGCTACTATGACAAGTGGCCGCTACCAAGGCTCTCCGTGTACTCCGTTTCGCTCCGGCTTTCGATGTGTGTCGACTTCTTCTGACCTAATACGTTTCCTGGTTGGTGTGGCACCCACTAACCGTTATCATATAGACCTGTCCGGTCAGTCCGTCAGAAACGACGGTGTTATTCTTCTGGTCGATGGTCTCGTGCTGTTCGGGTGTCACAGTGTGTACATCAATCTCGTTGATACCTCGGCCACAGAAGAGGGTGGTGCACGTCGTCGGATCTGTCGGTCGATTTGGATTTGAATATGACGCTCTCGCTTGTTACATGGAACCACCCAGAACGATCGAAAAGTCGTGTTGTTCTGTACACGAATGATGTGTGATATGCCACCAACCATATATGTGATGCAACCAGTGACAGTGATGTCACACATAGACACGCGATCACACACAAACATCAAAACAAACAAACAGATCACATGTACCAAATAAAAAGACGAGGATGCGGAGAGTTCTCGATATCATACGTGGTCGTCGCAAAAATACACAATCCAAACACACAAAGAAACCAGATGTCACATTCTACTGTGTTCTCCCGTCCGGTGCAAACAAAGGGGGGATCATGTTGGATCTGTTCTTACAGTATGGGTCTTCCGGTATAACTTCCATCAGCCGAAGTGTGGGTTGGACGGACGCCGAGAAATGGGATGGTAAGACACTACAGTGGATGTACGAGACCGTCCTGTACGGTCAGAGAAACATAGTCAGGCATTCTATCCGCGGGATCAGTTCAACCACGAAACAGATGAAAGTGTGGTTCTTCGACCCACCTTTCCTTATAGGAAAGCGGTTGATTGTATATGCCGCGGCGATTCTGCAGCGCACCGACAGCCAGCATTCCTGTACGTTATTCTTCACGGCCCGTATGAAAAACAGTAGCGTATATCTGGGTGTTTTACTGGGTACGATGGATAACGTGTGTGACATAGAACGCGAAAACGATGATCTGAATATCCGCGGTATGGTCGGTAGTGCCTGGGACAAATATCAGCGGTACATGAGTCTCATGAGCGAAAAAACCCCACACGCTGAATTGGTTCAACACCTCCTCACTGTGTGCGATGACGGTCATGGTGCATCGGTATCCAGTGCCTGGTCCGCGGATGACGCCTCGATCGACGACATATAACATTCTATGTCGTCGATCCGGTCCAACAGTTCGTGTATGGCGTTGCGGGTGTACCAACAGTCGTCCGGATTCTCGTGTATTAGATTCCCGGTTCCGATTGCCTCTTGTAGATGACCGTGTATTTCACGGGTTTTGTCTCGAAGGTGTGTTACCAAGGCGTGTACCATTTTGGGTGGGTTTCTGTCTAGTATGGCCTGGGTCTGCTGCGTGACATGCACGCCACAATTTCGGATGGTGTCGGCGCATACACATCCACCCGACACACCACCTGTCGTTTCCATTTTCTCCGTTGACTGGCGTGTGTTTCCTTATTTGTGCCATTCCGTGCACCCGCGCATAGAGCCTGTATATATACAGATCAAAAACAGAATGATCATTTTCCGTCTCCCGGCTATCGATCCATCATCCGGGTGCATCGAAAAAACCCAACCGATGGTGGGTGCGATCCTCTACATTACATCAAATCCCTGTTTTCGACTGGAAATCACACACAGTACCATCAGCAACACCGGGCTCCTAGTGGATAACACGCAGGCCGTGGACCTGGTACCGGGGATGAAATCGCGAACCGAGCGGTGGTACGTCGCACTGTATAGCGCTCTGGTTTCTTTGATTTGCAACCGCCTGATACGGACCACCGACAAACTCGAGATGGTGTCACGCGTGGTGGACACGGAGTACGAATTCATACACCTCAACTCCCAGAAAGTGGCGTCGTGCCTCAGGAGTTACGAAGACGCGGGTGAATTTGCCGGGTGCTGGGGTGTCGGGTGTGATATGGGCGTGATCGTATCTGACGTCTGTATCGAGTCCTTGGATTTTTACGGTGTAGAATACAGCTGTGACCACGCACCAGTGTTACCCATGTTCGGGGTACACACCGAGAGCCGAAGAGTCACCAGATCGATGACCAGGAGACAGGATATCGAAGTTCGAAATGTGTCATTCGAATGTGTCTCTCCGCAGCAATCGACGGCGTACCCGGCACCGACTCTGAAAGAACTGTGTGACACGGTTTATCTGCTGTTTATGTGCCCGGATGCGATTGGTTCCAGGGGAGGTGAACGGATAGACATGCGGTATCATGTGCATACCACCGCACCGAATGACACCTACCCCTATGCCAAGGGCCTTGTTACCACCGTTTCGGTTGGTCTTTGCGTGGACTACCCCATGGGGCTGTCGGAGAGTGTGTCCGAGTTGGTGCACAGCACGAGGGAAAATATAGCCGATGTCCACCAGGAGACGATGACGAATCACTTGGCCCGGCTGGTCAATATCGCGTCCGTGGCTTTACACCAGACATCTGTTTTAGATGTAATCCGGAACGGAATCGCCGAATTCACCACGTCGACCATATCCAAATGTGGCAAGTGACATCAGTGATGCCAGTAGGTGTTGTTGTACCATAGGAATGGTCACGATGGGGTTTAGCACGACAATGATAACACCCCTCGGAGCCGTGCGTCGGTGGTGGTGGTAGTAGTGATTGTTGTACCTGTGTTCCTCGTGGCTGCTTTTGTGCGTCGCTTGCTTTTTGCTGTTGCCAACGCGTTTCGCGTTTAGCAGGGCGTTGTAGGCGTTGGATAGCTGATGGAATTCCCGTGTGCGCTGTGCCCTCTGACTGGGTGGGTGTTTGTCGGGGTGGGTTTTCATCGCCTTTTTCCTGTATGCTGCTTGTATATCGTGGTCACTGTAAATTTGGGACGGATCGAGGCCCAGTATTTCGTGATTTGACATCGTCGTTGACACGTCGGGGTTTTCCTTGTTTATTATAGGTCACCCGTCTTTACTATGCATCCAATGGACTCTCTCGGTGACCGACGACGCTTTAAGATATCCCTCTGTTGCCTCATGGACGTATGTAACGACCGGTTGACACATGAAGTTCTGGACTTAATCGAGTTTAACGTGTTCATATCCTGTAACATGCGCGCCATTGCCAATATCAGGCGCATTCTCGGTCCTCGGCATCTCAAGCGCTCCATAATACGGAGGAAAGGAAGAAGCGCGTGTCATCCCGGTGTAAAGAAGGGATACTAACCAATTGTCCTCACCCAACCCTAATCCCGACCCGTGTACACATACACACGCACCTTTGGTGGATGGTGGTACACATCGGAAACAGTTGTATGCGATGACTGTGGCCTGGTTTTGTTGTCGTCGCCGTGTGCATGCACCTCCCTCCCACCCCCGTCCCCGTTTGAAGCATCCTCTGACATGAGCCCGGCACCAATGGCAGTTGACTTGGCGCCTTTGTGTTACGACATCGTTACATCGAAACACAACGAGACTGTGACCATCGGGGACACCATCTACCACAACCTAACGGCGCTGTTTCTGTTTAGAGAAAGGGGGTCCCGAGACGACCCCAAACCAGACGACCGGGCAGTATCCCTGATTTGTGACTTTGTGTACTCCCGGGTATCCCATCTAATAAGCCTGCTAGACGCCGGGCAGCTGCTGTGTCCAAGACCGTCGCGCGCCACACAGTTTCTATACTTGGTGTACGCAACCGACTTGGTCATGGACGCGGTCGACGAGTACGTAAAATCGCCACAGGTGCACGACGGGGTGAAGTCGGTACACTCTCACCCCTTACTGGGGGGTTGCATGGCGTTCGCGGGTTTCACCCAGAAGGAAATCGACATGTGGGTGCAAATGTGTGCTTCGGGTGGATACAACGATGTCATCCGTCGCCTGAAAGTGGTTAGACTGCAGGATATGGACGACGACGAAGTAGGAATCGACACAATGGTCATCAACATCGACGAGATGGTGTATCGTCACGTGCATTACCATTCGCTTTGCATGCAGAACATCGCCATCTGTGTAATCAACGGCATCTCGTCGACGCCACTCCGTTTGTACAAAGCAGCCATCGACAGTAATACCAACGAGACGACGATGGTATTCTCCCGAGAAGCGGTTGATTATGTGCGCATCGCGTGTGCGGTTTCTGTCTCGGTGTACAACGACTTTGACCAGATGCTACTGGAGGTGTTTGACCACGAATGCGTGGACCCGAGTGGCATTGATACGCTTGTGGTCAAATACAGACTTGGCCTTGCGACCCGCTGTTTGCAGCGACTTTGTGACATATAAATAATAAAACCCCCGATCCGTATGGCTTTGAAAGTGCCGGATGGTATGGGTGACTACGTATTGAAACGTGTGAATCTGGGTTCACAAATCAACCGCCGCCAGCTCGCGGAGCACATCGCCGTTTCTAAATGGATAACCGATAGCCGTGACATGCCTGTCACCGACCACTTACTCTTCGCGGTCGATGCGATTGAGGGTGATTCGAAATCAAGTGCGCTTGTTGTGGTGCCCTATGTGCAGGGGGGGTCCGTACAGGATGCCATACTGCGACGTGACCAGTGCATACAAAACCACGAGGCCCAGTTTCGTCTGTGGAAGGGTATGCGAATTGGTGTTGTTTTTCTGTGGGAGAGTGGGGCCATACACAAAGAACCGGGTCTCACGGATGTGTTCATACGCTCGCCCTACTCAGAAGCCGTGGTTGGTGATTTTTCCGATATGGGTTGGGCGGAACCCTCTGCCCCCGTTGACACTATGAAACGTGACACCATCAATATTTTGGGTGTCATGGCATGCATTTTAAGCGGGGAGTGTCACGCGATAGATCGGGACTTCTCGGTGCGGTTTTTGTGTGTCCATGAGCAGGCAATGCGCGATTCGTTGGTTCGCCGCTGTGACGACCCCGTGTCGAATGCGGCACTCGTGTACATCATGGATACCATGCATAATCTGTCACATGAGTGGGAACTAGGCACGGTGGGTGACCATGCACTAGAGTATCATGTGCATATACTAGACATAATAACAACTAGATTGCGGCACATCCTGTTGCGGTACCACTGCGACAATCGCGCGCCGGTTTTGTAACCCTCCCCGTCTGCTAGCTTCTATGTCGCTTGTCGATGATATTATTTGCCGCGTCGTGTTCGACTTCCTGACGTGGCGCGACATCGGCGCAGGAATCAAGCAGACATGTCGCCGTTACATGGGTCTTGTCGACAAAGTGGAGCGGGCCCGTCGTATCCAGTTTGATTTGGAGTTCAACCGTCAGGGCATGTCGTGTATTTCGCCGATGCCAACCGCGGCCGACGAGTGGGCCATTGCGAGATGTCTAGATATATACCCTTTTGTTGTCGAATGCCTGTACCTGATGGTCTTCGTATCGAAGTCGCGCGGCACGTTTCACGAGTACCGGGACCGCGTGGTATCATCTGCAGTGTATATCGTCCAATCGAGGGATACCGCTTTCCAGGACTTCTCAGTGGCCGATTTCGTTATTCTGCAGATCATGGTCGACGTACTGCAGCACCATCCGGGGATGGATATGGTCAAGATAAATCCAATCCAGCTTGAGATGGCAATCGAGCTTCTTACCATTGCGCTCGAATGCGAACCACAAAACCCGATCACCCTGTTCGAAATAGCCAACTGCCACGACCACCTGTCGCACACGGACGATGCCCGCTTTTACTACCACGAGGCACTGCAGTGTGGTTACATGTGCCCGGTGTACGCGTGCTCCAGGATGCTGAACTGCATGTGTCCATCCAACGCACCGGCCGTCGTTTCACTGCAAAATGAGATTGTGCGGGTGATCAATCTATACCCGTCCTATTGGTACATCCGGGTCGTCTATGCCCGCTTGTTGCTCAGCATTTCGATGCACAGGGAATGCATCGTTATTTTTATGGATCTACTCTTCAGTGGGGATTTCAACCTCACGGCGTCGGATCGCAGTGTGTGTCTCACTGATATTTCCTGTATCGTGGATGAACCCGGTGAAGTTTGGCCTCTTTTCGTCTCGTGCCTCATGGGTGACATATCCAATGTGAATATTCTTCGGAACATGACCACATTTGCGATGAGGAGGTTTGACATGGCATACGAGTTCTCCTGTGTCATTGATGGCATCATCAAGGAGATATGTGATAGCCCTTTCAGTAGGCATGTGCCCCTTGATGTCGCTGCGATGTACTACGAATGCAGAGGGCGGTTGTATGTCTCGATTGGTGACACAGCGCGTGGTTCATCGGATTTCGATCGTGCGTCCACGATGACCAGTGATAGGTCTATGTATGATTACTATCGGAATCTAGCTAGTGCAGTTTGTGTGCGGGGCGAGGAGCGCGTTTCCCCGTAACGGTGTGTTTATTATCCCGATGTGCACATTCGTTCTCTGCACCGTGTGTGTGTACACAGCGCGCGTGTATGTCTTGCTCCTCGTACAACTGGTGGTGGGAGCGCCATTTTTTCCGATGTCAGCCATCCGCGTCGACTATCCCGTCTAACGGCATTGACACGACGAGATTGTCATCCCTTTTATGGATAACCCTGTCCGCGGAACGCCTCGGTTCCTGTGACCGGACCGCCCTCTTTGTCACCGAAGACCTACCGCGTGTCTTGTGGGGTGTGTGTGCGTGGATTCTGTGTGGTGTCGCGACCCGACCACAGATACAATGGGCCGTGGATTTATTGTGCGCCATTGGTTACCACGGTGAAGCCCTGGTATCACCTATCACCATCCGTGATTTACTGGAGGACTGGGTGTGCATCAGTGAGCACATGCCGCGCCACGATGACGATGACACGGGTGTCGTCACCTTACCATGCACGGATGACCTGATATGCTTCACCGAGGATTGCATTGCTTCCATCGGGGTGGCCGGATTCACCGTATATTAATCGACCCCACTCCCACCCCCTCAGCACCAGGAGGCCTTTGCGCCGCGTCCGTTGTAGGGTTTACCTAGGCCCTTGTCAATAAGGAGTTGTGATATTGGCATCCATGGGGAAAGTGGCATCTGACGCACGTACATTTGACCAAGAACACGACCACCGTATTTGTCCCAGCCATCCAACTCTATGAATGTTTTTGGTTTCCACGTTTCGCCGTACACCATGGACGTCACGAACTTGGTTGCCTCCTCTGCAAGTTCCCTTTCGGTTTCGCATTGGGCTCTCCATCCCCTTTCTGGTGTATCCACACCGAGTATCCTGACCTTGAGTGTTGACCCGAGTGCATTGGGTAGGAACGGTGCCAGTATTTCTATGGTATCACCATCGAGTACACGGACTATATCAAAGCTTTCGTCTGTCTTCTGATTTGCTGCTTGTGCCCGTGTCGCGGGGTGCTGGTGGATATTGTTATTTACGCTCGGGCACACCAACTGCTTGCGCGGGGAAGATGGCGTGACGGTTATATTTCCGTTACAGAAAAAATACACACACAGGTTACATAGCATAAACGCATTTGGGATATACATTGGGGCGTGCGCTTTTATTTCTTATATACAGTGGTTCTTCGGAAAGCACAATGGCCATCGTTCATAGACTCTTTGGTGTCCGTGATGTCACAAATGTGATCATCGCGTTCGCGGGTAATACTTCCAAACTTCGACGTGTATCTAGGATTTTTTATCTGTTGTCGTCACACGCAACATCTGTGGTATACCACGTACACCGTGGACAGGTTACGTCGGTGTTTGTGGACTGGTTGGTGCTGCATGGATACTGCATCCCGAGTGTGTGCCGGATACAAGAGGTACACAGCATAACGCAACCTTCGAGTGGGGCATTCATACACGAAACCATCGTTGATAGATTTCCACGACGCGGGTGTTCGCTACCTGGGTGCACGGACCTCACGGTGAGTGGCTCGGTGGGCTTTGTGTATTCCGTGATTTTCATCATCGACCCCCATATGTGCGAACTTTCTTCGTTGTGTATACAATCGGATCGACACGCCACTGAACCGTCCGTTGATGCGATTTGCGTACACCGGGGTGCAGCCGAACAGAGGGCCTTCCGCTTCAGGGCACTGAAATCAATCGTGATACACATCTACAGCCACGAAATCGAGTCGTACATGTACTACATACGACGCTGTGCCAACACGGAGACATTGGAAATCAAGTGTTATGGCACGTGCTACGACCGACGGTCCTCTGAGTTCACGGGTTCACTTCTGTGTTCGACGTGGTGTATGCGATCGCTGGTGCGTGTCTCGATCACGCACAGAGGATGGCAAGTGACCGATGAAAAGCTCAGGTGTATGGCCACTGCCATCAAGTCACTCAGATCATTGGTAGTGATTCATGCCAGGGGGACTTTTGTGTACATGGTAGAGGATTGATTTCTCCTATTTTACATGTCGTCGTATGATGAACTGTTGTACGAACTGGGTGAACTGCCAGCGGTTGTCCAGAACGCGTCACCGTTCTCACAGTTGATCCTGCTCATCACGTTCAACACCGCGCTGTTTGTATGCAGTGAGTTTCTCAGGAAATTCTTCGGTGCCGATGTCCTCTACGTGCTCGCTGGTCTGACTGGTAGGACGTACAACGCACAACAACCAAATGATACCACACCCGCCCCCCCGCCAATGATGTACCCGAGGGCGGGTGGTGTGCCCGGCTTTGGTGACACCACGAGCATGTTCTCCGCGTTCAGTGCGAACTTCAAATGATAAGATGTGTCAATCCACGCGTTACACCAAAACTACACATCTAACCCTAAAACACAACCACCACCACGTTACGCGAACCTTTCTACGTGTATCGGTGTTTGTATAGTATGATGGAAGGCGGGGCTGCCACATCCGATGCGCCTGATTACATCATGCTCCAATGTGCCAAGCTGTGCAACGAGGGGCGCGACATGTTCTACCGCAACATGTTCGTCCAATTCTCGATCGGTGTAACACCACCTTTCGTCTCGATCACCGACAAGGATCTCGTGTTTTACCCGGTGGTGAAATCCACGCGCGCGTCCACAGCAGCAAATGGGTGGACACCCGCCAACCCATTGGATGAGTCACTGCAGCAGAGACTCGACCGCTGGAGGGACGAATTCGCTGACGTCGTGTCGTATGTCGTGGAGCGATGTATGCTACCAACGCCGGTTGAACCCACCGGCGGGCGTCGGATCAATGAGTCGGTCCTCATCAAGCATGCGTTCTCCTGGAGCCTGACTACAAAGACTGTCCTGGAAAATTACCTCGTGATACCCATTTTGGTCGAGTGGCATTGTCAGCTAAAACAGAACAACATCGGACTGTTCCGATACATCGAATCGACGGGTACCGGTGTTAGACCTTCTGGTACCAGAAACAATCGGATTATGACCCTTTTGCATGTAGTCGAACAGTGTGCCGACGACATGGGTATATGCGAGGCCGATAAAATCAAATGTAGTGACTGGGTGTACGGTTCCGTGCAGAACAACACGATAACACCATCGGTTCGTGATCGAGAACTTATTGGTTGGGTCTACAACAACAGCAGTGCGGACAAGATTGTGCACGTCATACCCCCCCAGTTTATGCCACCACCAGCTGAGCGGGTGTGACGACGACGGGGGTTTGTGTCGTCTCGCCTACCGCCACAACTGCCGTATCATCGCGTTGGTGCTTGTCCTCGACTTCGGTTATCTTGGATCTGTCTGTGATGGTAACGATCGGTGGTGATGGTTTGGTGACCGTCGGCATCACACTCGATGCCAAATCCTGTGTCAGTCCGTCGATCGTTTGTGCCTGGTGGTGGTACGCCATGAGGTCCATAACGGATTGACCGATACCAATAAACGCACTTGGGTCGGGTTTGTGATCTGCTGCTGGTGGTGGTGGTGGTGGTGCCACGGCGCCCGATTGCGGCTGCAATGACACCAGTGGGTCGCCATCGTGTTGTAACCGAAACTCTTGTCGGATTCTGTGTATAAGTTTGCGCTGTCGGTGAACCTTGTACAAAAGCATGATGACGATCACACCGAGTATACACACCGTGACCCCCGTGTGTGAGAACCTGTTGATAACCGATGACACCCAGGTGACGCGGTAAGCAGCAGCACCCTTCGTGTTCTTTTCCGTTGCACCCTCCATTTGTGTGTGTTTTTATTACAAAATTTCAGCTACTCGTTGTCGTCGTCGTCCCGTTGCCTCTTGTTAAAGGACTGGGCGATCTTCTTGAAGTTACCGGACACAACGAGTGTGGGTGTTATGGCCCGGGAACCCTTGTTGGTCGTGACAATGTCACATGTGTTGGAGTCTATCAGGTCTGTCATGTCCACTGCGCCGTTCTGCCTGAAAAGGTGGGACGGCTTGTTGCTCATGAGGAGCATGGTGGGCAGTATCAAGGCGTTGTGGAATGTCTCATCCCCCTTGTAACCTGTCCTCTGCAAAATGCACCTGAAGTTGTTGCTGTCAACCGGTTCGTTGTACGTGTCGTCCGATTTGATATTGGTCACCCTGGCGAGTCGGTACAGACGGTTCATCGGGTTTGATGGCTGGGTGTGGCGAAGAAACACGAGTGTGTTGTTGGTTATGTACTTCTCTTCGATCATCTTGATGAAGGACAGCACATCAACAAACACAAACGGCACGGGTATCCAGTGTGCCTGGCAATCGACGGATGACATGTACCCCCTGCGATCAGCAAGATCGTTTTCGGATTTCTTTGGTGCTGGTATCAGTGTCTGCCGCATGTGGTTGATAACGGCGTGGTAGGTCTTCATGAACCTGTCATGTAGATCCTGTAGTTGTTCCAACTCCCTGTGCTCGTTGTCCTTTGCATTGGCTGTATTACCGGAGCAAGACATTTTGTGGGTCTGTTTTTTATCTAGACGGGGCCAGTTGAAAATACTCACTTTGATTCGAAATGTCTGTAGAATGTGTACGTGAGTACGAACATCGTGATGACACAGTTCATTGCAATCAATACGAGCCTATGTCGTCTGTTCTCTCCGAAATTCTTCCATGTTGCCCCGAAGTGTATCGTGGCGGCATTAACCACGAGTATGATGATTATGGACGTGATGGTACCGATTTGTCCGATTAGTCCCTTGACATCCCTCTCGCTGTATTCGTCTGCCACGGGATCGTCGACAGCAGCCGTGACCCGACCGGGTTGTATTGGTGCATAGTCGCCAAACACGTCATCGACCACTGTCATGGTGCGCGTGTGTCACAGCACAACGTGTTTATTTGTGTACACACATACACGCCACACCACTTGCCGTTATTTCCCGTCCGTGAAGCTCTGGTATGCCCGGTTGTTCCTCTCCTGGTTGGCAGGATACGGTAGATGTGTATCACGATTGATTTCAGTGCCCTGAAGCGGAAGGCCCTCTGTTCGGCTGCACCCCGGTGTACGCAAATCGCATCAACGGACGGTTCAGTGGCGTGTCGATCCGATTGTATACACAACGAAGAAAGTTCGCACATATGGGGGTCGATGATGAAAATCACGGAATACACAAAGCCCACCGAGCCACTCACCGTGAGGTCCGTGCACCCAGGTAGCGAACACCCGCGTCGTGGAAATCTATCAACGATGGTTTCGTGTATGAATGCCCCACTCGAAGGTTGCGTTATGCTGTGTACCTCTTGTATCCGGCACACACTCGGGATGCAGTATCCATGCAGCACCAACCAGTCCACAAACACCGACGTAACCTGTCCACGGTGTACGTGGTATACCACAGATGTTGCGTGTGACGACAACAGATAAAAAATCCTAGATACACGTCGAAGTTTGGAAGTATTACCCGCGAACGCGATGATCACATTTGTGACATCACGGACACCAAAGAGTCTATGAACGATGGCCATTGTGCTTTCCGAAGAACCACTGTATATAAGAAATAAAAGCGCACGCCCCAATGTATATCCCAAATGCGTTTATGCTATGTAACCTGTGTGTGTATTTTTTCTGTAACGGAAATATAACCGTCACGCCATCTTCCCCGCGCAAGCAGTTGGTGTGCCCGAGCGTAAATAACAATATCCACCAGCACCCCGCGACACGGGCACAAGCAGCAAATCAGAAGACAGACGAAAGCTTTGATATAGTCCGTGTACTCGATGGTGATACCATAGAAATACTGGCACCGTTCCTACCCAATGCACTCGGGTCAACACTCAAGGTCAGGATACCGACCCGCCTGCCGGTGGCGTGGTCTATACACTGAGTACAATACTCCCCGATTGCTTTTCTGATGTGATCCCACGACGCCTCAGCGTCCCCGATGCCCACGAGGATATCCCCTAGCTCTTCGTCCACAACTGGGATGGGGTACAACTCGCTGTGCACGCGATTGCCACGCGCGCGGCTCGGAAGCCGTCGGTGACCGGGTGGCTGTTGCTGCTGCTGCATCGTGTGTATTGTGGTCTCTATGGTACAACACGGACGGTCACATTACCGGTTTCGGGTTCGGTGGTATCGGGGTCTTTACCCAAATCCCTTTCGTTGATACTAGACAACAGACTCACGATCCGCGATATCTCGCTCGTGGTCGCCCTGTCTCTCATGGTGGAATCGCGTTTGTTGAGACCCAGGTACTCGCAAAGCGCCAGCTTCTGTGCCGCCTGTAGACAACCGGCATCCTTGCCCTCTATGAGCCGGAGTGCCTCGTGGAACTGATCAGCCCTCCCCCCGGTCCTACCGGTGTCCTTTAACCCGAGAAACATCGATATCATATCCAGGAGTTGGTCATTGTTGTGTTTGTTGTTGTTGTTGTTGTTGTACATCGTCGTACCACGGATGTCACGCAGAAGCGCCGGGAAATCGTGTGGGCCTACAACCGGTAAACTCGCGAGGGGTATGCTCATATAATCTGTGAAGGTGTTTATTACACTTGTAGGATCACCTTTATTGTCTAATAGGTACCTGTTCAACCACGCCGCTATACCCCGGTTCAGTTTCTGAACAGCGCCAGGTGATGGGTCGTTACCAAGCAGTCTGTATTTGATGGACCCGTCGACAAAATCAACGCGTTCTACGTGCACCCAGTATCGTTGCATTGGATCCTTTTATTGCAAAGCCGTGTGTACCTACACGGCTACGCGTACATATTAAACACACGACGACGCACTACATGGACGACGAAAACGACGAGGGGGCTGGGGTTGAGAGGTACTGGTGGGTATACGACTCCAACATGGCCGAGCAGTGCTCGCTCGCCTCGCTGGTATACACGATTCGGGACCAGTGTGGTGCCCCGATCGTCGTCGTTCCCATCGATACCAGACTGAGAAACGACATGACACGCCTTCGCACATTCTTACAGAGTGAGGCAAACAAACACGGTGTACGCGACATGCCGTTTGTCGTACAGGGTGACCAGGTGACCAGGGTGATCCTGGGCGACACGGAGACACAGCAGTTCATCGAACAGACCGTACGAGCACTCCCGCCGCCGACCGTCAAGGCCGCCATACGCGACACACTCGGTGAGCACTGGTGTACCCTACTGGACCACACGGCGGTGACACCGAAGACGACACGTCGCCACCCACAACCACCTGCCACCATGGCCGGGGCCGGGACGCATAATGTGTCGGACATGGCCAAAAAACAACAGCGGCCATTCAAGCGGTGCGCTGGAAACGACGCAGGTATACCAGAAAAGGCGCTCCAGGACGACGACGACGACACGGGGATGGGGGATGACCAACAGTTAGTTTTTGTGGAACAGGACACCGGGCGACAGCAGAACAATCGCGGCAAGAAATTGAGTATATCGGACATAATTTCATTGGCGAGCACCAATCGCAAGGGGGTGTAGCACGCGCGCGTGTGTGTCTACAGTAAAAACAGTAACAAACAACATGAAGAGACACTGCATGGTGACGGCTGTCGGGATCAGGTGCTCGAGTGGCGTGTCGGATGCGCCCAAGCCCGAGGACACGGACGTCAAAATGAGCATGGTCCCACAGCAATCCGAACGGGATCAGCGACTCGTCATGAAGCACCTGACCACACCCGCCAAGCAGTCCCACTGGTACCTGTTCAAGAGTGATACGTGTGGCCACTGCGAGCGCCTATCCCAGGAGGGCATACCAGAGCACATAGTGAGTGTGGACGTCAACACGCTGTGGTTTGTCATCCTGGCTGATCCCCATAACCGGGATCACGTCGCCGTGGCATCCCACCTCAATGACATACGGGTCCCGTGTCTGAAGTACATACCCACCGGGAAGACTGTCACAACGTCCCCCCATCCGTACATAATGGTCGACGGGCCGATGCATCTTCGTCAGGTCACCGCCAAGGGGTGATGAGACCATTTCTACACAACCAGCCTGTAGTACACATCCGACTCTCGGTGGATGCGTATAACATCACCACACCCGAAGCCAAGGTAGACACTGACCGGGTCATTGTGCATCATCTTGGGTATATTGGCCAGCGGAATGTGGAACCCCACGTCCGCGTACATTTCCTGTGGTGTCACCTTCTCGTGTTTCGAGCCGTATACGTGATTCTGGGGGTTCAACAGTGCATTCGTCCACGCGATACTCTCAATAACGGGTGGGCGTTGCTTCACTATTGTTTTTTGCGCCTGTGGCGTCAAAGGGTACCTCGTGACGACGACGATCAGGCTATCGGGGCCAACCACGGCCTTCAGCATACGCAGATGGGTTATGCCGATGCGGGGGAACTGGGTGATTATGATATGAGTAGGTTGCGTATTGCCACACGCACCCGCATCCTCTTGGCGCAGATGCCACCACCTCGACACAGAGCGGTCTGACATCTGCTGCAGGAGTATCTTGTGCCCGCTTGTCATTGCACCACCGCGGATACACCCGTTTGCGCCATCGGGTGTCGGGATACAATCAAGGTCGTATACACCCACCCGGAGGCCACGCACCATCAGCATTTCGTCGATGGCACGCGAAATAACACTGATATGCGAGGCGAATGTGTCGTTGCTGTTGTCACTCATCGAAAATCCAAACAAAAAAAAACCAAACAAAAAAAATAAAAGGAAACACTGTTTGTTTCTGTTGTCAACATAATGCAGATGACAGAGTATGTGGATATGTACTCCGACCCCAGGGATGAGATGATGCACATATCGGTGACAAAAAACCGCCTGGACTGCGTTCGTGCGACCAATAACTACATCGCGTCACAACCGCGATGCGGGGGGAATGCCGCAAACTGTAAGGGTGGGGAGAACCCGACACAGAAGGCCAGACGAGCAGTCAAAAAGTCGTTTGGTGATATGCAGGTGACACGAATGAACTACGCCGAACTCGGTGCGGGTGCCAACCAGGAGAGGAACAACCGGGCATACCAGAGCTTCACGGACGGGAAATAACGGCAAGTGGTGTGGCGTGTATGTGTGTACACAAATAAACACGTTGTGCTGTGACACACGCGCACCATGACAGTGGTCGATGACGTGTTTGGCGACTATGCACCAATACAACCCGGTCGGGTCACGGCTGCTGTCGACGATCCCGTGGCAGACGAATACAGCGAGAGGGATGTCAAGGGACTAATCGGACAAATCGGTACCATCACGTCCATAATCATCATACTCGTGGTTAATGCCGCCACGATACACTTCGGGGCAACATGGAAGAATTTCGGAGAGAACAGACGACATAGGCTCGTATTGATTGCAATGAACTGTGTCATCACGATGTTCGTACTCACGTACACATTCTACAGACATTTCGAATCAAAGTGAGTATTTTCAACTGGCCCCGTCTAGATAAAAAACAGACCCACAAAATGTCTTGCTCCGGTAATACAGCCAATGCAAAGGACAACGAGCACAGGGAGTTGGAACAACTACAGGATCTACATGACAGGTTCATGAAGACCTACCACGCCGTTATCAACCACATGCGGCAGACACTGATACCAGCACCAAAGAAATCCGAAAACGATCTTGCTGATCGCAGGGGGTACATGTCATCCGTCGATTGCCAGGCACACTGGATACCCGTGCCGTTTGTGTTTGTTGATGTGCTGTCCTTCATCAAGATGATCGAAGAGAAGTACATGTGGGCTCGGTGAAAATCACACAATAAACGGGGTGCAACTCGGTGTTACACTACCAGAGAACATCCGATGATGATAGTGGGTAGCAATCTATGCATGCGGCCAGCCCAACGCTGTCGCCCGGCCCGGGTGACAGCGTGGTAGGGGACGCCTAGTAGTACTCCATTAGATGGATCAGAAAGCGAATCGCCAGTTTACAACAGGCCACACAATCCGGGGAAGACGCGGCGTTGCATCGGTCGTCGTGAACGGCTCTCATCAGCTTCCTCAGGTTGCTACGACTGTCGGCGATCATCGGAACCCGCTGCCTCGGCCACGTATTGTGATCGGCGATGTCAAAGCCCGGCATGTGCTTCTGTAGCTTGCCGATGCCTTTCCACACCGTCGCATACCCATTCGGGCAGTTGGCCTTGGAGGCACAGTCGGACGACCCGTCACCCTGCTTCTTACTGTAGTACCGTTGTTGTTGCTTTGGGGCCGACGCCTCGCCCCGGGGTAGCATCCAGTCGCGCACCGACCTAGAGGCGCCACTCCGAAACACCGTCCGTAGGTTGCGCAGGCAGGGTGGCTCGCATGTTGCACCCAGTTGATTCGTAGGCACATCAATATTCGCGTTAGTGTACACGTCACGCAGGGCGGTCTGTACGCGTACGAGCATATTTCTGTCGGTGGCGCGGTCAATCAGATTTACAATGCGTTGCGTGTACTTCATCAGGACACCCCCGTCGTGTGACCTGTGGCACACACCGTTCAGGTCAATCAGAAACGTGTTGATGGTGAACCCCGACCGCGGGCTTAGCACGATTGCCACAATACAATCGGATACCACGCCAACGTGTGCCAGCACCTCCCCGGTCGCCGCTTGTTCGTGGGCGAATTGACAGTTCAGTTGGTAGAACGCCATGTCGTCAGGGACGAACCCGGGCTCCTCCATGCTTCTCTTGTATCGCCACACCCGATCGAACAAAGTGGGCCCGCGGTATTCCGATTTCATCTTATCCAGTAGCATACCCGCCGCGGCGGTTGCCGATGACACCACCCCAGACCGGTCCACTTGGGCCACGGGTTGTAGTGTCCCTTTTACGTCGAGTAGGTATATGGACATTCCCTCTGGTCTCTTTTTGTATGTAAAAGGTAGCAATATTTTTTCCGCGTCACAGACGTATATGCACATGTCACACGCTGCCACCGCCACCAGCACGACCACCCACGACCCGTATTGGTACCCCGGCTTCAACCTGTCGCAGGTGAAGGAGACAGAGAAATGCAACCGGGGCACACTTGACCAAATCCTACGAGATCGCTTACTGTGTTACGTCGTGGACTTCTTCATGGGGCGCGAGTGTCTTTCGTCCGACTGCGTCAGGTACAGAATGGAGCGAAACCACACCTGGCTGTACACGGCGGTGGTCACCAGGATGTTCAACGGGGACTGGCACGCGTTCGTGGGGCACTTTTCCGACATACTATACCTGTTCTGGGTCACCTACGACAGGACAAACGGCGGCTGGATGATTCATTTATTGTGCAACCATCGGTGACACAGATGACGGACCACGCCTGTTGTTCTGCAGCGCCATGATACAGTGATACGGACGGGCATTCGAACTGGTTTTTGTGCCTCTCACTGCCTACCCTGTTTTGTGTAATAAATGGCCACCCGTTGTGACAGTACAGGAAACAACCCCTACTGGTACGAATGCTTCACGATGCGCCCGGTGTGGTCGCCATACCCGCACCACCACCACTCTTCTCACAGCTCCCCGGAGACACCCCAGCTGAAATGCCAATGCTCCGACGACGCACAGTGTCGACAGGCGGGTGGAGGGTCCCCCCCTTCCCCGACAATGGATTCCGAGGGAGTTCAATCCACACACTCACCGCCGATGTCATCTTGGAGATTTCGGACTTCGTCTCCCCACCCATACACCCACTGGCGTCCACGTGCACCACGCTGTGGCGCCTTCTCCACGGTTTGCACATCGAGACCCGCGCCGCGTGGGAATGGGCGATGTGCGCTACCCAGAGGATGCACCGCGTGAGATACCTGGTCCTCAGCGTGCCCCACTTGTACACACTGTCGCCGTCGATCAGCTGTGCGCTCAGGCGGGTGCAACGACTCCACCTAGACTACTCGGACGCCCTGTACAGTGCATATCATCCGTCACACCCCACAGGAATATTGCAGTCCGTGTCCCGGACACTGCAGTCTCTGAGACTCGTGTGCTCGATCCACCACAAGCGCGTCGACGTGCTGGTCCGCGCAATGTCCCGGTGCATGAACCTCGCGTACATCAGCCTGGCGCTGGTCTTCACGGGCGAGGATGGGTACATGGAGACCGACAACGGCGTGTACGACACCTGCATTGGGAAAATCGCCGCGGAGGGGCTACCACACGGCTTGCTGCATCTCGATATTGATGTGTCTTACGGGTCCCTCACCGATGCGGGTGCGCGGGCCCTCGTCGAAGGCATTGGAAGGCGGACCCCGTCACTGCGACACCTGTGTCTGCGTCTGTCTCACAACGACATGTCGAGCGCGAGCATCTTCACGCTCCTCAGCGTGACACACAGCCTGTGGCACCTCAGGGACGCCGTAATCGACATGCACTGCAACGTCAATTTAAACGCGTACCACAACAACGCATCGCGCGCGGTGTCCGCGTTATCATTCAAAGAGGTCAGACTTCCATCTTGCCTGAAAAGTATCACACTCGATCTCGAGGACTGCGGTGTCGACGATGCACACGCAGTGGCCCTGGTGGCGTCCCTCTGGACCAACTGGTTACCGGCCGAGCACGGGTGGCTCGATGTCAACCTCGCGGGTAACTACGAAATCGAAAATATGGGATTCAATGCCCTGATGCGGCTCCACAACTACGCCTCCCGTTTTGCGGATGTATGTTTGGTGTACGACGGTGACGACATCTTCAGTCCCCTTGTACAATACACCGACAAATGGATTCGGGTTTAAAATCGTCCCGTGGACCTGGCAACCGTAAGTCCAATCAACGGCCATCGATTCCGGTGGCTTTCGCCGCTACCCGTTTAGATTATTGTGTATATACCCAACCCCCGTACATGTGGCCGCAGACAGGTCCTCCAGGCGTAGGCAACCAATCTGGTTGTTATTATCCCAGTGGCCTTTGGTTGGGGTTGGGGGTTGACCCAGTTGGTGGCTGTAGCAGGGGGGTTCGTATTTTTGGGGGCGGTTCCTATTGCGTTTGACACCTCCTCCTACCTTCAGAAAAAATGGACATTTTTGATGGCTTGCACCCAAAGTGTGCGGACTCCATTGACGTGGAAAATCAGACTCATCTGAGAACCTGAACCTGTCTGCAACCTGCCACCAGCAAAGCGCCAAGCTACCATCACTTCGTATTTCCGCAAGTAACTGATGCACAAAAAACTCTTCAGTGTTCCCCGCTTTTGTCTTGCTTGTGTCCAAGGTGGTTCTTATTTTTGACCCGCTCGGTGGAAAGCCCTGGGCGGTTCTTATTTTTGGGGCGGTTCTTAGTTTGGGGCCAGTTCTTATTTTTGGGGCAGGGGTTTAAGATGATAGCCATGGTATGCCGTTTCTTGTTTGGTATATAGTAGACATCACCCGATTTAGGTTAAGGATATACAGGCGGCCTAAGGTGATAGGCATCACCCCTGGTTTGGGCTAAGGAAAAGGGCCTAAGGTGAGTGATAGGCATCATCCAAAAGCCGCAACGTGTTTTTTTCATGTTGTAAAAAGTTTTGCAACTCTGTCATTTTCTGATGACGTCATACCTGGTGAGATTTTTTCCTTGGCCGAAAAAAACGGGTTGCGGCTTTTGGTTGGGTTAAGGATATAAGGGCCTAAGGTGATAGGCATCATCCCCGGTGTGGGTTAAGGAGTTAAGGGCCTAAGGTGAGTGATAGGCATCATCCAAAAGCCGCAACGTGTTTTTTTCATGTTGTAAAAAGTTTTGCAACTCTGTCATTTTATGATGACGTCATACCTGGTGAGATTTTTTCCTTGGCCGAAAAAAACGGGTTGCGGCTTTTGGTTGGGTTAAGGATATAAGGGCCTAAGGTGATAGGCATCATCCCCGGTGAGGGTTAAGGAGTTAAGGGCCTAAGGTGAGTGATAGGCATCATCCAAAAGCCGCAACGTGTTTTTTTCATGTTGTAAAAAGTTTTGCAACTCTGTCATTTTCTGATGACGTCATACCTGGTGAGATTTTTTCCTTGGCCGAAAAAAACGGGTTGCGGCTTTTGGTTGGGTTAAGGATATAAGGGCCTAAGGTGATAGGCATCATCCCCGGTGTGGGTTAAGGAGTTAAGGGACTAAGGTGAGTGATAGGCATCATCCAAAAGCCGCAACGTGTTTTTTTCATGTTGTAAAAAGTTTTGCAACTCTGTCATTTTCTGATGACGTCATACCTGGTGAGATTTTTTCCTTGGCCGAAAAAAACGGGTTGCGGCTTTTGGTTGGGTTAAGGATATAAGGGCCTAAGGTGATAGGCATCATCCCCGGTGTGGGTTAAGGAGTTAAGGGCCTAAGGTGAGTGATAGGCATCATCCAAAAGCCGCAACGTGTTTTTTTCATGTTGTAAAAAGTTTTGCAACTCTGTCATTTTCTGATGACGTCATACCTGGTGAGATTTTTTCCTTGGCCGAAAAAAACGGGTTGCGGCTTTTGGTTGGGTTAAGGATATAAGGGCCTAAGGTGATAGGCATCATCCCCGGTGTGGGTTAAGGAGTTAAGGGCCTAAGGTGAGTGATAGGCATCATCCCCGGTGTGGGTTAAGGAGTTAAGGGCCTAGGGTGATAGGCATCATCCCCGGTTTGGGTTAATGAGTTAAGGGCCTAAGGTGAGTGATAGGCATCATCCCAAAGCCGCAACGTGTTTTTTTCATGTTGTAAAAAGTTCTGCGACTCTGTCATTTTCTGATGATGTCATCCCTGGTGAGATTTTTTCCTTGGCCGAAAAAAACGGGTTGCGGCTTTTGGTTGGGTTAAGGATATAAGGGCCTAAGGTGATAGGCATCATTCCCGGTTTGGATTGAGGAGTTAAGGGCCTAAGGTGAGTGATAGGCATCATCCAAAAGCCGCAACGTGTTTTTTCTCATGGTGTAAAAAGTTTTGCAACTCTGTCATTTTCTGATGACGTCAGCCCTGGTGAGATTTTTTCCTTGGCCGAAAAAAACGGGTTGCGGCTTTTGGTTGGGTTAAGGGTATAAGGGCCTAAGGTGATAGGCATCATCCCCGGTGTGGTTTAAGGAGTTAAGGGCCTAAGGTGAGTGATAGGCATCATCCAAAGGCCGCAACGTGTTTCTTTCATGTTGTAAAAAGTTTTGCAACTCTGTCATTTTCTGATGATGTCATCCCTGGTGAGATTTTATCCTTGGCCGAAAAAAACGGGTTGCGGCTTTTGGTTGGGTTAAGGATATAAGGGCCTAAGGTGATAGGCATCATCCCCGGTGTGGGTTAAGGAGTTAAGGGCCTAGGGTGATAGGCATCATCCCCGGTGTGGGTTAATGAGTTAAGGGCCGAAGGTGGGTGATAGGCATCATCCAAAAGACGCAACGTGTTTTTTAACGTTGTAAAAAGTTTTGGAACTCTGTCATTTTCTGATGATGTCATCCCTGGTGAGATTTTTTCCTTGGCCGAAAAAAACGGATTGCGGCTTTTGGTTGGGTAAAGGATATAAGGGCCTAAGGTGATAGGCATCATTCCCGGTTTGGATTGAGGAGTTAAGGGCCTAAGGTGAGTGATAGGCATCATCCAAAAGCCGCAACGTGTTTTTTCTCATGGTGTAAAAAGTTTTGCAACTCTGTCATTTTCTGATGACGTCAGCCCTGGTGAGATTTTTTCCTTGGCCGAAAAAAACGGGTTGCGGCTTTTGGTTGGGTTAAGGGTATAAGGGCCTAAGGTGATAGGCATCATCCCCGGTGTGGTTTAAGGAGTTAAGGGCCTAAGGTGAGTGATAGGCATCATCCAAAAGCCGCAACGTGTTTCTTTCATGTTGTAAAAAGTTTTGCAACTCTGTCATTTTCTGATGATGTCATCCCTGGTGAGATTTTATCCTTGGCCGAAAAAAACGGGTTGCGGCTTTTGGTTGGGTTAAGGATATAAGGGCCTAAGGTGATAGGCATCATCCCCGGTGTGGGTTAAGGAGTTAAGGGCCTAGGGTGATAGGCATCATCCCCGGTTTGGCTTAATGAGTTAAGGGCCTAAGGTGAGTGATAGACATCATCCAAAAGACGCAACGTGTTTTTTAACGTTGTAAAAAGTTTTGGAACTCTGTCATTTTCTGATGATGTCATCCCTGGTGAGATTTTTTCCTTGGCCGAAAAAAACGGATTGCGGCTTTTGGTTGGGTAAAGGATATAAGGGCCTAAGGTGATAGGCATCATTCCCGGTTTGGATTGAGGAGTTAAGGGCCTAAGGTGAGTGATAGGCATCATCCAAAAGCCGCAACGTGTTTTTTCTCATGGTGTAAAAAGTTTTGCAACTCTGTCATTTTCTGATGACGTCAGCCCTGGTGAGATTTTTTCCTTGGCCGAAAAAAACGGGTTGCGGCTTTTGGTTGGGTTAAGGGTATAAGGGCCTAAGGTGATAGGCATCATCCCCGGTGTGGTTTAAGGAGTTAAGGGCCTAAGGTGAGTGATAGGCATCATCCAAAAGCCGCAACGTGTTTCTTTCATGTTGTAAAAAGTTTTGCAACTCTGTCATTTTCTGATGATGTCATCCCTGGTGAGATTTTATCCTTGGCCGAAAAAAACGGGTTGCGGCTTTTGGTTGGGTTAAGGATATAAGGGCCTAAGGTGATAGGCATCATCCCCGGTGTGGGTTAAGGAGTTAAGGGCCTAGGGTGATAGGCATCATCCCCGGTGTGGGTTAATGAGTTAAGGGCCGAAGGTGGGTGATAGGCATCATCCCAAAGCCGCAACGTGTTTTTTTCATGTTGTAAAAAGTTCTGCAACTCTGTCGTTTTCTGATGGTGTCATCCCTGGTGAGATTTTTTCCTTGGCCGAAAAAAAACGGATTGCGGCTTTCGGTTGGGTTAAGGATATAAGGGCCTAAGGTGATAGGCATCATCCCCGGTTTGGGTTTATGATTTAAGGGCCTAAGGTGAGTGATAGGCATCATCCCAGAGCCGCAACGTGTTTTTTTCATGTTGTAAAAAGTTCTGCAACTCTGTCATTTTCTGATGATGTCATCCCTGGTGAGATTTTTTCCTTGGCCGAAAAAAACGGGTTGCGGCTTTTGGTTGGGTTAAGGATATAAGGGCCTGAGGTGATAGGCATCATCCCCGGTGTGGGTTAAGGAGTTAAGGGCCTAGGGTGATAGGCATCATCCCCGGTTTGGGTTAATGAGTTAAGGGCCTAAGGTGAGTGATAGACATCATCCAAAAGACGCAACGTGTTTTTTTCACGTTGTAAAAAGTTTTGGAACTCTGTCATTTTCTGATGATGTCATCCCTGGTGAGATTTTTTCCTTGGCCGAAAAAAACGGGTTGCGGCTTTTGGTTGGGTTAAGGATATAAGGGCCTAAGGTGACGGGCATCATCCCCGGTGTGGGTTAAGGATATAAGGGCCTAAGGTGATAGGCATCATCCCCGGTTTGGGTTAAGGAGTTAAGGGCCTAAGGTGAGTGATAGACATCATCCAAAAGCCGCAACGTGTTTTTTCACGTTGTAAAAGGTTTTGCAAATCTGTCATTTTCTGATGACGTCATACCTGGTGAGATTTTTTCCTTGGCCGAAAAAAACGGGTTGCGGCTTTTGGTTGGGTTAAGGATATAAGGGCCTAAGGTGATAGGCATCATCCCCGGTGTGGGTTAAGGAGTTAAGGGCCTAAGGTGAGTGATGGGCATCATCCAAAAGCCGCAACCTGTTTTTTTCATGTTTTGCAACTCTGTCATCTTCTGATGACGTCATCCCTGGTGAGATGTTTTCCTTGACCGAAAAAAACGGGTTGCGGCTTTTGGTTGGGTTAAGGATAGAAGGGCCTAATGTGATAGGCATCATCGAAAAACCGCAACGTGTTGTTTTCGAGAAGGCTATCCACTGCATTGTCAGCATGACGAGGTTTTAGAATACCATTCTGGTAGCGCACCGGAGGCATCCTCGGGGTTATAGTGCATTGCAACGGTCGACCCCCGTGAAACCCCGCTGTGCAAAATCTCGACACCGGCGTATTTCATTTCTCTGCCGTCCACGGTATAGGTGATTTCCATGGGGCATACTCGCTTTGTGCCCTGTCTACCAAATGTGCGATACGTACAACCTGTTTCATCCAATTTGCTCACCGTGCCCGTGACCTTGCGTAGTGAGTTCATACACCGTTTGTTTTTTCTGGTCCTCTTCACGATGGAACCGATTCAGACAACAACCACAAGAGTAGTCATCAGTATCATCGCAAACAGTGTGCCTGTATTGGGGGGCATGTTGCTGGACTTGACCTGTTTTGGTATTTTATTCTGTATACTCGTTCAAAAAAAAACGGGTCAGCAATGTACTGGGTATCGCGGGTCGGGTGTTTGGCGGGATAGCCGGTCACCCAGAGGCTCACGGTACTCTGTGTGTGTGTCCCCGCGGGGTATACGCGGCTACCACGGCCGATGATTGGGATTCTTAGTGCCACCCACCACGACAACCGCAACTGCTCACCCGGGAAGGCCTAAGAAAGTGCGACGAGCCATTTCTTTCCCGTCCATTTCAGTGGGTTTGTGAGTATTCTGTGGCTGATTGTGTATTCATGGGGTTTTTCTGGTACATGGGTGTACTCGTTTTGCTCGAGAAACAGCATATCCGGTTGCTTCGTTTTTTGTGGGTTGGTCATGTTGACTATCGTCATGTATGAGAGGGGTTGTCCTCTGACGGCCATCCAATCGATATCCAGTGGGTTCCGCGATAGACCGTCCGTTTCGTGCTCGAGGCTCGTGTTTACCCACGTTCGTCGTGTTTGCATTTATTATTGTTTATGTGGCGTCATTTTTTCTATTTATAAACCGTTCCGATGACGACGATGACAGCAAGTGTGCCGGTGTTATTAGTGGCTGGGAAGCTACGAGCGGCGGTGTGGAGGAAGCACGGCAACGAAGAGATCCGCGAGGTGTTCCGTGAGCTGTACGACAGACTTCAGACGGATCGCGGCCGACAGCCCCGCGATGCGTCCATGGGGCTGACGGCGCTGTGGGGTCTATTGGAGCAGCTGCCTGGCGCCGGAGGCGCCAGAGGCGACGTGCACGACCCGGGGCGACTGCAGGGAGCCGAGCCGGGTGATGTGTCTGTGGCATGGGGAGCGCTGCTGGGGTCGGGTGCATTGGCCTCGGCGCCCCCGAGGCGTGTGCTGGGGGTGCGCAAGAGCCTGTCGGAGGCTCTGATGCTCCTGCGGCCCGAGTTGGCCGTGGTCGTGAACCCGCTCTTGCGCGAGATGCGGGCCGACTTCCGGGCGCTGAGGTCCCACGAGCGGGTGTTTTCGGTGCACGGCTGTCTGCCGAAGCGCGTGCGGCTTCTATCCGAGGGGTCGGCGGACTACCAGTTCTTGGTTCGTCTCGTGGAGGGCCTTTCGATGCACATGGTGAGCGTTTCGCGGGATTCACTGCTGAAGGTGACGTGCTGGCTGGACCACTTCTTCGGCGTCTCGGAAGGAGGCACCGCGTGGTGGCCGTCGGATTGCGGGGCGACGCTCCAGGGGCGGACACGGTTTCTGTCCGAGCGGTCGGCGATGCAGTGGCTGCAGCGGTACTCGGACGTGACGGCGTCAAAGTCGATCGGGTTCCACCTGTTCTCGCGGCACATGCGGGTCCTGTCGCTTCTGCACGGCAAGGTTCTGCACGAGTGCGACGACGCGTTGGTGCAGATCCCGCGGCCGCGGATGGGGGGGCGGATCCACGGCCGGCTTGTGGAGGACCTGACGTCGGCGTCCGCGACCAGCGACGACGGCGCCGGTGCCGGTGAGCGGATGCGGCTGGAGATGTACCGCATACGCGGGCTGATGGGGGAGATACGCGAGCGGGTGTGCCGGGATCTGGAGCGCGGCGGGGAAGTCGGTGTGCTGCACTGTTTCAGCGCGGACGAGGTGTACCGCATCCTGGACGCGGCGGTTTCGCGGATGGACCGTCTGCTGGTGGTGCTGTTCCTGACGACGGGGCTCCGCATCGGCGGTCTGTCGCGGCTGAAGGTGGTGTGCGGTGGGGCGGGATCCGACGAGGTGCCGGACCACGCCTCGACGGTTGAGAAGAACGGGGACGTGCGGGTGATCAAGCTGACGAATGCGCTGCGGGTGCTGGTAAAGCGGTGGCTGATGGAGCGGGGGGCGTCGCCGTCGGACTACCTGTTCCCGTCACCGACGGACCGGGGGCGTCCGATCAGCCGCCACGCGGTGTACGACGCGTGCCGGTGCCTTTTCCGGCGCGCGGGGGTGCAGGGCCCGCACGCCCACCCGCACTCGTTCCGGCACACAGTGGTTCGCCTCTTGCATTTTCGAGGGAAGACCTTTGACCAGGTAGCGAAGTGGCTTGGCCACAAGTCGCCGAACGTGACGGCGCAGGTGTACGGGCGGCTGACGGTGGAGGAGACGACGCGGCTGATGGACGACGAGGACGGGCAAGGAGGGGGTGGGCACGACAAGCGCCTGTGGTCGGAGGTGCACGACCGCATCAAGAACCCGTATCCCGACGACGGGGCGGTGGAGGCTGCGGCCGCGGGTGCGGTTGCGCCGCCGCACCAGAAGAAGCGCCGGCTCACGGCGCCTATGGCGCCTATGGCGGGTGGTGGGGGGGATCTGAAGGACGTGTTCCAAAGCCTACAGGCGCAGCTCGACGCGATTCGGGGGCGGCTCGGTTAAGCCGCGCATGTGTGTGCGTGTGTTGTGTGTGTGTGTAAAACAACCACGGTGCACGATGCCGTTCCGACGACCGGGCGAGCGGTATCCCGACTACGTTCCGCTGCGGCTGCACAGACGGCCGCTTGAGTACCCGTTGACAAAGGAGCAGTGGGATCTCGTGCGTTGTCTCGCCGGCGGCGCCTCGTCCCTGGCGGCCATGACGTTTGTGTACCACACGGGAATTGCCAGCGAGGCGGCACTGCGGTCGCTGTCGCCGGGGGACGTGGGCGAGACGCTGCGGCGGTTCCTGGAGCAGCACGCGGGGTCGTGTGCGTACCAGGGCCTGGTGGCGTCGGTGTGCCGTGTCGCGACGGCCGAGTCGGCGGCCTCGGCGGCCGCGGCGGCCTTGGCCCGGCGGGAGCCGGCGGTGTACGACGCGGAGACGGGCCGCCCGGTGCGGGACCTGGACCCCGAGACGTACGCGTCCACAGGTTTTTTTGTGGACATGCTACCTGGCGAGGAGCAGCGGGGGCTGTTCCTGAAGATGTTCGCTCCCCACACGCGCGTGGGCCACCGGGAGCGGGGGCGGCTGCGGCACGGCATGTGGTTCATTTTCCGCAACGGGCTGACGGTGCAGAAGGTGCGGGAGGAGCTGGACGGCCCGACGATCGCGGAGCTGGTGGACGCCGAGCAGCGGGCGGGGTTGTTCGACCTCGAGTGCGAGGCCGCGCTGACGGCGCAGGTGCACCGCATGTGCCTCAACCCGTACGTGGACGTGGACGGCCGCTTCCGCAGCCACGCGCGGTGGGTGCGGCGGTCGTGCCTGGCGGCGTGCCAGCAGCAGCACCCGATGGTGTGGCGGTACACGCCGTCGGTGGTGGGCCGTATCCTGGAGCTGTCGGCGGGGGACGCGGTGTCACGGGAGCGCATGTTTGAGGCGATGAACCTGATGGTGGCGCACCGGCTGGGGGCGTCGTCGCTGAGCAAGATCGCGGACCGGGTGTTCCGCTCGGTGTCGCAGGGGTTCCTTGACGGGGTGGTGGCGCCGATGCTGCACACGCCCGAGGCGCGCGGCCGGTTCTTGGAGTGGTTCGGCTGCGAGTCGCGCCGGGAGGACGTCCTGCGGGCGGCGGCCGTGCTCGTGGGCTGCGGTAACGCCAAGCCGCGCCTCCGCGTGTCGAGGAACCACGCCGAGTGCGGCCCGACCGGGGGCGGCCGGTCGCTGTACGGGATCAACAGCATGATTGTGTCCGGCTGTTTCCCGCACATCCGGCAGACGGACCCGGTGCGCGTGGTGGAGCTGACCAACCGCGTATTTGCGATGGAGACCGAGGACCCGGAGCGGTACGCGCTGCAGCCGCCACCCAAGCGGGTGAAGTCGTGCCCGCCGCTGGACGACGCGGTGATCGACCGGCTGCTGTCCGTGGCAGTAAGTCGGAAGGAGGTGCTGTACGTGGAGCTGTCGTCGTACACGGGGCTGCGCCGCGGGGCGATGGAGTTGGCGGAGCTGGCCTCCGTGTGGGACGACGGGTTGCAGGACGTGCGCGAGGCGGCGAGATTCATGGAGAAGGGCTCCAAGACCCGGGTGGTGCTGCTCGCCCCCGGCGCCTCCAGCGCCGCCGGTCGTGTGCGGGAGGCCCTGGCGCTCTACATCCGCGAGGAGCTTCTGCCGTCGCGGACGCGGTGGCTGTTCCCGTGTGCAGCGGATGACGGTGTGTCGTACGACCGCGATCTGTGCTACAAGTTGCTGAACCGGCTGTGCGCGCGCCTGGGTCTCCCGCGCGGGACGCACCACCACCACCAATTCCGCCACAACGTGGTCAACCGGCACTGCCGGCGCGGAGGCAAACTGGAGGCCGCGCAGAAGTTCCTCGGGCACAGCACGGTCAACACAACCTACCGGCACTATTGGACGGATACGGTCGACCTGATGCAGTCCTCGCCTCCTCGTCAGGGTGGTGGTGATGACTGTGATCTGGCGGAGCGGGTGCGAGAGCTCGAGGCCGAGAACCTGCTACTGCGGCGTGGTGGAATACCTTCCGATGATGTCTCTGAAGACGACGAGGACGACGATGGACGTGAGGAGGCATATTGCGAAGAAACGCCGTGTGATGCATCGTCTGATAATATATGGGATGGGTGACAGTTGTAAACAATAAAGCGCGTTGAAGGATGAACGTTACATGGAATATATCCAACAATAAAAAAATTAAGAGTGTCGATGTCTCCGACGGTGTCCACGTAAAAAATTTGCACGGCAACGATGTGAATGCCATCATCTCACGCTTTGTGCAATTTGGTGTTGATCTGAAGGGTTTCGATAGACTGCTAAAAGCCCATTCAGAAATGCAAAACGTCATAGATGAACTGAACAGTGCGATCGTGCATAAGGCACACATCATTTCTACCGATGAACCCACAGCTGACGCGTTTATCCAGGCCCTTGGCCACATCATTCATTCCCATATGCAAAAGGAGAGCAACAGCCGCCGCTGTGACCCCTTCCCGATGGGCACATCTCTGAGTGAAATGATAGACGAGGCGGTGAAACTCATACCTACCAGCGGGGATGTGGTCCCCGTCGATGTACAGGATAGCGATCTTGGTCGGGTGCACGTGCCAACCGCCCTGCCGATCAATATGCTACCCATGGTGGCAGCAATGCGTAGCAGTACCAGGAAGAAGCGGCAGCGGCAACTGGAATTGTCGTCCGCGATTTAGACGGTGCACACTTCGGTCACCCTTTTGCGCTGTGTACACATCATAAAAGAGGGAGGATGGAAAATTCAGGTTCGCCGACGACGGTGGTTGGCCCTCGTGCCGCGACAAAGTCCGATGGCACCAACGAGGTGCTGTGGGGCATACTCAGGCGGCTCGAGCGGTTGGAGTACCAGGTGGGACACCTGCAGTCGCGGTCGCGGGCGCAGTCGCGTCGAAAAAAACATTACGGTGACCGTGAGCGCTCGGTGCCTTATGACGAATGATGGGGTTTGTTTGAAATAAAAGGGGGTTTGGAGTCATGTCAGCAACAAGTAGTGCATCGTCAGCAGCTGCGACAGACCCCGGCGATATATGGGATGGTTTGATCGGAGTACAAAAAGATATTGGGACCCACTATATCAAGCAGCTCATGGCGTACGACGAGAGCTTCAGACATTGGAGCGATGGTACCGCAGTCGCTGATCTGATGGCCAGACACGCCGCTGATGTCGAAAAGGCAACACGTGCAGTCTCCGTCCTCGAATATGTTGGTGACAAACTTAATCCAGCGGTAAAATACAGTGCAGTGTCGGTCGCTGATTTCGTTACGGATATCACCAATACGAAGACGGAAGCAGATGCAAAGAAGGCTCTCCTTGACGTGTTGTCTACCCTCCGTGCAGACGGCCGTAAACCCGTATCCACGGTTATTAGTATGATGAAACTCGGCGAACTAGCACTTTCTTTTACACAGGGCGTGCACAAGGACTTAGAATTGTTGCCGGAGCCCAAACCCGACCCGGTGCCAACAGATCTGGGTCAATTGGGTGTTTGGTATCAGAAGCAAATGGGAGGGGAAGATTTGAAGACTGTAATTGTCACCTATATTGAGTTACACAAGACCCGACTGGTATCGAAAGTCGATGACCTGGAAAGGTACGGACGCATCGTCAGACAGTCCCTAAGACAGATGTATCCGGGAATGAACATGGCCACGTTGCTTTCAAAATTGCGCAATGTAGATGCTGCCACATTTGAAAAGTATATCGGGAACTGTCGTGATAGAGTGCCACGAATTCTCGATGTAGTGCGTCACTTGAACCAACTCAATGTCACCCATGGAAATCCTGTATGCCCCCTTAGTGCACTTACCCTGTCAGTTGACACCTTTAACAGTGCAATGGGGTGCCTCATTCATGCACGTATGCAGAAGGAACACTCAATGGTGAAACCCTTCGAGTCCGGGACGGGTCTAGTGGAAATGATAGACAAGGCAGTCCAGTTGATACCTGTCACCGGGGACACCGTACCAACTACCCTGAGAGAACAAGGACCCTTTGGCGGGGTGTCGGTGCCCCAGGGTGTGGGAAACATTGCACCCCTTGCTCCGGGGTCGCGGTTTCCCTCCTCTTCTGGGGTGAACAAGCGAAAACGCGGCATGGACATATCATCCGCCATATAGCCTCGTGCTATGCTTCGGTGGACGACGAAAAAAAAAGGAACCCGGTGCCACACTACCCGGGTAACCAGGTTCCGCGTGTATGATACATTCTCTCTCGTCGTCCGTTTCCCCGTCTTCGTCGCACAAGGTGCAGAGGTACGACAGCTTCCGGTCCTGGTCGAGCGAGGCCCCGTGCCCGCTGCTGATGACGGCGATCGACTCGAGATTTTCGCCTCGGACCATGTCCCTTATCGCATTTCGGATGTTGGCCGTGGTTGCGGGCTGGTGTGGGAGACAGTACGGTGAAGAATCCGATTGTAGCACGGGACCCCGGGGTGTAGCACAGGTCAGGATCGACACAGGCCCGGATGTGGGCTACTGGCTTCTGGCCTGTGGTACGGATCCCTAGTAACGGCGACTAGGGGGTCTCCGTTCACCCCGGCCTGGGCTGAAGCGCTGCTGAAGCAGCCTGTTAGAGAATAAAACCCCGATACTCGTCATGCCACCCAAGAAGACACCGCCGTCCATTGCGCTTATGAGCACCGCAGCCTGTGTCCTGGTGACTCCACCGGATCAGACCTTCGTGGATGCCTGGGTGCGGTACAGGTTACTGGTAACGTCGCTGTCGAACACGGAGAACCACGGCGTCAAGGTCAAGTTCAAGTCCACGGCTCTTGGGGGGGGGGTGGATGGCGGTGTTGTCGACATGCAAGACGCGGAGAAAAGGTTCTGGTCGATCGAGGGCGGCGGTGATCCTGGGAGGAGCATGGGGACAACGACCCTCGCGTACCCGTACCTGGTGGACCAGAGGAGCGGTGGTGGTCGCGTGAACAAGGGTGTCAAATTTGACTGGGGCTTTTCGGATAGTCACGACGGCTGGGAAGGAACCAAGCTGCCCCAGATGTATGTACCCGAACGTCTTCTGACCGTCTACGACCCCGTTGTTGGTTACCCTTACCCGGTTGAAGACAGCGGTTCCATGGTTTCGCGGTGGTTTACGAGAATTGGACTGGAAGAGTGTCTGTGGGCGTGGTGCAAGTCCGCCGATCGTCCTGGTAGCCATGGCACCCCCCAACGATGTGACATCGTCCTTCCCAGAAGCGCCAACGTAGAATCCCTCGAAAGAGCCTACCGTGACGCGTACAGGATTCTGCTGCGATTGTTGCACGCGCGTGCAGTTGCCGGGTCTGATCGTACCAGGGAACAGCTCAAACGTGTGAAGGTCCAGGTCGACGTGCTTTCGGGAACTGTGGAAGCGAACTACAAAGAAGCGGGGTTTTCAATTGAAGTGGCACCCGAGGTCATGGACGCATACGACATGCATGTGGGCGTACCAAAGAATGCTGGTAGTGGTATAGACGTTGATATATTGAGCGTGAACGTCGGCGTCACGTCAGAAAAGAAAGAATCTCACCCCGACTACTGCGTATTCCGAGGTGAAGGCATCGAAGTAAACAATGTGACCGTAGATCTGGTGAAGCTATCCTCGAAAGTGCACGAATTCCCGGTTGCCGTGAGACCAACGGTGCCAGTGGGTGCTGTGGAGTACGAGCTTGTCTCGATGCAGCTTCCCGGCCTCGGGGCACCAGCGGGTTCATCGCCGTCCGAATACAAAGAAGGGGATCCGGGAAGGTGCATCGTGTACGTCGACAAAGGTGACCCCAGCAAGTTGCAACAAATCGCATGCAATACAAACAAAGGATTTCACGAATACACGGGTTGTATTGTGCCGTGTAAAGATGCCGAATACTGCAAGCATAAGTGAGAGGAGGGGGGGGGCACCCATGCCGTGTGTGGTCAGTGGTGGTGGTGGTGGTGGTGGCTGTGGTGTCTTGGTCGTTTTCGTGTGGCCGTGTCTTCATCGTCGCCCGATCGCTGTCGGGAGACAACGCTGTCGCCCGGAGGGCCCGTGGGGCCCGTAGGTGTAAAAATCAGGGACACCATGGACTGGCCAAACGTCACGATGTTCACTCCCGCTGAATGCCTGTCGATGCCCATGCTATTCAGTAATGCGTGCACGCAGAAGTTTTCGGTGACGCGGCGCGCACACGTTATGTTCAGGAACCCACCACAGTTCTTCAGGAACATCGGTCTGCGATGTCCATCCTGGAGGTACTGGTCGATGTCGTCTGTCTCGTAGATCACGTTTCCGTTCTCCTTGTATCGGATACTCCACGCACCCGTGCCTGATTTCTCTATGCTGAAACACCCGTTTGCGTCGAATAGCTCCGCCTGGATGTACCTGATCTGCTGGTTCAGTCTGCGGGCGATCGAGACCCCTCTGGTGCCACCGTTGTCGGTCTTGTTGACGTAGTAGAGCAGCCGCAACACCGTCGCCGTGTTCTTCATCTTGTTGTTTTCTCTATTCACAGAAGAGGCGCCAGTTCGTACTGTATCCGGTCATCCGTCAGTGGTCGGTCGTAGATCGCCACACTGTAGATGTCGAACCTCCCGGCCTCGGTGACGTTGGTATTGTCCTGTAGTGTGCACACAAAGACCGGTACACCGGTGTTGTCCGGGGCCTCGATGGGGTTGGCAAACGTGCACGTTTCCGTCTGTACGTTGCCACTGCCGAGTCTGGTCCAAACCGTCGCCGTGTTTCCGCCGACGTTGTCGACGCGCACCGCCACGTCGTATCTCCCGTTTGTAGTGCGGGGGACGGCGAGGGTGGGGAGGGACGCCGATTGGCCGAGCACGGTCACGTGACCGTGTTGCTGTTGATTTGCATGGCCGTTCTGTTGGACCCCGAACCCACGGCTATGGGGTAGACACGGTGGTAGACGAATGCATGATCGTACATGAACCCGTTGAGGCCGAGCTTCAGTATGGCGGCGAACCCCACCGGGCCGAGCTGTGGTATGGTGGGGTCGATCATCGCCGTCCTGGCGACCGTGGGTCGTTTCAGGTACCGCAGGCCTGGTGCTCGCGAAGGCCTGGTGCTCGCGGTTGTCGACCTGCTGGACCGCGTCGCCCACCTGGAGGACCCCCTGCACGGCATCCAGGCTGGTGGCCTCAACCGCGACGTCCCAGAGGACCGCGCGTCCCAGGAGCGCGCTGTAGTCGCTTATACGCAGGTACTCGACCTTGACGGACAGGAAGCTGCCAGTCGGTATGTTCCTTGCGACGGCGGTGACAACGGTCCCGAGAAAATTGGCACTCGGGTAGCAGAATGCGACGCAGCCGGTGGGGACGGTGACCGACTTTGCGTCGGCGGGGAGGGCTGGGTACTCGCCGACTACCAGGGGGTCGCCCACCACCGTAGAATTCGTGCTTGTACAGCACGACACCACCGCCGGGGTAGACGCTGTAGGACACCGATGTGTTGTCGGCGTTAAGCGCGTCAGGCTGCGTGGTGTTCAGGAAGGACAGGTTCAGGTTGTTGGTGTATGGATCAAAAAAGACGTACGGGTTCAGGGGGGCCAGGGTCGGTGTGTGCGTTAACACGATGACACCCCCGGTGTACGTCGGGGGTAGTGTGTGGCGCGACGACTGCGACAGAAAGTTGACAGGGTTCGTGGTGGCGGACGCGAGCAGTCGCTTCATCGCTGCCAGGGTGATGGGCAGTATCTCGATCACCCAGACGAAGCCGTTCCCGTCGACGAGGTGTGGGTGGTCGGGGAAGGCCTGTGCAACGTTCTGGGGCGTCAGACCAACGCGATGGGGCGCGCTTGCGTCGTCCGTGGTCCATCTGTACGACGCAACGTCGAGTGCCGCCAACTGAGACAGGAGGGTGTCGATAGCGGCCCCCGTCAGTGGTGTCGGGCTTGGTTGCATGCGCGCGGGGTGAAGATGTGACATCCAGAAGGACCCGTTTACGGGTAGGCGGGTGCCGCTCGTGTCCGTGTCCTTTACGCTGGTGAGGGCGTTTTCCGTGCTATCGTCCCACGCGCGTATGTGTTTCGTTTTGACCACACTGGCCGCGGTCAGGGTAGCCTGGGATGTGCTGTTGCGTTTCATTGGCCGGCTGTTTTTCTTTGAGGGGTTTGTTTGATTTGCTCGCTCTTGTTTATTGGTCCCACCAACAAGCAGGTTCCTCGGGGGGCGACGGCGACGGCGACGGCGTCCCTGTGGGTGTGTCGGTCGGCGCCTCTGGTGCCCGTGGCGCCTCTGGTGGCTCGCCGTCGAGGTCCAGCAGCAGCTGTTCCGCCGGGTCGGTCCAGTACCGGCGGAACGTCACCCCCGGGTCGCTGTGACCGATCCACTTGCTCACGGCGTCGATGCCGTGCCCGCGACGCATGAGCCTGTTCACGGTGTACCTGGGAACGGGTGCGGGGACAGCCGCGCGTTCGTGTTGCTCGTCCGTCGGCACAAGGTGTCCACGCACCGCTTGGCGCACCTCAGCGCGGGTTTGTGTGCCAGCACGCGGTGCGGGTACAGCCACTCGCTGCCCGCGGCGGCCCTGGCGTTGCGCTCCCGCGTGATGTAGGCGTGCAGGTGCTCGCGGAGCGTGTCATTCGGGATGTTCCGGCGCACCTTGGACCCCTTTTCCCGGACGGAGATGACGCGCAGCACCTCGCCCTGGGTCGCGTCCCACACGTCGCGGAGCCGGATCTGGCCAATCGCACCTGCCCGGAACCCGGACTCTGCCAGCAGGGCGAGGATGGAGGCCTCGCGGTGGCACCGGCATGCGAGGTACATGGCCTCCACGTCGCCGTCCTCGAGCACCTCGGTGTACACCTCGTAGTCGGGCTCCACGGCGGTCAGGCCCACCGGTCCTCCGGTGGTTAGCCCCAGCAGACGCCGGCGGACGGCCCGGCCCGTGAACGCCGCTGTTTCCGGGACGCCCTGGGAGACGAACACGCCCGATCGCACAAGCAGCTGGAAGTCCGTGATGATCTTCTGGCACCGGGGGCTCCTCCCATCCGCCAGGCGGGAGTACCGGCGCCGGCCGCTCTGCTGGAGCGCGTGGTTGGTGGCGCCCACCATCCTGGCCAGCAGGGTCAGGGCGTCCTCCGGGGACTGCACCGCCGTGAGTATCTCCGCGTAGCCCCTCCCCGGGTGCGCCCGTCTGGCCAGCCGCAGCGTAGACGCCGTCTGTGTCAGGACGGACGCGACGACGCGGTCACGCAGTTTCCGGCCCTTCCCCGAGAGCGCCACGTCGACGACGCGGTCCCCGATCGCGATCCACAGGCGGCGGTCGGTGGGGTCGTCAACGAGGGTGACCTTCCGGACCCAGGCCATGTTGGTTTTCCAGAACCGCTCGTCGCTCTGCATCGTGCTGCGGGGCACGGCGTGCAGGAACGCCCGGAACTCGCCCCCCCTGTCCACGATGGGGTGCATCTTGGCGTTCACGAAGAACGAGACGATGGACCGCTGGTGGCCGGTCGACCTCGACACGTATGCGGGGCAGGCGGACAGCCAGTCGCGGAGCTGGTGCGCGTCGGCCTCCACGAAGGCCGCGTTGTCCTGCAGCGGCGCCCGCAGCTGCAGGTCCTGTGTGACGTGGCAGATCTGCTTGGCGAGCCACAGCGGCCACCGGCGCTCCGCCCCCCCCACGAGATCCAGCATCGCCAGGAACGCCGCCGCGCTGACCGGGTCGGACCAGGTCTCCGCGAGGCACCCGATGTCCTCCGCTCGGACGCCCCCCCCGCGGCCGAGGGGCGCCAGGGAAACGGCGCCGAGCCCGCGCAGGGTGCTGTACCTCTGCAGTCCGACGGCGGTGCATACGATATCGAGCGCCAGCGCAAGCTCCTTCCTCCTGCGCCCGGGGTGCCGGTTAGCAAACACGGCGAACGCGCGGCACAACCCTGGCCTTCCCAGCGCCTCGATGTCGTTGACCGACCGCAGGCCGCAGCCCTGCAGGAACGCGAGCAGGTCGGCGAACGCGTGGCGGCCGTAGCGCGGGCCGCACCCGTCGGCGATCCGTCTCATCACGGGCTTGTACTCGTGGGTGTCGGGCATCTCCTGGACGTGCCTGGACAGGGGCTTCCGCTCGGACAGGAGGCGGCACCCGGTGGCGCACCCGATCGCCCCGATCATGCGCCGGTTGCAAGGGGTTCCGGTGCCCCTGAACTGCCTGTACCGCGCCACCAAATCCGCGGCCGGGATGGCGAGCAGCTGCTGTGCACTCCGGACGCCCAGGAAGCTCATGAAGTCGACCGTGCCGGACAGCATGTGCTTGCCCGACGACACGTTGCCGTGTTCCGCGACGAAGAGCACGGCGTCGCGATACTCGTGTGACGGGGGTAGCCCCCTGGCCTCCTGTGCGAATGCCATTAGGTGCGCCGCCTCTTGTTACTGATCACTCCCTCCCCGATGTTACACTTCCGGAGGGAAACAGCCTAACCCTAACGCTAGCCTTATATAGGGATAGGCATCATCCAAAGGCCGCACCCTGTTTTTTTTCACTTTTCAAAAGGTTTTGTAACTCTGTCAATCGATCCAATCGGTTACTTTTACGCTTTTCTGCTTGAGCGAAAACAACAGGGCGCGGGTTTTGGTATGTCATCCGCCTGCTGCCATTTTCACCCCAAAATTGGGTTCATCTGTGACAGGAACGCCTCATCCCCTCCCTCCCTCCTAGTCACTAGGGCACCCTCCCTCCTGGGTCACTCGTGTTTACAACGTCCCACACATCAGAGTGAGTCCATTCTTCTGTAGCACAGTCAACCCAACTTTATCTCTCCAGTATTTAAGCGCGTCGTCCACAGCCTCTAAAAATATAAACTCGTAATTCAGGTTATCCCGGAGGTATTGGACGAGTTTCGTACCGCATTTTACTCCACAGAGAAGACTCACGAATATCGACTTCCTGCCAATCACACTGTTTCTTATTGTATTTACATGTTGCAGTTTGTACTCTCCACGTATATCATCGATCACATTACCGATGTCGGTTCTGCAAACAAGCATACCGTGTACGCTACCCTCCTGGTAGGCAAGGAGGACCAGGTTTTTGCCTTTCCGTAATACATCCTCCATGTATTGTATACCTATAGCGATTCGGGTGTTCGTCGGTGCATTGGGTGCAATATCACCGTTGCGTCGGCACAGGGTCATAAGGCGGTGTGCCGTGGTCTCCACGATGACACTTGATTTGGGGTGGGACATATCAAAATGGGTGACCATTACCCCATTGTCATATGATTCCCCTTTGTTGTCGTATCTCCAACACGGAAAGAAGATCACCAGTAACGCCACCCATGTGTAGAATTCAGCAAACAGGCCGAACCGGCCAAGGAAAATCGACTCCATGTGACGCCACGCGGATTTGAAGTCGGGTGATCTGTTCAGGAGTGGAGATGTCGGTTTCCCGTTGATGCCTTGCGCGAGAAGGCCTCGTTTGTCTGCAAATTCGCGTACCCGTAGATTGCCAATTAGCCATCTGCGATAGAATGATACCGATAAGTTCGTCATCGCCACAAATAGTAACAACCCCATCTTATCGGCTTTGGTGTGCTGTCGGTTTTGGGCGTGCCATAGCGCGTGGGTGTATGAACCTTTGCCCGCTTCTATTAATTCTAGTCTTCGCAAAGCGCCGTGGTCATCCCGTTTTATGCGGATCGTCGGAACAGCCACTGCGATGTGCGAACTGCTGCTATTATCATCTATACAGTTTAGGAACCCTGTTGGCACTAGGTGCACCTGTATCAGACGGAGCATGACGTCCCCGATCTGATTGTTATCCATCGCGTACCAATGATGTAACAGACATTCGACAATATCAGTGTTCTTTTTGGGGGCCTCAAGTCTAAATTCTACTGGCCCTTGCCATTCTCGGTCGTTTGGTGTGTCTCCCTTGGGTATCACACACATCCGTTGGGACCCTGGAGCCAGATGATGCATCGGCACTCGCATGATTCCTAGCACCTTAATGTAATCTGAAAGCCATTGGTACTCGTGTTTGTTATCCTTTGGTACCTCTCCGCGTGTCATGGTTTTCATCAAGTGTTGTTTGGTTTCAATGGACGAATGAAGCCAGTCAGGAATATCATATACGGCAATGGCTCCGATGTCCATTTTAGGTAGATACCCATGTGACCAGTCAGGGGACATGGTAACGACATACGGATGGTTGCCTGGCTCGTACTGACTCGATAACTTGTTCAAGAACCCAATTAGACGCTCGTGGCCCTTTGGGTCCACGTCACCGATTGCCACCAGCCTTCCCCCGTGTTTATGTGACCTGAGTATCTCAAGGAATCGCCACATTGCCCGGTACTGCCCCCTTACACCAATGTGGGTCACGTCCTTGACATGCGCCTTCTTTTTGACTAGCTGTGCCCTCAGAACGTCATCGATAGAAGAATCCACATAGAAGACCACGTCCCAACCCACTGGTATTCGGTCGAGAAGGTCGACTGCACCCTGCCTACGATCGGTATCGTCCCCAAATAGCGACAGTGATAGGACCCTTTGGGTGTGCATCCAGTTGTCGTGCGTAGCGATGGCGGTGTCCACGTCCACGCACACCATGCCCAATGGATCCGATGATGTCATGGGCAGCCGGGCATACGTGTTCTGTCGGGTGTTGTCACGGGTTGCCAAGAAGTTTCGTCGGAATATTTTGCGCCTCTTCCGGTTGTGATTTTCCTCCTCCTTGATTGAAAATACTGAACCCTCAAACGCGAATGGGTCACTGTGGTGGCCATCGAGCACCGGCTCTGGTTTATCGGCAAAGGGGGATCGCGATGACATGTCGTCCACGTCCAACTCCGTACCCGATTGGTCCGATGATGTCATGGACGGTGGGGCATGCGTGCTCCGTTGGGTGTTGCCACGGGCCGTCATGAACCTCCGTCGGAATAAGCCCCGTCCGCTGTGACCCCCCCCTCCCTTGGTTTGAACCGTGGAACCGTCAAACGCGACCGGCTCTGATTTATCGGCAAAGGATCGCAGTGACATATTGTGATTGTATGGTGGTTTTATTTATTGCACTCAAAATTATATTTCTGGTTGTGCGTCGTCGTCCTGAATATCCTGCCCATTTTCTCGATGGTGCCCTCTTCTGGGATGGCGGTTGTTGTGTGTACCTCCGGTGGCATAGACACATAGACAGTGCAACGCACCATTCGTCTTCGTGTGGTTGGGGTCGTAGACGAACATGCGTTGCTTCTTGTCGATCCGTGGTGGTGGCGAAAGGATCAAAATCACTTGGTGTGCTACCCTTTCTGATTTCCATAAACCAAGGGGGGCGTACAGCGCTGCTTTGGGGTATGCTTCGCGAACCTGTGTCAGATTGTGTATACCGGTTACATTGATTCCATCTGTGGTTTGCTTACTGTGCATAATGAACGGGTATACCGTGAATCTGGTTTCCGCGTCGTGGGGTGACGCCCTGGTGTGCAACCACAGTAGGTGAGCCAGCTCCTCCTTTTCGTCTTGTTGCTAACCGTACCATCACGCCATTAATTTCTGTAAAAGTACGATGTCTGCGTGTTCGACGATAGTCTTCATGGCGGGACATGGCGACATGTCTCCTCTTTCTTATTTATATCAGCCGCGCTGGCCAGCGCCGTGCTTTTCTTATAAATCACCTGGAATAAAGGGGCTATGAGGCAACGGAAGGTGTACAAGGGCATTGCCGACGAGGCTACGCGCTTGGCGTACGAGGAGTTGGACCGCAAGCTCGGGGCAGCCGGGCTGCCGCTGCGTGGGCTAGGGTACGTCATGACGTTCGCGCGGATCTTCAACCGGCTGGCACCGGTGGGGCGGGCAGGGCACGCGGCGCGGTTCTCGCACATCACTGGCGGGCGGGACGACATGGCCATCGCGCGGGAGGCGTGGCTGGAGATGTCGCGGGAGGGTGCCTGGCACCGCACGCACCTCTGTCGCGTGCGGCGGGAGCTCTCTCAGTTGCTGGGGCTGGTCGTCCCGGCGCTGCGGTACGCCGTCGACCCCGCGAAGGCGCCCGATCCGCAGATGGGCATGGTGTACATGGCGGACCGCAGCAGCATGCGCACCTTCACGATGCACGACTGCCTCCCCCTGCGCATGAAGGGCGACGCGGCCCCGCGGGGGGAGCGGGAGGTGCTGTCCCGCCTGGTTGACGAGGTGACCAGTGGGCTGCACAATGTGTCCCGGCAGCACGTGTACAAGATAGCCCTCTTCGTCGACAACGTGGTGTTCGGTCGCGGGGTGCCTCAGCGGGGCCGTATCACGGGCGCCGACGTTGCCGACCTGTCGCCGTCGTCCGTTGATGCCTGCGTGGTCCGTCTGCGCCGGTTGACGGCGCGCGACTGGCTGCACCGCTACCAGGGCCTGTACGCCGTTGGCGGTGTGTCCTTCGACCAGTTCAAGCGCCACATGCGCTACCTGGCCATCCTTCACGGCGGCGGTGGGTCGGCCACGCGGATCCCTCTGCCGTCGGTCGGGGGGCGTGTGTTCTGCGCCGACCCCCTGGAGGACCTTTCGAGTGCCGCGACGTCCGCGTCCCAGGCAGCAGAGGGCGCGGAGGATGGGGGGCGGGCCCACCGGGTCGACCTCCGGAGGCTGGTGGCGCGTGTGCAGCAGGCGTGCGTGCGTGGCACCGACGGGGGCGAGGACCCCGATCGCATCTACGCCTTCACGCCGGATGAGGTGCGCAGCATCGTCGGGGCGGCGGTCTCTGACGAGGAGCGGCTGTTTGTCCTGTTGTTGCTGTCGACCGGGCTGCGCCTGGGGGGTCTGTGTCGCCTGCGGCTGGCCGAGGCAGACCGGCGAACCCTCGGCGCCAGCGGCGCCCCGCCGTATCGGGCGAGCCAGATGCCGGTGTCGTTCCCTACGACCGAAAAGAACGGCAAGTGTCGCGTCGTGCGCCTGCCAAACATCTGCCGGGTCCTTCTCGCGCGGTGGTTCTCGCACTCGAGGCCCGCCTCCGACACGGCCTTCGTGTTCCCCAGTCGCGTCAAGGCGGGCGAGCACGTGTCCCTGCGCTACGGGTGGGGTGTTTTTGATCGCCTCTTCAAGCGGGTGGGGATGACGGGGGCGCACTGCAACCCGCATACCTTCTGGCACACCGTGATCCGCATGCTATACGCCAGGGGCCACTCGTTCGATCGCATTTCGAAGTGGATCGGCCACACCGATCAAAAAACGACCGCTGCGGTGTACGGCAGGCTTTCCGTCGACGAGATACACGCTGGCATCAGCATCCCCACGGAGGGGGGTGGCACTGCAGGCGACATCGCTGCGGCCTGGAGGGACGTGGGGGACTTCCTCCTGTGCCCCTATGTTCTCCCTGATTCCGACTGGGATGGCCTGTTGCCCAATCCCCGCAAGCGCCCGCGCCCGGTCGGTGACGACACCCCGGTGGTGGCACCAGACATGCGTGACATGGTACGGGCGATCCTTTCCGAGATGCAGCAGCAGCAGCAGCGTGGTTAACCTAGGCTTATACGCCTTCGCGTGCTACATGAAACGGCCACAGAAAACAAGAAACAAATGCACCGCACCGTCGTCGTCCAGTGTACCACCGCCAATCGTTGCGAGGGGTGCGGATTTCCCGTCGATGACACAGGGTCGTGCACTAAAGGACGTCTTCAGTGTCCCGAATGCCGTGCCCGTATACCAGACGACGGGTATTGCAATGGATGCGAATTGCACACGTGGAAGGAGGATGCATCGCCGTGATGCAAGTCAGGGAAAGCAGTGGCACACAAAAAAAAGCGCACGTTCGTCATTGTGCGCTGTATTGGCGAACGTTCCGGGTGTACGCTATCCATTTGGGGTTTCCGTCTACATGCACATCGTGGTGGTTGTTAAAGCACAATTGGTCTCACGCGCGTGCCACAACTGCGCGCGCGCGACATGCCGGGAATGTGCGTCCGATGACGTATGCTCATACGTATATGACAAGGCAAAAATTGAGGACAGGGGATCAACAGGTGGTAAAAATCACAGATACCATAAATATAAACCGCCACATAAATGCCAATGCCTCTGTATTTTTGCGTTTTTTTGGTTTCGTATTTTCCTGCAGTTTCATTTTCTGTATGGGTATCGCTTCTTCGGTGCTTCTGTCGGTACCTTTGATATTCAAATGGGCGCCGGCGGCCTGTTTGTGCTTGATGATCGCTGAATGTATTGAGGTCTATATGGAAGTGTCGCAAAGAACATCTCTGCATCCATCTGTAGTGGATTTTGGGGCACCCTGTTTGGCGGTTGTCCTGCTGGTCGTGCCATTTGATTGCCTAAATGCACTTGTTACAGCCAAGGACACGTTGTATCACCTAAAATTAATGGCTGTTGGTGACACGGAAATGGTGGAACTGGAAGGACCTGTGTACCATAAAATGCGCCGATGTATTTTCGAACCCGTTCGTCTATTGTGTCTATCCGCTCCGATGGTGTATCCAATGGCCTCTCTCGGCGGACTGTGTAGAGTGACACTGGTGGTGTACTCTGTGTTGGGATTCGCATACAAAAAATGTCTCGGTCATAAACCGGGCATCAATTGGAAACGACCGCAATCTCCTGGTGTGGATATGTTGCATCGGGTACACGCCTATTGCTATTGACGCGTAAGCAAGCATTGGTTTTGGTGAGCTCTGTTCTAAGGGCTTTGGGATCAAACACGATAAATTTCTGCTACTGTTCACTGTGATCATGGCGAACGCTGATCGCATATACTATATCTATATAATTTGCGACTGTCTTGATCCCTATTCATGTGCATTGTACTGGATTGGGCCTTTTTTGGGGGATGGCTTTGTCTTGGGGCTATGTGTTTGGCACTGTGATTTTGTCATGCCAACGTGTTTCATTTCTCTGTCCTCTGTCTATCATATTCTATATGGTCTATATATATTTGATGTTTTCATCCGGATCGGATACCACCCTCTTTTCGAACAGAATTCTGTGCTGTGCGGGTGGCACGTGTGACCCAGCACTCCAACAACCTCCAGCGCGCCCAGGTCGACAGGCACCGCGGCGGTGACGGGTGTGATCACCTGCGAGGGGGTGACCCGCGCAAAGTTTCACCGTGAAAGTGAAGTGAAATGCCACCAAATAAACCACAAAAAAGAATTTTGAATCAATTAACCCTAATGGTGTGTATATGTGTAAAAAGGAGAGAGGGGGAAGGGTGCACTGTGAAGGTGTGTTGTTTGTGTGTACAAAGGGGGACATGGTTCCATCGTGAAGACCCGAAGGGTCAGAATAAGCCCGTGGTATGCCCCGATGACCACGGCCGACCGATTTAGCCGCCGTCTATCACATCACATCATCACCCAGGGGCAAGCAAACAAAGGCAAGCACACGCGACGGAACCATGCGCGCGCGCACACCAGCCCCACCACCGGGACCACGCGGGCGCGCGCGACGCGCGCATACGTCCTGACGTGTATACACATGACGCATACGACCGGAAACAACACACAAATGCACACGTAGCGTAGTTTTAACACGGATAGACAGACAATAAACGTCGCATACTTCGTTTTGGACTCCCCGTTGATATTATGAATCTTGTTGTTGTTTGTCTGTCTGGTTTGTATTGTCAACCTAAACCTAAACTACGGCATGCATTGATCGAAGAATAGACGAGTAGATGTTGTGCATGGAGCTTATTTTAATTATTTGTTATCGATTGAATGTACCTCTGTCGTGCGTTGGTTGTAGATTGTCGGAGTGTGTTTGAGATTGGGCGAGTGCTTTAAATATTGTGGTGCGCATGCATTCACGTATACCGGGTGAGCAAGTAGGATTAAGGATATGCACGATAAACACATGATAAACACGCACGTGCATGCATCCATTGCATTCGTGCATGTATTGGTACATACCATATGCATTGCTGTCATGCTTCTCGGTTTTGCATGACAGGATGAACCGCCAACCTTGGTGAACCGGGACGAGGTTCAGCCAGGTATCGCATGGAGAATAAAGATGCACTCATGCCATACTGTGGAGTGCATTACCTCATTTGCATTTTGCTTTGTGCTTTGCTTCACAGTGAACGCAAATACAAGACATTTCTCCGTCAAAGTGGTAAAGATGAAAACGCTTATTTGACTGTACATCCGAAACAAAAATTCGTTTCCGGGTCTATGCATCTACTCCGCCGTACTTCAGTGGTAATGCGGCGGTCTGTCAAGTGCTCAGCGGCGGTTCGATTCCGACCGGCCTGTTTTGGTCCTGTTTTGGGCCCGTTTTCTGATGCGCGTGCGCGACACGCGCATTTGCGGGATGCAACAAAAATACACATGCCGAGTTCCGGTGCACATGCGACATGCGCATGGCGTATGTGACGAAATCTTATGACAGGGCCACAAATAATGATGAAGACGAATTGAACGAAATCACAGGTAAGCCAAAAATGGATTGGGGGACGTCAGCCCCATAACAAGTTGATGCGGTTAAGAACATTCAAAAAAAGCCAAAAATGGCTCAAAATCGCATTTTGCCTGTGTAGTTTTTTTTTCTGGTGTAGAGTAGCGGCATTTTGCACCCATGCGTCATGTGGGCCTACTGTGGTACCTTCAATCGGGCTATAAGTCCTTTTTGGGCTTTTTTTGTGCGCGTCACGGATTGAGGTTGGAAATTGGTTTTTTTACCTCTCCTGATGAGCTAAGTAGCCGAATTGCGACGTGAGGTGTTGGGTAAGATTGTGTTAAACTAATCAGGCTTGTTTCTCATCGCTGTACATACAATCCTGCTTTCTATCACTGTACAGCCGTTTGGTGTTTGGACTAACCAATCATGCTTGGAGCCGAAGGGCGACCTGTCGAAGAGACACCTGTGCCTCTCGCTCATGAACCACAAGCGAGCAAAGAAACCACGGTACCCGAAGAGCAGCCTGTGGGGGAGACCTCAGCCGACGCTTATGGAACAGCTGTAAAAGGCTGCAGTGTACACCGGATATCGTGTCCGTATGAGGAGTGTACATCAGACCTGTGTCATCACCTGGAGGACAACAGTGTGGCCCAGGTTTGTCACATCGACGACACCCTTGCGATACCGGAGCCTGACAAGTTCGTGGCCTGTGGGCGATGTGGCTACCAAAGCCTTTCCACGAGGATCCGTTGTGCGCGCTGTGGGCACCAACTCGCGGAAGGTATGTGTGACGAAGAAGTCGTACACCGGATATCGTGTCCGCCCGGGCAGTATACACCAGACACGTGTCATCACCTGGATGACAACGGTGTGGCCCCGGTTTGTCACATCGACGACACCCTTGCGATACCGGAGCCTGACAAGTTCGTGGCCTGTCGGCGATGTGGCTACCAAAGCCTTTCCACCAGGATTCGTTGTGTGCACTGTGGGCACCAACTCGCAGAAGGTACGCCTCGGTGTCGTGGGGTCGTACCTGCTCTCATGCGACGACGTATATTTGGGCGGGTGCTGTGTCCATGGGTTTGTGTTCCTTATTAGTTGCGTGTTCTGTGCCACACTCGTCCTTTTGTTGGTGGTGCGAAAACCATCGCCTATCATCCTCGCGTCTCAGGTGACGACGTATCACCGGATAGTGGAGCGGTGACCGATCGCGATGGACGGACCCAGACCGGCAATATGCCCGTCTCACGCCCGCGTGCAGGCATATCGCTTTGGGGCATTTCGAGGACCAAGCGGAAAATCGTTTATTTGCGCGACGTGACACCAATAGGATCGCCACCGCGACACTACATTCAGTGGATCCATTGTGTCGATTGTCACCGGTGGGCGACGGTGGAGTCCCATGTCACGGTCGTACCCGATGCTCCTTGGACGTGCAAAGAGAACATCTGGAATCCTGACACGGCCTTTTGTTTTACGAGGGATAATTTTGTGTCTGCCTATGAGGAATGGTGGAAGGACACCATCGGTGCGTCGCCTGCTGTTTTGTGTTATACCATCTGTGGTGTGAAGATGGACTTTTGGTATATATACGGCGCCGTGACACAACTGGGTGGCTGGTCCACTGTATCAGCAAACAATTGGATGTGTCACGTTCTTTCTGGTTGTCCGGAGTCTTCGCACGCGGAGGCTCGGCTCTCGGTTTTGTATCTGCGGTATCTTTACGATTTCGAGTGTGTGCATTTCCATGGTAAGCGTTACGACACGCCATCGGAGGGCTTAACTCTGTGGTCACCCACGACCGGTTCAAGGAAACGCAAGCGCGTTGATGTTGATCCTGCTACCCACAAGCAAATGGTGGTTTCCGATGGTAGTTCTTGTTATGTCAATTGTCAATTTAAGGCCACGTGATTGTTTGCGCATTGAATGGTGCGCCTGTGGACAGGTGATCGTCAAAACATGAGCCCGTGTTGGACTTGACACGTTGCGGGCGATCACTCGTATATACTGCCGTGTATACGAAACAATGGATGGATTGGATTTGCTTGGCGTTATGGCCATTACAGATCATACCCTTCCTGGCATCGACTGACGCGTGTTTGTTGGATCTTTGTTGTGCACTCGAATGTTTAGCGAGGGAAGGTGACACCAAGGCGACGGACCCCAAAGAGCTTTTGATGGTGTTCGCACCAAGCGTGGGCAGCAGCAAGGGCCACGATCAAAAAGTACGGAGGCTTTGAGAGCTAAAGCAAAGAGAAGGAACATAAAATGAAACATAAAACGAAACGCGACAACCCACGCGATAACTAGTTATCGCACGATAACCCCCGCGATAACCCACGCGATAACTAGTGCTCCAACTCTGTTCTAACCCCGTTATAACTAGTTAGAGCACACAAAGACCAAATTGCAAAAGGTGCAAAACGGGCAATACTGAGCAAACGAGACATGCGAGACACATTGTTGCATCATAGTGTACCCGTGTAACATGTGAAATTCTGGGTTCCAACCATATTAACAACGCCCAAAATTGGGGGGATTCCGCACCACGCCCTAGAACGCTGCATCCGATGGATCGGGTGTCAGGGTTACATGAAACCCGTAGGTGACAGGATGTGACACTGAGCCTTCAGTGGTAAGGCTGTTTGTATGAGCCCGTGCACTCTGGTGGGCGTCTCGCTCGCGTGTTGTGCATCCGATTCTTTGGTTGGAGAGGGGTGGTGGCGGATGGGATGATGAACAGAGGGGGTGTAACAGAAGGCCGACCAAAGGGGTATCGTCAAGTCTGTGATTATCCATCCACTCTGATGGGTTTCATCTGACTGCTACGGAACCACGGGACCTTTTTTTTGAGGTTTGTGTCCACGACACGCGGAAAGTCGGCCATTATCTGCTATCGGGTGGTATTTTTTACTTTGTGTATTGTGCTGGTATGTCTATATGGACTGTGTAGTAGATACCGCAACATGGTTCGGGTATCGGTGAAACGCTGTCATACGCTTCAGGTATTCTTTTGGTTGCAAGCGGCATGTCAGTGAAACGAGCAAATGATGAACCAGGCGCTTGCCCTCCGCGTAAGCGATGCAAGATATCACTGGAGTTCTTCGACCATAAGCCTGACCTTGTTTTTGTCGTTGGTGATGACAAGAATGAATTCTTTGCACATAGCAGCATTATGTGTCGCACATCTGAAGTATTGGAGTGCACTCGAATCCTCGTTTACGCGGCTGTTTCTGTTGTGTCCTGTTTTACCCCAATCACCATCTGTGCGCCTCTCAGGTGGTTGATATGATATTCAGAAATGAATGTCGTGAGACAGAATCGCACAGTATCGTCATCGAGGAAAACGTAGACCGGCATACATTCCGTGTATTTCTTCATGTTTGCCACGGTGGTATTGTCGGAGACGATCTTTCTGTGGACGACGGCAACTTGGAGAGTCTGTTGGGGTTGTTGCATTTCTATCAAGTGGTGAGGGAAGTTGCTCTCCCTGTCGAACACCATGTAATTGCGCGCCTAACCACGGATAATGTCACGTCCATTTACCATTTATCTGGTTTTTATGAGTATACCTCCGGGCGCACACACGTCCATCCGGACGGCGGCTGTTCGTAGCCGGCAGGGGCTGGGTACCCTCCGGGCGCGCACTCGTCCATCCGGACGGCGGCTGTTCGTTGCCGGCAGGGGTTGGGTACCCTCCGGGCGCGCACTCGTCCATCCGGACGGCGGCTGGCGTGCGTGTGCTTGCTCTTTGTGGCCGGGTCGGGAGGGCCGGCCTCCCGGGCGCGTTGTGGTGCGCCTCACCTTTTCCTTTGGCCGCTTTGTCTTTCTGCTTTGCTTGGCCCCCTCCGGGCTGGGGTTGCCCCCCGCTCTCTTGCTGCCCTTGCCGTTCCTCGTTGCCTTGGCGCCGTGCTTTGGTTGTTTTTCTCGGCCTCCCGCTGCCTGCCTCTTCGTGCGCTCGCGCGTCGTTTGTGTCTCCTGCTTGGCCGTTGGCTGCTCTTTGGTGGTTTCTCCCCCCACCCCCTCCCTTTTTGTGTCTCGGTGTTTTCGGCGTTCCTGCTTGGTGCCTTGGTGTTGTTTTCTTTTTTTTTTTTTTTCTTCCCCTTCTGCTCCTGTGCGCCCCCGTTGTCTCCGGCTTTCTCTGGTTTCCGGCCCCGGGTGCCCTGGGCCTCGGCGCTGTGCGTTGTTTGCTTTGTTGGCCTTCCGCCTCTCGGCTCTCCGTGCGCTTGTCCCTCTTTCGTGCTTTTTGCCTGGCTGGTGCTTGCTCCCTGTCGGTTGCTGCCCCCCCCCCCCCCCCCTTTTTGTCTCGCGGTTTTCGTCGCTGCCGCTGGGTGCTGTGTGCCGTGTGCTGCGTTGTGCTGTGCGTCCCTCGGTGCGCCGCTGTGCCGTGTTGTGCTCCTTGGGTGCTGCTGCTTGTTGCGCCGTGCCCTCTGGCGCTGCCCGTTGCCCTGGGGCCCTGTGCTCTGCGGCGCTGCGTTTTGCGGTGTTCCCCCATGCTGTGTGTGTTTTGTCGTGGCGCGGGGGTGCGTGCTGTTGTTGGCCGCTCTGCTTTGTGCTGTGTGTGTCCCGGGGTGCTGTGCTGTGCCTTCTCTGTCCTCTCCGCTTTGTGCGGTGCTGTGCTTCGCTGTGCTGGTGCGCTCGCGTTGTGCTGTTCGTGTGGTGCTCGCTGTTGTTGGTGCCTGGTGCTGTGGTGTGCCGTGGTGCGGTGCTGGGTCTGGTGGCCCGTGGTTGTCTGCTGGTGGCGTGTTTCGGTGTCCCTGTCTGGCCGCGTGGTCTGTTTCCCTGGGGTTGGTGTGGTTTGCTGTGGTGCCCTGCTTTCCTGTGTCGTGTTCTGTGGTGCTGTGCTGTCGCGTGGTGCTGTGCTGTTGTGCTCTGCTGTCGTGTTGCGGTGCTGTTGGGGCTTGCTTTGCCCTCCTGTGGGCTGTCGTGCTGTGCTGTGTTGTGCTGTTGGTTGGCTGTGCTGTTTTTTGCCTGGTGGTGGTGTCTGCGTGCTGTGGTGCTCTTTTCCTCGTGCTGTGCGTTCCCTGTCTTCTCCGCTCTGTGCGCTGCGGTGCCTTGTTGTGCTGGCTGTGGTGCCTTGCTTCCCTGTGTCGTGTGCTGTGGCGCTGTGCTGTCGTGTGGTGCTGTGCTGTTGTGCTCTGCTGTCGTTTTGCGGTGCTGTTTGTGTTTGCTTTGCCCTCCTGCGGCCCGTCGTGGGGCGCCTGTGTCGTCTGCGCTGTTGTTGGTGCCTCGTGCTCCTTGGGCGTTCTGCGGTGTGGTGGTGCTGCTCTGGTGTGTCGTGGTGTCTTGCTGTGCTGTGCGTTGTCCTGTGGTGTCCTGCGTCCTGTGCCGTGTCCTGCGGTGCCGTGCTGCCCTGCGGTGCTGTGCTGGTTTGTTTGTTGCGTGGGTGTGGTTGTACCTACTTGAAAAACCGCCGCTAAATTTCGTAAAATATTTTTTTTTCTTTTTTTTTTTTTTTTGGCTTTTGAAATAAAAAAAAAAAAGAAAAAAAAAGAAAGAAAAAAAAAAATATAAAATTATACTCGACCCAACACACTCGCATGCAGCAAGACCATGTTCGTTGCTGTGCCTTACGTGCTACCCGTCGTTCTTGATGTTCTCGGCCTTGTTCTTGTGCGTGGCCTGGGTGTCCATTGCTAAGGGTTAACCGCGTTCCCCCAGGGCCGCCGCCTGAGCTGCAGGGCAAGGGGAGTGATGGGCACGAGGGTGGGGAGGAAGGTGCATGGAGAAGAAGAAGAAAAAGGCGGCAGGGCGCGACATGAGGGGTCGTGGCGAGTTATGAAAAATTTTTCGAGTTTTACGCGCTGCTCGCGACGCGTTTTTCTTTGTACCTATAGCGAGTTAGACGACGGCAAGGACGGCGTTGGGGTCCTACGAGCGTTACGGTGCTTACGGCGTTAACTATTCACCTATTTGACGTCGAAAAAATTTTCGTCGCGTTTTTACGCGTTTCGCAGCGCGCTTTTTGGCCTAAGCGTTTTTTATGCTAATTAGCTTTATTTTTAGCTATTCAGAAAATTTTTTCGTCGTATTTTACCTATCTTTTTAAGCAACTTTGGCCTAACAGGGGACGCCACAACGCGTTTTTCCTGCTAGGGCTTGGAGGGAAGAGGTGCTCTTTTTGCGTGCACGGCGCAGATGTCGATGAAGTCGGACTCCCTGCTCTGCCACAGGCAGAGTTGGAGTTACTTGTTTGTGTGATCTGCGCCCTTGTTTAGTAGGGCATGAAAAAAATGGTATGCTGCTGCACCAATCACCCTACCTGCCCAGCTGTAAATCAAAGGCAAATGAAGGGGTGTTTGCGGCGGAGGAACCAAGCCACACTCCCCGTATTATACGGTTCTCAGTGTGACCTATAATACACTGTCCGCAAACGCGCTGAAGATCAGCTCCCCTGTCAAGCAAGCAAGCGTTAAGGGACTCCTCAGGTTCTCTTAAAGAACGTACCAAGGAGCCCCTGGGTAGCCTACACAAGGTTTACCGTGCACACTTCGCGTGGCCTACCCTTTAATGCGTGTGTGAATGCGCGAGCATGCACGTGTATCGTGGGCAAACCTGCCCATCTGAACCTCAATCACGAACTCAACCAGGGGGTGGCCCCTCCTGGGCTTACTCACCTTACCTACCGCTGGAGAGTGGGGCAAGGTGAGGCGGAAAACGAAGCGCAAGCGAAATCGTCGCTATGCATCGGTGTGTATGTTCTAATCAGTGCAACAAAAAGGGAGGTTGGTGCTGTAAGAGCAGTTGTCACAGTTGTTGCGCATTGCACCGCAGGGCAGGACCGGTAGCCCCCCGTGACAACCACTCCCTGGCCGAAGGCCATCTGTTTTTTCCCTAATCTCACCTCTAATCATCTGCAATCTTTTTACTCTAGCCCTCTATCGTTTGTTAGCGCAGCTACAAGACTCGTTCACGGAGACACGAGACGAGCAATGTGTATGCGGCATACGAGACGAGCATACCTGTGATTAATACCTGATTCATTGAAGTCTTTTCGTTCATTTTCGAATTCTTTCATTTTTGATTCTGATATTAGTGTGGGTGGAATCTGTATGTTTATTTATTAATGTGTGTCTCGTCATTTTGAAGACTACGTGAGACATACGTTTATAAATTAATTATTTCTGCATTTTCCGGCGCTTCGCTAGGAGCCGCTCCTGCGCGCCGCCTTTTTATGCGTAGGAATATCTTGATTTAAAAAATCTAGGGATGACTATAATTTTTATAAAAATGTGCTTCTGATGCACAATTGGATTCTGCTCAGGTGTGTTGTCTTAGAAAAATTCTAGGCCGTCATTTGACGGATTTTGGTGTCGTCGCTTCGCTTTTCCGTGGATTCCCCCATAATTCTCCCATTCCTGCCTCTGCAGATACCCACGCGCAGCCTCGCTAAGTAGGCCGTGTTCAGGCCGAAACGCAGCAGCCTGGAGAGACTGAGCAGAACCCAAGACCCCACCAAGGGGCAATTTAATTTTTTTACGACTCCCTTCGCCCTAAGACAGGTCACGGGTCGCCAGCAGGTTTACGAGAACCCATGCGAGTGTGTATATTGTGTCTTGCGTTGGGTTTGTGTCGCGCTGCGTCTTGGAGGGGGGGATGCACATGCACATGTTTTGGCATGCTCCCAAACTAACCCAACCAAGCCACAGGAGCCCCGGCAGCGCCATGAGTGCTGAGTCTTCTGTAGGAAATGTTACAAACAGAGCAGCAAAAGAGCGCCAGCCATGGTGAGCGTTCATTTTTCTGTGTGAGGGAAACTATAGGTATTGTAAAATAGATGTGGAAACCAAGGAAAGGCCAAGAAAAAATCCCTTTTTCCTAAAATGCGACAGTGGTGGCCACCACAGCACAAGGGGGGAGTAAGAAAAAGTGCTTTTCCAATGCTTTGAGGCATACTCTAGTTGTATTAGGGATGCACTGAGCATCCAGGCATTTCTATCTTAGTATTGGCCCCACCAAAAGTGGTGATAACACATTTTGACCTATGGAACCAAACACCCAATCAGGATATGGAGTGGACCCCTTAATCCCCTTTCAATGTGAGGCAAATCATCTATTCCTGAGTTGACTGAGTACTGACATATCCAGGGCAGAGCCTATGAATTTATCTATGTTTTTCCATGAATTCTTAGCTGTCCTAGTGGTATGCACCCTAGGGGGCTGGGCACCTCTTTTTGAGAGGTCCTGGGTTCAATTCCCGGTCAGCCTAGCTAAGTAGGAAGATTCCATGTGACATGGCAGTGACCTCATCGCCACATGCCCTGCCACCTCAGCACATATGGGACCCAAAACAAAGAGTGCACATCTCCTGAGATGGCACTATGGAGATAGAGAGACCATGGGGCAGTTTTCCAACTCTTTTCCAAAACATTTCAGCTATCTTTGTGAATATGCATTCCGATTTAACCTGAGTTGCAGTTTCTGTGAATATCCTTTCATCTTTCACTGTTTACACTGCAGCCCTTCATGCTTTGATCCTGATTCTCTTCTCCTTGCACACCTCCGGCTTGGGCTATCCTGGATTGACTGTATTTCAGCAAACAAAAGCTTTTCATCTTCAAAAACAAGCAGCAGGAAACCCTACACCAGCAGCAAGCAGCAGGAGAGGCAAAACACAGTGTTGAAACCACTATAAACCTTTCTGGTGATGACCTTCCGGGCTCCACAGTTGGTGATGAACTGGCGGAAGAACCCCGACTCATCAAGGTTGTAAATGCGCGAGGCCTCAAACCCAATTTCATTGTACAGAGGGCGGACCACTTCGAAGAAGAATCGTTTCCACTCTGCTCTTGTCAGGCGCGCGTCTCCAAGGTCGGACTCCACCAGCTGCAGTGTGCGAGATATTTTCCGGGTGGCGCTTCTTCCACAGTCTGAACCACTTGTTCCCGGACGTGATTTTTGTTGGGTGTCCGTTCACTCGGTGCTCCAGAGCCATCTTGACCGCCTCTTCTACAACTTCTGCTCTGTGGAGAACACAGTACACTTGGCACTGCTGTACACTACTATACAATGCAGGTCTAGTCACATGTACATACTTGTAAGGAGAGAGACTGGCCTTGCGCTGTGCCTCCAACCAAGCGGCGATCTTCCCATCGTCAACCGCAGGCTTTGGTCCCCTTCGCCCAAGCTGCACCATTTCTCCACTGATGTAGTTGCGGACACCCTTTCGGATCGTCTTGTCACTGACAGCATAGCGGCGTGCACACTAAGCCAAGGTTGCTTGTCCACTAACCACCTCGGCCACTGCTTGCATCACAAAGCTTGGGTTGTTTGGCAAAGGATAAGCAGCATAAGTGTAGCGGCGACCCTCCGTGGAGGCTGCGTGAGGTGCGTGATCAACCCTTGGCGCGGAACCTAGCGGGCAGATGGCGATAACGATGATGCATCTCATCAGGATGACTCATCAGAATGACCGGCAGATGCATTTGGGTTAGGACCATGTCTGTTGCTTTTGCGTGTCCTTGCTTGCTGCAGACTTGCAGTGTTGCTAGCTATAGCTCAACAGGCTGACCGGCAGGAGAACTTAGGTTAGGACACGCTCTGAGTCTTCCAGCGTCCGTGTCTTCCAACGGGCTCTGTGTGCCTGTCGTTACGTGCTACACACTTCCACTTGCAACACACCTTGGTGACCGCTTACCTGACGAGTTCTTCCTTTGCTCTTACGGCTCGGTTCCTTGTGCTTACGTGCCACTTTGTTGTTTGTGCACCACCGTTTGATTTTTCTGCGGGCTGTTTTCTTGCTTCTACGTGGGTTGCGCACAGGTCAACCGATGGCACGGCCTGCGCAACAAAGGAAAACGGCCGTCCACGACAGTTTGTTGTGCTGCACGCAGCAAACATCGCATAACGCATAAGGCATAAGGCATTTAATCAATAAACTAATGAAAATAGTTTAAAAAAGACTGGGCTTCAATGTTATTTCTTGAACAATCTTGGCTAATTGCGTAATCACCGGGCGGGAATAACAGGGTCTGGCGGCTGCGACACCGCTTTTGCGGCATTTTGTTAGCATGGCTGCAGCTGCAGCAGTAAGATTAATGATGCATCTGGGAGTTATAATTCAGGTTTTACATCTAAATTGAGTATCCTAAACGTCAAATCTCTGTTGGCATCAATCCATGTAAAAATGTTCAGCACCGAAAGTGGGGAGTTAACTGGTCAGCTTACCTTAAGTGTTTTGCTAAAGCATTACTTTGTTTCGGAAATTTGGCTCGTGCAGCATCTACCAATTGTCATGTGTTGACTCCAATCGGTGAGATGATTCATGTCAATTATAAATATTATCAGCAACTTTGTTTGGCTTTTTTGAGTTGGAAGTAACCAGCTTTTTCGCAACACTGTGAGCGATGGCTAGACCGAACTGAACTCAACTGCAAAAAAGTGATTGTAGTACAGAGAGAATCTGTGAAGCGCACCGCACGACGCAAGAATGCGATGATTTCGCACTTCTCTATTCTATGTTAGAATTTAGAGCATATTATTGGTTGACTTTGTCACCATTCGGGTGATGCATGTCAGTGGTTCACTACTTCTCCTCTTTACTGGATGGAAATTCGGATTTTCTCGGTTACTTTAATATACTCTCAATATTTCTTTACATTGCCACCGCACTGTGTACGTTTTGTAGCCGAGGACTACGATTGGTAAAACACAAAAGTTACCGGTTGACACTGTTATCTGTTGTCGCTGCTGCTCTTTGTGGCATCTTGGACTATGATCAGAAAACACAGAGCGGACTACGGAACTCGCCGCTGCTATGTTTTGTTTAGAGCATGGTGAGCGAAAAATAAACCTTTAGCACAATGGCAAACATGTGTTGCTTCTGCTAAGGTAAAATGACCAGTTTTCAGTCCAGTGACCAGTTGTGGGTCCAGTTGTCCCAATTTTCAAAATAGAGGGAAAAACAACACAAAAATCTTGCCTTTTTGTTTGCAAAATGTTTCTTGGCCCTGCAAAATCTTTTCTTTCCATTTTCATACAAAAACCTTGCTTTTTTTTTTTCAAATATGTTTCTTGGTCCTGCATGATGTCTTCCCTGCCTTTCTTACCTTGCCCTGAAGCACCCACGCACTGACACAAGCTGCAAGGCTGCAAAACTATGTCGCAGTTTTTTTGTTTCTGTCCGATTGTCGTATTGAGGAACACACTTCCCTTACACTTGTCCTTAAGAGCTTGAGCAATATGACACATAGACTGTGGGGACAAAGACTCCATCGGAGTCGGAACTGTGTTCCACGTCCTGGGGGAGGGGGGGGGCTGGGGGTTCTCTGTCTCCGTGCCCCACTGCACTGTCGTCGGGGGGGGGGGTCCTGCCGTGCCCTCTTTGCCCTTGGTTGTTGGTGCTGTGGCAAGGCCCGAGGCCTTACACGTCTCGCTTGGCGCCTTGCTGCAGGCCTTTCCTTGTTCCTCTCCCGTCATTTCTCATAATTGGCCGCTGCTTCTCTGAAAGACTGGGAAGTGACAAAACCACCAAGCCTCATGTTCCATGGGTCATGCCGAGTAGCCATGTTGATTGCTCGACTAGTGGCCTGACACTGGAAATCTACCTTCCGAACTCTTTGGGGAGATGCTTCAAGTGAGGGTAGCACAGCTTCAGCAGCAGGTTCTGCAGCAGATGGAGGCGGTGCTTGATAGGCCAGACGATAGGGATCCAAGCTGGCAAGAAAATTTTCCGGGGAGAATGGAGCGATGCCTGCCCTCCTGAACCCAGTCATGATGACACTAGGGATGACACACTGCATCCAAGACTCAGTGACAAATTTCACAAGCAAAGAGGGTGTGATGCTCTTGCCTCTGTTCTTTGCGTGCCGGTCGCGCTGTCTTTTTTTCAGCGCTGCCTTGAAAGGCTTAAAAACACTCGGGTCCAGAGGTTGGACCACATCAGTCAAGTGGCTGGGGAGCGCCACAAGGTGCACTCCTAACTTTCAACCTCTTCAATGATGGCTCCTGGTAAATGGGTTTTGCTGCCATCCACAACGAGGACCAAAGCCTTATGGGGGTTTGTAGTTGGGCTGGTGAGGGAGACAAACTCCCTCAGCCACTCGATAAAAATGTACTCTGAGGACCAGCCTGTTTTGGTGGCTTTCATTGAGATAGGGCAAGCCTCATGCTGAAACAGGTCTCCTCTGGTCAGCGCACTAGGCCAAAACGGAGCATGACGAACATAAAAGCCATCAGCACGTACACATGCCAACAGGGTCACGTGGCGTCTGTCGTAGCCTCTCCTCCTAGCGCAAGTTTTAGTACCTCTTAGGACATACACATTAAGGCTGCCTGTTTCGGAGTCAATGGACATGCCTGACTCGTCTTCATTGAACACATAATGTGGGTCGTACCCCACTTTGGCGAGCGCTGGACTAAGGGACTCATTAAACCAGGTCGTCCACTCATCCTTCGTCAGCTTCTTGTCGGGGCGCACACTGTCAGCATGCTGCGCAAGGCGACCAGACACCTCAAGGTGGCGACGAAAAAAGAGGCGCCACCACTTGTCCATGCTTTTGAGCGTCAGCGTCGTCGACGGCCTGTCATCTGTTCGCACGTTGTCATTCTACATCGTGGATGCCTCGCTGATGATGTTCTCCCTTGTGGGTGGCCTTCCTTGATGGCGTTCTCGCTCCAACCATTGAACCAGCGCGCTCTCGTCCGCCAAAGGCTTGGGGCCTCTGCGCTTGGGCTGCAAGGTGTCTGCCACACTGCAGAGACAGAACATTAAGATGGCAGGCAGCAATGCAAGGTTAGATCGCAGATGACAAACAGGGCAAAGACAAGTCCATGCTCCGTGCTGTGGTGTACCTGTGGCGATCAACAGCGCGCTGTATATCTGAGCGGCTGACGGCGTGCTCCCTTAATGCTTGTCACTCGGTCATCTCGCCAGCAATGGCAGCTGCGGCAGCCTTGGTAACCTCACAGACGTCCCTGAGAAGCGGGTAGATGCAGCACGGGGCGGCCTTGGGGCGTGGCGGCTTCCTTTGCTTCTGCTGAGGCCCTCGACACCTTCTTCGCTCCCTTGAGCCGACCTCCATGAGCCAGGCCTTGGCACGACCCTTCGCCGCCCGCATCTGAATAGTTAAATAAAAGGAATCCAATTTAAAAACAAACAAACAGGCACTAATTGTTAATAAAAGCGTGCAAATCAGCGTAACACATCTCTTCTTGCCTGGCCCTGGTTCGGTCACCACCCCGAATCCGGTGCGATTCCGGTGGCCGGCAGAAGTGAGATTTCCCCAGCCACTAATGAAATGCAAGTGAGGATGGATTTAAAATCAAAACTTTCATTGTGGATCTACCTACATGTCCAAATTTACCATCCGACAGTAATCGCAGCCGCCAGCCCCAACGCTAAATCTTTGGCCTCACATCTGGTCATTTTACCTTACCATGTTTTGTGCCTGATGGAGGAAGAGTGTGTACGATTGTTGGTTCAATGTAGAAATGTGCTATGTACCAAAAAGTAATACATTTTACCCACGAGCGGTCGATGTGCGAACAGCTGCAAACTGCCAAAATCACTAAAAATATGTAGTAGAAAATAATCCCAAATATGAACCAAGATACCCAATCCTCTATTGCTTCAGGGCATTTATGCGTGGTGAATTATGTGGTTAGAAATCATATGCCCTCTGATTGAATGCATACGCCATATCATATGGCAGCTGTGTGGATTGCATCTGATGGCATGCATATGCCACAGATAATCATTATCCGTCCCTAACTTGGTTGCACCCCTTTGGCTTATAGTTTGCCATGGGTCATAACTAATCATTCGTGACATATGCCCGGGGTACAATAGCTACGGATATCCGCCAATATCCGGGGCATAGGCCACAAATATCTGCCCATATTTCATTTGATATACCTAAACCGTTAGCAGAAAATTGAAGATTTCATACGGCAGATGCACATACCTTGCTGTTCGGGTCAAAACTCTCCGTGTCCATTAACGGAACGACAATGCGCGGGTTGAAAAAGCCGCCAAGATTCTTTCTAGTAACCAAAATCCAAATACTTTGAGGACTCTAAAAAGGGAAATTCTAAGGAGACCAAAGCGCAGCCATGCTAGTCGTCGTAAAAAGCTCGGCAAAGTGATGTTGTGGTTGTTCTTGGGAGTCTTGGGAGCGCAGCCTTTTGCTAACAACCCTATGGTGCAGACACCCCGTCCAAAGCAAGAGGTCATTGATCTCACGGTGGAGGGGGGATATGCTACTTTGCCGTCGACACAATAAAGCGAAAGGGGGCATTGTTATGGTATTTACCACTTGTTGTATGCAAAGGGTTGGTTTCCCTTAAACCATAGATTGTGGCCATGTGACAGATTTGTGACTGAAATGATGGGTTCCTAGCATTTGGCACCATTACCTCATGATACTTGTTTGCTTGTGGCTAAGTGTTGGGAACAATGTCCCTCTCACCACAAGTGCATCAGCTTTTCCCATTGGTAGAGAGCGCATTGTGGGGGGTCGCTGTAGTGTTCCAACCCGGACATCTATCCACAACACTTTTCAAAATAATTGGCGTCCACAATTGTCATATCAGGAGCATGGACCCGAGGATAATGGCACATATCCGGAGCATATGACTCCGGATGCAGCAACGATGATGTCGCGGGTCATCAACTCGGGGTGTCTAACGATATCCTTGGAACATGTAGCAAATCATTAAAATTGTACATTCATCACTACAAACAACCAAATCACCTCGTTGTGACCAATCAACGAAAACCCCTTTCCAAAGCTGTTCCAATGAGCCTATTGGCAAAATTTTCTAGCGTAATATTTGGGTGTCCAAAATAAAACCTGTTATGTTTGATCACCGCAAACACAAAGAAATGGTCGAAAAAGCCGCCGAGATTCTTTCGCGCACCATGACCGTAAAAAAGGTGAATATGAAATGAAAATGGATTCTTTATTGTTGTTACCGCTACTTCAGCTGCTCATAAAGAGGAAGAAGTCTCTTACAGTGCCACTTAGTCACCAAAGCGTGAAGTAATGAGTGCGAATCTCAGTCCGGTCAAACCAGTGAAAAAAGGAAACGAACGAACACCTTCGCCATGACAAATGATCCAACAATGGTAAAAGAGTATGCCACCCTCCCGTTTATACAACAATTAAACGACAAATAAACTCCTAGATATGAGCTCAATGAGAAGAAAAAAGCATTGTTCATGATCCTGCGATGTACCGTTCACATGTATGGGCCTCCCGGGCAACACGTGCCAAAGCTTCAGTAAGTCGAGATTTGGCATTCCATCTCCCTTTGCCCGTGCTACGCGTGAAAAATAACCAAAAAAAACAGGAAGAAAATGCCGGTGAAAAAAGAAATGGAATGTCACCATTGTGATTATGCGATTGAGATGAATGCATGTGGCACCCAACAACCCGTCACATGTGACATTTGCCACGCCATGTACCATATGTCTTGTGCCAAGCTCAGGTTTCCTCCAAAGTTTGGTTCCCAAGTCTGTGAATCTTGTGTCACCGACATGATTTGCTCCCAACAGATCAGCCACATGTGTCTATAACCACCATGCAACAAAACGCATCTCAGATTTGTTCCACTCAAAATGTTGAAGCATGAAGGGCGAAGGGGTTGCGCACAAAGATCCCGGGTTATACATCCCGGATATCTACCAACATCCTCGGGCCCTAATGCCCCGGATATCAAAATTGGGCCTAATGCACTGAATATCCGCCCCCTACCCTGGGGCATGTGCCCCAGATACCGACCTGGATCCGGTGAGTATCTTGCCGATGACACGGGATATCCGTGGCATAGGCACAATTATTGTATGAAAGTTGGGAAAAGGGTACCTAATCCGCGTGAGCTGAGCAAAGGTGTACGTGGAGCGTTTCGTAAACTGATCAACGCTTGCGACCATGACCAGGCTGGGTCCTAATCTTGTAGATTGCATAAGAAATTGCTATGCAAGATCACAAAGGACAAAGCACCAAGGCAATTCAACAATTCACCTCTGGGACTTCGGCCACCCACAGGCCATGGAAGCACCAAAGCCCCAACCACCGCAGGGTCAGAGTAGCCCAGAGCGTACTCCAACGCCGTGGCCAGCCGTTTCCACCTCCCCCACCAAACGAAATAGGCCACATTTGGAGAGCGGTGGAAGGCGGCCGCAGCACCCCCCCGCCGCAGGGAATGCCACCGATGGTCACTATACGGAGAATCACTGAGGAGGTCTGCGAAGATCTTCTCCACTGCCTCAACCCCTCCCCTAACCAACGGTTGACCCTCCGGGACGCAGCTTGCCGCGGCGTAGGATCTAAGGAATCGAACCCACGAGCGTCCCCACTCATAAAGCGGGCGCCGCACTTCCCTGTGGCCTCCAACCTTGGTAGTGACAAACAGGACCACGGAATCGCTTGCCAGTCCCGCTGGCGTGATGGACACCGCTTCAGAGACTCGCAAGAAGAGAAGCCAACTGAGGTTCGCCAACGCCGCCACTGCCTGCTCAACCGGTGAGGCCGCTCTGGCCCACAGGAGGCTGAGACCCTCCGGTCCCAGGTATGGCTGTCCCGGTGTCGGTTTTCCAAACTTTGCAAATCTCCAGTGGATGGCCTGAACACAGCCCGGGAGCAGCCTGATATCTTCCGCCGCTCGAGTCGCGGACACATAACCCCTGAGGGTGGACCTGGCCTGCCCCATAGAGACCCTTGACGCCAAGAAGTCAGACAACGTGTCAGTAAGCGGCGTCCGCAAAGCCCTGGTTCCCTCATACTTCGCCACCGCGGACAGGGCGGAACGGTATCGGGCTTGCGTTTTTGGGGCCCAGCCCCGAACGCCCACGGCCGCCACCCTAAACGATCCCACAGCCGCCATCGCCATTGCCCACCCCGCCGCCGCCGCGCTGAAGGTCGCTCTGGTAGCAGGTAAGGCCACGCGGGTGGGGATTGGACGCGCGGGTTGGGAATCTTCACACCAACACGGCCATCCCCACCCCGCCCTGTCGCAGTGGCGACAGTCCCGTCAGGACCAGTGGGGACACTGGAAATGCCAGTGCCGCAACTGCTTTGATGGGATGCCCTCTTTGGCGCATCTCTGGCAGTCGCCAGACGGGCGGGCGGATATTGGTACCCACCTTCCTTTCTTCGTCATCCAATGAAGGACGCCTTGTCGCATAGCGAAGTCGATGCCCTTATACTTAAAGGACGGTCCCCCGTTTTTGACCGCATCTGGCCAGCTCATGGCATCCAGCTGGTTGGACGGGTCCGCCCGACTGCTGGACTCCGGCGCGAACCACTGGGCGTACGCCTGCTGGGAGTCCAAGATGATACCCCAAATCCTGTAGGCCAGACTGTCGCCCCTCGGGCATTCCATCGCATTGCCCATCACGTCGGACGGCCTGGCCGGTGCAGCACTTGCGCTTCTAACGTAGTCCCGCAGCGCCTCGCCTGACTGGCGCATCCAACTGGCTACTTTGTCGCCCCCCAGCATCTGCTCCACTGCCTCTGCGGTCAAGTCCGGCACTGAATTTCTCTCCGCGACGGCCAGGCTCTCCAACCGTGCTTGTAGGTGCCCGATCGCCTCTTGCTGGGACTGCAGCAACGCGCGCATCTCCTCAGGCTACATCTGGCTGGTGTCCTGCACCGGCGCGTCCGCTCCAGAGCCCGAAGCTCCTTGGTCTGGGGCCCCAGACGACGTACTCTTAAACGGGGAGCGAAAGACCTGCATGCTGCTTCACAAAAACACAATAAATTTTCAACAAATCTGTACACACACAGAGATGGTGATCCCCTGTTCGTAAACGAAAAGGGGGCAAGACAAACAGGAGATGAAAAACCCCCGTTGGAGACGCCTACACAACACACCGGCCGTCGTCCTGATTGTTGGGATGGGTCATTTTCAACTCAAAATGAACCGGGATGCCTCAATGGACACCTGCTTTCAATCATTTGGTAGGCCAATCCTGGAAGATGGAAAATGGCCCTTGTTTTTTTTTTTTCAACATGGCAATTCCCTGCCGAGAAAAGGCCGCTATTAATGACGGCTATTTGACGGCGATCGTCCCACAGTTTCAGGATGATCGGAAACAGGTTGAAAATGGTCGTTTATTGAGGGGGGGGGGCACCAAAACGGCCATAAATCAGTTGTTTTGAGCAGAGCCTAAGAAACCTGTAAAACCTCCACTGGGAAACCCAATTTGGTAACCTTGTTTACCACAGCCACCTACCTACCAAGAGCTGGTGGATTATAATAACTCAAACGCACAAAACGATCTACATGTGAGAAACCAAATACGCACTGCCAGAGCACAACCAACTGCATTCATGCTTTTGGGGCGCTGTCCACATACAGCAGGCATGAACAAACTGTTGCGGGTGACCTTGAAGGCGGGTGGTTACAAAGGTGAGCTGAAACAGCGAACGGTGAAAGTCAGCTCAAAGCGAAGCAACAACAACAAACTCACCAGTATTCACCTCCGAAATCCTCGGGTACCTTTTTCCGAGCATTTTTTCCCATGCCAAGAGCGCTCAAAAATATGCGTACAATACAAGGCGTCGTAACCAATTCTGGCCACGCCAAAGGTCAGGCGCACCTCAACCGTTGACCCCAACCGTTGACCCCAACCGTTGACAACGAACACTGTGACCACTGTATTCCCTTGCCTCGAACAGTTCCTCACCATCAAGCACTGCTGGCCGGTTTTTGAGCCAGTTGTAGAGCAGGCTACTGAAATTGGAGACGCGGTTTTGCGAAAGTAACACAGGTGCGCCGTGAAAAACCACCTGGGGAACGAGTTCAGGTCTGATTGCTGTGTGAATTTTGGTAAATTTGTTTCTCGTTTGGGGTAAAGGGGGGCACACAGCATGTGAAACATGTCGCATCAGGTCCTGACTCCGGTTGCATCAAGCAAGTCAACGGACGGGCAACGCTGCCCGTTGATGCGGTTATGAAAAGAGAGTGCCGACCATGATATTTCGTGACACCCGGGTTACAGAAGGATTTGAGCTGCCGCCTGAACTGCCGCGTAGTGGCCTGCGAGCTTACAGATGTAATGCAGAGACAGCCTCGACACCGAAAGTAACGTCGCGTGCACTGTGTTGTCGCGCAGAGTGGCAAATACGTGCCACCTGTGGGCTACAGCTCGTGGGTACAGCAGCCAGAAACCCGCGCTGGACTTACTTGTTTTTCATCTGCCTGGCCTTAACCAAGCTTGACTGCATAGGATTGAAAGCAGGGCGTTGAGGTGCGGGCGCGCTGCTACCACCAGCAGGATTCAGCGGAATCTGTTTCTCGGCAGCTTTCCTCTCTTTCTGGCCTTCGTGTGCTCCCTTGCAGGCACCGTCGACCTCGTCGTTGAACTCCTTCTTACTCTTGTACTCACTCAAAAAGATGTTTGGCGTCTTGAGCTGCACGGGCATGCTGTCTCTCTGCAGGATCCAGGGATGTGCCAGCGCCTGCCGGACAGTCAATCGTTTCGTGGCCTCTACTTGCAACAAGCCGCTGACCAGGTTTTTCGCCTGCTCCGACACTCCGGCCCACTTGTTATCTGGGAACGAAACACCTTGGTTGATTTGGTTCAGAAGCCTCTGTCGCTCAGCCTGGTCGCGAATGCTGCCCTTGAAAGGCGGTGAACCACACAGCAGAATGTAGAGCACGATCCCAGTCGACCACAAATCCAACGACTTCATGTCTTGGACGTTTGTTGGCCGTGGCCGAGCGCCGTGCTTCTTGATTCCCTCAATAATTTCGGGAGGAAGGTAGAACGACGTACCACCAGGAGTGCACTCCACCATCTTCGGATCGTTCAAGATCTTTGACAAACCAAAGTCGGACAACATGACTCTCTCCGTCTGAACGTCTTCGATAAGCACGTTCTCGGGTTTGATGTCACGATGCACCACTGGGGGAGTTGCGTTGTGCAGGTATTCCACAGCTTTCAAAATCGCCTTGATAATTTTGGCGGCTTCCTCTTCCGTCAGTGACTTACGCTGCACGATGTAGTCATACAGGTCACCGCCTGTCACCAACTCCATGATCAAACACATCTGCGTCGGTGTTTCAACAACCTCGTACAGAGTGAGCAAGTTGGGATGGGAGCAGCGACGGAGGATTTCAGTTTCACGGGCCACCATCATTCCTCGTTTCCCGGTGAGGATGGATTTCTCCATGATCTTGATAGCTCGTGGTCCACCACTCTTCTTGTGGATTCCCTTGAATACTTCGGAGAATCCTCCTTTCGCAAGCAGATCGCCAATCTCATAGCTGTCGCTGAGGCTGTCAAGCCGGCTGTAGGGAACGATACGCCCAGACATTGTTGTTCAACTGTAGCAATAATTAGCGAAAGATCAGAGCAGATCCAAGGAACATCGTTCTTACAAGGTTTGCAAGGCTGGATACTTCCAAACACTGGAAAAACAAACCATTTTGAAGGCGTAACATGTTGTTCGCCTTCAGGACTTTCTCAGAAGTTTTCGAAGATGAGATGCGGACAAGCTGAGAATGTGATTTTCGAATAGTAAACCATGCAGCGCTGTTCGGAATGTTGCGACGCGTACAATTTGTCGAACTTCAAGACACTTCGACGACCAGTATTTATCTCAACCCCACTGATTCGGGCTGATTTGCTTAGACTCATCTAAATGAACTTCCACATCGGTTGTGGTCAACCTCGTGTTGTTTGCATTCGGCGTCCCACTACTCTCTAGTCTTGTAAATAGATTTACCGCGAAGGACTTAATTTCACCGAAGGACTTAATTTCATCAGTTTTAAATGTCCCCCTCTCCTTGTTAGTGGCAGGTTTTGGAGTTCTAATTCTACCACCATGCCCATTTCACCAGCTCTGAAACTCGCCGGTCAAAATAGCAAGTGGCACACATTCTCAATGCATCCAACATGTTTTCAATATTTTCTGAAATCTTTTTAACCTTTTTTGGATAAAATCTTTTGAAAATACCTGTGTCTCATGTTTCGGGCCATAAGGTTTATGTGATACTACTCAATCGCCATGCATCTAACAAGTTTTCCGTGCTTTTTGAAACTTTTCAACACTTTTTTGACGGCCAGTTTTGCGAATGTTTGTGTCTTCTGTTTATTGGCTTAAATTTTGTTCGGTAATACTAAGCCTTGGTGCTTCGAACATGTTTTCAATGCTTTTTGAATTATTTTGAAACTCTTTTTGAAAAAATGCTTTTGAAACATGTGTACCATGTGTTTACTGCCTTAAAGTTTGGTTGGTATTACTCGGGCCTACTTAACCGAATATGTTTTCTATGCTTTGTGAAATGAAATCGTTTAACATTTTTTTGGTCGAAACCTTTCAAGATACAAGTTTCCCGCGTTTACTGCCCAAAGCAGTGTGCAATGTACACTTTTTTGGAAATCTTTTGATACATTTTTCCTTTGTCTTAGTTAGACTAACACATCGTTTCAATTGAACCAACACAATGCAGAAAATGGGGACCAAAATCGCGGAACCATGGACTGGCCTTTACGGAAATTCAACGCAGGCCAGCCATGATGATTGGACTTCTCTGTTGGTTGATTCAATATAGTAATTATACTACAAAATCAAAAAACCGCGAAGTGGTGAAGTAAAAATCGAAAACTGGGCATCCACATGATGCCAAGGCAAAATAAGATGCTAGGTAGGTCAAGGGGCCTCGCCGGCAACGTACCGTGCCTTTCTATCCCCTTGCCCCCCATTTGACTAGTCATGGCATGCCATTTTTGTGCATTTCATAGGGTCACTTCAGCAGGGCATATCTTTAAGTCACTGCTTCCGTAACCTTTAAAGTAAAATGCATAGGAAAGCCATAAGTGTCTATTTTAATGGTATATTAACTAAACCTGTGAGTTGCAAGTGGATTTGAAGTTATGAGTGATTTATTGAGTTTGGGTCATAAAAATAGGATTCTAAGAATACCATGAATTGATGCATGAAAAGAAAGGTATATTCCTCTTCCCATGGTGTACACGGACCCAAAACACTTTGGGTCAATTTAATTTGACGTGTGGAATTCATTTAATAACCTGGTGGGTCACGACATCCATGGTGGAGCTGCCATCCATGGCCCAAAAGAGCCATTTTTGGCCCTGGTATGGACCCAGTTTGGGAGCTTCGTGCGCGAAGCCATTGTTTCGAAATTGGCTAATTTTTTACATGCATGTCCGTTCATGTCTCGAGTGCACGTATGTGTTTATTTCAATGAATTTCGAGCCCGTGGCTAAGCACTAGATCAATTTGGGTCACTTATACTTGAGCAGACTTTTTTTCATATGCTCAAAGTTTTACATGATATCTCAAAGATATCATGGAGACGGAAGTCAAGTAAAAGCTTGTTTTGTACGTACTCTATATCATTTTTATGTCGATTCTCACTCAAATTTACCCAATCATGGGCTCACTTTCCGGGCTGGGTTCTCGAAGCACGTGGAGAGTCTGAACCCAATTCTTGTTTGTGCATGTTTGGGATGTGTCTACGTTGTATTTCCTTGTGGTTTGTCTTATTTGCGCTCATGTCTCAAGTTTGAGTATCAAAAAAGTTGACTTCATTTTGGATGTTTGAATTTCATGACCTCACTTGTGGTGACCAAGGAGAGCCAATGCTATGGAGTTTTCATTCGAACTTTGGATCCATCATGGCCTACATGGCCCCTACTTTACATATATGGTTGAGTGTCGAGCGCGTCGACGCTCGGGCGCTCCCTCGCATCGAATTTGTGCACGCAATTTTGAGTTAATTTCATGCACACGAAAATTTTCCCAGCATGCAAGTCAATTTTTTTCCTGTATATCTGCTCATTTGTTGAGCTCATAAAACTACGCCAGTGTTGTATTTTGACCCGGGAAATGATTCCTATGAGAACCACGACTCTTTACTGAGTGTTTGTGGTTTGTATGTTGAATTCCGAGCTGCCGGCATCTCACACGAACCGGATCTTTAAAACTTTTTTGACATCTAAATTTTCATGTGTCCACTTCGGGGACTTGGTTTGTTGGGTTCTTTGGGTCAAATTCCCTTGTTCCTCGACCATCTTTCACTCCAAGGTGTCTACTTTGGGTATTTCGACTTGTTTGGGTATGCTTCATAACATACTTAAGTCGTTTGAACCCATTTTGCCAAGCCTATGGCATAGTGGTTTTACATGGCTCCAACCAGGTCTATAGAGAGCCTTGAAAACCACCGTGTCATGTGGTCACTTTGCAGACTAACAGTAAAAAACCTCTTTGGAGTTAGACCTTGGGGTCTTCTCCTATGCTTCCATGGTGCTCTCTACTTCACGTTGGGCATTTATTTGAACCTTACAGGTACATAGGTTCACTATTTTGAATTTTCCCAGTAATTTTGTCAAAAATTCTTCATTTCATGAGGTTACTTCAGGTCCATATCAAAGCTAGGCCACGGGTCAATTTTGGGCCAGCTTTTTGTCCATGGCCTACCGACAGTGTCTATGTGTCATATTTCGGTCATTGCGGACTTGGCCTTTCCTTGAAGGATCGGTCCAAGTCCATATGTCAGTTCACTTTTAACTTCAATCCTGTGTGTAAAATATGCTCATGGAACCTTTTTGGGGTTACTAAAAATGACCTCAAAAAGTGTGTGTCGGAGTTTGCTGCTTTGCTCCAAAGCCAGAGAGAGGTCAGGTCAGTCCTTCTGAAACAATCAACTCCTTCCCAGATCCTTTGTGCATGCACTTTACGGGACCTTAGGCTATCACTATGTTGGAATCATTTGCATTCTTTTTTCCCTTGTTTTTCACTGTTGGGGAATTTCACCAAAGTGCGCAGCCCATCAGATACAGTGTCCTGGTATCGTTCAGATAGACCAAGATATTTTGGGATCATGTTGGTGGACTTTTGCCCTTTGGATGCCTCTAGATGGATTTCTTTGAAACCTCCCCTATTGTGGCTAGGGAGCACTTGAATGTTAGTGACCTCTGATTTGTGGTTTTTCCTGCTTGTGTGCCTTGATGCCTGCAGTAAATCTCAGGGCCCACGTTGGGTTGTATGCTGCGTCCCTATGTGTGTCGGAGTGAAGGTCCTCGGTTCCCATAACTACCCTGGTTTCTGTATGGGACCCTCTCCAATTGCTGTGCCTCCCTTTGTGCCATTTTGTCTTGTGTACTAAAGAAGGTCCCTACCAGGACCGGCCCCTGCTGTGCCCCTTCCGCCTGTCACCCCTGCTGACTTGCTCCTGATCAGCGATTGCATTCCTCAAAATCCAGGGTCCAAAATCCAAAAATATAGAAAATACAATCCTCCTTCAACCCTGAACAGCAACCAGATCCCACAAATACAGCAATAACCCAATCCACAATCCAATCCACGATGCGGGCTTCCGTTCAGCACACCGGTCGTCCCACGGTGGCGGGCATGTACAAGAATTGCACCAAAGAGGACAGCCCTGAAATTGGCATATGAACACAAATAAATCAAAGTTAGGGAAAGATGGAAACGTACACAATCACAGCCATAGACCCCTCATTCCCTGGACTCAAGACCTTCCCTTGACTCGCCAACATGATGCCCTGAACCCAGTCAAATAGGATGGCTAAATGCCATGTGTCAAAAGTCACTACATAAACCCCAAAAATGTGTTCACTCCCAAGCCTCTAAATCCTAGCCCAATAGGGGAGGTGGCGTGTCATGGCCTAGAGCGGCACTCAGGACCATGCCCTACCCTGACATAACCTTGGTTGGGCTTGGAGTCGATTGGGCTTGGAGAACTGCCCCATGAAGATGACCTCACAACATGGCAAAATCAGGCAAATCACACCATTATGCCCAAAATCAATTATATACTCAAAAATGCATATGGCAAATGTTCAAATGCTCCATGCATGTGTCAAACCGGAAAGTAGTATACAAGGGTGATATAGACCAAAGGTCCATGCGCAAGAACATCCCATCTTTGGCTCCGAAACCCCTCCGGTTATGTACATGACATGCTTCACAAGTCAGCTCATGATTTTGAGACCTAATTTTGTGAGGCCTCGTGTGCCAAGCCAAAGTGACCACGTGATCCGGCATATGGTGAGGTGCAACACCGAAGCATATGCCAACATATAAGCAACATACCATAGTTCACGGATCTCTCGGCACTTTCTTGTTAGCCGACCAGTTGAGCACATAAAACACAAAAATGAGCATAAAATGAGGTCAAAAACATGCAAATAATGCCAAATTCAAGATAATTACAATAGTATATAGCTTCGCTCACCCATGGTATCAACATATGATTCAAAACACAACTGCTTGGGACCATTTGCCAACAATCCCCCCACTTGGATCCCCACATGGACGCATAGGGACACCTTCGAACCTCCTCCCAACACGCACCACGAAAATGGGAAAATTGATAATGGCGCCTGTGGGTCGCTCCGGAAGCCCTCCCACATGTACTATATGAGCGGTAGACTTGGTCTAGCGCTATGGAGTTCACCATTGGGACATGGGCGAAGCCCTTGCCACGTATGACTCCATATATCTTCCTACAAACGGAGATATATAACATGGGCGTGAGCATGTCGAAGCACATACCATGCATATAACACATACCCTCAAAAAGTGGCTCCCACCATGATATGTCATGCCCCTCCATGGACATAACTTCACGTTAAAAATACGTAGGAACCCAAGGAAAGTTGCTATGCAACCCCAACACTCATGCGGTACACTCGAAAGTCGCAATAAAATATTCGGTTGCACGGTCCAAGAGTTATATATCACTTTCTACCCTCTTGACCATTATCCCTTGCTATACCGGGCATGTGTACACACCAAAGGCGTTTGATGCTTCGTAAATTAAGTCGAGACCAAGGCGGTTCCAACCAAATTCTCGAAATTGATATTCCTCGCCGTGAGCCGGAGATATGACCTTTCAAAGTGGTCTCACGAATCACTTTTGTTCCGACTATATCTCCAAGAAAAATGAGGGATCTAACAAAAGGAAGGTTGATTCGTGATCGGGGAAAAGTGTCGGACCACTCGAGATTCGTCATATCAAGTGCGGCGATATCGAAGTCGAAAATCCGATTCTGAAAGTCTGAAAAAATCGGATTAATTTTGCGAGTGCATAATATGAAAATTGCGGAAGCAACGAACCCTTTACTGATGAAATCTGACCCTTCATCGGGGTTTCCGCCAAAATATCTGTAAATAACAGTTAACCAATCGGTTACCGCAAAATCGCGAGCCAACTGACAGTCGCCGATACATTGACAATCAGAACGGAAGGCGGAAAAATTACGGAAACTTTATGATAAAAAAACCCTGTTGATTCCTAATATTCTGATATATAAATCTCAGCTGGCGGCGCCTCGGTACTGAATATGGCCGCTCATAGCCGGAATGGCCAAACCTATCACACTATCACATCGGGTTAGGTCAGGTGGATGGGAGAGTATGATATCAGCCAATGGCGGCTTGCCGGCACATAGATACACACCCCAAGTGACCCCAAGATGGCCAGGGGAAACCGGCTTCACCCCCCTTCTCAGAGCGTTGTTACCGCTCGGAAGTCATTGAAGAGAGGACGGGAGGACCCCAATGGGCTCCAACCCCCCCCCCCCCATGTCCCAAGGACACATGGAGGCCCCACACACGTCGTAGGCGTCCCCCACGCCCCAAGGGAGGAGTGAGGACACTCATAATTGGTGCCCTACGCCATATCCGGTCTCCTCTTGATCTACAACATGGACCAAGGGGATCAAAGATAGAGAAACGTCGTCGGTCAACCTAAATAAGTATACCACAGTGAAATATATATGTGGAGATCGAGTGAAGGGGGTATATGGCCAATGAAGGCCCAAAAATCCCCGGATGAACGCCCTCACCCATCTCCCAAGCACAAAAACAAACAAAAATGCCAAGGGGGATCCATTACGGTGCTACTGCAGCCACCAAATGGACCAAGACGTCCTTGACATCCAAAGAAATGTTCTTTTTCTTCAGATAGTCCATTCAGACCGTGGTGTACCTCGGCACAAAGCTGCTCGGAGGCTCCCACGAGTCCCTGGATGCGGCGCATCCCTTCCAACGGACTTTATAAAGCCCCCCCCCAGGCGTCCCCGGGTCCGGCTTGTCCGCCAGGATCCTCTCGGCGGTGAAGTCGTCGTCCTCACCCTCGTCGTCGGAGTCCAGATCGCCGGCCGTGAACTCGAAGGTGACGGGACGTCCGCTGGGGTCTGGTGCTTGGGAACGAAGCTGGGTATGGTCGCGGTCCAGGATCTTGTTATCCCCCACATGAACCGCATACACATCCTGCCCGACCTTCCGCACGATTACCCCCGGCACATACCAAGACGCCTGCCGGTGCCTGGACAGGACATCCTTGTGGTGCCGCACCACCCACACGGTGTCTTGGAGAGCATACTTCTGGACCCTTCCCTGCTTGAAGTACCTGGCCCTCTTCTCATGCTCGTCCTGAAGTGCCTTGCACACCTTGGCCGCCGTGTCGTCCGCCTCAGCCATCATAGCGTTCGCATCCCGGGCCACTTTGCCATGGTTCAACCACGGGAGAGTGCGTGACACTCGATCCCGTAGGAACAGGATGCGGTGGGGCGACAGTCCAGTGGGCCCCGGAAGGTCGTGATACGCTTGGAGTACTCTCCACAGCGAATTATACCAATTCTGGCCCGGTTCGTCGATGTGCAGCTGGCGGAACTTTTCGAACATCTGCCGCCCGGCCACCTCAGCCCGGCCATTCGACCGGCTGTGGTACGCCACGGTCTTGGCGTGCCGAATGCCTATGTGCTTGCACATCGTCTTGAACCACGTCCCCACGAATTGACTGCCCCGATCGCTGCAGATGACAGCTGGGACATCAAAAATCGTCAGCCGATGCCTGATCATGGCATTAGCGACGGTCTTGGCCTGCAGACCCACTCCATGCTTGTCCTTCTTGTCCTTCTTCTTGGACTTCTTGCCAGGGACCGCCACGATATACCCGCTGTGCCTATCCACCGCCAGGATGACACAGTCTTAGGTCTCTCCTTCCACGGTAACCTCAGGCATGGCGAATACATCTATGGCCACGGACCGCATAGGGGCTTCCGGTATAGCCGTGTACACCGGGTTGCCAGCCGTGGAGTGGTTGGGGCTCTTCGTGGCACGACACACGGCGCAGTCGCTGCAGTACTTGTCCAGGAGGGCGTAGTACCCCGGTGGGAACTTGAAGCGCCACTCCAGGTCCTGCTGCATCTTGTCCCGACCAGGATGCATGAGCTGCGCGTTATGCCAGTGGTCAATGAGCTCCTCCATTCCGTTCTCTGGGACCAATAGCTTGTCCTTGAGGAACAGTTTGTCCCCATCCTCGGTCAAGACCTCAGGCCATTCGTCGTCCGACGGGGCGCTCACGGCATTCCAGTACTTGCTCCAGTGGTCGGATGCCGCATAGTCATCCGACCAGTCCTCTGTGAGCACCGACCTGACTAGCTCTACAGGAGCCACCATCCATTGCTCGAGGGTTTCCTCTCGAATAGCTTGGACGCGGGCGCCCCGGAACTTGGCCAGGTCCGTACGGTTTGCCATCACCACAAAGCACTTGACCCCCTCTTGCTCCATGGCCTTCTCCATCTCGATGATGCGATTGGCCTCCTCGGTCTCCTCGGCGTCCCCATGGCTGGATATGTCCACCCAAGCCTTGCCCGCGGGGTAGGCCCATCAACTGAGGCAATCTGCCACAGTGTTGTCCTTCCCCGGGACGTATACGACGCTGAGGTCGAACTTGGCGAACGTCTCATGCCATCGGGCCCTCCTTGCCGCCGGTCCCGAGGGGGTGTCGACGTGCTCCTTGTGCCAGCTCTGCAAGGACTGATGGTCCGTACAAACCACCACCGGTTGCAATCCGATGTGGCCAGACCATTTCCTGAGCGCACAAACAATGGCGTACGTCTCCTTCTCCCTCGCGGTCCAGGTTCGGCGTTGGCCCTCGGCCAGGATCCGGCTCCAGAACGCCACGGGTACGTGTGACCCGTCGTCTCGGATCTGCTCGAGGACTGCCCCTACAGCATAGTCCGAGGCGTCCGTCCGTAGCACGAATCCCTTGTCCGGGTCCACCAGGAATAGCCCCAGCTGCCCCAGGAGTCGCTCCTTCAGGCGGCTGAACGCATCTTCGGCCTCAGGGGTCCAGGCAAGCTTCTTCTTGCTCCCCTTCCGGCCATCGAACTTCCCCACCTGCAGCATCTTGTGCAGCGGCCCCGAGAGTTCTGCATACATCCGGACATAGCCCGAATAGTAATTGCAGAACCCCATGAAGGACCGGAGTTCGCTGATGGTCTGGGGGTTCTCCCAGTGGTGCAGGGACGCCAGCTTTCCAGGCATGGGACGGCGTTGCCCATGACCAACCACGTGACCCGCGAACTCCACTTCCTTCACGAAGAGTGAGGCTTTGGTGGGCTTGCACACCATGTTGTGCTTGTCCAGCTCACTGAGCACTCAGCGCAGATCCTTCTCATGCGCTTCGATGAGCTCGTCCTCAGTCATGTCCTCCGTGCCGGACCCGATGATGATGTCATCCACAAAGGGATCGGCACAGTCCCGGACAGGACCGAGTAGGTGCGCTGGAAAGCGGCGTTGCCATTCTTGGCGCCCATAGGCACCACTTTCCACTGCATGGGCCCCAGCGGCGTCGACATCGCTCTGCAGGGCCTGGAGTCCGGGTGTAGCGGCATTTGGTGATAGCCGTGTTTCAGGTCTAACACCGTGAAGATCCGCTTTTTCTGTTGCTTTTGGTGGATGCTGTCGATCAGGGGAAGCGAGTACGAGTCGTGCTCGGTTTGCTCGTTCAAACCCCTGTAATCCACCACTAACCTCCACTCGCCCTTCTCCTTCTTGGGTACGATAAAGGCTGGGCTGGCCCACTCACTGTCGGAGGGTTCGATCCATCCTCGCTCAATGAACTCGGCCAACAACTTCTTCATGGCCTCGGCCCGATCGCCCTGAAGTTGGTACTCCCGATGACGATAGATCTTGGGGTTCAACTTCAGCTTGATCCTCGCTGTGCCAAACCTCCCACGATCTGGAGGGTTCTTGTTGGCGACGCCACTGAATAGCCGCGGATAGGCATTGATCAGCCTCTCCTTCAGCTCGGCGACCTTCGGGTTCTCCTGGGCCTCTTCAGCCGCTTGCTTCGGTATCGATACAACCGACCGCACTGCGGTATAGGCCTCCTCTGGGTCGGAGTCCGACTTCTCCTCGTCCGTTATGCCGTCTTCATCGTCGTGGGTCGCGATTCCCACCGATAATCTTCGAAAATTTGCGGCCTCGGGCTGGTTCTTGTCGCTACCGGTTCCCACTCTTGGAAAACCCCACGTTGGTGGGTCCGACCCAACCGGACCATCGTATTGGTCCACGATGTGATCCATGACCCTCGCCACGAACTCATCCTTCTCGTACTTGCCGGTGACCAACATCTTGTCATCCCACCAATGCGGAGACGTGACCATGGCCCGCCTCTTCTTGGCTGCCACACGGTCGTGCATCCCCATCCGCATATAGTTGACGACGTCGTGGATCTCGGCGTGGGACAGGACGTCAATGCCATCAATTGGCTGATCCGTCCCCTCCTTGGGCTCAAACATGACCTTCATGGGCACCGCCTCCACCCTACGGACGAATGCTTCATCACCCGTGGGCTGGGCTTGTGCCCCATGCACCAGGAAAGCCTTGGTACCCCACGCTTGACCCGGGGAGGGCATTGATACACCCTTGGCGTCGACGAACAACTCCTCCTCTGGCCCGAATGACATCTCGTTCAGGGTGATGGAGTCCAGCGTCGACTTGAGACCCTCCAGCGGACATGGGGTGGATCCTATGCCGGTTATGACCAGGATCCCCTTCGCCCTATCCGCGACGATCTTCTCCACGGTACGTCTGGTATTGTCCAGGGAGCCATGCCAATACATGGGCCCCCACTCCTTCAAACCCCAATGCCTATGCCAGTCTGAGTCTCCTCGATGCCAATGCCTCCTACACTTCGGCAAAAGTGGGGCATCCCGGGAAGCGAAGACGTCCGTCTCGGGCGCTTTGGCTCCCAGCGTCTGGATCATCTTGGCATACACGTGCGGCGCCATTCCATACTCCGTGAGCTGAACTCCACGGTCTCCTCTGGACTTGGCACCCACAGCTTGCACCGCTTGGACGATCCGATCCTCTTCCTGAGCATTCCATTGGGATGATCCGCATGCATAGTCCGTGGACAGCCATGTGAGGCATTCATCATCCTCCCGGACCAGCGTTGCACGATGGGAAAGGGCTCCAATGGCGTTCGCCACCATGAAGTCATACCCCATGATCATATCCCAATCTGTAATGTCGGCCACATAGAAGTTCCCGGATAGAGTGCTTCTCTTTGCCAGATCAGGGCGGTTCAAGCGCTCATGTTCCCAGAATTCCATACTGATAGTGGCCTCATGGGTGCCACCACCCATAATCTCTCCGTTGGCGACCTTCAGGCGGACCGGTCTCCGGCTGGGCTGCAGGAGTTCCTCATTGACAAACCCTCTCCGGATCAGGCTCACCTGGGCACCCGTATCCACCAACACATCCACCACCTTCTCCTCTCGTCCGCACCGTACTCGCACTTTCAAGTGCAAGTGCCGCTCCTCACCATGAGGTGTATGGACGACTCTCACGGCATGCAACTCTAGCACGTCCGGGTGCATCAGGACTTCAAGGGTATGGTCACGGACGGTGTAGATCTTGGGCTGGTCCTGCCCGTCCACGGGGCTCTCCGTGGTCGCTCCTTCCTTCTTGCCATGTCTCGTACCCACATGTACTTCCCTTGGCAGGGCGCTCCAGGGGTTGGGAGTGGCGAAACTCAGTGGTTTTGGCTCTTCTGGAGCCTTCTTCGGCACCCGATGTGCCTTCGCTTTCTCTGGGATTTCACTCTCTTTCGGAGGAGAGACCTCCGAGGTCCCACTCCCGTGGGGGCTTCTCTAGACTTGACTTCCCGCAGCCCCTTCCGGCTGCGATCCGCCAGGACTTTGTCCACCACGTTGCTGGGCTTTGAGTTCCTCCAACGTCCTCAACATGTCCTCAGCAACCTCCTCGATCGACCTCACTCGTCGGTCTTGGCCAGGTCCACCACCATAGCCTCTTCCTCCACCTTTCCCTTGGCCTTTGCCTTGGCCTTTTTCTCCCGTCTCCGCCCTTCGCCTTCCAATCGGCAATCCGCTGCTCCTTGGGCTTCTTCTCGGGGTGGGCGGCGAAGTAGGCCTTCTTGTCCGCCTCATACACCTTGCACTGACGGTGGTCGTGTGCATGGTTGTTTCCCTTGCCATAACAGACCCAGCACCCGTTGTGCTGAGACCTGTACTCCCGGAACGAGAGCGGTGGGTTCCCGATCCTCCTTGGCTCTTTGCCCTTCTTGGGTCCCATCCGGCTCCATCTGGACCGATCCTGCCCATGGTCCCTCACGTTGTGCGCCACAAACGCGAAGAAATGGGCCTCCTCGTGATCCTCCCGGGACCTGGTCCAGTGGTCTTGGCCACTTCCACTACCATCCTCCGCGGAGTTGGCCGTGTCCTCCTGGATCTCCCGATGATGGCGGTTTTCTCGGTGGCCTCGTTGTCCATGACCTTGTCGATCCTGCACGTGGGCCTCGTTCTTGGCGTTGAGCTTCAACTCCACTGTGATGTACTTCACGATCTCGTCCAGGCTCATGCGGGCGAAGATGACCTGCATCCTCAGCGGCTCTCCGCGCCTCCACTCCACGTTGTTGACGCGCATCAGCCTTTGCCCCATGGTGTCGCCAAATACCTCCACGTACACGGCTTTCTTCAGTCCCAACATCCGGTTGGGCTCGCCCAGGTTCCTCCTGACGAACTCCATGATACCCGCATGGGTATCCTCCGCCGCCATGATCCCCACCGCCACCCTCTTCTTGGCTCGCTTCTTCTCCTCGTCCTCCACTCACCTCTTCCAGTTCCCGGGGAGGACTGAAGCGGTACCCAGAACCCCATGACCATGGTGGGGTATGTACGGAGGGGAAGACGCCCGGTGAAGCCCGATGAGAGCCCGGCAGGAGCGTGTCCCTTGCCGTAAAGCCCCCGTGACGGCATTCCGGCCACTTGGGGCATGTTACCATGTACCGGCAAACTGCCATTTGCCGGTATCTCACTATTTTACGCCAATCTGCCCCGCACCGCCTTCGGCCGTCGATTCTGCAACCTAACCCTAACAACAGATGTAGATAAGACGTGTTTGTGTGAGAGATCTGGGCATTTCAGCTATTAGGGGCCGCATCGGCAACGGATGCGTCGCCTGCTGAGACTTACACATCAGAATATCAGGAATCAACAGGGTTTTATTTTCATATTGTTTCCGTAAATTTTCACGCTTCCGTTCTGATAATCAATGTTTTGACTGCTGGCGGTTGGCTCGCGACTTTAGCGTAACCGCCAGTTTAACTGTTATTTACAGACATTTTAGCGCAATCCGTGACGAAGACTCTAAAGTCTTCAGGAATTGCATTGATGCATCTGCAATTTTCACATTCTACACTCGCAACCTTAATCCGAATTTTTCAGGATGTCGAAATCGGATTTTCGACTTCGACATCCCCGCACTTGATTTAACCTCTTTCGAGTGGATCTACGTGCTTCCCTATGCACGAATCAACTTTCCTTTTGTCTTGCCCTCCATTTGTCTTAGAGATATGGGCAAAACAAAGTTGATTCGCGAGGCGACTTGTGAGGGTCATATCTCATGCCGCTTGCGAGGAATGACAATAAGGAAACATGGGATGTATTCACAATACTCCCGACGTAATTTAGGAAGCTTTATACGCCTTGCGTCTCCACACGTGCGCGCTAGCGTAATGGATCATGGTCAAGAGGGTAGAGTTTGCGTTATAACTCTTTGGCCATGATATTGCGTGCGTTAAGATAACTTTTGAGTGTAGCGCGCGAGTGTTGGTGTTGCATAGGAACTTTCCTTGAGTTCCTATGAGCGATTGACACAAAGTTATGCCCTTGGAGGGGCATGACATATCGTGGGGGGAGCTACCTTTTTGGGCAGTATGTGGTATGTGCCATGTGTTGTATTGCGTGCCCATTTGGCGGGTTTGACTAAGAGCGATACACCCACCAATGGACCTCATATTGCACGAGGCCCTTCCTTATACTCCCCACGATCAATTGCAAGCCTAACCTTCGTGGAGGGAAGCTTGTGTGGCGATCCCAAAGCGATGCGTTGGGAGCAAGGTGTGTGTTTTGCAATTTTCCATATTTTCATGTGCCCACTTGGGAAGTAGCGCTCGTGACCTTTCAAAGCGCCCCAAGTGGAGCACATATGTCATATAGGTATGTCACATAGGTCATTGGTATCAAGTCATTTTGTTTAGAAGGATTGGTCGATTACTCAATCCAAGCCGAAGATATTATAATATATTTGTGCGCCTTTCAAGGCACTTTCGGGTGTTTTTTCGCCAATATTGCTGTTTTTTGCCCGTCATGATGTCAAGTGGCGACCGTGTATCTCAGCGCTGCGCCCAATTGACATCATGACCAAAGTATGTTCTGAGGGTACATACTTCGGTGCCCAACATATCTTGGACCCGGGGAATAACTCCCCTTGGGCTTGGCATACCGTGGCCGCCATGTTGGCGATTTGGGACTATCCCAAATCATGGGCTCACTTGGCGACCCTGCCATTCCCGAAACCGCAGGAGTTGGGCGACGCCCAAAAGATATGTTGGACACATATGACTTGATACCAATCCTATGGCACACTCCGGTCCAAGTCGGGCATGTGCCTCATTTGCCCCAACCATGAATGTGCGCATTTTCGGCCATTTTGAGCAATTTTCCACATTTTCTGCCCGCCGTGCACCATGTTCAGCTACCTCGTGCACGCCGGACGCATGGACCAATGAACCATATATGACATGGGTGTTATGTATATTGGTCCCCATGGCTCACACACCACGTGGGCGAAGCGGAGCAACCTTCGTTAAGGTGCTAGCCCAAAGTGAGTGTGGACAATTTTGCCATTTTGGCATTTGTGGACCCAATTGGGATTGTCACCACGCCGAGCGGCATGGAGATCATCGGGAGCCAAGGGCATGGGAGTCATTGTTGGACTCCCGGTGGATCGCGAATGGAATGGCGGATCCGATCTCCAAGCCGGCGTGGAGATATACTATTGGGAGCACCCCCGAGTTTTGGCTCATTTCGAGCAGCCAAAGTGACCCCATTTTGGGACCCCAATTTCACCCCCCCGTGTGGTCAATTGGCGGCCCCATATCTCTATGCCCATGAGGAGCCCGGACCTAATTTCAAGTTGTACACTCAGATAAAAGTCCTAGGTCCTGCCTCCTATCCTGTGAGCCATTGGCCTTGCCCTGGCTGGGCGAGCCACGCGTGAAAATGATGCCAATTTTGGTGATTTTGGCATCATGACCCCACTTGACGAACCTGTGGTGCCCTGATGCCGGGACCTCAGAGGGAACAAGGTTGGGTGAGGGCTCCAGAGAGTTCATACTCGAAGGGCATGGGGTCAGTTGCCTCGTCCCTACCTCTGGCGGGTCCGGACGAGGGGTCAATTTCGGAGATTTTTGAGCTAATATCAGTTTGGGCTGAAATAGCCCATTTTCAGCTACCAACTCCTAGGGGATAATGGCGGGGCCATATCTCTGGCTCAGAGAGGAGTTGGGACTTGCTGTTAAGGGAGCATAGGAGGCCACTGTGGATTGGCCTTGGGCCGACTTTGTTACCAGGAACTCGCCTGTGGCTGGGCGGGACACCCCCCCTTTTGGCAGGGTTTCAGGGTCCGGACTGAGCAGGGCATGGGTTGTGTTTGAGCCCCCGCCCCCACCAGCCACTGAGAGGGTCGGACCTGGGATTGGGATATGAGTTGGGACTGAGTGTCTATTGTCCTGTGATGCTCTTAACCCAGTCCAGTCCTAACCCCATGTGTACATATCCTGATGTGTTGCTGTACATACTTTTGTTCCCTCGTTGCAGAGTGGCAAGGATTCTGAAACGCTTTGTCTCATGACAGGAGCGTAATTGATGCCCCTGTGAGCGCAGTGCTTTGCCTGCCTGCTTGCTTGTGCGTGTCACCGCAGCGTCCCGTGGCCAGGCCCCCCCACGGGAACGCGTCAAAAGCGTTTCACCGCCGCGGGGTTACCCATCCCTCGCGTGCCACTCGGGGCCACCAACCCCGAGCAGCGCGGCGCAGCAGCAAGCAGCTCACAGCTCGCAGCGCAGCGCAGCGGTCCGCAGCGCCGCCCAGAGCATCGCCCTGAGCGACCACGGAAGCGCCGCGACCGTGAAGGAGGTGGACAGACGAGGACTTCCTCATCAGCGAGTCCTATCGGCCGACCAGCAAGGCCGCACACCCAGTCGCGTCAACCACCTCCACAACCACCGGCCGACCAGCACCGGCCGCACTCCCAGCCCAGTGCTACGACAACCGCCTCAACAACCAGCACCAGGACCAGTCCGTTGAGCGGAACGAGAGCCCACTAACGACCTCAAGACCAAGTACGCCCCCCGCTGCCATGGTAAACTGGCAAGAAGCGTGTAAGACGTGGCCGCGGCCCCACCCCCATGCGGTGCGCCTACTGCGTTGGTCGCTGTGGGACCAGCACTACCGCCACAGCCACCCCCAGTCTGAAGGCGGCATGCCCGGGAGCTTCGAGCTCCGCCAGGACATGGGCCCTGACCGCCTGCAGGCAGTCGAAGACTGGCTGCGGGTGGAAGGGTTTGCCTTCCGCTTCCAGCAGAGGCGCTGGAGGGTCTGGACCCGGCCGGACAGGCCCGGCGAGGGGCTGCGCCCCGACGGGATTGAGGAGGACGAGAAACCCAACGAGTACCCGTCGGGCGCCTCGATCAACGTCTCCATGTGGGACATGATCGAGAAGGAGTTCCCGGAGCTGGGAAACGAGCGCAGGCTGCAGGGCAGCAGCAGGGCGTCTCCTGGGAAGGAGAAGCGTTCCGCCGGGGACAGGAGGCGGGACAGGAAGTGGCGGGAGTACCAGGAATCCCTGGCCGCCGAAGCCGCCCAAGGCGCCACGGGCGGAACCCCAGCCCACAGCCCCGAACGGGCAATGGCGGTCACCACCCCGGCCACACCACCCTTGGCGACTTCCTGGAAGTCGCCAAGCAGGCCAAGGCCAAGCCCCGTCAATTGCTCCTGAGGAAGTCAGGCCCCAGCAGCGACGTGGAGTCGGCCCACCGCGGGAGGATGCCGGCCGACCAGGCCAGCTCCAGCGGCAGCGTTGCTCCCCACCAAAGGGATGTGGCGCGCGCCTGCGAGCGCACCTGTGGGGTGCCCTGCAACCTTCAGGTTGCCCGGCAACGGGCCACGCAGCAGAACGCTGCCGTGGAGGGCGCCGTCGGCATCGCCCATGAGGAGGCCACCGAGTGGGGCAGAGGCATGGACTACCACGCCTCGACCGTGGCAGCCATCGCGGCCGGTCTCACGGCTGCGGCCGCCCATGAGGCAGTGGCTGCCCGGATCAGGGGTGAGGTGGCGGCAACCGCCGAGGAAGCCCGCCTGACCCAGGAGGCCATTGCCTGCAAGGAGGCCGAGGTGAAGGCGCTGGAAGAGGCGCTTGCCCAAGAGAGGGCAAAGAAGGAGGCGGAGGAAAGAGCCCACGCCGAAGCAACGGCCAAGGCCGAAGCGGACATCGCCAAGAAGGATGCCATCGAGGCCGCGCGACGGAAGGTCGCTGAGGAGAGGGCCAAGACGGAGGCGGAGCTGGCGGCGTTGGAAGCGGAGAAGGCTCGGCTGCAGAGGACCCGGGAAGCCGAGGCGGCTGATGCCCGGGAGGAGGCCAAAAGGCGAGCTGCCGCAGCCACCGCCGCCGCAATCACGGAGGCAGAGGCCAAACTCTGCCGCGAGACTCCCCCGGGAGGATCCCGAGTGGAGACCCTTCGAAAGCTCTTCGAAGGGGACGCCTCCTCCAAGATGACGCTGGATGAGGCGGACAAGGGCAGCAGTGTGAGCAGTGGCCCCACTGCCCATGGACGGAGGAAGGGCAAGGGGAAGACCCCCGAGAGGCCACGGAGGTCAGCGGGTGGACACCCCCACGACAGCGACCCCTTCTTCACCGCCAGGGACGGGGATGAACGAGGCCGCCGACATCGCCGAGAAGTGGCTGGCGGAGGAGGCGGAGATGTCCCCATGGAGCCGGAAGGTGAGGATGAGGATCTCCCTCCTCCCTACCGGAGCTCGGAGTCTTCCGAGACCAAGACGCCCAGGTGGGGCGACATGGACGAGAATGACGACATGGACTTCGACATCACGAAGAAGCGCCCATCCTCGGACCCACCGAGGCGACCCGGCGGAGACCCACCGGGACCCCCTGGCGGAGGACCATCAGGACCCCCTGGAGGACGCCCACCAAGTGGACCCCCTGGAGGCGGACCACCGGGCGGGGGAGGACCCCCTGGACCGGGCGGACCCGGCAGAGGCCCTCCTGGAGGACCGCCTGGGGACCCCGACGACCCACCAGGGGACGGCGACCCGGATGCCACCCGGCGGTGGATTGTCTACCTCCGCAGAAGGTCCAGTCCCTCGAGCGCGAGGTAGACACGGGCAAGGTCGAGATGACTCGCATCGCCAGAGTCGCCGCGCGCGCGCAGAGAGAGCTGGACATCGCCAACATCGAGATGGTCAAGAGCGCCAGCGTCGCCAGCGCCACCCCGAAGCTGTTGGACATCGCCAGGGGCGAGACCAGGTCGCTGAACAAGGTCATTAGCGGCCTGCAGCGGAGGCTGGACGCGCTGGAAGCCCGTGGGAGCGTCGGCAGCGACCACCGACCCCTGGAGTCCGGCTCGTCGGACGACGGCTGGGGACCCGGACCAGGTCCAGGCAGACCCCACCCCCCCGGCAGAGCCCCCAGGAGTCGCCCCAGCGCCAGTCTCCCCTCTCTCAGCGCCCCCTCTCACCACAGCGCGGGCCGCCGCAACGAGCGCGTACCGCCTGGCAGTGGCAGTGAGGATTGGCGTGATGAGTGGCTCAGCGCGGAGTACCGCAACCGCCGTGCTCCACCGCGGACACCGGTACGCCCCCGACGCCCCGCACCAGCCCCGGAGCCAATCCCAATGGCTGGTGGACGTTATGGTGGACTCAGGGATGAGGTCCCCAGAGGAGACGTGGAGTGGGATGTCCGCAAAGGTGAGGACCTGGACCTGGACCTGGAGGAGTTCGACATCTCCCCGCCGCGTGGTGTACGACGGGAGGCTGCTGAACGCAGCCGCCGGCGCCGTGATGAGGAGGCGTACATGGAAGGAGTACGGCGTGAACATCTAGGTTCAGCGTACATGGAGGTACCACGGCGTAGCCAGGCGGATACCGGGGAGGAGATGGAAGTGGCAGCCGTGGGAGTCCGTGGGAGAGGCCGATGGGAATTCGGTCGACCTCGCGGCCGGCGTTCATGGTCTCTAAGGCCGCGGATGCCGCCGTGTGGGAAGACTTGAAGGACATCAAGCCCCCCATGTACGATGGCAACCCCCTCAACCTCGACCGCTTCTTGGAGAAGCTGGACGATTAGGGGGTGACCGTCACTGAGGACATGGATCCCGCAGATGCGGAGAAATACGTCTTCAGACGGTTCAGGTACCGCCTGCCGGAAGTGCTCCAAGAGCTATACTTCGTGGCGACCAAGGAGGGGAAAATGAAGACCCTCAAGGAAGCCAAGAAGTGGCTCAACGAGCAGGAGCGGACGGACGCTCCGCAGGTGGCTGCCAAGCGGTGGAAGTCCATCAAGCTTCAGCATGATGGACGGGAGATCCGCCTACGGGACTGGCGAGACTTCCGAGGGCAATACACCCTCTTCCGCCGCAACGTGGAGGACTGGAACGAGGGTGACGAGCAGGCCCGCCTGCTCTCCATGCTGCCTGAAGCATGGATCAAGAGGGTCACCAAGAAGGAAGCCAAAAGGGCCAACTCCAACCACACGGTCAAGATGATGCTCCCCAAAGAGTATCATACGAACGTGGTGGCTTGGACGAGGAAGAACGTGGCCCGGGATGTCAAACGGCACTCCCTGCGGAACGCTCTCCTCATCACTGTCTCGGGCGATCGCGAGAAGACCGCGATGTGGCGCCTTGACGAGTGTGACGTGAGCGGCCAGACCATTCGTCTGCAGGCTATCCCGGCGCGGATGAGCTGCGACGAGATCCTGGAGTGGGTTGGAGAGGAAGTGCTCAAGGAGTACCGGAACCTCCACCACACCCGCGGGTTGAGGCCCAGCGACCGCGACGTCAACTACGTTGGCGAGGGGCCTGGCGGGGAAGCTGCCATGGACCCAGGGGGAGCCGATGGCGATGAAGCTCTCGTCGACGATGACGACGACGATGAGCCCGCCGAGATGGCCGTTTGTGCCTTCGTGGCCCACAACAGCGGGGGGAGCAACCGGGGAAGCTGGAAGCCCCTGCAGCCGGGTTGGAAGAAGAAGGAGAAGAGGGACCCCCGCCGCATTGGCGACCCTCCGCTGTCCTTTGGGGAGTTCATACGAGCTCACCCTCAGGGCTGTTTCGTGTGTCATGGGAGGAATAAAGGCTTCAACCATGACCACCGAACATGCCCCACCCACCAGGCTGACACGGAGGCCTACAAGAAGGCGCACGGGTCGAAGAAACGTGCACCTGCGGGTATCCGGGAGGCCAAAGTGGAGGTGGACAAGGACGAGCTCTCCAAGCTGATGTCGCAGGGGACCGAGTTAGCCAAGGAGATCCAGGAGATCAAGAGGAACTGGGTCCCCAGGTCGGACAACAAGAACAAGGAGAACAACCAGAACGACCAGAACAAGGACAAGGACAAGAAGCCTAGGAATAGGAGGAAGAAGGGTGTCAACGAAGTTGTTGCGGAGGAGAATACCCCTACTTCCACAACCGACGCCCCCTAGCGGAGCGCCTGCAGCCAAGGGCCCCAGCTAGGGCGGTCGCAGGATGGTGTCGTGGGAAGCGCCACACCATCCCAATCGGGAGTCGGTAAGCACAAAGGGATTGCCGCGGGCGGAAGGCCCGGTCCGGGACCCAGTCGCGGCGGCGGCCTGAGGGCAAGTGAAGGCACACACCCTTGCACCCGTCCATCCTTCGCGACCAAGAATGTGTTTGATGTACTTCAAGATCTATCCGAGAGTATCGGAGGATCACCCGGACCGCAGCTGGATGCTGCAGATGGGCAGCCTGAGCTTATTGTCCACGACCTGCACCAGTCGCTTGTCGAGCTTCTGGAACGGCCGGAGATCCTGAGCTTGCACGCCGTGCGCCGAGTGGGGCGTGAGCGGCAGTTGCACCTTAAGGTCCGTGCCTTATGCGGGGAAGTGGAAAAGGTTTTCGACGTGTTGGTCGACACGGGAGCTCAGGTCAGGTTGGTCAAGGCTGGCCTACTTCCGCCAGAGTGTTTGACCGACAATCGGAAACCTTTCAGGCTGAAGGTGGCGAACGGCCAGTACATGGTGGGAGGCACGAAGGAAGCGGCCATCGGGCTGCAGTTCGTGAACCATCGTGAGCTGAGCCGCCCAGACCTCGGCAAGGAAATCCTCCTGCACGGTCGCTTCTACGAGGCCGAGATGGACTGGGACATGATCGTTGGGTACGACTTCATGATGGAGACGGACTCCGGCGTTCTCCCGGCCCAGGCCTCCATGACCCTGTACCAGGACGACCAGCTCTCGTGGCTTTCGTCACCTGAGCACCATGTGGAATGCCAATGGATCCACCCCGAACGCAATCAGCTCGAAGTGGCCGCGCTGGACACTGAGCCAACTGGGCCGGCAAACCAGGAGTACGGCGTAATGCCAGAAGTGGCGAACCGAGTAGTTGCGGACCTGGGAGCTTCAGATCTGGCCCTGGATGCGTTCTCTTCAGGAACCTCCGCCCATCTGCCGGTTTGTGAGAAGTACTGGAGCGCACAGGACTCCGCGTGGAAGAAGCACTGGGGTCCGCATCAGGGATTGATGTGGATCCATTGCCCCCGTTGGGACATTCCAAGAGCGATAGCGAAGATTCGCAAGGACCGCTCCAAGGCAGTGCTGGTTGTTCCTATCGGATGCACCGAGGAGGAAAGTACCCGACATTGGGTAGTCTCATTGACCAACATGATCTTAAACAAGGTCGTCCTACCGGCTGGAGAGAGTGTCTATCAGGACGCTAAGGGACAGCCTATGCCACCCCAGAGATGGCCAACGGAATTCCACTATGTGGATGGGGGCCTTGATCAGGCCGATACCACGGATTTCGTGTGTGTCAACCGCATCATAGCGGAGCCATGGCGGCAATGCTTTGCGGTTCCCCCTGTTGACATCGGAGAACCGGAGGACCCCCTCACTGAAGAGGAGTTGGATCTGCTTCAGGGGTATATGGATCAGCCCTTTCACGACTGCGGAAACCAGCGTGAGGGCAAGGGCCAGGACAAAGCCTGGTGGGAAGTGGAATCGATCGTCTCTGGTTCCTCTGATGGGGACACCTTCGTACGGAGGGTGCTGGACCACTTGTCCAGCCAGGACGAGCCAATCGGAGGCAACCCACCCACCTACGGCGATCTGTTCCGAGGCAAGACCAGAGATGGCCCTTTGGGCCACCTGGGAAGACCGCCTGAGCCGAAGCCGAGCGGGGTCGCTACCCCTCAAGTAAGCTCAGTGATCCAGGTGCCCGGAAAAGCCAAGGCGGAGTCCGATGACTGCCCCAAGATCCAGGCATTGAGGGCCAGGCTGAAGCAGAAGTATGGGGACACCTTCTTCAGCGGAAAGCCTGTGTTTCCCCCACCGGTGCGTGGGCCGTATGGTGGGGCCAAGATACGACTGAAGCAGGACCCCCGTGTGTATCGGCACCGGGAGTTTGCCCTGAGGGGCGAGAGGAAGGAGGCCATGGAGAAGATCCTCCGGGACTTCATCGAGAGAGGCTGGCTTGAGCCGTGCCACTCCGAATGGGCCTCTCCGTGCTTTGTCGTCCCCACCAAGGTGGCCGGTGAGTGGCGGCTTGTGGTCGACTACCGCGGCCTAAACGCCCAAACGCAGCATGACAGCTATACGCTGCCCCTCATTGAGGACATGCTGCAAAAACAACACCGGCGGAGGATCTTCACGGTGATTGGCCTGAAACATGGTTATCATCAGATGCCTCTCGCCGAGGAGTCCCGTGCCTGCACAGCCATGAGCACCCCACTTGGACCTCTCCAGTGGAAGGTGATGCCCATGGGCGTTACCAACGGCAATGCGGCTTTTCAGCGGATGCTGGAGAACCTGCTTGAGCCGGTGCGTGACTGTGCGGACCCCTTCGTAGACGATGTGATCATCGCGTCCGGGGACCCCAGTATGAGCTACGAGGAGCTCCTGGAGGCACATGAGAGGGACGTCACTCGAGTGCTGGACCTTCTGGTTCGGCACAAACTCACGGGCAGCAGTGACAAGGCCACCATTGCGGTAAGCGAGGTGGTCTTCGCTGGCCACGTAGTTGGGAACGGGCAGCGAAAGCCCATACCTGGCAAGGTGGCTGCGATTGAGCACTGGGAAAAGCCCAAGACGGTCTCTGAGCTACGGGCGTATCTGGGGTTCTGCAACTACTACTCGGGGTATATCAAGATGTATGCCGAGTATGCAGCCCCCATGACGACCATGCTCAAGGGCAACCGAGAGGAGACCAAGAAGGGGTCCAAGAAGGCTCTGGTCTGGACAGCTGAGTCCGACCGTGCCTTTGAGGGGATGAAGCAGGCGCTGCTATCCGCAGTGGGTCTGCACCTCGTGGATCCTGACCGAGGGTTCGTCCTGCGCACCGACGCTTCCGACTACCCCGTTGGCGCTGTGTTGGAGCAAGTGCTTGACGACGGAAGGCACGTGCCCGTGGCCTTCTGGAGCTGAGTCCTGGCGGAAGGCCAGAGACGGACGTGAACGCCCCGAGAAAAGGAGGCGTATGCCATCGTCATGGCTCTCAGGAAATGGGCTGGGTACATAGCCCTCCATCCCGTCACCGTCTGCACGATCATCAGAGTCTGCAGTCGTGGCACAAGGAGCACGTGGACACCCCCTCTGGTCGCCACTCCTGACGGGCAAGATGGCACGAGACCTTGGCCAAGTTCGACCTCACGGTTGTGTATATTCCTGGGAAGGATAACACCGTGGCGGACTGTCTCAGCAGGTGGGCCTATCCCGCCAGCAAGGGCATGACGGATATCTCTGCCCATGGCGATGAGGCTGAGACCGCTGAAGCCAAGAGGATCATTGAGATGGAGCGCCTGATGGAGGAGGAGGGTGTTAAATGCTTCGTCGTCATGGCTGCGGATGCCCCCCTCGGAACGAGGATGGGCAGAGCGGTCAGAGTACTCGCCCCTGATGGAGCTGAGTCCGACAAGCACCTCTTCCCTGAGTCTTGCCTCCAGGACGACTGGACCGACGACTGCGCCAAGTCTGAGGCCTTTGCGGCCGAGTATAGGGCTATAACCGACCCTGATGACGGGCAGAAGTGGCCAAAGGGGCTGACTGAGGAAGATGGCAAGCTCTACCGGAATGGTAAGCTGCTAGTACCGGAGTCCCGAGTGCTCGAGCTGTGCGAGGCTTGGCACCACCACATGATGCACCCAGGGGTCAAGAAGCAAGCCCTTGACGTGCAGCGCCGGTTTGAGATCGACCAGATCAATCTCTACACCGCCATCAAGAAGGTCAGGAAGGGTTGCTCGGTCTGTCAGGCCTGCAATCCTGATAACTGGAACGTCAAGGGGGAAGTGCAATGGACCCCAGTTCCTGACCAGCACATCGAGAGCGTGGCCATGGATGTCTTCTCCATGCCCGAAGTGCACATAGGCAAGGAGACCTTTGACTGTGTGGTTCTTTGTGTGGATCGCCACAGTGGCTACGTAGTAGCCGTTCCGGCACGCAAAAAGGGTGGCTTGCCAAGGAAGTGGCAGTCATGATGATTCGTCATTGGCTGACCGTCTTGGACATCCCCCGCACCATTTGCAGTGACCGAGGGCCCCAGTTTACTGGTGGCTGGTTCAAGGCTATGTGTTCCCTTATGGGAATACGTCATGCCCAGAGCGTCGCCTATCTCAGCCGGTCTAACGGCCGGGCTGAGGTGGCTGGACGGCAGCTGTTCGAGAAGCTGCGCAAGATTCACATCACCAATCCACGTCGGAACTGGTTTGAGGAGATGTGGCCCGCTCTGAAGGCCCATCATGACACCCCCACTCCGGGTGGTTTGTCCCCTCACCAGATTCTGTTCGGCAGGGACCCCCTGGGTCGGGGACTTCCCTTGTCTGGTGATGGCATGACCATGGACGCCAAGGAATTCTTCGCGCGGCAAGAGCAAACGGCGCTGGACATCCGCCACAGCTCGAGAAGGAGCACGCTGAGCGTCAGAAGTCCGCCCCGAGCTCGACAGCGCAGAAGTTCAGGGTGGGAGACCCGGTGTGGGTGATCAGACCCCGCCCTATGGGCACCCACCGCACCAAAACCTGGTTCACACCCGGAGAGGTGGCCCGCAGGATTGGTGAGGACACCTACCGCATCAAGGTGGGTCACGGACAGTTCCGGCAGCGCCACGAGAGTCAACTCCGTGTGCGGGAACCCGACCTCCGTGGCCAACATGTGTCCCTGAGCTATGCCGCACATGAGGCTGATTCGGACGACGACTATGCTGAGCAGGACGACCATACTGTCGAGAAGATCCTGGCTCAGCGTCCGAACGCCTCGGCAACCGGAGGCCTGGAGTTCAAGGTTCGTTGGCGAGGCTATGGGCCGTCCCACGAAACCTGGGAACCCGTCTCCTCGTTCGTGCCGCGGATCAATACCCCCTTCATGGACTACATCCGCAAGCACAAGACCAAGATCCATGTCTCGGACTTGGCAGCACTCACCCGGGCGATTGCAGCAAGGGGTGCCTGATCAGCGCCCTGAGCTCTCCCCTGATGCATTTTGAGCGCTTGTGAGGTCGACGGATCGTCCCTTACTTGCTTGCTCTCTTACATCTTTCGGTGACCTGCCATCAGAGTGGCCATATACCCCCCCCTGCTGAATCCAGAGGAGGATGGCCCCTCTCTTCATCTTCTATCCGTCACTCCCTTCGTCACTTCAACTTCTCTTTGTCCCTCCCCCCCTGCTGAATCCTTGGGAAACCAGGTAGGGCGACTGACCTTCGCATTTTCTGAGCTCTTGGGGCCTTGAAGCCCATACGACGTTGCGCAACGGATGCCGCTGTCATCGGCATTGCGATTTTTTGGTGTGTGGTCTGGTCCCATGGCACTTGCGCGATCCGGACCAGTCGACGTGTGTCTGCAGACTATATATGGCCTGAGCTCAGGCGTTTTCCTGTCCACCCTCCTGCATATGCCTTATCCTAACCGGGGCGTGGTTTGGCGCTCTGTCCAGAGTGTGTTTATACGCCTATTACCCCGCTTATTGCTTGTTTTTCTACCCCTCCAGGATCTGTGCATCTGTATGTTATCAGCCCATCATTGCAAAGTGGACTGTTTTTCCCCCCCCCGAGGGGATGCGAATCGACTACGAAGGCGCCTTGAGTCGCCGCTTACATGCTCTTACATGAGGTTCAGCCTGGACCAGTACCTAAGTACAGATTTTTCTGTTTGAGTGCCCGTGATACCGTGTGCCCTATTGGCTGTGATGTGGAGATCCTGATGGCGCCAGGCGGAAAGCCGAGTTTCCTGACTACACTCCCAGCAGTCCGCCACTGTCAGTCCCAGTGTGAGCCTACCGACTCGCAGACGCACTTGCAGTCGGGTGGCGACCTCCGGTGCTCCTGACCTCGTCAGTCTGCCTGGGAAACTGGTGGTTTGAGGAGTCGACGCCTCCGCCCACACTGCATTAGGACTCCCTCATGTATGGCCTTTGTGGTAATAGGGCGAGGGAAGAGACGGCCTTGATGCCCGATCCCTTAAGGAGGAGCTCGTTCGGCTGTACCACTCTGGACTCGCGTCGTGGATATGGACATGGTGCGCCCGAGGAAGGACCCGTGGGGACTCTCCCCCAGCCGGCGGGCCTTGGGAAGCTTGGGGTAGCCTGATGGATCTTTGTGGTCGCTTTCGACCTGTGGGACCACCTCGGTCGTCGTGTGACGCCTATGTTGGCCGTGTATGCCACTGCCACTGTGGTAGTGACCGTAGCAGCCGGCACCCGGTGCGCCTGGTATGGGTTAACGGGTCCTTTGGATGCCGAACAATCGCCGCCAGGACCCGGGACTGGATACTTGATACTATACTTGCAGTTACTAACAGCTACAGCACCGTACCTGTCTTACTGTGGGATTTGGGCAGCCTAACCTGCGAATCAGCCTGAAGTGAGGATGTGACACCCCCCCCCCCCTCCAGGGGATGGTCCTGGGTACCCGCTGCCATGCTTGGGTGTTATCGAGCCCCCCCCAGGGTTTGCTCTAAGGAGGGGGGTGAAGCGGTACCCAGAACCCCATGACCATGGTGGGGTATGTACGGAGGGGAAGACGCCCGGTGAAGCCCGATGAGAGCCCAGCAGGAGCGTGTCCCTTGCCGTAAAGCCCCCGTGACGGCATTCCGGCCACTTGGGGCATGTTACCATGTACCGGCAAACTGCCATTTGCCGGTATCTCACTATTTCGCGCCAATCTGCCCCGCACCGCCTTCGGCCGTCGATTCGGCAACCTAACCCTAACAACAGATGTAGATAAGACGTGTTTGTGTGAGAGATCTGGGCATTTCAGCTATTAGGGGCCGCATCGGCAACGGATGCGTCGCCTGCTGAGACTTACACATCAGAATATCAGGAATCAACAGGGTTTTATTTTCATATTGTTTCCGTAAATTTTCACGCTTCCGTTCTGATAATCAATGTTTTGACTGCTGGCGGTTGGCTCGCGACTTTAGCGTAACCGCCAGTTTAACTGTTATTTACACACATTTTAGCGCAATCCGTGACGAAGACTCTAAAGTCTTCAGGAATTGCATTGATGCATCTGCAATTTTCACATTGTACACTCGCAACCTTAATCCCAATTTTTCAGGATGTCGAAATCGGAATTTCGACTTCGACATCCCCGCACTTGGTTTGACCTCTTTCGAGTGGACCTACATGCTTCCCTATGCACGAATCAACTTTCCTTTTGTCTTGCCCTCCATTTGTCTTAGAGATATGGGCAAAACAAAGTTGATTCGCGAGGCCACTTGTGAGCGTCATATCTCGTGCCGCTTGCGAGGAATGACAATAAGGAAACATGGGATGTTTTCAAAATACTCCCGACGTAATTTAGGAAGCTTTATACGCCTTGCGTCTCCACACGTGCGCGCTAGCGTAATGGATCATGGTCAAGAGGGTAGAGTTTGCGTTGTAACTCTTTGGCCATGGTATTGCGTGCGTTAAGATAACTTTCGAGTGTAGCGCGCGGGTGTTGGTGTTGCATAAGAACTTTCCTTCAGTTCCTAAGAGCGATTGACACAAAGTTATGCCCTTGGAAGGGCATGACATATCGTGGGGGGAGCTAGTTTTTTGGGCAGTATGTGGTATGTGCCATGTGTTGTATTGCGTGCCCATTTGGCGGGTTTGGCTAAGAGCGATACACCCACCAATGGACCTCATATTGCACGAGGCCCTGCCTTATACTCCCCAGGATCAATTGCAAGCCTAACCTTCGTGGAGGGAAGCTTGTGTGGCGATCCCAAAGCGATGCGTTGGGAGCAAGGTGTGTGTTTTGCAATTTTCCATATTTTCATGTGCCCACTTGGGAAGTAGCGCTCGTGACCTTTCAAAGCGCCCCAAGTGGAGCACATATGTGGAATCGAAAGTCATTGGTGTCAGGTCATTGTGTTTAGAAGGATTGGTCGATTACTCAGTCCAAGCCGAAGATATTATAATATATTTGTGCGCCTTTCAAGGCACTTTTGGGTGTTTTTTCGCCAATATTGCTGTTTTTTGCCCGTCATGATGTCAAGTGGCGACCGTGTATCTCAACGTTGCGCCCAATTGACATCATGACCAAAGTATGTTATGAGGGTACATACCTCGATGCCCAACATATCTTGGACCCAGGGAATAACTCCCCTTGGGCTTGGCATACCGTGGCCGTCATGTTGGCGATTTGGGACTATCCCAAATCATGGGCTCACTTGGCGACCCTGTAATTCCCGAAACCGGAGGAGTTGGGCGACGCCCAAAAGATATGTTGGACACATATGACTTGATACCAATCCTATGGCACACTCCGGTCCAAGTCGGGCATGTGCCTCATTTGCCCCAACCATGAATGTGCGCATTTTCGGCCATTTTGAGCAATTTTCCACATTTTCTGCCCGCCGTGCACCATGTTCAGCTACCTCGTGCACGCCGGGCGCATGGACCAATGGACCATATATGACATGGGTGTTATGTATATTGGTCCCCATGGCTCACACACCACGTGGGCGAAGCGGAGCAACCTTCGTCAAGGTGCCAGCCCAACGTGAGTGTGGACAATTTTGCCATTTTGGCATTTGTGGACGCAATTGGGATTGTCACCACGCCGAGTGGCATTAGATCATTGAGAGCCAAGGGCATGGAAGTCTTTGGTGGACTCCCCGTAGATCGCGAATGGAATGGCGGATCCGATCTTCAAGCCGGCGTGGAGATATACTATTGGGAGCACCCCCGAATTTTTGCTCATTTCGAGCAGCCAAAATGACCCCATTTTGGGACCCCAATTTCAACCCCCGTGTGGTCAATTGGCGGCCCCATATCTCTATGCCCATGAGAGGACCTAATTCTAAGTTGTACACTCAGATATACGTCCTAGGTCCTGCCTCCTATCCTGTGAGCCATTGGCCTTGCCCTGGCCGGGCGAGCCACGCGTGAAAATGATGCCAATTTTGGTGATTTTGGCATCATGACCCCACTTGACGAACCTGTGGTGCCCTGATACCGGGACCTCAGAGGGAACCAGGTTGGGCGAGGGCTCCAGGGACTTCATACTCGAAGGGCATAGGGTCAGTTGCCCCGTCCCTACCTCTGGCGGGTCCGTATGAGGGGTCAATTTCGGAGATTTTTGAGCTAATATCAGTTTGGGCTGAAACAGCCCATTTTCAGCTACCAACTCCTAGGGGATAATGGCGGGGCCATATCTCTGGCTCAGAGAGGAGTTGGGACCTGCCATTTAGGGAGCATAGGAGGCCACTGTTGATTGGCCTTGGGCCGCCTTGGTTACCAGGAACTCGCCTGTGGCTGCGCGGGACATCCCCCTATTGGCAGGGTTTCAGGGTCCGGACTGAGCAGGGCATGGGTTGTGTTTGAGCCCCCGCCCCCACCAGCCACTGAGAGGGTCGGACCTGGGATTGGGATATGAGTTGGGACTGAGTGTCTATTGTCCTGTGATGCCCTTACCCCAGTCCAGTCTTAACCCCATGTGTACATATCCTGATGTGTTGCTGTACATACTTTTGTTCCCTCGTTGCAGAGTGGCAAGGATTCTGAAACGCTTTGTCTCATGACACGAGCGTAATTGATGCCCCTGTGAGCGCAGTGCTTTGCCTGCCTGCTTGCTTGTGCGTGTCACCGCAGCGTCCCGTGGCCAGGCCCCCCACGGGAACGCGTCAGGACATCCTTCAGCAGGTGGCGGATTTCGCTGGCCTCATTCCAGTCCTCCACCAGCTTGAGGCTTCTTCGGTACTTTCGGATGTACCGATTCCATTCCCGGACCCTCAGCTCTCCGCGCTCCAGCGGCAGCGGAATGGACCACAAATCCTCCAACTTCTGGTTGGGGGCGTCCACTCGCTCCTCGTCCTCCAGCCACTGGAGGCAGGCCTGCTCCGTCTGGATCACTCCCTCGCGGATCTGATCCCTGAGCTCCTCCTTCAGGTCCTGCGCCAGCCTGTGTGGGAATGTCCGGCATACCCACTTGTCCCTTGGCGCTCCTCTCATCTCGCCGACGACCTCCTCGGCGAAGTCCTCCCAATCCAGGATGAAGTCGTCCAGGTTGGAGGGGTTGCCATCGTAGTAGGGGATTTTGATTCCCCTGAGGTCGTCAATCCTGATGGCGTCTCCTACGTCCGCAGCCACTCCTCCACCGAGACGGATACCACCTGTGGCCAGGGGGGTGTGAGTACACTCCCCGTACATCCCTCTCCTCCATGGAGTGCGGTCCAGTTGGGCCTGAACCCATGGGGTTTGGAATGCGGGAAGGACTTGCTCCACCGGCTGTCCATATCCCCGAATGAGGGTCCTTCACCCACAGGTTTCCGCCTGGGTGGCCTCGACCATGTCCGTCGGCGCTTCCCATGGTTAGTCCCTGCATGGTCTGGCTCTGGATCTCCTCTTCCGCATAAACTGCATGGGCAGTCGTAGTGGTCGGTGGATCCTGGGCGGCTGCATGGGACATCAGTACCGTCAGGCTCCTCGGGTCCGTGGTCGCGTGCCCTTCCCGCATGGACCCGGCCCGTGCCGTGTGTTCCCCGAGCATTGTGGATTCACTGAACATGGGAACAAACGGCAGCGCACCCGGGTCAACACGCGGAGGCGCGTAGGGTGCCTCTGCCGGGCCGCCCATGGGTTTATCCATGGCGCTCCGGAGGGTCTTAACCGGCTCCACCAGCTCTGCCGCTGCTGGCTTTGCCGGGAGCTCCGGACCCGAGGTGAGGGGCTGTCGCTCCTCTAGCCTTTTCAGGCGTTCCGACATGTCCTCCACTAGGTGGAGGAGGCTGTCCACCACTCGCTGCTGCTTCTGCAGGGCCAGCTCCAGATTCTCCCGGTACCGGTCCCGTTCCGCTCGCAGCTTCGCCATGTCTCTCTCCGCGGCTGACTGGTCATCCAGGATCCCGGCGACGTCCTCCTCTAGGCAGTCTTTCGCGTTGTCCAGGCTGTCGAGGCGATGCACGATGGCGTCCATCCCCATCTTTGGGTACTTGCCCATGAGGAAGGACACGTGCTCGCAGTGGCACTCAGCGTGCTTTCCACCTGATCCGGCGCATCCCGTGGTCCCCGGCGCCTCGGACTCCTCCGCCATGGGTGTGTCGCCCATGCTATCCCGCGTTGGCTCCGTGTGCCGGACCACAGGCGCCGTTCTGGCTCTGGCGGGCCTCCCCAACGCCTCAGCGTCATGCTCCAGGCTGGGTTCTGGAGCCGTGTTCGCCCTTGTGGGCGGCCTGGCCGTCTCCTCCGACTCCGAAGGTTGCTCATAGGCTGTCCGATAGCCCTCGGAGTGCCCCTCGGAGTCCCACAGCCTGACCGGGCTGGGGTCCGTATCCATAGCCCTGGCGTCCCCTGCCGCGGGCTTGGGTGACCCGCGCTTCCGGTAGCGCCGGGCCCGTCCTCCACTGCTGCCTCAATGGCAGGTGTCCTCAGAGTCCTCCGCGGCGGAGCGGAGGTTGCATGCCTTTCGGCAGCGACGCTCACACATGGAGACCAGGTCCTCCATGTCAAGTCCTCCTGTTCCCGAACGTCGTACTTCTCTTCGGGCTTCCACTTCCGGCGTGGTCTCCACCGAGTCCACAATACTTGGGCAGGGCTCATAGGGGCCCAAGTCCCCGGGTCGGCGGTAGGTAGGGGCAGCAGGTACGCCTCTGCTACCATAAAGAAGGTCCCTACCAGGACCGGCCCCTGCTGTGCCCCTTCCGCCTGTCACCCCTGCTGACTTGCTCCTGATCAGCGATTGCATTCCTCAAAATCCAGGGTCCAAAATCCAAAAATATAGAAAATACAATCCTCCTTCAACCCTGAACAGCAACCAGATCCCACAAATACAGCAATAACCCAATCCACAATCCAATCCACGATGCGGGCTTCCGTTCAGCACACCGGTCGTCCCACGGTGGCGGGCATGTACAAGAATTGCACCAAACAGGAAAGCCCTGAAATTTGCATATGAACACAAATAAATCAAAGTTAGGGAAAGATGGAAACATACACAATCACAGCCATAGACCCCTCATTCCCTGGACCCAAGACCTTCCCTTGACTCGCCAACATGATGCCCTGAACCCAGTCAAATAGGATGGCTAAATGCCATGTGTCAAAAGTCACTACATAAACCCCAAAAATGTGTTCACTCCCAAGCCTCTAACTCCTAGCCCAATAGGGGAGCTGGCGTGTCATGGCCTAGAGTGGCACTCAGGACTATGACCTACCCTGACATAACCTTGGTTGGGCTTGGAGTCGATTGGGCTTGGAGAACTGCCCCATGAAGATGACCTCACAACATGGCAAACTCAGGCAAACCACACCATTATGCCCAAAATCAATTATATACTCAAAAATGCATATGGCAAATGTTCAAATGCTCCATGCACGTGTCAAACCGGAGAGTAGTATACAAGGGTGATATAGACCAAACGAAAAAGGCCCAAGAACATCCCATCATTTGCTCCGAAACCCCTCCGGTTATGTACATGACATGCTTCACAAGTCAGCTCATGATTTTGAGACCTAATTTTGTGAGGCCTCGTGTGCCAAGCCAAAGTGACCACGTGATCCGGCATATGGTGAGGTGCAACACCGAAGCATATGCCAACATATAAGCAACATACCATAGTTCACAGATCTCTCGGCACTTTACTGTTGGCCGACCAGTTGAGCACATAAAACACAAAAATGAGCATAAAATGAGGTCAAAAACATGCAAATAATGCCAAATTCAAGATAATTTTAATAGTATATAGCTTCGCTCACCCATGGTATCAACATATGATTCAAAACACAACTGCTTGGGACCATTTGCCAACAATCCCCCCACTTGGATCCCCACATGGACGCATAGGGACACCTTCGAACCTCCTCCCAACACGCACCACGAAAATGGGAAAATTGATAATGGCGCTTGTGGGTCGCTCCGTAAGCCCTCCCACATGCACTATATGAGCGGTAGACTTGGTCTAGTGCTATGCAGTTCACCATTGGGACATGGACGAAGCCCTTGCCACGTATGACTCCATATATCTTCCTACAAACGGAGATATATAACATGGGCGTGAGCATATCGAAGCACATACCATGCATATAACACATACCCTCAAAAGGTGGCTGCCACCATGATATGTCATGCCCCTCCATGGACATAACTTCACGTTAAAAATACGTAGGAACCCAATGAAAATTGCTATGCGACCCCAACACTCATGCAGTACACTCGAAAGTCGCAATAAAATATTCGGTTGCACCTTCCAAGAGTTATATATCACTTTCTACCCTCTTGACCATTATCCCTTGCTATACCGGGCATGTGTACACACCAAAGGCGTTTGATGCTTCGTAAATTAAGTCGAGACCAAGGCTGTTCCAACCAAATTCTCGAAATTGATATTCCTCGCCGTGAGCCGGAGATATGACCTTTCAAAGTGGTCTCACGAATCACTTTTGTTTCAACTATATCTCCAAGAAAAATGAGGGATATAACAAAAGGAAGGTTGATTCGTGATCGGGGAAAAGTGTCGGACCACTCGAGATTCGTCATATCAAGTGCGGCGATGTCGAAGTCGAAAATCCGATTCTGAAAGTCTGAAAAAATCGGATTAATTTTGCGAGTGTATAATATGAAAATTGCGGAAGCAACGAACCCTTTACTGATGAAATCTGACCCTTCATCGGGGTTTCCGCCAAAATATCTGTAAATAACAGTTAACCAATCGGTTACCGCAAAATCGCGAGCCAACTGACAGTCGCCGATACATTGACAATCAGAACGGAAGGCGGAAAAATTACGGAAACTTTATGATAAAAAAACCCTGTTGATTCCTGATATTCTGATATATAAATCTCAGCTGGCGGCGCCTCGGTACTGAATATGGCCGCTCATAGCCGGAATGGCCAAACCTATCACACTATCACATCGGGTTAGGTCAGGTGGATGGGAGAGTATGATATCAGCCAATGGCGGCTTGCCGGCACATAGATACACACCCCAAGTGACCCAAAGATGGCCACGGGGGTCCGAACCGGCTTCAGTACGTACTGTTTTTGTGATTGCATGATGTATCTCTTTTCGTCCTTTTAGGTACGAAAGGGCTACTCTTGTGAGCGCTTAGGCTGAGTCGTAGTAAGGTTGCACACTTCTTGTCAAGTGCGGTGCCTTCGCTTGTGTCTCGCTCGCCTAAGGGAAACGCGCCCGTACCGGCCCCGCTTATGGGCACGTGCATAAAATAGCATAGGGAGTACTTCCGGCCGTTTAGGACAATTTTACACTCGGATTCGGAATGGGTGTCGCCAGCATTCATTGTACCCAAAAAGGCAAAGGGATTTTGCGACTTGTGGTAGATTACAGGCGATTGAACTCCATGACTGAATGGACTCGTATGTCATCCCCCGGATCAATGACATTTTCGAGGACCAAGTGCAGAAACGCGTCGTCAACGTGCTAGATTTGAAGCATGGCTACCACCAAATGTAGTTGGCGCAAGATTTGCAGGATTGTACGACGATGTGCACGCCAGTCGGCACTTACCAGTGGCTCGTAATGCCGATGGAGTGAAAAACGGCAACGTCGCCTTTCACTGCCTTCGCGATGATGTCTTGAAGGGATACGGCGCCTTCGTTTGGCCGTTCATGGACGACGTCATCGTGGTTTCAGGTGGTGCAACCTACGAGGAGGCCGTGCAGAACTGTGACAAGCATTTACGGCTCGTGCTGCAGCGCCCCAAGACAAGAAGCTTGCGGTTTCGGCCTACAAAGCCCACATGTTCGTCGAGCAAGTGGAGTTTGATGGCCATGGGGTTGGTTATGGCGTCAAGCGACCCATCCCTGAGAGGATCACGTGCCTAGAGAAGTGGGACAAGCCCGGCAAGGTCTCTCAGCTCAGGGCATTCCTCGGTATTGCACCCTATTGCGAAGAATTTTTCCGTCTCGACGCTCATCATGTGCCCTGTACTCCATGCTCTAACTCTCCAAGTCGGAAGCGCGGAAGGGCTCCAATCTGCTCCTATATTGGACGCCGGAACAAGACACCGCCTTCGAGGATCTGAAGCGGGAGCTGCTCAGGCCTCTTCCCTACTTTTTGACGAACCCTGAGAAGCCCTTCGTCGTCCAAACGGGCTGGCGACTATGCCATGGGCGCCGTTTTCGAACCAACGGACGAAAATGGGGAACCATTACCCTATTGCGTTTTGGTTCCGTGTCCTTACCCCCTCCCAGAGGAGATCATGGCACCCCAGGACCACAGAGGCCGATGCAATCTTGAGCGCCCCCTGCAAATGGGGTGGCCACATTGGTCTGCAACGGGTCTGCATCTGCACCGACCACCAATCCTTGAGCGATTGCCTTACAGAGTGTGTCAACACCCCCTTTGGAGCAGCCGCCCGCGCCGCCAGGCGGCATGAGAGCTTCAGCAGGTTCGGGCTCAGCATCGTGTATGTCCGTGGCAAGGACAACACCATTGCTCATGTGCTCAAGCGCAGGGTCTACCCTGCTGACCGCACCCTCCGAGATGTCTCCGTCCACGGCGATGCAAAGAAAACAGAATTGGCTAAGCGTTTAATTGCCTTTGAAAGGCTCTGGGATGAAGGCATCATCTTAAGTGCTTTGTGGTCCAAAGGAAGAAGGCTCGCACGGCACACATGATTCGCTCGGTGGCTGCATCTGTACCATTCCTCGCTCGCCCGTCTGCACCGTCAGTCCCTCGTGGTTTCACAGCCGACATTGATGTCCTGACTCAGTATTGGGAACCCTCCTATGCCAAATGCGTTGACTTCGGTAGTCCCTTCAACGTGATCACCAGGGCTCTTGATGGGCAGGAGAGAGACGATGATCAGTGGCCCAAGGATTTGACCGTACATGGCGACAAGACTTCCAACCCGGCCATCTACTCGTGCCCAAAGACATGTCGGAGCAGCTGGTGTCAGAATGGCACAAGACCACCGCCTTGCACGCTGGAGCCTACAAGCTTTGACAGTCGCTTCGAGCACGGTTTTGTATCTCCCAATTGAAGGACATCTGCAAAAAAGTGAGCGCCCATTGCTCCGTGTGTCAAGCCTAGTAACCCAGCCAACTACAAGGCCTGGGGCGACTCGCAGTTCTACCCCATCCCTGGCATCCCTTTCCAGTCAGTCTGCATTGATGTGTTCTCCATGCCAGCCCTAACAGTGAAGGAGCTCGGCACCAAAGGCTCCACATCCACTCCCTTCGACACCGTCCTCATGTGTGTAGACCGACACCCGGGCTACATTGTGGCCGCTCCCAGGACCAAGGAGTGAGTGATTGGGCAATGAGCCTCCGAATTGCTCTACCGCAATAGGTTCACATTGTTCGTACCCCCCCGCGAACTTATCAGCAGCGCCTTCGTGAGCTCCTGGTTCAAGACCTTCTGCGATCTACAAGGGGTGCACAAGGCAGACTCCGTGGCCTACCTGTCCAAGAGTAATGGACGAGCGGGGAACGCCGGTCGGCAAGTGTTCGACAACTAGCGAAGCTCCATCGAGAGAGCAAGGTGAATTGGTACGAAAGACTCTGTCGGGCTCTTCACGCCTAACATGAACTCCTTGGCCTCACTAGTGTAAGCCCCCTTATTGCCGTCTTCGGCAGGGATGGGACCAGCACCCAACTCCCTTGGCAACAGCCGGGAATGGACCTCGATGCTGAGGAGTTTGTCGCTAAGCAGAAGCAACTCCATCGCCTCATCTCAGACTCCATCCGCCGAGAGCATGCTGCCGCAGATGACCGTGGGGACTGCACAGAGCCTGGCCCTATCTACAAAACCGGAGATGCCGTTTGGTTAATGCGAGCTCCTCCCGTGAGAATACATAGGTTCAAGTCCTAGTGGTAGGGGTGCAGAGTCGCAACAAAATCATTTTGAATTTGCCGAATTCCCTGAGAATTCGGCTTCAAATGCATGGTACTGCGAATTCGGGGCGAATTCGCGCTACGAACTAGCAAGTGACGGCAAAATGATCACCCGTGCGGCGTCTTTTGTCTAGATGAAAACCTAACTTTCAATCCTGCTAAGCAACAATTCTTTTGACTTTAGACAACGAAAATTATGATGTTTCTGCCTCCATTCACCTATTCAGTTTCGCGTGCGCTGCTTGCGTACTCGTTTTCTAGAAAGAATTGGTTTTTGAGTTTTGGACACACTGCTGTGTCCCTCTCGCTCAACGAAACACGACAGTACCCACCATTCACTCACCAGTGTGCAGAAAAACTCGTCGCGATCTTTTGATCTTTAATTTTTTCTCAACTTTTGACTGTCAAAACCCGTTCTCCCTTGCCTGCCCTTTACATTGGTACCCTCCTTACCCTTCCCGGTGCCCTGCACGCAGAGAAATCCTTATCACCAGGTTTGAAGAAGTACAGATGTGACAGTCATGTAATCCCGCACTACCACAATGACTGGCAATGGGAATAATCAAAAGTATGAACCACGTGTTAAACTACACTCCAGAGGCGGCAGCCAAAGCACTCACGGCCAGAGTGCTGGCAGCCGCGTCCCGCCGCATGTTCTCCTTTGTGACTTTCATGCGTGCAAGGATGCGGAAATTATGATAAATAAAGACAAGTTTGCGGAGGCGCTCCAGTTTCAGTCTGCTTGTGTTTCTAGTGTACAACTGTCCAAATTCATTCCAGTTCCCTTCTGTTGCACCAGTAGTGGCTGGAATGGCCCCCAAGGTAGTAGCAACATTCTGCAGAGGGCCGGAGTCGGTGTATGCTTTCCACCAGCTATAAGAGGACAGGGAATCAACGACCAGCAGGGAGAACAAATTTGAACCGACATCAAATGGCGGCTCACGAGCACGAAACTTACCATACTCTTGCAATGCTTGTGCAGGCTGCTTCTCAGATACCATTTCCTTAAGGGCATTAGGGGCTGCCTTTCTTTCGAACTTGTTGAGGTCCGGCACAGCGTTCTTGGGAATCAAGCAGTAGGCCAGGACATGTGCATTGTCATGTATGCAATCTCATTGGTCGGTGTACAGCCGCCCGACCCGTTTCCTCACGCTTTCTTCATTTGCGCTCCATGGCTTCTCTCTTCTCGGACGCGTCTTGCTCTTCAGATTTCTTGGAATTGTGCTACGGACCCTTTCACGCAACAACTTCATTCTGGGCAAAACTTCTTGGAGTAGCGGCCGATCTCCTTCAAAGTACGTAATTGCAGACTGGATCGGACAGGTAATGGCCACGACAGTTTGGAGCGGTGAAAAGGTTGTGACAGACTTCAGCACCACTTCCATGTCTTGTCCCTCTTGCTTCACATGTGCCTGCTGCAGAATTTCAACCGCCCACGCATCTTCAAGCTGAATTGCGCTCAGTGTATGGTGATTGAACGCGGCGCTCTCCACCACAGTTACCAGGTCGCCCCAGCGGGTAGGAGAAGCCGTGACCAAGTGTATCACCCATTTTTGGCGTGTAATGTAGGTAGGATCTTTGGGAACGCGTTCAAACACGATGTGCACCAGGGTGTGTTGCTTGTGAAAGTGTACAACTTTTGTAGCCAAGTCCACGGCATCACGGAAATAGGCAATGTGCTCAAAAAAATCTTCCAGTAGCAAACTCGGGACGTGTGCAGTGCAGAAAAAAAATAGCAAACGGTGTAGAGTCTCCGGAATTTAATCTTGAGACAGATCCTTGTGCACAGACCTGATTTTATTTTTAGTGTCCCTGATAAAACTGACGAGCTTCTCGTCAAAAGGCTTCAAGCAACTGATCAGCTTTTCAGCTTCATTGGTGGCAGTTTTTCGCCATTCATCCGCCATCCAAGAGTCCAGGAAGAAGGGTTCCGGTGTGCGAAGCATCAGGGTGGTGGCAGATTTTCCCATGACGTCATTCCAAGCGTCTGATGCCCCAGTTACAACTGGAGAGGCATATTCCCGGACACTAGGACCTTCTAAGCCCATTCTTGATCCATTTGAACGGAAAAATAATGCAAATTCAACCAGGCACAGCAACATGAAGGACTTCAACAGCCAAAAGAGTCCGGTAAAGGGCCTGAGAGTAAATGCGAAATAACCCCTAATCAAGTACACAATTGGGCAACAAATCTCAGTATCGAGGTCATTTCACCGTCAATTGACCACATTCATCACTCATTCATAACATGAATGGGGGCAATCGGGGGAATCGTGCAAGACATCATGATGGATCCTCCATCAGCATGTGAAAATCAGATTCCAGTCGAAAATGGCAAAATGACACATAAGTAATCAAATATCGACCCCACCCTTGGTACCTCTGACGACAATGGTACACGTCATTTTCTGATCTTAGACGGTGGCATGATGATGAATTTCTGGATCATCAGTCATCAGGAATGTCATGATGCACGATGGATGGACGGATGATCATGGCTGATCATGATCAATGACGGGGAGATGATGGGCAACCAATACTGAGACCTAAATGAGTGAAATGCCGGACATCTGAGTAATGATGACCATGATGCATGATGATGATGAGATGATCATGCATGATTGAGATGGGGGTCATCACGTAAAATGTACAGAAATCATGATGCATCACCTTGAGATCGTCCTGGATGAACGCTTGCCGCCCCTCCCCCCTTCCAGAACTCGTTCACCACGACTCATCACCGCCCGCCAGATCAAAAGCAATGGTGCACGATAAGTGAAAGAGGTCGCTTGCAAGATCAGGAAGGATCTCGTGCAATGTGAAGGCAGGACGAGATCCGTCTGCATATCCGTGGGAGAATGGAGACGTACTGTGGCATCCTTGCGTGCTTGGTCTAGTTGACTGCTACATGTGCCGGTGCTGCGTGTCTCTAGGTTCAAATCCCAAAGCAAGCGTGCGAGGATGATGGCATGATGGAGCAACGGAAGCAGAAGTACTGAGGCTGAGTATCGGAAGTGGGCAAGGCACCATATGAAAAGTGGCCGTAGACAAGTTTCTCCAGACACATCTCCGGTAGTCTCCACAGATGGAGACAACCATTCACAACATTCGGCAGAAAGTGAAGGTTAATACATGAATGAGGGACCAATCAGTGCAAAAGAGGTCCCTAGGGTTGGTTTGGAGCTATTGACGGAGTTGGCCTTGTAAGGATTCAAACCTACACCCTTGGGCATGTGGAACCAGTGCCATTACCCCTTGACTACGACTGAAACGAGGTCAATTCAGGTTTATCTTTGCTTGATCCGTCAGATTCTGGTCGTAATGTCCTCATGATGCAAGCAAGTGCTTGGTAATCTTGGGCAAGAGGCCATCGGATCTGCCGTAATTTCTTCAAGAATTGTTGTAGACAATGAAGAAGCCATCTTTTTGTTCCCATTTGTCGTACTTGGGGTGATGGAAGGGCTTTCTCCGCCGATCCAGGAACTCAACGTCGTCTGGATCGCGTTAACCAGGCTTGAGGCGATGCCAAAGGATTCGATTGACGAGATAGTCGTCGTCCTGGGCCTCATCCTTAACGGACAGCTTCTCATGAGTGTAGCTGAGGTCTACGGGGGCGCCAATGAGGTCTGTCAGTGGATGCTTGAGGTGAGAGCCGTGGGCGGCCTTGATTGGGCCTCCGTCGGTGGAGACGTCGTAGGTGTTGAGGCCAATTCTCTTGTCCACCACAGCTAGTGTCCACCAGGATCTGAACCTGCTGATTCCCATGGGGCAAGGGCGCAGTAGGCAAACGGTATCTCAGTTTTTGTAGACTGGGCCAGGCTCTGTGTAATCCTTGCAGTCATTTATGGCGATGTGCTCTCAGCGGAGGGAGTCTGAGAGGAGGCGGTGGAGCTCCTTCTGTTTGGCGATAAATTCCTCAGCATTGAGGGCCATTTCTGGCTGGTACCACGGGAGTTGGGTGCTGGTCAAATCCCTGCTGAAGACGGCAACATGGGGGCTTACACCAGTTGGGCCAGGCTGCTCATGGTAGGCTTGAAGAGCCAGAGAGAGTCCCTCATACCAATTCACCTTGTTCTCTAGATGGAGCTTCGCCAGCTTGTCGAACAATTGCCGACCGGCGTTCTACGCTCGTCCATCACAGCGCATTTAACGCGCGCAATCTGGGACAAATTAATTTACCGCATCGCAGCGGAAAACCGATGGGAAAATCCATGAAATTTGCGATTTGAAAGGAGGAATCCCCACTTTGTAGGTGTTATCTGCAGTACGTTTCAACATGCCCCAATCTCAAACACTTTCCAGTAAATCTGTTATTGGTGGTACCAAATCTCATAGTAAATTGGAGCAGCCACCCTGCTCCCTATTGCTGGTGACCAATGGTGCATTAGAACTATAAGATACTGTGATTTGAACTTCTTAAGAGCCGCTGGGTGTGAGGCTTGTGAGCTTTTGTTTACTTGCATACCCTTTTGTGAGAATACATGGCATATTGGGTTTCAAAAAGTGCTAAAAATGGTTGCAGAGGGCTGGCACTATGAGCTGAAAGGTTGGTTCCTTTTGCAACTGTCTGATAGTGCCTCCATGCGGCATGTGACGTTGTTTCATGGGGTTCATAAGGCAATCCGAATGAGTTATTTGTGGTTTTAGCACTATGTGAGCACTTTCAAGGTCATCCATGGTGTATTTCGCCCTGTGAGGTGCTAAGAATGGACTTAGAGGGCCACCATTGAGCCCATTTGATAGGTGTTTCACGAGCACCACTGCCAAAGAAACCCCATTTTTCGCGGGAAAATGGCCAAAAAATGGCAATTTCCCCCCCATGTCAGTGTTTTCTGGGTCCGAGTGGTTGGTTGGTCCCCCCCCTCCCCTATTTTGAGCGTGCTGGATCCAAAAAAGGTGTGGCATGCCATTGAAGCCATTTCACAACTGTCGGGAGGTCATTATGCAATAATTGTGCAGATCTGGCCAAAAAATCAGCAATGTGCACAATCTGCAATGTGACATAGAGTTGAATGATTTGACCACTTGGCGCCGTATGTTTCATTAAGAATGTTTGAAATTCACACTGCCGGGAGAGTTAAATAGCACGTATGTATGAGATTTGCAAATGATATGATTATGTTTGCAAAATAATATAATTTTTGGTGAAAAACATTGCCATTCTTCAATAGACTTTAATTTGTCCCGTTGGCGCGGTTTGGGATGCAGTTTGCATTACTCCTGGACAGGTAGCGCATGGACTCTGCGTTGTGTACCCCTTGTAGATGGCACAATGTCTTGAACCAGGAGCTCACGAAGGCGCTGCCCTTGTCGGAGATTAGTCCACGCTGGGGTCCGAACACTGTAAACCAGTTGCGGTAGAGCAACTTGGCGGCTCGCTGACTAGTCAATCCCTCCTTTGTGATGGGAGCAGCCACGATGTAGCCCGAGTGTCGGTCCACACACATGAGGATGGCGTCGAAGGGAGTGGATGTGGATCCTTTGGTGCTGAGCTCCTTCACTGTCAGTGTGGCATGGAGAACACATCGATGCAGACCCACTCGAAGGGATGCTCAGGAATGGGGTAGAACTCTGAGTCGCCCTGGGCCTTGTAGGTGACTGGGTTCTAGGCTTGGCACACGGGGCAATGGGCGCACACTATCTTGCAGATGTCCTTCCATTGGGGGATAACGAAACACGCTTGAAGGGACTGTCGAAGCTTGTAGGCTCCGGTGTGCAAGGTGGCGGTCTTGTGAGATTTTTACACCAGTCGCTCCAAAATGTCTTTCGGTATGAGTAGATGGCTGGCTTTACAAATCTTCCCCCCATGTACAGTCACAACGTTTGGCCACTGGTCGTCGTCTCCCTGCCCCCCATCAGGAGCGCTGGTGATCACGTCCAAGAGAGCACCGAAGTCAGGGCATGTGCCAAAGGCGGGCCCCGGATCCTACGTCAGGACATAAGACAGGAGGGACGGACGGTGCCGAGGGGCGAGCATTGGGGGAGATAGAGGCAGCCCCGGAATAAATCATGTGTGCCGTGGGAGCCCTGTTGCTCTGAACCACGAAGCACTTAACATCGGGGTGGATGATCCCTTCTTCCCACTGCCTTTCAAAGGCGATTGGTCACTGAGCCAGCTCCATTTCCTTTTCATCGCCGTGAACCGAGACATCTTGGAAGGCGCGCCCAGCGACTGAGCACATCAGTAATGGTGTTCTCTCTCCCACGGACATACACGACGCTGAGGTCGAACTTGCTGAAAGTCTCATGCCAACAAGCAAAACGGTCGGCCAGCCCAGAGGGGTGTCCACACACTCCGTGTGCCAATTCCTCGATCAGAGATTGGTGGTCCGTGCAGACGCAGACTGGCTGCAACCCAATGTGGCCAGCCCATTTGCGGAGGGCGCTCACAATTGCATAGGCCTCCTTGGTCCGGGCGGGCCATGACTTCCTCCGGGAGGGAGTAAGGACACGGGACCCCATTTCGTCATTCTGTTCCAAAATGGCACCCATGGTGGAGTCGTTGGGTCTGTTGGGATGATGAAAGGCTTGTTTGGGATCACCAAGAAGAGGGCAATGGGATGGAGCAGCTCCCGCTCCAGATGCTCAAAGGCCGAGTCTAGTTCCAGCGTCCAATGCAGGGCATGATTAGAGCCCTTTCGCGCCTCCGACTTGGAGAGTGGAATCACGGAGTAAACGGGGGCCGCATGATCAGCATAGAGACAGACAAATTCTTGGTAGTAATTGGCGAAACTGAGAAATGCCCTAAACTCCAAGACCGTGCGGGGCTTGTCCCACGTCTCCAGGCATGCGTTCTTCCCAGCGATGGGTCGCTTGATTCCATAACCCACCACATGGCCAGCAAAGTCCACTTCCTTGACGAACATCTTGGCCTTGTCGGCTGAGACGGCAAGGTTCTTCTCCCTGCGGCTCGGCAGCATGAGCCGTAGGCGCTGGACATGGTTTTGCACGGCCTCTTCGTAGGCTGCACCACCCAAACTCACAATGATGTTATCCACTAATTGCCTGGCAAAGTCGCGGTAATCCTGCAGGACATTGTCGAGGAGGGGTTAAAAGGCGGCGCTGCCATTGTTCACCCCCAGTGGCATTACAAGCCAGGTAGGGGTACGTAGGTATCTTCGGGACCTCGGGATGCCTCCTTTGACAATGCAGGAAGAGGGTCTTACCAAGGGGACGTCCGGTCCCTCCCACTGCTCTAGTTCGAGTGCCTCTTCAGCCGCTTCCACAGGTGCTTGAGAAGGCAGTGTTGCGGCCACCCGGTCCAGGTGTCCCGGGTGGGAGGGTGTCCCCACATGTGTCCATGGGTAGGACCACATGCCCCCTCCTTTGCGCGGCAGCTCTGCAGGCTCCCCAGCCGTGTGGAGTATCTCTCACCACAGGGGGTATTGCTCCCGCAAGTGTACGGTACAACGGCCTCACCCTGTGGCTGAAGTTGCAGGGCCCCACTGCTTGGCAGGCGAACCCCTCCTGGACTGTGTACCGGCTCGCCTGTCCCCCGTTGCTTCCATGGCTCCGGATGACGTTTGCCATGGTCTCCGACGCAGCCTGGCCGGGCCCGCACCAGCAGCCTTGGGGTACCGCCCCTGCTGCTGGCCCGGGGGATCGGCTGGGTCGCCCCAGTGAGCCCGACCCATGAAGTTTGCCTTGTTGTTGCCCGTTTCTCGGTCGCCCTTGGTGCGCACGTGTGTGCGGTGTCCTGGGCCACTTGGCTCCTGTTCACCGGTATGCCCGCTCGGTGTGTTGTGTCGCATGTGCAGTGTCCTGGGCCACTTTGGTCCTGTTCACCGGTCTGCCCACTCGGTGCACTGTCTTGCGTCTGCGGTGTTCTGGGCCACTTGGCTCCTGTTCACCGGTGTGCCCGCTCGGTGCTTTGTGTTGTGTGTGCGGTGTCCTCGGGCGGTTGGCTCCTGTTCAGCGGTGTGCCCGCTCGGTGTGTTGTGTTGCGTGTGCGGTGTCGTGGGCCACTTGGCTCCTATTCACCGGTGTGCCCGCTCGTCGTGTTGCGTCGCGTGTGCGGTGTCCTGGGCCACTTGGCTCCTGTTCACCGGTGTGTTGGCTCGGTGTTCTGTGTTGTGTGTGCGGTGTGCGGGGCCACTTGGCTCCTGCTCACCTGTGTGCCCGCTGGCTGGGTCGTGTTGTCCGTCCGGTGTCCTGGGCCACTTGGATCCTGTTCACCTGTGTGCCCGCTTGGTGGGTTGTGTCGCGTATGCGGTGCCGTGGGCCTCGTGTTCACCGGTGTGTTTGCTCGGTGGGTTGTGTCGCGTGTGCGGTTCCCTGGGCCACTTGGCTCCTTATCACCGGTGTGTTGGCTCGGTGACTTGTGTTGCGTGTGCGGTGTCCTGGGCCACTTGGCTCCTGTTCACCGGTGTGCCCGCTTGGTGGGTTGTGTCGCATGTGCGGTGTCCTGGGCCTCGTGTTCACCGGTGTGTTGGCTCGGCGGGTTGTGTTGCGTGTGCGGTGTCCTGGGCCATTTGGTTCCTGTTCACCGGTGTGCTCGCTCGCCTTGTTGTGTGGCGTGGTTGTGTGGCGTGTGCGATCTCCTGGGCCACGTGGCTCCTGTTCACCTGTTTGCCTGCTCGGTGTGTTGTGTCGCGTGTGAGTTCTGCTGGGGCACTTGGCTCCTGTTCACCTGTCTGCCGGCTCGGTGGGTGGTGTGGGGTGTGCGGTGTCCTGGGCCTGGTGTTCACCGGTATGTTGGTTCGGTGGGTTGTGTTGCTTTTGCGGTGTCCTGGGCCACTTGGCTCCTTATCACCGGTGTGTTGGCTTGGTGACTTGTGTTACGTGTGCGGTGTCCTGGGCCACTTAGCTCCTGTCCACCGGTGTGCCCGCTCGGTCGGTTGTGTCGCGTGTGCGGTGTCCTGGGCCTCGTGTTCACCGGTATGTTGGCTCGGTGGGTTGTGTTGCGTGTGCAGTGTCCTGGGCCACTTGGCTCCTGTTCACCTTGTGTTGGCTTGGTGCCTTTTGTTGCGTGTGCGGTGTCCTGGGCCATTTGGCTCCTGTTCACCGTTGTGCCCGCTCGGTGTGTTGTGTCCCGTGGTTCCGTCGCGTGTGCGGTGTGCTGGGCCACTTGGCTCCTGTTCTCCGGTGTGCTGGCTCGGTGTGTTGTATCGCGTGTGAGTTGTGTTGGGCCACTTGGCTCCTGTCAACCTGTCTGCCGGCTCGGTTGGTTGTGTCGCTTGTGCGGTGTCCTGGGCCTCATGATCACCAGTGTGTTGATTCGGTGACTTGTGTTGCGTGTGCGGTGTCCTGGGCCACTTGGCTCCTGTTCACCGGTGTGTTGGCTCGGTTACCTGTGTTGCGTGTGCGGTGTCTTGGGCCACTTGGCTCCTGTTCACCGCTGTGCTCGCTCGGTGTGTTGTGTTGCGTGACTTTGTCGCGTGTGCGGTGTCGTGGGCCACTTGGGTCCTGTTCACCGGTGTGCCCGCTCGGTCCGTTGTATCACGTGTGCAGTGTCCTGGGCCACTTGGCTCCTGTTCACCGGTGTGCTTGCCCGCTGCGTTGCGTTGTGTGTGCGGTGTTCTGGGCCTCTTGGCTCCTTATCACCGCTGTGCTAGGCCCGTATGTTGTGTTGTGTGGGCAGTGTCCTGGGCCACCTGGCTCCTGTTCACTGGTCTGCCTGCTCGGTGGGTTGTGCTGCGTGGGCAGTGTCCTGGGCCACTTGGCTCCTGTTCACCGCAGTGCTTGCTCGGTGCTTTGTGCTGCGTGTGTGGTGTCCTGGGCCAGTTGGCTCCTGTTCACCGGTGTGCCCGCTTGGTGCGATGTCTTGGGTGTGCGGTGTCCTGAGCCACTTGGCTCCTGTTCATCGGTGTGCTCGCTCGGGGATTTGTGCTGTGTGCGCGGTGTCCTGGGCCACTTGGCTCCTGTTCACAGGTGTGCCTGCTCGGTGCTTTGTGCTGCATGTGCGGTGTCCTGGGCCACTTGGCTCCTGTTCACCGCCGTGCTCGCTCGGTGCTTTGTGCTGCTTGTGCGGTGTCCTGGGCCACTTGGCTCCTGTTCACCGGTGTGCCCGCTGGGTGCGTTGTCTTGCGTGTGCGGGGTCCTGGGGAACTTGGCTCCTGTTCACCGGTGTGCTTGCTCGGTGCTTAGTGCTGCGTCTGCGGTGTGCTGGACCACTTGGCTCCTGTTCACCGGTGTGCCCACTCGGTGCGTTCTTTTGCGTGTGCGGTGTCCTGGGCCACTTGGCTCCTGTTCGCAGTTGTGCGCACTCGGTACTTCGTGCTGCGTGTGCTGTGTCCTGGGCCACTTGCCTCCTGTTCACCGCCGTGCTCGCTCGGTGCTTTGTGCTGCTTGTGCGGTGTCCTGGGCCACTTGGCTCTTGTTCACCGATGTGCCCGCTCGGTCCGTTGTCTTGCGTGTGCGGTGTGCTGGGCCACTTGGCTCCTGTTCATCGGTGTGCTCGCTCGGTGCTTTGTGCGGCTTGTGCGGTGTCCTGGGTCACTTGGCTCCTGTTCACCGTTGTGCCCGCTCGGTACGTTGTGTTGCGTGTGCGGTGTCCTGGGCCACTTGCTTGCTGTTCACAGGTGTGCGCGCCCGGTACTATGTGCTGCGTGTGCTATGTCCTGGGCCAATTGGCTCCTTTTCACCGGCCTGCCCGCTCCGTGCGTTGTGTTGCGTGTGCGGTGTCCTGGGCCACTTGGCTCCTGTCCACCGGTGTGCACACTCGGTGTGTTGTGTTGTGTGTGCGGTGTCACGGGCCTCTTGACTCCTGCGCACCAGTGTGCTCGCTCGGTGTGTTGTGTTGCGCGCGTGGTGTCCTCGCCCACTTGGCTCCTGTTCACCGGTGTGCTCGCTCGGTGTGTTGTGCTGTGTGTTGCGGGTCTGGTGTTGCGTGTGCGGGGCTTCGCTGCGGGGCGCGCACCCGTCCATCCGGATGGCAGCTTTTTGTAGCGGGCAGGGGCTAGGTACCCTCGGCGCGCGCACACGTCCATCCGAACAGCGGCTGTTTCGTAGCCGGCGGGAGCCGGGGACCCTCCGGGTGCGCACTGGTTCGTCAGGATGGCGGCCGTTCCGTAGCCGGCAGGGGCTGGGTTCGCTTCCGGTGCTGGCACACGTTCATCCGAATAGCAGCTGATGATGCTTGGCACCTGTTCTCGTGCCGTGGTTCGTTGCGTGTTGTGCGCGCTCTCTGGGTTTGCGGCACCCGGCGGCCATTATTGTTTAGCACCTGTTCGTGTGCCTTGGCTGTGGCCGGCGGCGTGCCTCTCTGGCGTGCCTCCTGGCCCCGCGTGGTGCGCCGCGCCTCGTCCGGTCCGGTCGCTCTCGATGCTCTGGTCGGCTTTCCTGACGCCGTGGTGCCTTTCCCCACCCCGGGGGCTTGCGCCCCCGGCTTTACTGGGTGGCTGCGTGGGGCACGCGGAGGCTGGCCGAGAACCGGGCTCATTGTGCCTGCTGGTGGCCCACGTCAAGGCTGGGGCGCTGCACTCACTGGGCGTTGTACCCGTTTGGGGCCCCGTGATGGGGTTGTCACTGGCGGGTCCCTCCAGCGTCGGTCTTGGGCTGCGTGCGCTGCGGTGGTTGGCGTGTGTGGAACCGGTCACTGACGCGTCCGGTATCCCGTACCGTCCATCGTTTGACGGGGGACTCAGCCGGTGCACCGGGGCTGTTTCGTGTGGATGCTGATACCTCCCCTTGCGGGTCGAAGGACGCCACGCCCGGGTCCCGTGCGTGTGTGCGTGTGCTCGTCCTTCCTGGCCGGGATGGGCGGGCCCGCCACCCGGGCACGTTCTGGTGTGACTCACCTTTCCTTTGGCCTCTTTGTCTTTCTGCTTTGCTCGGCCCCCTCCGGGCCGGGGTTGCCCCTTTCTTGTTCCTTTGTTTGCCTTCTTTCTTCTGTTTTTTCGTTGTTGCATAGGCCTTCTTGGTCCTGGCGGTCCATGACTTCCTCTGGGAGGGGGTAAGGACACGGGACCAAAATGCAACCGGGTAATGGTTCCCCTTTTCGTCATTCTGTTCCAAAATGGCACCCATGGCGTAGTCGTGGGCGTCCGTTCGGATCATGAAAGGCTTGTTCGGGATCACTGAGAAGAGGGGAAGAGGATCGAGCAGCTCCCGCTTCAAATCCCTGAAGGCCGCGCCTCGTTCCAGCGTCCCATGCAGGGGATGATTAGAGCCCTTTTGCGCCTCCGACTTGGAGAGTGGAATCACGGAGTAAACGGGGGCCGCATGATCAGCATAGAGACGGACAAATTCTTTGTAGTAATTGGGGAACCTGAGAAATGCCCTAAGCTCCAAGACCATGCGGGGCTTGTCCTACGTCTCCAGGCATGCGTTCTTCCCAGCGATTGGTCGCTTGATTCCACAACCCACAACATGGCAAGCAAACTCCACCTCCTCAAGGAACATCTTGGCCTTGTTGGCTGAGACGGCAAGCTTCTTTTCCCTGCGGCGCTGCAGCACGAGCCGTAGGTGCTGGACATGGTTTTGTACAGCCTCTTCGTAGGCTGCACCACCCAAACTCACGACGATGTCGTCCAGGAATTGCCTGGCAAAGTCGTGGTAATCCTGCAGGACATCGTCGAGGACACGTTAAAAGGCGGCATTACCAGTTTCCACCCCCAGTGGCATTACAAGCCACTTGTTATAGCCAAATGGCGTCGACATCGTCGTGCAATCCTGCAACTGTTCCGCCAACTTCATTTGGCGGTAGCCATGCTTCAAGTCCAGCCCACTGAACACGCCTTTCTGCACTTGGTCCCGCAAAATGTCGTTTTGCACTCAACAGCGCCTTTTGTGGCTGGCCAGGCCGTCCTGCAAAATGTAGTTCATCAGGGGGATGCCATATGAGTCCATCTCAATCATGGAGTTCAATCGCCTGTAATCGGGCACCAGTCGCCAAGATCCTTTGGTCTTTTTGGGGACAGTGAATGCTGGCGACCATCGTTCCGAATCCGAGTGGGCTATCCAGCAACCCTCCAGGAACTGGTCGATGATGGTCTTCAACGCCTCCCACCTATCGCCAGTGAAGGCAACGTTCTATTGGCGGAATGGCTGGTGGTCCTGGTCCAACTTAATGACCGCCTCACCGAATGCGCTGCGCTCCTTCCTAGGGGGCTTTTCGCAGGCGTAGCGTCATTCACGTCCCCGAACTCAGCCTTCAGCATTTCCTCCAATTTGGCAATCGTCGGATCTGCCGTTGCCTTGGACAGGGCTTCCCTAGGCACCTGGACCACCGAGGCAATATCAGGCTCGGGGATGGACTGGTCATTCCCCTCTATTCGGTCACTCACAGACGCGATGATCCGAGCAAGGTGTCTCAGCAAGCGTGGCAGGTCTCCATTGTCCGCGCAGGTCCAGATTTCCCCTGAGCTTGTGATTCAAGCCCTGCTGAGATGAGGAGGGATTCTCAGAGGCTTCGACAGACCCGATCAGTTGTTGGGGCGGTGAGGTAGATCCCATGGGCACCTCAGAATCACTTGAATCCGGGGCCGAAGCCTCACCAGATTCATTTATGGCTGATTCCAAAGTCGACCTGGATTGATATCTAATGTCATGTGGGGGCGAAAATGACGATGTCGCATTTTCGGGAGATGAAGTCGATGATTGGTCGGATTGGACGATGTCCAGACTCAATGAGGCTTGATCGACCGATTTCAGAATTTTGCTCATGAATGATGATGATGGGGGAAATGATGATGATGATGATGATGATGGGGATTTGGACTGTTTGTCCAGTAATTCGCCCATCGGATAGGAGATCCACGAATCATCAGGAAATCTGCCGCAATTTAGATCCCTGGAGTAGATGATGGCATCAGCGGCAGTGGCAGGGGACGGCAGCGCGCTCACGAAATCCTTGTCCAGATGCTGGGCAAGAATGGTGGAGACAGCGCTCTCATCCGACTGCTTCTTAAACTTAGGGCTCCAGATTTGCATCATCACGTCAGAGTCCTCGTCATATCTGAATCCCACGGCTAAAGTCCTGGCAACGTCGACCTTCGATGGCAGGGCGTCGAGGGATCCGTCGACCCAGACAGCCCGGGTATCCCCCTTCCAAGGCGTGGGACCCAATGCTTTGCCATCTTCTCTCAAAAACACCTTGGTGTGGGGCGGAAACGTGTAGTCTGCCAAGGTGATGGAGTCCAATGCGCCACAATAGGCGGCCTCGTTGGATGGGCATGTGGATGAGTAATCCGGCAGGAGTAGAATCCCCTGGGCCTTGTCCGAAATGAACTTTTGGATGACTTGCTCCAGCCACTCGAATTAGGAATTGGCCCAGATGAAATCCTTGGACCAAGTTCTCTGCCATGCACTGTCCATCTCAGTCCAGAGTCGAGGAAATCCGTGGTTGGCGGCCGATGCGAGGGCATCCACGGTGGGCTTAGGACAACCAAAATGCTGGAGCACCTTCTGGAGATGCTGGGATTTGATGGTGTAGGAGCTGGTAATCCACCGACTGGGTCGATCAGGCAGCACATCTGGCGGCATGGAAGGGGGGATTGTCTGCATCGCAGAGACATCGCCCTGAGATCTGGGCACAAGGTAAAATAAGTCGTCGTCCGACTTGATCATGTGGCATCGACGGTGCAGCAGGGTGCCGAAGGCATTGTTGACCATGAAGGGAAATCCCAAAATGAGGTCCTACCCAGAGATGTGGGCCTCGTAAAACACATCATAGATCTGCGTTGGTGTGGCGGAGGAGTCGACTTGTGGGGAATGCAACTGCCAAAACTGGAGACTGAGATTAACCTCCTCGGTGCCTCCAATCATGCGGGTTCCGTTGGCGACCTTGGGCCAAACTGGCTGGGAGCTGGTGCGGAGATGGGATGGGTCGAGGAGTCCACAGTGGACGAGGTTGACCTGGGCGCCAGAGTCTAGCAACACGAGCAGATCTCTGGTGGTCCCATCGGGCAGCATCACGGAGAATGTGTGGAGAACCTGGGTGCCTTCGGCGGTGTGTTGAACTTGGTTGAGCTCGATAGAGGCGTTCTTGTGGAGGATCTTGAACAGGGATGAGAAGAGCCCAATCGCCTTCGCTTGTGGCGAATCGGGGGGGGCCGTCATCCCTGAGAACTTCGGGGAGATGAGAGGAGATGGCGATCGCGCCGGGTGTCGGCGTTGAACCCGGTGGGCCTCCATAGGTGCAATGCCCGTCCTAATTGGCGGCCGTCCCCCCCCCCCCCTTGTTGTCCTTGTTGTTGTCCCTGCCCTTGCCCTTGCTGCACGTTGACATGGGCGGCCACTTCAACATCTCTTTCTGCCTCTCGTGCTGCTCATCCGTGAGCTCAACCGCGTACACGCCCTTCCGTCCGGCGTCCAACACCCTCGCTAGTCGGGGCAATCTCCCCTTGGATGTCTGCTGCTTTGCCACTGGCACACTTCGCATGTGCGATGGTCGTGGCTCCAATCCTTCTTTCGGGCATGATTGCCCTCAAATTCGTTGTGTCATGCGTAACATCCACATCCTTGGGGGTACTGCTGCACGAAGTGGTCGAGTCCCAGAACTGCAGCGGAGGTATTCCGCTTCTGCTAGTCCTCTTTTGACACCTCATTGATCGCGGCTCCAGCACACCCACCAGATTTGTCTTTGCTGCTGCCGAGGGGATTTCGGCCCCCGCTCATGACCCCCATGATTGCCTCCATCTTGACGTCGGTGCTGGTATTTGTCGGCATTCTGGGCAGGGGTTGACCCCACAGTGGGCGCTGTGCACGCCCTGCTTGGCCTCATGCTGCAATTTTGCGGTGATTCAGCCAATCATGCGGTCAGCGGACCGCCTGCCCACCAGCTGCTGCACCTTAATGGGTGCATGTCCCGCCTTCAGATGCGTCATGCGATCAAACCTTTTGGCGTAGGCCGCCTGGTCAAGCGAACCGTACTGGATGTGGACGCAATTTCGCTTCGCCACCATCATCAGGGGGTAACCCAGGGAACGCCGCACCATCTACTGCACAATTTACTGCCCCATGCTCAGGAGATCATGGCAGGACACCTCAACCACCGGGCGGACTCGGCCATTGGCGGCTTTGGCTTCAGCAATCTTGCGCGCGTACAAAGGGGGCAACTGGGCCACCAGATCCTCCATCTTTGACTGGTCATCGAAGTCTTCGACCCGAGGTCTGAATCTCTTGCATTTTGCGATGTAACCCGCCTATCTGTTGTACGTTAGGTGTTCGCTCCGGCGAAGTTGGAGATTGTACGAGAAGAAGGCCCTTTTTGGGACCCCAGAGCGGTCGACAAACACCGAGTGCTCCACAAAATGCAACGCCTCCAAGAACGTTAGGGTCGGGCAGCCGGCGCGCATCAACTCAAGGGACTGACGCAGCGACGGAATGCAGCGTTGGATAAGTAGATCTCCCTTCGCCTCGTCGACCAGGGCGTCTGAGCAGCCAATGAGCTGCTAAAACATCAAGCTATCCCAGATTCTCTCCGTCTCAGCGAACTTCTCCGGCTGCATATGCAGGGTGGGGGCGCTAATTTCGTTGGTGTAATCAATGATGCGGGAAGCGCCGGGGAAGGAGGCCGTCATGACCGTGGAGGAGGCCACATCATGATGGATCCTCCATCAGCCTGTGAAAATCAGATTCCGGTCGAAAAAGGCAAAATGACACAAAAGTAATCAAATATCGACCCAACCCTTGGTACCTCTGAAGACAATGGTACACGTCATTTGATGTGTTTTAAGGTTTTGAGGTTTTAGGGTTTGGGTACTAGACGCTTTTGGGCCCCAGGGGGCCACCTGGTCCGTCCAGGCGATATGCTCCCCACCGGGACCTAGTTGGGGGCCCTTCGTGACACACCTCCTGCCTGGTGGCTGAGTTCCCCGGGTTCATGGGGCTCGGAGCCCTGTCCCTCCCCGGTTTCCCCATTTTGCCACTGCCAGGTCAGTGTGCTCATTAGCAACTAGGTTGCAGGCGCTTACCCACTACGTTGCCCCCCTAATGCATGGTCGCTCGGGGTGCCGGTGCTGCTGGGCCCGTGCTACTGGCTTGTCCCAGTGAGAACCCCATGCGATGGCGCGGAGGCTGCCTCGCCGCAGGGTTGGTGCGTAGTGTTGTGCGCCACTACTGCCTTGGCGGGTGTAGTGCCCTGTTTGTGTTTGCGCGGCGCTCGCGGCAGGTCAGGGGGGACAGGGCCGGTGCTGGTTGTCCTTCCCCCCCCTTGTTCGTTCCCGCTTCCCTCGGGCCCCTCCCGGTGCGTGTTGCGGATTGTCCTGTCTGGCTGTCCCTTTCCTTCGCCTGCTCCTACACCATTCCACGCGGTCTGTGCGTTCCGTGGGCTCGGTCCAGTTGCCCTTCAGGTTCGCGCCGCGTGCTCCTTGCATGTGTGTGTGCTTGTGCACCCTGGTCGGTGTCACGCGCGCACCGCGCACGGTTCCCGTGCAGGGCGCCGGTTAGGCCGTTCCAGGCGGTTCATACCCCTCCGCGTTTTCTTCCCTGGTCCCGTGCTGCGTCTGTTTAGCATGGGGGGGGATGTGACCCGTTCCCCGCGTCATCCTAAGTGGCCTCCGGTAGCTCGCCCCCACAGACGTGGGCCTGCGTGTCGGGGGCGGTCTGGCGCCCGGGAGGGTGTGCGGGAGGGGGGGGGGGGCGCCGCCGAGGGGGGAGGGGCAGCCCCGCGTGCGTCGCCCTCTGGGGATGTGGTAGTGCTCGGGCTGCACGGGGGGGCAGGGGGGGTGCGGTGGTGGGGAGCCGCGCTCCACGGCCCGCGGAGAGGTTGCTTGTCCGTCCCTCTGCCTCCCCTACACGGGCACCAAGGCTGGCTTCCACTACTCCGCATAGGCCATGAAGGGTGCGGCCTCCATACTGCTACGGTTCGTGTCCGCCTTCCTCCGCCTGGGCCCCGCCTAAAGGGGGCGGTGCGGGGCGCCCCGCTGCACTGGTAGGTGATCGGCGGGGCCGCTGGCTGGCGGGCTAAACGGGCAGGCCTGGGCCTGCGTTACCCCTCGAGGGGGGGCCTTCGTTGGCCCGCAGGCATGCGCGCCATGCTGCCTGGAGGTTATGAGGGAAGCGGGGGGGTAACGGTCAGGGGGCGCATGGCGCGCGGACATTTCAGGCGTGTCTGACGCGGGCCTCGGCCCTGGGGGCCAGCAGGCGTCGCGGCGCCGCGGCGTATGCAGTCGCCGGATTTTCCTGGGAGATCGGGGGTGGGGGGCTGGCCTTTGGGCCTGGCAGAGGGGGTGGACGCCGCCCGGTGGTGTTGGATTCCTTGGCCTCCCATGGTGTGCCGCCTCTTTCCGTCGGCCCGCCGCGGGCCAGGGGGGGGGGTGAGTTGTGCCTGGGTAGTGCGGCGTGCACCACCCCGCTGTCCCCCCGCCCCCGGTGGATGGGGGGGCCCCACCGGCCCCTCGCCTCGGCCCTCGTGGGTACCGCCCGTCTGGTGCCTACTGGCTCCGGGGGGGGGGTTTTGGGAGGTTAGCGGCTTGCGGGTCAGGGGGGGGCGTCACTGCGGTTCGGCCACTTTGCGTGTCCGGGAGCAGCAGCAGCCGCGGTCCACCATCGCCGGGGCCGTGCGTCACCGGCGCGCCTGCCTGGGCCAGGGGCCACGGCTCAGGGGGGGAGTCTCCCCCCGTGTCCCCCGGTGTGCAAGTGGCAGGGGGGTTTTTGCCCTGGCTCGGAAGGCTATGGCATGCTGCGCGGTGGGTCTCGCCCGCTGCTCTGGTAGCTACGAGCCGGAGCAGTGTGGCGGCGCGGGGGGGGGGGGGGGGGGGTGGCAGGGTGGCTTGGCGTGCCCTGCGCCATGAATTGCCCCACCGGCCCTCGGGCCCGGGGGGGGTCCCGCGGGCCTTTCGTCCCAGGGGGGGCCTGGTGGCCGTGGGTGCGGGGGGCTGGGGGCCCGGGCTGCAATGTGGCTGCCCGGGGTTGGCATTTCTGGGCGGCGCGTACGAGGGTTGGGGTTTGAGGGGTCCACGGGGTTTGCGGGACGCGGGTCAGGTGACTCTGTTGTCGTGCCCGCCTGTGTGTCTTGTGCCGCCGGCGCATGCCACGGCCACCTGGTGGTACCCCTCCCGTGCGCCCTCGGCCGCTGCGGTCAGTTGCCGCCCGGGCCGATTATCGTCGGTAGGCGGGCCAGGGTCAGGGGTCACGGTGCAAAGGGATCGCCTCCCCCCTGCATGTCCCGGCGCGTGGACTGCCGGGGAGGCGTGTGCTCAGGCTCAGGGGGTCACGGCTTGCGGGGGCAGCACCGCGGGTCATAGGCTTGCGCCCGCTCAGTTGCTGGTGCAGGACCCCGCCCCCTTTCCGCGTCCGCAACCAGGGGTCTGGGGTTCGGTCCAGGGGGCGCTGCGCAGTCGCCATGGGCGGACTCCCGGCCGTAGCCAAACCCCCCCGGCGGCTGTTGCTATCGCCAGTGGGTCCCGCAATCACCTGCGCCTCCTCTTTTGTGGTGGCTTGCGCTGCAGTGGTGGCGGGTTCCTCGGGCTGTAGCCCCAGTGGATGAGGGCGGCGCGCAGGGCCCGGGGCAGCCATACATTGGCCTCCGCGTCCGTGACGCAGAGCACCGCCTCTCCCTCCAGGAAGGCCGGCCACCCAGGCTCCCGGTCGGGCCATCCCGCCCGAATCACAGCTGGGAGGACTTTTTTGTGGTGGTCGTGGGCCACCAATCCACCTGGGGCGCACCTCTCAGTTCCCCCCGTCCAGCCGGAGGAGCACGGCGTTGAATGGCGGGTTTCTTATGTACCCCGAGGTGGGCTAGTTCAGCCACCCATACGCCTCCGGCACCACCGGGAGGGTCTCGCTCCCAAGGGGGGTCGGGGACGGCGTCCCAGTCCCGCACCCACTCTGCCGGGCCTGGGACGGAAGCGGGGCCCACACTGCCCCCGTTGCCCTGCTCCTGTGCGGGCTCCGCCCGCGCTCCTGCGCCGGCGAGGCGGCGGTTATCTGCGCCGGCTCCGCGCTGGGATCCCGTGCTGCTGGGGCAGTGGCCATCTGTGCCGGCTCTGCCCGCGCCTTCGACCCCGCGGGGTCAGGGTCGCGCGGGGCGCCGCCGTGTCGGGGGGTTTCGTGGCAGGGGGGCAAGGGGGGGACCATGGCCCCGAAAGAGGGGTCCATGTTGTAGATGGGCAGGGGTGGTGGTGGTGGGCGTGGTGCACCGGCATCTGCTGGACGCCGAAGGGGATGCACCGCACCACCTAGACCTCCGGCTGCCGGTCTGCCCCGCCCCCCTTACCTTGTGGGTGGCGTCCTTTGCTCTTCCCACTCCCTTCCGCCTCTTGGCCCGTCCTCCGTGCCCACAGTGCCCCCTGTCGCCCCCTCCCACCTTGCCCCCAGGTCCCTTCCCTGCTCCTGGTCCCTTGCTCTTTTGCGCCCCCTCCCCTCCGCCCACAATACACCACATCTTCTTCCCTGTTGTGGGAGTCCCCTGTCTCTGAGCTGCCGGACTACATGTCGGGCATTCACACCAACCCCGACCCACTTTCTGAGTGATCTTCTCATGGCCCCCTACCGGCACTCGCATGTCGAAGCGGCGAGCCCTCGAGACTCTCATGCAGCATACCCAGGGCGACACGCGGGTGCTGGAATTCGAATTTGGGCCCGGAGGCCGAGCCTCTGCTACCATGAGGCACGTTGAACACACTAGGAGCTTCTCAGCCAGTTCCTGATCCATCTCAACTCAAAAATAACCCAAATTTAGCCAACCAGAGCAAACAAGAAGGACTATAACAGCCAAAAGAGTGCGGTAGATGGCGTGGGAGTGAAATTGTGCGAAATAACCCCTAATTACTTACATAATTGGGCAATGAATCACCGAATCGAGGTCATTTCACCATCTATTGACCACGTTCGGCTAATGCCAGATCCAGGCAGAATTGCGCAGAATTGATGCAAATTGATCAATTCATAACCAGTTGCATCAGCGTGCGCAGCATGTGTCCTCATCCATTCATGACATGGGGGGAACGTTTGCCCAGCGCGCTCCTTTTAGACTATGTTCTCCCCAAAGAGCCCCCAAGCACACCCCTTGGAAACGCGCTTAGAATTAGGTGATCCAAACTGCCCCAGCTCAAGAAAGTTGCAAACTGGGGTACACGAGACCACTCTCGCTCCTTTACGGGCGATCTTGGTCAACACCTTAGCAACTTGGGAGAATGGGGGGTCAGGATAGCACAACCGCATCGATCTCCAGTAGAAGCGATAGGCGTTATTGAGGTATCGTGAGCAGTAGAGTTGCATCATAACATTGGTCCCGCAAGTGTGGGTTTCAATACATTCAGTACAATAGTGCTCCTTACACTCATCACAACCTGCGACGGTGGAGCGTTCTGGCAACACAAACACGCACACTTCTGCCTCATCCTCTGCCTCATCTTGCGTGCCACAACCGAGCAAACAGCTGCTCCATGTGTGCACTATACCACCCGTTCACGTCATTGTAACATCGCTGGCATCTGTCAAAGCGCCATTCGTTGTTCCAATGACTGGCACAATGACATGAATCCGGCTCTTATAAGCACCATCATGGCCCCCAACTTTGAAATCAAAGAAATCACCTCGGGTACGAAAAGGTCCATACCAATCTCAAATCAAACCTTCTGCTGATGTCCCAGGGGCCAAGGGGCAAATCCATATAATGTTGCCCAACATATCAACGGCAACAGTCCACCGGTGTTAACCACGCAACTGAATTGCTCCACGGGTTAACATCTTTTGATTTTTGGAAATGAATGACTTTGAACTTGTTTTCCTTGAAACTTATCCAAGTTTTCCTTCAAATAACCCAAAAATGCACCCCAAATGCAACCACAAAGTGCGACGGAAACATACTACGTGTTCGACGAAATCACGGGAGTGATTTCGAAACGGTCCCTTTCATGTCCTAAGAAGATATGAACAAAGGGGGACATATAACAATGAAATATGAGCAAAACAATGCATATTTACAACATGATCATGGGTCTCCCCCCAACGCGTGGTGCCGGTGCACCGACGCGTTTGGAAACCAAAGCAGCATATGCATGCAAAGCCCTACTAATGGGCTGTGATTTGGTGTACTTAACTTCAGGATTCAAGACACCTACAATTTTACAAAAATTCATGAACATGGCATACTTGCGCCAAAAAAACTAGCACGGAACGGAGCCGCGATAGTGCCGTAACATTCGCTTATGTCTAAAACTGATATAGAATTAATCTTATCAATAAAACTGATTGGAATATCTTAAGAATCGTGAGAAATCGACAATTTCTGGATCGGCGCGCGCGATCTCAGGACTGGCAGTCGCCGACCCAAAGTCAGTTTTATAGCACAGAAAATGGTGAAAACACCATCAGTGTAAAACTACAGAAATTCCTGATTGACTGATACCAACACTGTCCAAAACAGTGCTGAGATAGCCGATTTCAGTTTGTACACATATATCAGGAGAATACACTGAAAAAAGCGAAAATATAGGTTGCACGAAAACCTTACACTCCCCTCCCAAGTCCTGAGACACATCTCAGGCTGAAAAGCACAAAGAAGGTGCAGTGCAACAACAAAACTGGGTGGGAAAAATGCAAAGCATTTGGGTCGGGTGTTAACCACGCAACTGAATTGCTCCACGGGTTAACACTCCCCTCCCAAGCTCAGAAACACCCACAGAAAATGGGTGCTTCTGTGGCTGAATCTATGAAGATAAGCCGAGGAGCAATAAAAAAACACAGATTTTTACTTTGATCCCGGACCTGGGATTTTAGGAGGCACCGCTGGGTTCCGGTACCCGCATATGATGTACATGTCTACACACACACCACTCATGGCACTCACAAGTGCCTCACACATAGGGTCCTCTGACCCCCAGGCTCAATCACAGTAAAATTTCTGCAATCCTGGACAGAAGTTAATCATAAAAAAATGACCTCTGCACAGAATTTAAAATAAAAAATAGTGGAAAAAAATAGTGAACAAACAAAAAATAAAAAAATGCACTTCCGAGATGTCCTGACCCTAAAACCAAAGACAACACAAAGCAAATCAGAAAAATTCACAGTTTGTAAAATCATCCACTGATCATATAATATAATACAGAAATAACCAATAAGACCATTTCTCATGGCCCATAGTTATTATGATTACAATTCTGGTCACCAATCTTCTTGGCCCATACCATGAATTAAATTTTCTGAAATCTTCATATTTTTGACTTCCAACTTGACCACTTCGTAATCTGCAGGATGTGGGCAGCGCTGTCGCCCTTGCTGGAGGTTGAGAACTCACCAATGATCATGATATAATCTTGAGAACCATCCAAATGTCCATTGCACTTTGTCCATGGCACCCAACTGGAGTAATCAATCTTGAGAACCATCCAAAGGTCCATGGCACTTTGTCCATGGCACCCAACTGGAGTAATCAATTTAAAAATATCACGCGCTGACACCTTTGGGATAATCGCGCTGCAACTTGTTCTTCAGCGCTACGCACTCCCAGCGCGATTCTGAAGGTCTCCTTGGTCGTCAATGTCCTTGTAATTGGGCTCAAAGTAGTCAAATGGTCCTCAAATGGTGTAGGCACCAAGGACCTTCTTGAACATGAGTTTGGGGTTTACCAATTGCTCCATAGATCTCGTCGACGATGTTTGCGTCGTCGTGGTCGTCGTCTTCAACGTCGTCGTCGTCGTTGTTGTCGTCGTTGAGGGCGTTTCAAAATTCTTTTCATTTTTGGAAACGAATGACTTTGAACTTGTTTTCCTTGAAACTTATTCAAGTTTTCCTTCAAATAACCCAAAAATGCACCCCAAATGCAACCACAAAAGGCGACAGAAACATACTACGTGTTCGACGAAATCACGGGAGTGATTTCGAAACGGTCCCTTTCATGTCCTAAGAAGATATGAACAAAGGAAGACATATAACAATGAAATATGAGCAAAACAATGCATATTTACAACATGATCATGGGTCTCCCCCCAACGCGTGGTGCCGGTGCACCGACGCGTTTGGAAACCAAATCAGCATATGCATGCAAAGCCCTACTAATGGGCTGTGATTTGGTGTACTTAACTTCAGGATTCAAGACACCTACAATTTTACAAAAATTCATGAACATGGCATACTTGCGCCAAAAAAACTAGCACGGAACGGAGCCGCGATAGTGCCGTAACATTCGCTTATGTCTAAAACTGATATAGAATTAATCTTATCAATAAAACTGATTGGAATATCTTAAGAATCGTGGGAAAACAACAATTTCTGGATCGGCGCGCGCGATCTCAGGACTGGCCGTCGCCGACCCAAAGTCAGTTTTATAGCACAGAAAATGCTGAAAACACCATCAGTGTAAAACTACAGAAATTCCTGATTGACTGATACCAACACTGTCCAAAACAGTGCTGAGATAGCCAATTTCAGTTTGTACACATATATCAGGAGAATACACTGAAAAAAGCGAAAATATAGGTTGCACGACAACCTTACAACCAGTAGGGCACGGCTCACAAAAGATGCCCGGCGCGCACGCTGCGCGGACCCTGCGCGCACCCTGCGCGCACCCTGCGCGTGCCTCGCGTGCTAACGTTCCCCATGAATGGGGGCAAATGGGGGGAATCATGCATGACATCAGCTGTGAAAATCAGATTCCGGTCGAAAATGGAAAAACGACACAAAAGTAATCACATATCAACCCCATCCTTGGTAGCCCTGAAGACAATGGTACACGTCATTTTCTGATCTGAGACGGTGGCATGATGGCCATTTTCCGGATCATCAGTCATCAGGAATGTCATGATGCATGATGGATGGATGGATGATCATTGCTGATCATGACAACTGACGGGGAGATGATGGGCAGCCAGCACTGAGACCTAAATGAGTGAAATGTTGGACATCTCAGCGATGATGACCATGATGCATGATGATGATGAGATGATCATGCATGATTGAGATGGGGATCATCATGTGCAATGTACAGAAATCATGATGCATCATTGTGAGATTGTCCTGGATGAACGCAGATCCGCCTCACTGGTGCCCTGCAGTAGTATCCCTCGACCTCGGCCTCCGCATGGTTGTAGCATGAATCCAATAGCGCCCCACCCACATTCCATGTTGTGCGCAGTGAAGCCACAAAGTCCTAACAATAGCCATTGTGCACCATATCTAGACCTTGACCCGTTGCATATATCCAAATGGCCAGTTTTCCATCAACAACGTTCTGACGTGGTTGCCGTAGAGGAGCATCGAACCAACCCTCCTTGGTGAACTATGAAACGGTGTTTTGTTTTCGAGATTGGTTGGCGTTCTTGCTCTTCACCATCACCAAAACCGCGTCCAAATCAGAAGAAGGAGCCTCCGGTTTTGCCTCAGCTTCCCAAGTGGATGCTCAAACTCGCTTTTTGTAGGATGCCTCCCGCAACTCAGTTTTAATGGATTCTTTTAATTCAGAATTCGTCTTACGACGTTTGGTGAGATGTTTGTTCATATCGGTGGCAATGTGAGGGGAACTCCAACCACAATATTCACAATCCCACTTGACCTTGGTAGAAATCACTTGACCTTCATCATTCAAAGCCTCCTGCTTCCTTGCATTGTAGTGTTCCGATTTCACAAACAATTTCTGAAAAAATTAAAGAGTTTTGATGCACGGAACGTGAAACTATTTTTTAAAACATTTTGCGGTTTTGCAACGGTTGTAAATGTTTTCACTCTTAGTCATGAATGTCATTGATGACGTCACCATTAAGAACAAACTCCCATGATGTCATGCCATTGTGACCACCTCGAAGGACGGTACCTCCCACTACCGGACCACTGGGGTCGAAAAGGGTGAACTTCTCGGTGGGTTCACAAGAATTTCTATGCCTCAGAATCTCTTTTGGCCCCTTGTGGTTACCTCAAAGGATGACACCTCCGCCTACTACACCACCGGGGTCGAACTGGTGATCTTCTAGGTGGCTTCACCAAATTTTCAAAATTTTAAGTTCGATTTCCACTTGGGAGGGGTCCACAAATTCGTGCAAATTCGGGGCCATTTCCAATTTGAGCAAATCTGTCCGAATTTGAGCCTGCATCCCTACCTGAAGGACGCCAGCAGTCCTGGAAAAGAGAATCGGCCTCAACACTTACAACATCTGCACCAAATGCAGCCCCAATCAAGGCCGCCCAAAACTCTGACCTCAAGAGTCGATTGACGGACCTCACTGGCGCACACATTCACCTGAGATACACCCATGAAAAGCTATCAGCTGAGGATGATGCCGAGGAAAATGACACCTCTGATTGATTGGATCTTTTGGCATCGCCCCAAGCCTGGCTCAGGCGCTCCAGAGGCTGGCGGTGCTGGCAGTCGCGCGCGCCCCCTCTTGGTGCCAGAGTAAAAACAAAAGATAGGTAAAACACGACGAGAAAAGTTTCTAAATAGCTGAAATTAAAGCTAAGTAGCATAAAAAACTTCTAGGCAAAAAAGTGCGCTGCAAAACGCGTTCAAACGGAAACGAAATTGTTTTGACCGTAAATAGGTGAATAGTTGACGCTGTAAGCACCGTAATGATCGTAGGACTATAACGCCGTGTCGCTCGTTGTGCTACGTGCCGTGTGTGCAAAAAAAACCTGTCGCCAGCAGCGCGTAACAGTTGAAGAAAATGTTTTCTACCTCGCCGCGTTACCACTCCTTGTTCCCTCTCCTTTTCTTTCTTCTCCATGTACGTTCCTTCCCTTTCCCGTCCCCCCCCCCTCTCCTCCCTTCCGTCAGTTTAGGCGAAGGGCCCTGGGGAAAATGTGGTCAACCCCTAGCAAATTGAAAGAGTACCACCACCAACAACAACACCAACAACAACAATAAAAGAAGAAAGACAGGGGCACCAACAACGACACCAGATCGTCATGAACGGCGGGTAACAAGTAACTTGACAATGGTTACATGGTCTTGTTGCTCCCGGGTGTGTTGGGTTGTGTATGATTTTATTTTTCAAAAAAAAAGAGGGAAAAACATTTTTGCGGGTTTCGCAGGGGTTTTTAAGAGAAGGAAGACACAACAAGCACAAGCGGCAACGAAAAAACGCGGCAGAGCGCGACAGCACAGCACCAGACGGCAGCAGAGCACCACAGGACACAGCACAGGGGAGCAGGACACCGCGGCAAGCCACACAGCACCACAGGGCAGCGGGTTACGCGGCCAGACAAGGAGACCCATGCCGCAACACACCACCAGGAGACAGCATTGGACTGCCAGACCCAGCAACGAACACCCAGAAACAATAGGCAGCAACACACGGCATCAGCTAGCGCCACAGAGGCAAGGGATCACCGCACGGGAAGAAACCACGCAGGCAGCACAGCACAGCACTGCACAAGAGGCGCCAAAAAACACGGCACAAGGACAGACAACACAACACACCGCCCGCTGCACAGCACAGCAACACAGGCCGGCGCCAAAGGGGAGAGGTGCGACAGAAGCGCCGCGACCAAGCAAAGAACACAGCACAGAACAACCAGGCACACCACGGCACGACACAACACCAGACGGCACAGCGCAGCAGAAAACACGACAAAGCGACCCCACAAGGCAAGACACGCCACGGCCGGCCACCACACAGACACAACCAGCCAGGAGTACCACAGAAACGCAAGGAACAACACCGAAGAAAGCAGGACAGCACAAAACAACGCACGACAGCAACAAAACAACAAAAACAACAGAACCAGACACAGCACAACAATGCGCCGGACAGCATGGAGCAAGAACCCCAACCCAACGCAAGCAGAGCACCAAACAAAGCGCAAAGCAACGCAACACGGCACTGCGCCGAAAAGCACGACACACGGAGCACCGCCAAAAAAAACCAGAGCAGCAAACAACAACACGAGACAGCGAGGGACCAAAAGGAGGCGAGCGCAGCACATCAAAACACCAGGGAAGATGCAAAACAGGCCACATCAAAGACCAGCACGCCACACAACAACACAGAGGTCACCTCAGAACACCGCGCACCACAACCGCTGGGGGGCGTGTGTGGGGGGGGGGCATTACAACCACACAGCCCGCCCCAAGCAGACCACCACCCGGCCAGACAGGAACACGGAAAAACACAACAACACAGGACCGCTGGAAAAGAAAAAAGAGCGGGGGCGGGAGCAGAAGAAAGGCGCCAAAGCTCTGGGCAGCAAGGGCCGGCAACGCAAAGGGCGCCAAAAGAAACGGGAAGGAGAGCCGAGCAACGGGTTGAGGAGACCCACACAGCAAACACCGAGGCGGGGAGGGGGGGGGGGGAGGGGAACAAAAAGCCACGAACGGCAGACAACAAAAGAGGAAAAGGGGGGCGGCGGAAAACAAAGACCACACCAAGGCGGCCGAAGCCGATGGCAAAAACGGCGGGCAGAAAAAGACGAGGGGGGGGAGGGAGGCAGGACCAAAACTGCTGAAGCAGGTCACAACCCTACCCTGACATATTACCCCAAGGGAGCATTATATGGCCCTATATATGGGATATATATGGGATAGGGTATATCATATTGCATTTCCTTGTTAGGAACATAGGATGTCGGATAGATAAGGCAATCTTGGATGTTTAGTAGTTATATCAATTATTTGATGATAGGGTGCATTTCTCATATGTGCATATCAGGTATTTCAGGGGCGATGTGTATCATATCTGTTTGCAGGATACTATTCAGTCAACACTATCATTATGTCTTCTGTGCCAAGCAATGTTGCTGCCCATGCCACTGCGACCTCTGCTCCTGACCACTCGGTCTGGTTTCATGGTAGCAGAGGAGAAAATCTTTCGTCTCTGTTGGGCTTTGGCATCGCGGAAAGCAATCGGTCCAAGACATCGTGGACCAAATTCAAATTAAAATCTCTTCCCCGGGAGGGATAGCTGAGGGTATCCAGGTCCACACTCTAAGGACCTCCTTGGCCCTGACCCCATCGACCGGGCAGGGGCCGCAAAAACGGGCCAAGCCCAAAGTGGCTACAAATCCTAAGTTTCCGAAATCCCCGAATGTTCCCATCGGGGCCCCCCATCCTCGAGATCCAGCTGGTGTACCTGGGATGGTTGGGGGGGAAATAGACGGCCACCCTCAGAGAGCGATAAGAGGACCACAAATGCCTATTACGGGCTCGGGAACCGTTATTAGCGCCGAGAGTTGGGCAATAATCGACTCATTTACTGGGGTGATCGAGCGTACGAACGCTGCACTTACACGCACTGCCGACTGGGGTACGATGGCTTCGCTAATAGGGCCCATCGTGGTCGACTCTGGCACTCCTCCGTCGCTAGGGGGGTTGCCAGAGCCTCAGGTCAGAAAGAACCTGTTTGCGGCAAGGCCCATCAGCCCTAATGTTGACCAACTCGACGCTGAAAACCGTCGAGTCCTTGCGCTCACGCCTGATCCCCATGGCCATCTGGGTCCGGCTCAAGAGGCCGTGGCCCTGATCCAGCAAGCCCTGTGGGGGACTAGGCAGAACCCCACTATGGTGGAATCGTCGCCCACTCAAATGAGTGGATCGCGGCGGTTTCCCTCCCTGGTGGAGGAATCTCCTGCCTTGGGAGCGTATCCCAGTCCCCAAAGCAGATCCAGGCTAAATCCTACGATCATCGAGGAATCCTCCACCCAAATCGAGGAGGATGAGTGTGACCAGTGGTTCCCCCTGGCGCTGGAACAGGGGAACAACGATGAGGATGAGGAGATTGGAGTGCTGGAACGTCATGAACTCCATCATTCCGCTATTTCCGTTGCCTCGTCGCCTGCACCTCTTGAACCTATCTCAGAGACCAGGGATCGCCCCAAGCTTGTGGCAGAATCCCCGGCTCCCCGCTACATCATGGTGGAGGACTCTCCGGCCCCTCAGTTTATTGTCGTGGAAGATTCCCCGGTGCCTATGAGCGGCGTCAAAAACGCCCGTGTCTCCGGAGCCTACGGAGGACCGGGCCGGTACCACATCTCCAGTGCCTATGAGTGGCACGAAAGATCACCCATCCCTAGTGGATGATTCTCCGGCAATGCCGAAGGTCAACAATCTGTGCTGGGGGAGACGGAATCCGGTGGAGGGAGGTTCAGCAACCCTCCCAATAAACTTGGTCTCTCCCACCACAACTACGTTTCCTACGGAGGACCCCCAACTGCCCTTTTGGAAGGGGGATCCACAGGTTGCAACGGGATCGGAGCTCGTTTTTGCTTTCCATCCCAGAACCCAATCACCTATGGTGGTTCATGAGTCACCACAATATATTGTGGTGGACGAGTCCCCACGGTATGCTCTCCAAGACACCGTGTGGGTGGAGCGGCACCACAAGGATGTCCTGTCAAGGCATCGGCAGGCGTCTTGGTATGTGCCGGGGGTAATCGTGCGGAAGGTCGGGCAGGATGTGTATGCGGTTCGTGTGGGGGATAACAAGATCCTGGACCGCGACCATACCCAGCTTCGTCCCCGAGCACCAGACCCCAGCAGACGTCCCGTCACCTTCGAGTTCACGGCCGGCGATGTGGACTCGGACGACGAGGGTGAGGACGACGACTTCACCGCTGAGAAGATCCTGGCGGACAAGCCGGACCCGGGGACGCCTGGGGGGAGGCTTTATAAAGTCCGTTGGAAGGAATGCGCCGCATCCAGGGATTCGTGGGAGCCTCCGAGCAGTTTCGTGCCGAGGTATACCACGGTCTGGATGGACTATCTGAAGAAAAAGAATATTTCTTTGAATGTCAAGGACGTGTTGGTCCATTTTGTTGCTGCTGTAGCACCGTAATGGATTCCCTTTGGCATTTTTGTTTGTTTCTGTGCTTGGGAGACAGGTGAGGGTGTTCATCCGGGCATCTTTGGGCCTTGATTGGCCATCTACCCCCTTCACTCGATCTCCACATATATATTTCATTGTGGTATACTTATTTAGGTCGACCGACGACGTTTCTCTATCTTTGATCCCCTTGGTCCATGTTGTAGATCAAGAGGAGACCGGATATGGCGTAGGGCACCGATTATGAGTGTCCTCACCCCTCCCTTGGGGCGTGGGGGACGCCTACGACGTGTGTGGGGCCTCCATATGTCCTTGGGACATGGGGGGGGTGGGTTGGAGCCCATTGGGGTCCTCCCGTCCTCTCTTCAATGACTTCTGAGCGGTAACAACGCTCTGAGAAGGGGGGTGAAGCCGGTTCGGACCCCCGTGGCCATCTTGGGGTCACTTGGGGTGTGTATCTATGTGCCGGCAAGCCGCCATTGGCTGATATCATACTCTCCCATCCACCTGACCCAACCTGATGTGATAGTGTGATAGGTTTGGCCACTCCGGCTATGAGCGGCCATATTCAGTACCGAGGCGCCGCCAGCTGAGATTTATATATCAGAATATCAGGAATCAACAGGGTTTTTTTATCATAATGTTTCCGTAATTTTTCCGCCTTCCGTTCGGATGGTCAATGTATCGGCGACTGTCAGTTGGCTCGCGATTTTGCGGTAACCGATTGGTTAACTGTTATTTCTAGATATTTTGGCGGAAACCCCGATGAAGGGTCAGATTTCATCAGTAAAGGGTTCGTTGCTTCCGCAATTTTCTAAATATGCACTCGAAATTTTAATCTGAATTTTTCGCGTTGTCGAAATTGGATTTTCGACTTCGACATCGCCGCACTTCATTTGGTCTTCTTCGAGTGGTCATACTCCTTTCCCTATGCCCAAATCAGGTTTCCCTTATACTTGCCACCCATTTCACTTGGAGATATAAGGGAAACAAAAGTGAATCGTTGGACCACTTTGAAGGGCCCTATCTATGCGCGAGTGTGAGGAAAGAGAATAACGAAGGTTGCGTTGCAAGCGCCTTGGTCTCAACTTATTTTTAGTAGGGTCCAACACCTCAAGTCGTCATACACACTCATTGTAGCATAGGATCATGGTCAACATGGTAGAAACTTGATTATAACTTGTTGACCATGTGTCCGGACTTGATATCATGACTTTCGAGTGTAGAGCATGAGTCTTGCGGTGGCATAGCATCTTTTCTTAGGTTCCCACGTCCATTTAACCCAAAGTTTTGACCATGGAGGGGCATGGCATACCATGGTGGGAGCCAATTTTAAGGGCTATGTGTGACATGGGTAGTATATGTCTTGATGTGCTCACGCCCATGTTATATATCTTCGTGTGGCCGAAGAGATGGAGAGCCACAGGTGACAAGGGCTTTGCCCATGTCCCAATTGTGGAATTCAAAGCGCTAGACTAAGTCTACCGCGTATGTATTGCTCATGGTATGTTTGGCAAAGAGATCCATGAGTGCACTCCCATTTTCATGGGGCGTGTAGATATGAGTGGCGAAGGTATCTCCATGCGCCCGATTGGGGATCCAAGTGGCGGAATTGTTGGCAAATGGTTTCAATCATTTGTGTATTGAACCATGAGCGGATATCATGGGTGAGCATGGAGATATACTATCATGACAACTTTGTATTTGGACATATTTTCATGTTTTTGACCTCAATTTTTGCTCACTTTTGCGTTTTGTGTACTTACCTGGTCAGCAAACAGCAAGAAGCCTATGGAGAGTCGAACCATGGTATGCTGTTCACATGTTGGCATATGCTTTGGAGTTGAACATCACCATATGCCGGATCGCGTACTCCATTTGGCTTGGCGCACAAAGGATTACAAGAATTGGTCTCAAGATCATGGGCTGACTTGGGCAGTGCGTGGCGCCCATATCCGAAGGGGTTTCGAGGGTAAAGTGGGGATGTACATGGGCATTGACCTTTGGTCTCTATCCTCCATGAATACTAGACTTCGATTCCATGCATACTCTGAGCCTTCGGATAAGTGGTAACTTCAATTTTGAGCATATATTTGATATATGGCCAATATGGTGTGAATTGGCAGTTTTTGGTATGTTATGAGTTCAAACTCATGGGGCATATCTCCAAGCCCATTCGACTCCAAGTTCAACCAAGGTTATGTCAGGGTACGGCATGGTCCTGAGTGCTACTCTAGGCCATGACACGCCACCTCTCCTATTGGGCTAGGATGGGGAGGCTTGAGAGTGAACACATTTTTGGGGTTTGTGTAGTGACTGTTGACACATGGCATTTATCCATCTTATTTGACTGGATTCAGGGCATCATGTTGGTGAGTCAAGGGAAGGTCTTGAGTCCAGGGAATGAGGGGTCTAGGGCTGTGATTGTGTAAATTTCCATCCTTCCCCAACTCTGCTTTATTTGTGTTCATATGCCAATTTCAGGGCTTTCTTCTTTGGTGCAATTCTTGTACATGCCCCCCACCGTGGGACGAACGGTGTGCTGAACGGAAGCCCGCAGTGTGGATTGGATTGTGGATCGGGTTATTGCTGTATTTGTGGGATCTGATTGCTGTTCAGGGTTGGAGGAGGATTGGATTTTCTATATTTTTGGTTTTGGACCCTGGATTTTGATAAATGCAATCGTTGATCAGGAGCAAGTCAGCAGGGGTGACAGGCGGAAGGGGCAAAGCGGGGGCCGGTCCTGGTAGGGACCTTCTTTATGATAGCAGAGGCGTACCTGCTGCCCCTACCTACCGCCGACCCAGGGACTTGGGCCCCTATGAGCCCTGCCCAAGTACGCCCCAGGTGCGTATTGTGGACTCGGTGGAGACCACGCCGGAGATTGGAGCCAGAGAAGAGCCGAGACGCTCAGGAGCATGGGGAACTCCGGAAGTTGAAGCCCGAAGAGGAATACGACGTTCGGGAAGAGGAGGACTTGACATGGAGGACCTGGTCTCCATGTGTGAGCGTCGCTGCCGAAAGGCATGCAACCTCCGCTCCGCCGCGGAGGACTCTGAGGAGACCTGCCATTCAGGCAGCAGTGGAGGACGGGCCCGGCGCTACCGGAAGCGCGGGTCACCCAAGCCCGCGGCAGGGGACGCCGGGGCTATGGATACGGACCCCAGCCCGGTCAGGCTGTGGGACTCCGAGGGGCACTCTGAGGGCTTCGGACAGCCTATGAGCAACCTTCGGAGTCGGAGGAGACGGCCAGACCGCCCACCAGGGCGCATACGGCCCCCGATCCCGCCCTGAAGCACGACGCCGAGGGCTTGGAGAGGTCAGCCAGGGCCAGGACGGCACCTGTGCCCCGGCACACGAGACCAGAGATGGACGCCATAGGCATACGCCCATGGGCGATGAGTCTGAGGCGCCGGGAACCGCGGGATGCGCTGGATCAGGTAGAAAGTACGCTGAGTGCCACTGCGAGCACATGTCCTTCCTCATGGGCAAGTACCCAAAGATGGGGATGGACGCCATCGTGCATCGCCTCGACAGCCTGGACAATGCGAAGGACGGCCTAGAGGAGGACGTCGCCGGGATCCTGGATGACCAGTCGGCCGTGGAGAGAGACATGAAGGAGCTGCGAGCGGACCGGGACCGGTACCGGGAGAATCTGGAGCTGGCCCTGGAGAAGCAGCAGCGAGTGGTGGACAGCCTCCTCCACCTTGTGGAGGACATGTCGGGACGCCTGAAAAGGCTAGAGGAGCTACAGCCCCTCGCCTCGGGTCCAGAGCTCCCGGCAAAGCCAGCAGCGGCAGAGCTGGTGGAGCGGGTTAAGACCCTCCGGAGCGCCATGGATAAACCCATGGGCGGCCCGGCAGAGGCACCCTACGCGCCTCCGCGTGTTGACCCGGGTGCGCTGCCGTTTGTTCCCATGTTCAGCAAATCCACAATGCTCGGGGAACACACGGCACCGGCTGGGTCCATGCGGGAAGGGCACGTAACCACGGACCCGAGGAGCCTGACGGTACAGATGTCCCATGCCGCCCAGGATCTACCGATCACTACGACTGCTCATGCAGTTTATGCGGAAGAGGAGATCCAGAGCCAGACCATGCAGGGGCGAACCATGGGAAGCGCCGACGGACATGGTCGAGGTCATCCAGGTGGAAACCTGTGGGCGAAGGACCCCAATACGGGGATATGGACGGCCGATGGAGCAAGTCCTTCCCGCATTCCAAACCCCATGGGTTCAGGCCCAACTGGACCGCACTCCATGGAGGAGAGGGATGTACGGGGAGTGTACTCACACCCCCCGGCCACAGGTGGTATCCGTCTCGGTGGAGTGGTGGCTGGGGACGTCGGAGACGCCATCAGGATTGACGACCTCAGGGGAATCTAAATCCCCTACTACGATGGCAACCCCTCCAACCTGGATGACTTCATCCTGGATTGGGAGGACTTCGCCGAGGAGGTCGTCGGCGAGATGCGGGGAGCGCCGCGGGACAAGTGGGTATGTCGGACATTCACACACCGGCTGGCGCAGGACCTGAAGGAGGAGCTGCGGGATCAGATCCGGGAAGGATTGATCCATACGGAGCAGACCTGCCTCCAGTGGTTGGAGGATGAGGAGCGGGTGGACGCTCCGAACCAGAAGCTGGAGGACTTGTGGTCCATCCCGCTGCAGCTGGACTGCGGTGAGTTGCGGGTCCGGGAGTGGAACCGGTACCTGTGGAAGTACCGACGGAGCCTTCAAGCTGGTTGAGGACTGGAACGAGTCCAGCGAGATCGGTCACCTGCTGAAGGACGTTCTGCCCAGCCACTGGAAGAGGAGAGTGGAGGACGAGGAAAAGAAGAGAGCGAAGAAGCGCGTGGTGGTGAGGATCATGGCGGCGGAGGATACAAATGCGGGTATCATGGAGTTCTTCAGGAGGAACCTGGGCGAGCCCAACCGGATGTTGGGACTGAAGAACGCCGTGTACGTGGAGGTATTTGGCGACATAATGGGGCAGAGGCTGATGCGCCTCAACAACGTGGAGTGGAGGCGCGGAGAGCAGCTGAGGATGCAGGTCATCTTCGCCCGCATGAGCCGGGACAAGATCGTGGAGTTCATCACGGTGGAGCTGAAGCTCAACGCCAAGAACAAGGCCCACGTGCAGGATCGACAAGGCCATGGACAACGAGGCCACCGAGAAGACCGCCATCATCGAGAGATCCAGGAGGACACGGCCCACTCTGCGGAGGATGGTAGCGGAAGTGGCCAAGACTGACGCGTTCCCGTGGGGGGCCTCGCCACGGGACGCTGCGGTGGACACGCACAAGTGAGCAGGCAGGCAAAGCACTACGCTCACAGGGGCATCATTGCGCTCGTGTCATGTGACAAAGCGTTTCAGGATCCTTGCCACTCTGCAACAAGGGAACAAAAGTATGTACAGCAACACATCAGGATATGTACACATGGGGTTAAGACTCCCGGGCATGCCGCCTTCGCACTGGGGATTGCTGTGGCAGTACTGCTGCCCCCACAGCAACCCACGCAGTAGGCGCGCCGCATGGGGGTGGGGCTGCGGCCACGTCTTGCCCGCCTCGTCCCAGTTCACCATCGGTGCTCTCGATGGAGTGGTCCTGGGGTGGTTGTTGAGGTGGATAATGTAGCACTGGACTGGGAGGCGGCCGGTGCTGTTCGGCCGATGGTTGTGGAAGTGGTTGCTGTAGCTGGGAGTGCGGCCTTGCTGGTCGGCCGAAGGTACTCTTCGATGACGGAGTTCTGGTCCCTGCACTTCCTCCACGGACTCGGCGCTGTCGCTGGGCGGCGCTGCGAGCCGCTGCGCTGCGCTGCGAGCTGCGAGCTGCGAGCTGCTGCGCCGCGCTGCTCGGGGTTGGTGGCCCCGAGTGGCACGCGAGGGATGGGTAACCCCGCGGCGGTGAAACGCTTTTGACGCGTTCCCGTGGGGGGCCTGGCCACGGGACGCTGCGGTGGACACGCACAAGTGAGCACGCAGGCAAAGCACTACGCTCACAGGGGCATCATTGCGCTCGTGTCATGTGACAAAGCGTTTCAGGATCCTTGCCACTCTGAAACAAGGGAACAAAAGTATGTACAGCAACACATCAGGATATGTACACATGGGGTTAAGACTGGACTGGGGTAAGGGCATCACAGGACAATAGACACTCAGTCCTAACTCGTATCCCAATCCCAGGTCCGACCCTCTCAGTGGCTGGTGCGGGCGGGGGCTCAAACACAACCCATGCCCTGCTCAGTCCGGACCCTGAAACCCTGCCAATAGGGGGATGTCCCGCGCAGCCACAGGCGATTTCCTAGGGACCAAGGGGCTCCAAGGCCAACTGACAGTGGTTCCCCATGCTCCCCTAACGGCAGGTCCCAACTCTCCTCTGAGCCAGAGATATGGCCCCGCCATTATCCCCTAGGAGTTGGTAGCTGAAAATGGGCTGTTTCAGCCCAAACTGACATTAGCTCAAAAATCTCCAAAATCGACCCCTGGTCCGGACCCGCCAGAGGTAGGGACGAGGCAACTGACCCTATGCCCTTGGAGTTTGAAGTCCGTGGAGCCCTCACCCAACCTGGTTCCATCTGAGGTCCTGGCATCAGGGCACCACGGGTTCGTCAAGTGGGGTCATGATGCCAAAATCACCAAAATTGCAGTCATTCCCACGCGTGGCTCGCCCGGCCTGGGCAAGGCCAATGGCTCACAGGATAGGGGGGAGGACCTAGGACTAATATCTGAGTGTACAACTTAGAAATAGGTCCGGGCTCCTCATGGGCATAGAGATATGGGGCCGCCAATTGACCACACGGGGGGGTGAAATTGGGGTCCCAAAAGGGGGTCATTTTGGCTGCTCGAAATGAGCCAAAATTCGGGGGTGCTCCCAATAGTATATCTCCACGCCGGCTTGGAGATCGGATCCGCCATTCAATACGCAATCTACCGGGAGTCCAACGAAGACTCCCATGACCTTGGCCTACGAAGATCTCCATGCCACTAGGCGTGGTGACAATCTCAAGTGGGTCCACAAATGCCAAAATGGCAAAATTGTCCACACTCACTTTGGGCTAGCACCCTAACGAAGGTTGCTCCGCTTCGCCCACGTGGTGTGTGAACCATGGGGACCAATGTACATATCACCCATGTCATATATGGTGCATTGGTCCATGCGTCCGGCGTGCACGAGGTGGCTGAACATGTTGCACGGCGGGCAGAAAATGTGGAAAGATGCTCAAAATGGCCGAAAATGCGCACACTCATGGTTGGGGCAAATGAGGCACATGCCCGACTTGGACCGGAGTGTGCCATAGGATTGGTATCAAGTCATATGTGTCCAACATATCTTTTGGGCGTCGCCAAACTCCTCCGGTTTCGGGAATGGCAGGGTCGCCAAGTGAGCCCATGATTTGGGATGGTCCCAAATCACCAACATGGCGGCCACGGTACGACAAGCCCAAGAGGAGTTATTCGCCGGGTCCAAGATATGTTGGGCACTGAAGTATGTGCCCTCATAACATACTTGAGTCATGATGTCATTTGGGCGCAACGTTGAGGTACATGGTCGCCACTTGACATCATGACGGGCAAAAAACAGCAATATTGGCGAAAAAAGGCCCAAAAGTGCCTTGAAAGGCGCACAAATATATTTTAATATCTTCGGGTTGGATTGGGTAATCGACCAATCCTTCTAAACACAATGACCTGACACCAATGATCTTCGATTCCACATATGTGCTCCGCTTGGGGCGCTTTGGAAGGTCACGAGGGCTACTTCCCAAGTGGGCACATGAAAATATGGAAAATTGCAAAACACACACCTTGCTCCCAACGCATCGCTTTGGGATCGCCACACAAGCTTTCCTCCACGAAGGTTAGGCTTGCAATTGATCGTGGGGAGTATAAGGAAGGGCCTCGTGCAATATGAGGTCCATTGGTGGATGTATCGCTCTTAGCCAAACCCGCCAAATGGGCACGCAATACAACACATGGCACATACCACATACTGCCCAAAAAGGTAGCTCCCCCCACGATATGTCATGCCCCTCCAAGGGCATAACTTTGTGTCAATCGCTCATAGGAACTCAGAGAAAGTTCCTTTGCAACACCAACACTCGCGCGCTACACTCGAAAGTTATCTTAACGCACGCAATATCATGGCCAAAGAGTTATAACGCAAACTCTACCCTCTGGACCATGATCCATTACGCTAGCGCGCACGTGTGGAGACGCAAGGCGTATAAAGCTTCCTAAATTACGTCAGGAGTATTGTGAATACATCCCATGCTTCCTTATTGCAATTCCTCGCAAGCAGCACGAGATATGACCCTCACAAGTGGTCTCACGAATCAACTTTGTTTTGCCCATATCTCTAAGACAAATGGAGGGCAAGACAAAAGGAAAGTTGATTCGTGCATAGAGAAGCACGTAGGTCCACTCGAAAGAGATCAAACCAAGTGCGGGGATGTCGAAGTTGAAAATCCGATTTCGACATCCTGAAAAATTCGCATTAAGGTTGCGAGTGTACAATGTGAAAATTGCAGATGCATCAATGCAATTCCTGAAGACTTTAGAGTCTTCGTCACGGATTGCGCTAAAATGTCTGTAAATAACAGTTAAACTGGCGGTTACGCTAAAGTCGCGAGCCAACCGCCAGCAGTAAAAACATTGATTATCAAAACGGAATCGTGAAAATTTACGGAAACAATATGAAAATAAAACCCTGTTGATTCCTGATATTCTGATGTGTAAGTCTCAGCAGGCGACGCATCGGTTGCCGATGCGGCCGCTAATAGCTGAAAAGCCCAGATCTCTCACACAAACACGTCTTACCTACATCTGTTGTTAGGGTTAGGTTGCCGAATCGACGGCCGAAGGCGGTGCGGGGCAGATTGGCGTGAAATAGTGAGATACCGGTAAATGGCAGTTTGCCGGTACATGGTAACATGCCCCAAGTGGCCGGAATGCCGTCACGGGGGCTTTACGGCAAGGGACACGCTCCTGCCGGGCTCTCACCGGGCTTCACCGGGCGTCTTCCCCTCCGTACATACCCCACCATGGTCATGGGGTTCTGGGTACCGCTTCACCCCAGTCCTTAGAGCAAACCCTGGGGGGGGCTCGATAACACCCAAGCATGGCAGCGGGTACCCAGGACCATCCCCTGAGGGGAGGAGGGGGTGTCACATCCTCACTTCAGGCTGATTTGCAGGTTAGGCTGCCCGAATCCCACAGTAAGACAGGTACGGTGCTGTAGCTGTGAGTAACTGCAAGTATAGTATCAAGTATCAAGTCCTGGGTCCTGGCGACGATTGTTCGGCATCCAAAGGACCTGTTAACCCATACCAGGCGCACCGGGTGCCGGCTGCTACGGTCACTACCACAGTGGCAGTGGCATACACGGCCATCATAGGCGACACACGACGACCGAGGTGGTCCCACAGGTCGAAAGCGACCACAAAGATCCATCAGGCTACCCCAAGCTTCCCAAGGCCCGCCGGCTGGGGGAGAGTCCCCACAGGTCCTTCCTCGGGCGCACCATGTCCATATCCACGACGCGAGTCCAGAGTGGTACAGCCGAACGAGCTCCTCCTTAAGGGATCGGGCATCAAGGCCGTCTTTTCCCTCGCCCTATTACCACGAAGGCCATACATGGGGGAGTCCCCATGCAGTGTGGGCGGAGGCGTCGACTCCTCAAACCACCAGTTTCCCAGGCAGACTGACCGAGGTCAGGAGCACCGGAGGCCGCCACCCGACTGCAAGTGCGTCTGCGAGTCGGTAGGCTCACACTGGGACTGACAGTGGCGGACCGCTGGGAGTGCATTCAGGCAACTGGGCTTCCCGCCTGGCGCCATCAGGATCTCCACATCATAGCCACTAGGGCACGCGGTATCACGAGCACTCAAACAGAAGAATCTGTACTTAGGTACCGGTCCAGGCTGGACCTTATGTAAGAGCATGTAAACGGCGACTCAAGGCGCCTTCGTATGCCGATTCGCATCCTGTCGGGGGGAAAAACAGTCCATATCTCGGCGATGGACCGACAACACTTAAGATACAGATGCACATATCCTGGGGAATGGAAAAACAGGCAATAAGCGGGGTAATAGGCGTGTAAACACACTCTGGACAGAGCGCCAAACCACGCCCCGGTTAGGATAAGGCATATGCAGGAGGGTGGACAGGAAAACGCCTGAGTTCAGGCCATATATGATCTGCAGACACACAGAGACTGGCCTGCATCCCGCAAATGCCATGGGACCAGACCACACACTCAAAAATCGCAATGCCGATGACAGCGGCATCCGTTGCGCAACGTCGTATGGGCTTCAAGGCCCCAAGAGCTCAGAAAATATGAAGGTCAGTCGCCCTACCTGGTTTCCCAAGGATTCATCAGGGGGGGAGGGACAAAGAGAAGTTGAAGAAAGGGGCCATCCTCCTCTGGATTCAGCAGGGGGGGGGTATATGGCCACTCTGATGGCAGTTCACCGGAAGATGGGAGAGAGCAAGCTTGAACTCCAGGCCTCCGGGTGCCGAGGCGTTCGGACGCTGGGCCAGGATCTTTTCGACAGTATAGTCGTCCTGCTCAGCGTAGTCATCGTCCGAATCAGCCTCATGTGCGGCATAGCTCAGGGACACATGTTGGCCACAAACGTCGGGTTCCCGCACACGGAGTTGACTCTCGTGGCGCTCCCAGAACTGTCCGTGACCTAGCTTGATGCGGTAGGTGTCCTCACCAATCCTGCGGACCACCTCTCCGGGTGTGAACCAGGTCTTGGTGCGGTGGGTGCCCATAGGGCGGGGTCGGATCACCCACATCGGGTCTCCCATCCTGAACTTCTGCGCTGTCGAGCTCGGGGCGGACTTCTGACGCTCAGCATGCTCCTTCTCGAGCTGCTGGCGGATGTCCCGCGCCGTTTGCTCTTGCCGCGCGAAGAATTCTTTGGCGTCCATGGCCATACCATCACCAGACAAGGGAAGTCCCCGACCAAGGGGGTCCCTGCCGAACAGAATCTGGTGAGGGGACAAACCACCCGGAGTGGGGGTGTCATGATGGGCCTTCAGAGCGGGCCACATCTCCTCAAACCAGTTCCGACGCGGATTGGTAATGTGAATCTTGTGCAGCTTCTCGAGCAGCTGCCGTCAGAAAGGTTTATAGTGTTTTCAGCACTGTGTTTTTGCTTCTCCTGCTGCTTGCTGTTGCTGTAGGGTGTCCTGCTGCTTGTTTTTGGAGATGAAAAGCTTTTGTTTATTGAAATACAGTAAGTTCAAGTCAATCCAGGATAGCCCAAGCCAGAAGTGTGCAAGGAGAAGGTAATTCAGGATCAAAGCATGAAGGGCTGCAGTGTAGACAGTGAAAGATGATTGAATATTCACAGAAACTGCAACTCAGGTCAGAAATGAATGCATATTCACAAAGATAGCTGAAATGTTTTGGGAAAAGAGTTAGAAAACTGCCCCATGGTCACTCTCTCTCCATAGTGCCATCTCAGGAGATGTTCACTCTTTGTTTTCGGTCCCATATGTGCTGAGGTGGCAGGGCATGTGGCGATGAGGTCACTGCCATGTCACATGGGGTCTTCCTACTTAGCTAGGCTGACCGGGAATTGAACCCAGGACCCCTCAAAAAGAGGTGCCCAGCCCCCTAGGATGCATACCACTAGGATAGCTAAGAATTCATGGAAAAACATAGATAAATTCATAGGCTCTACCTTAGGTATGTCAGTGCTCAGTCAACTCAGGAAAAGATGAATAGCTTCACATTGAAAGGGGATTAAGGGGTCCACTCCATATCCTGGTTGGGTGTTTGGTTCCATAGGTCAAAATGTGTTATCACCACTTTTGGTGGGACCAATACTAAGATAATAATGCATGGATGCTCAGTACATCTCTAATACAACTAGAGTATGCCTCAAAGCATTGGAAAAGCACTTTTTCTTACTTCCCCCTTGTGCTGTGGTGGCCACCACTGTCGCATTTTAGGAAAAAGGGAATTTTTCTTGGCCATCCTTGGTTTCCACATCTACTTTAAAATACCTACAGTTTCCCTCACACTGAAAAATGGGCGCTGACCATGGCTGGCGCTCTTTTGCTGCTCTGATTGTATCATGTCCTACAGAAGACTCAGCGCTCATGGCGCTGCCGGGGCTCCTCTGGCTTGGTTGGGTTAGTATGGGAGCATGCCAAACATGTGCATATGCATCCCTCCCTCCAAGACGCAGCGTCAACACAACCCAAACGCAAGACACAATATACACACTCGCATGGGTTCTCGTAAACCTGCTGGCGACCTGTGACCTGTCTTAGGGCGAAGGGAGTCTCAAAAGAATTAAATTTGCCCCTTGGTGGGGTCTTGGTTCTGCTCAGTCTCTCCAGGCACCTGCGTTTCGGCCCGAACACGGCCTACTCAGCAAGGCTGCGCGTGGGTATCTGCAGAGGCAGGAATGGGAGAATTATGGACGAATCCACGCAAAAACGAAGCGACGACACCAAAATCCGTCAAATGAGGGCGTAGAATTTTTCTGAAACGACACACCTGAGCAGAATCCAATTGTGCATCAGAAGCACATTTTTATAGAAATTATAGTCATCTCTGGATTTTTAAATCCAGAAATTCATACGCATAAAATGGCGGCGCGCAGGAGCGGCTCCTAGCGAAGCGCCGGAAAATGGAGAAATAATGGAATTATAAACGTATGTCTCACGTAGTCTTGAAAATGACGAGACACACATTAATAAATAAACATACAGATTCCACCCACACTAATAGAAGATTCGAAAATTCAAGAATTCGACAATCAACGAAAAAGACTTCAATGAATCAGGTATAAACTACAGGTATGCTCGTCTCGTATGCCGCATACACATTGCTCGTCTCGTGTCTCCGTGAACGAGTCTTGTAGCAGCGCTAACAACGATAGGACGCGATAGAGGGATTGATTAGAAAGATTGCAGATGATTAGCGGTCAGATCAGGGTGATTAGACATACACGCAAGTGCATAGCAACTTTCTTCGCGTGCGCCCCTCACTTGCTCTCTCTCCCAGCGGTAGGTAAGGTGAGTAAGCCCAGGCGGGGCCACCCCCTGGTGGAGTCGTGATTGGTGAAGAGATGGGCAGGTTTGCCCAACAACGTCGCGCATACTCGTGCATGCACACATGCATTAAAGGGTAGGCCACGCGAAGTGCGCACGGTAAACCTTGTTTAGGCTACCCAGGGGCTCCTCGGTACGTTCTTTAAGAGAACCTGAGGAGTCCCTTAACGCTTGCTTGCTTGACAAGGGTAGCTGGTCTTCCAGCGTGTTTGCGGACAGTGTATTATAGGTCACACTGAGAAGGGTATAATACCTGGAGTGTGGCTTGGTTCCTCCGCCGCAAACGCCCTCTCATTTGCCTTTGTTTTACAGGTGGGCAGGTAGGGCGATTGGTGCAGCAGCCTTTTTTTTTATGCCCTGCTAAACAAGGGCGCAGATCACACAAACAAGTAACTCCGCTCTGCCTGTGGCAGAGCAGGGAGTCCGACTTCATCGACATCTGCGCCTTGCACGCGAGAGCACTCCTTCCCTCCAAGCCCTAGCAGGGGAAACGCGTTGTGGCGTCCCCTGTTAGGCCACAGTTGCTTAGCAGCGCTGTGTTCTCTTGTCATTTCACAGGAGGGTCGCTAGGACCCACGACACCTTTGCCTTCGCAACGCCCAGTAGAGTGTGCGTGTAGGAGTGGTAGTCCTGAGTGGGGGCTTGAGCCAGTTGCCCCAGTGCTCGCCCACCAGGATGGTGCCACTGTAGGGTGTGTAGGACCTGTAGTGCGTGTGTCACTGTCCCACCCGTTTCCTGCAGTTTTAGCAGGGTTGGTGGGCTGTGGCAGTGGTTAGGTCAGTGTTTTGGCCACATAGCAAAACGGCGTTTTCATGCCTTCATAGCTTTTGGCCACCCCTCCCTGTAGTAGACAGATAGGTAGGGAAAACAATACCTGGATTAGTACGCTGGGTATTCCCCAAAGGTTTTGCGCCAGCACAGAAATTGGGCGCATAGGGGAGGGGAGACCGAGGGCGTACCCCGTGGCATCAATAAGCCAACCCTCCAGGTTCAGCAAGGGCGCAGACTTGGGTATAAGTAGGACACCACTTCTGCAGCTTGCTCTCAGGACCTTAGGAATAGCACACTCACACATACGCTTTGGCAGGTAAGGGTAAGGTTCAGTCCCTAGCTTTAGTCTTGGAGGCAAGCGTCTCAGCGAGCCTCAGCAACTCACCAAGGTTGTTCTGGGACAAGTAGTCAACCAGAACTGAGTTTAGGCGTCCCTCAGGTAGAACAAATGCAGAGAAGGGCTCCCAGGTGGCCTCTTCGACTCCAAACCCTTCCCAGAGGGTGAGGAAGCGCCAACCCTGGCGATAGCGGTGGCGTAGGACAGACTTCACCAGGTAGAAGCCCTCCTTAGCCATCTCCTCGGCGTTCATGTCGGGGAGTTCACCTTCAACTTCCATAGGGCTGGCAGCCCCTTGTAGGTCCAGAGCGGCGATTTCCTCGTCGTTCAGCTCCCACTCCTCCCCAATGAGGTCTTCAGGATCATGGTAGCGCTTCAGGTGTTGAGCAGCGCACACCAGGGTCCCCCCTAGACGGGGAGAACACCGCACGGTGATACGGTGTCCATCCACAGATAGGATCTTGTACGGCACGAAGTATGGGTCATCGCTGGTAGAGCGTGGCCAGGCGGGTAGTGGACTGTGGTGCACCAGCACCCAGTCCCCCTCTTGGTAGGTGGCCGGTACACGGTGCTTGTTCTTCTTGTTCCACTGACGCTCCCTCACTCTCTGGAGCATAGCCTTGGCCTTGTCCACCTTCGCTTGTTGCTCTTGGACCCATTCACCCACAGAAGAATGGGTGTCCTCTGGATAGGGAGCATGTAGGAACCATGCCGGGCGCCCCATGAATAGCTCATGTGGCGAGTAGCCAGTGGCTGAACTCTCTTGGGAGTTCATCATCAAGGATATGACGGGGAGTAGTCTCACCCAGTCCCTGGTGCGTTCAGTTTTGCACCATATCCGTACGTTCTCCTTCAGGACGCGGATCTGTCGCTCACATAGGGGGTTGCTCGTGTGCGAGTAGGGAATCCCCGTAGACACCTGGACATTGAGGGATCTCAGGACCCTCTTGTACCAGCCAGTATCTGAGCGTACTCGTACGTCCTCATCGGAGTTGATCTCCTTGGGCGCCCCATAGACACAAAACCACTCCTCCAGGAGTATCTTGATAGTCTTCTCCCCGGTAATGTGCTTGGTACATGGGAACACCCTGGTAAACCTGGTCAACCCACAGGTTACCACGAGGGCGAAGTCATAGCCCCCGAACTTCGGCATCTCCGTGTAGTCCACGTATAGAACACTGTTAGCACAGTGAGGGATGGGCAGGGTCGAGTAGAGACCTCTGTCCCTGATATCCCCTGGTTTACAGGACCTGCACGGGCACTTGTCCACGATAGGCTGGAGGGTTTTCCGCAGTTGGTCGTCAGTCCACGTAGTGTGGAACCACTGCTTGAACAGCCTCAGGGTACGGTCAGCACCCACATGACCACTGGACTCATGGGTCCACTTCAGCAGCGCTGTGACTCGGTCACTAGGTACCACGATGCGGTCCTCGTGCCAGAGGTAGCTCTTGTCCCTCTTCCGCTGGTCCTGGTTGACCAGGAGGGGTTCAAGGCGTTTCTCCAGGCGGGTGTAGATATCCCCAAACTCCTTCAGGTACTTCGATTGTTGGAGTCCATCCAGGGGGCGTATCATGGTCATGTTCAGGTCCAGGTGTACGTCCATACGGCTGAACGCCTCCTTAGCCAGCGCTTCAGACCGGGCACCAATCAGGGCGTCGAAGTTGTTGCGGCTGATGTAGTCGGCGCACTCGTTCTTCACTCCCTGGATATGGTGTACCGTCAGCCGTAGTTGACTGAGGTAGGTCCACCAGCGACGTAGCTTGGCCTTCTCAGGTGGGGGGCCCTTCTGGAAACTGCGGACCGGTTCTTGGTCGCACAGCCAGACCACAGGGTTACTCCCCAACAGTCGTGCTTGTGAGGATAGCACCAGCATACCCGCGAGCAATTCCTGCTCATAGGTGGAGTAGTTCCCCCTGGCCTGGTTCCACTTCCAGTTCCAGTGGCCAAGAGGTACTAGGACCGTCTTGTCGTCAGGGTAGCTGTGCTTGAGGGTTCCATCTCGGTTGAGACCTTCCGTCCCCCATTGGGAAATGGCCGAGTCGAACTCCTCCTTCTCTAGTGCTTGCCATGGGAACAACGTTCCACCACCACCCACATTGCTGGCGTCGGTCACCAGGATAATCTCCCCTTGTGCCCTAGGCACGCCCAAGCACTTAGCGTTGGCTACCTTGTCTTTGAGCTCGTCAAACGCTTGTTGCTCTTGTGGGCCCCAGCGCCAAGTAGTACTCTTCTTGATCAAGTCTGTCAGAACGGCGCTGGTGTAGGTGAAGTTCTTGATGTGGCGGCGATAGAAGTTGCACGCCCCAATGAAACTGCGTACATCATGAAGTCCTATCTTGGGGTCTTCGTGTCGTACCTTGGCATCCATCAGGGGTTTGGCCTTAGAGGCCGCTGCGGTCCACCACCCATAGCCAACGTCAAACCCCAGGTACTGCATGGTCTCCTGCATGAACTCACACTTCTCCAGCTTGAGTCGTGTGTGGTTCTCCTGGCAGACCGCAAAGAACTCACCCATGAGGATTAGGTGATCCTCCTGGGTATTGGTCCCGAGGCATACATTGTCGATGTGAGCCTCCATCTGGGCAGCAGGGGATATGAGCTCCTGCACCTTAGGTCTCCTTCGTAGGATGGACAAGATCTTGTTCATCAGCTCCTGGAATAGAGCGGGTGCGTTAGCCACGCCAAACGGCATGACCTTCCACTTGAACACCCTCCCCTGAGGGGTGATGAAGGCCAGTAGTTCCTGTGCGTTGGGCGTCAGGTCCACTTGCCAGAATCCGCTTCGCTTGTCCATCTTGGTCTTGTAGCGGCAGGAGGCTATCTTCTCTAGGGTAGACTCCATATTGGGAATGGACCCTGAGTGGTTCAACGTCTTCTTGTTCAGCTCTCCGTAGTCCACTACCAACCTTTTGGCTGTAGACCCAGGTTTAGCCACCAGGAAACAGGGGCTGCAGTGTAGGGGGTAGTCCCCGTCCTTGTACTCCAGGACTAGGCCAGCGTCGATACATTCTTGTATCTGTCGCTCAATCTCGTCTGCCTGCTCTTTAGGAGCTGGATAGGGTCTCCTCCGGATCTTGTGACCCACGAACTCGAATTTCAGCTTGAGGTCCATCTGTACCAGCTTGTCACATGAGGCTGGAGGGGGTAGTTCTCCGAACACCTCCAGATAGGTCCTTATCAGCTTCTGTACCCGCGGGTCCAATATCTTGATCTTGTCCTCCATGTCCTCGTCAGAGTGTAAGTTGCTTGCCCCCTGAGTAATAGACGTCGGGAGGTGGTCCTCCACCGACTCTTCGCCCGTGGTAGTATCCTTCAGCCCTTGGTAGGCATATAGAAGGTCTTGTTCAACCATCTCCGATGGACGATGGCAACATAGGCACGCTCGAGGGGGTTCACATACACATTCCTCCGAGAGGTCGTCCTCCTCTGGGGTCCTCACATGGGCGCCCCACACGCTCTTCATGAGCTTGAGATCTACCTCCCTTTGCCAGGTGGTGATCTTCTGTTCAAGGTCCTCCTTCAGTTGGGATAGGTCTCCCATACGTCCTTGCTTCAGTGGCCATGAACTGCGGGTAGGCTTCGCGTAGCATAGCTTTTTCGCCACCAACTTCCTCTTGGAATCCACATACTCCCTGAGCCTGGATCGAGGGTCCAGCTCCTCATCCACGGGGTCTTCCACCCTCATGGAGAGTAAGGGTTTTAGTGGGGCGACGTACTCGGCGTTCTCCACTTCCTCCACACAGGTCTGCACGAAGAAGTCGTCGTTCTCAGTTTCGTCTTCCGAGTGGATAGAGCTAGGTAGCTCAGATAGTCCACACTCAGAGACTCCATCAGGAACAGGTACATGACAGGGAGAGTTGGGGGCGTTGGTGTCAGTCACGACGTACTCATCTCCTCCGGGTGTAGTCTCAACAGCATCTTGAGGTCGTAGGCGATCCTTCAAGTCACCCAAGGCGAGTCCATCGCTTTCTCGTTGTATAGTCTGGACCAGAGTCGGGTCCAGGTCCTCCCAGGGGATGGTGGTAAGACTTCTGTCCACCACGCTGAGCATACTCCCCCATCCGGGCTTCCCAATAGGCGTCTTGCGTCCCAGAGGCACGTAGATGGCCTCATCAGGCAAACGAACAGAGCTGATAGTCAGCCTGTCCAGGAGGTTTCGCCAGTACTCGTTGCCCCCATGGGCTCCCCAATCGGGGGAACACAGGACCATACGGGAACGTTCCAAGGCCACCTTGGTCAGCACCTTCCCCAGTTCACTGAATCTGGGGTTCCCGTAGGCCATCCCGAAAGAGGGCCAGTAAAATTTGTAGCTGCAGTTCTTCCCCTTGCTGCAGTATAGGTCCAGTACATGCTGCTTGTCGCTGGCGAACAGCTCCACACTCAGGTCTTCTCGAGAGTAACCCAACTCCTTCAGACCTTGGTCTAGGACTTCCCCCAATAGTTGATAGTCCTCAGTTTGGGAGGCCGCCATCATGTTCGAGGGCTCGTCCTTCGATAGTCTCAGGTAACTCGAGGTATGTTCCGACTGCTCCAGTGGCACAGACTCTCTGCCACTGCCGTGGTCCACGTAGAGGGAGTAGGGCGCTTGCAGCGTCAGGGATTGTATCTGGGAGTGCTGTACGAAGAAGTCAGTACCCAGTACAAAGTCGAAGGCCTCAGTGTCCATCACATAGAACCGATGGGCGATAGTTCGAGAGCCCATAGGTACCTCCACTTCACAGTCCCCGCAGCTGTGCACCACATGTCCACCCCCCATGCGTATCGCGGCGGTGGTCATGGTGTTCTTCAGGCTCCCACAAGGTAAATTTTTCTTGGCCACTATAGATATTGTGGCGCCAGTATCCAGTACCCCCAGGGTATTCGCGTCCCCCTAGTCGAATACGTACCCAAAACACCAGGTCTTGGGTGCCACCAGAGCGTCCCCGTCAGAATTCCGCGGGACAGGTCACCTCGAACCCCTTGTTCCGCAATTTGCGGGCCATCCTCATGAAACGGCTCCTCTTCTTAGCGTTGCCGTCATCACCACCTTCATGCTCACGTTTGGCTCCTTGTTCTTGCTGGGCCTGCGTCTGTGAGCGTGTGGTAGGTCCAGACTGCCCTCCAGAGGGCTCGGAGTTCCCCCCTGGATTAGGGTTAAGGTTGCCTCCGTTCTTGTCCTTGTTCTTGTTGTCGGGCTGGCGGTTAGCGCCTCCTCCTCGTCCACCTTGACCCTTGTCTTGTCCACCTTGGCCACGTCCTTTAGACTTGCCCTCGCCGGAGTCGTTGCCTTTGGCCTTGCCTCCACCTTTGCCTGAGCCTTTGCCAGGATCTTCCCCCTTAAGCTTCGCCGATAGGCGTTGCTTATGGTAGCACTCGTCCTCGTAGTGCTTCCGCTTACCGCAGAATGCACACGTGATGGTGCAGCGGTAATGATCCGGCAGCTTTGCTTTGGCGCCGGTGTTCTTCTCCTGCTGCTTCCCCTGGACGACGAAGCAGTCTCGCTGCTCGCAGTCAGAGGCGTGCTGCAGGTGGCCCTGCTCATCTCCTGCATCACACCAGAATAGCTCCTTCAAGTTCTCCATGGTACGGGCGTGGGCGTGTTTGGGGGTAGTCCCCTGTCCAGGTCAGGACCCTTGGTACCCTTTGCCTCCAGAACCTCCACCACCAGGACGGTAGTTGTTCAGGTGCTGGTCGCTCTCCTTCTCCAGCGCCATCTTCAGGAGCAGCACGCATAGATCCTCGTAGTGGAGGGATCTAGCCTTGCGCTCAGCCGTCAAACGGCACTCGTCCCATAGCTCTCGGGGGAGCTTGGCCACCAACCAGAATAGCAGGTCGTTGCTGCTGTAGGAGCCGGGCGTCAGTCGTCCAGCCCAGTGATCCAGATCAGCCAACAGCTCAGATACCCTGCCAGGCTTGGGGTTGTTGGGCAGCACGGGTAGGTTCTGGATCTCGACCCTGATGGAGAGGTCGGTCTCGTAGGTCGGGTACTGCCTCTCCAGGGCAACCAACACATCGGCAAAGGTGGCGGAGTTAGTCACGATCTGCCTGACCTGCTTCTCCAGGTACTTGGTCTTGCAGCACTGCAGGAGCAATTCGCACTTCACTCGCCCACTAGCGTGGGTTTGGCCGGTCAATCGTAAGAACCGACCAAAGTTCTCAGCGAACTCGCTGAGGTCCTTGCCTGTGAACTCAGGCAGGTTCACCACTATCTTGGAGGTGGCAATAGCCTTCGCCTCCTGAGCTCGGCGTCCTTCAGGGCGTCGGGTCTTCTTCTTCTTCTTCTTCTTCTTCTTACCCTTGGGGTCCTCGGGGTCCTCAGGGTCATCGTCATCTGAGGGCGAAGAAGAATCCATCGACGGCGGCTCGTCGTCCGAGGGGTCTCCGCCTAGATCACTGGAGCCATAAGGCTCCACGTCCACCATAGCCCTTAAGGCTGTCAGCCCCAGCCGGTCCAGCTCGGCCCTCGTCCAGTTCGTCACGTGGCTGTAGGGCGGCTGGGCCGTTCTCGGCACGAAGGGACTTCTCGGAATAGCTGCAGGCGTCGGCATCGGTCTGCTCCTCAGGCTCCCCAGGGTATTTGTCAACCCTGCCGTCAGGTGGTTAGCCTGTACTCGGTGGGGTGACATTCCGACCGAGATAGGTGACGTTTGGGGCGGGATCATCAGGGGCTCCAGCTTCTCACGGATCTCTTGTGTGAGGTCGCCCACGATTTTTGAAGTGGCTCCTCGGAGCACCTCATTGTTCTCCGACCGCGTCAGGGACCTGTTGGAGGATCTTCCCGATCCTCTACTCCTGCCTCCAAGAGACTCTGGTCCTCTCCTCAACCCACTCAAGGGTGCGTACCCAGGTGCATACCCAGGAGCATACCCAGGAACATCCATATAGGTTCCAGTAGCGTGTAGTGGATGGGGATAGTCAGCCGCATACCATCGCGGCGCAGAGCTGGAAGCCACCGGCTCACTGGCAGTAGTTGCCTCATGGAGCGCAGTGGTAGGTGGGCCCATACCATAGGGGGGGTAGGGAGGCATTCCAGTAAAGCCTGTGCCCTCTGCCATAGGCGGGTTGGTTGAGGAAGTGGATGTTGCAGCGACTGGGAGTGTGGTGGTCATAGGAGAGGGTGATGCGTGGAGGCCAGAAGCGCTTGGTGCGCCTTCGAAGGTAGGGACCTTAGTCAGGTCTTGCCCTTGCTCCTCTCCTTCGTCTGCTCCTTCTCCAGCATCCTTCTCGCTCTCACTTCTCTTCCTCTTTACAGGCTGAGTGACCACGACCACCTCTTCGACGGACAGGGCCCCGAAGGCCGTCTGGAGTCCATCCAGGGAGTCCTCAGCCGCATCCACTGGCCCATGTAAGGGCTCCGCCGAAGGTACAGCGCCAGGTGCCAGCCTTGCCGGTGCCTCAGGCGCTGGAGCTGTCTTCACGTCAGCGTCCTCCTTTCCTGGCTCCATCTTCTTTCACCCTTCTGCTTATGTTTGCCCGTACTCGGCGCACTGGATGTACGGCACGGGGTTGCTGCCGGTGCGCAGAGACAGGCTGCCTCTTGCTACCAGAAAGGTTTATAGTGTTTTCAGCACTGTTGTTTTGCTTCTCCTGCTGCTTGCTGTTGCTGTAGGGTGTCCTGCTGCTTGTTTTGGGAGATGAAACGCTTTTGTTTATTGAAATACAGTAAGTCCAAGTCAATCCAGGATAGCCCAAGCCAGAAGTGTGCAAGGAGAAGGTAATTCAGGATCAAAGCATGAAGGGCTGCAGTGTAGACAGTGAAAGATGATTGAATATTCACAGAAACTGCAACTCAGGTCAGAAATGAATGCATATTCACAAAGATAGCTGAAATGTTTTGGGAAAAGAGTTAGAAAACTGCCCCATGGTCACTCTCTCTCCATAGTGCCATCTCAGGAGATGTGCACTCTTTGTTTTGGGTCCCATATGTGCTGAGGTGGCAGGGCATGTGGCGATGAGGTCACTGCCATGTCACATGGGGTCTTCCTACTTAGCTAGGCTGACCGGGAATTGAACCCAGGACCTCTCAAAAAGAGGTGCCCAGCCCCCTAGGGTGCATACCACTAGGATAGCTAAGAATTCATGGAAAAACATAGATAAATTCATAGGCTCTACCTTAGGTATGTCAGTGCTCAGTCAACTCAGGAAAAGATGAATAGCTTCACATTGAAAGGGGATTAAGGGGTCCACTCCATATCCTGATTGGGTGTTTGGTTCCATAGGTCAAAATGTGTTATCACCACTTTTGGTGGGACCAATAGTAAGATAAAAATGCATGGATGCTCAGTGCATCTCTAATACAACTAGAGTATGCCTCAAAGCAATGGAAAACCACTTTTTCTTACTCCGTCCAGCCACTTCAGCACGGCCGTTAGACCGGCTGAGATAGGCGACGCTCTTGGCATGACGTATTCCCATGAGGGAACACATAGCCTTGAACCAGCCACCAGTAAACTGGGGCCCTCGGTCACTGCAAATGGTGCGGGGGATGTCAAAGACGGTCAGCCAATGACGAATCATCATGACTGCCACTTCCTTGGCAAGCAACCCCTTTTTGCGTGCCGGAACGGCTACTACGTAGCCACTGTGGCGATCCACACAAAGAACCACACAGTCAAAGGTCTCCTTGCCAATGTGCACTTCGGGCATGGAGAAGACGTCCATGGCCACGCTCTCCATGGGCTGGTCAGGAACCGGGGTCCATTGGGCTTCCCCCTTGACGTTCCGGTTATCGGGATTGCAGGCCTGACAGACCGAGCAACCCTTCCTGACCTTCTTGATGGCGGTGTAGAGATTGATCTGGTCGATCTCGAACCGGCGCTGCATGTCCAGGGCTTGCTTCTTGACCCCTGGGTGCATCATGTGGTGGTGCCAAGCCTCGCACAGCTCGAGCACCCGGGACTCCGGTACTAGCCGCTTAGCATTTCGGTAGAGCTTGCCATCTTCCTCAGTCAGCCCCTTTGGCCACTTCTGCCCGTTATCAGGGTCGGTCACAGCCCTATACTCGGCCGGAAAGGCCTCGGACTTAGCGTAGTCGTCGGTCCAGTCGTCCTGGAGGCAAGACTCAGGGAAGAGGTGCTTGTCGGACTCGGCTCCATCAGGGGCGAGTACTCTGACCGCTCTGCCCATCCTCGTTCCGGGGGGGGAATCCGCAGCCATGACGACGAAGCATTTAACACCCTCCTCCTCCATCAGGCGCTCCAGTTCAATGATCCTCTTGGCTTCAGCGGTCTCAGCCTCATCGCCATGGGCAGAGATATCCGTCATGCCCTTGCTGGCGGGATAGGCCCACCTACTGAGACAGTCCGCCACGGTGTTGTCCTTACCGGGAATATACACAACCGTGAGGTCGAACTTGGCCAAGGTCTCATGCCATCTTGCCCGTCGGGACGCGGGACCTGAGGGGGTGTCCACGTGCTCCTTGTGCCACGACTGCAGACTCTGATGGTCGGTGCAGACGGTGACGGGATGGAGGGCTATGTACCCAGCCCATTTCCTGAGAGCCATGACGATGGCATACGCCTCCTTTTCTCGGGGCGTCCACGTCCCCCTCTGGCCTTCCGCCAGGACTCGGCTCATGAAGGCTACGGGCACGTGCCTCCCATCGTCAAGCACTTGCTCCAACACAGCGCCAACGGCGTAGTCGGAAGCGTCGGTGCGCGGGACGAACCCTCGGTCAGGATCCACGAGGTGCAGACCCACTGCGGATAGCAGCGCCTGCTTCATCCCCTCAAAGGCACGGTCGGACTCTTCAGTCCAGACCAGAGCCTTCTTGGACCCCTTTTTGGTCTCCTCCCGGTTGCCCTTGAGCATGGTCGTCATGGGGGCTGCATACTCGGCATACATTTTGATATACCCCGAGTAGTAGTTGCAGAACTCCAGATACGCCCGTAGCTCAGAGACCGTTTTGGGCTTTTCCCAGTGCTTGACCGCAGCCACCTTGCCAGGTATGGGCTTGCGCTGCCCGTTCCCAACTACGTGGCCAGCGAAGACCACCTTGCTTACCGCAATGGTGGCCTTGTCACTGCCGCCCGTGAGTTTGTGCCGAACCAGAAGGTCCAGCACTCGAGTGACGTCCCCCTCATGTGCCTCCAGGAGCTCCTCGTAGCTCATACTGGGGTCCCCGGACGCGATGATCACGTCGTCCACGAAGGGGTCCGCACAGTCACGCACCGGCTCAAGCAGGTTCTCCAGCATCCGCTGAAAAGCCGCATTGCCGTTGGTAACGCCCATTGGCATCACCTTCCACTGGAGAGGTCCAAGTGGGGTGCTCATGGCTGTGCAGGCACAGGACTCCTCGGCGAGAGGCATCTGATGATAACCATGTTTCAGGTCAATCACCGTGAAGATCCTCCGCCGGTGTTGTTTTTGCAGCATGTCCTCAATGAGGGGCAGCGTATAGCTGTCATGCTGCGTTTGGGCGTTTAGGCCGCGGTAGTCGACCACGAGCCGCCATTCACCGGCCACCTTCTTGGGGACAACGAAGCACGGAGAGGCCCATTCGGAGTGGCACGGCTCGAGCCAGCGTCTCTCGATGAAGTCACGGAGGATCTTCTCCATGGCCTCCTTCCTCTCGCCCCTCAGGGCAAACTCCCGGTGCCGATACACACGGGGGTCCTGCTTCAGTCGTATCTTGGCCTCGCCATACGGTCCACGCACCGGTGGGGGAAACACAGGCTTTCCGCTGAGGAAGGTATCACCATACTTCTGCTTCAGCCTGGCCCTTAATGCCTGGATCTTGGGGCAATCATCGGACTCCGCCTTGGCTTTTCCGGGCACCTGGACCACTGAACTTACTTGAGGGGTAGCGACCCCGCTCGGTTTCGGCTCAGGTGGTCCTTCCAGGTGGCCCAAAGGGCCATCTCTGGTCTTGCCTCGGAATAGGTCGCCGTAGGTGGGTGGGTTACCGCCGATTGGCTCGTCCTGGCTGGACAGGTGGTCCAGTACCCTCCTTACGAAGGTATCTCCATCATAGGAACCAAAGACGATCGAGTCCACTTCCCACCAGGCTTTGTTCTGGCCTTTGCCCTCACGCTGGCTTCCCCAGTCCTGAAGAGGGTTGATCCATATACCCCTGAACCAGATCCAACTCCTCTTCCGTGAGGGGGTCTTCCGATTCTCCGATGTCAACAGGGGAAACCGCGAAGGATTGCCGCCATGGCTCCGCTACGATGCGGTTGACACACACGAAATCCGTGGTGTCGGCCTGATCAAGGACCCCATCCACATAGTGGAATTCCGTTCGCCATCTCTGGGGTGGCATGGGCTGTCCCTTAGCGTCCTGATAGACGCTCTCTCCAGCCGGTAGGACGACCTTGTTTAAGGTCATGTTGGTCAATGAGACTACCCAACGTCGGGTACTTTCCTCCTCGGTGCATCCCATAGGAACAACCAGCACTGCCTTGGAGCGGTCCTTGCGGATCTTCGCTACCGCCCTTGGAATGTCCCATCGAGGGCAATGGATCCACATCAAGCCCTGATGCGGACCCCAGTACTTCTTCCACGCGGAGTCCTGGGCGCTCCAGTACTTCCCACAAACCCGAAGATGGGCGGAGGTTCCTGAAGAGAACGCATCCAGGGCCAGATCCGAAGCTCCCCGGTCCGCAACCACTCGGCTCGCCACTTCCGGCATTACGCCGTACTCCTGGTTTGCTGGCCCAGTTGGCTCAGTGTCCAGTGCGGCCACTTCGAGCTGATTGCGTTCGGGGTGGATCCATTGGCATTCCACATGGTGCTCAGGTGACGAAAGCCACGAGAGCTGGTCGTCCTGGTACAGGGTCATGGAGGCCTGGGCCGGGAGGACGCCGGAGTCCGTCTCCATCATGAAGTCCTACCCAACGATCATGTCCCAGTCCATCTCGGCCTCGTAGAAGCGACCTTGCAGGAGGATTTCCTCGCCGAGGTCTGGGCGGCTCAGCTCACGATGGTTCACGAACTGCAGCCCGATGGCCGCTTCCTTCGTGCCTCCCACCATGTACTGGCCGTTCGCCACCTTCAGCCTGAAAGGTTTCCAACTGTCGATCAAACACTCTGGCGGAAGTAGGCCAGCCTTGACCAAGCTGACCTGAGCGCTCGTGTCGACCAACACGTCGAAGACCTTTTCCACTTCCCCGCATAAGGCACGGACCTTAAGGTGCAACTGCCGCTCGCGCCCAACGCGGCGCACGGCGTGCAAGCTCAGGATCTCCGGCTGTTCCAGAAGCTCAACAAGCGACTGGTGCAGGTTGTGGACAATGGGCTCAGGCTGCCCATCTGCAGCATCCAGCTGCGGTCCGGGTGATCCTCCGATACTCTCGGATAGATCTTGAAGTACATCAAACACATTCTTGGTCGCGAAGGAGGGACGGGTGCAAGGGTTCGTGCCTTCACTTGCCCTCACCCCGCCTCCGCGACTGTCGGGTGCCGGACTGGGCCTTCCGCCCGCGGCAGTCCCTTTGTGCTTACCGACTCCCGATTGGGATGGTGTGGCGCTTCCCACGACACCATCCTGCGACCGCCCTAGCTGGGGCCCTTGGCTGCAGGGGCTCCGCTAGGAGGCGTCGGGTGTGGAGAAAGGGGTGTTCTCCTCCGCATCAACCTCGTTGACACCCTTCTTCCTTCCCCTATTCCTAGGCTTCTTGTCCTTGTCCTCGTTCTTGTCGTTCTCGTTGTTCTCCTTGCTCTTGTTGTCCCACCTGGGGACCCAGTTCCTCTTGATCTCTTGGATCTCCTTAGCTAACTCGGTCCCCACCGACATCAGCTTGGAGAGCTCGTCCTTGTCCACCTCCACTTTGGCTTCCCGGATACCCGCGGGCGCACACTTCTTCGACCCGTGCGCCTTCTTGTAGGCCTCCGTGTCGGCCTGGTGGGTGGGGCATGTTCGGTGGTCATGATTGAAGCCTTTCTTCCTCCCATAACACACGAAACAGCCCTGAGGGTGAGCTCGTATGAACTCCCCAAAGGACAGCGGAGGGTCGCCAAGGCGGCGGGGGTCCCTCTTCTCCTTCTTCTTCCAACCCGGCTGCAGGGGCTTCCAGCTTCCCCGGTTGCTCCCCGCGCTGTTGTGGGCTCATCGTCGTCGTCATCATCGACGAGAGCTTCATCGCCATCGGCTCCCGCTGGGTCCATGGCAGCTTCCCCGCCAGGCCCCTCGCCAACGTAGTTGACGTCGCGGTCGCCGGGCCTCAACCCGCGGGTGTGGTGGAGGTTCCGGTACTCCTTGAGTACTTCCTCTCCAACCCACTCCAGGATCTCGTCGCAGCTCATCCGCGCCGGGATGGCCTGCAGACGGATGGTCTGGCCGCTCACGTCACACTCGTCAAGGCGCCACATCGCGGTCTTCTCGCGATCGCCCGAGACAGTGATGAGGAGAGCGTTCCGCAGGGAGTGCCGTTTGACATCCCGGGCCACGTTCTTCCTCGTCCAAGCCACCACGTTCGTATGATACTCCTTGGGGAGCATGATCTTGACCTTGTGGTTGGACTTGGCCCTCTTGGCTTCCTCCTTGATGACCCTCTTGATCCTTGCTTCCGGCAGCATGGAGAGCAGGCCAGCCTGCTCGTCACCCTCGTTCCAGTCCTCCACGTTGCGGCGGAAGAGGGTGTATTGCCCTCGGAAGTCTCGCCAGTCCCGTAGGCGGATCTCCCGTCCATCATGCTGAAGCTTGATGGACTTCCACCGCTTGGCAGCCACCTGCGGAGCGTCCAGCCGCTCCTGCTCGTTGAGCCACTTCTTGGCTTCCTTGAGGGTCTTGATTTTCCCCTCCTTGGTTGCCACGAAGTATAGCTCTTGGAGCACTTCCGGCAGGCGGTACCTGAACCGTCTGAAGACATATATCTCCGCATCTGCGGGATCCATGTCCTCAGTAACGGTCACCCCCCAAATCGTCCAGCTTCTCCAAGAAGCGGTCGAGGTTGAGGGGGTTGCCGTCGTACATGGGGGGCTTGATGTCCTTCAAGTCTTCCCACACGGCGGCATCCGCGGCCTTAGAGACCATGAACGCCGGCCGCGAGGTCGACCGCGGTTCCCATCGGCCTCTCCCACGGGCTCCCACGGCTGCCACTTCCATCTCCTCCCCGGTATCTGCGTGGCCACGCCGTGGTTCCTCCATGTACGCTGAACCTAGATGTTCACGCCGTACTCCTTCTATGTATGCCTCCTAATCAGGGCGCCGGCGGCTGCGTTCAGCGGCCTCCCGTCGTACACCACGCGGCGGGGAAATGTCGAACTCCTCCAGGTCCAGATCCAGGTCCTCACCTTTGCCGACATCCCACTCCACGTCTCCTCTGGGGACCTCATCCCTGAGTCCACCATAGCGTCCACCAGCCATTGGGATTGGCTCCGGGGCTGGTGCGGGGCGTCGGGGGCGTACCGGTGTCCGCAGTGGAGCACGGCGGTTGTGGTACTCCGCGCTGAGCCACTCATCGCGCCAATCCTCACTTCCACTGCCGGGCGGCACGCGCTCGTTGCGGCGGCCCGCGCTGTGGTGAGAGGGGGCAATGAGAGAGGGGGCACTGGTGCTGGGGAGACCCCTGGGGGGCTCCGCCGGGGGCGTGGAGTCTGCCTGGACCTGGTCCGGGTCCCCAGCCGTCGTCCGACGAGCCAGACTCCAGGGGTGGGTGGTCGCTGCCGACGCTCCCACGGGCTTCCAGCGCGTCCAGTCTCTGCTGCATGCCGCTGATGACCTAGTTCAGCGACCTGGTCTCGCCCCTGGCAATTTCCAGCAGCTTCTGGGTGGCAGTGGCAACCTGGGCGCTCTTGACCATCTTGATCTTGGCGATGTCCAGCTCCCTCTATGCGCGCGTGGCGACCCTGGCAATGCGAGTCATCTCGCCCTTGCCCGTGTCTACCTCGCGCTCCAGGGACTGGACCCTCCTGCGGAGGTAGACAATCCACCGCCGGGTGGCATCCGGGTCGCCGTGCCCTGGTGGGTCGTCGGGGTCCCCAGGGGGTCCTCCAGGAGGGCCTCTGCCAGGTCCGCCCGGTCCAGGGGGTCCTCCTCCGCCAGGTGGTCCGCCTCCAGGGGGTCCATTTGGTGGGCGTCCACCAGGGGGTCCTGATGGTCCTCCGCCAGGGCGTCCCGGTGGGTCTCCGCCGGGTCGCCTCGGTGGGTCCGAGGATGGGGGCTTCTTCGTGTGGTCGAAGTATATGTCGTCATCCTCGTCCATGTCGCCCCACCTAGGCGTCTCGGTCTTGGAAGACTCCGAGCTCCGGTAGGGAGGAGGTGGATCCTCATCCTCACCTTCCGGCTCCATGGGGACATCTCCGCCTCCTCCGCCAGCCACTCCTCGGCGATGTTGGCAGCCTCGTTCATCCCCGTCGCTGGCGGTGAAGAAGGGCTCGGAGTCGTGGGGGTGTCCACCTGCTGGCCTCCGTGGCCTCTCGGGGGTCTTCCCCTTACCCTTCCTCCGTCGGTAGGCGGTGGGGCCACTGCTCCCACTGCTGCCTGTGTCGACCTCGTCCAGGGTCATCTTGGAGGAGGCGTCCCCTTCGAAAAGCTTTCAAAGGGTCTCCACTCGGGATCCTCCCGGGGGAGTCTCGCGGCGGAGCTTGGCCTCCGCCTCCTCCATCGCGGCGGCTGTGGCTGCGGCAGCTCGCCCTTCGGCTTCCTCCCGGGCACGAACCGCTTGGGCTTCCCGGGCCTGCTGCAGCCGAGCCTTCTCCGCTTCCAACGCCGCCAACTCCGCCTCCGTCTTGGCCCTCTCCTCAGCGACCTTCCGTCGCGCGGCCTCGATGGCGTCCTTCTTGGCGGCGTCCGCCTGGGCCTTAGCCGTTGCCTGGGCATGGGCCCTTTCCTCCGCCTCCTGCTTGGCCCTCTCTTGGGAAAGCGCCTCTTCCAGCGCCTTCACCTCGGCGTCCTTGCAGGCAATGGCCTCCTGGGTCAGGCGGGCTTCCTCGGCGGTTGCCGCCACCTCACCCCTGATCCAGGGAGCCACTGCCTCATGGGCGGCCGCAGCCGTGAGACCGGCCGCGATGGCTGCCACGGTCGAGGCGTGGTAGTCCATGCCTCTGCCCCACTCGGTGGCCTCCTCATGGGCGATGCCCACGGCGCCCTCCACGGCAGCATTCTGCTGCGTGGCCCGTTGCCGGGCAACCCGAAGGTTGCAGGGCACCCCACAGGTGCGCTCGCAGGCGCGCGCCACATCCCCTTGGTGGGGAGCGACGCTGCCACTGGAGCTGGCCTGGTCGGCCGGCATCCTCCCGCGGTGGGCCGACTCCACGTCGCTGCTGCGGCCTGACTTCCTCAGGAGCAGCGGACGGGGCTTGGCCTTGGCCTGCTTGGCGACTTCCAGGAAGTCACCAAGGGTGGTGTGGCCGGGTTGGTGACCGCCATTGGCCTGTTGGGGGCTGTGGGCTGGGGTTCCGCCCCTGGCGCTTTGCACGGCTTCCGCGGCCAGGGATTCCTGGTACTCCCGCCACTTCCTGTCCCGCCTCCTGTCCCCGGCGGAACGCTTCTCCTTCCCAGGAGACGCGCTGCTGCTGCTGCCCTGCAGCCTGCGCTCGTTTCCCAGCTCCGGGAACTCCTTCTCGATCATGTCCCACATGAAGACGTTGATCGAGGCGCCCGACGGGTACTCGCTGGGCTTCTCGTCCTCCCCAATCCCGTCGGGGCGCAGCCCTTTGCCGGGCCTGTCCGGGCGGGTCCAGGTCCTCCAGCGCTTGCGGCGGAAGCGGTACTCATACCCTTCCGCCCGCAGCCATTCCTCCACTGCCCGCGGGCGGTCCTCGCCCATGTCCTCGCGGAGCTCCAAGCTCCCGGGCATGCCGCCTTCGCACTGGGGATTGCTGTGGCAGTACTGCTGCCCCCACAGCAACCCACGCAGTAGGCGCGCCGCATGGGGGTGGGGCTGCGGCCACGTCTTGCCCGCCTCGTCCCAGTTCACCATCGGTGCTCTCGATGGAGTGGTCCTGGGGTGGTTGTTGAGGTGGATAATGTAGCACTGGACTGGGAGGCGGCCGGTGCTGGTCGGCCGGTGGTTGTGGAAGTGGTTGCTGTAGCTGGGAGTGCGGCCTTGCTGGTCGGCCGAAGGTACTCTTCGATGACGGAGTTCTGGTCCCTGCACTTCCTTCACGGACTCGGCGCTGTCGCTGGGCGGTGCTGCGAGCCGCTGCGCTGCGCTGCGAGCTGCGAGCTGCGAGCTGCTGCGCCGCGCTGCTCGGGGTTGGTGGCCCCGAGTGGCACGCGAGGGATGGGTAACCCCGCGGCGGTGAAACGCTTTTGACGCGTTCCCGTGGGGGGCCTGGCCACGGGACGCTGCGGTGGACACGCACAAGTGAGCACGCAGGCAAAGCACTACGCTCACAGGGGCATCATTGCGCTCGTGTCATGTGACAAAGCGTTTCAGGATCCTTGCCACTCTGAAACAAGGGAACAAAAGTATGTACAGCAACACATCAGGATATGTACACATGGGGTTAAGACTGGACTGGGGTAAGGGCATCACGGGACAATAGACACTCCGTCCTAACTCTTATCCCAATCCCAGGTCCGATCCTCTCAACTGGCTGGTGGGGGCGGGGGCTCAAACACAACCCATGCCCTGCTCAGTCGGGACCCTGAAACCCTGCCAATAGGGGGTGTCCCTCCCAGCCAGAAGCGAGTTCCTCGAAACCAAGGAGGTCCAAGGCCAACCAACAGTGGCTTCTTATGCTCCCTTAACGGCAGGTCTGAACCCTCCTCTCAGCGAGAGATATGGCCCCGCCATTATCCCCTAGGAGTTGGTAGCTGAAAATGGGCTGTTTCAGCCCAAACTGACATTAGCTGCAAAATCTCCAAAATTGACCCCTCGTCCGGACCCGCCAGAGGTGGGGACGGGGCAACTGACCCTATGCCCTTCGAGTACAAACTCTCTGGAGCCCTCACCCAGCCTGGTTCCCTCTGAGGTTCCGGCATCAGGGCACCACGGGTTCGTCAAGTGGGGTCATGATGCCAAAATTACCAAAATTGGCGTCATTCCCACGCGTGGCCCGCCCGGCCTGGGCAAGGCCAATGGCTCACAGGACAGGAGGCAGGAGGTAGGACTCATATCTGAGTGTACAACTTGAAATTAGGTCCGCGCTCTGTGTGGGTATATAGATATGGGGCCGCCAATTGACCACACGGGGGCGTGAAATTGGGGTCCCAAAAGGGGGTCATTTTGGCTGCTCGAAATGAGCCAAAATTTGGGGGTGCTCCCAATAGTATATATCCACGCCGCCTTGAAGATCGGATCCGCCATTTCATACGCTATCCACCGGGAGTCCAACAAAGACTCTCATGCCCTTGGCCCTCAAAGATCTTCATGCCACTCGGCGTGGTGACAATCCCAATTGGGTCCACAAATGCCAAAATGGCAAAATTGTCCACACTCACTTTGGGCTAGCACCCTAACGAAGGTTGCTCCGCTTCGCCCACGTGGTGTGTGAACCATGGGGACCAATGTACATATCACCCATGTCATACATGGTCCATTGGTCCATGCGTTCGGCGTGCACGAGGTGGCTGAACATGGTGCACGGCAGGCAGAAAATGTGGAAAATTGCTCAAAATGGCCGAAAATGCGCACACTCATGGTTGGGGCAAATGAGGCACATGCCCGACTTGGACCGGAGTGTGCCATAGGATTGGTATCAAGTCATATGTGTCCAACATATCTTTTGGGCGTCGCCCAACTCCTCCGGTTTCGGGAATGGCAGGGTCGCCAAGTGAGCCCATGATTTGCAATAGTCCCAAATCGCCAACATGGCGGCCACGGTATGCCAAGCCCAAGAGGAGTTATTTGCCGGGTCCAAGATATGTTGGGCACTGAAGTATGTGCCCTCAAAACATACTTGGGTCATGATGTCAATTGGGCGCAACGTTGAGATACACGGTCGCCACTTGACATCATGACGGGCAAAAAACAGCAATATTGGCGAAAAAACACCCAAATAATGCCTTGAAAGGCGCACAAATATATTATAATATCTTCGGGTTGGATTGGGTAATCGACCAATCCTTCTAAACACAATGACTTAATACCAATGACCTTTGATTCCACATATGTGCTCCACTTGGGGCGCTTTGGAAGGTCACGAGCGCTACTTCCCAAGTGGGCACATGAAAATATGGAAAATTGCAAAACACACACCTTGCTCCCAACGCATCGCTTTGGGGTCGCCACACAAGCTTTCCTCCACGAAGGTTAGGCTTGCAATTGATTGTGGAGAGTATAAGGAAGGGCCTCGTGCAATATGAGGTCCATTGGTGGGTGTATCGCTCTTAGCCAAACCCGCCAAATGGGCACGCAATACAAGACATGGCACATACCACATACTGCCCAAAAAGGTAGCTCCCCCCACGATATGTCATGTCCCTCCAAGGGCATAACTTTGTGTCAATCGCTCATAGGAACTCAGAGAAAGTTCCTTTGCAACACCAACACTCGCGCGCTACACTCAAAAGTTATCTTAACGCACGCAATATCATGGCCAAAGAGTTATAACGCAAACTCTACCCTCTTGACGATGATCCATTACGCTAGCGCGCACGTGTGGAGACACAAGGCGTATAAAGCTTCCTAAATTACGTCAGGAGTATTGTGAATACATCCCATGCTTCCTTGTTGCAATTCCTTGCAAGCAGCACGAGATATGACCCTCACAAGTGGTCTAACGAATCAACTTTGTTTTGCCCATATCTCTAAGACAAATGGAGGGCAAGACAAAAGGAAAGTTGATTCGTGCATAGGGAAGCACGTAGGTCCACTCGAAAGAGGTCAAATCAAGTGCGGGGATGTCGAAGTCGAAAATCCGATTTCGACATCCTGAAAAATTCGGATTAAGGTTGCGAGTGTATAACGTGAAAATTGCAGATGCATCAATGCAACTCCTGAAGACTTTAGAGTCTTCGTCACGGATTGCGCTAAAATGTCTGTAAATAACAGTTAAACTGGCGGTTACGCTAAAGTCGCGAGCCAACCGCCAGCAGTCAAAACAATGATTATCAGAACGGAAGCGTGAAAATTTACGGAAACAATATGAAAATAAAACCCTGTTGATTCCTGATATTCTGATGTGTAAATCTCAGCAGGCGACGCATCCGTTGCCGATGCGGCCGCTAATAGCTGAAAAGCCCAGATCTCTCACACAAACACGTCTTACCTACATCTGTTGTTAGGGTTAGTTTGCCGAATCGACGGCCGAAGGCGGTGCGGGGCTGATTGGCGTGAAATAGTGAGATACCGGCAAATGGCAGTTTGCCGGTACATGGTAACATGCCCCAAGTGGCCGGAATGCCGTCACGGGGGCTTTACGGCAAGGGACACGCTCCTGCCGGGCTCTCACCGGGCTTCACCGGGCGTCTTCCCCTCCGTACATACCCCACCATGGTCATGGGGTTCTGGGTACCGCTTCAAGACCACTGGTCCCGGGAGGATCACGAGGAGGCCCATTTCTTCGCGTTTGTGGCGCACAACGTGAGGGAACATGGGCAGGATCGGTCCAGATGGAACCGGCCGGGACCCAAGACGAACACAGAGCCAAGGAGGATCGGGAACCCACCACTCTCGTTCCGGGAGTACAGGTCTCAGCACGACGGGTGCTGGGTCTGTTATGGCAAGGGAAACAACCATGCACACGACCACCGTCAGTGCAAGGTGTATGAGGCGGACAAGAAGGCCTACTTCGCCGCCCACCCCGAGAAGAAGCCCAAGGAGCAGCGGATTGCCGATTGGAATGCCAAGGGCGGAGACGGGGGAAGAGGCCAAGGCAAAGGCCAAGGGAAAGGCGGAGGAAGAGACTATGGTGGTGGACCTGGCCAAGACCGACGAGTGAGGTCGATCGAGGAGGTTGCTGAGGACATGTTGAGGACGTTGGAGGAACTCAAAGCCCAGCAACGTGGTGGACAAAGTCCTGGCAGATCGCAGCCGGAGGGGGCTGTGGGAAGTCAAGTCTAGAGGAGCCCCCACGGGAGTGGGACCTCGGAGGTCTCTCCTCCGAAAATCAGTGGAATCCCAGATAAAGCGAAGGCACATCGGGTGCCGAAGAAGGCTCCAGAAGAGCCAAAACCACTGAGTTTCGCCACTCCCAACCCCTGCAGCGCCCTGCCAAGGGAAGTACATGTGGGTACGGGACATGGCAAGAAGAAAGGAGCGACCACGGAGAGCCCCGCGGACGGGCAGGACCAGCCCAAGATCTACACCATCCGTGACCATACCCTTGAAGTTCTGATGCACCCGGACGTGCTAGAGTTGCATGCCGTGAGAGTCGTGCATACACCTCATGGTGACGAGCGGCAGTTGCACTTGAAGGTGCGTGTACGGTGCGGACGAGAGGAGAAGGTGGTGGATGTGTTGGTGGATACGGGTGCCCAGGTGAGCCTGGTCCGGAGAGGGTTGTTCAAGGAGGAACTCCTGCAGCCCAGCCGGAGACCGCTCCGCCTGAAGGCTGCCAACGGAGAGATCATGGATGGTGGCACCCATGAGGCCACTATCAGTATGGAATTCTGGGAACATGAGCGCTTGAACCGCCCTGATCTGGCGAAGAGAAGCACTCTATCCGGGAACTTCTATGTGGCCGACATTACAGACTGGGATATGATCATGGGGTATGACTTCATGGTGGCAAACGCCATTGGAGCCCTTCCCCATCGTGCAATGCTGGTCCGGGAGGATGATGAATGCCTCACATGGCTGTCCACGGACTATGCATGCGGATCATCCCAATGGAATGCTGAGGAGGAGGATCGGATCGTCCAAGCGGTGCAAGCTGTGGGTGCCAAGTCCAGAGGAGACCGTGGAGTTCAGCTCACGGAGTATGGAATGGCGCCGCAGGTGTATGCCAGGATGATCCAGACGCTGGGAGCCGAAGCGCCCGAGACGGACGTCTTCGCTTCCCGGGATGCCCCACTTTTGCAGAAGTGTAGGAGGCATTGGCATCGAGGAGACTCAGCCTGGCATAGGCATTGGGGTTTGAAGGAGTGGGGGCCCATGTATTAGCATGGCTCCCTGGACAACACCAGACGTACGGTGGAGAAGATCATCGCGGATAGGGCGAGGGGGATCCTGGTCATAACCGGCATAGGATCCACCCCATGTCCGCTGGAAGGTCTCAAGTCGACGCTGAACTCCATCACCCTGAACGTGATGTCATTCCGGCCAGAGGAGGAGTTGTTCATCGACGCCAAGGGTGTATCAATGCCCTCCCCGGGTCAAGCGTGGGGTACCAAGGCTTTCCTGGTGGATGGGGCGCAAGCCCAGCCCACGGGTGATGAAGCATTCATCCGTAGGGTGGAGGCGGTGCCCATGAAGGTCATGTTTGAGCCCAAGGAGGGGACGGATCAGCCAATTGATGGTATTGACGTCCTGTCCCACGCCGAGATCGACGACGTCATCAACTACATGCGGATGGGGATGCCCGACCGTGTGGTAGCCAAGGAGAGGCGGGCCATGGTCACATCTCCGCATTGGTGGGATGACAAGATGTTGGTCACCGGCAAGTACGAGAAGGATGAGTTCGTGGCGAGGGTCATGGATCACATCGCGGACCAATATGATGGTCCGGTTCGGTCGGACCCGCCGACGTGGGATTTTCCAAGAATGGGGGCCGATAGCGACAAGAACCAGCCCGACGCCGCAAATTTCCGAAGATTATCGGTGGGAAGCATGCCCCACGACGATGAAGACGGCATATCGGACGAGGGGAAGTCGGATTCGGACCCAGAAGAGGCCTATACCGCAGTGCGGTCGGTTGTACCGATACCGAAGCAAGCGGCTGAAGAGCCCCAGGAGAACCCGAAGGTCGCCGAGCTGAAGGGAAGGCTGATCAATGCCTATCCGCGGCTATTCAGTGGTGTCGCCAACAAGAACCCTCCAGATCGTGGGAGGTTTGGCACAGCGAAGATCAAGCTGAAGCCGAACCCGAAGATCTATCGTCATCGGGAGTACCAACTTCAGGGCGATCGAGCCGAGGCCATGAAGAAGAAGCTGTTGGCCGAGTTCATTGAGCGGGGATGGATCGAACCCTCCGACAGTGAGTGGGCCAGGGGACGCTGCGGTGGACACGCACAAGTGAGCAGGCAGGCAAAGCACTACGCTCACAGGGGCATCATTGCGCTCGTGTCATGTGACAAAGCGTTTCAGGATCCTTGCCACTCTGCAACAAGGGAACAAAAGTATGTACAGCAACACATCAGGATATGTACACATGGGGTTAAGACTCCCGGGCATGCCGCCTTCGCACTGGGGATTGCTGTGGCAGTACTGCTGCCCCCACAGCAACCCACGCAGTAGGCGCGCCGCATGGGGGTGGGGCTGCGGCCACGTTTTGCCCGCCTCGTCCCAGTTCACCATCGGTGCTCTCGATGGAGTGGTCCTGGGGTGGTTGTTGAGGTGGATAATGTAGCACTGGACTGGGAGGCGGCCGGTGCTGGTCGGCCGATGGTTGTGGAAGTGGTTGCTGTAGCTGGGAGTGCGGCCTTGCTGGTCGGCCGAAGGTACTCTTCGATGACGGAGTTCTGGTCCCTGCACTTCCTCCACGGACTCGGCGCTGTCGCTGGGCGGCGCTGCGAGCCGCTGCGCTGCGCTGCGAGCTGCGAGCTGCGAGCTGCTGCGCCGCGCTGCTCGGGGTTGGTGGCCCCGAGTGGCACGCGAGGGATGGGTAACCCCGCGGCGGTGAAACGCTTTTGACGCGTTCCCGTGGGGGGCCTGGCCACGGGACGCTGCGGTGGACACGCACAAGTGAGCACGCAGGCAAAGCACTACGCTCACAGGGGCATCATTGCGCTCGTGTCATGTGACAAAGCGTTTCAGGATCCTTGCCACTCTGAAACAAGGGAACAAAAGTATGTACAGCAACACATCAGGATATGTACACATGGGATTAAGACTGGACTGGGGTAAGGGCATCACGGGACAATAGACACTCCGTCCTAACTCGTATCCCAATCCCAGGTCCGACCCTCTCAGTGGCTGGTGGGGGCGGGGGCTCAAACACAACCCATGCCCTGCTCAGTCCGGACCCTGAAACCCTGCCAATAGGGGGATGTCCCGCGCAGCCACAGGCGATTTCCTAGGGACCAAGGGGCTCCAAGGCCAACTGACAGTGATTCCCCATGCTCCCCTAACGGCAGGTCCCAACTGTCATCTGAGCCAGAGATATGGCCCCGCCATTATCCCCTAGGAGTTGGTAGCTGAAAATGGGCTGTTTCAGCCCAAACTGACATTAGCTCAAAAATCTCCAAAATCGACCCCTCGTCCGGACCCGCCAGAGGTAGGGACGAGGCAACTGACACTATGCCCTTCGAGTTTGAAGTCCGTGGGGCCCTCACCCAACCTGGTTCCATCTGAGGTCCTGGCATCAGGGCACCACGGGTTCGTCAAGTGGGGTCATGATGCCAAAATCACCAAAATTGCAGTCATTCCCACGCGTGGCTCGCCCGGCCTGGGCAAGGCCAATGGCTCACAGGATAGGGGGGAGGACCTAGGACTAATATCTGAGTGTACAACTTAGAATCAGGTCCGCCAATTGACCACACGGGGGGGTGAAATTGGGGTCCCAAAAGGGGGTCATTTTGGCTGCTCGAAATGAGCCAAAATCCGGGGGTGCTCCCAATAGTATATCTCCACGCCGGCTTGGAGATCGGATCCGCCATTCAATACGCAATCCACCGGGAGTCCAACAAAGACTCCCATGACCTTGGCCTACGAAGATCTCCATGTCACTAGGCGTGGTGACAATCCCAATTGGGTCCACAAATGCCAAAATGGCAAAATTGTCCACACTCACTTTGGGCTAGCACCCTAACGAAGGTTGCTCCGCTTCGCCCACGTGGTGTGTGAACCATGGGGACCAATGTACATATCACCCATGTCATATATGGTGCATTGGTCCATGCGTCCGGCGTGCACGAGGTGGCTGAACATGTTGCACGGCGGGCAGAAAATGTGGAAAATTGCTCAAAATGGCCGAAAATGCGCACACTCATGGTTGGGGCAAATGAGGCACATGCCCGACTTGGACCGGAGTGTGCCATAGGATTGGTATCAAGTCATATGTGTCCAACATATCTTTTGGGCGTCGCCAAACTCCTCCGGTTTCGGGAATGGCAGGGTCGCCAAGTGAGCCCATGATTTGGGATGGTCCCAAATCACCAACATGGCGGCCACGGTACGACAAGCCCAAGAGGAGTTATTCGCCGGGTCCAAGATATGTTGGGCACTGAAGTATGTGCCCTCAGAATATACTTGAGTCATGATGTCATTTGGGCGCAACGTTGAGGTACATGGTCGCCACTTGACATCATGACGGGCAAAAAACAGCAATATTGGCGAAAAAACACCCAAAAGTGCCTTGAAAGGCGCACAAATATATTATAATATCTTCGGGTTGGATTGGGTAATCGACCAATCCTTCTAAACACAATGACCTGACACCAATGATCTTCGATTCCACATATGTGCTCCGCTTGGGGCGCTTTGGAAGGTCACGAGGGCTACTTCCCAAGTGGGCACATGAAAATATGGAAAATTGCAAAACACACACCTTGCTCCCAACGCATCGCTTTGGGATCGCCACACAAGCTTTCCTCCACGAAGGTTAGGCTTGCAATTGATCGTGGGGAGTATAAGGAAGGGCCTCGTGCAATATGAGGTCCATTGGTGGATGTATCGCTCTTAGCCAAACCCGCCAAATGGGCACGCAATACAACACATGGCACATACCACATACTGCCCAAAAAGGTAGCTCCCCCCACGATATGTCATGCCCCTCCAAGGGCATAACTTTGTGTCAATCGCTCATAGGAACTCAAGGAAAGTTCCTATGCAACACCAACACTCGCGCGCTACACTCGAAAGTTATCTCAACGCACGCAATATCATGGCCAAAGAGTTATAACGCAAACTCTACCCTCTGGACCATGATCCATTACGCTAGCGCGCACGTGTGGAGACGCAAGGCGTATAAAGCTTCCTAAATTACGTCAGGAGTATTGTGAATACATCCCATGCTTCCCTATTGCAATTCCTCGCAAGCAGCACGAGATATGACCCTCACAAGTGGTCTCACGAATCAACTTTGTTTTGCCCATATCTCTAAGACAAATGGAGGGCAAGACAAAAGGAAAGTTGATTCGTGCATAGAGAAGCACGTAGGTCCACTCGAAAGAGATCAAACCAAGTGCGGGGACGTCGAAGTTGAAAATCCGATTTCGACATCCTGAAAAATTCGCATTAAGGTTGCGAGTGTACAATGTGAAAATTGCAGATGCATCAATGCAATTCCTGAAGACTTTAGAGTCTTCGTCACGGATTGCGCTAAAATGTCTGTAAATAACAGTTAAACTGGCGGTTACGCTAAAGTCGCGAGCCAACCGCCAGCAGTAAAAACATTGATTATCAAAACGGAAGCGTGAAAATTTACGGAAACAATATGAAAATAAAACCCTGTTGATTCCTGATATTCTGATGTGTAAGTCTCAGCAGCCGACGCATCGGTTGCCGATGCGGCCGCTAATAGCTGAAAAGCCCAGATCTCTCACACAAACACGTCTTACCTACATCTGTTGTTAGGGTTAGGTTGCCGAATCGACGGCCGAAGGCGGTGCGGGGCAGATTGGCGTGAAATAGTGAGATACCGGTAAATGGCAGATTGCCGGTACATGGTAACATGCCCCAAGTGGCCGGAATGCCGTCACGGGGGCTTTACGGCAAAGGACACGCTCCTGCCGGGCTCTCACCGGGCTTCACCGGGCGTCTTCCCCTCCGTACATACCCCACCATGGTCATGGGGTTCTGGGTACCGCTTCACCCCAGTCCTTAGAGCAAACCCTGGGGGGGGCTCGATAACACCCAAGCATGGCAGCGGGTACCCAGGACCATCCCCTGAGGGGAGGAGGGGGTGTCACATCCTCACTTCAGGCTGATTTGCAGGTTAGGCTGCCCGAATCCCACAGTAAGACAGGTACGGTGCTGTAGCTGTGAGTAACTGCAAGTATAGTATCAAGTATCAAGTCCTGGGTCCTGGCGACGATTGTTCGGCATCCAAAGGACCTGTTAACCCATACCAGGCGCACCGGGTGCCGGCTGCTACGGTCACTACCACAGTGGCAGTGGCATACACGGCCATCATAGGCGACACACGACGACCGAGGTGGTCCCACAGGTCGAAAGCGACCACAAAGATCCATCAGGCTACCCCAAGCTTCCCAAGGCCCGCCGGCTGGGGGAGAGTCCCCACAGGTCCTTCCTCGGGCGCACCATGTCCATATCCACGACGCGAGTCCAGAGTGGTACAGCCGAACGAGCTCCTCCTTAAGGGATCGGGCATCAAGGCCGTCTTTTCCCTCGCCCTATTACCACGAAGGCCATACATGGGGGAGTCCCCATGCAGTGTGGGCGGAGGCGTCGACTCCTCAAACCACCAGTTTCCCAGGCAGACTGACCGAGGTCTGGAGCACCGGAGGCCGCCACCCGACTGCAAGTGCGTCTGCGAGTCGGTAGGCTCACACTGGGACTGACAGTGGCGGACCGCTGGGAGTGCATTCAGGCAACTGGGCTTCCCGCCTGGCGCCATCAGGATCTCCACATCATAGCCACTAGGGCACGCGGTATCACGAGCACTCAAACAGAAGAATCTGTACTTAGGTACCGGTCCAGGCTGGACCTTATGTAAGAGCATGTAAACGGCGACTCAAGGCGCCTTCGTATGCCGATTCGCATCCTGTCGGGGGGAAAAACAGTCCATATCTCGGCGATGGACCGACAACACTTAAGATACAGATGCACATATCCTGGGGAATGGAAAAACAGGCAATAAGCGGGGTAATAGGCGTGTAAACACACTCTGGACAGAGCGCCAAACCACGCCCCGGTTAGGATAAGGCATATGCAGGAGGGTGGACAGGAAAACGCCTGAGTTCAGGCCATATATGATCTGCAGACACACAGAGACTGGCCTGCATCCCGCAAATGCCATGGGACCAGACCACACACTCAAAAATCGCAATGCCGATGACAGCGGCATCCGTTGCGCAACGTCGTATGGGCTTCAAGGCCCCAAGAGCTCAGAAAATATGAAGGTCAGTCGCCCTACCTGGTTTCCCAAGGATTCATCAGGGGGGGAGGGACAAAGAGAAGTTGAAGAAAGGGGCCATCCTCCTCTGGATTCAGCAGGGGGGGGGTATATGGCCACTCTGATGGCAGTTCACCGGAAGATGGGAGAGAGCAAGCAAGTAAGGGACGATCCGTCGACCAAACAAGCGCTCAAAATGCATCAGGGGGGAGCTCAGGGCGCTGATCAGGCACCCCTGGCTGCAATCGCCCGGGTGAGTGCAGCCAAGTCCGAGACGTGGATCTTGGTCTTGTGCTTGCAGATGTAGTCCATGAAGGGGGTGTTGATCCGCGGCACGAACGAGGAGACGGGTTCCCAGGTGTCGTGGGACGGCCCATAGCCTCGCCAACGAACCTTGAACTCCAGGCCTCCGGGTGCCGAGGCGTTCGGACGCTGGGCCAGGATCTTTTCGACAGTATAGTCGTCCTGCTCAGCGTAGTCATCGTCCGAATCAGCCTCATGTGCGGCATAGCTCAGGGACACATGTTGGCCACAAACGTCGGGTTCCCGCACACGGAGTTGACTCTCGTGGCGCTCCCAGAACTGTCCGTGACCTAGCTTGATGCGGTAGGTGTCCTCACCAATCCTGCGGACCACCTCTCCGGGTGTGAACCAGGTCTTGGTGCGGTGGGTGCCCATAGGGCGGGGTCGGATCACCCACATCGGGTCTCCCATCCTGAACTTCTGCGCTGTCGAGCTCGGGGCGGACTTCTGACGCTCAGCATGCTCCTTCTCGAGCTGCTGGCGGATGTCCCGCGCCGTTTGCTCTTGCCGCGCGAAGAATTCTTTGGCGTCCATGGCCATACCATCACCAGACAAGGGAAGTCCCCGACCAAGGGGGTCCCTGCCGAACAGAATCTGGTGAGGGGACAAACCACCCGGAGTGGGGGTGTCATGATGGGCCTTCAGAGCGGGCCACATCTCCTCAAACCAGTTCCGACGCGGATTGGTAATTTGAATCTTGCGCAGCTTCTCGAGCAGCTGCCGTCAGAAAGGTTTATAGTGTTTTCAGCACTGTGTTTTTGCTTCTCCTGCTGCTTGCTGTTGCTGTAGGGTGTCCTGCTGCTTGTTTTTGGAGATGAAAAGCTTTTGTTTATTGAAATACAGTAAGTTCAAGTCAATCCAGGATAGCCCAAGCCAGAAGTGTGCAAGGAGAAGGTAATTCAGGATCAAAGCATGAAGGGCTGCAGTGTAGACAGTGAAAGATGATTGAATATTCACAGAAACTGCAACTCAGGTCAGAAATGAATGCATATTCACAAAGATAGCTGAAATGTTTTGGGAAAAGAGTTAGAAAACTGCCCCATGGTCACTCTCTCTCCATAGTGCCATCTCAGGAGATGTTCACTCTTTGTTTTCGGTCCCATATGTGCTGAGGTGGCAGGGCATGTGGCGATGAGGTCACTGCCATGTCACATGGGGTCTTCCTACTTAGCTAGGCTGACCGGGAATTGAACCCAGGACCCCTCAAAAAGAGGTGCCCAGCCCCCTAGGATGCATACCACTAGGATAGCTAAGAATTCATGGAAAAACATAGATAAATTCATAGGCTCTACCTTAGGTATGTCAGTGCTCAGTCAACTCAGGAAGAGATGAATAGCTTCACATTGAAAGGGGATTAAGGGGTCCACTCCATATCCTGGTTGGGTGTTTGGTTCCATAGGTCAAAATGTGTTATCACCACTTTTGGTGGGACCAATACTAAGATAAAAATGCATGGATGCTCAGTACATCTCTAATACAACTAGAGTATGCCTCAAAGCATTGGAAAAGCACTTTTTCTTACTCCCCCCTTGTGCTGTGGTGGCCACCACTGTCGCATTTTAGGAGAAAGGGAATTTTTCTTGGCCATCCTTGGTTTCCACATCTACTTTAAAATACCTACAGTTTCCCTCACACTGAAAAATGGGCGCTGACCATGGCTGGCGCTCTTTTGCTGCTCTGATTGTATCATGTCCTACAGAAGACTCAGCGCTCATGGCGCTGCCGGGGCTCCTGTGGCTTGGTTGGGTTAGTATGGGAGCATGCCAAACATGTGCATATGCATCCCTCCCTCCAAGACGCAGCGTCGACACAACCCAAACGCAAGACACAATATACACACTTGCATGGGTTCTCGTAAACCTGCTGGCGACCTGTGACCTGTCTTAGGGCGAAGGGAGTCTCAAAAGAATTAAATTTGCCCCTTGGTGGGGTCTTGGTTCTGCTCAGTCTCTCCAGGCACCTGCGTTTCGGGCCGAACACGGCCTACTCAGCAAGGCTGCGCGTGGGTATCTGCAGAGGCAGGAATGGGAGAATTATGGACGAATCCACGCAAAAACGAAGCGACGACACCAAAATCCGTCAAATGAGGGCGTAGAATTTTTCTGAAACGACACACCTGAGCAGAATCCAATTGTGCATCAGAAGCACATTTTTATAGAAATTATAGTCATCTCTGGACTTTTTAAATCCAGAAATTCATACGCATAAAATGGCGGCGCGCAGGAGCGGCTCCTAGCGAAGCGCCGGAAAATGGAGAAATAATGGAATTATAAACGTATGTCTCACGTAGTCTTGAAAATGACGAGACACACATTAATAAATAAACATACAGATTCCACCCACACTAATAGAAGATTCGAAAATTCAAGAATTCGACAATCAACGAAAAAGACTTCAATGAATCAGGTATAAACTACAGGTATGCTCGTCTCGTATGCCGCATACACATTGCTCGTCTCGTGTCTCCGTGAACGAGTCTTGTAGCAGCGCTAACAACGATAGGACGCGATAGAGGGATTGATTAGAAAGATTGCAGATGATTAGCGGTCAGATCAGGGTGATTAGACATACACGCAAGTGCATAGCAACTTTCTTCGCGTGCGCCCCTCACTTGCTCTCTCTCCCAGCGCTAGGTAAGGTGAGTAAGCCCAGGCGGGGCCACCCCCTGGTGGAGTCGTGATTGGTGAAGAGATGGGCAGGTTTGCCCAACAACGTCGCGCATACTCGTGCATGCACACATGCACTAAAGGGTAGGCCACGCGAAGTGCGCACGGTAAACCTTGTTCAGGCTACCCAGGGGCTCCTCGGTACGTTCTTTAAGAGAACCTGAGGAGTCCCTTAACGCTTGCTTGCTTGACAAGGGTAGCTGGTCTTCCAGCGTGTTTGCGGACAGTGTATTATAGGTCACACTGAGAAGGGTATAATACCTGGAGTGTGGCTTGGTTCCTCCGCCGCAAACGCCCTCTCATTTGCCTTTGTTTTACAGGTGGGCAGGTAGGGTGATTGGTGCAGCAGCCTTTTTTTTATGCCCTGCTAAACAAGGGCGCAGATCACACAAACAAGTAACTCCGCTCTGCCTGTGGCAGAGCAGGGAGTCCGACTTCATCGACATCTGCGCCTTGCACGCGAGAGCACTCCTTCCCTCCAAGCCCTAGCAGGGGAAACGCGTTGTGGCGTCCCCTGTTAGGCCACAGTTGCTTAGCAGCGCTGTGTTCTCTTGTCATTTCACAGGAGGGTCGCTAGGACCCACGACACCTTTGCCTTCGCAACGCCCAGTAGAGTGTGCGTGTAGGAGTGGTAGTCCTGAGTGGGGGCTTGAGCCAGTTGCCCCAGTGCTCGCCCACAAGGATGGTGCCACTGTAGGGTGTGTAGGACCTGTAGTGCGTGTGTCACTGTCCCACCCGTTTCCTGCAATTTTAGCAGGGTTGGTGGGCTGTGGCAGTGGTTAGGTCAGTGTTTTGGCCACATAGCAAAACGGCGTTTTCATGCCTTCATAGCTTTTGGCCACCCCTCCCTGTAGTAGACAGATAGGTAGGGAAAACAATACCTGGATTAGTACGCTGAGTATTCCCCAAAGGTTTTGCGCCAGCACAGAAATTGGGCGCATAGGGGAGGGGAGACCGAGGGCGTACCCCGTGGCATCAATAAGCCAACCCTCCAGGTTCAGCAAGGGCGCAGACTTGGGTATAATTAGGACACCACTTCTGCAGCTTGCTCTCAGGACCTTAGGAATAGCACACTCACACATACGCTTTGGCAGGTAAGGGTAAGGTTCAGTCCCTAGCTTTAGTCTTGGAGGCAAGCGTCTCAGCGAGCCTCAGCAACTCACCAAGGTTGTTCTGGGACAAGTAGTCAACCAGAACTGAGTTTAGGCGTCCCTCAGGTAGAACAAATGCAGAGAAGGGCTCCCAGGTGGCCTCTTCGACTCCAAACCCTTCCCAGAGGGTGCGGAAGCGCCAACCCTGGCGATAGCGGTGGCGTAGGACAGACTTCACCAGGTAGAAGCCCTCCTTAGCCATCTCCTCGGCGTTCATGTCGGGGAGTTCACCTTCAACTTCCATAGGGCTGGCAGCCCCTTGTAGGTCCAGAGCGGCGATTTCCTCGTCGTTCAGCTCCCACTCCTCCCCACAGAGGTCTTCAGGATCATGGTAGCGCTTCAGGTGTTGAGCAGCGCACACCAGGGTCCCCCCTAGACGGGGAGAACACCGCACGGTGATACGGTGTCCATCCACAGATAGGATCTTGTACGGCACGAAGTATGGGTCATCGCTGGTAGAGCGTGGCCAGGCGGGTAGTGGACTGTGGTGCACCAGCACCCAGTCCCCCTCTTGGTAGGTGGCCGGTACACGGTGCTTGTTCTTCTTGTTCCACTGACGCTCCCTCACTCACTGGAGCATAGCCTTGGCCTTGTCCACCTTCGCTTGTTGCTCTTGGACCCATTCACCCACAGAAGAATGGGTGTCCTCTGGATAGGGAGCATGTAGGAACCATGCCGGGCGCCCCATGAATAGCTCATGTGGCGAGTAGCCAGTGGCTGAACTCTCTTGGGAGTTCATCATCAAGGATATGACGGGGAGTAGTCTCACCCAGTCCCTGGTGCGTTCAGTTTTGCACCATATCCGTACGTTCTCCTTCAGGACGCGGATCTGTCGCTCACATAGGGGGTTGCTCGTGTGCGAGTAGGGAATCCCCGTAGACACCTGGACATTGAGGGATCTCAGGACCCTCTTGTACCAGCCAGTATCTGAGCGTACTCGTACGTCCTCATCGGAGTTGATCTCCTTGGGCGCCCCATAGACACAAAACCACTCCTCCAGGAGTATCTTGATAGTCTCCTCCCCGGTAATGTGCTTGGTACATGGGAACACCCTGGTAAACCTGGTCAACCCACAGGTTACCACGAGGGCGAAGTCATAGCCCCCGAACTTCGGCATCTCCGTGTAGTCCACGTATAGAACACTGTTAGCACAGTGAGGGATGGGCAGGGTCGAGTAGAGACCTCTGTCCCTGATATCCCCTGGTTTACAGGACCTGCACGGGCACTTGTCCACGATAGGCTGGAGGGTTTTCCGCAGTTGGTCGTCAGTCCACGTAGTGTGGAACCACTGCTTGAACAGCCTCAGGGTACGGTCAGCACCCACATGACCACTGGACTCATGGGTCCACTTCAGCAGCGCTGTGACTCGGTCACTAGGTACCACGATGCGGTCCTCGTGCCAGAGGTAGCTCTTGTCCCTCTTCCGCTGGTCCTGGTTGACCAGGAGGGGTTCAAGGCGTTTCTCCAGGCGGGTGTAGATATCCCCAAACTCCTTCAGGTACTTCGATTGTTGGAGTCCATCCAGGGGGCGTATCATGGTCATGTTCAGGTCCAGGTGTACGTCCATAAGGCTGAACGCCTCCTTAGCCAGCGCTTCAGACCGGGCACCAATCAGGGCGTCGAAGTTGTTGCGGCTGATGTAGTCGGCGCACTCGTTCTTCACTCCCTGGATATGGTGTACCGTCAGCCGTAGTTGACTGAGGTAGGTCCACCAGCGCCGTAGCTTGGCCTTCTCAGGTGGGGGGCCCTTCTGGAAACTGCGGACCGGTTCTTGGTCGCACAGCCAGACCACAGGGTTACTCCCCAACAGTCGTGCTTGTGAGGATAGCACCAGCATACCCGCGAGCAATTCCTGCTCATAGGTGGAGTAGTTCCCCCTGGCCTGGTTCCACTTCCAGTTCCAGTGGCCAAGAGGTACTAGGACCGTCTTGTCGTCAGGGTAGCTGTGCTTGAGGGTTCCATCTCGGTTGAGACCTTCCGTCCCCCATTGGGAAATGGCCGAGTCGAACTCCTCCTTCTCTAGTGCTTGCCATGGGAACAACGTTCCACCACCACCCACATTGCTGGCGTCGGTCACCAGGATAATCTCCCCTTGTGCCCTAGGCACGCCCAAGCACTTAGCGTTGGCTACCTTGTCTTTGAGCTCGTCAAACGCTTGTTGCTCTTGTGGGCCCCAGCGCCAAGTAGTACTCTTCTTGATCAAGTCTGTCAGAACGGCGCTGGTGTAGGTGAAGTTCTTGATGTGGCGGCGATAGAAGTTGCACGCCCCAATGAAACTGCGTACATCATGAAGTCCTATCTTGGGGTCTTCGTGTCGTACCTTGGCATCCATCAGGGGTTTGGCCTTAGAGGCCGCTGCGGTCCACCACCCATAGCCAACGTCAAACCCCAGGTACTGCATGGTCTCCTGCATGAACTCACACTTCTCCAGCTTGAGTCGTGTGTGGTTCTCCTGGCAGACCGCAAAGAACTCACCCAAGAGGATTAGGTGATCCTCCTGGGTATTGGTCCCGAGGCATACATTGTCGATGTGAGCCTCCATCTGGGCAGCAGGGGATATGAGCTCCTGCACCTTAGGTCTCCTTCGTAGGATGGACAAGATCTTGTTCATCAGCTCCTGGAATAGAGCGGGTGCGTTAGCCACGCCAAACGGCATGACCTTCCACTTGAACACCCTCCCCTGAGGGGTGATGAAGGCCAGTAGTTCCTGTGCGTTGGGCGTCAGGTCCACTTGCCAGAATCCGCTTCGCTTGTCCATCTTGGTCTTGTAGCGGCAGGAGGCTATCTTCTCTAGGGTAGACTCCATATTGGGAATGGACCCTGAGTGGTTCAACGTCTTCTTGTTCAGCTCTCCGTAGTCCACTACCAACCTTTTGGCTGTAGACCCAGGTTTAGCCACCAGGAAACAGGGGCTGCAGTGTAGGGGGTAGTCCCCGTCCTTGTACTCCAGGACTAGGCCAGCGTCGATACATTCTTGTATCTGTCGCTCAATCTCGTCTGCCTGCTCTTTAGGAGCTGGATAGGGTCTCCTCCGGATCTTGTGACCCACGAACTCGAATTTCAGCTTGAGGTCCATCTGTACCAGCTTGTCACATGAGGCTGGAGGGGGTAGTTCTCCGAACACCTCCAGATAGGTCCTTATCAGCTTCTGTACCCGCGGGTCCAATATCTTGATCTTGTCCTCCATGTCCTCGTCAGAGTGTAAGTTGCTTGCCCCCTGAGTAATAGACGTCGGGAGGTGGTCCTCCACCGACTCTTCGCCCGTGGTAGTATCCTTCAGCCCTTGGTAGGCATATAGAAGGTCTTGTTCAACCATCTCCGATGGACGATGGCAACATAGGCACGCTCGAGGGGGTTCACATACACATTCCTCCGAGCGGTCGTCCTCCTCTGGGGTCCTCACATGGGCGCCCCACACGCTCTTCATGAGCTTGAGATCTACCTCCCTTTGCCAGGTGGTGATCTTCTGTTCGAGGTCCTCCTTCAGTTGGGATAGGTCTCCCATACGTCCTTGCTTCAGTGGCCATGAACTGCGGGTAGGCTTCGCGTAGCATAGCTTTTTCGCCACCAACTTCCTCTTGGAATCCACATACTCCCTGAGCCTGGATCGAGGGTCCAGCTCCTCATCCACGGGGTCTTCCACCCTCATGGAGAGTAAGGGTTTTAGTGGGGCGACGTACTCGGCGTTCTCCACTTCCTCCACACAGGTCTGCACGAAGAAGGCGTCGTGCTCAGTTTTGTCTTCCGAGTGGATAGAGCTAGGTAGCTCAGATAGTCCACACTCAGAGACTCCATCAGGAACAGGTACATGACAGGGAGAGTTGGGGGCGTTGGTGTCAGTCACGACGTACTCATCTCCTCCGGGTGTAGTCTCAACAGCATCTTGAGGTCGTAGGCGATCCTTCAAGTCACCCAAGGCGAGTCCATCGCTTTCTCGTTGTATAGTCTGGACCAGAGTCGGGTCCAGGTCCTCCCAGGGGATGGTGGTAAGACTTCTGTCCACCACGCTGAGCATACTCCCCCATCCGGGCTTCCCAATAGGCGTCTTGCGTCCCAGAGGCACGTAGATGGCCTCATCAGGCAAACGAACAGAGCTGATAGTCAGCCTGTCCAGGAGGTTTCGCCAGTACTCGTTGCCCCCATGGGCTCCCCAATCGGGGGAACACAGGACCATACGGGAACGTTCCAAGGCCACCTTGGTCAGCACCTTCCCCAGTTCACTGAATCTGGGGTTCCCGTAGGCCATCCCGAAAGACGGCCAGTAAAATTTGTAGCTGCAGTTCTTCCCCTTGCTGCAGTATAGGTCCAGTACATGCTGCTTGTCGCTGGCAAACAGCTCCACACTCAGGTCTTCTCGAGAGTAACCCAACTCCTTCAGACCTTGGTCTAGGACTTCCCCCAATAGTTGATAGTCCTCAGTTTGGGAGGCCGCCATCATGTTCGAGGGCTCGTCCTTCGATAGTCTCAGGTAACTCGAGGTATGTTCCGACTGCTCCAGTGGCACAGACTCTCTGCCACTGCCGTGGTCCACGTAGAGGGAGTAGGGCGCTTGCAGCGTCAGGGATTGTATCTGGGAGTGCTGTACGAAGAAGTCAGTACCCAGTACAAAGTCGAAGGCCTCAGTGTCCATCACATAGAACCGATGGGCGATAGTTCGAGAGCCCATAGGTACCTCCACTTCACAGTCCCCGCAGCTGTGCACCACATGTCCACCCCCCATGCGTATCGCGGCGGTGGTCATGGTGTTCTTCAGGCTCCCACAAGGTAAAATTTTCTTGGCCACTATAGATATTGTGGCGCCAGTATCCAGTACCCCCAGGTATTCGCGTCCCCCTAGTCGAATACGTACCCAAAACACCAGGTCTTGGGTGCCACCAGAGCGTCCCCGTCAGAATTCCGCGGGACAGGTCACCTCGAACCCCTTGTTCCGCAATTTGCGGGCCATCCTCATGAAACGGCTCCTCTTCTTAGCGTTGCCGTCATCACCACCTTCATGCTCACGCTTGGCTCCTTGTTCTTGCTGGGCCTGCGTCTGTGAGCGTGTGGTAGGTCCAGACTGCCCTCCAGAGGGCTCGGAGTTCCCCCCTGGATTAGGGTTAAGGTTGCCTCCGTTCTTGTCCTTGTTCTTGTTGTCGGGCTGGCGGTTAGCGCCTCCTCCTCGTCCACCTTGACCCTTGTCTTGTCCACCTTGGCCACGTCCTTTAGACTTGCCCTCGCCGGAGTCGTTGCCTTTGGCCTTGCCTCCACCTTTGCCTGAGCCTTTGCCAGGATCTTCCCCCTTAAGCTTCGCCGATAGGCGTTGCTTATGGTAGCACTCGTCCTCGTAGTGCTTCCGCTTACCGCAGAATGCACACGTGATGGTGCAGCGGTAATGATCCGGCAGCTTTGCTTTGGCGCCGGTGTTCTTCTCCTGCTGCTTCCCCTGGACGACGAAGCAGTCTCGCTGCTCGCAGTCAGAGGCGTGCTGCAGGTGGCCCTGCTCATCTCCTGCATCACACCAGAATAGCTCCTTCAAGTTCTCCATGGTACGGGCGTGGGCGTGTTTGGGGGTAGTCCCCTGTCCAGGTCAGGACCCTTGGTACCCTTTGCCTCCAGAACCTCCACCACCAGGACGGTAGTTGTTCAGGTGCTGGTCGCTCTCCTTCTCCAGCGCCATCTTCAGGAGCAGCACGCATAGATCCTCGTAATGGAGGGATCTAGCCTTGCGCTCAGCCGTCAAACGGCACTCGTCCCATAGCTCTCGGGGGAGCTCGGCCACCAACCAGAATAGCAGGTCGTTGCTGCTGTAGGAGCCGGGCGTCAGTCGTCCAGCCCAGTGATCCAGATCAGCCAACAGCTCAGATACCCTGCCAGGCTTGGGGTTGTTGGGCAGCACGGGTAGGTTCTGGATCTCGACCCTGATGGAGAGGTCGGTCTCGTAGGTCGGGTACTGCCTCTCCAGGGCAACCAACACATCGGCAAAGGTGGCGGAGTTAGTCACGATCTGCCTGACCTGCTTCTCCAGGTACTTGGTCTTGCAGCACTGCAGGAGCAATTCGCACTTCACTCGCCCACTAGCGTGGGTTTGGCCGGTCAATCGTAAGAACCGACCAAAGTTCTCAGCGAACTCGCTGAGGTCCTTGCCTGTGAACTCAGGCAGGTTCACCACTATCTTGGAGGTGGCAATAGCCTTCGCCTCCTGAGCTCGGCGTCCTTCAGGGCGTCGGGTCTTCTTCTTCTTCTTCTTCTTCTTCTTACCCTTGGGGTCCTCGGGGTCCTCAGGGTCATCGTCATCTGAGGGCGAAGAAGAATCCATCGACGGCGGCTCGTCGTCCGAGGGGTCTCCGCCTAGATCACTGGAGCCATAAGGCTCCACGTCCACCATAGCCCTTAAGGCTGTCAGCCCCAGCCGGTCCAGCTCGGCCCTCGTCCAGTTCGTCACGTGGCTGTAGGGCGGCTGGGCCGTTCTCGGCACGAAGGGACTTCTCGGAATAGCTGCAGGCGTCGGCATCGGTCTGCTCCTCAGGCTCCCCAGGGTATTTGTCAACCCTGCCGTCAGGTGGTTAGCCTGTACTCGGTGGGGTGACATTCCGACCGAGATAGGTGACCTTTGGGGCGGGATCATCAGGGGCTCCAGCTTCTCACGGATCTCTTGTGTGAGGTCGCCCACGATTTTTGAAGTGGCTCCTCGGAGCACCTCATTGTTCTCCGACCGCGTCAGGGACCTGTTGGAGGATCTTCCCGATCCTCTACTCCTGCCTCCAAGAGACTCTGGTCCTCTCCTCAACCCACTCAAGGGTGCGTACCCAGGTGCATACCCAGGAGCATACCCAGGAACATCCATATAGGTTCCAGTAGCGTGTAGTGGATGGGGATAGTCAGCCGCATACCATCGCGGCGCAGAGCTGGAAGCCACCGGCTCACTGGCAGTAGTTGCCTCATGGAGCGCAGTGGTAGGTGGGCCCATACCATAGGGGGGGTAGGGAGGCATTCCAGTAAAGCCTGTGCCCTCTGCCATAGGCGGGTTGGTTGAGGAAGTGGATGTTGCAGCGACTGGGAGTGTGGTGGTCATAGGAGAGGGTGATGCGTGGAGGCCAGAAGCGCTTGGTGCGCCTTCGAAGGTAGGGACCTTAGTCAGGTCTTGCCCTTGCTCCTCTCCTTCGTCTGCTCCTTCTCCAGCATCCTTCTCGCTCTCACTTCTCTTCCTCTTTACAGGCTGAGTGACCACGACCACCTCTTCGACGGACAGGTCCATCCAGGGAGTCCTCAGCCGCGTCCACTGGCCCATGTAAGGGCTCCGCCGAAGGTACAGCGCCAGGTGCCAGCCTTGCCGGTGCCTCAGGCGCTGGAGCTGTCTTCACGTCAGCGTCCTCCTTTCCTGGCTCCATCTTCTTTCACCCTTCTGCTTATGTTTGCCCGTACTCGGCGCACTGGATGTACGGCACGGGGTTGCTGCCGGTGCGCAGAGACAGGCTGCCTCTTGCTACCAGAAAGGTTTATAGTGTTTTCAGCACTGTTGTTTTGCTTCTCCTGCTGCTTGCTGTTGCTGTAGGGTGTCCTGCTGCTTGTTTTGGGAGATGAAACGCTTTTGTTTATTGAAATACAGTAAGTCCAAGTCAATCCAGGATAGCCCAAGCCAGAAGTGTGCAAGGAGAAGGTAATTCAGGATCAAAGCATGAAGGGCTGCAGTGTAGACAGTGAAAGATGATTGAATATTCACAGAAACTGCAACTCAGTTCACAAATGAATGCATATTCACAAAGATAGCTGAAATGTTTTGGGAAAAGAGTTAGAAAACTGCCCCATGGTCACTCTCTCTCCATAGTGCCATCTCAGGAGATGTGCACTCTTTGTTTTGGGTCCCATATGTGCTGAGGTGGCAGGGCATGTGGCGATGAGGTCACTGCCATGTCACATGGGGTCTTCCTACTTAGCTAGGCTGACCGGGAATTGAACCCAGGACCTCTCAAAAAGAGGTGCCCAGCCCCCTAGGGTGCATACCACTAGGATAGCTAAGAATTCATGGAAAAACATAGATAAATTCATAGGCTCTACCTTAGGTATGTCAGTGCTCAGTCAACTCAGGAAGAGATGAATAGCTTCACATTGAAAGGGGATTAAGGGGTCCACTCCATATCCTGATTGGGTGTTTGGTTCCATAGGTCAAAATGTGTTATCACCACTTTTGGTGGGACCAATAGTAAGATAAAAATGCATGGATGCTCAGTGCATCTCTAATACAACTAGAGTATGCCTCAAAGCAATGGAAAAGCACTTTTTCTTACTCCGTCCAGCCACTTCAGCACGGCCGTTAGACCGGCTGAGATAGGCGACGCTCTTGGCATGACGTATTCCCATGAGGGAACACATAGCCTTGAACCAGCCACCAGTAAACTGGGGCCCTCGGTCACTGCAAATGGTGCGGGGGATGTCAAAGACGGTCAGCCAATGACGAATCATCATGACTGCCACTTCCTTGGCAAGCAACCCCTTTTTGCGTGCCGGAACGGCTACTACGTAGCCACTGTGGCGATCCACACAAAGAACCACACAGTCAAAGGTCTCCTTGCCAATGTGCACTTCGGGCATGGAGAAGACGTCCATGGCCACGCTCTCCATGGGCTGGTCAGGAACCGGGGTCCATTGGGCTTCCCCCTTGACGTTCCGGTTATCGGGATTGCAGGCCTGACAGACCGAGCAACCCTTCCTGACCTTCTTGATGGCGGTGTAGAGATTGATCTGGTCGATCTCGAACCGGCGCTGCATGTCCAGGGCTTGCTTCTTGACCCCTGGGTGCATCATGTGGTGGTGCCAAGCCTCGCACAGCTCGAGCACCCGGGACTCCGGTACTAGCCGCTTAGCATTTCGGTAGAGCTTGCCATCTTCCTCAGTCAGCCCCTTTGGCCACTTCTGCCCGTTATCAGGGTCGGTCACAGCCCTATACTCGGCCGGAAAGGCCTCGGACTTAGCGTAGTCGTCGGTCCAGTCGTCCTGGAGGCAAGACTCAGGGAAGAGGTGCTTGTCGGACTCGGCTCCATCAGGGGCGAGTACTCTGACCGCTCTGCCCATCCTCGTTCCGGGGGGGGAATCCGCAGCCATGACGACGAAGCATTTAACACCCTCCTCCTCCATCAGGCGCTCCAGTTCAATGATCCTCTTGGCTTCAGCGGTCTCAGCCTCATCGCCATGGGCAGAGATATCCGTCATGCCCTTGCTGGCGGGATAGGCCCACCTACTGAGACAGTCCGCCACGGTGTTGTCCTTACCGGGAATATACACAACCGTGAGGTCGAACTTGGCCAAGGTCTCATGCCATCTTGCCCGTCGGGACGCGGGACCTGAGGGGGTGTCCACGTGCTCCTTGTGCCACGACTGCAGACTCTGATGGTCGGTGCAGACGGTGACGGGATGGAGGGCTATGTACCCAGCCCATTTCCTGAGAGCCATGACGATGGCATACGCCTCCTTTTCTCGGGGCGTCCACGTCCCCCTCTGGCCTTCCGCCAGGACTCGGCTCATGAAGGCTACGGGCACGTGCCTCCCATCGTCAAGCACTTGCTCCAACACAGCGCCAACGGCGTAGTCGGAAGCGTCGGTGCGCGGGACGAACCCTCGGTCAGGATCCACGAGGTGCAGACCCACTGCGGATAGCAGCGCCTGCTTCATCCCCTCAAAGGCACGGTCGGACTCTTCAGTCCAGACCAGAGCCTTCTTGGACCCCTTTTTGGTCTCCTCCCGGTTGCCCTTGAGCATGGTCGTCATGGGGGCTGCATACTCGGCATACATTTTGATATACCCCGAGTAGTAGTTGCAGAACTCCAGATACGCCCGTAGCTCAGAGACCGTTTTGGGCTTTTCCCAGTGCTTGACCGCAGCCACCTTGCCAGGTATGGGCTTGCGCTGCCCGTTCCCAACTACGTGGCCAGCGAAGACCACCTCGCTTACCGCAATGGTGGCCTTGTCACTGCTGCCCGTGAGTTTGTGCCGAACCAGAAGGTCCAGCACTCGAGTGACGTCCCCCTCATGTGCCTCCAGGAGCTCCTCGTAGCTCATACTGGGGTCCCCGGACGCGATGATCACGTCGTCCACGAAGGGGTCCGCACAGTCACGCACCGGCTCAAGCAGGTTCTCCAGCATCCGCTGAAAAGCCGCATTGCCGTTGGTAACGCCCATTGGCATCACCTTCCACTGGAGAGGTCCAAGTGGGGTGCTCATGGCTGTGCAGGCACAGGACTCCTCGGCGAGAGGCATCTGATGATAACCATGTTTCAGGTCAATCACCGTGAAGATCCTCCGCCGGTGTTGTTTTTGCAGCATGTCCTCAATGAGGGGCAGCGTATAGCTGTCATGCTGCGTTTGGGCGTTTAGGCCGCGGTAGTCGACCACGAGCCGCCATTCACCGGCCACCTTCTTGGGGACAACGAAGCACGGAGAGGCCCATTCGGAGTGGCACGGCTCGAGCCAGCGTCGCTCGATGAAGTCACGGAGGATCTTCTCCATGGCCTCCTTCCTCTCGCCCCTCCGGGCAAACTCCCGGTGCTGATACACACGGGGGTCCTGCTTCAGTCGTATCTTGGCCTCGCCATACGGTCCACGCACCGGTGGGGGAAACACAGGCTTTCCGCTGAGGAAGGTATCACCATACTTCTGCTTCAGCCTGGCCCTTAATGCCTGGATCTTGGGGCAATCATCGGACTCCGCCTTGGCTTTTCCGGGCACCTGGACCACTGAACTTACTTGAGGGGTAGCGACCCCGCTCGGTTTCGGCTCAGGTGGTCTTTCCAGGTGGCCCAGAGGGCCATCTCTGGTCTTGCCTCGGAATAGGTCGCCGTAGGTGGGTGGGTTACCGCCGATTGGCTCGTCCTGGCTGGACAGGTGGTCCAGTACCCTCCTTACGAAGGTATCTCCATCATAGGAACCAAAGACGATCGAGTCCACTTCCCACCAGGCTTTGTCCTGGCCTTTGCCCTCACGCTGGCTTCCCCAGTCCTGAAGAGGGTTGATCCATATACCCCTGAACCAGATCCAACTCCTCTTCCGTGAGGGGGTCTTCCGATTCTCCGATGTCAACAGGGGAAACCGCGAAGGATTGCCGCCATGGCTCCGCTACGATGCGGTTGACACACACGAAATCCGTGGTGTCGGCCTGATCAAGGACCCCATCCACATAGTGGAATTCCGTTCGCCATCTCTGGGGTGGCATGGGCTGTCCCTTAGCGTCCTGATAGACGCTCTCTCCAGCCGGTAGGACGACCTTGTTTAAGGTCATGTTGGTCAATGAGACTACCCAACGTCGGGTACTTTCCTCCTCGGTGCATCCCATAGGAACAACCAGCACTGCCTTGGAGCGGTCCTTGCGGATCTTCGCTACCGCCCTTGGAATGTCCCATCGAGGGCAATGGATCCACATCAAGCCCTGATGCGGACCCCAGTACTTCTTCCACGCGGAGTCCTGGGCGCTCCAGTACTTCTCACAAACCCGAAGATGGGCGGAGGTTCCTGAAGAGAACGCATCCAGGGCCAGATCCGAAGCTCCCCGGTCCGCAACCACTCGGCTCGCCACTTCCGGCATTACGCCGTACTCCTGGTTTGCTGGCCCAGTTGGCTCAGTGTCCAGTGCGGCCACTTCGAGCTGATTGCGTTCGGGGTGGATCCATTGGCATTCCACATGGTGCTCAGGTGACGAAAGCCACGAGAGCTGGTCGTCCTGGTACAGGGTCATGGAGGCCTGGGCCGGGAGGACGCCGGAGTCCGTCTCCATCATGAAGTCGTACCCAACGATCATGTCCCAGTCCATCTCGGCCTCGTAGAAGCGACCTTGCAGGAGGATTTCCTCGCCGAGGTCTGGGCGGCTCAGCTCACGATGGTTCACGAACTGCAGCCCGATGGCCGCTTCCTTCGTGCCTCCCACCATGTACTGGCCGTTCGCCACCTTCAGCCTGAAAGGTTTCGAACTGTCGATCAAACACTCTGGCGGAAGTAGGCCAGCCTTGACCAAGCTGACCTGAGCGCTCGTGTCGACCAACACGTCGAAGACCTTTTCCACTTCCCCGCATAAGGCACGGACCTTAAGGTGCAACTGCCGCTCGCGCCCAACGCGGCGCACGGCGTGCAAGCTCAGGATCTCCGGCTGTTCCAGAAGCTCAACAAGCGACTGGTGCAGGTTGTGGACAATGGGCTCAGGCTGCCCATCTGCAGCATCCAGCTGCGGTCCGGGTGATCCTCCGATACTCTCGGATAGATCTTGAAGTACATCAAACACATTCTTGGTCGCGAAGGAGGGACGGGTGCAAGGGTTCGTGCCTTCACTTGCCCTCACCCCGCCTCCGCGACTGTCGGGTGCCGGACTGGGCCTTCCGCCCGCGGCAGTCCCTTTGTGCTTACCGACTCCCGATTGGGATGGTGTGGCGCTTCCCACGACACCATCCTGCGACCGCCCTAGCTGGGGCCCTTGGCTGCAGGGGCTCCGCTAGGAGGCGTCGGGTGTGGAGAAAGGGGTGTTCTCCTCCGCATCAACCTCGTTGACACCCTTCTTCCTTCCCCTATTCCTAGGCTTCTTGTCCTTGTCCTTGTTCTTGTCGTTCTCGTTGTTCTCCTTGCTCTTGTTGTCCCACCTGGGGACCCAGTTCCTCTTGATCTCTTGGATCTCCTTAGCTAACTCGGTCCCCACCGACATCAGCTTGGAGAGCTCGTCCTTGTCCACCTCCACTTTGGCTTCCCGGATACCCGCGGGCGCACACTTCTTCGACCCGTGCGCCTTCTTGTAGGCCTCCGTGTCGGCCTGGTGGGTGGGGCATGTTCGGTGGTCATGGTTGAAGCCTTTCTTCCTCCCATAACACACGAAACAGCCCTGAGGGTGAGCTCGTATGAACTCCCCAAAGGACAGCGGAGGGTCGCCAAGGCGGCGGGGGTCCCTCTTCTCCTTCTTCTTCCAACCCGGCTGCAGGGGCTTCCAGCTTCCCCGGTTGCTCCCCGCGCTGTTGTGGGCTCATCGTCGTCGTCATCATCGACGAGAGCTTCATCGCCATCGGCTCCCGCTGGGTCCATGGCAGCTTCCCCGCCAGGCCCCTCGCCAACGTAGTTGACGTCGCGGTCGCCGGGCCTCAACCCGCGGGTGTGGTGGAGGTTCCGGTACTCCTTGAGTACTTCCTCTCCAACCCACTCCAGGATCTCGTCGCAGCTCATCCGCGCCGGGATGGCCTGCAGACGGATGGTCTGGCCGCTCACGTCACACTCGTCAAGGCGCCACATCGCGGTCTTCTCGCGATCGCCCGAGACAGTGATGAGGAGAGCGTTCCGCAGGGAGTGCCGTTTGACATCCCGGACCACGTTCTTCCTCGTCCAAGCCACCACGTTCGTATGATACTCCTTGGGGAGCATGATCTTGACCTTGTGGTTGGACTTGGCCCTCTTGGCTTCCTCCTTGATGACCCTCTTGATCCTTGCTTCCGGCAGCATGGAGAGCAGGCCAGCCTGCTCGTCACCCTCGTTCCAGTCCTCCACGTTGCGGCGGAAGAGGGTGTATTGCCCTCGGAAGTCTCGCCAGTCCCGTAGGCGGATCTCCCGTCCATCATGCTGAAGCTTGATGGACTTCCACCGCTTGGCAGCCACCTGCGGAGCGTCCAGCCGCTCCTGCTCGTTGAGCCACTTCTTGGCTTCCTTGAGGGTCTTGATTTTCCCCTCCTTGGTTGCCACGAAGTATAGCTCTTGGAGCACTTCCGGCAAGCGGTACCTGAACCGTCTGAAGACATATATCTCCGCATCTGCGGGATCCATGTCCTCAGTAACGGTCACCCCCCAATCGTCCAGCTTCTCCAAGAAGCGGTCGAGGTTGAGGGGGTTGCCGTCGTACATGGGGGGCTTGATGTCCTTCAAGTCTTCCCACACGGCGGCATCCGCGGCCTTAGAGACCATGAACGCCGGCCGCGAGGTCGACCGCGGTTCCCATCGGCCTCTCCCACGGGCTCCCACGGCTGCCACTTCCATCTCCTCCCCGGTATCTGCGTGGCCACGCCGTGGTTCCTCCATGTACGCTGAACCTAGATGTTCACGCCGTACTCCTTCTATGTATGCCTCCTAATCAGGGCGCCGGCGGCTGCGTTCAGCGGCCTCCCGTCGTACACCACGCGGCGGGGAAATGTCGAACTCCTCCAGGTCCAGATCCAGGTCCTCACCTTTGCCGACATCCCACTCCACGTCTCCTCTGGGGACCTCATCCCTGAGTCCACCATAGCGTCCACCAGCCATTGGGATTGGCTCCGGGGCTGGTGCGGGGCGTCGGGGGCGTACCGGTGTCCGCAGTGGAGCACGGCGGTTGTGGTACTCCGCGCTGAGCCACTCATCGCGCCAGTCCTCACTTCCACTGCCGGGCGGCACGCGCTCGTTGCGGCGGCCCGCGCTGTGTTGAGAGGGGGCAATGAGAGAGGGGGCACTGGTGCTGGGGAGACCCCTGGGGGGCTCCGCCGGGGGCGTGGAGTCTGCCTGGACCTGGTCCGGGTCCCCAGCCGTCGTCCGACGAGCCAGACTCCAGGGGTGGGTGGTCGCTGCCGACGCTCCCACGGGCTTCCAGCGCGTCCGGTCTCTGCTGCATGCCGCTGATGACCTAGTTCAGCGACCTGGTCTCGCCCCTGGCAATTTCCAGCAGCTTCTGGGTGGCAGTGGCAACCTGGGCGCTCTTGACCATCTTGATCTTGGCGATGTCCAGCTCCCTCTATGCGCGCGTGGCGACCCTGGCAATGCGAGTCATCTCGCCCTTGCCCGTGTCTACCTCGCGCTCCAGGGACTGGACCCTCCTGCGGAGGTAGACAATCCACCGCCGGGTGGCATCCGGGTCGCCGTGCCCTGGTGGGTCGTCGGGGTCCCCAGGGGGTCCTCCAGGAGGGCCTCTGCCAGGTCCGCCCGGTCCAGGGGGTCCTCCTCCGCCAGGTGGTCGGCCTCCAGGGGGTCCATTTGGTGGGCGTCCACCAGGGGGTCCTGATGGTCCTCCGCCAGGGCGTCCCGGTGGGTCTCCGCCGGGTCGCCTCGGTGGGTCCGAGGATGGGGGCTTCTTCGTGTGGTCGAAGTATATGTCGTCATCCTCGTCCATGTCGCCCCACCTAGGCGTCTCGGTCTTGGAAGACTCCGAGCTCCGGTAGGGAGGAGGTGGATCCTCATCCTCACCTTCCGGCTCCATGGGGACATCTCCGCCTCCTCCGCCAGCCACTCCTCGGCGATGTTGGCGGCCTCGTTCATCCCCGTCGCTGGCGGTGAAGAAGGGCTCGGAGTCGTGGGGGTGTCCACCTGCTGGCCTCCGTGGCCTCTCGGGGGTCTTCCCCTTACCCTTCCTCCGTCGGTAGGCGGTGGGGCCACTGCTCCCACTGCTGCCTGTGTCGACCTCGTCCAGGGTCATCTTGGAGGAGGCGTCCCCTTCGAAAAGCTTTCAAAGGGTCTCCACTCGGGATCCTCCCGGGGGAGTCTCGCGGCGGAGCTTGGCCTCCGCCTCCTCCATCGCGGCGGCTGTGGCTGCGGCAGCTCGCCCTTCGGCTTCCTCCCGGGCACGAACCGCTTGGGCTTCCCGGGCCTGCTGCAGCCGAGCCTTCTCCGCTTCCAACGCCGCCAACTCCGCCTCCGTCTTGGCCCTCTCCTCAGCGACCTTCCGTCGCGCGGCCTCGATGGCGTCCTTCTTGGCGGCGTCCGCCTGGGCCTTAGCCGTTGCCTGGGCATGGGCCCTTTCCTCCGCCTCCTGCTTGGCCCTCTCTTGGGAAAGCGCCTCTTCCAGCGCCTTCACCTCGGCGTCCTTGCAGGCAATGGCCTCCTGGGTCAGGCGGGCTTCCTCGGCGGTTGCCGCCACCTCACCCCTGATCCAGGGAGCCACTGCCTCATGGGCGGCCGCAGCCGTGAGACCGGCCGCGATGGCTGCCACGGTCGAGGCGTGGTAGTCCATGCCTCTGCCCCACTCGGTGGCCTCCTCATGGGCGATGCCCACGGCGCCCTCCACGGCAGCATTCTGCTGCGTGGCCCGTTGCCGGGCAACCCGAAGGTTGCAGGGCACCCCACAGGTGCGCTCGCAGGCGCGCGCCACATCCCTTTGGTGGGGAGCGACGCTGCCACTGGAGCTGGCCTGGTCGGCCGGCATCCTCCCGCGGTGGGCCGACTCCACGTCGCTGCTGCGGCCTGACTTCCTCAGGAGCAGCGGACGGGGCTTGGCCTTGGCCTGCTTGGCGACTTCCAGGAAGTCACCAAGGGTGGTGTGGCCGGGTTGGTGACCGCCATTGGCCTGTTGGGGGCTGTGGGCTGGGGTTCCGCCCCTGGCGCTTTGCACGGCTTCCGCGGCCAGGGATTCCTGGTACTCCCGCCACTTCCTGTCCCGCCTCCTGTTCCCGGCGGAACGCTTCTCCTTCCCAGGAGACGCGCTGCTGCTGCTGCCCTGCAGCCTGCGCTCGTTTCCCAGCTCCGGGAACTCCTTCTCGATCATGTCCCACATGAAGACGTTGATCGAGGCGCCCGACGGGTACTCGCTGGGCTTCTCGTCCTCCCCAATCCCGTCGGGGCGCAGCCCTTTGCCGGGCCTGTCCGGGCGGGTCCAGGTCCTCCAGCGCTTGCGGCGGAAGCGGTACTCATACCCTTCCGCCCGCAGCCATTCCTCCACTGCCCGCGGGCGGTCCTCGCCCATGTCCTCGCGGAGCTCCAAGCTCCCGGGCATGCCGCCTTCGCACTGGGGATTGCTGTGGCAGTACTGCTGCCCCCACAGCAACCCACGCAGTAGGCGCGCCGCATGGGGGTGGGGCTGCGGCCACGTCTTGCCCGCCTCGTCCCAGTTCACCATCGGTGCTCTCGATGGAGTGGTCCTGGGGTGGTTGTTGAGGTGGATAATGTAGCACTGGACTGGGAGGCGGCCGGTGCTGGTCGGCCGGTGGTTGTGGAAGTGGTTGCTGTAGCTGGGAGTGCGGCCTTGCTGGTCGGCCGAAGGTACTCTTCGATGACGGAGTTCTGGTCCCTGCACTTCCTTCACGGACTCGGCGCTGTCGCTGGGCGGTGCTGCGAGCCGCTGCGCTGCGCTGCGAGCTGCGAGCTGCGAGCTGCTGCGCCGCGCTGCTCGGGGTTGGTGGCCCAGAGTGGCACGCGAGGGATGGGTAACCCCGCGGCGGTGAAACGCTTTTGACGCGTTCCCGTGGGGGGCCTGGCCACGGGACGCTGCGGTGGACACGCACAAGTGAGCACGCAGGCAAAGCACTACGCTCACAGGGGCATCATTGCGCTCGTGTCATGTGACAAAGCGTTTCAGGATCCTTGCCACTCTGAAACAAGGGAACAAAAGTATGTACAGCAACACATCAGGATATGTACACATGGGGTTAAGACTGGACTGGGGTAAGGGCATCACGGGACAGTAGACACTCCGTCCTAACTCTTATCCCAATCCCAGGTCCGATCCTCTCAACTGGCTGGTGGGGGCGGGGGCTCAAACACAACCCATGCCCTGCTCAGTCGGGACCCTGAAACCCTGCCAATAGGGGGGTGTCCCTCCCAGCCAGAAGCGAGTTCCTCGAAACCAAGGAGGTCCAAGGTCAACCAACAGTGGCTTCTTATGCTCCCTTAACGGCAGGTCTGAACCCTCCTCTCAGCGAGAGATATGGCCCCGCCATTATCCCCTAGGAGTTGGTAGCTGAAAATGGGCTGTTTCAGCCCAAACTGACATTAGCTGCAAAATCTCCAAAATTGACCCCTCGTCCGGACCCGCCAGAGGTGGGGACGGGGCAACTGACCCTATGCCCTTCGAGTACAAACTCTCTGGAGCCCTCACCCAACCTGGTTCCCTCTGAGGTTCCGGCATCAGGGCACCACGGGTTCGTCAAGTGGGGTCATGATGCCAAAATTACCAAAATTGGCGTCATTCCCACGCGTGGCCCGCCCGGCCTGGGCAAGGCCAATGGCTCACAGGACAGGAGGCAGGAGGTAGGACTCATATCTGAGTGTACAACTTGAAATTAGGTCCGCGCTCTGTGTGGGTATATAGATATGGGGCCGCCAATTGACCACACGGGGGCGTGAAATTGGGGTCCCAAAAGGGGGTCATTTTGGCTGCTCGAAATGAGCCAAAATTTGGGGGTGCTCCCAATAGTATATATCCACGCCGCCTTGAAGATCGGATCCGCCATTTCATACGCTATCCACCGGGAGTCCAACAAAGACTCTCATGCCCTTGGCCCTCAAAGATCTTCATGCCACTCGGCGTGGTGACAATCCCAATTGGGTCCACAAATGCCAAAATGGCAAAATTGTCCACACTCACTTTGGGCTAGCACCCTAACGAAGGTTGCTCCGCTTCGCCCACGTGGTGTGTGAACCATGGGGACCAATGTACATATCACCCATGTCATACATGGTCCATTGGTCCATGCGTTCGGCGTGCACGAGGTGGCTGAACATGGTGCACGGCAGGCAGAAAATGTGGAAAATTGCTCAAAATGGCCGAAAATGCGCACACTCATGGTTGGGGCAAATGAGGCACATGCCCGACTTGGACCGGAGTGTGCCATAGGATTGGTATCAAGTCATATGTGTCCAACATATCTTTTGGGCGTCGCCCAACTCCTCCGGTTTCGGGAATGGCAGGGTCGCCAAGTGAGCCCATGATTTGGGATAGTCCCAAATTGCCAACATGGCGGCCACGGTATGCCAAGCCCAAGAGGAGTTATTTGCCGGGTCCAAGATATGTTGGGCACTGAAGTATGTGCCCTCAAAACATACTTGGGTTATGATGTCAATTGGGCGCAACGTTGAGATACACGGTCGCCACTTGACATCATGACGGGCAAAAAACAGCAATATTGGCGAAAAAACACCCAAATAATGCCTTGAAAGGCGCACAAATATATTATAATATCTTCGGGTTGGATTGGGTAATCGACCAATCCTTCTAAACACAATGACTTAATACCAATGACCTTCTGATTCCACATATGTGCTCCACTTGGGGCGCTTTGGAAGGTCACGAGCGCTACTTCCCAAGTGGGCACATGAAAATATGGAAAATTGCAAAACACACACCTTGCTCCCAACGCATCGCTTTGGGGTCGCCACACAAGCTTTCCTCCACGAAGGTTAGGCTTGCAATTGATTGTGGAGAGTATAAGGAAGGGCCTCGTGCGATATGAGGTCCATTGGTGGGTGTATCGCTCTTAGCCAAACCCGCCAAATGGGCACGCAATACAAGACATGGCACATACCACATACTGCCCAAAAAGGTAGCTCCCCCCACGATATGTCATGTCCCTCCAAGGGCATAACTTTGTGTCAATCGCTCATAGGAACTCAGAGCAAAGTTCCTTTGCAACACCAACACTCGCGCGCTACACTCAAAAGTTATCTTAACGCACGCAATATCATGGCCAAAGAGTTATAACGCAAACTCTACCCTCTTGACGATGATCCATTACGCTAGCGCGCACGTGTGGAGACACAAGGCGTATAAAGCTTCCTAAATTACGTCAGGAGTATTGTGAATACATCCCATGCTTCCTTGTTGCAATTCCTTGCAAGCAGCACGAGATATGACCCTCACAAGTGGTCTAACGAATCAACTTTGTTTTGCCCATATCTCTAAGACAAATGGAGGGCAAGACAAAAGGAAAGTTGATTCGTGCATAGGGAAGCACGTAGGTCCACTCGAAAGAGGTCAAATCAAGTGCGGGGATGTCGAAGTCGAAAATCCGATTTCGACATCCTGAAAAATTCGGATTAAGGTTGCGAGTGTATAACGTGAAAATTGCAGATGCATCAATGCAATTCCTGAAGACTTTAGAGTCTTCGTCACGGATTGCGCTAAAATGTCTGTAAATAACAGTTAAACTGGCGGTTACGCTAAAGTCGCGAGCCAACCGCCAGCAGTCAAAACAATGATTATCAGAACGGAAGCGTGAAAATTTACGGAAACAATATGAAAATAAAACCCTGTTGATTCCTGATATTCTGATGTGTAAATCTCAGCAGGCGACGCATCCGTTGCCGATGCGGCCGCTAATAGCTGAAAAGCCGAGATCTCTCACACAAACACGTCTTACCTACATCTGTTGTTAGGGTTAGTTTGCCGAATCGACGGCCGAAGGCGGTGCGGGGCTGATTGGCGTGAAATAGTGAGATACCGGCAAATGGCAGTTTGCCGGTACATGGTAACATGCCCCAAGTGGCCGGAATGCCGTCACGGGGGCTTTACGGCAAGGGACACGCTCCTGCCGGGCTCTCACCGGGCTTCACCGGGCGTCTTCCCCTCCGTACATACCCCACCATGGTCATGGGGTTCTGGGTACCGCTTCAAGACCACTGGTCCCGGGAGGATCACGAGGAGGCCCATTTCTTCGCGTTTGTGGCGCACAACGTGAGGGAACATGGGCAGGATCGGTCCAGATGGAACCGGCCGGGACCCAAGACGAACACAGAGCCAAGGAGGATCGGGAACCCACCACTCTCGTTCCGGGAGTACAGGTCTCAGCACGACGGGTGCTGGGTCTGTTATGGCAAGGGAAACAACCATGCACACGACCACCGTCAGTGCAAGGTGTATGAGGCGCACAAGAAGGCCTACTTCGCCGCCCACCCCGAGAAGAAGCCCAAGGAGCAGCGGATTGCCGATTGGAATGCCAAGGGCGGAGACGGGGGAAAAGGCCAAGGCAAAGGCCAAGGGAAAGGCGGAGGAAGAGACTATGGTGGTGGACCTGGCCAAGACCGACGAGTGAGGTCGATCGAGGAGGTTGCTGAGGACATGTTGAGGACGTTGGAGGAACTCAAAGCCCAGCAACGTGGTGGACAAAGTCCTGGCGGATCGCAGCCGGAGGGGGCTGTGGGAAGTCAAGTCTAGAGGAGCCCCCACGGGAGTGGGACCTCGGAGGTCTCTCCTCCGAAAATCAGTGGAATCCCAGATAAAGCGAAGGCACATCGGGTGCCGAAGAAGGCTCCAGAAGAGCCAAAACCACTGAGTTTCGCCACTCCCAACCCCTGCAGCGCCCTGCCAAGGGAAGTACATGTGGGTACGGGACATGGCAAGAAGAAAGGAGCGACCACGGAGAGCCCCGCGGACGGGCAGGACCAGCCCAAGATCTACACCATCCGTGACCATACCCTTGAAGTTCTGATGCACCCGGACGTGCTAGAGTTGCATGCCGTGAGAGTCGTGCATACACCTCATGGTGACGAGCGGCAGTTGCACTTGAAGGTGCGTGTACGGTGCGGACGAGAGGAGAAGGTGGTGGATGTGTTGGTGGATACGGGTGCCCAGGTGAGCCTGGTCCGGAGAGGGTTGTTCAAGGAGGAACTCCTGCAGCCCAGCCGGAGACCGCTCCGCCTGAAGGCCGCCAACGGAGAGATCATGGATGGTGGCACCCATGAGGCCACTATCAGTATGGAATTCTGGGAACATGAGCGCTTGAACCGCCCTGATCTGGCGAAGAGAAGCACTCTATCCGGGAACTTCTATGTGGCCGACATTACAGACTGGGATATGATCATGGGGTATGACTTCATGGTGGCAAACGCCATTGGAGCCCTTCCCCATCGTGCAACGCTGGTCCGGGAGGATGATGAATGCCTCACATGGCTGTCCACGGACTATGCATGCGGATCATCCCAATGGAATGCTGAGGAGGAGGATCGGATCGTCCAAGCGGTGCAAGCTGTGGGTGCCAAGTCCAGAGGAGACCGTGGAGTTCAGCTCACGGAGTATGGAATGGCGCCGCAGGTGTATGCCAGGATGATCCAGACGCTGGGAGCCGAAGCGCCCGAGACGGACGTCTTCGCTTCCCGGGATGCCCCAGTTTTGCAGAAGTGTAGGAGGCATTGGCATCGAGGAGACTCAGCCTGGCATAGGCATTGGGGTTTGAAGGAGTGGGGGCCCATGTATTAGCATGGCTCCCTGGACAACACCAGACGTACGGTGGAGAAGATCATCGCGGATAGGGCGAGGGGGATCCTGGTCATAACCGGCATAGGATCCACCCCATGTCCGCTGGAAGGTCTCAAGTCGACGCTGAACTCCATCACCCTGAACGTGATGTCATTCCGGCCAGAGGAGGAGTTGTTCATCGACGCCAAGGGTGTATCAATGCCCTCCCCGGGTCAAGCGTGGGGTACCAAGGCTTTCCTGGTGGATGGGGCGCAAGCCCAGCCCACGGGTGATGAAGCATTCATCCGTAGGGTGGAGGCGGTGCCCATGAAGGTCATGTTTGAGCCCAAGGAGGGGACGGATCAGCCAATTGATGGTATTGACGTCCTGTCCCACGCCGAGATCGACGACGTCATCAACTACATGCGGATGGGGATGCCCGACCGTGTGGTAGCCAAGAAGAGGCGGGCCATGGTCCCATCTCCGCATTGGTGGGATGACAAGATGTTGGTCACCGGCAAGTACGAGAAGGATGAGTTCGTGGCGAGGGTCATGGATCACATCGCGGACCAATATGATGGTCCGGTTCGGTCGGACCCGCCGACGTGGGATTTTCCAAGAATGGGGGCCGATAGCGACAAGAACCAGCCCGACGCCGCAAATTTCCGAAGATTATCGGTGGGAAGCATGCCCCACGACGATGAAGACGGCATATCGGACGAGGGGAAGTCGGATTCGGACCCAGAAGAGGCCTATACCGCAGTGCGGTCGGTTGTACCGATACCGAAGCAAGCGGCTGAAGAGCCCCAGGAGAACCCGAAGGTCGCCGAGCTGAAGGGAAGGCTGATCAATGCCTATCCGCGGCTATTCAGTGGTGTCGCCAACAAGAACCCTCCAGATCGTGGGAGGTTTGGCACAGCGAAGATCAAGCTGAAGCCGAACCCGAAGATCTATCGTCATCGGGAGTACCAACTTCAGGGCGATCGAGCCGAGGCCATGAAGAAGAAGCTGTTGGCCGAGTTCATTGAGCGGGGATGGATCGAACCCTCCGACAGTGAGTGGGCCAGCCCGGCCTTCATCGTGCCCAAGAAAGAGAAGGGCAAGTGGAGGTTGGTGGTGGATTACAGGGGTTTGAACGAGCAAACCGAGCGCGACTCGTACTCGCTTCCCCTGATCGACTCCATCCTCCAAAAACAACAGAAAAAGCGGATCTTCACGGTGTTAGACCTGAAACACGGTTATCACCAGATGCCGCTACACCCGGACTCCAGGCCCTGCACAGCGATGTCGACGGCGCTGGGGCCCATGCAGTGTAGAGTGGTGCCTATGGGCGCCAAAAATGGCAACGCTGCTTTCCAGCGCATGATGGAGGACCTACTCGGTCCTGTCCGGGACTGTGCCGATCCCTTTGCGGATGATATCATCATCGGGTCCGGCACGGAGAGCATGACTGAGGATGAGCTCATCGAAGCGCATGAGAAGGATCTGCGCCGAGTGCTCAGCGAGCTGGACAAGCACAACATGGTGTGCAAACCCACCAAAGCCTCACTCTTCGTGAAGGAAGTGGAGTTCGTGGGTCACGTGGTAGGTCACGGGCAACGCCGTCCCATGCCTGGGAAGCTGGCGTCCCTGCACCACTGGGAAAAGCCCCAGACCATCAGCGAACTCCGATCCTTCATGGGGTTCTGCAACTACTATTCGGGCTATGTTCGCATGTATGCAGAACTGTTGGGGCCGCTGCACAAGATGCTGCAAGTGGGCAAGTTCGATGGCCGGAAGGGGAGCAAGAAGAAGCTTGCCTGGACCCCTGAGGCCGATAATGCGTTCAACCGCCTGAAGGAGCGACTCCTGGAGCAGTTGGGGCTATTCCTGGTGGACCCGGACAAGGGATTCGTGCTACGGACGGACGCCTCGGACTATGCCGTACGGGCAGTCCTGGAGCAGGTCCGGGACGACGGGTCACACGTACCCGTGGCGTTCTGGAGCCGGATCCTGGCCGAGGGCCAACGCCGCACCCCGACCGCGAGGGAGAAGGAGACGTACGCCATTGTCTGTGCGCTCAGGAAATGGTCGGGCCACATCGGATCGCAACCGGTGGTGGTTTGTACGGACCATCAGTCCTTGCAGAGCTGGCACAAGGAGCACGTCGACACCCCCTCAGGACGGGCGGCAAGGAGGGCCCGATGGCATGAGACGTTCGCCAAGTTCGACCTCAGCGTCGTGTACGTCCCGGAGAAGTACAACACTGTGGCGGATTGCCTCAGTCGGTGGGCCTACCCCGCGGGCAAGGCTTGGATGGACATATCCAGCCATGGGGACGCCGAGGAGACCGAGGAGGCCAAACGCATCATCGAGATGCAGAAGGCCATGGAGCAAGAGGGGGTCAATTGCTTTGTGGTGATGGCAAACAGTACGGACCTGGCCAAGTTCCGGGGTGCCCGCGTCCAAGCTATTCGAGAGGAAGCCCTCGAGCAATGGATGGTGGCCCCTGTAGAGCTAGTCAGTTCGGTGCTTACAGAGGACTGGTCGGATGACTATGCGGCATCCCACCACTGGAGCAAGTACTGGAATGCCGTGAGGGCCCCTGTCGGACGACGAATGGCCTGAGGGCTTGACCGAGGATGGGGACAAACTGTTCCTCAAGGACAAGCTGCTGGTGCCCGAGAACCGAGTTGATGAGCTCATCGACCATTGGCACAACGCCCAGCTCATGCACCCTGGCCGAGACAAGATGCAGCAGGACCTGGGGTGGCGTTTCAAGTTCCCTCCGGGGTACTACGCCATCCTGGCGTAGGTACTGCAGCGACTGTGCCGTGTGTCGGGCCACGAAGAGCCCCAACCACTCCACAGCGGGTAACCCGGTGTATACGGCTATACCGGACGCCCCTATGCGGTCCGTTGCCATGGATGTGTTCGCCATGCCTGAGGTCACCGTGGAAGGAGAGACCTACGACTGTGTCGTCCTGGCGGTGGATAGGCACAGCGGGTATATCGTGGCGGTCCCTGGCAAGAAGTCCAAGAAGAAGGACAAGAAGGACAAGCATGGAGTGGGGCTGCAGGCCAAGACCGTCGCTAATGCCATGATCAGGCATTGGCTGAAAATTTTCGATGTCCCAGCTGTCATCTGCAGCGATCGGGGCAGTCAGTTTGTGGGGACCTGGTTTAAGACGATGTGCAAGCACATGGGCATTCGGCACGCCAAGACCGTGGCGTACCACAGCCGGTCAAATGGCCGAGCTGAGGTGGCCGGGCGGCAGATGTTCGAAAAGTTCCGCCAGCTGCACATCGACGAACCGGGCCGGAATTGGTATAATTCAATGTGGAGAGTACTCCAAGCGTATCACGACCTTCCGGGGCCCACTGGACTGTCGCCCCATCGCATCCTGTTCCTACGGGATAGAGTGTCACGCACTCTCCCGTGGTTGAACCATGGCAAAGTGGCCCGGGATGCGAACGCTATGATGGCTGAGGCGGATGACACGGCGGCCAAGGTGTGCAAGGCACTGCAGGACGAGCATGAGAAGAGGGCCAAGTACTTCAAGCAGGGAAAGGTCCAGAAGTATGCTCTCCAAGACACCGTGTGGGTGGAGCGGCACCACAAGGATGACCTGTCCAGGCATCGGCAGGCGTCTTTGTATGTGCCGGGGGTAATCGTGCGGAAGGTCGGGCAGGATGTGTATGCGGTTCGTGTGGGGGATAACAAGATCCTGGACCGCGACCATACTCAGCTTCGTCCCCGAGCACCAGACCCCAGCGGACGTCCCGTCACCTTCGAGTTCACGGCCGGCGATGTGGACTCGGACGACGAGGGTGAGGACGACGACTTCAACGCTGAGAAGATCCTGGCGAACAAGCCGGACCCGGGGACGCCTGGGGGGAGGCTTTATAAAGTCCGTTGGAAGGGATTCGCCGCATCCAGGGATTTGTGAAAGCCTCCGAGCAGTTTCGTGCCGAGGTATACCACGGTTTGGATGGACTATCTGAAGAAAAAGAATATTTCTTTGGATGTCAAGGACGTGTTGGTCCATTTGGTTGCTGCTGTAGCACCGTAATGGATCCCCCTTGGCATTTGTGCTTGTTTCTGTGCTTGGGAGACGGGTGAGGGCGTTCATCCGGGCATTTTTGGGCTTTGATTGGCCATCTACCCCCTTCACTCGATCTCCACATATATATTTCATTGTGGTATACTTATTTAGGTCGACCGACGACGTTTCTCTATCTTTGATCCCCTTGATCCATGTTGTAGATCAAGAGGAGACCGGATATGGCGTAGGGCACCGATTATGAGTGTCCTCACCCCTCCCTTGGGGCGTGGGGGACGCCTACGACGTGTGTGGGGCCTCCATATGTCCTTGGGACATGGGGGGGCTGGGTTGGAGCCCATTGGGGTCCTCCCGTCCTCTCTTCAATGACTTCCGAGCGGTAACAACGCTCTGAGAAGGGGGGTGAAGCCGGTTCGGACCCCCGTGGCCATCTTGGGGTCACTTGGGGTGTGTATCTATGTGCCGGCAAGCCGCCATTGGCTGATATCTTACTCTCCCATCCACCTGACCTAACCTGATGTGATAGTGTGATAGGTTTGGCCACTCCGGCTATGAGCGGCCATATTCAGTACCGAGGCGCCGCCAGCTGAGATTTATATATCAGAATATCAGGAATCAACAGGGTTTTTTTATCATAATGTTTCCGTAATTTTTCCGCCTTCCGTTCTGATGGTCAATGTATCGGCGAATGTCAGTTGGCTCGCGATTTTGCGGTAACGGATTGGTTAACTGTTATTTACAGATATTTTGGCGGAAACCCCGATGAAGGGTCGGATTTCATCAGTAAAGGGTTCGTTGCTTCCGCAATTTTCTAAACATGCACTCGAAATTTTAATCTGAATTTTTCGCGTTGTCGAAATCGGATTTTCGACTTCGACATCGCCGCAGTTGATTTGGTCTTCTTCGAGTGGTCATACTCCCTTCCCTTATGCCCAAATCAGGTTTCCCTTATACTTGCCACCCATTTGACTTGGAGATATAAGGGAAACAAAAGTGAATCGTGGGACCACTTTGAAGGGCCATATCTACGCGCGAGTGTGAGGAAAGAGAATAAGGAAGGTTGCGTTGCAAGCGCCTTAGTCTCAACTTATATTTAGTAGGGTCCAACACCTTAAGTCGTCATACACACTCGTTGTAGCATAGGATCATGGTCAACATGGTGGAAACTTGTTTATAACTTGTTGACCATGTGTCCGGACTTGATATTATGACTTTCGAGTGTAGAGCATGAGTCTTGCGGTGGCATAGCATCTTTCCTTAGGTTCGCACGTCCATTTAACCCAAGGTTATGACCATGGAGGGGCATGGCGTACCATGGTGGGAGCCAATTTTAAGGGCTATGTGTGACATGGGTAGTATATGTCTTGATATGCTCACGCCCATGTTCTATATCTTCGTGTGGCCGAAGAGATGGAGAGCCACAGGTGACAAGGGTTTTGTCCATGTCCGAATAGTGGAATTCAAAGCGCTCGACTAAGTCTACCGCGTATGTATTGCTCATGGTATGTTTGGCAAAGAGATCCATGAGTGCACGCCAATTTTCATGGGGCGTGTAGATATGAGTGGCGAAGGTATCTCCATGCGCCCGATTGGGGATCCAAGTAGCGGAATTGTTGGCAAATGGTTCTAATCATTTGTGTATTGAACCATGAGCGGATATCATGGGTGAGCATAGAGATATACTATCATGACAACTTTGTATTTGGACATATTTTCATGTTTTTGACCTCAATTTTTGCTCATTTTTGCGATTTGTGTACTTACCTGGTCGGCGAACAGCAAGGAGCCTATGGAGAGTCGAACCATGGTACGTTGTTCACATGTTGGCATATGCTTTGGAGTTGAACATCACCATATGCCGGATCGCGTACTCCATTTTGGCTTGGCGCACGAAGGATTACAAGAATTGGTCTCAAGATCATGGGCTGACTTGGGCAGTGCGTGGCGCCCATATCCGAAGGGGTTTCGAGGGTAAAGTGGGGATGTACATGGGCATTGAGGTAGGTAGGTAGGTAGGTATCTTCGGGAGCTCGGGATGCCTCCTTTGACATTGCAGGAAGAAGGTCTTACCAAGGGGACGTCCTGTCCCTCCCACTGCCCTATGTCAGGTGCCTCTTGAGCCGCTCCCGCATGTGCTTGGGAAGGCATTGTCGCGGCCACCCGGTCCATGTGTCCCAATTGGGAGGGTGTCCCCACATGTGTCCATGGGTAGGGCCACATGCCCCCTCCTTTGGGCGGCAGCTCTGGGGGAATGCCCAGCCGTGTGGAGTATCTCTCACTACAAGGGGTATTGCTCCCGCTTGTCTACGGTACGACCGCCTCACCCTTGTGGCTTGAGTTGCGGGGCCACTCTGCTTGGCAGGTGGCCCCCTCCTGGACTGTGTACCGGCTCGCCTGTCACCGGTCGCTTCGCTGGCTCCGGGTGACATTTGCCATGGTCCCTGATGCAGCCTGGCCGGGCTCGGACCAGTGGCCTTGGAGTACCGCTCCTGCCACTGGCCCGGTGGGTCGGCTGGCTCGCCCCAGTGCGTCCGACCCATGGGGTATTGGTTCTTTCCTGTCCCTCGGCCGCCCTACGTGTGTGCAGTGTCCTGGGCCGCTGGGCTCCCGTTCACCGGTGTGCCCGCGCGGTTTGCTGTGGTGCGTCTGCGGTGTCCTGGGCCAGCTGGCTCCTGTTCACCGGTGTACTCGCTCGGTGTGTTGTGTTGCATGTGCGGTGTCCTGGGCCACTGGGCTCCTGTTCACCGGTGTGCGTGCTGTGTGCGGTGCGCGTGTGTCATGGGTGGTTGTGTCCCTCTTCCTCCCCCCCTAATTTTCGCTTTTTTTTTCTTTTTTGTTTTTTTTTTCTTTCGGAAAAAAAAAAAGAAAAAACAAAAAAGAGAAAAACAGGGGCGCGCGTACACTGCAGGCACAGGCACGGGCAGCTGGTGCGGCGGTGCAATCGCGTTGTGTCCTCTGGCGTGTGTCGTCGGTGCTGTGGCGGCGGTCGCGCCCCAGGGGCGCGGCTCGCGCGTCCTGATGTACACGGGCTTGGGTCAGGGTGGGTTTGGTGAGGTGTCTCTTTGCTTCTGGAGCTGGCTGGTTAGGCGGCTGTGTGGGCTGTGGGTGTGGGCTGTGGTTACGTTGTTCCCTCGGCGGGCTTGGTTAGGAGTCAAGGGTTAGCGGTTTCGGGGTGTGGCTCGGGTTTGATTTGTGCTTGGGTTCTGGCTCGGTTAGGCGGTTGCGCGGGGCCGGGCGTGTGGGTAGCAGGGTCCATGGGGTCGTGCGTGCGGGCCGGCCGGTGGCCGGTGGCCTCACTGGGAGTCCCACACGAAGGGGTCGACGGGCGTGCCGGGGGCATACGCAGCGTGCAGGTTGGGCAGCAGCGGGCGCACCTGCAGGGCGTCGGCGTGGGCGATGAGGACCTCACTGATGACCGAGGGGTCGGCGGCAAGCAGTATGCGATGCCCGGGAGGGGTGGCGGCGAGGAGCGGGAGGATGTCCGCGGCCCGCGACGTGGGGGCGAACACGACGTGGGCCGGGTGCGGCCCCGGGAGCGGTGCCGGGGGGAGCGGGACCACAGGATGGCGGTCTACTGTGAGGTGCCAAGTGGCGCGATGGTGGAGGAGCCGGACTAGGGCGATGCTGTGGTGCAGTGTGTGGGGCTGGGTGCTGGGCGGCGTGGGGACGTGCGGCGGGAGGGGGGGGGGGCGGGGCGGTGGCGTGGGAGGGGGCACGGCGGAGGGGTGACGCCAGCGACGTGTGTGTCGTGTTTAGGGTGGAGAGGAGCCCACGGTAGCGGGCCTGAGTTCGGCGCCTTTTGGCGTAGTGGTGCTCGTTGTCCTGTGCGTTGGCTTCCTTCGGCGTCCGGTTCGTTTGGTGACTTCTGGGCGGGGCCTGGCGTGGTGCCCCGTGGTGGTGGTTTGCTGGGTAACGAGGTTAGATGGCGGCGCCGCTGGCCGGGGGGTCAGGCGCGTCGTGATGTGAGGCGCGCAGGGCTCCTGGGGTGCTGTGGGTGTCGCCGGTGTCGGTGCGCCGACGCTTGTGGGGTGGTGACGGGGTGTGTGCGTGCGGGGCTGGGCTTTGGGTGATGTCCCACAGGCGGATGCCGTCTCGCTGCGTTTCCTGGAGGGTCTCCCGCAGGCGCCTGAGGACATACGGGTGGTCCTGGGGCGCGGGGAGGTTGCGGGGGTGGACTCCCAGGGGGTGGAGCGCATCGGCCAGCATGGCTTCCCATGCGGCCTGCGGCATCCACCCCCCCGCCGGCCGGAGGCGGCAGTTCTCCACCGACCCCGGGCGGGGCCGATGGACCAGACCCTCGAGGGAGGGCTCTCCCCGGGCCCACTTCCGCAGCTCCCAGAGCTGCGTGTGGGTCCAGCGCTGCCACCACTGTTCCTGGGCGGGCCTGCGGTCTTGGGCGGAGGAGTGGGCGTGGGTGGGTGTGACGGAGTCTTGGGGACCGGCGGCGGTGGCGGGCCTGGGGGATTCCTCGTAGTCCTGTTCCGTGGGGGTGCGTGAAGAGTGGGGGTGCACGCGGATGTGGACCCGCGGGTGTGCGCGTACGGTCTCCGCCTCGGGGTTGGGCTGGGATTCGCGGCGGCGGCGGTAGTGGGGCATGCGTTGCATGTGGGCTGTCATCGAGGGCCGGTAGGGGGGCGGGGACGCTGCTGGTGGACCCTGGCGTCGTTCTGGCTTGGTTGGGGGCGGTCCGTGGGCCTGGGGTGTGGGCTTTGAGAGGTGGCGGGACGAGGTGCGTCGCGCTTCGGCCGCGGCGCGCTCCGCCATGAAGGTGGTGGCGGTGGCGTCGGTGACGGTGGGGGGGCGCCGCGCTGGGCGCTGCTGCCTTCGGGCGTGGGACGGCTGGGGCCGGATGTCGTAGAGGACGTCCTCGGGGGGCCGGGCTCGCGCTGCCGTCGTGGCGCCGGGTTTGGGCTTGGGTTTGGGCTTGGCTGCGGGCTGCGTGCTGACGGGTTTGGATGGCCGTTTGGCGGCGGTCTTGGGCTGCGGCTGGGTCGTGGGTGTGGGCTTCGTCGGGGCGTGGGCCTTGGCGGCGGCGGGGCTGCTCGCGGTGGGGGCGGGTTTGGAGGCCCGTTTGGGAGGTGTCCCCCGCGGCCTGGGGGGTGGAGTGCTGCATGAGGACGTGGTGGTGGTGGTGGATGAGGTGGTCGTGGTGGTGGAGGTTGTAGAGTCGGAGGCGGAGGAGAGGGCTGTGGGAGACGGCGGAGGGTCCTGGGCCTCGGGGGCGGGCGTATGACGCTCGGTCCTGTAAGTAGCGAGAGCGAGGGTGCAGGTTCGGGCACCGGGCGTGTGCGCGCGTTTTCCCTGGTAATCCGTGCGTGCTGGTGCTGGAGTGGCGGCGTTGTCTCGGCTGCGCGGGCACGTGGGTTACCCGGGGGGTGGCCATATCTGCTCCAGGACGTGCGGGTGTGTTTGCTGGAGGTAGTCGAGGGTCTGGAAGAAGCATCGCTGGATGCCAGGCATGTCCTCCTCTGTGAGGTGGGGGTAGTTTTGGGTGGGGGTGTAGCGGCCCGGCCACAGCAGCGTCATGAGGCGGGCTGCCACCATGTACGGGCATAGTTGTAGGGTGGTGGGGCGTGGGGGGGAGGCGCCGGAGCTGAGATTTATATATCAGAATATCAGGAATCAACAGGGTTTTTTTATCATAATGTTTCCGTAATTTTTCCGCCTTCCGTTCTGATGGTCAATGTATCGGCGACTGTCAGTTGGCTCGCGATTTTGCGGTAACCGATTGGTTAACTGTTATTTCCAGATATTTTGGCGGAAACCCCGATGAAGGGTCGGATTTCATCAGTAAAGGGTTCGTTGCTTCCGCAATTTTCTAAATATGCACTCGAAATTTTAATCTGAATTTTTCGCGTTGTCGAAATCGGATTTTCGACTTCGACATCGCCGCACTTGATTTGGTCTTCTTCGAGTGGTCATACTCCTTTCCCTATGCCCAAATCAGGTTTCCCTTATACTTGCCACCCATTTGACTTGGAGATATAAGGGAAACAAAAGTGAATCGTGGGACCACTTTGAAGGGCCATATCTACGCGTGAGTGTGAGGAAAGAGAATAAGGAAGGTTGCGTTGCAAGCGCCTTAGTCTCAACTTATATTTAGTAGGGTCCAACACCTTAAGTCGTCATACACACCCGTTGTAGCATAGGATCATGGTCAACATGGTGGAAACTTGTTTATAACTTGTTGACCATGTGTCCGGACTTGATATTATGACTTTCGGGTGTAGAGCATGAGTCTTGCGGTGGCATAGCATCTTTCCTTAGGTTCCCACGTCCATTTAACCCAAGGTTATGACCATGGAGGGGCATGGCGTACCATGGTGGGAGCCAATTTTAAGGGCTATGTGTGACATGGGTAGTATATGTCTTGATATGCTCACGCCCATGTTATATATCTTCGTGTGGCCGAAGAGATGGAGGGCCACAGGTGACAAGGGCTTTGCCCATGTCCGAATTATGGAATTCAAAGCGCTAGACTAAGTCTACCGCGTATGTATTGCTCATGGTATGTTTGGCAAAGAGATCCATGAGTGCACGCCCATTTTCATGGGGCGTGTAGATATGAGTGGCGAAGGTATCTCCATGCGCCCGATTGGGGATCCAAGTGGCGGAATTGTTGGCAAGAGGTTCCAATCATTTGTGTATTGAACCATGAGCGGATATCATGGGTGAGCATAGAGATATACTATCATGACAACTTTGTATTTGGACATATTTTCATGTTTTTGACCTCAATTTTTGCTCATTTTTGCGACTTGTGTACTTACCTGGTCGGCAAACAGCAAGAAGCCTATGGAGAGTCGAACCATGGTACGTTGTTCACATGTTGGCATATGCTTTGGAGTTGAACATCACCATATGCCGGATCGCGTACTCCATTTTGGCTTGGCGCACGAAGGATTACAAGAATTGGTCTCAAGATCATGGGCTGACTTGGGCAGTGCGTGGCGCCCATATCCGAAGGGGTTTCGAGGGTAAACTGGGGATGTACATGGGCATTGACTTTTGGTCTCTATCCTCCATGAATGCTAGACTCCGATTCCATGCATACTTTGAGCCTTTGGCTAAGTGGTAACTTCAATTTTGAGCATATATTTGATATATGGCCAATATGGTGTGAATTGGCAGTTTTTGGTATGTTATGAGTTCAAACTCATGGGGCATATCTCCAAGCCCATTCGACTCCAAGTCCAACCAAGGTTATGTCAGGGTAGGGCATGGTCCTGAGTGCTAATCTAGGCCATGACACGCAAATCTCCCCTATTGGGCTAGGATTTAGAGGCTTGAGGGTGAACACATTTTTGGGGTTTGTGTAGTGACTTTTGACACATGGCATTTAGCCATCTTATTTGACTGGACTCAGGGCATCATGTTGGTGAGTCAAGGGAAGGTCTTGAGTCCAGGGAATGAGGGGTCTAGGGCTGTGATTGTGTAAATTTCCATCCTTCCCCAACTCTGCTTTATTTGTGTTCATATGCCGATTTCAGGGCTTTCTTCTTTGGTGCAATTCTTGTACATGCCCCCCACCGTGGGACGACCGGTGTGCTGAACGGAAGCCCGCAGTGTGGATTGGATTGTGGATCCGGGCATTGCTGTATTTGTGGGATCTGATTGCTGTTCAGGGTTGGAGGAGGATTGAACTTTCTATATTTTTGGTTTTGGACCCTGGATTTTGATAAATGCAATCGTTGATCAGGAGCAAGTCAGCAGGGGTGACAGGCGGAAGGGGCACAGCGGGGGCCGGTCCTGGTAGGGACCTTCTTTAGTGGATCAAGGAGAAGGTCGTCAAGGAAGAGGCTAAGAATAGCCCAGACAGCTATGTGGTGGATTTTAGTGGCCTTGACCCTTCGCCGGGTCGCGCCCGATTCGAAAAAGAACTCAGGAAATATAGCGCTCAAGGTTGCACTACGGTTCCTGAGATTGTTTCCTATTCGGGGCCGGGGGTGATAGTTGACTGCAAAGAGCCGGCTCTACAGGACTGGATCTTGAACTTCAACAACACACCTCACACACGCGGCTACACTATGAAAGTGGAGCAACGTAGGCCTCGCTTGAAGCCTGAGGAAATCTACGCCCTTGCCCATAAAAGCGTATCGGAGAGGGAAGCTCTCGGACGCCTCAATAAGGGAGACAAGACAACGGTGACGTACACTCATCGCCCTTCTCACAATAGAACTGCGATGAATGCGGTTAATGCGGATGCTACGGCGGACCCTGACACCTCCGAACCCGCTAACACCTCCGTCAACGCCGTGGGTCACCCTTAACCTCCGGCGAAGAAAACCATCCACCCCGTGCCTCAACCGCCACCTACCTTTTGGCTTCCGTGTTCCAAACATTGGAAAACACCTAAACAAACGGAGATGGACATGTCTTGGATTGATTGGGGTGCCACCAATAGCACCCTTTGGACATGTAAGCCTAATTCGCCATGCAATGACACTCAGTGGAGCATTGCTGGTAAGTCTAAGGGTGGTAAGCCTAAGGGTGGTGATATAGTGGCGGTGGTGATAAGGGTGGTGGTGGTTATAAGGGTGGCGGCGGCAAGGGCGATAAAGGAGGGAAACGAGCGCCGAACGTCCGCGGACGTTGGTAGGAGTGCCCAGAGGCGCCGCCTTCGAAAGAAGAAACCCTCGGGCACCCCTGTGACACTACCGTGGCCCTCGTTCCATCGAGAGTCATGAAGGGGCATATAGTGACTAGTGAGACTCAAACGGAACTTTCCGTTCAGGTTGTTTTGCCCAATGGAGAATTCAAGGCCCTCCGTGTTTTGGGGCATTTTTGGGTGCCAAGCGGTCGCTTTGGCTAACCCAAATGTTTTTGGAGACCAAATCTCCGAAAGATATGAATCCCCCCAACACAGGCGCCTACTCTAAGCCGATAAAGAGACGCCTTTGCCGGGGGGGAACGAGCAAATAGACGTCAAAATTCAATTTACGGGGGTTGTGCATGGTAGCGTTTCACTTCCTCGTGTTGCCCAATATGGCGTGTCCCCCTACCTTGTCCCGAATTTACCTTGTGATATGGTGTTGGGGCACCCATGGGGTTACGAACATTGTGTGAGCCATTTTGCCCGTTTCAATTGTTTGTACTCTCACCATCCAGTGCACCCCTGTTTTTGGATTGAGGACTTCCGTGAAGCTCCACGAATTGGCAAACCATTTTTGGTTAAACTCATTCATGGTAAAGTGTCACGTCAGTCCGTGTGGGGCATAACCGTTCCAGTCATTGGGGCGGTCACTCCTACGAACCCGGCCCCGGCCATTGTGGTTACGCCCCCTGGTGGCGAACCGCCTAATCGTGTTGAGGCCGAGAAGCACATATCCTATGCCTTGACAGCTTCCTCTGTGGCCGCCGTACAGGATCGGGCTTGTGCTTTGGAGCTCGTTGAATTTGCTCCCGACACCCTTGCCCGTGATGTTCTACCCACACGGCGTGATGGGTCCATGTGGACCTAGTCTGACTATGGCCTCACGCCATATTGGGCGGCACGTGTCAAAAAACAATTTGGCAAAAGCCCTGACGTAGACGCCTTCAATAGGGTCCCGGGTATGGTCCAGGTTACCCGTTGGGTTTCGCCGCTTGAAGATTTCTTTTTCACTCCCGCTGACTGTATTGGATGTGCCCTCCCCATCATCGGTTTTCCGATTGTGTTCGGAAAATTCGGCAAGAAAAACTACAAGCCATTGTCGTAGGGCCGAAGTGGACACATAGGGAGTGGTGGAAACCCCTAATGGAAGTTACGTTGCAAGAATAGCACCTTCCTGGGCCGGAGATTAAAGCATGTCTCCATCAAAACCACCGCCTCACACCCCTTCCTCAACGGGGTTGGTCCACGGTGGCGCTATACGTGGACGGTGGTATTGCGGAGGAGAATTTGGCGGCCACTAAATGTCATGTGGCCTCCGTTTCAGCACTGGCCGTCTCCAACCCCAATACGGATGGCGAGCCGGGCATGACCTTGGAGGAAGAGTCGGAGGATGAAAGGGTGCCTAACCATTTGGTTTCGGTGCGCACCCTCACGTATCAGGCGACCCATAAAAAGCTCCTCGCGCCCGTTACTCTTGACCCTACCCCCGAAGATTTGGAGGCACAAGAATGCGTGCGTTCACGCATTGTGAAAATTGAACAAGAGTTATTGGGTGGGAGGCCCACTACCGTTAAGCGTTACCGAAAAACTAAAGGTGCCACACGATTGTTGGCGGCTTCTCGTGTAGGTGGCGTTGTCACCACCCAAGAGCCTATTGTATCTCCCGAGGTGGAGCTCATGAGGAAACGCATCCTCGCGGACTATGAGCGGGATGTTTTTAGCGGGGAGGTTCGTCTCCGTCGGGGCCAGGAACACCCTAAGGTCCGTGGTACGGGGCGGTTGGGGTTTGCTAAACTTGACCTATACCCGAACGCCAAACCCAAGTCCGTGAAGCCTATACGGTTGGTGGGGGAGCGTCCCGCGGCGGAGCAAGAAATAGTGGCGGACTTTTTGGCTCGTGGCTGGATTGAGCCGTGCCCTGCCTCCCAATGGGCGCCCAACGGTTTCGTTGTGCCCAAGAAAGAGAAAGGAAAATGGCGCCTTGTGGTGGACCAGCGCCAACTAAATGAGGCTACCTTGCCCGACGCACACCCCCTCCCCCTCATTGAAAACATGTTGGAAAATCAATCCAAACACAAAATTTTCACTATTGTGGACTTGAGTAAAGGGTTTCATCAAATTCCCCTTCACCCTGAGTTTCGGGCTAAAACCGCCATGAATTTGGCGGGTAAGAGATACCAGTGGCGTGTTATGCCTATGGGTATCAAAAATGGGCCCGCTATTTGTCAACGGGTCATGGACCATGTTTTACAGGGTTTGGATTGTGCGGACGTATATAGTGATGATATTATTATTGGTTCCTCCGGTGCGACGGAGGAGGAGCTATTGGCTAACCACGACCGCGTGCCGTGTTGGATAGGCCACGAAAAGAGGAGTTGGTTGCTTCGGTTAGCAAAACCGATTTCTTTGTTCATTCGGTTGAGTTTTGAGGCCATGTGTTGGAAAATGGCACACGCACGCCGGCGCCAGGGAGAATGTTGGCACTTGAGCGTTGGGAAAAGCCGGATAATGTTCGGGAGCTCCGGGGGTTCTTGGGGCTCGCCAACTATTATTCGGGCTATGTCCAAAATTACGCCTCCATAGCTACTCCTTTGATTGAGCTGTTAAAGAATTTGCCTAAGCATAAGAATGGGAAAAAGATAGGCCTAACATGGAATGCTCCGGCTAACGAGGCCTTTTTGAAGCTCAAGGGTGCTATTACAGATATTGTTCCCCTCCAACTAGCCGATTGGGACAAGGACTTTGTCCTCACCCCGGACGCTAGTAATTGGGCGGTGGGGGCGGCCCTACAGCAGGAACGTCCCGATGGTGCTCTACGCCCCCTTGCCTTTTTCTCCCGTAAATTGTCAGGCAGCCAATTGAATTGGAGCCCTCGGCAGAAAGAATTCTACGCCATAGTGGCGGCCTTTTAAAATGGCATGGTTGGGTGGGGAACAAGCGCGTGGAGGTCCGTACGGACCCTTCCCTTGAAGATTGGGCTACGGAGGACCTCAAAACCGTGGGGGGTCCCTCTCCGCGCCAAGCACGTTGGCATGAGTTGTTCTCTAAATTCGACGTCCATGTGGTTTACACTCTGGGGCCCGTGAACCGCGTGGCTGATTTTTTGTCCCGTTGGGCTTACCCTGCTAACCAGGCGTTGGTGATGTGTCCATACATGGGACCGCCCAAGCGGCCAGGGATGTGCGGGACATGATGGCGGCCGAGAAGGAGGAACTTCTCGCCCGCCCCCTTGTATTCAGGGCGGTTGTGGCGCCTGTTGCTACTAGGTCTAAAGCGGCGCCTCGGGCTCAAGGGGCACCCGCGTGTGATCCACCCCCTCGGACTTCGCCTCCAGTGGGGGGGGGGGACGAAGCAAAAGAAAAAGCTTCGGAGACTGGAGGGAATTGTCAAGTAAAAAAAATCTTGGACGTCCCACAAGAAAGCAACTCCTATACATGGGGAGGATGCTCCCCATGTTTTTGAGATAAATTGGGCTAAACACTACCCAAATGGTCAACGCTACAAAAAGATGTGGCAAGATGCCTTGAATGGGAGCTTCCAAGATGGAGTGAGGTTGGTGGATAACAAGCTCGTCCGTAATGGACGGTGGTGTGTTCCTACGCTGCTAGTGCATCGTTTGGTGGCCGAATACCATTATGCACTTCACTTAACTACCTCCAGTGTGGAAAAACACTGGAAGGAAATTAACCATGGCGTGGAAGGTGAGGGGTTGTACAAAGCAGTGGAACTGCAATGTCAAACGTGTCCCTAATGTGCCATTCACACGCATGACACCAAGCGCAAGCAAGGGTACATGACCCCTATGCCTATACCTATGGAGCCCATGGACTCCATAGCGCTTGATGTGTTTCACTACCCTTCCACCTCCCATGACGGAGAGGTGCCGAATGCTACTATGTGTGTGCCGGCTTTCCGGCTACCTCATTGCGATCCCTATTCCTAAACCCCCTCATGAAGACAAAGATGAAGGGCCCACGGGGAAAAGAGCGGCCCATTTGGTAATGGAAGGCGCTGGGTGGATAGGTTCGGAGCCCCTCGTGAAATATGTTTCGACCGTGGGCCACAATTTGTGAGCCAATATTTCCAAACCCTTTGTTCTAAGATTGGTGCCCGCTCGACTATGTGTCTCGCGGGTAGGCACCAAGGTAATGGCAAAGCCGAAAATACTGGCAAGCAGCTGAGGTGTGCCGTTGCTAAAGCCCTTACCTTGAAAAAGGGCAATAATTGGGTATAGGTTTTGCCCGCCGTTGTACGAGCGTGGCACGAGACTACAGGGCCTTCAGGTTATACACCTAACGAGATTGTGTTTGGTAAACACAACCGTACTAAGGGGCCTCCTCTTGCTGAGCCTAAGGGGGTTGCCAAAGACGCCGCTCACTACTTCCAACGGCGTGAGGAGCTCATTGCTCTTGCACGTAGGGCTATGCTTCAAGTGCAAGAGACAATGGCTCATGGGTATAATAAGAGTAGGAGGATGTCCCCCAATTTCTCAAAAGGGGACCGCGTATGGGTCCGTCGCCAACGCAAAAACCTTGGCGATAAGACTTGTCCCTATTGGGATGGGCCCTATGAGGTTGTGGCCAAGAAGGCACACAAACTCTATGTTATTCAAGTGGACCAACGGAGGTTAGTTGACGTCCACGTTGATTGTTTAATGAAAACGGTCAACTCCCCTCGCTCTCCCGTGCCTATAAATTACACGGAGGAGGTTGCTAGAGTGCCCTCCCAGTTTGAGGAGGACACCTATAATGTCAAGATAATATTAAGTCACCGTACTTACTGTAAGAGACTTCTCTTCAAGTTGCGCTGGGAGGGTTATACCAAGGATTGGGATACTGAGGAACCCGTTGAAACCTTCTTACCTTCCTACAATAAAGTTTGGAGAGATTACTTGCAGAAGCAGAACCTCACCCAAACCATTGACCTCCTCGCCCACCTAGGTGGACGCTCTCATGAGCGTGCCACAAAAAGGAAACCCTAACCAATATGGGGATATATTATTGTTTGGGGAAGGGAGGGGAGAGCGAGAAGCGGTGGGAGACGGGAAAGAATGTGAAGAGAACGTGCATGCACGGCGCGATCCTCGGTTACAAAAATCCCCACCGGAGCAGGGCGGTGGGTACCGCAGGTTTACCCCACCGTCTACCTCTCTCACCGCTAAAGGCTTGAGAGTCCTTGGGGTGGGGTGGCGTGGTATATAGCCTGGGGTGGAAGTCGGACGTGTTCTTTCGGGGGTCTTAATGCCATTCAAACCCCCATCCCGTGGGGGGGCCTGGCCACGGGACACTGCGGTGGACACGGACAAGCAAGCAGGCAGGCAAAGCACTGCGCTCACAGGGGCATCCTTATGCTCATGTCATGTGACAAAGCGTTTCAGGATCCTTGCCACTCTGAAACAAAGGAACGAAAGTATGAACAGCAACACATGAGGATATGTACACATGGGGTTAAGACTGGACTGGGGTAAGTGCATCACAGGACAATAGACACTCAGTCCCAACTCATATCCTAATCCCAGGCCCGACCCTCTCAGTGGCTGGCAAGGGCGGGGGCTCAAACACAACCCATACCCTGCTCAATCCGGACCCTGAAACCCTGCCAATAGAGGGGGGTCCCCCGCCCAGCCACAGACAAGTTTCTGAAAATCAAGCAGCTCCAAGGCCAACCGACAGTCGCTACCTATGCTCCCTGAACAGCAGGTCCCAACTCCCCTCTGAGCCAGAGAGAAGGCCCCGCCATTATCCCCTAGGAGTTGGTAGCTGAAAATGGGCTGTTTCAGCCCAAACTGATATTAGCTCGAAAAACTCTAAAATAGACCCCGCTTTTGGACCTGCCAGATGTAGGGATGAGGCAACTGACCCTATGCCCTTCAGTTACAATCTTCCTGGAGCCCTCACCAAACCTGATTCCCTCTGATTCCCCGGCATCAGGGCGCCACGGGTTCGCCATGTGGGCTCATGATGCCAAAATCACCAAAATTGCAGTCATTCCCACGGGTGGCTCGCCCGGCGAGGGCACGGCCAATGGCTCACAGGGTAGGAGGCAGGATCTAGGACCTATATGTAAGTGCACGACTCAAAAGTAGGTCCTGGCTTCCCATGGGTATAGAGATATGGGGCCGCCAATTGACCACACGGGGGGCTGAAATTGGGGTCCCAAAAGGGGGTCATTTTGGCTGCTCAAAATGATGTCATATGCTTGTGCTTGGGTGCATATAGAAAACCCATTTTCCTTGTCTTGCACTTAAAAATCAAATTGTTTCTAATGTTCTCCATTACAATTGATCTTGTTGGCAAGTACAGGACACAGGCAACAGCAAGAAGACGAAGTCGTGAACGAACATTGAGCTGGACCAACTGGCTGATCCAGTAATACGGGTTCACATGCCTAAATAACAGGAAAATTAATGTAGCATTAAAATCTCATTAAAAAGGCAATAAAACCTATATTTCAACAGCTTTCTGAGTAGTCGATCTTGTCACAGGCCTTGTCAATATCACGTAAATTGCCGTCAGCGACAGCAGGCGCCGACAATCGCGACAGGCCTTCTGAAGCTTCTAAATATCTTCAAAATAGCTTGTAATACGTTAGAACCTTCTAAAATGGCATAAAACATGATTAAATCACATTATAAGCATATGGAATGTGATTATTCATGTATGGCTACTAATGTAATCTAGATCTCTGCTCTGTGTGGTGTACCTAAGAGCAGTAGACTCTAGCAATAAGCTATAGGCTTGAAATATGAGCCAAATATGAGTAAATATCCTAGTATCTTAGGATCTTGAAGCTCTATGAGGTCGTGTAGAGTTCGTCCGGAAAGCTTCTGAGAGGCCCAAATGCCCCAACTTATTACAAATGAGCCAAAATCGCGGGTATCCCCAATGGTATATCTCCACGCCGGCTTAGAGATGGGATCCGCCGTTCCATATGCGATCCACTCGGAGACCAACGGGGACTCACATGTACTTGGCTCTCAAGGATCTCCACAGGCCTCGGCGTGGTGACGATCCAAACTGGGTCCACGGATGCCAAAATGGAAAAATCGGCCGTCCTAGGCGACCGTCCTGGGCAGAAAACTTTGGCGATCTTGTCGCGCCAAGCCTTGATTCACGGCCCTTGATATCCCCTTTGGTCCCATGCTTTGAGATTTGGCTTGCTGTCAGACTGGCTGCTTACTGTTCAACGAGGGGATGGTCACACGAATGGAGCAGAAGGCAGCGTGCAGTGCAAAGGGGGGGATCATGGATCGCACCAAAAGTTGAATAACTCCGGATGAGCCGGAGGAGCAAATACGAAACTCAATGGCGTTCAACCCTTGGTCGTATGCTACAATAATCGACGTCGTTCCTTGCTAGGTCCCTTGCCCCATGGAGATATGGCAGTTCCAACATGGCATACAATGGCAAAAAAAGCGAAATTTGGCCGAAATGGCCCGCACTCATGATTCCATATCTCCATGGCTACGGTGAGGATCCTTCCAACCAAATATGCTATGGACACATGGGGGTTAGGTCCCAATATATGCCACTTGCCATCCCTCGTAGTTGCCTTTCACTATTTTCCCCCTTGGAGGGAAAATGACACGCAAATGGGGCAGAATGGCAACATACCCCAAATTGGGTGACTCACAACTCTCCCTTCACGAGGAGAGGCCATATGGGGACACACCCCATTCGATTTTATGTTCCCTCTCCGAATTGCCCTTTCCCTTGCTCAAGTGGCGCACGCAACCTTGGGCCGAACATTAAGGGGGAGACGGGGTATGTGGCCATTCTGGGCAAAACGGCCAAAATTCACCTAAAAGTGGTCACTCGAAAAATAGTATCTCCGTATCACAAGAGAGATAGGCCTTGGGCTTTTGCATGGATGCAAACCGAAGCTTTGCTTACCTTTTGCGACAAGGGTTGGGGTTCAAAGCGTTAGGGAAACATTTTTAACACCTCATTCCTTGAAGCACACTATTTATAAACAAAGTGCATACATCGGCGATATTGGCATGCATATATCTATGGGTCAATGGGGAACAAAAATATGAGCAAACAGTTTTGGTGTAGGCCCATAGTAAGTGCTTTCAAATATGCCCACCATGGTTAGATTGTCCTCGCCCGCCCATGTCATTAGCGTTTGCATATGAGCGCGTGTGCAAAGAGGCAGTATGGCACGCGTGCTCACAAGGCGACGCTATATAAAATAAAAGGCAAGGTTGCAACAATCAACGGAGCCATCGACGATGTCCTTCCTGGTCTCTACTTTACATATTGCGTTGGTTCAAGGCTCAACTCCCCGTAGGCTTTGAGTACGAGCCTCGGGGGATGGGCCATTTTGGCCTAATTTTCGACCACACTTTGCCCTTTCCCAAAAACATGAGTTTTGGTACGCATTGAATTGCGTGGAGCCATCGTTGAATTGGCTCCAAAAACGAAAATGGCCTAGCGCTTTTGGTCTTGTGAGCATTGTGTTTGGTGATTAACGTGCATGCTCACAGGCACACAAAGTTGGCGTTTGCGCACGCAAATAACTCGGGTTTACGACACCCATATGCTGCCTAAAACATCTATATTGCCCGCTTCCCTATACAAAGTGATATGCCCACGAGAAAGGGGCATGGATAAAAGGTACAGGGGGGGAATGTAGAGTACCGTCCGAACTCATGGTCCTTGACAACCATGAGTTCGAGCGATCGACGGAAAACCTTGTGCGCCGATTTTCTCGCAGATGCCTCGGTGAAGAATTCTGGTGAACACACCAGATGAAAGTACATTAAAAATCCTGCAGATCCAGCCCTTAACTTCCCTTAGATCCTCAAAGGTACAGGAGAAGAATCCCTCAAAAAACTCGCCATGGAGAAGCGACGCAAACGCGAGAACAGGAAACAACGGGCGGCGATTTCACGGCAATTAGAAATCGCGTTAGAAATCGGGTATTTTACCGATTTCTAACCGAAAATCGATCACGAAAGTGAAATGATGGTAATTCCACTTCGATTTAGTGGTTAGGGCTCGGATTCCGGATCCCGCGGATCAGAGAAAAGGGATTTCCCGCTGACGGAAGGTGTTGACGGCGTCCGTGCGGGTGTGACGGCTTCCGGGCCTCCGGGCCATGGGCTGAGGGTTCTGGGTACAACTTCAGTTGTGCAGACCCTTCTTAGGGTCCTCACGTATCTGCGTGTCCTGCAGGGGTTGCATCTTAGATGCGGCTGGTTTCCACCATTGCTACCCAACGTCAAATCCTAGGTACTCCATCTCCTCACGCATGAACTCACATTTCTCGAGTTTAATGCGGAGACGGTTCTCCTGACAGACGGTGAAAAACTCTTGTAGGAGGAGCATGTGATCCTCCTGGGTATCAATACCCAGGCTCACATCATCGATGTGTGACATCATCTCAGCCCCAGCCGGAAACCAGTTCCTGCACAAGGGGTATACGTCTCAGGATATATAAGATTTTATTCATCGGCTCCTAAAAGAGTGCAGGGGCATTCGCGACACCGAAGCCCATGACCTTCCAGCGGAAGACACGGCCCTTCTGGGTTACAAAGGCGAGCAGCTCGTGGGCTGCTTGGGTTAGGTCTACCTGCCAGAAGCCACTGCGCTTGTCCATCTTAGTTTAGAATCGGCATTTAGCGATTCTCTCTAGGGTGTTCTCCATGTTGGGGATACTCCCTCGGTGGTTCTGGGTCTTTTTCTTGACCTCTCCGTAGTCAACGACCAAGCGCATGGCAGTTGAGCCAGGGTTAGCCAACAGGAAACAAGAGCTACAATGGCGGGGATAGTGCCCGTGTTTATGATCCTCGACGAGGCCAACATCTATGCATTCTTGGCTCTGGCGTTCGATCTCGTCCATTTGGTCGTGTGGCGCGGGGTATGGACGCCGTCTAAGCACAAATCCTTCAAACTCGGGTTGGAGTTTGAGGTCCATCTGGACCAGTTGTTTGCAAGACGGAGGTGGGGGCAAAGCTCTAAAAACCTCCTGGTATTTCTGAATGAGCTTAGTGAGACGGGGGCTCAAGGATCATGCTCTCCAGTTTCTCAGAAAAGTCCTCCTCAGCATGGAGGTTGCTCTTCCCCTTTTCGTGTTTCTTCATACAACCCCATTGTTTCAGGGGGTAGCTCATCGTCCCAGTGTTGGTGACCCTGCTAGGCATAGTGAAGGGAGTATATCAGAGGTACCTCAGGATCGGGAACAGTCATTCCTTTATCATCCTCCTCGGACGTTTTGTGTTGAAGTACCGACATGCATCTCAAGTTGCGCTTCAACCTGCAACGACGTTTTGCAGCGTGCAACGACGCAAAAAGCTTGCCTACCTTGAATACTTGAATGTTTGGCATCCAATGTTGCATGGTACGAACTGTAACTGATGCACCTGAAAGGGCATACATCCATGGGACTGCAGATTGGTTGAGACGCAATTTGCGTTTCAATGCGCGTCTCAAGTCCGGTTCTATCTCCGCAGGTTCTCCTGTGTTTGCGTGCACCGATGCTGAGGATTCTGAGGATTCTGCAGGCAGCGACTCTGATGATACCAAGTGCCTCCTTCGCTACAGCGTTCCGCGGGCAAAAGCACAAGAATACTTGACGGCTCTGCAGCAGATTTTATCAAAACCAAAATCATATAAGTGGAATACCCATGGTGAAGGCCTGGACAGACTGCCGAAACATGAACGGGCAGTTGACACTTGTTTGAAGCCTCTGCGCAATTGTCTCAGTGCTGGACCCCATCAACCTGCGGCAGCTCATGTGTTTCGTGTGCTGGAAGGCAGCAGAAGGTCCATCAAATTCGACATTGAAAGAGATACAAATTTTCCAATTGCCTCAATGATCGTCGGAGTTCGCAAGCCGGTCCTGATATGGAGGCCTGAGGGAAAAAAGATTGAGAAGCATCCGCATGAAGGATGTGTCTTCCATGCATTGAATGTGTATGACAGGGTAGAGATTCCCAAGAATGCCAGGGGCCTGATATACTTTGTGCTCATGGAAGTGGATAACAACTTGACGATTACCTGCACCTCCGAAGAATCACACCAAGACAGGGAAACTTCGAGCAGCCTTGCGAGGGCGCTGACAAGGATTGAGAAAAAGTTGGATAAACTCATAAATCTACACAACCATGACCAGTGATGCACAATGATGCACATCTATGCTTTGGCTGTTGTGTTTTGTCTGGTGGTCTTGTGCAGTGTGTTGAAACGCAAACTGTGTTTCAAAAGGCACTTCAAAATATAAGGATAAGAAAATCAATGAACAGCACGTTAGATGTATATTTGCATCATGGTAATGCAGGAACAGTACAGAGTAGTAGTGACATGTGTGACGGTGTAGTGCTCTTTGACCTTTTGGCTTCGTAACAAACTGCGAATGAGTTCAAATGCAGGTTGAGAGACAAACTGTGTTTCAAAAAGCGTTCCAAAATGCAAAGGTACAAAGCTCAATGAACAGCAACCAAGCACTCCGCAGAGCAAGTTACATGCAATTCTGCATCATAACAATGCAGCAGCATCTATAGTAGTAGTGACATACCTGAAGATACATTGCAGTTAAACCTTTTGGCTTCATAACAAATTTGGAATGAGTTGAAATGCAGGGTGAGAGACAAATCGTGTCCCAGCTCGCACCTCAGGTAGTTCTTGGATTTTTTGACATCATAAAGTCCTATGTGCCATATAGACGTTTTCCAGGTCCTCTTGAGGAGGTCCAAGCGGGTCTGTCGCTCGATATCCTGAGCCTTAGCCGATAGAACCTGCTGGAGATCTTGTACGTCGTACCAAGAAACGGGCATGTTTTTGGGTGAGGGTTTAGCCCCAGGTACCTGACCTGTAGGGCCATCTGTGGCCTGCATGGAGAAAGCGGCGTGGTCATGAGACCCGCCATGACTGCAGTCACCAAGAGCCACCTCATCCATAAGCAGCTGCGCTAGGAAAGCGCTGTGTTTCAGTGTAAGCACCTCCGGGTCAACCAAGGGTATAGCACTGGCGATCTCGCTCGGGCGGTCGTCAGCATCAGCCAAGGGAGTGGAGACTACTAGGGTCTCCTGCTCATCGGAGCACTCACCACTTGTAGTGGTGACCGAAGAGTACTCGGATCTTTTCTTATGATCCAGGACGGTAAGGCCTCTGTTTTTGGCCATCAACTCCTTGAGTACCACCTGGTCAAGGTCACTCACTGGTACGGGGTTTAGATGCCATCTACCATGGACAAGAAACTGCCCCATTCAGGGGCGGGCATTGTCGCCTGAGAGTCCTCACGGATGTAGATTGGACCGTTGGGGAGTTCAGTTCTTCCCACTGTCATACGGTCCAACAGACGCCTCAAATAGGCGTGTTCCCCTGTGGTACCCCAGTCGGGCCTACACAGGATCAATCTCGCTCCTTCAAGGGTGATTTTGGTCAGCACCTTAGCGAGTTGAGAAAATGGGGGTTAGCATAGCACAACCCCATCGACGTCCAATAGAAGCAATAGGCGTTATTGAGCTATCACGAACAATAGAGCTGCATCATATGATGCTCCTTACTCGCGAACAATTCCACCTGAACTTCATTCAGGTCTATCTGCAGGGCGGCCAGTCCATTTTCCAGGGCGGGCCGCACCAACTGGTAGTTTTCAGTTCGATAAGACCGGTTCACGTAGCGTAGACCAGATTCTTTTCGTCCTGACAGCTCCAGAGAGACACAGAAAAGGCCACCTCCAAAACCGCAGTGAAGGGCATAGGGATGTTGCAAAGACAACAGTTTCACCTGCGGGTTACGGCGCAGGAAATCTGTGCCTATGACAATCTCAAAGGCAATGTCAAAGGCGTCGGTGTCAAACACTTTGCAGTGCTGAGTCACTTCTTCATCGCCTAGACGTACGGTTACGTCCAGCCCCCCCCAGGGAATGGATGGTCCGACCATCCCCAACCCTTACGACCACAGTTTTGGTTTTCCGGACCCTGGCTTGCTTTAGCAGTTTGCGGGCCGCGATTGAAAGCGTGGCGCCCGTGTCCAAGACCACCTTGTAAACCCGATCACCAATTTTCACGGTGATCCAAAAAAACAAATCCTCATCCTCGGAGCCGCCCCCCTATCCCTCTTCAGGGACCTTTACTTCAACCCCAGCAGCCTGCAGGCAGTTAGAGTGCCAGTTGAGGCGGCGCTTCTTGGCGTTCTCGCTGCCCTTGTCGGCGCCACGAGCGCTGGGGGTGGAGGGGACAGGCCGTTTGTCACCCGACTACTCACCCTTAGGTGTGGGGTTGGGTGCTCCTCTTCTACCAGTGGGGGGCGCTGAGGACCTTCATCCTCCACTGGGAATACCCTTAGCGTTAAAACCCCCAGGGTTAGGGCCTCCCCTCTGGTTTACCACCCTTACCAGCGTTCCTACGCCGTTCCTCTTCTGCTTTCTTAAGTTTTTCGGATTCGCGGCTTTTTAGGTGGCATTCATCTTCATAATGCCTATGTTTGCCGCAATATCCGCACGTTATCGTGCAGCGGAAATGGTCTTGGTGCTTCACCTCCCTACCATCTTTGGTTTTTTGCGTGTGCTTCAGTTGGAGCATGCACGCACTTCGCCCATCACAGTCGGGCGCGTGGCACGGTCCACCCTTGCCGTCCGTAGGACGACAGTAGAAAAGATGAGGGGCCCCTTTACCCTTGGAGGGGGGGGTCTCGGTCATGTGCTTCAACTGGCCACCACGGCCCTTCCCAGGGTTAGAGAGGGGTTGAGGCGACCTCCCTCCAAGAGCCTTCTCAGCAGGGGTGTCCCTTCGCAGATGTTTATGCAGATACTTATCCATGTGGGAGTCATTCGCCCTCTCCATGGCCAATTCGATCCACAGAGCGACCAGGTCATCATAAGAGTGCGTCGGAGGTTTCCTCTCGGACATATCCCTGGAGTTCTCCCATGTGTTAGGAGGAATCTTCCCCCCAACTACAGATGGGGCTCTGTAGGCCCATAGGACATGGGGTTCATACGCCCCATGAGTTCTTCTAGCTGCGCCACAAACTCTGAGATACGGGCAGCTGTGGGGAATCCGGGAAGTGGAGGCAAAGCTTCAATCTCCATTTGGACACTGAGGTCCGTCTCATAGACTGGATACATTTGCTTCAGTCCTTTCAGGAAGTCGCCCCAGTTGGAGCTCTTCCTGATGGCTGTCTTGACTTGCCGCTGAAGGAATTTCTTTTTGCACGACTTTTTGATAAGCGTGCATTTGGTCCGGACATCAGCATGTTGCTGACCCATGAGGAGCAAAAACTCGGTAATCTCTTCAGCCCATTCGGGCAGGTTTTTGGGATCGAACTCGGGGAGTTCGATCTGAAGTTTTGCAGTGGCAATGGCCTTCGTTCCCCTACCTGGTACACCTGGGTCACCTGTTCCAACTGAACGGGGTGAGGGGTGCGTGGTGGCTAATGGCGCTAGCGCAGCCAGCCCATAGCTCTTCATGTCATCTTTTGTGGTGTCGTCTACAGTACAGACAGGCACAGTCCTCACACAGATGTAGAAAGGGCTAGGACATGTGTCCATAGGGGGGCTGCGGATACCTGTGCAGCTTTTCAGACCCCTGGTCAAAACTTCCACACCAGGGGACATGGTAGGTGGGGGCTTCTTCAAATCGAAGAGCCCCAGCTTGGTCTTGAGTGCTGCTCATAATGCACTCGGATCAGGGTCTTCATCACCTGCACCCAGGACCCGTGAAAGTAGGTCCATGGTCTCATCAAGACCTAGCTTAGGGGCTGCCATGCGTGGGGGCAAACCTCGATCCACGCACGCGGGTTCGCGTGCCACCGCCCTAGGACCGGGGCCAGGATTCAGGCATTCATGTTCCTTCGGTTCCTCCGGAAGCGTACGTTCTTCAGACACCCAGTCGGGTTCCCACTCTGATGATTGGGCCGACGCCGACCAGTCCATTTCGCCGTGAGGTATCTCGAACATCTGTTCGCCCCAAGTAGCTCCGAACATGTTTTCCAAAGTTGCTTCTTTCCCTTTTCCTTTCCTTGCTGCTCTTCTCCAGGCCTTGACCTTGGCATTGGCCACTTGGACCCCTGGAGTAGGCTTGGTTTCGGATGAGGGCAATGAGGACACGATGGAAGTCAAGGCGGCTGCCACAGGGTCCTTGCCTTCAAGTGAAGCCGGTTCGGACCCCCGTGGCCATCTTGGGGTCACTTGGGGTGTGTATCTATGTGCCGGCAAGCCGCCATTGGCTGATATCATACTCTCCCATCCACCTGGCCTAACCCGATGTGATAGTGTGATAGGTTTGGCCGTTCCGGCTATGAGCGGCAACATTCAGTACCGAGGCGCCGCCAGCGGAGATTTATATATCAGAATAACAGGAATCAACAGGGTTTTTTTATCATAATGTTTCCGTAATTTTTCAGCCTTCCGTTCTGATGGTCAATGTATCGGCGACTGTCAGTTGGATCGCGATTTTGCGGTAACCGAATGGTTAACTGTTATTTACAGATATTTTGGCGGAAACCCCGATGAAGGGTCAGATTTCATCAGTAAAGGGTTCGTTGCTTCCGCAATTTTCATATTATACACTCGCAAAATTAATCCGATTTTTTCAGACTTTCAGAATCGGATTTTCGACTTCGACATCGCCGCACTCAATATGACGAATCTCGAGTGGTCCGACATTTTTCCCCGATCACGAATCAACCTTCCTTTTGTTATGCCCTTCGTTTTGCTTAGAGATATAGGCGAAACAAAGTTGATTCGTGAGGCCACTTTGAAAGGTCATATCTCCAGCTCACCGCGAGTAGTCTCAATTTCGAGAAGTGGGTTGGAACCGCATTGGTCTCAACTTAATTTAGGAAGCATCAAACGTCTTTGGTGTGTACACATGCCAGGTATAGCAAGGGATAATGGTCAAGAAGGTAGAAAGTGATATATAACTCTTGGACCGTGCAACCGAATATTCTAATGCGACTTTAGAGTGTACCGCATGAGTGTTGGGGTTGCATAGCAACTTTTCTTGGGTTCCTACGTATTTTTAACGTGAAGTTATGTCCATGGAGGGTCATGGCATATCATGGTGGGAGCCACTTTTGAGGGTATGTGTTATATGCATGGTATGTGCTTCGATATGCTCACGCCCATGTTATATATCTCCGTTTGTAGGAAGATATATGGAGTCATACGTGGCAAGGGCTTCGCCCATGTCCCAAGGGTGAACTCCATAGCGCTAGACTAAGTCTACCGCTCATATAGTGCATGTGGGAGGGCTTACAGAGAGACCCACAAGCGCCAATATCAATTTTCCCATTTTCATGGTGCGTGTTGGGAGGAGGTTCGAAGGTGTTCCTATGCGTCCATATGGGGATCCAAGTGGGGGGATTGTTTGCAAATTGTCCCAAGCAATTGTGTTTTGAGTCATAGGTTGACACCATGGGTGAGCGAAGTTATATACTATTGTAATTATCTTGAATTTGGCATTATTTGCATGTTTTTGACCTCATTTTATGCTCATTTTTGTGTTTTATGTGCTTAACTGCTTGGCTAACAGTAAAGTGCCTAGAGATCCGTGAACTATGGTATGTTGTTTATATGTTGGCATATGCTTCGGTGTTGTACCTCACCATATGCCGGATCACATGGTCACTTTGGCGTGGCACACGAGGCCTCACAAAATTAGGTCTCAAATTCATGAGTTGACTTGTGAAGCATGTCATGTACATAACCGGAAGGGTTTCGGAGCCAATGATGGGATATTCTTGGGCATGGACCTTTGGTCTATATCACCCTTGTATATTACTTTCCGGTTTGACACATGCATGGAGCATTTGGGTAATTGCGGTATGCATTTTTAAGTATATTATTGAATATTGAGCACTATGGTGTGTTTTGCCTGATTTTGTTAGGTTGTGAGGTCATCTTCATGGGGCAGTTCTCCAAGCCCATTCGACTCCAAGTCCAACCAAGGTTATGTCAGGGTAGGGCATGGTCCTGAGTGCCACTCTAGGCCATGACACGCCACCTCCCCCATTGAGCTAGGATTTAGAGGCTTGGGAGTGAACACATTTTTGGGGTTTATGAAGTGACTTTTGACACATTGCATTTAGCCATCTTATTTGACCTGGTTCAGGGCAATACGTTGGTGAGTCAAGGGAAGGTCTTGAGTCCAGGGAATGAGGGGTCTATGGCTGTGATTGTGTAAGTTTCCATCTTTCCCCAACTTTGCTTTATTTGTGTTCATATGCCAATTTCAGGGCTTTCCTCTTTGGTGCAATTCTTGTACATGCCCGCCACCGTGGGACGACCGGTGTGCTGAACGGAAGCCCGCAGTGTGAATTTGGATTGTGGATTGGGCTATTGCTGTATTTGAGGGATCTGGTTGCTGTTCAGGGTTGAAGGAGGATTTTATTTTCTATATTTTTGGATTTTGGACCCGGGACTTTGAGAAATGCAAGCATTGATCAGGAGCAAATCAGCAGGGATTACAGGCGGAAGGGGCACAGCAGGGGCCGGTCCTGGTAGGGACCTTCTTTATGGTAGCAGAGGCTTACCTGCTGCCCCTACCTACCGCCGACCCGGGGACTTGGGCCCCTATGAGCCCTGCCTAAGTACGCCCCGGGTGCGTATTGTGGACTCGGTGGAGACCACACCGGAGATTGGAGCCAGAGAAGAGCCGAGACGCTCAACAGCATGGCGAACTCCGGAAGTTGAAGCCCGAAGAGAAGTACGACATTCGGGAAGAGGAGGACTTGACATGGAGGACTTGGTCTCCATGTGCGAGCGTCGCTGCCGCAAGGCATGCAACCTCCGCTCCGCCGCGGAGGACTCTGAGGAGGCCTGCCGTTCAGGCAGCAGTGGAGGACGGGCCCGGCGCTACCGGAAGCGCGGGTCACCCAAGTCCGCGGCAAGGGACGCCGGGGCTGTGGATACGGACCCTAGCCCGGTCAGGCTGTGGGAATCCGAGGGGCATTCGAGGGCTATAGGACAGCCTATGAGCAACCTTCGAAGTCGGAGGAGACCGCCAGACCGCCCACAAGGGTGAACACGGCCCCAGAACCCAGCCTGGAGCATGACGCCGAGGCGTTGGAGAGGCCCGCCAGAGCCAGGACGGCGCCTGTGGCCCGGCACACGGAGCCACCGCGGGATAGCATGGGCGACACACCCATAGCGGAGGAGTCCGAGGCGCCGGGAACCACGGGACGCGCCGGACCAGGTGGAAGGCACGCTGAGTGCCACTGCGAACACGTGTCCTTCCTCATGGGCAAGTACCCAAAGATGGGGATGGACGCCATCGTGCATCGTCTCGACCGCCTGGACAACGCGAAGGACGGTCTAGAGGAGGACGTCGCCGGGATCCTGGATGACCAGTCGGCCGCGGAGAAAGACATGGAGGAGCTGCGAGCGGATCAGGCCCGGCACCGGGAGAATCTGGAGCTGGCCCTGCAGAAGCAGCAGCAGGTGGTGGACAGCCTCCTCCACTTAGTGGAGGACATGTCGGGACGCCTGAAAAGGCTAGAGGAGCAACAGCCCCTCACCTCGGGTCCGGAGCTCCCGGCAAAGCCGGCTGCGGCAGAGCTGGTGGAGCGGGTTAAGACCCTCCGGAGCGCCATGGATAAACCCATGGGCGGCCCGGCAGAGGCACCCTACGCGCCTCCGCGTGTTGACCCGGGTGCGCTGCCGTTTGTTCCCATGTTCAGCGAATCCACAATGCTCGGGGAACACACGGCAGCGGCTGGGTCCATGCGGGAAGGGCACGTAACCACGGACCCGAGGAGCCTGACGGTACTGATGTCCCATGCAGCCGCCCAGGATCTACCGATCACGACGAATATGGTAGTTTATGCGGAAGAGGAGATCCAGAGCCAGACCATGCAGGGGCGAACCATGGGAAGCGCCGACGGACATGGTCGAGGTCATCCAGGCGGAAACCTGTGGGCGAAGGACCCCAATACGGGGATATGGACGGCCGGTGGAGCAAGTCCTTCCCGCATTCCAAACCCCATGGGTTCAGGCCCAACTGGACCGCACTCCATGGAGGAGAGGGATGTACGGGGAGTGTACTCACACCCCCCGGCCACAGGTGGTATCCGTCTCGGTGGAGTGGTGGCTGGGGACGTCGGAGACGCCATCAGGATTGACGACCTCAGGGGAATCAAAATCCCCTACTACGATGGCAACCCCTCCAACCTGGATGACTTCATCCTGGATTGGGAGGACTTCGCCGAGGAGGTCCTCGGCGAGATGCGGGGAGCGCCGCGGGACAAGTGGGTATGTCGGACATTCCCACACCGGCTGGCGCAGGACCTGAAGGAGGAGCTGCGGGATCGGATCCGGGAAGGATTGATCCGTACGGAGCAGGCCTGCCTCCAGTGGTTGGAGGATGAGGAGCGGGTGGACGCTCCGAACCAGAAGCTGGAGGACTTGTGGTCCATCCCGCTGCCGCTGGACCGCGGTGAGTTGCGGGTCCGGGAGTGGAACCGGTACCTGCGAAAGTACCGAAGATGCCTCAAGCTGGTGGAGGACTGGAATGAGGCCAGCGAGATCCGCGACCTGCTGAAGGACGTCCCCCCCGGCAACTGGAAGAGGCGAGTGGAGGACGAGGAGAAGAAGTGAGCCAAGAAGCGGGTGGCGGTGAGGATCATGGCGGCGGAGGATGCCCATGCGGGTATCATGGAGTTCTTCAGGAGGAACCTGGGCGAGCCCAACCGGATGTTGGGACTGAAGAACGCCGTGTACGTGGAGGTCTTTGGAGACACCATGGGGCAAAGGTTGCTGCGCCTCAACAACGTGGAGTGGAGGCGCGGGGAGCCACTGAGGATGCAGGTCATCTTCGCCCGCATGAGCCTGGACGAGATCGTGAAGTACATCACGGTGGAGTTGAAGCTCAATGCGAAGAACGAGGTCCACGCGCAGGATCGACATGGTCATGGACAACGAGGCCACCGGGAAGAACGCCATCATCGGGAGATCCAGGAGGACACGGCCAACTCTGCGGAGGATGGTAGTGGAAGTGGCCAAGACCACTGGTCCCGGGAGGATCACGAGGAGGCCCGTTTCTTCGCATTTGTGGCGCACAACGTGAGGGACCATGGGCAGGATCGGTCAAGATGGAGCCGGGTGGGACCGAAGAAGGGCAAAGAGCCAAGGAGGATCGGGAACCCACCGCTCTCGTTCCGGGAGTACAGGTCTCAGCACGACGGGTGCTGGGTCTGTTATGGCAAGGGAAACAACCATGCACACGACCACCGTCAGTGCAAGGTGTATGAGGCGGACAAGAAGGCCTACTTCGCCGCCCACCCCGAGAAGAAGCCCAAGGAGCAGCGGATTGCCGATTGGAATGCCAAGGGCGGAGACGGGGGAAAAGGCCAAGGCAAAGGCCAAGGGAAAGGCGGAGGAAGAGGCTATGGTGGTCGACCTGGTCAAGAACGACGAGTGAGGTCGATCGAGGAGGTTGCTGAGGACATGTTGAGGACGTTGGAGGAACTCAAAGCTCAGCAACGTGGTGGACAAAGTCCTGGCGGATCGCAGCCGGAAGGGGCTGCGGGAAGTCAAGTCTAGAGGAGCCCCCACGGGAGTGGGACCTCGGAGGTCTCTCCTCCAAAAATCAGTGGAATCCCTGAGGAATCTGAGGCACATCAGGTGCCGAAGAAGGCTCCGGAAGAGCCAAAACCACTGAGTTTCGCCACTCCCAACCCCTGGAGCGCCCTGCCAAGGGAAGTACATGTGGGTACGGGACATGGCAAGAAGGAAGGAGCGACCACGGAGAGCCCCGTGGACGGGCAGGACCAACCCAAGATCTACACCATCCGTGACCATACCCTTGAAGTTCTGATGCACCCGGACGTGCTAGAGTTGCATGCCGTGAGAGTCGTCCATACACCTCATGGCGACGAGCGGCAGTTGCACTTGAAAGTGCGAGTACGGTGCGGACGAGAGGAGAAGGTGGTGGATGTGTTGGTGGATACGGGTGCCCAGGTGAGCCTGGTCCGGAGGAGGTTGTTCAAGGAGGAACTCCTGCGGCCCAGCCAGAGACCGGTCCGCCTGAAGGTCGCCAACGGAGAGATCATGGGTGGGGGCACCCATGAGGCCACTATCAGTATGGAATTCTGGGAACATGAGCGCTTGAACCGCCCTGATCTGGCGAAGAGAAGCACTCTATCCGGGAATTTCTATGTGGCCGACATTACAGATTGGGATATGATCATGGGGTATGACTTCATGGTGGCAAATGCCATTGGAGCCCTTCCCCATTGTGCAACGCTGGTCCGGGAGGATGATGAATGCCTCACATGGCTGTCCACGGACTATGCATGCGGATCATCCCAATGGAATGCTGAGGAAGAGGATCGGATCGTCCAAGCGGTGCAAGCTGTGGGTGCCAAGTCCAGAGGAGACCGTGGAGTTCAGCTCACGGAGTATGGTATGGCGCCGCAGGTGTATGCCAGGATGATCTAGACGCTGGGAGCCAAAGCGCCCGAGACGGACGTCTTCGCTTCCCGGGATGCCCGACTTTTGCGGAAGTGTAGGAGGCATTGGCATCGAGGAGACTCAGCCTGGCACAGGCACTGGGGTTTGAAGGAGTGGGGACCCATGTATTGGCATGGCTCCCTGGACAATACCAGACGTACGGTGGAGAAGGTCATCGCGGATAGGGCGAAGGGGATCCTGGTCATAACCGGCATAGGATCCACCCCATGTCCGCTGGAGGGTCTCAAGTCGACGCTGGACTCCTTCACCCTGAACGAGATGTCATTCGGGCCAGAGGAGGAGTTGTTCATCGACGCCAAGGGTGTATCAATGCCCTCCCCGGGTCAAGCGTGGGGTGCCAAGGCTCTCCTGGTGGATGGGGCGCAAGCCCAGCCCACGGGTGATGAAGCATTCATCCGTAGGGTGGAGGCGGTGCCCATGAAGGTCATGTTTGAGCCCAAGGAGGGGACGGATCAGCCAATTGATGGTATTGACGTCCTGTCCCACGCCGAGATCGACGACATCGTCAACTACATGCGGATGGGGATGCACGTCCGTGTGGCAGCCAAGAAGAGGCGGGCCATGGTCACATCTCCGCATTGGTGGGATGACAAGATGTTGGTCACCGGCAAGTACGAGAAGGATGAGTTCCTGGCGAGGGTCATGGATCACATCGCGGACCAATACGATGGTCCGGTTGGGTCGGACCCACCAACGTGGGGTTTTCCAAGAGGGGGAACCGGTAGCGACGAGAACCAGCCCGAGGCCGCAAATTTTCGAAGATTATCGGTGGGAATCGCGACCCACGACGATGAAGACGGCATATCAGAAGAGGAGAAGTCGGACTCGGACCCAGAAGAGGCCTATACCGCAGTGCGGTCGGTTGTATCGATACCGAAGCAAGCGGCTGAAGAGGCTCAGGAGAGTCCGAAGGTCGCCGAGCTGAAGGAGAGGCTGATCAATGCCTATCCGCGGCTATTCAGCGGCGTCGCCAACAAGAACCCTCCAGATCGTGGGAGGTTTGGTACAGCGAGGATCAAGCTGAAGCCGAACCCCAAGATCTATCGTCATCGAGAGTACCAACTTCAGGGCGATCGGGCCGAGGCCATGAAGAAGCTGTTGGCCGAGTTCATTGAGCGAGGATGGATCGAACCCTCCGACAGTGAGTGGGCCAGCCCAGCCTTCATCGTGCCCAAGAAGTAGAAGGGCGAGTGGAGGTTGGTGGTTGATTACAGAGGTTTGAACGAGCAGACCGAGCACGACTCGTACTCGCTTCCCCTGATCGACTCCATCCTCCAAAAACAACAGAAAAAGCGGATTTTCACGGTGTTAGACCTGAAACACGGCTATCACCAGATGCCGCTACACCCGGACTCCAGGCCCTGCACAGCGATGTCGACGCCGCTGGGGCCCATGCAGTGGAAAGTGGTGCCTATGGGCGCCAAGAATGGCAACGCCGCTTTCCAGCGCATGATGGAGGACCTACTCGGTCCTGTCCGGGACTGTGCCGACCCCTTCGTGGATGACATCATCATCGGGTCCGGCACAGAGAACATGACTGAGGATGAGCTCATCGACGCGCATGAGAAGGATCTGCGCCGAGTGCTCAGCAAGTTGGACAAGCACAACATGGTGTGCAAGCCCACCAAAGCCTCACTCTTCGTGAAGGAAGTGGAGTTCGCGGGTCACGTGGTTGGTCACGGGCAACGCCGTCCCATGCCTGGGAAGCTGGCCTTCCTGCACCACTGGGAGAAGCCCCAGACCATCAGCGAACTCCGGTCCTTCATGGGGTTCTGCAATTACTATGTCCGGATGTATGCAGAACTCTCGGGGCCGCTGCACAAGATGCTGCAGGTGGGCAAGTTCGATGGCCTAAAGGGGAGCAAGAAGAAGCTTGCCTGGACCCTTGAGGCTGAGGATGCGTTCAACCGCCTGAAGGAGCGACTCCTGGGGCAGTTGGGGCTGTTCCTGGTGGACCCGGACAAGGGATTCGTGCTACGGACAGACGCCTCGGACTATGCCGTGGGGGCAGTCCTCGAGCAAGTCCGGGACGACGGGACTCATGTTCCCGTGGCGTTTTGGAACCGGATCCTGGCCGAGGGCCAACGCCGCACCTGGACGCGAGGGAGAAGGAGACGTACGCCATTGTTTGTGCGCTCAGGAAGTGGTCGGGCCACATCGGATTGCAACCGGTGGTGGTTTGTACGGACCATCAGTCCTTGCAGAGCTGGCACAAGGAGCACGTCGACACCCCCTCAGGACCGGCGGCAAGGAGGGCCCGATGGCATGAGACGTTCGCCAAGTTGGACCTCAGCGTCGTGTATGTCCCGGGGAAGGACAACACTGTGGCAGATTGCCTCAGTCGATGGGCCTACCCCGCGGGCAAGGCGTGGATGGACATATCCAGCCATGGGGACGCCGAGGAGACCAAGGAGGCGAAGCGCATCATCGAGATGGAGAAGGCCATGGAGCAAGAAGGGGTCAAGTGCTTTGTGGTGATGGCAAACAGTACGGACCTGGCCAAGTTCCGGGGCGCCCGCGTCCAAGCTATTCGAGAGGAAACCCTCGAGCAATGGATGGTGGCCCCTGTAGAGCTAGTCAGATCGGTGCTCACAGAGGACTGGTCGGATGACTATGCGGCATCCGAGCACTCGAGCAAGTACTGGAACGCCGTGAGCGCCCCGTCGGAGGACGAATGGCCGGAGGGCTTGACCGAGGATGGGGACAAGTTGTTCCTCAAGGACAAGCTGCTCGTGCCCGAGAACCGAGTGGAGGAGCTCATTGACCATTGGCACAACGCCCAGCTCATGCACCCTGGCCGAGACAAGATGCAGCAGGACCTGCAGTGGCGTTTCAAGTTCCCTCCGGGGTACTACGCCATCCTGGATAGGTACTGCAGCGACTGTGCCGTGTGTCGGGCCACGAAGAGCCCCAACCACTCCACGGCTGGCAATCTGGTGTACACGGCTATACCGGAAGCCCCTATGCGGTCTGTGGCCATGGATGTATTCGCCATGCCTGAGGTCACCGTGGACGGAGAGACCTACGACTGTGTCATCCTGGCGGTGGACAGGCACAGCGGGTATATCGTGGCTGTTCCTGGCAAGAAGTCAAAGAAGAAGGACAAGAATGACAAGCATGGAGTGGGGCTGCAGGCCAAGACCGTCGCTAATGCCATGATCAGGCATTGGCTGACAATTTTTGATGTCCCAGCTGTCATCTGCAGCAATCGGGGCAGTCAGCTTGTGGGGACGTGGTTCAAGACGATGTGCAAGCACATGGGTATTCGGCACGCCAAGACCGTGGCGTACCACAGCCGGTCAAATGGCCGAGCTGAGGTGGCCGGGCGGCAGATGTTCGAGAAGTTCCGCCAGCTGCACATGGACGAACCGGTCCGGAATTGGTATAATTCGCTGTGGAGAGTACTCCAAGCGTATCACGACCTTCCGGGGCCCACCGGACTGTCGCCCCATCGCATCCTGTTCCTACGGGATCGAGTGTCACGCACCCTCCCGTGGTTGAACCACGGCAAAGTGGCCCGGGATGCGAACGCTATGATGGCTGAGGCGGACGACACGGCGGCCAAGGTGTGCAAGGCACTTCAGGACGAGCACGACAAGAGGGCCAAGTACTTTAAGCAGGGAAAGGTCCAGAAGTATGCTCTCCAAGACACCGTGTGGGTGGAGCGGCACCACAAGGATGTCCTGTCCAGGCATCGGCAGGCGTCTTGGTATGTGCCGGGGGTAATCGTGCGGAAGGTCGGGCAGGACGTGTATGCGGTTCGTGTGGGGGATAACAAGATCCTGGACCGCGACCATACCCAGCTTCGTCCCCGAGCACCAGACCCCAGCAGACGTCCCGTCACCTTCGGGTTCACGGCCGGCGATGTGGACTCGGACGACGAGGGTGAGGACGACGACTTCACCGCCGAGAGGATCCTGGCGGACAAGCCGGACCCGGGGACGCCTGGGGGGAGGCTTTATAAAGTCCGTTGGAAGGGATTCGGCGCGTCCAGGGATTCGTGGGAGCCTCCGAGCAGTTTTGTGCCGAGGTACACCACGGTCTGGATGGACTACCTGAAGAAAAAGAATATTTCTTTGGATGTCAAGGACGTGTTGGTCCATTTGGTGGCTGCAGTAGCACCGTAATGGATTCCCCTTGGCATTTTTGTTTGTTTCTGTGCTTGGGAGACAGGTGAGGGCGTTCATCCGGGGATTTTTGGGCCTTGATTGGCCATCTACCCCCTTCACTCGATCTCCACATATATATTTCATTGTGGTATACTTATTTAGGTCGACCGACGACGTTTCTCTATCTTTGATCCCCTTGGTCCATGTTGTAGATCAAGAGGAGACCGAATATGGCGTAGGGCACTGATTATCAGTGTCCTCACCCCTCCCTTGGGGCATGGGGGACGCCTACGACGTGTGTGGGGCCTCCACGTGTCCTTGGGACATGGGGGGGGGGGGGGTGGAGCCCATTGGGGTCCTCCCGTCCTCTCTTCAATGACTTCCGAGTGGTAACAACGCTCTGAGAAGGGGGGTGAAGCCGGTTCGGACCCCCGTGGCCATCTTGGGGTCACTTGGGGTGTGTATCTATGTGCCGGCAAGCCGCCATTGGCTGATATCATACTCTCCGATCCACCTGGCCTAACCCGATGTGATAGTGTGATAGGTTTGGCCGTTCCGGCTATGAGCGGCAACATTCAGTACCGAGGCGCCGCCAGCGGAGATTTATATATCAGAATAACAGGAATCAACAGGGTTTTTTTATCATAATGTTTCCGTAATTTTTCAGCCTTCCGTTCTGATGGTCAATGTATCGGCGACTGTCAGTTGGATCGCGATTTTGCGGTAACCGAATGGTTAACTGTTATTTACAGATATTTTGGCGGAAACCCCGATGAAGGGTCAGATTTCATCAGTAAAGGGTTCGTTTCTTCCGCAATTTTCATATTATACACTCGCAAAATTAATCCGATTTTTTCAGACTTTCAGAATTGGATTTTCGACTTCGACATCGCCGCACTCAATATGACGAATCTCGAGTGGTCCGACATTTTTCCCCGATCACGAATCAACCTTCCTTTTGTTATGCCCTTCGTTTTGCTTAGAGATATAGGCGAAACAAAGTTGATTCGTGAGGCCACTTTGAAAGGTCATATCTCCAGCTCACCGCGAGTAGTCTCAATTTCGAGAAGTGGGTTGGAACCGCATTGGTCTCAACTTAATTTAGGAAGCATCAAACGTCTTTGGTGTGTACACATGCCAGGTATAGCAAGGGATAATGGTCAAGAGGGTAGAAAGTGATATATAACTCTTGGACCGTGCAACCGAATATTTTAATGCGACTTTGGAGTGTACCGCATGAGTGTTGGGGTTGCATAGCAACTTTTCTTGGGTTCCTACGTATTTTTAACGTGAAGTTATGTCCATGGAGGGTCATGGCATATCATGGTGGGAGCCACTTTTGAGGGTATGTGTTATATGCATGGTATGTGCTTCGATATGCTCACGCCCATGTTATATATCTCCGTTTGTAGGAAGATATATGGAGTCATACGTGGCAAGGGCTTCGCCCATGTCCCAATGGTGAACTCCATAGCGCTAGACTAGGTCTACCGCTCATATAGTGCATGTGGGAGGGCTTACGGAGCGACCCACAAGCGCCAATATCAATTTTCCCATTTTCATGGTGAGTAAGAAAAAGTGCTTTTCCAATGCTTGGAGGCATACTCTAGTTGTATTAGGGATGCACTGAGCATCCAGGCATTTCTATCTTAGTATTGGTCCCACCAAAAATAGTGATAACACATTTTGACCTATGGAACCAAACACCCAATCAGGATATGGAGTGGACCCCTTAATCCCCTTTCAATGTGAGGCAAATCATCTTTTCCTGAGTTGACTGAGAACTGACATATCCAAGGCAGAGCCTATGAATTTATCTATGTTCTTCCATGAATACTTAGCTGTCCTAGTGGTATGCACCCTAGGGGGCTGGGCACCTCTTTTTGAGAGGTCCTCGGTTCAATTCCTGGTCAGCCTAGCTAAGTAGGAAGATCCCATGTGACATGGCAGTGACCTCATCGCCACATGCCCTGCCACCTCAGCACATATGGGACCCAAAACAAAGAGTGCACATCTCCTGAGATGGCACTATGGAGATAGAGTGACCATGGGGCAGTTTTCCAACTCTTTTCCAAAACATTTCAGCTATCTTTGTGAATATGCAATCCGATTTGACCTGAGTTGCAGTTTCTGTGAATATCCTTTCATCTTTCACTGTTTACACTGCAGCCCTTCATGCTTTGATCCTGATTCTCTTCTCCTTGCACACCTCTGGCTTGGGCTATCCTGGATTTACTGTATTTCAGCAAACAAAAGCTTTTCATCTCCAAAAACAAGCAGCAGGAAACCCTACACCAGCAGCAAGCAGCAGGAGAGACAAAAACACAGTGTTGAAACCACTATAAACTTTTCTGGTAGCAAGAGGCAGACTGTCTCAGCGCACCGGCAGCAACCCCGCGCCGTACATCCAGTGCGCCCAGTACAGTCACATATAAGCAGAAGGGCGAACGAAGATGGACACGAGGAAGGGAGACGCCGACGTGAAGACAGCGCCAGCGCCTAAGGCACCGGCAAGGCCAGCACCAGGTGAACCTGATCCTGGAACTAGCGGCGCTGTACCTTCGGAGCCCTTACATGGGCCAGTGGAAGTGGCTGAGGACTCGTTGGATGGACTCCAGACGGCCTTCAGGGCCCTCTCTGTCGAAGAGGTGGTCACTCAGCCTGTGAAGAGGAAGAGAGGAAGCGAGAAGGATGCAGGAGACGAAGCAGACGAAGGAGAGGAACAAGGGCAAGACCTGACGAATGACCCTACCTTTGAAGGCGCACCAAGCGCTTCTGGCCTCCACGCATCACCCTCTCCGATAACCACCACACTCCCAGCCGCTGCAACATCCACTCGCATAACCAACCCGCCTATGGCAGAGGGCACAGGCTTTACTGGCATGCCTCCCTACTCCGCCTATGGTATGGGCCCACCTACCACTGCGCTCCCTGAGGCAACTACTGCCAGTGAGCCGGTGGCTTCCAGCTCTGCGCCGCGATGGTATGCGGCTGAATATCCCCATCCACTACCCGCTACTGGAACCTATGTGGATGTTCCTGGGTATGCACCTGGGTATGCAACCTTGAGTGGGTGGAGGAGAGGACCTGAGTCTCTTGGAGGCAGGAGTAGAGGATCGGGTAGATTCTCCAACAGGTCCCTGACGCGGTCGGAGATCAACGAGGTGCTCCGAGGAGCCACTTCAAAAATCGTGGGCAACCTCACTCAAGAGATCCGAGAGAAACTGGAGCCCCTGATGATACCGCCCCAAGCGTCACCTACCACGGTGGGAATGTCACCCCACCGAGTACAGGCCAACCACCTGGCGGCAGGGTTCACAAACACCCTGGGGAGCCTGAGGAGCCGACCGATGCCGACTCCTGCACCTATACCGAGAAGTCCTTTCGTACCGAGAACGGCCCAGCCGCCCTACAGCCACGTGACGAACTCTACGAGGGCCGAGCTGGACCGGCTGGGGCTGACGGTCTTAAGGGCAATGGTGGACGTGGAGCCTTATGGCTCTAGTGATCTAGGCGGAGACCCCTCCGATGATGAACCGCCTTCGATGACTTCTACTTTGCCCTCGGAGGACGATGACCCGGAGGACCCCGAGGACCCAAGGGAGAAGAAGAAGAAAAAGAAGAAGAAGAAGAAGACCCGACGCCCTGAGGGACGCAGGTCTCAAGAGGCGAAGGCTATTGCCACCTCCAAGATCGTGGTGAACCTGCCTGAGCCCACAGGCAAGGACCTCAGCGAGTTCGCTGAGAATTTTGGCCGGTTTCTTCGATTGACCGGCCAAACCCACGCTAGTGGGAGAGTCAAGTGCGATCTGATCCTGCAGTGCTGCAAGACCAAGTACCTGGAGAAGCAGGTCAGGCAGATCGTGACTAACTCCGCCACCTTTGCCGATGTGTTGGTTGCCCTGGAGAGGCAGTACCCGACCTACGAAACCGACCTCTCCATCAGGGCCGAGATCCAGAGCCTGCCCATGCTGCCCAACAACCCCAAACCTGGCAGGGTCTCTGAGCTGTTGGCTGACCTGGATCACTGGGCTGGACGACTGACGCCCGGTTCCTACAGCAGCGACGACCTGCTGTTCTGGTTGGTGGCCAAGCTCCCTCGAGAGCTATGGGACGAGTGCCGTTCGACGGCGGAGCGCAAGGCTAGATCCTTCCGCTACGAGGATCTATGCGTGCTACTCCTGAAGCTGGCGCTGGAGAAGGAGAGCGACCAGCACTTGAACAATTACCGTCCTGGAGGAGGAGGTTCTGGAGGTCATGGCAAAGGGTACCAAGGGTCCCAACCTGGGCAGGGGACTACCCCCAAACACGCCCACGCCCGTATCATGGAGAATGTGAAGGAGCTATTCTGGTGTGATGCCAGAGACGAGCAGGGCCACCTGCAGCACGCCCCTGACTGCGAGCAGCGAGACTGCTTCGTAGTCCAGGGGAAGCAGCAGGAGAAGAACACCGGCGCCAAAGCGAAGCTGCCGGGTCATTACAGGTGCACCATCACGTGTGCATTCTGCGGGAAGCGGAAGCACTACGAGGATGAGTGCTACCATAAGCAACGCCTATCGGCGAAGCTTAAGGGTGAAGATCCTGGCAAAGGCTCAGGCAAAGGTGGAGGCAAAGGCAAAGGCAACGACTCCGGCAAGGGCAAGTCGAAAGGACGTGGTCAAGGGCAAGACAAGGGTCAAGGTGGACGAGGAGGAGGCGCTAACCGCCAGCCCGACAACAAGAACAAGGACAAGAACGGAGGCAACCCCAACCCTAATCCAGGGGGGAACTCCGAGCCCTCTGGAGGGCAGTCTGGTCCTACCACACGCTCACAAACGCAGGCCCAGCAAGAACAAGGAGCCAGGCGTGAGCATGAAGGTGGTGATGACGGCAACGCTAAGAAGAGGAGCCGTTTCATGAGGATGGCCCGCAAACTGCGGAACAAGGGGTTCGAGGTGACCTGTCCCGCGGAGTTCTGACGGGGACGCTCTGGTGGCACCCAAGACCTGGTGTTTTGGGTACGTATCCGACTAGGGGGACGCGAATACCTGGGGGTATTGGACACTGGCGCCACCATATCTATAGTGGCCAAGAAAATTTTACCTTGTGGGAGCCTGAAGAACACCATGACCACCGCTGCTATACGCATGGGGGATGGACATGTGGTGCACAGCTGCGGGGACTGTGAAGTGGAGGTACCTATGGGCTCCCGGACTATCGCCCATCGGTTCTATGTGATGGACACTGGGGCCTTCGACTTTGTACTGGGGACTGACTTCTTCGTACAGCACTCCCAGATACAATCCCTGACGCTGCAAGCGCCCTACCTCCTCTACGTGGACCACGGCAGTGGCAGAGAGTCTGTGCCCCTGGAGCAATCGGAACATACCTCGAGTTACCTGAGGCTATCGAAGGAGGAGCCCTCGAACATGATGGCGGCCTCCAAAACTGAGGACTATCAACTATTGGGGGAAGTCCTAGACCAAGGTCTGAAGGAGTTGGGTTACTCTCGAGAAGACCTGAGTGTGGAGTTGTTCGCCAGCGACAAGCAGCATGTACTGGACCTTTACTGCAGCAAGGGGAAGAACTGCAGCTACAAATTTTACTGGCCCTCTTTCGGGATGGCCTACGGGAACCCCAGGTTCAGTGAACTGGGGAAGGTGCTGACCAAGGTGGCCTTGGAACGTTCCCGTATGGTCCTGTGTTCCCCCGATTGGGGAGCCCATGGGGGCAACGAATACTGGCGAAACCTCCTGGACAGGCTGACTATCAGCTCTGTTCGGTTACCTGATGAGGCCACCTACGTGCCTCTGGGTCGTAAGACGCCTATTGGGAAACCCGGATGGGGGAGTATGCTGAGCGTGGTGGACGGAGGTCTTACCTCCATCCCCTGGGAGGAGCTGGACCCGACTCTGGTCCAGGCTATACAACGAGAAAGCGACGGACTCGCCTTGGGTGACTTGAAGGATCGCCTACGACCTCAAGATGCTGTTGAGACTACACCCGGAGGAGATGAGTACGTCGTGACGGACACCAACGCCCCCAACTCTCCCTGTCATGTACCTGTTCCTGATGGAGTCTCTGAGTGTGGACTATCTGAGCTACCTAGTTCTATCCACTCAGACGACGAAACTGAGCACGACGCCTTCTTCGTGCAGACCTGTGTGGAGGAAGTGGAGAACGCCGAGTACGTCGCCCCACTGAAACCCCTACTCTCCATGAGGGTGGAAGACCCCGTGGACGAGGAGCTGGACCCTCCATCCAGGCTCAGGGAGTATGTGGATTCCAAGAGGAAGTTGGTGGCGAAAAAGCTATGCTACGCGAAGCCTACCCGCAGCTCATGGCCACTGAAGCAAGGACGTATGGGAGACCTATCCCAATTGAAGGGGGACCTCGAACAGAAGATCACCACCTGCCAAAGGGAGGTAGATCTTAAGCTCATGAAGAGCGTGTGGGGCGCCCATGTGAGGACCCCAGAGGAGGACGACCTCTCGGAGGAATGTGTATGTGAACCCCCTCGAGCGTGCCTATGTTGCCATCGTCCACCGGAGATGGTTGAACAAGACCTTCTATATGCCTACCAAGGGCTGAAGGACACTACCACGGGCGAAGAGTCGGTGGAGGACCACCTCCCGACTTCTATTACTCAGGGGGCAAGCAACTTACACTCTGACGAGGACATGGAGGACAAGATCAAGGTATTGGACCCGCGGGTACAGAAGCTTATAAGGACCTATCTGGAGGTGTTCGGAGAACTACCCCCTCCAGCCTCATGTGACAAGCTGGTACAGATGGACCTCAAGCTGAAACCCGAGTTCATGGGTCACAACATCCGGAGGAGACCCTATCCAGCTCCTAAAGAGCAGGCCGACGAGATTGAGCGACAGATACAAGAATGTATCGACGCTGGCCTAGTCCTGGAGTACAAGGACGGGGACTACCCCCTACACTGCAGCCCCTGTTTCCTGGTGGCTAAACCTGGGTCTACAGCCAAACGGCTGGTAGTGGACTACGGAGAGCTGAACAAGAAGACGCTGAACCTCTCAGGGTCCATTCCCAATATGCAGTCTACCCTGGAGAAGATAGCCTCGTGCCGCTACAAGACCAAGATGGACAAGAGGAGCGGATTCTGGCAAGTGGACCTGACGCCCAACGCACAGGAACTACTGGCCTTCATCACCCCTCAGGGGAGGGTGTTCAAGTGGAAGGTCATGCCGTTTGGCGTGGCTAACGCACCCGCTCTATTCCAACAGCTGATGAACAAGATCTTGTCCATCCTACGAAGGAGACCTAAGGTGCACGAGCTCATATCCCGTGGTGCCCAGATGGAGGCTCACATTGACGATGTATGCCTCGGGACCAATACCCAGGAGGATTACCTAATCCTCTTGGGTGAGTTCTTTGCGGTCTGCCAGGAGAACCACACACGACTCAAGCTGAAGAAGTGTGAGTTCATGCAGGAGACCATGCAGCACCTGAGGTTTGATGTTGGCTATGGGTGGTGGACCCCAGCGGCCTCTAAGGCCAAACCCCTGATGGATGCCAAGGTACGACACGAAGACCCCAAGAAAGGACTTCATGATGTACGCAGTTTCATTGGGGCGTGCAACTTCTATCGCCGCTACATCAAAAACTTCACCTACACCAGCGCCGTTCTGACGGACTTGATCAAGAAGAGTACTACTTGGCGCTGGGGCCCACAAGAGCAACAAGCGTTTGACGAGCTCAAAGACAAGGTAGCCAACGCTAAGTGCTTGGGCGTGCCTAGGGCACAAGGGGAGATTATCCTGGTGACCGACGCCAGCAATGTGGGCGGTGGTGGAACGTTGTTCCAATGGCAAGCACTAGAGAAGGAGGAGTTCGACTCGGCCATTTCCCAATGGGGGACGGAAGGTCCCAACCGAGATGGAACCCTCAAGCACAGCTACCTGCAATAGGGTTGGCTTTCCCCCTTTGGGTTACCCCCCATGGCATCGGTCCCAAGACCGATCCAAGCCCCCCACACACACAACATACCCTTGGGGTGGGATGCAGTAGATCCTAGGGGTGCTGAATTACTCCTTTTCTGGCCTGGTGCGCGCGCGACATAAATCGCGATCGGGCGTGAGCCTACTGAGTTTTTATTTTCCAATTCTGATTTCTGTGGGTCTGAATTTACGGGATCGTGGATTTCTGTGGTTTTAGACCCATACAATTTGATTGGTGCTCTTGGTTTGGTGTGAGGGGCTGATTTTGCCATTCACACATGTTAGAGGTCCGACACACACGAATCTTTGTCGCCGTAGCGTTGCTCGTGGTGTAGAGTACTCAATTGTGTCGCTTTGGTATTAGTAAAAAACTGAGTGTCTATTTGTTGTGCTCTTGTTTGTATGTTTACTTATCTATTTCATAGATAAGCACAAGATGACATTATGTTATCAATAATTCAGAAGTGGATTTGAATTTGGCCTTTGCGGTATACCTCGTGACCTCCATTGTGCATTGGGTGCATTCGGGAACCTTGGTGGATTTTATTTTGTAAAAGTGGGGCGTGTGTGTCACTTCACCACCACAAATAGACACCAAGAGAACAATCTTGTGCTTATCGGTGTGACGAGACACGTCCCCTTTGGGTTTATCAAGGCTCCGGACATTTCGAGAAGGGTGCTTGCTTTCTATTTCTTTTGCAATGAGCGAATCGGTGGAATATCACGACGAGCAAGCCTCACAATCCATTGATTGTCAAGATGCATCGGTTACAACGAAGGTAATCACGGAGAAAGGTCGGCAATTTGATTCGTCTATTCCGGCACTACTCGATGCCCTACACGACCAATACGTGACGCCGACTCAACACGCTTCGGTTGACAAATCCGGGAGTCGATCAAATTGAATCAAGAGTATAAGAAGCTTGTGCAACGTGTTGAAAAATTGGAACAAGAGCCAATGGAGAGCGAACATGATAAGGCCATTTCTTGCACTTCCCCCAACCCATTGTGGGCGACCTATTTAATTCGAAAAAATTATTTTCTGCAACCCACTCCCTATTTCGAGGTCGCTCGACTCGAATTTGCATGAGTTCAAATTTTTTTCGACCTCTATTGCACACATTTTTATGCTTTTTGTTGGCCTATTTTTGCCTTTTTGGGCATTTTGCATGTGTGCACATTATGCATGTTCCCCCAAGTGCTACAGGTGAGGTTGTTGAATTCGAAAAAATTACTTTCCAACACCCACACCCTATTTCGAGGTCGCTCGACTCGAATTTGCATGAGTTCGAATTTATTTCGACCTCTATTGCACACATTTTTATGCTTTTTGTTGGCCTATTTTTGCCTTTTTGGCCATTTTGCATGTGTGCACATTGTGTGTGTACCCCAAAGTCACACAACAAGTTGTGTAGACTTTGAATAATTATGAAGTGTGTACACCCACCCTATTTGAGAGTCACTCGACTCAAATATGTTCGAGTTTGAATTTTTTTCGAATTTTATTGCATACTTTTTTGGGCTTTGTTTTGGCCATTTTTGACATATTTGGCCATTTTTGACACTTCTTCACGTGTCACTTCCCCCAAATAATTTTGGGTTGGGAAACCAAGCCCAAATAAATTCGACGAAGGGGCACACACCCTATTTCGAATATGCCCCACTCGAATATGCATGATTTCGAATTTATTTCGAACTCAATTGTACATATCTTTGGGCTTTGTTTTGGCCATTTTTGACATTTTTGGCCATTTTCAGCATTTCCTCACGTGTCACTCCCCCAAAATTATTTTGGGTTGGGAAACCAAGCCCCAATAAATTCGACGAAGGGGCATACACCCTATTTCCAATATGCCCCACTCGAATATGCATGATTTCGAATTTTTTTCGAACTCCATTGTACATATTTTGAGGCTTTGTTTTGGCCATTTTTGACATTTTTGGCCAATATCAACATGTATTGATATGCTACACCCCCCAATCTTTTTTGGAGTGGTGCATCAAGCCCAAAATAATTCGAAAAGGGATCATGCACCCTATTTCGAATGTGCTTGACACAATTATGCACATGGTTCGAATTCATATGAGTGCATTGACCCATTTTTTTTAATGATTGTTTTGGTCACTTTTTGGCACTTTTTGATCAATTTTTGGGCCATAGTGACCAAATTAACATATCAAGGTATCCATTGCCCCTATTTTGAGGATGCCGGTCGCGATGAGAATAGTGGTGAGGCTTGAAAAGATGCGAATGACCCTTGAATTTCGATTTTTGTGTTAATTTCACATGCTTTCTCCTTGCCCAGCCTACCTACCGCATACACTCTTTGTGATTTTTTCCTCAACCTACTACATGCTCAAGGAGAGGTTTTTTTTTATCAACAAGGACTGTATATTAGAGGATTACACCTTGGTTGAGGCCTTGTATGTACATGTGGGAGTGTGGTATGTGTTTGGACCTAACCTTTCCCAATTGCCTCCAAGTCTCGCGAGACCTCCTGTTTGTCACTATTTTTTCCCCCTATCTTTGGCAGGTAGGGCCCATCCTCTTGGGATGTGGGATGCCACATTTAAGTTGGTCTTCTTCAATTTACTGGCGCGACTTGATTTTTCATGGACTCTACTCTCCCCACATCACACACACACAAGCATACTCACATACACGTGTGTTTGCCCCGCCTAATCTTCTTGTGAGATGTCATTTAAGCTTGATGGCCCTCTTCCTCTTTGCCTTCTCTGCATATGTCCAGCACCGAGCACGGGGCTTGGTGACTGCACGGCGCGTTCGGGGAACGCCCACAACCTCCATTCCTACGGGGACCGGTGCTAGATGAACCATTCCTGGTGTCCCCCCGTTGAAGCCGATCTACGGGCACCTGACGTGTGATGTATGCCGGTTACAGGTGGTCATTCACCCCTCCTACACGTGAGCTGTCTGTATAACAGGGTCAGGGGATCCGCTGCACTTCGGCCGTGATGCGATGTGGAGCCGCCGACACACAAACAAATCAAGTCTTGGGTGTGCATTGAGCTTGTCTGGTTTGGTGTTTTCCTTTCCCCCCTAACCCCCCATGTGTCCTACGCTCTTCTGCTTGGTCACATCCACACCAACCTGTATGGCTGTAGTTCCATACCAGCCCGGAGAGAGCCATGGCCCATCCTCACGGCCATAAAAGATATGAGGTTATGTGAGTTGTTGTCTTTTGGGTCCTAAGGGCCCGGGAGGGCAGGTGCGGGCCACGTGAGCTGTCTGTAGGAGCTAGGGAGCCCACTGCACTTCGGCCGTGAGCTGTACCCCCCCCCCCCCATGACGAGCGGTCAATATTTTTTTTCCCTCACTGGGTACCGCCGCAGCAGGCCCCCGCCAAGACGGCCCACGCCACCGTCTTAGGGGCAAGGGGCTCGCCGGAATGTGCTGTGGTGAGCCCTATGGCGAGATGCAGCGTGTAGGTGAACAAGACCCCCCCACCCGAACCTTGCTTGGTGTGCCGTTGAGCCGAGAGTGAGTCTTGTGGCCGGTACCCCCCCCCCCCCATGGTATGCAACTGAAGGTAGTACTGCTGTGTGAGCTTTGTTTTCTGCCACGTCCATTTTGGTTGCCGACGGGTAGTCAAGTGCGGCTACGAGGGCGATGGAGGTAGGGTTGAGTTGAGCCCCCATGTGTGACCTGCGGCAGATATCCCGCCAGGAGAAGGCCACGTGGTGTTCAGCTTCCGCGGGCCCATAACACCCCATATATTCAGCTGCAGTGGTCGCTAAGGCCGTGAAGGCGTACTTGGGGTAGCACTGGGAGGGTGTGTAAGGAGGGTACACCTGCGGGTTGTGTTGCTGATTCCTGATTTTTGGCTTTTCTGGTGTTCCTGACGCCTGGAGTGCTGAATTTCTGTCACTCTGGACTCCTGGGGTCCTGAATTCTGTGACTGCTTGCTTTTGTGCTTGCCTGATGGCTGAATTTTTGTCTTTTTGTCTGAATTTCTGCCCTGTAGGGACCCAAGTGGTGCCGAGGCACTTGCGGTCTTGAACCCGCCCCACCACACCCACAACCACGCCCACAAAGGGACACATAACCCCCCCACATCACTGTTTGTGGTCAGCCAATCCTATATGGTTCTGGTTTCAGCCCAAACTTAGGGTTGCACCCTAAGTTCGGTCTTGGGAGGGGAGTGCAATAGGGTTGGCTTTCCCCCTTTGGGTTACCCCCCATGGCATCGGTCCCAAGACCGATCCAAGCCCCCCACACACACAACATACCCTTGGGGTGGGATGCAGTAGATCCTAGGGGTGCTGAATTACTCCTTTTCTGGCCTGGTGCGCGCGCGACATAAATCGCGATCGGGCGTGAGCCTACTGAGTTTTTATTTTCCAATTCTGATTTCTGTGGGTCTGAATTTACAGGATCGTGGATTTCTGTGGTTTTAGACCCATACAATTTGATTGGTGCTCTTGGTTTGGTGTGAGGGGCTGATTTTGCCGTTCCCACATGTTAGAGGTCCGACACACACGAATCTTTGTCGCCGTAGCGTTGCTCGTGGTGTAGAGTACTCAATTGTGTCGCTTTGGTATTAGTAAAAAACTGAGTGTCTATTTGTTGTGCTCTTGTTTGTATGTTTACTTATCTATTTCATAGATAAGCACAAGATGACATTATGTTATCAATAATTCAGAAGTGGATTTGAATTTGGCCTTTGCGGTATACCTCGTGACCTCCATTGTGCATTGGGTGCATTCGGGAACCTTGGTGGATTTTATTTTGTAAAAGTGGGGCGTGTGTGTCACTTCACCACCACAAATAGACACCAAGATAACACTACCCTGACGACAAGTGGGTCCTAGTACCTCTGGGCCACTGGAACTGGAAGTGGAACCAGGCCAGGGGGAACTACTCCACCTATGAGCAGGAATTGTTCGCGGGTATGCTGGTGCTATCCTCACAAGCACGACTGTTGGGGAGTAACCCTGTGGTCTGGCTGTGCGACCAAGAACCAGTCCGCAGTTTCCAGAAGGGTCCCCCACCTGAGAAGGCCAAGCTACGGCGCTGGTGGACCTACCTCAGTCAACTACGGCTGACGGTACACCATATCCAGGGAGTGAAGAACGAGTGTGCCGACTACATCAGCCGCAACAACTTCGACGCCCTGATTGGTGCCCGGTCTGAAGCGCTGGCTAAGGAGGCGTTCAGCCGTATGGACGTCCACTTGGACCTCAACATGACGATGATACGCCCCCTGGATGGACTCCAACAATCAGAGTACCTGAAGGAGTTTGGGGATATCTACAAGCGCCTGGAGAAACGCCTTGAACCCCTCCTGGTCAACCAAGACCAGTGGAAGAGGGACAAGAGCTACCTCTGGTACGAGGACCGCATCGTGGTGCCTAGTGACCGAGTCCCAGCGCTGCTGAAGTGGACCCATGAGTCTAGCGGTCATGTGGGTGCTGACCGTACCCTGAGGTTGTTCAAGCAGTGGTTCCACACTACGTGGACTGACGACCAACTGCGGAAAACCCTCCAGCCTATCGTGGACAAGTGCCCGTGCAGGTCCTGTAAATCAGGGGATATCAGGGACAGAGGTCTCTACTCGACCCTGCCCATCCCTCACTGTGCTAACAGTGTTCTATACGTGGACTACACGGAGATGCCGAAGTTCGGGGGCTATGACTTCGCCCTCGTGGTAACCTGTGGGTTGACCAGGTTTACCAGGGTGTTCCCTTGTACCAAGCACATTACCGGGGAGGAGACTATCAAGATACTCCTGGAGGAGTGGTTTTGTGTCTATGGGGCGCCCAAGGAGATCAACTCCGATGAGGACGTACGAGTACGCTCAGATACCGGTTGGTACAAGAGGGTCCTGAGATCCCTCAATGTCCAGGTGTCTACGGGGATCCCCTACTCTCACACGAGCAACCCCCTATGTGAGCGACAGATCCGTGTCCTGAAGGAGAACGTACGGATATGGTGCAAAACTGAACGCACCAGAGACTGGGTGAGACTACTCCCCGTCATATCCTTGATGATGAACTCCCAAGAGAGTTCAGCTACTGGCTACTCGCCCCATGAGCTATTCCTAGGGCGCCCGGCATGGTTCCTATATGCCCCCTATCCAGAGGACACCCATTCTTCTGTGGGTGAATGGGTCCAAGAGCAACAAGCGAAGGTGGACAAGGCCAAGGCTATGCTCCAGAGAGTGAGGGAGCGGCAGTGGAACAAGAAGAACAAGCACAGAGTACCGGCCACCTACCAAGAGGGGGACTGGGTGCTGGTGCACCACAGTCGACTACCCGCCTGGCCACGCTCTACCAGCGATGACCCATACTTCGGGCCGTACAAGATTCTATCAGTGGATGGACACCGTATCACCGTGCGGTGTTCTCCCCGTCTAGGGGGGACCCTCGTGTGCGCTGCTCAACACCTGAAGCGCTACTATGATCCTGAAGACCTCTGTGGGGAGGAGTGGGGGCTGAACGACGAGGAAATCGCCGCTCTGGACCTACAAGGGGCTGCCAGCCCTATGGAAGTTGAAGGTGAACTCCCCGACATGAACGCCGAGGAGATGGCTAAGGTGGGCTTCTACCTGGTGAAGTCTGTCCTACGCCACCGCTATCGCCAGGGTTGGCGCTTCCTCACCCTCTGGGAAGGGTTTGGAGTCGAAGACGCCACCTGGGAGCCCTTCTCTGCATTTGTTCTACCTGAGGGCCGCCTAAACTCAGTTCTGGTTGACTACTTGTCCCAGAACAACCTTGGTGAGTTGCTGAGGCTCGCTGAGACGCTTGCCTCCAAGACTAAAGCTAGGGACTGAACCTTACCCTTACCTGCCAAAGCGTATGTGTGAGTGTGCTATTCCTAAGGTCCTGAGAGCAAGCCGCAGAAGTGGTGTCCTAATTATACCCAAGTCTGCACGCTTGCTAAACCTGGAGGGTTGGCTTATTGATGCCACGGGGTACGCCCCGGGTCTCCCCTCCCCTAAGCGCCCAATTTCTGTGCTGGCGCAAAACCTTTGGGGAATACCCAGCGTACTAATCCAGGTATTGTTTTCCCTACCTATCTGTCTACTACAGGGAGGGGTGGCCAAAAGCTATGAAGGCATGAAAACGCCGTTTTGCTAAGTGGCCAAAACACTGACCTAACCACTGCCACAGCCCACCAACCCTGCTAAAAATGCAGGAAACGGGTGGGACAGTGACACACGCACTACAGGTCCTACACACCCTACAGCGGCACCATCCTGGTGGGCGAGCACTGCTGCAACCGGCTCAAGCCCCCACTCAGGACTACCACTCCTACACGCACACTCTACTGGGTGTTGTTGAAGAACATGTCGTGGGTCCTAGCGACCCTCCTGTGAAGAAGACAAGAGAACACAGCGCTGCTAAGCAACTGTGGCCTAACAGGGGACGCCACAACGCGTTTCCCCTGCTAGGGCTTGGCGGGAAGAGGTGCTCTTGCGTGCACGGCGCAGATGTCGATGGAGTCGGACTCCCTGCTCTGCCACAGGCAGAGGGGAGTTACTGATTTGTGTGATCTGCGCCCTTGTTTAGCAGGGCATGAAAAAAATGGTATGCTGCTGCACCAATCACCCTACCTGCCCACCTGTAAAGCAAAGGCAAATGAAGGGGTGTTTACGGCGGAGGAACCAAGCCACACTCCCCGTATTATACGGTTCTCAGTGTGACCTATAATACACTGTCCGCAAACGCGCTGAAGATCAGCTCCCCTGTCAAGCAAGCAAGCGTTAAGGGACTCCTCAGGTTCTCCTAAAGAACGTACCAAGGAGCCCCTGGGTAGCCTAAACAAGGTTTACCGTGCGCACTTCGCGTGGCCTACCCGTTAATGCGTGTGTGAATGCACGAGCATGCACGACGGTGTTGGGCAAACCTGCCCATCTTAACCGCAATCTCGAACTCCACCAGGGGGTGGCCCCACCTGGGCGTACCTACCTTACCTACCGCTGGAGAGTGAAGCAAGGTGAGGAGAAAAACGGGGCACACGCGAAGAACGTTGCTATGCACTTGTGTGTATGTCTAATCACCCTGATCTGACCTCTAATCATCTGCAATCTTTCTAATCAATCCCTCTATCGCGTTCTATCATTGTTAGCGCTGCTACAAGACTCGTTCACGGAGACACGAGACGAGCAATGTGTATGCGGCATACGAGACGAGCATACCTGTAGTTTATACCTGATTCATTGAAGTCTTTTCGTTGATTTTCGAATTCTTGGATTTTTGATACTTGTATTAGTGTGGGTGGAATCTGTATGTTTATTTATTAATGTGTGTCTCGTCATTTTCAAGACTACGTGAGACATACGTTTATAACGCCATTATTTCTGCATTTTCCGGCGCTTCGCTAGGAGCCGCTCCTGCGCGCCGCCTTTTTATGCGTAGGAATTTCTTGATTTAAAAAATCTAGAGATGACTATAATTTTTATAAAACTGTGCTTCTGATGCACAATTGGATTCTGCTCAGGTGTGTTGTCTTAGAAAAATTCTACGCCGTCGTTTGACGGATTTTGGTGTCGTCGCTTCGCTTTTGCGTGGATTCGTCCATAATTCTCCCATTCCTGCCTCTGCAGATACCCACGCGCAGCCTCTCTGAGTAGGCCGTGTTCGGGCCGAAACGCAGCAGCCTGGAGGGACTGAGCAGAACCCAAGACCCCACTAAGGGGCAATTTAATTTTTTTACGACTCCCTTCGCCCTAAGACAGGTCACAGGTCGCCAGCAGGTTTACGAGAACCCATGCGAGTGTGTATATTGTGTCTTGCGTTGGGTTTGTGTCGCGCTGCGTCTTGGAGGGAGGGATGCACATGCACATGTTTTGGCATGCTCCCAAACTAACCCAACCAAGCCACAGGAGCCCCGGCAGCGCCATGAGCGCTGAGTCTTCTGTAGGAAATGTTCCAAACAGAGCAGCAAAAGAGCGCCAGCCATGGTGAGCGCCCATTTTTCTGTGTGAGGGAAACTATAGGTATTTTAAAGTAGATGTGGAAACCAAGGAAAGGCCAAGAAAAAAATCCCTTTTTCCTAAAATGCGACAGTGGTGGCCACCAGAGCACAAGGAAGGAGTAAGAAAAAATGCTTTTCCAATGCTTGGAGGCGTACTCTAGTTGTATTAGGTATGCACTGAGCATCCAGGCATTTCTATCTTAGTATTGGTCCCACCAAAAATGGTGATAACACATTTTGACCTATGGAACCAAACACCCAATCAGGATATGGAGTGGACCCCTTAATCCCCTTTCAATGTGAGGCAAATCATCTTTTCCTGAGTTGACTGAGAACTGACATATCCAAGGCAGAGCCTATGAATTTATCTATGTTTTTCCATGAATACTTAGCTGTCCTAGTGGTATGCACCCTAGGGGGCTGGGCACCTCTTTTTGAGAGGTCCTGGGTTCAATTCCCGGTCAGCCTAGCTAAGTAGGAAGACCCCATGTGACATGGCAGTGACCTCATCGCCACATGCCCTGCCACCTCAGCACATATGGGACCCAAAACAAAGAGTGCACATCTCCTGAGATGGCACTATGGAGATAGAGTGACCATGGGGCAGTTTTCCAACTCTTTTCCAAAACATTTCAGCTATCTTTGTGAATATGCAATCCGATTTGACCTGAGTTGCAGTTTCTGTGAATATCCTTTCATCTTTCACTGTTTACACTGCAGCCCTTCATGCTTTGATCCTGATTCTCTTCTCCTTGCACACCTCTGGCTTGGGCTATCCTGGATTTACTGTATTTCAGCAAACAAAAGCTTTTCATCTCCAAAAACAAGCAGCAGGAAACCCCACACCAGCAGCAAGCAGCAGGAGAGACAAAAACACAGTGTTGAGACCACTATAAACTTTTCTTGGTGCGTGTTGGGAGGAGGTTCGAAGGTGTCCTTATGCGTCCATATGGGGATCCAAGTGGGGGGATTGTTTGCAAATGGTCCCAAGCAATTGTGTTTTGAGTCATAGGTTGACACCATGGGTGAGCGAAGTTATATACTATTGTAATTATCTTGAATTTGGCATTATTTGCATGTTTTTGACCTCATTTTATGCTCATTTTTGTATTTTATGTGCTCAACTGGTCGGCTAACAGTAAAGTGCCTAGAGATCCGTGAACTATGGTATGTTGCTTATATGTTGGCATATGCTTCGGTGTTGTACCTCACCATATGCCGGATCACATGGTCACTTTGGCGTGGCAAACGAGGCCTCACAAAATTAGGTCTCAAATTCATGAGTTGACTTGTGAAGCATGTCATGTACATAACCGGAAGGGTTTCGGAGCCAATGATGGGATATTCTTGGGCATGGACCTTTGGTCTATATCACCCTTGTATATTACTTTCCGGTTTGACACATGCATGGAGCATTTGGGTAATTGCCGTATGCATTTTTGAGTATATTATTGAATATTGAGCACTATGGTGTGTTTTGCCTGATTTTGTTAGGTTGTGAGGTCATCTTCATGGGGCAGTTCTCCAAGCCCATTCGACTCCAAGTCCAACCAAGGTTATGTCAGCGTAGGGCATGGTCCTGAGTGCCACTCTAGGCCATGACACGCCACCTCCCCTATTGGGCTAGGATTTAGAGGCTTGGGAGTGAACACATTTTTGGGGTTTATGAAGTGACTTTTGACACGTTGCATTTAGCCATCTTATTTGACCTGGTTCAGGGCAATACGTTGGTGAGTCAAGGGAAGGTCTTGGGTCCAGGGAATGAGGGGTCTATGGCTGTGATTGTGTAAGTTTCCATCTTTCCCCAACTTTGCTTTATTTGTGTTCATATGTCAATTTCAGGGCTTTCCTCTTTGGTGCAATTCTTGTACATGCCCGCCACCGTGGGACGACCGGTGTGCTGAACGGAAGCCCGCAGTGTGAATTTGGATTGTGGATTGGGCTATTGCTGTATTTGAGGGATCTGGTTGCTGTTCAGGGTTGAAGGAGGATTTTTTTTCTATATTTTTGGATTTTGGACCCGGGACTTTGAGAAATGCAAGCATTGATCAGGAGCAAATCAGCAGGGATTACAGGCGGAAGGGGCACAGCAGGGGCCGGTCCTGGTAGGGACCTTCTTTACAAGGCGCCCGAGGTTCGCCCGTGTGAAACCGGGCACTTCAGCGCTCGGACAGACTCCTTTGGTATGTATTTCTCTATTCTCTTGGACCCCTGTTGATTCCACATGTTGTCCTAGAGGACTAGTATCACGGAGTACACCACTTGTAGATGAAGGTCCAGCTCTCCCATCACCCAACTTTGACCTGGTGCTTGTGATCAGCACTGTTTTGACACTGGGCGTGACAGAAATCTTCACAGTTCAGGAAACATGTTTTTCTTGGTGTTGTTCGTGTTCTGCTTTAATCTTCTAGGGCCTTCCAGAAAAGGGTTCTGGTTTGCCCACACTTGTGCTAGTCCCTTGTATTTGTTTTAGAAAACCTTCTTGATTTTCCACAAGTCAAAATGAGGTCCACACAAAGGTAAAATAGAGCAAGTCCGGGCACCGGATCACTGAAATCAGGATAAGTTGTTCCACAATCAAAACATGTGTAGCAAAGAGGGGCTGAAGATAGACAAATGTAGGTCTAAATACAATGCTTCAATGGTTTAATAAACAAAATAGATGATTTTATGTGAAAACTGGCATGGTTCAGGTCCCCAGGATAGTTCCAAGCACTTCATGTGCACTCTTTTGGATGCAATGTAGTAGGTTAGGAATCCGGGGCATATGAGTTGGGCCGGACACAGGATATGGCTTGGCCAGCATGGCCCAGCAACTGAATTCAGAATCAGTTAAAAAGTGGAACCACATTAAGTGATAAAAACATTTGAGTATAGGGGGCCTGAGGTGGGAGACCACTAGGCTTAACCTACAAGGCCCAAGGCATGAAGTGCCTACTTTATTTCGGTATTACCTCCATGAAGGAAGATACCTCCGCTCACTTGAGTGGTAGGGGTGAACTTCATGGGGAGGCTAGGGTTATAACCCTAGTCACTTTGAGAAAGTGTACTTCAAGCTTCAAAAGAGTGATTAAAATGATTAAGTGTTAGTCTTCATTACTTCCAAAGGATAAGGGGGGGCTTCAGCCTGGATCCAGCACCCCAAGAAAGACATGGTAGTGAGTTTTTCTTACTCCATGTCCCTTGACGTTGCATTTCGCCTTGTGTTGGAGCATTGTCAAGGGCATATTGCAACAGCCATAAGATCGATTGTGGTTGTTGCATGAATTGGCTGACGGTTCTCGGTACTTGAGTGGTTCAAAGTTTGCCTCCGCACCACGGACATCAACAGTACATTGCTAGGTAGCTCCGATGGACGCCGCACCCAAATCTGTGGACCCCATTGACAGATCCTTTTCTTCTGATTGCACACCTCACATGGCGTCTCAGGAATGTAAAGATCTTCATTGTGCTTTGCATGCGTCCCTCTTGTGTGAATCAGAGATTTGGGTTGGGTGGCGCCAATTTGGGACGGTGAACCTTGTTGTTGTTGCTGTTGCTCTGGCTTCTCGTATTAGTGCTACTTCTGCTATCAACGCCCGTCGTCGTGTGGGGATCTATCCCAAGTGCTATGCGAGCTGCAAGGGGAGTTGAAAACGGTTCTCTTTGTGATTTGCACCAATAATTTCACAGTGCGAGGCAAACCGTGCATGCAAGAACCATGTATGACTTGATTTTCAAGCTTGTCTTTTGTAACTATTTGTAAGTAATTTCGGCAGATGTTGGCCATGGCCCTAACCCTAACCCTAACCGATCAGTCAATAACATCTTCGATTTAGGCCCGTTTTTGATGGACGGAGGGGAAGATGGCTAGGGGTATTTGGCCTGGTCAAAACTTGTTGACCCACAACCGCTATGCGTTGATGCACACCCAGGTGTTAAAAAACGTTTTTCTTCGATACGGACCCCCTAGTCCCTGGCAAGGTCCCGGCTGCCATCTCCAGGTTTTCCCAATCGCTCCGCCCGCAGTTTTCTTCAAAAAATGGAGGGTGGTCAATTCTGCAAAGCACACACGGCTTTTGTCCTACTATCTACATATACATACATGCATTGTTCCACGTTTTGTTGGTCACTTGTCATACCTGCACTTCGGTCTCCCTTAATGACCACTCGTGCGTGCCATGCCGCGGAGTTTTTGCATCCCGCATTATTTTCTGCTACAAGTTTAGGCGTGACACGCGCATCGGAGAGCTGCGCAATAGGTTGGAACAAGTGCCTTTTTTAAAAAGATAGGTGCCCTCTTCTATCGGCAACACTCCCCTTTCAAGGGGTAGGTCGCTGGCGGGTCCCCTTTATCCTCACGTCTCTATATTATCTTAGCGCCAAAAGCGCGTGAAAACCTTTTCTTTGTATTTTCCATCGTGAGTGTGTGGTAGGTGGGTGGTTTAATAGAAGGGTACCTCGTCAAATTGACCCCGTTTCTTCCTATAGGTGGCTGTGATGGTGTGCTGGATGCTGTGACGGAGCACCGGATTACGACTGTGTAGTGATCCAAACTCATCCGGATGTCCTCTAGCTGTCCGAACCGGCAGCGCATTCCGCGTCAATCTTGATTACCACATTGCACCGCGGATGTTCAACGCATGTGAGCACAAACCCTTTTTTGAGACATGGCGGTTTCCCGCCCAAAACATCATCACAAACTGCTCACAATGCGAGGTTCCTCGAAGGACAGCCGCGGGAATAGAACCCGTACAAAAAGATCATGCCACTGTAAATTTCCCTGGGTGCAAAGCACTGCCAAGAGAGGCACCAATAGCCTAGAGAGAGTGACAAATGGCAATCAAATATTGCTGGGCTACCAACAGGAGAGGAAGCAGTTTGAAAAGCGTGATGAAACTAAAAAAGATAGGGCAAAATGCAGTGGTCTGTACGACTGAAAAAGAGCCTGAACTCTATGACTGATGGTTCATCCTAGGGAGACAGAGTCCAGAGGTAGGCAGAATATAAACAATATACCATGGCTTGAATCCGGGAAAACAGGGACTTCTGCAGAAGTACAACAGAAAATTAGAAAATAAATGAGGGCCTGGGCATGCAGGTTCCAGTGAAACTGGGGTGCCTGCTTGCTTGGATTGTATGAAAGACCCAGTGGTCTGTGGGACTGAAAAGGGACCTGAGCTGAGTGAGAGAGGGATCACCGCGGGAAGACAGAGTAAACAGATAGGCAGATATATAACCCAGGATATGCCGGCACCACGAACAAAAAGCAGGGATGAATTGGCGAGTGTGATATGAGGGGGGGGGGGGGCTGTGGTTATGGGAAAATGGGGGGCATGTGGGGTCTGTGGTTTATGGGGGGGGGGGGCTTTCATGCATCTTGTTGGGGGGGGGGGGGTTCAGCCTGCGTCTTTTTGGAGCAGAGTCGAGAAGTGTTGAAAGGTGGTGGTGAGAAGTGGTGCAATTGGAATGTGGAGATGAAGTTGAGGGAGAAGATGTTGTGTTGGGGAAGTTGTGGGGTGCGAGGTTCAAGCGGTGGAATTTTGATGAAGGTTTTGTTTTGTGGGAGGAGCGAATTTGGTAGGGGTGTTTGTTGGTGGGTTTGTTGTGTGTTTGTTTCTTTGGATAAGTGAGTTTTGTTGGAGCGCTGGAGGAGGTGCTGAAATCCGACAATGGTGAAAACCAGGGGTTGTCAGGGGTGTGAGGTTCGAGGTGATCAAGGTTCAGAGGGTTGTTAATGAACCAGTCTTTGATGGAATCCAAGGCTTTGGAGAGGGGTTTGCGACGATGTTGGAGGGCTTTGGTGAGTGAGTTTATATGGTGAGCATAAGTGGTGTTTCTGTGTGGGGTTCGGAGAAGGTTGCTGAGAGAGTTTGGGACAAGGGTTTTGAAATAATTTCGGACTTCTCCCCTTGGAGCGGTGGGGATCCAGCTTGTTACAGTGTGGCGGAAGGGTAGTGGCCATGTGTTGTTGAAGAGTTCGCGAAGGTGAATTGTGGAGGCACAGTATGAGAGAGTGGACAGGGGGTCCAAAGGGTGAATGTGGGAGCACATCGGGCATTTAAAGTCATTGAGAGTGAAGTGAGGTTTGTAGCCTTTACAAGCGAAGAGGCCGTTCACCCATTTAAATGAGAACACGGAGAACCATGAAGAGTGTAGAAAGTAGTCATTGCTGAGTGAGAGATGGATGTTGTTGTGACGATGTTGAGGGAGTTGAGTGGTCAAGTTTTTGTAGGAAATTTTTCCGGGTAGTATGCTAAAACCGATAGTAAGGATGGGGGAAGTGACTGACGGGAGGTAGTTGTTAGGGTGTTGGTATTGATTGTGAGGAATCCAGTTTGCAATTCAGTCAGCGATTTCGTTCCCCAAAATGTCGACATGTCCTTTGCACCAAACGAAGAGTGGAGCAAGTTTTGACTGGTTGAGTGAGGCCCATATCAAGTAGTACCAAAAAGAGAAAGGGTCGGTGGAGGAGGACAAAGGGAAGTGGGAGTGTGACATGATGTAGTTTAAGGTACTGCAGGTTGAGAGGTTGTCGATTGGGATAATGATGGGTTGTGGTAGTGAGTGTAGAGGAAAGGTTGTGAGCATGAGTACGCTGTAGATTTCTGCGGGGTAAGAGCCTTTAATGGGGCATGTGGAGGTTATGGCTAGCGTTGAGGAGGGGGTGGTGATAACGGCGGCGGAGCCGGATGGTAATAGAGGTTTGGTAGGGTTGTTGGAACCATCAGTGTAAATGATGGTGGCGGTGGGGTGATGCTGAATAGCTTCGATGAAGTCGTGGCAGCCCCAATAGTCGAGAGTGCCACTGGGGGGTAGAGGGATAACGTCTCTGAGATCAAACTGGATGTATGTTCTGGTGGAGCGCGTCGAACTGAAGGGGTAGGGGAAGGGGGTAGAATGTGTGCTGGAGAGTGGGATGGTGGAGAAAGGAGATGGGTCGAGGGTTTTATGTGAGGGGACTTTAAACCGGTGGTGTAGTTTCAGGGACATGATGGCGTCTCCAAAATCTACGTCTGTGGATGTGGGGTTTTGTTTGATGATGGTACCTGTTGCCCATCGTTGGCTGGGTGTGGGGTGAGTCGTTGTGCGGGTATAGGAGTAGGAAGTTGGGGCTGTGGTTGAGAGGAAGCATTCAAACTGAACTTGGATGGTGGTGTAGAGCGGGATGGTGGAGAGTGGGGCTGGGTTTGAGTTAGGGATGTTGTGCAGAGATATGTTGATGAAGTTTGCTGAGTCGACAGAGAATGATTGGAGAAGGTTTGGGGCTGGGGTTGGCTGAGAGAGAGCGTAAAGGACAGCTTCATTGGTTGGTTTCGGTCCTTCTTTGAGGAGGTACCGAGTTATATGGTTGACGGTTTGCTGATGAACTTTTAATTTGAGGGAGGTTATGCCCAGCTGCAAGTGAGCGCGGTTCCCATATTTGGTTTTTGTTGGGGTGAGTTTGGATAGATGGCCTTGTTTTGAAATGTAAGACCATATAGCGCTGTCGAGGGAGTTGAGTAGATTTTCTGGGAGTGAGTTGTAAATTAGGCGGTAGGTGAGAGAGGGAATGAGTTGTGAATTGCTGAGTTTAATAAGTTCGGTGTAGGAGAGAGGAAGAGGGGCAAGGTCGTGGAAGAAAGAAGAGATAGTGTTAGTGAGGAGAGAATGCATGTGTTTGTTTTGGGTTTTGTTAAAAAAGTATGTGCCTAGGTATTTGTAGTGTGTGCGGGGGTTACCTGATTTGTCGTATGTGGAGAAATGTATGTGTGGGGAGATGCGGATGGTAACGTGTGGGGTGTTGTTAAGTGCGTGAAGTTCAGATTTTTCTTGGTTAAAAAGTAATCCGTATTTGGGTCCGGTGTGGAAGAGGAAGTTAAGGATTGTGTGGAGGATTGTGGGGTCGGAGGATTGAAGAGCGAGATCATCTATGAAAGCGTATAGGTGTTGTTGCTTTGGGGGGAGGAGAGTGAGTAAATGGCGGATGATGGGGTCGATGAAGAGGCAAAACAGGATTGGAGAGAGGGGACATCCTTGTCTGAGTCCGCGGGTGCTCATTGCCTCGTGGAGGGTGTGATTGTTGACGGAGGCGAGATCAGCAGGGTAGCTGTAGAGTTGTTGTATGAGAGTAATGATGAAGGGAGGAAAGTTGTAGTTGCGTAAAATTTGGAAGAGGGCCTGATGAGGGACGGAGTTGAAGGCTTTGTTGAGGTCGAGGTAAAGGTGGTATAGGTCGGGGTCTGTAGAAAGGTTGGAGATCATGGAGAAAATGTGGTCGGTGCAACGGTGGTTTGGTAGCCCCCCAAATTGTGAAGAGGATAAAAGTGAGTGTTCAAGGGTGAGGAAAGTAATAACGTGAGTGGCGTAGGAAGCTAAAACCTTGTATATTGAGGTAAGTAGTGAGATGGGTCTGTAGTTGGAGGGAATTTGAGGGTCACCTTTCTTAAAGAGTGGGATGACTTTGGCACGAAGCCATTGATTTGGTATGGGATTGTGAAGGAAGTAGGAGCAAACTGAGAAAAGGAAGTGTTTGATGTGAGGTGGGGAGATGTGGAAGAGGAAGAAGTTGGTTTCGTCCAGGCCTGGTGCTGTGGTGGGGTTTGCCGAAGCAAGGATGTTGTCGAAGAATTCCTTGGTGAAAGAAGGGCTTTGGTGGTCTGCGGGAATGGATGGGGAGTTTGTCATTAGTTCGTTGATAAGGGTTGGGTCGATGTTGAAGTCCTTCGGTCCCCCAAGGGTGGCAAAGGTTTCTCCCATTGTCTGGCACAGGAGGGTGGGGTCTGTGATGATGTTGCCTTTGTCGTCTTTCAGAGTGATGGGAGTGTGGCTCTGGGGAGTGGTGAGGTTGCTGATGGCACGTTTTAAGTTGTACCCCTTGATAAGACAGTGGTGCATGTATTTGGTTCTTTTCTGGTTTAGTTTGTCACGCCAGGTGTTTAGTTTTTTCTGGAGTTTTTGTGTTGTTTGAGTCGTGATGGGTTTGCTTAAGTCGATAGAGTTGATGTCTGTGGTAAAGGATTTTTCCAGGGATGTGGGTTTGTGGGAGTGTTGTGTGTGCGTGACAGATCTGTAGGCTTCGGTGATGGAGGAGAGAAGGGAGTTTAACGTAGTGGAGAGAGTGTCTGGGTCAGTGTCGTGGGGAATGTTGCTGTGTTGTTTGCACCAGGCGTCAATCGGGGAGAGGAGGTCAGAAAACTGTTTTCGTTGTTCTTGGTTAAGTGATTTGAATCGAATGGAGGGTTTTGGGGTGTGGTGTATGTTTATTGGGTTGGTGGCGAGAGTGATATAAGTGGATACAGGATGATGATCGGAGGAGAAATTGTTGGTATGGATGTGGGTTTTCAGAGGTTGGAATGAGGTGTGGAAAGAGTGTGAGGTGAGGATGAGGTCAATGCGTGATTGATTGGGCAGACGGTTTGAGGGGTACCGTGTGAATTGGGTTAAGTCTGGGTTCTCTTTTCGAAAAAGATCGATGAGGGAGGCATCACAGATGTTTTCGGGACGAAGTTGGTTTTGGAGCCAGGGCCATTGTTTGATGTGTTTGATGTTTTGGGTGTCTAGGTGAGGTTGGGTGTGGGAGTTAAAGTCACCTAGTATGATGTGAAGAGGGAATTTGTTTAGCAGTGAGTCTAGGATGCGTTCCATTTTTCGTGTGAGAGCGGCGTGGTATGTTTTGTAAAGGCAGATGAGTGCAAACGTGGGGTATCCAGGGAGAGAGATTTGGATGGCAGTGATGGTACCTTCTGAGTGTGTGTGGGAAATGAGTTTTGTGAATGGGCTGATGTGAGATGGGACAAGGATTGCTGTTCCGTTGGAGTTGGTGGTGGCGCCACAGTAAAAAGTCGTGAGGCCCAGGTTGGGTGGAGGGGTGGGCTTTTCCAGGACTTCTTGGAGGCAGAGTATGTCAGTGTGTGTCTGAAAGTGTTGCGCAATGATGGCGTTTATTGTGTCCTTTCGTTTTTGTATGTTGTGAGTTGTGAGTTTGAGATGTGTTTTGGTGATGACCGTGTTTTGAGGAGGCGGTGGTTGAGCGAGGTGTTGTTTCGTTTTTAAAGTTGGAATATTTGAAAGGGAGGGACGTGTGGAGGGTGGGTTACACATTTTTCATGTATGAGTTGGGGGGGGGGGGGGGTTGCCGTGGGTGTGTGGGGAGGATGGTTGTGAGATGGTGTTGTGAGCTGAGAGTATTTCGATTGCCTTGTGACAGACTGGATAGCTGTGTGTTGGCGCTGGCAGAAGACCAATTTTTCAGGCTGCGGCTGATATCAAAGCATGTTCCGGAATGTGAGGACAACGGGCGTGAGCTGATTTCATGGATCGGATTGCAATGGAATCTGGTCCAGACTGGCGTCGAGGCTTTTGGCTTGGGAATTAGACGAGAGGAGGAGGCTTTCAGGTTCTGGTCGGAACCAGTGTAGCATCTTCGTTTAGGCGAGACCTGCGACTTGCTTGCATGGGCATCATAACAAAGGAGAGGAGCATGTACCATGGTGTAGGCGGGATTTGAATGGGGTCCAGGCTGAGGGTTCCACCAAGGTTTTGTTGCTTGTTCCGGGATTCCTTTGGGGCTCTTCACTGAGGCGAAATCTGGGATCAGTTTGCATACACATTGCCCGATTCCATCGATGTGTAAAGCAGAAATCTGTGAAACCGTTGGCTTTACTTGTTGTAAAAGGAGAGGTTGATTTCGATGCGATAGACCCAGGAGGCGATGTGGTTGTAGTTGAACAGCTGGAAGTCGATTCACCAACATGCTTGAACTTGGGCAGCGGCGGAACAGGAGAGGAGGATGTACCGTGGTGTAGGCGGCATTTGAATGAGGTCCAGGCTGGGGTTTCCACCAGGGTTCTGTTGCTTGTTCTGGGACACCTTTGGGACTCTTCACTGAGGCGAAAACTGGGACCAGTTTGCATAAATAGTGCCCGATTCCATCGGTGTGTAAAGCTGAATGCTGTGAAACCGTTAGCTTTTCTTGTTGTAAAAGGAGAAGTTGATTTCGATGCGGTAGTCCCAGGAGGCGATGCGGTAGTAGTTGAACAGCTGGAGGTAGATTCACCAGCATATTTGAACATGGGCAGCAGCGGATAATTGGCAGTTGGCATTGGTGTTTGTATTCATCCAAATTGTTCCAACGGGTCGTCTTCGGTAGAAAATGAATTGATACTTTTCCAAGTTTCTGGATATCCCACGTAGTCAGGCATGTCCTCAAAAAGTGCTCCGAGAAGTCATCCGGGACGGGAGGATCCAAGGCGTTGGGAGCCCACAAAGTAGTTGGCTTGTCTTGAAGTGGTAGAGAGGCTGGATGCCACGCGTGGTGCGGCGAGGTGCGCAACGGATTGGAAACGCATGTGCGGCTGAATAGAGGAAGAAATTTTTGGGTGGGGGGTTGATGCATGAAATGTGGTTCAGTCATATCGCATTTTTAGAAGGGGGTCTTTCTGAAACTTTTCCAATTGTTTGGAGGCTCCAAAAACGGTACCAATGGTGAAAAAAATTTGGTCGGATTTTTGTTTTCCTTTGGAGTGTGTGGCAATGATGTTTGCACGGATGTCAGGGTCGGCGTCGTAATATTTGAAAGAGAAAGAATCAACGACTGAGTTGTTTGCGATGATGGCACTTTCACGATTGTCATACACAAATTCGTAGTGAATGCGGGGCCCTGATTGGTAGTGTTTTACCTCCGAAAAGGAGCCGAAAAGGGCCGCAGCATAGTTAGCTTCTCTGAAAGACCTGTGGGGAGGAGCGATCATTAGTACGGTGTTGGGTACTTCAGGGGGGTGAACATTCGCCAATTCATCAAAGGATGCATCCAATGTGGGAGCCACCTGAAGGCAGTATTTGCCGTCAACTGTGCGGACAAAAATCAATCCTCGCTTTTGGGTTGTCGCGAAATTTTCTTCGAGGGTTAAGCTCTCCGGATCAATTGTGTTTTCATAAGATACATGCACAAATAGAGAGTTTGCTGATCTTGGGGCCACATGTAAGATCGTTCCGGTGTTTGATTCCAAATCAAGCATGTTAATTAGTTCACCGAAAGGTATGCCTTTTGTGTAGGCATTCTTTACCAGCTTTGATGGGAATGCCATGAACGTGTTGGCGTCCTCGTATAGGATTGAAGGGAAAGCAAGGATTGTGCGGCTTACTTGTTGAGCTTGCTCATACCATATTTTTTCGGCGAGGGCTGTTGCTTCGTCGGGCGGCACCTCAATGTCCCATCGGTCCCAGTCTTTGAGCGGTGACCATCTCGGGTGGAATTGTGATCTTTGGTAGGTAGCGAATTCCGATTGGACACTTTCTGCTTCTTCCGGTACTTGTTTTGATCCATAGAAAAGATTGATGTAGTTGTAGATGTTCGTGTGTTCATCGGCGTTTCCAAGGACGCTTTTGTCGACGTCGATCCTCACAAAACATTTTTGATGAACCTTTTCGTCTTCGTAGCCCTGGTGAGAAAGTTGGGTGGATAGGGAGTGTTGATCTTTACCCGGGGGATTCATTTTGAATATCTTGCATTTGGACTTGTTGAAATTGCGGTAAGATGACTTATTTGAGACGAAGCATACGAGAAGTTTGTCTCCACTTGGGCGGGTGCTTTGGGTGAGGCAGCATTGATCATCTTTTTGCGGTGTTGGTTTCATGAAGTGGACGTGCTCGAAAAGGAATGTGTGGGTGCAAAACCCCGCCATTGCTTGTAGAGCTCTTCGATGGTCTATATCGAAAGCGTTCCTTTCATTGATGAGTGGATCATTGACCGTTAGGGCGATTGCACCTTGTACTTCTTCGTGGGATTCTTTCATTGCTTCCATCATTTTTTCGATGTTTGTGGTGAGGGAAGGTTCTCCATCTTCTTTTTCAAATTGGCGGCGGTTGCTTTTTGGTGGGAAAGCCCAAAAATTGAAACCGGCTTGGATTGCTTGGAACGGGAGGTCGTCATCACCTTGTGCACAATATCCAAGACCTTCTTCGTGGTATTTGTATTGATCCTTGTTGTTGTAGATGTTGTTCACACGGTCTCCAAAGAGATCAATTTCAAACTTGACTTCGTTGTACACCTTGTCGAGGATGGGGCCCGGGGTGGTGTAACCTTTCGCATCAAAGATGGTGTTGTTTCTCTCAATGAAGTTGAAAGTTTTTCCTTGACGGACGGTGTGGTGGGGCGTTTTTTCTTTGGTGTGGATTTGCTTGATAATGTGGAAGCGGGACTTTGTGTTGGTGAGGGCATTTCGATATGAACCATGGGGGTCTTTTTGGATTGGAGTTGAATTGGAAGGCGTGGGCGAAGAGCTTGAGGGAGAACTTGACGATTCTTTTTGTTTACCTTTTCTTGAGCGGCTTGGCGTTGACGGTGCTTCGCTTGGAGTTGAGAAAATGGGAGAAGACGAGTTTTCGTAAGCAGAAACACGTTGAGCTACTAGAGATGATTCTCTTCTTTCCGCGACGGATTGGGCACGGTTGCGTTGACGGCGGGTCTCCGCAATCTTTCTTCCTCGATTCTCTTCAGGTTCATTCAAATCCTTTACGTTGGTGCGTTCTTTCTCTTTATCTCCTTTTTTCGTCATTTTCTGGCGCGTTGCTTATTGCAAGGGCTGTGAGAAAGGCTTTCCACATCTCACTGTTAATAATCCAGAATTGCTGATGTTCTGTTCGTTCCTGTTCAGGAAGGAATATTTCGAACAATTCCTGGCGCCAGGCGCGAACACGCGCGACAATCCCTGTGTGAGCACAAACCCTTGCCTCGGCTGGTTATCATCCCGAATTCTTTAGTCGTTTTCGTCGAACAGGTCGGACTCAATATTGCTCAAATAAGTGCCGCAAGCTCCAACATAGCACGGATATGGCAAATCCATTCCTTCCTCGTCAGCTGCATCCGTGATATACTTGTCTTCAGTGCATTCAATTATGAAACCTTGGTGTGACATCTTCAGTTTCACCTTGTAGTTCGCCCAATTCGAACTTGGATAGTTGAAAGATGACACGGAGTCTCTTTGCTGAGTTTTCGGACTTCTAGCTTTGAAAAGAGCAGTGCAAGTCTTGCAATGCTATGTCAAGGAGGACCATGGCTACCACAAAATACCGTGCACTGTCCTCCGAATGATCTTTACCCTTGCTCGGAAGCCTCAATATTGACTCAACAAATTGGACGCATAACCAAGTGTCCCGACATTCTAGAAAACGTTTGCGATAGACTTCATACGTGTCTGGTCATATGTCGTACTTGGTGCAGCCAATGATTTGCGGGGAGCCTGCAAGGTTGGACAGTTCAACCTTTGATCCCGCACTGCAGCTGTTAACAACGAGAACGACCCTATTGAAGTACGTTTCTTGATGCCGATGGGGGCTCGAGGGTGAGCCTGCTGTGTCCTAAATGTAACAAAGACATGCCTAAGCAGGTGTGCCTGCGGATTAAGTGTGTTTGGTCCGTCGTTCTGCTGTCCTCGGCCTGAAGTTGACTGTTGGAAAGCATCGGGTTGCGGTAACACCTGCAGAGTCTGCATTTAGCAGGTGGATCTGCCCAAGCAGTGCCTGCACCTTCTGTACGCCACCGACTGGGAGCACCGAGCAGGCTTTTGCGAATTCCTTTGGTTCGGAGCTCTTGCGGCGTTCGGTTGCGGCGGCATCCGCAAGGCATCGCAAGGTCGCGCGTGTAGCAATTGTTATTTGAGAACGGTATGGAGGCGTTTTCTATATCAATTTCATCAGAATGTCTGTAATTTTGATCGTGGTGCATTAAATTTCCGCCGTCTGCTTGCTTTCCCGATGCCAGCTGTTGTTTGTTTTATATTGTGTCCTCTAGTTACGGAAAGATTCAAGTTGGGCACTGTAAGTGCTTGTAAGAGCTCTGTGGCAGTAACTTTTCAGATCCCCAACTGAGGTGTGTTTCCTTGTAGCCTCGACCTAATGTATTGTCCTTCTAAGATTCAATGTCACCATTACAGCATCACAAGCATGTGGGCAGATTTTGTGGATGACTGGTGGCAAAACCCCGACGGTGCTTTTTTCAATATGCCGGAATTGCATAACCTCCCCGACGATCACAGAGAGATCATCCTCTTCCTAATTGCTGCTGTGAGTGAAGTTTTTAAGAAGCACTTGTTGACGCATGTAAGCAGAAGTGACGGTTTCATTTCCAGTAGTAACCGCGTTGTAGAGACTGTTTTTCGGTACATGCGTGCAGCGTTCGATAGAAGTCAGAACAATGCACGGTGCTCATCGCGGCTCAGTTTATTGGGAAGCGAAGCAAATGTGTTGCCAATGTCACTTAGGATCCTACCCCCGTGGAAGAGTGCATGACCCGCGTAAGCACACGCCTCGCTTCAAAGGAAGTTAGGTACATGACGTATTGTAGGCTGCGGTTAGAGCACCTTCTGGAGGAGAATGGTAGGAAGTTGACAGCGGCAAAGAGCAAGGAACGGGATGGTAAGATATTGGCACGCTTGTTGAATGCCTCTTTGGTCCTTAAGGACACATCTTCCATGACGGTTGAGGTTCTTAAGGGGGCCACCAAGTTGCTGCGCCGGAGACAGCCTGAGGTGGCTGATTTCTTGAGGTCCGGGACCAAATGTTGGCACAATTGGAGGAGTGGGTGGAGGACACGGTTGTCATGTGAGGACCTAATGCTTTTGTTGTGCTTTTATGCCTTTTGCAAGGGAGGCAGGGGTGGTTCTATGCGAGATTACGGTTCATGGAGGTAGACAGGCGTGCAGAAAAACAGGGCCAATAATGCCGAGAAATCGGCTCCGAAGACGCACTCAGAGAGCCACGAGGAAGGCCCAAAACAGCCCTTTAACCATAGTGGCGCAAAATTTGGGTCCTAAGGAACGCGTAGCAACTTTCAGGGGGCTGTTTTGAGCCGTTAAGCCAAATTTAAGGGGGGGGTTCATTTGAGTCCACGAACAGCAGTGTTTCCAGCCTGCCCAGGGCCATCCTGCACAAGCTGAGCAATAAAACTAGCGCTTTAGATGAGGCAGGGACTGACTGTTTACAGCTTATTGATAAATGAGATTTTGCAAAAACAATGTGCTGTTACAGGGGATTTCCAGTCACAACCGTTTCCCTGTTTGTTGTCCTAACATTTGGAGGCCCTGTTTGTATGCAGTGTCGGAGGGTGCAGGTGGCAGACGTATGGGTAATGACTTCTTTATTCCACTATGAAAAACTTTGAACTAAGCAGGCAAAAATTTGACTAACACATGTATTCTCAATTTTGCCCAATGGCCAAATTTAGTTGAAAATTCGCCTACTTTCTCTGGAGCATGAGGAGTTATAGTGATTACGGCCAATGGGTCACAAGGGCGAAATTTGGCCTAATGGGCTGTGTGGACAAAAGGTCGACTGGCAAAAGTTCGGCTGGCAAAAGTTCGAGCACCGTCGCACACTTGAGGGTATTGCAAAGGGGGGCCCGTTGTGAAGCACTGGTGATGACAGTGCAGTGCAGTGCCATGCAGTGCACTGTGGCTGTTGTGTACCAGTGTGTACAGTGCAGTGCAGTGCAGTGCAGTGCAGTGCAGTGCAGTCTGTAAACTCAAGTTCAGTCTGTACCCGAGTTGCGCCGCTGGAGCCGGCTGGAGTCGCCCAGGACACTGATCTGGTAGTTGACCACCCCCCCCCATGCTGCCTGTCACGACTGCTTCTGCTAGGTTTGCAGTCCACACAAGGCTGCAATGAGTGTTGCACAGGCAGAGGAATGCATGCAGAAGGCGGAGAAAAAACTGAACAAAAAGTTTGATTGGTTTGGTATGCACTCGGTTACAGTGCCCAGGAGCCCTGATACAGCCTCTGCGTCGTGGTATTTCCCTGCTTCCCTGCTCTGCTGCAGGCGGCGGGAATAAAGTGGAATCCGCTCAAGAGCTGTTCCAGCAAGCAGCGGTCTACTACAAGGCAAACAATCGGTGGGAGAGTGCCGGGAACGCCTATCTGCGTGCTCAAGAATGTGCTGCAAAATTGAAGTATGAAGCCACTGCGTTTTACAACCGGTGTCCATTACAAGGCGTACTGCAGCGTCGGAGGTTTGGTTTGGAATCATTTTCTTTATTTTCAGGTGTCCGATTGACTGCGCAACCTACTTCCAAGATGCTGCGCTCATGTTCAAGAAGGTAAACATTTGGAAAGCGGCTGAATGCACACAAAAAGGTTCCTTTCTCGCTTTTGACGTCGCACATCCACTGCTGCAATCCCACCTTTGCGTGGGGGGCTTTGTGGTAGTCGTGTGATTCTCATAGGTGGTGCGCGGTTCTGTGCGCGAGGGTTGCGATATGCATTGCGCACACACCATGGACGCCCGCGTGTACCTTAGGCCACACTACTTGCCTGCCCTTTGGGACGCCTTTATGTGCACTTTTGTGCATATTCGTTGTGTACTTTTGCTTGCGTGTTCATTTGTGTTTTTGTGCTTACCTTCTGGTACACGGCATAACAGATGCATTTGTTTTTATTGTTATATTTGTTTCCACAATTATGAATTGAAAAGAGATGTCTTTGTTTGCCATTATGACCGCTTCTAGGCGAAACTTCTCCAAGCCTCATGTAGATAGAAAAACATGTATGCAAACTTTCAGCAAAATACAATGCTAGGCAAAATTACGCCTAGTAAATGAATTGATTGGAAAATGGATAGCACAAGTTGACTACAAAGCATTCTAGACGGAAGTGTGTCCAGTCCCCTTATTCGTTGTGTTGAGCCACCAAAGCTGTCCATTGCTTTTGTGGTTACTTTAGGAACTGAAAGTAAGGTCTGTCATTCATGGATGAAGTTCTCACGGCTTGTCCGTTTTCTGATGCCCGTGTGGTTCCCCTGCTGTGTTATTGAGATCCTCTGGTGTCCGTGAGGTACGTACCTGCAACAGGCAAGTGACCTGAAGTCCTCTGTCGCTAATTGTGCTTCAGCCTTGGAAATCCGGGACCAAAGTGGCCAAATCGGGAGAAGCGCCAAGCTGGCGAATGAATTGGCCGAAATGTTCGATACTGCAGGAGACATGGATAACGCTGTTACATGGTACAACAAGGCGGCTGATTATTACCGCGTGGAGAATTCCATCTCCACTGGAAACCAGTGTCGATTGAAGGTATGCCTTGGCCGAAGCATTCTCCTCTTGACCCCTGTGAAAATGTGGGGTTTGACTACAAGCGCGAAATTTGAGAACCTCTTGCTTGTTTGTTTGAAAAGCGAATTAACGGTATCACTGCGGTGTTCGGTTGAGCCCTATCATTTTCGTCAGGTTGCGCAGTTCAAGGCAATACAAGGATATTATGGCGAGGCGATTGAAACCTATGAAAACGTCGCAGAGCAATATTTGGACGACCCACTCCTCAAGTCTAGCAGCACACGGTTCTTCTTCGTAGCGCTTCTCTGCCGTTTGGCTCGACACGACCCTGCCAGTCAGGTGTGCGAACTCCTCGGAGCTTCAAGTTGTCATTTCGCCTGAAGTCCGTTTTGTCCCATGATGGTAATCAGGGGGTTGCTTCGTGACATGTAGCAGAGCTGTATTGCCACTGCAGCTGCGCTATTTTTCTTCACCGTTCTCGATCGAAGTCTGGCTTTCCTGGAATTTGGGCTTCGTTGTCCGCTGCCACATGACAAAAAGCCCCTTTTCAGGGACACCACGGAAACGTTGACAGTGCTTGTTTTTGGCCGCCCCGCCCCTGAGGATTTGTGCTCAAGCGGAGACCAAGGATGGCGAATTGCTTTGCAGATCCAAGATGCATTTTCGCGGTATCAGAACATGGATTTGCAGTTTTCTGCGGATATGCGGGAGCACAAATTCTGTGTCAAAATTATTGCAGCGTTGGAAGAGGTCGATGTGGATGCGTGGCAAGAGGTGTGCGTCTTTTCTCCTTTCACCTGGGCTGATTGGTGCACCAAAAAAGAGAGAGTTTTTTGACGAACAGGATTTCGGGGGATTCACAACACAAGGACGGTTCACTTACGAAACCTCAAACAGATCCAGCCCTGCGCCAACGCCCCCCCCCCCCCCGCGCCGTGCGCCAACAGACGGTTGGTGCGGTGATCCGGAAACTATGCTCAGACATGGTTTCCAACGAATAATCATCCACCTTTTTCCTTTGGAAAATCTGCGGTGGAATCGTGGGACCCCATCACCTGCAAAGTCGTGGAAGGTTACACATGTCACATAACGCCCAAGAAACCGTTTGTCATCAATAATCACTGAAGGTTTCGAAAATTGTTTCATGGTTTGGATGAAAACCTGCCCAGATTAAAGGTCCCCCTGGTGATGGATGGACTCTGCATGCATGCTGGTGCTCTCAAGAATTACCATGGTTGTGGCCAAGAGTTTGGGCTGCGCCTTCATGCATGTGCTGATTCCCACTAGTGCCGAAGCCATCAGGTGCTCGTGGCCACAGTCCAGCTGACTCTTGGTCTCCCAGAAGCGCCGTGGTGGACACGCTCCGTAATCCCAGCGTTGGGGACACATTCACGTCACGTTTCACGTCAGACAACGCACGAAATATGAACGTGAGTGATTTGCTGCTGCAAAACTGCCTTTTTTTTTTCCAAATTCTGCATGTTGTCATGTCGGTCCTTTGGACCCCCCCTCCCCGCGCGCCCCTGTCCACCCACCTGCCCCATCCAAATTAACGTGTCATTATTGCCCTGGGCTCTGCAAGTCACCAGAGGTCACCAGAACCAGAACCAAAAAATAGGAGGAAGTGTGGCACGTGGTGACAAGCACTTCACCCCTTGTGAGCACTGTGGTTACCCTGGGTCTCGTGGCCCTTAAGAACAAGCCGTTGCAGCCCTCTTTGCCGATTGTATTTTTTGGGGGGGGAAGGAAGCAGGTGCTCGTGGCCGCAGTCCAGCCGACGTTCCGAGTGCGCATTCACCTTTGTGATGCGATGCAGCGTGGAATGCTACCGTTGCACCTCAGAGTGCATGTCCGTTTCTTCCACCAAAATTTGGGCGGAAACCAAAGCAGGCAGTGCGAGTTACAATTATGCCTCAACAGTTGAGTCTTTTGGATCTTCGGCCACTTGCCTCCACTTTTGCAGGGTTGTGCCCATGCAAAGCCAGAACTGGACGCTTTTCATTGTGCAGACGTGTCAGAGGGAATCCCCTGGCTCCGCTGGCCTAGCTTCATGGCTCTTTCCCATTTCAACCAGCTTCGTCCGCTTTTTTCTCACAGGCTGTCAATGAATTCACCTCCATCTCGCCCTTCGATGAATTGAAGACGAGTTTAATGGAAGCAGCTGTCAAGGCTCTGGAGAATCCTAGTCTGGTCTGATCAGACTGCTGAGATGCTGCCTCTTTTTTTTGCCGTCTTTGATGGCTTTGGCATTGCCATTGCAAAGAACACTGGCAGCGGCTGCTGAGGGAAGCAACAGGACCTCAACGTTCCTGTGAGCAATGCAGCAGCAGTACGAGGAGGGGTGAGTCAGCACCGCGAGTGCCGCATGATCTGCTTGCCAGCCAACCGCCGGGCCTCCTTGAGGACCGCCGATAGCCGGGGCCGGAACACTGGCAACGGGGCCAAAATTAGCATCATGTGCAGACCGCCGTGGAACACTCACAAACTGCCCGCAGGGTGGATGCAGGCCTTGTTTATATGGAATTAAGTTGGAGGGGTCGGGGTCTGGGTGGGTATCGCAGCCTGGGTGGGTGGGTCAGAAATCCTGGACTGCCCCCCACCTTTGTAATTTGGCCCCTGGTTGGTGGCTGGGTGAGCCAGGTGCTCAATGGGCCAGGCCATTGATTAGTGATTACAAACTGCGGTGGTGAAAAATGGTTGAAAATTCACTTCACCAAATACTCGGCAAGTATGGTGTTTTCTGAATCCCAATCGTGCTGATTTCGAAAATACCATTCTCACTTTTTTCGATTTTTGAGACCCGGTGTCATCTCCTTCGGTATGTGTAGTCCGACTCCCCGCGTGTTTACAAGGGGTTCTGGGTGGGTACCTCAATATCTTCTGGGTGGGTGGGTGCAAAAGGGGCCGGAGGTCCCCCCTCTTTATAAACAAGCACTGAGCGTGCCAGGCAATGTTTGCTGCTTTTTTTTTTGTGACTCATCCCGTGGCTATTTCGGGTGTTTCTGGTGTTTCGGGAGGATGCTGATGCAAAAGTCGCCAGGTGCTATTCGTGATGTGGATATGCAGACCTTCATTACTGCTGCGGCTGCTGAATCTCAACAGCATGGTGCTTCTCTCTGTGTGTGATTTGGGTCGCCAATTTTCAGGCCCAAGAGGGGAATGTCATGTGTGGGGAGATAAGTTGATGGGCACGACGCAGAAGGTGATGGCACAACGCAAATGGCTGAGTTTTCAGGGGTGCTGGAGCAATGAACAGCGAACGAGCGTGGAAGGGCGAGTCATCCCTTTCTGTTCATCCTTGCCCGACCACTGCCGCCACACTTTTTGTGCTCTGCATTGCCGAGCTGCTGGACGATATCAATCCTTAGACCATCTGGTTGCCTTGTCCTGTGTCGTTTATTGTTTATTGTGGGCGCCAAAAATTCCACACGCACATTTGCGCTTGCACCAGCTCCTCATTGCACAAAGCTCCGGTGCAAAGGGTAACAAAGTGGCGGGCGTAGGCTGCTAATGCAACCTATCTGCTGACGCACAAAGGTGGGTCATTAACCTGCTGATGTGGCCAAGGGTGAGCGACTTCATTCCCAAGCATTGTATTTTAACGTGCGAGATTTGCGAGAACGCTTGTGGCTGATACAATGCCGATTTTTCAGTTCGAAGCTCTTTTGGACCGAGCTTTGCGGCGTCTCTTTCTTTCTAACTGTACAAGTAATAACCCTGCTCCAAACCATGACCGCAAACCACATTTATTGGTCGTTTTTTGTCTGGGCTCCCCATGTGTTTCCAGGGAACATTGAATGTGGCATTGTTTTGTTGTGAGCCATGGCCGATTGTTGTTTGGGGCCCTCTTATTTTTGATATAATCTTCGTTTCATTGCACCGCTCAGAATTGTGGCGTTGCCAAATATCTAAGCATTATTTGGAATGAGTTGTGTATCTGTTCCGCACATGGAGTATCAGGATTCATGCAGACTGTTACTGAGCTGGGTTTCCCAGTGGAGGTTTTACAACCCTTCTTAGGCTCCAAGGTGAGAAGCACATGTTAGCAGCAGCAAGCAGCAAGCAGCAGACGCACAAAAAGTGTTGTTGGGGACACCCCGCCTCCAAACCGGTATCTAGGTAGCTCAAAACGACCAAATGCGCATCACCTGCAACAAGTTTGTCGTGCTTTTGAGCTGTCTAGCCCGTTTTATGGCCGATTTAGTGCCCAAAAAGTGTTCAGCCTGAATCCAGGACGTTCGCTGGTGTGTCAAGTAGGAGTTTGCAATGAGGGCCGTTCCTCTTCCATAGCGATTGGGCTATCAAATGATTGCCAAAGGGTGTTCAACGAGGTGTCTCTTACACTTTTGTGCCACGCAGTGGTCCATTTTGAGGTGGAAATTAGCCGTTGTTTGAGCCCTATTTGGCCCCTGTTCAGGACAATCGTCCTGAACGTTGAGGACCATCTCGAATGGAGGCTGTTTTTGTTCCGGGCCAATTTCCTATGCCTTGAGCAACACCAAGACCCAGCTCGGTCCTAGTCGTAAGTCATGATTTGCATCCCCCTCCTCAGTGGGTTTACCCGACCCTCTGCAGGGTGCACAGGGCCCTTCTCAGTGGGAATAGCTGGCCCTGTGCAGAGTGTATAGGGCCCTCCTCAGTGGGGAACCTGGTCGTGGGTATAAAACCACCCCCAAATGGGGGATAAAACCACCCCCAACCCCTTTTTTGGCCATTTTTGACCCCTGGGGTGGTTTTATGCCACCTGGGGGTGGTTTTATCCCCCCTTTTGCAGGGGTGGGTTTATCCCCCAAAGGGGTGGTTTTATCCCCCCATTTGGTCATTGGGGGGGTTTTATCACCCCTTTGGGGTGGTTTTATCCCCCATTTTTGGTGATTTTATCCCCCTATTGGCGGGGGGGTGGGGTTGGCCAATCTCAATGTGAACCAGGAAACTCAGTCCCGGAAGACAGACAGACGCACAGTGCACTCTTCAGCCTGCTTTGGTTTAGATTGTTTTGCTTTGCTTTGCTGTGTTGTGCCTTACCCCCCCCCCCCCCGTGCCTAGGAACCGCCTTGTGCAAGAACCGCCCCCTGGTTCCGCGGTCAAATGCTCACACAACTTTTTTTACCAGTGGGTATTGGGTTTTCCATGGTTCTGGTGGATGTAGGACGGCTATTCAGGTGTGCGGGACATCATTTCATGTGTGTTGCTACAGGTCCCCCCATCAGGGGGGACCCTATCAGTCAATGACAGGCGCACATACCCCTTAAACCCCTCCCCCCTGCTCTTGACCCCTTCCCCGAAGCAACCAGCCCTGAACAAGAGACAAACAAAAGTCAGTTAAACACAGGGGGCCACAGACAGCACCGCTTTGCAAATTTTCTTTTTTCTTTTTTGGCGAACCATCCTTTCTTAGTCAAACAGGTGCTGTTTGATGGCTGGGTGCCTGGGCAGGCAGGTTTCACCTTCTTGCCCTACTGGGGGGGGAGGAGAGGACGCCCAGGCACCCAAGGGGTCCGAGAGAGCAGGGTGGGATATAAAAATAAAAACCTGTAAGTTCCTCTCCTGCCCTCCCGCCTGGGCCACCCCCGCCTTCTTGCCCCCTGCCTTCGGGTTCCACACATTTTTGAACTAGAACAGGTCAGGGATGTTGAAGACATGAAATTTTTCTGTACCCTGTCTGTGTTACTTGTGTTTCTGAAGGTCATCTGAACGAAGCCTGGCCCCAAGGGGCAGCAGAGACAGGAATTCAGGATGGTGTATCACAGGAAGAAGGGTTTCACGTCTCAGCCAGTTGATCAGTAGATCATCCCATGCACGTTGGAAGGCACACTACAACCTAGTCAACTGAGATTCACTCCTTTAGTGTTCATTTGTCAACGCACGCCGTTCTGCACCCTGCTTTAGTTCCAGAGAATGTGTCCTGAGTCAGGGATCAAGGATGAGGGAATCAGGGATCATCAGGGTGCCAGGGAGGGATTTTTGTCTGTGTCAGTGAGCAGAACTGCCCCCCCCCCCCAATTTGCAGCAGTTGAATCACTTACAATAGTGGAGCACCCCAACCAAGAATGGGACATGTGCGGTGACTGAACATTTGCAGATAACAGTAACCATCTAGGACTGAACAGGATGTTGGAGACATGAAATTTTTCTGTGCCTTGTCTGTGTTGCTTGTGTGAATGAAGGTCATCTGAACAAAGCCTGGCCCCAAGGGGCAGCAGAGACAGGAATTCAAGATGGTGTATCACAGGAAGAAGAGTTTCACGTCTCAGCCAGTTGATCAGTAGATCATCCCATGCACGTTGGAAGGCACACTACAACCTAGTCAACTGAGATTCACTCCTTTGGTGTTCATTCGTCAGCGCACCCTGGTCTCCACCCTGCTTTAGTTCCAGAGAATGTGTCCTGAGTTACGGATCAAGGATGAGGGAATCAGGGATCATCAGGGTGCCAGGGAGGGATTTTTGTCTGTGTCGGTGAGCAGAACTGCCCCCCCCCCCCCAATTTGCAGCAGTTGATTCACTTACAATAGTGGAGCATCCCAACCAAGAAGGGGAAATGTGCAGTGACTGAACATTTGCAGACAACAGTAACCGTCTAGGACTGAACAGGTTGTTGCAGACATGAGATTGTTCAGTGCCGTGTCTGTGTTACTTGTGTTATTGAAGGTCATCTGAACGAAGCCTGGCCCCAAGGGGCAGCAGAGACAGGAATTCAAGATGGTGTATCACAGGAAGCAGAGTTTCACGTCTCAGCCAGTTGAACAGTAGATCATCCCATGCACGTTGGAAGGCACGTTGGAAGGCACACTACAGCCCAGTCAACTGAGATGCACTATTGTGGAGCAGGAAATAACAGGAAGCATCCAGGACCCACCAGGAAATAAGAGGAAGCATCCGGGACCCTCCAGGAAACCACCCAGGGATTTTTGTTTCTGTCACTGAGCAGAAGTGCCCCCCCCCCCCCCCCATTTGCAGCCCCATTTGCCGGCTTTCCTTGTTGCCTGGTGCATGCGCTGAGGAGGTACCATTTGCAGGGATGTCGTGAAACTGAAAGGTTTTGTGTCCTCTCCCTCTCCTTCCGCAGGGCATGGCCAAATGAATGCCTGCAACATTTGCCAGGCCACAGATACTGGTGTCCTGAATGCAGCAGCGTTGACCGCTGAGCAACTGGACCAGCTGAATACGGCCAGTGGCATCGTGCTGCAACACGTTTGTGCAGCATGCATCCGGAGGCTGAGCACCTCTTCTGCGGGTCAAGCTGGTCCAGTGCATGAGTGGGATAGCAAGGGGGCGGCCTGCTGGGCAGCTGCGCAGGACGGACAGCGCCGCTTCATCCACTTGGGCGAGAAGAACAAGGGAGACCGCGTCTTCCGCTTCCGTTGCGCTGCTCAGGGCTGTGCAGCTTGGCGGCGCGTGAAGGAGATTGGTGACGGGAAGTGGCACTTCATCGAATCAGGGGTCAGTGGTGGATGGAGTGGTGGTCCAACAAGGTATGCCACGCCGATCGGCTTTGTCTTTGAAGCTTGTAAACTGCTTCAATAGTGCTTTGCAAAGTCAGCCGCTTAGCCTGGATGTAGTGCTGCAAAGTTTGTTTGTGCAAGCTTGGGAAATCCAGCAACCACGGAGGGCAGATTGGGCTGTGGGTGATGAATGTTGTGCTGTGTTCAATTATGCAGTGAAAGATGGTATGAAGCCATATCTATGCTGGGGACGCATCACTGCTGTCCATGATAGTGAGGTGCAGGTGAAGTGGAATGTAGACAAGACGACGGACAGATGCCCCCCTGGTCATGTGCATGCTACGGAGGGAGCTGCTTTTGCAGCATCTTTGGACCCAGCTATATGCATTCTAGAGCCGGCTCTCTTTTCTGCCGGCTCCATCAGCACACCCCATCGGACCGGCCCTCTTCAGTCGCCAAAAAGGGTGCGATCCCAAACCACTCACACCGCCACTCATGCACCGAAGGGCAGAATCATAGGAGGACCAAGGCCGAACGGGACTGCTGCCCCTAAGGTGTCAGCTGAACCCGAACCTGCTGCAACCCTCCAGAGCGAATCTGCTATTTTGAGCCCCTCAACTGACAGACCACGAACACGGGCTCAAACAGCATTTGAGTTGAAGCCACCGGCTGAATGTGTGCCTGTTTCGAATGTTATTTCTGATGTGAAGCCTCCCGTATTGTACGTTGGGAGACGCAAGTTTGAGGTGCCATCTGGGTATGCAGGCTCGCTGGTAAAAGACCAAGAGCAAATCAACGAATGGTGGAAGGTGATTGTTTCAGAGAAGCGGACAGCAGAGGAGGTGTTTTTGTATTTGTCTCCATCGAATAAGAAGATAGCACGTAGGTTGAAACGTGAAGGTGGTGCTGCGCTTCCTCGGGAGGAATTGGTGTTCATTCGCTTCTGTGGAATATATATGCTTTGATTTTCGTTGATTGTCGTGAGTTGCGCTTGACGTATTCTTTTTTGGACTGTGACTGTTTTTTTTGCTCCATTTGTTTAGCATGTGGAGTGATTGGTATTCTATTTCTTATAATGGCATTTCATGCCATGCAAGCATTTGTGCACTATTGTTTGTAACCAAAGTGTACATTTGGGGCCCTTAGGCGGCCATGGCATGTCACATGGCATTGTCACCCAAGGATGTTATATTCGTAAACATCAGGTTGCGTGACATCGGCATAAAGGTTTGGATATCATGCTATCCAGCCATATCAGTAACGTTTCGCAGGCGGCCATGGCATGTCACATGGCATTGTCACCCAAGGATGTTATATTCGTAAACATCAGGTTGCGTGACATCGGCATAAAGGTTTGGATATCATGCTATCCAGCCATATCAGTAACGTTTCGCAGGCGGCCATGGCATGTCACATGGCATTGTCACCCAAGGATGTTATATTCGTAAACATCAGGTTGCGTGACATCGGCATAAAGGTTTGGATATCATGCTATCCAGCCATATCAGTAACGTTTCGCACAGTGCACTCTTCAGATTTCTTTGATTTAGAGTGTTCTGCTTTGTTTGCTTTGCCCTGTTTGCTGAATTTTCAGTCCCAGACAGCCCTAGACACCCCTGTGCGCAAAATTTCCAGTCACAGACACCTCTGTGTGCTGAAATCCCAGTCCTGGACAACCCTGTTTACCAAATTTTCAGTCTCAAACAACCCTGTGTGCTGAATTTCCAGTCCCGGATAACCCTAGGTAACTATGTTTGCTTTGGTGGGCATAAAACCACCCTTGGGGTGGTTTTATCCCCCCGAAGGGGGTGGTTTTAACAAGGGGGGGTGGTTTTATCCCCCATAAGGGGTGGTTATATCCCCCCAAAGGGGTGGTTTTATCCCCCAAAAGGGGTGGTTTTATCCCCCATAAAAGTGGGCATAAAACCACCCGGGGTGGTTTTAAGGGTGGTTTTATCCCCCATTTGGGGGTGGTTTTATGCCCGGGACCAGTGGGGAACCAGCCTTGTTTAGGGTGCTTGGGCAGCTTGTTGGTGGGTATGACCGTCCCTGTGCAGGGCGCATGGGCCTTTTCTCGTTGGGTACAACCGGCCGTTTGCAGGGAACATGGTGCCTCAGAATGCAACAAGGATGGAAATATCATCGATTGTTTTGAAAGACTGAGTGGCACCCTGTAAACCTTTAGAGGCCGCACGGCAGCCAAGAAGGCCGGTGAATTTGGTTCACGCAAAGGTGGAAATACAAGGGCGTGACACGGGGCCACAGGAACGCGACGGTAGGTGATGGGGCAGTGACTGAGCTTTGCTGCTTAACAGCACTTTATCGCATGTGTTGTTGCTTTCCTACCCTATCGCATGTCTATTGCTTTGTTGCCTCCCTGTTGTTTTGTTATCGTTTCCCTGGTGCCCGCTGCTGTTGCCGTATTTTTGCTCTCCTATCGCTCATCTTATCGACTTTTTGCCCTGCCATCCCATTGCTTTTTGTCGCTTTTTTGTTGCGTCGGGTCGCTTTACTGGAGGTCGATGCGTGAGGGGCCGTTGTGGGATGGTTGGGGTAGTGTGGTGCTTGCCCCGCTGGGGTTTCATTGAGGTTTTGGAGTTGTAGTGTGCTCCATGACACTTTTGGAAGCTTCATGTTATGCGGTTTTTCTATTTGTTTTGTTGGAGGGTTGTGGGGTAGTGTTAAACTCTTTTATGAGAATGGTGGGTCCCAAAAGGGCCGTGTTTTTGCAAGCCCCCTCTGGCACCTCAATCATGAGGAAGCGTTGGGTAGATGTGTTAAAGGGTATGTGCAAGTTTATAACATTGAGTTGCTATCTAGGTCCTGCGTATTCGTACACTACCATACGTCCCGGCATGATGAGGGCATCATCTTTGTGCACATCATGTCGGAGGTGCCGTACATGGCTATGGTTTTTTTCTTGCTGGGGCGGTGTATATTTGGTGCCATCCAGGGTGGAGGGTGGAGGGGCATGGTTTCCGTGGTTCGTTGCGGGTCGTTTTGTTAATCGCTTTGTGATTATAGGGTCGCATTATTAGGGATATATCTTGGTTTTTGCGACAGTGGGAAATTTTGGAAGTTTGATCCGTTCTTCGTGTTTAGGCCAAGACTGGTGTTTTTGTGGAGATCAAAGTAACACTGGCTCTTTTGCGGCGAGATGGCGTACACATAATGGGTCCTGCATCTCTACAGGTGTTTTAGATTGACGGGATTGCTTTTGCATTGGTGGTAGTATTAGATTGTTGGTTTTTGAGGTGCGGTGGTGCCATTTTGCAGCACGGTTTCCCCGTATATCACGTTTTTGGGGACCGTGGGTTGTCGCTTTCATGCATTTCTTTTTCATTCACCATCGTCCCGTATTTCGATGTCCCCATTGGGGTTCCGTAGTCCATGTCCGCGATTCATATTGGCCAGAACTCCTACTGATTGGCAGGGTTAATGTGTGGCAGGGTCCATGTACGGTAGTTGTCCAATGGATCTACAAGGATGCGCAGCTGCATGCTTGATAAAAGAAAACCGGAATGCTTCTTCCCAAGTTGACAAGAAGGTACATAGGTAAGTATATTCGGCACCGGCGCAATATTCCAAAAAAGGATTTTCTATCGCGCAGCTGCTTCGCCCACACAAGGTTTCAAAGTGTCATTTTTCACAAAGGAGTTCCTCCGGTGTGGGGCAAGGGGTTGTTGTACCACCTGCTATTTCCTCTTTCATCATCAAGCAAGAGAGGTAACCCAATTCACAACCTTAGCTGTAACCTCCATCATTTGGGCAGACAGTGCAAAACGGTCTATGTGCATATCGTCATCAACTGGTCAATTTGTAGAGCGAATGGCTGCGGGCCCAGACCCGAATGCACAAGTGTTCTTTTCGATTCTCCGTCGGTCGGCTTTTAGTAGCTAGACAAACTATAGCTCACTGTTGCCGGTTACGTATACAATCTGCGATCTTGCGTCTCATTACTCAATGGGGTTTAGGCCATTCTAAGGGCCTAAAACAATGTAGGTGGCAATCATTCTGTTGTGGCTTTGGTTGTTGTAGACACGTGCTTCGGTTGCCCGTATTAAAAGGTCAATAGGCATGCTGTGACATTCTTTTTCGGCAGGTCAATTATGGTGGACTCTTTTTTTTTCCTGCACTTTTACCGTTTGCGGTGTGACAAAATTTTTTTTGCTGACTGCATAAAGCATTTGGTTCGCATCTGTTCAAAAAAGCATCACACTCTTTTGATTTTCTTAGTTGCGCATGTATGCCTTCGGTTATGAAATTTGTGCTGAGTTGTGCCCGTTTGCTCTTTCATGGTGCGCTTGTTAGGTTTGCTACTTTTACTTCATATTTAACCTTCCGCTAAGGTATAGCCCATTGAGTTTTCAAACATTTTCCTTTTCTGCTACGGTCTGTGATTTCAACCCACGGACAAGGTTTCTTAGTTTCAAAATTTTTTTGGTGCTGAATTCTTTTTGTTGAAGAGCTCTTTGATGTATAATTCACGTACCTAGACACCTAGTCAGAAAATTTAGTACAGCGATGTGTAAAAGGTAATAACTTAAGACATTAAAAAGATCGAATGTAGTGTAGTGTAGTGCAGTGTTGGCTGAAAAACTGTGTAGAGTTGGTTGCAGCTCCCATAGTCTTCGATGTTTCGTAATGTCTTGTTGTTTCTTTGATCCTTTACGGAATGACATTCATAGAAGAACCCTTTGCTCCATGCGTCATGCTACAAAATTGGTGCTAACGGTATGTTTTTGCGCTATGAGCATGCATTTGGGTTTGAGAAGTGTTAAAAGACCTAAATCCTATGTCGAACTAGGCCATTCTTGGAGCGCATATCACATTGATAAACTGGTGGATCAAATGTGAGTACGTAAAAGAAGCTGTCTTGTCATACATTCTTGACGAGTTTGGGCTCGCTATAGTGATATTCAACCCCCATGCACATCATGCATGCCATCGTAGAAATGGATGCACATTTGTATCGAAAGTGTAGCGTTATGGCATGTTAGCGGCTAGATTTCTGTAATCATGAAAGCAGTCGCAAAAACCTACATCAGCTTCATCTCTACTGCTAAGTTTAGCGGACAGAAAATTATTGATGTATGATATACCATGATTTTTACAAACGTTAAGACTGGGGCTCTTTCAATCCGGAACGTATATGAGCTGCATTTTTGCTTCAATATTGTAGTAAGTTTTGGAGTAAAGCAAAGTCCGTCACTTGGCGGAGCCTTCTCTTTGAATGCTAGCGATACAGGGTCCCCTACATTCGTAACCTATACCTTGTACATCATAGGTGTGCACATTGAATTACAATATCATCACATATGTCCCAATGCTGCACGTTTTTCACATTAAAAGCCCGGCTTTGGTGAATCTTTGTCCATCGGCCAAATGTAATATCCGCAGCTACTTTGATTGAGATGTACCCAGACTAAACTAGGTATTTCATTGATCTTTAGCGAGGATTTTCTCACGTTACATTGCATTTGGTGGACTTGGGGTTTTTTGACACCCTAAATGGTTGCTACAAATCAAAACAACAATGCCATTTTTTTTTGGCTAGCAAAAATGCCAAAAGTGGTGGCCTACTACGGAAAACCATGGATGAAGAAACTGCAAACTACTACGACCATAGAGGGCTAGTATGTAGTTTGGGCGTATGAAATTTTCGCAGCGTAGTGCGGTAGCACAGGCCGGGTGCCGAGTATCAGAAATAGGCACACAAGTGCGGACCACAATGGGTAAAAAGCACACACGATCCGGGAGACAAATAAACCGAAGTTACATGTGGCAATAAAAGCATGCAGCTATGACTACGGCATAAATTAGTAAAAGAAAAGACATCAAACCTTTCAATAGAGAATTGGGGCAAAGCAGATCAATATAATACCGTAACAACATCAATGAGAGCCTGTTTGGAACCGATTGCCAGACAAGGAGAGAATGGCTCATAAAGCTCTGCAGTAAGGGTACTATTGCATCTAGAGCTAGAAAGAGATGCCGGAAGAGCATAGAAAGCAACCACAATAAAGGCGGAGAACCTAATATGTACAAAGAGACTATCTTAGCTGCTGTCCAGCCATGGTCCTTGAGCCGCAAGTTGGAAACATCCAAGGCCATTGTCAACAACGGAGTGGGTATTTTGCCATGGAGAAGAGTAGACCATGTGAAGATTGGACTTCTTTATTATTTTACATATCCGAATTGCACAATATAGGGAACAATTGGAATGATTTCATGCTTCGCTATTGCTTTTTGAAATATTCCGCACATTTTCATCACAGAACAAACAGCAAATTCACAAAAACCACAAAAGATGAACAAAAGCGATCACTTTGAATTACATAAATTGCAGTTGCACAAAGGATGTAAGCTTTATATTTCTATATATTGTTTGCTATAAACTAACAACCCACAAACGGCTTGGTTTCTACACACAGCCTTTTCTCCGGAGGTTGTTGGGTTGCCTGAATCATCAGCTATGCTGACAAGCAGCAACCGATACAAAAAGACCTCTACCTTATTGGGAACACGACAGCTCAATGCAACGAGTACGTCATGCAGTGGAATTGGAAAAGAGGGAAATTGGAGGACCAAAGTGTGTCATCTGAGGCTGTGGCCTTCTTGCTCGTGTGCGTTAGGACTATTCTAATGAAAGTGTAGGCACAATGATCCGGCATCATTAGCATGCTTCTGTGTGCGGGGGGGGGGGGGCGAAATACTACTCTGGGTGGGTTTAAAGCATGGAATTGGGGTTTTGGTCCCTAAAAAGGATGGTCATGACTATAAAACCAACACCCAGGCTTTTTCTTTTCTTTTCTCCCCGCCTTGTTGGGTACCCTGGGGTGATTTTTAGTAGGGTTTTTTTTTCACTGGTCTGGGGTGGTCCATAGCCGGGTTTAAAGCATGCAGGGTGGGGGGTTTGGTCCCTAAAAAGATCGTCGTTGTTATCAAGGCACCGCCAGCCCTTTTTTGGCCCCAAAACAGGATGGTCATGGTTAGAAAACCAACAACCAGGCTTTTTCTTTTCTTTTCTTTTCTTTTCTTTCTTGTTTTTGTTTTTGCCATTTTGGTTCAGTGGGGTGGAGAGTCAGTGAATCACTATTCTGTGTGTCAGACTAGGTACCACGGTTCTTTGGGGTCACCTGGCAACCTCTGCACCGCAAATCGCAGAACTTTGCATTGTGCTGTGATGTTCAGCCTACAGTGTGTTGTGCCTCGTATGCACTGAGAAGCTGGCATTGTCCCACTGGATGGTCAGGTGAAATGGGACAGCTTCATTATATGCTTGCAGAGTCAGTGAATCATTATTCCGTGTCAGATCTGCTGCTGGACTTCTGTGGGGTCATTGTGTAAAGGGACAGAAGAATGGTGCAGACGGACTGAAACCCTCATGTCATCTATGTGTGGAGCGCACCTGCCGAGCCTCACAGCTGTGGGTCCTGGGCTGGGCTGACAAGTCTGTTGGCGCTAGGGGAGTGGAAATCATGGGAGCACAATGGTGTGGATGTGAGCCGCCCCTGCAACAGTTCATGTAACGACCAGCTCTTTTTGCGAGCTGCCTTTCGGCGACCCATGAGTGGTGCATTGCATCTTCAAATCATTGTCTCGCTGTGTACTATTCTTTTTTGCGGCTGCCACACACAGTGCACTACGGCCACTGGCAGGCGGGCCACTGAATGAGCGGGGCACCGAAGGTTGCAATGCTGTTGCACACAGTTTGGCACCCCTGAAGAGGTGACCCTTGAAGGGGATAGGGGTGGGGTCTCAGGTGGGGGTCACCTGTAGCCACTGCCCCTGCACATGAGACATGTGCATGGGACGTTGCAAAAGAGCCGACAAGACCAAAATGACATTTTATGGAGTAAGCAAAAAGCAAGGTCCAATCACTCGCTCCGTGGACCACCACTGGCCTTCTACACGTACCGCACTCGTGGTCACCAGGGTTAGCATGTGCTCTCCGGCCTGCTGAAAGAGTAGAACAGCGCTGGCAGCTGGCTTCCAATCCACCCACACCAACACCTACAACCCCTCCGAATTTCTGACAAATGACTTAGGCAGCTCTTTGCACAATAGACTGCATCTCCGTAGACGTCCATACTCTCTCCTACACGAGCGGATTGCTTTCCACCATCATACGAATCAGTACACAAATGTCGCAAATCGAAACAGGTTTCAACGCGGTCCGCTGTACTTGGGTTAGAGCTGTCAGCACTTCAATGGGATAAACGGAATGCTGGAGACGGCCTTCGCGGATGCGCATACACTAATGTATGTACATTTTATGTCACGTTTCCTGCAGTCAAGTGCAGACTTGGGGGCAGTTGCCTGTACTGGCGGCTGCAGATGTGCTTCGGAGGAGTTCACTGGAACTGCATACAGCCCAGACTAGGGAGAGGAGTATTCGATGAAGGCTTGTTGGTTACCATGCCATGTAGCCGGTGCGCTGTGCCATGTCGATGGTATGCCCTTCTTGTGGCCCACAGTCCATTGTGGGGAAGGCGTGTGTGAGGAGCGGGAAGTGTGCAGTTTGGTGGGGGAGAGCGGAATGGTGGCCCCACTGCTCGAAAGGTTGCATCCACTGCCCCTAGCGTCGACTCTGCCAATGTTGGTGCGTTCCAAACTCCGTCATTCCCAGGCCATGAAGTGTGGGAGGTGTTCCCTGACGGAAGAGGCATCCGGATCAGAAAGTGCTACACAGCAGCGGTGTGCTGCATTTCCATACCGGGGGGGGGGGGGGGGGCTGCAAAACCGGCCTTGCGTAGTCCGCGGGGGAGGGGTGGTCAAGGCTGAGGGGGTATGCCGGTTGCTACTTCCGGTCGTACGTACGTGTACCTGTACGTGTATGTCTTGGTGTGCGTACACAAGTGGAGGGAATCCTCCACTTGTGGATAGGTGGGTTGGTTGCCCAACCGTTGGGTTGGGGGTGAGTAGGGTGAGGAGGGGGAGGGGAGGGGGGGCATTGGAATGGTGGCCCATGAAAGCTTCCTCCACCCACCACCTGCCCCAGTGAGAGGGGCATCAAATCAGATTTTTCTCGTAATCAAACTTTGGGGTCACCAGATAGCCCATCTGATTGCTGTCCCTGAGCGACTTGGTGAGGAGCTTGATGAACTGAATGATGTTCTTACCCTTCTCCTTCGCCTTCTCCGAGATGATGCAGGCGTACATCTTTCGGTCCAGCTGCGAAATGTAGTAAGAATACGTATTCAGCGCCCGATCCGGGCCGCTGTCCGTTCTTTTCTGCTCTTTGGGGGGCACATGCAGCACCTGCCATTCATGGGGCGCAGCCTCTTTGGCGAGGTAGATCTCGTTGGCCACGATGAGAGAGACCACGGTGGCCTTGAGATTCGGGTTCTGAGCAAAATTGAGGGATTGCGAGGCATTGGAGACATTGCGGGGGAACTGGATGATCAGCTGAAACGCATCGATGCCGCTGTGCTGCGGGAACACACTCAGGAGCGGAGTGTCGGGACTCTTGGGCCTCTGGGCGGAGTGTGCACAGAAGGCAACTTGGGAGCAGCAAGAGTGCAACACCTCCGGTGGCTCCGAGGCACGCTCTGCGTCCACCGCAGACGGGGCATCGGGCAAGTGCGGGCTTGAAGGCTGTTCATCCTCTGCCACATCACAGCTGGAGGCCGAGAACGTGGCAAGTTTGCTGGTGTCCAGGAGGACGGTTAGAGTGCAGCCGGGGTTGGCCTTGCAGAACTCCACCATCTTTTTGATCGGGTCCATTTGACTGTCATTAATACTGGCCGCTTTGGTGACCTCTACTTTGCTTTGCAGGCCGGCGATGGTGGACATCAGGGACTGAGAAGGCGGCGGCTGCCCGGGAGGGGCGCTCACCACGCGGCCGGGCGGGGTACGGAAAGCCTTGCGGAGCTCTGCCACAGCGGGGCCCAACAAGTCTAATTGGAAGCCCCCTTTGGTGTCGGGCCACGCGTACTTGTCTTTGGGGTACAGACGGAGGCGGGTCTCCAGCAGCACCTCCTGGAACACGAACGTGTACTTCGTCAGAGCCCGATTGATGGCCCCCGACAGCCACTCAAAGAACTTGTTCCCAGTGTCCATTTTGCTGTCGTTCTCCACGTCTCCGCGGCCTTTGGGGCATGTGACGGCGCTCAGGGTATCGCTGACCGACGGCTCGAAAGGAACGGACGGCGGGGACAGGGACCGTGGGGCCTCGGGGGAGACGTCCCCCACGGGAAGGTTCAGGATGCGGTCCTCCGAGAAGGAGGAGAAGTCCAGCATCGGGGACGGGGTGCTGTTGGCGGAGGACGACCCGAAGGAGGTCCAGATGTACTGCAGTGACACTGGTTGGGACTTGGCCCGCTCCCAGAACGCGCCCATGCCACCTGTGTCCGGAGCGACGATGTCACTCGGCGGGCCATGCCCGCGTGTCTCGTTCTGCATCGTGCGCCAGTTGCTCAGAACCGTCCGGGCGCGGCATAGTGAGTGGATGGCGTCCCGCGGCTGAAACTGGGAGATGCTGTGCAGACCCTCGAATAATAAACGCAACGCAGTGAGTTCGAACTCGGCGTTCTGCTTCAGAGTGTTGAGGTCGGCGTGTTGCAGGTACCCCAACATGTTGTTAATGATTCCCCGGAGGTACGAGGCGCGCTCGTGATAATCGAGGGGTCCTTCCTGCAGCTTCTGCACGCTTTCACGATAGAACTGCACAATCTGCTGCCGCATTTGCACGTACTTCCGCAACTGTGCGATCATGTCCCTCTCGTCGGGGCCCAGGACCCACGTGGCCCCCTTACGATCATGGTGCACGGTCCCCAGCAGAATGTCTTTGGCGCGGTTCTCCACCTCCGAGTAGGACAAGAGCACATCGCGGCTTTTCTTTGTGCCTAAGTTGGCGGAGAAATACTCGGTTTCGGCAATTGACAAATACCCAACAAAGTCCCTCAGACGATCATAGCGGATCCGACGTTTGTATGCGTCCAGTCGCGCAAAATCGAAGTGAGACAAGTCATGCAAATAGGCGCGCGGCACAAGCAGTGGTGTTTCGGGTGAATTTGGCGCCTTGGGGGACTTATCCATAACGGCCATAGGCCATGATAAAAGGAAGTGACAAAACCTCAAACACACAAACCAAGGCAATCACATGGCAAACAGGAAGTACCAGGGTTTGGGACATTGACCAAAGACAGGGGGAGGGCCAACAAGTCCACCCCTCTATGCTTGGCTCAGTGAGACACATTGTGCTTTCCGGAACTAAGGACAAATAGTTTTGTTCACAGGGTCAATACAAGTCCATTGCCTTCGGCAAGGCATCTCGAAGAGGGGCGGGGACCCCTACACACAGCATGGCCTTGGGTACATGGGCTACCGCTATGTGGGTCCCCATGGGTACTAGAGTACGCGTATTGTCTCAAAATGATGACGCGATCACAGTGCAACCCGAAGAAGGGTTTTGGGAAAACGCAATATTCGAAAATTTTCCAGAGCCACTGATAGCCTGCAGAGAGCAATTTTGGATACCTGTATTGTCACCAAACAATGACCAGAACCCGTACAGGACGACAACAACTTGTCAAAATCGGAAAACTCATTAGGGATAATTTTGTCTTCCAAAATGATGATTTTACAGGGGCTTACCCCTCCGATATCATGCATCAGGGTATGTCACACAAATAGCGCCCAAAAGTATGTGTGTGGGGGGGGTGGGGGAGCAAGGGGTACATGGTGCTCGCGCCTGTGCTTGATCCAACAATACTCTTCGAGGTGATTTGTTTAGGAGCTGCCACTAAGTGGCAGCGTTTCATTTCTTAGACCACTTTGGAACACTACACCACACACACACCTGCAGTAAACCGCACCATTGATCATGTATTGCTTTGCAACTTCAGATTATCTGAGTTCACACCCCATCCCTCGCTCAAACAACAGCAAGCACAGTGACAGTTGCGGAAACAACGCATGGTGCTGTTTAGACATGGCAGTCTGCTGCCCATTGCAATACAATGCGCATCATCATGTACCCATCCCATTCCACTGCAGCCACAAAGTAACGCAACAACGGCCAGCTCAAACACTCAAAAAATGGTAGTGCCAAATTCCATGGCTGCAAAATGGGGCTCCCTCTTCTCGGCGCGGGCTAGGTTAGGAACATGGGTCCATGGGAGGGCTCTGCCCCACGCATGGGGCGCTGTCCTGCGAGCGCTGTCGGGCAACAGGCCAGGGAGTCGCCAATTGCTACGAGTATGGGCACACGGGCCACCCCAGGGTAGTAGGAGCACCAACGGGCCAGGGATTGTACGTCACACGACCGGGCATGCGGAGGCTGTTGCAGACGGAGCGGGTTTGCGTGGCAAGGGGCATGCATGGCCAGGACGCGCCGCTGGCACTGTCGCCGGTAGCCCAAGAGCGCGACAACCCGGCAGGATTGGGCGGGGGAAAGAAGCGAGCATCGGAGCAGGGCCTCACAGCTGGAGCCCAACGCCGGCAAAAGCACCACAAGGCAACCAAGGATGCGGAGGGGGGGGCACAGCCAAAGGATCACCTCCCCCCATGCTAGACCCCCCATTCCCCGAGCAGCGCCTCCGCTCCCCTTTCCACTTTTCTCCCCCCACTCCAGGAGGGCACGACAGTAGCCCCCCCCCCTCCCCGCCGGCCAGGGACCGGTAGAAGGCGGAATGCCCACAACGGCGTCACCGCCGGCACCAGAAATGAAACTCCCACCTCAGGGGGGGAGGAACGGCACATGGGGGCAGCCAGCCGGCAACCGCACAAGGGCGGAGGGGGGGAGGGAATGGAGACCCCTACCAGCCCCCGGCGAACCGCCGTCCGACCGGAGCAAGCTGGGTCGACCCTTGCCAACCCCTTACCCGGGGTCTACGATCCTCTCGGGGGCGCCGACGCTCTCCAATGCCCCTCATCCCGTGGCGACGTCACAGCAGCCGCTGTGGGGAAGCCCATGACAGAGTGACGAAGCCACGTGCTGCGGCTGGGCGCTGACATCCTTGGGATGGCGCCTGTCTCGGCGCGTTGGCCCCCGCGACCTTGCGAGCCCTCGAGCCTGCTTGGGCTGGCTGGGGGTGCCTTCTTTCGCACCATGTACGCCCAGGGTGAGGCTTGGGAGGCGGCAGGGTGGCTCTGCCACATCCTAATTCTGCGGTGACCCGTGTGTACCGCACTCGAGGTGGTGCACTGCTCAGCCGGTTGCAGCGGCAGGCAGCGCGCCCCGTCGTTGCGCGTGCTTGTACGGCCGCAGGGGCGCATTGCCTTTTGGTGCCTGGGGGAGGAACGCCCCCAGGAAATCTGCCATGGGCGCCACATGCAGCGGTCTGGGAAGCCGTCGCCGCCATTGCGTGACACAATGCGTGGCCAAGCCCTCAAGCATCTTCACCATCCCATCACGGGCGGCAAAGTATGGCCGTCCCCGCGGCCCTAGGCACGCGCGGCCACCTAGTGCAACCAGGGGGTGGCACCCGGGGGACTCCTCTGCCGGCAAGAGGAGGCCCACCAACAGATACGGCTGGAGTGCCTTGACCGCCTACCGCAGGACTGCCGCCCGCTCTTGCAGTGGTAGCAAAGTCATCTGCAGGGCGTTCTCCGGGCATGCGGGAAGCCCCCTGTCGGTTGTCCCTTCCAACTCCCTGATTGGGGTATGGAACACAGAGCTAGACAACCTTCGCAAGCAGGTGGTAGTTGTCACTAGGGATCAGTCACCCTGCGGAACCCTGGCTGCGCATGACTCAACCGGGGTGCTCTCTAGTGGCGAGGCCGAGGAAGGGTGGACATTAGGCCCGGGGGCTATGCGGACAATGCGGAGTGCATGAAGCCCTCGGCGGCCCTGGGCACCCGTGCCAGGTGGGCCAGCCAAACCAACCTCTCGTACTTGGTCCGCATGGTAGGGGACGTACGATGGCCGGGCGTGAGGAGGCTGAACACCATGTGGTGGGGCCCCAAGTGGCGCGAACCGTTTGGGTCTCCAGCCGCGCCACATCCTCCGCCGCAATGTCAGCTAATTGCACACCATGCAGCGCCATCGCCATGGCTAGCGACCTTGCCACCGCGGAGCGCCGACGGAGGGTGGTGATCTGCGGCATGCGCCGCAGCACGCCGACCCATCGATTGATGTGTTCGTTAAGCAGAGGACCTGTCCCCCTTGCCGAGGGGAGCTGGATGCCAATGCCCAGGCGCCGGAATTCCGTCTCCTCAAGGATGGGCACCCCCGGTAGCGAGATTGGATGACCAGCTTCGCTATCAAGGGTGGATGGACTTGGCTTCGTTGCCGTCCTGTCCGGTCAGCGAGGGCCACTTCTCGGTGGCCGGCACTGTACGCCACAATTCAGCCGCATTGGGTGCGACCACAAGCCACTTGGGAATGCAGGGACGCGCCCCCCCTACACGGGCAAGGCGCGCGCTTCGCACGGCCACAACCTTGGGATGGGTCCCCCAGGGGGTCTAGTGGCTGGTGCGTCCCGGGGCAAGGCGAGCTGCTGGACCTGGTTATGGCTGGGCCCCAGTGCGACACTGCGTGCGGGAATCGATGCAACGGCCGGCCCTCCCGCGGCTCCAAGCGTGGAGGCGGCGGACGTTTGGCGTTCTAGCGGGGGCATGCCGGGCAGGGCTCGCACACTTCCACGGGAAGACCAAGCTTTCCCTCATGCGGGGCTTGCTCAAAGGGGCCACATGGACTGCGTCCAGGGGAGGCAAGTGCCGCATGAGGCCTACGCTGACTTGCCCGTACTTCGCGGCTCAGGTGCCAAGAGACGAGCGGCATATCCTCGGGCACTGCGCGTGCTGGGCAGCTGAAAGGGGCACGTCAATCCCATGGTTGCAGGTGGCCACAGAGGACCTACTTGCTTTCAACTCGGTGATGCTTGCTTGCATGCACCACGCTTGTTTGATCCCTTCCTCGGCAATGGAAAGGGCTAACCCGGTACAGGTTGGCGTTGTCGGTGCTTATGGCATGCATGCGCGCGGAGCAAGCTGGAGTAGATAGGGACCACATTGTGGTCCTTTTTGTAGATGTGCCACAGCAGGGGCGGGGCACACGCATCCGTGGCAGGAGCTTGTGGATCCGCTTCCGCGGCCGGACCGCGGGCCTAAGCTGCGACTGGCGCTAGGGTGTGCCGCGGGTGGAAATGAGACCTACAATTGGCGGCAAACCTCATTTCATGGGCTTCTAGGCTGCAATGGCAAGAAGAGGAAATGTCCTATGGGGAGCTCGCAATGGATTTTGAGGCCACACACGCCACCATGTACCATTCGTGAACGGGGGATAAGTGGCCGTTTGAATAAATGCGTGAATTTCACGTGAATTTACCCAAATTTTGAGGTTTTCGGGGGAAAACGCCATATTATTGGATCCTTTTGAGGGATTTGAGGGGATAAAATTCTTCCCCCAGCTTCATTACGCATCATCCAATGAAGGTACCGCCCCAAAAGCATCCACCATGCCCAAACCGCGCCCAAAACGAGAGGTGCCAAAATCCGTGAATTTATGCGTGAATTCCGGTGCGTGAATTTCACATTCACGCGAATCTCACCAAATGTGTTGAACCTTGTGGCTACTTCAAACCTCTAATTTGCACACATTTGTTGGATCTCACTTTGGGCGAAGATAGGAGGACAAAAGCACACGATGGCACCAAGTTACAAGCAAAACACAGCAAAAATAGGTGAAATTCACGGTACCGTGAATCTCAGATTCAAACGGCCGGTTCACGAAGGGTACGCAGAATCCTGTTGGCCCACTACCAATCGCCGAGTCGTGGCAGTGTTTCATTTCTTAGACCACTTTGGAACACTACACCACACACACACCTGCAGTATACCACACCATTGATCATGTATTGCTTTGCAACTTCAGATTATCTGAGTTCACACCCCATCCCTCGGTCAAACAACAGCAAGCACAGTGATAGTTGCGGAAACAACGCATGGTGCCGTTTAGACATGGGAGTCGGGTGCCCATTGCAATATAATGCGCATCATCATGTACCCATCCCATTCCGCTGGAGCCACAAAGTCACGCAACAACAGCGAGCACAAACACTCAAAAACTGGTAGTGCCAGATTCCATTCTTGCAAAAGCCCGTGAAACAAATTCGCCAATTAAGATCCTGCACGCGGTGCCTACAAGTGCAAAAGCCCGTGAAACAATGCCTAGTGTTGCTTGGGAAAGTTGTGGTGGGGCATCAGCGTAAGACCACCACTCCTTCCCCAGTAAGTACTCCATGGACGGTGGCTCCGACCTTCCTAAAAATTGCCACCCCCCCCCCCCCCTCGAAGGATTGGAGTGGATCGTGGATCGGACCCTGACCAAAAAACCCCACCCTCCCGGGTACCTGGGATGCAAATTTGAAAATCCCCGAATCCACTCAAACCCATCGTAAAATCCAATTTCAGCCACCACATGAGTTTATGTTGATGATACCTTACCATTTTTGACCAAAAAGTGCGGTAATTTGCACCAAACATAGCATGGCACAAGGCCGCAGAAGGAAGATACATAATGTTCATGAGCTTCCAACATGGCACAATAACAGCAATTGCAAAGACAATAAACCAAAGCGCGCAACAAGAAGCCCATCAAAAAAAATATTGCACAATATATCAGTTTGTTTGTTTTTCTACTTGAAATTGTCATCACAACAACACACTAGATTCAAAAGTACCATTGTTTTTTTTGTTCTTCATAAATTGGAAGGTGCCCTTTTTGATCCGGATTGTGGCACTTTTTGATCCGGATCGTGGATCAGACCTTCCACAACCCCCCCCCCCCCAAGGATCGGAGTGGATGGTAGATTGGACCCCGATCAAAACACCCCCCCCCCCCAGGTACCTAGTCCGGAACAAAATTGATGACCTAATCAATTGTTGACCTTTTTCGTTCCACAAGTACGAGGTACGACAACTTCACCAATACACTACCTGCCTGTGAAGCCCGAGTGGTATGGGAGGTGTACATTGGTGGAAATGAAAATGGGGTGCCATTAGAAAGTATAATCATATGCGATGCCGCAACAACACTTTTAGGGTTTGGCTTAAGTCAACAATCTGGTGGCATATGGATGGTTGCTGCTCATTCATGGTCGCATGTGGATGGTTGCCATTCCTTCCGAGTAGCATCTGGTGGGTTCCTATTTATTCCAAATGCCATCCACCTGGTTGCTATTACTTCCTGGTGGCATCCGGGTGGTTACTGTTAATTCTTGGTGGTATTTGCATAGTTGCTATTAAATCCTAGTGGCGTGTGGATACTTCCTATTAATTTCCGGAGTCTCACAACCAAATTGTCATGCAAATGCAACAGTGTCTTTGGTAAGTAGCATGTGCAATCTTGGGTGCTTGCTCAAAGAATCCAAATCAATGGGACCAGCAGAAAGCAAGTGAAATGGATAATAACCCATGAAGACCGCCTTGTCCTTCATTCCCATTGTTCCGACACCAATGCAAAGTTGGGCGGTCGCCATCGAAAAAAAGAGGTGGAGTGTCTTGTGCGGTGATGCCCTGGTGTGTATCGGATTCATCAATATCACCCTCATTAGCATCGGGCATGTCAACATCTTCATAAGATGGAGGAACGGGTACCATGTGCTCCATCAAAGAAGACCGCAAGTGTTCATTTTATTCGAACATTTGATGATGTGGCCCCTTTTGTGTCGCCCCAACTTGTGCACGGGCAGGTTCTGGTTGCAAAACCACCCACATTTGCAAAGCCTGCGGACAAGCTAGCAGGTACAGAACAAATCCTCAGTGGCCAGCCATAGGCTAAAATGTGACGTGGTTGTGACAAAGGGAAGGACACACCACCTCATCGGCAAGTGGCGGGGGCAACATGCATGCTCATTCAAAAACAAGCTTCACCTTCACACCGGCTTAGTTAGTGCCACCAGTGTGGCACGAGGTGATTTGCTGTGTTCAACTGAACAATAAATCATCACTGCCCAAGTTATAATTTTAACCCGCTTGCTTGTGTGCCTATGTGCCGTCGGCCCATGGAGAACTGACAAGAAGCACCAACATAGGCTGACACAGGAATAGAAGAACAAAGAAGAAGAATGAGATGGGAAGGGTAGTGCTATGATAGCATGCAGTTTGGGATGCGTTGCTCTAGGGCGTGGTGCGGAACCCCTAGTTAGAGCACAATTTTTAGAACACCCACCTAGCCTCATTCGTGGGGCAAACCACCCAAAAAAAATAAATTCGCCACCCTCAAAAAACCCCTATCCCATCTTGTTCCCCAAGGTACCCTCATTGTAGGGGTGCTTTCTTAGGGGGGGTGGGGGGGCAAGGTGCACTTTTGAGTTGGAGCAGAGTCAGAGCACAGTTAGAGCACGTTGCTCTAACTAGGTAGAGCACTAGATATTGCGCCATAACTCAGCTATCGCGCAGTCATCGCGGGTAGTTATCGCGCACCCAACCCCCATTCCTCAATGGAACAAACAAGGCAAAACACTTGGCACAGAGCATTGTTTGTGTTTCTTCACACAAAGTCATCAATGTTCGAGGCCTTCTCCGCCCCAAGTCCCAAAACCCCTTGCTCAAGGGCCGCCATACTCATACAATGGTGCATGTGTCGCACCGACGAACTTGGTCTCACCAAAGTTGATGCAATTTTTGAGCCTTCTCTTGTAACGCCCATGCTTGTATTATGTGGGGATGGTGGAAAATTGAAAAATGCTTCACCACTTCTCCGCAAAAAAACTAGAATGTGCCAAGCACCAATGAATCCACCCGGTGGGGGACCAACCTGAGTCTCCCCAAGCTTTGGAAAACTTTGTGGTGAATGCACGGTGGTGTTCTAGTTGGGTTAGACTATAAACATCCCTCACCCTGCAAAGGTCATACAAACCCTCAATGCATTCCACCACCACGTGCACAATAACCCATAATGGAGGTCCACCAGGGGGTCCTCACTGAGGGGACATCCTCTTTGAGGCAATCCACAAAATTGCCTTTGGGAGGGCGGGAGGTGAGGAAAACTTTGGTGCTCGTAAGATCAAAGTCCTTTTCTTTGGCCCTTGAGGCCGAGGGGAGACGTTCCCTCATAGGAATGCCTGAGGTCTCACCCTTCAGGGCATGTTTGAAGGCCTACAGAGCTGCAATAGCCTGGGCTTTACCAAGGGCCCGGGGATAAAGCCTGAAGGGTGCTCTACATGTGTTTTGCAATGCTATTTAGGATTCGGCATGCCGCATGTTGGTAGTCACCCGGCCTTCGGTCAGGGCTTATGCTTCTAAAAAATGCCCCCTATCACGAGGTGGACTCCACCTCCTTTTGTTCAACAATACGATTGGCGTTTTTGCACATCCAACAACTAGAGCCACCCCCCCCCCCCCATTGCTTGCATCCCTTTCCCATCCCCGGTGAAAATGACAATACAGGTCAAAAAATTGGTTCCGAAATTGTACGATTGCCTCCTCCACATCCTTGGCGGAGACATCAAGGCTTCTCAAAAAAGCCTCTTCATCCCCCCCATCCATGCAAAACCATGAGGAACATATCTTCACTTTAGATGCATACTTTGCCCCCCCCCCCCCCATACATCGACCCATACATCCGGCCGGGTCGAGGATGCCTTCCAAAGGAAAGTGGCATCCACAGAAATTACCACAAGGGCAACACCGCTAGGGGAGGGTTTCCCAATAATTTGAGCCATGCAAAATGCGAAATTCACAATGGACTCTAAAGGCAGATGGGCACCTGCCCTATTCCGGCCTGTAGCGGACTTTACAATAGTTGCTTGGGGAAAGTAGGGTATTACCCTTTTTCAAACGGTCCTTAGGTGCCGTTGCGTACAGCGGCAAGGCATTCGCAAAAGAGCCCGCTGGGAAAGATGCATGTTGCATGCCACGCGTAGCATGCTTAAAGCCTCATGCTCCCGAGCTGTGAGTGCAAGATGGTCACCAAGTGGGGCAGAGAGGGCAGTGCAAGACCCTCCACTTAAACAGACTTCGCCTTTGGTGTCGGGGCCACACATGACGTTGGGATCACCGAAAAGAACTCGGACCAACCTCTGAACCGCCTTCAATCGCCACCGACGGGCCTTGGGGCATTGCAACTCGGTGTACCGCCGCATGGGGTGCGCTGCAAGAAGGTGTGCAGAACCCCCCCCCCCTTTGGGTACCACTAGAACCACGATGTGCACGCTTTTACGGTGCCTAAGAGTCACTACACGAATTTCTATAAGTGTCCTAAGTTCAGAGCAAGCCTAGTTTGTTAAGGGCCACACACTATGTTGAATTCCCAAAAATGACCAAAAGCACACAAAGGTGGGTCCTAGCAGGGGTTCTAGCGCAAAAAGGGGGTTCTAGCAGGGGTTCCGCCACCTTTGTTTCACGATTCTTCCCTTGCATTTCAGCCCACATGCCTTTGTCGGCCCCCTTGGTCGACTCGACCAAGGCTGCCCGGGCTGCCACGGGCACTCGGGGCTATGCCGGCCCCGATGGTTTGGGTTGCACCAACCTCACCGCCCATCCCGACACCAAGGGCGTGACCCCCCCTTGCACATCCGTTGCCCGCATCCGCCTTAACCGCACCCTCTTTGGCAACGACAAGGATCCCTGCGCCCTCACCGATGGGCTGCACGGGGTCATTGAGGACAACCCCCAGGTCCCTATCCTCCAAGTCGGGCGGTACGGCAGCGACATCGACGAGGTCGTCCAGGCGTGCACCGGCCGCGCGAACCCCACCGTGAACAAGACGCAACGGCGTCATGTGGGGATGGAGGGCACCACCCTCCTCTTCGCCGCCCACAAGCCCAGCACCAAGAAGGCCGCGAAGGAAAAGTACCCCTTCAAGCATCCCCACCTCGACACTCTCCGCAACGTGGTGGACAGCAAGCCTGCCATGTCCCTCCCCAACTACTCCCTCGCAAGCCACTCCCCCTACCGTTGGAAGCCGGAGCTCGTGGGGTTGACTACGCTGGTGCTGATGGAGAGCGAGGACTCGGTCTTGCCCATCCCCATGTGCCACGCCCTGCCGCTCATTGGAACAAGCGAATAGGTAAAGCCGGTTGAGGCCTTCCGGGAAGCCAACGAGGACCTTTCGCAATTGGGTCACACGGGGCACGTGTTCAAGGAGGAGTTCCCGGCAAAGGATGGTGAGATGCTGGCGAACATGACTATTGAGGTGGATACCGTGGGCCAGAGGTCGGGCGGCATCTTCAACGTGGCATGGCCAAGGCCAAACCGGCCACCTGATCCATGAGACAAGGCTGCAATGTACGCGGTGATTCCGACGGGCAGTGGTGGTCAAGACGAAGGCTTTAAGCTTCCTCACGTCGTACTATGGGCGCAAAGGGTTTTGCAAGGCCTCCCTACGAAGTACACGGGTCTGTTCTTGGTGAGGCTTGGGTACGTGAGCAGATCGTCGGATCATCCACAACGAGTATCAAAAAGCAGCTAGTGGAGAGCAACACCAAGACCGCTCAAGCAAAGCAACAGGCAGAGCAAGTCTTGGTAGTGATGGCAAGCAATTACAAGAAGGCGTAGGCACTTGATTGAGACGTGTTGGGACGTGGAGATGAGAACTGCTAGGACCTGGAGATGAGACCTGTTTGGACCCGAGATAAGACCTGGAAGTTGTGTCCGGTTGGTTGCATTGCACGTGTGCTGCGACCAGGCCATTCCCTAGAGTGACCCACATGTGCATGTAGGTGGTGCTGTGCGATTGTACACACGTGTCCAAGTAAACAATTTAAGCTTTTCAACCACAATTTTGTCCGTCAGACTATTGTGTTAATTACGAAAACATCTTGCACCTTCGCCGCTCCTTCCTGGGTGCACTCTGGTAGCCTAGGGGCCTAATGAAAGCGGCACCACAACAAGTCAACTCCTACCAGTCATTTTCCACTTCAAAACACCACCGCTGACCCACAAGCCCCCAAAGCCACTCAGTTACAGTCAAAGTATATCTTGGTGTACATAAATGTGTCCCTTAGCAACCACATTGACAACGCACTGACAAATTTATGGCGTCTGAAAAAATGCATACAAACGAAATGCATGCATAGTAGCGCCAATTAACAGCCCATGGGCTTGCCTTGAGGTATTTTTAGGTGTAGAAAGCGGAGCTAGATTAGTAAGTGATGATGTTCCTTGTGATTCATGGAAATAACTACCACATGATGCTACCAAAAATTCAGTTGCAAAGCTAAAAGAGTGCTGCATCGATTCTCAGAAGTTCGTCTCCCTACTCACCCCTCCACATCCCATGGAATTTGAAAAACCGTTGTCTCTGGAGGTGAGAACGTTTGACTTGCATTCCTAGGAGCTTAAGTGTGCCATGTGACGCTGTAATGGGCGATTCAAAACTCTTGTGCATTGCTCCAACAGAGTTGCGTTAGTTGCGGGCCGTCCCTCACCATGCTGCCAGACAAATGCCAAATCGGTCTTCTCGCCAGCATTTTTGGTTGTACAAAGTTTGAATGCAATGGTAAATCCGGTTGCTACTTGCAATGCCCACAACCAAAATGACATATGATGCTTTAAATCCATTGCAAAGCATTGCTTCGTAACTCATTCCAAATACTTTTCGATCCTTTCCGCCAATCTGCGCCGCATCAGCTTGCTTGCTGGCTGCTGCTGGCTGCTGCGGGTGTCGGAAAAAGTGCTATGTTTGATGCATTCGGCCTCTTGCAACCAAAATGCCACATGATAGTGCAACCATCAATTCATAAAAAAGCAGTGGGTGGTTCAAACAGCTTTCGACCGATTCTGCGAAGTGCAGTGTAGGTGATTCCAAACCCCATGCGCTTGCCTGCTGCCATTTGTAGGTTAAAAGATTCAGCCGCATTGCTAGCTGCGGACGTTGCCTCCTTTTCATCGGTGGTGAGGAGAATCGAAAATCATTTTCTGCACCAAATTCGAAAGATGTTTTGAAAGGTCTTTCCAGTCCCCGTATTCAACATTTTGTTTCCTTTCAGCACCCCCCTTTCCCACCACACTATTCCCTACTAAGGAAATTATTTGCCAAGATTTTTTTGCTTCTAAAATCTTTGCCCTCCATCTCCATATAGTTCCATTGTCGTACATACTCTGTGCACCCATCTTTACCACCCCAGTCACTCACTGCTGACGAAATTTTGTAACCAATTCTTGCCGTAATTTTTTTTTTGCTTTTCGATATTTATTGTCCATGTAGCTGCAAAAATAATTTTCATTCTATGTGCCTGATCTCCGAAGGTTTAGCCAAGGCTCAGCGGAATCCCAACAGTGTGTCAGCACCACTAACATAGTCTGTCCTTTTTCAGGGGGAGACTAGCATGGGGGCTGGCCTGTAGTGCCACCCTGGAGGTGGTGCTGCATTGTGCACTCCTCTGACCGTTTCACTACTTACTAGCAAAAATATGTTGTTGACAAGGTTGTTGAATTTCTGATTTTTCTTCTCCCTGTGCTTGTATGAATTCCGCTTTATGGGGCACTCCTTTGCCACAAATAGAAATATGAAATTATGCATCTCAATGCAACACCCAGGAAAAAAGAAACAGAACACAGGCAGTACACAATCTGGGCCATTCCATAGCAAAATCCACGAATAATCTGGTCCCCATGTGTATGCAGAGTGGCGATGCAGATAAATCTGCATCCTTGGTCAATAGCAATACTACATGCAATCCACAATGGTCCATTGCACCTAACCACAAAAATCAAATCCCTGAGTACTAGGTGCCCATTGGACTGCTGCAGCAGATGGAGAATCTAACCAGTCCGTTGAAGCAACAGATTACATGGCACAGGCGGTGGAAGCTACTGGAGGAGAGGAAATTTCATCAAAAGTGCATTCCAAGCCCAGACACAGAGAACTCGAAGAACCCAATAGAACCCAAGAAGCTGGGAGGTATGTTGCCATAGAAAGGCAAGACAGACCTGCATGTAGATCATCTTTTCCTTGAGCAAATTCCTGCATACCTGTCTGTGTGTCCATAATTCCACATACATCTATCTGGTTTGCGTACTACCCAGTGATTTCCCCTGCCCTCAAGCGCTCCCTGAAACCTGTGCGATGAGCGTGCAATGTATGGTATCCCTGTGTCCGATCTTTTCACAGCTGGACGTAACTTCAGAAAACTTTACTCACTCCACCAATATGGTGGGCCCAGCTGCCTTTGCCTCATTCTGGTGCGTGCAGATAACCATGCAACACATGAAGCTTAAGGCATGTCTGCCTGCAAATTCTATTGCGTTCGGCAAGGCACCTCGAAGAGAGAGAAAAATCGAACTTTCAAAAAAAAATTCAGGTGCCACTAAATAGCCTAAACCAGAGCAATCTTGGGGATTTCGGGGGGCCCACGACGTGGGCTCCATAGGCCTAGTGGCTACTACGTTGGTCCCTATAGGTGCTCAAGCACCCGTATTGTCACCAAATAATCGCCCAAACCCACCCCAGGGCGACAGAAGGGTTTCGGGAAAACTCGAAATTTGAAACATTCTATTGCCTCCGGCAAGTCCACCTTGCAGAGAATCTACCTTGAGCACCCAACCCCAAAATAGGGTGAAAAACACATACATACTGCCGAAGAATGCTTCAAACAGCTTGGAATGATCATTCTGAGTGGCAAAGATATCAAAAAAATCAGTTTCGGAAACTTCAACTTTTGAGCTGTACAGGGTGAAAAACGGCATGAGCAGGTTGTGTACCAGTCCATTGGGAGAACCCCCCCACACACCAAATAGCCAAATAGGGTGAAAAACACATACATACTGCCTAAAACATGCTTTACATAGCTTGGATGGTCATTTAGAGTATATCAAAAAACTAACTTTCGCAAACTTTGATTTTTGAGCTGCCCAGGGTGAAAAACTGCATGAGCAGGTTGTGTACCAGTCCATTGGGAGACCCCCTCCCCGCGCCCAACACCCAAATAGGGTGAAAAACACATGAATACTGCCTAACACATGCGTTACATAGCTTGGATGGTCATTATAGGTGGTCACAGTATCAAAAAAAGAAGTTTCGCAAGCTTCGATTTTTGAGCTGCCCGGGGTGAAAAACTGCATTAGCAGGTTGTGTACCAGTCCATTGGGAGACACCGCCCTCCCACACCAAAAACCCAAATAGGGTGAAAAACACACAAATACGGCCTAAGACACGCTTTACATAGTTTGAATGGTCTTTGTGAGTGGTAATAACATCAAAAAAATAGTTTTGGAAACTTTGATTTTTGAGCTACCTAGGGTGAAAAACTGCACAAGCACTACCACTCCATGCAAACATGTAAGCCATTATTGGTGAAATTAATGATTTCGCCTCTTCCACACGGGCCTTGACCGGCCCTAGGCAAGGCGGGATACTGCAAGAAACGTCCTTTTGTATCCTAGTAGGCATATGCTGTCACAACATCTCCACTTACGCACCTTAGACCGGGTACCACAGGGTCACCAAGGTTGCCAAAAACACCGACATAGCAAAAACCACTAAAAGCTGCAGAAACTGGAGTAGCGCCCGTCCCACTCCGCCCCATGCAGTCGGGGCCCAAAAACACTTTGTCGGCTCAAAATAAAAAAAAACCAAAAGATTCATGATTTTCAACACAAAAGAAGGGGGGTGTCATTTTTTTCGACATTTGTGAATTGTTGGTTTAACCCCTTGTAAAAGCATTGTTTTGTCCAATAAACACATCCTCCAATGAGTTTTTGGTCCGGACTCCCCGAGACCCCCCTCACTGAAACCCACTGTTTTGAGGCGTCATGAGAGGGGTGGGGGGAAGGGGCGCCGGGGGGGGGGGGGGGTTATTCAACCCCTTGGGGTAGGGTATGCGAATGGGCCCAAAAAGGCCCAAAACAGGGGGGGCATGTGGTGTTTTCCCATATCTTCGGGCCCGTCTGGCTTTGATCTAACAACCTCTGCGAGGTGATTTTCAGGGGACACTAAACAACCTAACGGCAATTTTAGGGCTTTCCGGGGGGCCATGTTGCAGGCTACATGGGCCTAGTGGCTACTACGTGGGTCCCTATGGGTGCTCAAGTACCTATATTGTCACCAACTGATCAACCAAACCCACCCCAGGGGCGACAGAAGGGTTTCGGAGAAACTCAAAATTTGAAAATTTTTCAGCTGACACTAAACAGCCTGACCAGCTTGAAAACGGCTAGTCTCATTGGCAAGGGCCCATGGGGGGGGGTCAACCGGGGGTACCCGGTGTTCAGACCCGAGACCCCCGCCATGGGATAGGGGGTCCAAGTACAAGAAAAAAGTTCAGGACCTCGGTCTGAAACAACACACAGCGCCCACAATACGCAAAGAAATTTTGCCCGCCCCACACCCACCCACCCGCCACAAAAAATGGGGTACCCGGGTACGGGGGGGGAGGGGGGTCAAAATCGAAAAATTCATTGGGTGATCATTTTCTGGCCCCAAATGATGATGTTACAAAGGGTTGGACATCCGATACCACAACTTGGGATATGCTACGCGTAACTACCCCCAAAAGGGGGGGGGGTATACGACGCCTGCGCCTTCGCTTGATCTAACAACCTCTCTTCGAGGTGATTTATTGATGCCCAGCATATCAAACCCCGATGCTCATGCATTGTCACAGATACACGTGTGCATGATGCGCTAGCACCCTGTTCCACCCTGAAAGATGAAGCACCCAATGGATGCATGCGCTAAAATACAGATGAAATGCAGAAACTACTGTACTGGATGTGTTCGGCAAAAAATTACCTTGTTCACAATTTCAAGATTCTATGCTGGCCGGCTTGAAACTGCAACAAGAAACGGGAAATCGAAAAATGAACACACATTCACTTCAACTTCGATAACGCTCGAGCAAACAGGCAATCGGTGTCCTACATTTCGAGTGTCTTCTGCAATTTCCCTTCAACATTCTGCGCAGACAGCGTCTCAGCTTTGGCAACATGCAGAAAGACAAACAGAATTACCTGGAACTGGCGCAGAGAGTGTGGGACTGGCGACAGCAGGTTCATCTGGCTTGTAGAATACTACGGTGCAGTACTTCGATTTGTAACGACAAGTGGTCCCCATCAAACTGTACCCCTTGAAAGACAAAAGGAAACAAATGCTTACTGGGCCATCCTACTGGTGATTGAAAAGCGTCTGCGTGGCTTCCTAAAGCACTCTCGATATCATTCCAATTCCTACGCATTTCTGGAAAACATACATCTCTTCGCTGGAAGTACACATGATTCACCGTAACGTGAAGCGGCATTGGAAGCACACAAGGATCGCCTGATGGTCGGTATGCAGTCGGTGTGCCGGCAGGGGCATCACCAAAATATCGCTTTTGGGGCGACGAATTCAGCGGTGTGTATCTGTAAATGCAACAATTCGCAGCCAATTTCTGGCTGGAAACAAGCAGTAGCACTGAACGAGCAACAGGGTGCATGACCTACGACTCATATTCTGTTCAGCGCACTCTTCAAATGTTTAATTGATGGCCTTCGACTAACCTCCAAATAATCCGTGCATCAGAACTACATTGCAGACTAAACTCTCCCCGATGCTCCTTTCAACTGAATCAGAGAACTGGACATTTGATACCCCTGCAGCCCAATGAGGTATTAGTTGCGAAGCTTTCTAACCTAACAGCCAAATTACAACCGCCCACCCTCCCAAAATGCTCAATGTCATGTTTCCACAGCCATGTCCCTTCCAGAAGGAAAATGGCTGAAACCCAGACATCAAAGCCATGGAGAAATCCACACACCACAGACTTCCAGAAGAAGAACAAGAAGGCAGCTTCAAGGAAGCTACGATATCTTTTTTATGCCACATTCATATTCATACTACTACTATGTCATTCGCTTTTGACATTGATAAGTGCACTACTCAGAAGGCTGTGGTACTGAACATCCCACGATTCTAAGAGTATCGTCTGGCATGCCTCTGGCCAGTGGCAGGGGGGGGGGGGTATGGTCGAGGCAGAGGAGAGGGTCTGGAAACGAGTACCCTCCCCTGGTCCCTGCAACCTGGTAGACCACCCTATTTAACACTGTCTACAGGAGCCGGGGGGGGGGACTCAGTGACAACTCAGTGACAACGCACCCCAACTGAAATCAAACACATACAGAAGCAAAGCCATCATGACTGACATGTACCTTCGCAGCTTCTGCCAAGCGAAGCGGCGGCAGTCTCATGACAACCCAAAACCCTCCCACCCCTACAAAACCTAAAACAGATACAATCGCACATACAGAGATGCACATCAACATTCTCCTCATTTTTGCTGCTCTGCAACAAAAAATGGCAGTGCTTTTAGCGGCCAAATGCACAATTCCTGGGCTCCTGGGGTCACATAGGCATGAAAAATGTAAGAATATGAGAAGCTATGCGGATTGCCCCCCGCAGGAGTCAAGCTACAGATGCCCCACCACTAGACTGGAACATGACTCGAGGGAACTGCCACTGTGACCGCTCTCTGGCACAGATACCCAGTGACATACGCACGCTCCTCTGAAGAGGGCTTTCATGTTCTGACCTGTTACAAGGGCGATCGCATTGGTTGATAAGGCAAAGGGTTGGCATGAAAACACAGACCTCAAGTGCGGTGGACACAAGGGAGGGAACTTCCTTGTTTCTTCAAAGACGGCCTCTTCTTGCCCGTACCCATCATCTCCCTTCACCTGAGCTTTACCTGCGACGATGTGGATGAGCAACAGAGACCGCTCTACCAACTGCTCAGGTCATGTCTGTAGACTGCGCTCAGCTGACCGCAATACCCTTGAAGTGCACCCCCCCCCCCCCCCTCCACAACAGACAAGCAGCATCAGGACAATCCTTGGACACTATGCCACCCCCCCTCCTCCTCTCCCTCACCCCACCCCACCCCACCCTCCCCAATCCTGCTTGGCCAAGCAGAACATTGAGCAGAAAAAGAAGAAGTAAAAAAAGCACAAACACGGCACATGGCCTGTGTGGTAACTGACACAATTTCACCATAGCGTGTTTCCTCAGGAGATCACCCGCAAAATGTGATAGGTCCTTCGTTCGAGAGTGCCCAGTCCGCTGGGCGATGGGCCAAAGGCTTATGGCAAAAAGTTGACCACAAAGGCCTGGCAGGTGATGGCAGCTGATGGCAATGGCAGGTGATGGTCTCCTGATACGTACCAAAAAAAACCCTGTTTCCACGCGCATTTTCACCAACCCTGGGGGTTTTTTGGTAAGGAATGGGGGTTTTCTGGTAAGGTTTGGGAGGTTTTTGGTAAGTTTCAGGGGGGGTTTAGGTAGAGTCCAGGGTTATGAGCCGTATTTGTTCCTCCCCGAGAAGGTAGGGGTTATGCAGCCCCTTTCCGTTCTCTCCGCTCTAGAGAGCCCAAGAAAGGGGCTTATGTATCCAGTTTGATTCCACACCGCTTTGGGGACCCCCAATACGGCAAGGGTCATGTAGTCACTTTGATTTCCTCCCCAATTGGGGACCCCCAAGAGCAGGGGCCATGTTGCCATTTTGCCCACATGTGGGCCCCCAATACGGCAAGGGATTTGTGGCCACTTTGACTTCCTCGCCACATTGGGGACCCCCAGATGGCAGGGTTTTGCGGCTACTTTGCCCACACTTGGGCCTCCAAGACAGTAGGGGTGAGGTATCCACTTCGATTTCCTCGCCACATTGGGGACTCCCTAGACGGCAGGGGTCATGTAGCCACTTTGCCCACATGTGGGCCCCAAAGATGGGTTATGTAGCCACTTTGACTTCCTCCCCACATTGGGGACCCCCAAGATGGCAAGGGTTATGTCGCCACTTTGCCTACCTCTATGAAAAAAGCAACCGTCCCGGTGTCAAGTGGTGAGCACACACACCCTGTCCCCGCTTTTGTCAAAGTTGAGAAGAAGCTGTTTGAAATTCCTATGGTGGTAGTTTGAAGGTTGACCAGGACATGTGTGGTTGTTCCCTAGTGGAAGCATAACATACAGCATATAATAGAAAAAGAAGCATGGTTGCCCAAACTTAGTACCGCTTAAACCAATGTGCAAACACACGGATTAACACCACCGCTTTTTGGTGATATCCAAGGTACCTTCTACCAAGGCATTCACCGAATCGGACAATTAAGCCAAGAGCTCTTGGAGGGTGCGATTCAGGGCAGGTCCGTTCATATGTCTAATTTCTTGGTGTTACCCCCATTCAACGCCAAGGGAGAGCCCTTGGTTCATTTTGTGGGCCCAGACCCCTACCAATTATTTATCTCTACCTAGTGCCATGGGACTTGCAATATGGCAGCACCCCAGACACTCTCCATTTTGTTTTGTTGTTGTGTACATGGCTATCATATTTCATTTCATAGTGCTGCATTGCAGCTACTCTCTTTGTACTATTAGCAGCACGGCGACATTGCCTTTTACATGTTGTGGTGCTTTGTGTTTGTTGTTCAACTATGTTCGGGTGCAGGGGCTCTTGGTATGTGTGTGGCAGGGTTGTCCAAACACTTCGGGTCTAGAGGTTTTTTTTGGTAAGATTAGGTTTTTTTTTTAGTGAGGATTGGGGGTTCCGTTGGGAATGAAACGGGGGGGTCATGGTAAGGACTGGGGGCGGGGGGTTCCGGTAAAGAATGGGGGTGTTTTTGGCCTTGGTTTTTTGAGGTAATATCGGGTTTTTTGGTGAGACATGGGAGCGCTTAATGCGCACCGCGGGCAGGCAGCAGGCACCGCAGGGGAAGGGTTAGTGTACTTCGTCCAGGAAACATACACCAAAACAAAAAATTTCCATGCACGTTGATATGTTGACACCATTGCTCTGTACAGACTAAGAGAGACTACAACACCACCACATTGAGCCACGACTGAGCTCGAGGGCAGGATCTTCAATGAGCAAAAAAGGACATTTGTATGGCGCCTCGCCTTGCCCGATCCGGCGCTCAAAGCACTCTTACACACCACCATAGGTTTTGTTTAGCTGAGTTCAGCAGATTACCTCCTAAGCCCACAAAACCCATTATTTCATAGAACCATTTTGGGGTCCGTAGCGGGGGGGGGGGGGGTCCAATCCCTTGGTCCCTTGGAGTCCAATCCTGGCTTGCAACCATGCTACCTAACTGGTGCCGTCTGAGAAGTGCCCAAAGCAGGGACGACTCAAAGTTCATACACGGCCTATTCCAAATTGGGAACTAGCAACAAGTGCACCATTTGTGGGGGGAAGAGGCCCAAAAGGGTGAAAAAAAAGCATCTAAAGTAGGGGGGGAAATCAACTAGCGGTATACGTTACATTAAAAATGCATGTGTGTATGTACCACTATATTGCTTTTATTCCAGGATAATTACCCAAATTAGGCGTTGTAGGGTGCGCTGCAGGCGCCGCAAGATAGCCACCCCCTGTGGGGGGGGGCGGGGGGGAACTTTGGTAACTGGTGGGTAGCTTTCTTTGGCAACAGCATGACGTGTTTTTTTGAGAAAGACTAGGGGTTTTCGGAACCGGAACGGGGGGGGGGGCGGATGTGGGAGTAACCCAGTGTGTACTTTTGGGGAAATGCGGGGGGCATTTTGGGGGGAAAGCGGGGGATATTTTTTTAATGCATGCTAGATCGTCCCCACCCTTAAAACCCGTCCCAGTGTTGGACAAACCACCTTCCCCTCTAAACTCCTGGTCCTCATTTCCTTTGCATGCATCCAAACTCTTGTACAACATGTGACGAAGGGAGAAAGACTCACACGGTACCCTACACACGGATGTGCATATTTGGATATGTCAAGCAAGGTTGCAGTGCACCAAGAAAGCTGGTTGTGGCTTTGGCACCCTTGACCTCAGCTACCACTTGCTCCGACCCACCCACCCCAACACATACACACACATTGACCGAGCCTATGTGGGATAGCTAGCAACTTGACTACTATATACCGGTCCGTGAAAATCCTCTACACATGAGAACCAATACATGGGTTCGCCAAGTGGGGGCTTAAGGGCAGAAGCTGAAGGACAATCTGGAGATACCACAAATGACCCTCTCATGTGCTGTGTGCCACGGAGTGCATGGCGCATGGTGTGGGAATGTCATTGGGCGTTGACGCTCTCACAACTCGCCCTCTCTCTGTGCTTCCTCCCTTTGTCTCCTCTCTCCCCCTCCACATCCCCTTGTCTACCCCTCCATGCTCAAAAACACCCAAGAAGCGCAACACTCAAAACATGGCGGTTGGTGGCTGCATGAAGGCGGGGCGCTCGTATCACGAGCATGGCAGGCACAAGACTACCCGCGGCATACAACACGCACTCCATCATGCCATATCTTCCGACTCATTGCCTGCACTGTCAATGGCGGTGAAAGATGCCACTCCGGTACCCTATGATTGCAATGCAATCAGCGTGGCGAAAATTGTTCCGAATGGCTCAGTGAAAATGACGTTCAGATTCACACTAACAGGCACACCCTGTTTGATATCGCACCAGACCCTAGATGATGGTTTCACCCCCTACATCGTCGTGCTTGCAAGTTGCACTAGCGCCACTTCAGCGCACACACAAACGACGTTGGGCTTGGAGTAATGGTTCCACGGGTTTCAATGAACACATGTGCAGGCCTATGCTTGCCCACCCCTGGGGGTCGGGCTACCCAATGCCCCGGCGCAGAGATGCATTGTCCTCTTGCTATTGGCTATGTAGGATCCTCCCCATGACAAAGGTCCGTCTTGCAGCGGAACCGGTAGTGGTGTCAGCGGGAGGGAGTGTGGTGGTGGTGGTGGTGGTGGGTCTACATGACTTGCACCTGCACTGGTAACCCCCCCCCCCCAAAAATACCATACCCCCCCGAACAGTATACCCCCCCAAATAGTATACCCCCCTTGGCTTAATAAGTGTTTTGCCAAATACTATACCCCCTTTTCATCACATACAAGCAAACGAAACACGAACAGATTCGGGATAAGGTCTCAACACCATTGCACAGTAGCTCACTTGAAGAAAGCGGTGATTGTGGTTTGCCTCTTTACATTGGAAACACTGCTAGAGGCGTGGGCCACAGTAGCAGAAGGTGCCATTCATCTGGACAGGGCTGCATACCTATGACGAAAGAGAAGGCAAAGGGGGGCGAGGGTGAGGGTGACAGCGAAACAACCAAACAGTATACCCCCCCAAATAGTATACCCCCCTGGCCCTATTGAGCGTCAGGCAAATACCGTACCCCGGGGTATGGTATTTGGGGGGGGGGGGGGGTTATAGGCTGTACCATGGCTCTGAATCACCCATTGGACCACCGTGCCTTTGGGGGGGGGGGTGAAAACAGGCACGGGTGCCTCCGCTAGATGCACCGGTGGTTTTCGACTACCAGGCGATCATTGGGGGGGGGGTCGCTCCGCTTGATGTACGCGCTCTAGAGGTTTTAGCTCCGTCTGCGGCAGCATGAGGCCCGCATAGCTGCCCCCCCCCCCCCCATTGCATGAGAATCCACCAAGAGGTGGGGAGTGACACTCTCCACGCAGGAACGATGTGGCGCACTTTCCGTGGCAACTTAGCGTACAGCACGGCCTTCCGAACACGTACGTACTAGCATTCATCTTGAAAATGCATGGCCGTAACCCTCTATCTGCAAAAAGCACACTTACCTAGGATGGGTGTGTCCAACTTGTGCCCCAAGGAAACCATGCGATGTGTCCACCCTATATTAAGGCACCCGAGGCCACGCACGATGCACACGTAAGATGCCTCCAACGGAGCATAAGCTACTTCTTGTTGTACCGCATAGTGTTGGTGAAGCAGCCAACGTGTATAGTGGTAGGGTCATGCAATTGTATCCCTTCCCTCCAAAAGCTGGGCTAAGAGGGGTTGCAAATCCTCCAAGGAACCGACCGGCACAGGGTGTGGCTATTGTAAAGCTTGTGTTTTCGTTGCACCGTCGACATCGTCCAACACATCATCTAAGAAGGTACTTGCTTGGTGAGAGTAGAAGTGTTGCGAGGGCAGGAAACACTCTAACATACGCGCACACCCATCCAACAACACATTTACTAGGTTCGTGCGCACATCATCCACGCGATGAGATCGTAGCACCGTCATCATCAGACTTGAATTCCGTGAAAATATCCCCTTCCCATGGGCTACACTCCACAACGATGTGAGGGGAACCACGAACCAACGGTGACAAAGGCTGTATGTCGTGTGATGGCAATTATCTCCGGGAGACTAGGCTGAAGGGGGATTGACATCCCCTACCAAGGAAGAAAGGTGCTCTAATTGCGAATGCCAAGAGGCGAGCGGCCACTCAGCGGTGTGTGCATGACGTAAGGTATAATAGCCGGCGCCCATCCATTCATGGATGGCCACCACTTGCGACACATGCATCCACCTACACATGACATGACTTATCCCTTGGTCGGGGGGGATTGGGGAAAGCGAAAGTTGGAAACCCACGAGATGCATGTAGAAGGCGTATCGATGATGATCTAGGCTATGTGCACGGTGCGGGCGTGAGAGACCTCTCTAGAGACACGGCATGTCTGGATGAAAACGTTGCACCGCTTCATACAACCCATGTTGGGTGTTGTCGTGTACCATGACATTTCAATGTGTCAATTGTTGGTGATCCCCGTGCAGGAACTAATGCATTACCACCACCACTCCTAAATCGACTCCCAACCATCTGGAAGCCAGCGGCTGAGAACAGTGCGCCGAATGAAGGGTATGCCACCCCGTAACAGCACGTACAACTAGGGCCGCCACTTGAATGGCAACCCTCATGACGCCGTACGTGGGCTTCCAAACCTCGCCTATCAACAGTGTTGCCCACCATCCGCCACGGTGTAGATCTAGTAGCGAAAAGTGGCGGGGAGACGAGCCCTAGGTAACGCTTGCTACGTCCGCAGGGTCGCAGAGAACAATTTCGTCTTGTTTACTTTGTGGTAGACATGCGGAAAAAGGTGCTCATAGACCACCTGGATAAAGCCCGGTGCTTGAAGCACCGGCCTCCAAGATTGTCCCAAGTACACAGCCCGGGGTGAAAGGTGAGTTGGAAACCTTCGTAGGCAGCTATAACCGTCAACTGCTTGGGACCGAATGGAAACAGATTAGTCAAAAGACCCATCGACCGCAATTTGCTCGCAAAAAAAACCGGCAAATCATCGCCGAAATCAATGCACCATGTGGCTTAGGCGGCTCTATACGCACGTAGCAAAATTGCCACAGTTCCCAAATGGGTACCACCCCAAAACGGGGGCTGAAAAACCACTTTGAAAAATTGCACAATTGTGCTTTGCAGGGAACACCCCCAAAAACTTGTGAATTATCAAAAATGACTGTGTGTAGGGGGTACAACATGTGCCAGTCAAAAGTCATGTATCCCCTTCAAATTTGGGCACTGCAGTGTCCATCCAAAGAAAAATCCAATTCTTCCAAATCATCCGCTGCTGCATTTCAAACCACACCGTAAAATGCAACCTAAAAAATGAAACAAGGAGGACGACAGGCAAACACATGCAAAAATCTGGTTTGCTTTTTGTTACCGCGTTTGCTGACCCAGTCACTGTGATTGTATGCGAAGCGTGACAAACAATGCACCACCAGTGCAGCCAACAAGCAATGGAGGCGCCGCCAGTGCAGCCAATGCAATAATAAATGAGGGCAACAATGCCTGCAAAAGAATTGGCGCAAGAGGGGAAGAAAAAAGGCGGGTGGATGAATTTGGGCACTGCAGCGCCCAAAATTACGAAAACATGAAAAAGGGCACCAGTCTCACACCTGTGTGACACAAGACACATGGCAGTGTGCAGTCCGCGCCCAAAACAAAGCAGAAGGTTACACCAAGCTTGCAACCCTATTGTGAAATGGGTCGTAATGTGTTGTTGTTGTTCTCATAGGCGCTTGTACGATGTATTGAAACGGAACTCTCACATTCATGTACCCAGTATGGGCTAAAATTTGACTTTCACTACTTTTGAGCACTGCAGTGCCCAAAATTTTAAAAGTTGGCAAATTTACCCGCTTCAATTCATTGTGGTGCATAGGTTCCTCGAAGGGCAAGAAAGGCCAACGCTTGTGCTTGCGTTGCGTTGGGTGGCATTCATGGTACCAAATATTTTTTGGCTACGGAGAGACAGACAAACCGACGCGCAAGCAGACAAACAGACAGATAGACAGAGAGACAGTCCGATGGACACCCCGACAAACGGACGAACAGATAGAAACATACACGGACGGACATACCGACAGGCAAACAAACAGACAGACAAATAGACAGCCATACAGGCAGACAACAGACAGACGGACGGACGACTAGACGGACGGACTGTGGGACAGAGAGACACAAAGAGAGAAACACATAAGACAAACCGTCAGACAAGGCAAGACAGACGGACGGACGGACACATGGACAGACGGAGAGACAGGTACAATGGTTGTCCTCCTACTACCACACGGTTGCTCCCTCATGCATCTGCACAACGTTGCGCACAGAATATTGACCTCCTTCCGCCCAGATTATATCATGCAAATGGGTTTTGAGTTCATTTGGGAGCCGCAGTTCCCAAAATATTACAAACCAACATTTTGAGGTCTCTAATGTACTATGTCGGGTGCCTGCCTCAAAGTCTCACCCCCTGTAGCAACCATTATCGGGTCTTGCCATCAGTTGTGCACGATATGTGCAATGTAATCATCCACGTGATCAAATCCCCCCCTCTAAACTACTGCGCCATTCCATGTTGATGAAATACACCCCGTATAGGTGTTGCCTTGATCTTCAAAACTTTGGCACACTTATTCTAGTAGGGGCATTGTTGGTTGATGGAGTTTGGTTGTCCGTGTGTAGTGTAATGGTTGATATGATGAACACCCCCACTCTCCAGTGCACCACCGTTGCGCGGTGCTGAGGTACACTCCTGCACAAGTGTTATGCCATTGGTCCAACACTTTCACACGCATTTTTTACTAGGGGCCTTGAAGGTGGATGCGGATTCGGTCGTCTATAGGGTGTCTTCCAACACGGAGTCAATCGTGTTTTCGAGTGTTTCATCACAATTTGTGGTTGTTATTTCTAAAATGGCTGTAGATGGTGCAAGACTCCGCACAGTTTGTCTCTACCTTCAATGCCCTTGGTAAAAAACGTGTGTGAAAGTGTTGGACCAGTGGCAGAACAATTGTATAGAGGTCTGCTTCATCACCGCGCACGGTCGTGCTCTAGAGAGGGGTGGCATTCATCATGTCAACCATTATACTACACACAGACGACCAAATTGCATCGACCGACAATGCCCCTACTAGAATATTGGTGCCAAAGTGTTGAAGATCTAGCACAACACTTATACGGGGTGTACTTCATCACCGTCGAATGGGGAAGAAGAATAGAGGGGGGTATTTGATCATGTGGACGATTACATTGCACATACCTAGCATGAATTGTGGCGAGATCCGGTAATGCTTGCCATAGGGGATCGGACTATGAGGCATGCACTGGACAAGACATTAGAGACCTCAAAATATTGATTTCCTAAATTTTGGGAACTGCAGTGCCCAAATGAACCCAAAGCCCATTTGCATGATCATCTGGGCGGAACGCTGTCAATGTTTTTTGCAAGGTTCTGTACATGCATGATGGAGCAGCATTGTGGTAGCAGGAGGACAGATAGTGTGTCTATCTCTGCGTCCGTCCGCCTGTCCATCCGTTCGTCTGTCTTGTTTCGTATGTCTATTTGTCTTCCGTGTGTCTATCTATGTGTCTCTCTGTCTATCCCTCCGTCCGTCCATTTGTCCGTCCGTTGTCTGTCTGTGTGTCTATTTGTTTGTCTGTTTGTTTGTTTGCCTGTCGGTCTGTCCGTCTGTCTATGTGTCCATTTGTCTACCTGTCTGTCCGTCTCTCAGGGTGTCTGTCGGACTGTCTGTATGCCTCTCTGTGTCTATCTGTCTGTTTGTCTGCTTGCCTGTCGGTTTGTCTGTCTCTCCGTAGCCAAAAGTTATTTGGTACCATGAATGCCACCCAACGCAACGCAAGCACAAGCGTTGGCCTTTCTTGCCCTTCGAGGAACCTATGCACCACAATGAATTGAAGCGGGTAAATTTGCCAACTTTTTAAAAATTTGGGCACTGCAGAGCTCAAAAGTAGTGAAAGACAAATTTTAGCCCATACTGGGTACATGAATGTGAGAGTTCCGTTTCAATACATCGTAAAAGCGCCTATGAGAACAACAACAACACGTTACGACCCGATTGACAAGAGGGGGGCAAGCGTGGAGTAACTTTGTGCAATGTGGATTCACCTATAGAGACAACTAGACACACACTTTCAATGACCCCCCTAAAAAGTACAACCAGAAGGTTTGGGCACTGCAGTGCCCAAAAATTTCAAATGCTAAGATTCCAAGCCCTGAAGCGGGGGTGTATATGTGCAGCTCTAAGAGCAACAAAAGGCGAGGTTGTTGTATCCCACGATGAAAATCCACGTGGGGTTGGCCGAAAAAATGATATGCTTTTTTTGGGTGCAAAAAACGGATGTTGAAATCGCCATGAATCGTGCCTTTTAGCAACGAAGTCTACGTGCGTATAGAGCCGCCTAAGTGTGGTGTTGTCCATGTTTCCCCACTTGTTGGAGGGAAACCAAGGCCCCAAATCCCGAGGGGCTCTGACTAACGCAAGAAACGCTCGAACTTCCACCATGACACATGACACCACCGCCGGCGCCGGCAAGCCCTGGGCTATGCCGCCTAGCAAATGTACCGCAGCTTCTCGCACGCCCCCATGACCACCAATATGCAGTGTGGCCTTGATGGTAGTCAAGAGAAGAAGATCTATAACCGCATCCTGAAATCCTGCTTGTCGTAGCAAACATCATGCATCATGCACCGCCGACCCATACACATGTTGAACATGGTGTATTACCATGCAGATGCGTTGCTTCTTGTGAGAGCCAAACCAAATGTAGCTGTGTAGGACGCCGAGCAAGTCCGCCACACAAGAAGAGGCGTGTAGTGTGAACTGGGTCTAGAGCACACCCCAGACCGTGTGAGGAGCGGGACGTACTACTATCGGTGCCCTGATGGGCTTCCACTGCCTCGTGAAGTGAAGGAGTGGGCGAGCATTCGCAATAGAGCCATGTGGCAGCTTGCTGGGCAACGCATGGAAGCCGCCATGAGCCAATAGGTCGAGTGGCACCCCATCGGCGACACTGCGTATGACGTCCACAACCCATTGCACCTCCTCATCGTGCAACGACTCCCACATGCAATACTCCACCACGCCCCAATAAGGTGTATCGACTGGCCTCGCGCAAACTGTGCCGCGACAATCCGCGGCAACTAGAAGGGGGGGCATTACCCAATCGGTAATTGTTAGTCTCGTCGCACAAAAACTGCCACACTGGCCGACGAGGTGGTGACGGACGTGTATGTGTGCCACTAGAGATGATCAAACACGAAACGACTTCGCAAGATGCCGACTTCTTGAAGCAAAACAACAACTGTGTGGCCGGACTACTGTAAAAGGTGGCACAATGAGATGACTTTCATCTTCATTTCATCCTCAACGTTCGGAGTAATCCGATGAAAGGTAGCAGAGGGGCTGTTCGGGACTGCGAGTCCAAGACTGGGCTTGGCTTCCGAGTCGTTGATGGGACTAGGAGCCCTTTTCAGAAACCAGTGAAGGGTAACGGCGTCAAGGACGGTTAGCAGGGGAGCAAGGGACCGAAAAAGGACCGGTGCAAGCCTCAGACTCTCTCTGGCGAAAAGCTTTGGAGGCAAATAGCATGCTCGACCGGACTCTAGCGGGAAAATGTGTTCACCCGCACTTTGACTGGCGTACACGGGCTACGGCCTACTTGAATAGTGGGTAAACTATGCAAGGTGAACTCCAATGGCCCAGAGGCCCGTGTACAAAATTGGCGATTGGCTAAAGTGACGTTCATCAAAGCGCCCGGCATGGGCAACAGAGAGGTTAGCGGGAAGTGGAGGCGCACAAATCCTGTTAGCTTACTGGAGCCAAGAACCTACCCCTCCTAATGGTCTCATGTGACGGGAGGAAACGTCAGCACGCAGTCTGTAGCCAGCAAAAGGGACACTGGAGGGTCTTCGGAACGGAAAAACTCTACCCCAACAAAGTCGCTGAGGCTGGCGGAAGAGACGAAGGAAGGGGATTGGGCATCGGTGTGATCCCACTTGTTTGGCCGCTTTCCGTGGAGGGGAGAAGGCTGTGGGTATAAGGCGAGGGCCAAGAGGGGTAAGCGTAGTTGGAGGATGTAGTCATAGAGCTATGGGATAGCGTGTGGCCTTATACGGCTCCGTACCAAAAAAGGGGGCGTGGGTGGGATATGATGGGATAAGACACACAAGGGTCTGCATTGTACGAGTCCACATCCCTAGACCACCGGGAAGGGGGGGACCGTGAATGGGACCGCGGGTAATCGCTATACAGCCCGTGCCCGCCACATCACGAGGGGGAGCCAGACCGCCGGTGCTCCTCTGAGCCTTGGCATTTTTTTTGTTCTTGATCACTTGATTCGCGACCCCATTGCTGTGTCGGCAATAGAGGTCGCCGAAAAGGGGGTAGTAGACCCCCGCCCCTCCTAGAGGGGGCTGTGTGGGTCATTGAGGTAATCTGTTTGCTGCCGTTTCCACCCTTGCTCCTGCTATTGTAGGGTGTCCGGGGAGATCTCTAGGATTTTTGCAACTCCACACGCCAGCCACTGTGAGTGATGGACCCTCTGAGTTCCTCATACATGCCCGCGTTAGCAAAACACACGCCTGCGCGCACGTACTTATTAATGAGTGTGCATAGGTTATCATGAGAGAGAGAGAGGCAGGGTCCCTAACACGACTGGATGCTCTGGATGCACTGTCAACAAAATCAGGGGAGAACCACGAAGCATTAGAGGAGGAATGTCATACAAAGGAGGATTGCACCACCTTGGGTGACATCCCTGTGCGTCTCACTGAGCCCCATCACACAAAACACTCTCATTGCACCAAGTCACATCCTCACTAAAACACCCCAAGCACACAAAACAATCATCCTAATCCTCACCCTCATTACATTCATCTTCTTCAAGCATAGCTAGCGATTCAGATTGCATACCACTGGACTCACGGATGATTTGAATGTAATTATGGACACACTACGCCAACTTTGCTTTGGGACCAGGCCTTGCCAGCCCATTCTGCCATTGGCCCGCCGGACTTTTCGCAAGATTGCACAAGTGCATTGACCTTTGATCCTAAGCGTTTTGGAGCGCAATTGGCGCATCAAATGCTCAACATCACTCAGCACCCGTAGTGTTATCAAAGGACAACAGCGCTTCAACTTTACTTCCTCTCTCGCAACACGTAGTGCCCTACGCTTTGCAAACCGAAGATTTATTTTGCATCCTGAACCTATGGCAGGAGAAAGAAGTTGTGCTACTACATTTTGAGTCAACTCCCTCCGTTCTAGCGCAATTGGATTGGGGCAAAAGGACTTGCGAGAACCTTGTAAACATGAAAAGGTAGGTCAATAACATGAGACATGCTAACGGGCACGAAACTCCAGCAGTCCCAAAAAAGATGCCACCGCCCCTCCAATGGTGCCTAAACCACTGGAGGTCAAGTTAATCTGACAATGTCTTGGGTGCGTATTTCGATTAGCCCGCTTTGTAAGAGGGATGGGCTTCACAATTTCCCATGAGGAGCCAAGGAGTCCCCGGTCATCAATTTTTGACCGTTCCCCCATCGCAACCGTTGGTTCATAAAAAAAAAGGAGGTTGAAGCCAATTGCAGAAGCACATCAACTATAATTGGACTACGGGACCGCGGCATGTTGCATACCCCGTGCAATATGCCGACTATCCACTCAACCATCGGCGGGGGCCTCATACCAGTCCATGAGACTCTTTGTGGCCGGCACAAATGGCAAAAACACAGCAACGCCACCCTCCCTAGAAGGTGTCACATAGTCACCGGACAAAAGAGCCCCCTTTTGGTTACCTCATGGGGTTCGATGGGCTCACCCCCCCGCCCCCCCCCCCTGTCCGGCTTCAATTTTCCACCCACCTAGCCACAATGCTCGCACACGTCTGCACGTGGACTGGGCTGCTAGATCAGATACCGCGACCACTGCACAGTACACCACACCTGGAATTGCGCCGGGTCGGAATGAGGCCACCCACCCCCCTGGGAGCCACTAGAGCCGGCAGATTGATTGGCCCCGGTGCGCCTGCACGGTAGCTCCTTGGCCGGAGGCAGAAGTGGAAACAATCTCTTAAAGGTGCGCCTTGAGCAAGTCTGCCATGGCTTACGAGAGCGCCCGGGTAAAAGGTAGAGAGGAGCCGTGCCTTTCCCACGGATGATGTAACTGGTCATGGGGAAAACTGGGTATGACACACCCTGCCCACTACATGTTGAGGGGGAACACACACGCCAACCCTTGCTTGTCTTCGACCGTGCTCAACCAAGTAAGGAAGCTATTGAAAACAAGGGGGGGAACTTCCACAGAGACCCTCGCTCGCATTGACGTTGTGACGCACCAAAAATTGACCCGAGGCTCCTTGCGTGCCAATGACCTCCACCTTTTTTAGGCGCAATTCTAGTCGGTGCTTGAGAGTCCTCCGCCCACGTTGACCCTTGATCAATCTATCTTACTTAACCGGAGAGTGAACACTCAAAGCCCAAGCCTACTGAGCCGTATATCTCTCTTGCATCGTAAGCAGTTGTGGTAACGAGGGGAACCAAGCCGCATGCCGGGAGTCCATGTAGGGGTACTTTACCCAACGAAGCTTTCCTAGGGCGATCAAAAGGACCTTCAGGAGAGTAGCACGCTGCCGAGGTATTTTACGGGCGAGAGAAAAGACACTCTTTCTTTCTTGTGTGTGTTCCGGCGCCACATGAGTTCCAAGGTTGTAGAGGAGCTATGAACAAAGAAGACACGCTTTGTGAGCAAGAGAAAGCAGACTCTTGGCCACTAGCTAGTTGTGTGTGGCACTGTCCGCTATTTCACTATCGCGTGGCTAGAATTCCGATTTGGATTCATAATTGGACGTGGACCTCCCTTTCCTCTCCTCGCCGGAAGACTCCTGCACCACACCGATGTCGGTAGGCACTATCAACTGCGGCTAAGACGGGTTGTGAATGGCGGGAAAAGGCACCTGAGAGGTCCACGAACCGACCCTTGTTGCTAGTGCAGGGGCAGAAGACAAAGACAACACGCGGTGTCCTCTTTTTGCCTTTGTCCTTGGGATCCCTCCGGTGTAGTATTCACGCTTTTGGGGCTTACCAACAAGTAAACACTTCTAAGCACACGGCAGGGGATCCCATTTGGCAAGAGGCGGCCCATGGAACTTGCAAAACCAGTAATTTTCTACAGTGGCCGCACTGAGACGGGCTCAGTTAATGCCCTTGAGATAATTCACTTTTGATCACCACCGTTCCACCACTGCGGTTGCATCAAGGCTAGCCAAAGCAACAGAGATAACACACTGTGCATCCGCCTACAGTGACCTATCCCATTCATTCAACAGCAAATGCCACACCTGAGAGAACAAATCGCGGATGTGTGCCAAACTAAAACAGTCACCGCTCCCAACCCTCACCCAAAGAGCACGAAACCACAGCCACTAACCCGCAACCAACAAACCGCATGGTCAAGCTCAACCTCCACATCAACTGCAACCACCACTTGAACCACCACCGAGGGAAATCTTGTATCGTTGTGTTCTAAGGGGGCCCACCTACCCCCCGCCCCCCTTGTCGTTCCCCACCCCAGGGAAGACGGTCCCCCACCACCCCGGGGGGACGGTCACCAAGTGACGGTCCCCCACCCCCCCCTAGGGGACCGCACTACCACCGCACATGCACATTTGCAGGCACAGAAATTGCAGCATAAAACGAAAGAATTCAGCACGAGATACGTTCAAAGGGCTGCCAATGTACGGAGACCTACGCCTTGACCGGCTCGCTATAAAATTTCTCAGGCGGGAGGAAAATTGCTCTGCCGGGGGGGGGGGGGTGACACGGAGGCCCATTTTCCCAACCCCCCGCCCCCCCTCCTTGGCCGCCGTGATGGGAGGAGGGGTTCACGGCGGGGGTGCCCGACCTGCCAGTCCGGGGGGGGGGGGGGTCAACCCAACATCTATGGCTCAAAATGATACCCATGTCGCGCTCATCATTTTGACTACTCAAATGTGGCAGGCGGATTATTGGTGGAAAAAAAATTTCGGGCCAAAATCACCTCGCAGAGGTTGTTGGATCAAAGCTGGGCAGGCGTGTGTAGGGAAAAACGCCACATACCCCCCCCATTTTGGGCCTTTTTGGGCCTATTCGCGTACCCTACCCCAAGGGGTTGAATTGTTAGTTTAACCCCTTGTAAAATCATTGTTTTGTTCAATAAACGCATCCCCCAATGAGTTTTTGGTCCGGACCCCCCACCAGACCCCCCCCATTTGAAACCCACTTGTTGGAGGTTGTTAGGGAGGTGGGGGGGGGTGGGGGGGGGGGTAAAAAAAAGATCCCCCCTTGTTTTGGGTCGAAAATCATGAATCTTTTGGTTTTTTTTCGATTTTGAGCCGAAAAAGTGTTTCCGCGTCCCGACTCCATGGGGTTTGTGTGGGGCGGAGTGGGACGAGTGCTTATGCAGTTCATGCACTTTTCAGCCATTTTTGCTATGTTGGCGGTTTTGGAGACCTCGGTGACCCCGTGGTACCAACTTTGAGGGGTGTGGGTGGGGATGTTGTGACAGCATATGCCTACTAGGATACGAAAGAACGTTTTTTGCAGTCTCTAGCTTTGCCTAGGGCTGGTCAAAACCCGTGCTAAAAACACGAAATGACTGTTTCCACCAATAATGGGCTCGTGAATGGGCCGGTACACAACCTGCTTCTACAATTTTTCACCCTAAGCAGCTCCAAAATCGAAGTTTTCGAAACTTATTTTTTTGACATTGTGATCACTTAAAATGACCATCCAAGATATGTTAAGCATGTTTTAGCCCGTATTTATCTAGTTTTTACCCTATTTTGGGTCTGTGTTGCTTGGGGTAGATTCTCTGCGAGGTGGACTTGCCGAAGGCAATAGAGGTTGTGTTCTTGCGCATCATGTATTCTTACACAAAACAAAGGGCCCCACACAGAACCCCATTTCTCCAACCCCCCCCCCCTCCTTCGGCGGGCGTCCATGTCACCCCCCCCCCCCCCGCGGAGCAATTTTCAGGTCGCCTTGGTCCGGCTCCACTTCACCTTGAACTCTTGCACATGCTCTCCACTTTCCACTGGAATGCTTTGGGCAGCACCCTTGGATGGTGCTTTTGCCTTCATGGTAGGAGCCACCCACACAGCAACACAATGAGCCGCAACGAAAAATTTAGGGTTGACCAAGTGACGCCCCCCCCCCCCCCGGGAATGACAAGGGGTGGGGAACGACAAGGGGGGGGGGGGGGGGCAAAGTGCACAAATTGCACAACAAAGGGGCCCAAAACCTTCCGCGAGCAATGCGCAAATGTCACTAAACGCCAATAAACGCCAATAACCATCGATAATCTGCGGTGGTTGCCCAAAAACGGGCGTTTTCGGAAAAAAACGCATAAATGCGCTTATTTTCCATTCTGCCGGCGGCCTAGCCAGCAAATAATCCAAGGCTAGCCCCCCAAAGGTCAAGGTGCACCTCTTGGTCGAACTACAATGAGTACGAGGATGTAACTATGAGCTCGTGTCTGCCAACCCGATCATGATTCGTGTAGTGGGTTGAGGTACCACAGGCAACATGCAACAGGAGAACGCACAAAAGCGAGAGCATATAGGTAAAAACAGGCAAGGCACCATCAATACTTGTGAAGGTCCAACTGGCCTACGTGCCCAGTTTCTTGTAGTGCACAACTTTCGGCACTGCTCCAAGTGTGCTGCCCATGTAGCGTTCTGTGGGGTCCTTGGCTAGCGTCCCCCCAGTGGATCCCGTGAGTTGGTGGTTGTGTGTCCCTTTGCTCCCAGCCGTGTGCGGTGGGCCACACCCCACACTTAGCCTATGCGAGTACCCTCCTAGGCACCTAATCCCCTATCCTAGGCCAATAGGGAGGGGTTCCCCACATGGGCCTCGTTCCACGTCAACAGTCTGTGTGGTGGGTACGCCCGGCTGGTGCCTGGGGGAAGGAGTGGGGGGGGGGCAATAAAAGCTGAGTGAGTATGCAAGTGGGTGCGTAGTTGTTCACCTTTTGAGGAGGGAATCGTCCACACGAGGATGGCTGGGTTGGTTGTCCATCAACTAGGTTGGGGGTGAAAGGAGTTCAAAAAGTGCGACGCGGGGGCTGGGGGGCAATAAACATGCACAGGTTTGCCCCCCCAACACATTCAACCACAGAAGAGAGACCAAGGCACAAGACATTTTCACGCTGACTACTACGTGACACTACCAACACTACGTGACACTACGCCCTTCCGTCCCCTTTGTAACCTGACAGCAGAGGGGTGCAGTGGTGAAAAATGTAAGTCGTGTACGAAAAAATCGTCTAGTCGTGTAATCTTTTTTTTGCAATAAATGCATGTATTTTTTTTGTGCGGTAAGTCGTGTGAATTATAAAAAAGAATTGAATTTTTTTTGCGGTAGGGGCGTGTAATTTTTGATTTGCGGTAAGTCGTGTAAATTATAAGACAAATTGAAAAATTGAAAGAAATGCAACCTTTACAATACATGCGCAATATGTACAGTTGCCGGTTCCGTACGGCACCCCATAGCGATGTTAACGATGGACGCCGAGTCCACAAAGCACATAGTACTCTGCGTCGCCACCAATTAGTTGGGTCACATGGTGTCATTGGCACTAGACTCAAAATTAGGCACAAGAAAAGAGTCCTCACAGGGCCACGGCCAACATGCAGTGTGCCAGCACTGAGAACAAAATCAGGCTCAAGAAAAAGAGGTGTGGCAGAGCCATGGCCAACGCTAGTGCCACCATTATAGGCCATCAAGGCACTGGTGCGCGGCCAATATAACATAGTTTCACACCGTGTCATGGGCACGAGACACAAAATCAGGCTCAAGAAAAGAGTCCTGACAGGGCCATGGCCAACATCTAGTGTGCTAGCACTAGAAACATGGCCAACGCTAACCCCAACTCAAGGGGCCACGCAACGAAGCGTGGATTGAGAGTCCCTAACCCCACCTCGAGGGCCACGCAACAAAGCTTGGATTGCGAGTCCCTAACCCCAACTCTAGGGGCCACCCAACAAAGCGTGCATTGTGAGTCCCTAACCCCAACTTGAGGGGCCGCACAACAACTTTTTTTGCAGTAAGTCATGTAATCACCTCGCAGAGGTTGTTAGATCAAAGCCAAGCAGGCGTATATAGGGGAAAGCGCCACATACCCCCCCATTTTGGCCTTTTTGGGCCTATTCGCGTACCCTACCCCAAGGGGTTGAATTGTTAGTTTAACCCCTTGTAAAATTATTATTTTGTCCAATAAACACATCCCCCAATGAGTTTTTGGTCCGGACCCCCCACCAGACCCCCCCCACTTGAAACCCACTTTTTTGAGGTTTTCAGGGAGGTAGGGGGAGGGGGTCAAAAAAAGATATTTTTTGGGTCGAAAATCATGAATCTTTTGGTTTTTTTCGATTTTGAGCCGAAAAAGTGTTTCCGGGTCCCGACTCCATAGGGTTTGTATGGGGCGGAGTGGGACGAGCGCTTATGCAGTTCATGCACTTTTCAGCCATTTTTGATATGTTGGCGGTTTTGGCGACCTCGGTGACCCCATGGTACCCACATTGAGGGGTGTGAGTGGGGATGTTGTGACGGTATATGCCTACTAGGATACAGAAGGACATTTTTTGCAGTCTCCAGCCGTGTCGAGGGCTGGTCAAATGCCCGTGCCAAAGACGCGAAATGGCTGTTTCCACCAATAATGGGCTAGTGAATGGGTTGGTACACAACCTGCTATTGCAGTTTTTCACCCTTGGCAGCTCAAAAATCGAAGTTTTTGAACCGTATTCCTATGATATTGTGACCACATGATATGACCATCCAAGGTATGTAAAGCATGTTTTAGGACGCATTTACGTGGTTTTGACCCTATTCGGGTATTAGGTCCGGGGGGGGGGGGGGGGGTCTCCCAAGGGATTGGTACACAACGTGCTTATGCAGTTTTTCACCCTGGGCAGGTCAAAAATCGAAGTTTTTGAAACTTGTTTTTACGCTATTGTGACCACACAATATGACCATGCAAGGTATGTAAAGCATGTTTTAGGCTGTATTTACACGTTTTTCACCCTATTTGGGTATTAGGTCGGGGGGGGGGGTCTCCCAAGGGATTGGTACACAACGTGCTAATGCAGTTTTTCACCCCGGGCAGCTCAAAAATCGAAGTTTTCGAACCTTATTCCTATGATATTGTGACCACATGATATGACCATCCAAGGTATGTAAAGCATGTTTTAGGCCGTATTTACATGTTTTTCACCCTATTTGGGTATTAGGTCGGGGGGGGGGGGGGGGTCTCCCAAGGGATTGGTACACAACGTGCTAATGCAGTTTTTCACCCCGGGCAGCTCAAAAATCGAAGTTTTCGAAACTTATGTTTTTGATACAGTGATCACCTAAAATGACCATCCAAGATATATAAAGCATGTTTTAGCCCGTATTTCTGTAGTTTTTACCCTATTTTGGGTGTGTGTTGCTTGGGGTAGATTCTCTGCGAGGTGGACTTGCCGAAGGCAATAGAATTTTTTTTTGTGGTAAATGCATGTAACAAAAAAATCGTCTAGTCGTGTAATTTTTTTTGTGGTAATGCATGTGACGGGCTTACACGACTTACCACAAAAAAAAATACACACCTAGACAATTTTTTTCTTACTCACATTTACCGCAAAAAAAAAATTACACGAATTACAACATACACGGTGCAGTGGCCTCCGGACCACAGCACTGTGTGTGCGGACCTCAAGTCATGTTGAAAACGGAGATCACACGGGAGTGGCCAAAAGGCTCGAAGGTCGAAAGGAGAGAAAAAGCGGGGCACACCAGCAACGCCCCTCATACACAGCCTTGCAGACGACAGGAGGTCCCAGAACAGCTTCGCGCTGGGCCCAGAACAACCCCGTCGGCGGGTGGCTAGGAGACTGACTCACCGATGAGGCCTGCGCAGGTGTGTCCGTTGTGGCTATCTACAGAGCGCAGAACTGGTGATTGCAGGGAGTGGAGTACATACCAAACAATTGCAGTGAATCATCCATGTCAGTACTGCCCAGAATTGAGTCTTCAGTGACCGTGACGACGTTGTTCACCCCATTTGGCGATGTCACAGTTGGCTGCTGGGTGTCAACAGTAAACTTCCCATCCACAAGGAACTACGAGAAGTCACCGAGTGCGAATGTTGGTCATGCAACCATGGACAAGAATCCGTGGCAAGAAAACCAAACAAGGGAAGTTTCCATGTGGGTTGGCGGGGTACCTTGTGGTACTGGTGTCCAGTGCCATGCTGTTTGTGTTCATCAAGGTCCTTTGTGGAGGGGGCAGGTGCAGGGGGCGGGTGGAGCAGCAAGTACAGTTTTGTGTGGATGAGTGACCGCTCACGATTACAGCCTCTTGCCCCCATGGCGTCCACTCCCCTGCCAGCCTTCACGTTCAATCATTCCCAGACCTTGAACTTCGCAGGGGCCAGGGATTCAAAGGGCACAACGCCTCTGCAAAAGAGTCGAGGGCAGTGCACAGCAAAATGCAGCAGGAGCAGAGGACGAAGTGTCTTGAAGAAAATGGCGATGGAGCATGGTAGCAACGAAGTGAACGTAGCGCGGGCCCTACTACACTATTCCTACTACTGCTTCTGGTACACAGCGCTGGGCACCTTGAATTCATGCTCCCCTTTTTCAAGATTCAAAATGATATAAAAGTCCTCGCCTGATTTGTTCAACGGGATGCCAGTCTTCTGCCAGTCGTTGAATTGCCCAAGAATGCGGACTGCCGTTGCTGGCCCACCAGTCCATCTGATCACCGTTGGTATTCCATTTGGCTTCCCTGCGGGCAAGTGGTACAAGATGTGTGGGGCCGGCAAACAAACCATCATGCATTGGTATGTGATGCCATGTGAGCTTTGGTCTGCCCTCTCTCATGGCTGATGTTGCAAGCACCAAAGTCCGAAAGCTGTACAAGCAACTTGCACAGGTTGCCACAAAGCGGCGAAACCAAGCCGCCAGTCAACTTATGCTTGACATTGTCTTGTGGACAGTACACTTGTCCAGATGCATATTGCATCAAGCACATGAACCAAGACGGCAAAACCTGCTGGGGAAATGCACACTTGGTTGACACAATGCAACACACCATATGGAATATCCTTCTGCGCGGAGTCCTCGGGAAATCGGTTCGGCACGACGAGTGCTTCTTCTCCTTTGCCTTCCAATTTTCCTTTGCTTTGATTTGTACCCATTGTATCTATAAAACCTTGGCAAAGACAAACACAATCTTGACCAAAGCGCACAGAGACCCGTGATACGGGACAAAATGCTGTGCGGAAAAGGATTTGAATGATCCGCCTTCCCAGCTCGAAAACACACAAGTTGCAGGGCTGCCAAGGTAGGTTGGAAAGATCTTAGTCTCCAGACCCCAGATCACAGAGCATGAAGCTCAGGTGACATTCGGTACAGTGGATATGATACCACAACAATCGGTTTTGGAATTTTCGATTTTTGAGCAGTTCAGGATGACAAATGAAGTAGTTTGCGCCCATCCAGCCTAACACCCCCCCCCCCCCCGCGCCGCCCATGCCCAACGAACAATTTTGTCCTTAAAAAGTACAGTCCGAACAGGAGTGTTCATTGGACACACCGTTCAGTGCGCACGATAATAGTGTGAAACGGCAGTAACACATCCCTAGGCACAAGTTACCCAGCCCATTCAAAGCGCAATGCGAGGAAGGCCTCCAATTAGCACTATTCAGAGTGGAAGCCCTTGTTGAGGTCCCGCTTCATGTGGAAAAGTTGAACATGCTCCCCGGGCTTGGGGCACTTCTTGTTCTTGGCATGGCAGAAGTGGTGGTACCGCGTGTATAGCACCTCCGGCTAGGTGCAAGCGGAGCATCAGTCATGGTGGGCAATAGGGGTCCTGTATTCAAGGGACAATATTCCGCCATGACCTGCTTTACATATTGGCCCACCATCACTGCAACATACATCACAACAGCCCACAAACCGTTAGCCTGAAACTGCGGTTGTGGAGCCCAGTACGCAATTAAGTACGTAATTAATTAGGTCCTAAAAAAAATGGTCCGAACGGAAGTGTTCGTTGGACACACTGTTTGTTGGACGCGGGGGGCGGGGTACAGGAAGAGGGGACTTCTCCTTTTGATGCCCATAGGCCTATGTATGGAGGTCAAGGGACTGGGCTGGCGGGCCGATCACAGTTCAGGTGCCCGCGGTCCCATGTTTGCGCCAGACCTATGGAGTACGGCAGCACAGAGGGACGAGCTGGTTGGGACTATGTCTCTACCATACTCGCCCTCTTGTGCCACGCCCCAGCAGATTCCCCAAGGGAGGAAGGGGGGTGTGCCAGACCCACATCGGTGGTTCCTTCCGTGGGTTGTGCCCCGCAAAAGGCTACGGGGTCCGTTGTATCACGCTGAGATCGACGTCAAGCTCGATGCGACGTGCATTGCCATACGGTTTGGTGCCAGAGAGTACGGCAGCTATGCGCCCGATCTCCATGGCACTGAGTGGCTGGGCAGCCGCGGCAAACTGTGCGGGAGGGGGGGGGGGGGGGCAATCCCGATGCAAGTCTAACTCGGCCTAACCACGTGGACTGCACCACTACCCCTGCCTTGCCTACTTGCGGGAGCATCACCTTGTACCTAGACCGCATTGTGGTGGGGCTGCCATTTGCCCTTGCCAGGTATGCCCCTCGTTGGCTTGCCCCACAGTAGCAGCTAAGGCCCCTCTCCAGCTGCCACTAGTGGCTATAGGACGGAATCTACGCACAACCCCCCGTGCGCCCCTTGCCCCTCTCCTTGGAGCTGCGGTCGGTGCTCCAGCACCCGGCACACCCCCGGAGGTTGCACTTGCCGCGGACAGCAAGGATACGGTTGGAGTGCCAGGCCCGCGTCCACTAGTCGCGGGGAGTGGTCCATGCGGAAGCGGCCAACCTCCCGCGGGTGCACCAGCGCCCGTGGGCTCTTGAGCCAAGACTCCTGGCAGTGGAGCGTCAGCTGCTAGATCTAATGCGCCATTCACACCCTCGCCAAGCAACATGGCGAGGATCACGGCCACGCTCAACAGTGGTCTGATGGTGTCCCTCGCTGAAAAATACATAAACGGGGCCTAAAACATGCTTTCAGTCGCATAGTTTTTCGTTTTGAGCAATCATAACTTCGAGACAAAACGGTTGCAGAGTTTTGATTGTTGAGTTGTTGGGGGTGAAAAATGGTTTAAGCAGCTTGCCCTTGAGGAACCCCCCATACTCACGCAATGCCCAAATGCCATTGTAAAACACACAAAAAGGACTTAAAATCAGCTTTGCATAGGATTTATGAGCAAGGTGAGTGGTCACAATATCCAAAAATCGGTTTGGTATTTTCCATTTTGTCAAGGCGTTGAAGTTGAAGAACTGCCTCAGCCATTTGTGGTCGCGCCTCTTTGGGGACCCTTCCCCCACCAGGACCAAATGCCCCAACAGAGTGAAAAATAAATGAAGAGTTCTTCTTTTAATACCCATGGTCCTATGTAGATAGGTCGATGGGCTGGGTTGGTGGAACAATCAGAGTTTGGGCACACACCGTCCTTTGGTTGTCCCCCGCCTATGGGGTACGGCCCCACACGAGCTAGTTGGGACTATGTCTCTACCATACTCGCCCTCCCGTGTCACCGTTGAGACACCACATGGACGCCCGTAGGAGGCGCATGCGTGACACCATGGGGGATGCGCTATTCTAGGGCGTGGTGTCAAACCCCTAGTTAGTGCACAACATCGAGAACACCCACCTAGCATCATTTTTGGGAGAGACCACCTAAAAAATTTGGATTAAGCAGCCTCAAAACCCCCCATCCCATCTCATTCCCCAACGTACCCTCGTCGTAGGGGTGGTTTCTAGGGGCGGTGTGTGTGGGGGGGGGGTGCACTTTTGAGTCAGTGCAGAGTTAGTCTACCCAGCACTAACTAGCTAGAGCAAAGTTAGAGCACAAATTACCGCGCGATAACTCAGCTATCACATAGTTATCGTGGGTGGTTGTGGCGCACCCATCCCCCATCCCTCAATGGGACAAACAGGGCAAAACACTTGGCACAAAGCTTTTTGTGTCTTTCTTTGCACAACGTCATCAATGTGCGAGGCCTTCTCTGCCTCAAGTCCCGAAAGCCCTTGGTCAAGGACGGTCATACTCATTTAATGGTGCATATGTCGCGCCGACAAACTTGCATGCCTCATCCCTCGGCACCACCCACCTCCAAGCTCCCCCATCCGTCAACTTCTTCACGTCCTGCACATCCAATCCAAATGGCATGCGCCGTTCCAGGGCGTGGTGTGAAATCCCTAGTTGGTGCACATTTTCTAGAATACCCACCTAGCCTCATTTTTAGGGCACACCACCTATGAAAAATGGATTCGGCGGCCTCCAAAAACCGCCATCCCATGTCATTCCCCAAGGTACCCTCGTTGTAAGGGTGGTTCTTTTTGGGGGGGGGGGGGGGGGGCAAGGTGCAGTTTTGAGCTGGTGCGGAGTTAGTCTACCTAGCACTAAGTAGCTAGAGCAGAGTTAGAGCACTAGTTGTCGGGTGAAACTAAGTTATCACGCAGTTGTCGCAGATAGTTCTCGCGCACTCCACCCCTTCCCTCAATGGGATCAACATGGCCAAACAGTGGGCACAAAGCATTTTATGTCTTTCTTTACACAAGATCATCAATCTCCGAGGCCTTCTCTGTCTCAAGTCCCAAAAGCCCTTGCTCAAGGGTGGTCATAGTCATCTCAAGGGCGGCAATGGTGCAGATGTCGCACCGACAAACATGGTTTCACCAAGGACCAACCGCTGAAGCGATTTTTGAGCCTTCTCTTGTTAGGCCCATGCTTGTATTCACTGGGGATGGAGCAAAATTGAAAAACATGTCTGCACTACTCAACAAAAAAAGTAGAATGTGCCAAGCACCAATGGATCCACCGGGTGGGGGACCAACCTAAGTCTCCCCAAGCTTTGGAAAACTTTGTGGTCATCGCAAGGTGGCGTTCCATTTGGGTTAGAGTGTAGACATCCCTCATCCCACAAACCCTCAATGCATTGCACCCTGACATGCACAACAACCCATAACGGCAGTCTACTAGGGATCCTCACTGAGGGGACCTGCCCTCCACAAAATGCATTGGGAAGGGGGGCGGAGGTGAGGAACACTTTGGTGCTCCTTACATAAAAGCTTTTTTCCTTGGCCCTTGACGTCGAGGGGGGACGTTGCCTCACAAGAATGCCTGGGGTCTCATCCTTGAGGGTTTGTTTGACTGCCTCCAATGCTGCAATCGCTGGCGGTTTACCAGGGGTTCCGCTGGGTAAGGTCTGAAGGGTGGTCTCAATGCGGTTTGCAATGCCGTTTAGGATTCGGCATGCTCCATGTTGGTAGTCACCAAGCCGTCTTACAGGGGGGATGCTTCTCAAAGTTAACGGGTTAGAGTGTAGACATCCCCCACCCACTAAACGGCACACAAAACCCTCAATGCATTGCACAATGACATGCACAAGAACTCATAACGGCGCTCTATCGAGTCGAGGGGACATGCTCTGCGAGGCAATCCACAAAATGCCTTTGCACACGGGGCGGGGGGTTGAGGAACAGTTTGGTGTTCCCGAGATCAAACTTTTCTTCCTTGGCCCCTGAGACCGAGGGGAGACGTTCCCTTAGAAGAATGCCTGATGTCTCATCCTTGAGGGTTTGCTTGACTCCCTCCAAAGCTGTAAATAGGTTGGGATTTATCATGGGTTCCCGGGGGTAAAGCCTGAAGGGTGGTCTCCATGCGGTTTGCAATAACGTTCAGGATTCGGTATGGTGCATATTGGTAGTCACCAAGCCGTCTTTAAAGGGGTTTGCTTTTGAAAAATGCTCTCCATCTTGATGTTGCACTCCACCCCCTTTTGTTAAAAAATGCCATTGGGGTCTCTGCACAACCAAAACTTAGAGCCAGCCCCACCGATCTTAGCTTAGCCGGCTCTTTATGTCGTGCGCAATGCATACTAGGACTGCTCCTGCACATGAAATTGAGATAGGTAAAAATCACGAAGCCAAAGTTCGGGTACGAAAGTGACGGTGGCATGCGGTGTTTTCATTCAAATCAGTTACCACACCCACCAATGTGGTCCTCCGTACCTCTCAGTCTACAACATCTGTGTTATCATGTGTTCCGCAACCTACATTGTGCCTTGATGCCTTGTGGTCATTTATTTGCTGCATGGGCTATGGCGTGTGGGGCTGAGTAACACGAATATTCAATCTCAAATGTCAAAATCTGGAAAATGCAGTGATACACGTGCAGAGGGGGTCTCTAGTTGGTACACATGTGGAACAACGCGCGGGTCCGGTCTCATGCGTGTCCCTTCTGGTGTGCACATTGGCGCCGCCTCCTCCAAACGTGCAATCACCGACTCTGATGTCGGTGTCGAGGGAACAAAATCATTATTCTCCGGTGTCCCAGGTGGCAGGGTGTGTGCCGGCGGTTTCAAAATCTACAAGCCTATGTTTCCCTCTAGCTCCCTAGCAACCAACTCCAAGAGTACTAAGTTACCAGTCCACAATGGACTTCTCATTCGACCCCCCCTGCCAACCGATCACCAATATCATTTTCTGTTAATCCTGAGTGGGAGGAGACATGGTGAATGATGATATGAGACTCGTATAGCTCGGGAAAAACTAGAATTTGGTTCTACATATCTATGTGCATCACAACGCCCGATGTGGTCCTCGAAACATCGTGCCACCATTTTGCGGCTTGACGGTTAGAGCCATCAACAATGTATTTGGAGTCACAGAGGATAGACGCCGGATTCAGCATAGTAACTTCATTTAGTGCCCTAGGCGCGGCCTTTAGCTCCGCTCGCCCTATGGTCCGCATCTCCACTACCGGTATGAACTCCAAAACATTCATCTCTGCCCGGGAAGGGAGGTAACCTCCAAAATCCCTAGCCATGCTCCAACCACCTGTGGTCTGCCTGAGGAACTATTAGTCCAGATCTCTTCTGTACACTGCTATTGAAGTGTGCGCAGCAGTGACCGTACCTGATCCCGCTGCTCGAGTTTGCTTGGTGCTCTATGATGACCTTTTTGCTGTTGTAGGGTGGCTGAGGACGGTCGGGTCCATGACACCGCAACGTGCAGCCACTGCCCCGTTGCAGGAAATTGCTGCAAATCGAAGAATTCACGCCCCTCTCCCGTATGGACACTAAGGCTAGGCAGTTCAGACCAAGAGTCTAAAATAGATGACCAAACTTTCACAAATTTAGACGTGTTGACTATGCGATGGGACAACCGTACAGAACTCCGAACACTCGGATTGGCCTTTCTAGCTACTCACAAAAAAAGTACCTCCGGAGTGCTTAGAGCGTGTAGATGATCATGTCCAACGGCGTGCACAGGCGCTTCCACGCACTTTCAAATAGTGCCACATGCCAGCAAGAGAATTTGGCACTTGTCCAGTGTGTGTACAACCATTTCTCTATCCCCAAAACGCGAACAGCCTCGTTTCTCCGGCAGCCAGTTCCTGAACCGGTCCCCCACCTTGAGTTGAGCCAACAAACTCTCTCGGATAAGTTCTTTACTCGAATGTGGCAACACAAGTGTATTGCATGCGCACCATACCTCCACTGGTTGTCATCAAGCTGTCTCTTATGCCACCAAGATAATTGGAAAACAAATTTTGGAGAACACTGCAAGACTACCGAAGCCCTCGTCATGGGTGAGCGTTTGGCGTGAGCTGCCGACAGTGAATGCGCATGCTTTCCGTTGCTGGAATACTTCGAAGGTGGAAAATGCCCGACTTTCGAAGGACTGCTCAAAAAGTCTGCTACAATGACCAACCCTTCCTTAACGAGGCGGTTGAAGAAGTACCAATACCGATGCTCATTGTGGAACAACACACTGTGATGCACTGAGATGTCTCCCACAGTCACACGTTCATTTAGAAAAAAAAGCAATGATTGCCTTAGTTGCAAAAATGCCTCGGGGGAGAACTCTCTCATATTTAGGGAATTCCAGGGTACCAAACCCAACTGTAGTGTCGGCAGGTGAGTGAGCCCGAAAGGTAAACTTATTGAGTCTGCCCAAGCCTGAAACGTGTGTACACACCGTGGCGCAAAGCAACACCTATCCGCTTTGGATCCTACTTAGGAGGATGAGCTAGCCCAACAAATAGATCATGCGGCCGATGTGTACCGTGGTACCAACGGCGCGAGGCAGAAATTCATGGGGTATGACCTTGTCGGAGTATGGACAAACCTACGACATTGGAGGATTTGATCAGGTTATGCCAAAAATTTTCATCTTTTTCCATCGTTCGTCATTTTGTCTCAATTTTCTCAGCACACCACATGTTTAAGTAGTGGCATTTTCTCTATCCTGGTCAAACCCAAATTGCGCACTGCTGGCTCAAGTGAAGGACGTTGATCCCGCAAAGACGGAAATATTGTTCTGCGACACCTAGCCAATCATTACACCCGAATATCTAATCTTGTGGGAATACTTCAACCCAAGGGATACCACAAAGCCTTGGGGGTACAAGCCTTGCAACAAAACTTTCAATTTAGAAGTTTTCATGCGAAACCCTGTGTGGAATCAAAACGTGTGTAGCGCATGAACAATGTCTTGTAACGGCACCTCCGCCTCTTCGCCTCTGCGGCGGAGCACTGAACATAAATAACCATTTTATGTGCGTACATACATACATACATGACTAGGTATACCTCTTGTATAATGGGAACAATGACAAAGACTGCTGACACAAGCAGTCCATGTAGGCTGGTCTGTTTTTTGCCTCGCGGGTGAAAATGAGGCATCACTAGAGGGCTTCCTGTGACCTGTCCCGTCACAGTAGACAAATGTGTCGCCTCTTGTACCTCTCCCGTCCCAAAAGACAATTGCGTCGCCTCTGCTACCTCTCTCTGCGCCCCATGCCTTCCACCTTCCTACCAACGGTTCGTGGGGACCCGGACCGTGGACTGTTTCTCCAGGATTATTAGGGACTTCCAAGAGAAATTTTCCAAAGCAACGGTTGCTGCTTGGACAAGTTTTATCCACCTTGGACTCCTTCCACGACCTCCCTAGTGGTGTCTGGGCTTTGGGGTTCCCCAAAGGTTGTAGCGCCGCGGCCCAGCATTTGGGTCTGTGCGCTGTTAGCGCCGCGGGGAGGGGGGGTTGATGAGGTAAGAGTCTCACACAAAAAAGCGCGGAGGATGAGTCAGATGGCTATTCTGGAATGTGCTTTGCTCTGCATGTGCAACAACTGTTTCTCCCCACAGGAACAAGAGTTGCACACCAGGCGTGTTTTATTATTTCATTATTGTTGTTGTTTCACAATTCGGTTTTAAAGTCCGAGACCCCACGCTCCCACCCAGGAGATAGGTATGGAGGTCCAGTATGTTGTCCAGGTGTGGCCATGGTGTTTCTATGATGGCATTTCACCCATCCATGACAATTTGACGCTGTGCGGAGGAGGAGTCATGTGGCCAATCGTGAATCTATGTTGCTTTGTGTGTGCAACCAGGTGTACTCTCGACTCCCAAAGAGGGGATACGAAAGCGTGATCCCCTTTCCCCCGCACTCTATAAAGGGCAGTGCTTTCCAAAGGCCATCCGGGTCTGTGGCCTGTTGTGTGGGCACTTCCGGATCGCAAGCAAAAACCCAGCCACCAAACGCCGGCCCCCACAGTCCCGCATTGAATCTGTCCACATCAAAAGCGGCGTCAATGAAAATGAGGTTTGAGTCTGAGTCAGATGGGGGACGAAGCTCCGGGGGCTTCCAAACGCTGCGGGCCATAACCGGGCAATGCAACAGGCTACGATGCACGAGCACAAGGCAAGAGGGCAAAACAAGTCGATCCCCATAGAATATGGCTCCAGCAACCACCCAAAAATGGACACGAGCCAAGGTGAGGACCGAGGGCCCAAGAAAAGTGGCCGACAACTCTCCTGGACTGTGTTCTGGACAACGGCATAATAGCAGTGCGGATCCACAAGCCTAACAGGATTTGCCAGCCCTTTGAGAGGATGGAGACACCCGCTAGACTGCCAAAAAAAAAGAGATGCTTGCCTAGCCAATCGATTTTGATGAGAGGCTCCAACACACTCTTGGGACTAAGTATGGCCCCCTCCACACGCAATGTGGCACAACTGCTGAATTGCCGGGTGCACATTAGAGCGGTCATCACCGACCACCACAAAGTCATCCAAGTAGTGGAGTACTAAGACAGAGACTAAATGCAGGCTGTCCAAGAAATTTGCAAGGACCGCCTACCAAAGAGCCGGAGGAGATTGCCATCCGGAACGTAAGCAATGGAAACCATAATTAACTCCATTCATACTAACCATGAAAGCATTCGGTGCTTGGAGGTTTAAGGGACAAAATGGTAGAAGTTTATCCCCCGGGCCCCCCACAAGGCGCAAAACACCACAAGCCCTTAGGAACGGGTCGCCGGGAAAATGACGTAATTTGGGTGATGGAGGCAAGGCGCCCCTGGAGAGGGTCATACGATGCAGAAAAAAATTTAAAAAGGCTGGGTCCTCAACGACCTGAATTGAGAAAGAGGGCGGCTTGGCCTTACACTGCTTGTTAAAATTCGCTAAATCTACTACCATGGAGGCCTTTTCGCCATGTTTGGGCACAACGCAACAACCAACCATTAGCCTGTGGATCCTGCTGACCTGGCTGTACTACTCCATCACGGATAAGCGCTGTGGTGGTCACAATGCACTCTCCACAATTTTGACGAATTCCTTGCAAATCCCGGCCCGCAATCTCCGAGAATTCGCTGGGTACCACGGTAGACCAAATAAATTCCGGGGCAACAATCGAAACCACATCCCCAATACAACGAACCATCACTTCAAGGGTCAAGAAAGTCACCACCGGTTTAGAAGATGTGGACTCCTTGGACACGCCTTCCCAAACCCGGGGCATTAACCCATCCAAGGCAACCAAAACCGCCTACAAAAAGTCCTGAACCTCAAAAACCCGGGCCACCTCATCGCCTTGTAAGATCAACAAAACAAACCAACTCTTTGCAACGGTAGCCGCAAGCCTTCGGAGGAGTGATACAGCCTTCGTTCAAGCACGAGTGATCGCTTAGGGCACGGCCTGGCTCCTGAAGGTAGTTCTGGGCGTGCAAATTTCGATGCCGCCGATCCTGCAGCCCCTGAAACAATAATGGAGGAGGGACTCAGAGATGAATCCGGTGGTCTAGGCCATGAGGCAACGGATACTGGGTTCGCATGTGCCCCCTGTCACAGGCGCATGGTCATTACCACTCAGTTCAGTGCTTTGCCCTACCGCGCTGCAGCACAGACCAGTTCAGTACAACTCCAAGTGGCTTTTGATTGTGCTTTGGCCCTGGCCATCTGTACATCTCGGCCAGCTCGCACCCACCACCCTCCCATAGTACCGGTTAGTTTCTAACCCTCGCTCTGCGGGTCTGACTCTCTCTGGCCCTTCGCTCTGTGGTTCTCTTCCTCCCATTCTCTCTCTCTCTCCGTGACTCGCCCGCTCTCTCTCTCTCATAAAGGGGTTTTCGGGATGTTCGGTGGGTCTCTATCCCCCCTGGGGTTCGAATCCTCCTCTACGGAATAGAAGAGTTGTGCGGTACCCACTGTACTACGATGAGATGCTTTCTTCGCCTTGCTTTCTTCGACTTGCTGCATTGCAGCGCAGACCAGTTCTGTACCACGCCAGGTGGTTGCTGATTGTGGTCTGGACTTGGCCATCCGTACATTTGGGTCGGCTCGCACCCACCACCCTCCCACAGTGCCGGGTAGTCTCTAACACTTGCTCTACGGGCCTCTCTCCCTCTCTCTCTCCCTCTCCTCACCTTCCCCAGGGGTTTATCTTGTGCCCTTGCCACATCTTACACCCCCCCGCTTGCTGTCCTATGTCCGGCACATCTCCGTTCGCATGGCGGTGTGCTTAGCAGCGTGTAGAGGAACCGTATAGCGTCTCCGGATACCCGGTCTGTTTGCCTGAAGAGCGTTCTTTGGAACAGCCTTAAGAGATTAGCTCGGCCTGTCAGCCACACATGCAGGCACTCTCCATTTCTGCTCACAGAGGAGGGCACCGCTCTGTGTCCCTCTGCCGTCGGACAGTGGAGGATCGCCTCCCATTGGAACGGATGCCACTTGCCTTCACTCTTGGGTCGCCACTGAACCTGCATGTTCATCAGAGCCTGGGTCTTCAGGGTCCAACTGATTTGGACCATCACCGAGTAGAGTTCCTGGTTGTTCATCAGCAATGGCTCTCCACGATTGTGCACAATTTCACAGTGCATCCTGGTGCTGTGTGGTTGGTACAGTCGGAGCCAGATCTGCTGATTGCGGGCCCAGGCCACAGTGGTCAGCTCGGCGTTGAAAGCTCTCAACCCTTCGTCCGCTATGGCGTCTAGCTGGCTCAGTGCTTGCATCTTGAAACGCTGGCGTTCTTGCTGGGGCTTGGGCTTCTTTGGGGCTGGATTAATTTGTGTGTAGGGGCCATGTCGATGTTGATGTGGTCCGTGCTTCTTGCATGTCCTTCCCGGCGGCATCACGCCTGGGAGCTCTTCCGCGACAGGACGCGGGGTTTGTGTTTGTGATCAACCGTTGCCGTTGCCAAGCCTTTTGGTGCCGTACTGCGCGACAGAACGCGGAGCTCACGTCAATATTCCCCTGCGTCAGAACGTAGATTTCGGGTGTTCCGGCATTTGCAGGTATAAAACCTGTGGAAATACCGCGATCAGGATGCGGGGATCACGGGCACAGGTGTTAGCGACCTTGTCCAGGGTTTCGGCTTTTCCTGAACTTCCGCCCCTTATGTTGTCGCCTTGTGTGACTCACATCCGTGCGCAAGGACAGTGATTTAGCTGCAGACACTTCTTCCACCCATCCTCACATTTGCATGTACCCTGCCCCTGTTTCCTCACTGCACTGACTGCACGAGTTGCGTGATTCGGTTCCGCGTGGTGCTGGTTCCCCGGAGGCTTCCCCTGTCAGTTCATCACTGTCCATGGGTACTATGCCCAGGGATGACGAGAGCGCTTTTGTGTCCTATGATTCGGACCTAGACCCTCCTCTCAACTCCCCCGTGGATTCTGACCCGGATGACAATTGTTGTGTGAGTTGCTGAGACCACAGCAGGCTAGAGCACATGCCTTCCATCGCCAATCCATTCGCCACCTCATTCCCCTGCACGTTGACATGTGCTGATACGTGCTCCCACCTGACTTCTCTTCCTAGCTTTGCCCTTTCGTGGAGTAGCATTTTCCAGAAGGGCACGTGCACTTGCACTTTGCCGGATGATGTCGTCCACCCTTTTGAATTCCAGTGCTCTGCCCTGCCGGTCGCTGCTAGCTGCAGATACTGTGAGTCGGTGATGATTGCCAATTTTGGCACCCAGAACCCCTATAGGGCTTCTAGTGCTGCCCAAAGCTCCGCTCCGTTGTTTGTTTGCTTGTGACGCGTCAGTACATAGCCGCAGAAACGCACTTCTGGCCCTTGCTCATCTTTTGTTGCGAATACGCCGAAGCCAACTGCCCTGCGCATGTCTTTGTGGCTCAATCTTTTTGAAGACCCGTCTGTGTATATAATCCTGTACCCTATCGCTACCAAATCTGCAATCAGGTCTTGTACACCTTGAAGCACTCCCGGGCCTAACTGCCTCGGGCGCTTGGGGCGTGATTCTGCTTCCCTTTGCCATTTGCATGTGTCGGCTCTCCCATCTTGCGTGAAACATTCCGTGTGCGTTTGCCACCACGCACTTAATCCCCCATTTATACGTACTTCCCCTTGTCGTTGCTGCACTCATGTATCCCGAGGTTGCTCCAGCGATTGCTTGAGACCTCTCCACTGTTCCCTGCGTTCTCCTGAGTAAAACCCAATCCATTCACATAGCTCCCGGAGCCAAGTTGTCAGATATGACGTGAACACTGGTGACGCTCCTGCCTTAACTTCACATCAGTATCGCCAGTGGGCACTTCTTGCCGACCACATTGCCCACCCTTGGTCCGTGCTTAGCAACCACTCTTGTTGGTCGGACTCCATCATATCCCGGACTCGAGACTTCCCGTCCCCGGTTTCCATTGGGCCATAATAGTGCTGTATAACCACCGCCGCCGCTTTGAACATGGAGCATTCGACCGCAGCGTGCTGGACCGACTCTTTCTGCGCGCATATCGGGCACTTGTCTGTGCCCGACCTGTTGCAGACCCTTTCATGTACCGTAAGTTTGTGCTACAACACTCTTTGCCCAAAGTGCTTCACCCTTGGCGGTAGCTGTGCGTTTGCCCAGTGCTCCCACACCTCAGGTGTTTGTGGATCGCGTACCACCGGTTGTGAGGTATAGAACTGTAGCAACCACGCCCTGGTCCAGCTTTGAACATGGACCGTGGGGGTATCGAACCCCCCTTTCGATGGGATTTTGTTTAGGAGCCGTCCGCCATGATTGTATACCCCCTTCCAGGTTCGAGGCAGTGCATTCAATAGTCTCACATCTTCTACAGATTCAAAGTGACGCCACGTCAGTACGCCCCGCCGGATCATCTTCATGTTGTACTAGGAGCAGTGGAACTCATTCCGGAAGTAGACAGAGTGCCACAACGGTAGCTGGTCCCGGTTTTTTGGGGGGGCCACCTGTGGGGCCACCCGCTGGATATATGAGTGCCCCTTCGCCGACCATCCCAGGAACGTCAGTCCCGAAGTTCGAACCATGCCCAGTTGGGGGTATATGGAAGGTTGTCTTTGGACGGTGTAAACCCAATTGACGCTGCCCATGCATAGAAGGCCTCCATTGCCTTGTTGGGATATTTGTGAGGCTTTCCCAAGAGACTGACGAACGGAGCCGCTGCTTGGTGCATGAGAAACAGCTCGGGCTCCGGCAACGCCAGTCCCCCTTGTAACCGTGGCCGCGAGAGGATTGGCGGAGTGATTCCCCAACTCTTGGTGCCCATGGCCACGTGGTAGACTAACTTCAGCTGTCTGATCACTGGGGCTGGGGCGCAGTATGCCTGTGATACCCAGGCCACCACTGGTGAAATCCATGATGTCAGCATGAAGGCGCGCTCGTCCCTCGACAATTGCACCGTGGACACCACCCTTGCCGGTGGTCCACTTTCTGAGTGTCTATTCGGTGTCTTTTTGTCCATGCTTGCCCAGGCCGCTGGGCCTTGACAAACTGCCGCCGACGCCACCACCCTGCCCCCTGACCGCATGAGTGTCCGGGACACCCAGGCCCGTCTGGCCGCACCAGGCAAGGAGGTCATCGTCCCTGCTGACGCCGGACAATTGGCGTGTCTGGCAGCCATCGAAGACGCCGACTACATCGTCCAGGACGAAATGGTGCTGAAGAGTGGAGTTAGAGAGGTTGCCTCCCTGTCGTTCGACCTCTTCAAGGACTGCGACTCGCTTGAAAAACTAGCTGCCGTCCTTTACGGCAGTCGCCCCACTGTTGTGCTCGTGGGGGAAATGACGGAATATGACAAAACTCAGGGTGCAATCAAGAGGCTGCTTACCGACTTGCCTATGCTGGGGCGTTTTGTCGCCATCCTGCTTGAGCCTGTCAGCGATGAAGATGATAAACCATCGTTTCTCAATCGAGCACTCGCCCTTAACTCCAACCTACCGTTCGGGTGTGAAAAGTTGCAAATGGCGGAAAGATCTCTCATGCACATACACACAAATGATCGATTTTATGTCTGGAGAGCAAGCAGCACAAGGGACTCAAGGAACATGTTGCCGCCTCCGTCCTACAAGCTTTTGCGACTTATGACACCCAGGGCTGAAGTCGATAAAGTGGTGTTCCATGAGTCAAATGTGCGGGACAACCAGTACGCCATCCAGGTCCAAAGTGACCTAATCAATGGTCTGTTGGGAGCTGTCGGCTTGAACGCTGATGAAGTCCACCTCCTTCCAGGAACAGACCCACGGAACTCAAAGTTGTTCTTCACAGAGCTGAAGGAGGAACAAGTGAATACGGTGGTCTCGCTGTTTGGATCCACGCCAAGGTTTCAGATTCAGCCGGTGGAATGGTATCGTGGGGCCAACTTGACGAACATGTCTGCTGTCTATGAGGTTTGCATAAAGAAGACACACAAGGAAACATGGTCGCCCATGCTGTATGCCTCAGTTCTTGCAATGTTCTGGACGGTCCCACGCGTCTTGCAATCGCAGTCACCAGTGAAAATCCATGTGTTGGGCCCAAGTGAGCTACTGCTTGGTCTCACAGAAACACGGGACTCGCTGATAAAGACCAGTTATCGTGAACTGCTCGCATCCGTTGGGGCTGTTTTCAAGGACCTAAAGACAGGGCAGTTCCTCGACGGAGACATCATCCCCAAGGCCTACTGTCCCGTCGACGTGGAAGAAGGAGCTCGTGGGCACAGGATACATCTTGGATGTGGCTCCCTGGTGGTACCTCTCGGATCTGACGGAAGCTCTTGCTCCCTCGGTATAATGCCGGTACATTGCGGACCGCGTCAGGTGGAGCGTTGGAGAAATGCGCACGGCCACATGGCGACTGACCGGGTGTGTCGCAACTGGTTGGGAAAGTCTACGTGTCGGATTCTGGAATGCCCCCAATGTTTGTGATTCCAAAGGCGGACTATGAGGCGCGAAAAAAGCGTATCACATGCCGCCCTAGGAATGCAGATGACGCCAAAACACGTAAACAACGTCTAATCACGGCGGGTGAAACCGCCAAGGCAATGGAAATTGGACGATCAAGTCGACAAGGTCTTCAGCTCTCTCAAAAGAAAACGAGACTTGAAGGAGGATGAGGCTTTGTCGTCTAATGGAGTGGCGGTGGTGCAAAAACCATGACGTCTGCATCAAGCATCCCTCTGAGCAACACGCTCACATTTTTATCCCCAAATGTCACTGGATTTCAAACGAAAGTAACCCTGAGGAAGCGAAAGCAAACTCGGATAGTGGCCTGAGGTGGAGTTCTTCGCCATCCAAGAGCCCCATTTCGTCACGGCGGAGGATCACCAAGCGGGCGCACGGTGCCTGTCGAAGTACGGGTACGGCCTGGACGGGCCACTCCATGAAGAAGGACGGGGAGGAGTGGCACTGGTGTGGAAAACATCCAAATGGACCTTACACGTTGTGCAGTTCCACTCCCCCAGGGGGCTGAAAGCCTCACTGTCGAGTGGTCCTCTGGAGATCACTCTAGTGGTGGTGCACTTCCACCACAAACACAGGCGGCGACAGTCGCAGTGGAAAGAAATCGCCAAAGAGTTGCATGGACCAAACCTAATTTTATGTGCTGATCACAATAGTTTAATAGTGCAACATCGGGACGCCTTTGCGCCCCCAGAGTTCGAATATGACACGTCTTTACGTGCCAGAGAGCAAGAGGTCGCAACCTTGGCGAATGCGGGCCTCCATGACGTTTATGTGGACATCCATCGTCCAACTTTGACAGATATCAAGGACAAAAGAGTCATTGTCTCCGACGGGCTCCACGTACAGCTACCCTCGGGAAGGAGAGCGACTCGATCCACAAAGACAACGCCGCATCGACCGAATCCATGTTACGTCGGAAATGCTAAGCCTAGCGACGAGTGTGTACCCCATGTTTGTTGCCACCTCAGACCACAAAGCGATCTTGGCCGAATTCACGCCCCCCTCCTTCGAAACATAGGGCACGACCCCAAGATTCTACTGTCCAGAGGCTATCATCCAGGACCCCGAGGCAATGGAAGAGCTGGAGGCCTCCCTCAAATCTATTACCTCAACTAAAGACCAATGGTGGGAAGACGCGCCGGGCTGCATCCAAAAAAAGACGGTTAGTTTTCAAAGAGAGCACAAAAATAAGAAGCAGTCATTCGAACTACAGGCGCTGCGGCTCTTACATGTTCCACGAGGGACTCAGTCACGCCAGCGGTGTACCAGTTCCTCTCATCACTGGGAACAACAGCAACAGAGGCAGCAAAAGCCTACACCCTCTTGGTTGGGGTGTATGAAAAAGCACAGCGTGACAGAACGGGCATGGAAACGCTCTCCAAACTCAAGGGGGTGATCGCGTCCGGGGAAACATCCGGGGATTCGAGAACGCCAAGAAATGAATTGTACAGGCTGATGAGAGAACTGCAGGAAAAAAAGAAACTCCAGCAGCTGGTGTCTCGGGCGGGCACTGCAGTACGCGGATCAAAGACAGTGGCCCAAGAGCTGGTTGAACACTGGGACCGAGTATCCACCCCAACGGGAGCAACAGAGGAAGACTGTGCGGCCTACCTCAAGGCGTTAGGAGTGGAAAAGCGGCCGCGCAAAGCGAGTCGACTACTATTCAAGCAACTTTTCCCTGACATAGTACATGAGGGTCTCAAGAGATTGAACAGCAACAGTGCTCCGGGGCTGCACGGTTTCTCGGCAAATTTCTTCAACAGATTCTCAGAAGTTTTTGAACCACAAATGGATGAGTCGCTGAAAAATTTTCTCAACACGGGTACCATGCCGGAGACATGGACATCGGGAGTGGTGACTATGACCCCCAAGACGAAGGGAATGCAAACTCCAAACTCGCTCCGACCAATCGCATTGCAAACGACACGACAGAAGTGGTTCACCAACATCCTCCTGATTGAGCTGGAGGATGTACTTCTCCACTGCATTCCGGCACAGCAAACGGGCTTTCTTCGTGACAGAAGTATCCTCCACATGTCTATGGATCGCGGCCTCTCTGAGATGGCTTGCAGGATGGAGCGGCGTTGTCACTGGACTTCAAAAATGCGTTCCCCACGATGTCACACTAGATGGTGGCGGCGGCACTCGGTCTAATGTGCATACGGTTCCTGTACATCCGGCTGATATGGCATGTTCTGCGTGCACCATACCTGTACTCCGTGGGCAAAGGATACGTCCCAGGGGTCTACCACCACCCGCGCCCGGGTACGCGCCAGGGGGACCCACTCTTCCCAGCGCTATTCTCCCTGGTGGCGTCCTTTGTAATCTTTCCACTACAAGACCTAGACCCAGGACTTACTGTCATGCTGTATGCGGATGACTTCATCATCTTTCTAGACAACCGGGCCAACCCACAGCTATCGAGGAAAAGATGGACACCGGTGTCCTGCTTTGGACCGTTTTCTGGAATGAAAGTCAACCTGAACAAAACGACAGCGATAGTTCCAAATTGTGGGGGACAAGCGTGGGCTGGGTGCTTTGGAGAGATTGGGGTGGACGTTAAAACCTTCGTCAAGTATCTTGGGGTACGCTTGGGGAAAATACGACACCATCAAGATGACCAGGGATGGGGGTTGACAATAGAACAAGCCTTTGCACCAGCACTTCAGGAAGCCTTTCGGTGCGGTGCTCTAGGGGAGAGGGGGGCTCCGCACTCCCTATCGTGGAACCCGCGGATGTTTGGATGGTCTTGTGTGAGTTGGTCGAGGTGGAGGAAGGCTTGTTTGAATGTGTACAGACCCTGGGCCGGAGGACCGTTGCTCCGCGGGGAGGTTCCGCATCCCACTGTGAGCTGTTGACTTCCAGATGGTCTCCTGCCCGCGACCTCTCGTAGCCGACGAATGGCACACTCGCGCTTTTCGTCAAGAACGCAGTGGTCAACCACAAATCGTGGGAAGAAGTCCTTCGCTAACGCCATCGCCAACTTGAAGCCCGACTGCGTGGGCCATGGAAGGCGCGTGACATCGTGAAAGATGAAATAATCTGGGGTCACCGCATACCAATGGGCCATGCGCACAATGATAAATCTCCCCCCACAGCGTAGAAAACGCCATGGCTGTTCCAACGCAAGAAGTGGGCACCCGCCCTTCGCCAACTGCGCCACCAGTAATCCGTATAGGGGATGCCTTAAAGAAGCCATGCAATCGCTTACTCGAGGCAGAAGGACCCCCCGCGAGGACCTCTGTCCCGAGAAGGTGTTGCGGAGCCATACAATCCGTTGGCGAGCACAGCGCCCAACTTGCCATGTGACCCAGCACTCACGCTTGACAACATAGTATGAAACAGAGTCATACCAGATGCTCCAAATGCCTGTCCACCGATGTATCGAGTGCGCAACTCTGACAAAACGCCTTCAGGGTCGCCAAAGTGTGCCACAAAAATGCAAAAGGTGGTCGGTAGAAAATGGCACGACATTGTATAGCACTCGAAGAGCACATTACGTTGTTAGACTTGCACACGCCAGATAAACCACAGTATTTTGCCACAATGGGTAGATAGTACAATTCATAGCAAATAAGCTTAGGCAATCAATATGGCACGGCGCTTCCGCTTTACTACCAATTCGTAAGAATTTTGAAGGAGTGCCCACCAAAAGCATAAAACAAAAGCGCTGTGCGGAGCGCCCTTCCAACAAAATCAAAGAAAAATGCCCACCAATTAGGCACAAAAACAACATTCCAAACGGCTCTTCTGTCAGCCGCGTTGGCCACCACTAGCGTTACAGGGTGTAGCAGCAGCAGTAGCTAAGTCTTGCAGATGACCGAGTCCACTACTATTGGTAGGACATGAAGGAGAGGCATCAGGCGCGCTCTTACCCGATGTCCCCTTGTCGGACATCTTATGTTTTCTACCCCTTGCGTGCAAGAACATCCAATGTATCCAGATCATCAGGAGTGTTGGTCACCTCTTCATCCTCGTAGTCGTTAGGCTCAATTACAAACAAGACACCACCCAGATCAATTGTTCGGAACGAGCTGTTCCAATCAATTATGTAAAATGTATGTATATTAATAACTTCCCCGGGCAAGTATTCACTTAATTGGGGCCTTTTTGTCTCAAAGGTACACCTAAACATGTGTCGTGGCCGTTTTAGACACGTTATAACAACAAGAAACCAAACTGTATATTCCTACGGTGTGATCTTTCTCATCAACGTTTCGACGCCTTGTGAAAACCACCAAACCGAAGCCATTGGAAGAGCACATCGGTAGTCTGCCTCATCGGTGAAGAAGTAATTGGTGACTTTCATGCGCAAGTTCCCTAGGATTGGGAAGACAAGGGCACGCTCAGCCAACTTGCGATGAGGACTAGGAGCGCCCTTCTCATAAGAAGCCAGTGGCATGCATTACCGGTACTCACATGCATCTCAGGCTCGGGATTGGCACACAAAGAATCACAAACTTGGGCGCTTGCAAGCTACATCAATTGGTGTATTCTTACACAAAGTACTGAAGTACACTCCAAAAGGGGGTGAAATTCACCCATGTAATCCCATTCAACTTGCACCATGATCCAACAAAGATAGTGGAAGAACAAAAAACTTAGGCAACATAGATAGATCGGCATATCGGTCAGACATGGCCCGTAAACATAAGAACGAACCCAATATGAACGGGACTCAAAACGCAATCGTAGATTGCATATCGCACCGAATGGTATGTTGCATACCCCATTGGGTACTCCTTTCGTATCACCAATACTCAGAAACACATGTCACCCGCAGCTACAGCCGGATGTGTGGCTTCATCAGTCTCATCAATGAAAGGGGCTTGATCTGCAACACGGAGCGTCAAAACTGCCACTTTTCTAGTGGTTGTCTGAATGGTGCTTTCAGAATGTCAGTGAGGGCTTGTCGCACTGGTAGCCACACCGCGCCTTTCCAAAGACGACATCCTTCCACTGCTGACCATGGGGGAAAAGGGCATTGCTGAAAACAAAGTCAGGCTACCATATCTAGTGCGATGGGTGAAGCACCTACAGTTTCATGAGTCTCCCCACTTCTATCAAGTGGTCGGCAACGGGGCTCGTGGAAATTGGAAATGAGCACCCTGCATGGCGATACAACAACCAATTGGCCATATTTTACCCGCAGTCCCAATGTCGGTCTCAACGTTGTGGCTGTAATGGCCGAAAAAAAAGAAGCATATGTGCAACTCAACGAATGAACGTTCAACCCACTGCAAGGAATGACACCCATTCACAGTGCATCCTTGAATTAAATTTGTCTCCCCAGTGGCACAATGCATTTGAACATGCACCCGGCGTCTCGTCGGCCAATGTGAAGAGTGGCTTCCACTCTGTCCACAAATTGTCCTTCAACAAAACACTGCCTACAAATGGCGAAAAGAAGAATACGTCTCTGTAGAGCGCACGGTCACCGAAATGTAGCAGATGACCGGTGTTAGTAGGGCCCTTGTGCCGACAATTGTTAAGTGGACGCTGAACACAGGTAGAGGAACACACAGCGTCGTGAGTTGACACTTGATGTGGCCACAATTGCGTAGCACTGTGATAACAACCTCGATCTCATCATACGACCGACCTGCGTGTACGACCTCCTTCAACGTGCAATCCACAGTCTGCTCCAACGTCATTTGTGACAAACGCCACTGGTGTGCATTGCTCTCGGCGGCGACAGCGTCTCTAAGTGATAACGGGGTACTTGTCTTCACAATGCCACCCACACCTCCATGCATCTAGCGTTGTAGCTCCCGTCGGGCCTCCACCAAATGCGTGATCCACTCAACGGCAACCGTAGTAATGTGTGGTGATGCAAACATGTAGAAAACCATACTAGTAGTAAGTTGAAATGAAAAATGTGCATAGTGACACGTAAAAAACAGCCAACGACGAAATACCGCCCCGCAAAGTGTGTCTACCTTGGTGACAATATTTAACGGCACACACTGGTGGCATGCAACCGTGGAAGTGGGAAATTACTCGGGGAGCGGCAGACTATGCATTGGAGTTGACTTTGGAGGGACGAGGTGCATGTTCGGGAAAGCCACTTGTTTCTAACCAGAGAAGGGTCACACCCGCGGACTTGGCCAAATTCACTGAATTCTATGGTTGTTGGGTCATTTTGCTGCAAGAAGGCCCAAAAGAGAACAAACAAACTCAAGAAGCAGTGGGTGCAAATGTGTAAATGCACACAATTTTGGGGTAGGTAAAAGAAATTAGTTGTCGGACTCAAAAGCAATGGAAGTAAATGACACATCTTCATCCAAACATTGAAATTGCACATCTGACACCGTAGGCCCACCTGACACGGTTATTGTGCATTGCCGGTCATGCCCATCATCATCTCCCTCGCAATCAAACAGTGTGTCACCCTTGTTAGCATGCATACCCATTAGTACTGGTACATCGACACTATTAACCACTGGTGGATGTGGGGGGCTATCACTAGATGACATGTGCGCACCATGGGCTCGTTTAGGAGCATACCGGGTAGGGAAAGGGTATTTTTTCTTAAAATAATCATGCTAGGCTTCAATTTGCGCCACATGTCTAAAGTAAATCGTACGACAAAAGTTCTCTAGTGCATTTGTTGTATGACTCGCTATGACGGCACCCACCAAGGCATGTAGTGGCTTCACGAAAATGGTTCAACATTGCCAACAGTAAAGGGCCTACCAGGGAAAACCATACCTATCAGGCCAATCATGTGAAACGGCCAGCTTTGGTATAGACTCCCATTTTACTAGGGCAGGTAACACCCGACCAACGTCACGAATATAGTGGCACAGGTGCTTTTCAACTACCATCACAACAGAAACCCGCAGTTTTGCATCTGATAGTGCCTTGTGATCTTGCCGCGGGGGGTTGTACAAGAAAAAACCAATGAAAAGCACCGCGGAACGATGCTGATTGGGCACAGAATTGGTGCACTCTTGCTGCAAATTGTGATAGGAGGGCCTCAAATGGTTCTTCACTGTGGGCCAGTGGCACAATTTTATTGCGTCTATCAGACCATATGAGGCAGGCGGTGACAAATGCCCGTAGGTAGTTGTTACCACCGGCCTCACCGTCTAACAATCCAAAAAGTACAAAGAAGACATGTCCAGTAATTCTCGGGTTGGGTGTGTTGGCAGGCAACCCTTACAACATTTGCAGTCGTGGGACAACGCTCCAAGAACAAACGTGTCTGAAACATTCTATGTCGAAAGCACTAGTAGTCCCTTGGCTGTGTTAGATAGACCTTCTAGAGCTGTGTCCGCCGAGCCATAGGGGTCTGCTCCATAGTGTCTATTTTTCGTTGTAAAGGTTGGTGCAACTTTGGAGCTAGGAGCATGAGGGACATGGCAAGGGGCAAACTTTTGGACACATCTTTGGAACGACCACATGTATTTTTGTTTGCAAGGAAGTGGAGTACCTGATCAAAGTGGTCCTGCTTTGCCATGCAGGGAGGTTAGCGGAGGCTGACGAGAATGTTACGAAACAAAGCGTCGTCCGGGGAAGCATAGGGGCTTTACTTCGAAATCACGTTTGGATGTGCGGGCACAAATGTGTCAACACTCTGTAGACCAGAGGAAAGGTACGTGCTGACAGGAAAAAACTTACGCTATACCACCTGGCAGGAACAATTGTAGGAGTGCCAAAGCGCATACAACGGAGGACAATATTGCAACTTCTGCACAAATTGGTATATGGAATATGTGGAACAATAGATAAAGTTGCAAACATTTTCATGTGCACAAACACGGTGAGGGGAGGGGGCAACGTTCCTAGAATTACAACATCATATGCTAAATCCATGCCGAACCATCCTAACTAGTATGGTCCGTACCCGCCAATGACAGGCGACCACTTGTACCCTTGGAACGGCAGTCTTTTTCATATCCATTGGACAAATGTCACCAAGAACTAACTGAGCATTCATCGTTGCGTGAATATGGCCTATCAATCTTTTACGGGTATTCACACACCAGAGGTCATTCAAGTAAGGACTTAGCAAGCCGAAGGGCACATGGGAAACCTGTGTAAGGTGCTAAGCAGGGCTGTAACAGCAATTTGGCAAATGTGGTGCAATTCAAAGACATATTTGCCTCATGAGGAGAAGGGACCCTACTGTTACGATAACGGCTGCATTGCCAAACAATGTGATGCGACGGTGACGGTGCGCGTAATTGATGGGCGGCAGTGATACTCCCTGGTGGGGAAATACTGGGCACATTGGAAATGCAAAATCTAGCATAGGACTACTTGCGCCTCTAGGCTCTAAAGATGCGCATAGACTCATTAGTGGTGCTTCGCTTCTGGCCAGTTTCCATTGCCGCTGCAACACACAATAAAGATCAAAGCCAACGTCACACAAGTGGCGAAACCAAGGGTTTAACCTAACCCCACTCTTGACGCCTACAACAACTTTTTTTTTTGCAATTGGTGTAAGACCATCATACCGGCCTAACCACGGGCGAAGCGTTTATGGGGAGCCAAAGTCCAAGGTACGCAAAGGGTGAACTCATCATACCGTCCCCCCACATCTCAAAGGTTAAATCTGGGTACGATCAAAACCTCATATTATACATATTAGACCATGGAATGCAATTGAACCAGCAGTAAAACTAGGGTGAGACACCTTCCATGCAACGAACATATGCATGTAACGGTAGACATGCATCAAACCACGTACCCAAGAGATGGGCAAGGTCAAAAACGGACGGAGACCTCGTTTACCCTTGCTAGTGATTGTGGCCATCTAGGCAATAATTCATAGATACTGAGATGTGGCCAAGGGGTAGGGGCGGGGTGGGTAGAACCGGAGAATCTTGGTCTACCGTGCACCGGTCTCCCCACCCAAGGGTATTCTTGTATGCTTGGGGCCCAGTCTGTAGGAGGAGACCTGACCTGACTGTGGTAATCGGGGTACTAAATCATAGCTACTGAGTTGTGACGAAGGAGCTGCTTGTTAGTGAGTAGTACCTCATGACCTTGGTCTACGATGCACCGGTCTTCCCACCCAATGACAAGGTGCCGTGTCCTTGGCACCGCGCATTCATGGAAGATGGTTCTTATACCAGGGTACGCCAGGGCGAGGACAAGCTACTGAGATGTGATGAGAAGGCACACTATCAACCGGTAGCACCTCAAGAACTCGGTCAACCGGGCATCAGTCTCCCCGGCCAAGGGCAAGGACGCGCGTGCTCGGCACCTAGTGTATAGCAAAACCTCCGGTTTATTCCCCATATAGGACCAAAAGGTGAGGTTGAATGCCAAAAGTGTTCAGATTGTCGACCATAGCCGTTTGTACTTAGGCTATGCGCTATGTGAATTCACAACACAAGACTAGGTCTCCTAGATGTGTGGTCTGCCGGGTCTACGGATACGACCTCGGACTTCGTCCACTCTCACCAAGGGGACCTCTGGACCACGTTTTCCCGACTCTCGGCAAGATTAGTCAACATTTTCTCCAAAAGGGGAGGATGTGAAACAGAGCAGAATGAAAATCACTAGTAATTGAGGGCAAGTCACATCAGAGGTCACTCACAACTGCCTGGTACTGACATGTTCACTGGGCAGGGATGTGAGACCTAGATGTCATGTCATGAATATGACGAATAGACTTTTCTACAAAAACTATGAACACTCATCCAAAATACAGCTTGGTTCCAATTGTGAGTGGTGGAGTAGGTGTTCATGATTGTTGAGATCGCGGTGAACAATGCTTAGCACTTGAGCATCTGTAAATGTGTCCCGTCTGTGTGTGTGGGACGCATTGTATAAGAAGTATAAGAAATGCATTGTACCGTCCATCCTGTAATGTGTGGGGCTTCTGGTGAGATCAATATCGAACTCGAAAAGAGTACATACGATGCAACTACAGCCTTGTGCGTCACTAGAGATTAAGAGTTCTATGAGCCATTGACTGTGTGTGCAGTTTCTCTGCAAATTTTGATGGATGGATGTCGGATGTTGGCATAGGTATTCAGCACAACAAATGTGGTTGCATTATGGTGGTACGGTTTGATTGCTTTAGATGCTCGCTGCGGTTTTTTGCGGAAGGGGAAGTGCACGGAACATAGGTCGAAGCTGGTGGACTTGAACCCAAGGAATGTGAAGATTTGAGCGACCATAATTCACCTATTCTGTGTTTTCTCAACGGCAACTCATTGTCGGTGCACCGTTTGAGCATCTATGACGTCCGCGAGATGTTACAAGTCACTATGAATGTTCGGTCGCTGCTTTTGTGGTGATGATCTTTTTTTTTCTGAAACACAATTCCATAGTCACTGCTGCAATGTCCTCAGAAGGCCAGCCAAATATACATTGTTTAACCCACATCCCTGAGGATTTGGTTAGTGGGTTGTCCGGCTGGGGTCATTGCGGTTGTGGGGCAGTGCAAAGAAAGTAAGTTATACTACATAGCGGACGTCACAGAAGTGGTCGCCCCATACTCCAGGCCCGGGGGCACTGGAAGGTCAATTGGGGGCACTGTCTGGGTGGGTTGCTGTCCAAGGGATTGTACCCGTCATGCAAAGACATACCGAGGTGTGACAGGGTGTGAAGAGCGAGGGCAAAGGAAGAAGGCATTCCACTCGCATGGTGTTGGCGTGGGGGTGTGTGGACCATGGGAGGGCCAACTTGCCAGTGGTTGGCGAGAAAATAGCAATCGTGTGGGGGTGAGAGAGGAACCTTTTGGATCTGGGCACGTGGGCAGAGCCATCACACCACGGGCATTGGGCGCAGCGTGCTCGTGGGAAGTTTCACTGAGGACAGGGGGGGGGAGGGGGGCGACAAGGGGTAGTTGCAGGGACTGGGCCAACGCTGGGCGGAAGACTGAAGTGGCATCAAAAAGCAAAACAACTGCAGTTTGTGTCGAAGCCGTCGCTGCTGTAGTGGAAAGTCCTATAAAGTATGAACAACGCCCTGATGGCGCGCGCATCCTTTAGTTTAGGTGGTAGCCCCACGATGGCGGTCGCTCACGTCGGGTCCCCAGACCTGTGAAGAGGAGGTGCGGCAGGGGGGGTCACCGCCAGTCTTCTGGGCGGAAGGGGCAGGGTCGACGGGAAGGAGGAGGGATTGCAGAGCACAGGGCTGAGTTAACGCTGTCCACGACCGTGCTCTGGAACTGACCGACGATTTTGCGGGCTGCCCTCAGGCCACCGGAATGCTGGGCGAGGTAGCGGTACACGGAGCGAGGTACTGCCAGGCGGGCAATGATCCTGAGGTCTCGTCGCACTGCTGTGGCTCGCCACGTGGCAACCAGGGCCGAAACAGACCAAGCACTAAGCCAGGCAGAGACGAGTGGGTGGGTGGGGGAGCAGTGCGCTAGCACTCCGTGCACACTGCGATTGTGGTGGGTGCCGCATGCGGCACATGGGGTTTTTTCATTCTCATCTCGCCAGAACGTTGCATAGTGGCTGAACCCTGCCCTAGACTGGATCCCAAAGAGCCACTTGTGCCAGGCCAGGCGCCGGTGGCCCAGTGGGCGCCATGAGATCGGGTGGAAATGCTCATTCTGGTGCGAGGGGATAAGGTCATGGGACCACACTTTGTGGGGGGGCAGGACGTGTTCACCTTGTCTGATGATATCCCAGGGGGAAGGGCGAAGCGCTGGGGGGGGGGGGGAGGGTGGTGCCCAGTTTGGCATAATAGTCGGAGGCCTCATTGAATTGCTGGCCAGTGTGGCCCTCTACCCAGTCAAGGTCCTGCTCCTTACTTCACAGGGATGCTCTGACTAGTTGTACCCAGTGGGCTTGACGGACTGGTCGTTTGTGTCCGGTGGACGACAGAATGGCCCCTTGACAGTCAAGCCGTAGGCGGTCTCCGGGGTCACCAAAATGTGACCCCAAGAGGACGCCAACCAGTTCCGCCTTATATGAGTTGGGGGCACCAGGCACCCTGCACACAGCCACGCTGCCATCACGAAGGACAGCGGGCGCACCTGACGTGGGGGGGTCACCCAGTTTGCTGCCATCGGTATAGACAGCGTCAGGGCGGTGCGGCGAGGGTACAATGTACACCCGCAGCCCAGCAACTGTAACAACCGAGGTAGCCTGGCGGTATATTTTGGGGGCGTCCCAAATGATAGGCAGCGGTGTGGGGGAGTCACCACTGGGGTTACCTAGCGTGGCAATCGCCGAGAGGAACATGCCATAGGGCGTGAACGAGCGCCGAACCGACCTGTCGAAGTCATGCAGCCGGAAATTGCGGTGCAAGGAGTCTAGTACCCGGGTCGGATGAAGGGTGGGGACATGAGACAGGCCAAGTCCGTGTTTGCGATGTGTGTACAGAGTTTTTTTGGCGACCAGGGGGGGCAGCCCAGTGATCCCCAACACGAATCGCTCAATAAGGGCACTCAGCTCCTGTAGCTGGGGCACGGACAGGGGCAAGCACTCAGTGCAAAAAAGGAGGCGGGGAACCACCATGGTGTTGACCAAGAGAACCCTGTCGAGTGTTTGTATGGGGTGCGCGTGCAATTCGTCCAGTTGTGCCTTCAGCTCATTGCGAACGAGGCAAAAAGCGTCACTCAACCTGAGGTAGGCCGGTATCGGGTGGCCCAGGTGCATTAAGTGCTTGGCTGCGGTGAAGCGGTATATCTGGGTATCTGCCCACGGCGGAAGGTCATCACACGGTTGACTGATCCACGGAGAGCCGGTTGTTGCCTGCACGGGCGATGAGGGATGATGATATTTGGGCAGGGCGGGTGGGGCGGGGGGCGGGCGGGCTACAGGGAGGGCTTCGCTTTTTATGATGTTGAGCTGACAACCAATAAGCGTCAGGGCTTCCTGAACAGTGGTGGCCACGTGCTGACTGCGTCCACGCAATGCAGGGGAGCTTATATCATCAACGTACGCGGAAAAGGGGATGCCGCGGACGTGTAATCGCAAGGGGATTTCAAAGACAATGACAAAAAGAAAGCACGACAATGGGCAGCCCTGTTTGACACCGTGTGTGGTCCCGAAGAATCACTCTGGGCACCCTCGGATGTAGGTCGCACCGTACTCCAGCGCCAGTGAAATTAAGCGCAGCAACCGGAGTGGTGTCCCGAACCTCTGAAGGGCCATGCTGATGAGTGCCTTAGGGGGGCTATCAAATGCGTGGTAGACATCAAAGGCCAGAATGGCTTCGATGTTGTCCATATGATCAATGTCATGCAGAAATGTTTGCTTGGCGTGGGCTGGGGAGGTACCTTGGCGGCCACCAAACTGCCTAGGGTGCAGTAGAGGGGGCAGGAGGGGGTACAGTGTACAGTATACCCACCGCATGAGCAGGCGGTAAATGGAGTTGCTCATTGCGATGGGTCGCCACCTGTCTGGGTCCTGCCACGACCCTTTGCCTTTGTACAGGCAGAGGGTTTCAGACACGAGCCAAGGGAGGGGTATATCACCTGTTTGGTAACACAGCGAGACGCAAGCATGCACAGTGGCAAATGTGGTAGCAGGGAGTATGGACGATAGGTACGGGGGTATGCCGTCCGGCCCTGGGGACTTTTTTCTGGCGGCTCGCGCGAGCGTACGCAAAGCATCATACGTGGGTGGTGGCGGGTCGTCTAATTGTGGGTACTGGGGTATATGCTGGCCGGCCTCTGTAGACCATGGGTTATTGCGTTGTAATATGCGTTGTATTTTACGTGAGGGTACCGGCAGTGTAGATTGGGCGGGGGGACTGAGCAGAGTATGCTTCACTTGCCGGTAAAAAATTTTGGAGCGCCGTTTGGCCTGCTTGGCGAGTTGGCGTACAACGGACGTCCAGTCGGTAATATCACAGCTGGACCGCGGGGGGTCAGGCTTGGCCTCATTGACGGTGTTCATTGCCGTGAGCATGTGGGCGCAAAGCGTAGCGTAGGTGGCCTCTACCTCAGAATACGTGTCAGGCACGGGTAGGCTAGCAGTAAGTTGTTCTATATGTCTCTGAAAACGCTGCACATCACGGCGGTTCCACTGGGCACACCGTGGGGGGGGCACATTGGGGGTCGACCAGGGGACAGTGTGTATAACAATGGGATCATGATCCTGGGCCCCATTTACGGAGGAAAAGTCGAGTACAGAGGCAGCAGTGGACTGGAATAGGGCGCAAAACGTGCGTGTCCCGTACCCCCTTTCAATATAACTTTTAGTGCCTCCGTAAGGTCGCACTCGGGTGTACGGTGTGCTGTGACAATGCGGCGCCAGTAAGTCAGAGAGGGCTCGGGACCGTTCCTTGGCTATAAGCTAGGGCCACAGGTTGGGGCGTAGGGCAGTCGTGTGACCGGACTGGGTGACGCCATTATAATCCCCCAGTAGGATGCAGTTGTCTTTAAGGAGAGTATCCAGAACTGGCTCGACAGTATGTTTGTCACGTATCGTATGCGGGCCGTAAAAAGAGGCGACGCGGACATGAGGGGATAAGGGGGAGTGGTGTAGGGACAACTGTACGGAGTGTGGTGATGATCTTACACACAATTCACGTTCACATATGTGGTGCGTCCAGGATTTTCCTGTTTCAAAATTCTTAGATGAATCTAAGTTCTACATTTGCGTGAATAGTGGTGTTTCAGCAATGTTCAGTTTGGATATGCTGGAATTGAGCACTTCTAGGCGCACCACCGTCAGCGATGGTGAATCAAGAAGTGAAGGATGTGGAGGAGGCCATCCTCCGATTTCACAATCAATTTTTGACTTCCATTGTATTTTGACTAAGGGTGGCAAAGGGATGCAATCATGGGCCTCAAGCACCTATCGATGTCCCACGTCGACGGGCCATGGCATACAATTTGGATGCCGTTCAGAAGGGGTCTTTTTCAACAGCTTTGCAATGCTTGCTGTTTTCGTACGATAGGCGTGCTGAAAAAAGAGGGTGAAACAAAGTAAAAAGTTGCCTATACTGAGGTGCTGTATTCTTTTGTGTATGAAAGGTTGTAATAGTAGGAACATGCAACACAAAGGCAGAACGCAAACGGCACTATGGGAGAATGAATCCGATCGAGCCACATCCATGCACCTGTGCTTGTCTTCGTGACAGTATACCAACAAGATGGACACCTCCTTCCCGCAACAACAATATTGTTCCGCAAGATCAGTTGATTTGTTGCAAATTCAATGTGCAAAGCGTTACCTTTTTGTTTTGCCTTTCTCCATACCACTTCTGCTGCATTATTCAAATGAACCGCTCCACAGAGCTCGTTTTGTATCTTGGAAGCTTTTTGTGGCTATTTTTTTAGTGTTGCTCCGGTGCTTTGGCTGTCAAATTTTGGTGAGACCACAATGGATAGGAACATTTCTTATATTTGAGGTACCGTATCTAGTTCCATTCCTCTTATGGTGTTGGCTGCAGTGCCGCTTTGTGTGTTTGCTTTTTGTATGAGTGTGCAACCACTGGCTTGTCCACATAGTAATGTTTCAAGTGAATGTGGTGTAATTGGTGCAGATTGTGGTTGTGTCTGTAAATCATAGCTTATTCAGAGATCTCTGATGCATTCCTCGTTGTTATTCATATGGTTTGTGTCATTCGCTCGGACTTTTACCTACTTTTACTTCCCGTTGTCGTCATTGCTTACCTCGTCTAATGCCTCAACAAAGTTCTTCTTTTGAATTCCCTAGGTTAGGCTACACCGTTTCTTTACTGGGCTCATGTTTATGATGAAGGAGTAGCCGCATACAATTAGCTTCTCATTACAACAACGCTTCGAAGAGCACTTTTTGTTGCAATTTGTGCTAATTTCACCATTAAAAGGGCCATTTATTTGCGTACTGCTTTGCCGGGCGCTTTTTACTTGTCTTGCCCAGTTTTGGTACTAATCTTCAGTTTGTGCTTCCCTGGTTCTTCTCAATGGATGCGACACCCTTTCGAGACTTCCTTGCGGAACAAGAGTACACCACTTGGTTTGAGATGCCGGTGTGCGGTTTTCGCGTTTTGGGCTTGGCAGTGAATGTCAATGAATTCCTCCGTGATATGCGGAACAACGCCCGTCATTGTTGTACAAGGGCAAAATCAAGGAAATGGTCATAGGCCTACAACCTGAGATGAGCAGAGACATCAAGGCTTCTTGCAAATGCTTGGTCGTCGCGCCCATCCATGCAAAACCTTGAGGACCATAGTTTCACTTTGGATGCATATTTTGGCCCTCTTCCGTACATCGAGCCATTGATCTCGATGATGCCTTTCACATGGAAATTTCATCAACAAAAGTTACAACCAGGGCAACGCCGGCCCCTAACGGCGTTCCCGAAAACTGGGGCCATGCAAAGTGCAAAATATATTGTTAAGGTACATGGGTAGGTGCGCTATTAAAGCTTTTGCTTGTCTTGACAATGGTTGCTTGTGCTAAGTAGGGCATTACCCTTTGCCCAACAATCCTTAGGCCCCGTTCCGTAAAGCGGCGTGGCATCCGCAAAAGGGCCCGCTGGGGAAGATGCCCGCTGCGTGCCATGTGTAGCATGCTCAAGCCCTCATGCTCCTAAGTCATGACTTCTGATGCGAGGCCATTGACGAGCAAGGAGCGCTAGGACACGTCCCTGACTGCGACCAGCACCAATGCTTTGTGTGAAGGGGAAGAAGCAGGAAGGGAACACGGGCAGCAAACAAAAGATGCCCGACAACTACCGCTGCACCATCACTTGCGCCTGTTGCGGGCACCCCAAACACTATGAGGATGAGTGCAAGATGGCCGCCAAGTGCAGCCGAGAGGGTAGTGCAAGACACACCACTTAACGAACTTCTCCCTTGGTGCTGGTGACACAAATGATGTTGGCATCCCGCAAAACAAGTCACACCAATCTCTAACCGCCATCAACGTGCACCACCGCGCCTTGGGGTGCTACAACGCAGTGTAGGGCCGTAGCTGAATTGCATTCCAACCCTTGAGAGCATCGTTCTAACAGTGACCATACAAAAGAGGATGACGTGAGGCATGAGGCAAGGACTTCATGCAGGTGCAAGAAAAACACGCTCGATAATACCCGTGATAACCCCTGCGATAACCGCTTACCGCGCGATAAACCCATGCAACAAACCCGCGATAACTGACTTAGTGCGCGCAAACCAACGCGATAACCAGTACAAAGAAACAATTAGAGTGCGATGAGAACCGTAGACCAGCCGTTAGTGCGCACTAACTAGATGGTATGTGTGCACTAGGCAACCTGAAACCAGGCTCAACAACCTCATGCCGCCACAATGGGGAGCAATGGGTTAGGCCTCTTGCACTACACAAGATGACACGCGATTGTTGACCCTCCATAGCAAAAGACAATGCAACACTCGGGCCTGTGGTGTTGTGTTGCAGACCAAACCTTGAACCTTAGAGGCCTTGTGCACACGTGTGCTTTTCTTTTCCCTCAAGGAGTGGTTAATCAACCCACCATTCTCCTCTCGAACACAATCCCTGGTGAAAGACCCCACACACACAATCAGTGCCATGGGTGCCCCATCCCTTAAATGGGCATGCAAGCCCATAACCTCACTCCCTTGGGGACGCGCAAGCCGAACGCTACACCATATGAGCCATGGGGGAGCATTTAGATTGCACTAGTCATTGAGGTGTGTAATTAAAGGGAGGAAGGAATCCTTGGTGCTCGAAGGGGTCAGATATCACTTCTCACCAACACAAAGTGGCAAATGTCCACTTGGGCCACATACCGCTCTTCCGCGCAAAACGCCATCAGGCACCCCTTTGAGCAAATCCAAGAATCATTCACTCGAACTCGTAATGCCAGTACCCTAACTCTAAATGTCCTGGGCACTATACATGCCAATGAATGTGGAGGTGAGGCTAAGACCTGGCCCCCGGCCACCCCCAGCCGTTGCTGTAGGTTATCCCTCTAGTTCCTCAAGGTCTCAACTTGTACCCTCAACCCTGCAGCTTCCACTGATGCCTTCAACCGCCCCTCCCACGACTCTTGCGATGCGAGCTACAACCCCTCCCTCTCTATACAGTCCTTGTGGGCCGCATCTTGAGCCGGTCGAGGACTCTTTTCGTATTGCCCTGGACCTTCTCACCCTTAGCAACAATAGACTTGCTTTTTGCTTGCCTGCTTTTGCTAACCCTAGAGACCTACGTTGAAACCAGTATGGCCAATTTTAATTTTTGAGCTATTAAAGGGGGTAAAAATTAACTTGGCAAACATTAACACGTTAACCCACACCGCTTAGCTTGTGCGCGTACCGCGCCCAATTGAAGTGTTTGTGTGCTCAAAGGGTACCCAACGAGTTGCTACAGGGGTTGCATAGTCCTATAGGTGGTTATGTAGCCCTAGACACCCCTCTCCAGTCCCCCCACTCACCCTACTCCCAACCTCCTTTTTCCCTTGAGTAGCTCTTGTTATGCCTTTCTCTCGGGACACGCTTCTCGACCTTAGTATGACGCTCACGCGTTTGAGTGGGTCCAAGTACTTGCGGGACCCTTGGCTCTCACAACACCTTGGTGAGTGGGTGGACACTTCCTCTTGGGCCGAGGCCCGGAGATACGAGGCCGCCGAGGTTGCCCAACTCCCGCTCATCCGCAACAAGCAAATAGAGGCCGTGAAGCAACATGCCACCGTCCTCTTCCTCGCACCTGAATTCATCGGGTTACTTATGGACTTGAATGTTCCCAAGGGCGGCTTCCGGCATGTGTCGGAGTTCATGACTCGACGGGGGCCACGTACACCACCGCAAGGGGACTCCCGTTCCCCCGCCCCATCCCTTCACGTGACCGCTTCATGGACACACGGGAGGAGTTGGTCAAGCCGCTCGCGCTAGATCGACCCGTGTCCGTGGCGGATCCCTCAACAAGTGGCCGCTCTTGGCCCATGCAATCGTGGGCCTGCTACATCCCATCGCGTCCACCCCCAGTGGACACCATCGATTGGAAGCGGCCGCTCACTTTCCTCCTCCATGGGGATGCTTACCCGTGCGCCAGTGGAAGTTAGACCCAACTTTCCATTGGGCTCCTCAACCCCGGTGCACGGGGCCGAACACCCGCCTACCTATGGGTGATTGGCATGGCCGTTTACGGAGATAAGGACATGGCCGCGCTAGCGACATTATGGTCCACAAACTTGAAGGTATACGGTCGTTATGTTTCGCTTTCGTTTTTGCAGTAGTTTCTTGAGGTTTATACTTCATATTTCGCAAAAATTAACGTCGACTGAAAAATTAATCTATTATTAACCTCGAAAAATTAGTTCAAAAATGAATTCCCTTTGGTTTGTAGGTGTTCAAGTCGGTCCACGACCGCAAGAACTTCTACAGCGGCACCAAGTGGGTTCCCGCTGAGTTGATCATCCGGGGTGACCAACCCTTCATGAGATGCCTCATTGGTGTCTCCGTATCGCCCATGGTGGGCTTAATTTACAATATGGGTGTGTGGAACAAGGTTGCGGCGGCGTGGGTGAAGGCCTGGGTCCGTCGCACATTGGAGGGGGAGGCGGTGGCCCGTTTGGCGGGCCTCAACTTCAAGAATGGGGGGTGCGTAGGAGACGTGCACCGCACGTTGTGGTGGAGGGGTGTTTGGAATTCCTATGCATCCTCCATTGTTGCATGGCCATGGGCCGCCTCCAAGTGGCCTTTATTGAGGCCCGCCTAGGGGAGCTTGCCAAGAACAATGCCGCGGCCGTGCAACGCGTGCTCTACCGGGCTGGCACCGGCGTCAGGTTGGGGGCCCCGGCTCCGCTTGACAGAGAGGAGGCACGGGCGTTGTTCCTCACTTGGGAGAAACTCGGGCCACTATTGGCATATGCCCCGAAGGACGATGAGTGGCAAGCGGTGGTTGCCATGCGGGACCTCCTCTGGGACTTGTACTCGGATACACCACCGTGCGCCGAACTACGCGCCGCAGAGGTCGCGCGCACGTACCACCTGCACTGTTGCAAGGCCGCCTGCCAATCAAACTACCTCTTCTAGTTGGAGGAGGATGTGACATTCGCGGTGGCTAATGCGGCGCGGCTTGGCGTCGGTTTGGGCGCGGTGTGAGCCGATGCTGTTGAGAGCCGTAACGCCATTCTCAAGCGGGCCTACAACAACCACACGGCCCGCGGGTGGGGAATGCCGGGTGCTACGGCATTAGAAAGGAGGCGGAGGTGGCTTTGCAAGGGTTAGAGTGGTGGTTTTTGAAAATTGACCTTGCGTTACAACACCATGGGGCACCACATTCGGCCCCATGCACTATGGCCAAACTCATGGCCACCCCAAAGCCCCCGGCGCTCCTCCTTTTTGTCCCCTCCTCTAGCTCTTGTTTTGCCACCTCATGGACGAAGACATGTTGAAGTCCCTCTTGGGGGACACGTTGAAAGCGCAAGAAGACCGCCAGGTATACTTGTTTTGCTTGTTGTTTGCTTTTGGTATTCGTTAATCTTTGGGCAGTTTTGATTAATTAGGTTAATATTATCGCCGGCGACTTTTAATATTTGATATATTAATTGACATTAGGTGGTGAAATATTAGCCTGCAAATACTATTTGTGAATATGACAAATTGATTCTTTTCGTTTTTTCTTTGTAGATGAGCCACATGGAGAAATGCCTGCAAGCCGTGGGAGCTCCAGCAGCTTCAACGGCTCCAGCTCCGGCTCCACCACCAGGACCACCACCAGCGAAAGCTCCCCTACCGAATCAAGGGGGAGCGGAGTCAAGCGGCAACTCCTCTGACCGACGGCGGGAGCGCAAGGAGAGGAAGAAGGAGAAGAAGGGAGAGAAGAGAAGAAGGAGAGAGAGCCAGGGTGACAGCCAGGCCATCCGGGGGCATGAGGCAACGGAAACTGGGTTCGCATACGCCCCCGTGTCACAGGCGCATGGTCATAACCACATTATTCAATGTCATGCTTGCTGCACTGCAGCGTAGACCAGTTCTGTACCACACCAGGTGGTTGCTGACTGTGCATTGGCTCTGCTCCTCTGAACAGTGAGGTCAGCTCGCACCCACCACCCACCCACAGTGCCGGTTAGACTCTGGACCTTGCCCTGCAGGTCGTGCCCCTGCCTTGCACTCATTCCTTGGCACGTAAGGACGTGTCGTAGTCGTGCCTCAGGGGCGCAAAGGCACATGTGTTGGTGTAAAGGCGTCTCAACATTTCAGCATGTGCTCCTGCTGTCAGGTGGTGTCTCAACAGATCATTGCTGTACCGTGTGTGGCGCCTACCTTTTTCGCTCGACACCATTCATGCGCATGCTGTCCACTTGTCTTTGCCCACTGGCTTCCAACTGCCTCACGTGGGCCGCACTTCCGCAGCCCCCGTCATGCTTCGGCTGTTCAACACGTGACGACGTGTCGAGCCCGTGGCTCAGGGGCGCTACGGCGCCTTGTTTTTTCATCACTTGACTGTTCCGTGCTGTCTTGGCGTCCCATACACCCTGGTCAGCTCGAACCCACCATCCTCCCTTTGCGCCGGTTAGCCCCCGTCTCTTGCTCTGAGGGTCTCTCTCCTACCCTCTCCCTCCAATTCTCTCTTGCTCTCTCCTGCTCTCTCCTTCCTGTTGCTCCTCTCTGTTCCTTTCCCACTGTGCTCTACCCTCTCACTCTCTCTTTCTCTCTTCCTCTCCCTCTCGCCCAAAAAAGGGGGTTCGGGTCGTTCGGTGCATCTCTATCCCCCCCGGGGTTCGAACCATCCTCTACGGGACAGAAGTGGTGTGGTGTATCCACTGGGCCACGACGATTGGGTATCTGCACCATGCGCTCCAATCTTTTTTCTCCTGTGCGTCACCCCCTGTCATGTGTATCTTCTTTCGCACGGGGGTGTGTTCAGCAGTGTGTAGAGGAACCGCACAGCGTCCCCGGGTACCGGGTCTGCCTGCCTGAAGAGCGTTCTTTGGAACAGCCGCAAGAGGTCCGCTCGGCCTGCCAGCCACACATGCATGCAATCTCCAGTTCTGCTCACCGAGGAGGGCACCGCTCTGTGTCCCTCTGCCGTCGGACAGTGGAGGATCGCCTCCCACTGGAACGGGTGCCACTTGCCTGCACTTTTGGGTCGCCACTGGACCTGCATGTTCGCCAGAGCCTGAGACTTCAGGGTCCAGTTGATCTGGACCATCACCGAGTAGAGCTCTTGATGGCTCATCAGCAATGGTTCCCCATGGTTGTCCACAATCTCACAATGCATCCTGGTATCATGTGGTCGGTCCAGTCGGAGCCAGATCTGCTGGTTGCGAGCCCAGGGCATTGTGGTCAGCTCTGCTTCTACTGCTTGCAGTGCTTCATTCGCAATGGCGTCCAGCTGACTCAGTGCTTGCACTTTGAAACGCCGGAGTTCTGGCCGAGGCTTGACCATCTTTGGGGTTGGCTGGATGTGTGCGTATGGGCCATACCGCTGCGGATATGATCCCTTCTCGTGCTGTATCCTACCAGACGGCATAACGCCTGGGTGCCGGTCCGCGACAGGACGCGGCGTTCAGCTGCTTGGTGGTCTCCTTTGTGTGCTGCTGCTTGCTGCGACAAAACACAGCTCGTGTGATGAAAAACTCTGCGTCAGAACACAGATTTCAGACATGCATTGTTGTGCTTGGAACCTGTGAAACGTCCGCACCATTGTGCAAGGGTTACTGGCTCCGTCATTATCGACCCTGTCCTGGGTTCCTGCGTTTCTTGAGCCTTCGCTTCTTGCGCTGCCGCCTGGTGTCACTCACATCAGTGCTGAAGGACAGTGTGTCCGCTGCTGAGAGTTCACTCAACAGCACTCCCTGGTGTGTGTGTCCTGTCCTCATTTCCTCACTTTCCGTACTGCTTGAGGAGTATGGTCCCATTTCATGTGGCGCTGGCTCCCCGGATGCTTCCCTTGTTAGTTCATCACTGTCCATGGGTACCATACCCAAGGATGACCAGAGTGCCCTGGCGCCCTCTGACTCTGATCCCGACCCTCCCCTCAAGCCTACCGTGGACTCTGACCCTGATGATGAATTTGGTGCAACATGCTGGGACCACAGTGGGCTTGAACACATGCCTTCCATGGCCAATCCATTTGCCACCTCATTTCCCTGCACGTTGACATGTGCTGGGACATGTTCCCACTTGACTTCTCTTCCCGGCGTCGCCATTTCCTGGAGCAGCATCTCCCAGACTGGGACGTGGACCTGCAGTTTTCCAGATGTTGTTGTCCATCCCTTTGACTTCCAGTGTTGGGCCCTGCCAGTCGCCCCCAGCTGCAGGTACTGCGAGTCTGTGAGGATTGCCAGTTTTGGCACCCGGAATCCCTGTAAGGCTTCTACGGCTGCCCAAAGCTCTGCTCCGTTATTTGTTTGCCTGTGATGTGTTGGTACGTAGCCGCAGAAGCGTACCTCTGATCCTTGATCGTCTTCCGCCGCGAACACGCCAAATCCCCCGGCCCTGCGCATGTCCTTGTGGGCCAGTCTTTTCGACGACCCGTCCATGTACACTATCCTGTAGCCCTTCGCCACCAGTTCTGCAATCAGATCTTGCACTCCTTGTAGCACTCCCGGGCATGCCTGCCTCGGGCGCTTCGAGCAGATTCCGTTGCCCTTTGCCAACTGTGATTGTTGGCTGATTTCTCTTGGGTGAAGCACTCCGTGTGTGTTTGCCACCATGCATTCACTCCCCCATGTACTTGCACTTCCCCTTGTCGCGGCTGCACTCCGGTATCTCGAAGTTGTTCCAGTGATTTTTGAAAGCCTTTCCATTGTTCCCTGCGCTCCCCTGTGTAAAATCCCACCCACTCACATAGCTCCCTTAGCCATGTTGTCAGGTATGCCGTGAACACCGGCGACGCTCGTGCCTTGACTTCGCATCGGTACCGCCAGTGGGCACTTCTTGCTGACCACATTGCCCAGCCTTGGTTCGTGTTCAGTAACCATTCCTGGTCGTCGGACTCCATCATGTCTCGAACTGTGGACGTCCCGTTATCAGTTTCCACCTGGCCATAGCAGTGCTATATAACCGCCGCCGCCGCTTTGAACATGGGGCATTCGACCATCGCGTGCTTAACCGTCTCCTTTTGTGAGAACACCGGGCACTTGTCAGTGCCTGACCTCTTGTAGACTCTTGCATGCACGGTCAATTTGTGGCACAGTGCCTTTTGCGCAAAGTCCCGAACCCTTGGCGGTAGCTGTGCCTGTGCCAACCGTTCCCATACCTCCGGTGTTTGCGGGTCACGGACCCCTGGCTGAGAGGCGTAAAACTGAAGCAGCCATGCCGTGGTCCAGTTTTGGGTGTGGACTGCGGGGGTATCAAACCCCCCTTGTGATGGGACTTTGTTGAGGAGTCGTCCGCCATGATTGTAAACCCCTTTGCATGTCCGAGGCAGTGCATTGAACAATCTTGCGTCCTCCAGGGATTGGAATTGACCCTACGTCAGCACCCCCTGCCGGATCAGTTTCGTGTGGTAGCAGGAGCAGATGAACTCTTTTCGGAAATACACCGAGTGCCACAACAGCAGGCGTTCCCGGTTTGCCGGGGGGGCCACCTGCGGGGCTACTCGCTAAATGCTGGAATGTGCCTTTGCCGACCATCCCAAGAACGTTAGATCAGCCGTTCGGACCATGTCCAGTTGAATATATGGAAGGTTGTCCTGGGATGGTGTGAACCCTATGGTTGTTGCCCATGCATAGAAGGTCTCCACTGCCTTGTCACGAAATTTGTGAGGCTCTCCCAACAGGCTGACGAACGGAGCCGCTGCGTGGTGCATGAGAAATAGCTCTGGTTCTGGTAGTGCCAGTCCCCCTTGCGTTCTTGGCCGTGAAAGGATTGGCAGGGTGATTCCCCAGCTGTTGGTACCCATAGTTACGTGGTACACCAATTTCAGTTGTCTGATCACCGAGACTGGGGCGTAGTATGCTTTGGATACCCATGCCACACCGGCAGGATCCATGATGTCAGCATGAATGCACGTTCGTTATTGACAGTTGCAGCCTGGATACCACCCTAGCGCGACGGAAGGCCTCTTGCAGTGCCGGTGCGAAAGCCTGCTCTATGGTCAGCCCCCATCCTTGGTCATCCTGTTGGTGTCGAATATTCCCCAACCGTATAACCAGATACTTGACGAAGTTTTTGACGTCCACTCCAATGTCCCGAAAGCACCTCGCCCACTCCATTCCCCCACAGTTGCGAACTATCGCTGCCGTTTTGCTCAGGTTGACCTTCAACCCCGAAAACTGTCCAAAACGAGACACCACTTCCCATACCCTCTTCAACAGTTGTGGGTTGGCTCGTCCATCCAAGAAGATGATGAGGTCGTCTGCATACATCATGACAGTCAGCATTGGACCCAGGTCTTGTAGTGGGAAAATCACAAAAGATGCAACCAGGGAGAACAGCGCCGGGGAGAGTGGATCCCCCTGGCGCGTGCCTGCCCTCGGGTGGTGGTAGACACCTGGGAGGTATCCTTTTCCAACGGAGTAAAGATACGGTGCACGTAAAAGATGTAGTATCAGACGGATATACAGGAATGGTATGCACATTAGACCCAGTGCCGCCGACACCATCTCGTGAGACATCGTGGGGAAAGCATTTCTGAAATCTACTGATAAACCGCTCCTTCACTTAAGCCATCCCAGAGTGCCCGTGACCCATAGACATGCTGGAGTATGCTTCTGTGGCGAAGGAAACCTGTTTGCTGTGACGGGATGCAATGAAGGAGTACATCCTCTAACTGGATCAGGAGGATGTTGGTGAGCCACTTCTGCCTTGTAGTTTGCAGTGCAATTGGTCGGAGCGAGTCTGGTGTCTGCATCACCTTCGTCTTGGGGATCATTGTCACCACTCCCGAGGTCCGTGTCTCCGGCATTTTGCCCACGTCGAGGAAGCGTTTTAGTGAGTCATACATTTGTGGTTCGAAGATGCCCGAGAACCTCTTGAAGAATTTTGCCGAGAAACCATCCAATCCAGGGGAACTGTTGCTGTTCAGCCTCTTTAGGCCTTCATGAACTATGTCCGGGGATAGTTGCTTGAAAAGGAGTCGACCTGCCTTGCGCAACCGTTGTTCCACCCCTAACGACTTCAGATAGGCCACACAATCTTCTTCCGTGGATCCCGTTGGGGTGGACACTTTGTCCCAATGGTCCACCAGCTCTTTTGCCACCGCCTTTGCTCCCCGTATCGCCGAGCCTGTTCTGGATACCAGCTGCTGAAGTTTCTTTCGCTCCTGCAACTCCCGCATTAACCGATACAATTCGTTCCTTTGCGTTCTCACATCCCCTGAAGTTTCCCCCGTCGTGATCACCCCCTTGAGCTTGGAGAGTGTTTCCATGCCCGTTCTGTCACGCTGAGCCTTTTCATACACCCCCACCGGGAGGGTGTAGGTTGTTGCGGCATCTGTTGCTGCAATCCCAAGTGATGAAAGAAATTGGTAGACCGCTGGTGCGACACAGTCTCTCTTGGAGCCACGCAGGAACCGTAGGGCTTGTAGCTCAACCGACTGCTTTTTGTTTTTATGTTCCGCTTGATGGCTGACCGCCTTCTTTTGAATGCAGCTCAGCGCCTCTTCCCACCATTGATCTCCTGTTGACTTGATAGACTTGAGAGAGGTCTCCAGATCCTCCATTGCCTCCGGGTCTTGAAGGATGGTCTCTGGGCAGTAGACTCTGGGAACTGTGTCCTCTGTGTCGAAGGACGGGGGTGTGAATTCAGCGAGGATTGCCTTGTGGTCCGAGTTGGCAGCAAACATGGGGTACACGCTGGTCGCCAGGCTCAGCAAGTCGAATGTCGTGTGGATGCGGTCAATACGGCGTAGCCTCTGCGGGTCGACTCGCTCTCCTTCTGGAGGGTAGCCGTATGTGAAGCCCGTCGGACACGATGCTTCCTTGTCCTTGATGTCCGTCAGGGTTGGACAATGGATGTCTACCCAAAGATCCTGCAGACCGGCTTTCGCCAAGGTTGTCACCACCTGGTCTTTGGCACGTAAGGACGTGTCATGCTCAAACTCTGGCGGCGTGAAGGCGTCCCTATGTTTTTCAACTAAACTATTGTGATCAGCACATAAAATCAGGTTCGGTCCATGTAACTCCTTGGCGATGTCTTTGCGAATGTCGACGCGTGTGCTTGTGGTGGAAGTGGACCACAACTATGGTGATCTCCAGTGGACCACTCGACAGTGAGGCTTTAAGCGCCCTGGGAGACAAGAACTTCATTGATTGCAGTGCCAACTTGGATGTTTTCCACGCCACTGCCACTCCTCCCCTTCCTTCTTCATGAAGTGGTCCGTCCAGGCCATACCCGTACTTTGATAAGCAGTGCATGCCCGCTTGACGATCCTCCAGCGTGACGAAGTGGGGCTCTTGGATGGCGAAGAAGTCCACCTCCAGGGACCGCAGCAGTGACCCTAGGGCCACTATGCGCTTTTGCTTACGCTTTCTCATGGTTATTTTCGTTTGAAACCCATTGATATTTTGGGACAATACTCTGAGCGTGCTGCTCAGAGGGATGCTTGATGCCGACGTCATCGCGCTGCTCCATTGGACGACGAAGCCTCATCTTCCTTCAAGTCCCGCTTGCGTTTGAGGGAGGTGATGACCTTGTCGACTTGGTCATCCAACTCCATGGCCTTGGCCATTTCTCCCGCCGTGATTAGGCCTTGCGTGCGCGTCTTTGAATCGTCTGTGTTTCTGGGCCGATTCGCCTTTTCCACGCCTCATAATCAGCCTCGGAAATCACAAACATCGGAGGCATCCCGGAATCTGACAAGTAGACCTTTCCAATCAGCTGCGTCACACTTTCCCCGGTCAATCGCCATGTGGCAGTGCGCATCTCCCCAACACTCCATCTGACGCGGTCTGCGATGTACCGGCAGTGTACTGAAGGAGCAAGGGCCTCAGTCAGGTCCGAGAGATACCACCACCGTGCCACATCCAGAATGTACACTGTGCCCACAAGGTCCTTCTTCCATGTCGAGGGGACTGTGGGCTTGGAGATGATATCCCTGTCGAGGAACTGTCCTATCCTCAGGTCCTTGAAGACGGCCCGGATGGCAGCCACCTGTTCACGGTACGTTGTCCTCAACAGTGAGTGCCCAGTTTCCGTGAGAACCAGCAGCAGTTTGCTAGGCCCCAGCACGTGGATTTTCACTGGCGATTGTGCGTGCAGAACGCCCGGGATTGTCCAAAACATTGCAAGAACTGAGGCATACAGCATGGGAGACCATGTTTCCTTGTGCGTCTTCTTGATCCATACCTCATAGACAGCAGACATGTTGGTCAGGTTGGCACCACGATACCATTCCACTGGCTGGATCTGGAACCTTGGCTTGGATCCGAACTGTGATACCACAGTATTCACCTGTTCCTCATTTAGCTCCGTGGAGAACAGCTTTGAGTTTCGTGGGTATGTCCCCGGTGGGAGGTGGACTTCATCAGAGTTCAGGCCAATAGACCCCAACAGCCCATTGACTAGGTCATTGTGGACCTGCACAGCGTATTGGTTATCCCGCACATCTGGCTCGTGGAACACCACCTTGTCAACTTCTGCCCCAGGCGTCATAAGCCGCAGAAGCTTATACGTTGGGGGCGGAGATAGGCTCCTGGAATCCCTTGTGCTGCTTGCAATCCAGACATCAAATCGATCATGTGTGCGCATGTGCATGAGGGACCTGTCCGCCATTTGCAGCTTTTCGCAACCGAAAGGCAAGTTTTAGTTGAGGGCGAGTGACCGATTGAGGAATGATGGCCTGTCATCATCATCGCTGACGGGTTCAAGCAGGATTGCAACAAAGCGGCCCAGCATGGGCAAGTCAGCAAGCAGTCTATCAATTGCATGTTGGATTTTGTCATATTCAGTCATTTCCCCACGAGCACAACGTTGGGGCGACTTGCGTAAAGGACGGCAGCAAGTTTTTGAGACGAGTCGCAGTCCTTGAAGAGGTCGTACGACAGGGAGGCAGCCTCTGGAACTCCAATCTTCAGCACCACTTCGTCCTGAATGATATAATCTGCGTCATCGATGGCTGCCAAACACGCCAATTGACCGGCGTCGGCAGGAACGATGACCTCGTCGCCTGGCGTGGCCAGACGGGCCTAGGTGTTCCGGACACTCATGCGGTCAGGGGACAAGGAGGTGGCGTCGGCGGCAGTTTGTCAAGGCCCAGCGACCCGGGCAAGCATGGACAAAAAGACACCGAAAAAAAATAGACACTCAGAAAGTGGGGGGGGGGGGCAAGGCGGACGAAAGTGGGGAGATGGTGGTAGACGAGGGGGGGGGTAGGGTGTTGGGAGGGGGGGGGCGTGGTGGAGCCCCCGCTCCCCCCCCAACTAACCCTCCCCTAGTGGCTCCTAAAAGCCTTGGGGCCCATTTCTACGGCCACACGCAAGGTTGCATTGGTGCCGTGGTCGGCATGGCCCTCCAAGAGGGCTGCCCTTGTTCGCGCGCACGTCGCACGCACATGTGACTCTTGAGTGGGTCTTTCGCCGCCTTGTGCGGTGCCAAATTCGCCAGCACGGGGAAAACAAAAGCACCTGGTGGCGGGACACCGAGCGAGGGCGCGCCTGAACTTGGCGCCCTCTCCCCGTCGGCCCCTCAGCCTAGTGCCGAGGGCATCAGCGTCGGGTCGCTGAGCTCGTTCAACTTGTGCGGCGAACCGTGAGGTGTGCTGTTCGGGACCGCACATTTCCGCGTGACCCTCCAGCATTGGGTCACGCTCGGATGCTGCCGCCAGTGGCGGCGGGGGAAGGAGGTCCACTGCGGTCCGGTGGACTACTGTGCTGGCCCCAGCACGCCCCGTGTATGACCCCGTCGTCCAGCACTAGTACGAGGGGTTGGGGGGCGGCACGTGGGAGACCGCCAGCACGTTCGCTAAGGCGGCCGTCGCTGCCGCAACCGCCCCCCCCACGCCCGCCGAATTCATGGCGGATCCTTTGGAGGCCGCGGCGGCCTCCACATACTTTCGGATAGCAATGGCAGTTGTCCAGGCGCAACGAGCGCTCATTGGTTTTGAGGTATGTGTGCTTGTTTGTTGGGTAATATTTCGACTTTTTTCTTTTATGTTTTGAGGTTAATATTTAATTTCTAAATCGGCGGCGCAATGATATATAACTAAGAGTAAATATTAACTTCGAAAAATTAAAAAAATTGTCATAAAAATTAACTCTTGTCCTACCTCGTGGCGGACAAAGAAACCCCATTACAACCCCACCCCTGACCTACCCCAACAATTGTGGTAGCCCGAAACGGGGTCTCAAGAGGTGTAACCGACAGGTGGTACCACCTGTGGTACTAGTTCTATACTGGCATTCGAGCCAGTAATGAATACTTGAAGGGATTGGAAAGGTATTTGGTGTGTTGTTGTGTGCTTGTAGGGATTTTTGGGGAGGGTTAATAATTTGGAAAATGGATTATTTTTGAAAGGTTAATATCGACGTCGCTGACGCTTCAATTTTCAATGCTTCAAACATTTCATTATTTTTTCAACTGAAAAATTAAAACCGAGGACCTTTTTACTTTTTTTGCATAGAAGCAGGTGAGACCCTCCGCAGCCGCCGGCTGAAAATGACACCCGATCCCGTAAGGCACCCGTCTCCCCTCACCCCTTCTCCCGTCTAAACCCCTCACCCCCCCCAAGGGTTGACTTCGGGTTCACACATTAATTTTTGAGCCAAATAGTAAACATATTGGGTTTAAAATAGGTCTCTAGGGAAGAGCTACTTCATTTCCGGTGACGACCGGTGGCTCAACAAGAGTTGATAAAGCCTCTTTCACCTGGTGGGAACCGGGGGCTGCGCCTGCACGTTGCGTACATCTGCCAGTGTGGGGATAGTGGCAGGGCCTCCGATTCTCCTAGAGGGGGTGGCCCTAACCTCCTCTAGTTCCTACTCTTCCTGCCAGGAACTGTGTTGCCGCTTCACGAGCCTCCCCCTTAACGGCGATATTCGTGCCCCCATTGTTGTGTGGCATCTCTAATAATTTGGGAGTCGGGGGTTCAACACGTTCAACGTGCACAATATGTGACCCGCTGTGCAGCTTGTACCATAGTTCCCTCCCAAGATACACATTTGTTCCTCTTGCACAAAGCAAAGCCGCAAGTGGAAGTAATTCTTCGTATGCGAGGGAGTGATGGGACAAAACGGTAGAGAAACAAAATCACAAACTCCCCCTCCACCGTTGGCGTCCAATTGTCTAGCGGCTTGTCCGCCCTCACAAAAACGTACGTGGGGACGGTGATGTTTGTCTTCCTCTGCCAGCCCACGTCCTTCTCCGAGATAGTAACCTTTTGGTACCATCATATGCTTCCCTACCTACATGCCTCACCCCTTCGCTCTGTCCACCTCCACACTCCCCCGTCCTCCAGCCCCCATCCCAACTCCACAAGGGCCGCCACGGGGTTCAGAGCCCTTGTGACCGGGCCTGCGTCAACCTCGGTGGGCTCCTTTGTAAACAACCTTGGCAGCTAAACATGGTGACTTGTGAGAGAGGAGAGAATGCTCAAAAAAGCCGATGACTCCCGCGATGGCTCCTGCGATAACTAGGTAGTGCTTGTCAAACCCCCTTGATAACCGGACGATAAATCCCTTTGTGCGCGATAACACGGACAAGAGACTACCCCATTCGGGGGGCAGGCATAGTCTTCTAAGAGTCTTCAGGAACATAGATTGGGCCGTCAGGGAGTTCTGTTCCTCCCACAGTAATACGGTCCAGCAAACGCCGCTAATAGGCGTGTTCCCCTGTAGAACCCCATTCCGGGGTACACACACCACTCTCATTGCTTCGAGGACAATCTTGGTCATCACCTTAGCAAGTTGGAAGAACGGGGTGAAGCTGGTCACAAGCTACCCTAGAATATTGCCCTTAAGGGATCATTATATGACCCGATATATGTGGGACTATTGTATTTTACATTCCATTTGTTTGCTAGGGACGTAGGATCTGATATAGATAAGGCAACCTTGGATCCTTCGTCTTTATAAGAAATATTGGATGCTAGGTTGAATATCACATGTGTGCATATCAAGTATTGCTAGGGCTATTTGCACCTTGGAGAGCCGCGGTGAGTCCTTGAGGGGTATAGACACTTCCATGATTCACGGCAGGGGTTGTACTGCCATCTACAAGAGCTGCGGTAAAACCTGGAGGGGTGTACACCCCTCCAAGACTCACCGCAGCGGGCCTACAGAACATCTACAGAGCCTAAAGTAAATCGTTGAGGGGTGTAGAACCGTCAATGATTTGACCCACGGGGTGTACACACATCTACAAGGGATGCAGGGAATCCTTGAGGGGCGTACACCCCTCAGGGGTTCACTGCAGGGTAGGTACCCCCATGAACAAGGGATGCGGTAAATCTTTGAGGGGTGTAGGGCGTTAATTATTCACCAAACGGGTTGTACACCCATCTACAGAGGCCGCGATGAATCCTTAACAGGTGTATACCCCTCCGTGATTCACTGCATGCGGTCTACAAGGGCTGCGGTGAATCCTTGAGGGGTGTACAGCACTCGTGATTCACCGCAGAAGGTATAGACCTATCTACAAGGCCTGTGGTGAATCCTTGAGGTGTGTAGACCCCTCAGCGATTCACCGCAGGGGGTGTACACCCATATGCAAGAGCTGGGGTGAAACCTTCAGGGGTGTGCACCCCTCCGTGATTCACTGCAAGGGGTCTAGACCCATCCAAAGGGGCTGTGGTGAATCCTTGAGTGGTGTAGTCCCCTCAATGATTCACTGCAGGGGGTGCACACCCATCTACGGGGGCTGCGATGGATCCTTGAGGGGTGTAGACCCTTCAATGATTCACCGTACGGGGTGTGCACCAATCTACAAGGGCTGTGGTGCATCTTTGAAGGGCGTAGAACCTATAATGATTCACTGTAGGGAGTGTACACTCATTCCCAAGGGCCGCGGTGAATGCTTGAAGGGTGTGGACCCCTTAATGACTCACCGCAGGGCATGTACCCCAATTCACACCGTAGGGGGTGTTCACCCATCGACAAGGGCTGCGGTGAATCCTTGAAGGGTGAAGACCCCTGAATGATTCACCAGAGGGGGCCTACACCCATCTACAAGGGCTGTGGTGAATCCTTGAGGGCTGTGCACCCATCCATGATTCACCGTAGAGGGTCTACACTATTCACAGAAATTGCAGTGAATCCTTGAGGGGTGCACAACCCGCCACGATTCACGCAGGGGGTCTACACCCATCCACAAGGGCAGCGATAAATCGTTGAGGGGTGTAGACCCGTCAACGATTCACCGCAAAGGGTGAAACCCATCTACAAGTGCTCCGGTCAATCCTTGTGGGGTGTACACCTCTCCGTGATTCACCACACGGGGTCTACACCTATCTACAAGGGCAGCGGTGAATGCTCGAGGGGTGTAGACCCTCAACCATTCACCGCAAGGGCTTTACGCCCATCTACCAGGGCTGTTGTGAATCCTCAAAGGGTGTAGAACATGCAATGAGTCACCGCAAGGAGTGTACACTCAACTCATCGGGCTGCGGTGAATCCTTGAGGTGTGTAGACCCCTCCATAATTCATTGCAGGGGATGTACACCAATCTACGGGAGCAGCGGTAAATCCTTGAGGGGTGTACACCCCTCCATGATGCACCGCAGCGGGCCTACACCCATCTACAAGGGTAGCGGTGAATCCTTGAGGGGTGTCCGTCCCTCAAAGCTTCACTGCAGGGGTTGTACAGCCATCTACAGGAGGTGCCGTGAATCGTTGAGGCGTGTAGAGCCCTCCATGATTCGCTTGAGAGGTTGTGTTGTGCACCCATCTAAAGGAGCTACGGTGAATCGTTGAGGGGTGTAGACCCGTCAATCATTCACCGCACGGGGTGTACACCAATCTACAAGGGCTGCAGTGAATCCTTGAGGGGTGTAAACACGCCCCTAATTCACCAAAGGGGGTCTACACGGATCCACAAAGGCTCCGGTGAATCTTGGAGGGGCGTAGACCCCTCCATGATTCACCACAATGGGCCTACACCCATGTACAAGGGCTGAGGTGAATCTTTGAGGGGTGTAGGTCCGTCAATGATTCACCGCACGGGGTGTTACTCATCTACAACAGCTGCGGTGAATCCTTGAGGAATGTACAGCCCTCCGTGATTCACTGCAGGGGGTCTGCACCCATCTACAAGGACTGCGGTGCCTCTAGAAGGGGTGTAGACCCCTCAACAATTCGCTATAGGCACTGTACACCCATCCACAGGGAGTGCGATGAATCCTTGAGGACTGTACACCCCTCCGTGATTCACCGCAGGGGTTGTACACCCATCTACAGGGGCTACGGGGAAACCTTGAGGGGTTTACACCACTCCAAGATTCACCGCACGGGGCCTACACCGATCTACAAGGCTGCAGTACATCGTTCAGGGGTGTAAACCCCTCGACGATGCACCGCAGGGCGTGTACACCCATGTGCAAGAGCTGTGGTGAATCCTTGAGGGGTGTACACCCCTCCGTCATTCACCGCAAGGCATCTACACGCATCTACAAGGGCTGTGGTTAATCCTTGAAGGGTGTAGATCCTTCCATGGTTCAGCGCAGGGGTTGTACACCCATCTATAGGAGCTGCAGTGAATCCTTGAGGGGTGTACACCACTCCATGATTCACCGCAGCGGGCCTACACCCATCTACAAGGCCTGATATAAATCGTTGAGGGGTGTAGAACCATCAATGATGCAACGGAGGGAGTGTACACCCATCTACAAGGGCCGCGGCGGATGCTTGAGGGGTCTACACCCCTCAATGATTCACCACAGGGGGTCTACACCCATCTACAGGGGCTGCGGTGAATCCGTGAGGGGTGTATATCCCTGAGGGATTCATCACAGGGTACCTACACCCACACACAAGGGATGCGGTAAATCTTTGAGGGGTGTAGGGCTGTCAATGATTCACCGCACGGGTTGTACACCCATCTGCAAGAGCTAGGGTGAACCCTTGACGGGTGTATACCCCTCCGTGATTCACTGCAGGGGGTTTAGACCCATGTATAAAAGCGGCGGTGAATCTGTGAGCGGTGTAGACCCCTCAACAATTCACTGTAGCAGCTGTACACCCATCTACAGGGGCTGCAGTCCATCCCTGAGGTGTGTACACCGCCCCTTGATTCACCGCAGAGGGTCGACACCCATGCACCAGGGCTCGGGTAAAACATTCAGGAGTGTAGACCACTCAATGATAGAGCGCACAGGGTGTAGACACATCTACAAGGGCTGCGGTGAATCCTTGAGGGTCATACACCCCTTCGTTATTCACCGCAGGGGGTCTACACCCATGCCCAAGGGCCGAGGTAAATTGTTGAGGGGTGACCCCTCAATGATACACGGCAGGGGGTGTACACCCATGTACAACAGTGGGGGTGAATCCTTGAGGGGTGTAGGGCACCCCGTGTACACCGGTGCCGCCATGTGCGCACGCGCCGTGCGCATTTCGTAAAATCCCACAACAACCCCGAGACAGCCCTTGTCTTCACAACAACCCCCCTGTCTTGGTTCAGCTGTCTTACGACACCCCCCTGTCTTGACACTTGTCGCGAACCCCTGTCCTAAGACAGCCCCCTGTCTCGGCACCTGTCCCACAGCCCTGTCGCAAAGCACCATTTGGGTTTTCATTCATCTCCTTAGGCCTTTCATCGTCCGATGCGTCGCTTCTTGTCCTTTGTGTCATGCAATGCATGCCACATCTGTAAGCCGACGTCAAGAGCATCAAGCTGCAGTACGTGGGTGAATGCCCGTGCACTAAAATAGGGCCGCGACCTAGAAATGAGTGGCGGATGTCCATTTTGAACTCCACGTTCCGCCGTTCCGTGGGGATGCTAGAAAAAATATAAAAATTGCGGTACTTAGCCGCAAACCACCCAGAATGGACACATGTCCAATATACCCACACTGTGGGTTCCCATTGCAACGCACGCCAATCATTGGCAAACTGCCCCACGGCCCGCTTATACGACTCCACCTCCTTATTGGTCAAACCAATCTCGTTCGACCAACACTTTTCCATATACCACAAACTAAGGAGCATGCGCTGGATCACGGCATGCAGGGGGATGCTTGTCCCGCCTACAACCACACGCTCTTGAGGCCCCACATGCTGTTCAATAAGCTGCACAACTTTGGCGTGGTTCGCCTGATCTGGGGCAAACCACCTTCCCCCCGCTAGATCAAAGTTACCGTCCTTAGTGGGCCGCGGTGCGTCCCTGATTTCGGACGGGATGTGGGCGGCTGCTTGCATCACGGATTGAACTACATTCCGCAGCAAAGGGACCAGGGCACGGGCTTGTGAAATCCGACCATCCGAGCATAACCTTTTGAAAATTGCATTTACTATTCCACAACAGCAATGTACCATGTCCCCAACACGACGTGTTGGGGGTATGGAACGGAGGAAAGCCCCCCATCGGATGGAAATATTAAAATCACTAGAGCGGAGGTTGTCACCTCCAAAGTCCTCAAATGCGAGGTCACAATGCCAACAACGGCATTTGAGTTTCGTGTGCCCAGCGCACATCCCTTTCCCATCTCCCGTTAAAAAACATTCCACCTCAGCGGTCACGGTGGGGGTGGCAATCCCTTTGCGTTGTAGCTCAGCCACCTGGGCATCTACTTGCCCCAGTTTGTCGTCTAGACGCAAGGGGTCGGCATCATCAGTTCCATCGAATGTAAACCACGTGGACCACAAACTAGGCCTCCCCGCGCTGCGTGTACGATCCGCTAAGTCCATGTATACGTCCCCACGTGTGGCACTTGCCCTCCAAAAAGGGGTGGCATCCACACAAATGACAATACGAAACTTCGGAGGTACGCGGCCTTGGTGTTGTTGCACGTAGTGCAACTTCACGCGTTGCTCCACCACGTCCAGGAGGTTGAAGAGGGCCCCGCAACGAGCCCGTCCCACACTGGGCTTGAACACCAGCGGCTTCGACCGGTAGGGGATGAGGGCTTGGCGCACCCGTCGTAGGGTGGCCCTCCTACATGTCCTCGGGAGTTTGTCCAAATTGCGGACGGAAATTTTCATCCTTCGGAACCGGCCCACCCACAACACTCTGTCAAGTTGCTTCATGGCAAACCCCCGAACTTGTGGTAAAGGAGCCGTGTAACCATGGGAAAGACTTGTCACTTCCTCTGCCGAAAGACCAGGCACGTCCTCAAGGTACAGATCCTGATGAGGGGGCTTCACTGCGACGGTCTCCCATTGAAACTTGTTGTGGGCCGCCCTGGCCTCTTGTCGTACCTCGTCGATGATGTCGATTGATTCTTGCGCGAGAACGTATGACCAGCGTCGATCGCCGTCCTCCCCATGTGCCTCCAGCGGTGTGGTGCAGTCTGCCCCCTTGACACGGTCGTCGGACACGCCAATCAGGAGTGGTGGTGGTAGGGAGGGGATGGTGATGGGGTTGTTGTTGTGCGTCACCTATAGCTTAGCGGACGTTGTTCTTGGCCCATGTTCACTCCATTGGTGAGGGGAGTCGCTTCGGAGGGAGTACACGGGGCTTGACAAGCTTGGATCCTTCTCCATGGACAGGCAAAGGTGGTGCTGCAAAGGTCCTTGGCATGATGTGTTTTTCCGAGAGGCCCCCTGGGGGGCATCTGCTCGGAGGTCCAAGCACCCGTCGTCATCCAGGTTCTCAAGGTACACCGTCTCCTGGCGGCCATCCACATCCACGCTAGCTTGGGCATACTCAAATAAGTGCTCCAGGTCTTCCCCACTGGGCCGTACCACCACCACCTGCAGATCTGGGTTCCCTTCGAGAATGTCGTGGAGGACGTCACTGAAGCACCCAAGGGGTTCGCTTGGCGGTGACCGCAGGCAACATCTTGACATCCGCCATTGCACCATCACATGCACCTACATACTCTCCCTTGCGAGGATGTACTGCGTGGGCATTTTGGTGGCATGGACCACTGCTGCCCCCGTCTTGGCCCCCACACTGCCAATCCGGCCGTTGGCAAGGTTGTCCACTTTTGGCATTGCAAAGAGGACACAAGTGCTAATACAAGACAGGTGCCGTAGACAAGTTTCAAGACAGGGGGCTGTCCGAAGATAGGGGGTGCAGACAGGCTTCAAGACAGGCGGCTGTCGTAAGACAGGTGGCACAAAACAGGGGGGCTGTCGTCCGACAGACCCCCTGTCTTGTGCAAAGACACGGGCTGTCGTGAAAAAGAAAAGTGGGCCAAAACGCAAGCGCACAACACAACCACTTGTATATTCCGGCTAATTTCACGATCCTGACAGCACAGAAACCCCAAGAAAATGCACAGGTGCGGGGTGTGGAGTGCCAAAAATGTGCTACGACAGGGGGGGGCTGTCGGCCTCATCCTGTCTGGCCGCACCTCATACAACGGCTGTGGTGAATTATTGACAGGTGCACACCCCTCCGTGATTCATTGCACAGGGTCTACTCCCATGTACAAGGGCTGCGGTGAATCCGTGAGGGGTGTAGACACCTGAACAATTCATTGCAGGAGCTGTACAGCCATCTACAAGGGCCGCGGTGAATCTGTGAGGGGTGTACAACCCTCCGTGATTCACCGTAGGGCGCCTAGACCCCTCTACAAGGGCTGCGGTGTTCCGTGAGGGGTGTAGACCCCTCAACAATTCACTGTAAGGGTTGTACACCCATCTAAAATGGCCGCGGTGAATCCTTGACAGGTGTACACCGCTCCGTGATTCACCGTAGGGGGCCTAGACCCTTCTACAAGGGCTGCGGTGAATCCGTGAGGGGTGTAGACCGCTGAACGATTCACTGTAGGGGTTGTACACCCATCTACAATGGCTGCGGTGAATCCTTGACGGGTGTACACCCCCTCCGTGATTCACCACACACGGTCTAGACCCATCTACAAGGGCTGCAGTGAATCCTTCAGGGGTGTAGACCCCTCAATGATTCACGACATGGCTTGTACACCCATCTATAGGGGTTGCTGTGAATGCTTGGGGAGTTTACACCACTCCATGATTCACTGCAGGGGGCCTACATCCATCGACAAGGCCCGTGGTACAACGTTCAGGGGTGTAGACCCCTCAAGGATTCACCACAGCTCTTGCAAAAGGGTGTACACCCCTCCGTGATTCACCACACGTGGTCTACACCCATCTAAAGGGGCTGCGGTGAATGCTTGAGGGGTGCAGCTCCCCTCAACGATTCACGACATGGGGTGTGCACCCATCTACAAGGGCTCCGCTAAATCCTTGAAGGGTGTAGAACCTGAATGATTCACCGCAGGGAGTGTACATTCATTGCCATGGGCTGCGGTGAATCCTTGAGGTGTGTAGACCCCTCAATGATTCACCGCACGGGATTTACGCCAATTCACAGGGGTTGCGGTAATTCCTTGAGGGGTGTCCACCCCTCAAGGATTCACCGCAGGGGGTGACCACACATCCACAAGGGCTGCGGTGAATCTTTGAGGGGTGCAGATCCGTCAATGATTCACCGCAGGGGGTGTACAGCCATTCACAGGGGTTGCGGTGAGTCCTTGAAGGTGTACACCCGGCAACCATTCACGCAGGGGGTGTACACTTATATATAAGGGCTTCGGTGAATACTGGAAAGGTGTAGACCCCTCAAAGATTCACCGCAGGGGGTCTACACCCATTCATAGGTGCCGCGGCAGGCCTGTCCACAGCCTTGGACACAACCCTTCATGTTTGGAATCATCTTGTGACCTTGTGCTACTTGGCCTGCTTTGCATACTCTATTTTACCTCTAGAAAACCATTTTGTTGGCAAAAAACAGCAGGCAAGGAACCAGCAAAGCAAAAACAACACTAAACATTCAAGTTTGAAAACCTCCATCACTGGAATACTTCTTTTTCTACACTACAACTTTGGGAGATCCAAATGAAGCCACGCAATGATCCAAGCAGGAGACGAAAAAAGAAATGAGGGTCTGTGTGATGTAGTCATCAATCCCGATTTTCTTCCGTCCTACCTCAGCCATGTAAGGCAACCTTTTTCTACATTTCATGCGTCCGGATATACCTACATTTCATTTTGGTCCCCGTAGATGGTGGTTGCTTTGATCGCTATCTTCACGTACATACATCGGTCAGGCAAAGAGCATTTACTCTACCTCGTTAAGTCCGCGAAGCCTCGCACACTCATGCTGCGACAAATCTTCATTATTAAGTTAAGAATGCAAAATAGTGGACACTACAACGTTCACACAGCGGATACAAACATTTCCATAACTTGCTACACTTCGTGTTTTCCTTACGTGGTGCATTACATTCGCTAGATACATTTTCCACCAAACGAATCCATGGTCGCTTTCCCTTAAGCAATCTTTTCCGGTGCTGAAAATACGTCTCGTATGTGCAAGCAGTGCGCGAGGCCTCGCGCACTCATTTGCGTGAAAAAAATGTTTGCCACACCTGTGCGAAACTTTGGTTCCGCGAAAACCCCGTAAAAACTACTTCTACAGAACCACCAATTCTTGGCCTTTAATGTTACAGCCAAGAAAACTTTTTCCGGGTTCTGCGGGATACTGCCCCATGGGTCCTTTTGCAGTTCGGAAAAAACGATGCAGCTCAGGCGGCCTGTGGTCCTTCCTCTCTTAATCAGCTTTTGGCCGGACTGACAGTGCAATATTCACCAGGCAAGTGTGTAAGCACGGCTTCCCACTGTCTCATCGTATTTCATTCGCAAATTTTTAGAAAAATCTGTCATGCAAGCAGTTTCCTAGTGGTCATCTAAACCCAAAATTGTTCTTTTGGCACCGAAATGCAACACCCTATGGCACACGGGCACAGTCTACCACAGGATTGGTGATTTGTAAGTGGAAGTGATCTTGTCTATTGCTTGGTAAACCTTTCCACGGCGTCACTGTTACAAAACATTGCCACAGCACTAGCCCTGAAAGCAGGATTCTTTGTTTGCTTATTTTTGGCATCACTGAGCCTTGCCAACCTGAAGGAATGTTCCACAAGCGCTGCATTCATTGAAAACCATATGTATGGTGCAACTGCAACATATATAAATGATCCACATGCTTGCCAAAATGTATCAATGGTGTGATGATTATGAGCTACCTGTGCTAACCGTGCCAACTGTGCTAACCGTGCTCACCGTGTATCCCTCTGCCACTATGAGGCCAATAGTGCTTTGACCTTCTCTTTCTTATACCTCAAATCATCATCATCATCAGGGCTGAGTTCCATTCCAAGCAAGTCCGAAACTGATGACCATGGAGCATCCATGTAACAACCATTGCGGGGATCAAACACCCTGGGACATCTGTAAATTGGCACTGGCCGTGCACGGTTGTCAATTTTCTGTTGCAGTATGGCCAGACCAGCATTGTAGGCTGCCTTAGGCTGCCCGAACAATGTCTAAAACCTTTTAAGAGCTGTTGCTTCCTCTACATGAGGATGGTATTGCCCAGAATCAACTTTGGTTTGCATTTTTGGATACCATTTGCCGATGCACTTAGCAAAAACAGGTGCAACTGGCCCCCCTCCCTCGGAAAGGTTCAGGACAGTGGCCAACAGAGAAATCTCCTCAATTGCTCTGAAGGGAACTGATTGGTGTTACTGGACATGACTGTGGGTCTGTTTACAAATAAAACAGATGCACAGATACCCAGAGAGCTGGGACACTGAAGTATCCCAGCTGTCAGCCGAATAATTCGCTTAATCTGATGCACATGCAAAAAACAGCAACCTGAACAAGTGGGCAGGATAAATTGGGACAATCCCAGAGACCCAGTGAATCAGCAGAACAAAGCAGCAAAATCCCCATAATCCCTGATTCCTGCAATTACGAAATATTTGTAAATATTCGTAAATATTTGGAATAACTGGTTGTCCTCTGATTCCTAAAACTTCGTACATATTGGTAAATATTCATGCACAGATGGGCGGTAAACCCTGACTAGGGCAGCTGCCTTCATGGCCATGGGTGGCAGCACCCGAAGTCTGCAGTCCTGGGTCCGCTGGAAGGCCCCCACAAAAACCAAACATTACGCTGCAATCACACAGCCGGATGGAGTATGCAAGCTACCCTGCCCCTCCCATTACCCAACCAACCAACGCAAGTTTGACAAGATGTATGACCACCATAGGGTTACCGCCCATAAAATGTGACCCAAAGACGCCTACCGCTTTAACCCAAAGCCATACCCCCCCCCCCCCTGCAATCAAAGCGTACCAAACCCAGTCCAGCCTCCCCCCCCAGAGCCCCCATTCGAGATGACCCCAAGAAACTCCCAGCCGAGAGCACACCCCAGTGACTTAAGCAGTCTCCCAACTACCCAGCACCCCCCCCCCCCTCCTCTTTGCAGCAGCAACCACATCCACACAAAGGGGCGAACCCAGAAGGGCCCATCCGCAATGCCGTCGGCCCCCCACAGGGAATGCTGCTGCCTGGGGCACTTGCGGTGCCTGCATCGGGTCAACTTGTGGCACAGAGTAGTCCTGGGCCACTTGTGGCACCATGCCTGCCTGCGGTGCTGCGAACACCACCGAATGGGCGGCCGCCACCAAGCTTCCTAAAACCCAGCTGCTTAGCCCCGTTGTACTCCCATGGACTACGACGTAAGGGCCCGTTGTCGCCAGTGCTGCCCCGCCGGCCTCTGGTGGCCCAATTGGCTGTATGTTGCCTTCCCCCGGTGCCCTGCGACACTGTAAATAATCCAACCCTTCAAGGTTCTTGGGCTCACAACTACAAAGGGAGATGTGGATGCATGGCCCCAGCAAGTGTACACACAACACTATCACATACACCATTCTGTGTATCCCGTACATCCGCGGATCGGGTCAGGGGTCCCGCCCAAGGGAAGGGTCAGCAAATACCTCATCAGGTCCTAGCAAGCGTGGGCAAGCGTCGCCGAATGTTGCAGCAAGCACGGGCAAACGTCACCCTGTTTGGGGAGTTGACAAGTGTTACCTCGTAGCTAGGGCTGTGGACTCGTGTGCCAATGGTGGAAGCGGAGGCAAATAAACACCAACGAACACTGACGGACAGATCACACAATCAAGAGCGACGCCAAACGCAATGGGTTAAAGGTCAGCAAAAGGTTTGAATCCGCAGGCAGTTGCCATCTGCTGTTGCATCCAAGGGATGTCAGCATTGGCGGTACAATCACCCTGCGGTCCCATTGGGACTGCACTACACTGCCTCGCTCCCACATCGGACTGCACTCAACCCCTTCCTTCCACATCGGACTGCACAACTCCCTTCTATCCACACCGGCCTTCCGCCCACAGTTGGGATGATGTGTCAATGCCGGCAACAATCACAACTGCAGGAAGACCAGCTGATTCACCAATATCAGGAAGAAATTGCCACCAATGCAACCACTCGCAGTTGTGTAAATGGCAAAGTCGTGAAAAAAAAACAGGACTGACCCAGAGCACTGCAGGCTGGCAAAGCGGTGGTGAGAGCACCGGGGTGAACGACGCATGAAGGATAGGGGGCAGCCTACCACACGACTATCAGGTGCATAGGACAGGTAACAGTGTGCAAAGCATTGACGACAGCCAATGGTTCTTGGCCTTGGGACCGGCAGCGGCTTTAGCCCTGCCCCCCTGGCCTTGTACACATGGCCTCAGGAGGACGGGGCGGGGGGAGGGTAGCAGTTGTATGAGACTGGCACAGCGCCCCCCCCCCCCCCTGAGCCCTTGTGGTCTCAGAAAGGAGTGTTTCCCGACCACAATTGGAGGCAGACAGCCGATAAGACAGCGCTTAACTGATGTTCACTGGCACTTCACCGACCAGGAATGGCCAGCAACCGCCGGCAGTTGACCACCAGTCATTGGCGGTTGGCGACTCATGAGCAATGTGCGTTGGCTGACGACTCGCTGGTCATGGGGTCGGCAGCGTTCCCCCCACCCCAAAGATAAAGAGGACAGGTCCTTCAAAACGGTCCTCTTGAAAAAGGAAATGATGTTTTGTTATTTACCTCACGCCCTTTCCCAAGGTTAGCCCCTCGGCCACATGGCAGTACCGTGGTTGGGTCTAGCCAACCCCTTTCCCTACGTTCGGGGACGTCGGTTCCGAGTCCGAGTGCATGGAATGCACGGAACCAGGTGAGACGCTGGCCTCCGTCGCGTCCGGGTCGGGGTTCCGGCCATCGGACAGCCCCAACCGCTCCATTACGACGGTCGGGGGCTCATCAGGCACTGCCATTGCGATGGAAGAGTCCAGGTGCACCGCCGACTCCTGGGGCTTGGGGGCCCCTGGATCTGCGTCGCCAGGCATGCCAAGGATACGGGCACGGAGCTGCTCCAACATTGCAGGGTCAAAGCCGTAGACGATGGCGTTGCCCAGACCCTGGCAGTTGCCGAGGACATACTGCAGAGATAGAAGCAAAGGATGTGGTGAAGTGAGGTGAGGTGAGGCTGTCCAGCGAACCATAACCATCATCGTCGTCGTCGTCATGGTCATCATCATCATTACTAGAGCGGACGCAGAGCGACCCTATAAAGTCCACCTGATCCTCCACCTTCTTCTCCTCCTCCTCCTCATTTTCTGCCCCTTTGCATTCTTGCCAAGGCCCCACCGGCAAGATGTTTTCAGAGCCCAACAAGCTTTCGCAGGAATGTGAAGCAAACACCCTGTCTCAGCCGTGGGATTTGAACCCTGGACACCAGCTGTTGCACTTGTACCGTTTTAGGTGAGTTCGGGTGTGTGTTCCCTTTTGCATGAAAGCTGAGCTGCATGACGTCTGAGGCAAAGGGGGGGGTCGTAGGAATTGAGTGCATGGGAGGTGCGCCTCATCAAGGCCCTCGGGTCGTAATACTGAGTTCATGAGTAGTTACGACTATTATGACAAGTACTGCGAAGCAAGTACTTTCTCCAACACACCCTTGCAAATCAGACCCATTGTTTTTTCATGTTGACAGGCATTGCATCCTTTGCTCGCTTGGTTTGGCAAACGGACCTAGTGATGGCTCTCGTTTGAGAAAAAGGTCAAAAGTGGTCATTTGCAGCCTGTTGTTGGCCTGGTTGTCCTAAAAGGTCACGATGGTAGCTGCTGCAGCAAGCTGGCGCTTCCAAATGGAGCCTGTGTTCCGCTTCAACAATGATTTGGCCATAAAAGCAATGTAAGTGGGCAATGAAGGAGCTACATTCCATGCCATGGCTTCATGCCACGGTCGTTGAAGTCGTCAAAGGGGGAATGTTTGCCCGGCGCGCGCCCGGCGCGCTACCTTTCTATTAACTATCCCGACCTCGGCCCGAGATTTACCCTCTGATGGAGAAGGCCCCCCAAATAGACCATGATCGACTGCGCACCTTCCCTACAAAGCACGCTGCACAATTGGACAATAGCTGTGAATTCAACAGCTCCAAATGTCATTTGTATTGTACTTAACAAACAGTACTTTGCCTTTACCTTTCTCATAGATTTCGCTATGGCAATGAGTCCCCAAGCCGCAAGCGGTTTGGACGGCGTTTCTGCCTCACGTCACAAGAACGAAGCACAAACTCAGTATTCGCTACATCACCCCTGCCTTCTCGGGGTCCCCATGGTGGGGAGAAATCAACCTAGTAAGGAGTGGATGTGGTGGAAACGAGCAAAAAATGGGAAAAAATTGGTGAAACTGGGTGAGAATCCAAATATACCATATCCCGAATGTGAAAGAAGCATCAAAATACCTGTTGTCAAACAACAATAATGCCCATAGTATCACAAAGTATGGGGTTCTAGGACGGCTAGATGTCCAAATAGTTGCACTGCGCTTGGTGCACCCACTAAAGGGTCACCGGTGGGGCACGGGTCAAAAAAGATGCCCGGCGCGTGCCTGACGCGCGGCCGGCGCGCTAACGCTCCCCCAAAAACAGCTGGTTTGGTCCCGTTTTTAGGCAAGTAATGCTGAAAGTCCGAGACAATCAACAACATGCCGCCCCCGCCCACCCACCCACTGCCGCATGTGCCCACACTCCACTCCCCAAGGCCATCAGGCAATCCAATCATACCACAAACTGCGAGGTTCAACCAGAAGCGCAGCAAATTGCAGGTGACAGTTTTGCTCTGTTGCTGACCATATGCCTCCAACCGACCGCCTTGTCTCTTCAGCCCCAAACCCCATTTCCCAACGTCCTTCCCACCTCCCAAGGGGGAATCCTTGCACGGTGTGTGCACTGCACGCTTCTTCTCGACTAGATCCCACCTGAAGAGCCCCCAGGCACGCCCCTTCCAAACGGCCTTAAAATTAGGCGACCCCGACTACCCTAGCCTTGGGGGTGCAAAGCAGCCGAGGGGTGTAAAAATTGCAATCTGACAGGGAAAAATTTTTTTTCTTTTTTTTTCGCTGAGAAATGTTGCATCCAAGTTTGATGGATTTTACTCTATTGAAACTTGTGTTTGCTGGAATTCCTTGCACCTGAACATTGTGTACCGACACAATATCACACAATCATGTCAGACATCTGACATCAAAATGGCATGTCTGTCTGAAATGCCACATACTCTTCAGCTTCTCCTCAGAATCCCTGTTTGATGATCAGTGAAGGGACCAACGGAATGTGTCAATATGGCTACATAACCCCTGCCTTCTCGGCGTCCCCGTGGTTGGGAGAAATCAACCTAGAAAGGAGTGGATGTGGTGGAAATGAGCACAAAATGTGTGGAAAGGGGTGGAAATGGGTGAAACTGGGTGAAAATGCCATGTCCCCAATGTGGAAGAAGCATCAAAACCTGCTGTCAAAAAACAATGATGCCCAGAGTATCACAAAGTATGGGTTTCTAGTACGGCCACACGCCCAAATAGTTGCACTGCACACACACTGTGCTTCAGCCCCCCCCCCCCAATGGCGCGCCCCAGGGCGTCGCCCCTCCCATGTTGTGCCCCCAATCAACTCAGTCCTCTTCTGAAGCCTGCAACAGACAGTGACACGCACTTTGAATGTCCACAGTCTCGCAACATGTCCTCCAGCAGGCACTCCCTCGGCCTCCCACAAAACAGCCAGCACATTACCTGCAAAGCAGTCACCCAGAAAGGGCAGTCGCCACCGGCAACCCACTGGACCACGCTGGAGATGCTGCCCACCCCCCAGCACCCAAGCAGCACCAGCGGGTACAGATTCAACCGGTGCACGTGCACCATCGCACGCCCGGCAGTGCCCAGTTTGAACACACGGTGGAACTCACGAGTCACTAGACGGCCCACCACGATGTTCCACAAGACGGCGATCCAAAGGGGAATGTAGAACAGAAAAATCTGCCACTTCAAATGCCGTTTGGCGATCCAACAAAGGACACCATCGTCCCCATACACATCTGCCACGTTGCCTGCAGGCGGAGGTGGATGTCACAGAGCATTGCACCAAGCTGGTGCGCCCCCATCACAATACATGTACCCCCGCCCACACCCATCTTGCACACAGCCCACACAGCATGTCGTTGGTTCCATTAGCAGCCCTGCACGGCTCTTGGAATGGCAGCAGGTTGTGCATCAAAACAGCCCGAACCACCACCCAGACCTGTGTTACATTCTCCACATCAGATGGGGGGAGAGTGCCCTCCAAACGTCACGGTCTGAGAATGACTGAATGTGAAACCTGCCAGCGCTGGTTCAGGGGTGGGCGCCAATTGCCAGCAGCAGGATAGACATTCAATTGCCACCCACAGAACTGCACCCCTGCCCCTCGCCTTTCACCGCACAACTGACCTCAACCAACAATTGGGTCCTACACAAGATCTAGCACTGGGCATCGGGTGTACTGACACAAGGTATCCAACCAGCCTTGCTGGACCCCCCGCCCCTTGCCCAAACAACAGCAAAGGAACCAAAAGAAGGAGAACATCCAGCATCTTCAGGCAACACCCATGTTTATACGTGACCTTAATGACAGCTCCCTCCCCGCCGCTGCCAATACTGTACCTGGCAATGGAACTGCAGTGTACCACACCCCGTCGGACAGCCCACATGCACAGCGGAGCCAGCAAATCCCATTCCCGATCAGCAAAGCATTGCCAAACCGAAGCAAACATGCCGATTCCTGTTCCAATCAAAAAAACCGCAAATCCATGGCACCAAAAGTTGCGGAAGCACCCACACAGTGTCGGTTGGACCAGGCGTTGCTTGTGCAGGGGCCACAACAAGATCAGGTGGGCGGCCACCCACATGGCTTTTGCCATGCCTGCCTTCCATGGCCGTCACTGCCCTCAGCTCATGGAACTGTGCCAATGATGAGTTTCAATTCAATTGATGATGCATCCATCGATTGCTTATGCAATACGCGTGCAGAGAGAGAGGGGGGGGGGGTTTTACCAGATCGGCAGCATTCTGCCCAGCCCGCCAATCTTGCCTCCCGGGAGGCAGAGATTCCGCCTGGCCAGCACATTCGCAGCAGCAAGCATTTCACTGCAGTTGGTCCAGGTTTCCTGCTGTGGACCTTTTTGGAGGGAGGTGAGTTGGGGCCAGTTTTTGGGTAAAGGACTCGAGAACCAGGGGCTGTGCGCACACAACTCGAATATGCATGTGCCAGCCCCTCTTTTGTTGGCTTCTTACACACAATGGGTTGGCATTTATTTCTACCTCACACTGGACCACAGAAATGGTGGTTCCAAAACGGCAACAAGGGGTCGTCGTGCTTAGTGTTTTGGGTCCAAGGGGAATACAAAAACCTTGTGACAGCCCCGGCAAACACCCCCCCAGGGCTCACAAAACGGCTTTGAGCAGCGGATTAAGTTGGGAATCAGGGCTTTACCGAACAGGCGCCCCTTAAGCTACCCACCGCACTTTAGACAGTACGTGGTGCGCGACGGTTGCCTCAAGCCTCCGAGGGACCATGGCCCATGTGATGCTTCCCTTGCCCCCCCCCCCCAACCCCCAAGGGATGTTTGAGGACGGCCGGCACACGGTACGGCATGTACCAAAGACACACAATGGCTGTTCCCCGGGGGCCATGTGCAGTGTGGGTCTGTCTTTGCGGTGGAACAGATGCAGTTCTTGTGGACATTTGTGGCAGAAAAGTCATACCCTTGTGCTGTGATGCAGTGGAACCCCCCGGATGCCACCATGTGTACGCAAGTGTCTTCACCGTTTCAGGGACCAGGCAATGGACGGGGATTCCGCCATTTCATTGCGCATTCAAAGGGTCACGATAAAATTCAACAATGGCTCAGACTACAAGATTCAAACTGAAGGGATTTGTCTAAGCTCTGCTGCCAAGCAAACGCCGCCCATAAACATGGGTTCGCATGCCATTTTCTGCTCCATTGGGTTTCACCCTACTCGCCCCAGTTCACGCCATCGCCCTTGAGGAGCTTTGATCGACCAAGCGGCTCAAGCACATGCGTACAGGCGTACTCTGCCCAGGTTCGAATCCCAGAGTTCTGGGAAGTTGCTCAACCAGCACCGCTGGTGAGGCTGGGGCTCCGAACACTCCAAAAGACCCCAAGGTCCCGGGTTCGAACCCAAGGTTTGAATCTGTGACGCGAGTGGTTCCCACACTGCCCCACACTGTCCCAAACTGCCACCCTGGCCTCTGTGCACATAGCCAGGGTGGGGTCGGAAAGCATGCCAGAGATGACCTGCACGGCATCAGCCACACATGGTTTGCAGTTAGTAGGTTGGTTGCTGGTGCATAGGCAGGCAGTTGGTTGTGGGCAGGTGTTTTGTCTTAGGCGGCAGATGGCATCTATCAGCACAGGTCAACATGATGTCGCCACCTCTGAGGCCACATACCCACAAGTGCCAACACAAGTGGCGTCCCGTAGCAGTAGATGCCGTAGATCAAGAACATCTTGCCCGTCCGGACCTTCCGCACGAAAATGGTGACAAACAAGTGTGCACTGATGCAGGTTGTGTACAGGATGGGAGGCAGCTGAAACAGCATCACAAAAAACCCCATGGCCTTGCAGCCCGCAGTCGACCCTGGAGGCACCAGCACCAGTGCAAAGTTCAACAGCTCCCAAAGGACGTCAGAGACTGAAAGCCACACCACCAACTGAAAGTACTTGCCGGTACGGCCCAGCAGCCATGAGCAGAAGATGATGAAAGATGACCCACACAGTGACAAAGCAGCCGCTACAACGACAAGGATGTCAATGGCGTGGGTTTGGCTCTCCGTCAGTTCCATTCTTTAGAACCAGGAGCCTTGACACAAAGAAACAACCAGTAGCCAAGGTGCAGGTCTGGAAGCTGGGGGCAAAGTGAGTGCAACACACAAGTTGGGACTGCAGCAGGGCCAATGCCTGCTCGAAGTCCCCCCCCCCCCCCCGTGTCCAATGAACAATTTTGTCCTCAAAAAATACGGTCCGAACGGGAGTGTTCGTTGGACGCGCCGTTCGGTGCGCGCTACAATATTGCAAAACGGCGGCAACACATCCCTTGGCACAAGACACCTAGCCCATTCAAAGCACAAAGTGATGGAGGCCTCCAATTAGCACTTCGAAGCAAGCAACTCCTTTTTAATCCTGCCGTCTATCTCTCCCTTCCATATTAACACCAATTTAGGGTGTACCTGTGCTGCCCCCCCTCCCCCCTCTGCTCGTCCCACACCAGTTCCCTGTCTTTCCTTTGCGCACAAGTAATAATTCGCTCACTCATCTTGACATCTTCTCAAGTAGGCTCGGGTGTGCTGCTGCCACCAGCGACCATATTAACACCGGTTTGAGGCGCACCACATCCCTAAAATCACAACTTTGTCACCCTCTTGATATGAACTTCTAATGGCAAAGTGGAGGTATGCCGTAATATTATTTTTTTGCCCTTCCATTTATCTTTACAACGACATGCCCATTCCTTGTGTACTTCAAGCGTACAAAGTCATCTCCTTCCGTGGCTTCCGTGGCTTCTACAAGCTCACTCGTGTGGTACCGCTTGTATAGCACCTCCTGGCCAAGTGCAAGCAGAGAATCAGTCATGGTGGGCAATAGAGGTCCTGTAGTTGAGGGACACCATTCCCTCACATCCTGCTTTACAAATTTACCCACAGTTACTCACTACAACCCCTCATTTTCCCAATCCTTTAGCCTGAAACCTTGATTTTGAAGCCCGGTACATAATTAAGTACGCAATTAATTATGTACTAAAAAAAATACGGTCCGAACAGAAGTGTTCGTTGGACACGGCATTCTTTGGACAAAGGGGGGGGGGGGGGTGGAGTCTTCCCCTCCCCTCAGATGACAAACCGCCCCCCCTGCCCCGCCCCTTGTGCAACGACCAGCAACGTTTCACTGTTTGACCTGAGGGCTCTGGCTAACTAGAGCCGAAAATGCAAGGCCCTAGGTTTGCACAAGCAGAGCACAAGAAAAACTGCACAGAACATCAAGATAGTGCACAAGGAGTATCTCAGGGGGCAGTACGCCCCGCAGGATGCGGGCCAGACTCGTTTGGCACAAGTACGGGCTGTATTTCCAGCCGAACGGCAGACGCGACAGCGCCACAGGCGGGGCCCCGGGGGCGGGTCGGAAGCGAAAAATCCGCCGTGCCTCTGGTGGCAAGCAAAAACTCCAGAACGCGTTTTTGAGGTCTATGTGGACCCCGTAGAGGTCCACGTCAGGCGGGAAAGCAGACAAGGATCTGGCCAAGTCCTCCCAGGAATCCAGCCTAAAAGTGGGGGGCTTGGCTCCATCACTCTTGTTGATCTTGACGCAACTCAAGATCAGGGAAACCTTTTCGGAGGACTTGGGGATGACGAAGGGGTAACACGTGGGGGGGGGGGGGGGGTCGGCGGTCTCCTCGTAAACCCCCGCCCCCCTCAACGCCTGCACTATCCTTTGGACATGCTGGGAAACCCAACGGGACGCTCCACGGACTACCCTTTCCCCATCCTGCCATTCACGTTCCACATCGAAATCCCGGAGTCCCCCACGGTAGAAAGGGGGGATCACAGCCCCACAAATCCGCTGGGAGCTGGTGGGCGCCGATCGGCCCCAGGCCTTTATCTAAAATGGCATCCTCCACCCCCCCCACCACCCTGGGAACCGGGGAGGTGTTGACGTGGAGGCACGCCTCCCAAGACTCCGGCTGGAGTTTGCGCAATGCCCCCAAAAGCGCGGGCAGGGCTCCCCTCAAGCGGAAATCTTCCGCTGTATCAAAGACCCTATTCAGCCACAAGTCCACTCTTTTCAGCACCATCCACAAGCTACAACCCTCCCGCTCTGCAATCCAATGCAAATGCGGGGTTGGCGCTTGCATGAACTGGAGGAAAAGGGGGGGTTGCTCCCGCACCCTCCGGCCCCTATCCGGACCCTTACACAGAGGGGGAGGCCGACGCCACTCGGACCGCCCGCCTCTTAGTCTTGGTCTCGAGGCGCTCAGCTGCAGCCACGAAGGCACTCTCCACCGGGCTTTTCGCCGTCTGCGTCTGGACTTGCCCGCCTGTCCCGAGCTTGGTGCGCTTGGGGACCGGCAAACCGACCTGCTGGGCCAATCGAGGTCTCCCAGTTTGACGGCGTGCGGCGGTTCCGGGTCGCAGGGTCTGCGTACCACCCACGACCACCTGAGCGCGACGCGGCCCCGTGTATGAGCGGTGGACACGGCCAACCATTCCAGCTTTCGGGTCCGCCCCGGCCCCCCCTCTGACAGGCCCAGCGGCCGTCTTGGAGAACCACGACTTACGCTCGCGCCCAATGAACTTGGCAGCTCCGGTCTGTCCAGGCCCGGGGTAATCCCTGGTGCTTCCGACTGCGAAGGTGCCATCTGGTTCGCTTCCGGAACTCCCGCTGTCGTCGTCGGTGTCCACGTCGGAATCGACATTGATGGGCCCGTCTGCCGTCCCCGGTCCCCGCCCCCCCCCCACAGCAACCGGAGGACCCGCCAACGTGCACAGCTGACCCGCGTCTTCCCGAGACACGGCGCCGCGCTCAGAGGCAGGGACCGATGGCTGAAGTGGAAGGGGAGTAGGAGCCGCATCAGGCTCCGTGCCCATCGCAGCAGGGTCATTCCCGGCGGACTCCTCCAGCTCTCCCGCGGTACCGTCTCCCTCGTCCCCGTTCCCGACTGCGTTGCTCTCGGCGGTCCTCGGCTCCTCACCCCTTGGTCGCCTTGGCTTGCGCTTGGTGGGGGTGCTGAGAGCGCTCGCGATGTTGGGGAAGATAGGCGATCCCCACAGTGCAAGGACGCCCACACGCTCCGGAATCGGCAAAGGCCCTCTGTCGCGAGACCATGCAGGCAGGATAGTAGGGGCGACGACCCCTGGGTCGGACCACTTGGTGGCGTACTGCATCGCCACGGCCGTGCTCTGCCACCTCCCCCACCATTTGTAGTAGGTGAGGTCGGGTTTGCGGGCCCAGGACGCTGCGGCCCCGCCTCTGCGTAGCGCATGCCACCTGGCGTGGGCGTACGCTGTGCCCGCCAAGGTCTCGGCCATGCATGCTTCCAGGCCCGCCTCTCCCAATTGCCAGACCAGCATGTCTGACGACCGGCCCAATGAGACCATGTGGCGAAGAAGCCACGCACGGACCCCGTCCGCGTACCGGCAGAGCGGTCGGGTGGTGTACCCCTCGTCCCCTGTTTTGGAATTCCAAAACTGGACAAAGCCCGTCATAGCCAGGTCAGACACTCTGATGCCGGCGGCCTCGCCCACGCGTAAGAAGCACACCCAGCTAAAGATCGCCAAAGCGCCAAACACGGTCCCGTATCGTGAGTTTTTGGCCCTCTCGACCAGGTGGACCATGCCTGCTGGAGACAGATAGGGCTGAAAGCCCGACGATGCGGCTCCCGCTGCGATCCTCTTGTGCAGGGGCGTGACTGCTGGTGGCAGCCATTGGAGGTCTTCCACGGCTCGGATCGCGGAGATAATACCCTGCAGGGTTGACGCTGTGGCTCCCGCCTGTGCCCGCTCCGCCAGGAGACCTGCCAGTGCCGCGGCTGGATCAGGCGGGCCCGTGCGCTCCGCGTAAGCGGCCAATGCTCGAAGCCGCAACGCATACTGCGACCGGGTCCTCGGTCTCCACGATTGCATTGCGCTTTCTTCTGGGGAACAGGGGCCATCTGCCCGCGCTGCTGTCTCCCACCTGCGGGCGATTGCCCGCAGCTCTGCCGCGGTGCCTGTGATGCCAGAGCCCGGGGCGGCTCGTCCGGGCTCCAGCTGATCCTGTCAGGACTAGTGCGGGCACCTAAAGTGCCAGTGCCGCTCGTAGGGGGAACCCCGCTGCGCACACCTCTGGCACCCTCCGCTCGGTGGTGACTCTATGGGGATCCATTCCCCTTGCCGTGATTGCCACTGCAGCACTCCGCCCACTTCTCTGAACTTCACACTCCGCCATGTGAAAGCCAACCCCAGCGCCCTCCATGCCTCTTCCAACGTAGCGTACTGGTTGGACTCGGAGTTGGACTTCCCCAGGGAGCCGGCATATCGGCGGGCATAAGCCGCCTGGGACTGAGAAACACAGTCCCAGACCCGCCACGCCAGCTGCTCCCCCGGATCGACTGCGGCCTCCGTTGACTAGCCGCCGAACTCGCTCGGGCGGGGGATCTCCCCCACCTCACCGGCCCTAAGCCGTACGTACGCCTTGATGTTCGAGAGCATCAACCGCATCCATTGCGCCAATTGGGGCTTCTCGAGGGCTCGGTTGATCTCCGGCACGCTCAGCGGGGGCAAGCGTGGTCCCTCCTTCACTGCTACTCGGGCGAGTTGCTCTCTGAGGTCTTGAATCTCCTTGGCCTGGGCAGCCAGTCGCTCCTCTGCTGACATCTGCTGGGCCTGATCGGGCTGCTCAACCCCGTCCATGGGTTAACAAAAACAAAGACAGAAAAACTGCCTAAACATTGGAGACGCAAACAAAAGTTGAGACGAGGCACAACTAGTGAAAATATATAGTGCTGGTGGGCCATCTTTGCGGAGGCCCCGGCCCGGGCCCTGTGTGGATGGGCTGCACTACCAACACATGTCACTAGGGTCTCAACCGAGAAACCACACGTCAAGTCATCAAAAATGTCATCCCAGGACTTTGGGGGACAACCATCAGCGTTACTAATGGCAGCCCTCAAAGACTGCACATACTCATCATGCAGAGTTGGATCATCCCCAAGGAGGGCACACACCACATTACAGTCACATATAAATTGGGTGGCTAGCATACCAGCAAAATTATGGGATAGTGTGGCAAGCAGAAACCAATTCCGTGCACCCTCACGGAGGGGCATCAGACTGAGGAGAAAAGCCTCAACGAGCAGGACAAAAGATAGGGGCACCCTCTGTATAACCCACATACCTAGGCATCTTCTTCCACATGGGGACAGGTGAGCAGATAGCCAACAGGTAGGAATAGGAATTATACATAGGACTCTTGGCTGAGAGGTTGTACACAGGAACATCACACTAGTACATGTCCATGCCGATTATGTCCAACACTAGAGGCACATTGAGGCCTCAACTGTGGACACTTTTGCCACCCTGAAAATTTCCCTTCTAGCAAAGGTTACTATGAGGTAATTTGTCTGCTGACAGGCATGTCGCAAACCAGCATCAATTAACATAATTTTCAGCAAAGCAGCGTGCAACATGCACATAAATGGGCACAGAATGCATGGGGCGATTAAGGTCTGATATGCTCTATGCACAGGGGCTTTAGACCACTGTACCAATATTAACATTTTGCGGAATACTAATTTTTGTGTGGAGTGGTTGGAATTTCATGCACACAAAACTTTTGCAACAGCAACCAAAAGAGGGAGAATTACTATATTCTTGCAATTTTTTCCTGTGGAATTCAGTTTTGCAGGGCTGTTTTTGGTTCACTGAGTCAACAACTTTTTTTTGCGTCTGGCCGCTGTTTGCGGGGGGTTGTGTTTCATTTATTTTGGTGCCACTGAAAAGGACCTGGGGTACCTGGGATCGCAGTAGATTCCTACACATACATACAAATGTGGATGACTTCAACTCTGGAATTGCCAGGGCGGTCCTCAACAGAAAAAAAAGTGTTTGGCTACGCCGGAACTGCAGAGAGGTACCCTAATCAAGACAGAATAGTGGAATCGAGATGGTGGGGGATGGAACACCAGATGCACTCGTAAAAAGGGCCAAATAAAAATGCATGCTGAGGGACACCTAGAATGATTCAAGCCACTGCCCTGCGAAAGTGTTCCTCGCTCGCTTTGCTTGCTCGAGAGACATGCCCCCCAGCACCCCTGCCAGCACCCCCCCGCCCACTTATAACCATTCCTCGCTCGCTTGAGAGACCCCCCGCTCCTGCGCGCATTCCCCCGGATCCCCTTGTCTGCATCGTCAAGCTGAAATTGCCCATGTCAAGGTTTTGGGGACTCGCATTGGCTAAGATGGGTCAAATATGGCTCAAAAGAGCCTTAAACTACTTATTTGAGCGCGGAATTTTATGCAACATACCCTCCAAAAGGGTACAAAAACAGGTGCATCTTTCAAAACAAATCTTTCTATTTCACATCTCTGAGAGACAGCGGTATGGGAATCCATTTGGATCCCCTCCCCCATACCCTGAACCCATACATGCACCGTAGAAGCAAACAAGTGTTGTGTCTCGTATTCAATGCACTAGGACTTCCCGGAAAGGCACCATGAATTGTTGAGTTGCGTTTTGCCTTTTTTGGGAGCTGGCTGAAAATTCTGCCAGGTTTTTGAAAACCATGAAAAACATATACCCATTCCAAGGAAAATGAACAGCTGACCAGAATTTCTGCTGGCCCCACAACAATGGCTTACACATGCTGAACACAACTTTGTGCACAAGAGGAAGACAAAGTACAGAGTTCATGGGAGACAATGAGCAGTTTGTAGGTCAATTAGATCGAGGTATACACGCCATTACAAGCATGAACTAGATGCACAAGCTTTGGATGGTGCAGTGAACATATTTGTGAAACCCATATAAAACAGTCACATGCGGGAGTGAAATTGCAAAAGGTGGCCCAAATTTCAGCTAGCAGCCACAACAGCTGACATGAAACGGACAAAACGGTCCCCCCAGCGGGTCCTCTGTCCCTCACGATTGCCAGAGCGCTTTGGAGCTTGCTTTCGGATACCAACAGCAATGCCAGAAGGCTGGGCTGAGGCTTGTGAGGGGGCAAACTGGGCAACAAAAGTACCGAAACTTGGTCCCAACGATGATGCACTGGATTGCGATTGAGTGGTTGTTGGAGTTGCCTTCGGTTGAGAAGCACTTAGAGTGGATGGGGTTTTAGTTGCAGTCATTTTGGCCTTCTTTTTGGGTGTCCGAGACTCAGAGTCCATGTGTTGCTTCTTGCTGCTCTTCCTGAGTCTCCTTAACCACACACGGTATGGCAAGCATGGAGAAACGTGGGGTGCATCGTGCGGTCCAACATCCACTCTTTTCCAAGCTCTCTTTTTCTCACCATGGGCGATTTAGAGTCCCAACTTCAAATTCGTCGAGTTGAATGGCTACAGCAAGGCGACGCTTGGCGGATGTTGGTTCTGGTTGAGCTTAAAGCCACGGTTTTTCGCTATGAAGGTCACAACGACCCAAAAGTCTTCAAAGAGGCGACGGTGTGGTTACATGCGTCAACCTTCATGCACAAACCAGCAGCAGCAAAGGCAATTGTGTCCCAAAAGGGATTGGCCACTATACCCCCTGACCCCATCTATTCGGGTTGCTGACGTACACTGAAGTGCAAACTGAATAAGGATGTATCATTTCATACCGCAGATCGTAAGCAAACTAAGACACCGGGGGAATGGCAAAGAAGAGAGACATCGAAAAAAAATAGACACTCAAAAAAAAATAGGTACTCAGAAAACAGAAAATCCACTTTGAGGCGGGGGGGGGGGGGTTAATACTGCATTTGGGGCAGGGTTGGTAAGGCGAGAAGGGGATCCCATGCTTAGACAAAGCTGCTTACATGCAACAACATTGAATGTAGATTGCTGTTCCCAATGCACAGCAACTTGGAGACCATGTTGCGACGAGCAGAAACCTCTTGTTTCCGCAGGCCTATGTACAAACCATGGCGATGTTAAGGTAAGGCACTCAGGAATGGGACTCTATGGCAGCAGCAGCAGTGTTTTATCAGCCGTATATCAGCAGCAACAACATTATCGGTCCATGGAAGATCGATTGCTACCGAAGACCAAACAACCAAAATTGCGGTTAGAAAAACACCGGTCGGGTGGAGTCACCATTCTGAGAGTAGGCCACAAGGAGAGGGCATGCCAGTAAATAGCGCGATGGGCTGTCCTACAACAAGAGGGCTCATACTAGACACCGATGCTGACCCCTCTTTGCACCCCTTCGTCTTCCCTGTCTGTTTCCGAGCAGCAGGAGTGCAAAGCGGTGGGTGGGTGGGTGGGTGGGTGAGGAGTGCAATGCAACCGGAGAACACAAGCCAGTGCACGCACTACAGAATAACAGGATCCATGTGAAACGTGCAACCAAATGCCCTTATCATTTCTCGCCCCCCAGCCACTGCATGCCCTGTCCGCACGGGGAGGGAAGGGCGTGAGGGGACAGCCCTTGCTCTTGTGCGTTTCAGCACCCTCTATGGTCACTTTGGTCTGGAGGGGCCCGGCTCCGAGATTAGACATGACGAGGTGGTATACTGCTGGCAATTAATATCACATGTGATTTTGGCACCATCTTGTGCCCCATCCTTAACGTACTCAGACTTTGCTGACACTGCACACCGGGAAGCAGTCCCGGTATTACAGCCGTAAGGATAGGCTACGGCCACGGCTGTTGCATCGTCATGTGCATAGGAAATGTGCTTGTCCGTACAGTAGGTGTCGGAACGGTAACAATTTCAGATCGAGGCGCCCTCCTTGGGGGCTGGGCGGATATGTGTATACGGTTCACGGCACATGCCGCACAGAGCATGGCATTGTTTAAGTAAGGTGGGGTGGGGTGGGGTGGGGTGAGGTGAGGTCAGGTCAGGTCAGGTCAGGTCAGGTGAGGTTGCGGGCTCGAACTGCACTTGACCTTTGTGTTATCTAAGTGCAGGATGCCTGTGGTATTGTTCTTTCATGCAATTGGACACGTCTCTATGCAAAGGGGAAGAGAGTGGACGTGCTTTCCTCCCAAGGAAGGCCTGCCCTTGCGCCCACATTGCGGTTCTTGGGGACAATTTTACCATGCCCAGGGAAAAGGACAAGGGCAAGGCCCGCGCACTGCACCGCGCACATCAGAGGATGCAACGCTTTAGTGCAATGTTACCCCTTTCGGAAGGTAGGCAGGGACGCGGAGAAAACACATTGATACGGGAAACTTTTGTCATGCATCATCACCACTTCCCCCCAGATAATGCCCCCAAAGCGTGTTTTACCCATACACACCACTAGCATCACCCAACCATTGCATACAGTACACACTGGCCACGTTTCAGCAACTTTTAGTGTGAGCATATATTGTGCGCGCCGGGCGGACTTCGCACCGCGCGCCGCACCGCACGCACCGCGCGGTCAGCACCCTCATAGTGGGAAAAACTTGTCGGGCCCTTTTTGGTACACAAACGTTTGGGTTCCAGAACCCCCCCCCCCCCCTTCCAATGTCAGCCAGGGCTCCCAGCCTGCATAGTGCGTGGGCAACTTCGGTCTCTATTGGCAAACATTTTCACTGGATCTTTGATAAACTGCCTGCCTTCTTTGTTTCCGAGGTGTTTGCTGTTCAGCGCCAGCACTTGGATGCAGGTCGCGACACTCTGCAACCAGACCACCACGGTGGTGCTCTAAATCCCCCGGTACCCGTATATTCCCGCACTCCCACACACCCTCTGCCTGCTCTGACTAGGGGTGCGCTTGAGGGGGAGTAAGGGGGGTTGCAAAAGCGGGTACCAGCAGTTGGAAAAGCCTGCCCTACACTTCAACATACCCCTATCCCCATACCCCCACAGCCCTGCAGCCCTGCAGCGTGCTTCCATATGGAGCTGTGTGCCATAAAGATGGCAACCGGAAAGCGTTGCACCCGAACCGCATGCTTTGTTGAATTAACGGAGGCATGGATTGGGCACTGCTCAAGGTATTTGCCCACAACACAAGAGAGGACATAAGGACATTTGATGGCGAGATGGATTAAAGGGAATGCAGAGTGACGAGGGCCCCTGGATTCGGCATGGCATGTGCCGCATTCAGGCCAGTGTTCGGTTCACCGATCAAATTGGGTTACCGACTTTTGCTCTTTGACACATATGTACAACGTATGCCATGCCAAATGATGGGAGCGGGTGTACTCGCTGGTTTTAGTTGTTGTTGATTGCATGCTTTGCCTGGCCGCAGAGACATATCCACTGCCAACCATGTGGGGTTGCGGGTAATGGTGTGTAGTACCTGGGAGCTCGCAGTATCTGTATTTGCGCGAGGAGCACACTTGGCCAGAACTTTGAGTGCACAATCAATCTCTCGCCTGAAGGAACACCTTGCTCTCTGAGCTTTGCCATCCCATGTGCATGTGCACGTGCATGTGCATGTGCATGTGCATTAACATTTGACAGCGCTCCCAGACCGAAAGGATTGAGGGAAGTTGAGTGACGTATATCACAGTACGAGCAGTGCTAATCACCATAGTTCACCTCACCTCTGTCTAGCCGGTGATTGTTAGCCAAGTCAAAGCACACAGCGCTATTTACTTGCCTACACTGTACCAAGCAAGGTGTTAGGTGTAACCACTTGCTCACACACACACACACAGCCCTACATTGTGGGCAATCATGGTCTTTGGGTTAAACTGCGTGTTGCTGCAATACACACTAGTTGGGGCACCAGAAACCTATGGTACCGTCATGCGATGGCTGGGGTGGCATGCACCAACAACTGTAACTAGGACCGGCCCAGTAAGCGTGTTTCACGAGCCACGATGCGCAAAACGTGAGGTGGCAACAATGAAGCATGGGGAGGCTCGGGAGGAGACTGTGTGTCACCTTCGTGAGCCGGTGCTAAATGATCGTTTGAATGAGCACGTGAATGTGACCTTGTTTTTATTTGGGTGTTTTGTTCACTACTTGGTGCCACGGTGTCGGTTTGCCGTACCGTTTTCGCGGCAATGTAGGGACTCCCGATGCCGAGAAATAAAAAAAAAGATGACATCTCAGGCACTTGCAAGAAAGAACCCCTTGAATGAAGCGTGAATGTACCGCAAATGAGCGCGTGAATTTGTCGTTGCTTTTTATGACTTGCTCACAATGTGGTGTGGTTGTGTCCATTTATTGTGGTGTTTTCTGCTTTGTGTAGGCGGTGCCATTCGGTACATTTCTACGAAAACAAGACGACAAATGGATACAATGGCACCGAGGAAGGTTTTGTGAGGGCAAGGCTATGGGTTCCCGCTGCCGCCAGCCTGTGAATCCCCGGGCAGCAGCTGCCACGGTATCGCTCTTTGCTGCCGCCCGTCTTTGTGTGTTTGTGTGTGTGTTGGTGTGTGTAGACACCAAGGATTTGAGCCCAGAATTTCTATCGAAGGTGTGCCAAAACTCCGGGCCACGCACGCCGCGTGTGCCGGGAGGACCTCCCAAGCTGCGGCGCCAGTGGTGCCGCCCTCTTTGAAAAAGACGGGAGACCCTATGCAATTGTATCAATAACCACATCACAGCACGCGGCTCATCGCCGTGTCCTTGTTTGGTCCTCCTACCCCTACAACCTCGCATGCCTCTACCATACGAAATACAATTCCAACAATTACATCCATTGTATCATGATTGAATACCCATCGTGCGGAACACCGCGCCCCAGACCAAGTGAAGTCTAGGCAGGGCGGTGGACAAGGAAGCACCCTCCCCATGCACCGGTTGCTCTCATGCGCCAAGTCGACCACGGTTAAGGCACGGGGTCAAGGGGCATCGTCACTTGACTCTTTTGCAATGGTGTGTTGGACCCTCACAGACCTTTGCCTCCCTCAGTTTCCCTATGCACATCCAAAGAACCGTAATGTGCTGCTCTTGTAAATAGCCGAAGGCAGAAGCCTTACCGCCACTCTTAGATCTCTGCAACCATCAATCGCGGAAGTCCTCTTTGAGTTGCGTAGAAGTACCGGTAGATCCCGTGCGTGTGGTTAGTCCATTTTCAGCCGTGCGTTGACCCTCCTCTGTAGAGGCACATGCCGTAGGCACACTGCGATGTTTGCAAATACAGAACGTCTTTATGAATCCCCAAGGTCCGAGGCAACTTGGTAAATTCACTCCGTCCCACAGTCAATGGAATGGGTGAGATTTGAACCTTCCCCCTATTAAAAGGGGGACTTCTCAAACACCTGCCAAATGATCGTGCCACTGCCTCTACGCGACATTTTTTTTGACGGACTTGGGACGCACATATGTCTCAGCATCCTGTAATGGTTGCTGCGTATGTCTTGATGCACACGGCTTGTGAACCTCGTATGAAATGTGAAGACAAACGCGAAAAGGAACACGCGGCTTTGCCGGAAATCTTTACGGGAATCTGTGGCCTGTCGATTTTGTAGCATGTACCCTGTCACCCGCAACCCAATGTGTGCGCGGGGCACGGGCTGTATTGGGCGTGCCACACCATCTTGAGGGCAAATGGAAGGAAGCACGCCATGGAACACCATGGGAAGCTAGAGGGTAGTGTTGGGGTTGAAGGGCATGGGGCAGCAGGGGCGCCATGTCCCTAACCGCATTGCTAATTCTGTCCCCACCAGTGACTGGGGCTTTACTCAACCCGTGCCCTCCTCAATTATGGGGGCCCGCCCACGGTGGGCGGCTGAGGTTTCACCCCGACAACACACAAAACCGTCACGTCAGGACTTTCACGGTTCCTTGTGGCCCAGCCATCCCATGATGTAAATCTTGAAGTCCGAGAATGTAGTCACCGTGCGGGACCGCATGCAGTCACCGGAGCACGCCACCATGTGATTGTGCTGAAGATCTACTGTAGATATGGTGGAATTTTGAGTGATGGATCAATTCACACAACATTCAATCACAAAGCAATGACACACTTTGAGCACCCGAACCGCAATGGCCACTACCCACCTGAACGCCTTGTGCTGGCAAGGCATAGCAAACTTTGTCAAACCTCTCAACAGGACCGTCTGCCCTTCCCCCCTGCGGAATCATGGGCTGAGTCACTCTAACAGCCAGACAGGGATCCTGTACTAACACTTTTACTCGGGAGATGACCCATGTGATGTGGGTGAGATGGCACCGACTCAGTTTGCCGCAGCCATCCCACCTCAGCACAAACGAAGCACATCCGAAAGGGTTTGCATGTGACGTTGAGCTGAACAGCATCCGAGACCTCTAGGAGACAACCCCGAGTTTTACTCTGGACTATCTTCGAATTTATTTCCTCTTTTGGGGACTCTTTTGGACCCCAACCTGTCGGCAACCCTTCCACAAGCCCAGCCTTCCAACAAATCAGCAGTTCCAGAGCTTATTGCACGACATGAGCCGTGGCATACTTCCGTGTTGCAACCTGCGCCCAAGGTACCAACGAGGCCAACGCGTCGCAGTGCTCCAATGCCGACCAAAAATGCGCTTTGTTATGATCCTTTGCCATGATATCCCCCCTCCCCCAACGGGAGAGAGATCTCCTTACCAATTTGTTGCATATCACCACATGGCACTAGTGGTGCACGCTTGCCACTCCGGCAGCCCCATAGACATCTACCAAGAAGGGGTTGTGTGTGCACCAATTACCAATATTTTGCAATCATAACAAGTGCTTGCCGAGTCCAACACATCGCCACTTTCCGTATAGCCACGGAACTGTCTCGTTGTATGACAAACCGTCTTATATTCAGCACCTATGTATGGTACATCACCGCTTCTACCCCCCCATACCAGTAGTTGTTACCGCAACAACGAAAGAGAAACCACAGGGCACTCTGCTATACTGAGGGTGAGAACAAATTTAAAGTTTTGTTTTGTTTGTGCAGTTGCAGTTGGAGGGATCCGTTGTCACATACACTGTGGGACAGGTTGCCCACGAAACCCTCTTTCGCCTCCCCAAAGAAGACGCATCAAGTATCCTCTTCAGCACTTGCACAGATGGTGGGGTTCAAATTGAACCCAAAAGGGGCTTTCGCATGGCAACACCAGTGCCTCGCAGTTGAAATGCACCACCTCAATCCCACAGGATTTGGGCGTGAAGACTCCTAATTGCAGCTGCACCCAATCACAATACAACCGGACTCTTGTGACTTGCAGTTGCGACCGCTGCACTCAAGGGACCTTGCCCACACAACCGTTCCTCGGTGCTCACGGGTTACATAGAAGATGGTGTGTTTGGAGGGTGAAGTGGGGCTTAGTCGCAAAGGCCAAGGCAACGAAACCTCCGATCTGGGGCTTCAGGTAGGGCTCTTGGGGTAAGGCAAAGGCCGTGTAGCATGGTTGTCTTGGTGTGACACGCAGCAATTTCCTTGTCCCCGCATGTCCCCCCATAAGGCAGTTGTTCTAAATGATAACCTCTCAGGCCCGATTCCTGGCCTTGAGAGCCTGAAAATGCTGAGCCCCAGCGTTTAAATGGTGAGACTTGGCCCTTAAAGGGTGAGCCGAAACCTTTCAGTGGTGAGCCCATTTTGTGCGACAATTTGCACTCCGCGTCACCAAGCAACCCTTCCCCCCTCTGTGTTTCTATTAGACCCACACTTGTGCTACGTGCCACCGTTGCACATTGCAGTGGAGCGTCCAACGGATAAGGAGGATGGTCCAACAAAGAGGATTCTACAAAGACAGCACTACCGAGTGGCATAAGAACCTTACATCAATCATCTAGCACTCTGTGAGACTCTGAAGAACCATCTCCTTCCCACAACGATCAGCAACGTTGCTCAACCACATGCAACTCTCAATGGCGCCTCCATAGCCGTTTCCAACCTCCTCCAACAATCTCAAGGCCTCTTGGAACCACTGTAACCTTCAACAACCCAAAATCCCGGCAACAACCCTCACCAACGCTGCGACCCACTGTTCAATGCTCTCTAACTGAGCCCAACGCTCAACACTCTTGAATTTGCGCAACCACGAGCGAAACTTTTCAACCGTTCCGGCGTCTGTTCACGCCTTCCTCAATTTCGCATGACCGTAAACACCCCTTCACAACGTTTCTCACACGTTAGTGAAGCCAATGTAATATTCCACAGCTAGCAAGGACCGCCGAGGGTCATTGAAGGTGGCTCGATAGTGGACATGAATTAACCCCGCCACACACATCTGGCCCCCTCACCCACCCCTGCACCACCCACCCCACCCCTCCAACCATTCCCATGTGCATTGATAAACGTTGTTATTTGACCGTATCTGTCAAGCAAGCCTTTGGCCCCCTTCCATAATATTGTCTCTCTGTATCTACAACATGTTGATAGTGACTCGGCAACTAGACTGGGCCGCGTGGGGCACAGGTTGCAATGTGCAGGGCTCAATAGTGAGAGGACAATAGGGAGACACCGTCCCTCGCGTCGATGGACCTCCGGTGTTCCTATGTGGGATAAGGGCACGCGCAGAGCACGTGTGTGTCAACCCCATCCGAGTTGGGGAGGTGATCCGGGTGGGGCGGCCCCCTCCTCAACCTGGGGGACACTCCGATGACCGATTCCTATTGCACCCCCGCAAGGTGAAGAGTGGGGTGTGGCGGGCCCTTCACAAGCTTTGGAGCACACCCCAGGCCACTTGTTGGCATGGCCGCTTGGTTGTGGTCAATGTTGGTTGAGGGTGGCCCCCTCCCTTGCTTGGGCGGTGCCCCGGTAGACCTTGTTGGTGTGGTAGATGGGATTGGGTGAGGGTTCATCCCACGGGCATGTGTCTGTGTGTGTGTGTGTGCGTGTGCGTGTGTGTATATGCTGGTTCGTTGACAATATTTTAATAGCTACCATGGACCCTTTGTGAGCGGGTCGTTTGAATCGACTCGAGGCGCACATGCCCTTTGGCATTGGCCTTCACAACCACCCATCTTCGGGGCCGCACGGCCCGGGCGGTGCCCTGTGCCCCATTGACAAGTAGCTGCACCAGTTTTGCGTCCTTACCCCTGCCCATTACCCCTCGTGCAGTTAGCACACCAACGGTGCCCAAGAAGGTGGAGTTGCACACTCTCAAGACACCACGGGCACCGTAGTCGGAAAAAGGCAAACTAGTAGGGATGTCCCGGAACACTCCCCTGAAACGCAACGTCCCCTTGATTCCGGCGTTGGCGACCGCCGCACTGCCAAAGCGTCGAAGGACGGTGTCACGGTTTTTGCTGCAATAGTGGCACACCATCACCAGCGGGCTTTGATTTGCAAAGCATCACCCCCAGCAAGCAACACATGTGCCTTGCCATCTGCCCGTAGGAAAAATAGAGAGGCACACACCCCTCGATCATCCGGTGGCAGCTTTGCCGTTGCCGCGGGTCGTAGTTGTCCATCAAAGTCGCATTCATTCTGCAAGGCAAACACCGTCTTCCACTTCTCTGCACCTTCAAACAGCAACCAGAACCAAGGGCACCTAGTCCACAATGTATGTAACCAAGATTCCACCTATTGGTGCCATCTACACCAATGTTGAGCCATGTGTAGTCGTGAGCCCTTGGTTGCAACACATGGGTGGCAGGTACCGTCCGCGCCCCATACAAGAGGTAGTATGTCACACATGGCGCCTTGCATGGTGACGTTCCCCTTTGTCACCAAAACACCACAACTTGAAGGCTCACTAAGTTCCTTGAGCTAAGCCCGACATTGGCCCATGATAGTGGGCTATCAAGGTCTGGGAGAAGGTACGCCAACTCGCGGTGGGGAACCTGCATTCTTGGCATCAGCCATGGTATACGGAGGGCATCGGACTTGCAGTCCGATTCCACCGGCAGCCCGGTCAGGGCACCGGCTAGCACTAGCAGTATGCTACCGTCTGATTGGAGTTGCGCTTCATAGCGCGTGGCTAGCGAGGCACCCACCACCATCTCCAGGTTGCCCAGCCGTCACTTCTGGTGAGGGGCCGAGGTGACTTGCGAAATTCGACCAAAAACGTGCATGTGGGCAACATTCTCGGACAAACACGGGCATTGTGGCATAAGATAGGTCCCACCCACCCACACACTACAATGCAAACCTATGCTTTACCAATATGAATGTTTGGGTGCACGTCACGGTGTGTTTACATAGCACATGCGTGTGGGGGGTGTTGCTGGGGTGCGTATGGTTGCCTTTGCCTGCTCCCGAGGGGGGGGGGGTTGAGGATTTTTTTTGCATTGAGGGTGGTTGGGGGCATTGTCTTCCCTTCTAATGGGGGGGGGCTTGTGGTTCCTTTTTGGAGGGGGGTGTTGACAATGTTTGTTGGGGGAGGGGGGGGTGAACGAGTCTAGGACTCAACATGCGACGGCTTGTGTTTCCTGAGCAGGGGGGGGGGGATATCGGGTTTGGCGGGGAACCCGACCCCGCAAATTTGTTGTCATAGGGCGGGGGTATATGGTTGCATATACAGGTGGTGCAGCATGGGGGGGGAGGGGGGGTTGGATATCGACATGGAGTGCAATCGCACCATAACAGTTGGCCCCGGGGGTTGCTCCAAGCTGACTGCAAATTCATTGCATGCTCACTGCAAGCACACTGCAAGCTCTGGCGCCTTCCCTTCACTAAACGTTGACTGAACGCTCACTGAAGGCTCCAGACGTTGCAGTGAAATTGCAGTGCACTTTCACGAAACGGTCACTGCTGTTTGATCTCTTCCTTCACACCTTGTTCCCGCCCCACTCATCCGACAGGCAATACAATACATGACAAAACCTCCCCTTCCGTCACAAGGTCAAAATGTATGCTAGGGCCTGCAAGCACACAAGAAGAGTCGAGTCAACTAGGGGGGCCACCCCTTCTTTAAAAAAAAACCAAACCAACGGTCCCTTCACTGGCCTCTCAGCCATACTGGATGCTAGGCCCTGTGGGCCCACATCACAAGACGAGTCCACTGGGGGGACCTCCCCTTCTTTCTAAAAGTCAAACTGCATGCCAAGGTCTGCAAGCCCAGAAGACGAGTTGAGTCCACAAGGGGGGCCACCACTTCTTTGAAACAAAGCAATGGTCCAATCAATGGCCTCCCAGCCAGACTAGATGGTGCCCCCTAGGGGCCGAAATGACGAGGCGATTCCACGGGGGGGGGGGGGGGCACCCCTTCTTTCAAATGGCCACACCGGCCTCCCTTCTTCTACTCCAACCCAAACATTGTTGCTTTTCCCAATGGTCAGGCGTGCTGAAGCCGACCTGGTTGGCATCGCCCACTAGTGAGTTTGCCCACCCAGGGCGTTGCGCTGCAGCAACACAAGATGACGTGTACCATGTATCCGCTTGTGCGACACGGTCCACAAGGGCCAAGGGGATGGTGGGCAGTTCCTCGAGCCTGAGAGCAGGAAGAGATGTGGTGCAGGCCACCTGGTAATCCTTCTTCAAGAGGCGTGCACAACGGTATGCAGAAGAAAATTGTACTGCCCCACCCCCACTCCCAGAAACTGTGCACAACGACTGCTCATGCGTGCACCGGCAAGAGATTGCCAGGTCTTGGCCAAGCAACTGCGGAAGAGGACGAAGCAGCGCCCTTAGACTCCTTGCGCATCCCCTTCCTTCTCTCGTCGCCGAAAGCCACATCTCACTCTTCCTCCGCAATTGTGGTTTTGCGTTCCACGGCAAGCGACCGGACTTGGAGGTTGTCACGTTGCTTGGCCGTTTTCCCAAATTGCTGTTCCAAGGCACGTAGACACGCAGGTGCTACTCCGTAGTCGTCCCGCTCCTACACTACCTTCCGCCTCGTGAGAGGGACGGGGCCTGGGGAGGTGGCGCCCCGAGTTGTTGGCAATCCCATCCCCCCACCCCTAGTTTGCCTTGGCAAACCCTAGAGGCGTTCTCGAAACGAGGCGTCTTCCCTCGTTTGCTCGTGTATGGAGAGGGTTTAGCGGCACTTGACATGCACGGGCGCCTCGCCCTGTGGGATGCGCATCGTAGTGTGCGTCCACATTGGCATCTATCGCATCTCCACCGTCCCAAGCCACTCCCGCCCCCCAGCGGCGCTGTCAAACTTAGCCACGTGTGCCCGCACGGACTGCAATGCGTCAAAAAGATATCAAGTGGCTCGTTCACCCCGATCCGCCACTACCCCAAAGGGCACCCCCCCCCCCCCCCGCCCCGGTGCAACACAACCACCCTCATGGCCGCTGCTAGGGCAATGCACCACTGCTTGCTGGCGAGGCGTGATGCAAACACCCCAATGAAATGCTCTCCGGTAACTGCCTCACTGTCGGCTCGGGGGACGCAATCGTGTGCCACATCGATGCAACACGGGAAGTGGATGTGTGTCGTCACCTTCGTGCGAGGGGCTGTTTGTCCCTCAACGGACAAAGTGCAATACCACGTCTCGCTAGATTCCCGCTGCTGGCACTGGACCATTGTCCAGAACGTCCGCGAATACGCTAAGGTGGCGTGCTTGTTCACTCAAACAATGTCGAGTGCACCGGGGAAGCCGCCCTGGGGTGTCCCCGACCGCGTCTCCCGGACATTGCAAGTAGGGCAAAGGCCCGCCAAGAGCCAGATCGGCCAGCGGCGGGTCCCCGAGCGGCATTTACCGGGCACTGGGGTCGGGGGCCGTGCCCCAGCTTCCGCCGCCTGCGCAATTGCCCTGGCCGCAGCCGATGTCGCCCCCCCCCCCCCCCATGGAAGGTCACCCCCCCATCGGCTGTGATACCTGCGTGCTAGACTGCGATGATATCTTCCCGCCACCTCGATCATAGGCTCGTGAAGTGGGAACACGGCCTACGGATATAGGTGAAGGAGCACTGAACTTTTTGTGAAGATCCACTGCAAATGTACTGCAAGCCGTGGCGCCTGCACTCATTGTTCACTGAATGTTAACAGAACACTCTGGAAATGCGCCAAGGCTTGCAATGAGCTTGCGGGGAACTTGTAGCGAACGTGTATTCTACTTCCAGCAAACTCTTTCAAACTATGTGGCCAATTTTTCAGGCGCAGATGGGCACCACTATCAGCCTAACTCCCCCCCCTCCCTGCTACATAGCCTGCGGCATACACCCCAAGCTTGAAAGAGGTAGCAACCCGGGACCCCACCACCTCACCACCCCTCACCACGTACAAGAATGCAGCGATCCGCTCCGCCCCCCCACAAAACGGATGCGTAGGATGTCCAGTTTGGGACCAGGTCACTGGCAGGCTGGGAAAATTGACAGCACCCCACCCGAACAACCCTCACCCCTCACATGCGTGCTCCCCGGAACAGTTTCATGGCCGGCTACCGAGGTGAAGCAATGCATGCAAGGAGTTCTATTGCCCTCTGCCCAAAGGGTGTGAGCCTTGCAGAAAAGTAGAACCAGTGCCCGCTGCCCTGAGAGAGTGCAGTAGTGCACCACAGCAACTCGACTGCCCGCTACCCTGGGACGGCACGGCAATTTACGAAATACCATTGCCCACAACCGCTAAGCGTTCAGGCAATGGGCACAAAGGATTCTGCTCGCCATTGCCCCGGGGTCGTCCGGAAATCCCTACAAGGAATCGCATCACCGGGAGCCCACAAGTAGTCAAGCACTGATCAGTAGAGTTGTGTTGTGCTCCACACCAAGACAATTTAGCCGTGCATAGAAGTTGTTTCCGCTACCCGCCGCCACAAGGCAATGAAGCATTGCAAGCAATGAGGTAGTGTGCAGCAAGACTTCTCCTGCCCGCTGCCCCAAGGCAATGGCTAGTGCACAAAAGGAGTTCCGTTCCCCGCTGCCTAAGGCCGGTGCGGCAGTGCAGAGAAGGAAGTCCACTGCCCACTGTTTTCGGGCAGCGAGCAGGGAGGAGTTCTCCCATCCCCTGCCACGAGGCAATGAGGTAGTGAAAAGAAGGAGGTTCACAGCCCACGGACCCAAGCCACGGGGCAGTGCACAAAACGGGTGTCGCGGCCCGCTCCAAAGGCAATGTAGCAAAGTACAGAAGGACTTAAAATGTCCACTAACCCCAGCAGCACAATGTTCTCTCTATGTACCGCAAGAGTTACGCCGCCCACCGCCCTCATGGAGTGCAGCAGTGCACAACATGAGTGACACTGCCCAATGCCCCAAAGAAGTGCGGCCATGGACCACAAGAGTCCCATTGCCCCATCCCCCAAGACAACGCGGCAATGTGCAGCGAGAGGTCCACTAGCCACTACCAGAAGGCACTCGTGCCGTGCACCGCAAGACTTCCACTGCCCTTGGCACAAGGCAGCGCGGCACTATGCCGCACGAGTTCCACTGCCCACCACCCCAAGGCACCGTGACAATGTGCCGCAAGAGTTACCTTACCCACTTCCCCAAGCACGTGTAGTAGTCCACTAAATGAGTTTGCTACAGTCGATTATCCAATTCAAAGTGGGCCAAAAGAGTTCCACCGCCCAGCGCCCCAACGCACTGCAGCCGTGTGCAGTAGGAGCTCCGATGCCAAGTGTTGCGAAGCGGGACGGCGGAGTGCCGCAACAATTCCACCGCACCCTACCCCTACTCTGGAGGACGGGGGGGGGGGGGGATTGTGCCGCAGAAGTTCCACTTCCCACTTCCCACCCCTAGCGGTGCTGCCGTGTGCCTCATAATTGCTAGTGCCGACTGCCCCTAGGCAGTATGAACGGAATAAATTCATTAGCCAATGCCCCCAAGCAGTGCGGCAATGTCCCACAGGAGTTCAACTACCCACCACCCCGAGGCACTGCGGCAATGTGCCGCCGAAGCACCACTCGCTACTGCCCACACGGAATGCGGCAGTGTAGCATAGGAGTTCCAGTGCCAATTTCCCTAGGGCAGTGAGGCAGAGGAAAGGAGGAGTTCCGCTGCCCAAAACCCGCACACAGTGCCCTTGGGCACCACACAATTTCTAATGTCCATTGCCCGAATATAGTTGTATCCTTCGTCAACGGAGGTAAGGTAGGTGTTTGAATGCATTGTTCGAAGTCATGCGGATTTGGTAAATGCCTTCTTCGTACATTGGACAACGAAGTCTTGCATCCCATTGATGCTAGACAACAAGCCACGAAGCATCCCATGAAGAGCATAATCTGGCACTTGTCTATCGACCGTGATACTTCTATACATGATTCCTATGCCCACAGCCGGCGGGAATGTACCCTCTATTGCAGTTGCGGTGCTAAAGGCAATAAGGCAACCAACACCGTTTTGCATGCAAACCCAAAACACCGTTGCTGTGGGGGGTTTTGCCGTCCAATTTTGACAGCCCCCCATCATCAATTGTGCTTCTGCGTCTGCACACAAGAAGAAAAGTGACTTCACATCATCCCCCCCCCCCCCGTCGCCTTGAAACTTACATTTGCGGCCTGCTGCAACTGTTCATCGAAATTCATTTCTTAGGAGGCCATGTACAAGCTCTCGGATCGTTCACTACCCCCTAGCAACCACCAGCTAGATAGTTGGTTGGGGCTTGCGGTCCCGCCCAGTGTGTGGTGCACATACCAGGCCTAATGCGTCAATCTCCCATCCACAACAATTGGTAGCCAATGCACACGCTGGTCACCAAGCTACATGTCATTCGATGGCGGAGTGGTTAGCACTTGTATGGATGCTCATGCCGGTCCGGCTAGTGGCAGGCAGGTCCATGGATGGTCGTCTCCTCCTCAGTACATGGCGTGAAGGCACTAGGCTCTGGTGAGGAGAGCTTCCTAAGCATGCCGTACACCTATTCCCAAAGCACGCCATAGGGAATCTGCCCAAACGTGTACTTCGCTTCCATCCTAGAGAGGTGCAATGACCAGATTTGCCACAGGGCCATAACCAACCTCTCCTACATGTGCGGCTTTGGGTCCACAATGCAAGTTACTCTTGTCTCCAGGGTAAGGACTATTTGCCCGGTATCAGGCAGGTATTTGACGGTGTATAGAGCAGTAAGCTCCTGGCCAACCACTTGATGGAGGTCTAGTAGGGGACCTCCGTTGAAAGCAGGCAGTGAACAGATACAGGGCCTCCTTAGGCTTGCCCTCATCCCCAAGTTCCATTGCGTAGCACCCAAAACTTGCAAGGATACCACACTGCTTGTTTGACAACATCGTACATGCAAGTGAATGGAAGAATGAACATCTGCCGAAGCAGAATTTTACTACATGGTCAAAAGAGGTACAAGATTCGTGTCAAATCGTATGGAGTTCATACAAACTTCGTCTAAACCAGGTATTAGGACGTAAGTCTGATTCGTCCCTGAACGCGGAGATCGTACAAAGTGCAAACGAATTCTCACACATTCACGCCTTTTTTGTCCTAGTGTACACCATCGCGGCCGCTCGTCTAAATGTACGCCTCCTGGATTCTTGCGCGAATTGGCGGTGGTTCAAACATTGCTGTGTTCTACACTCCGGGACCATCGGATAGCTACTGCACTGGTGGGCGTGCCCTAGGTACCTGCATGAAAAGTAGTATTGTTCATAATTCATTTTTTATATATGAACGGTTCATATATGAACCATGCATTATGAACAGCTTTTATGAACGCTTGTTTGTCCACAGATTTTGTTATGTCTTACCCTCCCTCCGTCTTCACGGAGCTTAACATGATGCTTGTTCGGCTCAGTGGTGCCACCAGTCTTCGGGACAGCAAGTGTTCCGACCTGCTGGCCCAATGGATGTCATCGTCCCCCCTCATCCGGGCCCGTTTTACGGAGGCAATGGACCACGCTCCCCTCCCGGCGGTCCACAAAACCAAGGTGCAGGCCATCCGTACGTATGCGGAGGCCCTCTTTCCCGCACCCTATCTGATAGGGCTCCTTTTGGAGTTGGGTACACCCCGGTCCGGCTTCCGGGTGTTGTCTGAGTACATCACCCGCCGGGGCGACGCCTACACCACCTGCACGGGACTGCCCTTCCCACGGCCCATCCCCACACGGCACCAATGTGACGCAACGTGGAAGTGATTGACAGCTCCGCTTGCGTTGTCCCCCCCGGTGGAATGTGCCAATCCCCCATCGTCGGTCGTTGCTGGCCCCTGCGGTCGTGGGCACAATACGTGCAATCCCGGCCGGCACTGTGCCGGTCTATTGACTGCACCCGGCCCCTCACCTTTGTGGTGCGGGGTGACGGGTATCCTTGCGCCGGTGGCAGTTGGTCGCAGCTATCGGTGGGGCTATTGAACCATGGGGTAAAGGCGCGCACACCTGCCTTCCTATGGGTCATCGGCATGGCCGTCACGGGGAACAGAGATATGGTTGCCCTGGGCCAAATGTGAGCTCAAGTGGTACAGGTTTGCAGTCTGCATTTTCGCGTTCATAAGTTGTTCATAATTCGCACGTTCATGATTCGAGAACTGCCGTCATAAAACGCCGTGCTACGCATTTATGAATTATGAACGCGTTTTATGAACACGAATTATGAACAACTTTTATGAACACACGTCCTGCAGTTGACTGCAAAAAATATTACTGGTGCGACAGCTGGGTGCCGGCAGCGGTCCTCCTTGGTGGGGACCAGCCGTGGCTCCGGCGGCTGCTGGGCATCAGCGTGGCTCCCCAACTGGGGAGCATTTTCAACGAGGCCGTGCGTGACAACACGGCCAAGCAGTGGAATGCTATCGCTGCTCGGAGGACAACGCAGTCGGATGCAAGCAATCATCGTCGCTATCTTGTGACCCGCAAAAGTTTGGACGCGGCAGGATGCACCGGCGAGCCGCTGCTGGTCATAGCCAGAAACCGGGTACTTTTGTGCATTTTGCACTGTTGGGGAGGCCTTCGGGAGGCTCTTCGTGGCCTTCCTGGAGGCCCAGGTGGGAAACCATCCCCTTGAGGTTGCGGGAGAGCTGCAGAAAATTTTGTACCACAACCGGTGTGGCGTACGTTTGGGGGCGCACACCGCACCGGACGGGGAGAAGGCCCACAACCTGTTCTGGGCCTGGGAGCGGATAGCGCCGCCGCCTGCATATGTCGAGGAGGAACCCACGTGGCAAGCGGTTGTGGGGCTGCGAACATTGCTGCGCACTTTGTACTCGCCGATTCCGGTTGTGCCGCGCCCGTCGTGCCGACCTATTGTTGCTGCATTTCAGAAACATTGCTGCGGGGAATCGGGGTCGCACTATTTGTTGTTCCTCGAAGAGGACTGTGATGCCATGCTCGAGGGTGCGCATGCATGTGGGGTGGGATTGGCTGCTGTGTCATGGGACGTTGTGGAGAGCGTAAATTATATTTTGAAGAAGGGATACAATGGGCATAGTGCTAGGGGTGAGGGTGCGAGTAAGAGTGCAGTTGAACGGGAAGCAATGGTCGTCTAGCAGGTTTAGGAATGGTGGTTTCTAACCTTTGACCGGCCCTTGCTGCACTACAACACCCCCCACACACCGCGGCGTGCACCGCCGCTTCACTTCTAAGCACTACCCCCCAAGCACCCCCCCCACCCACGCACCCTTTGCGACCTAGCTTTCTTATTCTTCGCCCATCCATGGACGCCGCCGAGATGAGGAAGCTGCTGGAGGAGAGCCAGAGGGCGACGCTGGCCTTGGTGGTATGATGTCTGTCGCGTTCATATTGCGTTCATAATTCGGCGTTCATAAAACCGAAACTGCCGTCATAAATGAATTATGAACCGATTATTGAACTGATGAGTTATGAACCGCTTTTATGAACGAATCATGATCAGTGTCCCCCATATCCACAGGAGCAGCGACTGGCAGCCCATGCTCCAGCTCCTCCGCCTCCTCCGCATCCTCAGCCTCCACCTCCACCTCCACCTCCACCTCAAGCTCCTCCGCCTCCTCAAGCCCACCCCGCGCCGCTCACCCCGCCTCCGCCTCCCGACCCGCCGCCGACTCCTCGAGTGAGGAGTCAACAGACTCCTGGGAGCAGGAGAGGAAGAAGGAGAAGAAGCAGGAGGAGGAGAAGAGGAAGAAGGAGAAGAAGAAGGAGGACAAGAAGAAGGAGGAGGCAGCGGGGGGTTGGGGGGTGAAGGAGGAGGAGGCCGCGACCGACATCGAGGAGGTGAAGACCGAGGTCGAGGACATGGCAGTGGAGGGGGAGGGGGCAGGGGGAGGGGGAGGGGGTTTTGGTTGCGACCCCCGGGAGGCAGGCCATGCTTGGGGCCTCAACCAGGCCAACCAGCGCAACGTGCTGACCCTCCCCTGGGCGCAGGGAGCGCTGGACAGCGGGTACTCCCCCAATGCCCCCCTTTTTTCGAGCCCTGAGGTGACCAACGTCACCCTGCGCTGCGCATTCCGGCGCATGTTGCGGCACCGCATCCGCAACAAGGGGGAGGGGGGGGGGGCGGGGCGGTACGGGGGGGGGGGGGGGGCATGGGCATGGAAGCCCCTGGCAGGAAAGCCCCTGTCCCCCATCCCCGAACCAGTTGGGGCTGGGGATTTGACGCCAGCCCATGTTATTTGGGGGCCCGGGGGGCGCTTGATGCGGCGCTCCCATTGGGAGCTGTGGTTCCTCCATTTGGAGGAAAGGGGGTGGGTAAAGCTGCAGCGCTCCGGGCGCAAGTTGGAGTGCATCCCCCAGTGGGAATCCATTTGGGGGGGGGGGGGTGTATGACCCGGGGCAGGAGGCCTCGTACGAGGGGGCCGTGGAGGGCCTTACCATCACCCGCCCCATCAAGCCCCTTGGCGGGGCAGCCCCGGCCACCAGCAGCACCACGGGCCGGGACAATGCCCCCCGGGCGGCCCTCCCAGCGTAGTGGCGAACGTGCGGACCGCCTTGGGCGCCATGGGGACCATCGTACCAGAGCCGGATTTCGAGGTATGTGTGTTCATAATTCGTTCATAATTCGTTCATAATTTGGCGTTCATAATTCAGGGACCTTTCACTGCCCGTTTATGAACCATGAACGCGATATATGTACGCGTGTTATGAACGCATTTATGAATGGCCCTGTCACAGGTCGTGGACGTGGAAGTGAACCCAGCGGACGTCGCGGGGGTCCGCATCCGGTATAAGTTGGGCACCGCGGAGTTCAGCATCGCCCTGTCCGCCCTGTACCAGCTGCTGCTGCTCAACCCCAAGCGGGGGTGCGCCATCCTGTCCGGGCTGCGGGAGTGGGAGCGCTCCCGCTGCGTAACGGACACGTGAACGGCAAATACGCCCTGCCGAGCGAGCCTGGGGTAGTTGGGGTGGCAGAGGTGTGCTGACGAGGAGATCCTGCTGTCCAGTTGTGGGTTGAACTCCCACAGCCGGGCCAGCCCCCGCAGCGCCTCCCCAGCAAAGCCCGCCCGCGCCGAGAAACCCAAACCCCCTGCCGTGCCCCCCCCCAAACCCAGGCAACCCAAAAAGCCCCCCTGCACCGAAGCGCAAGTCCTTCGAAGCAGCAGCAGCACAGCTCGTCGTTGGACCAATCAGTCCCGCCTGTCCATGGGAAGGGGAAGGGGAAGCAGCCGCAGCAGCAAAAGCGGCGCGAGGAGCCCCCTTCTTTGGAGGGGGATGAGTCACCTGACCCCCTGCTTGGTGAACAGGTGTATGTGCCCTACACCGATGGTGTCTACCTGGGGTTTGTGACCTCGGTTGTGGGGGGGGCGGGGGGGAGAGTGTGGGTGGTACACCCAGGGGAAAAGAAAGTGTTTCGGGTTGCGCGGCATTTGTTGTATGCCTCTCATGCTGCAGCAGTGCCCCATTGGGAGCAGCTGAAGGCTGCAACTGCAGGTAAGCAGGCCGTCAAGGCGGAGAAGAAGCCTAACCCCAGACTGGACGCTGACCCGCCGGCTGAGCCGGGCCCCAAGCCAGCCAAGGCTGAACCCGAAACTGAGGCTCAGCAGTCCCCTCAGCCCAAGCCCAAAGCTGCCCCTGAGGCCGCTCCCATGGAGGTGGATGCCCCATCGCACCCCTCGACCAAACCCGCAGCCCAACCACCTGCCCTAACCCATGCCCGGGCCCCGGATGGGGAAGAAACGCAGGCCATGGCCGTCCTTTGGGAGGACCCGAAAGGCCCCAGCACTGAGGTGTAGGGCGGCTTGAACAAGCAAGGACAAGCAAGGACAAAAAAGTACAAGAAAGATTGAAGCCTGAGCAATTTTTGTGTGCCTGTGCATCTGTTCATAAAACGCGTTCATAAAACGCGTTCATAAAATGCTCGGCGCGTTCACAAAGAGGGGACTAAATTATGAAATGAATTATGAACCGAATTATGAACAGGGGAGGATGTTTTCATAATTTTCAAAAACTGGCAAAAATGGCAATTTTCCCAAAAAAAAACCAGGGGACAAAAAAAAACTCACCCCAAGGGTGTTGACCCCAGCCCCCCAATTTTGAACAAAAATGGCTCATGGGTGCCCTAGCAAGAGCAAAATCCGTTCATATTTCATAAAACCATTTATGCTGAACAAAACTACCTTTCACACAGGTACCAACGGGTGGGCATTTCGAGGTCTTCTTGTGTGGAGCAACAAACATAGGCGCTGACGATAGGCATGAATAAGAAGCAAACGACTGGCTGACCGTGATTTTCGTGATTGTTCCTCAATGAGTGCACATGTATGTACGATGAACAAGGTAGCACACAAGTGCGGGTCATGTTGGCAATGCGTGCACGAGGGAAAAGGTACCCCTAGAGCTGAATACCACAACCTCTCTATTGTACAACAAGTTTAAAAAAAGGTGGATCTACGACAACCCTTGCGATCCTTGACCCCTTGAGGGGGGGGTTCATTCTCCCGGAGGCGGGGTCCACGACCGCTGCCATGACCCTACAAGGGGGGTACGACCGCTTCAACCTAGCATGGTGCACCACCACCCCCCACCCCAACCCAATGTCCGGGGCGACGACCTCTGGCGTGACCGCCAAGGCATGCTACGAAAATAGCAACCTCACGCGCCAGTGCCAAAACAATGTCCATGGGTAGCCTCTGCTTGCCCTTGCTAAGCCCAGGCAGCCGACAAAAGAAAGCGAGTGCCGGCAAAGTTCGGAGCCCCCCCCCCCACTCCCCACTGTTCCCCGGTGGTGCTCTCGGACGGCCCCTCTAGCGCCAGTGATGCAAATGCATTGGCACACCGGCTGTGCTCCTTTCCCTTACTCTGGGGCTCGCGCCTAGCGTAGTGACCTTAGAGTGGAATCTATCCCTCTCCTCCCGCTGTCCGTTGATGTCGGCCTTGCGAAGCCGCTCCTAACGGTCCGTTTGTGTGGCCTCCGTGGACGCTGCACGCACCCGCCACGGATTCCCCGTTTGTGATTTTCCGTCTCGTTGCTGTTTCTTTTCGGGGCCGTGGATAGACACCCTTTGTTCCCTTCGCATGTGGCGTCACGTTGCTGCTTTCTATCAGCCGCTGCGGCCGGTGCTTCTGCGGGTGTTGTTTCCAAATTTGCGGAGCCCCATGGTTGGTGTGCTGGGGTTGTGTTGCATGTGGCATAATATGCCGTTTGCGCGTCTGCGGCACCCAGTCGTTGGTGTATTGAGGTTGTACTTGTCGTTGCAAGGGTCCTTTGACTATTTTTGGTGTCCACACACCTCCGTGCCCAGGCCGTTCATGGCCTACCTCGTTGCGTTTACGTGTGCGTGAGGCCCGGGTACCCTGCTCCTCCACGTGTTGTCCTGCTGGTCCACCGCATGTCCTGTTCCCCCTCACGGCTAGTTTGCCCCCCTTCATCCCCCCCCCCCCTTCCTGTTGCGCAAACGGCTCATCTGGGCTGCGGTAGACACCACCTAGCTGATGCCCGTTGTGCGGGGGTTGCCCTAGCCAGGAGGGATGAAGGCAAGTGCCGCAGACAAAGAGGAGGGGGTTAGCGAGGCAGGGTGGGCAACCAAGCCAGCGAGAATAGGAAACCATAACGTACGGGATGGGACATCATGCGCATGGGGGGTAGCAACAACACAAGGGATGGCTTGGCTAGCCAGCCCCGTAGCTACCTTGTCCGTTGGCAGTCCTCGGTGCCCCTTGCGTGCACCAACTCCTGTCCCACCCGCACCCCCCCCCCCCCCCCCGCTGCTATTGTTGTGGCCATTGGGCAACCTGCCCGGTGGCGGACACGGCCGGTGCATCCGCACCGGCAGCAGCATGCGTGGGAGTGGTGGTGCGGGGAGCTTTGACCGGGTGGCGCCCAGCGTCCGAGGAGCCGCCTCTCCGCTTGTTCGGCCCTGTCCACCCTCGCAACACCCCAAAACTGCCAATTTGGTGTCGACATCCCCCTCAATCTCCTCCTCCACGTGGATCACCACCCCCCTCCTCGGTGCTCCCCTCATCTCGTTCCCCGGCCGGTGCCTCATGCCCCACAGGGAAGAGTCGAACAAATCCTCATTCCTCTCCCGTGACCACACCAACGCCACCAGGGTGGGGACTGCCCCCATCTCCAACAATTACGCCAACCGCCGCGCCACGGCCAACTGCACTCGCTAGTGCTCTGGCGAGGCAGTAGGCAAACATGCCAAGCAGGCTCTTCCCCTCCTCCAAGCCATACCCCCTCCCCCCAACGAATATCTTGCACAAAAACAAAATGGTCTTCACCCCTACCCCCTGCACCTCCACTGCAAACTCCCAAACCGCTGCCACGTGCCGCTTGCGGCCGTCCGCACCCGGATAGGCATCCTCCTCCGGTCGGGGTACCTTGGCGGAACTTGGTTCACACGGCGGGTCCATGTGGGCTGTCCCAGGCCTACCCTCGGGCGATAGTGGGATCGGTGCCTCGTGTTGGGGCCTCTTGGCGGTCGGGGGGCCCTCTTGGTGGGTGCCGGCGTTAGTGCTCTTAGTGGCCCTGTCGCTCGGATCAGCCCTAGCAGCAGAGGCCACAGGCTCGTCCACACGGACCCTCCCATCCCAACGGGACTGAACTGCTTGTGTGGCGGGGGCCGGACATCCGGGGACTGGCGTTGAAGGGGACATGGGAGACAAGAGACAAAAACACGAGCAAATGAGAGAGGTGGGCATGATGAGGCACCACACATAGGCCACCTACATGAAATGGTACCGAATTCATGCAAATTCGTACCAAGTTTGTACGAACTTCGTACCAATTTTGCATGAACTTTGCATGATTTTCGTATGAATTTTATACGAATTTGGTACCAGTTCACGTTGTATTGCACACGGTATGCCATGAGCACGCACAAAACAACATGGGCACACATACCACTCGCATGGAAATGCCAGTGCCCAATTGCGCCTCTTCCCCTCCTTCGGCTTCCTCTAGGGTGGCGCCGTGTTAATGAGGTGCGAGAGTGAACTGGGCCTCACCGGCGGCGCCACCCCGGGGATGGTGAACTGGATGGGGTGTCATCGTCCACAGCCCCATCCTTCACTAGCTTAAGCTGGTGAACGCCCCCCAAGAAGAATACTGGGGCGTGGTCCCCAGTCTCTAGCACCGACAAATCGTCCGCGGGGGCGGTGCGGGACGTGGTTGTCGCGTGGTATTGACATGTCGGGGGGCACGGGTCGGCGGCAGAGGTGTTGGCGAAGACGGACTGATCCATCCCCCCACAACACGCCTAGCCTCGCGATGGCCCCCTTCCGAACCAAGAGCACTTGGTCCACACATGGGAACACACACCCAAATGTGCTGCCACATCCATGGAAGCCTGGAGGGGGGGGGGGGGGGGATGTTGGGATGGTGCCCACAATGCTTGGGGTCAGAGGTCTAGAGGGTGAAAAAGGCCTGTGGAAGACCATCCCTTGCCCCCTCAAGTGCAGACACCCCAGGGTGCCTGCAAGTGGACACCATTAGAAGCATGTCTCCCCTCCGCAACTCAATGGTGTCCCACCGGGTCTCCCCCGCCTCGCCTAGGGCCGTCCCCGCCTGCACTTGCACCTAAGAAACCTCTAACGCGCAGAGAAAACTACTCATGTGACATCCTGAGATGTCCTAGCACCTCACAATGTGTTGCCACACCGTGTGGTCGAGTTGATGACCACTACCGACACTAGCCACAATGACCACCCTTGCCGCCATGGGCGGAGGTCCACAACAGCCGGCGCAGTCTCCTCGACTTTCGGCATGGCCTTCATCAACAAAGGCGTCCCCACCGCCGAACACAACCCACCCCTGCTCTACCAACGCCGGGGGACGTAAGCATCCTTCACGTGCTCCTCTGACGACCAACCACCTGCTCCTCCCGTGTCCCCCAAGCCTTCATGAACTTCCCCCATGCGACCTCACAGTCCTTATCCCGCACCAACGAACGGAACACCGTGTACATAGTGCCATCCACGAAGTTCACGGGGGGCTAGCTCGGGCCAACCCTGTTGGGGTCAAGGAGGGGTCACACCTCGGAGGCGCAGGGGTCCGGAAGGGGCTCCATGCGGATAGGAGGCTGGCTGGAAAAGAAAGGGGGGGGGGTACAGGCACTACGGTACCATTGGTGCGTTGTGGTGGAGTAGGACGTTGGATGGGTGATGTGGGGCATGTGAAGTTTGGGGGGGATGGTAGGGAGGAAGGGGGTGATGCCCATATCCTTCACCATCGGGGCTTGGCAAGAAGATAAGATTAAGAAAAGAAGGAATGGTGAACTTCCACCCCACCGCTGTTGAAGTCGTGGACGGCTATCATATCACAGTGGGGGGGGGGGGGTACACCGGATCATGCACTGGGTAGACTTGGACGTGGGCGTCCTTGGTCTTCCCAACGGGGTTAGACTTCATGACGTCCAAAAGATTGTCAACACTGGCGGGGGTGGGGAGGAGGCGCATCATGCGCACCGTGGGCACATCTTAACGTAGTGCCCTCTTCAAGTTTGTGGACCAAGCCTTCCCCCCAAAGTAGGCATTGCGGGGGGGGGGGGTCACAATGTATGACCTCGGGGGTGGGGGTACGAGGGATGTGGCCCAGGCATACCGGCAGTGTGGCATAGGAGTACCACTCCCCAGTACACCCAGGTAGGGTGGTAGAGTACCATTGGGGTTCCACTGCTCACTTCCCCAATGTAGTGCGGCTGGCTGACCGTGATTTTCGTGAGTGTTCCTCAATGAGTGCACATGTATGTACGATGAACAAGGTAGCACACAAGTGCGGGTCATGTTAGCAATGCGTGCACGAGGGAAAGGTACCCCTAGAGCTGAATACCACAACCTCTCTATTGTACAACAAGTTTAAAAAAAGGTGGATCTACGACAACCCTTGCGATCCTTGACCCCTTGAGGCTCAGCAGTCCCCTCAGCCCAAGCCCAAAGCTGCCCCTGAGGCCGCTCCCATGGAGGTGGATGCCCCATCGCACCCCTCGACCAAACCCGCAGCCCAACCACCTGCCCTAACCCATGCCCGGGCCCCGGATGGGGAAGAAACGCAGGCCATGGCCGTCCTTTGGGAGGACCCGAAAGGCCCCAGCACTGAGGTGTAGGGCGGCTTGAACAAGCAAGGACAAGCAAGGACAAAAAAGTACAAGAAAGATTGAAGCCCGAGCGATTTTTGTGTGCCTGTGCATACGTTCATAAAACGCGTTCATAAAATGCTCGGCGCGTTCACAAAGAGGGGACTAAATTATGAAATGAATTATGAACCGAATTATGAACAGGGGAGGATGTTTTCATAGTTTTCAAAAACTGGCAAAAATGGCAATTTTCCCAAAAAAAAACCCGGCGGACAAAAAAAAACTCACCCCAAGGGTGTTGACCCCAGCCCCCCAATTTTGAACAAAAATGGCTCATGGGTGCCCTAGCAAGAGCAAAATCCGTTCATATTTCATAAAACCATTTATGATGAACAAAAGATTGTCAACACTGGCGGGGGTGGGGAGGAGGCGCATCATGCGCACCGTGGGCACATCTTAACGTAGTGCCCTCTTCAAGTTTGTGGACCAAGCCTTCCCCCCAAAGTAGGCATTGCGGGGGGGGGGGGGGTCACAATGTATGACCTCGGGGGTGGGGGTACGAGGGATGTGGCCCAGGCATACCGGCAGTGTGGCATAGGAGTACCACTCCCCAGTACCCCCAGGTAGGGTGGTAGAGTACCACTGGGGTTCCACTGCTCACTTCCCCAATGTAGTGCGGCCGTGTGCCGCACGAGTTCAAATGCCCGCTGCCCCAAGGTGGTGGTGCAGAGGAAAAGAGGAGTGCCGCTGCCCACTGTCCCCGCACAGTGCAGGTGTGTACTGCAGGAAGACTGCCCACTACCCTAAAGCTGAGCGGCAGTGCACAACAGAGGTCCACTAGTACCACCGCCCAACACCCTAAACCTGTGCAACAGCGCACATCAGAGGTTCCACTGCCCGTTGCCCCAAAGTAGTGCGGCAGTGCACCGCAGTACTTCCACTGCCCACTACCCCCAAGCAGAGTGGCCATGTAGCAGACGAGTTAAACAGCCCACTGCCCCCAATTAGTGCGGCAAGGTGCCACGGAAGTTCTAGATGTTCGACTGCCAACTGCCCCGAGGCAGTGCGGCATTGGACAGAAGGATCCCCACTGCCCATAGCTATCGCGGAGTTCTGCAGGCCCCCCACGGCCCGCTGCCCACTGCCCGCTGCAGTGTGGAAGGATACTGAGGGACCCGACTGCCCACAGCCTGACGCGGTGTGGCAGTGTACTGAAGGATCTCAGCTGCCCAAATGCTGGCCCCATTGAAGCCCGACCAGGCCCCAGAGGCACAAAGGCCTGGGCCCAGCTAGAACTTCGGTACCACCATCGGGCAAAGCGACATAGCATCCCCAGGGCGGCCCTGAACAACAGCCGCCCAGCGCCAAAGAGGGTAACGGCCCTCTGCCACAGGTGCACAACACACTGCACACAGCATGCGTTTGGACACACAGCCCTCCCGTTTTGCATTACCCGTATGCAAGACATCCCGGTTATTGCCATTGGGTAACAACGCCTTCGGCACACACCCACACCCACACACTCACACGCGCGCACACACACACACACACAGGAGCGACCAGATCCAGAAATATTGCACAGTGGATCAGGTGGTGATGCATCCTCGCAATGCCTTACTGCTCAATGGCGCATCGTCACATACAACTGCACTGGGTCAGGGTGCCTACAGTCCGGCGCTGCAGTAACTGGGCCCATATGCCAGCGCTGTGTGTGCACAATGTGTGCAGCCCCTCCCCTCCCCACAAACATAACTGCAGGGGTCACGGGAATCTCACTGACAAGTGACGGTGCGGTACCCCAGGACTTCAGCCCAACGCAAGAAAAAAAGAAAAAATGCTCTGCAGGTTGAGATCTATGTCTAGGTCTATGTGTATTGTCCATATGTCTGTGGTGTCACCTGTGCGTCGCTGTTTATGTCCTTGCCCTTGCTTGTGTCAGTGCTGGTGTCACTGTCTACATCCATATCCATGCCTTTGCCTACGTCGATGTCTATGTCTATGTCCGTGTCTGCATCTACACCTGTGCCTGTGTCTATATCTGTATTTACGTCTGTGCCTATGTCAACAAAAATCATTTTACGGAGGTCACGGGCTGCAGGGTACTCAGGGGTCGGCCATATCAAGGCACACAAACTGCCTTCATATGGCCAACCCCCAGGTCGGTCATATGAAGCTGGCGGCTGGCCGTCCCAGCCGCTCCTGCCTCCCTTCCCTTAGTCACAACGTCGTGTCCATCTGGGTCACGTGACCTCTGGCGCAGCCTATGCCAGTGTCAATATTGATGTCCATGTCAATGTCAACCTCTACATCCATGTGTGTCAGGGGGCCCACCGCCTTGTGTTTCGCCCAACACCCTCACACGTAAACTATGAAAATGTTGATTCGTGAGCAAAGTCTGGGTTTGCCGGCCAAAGCCACGGGGGGGGGGGGGGTTGGCACAAGGCATCGGCATTAGGTTGTTTGCCTTTGGCGGCGCCTATTGGCCTCTCGCCAGTGCTCATTCTGAGGGGGGGGGGGGGTGCGTGGCCATGCACTCGATTTCTCAATGCCCTCCTCTGAGTGGGCGCCCGGACTTCTCCTAGTGGAGGCAGGGGCCGCAGGGAGGGAACACTAGAAGTCAGGGCGCACCCTTGCTCTTGCCTGCACACAATAGAACCAGCAGCTTCACAGCCCGGAGGCAGTGCACAGCTCCTGCGGCGGTGTCCAGCAAAGGTCCCGCCTCAGCGCCTCAGCAAAACCGCAGGCAGCCACTTGAGCTGCTCACGCGATTGATACATCAGTAAATCCTTCGACGTGATGCAATGCATTTTGGGGTCAGTGTGCCGCATGCACTGAGGGAAGCGCTGCGCGAAGTCTCCCCTGCAGTGATCGCCAGAAGGTATAGCCAATTGAAGACAAAGTCACAGACAAGGGGGGGAGGGCTTGCAGAGAGTTAAAAATACACAATCTGGCTGACATATCCGGATTGTAATCCTCCGTTGCCGTGCTGGTTGTCCTGATAGACTCCTCCGAGGCGGAGGGGTCTGAACACCATAAAGCAGCAAGTACTGCTGCTGTTCAACCCGCTGCTCAATCCTATGAGCATCCCATACTCGTGGCATACCCAATGGGCATGACCTTGCTCGGGCTTCTGTTGCTGCTGATGATTCCATTTGTGTGTTCCTATGCCTGGTTGTTGTGTTTTATTGGGTGTTGTAGTTGTGCCATGGGGATGGACCAGTATGGCTTTCGCCGTTGCGATGAGTAGTATGTCCACAATCATGACACGTCAGAATCGCCGTCACATCCTCGTCCAGCGATCGGAGTTGCTTGGTGTACATGAACAAACGTGGGTGCAACCCACTAGCCGTTTCATGGCGCCTTTTTTGGGCCAACGACGAGCTGGTGACCGGACAGCCCGAGGTTGTGTCTTTTTTCGTCAACCAAAGTCTTGACATTTGGTCGCGATGCATGGCTGAAAAGCCCAACGCTCGTTCATACCCTTTCTCACCACTCCATGCCCGGCGCGGGAAAACCTTGGGTGGGGAGGAATGACGGGTTTAGTGGAACACATCGGAAAGCAACCCTGTCCCGTGGGCCAATGCACATTTACGGGGGCAGACCCTCCCATTCTACAACAAAAGCCGACACCCCCATTTCAGTTACCTGTCCAGGGAAAGAGATCTCAACCACAAACCCCCCCCCCATCACCTCCAGGCAGTCTGCCGCCGCGCATGGTGCAGTGTGCAGCAGACAGAGCGGCCGCCCCAGGGAAGCCCATGGACAGCAAGCTGTCCGAGGCACGGAGTGGGAATGGTGTCGCAGTGGGGAATGGGAGGGGGCTACTTGGTGCCCACGACTACCTTCTTGGTGTGCCATGCCCCCAATCGTTCATGACTCTCACACGAGCCACAACGCACATTTCGTACTTAGGTATGACAATGCAACTCACGGAATGGCACATTGACGCTTCTTCTTCTCTTAAAATGCCGAGCGCCGTTGCCATTCGCGAAATAACCCTCCCACCGCCCCCCCCAACCCAACGGTTCGGCGCGGTTCTGACTCCCATATGTTACGGCCCCCCCTACCTACCCCCCCCCCCCTACTTCCCCCCCCTACTTACCCCCTTACCCCCCACCCCTACATCCCCCCCTACTGCCCTCCCTAGCCCCCCCCCCCTACACCCAATGTAGGGGGAGGGGGGGCGACTTCGTGCGATATATGTGAGCAAAGGGTATTATTGTTCAACACGATTGAATACCGCACCACATGGGTTTGCCAGCAAAATATGGACACCCACCTACTGGTCCAAATCAGATCCGTGCTGCAGAGGAAGCCAATTGTGTGCACTGATGCAACGATGTTTTGGTGCATGGTGCACTTGGATTTCAGGTCCAATGACGGCATCATGTGCAATGTGTGAGTGCCTCAAACGGTTTGCACATGGTGGTGAAGAGTCCTAATACTGCGAACACGCGAGGAAGTGCCACATGATGGCGCTGGATAATAACATAATTCCCAAAAATGGCAGATGTGGTTCACAATATCACCATAACCCAGAAACTACGAGCACTGTGCATGCCAAAGCCCATGGCAGTATGTGTAGCAAAGAAATTGGTGGACATCGAACCACCAAAAAAGAGGACCAAAGGTACTGCAAGCACACTTCAAAGACTTGGGCAAGACTCTGTGAAATCTGGATTTGTTTACTGCTGTCAAAGGCCAAATCTTGCTTACACTGCTCTCCAGGCCATACGTTTCCGTGGGCTCCATGTGGGTAGGTTTGTTGTATCGGTTGGGCATTTGCGTGCCGATGGGGCGGCAATGGGATTGTGTATGGGAGCAAGCCGTTGCCGAAGGACCCTCCTTCCCTTTGGCAACGGCTCACCACCTGATCCGTCGTCTGACTGGGCCCCCGCTGGGTCCATCAGCTGCTGCAGTTCAGAAGGCGGCGAAGAAGAGCACGTACTGCAACCGCACTCCCGTTCAGATTCTGGTGCTGGATCCCCTCCCCCTGTTTCCCCTCACGATCCCTAACCCATGGTGGGGGAGGGGGGGGCAAAGCCCTGGAATGTTGCTGCTCTCGTGACAGTTGACCTCATCAATTGACTTATTGTCATCAAGAAGATCCACCAAGCCGCTGATCTGGTAGCACACCATTTCTGTTTCTCCATGGTGCTGGGTTGTGGCACCAACACATTAAGGATCCACACGGCAATAATCACCAGTGCGGAGTGCAAGCACTCTGGCACGGCAGTGAGGGGCGGGGCGGGTTCAGAACATGTACATGTCAAAATGATCACGCTGTTCATTTGGAGATGTATAGGGGGGGGGGGGGGCATGCCAGGGAGGGGGGGCAGAAAGGCTCAGTAAGTGTGTCGGCTGGTTTGGTTTTTTAGGAGGCAATTGGCTACACTGTTTGTCCACAGCCGGTGGTACTGTTGTATTGATCAATACCAACCCACTGTCCATTGCCAATCAACTACCAACGCACCGTTCATTATCGGTCAACAACCATCAGCATTTCTCAACAGCCGACGCGTCATCCTGCAATGTTCTGAAAGGGGAATTCGGGCACAGTGTTTGCCAGGGACAAGCGGAGGCATGCACCTCTTTTGCCTCCACTCAGAAGCCCCCGACAACTGGAGGTGGGGGGCTCCTTTCCCCAAAGGCTGAGGCGTCACAGTGGAATGCCGTGACACTCTTCGCATCGGCGGAGGCGTATAGGCCCTGATGATGGTTGGCTTGGAGTGTTGCTTCACCAGCGGCAGGTGTGCCGCAGCAGCAATTGGCCGTTGCCTGAGAACCGCAGGATACAGCAAGTGAAAAACGCATAAATCAACAGGTTGAGCGCATTTTCTCGGAATTGCATTCACTTGCCGAACCCATCGTCTCATTTGCTGTGAGACCAGGGCCCTGATCAAACTTGCCAAAATCACTTGAGATGACAAGGTGCGAGCGAGAAAATAGCGGTGATGCAGCGGCAATGTGTGGCGATGCAGCGGCAATGTGTGGCGATGCAGCGGCAATGTGTGGCGATGCAGCGGCAATGTGTGGCGATGCAGCGGCAATGTGCGGCGATGCAGCGGCAATGTGTGGCGATGCAGAGGGATGGTGATTGAGGATATGGGTTCATGCAGTTGTAAACGACCACTCAACAGCCCCTCCATGTGGATCACCCCGAAGGCAGTGTGGCAGTCCCATTGCACCGTCCCTTCACACTCCGCTTTGAAGTTCCGTACTTCTGAGTAGCCGCAACCCATTCTCTAAGGGAGGTCTCATGCCCAGAGGTAACTCTGCGCAAAGGTTCTTACTGCTTGCTTCACTTGATGGACCGGTGTCGCGAAGGGGCAGGGCACTGGTCCGAATGAGAGGGACTGGAGGTCCATCCCCACTTCCTTCAGCATTCCGCATTGCCATTGTCTGCCCTTTCTCCTGGTGCTGTTCCCCGGGCCCAACTGTGACTGCAGGCACACGTTCTTCCGCCGGTGCATATGAGGTATTCGAGGGTTGTTCAGATTTTGTGAGGATTTTTGAGGATTGGGCCGAGTGCCTGAAGCGCATCATTTGACGACTCTGTTAAATAACGCTAGTCTCCCCAAGGTTCCGTCCGCACGGTTTGTGCACCCGTCAGCCGCTGTAGCGCGTGGATATACTGGGTCCCCATTATAGAAGTGGGGTGGAGGTCCTACTGTGGCCTGCAGCTGTTTCAACTGGTCCTTGGCAAACCCGGTCCACAGACGTGTACACACTTTTTTGGCGCATTGCGGCTGGGCGATTGGGCTCCAATGGGCACCGGCATATCCGTCGGTGTGCTGGGGGTCGCAGGGGAATGCGACCGCTTGCCGGATGCCGGGGGGGGCGAGTGTGGAGACTGTCGGCCCAAGACACTGGAACGACCCGAGTGAGGGGAGCGGCGGCCTGAGGGAGGGGAATGCCGGCCGGAGGGCGGAGAGGACCGACAGGCTGGAGGTGGGGAGTGAAGATTGGCCCCTGGTACAACCCATTTCCCGGTGGGATTGGGGGTGGTGGCGGTCCGGCGGGCTTCACCTGAAAGAGCAAGAGCAAAAGGACAAACGTTGCCGGAGTTCATCGGAGGTCTCGTCCGCAACACCCGCGGCGTGAGGGGGGTGGCTATTTGCTACACTGCTCCCGACCCTGCAGCAGGCGCTGGACGCTTGCAAGCCTTTGCTGACAACTGTTCAATCAGTCCTGTGCACTGCTGCCAAGCGCGCTGTGCAGAATGCTGGCACATGGATGTGTGCCACCTCTCTCTGTGCCCCGCGTGCGCCCCTCCCGCACGCACACCTGCCTCCCTCCCTGATGGGACAAGACACTGATGACATGATGGCGACTCCGCTCTGCTGTGGAGGGGGCCCATAGGCACCGCTGTAAGGGGGGGGGGGGGGGCACTGTAGCAACCCGTGCCGCCCCCCTCCCCCGCCTCCTGTGGCATGGGCGCAGAATCCCTGAAAAAGAAAAAGCGAGCATCAAGACGGTGCTTCTTCAAGGAAGAGATTTTGCTAAAGAGGTGCTCTTGGAGCCTCCCATGGAGGCAAATGTACCACGAGATCATGCCTAGAGGCTGAGAAAGCCGGTATATGGGTTGAAAGAAGCGAGTGTCAAAAGGTATGATTCCCTCATGGAGTTTTTGGGGTTACATGGAGAGGACAGCTATTGATCAATGTTTGGTTGTGATCACCTCAATGGGCAAGGTATGTGGTTTGATGGCATTTCATGTGGATGATATTTGTCATGGCGGGACAAAGAATTAGAAGGAGGAGTTTACTCCCAACTTGGCCAACGGATTTCCTTTTTGGAGTGAGAAGCATGGGTCTTTTTCGTACATTGGATTGGAGGTGAGCACCCTACTCTCGGAGGATGGACACAAATTGAGTATTTATTTGGGTCAAAAGGAATATATTGACTCTTTGCAAGTTGTGCCCGTGGATAGCAAGCCGCATGATCCTTTGGACCCTAATGAGAGCACTTTGTTTCGTTCTTTGCTTGGTAAGCTGATGTGGATTTCCGGTCAAACACGACCGGACATTGCATACAAAGTGTGCAATCGTTCTATAGGTTTGGCATTTCCCAGGAAGAACACACACCCACATATCACCCCAGGGGCCGCTCTGAGCTATAGAATGCTGGGCCACGGGAAAAAGGGGAGTCTGGCCATCCATAGGGTCAGACAGGAGGCGAGCCAACACACCAGCAGACAATGGGAGTTGGCCACCCCCATGCTTCCGGGGACACAGGAAGGGAGACGTGACAGGGGATCAGCCAGATTCAGCCGCGACAGCACCCTGGAAAACCCCCACATCGAGTGCCTGACTCGAGTCTTCCCCAACCTCTACTGAGCCTTAACCCAGACTTAGGGGCATACTGAGGCACAATGGAGCAGTCCAAGGGCGAGGGTGTGCCTCTTATGCAGGAATCGGGGGGGGCAGGCACATTCGGAGAGAGCCGCACCTGAAAAACTTGGGCTCGCAGTGCGCGGGGGGCGCCCATCCAACGACAAAACAATGGTCTCGGTGTGGAAGTTGCCCTGGATCTCCCCGCGGGGGATGGTGAACGGGCCCCATACGATGTCTGCAGGGAAGCCTGCGACAAAAGATAGAGGCAGGGGGCCAAAATGAGGGCAGGTTCCTTTGGGAAGACCGTGTGCGGCACGATGTTCCAAATTAGGGGGAAATTCGGGGGGGGGGGGGGGGGGGGCGTGACCGATGGAATGCAGCAGTGGGCCCGGGAAAGGGGCTCAACATCAACCAGTATGAACCCCTCTTCGAGGTGATTTGGGACTAATGGAGCGAAATACTTGAATGAAAACGGTCGATTTCAAGCAATTGGCACATTCTGAGTTTTCTAGTCTCAAGCAGAACGTGGGTGATTGGGTTGAGACGTTTTCCAACAGCCAAGCAGCCACACTTTGCTGAAAGTGTTACGTGCTTTGGTGGCTTTGATGTGCCCCTTCTTCTGCAGGCCACAGGGTTAAGATGGTGAAAAGCGCAGCACCGCGGGTCAGTCAAACAAACTTCATTCGTAAAAGACAGCCCTGATGGATAATATCGGGTACAGCATGCTACTCCTCATTCCTGAAAGCTGCATTGGATCAGTCATCATCGTGAGGCCAGGGAGCGCTTCCACAGGGGCACAAGGGGAAGCCGATGACCCCAGGTACAACTTTAAGAACACTCTCAAGTCACCCAGCTGGCAGGCGGAGGCATGAAACGAGCCTCCAGAAGAATGACCTTGTTGAACACCGTGCACCAGGAGCTGGTGAACTCATTACGGCGGCACATTGCTTTTTGTGTCTGACTCTCTAGGGTGCCATCACTCACAGGTTCAGATGGGATGACTGACCTTACAACGTTGTAGACTGTTGATCACAATAATTTTGACACCCCAATCACAACAGAAGACAGACACTAGCCCAGCAACCACGCAAGAGCCAGAAAAAGCGTGTGAATTTGGACATCAGGATTTTCAGTCCCCTGGCACCCTGCACTGGTCTGGACAAGGTGCCGTTTGCACAAGGGGGAACGGGGTAGATGTCTACGAAGGAAAATTTGTCAGAAATGCCAAAAAGAAAAGACAGAAAAAGCTGCTTCTCAGTGTGACCATTAATTTGGTAAGGATTAAATTTGGGCACCTCCCGCCCCGTCCCATGTCTAGCAAATAACAAAATCCTGAAACATACAGTCCAAGCACCAAGTGTTGTTGGCCACAGTTTTGAGTGCGCGAATATGTGCCCAACATATGAGAGTCTAGCAACACCTCCCTGGATACAAGAAACCCAGCACAAAGTGGTCAAAAGGCTTCAAACTACCACTTTTCCAAGTAGAACCCCTTCTTGCGGTCCCTCTTCATCATGAAAAGCTGAATAAGTGACCAGTATGATACTGCTGTACGGCCTAGCACGTGTAGAGTAATTCATGATGTGCTAGAGAGGTGCGATAGTTGAGGAATATAGTTCCCTCACACGTAGGATTACCATTGGAGCATTATTCCTAGCATTCATCAGCAAGAGACACATCACAGGCCAGGGGAGGTGGGGGGGGGGTGGTCTCAGAAACCGGATAAGATGGTTGGAACCCCTCCAGACCAAAATTGAAAAAAAACTCGGGGGGTTCAGGGGGGCTTTCGCTGTGCGGGGGTATAATCAGGGGGTCTGGAGTGACAGTGAATGGTTTTGCACAGCAACATGAGGGCAAAGCAAATTTGATCATTCCCCAGCCCCCAAGGGCATGCCCCTAGAGTTGTAGAAGAATCCCAATCAGAGATCAAAAATTTTGTGATGATAAAGAAAGAAGGGGGGTTTGCGCCGTAAAACACCCTTAAAACTCCCCCATGGAGCACTTTTTAAGGGGGAGGGGGTCGCAAACCCCATCATGATAGTTGGTTTCTGAGGAACCGACACCCCCCTGCACCAGCCCCTCATTTCTGCAATCCTTGAGTCCAAATCCTGTACCCTAAAACTTGGGGCCAAATCAATTTGGACAAAAAAAACAGTCCGAACTTCATGTATCTGTCGGATACGTATAAAAAATATGGTAGTGTGGCGCAGACAAGGTGGAACTTGTACAAGGGAAGGGGGGGGAAAGGTAGAGACTCAACAAGAGATGGCCCGCCAGGCACAAGGATTGCCTGCTTGGGCTGCTCCGCATTTGCTTTTGAAACCCTGGGTGTTGTGCCCCACTATGGCACAATTCACTACTTTTGATCACCGTATTGGACCATTTGGCTTGAAGTGTCTTGGTGGGGACACCGAATAACACACCCTTTGCTACCCCCCCTCCTCTGTGTGGCCTCCCCCCAGTCTCTGAACAGGATTGTTGCCAAATGCCGCCCCCCCCAAGGGAGAAGGGCAGTACCATCCCCATACACAAAAAGAGAAAGCATGGAAAGCGAGGCACAAGTGTTATGAAGGCAAAACACAAATGCATGGTGAACGGACAGATTGGCGAAGAGGTCCTAAAATGCTCTCAAAGGCACTTGCGTGCGGGTGCAAACAAGAACGCGAGGGCAAACCACACACCACCTAGCTGTAGATTCAACTCTCCTGACTCAGGCATTCACTGCGAGCAAGTGCAAGAAACAGAGAACGCTTTCTGTGTGTTGCAGGTGAGCCACAGGCGTTGCAGGGTTACAGAAATTTGGTCTGTTGCAAACTGTCAAGGGAACCTGGTGGCTAGGTAACAGTGTTAGTTAACATGTTGATCTTTTGACACCATCGCTCCATCAGTGTGAAGACTAAGGCCCCGGCTCAACGTGCCAAAGCGTGGATGGGAGTCTCCCCCTTTTTTGTGGTTAAGAAGGAGGGGTGTTATCACCTGAGTCAAATCTGCAACAACTGCATTGGGTGAGGTTTAGGTTTGGACACATGCGGCTTTGAGTTTGGGCACTGTGTTGGCAATGGAATATTTTGTAGCCAAAAGGAGCCGCCCCTTGCACTACTCATCAGGAAAAAAAAAACAAGCAACAACAACCTCAATACAAGTCACACGGGCTTCAGTTTTTAGGGTAACAACGCACAAATTGCAAACTGCAAGATTCCACAATGTGGCGGGTTTCCCAAATTGCCCGCTACAGGAAAAATGTTCTCAGAGATGTATTGGCCCGCCTACTCATACACGCACTACTTTACACAGCGACGGCATGCAGACAATGTATATAATTAGGCCCTTTGCAAAACTTTTAGACCCATGCATGTGCTGTGTTTCCTGTGAATCATCTGAAGCAACTATGCCATAAAGGTTATTCATGTATACTCTGCAGACATGGTGCACATCCGGTGTACAATGTGCAAATGTTGTTGGCGCTGTGCACATAATGTCAACGCGAAGTGGTAAAGGTCAGGGCCATGCCTCTTTTGAAAAAAAGATGCGCTGGTCCGTTTACCCATGCACACACCCCTTGACACATTGTCTCTCTTGGGATAAAACACGTCGTTTGGGCACTTTGAATCACTTGTAGACACCGTGCTTGCACTCGTTTCCCTGTGTACGCAATGCTACGCAATGCTGCAATACCTTTGAAGAAATTGAGCAGTCAATTCAACAAACAAGAAGTGTCGTTTACCATTACCAACCCCAGAGACGCCTTGTGTGTTTGTCCGCCATTTTACCCCGTGGGTGGGTGGGGGGGGGGGGTCCATCCGTGTTGATGTGTAAAAATATTAAAATGGCCCTCGGCTTTAAATTTTGGGATTAATTTTTAGTTAAAAATTTGCAGATTTTAAATATTATGCGTCCCCGGGATTAAAAAATTAAACCAAGAAAATTTAAACCAACTTTCCAAAATGAAATCTCCCTACAGAAGCACAAAAACACATGGAACATACCCATTAGCCTTCGCGGCTCATGTCCTTGGCCATTTGGGCCATTGTTCACGTGTTACACCTCTCGGGGGCCCTTTGTCTCAGGCCTAGACCTCTTGGGACCCGTCTTCAGTCCCATAGTGCGGGGGTAGCTTGGCTGGGATTGAGGGGGTTAGGGGTGTCAGTTGGTTTGGGTTGGTTGGGTTGAGGGTCATTCGGGAGGTTAGCGGGCTCGGTCCGGGGTTCCTAACCCGTGTCCATGGCCATCCGGGCCACCGTAGTACCTTATCCCCCCCCCCCCCCCCCCGCCTTATTTACACACACACACACACACACACACACACACACACACACACACACACACACACACACACACACACACACACACACACACACACACACACACAGGAGGAGGAGGAGGAGATGCGGTCCCCCGGTAGGGCGCCCCCGCGGCACATCCCCATGGTGCCCGCCGGCCCTCCACGGTCTGGCACGCGACCGGGAGGGGGGTTTTATCCCAACCCGTCCGGCTAAGCATCATGGCGGCGGCTCTCCTCTTCGTCTCCTCCCCTTGTCCCCTGGTCCGCACTACGTGCATGCACCCCCGCCCTACACGTAGCCGGTTCCCCTCCCAGGGGCACGGAATGGGGGGCGAGGCGGAGCGCCGGCTCCACTTCCGGCACGGTCCACCACCCCCCCAAGGGAAGGGGGACACAGTCTCACGGGTGTGGGCCCTTAGCCGCCAGGTACTACCGACTGGGCGGCGTTTGGCCGGCGGATCACGGGGGCTTGGTCCGTGGCCCGATCCCCCCTCCCTCCCCCGCGCACGGCACTTCTGACGAAGGCGCCCGTGCGCGGGGCCCTCCACCCAACTGCCGACTGCTGCAACCCTGTCCCCCCGGTTCGCACCCCTGGAACACACCTGGGTCCAGGCGTAGCGTGGGGATCACCGGGGTTGCCGCAAAGCCAACCCCAGCAACCGGTAAGAGACCCTGGGCTGATAACCGGCCATGCGCAAGGTGGCCATCAGCATATCGCGCAACCGGCGCACTTGGCGACGGTCTTGCGCCCCCCGCGCCTCGTACAACCCCATATAACGGGAGGGTGGTCCGTACGAAAGGAGCCAGGCCAACCGCCGCGGCGGCAGGCCGCCCGGCCCATCAATGATGACCAAATCCGCCTCGCGGACCTCCCGGGGCCAACGCCCCAAGCTTTTGGGCAGAGGCCGGTCCGAATACCAGAGGACCCTCTGGGTCCCGTCCCAGCATGGGGGCCTGTACTGCCCGGGGGGCAGAACGGTAGACAGCCGTCCGCGCTCGCACACGGGCCACAGCAGACTCGCCCCCGGCCACAGCCCGGCCATCGCCGGCCGGCTCCCCCACACGTGGGAGGTCGGGTCGAACCGCGCTGGTACCCGGGTCGCCAGGTCCCACGTGTGACCGTCCTCGTCCCGGTAATAGACCTCCCTGGCCGCCGGGACGATGGGCATCTCCCGCTTGCGGTCCAGGGCGTCCCAAAAATTGACGACCGTGGCCAGCACCCGCTGGGCGGCGCCCACCACTAACCCCCTGTCATACAAGTACCGCAAGTCCTCCGGTTCCCAATCCCCGCAGGGATCGATATACAACGTGCGCACCCCCGCCCCAGGATGGGGGTCGTCGTCCCCGGTGAGCCCACGCTGAGGGTGAAGGCATCGGGCCCGTACAGGACCACAATCCCCCATGGGGATACCGCGCGGCGCTGCCAACGCGCACACAGCGTGTCCAGGCGTATGTGCAGCTGCGTGTGGACCGCCAAACGAAAGAGGTGGCGCCACGGGCAGGTGGAAACCCAATGGCGCGCTCCCACTGACTGGCCACAAGCGGGGCAGGGGCGCTCGTCGCCGGCGAATCCCAGCCCGTCCCGGCGCGTCATCGTGCGGAGGTGCGCCCCCCACCGGATTAAACCCCGCTCGGTAACGGCGGAATAAACCCCCAGGGATTGGCGCTCCCCGTGCTCGGGGGCCTCCATATGAAGATCCCACAGACGGCGCGATGACGTCTCGACTAGACGGTCCAGGTTGTGCACCTGGACGTCGTCGTGGGTGAAACAGACCTGGGGTGTTTGAAGCCCCCGGATCCACCCCACCTCGGGGCGGGCCCCGGAAGCCTGCTTCTTGGCTTCCCCGTCGGCTATGTCCAACAGGGCGTCAAGGAAGGTGCCGACTCTGTGGGAGTACAGGTGCTGAGGCGCACTGAACCCCTCGGACAGCAAACCCCGGCACGCCCGCAGCAGGTCGTCCGACAGCGGGGAGGACCCGGGGTTGCGGGACTGGACGGCGTCTATATAGCCCTTGCTGTCGTGGAAGGACCACTGCCGGCCTCGGGTGCCCCACACCACCCGGTGGGCGCCACGTGCCCGCAAAATCAGCCAGGCCACGTAGAGTTCCGCCTGGTAGGACCCGTCTACGTGGACAGGGATGGGGATCCGGTAGATCCGGTGCCATCCTGTCGTGGGGTCCGCCACCACCAGCCCGCCCCCGGCCGTGTGGTTGGGATACCAGGAGGCGTCCTGCACGAAAACCGCCTCTGCAGGCACGCTCTGCAGGGTGACCCCCTCGGAGTGGACCTCCTGGGCCCACCGCATGCAGCGGGGCCACGGGGGGAGGGACTCCGGTCCACGAAACCGCGACGGCCACCCCGCTCTGCGGGTGCTGGACCAGTCCCGATAACCGGCCGCCAAAGCCGCGTGGCCGTCGTTTGCCTCGTCGATGGTCGTCGCCGCGCCCAGTGGGTGTTTGCTCACCTCCACGGCGTGGTTCCCCGGAGCGGGCCAGACCCGGATTTCCATAAGCCACGTATAGCGCAGGAACCGGTCATGGTCCGTGGGGTGGCAATCACAGTCCGCCAGCCCCTGGAGCACGCAGGGCATGTCCGGGTGGAACCGCCAGATGGCGCACATGTGCCAGAGGATTGGGGTGGTTCAGCTAACGGGCGTAGTTGAGCACAAACGTGGTCAACACGTCCGGACCCAGAGGGCGAATGCCGGAGAGCCCCGCCTGCACAGGCCCGAGCACGCGGTGCGCTGGCAGGTTTTCCCCCACAATCGCCCGGAGGGCGGAGATGGCGGGGTAGTCCGCGAGGTGCCATACCCGGACCGGGCGGGGCCGAACCCCAGCCCGGAAACGCGCCATGCCGCCCGCCTTCGGGTTGTACATGGCCGGGGGGTATTGCGCCCGCAAGGACTTGATGGGGATAACCGCGGAAGCACGCCGCGCCGCCATCATGAACTTCCGGAAATCTTCCTTGTGATACGTATGTGGGAGGGCGTGGCGCCCCAGGGAGCGGATGTAATCCTTCTCCGTCGGCACGGGCAGCCGAACCCCGTTCATCAGAACCGAGGGAACCCCGTACCGTACGCGCTGCCCGTCCATCCAGGTCCGTAGGACGCGCATTTTCGACACGTCGGACCCCAGAGCCACCGCGTCTTCTGCGGCGGGGAGGGCTCTGGCGATGGCGGACACATCCTCCGGGGAGCCCCCGAGCCAGACCATATCGTCGGCCCAGCCCAGGCTGTGCAAAAGGCCTGCTGGGGTGAGCACCCCGGGGTAGTTCCGGGACACCATCTTCGCCCTTACCTCCCCCATAGGCGCGTAATCCAGCGGGGACAGAGGGCAGCCCTGTCCGGACCCTGCGTCGAACCACCCCTCGGCATGGTCGACATCATCCGTGCCGCCCATGTCCAGGCGCATGTCCTCCACCAGGGAGCGGTGCAAGTGGCACAGCTCCGGGCCGTAACCCACCACCTGGTGTACAGAGTCCCGGGACACGTGGTCTGGGGAACCGAAAGCGTGACGGACGTCGTCGAGGACGGGCCAGGCCTCGCCCCCAGAGCCCCAGCGGTACCAGAAATAATCGTGCAGTACCCTGAGGAAGTCCCATATGGACGTTCCCGGCCAGAGGGCGAATTGGCTGGGGGGGAGGAACCCGTGCTCCCGGAGCCAGGGCTGCTCCTCCTCCTTTACCATCAGACCCACCACCTTGCGCAGAAGGACTAGGTTGGTGAGTGGGCGGTCATTGGCCCCAATGCCATGGGGAGGTTTCTTAGGGAGGAGGTGGAGGTCCCCGTGCGAGAGGGCCTCCAGGCGTTCCCCCCGCATGTAGCGGTTGACGACCTCGCATACAGTGGCGAGACCGTCGTCGTCCATCTCCCGCAACATCCAGTACTGCAACTGGTCGCGAGCCGGAGCCGTGTTGCCGGTGCGATGGAGTATGCGGCGGAGGTGGGGGACCGTAGCCGTGGGCAACCCCAGCGGCCGTGTGGGCGTGACCCAACCCGTGAGGGCCCGGACGTCCCCCGGCGTCAGCTCCCTCAGCGTCTTCTGGTGTCGGTGACGCACCTGGTCCAGGGCCACCTTGGCCCTGGCACGCGGCGCCACGTCCACTTGAGCGCAGAACCGCGGCTGGACCGGCGGCGTGCGAGCGGGCCCGTACAGGTGGCGGAAAGCCCCACGGGATGGTCTGGCGAAGGGGGCCACCCCCGCGAGATGGGAGAGATACCGTTGCAGGTTCCCCACCTCCCAGGCTTCCGCCAGGTCCTGGCGGAGATCCAAACGCTCTTTGAGCGTGTCCAGTGACTCCCACCACCGTGGGCACCGCTTAGCGTGTGCCTGGAGCTAACGGTGGACCTGGTCCACACGCCCCGAGAGCTCCCCGAATTCACGAGGGGGGCCATGGGCCCTCTCCACCGCTCGTATGGTGGAGGCTAGGAAATACTCGTACAGGGCCGTTAGACTCGCGGGTCGCAAACCCTCCTCCCGGCGGGCCGCTGACAAGGCCACATGGTAGCTGCCCGTGATGCCCGGGTCGCGAATCTGGAAATGCCTGGCACGCAGCCGCACCGGGGGTCTGTCCTCCGGGTCCTGGAAATCCCGGGCGTCCCACACCACCGGGCGGTGGTCAGAGGGGAAGGGGGAGGCCTCGTCCACCCACACATGTCCCTCCTTTGGGGCAGGGCCTTGTAGCATGTGGTCAATCACCCCCACGCACCCCCGCCCGTCGGTCCACGTGGGCGCCTCGGAGGTGGGGTGACAACGGACCAGGCCAGTGTCCTGGACAAACTCCTCCCATAGGATGGTGAGGGCAGCCGGGGCCTGCCGGAAGCCTGTCGCCCATCCCGGGTTGGCGTTGAGATCCCCCATCATCAGGGTATACACCCCACGACGGGGGGCCATGACGCCCAGGACCCATGACAGGATGCTCCGCACCACGTCCAAGTCCTCGTCGGCCGGGAAATACACCACCACCGCCAGGATGTGTCCCTCCCGACAGTGGTATTCCAGGGCAACGCCGCGCCCGCTGGAGTGCATATCCCGCCATACCTCCCGAAAGGTGGGATGCCACCGCACCAACAACCCCACCCCGGCCGCCGGATGCGCCGCGGGGGTGAATGTGGCCCAGTACATGGCGTGGACCACCATGTTGGCAGGCAGCTTGCCCACTTCCTGTAGTCCCACCAAGTCCGGATAACCCCAACCGCGCAGACAAGACCCCAGGGCCGGCATCTTACCCATTAGGCCTCTCCGGAGGTTCAGGGTGACTGCCCGAAGGTCCCCGAGTCCGCGGTGGTCGCTGGCGGTGCCCCCAGAGAGGGTGTCAAGCGTCCCCCGGCCAGTGGGACCCGCCGCGTGTTCCCACCGGCGGAGGACGGCTTGCCGGACCTTGGTGGGGAGCTCTAGCGCCGTGGAGCGCCGCAAATACGCCCCAGTGCCCACGCGTCGATGTTGGCCGCAACGTAGGCGGTGGAGCTGCTGGACGCAGCTTTGAACACCACCCGGCCGCGACTGTACGTAGACCTGGGTACCCACGTCACTGATCCCTCAGCCCCGGGCGGGTGGGTGACGCCCCCCCCACCGCTGTACACCTGCACCGAATGACCGCCTGAGACTTGGTACACGGCCATGTGGGCCGCCCACTGCTAAAGGATGGCGGGAAGGCGCCAGTCTCCCTGAAAAAGGGACACGTGCCCCAGCGCGGGGTGGAGGGCCGGTAAGCACTCCAGCGTCGTGGCCACGTCCCGCACGCCGCACACGGCGCCAGAAATGCCGAATACAATTCCCCACTGGGCAGAGGGGCGCCCCGGACACACGGAGTCCCGGGCCAGAAGCTTGAGGTGGTCGTGGGCCACGGCCCCCGGAGAGAACACGTCCCCGGCGTCCCACCCCACAGTGACTGGCGCGGGGAGGGGAAGTTCGTCTGGAACGCCCCTTACGGGCTGGGTCCCCACGTGGGGGGCGCCACCGGGTTCACCGGGCCGGGCGGGGCTGTGGCAGCGGGAGCTGGGACTGGTTCCCCGTACCAGGGCCCCGCGTACCCTGAGGGGGGCGCTGTCGCGTCCGCGGTCGGGGCCGGCGGCCCGTATGGCTGGTGCTGATACGGCGCCTGTGGGACGCTCATCCCCTGCGGGGGCATGGCCGCCCCGTGGTGGGGCGCCCGGCCGTCCCCCGGGTAGCGGGGATCCATGGGCGGCGCTCCCCAGCCGGCGGTGGTCGGAGGGCTGGCCACCGCCGCCTAATGCGGTGGAGCCATGGGGTGCATCTCCGGTCGAGGGTAGGGGGAGCGTTCCCCATAACTCGTTGGGGGGTCGTACGACCGGTAGTCCTGTCCCCAGCCGTCGTCCCGGGGGAGCCATTGTGGTGGCTGGCGAGGTTGCTCACTCCGCGACGGCGCACGGTAATCGTAGCGCCCATCCCACGGGCCCCCCACCGACTGGGGAGTATGCCGCGAGCCTCCTCGGCGGTAATCGTCCTCCGGTGAGGGGTATCTGCTCCCCCGTCGCGGGGTGTAGTCTCCCTCCGACCGATGGGAGGCCCGCGGGGGGGACCAGGAGGGGGACCGGCGCCGCTTCCGACCCTCGTCCCCGGCCCCGTCCCGATCACGAGCCCGGATCAAGCCTTTGGGCCCTGCCATAAGGTCCCCACTATGCATCCGCTGGAGCACGGCATTGCTCTTTTCCACGTGGTGGGCCCGCAGCAGCCCACCGGAATACGGTTGTTTGTTGGCCTTGGCCCACTCGTAGGTGAACTGCTTGTCGGCGTCGCCTCCGCCCCCCTCCAAGGCGGAGGCGGCCTCGGGACGCACGCCCACGAGTGCCCAACCCCCATCCTCCGTGTGGCAGAGCTGCCCTTCGTCCTTAATATAGGACACACGGAAGTCCCCGAAGGCCTTCTTCAAGACCATGCCCAGCCGCCCCGGGGACAGGGGGTAGATGGCCTCCGGGGCGTCGCGCGGGTTGACGCGCCACCGGACCATGACGGCCACGGAGTACGTGTCGTAGTCCGAGCCGCCTTTGCCCCTACCGGGGGATTTGCCGCTCCCTCCGGCCTGGTTGGACCGGGACGCTGCCGCTACCTTGGCGGGCCCCTGAGAGTCAGGGGCCGGGGTCTGCGATCCGGAGGGCTCCGCCCGGCGGTCCCGGACAAACTCCCCAACCAGGTGGCCCAACTCGGGCCGCGTGGGCAGGAGCCTGCCCAGGGCCGTATACTGGGCCCGCAGTTTGCTTTGGGGGAACTCCGGGGGGAGGTCCAGCCTGGTAGCCAGTTGCAGATGAAGCTTCTGGGCCTCCCCAGTCTGCGAGTCTGGTGGTACCTCATTGAGGTACACCAAGAGGGCGCGGAGTTCGTCCCGCCCCGGTGTGGGGGTTGTCGCACCGGCCGCATCCGCGGCAGTGGGAGTGGTGTCCCCCCCGGAGCGGTTCCGGGGGGTGACCGCGACGACGGGCTTGCCGGCAGAGCGGACCGCCGGAAAGGTCTCTGGCCCTTCGTGCGGCGTTGGGGCCCTGCCCATTGGGCGGGTGTCCGCGGACAACCCCAGCAGTGGTCTCTGTCCCACGGCCTCCGTCGGGAAGTGCAGGACGGGCTGGACCGGGACCCGCAACCGACGAGAGAGCTGCTCCAGGGACGGGGGGGGGAGTCCACCCGAAGGACCGATGCGCAGACCAGAGTCGCGCAGATCTCCCGGAAATTCGGGTTCGCCGTGGAAGGCGGGCCGTACCCCGCGGGCACCCAGCCCCGCAGTGCCCGCTCCACCGCGGGCTGTGAGATGTGCTCGTCCCGAACAATCTGCACAGCCTCGAGGATGGCGGGGAGGTGCCGGCTGAGGCGCTTGTCCACCGCCCCCGCAACATCGCGTGCCGCCCGCTGGGCGTCGGCGAGCTGTTGGCGGAGGCTGCTGCCCTCCTCCTCGAGGGACCTCGTGCGGGAACGCTGCCGCACCAGTTCCCCGCTGACCGTGGCGTGGTCACGCCGCAAGGAAGCCAACTCCCCCTCGGAGCGGTGCAGGTCCGCACGGACCCGCTGCAGCTCCTGCAGGCGGCGATCCTGCTCGGAGGACAGGGCCTGGCACGTGGCCTGGGCGTCTTCCAGGTCACGCTCCAGGTCCTCGAGACGGGACTCCCACAGAGGGGGACGGCGCCCCGCGTTCATGGGGGGACGACCCCCTGCCCCCGCAGAGCCGGGGCACCAACGTTCACCCGGGCTCCTGTCGGGTACGCCGTCCCGGTGGGGCACGCCCGCCGCGGTGCCAGGTGGGCACAGGAGGCCAGTCCCGTCACCCAGAGACACATGCACCCCGGCCCTCCCGGGCGCGGGCGCTTGCGGAGTCGCAGGTACCGGCCTCGCCTGTGAGCCCCCGGCAGATCCCCCCGCAAGGATCTCAGGGGTATTAGAGATGGGCGGGGGAAACCCCGACTGGGCCGCGCGATGGGCAGCCACCAATGCGCAGCCCCCGTCGGACGGCGCATGCCGATTGTCAACTGCGTGGGGGGTGCGGCGGTCTGCCGGCATGGAGCCGCCCCCGAGACCCGAGCCAGCAGGGCCTGGGATCGCCAGTGGGGTGGGAGAGTCTTCCACATGCTCCCCTATTGGGGATTCCGCGTCGAACTCATATATGGAGGTACGCCCAAATTTGATTTCGCGGCTGACCCCCGTCGGGTTGGAGGGGGATTCCCCCTCGGGGCTATGTGCCCCTCGGGGGACCGCGTCGCCCCCCGCGGTAGGGGCCGCGCCGGTTGTAGCCCCCGCACAGGGCTCAAGCAACCGCCAAGGGTCGGAAACCGTTGGATCCACACCGTCCACGTTCACGTAAGGTTGCGTGGGGTCGTCATCCCCGGCTGCGTCTGCGCCCACAACCGGCGAGGCCCCAGCGCACGCCGGGACGGGAAGGTCCGCGGCGGCTGCACCACCCCCGCTGCGGGAGGATACCCGCGTCTAGGACGCAGCGTTGAGAGGGGCTTCGGTGCCCCGAGAGGCAAGCAGCGCCAAAACGGGGGCTGAGGCCCAAGATGGCGTAATATCGCCTAGCAGCTCCCCCAGTGCCTCCACCGTGGTAATCGGTAGGGTGGAAGCTTCAAAGGCACCCCGGAGGACGTCCAGGGGCCAATCCCGGATTTCAGGTAACCCCTTCGGTAACGGGGTCACCGGTACCCCCGCGCTGGCGCCTCCCACTAGACGGGAGGCCCACACCATTAATCCCGCCCAAAGTTCGTTCCCCGTGCCGGAGATGTGAGGCAAGACCTCAGTGGGCCGTTTGGGCAGAGCCCAAAGGATTCGTACCTGGTCCTTGGCCCCCAAACGACCCCAATCAGCTTGACAGCCGGGGGAGAGAAAGGGAGCGATGGGACGTAACGCCGCGTTGGCTGTGCTGTGGTGCACCTGCGGTGCGCTGGCGGATTCGGCTAGGGCGTCATCCACCTTCAGGATCCGCGCCAAGCGCTTCCGTAGCCGCAGGGTGTCGAAAGGGGCGCACCCCGAGATGACCCGATGGGCTAGATCCAGATGACGGGGATGCATCGTACTCCCCAGGTACTCGACCAGAGGTCCCCCAGCCGCCACCATAAGGGGGACGTCCTAGGAGACGAAAGTTTGGGCGTCGTATGACCCAGTAACCGTGGCCGTGAGGCACAACCCCCGTGGAGTCAAGATAACCCCCATGGACGTAATGGCGGTGATCACCCCCACGCGCCGGGCCCAGCGAAGGGCGTCCGGCACCTCCTCTGGGCGCCCTCGGGCGACCTCCGGGAGGGAATCCGCGGCGGCCTGTAGCAGCGCCTTGTCGCTGGCCACTGACCAGCTATCCCTCAGGCGGCCGTGCGCCGCCGAGGACCCCTGCCGGATGGCATCCAGCAATGGGGAGTCCCGGTAGTCGGGTTCTCCGGGAAAAGCCAGGTCGACAGGGCCACTCATTTTGCGTTCTCTGTGTCCTGCAAAGACGGGGGTATCTCAGCACCCCGCACCCCTCCCTCCGCGATGGAGGGCAGCAGGACAGAACGCAGGTTGGGAGTGCCCTCAAAACCCCCCACGGGGCGTCCCTATCCCTCCACGGCCCAGGCAGGGCCGGGGGGACTCGGGTGTAACCGCCGCTGTGTGGGGGAAGGCCCTCTTAGAGAGCCCCCAGACCCCCACGGGGCGTCCCTATCCCTCCGCGGCCCCGGCAGGACCGGAGGGACCCGAGTGTGCCCGCCGCTGTGTGGGTGGTGGATCCCTCCGTGTGCCAAAAAACCCCCACAAGGCGTCCCTATCCCTCCGCGGTTCAGGCAAGACCGGAGGGACCCGGGTGTAACCGCCACTGTGTGGGGAGGGACCCCTCGCGCGCTTTCCTCGGCCCTTGGGGCGCCCCTATCCCTCCGCGGTCTAGGCAGGACCGGAGGGACCAGGGTGTGACCGCCGTTGCGCGGGGGGGGGACCCCTCCGTGTGCCCTCACAACCCCCATGGGGCGTCCCTATCCCCGCGTGGCCTAGGCAGGACCGGAGGGACTCGGGTGCGACCGCCGCTGTGTGGGGGAGGGACCTCCCCGTGTGCCACCCAAACCCCCACGGGTCGTCCCTATCCCCCCGCGGCCCAGGCAGGACCGGACGGACTCGGGTGTAGCCGCCGCTGTGTGGGGGAAGGACCCCTCGGTGTGCCCCCGGACCCCCACGGGGCGTCCCTATCCCACCGCGGCCCCGTCACGACCGGAAGGACTCGGGTGTAACCGCCGCTGTGTGGGGGGGGGGGGCTTCATCGTGCGCCCCCATACCCCCACGGGGCGTCCCTATCCCTCCGCGGCCCAAGCAGGACCGGAGGGACTCGGGTGTAGCCGCCGCTGTGTGGGGGAGGGACCTCTTCGTGTGTCCCCATACCCCCACGGGGCGTCCCTATCCCTCCGCGGCCCAGGCAGGACCGGAGAGACTCGGGTGTAACCGCCGCTGTGTGGGGGTGGGGCTTCATCGTGCGCCCCCATACCCCCACGGGGCGTCCCTATCCCTCCGCGGCCCAGGCAGGACCGGAGGGACTCGGGTGTAGCCGCCGCTGTGTGGGGGTGGGGCTTCATCGTGCGCCCCCAAACCCCCACGGGGCGTCCCTATCCCTCCGCGGCCCAGGCAGGACCGGAGGGACTTAGGTGTAACCGCCGCTGTGCGGGGGTGGGGCTTCATCGTGCGCCCCCAAACCCCCACGGGGCGTCCCTATCCCTCCGCGGCCCGGGCAGGACCGGAGGGACTCGGGTGTAACCGCCGCTGTGTGGGGGTGGGGCTTCATCGTGCGCCCCCAAACCCCCACGGGGCGTCCCTATCCCTCCGCGGCCCAGGCAGGACCGGAAGGATTCGGGTGTAACCGCCGCTGTGTGGGGGGGGGGGCTTCATCGTGCGCCCCCATACCCCCACGGGGCGTCCCTATCCCTCCGCGGCCCGGGCAGGACCGGAGAGACTCGGGTGTAACCGCCGCTGTGTGGGGGAGGGACTCATTCGCGTGCCCCCATACCCCCACGGGGCGTCCCTATCCTGCCGCGGCCCAGGCAGGACCGGAGGGACTCGGGTGTAACCGCCGCTGTGCGGGGGGAGAGTTCTGCGTGTGTCCTCAAAACCCCCACAGGGCGTCCCTATCCCTCAACGGCCCAAAACCGGGGGGACTCGGGTGTAACCGCCGCTGTGTGGGGGGGGGGAAATTCTACGTGTGTCCGCAAACCCCCACGGGGCGTCCCTATCCCTCCACGGCCCAGGCAGGACCGGAGGGACTCGGGTGTAACCGCCGCTGTGTGGGGGAGAGTTCTTCGTGTGCCCCCAAACCCCCACGGGGCGCCCCTCTCCCTCCGCGGCCCAGGCAGGACCGGAGGGACCCGGGTGTAACCGCCGTTGTGTGGGGAGGGGAACTCTTCGTGTGCCCCCAAACCCCCACGGGGCGTCCCTATCCCTCCACGGCCCAGAAGGACCGGAGGGACTCGGGTGTAACCGCCGCTGTGTGGGGGAGGAGCGTGTCGTGTGCCCGCATTAATCCTTGGGGGTTCCCCTCGACCCCTACGGGCCGACCCCTTTCCCGCGCGTCCCATGCGGGGCCCGGGGGACCGGGGTGCCACAGACGCCGCGGGGGTTCGGGGGGTCGTGGTAACTACTTCTTCTGCACTTAGACAGAAACCAGGAGCCGCCCATGCGTAGCCCTTGCGGCCGCAGTGGGGGTCCCCCGGCGTCGTGCCGGCTTGGGGGTTGGGGGGGGGGGGAGTCCTACCCCGTTCCTATCTCTTAGCAGCAGCAGGCAAGTAAACAGGCAGTACCGGAGATCATAACCCCGGGGTAACAATAGCAGGGACTCAACGTGAGTCCTCTTAACCACGAACAACCCAAAATTCCGCCGGGGCTTAACTCCCGAACGAAACGGTATTTGGGGCCCCCGCGGGCCTTATAAGCCCGCGGAGTGTGCTGAGGCGTGGCTACCAGCACTTAAGCTGGCTTGTCATACCCGTTAGGGCTCGCCTCAGCACGGCCGGTCGAGTCCGGCTCTGGGGGGTGCGCACTAAACTGGCCCCGGGGGGGGGGGGGCATTTACCCGTTTAAGCATTAATTATAGCAGTAAGCACTATTTATTACGTTAGATGTTTACGCAGCGCACGTTTTTACCCCGCAGACATGCCCCTTCCAGTGGTGCGCTCACCTTTGGGGCTGCCTTTGGGGGGTCCGGGGCTTTTACCCGGACCTCCGGCCCTCCCTGGTTGTTGGCCGGAGGCGTACATTATACAATACTGTGGTTCTTCCAGTAACGTACTTACTTTACTTGATACATACACATCTGGGTCCTGGGGGGGATGGCGCCCCCCCTCGGCACAATAACCGGGGGGCCTCCCCTTAATTCATAAGACTCTCATATCGGCAGCGCCTGACTTGGCGTTACCCGTGGCAGAGACTCGGGGGACCTCCCCTTCTTTCAGAATATTCCAACGTTAAACGACTGCACGACTGGCATGGGGGGGCCTCCCCTTCGTTCATATGTCCTCAGGTTTCCAAAAGGCCGTACTTCGCCTCGCCGGGAGGGGATGGTGCCCCTCCTCGGCACAACAACCGGGGGGCCTCCCCTTAATTCATAAAACTCTCATATTGGCAGCGCCTGTCTTGGCGTTACCCGTGGTATAAACTCGGGGGGCCTCCCCTTCTTTCAGACTATTCCAACGTTAAGCGACTGCATGATGGCATGGGGGGGCCTCCCCTTCGTTCATACGCCCTCTGGTTTCCCACGCGGTGACGACGTCTCCGTGCCTTGACACCGTGGGGAATGCCGCAGCGAACTCGCCACTGGCATCCCAGCCAACAAGGCGTCCGGCTAAGAGAACGAGGTCACGCGGCCACAGTGGTTGCGTCCCAGGCCCGGACGGGCGCTGGATGTGATGCGCTCCCAAACCATGATGTACCTGTGCAGAACAAAGGGGTCATGGGCTGGGGTAGGGAATCGCACACGAGCCCTGGAGAGGGCTGGGTCACAGGGGGACCCTGGTTACTCCTGCATACCGCCACCCCCCGGTGGAGCCCGCCCTGTGCCATCGTGACTCCCCCACGGTGGCCGGCGGGGGGTGGGGCGTGCGATCCCGCGCTCTGGCCGCCGCGGCTGGACCAGGGCACCCCCCAGATTGCGTGTTAGCCCGGGGGGGACCCCCCCCCGGTTTCACCCCCACACCACGGTGAGGTCACGCGCCCTTGGGCAGCAGTGGGGGTCACACACACACACACACACACACACATACACACACACACACACACACACACACACTTCGTGAGGGAAACAAGAACCAACCCAATGCGGAAACAAACATTCGCCACCATCTTACATTATACTCCCCTCTTACCTTATACCTCCCTGACCCCTCCTACACCCATTATGCACACACACACATACACACACAACGATTAATGTTTGGGAGGGTTTCCCCCTTCTTGTTGCAAGTGGACGGGACAGCCCAATGCAGAACCAGGAGAGAGAGGTTGGAGGTATGGTTGTGTGTGCATGTGTGCATGTGTGTGTGTGTGTGTGTGTGTGTGTGTGTTCATTGTGGCTAGGCCCCAAAGCAGGTTAAGTGGCTAGTTCACACGTTGCCTTGCGGTATCGTGGCGTTTGGGGTTGTGGTGTGTGGGGGTGTGGTTTCTAGGGCTTTGGTGTGTGTAGCTGTGGTTTGTGGTGCTGTGGTGTGCGGGGAGGGGGGGTCCCTGGGGCTTTAGTATTTGGCGGTGTTGTTTACCTACACAGAAACGGGTGCAGGGCGTCACAAAGGGGGGGTGAATGAATTTTTTGGACGAGATTTTAGAATTTTTTTGTTTATATTTTAAACTTAATTTTTGGGATTTTAAAGTTTTCTGTGCTGGCGGTCCAAATTTTACATTTTAAACCAAAGAATTCAAACGAGGCGGTGCAAATTTTCAACGAAGGCACGCAAACATACCTCTCAAAAATTTTGACAGCCCTGGGCCTAGCGGACGTCCATGGCCAGCCGAAAGTTGGAGGGGATGTTCGGGGGTGGGAGTGGGGGGCTGTTGTGTGTTGCAGCCACCAGAATTGCTGCATCTATACAGTACAGACAATATAGTACAGTACACAGTACAAGTACAAGTACAGTACAAGTACAAGTACAGTACAGTACAGTACAGTACAGTACAGTACAGTACAGTACAGTACAGTACAGTACAGTACAGTACAGTACAGTACAGTACAGTACAGTACAGTACAGTACAGTACAGTACACTACACTACACTACAGTACAGTACACTACACTACACTACACTAAACTACAGTACAGTACATGACATGACAGTACAGTACACTAAAGTACAGGACAGTACAGTACAAGACAATACAGTACAGTACACGGTACAGCACAGCACAGCACAGTACACAGTACAGTACAGTACCCCGCCCCCCCCTTGCGCAAGCACAGCCGCGGTCCCAAAAACCCAGGCAAAACAGCGGTTCAACGCCCACCCCGTGCTTAGACAAGACTGTGCTTGCGTGTGGCACACATGACGGCGAACACACATGACTGCCCACATCCAGGAGAGCCCTCAGATGCAGATGGTGTTAGGGTGCGGAAGGGGAATATCAGGAATGGCTAAGAATCGCATCCAAACAAACATCATTGGGTGGCAATGTGCAGTACAATGTTTTTAAACCCCATGTTACATCTGAGACCACAAAAACAGTGGTCCCAAAAATTCCTAAAAACAGCGGTTCAACGCCCATCCCGTGCTTAGACAAGGCCGTGCTTGCGCAAGGGGAAGGGGGGGTACATGACGAGACAGCCCAGCACAGTAGAGTACAGTACAGTGCAGTACAGCACAGCACTTCTTAACCCCCCCTGAGTGCCTGTGCCTGTACCTGTGCCTCCTGTGCCTCCTTTTCCCTCCTCGAGCCCAGCGTGTTGCCTACAGGCCCCTAAAGGCTCTCAATGTCTCACGCCTCCTGCATATGTGTTTTGATGGTTCTTCTTCTGGCTGGCAAAGCGGCACCGTGGATGCAGGCGGAGGTACTGCATACAAGCTACACTCTGCAACACCTGCGGCATGCACAGCGGCATCGGACTGGGTCATGCAGCAATACACAGCGAGCTCACACCTAGCTTCGGCTGCGCCCTGATGGTGACAGTCACATGGCAGGGCTCGAAGGTCCGAAAATTATGTGAGTACGGGGCGTCTGTCACCAATGTATGACCTCCGCCGGTGAGACCTCCTGAACGTCAGTGGTGAGGTGGTGCTGTGAGGTAAAGACCAGCAGACACTTGTCACGTCTGGCCCTCTGGCACCCAGTGCCTCCCGCAATATCGCTAACCACCCACACCTCCTCTCCAAACACCAATCCTCCCTCAATCTCTCGAGCCCCTGCTCCCCTACACACATGACCCCCCACAACCACAGTAATCCCCGGAGACAGTCTGAGACTCCTCAGAATTCTCCGTCTGTTCCTGCCTGTCGTCCTCACTGGCTCGCTGTCTGGGCGGTTGATTGCACACGCCCCCTGGTGCTGACACCTGCTGTACTACAATGTGGGGCCTGCTGCAGTCATGCGCGGGACGACTGTGGCTGGTTGAGTGGCTCTTGCACTTGGTTCCTACAGCAAAACGCCTGGGATCGAATCCCAGGTAAGGCACAACTTTTGGACCAGCGCAGGAGCAAACAGAACAGAACGCCCGCAAGACCGCCCGAAATTCTACCCACAGGTCACGTTCACGCCTAAGGTTTGACACCAATGGTTGAGGACATGTGTCCTCTAGTGTTTCCGCAAATGGTCCTCAAACATAGGACTCATTCCCCGAAATACGATCCGTCTGCTGAGCTGCAGTCATCTGAACAGACATGACGCCACGTGCCACTTCTGTGCTAGCACAGCAATCTGATGGGGTGTTGCGGAGTTTGCCCATGGTTGCATGCTCTGCACTCAGCATCCCCTTGACCCCGCTCCTCCCCAGAGCACAGGCAGAGCACAGGCAGAGAGGCACAGGCAATACGTTTCCCAATGTCTTCAGTCTCAAGCGGCGATACGTCAAACAATACCGCGAAAATATGGCAGTTCAAAAGCGCCTCCTCGTGACTCTGTGCTGTCGCGGAGGAGGTTGCGGAGATCATCTCTGCACAACAGTGTGCTCGTCAGTGGATGTGTGGGGCAACGTGTATGGGCATCTTTTCATGCAGGGCTTTGCCACCTACAGTCAGCCACCTCCGAGGTGTTTGACGTTCATTGAAAACCAAAAATGGTGGTTTTTCGGAAGAGAGCGGGAAGCTGTGGGGGTCAGAGATCCCCAACCATATTGCCTTACGATGATGCCACAGTGCGCTGACAATTCTCCGTGAAACCCTGAAACCGGCAAAACTGATCCATTTCCAAAGGACTTTTGAGAATGTGGATTTGAATTTCCAATGCCTTCAGCAAGGCATCTGGAAGAGAGACGAGTGATGCTGAGGCTGAAATAACTGTGGGGAAGTCATACACTATAGGCCGGCCAGGTTTTGCCCACCACAAAGCAAACAGGCCCAAAACGGCAGGGGCCAAAACGCACCACTAACACAGGGCCGGGAAGTATCCATATCCGGAGTATCCCAGTATCCAGCAGGCCACGGAAAAATGGGGAAAATGAGGGAAAATGAGGGAAAATGGGGGAAAATGGGGGAAAATGGGGGAAAATGAGGAAAAACGAGAACCTTGTCCACACTTGATGGTTGTTGCACCTTTTTGAACCACGTTGTATTGCCTTTGCATAGGTTTTGCCAATGCTTGTATTTGTTTACAGCAATGCAGTGACCTCCATGACAACTCTGGTCACCCCTGATGTTGTATGCGAAGCATTATGAGGAAACACGCGCAAACACAAAGGTGGATCGTTGGTTCACATAACATTGTCGTGTGCAATGTGCACATATCTACGGCGGTGGAACTACACCATTAAAGCAGAAGGAAACATAGGTGCAGTGCAAGGTGTGAAACCTGTTAAAAACACGATGTATGGTGGGCTTTGGGCGCTGTGTTGTGCCGTCCCCACAGAAGGTGGATGCCACGAACACCTGAACTTTGTCAAGGAGGTGAAACACTTCAGGTGCACCATATGACACCAACACAAAAATGTATTCCAAGTGGTCTAGAGGTACCCCAGTCACAGAGAATGCCGCTTTCCACTGCAACATCAAACAAAATTTGGTGACCGTGATGGAATAAACCTTATGGAAGAATGGGGGAAAATGGGACACAGTTTGGTTCATCCCCATTTTCCCATTTTTCTTGGGAGTCACCAACTTCCGTAGAGGAAGGTTAATTAAAAAATTAGTATCCAAATATCCGGTGGAAAAATGGGGGGGAAATGAGGTATCCGGAGGTATCCGGAAAATTGGATACTTCCTAGGCTTGCTAACAACAACCCACGGTTTGTGGGAATTGTCAAAACAAACCCAAAAATCATGACTTTTCAACCAACCCATGCTGACCTGAAAATGGCTAAAAAAAAGTGCTCACCTATGGGGCCCCATAGGGAGGGCCAACTTGGAAATCTGGAGATAGAACCCAGTTAGGAGGTCCATGTACAAGGAAAAAAAATGCTCAGGGCATGGGTGTAGATCGATGAATAGTGGCTGCAATAATAGGCCACTTTTACCCAGTTTGACCCCCCCCCCCCGACACACACCCCCAAAAGTGGTGCCCAGGTAAGGAGGGGGGGGGGGTAGAGGGGTCGAAATCGACCATTGGGGGATATTTTTGTCTCCTAAAAAATGATTTTACCAGAGGTTGGGCATCAGGTTTCATATATTGGAGCATGCTGCACGAATAACCCAAAAAAGGGAGTTATACGGTGCCCATGCCTGCGGTTGATCTGACAACCTCTCTTCAAGGTGATTTTCAATTTGCCTCCTTGGTGTGGGTGTGGGGGCAGGGGCAGGCCTGTAATGGATGGCTACGGCTATAATGGATGTGTCCTAGGGCAGAGAGCAACATGGGGGATGCAATCGCTAGTTTCCAACAAAAAATGTGTCAAAATGCTCAAAAAATGCGCAAAAGGCAGCGGAAAATGCGAATAAAAAGTGGTTTTGTTGTCATGGTGTGAAGCGCATTCTGATCTGTGGACACCATTGCTCTTTTCAAGAGACTACGACCTAGGCTCAATGTGCAAAGCATGGAGAATCTCACCCTTCTATTGTGGTTGCAAAGGAGGCAAGTTACTTCCTTGGCAAGAAACAGCAGAGCCCCAATTCTGCTTCCGCCCCATACCCCATTGCAGCTAGCAACTTACACTGCTCCGAGATGGGTGATTCCATGCATTTCGCGCTCATGGGCCCGGTGCTTCACCATTCATCTCATCAATCGGAAAATGCCATTGGTCCTGTCATTGCCTCAAGCAACCACAGACTCTAGGTTTGGTTGCCGGAGTGTGGCCTTCAAGCCTCTGCCTCTACTTCCAGGTGACACCCATACTTTGTCCCTCTTCTTCATGATTTCAAAGGTGGCTTGGTGCTTTTTGTAGTCAAAGTGACCTTGAACAGTACTCTTTGTTGTAAGGCTCAGAGGGCATCCACACGCATCACACCAGAGCACTTCAATCCCAAGGTCATTTGTCCTCACACTCAACAGATGACCAAGGGATTGTTCCTTGCGCTTAGCAGGCCCCAATGTGCAATACTTTGCACCATCACCACCTTTCCTGTTGCCACATGTACTGCGCTGGGGTGGAGTGCCTTGCCCGTCATCACAAGTAGCTCACAAAGAGAAGAGGAGTTTAGTCTCTGATATGATTGTTTAAAGGGAAAAAATGGAAGCAACAGGTTGGCACTAAAGTGGCAATGGCATCTCGGCAAACACTAGCACACTACACTTTAGTTCAGGTGAAGCTCAAGGGAAGGTGCTTCCTCTTGACCGTCACAATAGGAGAGCAGGCAGTAAAATGCAGGAAACATGCAGAAAATGCGAAAAAATGCTCACTTGCCACCCCCCCCCTTGCAGCAGCACAAGGGCGTGTTGCATCAGAATTTTACTCACATGTCCTCCATATGGCATACCACTTCTGTCCACCAGAACCGCATGCTCCACCGCAGAGCCCGCTCCCAGGGCCAAGGCCCAGGAATGGGTCTGGTACCCCTACCGCAGACCACATCAATCATGGGGCATCTACCCCAGAACTTGTGGGGAAGCATATTGTCAGCAACAGGGCACACAGCCCAACGGTCCTCCCTAGCAGTGCAGGGCAATGGCTGCAGCCTGAAGCCCCGCGTTGACAAACAACCCATGGCTTCTGTTCTGGAGCCATCCTGAGAAGAGCAATTTCTGTGTTTCAAAAAACCGGATGCTTTTGGCTTTTGATATGCAGCTTCATTAGCGAGAGTGTCAGGTTGAACTTCACAAGACTGCACAGTGAGTGCAGTGCCCACAGTTTGTGGCATGCCGTTCAATTACCCCCGTCAGGCATTTGGTCGTCATGGCTGTGACTGCTGTACCTGCGGTGATCGCCCATTCTCCATACTGCCCCCGTGCCCTGGGCAGTGGCGGGAAGGGGCAGACGGGGGGCGTTGGCAGGCTCGGGGGTAGGGCACAAGGGAAGGGGAGCCACCTGTCCAGTCTTCGCTCTGCCGGTGCCCCTGCACTGTAAGCTTAATTTTGTGGCGGCCTTGCTGTCCACTGCGCCAATTCTGGGAGGACAGACTCTGCTCCACCACCAACTCAACAAAATGAATTGGCTTTGGCACCTGCAGAAATGGTGATGGGGATGCACGCAGTGCAGGCTCCTGACTGGGCATGTGCTTATGGCTGGGGGGTCGCAGACCCGCTCGGCACCCTCTGGTGAACCAGAGTATTGAGGCCGGGGAACTGTGAGCCACACGTTTGACAGGACAAGGGGGGGCTTTGGTGTCAGCATTTTGCCAGGCACAGCAAGGGATAAAGATTCGGACAGAGTAGGGGTACCAGTGCGGAGAATGGATGCAAACATGCCTTGAATGCCAAGTGCCACAACGGGTAGACTTTGCCCAATCCCAGATCGCCTGTGGGTGAGCACACGCTGGAATCTTGGCCTCCCATCATCACTGTGAAGAGCAAGAGGCGGTGCTGGACGACAAATAGGAGGTCCGCTGGCAGGCCTAATGTGAGGACTTGTGGAGAAATGTAGGCTTGCTGCACTCCACATCGCTGTAAACCTGTAAACTGCTTTGGGCATGGTGGGCGATAGTGGACGCATAGAGGGTGCATAGCCGACGGATAAAGGGTGCACGGTGGATGCACAGATGGCGCATTATGAGTGCACTGAGGGCGCACAGGGGCTGCATTGAGGGCACATATTGAGTGCCCAGTGAAATCATGTGTGATACGTGCTGCAGCGGTTTCAGGCCTTGGGGAAGGGGGGGTTGTCTGGCGCCTGGGGGGGGGGGGGGGGTGATCACGCACGTCCCCGGAGAACGTCTGTGCCAGGTCATCAGCAAAGCACAACGCAGGGAGCGGTGGGTGAACAGTCCCGCAACGGTAGGCACACGTGCCGTCGTCGCGCAGTGACTGCGGAACTTCGTGGGTTGGTTTGCCAGCGTGCCCCCTTACCCCCCTTTCCCGAGGCTGAGCAAAATCCTGTTGTTCACTCAACCTCAGCCCACTGAGGCCAAAACCTTTATCGCCACTCAAAACCTCAGCACCAACAGGGGGGGGAGGGGGGCAAACACTGCGGGGGGGACATGTTTCCCTCGCACAACTTACAGACTATGTGTTGGTTGGGGCAGGACCCACAGCACAGTATGAAATGCGTCACGTCACCGGGTTGCTTACAGACATGTGGCGTCTACCTGGCCTGTGCAAGTGCACTACCGAGGACATACCTGTATACACTACTCATTGCCCCACCCACCCACCCATCTGCCCACTCAGCCAACCACTGTTTTATGGTTGGCCGCCCATGGGCTTTTAGAGGGTCACGGCAGTATCCCAAGCATTGGTGAGGCCTGATGGGTGGGTGTAAATGAGGGGAGGCGGTGGTAACGCGTATTTGCACAGTGATTCCCATTGTTAAGGCTCACCCCATCGGTTGCACAAGTGGCTACGCAACGGGGCGACATCATCAGGCAAGGCATACACCTTATGGCACATGCCCCATCCCTCTCCTTACTGCACACTGCGCATCGATTGGTCTCACAACTTCTCAACCCTGACTCCACCAGCTTGGTGCTATTGCAGGACCGTCGGGGCGAAAGCAAGCAGGTGATTTCCTACAATGAGTTGACAGAACAAAGGAACAAGGCACCCCAAATCCGCGTATGGCTTACCCCAATGGAAAGAGCGGGCGGGGGAGGGGGGGTAGTTGCCGGAACCCCCACCCAAAAATCCGAAAAATCTACCCACCCACTCCCCTCCCTCCCATAGAGTACAAGCAAAATCGTACTGCACAACAAAATTTGGGCTCGGCCAAAGCCAACGGAGAAAATGTTGTAGAAATTCTATCCCTGCCAAGCATTGCTCATCATGCCGGCTTCTCGGTCATCTGGGGCAAGTTAAAGTCCAGCCCCCTGCCCAGCCCCCCGAGATACATAGATCTAAGCTGGGAAGGTCCCACTGTGAAAAATGTAAGTCGTGTACGAAAAAATCGTCTCGTCGTGTAATTTTTTTTTGCCTTAAATGCGTGCAATTTTTTTTTGCGGTAAGTCGTGTAAATTACAAAAAAAAATTGAATTTTTTTTTTTGCGGTAAATGCGTGCAATTTTTTTTTGCGGTAAGTCGTGTAAATTATTAAAAAAATGAAAAATTGAAAGAAATGCAACCTTTGCAATACATGCACAATATGTACAGCTGCCGGTTCCGTATGGCACCCCATAGCGACCTTAACGATGGGACGCCGGGTCCACAAAGCACATAGTACTCTGCGTGGCCACCAATTAGTTGGGACTCGGCCAATATAACATAGTTTCACATGGAGTCATTGGCACTAGACACAAAATCAGGCCCAAGAAAAGAGTCCCCACAGGGCCATGGCAGGATTGTGTATAAAGTTTGATGTCTGATGTCTGATGTGGCATGTTGTTTTTGCAGTGTATACAACAAGATGTGTGATATGTCGAATATAGATCTGATGCTTGGACGAGGGGGGGGGTGTCAAAATGGGTGTGCAAAAATTGATCCCCCCCCACCCCACAGGTCCCCATAGGCCCCCATAGGCCCCCATAGGTCCCCATAGGTGCCAATGGGTCCCCAAAGGTCCCCATAGGCCCCCATAGGTCCTGATAGGTCCTGATAGGTCCCCATAGGCCCCCATAGGTGCCAATGAGTCCCCACAGGCCCCCATAGGTGCCCACAGGCCCCCATAGGCGCCCATAGGTTCCCATAGGTGCCCATAGGTGCCAACAGGTCGCCATAGGCCCCCATAGGCCCCCATAGGTCCCCATAGGTCCCCACTAGCCCCCATAGGTCCCCATAGGCCCCAATAGGTCCCCATAGGTCCCCATAGGTCCCCATAGGCCCCCATAGGTGCCAATGGGTCCCCAAAGGTCCCCATAGGTGCCAATGGGTCCCCAAAGGTCCCCATAGATGCTAATGAGTCCCCATAGGTGCCCCCATAGGTCCCCACAGGCCCCCATAGGCGCCCATAGGTTCCCATAGGTCCCCATAGGCCCCCATAAGTCCCCAGAGGTCCCCATAGGCCCCCATAGGCCCCCATAGGCCCCCATAGGTGCCCACGGCCCCCATAGGTCCCCATAAGCCCCCATAGGTCCCCACAAGCCCCCATACGTCCCCACCAAGGGGGTCCTTAACGGAAAAAAAAGTTGTTCCAGAACCTGGTATTTTGAAAAGAGCCCGCGGACAGCACATGTCTTCACCCCGGTGTTCCCAATTGTTCAACCATGAGTCCCTAGCCCAAAATTTGTATAAGCACACAACCATATGATCCTAGCCCCACATGTGTTGCATGATAGCATCGGAACCCTACCTCACACCCTGCACAATTCAACATGAACAAGAGCAATACTTTTTTCGATCAAATCCAGTGATGCAGCGTTCGACCACCCGAATGTTCCATCGCCGGTGGCACAGCTGATAACAAACTCCCTATAGCTGGTACAACCTCTAGAAGTGCACCCTGACACGCTCCATAAGTCACCCTTTCCCCCGCTCACACTCAAACCATGCTTCCTAGCCATGGCCTTAAACTCAACTTTAGTCCACTGATGCAACCTCCCCCTCTCCATTGCCTTCAACACCGCCTCATCCACATCATACGCAAACACCAATTGCGCGGCAGGGTTGGAAGAGGTGGAGGGGACAGCTGAGGGGTTACGAAGGTCACAAGAGGAGCTACTGGCAACTTCACCTGCCTGCTCCAAATCCTCGTCCTCACTATCTTCGTCCTCACCCTCCAACCCAACCCCATACACAACGCCAATGTCGGCGTGACGTGTCGCCCTCTTGGGGACAACCCACAAATCTTGAATGTCCAACCGAACCTCTGCCTGACCATCCTCTTCCAAAGAAACTGCCAAATCCTTGAAAGCCGCAAACCCAAGCAAAGCACCATCTTCCACCTCAACCGCATGCCCTTGCTTCCGTTTGCGCGGGCGGAAAGGGGTCTTGCAAAGTTCATCAAAAACCTCAAAGGGCCCCCAATCCTCTGGTGCCTCCCCATTGCACCTTACCCACAGCGTCTCACACATGCGCTCCGTGCTTTGGCCAAAGTCCGTAGCCGTCACGTAGCTAAACACTCTCACACACGAACACAAGCTTGCCTCAATCCAATCCTCCCCAATCCCTTCCGCTACGGAGCGGGGGGCAAAATCAGAAGTGGCCCACTTGTGGGCAAGGTGGCTACGTAACCCCTGCCGCCTCGAGGATCCCCATCGCTTCAGAGCGGGGGGCAGAATCAGAAGTGGCCCACTTGTGGGAAAGGTGGCTACGTAACCCCTGCCGCCTCGGGGATCCCCTCCGCTTCAAAGCGGGGGACAAAATCAGAGGTGGCCCAATTGTGGGCAAGGTGGCTACTTAACCCCTGCCGCCTCGGGGATCCCCACCGCTTCACAGCGGGGGACAAAATCAGAGGTGGCCACCTTGTGGGCAAGGTGGCTACGTAACCCCTGCTGCCTCGGGGATCCCCTCCGCTTCAGAGCGGGGGGCAAAATTAGAGGTGGCCCAATTGTGGGCAAGGTGGCTACGTAACCCCTGCCGCCTCGGGGATCCCCTCCGCTTCAAAGCGGGGGACAAAATCAGAATTGGCCGAATTGTGGGCAAGGTGGCTACATCACCCCTGCCGCCTCGGGGATCCCCTCCGCTTCAAAGCGGGGGGCAGAATCAGAAGTGGCCCACTTGTGGGCAAGGTGGCTACATAAACCCTGCCGTCTCGGGGATCCCCTCCGCCTCAGAGCGGGGGGCGAAATCACAAGTGGCGCCCAAAAGAGGGCAGAAGTGCTACGTAACTGCTGCTTCCTCGGCGATCCCCAAAAACGGGGGATAGACATGGCCCACGTTGGGCCGGGGCAAAAAGGCCTCGAGGGGCTGTCCTTAAGGGGGGTCCTTAACAAAAAAACTCTCGTCCCTTCAGGGACCCCCTGGTCCCCACAGGTCCTCATAGGTCCCCATAGGCCCCATAGGTCCCCATAGGCCCCCTGGGGTCCCCATAGGTTCCTAGAGGTCCCCAAAGGCCCCCATAGGTCCCCATATGTCCCCATAGGTCCCCATAGGCCCCCATGGGTGCATAGGGCGCTTCAACGACCGGCAAAGCACGATCAGCATTAACAATTCTGAGCACATAGTCCACAAATCTGGCACCCATTGGGATGAGGGGCACATCGGAAAAAGTACCCCGGTGCTTCACCACCAGCTCCGCGATGTTCAAGCTTTGAAAACCACAAGACCAACCGTCCGTTTGGAATCCCAAACCGGTGCTTGCGAAAGCTTCCTCATGGCCATCAAATGCGTGGATTGCGAGTCCCAGTCCCCAACTCAAGGGGCCACGCAACAAAGTGTGGATTGAGAGTCCCTAACCCCAACTAAAGGGGCCACGCAACAAAGCGTGGATTGAGAGTCCCTAGCCCCAACTCAAGGGGCCACACAACAAAGCGTGGATTGCGAGTCCCTAACCAAACCTTAAGGAAAAAAACCTGGTTCCTAAAGGACTGCCCTGCAATGGGGGACAAAATCAGAAGTGGTTACCTCACCCCTACCTTCTCGGGGGCCCAAAAGAGAGCCAAAGTGCTACGTCACCCCTGCATTCTCGGGGGTCCCCAACGTCAAGCGCGGGGGAAAAATCAGAAGTGGCCCACAGGTGGGCACATCGCCTACAGGCATGCATTTTCAGTAAAATCATATTGCCTTCGGCAAGGCACCTGGAAGAGGGGAGAGGAACGACCATTTTTGAGGTGCCAAGGCTATAAAACTACATAAGCAGGTTGTGCCCCGGCCCCTTGGGGAACCCCCCAACACCCAAATAAGGTGAAAAACAAATAAAAGGGGCTAAAAAATGCTTTACGTAGGATATTTGATCATTTTGGAGTGTCACAGTATCAAAAAGATTAGTTTCGGAAATTTCCATTTTTGGGTTGCCGAGGCCGGAAAATTGCATAAGCAGGTTGTGCCCCGGCCCCCTTGGGAGCCCCCCCCCCCCCCCCATACCCAAAAAGGGTGAAAAACACTTAAAGAGGGGCTAAAACATGCTTTACATCGGATATTTGATCATTGTGGATGGCCATAATATCAAAAAAATCAGTTTTGGAAATTTCCATTATTGAGCTGCCGAGGCTGGAAAACTGCATAAGTACGTTGTGCCCCAGCCCCTTTGGGAGCCCCCCCTCACCCCAAAACACCCAAATAGGGTGAAAAACACATAAAGAGGGCATTCGTCGATTAACGTCCACTGGTCTATGTACAGAGGCAGAGGGGCGAGGAGGTGGGCCGAGTCGAGTTCAGGCGCCCGTGTCCTCCCCTACAGGCCCCCCGCCTGAGCCTGCACGGCGGCCAGGAGGGACGAGCCGGAGGGGACTAAGTCTCTTCCGTGCTGGCCCTGCCGTGCTGCCGCTGCGGCGGCAGTGTAGACTGGGATGGCGACGTCGCCGGGGTCGCGTCCGCCAATGGGTCCTAGGGGGGGGGGGCGCCCGCTGCGCCGTCCGCAGCCTGTGCGGGGGCGGGGGGGGGCACCGCCAGGCTGGCCCTCGTCCGGCGGAGGGTCTGCAGCAGGGCCGCCACCGTGGGCGCCGCCTTGCTGCCGCCCTGGACGTGTACCAGGGCGGTGACCCGCTGGACGGCGTCGTGGGCCACGACGGCGGCCGCGGCCGCGAGGTGGGCCTCGTGGACCGTGCAGCCCACCAGCGCCACGCACCGCAGGGCCCCCTCTTGGAAGGGCTGCTTCCACTCCGCCGGGTGCCGCCCCGGCGTGATCTGGGCGATGCCCCATTCCCGGATCTTGTCCCGGGACTCGCCCTGGAAGAGGCGGAGCGGCTACACTGCCGTCGTCGAGGGCAGCAGGGCCCATACGGCTGCCGCCGTGGGCTGCACCGGGGGGAGCGCTGTCGAGGCGCGAGCGGCGGCCGCCACCACCCGCACGGCGCCCGGCCGGGAGCCCCGTGCCGCGGGCCGCGTCGCCGATGCGTAGGTGGGGCGACCGGGGCCGGCTTGCTGGGGGGGCGGGGGGGGCCGACCCCTCCTTGACGCCACCACACCGCGCGATGTGGCCGGGGCGGTACTTGATGTCCTCCCGCGCCCAGGAGGGATGCGAGGAGGCGAAGGGGTGGGGGGGCAGGTGCCCTGACCGGCAGAGGCACCCGTCGCGGTGCTCCAGGCTACGGTGGCCCGTGCCGGTGCCCGTCCACACGCATGGGGACTGTGGGGGGGTCGGGGGCGCTGCCCCCGGTGCCTCCTGGGCGCCCTGAGAGCGCCGGCTGTGGCTGGAGCCCGCAAGCTGCCAGCGGGTGGACGTCGTGGGCGGCGTTGCCGCCGCCTTGCCGTTCGTCGATGCGGCTTTCCGTTTCGCTGTCGTCGTGTGGCGGGCGCGGCCTGGGCCGCTGCGGCGGCGCCAGCTCGCGCGGAGGCCGCGGGTGCCGGTTCGCCTCGCGATTCCGCCAGCTCACGTTGAAGGGTGTTGATGATGTCCTCGAGGGACGCGATTTGTCGTTGGAGCGAGGCGATCATGGCCTGCTCCGCCGTGGGGGGGGCGGGGGGCGGCTGGGCAGGGCGGTTGCCCCCCTTACTCCCCTTGGAGCGAGAGCGGATGCGCGCCGCCGCCCCCCCCCGCTGTTAGCTGCGGGTGGTGTGCCGGCGAGAAAGGGTGCCAGCGCCGCACCAAGGGCCGTGAGGACCTCGGGGCGCTGAAGGAGGGCGGCCAGCTGGGTGGCCACCCCCGTTTGGTCGCCCATCGTGCGCAGGGCGCGGGGGCGAGAGAAGGGGAAGACGCAGGAGCGTCGCAAAAAGGAACAAGAGTATTGCGGATCAGCTAGGCAGCCTCACCACGTGCAGGTTCACAACAAGAGGCCTGAAAAACACATAAAGAGGGCATTCGTCTTTTTAGCGTCAGCTGGCCTATGTACAGAGGCAGAGGGGCGGGGAGGTGGGCCGAGTCGAGTGCAGGCGCCCGTGGCCTCCCCTACAAGCCCCCCGCTTGTGTCCGCATGGCGGCCAAGAGGGACGAGCCGGAGGGGACTAGGTCTCTTCCGTGCTGGCCGTGCCGTGCTGTCGCCGTGGCGGGAGTGTGGACTGGGATGGCGAAGGCGCTGAGGGCGCCTCCGCCATTGGGTAAAAGGAGCCCCCCCCAGCGGCGTCGGCCGAAGCCGGGGGGAGGGGGGGCGTGCGCGGAGCATTCCCGCCACTAACTTGATGGCCTTCGGCTAAGGCCGCCGCTGACCCGGGGGGGGGGGGGGGGCATCGTCGCTGCGGCAACACGCGGTTACTCAAGACCGCTGAGATGCGGCTCAAAACGTCAGGGAGCGACGCCGGCGGCCCGGCTGCCGGCGGTGGGGGGGGGGGGGACTCTTCTGCGACACGTGGGGGGGGCTGGTCTTGCGGTGATGGGAAGCGCCCCCGTGGACCCGGGGGAGGCGGAGGCGGCCGCGGGCACCGGCCCGGGGTTGTCGTCCCTCCTGGCATGGATTAGTATCCCCCCCGCCCGATCGCGGTGGCTCCTCATCTCCCGAGCCCCGCTAGTCAGCCAGGAGGAGGTTAGGCGCTTGGCGCTCCGTGGGCTTGGGGTCGTTTGGCCCCAATGCCGAGGAGGGGTGGGTACCCAACGTCTCGGGCGCTACCGTGCACCGGCGTGCCGCCGGGGGGCCTGGGCTCGGGAGGGCCTTGGAAGCCGGGCAGGCCCGCACGAGCCAGGAGGACAATGCGGCCGCCCCTGCGCGCCGGTCCTCAGGGACGAGCACTTGGCGTCGTGGCGCGACCCGGGGCGGGGATCTCGGGCAGCGTGGGCCCGCCAAGGGATCGGTGTGTCCTCCGTGGCCTGCCCGGCAGCAGCGGCGGATGCCCCAGCCCAAGCTTCTGCATCTGGCGCACGACGGCGCCCCATGCTCCAAGCAGAGCGTTTCTGTGTGCCACTGCCCGCCCCTGGCCGGCGGATGCGCTGCGGCGCCGCGAGCGGGACGCTTCTGGGCGGCGCCCGCGGAGGCCTCCTAGCATACGGGAGCAGAGCCACCCCCCCCCCCCCCCCAAGGGGACGTGGGAAATAGTCCATTAAGAAAGGGTCGCCCAACGGCGGCCGAATGCGGGCAGGCGCTCGCAGGCGCCGGACCCACCCGTCCCGGCAGTGCGTCGCCAAGCACATAAGCTGCAGCATCACCTCGTGCCGTGCCACGAAGAACGGGCGGGCCGAGAGTGCCGCCCACACGCGGCCCCCTAGGGGGAGGAGCGAGCGGCAGCGCCCCAGCGGGGCCCCGCTTAGCAGCGTGCCCGCCGCAAGGTGGCGTTCCGTCAGGCCCAGGGCCTTGTGTAGAATCTGGGCTCGTTCCCCCAGCGGCAGGCGCGTACCCCGCAGCCGGTGGTCCGGGGAGGCTGGGAGCGATCGCCCCACAAACGCCTCATAATCCAAGGCCAGCTCTGCCCAGGAAACCTCCGCCGGCCCCGGCATCTAGGCCGGCGCCCGGGCCCACCGGACTAAGTCGTGGATGAAGTCCGGGGGCCATCGCCGATCCGGCGGGGTCCCCGGCCGGAGCCGTGGCTGGTGGCGAGCTGTGTCCTCCGGCAGGGGGCCAACGAAGTCGTCCCAAGGATAGGGGTTGCGGGGCCGCGGATGCGGCTGGTCCGGGAAGAGGGAGTCCCCGTGGCCCGGCTGGTCTCCCTGGCTAGCTGCCATGCGGGTAGCGAGGACCGACAGGTATATGCCGTAAAGGCGGTACAGGAACTCGTCTAGGAGTCCCCAGTCCACCCTGTGCCAGTCGGAGGGGCAAAAGGCCCGCTTTCCGCAGGCAGGATGGCCACTGGTCCGGCGGCCCCAGGTGGGGGATTGCCGTCCCCCACCTCGCGCCATGTCCCTCTGGCATTTTGCCACTCCGGGCAGTCCCACAGGACGTGGACTTCGTCCTCGTGTGCCGCGCCGCAGTGGGGGCAAGCGGAATTGGTCCGCATGCCGTGGCCCGACACTCTGGCCGCCGTCCACATGGCCCCGGAAATGAGGCCGCACGGCAGCGACTTCTCGAAATCGGTGGAGGCAGCCCGTAGTGCCGCGCGGCAGGCTGGGCCGTCCACCCCGTCGCTCAGTCCCCTGAAGGTGACCGGGTGTCGTGCCGCAAGCTAGCGCGAGGAATGGCAGCGAAGGCTGTCCCGGACCCGGTGTTGGAGCCGGTGGAAGGGCTCCTGCACGAAGTGCAGGGGGTGCTCTTGCCCCGGGACGTCCCGGCACCACCGGCCCTCGCGTGGGCTCCAGCCTGGGGTGGCCGCTGTGCGGAGCGCGCGCCCCACCGGGCCCGTCCCGGGAGGGAGGCCCCCTGATTCCCAGATAGCCTGGACCGGGGTGACCCCCGGCCGCCGGGCCACTCGGGCCAGCCTGAAAAACACATAAAGAGGGGCCAAAACATGCTCTACATAGGATATTTGATCATTTTGGATGGTAAGAATATAAAAATATCAGTTTTGGAAATTTCCATTTTTGAGTTGCCGAAGCTGGAAAACTGCATAAACAGGTTGGCCCTGGCCCCCTTGGGACCCCCCCCCAACACCCAAATAGGGTGAAATCACACAAAGAGGGCATTTGTCGATTAGCGTCAGCTGGCCTATGTACAGAGGCACAGTGGCGGGGAGGTGGGCCGAGTCGAGTTCAGGCGCCGGTGTCCTTCCCTACAGTCCCCCCGCCTGTGTCCGCACGGCGGCCAAGAGGGACGCGCCGGAGGGGACTAGGTCTCTTCCGTGCTGGCCCTGCCGTGCTGCTGCCGCGGCGGCAGTGTGAACTGGGATGGCGACAGCGCCGAGGGCGCGTCCGCCACTGGGTTAGAGGAGGAGCCCCCCCCCCGTCTGCATCGCTCGCCGCTCGTGGGGGGGGCGGGGGCGTGCGTAGCATGTCCGCTACCGGCCTGGTGGCCTTTGGCCGAGGCCGCCGTCGAACCCGTGGGGGGGATCGGCGCCGCGGGTGAGCGCGGCCACTCAAGGCCGCTGAGATGCGGTTGAAAACATCCGGGAGCGATGGGAGGGATCGCTCTGCTGGGGGGGGGGGGGGTCCAACCGCGCCGCAGGCGCCACCGAGGCCCACGTGCTAGCGGAGGAGGACGAGGGAACCGGCCTCGGGCCATCGCCCCCCCCCCCCCCCCCCCCCGCTGGCTGGGGCGAGAGGGGGTCTGCTACCCACCCACCCATCAGCGCCCCCATGGCCGACGCGCTGGCGGGGGAGGATGAGGGGATCGGCCTCCGGTTGTCGCCCCCCCCCCCCCCCCCACCCGCTGGCTGGGGTGACAGGGGGTCTGCTACCCCCCCCCCACCCGTCGTTCGATGACCCACCCACCCCCCCCCCCGGGTCCCCCCGGTGAGCCTGGTTAGGCGCCTGGCGCTTCGCAGGCCTGGGGGCATCGGGCCCCAGGGCGGGGGAAGGGCGAGTGCCCAGCACTCTGGGCGGGGCCGTGCATCGGCGGTTGGCCGGAGGGCCCGAGTCCGGGAGGGCCTGGAAAGGCAGGGCGGGCCCGTCCAAGCCAGGAGGACAACGCGGCCGCCCCCGCGCGTCGGGCCTCGGGGACGAGCACTTGGCGACCCGGCGTGACCCGGGGCGGGGCTATGGGGCAGCCCGGGCCCCCCGAAGAGCCAGCGCGGCCTTTGTGGCCAGCTCGGTAGCAGCGGCTGATGCCCCAGCCCAGGCTCATGCACCGGGCACACGACGGCGCCCCATGTTCCAAGCAGAGTGTGCCCTGCGTGCCGCTGCCCGCTCCCGGAGGGCGGCTGCGCTGCGGCGCCGTGAGCAGGACGCTGCGGGCCGGTGCCTGTGGGGGCCGCCGGGCATACGGGAGCAAGGGAGGGGCCCCCTCGAGGGGGCGGGGGAAATAATCCATGAGAAAGCGGTCACTGTGCTGTGGCCGCATGCGCGCTGGCGCTCGCAGGCGCCGGGCCCGGGAGTCGCGGCAGTGCGCCGCTAGGCGCATCAGCTGCAGCATGACTTCGTGGCGCACCGCGAAGTACGGGTGAGCCGAAAGCCCCGCGCACACGCGGCCCCCGAGGGGGAGGAGCGAGCGGCAGCGCCCCAGTGGGGCCCCCACCCAGCAGTGCGCCCGCCGCCAGGTGGTGCTCCGCCAGACCCACCGCCTTGCGCAATACTTGGGCTCGTTCCCCCAGTGTCAGGCCCGTGCCCCGCAGCCGGTGGTCCGGAGAGGCCGGGAGCGCCCGCCCCACGAAGGCTTCATAGTCCAGGGCCAATTCAGCCCAGGAGACCTCCGCCGGCTCCGGCATCCAGGCTAGCGCCCGGGCCCACCTGATCAGGTCGTGGATGAAGTCTTGGGGCCACCTCCAGTCCGCCGGCACCCCCAGCTGCAGCCGCGGTTGGTGGCGGACGGCGTCCGCCGGTAGGGGGCCAACGAAGGCGTCCCACGGGTAGGGGTCGCGGGGCCGCGGGCGCGGCTGCTCCGGGAAGAGGGAGTCGCCGTGGCCCGGCTGATCCCCCTTGCTGGCCGCCATGCGAGCCGCGAGGACCGCCAAGTACATGCCATATAGGCGGTACAAGAACTCGTCGAGGAGGTCCCGGTCCACCCCCTGTGCCCGCCGGAGGGGAAAAGGCCTGCTTTCCGCAAGCAGGAGGGCCACCAGTCCGCTGGGCCCAGGTTGGGGATGGCTCCCGCCGCGTCGTTCAGCCTTGGGAGCCACGTCCCCATGGCGTCGCCCCACTCTGGGCAGTCCCACACGACGTGGGCCTCGTCCTTGTGCGCCGTGCCGCAATGGGCACACGCGGAGTTAGCCCGCATGCCGTGGCCCGACACCCGGGCCGCCGTCCACATGGCCCCGGTGAGGAGCCCGCGCAGCAGCGACTTCTACGGCTCCGTGGAGGCCGCCCGCACCGCCGCGCGGCAGGCCGGGCCATCCGCCCCGTCGCCCAGCCCACCGAAGGTGATGGGGCGCCGCGCCTCCAGTTGGCGCGAGGAGTGGCAGCGAACGCTGTCCCGGACCCGGTGCTAGAGCTGGCGGAGCGGCTCCTGCACGGGGTGCGGGGGGTGCTCCTGCCTTGGGACGTCCCAGCACCACCAGCCCTCGCGCGGGGTCCAGCCCAGGGAGGCCGCCGTGCGGAGCGCGCGCCCCACCGGGCCCGTCCCGGGTGGGCGGCCTCCCGACTCCCAGATAGCCCGGGCGAAGACCTATGTGACCCCCGGTTGGCGGACCAGGCGGGCCAGCCAGAGGGGGCCCTCCGGTGCGTGGCGCTGGTGGGCTGCACGGTCCACGAGGCCCACCTCGCGGCTGCGGCCGCCCTCGCAGCCCATGACGCCGTCCGGCGGGTCACCGCCCTGGTGCACGTCCAGGGCGTCAGCAAGGCGGCCCCCACGGTGGCGGCCCTGCTGCAGACCCTCCGCCGGTCGAGGGCAAGCCCGGCGTTGCCGGGCGCGGCCCTGCAGGGCGTGGTGCGCACTGAGCGCCAGCCCTAGGAGAAGGCGGACCCGGCGGTGGTGGACCCCGCGCCGCCGGGGCACATCCTGCAGCTCGTCTGGGAGCGCCTCCCGGAGGATGACGACCGGGAGATGGCGGAGCTCCCGGACGTGGATCCAGCGCCGCCGGATCCCTTGCCGTCCACCGTCCGGGTCGTCTACGTCCTGGACTAGGCGATCCTGGCGGATGCCGACGTGAGTCGGCTCCACGTGGGGGCCTTTGGCAAGGACCACGCGTGGCGGCACCTCAAGCCGCTCGTGGGGATGTCCCTGCCCCACCCCCCGCCCATTCAGGCCGCGGTCCGGGGTTCGATGGTCGAGGTCTCTACAGACCTCCCTTCGTCGCTGGCCCGCTGGTGATGCGCACCAGCGGCAAGGCCCGTGGGATGCACTTCCGGCCTTCGATCGTCACGGGCACGGTCTGCCAGCATCCCGTGTTCGTGTTGTGGTTGAAGCAGCCACTGGAGCGCCGCGGGCCCTCCCCGGAGGTTTGGAAGACCCTCACCGAGGACCAGGAGCTCCGCTCCATGTTCGCGGGGTTAGTGGACGGGGGCGCCCCCGGCAACGTGGGGGTCCGCGTCTGGGGTGCCAAGCCGGCAGACCACAAGGTGGTGGCGCACATCGCTAACCTGCTGGGCGCCTCGGCCCCGGCGCAGACCACCTCCGTGCAGGTTCGGGGCTACCCCGCGCAACTGGGCCTGGCGGTGGACGAGTATGCACAGCTTCGGCGCTACGCCCACGAGGCTTTTGGGCCGGAGGTGCCCATTCGCGTCCACCGCTGCACCCAGCTGGCCCACAACACCCTCAACCGGCCGGTCTTTGACGTGGAGCTGGAGGGGGTGCCTAAGGACTGGCAGGGTGTGCGGCTGGGCGCGTCCGACACCCGCCTCCCGGACCGGTGCTGGGAGCGGACCACCCGCAGCTCCCGCCAGGGGCGCTACCAGCCTGTGGGCCCTAGGGCCCGGATGACATGCCCGAAAGGATCCGGGGAGGTGGTGCAGCAGCCTGAGGACGTCCGGGTAGCTGGCCATGGCCAATGCGGAGCCGGCTGTTGTCGACGTCGATGAGGAGGACGAGGACATTCTTTAATGTTCTTAGTCCTCCTCTTCTTGACCCTCTGCCTACACGCGGTGGACTGCCCATGGTGGCAGCCCAGAACGGGGGTGGTGACCTGCGAGGGGGCGGCAACACGACCCCGCGCCCCGGCTCCATACCAGACGCACCCGGTGCCAGTGGCGGTGGCAAAAGCGGCGGTACCAGCCCCGGCGGCCCCCCACTTGGGGAGGCCCCAGGGACCGGACCCCCGAGCCGGCTGGAGGGTGTCTATACGCCCACAGCGCACGAGGGCGCCCCGGCGCGAGGCGATGGCCCTGGGTCCTCTCTGGGGGAGGGGTGCAACCTGGGCAGTGGCGAGGGTCCCCACGCGGCAGTTGGGGGGGTGGCGGATTGACACGGGGCTGAGCCGCCGCGGCACCGCGGCTCCCCCTCCCGCCGGGTGCGACCCGCGTAGCGACCACCGGGCTCCCCCCCCCCTCCCCCCCCGGGGAGAGGAGAGGTCTTAGGGGCGGCCCGGGGACGGGCGCTGCCTGATAGGGGAACGACGGCGACGGGGTGGGCACCAACCCCCGACACCGAGGGGCCCTCGCCCCAACCTGCTGACCTCGAAGCCCGGCGCGGCGGCGACGCGAACAGAGGCCCCCTGCCCGCAAGAGGCGGCGCACCCGCCGCGACTAACCAGAGCTTGTGGACTAACCGTGGCGGGGGCGGCGGCGCACCAGATCACCCCGGCGCCCTACTGGACACGCCCGGTGCGGGTGGGGGTGGGAACGGCAGCAGTACCGGCCCCGGCAGCCCCCCCCCCCCCCCCCCTTGGAGTGGCCCCATTGTCCGGACCCCCGGCCCGGCTGGAGGGTGTCGATACGCCCATAGCCCACGAGGACGCCCCAGGGCGAGGCGATGGCACTGGGTCCCCCCCGGGGGCAGGGGTCAGCCCGGGCAGTTGCGCAGGGCCCCACGCTACAGTGGGGGGTTGGCGGTACTATAGGGGGCACAGCCGCCGCGGCACTGCGGCTCCCCCTAGCGCCGGGCGTGGCCGGGACGGTGGCCGGAGGTCCCCTCCCCCCACCCCCCCGGCCCACGAGGGACAACAGGTGCCCGGAGGGCCAGCGGATGACGCGCGCTGCCTGCCCAAGGAGCGAGGGGGGCAGGGGACGCGGACCCCCCTACCCTCCACCCCAACCTCCGGCCCCCAGCGGCCGGGCCTGGTCCCCTTTCGACCTGCAGCCAGCCTATTTTGCACATGGCGCGTGGACCAAGAGGCCGCGGACGGTGACGAGGCCGGGGATGGGGGCGTGGGCACGCGGCCCTGGCCCCCCCTCGCCCCCCTCACAGGACACCAACGGCGGCACCACGGCCTCTCCCTGGTTCGCTGGTGGTACCGCCAGGCCGCCCTAGTGTTCCCGAGCCGCCCCTAGCGGTGGGGCTGGGCCCACACCGCCTGCGCCCTGGCCCCCCTCGTGGGGCTGCTCCCCGGGGTCCTGCGCCTCCGAGACCTCCTAGCAGGGGCCTGGAACGGTAGGCGGCACTGCGGTCACCGGCCCGAGGACAGGGAGGTCTGTATCACCGCCGTCAATCTCCCAAGCAGCCCCGAGTTCGGGACCAAGGGGGCCACTGTGGGCCAGGCCCTGCAGTGGAGGTACCCCCAGGTCCTCTTTGCGCGCGCCCCCCGGCCGGACCCTGCAGCGGCCGCCACCTGTACACGTGGCGCAAGTTCCTGGCCCCCATGTGGCAGGAGGAGACGGGCGAGCCGCTGCGGCGGCAGCCCCGACCCCGCCGTGTGGAGCGGTGGGACGACCCCCCTCCCTGCTGGTTCCTCCGCCCGCGCCGCCGCCTCCCCCTCTTCGAGGGGACGACGGCCGCCGGCAGGGACCACGCCGTGGGGGTGGACAGGTGGGGCCGGGTCTGGGACAACGACCCCGCCCGCCAGTCGGCCCCCTACCCTGGGCCTGGGACGACGTGGCGTGAGGTGGCCTATGCCTTCCGGGCCCTCCTCCCTGTGGTCAACGACGTGTAGTGGGCCATCCTGCCGGAGCCCGGTGAGGTTCATGCCACGGTACTGTGGCCCGATGCCCTCCGCCGCGCTGGACCGGGGCCAGTCCACGACCGCATGTACGAGGTCTTCCAGGAGACCCTCCGCCTCGCTAGAGATTGGGAACGAGCGGCCCCCCGCGTGCTCAACCGCCTGCCCTGCCGCGCGCCCGTGGCGGGACACCGCTCCTCCAAGCGCCGCCCCCTCCACCGACCAGCGCGCCCACCCTTGGGTGGGGACCGGGCCCGACTGCCTGACCATGGCGCTGCAGGACTTGGGTCGACAGTTAACCTGCAGGCATGCATGGCTGCCCCTCTGACCTCCCTCCTTGCACCCCGTGACCAGCGTCGGGCGAGTTTATGCGGGGAGTGGGGGTTACCCCCCCGGCCGGGGCTGCTGGGGAGGGACCCCCCCCTCAGTGCTGGGCCTTCCCCCCCCTCCTCTTGCTGCAGCGCGGGGACATCGAGCCCCAACCGGGCCCCATGCGCATTGCGCTGGCAAACGTCACGTCCTTGTGTCGCATTGGCACACGGTCGCTGACTGGCGGGCGGACGTGGTGCTGATTTCGGAGACCCGTCTCACGGCGGTGGCGCAGCGAGTGATGCGCGCACAGGCCGGGGCCTTGGGCTGGCAAGCTTTTTGGGGCCGCCCTTGGAATCCCAAGGGGGGGGGGGGGCATCTGGGATGCACCAGCTGGGGGTATGGGTATCCTGGTACGCCAAGGCATCCCGGCCAGGCAAATTCTTCCCCCCAAGGGGGCGCCCCGCACCGAGGCGGACGCCCTCGCCCAAACCCTCTAGCACTCCACCCGCTGGTGCCACGTCCTGGTAGGTCGGGGCCGGGGGGCGGATTCTTGCACGCCCAGGTAGCGTACGGAGTCTCGGCCCAGCCGGCCCTTAACTGCACTTTCTGGGGCCGGGCTACGCAGTATGTAGCGTGACACGGGACGGCCCCGCAGCTGGTGGGGAGGGACTTCAACTTTGACCTTGATTACGCGCTGCGGGCATCGCCGTCCGTCCTAGTGTCCCTCCTGACTCACCAGCTGGTGGATGCGGACCTTGAGCTGGCGTCCGCCCTGGGGAGGGACCCCCTCTGCTCGTACCACGGGCCGCAGGGAACCCGACCCTCGCGCATTGACGGTCTGCTGGTTGACACGCGGCTGACGACGTTGCTCCATACGGCGCAGCGGCTATTGCGTGGGGCTATCTCGGGGCACACCCCGGTATGTTTTGAACTCCACCTGCGGGGGGTGTCACAGCGGGTGGTCAAATTTGTCCGCCCCAAACCAGTGGTGCCGGCCCAGCGAGAGGAGCACGAGCGACTCCTCCTCGTACAACGCCTTCTCGACCCGCTGGAGGCGGGATGGCGGGCGGCCCTAGCTACCGGGGACGTGGACCGCGCCTGGGCTTTCCGGACCACGACCATGGAGGAGACCTTCCTCGCCCTGGCCTGCCCGGACATCACTCCGGACACCCTCCCGGCCGGGGCCACCCTCCCGCTGGCCCCTCCCCACCTCCCCCGCGGCAGGGGCACGGACCAACTGCTCCGGGAGGTGCGCCTTTGCCCCAAGCAACGGCGGGACACCGGGGGGGGGCCTAACTTGCCCGGTGGCGCGCATCCAGGCGGCTCAAGGGCCTCTCTACGCTGGCTGGAACGGCCAGCGCAGGGAGCGGGCGCGTTGCCGCGTGCGGTGCTGCAAGCGTGGGCGGCACTCCGACGCCGCCTGGACAGGCTCCGCGCGCTGGGCCTGGAGTATGCGGACTTTTAGCCGGGTTGCGCGCCCGGCCGGCTGGCCTCGCTGGCGTCCCTCCGCCGCCTCAGCACGGCGCTGGTGGGGAAGGGCCGCGCTGCGCTCTGGGTGGAGGACAAGGACCGCGTCCGGGAGTGGCGCGCCGGGCTCGAGGAATCGTGGTCCTCAGATCAGGGGGCCGTACACCGCTGGCTGCAGGACGAGTCCTACGCCCCCCCCCCCCCCGGTCACCTTTCTCTCCAGGCCGGATGGCACTGCCACGGCCAACTTGGCGGAGATGGATGGCCTCTTGCAGGACGCCTGGCGCCCCATCAATCGCAAGTACGCATCGGACCCAGAGCCGGACCCGGCGGCCTTCCGACGCCGGTACGGCAGCCACGTGCGGCGGGTCCCCATGATTGCCTCGCAGCTCGACGGGCCCCGCCTGCGCAAGGGGCTCTCCCGCATGAAGCCCTCGGCGTTGGGGCTGGACGGATGGAGTTTGGCTGACCTCCACTCCCTCCCCGACAGGCTGCTGGGCTGGCTGGCAGACCTCCTACGCGAGGTGGAGCTGCCGGGCAAATGGCCGACCCGCTTGGCCGAGGGCTACACCGCCCTCGTCCCCAAAGAGGGACCGCCGGGGCCCCTTAACACCCGCCCGCTCACACATCCTGTCCATGGTCTACCGGCTGTGGGCGGGGGTGCGCCTGGTGGACGCCATTGCGTGGCAGGAGGCGTGGGCCCACCCGGCGGCCTTTGGGTTCCGCCCCGCCCGGAGCGCCCTGGACGGGGCGGCGGTGACACAAGTCCTCTTGGAACTGTGTCGCCTCCGGGGGTGGGCCATCGCGGGGATGAGCATCCATTACATCAAGTGTTTCGATCTCATCCCCCAAGCGGTCGTGCTAGCCCTGGCGTTGGAGCTGGGCATGGACCCGGGCACGTGTCGTGCCCTCGGGGCCATGTACAAGCAGCTCCGCTGGGCCTTCAAGATCACAGGGGCCTTCGGCTTATGGTGGCAGGCGACCAACGGCATCCTCCAGGGGTGCCCCTTGTCGGTGATCCTGGTGAATGTGCTCACCACGATCTGGAAATGGGACGTGGACTCCCTACGCCGACAGGTGTGCGCACAAACAGCCGCCCTCCCGCCGACCCTGGACGTGGACGCAGCGGACGACCTGAAACCGGGGGCCCTGCTCCCCCTCAAGAATGCCGGCCCCGGCTACGCCGCGCTGGGGTCGTCGGGCTATGCGGACGACACCCGGGTTGCTCTAGGCGCGCCCACCCTCCAGGACACGGTACCCGCGACGGAGGAGTGGCTGCGGATCATGGGGCAGGACGTCCGCGTGGGCAAGTCTTGCTCCTGGGTCCAGGGGGAACACGGCGCCCCGGCGGTGCTGCTCCGGGGGGTCCCCATCCCACTGGCGACGACCTTCCGCCAGCTCGGCGTCGACATTGCCATTGGAGGCTCCAAGGCCACGGGTCCGGTGCTGTCCCGGCGTCTAGAGGCGGGGCGGAGCGCCCTGCGTCGCCTGCCCCACCTCTCGGCCTACGACCGGAGGGAGCGAGCCATCAGCACCCTGGTCACCCCGCTGGCCCTCCATGGGGTGGCCGTGGCGTCGGTCGCGGAGCCCGACTTGAGGGGGCTCGAGACTGCGGTAGTGCGGGCCCTGTGGGGGCCGGCGTGCGTGTCCCGGGCCAAGGAGGTCATCTTTGCCGTCCTGTCGAAGGGGCACCGCGTGTCCCCGGTCATGCACACGCGGTATGAGCGACTCCTCTGAAAAACACACAAAGAGGGGCTAAAACATGCTTTACATAGCATATTCCATCATTGTGAGTGGTCACAATATCAAAAAAAAATTGCAAAATTTTCCATTTTTGACCTGTAGAGGGTGGAAAACTGCAGTTTGTGCACACACCAAATGCCATTGAACCACCTACAAACAGCAATTTCGAAGCTTTTGGGGGGCCCATGGCTCGGGCTAGATGGGCCCAGTGGCCACTACGTGGGTCCCCGTGAGCGCTCAAGTACCCGTATTGTCACCAAATGATCACCCAAACCCAACCTAGGGGCAACAGAAGGCTGTTGGAAAAGGTCGAAATGTGAAAATTTTTTCACGTGCCACTAAATAGCCTACACAACAAAAATTTTGGGGCTTTCAGGGGGCCCATGGCACAGGCTACATAGGCCTAGCGGCCACTACGTGGCCATAGATGGGCACATCGCCTACATGCATGCATTTTCAGTAAAATTAGTGATTGCTTCTTTGCGGTAAGGTCATGTAATTTCCTTATTTTTGCGGTAAACGCGTGTGCGAAAAAATCGTGTAATTTTTTTTGCGGTAAGTCGTGTAATTTTTTTTTTTGCGGTAAATGCGTGTAAAAAAAAAACCGTCACGCCGTGTAATTTTTTTTGCGGTAATGTGTGTGACCGGCTTACACGACTTACCGCAAAAAAAATTACACGACTAGACGATTTTTTTGTTACACGCATTTACCGCCCAAAAAAAAAATTACACGAATTACAACAGACACGGTCCCACTCAACAGGCAGCAAAGAGCAGGAGGAATTTACTGGTGTACAAGGGCAGGAGTTTGATGGTTTGATGGTACAGCATCCTACAGCCCAGCACATGGGTAAGAATTCGATGCCGCCACATCCGCCAGCCTGGCGCTCATGGGCAGGGATTAGATGCCCAGATTTGACCATCAGCTGAAAGAGGTGGTGGGTATGGGGCAGGTGGGGGGAGGGGGGTCTAGGACCCCCCCGCCACCACACCCTTGTAGTGCTGAGTTGTCAAGTGGAACTCTGGAGAGTGGGTTTGTCCAGATCGACCGTTTCAGGGCTGTGGCGTTCTGTGCCATTCCTTTGGCATCAATCTCAGGTGGGACTGTGCGTAACAACATCATCTGTCTGCACTACCGTTGGGTCAGCCAGCAAACCCCCACACTGTCCCAACCAGATTGTCTGCAGCACACCTTCTTTGTCACAGGACATGGGGTCAAGGGTGTGCCGCATGTCATGCGGCACAAGGCTCTGCAGCGTCACCTGCTTGTCCGTGTACTTGATCTTGCTCAAGTTGGTGAGACTCAACACGCAGTAGCCCCAGAAGTAATACGCCACGGGCTCCTCATAGCAAAAATGTGTTTCATTGTCGAGGGCCTCAGCAACAAATACAAATTGAATACAGTAGCAGCTGCAGGAGGGAAGACATGGAACGCTTAGGTGTGGGTGTTGAAGCGTGTAGATGTAGGAGTGAATACACGTATGGAGGGGTGGTTGAGTAGGGAGCTGTGTTGTGGAGAAATGACATAGTACTCTCGGAAGGGATGATGAAACTCTCGGGCGATAATTTCCGCAACACCCAGGACGCGCCTACTGTGTGCCTGCTATGCGTATGCACCGACTGCACGCCCAGCGTGGCCCCACGCACGGCTGCACACTCCTAGCACTGAACATGCAACAAAGACCAATTACCATTGTGAGGGTGGCCGTTGGAACGCTGTGTGCCACTGGCACGTGTCGGAGAAACATCTGTCACGTTTTGAGAGGCACGGCGATGAGCTTAAATGTGCAACTTGTCAATGTCATCATGTGCTGGTACTACCCCGGCTCCTCCCACCTCCCTGCCCACCGTCTGGCAAAGTGCTTAGCCGACGAACAAAAGCGTGGTCCGACGGAGTAAACGTTGTTAGCCCGTCACCACGTGCGTGCCGCATGCTACCATGCGCCTGACTACCCCCACCCCCTTGTGCACACACGGCGTAGGCACCGAAAGCTACCGAAACAACGTTGTTGTTCAGTGTTGGTGTTGTTTGGGCAAAGAACATTGTCTCAAACGTGCAGTGACATGTGCACTCACAGCGTGCATGGCAGCAGCAGGGACGATGTGAAAGTGCAAGAAAGCACAAACCCTTCCCAGCCACAAACAGGAATGCACAATCTTGGAGGCCAACACATTGCAAGCAACCCATACGCTTCTGTCCACACAATCTTGCGTGATCCCATAAAATCAGGCTGGATTGGCACTGTGCACCCCCGCCCCAGCGATGCCCACAGCCCCCTCTGTGACCTGCTGTCGACCCCTTCCCCCAACCATCGGCAAACAGCACCTGTCTTCAGACTGCATGGCCGTCCACAGGGTGCATACACACCTGGGCAGGCGCTGCACTGCAATGACGCTGAGAGCCGACAACACCAGAGCACCTCCTTTGGCTAAGAAAGTTGCAACATCAGCCTTGGGGTCACGGCAGACTGGGGCATTGTGGCTGTTCACATCCGCATACACAACCTCCTGCGTGCAGATGTAGCGCAGTACGCCCCACCCCTCCCCACTTGTCCAAGTTATGCTCAGGTTACAGGAAAAAAACGGTCCGTTTTTTTTGGGGGGGGGGGGCTGAGACACGGGGTAGCATACGTGTAACAGGACAAGATATCCATTTCTCAGGTAGCTTTGACGCCATGGAGAGATGTGTGAAACTTCTGGGGGGGATGGGGAAGGGGGTGACGGGAAAATGGCAGTGCAGACTGTTAATTTGATTTCGTTTGTGGTTCTCTGCCCCACTTTCTCCCACTCTCACGCCAACATCAAGCCTCAGAATGTCCCATCAATGAGAGATTGATAGCCCCAATTCCCCTGGCAGCCCCCGAGGGTACATCTTCCTCAGAGCTCCCGTTAATGTTGAGACCATACTACATATCCCTGGTTGTGTGTGTTTGTGCAGTCGAATGTACAAAGTGGGGGAAGGGGTGTTAAGTGGCACAACCTGTCCAAGTCCTCACCATATCTTTGCTTGACAATGTGCAGGAAGGGAGGCAATCCACAGGGGCTTAAGGAAGCCAGAGCATGCACCCGGTACCCTGTAACTACACAGAAGTTACAATGGCCCTGCTGTAGACAAACGGTGTGGACAAAACCACTAGAACAATGACCTGGTTAACAAAACCGTCCATCAAGAGCTTCAGAACTCGGTTCACTTGGAGTCAGACATTGATTTTTTTTTTGCACTACACACACCCCAGGGTACCCTCACTGAAGGCCAGAGAGATGACAGCCCCCCGACCCAACAAGGAACATCTAGCCATTGTTTTACATCAAAGCGTTCGGTGGTAGCCATAGAAGAAAAGGTGGGTTGCGTGTGGAGAAAAGCGCAAGTCGCGTACTCTGCCTTTGCTGTACGTCGCGTACACTTTTGTATGTACCAAAAACAGTGGCAGGAAAAAAAAGCACTTTTTTTTCTGAAATTCGGTTACACTATTTCTTAACTAACACAGACCAATGCTCTTGCACGCTGGGCCATTTTCAACAATTCGTCCATCGCCACCATGCCAATAACCAGCAGCACACAGCAAAAGCCACTCCACAAAACAACAGCCATGGTGGATTTCCAATTGCCCGTTCCCCATGCTTTCAGGAAACCTTTCCAGTTGGTGTGGTAAAAATTTCCTGTAGCATCTTTCTCTAATTTTGGACGACCCTCTATTTGGGTCAGGAGGAAGAGAAGGAGGAGGAGGAGGAAGGGGAGGGTGAGGAGGAGGAGGCAGTGGGAGGAGGGAGGAGGAAGGGCAAGCCCCACCACCCCCTCATAATTAGTGTGCAGAAGGTAAGAATCAAGCATGGTAAAGGGAAGGGGAAGACGGATGGTAGGAAAAAAAATAGAACAACAAGAACAACCCAACAACCGCCATTGCTACCAGAGGAGGTGAACCATATAGCCCCCATGGACGGGGAAGCAGCATGGGTAAAGCACAAGGGTGACTTGAGTGTAAAGCAAGGCGCCTCAACCATGTGCACCCCTGAAGAGGTGGTTGCCTGAAGACAATGTGGAGCTATCACCACAAACTTGAAATCCTGCACTATATTTGCACCCCTGCACAGGTTGGCTGAAGACAACTTGGAGGAAATGGTGGGTATGCTGCCAAAAAGCGTCCGGCAGTTGACATACTTCAGATTTGCACCCCATTTTGCTGTAAGCCATGTACCAAGAAACACACCGTGCACATTCCTTTTTTTTTTGCTGTAAATTGTATACATTTTTTTCATGTAAAGGCACGTACCAAAAAACTTCGTTTTTTGCTGCAAATTGCATACACTCTTGTAATTATGCAAAGGTATGTACCAAAACAGTGTTACGCCCCAGGGGTCCATGTCAGGCATAACGCGTATTCTTTTTGCTGTAACTCACGTACATAATATGCGACTTACATCATTTTCATTTTTTTCCTTTTATGGACCTTACATCAAAAACTGCGACTTTCAGCCAAAAAAACAATATGCGTTACACCAAACACGACAACCCCTAGGGCAAGAAGGAGGGGCCAGGGGTCCAAAATTTCGGGGGGCTCAACCAGACAGGACCATAACTCACTGAATGAAATCTGGCACCAGAGGCGAAGAAAAATTTTGGTGTCCAGAATGGTCTAACAAAACGCCCTGGATCCACACACATGATGACTATTCCAGACCCCCTCGTCTTGCTAATTCCAGGGTCAGAATCACCTCCAGGCCATCCCCGGAGGCCTTAAGGGGTGTGGTCAATGGAACCCCTTTGGAGGGGCGGGGTCCGGCCACAGCGCTCTACAGCCCCACCCACGAACTGAAAATCCAGGAGCCTAGGGCTCTCAATGCAATACATCCTACCCCACATGATAACCACCTTGAAGCCCAGGCCTGATCCTCATGGTACCTCAAGATACGGGTGATGATCCTTGATCAGGACCCGCAGCCGCTGTGGGAGGGTCCCCAGGCCGTATTCAGAGGTGTTCACGGAGTGGATGCACATGTCCAGGGAGCCCTGCTCCAAAGGATTGTGGGCCAGCCAGCAGCACTGTAATGGGGGCGGGGGTTTCTGGAGCTGGAGGGACAGGAGACAGATCCCCTGAAGCCGGGGGGCATTGAAGATGTCCGGCTCGACAGAAGAGAATCCGACCTTGAGGGAGTTGTGACTGACAACAGCGAGGAATGCAGCAGTCTTTGATCACGGCACAAACACGTTCAGAATGGACTGGGCCTGCCCAGGATTTGCATGCGGTTACACAGTTTGCCATGGTTGTGGCAGATTGAGGCGTAGAAATTGAGAATCATGCGTGAGTGATAAAGCGATAAAGTGATATTGTGTTCATGAAACATGCACACCGTACTCGGTCTGAGGTGTAGAGCCGTAATGGTCAGGGACATTCAGGGATGCTGTGCCACCCAGTTTGTGTCACAGGCATGTGACGGCATTCAGTGTCACTGCAGATTAGTTTTCCGAGTTCTGTTGGCGTGTCTGTTGCGAAATGTTTTTTTCACTCGCTGGGCTCAGCGCATGCAAAGAAAAGGTGGTCCTACAAATGAAATCAGCAACTAGGAAAATGCACCCATATTTGACCAGCCGGAAATCCTGAAATCCTGCCATGAAGCAAAGCACGTGTAAATTGCATAGAATGAACCATTGACACTCGTTTTGCGCATTCTCTCCAACAGTCCTTTGAAATAATTTTGTCAGCCAATCAAATCTTCAATCTTGAGAACCTTATCATTGTACTTTCAGGCCGTGTTGGTGTTTGGTTGGCTTCTGTGCCCTAGTTGTCCCCGCTCCAGCCCCCTCCTGCCCCAGCCCTGTTCGCCTCAGGTCGCCTCGGGTCGCCACGCCCCACCCCTGAACCTGCCTGTGAGGTACTTCCCCTTGCCATTGCATTGGGTGGAGACACTGTGCACCATACAGTGTGGACTGTGCGAATGTCACGGAAGCCTTACTTGAGAGGCAGATTTCTCCCCCTCGTTCCTCTCTTTTTTCGTCCCACTCCATGTCTATCTCTCCATATTCAAGAACATCTCAGAACCGACGCGCTCGGCAACTGAAGACAAATTTGATGCAAGTGCAGAACTTACTGCACACCTCACATCCAGTTCCACCAGGCTCAAGAAATATTGCATCAAGGGCAACTTCTCCAAGCGATTGTTGGACACATTCAACGTCTCTAAAGCATTGAAGTGGGCCCCAGTGATGTCAAGCTCGACCAACAAGTTGAATGACAGGTCCAAAAAACGCAAGACCGGCAATGATTGGAAGAACGGCGCTTTGATAGAATGCAGATTGCGGCCGGACATGTCCAGTCTGGTCAGACTTCTGCACGTCTGCACAAAGCGATTAAGAGCTGCACCGATGCTGAACCTCCTCCCAAGGGTTACAGGCATGTGACTGCACCCACACAATGTATTGTGCGAGCATCACTTCCGGTAATTTTCAGCACTTCGGCCAACTTCACGTCTGACTCCGTCATGCGCGGCCACTTCCAGTCGTGAAAAATGTAACTTGTGTACAAAAACATTGTCAAGTCGTGTAATTTCTTTTTTGCGGTAAGTCGTGTAAATGATAAAAAAAATAATTGAAGTTTTTTTTTGCGGTAAATGCGTGCAATTTTTTTTTGCGGTAAATCGTGTAAATTAGAAAAAAAAAATGAAAAATTGAAAGAAATGCAACTGCAATACATGCGCAATATGTACAGCTGCCGGTTCCGTACGGCACCCCATAGCGACCTTGACGATGGGACGCTGAGTCCACACAGCACCTAGTACTCTGTGTGGCCACCAATTAGTTGCGACTCGGCCAATGTAACATAGTATCACATGGTGTAATTGGCATTACAAACAAAATTAGGCCCAAGAAAAGAGTCCTCACAGGGCCATGGCCAACATCAGTGTGCTGGCAATGGGAACAAAATTAGGCTTAAGAAAAGACTCTTGATAGGGCCATAGCCAACGTTAGTGCCACTATTCCGGGCCACCAAGGCCCTGGGATGGGGCCAATATAATAGCATGTGTATACACTCCACGATTGGTACACCAAACGTGCGAGGAAAATATAATGAAGCGAAAAGTCGACAAAACATGCAACCGCTACAAGTAGTTGCAGAGTGCATGCTTGTAGACGAGGTCAGATTTTGTATCAGTGGACTTGGGCTTTGCACCAAGACTGGTGTTGAGCTAACAAGCCACGCGCAAGTCACCTACCTCCTGCTTGGCCACCTGCTCAGCTGACTAGATGCATCTTTGGGGTAGCTATCCGGCACCTTGCGCAACTCTCCACGGATGAGGACCTTGGGACCGGTGTCCTCCTCTGTGGCATGAGTGGCCATGAAAGGTTGCGCCTTGGCCTCCAGGCCTTCCACGCTTTGCTCGGCGGGGGCCTCCTTGCCTTCCTGTCGGGTGGGGGGGGGGGGCTTGAACACTCTCCTTGATCCCTTCATTCAGTGCACCTTCAACTTGGGTGCTGGGGGGGGGGGGTGCTCATGAGGGCAAGGAAGCTCAGTCGCGCCCTCCAAATCATCACCAGGCCTTCAATGACCCGCACAGCGCGATCAACATGAACAGTGCTCAACAATTAGTCGACAAATCTTGGACCCATTGGGGTGAGGGGCACATCCAAAAAAGCACCCTAATGATCCACCACTAGGTTAGTGAGGTGCAAGCTCTGAAAACCACAAGACCAACTATCCTTTTGGGATCCCAAGGCCCGCTGCTTGGTGGTTAAGCAAAGTTAAGTTAAGCGCCGCTAAAAAAAGGGCGCATCTAATGAACGTAGCCCAAAGGTTCCCAAGCCCAAATAATGAAACGCTCCAACCGAACACGACAATTGAAGGCACACACAACCAATGCAACCCTTCTTTGGCATCGTTGTTAACCATAAAAGTGTGGCGATAGCACGAAGCGATGTTGTCTACTGTAGAGCCACATTCAACCATTTGCATCCACTTGGACACTCCCTTGATTCAAGCAACTGCAAGAGTCCACATGGTTTATCGATTTCCATGTGGTAGAGCTCTTGGTGCAACCAACACAAGATATCCTTGTCTGTCAACCAATCCCCCACCCCCAAAGGATTGTTTCGCTCGGGATGGTACGTTGAGTACACCACTTGGCAAGGCCTTCTTTCCCTTCACCTTCTTTCGTGGAACAGGGGGGGCACTTGGCAAAGCCTTCATTCCCTTCACCTTTTGCCGTGGTACAAGGGCCATAGGAGGTGGCGCAAAGAGGTCCACCTCCAAATCAGATGACTGGACCTCTTTTTTCCTCACCTCCTTTCACGGGGGAGTGGCCAAAAGGGGATTAGAAAGGAGGTCCAACTCCTCGTCACTAGACATGGGTTCGTTTGGGAGGGTGGCGGTCAAAACCTCCTCAACATCTACCTCCCAACACAACTATTGAAACAGCCACTTGTCCATATGAGGGTGGGCCCTACCACGAACTCAACATACCAAAGTGGGCAAGCAAAAGCCACACCCGTCACAATGCATGCACCATAGGTACATGGCCTCCTGACATTGGCCACTTACACAAAGAGGTTGAGGCAACGCCACTTCTTCCGATGCACCTCCATGCTGTCAAATTTTTGGGGTGCAGCAAGATTAGTAGAGTCAGACTCTCCATCACTAGGGGCCTTGTTAGGGGGCAAGTGGTCTGGCTGTCCGGAGCAAGCATGAGTACATCAGCGTCGCTATCGGCATCAATACTAGCCACCACCGTATGGCGGCATTATTGTTCTGTGATGCAAGTCTCTGCGGCTGCTGTGCGTGGACCTTTCTTGATGGCTCGGCACGTGCGGTCACTTTGCACTCAATACAACCCAACTTAAAAGGGCATTCGGCAACAACCGCTTTGAAGCGTCAAGACACCCCAAAAGGCATGGGTTGCGTAGCCCCCAAGCCCACTTGTGGGCCACCCCTGATTCTGTCCCCTCCTCTGAAGCGTTGGGGACCCCCAGACGGCAGGGGTTACGAAGTCACCAAGCCCACGTGTGGGCGAATTCTGATTTTGTCCCCCGCTCGGAAGCATTGGGGACCCCCAAACGGCAAGGGTTATGTTGCCATTAGGCCCAGATGTGGGCCAATTCTAATTATGTCCACCATTCTAAAGTGTTGGCGATCCCCACATGGCAGGCGTTATGTAGCCACCACGCCCATGTGGGACACTTATGATTTTGTCCCCCGCTCTAAAGTGTTAGTCAGCCCCTAGACGGCAGGGTTTATGTAGCCACCAAGGCCATTTGTGGGCGACTTTTGAGTTTGTCCCCCCCGCTATGAAGCTCTGGTGACCCCCCAAACGGCAAGGGATATGTAGCCACCAAGCCCACATGTGGGCCACTGCTAGTTTTGCAGTTTGTTTCCCAAAGGTAAGAATGCGGCTTGGAAAGCCTTGACCAACCGCCCTTCCTCCCGACCACAATACTTCGCACACATGACAGAGCAGCATATGGAAGAGCAGTCGAAATAGGCAGTTGGGCACTCACCTGCCGACATTCGTGCAACCACCCCTTGCTAGCCGCAAGCAAATATGCCGAAGGTCATCACTCACCATCATAGGTCCACCTTGGTGAAATTCTCCCAAGTCACGTTGCCAAAGGTTGCCAAGCATTGGGGTTCCCGCCCCTTCGCCTTTTCTGGGCATGGCGCTGAAGCCGAGCCATCGATGTGGTAGGAGACCCAAGCGGTGCATGTGGCGAATATGTTTTTCAATGATGGTGATGCCCTCTTTTTTGCCCAAGGGGATCCCTTAAAAAAAAACAAGAGCTGAATGGACAACCTATCAAGGTGCATCGGGCCATTGATGGTTTTGCGATGGCCGAATGGAAAGCCATGTTGCATAAGATTGAGGAAGGCGCCTCAAATAAGTGGAAGGAATTTGTAGCCTCTCTCCGCAAATGGTTGTGCTTGTGTTAACTATTGCACATTTGCAATGTGTGAGAGTGTGTTGATGTGGCTCCTCGTAAAGGAACCAGGTGTTAAAGTACCCTTGGGACAAAATCAGAAGTGGCCCACAAGTGGGCCTAGTGGCTACATAACCCCTGCCATCTAGGGGGTCCCGAACGCTTCACAACGGGTGACAAAATCAGAACTGTTCCAGGGGGGGGGGGGGTTCTCGGAAATCGGATATCCTACTTAAAAACCCCCCTAGAGCCAACTTTAAGAAAGGGGGGGATTGGGGGGGGGGGTTTAAGGGGGCTTTTCACTGTGCGGGGGCAATGTGCGCGGGAAGGGCCCCCCGCCCCCCCAAATCCCCCTCCTACAAATGAACTACATAGTGTCGGGCACCTCCAAACAATGGGGTATGCGGCCCAGGTGTGATCCGACAATTCACACCGCCCCTACCAACGTCTATGGTAGGGTTTCATTGGATTGGGTATTTCTGCCATGGGTACCAGAAACCTCGGGACTGTGGGTCTCCGAGGCGGTCATGGGGTTGGAAATACACCATGGTGTTGTAAATGCACAATGGGGGTTGAAACACATCAACGTCGGTCATAGGATTCGGAATGCACCATGGGGTTAGAAATACACCATGGGGTGAGAAATGCATCAAGGGGAGGGCATAGAAGAAGGTGTGTGTGTGTGTGTGACCGGTGGTCGCCTGACGGGAGGCCCTTCAGGCTATGGCGGGCCAGGCCTCCGTCCCTGCGCTATTGTGTGGGCCTTCCACTCCTAGTGTGCATGCTAAAATGGAAGGAGAGGGAGAGCGAGGAGGGGTAGGGGTGGGAGGAGGTATTAGTTTGTGTCGTGTGTGTGTATGTAGCTCCGCCAACTTCTTTCGCACTAACACATGTCGCTCAAACGCACAGCTGGGAATTTTCTTTGGCACCGAAGTACTTGGCACCATGCCCAGCGTTGAGATAATTGTGGGTCCTGGGTCCAGGTTGGCGGTAGGCGGTAGTCGGGCCGTGTTTGGGCGTGGAGGCTCTGTTTGGTGGTGGCAGGCACATTTTCAGGAAATTCAGAAAAACTCCCCTCCCCCGTAACCCTAGGATCGGCACACACAAAACACAGTACGGGAGAACTTTGGGAATCAAGGTTCAGAGCTGGAATCCGAGCTTGAGCTGGAGGTTGAGCCGGAGCTCGAGCGTGAAGAAGAGTTGTTGATGACAGTGTCACCTGACGATGAACCTGGACTGTAGACGGAGTCCGGTTCGGAGTCTGAGTCACTATTCATGTGGCCAAAAGGCAGGCCCATCTACACTCCCGCATGAGCACGTTGTGTCTCAGATTGAGGGCTTGCATCTGTACCTGTGCACACTATCCCCGGTGCAGTCCTACAGTCCGGTCCCACACGCATGTCCACGGACTTGGCTACCTTCTTCTTCTTCCTGGCAGCACCCCCTACTGCTTTCTTACGCTTTTTCATTTTAAACACCTCTTGTATAATAAAAGCATTCCACCTGTCGCATTGGCTGGTAAATCAGTCCACAACTGCACTCGAAATTTAAGATGTGTCCACAACATCTTCAGTATCCTCTTCCTTTTCTTTCTTGCCCTTCCCACGCAACCCCCTGCCGAGGCACCTGGTCTGACAGAAACTTTAGTACACTCTGTTTGGGATCCCAGACGTCAAGGGACGGCCAATTCGAAAAAGTGCCCAGCAAGGGATCAACCTTTCCCGTGTCAAGGCGCAAACATGCAGACATGCAGACATAAAAAAGACCAAGAAAGTGAAGCTAAAAGTGTTGCAGGTAACAGGGTTTGAACCCAAGACCCTTGGGATTGGAACCTACTACAACTACCAACTAAGCTATGTCGGGATGTGGTGACCTCGGAACATCACACAGTGCATACCATAGTACCATGGATACCATAGTAAAAAATAAAGGGGTATTCTATGCAACGAAGAGGTTGCAACCTAAGTTTGGATGGATGGTGGAGCGCCTCTACCAGGCACAAAATGCTAGATTACCCTCTTTTGACCGCTCCCTCCAGAATAGTCCCCTGCTGGCCCAATTGTAGGCACCAACAAGGGGGGTAGCGGTCAATGTGTGGGGTTGGGTCGCAACCAACTCCCACCCCAAATTGTGTGTTGCCCCTGGGTGTCTATGCCGATGGGTACACACCCCGAGAGTAGGGGAATGTAAACACCAATGTGTGTCTGATTGAACCACGGTGTTCACTTTTTTCAATAAGGGTGCATGCTCCGCAATGCACGTTGTTGTTGACAAGCAGAGAGATGTAGAAAAGCGACAACGACCAATGGGTCCGACAATGACGTGCTTGAGGGACTAAATAAGCTTCAAAGGACACCTCTTTGTCTTCCGGTGCAATGAGGGGGTTGCACGCATAATGTCAGTGTCCGGGTGCAATTTACCGCCGACCACCACCATTTGTGGTGGGAATGTTGGGGAAGGTGTTGTGTTGTGTGTCCGTGGCAGCGGCATCATGGTGTCCGTGAACTTTTCCAATCTGACCCTCACCCACTCCAGGTAGTGGGCAGAATGTTCCGTGGTGTTGAAGGATTGGGCTCAGGTATTAGTGAGCCAGCCGATACTCCAGAATTTGAAGGGAGGCATGAGCCGTGCCTGTGGGGTAGTAGGGCACATACTCCCAGCAGGTTATGGATGTGCCATGCATTGATATAGATATATTAATGTTGCGCCTCGGTACAAGTTGGGGGACCTTGCGCAGGACAGCAAACAGTACCACAGCCTTGTGCGACACCGGGAATTCTTTCACTGGTTGGGAGGCGCAGGAACTTGCAGCGCGAGTGGCACAGGGATGCATCCTGCCGCTCCCTTTTCATCTGTTGATACTGTCTTTCTGCCATGTGGTAGTCTTGCTGTATGCCTCAGATCTTGGCCTACCACTGGGGGTATGGCAGGCGGGGGGCAAAATCCATGTATATCTGATCCATTTGATCATGGAGTATGCACAAGGTGGGTCAACAGCCGCGCTTTAGTTGCACGGCCATACGCACGCCTTCTCCCAAGCACACGTGCCCATCCAATACACCGATGAGGCAGTGCAGCGCGATCTGCGTCTTGGCAAGACGTTTGCCACACTAACCACCACTTGCCCGGAAGATATCATCAGGGAAATGCTCAATCATGACTTTTGTATTAAGTTCCAGGCCCGCAAAAGCAGGTGGTCAGAAGTATACTTGTGAAATCCTGTCCTCCGAGCGTTAATTTTGGAACAGTGTGTTATGAGTGCATCGCCGGAGTGGCGTGTCATTGTGGAGCGCATTCTGCGGCCACTATTGGCAGTGCCAACCAGTAGGGACCTTTGCCACCCTCAGGGCCAATTGTTGCTAGTGCAGCTTGGGAGTGAAGTAGATACGCATGATTTCTCCTGCATTTTCGGATGCTGCTAGTCTGAACATACTGGTAGGCGTGAGTGGGTGGCATTACAGTTAGAAATACTACAGCCCAAGTTTTCCTACGTTTCAATGGGCTCCTTTGTGCCCAGGCGTAAGCGTAGGACAGAGGCCAAGGCATAGAGAAGGGCAAAGAGAAAGGGTGGGGTGTGTACTATATAGGATGCCCAACAGGTGTTGGTTGTTCGTGATCCGTCTCAAGTTGGCTCGTCCGAAGAGTACGTGGCGCCTGGGCACGTGCCTGAGGGAGATGGCAGTGCGCAGCGCATTTTGCCAATGCGGTCCGCGAAGCTACATCGGCACATTGCAGTTGATGCACAGATTTCTGCTGAGCCCGCAGGGGATCCCCAATCGGACATAGGGGACTCACCGAGTGGCAGTGATGGCGCGAGTGGGAGTGGGAGTTGGAGTGGGAGTGGGAGTGATGCCTCGGATGGTGACGCAACCAGCAATGCTGTCAAAGTCAGCATTTGTGACCTTGAGGCTGCTGCACCGGCATCACCTCCGCGAAAAAAGTCCTGCACGACGGCCCCGCGCTCTACGCAGAGCTTGTCCCCGCGGCCAGCTCCTGTTGTCGTCGATGTTGATGCAACATCTCAGCACCTGTAACCCATTTGCTAAGTGAGGGGGACTTCCTCACTACCGACACTAAAGCAGCTTTGAAATAGGAGACCAAGCCACAACTCATTCGTGTTGTTGTGTATGTCTATGTTCGTGCATGCAGGCTGGGGAGGACTAATCGGGATTGGCGGAAGCGGGCCGTGGCGGAAGGGGGCTAGGAGGGGGGGAACCCGGCGCTCCGTGAGTCTGGTCCAACATCGGGACCCTGTGATTGCCCAGGGCTGGCCATGGTAGCCAGGGCAGTTTCTCTTTGAGGAGTGGCAGGGCACTATGCATCAGTGAACTTTGTATACGGGTGATCATGGTGCTGGTGGTGCTGGTGGTTGGAGGGGCGGTGAATTTTGGCGTTTTTCGACATATAAGGTGTTTTTTTTTTTGCGGGGGAGTTTATGGCATGATTGTCCCTAGGTATGGTGCACACCTCACAACGGGCGTGTGCACTCAAAATCGGCTCCCAAAACGCTTCCTATGTCGGAAGCAGTGCTTCCGATGAATGGTTGCAGGCTGCTCACCACAGTTGGGTGCAGTGCCCCCACCGATCGGTCGGGGAAAACACTTCCGATCTCGGAAGTAACGCTCCCCATGGGCGGAGGATAATTGGACCCGTTGCTGGCAAAATAGGAAGAATGACTATCACCAAGGGTTGGCATGCTAAGTGTTAACATAGTTTCCCAAAATCTGTGGACCTACCAAGGAACCTAGGCTATTGGTTAGTGGGCAAAACATCCTACCCATGGGTGGGGGGGGGGGGGGGCAAGGGGTGCCATAAGGACACTCAGGCACTGATGCAAGACCTTGATGCCGCAGATATAGCAGATCCTATTTTGCAAGCTGTGGCTCTTATGGGGCCGGGGAGGAAGTGGGAGGGTGACACAAGATGTGTCCTGCTACACACACGCGACGGGCGGCTAGTTGTCGTAAATCTTGGAAGCCTTGGACACTGGTAGGCTCCTCCCTTGGAAAAAGCCGCCCATGCGTGGCGACCCAACCACTAGTCACAACGCTAGGCAGGAGGAAGGTGAAAACTTGGAGGCGGAAGAGGTCGATAGGACCATGTACATGGTAGACCCATCCCTGCAGCTCAAGCACAAATTCATGGTGTGTGGTCGTACCCGAGAGATGATCATGTGGTGCAATGGTTCTTGGACGGTCTACACTCACTGCCAGCCATTCCTTTGCGACGGTTTTACGACTCTTGGCCTAGTTTTTTGATCTCCAATCATCATTCACGGGTGGTGTACACTTGCGTGGGTGAGCCCCAAAACCTCCATAAAACAGCACCGTGGCCCAATCCACACATGTCTGCAGTGCTTGGCATGGTTTTTCAATCTCTCTTTCTATCAATTTGAAAGTGGTCGTCGTCGTCGTCGTGCAAAGGCGCGGGCCTTGCGCGGCGCGCATGTGCCCAGTAGAAAAAAATTCATGCTGCACGGGAGGATTTTTTTTGGTTGCATATATGGATGCGGATTTCTACGGCGCATCAAGCGGTGGCAGCAGTACACTTGGAAATTGGCACAATTTGGGCTGTCCCACTAGTGCCGCCACCACTAATGGCGTCTAACAACTGTCACAAACCATATGTTGATAGTCTCTGTCCATGCTGCCCTTTGCAGTGGCGCCAACCTTGTGTCACACTGCCATGATCTGAATGCAATGTCGCACTTTTTCTGGGTTTCCCTTGAACTGCTCCTCCGAGGGTGGTTAGAGTCACTGGGTGGCAAATCTGCTCCTTGTCTACCATATGAGTGTGGCCATGAGTGCACAATGTAGCCGTGAGTGGGTGTAGCCATGGGTGTAAAATGTAGCCATGAGCGTAGCCTTGAGTGTAAAATGTAGCCATGAGTGTAGCGATGAGTGTAAAATGTAGCCATGAGTGTAGCCATGTGTGTAAAATGTAGCTCTAAGTGTAGCCATGAGTGTAAAATGTAGCCCTTAGTGAAGGCACGACTGCAAAATGTCGCCCTGGGTGTAGTGTAAAATATAGCCTTGAGTTTAGCTGTGAGTGTGCAACGTAGCCGTAAGTTTAGCCATCAGTGAAAAATGTAGCCATGAGTGTAGCCATGAGTGTACAATGTAGCCATGAGTAAGTGTAGCCAAGAGTGCAAAATGTAGCCATGAGTGTGGCCATGAGTGTACAATGTGGCCATGAGTGAGTGCAGCCATGAGTGCAAAATGTATCCATGGGTGTAGCCATGAGCGTAAAATGTAGCCCTAAGTGTAGCCATGTGTGTAAAATGTAGCCATGAGTGTAGCCCTGAGTGTAAAATGGAGCCCTTAGTGTAGCCAGGACTACAAAATGTAGCCCTCAGTGAACCCATGAGTGGAAAATTCAGCCTTGGGTGTAGCCGTGAGTGCAAAATGTAGCCATGAGTGAGTGTAGCCATGAGTGTAAAATGTAGCCCTCACTGTTGCCATGAGTGTAGAATTGAGCCAAATGTAGCCCTAAGTGTAGCCATGAGGGGAAAATGCACCCTTGAGTGTAGCCATGAGTGTAAAATGTAGCCTTTAGTGTAGCCATGAGTGTAAAACATAGCCTCGAGGGTGGCAGTGAGTGTAAAATGTAGCCCTAAGTGTAGCCATGAGTGCAAAATGTAGCCATGAGTGTGGCAATGAGTACAAAATGTACCCATGCCATGAGTGTAAAATGTACCCATGAGTGTAGCATTGGTGTAAAATTTAGCCATGAGCGTAAAGGCTGAGGCCAATAAAATCTAACAAAGAAATTCAATGGTAGCACCAATTTTTCAGCCGCGCATTTGCGCGGGCCAATGGCTAGTAATCATTATTGACGGATGGTCTACACTCGCTGTGGTGAGCTCAACACGCTCCACAAAATTGTATCGCGGCCCAATCAACACATGTTTGCAGTGCTTGGCCTTGTTGTTTGACCTCGAATCATTGTTGACGGAAAGTCTACACTCGCTTTGGTGAGCTCCACACCCTCCGCAAAAAAGTATCCTAGCCCAATCCACACATGTTTGCAGTGTTTGGCATGGGGTTTCCCCCTCAAATCATTATTGACAAATGGTCGGTCTACACTCGCTCTGGTGAGCTGCACACCCTCCACAAAACAGTACCCTTCTCCAATCCACACATGTCTGCAGCGCTTGGCCTCGTTTTTTGACCTCCAATCATTATTGACAGTTGGTCTACACTCGCTTTAGTGAGCCCCACACCCTCCACAAAACGGTACCGTAGCCCAATCCACACATGTTTATTTGACCCCTAATCATTATTGACAGATGGTCTACACCCATTTTGGTGAGCTCGCTGCACAAAGCAGTACCCTGGCCCAATCCGCACATGTCCGCAAAGCTTGGCCTTGTCTTTCAACCTCGAATCATTATCCACGCATGGTCTACATGCGCTTTGGTGAGCCCCACACCCTCCACAGAACAATACCCTGGCCCGGTCCACACATGTCTGTAGTGTTTGGCATGGTTTTTTGACCTCAAATTAGCATTGATCGTTGGTCTACACTCCCTTTGGTGAGCCTCACACCCTCCACAAAAAAGGACCGTAGCCCAATCCACACATGTTTGCAGTCCTTGGCATGGTTTTTTGACCCCTATTCCTTATTGACTGATAGTCTACACCCATTTTGGTGAGCTCCCTGCACAAAGCAGTACCCTGGCCCAATCCACACATGTCTGCAAAGGTTGGCCTTGTCTTTCAACCTCGAATCATTATCCACCCATGGTCTACGTGCGCTTTGGTGAGCCCCACATCCTCCACAAAACAATACCCTGGCCCGGTCCACACATGTCTGCAGCGTTTGGCATTTGACTTCAAATTAGCATTGACGGGTGGTCTACACTCCCTTTGGTGAGCCTCACACCCTCCACAAAACAGTACCGTAGCCCAATCCACACATGTTTGCAATCCTTGGCATGGTTTTTTGACCTTGAATCATTATTGACGGATGGTCTACACTAGCCTGGGTGAGCCTCACACCCTCCACAAAATAGTAGGCTAGCCCAGTCCAACCATGGCTGCGGTGCTTGGCATTGTTTCTTGACCTGGAATTGTTATTGACGAATGGTCGACACTCCCTTTGGTGAGCTCCACACGCTACAAAAAACAGCACCCTGGCCCAATCCACACATGTCTGCATTGTTTGGCAAAGTTTTTTTTTTACCTCCAACCATTATTGATGGATGGTCTACACTTGCCTGGGTGAGCCCCGCAACCGCCACAAAACATTACCCCTCTCCAATCCACACACGTCTGCGGCGCTTGGCCTTGCTTTTTGAGGGCGAATCATTATTGATGGATGGTCTACCCTCGATTTGGTGACCTCCACACCCTCCACAAAACAGTTGCCTGGCCCAATCCACAAATGTTTGCAGTGCTTGGCCTTGTTTCTTGAACTCGCATCATTATTGACGGTTCGTCTCGCTTTGGTGAGCCTCACACCCTCCACAAAACAGTACCCTCGCCCAATCCACACATGTTTGCAGTGCTTAGCAGGGTTTTTTGACCTGGAATTAGCTTTGACGGATGCTCTGCACTCGCTTTGGTGAGCTCCACACCCTCCACAAAACAATACTCTGGCCCCATCCATACACGTTTGCAGTGTTGGGCATGGTTTTTCCCCCTCGAATCATTATTGACGGATGGTCTGCACTTGCGTGGATGAGCCCCACACCCTCCACAAAACATTGCCGTTCTCCAGTCCACACATGTCAGCAGGTCTACACTTGCTTGGGTGAGCCCCACGCCCTCCACAAAATAGTACCCTAGCCTAGCCCACACATGTTTGCGGTGCTTGGCATGCCTTTTTGACCTCGAGTCATTATTAATGGATGGTCTACACTCGCTTTGGTGAGCTCCACACCCTCCACAAAACAGTACCCTGACCTAGTCAACACATGTTTGCAGTGCTTGGCATGGTTTTTTGACCTTGAATCATTATTCACGGATGGTCCACACTCGCTTTAGTGAGCCCCACACCCTCCACAAAATAGTACCCTTCTCCAGTCCACACGTATCTGCATTGTTTGGCATGTTTTTTTGACCTCGAGTCATTATTGATAGATGGTCTACACTCGCTTTGGTGAGCCCCACACCCTCCACAAAACAATTACTTGGCCCAGTCTACACTGCTTCACCTGGTTTTTTACCTTGATGATCCCCGAACGCACGGCCAGTCAACACATATCTGCAGCCAATGACTCATATTCCACAATCGGTAGCAGGAGAAGAAATGATAATTCAGTTTGCCGAAACCCAGGACTTGGCACATATTCATACCACGCCAGGCACTGCTCAGCGCCGCAGAGAGCACCAAAAAAAAATAAAGTGTCGAGATACACCAATATGCGGAGCTCAAAGCACGGCAAAGTGCTCCACGAGCAGGGAAAACTGGCAAAAAGGGGGAAAAAGAGGACTGCTTGTGTATAGTGGGTTGACCTCTTCCAGACTCAACAAAAAGGACGACTGCTTGGTCCGTTGCAAAGGGGGGAAACACAGCATCACCTACCGTCCAAATATATCAATATAGGGTGCTACAACCACCGCATAGTACTCCAGCAGCACTATGCAGAAACAGGGGACTGCTTGGTCTGCTGCAAATAAGCAGAGAAAATGATCATGCACCTCAGTCCCAGGGGTCAATGGGTGCATCTCGGTCGTGGCGCGCCTCGCCCTCGCTCTCCTCCGTCTCCTCTTCCGCCACTTCCTCCTCCTCTTTTTCTTCCATCTCTTCCATCTCTTCCTCCATCTCTCCCAACTCTTCCACCTCCAATGCGGCGCGTACTGCCTGGGTCTGCTTAGGCACCTCAGGCTCCCTCTCCTTCTCGGCTTTGTCCCCTTAGTCTGCCCTTGGCCTCGGCGTTCCAAGCTTGTGGAATTCTGTGTCGCCCGAGCCCACCACGAGGAGAATTTTGGCACCTTCTCTAAGCCAACGTTGGGGTTTCTGCCAATGACACAAGAGGTAGTCCATGCACTAGCGGGGCTCTATAACCGGAACTAGCGTGCTGCCTTCTTCGACCCATCCTTGGGCTTTGGGCCCCCACACCTCGTATGGCTCACCGCCGGATATCAGTGCTTGGAACAGAACCGGTACACAGCTTTCCATTGACAGGCATGGCTCAGATACTGCTGCGCCACTACCTTGCTATTTTGGGGTTCAGGGGACCGACATTTTGAAAAAGATCCTAGATGGTACAACAAAACATTTGGCTTATTTTGTGAGGCTACAAGTAGGGAGAGCCAAAATGCCATGGTACATCTACGGGTGACGGACATATGGTCGCCGGTGATTGACTGGGGGTCTGCGAGCCAATAGCTTTGGAAGTGCTAAATACGGTTGCCAACGCTTGGGGCACCCTGGTTGTCCTTGGGGTCGACCACTGGCTGCTTGGGGTTGGGGTTGGGGGCGTGTGGGAGGGGGCAAGTCATCACGAGCCATCTCCATAAGCCTTGCGCACGTCCACCTTCTGAGACACGTGCCGCCTCACCAGGGCGAGGGCAAGCTTTGCATGATTTTCCGTATGGGGGGTGGTAGTGGACCGCATGGGGAGGAGTGAGGTTCGGCGATGTTCAAGAAGTGCGTGCAGCGTGGGCTGGCGAGCTGTGGCCTCGAATTGTACTGCTACATTGGTCCTGCTGCTTTTCCCTTGAGGGGTGCACGGGATGGAGGGCGGTTAGGGTCCATGGCAGAGGCAATAGCCAATGCCCTTTCAAGGCTTGGCTCAATAAAATGGCTCCGGTTGACAAGCTCCCCTTGGAGGTATAGCTTGAGTGACCCCCGTTGCTGCAGCGCAAATCTGTGTCAAATGATCCACAATGTCGCGCGTTGTAGATGGTTCAACACTGTTGAGGAGCTGTTCAGTCTGCGGGGAGATGTGATCTTGCGCACAGTGGCGGGGAGGGGTATGGGGCTCTAGGAGTACAACCATACTGGGTTGGGTATGTGGTGGGGGGCTATTAACAGTGGGCTGGTACGGGGTGCGTGGTGTGCATGGGGGGGGGGGGGGTGAAGTAAGGGGATGAAGCCATGGCTTGGGGTCAACATGGGTAAAGGAGCTTCGGCACAGAGAGGTGGTTGGGAATTTCTAAAACTACTCCAATCCTTCTGGCGTCCGCGATTGCGAGGTCTGGCTGCCACTTTTCGGATTGGCCACATTCTCACCCTGTGGATGGTGGGCCATGCAGTTCTGGTACGGATTCATCCGGGGGTGATCGGTCACTTTTTGTAGTCGTTTTGTTGGGTGTTGGTTGTGGCACATCCGTACCACCTCCATTGGCATCTCCATCTGCATCCTTTGCCAAGCCTTTTTTTAGTGTGGCCTTCGGTTTAGCGTTGGGTTTTGATTTCGAATTTGGGTGCAGAGGTGTTGACGGAAGGTCCAAATCGTCAACACCATCAGCACCATATGCCGCCCCAGTCCGGTCCACAGGATTCCTCTCGTCCGGTTGAGGCAAAACAAAGTCCCAAAAAATCGGTGCCAGAGAGTCCGTTTCCCGCAAAGTGCCAGTTGTCAACTCAATAACATCCTTTGGCAATTCATCAATGTCGGCTTCGTGAGGCCCAAATACGACCAACATTCAACTTTAAGACGGAAATGCAACTGAGCACCCAGATTTGGGATGAGGACCCCACCAGTACCTAGTTTACCACGTTGACCGATAAATCCAAAATCCGTGTTACGCATGGCACTGCTTCAGGACATAGGATACTCTACAAGGGGCCCTCACCGATTGTCAAGTACAGAGGCAACTAGAAAAGGGGTGCAAATCACTAAAATCCAAGGGAGACGCGAAATTTGGCACGATTTTGTACATCGGAAAGATTGGGAAAGATAGGGGAGGGAAGGGGGGGGGGCATTCCTCGGCCACCCCCCCCAATACCAGGGCGGTGGTCACCCGCACTGCACACACACACACACACACACACACACAAGAGGTAAACTACAAGCGGGACCAAGGGCAGACTCCAGGATAGGGGCCCTCATCCGTAGGCACAGGGTAGGGGTAGGCCTGATAGGGCATTGAGTGGGCCTCCGAAAGGCGGCCGCCACATGGGTGAAGAAGAAGGGGGCGGGGAGGGCCTTGGGGACAAAGCCCACACAGAAGGCCGCGCGATCGGGGGGAGGGGGGCTGCAGAAGAAAGGGAGGGCCACCCGCTTCCCACTCTCTAGCCAACCTGAAGGCCTCTGCATATGCCTCACACACGGGAGGGCGGTGGAGTGCGAGCGTGCGGTGTAGGCTGTCGGTGACGGCCACTGCCGCCACAACATGTTCGCCCTTGGGGAGAAATCCCCATTGGACGCCCGTCACGCTGCCGGGGAGGAAGCGAGCAACCTCTGCAGCACCGTCGGACCAGCGCTTCTCGAATGCGGGTGTGGGGAGGAAAAATCTTTGTCCTAGCCCCCCCCCCACTAGTCAGCCGCGATGACATGGTCCCGCCCGTCACTGGTCCTGCCCTCGAAATTGACGGAACACGAGCTATTTTGGGGCTTCCGGGGGCCCATGGCCCGGGCTACATGGGCCTAGCAGCCTAGTATTGTCACCAAATGATCAGCCAACCCATCCATTGGGTCACAATGGGTGTTTGCAAAAATTCGCATTCGGAAAATTGTTAGCCAACGTATGCCAACAGAAAATGGGCTTGAAAACGGTGAGGTCCGTACCGCTAAGGGCCCATGGGGGGGGGGGGGGGGGGGCATGGGTTAGGGGGTCCATGCACACAAGAAAAGTTGGCTAAGACCTAGGTTTGAACCAACACACAACAGCTAGAATCGGCAAAGACGTTGTTACCCCCGCAAAAAAAGGGGTACCCAAGTACGCACGGGTGGGGGCGGGGGGGGGGGGGTCAAAATCAGAAAATTCGTTGGGGGATCACTTTTTGTCGCAAAAATAATCATTTTACAACGTGTTAGACATCCGATACCATACCTTGGAGTATGCTACGCGAATGACCCCAAAGGGGGGGGGGGTGTATGGCGCACACTTCTACGCTTGATCGAACAACCCCTCTTTGAGGTGATGTTTTTGAGGGGTTGTAGCCCCATCCAAAATAGCCAAACCATTCTTCTTTCCGCGTGAAAAGGGGGATGGGATGGGATGGGTTTGTGTCCAACACCTGCCAAGCACATGGACAGACCGACGCTATGCGTCGGTGGCCCATGTCGCACGTTGCCCCGCGCTAGACTCGGAGTGACTCAAACCACACACGGAGTCCGAGACCGGCGCAATAAGGTTTCAAATACATAAACCCCCCCAAAAAAATAGGAACCGGTTCTTATTTTTGGCCCAGTTGGTGGCGGTAGCAGGGGGGGTTCTTATTTTTGGAAGCGTTTCCTATTGCGTTTGACACCTCCTCCTGCCTTCAGAAAAAATGGACATTTTTGATGGCTTGCACCCACAGTGTGCGGACTCCATTGACGTGGAAAAATCAGACACATCTGAGGACTCGGATATGGAGGTGATTGAGCACTTGGTTGAGCCTGCGGAGGCGCCAAGCTACCATCACTTCCTATTTCCGCAAGTAACTGATGCACAAAAAACTCTTCAGTGTTCACGGCTTTTGTCTTGCTTGTGTCCAAGGTGGTTCTTATTTTTGGCCCGCTCGGTGGAAAGCCCCACGTGGTTCTTATTTTTGGGGCGGTTCTTAGTTTGGGGCCAGTTCTTATTTTTTTGGGGGGGGGGTTTAGACTTAACCATACACACACGCCATGTCAATTCATGGTCTTGACCGGGGGCACTGGGTCCCTACAAAAGGCAGTCAATGGAGTATCTCCACTCATTTGCAAGCAGTTGTAGCCACACAAGCAGTTGTAGCCACTGCAGGTCCCATACCGTGCCACAAGGGCAGTGGTGCATAGTCCAAGACATAATGCACAAGGTTGGGGCCAAGCCACTAGACCACAGGACCAGGTTTGCAAGTCTTGAGACTGGTGAGGCTTACCAGAGGACATCACACTCACCACAACTCCATATGTGTAGCACTGGATATGGCAATGGTGCTGCTGCCCCATTCCCCAGGAGGGGCCTCCACCAAAGCGGTCCCGGGTGGTGGAGGCCCCTAGTCTACGCCTATCCGACGCAGCAGGGAAGGAGGGGGGGGGGGGGGGTTGGCGCGCCCAGAACATGAATTGCGCGTGGGACCAAACACATCCATGTCGGCTTTCGTGCAACACTTGGGCGGCTTTTTTGGGTAGGGTGCGGTTGCATTTGCCGGGCACATTGTGATGCCTTTGGCTTGGATAGCATGGGAAGACACAAGCAGGCTCTTGATTGGAGGCATGGTCAACCGAAACATGTGTGTCCCGATGACATCGGCTCGGGCTAGATCATTTATGGCACCCATATCAAACGCGCAGCCACCACAATGTGTGCACTACAAGTGCAGCTCGCAATTGCATGAGGCAGAAGTGTAGGGTAGGCAACTGGGGAGGAATGGAAAATGCTACAGAAACCCTTGCCGTCTTGGGGTCCCTATAGCAGGGAGGAATTAAAAAGGATGTATAACCCCCGCCGTCTCGGGGTCCCCAAAGCACGAGGAATCAAAAAAGCCACATAAGCCTTGCCGATTCAGGTCCCAAAAGCGGACTCAAATGGGCTACTTAACACCCACCGTCCCGGGGTCCCTATAGCAGGGAGGATCAAAAAGGTGACATGACCCCTAAGGTATTAGGGTCTCTAGGTGGGGAAGAAACGAAAAAATGCTACATAACCCCTACCGTCTCGGGGTCCTACAATGGGGAGGAACCAAAAGGCGACATAACCCTTGCCTTTTCGGGTCCCCACAGCCGGAGTGTAGCTTGGTCGCGCAGGTGGCAAGCGGCTTGCAAAAAGGTTGAGAAAGTGGCGGACGAAAATGGGGAAGGTAAAAGTCAAGTTTGAAGAGCTCAATCGCCAGAAACAGGGGTACGGCGATGCAGATTGCACGCACCAGACCATCTGTGGCACCCAAAGAGTGGTGCTCGAAGGTTTGGAGGCGGTGCAACGGGGCGGGGGGGCAAAGAAGGGGTCGGGTTTCAGGTTTGCACAAGGCCCCGCACACTCTCAGCCTTGCCTTCATTGGTACGCAAAGCCTTGAAACCATTGCTGGTGGACCGTTGCTGGTGATTGGCATGACACTGGGTGGCAAAGGCTTAGCACATTGCAACTGCCTCCACTAAAGGTACCTTCGGAATCATCTCCATCCCAATGGACCACCCTCTCCAAGATCCCAGTTCCAAACTGACGCTCAGGTTTGCCTGCCTGTGCACCGGCCCCGGTGCTAACAGCTGCTGTAGAGTTCGGATGGCGAGGGCTGGAATGGGACTGGCCGGGGTGTTGCTGATGTCCAGAAGCGTGAGAGCAGGCAGGCGATACACATCTGCAAAGAGTTACAAGAACAGGTGCTGCAAGCAGTTGTGCAGGACCCACCCACATGTGATGTGCAACTCAGTAAGAACCAGCCACCTCTGATGTGCAGTCTGACGTGTGACTCGGTCGGCACCACGCACATGATCCAGGACTTTCCATCCATAACTGCAAAAAAGCTTTGTTTCTATCGTCACATTTGGGACGGCAACTGCCGACTGACCATCAAAAAACGTCAGCTGACCGCCAACCCCCGTCGATTATTCCCCAACCACTGTAGCTGAACAGCGAACCTCCTTGGATGTTCCTTAACCTTCAAGAAAAACATCTCGCCCCTTCTGAAAGACCCGGGCCACATGTGACGTGTCACTTAGTGGGGCTCAGCCCCACCCAGTCAAATCTGCCTTGCTGGATGCTCGCGACACATGGGCTCCATGACCGCCAGCCGGGCAAAACCAGCAGCTAAGAGACTGGTCAGCTTTGCCAAAAGCATGAGACATACAGTCACTACCCAGACCTGATGCTCTGCGCCATGTCACAACCGGATTCACATATACCACCCAAACCCTTCACCTCACCATCATGAAGACTCACCTGTCCTTATCATGCTGAAGCAATCGGTGTGTGTGTGTGTGTGTTTGTGTGTGTGTGACTGTGGGGTGGGGTGGGGGGGGTAGGATTGATTTGTAGGGTGCTGGGGGGAAACAGGGATGGTTTCGTTGTGTGCACCCACACATCTGCCCAGACCTTCCATCCAATCCGTGGTTCATACAATTCTATATGCCTTCCTCTTTCTTTGCGTCCCCTGCGCCCGCGGAAATTGTTCTCATGTCGCATGCAAGAGCCACGCCGTCCACATGTCCACACGTAGGGACATCGTGGAAGTGCGCCATGGCCAGTGAAATGTCCACCACCCCGGACATACCCAAAGGAATGGTTGTGATCTTGGGCTGGTTGTCTAATCGTAGGTTGGTGAGATTGGTGAGCGTCTGGAACAGTCCTGGCGGCAGTTGCCACAGGTCTCCATCCCCGAGGTCTAGCACCGAGAGCGACGTCAGTTTCTGGATGCTTTCCGCCGTGAGGCCGGAGCTGGACCCCCGCAGATTGCGCAGACACAACGTCGTCAACGAGCCTCCGAGTCGCTGCAGCGGATGTGTGGAGGGGCTCTCGTGCAGTGAAAGGCAAAGCACTTGCGACGGGGGTTGTGGGAAAAGGGTGGGGAGTTGTTCAAGCACCTTTTGGTCACCCGCTCGCAGGAGCTCAGGACGAGCCTGGGTGTCGCCGGGAGGAGCTCAGACAGAGCCTGGGAGAAACGGGACAGACTCAGTGGACACCAAGCACACATTTTGTACATTTCCCATCCGTCGGATGGGCGAGACGGAAACGGCAGTGGTCACTCGGCTCAAGTCCTTGTTGGTATTCTGTCAGCCGTCCGCCTCCTCATTCGGTCGGAGAGCACACGCTGATAGACCCCACTGTCATGTCAGCCAGGCGCTTACTGGCTGTGCTCCATACCACTTCATCAGCGAGGCTATGATTCATGCTTGAGACAGATGGGTGCCACAGCTGCAGTACAAGGGCTTCTGTATCATTAGTAATGAGTAGGTAATGGGTGGGCGCAATAGCGTCGGGAAAGCCAGAGCACAGAGGCTGCACTTTGGTCAAACAAACAACAAAAAGCAGCCCCGGTATTAGAAGTATTGGGGCTAGCTTTTGAAGTGGTGCTTTGCCCCACCCAAGACCTGTTTGCTGCAGCCTGTGGGACCAGGTGCAAGGGTAAGGCAAGGACATGGATGATGCGAATGAACAGCCACCCAGCACAGGGGTTGCAGAGGGGTACTGCGGAATTCTTGCAAATTGTAATGCATGTGGACCGCAGATTGGAATGGGCTGAGTGCTGGAGGAAACAGCAAAGGTGAACGACAACGAATTGATAAGAGAAACACTTGATGGTGCATACTTACTGAGGCTTTATGGCAGATTCCTCTCTTGGTCTCAGTCTGCGGAAAGACTTTGTGTAAAGTATGCCAGTGCCGGCATGGGAGGGATGCCAAGGGGCAGAAGCAGCACTTGCGAGCAAAGGGACAACTGTCCCACTCTCAAGAGAAAATCTGCTTTTCCCCACTACTTTGGGATAAGCAATGCAAAAAAATTTGCCTAAAGACTCAAACCATTGCGCACAACATATGGAAGTACTCCTCTTCCTTTTTGACCGATAGGGGTGCAGTAGAAGCCATCCAGACACCTCCCCCAGACACCTCCCCCCAGGCCTCTGGCGCCAGTTGGTACATCTGCATGTACGCACTGGTTTGAGTTTTTAAAAATAAATTCTTTACATGGGTTGTTCCAAGTGCCGAGGGAAAGGTATTTTCAATAGGCAAGAAGGTGGGGGGGGGGGGGCATCCCAATATGAGGTTTGGAAGGGGGGGGGGGGGGCGGATTCCAATACATTCCTGAGGTTTGAGCAAGGGGATTCAATTCAGAACTAGCAGGGTTGGCCAGCCAAGATCGCATTTTGGTCAATCCGGTGCCCCTTTCTATGAAACCCATGTATTTTGGACGTGCTGGATCCTAAAAAAAAAAGTCCCAAGCATGAACCAGGTAGTGGTGGGGCTCCACAAGAGGCCCAACTCGCAGGCCACTGAATCCCCAGACAGCCAGCCCGCGCAGCATGCGCAGGTTCGCAAGTGGGCTTTGAGAGATGGTGGACCCACCGCTAACATATCGGCACTGGGCCAATCCCGGGGGGGGCGACTCCGCGGGTCCTAGGACGCCAACTACCCCCCCCCCCCCCCCCTAGGGGCCTCCGGCCGACAGTTAGTTGTCAAAGGTATGAGCCCAAGGAGCCAACGGGCGCCGAAGGCGCCCCGGCGCCGAAGGCGCCCAACGGGGTTATGTAGCCATCTTGCCCACTTGTGGGCCTTTTTCTGATTCTGCCCCCCGCTCTGAGGCGGTGGGGATCCCCTAGGCGGCAGGGGTTATGTAGCCACCTTGCCCACAAGTGGGCCAATTCTGATTCTGCCCCCCAACTCTATAGCGGTGGGGATCCCCGAGACGACAGGGGTGACGTAGCCAGTTTGCCCACAGGTGGGCCAATTCTGTCCGGTGCTATTGAGGAAACCGGGACAATCTTTGAATCCACGCTTCGTTGCGTGGTGCATGAGGGTGCCCCCCCGGCGTAGGTTTTGAGTTCTGATTTTGTTCCCTTTGTTGGGGACCCCCGAGAATGCAGGGGTGATGTAGCATTTCCGCCCTCTTCTGGGCCCCAACCGTCCGGTGCTATTGAGGAAACCGGGACAATCTTTGAATCCACGCTTCGTTGCGTGGTGCATCAAGGTGCCCCCCCGGCGTAGGTTTTGAGTTCTGATTTTGTTCCCTTTGTTGGGGACCCCCGAGAATGCAGGGGTGATGTAGCATTTCCGCCCTCTTCTGGGCCCCAACCGTCCGGTGCTATTGAGGAAACCGGGACAATCTTTGAATCCACGCTTCGTTGCGTGGTGCATCAGGGTGCCCCCCCGGCGTAGGTTTTGAGTTCTGATTTTGTTCCCTTTGTTGGGGACCCCCGAGAATGCAGGGGTGATGTAGCATTTCCGCCCTCTTCTGGGCCCCAACCATCATGGTGAGATGTAGCCAATTCGCCGGACCCGGCACTTGAAGGTCCCTGCCTCGAGCTTTCATACCCCGGCTCGAGGAGGAGGCAATCAGGGGCTTGGAGATCCCTGCCTCGAGCTTTTCCCCGGCTCGAGAAGGAGGCAAAAAGGGGCTTTCTTTCTTCCTTTCCTTTCTCGTAGGCGTAGGCGTAGGCAGGGGTGACGTAGCCACCTTGCCCACAAGTGGGCCACTTCTGATTGTTGCGTCTGTTGCGTCGCGATTTTCCGCATTTTCTTAGGTAAGCGCGTCAAGGGGCGGTTCCCTTTGCAAAAAGTCATTCAGCCACCACCGTGCCCAAACCCAAACCCGTGTGTGCCGAAACCTAAACCAACACAACTGCACTCGCCGCAGAGCGATGGGAGTAGGCACCCGGGAAAGCATTCGCCGCAGAGCGACGGGAGTAGGCACGGTGTGGCTGGCGAGGCGGCTAAAGTATCGTTGCACACGGATGTCTTTTCCGCTGGTGCTACCTCATCTTTCCGTTTTGTTTAGTAGACATGCCCGCAAAGAAAGCAAAGCGAACCACGGAGGAGAAGAAGTTGTTGGCCGGCCCTTGCTACATCTGTGAGAAGAAGGGCTGCCAAATGGCTTGCCTCCACTGCGGCATAGCATTCCACCCGCATTGTGACATGCACGACCACTGCCCCAACGCCCCAGCTCAAGACGGTGACGGCGAGCAGGACATGGGTGGGGTGGGCCCGGCGATGCCACCTTGCGACGGCAAATGTGGCAGTATCTACGCCAACACCGGAGAATGCGGCTGTACGGACGAGATGTGTGCATGCGGGTATAAATTTCAAATCCCGCCCGACGATTTCCAAAGGCAGCAACATTTCAATGGGAAGGCACATCAGTCTTGGATGACTGCCCCACGTTCAGAGCAACCATCCGTTGCCGCTTTTTTGGAAGTTGGTGCCGTCCCCGCCATACCAGAGGATGACCCTCTGCCACCACCAAGTGATGTTCCAATTCTTCTTGGGGCGCCACCCATCGCATCTCAGTCCTGCCACACGCCCTGTCATGGCTTTAGGCCCCCTGAGACACCCCCTGAGTATATACCCCTAAACTATCCCATCCAGTTGCATGCCCACAAATATCGGCAGCTGCATGGGCGCAAGATGGATTGGCATTTCCTGTCCGACATGTTGCACTTCAAGTCGAACCAATGTTCCGACTGGGGGGTTGACGGACAACCGTGCGATGCGCGTACTCAACTACGCTCCAACCAAGAGTTGAAAGGGCTGATGGCAGTTGCAACCAACCCCAAGCCAAACACCCCTCTCCAGTACCTAGGCTTTGAGGCTTTGAGGCAAAGGTACGAGGCTGCCCGTAAGGGTCGGGGTGATAGTTTTTTCGAAATCAAAAAACTACAAAAGCAGGTCCTTCCCATGAAGGAGCGCTTAACATTGTTTGACCGAATGGTCACTGCGATGCGCACTAATGACTTGCCACGCTTGGCGGCCATAATGCGCAAAACACATGAATGGGGTTGGGGGTTGAAGAGGCTTGTGCCCCTCTTGGAGGATGCGTGGCGGGCCAACCGCATGCATTTCAGTGCAGATGAAAGACGTTTGGCAATCTTGTTATATCGGTTGGCCGGTCCAGCAGGACTAAACGCCCTCAGTGCTGAAAAGCTTTTGCCCTCCGTCTACCACAGCCGCTCGCTGGCTCGCCGAGATTGCATACCTGTCTCTCACTCCATTTCTATCGAGGGCCCAAAGGCTGCTTTCCAGCCTTTGGAACGTGCCCCAATTTGTGTGCATACGGATGAGATGTCCATCGTGCGCAAGTTGATTGCCGGCCCAAACAACACGTTGGAGGGTGTGTGCGATTGTGCTCCACATCCCATTCCTTATACATGCCTGGAAGATCTTGTAGAACCGCTAAGAAAGATCCAAAAAGGTGAATGGCATGTGGCTAGCTACGCCAGAGTGACGTCTGTCACTCGGCATGCACGAACATCCTATAATTGTGTGGCCATATCCGTGAAAGCATCTTGTAACCGCTTCATTGCAGAGGACGAGGTTCAAACCACATTGGAGATCGAAAAGTTGTGGCAGCCTGTTGCGGATAGCATCGGGCCCATTGTTCAATACGCCACCGACGGTGACAAACGGAGGGGTGCTGCGTACCGTTCCTTGACGGACCGTGTGGTGAATGTCCCGGGGTTCCGCTTTCTACAAATCCGTGTCCTCCATGGTGAAGCAACGGTTACGAAAGACCTACGCCACATTTTAAAGCGCTTCGTGCGGCGACTCTTCAGTGCCAATCCCATTAGCATTTATGGCATTGCAGTTGACACAAATGTCTTGCTCTTGCTTGCCAATGCCTTGAGCACTGCCTCTAGGCTAAATGCCGCCTTCAAGGAGGAAGATTTCATGTCGGTCCCAAATGCTCTCACTATAATTGACGGCATGACGGAAATAGCATGTGCTGATTTCGCAGATTTAGATCCGTCAAGACGTGCCCAAGCCGTAGCAATTCGACGCTTGCATTGGCCATTATACTATACCCGGGAGTACTACTTTCGGAATAGGAAACCGCTGGCGGACCGTCTGAAACTTGCTGCCGCTGGGGCGGGACATGCCTTAGCCTTGCAGCACGAGTGTAGTCCCTTTGATACCCACTGGTATTGTGACCTTGCAGAAGAGCTCGGTGGGGTGTTTTGGGATGTCCAGCAACAAGGGATCAAATTTCCCGGAAGTGAATACTTCATCTGTCACCGAGGGAACGACCGGCAAGAGGGCTCCATTGGCGTTGTGCGTACCGCACGAGGGCAAGGTGGGGTTTTGGATATTGAGCAATGCCGTCGCCGTTTCTCTGTGGCAACACAAATCGACTCCATTTTCGCGGAAGCACCAAGATACAAACCCCGCCGCAAGCGAAGTACTATTGAGGACAACATGACCCCCGCAGACGCTAGCACATGCCGACTGCCAATCGATTTGCAGCCCATTTGGGACGCTGGGTTGAAGCTTGCACAAGACGACCTTGGTTTAGACTTGAATGCGCTTTTTAATGAAGGAGTTGCCCTTTTGTCCCCAAGGGGTGTCTTGTTGAAGCCTGTGTTGCCACCAGTGGACAGTGAGGATAGTGAGGATCTGCATGATCCATTGTTCGTTGATGAAGACATCGACGATCATGTACTGCAGGCAACAGATGAGGTCGAAGAGCAATTCGCTTCCCCCCCCATCTTGTTGGATTTTGAAGGGCAAGGGAGGTCTAAGCAGTACGTGCTCAACGTGTTGCACAATGATGGCACTGCTGCACATCCACGAGACCGTTTGATGCGTGCTATCCAAGGCTCGCGCCCGGGCCTCCCCATGCAGCCTAGTCTGAATGTGGACCCTGAGTCCGGACCAATTGTTGGCGACACTTTTGCCACATTGGTTTGGTACGCAGGAAAGTTGTCTCTCGGCCTATTTTACTTGCGGACACTCTCGGAGCGCGGCCGCAATGTGAATGGGTTGTCGGCAGCTCAAGTTGAGAGCTCCAGCGTGGTCATGTGCCATGGACAACTCATGTCCATGCAAGAGTACCCTGGCCCAAAGCTATATGCTTGGAACGGGAGGTTGATACAGAAAGTACTGAAATTCAAAGGGCAAGATTGCCAGTTCGTCAAGTTGAGGTCCAATGTTGACCATATGTGGTACGAACAAGCAGACCGCGTCATTGCTTTGACACAAGAGCAATTGCTCACACCACCCGACAGTGCCCCAACACTTCGGATTGACCCGTACCCCAACCTCCCTTTCCTTGATCAGAACGATGAGACATGTTCTGTTAGGGTTGGGAGTGCAGCACCAACCTCAGGGTTGTGTGAAGTGTGTCAGAAGAGTGTACCCCTGCATTCCATGCGAACACACATTGGTAGGCACGTCCTCCTCGGAGAGTGCGCTCGCGATGTCTGTGGTTATTGTGGTGGCCATGATTGCACCACACAATTGTTGCGTAATACGCAAGGCAGGCTTGTGTCAGTCATCGTCACAAACTGTCCTTTGGAGCCCACAAATGTGCGGTATGGTGCGATGGCGCGTGGCTCTGCACGTAATCTGTGCACCAACCGCCCCATGCAATGCGTGTTGTGCCGAGATACCGTTTGGTTGTATGGCATGGCCCATCATTTTGATTCCAAGCATGCCGGTTCTGCACCTCCAAGTGCCTTGTGCGTCAAGGCAGAGGAAAAGGAAATGGTGGTGAACTGGTCGGGAAAGAAGAACAACAGCAAGCGGTCTCATCATGAGATGGATGCTGAGGATGGAGGGGACGTGGCTGAGGGCCCTCCCCGTGCCAGCACAACACCAGCCCCGCACCCCAAGAGGATCAAGTCCTCCTCCTCCTCCTCCTCCTCCTCCTCCTCCTCCTCCTCCTCCTCCTCCTCCTCCTCCTCCTCCTCCTCCTCCTCCTCCTCCTCCGAGGCATCTTCCGGGGCGGAGCGTTCTCGCCCGTTGCAGAGTGTAGGGAGGAGGAACCAGGTGTTTAGTTGGCAGCCAAAGAAGAGGTCGGCCGCCGCAGCATATGATTCTGATAGCTCATCAAGTGAAGGTGAGTTATCTAAGTAAGGGCTTTTTCCTGTGCCCTTATTAGGTCGATACGTAGAAAGTGTTCCAAGGAGCCACTCTTGGTCTTAGGCCCCTCCCTCCTTAGGTCGATCCGTAGAAAGTGTTCCAAGGAGTCAATCTTGGTCTTAGGCCCTTCTTTTTCATTCCTCGAGACGTTTGGGGAGAAGGCTGCTGCAAGTGTGGTGTAAGCGGGGAGGGGTGATGTACCATCATGGCGGTGTGGTCCGAGGCCACCGCCCCGAGTTGCTATGACCACACGTTTGCAGTTGCATTCCAACCCCTATATATATGAATATAAATATATATACATATATATATATATATATATCTTTGTATGCATGTATGTATGTCTTGTGGCATGGTGTAACTCTAATCCCATGGCCGCCTCAGGAGCCCACCCCCCTGAGGTTCCCAGTGTGGCTGGGAATACCCAAGCCGATGATACCCTACCCTCTATTGTGGGAAGGGGCGGTGCAACCTGTCGGATCACACCTGGGCCGCATACCCAACTGTTCGGAGGTGCCCGACACCCCCCCCCCCCCACGGGAACCCCGGGAACCCCCCCCCCCCCCGGGAACCGCCCTCCCCGGCGCCCCTCCTGGACCCCCCCCTCCAAGCCCCCCCCCCCCCAAGGGGCCTCCGGCCGACAGTTAGTTGGGGGGGTAGTTGGCGTCCAGAACCGAGGGGTCGCCCCCCCCCGGGGGGCCAATAGAAGAGTGTATTTGTGCATTTTGATGTCCTGATTTCAAATATGCAAGAATTAGGGCTCACTGAGGCAGTGTGATGAAGATATGGCTCTTTGTGTCAATTGTTCGTCTCAGTTGCAAATATGTTCTGAAGCACAACTGGTTTCGTGCTATGGAGCTCACCATGTTTTGTGAATTCTTGCATCATATCGTTGAGTAGGAGGATTAGACTTGCATTTTTGAATTCTACACATCAAAATGAAGCAACTTACCCAAAACCATGTGTTTTGAACATGAAACAATATGTTAGAGATATTAGCCACACAAGGTAATCAGTCTGAAATCCAATTCCTAGATTACCCAAGTTCTACTAGTTGGCAGACAGAAGGGTCCAAAAGCGGCTGTCACAAAGGTTGGGCATTTGGTAAGACTTAGTACTAGACGAGGTAAAAATGAGTAAAATGTGGTAAAACTTTGCACAAACAAGGGAAAAAGTTAGTGGGCACATTTTTTAGAAAAATAATGTTGGGGAAAATTCTATTGCCTTTGGCAGTGCACCTCGAAGAAAGGCTAACAGTCAGCCAATCAGTCATTTAGTTAGGAGTGGAAGTGCACTCGACCGCCAACACTTAGGTCGGCGGTTCAAATCCCGGCCGGCTGACCGCCGGCGGCCACAAGCTTTATTGCACCTAACACTCGTTCAAATCCCTTTGAGCACAGACTTTTGAACCCCCACCCCCCAAAAAAGTGATATCCAGTTTAAGGGGATAGAGGCCTTAGAATGAAAAAGTTCATTGGGGGATCATTTTATTGGGCAAAATCGTAATTTTACAAGGGGTTGGACATCCAATATCATTCCTTGGGGTATGCTACGCAAACGCCCCCCAAAAGGGGGGGTATACGACACACGCACCTGCGCTTGATCTAACAACCTCTCTTCGAGGTGATTTTGTATTTTTACTAAGTGAAAATAGAACCCCCCCCCATTTTTACCAAGCAACTCAACACTTTGATGGTATGTGGCAGTTTTATTTAAGGGCACAAAGCCCCCGGGTCGATTCCCGGTCACTTGTGTTAGTGGCACCCCACCCAGGCCAAACCATCATGCACATCGATGTGTTGGCACTTGGCCAACATAACATAGTATAACATAATGTAAATGGGATGGGGCAATGGAAACAAAATCAGGCTCAAGAAAAGAGTCATGACAGGGCCATGGCCAACATCAGTGTGGCAGCACTCGCAACCAAACCGGGTGTAAAAAAAATAAGAAAACCCAGCAAGGCCGCAACCAACGTTAGTGCCAATGACTTGCAATGAGTTACAAAACACAAGGTCAAACATCAATTCGGCCTTAGTGTTTGTATGGCTAGGTGTGCCTACCTTGGTGGGATTCATTGTGTACTTCGAAAAAAAACTTTTTTAATTCCCCGTGCAGCTTGGGGCAAGGTTCTTGGTCATTTCTTGGGGGTATGGAGGAGGCACCGCGTACCACTTGCGACAGACCGATGCATGGGGATGGGTGTTATCAGTGGCATCATCAGTGGCAACAACAGCAGCAACAACAACAACCACACCAACAAGGTTGAACGCCAAAAATTGGCGTATTCCTACACATATCTCCGATTGACACAAGACAGAGGCATGGAAGGCACACTGAAGAACATTACATTCCTGGCACATTTTGTGAGGTGTGCCGTCACAGGGAAAGCATGTGTTAGCAGGGTCTGCGGATTTGGGTTCGGTGTACATCCGAGCCACCCCAATGCATTGTTGGGGTCCTTGGTGTGGAGGCCGACTTGGAACGATTGTAGTACAAGGTTGCGCCCTTTCACATAGCAAGCACAACCTATCCTGTGGCACTTGCGATATGCTGTCGATAACACATCGAGACAAAGCACAATGCAATGTCAAGAGACATGCCGGATGGCAACTCACAAATTCAATCTTCTTGACGAAGGTGAAATGCAGGGGTGCAAGTATCGATGTAGCGCAGAGGCATCATCGGCTAGGAGTATGCGCCCCACTACCCCGCATGCACGGATGATGCCTCCATTGTAGGGTATCGGCTGACTCACAAATGCGTGAGCCAAACCTTCAACACCACTAAATGTTCTGCCCATTGCCTGATGTGGGTGCCGGTCAGATCCGAAAAGGGCACGGACACCCTCATGCCGCTGCCACGGACACACAACACAAGACCTTCTCCCACATTCCCACCACAGATGGTGGCGGTCGGCGATAAAAAACCTAAATTGCACCGGGGCATTGACATTATGCGTGCAGCCCCCCCACTGCACAGGAAGACTAAAAAGGGTCGAATAAAACTTATTCAGTTCCTCTGCACGTCCCTGTCGGACCCATTGGTCGTAGTCGTTGTTCGACATGTGCCTGCATGTCAACAGCAACGGACATTGAGGAACATGCGACCTCAGTGGAAGAAGTGAGTCCCCCAATCCAACACACACACTCTTGGATCTTTCCCCGGCCCTGGGGACCTGTACCCATCGGCAGAGAGACCGAGGGACAACACGCCATTCGGGGCGGGGGTTCGTTGCGACCCAACCCCACACACCGACCGCTAGTCACCAGTAGCTTAGCCGGCTCTTTAGGTCGTCTATGTGGGCCTCTGATGAGACTCAAAAGAGTTACTTTTGAAGCGTGTATTGTCAACACAGAATTTTTTGGTTTCATTTTTCCCATTTCAGAATCCCCAACCATTGCCTTGTATTTTGAGCGTTATGAAGGTACTACGAATGCGACACTAATAAGGACCATAAGGACAATAAGAATTTCAAGGAAGCAGAGGCTGTTGCGCCCTGCAGAGCGCAAGACAGTGAAACTGTCCAGTTCAACCCCTCATCTACAACAATTCCCGTCCGTTGCGCTATGCAAAGCGCTCCATGGCTGCAACCACCATTTTCCAGCCGCATGTATACGCGAACCGCAAACATTAGTGGATATTTTCATGCATTCACGGTCTGCTGCGCCCTGAGGAGCGCTTCAGACCCCATTTGTCCGATTGAGTGTAGCATTTCCTTCAATCTACAATCCATGCGCTTTGTAGAGCACAATGTTTGCCAAACCATAGCTTCGGAGTACTACATTTGGGTGTTCAAGCGTATGAATGGCATATTGATGGTTAGCACAGGTTTTTTTATGTATTTCATGGTTGGAGGTGCTATCAGGAGACAAGGTATATTATGGTGCCGCCCTTTTTTCATTGTCCTTCTAGATCGTGGGTTTGTTTTGCAATCCGGTGTGAGCACCCCGTTGCCTAGCCCCAATTTTGATGTTTTGCATCTCTTGCGCTCTACACAAAGCAAATTTTCAGACACCCCTGAAAAATGCTGCTTTTCATTGGGATTCTTCACTTGAGCACCTTGTAGAGCGTATTTGAGGTCACATGCACAATGAAACCCTTGTTTTGGGTTGCCTGGAGTTGTTTGCGCTACGCCGAGGGCATTTGGTTGGACTGCCCCCGTATTTGTACGACATGTTTACCTAATCACATGTCGCACAATTCCACAGCCCGGAATAGTTTTTTCCTAAGAGTTTTTGGATGTAGTGGCTGGCATGTTGTTTCCGAAATCCTCAGGCCAATCGGGAATATCGCAGCCTAGTGGTTCGGCCAATCTCCCTTTAGCTTGGGCGTCCCGGAAGTGTGCCTACCGAAACTTGTTGGGAAAGCGTTGCCGATGTTCGGAAGCAACGCTCCCGATGATTGCCTCCGTTTTAGGAAGCAGTGCCTCCGAACATCGCTTCCGATGTTCGGAAGCAGTGCTTCCGATGACTAGTTGCCATCATGCCCATCAGCGCTTCCAGAAGGCTGCGGGGAATGGCATGCACCAACTAGGACGTCTGCTTCCCAAAACCCTGCCCTAATCCCATGGGATTCAACAAAAAGTTGTGAACTCACTAATGACACTGCCACCCACATAAGTGCCCGAAATAGGTGAATCGCTACTTGGAGGGCATCATGACCATAGAACCTGAAGGTACTTTTTTCCGACCTACATGCCCCGTTTTTCGAAAGCAATTGCGTCACCACTCATGCTCATGCACGAGGGTTTCTATCTCCTGCTTGGGCCCAGAGTGCAACAATCAAAACATGACACCCCCGCCCCCCCAACCCTCAGAGGTGGTGACTCGCGATGTAGTGCCACTTCTTGTATGGCAGCTTTTTTTTTGTTTTTCGGCAGACCACCGCACCAAACCCCACCCTTTCCCTTGAAATTGGAATTCGTGGAGTCCCGGCGGCGCGACTAACCCCCGGGATGCCAATGGGGATGAGCGATGCGCGGATTCAGGTGGCCTCAGGGCATGGTCGACAGTCACCAGTCGGAGGATACTCGTCTACCCTCTTTTGACCGCTCCACGCGGAATACCTCCCCGTTGTCTGTCTCTAGTTGTCGGCACCCTCGTGGGGACCAATAATGCCAGTTAGAAGCGCAACGGGCACATGTTTTGGGGCTCAATTAAAACATATCCCCTCAATTTGGACCTTAGCAAATTTGTGTGAAAAAGAAAATTTTGACGAAAATCTACGAGGGTATGAATGGGGGGGGGTCTACGGCCGCTGGTTTGTCGCACTATTCAGCAAATTTTGGAAAAATTGATTCGGCACCCCGTGGCTTGCAGCGTGTTTGATGGTGCATGCCCCCCCCCTGTTTGAATACGAGGAATCGAAAATCAAGATCTTGTAGCCCATGCAGATGTGGGCGAGGCTTTATGGGTCTGAGGTCAGACTGGTTGAAAAAAATCTTGAAAATTTTGTTTACCACGTTTCAAAACGTCAATTCAAAAAACATTTGGTAGTGGCCTTTTCCTCTGTGCGTGGGTTTTCTACTAAGTAATTTAGATCGTAGGAAAAGTCAGTAAAAAAATTGGAGTTGAGGAGTCCCGATTCCTAGTGTGAAGCGTTGGGGACCCCCACATGGCTGCGAATATGCAGCCAGTCCACCCACTTGAGGGCCATTGATGATTCCATGACCCGCTCTCAAGTGTTGGGGACCCTACGGACGGCAGGGGTTACGTAGTTCATCCCCCCAAGTGTGGGCTAATGCACATTTTGTCCATCGTGAAGTGTTGGGGATCCCCTAGGCGACAGCGGCCATGTAGCTAATGTGCCCAGTTGGGGGCCAATGTGGATTTTGTACCACACGGTGAAGCGTTGCGGACACCCCAAACAGCATGGGATATGTAGCCAAGCTGCCCTCTTGTGTGACACTGCTAATTTTGTCCCATGCTCTGAGGCATAGGGGACGCCTAAGATAGCAGGGTTGGTGCAGCCAATTCGCAAACTTGTGGGCCATTGCTGGTCTTGTCTCACGCTCTGAAGCGGTGGGAACCCTGCAGATGGCATGAGTTACGTACCCATTCCGCCCACTTGTGGGCCACTACTTCTTTTGTCCCCCGCTCTAAAAATTAGGGGATCCCCAAAATGCAGGGGTTGTGTAGCCAGTCCGCCGATTTGTGGGCCATTGTTAATTTTGTCCCCTGGTTTGAAGCGTTGGGGACCGACTGGACGGCAAGGATCGTGTGGCCCGTTTGCGCACTTGTGGACCATTGCTGATTTTGTCCCCAATTTAAAGCGTTGGGGACTACCAAGATGGCAAGGGTTATGTACCCAAAATGCCCACTTGTGGGTCACTTCTCATTTTGTCCGCCGCCGTAAAGCGCTGGGGACCCCCTACACGGCAGGCTGTGTGCACGTCCCATCATATTTCAAGTGCAAATGCATGATCAAACTGCTCTAATACCTTGGCTTCATCGAGTAGCAATGCTACACCGTGCTTTAGTGCCCAACAGCACCCAAGAGGAAGAGGAAAAGGGCTATTTCCCCTTCATCCCGCACCCACACACACACACGATGGCACTGAATCCGTGTGGCCTTAGCGCTTCCCCTCAAGTTTCCACTCAGTTGCCATCTTAGGGCCACGGCACCTTGGTCAGTTTGTGGACATTCGGATCCTCCATAACTGCTTATTTGATGAAATGGCATTTAGTTCTTCATCGGCCCGATTTTTACACTCTTTTTTATTGAGACTCCCCGACATCCAAATGGATTGCCAAGAACCACTGACCCTCTGTACCTTCCTCGACAGCCATGCTTTGGCGTTCATGATGACGACTCGTCCTTGGCTTGCCGTTCCACACCTTAACCTCTTTGTCTCACCCTAACCCATTTCAGTTGGCTTCAACCAATCCTTCGAACCGCTAGTTTGCTACCCTGGGCCACTGTGGTTTGGCGTCGTATTGTTGACTCTTTTTTGGCGGGCAAATTCCCAGCCTGCTATCCAATGCCCAATTAGATTGGTTCTTTCCGTGTAACAGAATTGTGTTGTGTTCGCCCAAATCTATGGCAAAGTTAGGAAAATGTTGACCCTATTTACTTTCCATAGTCTATGTGACTCGGCGTTCTAGTGATGACTCTGCTTGGCCTCTAATACCCCCCCCATACAATTGCATGCCCACTGGCAATGCAATTATGTTTACTTTGTGTACGAGACAAATTGGAAGTTTCATCCATCGTGAACTTGATCCCTTCCCCAATACCCGAGCAAGGGAAGGTGAACGTAAGATTAAACTCTGGCGAACAAGCGCTTGTCTCCGCCGAAAACACATAGGTGCACAACTAAGATCACGTGAACAATGTCAAAGATCCAACAAGGAAGCCGCAAGAGGGCGATGATGGTTGGGAGGGTGAGTAAGGGGAAAGGAACACAACACCAAACCAACAAGGGAGTGGAATTTACAAGGGGGACTGGGTGTGACTAGTGGGTATGTGGCACCAAGAGGCGGACGAAGAAAAGTAAGTGGTGAAGGAGATAAGGCAGGAACAAGGGCAAATAATGTTGGTAAGATTTGTGTGTGAGAGTGGACAAAAAGATTGCTATGGAGTGAAACAATGGAGCTAGCAGTGGTGATATCCCCTGACTTTGAACGATGGGAACTTTTGGAGTACCTCAACATCGGGTAGACCCTTGGAGGAGGCATCGAAGCAACACAGAACAACATACAATGGCAAAGAAGAAGACGATGTTACACTTGCACTCACACAACAGCAAATCCCACACGACACAGGCGATCCAACTCTTCAACACATTGAAAGCCGGTATTGTGGCATGGCAGAAAGGGGTGAATGCCCCTGCTAGCGCTAGGGCATAGCCACCCACCTTGAAGATCAACCCAACACTATTAGAAGAACTGGTAGAAGAGGGACGGAGATGCATAGCAATAGAGAGAGGACCCGGCCAAGGAAGCATAACACGGAGCGTAGCATATTGCGAGCAAAACAAGAGCCGTTCTGGTTGTTCTTGTGGCGGAGACAAGAAACAAGGTGTAGGGCGGACGCAAAGGGAGGGAAGAGGCAAACACAAGGGGGGCTAGAATGGGCCTCCAACTAGAACATAGGTGCAGAGAGCATGCAGCTTGCCTTTGAAGGAAAATTTTGGTGGCACACACACACAACATTTGCACCATCTAGGGAGACAAGATCCGGGAGGACAAAATGTGTAGGGGTAGAATGTCAAACTATTGAGCAACATGGATGAGACTGGATAACATGGCCACAAGCACATGGGTCATGGTGCCGGGAATTGGCTCAGGGGCCCAAAAATTGATTTTGACATTAAAATCTCCTTGCGTGTTACAAATGTATGAGAGCCTTGAGACTCTAAGATCATGTCTTTTTATGCCATAGGTGCCATAAGGTTACAAAAACTTGTTCTATAGCAGTTTGATTTGTTTTGCGGTGCGGTTCACTTAGACAACAACTACGCCAAATCAGTCACAAAATGATGTCACCAGGCGAGTGGTTGACTTGCGAGGACACATAGTTGGCAAAGCGTGATGTGACAGAATACCAAGAGTCGGTGTTGGAATCGCAGTCCGAATCAGGTTTCCCTTTTTGCGTACTACAGGCCCCACAGGAAAAGCGTTCCCAGTGCCCCGCATTGAGCCTATTCAGCTGTTGTGGACCACATCTTCTTCTGCAAACCTCTTTGTTGTTCCGAAGCACGCCATGCTCGCGAACGAACAACACCATACACTTCAAGCCTATCCCGAATCCCTTCTTCTGTTTGTTTACCACCACTCCTTGTTTGAAGTACCTTATCTGCAAAACCCACTACACCAACTCCTTGACTTGTTGCTAACTCCACCGTTCTGCTTGATGTTCCTTCCCCTTTGGCTCACACCTCTTTCTTTTCCCACCCTTTCCTCCATACCCAACTTCTCTTGCCACCCCCATGCCTCTTCCACTTGAAAAAACCCGTATTTCGGGGTCTAGAACACTTTTTTTTTCACTTGGATGCACATTCCGTGGCTGCGTCCCAGAGAGACCGAAGTGGCAAAAAGGCATTTATGGCCCACATGTAGCTTACAATTCCATTTTTCAAGTAACTTAATTTGCATCCCCAAGACCTTCCTACACCATTTCCATTTGGGCTTTTAACCTTTCCACTGGCCACACAATCCACTCAAACATTGACTCACTTCTTTTCATTACTGTGCTCAAATCACCATCTTACCACCATTTATTCCACATTCTACGCAACCATTCTTGGTGACTATGGTATGCTACTCCCACATATGCTTTCCCTCTTGATTTGTGATGCATCATGTATGCGTCCACCAATCTTCCTCCTCCCACGTTGGAGGCTTGTGCTCTTCTCCTTTGTTCTTCCACTTCCATTACTCTTGCTGTATGTGCTGCCAATCTATGCAAATTGTAGTTTTTCTGGGCCCCTATGCCAACACTTTTGGCTGGCTTTCATGTGCTGCGGCCATGTCCATCTCACCTCTCCTTCAGCAGTTCTTGCTAAAATGGCTTCTTTTGCCACGGGTAATTCATCCACACCCTTCCTTTCCCTTGGTAAGTTGTGCCAACAAAGGCCCATGGCTGTCTGTTTCACTTCCCTGTGTCGGGTCCACACAGAGGCCCTTGCCGTTGGCCAGGGGTGTCCAGGCGGACTGGAGGAACCCTCCCCTGGCGGGTGTTGGGCCCTAGGATGTCCCCTTGCAAGGTCATCATCCTGACAGGGGCACATAACAACCTTCATCCTCTTTCCTGCTCTCAGTCCGCATTGTGGCGAGCGCATCGTTTTGGGGGGGGGGGGGTTGACAAAACCAGGACCTCTGGCCACCCGGGGACGCAGCTATGATCTGGTGAGGTCGCTTTCCAACAACACCTTTCTCCATCCCTCTTGTGACCTCCAGATGTGCCTCCTGTGGTGTTGCTGCGGATCACACACTGCTGGAGTCATCCACCAATGGCTATCTATGACTCCAAAATGCATGCCACAGCTCCTATGTGAAGTGGTTCTTGTGATCATGCAGACACTGCGAACTGTGGAATTGTGGGATGTGCAGTCAAAATCGAAAGCAAATCAAACAACGTGCAAAAAGGCGAGATCAGACCTGAATGTTCTCACAGACAGCCCCCACTTTGTTGTCGCCCTGCTTCACCTCCACTGATGGCGATGTAATCTTGTTGCTCAGTAAGATCTGCCAAATACAGACAACGACAGCGGCGGCCAGATGGCACCACCTACTCTGTGCACAACTGACTCAACCATTAGGGACAGACTGGACGCCACGCATGAAGGTGGGCCGTACAATGGGCTTTGGAGCAAGCAAAGACCTGGTCCCAACTGCTGCTATCCTTAACCTCAAGAAACTGTTGATGGGGCACCAATTGCCGTTGCTTAACTGCCAGGGGTGCTCGACAAAAGAAAGGGTGCATGAGCCCCAGTAGACACAAAGGCCAAACAAAACGAACAAGCAAACAAGGCAAAGCACTGACATGGCTGTCCTACACAGTCACTGCCCAGCCTTTCCAGAATGCCACTTCTAATTCCCTTGCACTGCACCGGGGCCAGATGTGCATGGACCCAAAGAGCCCCTTCCTGAACCCCACTGTGTTGGCGTGGAGGGGGTGTTGGCGGGGGGTGGAGCATAAATGTGCAGTAGGTTTGCTGGTTGGTACTTCTGGTTGAACACTGTTGATTGCGTTTCATGGAGGCGTGTCTCAAGGCTGCACACGGTGTATAGCGGGCGGTGCAGCATCTCCGCTGCTCGCCGTCCATCAGATCTCCGTTTCTGTCTGTGCTGACCGTACTCATAGGCACGCATTAGAGCGTGCTTCAATGCCCATGCTTCATGCACATGCTTCTCATTGCCCGTGCACCCCGCACAGACGTGCCCAAAACGCAATTTTCCCTGCATTTCTCACAGAGATCGCTCCATTTTTCAAACCTTTGAAAGTCTCAAGATTTCCCCTTTTTGTCTCCACCGTCCCCAAATTGCCACATACTCCTGCAAACACCGTCTAGATTTGGGTTGGTAGGGGTCCTGCTCTTAGGCTGATGCAGAGGGGTTCTTGTGGGGGGGTGGGGGTCGTCCCAGCAAAAAGTTTTGTACCATCGGGTGACCATGCACCACCATAAGGGCAGGCATGACACCTACGCACCACAGTCACTGAGTCCACTGGGACAAGAACAGAGACAGGCATCGTTATCACTCGCTGGTTCATTTTGTTGATCCTCCTCTTTACCATTCTATTCGAGCACCCCTCCACTGCACTGTACTGCCGCCAAGCTGCCAGCATTCACTTGGGGGCTGGCCCGGCGGTACGGCGAAACGCAGCCCTCCCTCCAGGCAGGGCGGTCCTGAAGAGAAAAAAAAAGGGTGTCCGGTACACACAAGTTCCCAAAAAAAGCCCACAGGTTGGTGGCGATTGGCGGTTGGCAGTTGGTGGTTGGTGGCGGTGGTTGGTGGTTGGTGATTGGTGATTGGTGGTTGGTGGCGGTTGGCAGTGGTTGGCGGTTGGCGGTTGGTCGCCGTTGGCGGTTGGCGGCGGTTGGTAGTTGGCAGTTGGTGGTCCCTGGGGGCGGTCCTTAAGGGCGGTCCTGAGCCAAAAAAAAATGAGGTCCCTAAGGACCGCCCTTCCTCCAGGACCCGGCCGGAGTGGTTTAGTGGTCATGGCGCTGTGCTTGCACACCAGTGGTCGTGGGATCGAACAGGGCGACAGTCAGAATTCATAACCGGCTGGGGTGGCTCATACTTGATGACCGCAGCTATCAGAGTGGCTGCAATACGTCTGAGTGGGTGAGAGGCTCATAGCTCCTCATCCTCCTCCTCCTCCTCCTCCTCCTCCTCCTCCGGAAGGACGTCAATACCTCCCAGTCTGTGATAGCAGGCACCAGTTTGGAACTAAAAAGAGAGATCAACATTTCAATGTCAACTAACAGCATGATTCCAATCAGTTGGATTAGACTAATCAACGAAACTCACAACAAAAATTAAATCAAATCAGAAATGAAAGAACATTTTCTCTTTAGAATTTAGAATTGGTGGTTGGGAACAAGAACCCAAGGGTCTCAGACCAGCCCACCCAACATGTCCAGAACAAGGTCACGTGACTCAGCTCTCATAGCATATGAAGCCCGACCAGGAGGTACCGATTTCAGATTGGAGATCCTAATCCTAAAGGCATGAATGCTAAGCTGCACTGGGCGCCAGAGTGTCCTCCGTGACCCCCCGCAGGCTGAAAGCAACTGATAACTAGGAAGCACTCTACCCTCTCCCCTTGACCTCGACCTGCCCCCCTAGCATTCTCCTGGGGCGTGCACAGTCGGGAGTTGACAGTATCCTCTGGCCCCAGTGCCCCTCACCATTGACGTGTGGGCCACACACATTTGCACCTGCACGTAACGCGTGTAAGACTGCACCCACTTGTACAACGACCCGCAGGCACGGCTGGCCTTCCGCGCAGCATCAAACGTGAATTTCCGGTCTGCAAACTCCGCAAGAATGCGGCGGAGCACGCGGTCAGAGACGGTGTGCGGGTCGAAGCTCTGGAGCGACAGCATGATATCTTCGCGGACCTTCGCTTTGATGCACTCCCAATCGAATGCGTTCATTTCCTTCTCACCCAGAAGCATCAAGCAGCAGCCCAGGACCTGAACGCAGGGTTTGCAGGCACAGAGGGGTGAGGAGGAGTAAAATATGGAGAGGAGAGAGAATAGGAGGCTGCGGAGGGAGGAGGGCAGAGGGGATGCAAAGAAGAGAGGTTTGGGAGAGAAGAAAGGAGGAAAAGTACCCCCCCCCCGTTTGTCCAAGCACGCAAAAATTCAGAGAAACGACGGTCAGACGGGCTCATGAGCTTAGACAAGCCCGTGCTTGCACGCGACACGTGGTACCAAAAGAACGCATGTCGCCGAAAACCTGCCCATACCTCACCCTAACCACAATTGTTGCAACAGGGCACTACCACACCTTGTGCAAGCAAATTTCAGCATGTTCTGGAGGTCCTCACTGTCCATCAGGGGCATCAGCAGCTATGGAATAGAAGCCCTTTCCAACCATGCACCTCATCTTGAACAATTGCACATGCTTGCCCTTTGGGGCAGGCTTTGGAGCAGGCTTGGCTTCAGGTTTTGGAATGGGTTTAGGCTTCCTATTCCTTGGGACAAAACTGTCATCAACAACATCTTTGGTGAAGTAAAGCTTGCCCTCAAAGACATGGCCAAGGCCCCAAATCCCACGGCCCCCTTTGGCCCACACAATCTGCACTTCATTATCCTCCCGTGATTTCCCGATTGTGGTCAACGTAGTACAGCACGCCACCATCCGTGGTACCAGGAGTGGCAACATCAGCCATGGGTTGCAGTTGCAAATGGAATGTTGGTATGAGCAGGAAGAACTACCAGAAGCATGACCCAGCTCCCCTTTCCCTCTACAATCGAAGCACAACCCCGTAACGTCACATTTTTGACCATGAAAATCCGTAACGTCACATTTCTGACCATAAAAATCGTGGTCAGAAAAATCCAGAAAAACGACGGTCAGACGGGCTCATGTGCTTGGACAAGGCAGTGCTTGGACAAGGGGGGGGGGGGAGGAAGATGAGGGAGGACGGGGGAAGGGGAGGGGACACAGACATCCAAACCCAAAGCTCAAACCGGACACCCAAACTGGACACTCAAAACAGACACTCCAATCGGACACTCAAATCGAAAACTCAAACCGGACATCCAAATGGGACACTCACCGGTCACCCAAACCACCTGAACGTAGAGCCCCCCCCCCCCCCCCCCTCCCTCGGGGGATGGTAGGAAGCGGGGGGTATACAGGTGGCAAGAGAAGAAAGGGTTGGGGGAGGGGCAAGAGAGGAAAGGAGTGTGAAAGGGTGTTACTGCCCCCAGCCATGCGTATGTTCGGGGCAGAGCAGGCACCTTTTTGACGATGGCTGGGGGCGTCTGATAGCTCCGGATCTCCTGCAGATGTTGAGGGCTGATGCTTTTGAGCGCCTTCTGCCCATCCTCAAGTGCCGGTTTGATTCGACTGAGGGCGTTGACGGAGTCCCCGTCATTCCTCAGTTCTGCAGAGAAGAGGGTTCCATGTGCATGGGCGAAGTGGACAGACGGCAGAAATTCCAATGTGCATAAACTTGTGAGCCGAAAGGTGGAGAGGGGGGTGCCATCGCCCCCCTCTCCTGCAACCCTCAAACAATGACCTAGATCAACAAAAGTAGGTCACAGAAGCAGTATCCTTAATGCAAGAAAAAAACGGTGTCGTTGAGTTGCACTTGGTCACAAGAATGCTGCACCATGGCGGCCAGTCAACAGCACCTGGCACATCATCAACAGTCAATTCAGAGCAGCTGCCAACCCACCTGCTTTGACCGCCCAAACTCACGGGTCGCTGCCAACAGTTTGTGGTTGACCGCCGGCAGTTGGCTGTCAGCGGCCGGCGGTGGGCCATTAAAACCCGGCGGTTGGCCGGTTGACCACCCCCTTGGGGTTGGATCCTGAAGGGCTGTGCTGAAAGGAAACGAAAACGAAATTGAAAGCAAAAAAGAAAGTCTTGTTGATAAAAGACACCCCTGGGTCACACACAAGACATGGCACTGGAACATGCCCCTCCCCCGGTACTGTTCTGGAAACGGACTTCTCTCACCCAACAACTGACTGCTGATGCTGTTGCCACTCCTGCAACTACTGCTGCTGCAGCTGCTGCCAATAGCTGCAGTGTTGGCTGATTGGAGGGGTGTGGTGGTGAGTGGAATGCCCATGCGATACTGCGGTGGGGAGCCGCACCAGGATCGATTAACTTTTGAGACACGTTCGGGATAGTGCAGGCCTCTCTCAACTATGAACGCTGCTTTGGCTCACTGGGGCCCTCGGCAGAGTGTCGGATGTTGAGGGCGGGCTGTACCCTGGCTCCAGACAAACTCGTTGGGGTGGAGACAAAAGGCGTGACAGGGGACCAGGTCTTGGACTTCTTTTGCCACTACTCCAGATTGCAGCCTTCTGCCCTTGGGATCCACTCCCTTGCCAGCGGTGACGGGCTTCGCATTCGGTCGAAGTACAGGGCTGGGGAGGTGGGACAGAGCCCTCGGGTGCTGCTGCTCTCATGGCTATTGGCAGTGTCAATCGCCTTCTCACCACTCACGAAGATCCACCAAGCCGCTATGTTGGCCCACCATTTCTGTTTCTCCATGGTGGTGGGTTGTGGCACCAACACATTAAGGATCCACACAGCAATAATCTTCAGTGCAAGGTGCAAACATTTTGCCATGGCGGAGTACCCCGCACCTCTGCAGGAGCACAAACAGCATTGTCATCTACTTCACCAGGCTTGCACAGCATTAATCGCAGCAGCCATTCCTTCTCCTTGCCTGGGAGCGGACCATCCCTGCACCACTGGCATTTGCTCAGCTTTTTACTGCAGCCATACCCCAGGCTATGCCAGCTCAACTAGGCCTTCCTTCACTGTGGTTACACACTGCCAAAAGCCCCAGTGCCGGGGGGGGGGGGGGGGGTTGGAAAGAGGTCTGGAAAAATTCTGTCCCGAGATGTATGGCATGAGTTTTGTTCAGCAAGCGTTGTAGAAAGTGTTGTGTAATCACTCTCTTGCCTGAAGCTGGCACAAAATCAGGGTCCATCGTGCCGTGATTATGGTCTTCATTGTGTGGCCCCTTTTTGTTACCCCTTTTGGAGCAAGATAGGCCCTGCTCACCCCGTGGGGTGAGCATCGCATGCTGCAGGCCTGAGCAGCCTTGAACCTGATCACACCTGTTCCTCGGACTAGGGCACCATGTGCCCCCCATTGTACTCACGGATTGCATGTAGGGTGTTTGTCATTCCATGCAATTTGTTCATTTCCCCGATCAAGTCCTCCAGCTTCCCATAATGTTGCCGCGCGGCAGAATGAAAGAATGGCTGCAGAGTCGTTTGGAACAACAAGAGTTGGGCTAAGAAGTCACCTCAAAGAGGGTCATTGGAACATGAGCACGCTCCATGGCGAAAGCACAAGGGGGCGGGGGATCATGTGGACAAAGGGCAAAAGCGTGGGCGTAGGAGGTGGCTGCGGGGGGGGGGGGGGTCTTAGTTAAGGTGGCGGAAGGGGATGCTGCACAAAGGAGGGTGGTTTGAGTGAAGCGGAGCAACACAGTGTGTGGGTCAAGCGGGAGGGGTGGTATGTGAGAGGCGTGTGATATGTTGTGGTCTGGTCTGGAATATAGTACCTGCCTGCAGGCAACGCACCACTGATTCATAAAATTTCTTCAATGTCCAGATGGTCGCTCCTGGGTGATTAGGTTTTTTGTTAAGGAGTGCGTCAAGAATCGCTTACCGATCAGCCGCATGGTCTTATGGTTCCCGTGCCTGTGCGTCTGCCGCACCCTGTCATGGCACAAACCCATGTTCATTTGCTGCCACGCATCGGACCACACGGGGTCGTCGGGCCGCATCGCCTTGGTCCTCAGGTTTTCCGAGTACAAGTGTGGGAAGCCCGTGACGGGGCAGAACATGGATGACCCGAGCCCATTGCCGCAGTCCGAGCACTCCATCCAAACGTCCCCAGTCACTGGATCCCGCAGTGGCTGGCACCACGTGTCGTCACTCCTGCGCCGGTGCGTTGGGTACTCTTTGGGGGTGTTCACGACAGGAATGGGGCCAGAGTCTGTGCTGTGGTCAAGAATGCTGCTGTGCATGTTGGAGCTGTTGCGCACCGCCGGAAGCGAGCCCCGATGCTCCCTCAATTGCCTGTGAATGTGAGTGCAGTGGTAGGGGGGGCTGAATGAGGGGCATTTGCAGAGGGCATGCACCGGGCTCTCGAGTAGGACTGCGTTTACGGGTGAGCAGTGGCAGATGGAATGCATAGCATGGACTGGGCGCTGAAGGTGAGCAGAGGGCACGCGGAAGTTGCAGATGGAGCACAGGGTGGACAGCTGCAGAGGGCATGCGTAGATATACACGAGAACCTTGGTGAGGATGCTGAGGGAAAGCATAGGCATGCAGGTGGCGTGCGCAGCTAGGTGCAGTGCATGACCCCGCCACAATGCACTTGAGCTGTGCAACTCAATGCAGCCCAGAATCTGTGAGGAATCGCGGCTATTCTGTCCAGTCCACGAGCACTGCACCGTGCAGACACGGGATGCTTGGTGCGGCTGCAAGTGCCCGCGAAGTGCAGCAGAGAGCAGCAGATCAATGCACTGAGAGGACCAAACGTCACCCGAGCGACACCAATATCGCCAATGTTTGGTCACTGAGGCACGAATTTGCAACAGCAGTGGTGCTAGTACAGGGCGGATGCAGCGGCGGTGTGCATGTTTATCCCCACCCTCACTTCCCGTTTCCTCCCCACCCTCATTCTCAGCCTGAAGGTCACTGGCACGGGGAGAGGGAGAGGGAGAGGGAGACTGCATATTGCAGAGAAAATAGAAAAGAGGGAGAGGGTACGTGTGGGGGCGGGCGGGAGGGAAAGGTGTCGAAAAATGGGGGGCGCGCACGATGGAGAGTGGGATGGATAGAGAGGCTCATCCTCTACACACCCCATCTTGCCGCTATCTCAATCGGACGCTGTAGCCCTTACCTATCCTCCATTCCTTCCATGCAAGTGTGGTCACTGCGTGGTCCGCAAGTTTTCAACATAAATTCTACCGAATTCACAGAGAACTTCTCAGCACCACATACCAGGCCTCCGGTTTCGCCAGCACTGGTTTTGGTGCAATCGTGATTGTAAGCTGCTTCAGATGAGGGCACATGGCCGCCAAATCACGCATGAACGCCGTGGCTAACATGGTCTCACCCACCTTCTCCGGCAGCCCCAGCACTGCCACCTCCAGCAGCTCCTTGAATTCCAGCAAATTGGACAACCCCTTGACCGACAGCCGCAATGCTGGCGCCCCGCTCAGTCGCAGCCTCTGCGGATCGCAACCACGGAATCCCTGCACGCAACCTCAACTGGTTCGGGCGAGGACTGACTTTCAACGAACCCGTGAATGAGTGCCCGTGATTTGAGTGTTCTGCTCGCACACTGCTCTGCCGCCGTTGTTCACATGATCATGTCAGTATTCAATGCTGCCTCGCAAGAACTCACTCTCTCGTGATTGTTGCTTGTGCTTTGCTGCCTGCCTGACTTCGGTGTCTCACAGTGCACACTGTGTGCGGGTGTGGCAAATGTGGGCAGAGGGGTGGGTATGGGTGTGTCTGCATGTGAGTGCAAATATGGCCTCATCATGCAGCCGACGCCTTTGGGGTCCTGTTAGAGGGTGCTCCATGCGTGTACCACCAGGGCAGGGACACGCAGAGAGGTACATACAGAGTAGCCAAACCCCCAACACAACTAGAAAGATGTGCATGTTTTGACTGACGTCTGCTTACTTCCTCATGATCTGATTTGGTGCTGTTTTTTTTTTGCTCAAAGCAGGGCTGGGCTGATGGGATTGGTCGGTGCCAATACTTACAATGCGAAGCTATGAAAGACTAGCAGTAGTTAGAGCACTCGCAACAGGCATACAGCAACAACACAATCGTAGGCTCTTCATCACACCCTCAAAGCACAGCTTGAGCACATCTTGTGATTTTGACCTCGCACCACAAATGTCCTTTATTGTTTATATTCCTCATGTTTTCCTTTGGCTTGCCACCCTTGAACCCTGGCTGAACTTGGCCGGGATACCAGCATTTCTGGTTGGCACCATGGAGCAACCCAGTCACTTTGGACCATTGAAATGCCCAAAACGGATGCATGCTAATGAAAAACAGTCAGAGAACAAACGAATGAGATGCAGCTTGGGGATGGGGCTGGAATGCAGTGCAACTTCCTCTTGCGGGCTGTCTTGGCTTGTTTTGGTTTGATTGCGGGGTGCTTCTGGCCTGCCCCTGCCGCACCTCCTCTACGCGCCGGTGCTCCCGCTGCCAGGGCTCCTGGAAAACAGGAGGCTGGCATACACTACTGGAGAAGACCTCATCAGGGCTCGTGCCAAACCGTCCCGTTGGGGCCCAACAGCAGAAAGAGAGGGAGAGGCAAGGGTGGGTGCTTCCGGTGTGCCAGAGGTGTACCGCAGGCACGCTACAGGCACCGCGGGGCAGAAGAAACCTCCCTGTAACACAGTCCCCCCAACCGGTTCTGCTTGACAATAATTTTAGTCCTATATTGTTGTTACAAGAATTCATGGGGCCACATGCAAATGAGTCCAGTTATTGTGGTGCATACGGGAGCTGTATGATGTTCTTCTTCAGCCCCCCCACGTATGCTGACGAGGTTTACACGTTGCTGTTGCCCATTGATCAACTTGGGCAGTATTGTTGGGTGGGTGGCTTAGCATTGGTGATTGTAGCAACACTCATATCTTGAGGGCATTGGCTGTTCAAGGATGGTAAGTGGTCTTGTTGGATGGTGGCTTTCCAAGCCGGCAAAATGGTGGCATCACAATTCCGAAGCCCAAGAACAAAGGCAATCTCCAACGATGGGCAACCAAATATAACGATGGACATGGGTCTATTTCAGGACACGCCGAGGATCCTTTGCACAACTTGTAAAGGATCCACACTACTACTACAGGTATGTTGGTCTTGCGGCGCGCTGCAGGTGCTGCAGGTGCCAAAATGAGAGCACCCCCCAAAAGGAGAGGGAGAGGCGGAAGGCACATTGCAGTGCAACCTGACGCATTGTGTGTATTTTGTTTTTTTGGGGGGGTCCCACCCAGACCTAGCTTGGGACAAGGGAGCAAGGAAAACCAGGGGTACCTGCAGCACACCCCTCCCCCCCGTGGATATCCCAGGGTAAACCCAGTGGTCGGCCTCGGCCTTGGCCATGTGGTCGGCCTCGGCCAATCTCACATGGGCACAGACCTCCAACGACTTATGGACCCCGTTCCCCACGAGATGGTCCATCGCGGAATCCATGTCCATGTCCGTTTCTCGGAGGTCCAGTTCCTGTAGGCCTTGGCAATACTGCCCCACGTACTCACAGGCCTTGGCCGTCACGGACTTGCAGCCGCGCAGATTGACCACCGGGAGGTTGCGGGGCCCAGCGGCAAGCATGGCCTGCAAGTGCTGATCCCCAAGGCTGGAGTAGCTGAGGTCGAGCTTGACGGTCTTGGAGGTCAGCATGCGGGCCAACATGGACAATGTGTAGAGCCCGGGATGCGAGTAGGGGTGTGTGAAGGAGAGCGAGCTGCTGGCAGACCAAAGGGACGTGTCCTGCGATGGCAGACAAAGCTAGAAATCGGCCACCGGCAGCACAGGGTGCCTCGTGCTGCATGAAGTGGATATGGATGCGGGGTGTACTCTGGGCGCAGCAGCGTCATCCCTCCTGCCTAGGGTTCGTGATTCCACTCCACACAGGGGAGAAAGCAAGAGGAGTGAAAGATAGCGAAGGAGTGGATGGAGTGGAAGGGTGGGACATCCTGTGAGGGGTGGTTCTGGTGCGCCTCAACCACATGTGCACCCTGGTGCATACCCACAGCACTTGCTCCACCAACACACGGGGATGGTCAGGAAGTGGAATGCGCTGCATATTGGCATGAGGTGCATTGTGCTAATAAAGACGTGGCAGTGGGACAGAGCTCGAGAGAAATCTCGTTAGGGAATACTTCTCATCCCCTCACAATTGCCTTCTGTGGGTTTTGATACTTGAACAACAACATCAATGCCATGGGCAGTCAAACAGCCATCAAAATTCCTTCAAATGTGTTTAACAAGTTGCGTGCTATGAGCCACAACCTCACAGAATGGATCGTCTGTGTGGGGTGCCGTGCAGTAGTCTGTGGAGAACATGCAACCCTCGTTTTGATGTGTGTTCGTGCCCGTGCAGCGGTCTGTGGGGAACATGCAACAGGCACATATAGGCAGAGAACCTCAGGTGCTCTGGGATTCTTCTCTGCACTTGTGATGATCACAAAAACTGGGGTGCGAGCGTATGCGAGCCATAAAAGATATATGCAGTCACAGCGCTGTGCGCTGGCACTAAAACGAAAATAAGTTGCTCACCCCCGCACGCAGGCCCCATGTATAGGCGGGTTGCAGACAGCTGCAAAAATGAAGGTGAATGGGTTGCTTGCAAAGGCCCAGTCCCGTTGGTGGCGCTCACAGTGATGCACTGCCTCATCCCGTAACCAGAAGTCATGGAGGCGACTCAGGCTGTCCGCGGGTTTGAAGGCGGACAGCACCGGAAAGCAAGCTAGATCAATGTTGGCCCAGGCTGTGACCCAGAAAATACGGCGCAATATGCGCTGCTGCACGGTGTAGCTCGTTAGCGCTAGTGCGTGCATTGTAAGACATTGTGCACGCGCCGTGTCGTTGTTGAAGGCAATATTTACAGCCGTGTGGTGGCAATACGCAGCAACACGCAGCACAACGTAGCCGGCAAAGAGCCCGGCTTGCTGCAGGGTTGTAACCCACACAGGACACATTTCCTGCCGGTACAACCCGGGCCTCCCCACCACCCCCACCCGCAATTGCCCCCCACAGGGGCCCTGTGTGCAGGCAGTTGCGCGTGCAGTTTGTGGGAGGGGAAGAAGAACAGGAGGGAGGTCGTTGTGGCCCATGCTAGGGCGCAGCCAAAGACCTCGGAGGGGGCGCGCATGTTGTTGTGTGCCCTTGCAAGGAAAGGCAAGGCGGCGCCGACAGAACACGCGAGCCACTGCAGGCAACCTAGCAACCGCGCCATGTCCTTGGGGTGCAGCATGCCACGCCCCACAACCAGGAGCTACATGCACAACATCGCCGCTAGCATGGGGGCGTTGTCGACGTTGCCTATGCCGCGGGACCGCGAGTCAAGCGATTTGTCCGAGAAGGATATGCAGGTCACGGGCTCCATAACTGACGTGTCGCTAATTATGAACCTTGCCCTAACCAAAGCGCCGGCAAGCGCGCGTGTGGCCCACGTGGTACTCTGATTGGGGGAGGCAATCCGGATGTCGTCGAGATAGACATCCTAGTCAACATCCCAGTGCCTGGGGTCGGGGCGCACAATATCCAAATCCAATATGTCGTGGCCGGCATGTCTCTCCACGAGGGGGCCGCGGAGTCGGAGATGGCCACTGTTGGCAACGGCACAGACTTGTCGAATACCTAGCCTTGAGGTGCCTCCATGTACGGGCGCAAGACGGAGAGGGCGTGCTAGCCACCCTAGGCGAGGAGTGCCGCCGGCATTACCCCCATGCGCTTGAGCTGCGCCGCCCCGTAGCACCGCCGGGGATGCCACCGGAGGAGCGTGCAGGCGGAGCCCGTGCGTTGCGCCATCTCCTTGATGAGGTCGTGCATGTGTTGCTTGGTGGTGAGCCAGGCTGGCCTATGTGGGTGGTAGCCGTGGCGCGCGCGCAATAGTTGAAGAAAGTCAGCCCACATGGTTGGACACCCTGCATCATTTTGCGCAGCGCCCGCGACAACCCTTAGCGCCTGTCCAGACTACCTTGTCAACGTTGTAGAACGCCGTGAACACCTCCTTCGCCCGGAGCCCGTAGCCCATGGACAGCGCCAAGAGGGCCACGAGCTCCCACTCCTTGAGCGTGGAGGCCAACCGGCACAGCCCTCGCAGCATTTACATTGTTCCCCAAAACTTAGGAGCCGTGTGCCCGCTACTCTTGGGACTTGGAGTCCGCCTCTGAGATGATGGAGGGGACCTATTGCAGCTGCTCCAGAAAATGGACCACCGCGAGTACCTGTTTGAGCCCGCCGTTGCTGTTGGTGCTCCACACGATGTGCACCAAGTACGCATTGAGGGCGGCGCTCGCCGTCCCCCGGCCGCATGCGCGTGAACCTTGCCAGCCGGCGTAGCTAGGCCAGGTAAGCTCGCTGGGTGTCCTCGGCGAAGCAGCAAAAGGCCGCTGCGGCATACGTGGAGGCGTAGCCGAGGGAAGCCTCCTTGTAATGTCTTCACACAACCGTGACCAGGCTATAGGGCTCATGTCGCGCCCCAGCGCCGTCGGCGTCGCGCCCATCGTCGGCACCGGTAGTGCAGCACATGACAACGTCTGTGTCGTTCCCATCGTCGTCTTCGCGTGCGTGCGGGGTGGGTTGCCAGCATGGCTAGCCCCGTGCAGCCCCAAACGTCCCAAGGGGCCGGCCCTCCTCCCGTCTTTTGCACTTCGAGGATTGGCAGCGGCACTGGTATGCCGAGCCCTACCACTACCAATGGCACTTCCCGCAGCTCCGCCATGGCGTCTTCGAGGCATGTGCACAGTTTACGAGGTCGCAACAGGATTTGCTCAATAAGTGTGGCTCGCCCTTTAAACACACGGATACGAAGCCGCACACCCCAAACGTTGTCTTGGTCAACTCGAAGATGCGGGTGTAATTTTTGGTGCCAGTTGCGCTTGAACCTCACAGCCCTGTGACCTCTAGCTGATGACCACGACCTGCAAGCCATTTCCTAGGAGGCATCTAATGACGACCACGAGCGCAGCAAAACACCGAAGTGCCCCTTGTTGCTTGAGTGCATGTAAGTGCTCCGTGCTTCATGTTTCTTGCGTTTCTACATCTTCTTTTTAAGCTGCTTGTGCCGCTCCTTGAGGCACAACTTCGCGACGTCCTCTAGAGCCACCAAGACGTCCAAGAGTTCCGACATGACCTCCTAGGCTGAGATCTCTTGCGGAGGCTAGTGGAACTCTGACGGCCAATCGTCCTCCGACGACCCCTGCCAAAGGCCTCGTTGAACCCCTCCAATAACCTACAGAGCTTTTGGGCCCATCAGGAGGACGGGCCACGCTTGCACACGGCCGGCGCATTGGCTTGCGTGAGCGCATAGGGTTTGGGGATCTCCGTGTCCGCGCCGACATCCGCAACGGTCGGGGAACCGCCAGAGTGCCCCTAAAGGTCAACGATCATCAGATCCGCGGGGATCGCTCCAGCGCGCACGGTGCAGTGCTCACAAGACGGTATATGATAGTGCTGCGGAATGTCAACGATGGCAAAAGCGGCTTGTGACTCCTCGGGGGCTAGGTCGAAGCGGTTAACTTCGATCCCCCAAAACGAGTGAGGTGCCAGAGAGGAAGATGTTGCAATAGTAGACGAAATTGGAGTTCACGGTGGAGATGCCCAAGAGAGGTCGAAATAGAACCGAGCAGCGTGATGTCGACAGCCTGGAGGACCGCGTGCAATGCAGGTACCGGACGTTTAGCACAGCCAACGTTGACTCGAGCGGCAGCTCCTCAATGAGCCGCGGCTGCTCGAACAAGGCACACCACGGGGCATCCCGTCGCTCTACTTCCTCGGCACATAAGCTTTCCCGGCTCTACTTCCTCGGCACATAAGCTTTCCCGGTCCCAGGCGTCTTCGGCACGCCATTTGGAATTACGCCCGCCATGCTTGCCGCCACCACGTGGTGGCCCCAGTCTGAATGCGGATCCGCTACGCGTAGAGCGTAGTAGGCCGCCAACGTCTCGACCCGTCGTCTCGGCACGCAGGTGCGTGAGCCCCGCTGTAACCACCGCCGCCGCCGCTGGGGGCAGCGCAAGATCCGCGCGAAATAGCTGTGTTGCTGGCGCCCCACTAGCACCCGCTTGGTCACGGTTGGCAGTCGTGTAATTTAGGGCCATGGAAGACATGTGAAACATGCCACAAAAATTCTCATCTACAGGCACCATCATGCACGCTTGCTTCCCTTGTTTCAACACGCGGGAACAAACTTTGGGCAGAACTACTATTCCTTCGGAACTCTCCGTCCAGGAGCCCACGGCCATCTAGATTCTGCTTTTTAGCTTACACCAAAGGGAGGCTAGAACAATTAAATCATCCGCTTTGACCAAGACCCGCCAGCACCCCCCTCCCCCCTCCCCCCTCGTCGCCCTCAAAGGACAAGCCCAAGCAGCAACACCGACGGAAGGCCTGTGGGCTGGTTGGCAACGGGATCGACTAGGCGGGCTTGGCGCACCTGCGGACTGTTAGGTATGCAAGGTGGCCAATGGACGGGCCAATTCATAGCATACATGGAGCAGCCTAGCGCTGCGAAGCAACTACAAGAGTGAAGAGGCTCAACACGGCCAATGCATTGCAAACATGCATAGGGCCCTAAAGGATGCGGCAACACAGGTTCCTTAAGCGAAAATAGAACCAAACGAAACTGTCATATGTAGGAACCCACACAAGGACCTCCATCGTAACAATGGTCGGAGCCACGGTTGCCATGGTGGTCAATGGAGGCCCAAAGAGTGCAACTAGGTTGGGCGGATGGTTGTGGGCTCGGGGGGGTGGGGGGCGTGAGGGGCACAGGGAGAGCTGAAGGTGTCACTCAACAACTCAACCACAAGGGGTAATTGTGGTTGCCGAGGCCTTAGGACTTCTGTGGGTGGTTTTCCCACCTCTGTTACAGTTGTGCCCAATGCAAATTCAAAAGGTATTGTGATAGAACGTATTTGATATCGTCTGGATGATTGTCTACACTTTGTGTGGCCCCCAAAACTTGTACTTTCACTGGTAAATTCACTAGCCGTTGAGACTAAAAATGTTTGACTTTGCCCCCCTTCATTGTCTCGGGTCTGTGTATCCCCAAGAGCACATACTGTTAGTCGCACATTCACCAACGATTGAGATCCAAAGTGTGTGTTTGTGTCCAAGTGCATTGTCTAGGGTTGGTGTGGCCAACAAAATTTGTACTTTCACTAGCATATTTAGGACCAATTAAGAGTGAAAGTGTTTTTTGAGAGAGTAGCAGATTGCAACCAAGATGCTCGGGCCTGGCATTGTTCACTATGCACCCTTGCGTGGTCCCTTCGCCACGGGCTCCCCCGAAACTCACCACTTTAGCTTGATAGCTTGCCTCACAGTCTTTGCCGAGGGCTTCGCCATCGGCGTGAGCTCGCCCTGCCTATCACCCCCCCTTCCCGTGTCAGGCTAAGGGAAAGCGGGCTGGCCAAGTCAGCTGTGGCATCACAAAAATTTGATCACCTCTCCGGCAGATTTCAAAAACAATGCAGGCCTCTTGCCATGGCCCACCAAATACTCCTGCACCATTGACACCTCAACAATACTATTGGGGGGGAGCACCGGACCCGTGGAGTACTAGAGCACCCCTCAATGGATGGTAGACTCAATCCGCCATCATTGATTGTGTACGGAAAAGGGGGCATTGCAGCCCAGGCCAACATTGGGTTGTAGTAATTTTTCCCTGCATCATGAACACAACGGGTCATCTCCTGCATGTTGTGTCAGTGCCACCTGCCAAGAGCCATTGAGCGAGTCCCTGCAACCCCCCGCCCCCACCTTCAATGTGTTTGTATACAAGGTACTACAAACACCAAGGATGATCGCCATTAAGAGGATGGGGTTTGTGACCATACGGTGTGCCACTTTGCACGTGGGTTGAAGGTGTACCCCACAAACGCCGTCCCAGCCCCATAGACACGACTTTTTTACAATGAAGCTTTCCTGCGCAATAGCGCTGGATGTCTGAGCCCTCCCCTTGGAGCGAGTGGAGCAATTATTCGAAGTCACGGGTGCTCGTCCAATCTAGAATAAACATGGCCAGCTTTGGTGTTTCGGCGCCCGGTAGTTCCCAAACCACCCCTACAAGCACACGTCCTTCATTCCGGCGAGCTGCTTGTATGCCTCCTCCGCCGCCTTCTTCATGTTCTCGCCCTCACGTTGGGCTGTGTCCTTTGATGAGGCACTCTTCTTGAGCGAGGATATCCTCTCCACAATGCACTTCTCCTCGTCCTCTCACACCGACGTGGCCTCATCCCGCGTCACAGTGGCGTGCTTCCTCAATGCTAGGGCATGGGTCGTGATCTTGTTGCCCATAGGCTGGTACAGAGTGTCGTCTCGGATCCTCAACCCTCTCTCCCGTTGTAGTACACCATCCTTTTGCGCCTCATTTGGCAGTAGCACGCCTACACTCTCTAGGGAGGCGGTTCCAAACGCAATGTGCACCGGCTTCTTCACGCGCTGCGGCCGCGGCTGGCCTTGTTGTTGGAGTCCCAGCCCATCCCCTTTGCCGCTTCAATGTCAGCGCCTGTGTGTGTGCTTGGGCTTGGGCATTAGGTATTGCTAAATGCAACTCAGGGAGATTTGCATTCTAAATGAAGCATACGGATTGGATTGCATTAAATGATGCTCTGCGCAGGGGGGGTTGGAAAAAATTCGCGCGAATTTTTGTGTACCGCCTGCCCTTCCAGGGGTACCCCCGAACAAAAAGCTGGCACCCCATGTAGGAATTGTTCTTCGCCAAGAGGAATTGTCTTGCTTTGTGCTACTTGAACTTGCATGCCACCTTCACTTTGCCACATTGTATGACATTGGATCAAGGACTACTATTGAGATAAAAGTAATTGGTTTTTTTTTGCATGGCGCCAACGCCGCCTTCTTGTTTTTGTTAATTCTTTTTCATCAAGCCCTTAGTGCCTTTGAGCTCCAGATATCGCAAGACCGGCCGCTATATGAATGTCGTTTGTTGCGAAGTGAAGATGCTGCATTCCGAGCAAACCCCTGGCCCAAGTGCAGCGCCAAATTCTTTTAGGGGCGAAAGTGGTGCCGCGTTCTTCCTTTCTTTCTTGTTTCTCTTTCCCACGCTTTGTTGCAATCCCCCTTGAGTTGGGGTTAGGGACTCTCAATCCAGGTGTTGTTGGTAGGATAAGGGGCTACCGTTGGGGGGATCAAGAGGAACGATGTGTGTGCGATGCAGCGATAAACACGCGTTTGCATTGTTTTTTTTTTGTCGATAGAAATAACTGGGTGGACTGTAGGCTTGGACTTAAGGGCACAAAGACCCCGGGCCCGTTCCGGGCGCAGTGCAGCGCCCAACCATGGCCTATTCTCGGCAGAAAAGAGTCCCTAGATAAGGCAATACACCCTGTCTTGAGCAAGAAACCAACCAGCGGCACTGAAGGACAAGGGTAATTGATACCCATTCTGGCCGTTGTACAGGTTAACACAAATACCACCCATATCGGCTGAAATATGCATGGTTACCTTGAAAAATACCCGCCTCGCACCTTCCAAACGCAATCTCATGGAGGACACTTGAGGAAATTTCAGTTTTTTAGGGTCCCTAAAAAATTTTGCGCGAATTTTTCTCGTCGCCCCCCCCCCCCCCCGCCCCTTGGGGGAACCCAAGAAAAAAGACTGGCACCCCATGTAGGAAATTTTTTTTGGGAAGAGGAATTTTTTTACTGTGTGCTACTTGAACTTGCATGTCACCTTCACTTGGCCACATTGTATGACATTGGCACATGAAGTACTACTGAGATAAAAGCAAATGGGTGTTTCTTTGCATGGTGCCCACGGCACGCCCCTTTATTTGTTAATTCTTTTTCATTAAGCCGTCAGTGCCTTTGAGCGCCAGATATCGCAAGATGAGGCGCTATACAAATGTCGTTTGTGGGGAAGTGCTTTCTAGCGAAGATTAGCAAGACGGGCCACTATACTAACGTCGTTTGTTACGAAGTAAAGATCTTGTATTCCGAGCAAACCCCGGCCCAATTGCAGCGCCAAATTCTGTCAGGGGTGAACGCGGTGCCGCCTTCTTTCTTTCATTCTTGTTTCTTTTTCCCACGCTTCGTTGGATTGCCCGTTGAGTTGGGGTTAGGGACTCTCAATTCAGGTATTGTTCATGAGACATGGGGCTACGGTTGGGGGCGTCACGAGGAACGATTTGCTTGCGGTGCAGCAATAAACACGCGGTTGGTTATGTGTGTTTTGTAGTAAGATAGAACCAGGGTACATTGGAGCCTTGGGCAACTTGCACAACGGCCAAAATGGATATCAATCACCCTTGTCCTTCAATGCTGCTCGTTCGGTTTCTTGCCCCCGATAGGGTGTATTGCCTCATCTAGGGATTCTTTCCTGCCGAGAAGAGGCCGTAGTGGGGCGTTGTACTGCGGCCGGAGGAGACCCGGGGTCCTTGTGCCCTTACACACAAATACCACCCATATCGGCCGAAATAACGATGGTTACTTTGAAAAATACCCTCCTTGTACCGTCCAAACCCTAAGACGTGGGGTAGTGTTAAGGAATATCGTGGTTTTGGGGTCGAGAAAAATTTTCGCGCGAATTTTTCTTCGCCCCCCCTCCCGCCCTCGGCGGTACCCCCGAAAAAAAATGTACGCCGGTAGGAGGATTTTTTTGTACCCCCCTTAACCTAATCCTCCAGGCCAATTGGTTCAAGGTCATAAACCACGGGCTGTAACGGGTCATGGACAAGGACAAGTACCGCGGCCACGTCCCCAGCAAGACCCTATCGCGCCCTAGTGCCCTCTGCGTGAAGTGCGAGACGGGCACGCAACGCAACCACTTGAACGCGGTGCGAGACGTCCTTGTGGAGTGGGAGAGGACGCCGTCTCTGCAGCTGTGGTAGGCGCTCGCGACCCCGAAGTAGAACGAGGACACGCGAGTGCGCGTATGCCCCTCTCCCGCATGCCATAGGGGCCCATAGGGCCAGAAAACTGTGTGGGGTTATCCCCCTGGACCTGTTGCGGCAACGTTCGAGAAATTTGATATGGGTGCGTTCCAGTGTGTAGCAGTAAAAGCTGCAAAAACGTCGCTGGAACTTCGCCGGAACAAGTGACTAAAACGTCGCCGGGAGACATTTTTTTACTTTCCTCTCTATAGGTGGAGGATGTCCAAAGTAATCACGCCGACCTGCGGGGGCTGCGCCTCATCAATGGTTGCGCTGCTGCAGCGGCTGCACCTGGAGCCAATTTCACCAGTACAGGTGCTGACGGCCCTGGCCAACCATGTAGCCGGCTGTAGTAGCGTCATGGAGACGCAAGTGGAGGGCTGGGGCAGCATTGACGACGTGCCTCCTGCCCCCGCTCAGCGCCAGCAACTCACAAGGGCGCCCCCCCCCCCCCCGCCCCCCACCCTCGTCACAACACCTGTCCTTCGGCCCGAAATAGACCCCGATCCCCAAGCCAAAACAAACCCAGGCCGCCAAAACAAAACAAACCCCAAGCAAATACCTAAAGCCCCTTCGCAACGCCCCACGAAAAACGAGGAAGAGGCTTGCGGGCGAATCCTGCTCGGAGCCCTCCTCGGAGTCCTCAACAGACTCCTCCTCCTCCTCCTCCTCCTCCTCCCTTACCCCCAACTCGTCCGTCTGGTTGGCGGATTCGCCTGTGCGAGACAAGAAGACCGCCGCGCACCCCAAAGAGAAGACCCCCTCACAACCCCAAGAAGTCCCCCAAGCCCAGCCCAAAGGCACCCTCCACCTGCCCCATCCCCGCATCCCCAATGGCGGACATGCCAAGGGATGCCCTCCCTGCCCAAACCTAAGCCGAAGCCCAAGGCAAGGGGGGCGGGGGGATGTAAGCCACTGGAACATGCCGGAACAAGTTACCGGAACACCACCAGAACACGCAAGCGGCACAAAAAGCAAATTGTTGATAAAGGGGAAGTGAAACATACACGGTAGCTTAGGGTGCCAACAAGGGCACATTGGGTTAGTCTCTTTGTACGTCCCTCGGCTACTTCTCTTGCGTGGGCGGCGGGGCGCACGGCGCCCCGGAACTTACTTCCCCTTCGTCTTCACCAACCACCACCCCGTCCCCCACCACCCCTTCACCCTCCACCCCGGCGACCTCCACCCCTATGCCCTCATCCCGGTTGGCCCCCGGTGCACCCTCCCATGCCCGTGGCCCGTCCCCTTGGTCTCCCCATCCCCATCCCCATCCCCGTCCCCGTCCCCGTCCCCGTCCTCGGTGTCGGCGTCCTCGTCGTCGTCACCCACCCTCTCTTCAGCCGCCTTCTTTTGCTTCCTCTTCTTGTCGAAGAACTTCTTGGCCTGCCTTCGGGTCCGCCACACCGTGGCCTTTGGCACACCAAAAAGTTCCTCGTCCCCCAAGAACCTCACCCACATTTCCCCTTTGGTGGGGGTCCACCCGAGGCAAGGGCCTTCTTGCCATGCTCGATCGCCCACACCCCCTTGTCGCCAAACACGACATAAAAATTTTCCACCGCCTTGTGTGTTCCCGCAAAAGCTGTTGTTGAATTGGGGTATTTTTCGCACGACAACACAAAATACGACAACTCCGAAAGTACCAGCAGGGTGCCCCTAGGCTAGCAAACAACATTTTTTCCTACCATGAACGGGTGTGCTTGGTTGGGGGGTAAATCAACTTCGAACTTTTGTTTGTTCTCGCCATTTTTGTTTGAACACTGGAACCATTTGGCCGGAACAACATTTGCGTTCAAGCGCGTGCCAAGGGTGTGCATAGCGCCTATTCTACACGCCGGTTTGGCAGTTTGTACATCTTCCGCAGTGTTGCTACGGAATACAGGAACCAACCGTTGAAAAGGCACCTCAAAAACTCGATGTGCAGTTGGTGCCGTCGGCGTCAAGGCATCACCCGTCTCAGAATGAGACATGTGGTGCACACCAACGCCTTGAATGTCGCTTTGCAATTGTATGAGGCGCGACAAGGGCGTGGTGAGGCCATTGTTGAGCGACGCAAGCGTGTCACATGACGTTGAGACTAACAATACGATGGGAGAATAAGATTGAGTGTGCACAAGCCGGCGTTGCATATTTTGTACGGGCAGGAAGCGTGATAGGAAAGGTCTAGGAAAGGGGGTGTGTGGCTAGGAAAGGGGGTTCCTGGGGGGGCTCTTGGCCCAAACAGCATATACAAAAACACCCCATAATTGACGAACACCAACCCGGCACCCAACATCATCCAAAGTAGGCCCTTTGAAAGTGCGGTGTTTGCATTCAAAGTGCTTGGGTGCGATCACAAGGTGTAGGAGTAGAAACCGCCTTGGAAGGGGGGGGGGTTCCTAGACCATCCCTCCTTGGTAGCACCCCAAAGTAGACATTGATAAAAAACAGTGCGCTCGGAAGAAGACCTAGCTGGAGAAGATGTTGAGGAATATGGGGCAGCATTGGCAGATATGGGCACGGAATTTGGCGGCGGCGGTGTCTCTCTCGAGCCCTTGCCAACATTAAGCTTTGCCACCTTGCCACCAGACACGTCAACAACCGCGTTCAACACTGGTCTCACAAGCAGTCTGCTATGTGCTTCGGCATCTTCTCAAGCACTGACACACAGACCTGCCTTCAACAGCGCCTGGAACGGTGGCCACGGCGTGGACTCACTGCACTCCCGACTCCCTTGCCATGCACCAAAATTCGCCGGACGTTGACTAAACTTCTTCGGGATGCGAGCCACTTCAATCTTAGTGCCTGTGTGCACAGGAGCCATAGAGGAGAGCACGTTGCAACAGGATCCAGAGATCCAGCAAGTCACAGTGATTCGGCATAACCTAAATTTGCATCCCTTGGGATCCTCGGCTATGCAGAGCTCAGCACTCTCAAATCGGTAATATGACGGCTGAAATTGGTCAATGTGCTAGATCTTGGCTCTGCAGAGCCCAACATGACCAAAATGGTGCATTACCGGGTGTCTAGGGGGGGGGGGGTCCTTGGACATCATTAGGCAACGTTGCACCAGTCAACGGGAGTGAAGTTGCGGAGTTCCATCAGGCACAACGTCTGTGTATATCCAATCAATTGGCATCCCATGGGATCTTGGGCTCTCCACAACCCAGTATTGTCAAATTGGTAATATGACAGCTGAAATTGGTCAATGTGCTTGATCTGGGCTCCACGGAGCCCTGCATGCACAAAACGGAGAATTAGGGGGTGTCGGGGGGGGGGGTCATTTGACATCATTCGACAAGGTTGAATGACTGAACATCGGTGAATAGCGGAACTTCCGATGGGCACAGTGTCTCTATAGATCCAATGAATTTGCACCCCATGGGAACCTGGCCTCTACAGAGCCCAGTACTCTCCAATTGGCAATATGACGGCTAAAACTGGTCAATGTGGGGTGTGTTTCGGGAACCTCACTTCACGTGTCCATTTTGCTAGGACCCCCCATAGTGACCCCGGGGCAAGTGAGGGGTGATTTTTTGGTGCTTTAGGTGAAAAAAGGTGCGACCTTTTTGAATTGGGTCCAAACTGCCCGATATGGTGTTTTGGCGGTGGGGGGGGTCCCAGGGGACCGGGAAGTCACTTTCGGGCCGCATGGACCTATTAAGTCCTACTTTACGATGACTTTACGGTGGCACCTTCAGGTCTGAAACCCACCTACTGGTTATTGGGGATTCCCGGTCCCATTCAACCTCCCACCATACCTTGCAAATGAAGTGCAACACTTGCGGCCAACCATTGCTACGGTGTCACATGCGCGTTCTTTTGGTTTTTTGGACCTCTCGACCTTGTTTGGCATCGAAGATTGCCAAACCGAGGTCGAGAGCATGCATATTTACAACGCATTTCAACCCGCGTCGGTTCAACAATGGACGTCACACTGACCACCCTTTGAAACGATTTCGAAATTCCACCTTAAACGCAGAGTTTCGGAACTCGGTGGGTATGCTACTAAACAAATGAATGAAGCGATAGCGCTCCACATAAAACCCGCTGTGGGCAACTCCCCAATGTACCCACACCGTGGGTTTCCATCTAGGCATCTCCCAAACCTGTCCGAGCCGTGCAGCAGCAGCCTTACCCTCCTCCACTTGGGCATCGGTTAGCCACGCCTTGTAGTGCCACGGCGTTTCTAACTTTGCAACACGTGCCATCATCGCATGTAGGACGGTGTACATACTCGTGACGCCCTTGAACTCTTATTTGTGGGTAGAGCTCACGGATGAGGTCTACCACACGTTGTTGCCATATGGGTTTTATTACGAAAAAATGCGAGGATGTGATGTGAAACTGAGCATCCTTCATTTGCCGCATGGCAATGCGACTTGAAATTGGGATTCAGGCAACCTCTTAGGTGAATTCTGCCGAAAATTCCTTGAGACGTCCCACACATCCCCTGCCCTGCCCATCGGCTACCCACTCAGATACATTCGGGCTAAGGCGTTTGCGGACAGCATTACACATACGCGCCAACGTATGAACGTAATCACCAGCACGGCGATCTGAGGGCAGACATCGTAAAAACGCCCCCCACTATGGTGTGGGCGCTACTGCATTGGTGTGTGGTGATGACGAAGCATCATCACAACACCAACACTTCTTGCTAGGTGCATGATTCATGGAGGCCATCCCTTTACCGTCCCCTATTATGTGGCACCTAAACCGTGCCACTCCATGTCCCGGTACGAGGATGTCTAGGGCCGACTCCACCGCTTGGTGCTGAGCATTGAGGGAGGCGGTGTCGTCGATTGCTCGGACGGGGTGTGTGTCGTCGCCCCCATCCATTACCCACCATGTTGCCCAAAGATGTGGCTGGCTCGCCGCCGCAGGGCCCCCTTTCCAACACCCCACGTAGACATCACACTGCGTGGCACTGGTGCACCATAGTGGTGTGCCATCAGGGCACAAGACCACTGAGATCTCCCCACACGATGGCATCCCGAACTCCCCGGTGGCCTGTGCCATTTCCAAGCACGACGTAACCACACCCCGCAGGGTGGCCGCCGCAGCTATGCGCGGCCGGCCCTCTTCCTGCTCGACAACATGCGGCTGGGCGTGATACGCGGTCAGCTAGCCCCTCATGCCAACCACGCCTTCCCAACGACAGTGGCGGAGATACCGCATTGTCTACCGGACCCACGGTCCCAGGCGCTGCGAACTACGCAAATGCTCAACAGCATCGCCTCCATAACCGTCGGGGGGTCCAGTGTGGCGCCGCGTAGTGTGAGCACACCGGTGCTTGACTTCTCAATGCGGACATCCACAGTGCCTAGTACCGCCCCTACAATGCATTGCAAGCGCTGCAAACGCTTCCGTTGGTAAGGGGCCGTGACCTCCCGGTACGAGCGGCGCTGGTGGTGGTGCAGGGCTCGCTCAAATGCGTCCATGGCTTGCAACATATTGAAAAACTAAAAGACAAAAGGGACACCAGTAACTACCCGTAAACCCCACCAATAAGGCACTGTCTAGTTAGAAAGTGAATTCCATAACCCCCTGAACAGACTGAGTACATACCCACTTTCAAATCTGAAACCTAGCCCAGTAACCCACTTTCTGAATTGACTTTCTGGTTTGAAACTCAGGTTTGTAACCCCCTTCTAAATTGACTTTTTGGTCTGAAACTACGGTCTATAACCCTTATACAGTCACTTTTAGGTCTCATTTTCTGTGGAAATCACTTATTGGCGTTCATTTGCAAAACAGACACACTAGCACATATACACATGCAAGCAACGGGCAACTGGGTCTTGGGCTTGGGCTTGCATGCCGGTGTCCAATTTGTGCATTCCATGTCCCTCCTTGTAGTCATAACGCCCCATGAGGCTGGGGCACACTAGCCTAGTGATGATAGAAACGCATTGCAGTTGCACACATGGCAGTAGACCAACGCCCCCCCCCCTTCCCGCACTTGTCATAGCTGCTGAAGCGCAACAAGGAGTTGGAGACCCAGCTGGTGACGGCGATGGCTGAGGGAGTCCGGTTGCGGGTGCAGCGCGACACCAGCCAGTTGGCGCAGGCGGCCGTTGAGCGCGAGCGCAAGCTTCTGGACGTCTTGGCCGCGCCTGGGACTGCAACATCTTCCGAGGGTTCCCCGGCAGTGGGTACGGCCTCCAGGCCTAGTTTGGAGAGCCGCACCAAAAAAATGTTTGTTGGACATCACATTGTGCCAGATGCCTATATACGATTGTAAGTGCCCTTGAGGGGCGCTTCAATGTTTGTCATGACAGGGCCAGAGTGCCATACTTTGTTTCAATTGAATTTTTGCCAGAAGCCTGTAAGTGCCCCTACTAGGGCGTTTCAATGTTTGCCATGACAAGTGCGGAGGGGGGGGGGGGGGCTGTTGGTCTATTGTCATGTGTGCAAATGCATTGCATTTGTTTGGGGACAATGTTGCTTTCATGTTTCCTTCTTGTGTCCACAGATATGCTTGCATGTCTGCCACGTCCACATGAATGTCTTGCATATAATTTGATTTGGAATGGAGTTGAATATTATGGAATTTGGGGGAATTATTAGATATGCTTTGTGTGCCTGCTGTGTATTGTGTCAATGTATTTTGTTTTGGGCTGTGGCGTGTGCAGGTTGCCACAATGCATTCGAGTGTGACACCCAATCTGTGTGAATTGATTTTTTGGGGATTGCAAGTTTGCCTGAGGCATGTAAGTGCCCCTAATGGGGCATATGGATGTCCGCCATCGCGGGACCACAGTGCCCCAGGCGGTTTGAATTGCTATTTTGCCAGAGGCTTGTAAGTGCCCCTGATGGGGCATTTTGCACCACCACGTCGCCTGCCTTGTACCGCGCCTCGGGTCTTGCCTGCTCAAGGGCACCTTCTGCCTTCCACTCGCGCTCCCGTGGCCGCTTGGCTTCGCGTTTGCTGCAATCACCCGTTTGCGTCCCTCACCCTCGAACTCTAGCCGCACGGCCGTGCGGAGGTCCTTCACGTGGTTGACTGCACTACTGTTGCTGCTGCTGTCCATGTGCCCAGTCTTTTAGAGTTCGGGTGCCTTGGCATCTGCTTTGCTATCGCCTACGCGCTTGGGGGCTGACCCCGTACGCCCCTCGGCGGGTTCCCGCTTCACTCGGCTACGCCCACCCACCGATCCGTCTTGCTGGGGCAACGTACGTGTCCATCTATGCCTTTGCCCAATCTGTGATGGTCTGGGGGACCAGGTCGCCGCCAACTCCGCGGATTTGCCGGATCCACGCCACGCCAGACATGTACTTGGCCCCATTGCACAGCAGCACGTGGTGGCATTTCCCTACTGTGCTCTTGGTGGCGAAGATCCAGTACACCTCATCCTTCAGGTCTGGGGTCACCTTGCTGGAGCCGCCCTTGGTGACTGTCGTTGAGGCGCATTGCACACGCACCTAACCCTAACCAAGAAGCAGATGAACAGAGCTCCTGTTGAGCCCATTTTGACTTGCTCTACCCCATTTTCGCGAGAGGTTTCATGGGAGACGTGGCGTGAATCATTCTTCATGCCCTTTCTTCACCAGCTCGGTCCTAAAATTTCATTTTGCTTAGGGTTGGGCCGAGCGAGCCACCCCCTCATCCTTGATCATTTTGCATCTTCCCCACAACACTCACATCCACTTGATTCATCAGTGTACGACGTAGGTAAAGGTGTACACAATGCATGGATGTGAACATCATTATACTGCATGGTTTGCCGTTGCACCGCATTATCCCCCCCTCCTCTCAATATTTCCCAGGAAAGCGCATTAGTATGGGCTCAAGGCCCGCCAAATGTGCCGCACCCTTTGGAGGCAAGAATGATTTCTCCCCCTGCGGATGTGATCGGCCTATGCACAAAATTCAACCGAATGGGCAACAACACCAAAATACATACAACAGCCACAACTCCTCTTTACACGAAGAAACGAGCAATGTCTTGCTCTCACATGACAAAGTCATACATGTCTGGTCCACTCGTACCCCTCATGCGCTTTCATGGGCAAGCATCTGAGGTAGGTAAACTAGGTACATAACCCATGCAATCTTGAGCGCCCACATGCATGCAAAGTGTCTATATGTGTAACCTCTGCCGCTTCGGGGATCCCCAACACTCCACCTGTTCCAAATTTGTCCACACCCGGGTCGTGGAGGAAATAAAGGTGAAATAGCATTTTTGCCCACCTATGGGGCTCCTAGTTGCTAGCGGGGATGTATTCACGTTGCCCACATGCAAGCCCCCCACACCAAAAGCGTTTGGTAGCGTTTTGTGCTTTTGTCCCCGCGCCAAGCAATAGGCACTCCTAAGCCCTTAGGAGCTATGTAGCCACCTTGCTCACATGTGGGCCCAAGAGACTTCCTAGCGACTTTGCCCATGGGCCCCACAAATGGCAGGGATGTTGCCCTTTTGCCCATGTGCAAGGACCAGCTAAGGCAACGGGTAGGTGGCCATTTCTGCCATTGCCCTTGTGCTAGGCATAGGGGATCCCCAAGGTGGCGGCGTTGAACTAAGTTGGGCCTCTGAGGCGGTAGGCGTTGAGTGGCCACCACCGATTTGGCTTCCACCCCAAGCGTTAGTGACTTCTACGAAGGGAAGGGTGGCTCGTTTGCCCATGTTCGCGCCCCCGAGACTGCCAAGGTGAGGTAGCTACTTCTGATTTTCTCCAAGTCTCGAGCGCTCATCCAAAGTTGGATCCCGAGACGGCACGAGTGTTGTAGCCATTTTGTCCGCATGCAGGCTTCCTAGACCGCACTGCAAGCTTCCTAGACCGCACGTGTTAGGTAGCCATTTCTGATTTTGTCCCCGCGCCGAGCATTGATACCTCCCAAGGCGGGAGGGGTGACGTAGCTATCTTGCCCGCATGTGGACCATCGAGACGGCAGGGGTTATGTTTGCCCGCATTCGGGCCCCACAGATGGCAGTGGTGGTGTGGCTCTATTGTCCGCGTGTGAGCCCGCCGAGACTGCAAGGGTTCGGTACCTATTTCCAATTTTCTCCCTCCACCGAGCATTGGGCACCGGCAAGACTGCAGGAGACATCCGGCCGTTTTAACCACATCTAGCCCCCGCAGGCGTCGTGATTAGGCGGCGATTTTTGACTAATTCCCCACGGCGAGTGTTGGGGACCCCCGGGGCGGTAGGGGTTATGTACGCATAGTGCCTACCCACTCTTGTGCCCGCGAGAGGGTAGTGGTCGTGGCCATTTCTCATTTTGTCCGCGTGGCGAGCGTTGAGGATCCCCATGATGGCAACGGTTGGGTCACCACCTTGCTCACATCTAGGCACCCAAGACGGCACGCATGTTTGGGCACGGGAGATGGCAGGGTTGATGCAGCCGTCTTAGCCACGTGCGGCCCCGCTCGTGCCTCAATGCTTAGTTAGCCATTTTTGATGTTGCCCGTGCGCTGAACATTAGTGATTGCCAAGATGACCAAGTTGAACTACCCCTTTGGCCCACATGCAAGCCTCCGAGATGGCAAGGATTAGATACCTATTTACGATTTTGTCTCCGTGCCGAGCATTGGGGACCCCAAGGTTTTTAGGGGACATGTAGCCGTTTTCCACGCCCCCCCCCCCCGTAGGGCAAGGATTAAAGAGCCATTTCTCATGTTGCTCCCGTGCAAAACGCTGGTGATCGCCAAGATGGTGGAGGTGAACTAGCCCTTTTGCCCACGTGTGGTTCCCCTAAGACGGCATAGGTTCCGTTCCTATTTCTGATTTTGAGCTATGTGTTGGGGAACCCCCAAGAGTATAGTGGATATGCGGCCGTTTGGGCCTCATTTGGGCCCCCGGGATCGAAGGGGTTAGGTATCCCTTTCTGATTTTCTTCCCATGCTGAGTGTTCAGGAACCTGGAGGTGGTAGGGGTTATGTAGCGACGTTGCCCGCACGTGGGCCCTCAAGATGGCAGTAGTTATGAAGGCACATTGCCTACCCCACACGTGTGCCCGCAAAAGAGCAAGGGCTAGGTAGCCGGTTCTGACGTTGCACTGGCAATAAGCAGTGGGTCCCCCAAAAGACAGCAATTATGCCATTGCTTTGCCCGCGTGCACTCCCCCCGAAGACTTCAAGGGATATGTAGCCACTTTACCTACCCCACTTGCGGGCCCACCGAGATTGCAGTGGTTATGCAACCATTTCTGATTTTTTCCATAGCCCTTTTGCCCATATGCGAGCCCCTGGTATGGTAAAGGTCAAGTTGCCAATCGTGATGTTGTCCCCGCGCCAAATTGGTGATCCCAAGACGGTAAAGTTGAACTAGCCCTTTTGCCCACATGCGGACCCCCAAAACGGCAAGGCGCTTGGCCCAGAAAGTAGCGGAGGTGTGGTAGGCACGTATGATTTGGTCCCGATGACAAGCTTTGGGGACCCCCTGGACGCATTGGGTCATGCAGCCATTTTTGATTCTATCTCCGCCTCAAGCGTTGAGAAGCCCCAAGACCGCATGAGTTATTGAGCTATTTTGCCCACGTGTGCGCACCCAAAACAACAAGGGTTAGTTAGCCATTTCTCATTTTGTTCCGGGAAGGAGCATAGGGTATGCCCAAGATGGCGAGGGTTATGTAGCCTTTTTGCGCCCCCGAAATAGTAGGGGGGAGGAAGCCAGTTGTGATTCTTACCAGGTGCCTTGCGTCGGGGTTCCCTACAATAGCAAGGGTTTGGTACCGACTTTGCCCACATGTGCCCCCCCCATCACCATAGCTGCTATAACTTGTTTGCACACATGCAGCGGTCTAGCAGCGATTTAGCCACTTTACCCATGTGCGGGCCCTAAGAGAGGATGGATTAGGTACCAATTTTCGTTTTTTTCCCCGGCACCGAGCATTCTGGACCGCCAGACGATAAGGGATATGCGGCCATTTTGCCCACATTTGGGCCCCCGGGACGGCACACGTAACGTAGCCATTTCTGATTTTATCCCGATGCCGAGTATTGGGGACCCCCTAGATGGTAGGCGTTATGTAGCCACTTTGCCCACATGTGGGCACTAAAGATGGCACGGGTTGTGTAACCACTTTGCCTACCCCACACGTGCGCCCGCAAAAGAGGTGGGGCTAGGTAGCTATTTCTGATTTTGTCTAGGCGAAGAGCATTGCGGATCCCCAACTAGGTAGGAGTTATTACACCACTTTGCCCATTTTTGAGCCCCCAAGATGCAAGGGGTTTGTAGCTTCTTTTTCCTCATGAGGGCTCGGAAGACAACAGGGGTTCTGTGGTCCCTTTGCCTACACCATGTACGGGCCCCCAAGCCAGCAGAACCCATTTCTGATTTTCCCCCATTGTTTAGTCTTGGGGGCCCTTGCCCAGGGTTATGGAGCCATTTTGCTCGCATCACATGTGGGCCCACAACGCAGCAGTGGTGCGGTAGCCAATTCTGATTTTGTCCCGACAATAAGCTTTGGGGACCCCCCATGGCAATGGTTCATGTAGCCATTTGTGATATCGTCTATGCCCCAAGTGTTGGGAACTCCCAAGACGGCAGGGGTTATGTAGCTCTTTTGGTCACGTGTGAGCCCCCAAAACTAGCAAGGGTCAGTTAACCATTTTTGATTTACCCAACACAACCGGGGTTATGTAGCCATTGTGCCCAAATGTGGGCCCGCCAGCACCGCGGGCGTTGAGTGGCCATTGCCAATTTTTTTTCCGCCCCAAGTGTTGGGGACTCCCAAGATAGGGAAGGTAGTTTGTTGGCTCACATGTGTGCCTTGCAGATGCGAAGGGCAAGGTGCCCATTTCCGATTTTCTCCATGTGCTGTGTTTCCCGGATCCCCAAGGCCTCAGGGGTTTTGTAGCCACTTTGCCAACATGTGCCCCCTCAACGGAGAACGGGCTGTGTAGCCTTTTTGCCCACATATGGGCCCGTGAGACGGCAAGGTTGATGCAGCCACTTTGCCCACATGGGGGCCTCCTAGACCGTAGGCGTTCGGCAGCCATCTCTAATTTTGTGCCTGCGCAAAGCAGTGATGATGCCCACGGCAAAAAGGTCGGATGTGGCTACCTAAACCCTGCCGTCCTCTGGGACCACATGTGCCGCACAGTCTCAGGGGTCCCCAATGCTCAGCGCGGGGCAAAATCGTAAATAGATGCCTAACCCTTGCTGCTTTGGAGGGCATGCACGTCGGCAAATTTGGGCCAAATGGCTACATAACCGTTGCCATGTTGGGCATCCCTAACGCTCATCAACATGACAAAAGCAGTAATGGCGAAGGAACCGATGGTATTTCAAGGGCACATACGTGGGCAAAACGGCTACACAACCCCTGCGGTCTGGGGGGTTCCAAATGCTCGAGGCAGACACAAAATCAGATAGAGCTACACAACCCCTTCCGTCTTGGGGGTCCACAAACCTCATCATTGGGACAAAATGAGAATTGGGTACCTCACCCATGGCTTTTTAAGGGCCCACACTTGATGTCGGCAAAATGCCTACATAACCCATGTTGTAATGAAAAACCTAACCCTTGTTGCCTTGCTGTTTCAAAGGCCCACATGTGGGCCAAGTGGCTAGTTCACCCATGCCCTCTTGGCGATCACCGGCGCTCAGCATAGGCACAAAAAACAGAAATGGCTACCAAACCATTGTCGTCTAAGGCACCCACATGTGGGCAAAGGGGCTACATAACCCTTGATATTGGGTGTGGGGGGGGGGGGGGCACATTGGCAAAAGGGCTACAGCACCCTTGCCGTCTTCGTGGCCCACATGTGGGCAAACTGGCCACACAACACATGCCACCTTGCTCCAATGGTTGGCACGGGGGCAAAAAAGAAAAAGTGGGAACATAAAGCTTGCCGTCTGGGAGGCTCACATGTGGGCAAAATGGCTATATAGCCCTTGCCGTCTTGCAGTGGCACATGTGGGGATCTCCGCGTCGGGACAAAATCAGAAATGGCCATCTAACCCCGGCTGCTTGAGGGGCCCACAAGTGCGGTGGGCAAACAAGGTGCACAACCTGTGCCGTTTCGGGGGTCCCCAAGGCTGGTCGCCTGGAAAAAATCATAAATGGCGGATGCAATCGTGCTGTTTCAGAAGCGCACACGTGGACAAAATGGCGAGGTTGTTCCTCAAGCCTCAAACGTCCCCTACGTTTGAGGAGAAGAGACAATCAAAAATCGCCTCATGGCCCGTTCGGTCTTGAGGGTCCCCAAAGCTCATTGGTAGGACAAAATCAGAAATGGCTACCGAACACCTACCATCTCCGGGGCGCACACGTAGGCAAACTGGCAACATCATTGCCCAAATCTTGCGGGTCCCCAACGCTTCAGGCGGAGGCAAAATCATAAATGCCTGTTCACCCTTTCCGTCTTGAGGGTCCCAAAAGCTCATCGTGGGACTAAATCAGAATTGGCTACCTAACCCGTCTCGGGGGCCCACACGTGGCGTGGGCAAAGTGGCTACGTGACCGTGACTCTCTTGGGGTTTCCAGCGCTCGTCGCCGGGACCAAATTGGAAATGGCTGCCTAACCGAGGCTTTCTCACGGGACCACACGCGGGCAAGGTGGCTACATCACCCTAAGAGGATTGGTGTCTCCAATGCTCAACGTGAGGACAAAGTCAGAAATGGCTACCTAACTCCTGCTGTATCCGGGTCCCACACGTGAATAAAGTGGCTACATCAACCATGCCATCTCACGGGTCTCCAATGCCCAACACGGGGAAAAAACCACAACGGTTATCTAACCCCTGCCGCCTCAAAAGCCCTTATGAGGGCATGGTGCAACATCACTGCTCCTGTCTCGCTGGTCCCAAACGCTTGAGGCGGAGAAAAAATCAAAAGAAAAAAAAAGGCTACCGAACCCCGGCCATCTCGGGACCCCACATCATCATCCATGTTGTCTTCGTCCTGGGGGTCCCCAACACTTGGCACGGAGACAAAATCGCAAATGGCTACCTGACGATTGCCATCTAGGCACCGCACATGTGGGCAAAGTGCCTACCCCCACTCCCCCGTGTCCAACAAACAATTTGGTCCTTGACCAACACGGTCCGGACATGACTGTTCGTTCGACACACCGTTCAGTGCATACGGCAATATTCTTAAACAACAGTCGCACATCCCCAGGCACAAGTTACTCCGCCGATTCAAAAGCACGATGTGATGGAGGCCTTCAATTGGCACTTTTTAGAGTAGAAGCCCTTGTTGTGGTTCCGCTTCATGCGGAAAAGCTGAACATGGTGCCACTGTTTGTTCGCTTCCGCGGCAAGCATTGTTACACTTCAAGGCATTCAACTACTCTTTAATTTTGTCATTTGTTTCTCCCTTCCATATTATCACCGGTTTGAGGCCGGTGTTGCCAGATCACCTAAAATCACATCTTGTTCACCCTCCTCATTAACTCTTGAGGCGTACAAAGTCTTCTGCTTGCATGGAAGGCCCAAGAATTGCAGATTGTACAAGGTAACCAGTGTGGTACCACTTGTATAGCACATCCCGGCGAGGTGCAAGAAGGAAGGAGTTAGCCATGGTGGGCAATACAGATCTTGTACTTGAGGGACGCCGTTCCCTCACAACTTCCTTTACAAATTTTCCCACAATGATTGCAAGATACATCATAACAGCCCCTCATTTCCCCCAACCCTTTGGCTTGAAACCGCGGATCTCGAGACCGGTACCTCATTATGGAGACCGGCACTAGTGAATTAGGTACTCAAAAAAACGGTCCAAACGGAAGTGTTCGTTGGACACAATGTTCGCTGGACACAAAGGGGGGGGGGGTCATCCCTACCGTCTTGGGCGTCTCCAACGCTAGAGCTCGAGGTGGAGACAAAATCAGAAACGGCTACTGAAACCTTGCCGTTTCAAAAGTCCACACATGGGCAAGGTGGCTGTATCCACCCCGCTGTTTTGATGGCCCCCAACGCTCAGCCCAGAGAAAAACTTGGAAACAGTTAACCAACCCATGCCATCTCGGAAACCCACTCATGGGCAAGGTGGCTATATCACCCGCGCTGTCTCTAGGGTCCCAATTGCTGGGCGGTGAGAGAAAATTAGAAATGGATACCCAACCCTGCCGTTTGGGGAGCCCATATGTGGGGAAGGCAGGAAGCCCATAGGTGGGCAAAGTGGCTACATCACCTTTGTAGGTTTGGGTGGGTCCCCAACGCTCATGGCGGAGACAAAATTGGAATGGCCACCTAACCCTTGCCAACTTGGGAGCCCGCGTGAGGGCAAATGGAGTACATCACCCTTGCCGTCTCAGGGGTTCCAAACACTCGGCACGGAGACAAACTCAAGATGGCTAAAATCGAAATGACTCACATGTGGGCAAAGCTGCATCACCGCTGCCATCTTGGGGGCACGAATGCTAAGCACAGGGACAAAATCACAAATGGCTTCCTAACATGTGCCATCATGGGGGCCCACATGTGGGCAAAGTGGCTGTATCATGCGTGCCGTCTTGCGGGTCGCCAACTCTCGGCGGAGGGAGGAAATCAGAAACGGCTATCTCAGAGCTACCGTCACGGGGGCCTGCATGTAGGCAAAGTGGCTACACAACCCCTGCCATCTTGAGGTCTCAACGCTCAGCACGGGTACAAAATCAGAAATGGCGACCTAACCCCCGCCGTCTCGGGGCCCAGGTGTGGGCAAAGTGGCTACAGCACCCTTGCCGTCCCAGGGTCCCCGACACTTAGCGTGGAGACAAAATCGGAAATGGCTACCTAACCCCGGCTGTCTCGGGTGTCAATATTTGGACACAGCGGCTACATCACCCCTGCCGTCTTGGGGGTCTCCAACACTCAGCACAGGGACACAGGGGTCAGGGGGTTGGGGTTTGGGTGTACTCGTTCCTTCAGCAAAAAACCACCGAATGAAAGCGTCAGTAGGGAATGTTCTGCAGGCAGTACACCATTAAATATTTAGAGCCTTACGTTGATTTTAGTGCACATGCTTGCAAGCAACCACTTGCTAGTTGTTACTATCGCATGTGACCAAGAGCCTGAGGCAAGGCAGTCGAGACATGCGGGTACAAGGGCATGCAGCAGGCAAATTTAAACAGGGCCAACGGATGGATGAAAACTGCAACTTTGTGGTCTGAAATCTACAGTTTCTGCACCAAGTGTAAGCGCACTATCTTTCGAAAATTGGGGCAGAGGTGGGGGGGAAATTTCGTGCTTGGACTGCCACCCCTCTCACCACCACCGTGAGCAAGGTCAGGCACGAGGGGCAGATGTATTACTCCAGCAATACAATCATATGAAGGAATGCCTCAACCCGTTCTCCAGTCATTGTGTGGCATAAGTAGGAATGCCCCAACCCGTTCTCCAGTCATTGTGTGGCATAAGTAATCCCACAAAATTACAAGCTTCCGCAACTGTGGCCTCAATTTACCCATCTCGGTTGCTCTCCTTCACCCTCTGGGCATCCGTTGCACCCTGCTACCTGCGAGAGCTCCTTCCATTTACGGCAGACCAGGCCAACCACCAACAGCAATTCCCTTGGGGCAGACAGGAACGAGAAGATGCACAGAAAACATTCGGGGTCGCAATGTGACAGTCTCGCCTCGAAGTTCAGCCTCGACGAATGCTTGATTGGCGAGGGTTTCTCCTTCCTCTTTGAGTGCCACTCCTTGTCCTTCGTTTCCAACTAATGAGTGTGAGCGAAGGGTTGAGATAGGAAGTGAATCATTATTCGCTCAGTCAGTCAGTCAGTCGGTCAATTTCGAGTTTTGGTGTTGAGGGTTGTTGGATTCCTGAGTGGCGAAAGATCCTTTTTGGCATAGAGGGTTGTCGAGGGTTTATTGGGGCTGAGTACCCTCAACAGATCTTATCAAACCGCAGCAACAGTGAAGGACCAAATTTCTAGCACACCTCAACAAACCCCATTTTGGGTAACGACCCCATTGATTTTCCATTTCACCCCATTGCAATAACATGCCCGCACAACCGAAGCATTACGTGAAACATTCCAGTCCGGGGCGGGGGGGGGGGGGGGATGACACGGGAGAAAATGTGAAGATGGGGATTGCGATGCAAAGTGTGGGGAAATGGGGAAAGGGGGGATAAACAGGATCCCGAATGTCTGGGGACACCATCAGAAGGGATGCAGGGCATGCCCCGTTACCGTGAGGGTTGTTGGCTGCCCTACCCATGAACCCTGAGGCCAATGACATCATCTTGGTTCATCCCAATGGCGCACCAGGGACGTCTCATCAATCACTCACACTCTCGCCACTTGTGCACCGCAAGAGGGTGAGTGACACATGATGGAAAGCTCCGCCGCAGAATGTCATGGCTGCACTACAACTTGGTGCGATCTTTTTTCTGCGGCATGGCTGCAGCTGGCGATGTATTCGCTTTGCTGCTACCAAATGTGGAGCAACAAACACGCTGCTGTGAGCTGGGCCGGAGCTGTGGACTGGGGAGTCACACCACAACACCCATTTATGTCTGCTCTGCCTGGCCCCTTTGAATGAAAAGACGAAGGTGCGATGCACACTACACAAACCTCAGGAGAGGCCTGTTCTTGCCTAGTTCCCCAAACGTGGTCAGCGACATCACTGAACAGACTGCTTCCATGCTGGTATGGCCTGAGGCAGCGGAGACACAGGGCACTAAAAGCAGTACAGGGGCTGCCAAACAGAAAGGGTGGAAAGGGTGGAACGCAGTTCCTGCTCATGCAATATGCCACTGGAAAATTCTTTGCCAACACTGTGTGTGAACCACAGGGTGCGCCAGGGCCAGCCTTCGGGGATCCCTCCTGCACGAGGTCGTGATGCAGGGGTCTGTTGTGTTATGCTGTGTCCTATGAAACGCGAGGGGAAATCCTGGCTTGACCCACTGCACTTTGCTACGCCTGTTACAAGAAGGTATATCCTCGTTGGACACTTATGAGAAAGCCCGCTTTGACCTGCAGTGCACAACATGAAGCACATTTGGAACATTTTGGCACTGCCGCTATGTTGTGTTGTAATCAATCATTCTTTCACTTGTATCTTCACAACCTGTTCAGGCTGCTGCTTCCAACCGTAGTATTGTGCTGTATTTTGTTGTATTGTGGTGTGTTGTGTTGTGTTGTGTTGTGTTGTGTTGTGTTGTGTTGTGTTGTGTTGTGTTGTGTTGTGTTGTGTTGTGTTGTGTTGTGTTGTGTTGTGTTGTGTTATTGTGTTGTGTTGGTGTTCGTGTTGTGTTGTGTTGTGTTGTGTTGTGTTGTGTTGTGTTGTGCTGTGCTGTGCTGTGCTGTGCTGTGCTGTGCTGTGCTGTGCTGTGTTGTGCTGTGCTGTGCTGTGCTGTGCTGTGCTGTGCTGTGCTGTGCTGTGCTGGAGGAGGAGGAGGAGGAGGAGCGCCTGCCGCGGTCTCACGTACGGTGAGCCTTGGCGTCGTCCCCCGGGGGCCCCACGCAGGCACAGCCGAGGGAGTCCTCCGTCTTACCTCCGCTAGAGTAAGACGAATCTCGTCGCACACCTGAGAACGCCCCTCCCAGCAGGCCGTCTGGGTCAAAGCGCCGGTGTACGACAACGATACGGTCCGATCTGCTCTCCGGTCCCGGCCACCGACCGCTCCGAACTGTCCTGGATCCACCCGAGGTAGCGTCCCAGGATCAACGGGCACGGAAGGCGTGGGTCTCCCGGGGCATCACCCCCGACTTAAAAATGTCGCCGGGCTAAATAGAACGCGGCCCAGCACGACTATGCGCACTGCCGGCGGGCTGAGTACCGCCGGTGTCGCGAGTACGGTCACGCTACACGATCACGCGCACCGCCGGTGGCCTGGGTACCCCCGGGTTCCGTGAGTGCGGGACGTGCGTCACTGCCATAGCACCACGGTGGTGCACCGCCGTGGAGGTCACCGAGGACGCCCGGCCGCAAGGGCCGGGCCCAAACGACGAGCCCTACGATACGCGCACCGAGACGGCACGTGACCGAGAAGGTGGCACCACAATGGTGCCCGAGCGAGACGGCGACGTTCGCCGATGGCACGTGAGGCGGTGAGTACCGCCGATGACTCGTCACCTCTGCACGGGGTGTTACGGAGGGTGGCGGAGCGCCAGGTGCAGACCCCGCCATGGTGCCTCGAGTATTGGCCTGGAGGACACACCATGGCCAGGCTGGCGCACGAAGACCGTTTGGGCAGCGCCACGGTGGCGCTCTGCCCTGAAGGTTGCGCCACGACGGCGCACGTGTACGTTGACTGCACCACAGTGGTGCCACGTCACTGATCTGGCGCCACGTCGGCGCAGGGCTGTCTGGGCAGCGCCGCGGTGGCGCACGTGTACGTTGGCGGCATCACAATGGCGCTCTGCCACTGAGCTGGCGCCACGGAGGCATAGGGCTGTCTAGGCAGTCCACGACGGCGCCGTGCCCCGAACACTGCGCCATGGCGGCACACGTGCACGTTGGCTGCACCACGGTGGTGTGTTGCCACTGAAGTGGCGCCACGTTGTCGCTGGATTGTTTGGGCGGCGCCACGGCGGCGCTCTGCCGAGAAGGCTGCGCCACGACGGCGCTATGCCCAGAAGGCCGCGCCACAACGGCGCACGGGTACGTTCGCGGCACCACGATGGTGCCCTGCCACTGAGCCCGTGCCATGTCGGCGCAGAGCTGTCGGGGCAGGCGCCACGTTGGCGTCTGGCGGTCGGGGGGAGGCCACGTATGTGCATCTGTCCCCCACAGGACTGCATGTCTGGCCCAGGGAGGGGTCTTGGACGGTTGGCGGGCGGGGTGGGTCGGCCTGACACAGGGAAGACGCACGAGAAATCGAGACATATCACGACTCGCTTCGAGCGTGGCAGTGCGTGTGGGCAATCCGTCCCACAGCTACCATCCTGAGGGTTTTTAGACTGGTGCCAGGTCACCAGCTGTGCTGTGCTGTGTTGTGCTGTGCTATGCTGCGCTGCGCTGCGCTGCGCTACGGTGCGGTGCGGTGCGGTGCGGGGCGGGGCGGGGCGGGGCGGGCCGGGGCGGGGCGGGGCGGGGCGGGGCGGGGCGGGGCGGGGCGGTGCGGTGTGGTGTGGTGTGGTGCGGTGTGGTGTGGTGTGGTGTGGTGTGGTGTGGTGTGGTGTGGTGTGGTGTGGTGTGGTGTGGTGTGGTGTGGTGTGGTGTGGTGTGGTGTGGTGTGCCGAAGGCGCTGTTACCAGAAGGCAATGGCCGGGATGTCTACCCATGGGTACAGGTAAACGGGCGGGGCTGTGTGTGTTGTGCGCGCGCCGTGTGTACGTGTGTAGGTCCTGGCGGAGAGAGGGGGAGCCGGGAAGACCTGGTCGGCTCGCCCTCGGCGACCGTTCTTACTCCAGGAGCCCCCGCTGCACCCCTTCTCGCTCCGCTTGTTGGTGCAGGCGCAGGTCCTACAATGCCCACGCCATCGTGCTGCGCGGGCCTAGGCGGGCCTTAAGTAGCGTAGCACGCGCCTTGGCGCGGGCGTACCAGACTCGTATGGACTCCTCTACGACGTGGCGGAGAATATCCGTGCCCAGTGCGTGCGGCCCCGCGCACTCCAGGTGGGCCCGCTGCATTGAGGGGGTCCGCAGGGCTGCTGCCCACTGCTCCAGCACAGCCGGCTCCCATAGCTGGTGGCGCACCGGGACCGCTCGTGGTCCCACCTTCTGGTGGAGCCACGCTACGAGCCGCCGGCGGGCCGGCCCCCATTCATGGGATTGAGCCGAGCAAGCCCACAGGTGGGGCGCTGTGTCAGGTTGCGCTCCGCAAAGGAGGCACGTGGTATCCAGCTCCGTGTCCCGGTGGGAGGAACGGTGGGCTAGGACTGTCATCGTCGGGACGTTGTCCATTCGGTGCGCCGTGATATGGCGCTGCTGGTCGTGGTCGAACCGGTCAAGGGGGAGGCCCCCCCTTGACATGTAGTTCACCCCCCACCGGGCCTCATAGGCGGCCTGCGCCGGTATGGAGGCCCGGTCCTGCATCCAGTCGCTCAGTGCTGTCGGGGAGAGCTGACATTGGTCGTGGTAGGGTACAGGGGGGACAAACGAGTAGGGGCGCCTGAGGAGCCACGTGAGGTCCACCTCCGGCGGTTCCTGCGTCGCCGCGTCTACACGGACGTTGAGGTCTGTGATCCAGTGCGACGGCGTGGTCACCACAGTGATCGCGGACTCCGGGGAGAGGCGCTGCCCCCCCAGGACGGTGGCGTAGAGATGGTGGATGCCATCTCCGCAGTGTCCCCCCTCCTAGTACGTGCGGAGGGCCCCCACTGCCACTTCCGAGTCTAGCACCAGCCAGTATACTCCCGGCTGCGTCGCCAACCGGCGGACCTACGAGAGGAGGATCATCGCCTGCCCTTCCTGGGAGGTGCCCACTCCCGAGGCCACCTGGGTCTGGTATGCCGCGGGCCCGCTCTGGGCGACCCCGGCCATGGCCATGCCCGCCCGCGTGGCCCCCGCATCCACCGCCACGACCGTACCGCGGAGGGTTGCCAGCGCAGGCAGGTCATGGAACCAGATGCCCGGGCGAGCCTCGGGGGCCAGCCCTTGTGGGGGGTAGGTAGCCCGGCCGTGTGGCGCCAGAAGGGCCATGTCCCCATGGTGCTCCCTGAGATGGGTGCGCAGGGCCTGGTGAAGCTCTGCTGGTACTGCCCCCACCGTATTGAGGGAGTAATACAGGGGCCCCGTGTGTGGGTGCCCTGGGCATCTGTGCGCCACACACTCTGCCGGGTACTGGAAATTTGCCACGGCCGCCGGGGCTATGGCTATCCACCGAAACGGCGGCAGCGCCGCGGTGACCGTCACGAGAGGGCCCTGCAATGTCTTGGCCCATTGCCAGTAGGCGGCAGTTGGGGGGGCGGTCATCCACACAATGGTGGGCGCCCAGACTCCGGTGCGCTGGAGCTGGGCCAGGGACTCCTGGCGGTGATCGCCCCATAGCTGGGCGTGCAGTGGCGCGTCCACCTGCACTTGGATACCCGGGAGGGCCATGAAGAGGCGGTGGAGCCGCGTGTCGCCGGGCAGCGTGCCCGGGGGCTGCTGGCACACCCTGAGCTCGGGCACCCAGCCCGCGGCCTCCATGGTGTCCTGCATGGCCGCGGTCACCCGGAGGGCCTGCCTCCTATGGTATATTGTTACCATCCGAGTGGTTTTGGCCGCCCAGCCCCCGATGACGACGTCCGCCTGGTAGGTGGGCACGGCGTTCGGGATCCAGTCCTTGGGTGCTGCTTGCCACCGCCATGTGGGCTCCCTCAGGAGGGGGACTAGCACGGCAGCGTGGCGGGCCAGCCACGCACGCAGCCCCGGGACTCCCTTGCGGGCTGGCGCTCGCCCTTTGAGGGTGCGCTCCGGCAGCACCCGGTGGTCCTCGGTGTAGAGGTCGCCGAGGTGATGGTAGCCCAGGGCCTGTACCGTTTCGTACACCGTTGGGGGGATGACAACCTGTACGACGGCGCCATACGGGGTTGGGTATACCTCCACCTGGGGGGCAGGGGCCGCCGCCGCCGCCGCACGTGGCCCACCGGGGCCCCGTACCAGGATGGGGGTTGTCCCCGAGCAATGGCCCGGCATCCACATGGGTAAGGCGACCTCGTCCACGACCCGCTGCAGCGTCGCTATGAGGTGGGGGCATTTGGGGTGGTGTGTGTACTGCCCCGGAGTAAGCACCGCCGGGCACCCCCCTCTGAGCGCCTGGTGCGTTCGCAGGGAGTAGGCCTGGGAGTCCCGGAACTCCCGCTTGGCCCAGGCCCCCTGCCGGACCCACTCGCGGACCACTGCGGTCTGCCACGAGTGCTCTAACCGAGTCAGACCCTGGCATCCATGCTCCCGTGGCCCCCAGAGCGCGTCGGTGTGGGCGTGGCAGGAGATGCCCGTCACATGCTTATACGCTCTAATCATGAGAGCGTCGTTGGCCGCGTGTACTTTGGCCGTGGGGCGGTACACGCTGGCCAGGGGGAGCAGCTTGCTCGGGAGCTTGGCCATGAGTACCATCATGGCGGCGTCTGGGGAGAGCCGCTGGGGGCGGAGCTATTTCCAAAGCGCTGCCCGGACCTCCGGCAGGTTCCGGGGGGCTATTGGCGCGCCCTGAAGGTAAATGTCCGTCCCCATGTACCGGAGGACCCCGGAGGGCTGTATTTCCGGGGCCTCGGCCAATTCCTCCTGCCGCTGGTCCGGGGTACTTGTCACCCATGTGCGGCCCAGGTGGCGGGCCACGGCTGCCGGCATAGGCGACCGTAGAGGCTGCGGGTCGGACGTCGAGCCGTGTTGGATCTCGCGGTCAGGGACATCCACCCGCAGGATACCCCGGTAGTATGTCCGCTGATCCGGCAGGACCCCTTATATAGGGTGGGAATCGCCCCGTTCCAAGAGGACGATCGTGTCGTCCACCCACATGAGCCCCGGGAAGCGGAAGGGCTCCACCGCTGAAGACCGGTACGCCATGTCCATGAACCGCAGGAATGGGAGCGTTGCCGTCGCCCCCGCATGGACCCCCTGGATCGTGCCTTGGGGTGTACCCAAGAGCTGCGTCAGGGTGTGGGACTGCCAGGGGCCGAGGGGCAGGGTGTAGGAGAACCCCTCGGTGTGGGTGGCGAGGTGGTCTGCCTCCCCCAGGCCCACCCAGGCCCCCACTATAGCGTGAATGTCCTGGACGATCATGTCGAAAAACTTCGCGAGATCCGTGATCAGGACGTCCACTATTCGGTGCTGAAGTCTGGCCAGGTCCAGCTTCATGTGCACCGTGCGGACTACTTCCTGCAGGGAAATCCCTCGCATGCCCCCCACGAGGCAGGGGCCCCCAAGGGCCCGCTCATAGATGGCCGTCGCCACGGCGTAGAAGGCCGTGGGTTCGAGCTTGGAGACGTGGGAGGAGATGGTTATCCCCCGGAGGTTCGCCTCCCGGACCGGCTGGTCCGGGTTTTTCAGGAGCAGGGTAACCCACCCCCGCCTTCCCACGGTGCGGCTCACCGGGGGGCTGCGCACTACGGCGCAGAGGGTCACCTGGTCCGCCTCCGTCACGTGCCAGTACCAGGTGATGTCTATGCAGACGTCCGCCTCGGGCAGGCGGAGGTCGGGGCCGCGGGCCTTTCCAGACTGCACCTCCCGGAGGTGGCGAGGCTGGACATAGTCGCCGCGGGCCGGCGGGGCATGCTTCGGCAAGAACCCTAGGTACTTCTGGAAGTGGGCCCATCGGTCGGGGTCGTCCGGAATCCGATAGCTATGGCCCTGGAGCCGTAGGCGGCTCAAGTACAGGGCAGACAGCGTCTCCCTGGGGTTGAGGAACGCCTTGCTATCAAGGGGGATTTCTCAGATGTCCCGCGGGGGGCCTCGGCTGCGCCGCTGCACCTCCCTCTACTGCTCCGGGGAACGCTTGAGGTTCCGGGTCTCCTGCACGCGCCGGAGGGCCCTACGTTTAATCCCCCGGAGGCTTTGCTGGCGCTGGGCTTCCCCCAAGGCCACTAGGCTCCGTTTGAGGGCGTGTCCCGCCGTCACGGAGGTGCCCAATATGTTTTGGGCCGTCACTGTAAAGCGCCCCACAGAGGGGAGCATGCTGCGCGCCGGTAAGGGTTGCTAGGGAGCTCTCAAGGGGGGAGCTTGTTCCGCCGGGCGCGCCCGAAGGCGGTAATGCCGGAAGCGGAGGGCCCGGACCATGCCCGTAGCGTGGGCCCAGTCATAGATGGCCCGTTGCAGGCCCTTTAGCCATCGATCCGGGGCGAGCTGGGGGTCTACGGCTCTCCTGCGGAGCACCGAGCTCTGGAAGTCGGCCGTTTCTGCCGGGGACAGGGCTACTGGGCCCAAGTGGTACTCCGGGGTGCATGAGACCGTATGGGGGCTGGGGTTGTCCAGCCGGATCACCGGGAACTCGACGGTGAAGAGGGGGGGGACGTGGTGGTCCGAGAGGAGGGTACTCGCCCAGTAGTGGTACGAGGCGATGGTGAACTGCGCCTCGCTGTGGCAGGCGATCGTGTCGATGCGGGAGCGTGCGGCTCCCTGGAAGCAGAAGTACGTACCCTGCGGGACCAGGTGAAGGTCCACCAAGTCCCTGAGGTTGAAGGCCCTTAGGAACGTGCGGTAGCCCGTATCCTCGGGGCGCAGGGTCCCCCGATCTGCTGGCCGGGCCGCCGAGTTGGTGTCTGTGACAACCAGGACGGTTGCCGGGTCGACCAGGCAGGTGACATCCCGCCAGATGGTGGCCCACCATCTCACATAAGGCTCCACGCCTATGTTCATTTGGGGGGCATGGACCGCCAGCACATGATGCCGACCCCATGGGGTGAGGACCTCCATGAGGAGGGCGTTTGCATCCTCCGTGCTCCAGAGGAGGGATGCCCGGGTAGTTATCCCGGCGCGGACGTACACTTCCAGGCCCGCCCCCATCTTGCCTTGGGCAGGGAGCACGACGTGCCGGGCGTAGTCCTGGAAGGGGGGGTCCTCAGGGCCTGCCCGGGACTGGGCCTCAGCCAGGATGACGAGGGTGGGGCGGCACGCTGCCATGTGCAGGGGCTGCGCCAGGAGGCGCTGCCGTAGGTACTGGCCCCGGACATTGAGCCACAGGTACCCTACGGCGTGGATGTCCTCCGGCGTGCCCTCAATTCTGGGACTGCGAGGGGCCGGGATTCTCCGGCTCCGACTCCAGCTCCGCAGAAGCGGGCCCGTCGTGGGCGTCGCGGCTTCGCGCGGAGTCGCTAGCCGCCTCCTGGGCCGTTCACAGGTCTCGCTCAATGAGGCCGAAGACCGTGGTCAGGGAAGGGGTCCCCGCCGGCCGCTCGCCATTGAGCCTGGGTACTACTCAATCGGGGCCGGGGCCCGCGCTCCCAGGACTTTGAAACCCACCGGTTTGGCAGGCTGGAGAGCCCGGGCATAGCTTACCCACGAGGCGCCCCAGCCTTTCCAGTCGGCATCGCGGAGCTGCTGCGCCCCCAGGGCCGAGGAGATTAAGATAAGCCCCCCCCGGGCTGTGTCGTAGGTGGCCTTGGCCACCATGGGCGTAGTGATGGCCAGGGGGTTGCCCCCGGGCGGGGTGAGGGTGGCCTTGTGATCCCCGAGGTCCATGCCCGCCGTGTCGACCGGGGCGTGCCGGTCCCCACGCTTGACACAAATTTGGACCGGGGGGGGGGGGGGCGTCGCCGGGGCGCCCCGTGGGACATGCACCGTGCACTGGCATACCAACACCAGGGCCCGGGTATCCGGGGGGACCGCCCGAGGCGGGGGCGGGGCAAACCAGGCATACGCATATGCCATGGCCTGGAGCCACCACCCGGGGCGCGTGCCGCCCTCGGGGGTGGGGAGGCGGAGCTGCACCTTCTCCTCGATCATGTAATATACCGTGATCCCAAGTCCCGCCGGGTGAGGGGCCGGGATGGCATCTCCCTCCCAGCTGGAGAGGAAGAAGGAGGGGACCCCAAGGGTGAAGCCCACGAGCTGAAGCAACTCGCGGGTCCTCTTGGCATACTGGGCCAGGAGGGGGGGGAGGCCGTCCCCTTCCGGGGAATGGGGGCCAGGGACGGGGGTGGTGTCCTGGCCCGCCGCAAGCATGCGGCGCCCCACCGCCGACAGGCGTTCGCTGTCTAGGAAGACAGCGACGTTCATGGCCCTGCAGGTGTTCGCCTCCTCCAGGGCGGTATCGGCGATGAGTGCCGCTAGGCGGGACTCATGTGGTCCCACCTCGCCCGCCGGGCTGTCAACGTGGCCGGGAGCCGGTGGCTCGGGGTCGTCATCTGACACGACCGCCGGTTGTAGGGGCTCCGGAGGGCTGGGGGTGCTAGCCTCATCATCCAAGAGGCCAGCCAGCTGGGTGGCCGTGCCTTGGGACACATCCACATCCATGGCGGGGGGGGGCAGAGGGGCCTCCGCTTCACGCGGAGCGTGAGTGTCCAGAGCGGGCAAGGCAGCTTCGGGTTGTTCACCCGGGGCATGCCCGGGCATCCGTCCTCCTTCGGGGGCCGGTTCCGCAGTAGCCTCCTCCGCCTCCGGGGGGGCCTGCTGTGGGGGGCACTGGTCGCATGGGCTGGGGCGCCAGAAGCGACAGACTTCACACCAATCCAGGGGTGGCTCCCTTGGGGGGCTGTCTCCTGCCGGGGGAGCTGAAGCCCCAGCACCGTCTTGGGTCTGGGGGGCCAGGGGCTGGCCAGCGGGCGCCGGGGGGTGGGCCACAGGGGCCGACAGGGCGCTGGTGAGGGCCTGCTAGTGGCCCCCCGCACGGACATCAGTGTCCAAGAGGTCCTAGGACACGTCCTCAGCCGCCAAATCCGGGGGGCAGGGCCGGGCGGGGCCTGCTTCGGCATGCGCGGTCGCCGGCTGGTCGGGGCCGCTAGGTGACTCAGCAGCTGCCACAATGCGCCGGCGGAGCCGGCTGGTTCGGCCATCGGTGGCTACCCGCGGCTGTGCAGGTGGGCTCATCTGACCCGCGGCCGTCCCCTGTCGCAGCTCGGGGGCCGCCGCTCCGCCCTCAGGCCGCACTGGGCCTCTCTCCTGGGGGGGGGGGGGGGGCTGCTGCGCTGTAGGGCGTGCCGGGGGGGGCGGGCCTTGGGTCAGGGGGCGGCCGGCGTCATCGATCGCTTCGGTCGTTGGCGCCCGGGAGGGCACCCATGGCTGTGTATGCAGCACCTGTGGCAGCTTGCTCCAGCATCGGCTATAAGGCGCCGAACGTTTGCCTCCGTGAGGGAGGGGCGGTCCGCGCGCGGGGGGGCATCCCCGGCGGACAGCGTGTCTTGCCGCCCCTGCCCAGGGCGTCCTGCCGCGTGTGCACGGTTAGGTCCCGTACGACACTGTGGCTCACACGGTGGACGGCCGCTGGCAGGCGGCCTAGCGGGGGTGCTACTGTACCCAAGGCAGCGCTGACTACCGCACACGCTGCCAGCGCCTACGCGTGGGCGCGGAGGGTCAGGTACCCGTGGTTCTCCCCTCCATGGAAAGCCTCCGCCACCACCTCCGCCCCGTCCAGCCACATGAAACGGTCCGCGAGGTGGCGGCGGGACCATCCAGTGGGGAGGCGCCGGATGTGCAGGACGGTTGGCAGGTCCGCGGCGCGGGGCTGCTGGGGGGCTTGTGTTGCCCTGTCAGGGGGGCATAGCACGGGCCCCGGAGACTCGGGGTGGACTGCGTGACACCGGCACGGTATTTCTGGGGCGTGCGGGGGACGTCGTCCCGAGGTGGCCGTGCCTGCTGTGCACGGGGGGCCAGGAGGCCTGGCGTCGTTTGGGTTCCCGCAAGAGCGAGTGCCGGCAGCCTGTGCGGGGTGCCCGCGGGCGGTTGTGCTGCAGACTGCCGGTCTTTCTTATTCTTGCGTTGGCGCTTGCGTGGGGGTTCGTCCCTCGGGACACGCGGGGGGCGGGCGTCGGGGGCCGTAAGGGGCTCCCACTGCGGCCGGCGCCCCGTGTCCGGCGCATCATATCGCAGGCGCCTAGTGGTATCTGGGCTGGGGGACCGGCGTCGGCGCCGGTCATCGGGGTCCCGCCGTCCCCGGCTCGCCCCGGGGGCGGAGCCGGGCGGGTCACGGCGGGGGCGGTCATCCCGGCGGGCGGGGGTGTGGTCTCTGCCCCTCGCGGTGGGGGCTCGGTTTCCGGAGGAACCCTCCTCGGAACGGCGCTCATAGTACCGTTCAGGGGAGCGGTAAGGCGGGCGGTGTGTCGTGCGGCCATCCTTGCCAGGGCTCGTACGGCCGTGGCCTCGGTGATCGCCGTGTGGGTCCCGTCGGGGGGAGCGGGACCAGCGGTAGATTGTCCCATGGGGCCGGCGCGGCGCCTCTGTAGGCGCCTGGGGACCGCGGTCTTCCCGGGTCACCGTCTCACGCACCGGCGCCACCAGCAGTACCGGCGCTGCCTCGCCGACCACGTCGGGGGCAGGGCCCTGCGGCGCCGGGGGCGCCCTCTGCGCAGCCTCCTTATGGGGCGGAGGGTTCTCCGTGCGGCGGTCTAGGCCCGCCACGTGGCCCCGTAGGTAGGCCAACTCCAGGTCGCGGTGGTCCGGGGGCGGCACAGCCCAGAGCGGCGAGGGTGGCCGGGGGGGCGGGGGCAGCCCATATCGCGGTTCCCGCAGGTAGTATGCGGGGTAGGTTGGCTGGGAGTGGACCTCTATGAGCGGCTGGTGTGGTGTGTAGGGGCTGTGGGCATAGTGGGGGGGGGGGGGCATACGCCGCGGACCCCGCGGGGTGCGGTGCAAGCGGGCCCCGGGGGATGAGAGGGCGCTGCACATAGGAGGTTCCCGGCGTTGTTGGGAACATGTCGTGTCACTGGGCTGCAGAGCGAGAGCAGGGAGTTGCGGTGGGAAGCTCGTGCATGGGCACTGCGCTTCCTTTCCACCGGGTCGCCCAGTGCTGAGGCGCCGGCACCTGCTCTCGCTCGCGCGTTGGTGGCCTTCGGCGGCCGGCCTTACGGGCCTGTATACTAGCATCTTGTCGGCACCGCGTCCCTGCGCGCTGCTGGTAGGTCGCTGCTGCGGCACCTTGTAGGGGGGGGGGGGGTACTTCTGGCGACATGTGGGGGCGATGCCTGTACCCCTCAGGGGGGGGGGGGTTAGACGGGGCGCCCCCTATTCCCGGGGGTGGTGGGAACTACCGTTTGGGCTCATGGGTGGCACTACTTTCCCATACCCGGGCACTTTGGTCCGGGGGGGACTAGCTCCGGGGGCGGTCGAAGCGCCCTTCTGGGCCCGCGGGGAGGCCGCACCTCCCAGGCCTGGGGGGGGGGGACGGGGGCCGTGCCCAGGGGGTGGTCGGGGCATCTCTCATGGCCCATGGGGAGGCATTATCTGCCAAGAATCGGGCGCCCCGGCCCGGGGGGAACGGGAAGTCCAACCCAGGGGGCGGCCGGAGCACAGTCCCGAACCCACGGGGAGGCATCATTTTTCAGAAAACCGGGCACACCGGCCGGGGGGGGACGGGGAGTCCAGCCCAGGGGGTGGTCGGAGTATCCTTCTGGGCCTACGGGGAGGTATCATCTTCCAAAAACCGGGCACACCGGCCTGGGGGGGACGGGGAGTCCAGCCCAAGGGGTGGTCGGAGTACCCTTCCGGGCCTGCGGGGAGGCATCATCCTCCAAGAACCGGGCACACCGGCCTAGGGGGGACGGGGAGTCGAGCCCAGGGGGTGGTCGGGGCATCTTTCCAAGCCTGCGGGGGGTAATCACCTTTCATGAACCGGGCACACTGGCCTGGGGGTACAGGGAGCCCGGCCCAGGGGGTGGTCGGAGGATCCTTGGGGGCCTACGGGGAGGCATCACCTTCAAGAGCCGGGCGCACCGGCCTGGGGGGGACGGGGGTCCAGCCCAGGAGGTGGTCCGGGTATCCTTCAAGGCCTTCGGGGAGCCATCACCCTCCAAGAACCGGGCGCACCGGCCTTGGGGGGACGGGGGTCCAGCCCAGGGGGTGGTCGGAGTACCCTTCTGGGCCTGCGGGGGGGCATCATCCTCCAAGAACCGGGCACACCGGCCTGGGGGGGACGGGGAGTCCAGTCTAAGGGGTGGTCGGGGCATCTTTCCAAGCCTGCAGGGGGTAATCACCTTTAATGAACCGGGCACACTGGCCTGGGAGGACGGGGAGCCCAGCCCAGGGGGTGGTCGGAGGATCCTTGGGGGCCTACGGGGAGGCATCACCTTCCAAGAGCCGGGCGCACCGGCCTGGGGGGGACGGGGGTCCAGCCCAGGAGGTGGTCGGGGTATCCTTCAAGGCCTACGGGGAGCCATCACCTTCCAAGAACCGGACGCACCGGCCTTGGGGGGACGGGGGTGCAGCCCAGGGGGTGGTCGGAGTACCCTGCAGGGCCCATGGGAAGGCACCATCTTCTGAGAACCGGGCACACCGGCCTGGGGGAGACAGGGAGTCCAGCCCAGGGGGTGGTCGGAGCCTCCCTCATGGGCCACGGGGAGGCGTCGTCTCTCATGAACCGGGCACACCGGCCCGGGGGGGACGGGGAGTCCAGCCCAGGGGGTGGTCGGAGCATCCTTCAGGGGTGGGCGGTGTGCCGTGCGGGGCCGCTGGGGAGGCAGCCGTCTCGTTGGTGTCGGCCCACCAGCCTTGGGGGGGCGGGGAGCCCCGCTCGGGGGCGGGCAGTAACAGGGGGGCGCCATCAGGGGGGGCATATCCAGCGGTGCGCGCGCGCCAGTTGGGGGGTCCCTGGACCGCTCCCTGTCGGTGGCCGCTGCTGTGTACCCTGAGGGCTACCCGGTCCCGTGGCGGCGTCGGGCCGCCCCACCAGCAGGGCCCAAGGCTAGGTTTTCCGGCCGAAAGGCCGTACTAACGCCCCGCCTCAGCGAGTCCTGTGATAGGGTGGCCCCCCACCCCTAGTCCTACTAAGCTATGCAGCAAGCAGGCGTGGTAGGCAGGCAGTACCGGAGGTCATAACTCCGGGGTAGCAGTATCAGGAACTCAACGTGAGTCCTCTTAACCATAAACAACCCCAAATCCCGCCGGGGCTGAACTCCCGAACGTAACAGTATTTGGGGCCCCCGCGGGCCTTATTAGCCCGCGGAGTATACTGGGGCGTGACCACCAGCACTTAAAGGCTGGCCCGTCATACGCATTGTTGGGCTCGCCTCAGCACGGCCGGTCGGGTCCAGCTCTGGGGGGTGCGCACGAAAACTGGCCGTGGGGGTGGCCATTTACCCGATTAAGCATTAGATTACGGCAGTACGGCCTACTTGTTAGGTTATTAAGTATTTTGCAAAAGTTCATCCCGCGGACAGGCCCCCTCCGGTGGTGCGCTCACCATTGGGGCTGCCTTTGGGGGGTTCGGGGCTTTTACCCGGTCCCCCGGCCCACCCTTGCTGTTGGCCGGGGGCGTACATTATACAAATATTGCAGTTCATCGTTTATACTAACATACTTTACTTGATACATACACATCACATAGGTCAAGAAGTCGACAGAATCAGGAAAACAAGAAAAAAAATAGATAGAGACACGGTGGTGAGGCTTAGCAGCGCAAGGGCGGCATGGCCTCGAACCGCTCCTCCAGCGGGGCCATGCCGCCCATTCCGGGGGGTTGCGGGGTCCCCTCCCCTTTCTGCTTCTTTGCGCCAGCCGCTCCTTGGCAGCGAGCCTTGAAAGCCTTTCAGGCGCGTGCCGTGTTCAGGGCCTCCTAATGGCGCGGGGGGTCGTTGTCGAGGCCCCCTGCGCATGTCTGAGCCACAAACCTCAAGGGCGCTGTGGTGCCGCTCATCTCACTCCGCCTACGAACAAAGAAAGAGAAACCCGAAGGGAAGGCGCTAACAGGCCCGAAGGCTCCTGCATGAGGCTTTCACCCCTACAGGCAGTCGCGCAAAAAACAGGGAGGAAAACCAGGAACAATAAAAAAAGAACAAGAAAATTCCGGCCCCGGCGCAGGCCGTCCCATTGGGGCCCAAGTCTCTCACGCCTCTCTCACCCACTCACACACTCGCCATACCCGTCCCGGTCCCGCCGTATCGCTGAAGCCCCTGTTCGGGGGCTCCCACTTTCTCGCTTGTCACGCGACCGGCCGCCGATGCGGGGCCCTGGAGGCGCGCCGCACGGGCGTTGCCAGCCTGTGAAAGGGGGCATTGGGCAGGATTAGTGAGGGGTTATGGGGCAAGGGGAGGCGGCGGGGGGCGCAACAGCACTTGTGCAGGGGGCAGGCGCGTGTCTGGGTTACAGTGGGGCCCTCCTGTGGGGTGGGAGCCATCCGGGGTGCACACGGGCGGTGGCAGGCGGTAGTGGGGCGCTCAGTGTGGAGGAAGGTGCACTTCAGGGCTCTGTAGAGGGCCCTGTGTGTGGGGAGGGGCGCACTGGAGGAGAGGAGGGGGAGGCTAGGTCAACCGTCCTCTCTTGGGGTCACGGACCGTTCCCTGGGCCAATGCGGCCGGTACTAGGGGCCGCGGGGTCCCTGGGGATGGCGCTTGGCACTTGGACATGCGCGCATCCGACATTGTTGGTACACTGCCTATTGGCAGTGCCCGGGCCCTGTCGTCCGGGGCTTTGCAGCCGGCACCCAGCCCGTGGGTAGAGCTGAGGAGTACTCAGGGTGTGGTGTGGCGTGGTGTGGTGTGGTGTCGTGTGGTGTGGTGTGGTGTCGTGTGGTGTGGTGTGGTGTGGTGTGCCGAAGGCGCTGTTACCAGAAGGCAATGGCCGGGATGTCTACCCACGGGTACAGGTAAACGGGCGGCGCTGTGTGTGTGGCGTGCGCGCTGTGTGTAAGTGTGTTGTTGCACAGCCGGACCAGTGCACTCCCGCACTTGGCCGGCCCTGCTCTGCCGACGCCCGTGCGCATGCACACAGGGTCTCATTGGTCCACTGCACCTTGCGTGCATCTCCTGCAATGCACTGCCTCACTGCCTGGGGGCAGTGGGCAGTGGCACTCCTGCAATGCACTGCCCCTGTGCCCTCGGGGCAGTGGGCAGTGAAACCCCTGCAATGCACTGCCCCACTGCCTGGGGGCAGCGGGCAGTGGAACTTCTGCCATACACTGCCTCACTGCCTGGGGGCAGTGGGCAGTGGAACCCCCGCAATGCACTGCCACACTGCCCTGGGGGCAGTGGGCAGTGGACCTCCTGCAATGCACGGCCTCAATGCCTGGGGGCAGTGGGCAGTGCAACTCCTGCAATACACTGCCGCACTGCTTGGGGGCAGTGGACAATGCAACTCCCGCAGTGCACTGCTTCACTACCCTCAGGCAATAGGCAGTGCAACTCCTGCAATGCACTGCCTCACTGCCTGGGGGCAGTGGGCAGTGGAAACCCTGCAATAGAGTGCCTCACTGCCCGGGGGCAGTAGGTAGTGCAACTCCTGCAATGCACTGCCCCGCTGCATGGGGGCAGCGGGCACTGCAACTCCTGCAATGCACTGCCTCACTGCCCTGGGGCAGTAGGCAGTGCAACTCCTGCAATGCACTGCCTCACTGCCTAGGGGCAGTGGACAGTACTACTCCTGCAATGCACTGCCCCGCTGCCTGGGGGCAGCGGGCAGTGCAACTCCTGCAATGCACTGCCTCACTGTCCTGGGGCAGTAGGCAATGCAACTCCTGCAATGCACTGCCTCACTGCCTGGGGGCAGTGGACATTGCTACTCCTGCAATGCACTGCCTCACTGCCCTGGGGCTGTAGGCAGTGCAACTCCTGCAATGCACTGCCCCACTGCCTGGGGGCAGTGGGCAGTGCAACTCCTGCAATGCACCGCCTCACTTCCTGGGGGCAGTGGGCAGTGGAACTCCTGCAATGCACTGCCCCTGTGCCCTCGGGCCAGTGGGCAGTGGAACTCCTGCGATGCACTGCCTCACTGCCCTGGGGGCAGCGGGCAGTGGAACTTCTGCCATACACTGCCTCACTGCCCGGGGGCAGTGGGCAGCGGAACCCTTGCAATACACTGCCGCACTGCCTGGGGGCAGTGGGCAGTCGAACCCCCGCAAGGCACTGCCTCACTGCCCTGGGGGCAGTAGGTAGTGCAACTCCTGCAATGCACTGCCTCACTGCCTGGGGGCAGTAGGTAGTGCAACTCCTGCAATGCACTACCTCACTGCCTGGGGGCAGTGGACAGTGCTACTCCTGCAATGCACTGCCCCGCTGCCTGGGGGCAGCGGGCAGTGCAACTCCTGCAATGCACTGCCTCACTGCCCTGGGGCAGTAGGCAATGCAACTCCTGCAATGCACTGCCTCACTGCCTGGGGGCAGTGGACAGTGCTACTCCCGCAATGCACTGCCTCACTGCCCTGGGGCTGTAGGCAGTGCAACTCCTGCAATGCACTGCCCCACTGCCTGGGGGCAGTGGGCAGTGCAACTCCTGCAATGCACCGCCTCACTGCCTGGGGGCAGTGGACAGTGCAGCTCCTGCAATGCACTGTCTCACTGCCCTGGGGGCAGTGGGTAGTGCAACTCCTGCAATGCACCGCCTCACTGTGCGGGGGCAATGGAAAGTGCAACTCCTGCAATGCAGTGCCTCACTGCCCTGGGGGCAGTGGGCAGTGGAACCCCTGCAATGCACTGCCTCACTGCTTGGGGGCAGTGGGCAGTGCAACTCCTGCAATGCACTGCCTCACTGCCTGGGGGCAATGGGCAGTGCGACTCCTGCAATGCACTGCCTCACTGCCCTGGGGGCAGTGGGCAGTGGAACTCCTGCAATGCACTGCCCCTGTGCCCTCGGGTCAGTGGGCAGTGGAACTCCTGCAATGCACTGCCTCACTGCCCGGGGGCAGTGGGCAGCGGAAGCCCTGCAATACACTGCCGCACTGCCTGGGGGCAGTGGGCAGTCGAACCCCCACAAGGCACTGCCTCACTGCCCTGGGGACAGTGGGCAATGGACCTCGTGCAATGCACGGCCTCACTGCCTGGGGGCAGTGGGCAGTGTAACTCCTGCAATACACTGCCGCACTGCCTGGGGGCAGTGGGCAGTGCAACTGCTGCAATGCACTGCCTCACTGCCCTGGGGGCAGTGGGCAGTGCAACTCCCGCAATGCAGTGCTTCACTGCCCTCAGGCAGTAGGCAGTGCAACTCCTGCAATGCACTGCCTCACTGCCTGGGGGCGGTGGGCAGTGGAAACCCAGCAATGCACTGCCTCACTGCCTGGGGGCAGTAGGCAGTGCAACTCCTGCAATGCACTGCCTCACTGCCTGGGGGTAGTAGGTAGTGCTACTCCTGCAATGCACTGCCCCGCTGCCTGGGGGCAGCAGGCAGTGCAACTCCTACAATGCACCGCCTCACTGCCCTGGGGCAGTGGGCAGTGCAACTCATGCAATGCACTGCTTCACTGCCCTCGGGCAGTAGGCAGTGCAACTCCTGCAATGCACTGCCTCACTGCCTGGGGGCAGTGGGCAGTGCAGCTCCTGCAATGCACTGCCTCACTCCCTGGGGGCAGTAGGTAGTGCAACTCCTGCAATGCACTACCTCACTGCCTGGGGGCAGTGGACAGTGCTACTCCTGCAATGCACTGCCCCGCTGACGGGGGGCTGCGGGCAGTGCAACTCCTGCAATGCACTGCCTCAGTGCCTGGGGGCAGTAGGCAATGCAACTCGTGCAATGCACTGCCTCACTGCCTGGGGGCAGTGGATAGTGCTACTCCTGCAATGCACTGCCTCACTGCCCTGGGGCAGCAGGCAGTGCAACTCCTGCAATGCACTGCCCCACTGCCTGGGGGCAGTGGGCAGTGCAACCCCTGCAATGCACTGCCCCAATGCCTGGGGGCAGTGGGCAGTGCAACTCCTGCAATGCACTGCCTCACTGCCTGGGGGCAGTGGACAGTGCAGCTCCTGCAATGCACTGCCTCACTGCCCTGGGGGCAGTGGGCAGTGCAACTCCTGCAATGCACCACCTCACTGCCTGGGGGCAATGGACGCTGCAACTCCTGCAATGCACTGCCTCACTGCCTGGGGGCAGTGGGTAGTGCAACTCCCGCTATGCACTGCCTCACTGCCCTGGGGCAGTAGGCAGTGCAACTCCTGCAATGCACTGCCCCACTGCCTGGGGGCAGTGGGCAGTGAAACTCCTGCAATGCACTGCCTCACTGCCCTGGGGCAGTAGGCAGTGGAACTCCTGCAATGCACTGCCTCACTGCCTGGGGGCAGTGAATAGTGCTACTCCTGCAATGCACTGCCTCACTGCCCCAGTGCAGCACGCAGTGCTACTCCTGCAATGCCCTGCCTCACTGCCCGGGAGCAGTGGGCAGTGCAACTCCTGCAATGCACTGCCCCACTGCCTGGGGGCAGTGGGCAGTGCAACTCCTGCAATGCACTGCCTCACTGCCTGGGGGCACTGGACAGTGCAATTCCTACAATGCACTGCCTCACTGCCCTGGGGGCACTTGGCAGTGGAACCCCTGCAATGCACTGCCTCAGTGCCCTGGGGGCAGTGGGCAGTGCAACTCCTGCAATGCACTGCCCCTCTGCCCTGGGGGCAGTGGGCAGTGCAACTCCTGCAATGCACTGCCTCACTACCTGGGGGCAGTGGAGAGTGCTACTCCTGCAATGCACTGCCCCACTACCTGGGGGCAGTGGGCAGTGCAACTCCTGCAATGCACTGCCTCACTGCCCTGGGGCAGTAGGCAGTGCAACTCCTGCGATGCACTGCCTCACTGCCTGGGGGCAGTACGCAGTGCTACTCCTGCAATGCACTGCTTCACTGCCCTGGGGCAGCGGGCAGTGCAACTCCTGCAATGCACTGCCTCACTGCCTAGGGGCAGTAGGCAGTGCAACTCCTGCAATGCACTGCCTCACTGCCTGGGGGCAGTGGACAGTGCTACTCCTGCAATGCACTGCTTCACTGCCCAGGGGCAGCGGGCAGTGCAACTCGTGCAATGCACTGCCTCACTGCCCTGGGGCAGTAGGCAGTGCAACTCCTGCAATGCACCGCCTCACTGCCTGGGGGCGGTGGGCGGTGCAACTCGTGCAATGCACTGCCTCACTGCCTAGGGGCAGTGGACAGTGCAACTCCTGCAATGCACTGCCTCACTGCCCTGGGGCAGTACGCAGTGCAACTCCTGCAATACACTGCCTCACTGCCTGGGGGCAGTGGGCACTGCAACTCCTGCAATGCACTGCCCCACTGCCTGGGGGCAGTGGGCAGTGCAACTCCTGCAATGCATTGCCCCACTGCCTGGGGGCAGTGGGCAGTGCAGCTCCTGCAATGCACTGCCTCACTGCCCGGGGGCAGTAGGCAGTGCAACTCCTGCAATGCAATGCCTCACTCCCTGGGGGCAGTGGGCAGTGCAACTCCTGCAATGCACTACCTCAGTGCCTAGGGGCAGTGGACAGTGCAACTCCTGCAATGCACTGCCTCACTGCCCTGGGGCAGTACGCAGTGCAACTCCTGCAATGCGCTGCCTCACTGCCTGGGGGCAGTGGGCACTGCAACTCCTGCAATGCACTGCCCCACTGCCTGGGGGCAGTGGGCAGTGCAACTCCTGCAATGCACTACCTCACTGCCTGGGGGCAGTGGACAGTGCAACTCCTGCAATGCACTGCCTCACTGCCTGGGCGCAGTAGGCAGTGCAACTCCCGCAATGCACCGCCTCACTGCCTGCGGGCAGTGGACAGTGCAACTCCTGCAATGCACTGCCTCACTGCCTGGGGGCAGTGGACGGTGCAACTCCTGCAATGCACTGCCTCACTGCCCTGGGGGCAGTGGGTAGTGGAACCCCTGCAATGCACTGCCTCACTGCCCTGGGGGCAGTGGGCAGTGCAACTCTTGCAATGCACTGCCTCACTGCCTTGGGGGCAGTGGACAGTGCAACCCCTGCAATGCACTGCCTCACTGCCCTGGGGGCAGTGGGCAGTGCAACTCCTGCAATGCACTGCCTCACTGCCCTGGGGCAGTGGGAGGAGGAGGAGGAGGAGGAGCGCCTGCCGCGGTCCCACGTACGGTGAGCCTTGGCGTCGTCCCCCGGGGGCCCCACGCAGGCACAGCCGAGGGAGTCCTCCGTCTTACCTCCGCTAGAGTAAGACGAATCTCGTCGCACACCTGAGAACGCCCCTCCCAGCAGGCCGTCTGGGTCAACGCGCCGGTGTACGACAACGCTACGGTCCGATCTGCTCTCCGGTCCCGGCCACCGACCGCTCCGAACTGTCCTGGGTCCACCCGAGGTAGCGTCCCAGGATCAACGGGCACGGAAGGTGTGGGTCTCCCGGGGCATCACCCCCGACTTGAAAACGTCGCCGGGCTAAATAGAACGCGGCCCAGCACGACTACGCGCACTGCCGGCGGGCTGAGTACCGCCGGTGTCGCGAGTACGGTCACGCTACACGATCACGCGCACCGCCGGTGGCCTGGGTACCCCCGGGTTCTGTGAGTGCGGGACGTGCGTCACTGCCATAGCACCACGGTGGTGCACCGCCGTGGAGGTCACCGACGACGCCCGGCCGCAAAGGCCGAGCCCAAACGACGAGCCCTACGATACGTGCACCGAGACGGCACGTGACCGAGAAAGTGGCACCACGATGGTGCCCGAGCGAGACGGCGACGTTCGCCGATGGCACGTGAGGCGGTGAGTACCGCCGATGACTCGTCACCTCTGTCGGGGTGTCATGGAGGGTGGCGGAGCGCCAGGTGCAGACCCCGCCATGGTGCCTCGAGTATTGGCCTGGAGGACACACCATGGCCAGGCTGGCGCACGAAGACCGTTTGGGCAGCGCCACGGTGGCGCTCTGCCCTGAAGGTTGCGCCACGACGGCGCACGTGTACGTTGACTGCACCACAGTGGTGCCACGTCACTGAACTGGCGCCACGTCGGCGCAGGGCTGTCTAGGCAGCGCCGCGGTGGTGTTCTGCCCTGAGGATTGCGCCACAATGGCGCACATGTACGTTGGCGGCACCACGATGGCGCTCTGCCACTGAACTGGCGCCACGGAGGCATAGGGCTGTCTGGGCAGTGCCACGACGGCGCCGTGCCCCGAACACTGTGCCACGGCGGCACACGTGCACGTTGGCTGCACCACGGTGGTGTGATGCCACTGAAGTGGCGCCACGTTGTCGCTGGATTGTTTGGGCGGCGCCGTGGCGGCGCTCTGCCGAGAAGGCCGCGCCACGACGGCGTTCTGCCCTGAAGGCCGCGCCACGACGGCGCACGGGTACGTACGCGGCACCACGATGGTGCCCTGCCACTGAGCCCGCGCCATGTCGGCGCAGAGCTGTCGGGGCAGGCGCCACGTTGGCGTCTGGCGGTCGGGGGGAGGCCACGTATGTGCATCTGTCCCCCACGGGCCTGCATGTCTGGCCCAGGGAGGGGTCCTGGACGGTTGGCGGGCGGGGTGGGCCCGGCCTGACACAGGGAAGACGCACGAGAAATCGAGACGTATCACGACTAGCTTCGAGCGTGGCAGTGCGTGTGGGCAATCCGTCCCACAGCTACCATCCTGAGGGTTTTTAGACTGGTGCCAGGTCACCAGGCAGTGGGCAGTGCAACTCCTGCAATGCACTGCCTCACTGCTTGGGGGCAGTGGGCAGTGCAACTCCTGCAACGCACTGCCTCACTGCTTGGGGGCAGTGGACAGTGCTACTCCTGCAACGCACTGCCTCACTGCCTGGGGGCATTGGGCAGTGGAACTCCTGCAATGCACTGCCTCACTGCCCTAGGGCAGTGGGCAGTGCAACTCCTGCAATGCACTGCTTCACTGCCCAGGGGCAGTGGGCAGTGCAACTCCTGCAATGCACTGCGTCACTGCCCTGGGGCAGTAGGCAGTGCAACTCTTGCGATGCACTGCCTCAGTGCCTGGGGGCAGTGGACAGTGCTACTCCTGCAATGCATTGCCCCACTGCCTGGGGGCAGCGGGCAGTGCAACTCCTGCAATGCACTGCCTCACTGCCTGGGGGCGGTGGGCAGTGCAACTCCTGCAATGCAGTGCCCCACTGCCTAGGGGCAGTGGACATTGCAACTCCTGCAATGCACTGCCTCACTGCCCTGGGGCAGTAGGCAGTGCAACTCCTGCAATGCACCGCCTCACTGCCTGGGGGCGGTGGGCGGTGCAACTCGTGCAATGCACTGCCTCACTGCCTAGGGGCAGTGGACAGTGCAACTCCTGCAATGCACTGCCTCACTGCCCTGGGGCAGTACGCAGTGCAACTCCTGCAATGCACTGCCCCACTGCCTGGCGGCAGTGGGCAGTGCAACTCCTGCAATGCACTGCCTCACTGCCTGGGGGCAGTGGGCAGTGCAGCTCCTGCAATGCCCTGCCTCACTCCCTGGGGGCAGTGGGCAGTAAAACTCTTGCATTGCACTGCCCCACTGCCTGGGGGCAGTGGGCAGTGCAACTCCTGCAATCCACTACCTCAGTGCCTAGGGGCAGTGGACAGTGCAACTCCTGCAATGCACTGCCTCACTGCCCTGGGGCAGTACGCAGTGCAACTCCTGCAATGCACTGCCTCACTGCCCTGGGGCAGTAGGCAGTGCAACTGCTGCAATGCACTGCCTCACTGCCTGGGGGCAGTGGGCACTGCAACTCCTGCAATGCACTGCCTCACTGCCTGGGGGCAGTGGACAGTGCAACTCCTGCAATGCACTGCCTCACTGCCTGGGGGCAGTGGACAGTGCAACTCCTGCAATGCACTGCCTCACTGCCTGGGCGCAGTAGGCAGTGCAACTCCTGCAATGCACCGCCTCACTGCCTGCGGGCAGTGGACAGTGCAACTCCTGCGATGCACTGCCTCACTGCCTGGGGGCAGTGGACAGTGCAACTCCTGTAATGCACTGCCTCACTGCCCTGGGGGTACTGGGCAGTGGAACCCCTGTAATGCACTGCCTCACTGCCCTGGGGGCAGTGGGCAGTGCAACTCTTGCAATGCACTGCCTCACTGCCTTGGGGGCAGTGGACAGTGCAACCCCTGCAATGCACTGCCTCACTGCCCTGGGGGCAGTGGGCAGTGCAACTCCTGCAATGCACTGCCTCACTGCCCTGGGGCAGTGGGCAGTGCAACTCCTGCAATGCACTGCCTCACTGCTTGGGGGCAGTGGGCAGTGCAACTCCTGCAATGCACTGCCTCACTGCCTAGGGGCAGTGGACAGTGCAACTCCTGCAATGCACTGCCCCACTGCCTGGGGGCAGTGGGCAGTGCAACTCCTGCAATGCACTGCCCCACTGCCTGGGGGCGGTGGGCAGTGCAACTCCTGCAATGCACTGCCTCACTGCCTAGGGGCAGTGGACAGTGCAACTCCTGCAATGCACTGCCCTGCCCTGGGGCAGTAGGCAGTGCAACTCCTGCAATGCACTGCATCACTGCCTTGGGGGCAGTGGACAGTGCAAATCCTGCAATGCACTGCCCCGCTGCCTGGGGGCAGCGGGCACTGCAACTCCTGCAATGCACTACCTCACTGCCCTGGGGCAGTAGGCAGTGCATCTCCTGCAATGCACTGCCTCACTGCCTGGGAGCAGTGGGCAGTGCAACTCCTGCAATGCACTGCCCCACTGCCTGGGGGCAGTGGGCAGTGCAACTCCTGCAATGCACTGCCTCACTGCCTGGGGGCAGTGGGCAGTGGAACCCCTGCAATGCACTGCCTCACTGTCCTGGGGCAGTGGGCAGCGCAACTCCTGGGTGTGGTGTGGTGTGGTGTGGTGTGGTGTGGTGTGGTGTGGTGTGGTGTGGTGTGGTGTGGTGTGGTGTGGTGTGGTGTGGTGTGGTGTGGTGTGGTGTGGTGTGGTGTGGTGTGGTGTGGTGTGGTGTGGTGTGGTGTGGTGTGGTGTGGTGTGGTGTGGTGTGGTGTGGTGTGGTGTGGTGTGGTGTGGTGTGGTGTGGTGTGGTGTGGTGTGGTGTGGTGTGGTGTGGTGTGGTGTGGTGTGGTGTGGACCAAGTCAGGCCGGCCGACGACGCCGCCACCCACCCCGGGCGCCCCCCGGGGTCAGCGGTGCAGCCTGTGAGGGGCAGACGCACCACTGCCTCACCAAGTGTGCCTCGAGTGCGCGCGTCGACTGTCTAAGGTGAGACCCACCAGTTCCCAGAAAGCCGGGGCCTGTCGGCGGGACTGGTGTTTCTGAGCGTCCGCTCGCCTGCCCGTGGTGGACCTTGCTTCGTCCGGGCGCCTCTCTTCTTCGCGCCATGCATGGTGCTCTCGGCCCCCCCTCACTTGGGGCCCATTCCATCAAAGGTGAGACCCACCAGTTCCCAGAAAGCCGGGGCCTGTCGGCGGGACTGGTGTTTCTGAGCGTCCGCTCGCCTGCCCGTGGTGGACCTTGCTTGGTCCGGGCGCCTCTCTTCTTCGCGCCATGCATGGTGCTCTCGGCCCCCCCTCACCTGGGGCCCATTCCATCGGAGTGCGTGTGTGTGTAACGGGTAGACGTTCTGCCGATGGACGCCCACTGGGCGGGCCAGCGGACGATGGCTCTAGCGCTCCATGACATGACATGACATGGTGTGGTGTGGTGTGGTGTGGTGTGGTGTGGTGTGGTGTGGTGTGGTGTGGTGTGGTGTGGTGTGCCGAAGGCGCTATTACCAAAAGGCAAAGGCCGGGATGTCTACCCGCGGGTACAGGTAAACGGGCTGGGCTGTGTGTGTTGTGTGCGCGCTGTGTGTAAGTGTGTTGTGGCATAGCCGGACCAGTGCACTCTCGCACTTGGCCGACACTGCCTTGCCGACGCCTGCGCGCAGTCACACAGGGTCTCGTGGGCCCACTGCACCCTGCGTGCCGCGCTGCACCATCAGTGCTTATTGTGTGGTGCCGCACTGCTTGGTGCTGTGCACTACACTGCACTGTGTGTGCCCTGCTGCACGGTTGTTGTGGGCAGAGGGCAGTGGGCAGTGTAACGCACTGCCACGCCGCCTGGGGGCTGTGGGTAGTGGAAATCCTGCTTCACACTGCCGCATTGCCTGAGGGCAGTGGGGAGTGGTACTCCTGCCATTCTCTGCCTCCCTGCCTTGGGGCAGTGGGCCGGGCATCTCCTGCAATACACTGCCGCCGTGCCTGGGGCAATGGTCAGTGGAACTCCTGCGACACACTGCGCCACGGCCCGGGGGCAGGGGGCAGTGGATCTCCTGCAATGCACTGCCTCACTGGCTGGGGGCAGTGGACAGTGCAACTCCCGCAATACACTGCCCCACTGCCTGGGGGCAGTGGGCAGTGGAACTCCTGGAGTACACTGCCGCACTGCCTAGGGGCAGTGGGCAGTGGAACTCCCGCAATACACTGCCTCACTGCCTGGGGGCAGTGGACAGTGGACCTTGTGCAACACACTGCCCCACTGTCTGGGGGCAGTGGGCAGTGGACCTCCTGCAATGCACTGCCTCACTGCCTGGGGGGCACTGGGCAGTGCAACTCCTGCAACACACTGCCCCACTGCGTGGGGGCAGTGGGCAGTTGAACTCCTGCAATACACTGCCTCACTGCCTGGGGGCAGTGGGCAGTGCAACTCGTGCAATGTACTGCCTCACTGCCTGGGGGCAGTGGGCAGTGGAACTCCTGCAATACACTGCCGCACTGCCTGGGGGCAGTGGGCTGTAAAACTCCTGCAATGCACTGCCTCACTGTCTGGGGGCAGTGGGCAGTGGAACTCTTGCAATGCACTGCCTCACTGCCCTTGAACAGTAGGCAGTGCAACTGCTGCAATGCACTGCCTCACTGCCTGGGGGCAGTGGACAGTGCAACTCCTGCAATGTACTGCCTCACTGCCCTGGGAGCAGTGGGCAGTGCAACTCCTGCAATGCACTGCCTCACTGCCCTGGGGCAGTGGGCAGTGGAACTCCTGCAGTGCACTGCCTCACTGCCTGGGGGCAGCGGGCAGTGCAACTCCTGCAATGCACTGCCTCACTGCCTGGGGGCAGTGGGCAGTGGAACTCCTGCAATGCACTGCCTCACTGCCCTGGGGGCAGTGGGCAGTGGAACTCCTGCAATGCACTGCCTCACTGCCTTGGGGGCAGTGGACAGTGCAACCCCTGCAATGCACTGCCTCACTGCCCTGGGGGCAGTGGGCAGTGCAACTCGTGCAATGCAGTGCCTCACTGCCCTGGGGCAGTGGGCAGTGCAACTCCTGCAATGCACTGCCTCACTGCTTGGGGGCAGTGGGCAGTGCAACTCCTGCAATGCACTGCCTCACTGCCTAGGGGCAGTGGACAGTGCAACTCCTGCAATGCACTGCCCCACTGCCTGGGGGCAGTGGGCAGTGCAACTCCTGCAATGCACTGCCCCACTGCCTGGGGGCGGTGGGCAGTGCAACTCCTGCAATGCACTGCCTCACTGCCTAGGGGCAGTGGACAGTGCAACTCCTGCAATGCACTGCCCTGCCCTGGGGCAGTAGGCAGTGCAACTCCTGCAATGCACTGCATCACTGCCTTGGGGGCAGTGGACAGTGCAAATCCTGCAATGCACTGCCCCGCTGCCTGGGGGCAGCGGGCACTGCAACTCCTGCAATGCACTACCTCACTGCCCTGGGGCAGTAGGCAGTGCATCTCCTGCAATGCACTGCCTCACTGCCTGGGAGCAGTGGGCAGTGCAACTCCTGCAATGCACTGCCCCACTGCCTGGGGGCAGTGGGCAGTGCAACTCCTGCAATGCACTGCCTCACTGCCTGGGGGCAGTGGGCAGTGGAACCCCTGCAATGCACTGCCTCACTGTCCTGGGGCAGTGGGCAGCGTAACTCCTGGGTGTGGTGTGGTGTGGTGTGGTGTGGTGTGGTGTGGTGTGGTGTGGTGTGGTGTGGTGTGGTGTGGTGTGGTGTGGTGTGGTGTGGTGTGGTGTGGTGTGGTGTGGTGTGGTGTGGTGTGGTGTGGTGTGGTGTGGTGTGGTGTGGTGTGGTGTGGTGTGGTGTGGTGTGGTGTGGTGTGGTGTGGTGTGGTGTGGTGTGGTGTGGTGTGGTGTGGTGTGGTGTGGTGTGGTGTGGTGTGGTGTGGTGTGGTGTGGACCAAGTCAGGCCGGCCGACGACGCCGCCACCCACCCCGGGCGCCCCCCGGGGTCAGCGGTGCAGCCTGTGAGGGGCAGACGCACCACTGCCTCACCAAGTGTGCCTCGAGTGCGCGCGTCGACTGTCTAAGGTGAGACCCACCAGTTCCCAGAAAGCCGGGGCCTGTCGGCGGGACTGGTGTTTCTGAGCGTCCGCTCGCCTGCCCGTGGTGGACCTTGCTTCGTCCGGGCGCCTCTCTTCTTCGCGCCATGCATGGTGCTCTCGGCCCCCCCTCACCTGGGGCCCATTCCATCAAAGGTGAGACCCACCAGTTCCCAGAAAGCCGGGGCCTGTCGGCGGGACTGGTGTTTCTGAGCGTCCGCTCGCCTGCCCGTGGTGGACCTTGCTTGGTCCGGGCGCCTCTCTTCTTCGCGCCATGCATGGTGCTCTCGGCCCCCCCTCACCTGGGGCCCATTCCATCAAAGGTGAGACCCACCAGTTCCCAGAAAGCCGGGGCCTGTCGGCGGGACTGGTGTTTCTGAGCGTCCGCTCGCCCGCCCGTGGTGGACCTTGCTTGGTCCGGGCGCCTCTCTTCTTCGCGCCATGCATGGTGCTCTCGGCCCCCCCTCACCTGGGGCCCATTCCATCGGAGTGCGTGTGTGTGTAACGGCTAGACGTTCTGCCGATAGACGCCCACTGGGCGGGCCAGCGGACGATGGCTCTAGCGCTCCATGACATGACATGACATGGTGTGGTGTGGTGTGGTGTGGTGTGGTGTGGTGTGGTGTGGTGTGATGTGGTGTGGTGTGGTGTGCCGAAGGCGCTATTACCAAAAGGCAAAGGCCGGGATGTCTACCCGCGGGTACAGGTAAACGGGCTGGGCTGTGTGTGTTGTGTGCGCGCTGTGTGTAAGTGTGTTGTGGCATAGCCGGACCAGTGCACTCTCGCACTTGGCCGACACTGCCTTGCCGACGCCTGCGCGCAGTCACACAGGGTCTCGTGGGCCCACTGCACCCTGCGTGCCGCGCTGCACCATCAGTGCTTATTGTGTGGTGCCGCACTGCTTGGTGCTGTGCACTACACTGCACTGTGTGTGCCCTGCTGCACGGTTGTTGTGGGCAGAGGGCAGTGGGCAGTGTAACGCACTGCCACGCCGCCTGGGGGCTGTGGGTAGTGGAAATCCTGCTTCACACTGCCGCATTGCCTGAGGGCAGTGGGGAGTGGTACTCCTGCCATTCTCTGCCTCCCTGCCTTGGGGCAGTGGGCCGGGCATCTCCTGCAATACACTGCCGCCGTGCCTGGGGCAGTGGTCAGTGGAACTCCTGCGACACACTGCGCCACGGCCCGGGGGCAGGGGGCAGTGGATCTCCTGCAATGCACTGCCTCACTGGCTGGGGGCAGTGGACAGTGCAACTCCCGCAATACACTGCCCCACTGCCTGGGGGCAGTGGGCACTGGAACTCCTGCAGTACACTGCCGCACTGCCTAGGGGCAGTGGGCAGTGGAACTCCCGCAATACACTGCCTCACTGCCTGGGGGCAGTGGACAGTGGACCTTGTGCAACACACTGCCCCACTGTCTGGGGGCAGTGGGCAGTGGACCTCCTGCAATGCACTGCCTCACTGCCTGGGGGGCCGTGGGCAGTGCAACTCCTGCAACACACTGCCCCACTGCGTGGGGGCAGTGGGCAGTTGAACTCCTGCAATACACTGCCTCACTGCCTGGGGGCAGTGGGCAGTCGAATCCCCGAAATGCACTGCCTCACTGCCCTGGGGGCAGTGGGCAGTGCAACTCCTGCAATGTACTGCCTCACTGCCTGGGGGCAGTGGGCAGTGGAACTCCTGCAATACACTGCCGCACTGCCTAGGGGCAGTGGGCTGTGCAACTCCTGCAATGCACTGCCTCACTGTCTGGGGGCAGTGGGCAGTGGAACTCCTGCAATGCACTGCCTCACTGCCCTTGAACAGTAGGCAGTGCAACTGCTGCAATGCACTGCCTCACTGCCCTGGGGGCAGTGGGCAGTGCAACTCCTGCAATGCACTGCCTCACTGCCCTGGGGCAGTGGGCAGTGGAACTCCTGCAGTGCACTGCCTCACTGCCTGGGGGCAGCGGGCAGTGCAACTCCTGCAATGCACTGCCTCACTGCCTGGGGGCAGTGGGCAGTGGAACTCCTGCAATGCACTGCCTCACTGCCCTGGGGCAGTGGGCAGTGGAACTCCTGCAATATACTGCCACGCTGCCTGGGGGCAGTGGGCAGTGCAGCTCCTGCAATGCACTGACTGCCTCACTGCCTAGGGGCAGTGGGCAGCGCAACTCCTGCAATGCACTGCGTCACTGCCTGGGGGCAGTGGACACTGTAACTCCCGCAGTACACCGCCTCACTGCCCGGGAGCAGTGGGCAGTGCAACTCCTGCGACGCACTGCCTCACTGCCTGGGGGCAGCGGGCAGTGCAACTCTTGCAATGCACTGCCTCACTGCCCTCGGGGAGTAAGCAGTGCATCTCCTGCAATGCACTGCCTCACTGCCCTTGAACAGTAGGCAGTGCAACTGCTGCAATGCACTGCCTCACTGCCTCGGGGCAGTGGACAGTGCAACTCCTGCAATGTATTGCCTCACTGCCCTGGGGCAGTGGGCAGTGCAACTCCTGCAATGCACTGCCTCACTGCCCTGGGGCAGTGGGCAGTGGAACTCCTGCAGTGCACTGCCTCACTGCCTGGGGGCAGCGGGCAATGCAACTCCTGCAATGCACTGCCTCACTGCCTGGGGGCAGTGGGCAGTGGAACTCCTGCAATGCACTGCCTCACTGCCCTGGGGCAGTGGGCAGTGGAACTCCTGCAATATACTGCCACACTGCCTGGGGGCAGTGGGCAGTGCAGCTCCTGCAATGCACTGACTGCCTCACTGCCTAGGGGCAGTGGGCAGCGGGACTCCTGCAATGCACTGCGTCACTGCCTGGGGGCAGTGGACACTGTAACTCCCGCAGTACACCGCCTCACTGCCCGGGAGCAGTGGGCAGTGCAACTCCTGCGACGCACTGCCTCACTGCCTGGGGGCAGTGGGCAGTGCAACTCCTGCAATGCACTGCCCGGCTGCCTGGGGGCAGCGGGCAGTGCAACTCCTGCAATGCACTGCCCGGCTGCCTGGGGGCAGCGGGCAGTGCAACTCCTGCAATGCACTGCCTCACTGCGTGGGAGCAGTGGGCAGTGCAACTCCTGCAATGCACTGCCTCACTGCCTAGGGGCAGTGGGCAGTGCAATTCCTGCAATGCACTGTCTCACTGCCCTGGGGCAGAGGGCAGCGGAACTCCCGCAATGCACTGCCTCACTGCCCGGGAGGAGTGGGCAATGGCTCGTGCAATGCACTGTCTCACTGCCCCGGGGCAGTGGGCAGTGCAACTCCTGCAATGCACTACCTCACTGCCTGGGCGCAGTGGGCAGTGGAACTCCTGCAATGCACTGCCCCACTGCCCGGGGACAGTGGGCAGTGCAACTCCTGCAATGCACGGCCTCACCGCCTTGGGGGCAGCGGGCAGTGCAACCCCTGCAACGCACTGCCTCACTGCCTGGGGGCAGTGGGCAGTGCAACTCCTGCAATGCACTGCCTCACTGCCTGGGGGCAGTGGGCAGTGCAACTCCTGCAATGCACTGCCTCGCTGCCTGGGGGCAGTGGGCAGTGCAACTTCTGCAATGCACTGCCTCACTGCCCTGGGGCAGTTGGCAGTGGAACTCCTGCAATGAACTGCCTCACTGCCTGGGGGCAGTGGACAGTGCAACTTTGGCAATGCACTGCCTCACTGCCCTGGGGCAGTGGGCAGTGGAACTCCTGCAATGCACTGCCCAACTGCCTGGAGGCAGTGAGCAGTGGAACTCCTGCAATGCACTGCCTCACTGCCTGGGGGCAGTGGGCAGTGCAGCTTCTGCAATGCACTGCCTCACTGCCCTGGGGCAGTGGGCAGTGGACCTCCTGCAACGCACTGCCCCACTGCCTGGGGGCAGTGGGCAGTGCAACTCCTGCAATACACGGCGGCATTGCCTGGGGGCAGTGGGCAGTGCAACTCCTGCAATGCACTGCCTCACTGCCCTCGGGCAGTAGGCAGTGGAACTCCTGCAATGCACTGCCTCACTACCTCGGGGCAGTGGGTAGTGCAATTCCTGCAATGCACTACCTCACTGCCTGGGGGCAGTGGGTAGTTGAACTCCTGCAATACACTGCCTCACTGCCTGGGGGCAGTGGGCAGTCGAATCCCCGCAATGCACTGCCTCACTGCCCTGGGGGCAGTGGGCAGTGCAACTCGTGCAATGCACTGCCTCACTGCCTGGGGGCAGTGGGCAGTGCTACTCCTGCAATACACTGCCTCACTGCCTGGGGGCAGTGGGCTGTGCAACTCCTGCAATGCACTGCCTCACTGTCTGGGGGCAGTGGGCAGTGGAACTCCTGCAATGCACTGCCTCACTGCCCTTGAACAGTGGGCAGTGCAACTGCTGCAATGCACTGCCTCACTGCCTGGGGGCAGTGGACAGTGCAACTCCTGCAATGCACTGCCTCACTGCCTGGGGGCAGCGGGCAGTGCAACTCCTGCAATGCACTGCCTCACTGCCTGGGGGCAGTGGGCAGTGGAACTCCTGCAATGCACTGCCTCACTGCCCTGGGGCAGTGGGCAGTGGAACTCCTGCAATATACTGCCACGCTGCCCGGGGGCAGTGGGCAGTGCAGCTCCTGCAATGCACTGACTGCCTCACTGCCTAGGGGCAGTGGGCAGCGCAACTCCTGCAATGCACTGCGTCACTGCCTGGGGGCAGTGGACACTGTAACTCCCGCAGTACACCGCCTCACTGCCCGGGAGCAGGGGGCAGTGCAACTCCTGCGACGCATTGCCTCACGGCCTGGGGGCAGCGGGCAGTGCAACTCCTGCAATGCACTGCCTCACTGCCGTCGGGCAGTAAGCAGTGCATCTCCTGCAATGCACTGCCTCACTGCCCTTGAACAGTAGGCAGTGCAACTGCTGCAATGCACTGCCTCACTGCCTGGGGGCAGTGGACAGTGCAACTCCTGCAATGTACTGCCACACTGCCCTGGGGCAGTGGGCAGTGCAACTCCTGCAATGCACTGCCTCACTGCCCTGGGGCAGTGGGCAGTGGAACTCCTGCAATGTATTGCCTCACTGCCCTGGGGCAGTGGGCAGTGCAACTCCTGCAATGCACTGCCTCACTGCCCTGGGGCAGTGGGCAGTGCAACTCCTGCAATGCACTGCCTCACTGCCTGGGGGCAGTGGGCAGTGGAACTCCTGCAATGCACTGCCTCACTGCCCTGGGGCAGTGGGAAGTGGAACTCCTGCAATATACTGCCACACTGCCTGGGGGCAGTGGGCAGTGCAGCTCCTGCAAGGCACTGACTGCCTCACTGCCTAGGGGCAGTGGGCAGCGGGACTCCTGCAATGCACTGCGTCACTGCCTGGGGGCAGTGGACACTGTAACTCCCGCAGTACACCGCCTCACTGCCCGGGAGCAGTGGGCAGTGCAACTCCTGCGACGCACTGCCTCACTGCCTGGGGGCAGTGGGCAGTGCAACTCCTGCAATGCACTGCCACGCTGCCTGGGGGCAGTGGGCAGTGCAACTCCTGCAATGCACTGCCTCACTGCCTAGGGGCAGTGGGCAGTGCAATTCCTGCAATGCACTGTCTCACTGCCCTGGGGCAGAGGGCAGCGGAACTCCCGCAATGCACTGCCTCACTGCCCGGGAGGAGTGGGCAATGGCTCCTGCAATGCACTGTCTCACTGCCCCGGGGCAGTGGGCAGTGCAACTCCTGCAATGCACTACCTCACTGCCTGGGCGCAGTGGGCAGTGGAACTCCTGCAATGCACTGCCCCACTGCCCGGGGACAGTGGGCAGTGCAACTCCTGCAATGCACGGCCTCACCGCCTTGGGGGCAGCGGGCAGTGCAACCCCTGCAACGCACTGCCTCACTGCCTGGGGGCAGTGGGCAGTGCAACTCCTGCAATGCACTGCCTCACTGCCTGGGGGCAGTGGGCAGTGCAACTCCTGCAATGCACTGCCTCGCTGCCTGGGGGCAGTGGGCAGTGCAACTTCTGCAATGCACTGCCTCACTGCCCTGGGGCAGTTGGCAGTGGAACTCCTGCAATGAACTGCCTCACTGCCTGGGGGCAGTGGACAGTGCAACTTTGGCAATGCACTGCCTCACTGCCCTGGGGCAGTGGGCAGTGGAACTCCTGCAATGCACTGCCCAACTGCCTGGAGGCAGTGAGCAGTGGAACTCCTGCAATGCACTGCCTCACTGCCTGGGGGCAGTGGGCAGTGCAGCTTCTGCAATGCACTGCCTCACTGCCCTGGGGCAGTGGGCAGTGGACCTCCTGCAACGCACTGCCTTACTGCCTGGGGGCAGTGGGCAGTGCAACTCCTGCAATACACGGCGGCATTGCCTGGGGGCAGTGGGCAGTGCAACTCCTGCAATGCACTGCCTCACTGCCCTCGGGCAGTAGGCAGTGGAACTCCTGCAATGCACTGCCTCACTACCTCGGGGCAGTGGGTAGTGCAATTCCTGCAATGCACTACCTCACTGCCTGGGGGAAGTGGGTAGTTGAACTCCTGCAATACACTGCCTCACTGCCTGGGGGCAGTGGGCAGTCGAATCCCCGCAATGCACTGCCTCACTGCCCTGGGGGCAGTGGGCAGTGCAACTCGTGCAATGCACTGCCTCACTGCCTGGGGGCAGTGGGCAGTGCTACTCCTGCAATACACTGCCTCACTGCCTGGGGGCAGTGGGCTGTGCAACTCCTGCAATGCACTGCCTCACTGTCTGGGGGCAGTGGGCAGTGGAACTCCTGCAATGCACTGCCTCACTGCCCTTGAACAGTGGGCAGTGCAACTGCTGCAATGCACTGCCTCACTGCCTGGGGGCAGTGGACAGTGCAACTCCTGCAATGCACTGCCTCACTGCCTGGGGGCAGCGGGCAGTGCAACTCCTGCAATGCACTGCCTCACTGCCTGGGGGCAGTGGGCAGTGGAACTCCTGCAATGCACTGCCTCACTGCCCTGGGGCAGTGGGCAGTGGAACTCCTGCAATATACTGCCACGCTGCCCGGGGGCAGTGGGCAGTGCAGCTCCTGCAATGCACTGACTGCCTCACTGCCTAGGGGCAGTGGGCAGCGCAACTCCTGCAATGCACTGCGTCACTGCCTGGGGGCAGTGGACACTGTAACTCCCGCAGTACACCGCCTCACTGCCCGGGAGCAGGGGGCAGTGCAACTCCTGCGACGCATTGCCTCACGGCCTGGGGGCAGCGGGCAGTGCAACTCCTGCAATGCACTGCCTCACTGCCGTCGGGCAGTAAGCAGTGCATCTCCTGCAATGCACTGCCTCACTGCCCTTGAACAGTAGGCAGTGCAACTGCTGCAATGCACTGCCTCACTGCCTGGGGGCAGTGGACAGTGCAACTCCTGCAATGAACTGCCACACTGCCCTGGGGCAGTGGGCAGTGCAACTCCTGCAATGCACTGCCTCACTGCCCTGGGGCAGTGGGCAGTGGAACTCCTGCAATGTATTGCCTCACTGCCCTGGGGCAGTGGGCAGTGCAACTCCTGCAATGCACTGCCTCACTGCCCTGGGGCAGTGGGCAGTGCAACTCCTGCAATGCACTGCCTCACTGCCTGGGGGCAGTGGGCAGTGGAACTCCTGCAATGCACTGCCTCACTGCCCTGGGGCAGTGGGAAGTGGAACTCCTGCAATATACTGCCACACTGCCTGGGGGCAGTGGGCAGTGCAGCTCCTGCAAGGCACTGACTGCCTCACTGCCTAGGGGCAGTGGGCAGCGGGACTCCTGCAATGCACTGCGTCACTGCCTGGGGGCAGTGGACACTGTAACTCCCGCAGTACACCGCCTCACTGCCCGGGAGCAGTGGGCAGTGCAACTCCTGCGACGCACTGCCTCACTGCCTGGGGGCAGTGGGCAGTGCAACTCCTGCAATGCACTGCCTCACTGCGTGGGAGCAGTGGGCAGTGCAACTCCTGCAATGCACTGCCTCACTGCCTAGGGGCAGTGGGCAGTGCAATTCCTGCAATGCACTGCCTCACTGCCCGGGGGCAGTGGGCAGTGCAACTCCTGCAATACACTGCCCCACTGCCTTGGGGCAGTGGGCAGTGGACCTCCTGCAATACACCGCTCCACTGCCTGGGGGCAGTGGGCAGTGCAACTCCTGCAATGCACTGTCTCACTGCCCCGGGGCAGTGGGCAGTGCAACTCCTGCAATGCACTGCCTCACTGCCTGGGAGCAGTGGGCAGTGCAACTCCTGCAATGCACTGCCTCACTGCCTGGGGGCAGTGGGGAGTGGAACCCCTGCAATGCACTGCCGCACTGCCCGGGGGCAGTGGGCAGTGCAACTCCTGCAATGCACTGCCTCACTGCCTGGGGGCAGTGGACAGTGCAACTCCTGCAATGCACTGCCTCACTGCCTGGGGGCAGGGGGCGGTGCAACTCCTGCAATATACGGCCGCACTGCCTGGGGGCAGTGGGCGGTGCAACTCCTGCAGGACTCTGCCCGACTGCCTGGGGGCAGTGGGCAGTGGACCTCCTGCAACACACTGCCGCACTGCCTGGGGGCGATGGCAAGGGAACCCCTGCAATGCACTGCTTCACCGCCTGGGGGCAGTGGGCAGTGCAACCCCTGCAACACACTGCCGCACTGCCCTGGGGGCAGTGGGCAGTGCAACTCCTGCAACGCACTGCCTCACTGCCTGGGGCAGTGGGCGGTGCAACTCCTGCAATACACTGCCGCACTGCCCTGGGGCAGTGGGCAGTGGAACTCCTGCAATGCACTGCCTCGCTGCCCTGGGGCAGTAGGCAGTGCAACTCCTGCAATGCACTGCCTCACTGCCTGGGGGCAGTAGGCTGTGCAACTCCTGCAATGCACTGCCTCACTGTCTGGGGGCAGTGGGCAGTGGAACTCCTGCAATGCACTGCCTCACTGCCCTTGAACAGTGGGCAGTGCAACTGCTGCAATGCACTGCCTCACTGCCTGGGGGCAGTGGACAGTGCAACTCCTGCAATGCACTGCCTCACTGCCTGGGGGCAGCGGGCAGTGCAACTCCTGCAATGCACTGCCTCACTGGCTGGGGGCAGTGGGCAGTGCAACTCCTGCAATGCACTGCCTCACTGCCTGGGGGCAGTGGGCAGTGCAACTCCTGCAATGCACTGCCTCACTGCCCTGGGGCAGTGGGCAGTGGAACTCCTGCAATATACTGCCACGCTGCCTGGGGGCAGTGGGCAGTGCAGCTCCTGCAATGCACTGACTGCCTCACTGCCTAGGGGCAGTGGGCAGTGCAACTCCTGCAATGCACTGTCTCACTGCCTCGGGGCAGTGGACACTGTAACTCCCGCAGTACACCGCCTCACTGCCCGGGAGCAGGGGGCAGTGCAACTCCTGCGACGCATTGCCTCACTGCCTGGGGGCAGCGGGCAGTGCAACTCCTGCAATGCACTGCCTCACTGCCCTCGGGCAGTAAGCAGTGCATCTCCTGCAATGCACTGCCTCACTGCCCTTGAACAGTAGGCAGTGCAACTGCTGCAATGCACTGCCTCACTGCCTGGGGGCAGTGGACAGTGCAACTCCTGCAATGTACTGCCTCACTGCCCTGGGGCAGTGGGTAGTGCAACTCCTGCAATGCACTGCCTCACTGCCCTGGGGCAGTGGGCAGTGGAACTCCCGCAATGTATTGCCTCACTGCCCTGGGGCAGTGGGCAGTGCAACTCCTGCAATGCACTGCCTCACTGCCCTGGGGCAGTGGGCAGTGGAACTCCTGCAGTGCACTGCCTCACTGCCTGGGGGCAGCGGGCAGTGCAACTCCTGCAATGCACTGCCTCACTGCCTGGGGGCAGTGGGCAGTGGAACTCCTGCAATGCACTGCCTCACTGCCCTGGGGCAGTGGGCAGTGGAACTCCTGCAATATACTGCCACACTGCCTGGGGGCAGTGGGCAGTGCAGCTCCTGCAATGCACTGACTGCCTCACTGCCTAGGGGCAGTGGGCAGCGGGACTCCTGCAATGCACTGCGTCACTGCCTCGGGGCAGTGGACACTGTAACTCCCGCAGTACACCGCCTCAGTGCCCGGGAGCAGTGGGCAGTGCAACTCCTGCGACGCACTGCCTCACTGCCTAGGGGCAGTGGGCATTGCAACTCCTGCAATGCACTGCCCGGCTGCCTGGGGGCAGCGGGCAGTGCAACTCCTGCAATGCACTGCCTCACTGCCTAGGAGCAGTGGGCAGTGCAACTCCTGCAATGCACTGCCTCACTGCCTAGGGGCAGTGGGCAGTGCAATTCCTGCAATGCACTGCCTCACTGCCCGGGGGCAGTGGGCAGTGCAACTCCTGCAATACACTGCCCCACTGCCTTGGGGCAGTGGGCAGTGGACCTCCTGCAATACACCGCCTCACTGCCTGGGGGCAGTGGGCAGTGGACCTCCTGCAATACACTGCCGCACTGCCTGGGAGCAGTGGGCAGTGGACCTCCTTCAATGCACTGCTCCACTGCCTGGGGGCAGTGGGCAGTGCAACTCCTGCAATGCACTGTCTCGCTGCCCCGGGGCAGTGGGCAGTGCAACTCCTGCAATGCACTGCCTCACTGCCTGGGAGCAGTGGGCAGTGCAACTCCTGCAATGCACTGCCTCACTGCCTGGGGGCAGTGGGGAGTGGAACCCCTGCAATGCACTGCCGCACTGCCCGGGGGCAGTGGGCAGTGCAACTCCTGCAATGCACTGCCTCACTGCCTGGGGGCAGTGGACAGTGCAACTCCTGCAATGCACTGCCTCACTGCCTGGGGGAGGAGGAGGAGGAGGAGGAGGAGCGCCTGCCGCGGTCCCACGTACGGTGAGCCTTGGCGTCGTCCCTCGGGGGCCAAACGCAGGCTCTGCCGAGGGAGTCCTCCGTCTTACCTCCGCTAGAGCAAGACGAATCTCGTCGCACACCTGAGAACGCTCCTCCCAGCAGGCCGTCTGGGTCACAACGTCGGTGTACGACAACGCTACGGCTCGATCTGCTCTCCGGTCCCGGCCACCAACCGCTCCGACCTGTCCTGGATCCACCCGAGTAAGCGTTCCAAGATCAACGGGCACGGAAGATGTGGGTCTCCCGGGGCATCACCTCCGACTTAGAACGCCGCCAGACAAGGAGCGCGGTCCGGCACGACTGCGCGCAGCACCGGAGCGGTCCGGGCGCGTGAGGTCGAGGACGGGTCACGGGCGGGGACAGGGCCACGGGGCGGGCCGACCCATGGCCACCTGCATGTCCTTAAAGACCGTGCGGGGTCCTTGGGAAGCCGCAGTGAGGATGGCCGAGAACGCGGAATGTAGTGCGGCACACCACGAGGGGATCACATCTCCACAGAGGCCGGCCTCCAGGCTCCGTCCATTGCCACCGTAATGGATGGCCCAGAGGCGGCGTCGATCCGGGAGATGGGGGGCAAGCCCGTGCCGTCCGAGACTGTCCAAGATGATCACGTCATGGGCTTCCAGCTCAATCTCCCGCTGCACGGCCGGCGACATCTGGTTCGTCTCGTTGTACACATACAGGACGCGGTACGGACTGCGCTTGTTCCGGGTGGAGATGGCGGACTTCACCTTAGGGGCCAGGAGGAGGTCCCCTGATAGCCAGAGTCCTAGGAGGACGTCCCAGGCCGGCCACCTGCCCGAGCCGGGCGTTGGGGCCCAGTTGGCTACGTGATACCACTCTGGCGGTGGATCGTTGGCGAGGGACTGGTTAACAGGGGCCCGTGGTAGGGGAGAGAGGTAGTCGGCAAGAGGTAGAACGGGCACCGCGTGCCGCTTATGTAGGAGAACGGTAGTGAGAACGACATCGCAGAGTAGGCGACGGAGACGCGCAGGACGCAGACCTCTGTGCAGCAGGGCATCCCTGTGTGGCGTGGAGATGGCTCCGAGGCGACCAACAGTGTAGGTTGCGACGGTGTGGTGGGCCGGGGAGCCATCCACAGCCAGTATGAACGGCTCGTCCCCCCAAAGGACGAGGGTGCCCCAAGCAGTGGGCGTACAGTGGCGCCAGGCATGGCACCTCTGAGAGAGTCGGGCCGCAAGCCACCGATGGTAGTGGGCGCGGGTGAGCGGGTCTAGCGGGCACGAGAGGATATGGTCCCCGGAGGCGGGCATGGTGCAGAGGGGGCAGGACGTATCTCTTGGGGGGAACAGGGAGAGGCGGATGCCGGTGACCGTGAGGTGGTCCCCCCACGTGATGAGACCGTGGCTGACGATGTTGGCGTACTCGTTGAGGTCGGGGAGGTGTTGTGGCGGGGGGGACGCAGAGAAGGCGTGGTGGGAGGCGAGCAAGGCGCGGCGCGCGTGGGGCACGGCGTCGTGGACCTGGAGGCCCGCGTGGGAGAAGCAGACGCGGGGTTTCTGTAGGGGGCCGAGCCACCCCACGGCGTCCGGGCAATTGTCCGCAGCCTGCCCTGCCGCTTCGTCCACCCGGTCCAGCAGGGTATCGAGCCAGGTGCCGGCGATATGGGAATAGAGGTGATGGGGAGGGGCATGACCGTGGGCCATGTCGCGACACGATCTTATGAGATCTCCCTGCAGCGAGTCTTCCGGCTCGCGGCGCCCTTCCTGCGCCGTGATGTACCCTTTGCAGTCCGCGAAGTGCCACGCACCGGATCGGAAGCCGATGGCAGGGTCGGCTGAGGGCCCCTTGGCGGTGAGGGCCACCCATGCCGTGTACAGCTCCGCCGTGTAGGCGTTGTCCAGCCTCAAGGGGATGGGGACGGGGTACACCTGGTACCGGAGGGTGACGGGGCAGAACACCGCCACTGCCCCGCCGCAGCGCCGGGTCTTCGGGCACCACGACGCGTCGTGGAGGATCCCATAGTTCTCAGGGAGCTAGGAGAACGTGGGGACGGTCGCAGTCACCGCTTGGCAGCGTCTAACCGGGGGGACGGTGCCGACCGGCGGAGTGGGGCGGGGCGAGGCCCGGGGCCACCCCTTGCGTCGCGCGTCCTTTGTACTGCGATGGCCCGCAAGCATCCACGCGTGGGTGTCCTGGACCTCGAGTCCGGGCGACGACAGGGCCAGCACATGGGGGGTGTGGTGTGGCAGATGGCTGTCAGGGGGTAAGTGGATGGCGATGTCGCACCGGTGGCACAGGGCAACAAATAGATCGTGGTCCGTGGGGTGTGCGGTGCACCGGAGTCCGAGCTCCGGGGTGAGGCAGGGCTGGGAAGGATGGAACCGCCAGAGGGCAGTGAGGAGCCCGTGGCGCGTGGACCGGCAGACCAGGGAGTTGGGGTGGTTCAGGTGTCGGATGTAGACGCCGAAGAAGTTAGTAAACCCAACGACCGGTGCCGGGGGTATACCGACTCCCCCTTCGGGGACCTCACGGAGGAAGTGAGCAGAGGCGGAGAGGGTCCACCCAGCGGTGGCGCGCATGGCCGAGGCGGTCATGGCGTCCAGCACGCGCAGGGCCCCGTAGGAGGGGGGGCGGACACTGGTAAACCAGTTGACCGTCCCATGACACTTGGCAGTATACATGGCGAGGGGGTAGTGGGCGGGGAGTCGTGGGGCGCGGAGCGCCCGGCACGCAGCGCGGGCGCCCGAGAACAGGCGCCGGGAGTCGACGGGATGGAAGAGGTGGGGAAGGGCATGGCGGCCAAGGACGCGGACGTAGTCCTGGCTCGTGGCACATCGCACGGGGTGACCATTGAGGTATACCGTGTCGTTGAGGAAATAGACCTGACCATCGCGCATGTCGGTGCCGATCAAGACCGTTTTTGTTGGGTCTGAGTGGAGGTTGGTGAGGCGGCCCGCTCTCTCAATGCCGCTGGCGAGGGTGGGCAAATGGCAACGGTCGCCGGGCAGCCACTGGGTGTCATCCATTAGGAGAACCCGGTTCAGCGGGCCCGCGGGGGTGTCGGTGGGGGGGACGGAACGGCAGGCTTCGTGCCCCCGAACCTCGCCATATATGCAGTACTTCATGCCGGACACGGGGCATCCTTGCCCCGTGCCGGCCCCCAGCCGGGTGGAGGACGGAGAGCGTCCGTCAGCTCCCCCCATGTGCACCTCAAGGGCGCGGTCGTGGTGCTGAAGGGTCGCGGCGTCGGCCGGGGAGATCCCTGCGGCGGTGAGGACGGCGTACTCGGTGGTGTGGTTGATGGAGCCATACGCGTGGCGGACATCGTCCGACAGGACCCACGCTTCAAGGCGTCTGCGCCAGCGGTCCCACCATACATCGTGTAGGACGCGGAGTAGCTCCACGGAGGAGCAGTGCGGGGACATCCCGAACTGGTAGGGCGGCAGGATGCCGTTCTGAACCAGGCGGGGCTGGTAGTGGTCTTTGATGAGGGCAGCCGTGAGCTTCCATATCGTGGCCAGATTGGTCAGCGGTCTGCCGTTCGCAATGGGGCCGTGCGGCGTCTTTTTCGGAAGGTTGATGAAGTCTGCAGAGTGTGCCTGGGGCACGGGCACCCCACGGAGAATACTGTTGATCAGGCTCACGATCGCCGCAAACTGGGCATCCTCCAATTGTCCGAACAGCCGGTACTCCAGTAAGTCGTGGTACGGCACAGTGGCCGCCGCCCGGCGGATGATGGCCCGCAGGTTTGCGGTGGTGGCGTTGGGTGGTGGGCCGAGCGGCCTTTCCTCCCATCCCGTGATGGTCCGGACGCGCGCGAGTGAGAGCGCCTCAAGAGGGGCAAGGTGCCTTTGGCGCAGCTGGTCCAACGCAACTGCGGCTTGTTGATGAAGAGGTACTGGGACGCCCACCACGTAGACCGGATCCGCTGGGGGTACGTAGCGCGCCCCCAACGTGCGGCGGTAGTCCACTTTGGTGGGTTGGCCAGGGGCAGCGGGTAGGGGCGCCAGCCCTACATCCTTCTCCAGAAGGAGAACGTCCCAGGCCGCTCGGATGCGTTCTTTGAGGCGGGCGACCTCCACGAGGTGTGACGATTGGGACGCCCAATCCGGGTAGGCGAGCGTGTAGCGTTGAAGGTTGGTGACGTGGACACGTACCGTCGACGGTACCGGCTGGCTGGGGACGGGGGGCCCGTAGGCAGCCGTAGCCGCGGTGTATAGCGCTGAGGTCACCTCGGTATAGCGTGGCTGCGCTGCGGGTGCGCCTGGGGGCGGCGCAGCGAGTTCGGCCCGAAGAGTGTCGTTGAGGGTGCGGAGCTGGCTGGCGAGGGGCTCCCGCGGGATGGGGAAGCGGCCCTTTTTCGAAGGGCATACCAATTGGGGCGCTGGCGGGAGGTCATGGAGGGTGGCAGTCACGGGTAGGTGGTCAGATGGGAAACTGGAATCGGAGCGCACCTCCGTGGTGTGGGCTGCCTCCGAAGGGGCGCGGAGGAAGATGTGGTCCAGGGCACCGGCGAAACCTTGCGGGCTCACCCACGTGGGGGCCTCCGCAAGGGGGCGTAGACGGCGCATCCCAAGGCGCGTGAGCGTGGGGAGGACGAGGTCACAGAGGGAGGCAGGGGAGACAGGGAGGTGCGAGACCCAGCGGCAGTTGGCGTTCAGGTCCCCTGTCAGGACAACCACTCTAGCCGGGGTGAGGAGGAGGTACGGGTACACCCAATCCAGGACTTCTTGGAGTGTGTCGAGGTTCCCGTCGGCGGGGAGATACACGTTGGCGTGGCAGTGGGTCACGCCAGCCATGGTGAAGTGCGTGACGAGGGCTCGTCCCGACGGGTGGGCGCTGTGGCCGGTCACGACCAGGTCCGGGGTCCTGTAGAGGAGGGTGGCACATCCCCCAGCTATTCTTGCAGGTGCCTGGATGGTGTGGTACAGGGGGTGCACCCGTTGGATGATCTGGGGCCCCGCTTCTTGAACATGCAGGGTTAGCGGGTACTGGCACTCGCGCACCAGGACGTCCAGGGCGCGGAGCTTGGGTCGCAGGGACATCTGCACGTTGAGGGTCATCACGTCTGGGCGGGGCGACACGTGGCTGGTGGGGGGGGGACCAGGGCAGGAGCTGGCGGCGGTGGAGTGCTGGGTTAGCTTGCGGTCCACGGCTGCGGGGAGGGCGCAAGGTAGGCCTCGCACCCACTTGCGGGGGTGCCGGTGGTGGTACGTGGCCGCCATCGCCAAGACACTGGCCCGGGTGAGGCCTGTGGCTGTGATGGAGACGCGGCTGTGTAGGGATTGTGGGAGGACCACGTGGTGATGCTCGGGCAAGATGAAGGAGGTGGGTGGCAGGCCCTTGCGGCAGAGCTGCAACTGATGGGAGCCCGTCACCTGCACACAGTGCACGGCGCCCACTAACGACAGAACGTTACGGGGCCAGGGGTCCGCCCCGCTGCACGCCCGGTAGTAGTGCACCCCCACCGGCAGGTGCAGGCACATTTCGAGGGCATAGGGGGGCGTGATGAACTGGGCAGTGCCCGAGGCCGGTACCGGTACCAGGCCCCACTCTCTGGGGGGGGAGCTGGGAGTGTATGCGCCCAGGTGCAGGTCCCGGACATGGGGGACGCCGTCGAGGTGGGAGTGGCGGAGCTGAGACACGGCGGCAGGGATGTCCTCGTGGCGCCCCGCCATGTCCCGGGTTACCGGTCCCGCGGACGCCGACCGAAGTACGGCTGGTAGCGGTGGGGGTCGGCTGGGGGGCTCCAGGGCGGGGGAGCGTAGGGGTTGTGGGCCATGGCCACTCGGGGGTCGTGGGGGTCCCCCGAGTACGGGTAGGGCAGGAGGGGGGCTGCTGCATGGTGGTCGTGGCGGCTGGAGAGCGCTTGTGGCTCATCGCGGTACGCGCTGCGACGCCTCGGCGGCGGGCTGTCGCGGCGATGGCCTGGGCTGCGGCGGCGGGACGGGGACCGGTCCGAGCGGCGGGGGCTGTACCTGCGCTGATATTTGGAGTCTGGTTCTCCGTCCGATCCCGACGTTGCCGTAAGGTCCACCCGATCGTCAGGGTCCCGTGGACGGCGCTGCTTCCCGCGGCTTCCCCGATGAGTCTTCCGGGGCGGACGGTCTCGGTCTCGGTCAGGGTCAGGCACCCAGGGCGTAAACGGCTGTTTCTTCGATTCGGCCCACGTCACTCGCCAGCCACGAGCCGTGTGTTGCCTCGTCAGTCGCATGCCGCGCTCGTACTCTGCTGGTCGGATTCCGACGATTGTGAACTTGGATGTATGGTTCAATTGTTCTTCAGTAATGGAGGAAAGGCCTGCACCAAATTTATCCCGAAGGATACCACCGAGGAGTGCTGCATCAACTTCACCGGACGGCGGATCGTCGACTTCTTGCCAGCCGACCCACAGGGCTTTCGAGTAGACTTGCGGATCGATTTTTTGGGGTGTATACCCCTTCTTTTTCGCTGCGCCCTGTGCCTGGTTGGCGGCTGCAGCTTCTGATGGGGAGGTGGCTGGGCTGGCGGAAACCTGCTGGACTGCAGGGGGGTTGGAGAGGAAGGAGCGCAGGACTTCCGCGATGCCGGGCAGGCTGGGCGCGTGGCTGTGGACCCAGGCCCACTGCTCCCGGATTGGCGACTGCGGGAGGGTGTCGACCTTCGCGCCGTACTGGCGGAAGAGCTGGAGGTGGAGCGCGTGCGCAACCCCGTCCTCACAGCCCTTGGGGATCCCCGGGATCCACTCCAGCAGGTCGGTCAAGGCGGCATCGGCAGGCGACGGCAGAGACGGCGGCGGCTGGGCGGTCGCGCCCGGTGCCCGAAAGGCAGAGACCGCCCTCGGCTTAGGGATCGGTTCCGGGACTGCGAACGACAGTTCGGGCGCACGCGCAGGGGCCTCCGGGACCGGCACGGCGCCTGGCGCGGCCATAGCCCTACGGAGGACGTCGGCCAACTCCTCGAGGTTGGGTGCCTGGGGCGAGGTGAGAACTGCTGCGGCGAGGATGACCGGCACGAGGACCAGGAACTGCTGAGAGCCGGGGGGGGGCAGCTCGAACGAAGCCGGAACGGTACTGCGCACGGCGTTGGCGAATGCCGGCGGCGTGGACTGGAGGCCGTGGAGTCTGGTGGCGATGGACAGGAGGGGGGGTACCGACCTGATGAAGTTGTTGAGCCTGACGGCTTCGGTCTGCCGCTGTGCCGCGGCGCAACGCTTGGCCTGCTGCTGGGCATTATCCCGTTCGGTGCGCATCGCGTCCAGATCCCGCGTGAGGGACTCCAGGTCGCCCCGTGCCACGGCCAGCTCCCGTCGTTGGGCCTCATACTCGTCATGCAATTGAGCGTAGTCGGTGGAGTAGGCCGTGACATCCAGGTCCGGGACAAAAGGCTCCCCCACCTGGGAGGGGCTGGGGGGGGCCGACCCGACGGCCGGGGCCGGTGACTCCGGAGGCGTGGGGTCCGCGGCAGCCGGTGGTACCTGGGAGGCAGGCTCTGGGAGATTGAAAGAAAGCCTTGTCTGTTCGGGCAACAGTGACGAAGGCGATGGCTCGGACCCTGAGGGGGTGGGCTTGCCCTGGGCCTTGTACAGGGCTGACGCTGGGGTGAACGCCGCCGTGGCGAACAGAGTGCCGGCGGGGCTGGGCGCCGCTTGCCCTTTGGTGAGGTAAGGTGCGTGGCTGGGTGGCGTGAGCGGGGGCGGGTTGGCGGTGTCGGCGATGCCGGCCTGCAGCAGGGCGAAAGTGGGGGCTGTGGCCCAGGAGTGCTCGCCAGCCTGCTCGATCTGATGCAGCAGCTCCACGCTGCGGATCGGCAAGATCGAGCACTCGAGCAGCGGCCGCAGCTGCTCGGGGGTCCACATGCCCTTGTTGGCGAGGGCGGGGGGTGTGGGAACGGGGGCTGGCGTGTACTGTCCTGTGAGGCAGACGGAGGAGGCCCACGCTAGGAGCCCGAACTTCAGCGGGACGAGGTCTGCTGTCGGGATGTGGGCCGCCTGCAGGACCGCATGCACGTCGTTGGGTAGCGCCCAAAAGGCCGCAACTACCTCTCGGGTGCGGAGGCGGTCCCATGACGGTCTGAGGTGGGGGGTAAGGAACTGGCTGATGGGCTTGTGGATCTTGTGGGAGACCTTCTGGCTTTGGATGTCCGGAGGGCCGGCAGTGTCGACGGGCGGTGGCTGTTCGCGGGCTGTGTACAGGCCCTTGAAGACTTGGTTGCGGAGGCGTGACGCCGAAATTGGGGCATGGCTTGGGCTCCACCGCGTGACGAGAGCCGCTGTGAGGGCCTCAGGGTCCTTGGAGATATACTCCAGCAGTGGGCCTCCTTGTACCAGCGACAGGGGGACGTGCTCGATGACCTTCGTGTCAGACGGGCCTGCGGCGACCGTTACGGTGGCTGTGAGCAGGAGCCCCCGCGGCGTCCACACCCCCGTCACCGCTGTAATAGCCTGGATGTCGCCGTTGGCAGCCGTCCACCGCAGGGCATCACACAAGTCAGCCAGGGCGGGGTCGGTGGCCTGGATAGCCGTATCTGCCGCTTCCAGTGCGTCATCCTTCAGCATGTCCAGTTCTCGCAGCAGACGGTCAGCATCGTCGGACTGGGCGATGTCCATCAGAAACATGGGGAACGGCCCCTGACGAATGGCGCCGCCTCGACCGGTGTCGGGGGCGGGAGAGGGGGTGTCCTGGGACGGTGTTGAGCGGTCTGACATGGTAGCTGTGGCGAGAAAAGAGCGGGTGGCCTGTGGCCGCAATATGTTGGGGGGGGGGAGCAGATCGAGGTGTCGGCAAACGGAGGTGCACTGACATCATAGGCAGCCCCAGTCGGATGGGGCGCGCAGGAGAGAAACAAGGGGTACCACGAGCGTGGCCATAGTGTGACAAAACAAAGAGCATGGCGCGATGGCGCGGAGTAACATGGGGCCGCCTGGCGGACCGGGTCGGTGAGCGGGGGTCCCAGGACACACAGGGCGGGGATGCGAGGGGAGCACCGCGCTGGCGCGTGGTGCTGCAACCCTAGTGGCGCACGGGAGCGAGGGGCCCCACGTTGGGACGACGAATCGGACGACTGATGATACCCCTGCACAAGGCGTCACGCTTGAGCGGCGGATACGTCGAATGCAGTCCCCGTCGCGGCTCCCCGCGTAGCGGCCTGGAAGATTGCCACGGCGAGGTCGACGTCTTGCCAGAGACGAACGTATAACGACGTGCCCACTGTGAGCAGGAAACGGCTTGCAAGGGGGAGGGACGCACTTGAGGTGCGGCACTCAGCCCTTGGAGACACGGGATGAAGAGGGAGAGAGAGAGTGCACCATACGGGTGGAGCTGAGCGGAGAGGGGGCCACGATGGCAGAGCTGAGTCACGTGGTGGCACGACTATCACGACGATTCACGATTGGTGTCGAGCGTGGCAGTGCGTGTAGGCAATCCGTCCTACAGCTACCATCCTGAGGGTTTTTAGACTGGTGCCAGGTCACCAGTCTGGGGGCAGGGGGCGGTGGAACTCCTGCAATATACGGCCGCACTGCCTGGGGGCAGTGGGCGGTGCAACTCCTGCAGGACTCTGCCCGACTGCCTGGGGGCAGTGGGCAGTGGACCTCCTGCAACACACTGCCGCACTGCCTGGGGGCGATGCTAAGGGAACCCCTGCAATGCACTGCTTCACCGCCTGGGGGCAGTGGGCAGTGCAACCCCTGCAACACACTGCCGCACTGCCCTGGGGGCAGTGGGCAGTGCAACTCCTGCAACGCACTGCCTCACTGCCTGGGGCAGTGGGCGGTGCAACTCCTGCAATACACTGCCGCACTGCCCTGGGGCAGTGGGCAGTGGAACTCCTGCAATGCACTGCCTCGCTGCCCTGGGGCAGTAGGCAGTGCAACTCCTGCAATGCACTGCCTCACTGCCTGGGGGCAGTAGGCAGTGCAACTCCTGCAATGCACTGCCTCACTGCCTTGGGGCAGTGGGCAGTGCAACTTCTACAATGCACGGCCTCACTACCCTGGGGCAGTGGGCAGTGGAACTCCTGCAATGCACTGCCTCACTGCCTTGCGGCGGTGGGCAGTGCAACTCCTGCAATGCACTGCCTCACTGCCCTGGGGCAGTGGGCTGTGCAACTCCTGCAATGCACCGCCTCACTACCCTGGGGCAGTGGGCAGTGGAACTCCTGCAATGCACTGCCTCACTGCCTGGGGGCAGTGGACGGCGCAACTCCCGCAATGCACTGCCGCACTGCCTGGGGGCAGTGGGCAGTGGAACTCCTGCAATGCACTGCCTCACTGCCCTGGGGCAGTGGGCAGTGGAACTCCTGCAATGCACTGCTTCACTGCCTGGGGGCAGTGGACAGTGCAACTCCTGCGATGCACTGTCTCACTGCCTGGGGGCAGTGGACAGCGGAAGCCCTGCAATGCACTGCCCCACTGCCTGGGGGCAGTGGGCAGTGCAACTCCTGCAATGCACGGCCTCACCGCCTTGGGGGCAGCGGGCAGTGCAACCCCTGCAACGCACTGCCTCACTGCCTGGGGGCAGTGGGCAGTGCAACTCCTGCAATGCACTGCCTCACTGCCTGGGGGCAGTGGGCAGTGCAACTCCTGCAATGCACTGCCTCACTGCCTGGGAGCAGTGGGCAGTGCAACTTCTGCAATGCACTGCCTCACTGCCCTGGGGCAGTTGGCAGTGGAACTCCTGCAATGAACTGCCTCACTGCCTGGGGGCAGTGGACAGTGCAACTTTGGCAATGCACTGCCTCACTGCCCTGGGGCAGTGGGCAGTGGAACTCCTGCAATGCACTGCCCAACTGCCTGGAGGCAGTGAGCAGTGGAACTCCTGCAATGCACTGCCTCACTGCCTGGGGGCAGTGGGCAGTGCAGCTTCTGCAATGCACTGCCTCACTGCCCTGGGGCAGTGGGCAGTGGACCTCCTGCAACGCACTGCCTTACTGCCTGGGGGCAGTGGGCAGTGCAACTCCTGCAATACACGGCGGCATTGCCTGGGGGCAGTGGGCAGTGCAACTCCTGCAATGCACTGCCTCACTGCCCTCGGGCAGTAGGCAGTGGAACTCCTGCAATGCACTGCCTCACTACCTCGGGGCAGTGGGTAGTGCAATTCCTGCAATGCACTACCTCACTGCCTGGGGGCAGTGGGCAGTTGAACTCCTGCAATACACTGCCTCACTGCCTGGGGGCAGTGGGCAGTCGAATCCCCGCAATGCACTGCCTCACTGCCCTGGGGGCAGTGGGCAGTGCAACTCGTGCAATGCACTGCCTCACTGCCTGGGGGGAGTGGGCAGTGCTACTCCTGCAATACACTGCCTCACTGCCTGGGGGCAGTGGGCTGTGCAACTCCTGCAATGCACTGCCTCACTGTCTGGGGGCAGTGGGCAGTGGAACTCCTGCAATGCACTGCCTCACTGCCCTTGAACAGTGGGCAGTGCAACTGCTGCAATGCACTGCCTCACTGCCTGGGGGCAGTGGACAGTGCAACTCCTGCAATGCACTGCCTCACTGCCTGGGGGCAGCGGGCAGTGCAACTCCTGCAATGCACTGCCTCACTGCCTGGGGGCAGTGGGCAGTGGAACTCCTGCAATGCACTGCCTCACTGCCCTGGGGCAGTGGGCAGTGGAACTCCTGCAATATACTGCCACGCTGCCTGGGGGCAGTGGGCAGTGCAGCTCCTGCAATGCACTGACTGCCTCACTGCCTAGGGGCAGTGGGCAGCGCAACTCCTGCAATGCACTGCGTCACTGCCTGGGGGCAGTGGACACTGTAACTCTCGCAGTACACCGCCTCACTGCCCGGGAGCAGGGGGCAGTGCAACTCCTGCGACGCACTGCCTCACTGCTTGGGGGCAGCGGGCAGTGCAACTCCTGCAATGCACTGCCTCACTGCCCTCGGGCAGTAAGCAGTGCATCTCCTGCAATGCACTGCCTCACTGCCCTTGAACAGTAGGCAGTGCAACTGCTGCAATGCACTGCCTCACTGCCTGGGGGCAGTGGACAGTGCAACTCCTGCAATGTACTGCCTCACTGCCCTGGGGCAGTGGGCAGTGCAACTCCTGCAATGCACTGCCTCACTGCCTTGGGGCAGTGGGCAGTGGAACTCCTGCAGTGCACTGCCTCACTGCCTGGGGGCAGCGGGCAGTGCAACTCCTGCAATGCACTGCCTCACTGCCTGGGGGCAGTGGGCAGTGCAACTCCTGCAATGCACTGCCTCACTGCCCTGGGGCAGTGGGCAGTGGAACTCCTGCAATATACTGCCACACTGCCTGGGGGCAGTGGGCAGTGCAGCTCCTGCAATGCACTGACTGCCTCACTGCCTAGGGGCGGTGGGCAGCGGGACTCCTGCAATGCACTGGGTCACTGCCTGTGGCAGTGGACACTGTAACTCCCGCAGTACACCGCCTCACTGCCCGGGAGCAGTGGGCAGTGCAACTCCTGCGACGCACTGCCTCACTGCCTGGGGGCAATGGGCAGTGGAACTCCTGCAATGCACTGCCCGGCTGCCTGGGGGCAGCGGGCAGTGCAACTCCTGCAATGCACTGCCTCACTGCGTGGGAGCAGTGGGCAGTGCAACTCCTGCAATGCACTGCCTCACTGCCTAGGGGCAGTGGGCAGTGCAATTCCTGCAATGCACTGCCTCACTGCCTGGGGGCAGTGGGCAGTGCAACTCCTGCAATACACTGCCCCACTGCCTTGGGGCAGTGGGCAGTGGACCTCCTGCAATACACCGCCTCACTGCCTGGGGGCAGTGGGCAGTGGACCTCGTGCAATACACTGCCGCACTGCCTGGGAGCAGTGGGCAGTGGACCTCCTTCAATGCACTGCTCCACTGCCTGGGGGCAGTGGGCAGTGCAACTCCTGCAATGCACTGTCTCACTGCCCCGGGGCAGTGGGCAGTGCAACTCCTGCAATGCACTGCCTCACTGCCTGGGAGGAGTGGGCAGTGCAACTCCTGCAATGCACTGCCTCACTGCCTGGGGGCAGTGGGCAGTGCAACTCCTGCAATGCACTGCCGCACTGCCCGGGGGCAGTGGGCAGTGCAACTCCTGCAATGCACTGCCTCACTGCCTGGGGGCAGTGGACAGTGCAACTCCTGCAATGCACTGCCTCACTGCCTGGGGGCAGGGGGCGGTGGAACTCCTGCAATATACGGCCGCACTGCCTGGGGGCAGTGGGCGGTGCAACTCCTGCAGGACTCTGCCCGACTGCCTGGGGGCAGTGGGCAGTGGACCTCCTGCAACACACTGCCGCACTGCCTGGGGGCGATGGCAAGGGAACCCCTGCAATGCACTGCTTCACTGCCTGGGGGCAGTGGGCAGTGGAACCCCTGCAACACACTGGCGCACTGCCCTGGGGGCAGTGGGCAGTGCAACTCCTGCAACGCACTGCCTCACTGCCTGGGGCAGTGGGCAGTGCAACTCCTGCAATACACTGCCGCACTGCCCTGGGGCAGTGGGCAGTGGAACTCCTGCAATGCACTGCCTCGCTGCCCTGGGGCAGTAGGCAGTGCAACTCCTGCAATGCACTGCCTCACTGCCTGGGGGCAGTGGGCAGTGCAACTCCTGCAATGCACTGCCTCACTGCCTGGGGGCAGTGGGCAGTGCAACTTCTACAATGCACGGCCTCACTGCCCTGGGGCAGTGGGCAGTGGAACTCCTGCAATGCACTGCCTCACTGCCTTGCGGCGGTGGGCAGTGCAACTCCTGCAATGCACTGCCTCACTGCCCTGGGGCAGTGGGCTGTGCAACTCCTGCAATGCACCGCCTCACTGCCTGGGGGCAGTGGACGGCGCAACTCCCGCAATGTACTGCCGCTCTGCCTGGGGGCAGTGGGCAGTGGAACTCCTGCAATGCACTGCCTCACTGCCCTGGGGTAGTGGGCAGTGGAACTCCTGCAATGCACTGCTTCACTGCCTGGGGGCAGTGGACAGTGCAACTCCTGCAATGCACTGTCTCACTGCCCTGGGGCAGTGGGCAGTGGACGTTCTAGAATGCACTGCCCCACTGCCTGGGGGCAGTGGGCAGTGCAACTCCTGCAATGCACTACCTCACTGCCTGGGGGCAGTGGGCAGTGCAACTCCTGCAATGCACTACCTCACTGCCTGGGAGCAGTGGGCAGTGGAACTCCTGCAATGCATTGCCCCACTGCCTGGGGCTAGTGGGCAGTGCAACTCCTGCAATGCACGGCCTCACCGCCTTGGGGGCAGCGGGCAGTGCAACCCCTGCAACGCACTGCCTCACTGCCTGGGGGCAGTGGGCAGTGCAACTCCTGCAATGCACTGCCTCACTGCCTGGGGGCAGTGGGCAGTGCAACTCCTGCAATGCACTGCCTCCCTGCCTGGGGGCAGTGGGCAGTGCAACTTCTGCAATGCACTGCCTCACTGCCCTGGGGCAGTAAGCAGTGCATCTCCTGCAATGAACTGCCTCACTGCCTGGGGGCAGTGGACAGTGCAACTTTGGCAATGCACTGCCTCACTGCCCTGGGGCAGTGGGCAGTGCAACTCCTGCAATGCGCTGCCCAACTGCCTGGGGGCAGTGGGCAGTGCAACTCCTGCAATGCACTGCCTCACTGCCTGGGGGCAGTGGGCAGTGCAACTCCTGCAATGCACTGCCTCCCTGCCTGGGGGCAGTGGGCAGTGCAACTTCTGCAATGCACTGCCTCACTGCCCTGGGGCAGTTGGCAGTGGAACTCCTGCAATGAACTGCCTCACTGCCTGGGGGCAGTGGACAGTGCAACTTTGGCAATGCACTGCCTCACTGCCCTGGGGCAGTGGGCAGTGCAACTCCTGCAATGCACTGCCTCACTGCCTGGGGGCAGTGGGCAGTGCAACTCCTGCAATGCACTGCCTCCCTGCCTGGGGGCAGTGGGCAGTGCAACTTCTGCAATGCACTGCCTCACTGCCCTGGGGCAGTTGGCAGTGGAACTCCTGCAATGAACTGCCTCACTGCCTGGGGGCAGTGGACAGTGCAACTTTGGCAATGCACTGCCTCACTGCCCTGGGGCAGTGGGCAGTGGAACTCCTGCAATGCACTGCCTCACTGCCTGGGGGCAGTGGGCAGTGCAGCTTCTGCAATGCACTGCCTCACTGCCCTGGGGCAGTGGGCAGTGGACATCCTGCAACGCACTGCCTTACTGCCTGGGGGCAGTGGGCAGTGCAGCTTCTGCAATGCACTGCCTCACTGCCCTGGGGCAGTGGGCAGTGGACCTCCTGCAACGCACTGCCTTACTGCCTGGGGGCAGTGGGCAGTGCAACTCCTGCAATGCACTGCCTCACTGCCCTCGGGCAGTAGGCAGTGGAACTCCTGCAATGCACTACCTCACTGCCTGGGGGCAGTGGGCAGTGCAACTCCTGCAACACACTGCCGCACCACCTGGGGGCAGTGGGCAGTGGAACTCCAGCAATGCACTGCCTCACTGCCTGGGGGCAGTGGGCAGTGGACCTCCTGCAATGCACTGCCTCACTGTCTGGGGCAGTGGGCAGTGCAACTCCTGCAATACACTGCCGCACTGCCTGGGGGGCGGTGGGCAGTGCAACTCCTGCAATGCACTGCCTCGCTGCCTGGGGGCAGTGGGCAGTGCAACTTCTGCAATGCACTGCCTCACTGCCATGGGGCAGTGGGCAGCGGAACTCCTGCAATGCACTGCCTCACTGCCTGGGGGCAGTGGGCAGTGCAACTCCTGCAATGCACCGACTCACTGCCGGGGGGCAGTGGGCAGTGGACCTCCTGCAACACACCGCCGCACTGCCTGAGGGCAGTTGGCTGTGCAACTCCTGCAATGCACTGCCTCGCCGCCTGGGGGCAGTGGGCAGTGGAACTCCTGCAATGCACTGCCCCACTACCTGGGGGCAGCGGGCAGTGCAACTCATGCAATGCACTGCCCCACTGCTTGGGGGCAGTGGACAGTGCAACTCCTGCAATGCACTGCCTCACTGTCCCAGAGCAGTGGGCAGTGGAACTCCTGCAATGCACTACCTCACTGCCCTGGGGCAGTGGGCAGTGGAACTCTTGCAATGCACTGCCTCACTGCCTGGGGGCAGCGGACAGTGCAACCTCTGCAATGCACTGCCGCACTGCCTGGGGGGCACTGGGCAGTGCAACTCCTGCAATGCACCGACTCACTGCCGGGGGGCAGTGGACAGTGCAACTCCTGCAATGCACTGCCTCACTGCCTGGGGGCAGTGGGCAGTGGAACTCCTGCAATGCACTGCCTCACTGCCTGGGGGCAGCGGGCAGCGGAACCCCTGCAGTGCACTGCCTCACTGCCTGGGGGCAGTGGGCAGTGCAACTCCTGCAATGCACTGCCTCGCCGCCTGGGGGCAGTGGGCAGTGGAACCCCTGCAGTGCACTGCCTCACTGCCTGGGGGCAGTGGGCAGTGGAACTCCTGCAATGCACTGCCCCACTACCTGGGGGCAGCGGGCAGTGCAACTCTTGCAATGCACTGCCTCACTGCCTGGGGGCAGTGGGCAGTGGAACTCCTGCAATGCACTGCCCCACTGCTTGGGGGCAGTGGACAGTGCAACTCCTGCAATGCACTGCCTCACTGTCCCAGAGCAGTGGGCAGTGGAACTCCTGCAATGCACTACCTCACTGCCCTGGGGCAGTGGGCAGTGGAACTCTTGCAATGCACTGCCTCACTGCCTGGGGGCAGCGGACAGTGCAACCTCTGCAATGCACTGCCTCACTGCCCTGGGTCAGTGGGCAGTGCAACTCCTGCAATCCACTGCCGCACTGCCTGGGGGCAGTGGGCAGCGGAACTCCTGCAATGCACTGCCTCACTGCTTGGGGGCAGTGGGCAGTGCAACTCCAATTCCTGCAATGCACTGCCTCACTGCCTGGGGGCACTGGGCGGTGCAACTTCTACAATGCACGGCCTCACTGCCTGGGGGCAGTGGGCAGTGCAACTCCTGCAATGCACTGCCTCACTGCCCTGGGGGCAGTGGGCAGTGCAACTCCTGCAATGCACTGCCTCACTGCCTGGGGGCAGTGGGCAGTGCAACTCCAATTCCTGCAATGCACTGCCTCACTGCCTGGGGGCAGTGGACAGTGCAACTTTGGCAATGCACGGCCTCACTGCCTGGGGGCAGTGGGCAGTGCAACTCCTGCAATGCACTGCCTCACTGCCCTGGGGGCAGTGGGCAGTGGAACTCCTGCAGTGCACTGCCTCACTGCCTGGGGGCAGTGGACAGTGCAACTCCTGCAATGCACTGCCTCACTGCCCTGGGGGCAGTGGGCAGTGGAACTCCTGCAGTGCACTGCCTCACTGCCTGGGGGCAGTGGACAGTGCAACTCCTGCAATGCACTGCCTCACTGCCTGGGAACAGTGGGCAGTGCAACTCTTGCAATGCACTGCCTCACTGCCTGGGGGCAGTGGGCAGTGCCACTCCTGCAATCCACTGCCGCACTGCCTGGGGGCAGTGGGCAGTGCAGCTCCTGCAATGCACTGCCTCACTGGCTGGGGGCAGTGGGCAGTGGAACTCCCACAATACACCGCCTCACTGCCTGGGCCAGTGGGCATTGCAACTCCTGCAATGCACTGCCTCACTGCCTGGGGGCAGTGGGCAGTGGAACTCCTGCAATGCACTGCCTCGCTGCCTGGGGGCAGTGGGCAGTGCAACTTCTGCAATGCACTGCCTCACTGCCTGGGGGCAGTGGGCAGTGGAACTCCTGCAATGCACCGCCCCACTGCCTGGGGGCAGTGGGCAGTGGAACTCCCGCAATGCACTGCCCTACTGCCTGGGGGCAGTGGGCAGCGCAACTCCTGCAATGCACTGCCTCACTGCCCTGGGGCAGTGGGCAGTGGAACTCCCGCAATGCACTGCCTCACTGCCCGGGAGGAGTGGGCAGTGCAACTCCTGCAATGCACTGCCTCACTGCCTGGGAACAGTGGGCAGTGCAACTCCTGCAATGCACTGCCTCACTGCCTGGGGGCAGTGGGCAGTGCCACTCCTGCAATCCACTGCCGCACTGCCTGGGGGCAGTGGGCAGTGCAGCTCCTGCAAGGCACTGCCTCACTGGCTGGGGGCAGTGGGCAATGCAACTCCTGCAATGCACTGCCTCACTGCCTTTGGGCAGCAGGCCGTGCCACTCCCGCAATACACTGCCTCACTGCCTGGGGGCAGTGGGCAGTGGAACTCCTGCAATGCTCTGCCCCACTGCCTGGGGGCAGTGGGCAGCGCAACTCCTGCAATGCGCTGCCTCACTGCCTGGGGGCAGTGAGCAGTGGAACTCCCGCAATACACCGTCTCACTGCCTGGGAGCAGTGGGCAGTGCAACTCCTGCAATGCGCTGCCTCACTGCCTGGGGGCAGTGGGCAGTGGAACTCCCGCAATACACCGTCTCACTGCCTGGGAACAGTGGGCAGTGTACCTCCTGCAATGCACTACCTCACTGCCTGGGGGCAGTGGGCAGTGCCACTCCTGCAATCCACTGCCGCACTGCCTGGGGGCAGTGGGCAGTGCAGCTCCTGCAATGCACTGCCTCACTGGCTGGGGGCAGTGGGCAGTGCAACTCCTGCAATGCACTGCCTCACTGCCCTCGGGCAGTAGGCAGTGCCACTCCTGCAATGCACTGCCTCACTGCCCTGGGGGCAGTGGGCAGTGGAACTCCTGCAATGCACTGCCCCACTGCCAGGGGGCAGTGGGCAGTGCAACTCCTGCAATGCACTGCCTCACTGCCTGGGCACAGTGGGCAGTGGACCTCCTGCAATGCACTGCCTCACTGCCTGGGGGCAGTGGGCAGTGGAACTCCTGCAATGCACTGCCTCACTGCCTGGGGGCAGTGGGCAGTGCAACTCCTGCAATGCACTGCCTCACTGCCTGGGGGCAGTGGGCAGTGCAACTCCTGCAATGCACTGCCTCACTGCCTGGGGGCAGTGGACAGTGCAACTCCTGCAATGCACCGTCTCACTGCCCTGGGGCAGTGGGCAGTGAAACTCCCGCAATGCACTACCTCACTGCCTGGGGGCAGTGGGCAGTGCAACTCCTGCAATGCACTGCCTCACTGCCTGGGGGCAGTGGGCAGTGGAACTCCTGCAATGCACTGCCTCACTGCCTGGGCACAGTGGGCAGTGGACCTCCTGCAATGCACTGCCTCACTGCCTGGGGGCAGTGGGCAGTGGAACTCCTGCAATGCACTGCCTCACTGCCTGGGGGCAGTGGGCAGTGCAACTCCTGCAATGCACTGCCTCACTGCCTGGGGGCAGTGGACAGTGCAACTCCTGCAATGCACCGCCTCACTGCCCTGGGGCAGTGGGCAGTGAAACTCCCGCAATGCACTACCTCACTGCCTGGGGGCAGTGGGCAGTGGAACTCCTGCAATGCACTGCCCCACTGCCTGGGGGCAGTGGGCAGTGGAACTCCTGCAATGCACCGCCTCACTGCCCTGGGGGGCTCCTGCAATGCACTGACTGCCTCACTGCCTAGGGGCAGTGGGCAGCGCAACTCCTGCAATGCACTGCGTCACTGCCTGGGGGCAGTGGACACTGTAACTCCCGCAGTACACCGCCTCACTGCCCGGGAGCAGTGGGCAGTGCAACTCCTGCGACGCACTGCCTCACTGCCTGGGGGCAGTGGGCAGTGGAACCCCTGCAATGCACTGCCCGGCTGCCTGGGGGCAGCGGGCAGTGCAACTCCTGCAATGCACTGCCTCACTGCCCTCGGGCAGTAGGCAGTGCATCTCCTGCAATGCACTGCCTCACTGCCTGGGAGCAGTGGGCAGTGCAACTCCTGCAATGCACTGCCCCACTGCCTGGGGGCAGTGGGCAGTGCAACTCCTGCAATGCACTGCCTCACTGCCTGGGGGCAGTGGGCAGTGCAACTCCTGCAATGCACTGCCTCACTGTCCTGGGGCAGTGGGCAGTGCAACTCCTGGGTGTGGTGTGGTGTGGTGTGGTGTGGTGTGGTGTGGTGTGGTGTGGTGTGGTGTGGTGTGGTGTGGTGTGGTGTGGTGTGGTGTGGTGTGGTGTGGTGTGGTGTGGTGTGGTGTGGTGTGGTGTGGTGTGGTGTGGTGTGGTGTGGTGTGGTGTGGTGTGGTGTGGTGTGGTGTGGTGTGGTGTGGTGCGGTGCGGTGCGGTGCGGTGTGGTGTGTTATGGTGTGGTGTGGTGTGGTGTGGTGTGGTGTGGTGTGGTGTGGTGTGGTGTGGTGTGGTGTGGTGTGGTGTGGTGTGGTGTGGTGTGGTGTGGTGTGGGGTGGGGTGGTGTGGGGTGGGGTGGGGTGGGGTGGTGTGGGGTGGGGTGGGGTGGGGTGGGGTGGGGTGGGGTGGGGTGGGGTGGGGTGGGGTGGGGTGGGGTGGGGTGGGGTGGCGTGGCGTGGTGTGCTATGCTGTGTTGTGTTGTGTTGTGTTGTGTTGTGTTGTGTTGTGTTGTGTTGTGTTGTGTTGTGTTGTGTTGTGTTGTGTTGTGTTGTGTTGTGTTGTGTTGTGTTGTGTTGTGTTGTGTTGTGTTGTGTTGTGTTGTGTTGTGTTGTGTTGTGTTGTGTTGTGTTGTGTTGTGTTGTGTTGTGTTGTGTTGTGTTGTGTTGTGTTGTGTTGTGTTGTGTTGTGTTGTGTTGTGTTGTGTTGTGTTGTGTTGTGTTGTGTTGTGTTGTGTCGTGTCGTGTTGTGTTGTGTTGTGTTGTGTGGTGTGGTGTGGTGTTGTGTTGTGCCGAAGGCGCTGCTACTAGAAGGCAATGGCCGGGACGTCTACCCATGGGTACAGGTAAACGGGCGGGGCTGTGTGTGTTGTGTGCACGCTGTGTGTAAGTGTGTGGATTTCGGCGGAGAGAGGGGGAGTCGGGGAAACCTGGCGACTGTCCTTACTCCAGGAGCTCCCGCTGTACCCCTTCTCTCCCCGCTTGCTGGTGCAGGCGTAGCTCCTGCAATGCCCACACCATCGTGCTTCTTGGGCCCAGGCGGGCCTTCAGCAACATGGCACGCGCCTTGGCGTGGGCCTACCAGACCCGTATGGACTCCTCGATGACGTGGCGTATGAACTGCGTGCCCAGCGCGTGAGGCCCGGTGCACTCCAGGTAGGCCTGCTGCATAGAGGGGGTTGCCAAGGCTGCCGCCCACTGCTGCAGTACAGTTGGCTCTTACAGTTTGTGGCGTACCGGGGCCGCCCGTGTTTCCACCTTTTGGTTGAGCCACGCCGCGAGTCGCTGGCGGGCTAGCCCCAATTCATGGTACTGGGCCGAGCAGGCCCAGAGGTGGGGCGCCGTCTCTGGTTGTGCCCCACAAAGGAGACACATTGTGTCCAACACCGCGTCCCGGTGCGAGGACCGGTGGGCCAGGACAGTCATCGTAGGGATGTTGTCCATACGGTGCGCCGTGATGTGGCGCTGCGGGTCACTATCGAACCAGTCAAGGGGGAGCCCTCCTCCGGACATGTAGTTCACTCCCCACCGGGCCTCATAGCCGACCCGCGCCGGTATAGAGGCCCGATCCGGCAACCAGTCGCCCAGCGCCGTTGGGGAGAGCTGACACTGGTCCCGGTAGGTTACCGGGGGGAGGAAGGAGAAAGGGCGCCGGAGGAGCCATGTCAGGTCCAGCTCTGGCGGCTCCTGCGTCGCCGCATCCACGCGGACGTTGAGGTCCATTATCCAGTGCGACGGCGTGGTAACCACGTTGATGGCTCATTTCGGGGAGAGGCGCTCTCCCCCCAGGACTGCGGCATAGAGGTGATGTATGCCATCTCCACAATGGCCCCCCTCTTGGGCCCCCACTGCCGCTTCCGAGTCCGGCACCAGCCAATATACCCCTGGCTGTTGCGCCAGTCCGCGGATGTATGAGAGGAGAATCATGGCCCCCCCTTCCTCGGAGGTGCCAACCCCTAAGGCCACGTGGGTCTGGCAGGCCCTGGGCCCGCTCTGGGCGACTACGGCCATTGACATGCCTGCCCGCGTGGCTCCTGCATCCACCGCAGCGAATGTACCGCGGAGAGTAGCCAGCGCCGGCAGGTCATGGACCCATATGCCCGGCTGGACCTCGGGGGCCAGCACATGCGGGGGGTCGGTAGCCCGGCCGTGCGGCGCCAGGAGGGCCAAATCCCCATGGTGCTCCCGGAGATGGGTGTGCAGGGCAGGGCTGAGTTCTGCCGGCACCGTTCCCACTGTATCGAGGGATTAATAAAGGGGCCTCTTGTTTGGGTGCCCCGGGCACTTGTGCGCCACACACTCTGCTGGGTACTGGAACTTTGCCATGGCCGCTGGGGCTATAGCTATCCACGGACACGGCGGTAGCGCCGCGGTGACGGTGACGAGGGGGGCCTGCTATGTTCGGGCCCATCGCCAGTAGGCGTCGGTCGGGGGCGCGGCCATCCACACGATGGTGGGCGCCCAGACCCCTGCGCGTTGCAGCTGGGCCAGGGACACGTGGTGGTGATCGTCCCACAGCTGGCGATGGAGGGGCGCGTTCACCTCCACTTGAATACCCAGAAGGGCCACCAAAAGGCGGTGTAGCCTGGTGTCGCTCGGTAGCGTGCCCGGGGGCTGGTGGCACACCCAGAGTTCCGGCACCCAGTCCGCTGCCTCCATGGTATCCTTCATGGCTGTGGTCACCTTGACGGGATGTCCTCCATGGTACACGGTCTCCACTTGGGTGGTTTTGGCCACCCGACCTCCGATGACCACGTCCGCCTAGTACGTGGGCACCGCGCCCGGGATCTAGTCCTTGGGCGCAGCCTGCCACCGCGGCGGGGGCACCCTCAGCAGGGGCACCAGGACTGCAACGTGGCGGGTCAGCCACGCCCTAAGGCCTCGGATACCCTTGCGGGTCGGTGCCCGCTCCTTCAGGGCACGTTCTCGTTTGACTTGGTTGTCCTCCATGTACAGCTCACCAACATGATGGTAACCCAGGGCCTGCACCGTTTTGTAGATCTTCGGGGGGATGATCACTTGTACAATATTGCCGTACTAGGTTGGGTACACCTCCACCTAGGGGCTAGGGGCCGCCGCTGCCCCCGCTCGGGGCCCACCGGGGCCCCGCACCAGGATGGGGGACGTTCCAGAGCAGGGGCCGGATATCCACATGGGCATGGCCACGTCGTCCACGACCCGCTGCAGCGTGGCGATGAGGTGGGGGCACCTTGGGTGGTGAGTGTATTGTCCTGGGGTAAGCACCGCAGGACATCCTCCTCCGAGCGCCTGGTGCGCATCGAGGGAAAATGTCTGGGAGTCCCGGAACTCTTTTTTGCCCAAGGCTCCCTGCCGGACCCATTCCCGGACAACTGCGGTCTGCCACAAGTGTGCTGACCGGGTTAAACCCTAGCATCCATGCTCCCACGGCCCCCGGAGCGCTTCGGTGTGGGCGTGGCGGGAGATGCCCGTTATGTGCTTGTACGCTCTTATCATCAGGGTGTCGTTGACCGCGTGCACCTGGGCCGTGGGACGGTAGACACTGGCCAGGGAGAGCAATTTACTCAGGAGTTTGGCCATGAGCACCATCATGGCCGCGTCCGGGGAGAGCCGCTGGGGCGAAGCTGCTTCCAGACCGCCGCCCGGATCTTCGGTAGGTTACGGGGGGCCGTGGGTGTGCCTTGGAGGTATATATTCGTCCCCATATAGCGGAGAACTCGGAAGGCTTGGATTTCCGGGGCCCCGGTCAGCGCCTCCTCCCGCCGGCCTGGGGTATTCGTCACCCACGCGCGGCCCACGTGGCGGGCCACGGCAGCCGGAGTGGGCGACCGCAGGGGTTGGGGGTCCGATGTCGGCCCGTGCTGGATTTTGTGGTCTGGGACAGCTACTCGCAGGATACCCTGGTAGTACGTCCGCTGATCCAGCAGGACCCCCTCTATGGGGCGGGACTCGCCCCGTTCTAGGAGGACTATCGTGTCGACCACCCACATGAGCCCTAGCAAACAGAAAGGGTCCACCGCAAAAGCCGTGTACGTGATGTTCATGAAACGCAGGAACGGTAGAGCCGCCATAGCTCCCGCATGGACCCCCTGGATTGTGCCTTGGGGAGTTCCCAGGATTTGGGTCAGGGTACTCGACTGCCAGGGGCCCATACGAGGCAAGGCCCCCCAGAGCCCGCTCATAGATGGCCGTTGCCAAGGCGTAGAACGCCGTGGGCTCTAGCTTTGAGACGTGGGAGGAGGTGGTTATGCCCCGGAGGTTCGCCTCTTGGACAGGCCGGTCCAGGTCTTTTAGGAGCAGGGTAACCCGCCCACGCCTGCCCACCGTACGGCATACTGGGGGGCTGCGCACGACGGCGCAAAGGGCCTCCTGGTCCGCCTCCATCAGGTGCCGGTACTAGGTGATGTCTATGCAAACGTCCGCCTCGGGCAAGTGGAGGTCGGGGCCGCGGGCTTTGCCGGATTGCACCTCCCGGAAGTGGCGAGGCTGGACATATTCGCCCCGGGCTGGCGGGGCATGTCGTGGCAAGAGCTGCAGGTATCGTTGGAAATGGGCCCACCGGTGGGGGTCGTCCCGTATTCGGTAGCTGTGGCCGTGGAGCCTCATGCAGCTCAAGTACAGGGCAGATACCGTCTCCCTGGGGTTGAGGAGCGCCTTGCTATCCAAGGGGATTTCTCAGATATCCCGCGGGGGGCCTCGGCTGCGCCGTTGCACCTCCTTCCACTGCTCCGGGGTGCGCTTGAGGTTTCGGGTCTCCTGCGCACACCTCAGGGCCCGGCGCTTAATCCCCCGGAGGCTTTGCTGGCGCTGGGCTTTTCCTAGGGCCACAAGGCTCCTTTTGAGGGCGTGTCCCACTGTCACGGAGGTGTCAAGTATATCTTGGGCCGCCAGCGTAAAGCGCCCCACGGAGGGGAGCATACTGCGCGCCGGGAACGGCTGTTGGGGAGCTTTCGAGGGGGGGGCTCGCTCCGCATGGCGTGCCCGGAGGCGGTAGTGCCGGAAACGGAGGGTTCGGACCCTGCCCGTGGCTTGGGCCCATTCATAGATTGCCCGCTGTAGGCCTCTCAGCCATCGGACTGGGGCGAGCTGGGGGTCTATGGCTCTCCTGCGGAGCACCGAGCTCCGGAAATCGGCTGTATCCGCCGGGGACAGGGCCACTGGGCCAAAGTGGTACTACGGTGTGCGGGAGACCGTATGGGCTGCAACAATTTTGGAAACCATCTTTTTTGAACACTTTTGGACCCCTGTGTGACCCCCGTAGTCCCACCCTAGCACGTGCATTGTACGTGCATAAATGTTGCACCACTCCGATGGGGGATCGAAGGGTGTTGGGTATGCAGATGTGAGTCGGTAATCATCCCCTTCATAACTGTTCATCATCATAAGGGTGCCCAAAGTAATCCTTGGCATTCAAACAGAGCACCCCCCCCCCCCCCCAGACCCCCCCCAAACCCACAACGAATCATAAAATTGCCCTTTTCGAGAGTTTTTGGGACCTTGAATTGGCTAATATGGGCCAAACACGGCTCAAAATAGCCTTACATCACTTGTTTGAGGACCCCTGCAAGTGGTCTTGGAAAAACTGTATCATTTTTGATGACTTTTGCACGCCCATTAGACCTCTGTAGCCCTACCCTATCGCGTGCACCATGCGCGCTGGTGGTGCCAAAAGGGCGTGGATGAGAGCATTGAATTTAAAGTTGCAAGTGATCCCCTTCATGATGATTTGTCGCCACAAGCGTGCCCAACTCAATCCATGCATGGCTATCAAACACAAAACAAGTTGGTGGAACGTGAAAAGGTATGCAAAAAGGCTGGTTTGAAGGCTGGTTTTGCGGTACTTTAGGCCCCCAAATAGGTCGTTGGGGCCACTTGCAAAACACACTCTGACACTCGTGATTAAGGGTGTTTCTTCATCATCTAGGTTGGCCACAATGCAGATGGACCCCTCCATAGACATCCTAGGCACCCAAACTGCCCCCCCCCCCCCCCCAAAGGGGCATTTTTTTGCCATTTTTGTCATAATATGGAAGCCTCGGCCTACCTCTTGTGACAACCGTTCCCAGCTGCCACCGTTGAGTTCCTTGCCTCTCTACCATACAGGTGACTGGCAAGGCAGCGTGGGGGTTCCCGTAAGTAGGCTCAAGAGGCCCAGTTGGAGATGTTGGAACTTGGAACGCGCCCCAATGTTGTGACATGTTTTGGGCAAGGGAGTGGAGGGCCATGGAGGGAAGTGGAATAGGGTTGGTGTCACCAAGCTGGTGGAACTTGTATTGGGTTTGTAACCCTCTTTAGTGTCTACGCCCGACCCAGCACGTTTGGGCAAGCAAGCATCAATAGCAAGCAAGCAATACTGGCAAACATCATGGCTGCGTCGTGGTGCTTTGGATTCAGCCCAAATCTCCGTGGTGGATGCCTATGGGGGTGAAGGACAATTGTAGACAAGAGTAGGCAGGGCGGGTGGGGGAGGAGAGGCTCGGGTAGGCGGCGGCAGGGGTGATTGTTGGTGGGCTGATGGGGCTGGACTTGTGTGTGTGGTGGAGCAGGGAAAGGCGGTTGTGGTCGGCTACTATGGGGGTTGCAGACATGTTCCCAGGTCTGTGGGGGCCGGTACTAGGGGGCTGTGGAATCCCTAAAGGTGGTGCTGAGCGCTCGAGTGCAAGTACACCCAACACTGTTAGTAGACCGCCAAGAGGGTGGTGTTCTGGGCCTGTGGTGTGGGTTTGGCACCACGTAGCTAGCCTGTGGATTTTGGGTCGGGGAGTACGCACGGTGTCGTGTGGTGTGGCGTGGCGTGGTGTGGTGTGGTGTGGTGTGTTGCAGTGTGCTTTGTTGTGTTTTGTTCCATTATATTGCGCTACATTGCATGGCGTCGCAGTGTGTCGTGTTGTGGTGTGTTGTGGTGTGGTGTGGTGTGGTGTGGTTGTCAAAGGGTGCAGGGAGTCAGACGGAAGAGCAGACCTAACAAAAGGCCATTAGCTGTGTAGCAGGCAACAGGGCTGGAACTTCGCTGACCCACACCCCACACAATGTACACTGTTTACCGCTTACGTCTACTTTCACCTACACATCAAATATGCATAAATAAAGCTCAGCACCACTGCACGATCCCGCCACTAACAGCACATGCCACTCCGCCATACAACCCATTGGCACTAGGCGCGCAGAGGGCATGAAGTGGTCTGCGCGACCGGTGCCCATGGGGCCCCCCTTCTCCCCACGCGAGAACCTTCGCTTTCCCTCCGACTATCACGCACCCAATACATTAGTAAGCCCCAGGGCAGGGCAGATTTCAGGCCATAACGGGCCAGGCACCTGCGGAGCTTCCCCTTCCACCACAGTCCAGGGTATTGTTTGTATCCGACACCCCAAAGTACAGAACGCACATTCAGGTACAGGGCCCGAAAGTTTAGGGCATGCCACAGGCTCTTCCCCTACAAAGCAGGAAATTGGCTGCGCCAGACGAGTCTGGCATGTGGGCTAGAGCGGCACACCCAGCTGCTCGACTCCATGTCCAGTGGCGGCGCTTGCAAAGACAAGGTGCAACCCTTATGTAAAAGCAGCATCCCCCCCGGACGGGAGTTGGCACAGTTTCCCCTCACACCAGGCAACAAAGCTGCCGTGCAGCTCCCACTTCAACTTAATTCCATAGACACAGTGCAGGAGGTGCGTGATGGCCTGGTTCAGTGCCGCCATGATAGAGGGAGGGACGCATAGGTAAACTAGATACACATTGTCCCTAAACCTGCTCAGCAGTGTTGTGTGGCAATATGCATATAACACACTGCAAAAGCAACGAACAAGCAAAGGTTCTACTGTCCCATGCACAGAATCTGAAAATCAAGCGTGGAGTAGCAAATTGCTGTGTTGTGTTTCGAGTTGCAGCATACTTATGGATTGTCAACCTATGTCAATGACATTGATACATGAGCCATATGAGCCAACAAGGAGCCACGTCAATCACAGCCCAAAACATTTCACCAATGCAACCATCACAATAACTACTACGCACATGTCAAGCAATGTCTCTTCCAGGGCTAACGGTCTAATTGTGTACACCAACCCAAACCCCCCATGAAGGAAGCGTTCTGCAAAAAGCTGTGATATTTTCCGCCGTCCACAAGCACACCAACCGCGTTTGTTTCGGACCGCAATCCCACGCATGCAGTACAAGGGTAGGGACCTGGGGACCATAGCGCTAGCTTTGCCCGGTAGGCCAAGGCGGGCCCGCGCGTCCCTTTGGGGCAATGAGTCTCTGCGTGCCTTGGCAGTGCTTGCGTAGTGCTTGCGCGAGATGCCCCGGAATAGCGGCTCCTGGCAAAACTCCACGAAGCCCAGCCCGCCGCTTTGGTCCTTGTTGGAGCGGTTAAGGATCACTTGCACATGATCCTAAGAACCGATCATGAATTGGTTGGATCTCAACCGTCCACAACTGTGAATGACTCTTGGCACCACCTTTTGTCCTACTTTCAACAAACTAATACTATGCACCTCAACCAACCAACCGCCACCAACCCTTGGCAACCCTCAAGGTTCTCCCATGATTCTAGCTCTCCTAATCCATAGGCCCAAAGACTCACAATTGTCTCCACATACTGCACAATACACCCGCTTTTTGTTGTTTCTCACCTGCCACCCGGCACTGTAGCTAGTGGACCGCCACTCAAAGGGGGATGGGATGAAGGGGTGCGGTACATACTAATCCGTGCCGGTTCGACAAAAACTCATTCATTCCATTTTGTCATGTTCGAAAGAACACTAGGGAGCGGTACACAATCAACATCAATGTGCTCTGCCTTACTTGGCCGGTGCGTCAAAAAATTGATTTTCGTGTTGCTCGTTGCATGCTCATTACGGCTGGTACTTGATTGGACCGGATGGTGTTGGGGTGTAAGAAATGAAGACTATGCCCCGGGGGAGGGGGGTAAGGGTAATGTAGGTTAAATTAAGTTGGTGTCGACTTACCCAGTTGAATGTATTTGTGTGTCACGTGGGCCACAATGAGAGGTTCTCAAACAAAAAAATGTAGCACAAATTAGTCTGCCTTCATCCCATGTTTGTACAACTCCGACTGGTTATGTATACTATAGTGCAGAATTCTTCAATCTTGCAAGGGTAATTTGAGGAGACAATCCCCTCATGTACCACGAGCAGCATGCATGGACCATTATTCATTAGCTTAGCGGATTAGGCGTGCACGGCCGGCACCAAGAGCAGCTTGATCAGTTTTCACAAGAGACTATGCATGGAAAAGAGGCGCGTGCGCAACACTGTGTAACACATATTGTTCTTCACCCTGGGGCCAGCCCGGGATCATCTCGCTATCACTGCTAAACCAAGCGGTCCACACGAAGTTCCTCCACCTATCTTGGCCTAACCGACCCTATGTCCTGGCAGGCGCCTTTGCAAACATCAACATGCCATCATAATACGGCAAGATGATAGTGTTGAGTTGTGCCATCAAGTGAGGTTCCGACACGTTTTGTTTCACATTCCACTCAACTATTCAATCAAGTAGCAGGCAACAAGAGCACTGGATCTTCACTGGAAACAACAGCAGAGCCCACACACAGGGGATGCTAACACAAAACCTGCCAATGTGTCAAGGAGATCGTGACATACAAGGGCAACTTTGGCTTTCACACAGCACTTGTATTTGTTCGCCTACCGCGTTAGGGCGTGTACGTCATGCATGCAATACATCACAGCAACATGTGGCATTTGACTCAGTGCAGGGCCGCCAAGGGTTAAGGAAGTGCAGTAGGCGTTCCGTGGCACAAGGCCTCGTTGCCCCCCCCCCCCCCCCATGGCGGCACGGCACGGCACGGCACAAAACAGGGCGGCACACGGAGATTCCGACCCCCCCCCCCTATTCCAACCCCGCCCGACCCTACCCGGAACGGGCCCTTAGAGACGACCACTATGGAGTGCCAGAACCATAATGCATGAAAAATTATTCCAAAATATTCGTCAAATGGCATAAAGTGAGATGGAGAGACATGCAAGCAAAAGCAACGCCACAATCCATGCAAACTTCTTAAAAAAACTTGCGTCGCATGATGACACGTTGAAATTTAGCAACATAAACCATCTCACATCTTCAACAACAACATGCGATGATCACAATTGATTCACATTAATAATTGAATTAAAGTCATGAACACATGGTGCAACACCAAGAGACAACACACAAAAAGTTGCAAATGCAACAGTCACGAAAAAGAGTCCAAATCTGAACCACTGATACATGTGTGCCTCCACAAAGGATCTTGTTGGGTAGGAACACTTGGCACGGCACGGCACAAGGCCTCTTTGCCCCCCCCCCCCCCATAGGCGGCACGGCACGGCACGGCACGGCACAAAACAGGGCGGCACACGGAGATTCCGACCCCCCCCCCCCTATGCCTACTGCACGAAGATGAACCGTCCGGGATCCCCACCACCGCACCATTGAACAAGGTTATTAATCGTCACAGCTCTGCGGTATTGAAGTGTTAGGACGCCCTGAAGGCCGGTGTGAAGGGCGCAGCCCTCGCCGGCCCGAAGGGCGGCCTAAAGCCCCTGCCCTCCCTGACCCACTTTGTGACAAATGCTGCAGGAATGAGGTGACCAAAATCAGCAGCCACAGTCGCCGCGCAAAGCGGTGGCCACCACTAGCTTTTGTGATACTCTTTGTATGAGCATCCCTGCACCAGTGAGGCTATGTTTATCTGTTTGTGGACATCTGTGCTGGCATACGACAGTGCCTTTGTCCACCTGTGCAGGGAGCATTGTTCTCAACAGTGTGGGGGCATTGGGAGAGGAAGCATCCACCCAGTGTAGTCTGGTGCAGGGTTGGCGGCATCAGGAAGCTTGAAGTGGATCCCTTTCATTAACAGGGTTAGGTCAGGGTCTGTCACTATGCGACACCCACACCAGTCATTAACCGAGCCATGTGGTTCCCATTTCATAGGAATTTGGTATAGTGTGTCCAGAAAAATGCGAATGAATGTTGCAAACTCGTCAAAGACCGGTTGGGGAACTCCACAGAATGCTACATATACACTATCCATGAACCTGCCGAGTAAAATCACTGGTGCCTGTGTACGTGCTGGGTTTGGAGGGGGAACTCCATGCAAGCATCCCTGCATGTACCGGGTCTCAGTCCACATCACTTTTTTGTGATTGAGCAGCGCAAAGTGGGTATTGAGAAGGGGTCGTGATTTCTTAGGGGCTGCATCAATGATGTCGCCGAATCTCCCTTGTGGATGTGCATCTCAAAGCTGCAGGAGTTGGAGTTCACAGGTGACTCCTCGAATCGTCACATACCCGATGGTCTTGTTCTGCGGGTCGAACCACCCTTTCATTCCATATGACTCAAAGAATGTGCTGATGCGCGGCACAAGTGGGGTGTTATGGAATGTGAGTTGGGGGCCATCTTGAAAAGTGAATGCTGGCAGTTGTTCCATTTGGTATTTTTTCTGTACCTTCTTCATATGCTTTGCCTTACTTGTTGCATTCATGATATTGATTTCTTGTGCAATTGCATATATCACCATGATTTGCGCCGACAAAAAACTCCCTATTGGAACACCCTTGTTTCCTTGTCTCATCATTAGTTCATTAAGGTAGATCTATGTGTTGTGGAACAACTCCCACACCACATACTGGTACACTTGTTTGAAAGAGAACACTGTGAAAGCAAGGTCTAACGCTTTCCCTAGCCTGTCCCTGTGTTTCTCGTTGCCGCGCCCAATGCTAAACCACAAGTCCGACCTATCCGACCTATGTCGAAGGCACAATGGAACAAGTGATCATGTGATAGGAGGCAATGAACATAAGCCTAGCTAGCGCGGAGACAAATACCATGGGGTGATACGTTACATGGTGAGAGCCCACAACTGTTCCTACGCCACCAACATGCCTCAAACACAACCACAACAACAACAACAAAACAACAATTGGAGATCTACCTCTTGTGATGACAGCTTGAATCAAGCAACCATTCTCCCAGTTTCACATTGCCGGTGGATTTGCCCACACACAAACCACCTTGATGCCTGTCAACACAAAGACCATGGTGAGTATTTTCAATGTGGAGTTTCCATTCGAGCAATTGTTTACAACCATCAGGGCCAAACTACAAGGCATCGATGCCCATTTCAAAAACTTTCCTTCAAAGCTGTAACAGCATCTTGTGATCCACACCTCATATGTTGTCCCCGCATCGGTGGAGGTGTAGTGCAAGCTTGCAAGTAACTCCTTTAATGCACGGGGAGTTAGCTCTCCTTTGCCATTATCATAATCGGAGAACACAAGTCGGAGTTCTTTCAATCTTGATGTAGGTAATCCAAGCAATTGCAACCCATGTGTCTGCATGGTGGGCATGTCCTGATACACGATGGGTGACATGGGTACTCATGCCGGTGACAACAACAAAAATCATACATTCTGGCCGTCGCGGCAATGCGCACAATAGGAGTCAAGATGAACTCGTTTTCCACATCGCATGTGCGTGTATATGCTACAAACACTTTGCACACACGACAAGGGAGCTCCAAAGGATGGATAATTAACCTTCTTCTTGGGCTTCTTCATGTTTGATTTGATTTCGTGGTGGTGCCGACCCGCAATGAAATGCCTACACTTCCATTTGAGCATGAGCGGACCCCGCGATATGCGCAAACATGACTTTGTATAGCATCTATGTATGATCAAGGGCATGCAATGGCAATGCGTTGTTTCTCAATTTCACCCAAAAACACAACCACATTCATGGGTCCATTCGACACCAATTGTTTTGGGGGGGACCTCGTGACAAGACAGACCCTACATACATTTAGGTATCACATCGTGCGTTGTCAATGGGGCAATCGCGGTGGCCGCCATGACCTCAATGTGTCCTCATTCTGATGGGGCCCCCATGGAGGCTGCAAGCGTAAAATGAGTTTGCTCTAAACATGCCTTGGCACCCACAACTACTCCCCACATACTCCGGAGTACACCCCTCCCAAGCCCCATCGTTGTGTCTCATCTTCCTACTTATGGAGGCACAAGCAACTTTTGCATGCACGATGTGTTACTTTTCAGTCTCAACAACATATTTGAAATAGGCAATGCAGGCAACAAAGCAACCCCTTGCAACAAGTACCGCTGCATCTGCGAAGATTTGTCTGTTTTTGTTCACCAATAGTAAGCGCAATAGGCACGTTATCTTGTCAGTGTGTACCCTAGAGCCTTGTGGCGCGTACGTTTCAAAGGCACAACGCGCACGTGTTGTTGAAGGGGAGAGAATAGGCGACAGTCAGAGAATTTGGGTTGATAGGAATACGAATGGCCGGACCCCCCCCCCCCACCGTCCATCCCTCCCTCCAACCCAGGTCGGGCGGCGCCGCACACCGTCGTGCCCCAATGTACAGGGCATGGCGAGGAGTCACAAATACTTCCGGGATGGTTAAGCAGATACGACCTCTTGAGCAGATTCAGCAGATACTGTACGGCTGTGCAGATTCGTCAGATACTATAAAATGTCCAATCATGGCCCGGACAAAATCAAGCCATTTGGGACATTGCGAGACTTCGGTGCCGGCCATTTGGGACATCATGAGACTTTCCTATATGGGCACCGTTTGGGACCATTCGGGACATTATGAGACTTTTTCCTGGGACATTACAAGACCCCCCCTTGAAACTTCCAAAAATTTTCTTCCCAAAGCTTTTCTAGAAGTCCTAGGGAGGGCCTAAACTGCCCATTTTTATTGATATGGAAAAGCCATTTGGGTGTCACCCAGTAATCGGGCGGGCCCTTGAACTTAGGCTGCGGCTTTGAAACCATTGAGGCACCCGAACTCATCATTGTGAAATTCCTTAAAAAAGGAAAACAACAAATACCATTCCCAAGGTAATACAAGTACAAACTTCCAAAATTCGAATTTCGCAAATTAAAGTCAGATGCGGTGCGGTCAGTCTGAGAATTTAATTTTTCCGTTAAATGTGATAGGGGTCCTAAATGCACCGGTACATTGCCTTCCAAATGTACCGCCCAATGTGACACCAATCTGATCAATCACTCAAATCAACCATTTGAACCGGTTCCATTTCAAGGATGGCAAAAGTGAGCATGGTGGAGGGAGGGATGGACCAAATCAAACCATTTGAAGGAATTCCACTTGAATGATGGCCTGCTGGAGGGAGGGAGGGACAAGTGCAACCAAATGAAACCAAATCTGACCAATTGAACCTAATCAGGGCACGTGGAGGTGGAGGCAAGGGCAGAGGGAAGGGACAACCAGCAATCTGATCATGACCTGCAAGCGCGAATAGCTTACAGGGCCGAGTGCTCACTATTTCACTATCCTTGGTTGCTAGCTACTGGTTTCTACAATTTGTTTCGGCACAGTGTTGCCGTCCATCGCTACGTCTATGGACCTATGTAACCTGCGGTTCTCGGTGTGTGTATGGTGTGTGTATGTGTGCACAAGTACATTCCTGGTACAACGGTTATGGAAGCAGGGCGCACACAAAGTCGGCAATGCATCAAATGGCTAAATCCCGATCCAGCAAGCAAGCAGCGATCCAGCAAGCAATCAGCAATTGGTGGCGTATTCCATGAGTTGCGCCAATGTGATAAGCAAGACTCAGAGGCGTTCGCTTGCGTGGTGCGTTGGGCGACATCAACAACTTAAAAGGTAATTTGGGCAACACTCCCTCGTTCTCACTCGAGGGTGCCGGTGAGAACTTGTCCACGTTCCCGAAAAAAAAAATGGACCCTAATAACTTAGGAATTCCATTTCGCATCAAAAGAGGCTAAAAGGCTTTTATTGGGAGTATCCATATTTCAACGCGAAAAATAACTTCAGTATCTTGGTTTGCGCCTTTGACATGCCACAATTTGTGGCACAAAGCCTCAAATAGCAAAAAGAAAAGCGCTGTGGACTAGATTTCATTTGTGCAGTAAAACCCCTATCACATTTAGGCAATATCCGCAGCCCACTACCCCACCGCCCCTTGGTTGGGAGGAAAAAAAGTCCTTAATAGGGGACAAGGTCTAAATAAGGTCTATGGGTCTAGGGGACCCCAAAGACACTTCCTCCCCTATTCCCCCAACGGAGGTACTCACCCTGTGGGCTCATTTGGGTGGTGCAGGGTCAAGGGCAAAAATCAGGGGTACCTCAATATTCAACCCACCTCTGCCAAACACCTATCTGAGAAACAAAGGCACATAAGGCTTCAGGCATGCAAACAGGCAATCAAAATTAGAAGGCACAGCAATGGGACAATCAATGCAACATGTGAACACACATCATCCACCAGCATTAGCATCAGGTCCAGGACCAACAAAGCTTTGGATGAGGCATATGGCATTGTTTCTAACGTGCAAATGGGTCAGGCATTTCTCCACAGCTTGCTTCCTGTCCCTGCAATGTTTCCACCTGGCCCATCGGCGCAGCCAATCAAGGTGCTGTGCCTCCATTGGCTCTTCATCCGCCAAGCCTGAAAACAGATTCCTTTGCACAAAATACACACCTTGGCTGACAGCAAACAGTTCTTTTGGAGTGGGCCGATGGGAAGGGAAATGGGATGCAACAAATCCTGCAAAGCTGAATGCACGGACAACCAGCTGAGGCAGCAGGTGGGGCATGGCAGCAAAGTCGTAGCTACCTCCCAAAAGTTGCTGCACAGCACCCCACTTGGTCAATCTAAGGACCCACGCCTCACGCCTTTGACATGCACTCTGATTTGCGACGCTTTCTCTCTGGAGTTTGTGTGTCCCAGTTTTCCTGGCTGAATGGGTCTGCGATGGTCTCATCGCGCCGGCGGCCACAGTGCGAACAGAGCCCTTTCCTTTTCTTAAGGTGCCTCATCTGTGATAGCTTCTGCGCATAGTAGACCTGTTCATTGTCATCCAAAGGCCTTCCCCAGCAATGTGAAGGGTGCCGACCGCACTGAACGCAAACCCATTCCGTTTGTTCCCATGCCATACCAGCGACGCACCACTGCTCCTAGCGACGAGTGTTCCTGTCCCAGCTGCCGATTTCGATGAAATCCACCCACAGCGCTTCAACCATGCAATGGGGCAGGCTCACATAGCAGCACACTGTGTATGGCTGCTTGAATGCATGACAGACACAACTAAACCAAGGAAAATAGACATGCACGAAAAATCTGCTTTGCCATGTGAGATTTGGTCGATGCGAATGCTATAAATCGTAATCTATTGAAAACACATCAAATCCTGGTTAGGGGAGCTTCGGTTCACGAATGGGCATTGATCTGTGCTTTTTCTATATTCGCCCGTTCTTTTTACATGTCCCTACCTTTATTTCCGCCTGGTGCGCTAGTGAGCCTGTGATAGATTGCGCGCTCCAATGTGCCGGCCTATCGGCCGTCACATTGGGCGCGCAATCTACCACAGGCCGCGGATATTGGATATAGAACCCACGGTGCGCAGAACTGTGCTCAGCGATCGGATTGCTCGCGAGCGCTAATCGAGCTACTATTACCGGTAATTGCTACCATTGGTAGTCGCCACAATCCGATTGTCAATCGCATTTGGCGACTTAGACCTACCCTAGTCAGTAGCCGAAGCGATTCCCCTTCCCCCACCTCCCTTCCCGAGACTAAGTACTTTCTCTTTTTTTGTACTAAGATTGAGTACCCCTAGTTTAGCGACCGTGATGTTACTGAAGTTTTAATGGCCACAGGCGACCATTACTGAGCTTATTTTACTCAATTTTAATGATTCTGCTGGGTGTCCGGACTACTGTTACTGAATTAACTTTGATTTCACAGTGCTTTCTACCTGTGCTGGTAGGTTGCTGCCAGGTACAGGTGCTTGGGATTCTCTATCGTCCTGTTGGAGTGAGGAACTCCCTGAGTCAAAATCCGTCCTTCGTACATCCTAGTGCAGGACTCTAATGCTCATGTTTAGTCTCTCGTGCCAAGTGGCTCACAGCTTGTCTTCACCCTGGAACTTGCCCCTCCAAAGCAGAAGTTTAACATGACGGTTGAGACGAACACTTTTTCAGCTGAAAAGTTGCAACACGTTCTTCAGCCCGAGCTAGTTTCTGATGTGCACCTTGTTTGTTCTTTGGAAAGTGCATAGAAAAAATTCAATTTTTCCTTGTGATGTTGGCCCCTTGCTTGAGCGTCAAAGAATGTCGCCAACGGGACAAAGTGCATGGGGGCAAATACCATCCGGAATGGGCAGCCGGCTTTTTCAGGAAATTTCGCTGCAGCCATGGAGGGAACGATTTGTTGCCTCGAACACGACTGTCCGTCCATTGTTTGTCCAGACTTATTTGATGTCGTATTCGTATTCGTATCCGATGCCTTCCTATGGCGCTGAAAGGTGTGCCTTCGACAGTCCTATGCCCAGAGCAGTTGTTGCGTTTGCTTCTTATTATTCACTGCGCCTGTCTTTTCTCTCTTAGTTATTCAGAACACACGGGATACGGGTATGCAACGCTTCCTTGGCTGAGGCTCCGCAATGTATTGCTGCTGGTGGTGCCCAGTGACTGTAGCACGCATGCCCCCGAAACCAGTGCAAATCGCGTGTATTGTTGATGTCACCATCGGAAGCACTGATTGTAGTACACAGGCGACGGGGAAGCACACACTAGTTTGCAGTTGCATGTTGGCTCAGCAACAAACGACACCTAGGATGCTGTTCCATTCTGCCTTGCACTGCTGAGATGCTTGCTCGTTGTTTCCTTCCGCCTACACTCTGTGTCACAATGTATGCAGCGCTGCAATTTTTTGAGCTCGACGCGTACCCCAAAGGCAAATAATTACAAACCGTTTCAACTCGTCACCTTTTGACGGCATGCATGCATTTTTGCTTGATACATCACAGTTGCTTTTTTATTCGCACCGTCGCTTCCACTCTGCGTCGCTTGAAATATTATTCAACGTGCGTGTCCCTGTGCATGTACGCTTGGCCAAGAGTGCGAACAAAATTTCATATCATTTGCAGTCACGTGAGTAGTGTCATGTGTGGCAACTCTGGAGAACGTCCATACTATGGAATGGAGGTGACCGAAAGGACGGGCCGAAACCGAGCGAAGACACTGAAGGTTGTTGTGTGCTCCATTAGCCTTCACACACAGTCGTGTGCTTTTGCGGGACTGATTGCGTGGTGCGCACAGGCGTGGTGCATGTGACACATTTGGTGCCCCGTGTATTTCACATCAAGAGACAGACAAAGGTGGTACGTTGCGTTGCGACCAGCATTATTCCCGGTATTCTCTTCATCTGCGGCATTTTGTTCACTGCATCTCCTCATTTGTGTTCCAAGACAGGTTGCGGATTCTTCCTCTGTGGTTTCAGCGAGGACGATGTTGGCGTGGAAAGTGAAGAGGGACTCTCGGCATCTATTTCTTTTTAGGTCACAAAAGTATCTCCCGGGGGACCTGCTGCTCTTGGTGGGATTCAAGTTGGTGACGTGTTGCATAAGTTTTGTGGCGTGGAGCTCTTCAACCAACAACAACTTTCTCGCTTAATGAGAGAGAGCCAAGTTGGGTCGACTGTTCTGTTTGAGGTATGGCCACCCAATCCGTCGTTAAAAAGTGTGTTCGTATTTCTTGTGCTGATGAAACATAGTGCAACAGATCAAATTCATAGAATGAAAATGAGCGGCAGCGCTCATAGCGAGTGACGCAAGTTTGCAGCTGCATGCCCTGGAAATGGGTTTGGTGGCACCAGACTCATTCCCAGGGGTATGCAGCTGCCAAAGCAAAGCACCCGCATCGAATTGGGCACCCTTGCTCTACCCGAGAGCACTGTGTAAAATCCATGGTCGCAATGCACGGACGGCCTGCTTCCGATGGGGGAAGCCCATTGCTTGCGACCACATGCAACCGTCCGCAACCCTTGAGAAAATTATTGTACACACCGAGAGCAATGGCATCACCCATACACTCCCTCCCTCGATCCCCCGGACCCACCCTCCGTCCGTCCGTCCCTACAAGTGTGACCGCTTTGAGGCAATGCTTTGGGCAGGGGACTGACATGCCCCCCAAAAAATGTACTAATTCATTGATTGTTGTTTTAAGGTGCATTTGAGCTAGAGGTTGAACTAGAGCTAGAGATTGGACTAAAGCTTAGGTTGGAAGTAGAAGCAGCTGACGTAGGTGCCATTCATTTCTCATTAATGTTTAGGTCGTGACGCTGGGGACCCACAACCTGTGGAACCAACGCAAATAGAATGCGACCAAATTAATGAGCGCCTTCATGCACCGGAACAACTTTTCCATCCCCGCCTCACCATGTCCGCACAATGGCGAAAAAAGTCAAAAAAAAATAGCATACCATCGCTCCACATGAGAACGGAAGAATGCATGTGTGTCATATGGATGCTGTGCGACCAAACTCTTTATTTGGAGGTTTTCGAGCGGGTGCAACAACATTTCGACGGCCACTGTAGGCACCATCCGCCAATCCGGATTCCCAAGGCTTCATTTCATGCCAAGGTACAAAGTTGGTGATAAAGTGCTGTCTCCTGCCACACCTGCATTGGACCACACCAATATGTGATGCGACCATGAAAAGTGACACCAACACTCATCTTCCCAACAGCAGCTGCACATTTGGGTTGGTAGCATGCATCACCATCAGGCCTTTGTTTTGTGCCTTGCACACCCTCCCCCCCCCTGGGGGGGGGGGGGTTCAAAATTGTGGGTGCCTCCTTTAGATGGGACCCCCCCCTTTGGGGGGGGGGGGCAATAGTGGTTAGGTTGCCTTTCGTCCAAGCAGTAGATTGCGTGAGTGTTACATTTATGCTCCCATTTTGCCTTGCAACCATTTTGCTCCCTGTGACAGCTGAACATGAAAGTTCTGTGTAAACGTGGCATGCACATTTCTTGCCATGCTGGTGCCATGCGGGAACATTTGAAGGCCCCGCAGCACATAGAGCGTGTGAAAATGTGTGGACATTGTGTCGCGACATTGTGTCGCAGTCTGGCGGAGATTGCTAACGTGCTAAATAAAACGGTTGGCTTTAACCTTCAGTGGTGCATGTTGGTTTTGGTGGTTGGTGCCTCTTGGGTTCCAGCCCCCCCCCCGGGGTGGGGGTGGGACAAGTGGTGTGCCTGCCTGCCAAAAGTGGGTGCCTCATTTCCCATTTTGCCCCCCTCCCCCTTCTCCCGTGGGTAAAAAAAGCCCTCATCACCATGCTCACCTTAGAAGCATGCAATTGGGAAGGAATCAAAACATGCAAGTGACCCAATAGGAAAAGCAATGCAATGATTCCAAGGGCCATATCAATCACACCCCCGGACGTCATCCATAATGGAACAAAGGAAGTTAATATGCTCGTCGGTTCTCGCCGCTGTGTAACATAGTTGAACAACGTTCATCGTTGAAACCAAAGAGATGGCACCCCAAGGAATATCTAGCTTTAGCATGGCATGTGCTCATCCCGCTCTTTTCGGACATGTAAGGTGCCTTGCAACGCTGGTGACTGTGTGACTACATTTTGACCACTGTATCCCTCTTCCTTGGGTGCCGGACGATGACCATGAAAGGAACGCGAGATATGGGCAACCACCGAAGTAGCATTGAATTGGGAGGCCATTTGAGGATACCTATTGTGACGCCACGCAAGACAATGCCAGCCCACCAATCATCTTCCATTTGCCGAAAATTTAGAGTTTTTCAATAGCCGAAGAAAGATTGCTTCCATGGAAACATTTTGGGGTTGCGGGGATGATGGAGGATTTTGGTCTCGCTGGTGTTGGTATGAGATGTGTTATGTAAGTTGATTTTGTTGTGCTTGTTGTAAAGAGGCCCCTCGCCATAGTCCCCGCAACAGCCGTACAAGGCTCACACATGCACACAAGCACCACTGTCATGCAGACAACACGTGACGGACACAACCCATTAAAAAAAATTTGCCTTCCCACGCTTTTGGGGCATTTAAGTGTTGCTGAAGGCCACGGAGCCAGGTGGGGTAGGGGGGCATAAGTATGCAGATTGATGAGGGTTCGCTCCCACACCCCTCCTCCGAGGTGAGGCATTGAACGGACAACGACGCACTCGCTGAACTGTTGTTTTCCCTGGAGAGCTTAAGGGACCTTTGCTGCTTGGTGACAGGTGACCGCTGGCTGATCCCGCGGATTCCTTTGTGTTTGTGTTGCCGGCATGGGAAACTCTCTCCACCACAGCCCAACCCCGTTCAGACACCGAGCATTGCTGTGACAAGGAGGTAGTACCTACACCATGCATGCACTGTGTAACGTGTTGCAACAAACTATGGGGAAATGGTCAATCCTTGGCACCCCTAAAAGTGTTGCACCCTAGATGCTCCTGGGCTGCTTGTTATTAAGTTCTGCAGGTTTGGATGGTTGTTGAGTTATTGAGTGACACCATACACCAAGTATCATGATCCTGTCTGCCCTCGTCTTCCAGCTGTATGATTTCTCAGCCCTGCCCCGCCCCTCCAAGAAAAACAAAACCAACAGAAATTTCCCAACAGATATGCCCCTCAGAATCATATGTTGCGAGCCCCCCGCACGCCACTTGAGGTGTCCCACAGTAAGGGACTGCATAGTAAGGTATCCTTATGTGAGCCCCCCTTACCATGGAGCACTTTTTGTGGGAGATGGTGTCTCACTCCCTATACCCCCTCAATTTGGGTGTGACGAATGCATTTTGACCCACGTCACATCGTATCGAAACCAAAAAGGGGGCAAAAGTCGGGCAAAACCATTAGGATCAAGCTGGTATTTGACCCCCTTACTGTGGGACACCCCACTCCCCAGCCGTGTCAGCCCGAGGTAGCCAGTGGTGGACGCCTGCCACCCCCTTGAGGTGCTCTCTGAGGTACGGAGGTGCACTGCACTACTCTGCTGGGCATAGCACCAGTGTCATAGTAGTAGGTGCTGACAACAAGGGATATTATAGGACCCAGCATTCACTTGTGCATTGATGTACACGATGATTTGTCCGTCTTTTTTTTTCTTGTTTCATTCATCTATTTACTCTCGTTTCTATGTCCATTCATTCATGCATACATTTGATGCTTCCTTCCTTCCTAGTTCATTCATTTCATTTTTTTCATTCGTTCAGTCGCTTGGTCAGTCAGTTGTTCATTACATGGTAGCAAATTTATGTCTCATTCCATGACTATATGCTTGTTGAGTGTGAACCTGACTGTGAGGCTGGGGGGGGGGGGGCTGCCGCAGCGTGCGGCTCTACTATTTGGCTTGTGGGCCTAGAACTGGCTTGGGTTGGCTTGTGTGGTGATGGGTGAAGTTGCTTCTTTGGGCCTCTTGTTCCTCCCTTTTGCGTTCCTCCTTCTCCTTTTGTCTCTTGTGTTGCATACTTTCTTTGAAAGCCAAATTCCTTAATCAAAATAATTGAGTGAATTAAAAAAAAAAGCAAATTGGAAAAAAAAATAGAAGTAAATGCTCAAAAAACATGACATTTTGATCTTCTCAGAAACGCCAATCATCCTTTCAAACAAAAGGAATCAATCATCCTTTTTTTCATAGTCATGACGTCATCAGCCAATGAAACTGTTAGTTTGAGGTAAAAAAACCCGGTTTTTTCGGTTAAAACGAAAATGTTCTCGGAAGTATTTTCATGTCAAAGAGCACAACAAAATATGCAAGTAGAGGGGTCACAACCCATAGTACATGTATGTGGACCCCTCAAAATGGGGTTTTTGGCAAAAGAAGGGTATCTCAAGCGCCTGCGACAACTTGTGACCGTGAGCTCCCCCTTTGTTTCCACCTCATTGTTGTTTTTTTTCTGCAGGTTGACCGCACCCGTTGCCGTGAATTCATTACTGTCACTGTTGAAGGCACTGGTGGCAGAGGGGCAGGTACATCCCTTGCTCAGCACATTACCCAGGGGTGTATTGCAACAGCAGAAGACCACACAATTTGGAAGCACCTCTAGGCTCGCCTTCAAAAGGTAGAAGCATGTTCGTTGCGAGCTGTTTGGCAACCATGCCAACCCCTGGAAGGTATCTGCAGCATTGGAGACCACTTGGTGACAATATCTGAGTCCACGTAAGCCATGGCAGGCAGCAGGAGTCAACCGCCCCTGGTTGCCATACAAGGTGCTTGTGGCGCAACAAGGGGCGGAATAAGGCAACAAGGGGGATGGTTGCATCTTTTCTATGACAAGCAGGTGCGGTGCCTGTCATTGGTGCTCGAATGTTTTTTTCAGTCCGAAAGGTACCTGGGTCAGGTAACCCAGGTGGACCAGCCGGCCTGCATGGGCTGAAAGATCACAACCCCCGACTTTCAAAAGGTCCCAGCGGGTGCTCATGCAGTTCCTGAGTCAACAGTTGCCCCCTTGGGTTCCCCTATGGTCAATGGTCAATTGCTGGGATGACGCAAAAGGACTCGTTTTGCGGCTTCTGGCCTCCTTAATATCATTTAACTTCTTTTCTGATATGGGACCGCTTTCCCTGCGGCGCGCAGTTTGGGTAATTATACCAGAATACAAGCGCAATAGTGCCACATACATACACACATTTGATACATACCGTTTACACCCCCACACCACCTTTTTCTCCTACTTGATTGTTGCAGTCCCCTTTCTGGGCCTCTATCTTTCACAAATGGATTGCATTTGATTCCGTACCCAATGCGGTTTGGGCCCACAAGATGGTAGGGGTCCGAGGAGCCGCCTCTGATTTTGTTCCCGGGCTTGACATTGGGGACCTCCAAGAAGGCAGGGGTTATGCAGCCATTCCGCCCTGTTTTAGGCCCCCAAGAAGGCAGGGGTGAGGTACCCGACTCTGGTTTTGTCCCCTTATTGGGGACCCCTGAGAAAGCAGGGGTTATGTAGCCATTCCGCCCTCTTTTGGGCCCCCGAGAAGGCAGGAAAACGAATGTCATAGGGGATGGGCTCCCTTTGACCAACTTTCGAACCGCAAAACGACTTGAAACGCCTGCATCATAGGATTGGGCACCCTATGATGTAGGGGATCAGGCAACAAAGTGCGATGGTGACTGATGTTGTGCTGTGGTGGGGGGATCGGACATACGTTGTGCGGCACATTGTGCATCCAGGAGTGCACGCGATATTTCTTTTAAAAATTTTGCGTTGAAGTGTGTTGTGTCTCAATAAATCCAAAATCCCAAAAATAGGTACTCTTGGTTTTTTTTAATGTGCGCGCAACACAACCACGTAGTGCCGCGAGACACACTCATACACACTTAGACACTTACAAACAACCATGGCGCGGCGGAGGGCTCACATGTATCCATGAAGTTGCCTGATTCAGGGGTTATTGGGTTAGGAGTGGCATCGGGGCTCTCCTACTTCTAATTGAGGGACTAACGCCCCTCCTCCTTAACCATAATAGAAGGGTGGGATTCCCTACCACGCTTTGCACGTTGAGCTGGGGCTGTAGTCTCTCACTTTGTAGGGAGTGATGGTGTCAACCGATCAATGTGCCCGGAATTTTTTGTTCCGGTGTATATTTCTTCGACGGTGCACACTAAAGTTAATTCCCTTTTCCCTGCGGTGCCTGTGGCGCCTGCGGTGCGCAGCGCAGGAAGCATTCCCTATGGTGAAGTGGCTTTTGCCCATATAAGGGTTCCATTGAAAGCCCCCCCAGAGGGGTTGGGTTTGGAACAGACTGCAAAAGGCCGTGTGGTGCAAGCCCCAGACAGCCCCGCCTAGGGCTGTCTGGAAAATCGGAGGCACAAAATGGTCTATGATCTACCCATATTTGCGACGAGGCTACTTGGTGCTACAGGTCCCTAGGTATGGATACTGGTTTCTACTTTCTCATTTCTGACCAAAGGATCAAAGGATCACATTTGGCCTCTTACGGTGGGGTCCCATAGTGGCGTGGGATGCAAACGGATGCAATCCGTGGCTAGAATTTTGTGTACTTTGTAATCATTCCCCACATACAAATAATCCCCCCCCCAACGCCCCAACCCCCCGCCAATTGGTGGAAACTGAAGGGAAACCCAATTTATTCCCCCACAGAGTGTTTTAACAATTTGGGGCTGCAAATTGCACACACATACACACACACACACACACACACACACACACACACACACACACACACATGGTTTCGCTGATGATGGTAGGATGTAGGCCTGTTGAACCTCGCAGTTTGAGCATGATTTAATTGTCTTGGGCGACACAAACACACACACACACACACACACACACACACACGCACCCGTGCCTGCGCACACAGGTCTCTCATAGGTCAGTAAAATTTTTTTACAAAATGTTTACAAAATTTTTTACTAGGTGTCAGTGTTACTAGGTTTACTAGGTTTTATTAGGTAACCGGAACGTAGTAAAAGGAAAGTTTCAGTTTTTACTAGGTTTGCCAACCTAAAAAAAAGTTTTTGTTTTTACTAGGTTTGTGAAGCTAGTGAAAAAAAATTTTTTGTCCCCTTTCTTAATGACCCCTGACAAGGAAGGGTTACGTAGCCAGTTTGCCCAATTTTTCGAGTTGGGGTACCCCCCCCCATTTAATGTACCCCCAGGGTACATTGGATTCTCAACATTTACCCGGCCCCACAGGGGGGGTACATGAAGTGGTGGGTTAGATACATATTTCCCTTGTGTTGCTCTTTTAGTCATGGCTACGAGTTGGGCAGTTTTGGAGGGGTATATTGACATTTCATCTTTGACTGGCCCCGGGGGGGGGGGGTACATTAAGTGGTGGTGGTGGGGGGTACATTAAGTGGGGCGTAGGGTTCAATGGACTCCCACGCTCTAATGTGGCCCCTCGCGCCGGGTAGGACTCCCACGCTTCAGTGTGGTGTCTCGAGTCAGGGTGATGGACTCCCATGCTTTAGTGTGGCCCCTCGAGTTGGGGTGATGGCCTCCCATGCTTTAGTGTGGCCCCTGGAGTTGGGATGATGGCCTCCCACGCTGCAGTGTGGCCCCTCAAGTTGGGGTGATGGACTCCCACGCTTCAATGTGGCCCCCCGAGCCGGGGTGATGGACTCCCATGCTTCAGTGCGGCGTGGCCCCTTGGGCCGGGGTGATGGACTCCCATGCTTTAGTGTGGCCCCTTGAGTTGGAGTGATGGACTCCCACGCTGTGGCGTGGCCTCTCGAGTTGGGGTGATGGACTCCCACGCTTCGGTGTGGCCCCTTGAGTTGGTTGATATTGTGGCACAAGTTTACAATAAGGGCAATGGGCCTTGGGTGCCCCGCTTGTTGTTGCCCCGGCATGCGAATGTTCGTGCCTCGTGTTTGACTTTTTATCTTCCAAACCCCACATCCTTGGTGCAAACATGGAGGAGTTGGCCAAAATGTAGTTGATTGATGAGCAAGAAGGCATTTAACCAAGGCAACTGGAGAAGTGGGATGTGTTTTTGGGTGCTTTTGGCGGTATTTGCTTTTGCTATTGCACCCCTCTACTCCACCGTTTTATGGTAAGACGACTCTGTGAGCTACCTTCCTGCATGCCTTTTGATGCTTCTTGCATGCCTTTTGATGCTTCGTGCATGCCTTTTGATGCTGTTTTTTTATCGAGATGTGTTGTCAATGGCACAATGCAACTGCCACAAGATGGATTCCGGTTGTTGCGTAAAATGGCACAAGCAGCTTTGCACTATCATGTTTTTGCGCATGCCTCCCCTATGCAGACCACACCCAGCTGGACCTTGGCACTTTATGCTGAGCACTATTGTGCACCCAATCATTAGTCTTGCCATTTTTGCGATGGCACACCTCAAATCACGCGCCCTAAATGTTTGGTTCTTCTTTGTCCCCGACATGTTTTCAATTTCTGTCCATCGGAAATATGTGTGGGATTGCACCAATGTCAAGTGCAAATATGTGCCCCAATTGCATGCATTGCATTGGCATTGGCGGTGGGTGATGCGTCTACGGTTGCCAAGCCCCCTTCAATAGATGAGGTCCTCCCAAAGGTGGTGATCCATGGGAAGGATTTTTTTGTTCCAATGTGTTACCCCAAAGAAGCCTCTTGTAGATTGGAGTACGACAGAAAATTGATTGAATAGTTGGATATAAAGCCGATGGGCTGTCTTTGCAACATCTGCAAGAACAATCAGCCAGCTGAACAACCCACCCCCAAAGATACAAAGGCGGACCTCATCTACAAGAGGGCTTTTTGTGACTTCACATAATGCACACATTTGCACACCCGTATATGTGCTACAAAAGCGCTAACGTTGGCTATGGCCCTGCCGGGACGTCTTTTTTCATTTCACCCAGTTTTGTTCCTAGTCTTAGGCGGCTCTAAGCGAGTCACGAATGGTTGCCGGAAATTAGCCGGAGGGTCCATTTTCAAAATTGACTATACACCCCTTTTTTTTCACACCGTTTGGTTGCCGTGTAGAATTAGGTGTGTCACTGCATAATAGCATGTTGATGCAGAGAGTTGTATACATCACACAGAGTGTACGGAACATGTATTAACTTGTGTACCTACAGAGGGTCATTATAACCATTTTCTTCCACATGCTCTTTTTGTTCTGTGATTTACCCAGACCACTTTTAATGGAATCCGGAAGAAGAACGCTCTGCAGAGCGTTTCGACGAGGAAATCGACTATTGACTACACAACCGACAAGGAATGGAACACACCGCTGCGTAAGGTTTTGCTGCGAAGGTAGCTGGCACACCACGGCCCTGGACGACTGGTGCAAGAAGGATTTTTGTCCTTGTATCATCCTCGTCCTTGTTTGTGGCTTTAGTGCTTGTGTTCCTGAGGACAATGACCTTGTCGTCAGTGAGTTTTACGTAGACTGTTGGCACAGGCATGGACAAGGCGGTCCTCACGGCCTTCCACTCCTCTGCACTCCACAACGGGCATTTTTGCACTGCATCCCATGGCGGGTATGGGGTGGACTCTGACTAGCGCGAGTGGCTTGTATTCATTTGTTTAATCAGGTCCCAGAGATCCTGAGCCATCTGGCAAGCATGTTGATGTGTGCTGCCAACATTATACTTGCAAGCTCCCAAGTGGGAGAGTTTCCTCCTTACCGACCTAGACATAGGAACATCATCTACTGGACGGCAAGCCCTGGGCTTGTAACGTTTGTGCATCAAACGCCACAGGTTGAATGCCTCTATGCAAAGGGGGGAGTACGAGTGGGGGGGTGATGCACCACTCTTTTTTGCCAACCATGCCTGTTGAACATCGCCAAGCGAGCGCCGGGTCCTTGCATCGCCCCAAAGCCCACATACCCATTGTACAAAAGCTCCAGGTCCCCCACTTGTTCCGTCGTCCTGCACAGCATGTCCAATGAACTCCTCCACACCAGAGTAGTCCGGCAGAGTTGACAGTAACTTGCAGAATGGCTTGGGATCCATTGTGCAGCTGCCAAGGGGACCCATGAGGTACAGAAGTACTTGGGTAGGTGTTGCCCCACAACCCGAGAGTCCATTGACTCCGATACCCGGAAGAGTTTTGGGACAAGAACGCTGTGCACGGCGTTCTTGATGTCTAGTGGGCCGGAACCCGAGCAGCAAAAGAGATAGCAAGTACGCCAATAAAATGCGATCATTATTGAGGAGATTCCGCTCAAGAACGCTCTGCAGAGCGTTCTTGACCAATGTTCCAGTTTGAAGGGTATTCATGATAATATTCGGTGCGGACAAGCACCATACCTTGCGGCAGTTGAGATCATGCAGCATCCAAGCAATAAATGACCAAGATGCCAAGCAGTAAGATAACCCAAAGTTGTCTTTGTCAATTGAAGTACCCCTTAGTGGACGGCAACAACACGACATTGGCGAAGGCGTTCACAACATTGAAGTAATGGGTGCTGCAGCTGTTAATCACACTCAACAACAAACCAAACAACAGGGGCAAACACAACAGTGTAGAACCATTGCATGGGGGGTGTTTGAAATGGCCTTTAGTTGACAGAACGCTCTGCAGAGCGTTCTTGAACACAACCTCCATAAATCATGGCATGAATAAGCAATTTGTACACAGAAGTAAAATTCAAGCAGTGTGGGGTAGTACAGGAGGCAATGCAGCAAACATAGTAAAATATGCGAGTAGTAGAGGAATTTTGGAACAAGAACGCCCTGCAGAGCGTTCTTGTTGCCAATATCCATTACAAGCATGCTCGTATTGTGTATCTAACAAGTCTAACTGTGTTCTGATCGTAGATTCTTTGGGAACTGGGACCAGATGGTATAGGGGACATTCATCCCCTGATTGGCAAGTTGCTCATGAAGGACGCACCTATTTGCATTGCTGGCAATCGTGGGGACGTGAAACACATTGGTCACCCGATGAAGGACCTCAACGCAACTCAGGGATGGCAGTGGACGCAGGTCTGGATATACGATCAATCAACAAGCCACAGTGTGTATCGATACTCCGAACGACTGGCACTGACCGGCACACCAAACAATTTGACTGTGAAGGTCCCAAACTACATCAATATTGATCAGGGGTCGTGCGCATCGCAAATCACTATTGGTATTGCTGGATGGTTACTGCAAGTGCTTGGTATTATGCCACCGCCGCGGTGGGCCCCCGGTGAGGAGCCTTGGATTCTCTGCTGCACCCCTTATCATCAGTTGCCTGCCCAGCTGTGTAATGGACTGGTTATGAATATCAACATGGGTCTGGGATACACTGGAGAGCTTTCTGGTGTGCAGCAATTCATCTCTAACAGCCGGGAGACAATTCAGGAACTGGATGCCTTGTACATCATTGGCTGGCCTAGATGGATGAAGGATATTGTCAATGGGGTACCGGTTGGGGTGGAGACAGTGAAATGCGAGGAGAGTGATGACGATGTGGATGATGTGGATGACATTGGCGAGGATGAGGACGATGGCTTGGAGCCTCAGAAGAGAACCACACCAGCAACAAGGAAAAGACAGAGCCAGGAGCCAAATGCGAGGGATGACAGGGATGACCGCTCCAGTTCCAGCAGTGGTGGTGGCAACAAGCCCTTCAAACCACCAAGGAGCCTGGATTCGTTCCAGAACAGGGTGAAGGGTGCAACAACCGCCAAACCAAAGCCCAAGGCGGCGAGTGTGAAGAAGTAATGGGTGCAGCAGGAGTCTTTTTCTGTTGGTTTGATTGTTTTGGCCCCTGTGTTCCAACAGGCAGTGGTTTGCGACATGGTATGCTTTTTTTTTTTGAGTTTTCAATCGAAGAATGCTATGCAAAGCGTTCTTGATGGATTGCAATTGTTACAGTGCTATATGCGTGCGTTTTTTTATGTTATTTCTCATCAACAGTACACAAAGGTGTGAGGTTTGGCTGCGTGTTCTTCAATATGTATTCATTCACAAAGTTCATATCTTTGTTACCGCACCCTGTTTGTTCACCAATACAATACTGCTTGAGCATGCCTGCTATATCAACGTACTATGCACTGTCCACTGCTTGCCTGTGTTTGCTTGCTACCATGATTCATAGGTTGAAAAGCAACCACACACCACCAGCGTGTGGGGTGGTGCCAAATAGGCACTCCACAATAGGAGATGGTTTCATTCAGCATAAAACCCTCAATACAGAATGGTGGTTTGTAAATACTACACAGGTATATCACGGGGGGGGGGGGGGGTTCAACATTGGGTTTTCCTCACTGCACTGTGAAATTTGGATGTGGAACAATTCCAACACATTGTTTGGTTTGACAACGATTATCTGGATGCATCCGGAGAACAGTATCGCACATGAGACCAGAAGTATGTCTGTCTGCTGATTCATTCGTTCTCGTGGTATTATAGTAAGTAGTCCTGATTTTCTGTGACATTTTTCATGCAGAAAATGAATCCGAGATGCTGCGTATCCGTATTCAAATCTTTTGCTGGTATTGTCCCCTTGAACCATGACAACTCAACTTTGACCACTTTTGGACCCGGCAGTGTCCCAACAAGACCTCAACGCCCCCATCCCCTCTTTTTGATCTGCAATGTGCATCAATCCACGTTGATGTGCTTCACCGAAAGCGATCAAATTCTGGGTTGCCAGGTATTTTGCTTTCACAGTGGTGAGAACGATTCGCGATCACAGTGCTGGGCAGTGGCACTATTTCCGAATTGAAATTGAAGAAATACCCAGGTCTCGAGGGGCTAGGGAGAACAGTTTCTTCCGTGCCCTCTGCGTCCCAATGATTTGGGTGAACAATGTGAATGCAGATACAACACCGCAAAACCAGGGCTTCCATGACGATCACTGGCTACCATCCCAGACATCATCAAATCATTTTCAGAAATCTTTTCGAATCTTCTTCGTGCACATAAATTTGGGGTCCAAAGAAGCCTCCCTCGGGAGCTCTCATAAATGTCCCCTCAAGAAACCCAGTAAAGTAAAACCTAGTAAAATTTGTTTTAAAATAGATCTTTAAGAATTGTTTTTTACCAGGTCACTAGGTAGACACAAATTTGCACAAAGACTTGAATTTGAACAAATACAACTTTTGGGGGGGGGTTAATGGTGGTTTGCAGTTTTGTTTAATGGCATAAAGCCCTCGGGTCGGTTCCCGGCCACTTGTGTTAGTGGCGCCCCATCCGGGCCAAACGATTGTGCACAGTGGGGCTCAACAAAAGAGTCTTGACAGGGCCATGGCCAACATCAGTGTGGTGACACTAGCTTAGGCGGCTCTAAGCGAGTGGTCGGCCGAACCCCAAGAGCGTTTCGGCCAATGGTGAAAAATCACAGTTTTCAAAAGGGCCTTGTGGGGCACTGCATTTTGAAATGGTTGTCGTAACCCCTGTTTGGGGGAATAATGTTTTTTCAGACCTAAGGGTCCAAAATATTCAAGGCAAGAGGATAAAATGCAAGCGGACCACAAGACATGGCCTCACCTGTTGTCCCGCAATTTCCTCACTGTGTTTTTTCCTTCCCATTCTCCTGTTTGCGGGGTTCAGGTTTTCAGCTTTCCTTTAGACTTCCTACACCCACGCCCTGTCACCCTTGAAACATCGGCAAATAAGGCCAACGTCCAGCAGGCGCCAACCCATCCGCATGACAAATAATCTGTTGGATGAGAAGTTTACATGTGTTTGTCTGCTAATATTTTGCAAACTCCTTGAAAAAAAAATTGAGGATATTGGTTCTGCAATAATTGCGGGACGCCTGCCCCCTCAAAATTTTGCCCGATTTTTTGCTGATTCACATGGTTGCATCCAATCGCTTGGCAGTTTGATGCATTTTTTTTGTTGTTGTGGGTATCCCCAACCGCTTTGCTAGCCTCTATTTCACAAATTCAGTTTGATGAGCGCTTCTTGTATCTCTTCTTGGCTTCGTATCTTAGGCCGGTCATCACGTCAAAAGGCGCGCAGCGCATCACACAGCCGTGCATCACACAGCCGAGAAAACATGGTTGTGGTGGATGAAGACTCCACACTCGCCACCGGCACCACGCGCTATTATGATAGCTCAGCACCATCTACTGGCCCTCGAATCACCCCAGGCAGGGTCATTGGACCTGCAAGCTACTCAATCCGGTCCCCTTCAAGGTACAGATACGAAGCTTACGAACCCACTTCCATGGAATCCTCGCCCTATGGAGCGTCCTATGGAGGGTGTGTGACTGCGTTCCAAAGCCCACCATAATGCTGACCCCAAAGACATACAGAGGTGGAAGTTCAGGTCGGCACACGGTCGCACAAGATCTTCTGCACTAGATTATCGTCACATGCAGTGTATGAGTGTCGCTGCTTGTGTTTTTGGGGGCAAAGCGGTACCGAAAGGGGCATCGGCGCGCACGACTAGCCTATTGTTCTGTTTTGTACTCTTTCATTCTGCACCAGGGTTTTTTTTTAGGGGACAAGTTTTTTTTTTATTAAAAACCCTGGTCTTGGCCTGGTAGCACTTTGTTTCCAACCGCCGTCGGTTACCCTCCAACCACCGTCGGTTACCCTCCATCCGCTGTCAGTTACCCTCCAGCCGCCGTCGGTTGCACTCCAACTGCCGTCGGTTACCTTCCAACCGCTGTCGGTTACCCTCCAACCGCTGTCGGTTGCACTCCAACCGCTGTCGGTTACCCCTTAAGTGCCATCGGTTGGAGCTGTGCAGATTTTGCTGACCACCGGACACACCAGCTTTTTTTCTTTGAATTACAAAACCCCCTGTTCTGCACTAACAGCACCGGCATTGGTAGGACGTGATCGCCGCAACCGGCTACGATGCCCTTTGGAACACATGTTTCTGAAGAAGAGAAACGTTTGGCCAGGCAGGGGGTGTACAGAATAACAAAAGCCTTTATGCACTACAATATGTCGGATTTCACTTGTGTTGTCATCAGCATTCGCATCACTGCAAATGTTTCTTTTGAACAGGAAAAAAAGGCCTGGGCTGTTGTGGTTTGACCCCACATTCAATCCAAAAGGGCGTGGGGAAAACTTCAACCAAATTGCTGGTTGATGCATCAACTTCCGGGCGTAAAAAGTGGGGGTGGTGAGGAAAATGAATTTTTTGGGGGGAAGGGGGTCTGTAATGTGCGTTGCTCTGCAACGACCCTCTTGCAGGCGCACTTCAGCAGAGATATTGGATGCTGCAGATGGAGTCATGGATGGCACATATTTTGGGATGCCAATTTTGGGTGCTGGAACCCCAATGGCAGGATTGTCAGACACATATGCAAGGTGTGTGGAGTCCAATCTGACCTAATACGAAAACTGTAGACCGCATACAAAATTGCGATTGGCGAAAAGATGCAAGAAAACCCTACAGCCTTTTGGCTGTTGGGCCCATAGTTACACACACACACATATCCAGGCCTACACACACAGACACATACCGCACTCTTGGGAAGAGCTTTACCCTGCCAGCGCAGACGGGCTGTGAGCCTCCAGCGGAGGACACCGAAATGGAGATGTGGCAGATGTCGAGGAGCCAGACGAAGAACTCCTATAAGGAGACTGGACATTCTCTCATGCGGAGACACACACCCCAACCCGGGGCTGATCAGTTTCATAAATGGGAACGCACTACGAGACCATCTTCCATTGCTCAGGAGATGTGATTGGGCTACAGGAGACCAGGAGACCAGACTCACACTCACAGGGCAGAAATGCATGCGCACACTTGTGGGGGAACTGGGGTGGGACTGCCACTGGGGCTCACCCCTGGAATCTAGCACGGGAGGCATTCCCCCCCCCCACCCCTGGGGGGCTGCTCCTCAGGAAGGGATGGACCAGCAGACTGGTGCCGCCGAACGCTAACGACCCGGTGCTGCAGAAATTGTGGACCTCAGGGAGATGGTTGCACGTCTGTGCAACACGAGGGGTTGGGAACCGCCTCATCAATATACAGGTGGTGTATGGCATCCCCAATCAGCGGGCGTTGAATGAAGCCTTTTGGGAACTGGTCCTCTATTACACCAGTGGCCTGGGGAACTCCAGCCAAATAATCCTCACGGATGCAGATTTTAATTTTGAAAAACAAGACTGCATGCCAGTGGCAGCACTAGCACTGGTGGCGCTTTCCGATGGATGGCTAGTAGATGCGGACCTGCATGCAAGGCTGCGCGGCACGACCTGTGTCGGCTCTTTTCCCAAAGATGGGCACGCACACACACGCATAGACTGCGCGCTGCTCGACCCGACCCTGGCCAGCTCATTACAACAGGTCAAGGAAGTCTCGAACCATGGGCTCCCCGGACACGATGCGGTTTGTGATGAGCTGGATCTGGAGCAGCCCATGAAGCGTGTAGCAAAATTACGGAAACTACCCCCCTTCTCCATACCGCCCAGGGAACAGGAGGACACAGCAGCCGTGGTAAAGATCCTAGGGAACAGGAGGACAATAGCTGTGGTAAAGATCCTGTTGAAGCCTCAGTTGAACAAATCGCATGCCAAATTGCTGCCGGAGCACCCATTGATGAACTTTGGTCTTTGTGGTCCTTCATTGCAGAGGAGACAGGGTTAGCCCTCAGCTGTGATGATCTCAATGCAGACACCGCCACCCCCCTCCCGTATGCCCCCAAGGACTTGGAAAGAGGGCGTGGCACACAAGCTATGATCCAACACACCACTCTAGGACCACCTAAAACGACGCAGACTTGTGCTTGGTGCACCAAGATCTTCTCACAGGTACAGAATATTGTGGGTAGTCTCCGACCAATTATCCGCTGGGCTCAGAGGTCCGCAGTACGCCAGAAACCGTAGGCGACTGTGGAAATTTTCAAAGTAGGGGTAGTACCACACAATGTTAGCCTCGATTGGAGAGCTGCCTGCTAACACATGCGCAAACTAAGCACACACATCCGACGGGATCTCGAGTTGCGGGAATTGAAGCGATGGACTCCCGACCCCTCTCTACCAGTGCCACGCCCCCTCCCCAGCCTGGTGGACGAAATGAATCTGCACGATGACATGCGGACACTTGGCAAAGTGTATGCCAGACAGGAACAACGCCCACGCATGCAGAATTGGAAGCACAAAACGAATTCCCTGCTTGTCCGACAAACGCAAAGAGGTATACGCCTAGATCCGACAAGTCTACTACCTCTAGGAATACTAGCCTCCATTGGTCATGCTAGAGGATCCTGACACAGGCGGCCCCACTTCGTCAGTGGAACGGATGGACAGCATCTTGCATGGCGCATGGGATGTCGTCATGAGGAAATACATAGACAAACAGAGCCCGATGTTCAAACTTCCATGAACACATATGGACATTTCCTATTTAAAAAAGGATAGATGCGGGCCGCCCCCCTCACAGGCCCCCGCATTTGGAAGAGGCTCAAGAAAATGGGCATTCATATAGCCATAGTGCTAGATGGCTGGTGTGTTTTTGATTTACCCTGCCTGCCGGATGAAAACTTAGATTTGTTGCCGACATGCTACATATCGTTGAGGACACGGGCATCTGGCCCGCGGCGTTCGCGCGAGGTTTTCTTTCTTTAATTCCTAAGGGGGAGGGGGTGTAGCCCATGCAACAACGCCCCCTCTGTGTCGTAACTCTATGGAGTTTGGGCAGGCATTTGCCTCAAAGACTACATGGTGTGGCAGGAGCAGTGGATACACCCACACGCATATGGTCTCAGAACAAAGAGGGGGGCCACAGACGCCGCGGCGTTGATTTCCCTCCTTCTAGAGCTGCATAAGACAAATCAGCAAGTGCTGCAGGGTTTTGGTGTGGATTGTGTTAAATGTTTTGACTTGATCCCCCAACAAACCGTACGGCGCGTCGCAATTGAGCAGGGCATACATGCAGGTACACACAAAGCGCCGACGAGGATGTACAAGTAGCTCACGCGCTATTTTAAAATAATGGGCCACGCAACAAAGGATGCATTGGCGATCCCTAACCCCAACTCAAGGTGCCACAACAAAGCGTGGATTGTGAGTCCCTAACCCCAACTCAAGGGGCCACGCAACAAAGGATGGATTCAGAGTCCCTAACCCCAACTCAAGGGGCGACGCAACAAAGGATGGATTGGCGGTCCCGAACCCCAACTCAAGGGGCCACACAACGAAGCATAAATTGTGGGTCCCCAACCCCAACTCAAGGGGCCACGCAACAAAGGATGGATTGAGATTCCCTAACCCCAACTCAAGGGGCCATGCAAAAAAGGATGGATTGAGAGTCCCTAACCCCAACTCAAGGGGGACACAACGAAGCGTGGATTGAGAGTCCCTAATAACCCAAGGGCCACGCAACAAAGTGTGGATTGTGAGTCCCTAACCCCATCTCACAGGGTAACGTAACAAAGCGTTGACCGTGAGTCCCCAATCCCAACTCAAGGGGCCACGCAACTAAGCGTGCATTGCGAGTCGCTAACCCCAACTCAAGGGGCCACGCAACAAAGTGTGGATTATGAGTCCCTACTCAGTGGGCCAGGTAACAAACCGTTGATTGTGGGTTCTTGACCCCAAATCAAGGGGCCACACAAGAAAGCGTGGATTGGGGGTCCCCAACCCCAACTCAAGGTGCCACGCAACAAAGGATGGATTGAGAGTCCGTAACCGCACCACAAGGGCCCACGCAACAAAGTGTGGATTGACTGTCCCTAACCCCACCTCAAGGGCCCACGCAACAAAGCGTGGATTGTGAGTCCCTAACCCCAACTCCAGGGGCAACGCCGCGACATTCCGGGGGGCCAGGGGAGGGATAGGGCAGGCCACAGGCAGGCTCTAACCCGCTAACCTCTAACCCTCCTGTCGCAAGAGCGGCCAGGACATTAAAAGCCTTCAACCCTCGTTAATACTACAGGGGGCCCATCAACCGCAAGTACGCGGAAGGGCCGGAGCCCTGCCCAGATGCCTTCGTGGCGAAGTACGGGCACCTGCTGTATCGCGTACCCATGTTGGCCAAGCAGCTGACAGGGCCGTACCTCAGGCGCCGCCTCATGGCCATGCGCCCATCGGCCATGGGCCTGGACGGGTGGAGCCTGCAGGACCTGCGGGCGCTCCCGGACAGGGTGCTGAATTGGCTGGCCCAGCTCCTCACGCTGATTGAGGAGGTGGGCCGGTGGCCCACCTTATTGGCCCAGGGATACACCTCCCTCATCCCCAAGCCAGGGGAGGAGGGGCCATTGGGCACGCGCCCGCTGACGGTCCTGTCCATGGTCTACAGACTGTGGGCGGGGACCCGTCTGTGGGAAGTAATGCGGTGGCAGGAGTCCTGGGTCCATCCGCGGGCCTTCGGGTTCCGCCTGGCGCGGGGGGCAGTAGATGCGGCCACGGTCACGCAGGCCCTCCTAGAGCTGGCCCGGCTCAAGGGATGGCGGCTGGAGGGGCTGAGCCTAGATTATGTCAAGTGCTTTGACCTCATCCCGCAAGCGGTGGTGCTGCGGATCGCCCGCGAGTTGGGCATGGACGACGGGGTGCTGCGCGCCCTGGCGGCCATGTATCGGCAGCTACGGCGGGCGTTCCGCCTGGCAGGGGCGCTAGGGGCGTGGTGGCAAGCCACCAACGGCATCCTGCAGGGGTGCCCGCTCAGCGTCATTTTGATCAATATCCTCACCACGGTGTGGAAGATGGAAATTGACACAATGCGACGCCACGTCGTGGTGGCGACCGCCGCACTCCCGCCGCTGCTCGAACAGCCACGGGCGGCCCCGGGGCAGCCGCTGCCTTCACCGCGCCTGCGGACGCAGGGCCCGGGGCGCGCGGACTTATGCCCCCTGGGATATGCGGACGACACCCAGGCCATCACGCTCGAGCCCCGGCCCGGCGCGCCAGGGGTCCCCGACTCGCAGGCGGTCGTGGACCGCACGGCCGTTTGGCTGGCGGACACCGGGCAGAGCGCCAACGCCGCGAAGTCTAGCTCATGGCGGATGAGCGACCAGCAGGCGCAGCCGGTCACCCTGCACGGGGTGCCGGTCCCGCTGGCACGGGAGTTTAAGCAGCTCGGGATCGGAGTGCGCCTGGATCCAGAGAAGGGCACCGGACCGGTGCTCCAGGAGCGGTTCGCGCGCGGGACCACCATTTTGCGGCGGGTGGGGTGCCTGCCTACGTTCCGCATGCGGGAAGTAGCCATTGGGACGCTGGCCCTCGCCAAGGCGATGTACGGGGTGGAGCTAGCAGATGTCGGCTCCCGGGACGTGGCGCGACTGGAGTTGGCCGCGGTCCGCGCACTGTGGGGACCCACACGCACCTCGCGGGCAAAGGAGGTGCTATGGGCGGTCTTGGTGCCGGGGCACCGGGTCTCCCCCATGTGGCGCCTCCAGTACTCGAGAGTACTATGGCTCGCCCGCCAGGCACGCACGCCAGGGGCCGGGCAAGTGCTAGTCCAGGCAATATTGGAGGAAACGGACCGCCCGCCGGACACGGGACCAGTGGGCAGGGCCTTGCAGTCGGTCCGGCAGCTGCGCTGGGAGGCGGTGCACGGCTGGTGGGTGTGGCGCGTGCCAGGGCAGCGCGAACAGCTACACTTGGTCGTGGGGGACTGGGGCGAAGTATGCCACCGGGTGCGGGAGTCGCAGCGATACACCGCGTTGGCGGCGCTGGAACGGCGCAGACCAGCCACCTTTGGGGGGCTGGGGGCGGAGGTATGCAGGCCCGCCTGCTCCCAGGGCATGACGGTGGCCGGCTCGGAGACGGAGCGCTCACTGCTGCGAGCACTGCAAGCCGGGGCGACATGGACCGGGGCGCGGGTCCAGAAGCATCAAATTTCGGATTTAGCAGCCTGCCCCTATTGCGGGGGCCCACCGGAGACGGAGGTCCACCTCCTTTGGGACTGCCCGCAGTGGCAAGCGCAACGGGCCGCCTGGCTCCCGCTGGTGCAGGCCGAGGCAGCGCCGCTACCGGCACTGGCCCTCCCGCAGGCGTGGCCGGTGTGCCTGCGCGCGACGGGCCTGTTGCCGGCGGCATTGGTCCAGCCAGAGGGGGTGGAGCAGGCGGGGCGGCTCATGTACCGTCTCTATGGCATGTATCTGGCGGTGCTGTCGGCGCGCATGGGAGCGGAGGTCGCGGCACGCCGAGACGCGGGCGCGGGCCCCTCGGTCTTTGCGATCGCGCGCAGACGCCCTCCCGATGCGCGCCGGGGCTACCCATGGGGGCAACTGGGCGCGGGCCCACATCGCCCGGCGCCACCAGCGGCGCCGCTGGCGTTGCGCGCCGGCCCGCCGCCGGGATGGCCATGGGAGGCATCCTTCGCGGTGGCGCTCCTGCAGTGGGCAGGCCAGCTGCGGTGGCTACCAGGGCAGGGCCATGTGACATACGTGGAGCTGGCCCTGGACTTCGAGGCACACGCGGAACGGGCCCTCCCGGCCCCCAGCGACCACCGGCTGCGGGGGGTCACCCTGCCGCTACGCACCAGGGGCCACGTGCTGAAGATGGCCCTGGATGCATTGCAGCCACATCTACAGGCAGGGGACCTCATGCAGGGCAAGGAGGTATGGATGGCGAAGTCCCTGCTGCCGCTGGGGGGCTTCAGGTGTGTGGGGCGGTCGGCGCGCCCACTGTTCGCGCGCCCGGAAGCCATGCTGTTCCAGATGCGCCAGCTGGAGGCACACTGCCGAGCGCTGTGGGCGCGGCGCCTGGCGCGGCCGGGAGCGGGGCGGCAGGACGTGTTCCTCTTGGATTACCTCCCCCCGGCAGGACCAGGACAGCAGCCCCTGCGGCCCTTTCAACGCTTGCCGCGCCGGCGGGTGCAGCGCGACCGGCGCGGGGCCGGAGGCGGGGACGCGGACCGCGTAGCACCGCCGCCGCAGGTGGCCCTGTGTACGCGACACCGGGCCCCGCCCTGTGCCGCCTGCGTGCAGCGGGGCGCCGAGCACTGCTGCCAGCGGGCGCACGAAGGGCACCGCATGGACGCGGCACAAGCACGCGTGGCGGCGCGAGCACTGCGGGCGTGGCTGCAGCCCGCGCGGCCGGCCGGGGCCGGCCCCGTGGCGGCGTCCCAGGCCGCACGGGGCTCGCCCAGCGCTCGCAAACGACCCCGCCCGCAATCATCCTCGCCAGAGCGCGAGACGCGACGAGCACGCCCGGAGCACGAGCACGCGCGACGCCAGGAGGAGTTCCCGCCCCCCCCCCCAAACGTCTCCAGGGGGGGGGCACACAGCTTAAGCGGCTCCGGTATGTTAAACCAGCAGGGAGAGCTCAGGAGGCCCTTCCCGCTCTCCCCGCCCCTCCCAGCGGGAGCCACCGGGCACGGGGGGGCACGCGGAGTCCAAGCGCCACGCGCGCCAGCCGGACGCCCGGGCGGACACGCACGAGTGGGGGGGGTTCAGCCGAGTCCCCACCCCCCCTCCCTCCCCTCCCGGGGGCTGGCGGACATTTTCGGGGACATCTCACGCCGGCTGACGGCGGCTCGGGCGGGGTCATCAGCCAAAGGGGAGGGCGCCGACCCCCCCCCCGGGGGCCGCGAACCCCCCCCAAGGGGGGGGGCAGGATCAGGGGGCTTCGGTCGAACCCCACCCTAGTCTTTCGGAGGGCGGCGCGCCGGGGGCGGAGGCGGCGGTGGGGGACCCCTCAGGGGGGGGACAGGAGATGTCGACAGACCCCCACCCCACAGGGGACGGCTCCAGGGGGGCCGTGGCGGCGACGTCCGCCGCGCGGGCGGGGCAAAACCCCTCTCCAGGGGCAGTCACAGGGCATCAGGGAGAGACCCTGCCCCCCTCCCCCCCACAGAAGAGGGCGCAGCGGGCAGGGGGAAAAAGGGTGGGGCAGCCGCGGCGCCCCATGCAGACCCTGTGCGATGAGCACAGGGCCCCGGCATGCAAGTCATGCAAGGGGCACAGGGGGGTGCGGCATTGCTGCAGCCGCCATCACGAGGGGCATCCCAGGGTGTTGGGGGGAGGACAACGGTGCCTGCCGGTGCAGGGGGGGGGGCTACAGCAGCGAGCAGGCGTGTTGCCCTCAGGAGGGTCGGCGATTATGCCAGCCCCCGTGACCGGGGGGGAGGGGGGAGGCCCAGCAGGGCAGGGGACGGCGGCGTCGCCCCGCGGCGGCACTCGGGGCCCCGATAAGGGCCACGGGAGGGCCTCCGAGGAGGGCACATAGCCTCAGGAAGGCGTCCTTCCGCCGCGCCGCGACATACCGGGGGGCCGGGGGTGGGATAGGGCAGGCTTCAGGCAGGCTCTAACCCGCTAACCCCTAACCCTCCCGTCGCAAGAGCGGCCAGGACATTAAAAGCCATCAACCCTCGTTAATACTACAGAGCACACACACACGCACACACACATGCACACACACACACACACACACACACACACACACACGCACACGCATGCGCGCGCGCACACACACACACACACACACACACGATATACGCGACAAGCCGGCTGAAATCGACAAATAGGCAGAAATTAAAGTCAGCCTGAGAGGCTGCTCTGCGTAGTTTCCTTTTGTGGAACGTGCACATATTCCGTGCCGCAGTGGCGGAGCTGCGCTGGATGCTGCTGATGGAGTGATGGATGGAAAGTACTTTGGGCACAGGATATTGTCCCCCACATATGGTGGGGCCGCATATGGTGCCGCAGAAGCTTTGGATGCTGCTGATGGAGTGATGGATGGCAGGTATTTTGGGCGCAGGATCGTGTCACCTGGATACGGTGCGCCCACATATGGTGCGCCCACGTACGGCGGCACCACCGGAGCAGAAATGTTGGACGCAGCCGATGGAGTCATGGATGGGAAGTATTTCGGTCGCAGAATCCTGGGAGCTGGCTATAGCAGCCCTATCTACAGCCCGCGCATGCAGAATCCTGCAGATGTCCTGGATGCTGCAGACGGAGTGCTCGATGGGAAATATTTCGGGAACAGGATAATTGGGGCTAGGACCCCTGCGACTGCAGGCAACCCTGCAGACCAGCTGGATGCTGCCGACGGGGTGATGGATGGGAGGTATTTTGGCAACAAGATCGTGGGAGCGTCGACGCCAGCATATGACGGTTACAAAGAGTTTGGCAGGTATATGCAACAGTTTTTTTTTATTTTCGGTGAGGCTTGCAACCCCCCCACAAATCCCCACAAATACACAATGTGCCCTTGGATTCTTGTGTTGGTAGCCGACGGTTTCCTGACAAGCTTTCAAGCCATATCATCGTGAAAATACGACATACGGGGCGGCTTCCCCTGGTATTTCGCCTGCAGCGCAACTGATGAAAGGTGCGGCAATGACAACAAGAGAAACACAAACACTCGAGTAATATTGTGCATCTCCATGTCCAACACAGAAAAGGGTGTCAAAAAGATGTGGATGTTTGGTTATCTGACCTGACCTGATTGCAAAACTTGAAGACAAATAATCTTTGAGGTTGAACCCGTGAGACCTACGGTATTGTGTCAGTCTTTGCCCTTTTTGATGCTGCTGCAATACCATTACTGTTCACCAGAAAATGTGACGGGATGATTTTTCTGGTACTGTTCACCAGAAAATATGAAGGGATGATTTTTCTGGGGGGTTGATCTCGTGGGTGTTGGAAGCCTTATGGTTGTGTCTCAGTCTCTTACCTTTTTTGATGCTGCGAGTGCATCTGCTTCTCCAACAGGTCCTATTATGCATAAGCAAATTCTTGACAGTAGTGCAGCCCAGTCAATTGGATTTGGACCCGCTATTCCTGTTGCCCAGTGGTGGGAATTCGCAAGTGGGTTTGTGACCTCGACAACACCGGAGGCCTCCTTGTGAAGATAATGGTGCAGCCCAGTCAATCGGTGTTGAGTGCAGCCCAGTCAATTGGCGTTGGAAGCGCCATTTCCTGGGTCATGCTATTGTCCTAAAGTGGGAATGAGCAAGTGGTTTCGTGACCTTGACGACCCCGGAGACCTCTGTGTGGGCTTTTGGCTTGGGGTCTGCCAATATAATCACTACATGTGACCTTCCCTATTTGAGTGTTAGATTTTTCCACATTTGTTAGACTTTCGCACCTCAATTGTAAAGTTGGGCTTTCTGCTACTTTTCTGTCGTATTTTCCTGGGCGCCACAGACCCTTGGCATGCATTTTTTTGCCATGCAATTCTGATCCCACAATAGATGCATTGTGGTTCCCAGATGAAGAACGTGAAAAATTTCCTCCCAATTCTCATTTACTGCAAGACAACTGCCTGCTTATATGAAGCATGGTGCAACTCTGCATGCTTCAAGGCAGCTCCAAGGACATGCTTAGATTTTTAAGTTATTTCCTCCAATGCGCAACGGCTGTGGGATTGGCTGCACCAGGCACATTGGAGCTGCTGGGTGATCTAGAACTGTGCCTCTCACTGTCGGATAGATACCGGGCACAATGTGGATTTGTTCTACGCAATGTTTGGTTTGACCGTTTTCTCATGCTGCCTGTTTGTTGTCTGCCCAACATTGATTTCTGGTGCCTCAGATGTTCTATTGTGTTGTGCGGAGACACCCCCACTGGATTGATTGCTGGACATTTGCTGTAAAGAAAACAGTGTATTTCTAGGAACCTGAAATGGTTCAGGCGTTGGGCTGTAAAAACGGTGATTCTGTTGGGCGTGGTGGACCCTTGTCACATTGCGTTCTTCATGGGTATCGTGCTTTTTTTTTCTCTCTGCGTGTATTCAATTGTTTGTGTCAATCCTCCCCATGTGGCCTATCAGGCACGCCCCTAAGGAAAAAGAAGGCGAGGAAAGGGGGAAAGGGGGGCTCCGTGTGTGCTGGCGGTGTCGCATAGCCAACCAATTCCTTACAATTCCCACAGGGCATACCTGGTCGTGCAGGCTGGGGGTTTCTGGCTATCCCATGACGCAATGCTCCCCTGATTTATGGTTTTCTGATGAACAAAATGGTGGTGATAAGTGCAGATTTCATGCAATATGCATCCCCAAACTCGCCAAAGGTGGGGATCGGGGGTATTGTCTGTTCCAGAGTGCTCATTCAGTGTTTGATTGCGCGGGATGACACTGCGACGGGGATTCTGTAGGGCCATTTTCCCAAAATGGTCTCACAACTCTGTTCACCACTGCGCATAGTGCCCAGCTAATTTCTTCGTCGCCAAATTTTGTTCCAGGGGCATTACTAGGCGGGACAGCAAAGTGGCAATTGAAAGCATGGCTCATCGCTTTGCAACATTTGCTCGATTTTTTTTGCCCCCTGTCTCCGTTGCTTATTGTTATTTGGTGCACAAACCCAGGGCCGGTTTTTCAATTGGTTCAAAAAAATGCGTGAAGATGTCATCCTGCAAAGGTAGGGTGGTCTCTGTGAATTTGAGATCTCAGTAATGTGGGTTCATCCGTACGTGCCATCCCGAGCTGCCGCTGGTCAAGAAGTTACCTATTTTGCGGCGCAGCATGTGCCATAGGTGAGGTGTGAAGAGCACAATCCAATTGCGGGCATGGGTAGAGATGCAATTATAAGCAAGCGGTCAACAACTGCTTAATTATTTAACGATAGAGGGTCAAGTGGTATTTGTCCCCCAAGCAGTAGAAACAGCCGTCATTGGAGCTCAGGTTCCTGATGGTTACTATGTTTTTACGAAAGTTTTTTAACACGCCCCCGAAACGTGCGGTTTGGACCGTAGGAGCCATGTTCAACTACCGCGAGTTGTGAGCACAAGGATATTGGTGGATTCCGATTAGTAGCAAAATCCGGTTTTGGGCACATATTTTGGTTCATTTTGTTCCGTTCTGGGTTCAATGTTGCGGGTTGTGCACTGGTGTTGACTTAAAACATGTTTGGGCGTTTGTGGAATTCATTATGAACCGAATTATACTAGAGATGGGTTCTTTTTGTTTGCTTTTCGTTTTTTTAAGTCCGAATACATTTCATCTAAATTAGTTGCTATCATCCCAAGCCATTCACAATCCGTGCATGGTGCGAACTACCCGACAATAGATTTTTGAAACGTCGTTGATGTTTGCTGTATATTGTTGAACATTGTTTGAGCATAAGTTTCAGTTGAAGGGAACTCCCAAATCGAAAAGGTGTTACAGAAAGCGCAAACCGTAGTGCACCATGATTTGTCATAGGCCATTTTTGGACATCGCATGAGGCATGCATTCAGATAAGCAATTGTGACTTTTGTAGAAGCAAAGAATGATTTTGAAAGGTTCCAAGTACGGCCAAGAATTTTATAAAAGTGCTTCTCGCACTGATGCTATGGTCGAGGGTTTAGGAAATTGCAGCGGTGTACATGACAACTTTTGATGAATTGGAATATTCCGAATTGCCATTTTGAAAAACGAAGAAATATTTCATTTAATGTACCGACTAAAATCTTTAGCTCTCAGTAGCTTTGTGGAAGGTTTCATGAGTAAGAAGCCCAACAAGCGTATTGCTACAAGGATGTGCAGAAAATTAGTTTTTTGAGATGTCACAAATTTCTCACTGCTGAGCTAACAAAGTCATGGACTTGCATAACCCACGGGCCCCAAGGGCGCCCAGCGGTGTCATGTCGGAGCGGTGGCGGTAACTGAGGGGCATTGGGAATCCGCTTGCAGGTGTAGGAATGAATAATGGAAGCGCGGCACGACTTCCGAGCCGCGCAACTTGCATTGCATGCACGGAATACGTATGAAATACGGAGGGAGGTACATAGCGGCGAAGGTGCGGACACAAGGAGCGATGCATGGATCCGGAGGGGCGCCGTAGGCGCCACAGATGAAGTAGCAGACTTGAGAGAATAATGTGGGAAAGATGCCATGGCGCTGCCTATAGCGTCTCAATTGTCGGGAGTAGTGAAGCTTGAAAAAACCCGGGCTTTCCAAGTGAACCGTGGAAAGGGGTGGGAATAAGCAAAAATTCTGTCCATTTGGACCCTGAAAAACGCATTTTGCGATGTCCAAGTGCTTGGTTGATGAGAATTAGGCTGATAATTGAATTTGGCCCCCAAAATAGGGGGGGTGGGTACCTGAATTGCCCTGCCGGTCTCACGAGGTGAAAAAACCAATTTTCGGCACCGTTGGGGGAGGGGGGTGGATAAAGGGAAATTCTGTCGGTCTGTACCTTGAAAAACGCATTTGGGATGTCCCAGCGCTTGGTTGATGAGAATCAGGCTCATAATTGAATTCAGCATCCCCGAAATAGGGGGAGTGGGTACCTGAATTGCCCTGCCGGGCTCACGAGGTGAAAAAACTTATTTCCGGCACCGTTTGGGGAGGGGGGGGGTGGATAAACGGAAATTCTGTCCGTCTGGACCCTGAAAACGCATTTTGGGACGTCGCCGTCCTTGGTTAATGAGAATTAGGGCTGATAATTAAATTTTGCATCCCCAAAAGAGGGGGAGTGGGTACCTGAAATGCCCTGCTGGGCTCATAAGGTGAAAAAACCAATTTTTCCCAGCGTTTTTGGGTGGGGGTGGATAAACGGAAATTCTGTCGGTTTGGACCCTGAAAAACACATTTTGGGATGTCGCAGCGCTTGGTTGATGAGAATCAGGCTCATAATTGAATTCAGCATCCCTAAAATAGGGGGAATGGGTACCTGAAGAGGCCTGCCGGGCTCACGAGGTGAAAAAACCCATTTTCGGCACCCTTTGGGGAGGGCGGGGGTATATAAATGGAAATTCTGTCGGGCTGGACCCTGAAAGACGCATTTTGAGATGTCCTAGCGCTTTGTTGATGAGAAGTAGGCTCATAATTGAATTCACCATCCTTGAAATGGGGGGGGGCTGGGTACCTGAATTGCCCTGCCGGGCTCACGAGGTGAAAAAACACATTTTCGGCACCGTTTGGGGGGCAGGGGTGAATAAACAGAAAATCTGCCCGTCTGCACCCTGAAAAACGCATTCTGGGATGTCCCAGCGCTTGGTTGATGAGAATCAGGCTCATAATTGAACTCAGCATCCCCGAAAGAAGGGGGGTGGGTACCTGAAGTGCCCTGCCGGGCTCACGAGGTGAAAAAACCGATTTTCGGCACCGTTTTGGGAGGGGGAGATGTGGATAAACGGAAATTCTGTCCGTCTGGACCCTGAAAAACGCATTTTGGGATGTTTCAATGCTCGATTATTGAGAATGAGGCTGATAATTGAATCGAGCATCCTCAAAAGAGGGGGGGTGGGTACCTGAAATGCCCTGCCGGGCTCACGAGGTGAAAAAAACCATTTTCGGCACCGTTGGGGGGCGGGTGAATAAGCGGAAGTTCTGTCGGTGTGGACCCTGAAAAACAAAATTCAGGGCTGTCCTAGCGCTTGGTTGATGAAAATTACGTTCATGAGTCAATTCAGCACCCCCAACATGGGGCGGGTGGGCACCTGAAGTGCTCTGCCGGGCTCACGAGGTGAAAAAACCCCTTTTCGGCATCGTTTGGGGAGGGGGGGGGGTGGATAAACGGAAATTCTGTCCGTCTGGACCCTGAAAAACGCATTTTGGGATGTCTCAACGCTCGATCATTGACAATTAGGCTGATAATTGAATCAAGCATCCCCAAAATAGGGTGGGTAGGTACCTGAAATGCCTCGCCGGGCTCACGAGGTGAAAAAAACCATTTTCGGCACCGTTCGGGGGCGGGTGGATAAACAGAAGTTCTGTCGGTGTGGACCCTGGAATACGCATTCTGGGCTGTCCCAGCGCTTGGTTGATGAGAATTAGGTTCATAAGTCAATTCAGCACCCCCAACATGGGGCGGGTGGGCACCTGAAGTGCCCTGCCAGGCTCACGAGGTGAAAAAGCCCCTTTTCGGCATCGTTTGCGGAGGGGGGGGGGGTAGATAAACCGAAATTCTGTCGGTCTGGACCCTGAAAAACGCATTTCGGGGTGTCGCAAAGCGTGATTATTGAGAATTAGGCTGATAATTGAATCGACCATCCCCAAAATAGGTTGGGTGGGTACCTGAAATGCCCTGCCGGGCTCACGAGGTGAAAAAAACCCATTTTCGCAACCGTTGGGGGGGGGGTGGATAAACGGAAGTTCTGTCGGTCTCGACCCTGAAAACCGCATTTTGGGATGTCCCAGCGCTTGGTTGATGAGAATGGGGCTCATAATCGAGTTCAGCACCCCAAAATTAGGGGGGGCGGGTACCTGAATTGCCCTGCCAGGCTCACGAGGTGACAAAAGCTAGTTTCGGCACCGTTTGGGGGGATGTGTGGGTAAATGGAAGTTCTGTTGGTCTGGACCCTGAAAAACGCATTCTGGGATGTCCCAGCGCTTGGTTGATGCGAATTAGGCTGATGATTCAATGCAGCATCCCCAAAATAGGGGGGCTGGGTACCTGAAGTGCCCTGCCGGGCTCACGAGGTTAAAAAAGCCATTTTCGGCAACGTTCTCAGGGGGGGGATGGATAAACCGAAATTCTGTGGGTCTGCACCCTGAAAAACGCGTTTTGGGATGTCCCAACGCTCAATTATTGAGAAGTAGGCTGATAACTGAATCAAGCATCCACAAAATAGGGTGGGTGGGTACCTGAAATGCCCTGCCGGGCTCACTAGGTGAAAAAACCCATTAACGGCACCGTTGGGGGGGGTTGGATAAACGGAAGTTCTGTCGGTGTTGACCCTGAAAACCGCATTCTGGGCTGTCCCAGCACTTGGTTGATGAGAATGAGGCTCATAATTGAATGCAGCATCCCAAAAGAGGGGGGGTGGGTACCTGAAGTGCCCTGCCGGGCTCATCAAGTGAAAAAACCCATTTTCGGCACGGTTTGGAGGGGGGTGATGGATAAACGGAAATTCTGTCGGTGTGGACCCTGAAAAACGCATTTTGGGATGTCGCAATTCTTGGTTGATGAGAATGGGGCTGATAATCGAATTCCGCACCCCTAAAATAGGGGGGGTGGGTACCTGAATTGCCCTGCCGGGCTCACGAGGTGAAAAAAGCAACTTTTTTGGCACCGTTCGGGCAGGGGTGGATAAATGTAAATTCTGTCCGTCTGGATCCTGAAAAACCAATTTTGGGATGTCGCAGCGCTTGGTTGATGAGAATTAGGCTGATAATCAAATTCAGCACCCCTAAAATAGGGGGAGTGGGTACTTGAAGTGCGGTGCCGGGCTCACAAGGTGAAAAAACCCATTTTCGGCCATGTTTGGGGAGGGCGGGGGTATGTAAACGCAAATTCTGTCGGTCGGGGCCCTGAAAAACGCATTTTGAGATGTCCAAGCGCTTCCCTGATGAGAATTAGGCTCGGAATTGAATTCAGCATCCCTGAAATGGGGTGGGTGGGTACCTGAATTGCCCTGCCGGGTTCACGAGGTGAAAAAACCCATTTTCGGCACTCTCGTGAGAGTGCTGCCCTGGGTCGTTGTGGGTGCCGGAGGGCTCGGGGCCGGCAAGACCAGTGGGGCAGGCACGCGAGGAGTCTTCCTGGATGTTGTTATTGGGGGTAGAACCAGAGACACGGACACCAACGGAGGCGAGAGCAGCGACAACAGAAGCAAGGTCCATGCTGATTGTGGTCCGGCAGAAAATCCCAGTCTATGAAGAAAATTGAGGGGAATTATTCTAAATACATCTGAGTGTCCAAAACTGTCTGAAAGAATTTAAATAATCCATTTATGTAAAATTGTCTGGCCGATCTGGCCCGCGAGCGCGCGTCAGCGGCAAATGGCGATTCCAGCTAAAATAGCGTAATGCGGCGGATTTACGGGAAATGGACCGCGGAATCAAATCCGGCATATCAGAAATATATAGGAAATATCCTGTGACTGAGCTGCGAGGCGGCAATTCCGCCGAAGCAAAGAAAATGACCAAAATGTAGCCAATCTGGGCAGAATGTCTGAAAATCTGAGCAGATGGGGCTAGCCGCACTTACACTCCCCCTCCAAAAACACACTGGGGTGTGTCGCTACGTCAACGAAGAACGTAGTGCGGGTAAGTCCCAGAAAAACATAGAAATGTAGCCTCGATGGGGCGAAATCTGCTTGATCTGACCTGATTTGGGCTGAATTGGCACTGAATCAGGCTGGATGAACCTGAAATGAGACAGAATGAGAAGTGACGAACAGTCCTCCGTGCAGTAAAACATTAGGTCAAGGGCTAAAAAGCATGTAAACGTATCGAGAATCGATACCAAACCATGCATTGGTTGAGAATGAGGTAGATTATTGATGGATTGAGTGGGGGGATCAAGAATTGGAGTGACATCTCAGCGCTCTGGCACAGTTTCGCTGTCGCGGGCACGCTACGGTGTCCTCGCCGAACTCTACATCGTGTTAATCCCGCTTTTCTCGTTCTGAAAAGTGCAGCATGTGGCTCAGAATTAACGCATCTGGTGGATGATCACAAGATTCAGCAAAATTGGGAATCAAATTGAGCAGAGATTAAGGGGATGAGACAATCACAGTGAGGTAAAACCAATACAAATGTAGTCTACAGACCCTAAATGCACAGAAAATCATAAGCGTCAACAAAATTAGGCAAAGCCGTCGACAGATCTTCGAGGAATGAGAGGAGATGACAAGGAAATCAGTCTAAATTATCCTAACATCAGCAAATTCCTTAAGATGAAGGTGAAATGAAGCGGAATGTCTGGAACTGAAACTACTAACACTTTCGTTTAGACTAAAGTTAATATATATTGTCGTTTATTCAGCTCAATTGTGCTTTCCGGCACGTTAGTTCGCGAGCATCTAACAGATTCTATCAAAATGTGGATCATGTGATGATGCATCATGATAGGACATGCTGGCCCTGGATCCTCGGCATGTAACGCGCCGAAGGTTCACTGAAGGCGCTTTACTGACAGTATATAACTGAGAGACACCGAATTTACAGTGGCGGCGGTGTCAATCGACTTGGACAAGGCCAATCTTACGATGAAGTCCCACAAGACACTTGGATTCACCATTCTCGACAGTTTCTGGTCGGATTGAGCTCACATTGGCGTGTGCCAAAAATACAACGAAGCTTACGGACTTCAGAGGTTGCTGTTAGAAGTCCCTAGAGCTCCTACATGAAGATTGTCTGAACAATTGACGTCTGGGTTTCGTACAACAGTGGCAGAATGATGGACAAACCTGAGAAATTCAAGGTAAATTTGAGGATCCTGGATCTGAATCTGGACTTTGGCGTTAGCATCACAGCAAATGAAGGTATGATCTGAGTTCCTGGCGTCGCCTCTAGTGCAGCCAGTACTACAGGGGGTGCCTGTAGGGGTGAATGTCACCGGCCGGTGTTTTGATTATGTACATTTGCTTCCATCTGCACGAGCAGCCAAATTCCAAAGATGCACAGACCAACAGAGACAAGATTACCCCGAATCTGCCTGAATTAAGCCTGAGTTTGGTTTTTTCTGAACACGGCAGCACACTCCGTCAGCGTATCTACGCCTTGTCTGCCGAACGGAGACCAAAGAAAAGTTGATTGACGTCAAATTATCAAACATTCGCAGTTCTCCACATCATGACATAAACAGAAAAAATGAACAGTGGATTGAGCAGAATGTGGTAGGATGGCTTCCTCAATTCGGCCAAGCACGAATACATGTGACCACCAACCTGTCTGGCCTGGCCCTCGTACGGCTTGGGCGCTGCAAATCAGCGGCCGAACTCGAAGCTTGGTCCTCATTTGGCTCCTGGGCTGGCCTGACCGCAGGAGGGGGGATCGACGGATCAGCCCTGGAATGTGGCTGCTGAGGGCCGTAAAAGGCTGGATCTCGATTCACCACACGTCGTTTTCCGTCGCTCTCCACTTGTCTGTCTGGTTTCGACAAACAATCTGTCAGGAGTACTCCAATTTTGGGGTGCTTCTTGAGGAAGTCGATGAACCCCTTGGTGTACCCATGGACAAAAGATTGGGCTGGTTCCCAGTTGTTGTGACTGGAATCAAAGCCCCTCCACTCACACAGAAATTCCCATTCGCCCTTGGCGTCACGTCTTGCTTCAACAATCCTCTTGAGTTCGTACTTCCCCCCTTCGATGACCCGATCGGACAAGTGTTTCGCAGTCCAAAAAAGGGGTTTAACTCGATCCTTGGGGGAGGGGATCTCTCTCTTGAGGCGATCGCCCGAAACATCAATTTCCCTGCTGACATCCACACGAATCCTCCACCTGTTCTCACCAAGACGCGCTGTAACAGCGAATGGCCCCTCCCACAAGGGGAGAAGCTTGTCATCTCCGTCCAGGGTGGTTTCGGATTTTCGAAGCCAAACTCGATCATCGACTTCAAAATTGTGGGGGTTTTTTCGGCCTTGATTTTGAACCCAAAGCCAGTCAGCTTGATGCTTCTCGATTAATTTCGACACAGTCTTATCTGCTCGTTGGACTTCGTCCAAAAACAGCGAAGCATCTTTACAGGGGCGAGGATTATTCAACGGCATGTTCCACCAACACTTCTTTCGTCCAAAGACAATTTCATTTGGAGAAAGGCCATGATACAAAGGCGTGTTGTGGTAACGGCGAAGCATGGCGAACAGAATCTCAAGCCAATGGAAATCCTTTTCACTCGCGAGCTCCTTACGAAGCATATTTATAAGTGAGCGGCCGGCTCTTTCGCCAGGCAGCGCTCGATGCGAGTGGATTTCACATCGCAGGTGGTGGATTCCAAGGCGAGTACACAATTCTCTCCACCATTCGGAGGTGTACTCTTTGCCTGAATCCGTCACCACCTCGGATGGGACGTCCCAGCCTCCCATCCAGGTCTGCGCGCACCATTTGGCGGCAGCCTTGCCAGTCATCGACTCAATGTTGCAAGGCAACACTTGAATGTAGCCGGAATGACGGCACTGAATAAGGAGCACACCATTGACTTTTTTATTAGTCCAATGGCACTCTTCGTCATCGAGCTCACCGAGATAGAAAAAATCACTGGTGACTCTGTTAAAGAGGCGCTCCGGAATAGGATGAGGCCTCAGATGGCCGTGCTTCTTCGCGCTGGGGGGCGTCGAGACAGCACATTGGGCGCATCCGGCGGCTACTTTCATGCAATGAGTATATAGCCGTGAGCCAAACAACCTATGTTTAATCATCGACCACAGTCGACGGCCATGTGCGTGGGGGGACTCCCATTTGTGCCACCAGTTTAACACTCGGGGGGCTAGGGCGTCTGGCACACACAATTTACCCTCCATCCACAGCTTCCCCCCATCCAACGAGTACTCAGCAAAAATCCCATCCTTGTGGGCATCTTTGGATTGGAGATTTCCAAAGACCTCTTTAAACATGGGATCCTGCAGGTAATCGGACGTCCAGTCACGGATGATCAGGGAATCCTTCGGCAGGGGTGGAGTTTTGGCCGGATCTCGACGCTTAATGCCCTCGATCAACCGAAATCTACTTACTCGTCGGGTATAGTCAAACCGTTTCACACTCCCTGAGGAGGGATCGGTGACTTTTTCCACGACTTTCAGCGTTTTGGTGCAGATCTCGTGAGCATGCGCCGGATCTGTGATGGCCGTGATGTCGTGACACGGCAATGCGTGCTGTTTAACAGCGCACTGCATGCATGCACGTCGAATGAGTTTCTTTTCTTCCTGATCCCATTCGATGATGACATGGCGGTCCTGCTCCGTACCATGGATGTTGGTACTTTGCAGCCCCTCTGAGGCGGGGTAAGCCCATCGCCTCAGAGCATCCGCTACCGTGTTGTGTTTTCCAGGCAAATACGACACATGGAGGTCAAACAGAGAGAGAAATTCGTGCCATCTGGCCCGTCGACCAGCTGGGCTCGCGACAGTATCCATGTGTTCGGTGGCCCAATACTCCAGAGATCGATGATCCGTCAGGACCTCGACTCGATTGGTGCCAACCCACGATTGGTACTTTTTTAGAGCGCAAATTATGGCGTAAGTCTCTTGCTCACGCGGCGACCATTGCATTTGGCGTGGGGCTAGCTTCCGAGACCAAAATGCAAGAGGGTAGTGATCGCCGGTGGCTTCATCAACCTGTTCAAGAACAGCTCCGATCGCGTACCTAGAAGCGTCGGTTCTAATGTAGAAGGGTCGGTCAAATTGGGGCACATGCAACGTGGCGACTTCACAGAGGGCTGCCTTCAAGTGATGGAAGGCCTCCTCGCACTCGTCAGTCCACTTGACACGAACCTTTGAACCTGCCTTGCCCGCATCTCTCCCTACCTTCAATAATTCAGTGAGGGGGGCAGCAAATTTGGCATAATTCGGCACAAAAGTGTGGTAAAAATTGCAACAACCCAGGAATCCTCTCAACTCCGTGATCGTCTCAGGGCGCTTCCACTTCTGAATAGCGACGAGCTTCCCTGGACTGGGTCGTCGGGTGCCATTCTCTAGGAGAGAACCACAAAATTCGACTGATTTTAAAAATAATTTTCCCTTCTTTGGCCCACAAATCAGCTGATTGGCGTCAAGAATATCCAAAACTTGGTTCAGCTGCTTCTCATGTAGGGCCACCAGCTCGGCTTCGGTCAGTCCCTCCCCTTCCGTCGCGATGATTATATCATCTATGTACACGCTCACGAAAGCACGAAGCTCAGGATGGGTTGTGAACAGCACATCCTCCATCATTCTTTGAAAAAATGAAGGGGCGTTCTTCAGGCCCATGGAGATGACCGTCCATTGGACTGGGCCACATGGCGTGCACATACAGGTGAGAGGTCTGCTGTCCTTCCTCAACGGCATTTGGTGAAAGCCGTGACGGAGATCCAGCACAGAGAACAAACGACCTCTTGCCCTCTTGGCGATTTCCTCCTCAATGAGGGGCAGGGGGTGTGAATCCGCCTTGGTTTCGGCGTTGAGGTTGCGAAAATCAACAACCATTGGCCAACCATCAATGGTGTTCTGGTCTGCAGGCGGTGGCTTCGGGACTGTGAAGGGTGAACAGCACCATTCGCTGGTCATACAACCCTCAAGCCAACCAAATTCCCTGAGATTTCTCTCAATGATTTTTCTGAGAATCTCATGTTTGTGTCCATGATTTTCATAAGGGCGCTGTTTTTTTGCCTTGTACCCTTCACGAAGCTCGATGAAGGCTTCACCGAACTGCCCACGGACAGGGGGGTCCTTGATCAACTTTCCTGAAAGGGTTGTATCCTTCCGTTCCTCAAAAATCTTTTCTCTTGACTTTGAACACAATTCGGTGTCCACCTGATCGCCAGGAATTACTGTCGAAAAAACTTTGGCGACTTCTTCGGCTTTGGCACGAAGAATCTTCTTACGGATGTCCCTAAACAGATCCGTATCCACTGCCTCTTGAAGATAGGTGGGTCGTGTGTCGAAATCCCAGAGATTCTCTTCGCGATCCAGCTCCTCGAAAGGATCCATGAAAGCTTCCACAGGGGGTTTTTCATAAAAAACTCTGAATTTGCGGCGTGATTGGAGATTTTTCCTCGCCCGTGCACTGAAGATTCTTTTCGATGTCGACCGTATTGGGGAAGAGGGAGACGAGGCGGATCCATTGGACGTTGAATCACCTTGGGTATCTGACGGACAAAAATCAGAAAAAATAGATTCATCATCAGTACCAAGCTCAACCTCAGATTCAGACCCAACACAGGAATCTGTACTAGAATCAGCAGAATTAGAGTCAGAAAGCTTTCCATCCACCAGGAATGCAAGCGAACTCCAGGACCGCTGTGGCAGGGGACCTGTGTCGTCCCTGGCATACAGCTTAATCTTCCTGGGAAGTTCGATGTAATCTACACAAATGTCTTGTAATTCCTGAAACCAAGGCTTGTCGTCCCACAAGGGCACAACTAAAATTGCCTGGGTTTTATCTTGCTTGATTTTATGGATGACCTGCTGGATTAAGTGAAACGGAGGATTAATCCACAACTTCTTGTCCCATTTGTGGGTCCAAGCGTCGCTGAAGTGCTTGTCAAAGCGCTTGTTCATACGGTTAGCAAAGGCATCATACTGGGGCCAAAAGGAATGATGTTCATGAAAGTATTCACAAATTGCATCGCGCCATTTGTCGACAACTCTGTAGGATGAAGAGTGCCAGCGCGAAGGGCGTCGTGGCTGGGAGTCCCTACGAAGACATTCTAACTCTTGGGAGTAATCGGCACTCCCATTCACCTCTGCAATGGTGACATCTTCACCAAATTTTGGTGTCACTTTTTGCTTCAAAAATTCTTCTGCACTTTTAAACCCTGCGTGCAAAAAACGAAATTCAGGACGCTCCAAGGGACCTGACTCCGGGAAAAAACAACGACGATGACCTACGGGCGCTACCCTGTTCTTGCGAAGCCAAGGATGGCCCAAAAAAAGGTCATACTTTATGTCAGCACGATAGAAGTAGTCATCCTTAAGGACAACTTCTTCCACATTTTGTTCTTCCCAAAGGTCTTGAGCGACCAAATGAGTTGATATATAACAACCGCGTTGCCCACCTGCGAGAGAATGTCCAGAAACTCCCTCGAGGGTAACAGGATGAGGCGATTCAAACACGCAGTCGTCGGGTAAGAATGAATTGGATTGGAGATTTACCTCTGATCCATTATCACACAAACAAGTGGCGAGGTGGAAATTTCCCTTGCAATCAGAGACCCACAGCTTTGTGACAAACTGACGAGCCCTGTGCTTGGACTGTACACCAACCTCGTCCACTACAACAGAAGGATCCGCTGCCGGATCCAGGGGAAAGGAGACAAGCGACCCTACATCAAGTAATGGTCGATCAGGAATTTGGGGATCATGCCTGAAATCGCCTGGGGAGGGGCGATTTTCGTGGCTCCCCTAGGCGTTCTGACCTCCAGCGGCTGCGTTAACATTGTGAACACAGCCTGATTCGTCGATCCACTCATCTTGGAACGGATCATCCGCTGGATTCAGGGCATTTTCGACATAATCTCGATCCGCATCGGACACCTGATCTGCACCTGAGACCTGATCCACACGATGATTTCCCTTTCCACGTCCACGGCCACGGCCGCCGGATGATGGACCACCACCGTCGCCACGCCCTCTGCCCTTACCAGAGAAGGGGGTTCCTGAAGGATTTCCCTTACCCTTACCCTGTGATCCTGGAGCATTTCCTTTATTTGTACCGGATTGAGGGGTTTGGCCTGGATTTCGATTTCCGCCTCCGGCGTTGACATTGGGACTTGTCTGGCCGTTTGGCTGTCCACCGGAGCCGGATGGAGTCCGATTCCCTTTGCCTTGGGACCCGCCAGGGCCTCCAGTATTTTTGTTCCCGCCGGAGGGAGTCGAATTACCCTTTCCCCCCTTGGCACCATGCACCTGTCTGTCATTCCTGTCTGAATTCTGCGAATTACTGACATTTTCACCAATCACCTTGTGATCGTAAGCAGACCATCGGTGATTAGCAGTAGAATGCGTCTTAGCTCGGTTCGTAGAACCTAAAAGAAGGCAGATGCTACAATGATCCTGAACATTCCGGGTGTCATTCACCTTTTTGTTGCCCTTTTGGGCCCCATTTTGGGTGTTTTGCTGGGTATTCCTGTTTCCCCCAAGACCCTCATGGAAATTTTGATTGGCGGCGTCAGCGAGCCTCTCAACCTCTTCCCACAGTTCCTGCGGGGTGAACGAAAACACCCAGTTCCTGGCCTTCAGGCGATGGCCGTGGAAACTTACTCCCCTATTGAGGACTTGGACAAACAAGTCCCGATCCTCGTGTTCATTAAACTTGATTTTCCACGTGTTGTCAGTGAATTTCACCTTGGTAAACGACGTGGGGGAGCACTTTTGAAGTGCCTCCCTGACTGTAAACCTGTTGGCCGAGGCGTCAAAGCCATCGACTTCCGCCCACCAGGTCTTGACCTTTTCTTCGGATTGTTTATTCCAAAGGGTGGCGGCGGTTTCGGAGGGGATCTTGTCAAAAATCAAATTTTTCAGCTCGGCACTGGAAAATTTTTCGCCTGAATGTTCAGATTCTTCTACGAGATTCCAGAAGCGCTGTCTCTTGTCCTGCACTTCGTGCAAGATTAATCGAGAGAATGAAGGAAAATTCTTCATCATCTGGTGGTAATGGTCCTCAGGCAGCCGGGATCCACGTACCTCCAACTGTTCCCACACCTCATCAAAGGTAAGGGGGGAACTTGAATCCTCACGATCACTCCAGGTTCTGAGCCAAGTGTTGGCCGGCGCTCCCTCAAGGCAGTCCAGGAGGGCCATCAGGAACTGATCATCCTGGAGCTTTTGAGTCTTAACCCACAGTTTAAATTCCCGTTGGAACTGAGGCCAACGTCTGGGGTTTCCATTATACTTCGGTTGCTTGGCAACCTGACGAAGTCGCAATGAAGTAGGATTTAGAAGTGAATCCAGCCCAACACCGGCCGTAATGGCAGACACCTTGGCGGCATCATTAGCCACACCAGCTCCGGCGAGGGTCTGGGCGAGCAACATCTGGGCAATTGCATTGGAATCAACAGCAGGAAGGGTAGTACGGGAGGCAGTTCGTTTGGCATTCTGCACCTCAGTCCTAGCCTTCGCCGATCTACTCTGAGATCGAGAGATTGTAACCCTTTCCTTTAGCTTAGTCCTGCTGATCCTTGCGTCGGTGGTCTTAGAGTCCACCGAAGGAGCAATCGAAAAAATTTCTGTCGCCTCCTCCGACGGTTCTGTTGTTTGTTCCACCGATGATGCGCCCTCAGACCTCATGTGGGTCTTGAAAAGATCTTTAATTCCCAGCGTCTGAATGATGAGTTGCATTTGATCTTTGAGCAATTGGAGCTCAGTATCTCGCTGTAATCTGCAAGAGCAGTCGGCAGGACAGTACATACCGTGTCCTGAAGGGCCTGAGCAGGCTGTCGGACCGCTAATCTCAGTGGTTCGCAGCCAGGAGTCCACTTGTGGAGCTCCTTCAGTCCTAATTTCCAGGCTTGCCTGCCTAGCTGCCTCTAAAATTCCTTCCTCAACCGCGGCGGCTAGATCGTCGCGAATGGAAACAGAGGGATGAGGGGCGGAGGGCCCGGCAACAGGTGCCTTGGTCTTCTCCTTCGGGAAGGGACTTGCCTCCCAAATCTGCACAAAAATGGCAAAAGATTCATCTTCTTGAGAACACCACCACATCCTGGTCTTAATTTCTTCTTGAAACAGGAAAAAATATTCGAATAAAAAATCAGAGGCGATTCTTTCTTGTCCTATCAGCTTAGACGTGGCTAATAGACACAGGGCCTCAAGCGCCTCAAGGTTACGGGTCACTTCTGAAGACAAATGGTTGTCCCATTGTGCCCATGAGGCTGGTGGATTATAGGTAGGTACCTCACCTGGACCACCCATCTCAATGTCGTCAATGTCGGCGTCGATGGTCTCAAAATGTGGACATTGGTAGGGAGTATTGGTACCTGCCAAGTCCGTAAGCTCCACCGGAGCGTTGCCATTAGCGTAAGCTGGGAGATTCCAGCTGCTTGATGGCCAATTTCGACTGGGATCTTGATTGTAATCTGGGCCTCCACAGCTGCTGATTTGTGCCCTTCTTGGGCAATTTGGGCTTGCGCAAGGCATTCCTCTCAAGGCCTCGTTCGCACAGCACCACGGGAGCGTGATCGTTACGTCTCCGGAGGCGGCGGAGTCTACGGGGCCGTACTGGGGAGCTAGCTGTGGTTGGGACACCAAAGGAACAACATTCAGGTAGCCTCTGCTACCATGAAAGTGCTGCCCTGGGTCGTTGTGGGTGCCGGAGGGCTCGGGGCCGGCAAGACCAGTGGGGCAGGCACGCGAGGAGTCTTCCTGGATGTTGTTATTGGGGGTAGAACCAGAGACACGGACACCAACGGAGGCGAGAGCAGCGACAACAGAAGCAAGGTCCATGCTGATTGTGGTCCGGCAGAAAATCCCAGTCTATGAAGAAAATTGAGGGGAATTATTCTAAATACATCTGAGTGTCCAAAACTGTCTGAAAGAATTTAAATAATCCATTTATGTAAAATTGTCTGGCCGATCTGGCCCGCGAGCGCGCGTCAGCGGCAAATGGCGATTCCAGCTAAAATAGCGGAATGCGGCGGATTTACGGGAAATGGACCGCGGAATCAAATCCGGCATATCAGAAATATATAGGAAATATCCTGTGACTGAGCTGCGAGGCGGCAATTCCGCCGAAGCAAAGAAAATGACCAAAATGTAGCCAATCTGGGCAGAATGTCTGAAAATCTGAGCAGATGGGGCTAGCCGCACTTACATCTCGGGGGGCAGGGGTGGATCAACGGAAATTCTGCCCATCTGCACCCTGAAAAATGCATTCTGGGATGTCCCAGCGCTTGGTTGATGAGAATCAGGCTCATAATTGACTGCAGCATCCCCAAATAAGGAGGCGGCGGTACCTGAAGTGCCCTACCAGGCTGATGAGGTGAAAAAACCCATTTTCGGCACCGTTTGGACGGGGGGATGGATAAACGGAAATTCTGTCCGTCTGGACCCTGAAAAACGCATTTTGGGATGTCTCAGCGCTCGATTATGGAGCATTAGGCTGATAATTGAATCAAGCATCCACAAAATAGGGTGGTCGGGTACCTGAAATGCCCTGCCGGGCTCACCAGGTGAAAAAAACCAATTTTCGGCACTGTTGGGGGGGGGTAGATAAACAGAAGTTCTATCAGTGTGGACCCTGAAAACCGCATTCCGGGCTGTCCTAGCGCTTGGTCGATGAGAATCAGGCTCATAATTGAATGCAGCATCCCCAAAAGAGGGGGGTGGGTACCTGAAGTGCCCTGCTAGGCTCACGAGGTGAAAAAACCCGTTTTCGGCACCGTTTTTTTGGGGGGGGATGAATAAACGGAAATTCTGTCGGTGTGGACCCTGAAAAACGCATTCTGGGATGTCGCAGCGCTGGGTTGATGAGAATTAGGCTGATAATCGAATTCAGCACCCCTAAAATAGGGGGAGTGGGTACCTGAACTGCCCTGCCCGGCTCTAAGAGGTGAAAAAACCCATTTTCGGCAATGTTTGGGGAGGGCGGGCGTATGTAAATGGAAATTCTGTCGGTCTGGACCCTGAAAAACGCATTTTGAGATGTCCCAGCGCTTTGTTGATGAGAATTAGGCTCATACTTGAATTCACCATCCCTAAAATGGGGTGGGTGGGTACCTGAATTGCGCTGCCGGGCTCACGAGGTGAAAACACCCATTTTCGGCACCGTCTGGGGGCCAGGGGTGGAGCAACGGAAATTCTGCCTGTCTGCACCCTGAAAAAAGCATTCTGGGATGTCCCAGCGCTTGGTTGATGAGAATCAGGCTCATAATTGAATTCAGCATCCCCCAAAGAGGAGGCGGCGGTACCTGAAGTGCCCTGCCGGGCTGATGAGGTGAAAAAACCAATTTTCGGCACTTTTGGGGGAGGGGGGGTGTGTGGAAAAACGGAAATTCTGTCGGTCTGGACCCTGAAAAACGCATTTTGGGATGTTCAAATGCTCGATTATTGAGATTTAGCTGATAATTGAATCGAGCATCCCCAAAAGAGGGGGAGTGGGTACCTGAAATGCCCTGCCGGGCTCATCAGGTGAAAAAACTCGTTTTCGGCACCGTTGGGGGGCGGGTGGATAAACGGAAGTTCTGTCGGTCTGGACCCTGAAAAACACATTTTGGGATGTCGCAGCGCTTGGTTGATGAGAATCAGGCTCATAATTGAATTCAGCACCCCCAACATAGGGGGGTTGGGTACCTGAAGAGGCCTGCCGGGCTCACGAGGTGAAAAAACCCCTTTTCGGCACCGTTTGGGGAGGAGGGGGTGGATAAACAGAAGTTCTGTCCGCCTGGACCCTGAGAAACGCATTCTGGGATGTCCCAGTGCTTGGTTGATGAGCATTAGGCTGACAATGGAATCGAGCATCCCCAAAAGAGGGGGGGTGGGTACCTGAAATGCCCTGCCGGGCTGACGAGGTGAACAAAACCATTTTCGGCACCGTTGCTGGGGGGTGGATAAACGGAAATTCTGTCGGTCTGGACCCTGAAACACGCATTTGGGGCCGTCCCAGCGCTTGGTAGATGAGAATTTGGCTCATTGGATTCAGCAGCCCAAAAAAAAAGAGGGTGGGTACCCGAAGTGCCCTGCCGGGCTTACGACGTGACAAAACCCATTTTCGGCACCGTTTCAGGGGGGTTGTGGATAAACGGAAGTTATGTCGGTCTGGACCGTGAAAAACGCATTCTGGGATGTCGCAGCGCTTGGTTGCTGAGAATTAGGCTGATGATTGAACGCAGCATCCCCATAATAGGGTTGGTGGGTACCTGAAGTGCATGCTGGGCTCACAAAGTGAAAAAAGCCATTTTCGGCACCGTTTGGAAGGGGGGTATGGATAAAGCAAAATTCTGGCGGTCTGCTGCCTGAAAAACGCATTTGGGGATGTCTTAGCGCTTCGTTCATGAGTATTTGGCTGATCATTGAATCGAGCATCCGCAAAATAGGGTGAGTGGGTACCTGAAATGCCCTGCCGGGCTCACGAGGTGAAAAAACCCATTTTCGGCACCGTTTGGGGGGGGGGGGGGTGGATAAACGGAAGTTCTCTCGGTCTGGACCCTGAAAACCGCATTCTGGCATGTCCCAGCGCTTGGTCGATGAGAATCAGGCTCATAGTTGAATGCAGCTTCCCCGAAAGAGGGGGGGTGGGTACCTGAAGTGCCGTGCCGGGCTCACGAGGTAAAAAAACCCATTTTTGGCACGGTGTTGAGGGGCGTGATGGCTAAACGGAAATTCTGTCGGTCTGCTCCCTAAAAAACGCATTTTGGGATGTCGCAGCGCTTCGTTGATGGAAATTAGGCTCACAATTGAATTCAGCAACCCCAAAAGAGGGGGGCTGGGTACCTGAAGGGCCCTGCCGGGCTCACAAGGTGAAAAAACATATTTTTCGCACTGTTTGGAAGGGGGCACGGACAAACGGAATTTCTGTCCGTCTCGACCCTGAAAAACATATTTTGGGATGTCGCAGCGCTTGGTTGATGGGAACTAGGCTGATCGTTGAATTCAGTGCCCTTAAAATACGGGGGGTTGGTACCTGAAGTGCCCTGCCGGGCTCACGAGGTGAAGGAACCCATTTTCGGCACCGTTTTCTTTCGGGGGGGGGTGGATAAACGGAAATTTTGTCCGTCTGGAGCCTGAAAAAAGCATTTTGGGATGTACCAGCGCTTGGCTGATGAGAATTAGCCTCACAATGGATTTCAGCATCCCCAAAATGAGGGGGTGGGTACCTGATTTGCCCTGCCGGGCTCAAGAGGTAAAAAAACTCATTTTCGGCACCGTTTTGGGGAGGGCGGGCGCGGATAGACGGAAATTCTGTCGGTCTGCACCCTGAATAATGCATTTTGGGATGTCGCAGCGCTTGCTTGATGAGAACAAGGGTCATAATCGAATTCAGCACTGTAAGGGTTTTGTGCAACTCATATTTTCGCTTTTTTGAGTGTATTTCCTTGAAACTTGGGTGTATACCGAAATTGACTGTCGCAGCACTGTTTTGGACAGTGTTGGTACCAGTCAATCAGGAATTTCTGTAGTTTTACATTGATGGTGTTTTCACCATTTTTTGTACCATAAAACTGAGTTTGGGTCCGCGACAGCGAGTCCTGAGATCGCGCGCGCCGATCCAGAAATTTTCCATTTCGGACGATTTTTTATAGATTTCAATCAGTTTTATTGTTTAGATTATTTTTATATCACTTTTAAGCATAAGCGAATATTACGGCACTATTGCGTCTCCGTTCCGTGCTATTGTTTTTGGCCCAAGTAGGCCATGTTCATGATTTTTCTTCAAATCACAGATTGATCAGTTCTTGAATGTAGGTACACCAACTGACAGCCCATCAGTTGGGCTTTGCATGCATATGTTGATTGGGTTTCCAAACGCGTCGGTGCACTGGCACCACGTGTTGGGGGAAGACCCGTGTTAATATTGCAGTTATGCATTGCTTTGCTTCTATATCAAGTTTTAATGTTGCTTTTGTTAATATCTTCTTTAGGACATGAAAGGGACCGTTTCGAAATCACTCTCGTGATTTCGTGGAAAGCGCAGTATGTTTCGGTCGCCTTTTGTGGTTGCATTTGGGGTGTATTGTTGGGTTATTTGAAGGAAAACTTGGACAAATTTTAAGGAAAGCAAGTTCAAAGTTGTTGAATACCAAAAATCAGAAGATATTCGAAACGCCCTCAAAGACGACGACGACAACGACGACCTTCAAGACGACAACCACGACGACGTAAACATCGTCGACGAGATCCAAGGAGCAATTGGTGAACCCCAAAATCATGTTCAAGAAGGTCCTTGGTGCCAACACCATGTCAGGACCATTTGACTACTTTCAGCCCTATTACAAGGACAGTGACAACGAAGGAGACCTTCAGCATCACGCTGGGAGTGCGCAGAGCTGGAGAACGAGCTGCAGCGCGACTATCCGAATGGTGTTGACGCGTTCCTGTGGGGGGGCCTGGCCACGGGACGCTGCGGTGGACACGCGCAAGCAAGCAGGCAGGCAAATCACTGCGCTCACAGGGGCATCATCACGCTCGTGTCATGTGACAAAGCGTTTCAGGATCCTTGCCACTCTGAAATAAGGGAACAAAAGTATGTACAGCAACACATCAGGATATGTACACATGGGGTTAAGACTGGACTGGGGTAAGGGCATCACAGGACAATAGACACTCATTCCCAACACATATCCCAATCCCATGTCCGACCCTGACAGTGGCTGGCAGGGGCGGGGGCTCAAACACAACCTATACCCTGCTCAGTCCGGACCCTGAAACCCTGCCAATAGGGGAGAGTGTCCTGCCCAGCCACAGGCGAGTTTCTGGGAACCAAGGGGCTCCAAGGCCAACCGACAGTAGCTTCCTATGCTCCTTTAACGGCAGGTCCCAACTCCTCTGTGAGCCAGAGATAAGGCCCCGCCATTATCCCCTAGGAGTTGGTAGCTGAAAATGGGCTGTTTCAGCCCAAACTGATATTAGCTTCGAAAACCCCAAAATTGACCCCTCGTCGGGACCCGCCAGAGGTAGGGACGAGGCAACTGACCCTATGCCCTTCAAGTACGAACTCCCTGGAGCCCTCACCCAACCTGAGAAATGCAATCGTTGATCCGGAGTAAATCAGCAGGGGTAACCGGCGGAAGGGGCACAGTGGGGGCCGGTCCTGGTAGGGACCTTCTTTATGGTAGCAGAGGCGTACCTGCTGCCCCTACCTACCGCCGACCTGGGGACTTGGGCCCCTATGAGCCCTGCCCGGGTACCCCCCTGGGTGCGTATTGTGGACTCGGTGGAGACCACGCCGGAGATTGGAGCCATAGAAGGACCGAGACGTTCAAGAGCATGGCGAACTCCGGAAGTTGAAGCCCGAAGAGAAGAACGACATTCGGGAAGAGGAGGACGTGACATGGAGGACCTGGTATCCATGTGTGAGCGCCGCTGCCGAAAGGCATGCAACCTCCGCTCCGCCGCGGAGGAATCTGATGAGGCCTGCCGTTCAGGCAGCAGTGGAGGATGGGCCCGGCGCTACCGGAAGCGCGGGTCACCCAAGTCCGCGGCAAGGGACGCCGGGGCTATGGACACGGACCCCAGCCTGGTCAGGCTGTGGGAATCCGAGGAGCACTCCGAGGGCTATCGGACAGCCTACGAGCCACCTTCGGAGTCGGAGATGTCCGCGCCGATCGCCAGGGCGCGTACGGCCCCCGAGCCCGCCCTGAAGCACGATGCCGAGGGCTTGGAGAGGCCAGCCAGGGCCCGGACGGCACCTGTGCCCCGGCACACGGGACCAGAGACGGACGCCATAGGCGATACGCCCATGGGCGATGAGTCCGAGGTGCCGGGAACCGCGGGATGCGCTGAATCCGGCGGAAAGCACGCTGCGTGCCACTGCGAGCACGTGTCCTTCCTCATGGGCAAGTACCCGAAGATGGGGATGGACGCCATCGTGCATCGCCTTGACCGCCTGGACAACGCCAAGGACGGTCTAGAGGAGGACGTCGCGGGGATCCTGGACGACCAGTCGGCCGCGGAGAAAGACATGGAGGAGCTGCGAGCGGAACGGGAGCGGTACCGGGAGAATCTGGAGCTGGCCCTGGAGAAGCAGCAGCGAGTGGTGGACAGCCCCCTCCACCTGGTGGAGGACATGTTGGGACGCCTGAAAAGGCTAGAGGAGCTACAGCCCCTCGCCTCGGGTCCGGAGCTCCCGGGAAAGCCGGCCGCGGCAGAGCTGGTGGAGCGCGTTAAGACCCTCAGGAGCGCCATGGATAAACCCATGGGCGGCCCTGCAGAGGCACCCTACGCGCCTCCGCGTGTTGACCCGGGTGCGCTGCCGTTTGTTCCCATGTTCAGCGAATCCACAATGCTCGGGGAACACACGGCACCGGCTGGGTCCATGCGAAAAGGCCACGTAACCACGGACCCGAGGAGCCTGACGGTACAGATGTCCCATGCCGCCCAGGATGTACCGATCACGACGAATATGGTAGTCTATGCGGAAGAGAAGATCGAGATCCAGAACCAGACCATGCAGGGGCGAACCATGGGAAGCGCCGACGGACATGGTCGAGGCCATCCAAGCGGAAACCTGTGGGCGAAGGACCCCAATACGGGGATATGGACGGCCGATGGAGCAAGTCCTTCCCGCATTCCAAACCCCATGGGTTCAGGCCCAACTAGACCGCACTCCATGGAGGAGAGGGATGTACGGGGAGTGTACTCACACCCCCCGGCCACGGGTGGTATCCGTCTCGGTTGAGTGGTGGCTGGAGACTTCGGAGACGCCATCAGGATTGACGACCTCAGGGGAATCCAAAATCCCCTATTACGACGGGTACCCGTCCAACCTGGATGACTTCATCCTGGACTGGGAGGACTTGGCCGAGGAGGTCGTCGGCGAGATGCGGGGAGCGCCGCGGGACAAGTGGGTATGCCGGACATTCCCACACCGGCTGGCGCAGGACCTGAAGGAGGACCTGCGGGATCAGATCCGGGAAGGACTGATCCGTAGGGAGCAGGCCTGCCTCCAGTGGTTGGAGGATGAGGAGCGGGTGGACGCTCCGAATCAGAAGCTGGAGGACCTGTGGTCCATCCCACTGCCGCTGGACCGCGGTGAGTTGCGGGTTCGGGAGTGGAACCGGTATCTGCGGAAGTACCGCAGATGCCTCAAGCTGGTGGAAGACTGGAACGAGGCCAGTGAGATCCGCCACTTGCTGAAGGACGTCCTCCCCGGCAACTGGAAGGAGAGAGTGGAGGACGAGGAGAAGAAGCGCGCCAAGAAGCGGGTGGCGGTGAGGATCATGGCGGCGGAGGATACCCATGCGGGCATCATGGAGTTCTTCAGGAGGAACCTGGGCGAACCCAACCGGATGTTGGGACTGAAGAACGCCGTGTATGTGGAGGTGTTTGGAGACTCCATGGGGCAAAGGTTGCTGCGCCTCAACAACGTGGAGTGGAGGCGCGGGGAGCCGCTGAGGATGCAAGTCATCTTCGCCCGCATGAGCCTTGACGAGATCGTGAAGTACATCACGGTGGAGTTGAAGCTCAATGCGAAGAACGAGGCCCACGTGCAGGATCGACATGGTCATGGACAACGAGGCCACCGAGAAGACCGCCATCATCGGGAGATCCAGGAGGACAAGGCCAACTCCGCGGAGGATGGTAGTGGAAGTGGCCAAGACCACTGGACCGGGTCCCGGGAGGATCATGAGGAGGCCCACTTCTTCGCGTTTGTGGCGCACAACGTGAGGAACCATGGGCAGGATCGGTCCAGATGGAGCCAGGTGGGACCCAATAAGAGCAGAGCGCCAAGGAGGATCGGGGACCCACCGCTCTCGTTCCGAGAGTACAGGTCTCAGCACGACGGGTGCTGGGTCTGTTATGGCAAGGGAAACAACCATGCACACGACCACCATCAGTGCAAGGTGTATGAGGCGGACAAGAAGGCCTACTTCGCCGCCCACCCCGAGAAAAAGCCCAAGGAGCAGCGGATTTCCGATTGGAAGGCGAAGGGCAGAGACGGGGGAAAAGGCCAAGGCAAAGGCCAAGGAAAAGGCGGAGGAAGAGGCTATGGTGGTGGACCTGGCCAAGACCGACGAGTGAGGTCGATCGAGGAGGTTGCTGAGGACATGTTGAGGACGTTGGAGGAACTCAAAGCCGAGCAACGTGGTGGACAAAGTCCTGGCGGATCGCAGCCGGAAGGGGCTGCGGGAAGCCAAGTCTAGAGGAGCCCCGACGGGAGTGGGACCTCGGAGGTCTCTCCTCCGAAAATCAGTGGAATCCCAGAGAAAGCGAAGGCACATCGGGTGACGAAGAAGGCTCCAGAAGAGCCAAAACCACTGAGTTTCGCTACTCCCAACCCCTGGAGCGCCCTGCCAAGGGAAGTACATGTGGGTACGGGACATGGCAAGAAGGAAGAAGCGACCACGGAGAGCCCCGTGGACGGGCAGGACCAACCCAAGATCTACACCATCCGTGACCATACCCTTGAAGTCCTGATGCACCTGGACGTGCTAGAGTTGCATGCCGTGAGAGTCGTCCATACACCTCATGGCGACGAGCGGCAGTTGCACTTGAAAGTGCGAGTACGGTGCAGACGAGAGGAGAAGGTGGTGGATGTGTTAGTGGATACAGGTGCCCAGGTGAGCCTGGTCCGGAGAGGGTTGTTCAAGGAGGAACTCCTGCAGCCCAGCCGGAGACCGGTCCGCCTGAAGGTCGCCAATGGAGAGATCATGGGTGGTGGCACCCATGAGGCCACTATCAGTATGGAATGCTGGGAACATGAGCGCTTGAACCGCCCTGATCAGGCGAAGAGAAGCACTCTATCCGGGAACTTCTATGTGGCCGACATCACCGATTGGGATATGATCATGGGGTATGACTTCATGGTGGCAAACGCCATTGGAGCCCTTCCCCATCGTGCAACGCTGGTCCGGGAGGATGATGAATGCCTCACATGGCTGTCCACGGACTATGCATGCGGATCATCCCAATGGAATGCCGAGGAAGAGGATCGGATCGTCCGAGCGGTGCAAGCTGTGGGTGCCAAGTCCAGAGGAGACCGCGGAGTTCAGCTCACGGAGTATGCAATGGCGCCGCAGGTGTACGACAGGATGATCCAGACGCTGGGAGCCGAAGCGCCCGAGACGGACGTCTCTGCTTCCCGGGATGCCCCACTTCTGAGGAAGTGTAGGCGGCACAGGCATCGAGGAGACTCAGCCTGGCACCGGCATTGGGGTTTGAAGGAGTGGGGACCCATGTATTGGCATGGCTCCCTGACAATACCAGACGTACGGTGGAGAAGATCATCGCGGATAGGGCGAAGGGGATCCTGGTCATAACCGGCATAGGATCCACCCCATGTCCGCTGGAGGGTCTCAAGTCGACGCTGGACTCCATCACCCTGAACGAGATGTCATTCGGGCCAGAGGAGGAGTTGTTCATCGACGCCAAGGGTGTATCAATGCCCTCCCCGGGTCAAGCGTGGGGTACCAAGGCTTTCCTGGTGGATGGGACGCAAGCCAAGCCTACGGGTGATGAAGCATTCATCCGTAGGGTGGAGGCGGTGCCCATGAAGGTCATGTTTGAGCCCAAGGAGGGGACGGATCAGCCCATTGATGGCATTGACGTCCTGTCCCACGCCGAGATCGACGACGTCGTCAACTACATGCGGATGGGGATGCACGACCGTGTGGCAGCCAAGAAGAGGCGGGCCATGGTCACATCTCCGCATTGGTGGGATGACAAGATGTTGGTCACCGGCAAGTACGAGAAGGACGAGTTCGTGGCGAGGGTCATGGATCACATCGCGGATCAATACGATGGTCGGGTTGGGTCGGACCCACCAACATGGGATTTTCCAAGAATGGGTGCCGATAGCGACAGTCACCAGCCCGAGGCCGCAAATTTCCGAAGATTATCGGTGGGAAGAGCTCCCCACGACGATGAAGACGGCATATCGGACGAGGAGAAGTCGGAATCGGACCCAGAAGAGGCCTATACCGCAGTGCGGTCGGTTGTATCCATACCGAAGCAAGCGGCTGAAGAGGCCCAGGAGAACCTGAAGGTCGCCGAGCTGAAGGAGAGGCTGATCAATGCCTATCCGCGGCTATTCAGTGGCGTCGCCAACAAGAACCCTCCAGATCGTGGGAGGTTTGGTACAGCGAAGATCAAGCTGAAGCCGAACCCGAAGATCTATCGTCATCGGGAGTACCAACTTCAGGGCGATCGGGCCGAGGCCATGAAGAAGCTGTTGGCCGAGTTCATTCAGCGGGGATGGATCGAACCCTCCGACAGTGAGTGGGCCAGCCCAGCCTTCATCGTGCCCAAGAAGGAGAAGGGCGAGTGGAGGTTGGTGGTTGATTACAGAGGTTGGAACGAGCAGACCGAGCACGACTCGTACTCGCTTCCCCTGATCGACTCCATCCTCCAAAAACAACAGAAAAAGCGGATTTTCACGGTGTTAGACCTGAAAGTCGGTTATCACCAGATGCCGCTACACCCGGACTCCAGGCCCTGCACAGCGATGTCGACGCCGCTGGGGCCCATGCAGTGGAAAGTGGTGCCTATGGGCGCCAAGAATGGCAACGCCGCTTTCCAGCGCATGATGGAGGACCTACTCGGTCCTGTCCGGGACTGTGCCGATCCCTTCGTGGATGACATCATCATCGGGTCCGGCACGGAGAACATGACTGAGGACGAGCTCATCGACGCGCATGAGAAGGATCTGCGTCGAGTGCTCAGCGAGTTGGACAAGCACAACATGGTGTGCAAGCCCACCAAAGCCTCACTCTTCGTGAAGGAAGTGGAGTTCGCGGGTCAGGTGGTTGGTCACGGGCAACGCCGTCCCATGCCTGGGAAGCTGGCGTCCCTGCACCACTGGGAGAAGCCCCAGACCATCAGCGAACTCCGGTCCTTCATGGGGTTCTGCAACTACTATTCGGGCTATGTCCGGATGTATGCAGAACTGTCGGGGCCGCTGCACAAGATGCTGCAAGTGGGCAAGTTCGATGGCCGGAAGGGGAGCAAGAAGAAGCTTGCTTGGACCCCTGAGGCCAAAGATGCGTTCAGCCGCCTGAAGGAGCGACTCCTGGGGCAACTGGGGCTATTCCTGGTGGACCCGGACAAGGGATTCGTGCTACGGACGGACGCCTCGGACTATGCTGTGGGGGCAGTCCTCGAGCAGATCCGAGACTACGGCCCACATGTACCCGTGGCGTTCTGGAGCCGGATCCTGGCCGAGGGCCAACGCCGCACCTCGACCGCGAGGGAGAAGGAGACGTACGCCATTGTATGTGCGCTCAGGATGTGGTCTGGCCGCATCGGATTGCAACCGGTGGTGGTTTGCACGGACCATCAGTCCTTGCAGAGCTGGCACAAGGAGCACGTCGACACCCCCTCGGGGCTGGTGGCAAGGAGGGCCCGATGGCATGAGACGTTCGCCAAGTTCGACCTCAGCGTCGTATACGTCCCGGGGAAGGACAACACTGTGGCAGATTGCCTCAGTCGATGAGCCTACCCCGCGGGCAAGGCTTGGATGGACATATCCAGCCATGGGGACGCCTAGGAAACCGAGGAGGCCAAGCGCATCATCGAGATGGAGAAAGCCATGGAGCAAGAGGGGGTCAAGTGCTTTGTGGTGATGGCAAACCGTACGGACCTGGCCAAGTTCCGGGGTGCCCGCGTCCAAGCTATTCGAGAGGAAACCCTCGAGCAACGGATGGTGGCCCCTGTAGAGCTAGTCAGGTCGCTGCTCACAGAAGACTGGTCGGATGACTTTTTGCACTGAACGGCGCCTTTTGTGGCTGGCCAGGCCGACTACTGGTCGGATGACTACGCGGCATCCGAGCACTGGAGCAAGTACTGGAATGCCGTGAGCGCCCCGTCGGATGACGAATGGCCCGAGGGCTTGACTGAGGATGGGGACAAGCTGTTTCTCGAGGACAAGCTGCTGGTGCCCGAGAACCAAGTGGAGGAGCTCATTGACCATTGGCACAACGCCCAGCTCATGCACCCTGGCCGAGACAAGATGCAGCAGGACCTGGAGTGGCGTTTCAAGTTCCCTCCGGGGTACTACGCCATCCTGGATAGGTACTGCAGTGACTGTGCCGTGTGTCGGGCCACGAAGAGCCCCAACCACTCCACAGCGGGCAACCCGGTGTATACGGCTATACCGGAGGCCCCTATGCGGTCCGTGGCCATGGATGTGTTCGCCATGCCTGAGGTCACCGTGGACGGGGAGACCTACGACTGTGTCATCCTGGCGGTGGACAGGCACAGCGGGTATATCGTGGCAGTCCCGGGCAAGAAGTCCAAGAAGAAGGACAAGAAGGACAAGCATGGAGTGGGGCTGCAGGCAAAGACCGTCGCTAATGCCATGATCAGGCATTGGCTGACGATTTTTGATGTCCCAGCTGTCATCTGCAGCGATCGGGGCAGTCAATTCGTGGGGACGTGGTTCAAGACGATGTGCAAGCACGTGGGGATTCGGCACGCCAAGACCGTGGCATACCACAGCCGGTCGAATGGCCGTGCTGAGGTGGCCGGGCGGCAGATGTTCGAGAAGTTCCGCCAGCTGCACATTGACGAACCGGGCCGGAACTGGTATAACTCGCTGTGGAGAGTGCTCCAAGCGTATCACGACCTTCCGGGACCCACTGGACTGTCGCCCCATCGCATCCTGTTCCTACGGGATCGAGTGTCACGCACTCTCCCGTGGTTGAACCATGGCAAAGTGGCCCGAGATGCGAACGCCATGATGGCTGAGGCGGACGACACGGCGGCCAAGGTGTGCAAGGCACTGCAGGACGAGCATGACAGGAGGGCCAAGTACTTCAAGCAGGGAAAAGTCCAGAAGTATGCTCTCCAAGACACCGTGTGGGTGGAGCGGCACCACAAGGATGTCCTGTCCAGGCATCGGCAGGCATCTTGGTATGTGCCGGGGGTAATCGTGCGGAAGGTTGGGCAGGACGTGTATGCGGTTCGTGTGGCGGATAACAAGATCCTGGACCGCGACCATACCCAGCTTCGTCCTCGAGCACCAGACCCCAGCGGACGTCCCGTCACCTTCGAGTTCACGGCCGGCGATGTGGACTCAGACGATGAGGGTGAGGACGACGACTTCACCGCCGAGAGAATCCTGGCGGACAAGCCGGACCCGGGGACGCCTGGGGGCAGGCTTTATAAAGTCCGTTGGAAGGGATTCGCCGCATCCAGGGACTCGTGGGAGCCTCCGAGCAGCTTTGTGCCGAGGTACACCACGGTCTGGATGGACTACCTGAAGAAAAAGAACATTTCTTTGGATGTCAAGGACGTGTTGGTCCATTTGGTGGCTGCTGTAGCACCGTAATGGATCCCCTTGGCATTTTGTTTGTTTCTGTGCTTGGAGTGACGGGTGAGGGCGTTCATCCGGGGATTTTTCGGCCTTGATTGGCCATATACCCCCTTCACTCGATCTCCACATATATATTTCATTGTGGTATACTTATTTAGGTCGACCGACGACGTTTCTCTATCTTTGATCCCCTTGGTCCATGTTGTAGATCAAGAGGAGACCGGATATGGCGTAGGGCGCTGAGTATCAGTGTCCTCACCCCTCCCTTGGGGAATGGTGGACGCCTACGACGTGTGTGGGGCCTCCATGTGTCCTTGGGACATGGGGGGGGGGGGGTTGGAGCCCATTGGGCTCCTCCCGTCCTCTCTTCAATGACTTCCGAGCGGTAACAACGCTCTGAGAAGGGGGGTGAAGCCGGTTCGGACCCCCGTGGCCATCTTGGGGTCACTTGGGGTGTGTATCTATGTGCCGGCAAGCCGCCATTGGCTGATATCATACTCTCCCATCCACCTGACCTAACCCGATGTGATAGTGTGATAGGTTTGGCCATTCTGGCTATGAGCGGCCACATTCAGTACCGAGGCGCCGCCAGCGGAGATTTATATATCAGAATATCAGGAATCAACAGGGTTTTATTATCATAATGTTTCCGTAATTTTTCAGCCTTTCGTTCTGATGGTCAATGTATCGGCAACCGTCAGTTGGCTCGCGATTTTGCGTTAACTGATTGGTTAACTGTTATTTCCAGATATTTTGGCGGAAACCCCAATGAAGGGTCAGATTTCATCAGTAAAGGGTTCGTTGCTTCCGCAATTTTCTAAATATGCACTCGAAATTTTATTCTGAATTTTTCGCGATGTCGAAATCGGATTTTCGACTTGGACATCGCCGCACTTGATTTGGTCTTCTTCGAGTGGTCATACTCTTTTCCCTATGCCCGAATCAGGTTTCCCTTGTACTTGCCACCCATTTGACTTGAAGATATAAGGGAAACAAAAGTAAATCGTGGGACCACTTTGAAGGGACATATCTACGCGCGAGTGTGAGGAGAGAGAATAAGAAAGGTTGCGTTGCAAGCGCCGTGGTCTCAAGTTAATTTAGGAAGCATCAAACGCCTTTGGTGTGTACACATGCCCGGTGTAGCAAGGGATAATGGTCAAGAGGGTATAAAGTGATATATATCTCTTGGACCGTGCAACCGAATATTTTAATGCGACTTTCGAGTGTACCGCATGAGTGTTGGGGTTGCATAGATACTTTCCTTGGGTTTCTACGCATTTTTAACGTGAAGTTATGTCCATGGAGGGACATGGCATATCATGGTGGGAGCCACTTTTGAGGGTATGTTTTATATGCATGGTATATGTCTTGATATGCTCACGCCCATGTTATATATCTTCGTGTGGCCGAAGAGATGGGGAGCCATACGTGACAAGGGTTTTGCCCATGTCTCAATTGTGGAATTCAAAGCGCTAGACCAAGTCTACCGCGTATGTATTGCTCATGGTATGTTTGGCAAAGAGATCCATGAGTGCACTCCCATTTTCATGGGGCATGTAGATATGGGTGGCGAAGGTATCTCCATGCGCCCGATTGGGGATCCAGGTGGGAGAATTGTTGGTAAATGGTTCCAATCATTTGTGTATTGAATCATGAGCGGATATCATGGGTGAGCACAGAGATATACTATTATGACAACTTTGTATTTGGACATGTTTTCATGTTTTTGACCTCAATTTTTGCTCATTTTTGCGTTTTGTGTGCTTACCTGGTCGGCAAACAGCAAGAAGCCTTTGGAGAGTCGAACCATGGTATGTTGTTCATATGTTGGCATATGCTTTGGAGTTGAACACCACCATATGCCGGATCGCGTACTCCATTTGGCTTGGCGCACAAAGGATTACAAGATTTGGTCTCAAGATCATGGGCTGACTTGGGAAGTGCGTGGCGCCCATATCCGAAGGGGTTTCGAGGGTAAAGTGGGGATGTACATGGGCATTGGCCTTTGGTCTCTATCCTCCATGAATATTAAACTTCGATTCCATGCATGCTCTGAGCCTTCGGATAAGTGGTAACTTCAATTTTGAGCATATATTTGATATATGGCCAATATGGTGTGAATTGGCAGTTTTTTGGCATGTTATAAGTTCAAACTCATGGGGCATATCTCCAAGCCCATTCGACTCCAAGTCCAACCAAGGTTATGTCAGGGTAGGGCATGGTCCTGAGTGCCACTCTAGGCCATGACACGACACCTCCCCTATTGGGCTAGGATTTAGAGGCTTGGGAGTGAACACATTTTTGGGGTTTATGTAATAAGCTAGTCCCTAAGGGGGGCAGAGCAACTAGCTCATTATCTAATCTCCCGGCTAGGGAGGAATCTCCTAGGAGTCCTACCCAATCCCGGGCGTAGCCTAGGGGCTCATGACTAAGCTACACTACCAAAAGACATAAAACTTAAAATAAAATCCCAAATCCCTTAAAATACTAAACCTATACCCAAATCCCTACACACCCAGTGCAAGTGCAAAAGACCATGATCACCATGTTGCCGCTGGCTGCCGGACTTTGCCACCGGCCTTGGTTCCTTGTTTGGCTTAGCGATTGCCAAGCGGCCATGGTGGGGGGGTGGCTCACCAAACCCTCATGTCTAAGAGACAATGAGGATGTGAACACATGCATTTGCACTATTACACTTAACACTACACACACATGCATAACACATACATAACTAACACTAACAATCACAAAATCTGACCTAAACAGAGAACTGTCACCTCGGAACGTCCTGTTAACGCCGTAACATCGGCACATGTCTAAAACCGACAAATCTAAATTAAAATCCTACAAAACTAAACAGAATCGATTTACAGACTAACACAGAACAAGCGACAACGGATAAATCCAGCACATCGCGATTTGCGACGCGCGCACACCAACAGGAAATACACGGAAAATACAACTCTACATCTAAGCACGCAAATATTGAAAATTTATATACTTATGTAAAGGTCGAACAGTCACGCACGCATCTGGACTATTGCTGAAGCCTGAACTGCAATCTGGGCTAAATTGAACGTTCTTATTACACTCCCCTCACAGAATATGAGTTGGGGTGTAAAGGAATGAGGTGAAACACCCCAACGAGTGTTCGATTAACAATCAAAAACAATAAGGTAAGGGCAAGTTAGGACAGATTGAGGTCAGTAATCTCAGCGCTGAAGTGGTCTCCCAACTCAGTACCTCAGAAAACAAATTAGGCTGAACTGAAATTGAGTACCTGGAGAGTACTTCTTGCAAGTGCTGCTGCACATGACAAACTGGCAGCACTACAGTGTACCGAAAAAAAGTAGACACTCAGAAAGTGCAGATGATGCAGACCTGCACTTCTCATGGGGAAGTGCGAAATTGAGCACGGGTGCACCAATGTCATGGAACACAATGTCAGTGCAATCAGGGGATACACACAAAAACACGGATACTCAGCAGAACTTCAGTCACAGAACCATACAGACCTGAGACCTGGTCCTGAGACTCAACACAAAACCTTGCATGAGGTCCATAGACACTCTGAGAGGGTTCTCTCGGGTCAAACTGCCGGTATATCCACAAGAAGCCTCAATAAATACAGGGGGAAGAAGATTGATGTGCCCTGGCAAACTACAATACAACTGCAGGGCCAGACATATCTGGGGTGTGGGGTACCCCTCAACTGCATGTGGTCCGACAGCGTGGAATCTAAGCGAAGGGAAAAGGATCCCCATGCCGATTGTGCCACACCATGCATGGGCACCTTCACTCAGGGATTCAAAAATCAGGAAGACCACATAGACTAGGGGGGATGTACCCTGTAGAAGTCCTACAGTCATTCCCACTGCCACACAATACATACTGTATACTGTACAAGTTAGTTCGGATGGGGGAGATGAATACAGCATACTGACAGCATCCATGGCTGACATGTAGAAAAAATCAGGGGGTAGAATGCAATGCATACAAACAATCATACAAATATCTCCGACTCGATAATATGAAGAGAAATGGAGAAGAGGAGAAGAAGAATCTGCATCTCTCACCTCCTGACATCCTACAGCCAGTTGGGGGGTATTATAAGTATGTATATGCCAAAAGTGTGTCAGTAAAATGGCTGCAGATAATGCGTGAACATGCAGTGCACATATGCAAAGTGGCATGAGAACTGCCATGGTACACCAGCTGTACCAACCTGGAAATACCTCAAAAAGTGTCTTGTCTCACACAAAAATGACTGAAAAACACAACAGTACAGTCCTCGAAACTGAAGTCGAAGGCTTGAATGTGCGTGCTGAAGATAAGTGTAGACGAACGGTACTGTTTGGGGGTCATAGGGGGGTTTTGGCTGTCCAAGGGACAAATGCGGGGGGGTACAAAGAAATTCAATAACTACAGAGATAATTCGTTGATTGTAATAATGTCACTCAACATGCACAGCCCCTCAGCCAATCCAGACTCAGTCCCCTCAGCTGACTCGCACGCCAGGAGCGTGGCAATTGCCCACTCACCCACATTCATCCCCTTCCAAACCCCTTCTCCCTCATCAGGATTGCGGAGCCTAGGGGGGGGGGGATGCTCTTGAATTGGAGAGGGAATGGAAATAGGAGGGTGAGATGGGGGCGCAACCCTCCTGAAAAATTTTGGAAGAAACACTTTCAGGCACACTGGGAATTGAACCCAGGGAATCGTGAACCACACTCCAGTGCTTTAGCTACTGGAGCACTCCCTATCTGAGGTGGCCTGTCCGAAAAACTTTGGAGGGAGGTGTGAAACTTTTAAAAACCCAATTGGGTGGTGTCTACACACACCCCTTACAAAAATTTTTCCTGGGCGCCCCTGCCCAGCCGCTTCACCCTCACGCATCGCGCGCTGACAGACACACACCGAGCGTACAAACACGCGACACACTACACGTACGCACTCTCGGCGGCGCGAGAGAGCACACACAGCACGCGCAGCACCTAAAAACAAACAAGCGCCGGCGTGGAAAAGTGCCGGCGGCAGGGTTCGAACCTGGGCCCTCATACGGGCGCCCAGGCGTCTTACCACTGGAGTGCGCAGTGCCTACCGAAAACTGCGGCAATCGCCGCGATGGTACGCGCGGCATACACTCTACACACACTGCTATGCCTATCCTACACGCGCTACGCACTCACGGATACACGCCGAGTGTACAAGCACGCAATACACAACACAAACGCACACTCGACGACGCGGGCGAACACACACAGCGCGCGTAAAACCCAAAAACAAACTGGCGGCAGCCCCAGAGATTGTCCACTCCGGGATTCGAACCCAGGACTCCACCGCGGGTGCCAGACGCCTTGACCGCTCGGCCATCCTCCCTCCGCTATCTCCGGCGACGACCGCCGAATATTGATTCGGCCGCCGCGCCGAAAAACACAAGGGAGTGTTACCAAAACACAATGTAAAAATTTTCGGGCGGCGCCGCCGCCGCTCGCCGAAGCCGACTACACTCGACTTCACTCGCACGCTCGAACACACGCACACTCGCATGCGAGTACACACACATACTCAACACAAACTCGCTATACAAACTCGACTTTACACTACAAACAACTCAAAACAAGGTATAAACTCAATAACCAATTTACCCATGGTACCAAACACAACTAAACTTAAACGAAACTCGACAACAACAACCGAACTCAACCGAACCTCGCGCTCGAGCACTCAAACAAACACGAGTGCTCTAACGAAAGCGCTCAAGCGCTCGAAAAAAAACAAGAGCGCTTCAAACAACAAAAACCGAACAACAAAGAACTTGAAAACACAAAAACAAAACCGTAACACTACAAAACATAACTCATGAGTTGAAACTTTGATGAAACTTAACAAAATTGAAACAAAGTGGAACAACCCAACAAAACAACAACCAAACACATCAACATAACAAGACTTGAAGCCAAAACAAAACTCGGCTTCAAAATTCAAAACTATAACAATAACAAACTAAAACAAGAACAAAACATGTATGTAACCTAACAATGATAACTCCACAACAAATACAACACTCAAATAACTATGAACAAACTACTCACATCAACAATATGACACAATATGACCAATATTCAAATCCCAAATCTAAAATTCCTAAATTGTAAGATTCAAACTGGTTGCACATAATTCAAAATGCTTGAAGTCGTCCTTGTCCTTGGAGTCGATCAATTGAAATGAATGGAATTTAAATTGATGGATGTATCAATTCAATTTCACCTAAAGGATATTGTCCCTTCCTTCCACCACTAATCAAAAGGGAGAGGAGGACCTGACTCGAAGGAATTATATACAACTTGTAATCCGTATTGTACACCCGAAAAAAATTGAACAACCTACAATTTAATGGCATGAGTAGGCATGCACCGTGCACATACAACATGCTCGGGAACATGCAACATGAATGCATCTTTGAAAGTTAAATGATAGGTTAGATGGGGCGGCAAGACAAAGATTCATTGTGTAACTTCAAAAGTCAATTGGTTGGTTAGTTGGGGAGGCATTTACCAATACCATACCAATACCAAAAATTACCAAGATAACGATTCAATGCAAAGTAAATACAATTGGTTAGAATGAGCATAAATGAAGACGATAAAAATTGAAACACAACTAAATCGAGTCTAAAGCCAACTAAAAAAGAAAATTGAAACTAAAAGTCGAAAATAATCTATAAAATAAACTCCCAACCTACAAAGCCCCTAGAGGGGGGGGGGGGCATGGTCGCGACCTAAACTGCTACCATGTAATAAGCTAGTCCCTAAGGGGGGCAGAGCAACTAGCTCATTATCTAATCTCCCGGCTAGGGAGGAATCTCCTAGGAGTCCTACCCAATCCCGGGCGTAGCCTAGGGGCTCATGACTAAGCTACACTACCAAAAGACATAAAACTTAAAATAAAATCCCAAATCCCTTAAAATACTAAACCTATACCCAAATCTCTACACACGCAGTGCAAGTGCAAAAGACCATGATCACCATGTTGCCGCTGGCTGCCGGACTTTGCCACCGGCCTTGGTTCCTTGCTTGGCTTAGCGATTGCCAAGCGGCCATGGTGGGGGGGTGGCTCACCAAACCCTCATGTCTAAGAGACAATGAGGATGTGAACACATGCATTTGCACTATTACACTTAACACTACACACACATGCATAACACATACATAACTAACACTAACAATCACAAAATCTGACCTAAACAGAAAACTGTCACCTCGGAACGTCCTGTTAACGCCGTAACATCGGCACATGTCTAAAACCGACAAATCTAAATTAAAATCCTACAAAACTAAACGGAATCGATTTACAGACTAACACAGAACAAGCGACAACGGATAAATCCAGCACATCGCGATTTGCGACGCGCGCACACCAACAGGAAATACACGGAAAATACAACTCTACATCTAAGCACGCAAATAATGAAAATTTATATACTTATGTAAAAGTCGAACAGTCACGCACACATCTGGACTATTGCTGAAGCCTGAACTGCAATCTGGGCTAAATTGAACGTTCATATTACAGTTTATGTAATGACCTTTGACATATGGCATTTAACCATCTTATTGGACTGGGTTCAGGGCATCATGTTGGTGAGTCAAGGGAAGGTCTTCAGTCCAGGGAATGAGGGGTCTATGGCTGTGATTGTATAAGTTTCCATCTTTCCCCAACTTTGCTTTATTTGTGTTCATATGCCAATTTCAGGGCTTTCCTTCTTGGTGCAAATCTTGTACATGCCCGCCATCGTGACACGACCGATGTGCTGAACGGAAGCCCGCAGCCTGATTTGGATTGTGAATTGGGTTATTGCTGTATTTGTGGGATCTGGTTGCTGTTCAGGGTTGAAGGAGGATTACATTTTCTATATTTTTGGATTTTGGACCCTAGACTTTGAGGATTTTGAGAAATGCAATCGTTGATCCGGAGTAAATCAGCAGGGGTAACTGGCAGAAGGGGCACAGTGGGGGCCGGTCCTGGTAGGGCCACCGCGGCTTGCGGGCCGGTGGGGGGGGTGGGGGGGGGGGGTCGCGCCGCGGCCTCCCTGCTCCCCCTCCGGGTGGCGGCCCACAGTACCCCATCCTGGCCCCCCTCGTGCCGTCGGCGCACTCCCCTCCGGCGTGCGCGTGCGGTTGGGGTCGCGGAGCCGCCCCGGGGTGGGGGGGGGATGAGGGGCGGACCGCGGACCGCTCCGCCGGGGGCCCCTGCAGACCTGAACCACCCCTCCGCCCTCCCTGAGTGGGCTGTGGTCATGGGAGGGTCATGTGGGGCGCGGCCTCCATACTGTTGTGGTGCGCCGCCGTGCGCCGCCCCCAAGCTTGGATCTCGCGTTGCTCCGGCACGCTGGTGTGGGCTTGCCCTGCGGCCGCAACCCCCGCGGGAGCGGCTGGGGGCGCTGGGGCGCGCGATGTGCAGTTCCAGCCGCATCCCCCCCCCCGTGTCGGGGTCCCTTCCGGGGGAGGGGGGGCGCCCCCTCGGCTCCGGGGGGGCCGAGGGTCGCTCCTGTGGTTCCCAAGCTGGGGGGGGGGAGCGGGGGGGGGGGGAGGGGGGATGGGGGGGCCGCCTTCCCGCCCCACCGCCCCGTCGGGCGTCGGCCTGCCACCTGTTGTCTCCGGCGTGCCCCCCCGGGGTAAACTCGTGCCGTCCAGGTTGCCGGGCGGCCGCGGGCGTCAGGCGCGGCCTAGTCGGCCGCCAACGGGTCAGTGCGGCGGGGGGGGGGGGGAGGGGGGGGAAACCCCCCCGCCCTGGTTGGCGCCCCCGCCTTCCCCGGGCCGGCCTCTGACAGGGCCGCTTCGTTTGCGCCGTCCTGGGCGCCGCCGGTCCGCCGTCGGCCGGCAGCGGGCAGGGCGTGCGGGCGCCTGCCTCGGCCGTGGTGCCCCCGCACCCCGGGTGCAGTGGCCTCTTCAGAGGGGGTGCGGGCCGCCGTTTCTTCGGTCTGACTCCGTCCGCTCTTGGGCCTGAGTGGAAGGGGGGGGGGGAGTGGGGGGGGCCCTCTGGCCCCCTGGCGCCGCCTCCTGACGGCCGAGGGGGGGGCGGCATGGCGGTCCCGGCCCTGGGGGCCAGCCATCGGCTGAGGGGTCGCACCCTTCCCCCACCCCCCTCTACCCAGAGCCGGACCCTTGTGCAGGCCCTCGCTGGGGCCCTTCGTCCCCTCCGCCGTCGTTGCGCGGCGCTGGCCGGCCAGGGGCGGCCGTGAGGGTTAGCGGTCAGCGGTTAGCGGGCTGCTGGGCAGTAGGTTCCCCCCCGCGCTCGTTGTCTCCGCCCTCCCCCCCGCGGGAGGTGGCGCGCGCTCCTTCGACACGCTGTACTGTGGGGGGGGCGTGGGTCGGGGGGCCCAGCCCCCCCCCCCCACTTTCTCGCGTCCGCCGTTGGGGCCGTCACCTGCGCCGCCGCTTGTGTGGGGGCTGGGGCTGTGGCGGCGGCGGGTTGCGCCGGCGGTAGCGCCAGTTGGCGAGGGCGCTGCGCAAGGCCCGGGGGAGCCAGTTGTTGGCGTCTGCATCCGTGATGCGGAGTACCGCCCCCCCTTCCAGGAAGGCCGGCCACGTCGGCTCCCTGTCGGGCCACGCCGCCCGGATCACTGACCTGAGGACCCTCTCGTGGTCCTCCGGGGCTGCCCGTCCCCCCAGGGGTTGCTCCCGGTTTCCTCCGTCCCTCCGGAGGAGCACGGCATCGAAGGGCCGGTTCTTCAACCCCCTGGTGGTCCCCTGGTTGGCCCAGCACAAGCACCCGTACACCTCTCCCACCAGGGGGAGCGCCTCAGTCCCCAGAGGTTCCGGGACCGTGCCCCAGTTCCAGTCCCAGGGCCGGGCCCCCTCTGCCCCTCGCGCCGGCTCCCCCCGCTGCCCCTGTGCCTGCGGCGCCGATGCCGCACCCCGCCCCCCCCCCCCGCCAGGGCCATCCGCGCCGGCTCCGCTCTCGGCGCGGGGGGGGCTGGCTGGTGCTGGGGTCGTGGGGGCTGGGGGGGGACGAGCTCGCCGGCGTCGGGGTCGATGTTGTAGAGCTGGTGGTGATGGTGGTGGTGGTGGTGGGTGTGGTGCGCCGGCATCTGTTGGATGCCGGGGGGGATGCACCTCACCGGCTGCACGTCCGGCTGCGGGGGTGCCCCGCCCCCCGCCCCCCTCCTTTTTGCCCGCCCTCCCCCCCGGGCTCCCATGCCCCGTCCCGTCTGTCCCTTGGGGCCTGTGGCGCCCTTGTCCTTGCCCTTGGGCCCCCTTCGCCCCCCTGCCCGTGCCGTGGGTCCCGCCCCCTGTCCCCCACGCCCTGGCCTGCCCGCTCGCCCATCGTCCCTCGCCCCGCTCCCTGCACCTGGGCGCCCTGCCCGCGCCCCTGCGCGCCCTTCCCGTGCCCTGGTCCCTTCCCGGCTCCCTGCCCTGAGTCGCGCCGTCCACTGCCTGCGCTCCGCCCCCCTCCGCTGCTGCGCCCTTGTTCCCTGGCGCGCGTGCCCTGGCCCGCTCCTTGCGCGCGCTCCTGGGTACTTCCCCTGTCGCCTGCTGCCCCCCGCTCCGCGCTCCCGTGGCTGGCACGCAGCTCTGCCTGCGCGCTGTCCCCTCCTTCCTGGATGCCGCGCCGGGCGTCCCGCTGTCTTTGCAGCTGCGGCAGCTTGACGCCTGGCGGCGAGCGCTCGGGCGCCAGGGGGCGGACGTGCCGCGCCCGCCCCGGGGGGAAGGGCTCGGGGGGGAACGGCTTGGGGGGACTGGTGTGGGTGTGCGTGGGGTTGGCGTGGGCGCGGTACTTCGCGCTCTCCCTGCCCACTGTTGCTGCTGCGGCGGCCGCCGGCGAGGCGCCCGTGGCCCGTGCAGGGTCCTTCCCCCCCTTTCACGGCCTGCTGAGGGCCGCGGCGTGGCCGGCCGAGGCGGTGGCGCGGCTCGCCGGGGCCGCGGTCGCAACCCCTCGCGCGCCCTCTTCGCTCCCCTCTGCGGCTGCGGCAGTCCTCGGCGATGCGTCCGGTTCCTGCGCCGGGGCTACCCCCCGTGTCGGCGGCGTGCCGGGGGCCGCGGTTGGGGCCACGGCGTGGCTCGCTGGGGCTGCGGTCTCCGCTTCCCGCGCGTCTGGGGCCCCCCTCCGGGGCGGGGCGGCAGGGCTTGCTGCTTGGGCTGCGGAGGCGGTCACCTCGGCTGGCTCAGGCTCCTGGGCCGGCGGCGGCAGCCCGACCAGCACCGCCGCCTCTGCCAGCCTCCGCTCCTCGCGCTCCGCGGGGGTCTCCCCCGTCCACTCCGGGGAGACGGGGGAGCGGGAGCAGGACCGGCGGTGGTGGCGATCGTACCGCTGGGGTGAGCCATCGGGGTCTGCCATCACTGTTATCCTGGTAGGCATGCGAGGTGGCAGGTGCGCCCTTCCCACTACCTCCTGGTGCATCAGTGCCGTGCCGTGGGCAGTGCCGTGCGGTGCTCTGCGGGGGGGAGGGGGGGAGGGGGTGGGGGGCCGGCTGTGGCGTCAGCCCCGCACGGGCGGGGGCCGGCGGCCATCCATCGGCATTAGAAGGGGAGGCGGGGGTGCCACGCGGCCCACGCGTTGCGCCACAGCCCCCAGTCTGGGGCGGGGCCCAGGGCCCTGGGCCCCCGAGGGTCGTCGGGTGGTGCCGGGGGGAGCCGCACTAGGTGGACCACCGTAACGGCGGTGACCTCCTGTGTTCGCAGGAAGGTGTGTACCCCGTCCCGCGCCGCAGGCGCCAGGAGGGGGGGGCGGAGTACGGGTGCTGCCCCATAGAGGTGGGTGGGGGTGATCCCCAGGACCCGTTCCGAGTTCGGAGGTCGCGACGACGAGGAGGAGCGGGGGGGTGCCAGGGCACTCTTGCCAGAGGACCTGCCCTCTGTGGTGGGGACCCCTGGTTCTGGAGAGGGGGGGGGACAGGTCTGGATTGGCCCAGCCGTGGGGCGCGTGTGTCGCCGGCGGGAGGGCGGGGCACCAGGTGGGCTCCCTGGGGAACGCCTCGCATGCAATGGCGTACGGGGGGGTCGTCCTGGTGCCGTCGTACACCGGGTTGGTCGGCCGGGGGCGGGCGGGCGCCTCGTCCGCGCCTTCCACGAACACCGTGATTTCGCCCACCTCCAGGTCCTTGTCCGGTGGTTGGAGAAGGTGGAGCACCGCATCCAGCTCGGACACCCCCCCCGGGTATGTGGCCCGCTCCTGGTTCAGGTACGGGGCCGCGTCCCCGGGGAAGCGCGTCCTGAAGGCGTGCAGCAGGGCTGGGGCGCTGCTGCAGAGGGACATGGCGGACCCCGCTCCCGTCAGCTGCAGGGTATCCCCCATGGACAGGGGCCGGCCCGACCGGTTGGACTCGTGCCACTCCATCGAGTGCCCGTAGAGGGCCGCCTCCGGGCTGAGGAGCCCCGGCTGGACGGCGTTCACGATCCGGTGCATCGCCGGGAGCAGTGTAGGGGCCCCTGCTCCGTTCAGGGCGCGGACGGCCGGGAGGGCGTTCTCGTTGAGGAAAGCCGTCACACTGCCCGTCAGGTTACGCGCTGCGGCAGCGTGCGCCTCGTGCGCCTCCGCCACCGCGTCCGCCACCAGGCCCCGGATGGCTGCCTCCTGCGCTTTGCGGCGGGCCCTGGCGTGTTCCGGCTCATCCCCTCGTCGGCGTGGCATGGTACTGCGGGCTCTGCAAAGGGCGGCGGCGGGTGGGGGTCAGGGCGCAAACACGTGGGACAGGTGCGCAACGGATGTGGGGTCCCGCAGGTGCACGTGGAATGCACGGAAGGGCAGCGCCCGCGGGGCCCGCGCGTTCGTGTGAGGGGGCGTGTGCCCCCTCGATGCGCCTGTGCAGGGCCTCCTCCTCTGTGCGCCTGCGCGGGCCTGCGGGAGGCTCGGGCTAGAGGCACGCGGCCACCTGGGCGCACCGCGCGCACCTGTTGGCGCCTGTCGACGCTGCGGAGGACACCCGGTCACATTCCCCGCAGAGCCGGCAGGTGTGTGGGAGTTGGGAGGGAGGCAACCAAGGGTCGAGATGGCGGAGCCAGAGGTCGTCCCACCTCTGCCGGAGGGGTCCCGGATCTCGAGCAGGCGGGCGCGGACGCGGTGCGGGTAGTCCCTGCCGAGCGTCTTCCGCTGGACCTCCCCCCACGTGGCGTCGGGGAGAATCCTGTGGTCGTGGAAGGCGGCGATGAGGTCGTCCCACGCCGGTCGGGGGTGCCCCTGGGGGAGGGTTGCCATGTACACGTGGCGCCCGGTGAGGTGGGGCGTCAGCGCATCCCACTGGCACCCGTTCGCGGCGTCCTGGTGGAGGAGGGCCAGTAGGGTGCCGTCCGCTACTGCCTCCCATCCCACTCGCAGCCCTTCGTATCCGACCAGCTCCTGGCGCAGCGCGGCTGCAATGTCCGTGGGGAGCATGAGGAGCAAGGGCCCCTGGGTGTCGCCGAGCCGGGACAGGGCATCGTCGTATACCGGCCCCCCAGCTTTGAAGTGCGCCACGGCGAGCTGGGCGGCCCCGTCCTCTCGGGGGTTCCACCGGACGGTGGCCGCGGCGTGTCCCCATTTGCGTATCTCCGTAGCCCGGAGTACGTTGGCGGCGTGAAGGACGATGCGTGGGGGGACGGGTGTCCTGACGAGTGAGGACACGTCTCCAGTCCACCCTGTTTGCGGCCCCGGCGCCGCTTGCAGCCATTCCCCAGTCGCAGCGTCCCACGGGTGGTCAGGTCCCGCCCCGCGGATCACGGTGGGTCTCGGCCAGGTGTCCGGCCCCCATCCCTCGAGCGGGATGGCGGCGTATCGTTGTGCAGGGGTCTCCGGGGCGCGCGTGGCGGCGCACCACGGGCTCCACTCGCGCGCCCATTCCTCACCGACTATGCGCGCCTCCCACGCGGTCATGGAGCCGCGCCCGATGATCCACGGCGGGAAGAGGACGTCTTGTAGGTGCTTCGAGAACCCCCCCGGCAGGTCCTGGTACGGGTGGGGGCCCTCTTGTGGCGGCCACTCCAGAGTGCCATTCACGACACGGAGGGCGGCTACGAAGTCCTTGTCAGGGCGCGGGGGAGGGGGAGTGTGGTCGCTCTCCGCCGCAGTGAGCCATCGGTGTGCCCGGGCCGCTTCGCTTAGGGGCTCGCGGAAGAGTTGCTTCAGCCGGTGGAGTGCTTGGTGCTATCTTGGAGGCCTGAGTCATGCCAGTTTTCACATAAAATCATTTGTTTTGTTTATAAAACCATTTGAGTTGCATATTTGATTCCTCATTTGTCTATATGCAGCCCCTCTTTGCTTACAATGCTTTCATTTGGAAGAATACTATCTCAATTCTGACTTTGATCCTGTTTCTGGTGTTCCTTGTTCGTGGACTTTACCTTTTTGCAGTTTTGGGGAAACATCTTTTGAAAGGCACTCAAGGTTTTCAATATCAACAACAAGCAAGGGACAACAGAAACTCTTTCTGGTAGCAGAGTGCAACACCCTCGCCAAGCTAAAGCACAAGAAATCCACAGCGTATTGAGCAATGTCACGTCCATCAGTTACACTGAGCACCAAGACCCTGCCAAACAGGTCCCAGTCAACGGCGGGGCCTGTAGCAGGACTTTCCAGGGCTATGTCCCTGAGCGGAAGAGATGATACAGTCGTTGTGGACACTACTGGCTGGCGCGGAGAGCACCAAGCAAGAGGGGCGGAAGAAAAATATATGACAGAAGCCGCTGAGGCGCCTGTGTTAACCCAGGAACGCCTCAGAAGCCTCGAAGAGAGGGATGGCTTGGCGGCTGCCCTCCTGTCTGTCGTATCTTCCTTACCTCCTTCTGAGGATGCCCCTGATCCTGAAGCCCAGGCCGCGATGGAGAAGGTCGCCACCGCCAAAGTGAAAGCCTGGAGAAAAGCGGAAAAGCAGGAGAAGGAGAAAGAACCGATGAAGGCGTATCCCATGTTCGGCACCACGTGGGGTGAGGGGTTCGAAGCACCTTATGGGGAAATATCCGCCACGACGTCCAACGACTCCTCGGAATGGGAGGTGGACTGGATATCTAGAGAGCCTACCCCGTCGTTGCCTTCGAGACCAAGGCCACCTTCGCCTCGTGGGGTGTGCCCCGAACCCGTGCGCGTGGAAAGAGGTTTACCTTCACGTATGGCTGCCCCTAAACCCCGTCTGGATGAGACCATGGAACTCCTCCCCGGGTTCTGGGGGCTGGGGATGAAGATCCTGATTTGTGTGCACTGTCTGCAGCACTCAAGGCTAAACTGGGGCTGTGTGAACTGAAGAAGCCCCCCTCGACCATGCCCCTGGGTGTTGAACTCCTGACCCGGGGCATGAAAACCTGTAGAGGGATCCGCAGCACCCCCTTGGACACTTGTCCAAGCCCTTTCCATCCTCGTGTGAGGACTGTTCCTGTATGCACTATTCGGGATTCTACTGAGGCTGAGATGGAGGGCTATGGGCTGGCTGCACTGGCGCCACTTGCCACTGTCTACCCCTCACCCCCCTCAGGTGGAAAAGGTGACAGTGGTGTACCAGGTCGGGGAACGAAGGGCATCGCCACAGCGAACCTTCAGATCAAGCTCCCTGAGTTCGATCCTAAAAACTTGCCCGAATGGGCCGAAGAGTTTTCCGAGTTTCTACTCCTCACCGGACAGCAACACGCTGATGTCCGGACCAAGTGCACGCTCATCAAGAAGTCGTGCAAGAAACATTTCCTTCAGAAGCAGGTGAAAACTGCCATCAGGAAGAGCTCCAGTTGGGGAGACTTCCTTAAAAGACTGGAACAAATGTACCCAGTCTCCGAAACGGACCTGAGTGTCCGTACGGAGATAGAGGAACTACCCCCACTTCCTGAGTTCCCCACAGCTGGCCGTATTTCCGAGTGCGTGGCGCAGCTGGAGGAGCTAATGGGGAGGATGAACCCCTCCTCATACGGACCTACAGAGCCTCATCTGTGGCTTGTGGGTAAAATTCCTCCCAGGACTTGGGAGAATTGTAAGGAGACGTCCGAGAGAAAATCCCGGACTCATTCCTACGATGAGTTGGTCGATCTTCTGATCGAACTCGCCATGGAGAGAGAAAACGACTCTCACATGGATAAATACGTGCGCAAACATCTGCAGAGGGAGGCCCCTGCTGAAAAGCCTCAGGGAGGGAGGTCCCCACAACCCAACTCTAACCCTCGGAAGGGTAAGGGAGGGCAACTGAAGCATATGACGGAGACCCCCCCCGCTAAACGCAAGAGGGCCCCCAATCTTTTTTATTGCAAGCCTACGGACGACAAGGGGGGACCATGTCACGCCCCTGACTGCAATGGACGCAGCTCTTGTATGCTCCAGTTGCGTCGGACGCAGAAGACCAAGGATGGTCAGGAGGTCAAACACCAGGACCACTTCCGCTGCACAATCACGTGTGGCTACTGCGGCAAGAGGAGGCACTACGAGGATGAGTGCCACATAAAACGCCGCGAGTCCGAGAAGCTAAAGAAGGCCGAGGAAGAACGGCGTAAGAACGCCGGTAAGGGGGGGGGGGGCAGTACCCCTGGGGGAACTGCCGGTGGAGGTAACCCTGGAGGAGGGCAAGGAAACTCCGCACCCCCCACAGGTGGAAAGCCAGGCCCCACCCCCAAGGATGTGCAGCCTGGGGAGAAGCGAACCGTACCCTCTACCCCCAGCGCCGGTGGCGCTGACAAGGGAAACGAGAACGCCAAGAAGCGCCGCCTCAACTGGCACTCTAAGTGCCTGCAGGCGGCGGGCTTTGAAGTGAAATTCCCTGAAGGGGAATAGGGAGGAGGCTCCGAGGAAGAAGATTTGGTTTTCTGGATCGACGTCAAAATAGGTGATCAGGTTTACAAAGCGGTCTTGGACACGGGCGCCACGCTCTCAATCGTGGCCCGCAGATTGCTAAAACAAGCCAAGATCCGGAAAACCAAAACAGTGGCCATAAGCGTAGGGAACGGTCGGACCATGCATTCCCTGGGGGGGGTTGATGTGACTGTATGTCTAGGCGATAAGGAGGTGACGCAGCACTGCAACGTGCTTGACACCGACGCCTTTGACATTGTCATTGGCACTGATTTTCTGCGCTTCAACCCCCAGGTGAAGTTGCTGTCCTTGCAACGTCCCTACGCCCTTCACTGCGATTTTGGCAGTGGCCTATACTCTGTCCCTCTGGAGCTGTCAGGTCTAAAAGAATCCGGTCTATGTTACGTGAACCGGTCTTACAGAACTGAGAACTATCAGTTCGTGCGGCAAGTGTTGGAAAATGGACTGGCCGCCCTGCAGCTGGATCTGAATGAAATTCAGGTAGAATTGTTCGCGAGTAAAGAGCAGCATCTGATGCAGCTCTACTGGTCACGGAACCTAAACAATGCGTACCGCTTTTACTGAAAATCAATGGGGTTGTGCTACGCAAACCCCCCTTTCTCCCAGCTCGCCAAGGTGATTACCAAAATAGTCCTCGAAGGAGCGAGAGTGGTCCTGTGTACCCCCGACTGGGGTACCATAGGTGAACACGCCTATTGGAGGCGCCTCTTGGACCGTATGATCGTGGGAAGGACTGAACTGCCCAACGGTCCCATCTACCTCCCTGAGGACTCTCAGGAGACCATGCCCGCCCCTGAATGGGGCAGTTTCCTATTCATCGTAGATGGTGCTCTAAACCCCGTGCCCGTGAGTGACCTTGATCAGGTTGTACTCAAGGAGTTGATGGCCGAAAACAAGGGCCTTACCCTCCATGATCTCAAGAAGAGATCTGAGTACTCTTCGGTTACCACTACGAGTGGTGAGTGCCCCGATGAGCCGGAGACACCAGCAGTCTCTACTCCGCTGGCTGATGCTGAAAACCGCCTGAGCGATATCGCCAGTGTAATACCCCCAGTCGACCCGGAGGTTGTGACACTGAAGCATAGCGCTTTCCTAGCGCAGTTGCTCATGGAAGAGGTGGATCTCGGCGAGTCCGCCCCTGGTGGGTCTAATGATCACGCTGTGTTCTCTATGAGGGCCACTGATGGCCCCTCAGGTCAGGTACCTGGCGCTAAACCCTCACCCAATAACATGCCCGTCTCTTGGTATGACGTGCAGGAACTACAGCAGGTCCTGTGGGCTAAGGCTGAAGGTACCGAGCGACGGACCCGCCTGGATGTCCTCAAGAGGACCTGGAAAACCTCTATTTGATCCGAGGAGGATGATGAAGAGATGACTCCCCCCGATCCTGAGACCCCTCTGGTATACTCCCTCCACTATGCCCAGGAACGCCAGGACTGGGAGGATGAGTTGCCCCCCGAAACGGTGGGGCGTATAAAAAAGCAGGATAAAGGAAACACGCGACGAAAATCTTTTCGACCCGAAATAGGTGAATAGTTAACGCCGTAAGCACCGTTACGCTCGTGGGATCCCAACGCCGTCCCTTCGGTTGTCTAACTCGCTATAGGCGCAAAGAAAAACGCGTCGCGAGCACCGCGTAAAACTCGAAAATTTTTCATAGCTCGCCACGACCCCTGACGTCACGCCCTGCCGCCTTTTTCTTCTTCTTCACCATGCACCTCCCTCCCCACCCTCGTGCCCATCACTCCCCTTGCCCTGCAGCTCAGGCGGCGGCCCTGGGGGAACGTGGTCAACCCTTAGCAATGGACACGCTCCACGACGCCACGCACAAGTACAAGGCCGAGAACATCAAGAACGACGGGTAGTACGTAAGACACAGCAGCGTACATGGTCTTGCTGCACGCGAGTGTGTTGGGTCGTGTATAATTTTATTTTATTTTCAAAGACAAAAAAAAAGAAGGAAAAAGTTTTTTTTTCTGGATTTTGCAGCGGTTTTTCAAGTAGGTACAACCACACCCACGCAAGAAACAAACCAAACAAGGCGGCAGGACAGGACAGCACGGCACCACGTGGCAGCACAGCACCACGGGGCACAGCACAGGGGAGCAGGGCACCGAGGGAGAGCGGGCCACACAGCAACACCGCACAGGGCGGAGACGACAGGAAACACACAACACGACACCCCAGGGCGCACACGGCACAAAGCACAACGGCGAACAACACCACGCCGCGACACGCCACAGCAAAACACCCACAGCGCGAGGGGACAAGACAAAACACGGCGCCAAAAGCTACAGGACCCCAAGACGACGGACAGCGCCTCAGGACACAACACAGCGCGCAGCAGCACCAAACGGAGCAAAACAAAACAACACAGCGCACAACAACGCAACGCCAGGCGGCACAACGCGAAGCAACACGGCACAGCACAGCACCCCGGGACACGCCACAGCACGCCACCGAGACACGACACTAGGAGCCACCAGGACCCACCAGGGGACAACAGAGGACAGCCAGGCCCAACGGTGAACACACAAACACAACAGGCAACAGAACAAAACATCAGCCAGCCCCGCGAGGGCAAGAGAGCACCAAACAGAGAGCAAAGACGCAGGCACACCAGCACAGCACCGCACGGGCAGAGCACAGAAACAGCAACGACCCGGAACCAGCCCGGAGCCCAGAACCAACGGGGAACAACAGAAAACCAGCGCCACCAGCAAGGAGAAAAAAAAAAGAAGAAGACAGGGCACCACAGCACAGCACCACAAGGCAGCAGAGCGCAACAGGACACAGCACAGGGGAGCAGGATACCACAGGGAAGACGCCGAGCGACGGCCAGACCAGACACCGGCACCCAACCCGACACACACCACCAAACCCCAACGCCCGGCAACCAGAGCCACCAGCAGACCCCCAACAAAAGGCAGCGACACCAGGAACCAACAAAACCAGCCACCAGAAACAGCACAGACGACGCGCACAGCACAACGAAAGGGCACCAGCACAGCGCAGCCCAGCGCCGCACAGGGCGGAGAGGACAGGGAACACACAGCACGACACCGAACAACACACACAGCAGACGCGCAGCGGCAAGAAACAAACAACGGGTGCAGGCAACGACGCAATGAAACGGCAGAGCACGACAGCACACCACCACACAACAGCACAGCGCAACAGAACACAACACAGGGCAGCCGAACACCAAGACACACCACGCCGAACAACAGGGCGGCGAGCCACGCGGCCAGACAGGGACAGCACCACCGAAGCACGACACCAAGACGCACCAGGAGACAGCAGAGGACAGTCAGGCCCAACAGCGGACACCACGCAACACCAGCCAGCGCCCGGTGAGCAACGACAGGGACAGCACCACCGAGGCACACGTGGGCACACCCGAAGGCCAAAGACACACAACCCCACCCCGCACCGCACAACCGGCAAAAAAAAACCGGAAAAAGGAAAAACAAGAAACAAAGGAAAAAAAAAGGGGGGGGGGGCAGAGGCCCCGGGGGACCGGCAAGCAGGAAACGACAGAGATAACAAGGGGGTGGGGGGCCAAAAAAAAAAAAAAAAAGGGGCGGGGGGGACAAGACGCCAAGGCCCAAGGTTCCCGGGGCCGGAAAACACGCAAAGCAGGACACAACGATGGCGCAACGAGGGGAGGGGAGGGGAGAAGGAAAACAAAAACCCTAACCAACAACAACCACAAACAGGGCAACCCCAACCCGGAGGGCGCCGAACAAGCAAAGAGTGAACCAAGAACGGCCAAAGGAAAGGTGAGGCGCACCAGAACGCGCCCGGGAGGCCGGCCCGCCCGACCCGGCCAAGCAGGGCACACACACGCACACACGCGCGGGACCCGGGCGTGGCATCCTCCGACCCGGAAAGGGGCGGTGTCGGCGTCCACACGAAACAGCCCCGGTGCACCGGCCGAGTCCCCCGTCGCAAGACGGACGGTACGGGAAACCGGACGCGTCAGCGACCGGGTCCACACACGCCAAACCACCGCAGCGCACACAGCCCAAGACCGAAGCCGGAGGGACCCGCCAGGGACAACCCCATCGCGGGGCCCCGAACGGGTACGACGCGGAGCGCGCCCAGCGCTGTTGCCTCGGCAGGGGCCAGCGGCAGGCACATGAGCCCGGTTCTCGTGCGGGCTCCACGTGCCCCGCGCAGCCACCCAGTAAAGCCGGGGGCGACAGCCCCCGGGGTGGGGGAAGGCACCACAGCGACTGGAAAGCCGACCGGCGAGCCGAGAGCGACCGGACCGGACGAGGAGCGGCGCACCAACGCGGGGCCACGAGGCACGCCAGAGAGGCACGCCGCCGGCCACAACCACGGCACGAGGACAGGTGCCAAGCCACAACGGCCACCGGGTGCCGTGAACCCAGGAAGCGCGCAAAACACACGACGAACCGCGGCACAGGACAGGGTGCCAAGGACAGCGGAGCGGGGGGGAGCGGGGGAGGAGCAACGACAAAGGGCGCCCGAAAAAAAAAAGCACCAAAGCTCCACACACACAAACGGCAGCAAAGACAGCAAAGAGAGTAAGAAACATGACGCCCCGGATTGGAGCATCCGGGGCGGAGTGGAGTTCGGCCCGAGCCCCCGGATTGGATCGTCCGGGGGTGAACCCGGTGCCACGGACTGGAGCGTCCGAGGCAACGGAGAGAATACGTCAAAAAGACGCCCCGGATTGGAGCATCCGGGGCGGAGTGGAGCCCGGCCCAAGCCCACGGACTGGATCGTCTGGGGGAGAACCCGGTGCGACGGACTGGAGCATCCCGGGCAACGGAGAGAATACGAAAAAATGACGCCCCGGAATGGGGCAACCGGGGCGGAATGAAGCACGGCACTAGCCCCTGGACTGGATCGTCCGGGGGTGAACCCGGTGCCACGGACTGGAGCGTCCCAGGCAACGGAGAGAATACGTCAATGAGGCGCCCCGGATTGGAGCATCCGGGGCGGAGTGGAGCACAGCCCAAGCCCCCGGACTGGATTGTCCGGGGGAGAACCCGGTGCCACGGACAGGAGCATCCGAGGCAACGGAGAGAATACGTTAAAAAGACGCCCCGGAATGGAGCAACCGGGGCGGAATGAAGCACGGCACTAGCCCCCGGACTGGATTGTCCGGGGGAGAACCCGGTGCCACGGACAGGAGCATCCGAGGCAACAGAGAGAATACGTTAAAAAGACGCCCCGGAATGGAGCAACCGGGGCGGAATGAAGCACGGCACTAGCCCCCGGACTGGATTGTCCGGGGGAGAACCCGGTGCCACGGACTGGAGCATCTGGGGCAACGGAGAGAATACGAAAAAATGACGCCCCGGAATGGGGCAACCGGGGCGGAATGAAGCACGGCACTAGCCCCTGGACTGGATCGTCCGGGGTCGAACCAGGTGCCACGGACAGGAGCATCCGAGGCAACGGAGAGAATACGACAAAAAGGCGCCCCGGATCCGAGCATCCGGGGCGGAGTGGAGCACGGCCCAAGCCCCCGGACTGGATCGTCTGGGGGAGAACCCAGTGCCACGGACTGGAGCATCCGGAGCGACGGAGAGAATACGATAAAAAGACGCCCCGGCTGGGAGCAACCGGGGCGGAATGAAGCACGGCACTAGCCCCTGGACTGGATCGTCCGGGGGTGAACCCGGTGCCACGGACTGGAGCGTCCCAGGCAACGGAGAGAATACGTCAATGAGGCGCCCCGGATTGGAGCATCCGGGGCGGAGTGGAGCACAGCCCAAGCCCCCGGACTGGATTGTCCGGGGGAGAACCCGGTGCCACGGACAGGAGCATCCGAGGCAACGGAGAGAATACGTTAAAAAGACGCCCCGGAATGGAGCAACCGGGGCGGAATGAAGCACGGCACTAGCCCCCGGACTGGATTGTCCGGGGGAGAACCCGGTGCCACGGACAGGAGCATCCGAGGCAACGGAGAGAATACGTTAAAAAGACGCCCCGGAATGGAGCAACCGGGGCGGAATGAAGCACGGCACTAGCCCCCGGACTGGATCGTCCGGGGGAGAACCCGGTGCCACGGACAGGAGCATCCGAGGCAATGGAGAGAATACGTTAAAAAGACGCCCCGGAATGGAGCAACCGGGGCGGAATGAAGCACGGCACTAGCCCCCGGACTGGATCGTCCGGGGGTGAACCAGGTGCCACGGACTGGAGCATCCGAGGCAACGGAGAGAATACGATAAAATGACGCCCCGGATTGGAGCAACCGGGGCGGAATGAAGCACGGCACTGGCCCCTGGACTGGATCGTCCGGAGGTGAACCGGATGCCACAGACTGGAGCGTCTGGGGCAACGGAGAGAATACGACATAAAGACGCCCCGGATTGGGGCATCCGGGGCGGAGTGGAGCTCGGCCCAAGCCCCCGTATTGGATCGTCCGGTGGAGAACCTGGCGCAACGGACAGGAGCATCCGAGGCAACGGAGAGAATACGTTGAAAAGAAGCCCCGGAATGGAACAACGAGGGCGGAATGAAGCACGACACTAGCCCCCGGACTGGATGGTCCGGGGGTGAACACGGTGCCACGGAGGGGAGCGTCCGGGGGAACGGAGAGAATACGACAAAAAGACGCCCCGGAATGGACCAACCGGGGCGGAATGAAGCACGGCACTAGGCCCCGGACTGGATCGTCCGGGGGAGAACCCGGTGCCACGGACAGGAGCATCCGAGGCAATGGAGAGAATACGTTAAAAAGACGCCCCGGAATGGAGCAACCGGGGCGGAATGAAGCACGGCACTAGCCCCCGGACTGGATCGTCCGGGGGAGAACCCTGTGCCACGGACAGGAGCATCCGAGGCAACGGAGAGAATACGTTGAAAAGAAGCCCCGGAATGGAACAACGAGGGCGGAATGAAGCACCACACTAGCCCCCGGACTGGATGGTCCGGGGGAGAACCCGGTGCCACGGACAGGAGCATCCGAGGCAACGGAGAGAATACGTTAAAAAGACGCCCCGGAATGGAGCAACCGGGGCGGAATGAAGCACGGCACTAGCCCCCGGACTGGATTGTCCGGGGGAGAACCCGGTGCCACGGACAGGAGCATCCGAGGCAATGGGGAGAATACGTTAAAAAGACGCCCCAGAATGGAGCAACCGGGGCGGAATGAAGCACGGCACTAGCCCCCGGACTGGATCGTCCGGGGGTGAACCAGGTGCCACGGACTGGAGCATCCGAGGCAACGGAGAGAATACGATAAAAAGACGCCCCGGATTGGAGCAACCGGGGCGGAATGAAGCACGGCACTAGCCCCTGGACTGGATCGTCCGGAGGTGAACCCGATGCCACAGACTGGAGCGTCTGGGGCAACGGAGAGAATACGACATAAAGACGCCCCGGATGGGGGCATCCGGGGCGGAGTGGAGCTCGGCCCAAGCCCCCGTATTGGATCCTCCGGTGGAGAACCTGGCGCAACGGACAGGAGCATCCGAGGCAACGGAGAGAATACGAAAAAATGACGCCCCGGATTGGAGCAACCGGGGCGGAATGAAGCACGGCACTAGCCCCCGGACTGGATCGTCCGGGGGTGAACCAGGTGCCACGGACTGGAGCATCAGAGGCAGCGGACAGAATACCATAAAAAGACGCCCCGGATTGGAGCATCCGGGGCGGAAGGAAGCACGGCACTAGCCCCCAGACTGGATCGTCTGGGGGTGAACCCGGTTCCACGGACTGGAGCGTCCGAGGCAAAGGAGAGAATACGACAAAAAGACGCCCCGGATTGGAGCATCCGGGGCGGAGTGGAGCACAGCCCAAGCCCCCGGACTGGATCGTCCCGGGGAGAACCCGGTGCCACGGACTGGAGCGTCCGAGGCAACAGAGAGAAAACGACAAAAAGACGCCCCGGATTGGAGCACCCGGGGCGGAGTGGAGCACGGCCCAACCTGTGTGCTATGGGAGGCGGCACAGGAGTGAGGGGCGGGGGCGGGAGGGGAGCGACCCGTGCTAGGCGCACAAAACGGTCCCCCGATGGATGAGGATCCAGTCGGCCCGCGCCACAGGGTTGCTGACGGCCTGGTGGGGTATAAACACAGGATGAGGGATGGGAAGGGGCCGCAGAACAGCCCAGAGGATTAGACCGGGGCAGCGGCACAGGGGAAAAGGGCGGGAAGGGTGCGACCCGTGCTAGGTGCACAAAACGGTCTGCAGGTGGATGAGGATCCAGTGGGCCCGCGCCACATGGTTGCTGGCGACCCGGTTGGGTATAAACACGGGAAGATGGGACAAGGGGACGGGGCGGGGAAGGGCTTGTGGCTAGGGCCGCACAACGGCCCGACGGGGTAGGGAGTCCAAGGGACGCTGGGAACGGGCCGGTGCCGGAGTGAGGCAATGGGGAATGGGACATGGGATGGGCAGGGAGGCCGAAAGCGCCAAGCAACAGCCTCGTGGGATTGGGAAACCAGTCGCCATGGAGTGGTGAACCATGGGCCAACGATGGGGAACCTGACCACGGGAAGTCGGGACAATGCCCTGAACTCCGGGACGGCCGTGAGGTGTCCGCAGGGGTGAGGGTTGACCTTGAGATCCCCGGGTCAATGGCCTGAGTACACGTAGGTTCACGCGTGAGCGGGACCAAGGGGAACGCGGAAAGGGTAGCCCCCTGACCTCCAGCTGTGGATGGACGACACCCAAGTGCTTCCGGGAGCCGGGTGAGTACTCCAACCCGTGAGGGACGAGGAGTGGTGGAATGTGGTTGACAGAGAGAAATGCTCCGCTGTCGGCGAGGGCTATCCACAGGAAACCCGCCTGCAGGCGCCCAAAGGCTGTGCTAGGGGGTGAAGGCCGGGGGATCCTTCAAAGGGTGACCAGAAGGAGCTGAAACCGTGAGGGCAGCGACTGAAGGGAGCCTACCGCCGGTCATGCCCCAAGGGAACCTGGTTGAAGTTCTCGGCCGTGAGGTGAGACAGGGGTCGCCAGGGGAACTGATGGTGGAGAGCTCTCCTTCCCGCCAGAGGCGGCCACCATGTAAAACAAACAAGGAGATGTCAGATGAGGCCGCGTGTAATGGAGTAGCCCCTGAAACTTCCATTGTAGTGCCTTGCTCTACGTTAACCAAAAATCAAAAATAGAAAAAAGCTAGGGGCTTGAGATTTCTCTAAAATTTCAAAAAGAAAAATCCCCGAGCAAAGCTAATAAAATTTGCACAAACTCTCACCAAGACGAGGCAAACAGCACACAATACAACACAATTTTGTGTCTGACTTTTCCTCGTGGTCCCGGTTGTGCTTGGTGCGCGGAATGGGCTCGGCGCTTACCTTCACGATTGATATGACTCTCCTTGTAACAAATTGATAATCCACCACTTGAATTGAATTGAGTATTAATTGAAATTCATTTCAAAGAGTCCTGAGATACGAAAGAATCAGACCAAATCAAAGAGTGTCATCGAGGCACTCCATGCATAAAACATGTCGAACACATGGAAAAAGAGATGGAACGAAATTTGATCAAACATCAAACCTATAACTTAACCTCAAGACAAACATTGCATTCACTCGTGAGGTCATGAATGTAATTACACCACGGAGGTCAAAATACATAATGCATATCATGGCATGACACATGATCGAATATCGACTCGCATGATGAAGCATGCACACCTACTTGAGCCACCTCAAGTTGGTCATTAATCTAACATGGCAAATCAATTGCATACTATGTCTATTTATCCATGAAATGTAAATTCAAACAACAACATGGACCAATGTCGTGTAAATCCACAAGAGTTCAACGAAAGAGTATCCAAGACTAACCTTCATTAATTTTCACGGTTCAAAAGCGAAGCATTGAACAATCAACCAACTTCAAGAGAAATATTGGCTCCTTGCAACAAGATGAAAATTCATGCCCAATTGAGAACAATACCATGGTAGGTTGGAAGACTCCCATCAATTGAAAAGATTCAAGGATAATTGAATTCATGGCATTCCAACAACCATTCACAACTCACCACAAGAGTGTGCAAACCCTTCGAAATTGTCACATGGACCAACATACACATACATGATTGTGACAACAATCCATTGGCACCATGAAGGCTTCGCGTGACGAACATGGTAAAGGGAACCTCACAATTCCTAATTTAGGGATGACCTTGAGTAACACCTCGTGATCGAATATGCATTCATTAACCATGGAAACCTTACGAACATTCACGGATTCTAATTTATGGACGGCTTTGTGTAACACCTCATAATTTGAATATACATTCATTTGCTCGAACACTCTTGGTCTCTCAGGGAAGCATGCATGTCTTCGACATTACAACAATACGCGTGGCTTCCGAATTAGACTGGTACATCCTTCAATTCAAAGCGACAATTAATTATGCTCGACCCATATTCAATTCATTCTTGGCGGCGTGACTCAGTCAATGGATAGTAAATCGAACTGACCAGGGAATGCGAAAAAACACCAGATTGGAACAAACAACATATCTGTCGAGACTCAATCATCCAAAATTCTGTCTTCGTCACTGGAGATTGCAACCCGCGACCTGTCCGGTCTCGGCCAACGACTGTCCAATTCTTGCAACTGGATTACTGAATTTCTGAGTCCTGACTGTTGACTGTCACCGATCCAGAGATGTGCAGTTCTATTACACTCCCTTCCTAAGCTACGAAGTCCCTGACTGAGTGGCTGATAACCACACTGATAGAAATGCACAGAACCTGGCATCTCAGGAATTCATTTGGAAACCTCATGTAGAATTCATCTGGAAATCTCATCTGGAAGTCTGCAATCTGTAAAGGAATCGGGCACTGGAAACACAACAGACACTGGGGGAGGGAACAAGCATCATTGCACAGAAGAGGATGGGGTGACAGTTCAGGGGGTTGAGAAAAAACAATGCGACTGGCATCTGGAATGTGACCGGCCCCATATAGCGGGGACGATGCTTCTGCCGATATATTTACCAAGATTCCACCCAAAAAATAGAAAAACAATACATTGGCCTTGACAACAATCTGTCCTTCAGGGTCTACCGGGAAAGCGGTTACCGACCGTGCATGTACACAGTCCGAGACTGATCTCGGGTCCATAATCCCATCAGTTGTCAAAGAAAGGGGGTGGGGGTCATTGGGGGGGTTACGAACCTCAGTAAATACATCCCTGCAGCAATAACTTGAAGACATGGGGGGGGACTTACATCATAACGGCTGCCCATCTATCATATGTTTCCCTATACATCCGTAGACTACGTATACCCCTCAACTCCTTGGCATCTGCCACTGCCAGAGGAACAAAAGGAGTCAGTCTGGCTCGTTCAGCGGCAGCTTGTCTCAAAATACATCTCCATCCCAACTGCTCTTCCTGCAACACATCTGCCCTTCCCTGCATGGTCACTGAACCAGCTGCTTCCATCTCCTCACACACATCTGTATTATGTCTGTAACAAGCATGCGAAGTTGTCTTTGCCTGTAGTGTACGTACCTGACTGAGTGTGAGGTCTATACCATGCTTGGTATTGTATGTGCGCCAGTCCTCATTAATATCATGTAAAAATGAGGTAGCTGGCTGCCACTCCGGTTCCGGGTAGCCGCGGTACTTCACATACCACTCGTATCGTTTATTTTTACCCTTGCCCACTTCCCTGTGGTCCAAAACTTTTTCAAGTATGTATGTGTCAGACTCCACCAGAAAGTCAGAGTCCGAATAGTAGTGCAGGGGTGGGGTCAATTCTTGATCCCGTTCCCCTTTCATTGATATGTATGGTTTGACACGCATGCTATCCAAAACCACCTCATGATCCCGTTCCGTTTTCACTCGGTACTGGTTTCGCCCCATACGCTGCATAATCATTCCAGGCCCCGTCCACACCCTGTGGAGCTTGGAATTCTTAGCCTTATCGTGCCCCCTGTACCACACATATTCCCCTTCCTGGTACACATGGGTGGGGTGGTCAGCTAAAAACTTTTTTGCTTGCGCATCGTGGATGCGCTGTAGCTGTCGCTGTACATACTGCCGATTTGTAATCATGTCGGCAAAAAATTTGACTGCATCCTGAGACCCATGCTCAGGAATAACAGGGGGGCAGTCCCCAAACCCAATTGGGTGGCGACCGAAAAGGAGAAAATGGGGGGAATACCCATGTACCGGACCAGGAATGTCATTTGCAGCCCAGACTGCCAAAGGCAGTAACTGAGCCCAATTCTTTTTCCTGGTCTGCTCCAAAAACTTTCGCAGACTGTCGATGACAACCTGCACTGCACGCTCTGCTCGCCCATTGGAACGAGGGCGGTAAATGGGGCTCTGCTTCATGTCGATGCCCGACAAGGAACAGAGTGTTGTGAAAAATTTCGCAGTGACCAAATGGTCATGATCACTAAAAATTTGCTGCGGCAATCCCATAAAACCAACCACTCTGTCCAAAAACAATTCAGCGAGCTGTTCGGCTGTAATCGTTTTTGAACAGGGCAGAGCGACTACATAACCAGTTAGCCGGCAAACCACGACTAGTACATAATCGTAGGTATTGCCGTTACTTACTACAGGGTCAGAGGACAGATCGCAAAAATCGATGCAGATGCTGCTGAAAGGGAATTCAGGAATGGGGGCTGGCTGGTTAGCCTCCGGCTGAGTGCCACGGCGTGGTTTGCATGACTGGCAAACAGGGCACCTTCGCAGCACATCTGAAATACACTTATCCAGATCTGAACCCTTGCATCGCACTGAATATTTGCGGTCCATCATTTCTCTGGTTTTACGTACACCAGGATGGCTGAATGCATGCGTCGCTCTGACCACCTGGTCTAACAGGCCAGTGGGTACACATATCTTCCCTTGACTCCTCACCTTCCCTTCATGGAAAGTATACTCCTTCCCTTCTATTTCAATAAACTTGTCACTGACCATTTTGTCCCAGTGAGGACTAAAAAATTTGTCCTGTGCGTATTCTGGGGACCAATCCCTGGTCAGTACTGCCACTGCAGGGGGTATCTTGACGGTCTTGATATCCCTGACTCCCATCACCGAATCCTGTTGCACCAGATTGTACATCCCTGGTAAGTGCCAAGACATATGCTGAAATGCATCATACATCTGTGAAACAGTCATGTACCTGCGTGAAGCTGGTTTGGACTGCATCTGACGAATCCGACGTCGTTCTGCTCTGGATAACTTCGCTGTGCTCTGAGTGGAAGCAACAGACGGTTCTGAGGGGGGTGTCTGAAGTGCAACAGTTCCAGGTTCAGGAATAGGGCAAGTATGCATGAAAAATTCGTCCATGGCATAAAATTGACGTCCCTCAGAATCAATGCCACAGATTTCATCTGTCATACCCTCGTGTACAGATGAGACGCTGACCTCCCTGAGCGCCCGTTCAACCCTGGGAGCATCCCAGCCTTCTATCTGTACCCTTTCCACCTTTCGCTCATCCCCAGTGGGTTTGTTGACAGAAAATGTTTGTGATGATCGCAAGGGTTCAAAACTTTCTGGGTATTGCTTGTGCAATAACTGCCTGATTCGGTCCCTCTCTGCCCTCTCTGCAGCTTGCCAACCCTCCAAGTCGCAGTCACTGCCGTGAAAATTGGTATCTTGCGCCTCTCCCGCCGGATATGCCCAACGGGAGAGGGCATCCGCCGCTTCGTTGTCTTTTCCTGGCCGGTACTGAATAAAAAGATTGAACCGGCTCAGGAACTCATGCCAACGCCCACGGCGGCCGAGGGGACCTGAAATTGTGGTCAACTCCTCTTTATACCATTTTACTATGGCACTGTGATCTGTTTGGACCGTAACTTCCTGGCCCCCGATCCAGCTCTGAAATTTGAGCAAACAGGTCACAATGGCATAGGTTTCTTTTTCACGGGGCGTCCAGGCAATTTGCCCCAAATTTTTATGAAAATTTACTCCGTCAGCCCTTTGACCCTGCAATTTCCGGCTGTAAAATGCAACAGGCCTCCAAGATTGTTCATCCTGAGGGTTCTGCTGTTGCTCCAGCACACCTCCCACAGCATAATCGCTGGCATCACAAACAATTCTCCACTTACCGTGTGGGTTGGGAAGCCAGAGACCGTCCCCATCAACAAACTTGACAAGTTTGTCCTTGAGAATTTGAAAATTCTCAACCATCTCTGGCGTCCATTCAATTTTCGCTTCCTTCCCTGTCAATTTCACCCTGCGACGTTTTTTTGGTAATCCTGTGGCATCCCTGGCAACAGGTGCACTGGGATCCTGGGCCTCGTACCTATATTTGCCCTTCAGAGCCTCCATAAGGGGCTGGGCATGCTTGGCAAAATTTTCAATATATATTTGGTACCACCCCACAAGGCCCAAGAACCCTTTGAGACGCTTGGGGGTGGTAATGGTACGATGGTCCCAGTTTGCGACAGCCTCAACCCTGGACGGACAGGGAAAACGGCGTCCATCCTTAAGGATGTGCCCGACATACTTCACTGTCTTGCGGAAAAAATGACATTTCTCCGGTTTGACAGTGAGCATGGCCCGTTCCAACGCCTCAAACAAGGAAAATAGGTCTTCGTAATGTTTTTGAAAATATTTTTCAAGTACCTCAGGTTCCTGTTTCTGACTGACTGTCACTTTCCCTGGCACTAACTCCTCCCTCCCATTTGCCGAAAGAATATCATCTATGTATGGGCGGGAGGAGGGGCATTTCTTGGTGACGTGCTGTACCATTTCCTGGTACGCTGCCGGTCCCACTTTGACCCCCATTGGCAGGACGTTCCACTGAAACACACCAAAAGGAGTGCAAAACGCCGTGAGGTGTTTGCTGTCCTCCTCCAGGTGCATCTGGTGGAAACCATCCTCCAAATCAATCAGAGTGAATAAAAAATTTCCACTCTGATTGGCCAATTGGTCTTCAATGACCGGAATTGGAAAATTTTTTTCCCTTCAGCTGGGAATTAAGCCAGCGATAGTCAATGACTAATCGCCACTTATTACTTCCCGGCTTTGGCACCAAGAAACACCTAGAGACCCATTGGGGGTTTGCCTGTGCCTCCCTTAAAAACCCACGCGACTCAAAATCTTTCAGCTTCTGCTGAAGCATAGTTTCTCTCAATCCCACTGCTCTGATGGGCTTGGCCGCCCTGGGTTCTGCACCCTCAATTAACTCCAGCTTTACAATGGCATGCTCACCCCGCGCCTCTTGAGCAGCTGGGGTTATATGGGAAGCATGCTTGGGGGTAAATACAGTACTCCCAAAGCGCTGCAGGAGTGCATCACGATACTTTTCAGCCCCAGGCCACATTTCGTCAGCCTGGATCACTGATCGTACATTTCTGGTATACTTGGACCTGTCGCCATATGAACTACCCAAAACCTGCACTGAATCTTTAAACAACCCTTCCCGATGGCCATATCCAATTTTGGCCTTTCCCTCAGAGGTGAATCGCTGGGATGTTGAATATTCTGCAGACCCCTTCAGAGGTGGTTCATCTGTGTCACTCTCAGACACCGGTCCAGGTGACGCCTCAGCCATCGAGGCCTCTGACAACTCATCAGTTTCAAGAGACCCCTTTTTGGCAGTAGGTCTGGGTTTCTCATAATCTGCACACCTGATCTTAAGTATTCGTCGCTGCTTCCTGTTCATTTGAGATCGTTGGGATTCGACGTCCTTGACTGCGCACAGGTCCTGAGCAGTAGGGGTATTGGGGATAGGATCAGTGGGGGCGTCCCAATCAGCATCATTGGGGACAGTGTGAGGGATCTTGTATGCATTCTGAACACTCTCAGGGGGGGGTTCTGTCCCATATGCGTCAAACAGTACAATACGATACGGAACTGTGGTACACAATTGCTGCCCGGTCGAATTCATGAAAAGGGGGGACCCCACTTCCACATCGATCCAGTCAATGGCAATTTCCCCAAAAGCCCAAAACCAAGGTTTGGACTTACGCACCGGGAGAAGGGCCAAACCCTTAGCACCTTCACCTATTACTTTAGTGACAGTCTGGTCCCACAAGGACTCAGGCGCATGTACCCATACCGCCTTGTCCGACCATGGCCGGTTCAAGGCTGACCTGGGGTTTGCCCCGTCCATCACAAGACGTTGCAAACCCCTACTATTACCGTACACATCAATGGCAAGCTGAAATTCCTTATTGTCTGGATCAACTCGGGCTGCCCAGGCCGCAAGCCGATCAAAAACCTCTGGTCGAACTGGGTTTACTTCATCCATCTTACGTTTCCTGTACTTCTTGAAACCTGCTTGTGTTTTTATATGCTGGACCCTCCTATCTGAGGATCGTGCTGGGCTCCTCTGAGCCTTACTGTTGGAAAGAGGCCTTGACAAGGGCGTGCACACCCCTGCGGACATATCATCCATGTCCGCCCACAGGTCGAGCTGCTGCAGATCAGCACACTCGGCGACTGGGAGCGTTGCCGGTGACTCCAGGCATTGCCTCCGTTCATAACCCCACCCATCTTGAAACCAATCTGGCGCCCACTGTGGATCGTCCCTTAAACAGTGGTCCTCTGGGGGTTCAGTCACTTCACCTGTGTGTTGTACCTCCGCCATACTGGGGATTTCCTGGCATCCCGTGCCACCTTCCTGAACCAGCTGAATGGCTTTAACTAGTATGGCCTCAGCACGATGTTCAGAAGCGTCCACTCCCAAATGCCTACCGGCACTCAGGGACGACTCCAGACGCCGACAAAGCGTCGGAGAATTCTGTTTTGGTACCGGTGGATAGTCACCAGCCACTGGAGCCCTCGACCCCGTCGATGCTCCAAAACACGTCACTACAACCGGCAGCACAAGAGCCATTACCGGGAGGACAGAAAGCAAGAGCTGCAATTTTTGCAGGTCACCAGGCGACTGCACCGTCAAGCCTGGGGTCTCAGAAGATACAGGATGATTCGTGTTTTGATTGTAACCAGGCTCCCCTGAGCCAGCCACATTCATGGGCAATATGATTCGATGTATGTATAATAGTGTGTGATACACATATGGCAGGAGTTCAATCAGGGGTAAGGATGGGGCAGGGGTAGGGGGGGGGGTATCAGGCACCCTGATGCTTGGCGCCTCCACCAAAGAATCAGGATAGTCAACAAGTGAAATCTCATGTAAACCCGTACTACCAAATCCATTTGTGCCCCTGGTTGATGTGGGTAGGTCCTGGACTACTGTCAGGCACGTAGGAACGTAATATTCAATAATGATCTGAGCGATTCTGTCGCCTTTGAACACAGCATAGGGCGATGAGCCATTATTATAAAGTATGACCTGGATGTTGCCTCGATAATCCCGGTCAATGACTCCACCCTTCACCTGCAAGCTGTGTTTCCACGCTAAGGAGGACCTGTCAGCGATCCTTCCATATGTGCTGGGAGGTCCCATCAATGAGACGTCAGTTGGAACCAATACTTTATCCTGTGGAGGGATTACTATATGCACAGCAGAATACAAATCATATCCTGCCGACTCGGGTGTTCCTTTTGTAGGAATGGTGGCATTTTCAGACAGAATTCTCACGTGCAGTGGCATGAGGCTGGTAGGACCTGCCAGGCAGGGGGGGGGGTACTCAGACTCAGGCTGCTGTAAGAAAGGTTGAGTTTTCAGACCTGGTCTGGACTTTCCCAGATATGGACGGTCCTGCAGGTCAGCCTCACGCAATGCTCGCACTCCCTTCCTAAGGAATTGAGCATCCTCTTGCCTGTCCTCTAAGCAACCCTGAACCAACCTGCTTGCTCTGACATGTACCCGTACCTCAGGTCCGTGATCCATGACAATCATCTGGTTCCCAGGATAATATTGTACAGGATGGTGAAATTGTTCTGAAAAGGAAGGGCGGGGGTAACAACAGTCACACAAATGAGGAACATAATCGAGAAACGCGTTGTCATCACCGGTAACTGTTGAAAAAATTCTGCCACACCCTTGCCTGGTGCACTCGAACTGCCAAAAATATTGCAAGCGAACCCTCTGAAGCTCTGGGGGGGCGTCAAAAGCCTCAGGCAGTTCTGTGAACAAGACTGTCTGCGTTCCATACCTGATCTGCTGTCCATCGCCACTTCTGTCGTCCGCTGTACAATGACCAGCTTGATCGGACAGTCGTTTTGATGACTTCTGTGGTGCTTCTGCAACCACCTGTACGTGGGAAACATGATGTACATTCTCAGAACGCCCATGCTGATAATGGGGCTTATTGCGACGAAGTTTCACACATTCTGCCTGCACATATGCATCATATCCTGGCACGACGGCCAGCCCGTACCGAACCATAAATGGCAAACCCAAAATCAGGCGGGGCCCAATGGCAGCTACCTATACAAAAACATCCACGCATTTGAAAATTTTGAGTTTTCCATTTTTGGTGTAAACCGGCACAGAAACTGTCACTTTCACGCCCTTATCACCACCCTTGAGGCGGGATTTTCCCGCCGTCACCAACACGATTGGGTGTGGGGCATCTTCAAGTGGAATATTTTGAAATAGCTCATATCCACCAATGGCTACGAGCTCACTTCCTGTGTTCGCCAGGGCCAGAGTGACGATGGTTTCCTTGCCCATCGCATCAGGGAATTGTACCCGTGCTTGTACAAGTACTTCCCTCCTCATCTTGGAACCACGTTTGCCCCTGGTACGTGGTTCCCGGTAAATCTCCTCATCAAGGTCGTCCAGTTTGATCACATTCCCGTTGGCAAACTCTGCTCCTTGACCCACATTCAGCACCCGATGCGCTCCCACATGGTATAATTTCCTCCGTGTAGGTAACGGTAGGTCAGGCAATGACATCGGGGCGGTACTACGCCACTTCCGGAACTTATTCAGTTTTCGGTGGTGGCGGCGATGTCGCCTGGCCCCCTACGGGGCTGAGGGGCAGTCTTGGGCCCAGTGGCCCTTTCCGCCACACTTCTTGCATATGTCCTTGGACTGTGGTCTACTTCGAGGTTTGGACCCTGACCGCGATTCTCGGCTCCGGCTGCGACTCTTGGGTCTCCCCCGTTCAGGATAACGATCTTTGCTTCGACTTCGCCCTCGTTCGCGATCCGGTGGTTTCTCATACCCAGGAGTATGCCCTCGCTCACTTCTGCGATCTCCACTGCGTGGTCGACCGTCAGCACTGGACCGCCCTGGGCTCCGACCACGGTCCTGTCCGCTTTTACGGCGATCCGGCTGAAGGCAATCCTTCGAGGTATGGTCTGTGGCATCGCAATTGTAACACCTCAATTTATGAGGACAGTCCTTTTGAGTGTGGTCTTTAGACTTGCAATTGAAGCATCGACCCTCAGATTTGAGCTTGGCCGTAATATGTGACCGGCTTGACAGTACACTGCCATGTGGAGAATTTCTCCTGTCGTCATATCGCGACTGAGATGGCCCGCGGCCTCCGGTTTCTCCTCCACTGCGATCCTTGCTGTCCCTTCTGTGGTATGGGGACCTTGGCGTACCATCTCGATGTTGCCGACGGTCATCGTGTCGATCACGGCTGCCATTTCGACGTTCTCGGCTGCCGTCTCGGCGGCCCTGGCTGCCATCCCGGCGTGAACGGTGCTCATCTCGTCCCCGGGATCGTGATCGTTCTCTGGAAACTGCCCGTACACTGGCCGCTTCATCCGTCAAAAACTCCTCCTCCATCTCAGCATACTCGGCGGAACTTAAGAAAGGCATGACATGCATAAATAGTTCCCAATAATTGAATTCTAGGCCTCCATGATCTGCCTGAACTCGATAAATTTTGTTGTATGCCGCCTTAGTTGCAGCATCCTGTGGGCATTCTTTCACATGTCTGCGAAGCTCCTTGATGAGTCGGTCACGTGCTTGTCTGTGGGTGACGCCTCCCCTCACCAGACTGCCCTCCTCTGACCAGTCATTCATGAAATCTGTCCACGAGAGGGTCGTGAGGGGTTCATTGGGCAACGCACGTCTTCTCCACTTTGCTCCAGGTTTGTGGATGTTTACCATGCGACGTCCAGTGATGTCTTGCCACAGCTCCTCCAGGGATAGACCTTCTCTCCTTCTATTTTTGGCATGGCGGTCACGGACGTCTTCATTTGTCAGCGCCGCCAGAAGGATGTCAGACTGATGTTTTTCATCAAATCGCTCGGCGTAATCGGCCCTCCACTCATTGAATCGTTTGATCCACGCCTCTTGCGTCGCTCGCTCGCAATCCCAAGTGGGCACTTTGGCCATCTTTTTCAGTACTTCATTTACTTGGGGATCAAGCCACGAATTTGTTTGCGTTCCAAACATACCCTGTTCCGTCCGCGGGGCCTCACCAGAATCCTTCAAGTATTTCTGCAACTCATCCATCAATGGCACTGCCCGGACCTCCTTGAACGCTCGCATGTCATCTGGTACACCTGTAGGGCGTACTCTGTACTTCATCTTCATGTTATCGGCGCTCCTGCGTACCATATTAGGCACAAAATGCCCATCCTTCACATATGGCGCCACTTGCAACCACGTCAGTGGATTTTCTTTAGGACACCAATCTGGTGGAGGTTCGTCCGAGCTATTGCCCATGGCACTCGCCACCTCGTATGGGTGTGCATACGGGCGCACCATCTCAGATGCCTCACTTCTCGTGGGCAACGGGGCCGCGTGGTGCATGGGTGGCACCGAGCTCAGTGGCGGCTCTGGATGGTCTAAGACCACAGACGATGTTCCGGGGATGTCGTGCGCTGCTGTATGAGCTGGTGGTGCTGCAGCAGTGGGTGCTGCAGCCCCATGTGAGACCCTGGACACAGTGAAAGCGGCAATCTGGGCTCGCACATCCTGCATTGCCTGTTCCACCTGCGTTTTGTCCGCCTTCTCCTTCTGTAATTCTTCAATGTGACTCAGACGGGACTCCACGTGCGCTTTGTCGACCTTCTCATTTTGTGTGGCTTTGACCCTTCTGATTTTATCTTCCAACGCTCTGAGATCTTCAGAATTTGTGAAGTTGAGGTCCTGAATAGCCTCACCAAGGCGCTCCCGATCAGCCCTGTGATCCTTGTCGGAATCTTGGAGTTGCTGTGTGAGGGTACCTATTTGCGTCTTGAACTCCTCCCTCGTGACTTTCTCATTGTGGATCTTAATGTTCGCTTGGTCAAGGCGATCAATACTCTCCTGCACACTTTCGGAGACGCCCTGTATCGCCCTGGCATGATTCTCATTAGCCTGTGCGACTTCAGATTTGGTGGCCTTCTCGCACTGCATTTTGTTTTGCATATTTTCCACGCGGGCTAAATTCGTACTCAGTGCAGACGAGGCGTCCTCCAAAGACTTGTTTTGTGCAGCGGTCGCACTCGCCAGTTCCATCTTCGTGGCATATACCAGATCCAGCTGCACCCTCAGGGCTGTAGTGTCTACAGTGCCCGGGCTCGGACTCTTTGGGCCCTGTGGGGTGCGTGGGGAGCGATTGTCTGCTCCACTGACCTTGGCTGACTCTGCATAAGCCAGCAACCATGAGTCCATCTCTGTGGCCTTGGTCATTAAACCCTGTGTCTGGGCAACGAGCTGGGTGTGTGATTTCTGCACGTACTGCACCCTTTCCTCAATTTGCCTGCTAGTGTCGCCCACCTGTTTCATTGCGGCCTCCGCCTTAGCGACTGCAGCAGTGTGGACACCCTGAATTTGTATGTGGATCTCCTGGTTGATTCGGGTTTCGTTCTCCATGGCAGCCTTGACCTTCTGTCCAGCAGTGCTCAGTCGGCCCTCGGTTTCACAGACCTTGTTGGCCACAGTGTCAATTGCCTGCTTCACCTCTTGGACAGAGGTCGCCACATCCTTCACACTGATCATGTCCCTCTCCATTTTAGCGGCCATTGTCTCCACTCGTTGTGATTCGAAGGCGATGGTTCGCACCGCTTCTGCCGCCTTGTCTTTCTGGCTTTTCGCCTCCCGTGCGCCCTGGGCAGCATCCTCCGCATGCTGCTTTATGGCCCCTTCAGTGGCTATCACCCTGGCCACCGCCGTGTTGGCACTCTGGGCTGCCTTCACCGCCGTGTTGCTGAATTCCTCGATTCGTCTTGCCATTGTGGCGTCCCCTGAAGGGGTATTGTGTTCTGGATGTGGTGCCCTGACACTCTGGCGCTCTAACTCGTGAATTCGTGCGCCCAGGCTATCCACCTCGTGCGTTGCTGCACCTTTGTGGACGTCCAACGTCTTCTCCAACTTGTCAATCCACTTCTCCGCTCGTTCAACCCGTGACTCAAGAATCTGGTTTTGCGTCCTTGGGATACCTTCGTGAGCCTCTTTTTCTAACGTAGATATCCTGTGCTCCAGCTTACTTTCGTGATGAGCCTCTCTTCGCTGGAGCTCGGCACAGTCTTGGCGACGGGCGGCCTCCTGCTGCTCCATTCGTGCCGCCAAGGTATTGACTTGTACCTCCAACTCGTTCATCCGCTCATCCAATCCACGATGGTCCGCAAGGAGTGCATTCCATTTGGATGTACCTTGTCTGTCTACTTCCTGGACCTGGGTCTGCACCACCTGGATCGCCTTCTCCACCCGGGCTGGCATCTCCACCACACGTGACGCCTCCTTGGTCTCCAAAGTTGTCACTATCCTGGACAACTGGTCCAATTGCCTCACGATGTCACTGACGTCGACGTCTGACCTTCGTTTCGACACCTCTGGTCTGGTCTGCTTGGCCGTCATCTTATGGATGGCTCTCTTGACGATGGTGTCGATGGTGGCGTCCGGTAGGGCCAAGATATCAACTTGGGAACCTTCATCAGGACGATGCCGCTTGCGCTGGATGAATGTAGTAGGCTTTCGTGATGGCGGTGGTGGCATATCGGTTGACGAGGAACGGGACTTGGTGGGCACATAGGTGATCTTCTTGTTTCCCAAGCCAAATGAGGCCCTTTTGGCTGTTTCACCATAGCTGACCCGCCGATTTACAGGGATGTTTGTCCCGTGTGCCGCCTCGTCTATTCCATCTCCAAACGGAGTTTCTGAAATGTGAGTCAATTTGGCTCTCATTTGCCCAGTTTGGGTTTTCAATAATGACCTTTTGGTCTCCGTGTGGATTGGGGTGAGCAATTGCTCGACTTCTTGGTCCCATTCTTCCATTTCGGCTCTATGGATTTCCTGAGCGCTCATGTGTCCCAAAGGGGATCGATTTGTACTGCTACCATGTAATGGAGTAGCCCCTGAAACTTCCATTGTAGTGCCTTGCTCTACGTTAACCAAAAATCAAAAATAGAAAAAAGCTAGGGGCTTGAGATTTCTCTAAAATTTCAAAAAGAAAAATCCCCGAGCAAAGCTAATAAAATTTGCACAAACTCTCACCAAGACGAGGCAAACAGCACACAATACAACACAATTTTGTGTCTGACTTTTCCTCGTGGTCCCGGTTGTGCTTGGTGCGCGGAATGGGCTCGGCGCTTACCTTCACGATTGATATGACTCTCCTTGTAACAAATTGATAATCCACCACTTGAATTGAATTGAGTATTAATTGAAATTCATTTCAAAGAGTCCTGAGATACGAAAGAATCAGACCAAATCAAAGAGTGTCATCGAGGCACTCCATGCATAAAACATGTCGAACACATGGAAAAAGAGATGGAACGAAATTTGATCAAACATCAAACCTATAACTTAACCTCAAGACAAACATTGCATTCACTCGTGAGGTCATGAATGTAATTACACCACGGAGGTCAAAATACATAATGCATATCATGGCATGACACATGATCGAATATCGACTCGCATGATGAAGCATGCACACCTACTTGAGCCACCTCAAGTTGGTCATTAATCTAACATGGCAAATCAATTGCATACTATGTCTATTTATCCATGAAATGTAAATTCAAACAACAACATGGACCAATGTCGTGTAAATCCACAAGAGTTCAACGAAAGAGTATCCAAGACTAACCTTCATTAATTTTCACGGTTCAAAAGCGAAGCATTGAACAATCAACCAACTTCAAGAGAAATATTGGCTCCTTGCAACAAGATGAAAATTCATGCCCAATTGAGAACAATACCATGGTAGGTTGGAAGACTCCCATCAATTGAAAAGATTCAAGGATAATTGAATTCATGGCATTCCAACAACCATTCACAACTCACCACAAGAGTGTGCAAACCCTTCGAAATTGTCACATGGACCAACATACACATACATGATTGTGACAACAATCCATTGGCACCATGAAGGCTTCGCGTGACGAACATGGTAAAGGGAACCTCACAATTCCTAATTTAGGGATGACCTTGAGTAACACCTCGTGATCGAATATGCATTCATTAACCATGGAAACCTTACGAACATTCACGGATTCTAATTTATGGACGGCTTTGTGTAACACCTCATAATTTGAATATACATTCATTTGCTCGAACACTCTTGGTCTCTCAGGGAAGCATGCATGTCTTCGACATTACAACAATACGCGTGGCTTCCGAATTAGACTGGTACATCCTTCAATTCAAAGCGACAATTAATTATGCTCGACCCATATTCAATTCATTCTTGGCGGCGTGACTCAGTCAATGGATAGTAAATCGAACTGACCAGGGAATGCGAAAAAACACCAGATTGGAACAAACAACATATCTGTCGAGACTCAATCATCCAAAATTCTGTCTTCGTCACTGGAGATTGCAACCCGCGACCTGTCCGGTCTCGGCCAACGACTGTCCAATTCTTGCAACTGGATTACTGAATTTCTGAGTCCTGACTGTTGACTGTCACCGATCCAGAGATGTGCAGTTCTATTACACCGCGGACGCGGCCGCCCTTACTTACCTTACTTCCTTACTTACTTGGTCGATCTTCTGATCGAACTCGCCATGGAGAGAGAAAACGACTCTCACATGGATAAATACCTGCGCAAACATCTGCAGGGGGAGGCCCCTGCTGAAAAGCCTCAGGGAGGGAGGTCCCCACAACCCCACTCTAACCCTGGGAAGGGTAAGAGAGGGCAACTGAAGCATTTGACGGAGACCCTGCCCCCGCTAAAGGCAAGGGAGCCCCCAATCTTTTTTATTGCAAGCCTACGGACGACAAGGGGGGACCATGTCACGCCCCTGACTGCGATGGACGCAGCTCTCGTATGCTCCAGTTGCGGCGGACGCAGAAGACCAAGGATGGTCAGGAGGTCACGCACCAGGACCACTTCCGCTGCACTATCACGTGTGGCTACTGCGGCAAGAGGAGGCACTACGAGGATGAGTGCCACATAAAACGCTGCGAGTCCGAGAAGCTAAAGAAGGCCGAGGAAGAACGGCGTAAGAACGCCGGTAAGGGGGGGGAAGGCAGTACCCCTGGGGGAACTGCCGGTGGAGGTAACCCTGGAGGAGGGCAAGGAAACTCCGCACCCCCCACAGGTGGAAAGCCAGGCCCCACCCTGAACGATGTGCAGCCTGGGGAGAAGCGAACCGTACCTTCTACCCCCAGCGCCGGTGGCGCTGACGAGGGAAACGAGAACGCCAAGAAGCGCTGCCTCAACTGGCACTCTAAGTGCCTGCAGGATGCGGGCTTTGAAGTGAAATTCCCTGAAGGGGAATAGGGAGGAGGCTCCGAGGAAGAAGATTTGGTTTTCTGGATCACCGTCAAAATAGGTGATCAGGTTTACAAAGCGGTCTTGGACACGGGTGCCACGCTCTCAATCGTGGCCCGCAGATTGCTAAAACAAGCCAAGATCCGGAAAACCAAAACAGTGGCCATAAGGGTAGGGAATGGTCGGACCATCCATTCCCTGGGGGGGGTTGATGTGACTGTATGTCTAGGCGATAAGGAGGTGACGCAGCACTGCAAAGTGCTTGACACTGACGCTCTTGACATTGTCATTGGCACTGATTTTCTGCGCTTCAACCCCCAGGTGAAGTTGCTGTCCTTGCAACGTCCCTACGCCCTTCACTGCGATTTTGGCAGTGGCCTATACTCTGTCCCTCTGGAGCTGTCAGGTTCAAAAGAATCCGGTCTACGTTACGTGAACCGGTCTTACAGAACTGAGAACTATCAGTTGGTGCGGCAAGTGTTGGGAAATGGACTGGCCGCCCTGCAGCTGGACCTGAATGAAATTCAGGTAGAATTGTTCGCGAGTAAAGAGCAGCATCTGAAGCAGCTCTACTGCTCGCGGAACCTAAACAATAGGTGACGCTTTTACTGAAAATCAATGGGGTTGTGCTACGCAAACCCCCCTTTCTCCCAGCTCGCCAAGGTGATTACCGAAATAGCCCTCGAAAGAGCGAGAGTGGTCCTGTGCACCCCCGACTGGGGTACCACAGGTGAACACGCCTATTGGAGGTGCCTCTTGGACCGTATGACCGTGGGAAGGACTGAACTGCCCAACGGTCCCATCTACGTTCCTGAGGACTCTCAGGAGAACGTGCCCGCCCCTGAATGGGGCAGTTTCCTATCCATCGTAGATGGTGCTCTAAACCCCGTGCCCGTGAGTGACCTTGATCAGGTTGTACTCAAGGAGTAGATGGCCGAAAACAAGGGCCTTACCCTCCATGATCTCAAGAAGAGATCTGAGTACTCTTCGGTTACCACTACGAGTGGTGAGTGCCCCGATGAGCCGGAGACACCAGCAGTCTCTACTCCGCTGGCTGATGCTGAAAACCGCCTGAGCGATATCGCCAGTGTAATACCCCCGGTCGACCCGGAGGTTGTGACACTGAAGCATAGCGCTTTCCTAGCGCAGTTGCTCATGGAAGAGGTGGATCTCGGCAAGTCCGCCCCTGGCGGGTCTAATGATCACGCTGTGTTCTCTATGAGGGCCACTGATGGCCCCTCAGGTCAGGTACCTGGCGCTAAACCCTCACCCAATAACATGCCCGTCTCTTGGTATGACGTGCAGGAACTACAGCAGGTCCTGTGGGCTAAGGCTGAGGGTATCGAGCGACGGACCCGCCTGGACCTCCTCAAGAGGACCTGGAAAACCACTATTTGGTCCGAGGAGGATGATGAAGAGATGACTCCCCCCGATCCTGAGACCCCTCTGGTATACTCCCTCCACTATGCCCAGGAACGCCAGAACTGGGAGGATGAGTTGCCCCCCGAAACAGTGGGGCGTATAAAAAAGCAGGATAAAGGGAAGAGTAACCTCCGCGCTGAGGAGGATTTTTCGAAGAACGTGGAGAGCATGAATCTCGACCCCCGTCTCACTAAGCTCATCCACAAGTATCAGGAGGTTTTTGGAGCGTTGCCCCCACCCTTGTCTTGTAAGAAACTGGTCCAGATGGACCTCAAAGTCAAACCTGAGTTTGAAGGGTCGGTAGTGAGGCGGCGTCCATACCCCACCCCACAAGACCAAATTGACAAGATCGAACGCCAGATCCAAGAGTGTATAGATGCTGGCCTTGTCGAGGAGTATAAGCACGGGGACTACCCCCGCCATTGTAGCCCTTGTTTTCTGGTTGCTAAACCTGGGTCCACTGCTATGCGCTTGGTCGTTGACTATGGGGAGGTCAATAAAAAGACCTAGAACCACTCAGGGAGTATCCCCAACATGGAGAAAACCCTGGAGAGAATAGCTAAGTGTCTTTTTTTTCAAGACCAAGATGGATAAGCGCAGTGGCTTCTGGCAAGTAGACCTAACCCGAGCAGCCCAGGAACTGCTCGCCTTTGTAGCCCCTAAGGGCCGTGTCTTCCGCTGGAAGGTCATGCCCTTTGGTGTCGCGAATGCCCCTGTTCTCTTTCAGGAGCTGATGAACAAAATCCTATATATCCTGAGACGCAGACCCCTTGTGCAGGAACTGGTTTCCCGCGGGGCTGAGATGGAGGCCAACATCGACGACGTGAGCCTGGGTACTAATACCCAAGAGGATCATGTCCTCCTCCTGCAAGAGCTTTTCACCGTCTGTCAGGAAAACCGTCTCCGCATCAAACTCGAGAAGTGTGAGTTTATGCGAGAGGAGATGGAGTACCTAGGGTTTGACGTGGGGTATGGCTGGTGGAAACCAGCCGCGTCTAAGATGCAGTCCCTACAGGACATGCAGATACGTGACGAGCCTAAGAAGGGTCTACAGGATGTGCGGAGTTTTATTGGCGCCTGCAATTTTTACCGACGCCATATCCACAATTTTACGTATTCATCAGCCCCCCTGACTGACCTTATAAAGAAGACCAACCTTTGGCGGTGGACCGACAAGGAGGAGGCCTGTTTCCAGGAGTTGAAGAGGAAAATATCTTCCACCAATTGCCTGGGGGTGGCCCGCCCTAAGGGGGAGAGAATACTCATCACGGATGCGTGTGACGTAGGGGGGGGTGGTACCCTATACCAGTGGCAGGAGCTTAACCCCAATGAGTTGTCACACTGCCAGTTTCACACTTCAGGTCTGAACCGCGATGGAACCCTGAAGCATGACTATCCCGCCAATGAATGGCGTCTGGTGCCTCTGGGGCACTGGAACTGGAAGTGGAATCAAGCACGACCCAACTACAGTACCTACAACCAGGAACTCCTGGCTGGGGCGCTCGTGCTCTCTTCTCAATCCCGTCGTTGAGGTACTAACCCTGTTGTATGGCTCTGTGACCAAGAGCCCGTGAAGACATTTCAGAAGGGCCCGCCTCCTGAAAAAACAAAACTAAAACGATGGTGGACATACCTGAGTCAGTTCAGGTTGACCGTCCATCATATACCAGGTATAAAGAACGACATGGCTGACTACATCTCGCGTAATAACTTTGACGCCCTCCTAGGTGAGAGCTCTGAAGCGTTGGCCAAAGAGGCGTTCCAGCGTATGGATGTCCAGCTTGACCTGTCCATGCGCACTGCTGGTATCCTGGAGGGTTGGAGTCTAACCAACTATCAGTCAGAGTATAAAGAAATACTCCAAACCCTCAGCATTGGTCTCGAACCCCGTGTCATTGACGGGCACCAGTGGTATAAAAACAATCAGTACCTCTTCTACGAGGACCGAATTGTGGTGCCTTAGGCACGACTGGATGGGTGCCTACAGTGGTCCCATCTCAGTTCTGGTCAGACTGGCGCTAATCGCTCAGTGGACTTCTTCCGTGAGTGTTTCTACTCTAGTCTAACCGTGACTGAGCTGAGGTCACGTATGCAGACCATTGTGGATGCTTGTGGCTGTCATGCCAGCAAGCAGAGCGACAGTAGGGATAGGGGCCTCATCTCCAGCTTACCCATACCCTATTGTGCTAACTCTCTTCTCTGCGTGGATTTCATCCACGACCTACCACGCTTCTGCGGCTATGATAGTTGCCTAGTGGTCACCTGTGGCCTATCTCGCTTCACCCGTGTGTTCCCTTGCAATAAGAAAATCACAGGTGAGCAGACTGTGAAACTGTTGGTCGAACAATGGTTCGAACCCTATGGAGCAGCTAAGCAGGTGCACTCTGATGAGGATGTACGCATCCGCAGTGACACGGGGTGGTAAAAACGAGTGCTAAATGTTCTCAACGTGGAGGTAACCACAGGTGTGCCCTATACCCACACGTCCAACCCTCTCTGTGAGAGACAGAACCGTGTGGTGGAGCAACACTTAAGAATCCTGATGAAACAGGAGCGTACCAAGGACTGGGTACGCCTAGTGCCCTGGGCAGTGCTGACCATGAACTCACAGCGGAGCTCCTCTACGGGTTTCACCCCCCACGAAGTGTTCCATGGAGGACGACCTGCATGGTTCTTCAAAACCCCCTTTCCTGAGGACTTCAAGAGCCCTGTGGGAGACTGGCTGGAACACAAGCAGTCCCTGGCTAACCAGGCTGGGACTAACCTGATACACATTCGTGACCGTGAACTGAGCCGACGGAACCGCCTACGGCGACCTGCCAGCTTCAAGGTTGGTGACCTTGTTTTGATTCACCACTCACACCTACCCTCCTGGCCACGTAACTGCCTACAGAAACCTTTTTTTGGACCCTATGGTATCATCAGGATAGATGGATCCAGGATCCATGTCAGGTCCAATCCACGTCTAGGTGGTGAACTGCTGTGTGCACCTAAACAGTTGAGGCACTATGACTCTCCTGACGATTTGTCTTGGGATGAGTGGCGCCTCAGCGACAGTGAGGTCGAGCGTATTGACCTAGAGAACGCTGCCAGTCCAGAGGAGGCAGAGGAACTCGAAGAAATGACTGCCGATGAGATGGCAGTTGATGGTTACTACATGGTTGCAGGTATTGCTCGCCATCAGTATAAACAGGGCTGGAAATTCCTAACCCTGTGGGATGGCTATGGGTTATCTGAGGCGACCTGGGAACCTATGTCAGCCTTCATACAACCAGATGGGAGTATCCACCCTATTTTCCGCTCCTACCTCGTTGAGAACAACGAGGGGCAGCTACTAACCCGTGCTGAGACTATGTCCCAGCGTAAAAAGCGAAACTAATTTCCCTGTGTCAGTCTACTGACTGTGTTCTAACCTCACAGGTGCAGCGAGCACTCTTGTGCAGACGTGCCTTTGTATGGGTGTAAGAGCAGTTGTCACAGTTGCCCCGCATTGCATCGCAGGACAGGACCGTTAGCCCCCCGTGGCAACCACCCCCTGGCCGAAGGCCATTGGTTTTCACAGACTACTGCTTACTGAGCACTGCACTGACCCTGTCTGTGCCCTGCAGACCCATGCCTATGGTTTCCAGCGTGGACCAGGTGGCAGCTTATCAGGTTTGCAGCCACTAAGCGAGTGTATGCCTTGTTGACCATGTGTGCCATGGGACCTGCCCTGATGTTATGACCTTGGGGATCCAACGATGAACGGTGGCTAGCTATACTAATGACCAGGGGGGAATGACAAGCAAGGTGTGTTCACCCTCCTTGGGGACAAGCTTGCCCACAGTTAGGACCGCTAACTGGTCCAGACCCATGGGGTTCTACCCTCCCTAACCTGGTCGCTATACATGTCTGCCTAGGTATGTGTGAGTGTGCTAAGCCTGAGGTCCTAAGAGCAAGTTGCAGAAGTGGTGTCCTAATTATACCCAAGTCTGCACGCTTGCTAAACCTGGAGGGTTGCCTTATTGATGCCACGGGGTATGCCCCGGGTCCCCCCTCCCCTATGCGCCCAATTTCTGTGCTGGCGCAAAACCTTGGGGGATTTACCCAGCGTGCTAATCCAGGTATTGTTTTTCCTACCCACCTGACTACTAAAGGGAGGGGTGGCAAAAAGCTATGAAGGTATGAAAACGCCGTCTTGCTAAGTGGCCAAAACGCTGACCTAACCACTGCCACAGCCCACCCACCCTGCTAAAATTGCAGGAAACGGGTGGGACAGTGACACACGCACTACAGGTCCTACACACCCTACAGTGGCACCATCCTGGTGGGCGAGCGCTACTGCAACTGGCTCAAGCTCCCACGCAGGACTACCACTCCTACACGCACGCTCTACTGGGTGGTGTTGAAGATAAAGTCGTGGATTCTAATGACCCTCCTGTGAGGAAGACAAGAGAACACAGTGCAGCTAAGCAACTGTGGCCTAACAGGGACGTCACAACACGTTTCCCTGCTAGGGCTTGGAGGGGACGGGCGCACAGGTGGCGTGCACAGCGCGGATGTCGATGGAGTCGAAATGCCCTCGCCACTCCTGGCTGAGGGGCAGTCAATTGATTGTGGGATCTGCGCAGCATGTTTTAGCGCTGCTCAAAGGGACTGCACCAATCACCCTGAACCTCTCCCACCTGTACAACAGAGGCCAATGGCTTGGGTTCAAGACTGAGGAACCAAGACACACTCCACGTATTATACGCTTCTTAGTGTGCCCTATAATACACTGTTCCTGAACCCAGTTGCAAGCAAGCAAGCTTAAGGACTTCGCCCGTTCCCTTATGGAACGTGGGGCGAAGCCCTGGGTAACCTGGCAAGGGTTCACACCGCGTGCACAGCGCGTGGCCTACTGTCAAATCCCTTTAATGCATCGTGTGCACGCATGCAGGGAAGGGAGGCGAGACCATAACCACACTGACTCAACCAGGAGGTGAGCTCCTTCTGGGCTTACCTACCTTACTCACCGTGCATCGTGTGAATGCCGAAGTGAAGCCAATGCAAAACAACCCTGTGGCGAGTTATAAACAAGCCTCAGCGTTTTAAGCAACCCTACTTTAAGGCTACGGCTACACAAGAGCAAACACTTTCTTTTCTCACCTGTGAAGAGAGAACAAGGATGAATTGGGGTACAGGGAAAGCGCCACAGCGTGTGAATGCCTCAATTAGGCACATGCATCGCGAGCACAGCGCATATTCTAACCCTATGTGCGTGCTGCGCGCTCCATTGGCATCGCATACCTTTCATTCCTGTTTTGACCTTTGCAGAGCAAGGGAGAGGAGCACCCGAACCCCCAACGAACACAGCGTTGACAACCGTAACGTTTTAACGAAGCAACCAACACGAACGCAATGCATGCTTGTGAGATGACACTGGCATACCTGAGAGGTGGGTTGTCCACCTGCTCTGTGGTGTGGGTTGAGTTTGAATACTTTTCCCTAAAGCTTATAAAGGTTTTGATGCAACTGTGCAAAAATCTCCTTTAGAACTTAAAAAACTACGGCTCATACCTTCTTTTTCAGAAGACGTTTACGCTTGCGCAACCTTGCCTTTCGAAGTCCGCTTCCGTTGCGCTTGTCTGCGACTTTGAGTTTTGGTGTAAAAATGACGATTTTTCGCGTGATTTCGTCAATTTTTAGCAATTTGACTTGTTAAATCTCTACACCTTTTGCTAAACCACAGGATTCACTCCCTGTCCGTCCTCATGTCTATTTTTTTCAGCTCCTGGAGTTTTGTCGGCTCAATCAGGAGTATTGCTCCGCCCTGGCTGTTGGTCAGGACGATTACTGAAATACGTTGTTTATACAGCGATGACCGTCCGCATTTGAGCGTTCGATCATACCCTAGTGGGTAGCAATGCACACTCTAGGGAGGAGGTCATGGGTTCAAACCCCACTGCCCCCAAACTTTTTTTTCCAAACGTTTACGCTCACGCCAGCTACTTTTGAGGAATGCCCCTTCGAAGGGACATCATTCGCGGTACATCGGGCTGTTTCTAAAGGGTACCAGCAGTGTGAACAGCTTCTATGAACTGATGAGGAGGTTTTGTGAACGTTTGCACCATTTTCTGAGGTAATTTCAGGTTAATTTGAGCCTTTTTCCTTGGTCCTACTAGCTTAGCTAACTAGTAGTCCAGTGGGGAGTAAGAAAAAGTCACTACCATGTCTTTCTTGGGGTACTTGATCCAGGCTACAGCCCCCGTTTTGCCTAAGGAAGTGCTGAGACTAACACTTAAACATTTTTGTTTCTCTTTTGAAGCTTTAAGTATACTTTCTCAGCAACTAGGGTTAAAACGCTAGCACCCCCATGAAGCTCACCCCTACCACTCAAAGGAGCGGAGGTATCATCCCTCATGGAGGTTATACCAAATTAGGTAGGCACTTCATGCCTTGGGCCTTGTAGGTTAAGCCTAGTGGTCTCCCAGCTCAGGACCCCTATACTCAAAAGTTTCTACTACTTATTGTGGTTCCAGATTGTAACTAGTTCTGAATTCAGTTGCTTGGCAAAGTCATTTCCTGTGTCTGGCCTAACTCATATGCCCCAGATTCCTAACCAGCTCCATTTCATCCAAAAGAGTGCACATGAAGTGCTTGGTGCTATCTTGGAGGCCTGAGTCATGCCAGTTTTCACATAAAATCATTTGGTTTGTTTATAAAACCAAATGAGTTGCATATTTGATTCCTCATTTGTGTATATGCAGCCCCTCTTTGCTTATAATTCTTTGATTTGGAAGAATACTATCTCCATTCTGACTTTGATCCTGTTTGTGGTGTTCCTTGTTCGTGGACTTTACCTTTTTGCAGTTTTGGGGAAACATCTTTTGAAAAGCAATCAAGGTTTCTAATATCAACAACAAGCAAGGGACAACAGAAACTCCTTCTGAATGAAGTTTCAACTTTTCAATTTCTGGCACATCGCCCCCTTGCTCAACCACAGCGGAATCACCTTCTCCATTTACAACAAGACAAGCCAACGGATTCATGGTATTCTGCCTTCTCGGAGCTCTGAGTCACCAATGACCTTACCGAGTACACCGTTTGGACAATCCCAACTCCAAGGGACATTTATACTTTTGTGTCACTCCTGTATGTGGAATCTTTCAACGTTGAGGCGACAGAGAATTTCAACGCACGCGCTATGCTCTTGCTACACCTCTTCAAGGGTTCGCAACTACAGACACAGCGTCCTCTCGCACAGCAATATCTGGATTATCTCCGACCTCAATGTCTTCAACAAGACTCAAACTCCCCCATCTTCAAAGAGACACCACTACATTTGAACCGAGTCGAGAACTTCTCAAACTCTTTTGCATCATGTTCACAAGGTTTTCGCCTCACAAAGCGCCCTCCCAAGAAATTCTCCGTACCTCAGCACACGCAAAGTGAAAGTAGTTATCTCAGGATTCACTTCAGAATGGGCTGCTCTCCGCACACACTCACGTTGAACCAGCTCACGCCCTTTGTCACTTTACCAGCGCAAACCGGTCACAAGATTCGCCTCATCGATGAGACCCTACTGTTTTCAAATGCAACCCTCAGAATCCTTTTGATCTCGTGGTGTCCCCACTGCAAAGGCCTCTTTGCCAGTACTCTAAAAGTGCCAATGAACATTCCTAATTCCATGTCAGTCTGGATTCCTTTCAGTTGCCGTCTGGACAATTGGGTTCACGTCTGCACTCAACAATGGATGTCTGGGATTTCACAAGCCATTCGCAAGACACGTACCTCACCCCACCCCCTCACAACCATCCTTCCCAAACACCCACACCAACATCCCCCCCTCACCGAACTCGGAAATCAAAAATGTGTTACCCACCCTCCAAACGCCCCCTCTCCCTCTAACATTCCTACCATGAAAACGAAACAACACCTCGCCCAGCCACCACCTCCTCAAGACTCCGTCATATCTAAAACACACCTTAAACTAACACTCACAACATACAAAAACGAAAGGACACAACAAACGCCATCATCACACAACACTTCCAGACATACACTGACATACTCTGCCTCCAAGAAGTCCTGAAAAAGCTCACGGCTCCATCCAACCTAGGTCTCACCACTTTCTACTGTGGTGCCACCACCATTTCAAACAGAACAGGTATCCTCGTCCCATCCTACATCTGTCCATTCGCAAAACTCATCTCCCACACACACTCTGAAGCAACCATCACAGCTACCCAAATCTCTCTCACTGCCTACCCTATTTTCGCACTCCTCTGCCTCTACAAGACATACCACGCCTCTCTCACACATAAAATGGAACGCATTCTCAACTCACTCCTTCACAAATTCCCTCTTCACATCATACTAGGCGACTTCAACTCTCACGCTCAACCTCACCTCGACACTCAAAACATCAAACACATTAAACACTGGCCCTGGCTCCAAATCCAACTCTTTCCCAAAAATATCACTGATGCCTCTCTCATCGACCACTTTCGCAAAGAGAACCCAGACCCAACTCACTTCACACGATACGTGTCGAGTCGTCTACCCAACCAATCGCGCATTTACCTCATCCTCACCTCACATTCCTTTCACACCATTTTTCAACCGTTGAATACTCACATCCACAGGAACAACTTCTCCTCCGATCATCATCCTGTCTCCACATATATCACTCTCGGCACCAACCCAATAAACATACACCATACCTCTAAACCCTCGATCCGCTTCAAATCACTTACCCAAGACCAATGCGAACAATTTTCTGACCTCCTCGCACCCATCAATGCGTGGTGCAAACAACACAGTGACATTCCCCCTGACACTGACCCCGACGCTCTCACCACAACTTTGAACTCCCTCCTCTCCTCCATAACTGAGGCCCACAGAACTGTCGGCCAAAAACAACACTCACACAAGCCCACATCCCTGGAAGAATCGTTTTCCACCGACATCAACTCTATCGACCTAAGTAAACCCATCACAACTCAAACAACACAAAAGCTCCAGAAAAAACTGAACACCTGGCATGACAAGCACAACCAGAAGCGAACCAAATACATGCACCACCGCCTTATTGAGGGGTACGATTTAAAACGAGCCATCAGCAACCTCACCATCCCTCAGAGCCACACGCCCTCAACCTTGAAGGACAACAAGGGCAACATCATCACCCACCCTACCCTCCCATGCCGCACTATGGGAGTAGCCTTTCCTTCCCTTGGGGGACCAAACAACAGATGCGCGCGGTGCTCCCAGGTGGCCGCGTGCCCCTGGCCGGAAAAAAACGCAGGCCCGCGCAGGCGCCCAGAAGAGGAGGCTTTGCGGCGACGCATTGGAAACGCGCAAACCCCCCCACACGGCCATGCGGGCCCCGCGGGTGCCGCCCTCGTGTGGGTCTACGTGCACATGCGGGACCCAACGTCCGTCGCGCACCTGCCGCAGGTGTTCGCGCCCTGAACCCCGCCCGCCGCCGCGCTTTGCAGAACCCGCAGCACCATGCCTCGCCGAAGGGGCCGGGGCACGTCAGGGCGCCCCACCGAGCGCAGCAGGCGACCGTCCGGAGTCTGGTGGCGAACGCAGTGACAGAGGCGCACGAGGCGCACACTGCCGCCCAGCACGACCCGGCGCGCAGCGCGAGGACTTTCCTCGGCGAGGCCGCCCTTCCGAGCATCCGCGCCCTGAGCGGGGCGGGGGCCCCTACGCTACTCCTGGCGATGCACCGGATCGTGAACGTCATCTGGCCGGGGCTCATAGGCCCTCAGGCGGCATTCTACGGTCACCGGATGGAGTGGCGCACGTTCAACCGGTCAGGCCGGCCCCTGTCCATGGGGGACACCCTGCGGCTGACGGGCACAGGGTCCGCCACGTCCCTCAACAGCAGCGCCCCAGCCCTACTACACGCCCTGAGGGCGCGCTGCCCCGGGGACGGGGCCCCGTACCTGAACCAGGCGCGGGCCACGTACCCGAAAGGAGTTTCTGAACTGGATGCGGCACTCCACCTTCTACATCCACCGGACAAGGACTTCGAAATGGGCGAAATCACGGTATTCATGGAAGGCGCGGGCGAGACGCCCACCCGCCCCAACCCAACCAACCCGGTGTACGACGGCACCAAGTCAACCCCCCCGTACGCCGTCGTGTGCGAGGCGTTCTCCAGGGAGCCCACCTGGTGTCCCGCCTCCCCAGCGGCCACGCAGGCGCCCCGCGGCTGGGCCAGCCCGCACCTGTCCCCCCCCCTCTCCAGGACCAGATGTGCCCACCACAGAGGGCAGGTCCTCTGGCAAGAGCGCCTGGGCACCCCCCTGCTCCTCCTCGTCTTCACGACCCGCGGGGACCCAGAGCGGGTCCTGGGGATCACCCCCAACCACCTCTACGGGGCAGCACCCGTGCCCCGCCCCCCCCTCTCGGCGCCCGAGGCGCGGGACGGGGTATACGCCCTCCTGCGAACACAGGAGGTCACCGCTGTTACGGGGGTCCACCTTGTGCGGCTCCCCCCAGCGTCACCCGACGACCCCCGGGGGTCCAGGGCGCTGAGACCCGCCCGAGACTGGGAGCTGTGGCGCAACGTGTTGGCCGCGTGGCTCACCGGCCTCCCGCCCCAGTGCCTATGGATGACCACAGTAAGAGAAAGTGCTTTTCCAATGCTTTAGGGTATACTTTAGTTGTATTAGAGATGCTCTAAGCACACAGGCGTTTCTATCTTAGTATTGGCCCAACCAAAAGTGGTTATAACACATTTTGACCTATGGACCCAAACACTAAATCAGGATATGGAGTGGACCCCTTAATCCCCTATCAATGTGAGGCAATTCATCTTTTCCTGAGTGGACTGAGAACTGACATATTCAGGGCAGAGCTTCTGAATTAATCTTTGTTTTCTCATGAATTCCTAGCTATCCTAGTGGTATGCACCCTAGGGAGCTGGGCACCTCTTTTTGAGAGGTCCTGGGTTCAATTTCCGGTCAGCCTAGCTAAGTAGGAAGATCCCATGTGACATGGCAGTGACCTCATCGCCACATGCCCTGCCACCTCAGCACATATGGGACCCAAAACAAAGAGTGCACATCTCCTGAGATGGCACTATGGAGATTGAGTGACCATGGGGCAGTTTTCCAACTCTTTTTCCAAAACATTTCAGAATCTTTGTGAATATGCAATCCGATGTGCCCTGAGTTGCAGTTTCTGTGAACATTCTTACATCTTTCACTGTTTATACTGCAGCCCTTCATGCTTTGATCCTGATTCTCTTCTACTTGCTTATCTCTGGCTTGGGCTATCCTGGATTGGTTGTATTTCAGCAAACAAAACATTTTCCTCATCAAAAACAAGCAGCAGGAAACCCTACACCAGCAGCAAGCAGCAGGAGAGGCACAACAGACACACAGTGTTGAAATCACTATAAAACTTTCTGGTAGCAAGAGGCAGACTGTCTCTGCGTACCGGCAGCAACCCCGTGCCGTACATCCAGTGCGCCGAGATCAGTCATATATAAGCAGAAGCCTGAACGAAGATGGACACAAAGAAAGAGGACACCAACGTGAAGACAGCGCCTGAGGCACCAGCAATGCCAGCACCTGGTGAACCTGGACCTGGACCTAGCGCTGTACCTTCGGACCCCTTACATGGGCCAGTGGACGTGGCGGAGGATTCGTTGGAAGGACTTCAGTCGGCCTTCCGGGCCCTCTCAGTCGAGGAGGTGGACAGCCAACCTGTGAAGAGAAAGAGAGAGAGAGAGAAGGATGCTGGAGATGAAGCAGACGAAGGAGTAGACCAAGGGCACGACCCGACGAATGATCCTACCTTCGAAGGCGCATCAAGCGCTTCTGGCCTCCACGCATCACCCTCTCCTATAACCACCACACTCTCAAATCCAGACCCAGCCGCTCCAACATCCACACCCATAACCAACCCTCCTATGGCTGAGGGCACAGGCTTTACTGGTATGCCTACCTACCCTGCCTATGGTGTGAACCCACCTACCACTGCGTTTCCTGAGGCAACTACTACCAGTGAGCCGGTGACCTCCAGTTCTGCGCCGCGATGGTATGCGGCTGACTATCACCAGCCTCTACCCGCTACGGGAGCCTATGTGGATGTTCCTGGGTATGCAACCTTGAGTGGGTTGAGGAGAGGACCTGAGTCTCTTGGAGGCAGGCGTAGAGGATCGGGGAGATCCTCCAACAGGTCCCTGACGCGGTCGAAGATCAACGAGGTGCTCCAAGGAGCCACCTCTAAAATTGTTGGCGACCTCACTCAAGAGATTCCAGAGAAACTGGAGCCCCTGATGATACCACCCCAAGCGTCACCTACCACGGTGGGAGTGTCACGCCATCGAGTACAGGCCAACCACCTGGTGGCAGGGCTGACAAACACCCTGGGGAGCCTGAGGAGCCAACCGATGCCGACCCCTGCAGCGATACCCAGAAGCCCTTTTGTACCGAGAATGGCCCAGCCGCTCTACAGCCACGTGACGAATTCTACGAGAGCCGAGCTGAACCGCCTGGGGCTGACAGCCTTGAGGACAATGGTTGACGTGGAGCCCTATGGCTCTAGTGATCTAGGCGGAGACCCCTCCGATGATGAGCCGCCGTCGATAACTTTTGCTTCGCCCTCGGAGGACGACGACCCGGAGGACCCCGAGAACCCGAGTGCGAAGAAGAAGAAGAAGAAGAGGAAGACCGGACACCCTGAGGGACGCAGGTCTCAGGAGGCTAAAACTATTGCCACCTCCAAGATCGTGGTGAAACTGCCTGAGTTCACAGGCAAGGACCTTAGCGAGTTCGCTGAGAATTTAGGCCGGTTTCTCCGATTGACGGGCCAAACCCACGCTAGTGGACGGGTCAAGTGCGATCTGCTCCTGCAGTGCTGCAAGACCAAGTACCTGGAGAAGCAGGTCAGACAGATGGTGACTAATTCCGCCACCTTTGCCGATGTGTTGGTTGCCTTGGAGAGGCAGTACCCGACCTATGAAACCGACCTCTCCATCAGGGCCGAGATCCAGAGCCTGGCCGTGCTGCCGAACAACCCAAAACCTGGCAGGCTCTCTGAGCTGTTGGCTGACCTGGATCACTGGGCTGGACGATTGACGCACGGTTCCTACAGCACCGACGACCTGCTTTTCTGATTGGTGGCTAAGCTCCCCCGAGAGCTGTGGGACGAGTGCCGTTCAATGGCAGAGCGCAAGGCTAGATCCCTCCGCTACGAGGATCTATGTGTACTACTCCTGGAGCTGGCGCTGGGGAAAGAAAGCGACCCGCACCTGAACAACTACCGTCCTGGAGGTGGTGGCTCTGGAGGCCATGGCAAAGGGTACCAAGGATCCAGACCTGGGCAGGGGACTACCCCCAAACACGCCCACGCCCGTATCATGGAAAACGTCAAAGAGCTCTTCTGGTTTGATGCCAGAGACGAGCAGGGCCACCTGCAGCGAGCCCCTGACTGCGAGCAGCGAGACTGCTTCGTAGTCCAAGGGAAGAAGCAGGAGAAGCACACCGGCGCCAAGGCGAAGCTGCCAGATCACTACAGGTGTACCATCACCTGTGCCTTCTGTGGGAAGAGGAAGCACTACGAGGATGAGTGCTACCACAAGCAACGCCTGTCGGCGACGCTGAAGGGGGAAGATCCTGGCAAAGGCTCTGGCAAAGGTGGAGGCAAAGGCAAAGGCAACAACTCCGGCAAGGGCAAGTCGAAAGGACGTGGACAAGGGCAAGACAAGAGTCAAGGTGGACGAGGAGGAGGCGCTAACCGCCAGCCAGACAAGGACAACAAGAACACGGACAAGAACGGAGGCAACCCCAACCGTAATCCAGGGGGGAACTCCGAGCCCTCTGGAGGGCAGTCTGGTCCTACCACACGCTCACAGACGCAGGCCCAGAAAGAACAAGGGGCCAAGCGGGAGCACGAAATTGGTGATGACGGCAACGCTAAGAACAGAAGCCGTTTCCAGAGGATGGCCCGCAAGCTGCGGAACAAGGGGTTCGAGGTGACCTGTCCCGCGGAGTTCTGACGGGGACGCTCCGGTGGCACCCAGGACCTGGTGTTTTGGGTACGTATCCGACTAAGGGGACGTGAATACCTGGGGGTATTGGACTGACCCAGATACAATCCCTGACGCTGCAAGCGCCCTACCTCCTCTACGTGGACCACGGCAGTGGCAGAGAGTCTGTGCCACTGGAGCAGTCGGAACATACCTCGAGTTACCTGAGGCTATCGAAGGAGGAGCCCTCGAACATGATGGCGGCCTCCAAAACTGAGGACTATCAACTATTTGGGGAAGTCCTAGACCAAGGTCTGAAGGAGTTCGGTTACTCTAGACAAAACCTGAGTGTGGAGTTGTTGGCCAGCGACAAGCAGCATGTACTGCACCTTTACTGCAGCAAGGAGAAGAACTGCAGCTACAAATTGTACTGGCCCTCTTTCGGGATGGCCTACGGGAACCCCAGGTTCAGTGAACTGGGGAAGGTCCTGACCAAGGTGGCCTTGGAACGTTGCCGTATGGTCCTGTGTTTCCCCGATTGGGGAGCCCATGGGGGCAACGAGTACTGGCGAAACCTCCTGGACAGGCTGACTATCAGCTCTGTTTGGTTACCTGATGAGGCTATCTACGTGCCTCTGGGGCGTAAGACGCCTATTGGGAAACCCGGAGGGGGGAGTATGCTCAGCATGGTGGACGGAGGTCTTACCTCCATCCCCTGGGAGGATCTGGACCCGACTCTGGTCCAGGCTATACAACGAGAAAGCGATGGACTCGCCTTGGGTGACTTGAAGGATCGACTACGACCTCAAGATGCTATTGAGACTATACCCGGAGGAGATGAGTACGTCGTGACTGACACCAACGCCCCCAAATCTCCCTGCCATGTACCTGTTCCTGATTGAGTCTCGGAGTGTGGACTTTCCGAGCTACCTAGCTCTATCCACTCAGATGACGAAACTGAGCACGACGCCTTCTTCGTGCAGACCTGTGTGGAGGAAGTGGAGAACGCCGAGTACGTCGCCCCACTGAAGCCCCTACTCTCCATGAGGGTGGAAAACCCCGTGGACAAAGAGCTGGACCCTCGATCCAGGCTAAGGGAGTATGTGGACTCCAAGAGGAAGTTGGTGGCGAAAAAGCTATGCTACGCTAAGCCTACCCGCAGCTCATGGCCACTGAAGCAAGGACGTATGGGAGATCTATCCCAATTGAAGGAGGACCTCGAACAGAGGATCAAACACCTGGCAAAGGGAGGTAGATCTCAAGCTCATGAAGAGCGTGTGGGGCGCCCATGTGAGGACCTCTCGGAGGAATGTGTATGTGAGCCCCCTCGAGCGTGCCTATGTTGCCATGGTCCATCGGGGATGGTTGAACAAGACCTACTGTATGCCTACCAAGGGTTGGAGGACACTACCAAGGGCGAAGAGTCGCTGGAGGATCACCTCCGGACGTCTCTTACTCAGGGGGCAAGCAACTTACACTCTGAGGAGGACATGGAGGACAGTATCAAGCTATTGGACCCGCGGGTGCAGAAGCTGATAAGGACCTATCTGGAGGTGTTCGGGGAACTACCCCCACCAGCTTCATGTGACAAGCTGGTACAGATGGACCTCAAGCTGAAACCCGAGTTCGTGGGTCACAAGATCCGGAGGAGACCCTATCCAGCTCCTGGATGGCAGGCCGACGAGATTGAGCGACAGATACAAGAATGTATCGACGCTGGCCTACTCCTGGAGTACAAGGACGGGGACTACCCCCTACACTGCAGCCCCTGTTTCCTGGTGGCTAAACCTGGGTCTACAGCCAAACGGGTGGTAGTGGACTACGGAGAGCTGAACAAGAAAACACTCAACCACTCAGGGTCCATTCCTAATACGGAGTCTATCCTTGAGAAGATAGCCTCCTGTCGCTACAAGACCAAGATGGACAAGAGGAGCGGATTCTGGCAAGTGGACCTGACGCCCAACGCTCAGGAGCTACTAGCCTTCATCACCCCTCAGGGGAGGGTGTTCAAGTGGAAGGTCATGCCATTTGGCGTGGCCAACGCACCAGCACTATTCGGAGAGCTGATGAACAAGATCTTGTCCATCCTACGAAGGAGACCTAAGGTGCAGGAACTGATATCCCGTGGGGCCCAGATGGAACCTCACATCGACGATGTATGCCTCGGGACCAATACCCAGGAGGACCACCTAATCCTCTTGGGTGAGTTCTTTGCGGTCTGCCAGGAGAACCACACACGACTCAAGCTGGAGAAGTGCGAGTTCATGCAGGAGACCATGCAGTATCTGGGGTTTGACGTTGGCTATGGGTGGTGGACCCCAGCGGCCTCTAAGGCAAACCCCTGATGGATGCGAAGGTACGACACGAAGACGCCAAGAAAGGACTTCATGATGTACGCAGTTTTATTGGGGCGTGCAACTTCTATCGCCGCCATATCAAAAAATTCACCTACACCAGCGCCATTCTGACGGACTTGATCAAGAAGAGTACTACTTGGCGCTGGAAGAGCAACAAGCGTTTGACGAGCTCAAGAATAACGTGGCCAACGCTAAGTGCTTGGGGGTGCCCAGGGCACAAGGGGTGATCTTCCTGGTGACCGACGCCAGCAATGTGGGCGGTAGTGAAACGTTGTTCCAATGGCAACACTAGAGAAGGAGAAGTTCTACGTGGCCATTTTTCAATTGGGGCTGGAAGGTCTCAACCAAGATGGAACCCTCAAGCACAGCTACCCTGACGACAAGTGGGTCCTAGTACCTCTGGGTCACTGGAACTGCAAGTGGAACCAGGCCAGGGGGAACTACTCCACCTATGAGCAGGAGTTGCTCGCGGGTATGCTAGTGCTCTCCTCACAAGCACGACTGTTGCGGAGTAACCCTGTGGTCTGGCTGTGCGACCAAGAGCCGGTCCGCAGTTTCCAGAAGGGCCCCTCACCCGAGAAGGCCAAGCTACGGCGCTGGTGGACCTACCTCAGTCAACTACGGCTGACGGTACACCATATCCAGGGAGTGAAGAACGAGTGTGCAGACTACATCAGCCGCAACAACTTCGACGCCCTGATTGGTGCCCGGTCTGAGGCGCTGGCTAAGGAGGCGTTCAGCCGTATGGACGTCCACTTGGACCTCAACTTGACTATGATACGCCCCCTGGATGGACTCCAACAATCAGAGTACCTGAAGGAGTTTGTGGATATCTACAAGCGCCTGGAGAAACGCCTTGAACCCCTCCTGGTCAACCAAGATCAGTGGAAGAGGGACAAGAGCTACCTCTGGCACGAGGACCGCATCCTGGTGCCTAGTGACAGACTCCCAGCGCTGCTGAAGTGGACCCATAAGTCCAGCGGTCATGTGGGTGCTGACCGTACCCTGAGGCTGTTCAAGCAGTGGTTCCACACTACGTGGACTGACGACCAACTGCGGAAAACCCTCCAGCCTATCGTGGACAAGTGCCCGTGCAGGTCCTGCAAACCAGGGAACATCAGGGACAGAGGTCTCTACTGGACCCTGCCCATCCCTCACTGTGCTAACAGTGTTCTATACGTGGACTACACGGAGATGCCGAAGTTCGGGGGCTATGACTTCGTCCTCGTGGTAACCTGTGGGTTGACCAGGTTTACCAGGGTGTTCCCATGTACCAAGCACATTACCGGGGAGGAGACTATCAAGATACTCCTGGAGGAGTGGTTTTGTGTCTATGGGGCGCCCAAGGAGATCAACTCCGATGAGGACGTACGAGTACGCTCAGATACCGGTTGGTACAAGAGGGTCCTGAGATTCCTCAATGTCCAGGTGTCTACGGGGATCCCCTACTGGCACACGAGCAACCCCCTGTGTGAGCGACAGATCCGTGTCCTCAAGGAGAATGTAAGGATATGGTGCAAAACTGAACGCACCAGAGACTGGGTGAGACTACTCCCCGTCATATCCTTGATGATGAACTCCCAAGAGAGTTCGGCTACTGGCTACTCGCCCCATGAGCTATTTCTAGGGCGCCCGGCGTGGTTCCTACATGCCCCCTATCCAGGGCACACCCATTCTTCTGTGGGTGAATGGGTCCAAGAGCAACAAGCGAAGGTGGACAAGGCCAAGGCTATGCTCCAGAGAGTGAGGGAGCGTCAGTGGAACAAGAAGAACAAGCACCGAGTACCGGCCACCTACCAAGAGGGGGACTGGGTGCTGGTGCACCACAGTCGACTACCCGCCTGGCCACGCTTCACCAGCGATGACCCCTACTCCGGGCCGTACAAGATTCTATCAGTGGATGGACACCGTATCACCGTGCGGTGTTCCCTCCGTCTAGGGGGGACCCTGGTGTGCGCTGCTCAACACCTGAAGCGCTACTATGATCCTGAAGACCTCTGTGGGGAGGAGTGGGAGCTGAACGACGAGGAAATCGCCGCCCTGGACCTACAAGGGGCTGGCAGCCCTATGGAAGTTGAAGGGGAACTCCTCGACATGAACGCCGAGGAGATGGCTAAGGAGGGCTTCTACCTGGTGAAGTCTGTCCTACGCCACTGCTATCGCCAGGGTTGGCGCTTCCCCACCCTCTGGGAAGGGTTTGGAGTCGAAGAGGCCACCTCGGAGCCCTTCTCTGCGTTTGTTCTACCTGAGGAACGCCTAAACTCAGTTCTGGTTGACTACTTGTCCCAGAACAACCTTGGTGAGTTGCTGAGGCTCGCTGAGATGCTTGCCTCCAAAACCAAAGCTAAGGACTGAACCTTACCCCTAAGTGAGCTACGTATGTCTGTGTGTGTCTCACTTCTCTCCCGGGCGTGGCTCCCGAATCAACGGGCTTTGCTGATGTCGGAACGAAGGTCCTAGTCAGGTACTGGTACCACTCCTATGGCGCCCAATTTCTGTGCTGGCGCCTATTCTTGAGGGAAGACGGCAAAAGCCCTACCTACTAGAGGGGATGTAACCGCTGCATAGTGGCGGATCTTTCTTGTAATTGCGAAGCCTGTAGCCTTGATGCCCCAGGGGTCGTAATGCCCGACACTGCCCCTGATATCTCCGAACCCAACTGACCCTCTTCGGACCCATATCCAGCCTCTGGGAGCGACATATGCGAAGCACTTGTGAGCCCATCGAACTCCATGGTGGAATATGAATAGTCAGAAAACCCGGTCTACTAAAATGTAGCAGACATAGAATCTCATTGTGCATCCATCGCACATAATGACTCAAAGTGAAATCATTCGAAATAATTTAAATAAATCCGATTGGGAAATCACGAAAGATAAATGCGACTCGACGCGCGCTCACAGGCGACATCTGGCGGCGAACGGAAAACATGAAAACAAGCAAGCAAACAAACAAAATTTACTGCACTAATGTACATCTGAGAATCATTGAAATTCTGATCACATTGATGTATAAATTGAGTGCTGTCACTGCTGCCGTTCTACTCCCCCTCTAGAAACATACGCCACCATGTCAGGCTGGGTCAAGTGAAGTGAAAGAAACGGCAAAAGTGACCAAAAACCGACTAATCTATGAGAAAATGCGAGAAATTGAGCTGAATTGAGCAAAATTGTGCTGAGATCTGTGTTTCGCCATGGCCATCAACTTGAATGAAACACATAGGTACCTTAGGGCACACAGAAACAGCTTCGTTCAAGCTCGAAAACTCGAAAATTGAAAGTCTGAGTGAAGAATGTACACGCATGATCCTGACTCATGATCCATGATGAAATCAGGATCTGACATCCCACTGCCAGAAAACAGAAAACGAGTGTCGCCATGTCGTCGAGCGTCCAAAAAATAGGGTATCCCTTCATGGAGTCCAAGATATATGAAACTGGTCAGTGTCATTTGCAGTCATGAGACCAGATGCCAGATTATGGTACAAAATGTGACTGAATTGAGACCCAAACCAGTGAATCGCACACAGATCGAAGACGACGAAGTCTGCAGCAAGCCAATATAGGTCCAATTCATTGTCCATAGATACTGTGTGTTGTGCTGAACGGAAATCCAGTTCTCATTCATAGCCAATCCAGGTCAAATCCTCATGATGATGATGATTTCCGTGATGGAAACCCAATCATGTAAAAGTAATGATAGGCAAGAAAACCCAGTGAGTGTACACCACACTGTCAGTATCGTCTCCAGGGCTTCATGTTGAATCCAGTACGAGTCACCACGGGTAACTGACTCATTGTAGTCCCAGAATGTATAAGCATCCAATGCTCGGTACCAGGAATTTGCCAAATGTGAGCTGATTCTGAGGGGGATTCCATCACAATCCACAGATGAACAGCGAGTCGACACAAGTAAGAACACCATCGTCGTCACTTGGTCCTTATAAGCCCTTTGCCAGCGGTCGAATGGAAAACAAACCAACAGTCTCAATGTAAGAGCTGATTGAAATAACATTCTCAGCAGATCCGTCAAACAAATGAACTGCATCAGACTTAGTCATGTGCCAGAATCTCTGAAATGAGCACGAACTCGAACGAGTCCTTCCCAAGGCGAGTAGAGGGGCACAGTCGACAGCAAAACACCAGAGTGTCGTCGTGGTTGAGAATAAAGGCCTTTCGGAGCTTCCGATGGGAATCATCTACAATGAACCACATGATTCACATGATGACCATGATGAGCATGATGGGCAGAATGACCAGGATGATCCCAGAATGTCCCATCATCTGTTCATCGAACCACATAGACGATGTGCCAGAACTGTTTCGTATCAATGCCAAGGGTATATGTAGACCGTAAACCCTTTTGAAAGTTTCGGCGATTTAAATTCTGATCAGATCTTGTCTCGAATGGATTCTGCCAAGATTGGAGCTTCTTCTTGTGCTTGTAAGTCTTCCTTGGTGACACAATCCTTGATCAGCGAGAGCTCACGGTCAATCTCAGGGTGCTTCTTCAGGAACTTGATGAAAGTGTCCGTATACCCATGGATAAAGCTTGAAGCTGGCTCCCATTTGTCTTCTTCTGGACCGAATCCTTTCCATCTGCACAGAAAGTACCACTTGTTTCGAGCATTTTTCTTGTAATCAAGGATCTTCTCCAACTCAAAACTGCTGGTGACCATCTTCCTGTCGCTCAGGTACTTTGAAGTCCAATCGAGCGGCTTGAACCTTCCTTTGGGGCAGGGTACTTCGGCCTTCAAACAGTCCCGATGTACTACTTGATGTCTGCCCGGTTCAACTTCAATGTTGAATGTAGTCTCACTTAGTTGACCACTGACTTGGAATGGGCCTTCCCACAAGGGTAACAATTTGTTGTCGTCCTTCAGGGTGTCGTCTGACTTACAAAGCCAAACTTGCTGGCCTTTTTCGAATGTTTCTCCTTGTGTTCTCGACTGATTTCTGAATTTCAACCAATCTGCTTGACTCTCCACTTTGGCTTGGATCCAATTAGACTCTAAATCCTTGATCCTCTCAAACCATTGTGAGGCGTCGTAGCACTGCCTTGGATGATACATCACTGGTCCTGGACCCATCTTCTCACGACCAAAAACAAGCTCATTTGGACTTAATCCAGTGTAGTTCTTGGTCCAATGGTATCTCCTCAAGACACAGTAAATTGTCTCCAACCAATTGTAGTCTTTTTCAGTCGCCAGGAAAGCGCGCTGCGAAACGCGTAAAAACGCGACGAAAAATTTTTCGACGTGAAAGGAGTGAATAGTTGACGCCGTGAGCACCGTAACGCTCGTGGGACCCCAACGCCGTCCTTGCCATCGTCTAACTCGCTATAGGCGCAAAGAAAAACGCGTCGCGAGCAGCGCGTAAACCTCGAAAATTTTTTATAACTCGCCACGACCCCTCACGTCGCGCCCTGCCGCCTTTTTCTACTTATCCTTCATGCACCTCCCTCCCCACCCTCGTGCCCATCACTCCCCTTGCCCTTCAGCTCAGGCGGCGGCCCTGGGGGAACGCGGTTAACCCTTAGCAATGGACACCAACACGCTCCAGGACGCCACGCACAAGAACAAGGCCGAGAACATCAAGAACGACGGGTAGCACGTAAGGCACAGCAGCGAAAATTGGTCTTGCTGCACGCGAGTGTGTTGGGTCGTGTATAATTTTATTTTATTTTCAAAACCCAAAAAAGGAGGAAAAAATAATTTTACGAAATTTTGCAGCGGTTTTTCAAGTAGGTACAACCACACCCACGCAAGAAACAAACCCAGCAAGGCGGCAGGACAGGACACCACGGCACCACGCGACAGGACAGCACCACGGGGCACAGCACAGGGAAGCAGGGCACCGAGGGAGAGCGGGCCACACAGCAACACCGCACAGGGCGGAGGCGACAAGAAACGCACAACACGACACCCCAGGGCGCACACGGCACAAAGCACAACGGCGAACAACACCACGCAGCAACACACCACAGCAAAACACACACAGCGCGGGGGGACAAGACAAAACACGGCGCCAGAAGGCACAGGACCCCAAGACAAAGGACAGCGCCCCAGGAAACAGCACGGCGCGCAGCAGCACCAAACGGAGCAAAACGAAACAACATAGTGCACAACAACGCAACGCCAAGCGGCACAACGCGCAGCAACACGGCGCAGCACAGCACCCAGGGACACACCACAGCACGCCACCGAGACACGACACCAGGAGCCACCAGGACCCACCAGGAGACAACAGAGGACAGCCAGGCCCAACAGCAGACACACAAACACAACAGGCAACAACACAAACCCACCAGCCAGCCCCGCGAGGGCAAGAGAGCACCGAACAGAGAGCAACGGCGCCGGCACACCAGCACAGCACCGCACAGGCAGAGCACAGAAACAGAAACGACCCGGAACCGGCCCGGAGCCCAGAACCAGCGGGGAACAACAGGAAACCAGCGCCACCAGCAGGGAAAAAAAAAAAAAAAGGACAGGGCACCACAGCACAGCACCACACGGCAGCACAGCGCCACAGGACACAGCACAGGGGAACGGGACAACACAGGGAGGACGCCCAGCGACAGCCAGACCAGACAGGGGTATCAGAGCCGACACACACCACCAAACGACAACGCCGGGCAACCAGAGCCACCAGCAGACCCCCAACAAAAGGCAGCGACACCTGGAACCAACAACAGCAGCCACCAGAAACAGCACAGACGACGTGCACAGCACAACGAACGGGCAGGACAGGGAACACACAGCACGACACCCCAGAACACACAGAGCAGACGCGCAGCAGGAAAAAAAGCAGCAGGACAGGAAAAAAAAAGGGGGGGGGGGGGGGGGCGCAGAGGCCAGAGGCAACCGGAAAGCAAGAAACGCCGGAGACAACAGGGAGGGGCAGAGGGCCAAAAGAAAACTAAAAAAGGGGCGGAGGGGGGGGGGGGAGGCAACAGGGCGCCAAGGCCCAGGGCACCCCAGGCCGGAAAACACGCAAAGCAGGAGAAAACGAGGTGCACAGAGGGGGGGGATGGAAGGAAAAAAAAAACAAGGACGGAGCAGGGAAAAGAGGCGAAAAACCCCAATAACAACCACAAACAGGGCAACCCCATCCCGTGGGGGCTGAACAAGCAAAGAGCGAAGCAAGAAAGGCCAAAGGAAAGGTGAGGCGCACCAAAACGCACCCGGGAGGCCGGCCCGCCCGACCCGGCCAAGCTGGGCAGGCACACGCACAGCAGCCCGGCAGCCGGCCCAGAGGGCGGGCAGTCGGGGGTGGGAGAGCGTCCGACCCTGGACGCCCCACACCGGCCCCGGCAGCCCGCCCAGAGGGCGGGCAGTCGCGGGTGGGAGGGCGCCCGACCCCGGACGCCCCAGACCGGCCCCGGCAGCCCGCCCAGAGGGCGGGCAGTCGGGAGTGGGAGAGCGTCCGACGCCGGACGCCCCACACCAGCCCTGGCAGCCCGCCCAGAGGGCGGGCAGTCGGGGGGGGGAGAGCGTCCGACCCCGGACGCTCCACACCGGCCGCGGCAGCCCGCCCAGAGGGCGAACAGTCGGGGAGCGGAGAGCGCCCGACCCCGGACGCCCCACACCGGCCCCAGCAGCCCGCCCAGAGGGCGGGCAGTCGGGGCTGGGAGAGCGTCCCACCCCGGACGCCCCACACCGGCCCCCGCAGCCCGCCCAGAGGGCGAGCAGTCGGGAATGGGAGAGCGTCCGACCCCGGACGCCCCACACCGGCCCCGGCAGCCCGCCCAGAGGGCAAGCAGACGGGGGTGGGAGAGCGCCCGACCCCGGACGCCCCACACCGGCCCCGGCAGCCCGCCCAGAGGGCGGGCACTCTGGGGTGGGAGAGCGCCCGACCCCGGACACCCCACACCGGCCCCGGCAGCCCGCCCAGAGGGCGGGCACGTCGGGCATTAGAGAGCGTCCGACCCCGGAAGCCCCACACCGGCCCCGGCAGCCCGCCCAGAGGGCGGGCAGTCGGGCATGGGAGAGCGTCCGACCCCGGACGCCCCACACCGGCCCCGGCAGCCCGCCCAGAGGGCAAGCAGTCGGGGGTGGGAGAGCGCCCGACCCCGGACGCCCCACACCGGCCCCGGCAGCCCGCCTAGAGGGCGGGCAGTCGGGCATGGGAGAGCGTCCGACCCCGGACGCCCCACACCGGCCCCGGCGGCCCGCCCAGAGGGCAAGCAGTCGGGGTTGGGAGAGCGCCCGACCCCAGACGCCCCACATCGCCCCCGGCAGCCCGCCCAGAGGGCGGGCAGTCGGGCATGGGAGAGCGTCCGACCCCGGACGCCCCACACCGGCCCCGGCAGCCCGCCAAGAGGGCAAGCAGTGGGGGGTGGGAGAGCGCCGGACCCCGGACGCCCCACACCGGCCCCGGCAGCCCGCCAAGAGGGCGGGCAGTCCGGGGTGGGAGCGCGTCCGACCCCGGACGCCCCACACCGGCCCCGGCAGCCCTCCCAAAGGGCGGGCAGTCGGGGTTGGGAGCGCGCCCGACCCTGGACGCCCCACACCGGCACCGGCAGTCGGGGGTGGGAGAGCGTCCGACCCCCGACGCCCCACACTGGCCCCGGCAGCCCGCCCAGAGGGCAGGCAGTCGGGGATCGGAGAGCGTCGGACCCCGGACGCCCCACACCGGCCCCGGCAGCCCGCCCAGAGGACGGGCAGTCGGGGGTGGGAGAGCGTCCGACCCAGGACGCCCCACACCGGCCCCGGCAGCCTGCCCAGAGGGCGGGCAGTCGGGGGTGGCAGAGCTTCCGACCCCGGACGCCCCACACAGGCCCCGGCAGCCCGCCCAGAGGGCGAGCAGTCGGGGTAGGGAGAGCGCCCGACCCCGAACGCCCCACAGCGGCCCCGGCAGCCCGCCCAGAGGGCGGGCAGTCGGGGGTGGGAGAGCGTCCGACCCCGGACGCCCCACACCGGCTCCGGCAGCCCGCCCAGAGGGCAGGCAGTCGGGGGTGGGAGAGCGCCCGACCCCGGACGCCCCACACCGGCCCCCGCAGCCCGCCCAGAGGGCGGGCAGTCAGGAATGGGAGAGCGTCCGACCCGGACGCCCCACACCGGCCCTGGCAGCCCGCCCAGAGGGCGGGCAGTCGGGGTTGGGAGAGCGTCCGACCCCGGACGCCCCACACCGGCCCCGGCAGCCCGCCCAGGGGGCGAGCAGTCGGGGGTGGAAGAGCGCCCGACCCCGGACGCCCCACACCGGCCCCGGCAGCCCGCCCAAAGGGCGGGCAGTCTGGGCTGGGAGAGCGTCCGACCCCGGACGCCCCACATCGGCCCCAGCAGCCCGCCCAGAGGGCGAGCAGTCGGGGGTGGGGAAGCGTCCGACCCCGGACGCCCCACACCGGCCCCGGCAGCACGCCCAGAGGGCGGGCAGTCGGGAGTGGGAGAGCGTCCGACCCCGGACGCCCCACACCGGCCCTGGCAGCCCGCCCAGAGGGCGGGTAGTCGGGGGTGGGAGAGCGTCCGACCCCGGACGCCCCACACCGGCCCCGGCAGCCCGCCCAGAGGGTGAGCAGTCGGGGGTGGAAGAGCGCCCGACCCCGGACGCCCAGCACCGGCCCCGGCAGCCCGCCCAAAGGGCGGGCAGTCGGGGCTGGGAGAGCGTCCGACCCCGGACGCCCCACATCGGCCCCGGCAGCCCGCCCAGAGGGCGGGCAGTCGGGGGTGGGAGAGCGTCCGACCCAGGACGCCCCACACCGGCCCTGGCAGCCCGCCCAGAGGGCGAGCAGTCGGGGGTGGAAGAGCGCCCGACCCTGGACGCCCCACACCGCCCCGGCAACCCGCGCAGAGGGCGGGCAGTCGGGGTTGGGAGAGCGTCCGACCCCGGACGCCCCACACCGGCCCCGGCAGCCCGCCCAGAGGGCGAGCAGTCGGGGGTGGGAGAGTGCCCGACCCCGGACGCCCCACACCGGCCCCGGCAGCCCGCCCAGGGGACGGGCAGTCGGGGGTGGGAGGACGTCCGACCCCGGACGCCGCACACCGGACCCGGCAGCCCGCCCAGAGGGCGGGCAGTGGGGGGTGGGAGAGCGTCCCACCCCGGACGCCCCACACCGGCCCCGGCAGCCCGCCCAGAGGGAGAGCAGTCGGGGGTGGGAGAGCGCCCGACCCCGGACGCCCCACACCGGCCCCGGCAGCCCGCCCAGAGGGCAGGCAGTCGGGGGTGGGAGAGCGTCGGACGCCGGACGCCCGACACCGGCCCCGGCAGCCCGCCCAGAGGGCGGGCAGTCGGGGGTGGGAGAGCGCCCGAGCCCGGACGCCCCACACCGGCCCCGGCAGCCCGCCCAGAGGGCGAGCAGTCGGGGGTGGGAGAGCGTCCGACTCCAAACGCCCCACAACGGCCACGGCAGCCCGCCCAGAGGACGGACAGTTGGGGGTGGGAGAGCGTCCGACCCCGGACGCCCCACACCGGCCCCGGCAGCCCGCCCAGAGGGCGGGCAGTCTTGGGTGGGAGAGCGCTTGACCCCGGACGCCCCACACCGGCCCCGGCAGCCCGCCCAGAGGGCGGGCAGTTGGGGGTGGGAGAGCGCCCGACCCCGGACGCCCCACACCGGCCCCGGCAGCCCGCCCAGAGGGCGGGCAGTTGGGGGTGGGAGAGCGCCCGACCCCTGACGCCCCACACCGGCCCCGGCAGCCGGCCCAGAGGGCGAGCAGTCGGGGATGGGAGAGCGCCTGACCCCGGACGCCCCACACCGGCATCGGCAGCCCGCCCAGAGGGCGGGCACTCGGGGGTGGGAGAGCGTCCGACCCCGGACGCCCCACACCGGCCCCGGCAGCCCGCCCAGAGGGCGGGCACTCGGGGGTGGGAGAGCGTCCGACCCCGGACGCCCCACACCGGCCCCGGCAGCCCGCCCAGAGGTCGGGCAGTCGCGGGTGGGAGAGCATCCAACCCCGGACGCCCCAGACCGGCCCCGGCAGCCCGCCCAGAGGGCGGGTAGTTGGGGCCGGGAGAGCGCCCGGCCCCGGACGCCCCAAGGCACCCCCCCCGGGGACGCCCTACCGCCACCCCCACAACTCCAAGCCAAGTTGCGGGGAACCGGGACCGGACCGCCCCCCCCCAAGCACGCCAGACGGAGCAAGGGACCGGGGCAGGACACGCGGAGGGGCACGGACCACGTGGAACGGCCCTACAAGCGCCCAGTGCCGGAACCCCGCGGGGTGCGCACGCCACACCACCCAGGGGGGGGGGGAGCGGACGCCGCGGGAGCGCGAGCGCACAAACACGAAAGGGGCACGCGGGGACAACCAGAAGGGCAACCGGACCGAGCGCGCGGAACGCACAGACCGCGTGGAATGGCGTACCAGCGAGCCAGGGTAAGGGACACCCGGACGGGACGGCCCGCCACACGCAGCGCGGAACACGCGGGGCGGGAAGGGGGAAAAGAGAGAGACACAACACCAGGTACCGGCCCGAACCCCACGAACCGGCCGCGAGCGCCGCACACACACAGACGGGGCACTGCACCCGCCAAGGCAGTAGTGGCGCACGGCGCCACGCCCCAACCCCTAGGCTAGGCAGCCTCCGCGCCAGCCCAAGGGGGTCCCACTGGCGACAAGCCAGTAGCACGGGCCTGGCGGCGCCGGCGCCCCGGGCGACCACGCATTAGGGGGGCGGCTTAGTGGGTAAGCGCCCGCAGCCACAGCTGCGAATTGATGCACTGACCGGGGAGTGGCGAAAAGGGGAAGCAGGGGAAGGACGGGGCTCCGAGCCCTGTGAACCCGGGGGACTCCGCCACCAGGCAGGAGGTGCGTCTTGGAGGCCCCCCCACTAGGACCCGGTGGGGAGGATATCACCTGGCCCGACCAGGTGGCCCCCGGGGCCGAAAGGCGTCTAGTACCCGCAAAATCAAACCTCAAACCTGAAACCTTTTCAGTCGCCAGGAATTTTCTCAGAATGTTGATAAGAATTCTTCCAGCGCGTTCAGCAGGGAGGGCTCGATGGTACCAGACTCGGGCACGAAGATGATGAGCTCCCAATAGAGCACACCTGTTCTCCCACCAAATCCCAATGAACTCCTTCCCACTGTCCGTCAGAACTTCACTGGGAACATCCCAGTTACTCATCCACTGACTTGCAGTCCACTTGGCAGCCATTTCAGAGGTGGGATGCTTCGTGTTGCAAGGGAGGACCTGGATGTAGCCACTGTGGTGGTCTTGAATTAACAAAACCCCATCGATTGGCTTCCTCGTGTGAGACATTCCTCTTGGATTTGTCCCAACTCGAAGACATCCGCCGTCATCTTATCGAACAACCTCTCAGGAATTGGCAGTCCCTTCAATAATCCTTCTGCCTTTTGATTCTTGGGGATGTTCGTCTGACATTGCTTGCATCTTTTGGCAACTCGCTCACAGGCACTCTTGAGGTCCCGTGTGTACACTCTGTGTCGTAACTCCTGCTCCAGAACACCAGAGTGTCCGTGGGATGTCTCATTCCGATGCCAATGTTTGACATATTGGTCAATTAGACAATCAGGAACACAAATCCGTCCTTGCCAAAATAACTTGTCGCCTTGGATCTTGAAATCAGACGTCTCTTCAGAGTCGTAAGGCTTATCCCCTTTCAACTTGTGGTATACAGACCCAAAGAACCTGTCCTCCTTGTACATCTTTGTCCAATCCACATAGAGGAAGGAAGTTTCCTTGTCCTTTTGTTGTGGAGGGAGCGTGGATTTTGCCTTGGATCTTGTCACTGGAAACAATTTAAGGAGTGGCAGCGAAGACTCAGAGTCAGTGTTAACTCCTTCAGTCTGATCTGCCTTGGTAATCTCCTTGCATCCGACCAATTCAACCTTCATCCGATTCTTAATCGAACATTGGAGACAATGTTTCTTGATCAGTGCTTGTTCCTCCTTATCAAACTCGATCACTTCGGCTTTATCCATTGCTGTCCCATGAAATCTCACTTCAGAGTAAGCCTCTGAGGCTGGGTAGTCCCAGCGACTCAGGGCGTCCGCCACTGTATTGTAGCGCCCTGGAATGTAAGTCACGTGGAGGTCAAATCTGCTGAGAGTTTCATGCCAACGGCGTCTCCTCCCAGCTGGTCCACCAGGGGTATCCACATGTTCTGTCCTCCAGCTCTCCAGTGACTTGTGGTCAGTCAGTACCTCAACGCGATGGCCCAAGATCGGACCTTCATAACGCCGTAAGGCACAAAGGATTGCGTAGGCTTCCTGTTCCCTTGGACTCCAACTTTGCTGTGTTGTTGTAAGCTTGCGAGACCAAAAAGCCAGAGGATGATGGTGACCTTCGTCATCGACTTGTTCGATCTTAGCACCAATGGCGTAACGACTGGCGTCTGTACGAATATAAAAAGGTCTTCCATCCAACCACGGAGTCTTTAATGTAACCACATTTGCCAGTGCTTCCTTGAGACCAGTAAAGGCCTCTTCACATTCTGGCGTCCACTTGAGCTTGACTTGAGATCCCTTCTTTCCTTCTATTTTGCCAACCTTGAGTAACTCTGTCATGGACCAGAGAACTTGGCGTAGAGGGGAAGGAACTCGTGGTAATAATTGCAGCAGCCTAAAAAGGCACGAAGCTGCGAGATGGTTTTAGGCCTTTCCCATAGCTGCAGGGCAGCCATTTTCCCTGGGGCCGGTCTTCTTGTCCCATCTTCCAAGACAGAGCCACAAAATTCCACGCTCTGGAGGAACATTTTGCCCTTCTTGGGTCCACACACGAGCTTCTCTTGTCGAAGGACTTCGAGAACTTTGCGGACTTGTTCTTGGTGCAACTTCAGGCACTCATCAAAGTTTTTTCCCAACGGCGTGGCAATCAGAAGGTCGTCAATGTAGATGCTGCAGAATTCTTGTAAATCCAGAGACTTGTGCTTGTGAAAAAAAATAGTCTCCATCATGTTCTGGAACATCTACGGCGCAATCTTCAGACCCATCGGCAGTACAGTCCACTGGACAGTGCCACAGGGCGTGCACATTGCCGTCAACTGCCTATCCTCCTTTCGAAGTGGCATTTGGTGAAAACCATGGCGCAAATCTAGCACAGTGAAGAGCTTACCTTTGGCTCTCGCGGCGATCTCCTTCTCGATTAAAGGAAGGGGATGCGCGTCAGGTACCGTGGCGGCATTCAGAGTCCTGTAATCCACCACTAGACGCCAAGCATCTATGCTGGATTGGTCAGCAGGTGCGGGCTTTGGCACAGTAAATGGTGCTGAACACCACTCAGAACTCATGCAGCCCTCCAACCAACCGAACTCATAGAGATTGCGCTCAATATTCTTTCGCAGGGCATCTGCTTTGGTGCCGTGAAGGTAGAATGGACGCTGTTTCTGCACTTTTGAGCCTTGGATTATCTCAATCTTGGCTTCCCCATTTTCACATCGAATTGGGGGTTTTTTCCACAATTTCCCACTCAGCACGTCATCCTTATAGTCTTCGAACACTGCATCCCTTGTTGCAGCTATCCTGTCTCCGTCGACCTGATTCCCACATTTCATCACCGACATTATGTCCACCAATTTGCGAATTGTTGGTCGTGGTCTCATATTCTTGGCCACTTCATTCCAAACCTCTTCGTCGCATTGTTGGCGGATGATGCTCACCTGAGCTCGCTCCTCCGTGGGATCCCACCAATTAAGGGGGTCCACAAATGTCTTGAAGGGATGGTCGGACGAATTCAGCTGCATTCCTGTCAATTCAGGTGAAAATCTTGGAAATTTGTCGTCATTCTTGCTTGAAATCTTGACATTTTTGGCTTGATTCTTGTCTGATGGGGACGAATTGGAATGGATGGAGGCGTTCTCTTGAGGGACGCCAATTGTCCTTTCCTCCTTCCGCGACGATATGTCGGGATTCCGCTCTCGATCGTCTCGATCTACCTCAATTTCGTCGATTCCTGAGGAATTTGAAATGACCTCTTCTGTTCTTATTTCACTGTCATCTCGCCAATAATCTCCCAGATTCCCGTCAACTAAGCACGCCAACGTGCTCCACGAACGCTGTGGCAAAGGCTTGCCATTGTCTTCGCAATACAGCTTCACTCCCTTGTGAGGTAGCTCGACAATGTGGATTGAAATGTCCATAATGTCCTTGAACCAAGATTCTTTTGGCGAGATGGGGACAATTAAAATCACCTTTGCGCCGGATTGCTTCAGCTTCTGCACCACACGAGGAAAAACGTCGAAGGGCGGATTGATCCATAAAGGTTCAGACCAGTCCTCACTCCAGGCATCGTCGTAGAACTTTGGAAATCTTTTATTTCTGTTGTTTGCAAAGGCATCAACTTGCGGACGAAAATTGTGGTTCTTTTCGAAGTAATCCACCTGAATGTCCCGCCATTTGTCGACTACACGATAGCAAACTGACTTCCACTTCTTGCAGTTCAATGATTCCACCTTTCCTTCGGCAAATTCTTCTTGATTCCCTGTCCATTCCTGCCCATCTCGCTGAATATGCAGCTTATTTCGCTCCTTGAATTGGTGTATACTCTTGGTGTATGGGTGCAGATAATAAAGGTCGGACGGGTCCCTGGTCGACGGATCCTGCAGGAAGCATGTCCTTTGTCCCATGGGCGACACACGGTGAGCGTGAAGCCATGGTTGACCCAAGAATAAATCATACTTTATGGTGGGTTCATAGAACTTTCCAGAAAACCACTCCTCCGTCACCGTCTCCTCCACGCTCCAGACAGATTGTTTCACCAATCTGACCGCCAATTCTGCCTCTCTGTCGCCACCTCCAAGGCGATGTCCGCTCACTCCCTCCAGCTGGACAGGTGTCCAGGACATCTTCGCCTCGTCCTCCTGCAGAAGGCCTCTCCTCACCAGATTGACCTCTGAACCATTGTCAATCTGACATTTGGCAAGTTTAACCTTACCATCTGTCGTCCTGACCTGGATCCAGCAGACAAACTGGCGCTGCTTGCCCCGGCGGACAGCGCTGAGGACCCAGGCAGGGTAGAGGAGGCCGGAGGAACGCGCCAGCCGATCCCAGCAGCGTCCATCCACCGCCCCAACTACCCTGATCGGCTTTGTCTCCTGCCACTCAACACCAATGTTGGGAATTGGGTCAAGTTGGCTTCCCTGTTGCCATTCTTCTTCGACATTCGGCTGCACGTCCTGTACTTGTCCTTCGTCAACCCATTTATCTCCTGCTTCAACGGCATTGACTCCTTTTCCACGTCCACGACCACCAAATGACTTTCCACCACCAGCTTTCTTACCTCCTTGGCCTTTGCTGTTGGAGGTGTTGGAATTGGCGTTGAATTCGTTGGATCTGCCCTTGCCTTGACCTCCAGTATCCTTGTTGCTGCCGAAGGTCTTGTTTGCTGGCGTCACCGTATACAGGGGGTTGCCATTCACTTTGGAATCCTCTTGATTCCCGGACTTTCCTTGTCCCTTTCCACTCTTTTCGCCAGATTTTCCACCAGATTTTCCACCAGCTATGCTCTCTCTTGAGCCACCTGGATCTCCGTTCTTCTGCCAGTAATCCTTTGGTGTCCAATCTCTGTTCTTTCCTTTGGACTGCCCTCTACCTCTTCCCCGTCCATTTTGGTCAACATCTCGTGCTCCATCCTGCTGGGGACTTTTGGGAGAATTTCTCTTTCCATCCATTTTGGACTGAATTGTCTTGATATCTGAGGGCGTCCACCTGTGATCTGCGGTCGTGTGAGTCGCCGCCCGACCTTCTCTTCCAAGGGCAATGCACACGGAGCATCCCTTCTCACCAACAGCACTGATTGTGCCTCCAAAGCCTTGTGCATCCTGTGACTTCTGGCGTTCTAAGTTTGCATACTTTTCAAGTTGGTCCCAGATCTGCTCGACTCCATACGAGAAGATCCACGGCCGCACCTTCAAAACTGTCCCCTTATACTTCACTTTTCCATCCACCATGCTACAGAAAAACTCCGACTGTTCAGAATCATGGAAACCAACTCTCCATCTGCCCTCACGAATGGTGATGTCTTTCAATCCCGTAGCACTGATAGAGTGCAGCAACTCACGAACTGCCATTTTTCCCATAGTCTCCGGCAATCCGCGGACTTCAACCCGGTTGCCCAGCACTTTGTGGTCCGCCTGAGAGTCCCTGATCTCCTGCTTCATCTCCGGCGTGAGCTTGCTCAGGAGAATCTTCTTCATCCCGCCTTCAGAAAGGCCGTCTCCCGAGTTCTCCGCCTCCTGCACCAAAAGCTCCCAATCCTGCCTTGCTATTGGGATCTCTTCAAGAAACAATTTCTCGATTGCCCTGAAGTTCTCAAGGCGGTTCCTGTAATGATCCTCAGGGAGTCGGGAGCCTTTCTTTCTGAGACTTCGCCACAGCTCTTCATAAGTCAGGGGATCTCCTTGATTCTGCCTTTCCACATAAAGATTATGTGTACTTTCCCTGAGTTTGCCAGTCAAACAGTCCATCAACCCAAGAATCCAGAGTTCCTTGTCCAGTTTCTCCGTCTGCAACCAGACCATGAATTGTCTTTCGAAAGAAGCCCAATAATTTGGATGCCCTGAGAACTTAGGCTGCTTCATTACTGAACCTCTAAGCCTCATGTGCAAAGCATTGAGCAGGTGGTTCAGGTTGAAACCTGTGGATGTGCCAACAGGATTGACAAAAACTGGGTTGACGGCGGCGCCTCCCATTGCCTGTGCTTGAGCAATTGCGGCCGCCAGCAACGCCTTATCCACAGTAGGCTGTACAAACGGCGTTGATTGTCCTTGATGATACCTCATCTCCTTCAATTTCTTCTGTTTTTTCTTCATTTTTGCTTCGTTTTCTTTCTTTTCCTTGTCCTTCTCCTTCAAGGCCATTGATCTCTCTTTCACGGTGGTCTTTGCTCTTCCATCAATATCACCAACAGTACTTACAGACAGTACAGACATTCCTGACGAAGACTCTCCTCCTTCTGTACCCAGATTAAACCCAATAGGACTTGTAAATCCAGTCGGGGGAATACCAGAATTTCCAGTAAAAGCTGGGAGTGGGCCAGTAAAAGCTGGGGGTGCCGGAAAATGTGGAACGCCGTAAGGCGTGGATGCAGGTGCAGCTAAGGAGGTAGGTGCTGGGTGACTTGCCAGTATAGGCGCTGGTCCAGTGAGCCCAGTAGTGCTCAGATTTTGTACCAGATTGGTCAATTTTTCAAGCGTCTGCTCCATCTCCTTCCACTTGCTGTCGTCATCCCGCTTTTTCTCCTTGGCAGCCTTCTTCAGCTCCTTCACCCTGTCTTCCAGCGACAAAATCTGGCGCCGACAGGAGCAGTCCTTGGCACACTCACCACAGGATGGGCATCTAGTACCTTTCCCTTTGCTTCTTACCTCATCAACCCAAGTATCAACACCAGAGTTGGAGTTGGGAAGCTTGGACAATTGCTTCCTGGAGAGGTGAGAATGTGTCGAATCACACCTCATTTCGTCGACCTCTTCGTCGTTCGGACCCCAGGCGCCCGACGGACCAGCGTGCTGATACACATTCTGGCGTCTCTCCTCTGCAATGATGGCCATTTGAACCATCACGGCAGCCTGGTGGTCGAACTGGTCCATCAGCTCCTCCCAATCCTCTTGTTCCTGCAATGTGGCGTCGAATCGCAGGCGCCCACTGTCCTTGATGAACTGGCACGACGCTCTGAACCAGTCCCTCAGACGGCCTCGATAGCCTGCCTCCGCCAGTAGCCAATTTTGGCGGTGCAAGAACTCCTGATTCCAGATTTCCTGGAAGTGGCTTTTCCAGTATTCACCAGAAATCTCACTGATTCCAGTATTAGACGGCTCTCCTTTGCTGCTGCTGTCTTCAACATCAGGTAGAGCGTGAGAGGTGAACCAGATTCACTTGAGGAGGGAGATTCTCAACCGGGTTTAAGGTTAGGTGGGGCGTTCATAGAACAATCAGCACAAGTATGAACTCCAGGCCAATGTCTATTGCCACAGTAAGGACACTCTGAAGGTTGATCCTCGGTCTGCTGGGGGGAAGCAACGAATGTAACCTCAGGGGGAACACAAAGTGACCCAGTACGAGTGATAGCCCCGCTAAAGTCCGATGATCTCAGGGTGTCCATGGAGATTCCAGAAGCAGAGTCATGATTTCCTCTGCTACCATGTAACCGCTGCATAGTGGCGGATCTTTCTTGTAATTGCGAAGCCTGTAGCCTTGATGCCCCAGGGGTCGTAACGCCCGACACTGCCCCTGATATCTCCGAACGCAACTGACCTTCTTCAGACCCATATCCAGCCTCTGGGAGCGACATATGCGAAGCACTTGTGAGCCCATTGAACTCCATGGTGGAGTATGAATAGTCAGAAAACCCGGTCTACAAAAATGGAGCAGACATAGAATCTCATTGTGCATCCATCGCACATAATGACTCAAAGTGAAATTATTCGAAATAATTTAAATAAATCTGATTGGGAAATCACGAAAGACAAATGGGACTCGACGCGCGCTCACAGGCGACATCTGGCGGCGAACGGAAAACATGAAAACAAGGAAACAAACAAACAAAATTTACTGCACTAATGTACATCTCAGAATCATTGAAATTCTGATCACATTGATGTATAAATTGAGTGCTGTCACTGCTGCCGTTACAGGGGAGGGGTGGCCAAGGATGCTAAGGGCATACAAAATGCCCATTTTTGCTAAAGGCCAAATGCTAACGCACTCCCCTGCCCACGAGGAAAAGCACGCGGGACAGGAAACACCACTACTCTACACACCCTACCTACAGTGGCACCATCCTGGTGGGCGAGGGCTACTGCAACTGGCTCAAGCCCCCACTCAGGATTACCACTCATACACTCACGCTCTACTGGGTGGTGTTAAAGATCAAGTCGTGAGTCCTAATGACCCTCCTGTGCAGAAGACAAGAGAACACAGCGCTGCTAAGCAACTGTGGCCTAACAGGGACGCCACAATGCGTTTCCCTGCTAGGGCTTGGGGGGAAGCGGTGCTCTTGTTGCGTGCACAGCGTGGATGTTGATGGAGTCGAACTGCTCTCGTCACTCCTGGCTGAGGCGCAGTCAATTGTTTGTGTGATCAGCGCCCTTGTTTAGCAGGGCAAGAAAAAAATTGGATCCTGCTGCACCAATCACCCTACCTGCCCACCTGTAAAGCAAAGGCCAATGAAGAGGTGTTTGCGGCTGAGGAACCAAGCCACACTCCACGTATTATACGCTTCTCAGTGTGACCTATAACACACTGTCCTCAAACACCCCTGTCAAGCAAGCAAGCGTTAAGAGATTCCTCAGGTTCTCTTAAAGAACGTACCGAGGAGCCCCTGGGTAACCTAAACAAGGTTTACCGTGTGCATTTCGCGTGGCCTACCCTTTAATGCGTGTGTGAATGCACGAGCATGCACCAGTTTGCGAACAGCCTGTGCCAATCACCTTTTGTCCTATCAATCTGACCCACAACAACGAAATCTACCAGGGGGTGGCCCCACCTGGGCTTACCTACCTTACTCACCGCTGGAGAGAGAGAGCAAGGTGGAGTGCAGATCGAGACGGAAGCGTGCAAATGGAAACACAAGCACGCAAATCGTTTATGCACCAGTGTGTATGTTCTAATCAGTGCAACAAAAAGGGAGGTCGGTGCTGTAGGAGCAGTTGTCACGGTTGCCCCGCATCGCACCGCAGGGCAGGACCGGTAGCCCCCCGTGACAACCACTCCCTGGCCGAAGGCCATCTGTTTTATCCCTAATCTCACCTCTAATAATCTGCAATCTTTCTAATCTAGCCCTCTGTTGTTTGTTAGCGCTGCTACAAGACTCGTTCACGGAGACCCAAGACGAGCAATGTGCATGCTGCATACGAGACGAGCACACCTGAGGTTTATACCTGATTCATTGAAGTCATATTCTTATTTTTTGAATTCTTGGATTTTTGATTCTTACTGTCAGTGTGGGTGTAATCTGTATGTTAGTTTATCTATGTGTGTCTCGTCATTTTCCTGTCTATGTGAGACATACATTTATAATCACATTTTTTCTGAATTTTCCGGCGCTTCGCTACGAGCCGCTCCTGCGCGCCGCTTTTTTCTGCGTAGGAATTTCATGATTTAAAAAATCGAGAGATGACTACAATTTTTATAAAAATGTGCATCTGATGCACAATTGGATTCTGCTCAGGTGTGTTGTCTTAGAAAAATTCTAGGCAGTCATTTGACGGATTTAGGTGTTGTCGCTTCGCGCCTGCCTGGATTCGTCCATAATTCTCCCATTCCTGCCTCTGCAGATATCCTCCCGAAAGCGTCGCTGAGTAGGCCGCTTTCTGGGCCGAAAAGCAGCAGCCAGGAGACTGAGCAGAACCCAAGACCCCACCGAGGGGCAATTTAATTTCTTGACGACTCCCTTCGCCCTAAGATCAGGACAGCAGGTCGCCAGCAGGTACTCACAACCAGAGCGGATGTCCATACTGAGTCTGGCGTTGGGTTAGTGTCCCGCTGCGTCTTGGAGGGAGGGATGCACATGCATATGTTTTTGGCATGCTCCCAAACTAACCCAACCAAGCCACAGGAACCCCGGCAGCGCCATGAGCGCTGAGCTTTCTGTAGGAAATGTTACAAACAAAGCAGCAAAAAGGCGCCAGCCATGGTGAGCGCCCACTTTTCTGTGTGAGGGAAGCTCTAGGTATATTAAAGTAGATGTGGAAACCAAGGAAAGGCCGAGAAAAATCCCCTTTTCCTGAAGGTGCGACAGTGGTGGCCACCACAGCACAAGGGGGGAGTAAGAAAAAGTGCTTTTTCAATGCTTTAGGTCTAAGCACACAGGCATTTCTATCTTAGTATTGGCCCAACCAAAAGTGGTGACAACACATTTTGACCTATGGAACCAAACACTAGATCAGGATATGGAGTGGACCCCTTAATCCCCTATCAATGTGAGACAATTTATCTTTTCCTGAGTGGACTGAGAACTGACATATCCAGGGCAGAGCCTATGAATTGATCTATGCTTTCTCATGAATTCTTAGCTATCCTAGTGGTATGCACCCTAGGGGGCTGGGCACCTCTTTTTGAGAGGTCCTGGGTTCAATTCCCGGTCAGCCTAGCTAAGTAGGAAGATCCCATGTGACATGGCAGTGACCTCATCGCCACATGCCCTGCCACCTCAGCACATATGGGACCCAAAACAAAGAGTGCACATCTCCTCAGATGGCACTATGGAGATTGAGTGCCAATGGGGCAGTTGTCCAACTCTTTTTCCAAAACATTTCAGCTATCTTTGTGAATATGCAATGCGATGTGCCCTGAGTTGCAGTTTCTGTGAATATTCTTACATCTTTCAGTGTTTACACTGCAGCCCTTCATGCTTTGATCCTGATTCTCTTGTACTTGCTTATCCCTGGCTTGGGCTATCTCGGATTGGTTGTATCTCAGCAAACAAAACATTTTCCTCATCAAAAACAAGCAGCAGGAAACCCTACACCAGCAGCAAGCAGCAGGAGAGGCACAACAAACACACAGTGTTGAAATCACTATAAAGCTTTCTACCACCGGCCCCTGCCCACACGGGACCAACACCACCGCCAGTCCCCCCTACCCTCCCCCCCTCCCTGCCGCGCAGCACTACACGGCACTGCCCACGGCGCCCCACTGACGCACTAGGAGGTAGTGGAACACACACGCCTGCCGCCACGCATGCCTACCAGGATAACAGTGAGGTCGGACTCGGATGGCTCCCCCCAGCGGGACGACCCCCACCACCGCCGGTCCCGCTCCCGCTCCACTGTCTCCCCGGGATGCGCGGGGGAGACCCTCGCGGTGCGCGAGGAGCGGCGGCTGGCGGAGGCCGCGGTGCGGGTCCGGCCAAGGGCCGGGCAGCCTCGGGCGGCCCCTGCCGACCCCGAGCCGCCCGCCCAGGAGCCCGCGCCGGCCGAGGAGGCTGCCCCCGCCGCTCAGGCCGCAGCCCCTGCCGCCCCGCCCCCGGAGGGGGTCCCGGGTACACAGGGAGCTGAGACCGCGGCCCCGGCAAGCCGCGCTATGGCCCTGGCGGACCACGCTGCGGCCCCCGGCACGCCGCTGGCGCGGGGGGCGGGCCCAGCGCCGGCCTCGAGCGCCTCTCCGGGGGCCGCCACAGCTGCAGAGGAGGGCAGGGAGGGCGCCAAGTACCGCGCCGGCGCCAAGCCCAGCCACACTCACAGCAGCCCCCCTGAGCCGTACCCGCCCAAGGCCGCCTTCCCTGAGGGGAGGCCGCGGTCCGTCCGCCCCCCGGCGCCCACGTGTACGGCGCCGGGCATCACGCTGCGGCAGCTGCGGCGCCAGCAGGACGCCCGGCGGGCGATCCAGGAGGGAGGGGGTGGCGCGCAGGCCGGGCAGGGTACCGGCCACGGGAGCGCGGAGCAGGGGACGGGAGGCGACAGGGGGAGCACCAAAAGACGAACGCAGGGGACAGGCCAGGGCGCACGCGGCAAGAAGCGAGGGCAAGGGCACGGGCAAGGCGCCAAGGCCAGCGGCAGCGGAGGGGGGCAGAGCGCGAGCAGGGGACAACAAGAAACCGGACACAGCGCAGGGAAAGGGCAAGGGCACAGGAAGGACACGGACGCGAGCGGCAGCGCCCGAGGACGGGCGCAAGGATGTGAGCAGGGCGTCCAAGCGGGCGGCAACGGGGCGCACAGGGCCAAGCGAGGTGCGGTTGGCGGACGGCGAAACAGCCAAGGACATGGACAAGGACGCTGAAAGGGCACGGGCGTTGGTGTTGCGGGCAAGGACGCGGGTGACAGAGGATGGGACCCGCGGCACGGGCCGGAGGACAAAGGACAGGAGTGCGCGCGAGCCGGGGTTTGGGCGCCGGGAAGGGACCCAACTCCAAGGGGGCGAAGGGCAACGTAGGCTCTCAGGGACAGGCAGCGCGGGGCTCGGGGGCCACGGGGGGCGGGCAGGGCGTTGGGAGAGGGACGCGGAGCGGGGCGCCCCCGCAGCCGGACGTCCAGCCGGTGCGGTGCATCCCCCCCGGTATCCAACAAATGGCGGCGCACCACGCCCACCACCATCGCGACCACCACGCCCACCTCTACAACATCGACCTCGACGCGGGGGACCTCGTCCCCCCCCCACCCCCCCGACCCCCACATCAGCCGCCCCCCAACCCGCACAGCGGCGCCCCGCGCGGCCCCGCCCCCGTGGCACCGGAGCCGAGGGTGGAGCCGGCAGGGATTGCCGCTGCCCCGGCGGCGAGGGGACATGGCGCGGCGCCGGCGCCGCAGGCGCAGGGGCCGCAGGTGGAGCCGGCACCGAGGGCAGAGGGCGCCCGGGACGGGGACCGGGACTGGGACGCGATCCCGAACCCCCTGGGGGGCGAGGCCCTCCCCCTGGTGATGGAGATATGCAGGTGGCTGGGCTGGGTCTCTGCGGGGACCACTAGGGGGATGAGGAACCAGCCCTTCGATACCGTGCTCCTCAGGAGGGACCGGGGGAACCGGGAGGTGCCCCCGGGGGGGTGGCTGGCCCAGGAGCACCACGAGAGGGTCCTCCGGTCCGTGATTGGGACGGGGTCGCCCAACAGGGAGCCAACGTGGCCGGCTTTCCTGGAGGGGGGGGCAGTGCTCCGCGTCACAGACACGGAGGCCAACAAATGGCTCCCCCGGGCCCTGCGCACCGCCCCCACCCACTGGCGCTACCGCCGGTGGAACCCGCTGCCGCCGCAGCCCCAGCGCCCACACAAGCGGCGGCGCAGGCGACGGCCGCCCCCGGTGGCGATGGTCCCGGGCGGTGGGCACAGTAGGGTGGGGAAGGACCAGCAATGCGGGACACCCCCCCGGCAGGCCTGGGCCGCCCCACACAGAGCGCCCCCAGTCCCCCCCCGCCGTTAGTGCAACGGAGGTCCGCGCGCCGCCCCCAGTTGGGAATAGGGCAGGGGCCGCGAGCGCGCGGATGCCCGCGGCGCGGGGGCCCCACTGCCCTGCAAACCGCTAATCACTGGACGCTGACCCGGACCGCCACCCCCAGTACCCGCCAGCCCCACCCCCTCCCCCCCCCACCGGTACCTCGCGGCGGGGCGACGGCAGCGAGGGGAGCGGGGGGCCCGAGGGTGAGGGCCCGCACGACGGCCTAGCGCCCGGAGGATGAAGCGGAGCAGGAGGGGAGTGCGCCCCCTCCCCTGTCAACGGCTGGCCACATGGAGCCGGGACCAGCAGGCCGCCCCCCCGCAGCCACCGGGGAGCAGCACCAGGGGATGGATGGATGGATGGATGGATGCACTGCGCTTGTTCCGGTGCGCTACACCGTCTGCCCAGGGCCCGTTGCTTTTGCTGTGTTTCCTCGGCTTATCACTGCTTTCCCTCCTCATCCCTTTCCCGGCACACGCACTGGAGCACGCACTGAGCGGTCGCATTCATTCATTCTTCCATGCATCCACGTACTGGCTCATTGTCTGTGCATGTGCGCTGCTTTCACCATTGTTTTCACCATTACCACCCTTCACCCTTTCCTTTTCCCTGGTTGCCCCATGGTGTCGGGCCCCACATTCTTGCTTGCGGATACGGGAGGTGTCGCTTGGCTCCTCCCTTGCCACCTGCAGGACAGTGAGGTTAGGTCATCTGCACACGGTCAATCGCCTGTTGCACTGCATGGGCCCATTCTGTCGCCTGGCCCCCCCCGGTTAGGCATATGACCATGTATGCACCGTGCCCCTCCCATACTACTCGTCGCATCACCCTGCATTGGGCTTCTGCCCTCTCATACCACTGCCTCTGCTGCGGTGTAACTCCTTCCTTGGTGATAGCTATGTAGCACAGGCCCATCCCAAAGGGTGGCGCCGTTACCCTACGTAAGCCTTCTAGGGGCAGGCTTCCTAGCCTTTTGTGGGAACCCCACGCTGCATGTTGGATGCTGCACAGCCGCATGTTCTGTACCCCCTTTGCTGCCAGCCGCACTTTAGTTCCCAATACTGCTGCGAGCAATGCCCATAGCAGTGGTGCTGGGATGGTGGTCTCATACCCCTCCCCTTCCTGGTACCTGCACCTGTCATCTGTGTGCATCATAGCCGCGTAGTGTTGCCCTGCAGGCAGGGCCCAATACTCTTTCCACAGCTCTGTGTCTGCAGTCGCTGTATGCCATATATACATGCCTTGTGTGTGCATGATGCGTAAACATATGTGGCGCGCGGGCTCCACACTGAGCACTTGCATCGCTGCCACCACATCCGTGCTGGGCACCGACGCTGTGTACATGGGCCACAGGGTGATATCCTCTGTGTGCATGCTTTGCTCATACCACCAGCTGTGTTTAGGCGGTACCCATAGCAGTAGCACTGTGGTGCCCTGTCTCGTGAGCTGTACCCCCCCCCACACTTGGCGTATTTGTGCCCCCGCCTGGTGTGTTCTGGGCACACTCGCGCAAGAGCCCCCATGCCCTGTACAACACTGTGCCACAGGTTGGGGCATCTCTGGTGTGCATGTGTCACTCTCCACGCATATGTTCCCTTACACGCTTCACATTCCCCGTGTCCTTCCGTGTCTATGTACATGTCCCTGGGTTTTTCAAAAAATGCCGCCAACAGGGCACTCGCCTGGTCTCTGGGATGGCGAAATGTACACTGAGCCCATTGGTGTCGCAGGCTGGCATCCTCTCTTCTCTCCTGCACATGCTCCGTTGGTGTGTACCCCTGTTCTGACGGCACTGAGTCTCCTGCCTGCACCATGCTGTCCCTGACCATGCGCTTTATGCCCATCACCCTACGCCCTTTGTGGTACCATGCGAATGTGTGCCCTGCCATCCATGCCTGCGGCATGGTCCAGTGGCTGCCCTCCCTGTGTCTTTGTGCTCGTTTGGCCTTGGTGTCCGCTGCCTTATTGGCCATGGCCAGCACGCCTTGTAACTGTGTGTCGTGCTGTGCTGGGCACCATCCCATTCTGAGTGGCATGCTCTGTGCTAAGTAATAAAAGTCACACACTGTGAGATCCATGAGGTTGCTGCCCCTGTGTGTGAGTGTGTGGTGTGCCTGGGCTGTTGCCGCCCCTTTGTTGTCACAAACGGCCAGCACCAGGTCGACGCTCTCCCCTCTGGTGCTCGTCGCCCTGTGTATTGCCCTGCATGCCTCAACCACCGCTGTGGCTTCCAGTACATCTGTGCTGCCATGCATGAGATCCATCCATGCTTACCCTTCCCATACTATGGTGCCATGCAGGTCACTGGCCACTGCCCCCAGGCCCCATATCGTCTCTCCTTGTTTGCCACCCACATCCCCCAATACTACTAGTACTCTGTGTGGTATGCTGTTCACGCTTGCATGACATTCCCATGTGTCACACTGTGCTCCCTCATGGTGTATCACCGGCTTCCATTGGTGCTCTGTGCACCAGCGGTATAGCTTGTCATAGTCTGTATCCACCCCCCGTAGCGCTCCCATTCCTCCCCACGGCCGGATGATTGCCATTTGGGTGGTTTCCCTGACCCACTGGTGTTTGGCATTCGCTGTTTTGTACATGTCCATCAGATTGTTTTCCCAAAATGCTTGCAGTGGTGGTGTCACCGCCAAGCTTTTTGCATGCACAAGAAATTGCTTGGGGGTTTGCAGGGGTAGGTATAGTGTTTGCCGCATGGTGTTGCACATGATGCCCAGTACTGTCTTGGTTTCCCCTGCATGCCCCCTCCCATTGACATGCTGTGGCCACCCCACACTGCGCTTGTATAGCCATCTGGCCAGTATGCATCCGGCCACTAGGGCCTTCAATATGGCCAGCGAGGGTACATGCCTGCATGCCTGTGCTGTGATGTGGCGTGCATGTTTCCTTATTCCCTGGATGTCTTCCCCTGCTGCCGTGAGCACATTTGCATTGCCGCCCAGGAACTTGATGTACTTGGTACCCTTGGCCGCGTGTACCGTGGTTCCTTCTACTTGGATGGTGGAGGCCTGTGGGGTGATTTTGTGGTTGCGGTATGCATAATGGATGAGGCCAAACTTGTCGGGGTTGCACGCCGCATTCGTGGCTTTGAGCACTGCTATGGTTCTGTTCACGCTGTGTTGTAGGCCTTGCGTTGTGGCCCCCCATAGTGTGGTATCATCCACCACACACTGTATGTGTAGGCGTGCCATGGACTCCCACAGTCTCAGTGAGATCCCCCCCTCCCCGATCCCTGGTCCTGCCAGAAACAGAGAATTCCAGATGTAAAAATAGGGGTCCATGCCCCCACCCGGTACCAGTCCCCCCGTCACAGAGTACGCCATGGAAGAGCTGATGGCCGTCACCACGTAGGCCGTGATGTGCGCATACAATTGGCTTTGTTGCCTCCACGCCCATTGCAGATTCCCTCCTTGCGTCACCTGTTTGGTCACCAGTTCTCTGTCTGTCTGCCCATACCCATTGCTGAGGTCCAGGAACATTAAGAGGATTTCCCTTGTATCCCTTAGCTGTGTGAAGATGCTGGTGTAGATTAGCCGCCGCAAGTGCTGGCAGTTCAGGCCCTTTGGGATCGCATGCTGCAACATGTGCAGGTCCTCCGGGGTGGTGTACCTCTGGCTCCTCATGAGGAGCAGCTTCTGCCCCTGCCTGGGTATTGCCGATTCCAGCATGATGGGTCGTGTGTGTTTGTTTAAAACGATACCTGGCTGTTTTTCAAAAGGCAGGTGCAAAAATCTGGTGCATTCTGCGGGCAGTTTGTCAATGGGGGTTAGCAGAACCTTCGCCTGCATGTGCTGGTATGCCAGCTCTGCGTGGATGGACAGCCCTGCCGCCACTCCATCCGCTGCTACCGTTTGGTTGCGTTGCGCCCTTGCCAGCTCCCTGCCCTCACCATACTGCATGGGGTACCCCAGTGTGTGTCTCACCTCACCTGCTGACTCTTTCGTCACCCTGGCCCTCCGTACTCTGGTCACTTTGTCATAGCATCCCCTGTCTTCTCCCGTTGGTGTGTGCCTGCTGACCCACTCCACACTTGGGCTGGCTGTTGGCAGGGTGTTTTTTCACTGTGCCTCTTTCGCCACCACCTCCTTCACTTTCTCTCCTGTGGCCACTGTGTGTGTCGTGGTGTCCCATACCTTGGTGAGCTGGACCAGTTTGCTTGCTTTCTTGATCCTCAGGATTTTGTCGGTGGCCCCCGTTTGCTGTATCTGCTCGGGGACATGGCGTTCTTGCATTTTCGCCAGCCATACCTTATCATGTAGCATGGTGAGCACCTCCGGCACGTCCACCCAATTCCCCGCCCACCCCCCCCTGACTCTCCTGTTGCATGGCCTCTCTGATGGATTGTTCCGCTTGCCTTTGCACCCGTAGTTCATCCACTGCTGCCACTACCTCCCTATACATGGCCACCCATTGCTGCACGGTGAGTCCTGCCCCACTGACACACTCCATCAACGTGCCCCAACTCTGTCTGTCCCCCGGCCCCCACGCATTGACTCCTGTGGGCTTGTGTCCCACCGGTGTGGTGTCGCTGTCCCACCCCCTCCCTACCCTCACCTTAAACTGCACCAGCGGATGGTCCGCCACTCCCTCACTGTAGTGCACCACTTCCGGCTCCATGGCCTCGGACGTGATCACCCAGTCTTTATGGTCTCTCGCCTCATGTCCTGTGGTGTGCGTGTACATTCTTCTGTCCTGCATCCACTGTGCTGTGGGTGTGTGTGTGGGGACATATCTGTTCCAATCACCACATATGATACATTGCGCATATGCATGCAATGCGTACACTGCCGTGAGTGTTTGCAGGCACTTGGGGTAGTCACCTGGTGCATTGCGTTGTGGCATGTGCACTACTATGAGCAGTATGGTGTGGTGTGCCATTCGTGCCAACACAGCCATGGCCCATCTGTCGTCCTGCACTTTCTCCATGTGCGTGACCCTATCTGTATGCATCCACACCCCAATCCCCTTCCCGACCCAGATGTGCTTGGATATTCGCCTCTTGTACTCCATGAACAGGGGGTCTCGTTTCTCCACCCCGCATATTTCTGCCACCGCCACAAGGGTGGCTCTGTTCCGTAGTGCCACTGTCTTTATCTCTTGCCATTTGCTTGCCGTCATGCTTTGCGCATTGACAAACATGCCTGTTATGGTTACCTTCCCTCCCCGCCCTTGTGACAGGATCTTAGGCATCCCACTCCATATGGATGTCGTATAGTGCATCTGGTGCAGTTGAGTTTGTGGGTGCAGGTACGCACTGCAAATGGTGTGCCCATCGCTGTGTGTTATTGTGCATCGCAGTTCCATTGTGCACATGACCTCCTTTGTGCCCCAGGCCCTGGCCCACTCTTCAAACAAGGCTCTCTCATTGCCTTTCATGCTCGCCCATACCTGTGCACATTTCCTTCCCTTACCACCATCTTTTCTGCGCCACACTCTTTTGCGCAGGATGGTCCATTGTAGTACAAATACATCATATGCTGGCAGCACCCATTCCCCTGCCGTTCCCATGATCCCCTGTGCAGTGTATCTTTGCACTCCATAGTGTCTCCACCATTCGTGGGACATTTGTAGGCGAAACATGGCTCGCCCAAACTCCATGTTCCCTGACTCTACTGTGTGCACTGTCTCCGCCCTGTGTGCTTGTGCTGTGAGTGTAATGTGTTGTGGCCGACCTCGTTGCTGGATGCTCTTCCAGTGCCTGCTGACACCGTCTGGGTTCATGTGCCATTCCAGTCCCAGAGTGGTTATGGCCACCCTGTGTGCCACTTGTGTGCGTTCATTGCCCGTGATCATCCAGGGGTGCATGCGGGGGTTCACCACTGGTCCATGTGGTTGTTTCAGGGTTTGGCCCATTTGTCGCCGCCCACTCGTGGTGCGAAGATACTCCCATGCCATGGACATTCCCGGGGTGTCCAATACCCCTGGGTGCAGTGGCTGGCTCCCTCCTACTTGCATGGTGTGCGTTGGCTTGTTGCCTGCATTCGCTGCCTCCGCTGTGTAGGCCCTGGTGCCACCCTTCTGTACCCACATCCCTTTATATTGCACTGCCTGTTTCAGCATGTGCTCGTCTATGTGCATATCAAACATGACGGGTCCCCCTGTGCGTTCTTGTTCCCCCATCCCCCATATAGATATGAACGGTGTTGTGGGTGTGTGTGGCGCCATTGTGAGGATAACAAGTCGGCCCAGGGTCCCACTGAGACCTGCTGACGTGATGTTGATCGCCAGGTCACCTCCTTTGCTTGGCCTTGTTCTCGTTACCGGTGTGGCTTGATCCTTGGCTATGTGGCATGTCACTGTACCCCATCGGCACTCTCCCACTTTCATGGACATGGCCACTCCTTTGAGGGCTGCTTGCCTCATCGTTCTTCCTCCCATGTATGCCTCATAGCTGGCCGCATCCACCGCCAGCAGCAGCGGTCTTTCACTTCTGCCATCCACCACAGCACATAGCGCCGGCCACATGTCCGCCAGGTTGTGGAATTTGAACTTTTCATTGATGAATTGTGCCACTCGGTTGGGGTTGCTGCAGCATATTCCTGTCAGCTGTATCACCTTCAGCGCTTGCTGTTCCTCCGTGATGTCCACGTATTTGTTGTTCTCGCTGTCTTCTTCATCCTCATCCGGCTCTCGTTTGCGTTTCAGGTTGCGGATCATTCACCTCATATCCGTTTCTTTCTCTTTTTCGCTTCCTTACATCGCCCGCTTGATCTTGGTCCTTGGCCTTGTGCTTCTCCTCTTTGCTCTGCAGCAGTGTCATCAAGCGGTCTGTCTCATCCTCAGATTCAGAGCTGTCTTCCTCCATCTCCGCCAACTGCTGTCGTAGTCTTTCTTTTTGTTGATCCTTCTGTGCTTTTGCCGCCGCCTTTTCTGCTTGCTTCAGCTTTGCTGTCAGCTCCTCTTTGCTCGGCGATGCCCTCGTCTGGCGCTTGTTTTTTTGCTCTTCCAATTGTGTCACCAGCTCTGCTTGTTCATCAAGAAGTCGCTGGATGTATATGTCCGTTTCATCTTCGGGCTCCACCGCTGGCTTCTTGTTTGGTGGCTTGTCCGCCTCAGGATTTTTTGCCACAAATCCAGCCATGCGTGCCATGTTGGCTATGTGCTTCTTCCATGCTTGGTGCGTACGTTGTTCTCCACCCAGTTGGAGAGGTTTGTTGCCGATCACTTTACTTCCTTCTCCTTTGGCCATCCTTTGGACTTCTTGTGCTACCGCCAGCTGGTGGTGATCTCCCAGTCCTTCCAATGTCTGCATGTCCGCTCCTACACATTTCATTGTTCTTTGGAGCTCTGTGATTTGCTCTTCCGTGATGGCCTCCAGTGCTGCGTGGTAGGATTGGACACACACCTGTTCGTCCCGTAGGGCCATGGCAGCCCTGGCTGTGTCCGTGAGTCCCTCCTTTGGTATGGTGTGCAGTGCCATTAGTTTGGCAGGCTCCTCCCTTTCATGCATGGGAATCACCAGGTCCACCCATCTTTCTTCATCGTCCACTGATTTCCATTGAATCAGCTCTTTTCCTTGGCGCACTTCAGTGTCTCCCCACTGGACAAATGTATTCAGTGTGAGGACTTTGGCGAGCTGTCCTGGGGACCCTGGGACCGACGCCATGTGGATCTGTACGTGAGTGTGGGGTTGCGTGGTGCCCCTTGTTGTTTCTTGCCCCCTGTGCTTTGTGCTTGTCCCCTCTGTGCGTGTATCCATATGTTTATCGTGTGTATTATGATTGTCTCTCATTCTCTCTATGGCATCTGCGGTCTGTCATTGAATTTTTCGGCTTTCCGGGCCATGATCACGCCGTTCGCGGCCTGCCGCTTGGCTGCTCATGCACGTCAACTCCACCATTGCGGTGTTCGAATCACTGCCTCTTGGCCATGTTACCGGATCGCCAGCTTCTGCTTGTGCGTCCTGAGTAACATACCAGTGTTGTTGCGCTGGGCCGGTGTGTGTTGGAGTGTGTTGTGTGCCCTGTGGTATGCCTGCCTGTTTCATCTCTCGGGTCTTAATGCCTGCTTACTATGGCAGGTCTTTGCGCCGCCATATTAGGTGCGAGGTTCATGCGCCTGGTCTCATTTGCTTTTGCCTGTGTTTGTGTTCCTTTGCTTGCTGTTGTGTATCTTGCTTGTTTGTTTGCTTGTTTGTCGCACCTGTGCGCATCACGCCTCTGGTTCTCTTCACTGTCTGGTGTCGTCCTGTACTTGTATAATTTGTGATAATGCCGTGTAAACACATCGCCTCTCCTGAGGCGTTAATGGGTTCCCTGTGGAGAGAGCACCAGGGGACCAGAAAGGGAAAGCGGGGAGCCCCCCCCCCCTCCCCCCCCCTCCCCACCCCCTCCCCCCCGGACCCACGGACAGCCGGAGGCCGGCCAGGGGGACGGCGGCCCTGCACCGCCAGGCCAGGGGGAAGACCCCCCCCGAGAGGGCCGAGACACCCAGGGAGGGGCGCCACTGCCGCGGTACGCGCTGCTGTACGCCGCCTGCCTCCAGTCAGCGGCCCGCCCACTCCCGCAGTACCCGCAGTAGGCCAGCAGCACTGCGCCAGGCCGCGCGGACACTCCGCGGGCCCCACCAGGACGGAGGTACGCAGACCAGTGCCGTGTGGAGGGCGGGGCAATGACGAAGCGACCCGCCTTGGTGCCCGCCCGGGGAGGGCAGAGAGACGGACCGCAGCAGAGCGACCTTCCCGCCCCCCGCCCCGCAGGGCCCCCCGGCCGAGCCCCCGAGGAGGGGCGGCGCACCGACCACCCCCCCCCCCCCCGCCAGACGGACCCACCAGCAGCCCGCCAGACCGCGCCCGGCGCCCGGGCCTGCCGAACAGCCCCGGCCGAGCATGCAGCAGGGAGGGATGCGCGGCGCCACGCCGCTGGCCATGAAGGGGGGCCAGGGCCGGAGGCAACAGACCACCCCCCGGGAGGAGGGTGGCGAGGAACCACGGCGCAACCCCCCCCCCTCCCCCCCCACTCCCCCCCCTCCGGCCCGCGGGATGCCGGGGTTGGGCCACGGAAGTGCCGGCCCTCTACCCCTCCAAGGCCAGGTGGAAGTCCCCCCCCCCGAAAGGGCCGCGGCGCCCGGGGGGGGAATGCCGCTAAGCCAGTACGCCACGCGCCCCCACGCCCCCACCCGCCTGCTCTCACAGAGACCGCAACAGGCTGGCGGACCCACGCCAGCACACAAGGGCGCCACACGGACCACACCCGGGATCAACACGCGAACACGAATCGGAGCAGTATGGAGGCCACGCCCTCCATGAACTGAGGGACGCTAATAACACCCGCTTTGGTGCCCGCCCAGGGAAGGCAGAGGGACGGACCGAGGTACAGCGACCCACCGCCCCTCGGGCCCCCCCGGCCCCGCCTCCGGGGAGGATGGCAGACAGCCCCCCCCCCCGCCACCCCCGGCGCCGGAACGCCCCGGACGCGCAGGCCGGCCCGTAAGGGGGAACACAACCCCAAGCAAGGCAAGGGGCGAACGGGACCGGGCCACCCCCCCCCCCCGCGCAGCAAGCCAGACAGGGCACGGGTCCGAGGCAGGAAGCCCGGAGGGGCACGCACCGCATGGAACAGCCTTACCGGCGGGCTGCACCGGAACCAGGCGAGGTGCGCGCCCCACACAGACCTGGAGAGGGAGGAAGGGCGCGGACGCCGCGAGAGCGCAAGCGCACACACACGCAAAGGACACGCGGGGAATACCAGAAGGGCAACCGGACCAAGCCCTCCGAACGCACAGACCGCATGGAATGGCGTACCAGCGGGCGAGGGTAAGGGACACCCGGACGGGACGACCCGCAACACGCAGCGCAGGGAACGCGGGACGGGAGAGGGGGAACGGGGAAAACACGAAACCCGGCGCCGGGCCTGGCCCCCCAGACCTGCCGGGAGCGCCGCGCACACACAAACAAGGCACTGCAGCCGCCAAGGCAGTAGTGGCGCGCCGATCCACGCACCAGCCCCGCGGCTAGGCAGCCTGTGCGCCAGCCCCAGGGGGTCCCACTGGCGACAAGCCAATAGCACGGGCCTGGCGGCGCTGGCACCCGGGGCGACCACGCATTAGGGGGGCGACGCGGTGGGTAAGCGCCTGCAGCTACGGTTGCTAAGTGAAGCACTGACCGGGGGGTGGCGAGAAGGGGATGCCGGGGAGGGACAGGGCTCGGAGCCCTGTGAACCCGGGGGACTCCGCCACCAGGCAGGGGGTGTGTCTTGAAGAGCCCCCCACTAGGTCGCGGTGGGGAGGATACCACCTGGCCCGACCAGGTGGCCCCCCGGGGCCGAAAGGCGTCTAGTACCCGAAACCTCAAACCTCAAACCTCAAACCATCCAAACGCCCCTCTCCCCGTAACATTCCTACCATAAAAACGAAACAACACCTCGCCCAGCCACCACCTCCTCGAGACTCCGTCATATCTAAAACACACCTAAAACTAATAAATCACAACATACAAAAACGAAGGGACACAACAAACGCCATCATCACACAACACTTCCATACATACACCGGCATACTCTGCCTCCAAGAAGTCCTTGAAAAGCCCACGCCTCCATCCAACCTAGGTCTCACCACTTTCTACTGTGGCGCCACCACCATCTCAAACGGAACAGGTATCCTCGTCCCATCCTACATCAGTCCATTCACAAAACTCATCTCCCACACACAGTCTGAAGCAACCATCACAGCTACCCAAATCTCCCTCCCTGGCTACCCTATTTTTGCACTCCTCTGCCTCTACAAGACATACCACGCCTCTCTCACACATAAAATGGAACGCATTCTCAACTCACTCCCTCACAAATTCCCTCTTCACATCATACTAGGCGACTTCAACTCTCACACTCAACCTCGCCTCGACACTCAAAACATCAAACACATTCAACAATGGCCCTGGCTCCAAAAACCAAATCTTTCCCGAAAATATCACTGATGCCTCTCTCATTGACTACTTTCGCAAAGAGAGCCCAGACCCAACTCACTTCACACGATACGCCTCGAGTTGTCTACCCAACCAATCGCGCATTGACCTCATCCTCACCTCACATTTCTTTCACACCATTTTTCAACCGTTGAATACTCAGATCCAAAGGAACAACTTCTCCTCCGATCATCATCCTGTCTCCACATATATCACTCTTGCCACCAACCCAATAAACATACACCATACCTCTAAACCCTCCATCCGCTTCAAATCACTTACCCAAGACCAATGCGAACAATTTTCTGACCTCCTCGCGCCTATCAACGCGTGGTGCAAACAACAGAGTGACATTCCCCCTGACACTGACCCCGACGCCCTCACCACAACTATGAACTCCCTCCTCTCCTCCATAACTGAGGCCTACAGAACTGTCGGCCAAAAACAACACTCACACAAGCCCACATCCCTGGAAAAATCGTTTTCGACCAACATCAACTCTATCGACCTAAGTAAACCCATCACAACTCAAACAACACAAAAACTCCAGAAAAAACTGAACACCTGGCATGACAAGCACAACCAGACGCGAACCAAATACATGCACCACTGCCTTATTAAGGGGTACAATTTGAAACGAGCCATCAGCAACCTCACCATCCCTCAGAGCCACACACCCTTAACCTTGAAAGAGGACAAGGGCAACATCATCACACAGCCCACCCTCCTATGCCGCACTATGGGAGTAGCCTTTCCTTCCCTGGGGGGACCGAAGGACTTCAACATCGATCCACACCTAAATGATGAACTAATGGTGAACTCTCCCTCCATACCCTCAGACCACCAAAGCCCTTCCTTCACAAAGGATTTCTTCGACAACATCCTGGCCTCTGCCAACCCCACGACAGCACCAGGCCTGGACAAAACCTTTTTTCCTCTTCGACATATCTCCACCTCACATTAAACACTTCGGGGCCCCGAACGGGTACGACGCGGAGCAAGCCCAGCGCCCCTGCCTCGGCGGGGGCCCGCGGCAGGCACAATAAGCCCGGTTCTCGGCCGGCCTCCGCGTCCGCCGCGCAGCCACCCAGTAAAGCCGGGGGCGCAAGCCCCTGGTGTGGGGAAAGGCACGCCAGCGTCAAGAAAGCCGACCGGAGCACCGAGAGCGACCGGACCGGACGAGGCGCGGCGCACAATGCGGGGCAAGGAGGCACGCCAGAGAGGCACGCCGCCGGCCACAACCAAGGCACACGGACAGGTGCCAAGCAACAACGGCCGCCGGGTGCCGCAAAACCGGAGAGCGCGCACAACACCCAACGAACCACGGCATGAGAACAGGTGCCAAGCAACACCAGCCTCCGCTCGGATGGACGAGTGCCCGCCCGGAGGGTACCCAGCCCCTGCCGGCTACGAACAGCCGCCGTCTGGATGGACCAGTGCGCGCCCGGCAGCAGACCCAGCCCCTGCCGGCTACGAACAGCCGCCGTCCGGATGGACGAGTGCGCGCCCGGAGGGTCCCAAGCGCCTGCCGGTTAAGAACAGCCGCCGTCCAGATGGACGACCGAGCGCCCCGCAGCAACGCCGGGTACACGCAACACCGCACGCGCAACCCAAAGCACAGCACACCGAGCGAGCACACCGGTGAACAAGAGCCAAGGGGCCCAGGAGGCCGTACACGCAACACAACTGACCGAGCGGGCACACCGGTGAGCACCAGCCAAGTGGCCCAGGACACCGCACGTGCAACACAACCCACTGAGCGGGCACACCAGTGAACAGGAGCCAAGTGGCCCAGGACACCGCACGTGCAACACAACCCACTGAGCGGGCACACCAGTTAACAGGAGCCAAGTGGCCCAGGACACCGCACACGCAAAGCATAGGACGGAGCAAGCACACCGGTGAACAGGAGCCAAGTGGCCCAGGACAGTGCACACGCAAAATAACGCACCGAGCGGGCAGACCGGTGAACAGGAGCCAAGTGTCCCAGGACACCGCACACGCACAGCAACACACCGAGCGGGCACACCGGTGAACCGGAGTCAAGGGGCCCAGGACACCAGACAAGCAGAGCAAAGAACAGAGCGGGCGCACCTGTCAACAGGAGCCAAGTGGCCGGGGACACCGCACATGCAGCACAACGCACCGAGCGGGCACATTGGTGAACAGGAGCCAAGTGGCCCAGGACACCGCACAAGCAAAGGAAGGGACGGAGCGGGCACACCGGTGAAGGGGAGCCAAGTGGCTCAGCACGCCACACACGCAAAATGACACACCCAGGGGGCACACCGGTGAACGGCAGCCAAGTGGCTCAGGCCACCGCACACGCAACACAACACACCAAGCGGGCGCACCGGTGAACAGGAGCCAAGTGGCCCAGGACACCGCACACACAACACAACAGACCGAGCGGGCACAACGGTGAACAGGAGCCAAGTGGTCCAGGACACCGCACACGCAGCACAACGCACCGAGCGGGCATATCGGTGAACAGGAGCCAAGTGGCCCAGGACACCTCACAAGCAAAGCAAGAGACGGAGCGGGCGCACCAGTGAAGGGGGGCCAAGTGGCTCAGGACGCCGTACACGCAAAACGACACACCCAGAGGGGCACACCGGTGAACGGCAGCCAAGTGGCCCAGGACACCGCACACGCAACACAACACACCGAGCGGGCGCACCAGTGAACAGGAGCCAAGTGGCCCAGGACACCGCACACGCGACACAACCCACCAAGCGGGCACACCAGTGAACAGGAGCCAAGTGGCCCAGGACATCGCACAAGCAAAGCAAAAGAAAGAACGGGCACACCGGTGAACAGGAGCCCAGTGGCCCAGGACACCGCACACGCAACACAACACACCCAGCAGTCACACTGGTGACTGGGAGCCAAGTGGCCCAGGACACCGCACACGCAGCACAACACACCGGGCGGGCGCACCGGTGAACAGGAGCCAAGGGGCCCAGGACACCGCATACGCAGCAGCAACCACCGAGCAGGCACAGCGGTGAACAGGAGCCAAGTGGCCCAGGACACCGCACACACAACACAACAACCCACGCGGGCACACCGGTGAACAGGAGCCAAGTGGCCCAGGACACCGCACATGCAACACAACCCACCGAGCGGGCACACCGGTGCACGGGAACAAAGTAGCCAAGGACACCGCACACGCAAAGCAACACACCGAGCGTGCACACTGGCGAACAGGAGCCAAGGGGCCCAGGACACCGCACACACGCAACACAGCGCACCGAGCGGGCGCACCGGTGAACAGGAGCCAAGTGGCCCAGGACACCGCAGACGCAACACAACAAACCAGGCGGGCACACTGGTGAACAGGAACCAAGTGGCCCAGGACACCGCACACACGTAGGGCGGCCGAGGGACAGGAAAGACTCAACACCCCATGGGTCGGACGCATGGGGCGACCCAGCCGACCCACTGGGCCAGTGGTAGGAGCGGTACTCCAAGGCCACTGGTCCGAGCCCGGCCAGGCTGCATCGGGGACCATGGCAAACGTCACCTGGAGCCATGGAAGCAACCGGTGACAGGCGAGCCGGTACACAGTCAAGGAGGGGGTTGCCTGTCAAGCAGAGTGGCCCCGCAACTCAAGCCACAAGGGTGAGGCGGTCATACCGTAAACAAGCGGGAGCAATACCCCTTGTGGTGAGAGATACTCCATACGGCTGGGCAGCTGCCAGGGCTGCCGCCCAAAGGAGGGGGCATGTGGCCCTACCAATGGACACATGTGGAGACACCCCCCCATCCGGGACACATGGACCGGGTGGCCGCGACAATGCCTTCCCAGGTACATGCGGGAGCGGCTCAAGAGGCACCTGACATAGGGCAGTGGGAGGGACAGGACGTCCCATTGGTAAGACCTCCTTGCTGCATTGTCAAACAAGGCATCCCGAGCTCCCGAGGATACCTACCTACCTACCAAACACTTCCTCTTCACAGTTGGTTCCTACTTCCTTCAACGTCCAATACCTAACCAATGGCTCCGTGCTAAAGTCATCCCTCTCTTTAAAAAGGGGATCCCAAATACCGTCAAACTACAGACACATCTCACTGCTTACTTCAAATTACAAGGTTCTAGCCTCCTATGCCACCCACGTTATTCCTTTCATCTGTCTAGAACGCTTCCTACTTTCTTTCTCTCAATTCGGAGGGTTACCAAACCACCGTTGAACCGACCACATTTTCTCTATGATCTCCAACCTCTCTACCAGCCCCGACTTATACCATCTTTACCTAGACCTCAACAAAGCCTTCAACTCCATCCCTCACAAAGCCCTCTTCCACATTCTACAAAACTACAACTTCCCCCCCTTTAGCATTACCCTTATACAACAACTCTACAGCTACCCCGCCGATCTAGCCTCCGTAACAATCACACCCTCCATGAGGCCATGAGTACCCGCGGCCTTAGACAAGGATGTCCCCTTTCTCCTATGCTTTTTTGCCTCTTCATCGACCCCATCATCCGCCACTTACGTACTCTCCTCCCCCCAAAACGACAACACCTATACACTTTCATCGACATCCTCGCTCCTCAATCCTCTGACCCCAAAACCCTCCACACAGTCTCATACTTCCTCTTCCACACCGGACCCAAATACTCTAGTGTCCATAATACAAGTCCCTGGTCTCTCATTTTGTTTCCGGGTTTCGAGCCGGCCCTGGTCTCTTATTGTGAACCTGGTCGCAGATCTGAGGCTTCGTCGGTTTCGATTCACGCTGGCCCGAAACCTTAATGCGCTGCGCTGCTTGCACTGCTCTAAATGATCGCCAGATCGATCAGAATCTGGCGATTGCTGGCGATTCGCCAGATCGATCTGGCGCCAGATGCTGCGCTGCGACTTTGGCTGCGCTGTGCGTTGCGGAAAAACTTTGTAAACGGATTCTGAATGCACAAGCATAACAAGATGTTGCTTCTTCAAGCTAAGGTGACCTTGCCCGACCCCCCGCCAATGTGGCCCCAAAGCCAAAAGCAAAGCTAAGTCCTAGACTTGGTAGAGGCAAGCCCAAGGCCCGGGCTATGGGTTCCATGGCACCTATCACTCACCACTTCCCTCGCTTGCCGAAGTTGCCTCTGCTTCCTCCCGGATTCATATTGCCTCCGGATGTGTTTGCTCTATTTTCCCAAGGACCCGTGCATGATGAGAACTCCGCCAAGCGGCCGAGGTTGATGTAGTTTAATGAATCATTATTCTTGTGTTGTTGCTCATGCATTGCGTGCTCCGTTGCTCGTCTCTCCTTTGGTGACAACCCGGTCTCTTATTACGAACCTGGCTGCCAACATGAGGTGCCCGGTGGCAACCCGGTCCCTTATTAGGAACCCGGTTGCCAACATGAGGTGCGCGTGCAAGGCCTCCGAAAAGGTAACGCGGTCTATCATTAGGGACCAGTCTTCTATTGTGGACACTAGAGTACGGACTTTCAACCAAGAACAATCTGAACTCCACGCACTTGAAAACACCCCACACATTACCATCCGCATGTCCCCCGACATACACTTCTCAACATACGACAAATCAGGAAATCCCCGCACGCACTACAAGTACCTCGGCACATACTCCTTCAGCAAAACCCAAAACAAACACACGCAGTCCCTCCTCTCCAACACTATTTCCTCCTTCTTCAACGATCTTGCCCCCCTCCCACTCTCCTACACTGAGCCAATCCAAATCGGCAATTCACAGCTCATTCTGTCTCTCACCTACCACCTAATTTACAATTCTCCCCCCGATAACTTACTTGACTCCCTTGACAGTGCTATTTGGTCCTACATTTCAAAGCAAGGCTATCTGTCCAATCTAACTCCCACAAAAACCAAATATGGGAACCAGCCCATTTTCAACTGGGCATAACCTCCCTCAAATTAAAGGTTCATCAACAAACTGTAAATCATCCTACTCGGTATCTGCTCAAAGAAGGACCCCACCCAACCAATGAAGCTGTCCTCTACGCTCTTTCTCAACCAACCTCATCTCCAAACCTTCTCCAATCATTCTGTGCGGACTCACCAAACTTTCATCAACATATGTCTGCACAACATCTCAAATTCGAACCATGCCCCAGTCACCACCATCCATCTCTACACCACCGTCCAAGTTCAGTCTGAGTGCTGCCTGTCAACCACAACCCCGACTTTCTACTCCTACACCCGGAAAAACACCCACCCCACGCCTAGCCAACGCTGGGTAACAGGCACCATCATCAAACGAAACCCCACCTCCACTGACGTTGACTTCAGCGACCCCACCATGACCCTGAAATGCCACCACCGATCTAAAACCCCCACACATACATTTCTCGACCCGCCCCCTTTTTCTACCATCCCACTCTCCGTCACACACACTACCCCCTTCCCATACCCCTTCACCTCGACACGCTCTACCAGAGCCTACCTCCAGTTTGACCTCAACAACATCACACCCCTTCCCCCGTGACACCCTCGACTATTGGGGCTGTCACAGTTTCGTCGAAGCTATTCAAAATCACCGCCCCGCCTCCATCATTTACACTGATGGCTCCAACAACCCCACCAAACCTCTACTACTGTCTGGTTCTGCCGCCATTGTCACCACCCCCTTCTCAAACCTCGCAATAACATCCATGTGTCCCATCAAAGACTCCTATCCCGCAGAAATCTACAGCATTCTCATGCTTACGACCTGAAATCTTCTTAAAGCACCAACTTGTTCAGGGGCTGGCGTCCGCCATGCTTACGACCTCCCCCCTATACTCTTTACCTCAACCTATCATCATTCCCATCAGCCATTTCTCAAACTGAAGCACCTTAAGTTACATCATGTCACACTCCCACTTTCCCTTGTCCTGATCCACCGCCCTCTTCTCCTTTTGTACTACCTGATATCGTCTGCACTCAACTGCTTCAAACTGTCACCACTCTTCATCTGGTGCAAAGGACACCTCGACATCCTCGGAAACGCAATCGCCGACTCTATCGCCAACTGGATCCCTCGTAATCAATACCAACATCCTAACAACTACCTTCTCTCCTTCACCTCCCCCATCCTTACCATCGGTTTCAGCATACTTCGCGGCAAAATCTCCTACAAAAACGTGACCACTCAACTCCCTCAACATCATCATCACAACATTCACCTCTCACTCAGCAATGACTACTTTCCCCATTCTTCTTGGTTTTCCGTTTTCGAATTTAAATGGGTGAGCGGCCTCTTCTCTTGTAAACGTTACAAACCTCACTTCATGCTGAACGATTTTAAATGCCCTTCATGCTCCCTCATTCACCGGTTGGACCCCCTGTCCTCACTCTCATACTGTACCTCCACAACTCACCTTCGCGAACTCTTCAACAACACATGGCCACTCTCTTTTCACCATACCGTCACACACTGGCTCCCAACTGCATCTAGGCGAGAAGTTCGCAATTATTTTAAAACACTCGTCCCCAACTCCCTCATCAACCTTCTCCGAACCCCAGACAGCAACACCACTTACATTCACCATATAAATTCACCCACCAAAGTCCTCCAACATCGCCGCAAACCCGTTTCCAAAGCCTTGGAGACTAGTAGGGACTGGTTTATCATGGACCCCCTGAAACCCGACCACCTTGAACCCTACGCCCCAAACAACCCCTGTCTTACACGCATGTCTGACCTCAGCACCTCCTCCAACTCCCCAACGAAACTGACCTATCCAAAGGAAGAACTTCGCAGCAAACCCACCAACAAAAGCCCTTACCAAACACGCTCCTCTCATAAAACAACACCGTCATCCAAGTTCCACCGCCTAAGCCTCACACCCCACAACTTCCCTGACACAACATCGTCTCCCTCACCTTCATCTCCACACTCCAATTCCACCTTCCGCAACCTCCCCAAACCCTCCATTCTGCTCCAAAATGACGGCGGCTGAACCTGCCCCCCTCTAATTGAATGATGCATGATCGCCCCCCCCCCCCTCAACCCAGAGACTCCATCCCCCCCCCGTTTTCCCCTTACCTTCGGTACCCCCCCCCCTGCATTTGCCAACTCATTTCTCTGTCTTCTACTGGTGCCAGCCTGCCCGCATCTCAGCTCATGGGGTTGGATCTCTGGTCTATATGTCGGCTGGTCAGTGAATTTGGCCAGTTTTGGAGGCTCCATCTGTCACAGTGCCCTGTATCGTTTCCTGGATTCCTGACATTTTTCGACGTGCCAGACAAGAGGATGCTCTCAGATTGCCTTCCTTCATTTCACAGCAGCATGCAGACACCAGCCTTATTCAAGTCTGTTAACTATAGATTTTGGTCAGGTGGTCAGTATGCGCCTCACTGACAGACTTGACAGTCCCCTGTGCTTTTCTATGTTTTTCTTTTGCTGCAGATGACACCTGGTCAGCCCTGTATTCAGCTTCATGCCCCTCGCCTCTGCTGATCACCCTTTTATCAGGTGCAGATCAACAGATCATGCAGTAGTGATACTGCATAAGGGCTCCGTGACACTCCGGTCAATTTTTTACTTCAGTCAATGTCATCACGCTTTTGAAACTGCTTCCACTCCTGGTGATAGCTCAGCAATCTTTGACTGCCACTTGTCACTCTCCCTAGGCCAATGGTGCCTCTCATGGCAGTGCGTTGCACCGAGGGAAATTTAGTGTGGTATGATATACTTGTATGGGCTTCATACCCGCAGCTGTCCTTCGAGTAACCTCGCCTGGTAAGCAGTCTGTGATGTTTTCTTGGGCGGGAAACCGCCATGTCTCAAAAAAAACTGTGAAGTTTTCTGATTTGCTTTGTGTTGTCTTTGGCTTTAGGGTCAGGACATTTCAGAAGTGCATTTTCTTATTTTTTGTTTGCTTACTTTTTTTTTCCACTATTTTGCTTGGAGAAAAACACATATTTCTCCGTGTCTTCCTGGGAGAATCAGCCCCAGACCCACCCATTTTCTGGCAGGGTGTGTCTGAGCTTGGGAGGGGAGTGTTAACCCGGTAGAACTATGTGGTGGTTAACACCCGACCGAAATGCTTTGCATTTTTCCCACCCAATTTGTTTGTTGAACTACACTTTCTTTGTGCTTTTCAGCCTGAGATGTATCTCAGCACTTGGGATGGGACTGTAGGGTTTTTGTGCAACCTATATTTCTGCTTTTTTGAGTGTATTTTCCTGATACTTGGGTGTATACTGAAATTGACCGTCGCAGCACTGTTTTGTACAGTGTTGGTACCAGTCAATCAGCAGTTTCTGTAGTTTTACACTGATGGTGTTTCCACCATTTTGTGTACGATAAAAATGAGTTTGGATCGGCGACAGCGAGTCCTGGGATCGCGCGCGCCGATCCAGAAATGTTTCTCATTTCGGACAATTTTTTAGAGATTTCAATCATTTTAATTGTTTAGATTAGATCTATATCGGTTTGAAGCATAAGCGAATGTTACGGCACTATCGCGGCGCCGTTCTGCGCCATTGTTTTTGGCCCAAGTAGGCCATGTTCATGATTTTTCGTAAAGTCACAGGTGGCTCAGAACCTGAATGTAGGTACACCAAATGACAGCCCCCCAGTTGGGCTTTGCATGCATATGTCGATTGGGTTTCCAAACGCGTCGGTGCACCGGCACCACGTGTTGCGGAGAGACCCGTGTTAATATTGCATTTATGCATTGCTTTGCTTCTATTTCAATGTTATATGTCCCCTTTTGTTCATATCTTCTTTAAGACATGAAAGGGACCGTTTTGAAATCACTCTCGTGATTTCGTCGAATGCGTAGTATGTTTCTGTCGCCTTTTGTGGTTGCATTTGGGGTGTATTTTTGGGTTATTTGAAGGAAAACTTGGGCACCTTTTAAGGAAAGCAAGTTCAAAGTTGTTGAATCCCAAAATTCAAAGGATGTTAACCCGGTAGAACTATGTGGTGGTTAACAAGCACCCCCAAAAAAAGGGGGGGGGGTCCCTGAAGTGCCTTGCCGGGCTCATGAGGTAAAAAAACTGATTTTTGGCACCGTTTCTTGGGGGGTGTGGATAAACGAAAATTCTGTCGGTCTGGGCCCTGAAGAACGCATTTTGGGACGTCCTGGTGCTTGGTTGATGGGAATCAGGCTGAAAATGGAATTCAGCATCCCCAAAATACGGCAGGTGGGTACTTGCATTGCTTTGCCAGGCTCACGAGGTGAAAAAAATTCATTTTCGGCACTGTTTCGGGGTGGGTTGGATAAAGGGTTGGAGGTTTGAGGTTTGACCTCTCGGGTACTAGGCGCTCTTCGGCCCCGGGGGGCCACCTCGTCGGGCCAGGTGATATCCCCCCACTCTGGGACCTAGTGGAGGGCCCTCCATGACACACCTCCTGCCTGGTGGCGGAGTCCCCCGGGGTCACGGAGCTCGGAGCCCTGTCCCTCCCCGGCTTCCCCATTTCGCCACTCCCCGGTCAGTGCGTCACTTAGTAACCGTGGTTGCAGGCGCTTACCCACTAAGCCGCCCCCCTGATGCGTGGTCGCCCGGGTGCCGGCGCCGCCGGGCCCGTGCTACTGGCTTGTCGCCAGTGGGACCCCCTGGGGCTGGCGCGGAGGCTGCCTAGCCGCGGGGTTGGTGCGTAGCACTGTGTGCTACTACTGCCCTGGCGGGTGCAGCGCCCTGGCCGTATGTGCGCTGCGCTCGCAGCAGGTCTGGGGGGTCAAGGCCGGTGCCTGTTCTCGCTCCTCCCTCCCCTCGCGTCCCTCGCAGTGCGTCTTGCGGGTTGTCCTGTCCGGCTGTCCCTTCCCTAGCCTGCCAGCGAGCCATTCCCTGCGGTCTGTGCGTTCCGCGGGCTCGGTCTGGTTGCCCTTCTGGTCCATGCCGCGTGTCTGTTTGGTGTGGGTGCGCTGGTGCTCCCACGGCGTATGCGCTTCCCCCCCCCCGCCCCCTGGGTTTGTGTGGCGCGCGCACTACGCGCGTTTTGGGTGCAGGGCGCCAGTAGGGCCGTTCCAGGCGGTTCATGCCCCTCCGCGTCTCCTGCTCCGGTCCCGTGCTCCGCCTATTTAGCTCTGGGGGTTGTGGCCCGGTCCCTTCGTCCCCTTGCTTGGCTTGGGGTCGCTCGCCCCCCTGCGGGCAGGCCTGCCCTTGGGAGCTGGCTTTGCGCGCTGTGGGCACGAGGGCGCCTCTTGCCTGGTTGTGGGGCGTCCAGGGGTGGGCGCTCTCCCACACCCAACAGCCCATCCTTGGGGCGTGCGGCCGGGGCTCGCTACCCACTGGCTGTGGGTGCGGGGGGTGTGGCCGTGGGGACCAGTTGCCGACCCCACAGCGTGCGCTGTTGCGAGCTGGCTATGCACGCTCTGGGAGTGGCACGGGAACGCCCGGGGGGGAGGGTGCGCCTCTTGCCTGGGTGTGGAGTGTCCGGGGTTTGGGCGCTCTCCTACGCCTGGCCGCCCGTCCTTGGGGCATGCGGCCGGGGCGGGCTACCCATTGGCTGTGGGTGCGGGGGTTGTGGGCGTTGGGACCCGTCACCGACCCCACAGCGCGCGCTCCAGCGTGCTGGCTTTGCGCGCTGTGAAGGCCGCACGAGGGAGCCCGGGGGGGGCGCCTCTTGCCTAGGTGTGGAGCGTCCGGTGTAGGGCGCTCTCCTACGCCCGACCGCCCGTCCTTGGGGCGCGCGGCCGGGGCCCGCTACCCACTGGCTTTGGGTGCGGTGCGTGTGGCCGTGGGGACCCGTCACCTACCCAACAGTGCGTGCTCGTGCAAGCTGGCTTTGCGCGCTGTGGGGGCGGCATGAGGGCGTCCGGGGGGGGGGCGCCTCTTGCCTGGGTGTGGGGCGTCCGGGCTTGGGCGCTCTCCCAGGTAAAACCGCCTGTCTTTGGAACGTGCTCCCGGGGCCCGCTACCCACTGGCTGTGGGTTGGGGGTGTGTGGGCGTTGCAACCTGTCACCGACCCCACAGCGCGCGCTCTTGCGAGCTGGCTTTGGAGGCTGTGGGGGTGGCACGAGGGTGCCGGGGGGGGGCGCCTCTTGCCTGGGTGTGGGGCATCCAGGGGTGGGCACTCTCCTACGCCCGACCGCCCGTCCTTGGGGCGTGCGGCCAGGGCCCGGTCCCCACTGGCTGTGGGTGCGGGGGGGATGGGTGTGGGGACCCATCACCAACCCCACAGCGCGCGCGATTGCGTGCTGGCTTTGCGCGCTGTGGGGGCTGCACGAGGGCGCCCGGGGGGGGAGGGGGTTTCTTGCCTGGGTGTGGAGCGTCCAGGGTTGGGCGCTCTCCTACGCCCGACTGCCCGTCCTTGGGGCGTGCAGCCGGGGCCCGTTACCCACTGGCTGTGGGTGCGGTTGGTGTGGCCGTGGGGACCCGTCACCTACCCCACAGCGCGCTCGTGCCAGCTGGCTTTGCGCGCTGTGGGAGCGGCACGAGGGCTTCCGGGGGGGGGGGCACCTCTTGCCTGGGTGTGGAACGCCGGGCGTGGAGCGCTCTCCCTGGCTCAACCGCCCGTCCTTGAGGCGTGCTGCCGGGGCCCGCTATTCACTGGCTGTGGGTGCAGGGGTTGTCGGCGTGGGGACCTGTCACCAACCCCACAGCGCTCGCTCTTGCAAGCTGGCTTTGCACGCTGTGGGGGTGGTACGAGGATGCCGGGGGGGGGGGCGCCTCTTGCCTCGGCAAGGGGCCTCCGGGATGGGGCGCTCTCCTACGCCCGACCGCTCGTCCTTGGGGCGTGCGGCCGGGGCCTGCTACCCACTGGCTGTGGATGCCGTGGGTGTGGCTGTGCGGACCCGTCACCAAACCCACAGCGCGTGCTCTTGCGAGCTGGCTTTGCACGCTGTGCAGGTGGCCTGAGGGCGCCGGGGGGGGGCGCTTCTTGCCTGGGTGTGCGGCGCCTGGGCTGGGGCGCTCTCCGATGCCCGACCACCCGTCCTTGGGGCGTGCGGCCGGGGCCCGCTACCCAATGGCTGTGGGTGGGGGGGGGTGTGGGCCTGGGGACCCGTCACCAACCCCACAGCGCTTGCTCTTGCGAGCTAGCTTTGCGCGTTATCGAGGCGGCACGAGGGCGCCCGAGGAGGGGCGCCTCTTGCCTGGGTGTGGGGCGTCCAGGATGGGGCGCTCTCCCACGCCGGACCGCCCGCCTTTCGGGCCTGTGGCCGGGGCCCGCTACCCGCTGGCTGTGGGTGCGAGGGGTGTGTGCGTGGGGACCCGTCATCAACCCCACAGAGCGTGCCCTTGCGAGCTGGCTTTGCACGCTGTGGGGATGGCACGAGGGCGCCGGAGGGGGGGTGCCTCTTGCTTGGGTGTGGGGCGCCCGGGGTGGAGCGCTCTCTGATGGCCAACCGCCCGTCCTTGGGGCATGCGTCCGGGGCCCGCTACCGGCTGGCTGTGGGTGCAGGGGATGTGGGCGTGGGGACCCGTCACCAACCCTCTTGCGAGCTGGCTTTTGCGCGTTGCCGGGGCGGCACGAGGGCGCCTCTTGCCTGGATGTGGGGTGTCCAGGGGTGGGCGCTCTCCTACACCCGACCGCCCCTCCTTGGGGCGTGCGGCCGGGGCCCACTACCCACTGGCTGTGGCTGCAGTGGGTCTGGCCGTGGGGACCCGTCATCAATCCCACTGCGCGCACTCTTGCGAGCTGGCTTTGCGCGTTGTGGGGGCGGCACGGGGGCACCCGGGGGGGGCGCCTCTTTCTTGGGTGTGTCGCAACCAGGGGTGGGCGCTCTCCTACGCCCGACCGCCCGACCTTGGGGCGTGCGGCCAGGGCCCACTACCCACTGGCTGTGGCTGCAGTCGGTCTGGCCGTGGGGACCCGTCATCAATCCCACTGCGCGCACTCTTGCGAGCTGGCTTTGCGCGTTGTGGGGGCGGCACGGGGGCACCCGGGGGCGGCGCCTCTTGCCTGGGTGTGTCGCAACCAGGGGTGGGCGCTCTCCTACGCCCGACCGCCCGACCTTGGGGCGTGCGGCCGGGGCCTGCTACCCACTGGCTGTGGATGCGGGGGGTGTGGACCTGGGGACCCGTCACCAACTCCAGAGCTCGCGCTCTTGCGAGACGGCTTTGCGCGTTGTGGGGGCGGCAAGAGGGCGCCCGGTGGGGGGACGACACTTGCCATGGTGTGGGGCGTCCAGAGGTTGGCGCTCTCCTACGCCCGACCGCCCATCCTTGGGGCCTGCGGCCGGGGCCCGCTACCCACTGGGTGTGGGTGCGGTGGATGTGGCCGTAGGGACCCGTCATCAACCCCACAGCGCGCGCTCTTGCGAGCTGGCTTTGCGCGCTGTTGGGGCGGCAAGAGGGCGCCCGGGGGGGGCGCGCCTCTTGCCTGGGTGTGGGGCGTCCGGGGTTGAGTGCTCTCCCAAGCACGACCGCCCGTCCTTGGGAAGTGCAGCCAGGGCCCACTACCCACCGGCTGTGGGTGCGGTCTGCCAGCGTGGCGGCCGGGCTTGCCTTGGCACCTTCTCCCGTGCCGCGGTTCGTTGTGTGTTGTGCGCGCTCCCCGGGTTTGCGGCACCCGGTGGCCGTTGTTGCTTGGCAGCTGTCCTTGTGTCGTGGTTGTGAACGGCGGGGTGCCTCTCTGGCGTGCCTCGTGGCCCCGTGTTGGTGCGCCGCGCCTCGTCCGGTCCGGTCGCTCTCGGTGCTCCTTCCCCCAGCCCGGGGGCTGTCAACTGCGGCTTTACTGGGCGGCTGCGGGGGGCACGTGGAGGCAGGCCGAGAGCCAGGCTCATTGTGCCTGCCGCTGGCCCCTGCCGAGGGAAGGGCGCTGGGCGCGCTTCGCGTCGTACCGGTTCGGGGCCCTGTGATGGAGTTGTCCCTGGCGGGTCCCTCCGGCTTCCGTCTTGGGGTGCGTGGGCTGCAGTGGTTTGGCGTGTGTGCACCCGGTCACTGACGCGTCCCGAATCCCGTACCGTCAGTCCTCCGACGGGAGACCCGGCCGGTGCAGCGGGGCTGTTTCGTGTGGGCGCCAACCCCTCCCATTTGGGGTCGGAGGACGCCACGCCCGGGTCCCGCGCGTGTCTGCCTGTGCGTGCATTTCTCCGTCGGGTTGGGCGGGCCGGCCTCCCGGGCGCGTTTTGGTGCGCCTCACCTTTCCCTTCGCTGTTTCGTCCTTCTTCTTTGTTCGGCCCCCTCCGGGCTGGGGTTGTCCGTGCTTGGGTTTTATTTTGTTCCTTTGTGTTCCCCTTTCCCCCCTCTCCCTCTCTCCTCTCGCGCCCCCGCTGTCTCGGGCATTTTGTGCTTCCCGGCCTTGGGTGCCCTTGGCCTTGGTGCCCTTCGTTTGCTCCTGCCTTTCCCCCCTCCTTTTTTTCATTTTTTTGTTTTCCTTTCCCCTCGTCCCTCCCACGTTTCCCGCTCTCTTGTGTACCGCGCCCCTTTCCTTTGGTGCCTGTGGCGTTGTCCTGGTTCCAGCCGCGGGGGCCCTGGGCCTTGGGCTTGCGCGGTTTGCCCCCCTCCCCCCCTTTTGTTTCTCACCCCGCTCCCCGTTCTGTTTGCCTCTGTCCCGTGGCGCGCGTTGTTTCCCGCCGCTGTGCTCTGTGCTGTGCGCGTCCTTGGGTGTCGTGCTGTGCCTCCCCTTTCCCCTCCCCTCTGTGCCGTGCTGCGCTGCCTTTGGTGGTCCTGTGCGCTCGCGTTGTGCTGTTGGTTTCGTCTGTGCCGATTCTGGTGCCCGCTCCTCTGATGCGTTCCTGTGCGCTGCGCTGTGTCCTGTGGTGTTCTGCGAAGTGGTGTTGCGCTGTGCTGCTGGGTGCGTGGCATGCTGTGCTGCTGCGTGCTGTGTCGTGTTCTCCTGAGTCCTGTCGTGTTGTGCTGCGGCGCCTCTTTTGCGCTGCTGTGTTGTGCTGTGCCTGCGCACCTGTGTAGTGCTCCTGTGTTGTGCGCTCCTCTGCTGTTTTGCTCCTGCCTGATTGCTTGCGGTTCTTGCCGCCGCCCCCCCCCCTGGCGTGCGCGCTGTGCCTTGTGCTGTCTGGTGTTGCCGTGCTGTGCTGGCCTTCCGTCTGGTGTTTTGCGGTGCCGTGTTGCCGTGTTCCGTGCTGCGTGTTGTGGTGTGGTGTCCCGCCTTGCTTTGTTGTGGGCTGCTGCGCGCTGTGCCGTGCTTTTTGTGCCGTGCCCTGGGTTGCTGCTGCCTGCTGTGCCGCGTCTTTGGTCGTGTCGTCCGGCCGCCTTGTTCGCGTTCTGGTTTGCTGTTTGGTTTTGCTGTGCGTTGCCGTGTGCTGTGGTGTGCTGTGTGCCTGGGTGCTGAGCTGCGCCGTGTTGCTCCGCCCTGTGTTGTGCTGTTGTGTGCTGTGCTGTTTTCTGTTCTTCGTTTGGTGCAGCTGCTTGCTGTGTTGTGCCCTTGGGCGCTGTCCGTCGCCCTGGGTTCCTGCGCTTTTCAGCGCCGTGTTTTGTGGTGTTTTCCCGCGCTGTGTGCTCTGTGCTGTGTGTGTGTTGCCGTAATGTGGTGATGCGTGCTGCTGTTCGCTGCTGTGCTTTGTGCTGTGGTTGTTCCTGGGTGTCTTGCTGTGCGTTCCCTGTCCTCCCTGCTCTGTGCGGTGGTGTGCTGTGCTGTGCTGGTGCACTTGCGTTGTGCTCTTCCTGTGGTCTGCCCTGTTTTTGGCGCCCGGTGCTATGGTGCGCTGCTGTGTGATGTGCTGTTGCCTGTGGTGTGCTGTGGCGCGGTGCTGGGTCTGGCTGTCCACGTTTGTCTTCTGGTGGCGTGTTCCGGTGCTGGTGTCCCTGTCTGGCCGCGTGGCCTGCTTCTCTATGGTTGGTGTGGTTTGCTGCAGTGCCCTGCCCCCCTGTGCTGTGTTCTGTGGTGCTGTGCTGCTGTCTGGTGCTGTGCTGTCGTGCTCTGCTGGGCTTTTGCGGCGCTGTTTGTGTTTGCTGTTTCTTTTCTCTTTGAAAAACCGCTGCAACACCCGTAAAAATATTTTTTTCCCTCTGTTTTTTGTTTTGTTTTTTGCAATAAAATGAAATTATACACGGTCCAACACACCTGTGAGCAGCAAGACGATGTGTGCTTCTGTGACTTACGTGTTACCCGTCGGTCTTGATGTACTTGGGCTTGTACTTGTGCTTGTCGTTGTGAACATTGGTGGTGTCCATTGCTAGAGGTTACACGCGTTTCCCCAGGGCCGCCGCCTGAGCTGCAGGGCAAGGGGACTGATGGGCACGAGGGTGGACAGGGAGGTACATGGAGAAAAATAAGAAAAGGGTGGCAGGGCGCGACGTGAGGGCCCGTGGCGAGTTATCAAAAGTTGTTCAATTTTTATGCGCTGCTCGCGACGCGTTTCTCTTTGCGCCTATGGCTAGTTCGACGACGAGGGGGACGGCGCTATGCTCCTACGAGCATTACGGTGCTTGTGGCGTTAACTATTAACCGATTTAACGTCGAAGAAATTTTCGTCGCGTTTTACGTTTCTTGTTTAGTCGAAAACCTTAGGTCTCAGCCAAGAGCAACAGAAGCGTAATACCCAAAAGAAGTAGAAGAGAATCAGCCCCAGACGCACCCATCTTCTGGCAGGGTGTGTCTGAGCTTGGGAGGGGAGTTTCAACCCGGTGGAACCATGTGGTGGTTAACACCCGACCCAAAAAGTTTGCATTTTTCCCACCCAAGTTTGTTTTGTACTACACTCTCTTCGTGCTTTTCAGCCTGAGATTTATCTCAGCACTTGGGATGGGAGTGTAAGGTTTTTGTGCAACCTATATTTCTGGTTTGTTGGGTGGATTTTCCTGATACTTGGGTGTATACTGAAATTGACCGTCGCAGCACTGTTTTGTACAGTGTTGGTACCAGTCAATCAGCAGTTTCTGTAGTTTTACACTGATGGTGTTTTCACAATTTTTGGTACTATAAAACTGAGTTTGGGTCGGCGACAGCGAGTCATGAGATGACGTGCACCGATCCAGATGTTGTCGATTTCCGATGATTTTTTTAGAGATTTCAATCAGTTTTATTGTTTAGATTATTTCTATATCAGTTTCAAGCATAAGCGAATTTTACGGCACTATCGCCGCGTCGTTCCACGCTATTTATTTTGGCGCAAGTAGGCCATGTTCATGATTTTTCTTAAAATCACAGTTCGCTAAGATGCTGAATGAGAAAGTTAGAACAGGCTTTCACTGTTGATTGCTTTGATGATATTGTTTTGTTTGTCCCTCTGCTTGCTCCTGCTGCTTCTTGATGTACTTCAAGGTTTTCAAATAAATGTATTTTGACGAAATCAACCAGAAATATTGGTACCCACAGTGCAAGCAAGGGACCACAGGATCAAATCCACAACATGAAGGGCTGCAGTCAAGAGAGATAGTGTAGCAACAAAGGAAACTCACAATACCTACAGGTTAGGAAAAGATAGGTAGGTAGGTAGGTATCTTCGGGAGCTCGGAATGCCTCCTTTGACGGTGCAGGAAGAAGGTCTTACCAGGAAAAGATAGTTAGGAAATATCCTACAAACATGGGAAAGCTGTTCACATGGGCATCCCCTCTTTTGTAGTCCCATTTAGAGATCTACACTCTTTGTTTTGGGTCCCATAGGTGCTGAAATGGCATGGCTTGTGGCGCTGAGGTCACTTCCATGTCACATGGGATCATCTTACTTAGCTATGCGGACTGGGAACTGAACCCAGGACCTCTCCAAAAGAGGTGCCACAGCCCCCTAGGGTGCAGACCACTAGGATAGCTAAGCATTCATGAGAAAATATAGAACGTTGTATAGGTTCTAGATCAATGTCAGCGCCTCAGTCAGTCCAGGAAATGGTGTATAAGTCCAGTCGGTTGTGGGGTCAGGGGTCCACACAACATCCATTGTTCAATGCTTGGTTTTATAGGTCCAAATGTCTTGTCACCCCTTTTGGTTAGGCCAATACTAAGATAAAAATGTGATATGCCTTTAGGCCTCTCTATAACAACTAAAGCTAACCTTTTGGCAGGGAAATACACTTTTTCTTACTCCCCCCTTCTGCTGAGGTGGCCACCACTGTCGCATTTGAGAGAAGAAAGGGAATTTTTCATGACCTCCCCATGGCTTCAACATCCTTTTAAAATTTCCTATAACATCCCTAACATTGGAAAGAAGGCACTGCGTCAGGGCAGTCGCCAGTTTTTGCTTAGTCATAAAAGACACCTACAGCTCCCACTGCGCTCATTGGCGTCACTGGGGCAGCTGTGGTTTGGTAGGGGCTCGGCATTGGCATGCCGAACCCTGTGTGCATACACCTCTCCCTCCAAATAGCAAAATGCAGTGCAATGCGCAAAATCCAACGCAGGATACGATCAGGGCACGCTGTCTGGGGTCTCGTTGAACCTGCTGTCTTACCTGATCTGTCCTCACTGCGAAGGGGGGGTGTTCAAAATTTTTTGGCCCTCATGGGGGTCTTGGATTCTTGACAGTGGTCTAGGAGTCAGCTTTTCGGCCAGAACACGGCCTATTCCACTGTTTGCGCTCCAGGATATCTGCAGAGATAGGACGAAGGGTTGAGGGACTGACAGACACGCAACGATGGACGCAAACACCAAAATCCGTCAAATGACGGCCTAGAATTTTTCTGAGGGTACACACCTGTCCAGAATCTCAATGTGCATCAAATGCACATTTTTACGCAATTTTATTTCATCACAGGAATTTTTCAATTCCTGGATCTGCACGCAGAGAAAAGCGGCGCGCCGGAGCGCATCCTAATTGGGCGCCGGAAAGGACGGAAAAAATAAGATCATAAGAGTATGTCACGTAGTAATAAGGAAATGATGAGACACACAATAAATAAGAAACGTAGAGATTCCACGCATGCTTCTAGGAGAAATCAAGAACGAAGAATTTCAAAAATTCAATAACAATTCAAAGAAAGAGGTATGAAGATACAGGTTGTGTTTGCTTTGTATGCAGCATGCACATTACTTGTCTCGTGTTTCTGAGATTTCGCCATGTTGCAGCGCAAACATAGAGTAGAGGGATTGATTAGAAGATTGCACCATGATTAGAGGTGAGATTAGGACATACACACGCTTGCTTCGCTTGTGTTTCGTTTTCTTCCCTCACTTGCTCTCGCTCTCCAGCGGTAGGTAAGGTGAGTAAGCCAAGGAGAAGCCACACCCTGGTTGAGTTCGTGATTGAGAGTGGTATGGATTGTTGGAAAACAAAGGGTTAAAATAGAAGATTGCAAGATTCGTGCATACCCGTGCAAGCATATGGCGCATTAAAGGGTAGGCCACGCATGTTGCGCACGGTACAACCCTTGTTTGGGTTACCCAGGGGCTTCACCCCACATTCTATGAGAGAACAGGTGGAGTTTCTTAAGCTTGCTTGCTTGCAACTGGGTTTGGGAACAGCGTATTATAGGTCAGCCTAAGAAGTGTAGGATACGTGGAGGCTGGCTTGGTTCCTCAGTCTCAAACACAGCTTATCAGCCTTTGCTTTACAGGTGGGCAGGTAAGGGTGAATTGGTGCAGCAGCAGTTGCCTTCAGCGACTTTGGATTTTTCTGCCCACGCTAAAAATGGGCGCTCATCACACAATTAACAGACTGTACCTAAGCCGTGAGTGGCGAGGACAGTCCGATATCATCGACATACACGCTGTGCACGCAACCGGGGCACTCCTTGGGTCCAAGCCCTGACAGAGAAACGCGTAGTAGCGTCCCTGTTAGGCCACAGTCGCTTAATAGCGCTGTGTTCTCTTGTCCTTTCTCAGGTGGGCGACTAGGGCCTGAGACATGTTCTTCAACAACGCCAAGTAGCGTGCGTTTGTAGGAGTGATAGGCCTGGGTGAGGGCTTGAGCCCAGAGCTCCCTCATCCTTCAGAGGCTGGTGCTGATGTAGTGAGTGTAGGACCTGTTGTGTGTGTGTCACTCTCCCGCCTTTTTATTGAAATTTTATCAGGGTTTTGGTGGGCAGTGGCAGTGGTAGTCTAGGTTTTGGCCGCGCAGCAAACAGGCGTTTTCATGCTTCATAGGTTTTGGCCACCCCTCCCCTGTAGTAGGCAGACAGGTAGGAAAACCAATACCTTGGCGTTAACGCTGGATATTCCCCCAAGGAAGTCTGGTGCCAGCACAGAAGTTGGGCACCTAGGGCCGGAGAGACCCGGGGCGTACCCCGTGGCACCATGTGAAGACATCCGCCGGGCTGAGCAAGGGTGCAGACTTCGGTATAATTAGGACACCATTTCTGCAGCTTGCTTATAGGTCCTCAGGATCAGCACACCCACACACACATAGGCAGGTATAGGAAGGGTTCAGTCCCTAGGTCTCTTCTGAGAGGCAAGCATTTCAGCGAGCCTCAGCAACTCTCCTAGGTTGTTCTGGGACAAGTAGTCTACCAGAACAGAATTCAGGCGTCCCTTAGGAAGCACAAAGGCAGAGAAGGGTTCCGAGGTAGCTTCCTCAACTCCAAACCCTTCCCAGAGGGTGGGGAAACACCAACCTTGGTGATAGCGGTGTCGGATAACCGACTTCGCCAGGTAGAAGCCTTCCTTAGCCATCTCCTCGGCATTCATGTTCGGGAGTTCCCCTTCACCTTCCATTCCTCTGGCAGCGCCCTGTAGGTCCAGAGCGACGATCTCCTCGTCGTTTAGTTCCCATTCTTCCCCACAGAGGTCCTCGGAGTTGTAGCAGCGCTTGAGCTGTTGAGCAGCCCACACCAGGGTCACCCCTAGTCGGGGAGAACACCGCACAGTGATGCGGTGACCATTCACAGACAGGATCTTGTAGGGTTTAAAGTAGGGGTCATCGCTGGTGGACCGTGGCCAGGCGGGTAGCCGACTGTGGTGCACCAGCACCCAGTCTCCCTCTTGGTAGGAGGCGGGCACCCGGTGCTTGTTCTTCTTGTTCCACTGGCGCTCCCGCAGTTCCTGGAGCATAGCCTTGGCCTTGTCCATCTTGTCTTGTTGCTCCTCCACCCACTTACCCACAGTGGAGTAAGAATCGTCAGGATAGGGAGCGTGTAGGAACCACGCCGGGCGTCCCATGAACAGCTCATGGGGCGAATAGCCAGTTGCCAAACTCCCTTGGGAGTTCATCATCAAGGATATGACGGGGAGTAGTCTCAACCAGTCTTTGGTGCGCTCAGTCTTGCACCATATCCTCACGTTCTCTTTGAGAACTCGAATCTGTCGTTCACCTAGGGGGTTCCTCGTATGAGTATAGGGAATCCCCGTTGACACCTGGACATTGAGGGACCTCAGGACTCTCTTGTATCAGCCAGTGTCAGAGCGTACTCGGATGTCCTCGTCTGAGTTCATCTCTTCGGGTGCCCCATGGACACAGAACCACTCTTCCAGGAGTATCTTGATGGTCTCAATGCCTGCGATATGTTTAGTGCATGGGAACACCCTGTTAAACCTGGTCAGCCCACATGTTACCACTAGGGCAAAGTCATAGCCCCCAAAACTTAGGCATCTCAGTGTAGTCAAGGTAGAGAACACTGTTGGCACAGTGAGGGATGGGGAGCGTCGAGTAGAGACCCCTGTCCCTGATATCCCTGGGTTTACAGGACCGACACGGCCACTTGTCCACGAAGGGCTGGAGGGCTTTCTGCAGCTGATCGTCCGTCCACGTAGAGTGGAACCACTTGCTTGAACAGCCTCAGGGTACAGTTCGCTCCCACATGACCACTGGACTCATGGGTTCACTAGAGCAGTGCCGGGATACGGTCGCTAGGCACGACTATCCGGTCCTCATGCCAGAGGTAGGTCTTGTCACGCTTCCACTGGTCCTGGTTGACCAGGGCGGGTTCCAGACGCTTCTCTAGGCGTTTCCAGATGTCCCCAAATTCTTTCAGGCACTCCACTTATTGGAGTCCATCTACAGGTCTTATTATGGTCATGTTGAGGTCCAGGTGTACTTCCATACGGCTGAACGCCTCCTTGGCTAGCTCCTCAGACCTGGCACCAATCATGTCGTCAAAGTTGTTACGGCTGATGTAGTCCGCACATTCGTTCTTGACGCCCTGGATATGATGTACTGAGAGCCGTAGCTGGCTCAGGTAGGGCCACCAGCGTCTGAGCTTAGCCTTCTCAGGTGGCGGTCCCTTCCGGAAGGTGCGGACCGGTTGTTGGTCACACAGCCAAACCACTGGGTTACTCCCCAACAATCAGGACTGAGAGGATCTCACTAGCATACCGGCGAGCAGTCCCTGCTCATAAGTACAGTAATTACCCCGGGCCTGGTTCCATTTCCAGTTCCAATGCCCCAGGGGAACCAGAACCCATTTGTCGTCAGGGTAGCTGTGCTTGTGGTTACCGTCTTGGTTGAGTCCATCAGTACCCCATTGGGAAATGGCCCAGTTGAACTCCTCCTTCTCTAGTGCTTGCCACTAGAACAGCGTTCCACCTCCGCCTACATTGCTGGCGTCCGTCACCAGGATAATTTCCCTTTGTGCTCTAGGCACGCCCAAGCACTTAGCGTCGGCCACTTTGTCCTTGAGCTCGTCAATCGCTTGTTGTTTGGAGGGCCCCAGCGCCATGTAATACTCTTCTTAATGAGGTCCGTCAGGATGGCGCTGGTGTAGGTGAAATTCTTGATGTGGCGGCGGTAGAAGCTGCAAGCCCCATTGAAACTGCGTACATCATGGAGCCCTTTCTTAGGGTCTTCATGTTGTACCTTAGCATCCATCAGGGGTTTCGGCTTAGAGGCCGCAGGGGTCCACCACCCCCAGCCAATGTCGAACCCCAGGTACTGCATAGTTTCCTGCATGAACCCACACTTCTCGAGCTTGAGTCTGGTGTGGTTCTCCTAGCAGACTGCAAAGAACTCGCCCAAGAGGATTAGGTGGTCCTCTTGGGTATTGGTTCCCAGACATACGACGTTGATGTGTGCTTCCATCTGGGCGCCCCGAGATATGAGTTCGTGCACCAAAGGTCTCCGACGTAGGATGGATAGGATCTTGTTCATCAGCTCTTGAAAACGAGCGGGTGCGTTAGCCACGCCAAAGGGCATGACCTTCCACTTGAACACCCTCCCCTGAGGGGTGATGGAGGCTAGAAGCTCCTGGGCATTGTGCGTCAGGTCGAGTTGCCAGAATCCTCTCCTCTTGTCCATCTTGGTCTTGTAGCGACAGGAGGCTATCTTCCCGAGGATTGACTCCATGTTAGGAATGGACCCTGAGTAATTCAGCGTCTTCTTGTTCAGCTCTCCATAGTCCACTACCAGCCGTTTGGCTGTAGACCCGGGCTTAGCCAACAGAAAACAGGGGCTGCAATGTTGGGGCTAGTCCCCATCCCTGTACTGCAGGACCAGGCCAGCGTGGATACATTCTTGTATCTGTCGCTCTCTCTCATCGGCCTGCTCTTTAGGAGCCGGGTAGGGTCTCCTACGTATCTTGTGACCCCCGAACGGGGCTTCAGCTTGAGGTCCATTTGTACAAGCTTGTCACAGGAGGCTGGAGGGGGTAGTTCTCGGAATACCTCCAGGTAGGTCCTGATCAGCTTCTGTACTCTAGGGTCCAAGAGTTTACTCTGTCCTCCATGTCCTCGTCAGAGTGTAGATTGATTGCCCCTTGGTGTATAGAAGCAGGGAGGTGGTCCTCAACCGGCTCAGCGTTATTGGTCGTATCCTTCAGCCCTTGGTAGGCGTAGAGAAGGTCCGGCTCCACAGTCTCAGGCGGTCGGTGACAACATAGGCACACTTGAGGGGGTTCGCATACGCATTCCTCTGAGAGTTCATCCTCCTCTGGGTCCCTCACAGGGGCAGCCCACACGCTCTTCGGGAGTTCCAGATCCACCTCTCGTTGCCAGGTGGTAATCTTCTGTTCGAGGTCCTCCTTCAGTTGGGAGATATCTCTGATGGACCCTTGCTTCAACGGCCAGGAGCGGCGGGTAGGCCTAGCGTAGCATAGCTGTTTCGCCACCAATCTCCTCTTGGAGTCCACGTACTCTCTCAGCCTGGATCAGGGGTCCTGCTCCTTGTCCAGGGGCTCCTCTCCCCTCATGGAGAGTAGGGGCTTCTGTGGTGCAGCGTAGTCGGCGTTCTCCACTTCCTCCACGCACGTCTGCACGAAGAAGGCGTCATGCTCAGTCTCGTCATCAGAGTGTATAGAGCTGGGTAGCTCGGATAGCCGTCACTCTGAGACTACATCAGGTCCAGATACACGGCAGGGGGAGTTGGGGGCAACAGTGTAAGACACGACGTATTGGTCTCCCCCAGGAGTAGTCTCTACGGCGTCTCGAGGTCGTAGTTGGTTTTTCAGGACATCCAGGGTGTAGCCGCTGCTCTCACGTTGAATTCCCTGGACAATAGCAGGGTCGAGATCTTCCCAGGGCTCTGGGGCTAGGCTCTGGTCCACCACGCTTAGCATGTTGCCCCGGCCGGGTTTCCTGATTGGCGTCTTGCGGCCCAGAGGCACGTAGATGGCGTCATCCGGCAGCTGGATGGAGGTGAGCGTCAGCTTGTTCAATAGAGTATGCCAGTACTCATTTTCCCCATGGGCTCCCCAATCGGGGGAGCACAGGACCATACGGGAACGTTTCAGAGCCACCTTGGTCAGGACCTTCCCCAGTTCACTGAGTCTTGGGTTCCCATAGGCGGTCCCGAAAGAGGGCCAGTAAAAATGATAGCAGCGATTCTTCCTTTTGCTGCAGTAGAGGTCCAGGACATGTTGCTTGTTGCTGGCGAATAGCTCCACGCTCAGGTCTTCCTCGGAGTATCCCAGCTCCTTTAGACCTTGGTCCAAGACATCCCCAAGGAGCTGATAGTTCTCAGTCTTGGAGGCGACCATCATGGTTGAGGGCTCCTTCTTGCATACCCTCAGGTAGGTAGACGTGTGCTCAGACTGCTCCAGTGGTACAGATTCCCATCCGTCACCATGGTCCACTTGGAGGACGTAGAGTGCTTGCAGGGTGAGGGATAGAATCTGGGAGTGCTCGACGAAGAAGTCGGTCCCCAGTGCAAAGTCGAAGGCTTCGATGTCCATCACGTAGAACCGATGGGCAATGCTTCTACATCCTATAGGCACTTCGAGCTCACAGTCCCCACAGCTGTGCACCACATGTTCATCTCCCATGCGGATGGCTGCTGTAGGCATGATGTTCTTTAGGTCCTCACGAGGTAAATTTTTCTTGCCCACAATAGATATAATGGCCACAGTATCCAGTACCCCCAGGTATTCACGTCCCCCAAGACGGACACGTACCCAGAACACCAGATCTGTAGGTCCCCGGGAGCGTCCCTGTCAGAACTCCACGGGGCGGGTCACTTCAAACCCCTTCTTCTGAAGTTTCTGCGCCATGCGCATGAAACGGGTGCGTTTGCGGGCGTTAGACTGGTCCCCATCTTCGTTGGCACGCTTAGTCCCTTGTTCTTAGTGGGCTTGCTTCTGGGAACGGGTTGTAGGTCCCTTGTTTGGTTGCCCACCAGAGGGCTGAGAATTCCCCCTTGGCGTAGTATTGGGGTCCCCTCCGGATTCGTTAGCGTTCCTGTCCTTGTCGGGCTTGCAGTCAGAGCCTCCTCGTCCAGCTTTGCCTTTGCCACCTTGGCCTTTGCCATTGCCCTTGGACTTGCCCTTCCCACTGTCCTTGTCGGCGTTGCCCTTGCCACTGCACTTGCTACTGGCGTTTTTGGTCTTGAGCTTCGCCGAAAGGTGTTGCTTGTGGTAGCACTCGTCCTCGTAGTGCTTCCTCTTACACGATACGCCACGCAGCCACACGACGAAAGGGAGCCGAGGTCAACGCACGAGGGAAAGCGCACATCCGCCACGCCACCACCAACAAAAGAGCACACCCGCTACTATCCCCCCACGCATAGGACAAGGAAGCCATGGGACAAGCAAGGTGTGTGAGAGTGACCAGGGGAAAAGACCACCCAAGCGCAAAGCGCCACATTGAAGAATAAAGAAAGGCACACCAGACCCTGAAACACATGCAAACGTGCCCGCGGACGCCAAGCCATGAGGTATGTCCATGCACGCACACGTCATAGGAGCCGCCGTATGCACGACAAGGTATAAACAAGGAGACATACCCACCACCGAACAAACCACCGCCACGAGCACCACGCCGCCGCCCAACCACTCATGTACGCATTCTATGCTCTCTACGGTCTAGGCGGTTCGCACGGAGGAAAGAAGCATGCTATGAGGGACACCCGTATGTAACCAAAAGGAGGGAACCACAAGCCACCGGAGGGCGCACCACCGCCACAAAACACACGTACCACAAACAGCCAGGGGCACAAGAAGAGCAAGAGGTATGCCCGCGCACATATATGCCGCCGCAAACAACGGAAGGTATGGATGTACACAACAAGGGCCACCGCAGATGGAGACACATGCAACGCCAACACGCCCAGCAACCAAAGAAACCACCACCCTTTCTCCTTTCCCGAACATGCACACCCCAAAGGCTGCAACCGCCGAAGAAAATGTGGACACCGCCAAAGAACACACAAAGAACAAGAGGCCACCAACACCGCGGAACGGAATAAGGATGGTATGAGGGCATACCCAGTGGGCAGCCCACACGGAAAGAAATGGTGGTATGAAGGGAACCCCCGCGAAACCGAGGGAAGGGAGCCACACGCCGCCAGAGAGCACACCACCGCCAGCAAACACACAAACCGCAGACCCGAGGGCACAAAAAGAGCAAGAGTGGTATGCCCACGCGCGCAAGCAAACACAAACAAGGTATGGCAAAGGAGCACGAGCCCCAACCCGCCTCAGCAATCGCCACGGGGATAGAAGGACCAAGGATGGACTACGAGCACGAAGTACACAACGCCGCCCGAGGAAATGCCATGAAAACCAACCCCCACCCACTCTCCATAGGCCATCAACGAGGGAGGAAGCCGCCAACGCCAGAGAAAATGTGGACGCCGCCAAAGAACACGCGAAGAACAAGAAGCCGCCAACACCAAGGAATCGAACTTGAGTGGTATGAGGGAATACCTAACGGGAAGAAGCGATGGTATGAAGGGCGCCCATCCCCGCGAAACCGAGGGACGGGAGCCACACGCCACCAGAGAGGACGCCACAGCCACCAAACACACAAACGGCAAGCCCGGGGGCACAATAAGAGCAAGTGGTATGCCCACACACGCAAGCATGCACGAGCAAGGTATGGCGAGGGAGCGCGAGCCCGAACCGGCTGCCGCGAACACCACGGGGATAGAAGGACCCCGGATGGACAAAGAGAACACCGTAAACAACGCCGCCACGCCAGCGCACCCGCCGACCGGGAAACCGCCAAGAAACCCACCCTCCTCCCTCTCTCTGTAGGCCATCAACGCGGGAGGAAGCATAACACAACAAGCAGGCCTGCCCACACGAGCAACACGACCGCCACCGCCACGAACAAGCACCATGGTATGAACACAGCTGCAAACAAGGGTATGTGATGTGCCACGCGACGGAGAACGCAACAATAATGGCGCCAACATGGGTAAAGAGACAAGCGCAAGTGTGTTACCTAGTAGCCTAGTTACCTAGTAGGCCCACACGCCCCAATCCTCACTCTGTCTCACAGGACCGAAAAGGTGAGAAAGAAGAGGGCCCGAGAACCGGGGCCAAGGAAGCAGGCAAGGAGAAGAACCGAGACACACATCAGGGCGGAGGCAGGGAAAACGAGCATGCCAAGGAGAAGGGCGAGCCAGCGGAGGCCAGAGGAAAGGGTAAAGAACGACGCAGCCACGAAAGAAAGGAGTGGTAGCCAGCAGACGAGCAAGGGACGCGCGCGGGGAAGGGGGCACGGCAAGCACACGGGAAGCGCAACACCGCAACAAAGCACCAGAGAGGGGGGCACCAGAGGGACAGGCGAAGGGCAACACCCAGCACCACGGCACGCACCACCCAGGCACCACACGCACCGCACACACCCACACGCGCACCCACGGCACGCCGCCAGCAGGCCCCGGCAGCCAGGGGGCGGGCAGCAGGGAAGAGGAGGCGCCTGAACCCAGACACCCCCCGCCATCCCCGTGGCGCGCAGCCCCCCACAGGGCACGCGGGCCACGGGGCCGGTGCAGGGCCCCCACGCCCGCACACCCGCGTCCACAGCACGTGGGTAGCGGACCCCAACAGCCCGCCCAGAAGGCGGGCAGCCGGGGGAAAGGGGGCGCCTGACCCCAGACGCCCCCCACAACGGCGAACGGCAGCCCCCCCAGGGACGCCCTTCCGCCACCCTCACGGCGCGCAATGCCGGCCTGCAAGAGCGTGCGCCGTGGGGCCGGTGCTGGGCCCCCACGCCCACACCAACCGCACCCGGGACACATGGGTCGCGGAACCCTGGCTGCCTGCCCCAGAGGACGGGCGGCCAGGGGAGGGACAGCGCCTGACACCAGACACCCCCACAGGGCATGCAGGCCAAGGGGACAGTGTTGGACCCCCGCACCCACACACCCGCGCCGACGGCATGTGGGTGACGGACCCAAACAGCACGCCCAAAGGGCGGGCAGTCAGGGGAGGGGGAGCGCCTGACCACAGACGCCCCTCACAACGGCGGAAGCCTCCCCCCCGTGGGGACGCCCTTCCACCACCCCCACAGCGAGCAACGCCGGCCCGCAAGGGCGCACGCTGTGGGGCCGGTGCTGGTTCCCCACGCCCGCACCGACCGCACCCGGGACAAAAGGGTCGCGGAGCCCCGGCTGCCCGCTCCAGATGACGGGCGGCCGGGGGAGGGACAACGCCTGACACCAGACGCCCCTCACAACGGTGGCAGGCCAGCCCTCCCCACGGGTCGGCCCCCCGCTGGCCCCCCAGCACGCAGCCCCCACAGGGCATGCAGGCCAAGGGGACAGTGTTGGCCCCCCACAGCCACACACCCACGCCCACAGCACGTGGGTGGCGGACCCCAACAGCCCGCCCAGTGGGCGGGCAGTCGGGGGAGGGACAGCGCCTGACCTCAGACGCCCCTCACAATGGTGGAAGGCACCCCCCCTGGGGACGCCCTTCCGCCACCCCCACAGCGAGCAACGCCGGCCCGCAAGGGCGCACGCTGTGGGGCCGGTGCTGGGCTCCCATGCCCGCACCGACCGCACCCGGGACACACGGGTCGCGGAACCCTGGCTGCCCGCTCCAGAGGACGGGCGGCCGGGGGGGGGGACAGCGCCTGACACCAGACGCCCCTCACAACGGTGGCAGGCCACCCCCCCCCGGGACGGCCCCCCACCACCCCCGCGGCAGGCAGCCCCCACGGGGCATGCAGGCCAAGGGGACAGTGTTGGGCCCCCACATCCACACACCTGCGCCCACAGCACGTGGGTGGCGGACCCCAACAGTCCGCCCAGTGGGCGGGCAGTCGGGGGAGGGACAGCGCCTGACCTCAGACGCCCCTCACAATGGTGGAAGGCACCCCCCCCGGGGACGCCCTTCCGCCACCCTCACAGTGAGCAACGCCGGCTCGCAGGGGCGCACGCTGTGGGGCCGGTGCTGGGTCTCCACGCCCGCACCGACCGCACCCGGGACACACGGGTTGCGCAACCCTGGCTGCCCGCTCCAGAGGACCGACGGCCGGGGGAGGGACAGCACCTGACACCAGACGCCCCTCAAAACGGTGGCAGGCCACCCCCCCCGGGGACGGCCCCCCACCAACCCCGCGGCACGCAGCCCCCACAGGGCATGCAGGCCAAGGGGGGAAATGTTGGGCCCCCGAACCCACACACCCGCGCCCACAGCACGTGGGTGGCAGACCCCAACAGCCCGCCCAGTGGGCGGGCAGTCGGGGGAGGGACAGCGCCTGACCTCAGAAGCCCCTCACAATGGTGGAAGGCACCCCCCCCCGGGGACGCCTTTCCGCCACCCCAACAGCGAGCAACGCCGGCCCGCAAGGGTGCACGCTGTGGGGCCGGCCCTGGGTCCCCACGCCCGCACCGACCGCACCCGGGTCACACGGGTCGCAGAACCCTGGCTGCTCGCTCCAGAGGACAGGTGGCCGGGGGAGGGACAGCGCCTGACACCAGACGCCCCTCACAAAGGTGGCAGGCCAACCCCCCCGGGGAGGGCCCCCCCACCACCCCCGCAGCACGCAGCCCCCACAGGGCATTCAAGCCAAGGGGACAGTTTTGAGCTCCCACACCCACACACCTGCGCCCACAGCACGTGGGCGGCGGACCCCAACAGCCCGCCCAGTGGGCGGGCATTCAGGGGAGGGACAGCGCCTGACCTCAGACGCCCCTCACAATGGTGGAAGGCACCCCCCGCGGGGACGCCCTTCCGCCAGCCCCACAGCGAGCAACGCCGGCCCGCAAGGGCGCACGCTGTGGGGCCGGTGCTGGGTCCCCACGCCCGCACCGACCGCACCCGCGACACACGGGTCGCGGAACCCCGGCTGCCTCCTCCAGAGGACCGACAGCCGGGGGAGGGACAGCGCCTGACACCAGACGCCCCTCACAACGGTGACAGGCCACCCCCCCCGGGGACGGCACCCCACCACCCCCGCGGCACGCAGCCCCCACAGGGCATGCAGGTCAAGGGGACAGTGTTGGGCCCCCACACCCACACACCCGCGCCCACAGCACGTGGGTGGCGGACCCCAACAGCCCGCCCAGTGGGCGGGCAGTCGGAGGAGGGACAGCGCCTGACCTCAGAAGCCCCTCACAATGGTGGAAGGCACCCCCCCCGGCGACACCCTTCCACAACCCCCACAGCGAGCAACGCCGGCCCGCAAGGGCGCACGCTTTGGGGCCAGTGCTGGGTCCCCACGCCCGCACCGACCGCACCTGGGACACACGGGTCGCGGAACCCTGGCTGCCCGCTCCAGAGGACGGGCGGCCGCGGGAGGGACAGCGCCTGACACCAGACGCCCCTCACAACGGTGGCAGGCCACCCCCCCGGGGACGACCCCCCCACCACTCCCGCGGCGCGCAGCGCCCACAGGGCATGCAAGCCAAGGGGACACTGTTGGGCCCCCACACCCACACACCTGCGCCCACGGCACGTGGGTTGCAGACGCCAACAGCCCGCCCAGAGGGCGGGCAGTCAGGGGAGGGACAGCGCCTGACCTCAGACGCCCCTCACAACGGTGGAAGGCACCCCCCCCGGGAACGCCCTTCCGCCACCCCCACAGCGAGCAACGCCGGCCCGCAAGGGGGAACGCTGTTGGGCCGGTGCTGGGTCCCAACGCCCACATCGACCGCACCCGGGACACACGGTCGCAGAACCCCGGCCGCCCGCCCCAGAGGGCGGGCGTCTGGGAGAGGGACAGCGCCTGACACCAGACGCCCCTCAAAACGGTGGCAGGCCACCCCCCCCGGGGACGGCCCCCCACCACTCCGCGGCACGCAGCCCCCACGGGGCATGCAGGCCAAGGGGACAGTGTTGGGCCCCCACACCCACACACCTGCGCCCACAGTACGTGGGTGGCGGACCCAAACAGCCCGCCCAGTGGACGGGCAGTCGGGGGAGGGACAGCGCCTGACCTCAGACGCCCCTCACAATGGTGGAAGGCACCCCCCCCGGGAACGCCCTTCCGCCACCCTCACAGTGAGCAACGGCGGCTCGCAAGGGCGCACGCTGTGGGGCTGGTGCTGGGTCCCCACGCCCGCACCGACCGCACCCGGGACACACGGGTCGCGGAACCCTGGCTGCCCGCTCCAGAGGACCGACGGCCGGGGGAGGGACAGCACCTGACACCAGACGCCCCTCACAACGGTGGCAGGCCACCCCCCCCAGGGACGGCCCCCGACCAACCCCGCGGCACGCAGCACCCACAGGGCATCCAGGTCAAGGAGGAAAGTGTTGGGCCCCCACACCCACACACCCGCGCCCACAGCACGTGGGTGGCGGACCCCAACAGTCCGCCCAGTGGGCGGGCAGTCGGGGGAGGGACAGCGCCTGACCTCAGACGCCCCTCACAATGGTGGAAGGCACCCCCCCCAGGGACGCCTTTCCGCCACCCCAACAGCGAGCAACGCCGGCCCGCAAGGGCGCACGCTGTGGGGCCGGTGCTGGGTCCCCACGGCCGCACCGACCGCACCCGGGACACACGGGTCGCAGAACCCTGGCTGCCCGCTCCAGAGGACGGGTGGCCGGGGGAGGGACAGCGTCTGACACCTGACGCCCCTGACAAAGGTGGCAGGCCACCCTCCCCAGGGAGGGCCCCCCCACCACCCCCGCGGCACGCAGCCCCCACAGGGCATTCAAGCCAAGGGGACAGTGTTGAGCCCCCACACCCACACACCCGCGCCCACAGCACGTGGGTGGCGGACCCCAACAGCCCGCCCAGTGGGCGGGCATTAGGGGGAGGGACAGCGCCTGACCTCAGATGCCCCTCACAATGGTGGAAGGCATCCCCCCCGGGGATGCCCTTCTGCCACCCCCACAGCGAGAAACGCCGGCCCGCAAGGGCGCACGCTGTGGGGCCGGTGCTGGGTCCCCACGCCCGCACCGACCGCAGGCGGGACACACGGGTCGCGGAACCCCGGCTGCCTCCTCCAGAGGACCGACAGCCGGCGGAGGGACAGCGCCCGACACCAGACGCCCCTCACAACGGTGACAGGCCACCCCCCCCGGGGACGGCACCCCACCACCCCCGGGGCACGCAGCCTCCACAGGGTATGCAGGTCAAGGGGACAGTGTTGGGCCCCCACACCCACACACCCGCGCCCACAGCACGTGGGTGGCGGACCCCAACAGCCCGCCCAGTGGGCGCGCAGTCGGGGGAGGGACAGCGCCTGACCTCAGACGCCCCTCACAATGGTGGAAGGCAGCCCCCCCGGGGACACTTTTCCGCCACCCCCACGGCGAGCAACGCCGGCCCGCAAGGGCGCACGCTGTCAGGCCGGTGCTGGGTCCCCACGCCCGCACCGACCGCACCCGGGACACACGGGTCGCGGAACCCTGGCTGCCCGCTCCAGAGGACGGGCGGCCGGGGGAGGGACAGCGCCTGGCACCAGACGCCCCTCGCAACGGTGGCAGGCCACCCCCCCCCGGGACGGCCCCCCACCGGCCCCGCGGCACGCCGCCCCAACGGGGCATGCAGGCCAAGGGGACAGTGTTGGGCCCCCACACCCACACACCCGCGCCCACAGCATGTGGGTGGCGGACCCCAACAGCCCGCCCAGTGGGCGGGCAGTCGGGGGAGGGACAGCGCCTGACCTCAGACGCCCCTCACAATGGTGGAAGGCGACCCCCCCGAGGACGCTCTTCCGCCACCCCCACAGCGAGCAACGCTGGCCCGCAAGGGCCGAACGCTTTTGGGCCGGTGCTGGGTCCCCACGCCCGCACCGACCGCACCCGGGACACACGGGTCGCGGAACCCTGGCTGCCCGCTCCAGAAGACGGGCGGCCGCGGGAGGGACAGCGCCTGACACCAGACGCCCCTCACAACGGTGGCAGGCCACCCCCCCGGGGACGAACCTCCCACCACCCCCGCGGCGCGCAGCCCCCACAGGGCATGCAAGCCAAGGGGACAGTGTTGGGCCCCCACACCCACACACCCGCGCCCACGGCACGTGGATGGCAGACGCCAACAGCCCGCCCAGCGGGCGGGCAGTCTGGGGAGGGACAGCGCCTGACCTCAGACGCCCCTCACAACGGTGGAAGGCACCCCCCCCGGGAACGCCCTTCCGCGACCCCCACAGCGAGCAACGCCGGCCCGCAAGGGGGCACGCTGTGGGGCCGGTGCTGGGTCCCAACGCCCGCACCGACCGCACCCGGGACACACGGTTGCAGAACCCCGGCCGCCCGCCCCAGAGGGGGGGCGGCTTGGAGAGGGACAGCGCCTGACACCAGACGCCCCTCACAACGGTGGCAGGCCACCCCCCCCGGGGACAGCCCCCCACCACCCCCGCGGCACGCAGCCCCCACAGGGCATGCAGGCCAAGGAGACAGTGTTGGGCCCCCACACCCACACGCCCGCGCCGACAGCACGTTTGTGGCGGCCGTTGGAGGTGCTCTGCAGCATGCAATCGTGATGCGGTACATGCTGGAGGCCGATCAGACGGAGCAGGGAGCAACAGCTGCAACTTGGGATACTCAAGAAGAGTGGCTCCAGCGTGGCATTCCACTGTGGGTTTTGGACAGCAAACGAGGGCATGAAGGGCACCAGCAGGTGCATGCTGCAGAAGCCGTCCAGCAAGATGTCGTGACTGAGGCCCCCGCTGAAGACACTGAGCCTGGTGCGCCTGCACCTACCTTGCCAATGCAAGCCAAGATGAAGAAGACTGCCAAAGTTGTACCAACTCAGGGTACTGCAGCCGGAAAAGGAACACCCTCGAGTACCAAGAAGCAAGCAAAAGGGAAAGAGAAGGAATCGGACAAGCCCGCGGAATCAGACGACGACGATACTGACGAGGAGTCAGAAGAAGACGATCTGGAGCAAGTACTGGAGACCCAGCAGAAGCGCAAGCGGGCATCCGCCTCTCACTTCGATGCAAGCAGCCCCGACTCTGGTAAGGAACAGTCCAAGAAGAAAGCGAAGACTGCTGCCAGTGCTACTGCAGAGTTCAAGCCGCCCTCGCGTTCTGGTACCCTGCCGTCTCGAGGTACCGTTGCCTCTCCAAGTGGGACAAGTACAACAGCAAGAAGCCTGGGTTCCAGGTTGGCTAAGGTTGCTGGACCGAAGAAGAAGTAAGTCACCATTAACCCAAGTGTTACGCCTCTTTTTGCAGTCATGAGTGCGCGAGGGCTCGCGCACTCGCCTTCGACGCGAATGCAATTATATGCCCTTAAAGGGTTGTACATTTTTGCCAAGCTTTTATCTCAGTGTTTGTACGTTGTGCACTTCGTGTCCTGTTTTTGTTGCCCTCTGTACACAATTGTTTCCATGACCTTGAGTGCGCGAGGCCTCGCGCACTCAGGTACACAAAAAAGCAATTTATTTCGCAGGACAAACATAGGTGCAACTGGAGACCCGCAGAATGTCATATTTTGAAAATGAGCTCCCGAACAGGCACGCACCAGTTGGCTTTTGAAATACAAAAACGACAAGATTGGTAAAACACACCCCTCAAATCAGACAAAATAATAGTTTATTTTGATAAGCAAAAAGTGGAAAAAAGCAGCAAATTGGGTAAAATTGTATTTTTTCGGTGGCATCTGGGCCATGTGTGTTGCAAATGTCCAAAAAAAATAGTTATTTGGGCGGTCATTTTTTAGGTCCTTCTCTTCCAAAAGGGGGTGCAGTTTGCGTGGGCTAAGCAACAGCCTGCCCAGTGGGCGGGCAGTTCAGGGAGGTGGAGCGCCTGACCTCAGACGCCCCTCACAACGGTGGAAGGCACCCCCCCGGGAACGCCCTTCCGCCACCCCCACAGCGAGCAACGCCGGCCCGCAAGGGCGCACGCTGTGGAACCGGTGCTGGGTCCCCACGCCCGCACCGACCGCACCTGGAACACACAGGGCGCGGTACCCCATCTGCCCGCCCGTGAGGACGGGCGGTCGGGGGAGGAACAGCGCCTGACACCAGACGCCCCTCACAACAGTGGCAGGCCACCCCCCCCCGGGGACGGCACCCGACCACCCCCTTGGCACGCAGCCCCCACAGGGCGTGCAGGCCAAGCCAGGTAGGGAGGAACCGGGACCAGACCGCCCCCCCGCAAGCACGCCGGACAGAGCAAGGGACCGGGGCAGGACACGCGGAGGGGCACGGACCACGTGCAACGGCCCTACCAGCGCCCAGTGCCGGGACCGCGCGGGGTGCGCACGCCACACCACCCAGGGGGGGGGGAGCGGACGCCGTGGGAGCGCAAGCGCACACACACGCAAAGGGCACGCGGGGACTACCAGAAGGGCAACTGGACCGAGCTCGCGGAACGCACAGACCGCGTCGAATGGCGTACCAGCGAGCGAGGGTAAGGGATACCCGCACGGGACGGCCGGCCACACGCAGCGCGGGACAGGCGGGGCGGGAAGGGGGAAACGGGAGAGACACAACACCAGGTACCGGCCCGAGCCCCCCGAACCGGCGGCGAGCGCCGCGCACACACGGACGGGGCACTGCACCTGCCAAGGCAGTAGTGGCGCACTGCGCCACGCCCCAACCCCTAGGCAAGGCAGCCTCCGCGCCAGCACAAGGGGGTCCCACTGGCGCCAAGCCAGTAGCACGGGCGCGGCGGCGCAGGCGCCCCGGGCGACCACGCATGCCCGGTGGGTGGGTCCACACACGCCCGGTGGGGAGGATATCACCTGGCCCGACCAGGTGGCCCCCCAGGGCCGAAAGGCGTCTAGTACCCGCAAAATCAAACCTGAAACCTCAAACCACTTCCTCCACGCACGTCTGCACGAAGAAGCCGTCATGCTCAGTCTCGTCATCAGAGTGTATAGAGCTGGGTAGCTCGGATAGCCCACACTCTGAGACTACATCAGGATCAGATACACGGCAAGGGGGGCTGGGGGCAACAGTGTCAGACACGACGTATTGGTCTTCCCCGGGAGTAGTCTCTACGGCGTTTCCAGGTCGTAGTTGGTTTTTCAGGACATCCAGGATGTAGCCGCTGCTCTCACGTTGAATTTCGTGGACAATAGCAGGGTCCAGATCTTCCCAGGGCACTGGGGCTAGGCTCCCGTCCACCACGCTTAGCATGCTCCCCCATCCAAGTTTCCTGATGGGCGTCTTGCAGCCCAGAGGCACGTAGATGGCGTCATCCGGCAGCTGGATGGAGGTGAGCGTCAGCTTGTTCAATAGAGTATGCCAGTACTCATTTTCTCCATGGGCTCCCCAATCGGGGGAGCACAGGACCATACGGGAACGTTCCAGGGCCAACTTGGTCAGGACCTTCCCCAGTTCACTGAATCTTGGGTTCCCGTAGGCCATCCCGAAAGAGGGCCAGTAAAAATGATAGCAGCGATTCTTCCTTTTGCTGCAGTAGAGGTCCAGGACATGTTGCTTGTTGCTGGCGAATAGCTCCACGCTCAGGTCTTCCCGGGAGTATCCCAACTCCTTTAGACCTTGGTCCAAGACATCGCCAAGGAGCTGATAGTCCTCAGTTTTGGAGGCGACCATCATGGTTGAGGGCTCCTTCTTCCATACCCTCAGGTAGGTAGACGTGTGCTCAGACTGCTCCAGAGGTACAGATTCCCATCCGTCACCATGGTCCACTTGGAGGATGTAGGGTGCTTGCAGGGTGAGGGATAGAATCTGGGAGTGCTCGACGAAGAAGTTGCTCCCCAGTACAAAGTCGAAGGCTTCGGTGTCCATCACGTAGAACCGATGGGCAATGCTTCTAGATCCCATAGGCACTTCAAGCTCACAGTCCCCACAACTGTGCACCACATGCCCTTCTCCCATGCGGATGGCTGCCGTAGGCATGATGTTCTTTAGGTCCTCACGAGGTAAAATGTTCCTGCCCACAATAGATAGAGTGGCCCCAGTATCCAGTACCCCCAGGTATTCACGTCCCCCAAGACGGATACGTACCCAGAACATCAGATCTGTAGGTCCCCGGGAGCGTCCCTGTCAGAACTCCGCGGGGCGGGTCACTTCAAACCCCTTCTTCTGAAGTTTCTGCGCCATGCGCATGAGACGGGAGCGTTTGCGGGCATTAGACTGGTCCCCATCTTCATTGGCACGCTTAGTCCCTTGTTCTTAGTGGGCTTGCTTCTGGGAACGGGTTGTAGGTCCCTTGTTTGGTTGCCCACCAGAGGGCTCAGAATTCTTCCTTGGCGTAGTAATGGGGTTCTCTCTGGACTCGTTTGCGTTCTTGTCCTTGTCGGGCTTGCGGTCAGAGCCTCCTCATCCAGCTTTGCCTTTGCCACCTTGGCCTTTGCCATTGCCCTTGGACTTGCATTTGCCACTGTCCTTGTCGGCGTTGCCCTTGCCACTGCACTTGCCACTGGCGTTCTCGGTCTTGAGCTTCGCTGAAAGGCGTTGCTTGTGGTAGCACTCTTCCTTGTAGTGCTTCCTCATACCACAGAACGCACAAGTGATAGTGAGATTGAGCCCCATGGAGTATATATTTTGAACTCAGAGTGTACTTTATTTGAACTCAGAGCAGATTCAGATCATTCATCATCATTCATCATCATCATCATTCATCATGCATCATGTGTCATGTGTCATGCATCATGTGTCATGACATGCTGGCGCCCTAGCATGTGTTTTTCACATTCCAACCCAAAACTTCACTTTCGCTCAGAACTAACACATCCACAACCCCACTCTTATGGGTTCCTAAGAAGGTTATACTATTCATTTTTCATAACTCTTTGAATTTGGATGATCACATTTTTGACATCATGGATTGTCATGCATGTCATGCATGATCGACTCATTTTGTGAGTGATACCACACATACTACCTTCGAAGGAGTCTAAGGCCCCTAAGGGACCTCTATTTACTCTACAACCCTTTTCCATGGTTGTCCCTACTTCTACATGTATTTTGATGCCTTTTTAGTGGGTCCCAAGTATGTTTCATGTAGTGGGGGGTCCCAAGAGTATACCTAGGCCTAAGCCAAGCCCCAAACACAAGAGGAGAGAAGAGAGATAGATAGAGGAGAGGCGCCTGGCGGCGACACCAGGGAGCACGTGGTGCTTCCTAGGTAAGTCCTAACTAGGTGTATTCTACTACAAGAGGGATATTTGTATGGTGAGAGTGGAAGAGAGGTAAGGAGTGAACATGAGTGTAAATAATGATTGTGTTTCATAGTCCCTTTTTTGCTATGGACTAAGCTGGAAGACTACAATACTATGAGCCCATTACTTTGCTGTTATTGAGGAGGGTGCCAAATCTAACTGGTAGCGGAGAAAACCTGCTCTGCCTAAATCCAGTATCCCTTGGAATTAATTTCGATTCAAGTCCAGCCTGGAAATTTCGTAAGGGACGGAGAAGAATTCCTGAACTCAGAAAATGGAGTCTGAAAAATTGAGATGAACCCTGTGAGAACTCCAAGCAGCCTAGAAGCTACGGGCGCTTCTGAAAACGACGTGCAAGTCATGATACCGGTCTCCGATGAGGAACTAGTCGCGCCTACCATGGCCGGGTTTGGAACCCGGGAAGTACCTCTAGACGGATCTCGATTCGAAGCCTATCGTTTTCGTGCGCCTACATGTCCTGAGTATGCTGAAGCTGTAGCTCCACGCCCAGTGCCTTCAGCGAGTAACATGACGACAGCTGAGCTAGCGAATGCTATGGAGGTCCTATCGTTGCTCAACCAAAGTTGTCGGTTGCAACAAATGTTTCAACAAATCGAACACCATGAAGGTTCATTCACTAATGCCCCACAGACTCATGAGTGAGGGACGACATCCTCTGCGACTAATCCTTTCCAATCTGTGCCATGGCGTTCTAATGTGACTTACGCCACTATGCCTCAACCCCCTATCCGTGGAAAACCTTTTTTTCATGGAGTGCCTACCGGAATTCCTGAGCCTAAGTTTTTCTCTGAGCCTCAAGCTCCCAAAAGGACTCATGTTTTCGAAGCCTCTCCTTCTTCGGAAGAGAGCACTATCCTTTTGTCGACCTTGCAACAACTCAAGGGTCGTCTTGAAAACTTAGAAAATAGGACTAGTGCTAACTTAACCACTGACCCTTGTGTACCTTACCACCCCTCGCCCCTAACCCGAGTGTGCACCGGGCTTGCCGGTGTGCCTCCTAGAGTCAAGTCGCCCTTTGTACCCCGTACCAAAGCACCCAAACCCGTGGCGTGCTTTACCACTATCTACGAAGTATACACCCTCGACCAAGCCCTCGCCCTAGGACTCGGTCCACTAGCGCCTATGGCGCTACTCCCCGACCCCACACAACCGGTGCCACATACCGGTAGAGGAACCAAAGCTTTTTTCCAACCCCAAACGGAAACCAAGCTACCCAAGTTTTCGAGTAGGGACCTCAACGTCTACGCCTAAGATTTTTTGAGGTTCCTGAGGTCGACGGGACAGAAAGACCTCAACAAAAGAGCCAAGGCGGACCTTGTTATCAACGGTTGTGATAACAAGGACGTGAAAGAAGTGGTTTCGGGGGCACTCAAGAAAAGTGACTCTTGGGTAAGGTTCCTTCTTACGCTCGAAGAGCTCTACCCTACTTGCGTTACCGACCTGGAGCTTATTCAAGAGATAGAGCGTATCCCTCAGTTTAAGGAATACCCCACAACCGCGGACATAGCCCAATACGTCCAAAGGTTTACTACGCTTACGGACCAATTGGCTACGTCCTACTACGACAACTCCAAAGCCCTCCTGCACCTCCTACCTCGTGTTCCGCCCAAAACCATCGACGAAATACGTGCTACTCCCGAGAGGTTGTCTAGAATACACACTTTCAACTCTCTCGTTGACGTCCTCTACGAGTTGGCCCTGCAGAGAAAGTCCGACGCTACTTTGAGGAACTTGCACTCGATGGCTCAACTCAAGTGGCTAGACGGCAACATCAGCGCCCACTCCAACGTTCCTATTAACCAAGAAGAGGCCTTTGCCCACTCGCTATGTGAGGAGTGCTTTGTGTCGTTTCAACAAGCACGAGGACAGGGCAATGGCAACCGTGGTGGTGGTGGCCGAGGCCGTGGAAAAGGTGGACGAGGCAAAAGAACAATGCCAAGGGCAATGGTATTGGCGAGGGGAAGTCGAGGAGGACAACTCCACCACGCCCAAGTTCTTCGCCACCGTGTTTTGCCTCAATTGTGGGACAAAACACAACGTAAGAGACAAGGCGTGGCAAGACAGCCTTGACGCGAGGATAGAAGAGCAAAAGCAAACGAAGAAAGGTCAAGGCAAAGGGGGAAAGGACCAAGCGAAAGGAGGACAAAAAAGAAGGGTTGGAAAAGCGAACGAAGGAAAGGCCAACACAGGAGAAGGAGGCAAAGGAAAAGACGATGACAAAGGAGAGCCTCAGGAGAAGAAACGCTTGGAAGAGTTGACGGAAGGAGAGCGAGAAAAGAAGCGAAAAAGAGTTCTCAAGCTCGAAAGACAAGCTAAGAACCTCAAAGACTTTCTCGCGGGTCAAACGCTGGGGGAAGCCTAGGTGGACACCGAGACGACGCACCGAGGTATTGCTACCTATTGAGGGTCGCTATCAATGGTGTATGGGTGGACGCATACCTTGATACCGGCGCTACAATCTCCCTAGTCTCCTCTAGGTTCGTACACTACGAGAACCTAGTTCCCAAAAATATTTGTGGGGTAAAAACAGGAGAAGGGGGAGTCACTCTCACCGAAGGCGAGATAGAAGGAGAAGTACAAGTGGGGGACCGAAAGGTACTTCAAAGGTTTCAAGCGTTCGACACCGACGCCTTTGAAGCCGTATTGGGGACGGACTTCTTTGCGCAAAACGAGTGGATAAAATATTTCCCTTCAAGAGCCCACTCACTTGTTGGTGGTGAACGGAGAGCAAGAATGGGAAGCAATACCCCTGAAGGAGACAAAGTGTCCAAGACCTACGCTCAAGACTCTCAAGAGTTTTCCGTTGGCACTCGATAGCGAGGTGAAGCAAGAGAGTATCCTCGCTACCTTGAGCCTACACCAATCAGAGAACTACACTCTCGACTCTGCTGCCAAACGTGACGCGTTTCGAGAACTTGGCCTTAACCCGAACACGTGTAACGGCGACTTTGTCGAACTCTTTGCGTCCAAAGAGAACGCCGACGCAGAGTACTTTTGTACTCCCAAAATCAACAACACCTGGTGGTATGACTGGGGAAGGTTGGGAGCTTGGGAGATGCTCTACACCAACCCCTCTTTCTCAAAAATACTCCACACGGTGCCAAAGGTTTATGTGGACCAAGCTACGGTTGCGTTGGTTATTCCCGAAGGGAAGAACCGGGAAGAAAAAGAAAAGCTATGGGGGCCTATACTCGAAAAGTGGACGGTGACAAAGTTGCTCTTACCTGATGTTCCTCTTTACCGACTTAACGCAAAAGAAAAGGTTTTGCCAAAGCCCTGTTGGCGAACCGCCATGTACTTAGTCTCGGGGAAGAACGTGTCCTCTAACCCCATGGAAAACGTGTCTGAGGAGATAAAGAAGTGCGTGCTAAAGCACCACCGTGGGTACGGAAAAGAAGAGATGATGAAAAGGTTTTCGGACGTGGACGAGAGCAAGGAAGAGTACAAGTTCGAGACGCCCAAGTTTCAAGTCGAAGAAGTGGTTCAAGAAGGTTTCGGAAGAGGCAAGAGAAACAAAAGAAGAGAGCGAAGAAACCTCCGACGAAAGCGGAAGTATATCTGAAGCACCTTCCGAGTCGACTATATGCTTTTCGAACGACTCCTACACCACTATGGACTACGACGACTTGGTCGCCAGCCTGTTCTTGGAAGAAGTAGAACCTCTAGAAGCTTCTTCGACTCCTTCCGAAACTCCTAACCCCGAAAAACTTCTTTCACACGTTTCTGTCCCACTAGAATCGATGACGAGCGAAGAAGACGAACGTGAACTCCGTCTACTACACGCACGCCCGAGTAAAAATTCGTTCCCTTCTTCAAAAGAAGATTTGGAAGAAACTCGTCTCCTTCTACTAAATCAAATTGACAGACTCCAAAAACTGGAGCTAAAAGAAAAATGGAAAAGCATGGTCTACCTAGACGAGTACGACAGAGAGGATGGGACGTATTTCGATGTCGGCGGAGAATTGGTCATGCTTCACGAACTACACGAAGCATTGGAACAAGAAGAACAAGAAATCGAAGGAGAAGAAGAAGGGAAAGAAGAAAGAAAACATCAATTACGCCCGAAAGACATCAAGAAAAAAGGCAGGAAGTTCGAAGAAAAGAAGAAAATTGATCACCAAGAGAATCAGATGATTTTGGACCCCGAACAGGTCCTAGCCCTCAAGGAATTGACGGAGCAAGATGAAAAATATAAGAAACAAGAATTAGGTGCGTCCAATCTACACGCATCTGAAGACCTCAAGATTTCGCTCGAAAAAATGGGTGTTGACGAGAGGATCAAGAAAATCATCCTGCATTTCTCTGACATTTTTGGTCCGTTGCCTCCACCCAGATTGGTGAAGAAACTCGTGACCATGGACCTAGAACTAAGAGAAGAATTTCTCAAAGATCGAGTTCGATGTCGACCGTACCCAGCATCAAAAGATGACATAGCTGAGATTACTCACCAAATTAAAGAATGCGTGGAGGCCGGTTGGGTTTACGAGTACAAAAAGACAGACTATCCTAAGCATTGCAGTCCATGCTTCCTGGTAGCTAAACCAGGGAGCACTGCAAAAAGATTGGTCGTCGACTACAAAAAGGTCAACCAGAAAAAAAAATGCACAGCAGCTCGTTGCCCCTGATGGAGAACACCGTGGAAACCGCTGCTGGATGCAGATACAAAACTAAAATGGACTAAAATGGAAAGAAAATCATCCTGCATTTCTCTGACATTTTTTATCCGTTACCTCCACCCGGATTGGTGAAGAAACTCGTGACCATGGGCCTAGAACTAAGAGAAGAATTTCTCAAAGCTCGAGTTCGATGTCGACCGTACCCAGCATCAAAAGATGACATAGCTGAGATTACTCACCAAATTAAAGAATGCGTGGAGGCCGGTTGGGTTTACGAGTACAAAGAGACAGACTATCCTAAGCATTGCAGTCCATGCTTCCTGGTAGCTAAACCAGGGAGCACTGCAAAAAGATTGGTCGTCGACTACAAAAAGGTCAACCAGAAAAAAAAATGCACAGCAGCTCGTTGCCCCTGATGGAGAACACCGTGGAAACCGCTGCTGGATGCAGATACAAAACTAAAATGGACTAAAATGGAAAGAAAATCATCCTGCATTTCTCTGACATTTTTTATCCGTTACCTCCACCCGGATTGGTGAAGAAACTCGTGACCATGGACCTAGAACTAAGAGAAGAATTTCTCAAAGCTCGAGTTCGATGTCGACCGTACCCAGCATCAAAAGATGACATAGCTGAGATTACTCACCAAATTAAAGAATGCGTGGAGGCCGGTTTGGTTTACGAGTACAAAGAGACAGACTATCCTAAGCATTGCAGTCCATGCTTCCTGGTAGCTAAACCAGGGAGCACTGCAAAAAGATTGGTCGTCGACTACAAAAAGATCAACCAGAAAAAAAAATGCACAGCAGCTCGTTGCCCCTGATGGAGAACACCGTGGAAACCGCTGCTGGATGCAGATACAAAACTAAAATGGACACGCGGTCCGGTTTCTGGCAAATTGACCTAACGGAGCGTGCCCAAGACCTGAAGGCATTCATTGCTCCGGATGGACGGGTCTACAAATGGCGGGTAATGCCATTTGGTATTGCTAACACCCCGGCGTTGTTCCAGGAGCTGATGAATCAAATCATCGCCCTGTGTAAACGACGACCGGCCGTCCAAGAGCTCCTACAGCGTGGTGCTGTCCTGGAGGCTCACATCGACGATGTCATCCTAGGGACGAACACCATCGATGACCATCTCCTACTACTCCGAGAATTCTACACCGTCTGTCAGCAAAATCACCTCCGCATCAAGCTGGAGAAATGCAAATTTCTCAAGACCGAAACAGACTACCTCGGATTCCACATCGGAGGTGGATGGTGGAAACCGCAGGATCAAAAGATGAAGCCCCTGATGGACTTCGACCTAACGGATTCTATGTCTAAAGCTGAAGGAGTTCAGAAAATCCGACAATTCATCGGATCCTCTAATTTTTACAGGTGGCATCTCCGAAAATTCACGGAAGCCAGCGCACCACTAACGGATCTCATCAAGAAGGAGACTCCGTGGCGCTGGGGACCTATTGAAAAGCAAGCAATCAAAGATGTCAAGAAGAAAATCCGGGAATGCCTAGTACTTGGAGTACCCCAACGCTACGGCGAGATGATTGTAATCACGGATGCCAGTAACGTTGGAGGAGGAGGGACATTATTACAGTCGCAAAAGCTAAATACGGATCAATGTAAAGACATTGATTATCGCCTAAGAGTTCAAGGTGTCACAAGAGAAGGATTCATGAAATCTGACTATGACTCCCAAGAATGGCGCCTAGTTCGACTTGGCCACTGGAATTGGAAGGGGAATGCAGCCCGATCACACTATCACACCTACGAGCAGGAGCTGTTAGCTGGAGTTCTAATGTTGGCTAGTCAACACAGGATCCTGGGTACCAATCCCATCACGTGGCTATGTGATCAGGATTCCGTGAAGTACTTTTTGGAAAGACCACCGCCAGATGGAAAACGTCTACGACAGTGGTCGGTCTACCTGAGCCAACTACGACTCGCTACATTCCACATCCGGGGAATTAAAATCCAAGTCTGTGATTATCTATCACGGAATTGTTTTGATTCCCTGGTGGGGGCAGACACCGAGATGATGGCCCAAGAAGCTTTCGCCAAGATGGATCAACATCTCAATCTCTTTACGAGGAAAGAAAAACTCATGTCCTGGAGTATGAAAGACCTGACGGCCGAGTACTCGGACATCTTGGACCAGTTGACGATTGGGAGCTCAAAGATCCTTGATGGAGTACAATGGTCCCGCACGTCAACTCACCTATACAGGGAAGACCTCATTTGTGTCCCCAAAGACTATGAAGAAACAATGTTGGAATGGGCACACAAAACGGATGGTCATCCTGGGGTGGAGAGAACTCTTTGGTTCTTCCAGAAGTATTTCTTCGCTAAGAGTAGCGATGTATCTCTCAAGAAGGTTTTATCTAAGATCATCGCTGAGTGTCCCTGCACTAAGGCTAAAGCTAACACTGCAGCAGATCGTGGTGACGTAAGGAATCTCCCGATTCCGAACCAAATAAACTCCATCGTCTACGTGGGTTTTATGGAGTTACCTAAATTCGCTGGCCATGACTTCGCCCTCCTGGTGACGGATGGACGCGGTCGCTACAGCCGAGTGTTTCCCCTTACTAAGAAGGTAGATGGTGAAGGAGTATTGAAATAGATTTTCGAAGGATGGGTACAAGTCTACGGATTACCCAAGATTATCCACAGCAATCAAGACATCCGGTTTACCAGCCCTACTGGTTGGTACCGAAGCGTCATGAGAGCTATGGGTACGGAAGTCCAGTTCGGAACTCCTTACCTACGAACAAAGAATCCTCTGTGCGAACGCCAAATTGGCTGTTTCAAAACAGTCATGAGGATTCTGATGCTGAACGAGAAGAGCCGGAACTGGCTAAAACTAGTCCCATATGCTATCTACTTGATGAATAATCAAGTGAGTAGCAGGACTGGTTTCACCCCTACGGAACTGTTCCCAGGGAGGCCAGGTTTCAACTTCGAATTCCCCTGCGCGAGCGAAGGAAATTCTAAAGTTGATGAATGGCTCACCGAGCAAAAACGGATCGCCGATCTATGCCGAACACTACTGGAAAAGAAAAGAAGTAAGGAGAATCGTACCAAGAACCGCAAAAGAAAAGAAGCTATCTACCAAATTGGTGACTGGGTTCTGGTACATCACACAAGATTCAAGGCATGGCCTCGTAACACGCTGCACAGCCCTTACTTCGGACCATTTGTGGTCACGGATGTAGCTGAAGGATCCGTGTGGATCAAAACTCATCCTAAGTACGGAGGTCTGGTTGAAGTGGGTTACCCACAGCTCAAGAACTATGACGTGCTAGACGACCTCTACGACTGGGAAGAAGATCTACAAGAAAGCCTGGAAGCTGCAGCCCAAGATTTGGCCGCGGATCCTATGGATGAAGATGAAGAACTGCCGCCTATGGAGGATGACGGTTCACTACAGATGCCCGAAAGGGACATCTCTCTCTCTACACCTACTGTACCTACACCTATGGCCGTAGAGGCTAGACCCAAAAGAATAAGCGCTAGTGAACCCGTTACGTTTACTGAATCAGAGATGAAAACGCAAGACTACTACTGTGTTGAAAAAATCCTCCGCCACACCTACAAACGTGGTTGGAGATTCTATACAAAGTGGTCTGGCCGTTCTATCTCTGACTGTACCTCGGAGCCAGTGACGGGTTTCATACTCGATGACGGTAACGTCAACGAAGTTTTTGCTGAGTACTGCAAATCTCAGGATTTGTGTGACATTCTACAGTCAGCCCAAAATCAGGCCCGCAAGCGTGCTGGGAGGTGAGACTACTCCCTCCTGTTTCATAGCACCTGTGAAAACGGTGCATCTATGGTCCTAAGGCCCTGTTTCACTGAGCAGTGAGTTCACACTCACTAGCCTGGGAGTTGTCGTGGATTTCCAAGGGAACTCCAAGGCTGGGGGACAGGTTTCACCAATCCAGGGAGGGAGAGAGAGGAGCGGTGTGTAACTGGCACGCGTGTGAGTGTCAACAGCCCCAACTGAAGTGTGTTGCCTAGGAGAGATATGAAACACTACTGCTAAGCAAGCTGATTCTTACAGATGGTGAACACCTGGTTCCATTTTGGAACAGTCAAGCATCCACCACCGGAGGGGCAGGGTTGGTGTTCCCCAGGGATGGGACCTCCCCCAGGAACTGGCCGGGCTGCAGGACGAGCAGAGTTTGCATGGGCCGCCCAACCACAACTAGGGCTACGTCCTTGGCTGCAAACCTCCCCGCCTTGGGGACCCACCATCAAAGACGCTATTGGCTGATCCTACACCGCAAGACACCCTGATCCTACAACTTCCCACACACACGCCCACGCCAAGCAAGTCAGGTTGTAGCTAACACCAAGCATCCCTGAACAAACAGTGAACGCTTTGGGTGCATCTCGCTTCCGGTCCGATGACACCCGTGCAAGTGTGGACACGGAACCGAAGCTCAACGTGATCCGTGCAGAGTGAGTGAATGGCGCGCAAAAGTGTGTTGTGTTGAGTATGTGTGTGCAGTGCTGTGCGTGGATATGCGGTGCAGGGCGAGCATGTGTGTGAATCTACCTCAGGGTCTCTACCTTGGGGCTGCCCAAAAAAAAAAAAAGAGAGAGGGTCACACACGGGGAGACCAGGAAGGAACCGTCAGGAATCAGATGGGCGTGGGAACAAGGGCCAGCGTACGCTGACCAACGCGAAGGCCCTTGCCCATTCCAATCCCCTGCCTTCCCAGTCTCCCACTCGCTGATCCTAACGCTCTACAAAGGAGTAGCCCTTTGCAGGAGCGCCCCTTGCCAACGCCTCGAAACCACATCCCACTTTCCACTCCTCACTCCTCCCACACTCGTGCAACTCAAACCGAACAACTCTCAAGTGAGGAATTTCACCCCAGAGTTTCATTGGACTTTTTGAGTTCCAACGGTCCTACACTTCCTAACACACGCTGCATGTGTGAGCGGCACGGTGAAACATATGAGTGTTTTAAGTGCCTGCACGCGAACATATGCAGGCACAAGATGTCTCACGAGGCGTTCAACCACGGCCACTCAACAGGGGACACTGATGCATATAGCGGCGCCTCCGCTATGCATGCATGCTGTCCTACAGAGCGAGCAAGGAATGTTCTCCCTCCCTCCCAAACCTTGAATGTTTCCCTTATGAAGGTTTTACCCTCTATCCTACTTGGATTCGGAGTTTTTACGTGTGCACGACGCGGCGTACGCTGCTTTTTTGCATGCGTGACGGCCTGTTTCCCTCCCAAATCCTGCCTGAATGCCAGTCCAAGCCAGACCTTGCGAGGCACCAAGAGCGTGCAAAAGACGGCAAAGCAAGGTAAAAACACGCTACGCGTGTTGTGCAAGCTCTAACTAACATGTATGTTTCATTTCTGTTGTGCTATGTGTGGCCGATGTTCAAACTCGCCTATTAAACGCACAGTGGTGAATTGATGCGCGCAAAACGTACAGTTACCCTATGGCTGTACTGTGCACCCTCCCCGCGCAAAAATGTTTGCCTGTCTGTAAGCCTCAATTTATAAAATTGCGTTTCTCGCTGCACGTTGTTTTCCAAATTCTTTGTTTTACAAAACTGCGCTTTTTGCGGCTTCAGAAGCGCTTTTTACAAAAGTTCAAACGTTTTTGGACTTTGGAGGCTTTGCCCCCAGTCCCGCACGGCGGACGCGCGCTGTTACGGGAGTCGCCAGAACTCCCAGCGCTACACTTTGCGCTTTTCAGGTGTCCAAATATTTTTTCAAGTTTTGGTTCCTGGCGAGTTAGAAGCTCAGCTACGGTTGATTTTGAAGTGCATTCGAAGCGTTATTCATTGCCGATTTCACTTTGATTTTCAAAAATCGGTATCTGCATTTGTTATGTGAGGCTTCCCTAAGGATTCCTATGCCTTGTCCATGCTTTATATATCACTTTGAGCACAATCTTTCTGGAACGTCTGGTATTTGCATTTTTAGCTCCAAACTAATCACCTATTGTGCTGTGGTAAGAGTGGTATAGTAAGAAAGGTAACTCACAAGTATGCTTTCCGAAGTCATTCCACTCATTCTTTACTGTGGTACTGAGGTGCAGTGATCATACTTGGTATTGAAGGTAATCCAGTTCTGGACTGAATAGTAAATGCTAAGAGTTTTCACAGGGCTGCATATGATTATGACCACAATATCATTTTTCAGCCTGTTTTTCTGAGTATTTACTCCTGAATTCCAGGGCTTCAGTCGGGGGGGGGGTGAGATTGAGCGCCATGGCGTATATATTTTGAACTCAGAGTGTACTTTATTTGAACTCAGAGCAGATTCAGATCATTCGTCATCATTCATCATCATCATCATTCATCATGCATCATGTGTCATGTGTCATGCATCATGTGTCATGACATGCTGGCGCCCTAGCATGTGTTTTTCACATTCCAACCCAAAACTTCACTTTCGCTCAGAACTAACACAACCACAACCCGACTCCTATGGGTTCCTAAGAAGGTTATACTATTCATTTTTCATAACTCTTTGAATTTGGATGATCACATTTTTGACATCATGGATTGTCATGCATGTCATGCATGATATACTCATTTTGTGAGTGCTACCACACATACTACCTGCGAAGGAGTCTAAGGCCCCTGAGGGACCTCTATTTACTCTACAACCCTTTTCCATGGTTGTCCCTACTTCTACATGTATTTTAATGCCTATTTGGTGGGTCCCAAGCATGTTTCATGTATTGGGGGATCCCAAGAGTATACCTAGGCCTAAGCCAAGCCCCAAACCCAAGAGGAGAGAAGAGAAATAGATAGAGGAGAGGCGCCTGGCGGCGACACCAGGGAGCACGTGGTGCTTCCTAGGTAAGTCCTAACTAGGTGTATTCTACTACAAGAGGGATATTTGTATGGTGAGAGTGGAAGAGAGGTAAGTAGTGAACATGAGTGTAAATAATGATTGTGTTTCATAGTCCCTTTTTTGCTATGGACTAAGCTGGAAGACTACAATACTATGAGCCCATTACTTTGCTGTTGTTGAGGAGGGTGCCAAATCTAACTGCGATTTTGCACCTGTAGTGGTCCAACAGCTTGGCTTTGCCGCCGGTGTTGATCTCCTGCTTCTTCTGCTGGACCACGAAGCAATCCCGCTGGTCGCAGTCAGGGGCATGAAGCAGGCAGCCCTGCTCATCTCTGGCATCACACCAGAAGAGGTCCTGGGCATTGCTCATGAAGCGAGCATTTTTGGGGGTAGTCCCCTGTCCGGTCTGGTGTCCTTGGTACCCTCGGCCTTGGCTCCCAGAGCCGCCTCCTCCAGGACGGTAGGCATTCAGGTGCTGGTCGCTTTCTTTTTCCAGCGCCGGCTCCAAAAGTAGCACAGACAGGTCCTCGTAGTTGAGGGCTCTTGCCTTGCGCTCTGCCGTTGCCCGGCATTCATCCGACAGTTCTCGTGGGAGGTTGGCCACCAACCGGAATAGCAGGTCCTTGCTGCCGTAGGAACCGGGCGTCAGTCGCCCTACCAAGTGGTCCAGGTCGGCAAGCAGCTCGGAAATCCCGGCAGGCTTGGGGTTGTTGGGCAGCACAGCCAGGTTCTGGATCTCGGCCCTGACAGAGAGGTCGGTCTCGTAGGTAGGATACTGCCTCTCCAAGGCAACCAACACGTCGGCAAAGGTGGCGGACTTCGTCACAATCTGCTTGACCTGCTTCTCCAGGTACTTGGTCTTGCAGCACTGCAGGACAAGATCGCACTTCACTCGCCAACTAGCACGGGTTTGGCCGGTCATCATCAGGAACTGTCAAAAGTTCTCAGCAAAATCCCTGAGGTCCTTCGTCGTGAATTCTGGCAAGTTCAACACGATTTTGGAGGTGGCTATAGCCTTAGCCTCCTGGGACCTGCGTCCCTCATGGGGCTGGTTCTTCCTCTTTTTCTTGTTCATCTTGCTGCTCGGGTTCTCGGGGTCCTCAGGGTCATCGTCCTCAGAGGGTGAAGCAGACATCATAGATGGCGGCTCATCATCAGAAGGAATTCCACGAAGGTCACTAGAGCCGTAGGACTCAACATCGACCATAGCCCTTAGGGCTGTCAACCCCAACCGGTCGAGCTCGGTTCGCGTGGAGTTCTGCACCTTGCTGTAGGTGGGCTCGGCCGTTCTTGGTACGAAAGGGCTCCTTGGTATCACAGCAGGAGTCGGCATAGGTGGGCTCCTCAAGCTTCCCAGGGTGTTCGTCAGCCCCGCCACCAAATGATTGGCTTGTAGGCGATGAGGCGAAACTCCCATGGTGGTAGGTGAGACTTGCGGAGGAATCGGGGGCTCCAATTTGGCCCGGATTTCTTGAGTTAGATCCCCAACCATTTGAGAAGTGGCTCCTCGAAGACCCTCTCGTATCTCCGACCCCGTCAACGATCTGTTTGAGGATCTTCCAGATCCTCTACTCCTTCCACCACAGGACTCGGGGCCACGTAGGCGAGTCAGAGGGGTGAAACCAGCTGCTGGCATAGTATAGCCAGGCTCGGGGCCGCAAAGCCAGGTATCCCAGTCATGTACACGGCCGCCGCGGGTCTTTGATAGCCATCCTCATAGCGGCGCGGCATAGGCTCAGGAACACTGGTGCAGGTGGAGCTGGATGCCACTGGTGTGCTGACTGCAGTTGCCATAGGTGGCACAGTCGCGGCTGGAGGCACACCATAGGTGGGGTAAGGCATTCCAATAAAGCCTAGATCCTCAGTCATAGTTGGAGTGGTTCCGGGTGAGGATGTAGCTGGATGTGTGGCTGGGAGTGTCGTGGTTGTTGGAGAGGGTACTGCAGGGTAATCTGAGGCGCTCGGCGCGCTCTCAACAGGTTTGTCATTGAAGGGCACCTCGTTGGATGGTTCGTGTCGATCTCCAGGATCTACCTCTTCGGCTCCCATGTCCACTGCTTGCTTCACCTTCTCCTTCTCTTTGCCTTCAGGTCCTCCAAACGATAGTCCACTGAAGGCAGCTCTCAAGCCCTCCAGGGAATCATCCCCCAGCCCACTTAAGGGCACCAAAGGTACATGCTCCTCAGGTTGAGGTTCACCAGCAGCTTTGGGCGCTTGTGCTGGCTTGGCTGGTGCCACTGAGGGCGCTGGCGTCTGGACAGTGTTCTTGGTGTCCATATTATATTTCTTCGCCCCTCAGTGGAGTCAGTCTCGACGTACTGGTTGTACTGCACGGCGTTGCAGGTACGCAAAGACTGAAAGTCTCTGGTACCAGAAAGTTAGAACAGGCTTTCACTGTTGATTGCTTTGATGATATTGTTTTGTTTGTGCCCCTGCTTGCTCCTGCTGCTTCTTGATGTAGGTCAGGCTTTCCAATTAAATGTATTTTGATGAAATCAACCAGCAATATTAGTACCCACAGTGCAAGCAAGGGACCTCAGGATCAAATCCACAACATGAAGGGCTGCAGTCACAGGAGATAGTGTAGCAACAAAGGAAACTCACAATAACTACAGATTGAGGAAAAGATAGTTGGAAAATATCCTACAAACATGGGAAAACTGCCCACCTGGGCATCCCCTCTTTTCTAGTGCCATCTAGAGATGTGCACTCTTTGTTTTGGGTCCCATAGGTGCTGAGGTGGCATGGCTTGTGGCGCTGAGGTCACTGCCATGTCACATGGGATCTTCCTACTTAGCCAGGCTGACTCTGAATTGAACCCAGGACCTATCAAAAAGAGGTGCCACAGCCCCCTAGGGTGCGGACCACTAGGATAGCTAAGCATTCATGAGAAAATAGAGAAAAATGTATAGGCTCTAGATCAACGTCAGCGCCTCAGTCAGTACAGGAAATGGTGTATAAGTCCAATCAGTTGGGGGGTCAGGGGTCCACACGACATTCATAGTTCAATGCTTCGTTTTATAGGTCAAAATGTCTGGTTTGGCCAATACTAAGATAGAAATGTGATATGCCTTTCGGCCTCTCTATAACAACTAAAGCTAACCTTTTGGCAGGGAGATACACGTTTTCCTACTGAATGTAGGTACACCAAATGACAGCCCATCAGTTGGGCTTTGCATGCATATGTTGATTGGGTTTCGGAACGCGTCGGTGCAACGACACCACGTGTTGGGGGGAGACCGGTGTTAATATTGCATTTATGCATTGCTTTGTCTCCATTTCAATGTTATATGTCCTCTTTTGTTCATATCTTCCTTAGGACATGAAAGGGACCGTTTTGACATCTTCCTCGTGATGTCGTCGAATGCGTAGTATGTTTCTGTCACCTTTTGTGGTTGCATTGGGGGTGTATTTTTGGGTTATTTGAAGGAACACTTAGACACGTTTTAAGGAAAGCAAGTTCAAAATTGTTGAATACCAAAAATCAAAAGATGTTAACCCTTTAGAACTATGTAGTGGCTAAGATGCACCCCCAAAATAGGGGGGGGGGTACCTGAAGAGCCTTGCTGGGCGCATGAGGTAGAAGAACCGATTTTTGGCACCGTTTCTTTGGGGGGGGGGGTGGATAAATGGAAATTCTGTCAGTCTGGGCCCTGAAAAACGCATTTCGGGATGTCGCGGTGCTTGGTTGATGAGAATTAGGCTGGAAATTGGATTCAGCATCCCCAAAATACGGCAGGTGGGTACCTGCATTGCTTTGCCGGGCTCACGAGGTGAAAACAATTCATTTTTCGCACTGTTTTGGGCTGGGTTGGATAAACGGAAGTTCTCTGGGTCTGGATCCTGAAAAACGCATTTTATAATGTACCAGCGCTCGGTTGATGGGAATTAGGCTTTCAATTGAATTCAGCAACCCCAAACTAGGCAGCGGGGTACTCAAACAGCTTATAGGTAATTATAGCACTTCCTCCTCTGGTGTTCCTTCACGGTCAAGTGAAGGGTTTTTTCCCTTTCACCTTGGTAGCCTAAGCTACACGCCTTGTTTTTGTCGGAGCCATTTTTTACCAGCCCCTTGCTCAGGAACGAGCCGTCAGCGTGTCGACCAGCGCTTGTCGTCGCTGATGTTGCTGCCTCGTTTGCTCCTGGCATGGCCTTGGGTCCCTTCATGACCACCAAGACCCGGCTGTGCAGCCAGCCAGCCAGCCGGGCCAGCACCCGCATTCAACCCACGGCTGCCATGCACCAGATGAACCCGGGTCTCGTCCCTCATGCCGAGGTCTTCCATGCGGCGGCCGCTGACACTCAGGACAGGCCCGTGTATGGTTCCTTGGCGGTCACATGGACCCAAAACCTTTCATGGTGCCAGATAGGGCTGCTTTCATGCGCAGTGGCCGTTGCTGTGGCCGCCGCTTTCGTGTTGCCAGGCATGTAGCGCAGCACGCAACCAACAGACAGCATGGCGTTGGCGCCATACTCGAGGGCAGGCATCAGCGTCAATGGGCCCACGGTTGCACAATGGTTGGGGAGACCGGGTTAGGCTTCTTGAGGTACATGCACCCACTTGGGCTGATTGATGGCGATCAGGTAAGGGAGAGAAGAAGCATAGGCCATTGGGCACCTTGTCCCTTGACTTCCAGACCTTGTACATGCTGCTTGACCCTTCCCTTGCTCCCTTGGTCATCCCTTGCATCCTCGAAGACAAAGGTTATACTTTCGCTCGCTGATTTTCGCATGGCTTTATATAGGCTTGACATGATAGTAGAGCACCAGTGGCGGAGGATGCCACTGTCCGGCATGGAATTGAAACATCCCGTAAGGGAAATCATACGCATGAGGGCATGGTTACAGGTGTGGTAAGGAAACTATGAAGGTTGTGCCCTTAGGCAGTTTGTCCCTCAACCTCACTCTCTTGCTTGTCTCTTCCCCTTCACTTCATACATCTCTCATGCCAAGCCCCTTCCCTACTTTTCAGTCACTCTCCTTCTCTAAGCCTTGTCCCAAAACTCCACAAACTCATCGTGTCTCCTCTTGGCTTGGCTACTCTTTCAAAGGTCGAGGAGCCCATCATAGATGCCTTTCTCCTCACTCACTCTTGCGTCAGTGTTCCCTGACTCCCACAGATCCCGGCTCACCTCAAAGGTGACTTGGATCTTGACCTTTTTCTTGCTTTCCTCCTCATTGGAGTAGGCGCAGAAAGGTTCCTCAGGGTGGGAGTTCTCAGTCTCTTCCCTTTCCCTCTTCCCCCCCTCTTCTTCTCGCCACCCAGGGTGGTTCAGTGTTCACTGTCCTTTCTTTTTTGCTTATCTACTGTCCACCCTGGGGTTCCCCCTTCCTGTTTGTCCCCCTCCCCATTGACGTGGGCCATAGCCGGGGAGGGCGTTGGGTTCACATGGGCAGGGGGGGCATGTAACTCAATGGGAGCATATTGCTCAAGCCACTCCATGTCATGCACCTCCGTGAGCCACTTCAGCGAGGGCCCCGTAAGGTCATCGGGAAGTGATAGCAGGGAGGTCCACGTCGGGGGCTCCCAGGGGTTTGCAGAGCTCTTTGCTGCGGGGCTGTGGGGCTCCTCCATTGGGGCAAGTGCAGCCTCATCCCCGTCCTTTGGTGGTGTGACCTGTGTGGAGGGCGGGTGGGGCTGTTGGGACTCCGATTCCCTCATCTGCCCGATCTGGTTCAGGAGTTCCGCGGCCAAGCGGCGTAGCTCAGCCTGAGAGGGGTAGGGTGGTGGGCTGCGGCCGAGTTCCAGCTGCGAGGGGTCCAGCCACTCCTCCTCCATCTTGATAGAGCCATGGGCTCTGTCATCACCACCGTCACCTCCATTTTAACCGGGGCCCGTGAGGAAGGGCGATATTCCCTGATGGATTGCCGTTCACTTTTGATCTTCTCATCATCGGTGGGATCGTAAAGTAGGGATGCTGGGCGTTCGACCTCCTCCTCCTCTTTCTTCATACTAGGCCCTGAGGGTTCGTAGGCCGGCGCTTCCCACAGCTCGAAGTTGGGCCTAGACTCCAGCTTCGAGGAGTCCAGCCACTGCTCCTCTGTCTTGATAGCGGAGTCCCCGGGATTGTACAGAGGGGATCTAGAGGGGGTACTCTCCTCCTTCACTGTAGGGCTGAAGGGGCAGGCAGGGCAGCCCATGGAGTGTCCGAACCAGCTGGCTGGGGGCTTGAGGGAGCTGCGAGGACGTAGGTGGTCAATGATAGGTCCCTTCGGCACCAGGGATGGGGAGTGTGCATGCCGCTCCACGTTGGCGAAGTTGGCAAAGCGCGTTGCAGTCACATGACCACCCTCGGGAGATTTAGGGTGCTGCAGTGCTCCAATAGAGTGATGGGAGCAGCCTCTGTGACCAGGGCTGCCCGGATGTACGGATCGGCGCGGGCTTGTGCCAAAAACGCCGCAATACGCTGGGGCTTGCGGGGCACACCAGTGTAGAGGGCTCGCACGGCGTTGAGCACAGGCTCTCGTGCAACCGACAACTCAGGGTTGTAGAGGTTCATAGAAGAGGGCTCACACAGCCATGGGACATGACAGAACTCAACACTGGGCTGTAGATTGGAGGGCATATTCATGGGTGCAACCGGTGTGGGCACTAGGCCTCATTTACCTCCATGTCCGCAACCATCCTCCCTTTGCACGTGTATGGCAGCTTGAAAAGGTTGCAACATTGTCCACATGCGCAGAGACACTGGGTGATGAGGTAGTGTTGTATGGCCACTGCTAGGCACCTGCAATAGCTGCAGGGTTTGCCTCTCTCGTGCCTGATGGGGGCTTGGCACATGTCCAGGGCCATCGGCTTCACAGTTGGGAGTTCCGCATCCCGGGCGCGGAAGCAGACGGGTAGTTCTCGGCCAGGGTGCTACACTCGGCGGCCCAGGTGATGTGTGGCATCATTGAGCACGTGCCACCACTAGCTGTGGTTGTCATTGCGCTCACGATGTGGCATGAGAGGTGGTATCTGTACAAAGGGGCCACACATAGTGGACCGACACAGCACCTTTTGCTCCTCCACGGCAACCTCTCTAGGATTCGGGTTCTTTGGAGGCGGTAGGTGCTTGGCGACAACAATCTTCAACCCTTGTTGATTGACATAGTCCCTCCACCTCACATTGTACGCAGGCACAAAGCTGTCAAAGGGTTCCCAGGTATTCCAATCCTTCGTGATCCCTTGGCAGCGCATACGGAATTCAAGGTCCCCATTATCTCTTGTACGGTGCCCTAGGATCTCTCGCACCAGGTACGATGGAGTCTCTATGGCCTTGCCACGCACGTTCTCCAGGTCACGGGTATACTCTAGCGGGATAATCCTCCAGACCAGAGATACGTATGTACACAACTGATCCACACGGATGTCCTTCACTACTTCTTCACCGAATTGGACGGAGTAGGAGTTTTGGCTCACTTGGCACACCAACATGAAAGGTCCGAGCCAATAAGGATGGTCCTTGCCTCCTAAAGCTGGTCGTAGCCGCTTCACCCATGCTAGGTGCCCTTTGGCATACTCAATAGTGGCTCCTCTTCGCCGGTTGTACTTGTCATCTTCTTCCTCATGCACCTTCCGGGCGGCCTCCATAGCTAGCCGCGCCATTTCCATCTGTTTCTGGAAGTAGGAAGCGACGTCAGAAGCCTCCTCTACCCCACCTTGGGCTGGTTCCTGCAAAGGGTTTGGTTGTCCTCCCGTCATCAATTGATACGGGGAGTACCCGGTAGGACCAGGGAGACAATGGAGTGCATGCAACCACTCTTTCACGACCTCCACCCGTGTCCGTTCCGGATCCAGGGTGGTTGCCACATTAATGACCTTGCAGATAACTTTCCTTCTGATCTCCACCTTGCCCTTTGATTGGTGGCGGCCCGCTTGCAATAGGGGATGGATAGCTCCAGCCCTCTTGCAAAAGGCCTTGGAGCATTCTGCCACAAACTGTGGCCCAGGATCAGTCCGGATCTGGGCTGGCATCCCCAACGGGTATATCAGGCTATGCCATAGGACTTCCACAGCCCCTGGACTATCAAACGCCACACTGGGGGTTGGTGCCGCAATGGCAACGTTGGACAACACATCTGTCACCACATAGAGCTGGTTATAGGTCTGTAAATCTCCCTCCACAAGAGGGAATTGGAAAGCATCAGGAGAGATGTCGTTCCCAGCTCGGTGTGGCATAGGTCCTGGAATGCAACCACCAGGTGGGGCACGGGTAGGTACTTTGTGCATTTGGCAGTGAGAACACTCCTCCAAGGCGTCACTAAGGGGCTCAATGAGGTTGCTCATCAGCGGTCCTTGATTGCTTGTCGCCCTCTTGCCTTGCCACCGGACCCCACATGTAGAAGGTCATGGAGATATTGCACCGCCTTACCAACCAGTGACCTAGGAACTAGGTAGCGCCCCCCTTGCACAAGCTTAACCGCCACTAACCTTATGTCTTCTGGGAACTTCGCATTTTGACGTCTCCACCAAAGCTTCCCAAGTTTGGGGCAGCGGGGGTATTTTTTGCTCTATTGCTCCCAGCTATCTGGGTGGGGCCCGCCGGTCAGCGGGGGTATTCTCGGCTCCAATCTCCTGCAAATATTTCCTTGCTGAGGCTGGTAATGGGCCCGACGTCCAATTGGTGCACACATGTCTTCTGTGCCTCCTTTTCCTTCTCCTTGATCTTTGCCACTTGCATGGTTGATCCCCCACTTCCATGAATCCCCATGTCAAATACCGAGGCATATACCCAGTGGCACCTACCCTTGTCTAGGCTAGAGTTCTCATCCTCCTCTCCTAGGCGAGACAGGGGGTCCGCCACTGAGTTAGCGCTTCCCTTGAGGTAGTGTAAATGCAAGTCAAACCTGGATAGGAATTCATGCCACCCTGCTTGTCGCGGGGAGGGTCCCTGGGCACTGCGGATGTTCTCGTGGTTCCATGCCTTCAGGGTGAGGTGGTTTGTCCTCGCATCAACTCTAGCCCGCCCAATGTAGGCTTCCCATTTCCTAGGGCACTAACGATGGCATAGCATTCCCCTTCCTGTGGCTGTGGAAGGCAATAGGCCTCCGCTTGCCATCTTCTTCCACTTATTGTAGCACGGCCCCGACCGCGTACTTGCTTGCATTGATATCCATATGAAAACATCTAGAATAGTCGATAATCTGCAGAGCTACCACAGTGAGGAGCGCCTTCATCAGTTCTCCAAAACCTTTAGGCGCTTCCAGGGTCCACCGGACCCGTATTTGAGAGCTGCGGATCTCATCCTTGGATATTTCCTTAAGGCAATCCATGAGTGGGCCTGCAATCTTGGCGTAGTCCCGGACATAGGGGGAACGTAAATTGCACAGTCCCAGGAATCCCTGTAAGCCTCCTATGTTGGTGGGCTTCTCCCATTTTTCCGCTGCCATCAACTTCCCTGGGGCTGGCCTGCGGGTCCCGCCCTCCAGGATGTGTCCAGAGAATTGCACACTACGGGTGAAGAAGTCCAACTTGCTTGTCTCAGCGATGATCTTGAACTTGCGTAGTTGCTCTGGGACTCTCTGTATGTCGTTGGAGAGCTTGGTGAACATCTCGTCGTCACTCTCCCCATGGGATACCACCAGGATATCGTCAATATAGCAATGTATCCCCTCCAAGTCACCCAGGATCTCATCCATCATTCGCTGGAAGAATGCCCCAGCATTCCTTATGCCCATGGGCATAACCTTCCATTGATACCGCTTCCTTCCCAGCCAGAAGGCGGTACAAGGTCGGGACTCAGGTGCTAGGGGCATCTGATCAAAACCTTGCTTCAGATCAATGACGGTGAAGATCTGGTTCAGGCCTCGGTCCTGGATCACCTTCCCTGGCAATGGTAGTGGGGTTTTATCCAACACAGTTCGTTCATACAAATAGCGATAGTCACCCAATAATCTGCACGGGATCTTGGTTTGAGAGCCCGGCTTAGGCACCGGGAAGGCGTCCTTGGCCCGTAAACCAGAATGGCACTCCTCAATGAAGTGCTTCTCGATAAGGTCATCCACCAGAGCCTTCATCACTTCTTCGCGTTCACGGGTCAGGTGAAAGGGCTTCTGCCATTTAGGTTTATAGTCTTCTTTTGCACCATGCATCCCCTCAATCCCGGGGGTGCTGCGGGCTTAGGTTTATAGTCTTTGGCCAACTGTATATGCGCCTCTCCATGGGGAACCTGGAAGTCTGGGCGTAACCAAACTCCCAGGTATACGTCTTCTAACAATACGTCCTTGCCATATTCTTCCAATAGCTTTTTCTTGAGCTTGAGTGCTTCTGGGTCTTGGTATTCACCTTCTGCCCCAATGACGGACCTCACTTGTGTTCTCTTGGCCTCTTGGTGCTTGATCTCCCAAATGGCCTCCCAAAGCTCATGTGCCTCCTCCATACCCACGGCACGTAGCATCGCGATTGTGAGGGTGTCCCTTGTTCTCTTGCCTTGGTCCATGGTCAAGTTCAGGGTCTCCACTAGACAGAGTACGCTTTTCCCAACCCGCTGAGAAAATTGTCTCCCCTCATCGTCCTGATATGGCCTTGTGCCCATCCTTAGGTCCGGAACCTCCCACATATTCAGGGTGAGAGCACATAGCTCAGCCAACCAGGGCTTCCACTCCCAGGCCGGGGCAAACACCAGGGCTCACACGGGTTCCTCCTTCATCTTCTTCACAATGCAGCCCATTTGCTCATAGGCCCCCCATATCCAGTGGACTCCCCCGCCTGAACAGGGCTCTTTGAAGGCATCTTGGGAGGGTAGGAAACACAAAGGGGCTTTCTCCAAGCTTAGAGAACGGTCAAAGACATCAAAGTCACGCCGTACCCTGGCTGTTTGTACAGCGACTCCGAGTTGTTCCCGTGCCAGCCCCCAATGCTCATTTTTGCAGCATGGGCCTGCTTTGTGGCCGAATAAATTTGTTGCATGGCCACATAGGTGGGCAACATTCCTCTGCCCAGTCTCCCTACCATCTCTATAGGTCTGATTGCTCTTTTGGAAACCGGTATCCCTGCTTGGAAGAAGTCGGTTCTTGCTTGTGATCACCTTGTGGGCCTCGATGGTTCTTGCGCAATGGGCTCATGGTTTTGCGGTTTAGGTTTCGATGCTCTCCATCGAGGTGCTACGCCTCCAGTTCCACCCCGAATCCCGGCTGCATCCTTCTCGTTTCCAGCTTCATTGACTTCGTGGGCACTCCCGTCCCCATGGGCTTCTTTCTCCTCCTCAAAATTCAACCGTTCATCTGCCACCAATGTTGGCACATTCCCAAGCTCAGGGGATATACCTTGTGTCCCCGCGGGAGCTTCTTGAAGGTGATGGGGTCACTGACCAAAGTGGAATCAAAATCCATCAAGTAGTACTCAGGCAGGGGGGCATGGCTGAAGAGCTTCACCTTTTCCATGCGAGGGGCAAACCCCTTCGGCAGTTCACGATGGCCCAATACGAGGTCAGAGCTGATCTCAGCCTCGTAAGCAATCACCCCAAACTGAATCACCTCTCAGCCCCCACCACCACGCTTCTTGTTGCCCGCCATTACACACATTGCATTTGCTTTGTAGTCACCTCCACTTAACTTGGTGGCATCATCCGCCATATGGAAGGCCTTGGGTCCAGCACTCTTGTACCAGAAATTCTCCCTGATCAGCCGTTTTTGGATTAGGGCACTCTGAGGTCCCGTAACCACGGGTACTGTTGCGGATTGGTTGCTAACATCTGCCCATTTTAGCTGCACTTGGACCTCTGTCTCAGCCTCAGGGTCCAGGATTTGATTGGATCTCACTCTTGCGGGCAACAGTACCCTTGCGGGAGTCTCCTCCCGGCTTCTTGCCTGCCGTTGTCCATGCCCGGTCATGCCTTTCCCCTTTCCATATCCTTTTCCTTTTCACTTTCCCTTTTCGCTACCTTGTGGACTTTGGTTCCTCTCCTTGGCCAATCTGCTGACCAAAGCACACTCTTGGTGCCAATGATCACAGGGCAATCCCCGATTCTTGCAGGTGTAGCACTCAAGAGGGGTCCTTCCACGTCCCCCCTTGCCACTCTCTCCCCAAGATGACCATTCCTTCCCTTTTCTTGGCCCTTGCCCTCATGCTGCCTACTCCTCTGAATCGGGGTGTACCCTTGCCAAACCCTCCCTCCTGTACTTTTGCGACATGGAGCTTAGGTTTGGGCTTGGATGGCACTCGCAGACTCACCTTGCGGGGGGGGGGGGGGTGGCGCGCTTGAGCCTCTTCTTCTCCCCTTTCCCTTAGAGGGGGTCTCAAGATTTTCTGGTCCACAAGAGGGGGTCCGGGGCACGGAACAAATGTGAATAGGGCTCAGGTGAGTGTCTGAGTCATTGGGGTTCCCACTCCACCGGTGTCTCGGCTCCCTCGTCCCTCCGTCACTTCTTTGGCACTTTTGAGCAATAAGCTTGTTCACCTCTCGCCAAGGCATCTGAATTTTCACATGTTGCACTGCCACATTGTTGCCTAGAATCACCTCATTGTGTAGGCCTAGGACTCTTTGGTGTGCGCGTTCGGAGGTAGTAGCCACGGTAGCGGCGCTACCATCAATCTCCATGACCATAGGATGGGAAATACCATGGTTTTCCAAAGCAGTCACCAAAGTGGCCTTAGAGACATCCCCAGAGGTCATCTTGTAGATCCGGGCCCAGTGAAGGTCTTGGGCATACCTAGATTGGGCGCGGTCCACCCTGCCCTTGATGGTCTGGGTAACCGATCCCTTAGGGTGATCCGATACGTCCACATCGGCCACATGCTTGCCACAATCTAGTAGAGCCACCTTGAGCTTCTCAATGAGGCACAGCCAATCCGCATGGGAGACCTCTTAGTTGGCTCTGTTATTAGGCACCACCCTTCTCCAATTGGTAAGTAGCTTGCCATCCGGGGTATGGTCAAAGTTGATCATGAGATCAGTGCCACATTTCCTTGAACGTAGGTCTTGTAGGTCGAGGCAGTTCCTTGAGAGTTCGGGTCATCTCATCCTGACGAGGGGTAGGGTGTAGGCGGAACAGAGCATCACCCAACTTCTGGACATACCGGTCCTCCATGTTCTCGAAATACTCCACAGACCAGGGTTTGAAGTATGCCCATCCAGACCTATACAACTGCAAGAGGCAGGCATCTCCACACTTTGGTTAAGGAGCTTCTCCATAGGATGGTGTTGGAATGCCATAGCCTGAAAGGCCAGCACCTCAGCGCTACTCTTGTTCAGTGGGTCCCCCGCATCTTGTATCTTCTTGCCGCGGTATAGGAGGGCATTAGGCTGTGGAAATTGAAATCTCCTGCCCGTAAGGCGGTTGATGCTCTTGTCCCATGTCTCTCCCTCGTGGCTGGCCCGCCCCTCATCCTCTGGGTCAGGCCGAGGATGTCTCCTCCCTCCCTTACGTTCGGACGAGTCTGAATCCTCACTAGAAGTTGACGATGGGTCTTCTGGTGGTCCATCCCCTAAGGCTTGACGCTTCTTCTTGGGTATAAGGGGGCTTCTACCCTTCCCTCTTCTCTTGCTCCGCTCGGACTCGTCCCCTGAGGAGCTCTCCCCATTTTGACGATGGTCCTGGCCCTCCTTCCTGGTCCCAGGTTCAGTCTTCACTGCCATACTTGTCGATAGAGTAGGTAGGTAGGTAGGTAGGTGCACTCAGTCGTAGAGAGGCGCCCCATGCTTCCCGCTGGCTTTGCTGCTGTGATGGACAGGAAGAGGCTCCGCACTTGAAGAGGTGAGGCGACTTACATCCCGCTAGACCTGACTGTTGGCCCCCAGCAACGCGGCCCCGTGCAACACCGGGAGGGCTGACCGCCGCCTGCGTGACGTGCTTGTCTCGCCGTGAGGGTGTGCCCCCCTGCTTGCGCACGTCCCCTCCTTTGGGCGGAACCCTAGAGGTTCACCAGACTTATTGGCGTATCCTGTTCCCAAGGCATGCATGCATGTTCTTGGTACTGGGGTTCCGAGGCTCTTGGGTGTCGCACGCTCCGCCTCGAGTCCCAAAGCAGCGCAGGCCTTACGATGCAGCCTTACCCCCGGGCTCCGGATCTCGTTTGGCCTGGTCACCTGCATGGCACGGGCTGCCTCAGTGCCCGGGCTATGGACACTGGGTTTCCTATTGTTGTGTGCGTTTGTGTTTGGGTCCGGGTTGTGCTTGGGCTTTGGTTTCGGTAGCCCCGCCAGCCCTGGCTGGGGTCTTGGGTGGGTGTGTTTGGGTACGGTATGTGGTTTCGCCCCTCCTTTCCCGGCTGTGGTTTGTGGTGTTTGCGGTTGGGCTTCTGTTTTGGCCTGCACCCCACCTTTCTTGGTTAAGGATTTGGGACGTGTGTGGCTGTGTGCGCGCTCCGCCTGCACCCCGCCGTTCCCGGTTCTGGTGTGCGGTTTGGGCGTGTCTGCTGGGGTCCGGGTTTCGGCTGCGCCCCGCCACTCCTTGGGGAGGTCTTGGGATGTGTGTGTGCTTGTGTGCCCGTCCTGCATGGTCTCCTGCACCTCCTGGTTGGGGGTGCGGTGCGGGGCTGTGTGTTTGGGCCTGGGTTGCTGCCGCGCTCCGCCACTCCTGGCTGGGCTGTACGGGCGTGTGTGTGTTTGTGTGCGCGCCCTGCTTGTACCCCGCCTTTCCTGGCTGGGGTGTGCTGTGTGGGGGTGCGTGCTGGGCTCGGGTTTCGGCTGTGCCCCGCCCCTCTTGGTTGGGTTGCTGGGGTGTGTGTGCGGTCCTGCGTGTGCCCCGCTTGCCCCCTCCTCTTCGTGGGGGGCCGACTGTGGCGCGGGGGTGTGCGGGTGTTGCCGTTGGTGGGGTTTGCCCCCCCCTCCCTCCCTCTTGGTTTTTCCTTTTTGGGGGGGTGCGTCGTGACGTGTCCTGTCTTGGCTTTGTGGTGTCCGTCGCTGGTTGTCCCGGTCTTGGGTCTCGTGGTCTCTGTCCCCCCATCCCTTCTCTCCCGGGCTGCGTTGTTTTTTTCAGTCCCAGCGTGGCATGTGTCCGCGTGTTTTGGTTGTCCCCTCTCCCGGTGGGACGCTGCTGCTGGCTTGGTGTTGCCGGTTCTGGCTAGGAGGTCCTCCGGTGCCCCTTTGGGGGGTCCCGTCTTTGGTGCTGTCTGCGTGGGGGGTTTGGCCGCCTCTTGTGGTGTTGGTGGGCGGTGCGGTGGCTGTGGGCCGTTCTCGCGCCCCCCCCATGTTTTTTCTTTGGGGGGGGGGGTCTGCCTGTTCCTCCCTCTGCCTTCCCTGGGCTGGCACACGCACTAGTTGACATTCAGTGTGGTCTTCCGGGTTGCTGTTGGTGGTTGCGTTTTGCCAGGCCTTGCCCCGGCCCCATGGGTCGGGTGGGTTATGTACACGTCAGGCTCGGCGCCCCGTCCTGCCGGGCTAGGTTCTGGCTCTGCCGGCTGGGCGGCTGCGCCAGGTGGCTTCCTGAGGCCCTGGGTTAGGGGGGCTGGGTTTTCCATGTCCTTTCGCCTCTGCGGTGCCGGTTTTAACTTTCTGGCGGCGGTTTGTGTGGGCGGACCGCCATCGTTGTTGCCGGGTGTGCTGTGGCCCCTTGCCGGTGTGTGGCGGGCTGGTGCGGCTCCTTCCGGGGCCTGCACTGGCTTGTTTTGGTTCCACCCTCGGTTAGTGTGCTTGCTTTGGTGTTGTGGTGTGCTGTGGTGCGCCCTGCTGCGTCGTGCCGTGTTCCGCTGTTCTGCGTCGTGTTGGTCCGCGCTATGTTGCCGTGCGCCCTGCTGGGCTGCGCCGTGTTGCGCCGCACCGTGCCGTGGTGTGCCGCTCTGTGCCGCGTCGCGTCGCGTCGTGCTGTGGCTTGTTGTGCCTTGGGGTGCCTTGTCGTGGTGCGTTGCACTGTGGCGCGCTGCAGTGCGGTGTGCCGTGCTGCCTCGTGTTGTGCCGTGGTGGGTAGATGGAGGTCAGTCTGGCCCATGTCGTGGTGCGGAGTGCGGGTCAGAGTGTTGCTGGCTGGTGGCTCGGGGGTGCGGTTAGGTGTGGGTGGCTCGCTGGGTCCGTGCTGTGGGGGTCTGGGTGTGCCGCTCGGGCTGGTGAGTCGGGTAGGTGTCCGCCGGGTTCGCCCTCCCTGGAGGCCTGTGCCTTGGTCCCGTGTCCTCTGGGGGTCCCGGCCCCTAGCCCTGGGTGCTGTGGCCGTGCCTTTGTCCTCTTCGGGTGCCTGTGAAGTGGCCCTTGTGGTGTCCGGGGTCATCGCCTGGCGGTGAGGGCGTGGTGGTGGGCTGCGCGGTGGTGTTTCTAGCGGCTCCCTCTGTGGGTGTATCCCGTTCTCCCTGTGTAGGTTGTGCCCTCCATCCCCTGTGTGGTTTCTGGTGGCTGGTGGGCGTGTGCTGGTGTGATCCGTACGGCGTCCGATCCGTGCTTCGGGGGCGTGTGTTGGGGGCGTGAGCCCCCGGGGGTCTTGCGGCGTCCACTGGGGGTGGGGCGGCGCTGGTCCCTCAGTCGTGGTATGCCCTTCCTGCGTGTGGGTCCTGGTGCCCGCCGTTGTGTCCTCTTTTTCTGCGCCTCGGTCCCTGTTCCTTTCCCTTCCTGGCCCTTGGGTGGTTTCCTGCTCCCATGTTGTGTCGCTCCCGGTGCCCTGTCCCTATGGGCACCTGCCTGTCACTTTGGGCCCTTCCTTGCCTCCTTGCCGGAGTGTCCCTTTCTGTCCCTTGCCCTCCCCTTGCCCGTGCCCTTTCTCCTTCCCGGTGTGGTGGTCATGGGGTGGGGGGGGGGTCTGTGGAGCGCTGATGGCCCACGCGTGGCGGTGGGTGGCCTGCAGCCATTGGCGAGGGGGTTTGGGGGTATAGGGGGGGCGGAGGCCCTGGACCACGTCCCGGAGGAGGGCCTCCCATGCCATTTGCGGCATGATGGCCTCCTGGGGGGCTCCTTTGGGATTGGCGGGGGTGCGGGTGCGGATCTCCTCGAAGTTGTCCACCATGTGCCCCCCTTCTCGCCTTCCCGCTCCCCCGGCCCACGTCACCCAGCGGCGGAGCTCCTGCAAGGCAGGTCAGACCACCAGGCGAGGTGGGCGGGGGCCTGGGGGGGGAAGGGGTCGAGCGCGAGGTCCTGGAGTGGCGGGAGGAGGACGTGGACATGCGGCGGTGGTGGGCGTGTCGGCGCCTGGGGGAGCGGGAGCGGCGGTGGCGGGGGCTGCAGGTGGAGGACCGGTATTGGCGACGAGTGGAACGGGAAGCCCGGTGGAGCCTGTGGGGGGAGGGGTTGGTGGACGTGGGGCAGCGGTGGCGTGCTTGGCCGCGCCTGGGGGAGCGGGAGCGGTGGTGGCGGAGGCTGGGGGTGGGGGTCGCGTACGGGCGGAGGGGGGCAAGGGAAGCCCGGTGGGGATCATGGGGGGAGGGGGAGGTGGACGTGGGGCGGCGGTGGCGCACGTGGTGGCGCCCGGGGGAGCAGGAGCGGGGGGAGCGGGGCCCCGGGGGGTTGTGGTGGCGCCTTGGGGAGCGGGAGCGGCAAGAGTGGGTGGTTGAGGCGCGGTGGCGGTGTGGGGAGCGTGAGCGTTGGGGGTGGATGCGCCGTGCGGGGGGGGAGCGGGAGCGCCGCCGTTTGCGGGACCGGGCCTCTTCGCGGGGCGAGTCGGGCCAGCCAGGAGGTGTCGGCGGGTCCTGGGGGGCCTCGCGTGGTGCCGCCTGGTACTGCGGGGGGGGGGGGTCCCCCGCCCTCCATTGATACGCCACGTAGGGGTGCGGTGGCGGCAGAGGCTGGTGGTACGGGTCGAGTGACTGTCCCTGGTGGGGTTGGGCCCCGGGGGCCCCTTCGGCGTGGATGTTGTGGCCGGGGGGATACGGTGCCTGGTACGGGGGGGCTGGCCCCTGGTGGTTGGTGGGGTATGGGGTTCGAGCGCCCGGTGGCTGCCATCCCATACGCTGGTGCTGCTCTTGCACGGGGGGTTGTGGCCTGGTGGGGTAGGGTGGTGGGCAGTGGTAGTGGTGGGGGTGGTGTTGGTGGTGGTGGTGGTGGGGCCGCTGGTGGTGTTGGCGCTGGTAGTGCTGGGGATGGTGCTGCGGGTATAGCCCTAGGACCCCTTGTGGATATTCTGGTCCCCCTGGTCGGGGTGGGGGGTCGGGCATCGTGCGCAGTCCCTGGGGCCGTACTTTTTGGTGGGCAGCAGGGGCGGGCCGGGGGCCGGGCTTAACGGTGATTGTGGTCGAGGGGTCCCACGTCCCTGGGTTGGTGTGGCCGGCGGCAGTGGTGGTTTGTGGGGGGTGGATGACGGGGCGCTAGGAGATGGTGATGTTGACGAGGGTTTGGACTGGGTCGTGTTGGGTGGCCGCCTCTGTGGTGGCAGCGGCCGCTGGTGCGAGGTGGGCTTGGGTTGTGGTGGGTGGGGGGTCCTGGTATGGGTTAGGGTTTGGGTTAGGGCGGTGTCGCTTGGGTTGGCGTCGTTGCGTTTGTGCTGTTGTGGGCCGTTTGGGGTGGTATTGGTGGTGGTGCTGTTGCCGGTGGTGCGAACGTTAGGGCGCCGCCTTGGGTTTGGGGTCGGGTTTTTGGGTTGCGGTCCGGTTCGAGGTTGAAGAGGACCTCGGTCCGGAGGTGTGAGGGCGTCGGTGCTGGGTGGGGGGGCTTCCTGGTGTGCTGCCGGGGTGCCTGGGTCGCCTGTGTGGGGGTCGGGGGGTCCCCGGTAGCCTGGCGTGCGGCCACAGCTTTGGCTTTGGCCTTGGCCTTGTGGATGAGGTCGGCTGGGACAGGGGGGTCGGAGGATGAGGTGGAGGATGTCGATGAGGCAGAGAACGAGGAGAAAGTGGTGGTTTTGGGGGACGCTGTAAAAGTTTCACAGCAGGTCAAAAACAGTCAGCTTCGTGAGCTGAGTTTCTTTACTGTACAGATTCATTGATGCAGGTCAATGGAGCGCACAGAGCGGGCGCAGCTGTAGAAGCGCGTGCTCAGAGAATGATATAAAAGCTCATAGAGATTGACAGCGTTTTATAATGCATATTTGCTGCTAAATGATCGTTGTTACTTGCCGTGGTTGTACATATGTTGTTTAGGCATAAATGGGAATCTAACGAACTCGCCTTGCTTCGGCGAGATTTGTGACGTTGGACAGTGGACTCTGTGGACATCTTCTACAAATTGTTGGGTATTGCAACTGCCGTGTATTGCAAGGGGAAAGGATATCTACGCGGAAAGGTATTTCTTTATACTCAAAAGAAGATAGCAAGCAGGGAGAAAAAGACTACTTCAGAAAAAAATTACAAGTTCGTTAGACCGGAATGATCGTCGGAGATTTGAGAGGCGTAGATCGTGAGTCCCAAGGCCGAGTCCCTGCTGTTGCCGGAGAGTTCGCTGTCCAATTGTCGTCCGAGGAAGTCCCCAACACTGTTCTCGTGTCCCTGTTCCGCTCTTTGTTGGTTGTTTGATGCTCTAGGAGCTGAAGAGCATCTCAAGTTTACGGAGGTCGCCCATCGTAACCAGGTTGAGTTGGAATGGAGCGATGGAGTTGTAGTTCTGAACATGCTGAAGTTGCAGTTTGCGTGGATGTTGAGTCGTGACCAGCAGGATGACAAACGGTCAAGGATGGGAAGACGCCGTTTAACAAGTTCAGAAGTCCCACCACGTCGTCGCTTTCGCCGCCGTGGATCTCGCTTGAGCGCAGCTCAGCAGCTCAAGGGTGTTGGCCGAGCCCCTTTTGTTCTTTTCCTTTCCAGTTCGCTGCGTATTGCCGTGGACGCCGCCAAGCTAAATTCGTTGAGCCAAGGTTCCTCGTGGACGCCGCCGAGCTAAATTCGTCGAGCCAAGGTTCCTTGTGGAGGCCGCCAAACTAAATTTGTCGCGCCAAAGTTCCTCGTGGACACCACCAAGCTAAATCCGTCGCGCCAAGGTTTCTCGTGGACGCCGCCAAGCTAAATTCATCGCGCCAAGGTTCCTCGTGGACGCCGCTAAGCTAAATTTGTCGCGCCAAAGTTCCTCCGTGGACGCCGCCAAGCTAAATTCATCGCGCCAAGGTTCCTCGTGGACGCCGCCAAGCTAAATTCGTCGCACCAAAATTCCTCGTGGACGCCGCCGAGCTAAATTCGTCGCGCCAAGGTTTTCTTCCAACGCCGCCAAGCTAAATTTGTTGCGCCAAAGTTCTTTTCCAATGCCCACAAGCCAGCTTTTTTGCTGACACGCGCTAGGTCTGTGGACCAGTGTTGTTTTTCACCTGGTCTCCGTATGTGCTTTTGGGCAGTGCTGCTGAATGTACTGTTGGCCCCGCTGTTGTATGGCTTTTGATTTTTCTAACGCTGTGCTACTGAGAGTACTGTCCAAGTTCCCGCCATTTTGTGTGTAGTTCCTGCGTCCCTGTTCACAGGAATGTAGGCTAATTTTGATGTGAATGTGAAAATGACTTTGGTACAGTCAGTAGTTTTTGCGATAAAGAGTACATCAGCTGGTCAGTTTTGGAATATTGATATATGGGCTTGCCTTGTTTTTTTGAATCAAGTTTGTTTTTATGTTTTCTGTGTGGGTAGTCAATTGTGTACAGGTTTGTGGGGAAAAGACAGTTATGGATGTTTGGGTTATCACAAAAGTGAAAGAGTGACCCACACATTAAAGATAACACTTTAAGCCACCTTTGAAGTCCCAATAATGCAGTGAGCTTTTAGTAAAATGACAGTGTTTGCATACATTTCCTTGTTTTCTTGGAAGGCCTAGTGTACCCCTGTCCCCCTGTTCTAGTATCCAGGTGGTGTAAAAGGCATTGGCACCTGGGGGTGTTGGGTTATGGTGACAGTGACACCCGGTATATGTGTGAGTGTGTGAGTAGAGTGCCAAATTGGGCCGTGCGTCAATCCCTTCGCGTGGGAATTTCCATTGCCCACATGTTAACTTCTAACCCCGAAGCGAAGTCCAGGGTGTTTGTTTGCCCTTGGGCTGTGTGTGTGCCACAGTTTATCGACACACCACCATTGGCGAAGGGGTGAGGTATCTCCTGCGGCCAACCGGAAATGAAGCAACCAGCACCAGCACTTTTGGGGTATGCTGAGTGGTTATGGGGGTCGTGTGGAAACCAGTTGGTGGGATAGTGCATGGGCTATAGCCGGATGGCACCCCAGAGAACGCCACACTGTATCTTACGGTTACCCGCCCCATAGCTACAGTTGCAGGGTCCATAGACCAATGGGTGCCCGAGGGTGTGGGTTGGTCCCCCAGCCCCAAAAGCCAGGACAAGGCGAACACCTTGACCTGGACGCTGAGGTAGTTGGTATGCTGAATTGTGTATTCATTCTCTATGCAGTCCCTTGTTGTATTGCAGGGACTTGCAGTGCGGCGAGGCCACCATGGTGGGTTGTGTGGGGTGTTTGTGTGTGTTGTGTTGGTTGCGCTGTGATGCGGGCGGTTGCGGGTTTGTGGGCCGCGGCTTCTGCTGATGCCACGGCGGGGAGGATGGAGGGCATGTCCTCGGGATGTAGGTTGGGGGTGGGTGGCCGGGGGGGCCGGGCCGTGACCGGGCGGCCCGGCGGGCCGATCTGGTCGGCAGCGGTGGGTGAGGGAGGTGCGGGGCTGCAGTCTTCTCCTTCTGGGTTGGCTGTGCCGGGGTCCTGCAACGTGTGAGGTTGTGTGTGTTGGCGTCCGCGGGGGGAAACAGTTCGCGTGGGCTGCATTCGGGGGCCGGGGGGGGTGGGCCTGGGTTGTTTGGGGTGTGCGTGGGGGGCGTGTGCGGGCCACTGGGCGGGGTGGGCGTGCCCTGGGGCATGGAGCTCTCCTTGGTGGGTGTGTGCGGGTTGTCGAGTGTGGGGGCTGGTGAGGGGTGTCCAGCGGGTGGGTCCGTGGCGGGCGTATGCTGTTGTTTGAGCGGGTGGGGGAGGCCCGTGTCGCGGGGCCCGGGGGTGCGCGCGATGGTGGGCGTGTGTGGTCCTCCGGCCGGGCAGCGACGGGGGAGGGGCATGGGCGGCGATTGCGCGGGGGGTATGTATTGTGTCGATGTATGCGTCCGCTCGGGGCGGCGCGCTTGCGTGGTCAGTTGTAGGCCGGGCGGTTTGGAGGAGAAGCTTGCCGTCTTCTGCGGCCGCGGCAAGGATTTTGCAGACGAGCTTGCGTATTGGGTGCATCTCTTGGTCAGTGGTGGGAAGAGGGTATGCTGGCTCTGGGCTAAGACCCACGCGGCGGAGGACCCTGTGGATGGCGTGGTACCCGCAGAATGCTGTGGTCTCGGGGGGGCGGGTCCTTCCGCGTGTCTGGGCCTGCCTTGACTTGTGTGCCGGCTGGGGATGGCCCAAATCCAGGGCACGGTCCCAGTGGATGGCCAGCGGCGCTGGATCCATTGGGCCAGGCAGAGCATGGCCAGTCCCCCGTGTAGCCCGCCTGCCCTGAGGTGATTTGGGCCAGGGCGCGGGCTAGGTGTTTGTTCCCCGGCTTGAGGAGGCCCCTGAGGACCCTGTGCGGGGTGGTGGGGTCCCCTACTGCGCCTGGTGGGGCGGTCCCCGGGGCGAGCATGGTGTCTGTCCCTTTGACGAGCCATTGCGGGCCGCGGGACGTAGCAGTAGCGGCCACTACGTAGTAGTGCCCGCGCTCGAGGACTGTACACCAGACCTCTGGCAGGGGGTGGTCACTGTCTGTAGGTGGGGGAGGGAGGTCGTCTTCTGGGGTGCGGAGGCCGGCGGCGCGGAGGGCGGTGTCACAAGTTGGTGCGGTGGCCTGTTCTAATTGCTCCGAGTGGTTCCGGTCCGCAGGGTGGTCCCTCTCCGCTGGGGCTCGTTGTAGGCGTATGGTCCCTTGACGTGTGACGTTGGTGTCGGTGTCGTGTGTCAGGGCCTGGCCCCACTTGATGGGGGGGATCCAGACGTGCTGGCCTTGGGCGTGTTGGCGGGCTGGCCAGAGTACGAGGTCTACGATGGTCTCGGGGAGGCCGTTGCCTGGGGTGATCAGGTCCCGGAGGGCTTTGACGGTGAGCTTGGTCCACCTTTCTTGTACGCGGTACCAGCCGAGGGGAGTGCTCAGGGCCCTGCCTTGGAGGGTTGCTCGGGTTTTCCCTTTCACTTTCCCTTTCCGTTGCGTTGTGGGCTTTGGTACCTCTCCTTGGCCAATCTCCTGACCAAAGCACACAGCCAATGATCACAGGGCAACCCCCAATTCTTGCAGGTGTAGCACTCAAGAGGGGTCCCTCCACGTCCCCCCTTTCCACCCCTCTCCCCCAAGATGACCATTCCTTCCCTTTTCTTGGCCCTTGCCCTCATGCTCCCTACTCCTCTGAATCGGACTGTACCCTTGCCAAACCCTCCCTTCTGTACTTTTGCAACATGGAGCTCAGGTTTGTGCTTAGATGGCACCCTCACACTGACCTTGCGGAGGGGGGGATGGCGCGCTTGAGCCTCTTCTTCTCCCCTTTCCCTTAGAGGGGGTTTCAAGCCTTTCTGGTCCACAAGAGGGCGTCCGGTTCACAGAACAGATGTGAATAGACCTCAGGTGAGTGTCTGAGTCATTAGGGTTCCCACTCCACCGGTGTCTCTGCTCTCTCGTCCCTCCGGGCACTAACTTCTCCGGCACTTCTGAGCAATAAGCTTGCTCACCTCTCGCCAAGGCTTCTGATTTTTCACATGTTGCACTGCCACATTGTTGCCTAGGATCACCTCATTGTGTAGGCCTAGGACTCTTTGGTGTCGGCGTTCGGAGGTAGTAGCCAGGGTAGCGGCGCTACCATCAAAATCCATGAACATAGGATGGGAAATACCATGGTTTTCCAAAGCAGTCACCAAAGTGGCCTTAGAGACATCCCCAGAGGTCATCTTGTAGATCCGGGCCCAGTGAAGGTCTTGGGCATACCTGGATTGGGCGCGTTCCACCCTGTCCTTGATGGTCTGGGAAAATAATCCCTTAGGGTGATCCGATAAGTCCGCATCCGCCACATGCTTGCCACCATCCAGTAGAGCCACCTTGAGCTTCTCAATGAGGCACAACCAATCCGCATGGGAGACCTCCTAGGTGGCTCTCTTATTAGGCACCACCCTTCTCCAATCGGTAAGTAGCTTGCCATCCGGGGTATGGTCAAAGTTGATCATGAGATCAGTGCCACATTTCCTTCAACGTAGGTGTTGTAGGCCGAGGCAGTTCCTTGAGAGTTCGGGTCATCTCATCCTGACGAGGGGTAGGGTGTAGGCGGAACAGAGCATCAGCCAACTTCTGGACATACCAGTCCTCCACGTTCCCGATATACTCCACGGACCAGGGTTTGAAGTATGCCCATCCAGACCTATACAACTGCAAGAGGGCAGGGAATTCCACACTTTGCGCAAGGAGCTTCTCCATAGGATGGTGTTGGAATGCCATAGCTTGAAGGGCCAGCACCTCAGCGCTACTCTCGTTCAGGGAGTCCCCCGCATCTTGTATCTTCTTGCCGCGGTATAGGAGGGCATTAGGCTCTGAAAAGTAAAATCTCCTGCCCGTAAGGCGGTTGATGCTCTTGTCTCATGTCTCTCCCTCGTGGCAGGCCCGCTCCCCATCCTCTGGGTCAGGCCCAGGATGTCTCCTCCCTCTCTAGTGTTCCGAGGAGTCTGAATCTTCACTAAAAGTTGACGATGGATCTTCAGGCGATCCATCCTCTAAGGCCTGACGCTTCTTCTTGGGTATGAGGGGGCTTGTACCCTTCCCTCTTCTCTTGCTCTTCCTTGACTCATCCCCTGAGGAGCTCTCCCCATTTCGACGATGGTCCTGGCCCTCCTTCCTGGTCCCGGGTTCAGTATTCACTGCCATACTTGTCGATAGAGTCCCTTGTGCACTGCCACTAGAGCCAGGGGTGGCACTCACCCCTTCTTGCTTGCCTATTGGGGGTTGTACCACACTCACCTAGGCCCTTATGGCAGGTATGCTTCCCCGAATGGTTCCTTAAATTCCTAAAAAGGGCAATAATGCCCCCCATGGGATTTTGTTGCTATTAGTGCCACAGGTTTGCGAAGAACATACTACCATTATTTGGAGTCATATACATCTGTCTCATGGTAACTCAACATATTACTGCAATTTGAAAAGGAAAAGCTGGCCCGTAGGCTGGCAAGTAAATGTGCTCCCATGAAACAAGCCAATGGTGTTTGAAATGTCCCGCCACGGCATGCTGCCTTTTCTATGTGCCGGCACGTACTCTATCCTTTCTTTAGGGTTGGTTTCACGTATATGTTAAAAACAGGTCTGAATTGGTGCTTATCCCAAGAGAAGTTAATGAAACACAGTTGGCCCATCCCATGGCTGCTAAATGCTGCCCCATCGCACCGTCCAATGTGGAATAGGCCCACTCAGCAGTCATCCGCCTCTGTCTACATGACAATGCTCTCTTGCCTGTTCATCCACTGGTTTTCAACCTCTTTCAAATGTGAAGATGCCCAAAGGGCAGCCTATATTGGGGCACCCAACATTTCAAAAATTGGCACATGTAATGGCACGTAAATGTTGTCCAAATGGCACACAGCAGGAATTCAAAATGCTGTCAGCACTGTACACATAGCTGTTCATCACTGCAGGGCGTTCTGTGCGTTCTGTGTGTTCTGAGCAACACATCTGATGATCACCATGCAGGTGAACTGCATGGGGCAAGAACAAACGTGGTGATCAGATACTACATGTGGAGCACTTAGGTGTGTATGTATGATGAGGCGACATTTACTTGCCCTCGGACTTGCCAATTAGGTTTCGTTGAATTCGCGTACCATAGGCAAAGATCCGGCCTGACTTTCAATACACACATAGAACAGACGGGACAACAACGCAGGATTACATCAACCTAAGTACTAAAAACCCTGGAAAACATTGACGAAGGGGCAAACCAAATTTGGCTCCTCCCAATGCACCTCAATGACACCCCATCCTACGGGCCAATGCTTGTTGAGCAAAAATTTAACGTATATTCGATTGTTATTAGAAAAAGAACACAAACACGATATCGTGAATGTATGTTCTTCAAACAAACGTGGCAACAATAACAACATACTCCACATGGGGGCATGCATTGGCGATGGGGGGCCATTTAGGGAAACGTACCTGCCATAAAAGCCTAGGTGCTTGGTCGGCAAGGTCCTCTCTCTTGATTATCCTGAGGGGTTTGGCCCCTGCAAGGTTGGCGGTTGAGGGCGATTAGCGCATGCCCTTGCCGCTGGACCACACCTGTGAGCATGTGGATTTGCTTTCGTAGGCCCTCTACCTCTGAATTCTCACCCCTTGGGGCCATTCCCTCCTCAGTAACTTGCCGCATCTGGTCTACCACCCCTTGTACCTCCCCCACCCTCTGCGACAAATCTCTGCCTTCGGTACCGGTGGTTTGTATGGCGCCACACAAGCATGCTTTTTTCAAACGAAATTGTTGCAACGTATTTTCTTCATCTCCCACTTGATCACTCAGGATAGCCATTCCCTTGTGTTGCAATGTCACCGAGGACATTAGGTTCTCGGTGGCCTTTTCCACTTCGCAGAGTGCGTGGGTCTGGCACTCAATCAAGTCTTGCATCTCCTCCAAGCGGTATCTGGTAGAATGCAACCATTTTTCCATACCTGGGTTTCCTCCAGAGTCTCCTTCCACATAGGTCACAATAGGTCTTGCCACATCCAGGATCTTCTTCATCAGCATCTCTTGAGTAGGCTTCAGGAGGTTTTCCTCCACTCTTTGCATCATGGTCCGGCACTTTTCATCCATCACTTTACACACAGAGCTGCAGGTCTTGTTCTCTCATTCTTGCAACCCCACTCTCCCACTCTTCTTGTCTTTGCATTACGCACTCTTGCATCTTTTGCCAATTTTCTTGCAAGGTATCATCCCATTTCTCTTTTTCTCTTTGCATCACAAGAAAGGCCCTTTCAGCACCCTTGGGTTCCCTTAACTCTTCTAACGCTCCAACTAGGCCAGCCTCACCAGGTGTCCTTCCATTGGATAAACTTCTTCCATATGCCTTCCCTCTAGTCGTAGGCACAGCTGATGGCTTTCACAAACTTCTTGCCTCAGGTCTTGACGGAAGTTCAGCACTTGTTGGTATAGATTTTCGATCTCTCTCGATAGGGCTTCCTTCTCGGTGTCCTCTTCATGCACCTCCATCATGGTGTCCCCCTCCGTCACAAGCGCGTCCCCCTGGAGGCCAGTAGATTGTAGAGGCGATGGTCGACGGTCTCCATGACGGAATTGGTAGTGAGGGGCCGGTAGAGCACCCACTTCTTGTCCAAGACTCTCCTGCTCGTCACGCATATGCTCCTGAGATGATAGGTGAGAGGGCATAGGGCTAGGTGAAACTTGATTTTCAATGGGTACTGCTTGCTCTGCATGGATAGTGTGGCTAGATGGCAAACAATCAGGGTCATGAGTGTCCATCCCACTAGGAAGGAAGCTCCTCCTCTCAGGACTCTCTTCCTCCCCACAGGCCTGGGGTAAAAGTGAGTCTTTGGTGATTGCCGAGGCATCTAGGAGACTGTAAGGAGGTGGGGGTGCCTCCTCTTTGCAGCTCGGGGCTTGTGGTTTCATGGGAACTAGAGCTTGTTCGGCCCCACTCGGGTTGCCAATAACGGTGCCTACTTCCCTTGCCCCCATGATTCGAATTAGGTGCACTCTAGATGGAAACCTCGGGCCCTCGTCTACTAGGTGACCATGTTCACGCTGCTCAGGTCTAGCTTGACTGTTCCAAACTAGATGTGGGTAGGAGTAGTGGCTCCATATTGGCTTGCGTCCACTAGGAATGCTTCTTGGCGCTCAAATGGAGAGATCTCCTCTTCCATTTCGGTGTGTACTGCAACAAGGGCACCAGCTAGCATAGAACCTGGTGGTGAGCTCGCCTGTTGGTTGCTGACCGCCATTTTTTTGTAGAGATCCGCTTGTGGTGCCATGGAATTCATGTTCCCCTCCATGTTCATTGGTTCCATAGGCACTATTCGGCCACCTAGCGTGTTTTCCGGCTCATAGGTCACTGAGGCCATCTCATTTTGTCCTGAAGGCTTGGACTTGGTGTCCAACAAGTCCAGCTTGTCCTCTCCTCACATAGGTCCAGTCAGAGAGGGCTCACCCCTCCCCGACTCGTGGTTAGGGTGCTGCGTGTAGTGGAATGTACCCCGGTGCGTCGGCTACCATGTTACTTACGCCTTTTCATGCTTGGTTCCACTGAAATGCTCGGACTTTTGTGGTCCAAGTCCTCAGAGAAAAACTTGGGACTTTTGAGGTACACTTTCTCCATTGGAAAATCCCGACTTATGGGGTCCTTGCTCTCCAAGGGTTCCTCATAGTCTTCATCCAACTCATTCAAATGTTTTTCATGAAAAACTTCGTTCTTCTATTTTTTCCCCATAGGCAGAAGGTCGCATGGCCACGGCACTGGACCAAAGTAGGTAGAACGGGCGCACTCCTGCATGAGTTGGCGCCAACCTTAGTCGTCAAGGTAAGGAACCACTTCAGGTGAGTAATAGGTTCACTCTTGTTGACAATTGACGTAGATACACAAGAAGTGCAAATCAAAAACAAAGTAGAGACAATCACGTAGGAGGTACAAAGTAGTTCCTTTTTTTAGGCTTCAAAAAACATTGGAACAACATTTTTTGTTTGACGTTTAAATGCTTTTCATGTTCCTTCAACACTCTCCTGGTGTTTAGGAATTTCGGTGTTTGATGTGCACTTGTGGGATTTGGTGCCTTGGGTAGGTGGTGACTTAGGGTTTGTGGGGCATTTAATTGGTTGGGCACTTACTGCCAACTATTGGGTAGCTTGCCAACCGCCGTTGCGCATGCGCAACATCCGCACGCAGCGCCTATGCTGCAACAAAAGCTTCGCATCTGTCTGGGCTTTCTGGAGCACCTTAGATCCTTGTTTAGATCCCCAAAATCACATTTTTCTGACCTTTCCAATGAACGTCCATCCTTAATTCACCACCACATCCGCCAACATTTTTTCTGTCCACTGTTGGGGCTTCTGCATTTGGCCAGGGCACAGACACCATAATTTTAATGTTGATATGTCATATATATCCTCTTTTGTACATGTTGATGCATTCCTTTCCTCTCTTGGGCTCCCTCTGATGCTTGGGGTTGAAGAATGTGAATGGCTGCATGATCATGCCAATGCATTCCAATGGGTTCAAGGTTGTTTGCTTGGTTGCATGCACACATGCTCTTCCTCAGGTCCTTTTCTTTTTATGGATTTGACAAATGGGAATCAATTTGGAAACGACATCCAAAGGAAATGTAATCAATCCGGCGATATATAGTTGAGTATAATCTGGCAATCCTTTCCTGCTGCCAGGATTGGTTGCACTGACTTGCAGGAGCAAGTCTTGGGACATCTGACGTGTTGTGCCAGAATCACAGGGCATCTGGGAATGTTTCGGTAGTGCAAACAATAAAATATGCAAAAAATCGTTTCATTCCAAACGTCCCCTTTTCCGACACCCAAGGTTAGAGAAAACAGCATCAATCACCACCAGTGACTGTCCTGGCCTATCAGAATAGTCACAACATGGCCTACCATGCCTTTCCGCGGCACACGTACTTGACTGACACCATCATGGATGCCCCGATCCTGGGCACCGTCTTTCGTGTCCCAGCGTCCATGGGATGGAGTTATCAGCCCCGCAATGCTCTTACCCCGTGGGAGGGGTGCTGTACCTTGCCCACCGGCATCAGGTGGGACCCAGGCACGCTTACCACCAAGGTTGCTACAGTTGCGCACATCGCGCCAGAGCCACACTGCGTGGCCTTCGCCTATGCTGCCGGAGCCATTGTGGTGCGGGACAGTTGACATGGGGGTGGCGCAATGGGTGCGCGGTTTGACGCTGGGAGGGCGACCTACGGCGACGCCAAGTTGCGCTGGACTGGCGTCCTTGCTTCTTTCCACCGTCGCCATTGCGGCCAGCTTGTTCAGCCCGAGGCTGTGTACGCGCCCTGTTGACGCCAGCAGGAGACGAAGTCTGGGGTTGAGGCCGTGAATAACACCCTTCAGACCATCTACACGCTTACAGGGCCAGGGACCCTTACTAGGGCCCACATTTCTGAGGCCCACAACTTCTATCTGGTGCTTTGGCTGGCTGGGATTGAGGCGGCAAATCCGGCAAGTTTCCGCTGGTCTGTTTTGCTGTCTTGTGCTTGAACTATGCAGAGGTGCCGTCCCCTGTGCCCAATTCATCCGTCCCCTTGGTGCTGGACCCTTTCGGGGAAGCGGCGCTCCCACCTGGGCTGGTTTCTCTGCCATGGTGGGGCCTGCTTTCCCCCCCCCTGCCGTGCCCGGTGCAGAGCAGTTCCAGGTGACACGGACTCGGCACGGCAAGGTTGTCCCCATTCCTGACCCAGTCATCCGCGGGGAGGTGACCCCACCCCTGGGGGCTGACACACGCACCTCCACCCTACCGACGTCGGCAACAGAACGGTCATCGCTGGGAGAGGCGCTGTCTGCCGCGCCCCGGGAGGGGGCACCTGGGCCTTGATCAACTCTGGTCGCGTCCTGCGGGACATGCCGCGACTGCTCGAACCCCCCGCCGCCTAATCACGTGTGCAGAGGCTTGGGCCACTGGCATCACCCCGCCATTATCAACATCCCTAAGGGGGTTCATCGGCGGTGTGGGTGCACTACTACCATGCGCTGAGGTTGCTGCCTACTCGCCATGGAAATTGCGGGAGTGCACACTTGCTTGGTCCATGCATCTTTGGCCCAGCCGCACGCCGTTTTCCGCGTCCTCGATCCAGAGGGGGAGCTGCAGTGGGACGCTATTTCTACGGGGGACGCGTGCGCTACAGGGCTGTTCGCTGACACAATTTTGTTTGCGCCGTGGGAAGGCGCGACGGCCATGCATCAGAATCAAGTGGATTGTGCGCTCCGTGACTTCCCGCGCGGGTCGCATATCAGCCTGTTCATGGCGCGCCGTGGGGCTCATCGGGTCCACTGCGTGGTGTGGCTTCTGGGAGCTCCTACTCAGTCGGCCCTTGGTGAGGCTGAGGTCCTCTCGGGCTGGTAGAAAAATGCTGTCAGTGCAAGTCTCAGGATCCGGCGTACCTTCAGCTCCTGGACCCTGACTTCACCTACTTTCTCCTCGGCCGCGTTCAGGCCCTCCCGGAGTTTGTGTTGAGTTGTAGCTATGAGGACCACCTTGGACCTTTTCCGCAAAAACGTCAACTTTGTCTTTCAACTACTTTTTTCTCTCTCTTGTTGCTTGAGATGCAGAACAACAGTCTTGGCCAGCTGGAATGACTTCACAAAAAAATGTTCCTTTGGATTCAGCAGAATGTTCGCACCAATCGAAATGCGGAAATATATTCGTCCGTCACGACCATTTCGCTTCAACTAGTTATCATTTCACCAACTACCAATACCATCAATTCCATGTTTGTTTCCACCAAAATAGCCTGTGTGCAATGGCCTAGGTTCAATACTTTCTAGTGATTCCCAACAGTTGAAAAACATTTGTGCGGTTCTCTAATCAGTGAAATCATGCGACAAAGCGTTGCAAATCTTTCATATCAACTGATTATCATTTCACCAACCACCCATCGCATGCAATCCATGTTTGTTTCTACCAAAGTAACGTGTTTGCAATGGTCCAGGTTCAATAATTTTTGTTGATACGGACCATTTGGAAAACATCTCCGCATGATCACTAAACCATTGCTCCTCAAACCAATGCAATTAGGTGGCTGAGCTTAGCAAACCTTTCATTTAACCTAATTGTGATTTCAGCAACCACCCATACCATCCAATCCATGTTTGTTTGTGCCAAAATCATCCATTTGTCGTGGTGCACCTGAGAAAGCCAAAGCAAACAATCCAGCAGGCAGCAAAATACCACTGCATTACAATGTTTGTGTGCAAAACCCGTTGGGTACGCTGCATGGACATGCAGCCATGCAACATACTGTACAGTGCATGTATGAACTTGTGATGCTGGAAAAACGGAGAAAAACGGCATGCCTTTCTTTATGGCAACTTCCCTTATGCAAACATTAATACCTCTGCAGCATCCCTGCAGCATCATCTCTGTCTATAGCCCGGGACAGTGGTGTGCTAGGCACTGCACTGGCACTGAACAACTGTGTGAGATGGCCTGACAGATGATAGCATGAATACCAGCAACATGAGGGGCAGAGGCGGGGGCGTCTGAGAGTGCATTTGAGCAAGAACCCAAATGTTGCGCCAGGCGCTGATCATCTGTTTTGTGATGGCCTGAGAATGGTAAGCAGGAACATGTGGGGTGAATAGCAGGGGGGGGGGTAAGGGTGCATAGAAGCAAGCAATCCAACTGTTCTGCCCGGGGGAGCAGCAGGCCGGCAAATTGTTCTGACCGGCACAGATCTAATGTATATGTGATGCACCGCGAGAGGGGGGGGGGGGCTGAGAGTGCATTGCAGCAGGGGATTTAATTAAGAATTGACTCTGATGTGATGTCGTGTGCTGTGAGTCGGTATGCTGCGATGGGCTGCACGCAAGACTAAGACGGTACGTTGCTTGCAACTTGAGACCACAGCTTTATGCAGTGCGTCCACTGTCATGCCATCAGGGTCAGCGGTTCACCCCAGTGCCTGCCTCTTTAGTCCATCCACTCCCCAGAAAACACTGAGATGTAGAGAATTCTTTGTGCGTTGAGTGCACATACGGCACAGCACTGGTACCAAGCAGCAAAGCTACTACTGGACAAACTACAAATTACCTGAAGAGTTAAATCTGATACCATAGATTTGCAACAACTGATGCCATGGTTTGCTGCCATAATGCTGCAGCAGGAGCGTAATTTGGATACAGCTGATTAGGATACAAAGGGCCAAAGCTGCTGGTGTGGATTGCTTCATCGAAATGAAACAAAAAATGACTATTTGCACTCAACAACAATGCCTCAGAAGAAAATGAGAGAAGCACGTCAATGCGGAAAACATAGAAGGCTTGACTGCGGCGAAACAACAAATCGCACACGCCACACGGCGTCAGGATACACACATACAGAGATGCATGGTGTTCTGACGACATCTATGTATACCATACTCGACCACCAAGCATCTTGTTGCCACCGCCGATGTCACCAATCGCACCGTTGAGCATGCTGGCGCCATTACAATAAACACCATCATTAACATCAGCTACCACAGCACCATGTGTGCCACCCAGATTGGCATCCATTCCACCAATCGTATTTCCACCTGCACCAACACCTATATATAGGTGCCTGCAATTGGTGTTTGTGACAATTCAATACAGGCTTTGTGTCGTTTGAAACTCAATGCATAACGTGTGCCAAATTTCTGGACACTGAAAGTTTACGATTTGGATGAGGATCAGCAGGAAGGCCGGCTTCAAATCAGACGAAGCAATTCAAGTAGGATAGGGGGAAGTTTGAACAGCGAATCTAGAAACCGAACAAAACAAAAGAGAAATCAGACGATCTTCTTATTGCCTCTGCTCGCTGCCGGTTTGCTGCCCAGTGCTTAGGGGGCTCAAGTTGCATGGTGAAAATGTGCCCAAAACTGCCTCTCTATGGCACTGCGAAAAAATAGTCCTTTTGGGGGGGACGTAAAACACAAGAACCAAGAATCCCGTGAAAAGCAATTAACTGGTCCATTTTCCTTTATTTTCAACAAAACCGACTGCCCGGGAAAATGATTTATTTCCAGAATAAGGGAGTTCTTTTTTTGGAAAATCACAACTTTTTGTTTCCTATACCACTTATGCTTTGCAATGAAAACACCCATGAGCTTTCAATCTTTTGGAAAACCAGTTTTCGAAGACGCTTTTCCACGCTGCACAACAAGAAGCGTTTTTTGGTACCCCTTCTTTGCGCGAGGCCTCGAGCAAACACCAACACAACAGCGCAATAAAATGCATCACAGAGAAAAAAGGTAAAGGTCGTCGAAGAGGAATGCATAGCGCGAGCCCTCGCGCATAATATATCAGAACAAGCGAAGAAATTACTTTTTCTTCGGAACAGTTTGCATCCTAGAACCCAATGGCTTAGCAACGGACGTCTTACCCTTAGGCGGTGGCTTTGCGGGCTCGCTTCTTGGTTGGGACTGACGGGCTGGCTGCTTGAATGGAGCTCGGGCCCCGGTTTCCTCGGACCTCGGCTTCGCTGCCACTTTCTTCGCTGCCTTGCCCTCGGAGACCTGCGCTTCCTCCTCCTCTTCTTCTTCGCTCTCCTCCTCTTCATCCCCATCGCTTTTGTCAGATTCTGCACCGGTAACCGACTTCGCTGCCTGAGGCTTGGAGGCAGTCTTCTTCCTCTTGGGGGCTGGTTCCCCAACAGTAGACTTCCGCTTTGCAGGGACCAGTGCTTCTGCAGCTTGACCTTTCTCAACAGTCTCTTCCTCATTCAGCGACAACGCATCAGAACCCACCTTGTCATCGCGAACCATAAGGCGAATACCACGGTTTGACCAGTTGGCCTGCTGGTCCCAATCACCAGACGCGTCCAGTTTCGACCCTTGTGTCAATACGTGGTTCAACTGAGTCTGCACTCTGATGACCCAATCGGAGGGATTGTCGGAGGTAACACCAAGAAGGTACATGCGAGAATCGGGCTCGATGGACCCGATCTTGCACACCAGATCCGGCTGATGATCAATGAACACAAACGCAGGCTTGAAGCTCTTATCCTGCTTCAGGTAAAAGGGGTGAGTGTCCAAATACCACATAACCGTCGTTATCGGAAGGTGACCGCCAAAGTCAACAGGATCCATCTCCTCTACTTGAGTAGGTCCAAACGTCAGATAATTTGGTATCTGTAATGAGGGAGAAGTTATTGCGCGAGGCCTCGCGCAAAGAGCGGACGTAATGAGGGAATTATACCTTTCTCGACCAGCTATCCGGTGACAAAATCAGCAACCAGCGAACGTCAAACGTCGTAAGATCCCCTGCAGGCTTCGGTTTGACTGGCCAACTGAAGATGGGAACACGCAACATGTTATCCAAGCGCGGCGCGTTGAAATCATCGTTGAGACGCCTATCTGTTTCCGTCTCCAGCACGTTGAACATGTTGTCAACAACAGTTTGGGAGCCGCAGATAAGCGTATCGGCACGCGCCATCTCTTCATACAGCCAGGCTGGGCACATCATCTCAGGAGCAAGATGTTCAAATATGTCGCCGTTGATGACAATCAGGTTCTTGTCAATCTCAATAAACCGCCTCGGGGGATCGTGGGTCAACGCTGCAATTCGGGTCGCCTTAACTGTGATGGTTTGACTTGACAGTGATGGATCCTGCTGTTCCACTGTCTTGAAGTCACCAGTAACGCCAGCACGTGGGGGGACCAGACGGCTCCTGGTAGGCCCTTGACCCAGGAGTTTTTGGACGTTGAAGATTTCCAGGGAGGCGGGTTTGCCGTTCTCTGTCACCTGCCACAGTGGTGCGCGAATCATGGATTTCCATGCCGGCCATGGACCGCGACTTTTGCCTTCAGGTTCCCGCCAATAGCCCCACGTACCAAGAGTCCTCTTCAGGGCAGGCCTTGCAAGTGCAGCAACCTCTTTGCGGGTCCGCATGTCTTTGGCTAAAGAACAGAAATGGAGAAAGTGCGGCGCACCGATGCAGAAACCGAACCCACGTCTCGTCGATGGTACACACCTTTCTCAGCTCAAACGTACTGGCCTTTGTGCGGGTGGTCCAGACGCATTGAGACCCACTGCTCAAGGATGATGTCGTCAAACAAATTCTGCAAGGATTTAAGGGTTGTTTTTTCTTCCTGCATCACTTCTGCTACTTTGTTGTAGAACTCCGTCAACAGGATCCCGTCCAGTTTTTTCAGCGCGTTCTTCGTGACTTTCTCCCCTTTGTTGTGGAACTTCTGAAGACCTTTCACAGCTTCCTGACCAGCATAGTAGGCAAACGTCATAAAATCTTTCAACAATTTATACATTTTGTCCTGAAAGTGACAACATTATGCGCGAGGCCTCGCGCAACGAAGAGCGATTAATGAACATACGAATTGACAGTGCGCCGTTTTCTCTCGCTGTAGCGCCTAATCCACATAAAATATTGCCTCCTTGGTGCACGTCTTCCTCTCTACCTTTATCACGGCAGTGCTTTGCTTTACTTGTTTACTTTCAGCGCACAATGCGACACGCTAAGAAACTGGCAAAGAACTGCTGCTGCAGCACCGGGGGGGAAAAACCTCTCTCAATGAGTCATCCCTGGGCCCCAAGAAGGCAATCAATTTCTCCTATGACAACAGGGGGAGTGACTACGGCGCCGAGGCCGCTGATCCCTTCTAGGTCGGTGCCCTGCGTAGCCAGCTCGACGATCTGGCGCACGCTCTGTTCGCGTCCATGGGCAGCGCCCCCGCGGGCACCTGGACGGTCCTGGATGCCAAGAGGTGGCACCCGCTGGGCAAGGCCCTGGGGTGTCCTCGCCATGTGCATCTCCTCGTGTGGTTTGGCATGTGACCGAAGGCACGCCGGTCCCACCTACGGTTGATTCACCGCATCTGCCATCTCCTGGACAAGTTTAACAACACGCCGCTACCGAAGGCGGTGGTCGGGCTGGTTCAACGAGTGGCAAGGAAGTACCACTGGGCCGGGATGACCGTTTCGTCCTCGCTGTCCACAGTGGCGTATGCCCTGCGTGACCTCCAGTGCTACGTACCGTCCTACAATGGCGCCGTCATCAACGTTCGGACAGACCCATATTTCCGCTGGGCGGTGTCCCGTGCGACACGCAAGGCACGTGTCACCACATTACGCCCACAGTAACTGGCCTCTCTCAGCTACACCGACTTTGACGTGCTCGAGGCCCAGTTACGGCATAGCGATGCCTGGCACCTGCTGCGACTCGCTTGGCCCCTGGCAGCCCGCGTCAGCGACACACGCCATCTCAACCCGGAGAACCTGCGCATCGCGGACACCACTGGTGCGCATTGTAACGTCGCGGTCGAGTCCCCGTGCACAGAGGGTAAGGGTGCATTCTTTTGGGGGCCGTACACCATTCAAAGTACTATCCCTGCCGCCGTGGCCAAGCAGCTGAAGGCGTTCTTCCACAAGATGCCACAGGCGGCACGGCGGGCTTCCCTGCATCGGGACCTGGGCAATCGCCCTATCGCGCCTTGTCCCAGACTGCCCAGCGTGAGCTGTCAGTGGCCTTGGCCAGTTTCCCTGATCACAGCTGCCGCAGCATACGCTGTAGGGCCTTGGTCTGCAACGCTAGGGCTGTGGCTACTGACGCCGAGCTCCAGTTGCTGTCCGGTCACAAGCGCCGGGATACCTTCCTCCGTTACCTCGGCAGGGCCCATGAGAGCACCGAAGCAGCTGGCGTAGCCACCTCCAGGGCAACCAAGCTCTTGCGGGCAGTCACCCCGACAGGCAGGGATGTCGCCACCCTGATGAAGATGGGACGCTCGTTGGGGATCAGCGGGGAGCGCGGACGTCGTGTGCGGGGCCCACAGTTTCTGTTCCCCTGGCAGGTGCCGCCGTTGTCTGAGTTAGGGCTGACAGATGACTATGATGGAACCAAGGATGCGATCAAGGACTGGACCCTCCATGCCCATGGTGTCTCTACGCTCCACCTGCCGGCAGTGCACGCCTCCATCCAGTCTGATTACCTCCTAACAGCCTTTGACGGTGCTGTCACTCTGTTACAGAGCGCCGAGTCCTAAGGGATCGCCGATTGCCCACTCCTCGCTGCATCGCAGGTGCCCGTCTCCAGGGGGACACAACAGCATTTGACCCCGCTCCTGGAGATGGGAAAAATACGACCCCTGGGGCCAGGAGATTCGCTCCGGTGTGTGTGGCTTCACCGTGCCCCAGCCGACCAAGAGACGCTCGCGGCCCGTCGTTGAGACCCTCTACGATCCCTTCTTCCAGCAGTCGCCTGTTCCCCCGGTACCCTACCCCTACCGCGTTGAGCGCGGCCGTTGCATTTCGGCTTACACATACCAGCTGGAGCTCCACCACTTCGCCTGGCTCGACCAGGTTCCCTTGCTGGGCGTGGGCAGCTACCATGTAGTGCGCTCCGCCATGCGATTCCAGTTGGAAGGTGCGGAGCATGAGTTGTTTTGTCTGGAGCGCCTCCCCATGGGTACCACGCAATCTTGCGGGATCGTTAACACAGCCACATTAACGCTCATGGAGCCCATCATCGGGAGGGATGGGGTGTTCATTTCCTCCATGGTTGAAAATGTCATCATCTGCTCAAACGACCCGGACCGTTTTGTTGAGGCCATACAACTTTACCTGATGCGTGCAGAGCGGTGTTCCTCTGATCTGAACGACATCGAGGATGCAGGCGGCAAGGTTCCCTTGCCCTCCGATTAAGAGGATCTTCTGCGCCTGGGCGCACAAGTCGGCTCCAGGCCGGCTGCCTTCTTGGAGGAGGACTGTGTGGGCCACCAGGTGCGGATTCAGCCGCGCAAAGTCGCCAAGCTGATGGCTGAATTTGCGCAGAAGCGGGATGCGTGCGAAGACCCCCAGGTCGTGCTGACATGCCGTCAACTGGCCTCCTTTGTGGGGCTGTGCTCGTGGATGGCGAACACCCTCAACGTCTCGCTGCGGGAGCATTGGGACGTACTTTGCTTCCTCTTCCGTGTGGCCCAGCAGGTCGGTAGCTGTGATATGTAGTTCCCCATCACGCCCCGTGTCCTTGACGTTTCGACCCCAGTGTTCACAGTTTGGGCCAGCAACCAGCCCGTTGTACTGCACTACCCGCCCTTACCTTCTCTGATGGGGGACCAGTACGCAGCGTTGGCCATCGTGGACGCCAGCAGCACGGGGTATGGGGCGTATATCCGCTTTACAGATGGTTGCATCTTTGAGATCATCGGAGGTTGGCATGGTGACCTGCGACACTCGGCGTGGGCTGCGCGTGTTCCGGGGCTCAAGATCGTGGAGTGGCTTCAGGGGCGCCTGCCGCAGGGCGCTCGTATTGTGGTGTTAACTGACCACAGCGCCATGTGTCATGGTCAGCTTCGGTCCGGTCCCGCCCCGGGCGGGTTTTCCCTGGCCTACCACCTGATTGCCTTTTTGAGGACCATGTACTCCTTCAGCGCTGATGCCGCTGCGTTTCAAATCCACGGCCCCGAAAACGTTGCCAACGCTCCCTCGTGCGCTGCCCGCTTGGGCAGCGGGCAGCTTGTTAGGGAAGTTTTTTTCACATGCAATTTCCCTTGCTGGCTGCCTATTTCCTTCCGTTTCTGCAGCTCAGAGCGTGCCCCTGGTGGTATGTCTAAGTGCATGGCACCTGTGGGCAGGCTTGGTCTGTGAACCTCTCGGTGCCTGAGGGTTGGTTGCTGTTTTATTTAACATTAGCGTATCTCTGAGGGGGGGGTTCATACGCCACTTTTGTACCGATGGGAATGGTTTCCGAAGTCCAGCCTTTTTGGTGTATTGTCTGCCTGTTAGATTTGGCTGCTGCATTGCAACAGCTTATAGGTTTTTATAGATAGGTAGGTAGGTCATCTCGGGACTTGCGCTGCCCCGCAGGGGGGTCCTGCCAAGGGGCTTTTGCTCACCCACCCACGGCCGTACTGCACGTACCCCCACAAAGCGGCTCCCCCACATGGGGGAAGGGCGCGGACGCCGCGAGCAGTACCCTACAGCTGGTTCTGCCCAGAGAGGTAACATATGTTTGAACAAAGTCTCACATTCCTCTCCTTCAGGCGGATGACACGTCGGGGAGGGTCCCATTGCACACCCTCATCAACCTCCGAATTCTGGGGCCCAGGGGCCGGGAGCCAGGCCAAAGGCCCTGTCCTGCAGGCACCTCCGTCTGGGTTGGTTTTCAGTAGGCGTGAGGCGACTTGAAGAAGCACGTGCTACGGGACTCGCATGCCGTGGCGCACTCTCACGCCTCCTGACTCGGTTGAGGTTGCGCTCTCCCGGGGGGCCGGGAGTTCGAAGCAGGTCGTTGTGGTTGGTTGGTTGGTGGTATAATGGTTCGGTGTAGTTTGTGAATGTTGGCTGGTCGGCTGCGTGATGGTAGAGTCACCATGTTCTGTTTTGTTCGTGGGTGTGGTCGTCGGCGGGCGTGGCGCATCATGGCGTGGCCAATCTGCCGGACGCCGTTCCTGTTTCCACCCGTGCACTCCTGGCTGGTTTGTTGTTGGCCGGCTTGCGTGTGGTCTGTTTACGGTCAGGTCGCGTCTGCAGCTGCGGTGTGGTTGGTGCGCGGCTGTCTTGGCCGCCTCATGGTTGGCTTGGTTGGCGTGGGTTTCGTCGCGCTGCTGCCGGTGGTCGTATAGCCGAATGCTGTTTGTGTAGCCGGCACATCCGTTTCGGTGCTGGTTAGCTGTGTCTGGGTTTGTCCAGGTGTAGTGTAGCGTACTTTGTTAACGCTGGTCGGTCGGGTTCGTAATGACAGATTTGTGGTGTTCTGTTGTGTTCGTGGGTACGGCAGCTGGCGGGCGTGGCGCACCACAGTGTTGCCAGCCTGAGAGTGTGTTGACGTTGTGACCCATGCCAGCCTGGCTAGTTTGGTGTTGGCCGGCTTGCGTGTGGTCTGTTTCTGGTCATGTCGTGGCTGCTGCAGTGGTTTTGTTGGTGCATCGTTGTCTTAGCCGCCCCTTGGTCGGCCCCTTTTGGCGTCGGTTCCTTGGCCCTGCAGCGGGCGCTTGCGCGGTCGGATGTTGTAGTTGTCATACCTGTTTCGGTGTTGGTTGGTAATGTTCCAGTTGCGTTGGGCCGGCATGGTACATTTTGACTGTGCGCCGCCCCCCCATCTTGGGGGAGAAAAGTAGCGACAGTTGGTATGACCGCTGAGAAAAGTTTCCGAATTCGGTACGACCTGCCCTGTCCCGCCCTGGAGGCACCGTTACACACACCACCCATCATCTGGTATTTGGCAGTACCCTTCGGCCGTCCTTTCAGCTTCGCCTGTGCTATTCATATGTACACCCCTGTCGGTGGCAAGGCCCCTTCAATCCCCCTTGGTGCATCCCCGTGCTCTCCATGGGAGCCCCAGGGTGCTGCTCCGGCTCGGTGGTGCCCTGCTTGTGCTCATGTCTGCCTGTCCGTCGTGTGCCGTATCGCGCCGTGTCTCGCGGGTTATGTGGCTGGCGTGTTGGTGCCGCAGTGCGGTGTCTGGCGGTTGGGGTAGTGCGGCTCTTGCTCTGTTGTCGGGGCGTTCTGTCAGGTGCGGCGGGCTGGGCTCGGCGTAACACTCCCATATTCGCCGGCTTGAGCTGGCGGGCCCGCGGGTCCCGTGTGGCGAGCCCGTGGCCCCTTGTGTGCCCCTGGTGGGGGTCCGGAGGAAAGGAATACTGGTCAGTGTCGAAGCCCCCCTCTCGCTCCTTGATGCTGTAAACATACTGGGCTGCGGGGAATGTATCCCTCGCACCATTCTCAGAGGTTACATGTGCTGAATCCGCCCCAGCGTCCCAGGCATTTAACTCTCCTGGAGGAGGTGCGCGCCGGTCCCAGCGGCGCACGTATCCCTTGATTCTCGCCTTGGAAGGTAACGTTCTTGACGACTTTTTGATAACATTACCGTGGTCATCGGTCTGGCCGTGGGTCTCGCGTGTTTTGCTGGCCCCTTGGCCCGGTCCATCGTGTGTCCGGCTTGCGGGAGAGGAGGGTTAGGTGGAAGGACAGGTCCGTGTTGGGCCCCGTCCCTATCTCTGTCGTGGGCGGGTTGCGGGGGTCCGGGGATCGTGTCCCCCGCCCGGGGGATGTTGGAGGAATTCATTGGGTCTTTGTTTGTGTTCGACATCATGGGCTGCTAAGGCTAGCCCATATTCGTTGGGTGTGCGTTGCATGCGCCAGGCGGGTCAACGTCTTTTCCGTCGGCGTGCCCGACCAACAGGCGTTGGTGGAGTGTGTTGCGCGGTCGCGCTTTGTCGGTTTGTACGAGGGGGTCCTCTTGGGCAAGGTCGGCTCGCCCCGGGTCGTCGCGGTTGACGGCCGGTTCCGCAGCCGTTGTTTCGACGCCTCTCGTTGGGTCCTCTGGCGAGGGGAGGTGATCCCGGGGCCGCCGTATCGTCTTCTCCCTTGCGGATTGCCGGTGCGGGATTCGCGTCGTGCGTGCGCGGCGGTGTGTCGTTGCTGCAGTGCCGGTGGCAGGCTGCGGTGGGCAGGGCACGCGTGTGCCGCATCGGGTGGGGCGGGGCGGTCCCGACGGCGCTGCCCCGCGTCTTCATGAGGGTGTGTTTCAGGTTTCGGCACGCGGTGGCCTGGGGGGTTTCCCACGCGCCGCACCAGGGCGCTGCGGAGGGCACTGATGATTTCGTGCACAAGGGCCGCATGTGCCGCCTGGGCCTCTGTGTCAGTGTGGATGGTGGGCTGCAGTTGCTTGTTCAGCGCGTGCGCCCGGATCTGGTGGATGGCGAAAGCGGGGCACAGGTCGGGCGCAGTGGGGGTCTCCGCTGTCTGCTCGCGCTGGGTGATGGCCTCGAGGTGCTGCCGGCCGTCCAGTTGGAACCTCCATGTCGCCGACCATACCCTGGTGTGCGGCCAGCGGCGCCCCGCCCACCGCCAGAGGCAGTAGAGGGCATGGCCTGGGTGCCAAGTGCCGACCGTCCCCAACACGATGGCCGTCAGGGAGTCCGGGGGCTGGCCGTTGAGCAGGGCGGTGGGGCTGTCCAGCAGGTCCGTGGTCGCCGGGAGCATGCAGTCGACAGCCTCCAGGCTCCAGTGGCTCTCCTGCGGGTGCGGGATGCTCCGCACTTGGAAGTAGTGGCCATTGTCCAACACGATCATGGCGATGGTGCTGGGGTCACGTTCGCGCCGCAGGGGCGCTGCGCGTGCCGTCTCTGGGTACCGCTCAGCCATGATAGTGAGGTTACGCCCCCCGTCGCCGGCTGTCCTGCTTTTCCATTCCGCCAGGCCTTTTTACGGTGGGATGCGAAGGGTTTCGGCTCTCGGCAGTGGGGCAGCCCGCTCCCGGCCCCCGGTGCTGGGCGCGGGCCTGCGGTCCGTCAGTGGTGCTCTAACCGTGTGTGCCAAGCCCAGGTGTGGGACCCACACGCCTCCCTGGGCCGGCTGTTGGGTGTTGAACCACCAGATCCGCGCTTCGGCAACGTCGTCCGAGATCTGTGTCCCGGGGGTGACGAGCGCCTGGAGCTGCCGCACAAAGATATCGGTTGTTGCGGCGTGCAGCAGGGGGACCACGGCGAAGAGTCCTGACGTCCTGCGGGTGTTCCCGGAGGGCTGCCACTAGCTCGCGCGAGGGTGTGGTGGCGTGGATGCCGTAGAGCGCCCTCAGTTCCGCGTCGTTGAAGGGACCAGTGCTCCTCCGCTGCGGTGGCCGGGGGGCTGTGGGGGGCATGGTCTCCCGGTCCTGGTCCGGTGTGGCGCTAGTCGGGGAGGGGTGCCCTGGAGTGGTGCCTGGGTGTCCCCCAGGCACGTCCCCCTTGGAGGGCTCCCGTTGCTCGGGCATCGAGCAGGTTGTGGCGGCAGGCAGTGGGTCATCGGACTCCTGAGAGTCACAGGTCCCTGTCATTTCTGCGTCCGCCCCTGGGCCGCTCGCGTTGTGCTTCCGTTGTTGAGATGCGCCCTCCGCGCCCTGGTGCTTTGGCTGTGTTGCAGCCTGGGTGGAGACCCCCGTGGTGCACGGGCGCGGTTGGTCTGGTGGTCGGTGCCCGTGTCCGGGACCGGAGTCATTGCCCCCGCTCGCGTGAGGGGTGTGTTTGAGGGGCTGTCCCCCCACCCTTTGCGCAGGCCTTTGGTCGGCCGCGGGCTCCCTTTGCCGTGTGTCCGTGGCGTGTTGTCCCCTTGGCAGGGGGTCGGGCGCCGACCCTGGGAGGGAGGTGGCGGATGAGCCTGACGCTCTGTCTGCTGCCTGGCGGGGGCCCGTGTGAAGCGCTGCCTGCCGCTTGCGCTCGGCTGGCGTGGCAATGGTGGGGATGTGCGCCCGTTCCTTGCGGGGCCTCTTGGATCGGCGTCGGAGATCGATGGTAGATGATGTCCGTTGGGCGCGGGGGTCGTTGGGACCTCCATGGTCTCTGTCCGTATCCTCATGAGAGACGACTCGCGGTGCCGCGGGAGGCGGCGTGCGGCTGTGGCGGTGGGAGCGGCTAGCGTTCCTTGTCTACTGGCGCTGCTCCGGCGTGCTGCCTTGCATCCCCGAGGTTTCAGGACTGCCTGGGCCCCTCTGCGGGGCGAACCTTCGTGGGGGGCTTCTGTACGTGCCAGAGGGGGAACCCATTCAGGGCGGTGGCCCCCGTTTGCGTTCTGGGGAGTTATGGCGCGCCGCCTTTCTAGGAGGCTCTGAGACGTCTTGGGACCGCGGCCGTCCGTAGCCTGAGGCGTGCCCTTGGTAGCCCGGGGACCTGGGGATGTTGCAGATGTTGTGCTGTTGCACCGCCGTGCAAATGACCAGGGCTGCGCGCTGGTGCCATTGCCAGTGCAGTCTGTTCATTTCATCCAGGCTGTAGGCCCCCATATGCGCCATGAGCCGGGTGGCCACATTGTGCCGTTTGCCGGGCTGGTTCATGGTGGCGGGGGGCGTGTGCCCCGTCCGATGGCCGAGGGTGATGTCTGCCATGGTGCGGGTTCCCTCCGCGAGGTGGCGGGACCGCAAAGTAAGCAGCCATCAGATGCGGACTGCCAGTGCGAGCTGCTCCACTGTGGTGAGCCTGTCAATTCACAGGCCCAGGTCTTGGGCAGCCGCCTGTTCCGCGTGGTCGCCGGGGCGGCTGGCGTCGCCTTCCAAGCGTGCGTAGTCCAGATGCCCCTGCCCCCAGGGCGGGGCGGTCCCCGGTGGTGGGCCGGTAGACTCACTAGTGGTGTTGGTGCCCGCCTCCACGCGCGTCCCGCTTCCTGGGGCACCGCGCTCGTCCGGGGTCTGGTCTGCTGCTCCGCTCGCGGTCGCGTGCCTCTCACCTGTGGCGGCAGCATGCTCAGTGTGCCCCAGGGCGGTGTAATCGCGCTGGAGGTGTGCCTGGCGTGACATCTTGAGGGGTGTGCCCTCCGCATGGTCGCGTCTCGGCTCCGGGCGGACGCGTGATGCTGCCGGCGTTGGGACCGTGTGCGAGTCACTCATGCAGGACTTCATGAAGGCATCGAAAGAGTCTTCGTCGCGGTTGTGTCCGCTGGGCAAATTCTTCTTGCGGGCCGCGCGCTCGGGCACGTTGGGTGTGGTTACCCGGGCCTCTGACTGTGTGTGGTTTGCAGGTGGGCTCCGTGGCAGCGTCTCCCCTGGCGCGTTTGCGTCAGCGTGATGCGCCGGGTTCGCCAAGGGGGCGGCCTCCGCCCGACTTGCGGGTTGTGCCCCCTGGGCTGATGGTGTATGGAGGCCGGCCTCATGCCCGGTGTCCGGTATTGGTTCTCCAGGTTCTGTACCAGGTTGGCCAGCGGTCGATTGCTCGCCGCTCCCGTGTGCCGCCATGCTCGGTGGTTCGGCATGCTGTATTGCTGGCTGGTCCACTCCCCCGCTGGGTGTCCCTGCTGGTGGCTGTGTTGCTGTCCGCTGTGGTGGTCCCCCCATTTCCTCCGCGTCCACCGTGGGCTCCTTGCGCTGTGGCTGGGTTGGCATGCGGACGGCTTGGCTGCGTTGTCCGCCGGTCACGCCGCCTCTCAGGCGTGGCCTTCCGACACGGGCGGCGGCCCGGGCCGGCTTCCCGGGCCTGAGGACCGCGGGGCGTCAGCCAGGACGTTGGTCTGTGCCGGGTCTGGACCTGGGTCCGGGTTGGGGGCCGGGCGACCGGGAGATGACGGTTCTGTCGGCCCTACCGCAAGCCCGGCTGGTGGGGCGTAGTGCCGCTGGGACGCCGGTTTGGTTTGTGCTGTGGCCGGCAGGTCCCCCGGGGCTGCTGTGCTGGACGTCGCCGGAGCCTGGGGATTTGGGCCCTCGGTAAGGTTGTGGGCGTGGCAGTGCACGGTGTCGGAGGGCCGGGTGCTTGTGGTGTCGGCCCGGGCAGCAGCACTTGCCTGCGTGGGGGGGTCTTCGGGCGGCGCGTATGCTGGGCCCTCCATCAGCCGGTCAGGTGTGCCATGGCGCCGACGGGGCTCCAGATGGGCCTCTGTCGCTGCTGCCTGGCTAGCTGCCGGCTGGTGACCGTGTGTGGACGCGCCGGGTGGTGTTTGGGGTTGCGGGGCCGGGCTTCCTGTGGGGCTCGGGGCCGGGTCCATGTGCCCGTGTGCGGCGCCAGGGGGTTGCTCAGGTCGGGTGCCCACCTCCCCCGTATGCGTGGGGCTGGGCACCGGCTCCCGGCAGGTGGCGCCCGGTGCCCCTGGATCCCTGTGGCCGCGTGGTGTTGTGCTTGAATATCGTTGTGCCGCCTGTTTGGACGCACGCTCTTGTCGGGGGCTCTGAGGCGCGCCGGCCCTCAATGGTGCCGGAGCGTGCGTAGTTTGCGTGGCGTCGGCGGCGTGCAGTTGGTGTGGTGTGGTGAAGGGTGCGTGGAGGGGCGGGGGTGGACGGGCCGGAGGACGCGGAGGCCGTTGGTCCTTGCAGTGCTCTGACGTCCGATGGTGCCAGGGCGCGTACATTTGTGGCCCTGGTCGCTGTGGCTTGGGATCGGGGTGGGAGAATGGTGATGGTCGCGGTTCTCCGGGAGGAGGAGGAGGAGCTGTGGTGCCGGGCACATCCGGCCATCATCCTGGCCACTGCCGCATTGCCGAACGTGCCGGGCTGCAGCGGTGGGACGTGCGGTCGTTCGGCGCGCCGTACCAATGGTTCGAGGCTGCAAAGGAGGGGTATGCCCGTCCATGTGAGATACGCTGCCATCAGTCTCTCGGTCGCCCTCTCGGTCATGGCCCCGCTGCGGTGAAAAAACTCACCCCGTTCAAGACCATGGGCGCCTCGGAAGATGCCCCCCGCCCATTCTGCATCCCCCACCAGCCAGCCGAAGGCGAACGGGAGGCGGGTGGTGAGGGTGACGACGGTGGTGCAGTAGTTGTTGAGGTTCATGGGGGTGACGGGGCCCCAACTGTGTGGCAGATTGCCAACAGGGGGGTACACTGCCCCGTGGCGCATCGTCGTAATGTTCGTAGTCGGGGATGTAAACGGTGGGGACCGCCCCCTCGGTTGGCAGCGCCCATGTTGGTGCGCGCCAGGGGGGGCGGGTAGGCGCTGTCGCCGGGTCCTCATCGATGAGGACGTCCAACCACTCAACGTCGGGGCTGTCCCTCCCCGCGCCATTGTTCCAGACATTTTGATTGATCAGGGTGCGCAGTGTGTGGAGCTTGAGGTCTTCGGCTTGTGTTTCGCGCGGCAGCGGAACTGTTGAGAGTCGATGCGGTCGTCGGCAAAGCGGCCATGACCACAAGATTGTGATGCACAGGCTGCAGAACCAGTGCAGCTGCTCGCTGGCACCACAGCCGAGGTCATGCCCACGGAGCAGAACGCCATTTTCGTCGTTCACCTCCCAGCAGACTCCGCACGGGTTTCCCGGCTGCGGATGTGGAGCTTCACCTTCGGGCATTCTGAGGAGAGGCATTGTGCGCGGGACGATCAGTCCTCTATACGGGAGGGAGTGCGCGTGCTCCGGTGTAGTGCGCCGTGGTGGGTGCGACGGCAGTTGCCTGGTGGTTGCTGCTTGCCTGTGTGTGCGGTTAGTCTCTGGGCGTTGCGTGTTGATAGTGGATGAGGAGGTTGTAATACATACGGCGCTCCTCGGTTGTTTGTTGCGCTTCTTGTGCGTACACGTGGACACGGTGCTGTAGCTGTGCGTCCGCTCCCTTGACGACGGTGAGATGCATGTGACGTATTGTGGCCCTAGGTTCACGGGCGTGGTCCGTGGTGACCCTGTAGAGTTGTCGTGGCACCACTCCTCTGAGCACCGCTTCCTTGATCTCCGGTGGCCGCATCAGGCGCCGAACCTCATTTGCCGGTGGCGTGGCCGGGCCCCATCCGGCGTGTTGTGCTATGGTGTCCTCTGGCGTCCACGTGTCCAGGTGGTTGCTTCCTTGGGCCAATAAGCATTGTTTGAAGTGTTCTGACGTCTCTGGCTGTTGGAGATGGCAAGGGCATATGGTGAATTCCGGGTGTATGTCTATACCTCGTCGGCCATACCAGCGTGCCACCCTGTCGAGGAGGGGTAGTTGTTCGAGCAAGAGTTGGGCACGTCGCGTTTGTAGGTGTACCGGCATTAGGGATGGGTCAAGAGCTGAGAAGAACAATGTGGTTTGCAGCTTAGGCTGGAGGTGGTTCATGAGGGCGTTGTCGGCTTGGCTGCCTCGAATGTGCGCCATGGTGCGGATGGGTTGCGGGTAGTGGTATGCCCGTCTCGTGTCGTTGGAGATTCGATCGTCTGGTACCAGGGCGGGTGGTCCCCCGGGGTGTGGGATCGGCGGCAGGTGTTGGAGGTGCGTGTGCATGTGGTCCTGTAGCGGCTGGTCCTCACTGTCCCGCATATGTTCGGCGAGCTGGTTGTGGGTGTGTAAATCTATGTGTCTGTTGCCCAGGCTATACCGATGAGACTCTTGTTTGACGAGGCGTAAGACGTAGTGTTTGGGGAGGCGCCGCAAGGCTGCCCAGAGGTATAGGGCCTGGGTGCCCAGGCTAGAGTCGGTCTCCTTGTGCAGGGGTTGCCGTGCCAGTTTGCGGACGATCTGGAAGTCCACTGCCGCGTCTACAACGACCCAAACATGGTGCGTGTGGTCACCCGCTTGCTGGTGGGTGTCATTGACGGCGTCCAAGATGACTGCCAGTGTTTTCAGTTCCCCATGAGAGGAGGCCCCGAAGATGGTAGCCCCTGTGAGGTGGTGCTGGCGTAGTCGGCCTGTCGCGTCCGTCCTCAACTCCAAAGCCGCCCCCCCAGCTGCTGGGGTGAGGCTTGTGGTGCCAGGGGCATCCGCAAAAATGACGGTGTTGTGGTCGTCCGCGTACGGCAGGCGGCACGGCGTCGTTGGTTGGTAGGCATGGATGCGTGCCCCTAGTTCCGTGGTGGTCCACATCGTGGTGGTGACCGGTCGGACTCTCCCGGTAGCATACACGCCCACCCCCTGCTGGATGATCTCGATTGCTGCTGGGTTCATGCGCACATAGTCGCTGTTCCCCTCGTGGCCCTGTGTCAGGTAGCCGTACACATTTTTGAGCAGGTACGCTTTCTGTGGGTGGATTGCGGTCCACTTGACTGTCTGCCAGTCCTGGACCTGGGAGCATGGGTGTTTAACCGGGTAGGCGGGGGCCTCCGGTTTGGCGCTGCGGTGTTTGACCAGCACTGGGAAGGTGATGGCTGGGTGCTTGGTGTCCCACCTTCCCCGGTGGAATCTCCATTCCACCGCGGCGCTGGGGCCCCACGCCACTGTGGCTGTGTCCTTCTCCGCGGCCTGTTCGAAGTGCGTGTGTAGCCACCGGTGTTGTTACGGGGTAGCGTGGGCCGTTGGTATGGGGTGGTAGCGCGCCAGTAACTGGAGGAGGGGCCACGGGGTGGCTGGTGCTTGGGGTCCACATCTCCAGCAAGTGGTGGGGGTGCCCGTCAGCTTGTCCTGCGACAGTGGTTGCGGATTAAAGGGGCGTGCCGTGGGTGGTGGTAGCATCCTCAAGCTGCCGCGTGCTCTGCCAGGTTGCAATGTGGTTTTGAGTCCGTTGGGTGCCAGGTTATGATAGCCTGCACTCCCTCCTCTGCTGTTGGTTCACGCTCAGGTGAACGGTTTTTGCCCTTTCTCCTTGGTAGCCTAAGCTGCACGCCTTATTTGTATTGCCCGCCGCCGCCTACTTACATCGCCGTTGTTTCTTCACGTCATCTGTTTCGGCAAGGCAAGGGCTGTGGCGCCCTGGGTCTTCCAGCCAATAACTATTCGCCAGAGCCATTTAAGCCTGGTTGGGTGTTCATACGCCACTTTCGTATCGATGGGAATGGTTTCCGAGGTCCAGCCTTCTTGGTGTATTGTCTGTCTGTTGGATTTGGCCGCTGCAGTGCAATTGCCCTGCCGGGCTCACGAGGTTTGAGATTTGAGGTTTGAGGTTTGAGGTTTCGGGTACTAGACGCCTTTTGGCCCCGGGGGGCCACCTGGTGGGGCCAGGTGATATCCTCCCCACCGGGACCTAGTGGGGCGCCCTTCATGACACACCTCCTGCCTGGTGGCGGAGTCCCCCGGGTTCAGGGGGCTCGGAGCCCTGTCCCTCCCAGGCTTCCCCTTCTCGCCATTCCCTGGTGAGTGCATCAATTAGCAACCGTAGCTGCAGGTGCTTACCCACCGCGTCGCCTCCCTAATGGTGGTCGCCCGGGGTGCCGGCGCTGCCGGGCCCGTGCTACTGGCTTGTCGCCAGTGGGACCCCCTGGGGCTGGCGCGGAGGCTGCCTAGTCGCGGGGCTGGTGTGTGGCTCGGCGCGCCACTACTGCCTTGGCGGCTGCAGTGCCCTGCTCGTGTGTGCGCGGCGCTGGCGGCAGGCCTGGGGGGTCTTCTCCGTTCCCCCTCTCCCGCCCCGCGTTCGCCGCGCTGTGTGTGGCGGGTCGTCCCGTCCAGGGATTCTGTACCCTCGCCCACTGGTACGCCATTCCATTCGGTGTGGGTGTTCCGCGGGTCTGGTCCGGTTGCCCTTCTGGTATTCCCCGCGTGTCCCTTGTGTGTGCGTGCGCTCGCGCTCTCGCGGCGTCCGCGCCCCTCCTCCCTCCCCGGGTCGGTGTGGCGCGCGCACCTTGCGTGGTCCCAGTGCAGGGCGCCGGTAGGGCAGTTCCACGCAGTCCATTCCCCTCTGCTTGTCCTGCCTCGGCCCCCCGCACTCCCTGGCTTGGTTGGGGGGGGGTGCCCCAGTCCTGTTCCCCCCCGTGCCTGGCTTGGGGTTGTGTGCCCCCTTATGGGCGGGCCCGCGCGTCCGGGGCGTTCCGGCGCTGGGGGGAGCGGGGGGGGGGGGGCGGCCTGTGTGCCGTCCTCCCCGGAGGCGTGGCCGGGGGGCCCTGAGGGGTTGGGGGTCGCTCTACCTCGGTCCGTCCCTCTGCCTCTCCTGGGCGGGCACCAAAGCGGGTGTTATTGGTGTCGCTCAGTTCATGGAGGTCGTGGACTCCATACTGCTCCGATTCGTGTTTGCGTGTTGATCCCGGGCGTGGTCCGTTTGGCGCCCTTGTCTGCTGGCGCGGGTCTGCCTGCCTGTCTCGCGGTCTCTGTTGGAGCAGGCGAGTGGGGGTGTGGGAGCGCCTGGCGTACTGGCTTTGCGGCGTTCGCCCCCCGGGTGCCGCGGCCCTTTCAGGGGGAGGGGGAACTTCCCCCTGGCCTAGGAGGGGGTAGAGGGCCGGCGCCTCCGTGCCCCGTCTCCGGCATCCCGCGGGCCGGAGGGGGGGGAGTGGGGGGAGAGCGGGGGGGGGGGTCGCGCCGTGGTTCCTCGCCACCCTCCTCCGGGGGGGTCCTTTGTGGCCCCCGGCCCTGGCCCCCCTTCATGGCCGGCGGCGTGGCGTGGCGCATCCCTCCCTGCTGCATGCTTGGCCGGGGCTGTGTGGCAGGCCCGCGCGCCGGGCGCGGTCCGGCCGGCCGCTGGTGGGTCAGTCTGCCAGGGGGAGGGGGGGGGGGGTTGATTGGTGCGCCGCCCCTCCTCGGGGGCTCGGTCGGGGGGCCCCGCGGGGCGGGGGGCCGGAAGGTCGCTCTGCTGCGGTTCGTCTCTCCACCCCCCCCGGGCGGGCCCCAAGGCGGGTCGCTTCATCATTGCCTCGCTCTCCACACTGCACTGGCCCACGTCCGCGTGCTGCCGTCATGGTGTTGCCCACGGGGTGCCCTTGCGTGCCGGCGCAGGGCTGCCGGCCTGTTGCGGGTACTGCGGGAGTGGGCGGGCGGCTGACCGGAGGCAAGCGGTGTACAGCAGCGCGTACCACGGCAGTGGGGCCCCTCCCTGGGTGTCGCGGCCCTCTCAGGGGGGGGGGGTCTCCCCCCGGGGCCAGCAGGGGGGGCCGCGGGGCCGCGGGGCTTCCGGCTGTCCGTTGGTCGGGGGGGCAGATGGGGGAGGGGGAAGGGGGGGGGGGCTCCCTGCTGTCCCTCTTCGGTCCCCTGGTGCTGCTCCCTGTTGGCTACAGGGGGATGGCCTGGTGGTCCTGGCTCCAGGGGGCCAGCCGTTGACGGGGGGGGGGCGCACTCCCCTCCTGGTCCCCTCCACCCTCCGGGCGCTAGGCCGACGTGCGGGTCCTCACCCTTGGGCCCGCCGCTCCCCTCGCTGCCGTCGCCTTGCCGCGTGGTTCCAGTTGGGGGGGGGGGGGAGGGCCTGCCCGTGCTGGGGTGGCGGTCCTGGTCCGCGGGCTAGTGATTAGCGGTCTGCAGGACACTGGGGTCTCTGCGCGCGCGCGTCCGCGCGCTCGCGGCTCCCGCCTCCTCCCCTACTGGGGGCAGCGCGCGTCCCTCCGTTGTGCTAACGGCAGGGGGGTGGGGTGGGCGCTCTGGGTCGGGGGGCCAAGGCCTGCCGGGGGGTCGTCCCGCGTCGCTGGTCCTTCCCCACCCCCCTGTGCCCACCGCCCAGGACCATCCCTCCGTCACTTCTTTGGCACTTTTGAGCAATAAGCTTGCTCACCTCTCGCAAAGGCATCTGATTTTTCACATGTTGCACTGCCACATTGTTGCCTAGGATCACCTCATTGTGTAGGCCTAGGACTCTTTGGTGTGCGCGTTCGGAGGTAGTAGCCACGGTAGCGGCGCTACAATCAAACTCCATGACCATAGGATGGGAAATACCATGGTTTTCCAAAGCAGTCACCAAAGTGGCCTTAGAGACATCCCCAGAGGTCATCTTGTAGATCCGGGCCCAGTGAAGGTCTTGGGCATACCTAGATTGGGCGCGGTCCACCCGGCCCTTGATGGTCTGGGTAACCGATCCCTTAGGCTGATCCGATACGTCCACATCCACCACATGCTTGCCACAATCTAGTAGAGCCACCTTGAGCTTCTCAATGAGGCACAACCAATCCGCATGGGAGACCTCCTAGTTGGCTCTCTTATTAGGCACCACCCTTCTCCAATCAGTAAGTAGCTTGCCATCCGGGGTACGGTCAAAGTTGATCATGAGATCAGTGCCACATTTCCTTGAACGTAGGTCTTTTAGGCCGAGGCAGTTCCTTGAGAGTTCGGGTCATCTCATCCTGACGAGGGGTAGGGTGTAGGCGGAACAGAGCATCACCCAACTTCTGGACATACCGGTCCTCCACGTTGTCGATATACTCCACAGACCAGGGTTTGAAGTATGCCCATCCAGACCTAGACGACTGCAAGAGGGCAGGCATCTCCACACTTTGGGCAAGGAGCTTCTCCATAGGATGGTGTTGGAATGCCATAGCTTGAAAGGCCAGCACCTCAGCGCTACTCTATTTTAGCGGGTCCCCCGCATCTTGTATCTTCTTGCCGCGGTATAGGAGGGCATTAGGCTCTGGAAACTGAAATCTCCTGCCCGTAAGGCGGTTGATGCTCTTGTCCCATGTCTCTCCCTCGTGGCTGGCCCGCCCCTAATCCTCTGGGTCAGGCCCAGGATGTCTCCTCCCTCCCTCACGTTCGGAGGAGTCTGAATCTTCGCTAGAAGTTGACGATGGGACTTCAGGTGGTCCATCCCCTAAGGCTTGACGCTTCTTCTTTGGTATGAGGGGGCTTGTATCCTTCCCCCTTCTCTTGCTCCTGTCTGACTCATCCGCTGAGGAGCTCTCCCCATTTTGACGATGGTCCTGGGCCTCCTTCCTGGTCCCGGGTTCAGTCTTCACTGCAATACTTGTCGATAGAGTAGGTAGCTAGGTAGGTAGGTGCACTCGGTCGTGAAGAGGCGCCCCATGGTTCCCGCTGGCTTTGCCGCTGTGATGAACAGGAAGAGGCTCCGCAATTGAAGAGGGGAGGCGACTTACATCCCGCTAGACCTGACTGTTGGCCCCCAGCAAAGTGGCCCTGGGCAACACCGGGAGGGCTGATCGCCGCCTGCGTGATGTGCTTGTCTCGCCAGGAGGGTGTGCCCCCCTGCTTGCGCAAGTCCCCTCCTTTGGGCGGAACCCTAGAGGTTCACCGGACTTCTTGGTGTATCCTGTTCCCAAGGCATGCATGCATGTTCTTGGTACTGGGGTTCCGAGGCTCTTGGGTGTCGCACGCTCCCCCTCGACTTCCAAAGCAGCGCGGGCCTTAGGATGCAGCCTTACCCCCGGGCTCCGGAGCTCGTTTGGCCTGGTCACCTGCATGGCACGGGCTGCCTCAGTGCCCGGGCTATGGACACTGGGTTTCCTATTGTTGTGTTGTGTTTGTGTTTTGGGTCCGGGTTGTGCTTGGGTTTGGGTTTCGGTAGCCCTGGCTGGGGTCTTGGGTGGGTGTGTTTAGGTACAGTATGTGGTTTCGCCCCTCCTCTCCCGGCTGCGGTTTGCCGTGTTTGCGGTTGGGCTTTCGTTTCGGCCTGCACCCCACCTTTCTTGGTTAGAAGATTGCGGACGTGCGTGGCTGTGTGCGCGCTCCGCCTGCACCCCGCCCTTTCCGGTTCTGGTGTGCGGTTTTGGCGTGCGTGCTGGGGTCCGGGTTTCGGCTGCGCCCCGCCACTCCGTGGGGTGGTGTTGAGATGTGTGTGTGCTTGTGTGCCCGTCCCGCATGCTCTCCTGCACCTCCTGGTTGGCGGTGCGGTGCGGGGCTGTGTGGTTGGGCCTGGGTTGCTGCCGCGCCGCGCCACTCCTGCCTGGGCTGTTGGGGCGTGTGTGTGTTTGTGTGCGCGCCCCGCTTGTACTCCGCCTTTCCTGGCTGGGGTGTGCTGTGTGGGGGTGCGTGCTGGGCTCGGGTTTCGGCTGTGCCCCGCCCCTGTCGGTTGGGTTGTTGGGGTGTGTGTGCGGTCGTGTGTGTGCACCGCTTGCCAACTCCCTTCCTCGGGGGCTGACTGTGGCGCGGAGGTGTGCGGGTGTTAGCGTTGGTCGGGTTTGCCCCCCCCCCCTCCCCCTTGGTTTTTCCTTGTTGGGGGGGGGCGTCGTGACGTGTCGTGTCTTGGCTTTGTGGTGTCGGTCGCTGGTTGTCCCGGTCTTGGGTCTCGTGGTCTCTGTCCCCCCATCCCTTCTCTTTCGGGCTGGGTTTTTTTTTCAGTCCCAGCGTGGCGTGTGTCTGCGTGTTTTGGTTGTCTCTTCTCCCGGTGGGCCGCTGCTGCTGGCTTGGTGTTGCCGGTTTTGGCTAGGAGGTCCTCCAGTGCCCCTTTGGGGGGTCCTGGCTTCCGTTCTGTCTGGCCGGGGGGTTTGACCGCCTCTTGTGGTGTTGGTGGGCGGTTTGGTGGCTGTGGGCCGTTCTCGCGCCCCCCCCCCTGTTTTCTTCTTTGGGGGGCGGTCTGCCTGTTCGTCCCTCTGCCTTCCCTGGGCTGGTGCACGCACTAGTTGGCGTTCAGTGTGGTCTTCCGGGTTGCTGTTGGTAGTTGCGCTTTGCCAGGCCTTGCCCCGGCCCCATGGGTCAGGTGGGTTATGTACACGTCGGGATCGGAGCCCCGTCCTGCCAGGTTAGGTTCTGGCTCTGCCGACTGGGCGGCTGCGCCAGGCGGCTTCGTGTGGCCCTGGGTTAGGGGGACTGGGTTTTCCGTGTCCTGTCGCCTCGGCGGTGCCGGTTTCTGGAGGCGGTTTGTGTGGGCGGACAGCCACGTTGTTGCCGGGTGTGCGGTGGCCCCTTGCCGGTGTGTGGCGGGCTGGTGCGGCTCCTTCCGGGGTGTGCGCTGGCTTGTTTTGGTTCGACCCTCTGTTAGCGTCCCTTGCTTTGGTGTTGTGCTGTGCTGTGGTGCGCCGTGCTGCGTTGTGCCGTGTTTCGCAGTGCTGCGTCGTTTTGGTCCGCGCTGTGTTGCCATGCGCCCTGCTGGGCTGCGCCGTGTTGCGCCGTGCCGTGCCGTGGTGTGCCGCTCTGTGCCACGTTGCGTCGCGGCCTGCTGTGGCATGTTGTGCCTTGGGGTGCCTTGTCGTGGTGCGTTGCACTGTGGCGTGCTGCGGTGCGGTGTGCCGTGCTGCCTCGTGTTGTGCCGTGGTGGGTAGGTGGACGTCAGTCTGGCCCGTGTCGTGGTGCGGAGTGCGGGTCAGAGTGTTGCTGGCTGGTGGCTTGGGGGTGAGGTTAGGTGTGGGTGGCTCGCTGGGTCCGTGCTGTGGGGGTCTTGGTGTGCCGCTCGGGCTGGTGGGTCGGGTAGGTGTCTGCGGGGTTGCCCTCCCTGGGAGCCTGTGCCTTGGTCCCGTGTCCTCTGGGGGTCCCGGCCCCTGGCCCTGGGTGCTGTGGCCGTGCCTTTGTCCTCTTCCGGTGCCTGTGAAGTGGCCCTTGTGGTGTCCGGGGTCATCGCCTGGCGGTGAGGGCGTGGTGGTGGGCTGCGCGGTGGTGTTGCTAGCGGCTCCCTCTGTGGGTGTAGCCCGTTCTCCCTGTGTATGTGTGCCCTCCATCCCCTGTGTGGTTTCTGGTGGCTGGTGGGCGTGTGGTTGTGTGATCCGCACGGCGTCTGATTCGTGCTTCGGGGGCGTGTGTTGGGGGCGTGCGCCCCCGGGGGTGGTGCGGCGTCCGCTTGGGGTGGGGCAGCGCTGGTCCCTCCGTCGTGGTATGCCCTTCCTGCGTGTGGGTCCTGGTGCCCGCTGTTGTGTCCTCTTTCCCTGCGCCTCGGTCCCTGTTCCTTCCCCTTCCTGTCTCTTGGGTGGTCTCCTGCTCCCATGTTGTGTCGCTCCCGGTGTCCTGTCCCTATGGGCGCCTGCCTGTCACTTTGGGCCCTTCCTTGCCTCCTTGCCGGAGTGTCCCTTTCTGTCCCTTGCCCTCCCCTTGCCCGTGCCCTTCTCCTTCCCGGTGTGGTGGTGGTGGGGTGGGGGGGGGGTCTGTGGGGCGCTGATGGCCCACGCGTGGCGGTGGGTGGCCTGCAGCCATTGGCGGAGGGTTTTGGGGGGTGTAGGGGGGGCGGAGGACCTCAACCGCGTCCCCGAGGAGGGCCTCTCATGCCGTCTGCGGCACGATGGCCTCCTGGGGGGCTCCTTTGGGTTTGGCGGGGGTGCGGGTGCGGATCTCCCCGAAGGTGTGCACCATGTGCACCCCTTCTCCCGTTTGCGCTCCCCGATGCCCACGTGGACCAAGTGGCGGAGCTCCTGCAAGGCAGGTCAGACCACCAGGCGAGGTGGGCGGGGGCCTGGGGGGGGAGGGGTCCGAGCTCGAGGTCCTGGAGTGGCGTGAGGAGGACTTGGACATGCGGCGATGGTGGGCGTGTTGGCGCCTGGGGGAGCGGGAGCGGCGGTGGCCGGGGCTTGGGGTGGAGGACGGGTATGGGCGACGGGTGGAACGGGAAGCCCGGTGGAGCCCGTGGGGGGAGGGGGTGGGGGACATGGGGCGGCGGTGGCGTGCTTGGCGGCGCCTGGGGGAGCGGGAGCGGTGGTGGCGGGGGCTTGGGGTGGGGGTCGCGTACGGGCGGAGGGGGGCAAGGGAAGCCCGGTGGGGGTCAAGGGGGGAGGGAGAGGTGGACGTGGGGCGGCGGTGGCGCACGTGGTGGCGACCGGGAGAGCGGGAGCAGGGGGAGCGGGGCCCCGGGGGGTTGTGGTGGCGCGTTGGGGAGCGGTTGCCGTGTGTGGAGCGTGAGCGTTGGGGGTGGGTGCGCCGTGCGGGGGGGGGAGTGGGAGCGCCGCCGTTTGCGGGACCGGGCCTCTTCGCGGCGCGAGTCGGGCCAGTCAGGAGGTGTTGGCGGGTCCTGGGGTGCCTCGCGTGGTGCTGCCTGGTACTGCGGGGGGGGGGGATACCCCGCCCTCCATTGATACGCCACGTAGGGGTGCGATGGCGGCAGCGGCTGGAGGTACGGGTCAAGTGACTGTCCTGACGGGGTTGGGCCCGGGGGCCCCTTCGGCGTGGACGTTGTGGCTGGGGGGATACGGCGCCTGGTATGGGGGGGCTGGCCCCTGGTGGTTGTTGGGGTATGGAGTTGGAGCGCCCGGTGGCTGCCATCCCATACGCTGGTGCTGCTCGTGCACGGGGGGTTGTGGCCCGGTGGGGTAGGGTGGTGGGCAGTGGTAGTGGGGGGGGTGGTGTTGGTGGTGGTGGTGGTGGGGCCGCTGGTGGTGGTGGCGCTGGTAGTGGTGGGGATGGTGCTGCGGGTATGGCCCCAGGACCCCTTTTAGATATCCCGGTCCCCCTGGTGGGGGTGGGGGGTCGGGCATCGTGCGCAGTCCCTGGGGCCGTACTATTTGGTGGGCAGCGGGGGCGGGTCGGGGGCCGGGCTTAACGGTGATTGTGGTCGAGGGATCCCACGTCCCTGGTTTGGTTTTTGCCGGCGGCGGTGGTGGTTTGTGGGGGGTGGATGACGGGGGGCTAGGAGATGGTGATGTTGACGAGGGTTTGGACGGGGTCGTGTTGGGTCGCCGCCTCTGTGCTGGCGGCGGCCGCTGGTGGGAGGGGGGCTTGGGTTGTGGTGGGTGAGGGGCGCTTGGGTTGGCGTCGTTGCGTTTGTGCTGTTGTGGGCTGTGTGGGGTTGTGTTGGTGGTGGTGCTGTTGCCGGAGGTGCGATTGTTAGGGCGCCGCCTTGGGTTTGGGGTCGGGTTTTGGGTTGGGGTCCGGTTCGAGGTTGAGGAGGACCTCGGTCCGGAGGTGTGAGGGCGCCGGTGCTTGGCGGAGGGGCTTCCCGGTGTGCTGCCGGGTTGCCTGGGTCGCCTGTGTGGGGGTCGGGGGGTCCCCAGTAGCCTGGCGTGCGGCCGCAGCTTTGGCTTTGGCCTTGGCCTTGTGGATGAGGTCAGCTGGGACGGGAGGGTCGGAGGATGAGGTGGAGGATGTCGATGAGGCCGAGGACGAGGAGAAAGTGGTGGTTTTTGGAGGACGCGGGTTGCGCTGTCATGCGGCCGGTCGCGGGTTTGTAGGCAGCAGCTTCTGCTGCGTCCACGGCGGGGAGGATGTAGGGCATGTCCTCGGGCTGTAGGTTAGGGATGAGTGGCTGGGGGGGGCCCGGCCGTGACCGGGCGGCCCGGCGGGCCGATCTGGTCGGCAGCGGTGGGGGAGGGAGGTGCCGGGCTGCAGTCTTCTCCTTCTGAGCTTGGCTGTGCCGGGGTCCTGCAACGTGTGAGGTTGTCTTGGTTGGCGTCCCCGGGGGGAAACAGTTCGCGTGGGCTGCATTCGGGGGCCGGGGGGGGTGGGCCTGGGTTTTCTGGGGTGTGCGTGGGGGGCGTGTGCGGGCCACTGGGCAGTGTGGGCGTGCCCTGGGGCATGGGGCTCCCCTCGGTGGGTGTGTGCGGGTTGTCGAGTGTGGCGGGTGGTGAGGGGTGTCCGGCAGGTGGGTACGTGGCGGGTGTATGCTGTTGTTTGGGCGGGTGGGGGAGGCCCGTGTCGCGGGGCCCGGGGGTGCGCGCGATGGTGGGTGTGTGTGGGTCTCCGGGTGGGCAGCGACGGGGGAGGGACATGGGTGGGGATTGCGCGGGGGGGTGTATTGTGTCGCTGTATGTGTCCGCTCGGGGCGGCGCGCTTGCGTGGTCAGTTGTAGGCCGGGCGGTTTGGAGGTGAAGCTTGCCGTCTTCTGCGGCCGCGGCAAGGATTTCGCAGACGAGCTTGCGTATTGGGTGCACCTCTTGGTCAGTGGTGGGAAGAGGGTATGCTAGCTCTGGGCTAAGACCCACGCGGCGGAGGACCCCGTGGATGGCGTGGTACCCGCAGATGGGGGAATACTGTGGTCTCGGGGGGGCGGGTCCTTCCGCGTGTCTGGGCCTGCCTTGACTTGTGTGCCGGCTGGGGATGGCCCAAATCCAGGGCACGGTCCCCGTGGATGACCAGCGACGCTGGATCCATTTGGCCAGGCAGAGCATGACCAGTCCCAGGTCATAGCCCGCCTGCCCTGAGGTGATTTGGGCCAGGGCGCGGGCTGGGAATTGTTCTCCGGCTGGAGGACGCCCCTGAGGACCCTATGCGGGGTGGTGAGTTCCCCTACTGCCCCTGGTGGGGCGGTCCTCGGGGCGAGCATGGTGTCTGTCCCTTTGACGAGCCATTGCGGGCCGCGGGACGTAGCTGTAGCGGCCATTACGTAGTAGTGCCCGCGCTTGAGGACTGTACACCAGACCTCTGGCAGGGGGGTGGTCACGGTCTGTAGGTGGGGGAGGGAGGTCGTCGTCTGGGGTGCGGAGGCCGGCGGCGCGGAGGGCGGTGTCACGGGTTGGTGCGGTGGCCTGTTCTAATTGCTCCGAGTGGTTCGGGTCCGCAGGGTTGTCCTCTCTGCTGGGGCTCGTCGTAGGCGTATGGTCCCTCGACGTGTGATGTTGGTGTCGGTGTCGTGTGTCAGGGCCTGGCCCCACTCGATGGGGGGGATCCAGACGTGCTGGCCTTGGGCGTGTTGGCAGGCTCGCCAGAGTACGAGGTCTACGATGGTCTCGTCGAGTCCGTTGCCTGGGGTGGTCAGGTCCTGAAGGGCTTTGACGGTGAGCTTGGTCCACCTCTCTTCTGGGCGGTACCAGCCGAGGGGAGTGCTCAGGGCCCTGCCATGGAGGGTTGCTCAGCTTTTCCCTTTCACTTTTCCTTCCCGTTGCCTTGTGGGCTTTGGTACCTCTCCTTGGCCAATCTCCTGACCAAAGCACACTCTTGGTACCAATGGTCACAGGGTAATCCCGAATTCCTGCAGGTGTAGCACTCAAGAGGGCTCCTTTCATGTCCCCCCTTTCCACCCCTCTCCCCCAAGATGACCATTCCGTCCCTTTTCTTGGCCCTTGCCCTCATGCTCCCTACTCCTCTGAATCGGGGTGTACCCTTGCCAAACCCTCCCTTCTGTACTTTTGCGACATGGAGCTTAGGTTTGGGCTTAGATGGCACCCTCACACTCACCTTGCGGAGGGGGAGTGGCCTGCTTGTGCCTGTTCTTCTCCCCTTTCTCAAGCTTTTCTGGTCCACAAGGGGGCGTCCGGGTCGCAGAACAGATGTGAATAGGCCTCAGCTGAGTCTCTGAGTCATTGGGGTTCCAACTCCACCGGTGTCTCGGCTCTCTCGTTCCTCCGGGTAGTCACTTCTCCGGCACTTCTGAGCAATAAGCTTGCTCACCTCTCGCCAAGGCATCTGATTTTTCACATGTTGCACTGCCACATTGTTGCCTAAGATCACCTCATTGTGTAGGCCTAGGACTCTTTGGTGTCGGCGTTCGGAGGTAGTAGCCACGGTAGCGACGCTACCATCAAAATCCATGACCATAGGATGGGAAATACCATGGTTTTCGAAAGCAGTCACCAAGGTGGCCTTAGAGACATCCCCAGAGGTCATCTTGTAGATCCGAACCCAGTGAAGGTCTTGGGCATACCCAGATTGGGCGCGGTCCACCCTGTCCTTGATGGTCTGGGTAAACAATCTCTTAGGGTGATCCGATAAGTCCGCATCTGCCACATGCTTGCCACAATCTGGTAGAGCCACCTTGAGCTTCTCAATGAAGCACAACCAATCCGCATGGGAGACCTCCTAAGTGACTCTCTTATTAGGCACCACCCTTCTCCAATCAGTAAGTAGCTTGCCATCCGGGGTATGGACGAGGCAGTTCCTTGAGAGTTCGGGTCATCTCATCCTGACGAGGGGTAGGGTGTAGGCAGAACAGAGCATCAGCCAGCTTCTGGACATACCGGTCCTCCACGTTCCGGATATACTCCACAGACCAGGGTTTGTAGTATGCCCATCCAGACCTAGACAACTGCACGAGGGCAGGGAATTCCACACTTTGGACAAGGAGCTTCTCCATAGGTGTTGGAATGCCATAGCTTGAAAGGCCAGCACCTCAGCGCTACTCTCGTTCAGCGGGTCCCCCGCATCTTGTATCTTCTTGCCGCGGTATAGTAGGGCATTAGGCTCTGAAAAGTGAAATCTCCTGCCCCTAAGGCGGTTGATGCTCTTGTCCAATGTCTCTCCCTTGTGGCTGGCCCGCCCCCCATCCTCTGGGTCAGGCCGTGGATGTCTCCTCCCTCCCTCACGTTCGGAGGAGTCTGAATCCTCACTAGAAGTTGACGATGGGTCTTGAGGCGGTCCATACCCTTAGGCTTGACGCTTCTTCTTGGGTATGAGGGGGCTTGTACCCTTCCCTCTTCTCTTGCTCCTCCTAGACTCATCCCCTGAGGAGCTCTCCCAATTTGACGATGGTCCTGGCCCTCCTTCCTGGTCCCAGGTTCAGTCTTCACTGCCATACTTGTCGATATAGTCCTTTGTGCACTGCCACTAGAGCCAGGGGTGGCACTCACCCCTTCTTGCTTGCCTATTGGGGGTTGTACCACACTCACCTAAGCCCTAATGGCAGGTATGCTTCCCTGAATGGTTCCTTAAATTCCTAAAATGGGCAATAATGCCCCCCATGGGATTTTGTTGCTATTAGTGCAACAGGTTTGCGAAGAACATACCACCATCATTTGGAGTCATATACATCCGTCTCATGGTAACTCAACATATTACCGCAATTTGACAAAGAAAAGTTGGCCCGTAGGCTGGCTAGTAAATGTGGTCCCATGAAACAAGCCAATGGTGTTTGAAATGTCCCGCCAAGGCATGCTGTCTTTTCTATGTGCCGGCACGTACTCTATCCTTTCTTTAGGGTTGGTTTCACGTATATGTTAAAAACAGGTTGCAATTGGTGCTTATCCCAAGAGAAGTCAATGAAACACAGTTGGCCCATCCCATTACTGCTAAATGCTGCCCCATCGCACCGTCCAATGTGGAATAGGCCCACTCAGCAGTTATCCGCCTCTGTCTACATGACAATGCTCTCGTGCCTGTTCATTCACTGGTTTTCAACCTCTTTCAAATGTGAAGATGCCCAAAGGGCAGCCTATATTGGGGCACCCAACATTTCAAAAATTGGCACATGTAATGGCACGTAAATGCTGCAAGAACAAACGTGGTGATCAGATACTACATGTGGAGGACTTAGGTGTGTATGTAAGATGAGGTGATATTTACTTGCCCTCGGACTTGCCAATTAGGTTTCGTTGAATTCGCGTACCATAGGCAAAGATCCGGCCTGACAGACGGGACAACAACGCAGGATTACATCAACCTAAGTACTAAAAACCCTGGAAAACATTGACGAAGGGGCAAACCAAATTTGGCTCCTCCCAATGCACCTCAATGACACCCCATCCTATGGGCCAATGCTTGTTGAGCAAAAATTTAACATATATTTGATTGTTATAAAAAAAGACCACAGACACGATATCGTGAATGTATGTTCTTCAAACAAACGTGGCAACAATAACAACATACTCCACACGGGGGCATGCATTGGCGATTGGGGGCCATTTAGGGAACAATACCTGCCATAAAAGCCTAGCTGCTTGGTCGGCAAGGTCCTCTCTCTTGATTATCCTAATGGGTTTGGCCCCCGGGCGGGTTGGCGGTTGAGGGCGATTAGCGCATGCCCTTGCCGCTGGACCACACCTGTGAGCATGTGGATTTGCTTTCGTAGGCCCTCTACCTCTGAATTCTCACCCTTTGGGGCCATTCCCTCCTCAGTTTCTTGCCGCATCTGGTCTACCAGCCCTTGTACCTTCCCCACCCTCTGGGACAAATCTCTGCCTACGGTACGGGTGGTTTGTATGGCGCCACACAAGCATGCTATTTTCAAACAAAATTGTTGCAACGTATTTCCTTCATCTCCCACTTGGGATAGCCATTCCCTTGTCTTGCAATGCCACCGAGGACATTAGGTTCTCGGTGGCCTTTTCCACTTCGCAGAGTGCGTGGGTCTGGCTCTCAATTAAGTTTTGCATCTCCTCCAAGCAGGACCTGGTAGAATGCAACCATTTTTCCATACCTGGGTTTCCTCCAGAGTCTTCTTCCACATACGTCACAATAGGTCTTGCCACATCCAGGATCTTCTTCATCAGCATCTCTTGAGTAGGCTTCAGGAGGTTTTCCTCCACTCTTTGCATCATGGTCTGGCACTGTTTATCCATCACTTTACACACAAAGCTGCAGGTCTTGTTCTCTCATTCTTGCAGCCCCACTCTCCCACTCTTCTTGTCTTTGCATTACGCACTCTTGCATCTTTTGCAAATTTTCTTGCAAGGTATCGTCCCCTTTCCCTTTTTCTCTTTGCATCACAAGAAGGGCCCTTTCAGCACCCTTGGCTTCCCTTGACTCTTGTAACGCTCCAACTCGGCCGGCCTCACCAGATGTCCTTCCATTGGTTAAACCTTTTCCATATGCCTTCCCTCTAGTCGTTCGCACACCTGATGGCGTTCACAAACTTCTTGCCTCAGGTCTGGAAGGAAGTTCAGCACTTGTTGGTATAGATTTTCGATCTCTCTCGATAGGGCTTCCTTCTCGGTGTCCTCTTCATGCAGCTCCATCATGGTGTCCCTCTTCGTCACAAGGGCGTCCCCCTGGAGGCCAGTAGATTGTAGAGGCGATGGTCGACCGTCTCCATGACGGAATTGGTAGTGAGGGGCCGGTAGAGCACCCACTTCTTGTCCAAGACTCTCCTGCTCGTCACGCGTATGCTCCTGAGATGATAGGTGAGAGGGCATAGGGCTAGGTAGAACCTGATTTTTCATGGGTACTGCCTGCTCTGCATGGATAGTGTGGCTTGATGGCAACCAATCAGGTTTCATGAGTGTCCATCCCACTAGGAAGGAAGCTCCTCCCCTCAGGACTCTCTTCCTCCCCACAGGCTTGGGGTAAAAGTGAGTGTTCGGTGATTGCCGAGGCATCTAGGAGACTGTAAGGAGGTGGGGGTGCCTCCTCTTCGCAGCTCAGGGCTTGTGGTTTCATGGGAACTAGAGCTTGTTCGGCCCCAGTGGGGTTGCAAATAAGGGTGCTTACTTCCCTTGCCCCCATGATTCCAAGTGGATGCACTCTAGATGGAAACCTCGGGCCGTGGTCTACTAGGTGACCATGTTCACGCTGCTCAGGTCTAGCTTGACTGTTCCAAACTAGATGTGGGTAGGAGTAGTGGCTCCATATTGGCTTGCGTCCACTAGGAACGCTTCTCGGCGCTCAAATGGAGAGATCCCCTCTTCCTTTTCGGTGTGTACTGCAACAAGGGCACCAGCTAGCATAGAACCAAGTGGTGAGCTCGCATGTTGGTTGCTGATCGCCATTTTTTTGTAGAGATCTGCTTGTGGTGCCATGGAATTCATGTTCCCCTCCATGTTCATTGGTTCCATAGGCACTACTCGGCCACCTAGCGTGTTTTCGGGCTCATAGGTCACTGAGGCCATCTCATTGTGGCCTGAAGGTTTGGACTTGGTGTCCAAGAAGTCCAGTCTGTCCAGTCAGAGAGGGCTCACCCCTCCCCGACTCATGGTTAGGGTGCTGCGGGTAGTGGAATGTACCCTGGTGCGTCGGCTACCATGTTTCTTACGCCTTTTCAAGCTTGGTCCCATTGAAATGCTCGGACCATTGTGGTCCAAGTCCTCAGAGAAAAACTTGGGACTTTTGAGGTACACTTTCTCCATTGAAAAATCCCAACTTATGGGGTCCTTGCTCTCCAAGGGTTCTTCATAGTTTTCATCCAACTCATTCAAATGTTTTTCATGAAAAACTTCGTTCTCCTATTTTTTCCCCATAGGCAGAAGGTCGCATGGCCACGGCACTGGACCAAAGTAGGTAAAACTGGCGTACTCCTGCATGAGCTGGCGCCAACCTTAGCTGTCAACGTAAGGAACCACTTCAGGTGAGTAATAGGTTCACTCTTGTTGACAATTGATGTAGATACACAAGAAGTGCAAACCAAAAGCAAAGTAGAGACAATCACGTAGGAGGTACAAAGTAGTTCCTTTTTTTAGGCTTCAAAAAACATTGGAACAACATTTTTTGTTTGACGTTTAAAAGTTTTTCATGTTCCTTCAACACTCTCTTGGTGTTTAGGAATTTCTGTGTTTGATGTGCACTTGTGGGATTTGGTGCCTTGGGTAGGTGGTGACTTAGGGTTTGTTGGGCATTTAATTGGTTGGGCACTTACTGCCAACTATTGGGTAGCGTTCGAACCGCCATCCCGCATGCGCAACATCTGCACGCAGCGCTTTTGCTGCAACAAAAGCTTTGCATCCGTCTGGGCTTTCTGGAGCAACTTATATCTTTGTTTAGATCCCCAAAATCTCATTTATATGACCTTTTCAATGAACGTCCATCCTTGATTCAGCACCACAACCGCCAACATTTTTTCTGTCCACTGTTGGGGCTTCTGCAATTGGCCAGGGCACAGACACCACAATTTCTATGTTGATATGTCATATATATCCCCTTTTGTACATGTTGATGCATTCCTTTCCTCCCTTGGGCTCTCCTTGATGCTTGGGGTTGAAGAATGGGAATGGCTGCATGATCATGCCAATGCATTTCAATGGGTTCAAGGTTGTTTGCCTGGTTGCATGCACACATGCTCTTCCTCCAGTCCTTTTTTTTTTATGGATTTGACAAATGGGAATCAATTTGGAAACGAAATCCAAAGGAAATGTAATCAATCCGGCGATATATAGTTGAGTGAAATCTGGCAATCCTTTCATGCTGCCGGGATTGGTTGCACTGACTTGCAGGACAAGTCTCGGGATATCTGACGTGTTGTGCCAGAATCACAGGGCATCTGGGAATGTTTCGATAGTGCAAACAATAAAATATGCAAAAAATCGTTTCATTCCCAACGTCCCCTTTTGTGACACCCAACGTTAGATAAAACAGCATCAATCACCACCAGTGACCGTCCTGGCCTATCAGAATAGTCACAACATGGTCTACCGTGCCTTTCCGCGGCACACGTACTTGACTGACACCATCATGGATGCCCCAATCCTGGACACCATCTTTCGTGTCCCAGCGTCTATGGGATTGAGTTATCCGCCCTGCAATGCTCTTACCTGGTGGGAGGGGCGCTGTATCTTGCCCATCGGCATCAGGTGGGACCCAGGCACGCTTACCACCGAGGTTGCTACAGTGGCGCACATCGCGCCGGAGCCACACTGCGTGGCCTTCGCCTATGCTGCCGGAGCCATTGTGGTGCGGGACAGTTGGCACGGGGGTGGCCCAATGGGCGCGCGGTTTGACGCTGGGAGGGCGACCTACGGCGACACCAAGTCGCGCTGGGCTGGCGTCTTTGCTTCTTTCCACCGTCGCCATTGCGGCCTGCTTGTTCAGCCCGAGGCTGTGTACGCGCCCTGTTGGCGGCAGCAGGAGACAGAGTGTGGGGTTGAGGCCATGAATAACACCCTTCAGACCATCTACACGCTTACAGGGCCAGGGACCCTTACTAGGGCCCACATTCCTGAGGCCGAGAACGTCTATCTGGTGCTTTTGCTGGCAGGGATTGAGGCGGCAAATCCCACGAGTTTCTGCAGGTCTGTTTTGCTGTCTTGTGCTCGAACTATGCAGAGGCGCCGTCCCCTGTGCCCAATTCATCCGTCCCCTTGGTGCTGGTCCCTTCCAGGGAAGCGACGTGCCCGCCTGGGCTAGTTTTTTCGCCCTGGTGGGGCCTGTTTCCCCCCCCCACTGCCGTGCCCGGTGCAGAGCAGTTCCAGGTGACACGGACTCCGCGCGGCAAGGTTGTCCCCATTCCTGACCCAGTCATCCGCGGGGAGGTGACCCCACCCGTGGGGGCTGACACACGCACCTCTACCATACCGACGTTGGCAACACAACGGTCATCGCTGGGAACTGCGCTGTCTGTCGCGCCCCGGGAGGGGGCCCCTGGGCCCGGATCAACTCTGGTTGCGTCCTGCGGGACATGCCGCGACTGCTCGAACCCCCGGCCGCCCAATCACGTGTGCAGAGGCTTGGGCCACTGGCATCACCCCGCCTTTATAAAGATCGCTAAGGGGGTCCACGGCGGTGTGGGTGCACTACTACCATGCGCTGGGGTTGCTGTCTACTCGCCATGGAAATCGCGGGGTTGCACACTTGCTTGGTCCATGCATCTTTGGCCCAGCCGCACGCCGTTTTCCGCGTCCTCGATTCAGAGGGGGAGCTGCAGTGGGACGCTGTTTCTACGGGGGACGCGTGCGCTACAGGGCTGTCCGCTGACACAATTTTGTTTGCGCCGTGGGAAGGCGCGACGGCCATGCGTCAGAATGAAGTGGATCGCGCGCTCCGTGACTTGCCGCGCGGGTCGCATATCAGCCTGTCCATGGCGCGCCGTGGAGCTCATCGGGTCCACTGCGTGGTGTGGCTTCTGGGAGCCCCTACTCGGTCGGCCCTGGGTGAGGCTGAGGTCCTCTCGCGCTGGTACAAAAATCCTGTCAGTGCAGGCCTCAGGATCCCGCCTACCTTCAGCTCCTGGACCCCAAATTCACCTACTTTCTCCTCGGCCGCGTTCAGGCTCTCCCGGAGTTTGTGTCGAGTTGTAGCTATGAGGACCACCTTGGACGTTTTCCGCAAAACCTTTGTCTTTCAACTACTTTTTTCTCTCTCTTGTTGCTTGAGATGCAGAACAAAACACAACCTTGCTGCAGTCTTTGCGACCTGGAAAGACTTCACAAAAAAATGTTCCTTTGGATTCAGCAGAATGTTTGCACCAATCGAAATGCGGAAATATATTCGTCCGTCACGACCATTTTGCTTCAACTAGTTATCATTTCACCAACTACCAATACCATGAAATCCATGTTTGTTTCCACCAAAATAGCCTATGTGCAATGGTCTAGGTTCAATACTTTGTAGTGATTCCCAACATTTGAAAAACGTTTGTGCGGTTCTCTAATCAGTGAAATCATGCGACAAAGCGTTGCAAATCTTTCATAACAACTGATTATCATTTCACCAACCACCCATCGCATGCAATCCATGTCTGTTTCTACCAAAGTAACGTGTTTGCAATGGTCCAGGTTCAATAATTTTTGTTAATACCCACCATTTGGAAAATATCTCCGCATGATCACTAAACCATTGGTCCTCAAACCAATGCAATGAGGTGACTGAGCTTAGCAAACCTTTCATTTAACCTAATTGTCATTTCAGCAACCACCCATACCATCCAATCCATGTTTGTTTGTGCCAAAAGCATCCATTTGTCGTGGTGCACTTGAGAAAGCCAAAGCAAACAATCCAGCAGGCAGCAAAATACCACTGCATTACAATGTTTGTGTGCAAAACCCCTTGGGTACGCTGCATGGACATGCAGCCATGCAACATACTGTACAGTGCATGTATGAACTTGTGATGCTGGAAAAATGGAGAAAAATGGCATGCCTTTCTTTATAGCAACTTCCCTTATGCAAACATTAATATCTCTGCAGCATCCCTGCAGCATCATCTCTGTCTTTAGCCCGGGACAGTGGTGTGCTAGGCACTGCACTGGCACTGAACAACCTCGTGAGATAGCCTGACAGATGATAGCATGAACAACAGCAAAATGAGTGGCAGAGGCGGGGGGGGGCTGAGAGTGCATTTGAGCAAGAACCCAAATGCGCCAGGCCCTGATCATCTGTGTAGTGATGGCCTGAGAATGGTAAGCAAGAACATGTGGGGTGAATAGCAGGGGGGGGGGGTAAGGGTGCATAGAAGCAAGAAATCCAACTGTTCTGCCCGGGGGAGCAGCAGGCCGGCAAATTGTTCTGACCGGCACAGATCTAATGCTTATGTGATGCACCGTGAGAGGGGGGGGGGGCTGAGAGTGCATTGCAGCAGGGGATTGAATTAAGAATTGCCTCTGATGTGATGTCGTGTGCTGTGAGTCGGTATGCTGCGATGGGCTGCACGCAAGACTAAGACGGTACGATGCTTGCAACTTGAGACCACAGTTTTATGCAGTGCGTCCACTGACCTGCCCTTAGGGTCAGCAGTTCACCTCAGTGCCTGCCTCTTTTGTCCATCCCCTCCCCAGAAAACACTGAGATGTAGAGAACTCTTTGTGGGTTGAGTGCACATTTGGCACAGCGCTGGTCCCAAAGAGCAAAGCTACTACTGGACAAACTACAAATTACCTGAAGAGTTAAATCTGATACCATAGATTCGCAACAACTGATGCCATGGTTTGCTGCCATAATGCTGCAGCAGGAGCGTACTTTGGATACAGCATATTAGGATACAAGGGGCCAAAGCTGCTGGTGTGTATTGCTTCATCGAAATCAAACAAAAAATGACTATTTGCACTCAAAAACAATGCCTCAGAAAAAAACTGAGAGAAACACGTCAATGCAGAAAACATAGAAGGCTTGACGGCGGCGAAACAACAAATCGCACACGCCACATGGCACCAGGATACACACATACGGAGATGCATGGTGTTATGACAACATCTATGTATACCATACCCGACCACAAAGCATCATGTTGCCACCACCGATGTCACCAATCGCACCGTTGAGCATGCTGGCGTCATTACGATAAACACCATCATTAACACCAGCTACCGCAGCACCATGTGTGCCACCCAGATTGGCATCCATTCCACCAATCGAATTGCCACCTGCACCAACACCTATATATAGGTGCCTGCAATTGGTGTCTGTGACAATTCAATACAGCCTTTGTGTGGTTTGAAACTCAATACATAACGTGTGCCAAATTTCTGGACACTGAAAGTTTACAATTTGGATGAGGATCAGCAGGAAGGCCGGCTGCAAATCAGACGAAGCAATTCAAGTAGGATAGGGCCAGGTTTGAACAGCGAATCTAGAAACAGAACAAAACAAAAGAGAAATCAGACGATCTTCTTATTGCCTCTGCTCGCTGCCGGTTTGCTGCCCAGTGCGCGGTTTTCTCTCGCTGTAGCGCCTAATCCACATAAAATATTGCCTCCTCGGTGCACGTCTTCCTCCCTACCTTTATCACGGCAGTGCTTTGCTTTACTTGTTTACTTTCAGTGCACAATGCGACACGCTAAGAAACTGGCAAAGAACTGTCGCTGCACCACTGGGGGGAAAACACCTCTCTCAATGGGTCATTTCTGGGCCTCAAGAAGGCAATCAATTTCTCCTATGACAACAGGGGGAGTGACTACGGCGACGAGGCCGCGGATCCCTTCTAGGTCGGTGCCCTGCGTAGCCAGCTCGACGATCTGGCGCACGCTCTGTTCGCGTCCATGGGGAGCGCCCCCGCAGGCACCTGGAGGGTCCTGGATGCCAAGAGCTGGCACCTGCTGGGCAAGGCCCTGGAGTGTCCTCGCCATGTGCATCCCCTCGTGTGGTCTGGCATGTGACCAAAGGCACGCCGGTCCCAACTACCGTTGATTCACTGCATCTGCCATCTCCCGGACAAGTTCAACAACACGCCGCTACCGAAGGCGGTGGTCGAGCAGCCTCAACGAGTGGCAAGGAAGTACCACTAGGACGGGATCACCGTTTCGTCCTCGCTGTCCACAGTGGCGCATCAACGTTCAGACAGACCCGTATTTCCGCGGGGCGGTGTCCTGTGCAACACGCAAGGCACGTGTCACCACATTACGCCCACAGAAATTAGCCCCACCCAGCTACACCGACTTTGACGTGCTCGAGGCCCAGTTACGGCATAGCGATGCCTGGTACCTGTTGCAACTGGCTCCTTGCAGCGTGCAACAGCGACACACGGCACCTTAACCCGGAGAGCCTGCGCATCGCGGACACCACTGGTGCCCATTTTAACGTCGCGGTCGAGGCCCCGTTCACAGAGGGTAAGGGTGCATTCTTTCTGGGGCCGTACACCATTCAAAGTACTATCCCTGCCGCCGTGGCCAAGCAGCTGAAGGCGTTCTTCCAAGAGCGGCGACAGGCGGCACAGCGGGCTTTCCTGCATCAGGACCCTGGCAATCGCCCTATCGCGCCTTGTTCCAGACTGCCCAGCGTGAGCTGTCAGTGGCCTTGGCCAGTTTCCCTGATCACAGCTGCCACAGCATACGCTGTAGGGCCTTGGTCTGCAACGCCAGGGCTGTGGCTACTGACGCCGAGCTCCAGTTGCTGTCCGGTCACAAGGGCCGGGATGCCTTCCTCCGTTACCTCGGCAGGGCGCATGAGAGCACTGAAGCGGCTGGCGTAGCCGCCTCCAGGGCAACCAAGCACTTGCGTGCAGTCAGCCCGACAGGCGGGGACGTCGCCACCCTGATGAAGATGGGACGCTCGTTGGGGATCAACGGGGAGCGCAGACGTCGTGTGCGGGGCCCACCGTCTCTCTTCCCCCGGCGGGCGCCTCCGTCGCCTGAGTTAGGGCTGACGGATGACTACGATGGAACCCAGGATGCGATCAAGGACTGGACCCTCCATGCCCATGGTGTCTCTACGCTCCACCTGCCGGTAGTGCGCGCCTCCATCCAGTCTGATTACCTCCTAAGGGCTTTTGACGGTGCTGTCACTCTGTTACAGAGCGCCGAGTGCTAAGGGATCGCCGATCGCCCACTCCTCGCTGCATCGCAGGTGCCTGTCTCCAGGTTGACACAACAGCATTTGACCCAGCTCCTGGAGATGGGGAAGATACGACCCCTGGGGCCAGGAGATTTGCTCCGGCGTGCGTGGCTTCACCGTGCCCCAGCCCGGCAAGAGACGCTCGCGGCCCGTCGTTGAGACCCTCTACGATCCCTTCTTCCAGCAGTCGCTTGTTCCCCCGCTACCCTACCCCTACTGCGTTGAGCGCGGCCGTTGCATTTTGGCTTACACATACCGGCTGGAGCTCGACCACTTCGCCTGGTTCGACCAGGTCCCGTTGCTGGGCGTGGGCAGCTACCATGTCATGCGCTCCGCCATGCGATTCCAGTGGGAAGGTGCAGAGCATGAGTTGTTTTGTCTGGAGCGCCTCCCCATGGGTGCCACACAATCTTGCGGGATCTTTAACACAGCCACATGAACGCTCATGGAGCCCATCATCCGGATGGATGGGGTGTTCATTTCCTCCATGGTTGAAAATGTTATCATCTGCTCAAATGACCCGGACCGTTTTGTTGAGGCCATACAACTTTACCTGATGCGTGCAGAGCGGTGTTCCTCTGATCTGAACGCCATTGAGGATGCAGGCGGCAAGGTTCCCTTGCCCTCCGATCGAGAGGATCTTCTGCGCCTGGGCGCACAAGTCAGCTCCAGGCCAGCTGCCTTCTTGGGGTAGGAGTGTGTGGGCCACCAGGTGCGGATTCAGCGGCGCAAAGTCGCCAAGCTGATAGCTGCATTTGCGCAGAAGCGGGATGCGTGCGAAGACCCCCGCGCCGTCAACTGGCCTCCTTTGTGGGGCTGTGCTCGTGGATGGCGAACACCCTCAACGTCTCGCTGCGGGAGCATTGGGACATACTTTGCTTCCTCTTCCGTGTGGCCCAGCAGGTCGGTAGCTGGGATATGTAGTTCCCCATCACGCCCCGTGTCCTTGACGTTTCGACCCCAGTGTTCACAGTTTGGGCCAGCAACCAGCCCGTTGTACTGCACTACCCGCCCTTACCTTCTCTGGTGGGGGACCACTACGCAGCGTTGGCCATCGTGGACGCCAGCGGCATGGTGTATGAAGCGTATATCTGCTTTACAGATTGTCGCATCTTTGAGTTCATCGGACGTCGGCATGGTGACCTGCGACACTCGGCGTGGGCTGCGCGTGTTCAGGGGCTCAAGATCGTGGAGTGGCTTCAGGGGCACCTGCCGCAGGGCGCTTGTATTCCGGTGTTAACTGACCACAGCGCCACGTGTCATGGTCAGCTTCGGTCTGGTTCCGCCCCGGGCGGGTTCTCCTTGGCCTACCACCTGAACGCCTTTTTGAGGACCATGTACTCCTTCAGCCCTGATGCCGCCGCGTTTTACGTCGACGGCCCTGAGAACGTTGCCAACGCTCCCTCGCGCGCTGCCCGCTTGGGCAGCGGGCAGCTTGTTAAGGAAGTTTTCTTCACATGCAATTTCCCTCGCTGGCTGCCTATTTCCATCCGTTTCTGCAGCTCAGGGTGTGCCCCTGGTGGTGTGTCTAAGTGCGTGGCACCTGTGGGCAGGCTTGGTCTGTGAACCTGTCGGTGCCTGAGGGTTGGTTGCTGTTTTATTTAACATTGGCGTATGTGTGAGGGGGGGGTTCATACGCCACTTTTGTACCGATGAGAATGGTTTCCGATGTCCAGCCTTTTTGCTGTATTGTTTGTCTGTTAGATTTGGCTGTCGCATTGCAACAGCTTATAGGTTATTATAGGTAGGTAGGTAGGTCATCTCGGGACTTGGGCTGCCCCGCAGGGGGGTCTTGCCAAGGGGTCTTTGCTCACCCACCCATGGCCCTACTGCACGTACCCCCACAAAGCGGCTCCCCCACCCTAGGGAAGGGCGCGACGCTGCGAGCAGTAACCTACAGCTGGTTCTGCCCAGAGAGGTAACATATGTTTGACCGAAGTCTCACATTCCTCTCCTTCAGGCGGATGACACGTGGGGGAGGGTCCCATCGCACACCCTCATCAACCTCCGAATTCTGGGGCCCAGGGGCCGGAAGCCGGGCCAAAGGTCCTGTCCTGCAGGCACCCCCGTCTGGGTTGGTTTTCAGTAGGCGTGAGGCGACTTGAAGAAGCACTTGCTACGGGACTCGCATGCCGTGGCGCACACTCACGCCTCCTGACTCGGTTGAGCTTGCGCTCTCTCGGGGGGCCGGGGGTTCGAAGCAGGTCGTTGTGGCTGTTTGGTCGGTCGTGTAATGGTTCGGTGTAGTTTGTGAATGTTGGCTGGTCAGCTGCGTGATGGTAGATGTTCTGTTTTGTTCGTGGGTGTGGTCGTTGGCGGGCATGGCGCATCATGGCGTGGCGAATCTGGCGGACGCCGTTCGCGTTTCAACCCGTGCACTCCTGGCTGGTTTGTTGTTGGCCGGCTTGCGTGTGGTCTGTTTACGGTCAGGTCGCGGCTGCAGGTGCGGTGTGGCTGGTGCGCGGTTGTCTTGGCCGCCTCATGGTCGGCTGGGTTGGCGTGGGTTCCGTCGCGCTGCTGCCGGTGGTCGTATAGCCGAATGCTGTTTGTGTAGCCGGCACATCCGTTTCCGTGCTGGTTAGCTGTGTCTGGGTTTGTCGAGGTGTAGTGTAGCGTACTTTGTTAACGTTGGTTGGTCGGGTTCGTAATGACAGACTTGTGGTGTTCTGTTGTGTTCGTGGGTGCCGCAGCCGGCGGGCGTGGCGCACCGAAGTGTTGCCAGCCTGAGAGTGTGTTGATGTTGTGACCCATGCATGCCTGGGTAGTTTGGTGTTGGCTGGCTTGCGTGTGGTCTGTTTATGGTCATGTCGTGGCTGCTGCAGTGGTTTTGGTGGTGCATGGTTGTCTTAGCCGCCCCTTGGTCGGCCCTTTTTGGCGTTGGTTCCTTGGCGCCGCAGCGGGCGCTTGCGCGGTCGGATGTTGTAGTTGTCATACCTGTTTCGTTGTTGGTTGGTAATGTTCCAGTTGCGTTGGGCCGGCATGGTAGATTTTGACTGTGCGCCGCCCCCCCATCGTGGGGGAGAAAAGTAGCGGTAGTTGGTATGACGGCTGAGAAAAGTTTCTGAATTCGGTACGACCTGCCCTGTCCCGTCCTGGAGGCAGCGTTACACGCACCACCCATCATCTGGTATTTTGCAGTACCCTTCGGCAGTCCTTTCAGTTTCGCCTGTGCTCTTTATATGTACAGCCCCGTCGGTGGCAAGGCCCCTTTGATCCCCCCTGGTGCATCCCCGTGCTCCCCATGGGAGCCCCAGGGTGCTGCTCCGGCTCGGTGGTGCGGTGCTTGTGTTCGTGTCTGCCTGCCTGTCGTGTGCCGTATCGCGCCGTGTCTGGCGGTTAGAGTGGTTCAGCTCGTGCTCTGTTGTCGGGGCGTTCCGTCCGGCACGGCGGGCTGGGCTCGGCGTAACACTCCCATATTCGCCGGCTTGAGCCAGCGGGCTCGCGGGTCCCGTGTGGCGAGCCCGTGGCCCCTTGCGTGCCCCTGGCGGGGGTCCGGAGGAAGGGAATACCCGTCAGTGTCCAAGCCCCCCTCTCGCTCCTTGACGCTGTGAACATTTTGGGCTCCGGGGAATGTGTCCCTCGCACCATTCTCACAGGTTACATGTGCCGACTCCGCCCCAGCGTCCCAGGCGTTGGAATTTTCTTGGAGGAGGTGCGCGCTGGTCCCAGCGGCGCACGTATCCCTTGATTCTTCGCTTGGAAGGTAATGTTCTTGACGACTTCTTGATAACATTCCCGTGGTCATCGGTCTGGCCGTGGGTCCCGCGTATTTGGCTGGTCGCTTGGCCCGGTCCATCGTGTGTCCGGTCTGCGGGAGAGGGGGGTTAGGTGGAAGGACAGGTCCGTGTTGGGCCCCGTCCCTATCTCTGTCGTGGGCGGGTGGCGGGGGTCTGGGGAGCGTGGCCCCCGCCCGGGGGATGTTGGAGAGATTCGTTGGGTCTTTGTTTGTGTTCGACATCATGGGCTGCTAAGGCTAGCCCATATTCGTTGGGTGTGCGTTGCATGCGCCAGGCAGGTCGACGCCTTTCCCGTCGGCGTACCTGACCGACAGGTGTTGGTGGAGTGTGTTGCGCGGTCGCGCTTTGTCGGTTTGTACGACGGGGTCCTCCTGGGCAAGGTCAGCTCGCCCCGGGTCGTCGCGGTTGACGGCGGGTTCTGCAGCCGTTGGTTTGACGCCCCTCGAGGTGATCCCGGGGCCGCCGTATCGTCTTGTCCCTTGCCGATGGGCGGTGCGGGATTCGCATCGCGCGTGCGCGGCGGTCTGTCGGCACTGCAGTGCCGGTGGCAGGCTGCGGTGGGCAGGGCACGCGTGTGCCGGGTCGGGTGGGGCGGGGCGGTCCTGACGGCGTTGCCCCGCGTGTTCATGAGGGTGTGTTCCCGGTTTCGGCTCGGGGTGGCTCAGTGCCCTGGGGGGCTTCCCACGCGCCGCACAAGGGCGCTGCGGAGGGCACTGAGGATTTCGTGCACAAGGGCCGCATGTGCCGCCTGGGCCTCTGTGTCAGTGCGGATGGTGGGCTGCAGTTGTTTGTTCAGCGCCAGAGCCCGTATCCGGTGGATTGCGAAAGCGGGGCACAGGTCGGGCGCAGTGAGGGTCTCCGCTGTCTGCTCGCGCTGGGTGATGGCCTCCAGCTGCTGCCGGCCATCCAGTTGGAACCTCCATGTCGCCGACCATACCCTGGTGTGCGGCCAGCGGCGCCGCGCCCACCGCCAGAGGCAGTAGAGGGCATGGCCTGGGTGCCAGGTGCCGACTGTCCCCGACACGATGGCCGTCAGGGGGTCCGGGGGCTGGCCGTTAAGCAGGGCAGTGGGGCTGTCCGGCAGGTCCGTGGTCGCCGGCAGCATGAAGTCGACGGCCTCCAGGCTCCAGTGGCTCTCCTGTGGGTGCGGGATGATCCGCAATTGGTAGTAGTGGTCATTGTCCAACACGATCGTGGCGATGGTGCTGGGGTCACCTTCGCGCCGCAAAGGCGCTGCGCGTGCCGTCTCTGGGTACCGCTCCGCCATGATCGTGAGGTTACACCCACCGTCGCGGGCTGTCCTGCTTTCCCATTTCGCCAGGCCTTCCTACGGTGGGATGCGAAGGGTTTCGGCTCTCGGCGGTGGGGCGGCCGGCTCCCGGCCCCCGGTGCTGGGCGCGGGCCTGGGGTCCGTCGGTGGTGCTATGACCGTGTGTGTTAAGCCAAGGTGTGGGACCCGCACGCCTCCCTGGGCCGGCTGTTGGGTGTTGAACCACCTGATCTGCGCTTCAACAAGGTCGTCCGAGATCTGTGTCCCGGGGGTGACGAGCGCTTGGCGCTGCCGCACAAAGATTTCGGTTGTTGCGGCGTGCGGCAGGGGGACCACGGCGAAGAGCCTGCTCGGGTTGACGTCCTGGGGTTGTTCCCGGAGGGCTGCCACTAGCTCGCGCGATGGTGTGTTGGCGTGGATGCAGTGGAGCGCCCTCATTTCCCCATCGTCGAAGGGACCAGTCCTCCTCCGCTGCGGTGGCCGGCGGGCTGGGGGGGGCATGGTCTCCCGGTCCTGGTCCGTGGTGGCGCTAGTCGGGGAGGTGTGTCCTGGAGTGGTGCCTGGGTGTCCCCCAGGCACGTACCCCGTGGAGGGCTGCCGTTGCTCGGGCATCGAGCAGGTTGTGGCGGCGGGCAGTGGGTCATCAGACTCCTGAGGGTCGCAGATCCTTGTCATTTCTGCGTCCGCCCCTGGGCCGCTCGCGCCGTGCTCCCGTTGTAGCGATGCGCCCTCCGCGCCCTGGCGCTTTGGCTGTGTTGCAGCTGGCTGGGGAACCCCGTGGTGCACGGGCCAAGTTGGTTGGGTGGTCGGTGCCCGTCTCCGGGACCGGTGTCATTGCGCCCTGCTCGCGTGGGGGGGGTGTTGGGGGGGCTTTCCCCCCACCCCTTGCGCAGGCCTTTGGTCGGCCGCGGGCTCCCTTGGCCGTGTGTCCGTGGCGTGTTGTCCCCTTGGCAGCGGGTCGGCGGCCGATCCTGGGAGGGAGGTGGCGGATGAGCTGGACGCTCCGTCTGCTGCCCGGCAGGGGCCCGTGTGAAGCGCTGCCTGCCGCTTGCGCTCAGCTGGCGTGGGAATGGTGGGGATGTGCGCCCGTTTGGTGCCGGACCTCTTGGATCGGCGCCGGGGATCGATGGTAGATGATGTCTGTTGGGCGCGGGGGTCGTTGGGACCTCCATGGTCTCTGTCCGTATCCTCATGGAAGACGACTCAGGAGGCGGTGTGCGGCTGTGGCGACGGGAGCGGCTAGGGTTTCTTGTCTCCTGGCGCTGCTCCGGCGTGCTGCCTTGCATCCCCGAGGTGTGATGACTGCCTGGGCCCCTCTGCGGGGCGAACAGTCGTAGGGGGCTTCTGTACGTGCCAGAGGGGGAACCCATTCAGGGCGGTAGCCCCCGTTTGCGTTCTGGGGAGTTACGGCGCGCCGCCTGTCTGAGAGGTCCCGGGACGTCTTGGGACCGCTGGCGCCCGTGGCCTGAGGCGTGCCCTTGGTAGTACGGGGACTGTTATGCCCTTTGTTTAGTGGGTGACACTTTGAAGTAATCTATCTCTGCTCCGACAACCAGGAATCCTCTGATACCCCAATCCCAAAGTGCAGCGCCAATACTGATAATACCCACAAGGACAATGTCCTGACAGCAAATAAGTCCAATCACATGGGTGTCTGCGAATAGCATAGATAACAATGAATAATTATACAATCTGATAATTTCAGATCCCAAATCCGACGTGAAACAACGGTAACACTTTATCTCGGATACTGCACAAGCGACGACTCTGCAGAAGGCAGTCTGGCCCATCACACCCCCCCCCACAAGACCCGACACCAGGGTGGAGGGGATGAAAACGAAGTAGGCATGGGCCAGAGTGCCCTAGGACACAAGAACGGAACACTGAAGCGTGCCCACACGCAACTTACAACACGGTTGCCCCTCCTGGCACCACACAGGCTCGCACAAACCCAGCAAGTCGGCAACGCACACCCGCGCTCAAACTACCCCGGCACCACACACCACGGGGCGATCATCCCCGGCAGCGGCGCGCGCACAAGCAGCACACTGGCACCAAGTGGCGCGCCCACACAGAACGGGCAGGCAACTCCTGGCGCGCACATGGCACAAGCAACCCATGCAGACGCCCGAATGTCACTGCAGACCGGGAGGACACTGAAACTGACAGTCAAAATAGACTGTGTGACACCCGCTGACGGACGATCTTGCTAAAAAAACAGAGGTCTGGCCCGCAATTTCACTGAAAAGAACAGAGATGGCCGCTACTGTACATAGGGACCGCCAACTGGCAGACGTGTAGCCGAACATCCAAATGTTGCACGGATGAAGGGTGGGATGAGGCCATAGGCCTAGCATCATTTTCAGAACTCTCTGATGGCCGCAATGGCTGCCCTGACCCCGCAGCCAACCAAAGATGTACCTAAAAAACCTGCAGAGCGAAAGGGCACAAACACTGTCCAGCACACCAAAAAACTGCACGGCATACTTCAAAACATCGGTGGACAGAGCAAAGAAGATGGGAGCGACCCAGCGAAAACCGAGGGCAGCCCTCAGGAGTTCATGGCAGGAGTGGGGCCGAAGGCCTAGCACTGAGTTGAAGATGTTGCACCCAGACAGGGACAAAAACAGCATATCAAACCTTCAAGATGGCCATATATACAACTCAGGCTGAAAGCACAGACATTGGTGTAGTGAGGCCACAGGCCTAGCACTAATTCCGACAGTGAATACCAAAACTGTGACAAAACAGAAAGACAAACAGGTAGCAACAGGCGTTAAACCTTCAAAGGCCTCCGTCCCTTGCGTGTACCCCTGTGGGTCTTTTTACTGGGCCCCAGAGCAGGCTGCATCCCTGCTGGTGCCGATGCAGGCGCCGGCGGTGGCGCTGATGCTGGCGGCAGCGTCGCTGGCGGATCTGGCGAAGATAGAGGTGGCGAAGTTGCCAACAACCAGGGAGATGGCGCCGAAGACAAGGCCGCGACAGAAGCAGGCAGCTTCGCTGGAGGTGTGGACGCTGAGAAAGGCAACGCTGCTGATAGCGCTGACGAGGACGGTGTCGCTGCTGATGGTGTCGACGAACAAGGCGTCGGAGAGTTGGAGGGCTGCGCTGCAGAACTCCTTTGTGTCGTCGATGTCGCTGCAGGTGCTGGACTTGGAGAAAGCAACGACCTCAGGGACCCCTGCAGCGCTGTGCCTGATGTTGACCTCGGCGACGCGGATGAAGGTGCTGATCGGGCTGCAGAGAGGACGAAGGCCTCGTGGTCGTCGTCAGTCACAGCCTCTGCCCTAGGCCGTGATGATGGCGCCGCCAACAGCCGCTGACACTTCCTGAGAAAATCACAGCGAAGGTCGGTAGAGCCAAACTGTTCGCAACCCATGACATCCAGCCGCTGCTCAGCCTCGTGCTCAAAAAGCTCACGAACGGCAGTTTCCCACGGCGACTCAGCCCTCAGCGGTTGTAACTTTGCCTCCAACCGCAGAAGGGTAGCCTTGCTAGATGATATGAGGCGCTCTCGATCCTGCTCAAAGTGATGTGGGTGAGTCGAGTGCCGATGAAGGTCTCAGGCAAACGACTCCTTACACTGTGCGGGATTGAGCTCCAAGTGATCAAGCTTGTTCCAACGGCCCTCCTCCCATAAACGCTTCTGCAGAGCCAACCTCTCTGCTGACAACTTTCGAGCCGCAGTCTCCGGATTGACGGCTACAGCTGCCACCATGCAGGCTACACGGGCCGCCACTGGTGACTCCTCCTCTGGGTGAACGGATCCCTGAACCCATGAACACGGATTTGCTGTCATGTTATGCCCTTTGTTTAGTGGGGGACACTTTGAAGTAATCTATCTCTGCTCCGACAACCAGGAATCCTCTGATACCCCAATCCCAAAGTGCAGCGCCAATACTGATAATACCCACAAGGACAATGTCCTGACAGCAAATAAGTCCAATCACATGGGTGTCTGCGAATAGCATAGATAACAATGAATAATTATACAATCTGATAATCCCAGATCCCAAATCCGACGTGAAACAACGGTAACACTTTATATCGGATACTGCACAAGCGACGACTCTGCAGAAGGCAGTCTGGCCCATCACAGGGACCCAGGGATGTCCCAGATGTTGTGCTGTTGCATGGCCGTGCAGATGCGCAGGGCTGCGCGCTGGTGCCATTGCCAGTGCAGTCCGTTCATTTCATCCGGGCTGTAGGCCCCCATATGCGCCATGAGCCGGGTGGCCACATTGTGCCATTAGCCGGGCTGGTTCATGGTGGCAGGGGGCGTGTGCCCCGTCCGATGCCTGACTGGGATGTCTGCCATGGTGCGGGTTCCCTCCGCGAGGCGGCGGGACCGCGAAGTAAGCAGCCATCGGATGCGGACTGCCAGGGCGAGCTGCTCCTCTGTGGTGAGCCTGTCGATCCATAGGCCCAGGTCTCTGGCCGCCGTCTGTCCCGCGTGGTCACTGGGGCGGCTGGCGTCGCCTTCCAAGCGTTCGTAGTCCAGATGCCCCCGCCCCCAGGGCGGGGCGGTCCCCGGTGGTGGGCCGGTGCGCTCACTAGCGGTGTTGGTGCCCGCCTACACGCGCGTCCCTCCCCGGGCGCCGCGCTCGTCCGGGGTCTGGTCTGCTGCTCCGCTCGCAGTCACGTGCCTCTCACCTGTAGCGGCAGGGGTGTGCCCTCCGCATGGTCGCGTCATGGCTCCGGGCGGACGCGTGGTGCTGCCTACATTGGGACCGTGTGAGGGCCACTCATGCAGGACTCCATGAAGGCATGGAAAGAGTCTTTGTCGCGGTTGTGTCTGCTGGTCAAATTTCTTTTGCCGGCCGCGCGCTGGGGCACGTCGGGTGTGGTTACCCGGGGCTCTGACTGCGTGCGGGTTGCAGGAGGACCCCGTGGCGGCGTCCCCGCCGGCGCGTTTCCGTCGGCGTGATGCGCCGGGTTCGCATAGGGGGCGGCCTCCGCGCGACTTGCGGAGGGTGCCCCATGGGCTGATGGTGGGTGGAGGCCGGCCTCATGCCCGGTGTCCCGTATTGGTTCCTCAGGTTCCGTACCAGGTTGGCCAGCGGTCGATTCCTTGCCGCTTCCGTGTACCGCCATGCTCGGTGGGTCGGCAAGCTGTAGTGCTGGCTGGTCCACTCCCCCGATGGGTGTCCCTGCTGGTGGCGGTGTTTCTGTCCGCTGTGGGGGTCCCCCCATTTCCTCCGCGTCCACCGTGGGCTCCTCGCGTTGTGGCTGGGTTGGCATGCGGACGGCTTGGCTGCGTTGTCCGCCGGTTGCGCCGCCTCTCCGGCGTGGCCTTCCGACACCGGCGGCGTCCCGGGCTGGCTTTCCAGGCCTGAGTACCGCCGGGCGTCAGTCAGGACGGTGATCTGTGCCGCGTCTGGATCCGGGTCCGGGTTGGGGGCCGGGCGACCGGGAGATGACGGTTCTGTGGGCCGTACCGCAAGCCCGGCTGGTGGGGCGTAGTGCCGCTCGGACGCCGGTTCGGCTTGTGCTATGGCCGGCAGGTACCCCGGGGCTGCTGTGCTGGACGTCGCCGGAGCCTGGGGATCTGGGCCCTCGGTGGGGTTGTGGGTGTGGCAGTGCACGGTGTTGGAGGGCTGGGTGCTTGTGGTGTCGGCCCGGGCAGCAGCACGTGCCTGCGTGGGGGGGTCTTCTGGCGACGCATATGCTGGGCCCCAGATCGGCCGGTCAGGTGTGCCATGGCGTGGGCGGGGCTCCGGGTGGGCCTGTGTCGCTGCTGCCCGGCTGGCTGCCCGCTGGTGACCGTGTGTGGACGCGCCGGGTGGTGTTTGGGGTTGCGGGGCCGGGCTTCCTGTGGGGCTCGGGGCCAGGTCCATGTGCGGGTGTGTGGCGCCAGGGGGTTGCTCGGGTCGGGTGCCCACCTCCCCCGTATGCGTGGGGCTGGGCAGGGCTCTGCTCCCGGCAGGTGACGCCCGGTGCCCCTGGATCCTTGTGGCCACGTGGTGTTGTGGTTGGTATCGTTCTGCCGCCCGTTTGGACGCACGCTCTTGTGGGGGGCTCTGTGGCGCGCCGGCCCTCGATGGTGCCGGAGCGTGCGTAGTCCGCGTGGCGTCGGCGGCGTGCTGTCGGTGTGGTGTGGTGACGGGTGCTTGGGGGGCGGGGGTGGACGGGCCGGAGGACGCGGAGGCCGTTGGTCCTTGCAGTGCGCCGACATCCGATGGTGCCAGGGCGCGTACACTTGTGGCCCTGGTCGCTGCTGTGGCGTGGGACCGGGGTGGGAGAATGGTGATGGTCGCAGTTCTCCGGGAGGAGGAGGAGGAGCTGTGGTGCTGGGCACCTCCGGCCATCATCCTGGCCACTGCCGCATTGCCGTACCTGCCCGGCTGCAGTGGCGGGACGTGCGGCTGTTGGGCGCGCCGTGCCAATGGTTGGAGGCTGCGGGGGAGGGGTATGCCCCTCGATGTGAGATGAGCTGCCATCAGCCTCTCGGTCGCCCCCTCGGTCATGGCCCCGCTGCAGCGGAAAAACTCCCCCCATTCAAGACCATGGGCGCCTCGGAAGATGCCCATCGCCCATTCTGCATCCCCCACCAGCCAGCCGAAGGCGAACGGGAGGCGGGTGGTGAGGGTGACGACGGTGGTGCAGTAGTTGTTGAGGTTCATGTGGGTGATGGGGCCCTAACTGTGTGGCAGATTGCCAACAGGGGGTAGACTGCCCCGTGGCGCATCGTCGTAATGTTCGTAGTCGGGGAGGTAAACCATGGGGCCCGCCCCCTCGGTTCGCAGCGCCCATGTTGGTGCGCGCCAGGGGGGGCGGGGTGGCGGTGTTGCCGGTTCCTCGTCGGTGAGGACATCGAACCACTCAACGTCGGGGCTGCCCCCCCCCGCGCCATTGTTCCAGACATTTTGATGGATCAGGGTGCGCAGTGTGTGGAGCGTGAGGTCTTCGACTTGTGTTTCTCGCGGCGGCGGAACTGTGCAGAGTCGATGCGGTCGTCGGCAAAGCGGGCATGACCACAAGTTTGTGATGCACAGGCTGCAGAACCAGTGCAGCTGCTCGCTGGCGCCGCAGCCGACGTCATGCCCACAGAGCGGAACGCCGTCTTCGTCGTCCACCTCCCAGCAGACTCCGTACGGGTTTCCCGGCCGCGGATGTGGAGCTTCACCTTCGGGCATTCTGAGGAGAGGCATTGTTCGCGGGACGATCGGGCCTCCATACGGGAGGGAGTGCGCGTGCCCCGCTGTAGTGCGGCGTGGTGGGTGCGACGGCAGTTGCCTGGTGGTTACCGCGTGCCCGTGTGTGCGGTTAGTCGCTGGGCTGTGCGTGTTGATAGTGGATGAGGAGGTTGTAATACATACGGCGGTCGTCAGTTGTTTGTTGCGCTTCTTGTGCGTACACGTGGACACGGTGCTGTAGCTGTGCGTCCGCTCTCTTGACGGCGGTGAGTTGCATCTGATGTATTGTGGCCCTAGGTTCACGGGCGTGGTCCGTGATGACCCTGTAGAGTTGGAGTGGCACCGCTCCTCTGAGCACCGCTTCCTTGATCTCGGGTTGCCGCATCAGGCGCCGAACCTCATTTGCCGGTGGCGTGGCCGGGACCCATCCGGCGTGTTGTGCTATGGTGTTCTCTGGCGTCCAGGTGGCCAGGCGATTCTTCCTTGGGCGAATGGGCATTGTTTGAAGTGTTCTGACGTCTCTGACTGTTGGAGATGGAAAGGGCATATGGTGAGGTAGGTAGGTAGGTATCTTCGGGAGCTCGGGATGCCTCCTTTGACATTGCAGGAAGAAGGTCTTACCAGGGGGACGTCCTGTCCCTCCCACTGCCCTATGTCAGGTGCCTCTTGAGCCGCTCCCGCATGTGCTTGGGAAGGCATTGTCGCGGCCACCCGGTCCATGTGTCCCAGGTGGGAGGGTGTCCCCACATGTGTCCATGGGTAGGGCCACATGCCCCCTCCTTCGGGCGGCAGCTCTCGGGGCTGCCCAGCCGTGTGGAGTATCTCTCACCACAAGGGGTATTGCTCCCGCTTGTCTACGGTACAACCGCCTCACCCTTGTGGCCTGAGTTGTGGGGCCACTCTGCTTGGCAGGTGACCCCCTCCTGGACTGTGTACCGGCTCACCTGTCACCGGTTGCTTCCATGGCTCCGGGTGACGTTTGCCACGGTCCCTGATGCAGCCTGGCCCGGCTCGGACCAGTGGCCTTGGAGTACCGCTCCTGCCACTGGCCCGGTGGGTCGGCTGGGTCGCCCCAGTGCGTCCGACCCATGGGGTATTGGTTCTTTCCTGTCCCTCGGCCGCCCTACGTGTGTGCAGTGTCCTGGGCCGCTGGGCTCCTGTTCACTGGTGTGCCCGCGCGGTTTGCTGTGTTGCGTCTGCGGTGTCCTGGGCCACCTGGCTCCTGTTCACTGGTGTGCTCGCTCGGTGTGTTGTGTTTCATGTGCGTGTCCTGGGCCACTTGGCTCCCGTTCACCGGTGTGCGCGCTGTGTGCGGTGCGCGTGTGCCATTGGTGGTTGTGTCCCTCTTCCTCTCCCCCTAATTTTGGTTGTTATTTTTTTTCTTGTGGGAAAAGAAAGAAAAACAGGGGCGCGCCGACACTGCAGGCACAGGCATGGGCAGCTGGTGCGGCGGTGCAATAGCGTTGTGTCCTCTGGCGTGCGTCGTCGGTGCTGTGGCGGCGGTCCCGCCCCAGGGGTGCGGCTTGCGCGTCCTGATGTACACGGGCTTGGGTCAGGGTGGGTCTGGTGAGGTGTCTCTTTGCTTCTGGAGCTGGCTGGTTAGGCGGCTGTGTGGGCTGTGGGTGTGGGCTGTGGTTACCTTGTTCCCTCGGCGGGCCTGGTTAGGAGTCAAGGGTTAGCGGTTTCCGGGTGTGGCTCGGGTTTGATTTGTGCTTGGGTTCTGGCTCGGTTAGGCGGTTGCGACAGTAGCGGGCCTGGATTCGGTGCCTTTGGGCGTAGTGGTGTGGCGCGTGCGTTGGCGTCCTTCGGCGTCCGGTTCGTTTGGTGACTTCTGGGCGGGTCCTGGCGTGGCGCCCCGTGGTGGTGGTTTGCTGCGTAACGGGGTTAGGTGGCGGCGCCGCTGGCCAGGGGGTCAGGCGCGTCGTGTTGTGTGGTGAGCAGGGCTCCTGGGGTGCTGTGGGTGCCGCCAGTGTCGGTGCGCCGACGCTTGTGGGGTGGTGAGGGGGTGTGTTTGTGCGGGGCTGGGCTTTGGGTGATGTCCCACAGGCGGATGCTGTCTTGCTGCGTCTCCTGGAGGGTCTCCCGCAGGCGCCCGAGGACATACGGGTGGTCCTGGGGTGCGGGAAGGTTGCGGGGGTGGACTCCCAGGGGGAGGAGTGCATCAGCCAGCATGGCTTCCCATGCGGCCTGCAGCATCCACCCCCCCGCCGGCAGGAGGCGGCAGTTCTCCACCGACCCCTTGCGGGGCCGATGGACCAGGCCCTCGAGGGAGGGCTCTCCCCTGGCCAACTTTCGCAGCTCCCAGAGCTGCGTGTGGGTCCAGCGCTGCCACCACTGTTCCTGGGCGGGCTTGCGGTCTTGGGTGGAGGAGTGGGCGTGGGTGGGTGTGACGGGGTCGTGGGGACCGGTGGCGGTGGCGGGCCTGGGGGATTCCTCGTAGTCCTGTTCCGTGGTAGTGCGTGGGGATTTGGGGCGCGCGCGGATGTGGACCCGCGGGTGTGCGCGCACGGTCCCCGCCTCGGGGTTGGGCGGGGACTCGCGGCGGCGGCAATAGTGGGGCATGCGCTGTATGTGGGCTGTCATCGAGGTTTGGTAGGGGGGCGGGGACGCTGCTGGCGGACCATGGCGTCGTTCTGGCCTGGTCAGGGGCGGTCCGTGGGCCTGGGGTGCGGGCTTTGAGAGGTGGCGGGACGAGGTGCGTCGTGCTTCGGCCGCGGCGCGCTCTGCCATGAAGGTGGTGGCGGTGGCGTCGGTGACGGTGGGGGGGCGCCGCGCTAGGCGCTGCTGCCTTCGGGCCTGGGACGGCTGGGGCCGAATGTCATAGAGGATGTCCTCGGGGGGCCAGGTTCGCGCTGCCGTTGTGGCGCCGGGTTTGGACTTGGGTTTGGGCTTGGCTGCGGGTTGCGATCCTGGCGCGCTGACGGGTTTGAGTGGCTGTTTGGCGGCGGTCTTGGGTTTCGGCTGGGTCGCGGGTGTGGGCCTCGTCGGAACGTGGGCCGTGGCGGCGGCCGAGTTGCTCGCGGTGGGGACGGGTTTGGGGGACCGTTTGGGAGGTGTCCTCCGCGGCCTGGGGGGTGGAGTGCTGGATGAGGACGTGGTGGTGGCGGTGGATGAGGTGGTTGTGGTGGTGGAGGTTGTGGAGTCGGAGGCGGAGGAGAGGGCTGTGGGAGACTGCGGAGGGTCCTGGGCTTCGGGGGCCGGCGTATGATGCTGGGTCCTGCAAGTAGCGAGAAAGAGGGTGCGGGTTCGGGCACCAGGCGTGTGCGCGCGTTTTTCCTGGTTCATCCGTGCGTGCTGGTGCTGGTGTGGCGGCGTTGTCTCGGCTGCGCGGGCACGTGGGTTACCCAGGGGGGTGGCCATATCTGCTCCAGGACGTGCGGGTGTGTTTGCTGGAGGTAGTCGAGGGTCTGGAAGAAGCATCTTTGGATGCCGGGCATGTCCTCCTCTGTGAGGTGGGGGTAGTTTTGGGTGGGGGTGTCTGGGCCCGGCCACAGCAGCGTCATGAGGCGGGCTGCCACCATGTACGGGCAGAGCTGTAGGGTGGTGGGGCGCGGGGGGGTGGGTCCCCTGCGGTTTTGGGGGGGCTTCCCTCTGCTCGGGGCGCAGCGTGACCACGCACACCCACCGGTCCGTGGGGATCCCCCAGGTCTGTTGGGTCCACTTGGCGAGGCAATACATCGCCCTACCAAGGCCCTGCCTGTTGCTGCGGATGAAGAGCAGCGTGTCCAGGGATTTGCGTTCCCACGTGCTCCAGATGTGGGGGTCGTCCAGCTCGTCCCCCCTGGCGTACGTGTCGGGGCCTGGGCTGTGTGGGGGGGGGGGCGTAGTCGGCAGGAAGGAGGGAGTCGGTGCCGTGTACCACCCAGTGGTCAGTGGGTGCGTGGTAGTTGGTGGTGGAGAGGGTGTAGTGCAGATTTTACATGAGGGTCATGTACGTGGAGGGCGCTGGCTGTTGCTCGTCGGGGGTGGGGATGTCCCCCGGGACGTGGTGCCGGAAGTTGCTCAGGGAGGCCATCCGGGCTACCCATGTTTCCTGCTCCCACTCTTTGGTGCTGCCGGGGGTGGCGCCGGGTGGGGGGTGGGCCATGTTGGGCTCGTGGTAGCGGGTGTGGCCCTTGGTGTCCACCCGCCCCGGCACGGGGTGTCCGACTAGGTGTCGCCCCAAGTGGATGGGGGGCACCCATATCCGGCTCCCCTTGGGGGGCGGGCTCTCGCCGTCTGGGGTGGCGCGTGGGGGGCGGTCGTGTCGGGCGACGTGGAGGAAGGCGTCGAAGAGGAACTCTCGGACGCCTTCCCCCAGGGTGGCCGCCTGGACCTGGGTGGCCGGAGGTGCGTACGTCGTGTTCTCTGCCTCCCCGGAATTGCTGCCGTACCGCTGGGGGTTGTGTAGGGCGTAGGGTTCGGCCGGTGCGGCGGCTGGTGGTGCGGGGTGTGATGGGGGGGGTGGTGTGGGTTGGGGGGGGGGGTCGTCGTTGTCGCGCGTGGGGTCTGGTGATGGGGTCTCTTGTGGCGGTCGTGGGAGGGGGGATTCGCGGTGGCGTGTGTCGGCGGGGGTATGGACGTCAATTGGCTGGTTGCGTCCGTGGCCTAGTCTCGGGGGGGGGGGCGGGGGGTGGTGGTGTGGGGGTGGCGCTGTTGGTGGTGGGGGGGGCGGGGGTGGGTGTTGTGCTGGCTGGGGGTCTGGGCGTCCCTGTGGGTCGTGTGGGTGTTGCGTGTGTGCGCCGTGCGGCCCTTGCGGTTCTTGACTGGTTGTGGAGCCGGGGTGTGGGTGGGAGGCGGCCGCATGAGCGTCCTGGTGGGGCTGTGGTCCGTATGTAATGGGTTGCTGCTGGTGGATGGTGCTCGCTGGTATGGGTTGTGGGTGGGGAGGCTGCTGGTGGTGGTGGGGTGGGGGGAGGGGGGGGTGGGTGTTGTGCTGGCTGGTGGCCCGGGTGTCCCTGTGGGTCGTGTGGGTGTTGCGTGTGTGCGCCGTGCGGCCCTTGCGGTTCTTGACTGGTTGTGGTGCCGGGGTGTGGGTGGGGGGCGGCCGCATGAGCGTCCGGGTGGAGCTGTGGTCCGTATGTAATGGGTGGCTGCTGGTGGATGGTGCTCGCTGGTATGGAGTGTGGGTGGGGGGGCTGCTGGTGGTGGTGGGGCGCTTCTACTAGGCCCTGGTTTTGCTGGTGTGCGTGCGCGGCTCCTCGCGGGTCCATGGGGGTGTATCGTGGCTCGTGTGTCGTGGGCCCGTGTAGTGGGGGCGGCGGGTGGTGCTTGACTGCGTGGTGCTGGTGTTGAGGGTGTGCTGGTTGTGTGTGGTACCCCGGCGTTGGTGGGTGTGGTGGCAGGGGCTGGTGGTGGTGGAATACGTGATGGTGTGGTGCGGTGATGTGCGCTATGTGGGGTGGGTGTTTCGTGGGGCCTGGTTGTGCTGGGGCGTGCTGGTGGGGGTCGCTGTAGCATGGGGGCATTAGAGGGTAGGGGTTGGGAGGGACGGGGGCGTGGTGGTGGTGTTGGTGGTGCCATGTCCCCTGGCTCTGTGCGTATGGTGGTCCTGGCATGGTGTGGACATGTGTGGGCGGTGGTGGCTGACTGGGCTGCAGGGTTTGGGTGCTGCGGTACGGTGGTGGTGGTGGGCGCTGGCGGTGGCGGTGTTGTTGGTGTGCCCCGGGGGTCTGGGCGTGGGGTGGTGCGGTGTGGCTGGACTCGGGCTCTGGTCGGGGCGTCGCGCCCTGCTGGCAGGCGCGTTGGCGGGCCCCCTGACCTGTCTTGGTATTCTTGGCCTGGTGGATGTCGGGGGCGGGTGAACCCCCCTGTCCCCGTGGGGGCGACGGGGAGCGGGCGTGCCAGCGGTGTGCCTCTTCGAGGCTCGTCTTGAGTCCTCTGACGTAGGTTTCCTGGTCCGTGAGGCCCATCCGCGTGGCGGTGGCCTCGTCGGGGGCGGCCAGGTGGGCGTCCTGGAAAGACGACCAGCCCTCCGGGGGCTTCTGTTGTGCGGGGTGGGGGTGGTGTGCCGGGTAGAGGAGTGCGCTGAGTGGGTGAGGTGTTCCCTTCCGACGGCCGAGGGCGTTGTTGAACCGGCGGCAAGTGATTCGGAGGTAGGCTGCTATCTCCTCTGGTGCTGTGTCGGCCCACGCTTCTGGCGTCAGGGCTGCTGCTTGGGGGGCCGGGAGTTGTGGGTCTGGGAGGTGTAGGTCACGGTGGTGGAGGTATAGGGCGAGGAGGATGTGGCGCGCCGCCACGTTCAAGCCGCCTCCGCTGTGGCGTAGGGGCGTGCTGTGGGGGGGCAGGGGTGTACTGCCCGTGGACACGGCTATGGTCCAAGCGTGGTCCGCCGCGTCCGCCACGTAGTACCCTCCCAGGTGGTCCCGGAGGGTGTCGGTGAGGAACCCGAAGAAGCTGGAGTGGCTTGCGGGGGGGGGTGCGGCTGGGGCCGCGGGCCGCTCGCGGTGGTGGGGGTTGAGGTCCCCGCAGTGGGGGCAGTGGGTGAGGCGGTGCGCGGCTCCCAGGCAGATCCAGTGGTCTGGGTTGCAGGGCAGGGCTGTCTGTGGTAGCCGCTGGCGAACGCAGAGGGGACATGCGGTGGCTGGCGGTTGGTGGTACCTGTGGACGGACGGTGGCGTGGGGGGATGGGGGCTGGTGGCGCGCGCATGCTGGTGGGAGTGTGTGCGGTGCCTGTGGTGCCCGTGTGTGCTGTGCCAGTGCTGTGCTCGGTGGACGGTGTGTAGACGTGGTGGGGGTTCCGTGTTGGTATGTCACGGGGTAGGTTCTCATGGTTGGTAGAACAGGAGTTTGAGGAGGTGGGCTTGGTCTGTTGGGGGCAGGGCTGCTGCATGCTGCAGGTATTTGTGGGTGCGGTATGTGAGCTGCTCCGCCGTCTTGACAACGGCCGTCCGCTGCATGTCCTCCGCGTGGGTGCGTAGCAAGGTGTAGACGACAGTGGGGACACGTCACCTGCGGACCGCCTCGAGTACCTCTGTCTGCTTGAGGACGGTGGCGAGTTGCTGGGTCGCCGGGGACTGCGTCAGCCATCCGGCGTGCTGTGCGATGGTGTGGGTTGGGTTCGAGTCTGTGAGGGTGTCCTGTCCTCTGTACAGGGGGCACATCTTGAAGTGGTCCCAGGTTTCTTCTTCCGCGTGGCTGCAGATGCATTTGGTGTATCCTGCGGGGACGTGGATCGAGCGGCGCGCATACCATCGGTGGTATCGGGTGAGGAGGGGAAGCTGTTCGAGGGCGAGTGGGAGTCAGGATTTTTGTAGGTGTGCTGGGAGGCCATCCGGGCGCAGGGCGGAGTAGTAGAGGGGGGTGTGGACGGAGTCTTCGAGGCGTCGGAGGAGTTCGGTGTTCGCTGGGTGGCCCAGTGTGGTGGCCAGTTGCTGGATGGGTGTGGGGTAGTGGTACTGCTTGTCTCGATCCGTGTACGGCGTGTCCTCCGGCATCCATTGGGGGGGCTGTGTGGCCGGGGGTATCGGGGGCAGGTGCTGCAGGTGGCCGTTGTGTGGGGTGTCCAGTCGCACGTGTTCGAGCCCTGGGGTGTGGTTGGTGTTCTGGTGTTTGGCCTGCGTGTCTGCGCGTCCATTGCCGCATGCGTAGCGGTGTGACTCCTGTTTGACGATGTGTAGAGCGTCCTGGGGGTGCATGCCCTTGAAGGCCATCCATAGTCCCAACGCTTGTGTGGTGAGGCCGGACTCGAGTGCTTTGTCCTGGGGCAGGTCCGCAAGGCGCCTGGTGAGGTGGATGTCGACCGTGGCGTCCACGACTACCCAGATGTTGCGAGGCCGGATCGCCGTGGGTGGCAGTGTGGCGGCGACGGCGTCTGCAATGGTGCGCAGTTCGCCGTGGGTGGACGCCCCAAAGATGGTGGCCCCGGTGTGGTGTTCCACGTGGAGGCCGTCCGCGTGCCGGGTATTGCGCACGGAGGCGCAACCGACCGTGGGGGTGCGTTGCTGGGTGCCGGATGCGTCAGTGAAGTAGATGATGTCGGTGTCGCTGGGTATGGGTAGGCGGGCGATTGCTGTGGGGTTATAGACGTAGATGGGGTTTCCCTGGGCGGTTCTGGCGGTGATTTGCGTGGGTTGCAGTAGTGGCGCTGCATAGATGCCTATCCCCTGGGTGATGATGGCACCAGCTTGTGGGGTGAGGCGGAGGAGGCCCCTGTCTGGGCGCCCCTGGGTGATATACGCGTACATCAGGTGGAAGAGGTATCCCGTATTGGGGTGGAACTTCTGGCACGTGATGGTCTGTCGCCGCTCCTTGTCGTCTTTGTCGCCGCGGAGGGTGGGGCATTTGTGCTGTAGGGGGCGCATGGGTGCCTCCTGAGGTCCTGCGCGGTGCGGATCGCAGCGGTCGTACTCTATGGCCACGCTGCCTGGGTCTGCCCGCTCGATGGTGAACGTTCATGTCGCCGTGGGTGTTCGGGTCGAGGCTACGTGCGCCGGGTGGTCCGGGGGTACCGTGTGAAACCAGGGGGAGAGCCATGCCTGCTGGTCGGCGGTGGCGGCGGCGGTGGGGGTGTGGTAGTGGGTGGAGATCAGGTGCAGCAGGGGCCACGGAGTGTCGACGGCTGCCGGGCCGCAGTGCCAGCACGTGCGTGGTGTGCCTTGGTCACCGTGTCTGAACGTGGTACATCGGTCTCCGGTGCATTGTGTTTCGGGATGGACCAGGGGGCATGGTGTCGCTGGACAGTGCGGGTAGCATGTTTGTGGCCGTTTGGTGCTAGTAGCAGGATGGTGGGTGGTGTCCAGCCTACGGGTGACGGGGTAGGCTCCTCCTGCGTAGTGCCGCCGTCGTTTGGGGTCTCGTGCTCGCTCGGACGGGGCCGGGGGTGCTGGCAATGGAAGGCCGTGTACGCCGTGTCGATGTCCTTGGGCCCCGGCAGGTCGCGCCCTGCCTTCGTAGCACATGCGCGGAGGTACGCTTGGAAGACGTGGCGCGCTGGCCATTGTGGGTCTGAAAGGAACGGGGCGTGCCGGGCGTCTCATTGGGCCATGATCTTCATCTGTGTTGGGGTGATATACACTATGGTGACGGTGGCCCCCACGAGGCGCAGGGTGTCCACCTCATCTGCCGGGTGTCGGTGTATGTCGGTGTGTGTGGCCACGAGTGGCCCCTGTTGATCGCAGTGGTGGTTTGTCAGAATGGCCTGTGTGTGGTGCCGTAGGAGGAGTTGTAGCTGGGCCGAGATGCCAGCGCCCACGGACGTGGAGACGCCGTGTTGCGCCAGTATCCACCGGGGGCAGGTGTTGCGGGCCATTTGCGCTTCTTTTATGCGTATGGCTGTCGCCTCGCGAACTTCTGGTTGGTGGTTGTGTGTTACCCTGTGCAGGAGGTGCGCTGCGTGTTTGGCATAGGCCATGTCGACCAAGGCGCCTGTATTGTCTCCGTAGTAGCGCCAGTGGGCCATCATGGCCTCCTTGGGGAAAGACGTGGGCCAGCCTCTGTGTTGCGCCCATGCCTTCGTCACTTGCTGTGGAGCGTGGCGTAGGGCGTCTTGGGGGCGCGGGAGGTGCAGGGCTTGGTACCCGATGGCCGCGTTGAGCACCGCTTCCATGAAGTACGCCAGGCCCTGCGTAGACAGGAGGTCCCCCCTGGCAATTTGGGGTAGCCGGGCGAGGCGCTCTTCTAGCTTGCTTGGGAGTGTGATGTGGTGGTGCCGCGTGGCCTGTGTGACTCCCAGGTGGACTGTGGTGTCTTCCAGGTGTAGGGGTTCACCTTTCCGGATGTGGGGGCTGAGGGTCTTGGCGTCGGCCAGCCCGACCGATTTGCGGGGGTGCACTAGGAGCTGGTGGGCGTCCAGGTAGGTTGTGGTGAGTCCGAGAATGGCGGACGCTTCCTCGGTGGTCGTTGGTAGCCCCGCGTTCTCAGGGTTGTGGTGGCGGGTGGCCGTAGTCAGGAGGTTGTCGTCCGCGAAGTTGATGAGGGGGGACCGTAGCGGGTATCGGGCGTACCCTGGGTATACCCGTGCTAGCTCGAATGCCTGTGGCAGGGTGACGAGGAGGTAGAGGAAGGGGCCTTCGGCGCCTCCCTGGGGGACCCCGCTGTCTGTGCCGGTCCAGGGGGTGAGGCCTGGGGCTGTGATGACGGCGTAGAGTCGGGTCTGGATGTACCCGGTCATTAAGGATAGGAATGGGAGGCCCATGGCATCCCATACCTCCGTGAGGAGCCGGTGTGGGGCGTGGGGGAACGCGCCTTGGACATCGAGGGAGGCGATATTCATCTCGTAGGGGTTCATGTCCAGCGCGGTGTCCTGGACGAAGATGGCTTCGTGGAAGGACCTGCCGGCCATGGCTCCCCACGTGCTGGCGGGCACGTGGGCGAAGATCGCCGGCGCGATGCGTCCTAGGATGAGCGTCCACACCAGCTTGACCTCGGTGGTGGCGCAGACTATGGGCCGCCAGTTCCCCGGCTGTGCCCAGTCCCCCTTTTTGTAGAGGGGGTGGACCAGGTTGGCACACTCAGGGGGGATGGGCGTGGCGCCCGTGACGATGTCCCACAGGCGGGCTGCCAGGCGGCGTTTGACCGGCAGGGTGAGACGTTGGTACGCTTCGGCCGGCAAACCATCGATGCCGGGCACGACCCCCTTCTTCAGGCGGTCTAGGGCGCGTTGCAGTTCTGAGATGCTGAAGAGGGCGTGTTCGATGGCGCGCCGCTGTTCCCGGTTGAAGACCCTGGGCACATGCTCGCGGATGGTGTTTCTGGTGTGGGGGTCGAGCTCGGGGGGGGCGTCCCTGTGTTGTGCCTGGAAGCTTTCCAGGACTGCCTGGAGGACGGCGTCAGGGTCATTGGTGAGGCCTCCTTCGGGGGTGCGCACCGCGTCGATGGTACGGCGCCCCGTGTCCTCCAGGATGCGGCTGATGTACCGTAGGGACTTGTACGGCGTGTCGTTTCTGCCGTATCTTTCGCGTTCCTGGGCTGCGGCCGCTATGCGCTGGGCGTGCCATTCCTGGAGTTGGTGGCGGCTGGTGGCGAGGAGCGCACGGAGGTGGGCGTCCCGGTCTCATGCCTCCAGTGTGCTGGGGCGTAGCAGGGTGGCGAGTTCCCCTCCTCGTGGTCCAGATGTCACGGACGAGTTGTTGGAGGGTGAGGTCTGGTGGTGCTGTCGTGTGGTTGGTGTCACGCTCCATGCCACATGCTTATGCCGCCCGGCGCATGGCGGTGGTGAGTGTCCGTGCATCCGGGCGGCGCAGGATGGCGTGTAGGGCCCTGTTATACCTGTGCCAGGCGCCGTGGTCGTCCTCGGCCGGGAACTGCAGTGTGGGTGGGAGGGTGTCGTCTGGCAGGGTGGCCGCAGGTGGGGGCAGGTTGGGGATGATGAGGTCGTTGTAGAGGGGTCGGTGGCCCGTGCCTGTGGGCGGGAGGTCCCCGTAGGCTGCTTCGTGGACGCGCACCGTGGTTGGGTCCCCGTAGCACGTGTCGATGCGGGATGGGTGGGTGCTGGCTTGGTGGGGGTAATGGGAGGGTGTGCCGGTGAGTCCTGCTGTGAGGTCGGTGAGGGCCAGTTGGTGCATGGCGTCCCAGACAGCTGTGTTGGTGGCTGTGGGTGGCCCGGTGCGGTCGTCGTCGGTGGGGGCGGCGTTTAGGTCGCCTATGATGATGGTGGGTGCCAGGAGGGAGAGTCGGCGGTACGCCAGGCTCAGGGTGTCCAGGAAGTCCTTGGTCTCCTGGCATATGGTGAATTCCGGGTGTATGTCTATACCTCGTCGGCCATACCAGCGTGCCACCCTGTCTAGGAGGGGTAGTTGTTCGGGCAAGAGTTGGGCACGCCGCGTTTGTAGGTGTACCGGCATTATGGATGGGTCAAGAGCTGAGAAGTACAATGCGGTTTGCAGCTTATGCTGGAGGTGGTTCATGAGGGCGTTGTCAACTTTGCTGCCTCGAATGTGCGCCATGGTGCGGATGGGTTGTGGGTAGTGGTATGCCCGTCCCGTGTCGTTGTAGCTTCGATCGTCTGGTACCAGGGCGGGTGGTTCCCCGGGGTGTGGGATCGGCGGCAGGTGTTGGAGGTGCGTGTGCATGTGGTCCTGTAGCGGCGGGTCCTCGCTGTCCGGCATATGTTCCGCGAGCTGGTTGTGGGTGTGTAAATCTATGTGTCCGTTGCCCAGGCTATACCGATGAGACTCTTGTTTGACGAGGTGTAAGACGACCTGTCTGGGGAGGCGCCACAAGGCTGCCCAGAGGTATAGGGCCTGGGTGCCCAGGCTAGAGTCGGTCGCCTTGTGCAGGGGTTGCCGTGCCAGTTTGCGGACGATCTGGAAGTCCATCGCCGCGTCTACGACGCCCCACACATGTTGCGTGTGGTCACCCGTTTTCTGGTGGGTGTCATTGACGGCGTCCAAGATGACTGCCAGTGTTCTTAGTTCCCCGTGAGAGGAGGCCCCGAAGATGGTAGCCCCTGTGAGGTGGTGCTGGCGTAATCGGCCTGTCGCGTCCGTCCTCAACTCCAAAACCGCCCCCCCAGCTGCTGGGGTGAGGCTTGTGGTGCCAGGGGCATCCGCAAAAATGACAGTGTTGTGGTCGTCCGCGTACGGCAGGCGGCACAGCGTCGTTGGTTGGTAGGGATGGATGCGTGCCCCCCGTTCCGTGGTGGCCCACATCGTGGTGGTGACCGGTTGGACTCTCCAGGTAGCATACACGCCCACCCCCTGCTGGGTTCATGCGGACATAGTCGTTGTTCCCCTCCTGGCCCTGTGTCAGGTAGCTGTACACATTTTTGAGCAGGTACGCTTTCTGTGGGTGGAATGTGGTCCACTTGATCGTCTGCCAGTCCTGGACCAGGGAGCATCGGTGTTTAACCGGGTAGGCGGGGGCCTCCGGTGTGGCGCTGCGGTGTTTGACCAGCACCGGGAAGGTGATGGCTGGGTGCTTGGTGTCCCACCTTCCCTGGTGAGATCTCCATTCCACCGCGGCGCTGGGGCCCCACGCCACTGTGGCCGTGTCCTTCTCCGCGGCCCCTTCGAAGTGCGTGTGTAGCCACCGGTGTCGTTCTGGGGTAGCGTGGGCCGTTGGTATGGGGTGGTAGCAAGCCAGTAACTGGAAGAGGGGGCACGGGGTGGCTAGTGCTTGGGGTCCACATCTCCAGCAAGTGATGGGGGTGCCCGTCAGCTTGTCCTGCGACAGTGGTTGCGGACAAAAGGGGCGTGCTGTTGGTGGTGGTAGCATCCTCAAGCTGCCGCGTGCTCTGCCAGGTTGCAATGTGGTTTTGAGTCCGTTGGGTGCCAGGTTATGATGGCCTGCACTCCCTCCTCTGCTGTTGGTTCGGGCTCAGGTGAACGGTTTTTGCCCTTTCTCCTTGGTAGCCTAAGCTACACGCCTTATTTGTATTGCCCGCCGCCGCCTACCTACATCGCCGTTGTTTCTTCACGTCATCTGTTTCGGCAAGGCAACGGCTGTGTCGCCCTGGGTCTTCCAGCCAATAACTTTGCGCCAGAGCCATTTAAGCCTGGTTGGGTGTTCATACGCCACTTTTGCATCGATGGGAATGGTTCCCGAGGTCCAGCCTTCTTGGTGTATTGTCTGTCTGTTGGATTTGGCCGCTGCAGTGCAATTGCCCTGTCGGGCTCACGAGGTTTGAGGTTTGAGGTTTGAGGTTTGAGGTTTCGGGTACTAGACGCCTTTCGGCCCCGGGGGGCCACCTGGTGGGGCGAGGTGATATCCTCCCCACCGGGACCTAGTGGGGGGCCCTTCATGACACACCTCCTGCCTGGTGGCGGAGTCCCCCAGGTTCACAGGGCTTGGAGCCCTGTTCCTCCAAGGCTTCCCCTTCTCGCCATTCCCTGGTCAGTGCATCACTTAGCAACCGTAGCTGCAGGTGCTTACCCACCGCGTCGCCCCCCTAATAGTGGTTGCCCGGGGTGCCGGCGCCGCCGGGCCCGTGCTACTGGCTTGTCGCCAGTGGGACCCCCTGGGGCTGGCGCGGAGGCTGCCTAGTTGCGGGGCTGGTGCGTGGTTTGGCGCGCCACTACTGCCTTTGCGGCTGCGGTGCCCTTTTCGTGTGTGCGCGGCGCTGGCGGCAGGCCTGGGGGGTCTTCTCTGTTCCCCCTCTCCCGCCCCGCGTTCGCCGCGCTGTGTGTGGCGGGTCGTCCTGTCTGGGGGTCCCGTACCCTCGCCCGCTGGTACGCCATTCCATTCGGTCAAGGCGTTCCGCGGGCTTGGTCCGGTTGCCCTTCTGGTATTCCCCGCGTGTCCTTTGCGTGTGCGTGCGCTCGCGCTCTCGTGGCGTCCGCGCCCCTCCTCCCTCCCTGGGTCGGTGTGGCGCACGCACCTCGCGTGGTCCCGGTGCAGGGCGCCGGTAGGGCCGTTCCACGCGGTCCGTGCCCCTCCGCTTGTCCTGCCTCGCTCCCCCGCGCTGTCTGGCCTGCCTTGGGGGGGGGTGCCCCAGTCCTGTTCCCCCCGTGCCTGGCTTGGGGTTGTGTGTCCCCTTATGGGCGGGCCTGCGCGTCCGGGGCGTTCCGGCACCGAGGGGGGGCGGGGGGGGGGGGGGGGGCTGTGTGCCGTCCTCCCCGGAGGCGTGGCGGGAAGGCCCCGAGGGGCGGGGGGTCGCTCTACCTCGGTCCGTCCCTCTGCCTTCCCTGGGCGGGCACCAAAGTGGGTGTTATTGGTGTCGCTCAGTTCATGGAGGGCGTGGAGTCCATACTGCTCAGATCCGTGTTTGCGTGTTGATCCCGGGCGTGGTCCGTGTGGCGCCCTTGTCTGCTGGCGCAGGTCTGTGTGCCTGTCTGTCGCGGTCCCTGTGGGAGCAGGCGGGTGGGGGCGTGGGAGCGCCTGGCGTACTGGCTTTGCGGCGTTCGCCCCCGGGCGCCGCGGCCCTTTCAGGGGGAGGGGGAACTTCCCCCTGGCCTAGGAGGGGGTAGAGGGCCGGCGCCTCCGTGGCCCGTCTCCGGCATCCCGCGGACCGGAGGGGGGGGTTGGGGGGAGAGCGGGGAGGGGGGGTCGCGCCGTCATGGCCGGCAGCTTGGCGCCGCGCATCCCTCCCTGCTGCATGCTCGGCCGGGGCTGTGTGGCAGGCCCGCGCGCCGGGCGCGGTCTGGCCGGCCGCTGGTGGGTCAGTCTGCCAGGGGGAGGGGGGGGGGGTGGTTGGTGCGCGGCCCCTCCTCGGGGGCTCGGTCCGGGGGCCCCGCGGGGCGGGGGCCGGAAGGTCGCTCTGCTGCGGTTCGTCTCTCCGCCCTCCCCGGGCGGGCACCAAGGCGGGTCGCTTTGTCATTGCCTCACCCTCCACACTGCACTGGCACACGTCCGCGTGCCGCCGTCAGGGTGTGGCCCTCGGGGTGCCCTTGCGTGCCGGCGCAGGGCTGCCGGCCTGTTCCGGGTACTGCGGGAGTGGGCGGGCGGCTGATCGGAGGCACGCGGTGTACAGCAGCGCGTACCACAGCAGTGGCGCCCCTTCCTGGGTGTCGCGGCCCTCTCCGGGGGGGGGGTCTCCCCCCGGGGCGAGCGGGGGGGCCGCGGGGCAGCCGTCCCCCTGGCTGGCCTCCGGCTGTCCGTTGGTCTGGGGGGCAGATGGGGGAGGCAGAAGGGGGGGGGGCTCCCTGCTGTCCCTCTCCGGTCCCCTGGTGCTGCTCCCTGTTGGCTACAGGGGGATGGCCTGTCGGTCCTGGCTCCGGTGGGCCAGCCGTTGACGGGGGGGGGGGGCGCACTCCCCTCCTGGTCCCCCCGACCCTCCGGGCGCTAGGCCGACGTGCGGGTCCTCACCCTTGGGCCCCCCGCTCCCCCCCTTGCCGTCGCCCTGCCGCGTGGTTCCAGTGGGGGTGGGGGGAGAGGGCTGGCGGGTGCTGGGGATGGTGTTCTGGGTCCGCGGGCTAGTGATTAGCGGTCTGCAGGACAGTGGGGTCTCCGCACGCGCTCGTCAGCGCGCTCGCGGCTCCCGCCTCCTCCCCTACTGGGGGCGGCGCGCGTCCCTCCGTTGTGCTAACGGCAGGGGGGTCGGGTGGGCGCTCTGGGTCGGGGGGCCCAGGCCTGCCGGGGGGGTGTCCCGCGTCGCTGGTTCTTCCCCACCCCCCTGTGCCCAACGCCCGGGACCATCGCCGCCGGGCGCGGCCTTCACCTGCGCCGCCGCTTGTGTGGGGGCTGGGGCTGCGGCGGCGGCGGGTTCCGCCGGCGGTAGCGCCAGTGGCCGGGGACGGTGCGCAGGGCCCGGGGGAGCCAGTTGTTGGCCTCCACGTCGGCTCCCTGTTGGGTCCCCCCTGCCCGAATCACAACCTGGAGAACCCTCTCGTGGTCCTCCTGGGCCACCCACCCCCCTGCAGGCACCTCCCTGTTCCCCCCATGCCTCCGGAGGAACACGGCATCGGAACGCCGGTTCCTCATCCCCCTGGTGATCCCTGAGGAGGCCCAGCCCAGCCACCCGTACACCTCCATCACCAGGGGAAGGGCCTTGCCCCCGAGGGGGTCCGACATCGCGTCCCAGTCCCGGTCCCAATTTCGGGCCCCCTCTGCCCCCAATGCCGGCTCCGCCTGCGGCCCCTGCACCTGCGGCGCCGACGCCGCGCCTTGTTCCCTCGCCGCTGGGGCAGCGGCCATCCGCGCCGGCTCCGCCCTTGGCTCTGGTGCCGCGGGGACAGGGCCGCGCGGGGCGCCGCCGTGCGGGTGGGGGGGCGGCTGATGTGGGGGTCGAGGGGGTTTGGCAGGGGACCAGGTTCCCAGCGTCGGACTCGATGTCATACAGGTGGCCGTGGTGGTGGTTGCGGTGGTGGGTGTGGTGCGCCGGCATTTGTTGGATACAGGGGGGGGATGCACCGCACCAGCTGGACGTCCAGCTGCGGGGGCGCCCTGCTTTCCGTTCCTCTCCCTACACCCTGCCCGCCCCCCGTGGCCCCCGCGCCCCGCCCTGCTTGTCATTGGGGGCCTACGTCGCCCTTCCCTCCCTTGCCCTCAGGTCCCCTCCCGGCCCGGAAAACCCTGGCTCGGGCGCACTCCTGCCCCTCTGCCCTCCAGCCCGTGCCGGGGGTCCCGTCCTCTGTCACCCGCGTCCGTGCCTGCACAGCCGACGCCTGTGTCCTTCCAGCGTCTTTGTGCATGTCCCCGGCTGTGTCCCCGTCCGCCTACCGCACCCTGCTCCGCCCCGTGCGCCCCGTTGTCGCCCGCTTTGGCCCCCTGCTCACGTTTCTGCACCCGTCCTCGGGCGCTGCCGCTCGCAACTGTGTCCTTCCCATGCCCTTACCCTTTCCCTGCGCTGTGTCCGGTGTCTCGTCGTCCACTGCTCGCGCTCTGCCCCGCTCCGCTGCCGCTGGCCTTGGTGCCTTGCCCGTGCCCTTGCCCTTGCTCCTTGCCGCGTGCGCCCTGGCCTGTCACCTGCGTTCGTCCTTGGGCGCTCCCCCTGTCGCCTCCGTCCCTCGCTCCACGCTCCCGTGGTCAGTACTCTGCCCCGCCCGCACGCCGTCCCCCCCCTCCTGGATCACGCGCCGGGCCTCCTGCTGCCGTCGCAGCAGCAGCAGCGTGATGCCCGGCAGCGTACGTGTGGGCGTCGGGGGGCGGACGGGCCGCGGCCTCCCCTCAGGGGAGGCGGCCTTGGGCGGGTACGGCTTGGGGGGGCTGGTGTGGGTGTTGCTGGGGTTGGTTTGGGCGCGGAACTTGGTGCCCTCTCTGCCCTCCGCTGCGGCTGCGGCAGCCCCCGGCGAGGCGCTCGGGGTCCGCGCTGGGCCCGCCTCTCGCGCTGGCGGCGTGCTGGGGGCCGCGGCGTCGTCAGCCGGGGCCGTGGCGCGGCCTGCCTGGGCCGCTGTCTCAGCTCCCTGTGTACCCAAGGCCCCCTTCGGGGGCGGGGCGGCAGGGGCCGCGTCCTGAGCGGCGGGGGTGGCCTCCTCGGCCGGCGCGGGCTCCTGGGCTGGCGGCCAGGGGTCGGCGGGGGCCGCCCGGGGCTGCCCGGCCGGTGGCCCGACGGGCACCGCGGCCTCCGCCAGCCGTCGCTCCTCGCGCTCCGCGAGGGTCTCCCCCGCACATCCCGGGGAGACGGGGGAGCGGGGGCGGGACTGGCGGTGGTGGCGGTCGTGCCGCTGGGGGAAGCCATTGGAGTCCGACATCACTGTTATCCTGGTAGGCATGCGTGGCGGCAGGCGTGTCCGTTCCACTACGTCCTAGTGAATCAGTAGTGTACCGTGGGCAGTGCCCTGTAGTGCTGCGCGGGGGGGAGGGGGGGAGGGTAGGGGGCGCGGCAGTGGTGTTGGTCCCGTGTGGGCAGGGGCCGGTGGCCATCCATCGGCACTGGGGCGGGAGGCGGGTGAGCCACGCGGCCCACACGTCGCGCCACAGCTCCCAGTCTGGGGCGGGGCTCAGGGCCCTGGGCCCCCGGGAATCGCCTGGTGAAGCCGGGGGGAGCCGCACAAGGTGGACTCCCGTGACGGCGGTGACCTCCTGTGTTCGCAGAAAGGCGTGCACCCCGTCCCGCGCCTCGGGCACCAGGAGGGGGGGGCGGGGCACGGGCGCTGCCCCGTAGAGGTCTCTTGGGGTTATCCTCAGGACTCGCTCCGGGTCCCCGCGGGTCGTGACCACGAGGAGGAGCAGGCGGGGTGCCTGTGCACTCTTGCCAGACAACCTGCCCTCTGTGGTGGGCACCCCTGGTCCTGGAGAGGGGGGGGGACAGGTGCGGGCTGGCCCAGCCGCGGGGCGTGTGCATGGCCGGTGGGACGGCGGGACACCAGGTGGGCTCCCTGGGGAACGCCTCGCACACAACAGCGTACGGGGGCGTCGGCCTGGTGCCGTCGTACACCGCATGGGTTGGGCGGGGGCGGGCTGGCGTCTTGCCCGCGCCTTCCACGAATACCGTGACTTTGCCCACTTCCAAGTCCTCGTCCGGTGGATGTAGAAGGTGGAGTGCCGCATCCAGCTCGGAAACTCCTCCCGGGTAGGTGGCCCGCGCCTGGTTCAGGTACGGGCGGCGTCCCCGGGCAAGCGCGTCCTCAGGGCGTGCAGCAGGGCAGGGGCGCTGCTTTGGAGGGACGTGGCGGACCCTGCGCCTGTCAGCTGCAGGGTGTCCCCCATGGACAGGGGCCGGCCTGACTGGTTGGACGTGCGCCACTCCATCCAGTGCCTGCAGAGGACCGCCTCAGGGCCTATGAGTCCCAGCCGGACGGCGTTCACGAACCGGTGCATCGCTGTGAGTAGCATAGGAGCCCCAGCCCCGTTGAGGGCGCGGACGGCTGGAAGGGCGGCCTCGGTGATAAAAGTCCTCGCGCTGCCCGCCGGGTCGTGCTTGGCGGCAGCGTGCGCCTCGTGCGCCTCCGTCACCGCATCTGCCACCAGGCTCCGGACGATCGCCTCCTGTGCTGGGTGGCGGACCCTGGCGTGCTCTGGACCGTTCCCTCTTCGGCGAGGCATGGTGCTGTGGGCTCTGCAAAGCGCAGCGGCGGGCGGGGGTCAGGGCGCAAACACGTGCGACAGGTGCGCGACAGACATGGGGTCCCGCAGGTGCACGTGGATCCACAGGAGGGCGGCACCCGCGGGGCCGGCGTAGCCGTGTGAGAAGGTTTGAGTGTCCCCGATGCACTGGTGCAAGGCCTCCTCATCCGTGCGCCTGCGCGGGCCCGCCGGTGGTTCGGGCCAGGGGCACGCGGCCACCTGGGAGCACCGCGCGCATCTGTTGGCGCCCATTGGCGCACTGGAGGACACCGTGTCGCATTCCCCGCAGACTTGGCAGGTGTGTGGGAGGGGGGAGGCCGGCAACCAGGGGCCGAGACAGCGGAGCCAGAGGTTGTCCCACCGTTGGTGAAGGGGGTCCCGGAGCTCTAGTAGGCGGGCGCGGACGTGGCGTCGGTAGTCCCTGCGAGCGTCTTCTGCCAGACCTCCTGCCACGTGTCGTCGGGGAGGATCCCGTGGTCGTGGAAGGCTGCGATGAGGTCATCCCATGGCGGGCGGGGGTGCCCCCGGGGGGGGTCGTCATATGCGTGTGTTGCCCGGCGAGGTGGGGCACCAGCGCGCCCAACTGGCACCCGTCCAGGACGTCCCCGTGGAGGAGGCCCAGTAGGGTGCCGTCCGCTATCGCCTCCCACCCTACCACCAGTCGTTCGCAGCTGTCCAGCTCCCGGCGTAGCGGGGCTGCAAGGTCAGTGGGGAGCATGAGGACCATGGATTTAGGAATGTCGCCTGGCCGGGAGAGGGCGTCGTCGTACGTAGGCCCCCCAAATTTGAAATGCGCCACGGTGAGCCGGGTGGCCCCGCCTTCCGGGGGGAGCCACCGGATGGTGGCCGCGTCGCATTTCCATGCGTGTATCTCTGTGGCACGGAGCACGTTGGCGGCGTGGAGTACGAGGTGGGGAGGGGGGGGCGCTCGGATGAGCGAGCACAAGTACCCACTCCACCCCACGTGTGGCTCCGGGGCCGCCTGTAGCCACCCCTCGGTCGCTGAGTCCCAAGGTTGGTCGGGGCCCGCGCCGCAGATCATGGTGGGCCGTGGTCGGGTCTTTGGCCCCGACCACTCGAGCGGGATGGCGGCGTACTACTGCGCGGGGGTCCCTGGCGCGCGTGTAGCGGTGCACCACCGGCCCCATTCGCCCGCGCACTCCACGCCCACCATACGGGCCTCCAACGCGTTCCTGGAGCCGCGCCTGATGGTCCACAGCGGGAAGAGGGCGTCCCGTAGGTGCTTCGACAAACCCCCCGGCAGGTCCTGGTACGGGTGGGGGTCCTCGTGCGGTGGACATTCCAGGGTGCCGTTCACGATGCGGAGGCAGGCCACGAAGCCCCTGCCAGGGCGCGGGGGGGGGGGGGTTTGCCCTCGGTCGCGGTGAGCGATCGGTGCACCCAGGCCGCCGCGCTTAGGGGCTCGCGGAGGAGTTGCTCCAGCCAGTGATTGCGCAGCTCCCACACAAAGTCTCCCAGCCGGAGCATGTGGTGGAGGAAATTGTCCACGGAGGTCCCTCCTGGCGGGTCGTAGCAGGCTAATGCGCGAAGCTGTGCTTCTGCCGCCTCGGGCACCAGCCGAGAGCAGAAGACTTCCGTCCATGCGGGACCCGCGGAGCGCCATGAGGCCACCCATATAGCTTTGTCCCCGGGTGGGAGGCGGCGTGCCTCCCGCCTCCCGCCTTGCACCACCTGGCGGTAGTGGAGCCAGAGGAGCCGCGAGTGGGTGCATCCCACGTGCATGTGTACCGGGGTCTCCTCCAGGCTGCCGCAGAGGAGGCATGGCTGCGGGAGGACGGCGACGCAGGAGAGCCGCTCCTTCGGGATGCGGAGCCTGTGCTGCACCAGCATGTGGCCGTCTCTGGCCCGCAGCGCTCGCTGGTTGGTGTCCGCCGCGGTAAGGTCCCGGGCGTGGACGTAGGCCGTGGTGTGGGCCGTGCCCAGGGGTGTGTGTCCCCGGTGCGTCAGCGCATGGCTCAGCTGTGCCTGCTGCGTGACCGCGCTGAGCGTCCGCATTGTGGGGGGCCGCAGGTCGAGGTGGCCGTCATGACCGGCGATTATGAGCTGGGCGTGGCTGGGACCCGGGGGCGTGTTCTGCAGCACAGTGTCCTAGGACGCCGCCCAGTCCGCACTGTGCAGTAGGGCGTTGCTGTGGTGGGGATCGCTCGGGCAAAAGAAAACGGGTGCTCGGTGTGTTGCCGTCGCACGTACAGGCTGTCCTGAAGCCATCGCAGAGGCATCTGGTTGACCACCTTCGCCGCGCCCGCGGGGACTCTCGTTGCCCACTCGCGATCCGCGTGTCGCAGAAGGTGGAGGATGACTTCGGCGTCCACTGTATGGATCCACGGCCTGTTGATGCCGTACTGCAGAGGGGGGGGGGGGCGGCAACCCCCTCCCTGTCGGGCACCGTGCCCGAGATGGCCACTGCCCACGTGCGGGTGAGGTCGGCGGCGAGAGCGACACTGGTGGCGTGCCTGCAATGTCCACCCCCCGATGCGTCGGAGGAGGTGTGGCCGCAGGCCTCTGGGATCCAGTAGTACCCCTGGGGCTGAGCCACCCTGCGTTGAGGTCAGCGGAGTGCCATCGGACGTCGGGGAGGCCGAGGGTCAGTTGGTCCACGTTCAGCGCCCTGGTGTTGTCGGGGCAGATTGCCGGGTGGTCGCGGAGTCGGACCTCAACCCCGGCGATGGTGCTCGCCCAGGACCGGAGCGGCACTACGTGCTCCCGGAGCCACGCCGGCCCCCCGCGCTGGTGCACCACCAGGTGTCCTGTGCCTTCCGGCTGGTCCTCCAGTGTGTGTACTGCCATGTGTGGGTCGTGCGACATCTCCGTAGCCACCAGCAGGGCGGTGCCGCAGGGGAGTCCACGGTGCCTGGGCTGGCCCGCCCCGACCTGCACTATCAACCACCCGGCCCGAAGGTGCGCTTCTTCCGTCGCTCGGGCGCATTGGTGGTCCGTGGTCACCAACCACACTGGCGTCGGCGCGGGGGGCCGTGGGCATAGAGGCTCGGGCAACGCCACATCCCCGTTAGGCTCCTGGGGCTCGCCGTCTGCGAGTACGTCGCGGAGGGTCTACAGGAGGGCCGCTGGCGCGTGGTATGCCGCCCCTTGTGTGGGGCGGGACAGGCTGCCCTGACGGCGGTTTGTGTTGCCAGCCGCCGCCTACTTACACCGCCTTTGTTTCTTCACGTCATCTGTTTCGGCAAGGCAAGGGCTGTGGCGCCCTGGGTCTTCCAGCCAATAACTATGCGCCAGAACCATTTAAGCCTGGTTGGGTGTTCATACGCCACTTTCGTACCGATGGGAATCGTTTCCGAGGTCCAGCCTTCTTGGTGTATTGTCTGTCTGTTGGATTTGGCCGCTGCAGTGCAATTGCCCTGCCGGGCTCACGAGGTGAAAGAAGGCCATTTTTGGTACGGTTTTGGGGGGGGGGTCGATAAACGCAAGATCGGTCGGTCTGCACCCTGAAAAACGCATTTTGCAATGTCCTAACACTTGGTTGATGAGAGTTAGGCTCATGATTGAATTCAGAACCCCCCGATTTGGGGGGGAGGGGTACCTGAATTGCCCTGCTGGGGTCACGACGTGAAAAAACTCATTTTTGGCCCCGTTTGGCGGGGTGGACCAACAGAAGTTCTGTCCGCCTGGACCGTGAAAAACGCATTTGCAGATCCTCCAGCACCTGGTTGATGAAAATTACGCTTATAACTGAATTCAGCATCCCTGGAATAGGGGGGCTGGGCACCTGAAGTGCCCTAATGGGCTCACAAGGTGAAAAACCCCATTTTCGGCAGCGTTTTTGGGGGGGGGGGTAAACCGAAATTCCGTCGGTCGGGACCCCGAAAAACGCATTTTGGATGTTGAAACGCTTAGTTGATGACAATAAGCCTCACGAGTGATTTCAGCATCCCGAGAATAGGGCAGGTGGGTACCAGAAGCGCCCTGCTGGGCTCACAAGGTGGAAATACACATTTTTGGCACCGTTTTGGAAGGGGTTGAATAAATAGAAATTCTGTCGACCTGGACTCTAAAAAACGCATTTTGTGAAGTCCCAGCAACTGGGAGAACCTTGACCCATTTAGAATCTCATGAGACCTCCCCGAAATCCACTTATGCCACTTTCTTCGTGAAAAACTGCCAAAAAAAGCCCGAAAAGGCGGTATTTTGGAAATATCTCCCTAAAGGTTGATGGGATGACCTTCATTTGATCACAGGAGCAGGATATGATTGTGATTGGCAGATTGCGCTTCTTAAATCTGCTTAACTGCGCACAGAATTGGCACAAATCTCGCAAAATGAGCTAAAATGCTTGCGGCGGCCGGAAAATCGCGACCGCGGCGGTTTCAGCGGTAGTCCGGCAACTGAATTTTGGGATCTGGCGACATCGTAAAATCATATGTGAACTAGGTTCATAATTGACTTCAGTACCTCCAAAACCCATATTTGGCTCCGTTTGGAGGGGGGGGATTATGTCGGTCTAGACGCTGGAGAACGCATTTTGGGATGTTTGTGTGCTTTGTTGATGACAACTAGCCTCATAATTGAATTCAGCACCCCAAGGCTCACGAGCTGAAAAAACCGATATTCGGCACCGTTGTGGGGGGGTCGACAAACGGAAATTCTCTTTGGTACGGGGCGGGGCAAAGGCCGCATCAGATTCAGAGCCTCATGCTTCACGAACATACGTAGATAATTGGAAGGACGGTTGAAGGATACGTGAGAGACGTAGGTATGTTGTCGACTGACTGACTGATTAACCGGGTAGTGGCCGAGAGAGACTGGAACTTGTGCATGAATGTGAATGAGACAAAGGAGAAGGCCCAACAAGAGAGAACGACGAGCTGGCAAGGAAAAAGACCGAGACACGCACCAAAGCGGAAGCAGGGGAAAAGTGCATGCCAGGGAGAAGGGTAGAGGAAAGGGTAAAGAGCAACGAAGCCACGAAGGGAACAAGGGGTAGCCAGCAGCCGAGCAAGGGGTGTGCACAGGGAAGGGGGCAGGGCAGGCACACGGCGAGCACAACACCGCAACAAGACACCTCAGAGGGGAGCAGGAGAGGGGCAAGAGAAGAGCGGCACCGTACACCACGACACGCACGGCACAGACACCACACACACCGCACACACCCAACGAGCCCCAACAGGCCTCCCAGTGAGCGGGCAGTCAGGGGAGGGACAGCGCCTGACCTCAGACGCCCCTCACAATGGTGGAAGGCACCCTCCCCGGGGACGCCCTTCCGCCGCCCCCACAGCGAGCAACGCCGGCCCGCAAGGGCGCATGCTGTGGGGCCGGTGCTGGGTCCCCACGCCCGCACCGACCGCACCCAGGACACACGGGTCGCGGAACCCTGGCTGCCCGCTCCAGAGGACGGGCGGCCGGGGGAGGGACAGCACCTGACACCAGGCGCCCCTCACAACGGTGGCAGGCCACCCCCCCCGGGGACGGCCCCCCACAACCCCCGCGGCATGCAGCCCCCACAGGGCATGCAGGCCAAGGAGACAGTGTTGGGCTCCCACACCCACACACCCGCGCCCACAGCACTTGGGTGGCGGACCCCAACAGCCCGGCCAGTGGGCGGGCAGAAGGGGATGGGACAGCGCCTGACGTCAGACGCCCCTCACAACGGTGGAAGGCACCCCCCTCGGGGACGCCCTTCCGCCACCCCCACAGCGAGCCACGCCGGCCCGCAAGGGCGCACGCTGTGGGGCCGGTGCTGGGTCCCCACGCCCGCACCGACCGCACCCGGGACACACGGGACGCGGAATTCTGGCTGCCCGCTTTAGAGGACGGGGGGCCGGGGGAGGGAGAGCGCCTGACACCAGGCGCCCCTCACAGCGGTGGCAGGTCACCCCCCCTGGAGATGGCCCCTCGCCACCCCCGCGGCATGCAGCCCCCACAGGGCATGCAGGCCAAGGAGACAGTGTTGGGCTCCCACACCCACACACCCGCGCCCACAGCACGTGGGTGGCGGACCCCAACAGCCCGCCCCAGTGGGCGGGCAGTCGGGGGAGGGACAGGGCCTGGCCTCAGACGCCCCTCACAATGGTGGAAGGCACTCCCCCCGGGGACGCCCTCCCGCCACCCCCACAGCGAGCAAGGCCGGGCCGCAAGGGCGCACGCTGTGGGACCGGTGCTGGGTCCCCACGCCCACACCGACCGCACCCGGGACACACGGGTCGCGGAACCCTGGCTGCCTGCTCCGGAGGACGGGCGGCCGGGGGAGGGACAGCGCCTGACTCCAGGCGCCCCTCACAACGGTGGCAGGCCACCCCCCCTGGGGACGGCCCCCCAGCAGCCCCGCGGCACACAGCCCCCACAGGGCATGCGAGCCAGGGGGACAGCGTTGGGCCCCCATAGCCCAAACACCCGCGCCCGCAGCACGTGGGTGGCGGACCCCAACGGCCTGCCCAGCGGGCGGGTAGTCGGGGGAGGGACGGCGCCAGACCCCAGACCCCCCTCACAATGGTGGAAGGCACCCCCCCCTGGGGACGCCCTTCAACCACGCCCACAGCGAGCAACGCCGGCCCGCAAGGGCGCACGCTGTGGGGCCGGTGCTGGGTCCCCACGCCCGCACCGACCGCACCCGGGACACACGGGTCGCGGAACCCCGGCTACCCGCTCCAGAGGACGGCCGCCCGCGGGAGGGACAGCGCCTAACACAAGACGCCCCTCGCAATGATGGAAGGCACCCCCCCCGGGGACACCCTTCCGCCACCCCTACAACGAGCAACGCACCAACGCACCAACGCACCAGCCACGGGACATCCGCAACCCACCCCCTGCTCTTAGGCACAGCGACACAACAATGGCGGAACCCGCGGCCCCACGCAAAAGATGCCCCCGATCTCCGACGCTGGACGCAGCACACAAGGTCACCAGGACACTGGGACTCAGAGACGGCGAAGGAAACACCCCACAAGGGGACGCGGGCACAGACTCCGACCTGGAGGCAGTACCGGAGCCCTCCACGGGAGGCGCGCCCACGGAACCTGCGCCGCCAGCGGGCAGCGTGCCCACCCTCTGCCGCGCGTGGAAACGGGGCCACTGCACCGGCGAAGGCTGGTGCCCCAAACAGCACCCTCAGCCCCGCCCCAATGACAGAGCGCTGCCCGAGGTGAGACCCGCGGCCGCATGCGCCGCCCTACGCTACGGGGTGGCGCAGGGCTGGATCCTGGATGAGACCGCACGCGGCAGCATGAACATCCAGGAGGCCGTCGACCGAGTCACCCACGCGGACAGGCGGCAGTGGCCTTGCACACCCGGGGCCGCCACGGCGGACCCGAAGAGGGGATCATTGTGGAGCTCTCGGGAATGGTGCCGGTCCTGGCGGCAGACATGGTCTGAGGGGTGCTCCACGCAACCCGTGTGCGGCGGGCGTGCCCACAGTGGACCATCCAGGTGTACACCCCCCCAGGGGCGTGGCCCTTCTCCACGTGGGCGGTGCTCGCCGTCATGTGGCACCTGGCACCGGAGGAAATCGCCCGGGACCTCCACACCTGGCCGACCGACCAGGATTACCCCTGGCGCAGGCCCTGGGGCGTCCTCCCAGTGGCACTCGCGGCAGAGGGGCTCAGCCTCGCGGCAACCCTCCAACGGCACCCCGACAAGAAGGGACGCCACTTCCTGCAGACGGGCACGGTCCCGGCCGCCCCGTCAGACTCAGAGTGGCAATGGGACGCAGGGGAGGCGGAACCGCTGCCGGGCTCCTGGGTCCTCCCGTTGTGGTATTTGCCCATCGGCAACCTGGCCCACGCCACTCAAGCCGTCAAGGGTGCTTTCCCCCAGCCGCTCCTCCCCAGGCGTGGCCCTGCTACGCAGCCTGCAGGCGGGGGCCGCCTGGGTACGGTGGAAGGAAGGAGGCTGGCGCTCGAGCCCCTATTTCCCCCTGGTCGAGGGCCAGGCCCCGCTCCACGCCGAGGGCATGGGGACCGTGGAACTGGGGGTGATCGTGCCCGGCACGGCGTGCAGGTGGATCACAGCGGCCGCCCCACAGCCCATGCGATCGCCGCCGGCGTGCCACCGCCTCCTACGGATGGTCCCCTCTTTGGTCCCCCAACACGCCTTTACGAGGGACGTGTGGAAGGCCATACTGAGCCACACCAGGGAGTGGCTAATGAACCCAGGTGCACGATACCCGCCGGGGCCGGTGCTCGAAAAGCTCACGGCCCCAACACCCGGGGTCCGCCACGCCCTGCACAGGGCGTCGGCTCTCACGGAGCAGCTCAACGACGAGGTGCTGGACCTCGCGCTGGAGCCGCTGCGGGTGCTTTACCCGCAGACCCATATCCCACCCGCGGGCACGTCCAACCGCCTAGGCCGCCTGGGGTTGCAGCGCCGCGTCCACGCCGCGCACCCGGGAGGCGTGGTTGAACAGTGGCTAGCGCTCCGCAACCCGTCCGCCGCGGAAGGCCACTGGTACCTACACCAACTCCTCTTCCTACCACGGGCGGCCCCGGAACACCGCCGGCAAAACCCGTACCACACGCACCTGGAGCACCGAGGCGCGCAGGGCTTCCCGCCGCCAGTGCCGCCTGCCCTCTTGCCGGGGCAGGGCCCGGAGGCGCTGCAGCAGGGCCCCCCGCTCGACACCGCCACCACAGTGGAACAAAGGGGACGCGCCGGTGCGGATGGTGCCCAACGGAAGTCACGAACTGCGGAGCGGTGGCCTGGATGGCAGCGTGCAGGCACCTCGCCCGAGATACCACGGGGCTCCGGCAGTACAGACCAACAGACCGCACGGCGCAGGCGTCCGCGGTCGCGGCCGTCACCATGGGTCCCGTGGCGGCGTGGCCGTCGCAACTGCTCCCCCACAACGCACGCGCCGACGGCACCCCTCACGGCGGAGGATCTATACATCGTCGCGGCGGCGTTGCTAGCGGACGGCGGGGAGAGCTTCGTCCACAACCACGGCCCGGCGCAGATTGCGGGAAGCATACAAGGGCCGCAGCGCGATGCACCAGACCCGTGGCACGCCACACTCCGCGGGCGCACCCGTGTCTGGGATGCGGGCGATGGCACGCCCCCACCCGGGTCTCAGCAGGGGGAGGCACTGGTGCTGCAGACGGCGGGCTACGAGGCCATCCTGCACGGCCACGCCGGAGGGTACCGGTCGCACGTCCTGGCTGGAGGCCGCTGGACTGTCTGGCACAGCACCGCCAGGCAAGGGGCATTCCCGCCCCTGCCCCGCGTTGGCTGGCAGCAGGGGCCCACCCAGGCCTACTATATGTCGGCGGACCCCTGGCCGCTGGCAGTCCTGCTACACACCGTCAGCGCCCCCAACAAGAGGCAGGAACCGGGGTGGGTCAACCCCCCTGCACTGGTGTGGAGCCCCGACCAGGAGGAGCATCTACGTGCCGCGTGGCAGGGAGACGCCATCAGGGCCACGGACGTCCCGGACCTCCACGCGGGGCCAATCACGCACGCCCGCCCTGCGGCTACCCTGGCGGTGGCCCAACAGGGACAGCAGAACCCGCAGTGGGTGGTCTGCATGTTCAGCCCGGCGGACGCGCACATCGTCGTCTGCGACCCCGAGCGCCTGCCAGGGCCCGAAGCCGTGGTCCGCGTGGCAGACTGTACCCGCATGATTGTCAAGGCGCTACGGGAGGGCGAACACCACTTCCTCCTGCTCCAGGTCAGGTTGAAGGACAACGCCCGGGCGGCGAGGCCGGGGGTGTGGCCGGTAGCGGCGCACCCCGCCGACCTAGAGCTCCAGCTGGCGGTCCCGACCACAGTGTACCACTGGCTACAAGCCTTCCACGACCTGCGATGGAGGGGCAAACCGGACCGCCAAATCGGCTCCACACACTGGCAAACGTGGTTGCAAGCAGACATGCAGCGCGATGCCATTCGGAGTCTCGGGCCCGCGCCCGCGACACGAGCCCTCGATGCGGCAGCCCCGGGCCGCACACTGGCGCCACACACGGTTCCACTGGCCAACCTACCCTTGGAACCAGCGGCAGAGGGCGCCATCCGAAAGTCGGTGCCGCCCCCCCGGCGTGAGGGGCCACGGAGCCGACGAAATGCCCCCTGTGTGCAGACAAGTAGTACACAAGCGGGGCAATGCTGGAACACCTGGCGTGGCACGCGGTGCACGCTGCAGCCCCGGTGGACGACAAGGAGGCGGCCTCCAACATTTTCCAAGGGAGGGCACAGAGGTCCCCATGGCACGCCCCGTACGCCCAGCGCCCCCCGCCCCAGGCGGCCGACCACACAGACGGAGATGAGGAGGCACCCGGGGCGGCCCCGGGGACCGGCGGTGCGGGCCAACCAGGATCCATCCCCGCGGGGCTGGCCCACCTGGCCCACCTGGCTCCCCCGGCCCCCTGGGCCCCCCTGTGGGCCCCGCTGGGAACGGGCTCAGCGGATGCGGCGCACCCGGACACCCTGGCTGCGCCGGCGAACCCAGCGGCGATGCCGATGCGGGATAGCTGACTCCAGGAGGACACGGCGGGCGACGCCCCGTGGCCCCTCTCGTGGAACCTGCGCAACGGCCTCGTACCGCCAGACCGGTCCCTCCGCGACACGCTCCGGTGGCGCCGGGGGCCGGCGGCCTGTACCAACAAGGAGCACCTCATCACTGGCATGCTACCCCAGGAGGGGGGCGTTGCCATCATGCTCCAGGAAACAGGGATCGCCACCCGGGCGCAGGAGATGCATGTGGCCGCGGAGCTCCGGGGCAAGGGGTACACTGCCTTCTCCAGCAGCCGGCTGGCGGAGACGGGAGCCACTTCCACCTCGAGAAGGGGGGGCCTCCTCACCGCGGTCAGCAGCAAGTACGTGGCGGAGCACGAGGTGCTCAGTTTCACGGAAATCGTCCCCAGGAAGGCCGCGGCCCTGGAGATCCGCACAGACGAGGGAGGCCTCACCCTCATCAACGTCCACGGGCCGCAAGCAGGCTGCTCCCCGTGGGCGGGATGGGCGGCGTTCTGGGCCGACATACAAATGTATGCCACGGCACGCAGCCTCGGTGGGAGACACCCGGTGGTCATCGATGGCGACACCAACATCTACATGGATGCCACCACCAACCTGGCCACGGAGCACTTCCGAGCGGGCTGGGAGACCTGCGGTTTCCGGAGGGCCACAGCAGGCGGCGAGGAGGACATGACCCCCACGCTCCACCCGTCCCGGTACAGGGTGGACACCCTCGTGGTCAACGAGCCCCTCCTGCCGTGGTCCCTGCAGGAAAGCGTCTGGGCTCGCGGCATGGCACACCCCCGGGTGATCGGCTCCGACCACCTCCCGGTCCGCCTGGCCCTGCGGCGCCTGCTCAGCGCAGCGGGGCGCGCGGCGATGCCCACCCCCTACAGCCACACGGAGGGCCGCCTCCTCCCGTACGACGGCGAGGCCGCGCCCGTCCAACACTGCCTGTGGGCGGCGGTCACCGCCGCGCAGGGGGAACTCTCCCTGGCGCCCTGGCTGGGTCCCGCAGGGCAGCACGACTACGGGTCCATGCCCGCGGCCGCGGAGGACAAGGTGTTCGAACACCTCCACGCGACGAATGACGCCCTGGCGCGTGTGGTGGGACGCCGGCAGTCGTCCCCGGCGGGGACGGACCCGGCGGAGGTGGACCTCCCGGGACCTCCCGGGGGACCTACCAGGCGGACGCGGCACGGCATGGCATCCGGTCCGAGGCGGCGCTCCAGCTCACGGAGGAGCTGCGGGGTGTGTCGTCCGGGTTCCGCCCGACCACACAGGGCAGCTACAGGAGGAGCTGGAGAGGCAAGCAGCCGCCCTCGAGGAGGACATTCGCCAGCTCGGCGCACTCCTGGCGGCAGACCGCAAGCGCGCCATCAAGGACTTCTGGCGCCGCCACGCCCCCGACATCGCCCAGCGATGGAAAGCCGTGCGGGGAGCCATAGAGGTAGAGGCCCCGGGCCCGTCAGGCCTCTGGAACGTGCGGGTCCCCAACACCCAAACGCTCCTCACAGAGGCCCACGACATGATGTTCGCAGTTTGCGCCTTCTGGCGAGAACTGTATGACAAACTTCCGGTGGAGCTCCCAGGCTTCCAGGCAGTCCTCGGCCGCCATGTCCCACGGGTCCCTGAAGGGGCCTGGACACAGGTCCAGCAGTATTCCATGCAGGACCTGAAGTCCGCCTTGGACAAAGCTGATGGCAAGGCCCCAGATCCCAACCACGTGGAGGCCCCTTTCATCAAGGCCCTCCCAGCACCCGTCCAGTGGCTCCTGGTCCACTCCTACCGGGCCATCCTCCGCGGCGCCCCGCCGCCGATGCACTGGAGGGACGCGCACATCTGGCTCAGCCCCAAGGTACCGGGCTCTGCAAGACTGGACGACTACAGGCCCATAGCCCTGGGCCAGCTGAACATGAAGCTGCTCACGGGCCCCCTCACCCAGCGCATCACGGAAACGCTCACACGGCACGGAGTGGTCAGTGACAGGCAGCAAAGCCCCCTCCCTGGCTCCAACACAGGCCCCCCACTGTTCATGGCGCAGCGGCAGCTCCAGCGGGGAAGGCCCAACTACGTCTTCCGCTTCAACGCCCGCAAGGCCTTCGACACCGCCCCGCATGGCGCCCTCCACCTCATCCTGCGCCACCTCTCCGTGCCGCAGGACGTCATCGACCTCCTGCTCTTCCACCACACGTGCGCCAGGCTGCGCATCACCGCACACGGGTTTACGCAGCCCGTCTACATGCTGGCTGGCGTCCAGCAGGGTAACCCCGAGAGCCCCATGCTGTACGCGCTCCTTCTGGAGCCCCTGCTCAGGGCGCAGGAGCACCGCCTGTGCCCGCCGGGAGGGGCCGAGCACGGCCTCATCCAGGCCTACATCGACGACCTGCTGGTGGTGGCCGACACGCTGCAGCACTACGTCGCCGCGTACCTGGGGATGATGGGCATGGAGCTCAACACCCGCAAGTGCGCCATGGCCACCACGGAGGGGGTCCGGGGCCTGCAGCTGCGCCTCTGCCCCCACCTGGAAAACCCATGGCACTGGGTACCAGCGGCGGACTCCGTCCCCTACCTGGGACTCCAGCTGCAGCCGGACGGGGAGTTCTCCCTGCAGCGCAAGCACCGGCTACGCCTGGCGGCGGTGCACCACTGGTGCCTCAACACCCTCGCGCCACCGAAAGTGGTGCAGGACGTTATCCTGGCAATCTTCGGGGGGCTGACGCAGTACGTCGCCCCTTTCATCGCCAACGACTCCGACACTGCACGCCACCTGGACCACATCACGGTCCAGGTCGCGAAGGACAGGGCGCGGTTTGCCAGGATGACCGGACCCTGTGGCTCACACGGGTGCCCATGCGGTGCCAGCAGGCAGCGGTGGCCCTCATGGGTACACTCGTCCACCACCGCTCCACCTTCGTGCGCGCAGAGGTCACCAAGATGTTCTGGGAAATAGCCAGCGCACACGGAATATGTCCCGAGGTGCACTACCCCGTCCCGGAGTTCGCAACTCTAGCGGGGGGTGACTGGGTCCACCGCATACCTCGGGCCCTCGCCGCCCTGGGAGTGGGGCTGTACAACCCCATCGCGTGCCCCAGGGCGGCCCATGTCCAACTACAGTCCCCGCTGTGCAACATCGTCACCCTGCGCACCGCCAAGCTGCGACACCGCGACACGTGCCGCCTGACGGTGCCGCACACAAAGCCGTGGCTAGGCACCACGGGCCACACGACCCCTTCCCCGACAACGACGACCCGTGGCCGACGGCGGTGCGGGAATGCCTCAACCAATGCGCCGATGAACACCTCCACTATTGCCGCCGTGAGTAGGAGCCCACCAACCACCCTGGGTGGCGGGACGCCTTGGTCCACCTCTTCCACACCACCGGCACGCGGGACCCCCGCCTGAGACTTGTCCACCCCACGAGGGCTAAGCAGGACGCCCACACCGGCCCACAGGTGACCCCGGAGGGCCTGCATCTCCACGTCGGGGGCTACCGCCGCCAGGGCGGCCTATCCCCCCCGGCGCGGGGGGCGGCGTACCACCCGCCGGCAGCCCTCATGTACATCCTCCGCGACGTACTCGCGGAAAGCGAGCACCAAGAGCCTAACGCGGATGTGGCACGGCCCGAGCGCCTGCGCCCCCGGCCCCACGCGCCGACGCTGTTGTGGTTGGTGACCACGGACGACCAATCCATCCAAGCGGCGGGGCAAGCGCAGCCCCGGGCCGAGTGGGTAATACTGCAGGTGGGGGCAGGCCAGCCCAAACCCCGTGGGCTCCCCCGTGGCACCGCCCTGCTGGTAGCTACGGGGGTGCCGCACGACCCACACATGGCAGTGCACACGCTGGAGGACCAGCCAGAGGACACAGGACACCTGGTGGTGCACCAGCGCGGAGGGCCGGTGTTGCTCAAGGAACATGTGACGGCACTTCAGTCCTTGGCAAGCAGGATCGCCAGAGCGGAGATCCGGCTGCACGACCACCCGGCGATCAGCCCCGGCGACACCGGGGCGCTAAGCGTGCACCAACTGACCCCCAGCCACCCCGACGTCCGGTGGCACTCCGCCGACCTCAACGCAGGGTGGCTCAGCCCCACCGGATACTACTGGATCCCGGAAGCCTGGGGCCACACCTCCTCCGACGCGTCCGGGGGCTGACCCTGCAAACACGCCACCAGCGTCGCTCTCGCCGCCGACCTCACCCGCACGTGGGCGGTGGCCATCTCGGGCACGGTGCCCGAGAGGGAGGGGGTGGCCGCCTCCCTCCCCCTACAATACAGTGCCCACCGACGGTGGGTCCACACGGTGGACGCCAAAGTCATCCTCCACCTCCTGCGGCACGCAGATCGCGAGCGGACCACCGGGGTCCCCGCGGGCGCAGCGATGGTGGTCAACCAGATGCCTCTGCGGTGGCTCCAGGACGGCCTGTGCGCGCCAGGGCACCACGCCGGGCACCCTTTCTGGTACGTCCGAGCAACCTCGCACCACAGTGACGCCCTACTGCACAAGGCGGACAGGGCGGCGTCCCAGGACACCGTCCTGCAGAACACGCCCCCGGACCCTGGCCACGCCCAACTCATTGTCGCCGGCCGTGACGGCCAACTCGGTCTACGGCCCCCCACGATGCGGGCGCTCGGCGAGGTCGCGTAGCAGGCGCAGACAGACCATGCGCTGACGCACCAGGGACACAGGGCCCACGCCACAGCCTATGTCCACGCCCGGGACCTCACCCGGACGGCCACCAACCGCCGGGTGCTGCAAGCCCGAGACGGCCACACGCCGGTGCAGCGCAGGCTCCGCGCCCGTAAGGAGCGGCTCTCCGTCGTCGCTGTCGTCCCACAACCGTGCCTCCTATGCGACGGCCCGGAGGAGACCCCGGTGCACATGCACGTGGGGTGCGCCCACCCACGGCTCCTCTGGCCCCACCACCGCCAGGCAGTACACGAGGCGGCCCGCCACCTCCCACCCGGGGACAAAGCCCTGTGGGTGGCCTCGTGGCGCTCCGCAGGCGCCACATGGACAGAAGTCTTCTGCTCCGGACTGGTGCCCGAGGACGCGGAGGCGCAGCTCCGCGCCGTAGCACGCTACGACCCGCCGGGAGGGATCTCTGTGGACGATTCCCTCCACCACATGCTCCGGCTGGGGGACTTCGCATGGGAGCTTCGCAACCACCAGCTGGAGCAACTCCTCCGCGAGCCCCTAAGCGCAGCGGCCCGGGCACACCGATGGCTCACTGCGGCTGAGGGCGACCACCCTCCCCCTCCCCCGCGCCCTGACAAGGACTTCGTAGCCTCTCCCCGTGTCGTGAATGGCACTCTGGAGTGCCCGACCCAAGAGGGCCCCCACTAGTACCAGGACCTGCCAGGGGGGTTCTCGAAGCACCTACAACACGCCCTCTTCCCACCGTGGATCATCTGGCGCGGCTCCATGACCGCGTGGGAGGCGCGCATCGTGGGTGAGGAATGGGCGCGCGAGTGGAGCCGGTGGTGCGCCGCCACGCGCGCCCCGGAGACCCCTGCGCAACGATACGCCGCCATCCCGCGCGAGGGATTGGGGCCGGACACCCGGCTGAGACCCACCGTGATCCACGGGGCGGGACCTGACCACCCTTGGGACGCGGCGACGGGGGAATGGCTGCAAGTGGCCCCGGGGCCGCAAACAGGATGGACTGGGGACGTGTCCCCACTCGTCAGGACACCCGCAAACGTACTCCGGGCTACGGAGATACGCAAATGGGGACACGCCGCGGCCGCCGTCTGGTGGCACCCCCCAGAGGACGGGGCCGCCCAGCTCGCCGTGGTGCACATCAAAGCTGGGGGGCCGGTATACGACGACGCCCTGTCCCGGCTGAGCGACACCCAGGGGCCCTTGCTCCTCATGCTCCCCACCGACATTGCAGCCGCGCTGCGCCAGGAGCTGGACGCCTGCGAAGGGCTGCGAGTGGGATGGGAGGCAGTCGCAGATGGCACCCTGCTGGCCCTCCTCCACCGCGACGCCGAGAACAGGTGCCAATGGGATGCGCTGACGCCCCACCTCACCGGGCGCCACGTGTACATGGCAACCCCCCCCCCGGGGCACCCCCGCCCGGGGCGGGACGACCTCATCGCCGCCTTCCACGACCACGGGATTCTCCCCGACGACACGTGGCGGGAGGTCCAGCGGAAGACGCTTGGCAGGGACTACCGGCGCCGCATCCGCGCGCGCCTGCTGGAGATCCGGGACCCCCTCCGACAGAGGTGGGACGACCTCTGGCTCCGCCATCTCGACCCTTGGTCGCCGCCCTCCCACCTCCCACACACCTGCCGGCTCTGCGGGGAATGTGACACGGTGTCCTCCGCAGCGTCGACAGGCACCAACAGGTGCGCGCGGTGCGCCCAGGTGGCCGCGTGCCCCTGGTTGAACCTCCCGCAGGCCCGCGCAGGCGCACAGAGGAGGAGGCCCTGCACTGGCGCATCGAGGGGGCACAAGCCCCCTCGCACGAACGCGCGGGCCCCGCGGGCGCTGCCCTTCTGTGGATCCACGTGCACCTGCTGGACCCCACATCCGTTGCGCACCTGTCGCACGTGTTCGCGCCCTGACCCCCACCCGCCGCCGCCCTTTGCACAACCTGCAGTACCATGCCACGCCGACGGGGGGATGGGCCGGGACACGCCAGAGCCCGCCGCAACGCGCAGGAGGCGGCCGTCCGGGGCCTGGTGGCGGACGCGGTGGCGGAGGCGCACGAGCTGCACGCTGCCGCACGGCGTGACCTGACGGGCAGTGCGAGGGCTTTCCTCAACGAGACCGCCCTCCCGGCCGTCCGCGCCCTGAACGGAGCAGGGGCTTCTACGCTGCTCCTGGCGATGCACCGGATCGTTAACACTGTCCAGCCAGGGCTCATCAGCCCATAGGCGGCCCTCTACGGGCACTGGATGGAGTGGCATGAGTCCAACCGGTCGGGCCGGCCCCTGTCCATGGGAGATACCCTGAAGCTGACAGGAGCGGGGTCCGCCATGTCCCTCCGCAGCAGCGCCCCAGCCCTGCCGTACGACTTCAGGACGCGCTACCCCGGGGACGCGACCCCGTACCTGAACCATGCGCGGGCCACATACCCGAGGGGAGTTTCCGAGCTAGATGCGGCGCTCCACCTTCTACACCCACCGGACGGGGACCTGGAGGTGGGCGAGATGACGGTGTTTGTGGAAGGCTCGGACGAGGCGCCCGCCCGCCCCCGACCGACCAACCCGGTGTACGACGGCACCAGGCCTACCCCCCCGTACGCCATCGTATGCGAGGCGTTCCCCAGGGAGCCCACTTGGTGCCCCGCCCTCCCGCCAGCGACGCACGCGCCCCGCGGCTGGGCCAACCCAGACCTGTCCCCTCCCCTCTCCAGGACCAGGGGTGCCCACCACAGGGGGCAGGTCCTCTGGCAAGAGTGCCCTGGCACCCCCCTGCTCCTCCTCGTCGTCGCGACCCGCGGGGACCCGGAGCGGGTCCTGGGGATCACCCCCACCCACCTCTACGGGGCAGCACCCCCCCCTCCCGGCGCCCGCGGCGCGGGACGGAGTACACACCTTCCTGCGAACACAGGAGGTCACCGCCGTTACGGGGGTCCACCTAGTGCGGCTCCCCCCGACACCACCCGACGACCCCCGGGGGCCCAGGGCCCTGGGCCCCGCCCCAGACTCGGGGCTGTGGCCCGACGCGTGGGCCGCGTGGCTCCCCCGCCTCCCCTCCCAATGCCGATGGATGGCCGCCAGCCCCCGCCCGTGCGGGGCTGACGCCACAGCCGGTCCCCCACCCCCTCCCCCCCTCCCCCCAGCAGAGCACCGCACGGCACTGCCCACGGCACGGCACTGATGCACGAGGAGGTAGTGGGAAGGGCGCGCCTGCCACCACGCATGCCTACCAGGATAACAGTGATGGCAGACTCCGATAGCTCCCCCCAGCGGGACGACCGCCGCCACCGCCGGTCCCTCTCCTGCTCCCCTGTCTCCCCGGAGTGGACGGGGGAGACCCCAGCGAGGCGCGAGGAGCGGAGGCTGGTGGAGGCGGCGGTGCTGGTCGGGCCGCCGCCGCCGGCCCAGGAGCCTGAGCCAGCCAAGGTGACCGCCCCCGCCGCCCAAGCAGCAAGCCCTGCCGCCCCGCCCCGGAAGGGGGCCCCAGACGCGCAGGAAGCAGAAACCGCAGCCCCAGCGAGCCACGCCGCGGCCCTGACCGCGGCCCCGGCACGCCGCCGACATGGGGGTTGGCCCCGGCGCAGGAACCGGGCGCATCGCCAAGGGCTGCCGTAGCCGCAGAGGAGAGCGGGGAGGGCGCGCGAGGGGTTGCGACCGCGGCCCCGGCAAGCCGCGCCACCGCCTCGGCCGGCCACGCCGCGACCCCCAGCACGCCGCGGAAGCAGGGGAAGGACCCCGCCCGGGCCACGGGCGCCTCGCCGGCGGCCGCCGCCGCAGCAGCAGTGGGGAGGGAGAGCGCGAAGTACCGACCCCACGCCAACCCCATCCACACCCACACCAGTCCCCCAAAAACAGTTCCCCCCCAAGCCCTTCCCCCCGGGGCGGGCGCGGCACGTCCGCCCCCCGGCGCCCGAGCGCTCGCCGCCGGGCGTCACGCTGCTGCAGCTGCAAAGACAGCGGGACGCCCGGCGCGTGATCCAGGAAGGAGGGGACGGCGCGCAGGCAGAGCTGTGTGCCAGCCACGGGAGCACGGAGCGGGGGACAGGAGGCGACAGGGGAAGTGCCCAGGAGCCGCGCAAGGAGCAGGCCAGGGCACGCGCGGCAAGGAGCAAGGGCGCAGCAGCGGAGGGGGACAGAGCGCAGGCAGCGGACGGCGCAACTCAGGGCAGGGGGCCGGGAAGGGACCAGGGCACGGGAAGGGCGCGCAGGGGCGCGGGCAGGGCGCCCAGGTGCAGGGAGCGGGGCGAGGGACGGTGGGCGAGTGGGCGGGCCAGGGCGTGGGGGATAGGGGGCGGGACCCGCGGCACTGGCAGGGGGCCGGAAAGGGGCCCAAGGGCAAGGGCAAGGGCTCCGCGGGCCCGAAGGGACAGACGGGACGGGGAATAGGAGCCCTGGGGGGAGGGCGGGCAGAAGGGAGGGGGGCGGGGAGCGGGGCGCGCCCGCAGCCGGACGTGCAGCCGGTGAGGTGCATCCCTCCCGGCATCCAACAGATGCCGGCGCACCACACCCCCCACCACCACCACCACCACCACCACCTCTACAACATCGACCCTGACGCTGCCGAGCTCGTTCCCCCCAAACCCCCACGACCCCAGCACCAGCCAGCCCCCCCCGCGCCGAGAGCGGAGCCGGCGCGGATGGCCTCGGCGGGGGGGGGGCGGGGCGCGGCATTGGCGCCGCAGGCACAGGGGCAGCGGGGGGAGCCAGCGCGAGGGGCAGAGGGGGCCTGGCCCTGGGACCGGGACTGGGGCACGGTCCTGGACCCTCTGGGGGAGGAGGCCCTCCCCCTGGTTGGGGAGGTGTACGGGTGGTTGTGCTGGGCCAACCAGGGGACCACCAGGGGGTTGAGGAACCGGCCCTTTGATGCCGGGCTCCTCCGGATGGACGGAGGAAACCAAGAGGTACTCCCGAGGGGGTGGGCAGCCCCAGAGGACCATGACAGGGTCCTCAGGTCAGTGATCCGGGCGGCATGGCCCGACAGGGAGCCGAAGTGGCCGGCCTTCCTGGAAGGGGGAGCGTTGCTCTGCATCACGGATGCGGACGCCAACAACTGCCTCCCCTTGGCCTTGTGCAGCGCCCTTGCCCACTGGCGCTACTGCCGGCGCAACCCGCCGCCGCCACAGCCCCAGCCCCAGCCCCCACACAAATGGCGCCGCAGGTGATGGCCCAGACAGCGGACGCGAGAAAGTGGGGGGGGGAGCTGGGCCCCCCCACCCACACACCCCCCACGGTACGGCGTGACGAAGGGGCGCGTGCCACCTCCCGCGGGATTGGGGGCGGAGACAACAAGCGCGGAAGTGAACCTGCTGCCCCGCAGCCCGCTAACCGCTGACCGCTAACCTCCACGGCCGCCCCCGGCCGGCCAGCGCCGCGCGACGACAGCAGAGGGGACGAGGGGCCCCAGCGAAGGCCTGCACGAGGGTCCAGCTCTAGGTAGAGGGGGGCGGGGGGAAGGTGCGACCCCCCAGCCGATGGCTGGCCCCCGGGGCCGGGACCGCCATGCCGCCCCCCCCCCGGCCGTCAGGAGGCGGCGCCAGGAGACCAGAGGCCCCCCCCCACTCCCCCCCCCCCCTCCCACTCAGGCCCAAGAGCGGACGGATGCAGACCGAAGTAACGGCAGCCCCGCACCCCCCCCGAAGAGGCCGCTGCAGCCGGGGTGCGGGGCACCACGGCCGAGGCAGGCGCCCGCACACCCTGTCTGCTGCCGGCCAACGGCGGACTGGCGGCGCCCAGGACGGCGCAAACGGAGCGGCCCTATCAGAGGCCGGCCCGGGGAAGACGGGGGCGCGAGCCAGGGCGGGGGGGCTCCCCCCCCCTCGCCCCCCCCCCCCCGCCGCACTGGCCCGTCGGCGGCCGACCGGACCGCGCCCGACGCCCGCGGCCGCCCAGCAACCCCCACCGCACGAGTATACCCCGGAGGGGCACGCCGCGACTCGGGGGGGAGGGATGCGGCTGGACCTGCACACCGCGCGCCTCAGCGCCCCCAGCCGCCTGCTCCCGCAGGGTCGCGGCGGCAGGGCGAGCCCACACCAGCGTGCCGGAGCAAGGCGCGCACCAAGCTAGTACCCCACTAGTACCAGGACCTGCCAGGGGGGTTCTCGAAGCACCTACAAGACGCCCTCTTCCCACCGTGGATCATCGGGCGCGGCTCCATGACCGCGTGGGAGGCGCCCATTGTGGGTGAGGAATGGGCGCGCAGGTGGAGCCGGTGGTGCGCCGCCACGCGCGCCCCGGAAACCCCTGCGCAACGATACCCCACCATCCCGCGCGAGGGATGGGGGCCGGACACCCGGCTGAGACCCACCGTGATCCGCGGGGCGGGACGTGACCACCCGTGGGACACGGCGACGGGGGAATGGCTGCAAGCGGCCCCGGGGCCGCAAACAGGATGGACTGGGGACCTGTCCTCACTCGTCAGGACACCCGCCAACGTACTCCGGGCTACGGAGATACGCAAATGGGGACACCCCGCGGCCGCCGTCTGGTGGCACCCCCCAGAGGACGGGGCCGCCCAGCTCGCCGTGGTGCACTTCAAAGCTGGGGGGCCGGTATACGACGACGCCCTGTCCCGGCTGAGCGACACCCAGGGGCCCTTGCTCCTCATGCTCCCCACCGACATTGCAGCCGCGCTGCGCCAGGACCTGGACGCCTGCGAAGGGCTGCGAGTGGGATGGGAGGCAGTCGCAGATGGCACCCTGCTGGCCCTCCTCCACCGAGACGCCGAGAACAGGTGCCAATGGGATGCGCTGACGCCCCACCTCACCGGGCGCCACATGTACATGGCAACCCCCCCCCAGGGGCACCCCCGCCCGGGGTGGGACGACCTCATCGCCGCCTTCCACGACCACGGGATTCTCCCCGACGACACGTGGCGGGAGGTCCAGCGGAAGACCCTCGGCAGGGACTACCGGCGCCGCATCCGCGCCCGCCTGCTGGAGATCCGGGACCCCCTCCGACAGAGTCGGGACGACCTCTGGCTCCGCCATCTCGACCCTTGGTCGCCGCCCTCCCACCTCCCACACACCTGCCGGCTCTGCGGGGAATGTGACACGGTGTCCTTCGCAGCGTCGACAGGCGCCAACAGGTGCGCGAGGTGCGCCCAGGTGGCCGCGTGCCCCTGGCCCGAACCTCCCGCAGGCCCGCGCAGGCGCACAGAGGAGGAGGCCCTGCACTGGCGCATCGAGGGGGCACAAGCCCCCTCGCACGAACGCGCGGGCCCCGCTGGCGCTGCCCTTCTGTGGATCCACGTGCACCTGCTGGACCCCACATCCGTTGCGCACCTGCCGCCGCCCTTTGCAGAACCTGCAGTACCATGCCACGCCGACGGGGGGATGGGCCGGGACACGCCAGAGCCCGCCGCAACGCGCAGGAGGCGGCTGTCCGGGGCCTGGTGGCGGACGCGGTGGAGGGGGCCCACGAGCTGCACGCTGCCGCACGGCGTGACCTGACGGGCAGTGCGAGGGCTTTCCTCAACGAGACCGCCCTCCCGGCCGTCCGCGCCCTGAACGGAGCAGGGGCTTCTACGCTGCTCCTGGCGATGCCCTACCGCCCTACCGCCACCCCCACAATTCCAAGCCAAGTAGGGGGGAACCGGGACTGGACCGCCCCCCCCCCAAGCACGCCAGACGGAGCAAGGGACCAGGGCAGGACACGCGGAGGGGGACGGACCACGTGGAACGGCCCTATCAGCGCCGGGTGCCGGGACCACGCGACGTGCGCACGCCACACCACCCAGGAGGGGGGGGAGCGGACGCCGCGGGAGCGCGAGCGCACACACACGTACAGGGCATGCGGGGACTACCAGAAGGGCAACAGGACCGAGCGCGCGGAACGCACAGACCGCGTGGAATGGCATACCAGCGAGCGAGGGTAAGGGACACCCGGACGGGACGGCCCGCCACACGCAGCGCGGAACACGCGGGGCGGGAAGGGGGAAACGAGAGAGACACAACACCAGGTACCGGCCCGAACCCCCCGAACCGGCCGCGAGCGCCGCGTACACACAGACGGGGCACTGCACCCGCCAAGGCAGTAGTGGTGCACACTAGCATGCCCCCACCCCTAGGCTAGGCAGCCTCCGCGCCAGCCCAAGGGGGTCCCACTGCCGACAAGCCAGTAGCACGGGCCGCCTGGCGCTGGCGCCCCGGGCGACCACGCATTAGGGGGGCGACGCAGTGGGTAAGCGCCTGCAGCCACAGCTGCGAATTGATCACTGACCGGGGACTGGCGAAACGGGGAAGCCGGGGAAGGACGGGGCTCCGAGCCCTGTGAACCCGGGGGACTCCGCCACCAGGCAGGAGGTGCGTCTTGGAGGGCCCCCCACTAGGACCCGGTGGGGAGGATATAACCTGGCCCGACCAGGTGGCCCCCCGGGGCCGAAAGGCATCTAGTACCCGCAAAATCAAACCTCAAACCTCAAACCGCATGAATGTGAATAAATGGTGAGGAAGTGACAAACCGAGATATCCTACCAAATTGTTTTTCAACCCTTGTGGATGACGAAATTAGAGTTTGACTGCGTGGGCTTTGAGTTGATTCCCGCTGAAAGTGGCGGAGGACTCCAGGCTGTCGGTGGGGATGGCGGGGATTGGGTGGAGGTTGTGGCGCCGTCGGTTCGAAGCTGTGTGGAGCTGCACAGAGCGTAGTGCTGCGATGCCTGCGAAGTCAATGGCGAGGAGTACGGTGAAGTTGTGAGTTCGTTGGCCAGGGTGGTGAAGGCGAGCGGTATCGCCTGGAAGGGCGACAATCGGCGACAGCGGCTGCGTGGCTTGGAGCGCTGTGAGTTGAACGTCCTGGTACCCGCTGAAAGGTGGCGGAGAACTCGAGGTGGTTCCTCGGAACGCCTTGGATGGAGTGGACGATGTAGCCCCCTTTGGTTGAAGCTGCGCCGAGTGTTGTAGTGCTGCGCGACGTGAGCTGTGAGAGATGCTGCCGAGGAGGGTAAGACGCGGAACGTCAGGGTCCAGGGAATGATGCTGATGGGCCTGAGACATAAAGCGGCTAATAGCCAGGCTGACGCCTCCGCCCGTCTTTCGAGCGGGCTTACGTGGGAGTGCGGCTTGGCAGAGGAGGCTAAACGCCAGGCTGTCGCCTCCGCATGTCACTTCAGGCGGTCCACAGTGGGCGGCTTAGTAGCCAGAGCGTCTCGGCTGGCCGTCTCTTCTAGTGAAGCGGGTTCCTAGAAGTCCAATTCATGAATCACTGGTTTCTCGGTTTTGGCTCGACCATACTGCTGCCAATACTTAAACGCTTTTGCTTCTTGGTTTTTGCTTGACCTTGGTGCTGCCCATACTTTACTTCTTTTGCATTCTGCTTGTGTAATATGACACAGAGTAAAGATCGCTAGTGCGATCGCGTGTGTTGCGCATGCGTAGCATAGGCCAGATCAGAATAAAGTAGGCATATCAGAAGGCATAAACTAGGTATGTATGTTACACTCAAAATGTTTGTACAGATTGACGGGATGATATTAAGTTTCGGTTATTGTTCTTGAGTGCTTCCTAGACGTTAGAAGGAGATACCAGAACCAAGGGCAAGACCATCACAATCCTGTCAATCGAAAAAGAGGTCTTGCTTATGCTCAGGGCGGACACAGTGGCGACAGCGCATTTGAGGTTTCATTTGGGCCTTCTGAGCACAATTATGACTGCGGGTGTGTTATTGTCTTACAAATTTGTGTTCTGCAGCGCAGTAGCTTTCAAATGAGCCCCATAATGTCCAATTCTTGACTGGCGTGGGTCAAGGGCTGTTAAGGGATCGGCACGCTTTCTGTTCACCACCACTTCAAACAGTTCGGTAAAGTGCAGCAACAATCATACCAATGACAGAAAGTGGGGTATTTCAAAACAAAAGGAACAACGAAATAAAAAGACGAGTAAAACACGACGAAAGTTTTTTCTGAATAGCTGAAAATAAAGCTAATTAGCATAAGAAACGCTTAGGCCAAAAAGCGCGCTGCGAAACGCGTAAAAACGCGACAAAAAGTTTTTCGACGTGAAATAGGTGAATAGTTAACGCTGTAAGCACCGTAACGCTCGTGGGACCCCAACGCCGTCCTTGCCGTCGTCTAACTCGCTGTAGGCCCAAAGAAAAACGCGTCGCGAGCAGCGCGTAAAACTCGAAAATTTTTCATAACTCGCCACGACCCCTCACGTCGCGCCCTGCCGCCTTTCTTCTCTTATTCTTCATGCACCTCCCTCCCCACCCTCGTGCCCATCACTCCCCTTGCCCTGCAGCTCAGGCGACGGCCCTGGGGGAACGCGGTTAACCCTTGGCAATGGACACCAACACGCTCTACGACGCCACGCACAAGAACAAGGCCGAGAACATCAAGATCGACGGGTAGCACGTAAGGCACAGCAGCGAACATGGTCTTGCTGCACGCGAGTGTGTGGGGTCGTGTATAATCTTATTAGATTTTCAAAAAAAAAAAAAAAAAGAGTTTTCAAAGGCACGGAAAAACAGCAGGGGTTTTTAGCAAAAGAATAAGAGGACAAAAGGAAAAACAAACACCAGCAGCGCAGACAACCGCACAGCACAGCCAACCAGCACAGCACCGCAGGGCAGCACGGCACCGCAGGACACGGCACAGGGCGCAGGACACCACAGGACAACGCACAGCACAGCAAGACACCACGACACACCAGAGCAGCACCACCACACCGCAGAACGCCCAGGGAGACACCACAACGCACAGGGACACGCCACAGCACGAGGCACCAACAACAGCGCAGACGACACTGGCGCCGCACGACGGGCCGCAGGAGGGCAAAGCAAACACAAACAGCACCGCAAAACGACAGCAGAGCACGACAGCACAGCACCACACGACAGCACAGCGCCACAGCACACGACACAGGGAAGCAGGGCCCCACAGCCAGCACAACAAGGCACCGCAGCGCACAGAGCGCAGAAGACGGAGAACGCACAGCACGAGGAAAAGAGCACCACAGCACGCAGACACCACCACCGGGCAAAAAACAGCACAGCCAACCAACAGCACAACACAGCACAGCACGACAGCCCACAGGAGGGCAAAGCAAGCCCCAACAGCACCGCAACACGACAGCGGAGCACAACAGCGCAGCACCACGCGACAGCACAGCACCACAGAACACGACACAGGAAAGCAGGGCACCACAGCAAACGACACCAACCACAGGGAAACAGACCACGCGGCCAGACAGGGACACCGACACCGAAACACGCCACCAGCAAACAACCACGGGCCACCAGGCCCAGCACCGCACCACGGCACACCACAGCACCGGGCGCCAGCGACAGCAGGCACCACACGAACAGCACAACGCGAGTGCACCAGCACGGCGAAGCACAGCACCGCACAGAGCGGAGAGGACAGAGAACCCACAGCACAGCACCCCGGGACACACACAGCACAAAGCAAGGCGGCGAACCACAGCACGCACCACCGCGCCAGGACAAAACACACACAGCACACGGGAACACCGCAAAACACAGCGCCCCAGAGCACAGGGCCCCAGGGCAACGGGCAGCGCCAGGGGGCACGGCGCAACAAGCAGCGGCACCCAACGAGCACAGCACAGCACAGGACAGCACAACACCGGAGGACACAACGCGCGGCAGCGCTGCGCAGCACCGCACCCAGGGACGCACAGCACAACACAGCACACGGCAGACAGCACCGAGCGGCAGCGACGAAAACCGCGAGACAAAAAGGGGGGGGGGGGGGCAGCAACCACCAGGGATCAACCACCAGCCAGGCTGAAAGCACAAAACAGGGACAAGCGCACGGAGAGCCAAGAGGCGGAAGGCTAACAAAGCAAACAACGCACAGCGCCGAGGCCCAGGGCACCAGGGGCCGGAAACCAGAGAAAGCCGGAGACAACGGGGGCGCACAGTGGAAGAAGGGGAAGGAAAAAAAAAGAAAAAAAATAAAAAAAAACAACACCAAGGCACCAAGCAGGAGCGACGAAAACGCGAGACACAAAAAGGGAGGGGGGGGGGGAGAAACCAACGTCCCAGCGGGGGACACAAACGAGGCGCGAGCGCACGAAGAGCCGGGCAGCGGGAGGCCGAGAAAAACAACCAAAGCACAGAGCCAAGGCAACGAGGAACGGCAAGGGCAGCGAGAGAGAATGGGGCAACCCCAGCCCGGAGGGGGCCAAGCAAAGCAGAAAGACAAAGCGGCCATAGGAAAAGGTGAGGCGCACCACAACGCGCCCGGGAGGCCAGCCCGCCCGACCCGGCCACAAAGAGCACGCACACGCACGCCAGCCGCCGTCCGGATGGACGAGTGCACGCCCGGAGGGTACCCAGCCCCTGCCGGCTACGAACAGCCGCCGTCCGGATGGACGTGTGTGCGCCCGGAGGGTACCCAGCCCCTGCCGGCTACGATAGCCGCCGTCCGGATGGACCAGTGAGCGCCCCGCAGCGACGCCCCGCACAGCAACACAACACACCGAGCGGGCACACCGGTGAACAGGAGCCAGGAGGCCCAGGACGCCGCACACGCCAAACAAAAAAAAAAAAAAAAAACACCGAGCGGGCGCATCGGTGAACAGAAGCCGGGAGGCCCAGGACGCCGCACACGCAACACAACACACCGAGCAGGCACACCAGTGAACAGGAGCCAGGAGGCCCAGGACACCGCACACGCAACACAACACACCGAGCGGGCAGACCGGTGAACAGGCGCCAGGAGGCCCAGGACGCCGCACACGCCAAAACAAAAAAAAAAAAAAAACACGGAGCGGGCGCACCGGTGAACAGGAGCCGGGAGCCCCAGGACACCGTACACGCAACACAACACACTGAGCAGGCACACCGGTGAACAGGAGCCAGGAGGCCCAGGACACCGCACACCCACGCAACACAACACACCGAGCGGGCACACCGGTGAACAGGAGCAAGGAGGCCCAGGACGCCGCACACGCCAAAAAAAAAAAAAAAAAAAAAACACCGAGCGGGCGCAACGGTGAACGGGAGCCGGGAGGCCCAGGACACCGCACACGCAACACAACACACCGAGCAGGCACACCGGTGAACAGGAGCCGGGAGGCCCAGGACGCCGCACACGCAACACAACACACCGAGCAGGCGCACCGGTGAACAGGAGCCAGGAGGCCCAGGACGCCGCACACGCAACACAACACACCGAGCAGGCACACCGGTGAACAGGAGCCGGGAGGCCCAGGACACCGCACACGCAACACAACACACCGAGCGGGCACACCGGTGAACAGGAGCCAGGAGGTCCAGGACGCCGCACACGCCAAAACAAAAAAAAAAAAAAAAACACCGAGCGGGCGCACCGGTGAACAGGAGCCGGGAGGCCCAGGACACCGCACACGCAACACAACACACCGAGCAGGCACACCGGTGAACAGGAGCCGGGAGGCCCAGGACACCGCACACGCACGCAACACAACACAGGGAGAGGGTACACCGGTGAACAGGAGCCAGGAGGCCCAGGACGCCGCACACGCCAAAAAAAAAAAGAAAAAAAAAAAAACACCGAGCGGGCGCAACGGTGAACAGGAGCCGGGAGGCCCAGGACACCGCACACGCAACACAATACACCGAGCGGGCACACCGGTGAACAGGAGCCGGGAGGCCCAAGACGCCGCACACGCCAAAAAAAAAAAAAAAACGAAAAATAAAAAAAAAAACCCCGAGCGGGCGCACCGGTGAACAGGAGCCGGGAGGCCCAGGACACCGCACACGCAACACAACACACCGAGCAGGCACACCGGTGAACAGGAGCCGGGAGGCCTAGGACACCGCACACGCAACACAACACACCGAGCGGGCGCACCGGTGAACATGAGCCAGGAGGCCCAGGAAGCCGCACACGCAACACAACACACCGAGCAGGCACACCGGTGAACAGGAGCCGGGAGGCCCAGGACACCGCACACACAACACAACACACCGAGCGGGCACACCGGTGAACAGGAGCCAGGAGGCCCAGGACGCCGCACACGCAAAACAAAACAAAAAAAAAAAACACCGAGCGGGCGCACCGGTGAACAGGAGCCAGGAGGCCCAGGACGCCGCACACGCAACACCACACACCGAGCAGGCACACCGTTGAACAGGAGCCGGGAGGCCCAGGACGCCGCACACGCAACACAACACACCGAGCAGGCGCACCGGTGAACAGGAGCCGGGAGGCCCAGGACACTGCACACGCAACACAACAAACCGAGCAGGCACACCGGTGAACAGGAGCCGGGAGGCCCAGGACACCGCACACGCACGCAACACAACACACCGAGCGGGCACACGGGTGAACAGGAGCCAGGAGGCCCAGGACGCCGCACACGCCAAAAAAAAAAGAAAGAAAAAAAAAACACCGAGCGGGCGCAACGGTGAACAGGAGCCGGGAGGCCCAGGACACCGCACACGCAACACAACACACCGAGCGGGCACACCGGTGAACAGGAGCCAGGAGGCCCAAGACGCCGCACACGCCAAAAAAAAAAAAAACGAAAAAAAAAAAAACACCGAGCGGGCGCACCGGTGAACAGGAGCCGGGAGGCCCAGGACACCGCACACGCAACACAACACACCGAGCAGGCACACCGGTGAACAGGAGCCGGGAGGCCTAGGACACCGCACACGCAACACAACACACTGAGCGGGCGCACCGGTGAACATGAGCCAGGAGGCCCAGGAAGCCGCACACGCAACACAACACACCGAGCAGGCACACCGGTGAACAGGAGCCGGGAGGCCCAGGACACCGCACACGCAACACAACACACCGAGCGGGCACACCGGTGAACAGGAGCCAGGAGGCCCAGGACGCCGCACACGCAAAACAAAAAAAAAAGAAAAAACACCGAGCGGGCGCACCGGTGAACAGGAGCCAGGAGGCCCAGGACGCCGCACACGCAACACAACACACCGAGCAGGCACACCGGTGAACAGGAGCCGGGAGGCCCAGGACGCCGCACACGCAACACAACACACCGAGCAGGCGCACCGGTGAACAGGAGCCGGGAGGCCCAGGACACCGCACACGCAACACAACACACCGAGCAGGCACACCGGTGAACAGGAGCCGGGAGGCCCAGGACACCGCACACGCAACACAACACACCGAGCAGGCACACCGGTGAACAGGAGCCGGGAGGCCCAGGACACCGCACACGCAACACAACACACCGAGCGGGCGCACCGGTGAACAGGAGCTAGGAGGCCCAGGACGCCGCACACGCAACACAACACACCGAGCAGGCACACCGGTGAACAGGAGCCGGGAGGCCCAGGACACCGCACACGCAACACAACACACCGAGCGGGCACACCGGTGAACAGGAGCCAGGAGGCCCAGGACACCGCACACGCAACACAACACACCGAGCGGGCGCACCGGTGAACAGGAGCCAGGAGGCCCAGGACGCCGCACACGCAACACAACAGACCGAGCAGGCACACCGGTGAACAGGAGCCGGGAGGCCCAGGACACCGCACACGCAACACAACACACCGAGCGGGCACACCGGTGAACAGGAGCCAGGAGGCCCAGGACGCCGCGCACGCAACACAACACACCGAGCGGGCACACCGGTGAACAGGAGCCAGGAGGCCCAGGACGCCGCGCACGCAACACAACACACCGAGCGGGCACACCGGTGAACAGGAGCCGGGAGGCCCATGACACCGCACACACGTAGGGCGGCCGGGGGACAGGAAACAACCAACACCCCATGGGTCGGACACACTGGGGCAACCCAGCCGACCCACCGGGCCAGTGGCAGGAGCGGTACTCCAAGGCTGCTGGTCCGAGCCCGGCCAGGCTGCATCGGGGACCATGGCAAACGTCACCCAGAGCCATGGATGCAACCGGTGACAGGCGGGCCGGTACACAGTCCAGGAGGGGGTCGCCTGCCAAGCGGAGCGGCCCCGCAAATCAAGCCACAAGGGTGAGGCGGTCGTACCGTAGACAAGCGGGAGCAATACCCCTTGTGGTGAGAGATACTCCACACGGCTGGGCAGCCCCCAGAGCTGCCGCCCGAAGGAGGGGGCATGTGGCCCTACTCATGGACACATGTGGGGACACCCTCCCACCTGGGACACATGGACTGGGTGGCCGCGACAATGTCTTCCCAAGCACATGCGGGAGCGGCTCAAGAGGCACCTAACATAGGGCAGTGGAAGGGACAGGACGTCCCCTTGGTAAGACCTTCTTCCTGCACCGTCAAAGGAGGCATCCCGAGCTCCCGAAGATACCTACCTACCTACCCTTGCTTATGCTGTCGCAGCGATCGAAGAGGTATTTTGTTGCTGTGCGATGAGGGTCAGTAACAACAAGTGGGCAGAGAAGAGCAGCGTGCTGAACGCTGCCATCAACGAGTGGGAGGACAGCAGCGTCGTGAACGCTGCCAAGGAGATGTTCGTAAATCACAGCAGCGTCGTGACCGCTGCCAAAGGACGCGCTTGGAGATCAGCAGCGTCGTGGACGCTGCTGAAACCAGAGGTTGGCTGATCACAGCAGCGTCGTGGACGCTGCAAAGAACAGCGTGGGTGATCATGGCAGCGTGGTTACGCAGCCAACAGAGCTTTGGTCACCAACGTCAACAGGGGGGCATCTGACAGACCCTTGCCTTCGCAGCAGTATGGAGCACATTGTGAGTAGCGCGTTGGGTTATCAAGGCAGCGTGGTGGATGCTGCGAACAACCGCGCTGGAGCATCACAGCAGCGGGCTGGACGCTGCCGAGCACAGTGAGGATGGACAACGCAGTGTGGTGTACGCTGCCTGCCCTCAATGCAGCGTGGCGACCGCTACGAACAACGTGTGAGTCGTCAACGCAGCGTAGTGGACGCTGGCCCAAAGGCGTTGGCCGAGCAGCAGCGTGGTGGACGCTGCGAAGACCGCGTTGGGATATTAATGCAGCGTTGTGGATGCTGCTTGCAAACGCGCTGGCTAAGCGCAGCAGCGTGGTGGACACTGCCCACACTTTGTGAGGCAGCAAAGACTTGAGCGGGCGCAGAGACCTTTGAAGGAGTGGCGCCCAGGCCTTGCAAGCGCCGCCCTGAGGAGTAGGTAATTTTCAGCGTTGGACGCTTTTAGCTTTTGCTTCGTGTCATATTGTCTTTTTCGTCGCCTGCTTCGTTCGCTTACGCGTTAGTTGTTAAGGATTTATTCTTTGGTTTTGCCTTTGAGTGTGTGTGTGTCTCTGTGCTGGTGCAGCAGCGCAGCACCAGCCAATGCAGCGAGACGCGACATGAAGGGTGAGCACACGTGGACACGTCCTGTTTACAGGTGTGTTATGTGTTGCATGCCTGCTGTATTCGCTTCGTTATGTTTTTTTTTGTCTTGTCTTTTTTCCATGGTTCTGGCATTCCTGCTCCTGCTTTTGCAGGTGGAGCAGCCAGGTAACCAGGATGCAAATGAGTGAATGTGAAAATTGAGTATGTGCTGCGTGCTCAGTTTGTGTGTTTTTGAATGTGCAGTGTGTTTGTATGTGTGTATGTATACACAGGTTTCTCTTCCTTTTCCTCCCTTTTCTATTTTTTTCAGCTTTCCTCATTTTGGTGTTTTTCTGTCTTTTTGGGCATCTTTGAGTTGTTTGTTGGGTTGCAGTTGCGTACCTCCGCCCTTGGCGAACACGCACGACCCAGTTTGGGTGCTTCTGCTTCCTTTTTGCTTCTTTCATTTCCTGTTTGTGTTGTTAGTGGTCTCTACTTCTACTTCTTCCGTTTTTGGCCGGTGAGTGTCTGTTTTGTTGGTCCTGTGCTTAGCGAGCGCTTGTTGAGTTCAGACAGTAACCCCCACTGCAGGCAGGGATTGTCCTCCTGTCAAGGCGCCTTTAAAGCCCTTAGGTCTTGGGTGCCTTGTAAAGCCCTTCATTTTTCCGGACAGTCCCTGCCATGGGTTGGTAAGGCAGGACACCCCTCCCTGATTTGAAGGGCGATTCTTTTTCTTGGGGTGGCGCCTACTCAGGTCGGGCGGGTGATTCGCCACGGCCTCTGTTTGCCTGCGGGGGCGTAGGTGGACAGGAGTGTTACCGCTGCCTCGGGCAGCTTGACAGTTTTTTTTTTCTGTGTAGGCTCTCTGAATATCTTCTCCAAATGACCCGTGATTGGAGTGTATGTCTTTTAATTTCTCTTGTTCATTTTTTTCTGTGTTGCCCAGTCTTTTTACTTTCAGTCTTTTCAATTTCAGTCTTTCATTTATGTCCTTGTCCAGGTAAATTTTATCATGTGTGTTTTCAGTGTTTTCATTTTGTTTTGAGTCCGAGAGTGCAATTTTGCGTGCGCAATGTGTGTGAATGCGTTTGCGTAGGTTTGTTTAGTCCAGCTTGCTCAGTTTTTGTTATAGATTGCACAACTACAGTTACGCGTTTGACAACAGAAAATAACAATGAAAAGTTTGCATGCTACGTTTAGGTACATTTTTGTTTGCGTTTTCACACGTCATGTGGATTAGCATAGTTGTCGTTTGCGTGTTGTGTGTATTTTCTAACCTCTGTGTGTGCTCTGCAGGCTGTTCAGGAATCAGAGATGGGAATCAGGAGTTTCAGTATGGAGTTTTCATCAGGTATGACTGACGATCTGACACATCGTTTTTTTTATATGACATGTCTTTCTATTCTTTTGCTTTGCACAGGTGCAAAGAAGTTCAAGACAACGACCGACACAGAACGCGGGAGCAGAGCACTTCAGGTGTGTTTGTGCTGCTCTGCAGTGTTCGGTCGTTTGTGCGCGAGCAGTTGCTTTGCATCGCTTTTCTGCGCTTTCAGTCTTTACGTTTTTTTTTCTTCTCTCCTTGTTTCTTTGCCTTGCTTTCTCTGCAGAATACAGCGCCAATGAAGACAGAAAACAAGTGAAGACAGAACTCAGACGTCAGGTTAATCAGGTTAATGGGTTTTTGTTCCTAACCTCAGGTTTGAAAAACTTCTGAGAAGTTTTAAGAAGAGAAAAATTTTTATGTGGTGCTGTTACTGTCTGCAGGGTTGCAGGTGCAGGGATACAATTTTTCTTTGTACAATATTCTAACCTTTTCAGGCAGGCAGCAAATTGTTACAGATTTCTGATTCTGATTCTGACAGCCCCCCCCCCCCCCGCCTCCTCTGCACAAGGTCTAGTGCAGTGCGATGCCTGCTTAGCCATTGCTGCAGGCAGTTAGCTGTTTGTAGGCAGGTTAGTATTGTAGGGTTGCTGTGCAACTTAGGCCACCCACATTTCTACCCCAACACCCACTCTAACCAGCATGTAGGGCTGCAAGGCACTCTTGCACTGCAGCACACCACAGTAAAATTTTTTAGGGTGTGTGTTTGACAGTTTTTTTTGTTTGACACCCTGCTCTGGGCTGTCTACAGCAGCTCAGCCCCCCCCCCCCCCCACATCAGTGTAAAGATCGGAGTGTCTATTTTCCTTAATCAGCCATTTGCTGAGGTAAACTCCAGCAAATAGCTTGGGAAGGGAGTGTAATAGGACACAGAGTAAAGATCGCTAGTGCGATCGCGTGTGTCGCGCATGCGTAGCATAGGCCAGATCAGAATAAAGTAGGCATATCAGAAAGGATAAATTAGGTATGTATTTTACACTCAAAACCTTTGTACAGATTGACGGGATGATATTAAGTTTTGGTTATTGTTTTTGAGTGCTTCACAGACGTTGGAAGGAGAAACCAGAACCAAGGGCAAGACCATTACACTTGTTGCTCAGCCTTGCTGATCAAGCTTTTGGCCCCAGTTGTGATGTAAACATTTGATAATGAAACATCTCCAAAGCCGGCCTTCTTTTCCAAAATACAGAATCCTTCTTGACACTTTGTTTCTTCCTTTGTTATCGATCTTAGCACCAATCTGGCAATATCCATGAGCGTGCCAATGTACGTAGGTAGGTATCTTCGGGAGCTCGGGACTCCTCCTTTGACAATGCAGGAAGAAGGTCTTATGAAGAGGACATCCTGTCCCTCCCACTGCCCTAGCTCAGGTGCCTCTTAAGCCGCTCCCGCAGGTGCTTGGGAAGGCAGTGTCGCGGCCACCCGGTCGAGGTGTGTCAGGTGGGAGGGTGTCCCCACATGTGTCCATAGGTAGGGCCACATGCCCCCTCCTTCCGGCGGCAGCTCTGGGGGCTGCCCAGCCGTGTGGAGTATCTCTCCCGCTAGTCTACGGTACGATCCCCTCCCTGGCTTGAGTTGCGGGCCCTCTCTGCTTGCAAGGTGACCCCCTTTGGGACTGTGTACCGGCTCGCCTGTGAAAGGTTGCTTCCAATGGCTCCGTGTGACGTTTGCCATGGTCCCCGATGCAGCCTGGCCGGGCTCGGACCCTGCTGCTGGCCCGCTGGGTCCGCTGTGTCGACCCAGTGCGCCAGACCAATGGGGTGTTGGTTCTTTCCTGTCCCTCGGCCGCCCTACGTGTGCATGCGTGTGCGGTGTCCTGGGCCACTTGGCTCCTGTTCACCAGTATGCCCGCTCGGTGCGTCGCCTGTGTGTGCGGTGACCTGGGCCACTTGGCTCCTGTTCACCGGTGTGCCCACTCGGTGTGTTGTGGTGCGTGTGCGGTGTCCTGGGCCCCTTGGCTCTTGTTCACCGGTGCGCTCGCCCGGTGTGCTGTGCGGTGTCCTGGGCCACTTGGCTCCTGTTCACCGGTGTGATCGCTTGGTGTTTCCTGCCGTGGGTTGCGTGTGCGGGGCGTGATGCGGGGCGCTCACTCGTCCACCCAGACGGTGGCTATTTGTAGCCGGCAGGGGCTGGGTATCCTCCAGGCGCTCACGCGTCCATCCGGACGGCGGCTGTTCCGTAGCCGGCAGGGCACGCACACGTCTGTCGGGACGGGGGCTGGTGTTGCCTGGCACCTGTCCTCTTGGCGTGGTTCGTTGCGTGTTGTGCGCGCTCTCCGGGTTTTCGGCACCCGGCGGTCGTCGCTGTTTCGCACCTGTCCGTGTGCCTTGGTTCTGCCCGGCGGCGTGCTTCTCAGGCGTGCCTCGTGGCTCCGCGTGGTGCGCCGCGCCTCGTCCGGTCCGGTCGCTCTCTGTGCTCCGGTCGGCTTTCCTGAAGCCGTGGTGCCTTTTCCACCCCGGGGGCTTTCGCCCCCGGCTTTGCTCGGTGGCTGCGCGGGGCACGCGTAGACCGGCCAAGAACCGGGCTCATTGTGCCTGCCGCTGGCCCCCGTCGAGACAGGGTCGCTGGGCTCGCTCCGTGTCGTGCCCGTTCGGGGCCCCCGCGATCGGGTTGTCCCTAGCGGGTTCCTCCGGCGTCGGTCTTGGGCTGCGTGCAGTGGTTGGCGTGTGTGGACCCGGTCACTGACGCGTCCGGTTTTTGCCGTACATTCCGCCGTTCGTCGGGGGGCTCGGCCACTGCACGGGGGATGTTTCGTGTGGACGCCAACATCTCCCCTTGCGAGTCGGAGGACGCTACGCCCGGGTCCCGTGCGTGTGTGCGTGTGCTCGTCCGTCCTAGCCGGGTCGGGCGGGCCGGCCTCCCGGGCACGTTCTGGTGCGCCTGACATTTCCCTTTGGCCGTTATGTCTTTCTGCTTTGCTCGGCCCCCTCCGGGCTGGGGTTGCCCCTTTCTTGGTCCTTTGTTTGCCCTTTCCCCCCCGTTTGCGCTCTGTTTTTTCTTTTACTTTTTTCTCCGTTGCTGTTTTCCGCGCGCCCCCTTTGTGTCTTGCTTTATTTGGTTTCCGGCCCCGGGTGCCCCGGGCCTTGGCGCTGTGTGTTGTTTGTTCTGTTGGCCCCGCGCTTCTCCGCTCTCCGTGCGCTTTCGCCTCTTTTGTATTGCCCGCCTGGCCGTTGGCTGCTGCCTGGTGGCTGTCCCCCCCCCTTTTTTTGTGTGTCGCGGTTTTTGTTGCCGCCGCTCGGCGCCTTGTGTTTTTCTTTTGCTCTTCTCCTCTTGTCCGCGCCCCGTTGTCTTTGGCTTTCTCTGGTTTCCGGCCCCAGGTGCCCTGGGCCTTGGCGCTGTGCTCTGTGTTTTTTTTTTGCCTCCTGCTGCCCGGCTCTCCGTGCGCTCTCGCCTTTTTTGTGTCTCCCGCTTGGCCGTTGGCTGCTCCCTGATGGTTGCTGCCCCCCTCCCCCCCTCTCCTTTTGTGTCTCGCGGTTTTCGTCGCTGCCGCTCGTTGCCTGGTTTTTTTCTTTTCCTCTTCCTGTGTGCAGCCCCGTCGTCTTTGGCTTTCTCTGGTTTCCGGCCCCGGCCGCCCTGGGCCTTCGCGCTGTGTTTTGTTTGTTTTGTGGGCCTCCCGCTCCTCGGCTCTCCGTGCCCTCTCGCCTCGTTTATGTGCCTCGCATGGCCGTTGGCTGCTCCCTGGTGGTTGCTGCCCCCCCCCGTTTTGTGTCTCGCGGTTTTCGTCGCTGCCGCTCGGTGATCCGTTCTTTTTTTTTTCCTGCCTTGTGCGCCCCCGATGTCTCTGGCTTTCTCTGGTTTCCGGCCCCGGATGCCCTGGGCCTCGGCGCTGTGCGTTGTTTGCTTTGTTGGCCTCCCGCTTATGGGCTCTCCGTGCGCTCCCATCTCTCTCGTGCTTCCCGCCTGGCCGTTGGCTGCTCCCTTGTGGTTGCTGTCCCCCCCCCCCTTTTGTGTCACGCGGTTTTCGTCGCTGCCGCGGGGTGCTGTGTGCCGTGTGCTGTGCTGTGCTGTGTGTCCCTGGGTGTGGTGCTGCGCCGCGCTGCTGCACGTTGTGCGGCCCGGTGTTGTGCTTTTTTGTGCTGTGTTGTTTTGTTGCGCTCGTTTGGTGCCGCTGCTTGTTGTTCCGCGCCCTCTGGCGCTGCCCGTCACCCTGGGGCCCTGTGCTTTGCGGCGCTGTGTTTTGCGGTGTTCCCCCGCGCTGTGTGTGTTTTGTCGTGGCGTGGTGGTGCGCACTGTTGTTCGGTGCTCTGCTTTGAGCTCTGTTTGTCCTTGGGTGCTGTGCTGTGCGTTCCCTGTCATCCCCGCTCTGTGCGGTGCTGTGCTTTGCTGTGCCGGTGCGTTTGCGTTGTGCTGTTCGTGTGGTGCGTGCTGTTGCTGGCGCCTGGTGCTGTGGTGCGCTGCTGTGTGTTGTGCTGTTTCCTCTCGTGTGCTGTGGTGCCGTGCTGGGTCTGGTGGCCCGTGGTTGTCTGCTGGTGGCGTTTTTCGGTGTCGGTGTCTCTGTCTGGCCGCCTGGTCTGCTTCCCTGTGGTTCGTGTGGTTTGCTGTGGTGCTCTGCTTCCCTGTGTCGTGTTCTGTGGTGCTGTGCAGCCGCCTGGTGCTGTGCTGTTGTGCTCTGCTGTCTTTTTGCGGTGTTGTTGGTGCTTGCTCTGCCCTCCTGTGGCCTGTCGTGCTGTGCTGTGTTGTGCTGTTGGTTGGCTGTGCTGTTCTTTGCCCGCTGGTGGTGTCTGCGTGCTGTGGTGCTCTTTCCCTTGTGCTGTGTGTTCCCTGTCTTCTCCGCTCTGTGCGTTGCTGTGCCTTGCTGTGCTGGCTGTGGTGCTCTGCCTTCCTGTGTCAGGTGCTGTGGGGCTGTGCTGTCACGTGGTGCTGTGCTGTCGTGCTCTGCTGTCGTTTTGCGGTGCTGTTTGTGCTTGCTTTGGCCTCCTGTGGCCTGTCGTGCGGCGCCGTGCTGTGCTGTGTTGTGCTGTTGGTTGTCTGTGCCGTTTTTTGCCCGGTGGTGGCGTTTGTGTGCTGTGGTCCCCTTTCCCTCCCCGCTGGCACGCAAAAAAAAAAACAATTATCACCCTGCGATACCCCGCGTCCGTCTCTGTGTCGGTTGTTCACGTCGTTGAAGAATCTGGTCTCTTTGTTCTTCCCTGTCGTTCTGTCTGTCGTCGCTTGAGTTGATGGTGTCGTCCTTGCTTGAGTTTGTCTTGACTTGGTTCGCCTGCAGCGAGACGGAGGGCAAAAACGGCGAGGGTGGGGCGGAGAAGGGAGGGGGAGGTACATGGAGAAGAAAACAAAGCGAGAGGGCGCAAGTTCAGGGGCGTAGCATCTTAGAAAAGTTTTTTTCGGTTATTACGCGTTGCTCGGGGAGCAGTTTTCCTTACATATACGGCGTGTTAGCGGGCATGGGGCACGGCGTTCTACTTGTACGTTGGTTACGGTGCTTACGGCGTTGACTATTCACCTTCTTGAGGGGAAAAACCTTTTGGTCGCGTTTTTACGCATTTTGCAGCGCGCTTTTTTGCCTAGCCGTTCCTTATGCTAATTAGCTTTCTTTTCAGCTATTCAGAAAATTTTTTCATCGTGTTTTACTTATCTTTTTATTTCATTCTGGCACAGAAGGCCAGCGCGCGCGACAACGGAATTGGAAGGACGGTTAAAGGGTGCGTGAGGGACGTTGGTATGATGTCGACTGACTGACTGGTTGACCGGGTAGTGGCCGAGAGAGACTGGAAGTTGTGCATTAATGTGAATGAATAGTGAGGAAGTGACGAACCAAGATATCCTACCAAATTGTTCTTTACCCCTTGCAGATGACAAAGCTAGAGTTCGACTGCTTGGACTTTGAGTTCATTCCCGCAGAAAGTGGCGGAGGACTCCAGGCGGTCCGTGGGGATGGCGGGAATGGGGTGGAGGTTGTAGCGATGTCTGTTCGAAGCTGTGTGGAGCTGCGCAGAGCGTAGTGCTGCGATGCCTGCGAAGCCGATGGCGAGGAAGACGGTGAAGTTGTGGGTTGGTTGGTGAGGGTGGTGAAGGCGAGCGGTATCGCCTGGAAGGGCGATAATCGGCGACAGCGGCTGCGTGGCTTGGAGCGCTGTGAGTTGAACGTCCTGGTACCCGATGGAAGGTGGCAGAGAACTCGAGGTGGTTGGTGGGAACGCCTTGGATGGAGTGGACGATGTAGCCCCCTTTGGTTGAAGCTGCGCCGAGTGTTGTAGATCCTGCCGAGGAGAGTAAGACGCGGATTGTCAGGCGTCAGGGAATAATGCTGACGGGCTTGAGATAAAAAGCGGCTAATAGCCAGGCTGACGCCTCCGCCCATCTTTCGGGCGGGCTTGTGTGGGAGTGCGGTTTGGCAGAGGAGGCTAAACGCAAGGCTGTTGCCTGCGCATGTCACTTCAGGCGGTCCACAGTGGGCGGCTTAGTAGCCAGAGCGTCTCAGGTGGTCCTTTTGTCTAGTCAAGGGGGTTCCTAGAAGTCCAATTCATGAATCCTTGGTTTCTTGGGTTTGGCTCGACCATACTGCTGCCAATACTTAAACGCTTTTGCTTCTTGGTTTTTGCTTGACCCTGTTTGTTGCTCAGCCTTGCTCATCAAGCATTTAGCCCAACTTGTGATGTAAAGATTTGATAATGAAACATCTCCAAAGCCGGCCTTCTTTTCCAAAATACAAAATCCTTCTTGACACTTTGTTTCTTCCTTTGTTATCGATCTTAGCACCAACCTGGCAATATCCGTGAGGGTGCCAAGCTTATCTGTCGCACAAGTTGCACGAGGCCGCACAAGGTTGCATGAAACACAAGAAAGCCTATGGAGACTAAACGTTTCTCCAAACACGGTGCTTCCGTAGGCTCAAACCCCTTTGCTAGCGTCGCACGCAACTGTCAACGGCAGCTGCAGACCAGCTGCACTGATCCTTGATTGGATATACAGTGCCACTGTTCCTCAATGGCTTGGTCTCCATGATGCAGGGCACTCTCCACTGACGCCCCAGGAGAGAGTAGGCTGCTCCACAATGCTGTGGCTGCTGGACGCAGCGAGGGAGCAGGCTGCTGGCAGCGTTTGCGCCGCTTCTTGTTTCTGACGATGATTGTGAAGCGCCGTTGCTGGCGCTGTTGCACAAATGAATCCGCGCATCTTGTATGGGCCCCGACTGATACACTCACATGTCTTGAATGCAAAAGAAGAACAGCGCAAATAACATCGGCGTATCTGCGCCAATCAGCAACTTTCAAAGCGCCAAAAATACTATAATTATGATAAATATTGATCACAGCGACAAAAAAAGAAAGACGGCTCTCCTGCAGCACACATCAATTGCTGAGCTTTGTCTCAAAATCACGTGACCTTGCGGCACTGCGACATGCTCGCCCTCCATTTCAGCGGCCCGCTCTGGTCTTTTGAAAGCCATTATCAGAACAGAGGGCGTAGTCTAGCCCATCTGCTGCACACCTCTGTAAAGAGTGTTTTGTGTACGCTCTTTTGTCGGTGTGATCAGTATTTATTATCATTATATTATTGTTGGCGCTCTGAAGTTTGCGATTCGCGCAGATGCGCCGAAGTTTTTTGCGTTGTCCTTGTTTTGCATTCCAGGCATGTGAGTGTATCAGTCAGGGCCCATACAAGGCCCGCAGATTGATTTTGCGCAACAGAGCCAGGGACGTCATCGTCAGAAACAAGAAGCGACGCGAACGCTGCCGGCAGCGTGCTCCCTCGCTGTGGTGTGCCGCTACAGCATCGCGGGGAAGCGTACTCCCTTGCGGGGCGTCAGTGGAGAGTGCCCTGCATGGTGGAGACCACGGGCTCGCTGCGTGATCGCCACTAAGGAACAGTGGCGCTGTTTTTTGAATCAAGGATCATTTGGTTTGCAGCTGCCGTTGACGGCTGAGTGCACCGCCAGCAGAGAGGTTTGAGCCTACGGAAGCACTGTGTTCTCAGCTAGGTTTGGACCTCATCGGCTTTCTTGTTTTTTGTGCAACTTCCTGCGACTTCGTGTGACTTGTGCGACAGATAAGCTTGGCACGCTCACAGATATTGCCAAGTTGGTGCCAAGATGGATATCAAAGAACGAAACAAAGTGTCACGAAGGATTTTGTATTTCGGAAAAGACAGACGCCTTCGGTGATTTTTCATTATACACCTTTTACATCACAAGTGGGGCTAAACGCTTGAGCAGTAAGGCTGAGCCACAAGCAGGATGCAAAAGAAATGAAGTATGGGCAGCACCAACGTCAAGCAAAAACCAAGAAACAAAAGAGTTTAAGTATTGGCAGCAGCATGGTCGAGCAAAAACCAAGAAACAAAGGATTTGTGAATTGGACTTCTACGAACGCCCTTCAAAGTACATCTGGCAGGTCTGTCACAGGCAGAGCCACTTGTACGCCCTGACGGCATGAGTTGGTTGAAAGTAAGATCTGAGTGCTACGCAAGGAAGGACTACAAAGGATGAAGCTGCAGCTTTGAGGGAAGTATCGGTCGCTCCTCATCGTTGAAGTTTTGAGCTTTGTCTTTAAATCACGTGACCTTGCGGCACTGCGACGTGCTCGCACTCCACTGCAGCAGCACGCGCTGTTTTCTGAAAGCCATTATCAGAGCAGAGGGCGTAGTCCAGCCCACCTGCTACACTGGGCCCACGTGTGCGCAGATGAGGGCGCCACTGCTGTCTGCTGGTGCTATCCATGCTGACGTAGGGGTGGGCGCACTGACGGTCCCGCGCGGAAGATGGCTGTACGTAGCTCTTCGGGGCAACGGTTCCTGTAGCGAGAGGAGGGGGGGCGGGGAAGGGTGGAAGGGGTTGGAACTTCGTTGGCTTGGGAGGCGTAGGCCGCCGATAGGGGCCATAGCGAAGGGATTGCTGCGGCGTTAAGAGATGAACGTGTTGCTGATTGAGGCACGGCTGGGATGGCTGCACGTTTACGTCTTCATCCAGATGGACCATGGGGGACCCAGGCTGGCCTTTATAGGGGGCTTGTGCTTCTTTTCCAAAATACAAAATCCTTCTTGACACTTTGTTTCTTCCTTTGTTATCGATCTTAGCACCAACCTGGCAATATCCGTGAGCGTGCCAAGCTTATCTGTCGCACAAGTTGCACGAGGTCGCACAAAGTTTCATGAAACACAAGAAAGCCTATGGAGACTAAACGTTTCTGAAAACACGGTGCTTCCGTAGGCTCAAACCCCTTTGCTAGCGTCGCACGCAACTCCCAACGGCAGCTGCAGACCAGCTGCACTGATCCTTGATTGGATATACAGTGCCACTGTTCCTCAATGGCTTGGTCTCGATGATGCAGGGCACTCTTCACTGACGCCCCACGAGAGAGTAGGCTGCTCCACAATGCTGTGGCTGCTGGACGCAGCGAGGGAGCAGGCTGCTGGCAGCGTTTGCGCCGCTTCTTGTTTCTGACGATGATTGTGAAGCGCCGTTGCTGGCGCTGTTGCACAAATGAATCCGCGCATCTTGTATGGGCCCCGACTGATACACTCACATGTCTTGAATGCAAAAGAAGAACAGCGCAAATAACATCGGCGCATCTGCGCCAATCAGCAACATTCAAAGACAATACTATAATTATGATAAATATTGATCACAGCGACAGAAAAAGAAAGACGGCTCTCCTGCAGCACACATCAATTGCTGAGCTTTGTCTCAAAATCACGTGACCTTGCGGCACTGCGACATGCTCGCCCTCCATTTCAGCGGCCCGCTCTGGTCTCTGAAAGCCATTATCAGAACAGAGGGCGTAGTCTAGCCCATCTGCTGCACACCCCTGTGAAGAGTGTTTTGTGTACGCTCTCTTGTCAGTGTGATCAGTATTTATTATCATTATATTATTGTTGGCGCTCTGAAGTTTGAGATTCTCGCAGATGCGCCGAAGTTTTTTGCGTTGTCCTTGTTTTGCATTCCAGGCATGTGAGTGTATCAGTCAGGGCCCATACAAGGCCCGCAGATTGATTTTGCGCAACAGCGCCAGGGACGTCATCGTCAGAAACAAGAGGCGGCGCGAACGCTGCCAGCACCGTGCTCCCTCGCTGTGGCGTGCCGCTACAGCATCGTGGAGAAGCGTACTCCCTTGTGGGGCGTCAGTGGAGAGTGCCCTGCATGGTGGAGACCAAGGACTCGTTGCGTGATCGCCACTAAGGAATCAAGGATCATTTGGTTTGCAGCTGCCGTTGACAGCTGAGTGCACCGCCAGCAAAGAGGTTTGAGCCTACGGAAGCACTGTGTTTTCAGCTAGGTTTGGACCTCATCGGCTTTCTTGTGTTTTGTGCAACTTCCTGCGACTTTGTGTGACTTGTGCGACAGATAAGCTTGGCACGCTCACGGATATTGCCCAGTTGGTGCCAAGATGGATATCAAAGAACGAAACAAAGTGTCACGAAGGATTTTGTATTTCGGAAAAGACAGACGCCTTTGGTGTTTTTTGATTATACACTTTTTACATCACAAGTGGGGCTAAACGCTTGAGCAGTAGGGCTGAGCCACAAGCAGGATGCAAAAGAAATGAAGTATGGGCAGCACCAAGGTCAAGCAAAAACCAAGAAACAAAGGATTTGTGAATTGGACTTCTACGAACGCCCTTCAAAGTACATCTGGCAGGTCTGTCACAGGCAGAGCCACTTGTACGCCCTGACGGCATGAGTTGGTTGAAAGTAAGATCTGGGTGCTACGCAAGGAAGGACTACAAAGGATGAAAGAAAAGTTTATAGTCGTTTCAGCACTGTGTTTTGCTTCTCCTGCTGCTTGCTGTTGTTGTAGGGTGTCCTGCTGCTTGTTTTTGGAGATGAAAAGCTTTTGTTTGTTGAAATACAGTAAATCCAAGTCAATCCAGGATAGCCCAAGCCAGAAGTATGTAAGGAGAAGAGAAGCAGGATCAAAGCATGAAGGGCTGCAGTGTAAACAGTGAAAGATGATTGGATATTCACAGAAACTGCAACTCAGGTCACAAATGAATGCATATTCACAAAGATAGCTGAAATGTTTTGGAAAAGAGTTGGAAAACTGCCCCATGGTCACTCTCTCTCCATAGTGCCATCTCAGGAGATGTGCACTCTTTGTTTTCGGTCCCATATGTGCTGAGGTGGCAGGGCATGTGGCGATGAGGTCACTGCCATGTCACATGGGATCTTCCTACTTAGCTAGGCTGACCAGGAATTGAACCCAGGACCTCTCACAAAGAGGTGCCCAGCCCCCTAGGGTGCATACAACTAGGATAGCTAAGAATTCATGGAAAAACATAGATAAATTCAAAGGCTCTGCCTTGGATATGTCAGTTCTCAGTCAACTCAGGAGAAGATGATTTGCCTCACATTGAAAGGGGTCCACACCATATCCTGATTGGGTGTTTGGTTCCATAGGTCAAAATGTGTTATCACCAGTTTTGGTGGGACCAATACTAGGATAAAAATGCATGGATGCTCAGTGCATCTCTAATACAACTAGAGTATGCCTCAAAGCAATGGAAAAGCACTTTTTCTTACTCCCCCCTTGTGCTGTGGTGGCCACCTCTGTCGCATTTTGGGAAAAAGGGATTTTTTCTTGGCCTTTCCTTGGTTTCCACATCTACTTTAAAATACCTATAGTTCCCCTCACACAGAAAAATGGCCGCTCACCATGGCTGGCGCTCTTTTGCTGCTCTGTTTATAACATTTACTACAGAAGACTCAGCGCTCATGGCGCTGCCCGGGCTCCTGTGACTTGGTTGGGTTAGTTTGGGAGAATGCCAAAACATGTGCATGTGCATCCCTCCCTTCAAGACGCAGCGCGACACAAACCCAACGCAAGACACCTTATACACACTCGCATGGGTTCTCGTAAACCTGCTGGCGACCTGTGACCTGTTTTAGGGCGAAAAGAGTCGTGAAAGAAATTAATCTGCCCCTTGGTGGGGTCTTGGGCTCTGCTCAGTCTCTCCAGGCACCTGCGTTTCGGCCCGAACACAGCCTACTCAGCGAGGCTGCGCGTGGGTATCTGCAGAGGCAGGATTGGGAGAATTACGGACGAATCCACGCAAAAACGAAGCGACGACACCAAAAGCCGTCAAATGACGGCCTAGAGGTTTGAGGTTTGAGGTTTGATTTTGCGGGTACTAGACGCCTTTCGGCCCCGGGGGGCCACCTGGTCGGGCCAGGTGATATCCTCCCCACCGGGTCCTAGTGGGGGGCCCTCCAAGACGCACCTCCTGCCTGGTGGCGGAGTCCCCCGGGTTCACAGAGCTCGGAGCCCCGTCCTTCCCCGGCGTTCCCATTTCGCCACTCCCCGGTCAGTGCATCAATTCGCAGCCGTGGCTGCGGGCGCTTACCCACTGCGTCGCCCCCCTAATGCGTGGTCGCCCGGGGCGCCGGCACCGCCGGGCCCGTGCTACTGGCTTGTCGCCAGTGGGACCCCCTTGGGCTAGCGCGGAGGCTGCCTAGCCTAGGGGTTGGGGCGTGGCGCTGTGCGCCACTACTGCCTTGGCGGGCGCAGTGCCCCGTCTGTGTGTGCGCGGCGCTCGCGGCCGGTTCGGGGGGGTTCGGGCCGGCACCTGGCGTCGTGTCTCTTTCGTTTCCCCCTCTCCGCCCCGCGTGTTCCTCGCTGCGTGTGGCGGCCCATCCCGTCCGGGTGTCCCTTACCCTCGCTCGCTGGTACGCCATTCCATGCGGTCTGTGCGTTCCGCGCGCTCGGTCCGGTAGCCCGTTCCGGTAGTCCCCGCGTGTCCCTTTCTTGTATGTGCGCTCGCGCTCTCGCGGTGTCCGCTCCCCCCCCCGCTGGGTGGTGTGGCGCGCGCATCTCGCGTGGTCCCGGCACTGGGCGCTGGTAGGGCCGTTCCACGTGGTCCGTGCCCCTCCACGTGTCCTGCCCCGGTCCCATTGCTCCGTCTGGCGTGCTTGGGGGGGGGGCGGTCCGGTCCCGCTTCCCCCCTACTTGGCTTGGGGTTGTGGGGGCGGCGGCTGGGCGTCCCCGGGGGGGTGCCTTCGACCGTTGCGTGGGGCGTCTGGGGTCTTGCGCTCCTCCTCCCCCGACTGCCCATCCACTGGGTGGGCTGTCGGGGTCAGCGTCGTGGGCGCGGGCGTGCGGGCGTGCGGGCCCTGCTCTGTCCCTGTGGGGGCTGCGCGCCGCGGGGCGGGTCCATGGTGTTCTCATGCTGGGGGGCGGGCTGGGGGGGGGGGGGCGTGCGCCGTTTCCTCCGGCTGTGCGGCCGGGGCGGGGCCTGTAGGGCGGGGTGTCGCTCTGCCTCTTTCCGTCCCTCTGCCTTCCCTGGGCAGGCAACAAAGCGGGCGTCACTGGCGTTGTGCTGTCCATGGGGGGCGTGGCCCCCCATACCACTCCGGTTCGTGCTCACCAGGCTTCTCTGGGTTCGATCTGTGCGGCGTCCCGGTGCGCAGCCGTGGGCCTGCTTGTTCTTCGCGGCCCCCACGTGAGCCGGCGGCTGGGGCGGGGGGGCGGGTCATACTCCGGCTCCCCTCTCGGGCGGGGGGGGGGCATCCCCCCTGCCTCGGGGGGTGGGGGCCGGGGCCCCTGCGGCTGGCGGGCTGGTGGGGGGGCGGGGGGGGGGGGGTGTCGCGCCGCGGCCTCCCTGCTCTCGTTCCGGGCGGCGGCCTGCGGTACTCCTTTCTGGCCCTCCCCGTGTCGCCGGCGCGCTTCCTTCCGGCGCGCGCGTGCGGTCGGGGCTGAAGTGCCGCCCCGGGGTGGGGGGGGGGTGAGGGGCGGCCTGTGGGCCGCTCCCCCGGGGGCCCCAGCTGACCTGAACCCCCCCTCTGTCACCTCGGAGTGGGCTGTGGTTACGGGAGGGTCATGTGGGGCGCGGCCTCCTTCCTGTTCCGTTGTGCGCGTTGCTCCGGCACGCCGGTGTTGGTTCACCGGAGCAGGTCCAGCCGCCGTTGCCCTTACCGCGTCGCCGTTCCTCCTGAGGGGGGGGGCGCCCCCCCGGCCCTGGGGGGACAGAGGGCCCCGCCTGTGGCTCCCCAGCTGAGGTGGGTGCGGGGGGGGGGGGGGGGGGGCGCCCCCCCGCCCGCTCTCGGGCCTGTGTGGGAGGGGGGGGGGGAGTGGGGGGGGCCCTTTTGTCCCCTGGCGATGCCTCCTGTCGGCCGGGGGGGGGGGGCGGCATGGCAGTCCTGGTCCCGGGGGCCAGCCATCGGCCGGGGGGTCGCGCCCTTCCCCCGCCCCCCTCTAGCGAGAGCCGGAACCTCGCGCAGGCCCTCGCTGGGGCCCCTCATCCCCTGGCCGTTGTCGCGCGGCGCTGGCCTGCCGGGGGTGGCCGTGAGGGTTAGCAGTCAGTGGTTAGCGGGCTGCAGGGCAGCAGGTTCCCCCCCGCGCTCGTTGTCTCCGCACTCCCTCCCGCGGGAGGTGGCGCGCCCTCTTCCGTGGTGCCGTACCGTGGGGGGGGCGTGGGTCGGGGGGCCCAGCCCCCCCCCCCGACTCTCCCGTACCCGCCGTCTGGGCCTTCACCTGCGCCGCCGCTTGTGTGGGTGCTGGGGCTGCGGCGGCGGCGGGTTGTGCTGGCGGTAGCGCCAGTGGGCGAGGGCGCTGCGCAAAGCCCGGGGGAGCCAGTTGTTGGCGTCCGCATCTGTGATGCGGAGCACCGCTCCCCCTTCCAGGAGGGCCGGCCACGTCGGCTCCCTGTCGGGCCACGCCGCCCGGATCACTGACCTGGAGACCCTCTCGTGGTCTTTCGGGGCTGCCCACCCCCCCGGGGGTACCTCTCGGTTTCCTCCGTGCCTCCGGAGGAGCACGGCATCAAAGGGCCGGTTCCTCGACCTCCTGGAGGTCCCCTGGTTGGCCCAGCACAACCACCCGTACACCTCCCCCACCAGGGGGAGGGTCTCCTCTCCCAGAGGGTCCAGGACCGCGCCCCAGTCCCGGTCCCATGGCCGGCCCTCCTCCGCCCCCCGTGCCGGCCCCCCTCGCTGTCCCTGCGCCTGCGGCGCGGGTGCCGCGCCCCGTCCCCCCTCTGCCGAGGCCATCCGCGCCGGCTCCGCCCTCGGCGCGGGGGGGGCTTGATGGTGCTGGTGTCGTGGGGGTTGGGGGGGGACGAGCTCGCTGGCGTCAGGGTCGATGTTGTAGAGGTGGTGGTGGTGGTGGTGGTGGTGGTGGTGGGTGTGGTGTGCCGGCATCTGTTGGATGCCGGGGGGGATGCACCTCACCGACTGCACGTCCCGCTGCGGGGGCGCCCCGCCCTCTGCCCCCCTTCCTCCGTCCCGTCCTCCCCCCTGGGCTCCCATGCCCCGTCCCGCCTGTCCCTTGGGGCCCGCGGCGCCCTTGCCCTTGCCCTTGGGCCCCTTTCCAGCCGCCTGCCCGTGTCGCGGGTCCAGCCTCCCGTCCCCCACGCCCCGGCCCGCTCGCTCTCCCACCTCCCCTCGCCCTGCCCCCTGCGCCTGGGCTCCCTGCCCGCGCCCCTGCGCGCCCTTCCTGTGCCCTGGCCTCTCCCCGGCCCCCTGCCCGTGTCGCGGGTCCCGCCTCCCGTCCCCCACGCCCTGGCCCGCTCGCTCTCCCACCTCCCCTCGCCCTGCCCCCTGCACCCGGGCTCCCTGCCCGCGCCCCTGCGCGCCCTTCCCGTGCCCTGGCCCCTCCCCTGCCCCCTGCCTGTCGCGCCGTCCGCTGCCTGCGCTCTGCTCCCCCCCGCTGCTGCGCCCTTCCTGGACCACTCGCCGGGCGTCCCGCTGCCTTTGCAGCTGCGGCAGCGTGACGCCCGGTGGCGAGCGCTCGCGCGTCGGGGGGCGGACGTGCCGCTCCCGCCCCGGGGGGAAGGGCTTGGGGGGGAACGGCTTCGGGGGGCTGGTGTGGGTGTGGGTGGGGTTGGCGTGGGTGCGGTACTTCGCGCTCTCCCTGCCCACTGCTGCTGCTGCGACGGCCGCCGGCGAGGCGTCTGCGGCCCGTGCGGGGTTCTTCCCCCGCTTGCGCGGCGTGCTGGGGGTCGCGGCGTGGCCGGCCGAGGCGGTGTCGCGGCCCGCCGGGGTCGCGGCCGCAGCCCCTCGCGCGCCCTCCTCGCTCTCTTTCGCTGTTGTGGCGGCCGCCGACGAGGCGCCCGTGGCACGCGCAGGGTCCGCTCCCCGCTTTCGCGGCGTGCTGGGGGCCGCGGCGTGGTCGGCCGTGGCGGTGGGGGTCGCGGCCGCAGCCCCTCGCGCGCCCTCCTCGTTCTCCTTCGCAACCCCTCGCACGCCCTCCTCGTTCTCCTCTGTTGCCGCGGCGGCCGCCGGCGAGGCGCCCGCGGCCCGTGCGGGGTGCGTCGCAACCCCTCGCGCGCCCTTCTTGCTCTCCTCTGCGGCTGCGGCAGCCCTCGGCGATGCGCCCGGTTCCTGCGCCGGGGCTGCCCCCCTTGTCGGCGGCGTGCCGGGGGCCGCGGTCGGGGCCGCGGCGTGGCTCGATGCGGTCTCCGCTTCCTGCGCGTCTGGGCGGGGCGGGGCGGCGGGGCTGGCTGCTTGGGCGGCGGGGGCGGCCGTCTCGGCTGGCCCAGGCTCCCGGGCCGGCGGCGGCGGCCCGACCAGCACCGCCGCCTCCGCCAGCCTTCGCTCCTCGCGCTCCGCGAGGGTCTCCCCCGTCCACTCCGGGGAGGAGACGGGGGAGCGGGAGCGGGACCGGCGGTGGTGGCGGTCGTCCCGCTGGGGGGACCCATCGGAGTCTGCCATCACTGTTACCCTGGTAGGCATGCGTGGTGGCAGGTGCGCCCCTCCCACTACCTCCTGGTGCATCAGTGCCGTGCCGTGGGCAGTGCCGTGTGGTGCTCTGCGGGGGGGGGGGGGGGGGGGGAGGGTGGGGGGCCGGCTGTGGCGTCAGCCCCGCACGGCCGGGGGCCTATGGCCATCCACCGGCATTGGGAGGGAAGGCGGGGGAGCCACGCGGCCCACGCGTCGCGCCACAGCTCCCAGTCTGGGGCGGGGCCCAGGGCCCTGGGACCCCGGGGGTCGTCGAGCGGTGTCGGGGGCAGCCGCACCAGGTGGACCCCCGTATCCGCGGTGACCTCCTGTGTTCGCAGGAAGGCGTGTACTCCGTCCCGCGCCGCGGGCGCCGGGAGGGGGGGGCGGGGTACGGGTGTTGCCCCATAGAGGTGGGTGGGGGTGATCCCCAGGATCCGCCCCGGCTCCCCGCGGGTCGCGACGACGAGGAGGAGCAGGGGGGTGCCAGGGCACTCCTGCCAGAGGACCTGCCCCCTGTGGTGGGCACCCCTGGTCCTGGAGAGGGGGGGGGACAGGTCTCGGTTAGCCCAGCCGCGGGGCGCGTGCGTCGCCGGCGGGAGGGCGGGGCACCAAGTGGGCTCCTTGGGGAACGCCTCGTAGACGACGGCGTACGGCGGGGTAGGCCTGGTGCTGTCGTACACCGGGTTAGTCGGCCGGGGGCGGGCAGACGCCTCGTCCGCGCCTTCCACGAACACCGTGACCTCGCCCACCCCAAGGTCCTCGTCTGGCGGGTGTAGAAGGTGGAGCGCCGCATCCAGCTCGGACACTCCTCCCGGGTACGTGGCCCGCGCCTGGTTCAGGTACGGGGCCGCGTCCCCGGGGTAGCGCGTCCTGAGGGGGTGCAGCAGGGCTCGGGCGCTACTGCGGAGGGACATGGCAGACCCTGCTCCCGTCAGCCGCAGGGTGTCCCCCGTGGACAGGGGCCGGCCCGACCGATTGGACTCGCGCCACTCCATCCAGTGCCCGTAGAGGGCCGCCTCCGGGCTGATGAGCCCCGGCCGGACTGCGTTCACGATCCGGTGCATTGCCGGGAGCAGCGTAGGGGCCCCCGCACCGTTCCGGGCGCGGACGGCTGGGAGGGCGGTCTCGTTGAGGAAAGCCCTCGCACTGCCCTCCAGGTCACACCGTGCGGCAGCGTGCGCTTCGTGTGCCTCCGCCACCGCGTCCGCCACCAGGCCCCGGACGGCCGCCTCCTGCGCTCTGCGGCGGGCCCTGGTGTGCCCCGGCCGATCCCCCCTGTCGGCGTGGCATGGTACTGCCCGCTCTGCAAAGGGCGGCGGCAGGTGGGGGTTAGGGGGCGAACACGTGCGACAGGTGCGCAACGGATGTGGGGTTTCGCAGGTGCACGTGGATCCACAGAAGGGCAGCGCCCGCGGGGCACGCGTGTTCGTGCGAGGAGGTGTGTGCCCCCTCGATGCGCTGGCGCAAGGCCTCCTCCTCTGTGCGCCAGCACGGGCCTGCGAACGTTTGGGCCAGGGGCACGCGGCTACCTGGGCGCACCGCGCGCACCTGTTGGCGCCTGTCGACGTTGCGGAGGACACCGTGTCACATTCTCCGCAGAGTCGCCAGGTGTGTGGGAGGTGGGAGGGCGGCGACCAAGGGTCGAGATGGCGGAGCCAGAGGTCGTCACACCTCTGTCAGAGGGGGTCCCGGATCTCCAGCAGGCGGGCGCGGACGCGGCGCCGGTAGTCCTTGCCAAGCGTCTTCCGCTGGACCTCTTGCCACGTGTCGTCGGGGAGGATCCCGTGGTCGTGGAAGGCGGCGATGAGGTCGTCCCACGCCGGGCGGGGGTGCCCCTGCGGGGGGCTCGCCATGTACACGTGGCGCCCGGTGAGGTGGGGCGTCAGCGCATCCCATTGGCAGGCGTTCGCGGTGTCTCTGTGGAGGAGGGCCAGCAGGGTGCCGTCCGCGACTGCCTCCCACCCCACTCGCAGCCCTTCGCAGCCATCTAGCTCCTGGTGCAGCGCGGCTGCAATGCCGGTGGGGAGCATGAGGAGCAAGGGCCCCTGGGTGTCGCCCAGCCGGGACAGGGCGTCGTCGTATACCGGCCCCCCAGCTTTAAAGTGCGCCACGGTGAGTTGGGTGGCCCCGTCCTCTGGGGGGTGCCACCGGAAAGTGGCCGCAGCGTGTCCCCACGTGCGTATCTCCGTAGCCCGGAGCACGTTGGCGGCGTGAAGGACGATGCGGGGCGGGACGGGTGTCCTGACGAGTGAGGACACGTCCCCAGTCCATCCCGTTTGCGGCCCCGGGGCCGCCTGCAGCCATTCCCCTGTCGCCGCGTCCCACGGGTGGTCAGGCCCCGCCCCACGGATCATGGTGGGTCTCGGCCGGGTGTCCGGCCCCCACCACCGGAGCGGGATGGCGGCGTATCGTTGCGCAGGGGTCTCCGGGGCGCGCGTGGCGGCGCCCCACCAGCTCCACTCCCGCGCCCACTCCTCCCCCACGATGCGCGCCTCCATGCAGTCATGGAACCGCGCCCGATGATCCACGGTGGGAAGAGGGCGTCTTGTAGGTGCCTCGAGAACCCCCCCGGCAGGTCCTGGTACGGGTGGGGGCTCTCTTGGGGCGGGCACTCCAGAGTGCCATTCACAACACAGAGGGAGGCTACGAAGTCCTTGTCAGGGCGCGGGGGAGGGGGAGGGTGGTCGCCCTCCGCCGCAGTGAGCCACCGGTGCGTCAGCGCATGGTCCGTCTGCGCCCGTTGCGCGACCTCGCCGAGCACCTGCATCGTGGGGGGCCGTAGATCGAGATGGCCGTCACGGCCGGCGACAATGAGTTGGGCGTGGCCAGGGTCCGGGGGCGTGTTCTGCAAGACCGTGTCCTGGGACGCCGCCCATTCCGCCTTGTGCAGCAGGGCGTCACTGTGGTGCGAGGTGGCTCGGACGTACCAGAACAGGTGCCCGGCGTGTTGCCCTCGCGCGCACAGGCCGCCCCGGAGCCACCTCAGGGGCATCTGGTTGACCACCTTCGCTGCGCCCGCGGGGATCCCCGTGGTTCGTTCGCGATCTGCGTGCCGCAGGAGGTGGAGGATGACTTCAGCGTCCACCGTGTGGACCCATGGTCTGTGGGCACCGTATTGTAGGGGGAGGGAGGCGGCCACCCCCTCCCCGTCGGGCACCGTGCCCGAGATGGCCACCGTTCACGTGCCGGTGAGGTCGGCAGCGAGAGCGACGCTGGTGGCGTGTTTGCAAGGTCCGCCCCCGGACGCGTCAGAGGAGGTGTGTCCCCAGGCCTCCGGGATCCAGTAGTATCCGGTGGGGCTGAGCCACCCCGCGTTGAGGTCGGCGCAGTGCCACCGGACCTCGGGGTGGCTGGGGGTCAGTTGGTCCACGCTCAGCGCCCTGGTGTCGCCTTGGCTGATCGCCGGGTGGTCGTGCAGCCGGATCTCCGCTCTGGCGACCGTGCCTGCCCAGGACCGTAGCGCCGTCACATGTTCCTTGAGCCACGCCGGGCCCCCGCGCTGGTGCACCACCAGGTGTCCCGTGTCCTCCGGCTGGTCTCCCAGCGCGTGTACCGCCATGTCCAGGTCGTGCGGCACCCCCGTAGCCACCAGTAGGGCGGTGCCACGGGGGAGCCCTCGGGGTTCGGGCTGGCCTGCCCCCACTTGCACTATTACCCACTCGGCCCGGAGCTGCGCTTGCCCCGTCGCTTGGGTGCATTGGTCGTCCGTGGTCACCAACCACAACGGCGTCGGCGCGTGGGGCCAGGGGCGCAAGGGCTCCGGCCACGCCACGTCCTCGTTAGGCTCTTGGTGCTCGCTTTCCGCGAGTACGTCGCGGAGGATGTACATGAGGGCTGCTGGCGGGTGGTACGCCGCCCCCCGCGCCGGGGGGGATAGGCCGTTCCGGCGGCGGTAGCCCCCGACGTGGAGGTGCATGCCGTCCGGGGTCACCCGTGGGCCGGTGTGGGCGTCCTGCTTAGCCCTCGTGGGGTGGACGAGTCTCAGGCGGGGGTCCCGTGTGCCGGTGGTGTGGAAGAGGTGGGCCAGGGCGTCGCGCCACCCGGGACCGGTTGCTGGGCTCCTGCTCACGGCGGCAATAGTGGAGGTGTTCATCGGCTCATTGGTTGAGGCACTCCCGCACCGCCGTCGGCCACGGATCGTCGTTGTCGGGGAAGGGGTGGCGCGGCCCGTGGTGCCCATGCCACGGCGTTGTGTGTGGCACCGTTAAGCGGCACGTGTCGCGGTGTCGCAGCTTAGCGGTGCGCAGCGTGACGATGTTGCCTGGCGGGGACTGTAGTTGGACATGGGCCGCCCTGGGGCACGCTATGGGGTTGTACATCCCCACTCCCGGGGCGGCCAGGGCCCGGGGTATGCGGTGGACCCAGTCGCCTCCCGCCAGAGTCGCGAACTCCGGGAGGGGGTAGTGCACCTCGGGACATATTCCGTGCGCGCGGCTATCTCCCAGAACATCTTAGTGACCTCGGCGCGCACGAAGGTTGCGCCGTGGTGGACGAGTGTACCCACGAGGGCCACCGCTGCCTGCTGGCATCCCGTGGGCACCCGTGTGGGGCCCAGGGTCCGGTCATCCTGCAGGCTGTCCCGCGAGGCGTCGAAGGCGTACCGCGCCCTGTCCTTCGCGACCTGGACCGTGATGTGGTCCAGGTGGCGTGCAGTGTCGGAGTCGTCGGCGATGAAAGGGGCGACGTACTGCGTCACCCCCCCGAGGATCGCCAGGATGACGTCCTGCACCACCTTCGGTGGCGCGAGAATGTTAAGGCACCAGTGCTGCACCGCTGCCAAGCGTAGCCGGTGCTTGCGCTGCAGGGAGAACTCCCCGTCCGGCTGCAGCTGGAGTCCCAGGTAGGGGACGGAGTCCGCCGCTGGTACCCAGTGCCACGGGTTTTCCAGGTGGGGGCAGAGGCGCAGCTGCAGGCCCGGGACCCCCTCCGTGGTGGCCATGGCGCACTTGCGGGGGTTGAGCTCCATGCCCATCATCCCCAGTTCCACGCCCTCGACGAAGTGCTGCAGCGTGTGGGCCACCACCAGCAGGTCGTCGATATAGGCCTGGATGAGGCCGTGTTCGGCCCCTCCCGGCGGGCGCAGGCGGTGCCCCTGTGCCCTGAGCAGGGGCTCCAGAAGGAGCGCGTACAGCAGGGGGCTCTCGGGGTTGCCCTGCCGGACGCCGCGTAGCATGTAGACGGGCTGCGTTAGCCCGTGTGCTGTGACGATGCGCAGCCTGGCGCACGTGTGGAGGAAGAGCAGGAGGTCGCTGACGTCCGGCGGCACGGAGAGGTGGCGCAGGATGAGGTCGAGGGCGCCGTGTGGGGCGGTGTCGAAGGCCTTGCGGGCGTCAAAGGAGAAGACGTAGTTGGGCCTTCCCCGCTGGAGCTGCCGCTGCGCCATGAACAGCGGGGGGCCTGTGTTGGAGCCAGGGAGGGCCCCCTGCTGCCAGTCGCTGACCACTCCGTGCCGTGTGAGCACTTCCGTGATGCGCTGGGTGAGGGGGCCCGTGAGCAGCTTCATGTCCAGCTGGCCCAGGGCTATGGGCCTGTAGTCGTCCAGTCTGGCAGAGCCCGGTACCTTGGGGCTGAGCCAGATGTGCGCGTCCCTCCAGTGCATCCGCGGCGGGGCGCCGCGGAGGATGGCCCGGTAGGAATGGACCAGGAGCCACTGTACGGGTGCTGCGAGGGCCTTGATGAAGCGGGCCTCCACGTGGTTAGGACCTGGGGCCTTGCCATCGGCCTTGTCCAGGGCGGACTTCAGGTCCTGCATGGAGTACTGCTGGACCTGTGTTCAGGCCCCCTCAGGGACCCGGGGGACGTGGCGGCCGAGGACTGCCTGAAAGCCCGGGAGGTCCACCAGGGGTTTGTCATACAGTTCTCGCCAGAAGGCGCGAACTGCGAACATCACGTCGTGGGCCTCCGTGAGGAGCGTTTGGGTGTTGGGAACCCGCACGTTCCAGAAGCCTGACGGGCCTGGGGCCTCTACCTCTATGGCTCCCCGCACGGCTTTCCATCGCTGGGCGATGTCGGGGGCGTGGTGGCGCCAGAAGTCCTTGATGGCGCGCTTGCGGTCTGCCGCCAGGAGGGCGCGGAGCTGGCGTATGTCCACCTCGAGGGCGGCCGCTTGCCTCTCCAGCTCCTCCTGCAGCTGGCCCTGTGTGGTCGGGCGGAACCCGGGCGACACACCCTGCAGTTCCTCCGCGAGCCGGAGCGCCGCCTCGGACCGCATGCCATGCCTGGCCGCGTCCGCCTGGTACGCTGCCGGCGCGCGCGCTGCAAGGGTGTCATAGCGGAGGACCGCTGCCTGGAGCTGCTTTCCGCTCTCCGGGAGGTCTCCCTCCGCCGGGTCCGTTCCCGCCGGAGACGGCTGCCGGCGTCCCACCACGCGCGCCAGGGCGTCATGCGTCGCGTGGAGGTGTTCGAACACCTTGTCCACCACGTCCGCGGGCATGGACCCGTAGTCGTGCTGCTCTGCGGGACACAGCCAGGGCGCCAGGGAGGGTTCATCCTGCGCGGCGATGACCGCCGCCCACAGGCAGTGTTGGACGGGCGCGGCCTCAGCGTCGTACGGGAGGAGGCGGCCCTCCGTGTGGCTGTAGGGGGTGGGCATCGCCGCGCGCCCCGCTGCGCTGAGGAGACCCAGCAGGGCCAGGCGGACCGGGAGGTGGTCCGAGCCGACCACCTGGGGGTGTGCCATGCCGCGAGCCCAGACGCTTTCCCGCAGGGACCACAACAGGAGGGGCTCGTTGACCAGGAAGGTGTCCACCCTGTGCCGGGACGGGTGGAGCGTGGGGGTCATGTCCTCCTCGCCGCCTGCCGCGGCCCTTCGGAAACCGCAGGCCTCCCAGCCCGCTCGGAAATGGTCCGTGGCCGGGTTGGCGGGGACATCCATGTAGATGTTGGTGTCCCCGGCGATGACGACCGGGTGCCTCCCGCCGAGGCTGCGTGCCGTGGCATACATTTGTATGTCGGCCGAGAACGCCGCCCGTCCCGCCCACGGGGAGCAGCCAGCTTGCGACCCGTGGACGTTGATGAGGGTGAGGCCTCCCCCGTTCGTGCGGATCTCCAGGGCTGCGGCCTTCCCGGGGACAATTTCCGTGAAGCTGAGCACCTCGTGCTCCGCCATGTACTTGCTGCTGACCGCGGTGAGGAGGCCCCCCCTTCTCGAGGTGGAGGTGGCTCCCGTCTTCGCCAGCAGACTGCTGAAGAAGGCGGTGTACCCCTTGTCCCGGAGCGCCGCGGCAACGTGCATCTCCTGCGCCCTGGTGGCCATCCCCGTTTCCTGGAGCATGATGGCAAAGCCCCCCTCCCGGGGCAGCATGCCGGTGATGAGGTGCTCCTTGTCGGTGCAGGCCGCCGGCCCCCGGCGCCGCCGGAGTGTGCTCCGGAGGGACCGGTCTGGCGGCACGAGGCCGTTGCGCAGGTTCCACGAGAGGAGCCACAGGGCGTCGCCCGTCATGTCCTCCTGGAGTCAGCTATCCCGCATCGGCATCGCCGCCGGGTTCGCCGGCGCAGCCAGGGCATCTGGGTGCGCCGCATCCGCTGAGCCCGTTCCCAGCGGGGCCCGCAGGGGGGCCCGGGGGACCGGGGGAGCCAGGGGGGCCAGGGGGGCCAGCCCTGCGGGGATGGACATGGACCCCGGTGGGGCCGCACTGCCGGCCCCCGGGGCCGCTCCGGGTGCCTCCTCATCTCCATCTGCGTGGTCGGCTGCCTGGGGCGGGGGGCGCCGGGTGTACGGGGCGTGCCTTGGGGACCTCCGTGCTCTCCCCTGCAGGATGTTGGCGGCCGCCTCCTTGTCGTCCGCCGGGGCCCCAGCGTGCACCGCGTGCCACGCCAGGTGTTCCAGCATTGCCCCGCTGGTGTAGTACTTGTCCGCACACAGGGGGCCTTTCGTCGGCTCCGTGGCCCCTCACGCCGGGGGGAGCGGCACCGACTTCCGAATGGCGCCCTCTGCCGCTGGTTCGAAGGGCAGGTTGGCCAGCGGCACCGTGTGTGGTGCCAGTGTGCGGCCCGGGGCCGCCGCATCGAGGGCTCGCGTCACAGGCGCGGGCCCGAGACCTCGGATGGCATCGCGCTGCGCTTCTGCTTGCAGCCACGTTTGCCAGTGCGTGGAGCCGATTTGGCAGTCGGGCTTGCCCCTCCATCGCAGGTCGTGGAAGGCCTGTAGCCAGTGGTACACCGCGGTCGGGACCGCCAGCTGGAGCTCCAGGTCGGCAGGGTGCGCCGCTGCCGGCCACACCCCCGGCCTCCCCGCCCGGGCGTTGTCCTTCAGCCTGACCTGGAGCAGGAGGGCGTGGTGTTCGGCGCCTTGATGATCATGCGGGTGCAGTCTGCCACGCGGATCACGGCTTCGGGCCCCGGCAGGCGTTCGGGGTCGCAGACGACGATGTGCGCGTCCGCCGGGCTGAACATGCAGACCACCGACTGCGGGTTCTGCTGTCCCCGTTGAGCCACCGCCAGGGTAGCCGCTGGGCGGGCGTGCGTGATTGGCCCCGCGTGGAGGTCCGGGACGTCCGTGGCCCTGATGGCGTCTCCCTACCACGCGGCCCGTAGATGCTCCTCCTGGTCGGGGCTCCACACCAGTGTGGGGGGGTTGACCCACCCCGGTTCCTGCCTCTTGTTGGGGGCGCTGACAGTGTGTAGCAGGACCGCCAACGGCCAGGGGTCCGCCGACATATAGTAGGCCTGGGTGGGTCCCTGCTGCCAGTCGACGTGGGGCAGGGGCAAGAAAGCCCCTTGCCTGGCGGTGCTGTGCCAGACCGTCCATCGGCCTCCGGCGAGGACGTGCGACCGGTACCCTCCGGCGTGGCCGTGTATGATGGCCTGGTAGCCTGCCGTCTGCAGTACCAGTGCCTCCCCCTGTTTAGGCCCGGGCGGGGGTGTGCCATCGCCCGCACCCCAGACGTGGGTGCGCCCGCGGAGTGTGGCATGCCATGGGTCTGGTGCATCGCGCTGAGGCCCTTGTATGCATCCCGCAATCTGCGCCGGGCCGTGGTGGTGGACGAAGCTCTCCCCGCCGTCTGCTAGCAACGCCGCCGCGACGACGTATAGTTGCTCTGCCGTGAGGGGTGCTGTCGGCGCGTGCCTCGCGGCCGGCCGACGGGGCCCCGTGTCGCGGCAGGGGACGTGGGGCAGCAGTTGCGCCGGCCACGCCGCCACGGGACCCATAATGACGGCCGCGACCGCGGACGCCAGCGCCGTGCGGTCCTTGGGTCTGTACTGCCGGAGCCCGGTGGCATCTCGGGCGAGGTGCCTGCAGGCTGCCATCCAGGCCACCGCTCTGCAGTTCGTGCAGTCCGGTTCCGCACCACCCGCGCCGTCGTCTCCCCTTTTGCTGTACCGTGGTGGCGGTGTCGAGCGGGGGGCCCCGCTGTAGCGCCTCCGGGTCCTGCCCCGGCGGGAGGGCGGGCGGGACTGGCTGCGGGTAGTTTTGCGCGCCTCGGCGCTCCGGGTGCTTGTGGTACGGGTTTTGCCGGCAGTGTTCCGGGGCTGCCCGTGGTTGGAAGAGGAGTTGGTGCAGGTACCAGTGGCCCTCCGCGGTGGACGGGTTGCGGAGCGTTAGCCACTGTTCCACCACGCCTCCTCGGCGCGCGGCCTCGACGCGGCGCTGCAACCCCAGGTGGCCTAGGCGGTTGGACGTGCCCGCGGGTGGCATGTGGGTTTGCGGGTAGAGCACCCGCAGTGGCGCCAGCGCCAGGTCCAGCACTTCGTCGTTGAGCTGCTTGGTGAGGGCCGACACCCTGTGTAGGGCGTGGAGGACCCCGGGTGCGGGGGCCGTGAGCTGTTCGAGCACCGGTCCTGGCGGGTACCGCGCACCCGGGTTCGTTAGCCACTCCCTGGTGTGGCTCAGTACGGCCTTCCACACGTCCCTTGTAAAGGCGTGCTGGGGGGCCAAAGAGGGGACCATCCGTAGGAGGCGGTGGCACGCCGGCGGCGATCTCATGGGCTGTGGGGCGGCCGCCGTGATCCACCTGCACGCCGTGCCGGGCACGATCGCCCCCCATTCCACGGTCCCCATGCCCTCGGCGTGGACCAGCGCCTGGCCCTGGACCATGGGGAAATAGGGGCTCGAGCGCCCCTTTCCTTCCTTCCACCGTACCCAGGCGGCCCCAGCCTGCAGGCTGCGGAGCAGGGCCACGCCGGGGAGGAGCGGCTGCGGGAAAGCCCCCTTGACGGCCTGGGTGGCGCGGGCCAAGGTGCCCACGGGCAAGTACCACAACGGGAGGGTCCAGGGGCCCGGCAGCGGTAGCGCCGGCCCTGCGTTCCATCGCCACTCGGAGTCTGGCGGGGTGGCTGGGACCGTGCCCGTCTGTAGGAAGTGGCGTGCCTGCTTGTCGGGGTGCCGTTGGAGGGTTGCCGCGAGGCTGAGCCCCTCTGCCGCTGGTGCCACCGGGAGGCCGCCCCGGGGCCTGCGCCAGGGGTAATCCTGGTCGGCCGGCCAGGTGTGGAGGTCCCGGGCGATGTCCTCCGCGGTCCCTGTGGGGGCGTCCTCTGGTGCCAGGTGCCACGTGACGGCGAGCACCGCCCACGTGGAAAAGGGCCACGCCCGCGGGGGGGTGTACACCTGGATGGTCCACTGTGGGCACGCCCGCCGCACGCGGGACGCGTGGAGCACCCCTCGGACCATGTCCGCCGCCAGGACCAGCACCATTCCCGAGGGTTCCACAATGATCCCCTCTGCGGGTCTGTCGTGGCGGCCCCGGGTGTGCAAGGTCACTGTCCCGCGTGGGTGACTCGGTCGACGGCCTCCTGGATGTTCACGCTGCCGCGCGCGGTCTCATCCAGGATCCAGCCCTGCGCCACCCCGTAGCGTAGGGCGGCGCGTGCGGCCGTGGGTTTCACCTCGGGCAACGCTCCGTCATCGGGGCCGGGCTGGGGCAGCTGTTTGGGGCACCAGCCTTCGCCGGTGCAGTGGCCCCGTTTCCACGCGGGGCAGATCGCGGGTACGCTGCCCGCCGGCGGCGCAGGTTCCGCGGGCGCGCCTCCCGTGGGGGGCTCCGGCAATGCCTCCAGGTCGGAGTCCGTGCCCGCGTCCCCTTGTGGGGGGTCTCCGTCGCCGTCTCTGAGTCCCAGCGCCCTGATGACCTTGTGTGCTTCGTCCAGCGTCGGAGATCGGGGGCGTGTCTTGCGTGGTGCCGCGGGTTCCGCCATTGCTGTGTCGCTGTGTCTAAGAGCAGGGGGTGGGGTGCGGATGTCCCGTGGCTGGTGCGTTGGTGCGCTGGTGTGTTGCTCGGTGTGGGGGTGGTGGATGGGCATCCCCGGGGGGGCGCTTTCCAGCGTTGGGAGGGGCGTCTGGTGTTAGGCGCCGTCCCTCTCCTGGTCGCCCGTCCTCCGGAGCGGGCAGCCAGGGTTCCGCGACCCGTGTGTCCCGGGTGCGGTCGATGCGGGCGTGTGGGCCCAGCACCGGCCCCACAGCGTGCGCCCTTGCGGGCCGGCGTTGCTCGCTGTGGGGGTGGCGGAAGGGCGTCCCCGGGGGGGTGTCTTCCACCGTTGTGAGGGGCGCCCGGCGTCAGGCGCTGTCCCTCCCCCGGCCGTCCGTCCTCTGGAGCGGGCAGTCATGGTTCCGCGTCCCGTGCGTCCCGGGTGCGGTCGGTGCGGGCGTGGGGACCCAGCACTGGCCCCGCAGCGCGCGCCCTTGCGGGCCGGCGTTGCTTCCCTTGGGGGTGGCGGAAGGGCGTCCCCGGGGGGGGTGCCTTCCATCATTGTGAGGGGCGCCTGGTGTCAGGCGCTGTCCCTCCCCCAGCCGCCCGTCCTATGGAGCGGGCAGCCAGGGTTCCGCGTCCCGTGTGTCCCGGGTGCGGTCGGTGCGGGCGTGGGGACCCAGCACCGGCCCCATGGCGTACGCCCTTGCGGGCTGGCGTCGCTCGCCGTGAGAGTGGCGGAAAGGCGTCCCCGGGGGGTGCCTTCCACCGTTCTGAGGGGCGCCTGGTGTCAGGCGCTGTCCCTCCCCCGGCCACCCGTCCGGTGGAGCGGGCAGCCGGGGTTCGGCGACCCGTGTGTCCCGGGTGCGGTCGATGCGTGCGTGGGGACCCAGCACCGGCCCCACAGCGTGGGCCTTTGCGCGCCGGCGTTGCCCGCTGTGGGGGTGGCGGAAGAACCTCCCCGGGGGGGTCGCCTTCCACCATTGTGAGGGGCGCCTGGTGTCAGGCGCTGTCCCTCCCCCAGCCATCCATCCCCTGGAGCGGGCAGCCGGGGTTCCGCGTCCCGGGTGTCCCGGGCGCGGTCGGTGCAGGCGTGGGGACCCAGCACCGGTCCCACAGCGTGCGCCCTTGCGGGCCGGCGTTGCTCGCCGTGGGGGTGGCGGAGGGGCGTCCCCGGGGGGGGTGCTTTCCACCGTTGTGAGGGGCGCCCGGTGTCAGGCGCTGTCCCTCCCCTGGCCGCCCGTCCTCTGGAGCGGGCAGCCAGGGTTCCGCGTCCCGTGTGTCCCGGGTGCGGTCGATGCAGGCCCGGGGACCCAGCACCGGTCTCACAGCGTGCGCCCTTGCGGGCCGGCGTTGCTCGCTGTGGGAGTGGCAGAAGGGCGTCCCCGGGGGGGGTGCTTTCCACCGTTGTGAGGGGCGCCCGGTGTCAGGCGCTGGCCCTCCCCTGGCCGCCCGTCCCCTGGAGCGGGCAGCCAGGGTTCCGCGTCCCGTGTGTCCCGGTTGCGGTCGGTGTGGGCGTGGGGACTCGGCACCGGCCCCACAGCGTGCGCCCTCGCGGGCCGGCGTTGCCCGCTGTGGGGGTGGTGGAAGAACGTACCCGGGGAGGTCGCCTTCCACCATTGTGAGGGGCGCCTGGTGTCAGGCGCTGTCCCTCCCCCGGCCATCCGTCTTCTGGAGCGGGCAGCCAGGGTTCCGCGTCCCGGGTGTCCCGGGTGCGGTCGGTGCGGGCGTGGGGACCCAGCACCGGTCCCACAGCGCGTGCGCCCTTGCAGGCCGGCGTTGCTCGCCGTCGGGGTGGCGGAAGGGCGTCCCCAGGGGGGGGTGCTTTCCATCGTTGCGAGGGGCGCCTGGTGTCAGGCGCTGTCCCTCCCCTGGCCGCCCGTCCTCTGGAGCGGGCGGCCAGGGTTCCGCGTCCCGTGTGTCCCGGGTGCGGTCGGTGCGGTTGTGGGGATCCAGCACCGGCCCTGCAGCGTGCGCCCTTGCGGGCCGGCGTTGCTCGCTGCGGGGGTGGCGGAGGGGCGTCCCCGGGGGGGGGGTGCTTTCCACCGTTGTGAGGGGCGCATGGTGTCAGGCGCTGTCCCTCCCCTGGCCGCCCGTCCTCTGGAGCGGGCAGCCAGGGTTCCGCGTCCCGTGTGTCCCGGGTGCGGTCGGTGCGGGTGTGGGGACCCAGCACCGGCCCCACAACGTGCGCCTTTGCGGGTCGGCGTTGCTCGCTGTGGGGGTGGGGGAAGGGCGTCCCAAGGGGGGGGGTGCTTCCCACCGTTGCGAGGGGCGCCTGGTGTCAGGCGCTGTCCCTCCCCTGGCCGCCCGTCCTCTGGAGCGGGCGGCCAGGGTTTCGCGTCCCGTGTGTCCCGGGTGCGGTCGGTGCGGCTGTGGGGATCCAGCACCGGCCCTGCAGCGTGCGCCCTTGCGGGCCGGCGTTGCTCGCTGCGGGGGTGGCGGAGGGGCGTCCCCGGGGGGGGGGTGCTTTCCACCGTTGTGAGGGGCGCATGGTGTCAGGCGCTGTCCCTCCCCTGGCCGCCCGTCCTCTGGAGCTGGCAGCCAGGGTTCCGCGTCCCGTGTGTCCCGGATGCGGTCGGTGCGGGTGTGGGGACCCAGCACCGGCCCCACAACGTGCGCCTTTGCGGGTCGGCGTTGCTCGCTGTGGGGGTGGCGGAAGGGCGTCCCCAGGGGGGGGGTGCTTTCCACCGTTGCGAGGGGCGCCTGGTGTCAGGCGCTGTCCCTCCCCTGGCCGCCCGTCCTCTGGAGCGGGCGGCCAGGGTTCCGCGTCCCGTGTGTCCCGGGTGCGGTCGGTGCGGTTGTGGGGATCCAGCACCGGCCCCGCAGCGTGCGCCCTTGCGGGCCGGCGTTGCTCGCTGCGGGGGTGGCGGAGGGGCGTCCCCGGGGGGGGGTGCTTTCCACTGTTGTGAGGGGCGCATGGTGTCAGGCGCTGTCCCTCCCCTGGCCGCCCGTCCTCTGGAGCGGGCAGCCAGGGTTCCGCGTCCCGCGTGTCCCGGGTGCGGTCGGTGCGGCCGTGGGGACTCAGCACCGGCCCCACAGCGTGCGCCTTTGCGGGCCGGCGTTGCTCGCTGTGGGTGTGGCGGAAGGGCGTCCCCGGGGGGGGTGCCTTCCACCGTTGTGAGGGGCGCCTGGTGTCAGGCGCTGTCCCTCCCTCGGCCGCCCGTCCTCCGGAGCGGGCTGCCAGGGTTCCGCGTCCCGTGTGTCCCGGGCGCGGTCGGTGCGGGTGTGGGGACCCATCACCGGCCCCACAGCCTGCGCCCTTGCGGGCTGGCGTTGCTCGCTGTGAGGGTGGCGGAAGGGCGTCCCCGGGGGTGGTGCTTTCCACCGTTGTGAGGGGCTCCTGGTGTCAGGCGCCGTCCCTCTCCCGGCCGCCCGTCCTCTGGAGCGGGCAGCCAGGGTTCCGCGACCCGTGTGTCCCGGGTGCGGTCGATACGGGCGTGTGAACCCAGCACCGGCCCCCCAGCGTGCGCCCTTGCGGGCCAGCGTTGCTCGCTGTGGGAATGGCGGAAGGGCGTCCCCGGGGGGGGTGCTTTCCACCATTGTGAGGGGCGCCCGGTGTCATTCGCTGTCCCTCCCCCGACCGCCCGTCCTCTGGAGCGGGCAGCCAGGGTTCCGCGACCCGTGTGTCCCGGGTGCGGTCGATGCGTGCGTGGGGACCCAGCACCGGCCCCACAGCGTGGGCCTTTGCGGGCCGGCGTTGCCCGCTGTCGTGGTGGCGGAAGAACGTCCCCGGGGGGGTCGCCTTCCACCATTGTGAGGGGCGCCTGGTGTCAGGCGCTGTCCCTCCCCCAGCCATCCATCCCCTGGAGCGGGCAGCCGGGGTTCCGCGTCCCGGGTGTCCCGGGTGCGGTCGGTGCAGGCGTGGGGACCCAGCACCGGTCCCACAGCGTGCGCCCTTGCGGGCCGGCGTTGCTCGCCGTGGGGGTGGCGGAGGGGCGTCCCCGGGGGGGGTGCTTTCCACCGTTGTGAGGGGCGCCCGGTGTCAGGCGCTGTCCCTCCCCTGGCCGCCCGTCCTCTGGAGCGGGCAGCCAGGGTTCCGCGTCCCGTGTGTCCCGGGTGCGGTCGGTGCAGGCCCGGGGACCCAGCACCGGTCTCACAGCGTGCGCCCTTGCGGGCCGGCGTTGCTCGCTGTGGGAGTGGCAGAAGGGCGTCCCCGGGGGGGGTGCTTTCCACCGTTGTGAGGGGCGCCCGGTGTCAGGCGCTGGCCCTCCCCTGGCCGCCCGTCCCCTGGAGCGGGCAGCCAGGGTTCCGCGTCCCGTGTGTCCCGGTTGCGGTCGGTGTGGGCGTGGGGACTCGGCACCGGCCCCACAGCGTGCGCCCTTGCGGGCCGGCGTTGCCCGCTGTGGGGGTGGTGGAAGAACGTACCCGGGGAGGTCGCCTTCCACCATTGTGAGGGGCGCCTGGTGTCAGGCGCTGTCCCTCCCCCGGCCATCCGTCTTCTGGAGCGGGCAGCCAGGGTTCCGCGTCCCGGGTGTCCCGGGTGCGGTCGGTGCGGGCGTGGGGACCCAGCACCGGTCCCACAGCGCGTGCGCCCTTGCAGGCCGGCGTTGCTCGCCGTCGGGGTGGCGGAAGGGCGTCCCCAGGGGGGGGTGCTTTCCACCGTTGCGAGGGGCGCCTGGTGTCAGGCGCTGTCCCTCCCCTGGCTGCCCGTCCTCTGGAGCGGGCGGCCAGGGTTCCGCGTCCCGTGTGTCCCGGGTGCGGTCGGTACGGTTGTGGGGATCCAGCACCGGCCCCGCAGCGTGCGCCCTTGCGGGCCGGCGTTGCTCGCTGCGGGGGTGGCGGAGGGGCGTCCCCGGGGGGGGGTGCTTTCCACCGTTGTGAGGGGCGCATGGTGTCAGGCGCTGTCCCTTCCCTGGCCGCCCGTCCTCTGGAGCGGGCAGCCAGGGTTCCGCGTCCCGTGTGTCCCGGGTGCGGTCGGTGCGGGTGTGGGGACCCAGCACCGGCCCCACAACGTGCGCCTTTGCGGGTCGGCGTTGCTCGCTGTGGGGGTGGCGGAGGGGCGTCCCCAGGGGGGGGGTGCTTTCCACCGTTGCGAGGGGCGCCTGGTTTCAGGCGCTGTCCCTCCCCTGGCCGCCCGTCCTCTGGAGCGGGCGGCCAGGGTTCCGCGTCCGGTGTGTCCCGGGTGCGGTCGGTGCGGTTGTGGGGATCCAGCACCGGCCCCGCAGCGTGCGCCCTTGCGGGCTGGCGTTGCTCGCTGCGGGGGTGGCGGAGGGGCGTCCCCGGGGGGGGGTGCTTTCCACTGTTGTGAGGGGCGCATGGTGTCAGGCGCTGTCCCTCCCCTGGCCGCCCGTCCTCTGGAGCGGGCAGCCAGGGTTCCGCGTCCCGTGTGTCCCGGGTGCGGTCGGTGCAGGCCCGGGGACCCAGCACCGGTCTCACAGCGTGCGCCCTTGCGGGCCGGCGTTGCTCGCTGTGGGAGTGGCAGAAGGGCGTCCCCGGGGGGGGTGCTTTCCACCGTTGTGAGGGGCGCCCGGTGTCAGGCGCTGGCCCTCCCCTGGCCGCCCGTCCCCTGGAGCGGGCAGCCAGGGTTCCGCGTCCCGTGTGTCCCGGTTGCGGTCGGTGTGGGCGTGGGGACTCGGCACCGGCCCCACAGCGTGCGCCCTTGCGGGCCGGCGTTGCCCGCTGTGGGGGTGGTGGAAGAACGTACCCGGGGAGGTCGCCTTCCACCATTGTGAGGGGCGCCTGGTGTCAGGCGCTGTCCCTCCCCCGGCCATCCGTCTTCTGGAGCGGGCAGCCAGGGTTCCGCGTCCCGGGTGTCCCGGGTGCGGTCGGTGCGGGCGTGGGGACCCAGCACCGGTCCCACAGCGCGTGCGCCCTTGCAGGCCGGCGTTGCTCGCTGCGGGGGTGGCGGAGGGGCGTCCCCGGGGGGGGGTGCCTTCCACCGTTGTGAGGGGCGCATGGTGTCAGGCGCTGTCCCTCCCCTGGCCGCCCGTCCTCTGGAGCGGGCAGCCAGGGTTCCGCGTCCCGTGTGTCCCGGGTGCGGTCGGTGCGGGTGTGGGGACCCAGCACCGGCCCCACAACGTGCGCCTTTGCGGGTCGGCGTTGCTCGCTGTGGGGGTGGCGGAGGGGCGTCCCCAGGGGGGGGGTGCTTTCCACCGTTGCGAGGGGCGCCTGGTGTCAGGCGCTGTCCCTCCCCTGGCCGCCCGTCCTCTGGAGCGGGCGGCCAGGGTTCCGCGTCCCGTGTCTCCCGGGTGCGGTCGGTGCGGGCGTGGGGATCCAGCACCGGCCCCGCAGCGTGCGCCCTTGCGGGCCGGCTTTGCTCGCTGCGGGGGTGGCGGAGGGGCGTCCCCGGGGGGGGGTGCTTTCCACTGTTGTGAGGGGCGCATGGTGTCAGGCGCTGTCCCTCCCCTGGCCGCCCGTTCTCTGGAGCGGGCAGCCAGGGTTCCGCGTCCCGCGTGTCCCGGGTGCGGTCGGTGCGGCCGTGGGGACTCAGCACCAGCCCCACAGCGTGCGCCTTTGCGGGCCGGCGTTGCTCGCTGTGGGTGTGGCGGAAGGGCGTCCCCGGGGGGGGTGCCTTCCACTGTTGTGAGGGGCGCCTGGTGTCAGGCGCTGTCCCTGCCTCGGCCGCCCGTCCTCCGGAGCGGGCTGCCAGGGTTCCGCGTCCCGTGTGTCCCGGGCGCGGTCGGTGCGGGTGTGGGGACCCATCACCGGCCCCACAGCCTGCGCCCTTGCGGGCTGGCGTTGCTCGCTGTGAGGGTGGCGGAAGGGCGTCCCCGGGGGGGGTGCTTTCCACCGTTGTGAGGGGCGCCTGGTGTCAGGCGCCGTCCCTCTCCCGGCCGCCCGTCCTCTGGAGCGGGCAGCCAGGGTTCCGCGACCCGTGTGTCCCGGGTGCGGTCGATACGGGCGTGTGAACCCAGCACCGGCCCCCCAGCGTGTGCCCTTGCGGGCCAGCGTTGCTCGCTGTGGGAATGGTGGAAGGGCGTCACCGGGGGGGGTGCTTTCCACCATTGTGAGGGGCGCCCGGTGTCATTCGCTGTCCCTCCCCCGACCGCCCGTCCTCTGGAGCGGGCAGCCAGGGTTCCGCGACCCGTGTGTCCCGGGTGCGGTCGATGCGTGCGTGGGGACCCAGCACCGGCCCCACAGCGTGGGCCTTTGCGGGCCGGCGTTGCCCGCTGTGGGGGTGGCGGAAGAACGTCCCCGGGGGGGTCGCCTTCCACCATTGTGAGGGGCGCCTGGTGTCAGGCGCTGTCCCTCCCCCAGCCATCCATCCCCTGGAGCGGGCAGCCGGGGTTCCGCGTCCCGGGTGTCCCGGGTGCGGTCGGTGCAGGCGTGGGGACCCAGCACCGGTCCCACAGCGTGCGCCCTTGCAGGCCGGCGTTGCTCGCCGTGGGGGTGGTGGAGGGGCGTCCCCGGGGGTGGGTGCTTTCCACCGTTGTGAGGGGCGCCCGGTGTCAGGCGCTGTCCCTCCCCTGGCCGCCCGTCCTCTGGAGCGGGCAGCCAGGGTTCCGCGTCCCGTGTGTCCCGGGTGCGGTCGGTGCAGGCCCGGGGACCCAGCACCGGTCTCACAGCGTGCGCCCTTGCGGGCCGGAGTTGCTCGCTGTGGGAGTGGCAGAAGGGCGTCCCCGGGGGGGGGTGCTTTCCACCGTTGTGAGGGGCGGCCGGTGTCAGGCGCTGGCCCTCCCCTGGCCGCCCGTCCCCTGGAGCGGGCAGCTAGGGTTCCGCGTCCCGTGTGTCCCGGTTGCGGTCGGTCTGGGCGTGGGGACTCGGCACCGGCCCCACAGCGTGCGCCCCTGCGGGCCGGCGTTGCCCGCTGTGGGGGTGGTTGAAGAACGTACCCGGGGAGGTCGCCTTCCACCATTGTGAGGGGCGCCTGGTGTCAGGCGCTGTCCCTCCCTCGGCCATCCGTCTTCTGGAGCGGGCAGCCAGGGTTCCGCGTCCCGGGTGTCCCGGGTGCGGTCGGTGCGGGCGTGGGGACCCAGCACCGGTCCCACAGCGCGTGCGCCCTTGCAGGCCGGCGTTGCTCGCCGTCGGGGTGGCGGAAGGGCGTCCCCAGGGGGGGGTGCTTTCCACCGTTGCGAGGGGCGCCTGGTGTCAGGCGCTGTCCCTCCCCTGGCCGCCCGTCCTCTGGAGCGGGCGGCCAGGGTTCCGCCTCCCGTGTGTCCCGGGTGCGGTCGGTGCGGGTGTGGGGACCCAGCACCGGCCCCACAACGTGCGCCCTTGCGGGTCGGCGTTGCTCGCCGTGGGTGTGGCGGAAGGGCGTCCCCGGGGGGGGTGCCTTCCACCGTTGTGAGGGGCGCCTGGTGTCAGGCGCTGTCTCTCCCTCGGCCGCCCGTCCTCCGGAGCGGGCTGCCAGGGTTCCGCGTCCCGTGTGTCCCGGGCGCGGTTGTCGCGGGTGTGGGGACCCATCACCGGCCCCACAGCCTGCGCCCTTGCGGGCTGGCGTTGCTCGCTGTGAGGGTGGCGGAAGGGCGTCCCCGGGGGGGGTGCTTTCCACCGTTGTGAGGGGCGCCTGGTGTCAGGCGCCGTCCCTCTCCCGGCCGCCCGTCCTCTGGAGCGGGCAGCCAGGGTTCCGCGACCCGTGTGTCCCGGGTGCGGTCGATACGGGCGTGTGAACCCAGTACCGGCCCCCCAGCGTGCGCCCTTGCGGGCCGGCGTTGCTCGCTGTGGGGGTGGCTGAAGGGTGTCCCCGGGGGGGGTGCCTTCCACCGTTGTGAGGGGCGCCTGGTGTCAGGCGCTGTCCCTCCCCCGGCCGCCCGTCCTCTGGAGCGGGCAGCCAGGGTTCCGCGACCCGTGTGTCCCGGGTGCGGTCGATGCGGGCGTGTGGACCCAGCACCGGCCCCACAGCGTGCGCCCTTGCGGGCCGGCGTTGCTCGCTGTGGGGGTGGCGGAAGGGCGTCCCCAGGGGGGGTGCTTTCCACCGTTGTGAGGGGCGCCTGGTGTCAGGCGCTGTCCCTCCCTCGGCCGCCCGTCCTCCGGAGCGGGCAGCCAGGGTTCCGCGTCCCGTGTCTCCCGGGTGCGGTCGGTGCGGGCGTGGGGACCCATCACCGGCCCCACAGCGTGCGCCCTTGCGGGCTGGCGTTGCTCGCTGTGAGGGTGGCGGAAGGGCGTCCCCGGGGGGGGTGCTTTCCACCGTTGTGAGGGGCGCCTGGTGTCAGGCGCTGTCCCTCCCCCGGCCGCTCGTCCTCTGCAGCGGGCAGCCAGGGTTCCGCGACCCGTGTGTCCCGGGTGTGGTCGATACGGGCGTGTGAACCCAGCACCGGCCCCCAGGTGTGCGCCCTTGCGGGCCGGCGTTGCTCGCTGTGGGGTCGGCTGAAGGGTGTCCTCAGGGGGGGGTGCTTTCCACCGTTGTGAGGGGTGCCTGGTGTCAGGCGCTGTCCCTCCCCCGGCCGCCCGTCCTCTGGAGCGGGCAGCCAGGGTTCCGCGTCCCGTGTGTCCCGGGTGCGGTCGATGCGGGCGTGTGGACCCAGCACCGGTCTCACAGCGTGTGCCCTTGCGGGCCGGCGTTGCTCGCTGTGGGGGTGGCGGAGGGGCGTCCCCGGGGGGGGTGCCTTCCACCGTTGTGAGGGGCGCCTGGTGTCAGGCGCTGTCCCTTGCCCGACCGCCCGTCCTCTGGAGCAGGCAGCCAGGGTTCCGCGACCCGTGTGTCCCGGGTGCGGTCGAAGCGGGCGTGTGGACCCAGCACCGGCCCCACAGCGTGCGCCCTTGCGGGCCGGCGTTGCTCGCTGTGGGGGTGGCGGAAGGGCGTCCCCGGGGGGGTGCCTTCCACTGTTGTGAGGGGCGCCTGGTGTCAGGTGCTGTCCCTCCCCCGGCCGCCCGTCCTCTGGAGCGGGCAGCCAGGGTTCCGCGACCCGTGTGTCCCGGGTGCGGTCGATGCGGGCGTGTGGACCCAGTACCGGCCCCACAGCGTGCGCCCTTGCGGGCCGGCGTTGCTCGCTGTGGGGTCGGCGGAAGGGCGTCCCCGGGGGGGGTGCCTTCCACCGTTGTGAGGGGCGCCTGGTGTCAGGCGCTGTCCCTCACCCGGCCGCCCGTCCTCTGGAGCGGGCAGCCAGGGTTCCGCGACCCGTGTGTCCCGGGTGCGGTCGATGCGGGCGTGTGAACCCAGCACCAGCCCCCCAGCGTGCGCCCTTGCGGGCCGGCGTTGCTCGCTGTGGGGGTGGCGGAAGGGCGTCCCCGGGGGGGGGTGCCTTCCACCGTTGTGAGGGGCGCCTGGTGTCAGGCGCTGTCCCTCCCCCGGCCGCCCGTCCTCTGGAGCGGGCAGCCAGGGTTCCGCGACCCGTGTGTCCCGGGTGCGGTCGATGCGGGCGTGTGGTCCCAGCACCGGCCCCACAGAGTGCGCCCTTGCGGGCCGGCGTTGCTCGCTGTGGGGGCGGCAGAAGGGCGTCCCCGGGGGGGGTGCCTTCCACCGTTGTGAGAGGGGCGCCTGGTGTCAGGCGCTGTCCCTCCCCCAACCGCCCGTCCTCTGGAGCGGTCAGCCAGGGTTCCGCGACCCGTGTGTCCCGGGTGCGGTCGATGCGGGCGTGTGGACCCAGCACCGGCCCCACAGCGTGCACCCTTGCGGGCCGGCGTTGCTCGCTGTGGGGGTGGCGGAAAAGCGTCCCCGGGGGGGGCGCCTTCCACCGTTGTGAGGGGCGCCTGGTGTCAGGCGCTGTCCCTCCCCCGGCCGCCCGTCCTCTGGAGCGGGAAGCCAGGATTCCGCGACCCGTGTGTCCCGGGTGCGGTCGATGCGGGCGTGTGGACCCAGCACCGGCCCCACAGCGTGCGCCCTTGCGGGCTGGCGTTGCTCGCTGTGGGGGTGGCGGGAGGGCGTCCCCGGGGGGGGGGGTGCCTTCCACCGTTGTGAGGGGCGCCTGGTGTCAGGCGCTGTCCCTCCCCCGGCCGCCCGTCCTCTGGAGCGGGCAGCCAGGGTTCCGCGACCCGCGTGTCCCGGGCGCGGTCGGTGCAGGCGTGGGGACCCAGCACCGGCCCCACAGCGTGCGCCCTTGCGGGCCGGCGTTGCTCGCTGTGGGGGTTGCGGAAGTGCGTCCCCGGGGGGGGTGCCTTCCACCATTGTGAGGGGCGCCTGGGGTCAGGCGCTGTCCCTCTCCCGACTGCCCGCCCACTGCTGGCCGGGTTGCCGGCGTTCGTTGGGTGTGTGCGGTGTGTGTGGTGTCTGTGCCGTGCGTGTCGTGGTGCGTGGTGCCGCTCTTCCCTTGGTCCTCCGGTGCTCCCCTCTCCGGTGTCTCGGTGCGGTGTTGTGCTCGCCGTGTGCCCGTCGTGTCCCCTCCCCTGTGCGCCCCTTGCTCGTCCGCTGGCTACCCCTTGTCCCTTTCGCGGCTTCGTTGCTCTTTACCCTTTCCTCTACCCTTCTCCCTGACATGCACTTTTTCCCTGCCTCCGCTTTGTTGTGTGTCTCTGTCTTTTTTCTTGTCGGTCCGGGCTTCCTCCTTTGAACCTGCGTAGAGAGAGAAGAGGGCGTAAACGGGCGTGCGGCGGCTGCGGTTTTGTCGCGACACGGCACCTCGAGCTGGCAGGTAGTTATTGTCCCACTTGCTCCCGTCTTGACTCCACACCCCTTTAATCGCTACCTTTGCTCGTTGCCCGTTCCGCGCGCGCGGCGTGACATGCAACATACCTGTTTCTTTCCCCACTACCTTAACGTGTCCTAGTCCTCCCGCCTTGCCGGGCGTTCGCTAATGTGAGACGACGGCACGACGCAATACTTGCCTAAGCGTCTAAGACAACCCTACTTTAACGCCCGGACGACGCAAACACGAGCATACGCTTCTCCTTGGGACCTGTGAGGGGAAGAGAACGTGGGTGCATGCACGTGTGTTTGTCGGGACCCGGCACACGACGGCGCTATGCTATTTGTGTGTATGCTCCCCGTGTCTCCCTCCCTGGCTATTTGTGTGTTCTATTCATCGCTACAAAAAAGGTTGTTGTGCTGTAAGAGCAGTTGTCACGGTTGCCCCGCATTGCAACGCAGGGCAGGACCGTTAGCCCCCCGTGACAACCACTCCCTGGCCAAAGGCCATTTCTTTTTTCCCCGTCTCGGTTGGTGGCGCGGGCCGGGCGGTTGGCGACGTGGCACGACATGGTAACATACTTGCGTTCTTGGTGGCGGTGTGTGGCTTGCCTACTATTTGTTTGCATACGGCGGCATACCTTTTGTCCCCTTTCGCTCCCTTTCGCCTCCTACATAAGCGGGCGTGCGGGTGGGCGGTGGGCACGTCTCGGTTACGCCTCGTGGTCAGCTTTTACTTTTGTTGGCGTGGTTGCCGTTCTCGTCTCGTGTTCGTTGCGTTGCGTAGCGTGGCATGCAACATACTTGGACCCGACTAGCAACGTGTGTATGTTTAGTTTTTGTTTGTGTGTTGTTGTTTTTTTTTTGTGTTGTGCTTCACCTCGGTGGCGCGTGGCCTCCTTCGCGCGTTCTTCTCTCCTTTGTGGGTTTTTTGTTCCCCCTTGTTTGTCCCTTCACACCATTTTGCTCGTCCGTGGCGGTGTGACCTTGCGGCGTTCCGGGCACGCACTTACGGGCATACCTTTCTTTCCCTATGTGAGCGGGGGTGAGCATAGGCATTCATTCGGTGCCAACTCTTGTTGGTTTTCCTTGCCGGTGCGGTTCTCGTTGCGCTTTTCGTGGCGGCGCACTTTGGCGTTGCTTGACACGTAACTTCCTTGTATTGCGTTTGTTACGGCGCTATGCATACAATATATGGCATATAACATACTTGCTTTTCGGCGGCCGGTGGCGTTGTTGTTGCTTGTGTGTATTATTCATGCATGACATGCAACATACTTGTGTACTTGTGCGGCTTCTTTTTTCTTCTGTTGTGATCCCCTTCGCGTGTTACGGCGTCGTCGTATTCCCTACGTGAGCGGGCTTGCATTGCTTGGTCGTGTACTTCTTGTGGTATGTCTCCACCGTGGTGCGGTTCGTTACATACTTGTTCTCTCCTTGTCTACCTCTTACCGCGTTGTGCTTGTCTCGTTGGTTTCTAGCGTTGCGCGGCATATAACATACTTGCTTGTCGGCGGCCGGTGGCGTTGTTGTTGTCTATGTGTGGTTTGTTTTGGGGCGCGCACAAGTCCCTAGCGCCAAGGGCCCGCACTTTGCTAGGTGGTTTGGGGCAAGCAAAGCTCAGCTCCTTCGCCGTCGCGACTCTATTGTTCGTCTCTTTTGGTGAGTGTCCTAAATTTTGCGACCTCGCCAAACAGCGGCGTAAAATTGTTGGGGGGGTTTCTGAGGTCGGAAAAAACAATTTTTCGCTTTATTTCTTCTGGCGGTGCGTCATGTTCTTGTTGTTTTATTTTTCTTCTGCTGCGATCGCGCGACAACACTGTCCGTCGAAAATGACGGCTTAGAATTTTTCTGAAACAACACACCTGAGCAGAATCCAATTATGCATCAGAAGCACATTTTTAAATCCAGAAATTCATACGCATAAAAAGGCGGCGCCCAGGAGCGGCTCCTAGCGAAGCGCCGGAAAATGGAGAAATAATGGAATTATAAACGTATGTCTCACGTAGTCCTGAAAATGACGAGACACACATTAATAAAGAAACATACAGATTCCACCCACACTATTAGAAGAATCAAAAATTCAAGAATTTGAGAATCAACGAAAAAGACTTCAATGAATCAGGTATAAACTACAGGTATGCTCGTCTCGTATGCCGCATACACATTGCTCGTCTCGTGTCTCCGTGAAGGAGTCTTGTAGCAGCGCTAACAACGATAGGACGCGATAGAGGGATTGATTAGAAAGATTTTTGAATGTTCTTAACCTCATCAACTTGTTCTGGGTCTGACGTCCCCGAATGAAAGTATTTACAACAACAAATAAAGATATGTACATGGCTGCTCTGATGGTTAGGTTAGAAGAACGCCGATTTACCCTGTGGGGCAGGGGGGGGGTTCAGGAAGGGGCGCAGGGCTGAAGGGGTCGAGGGGAGGAGACAGAAGATCGCTGGATGGGCGGAAAAAATTTCGGAGGTCCCGGGAGGCGTTGGAGTGGGGGGGGGCAGGGGCAGACGGACCTCGGCACCTAGTAGCGGTGGGCCTAGAGGGGAGAGGTAGGCGTGTTTGACGGTAGCGTGTCTTGGAGCGTGGGGGTGGGAGGGGGAGAGCGGTCTTGGCGCGTTTTGGGGGCGCCCATACGATTGTGGCCTGATGGGTTTGTGGTGATCGTTGGCGTTTTTGTGGTGGCCGTGGGCGTGAGTGCTCAGGAGGGCGGGGAATGGCCGAGGGGGGGGGGGGGGCGTGGTGCGGATGCGCGGCTGGACGGGCGTTTGGATTTTTTTGGCGCGCGGCGAGTGGTTGGTTGTGCTTTGACTGACGCTGGCTTGGCCGGTTTATTTAAGGCGTGTTTTGGGAGAGGTGGGGGGTGCTGGTATACGGGGCGGGTCCCAGGGGGCATGTGGACGGAGGTACCGAACGCACCGTGCGAAACCGAGGAGGGGTTGAGAGGGTCGGAGGGGTGCGCCCAAAGTATTGGGTCCGAAGGGAGAGGATTCGAACACAGGCAATCATGTGCTTGGTGGACAGCCTTGTCCAGGCGCTTTACGCGTTCCTCCAGGGCTAGGCCAAGCATGGCTCTGTGCTCGGCGCGAGTGGAGCCCGGGATCGGCTTGGAGAGGCAGGACCATAGGGACTTAGGTACCAGAGTTCTCATGAAGTTCCTGCGATCAGCCTTTGAGGGTCCAGAGAGCCATCAGTGCAGGACAATGGGGCTGAGAAGGGGTCCCCAGGAGGAGACGTATGCCTGGACGTGCTGGTCGAACGCTTTGCAGAAGGCCAGGCATGATAAAGGGTCGAAAGGATGGTGCTGTCCGCACCTGGAACAGTGGTAGTCGTGGAGCATATTGCTCCACTGGTACCCGTGCACATTGTAGCACCCGGACGCCAGTTTGAAAAACAGGGACGAAAACCAGGAAGCTTTATTGTACAGGCTGAAGCTGGGGCCGACCGCTATGTTGCTATGGGAATGCTGCGGCAATAGGTGGCGGAATTGCTGCACCTTAAACTTGTGGAGGACAGGCAGGTGGTGTACCGCCACTGAACCCAGTTGGGGGGGGGGGAAGGAGGTCCGGGGTAAAAATCAGGCTGTGAGCTGCCCATTTAGAGAAATGGTCGCAGATTTCGTTGCCAATGAAATTGGCGTGACCTTTAATCCACATGATGTGGAGGGGGTTGGTGATGAGAAGTCGGGCGCTGTGTACGGCGACGGTCCATGTGTTGTCTTGGAACGGGCTGGGCCTATAGACTTGGCATTTTTGGAGGGTGGACACCACCTGTTCGTTGTCAATCAACAAACATACTTCGTATTGGGAAAGTTCCCTGTGGATCCAGCGAATGGCTGCTACCGCCCCCCAGAACTCCAAACCCAGAGAGGAGGGATGCGGTGAGGATAGGCACAGGACTCTGGTTGTACCGTCGGGTAGAAAGGCCGTGACGGCGGACCATCGGAATATAGCCATACCCGCCGTAGGCCGGGGGTCGGCGGCCTGGTTAGTGCCTCCGCGGCATCGTGGCATCCCCACTCGTCGAGAGACTTCTTCTCTAGGTAGTGTTGTGCCTGCAGAGCGAAGAGATGGCCGTGTTGGTTGATTCCCAGTGCGTGTGCGTTGTGCGGTGGCGCTGGGGGTTTGGGGATGGTCTCTTGAGGGCGCAAAAATTCAGGGACTAGCTGGAAGTGAGAGGGGCGGGAGTAATCCATGACGGCGTGGCATGGCATGTGCATGGTGTAGGACGTGTGGGTCCCTACCGAGTAGACCCCGTCGGGGAACGAGACGTTGGCCCATTTGGAGGTGGCCTCGGTCACTCTTCCTGTGGCCTGTCCTGACTTGAACCTAACGGTTAGCTGGGTACCAGGGGTTAGATCCCGAATAGCAGTGGGTCTCCACGGGCCTATGCTGTGGAAAGATATGCCAAGGGCATGGATGGAGTGCATAAAAGAGTTTTGCAGTGGGTCTGAGGCCCTCTGGTTCGAGCTAAGTAAGGACTGGACGTACAGAAGGCCAACTGACTTTGGAGCAAGGCCGCAGAGGGCCCGTAGCCCATAGTTCACGATGGCAACGTGGACGCTGTGCGGTAGGAATTTCATTCCCAACCCTCCCTTTGGGCGAGCCGCAAAACGGTCTTATGGGGAGACTAGACGTGTGATGCTGCGAGACGCAACTCCCGCCCAGATGAGTGCCTGAAGCTTTTCGAGCTGGTTGGGGGAAAGAGAGTGGGTGATTAAGCGGTAGGCGAGTGCTGGGACTAGCTGAGAGTTCGTCAGGCGGACCTTCTCACTAAGTGTAAGAGGCAAGGGAGGGAGCCGGGCAAAATAACTCTGGATCTCCGCCTTGAGCATGTGAAACAGGCCCTTTGCCTGGTGGCAAGTAAAAAGATAAACCCCCAGGTATTTATAGCATGTGTGCGGGCGACCCGTTTTTTTGTTGTACGTGTGTAACTCCGAGCCCCTGGGTGTCACAAACTCTTTCTGGGGGGCTGTGCCATTGGCGTGGACTTCGGTCTTAGACACCTTCATGTCCAGACCCCAGTCCCTGGCTGGCCCATCGAAGTAGTTGAGACTGTTTTGGACGTAGGTGACGTCCTCACTTCTGATCAGGATGTCGTCGATGTAGGCGTGGTGGCTAGTGCGGGCATTTGCCCGGGGAGGGGGCACAGTGGCAAAAAAATGGTGGAAGAGGGAGTTGAGATAGAGGATGAAGAGTAGGGGGGAGAGGGGACATCCTTGTCGGAGGCCCCTGGTTTGTAGGTATGCGTGGGGGGTGCGGCCATTGATGATGGGGCTGTCTTGTGGGAAGGAGTATAGTTGCTTTATGAGAGAAATTGTGGAAGTAGAAAAATTTGCCCGTTCGAGGACGGTCCAGAGTGTGCCATGAGGCACTGAATTAAAGGCTTTATTGAAATCGATGAACAGCGAGTAACTCTTCTTCGATTTTGCATAAAGGGCTTTGAGGTGATACAGATGATCAGCGCATTGGTGGCCGGGAAGGCCGCCGTGCTGGATTTCTGAAAGGATGTCGTGTGCAAAAGCCTGAGCGTGCAGGTGTTTGCAGGCAAAAGTGGCCAAGCGTTTGTAAATACAGTTTAAGAGGGCAATAGGGCGGTAGTTTGAGGGGGAGAAAGGGTCGCCTTTTTTATAAAGCAAACATATTTTCGCGCATAGCCAGTGCGGCGGCAGCGGCGAGTGGAGGAAGCGGTTTAAAATGGAGTGGAAAAAACGTTGAATGGGTTCCGGACAGAGGGCCAGGATGTAGTTGTTTGTTTTGTCTGGTCCCCCGGCTTTTGATGGCTTACTGTGTTTTAAGTGGTTCTGGAACTCCTGCCAGGTCACAGGAGGTATGTGGTCGCTCTTGGCAGAAACGGGGCATGTGGGCGAGTGGGACAGGACCTCGTCGACAAAGTCCTTTGGGGGGGCGTAATCTGGATGCCCTCCAAGATGAAGCAGGGTATCCCCAAAAACCTTAGCTACATCCGCCGGGTCACTCAGGAGCTCTTTGGTGGCTGGATCTCTGACTACGAGAGGCTCTAGGTCTTTAGGGCAGAGGGTGCGAGCAACAGTGGTTTTCATCTGGACCCCTCGGACCAGACTACTGTGAAGCTTTCTCTTCGCTTTGGTTTCGTCCGAGGACCGTAAGGTGTTTACCACGGACTGAACTTCCGCAATGTGCTCGGGAAATGCTGGGGAAGAAGGAGTCGGGGGTGAGCGTAATAATTTCCTGAGCTTGCCGTAGCTCTCTTGGTCCTTGCGCTGCGGTTTCGGACGCGTGATTTTGTGGTACGCAGACCCAACCTGCATAAGGACTGAATCTGTAGCGGCGATGATCTCTTCCAATGGGGCCCTGGCAGGGGCGTCCTGGAGGTCCCGGCACCAGTCGGAGATGAGCCGTATGCTGTTAGAGAATTGTTGCTTTTCGTCTCTAGAAAGCTTCCGAAAAATGCAAGGGGGGAGTGGGGGCTGAGACGGAAGGATCGGGGAGGGGCACTGGAAGACCGCAACCACTGGGTGGTGGTCAGAGATGGTGTAGTCCGTGAGGATCGACGCATCCAGAAGGGGAAAGTGCGACACTAGGCGAGGGGACGCAATGATGTAATCCAGCCTTGCTTCGCTGTCCCAGCGGTCGCTTGCGTAGCGGGTGTACTGCCTGAAGGAGGGGTGCTCTGACCTGAAAGTGTCCACCAACCTAGATGGGTGGTATTCCACCTCCCCCGTGAGCCAGTGCCACTCATGTAGATCGACCAAGCTGTGCTGGTCAAGTTCGGGATCCAGAACGCAGATGTGATTGGGATGATCGTTGAAATAAGAAGCAAGAACTCGCTGTATGGTGTCACGGTACGGAGCTGGGGCCCCCGTGCGCACCGGGGGGGAGTAAACTGAGAAGACGTGCAGGGGAATTGCTTCCGGAAGGGATATTTTGGCACCACAGATAAGGCCGTCGCTGTCTCTGGGCGGGACACACCTGGTATATCTCGCGATGCGCGGGCCTGCAATGACCGACACCCCGTGTTTGTGGCCGCAGACATTTGAGAAGACTTTAGCGCGGTCATTGCCGAAGGCGTACCGCTGTGGGAGGAGAGGGGGAGAGTTTAGCTCCTGAAGGAGTATAATGTCATATCCCTCGTTTAGGAAATGCAAGATTGCCGCGGGTGCGTTCTGGCTCTTTGCCGTGTTGAAGGACACGACACGGATGGCCGGGACGGAGGGAAGAGAAGGGGGGGGGGCGGCGCAAGCGTTTAGGTTTGAAGGGCTTGTGCACTTGGGGGGGAGGGGGGAAGGAGGGTGTCCGAATGGAGGAATAGCGCGCACCCAGTGGGGAGTCCGGTGTCAGAAGCGTTGGTATGTGGGCAGGGTCCTCATTTTGTATTGAGGGGTCGGGTTCGCACTGTTCTAGTGCAGAAATCCGAGAGTGAAGTGCTTGTGCGTATGCTTTGGGCGAGTGGTGTAAGGCCGTGTCACAGGCAGTGCAAAGAGAGGGGTGTATAGCCAGGTCTGTAGAGACACTTGTGTCTGGGACCAATATTCTCGGATTGATGTGTGCTTGCTCCACAGGGAGAATCTCCGCGATGCGAGAGACAGTGGCGGTGAGGGAGGCACCGTGCACGCCCACGCGGGCGAGGACCTCTTGACACCGTCTCATGTCACTTCTCCTGCGGTGGCACTAACGGGCGGGTGGGGGGCAGAAAGAATATGGGGACGGGTAGCATTCGGTAGACTCATCAGAGCTTCCCACAAGGGGAACCACATGATTTTGTGGTCTGGTACTCAGTGAGCACAGATCAGCCCGGTCAGGGCATACCTGGCGGTCACAGGGGTTAAGGAATTCATGTTACACACAGGGGGGGCGGTAGAGCGATGGCCTTGCCATGCCTGAGAACATGCAATAATGGTGATGGAGGGTATCTGGGGTCTTAAAGCGAAGACCACGTCTCGTGTGCACAGAAGGGTGACGCCGAGTGTAGGTTCATTAATTCGTCTCATGTTGCCCTGGGTCAGGGGGCCCTGAGGATGTCGTATGGAGGCCCGTTCCTACACCAGTGTGACGGAAGACAAGGGATACCCTGGAGTCTCGGGGAATGCGCCGCTTCTCCACTGTGTCATAGTCGCGAGCTGGGATTTGGTGCTTCCATTTGTCGCGGGCTTCCCCAGAAATTAGGAGGAGGCTGCGGCGCTGTAGGAAGACTTTTTGCCTTTTCTTAAAGAGGGTGGATCCGGGGAGGGGACGCGGTTCGAAAACCATTTCCGCACCTGACCCAAAGGAGCCATCCAGGACATAAGGGCCTGGCTGAGGGACGTCTACGTGGCTCCTCAGGCCACTGCCAGGCTCGTATCGAGCCACTGACCACATATTGGGGCATAAGAGAGAGGAAGGCAGGACCTGGGCGCAAGCAGAGAATGCCTGTAGCCCAATCGCTTGAATAACCTCAGGAGGGGTCGGTTCCAAAAGGTTCAGCTTCTTTTGATTCTGGATTGTACCTGAATCCGAAAATAAGCATTGTGCGGTGCCCCTCGGACAGCCACTGGTGATCTTCATCTGCACTCTAGGACATTACCAGGGCTTCTTCTTCTTCTGAGGAAAATTCATTGGATATGAAGGCTCCTGTTATTTCCGGGATGGGGTCGAAAATTTTCCCCGTTTGGAGGTGGAGTTGTGCGATCTTTTCTGTGAGGGAGAGGGGCTTGCTTGTGGACAAGTAATGGTCCCTCGCGAGACTTAGTTGTTCCGCGCTGCCGTAGGCAGTCGCCGCCTCGATGACTCGTGATAGGAAATCCTGGGCTTGGCGGGAGCCAAAAGGTTGTCAGGCGCGGCCGTGTCGGGGCACTCGGGGTGAGAGACGAGCTGGGACACAGTGAAGCCTTCTGCAAGGAGCGCGGATTCGTAATGAGCATATTTCACTCGGTAGACTCGCACCTTAGCCATGGGGGCGCTGAACAAGGATGTGTGCTGAATTTTCCCAAGCAGAGAGACCCCGAACATTACATCAACGTCCGGCGTGGATGACGGGGCGTGTACTTCTACCAGTTCTGGATCAGGAGGTTCAGGGAGGGGGTTGAAGAAAGCCTTCAACGGGGAGGGTGGGGGAGGGGCATGTTTGCGCACATTTCGGGGAGAGGCGGAGAGGTCCACTTTGTGTCCCGGGTGTTTGGAGCGCCAAGAGGAGTATCCTCCCCAAGAGATCATGGCTCCTGTAGTGCCCCAATACGTGACCAGGTTATTCTCTTGGAAGAGCATGTAACTCATAGAAGTGAGGGAGTCTCGTTGGGGGAGCAAGGGGGTGTTGTGATAGTTCATGCACACGTGAAACTCGTGTTGTGTTCTGGGAATGGCCCCTAGGATACCGCACCGTCGCGCGGCGTCGCTAGTAAGGAGGGATTTCCACACGTCAATTTGTTTGAAGTCCGGCGTGGCCTGTTTGTATGCTTTTGAAGGTACAACTTTGAAAGTTTTGTCCTTCCCTAGATCGGAACCACGGATGCAAAAGACCTTGCCGAGCGTCCACAAAGGGTGTTGTAAGATCGTGGAGAGAAGCTTCTCGGCGAGGGGGGTTGGAATGGTGTAATCGAAGCGGAACATATGTTCGGAGGATGATTGTAGAGGCTGTATGCGTATCTCCGGAAAGAAAGCATTCTTCAATTGACTGAGATGTGGTCGTTTTCGAAATGGAAAAGGCGGTTGAGGAGGACAAAAAAGTCCCGGGCGTTGCCACGGCGCCGCCTATACTCTCCTCGTTCCCGCTTGGATTTTTTGGAAAGCTCTTTTGGAGAAGAGATGGTGAAGTTCGGGAGCAAATGCCGTGCAACTTCGAATCGTAGCGTTGTGCGCACCGCGGCCACTTGGACGGTGCCGTCTACCTTATTTCTGGCCCATTGTAGGGAGGTGTGAGGGTGCATGATGTCGCCGTAGCGGATGTGTGCGTGGTGCTTGTGACGGATGGAGAGGTGAAGGTGAAAATATGGGTATTGAGGAGAGTCAAGCAAGTTGAGCCGCACGGAGCCATCGGGATTAGGTGATGGGTTGTACGTATTGGCATCCGAGAGCCGGTCTACTCCACATACCCAAGGGGCAAGGGAGATCATGCCGGGGTTCAAGGGGTTCATGTAGAGGGTCTCCGCCGAAAGGTTGTCTTCCATTCCCGGGAGAATGAAGGAGCCTTCGTACACAACACCGGAATCAAAGGCTTCTTGCAAGGTTTCGTTGATGGCATGGGCCCACTCGGTCCACGTGTTGCCGTATTTGTATTTGGAGTTGTAGTAATCTTGTGGGCGTGGAAAAATGTAGAACTTTGGGTGGTGATGAAGGATGTCTTTGAGGTACCTAAAGTTGTCATGTCCAATTGTGGAGTAGGCATTGTTGCCGGAGCAATCAATGTCATGGAAAAAGGTGCACCCGTTGCTCGCGCAAAGGTCTATTGTTGGGTGTACTTGATTATAGATCACTTGCTTGTGGTATTTCTCTAACACGAGTTGATTTGTATCAACTCCTAAGGTGTCATGGACATGCGTTTCTCCCCATAGTGCTTGTTGATCGTGCGTGTAGATCTCACCTTTATTTTTTACAAAGAATTTTGCAAAGACACCATCCGGGGCAAGGGAAGGGTTGAAGAAGGGTTTTCCGGAATTACCATCCGTTTCATCCGGAGTAGGGTCTTCCCCGTCTTCGGCCTTTTCGTGTGTTTCTTCGGGAGACGGAATAGCGCTTGGCGTAGATTGCTCCTCACGTGGCGTTAAGAGGGAGTTGTCGGGCTCAACCTCATTGGTTCTCCTTGCGTTGTCGTCGAGAGCGGCGTTGTTGTTCATTGCCAAATCTCCACACGGGTCTTCGCGACTTTCTTCTTGTTGTTTCAACTATTCGGCGTCACATGGATGGCTTCCTTCGGTGTTCTCGTGCGTGCCTTCGGGCACGGAGTCTTGCACCTTCTCAGAGTTGGTTGGCGGAGCGGGCGCTTGGAATTGATGTTGTGGTTCTTGGGCTCCTTTTCCTTTGGCGGTGTGAGCCGTTGTCTCGGCGAGTGGAAAGAGTTCTTTTGCGACATCTTCGGGTTGTTCATCGTCTGAAATGACATTGGATGACGTGCCTTCCTCATGTGGCGGGGAAAGGTCGAGTGAAGGGTGAAATGGGTCGTTCTCGCGCTTGGCGGGCGAAAGCGTAGGGAGAAGCCGACTTTGAGTCAGTTTGGCGTCCACTTTAGCCTGAGTTCGAGAAATGAAACTTTTCCCGGACTTTAGCTGTTTGCTTTCGGTCTTGTCCTTTGCGGAACGTTCCTTGAGCCCAGCTTGCGACATTGCCAACAAAACGGCGTTGCAAAGCTAGGCAAAGGACGGCGTTCACGATTGCGGCTTTGCGCTAGGCAAAAAAAATTGGCAGCAAGGTTGTTGCACTCGCTTCGGCTCCAAATTGCGGCTTTGGAACCTTTGATGGTAATCCACGGCTTCACGGGATCGGCCCAGAACTTGAATAGCCCGGGATTTTCATTAATCACCGAGCAGCCTGGACTGCTGGTGGATCCATCAATAAATTTCTGAGGGTCAATCGAAAAAAAATAGACACTCAGAAAGTGAGATTGATTAGAAAGATTGCAGATGATTAGCGGCCAGATCAGGGTGATTAGACATACACACAAGTGCATAGCAACGTTCTTCGCGTGCGCCCCTCACTTGCTCTCTCTCTCCAGCGGTAGGTAAGGTGAGTAAGCCCAGGCGGGGCCACCCCCTGGTGGAGTTCGTGATTGGTGTTGAGATGGGCAGGTTTGCCCAAACCGCTCGTGCATACTCGCGCATGCACACACACATTAAAGGGTAGGCCACGCGAAGTGCGCACGGTAAACCTTGTTTAGGCTACCCAGGGGCTCCTCGGTACGTTCTTTAAGAGAACCCGAGGAGTCCCTTAACGCTTGCTTGCTTGACAGAGGTAGCTGCTTCTGCAGCGTGTTTGCGGACAGTGTATTATAGGTCACACTGAGAACCGTATAATACGGGGAGTGTGGCTTGGTTCCTCTGCCGCAAACGCCTCTTCATTTGCCTTTGCTTTACAGGTGGGCAGGTAGGGTGATTGGTGCAGCAGCATACCTTTCTTTTCATGCCCTGCTAAACAAGGGCGCAGATCACACAAACGAATAACTCCCCTCTGCCTGTGGCAGAGCAGGGAGTCCGACTCCTTCGACATCTGCGCCGTGCACGCAAGAGCACCTCTTCCCTCCAAGCCCTAGCAGGGGAAACGCGTTGTGGCGTCCCCTGTTAGGCCACAGTTGCTTAGCAGCGCTGTGTTCTCTTGTCATTTTACAGCAGGGTCGCTAGGACCCATGAGACCTTTGCCTTTGCAACGCCCAGTAGAGTGTGCGTGTAGGCGTGGTAGTCCTGAGTGGGGGCTTGAGCCAGTTGCACAGTGCTCGCCCACCAGGATGGTGCCACTGTAGGGTGTGTAGGACCTGTAGTGCGTGTGTCACTGTCCCACCCGTTTCCTGCAATTTTAGCAGGGTTGGTGGGCTGTGGCAGTGGTTAGGTCAGTGTTTTGGCCGTTTAGCAAAACGGCGTTTTCAAGCCTTCATAGCTTTTGGCCACCCCTCCCTGTAGTAGACAGATAGGTAGGGAAAACAATACCTGGATTAGTACGCTGGGTATTCCCCAAAGGTTTTGCGCCAGCACAGAAATTGGGCGCTTAGGGGAGGGGAGACCCGGGGCGTACCCTGTGGCATCAATAAGCCAACTCTCCAGGTTTAGCAAGCGTGCAGACTTGGGTATAACTAGGACACCAGTTCTGCGGCTTGCTCTCAGGACCTTAGGAATAGCACACTCACACATACGCTTTGGAAGGTAAGGGTAAGGTTCAGTCCCTAGCTTTAGTCTTGGAGGCAAGCGTCTCAGCAAGCCTCAGCAACTCACAAAGGTTGTTCTGGGACAAGTAGTCAACCAGAACGGAGTTTAGGCGTCCCTCAGGTAGAACAAATGCAGAGAAGGGCTCCCAGGTGGCCTCTTCCACTCCAAGCCCTTCCCAGAGGGTGAGGAAGCGCCAACCCTGGTGAAAGCGGTGACGTAGGACAAACTTCACCAGGTAGAAGCCCTCCTTAGCCATCTCCTCGGCCTTTAATTTCGGGGAGTTCACCTTCAACTTCCATAGGGCTGGCAGCCCCTTGTAGGTCCAGAGCGGCGATTTCCTCGTCGTTCAGCTCCCACTCCTCCCCACAGAGGTCTTCAGGATCAGAGTAGCGCTTCAGGTGTTGAGCAGCGCACACCAGGGTCCCCCCTAGACGAGGAGAACACCGCACGGTGATACGGTGTCCATCCACTGATAGAATCTTGTACGACCCGAAGTAGGGGTCATCGCTAGTAGAGCGTGGCCAGGCGGGTAGTCGACTGTGGTGCACCAGCACCCAGTCCCCCTCTTGGTAGGTGGCCGGTACTCGGTGCTTGTTCTTCTTGTTCCACTGACGCTCCCTCACTCTCTGGAGCATAGCCTTGGCCTTGTCCACCTTCGCTTGTTGCTCTTGGACCCATTCACCCACAGAAGAATGGGTGTCCTCTGGATAGGGGGCATGTAGGAACCATACCGGGCGCCCTAGGAATAGCTCATGGGGCGAGTAGCCAGTAGCTGAACTCTCTTGGGAGTTCATCATCAAGGATATGACGGGGAGTAGTCTCACCCAGTCTCTGGTGCGCTCGGTCTTGCACCATATCCGTACGTTCTCCTTCAGGACACGGATCTGTCGCTCACATAGGGGGTTGCTCGTGTGAGAGTAGGGAATCCCTGTAGACACCTGGACATTGAGGGATCTCAGGACCCTCTTGTACCAGCCAGTATCTAAGCGTACTCGTACGTCCTCATCGGAGTTGATCTCCTTGGGCGCCCCATAGACACAAAACCACTCCTCCAGGAGTATCTTGATAGTCTCCTCGCCGGTAATGTGCTTGGTACATGGGAACACCCTGGTAAACCTCATCGACCCACAGGTTACCACGAGGGCGAAGTCATAGCCCCCGAACTTCGGCATCTCCGTGTAGTCCACGTATAGAACACTGTTAGCACAGTGAGGGATGGGCAGGGTGGAGTAGAGACCTCTGTCCCTGATATCCCCTGGTTTACAGGACCTGCACGGGCACTTGTCCACGATAGGCTGGAGGGTTTTCCGCAATTGGTCGTCAGTCCACGTAGTGTGGAACCACTGCTTGAACAGCCTCAGGGTGCGGTCAGCACCCACATGACCACTGGACTCATGGGTCCACTTCAGCAGCGCTGGGACTCCGTCACTAGGCACCACGATGCGGTCCCCGTGCCAGAGGTAGCTCTTGTCCCTCTTCCACTGGTCTTGGTTGACCAGGAGGGGTTCAAGGCGTTTCTCCAGGCGCTTGTAGATATCCCCGAACTCCTTCAGGTACTCCGATTGTTGGAGTCCATCCAGGGGGCGTATCATCGTCATGTTGAGGTCCAAGTGGACCTCCATACGGCTGAACGCCTCCTTAGCCAGCGCTTCAGACCGGGCACCAATCGGGGCGTCGAAGTTGTTGCCGCTGATGTAGTCGGCACACTCGTTCTTCACTCCCTGGATATGGTGTACCGTCAGCCGTAGTTGACTGAGGTAGGTCCACCAGCACCGTAGCTTGGCTTTCCCAGGTGGGGGACCCTTCTGGAAACTGCGGACCGGTTCTTGGTCGCACAGCCAGACCACAGGGTTACTCCCCAACAGTCGTGCTTGTGAGGATAGCACCAGCATACCCGCGAGCAATTCCTGCTCATACTTGGAGTAGTTCCCCCTGGCCTGGTTCCACTTCCAGTTCCAGTGGCCCAGAGGTACTAGGACCCACTTGTCGTCAGGGTGGCTGTGCTCGAGGGTTCCATCTCAGTTGAGACCTTCCGTCCCCCATTGGGAAATGGCCGAGTCGAACTCCTCCTTCTCTAGTGCTTGCCATTGGAACAACGTTCCACCACCGCCTACATTGCTGGCGTCGGTCACGAGGATAGTCTCCCCTTGTGCTCTAGGCACGCCAAAGCATTTAGCGTTGGCTACCTTGTCTTTGAGCTCGTCAAACGCTTGTTGCTCTTGTGGGCCCCAGCGCCAAGTAGTACTCTTCTTGATCAAGTCCTTCAGTACGACGCTGGTATAGGTGAAGTTTTTGATGTGGCGGCAATAGAAGTTGCACGCCCCAATGAAACTGCGTACATCATGAAGTCCTTTCTTGGGGTCTTCGTGTCGTACCTTGGCATCCATCAGGGGTTTGGCCTTAGAGGCCGCTGGGGTCCACCACCCATAGCCAACGTCAAACCCCAAGTACTGCATGGTCTCCTGCATGAACTCACACTTCTCCAGCTTGAGTTGAGTTTGGTTCTCCTGGCAGACCGCAAAGAACTCACCGAAAAGGATTAGGTGATCCTCCTGGGTATTGGTCCCGAGGCATACATCGTCGATGTAAGCCTGCATCTGGGCACCACGGGATATGAGCTCCTGCACCTTAGGTCTCCTTCGTAGGATGGACAAGATCTTGTTCATCAGCTCTTGGAAGAGAGCGGGTGCGTTAGCCACGCCAAACGGCATGACGTTCCACTTGACCACCCTCCTCTGAGGGGTGATGAAGGCCAGTAGTTCCTGTGCGTTGGGCGTCAGGTCCACTTGCCAGAATCCGCTTCGCTTGTCCATCTTGGTCTTGTAGCGGCAGGAGGCTATCTTCTCCAGGGTAGACTCCATATTGGGAATGGACCCTGAGTGGTTCAGCGTCTTCTTGTTCAGCTCTCCGTAGTCCACTACCAGCCGTTTGGCTGTAGACCCAGGTTTAGCCACCAGGAAACAAGGGCTGCAGTGTAGGGGGTAGTCCCCATCCTTGTACTCCAGGACTAGGCCAGCGTCGATACATTCTTGTATCTGTCGCTCGATCTCGTCTGCCTGCTCTTCAGGAGCTGGATAGGGTCTCCTCCGGATCTTGTGACCCACGAACTCGGGCTTCAGCTTGAGGTCCATCTGTACCAGCTTGTCACATGAGGCTGAAGGGGGTAGTTCTCCGAACACCTCCAGATAGGTCCTTATAAGCTTCTGTACCCGCGGGTCCGGTATCTTGATCTTGTCCTCCATGTCCTCGTCAGAGTGTAAGTTGCTTGCCCCCTGAGTAATAGACGTCGTGAGGTGGTCCTCCACCGACTCTTCGCCCGTCGTAGTATCCTTCAGCCCTTGGTAGGCATATAGAAGGTCTTGTTCAACCATCTCTGATGGACGATGGCAACATAGGCACGCTCGAGGGGGTTCACATACACATTCCTCCGAGAGGTCGTCCTCCTCTGGGGTCCTCACATGGGCGCCCCACACGCTCTTCATGAGTTTAAGATCTACCTCCCTTTGCCAGGTGGTGATCTTCTGTTCGAGGTCCTCCTTCAATTGGGATAGGTCTCCCATACGTCCTTGCTTCAGTGGCCATGAGCTGCGGGTAGGCTTCGCGTAGCATAGCTTTTTCGCCACCAACTTCCTCTTGGAATCCACATACTCCCTGAGCCTGGATCGAGGGTCCAGCTCTTCATCCACGGGGTCTTCCACCCTCATGGAGAGTAGGGGTTTTAGTTTTTCTCCACTTCCTCCACACAGGTCTGCACGAAGAAGGCGTCGTGCTCAGTTTCGTCGTCTGAGTGGATGGAGCTAGGTAGCTCAGATAGTCCACACTCAGAGACTCCATCAGGAACAGGTACATGGGAGGGAGAGTTGGGGGCGTTGGTGTCAGTCACGACGTACTCATCTCCTCCAGGTGTAGTCTCAACAGCATCTTGAGGTCGTCGGCGATCCTTCAAGTCACCCAAGGCGAGTCTGTCGCTTTCTCGTTGTATAGCCTGGACCAGAGTCGGGTCCAGATCCTCCCAGGGAATGGAGGTAAGATCTCTGTCCACCACGCTGAGCATTCTCCCCCATCCAGGTTTCCCAATAGGTGTCTTGCGTCCCAGAGGCACGTAGATGGCCTCATCAGGCAAACGAACAGAGCTGATAGTCAGCCTGTCCAGGAGGTTTCGCCAGTACTCGTTGCCCCCCTGGGCTCCCCAATCGGGGGAACACAGGACCTTACGGGAACGTTCCAAGGCCACCTTGGTCAGCACTTTCCCCAGTTCACTGAACCTGGGGTTCCCGTAGGCCATCCCGAAAGAGGGCCAGTAAAATTTGTAGCTGCAGTTCTTCGCCTTGCTGCAGTAAAGGTCCAGTACATGCTGCTTGTCGCTGGCGAACAACTCCACACTCAGGTCTTCTTGAGAGTAACCGTCTGCTTCAGACCTTGGTCGAGGACTTCCCCCAATAGTTGATAGTCCTCAGTTTTGGAGGCCGCCATAATGTTCGAGGGCTCCTCCTTCGATAGTCTCAGGTAACTCGAGGTATGTTCCGACTGCTCCAGTGGCACAGACTCTCTGCCACTGCCGTGGTCCACGTAGAGGAGGTAGGGCGCTTGCAGCGTCAGGGATTGTATCTGGGAGTGCTGTACGAAAAAGTCAGTCCCCAGTACAAAGTCGAAGGCCTCAGTGTCCATCACATAGAACCGATGGGCGATAGTCCGCGAGCCTATAGGTATCTCCACTTCACAGTCCCCGCAGCTGTGCACCACATGTCCATCCCCCATGCGTATAGCGGCGGTGGTCATGGTGTTCTTCAGGCTCCCACAAGGTAAAATATGGTGGCGCCAGTGTCCAATACCCCCAGGTATTCGTGTCCCCCTAGTCGGATACGTACCCAAAACACCAGGTCTTGGGTGCCACGGGAGCGTCCCCGTCAGAACTCCGCGGGGCAGGTCACCTCGAACCCCTTGTTCCGCAATTTGCGGGCCATCCTCATGAAAGGGCTCCTCTTCTTAGCGTTGCCGTCATCACCACCTTCATGCTCACGCTTGGCTCCTTGTTCTTGCTGGGCCTGCGTTTGTGAGCGTGTGGTAGGACCAGAGTGCCCTCCAGAGGGCTCGGAGTTCCCCCCTGGATTAGGGTTGGGGTTGCCTCCGTTCTTGTCCTTGTTCTTGTTGTCGGGCTGGCGGTTAGCGCCTCCTCCTCGTCCATCTTGACCCTTGTGTTGCCCTTGACCACGTCCTTTCGACTTGCCCTTGCCGGAGTCGTTGCCTTTGCCTTTGCCTCCACCTTTGCTTGAGCCTTTGCCAGGATCTTCCCCTTTAAGCTTCGCTGATAGGCGTTGCTTATGGTAGCACTCATCCTCGTAGTGCTTCCGCTTACCGCAGAATGCACACGTGATGGTGCACCGGTAATGATCCGGCAGCTTTGCTTTAGCGCCGGTGTTCTTCTCCTGCTGCTTCCCCTGGACTACGAAGCAGTCTCGCTGCTCGCAGTCAGGGGCGTGCTGCAGGTGGCCCTGCTCGTCCGTGGCATCACACCAGAGTAGCTCCTTCACGTTCTCCATGATGCGGGCGTGGGCGTGTTTTGGGGGTAGTCCCCTGCCCAGGTCAGGACCCTTGGTACCCTTTGCCATGGCCTCCAGAACCTCCACCACCAGGACGGTAGTTGTTCAAGTGCTGGTCGCTCTCCTTCTCCAGCGCCAGCTCCAGGAGCAGCACGCATAGATCCTCGTAGCGGAGTGATCTAGCCTTGCGCTCAGCTGTCGAACGGCACTCGTCCCATAGCTCTCGAGGGAGCTTGGCCACCAACCAGAACAGCAGGTCGTCGCTGCTGTAGGAACCGGGCGTCAGTCGTCCAGCCCAGTGATCCAGGTCAGCCAACAGCTCAGAGACCCTGCCAGGTTTGGGGTTGTTGGGCAGCACGGGCAGGTTCTGGATCTCGGCCCTGATGGAGAGGTCGGTCTCGTAGGTCGGGTACTGCCGCTCCAGGGCAACCAACACATCGGCAAAGGTGGCGGAGTTAGTCACGATCTGCCTGACCTGCTTCTCCAGGTACTTGGTCTTGCAGCACTGCAGGAGCAGATCGCACTTCACTCGCCCACTAGCGTGGGTTTGGCCGGTCAGTCGTAGGAACCGGCCAAAATTCTCAGCGAACTCGCTGAGGTCCTTGCCTGTGAACTCAGGCAGGTTCACCACGATCTTGTAGGTGGCAATAGCCTTCGCCTCCTGAGACCTGCGTCCTTCAGGGCGTCGGGTCTTCTTCTTCTTCTTCTTCTTCTTCCTCCTCTTTGGGTCCTCGGGGTCCTCCGGGTCCTCGTCATCTGAGGGCGAAGAAGAATCCATCGACGGCGGCTCGTCATCGGAGGGGTCTCCGCCCAGGTCACTAGAGCCACAAGGCTCTACGTCCACCATAGCCCTCAAGGCTGTTAGCCCCAGCTGGTCCAGCTCGGCCCTCGTCGAGTTCGTCACGTGGCTGTAGGGCGGCTGGGCCGTTCTCGGCACGAAAGGACTTCTCGGACTAGCTGCAGGCGTCGGCATCGGTCTGCTCCTCAGGCTCCCCAGGGTATTTGTCAACTGTAATGGGATTGAGCTGCAGTGCATGCGCACGTGGTCTCTGTAGATTATAGGTCGCGCGCGTGTGCGTAGTCTCCAAGATTTGTTACGACATTTAGTGCATGTTTCACAGAGATTGTATTATAAAAAGCATTGTGTGTTATTATCTCATTGTGTAGATATTACATGACCCGGACAAAGGGTATAACAATCTGAGTTACAAGAGATGGGATTGTGCAGTTCTTCATTGCGCGTTGAGGCTGTGGGATAATCCTGTCGCTTACATCAACCCTGCCGCCAGGTGGTTAGCCTGTACTCGGTGGGGTGACATTCCCACCGAGATAGGTGACGCTTGGGGCGGGATCATCAGGGGCTCCAGCTTCTCACGGATCTCTTGAGTGAGGTCGCCCACGATTTTAGAAGTGGCTCCTCGGAGCACCTCGTTGATCTCCGACCGCGTCAGGGACCTGTTGGAGGATCTTCCCGATCCTCTACTCCTGCCACCAAGAGACTCCGGTCCTCTCCTCAACCCACTCAAGGTTGCATAGCCAGGTGCATACCCAGGAACATCCACATAGGTTCCAGTAGCGGGTAGTGGATGGGGATATTCAGCCGCATACCATCGCGGCGCAGAGCTGGAAGCCACCGGCTCACTGGCAGTAGTTGCCTCATGGAGCGCAGTGGTAGGTGGGCCCATACCATAGGCGGGGAAGGGAGGCATGCCAGTAAATCCTGTGCCCTCTGCCATAGGTGGGTTGGTGGTTATGGAAGTGGATGTTGCAGCGGTCGGGAGTGTGGTGGTTATAGGAGAGGGTGATGCGTGGAGGCCAGAAGCGCTTGGTGCGCCTTCGAAGGTAGGGTCATGCGTCAGGTCTTGCCCTTGTTGCTCTCCTTCGTCTGCATCTTCTCCAGCATCCTTCTCGCTCTCTCTACTCTTCCCCTTCACAGGCTGAGTGACCACGACCACCTCCCCGACAGACAGGTCCTCGAAGGCTGTCTGGAGTCCATCCAGGGAGTCCTCAGCCGCATCCACTGGCCCATGTAAGGGCTCCGCCGAAGGTACAGCGCAAGGTGCTGGCCTTGCCGGTGCCTCAGGCGCTGGCGCTGTCTTCACCTCGGTGTCCTCCTTCCTTGTGTCCATCTTCAGTCACCCTTCTGCTTATATTTGCCCGTACTCGGCGCACTGGATGTACGGCACAGGGTTGCTGCCGGTGCGCAGAGACAGCCTGTCTCTGCTACCAGAAACGTTTATAGTGGTTTCAGCACTGTGTTTTGCTTCTCCTGCTGCTTGCTGTTGTTGTAGGGTGTCCTGCTGCTTGTTCTTGGAGATGAAAAGCTTTTATTTGTTGAATCACAGTAAATCCAAGTCAATCCAGGATAGGCGAAGCCAGAAGTATGCAATGAGAAGACAATCAGGATCAAAGCCTGAAGGGTTGCAGTGTAAACAGTGAAAGATGATTGGATATTCACAGAAACTGCAACTCAGGTCACAAATGAATGCATATTCACAAGGATAGCTGAAATGTTTTGGAAAAGAGTTGGAAAATTGCCCCATGGTCACTCCCTCTCCATAGTGCCATCTCAGGAGATGTGCACTCTTTGTTTTGGGTCCCATATGTGCTGAGGTGGCAGGGCATGTGGCGATGAGGTCACTGCCATGTCACATGGGATCTTCCTACTTAGCTAGGCTGACCAGGAATTGAACCCAGGACCTCTCAAAAAGAGGTGCCCAGCCCCCTAGGGTGCATACCACTAGGATAGCTACGAATTCATGGAAAAACATAGATAAATTCATAGGCTCTGCCTTGGATATGTCAGTTCTCAGTCAACTCAGGAAAAGATGATTTGCCTCACATTGAAAGGGGATTAAGGGGTCCACTCCATATCCTGATTGGATGTTTGGTTCCATAGGTCAAACTGTGTTATCACCAGTTTTGGTGGGACCAATACTAAGATAAAAGTGCATGGATGCTCAGTGCATCTCTAATACAACTAGAGTATGCCTCAAAGCAATGGAAAAGCACTCTTTCTTACTATGAAGCTGCAGCTCTGAGGGAAGTACCCTTCGCTCCCCATCGTCGGAGTTTTGGGCTTTGTCTTTAAGACACGTGACCTTGCGGCACTGCGACATGCTCACACTCCACTGCAGCAGCACGCGCTGTTCTCTGAAAGCCATTATCAGAGCAGAGGGCGTAGTCCAGCCCACCTGCTACACTGGGCCCACGTGTGCGCAGATGAGGGCGCCACTGCTGTCTGCTGGTGCTATCCATGCTGACGAGGTGGTGGGCGCGGTGACGGTCCCGCGCCAAAGATGGCTGTACGTAGGTCTTCGGGGCAACGGTTCCTGTAGTGAGAGGAGGGGGGGCGGGGAAGGGTGGAAGGGGTTGGACCTTAGTTGGCTTGGGAGGCGTAGGCCGCCGATAGGGGCGATAGCGAAGGGATTGCTGCGGCGATAAGAGATGAACGTGTTGCTGATTGAGGCACGGCTGGGATGCTCGCACGTTTACGTCTTCATCCAGATGGACCATGGGGGATCCAGGCTGGCCTTTATAGGGGGCTTGTGGGGGCCAGAGCGCAGATGTTGCGAGCCACTTTGGATCGTGCTGGATAGTGTCTCCTTTCTCTTCCGCTTAGGTTTCCTCGGTAACCTTTCGGCCTATGTTAACGTTTAACCTCTTGAGCATCGCCATAGCGCCAGGGCTGCGTGTGCGCTTTAGTTCGCCTTGGAGCCTACGTACCTTTTTCCATAACCGCTGGTTTTCTCTTTCCTTGGTACAATCCGATGGCCCTCTATCTTGTGGCTGCGGTGTGACTGCAGGCAGGTACGGGACCGGCATAGGCATCATAGGGATGAAAGGAGGCATGGCCGGCTGCATGAGCATCGAGTAGACCCACGGGGCAAAGGGCATGCCATACTGCGGGCCCCATGGCCGGGGGCAAGCGGGTTGGCTTTCCGAGCGTTTCCGGGGAGCGTGCGGCTCATAGCCCCGCAATTCCTCTCCCGAGGATGACCTCAGCGAGCTTCGGTCGGTGGAGGGAGAGCGGGATGGGGAAGACTCATCCGATGGAGATGCAGATCTATGTTCAATGTTCATGCTATGTGTAGAGTGATCAGGGAGGTTGCTGGGCCTGAGGAGGGGGTTGCGACTGGAAGAAGCGCAGGATGGTACTATGGGGTACCGCCGCGGGTTTGGGGGGGATCTTTCTTCTGGGAGGGGGCACGAAGTGCTTTGTCGCTTTTTGTTCTGTGGTCTCAGCTTGGGCTTACTCGGGACATGATTAAGTGTAGAAGGAAGGCGGGATGGATCAGGCGTAGGAGAGCACCACCTGCTGTAGACTCCATGGCATTGGAAAAACGTGTTGGGGCCTTGCCCCACTATACGGTTTAGGAGGGGCTGCTCGCCCAGCCATTGGGGGTACTTTTTAATAGCTGAGGTGAAGTGAGAGCGTCTGCCAGTCATGGTGTCCCATATAAGCGCTCTTGCCTTGGATTCTTGTTGAGGGACGAGGGTGGAGATCATTATGTTCAACAACAACCTCCGGACTAAGGAGCATACAAAGACCCCTCTCTCCCACCAGTGGCACTCTAGGAGCCAGTTTCTAACTGCCGCGATGAGCCGGACATCCAAACTAAGGATGACTCTTTCACGATGACTGTGAGTAAGGTCACAGAAAGGGGGTCTTGACGCCGGATCCCTGGGGCGGTAGCGGCAGCACGCTTTGCAGTAGTAGCTGGTAGTATCAAAAAAGGGGGGCTGGTCTTTGACTCCTTGGACACCCAGAGCCCATTTAGTGGCGAACAAACTGAACCATGAGTGGTGTGCAACCCAGTTGAAAGAAGGTTTAGTGTGAATGCTGAAGTGGTCGTGTTTTTGCAGGAGGTTCTTTCGGTCAGTGTTGCCACACCTTCCGACAACAGGCTTCTTTTTGTATGTAATACCCACTGTTCCGGGGGGGGGGGGGGGGCAAATGGGGAGGGGCTACCGTGAAGCTGAGCCCACCCCATTTGGCTAACTTGTCGGCGAACTGGTTCCCATGAAACCCGACGTTGGCTTTAATTCAATAGTGTGTCCAGGAGAAATGTATGTACAGCTGTAGTCCTTCCAGGATGGATGCCCAAGTTCCGTGGTTCGACGTGGAAGGGGGGGGGGGAGGTCCCAAGCACTTTGTCTGCCATTCAGACTACCTGCCTGTTATCAAAACATATACCAATGCTTCCCCTAAACGCCGTTTTCATGAGGAGCCGCAAGAACTGTACCAGGGCCAGGAATTCAGACTCATCGGATGTATCGTAGGGACAGGGAAAAGCATAGACTTTTGTGGTGTCGTGGTGGGCCACTACAGCCCCTGAGCCTACTTTATCCCCGTTGAAGAAGAAAGCAGAACGATCAAGGTAAGCGCACACCGAGTGCAATTGCACATTTGGTGGTTGCCGCCCCTCGGTGCCCTTGGTCTTGGCACCGAGTCGTTGGGTGTCTTTTTCCTCCCTCGGGTTGCGGCCTGTTGTGTGCTGTGTGCGTCGTGCACTGGTGCTGTGCACCCCCCCCCCCCCGGCGGATGCTCCTGATGTTGTGCGGTGTCCCGCGTCTTGCTGTGTGTGGTGCTGCGGTCTGGTGTGGGCTCCCTACGTGCTCATTTGGATCAGGTACTTCACCCAGTGGTTTTACCCGGTTTAACCCGGTTGAACTCGGAAGGGGCGCGGTTGAACCGCTGAACCGCGGTTGAACCGCGGTTGAACCACCGCCAGCGCTGGCGGTGGCGGCTGCGCCAGCGGCGCGCGCGTTTCTGAACAAAATATTTGCATAACCGCCTGAAACTGACGCGTGACAAAGCTTTTTTAAAAAAAATTAAAAAATGTCCCACCACTGGCTGCAAGTGGTGAACGACCACTACAGCGGGTGGGGGGACCAACAGCTGGTGGACGATTTGTTCACCTTTTTTTGCACAAACGGCACGACAAAACGCCTATGGACACAGCTTGCTGACCGGGTGGGTAACACACAGAGGGCTTCCAAACAGACAAATAGGGCTACAAAAAAAGCTTTCACAGGATCTGACGCCGTGCGCCTCATTTTGGACCTTGGGATGCCAAAGCGAAGGTATGTGGCACAAGGCGCACATGCCTACAAGTGGTTCAACGGGGTTCAACGGGGTTCAACGGTGCGGTTGAACCCTTATCAAAAATGAAAAATTGTGATTGCGCTTCGTGACAACGTTTGCACGCCAAAATAATCGCTTAATGTTGCCGAAAGCATGAACATATGAGTTGCAACGTGTTGCCCGCGTCACAAATGTGCATACCTTGTGGTTTGTACCATTGCACGCTTTTTTTTTGGCACGCAACCCATTCAAGCGCCGGTTCAACCGCGCACTTTATCCCAATTTCTCGGTTCAACCGTCCCTAGGTACAAGAAGCTTATTTCGTCGGCCGATGCCAAAGAGAAGAAAACCCGTGCAAGCACCGTCCCATGGACACATTGCTTTCCGTCGTATGCAATGATGGATAAAGCTTGGTCCACGTTAAGTAAGAGACAAGTACTAAAAACGACCATAAAGGATGGAAGAGTTGGGGTTCGTTGGGATGTGGATGATTGGATACAATATATAGGTGATCAAAGGAATGTGCTAGAAGAAATGCACTTCCCAAGATTTAGGGATGATCACCCCTATGTACTTATAGTGCGTGGTGATGGGTTTCCATGTGGAGCAAGGTCATGGTGCCAAATTGCATGTGGTTTTGCAAACCACATGCAAAAAGTACGAACTTTGCTCTACAATTGGACCCTTCACCTTGCTCTCGTAAGTGAGCATGAAACGGATCTTGTGCGTGTCCTCTTTGGAGAGACACTAAAAAAAATACAACAAATTATTGACCGTGGCTACATGTTGCTCCGAGGGTTTTGGGTGCGAACGGTTGTCATTATTGGAGGCGATAGCCCTTGGCTTCGTCATATACTTGGTCTATCAACATTTTATGAAATTGGTTCAATTTATTCTTTTGCGACATGGTCTAGGGAGAAAGAAAGATGGGTAGGGTGTGAATGGCGAAGAAGTACAAGACTTGAAGCAAAATTCCAAAAGTATAGGGAACAAGGAGTTAGTTGTGTTGGTGCAAAAGGGTGCATCGAAAGTCCATTATTGAAAGTGGATGACCGTATAGTGTGTGACATCATGTGTGTTCTTCATCTTGTGATACGATGTGGTGAATACTTAACAACGTTACAGCGCACACGAGCCACAATGTTGACAGTACCACAACGATCCAAGGTTCAAAGCCTCCTAAAGGACGCTAAGACCAATGTTTCTTTGAAAGGCCGGTCCTTCCCCGATGGGGAAGAGACATGGCACTTGTTTGCCAATTGGTTGCCCATTGCAAAGAGTTTGCGTCTAACACCACATGTCACCACTACCGTTGAGGACATGGGGAAATTGCTAACCGCTATCTATCGGTGGACATATGATCCATTCGTCCAAGGGTGTGCACGAATTGCAAAGAGGTTTCAAAACACTATATGTCCCCATAAACGATCCCCCTACTTGCTTTGGCTCCGCAACGAGAGGGCCATCGTATTGGGTAATTTGCAACCTTGGGGGGGGGGCATGTTTTGTGGCGACATTGTTGAGTCGCTTAACTATGTCTTTAAAGACAACTTTCTAACCACAAGTTCCCGGGGAGGTGGTCGTAAGGCTACCAAGGAGGAAAAGGATGAGGCAATGCTCCGCCATGCGCACGAGCGCACCTTCCTCTACAAGGAGATGCCTCGATGGGACGGGCGGCGGCGACGGGAAGATGAGCACGTAGTGCACGCTCAATTGGAAGTTGGCAACTAGGAGGTGTGTGTGTGGTTCAACCGTGGTTCAGGAGGTTCATCCGCGCGGTTGAACCGGCTTCCCCACGGTTTCACCCCTGCTTCTCTCAGGTGCCTTTGCACCATGGACCCCGAGTCTTTGGGGAAGGCCTTGCAGGACTGCTTGCGGGCACTGGGTACGGGCCAAGGCGCCGGTCCCCCTGCCGCGCCAGCGCCACAAGCAGCGGCAGCGCCTCCAGCCCCCCACCTGGCCGACAAGTTCCTGCTGAAGGAAGAAGTGGCGGTCCACAACACCTGCAACCCTGACACCACCCTGGCGCCCGAGACGCCTGAGTGGCGGTGGCTGGCCGACGTCACGCCGAAGTACGTGTTCCGCCGTGCCATGACGCTGTGGATGAAGAAGCACCGCCAAGAAGACAAGGATGGGGTACAGTCGTACCCCTGGGAGACGAAGTGCCTGAGCGCCGGGGAGTTTTCGGAGTGGAAGGTCTGCTGTTGTCTTGTTGTTTCTCTGCAGTTGACCGCCAGTGATGTGCCTGAGCACATGTTCGTGGTGGATCGGCGTGGCCCTGGCATTGTCGTCCGCGGGCGATGGCCAGGCATGCCCATCGTGGAGTGGCGGGACGTGTGGTATCAGCAGATCCCTGGCGCCGCTCAAGTGGTCGACCGCATGAGTCGTGGCGTGCAGCGGGGCTTGCGGGAATTGGCCAATGCCGGGCAAGGCAGTCCTGCGCCAGAACGGCAGAGGTCAACGCCTCTGGAGTCCGGTTCAGCTGTCACCACCGCCGCCCCAACCAAGTCCTGTGGGAGAGAGCTTTGAGGAGTTCTACAAGAGTGTGTGGGACCGCCCACTTGGAGCAGGTGCAGCATCCGAGAGCAGTGGAAAGGCCCCCAAGCCTCCATGTCTTCCAGCACCACCGCCACCCGAAGAGACGAGCACCCCTGGCAGCAAAGTGGTTCCGAAGTCCCTGTTTCAGTCCGCCCGGAAGGAGCTCCGGAAGGAGAAGCGGCCAAGTGCAAGGGCTGAAGCACCGTCCGCGAAGGCCCAAGTCTCTGGCGACAAGAAGCCGAAAAAGAAAGCCAAAACTGGCAGCGCTGCTTCCTCGAAAAAGCGGAAAATCGCCCGGGACAGTAGTGAGACGGACGAGTCAGACCCCCTTTTTGAAGAGCACGAATGGGTCCCAGCCGCAAAGCATATCCCAAAGAAGAAAAAGAAGAAGGTAGTTCCGGCCCCCAGTTGCGACAGTGACTCCGGCAAGCTCCCCAGCGACACGGCGCGGGATGTAAAGGCCCTGGCAACAGAGTTGGCTGCGGGATCGAAGGATTGCGACGAGGAGAAAGCGATCAGGGCAGAATCGGCGCATGCGTCAGCTCTGGAGGTGTGCGGTGTTGAACCGGTGAAGTGTAGTTCAACCGCACGCTTGAACCGCCTGAACCACGGTTTCACTATTTTTTCCTTTTTGCAGAGCCTGGATCAAGCCCAACAACGACGACTGGCGGTTGAGGACACGCGCAAACAGCTGCGACAGCGGTTCGGATGGGCGGCCAACACGCCGATTCGATGGGTCATTGTGGACGGTCCTGATGGCGAGCCACGTCTGGCCGTGGGTACCCCGGGAAAAGCCACGAAGGGGACCCCCCGGCCCAAAAAGGGGGAAGAATTGGTCTTCTTTCCCCCACAGTGGGAGGAGGAGGGCGATGCAGCTGGGACAACGTGGCCAGTTTTTGCAGTCAAGGACAGCACAAGCTTCAGTAACCCCCACGCTGCCGAGGAGGCGTTGAAAGAGCGCCGCGCCCAGAAACAGGAAGCGATCGATGAGGAGGGCAAGAAGACAATGGAGGACTCCCCCTCTTACAGTCCACTCGAGGAGAAGGAGGTCACTCCCGCGCCAGAAGCTGAAGCGATCGATGAGGAGGGCAAGAAGACAATGGAGGACTCCCCCTCGTACAGTCCACTCGAGGAGAAGGAGGTCACTCCCGCGCCGGAAGCTGAAGCGGAAAAGGACAGTGACAATGGGGTTCCTGTGCCGACGCCGCCCCTGATTCCAGAGCCAAAGAAGAGTGAAGAACAGGTGGTCAAAGAGGAAAAGGTGGAGTCTGCTGGTCCAGGGGTGCAGGAGCACCAGCACAGTGGGGAGAACTCGCCTGCAGCCCCGGTTGGGCAAGAGGAGATTGTGGAGGTTGGTGAAGCGCCGAAGGACGAGGAAATGCCTGCATGTAAGCAGGAAGATAACGAAGAGGCAGCCCCAGAGGTTGGTGCACCAGTGCCTCACGTGAAGGAAGAGCCACTCCCAAACGACTGAAGTTTTACGTGCCTCAAGGGAATGAGGGGGTGGCAGTGGCGGGAAGGACATGGAGCACGGTACCGTAGGCAGTTGTGGGGGGCCTTAATGGTGCAGGGGCATCACCGTGTGCAAGTTGCAGTGCAAACGAGGAGAGATCCGGAACTGGTCCGGCGCGTGAACGCACACATCCGAAGTGTACTTCCCCAACTAACCTACACTGCGCTCGCAGTGGTCCATGGGATGGGCGATCATCCCATGCTTGTACATACGCATCCAAAGGATGACAGTCCCCTTACGGGGGAAATAGCCCTGGGTGATTTTGTGGGGGGGGGACTGTTTACCAGTGCCCTACTTTGTGCAAATGGGCCTTCTCGTCCTGCATGAATACGTTGGGGGCGTGATTTATTATGGGGACACATTGTGGATCCTCGATATGGGGTCATGTTTAACGCTCTTAGGCGCCACGTGCCTCTGGCGTGGTCTGGACAGCGCATTGTGCTCGTACCGTACACAGGCATTGCATGGGGACGTCTGCCTGTGGCGATGCAGAACGAACTGGTCACTTTTGGCTTCCCAAGGTGAAGATGTGTTTTTTGTGTAGCGCTTCGTGCAACAGCGGTTGAACCCGTGAAGCCGGTTCAACCGCGTGCCTGTCCAGCGGTTGAACCACCTCGAAAGCCGGTTACATTTTAGTGCAATCTATGAGGAAACAAGCTTCTGACAATCAAGTGTAAGCTTGCATGTAATTGTTGTTCACTAAAAAGGGTCTAAAGTCCTAAGGAGAATCCAAACAAGGCGCAGGGGTGTATGTCACCACGCCTAACGAAAAGTTGATGGTGAAGCCGTGCGGTTTCACCAATACAGCCGCCGCCACTGGCACCTACAACACCACCGCCGTGAAATATGATCCAAGAGAAATATGTCTCCAGTGTTTTGCAGCAATGAGGTAAGAAGGTTTTCAAAAACATTCTTTTTAGGGGGTGTGGCATCTCTTGCAGGGCTGAAAAATAGCGGTTTTCAGGTTGCTACTTAGCAATTTGTTGCTGTACCTCGATAGGGGTTCAACTGTGGGGAAGCCGTAATGAAAGTGCGCGGTTGAACTCGGTTGAACCACGGTTTCACTTGGATAATTCAAGGGGACCTGATCCAAATGAGCACGTAGGGCTGTTTTGTGTGGTTTGTGCCGTTTTTCCTGCTGTCTTGTGTGCCGTCGTGCTGTGTTGTCGGTTTCGTTGTGCTGTTCTGTGCGGTGTTTGGTCGTTTGTGGTGCTGTTGTGCGTTGTTGTGTGCCGTGGTGCTTTCTTTGGTGCTGCGTGGTGTCGTGGGGTGCTGTGTTGTCTGGTCGTGTGGTCCCCTGCATTGTGCCGCGTTGTGTTGGTTGTGTCGGGTTGTCCTGCTCTGCCCTCCCCCCCCCCTGCTGCTGCCCTTGTTGCTGGGCTCTGCCCTGCGTACTGTCATGTTGTGCCGTGTCCTGCTGTGTGTGTCGTGCTGTGCTGCGCTGTGCTGGTGCGCTTGCGTCCTGCTGTTCAGTGCTGATTTGGTCTGTGCTGTGTCTGGTGCCTCGTGCTGTGGTGCGCTGCTGTGTGCTATGCTGTTTCCTTTGGCTTTCTGTGGTGCGGTGGTGTTACCCACTCGTGTGGTGCGATGTGTTGTGTTGGCCTGGCACCCTGTGCTGTGGCCTGTGGTGCTGTGCTGCCTTGTGGTGCTGTGCTATTGGGCTCTGCTGTGCCTTTTCCTTTGCTGCTTGTGGCGTTTTCCTTTTTTCCTTTAAAAACCACTGATTTTTCTCACTACCTTTGAAGATATTTTTCATAAATCAGAAACGTACATGTTTCTTGGTGTGTAGCCGTGCTCTCCCGTGTGGTTTCGCACATTAATTGTGGTTTTGGCCATTTTTTCATTTCTTCTAGATGATTCGGGTCAGGCGTGCCCCCCCCCCCCCACTATTTTGAGTATGGCTGTCTCCAAAAAAAATAGAATGTAACAGCTTTTGGGATGACATTGTTGTTGTTTTGAAAATTTTTGTATGTTTTCTTTTTGCATTCTTTCACTTTTTCCAGAATAGACTGTTCGGGGGTCAATTAAATCCTAGGTGTCTCGTGGGGTGCAATGCTGTGCTGCCTTGTGTTGCTGGTTTCTTATGGTTTATGTTGCCTGGTGGAGGTGTGCCGTGTGGTCCTTTTGCTGCGGTGTTCCTTCCCTCCCTGCTAGCATGCAGAATACCACACTGTCACTCCTCTGTGACCCGGCATCCTTCTTAGTGTCCACTGGCATGTTGGCTTTCGTGATGGTGTCGGTGGCCACGCAATTGATGTTCATGATGGTTATTTTTCTTGAGGATTTTGAGTCTTGGACTGGATACCACGTAGTTGCCGCCTGCAGCGAAAAGGTGGCAGAAGCGTCGAGGGGGGGGCACGAGTGGGAGGAGGGGGTACATGGAGAATAAAAGAGGGCGAAAGGGAGTTAAAGCAGGGGCGTGGTGTGGTGGCAAAAGGTTTTCGACCTTTACGCGTTGCTTGCGACGCGGTTTCCTTTTCATATACGGCGTGTTAGTCGGCGAGGGGCACAGCGTTATGTTCCTATTAGCGCTACGGCGCTTACGGTGCTATCTGTTTGTCTACTAGGAAGAGAAAGTGTCTTTCCATGCCTAGTGCCAAGGTTTAGTTGTTTTACAAGTGCCTGGAGGCATACAACATTTGTATCTTAGTATTGGCCTAACCAAAGAGGGGTGACAAAGCATGTTGACCTATAAAACCAGGCACTAAGCTTAGGATGTTGTGTGGACTCCCGACCCCCGAAGTGTTTGGACAAAAACACGAATTCCTTGAGGGACTGCGGCGCTGACATTCGTTCAGAGCCTATACATTTCCCTGTATTTTTTCATGAATGCTTAGCTATCCTAGTGGTCCGCACGCTAGGGGGCTGGGGCACCTTTTCTCAGAGGTGGTGGGTTCAATACCCAGTCAGCCTAGCTAAGTAGGAAGTTCCCATGTGACATGGCAGTGACCTCAGCGCCACAAGCCATGCCACCTCAGCACCTATGGGACCCAAAGCAAAGAGTGCACATCTCAAGATGGCACTATAAAAGAGAGAGTGCCCAGGGGGGCAGTGTTCGCATGATTGTAGGATATTTTCCAACTATCGTTTCTAAATCTGTAGTTACTGTGAGTTCTTTTGTGTGGATAAATTGTCTATCTTTTCTCCATTGACTGCAGCCCTTCATGTTGTGGATTTGATCCTGAATTTCCTCGTATTGCACTGTGAGTACTTGGGAGCTTTGTCGCATCATTTGATTTTACCAAAACATGGACATTTGGAACAGCTGAGCTACTTAAAGAAGCAGCACGAGCAAGCAGGGGCACAAAGCAAAACAATATCATCAAGAGCATCAACAGTGAATGCCTGTTCCAACTTTGTGGTTGCAGCGATTTGCAGTCGTTGCGTACGTGCAACCCCGTGTAGTACAACCAGTACGCCGAGACTGACTATACACTTGAAGGGCAGAAGAATACAACTTGGACACCGAGGACACTGCCGAGAAGACAGCGCGCTCAGCAGCACCAGCAAAGCAGGCACCGAAGCCAAGACCTGGTGAACCTGAACCTGAGGAGCCTGTACCTTCAGTGTCCTTAAGTGGGCCTGACGATGATTGTCTTGAGGGTCTGGAAACTGCCTTCAGCGGACTATCCGTTGTCACATCTGAAGGCAGGGCAAAGGAGAAAGAAGCAGTGGATATGGGAGACGAAGTGGAAGAGCCTGGAGGTGAACACGATCCATCCGATGAGGTACCCTTCGATGATAAACCTTCTGTGAGCGCACCAAGCACCTCTGAACACCCTGCAGCATCCTCTCCAACAGCCACTACACACCGAGCCTCACATCCAGCAACATCCTCAACCACACCCACTGCACCTATGGCTGAGGATCTAGGCTTTACTTGTATGCCTTACCCCACCTATGGTGTGGACCCAGTCGCGACTGCGCCATCTATGGCGACTGCAATCAGCGAACGAGTGACATCCAGCTCCAGCTACACCGGTATTCATGAACCCTTGCCGCACCGCTACGCTGAGGACTATCACCGGCCCCCTACTGGTGTGGGCCCAACTTTTATTCCTGGTTCTGCAGCGCCAGACCTGGCTGCCATCCCAGCGCCTAGCTTCACCTCTGTGAGTGGCCTTCGTGGCCATGAGTCATTTTTTTTTGCACTATGCATCCCCTCATCCCCGGGGTGCTGAGGTGGCCCTGAGTCATTTGGAGGACGGGGCGGGGGATCACGAAGATGCTCTAATAGGTCCCTGACGCGCTCGGAGATCAAGGAAGCTCTCCGTGGCGCTACGGGTGAGCTAGTCGCCGACCTGACACAGGGAATCAGGGAGAAACTGAAGCCCCTGATACCACCTGCCGGGTCACCTGCAACCATCCGAGTTCCCCACACCGACTTCAGGCCAACCACTTGGCCGCCGGCCTAACCCACCCCTTTGGTGGTGTGAGAAGCCGACCCGTGCTGACCCTCGCAGCGGTACAAAGAAGCTTCTTCCTGCCTAGAACGGTCAGCCGTCCGACAGCCATGTGCAGAATTGCACACAGGCTGAGCTAAACCGTCTTGGGCTGACAGCCTTGAGGGCTATGGTTGATGTCCAGCCCTATGGCTCCAGTGACTGGGGCGGTGCCCCTTCAGACAACGAACCGCCATCCTTAACGTCAGCTTCACCCTGTGAGGACGATGATCCTGAGGACCCCGAGAGCCCAAGTGACAAAATGAAAAAGAAGAAGAGGAAGGGCAGGCGCCACAAGGAGAGCTCGCTGCCCCTGCCCGCGACCTTGCCTCTGCATCCCGCCAGGCGCATCTTCGGCGCAATTATGCCGCCTTGGGACCGAAGGCGGCCATCCGGAGAGCCACCACGGGGGACGATCATGCACAGAGGCGGCCCATTGAGATGGCGAATCAGCACCAGCGCACACAGGGCGCCCCGATCCATGGGGCCAAGACACCGGCAGCTACCCGCATCATTAGTGAGCCGGCAGAGCGGATGCCCCCACGGATGGCCTCGCCTTGGGGACAGAAGAGCCTGGACTACGCACAGTCCGAAGAGGACGCCCAGCGCCCCGGCGCGGGGGCAGAACGCGCTGTGGCCTTGACATGAATCTGTGGCTCCCCCGGACCTCTGACATGGAGCAGCTCACTCTCCAGGTCCAGAACCGGTGGCTCCTCCAGGACATACACCACATCACGAACGGCACCCGCACCATGGCAGGCGTCATCTTTGACCACCGCGGGGGGAGACACTCCCTGGCCCCCACCGAGGACCACCCAAGCCAGTGGCGGCATGTAGCCACCCCCCTTATGGCGCACATGGGGGCCTGTACCCCAGGCGAGCTGGACCGGCTACATTGGCGGTGGCACCACAGGGCGGCCCTCTGCTTCCGAGAGGCCCTGATCCGACACAGCATCTGGACAATCCGGACCCCCCGTCGCTAGGTCGCAGTGCCAGAAGACACCAAATGAGACGGTTCCCGGCCACCAAGGGACCCCCGAGGCAGGCCGCACGCACCAGCCACTCACAAAGCCCGCAAAAGCAATTCCTGGACGTGGCAGCCCCATACAGTCCACAGCGGAGCCCCCTCTGGCCGTCCACCCACTGGCGGCGAGACCACGGCAGTCAGCGCACCCCGGGAACCGAAACCGGACAACACTCCCCTGGGACACTGAAACCACGACGAGGGCCCAGGGGATCGGCGGGTGCCCGGAACCATAGTCGCACACTGCCCTCAGCAGCGCAGTGCGTCACCCTCCATGATGACACAGACAACAGCAAAGACGGACCCGGCGGCAGTCAACGCCGGCAAATGTCACCCACAGCCGAGCCCCAGCGACGACCCATAAACCCTGGACGGAGACAACACAAATCCCCACCATTCTCCCACCCACCGAACGGGCCCGCCTGGCGGCGCTCGGCATGCACACCGAAACAGCGGAGGCCGCTTCGTCCAGCTCTTACACCTCCCCTTCCTACGTACAGACTGGCAACACTGCACCAAGGCCACATGACCCCTCAGAGATCCCACATGTTGTGGTTTGACTTGGGAACTGTCCTGTTTCTCGAACATCGCAAAATTCCCACAAATTCCATTTTTTGCAACATCCTTAGACGGAGCACCAAAAAGTATCCAATTCACAAATTCGAAGACAACAACCCTGTTCCAAGATATAGAAGTATCATACACCATTTTCTTCACAGCAACTGGCATCTTGATGTTTCATATGTATTCGCAGATTGCAGTGCGATCGCGCATTCGCGCGCTTGCTACACTGCTGCTGCTTGACGACATAACACTATTCCCCCCCCTGAGACCTTGAAGATGTCTCATTTGTCTGGGCTGGCGCCGCACTGCCGAAGCGCGAAGAGACATACGTCAGAAAATTGGTTTCCTGGACCTCGACATGTGCTGGTTTTTCTGAAACCTAATAGTGGCCGAAACCCACAGACTGGGGTCGAGTGCAGAGTTACCTGTCATCAGCGCCACATTTACGTGCCGTGTTCAATTTTGCTGTCTTGGTCGAGGCTGCAGAAGCCTCTCCAGGGTACGGCGCTACCCACAGCAACCCTGTGGGCTCGCTCAGATACCATAACACAGGGCACAGCCATCGAGGCAAAGTACACTGCCAACAAACAGCCAACAGGACTGTACGTCTGTAGGATCGACAGGGCATATTAAGTCAGTCGACGCCATTACCTGGCATTCCGACTGTGGAATCAGCAGTATCTGCCCCACACGAACGTGGACAAAACCTTCACCTGAACTCGGCATACTTCGTGCACCTCCTTCAGCCTTTCGACACTAGCCATGATCTTGAAGGGGTCATGGCCGGTGTAGTGTTGACGGTTATCGCTCTGGAAGGCACGTTTCTGAATCAGGGTACCAGATGGATGTTTGATCAATCAAAGATTGGGATCGCCAGGTCGGTCGTCGACAGGGCACTTGTACTGGAATACAAAGACATGCTCACGGGCAAGAGCCCGAAACTGTCCTGGTCCAAGTGTCCGTGACTTCGGTCGTAAAGAAGTTCCAAAGGCTCGACTGCTTCCAGGCAGCAGGGTTCCACAAATCCGTCCAATGGGTGTTTTGTAAGGAGAGTGCGTCATGTCGTCCAGTGGTCCATCCATGTGTCAGAGTCGAACCAGAACCAGCGGCATTGCTGTGGTAGAGCTGACCAGTTCGTGTGATGACCTGCCACCAGGGGGTGTCGCCAATTGAAACCCTCCGAGCAACCATGATTGAGCTGACGTCGTCGACTCCAGGACCGGGGGCGTATCCGTCCATGATCTCGAGAGTGTCCGTTCGAGAGTTGGCTTGGAGTCGATTGAGGTGTTGATGCACGTACTGTCCATTAGCGAGAGTTCTCTGTAGGGCGAACCGAACCACTTTTGCAGTCACATGGCTCCAGGCTGTATCTACAATGACAGCGTCAAAAAATTGGTCGCGGCAGTAGAGGTTCCGTCGATGGGCAGCTTGGTAGTTGGTCTGACTCCGCGTGAGGTACTTGAACATCGGCAAGTGGAACTGATGTCGGTAAGCGTTGGAATCCGCCAACAAGAGTCGCTGGTCAACAGGATACCGATGAAACGGGTCGCTCGCGGCCAAACCGCTGGACTTGAGCTCCTCTCGCTCAGCGACATAAACATCTCTTCGAAAAGGAACTTCTCAACGCCAGTACTCCCTGTTTTCATATCCGCTTTCCCAGGGGGGCATGAGATACTTCGAAGTTCTCAGGCGTCGAGTCAGATTGGTGGAGTCTTCGAAAGGAAAAAGGTTGATGTACCTTTCGTTGGTCGATGGAAGACGTGCGATCTTTCTGAAATCTTCTTAACGCACCAACTTGTGCAGGGGTTGACGTTCCCCAAAGAGAGACACCGTGCACGGAATGTATGTACAAATGGAGTATATTGTACAGCCCGTGTGGGCACACCTGGCTGTCGGAGCCTGGAATCTTTGCCCTGGGGTGGAGAGAGGTCTAAGACATTCAAGGTTAGAAGGGATGGAGGAAATGGGTGGAGTGAGGAGGGGGGGACGACCCCCTGAGGGGGATCAGTTGAGGGAGAGGGGGGAATAATGTCACTGTGGGTTGCCGTGCTGGCCTTAGGCTAATCGGGGGGGAGGCTTGGTGTATGGGGGTGGCGGGCCAGAAAAAAAGTCGGATGTCGGGGGGGACCGAGCGGGGGGGAGCTTGGGCGAAAGGTTTTGGAGGGGGGGGGCGGCGGGGAGAGAGGGCGAAGGGAAACCTTGTCTGCTTTGGATTATCAGAAGAAATTGAGAATTGAGATGCCGTGGAGTGAAAGTCGGTCCGCTGTCCCTTTCCAGTATAAGACGTGGCGGACGAAGTGGGCTTCTGGGGTCCTTGCGATCTGCGCGCGGGAGGGCAATGCAGCGAAGTGGCAATGCGACACGTGGGGGAAAGAGAGGGGGGCGCGCATGGGAGTGGAAGGCCGCGTGGGGGCTTGGGGGCAGCCCGGGGTCTACCCTGGGTTGACCGCTTGTGCCGAGGCTTCTTGCTTGGCCGTTGTTTGGTTTCTTTCGGGGGGGGCTAGAAACTTTTGTGCGCACGGGTTGGGGGGGGTTGTATTGCGGTTTGGCGCGGGGGATCTTGGGAGGAGTGGAAGTACTATATAGGCCGTGTGGAACGCGCCAAGGGTTGATCGCGGTGAGCGGGTGTTCCCAGTTAATGGGGTCTCAGGGCTGCGGGTTATCCCGGAACCAATCATTTGCGTGGTAGAGAGCGTCTTTAAGGGCGGGCCGTCGCTTCACCAGGGCTGAATTAAGCTCCAGACAGTGGGCAGAAGCAACAAGTCTGGGAATGGGCACTTGAAGGGCGGACCATAGAGACGGGGGCACGAGTGTGCGCGCGAAGTTTCGTTTATCCGCTTTGGAGAAACATCTGATCCACCAGTGTTGGACGACGAGAGTACAAGGAGCGGGCCACGGATAAACGCCTGAAGGTGGTCGTCCAGCGGGGGGCAGAAAGCAAGGCACAAGATGGGGTCGAGAGTGTGGGCGCTTGAGCACCACGGGCAACGAAAATGGTGAAGGTTGTGGCTCCACTGGTACCCCGGGATGTTGTAAGTGCCTGGATCAAATTTTGAAGGGTGTCCCTGCAAACCAGGAGGATGAATCATAAAAACCAAAACTTGGAGTTACAGCGATGTTGTTGTGGGAGTGGCGGGGAAGGACGTGGCGGAAATCGCTGCACCGCACCTTGTGAACCAGGGGTAGTCCCGTTGCAGAGAAAGTTCCAAGGGGGGGGGGGGGAGAAGGCTCAGGTTGAAGTAAAGGTAAGGCTGCGGCCCATCGAGAAAATTGGTCGGCTATCTCGTTGCTTAGAAAGCCGGCATGGCCTTCAATCCATTTTGCCCGCAGGGATGGAGGGGTGCCATGCACAAGGTCGTGGCACCTAGGATTTTATGGGGTCCAAAAATCCCAAAACCAGCTACAGTCAGAAATACTACTTTTTTTGTCAAATTATACCATAAAGAGCATATTTTCCGGAGTTAGCAGCCCCCCCACCCTCCAAATTGGAAATTTTCTAGCCCCTAGATCGACAATGCAGGCTTGATTCCATCTAAAATCGGCCGTATCCGAGAAATATGACATTCACCACCTAGTTGCGAATAGCAGCTTTTGTATAGCTCAAACCATACATGTTTGTTTTTGGCAAGAGATATGGTTTTTTGGTGATGGCGGCTCCAAACACTCCATAACTTGCTCCAAAACCTTGCAAAACACGTTTTTCTGAGTCCACCACACTCAAAATAGGGTATGGGGCCCTACAACTGACCACTCATGCCCGGAAGATGCTGTTTTAGGCCAAAAAATGGGCATTTTTTGGGCCAAAAAAGCGGTTTTTTGGTGATGGTGGCCCCGGAACCCTTGATCATTTGTTCCAAAACACTGCAAAATGTGCTTCTTTGAGTCCGGCATCCTCAAAATCGGGTATGGGGCCCTACAACTGACCACTCAGGCCCCAAAAACGCTGTTTTAGGCTACGAAATGGCATTTTTTGGCCATTTTTTGGCAAAAAAAGCGGTTTTTTTTGTTATGGCAGCTCCGAAACACTCAACAACTTGACTCAAACCTTGCAAAACACCTTTTTGTTTGACTCCTGCCCCCTCAAAATAGGGTATGGGGCCCTGCAATGCCCACCCAGGCCCCAAAAACACTGTTTAGGGCAAACAAATGGCTTTTTTGGCCATTTTGGGGCAAAAAATGCGGTTTTTTGGTGATGGCGGCTCCAAAACAATCCAAAAATTGCTCCAAAGCCTTGTAAAACACTTTGTCTTGAGTCCAGCACCCTCAAGATAGGGTGTGGAGCCCTACAACTGACCACTCAGGCCCCAAACACACTGCTTCAGGCCAAAAAGAAAGGCTTTTTTTGGCCATTTTTGGGCCAAAAATGCGGTTTTTTGGTGATGGCGGCTCCGAAAAACTCGATTACTTGCTCCAAAACCTTGCAAAACTCTTTTTTTTGAGTCCAGCACCCTCAAAATAGGGTGGAGGGCCCTACAACTGACCGACTGGTTCGGTCCAAGTGCCACCAGGGCCGAAGGGATTCGGTTTACCGGTCGAAGCTTCCATGGACTGGTACGTGGTAACGACCTGTTCGTTGTCAATGAGAAGTATTACATCGCATTGAGAGAAATCCTTGCTCAGCCAGCAGTAAGCAGCGGCTGCACCCCAGTGCTGGCCCCCCAGGCCGGATTGGTAGGGGGAGGACAGGCACAGGACTTTGGTCCCGCCATCCGGATCGAATAGGAAGATAGCGGGGCCAGGTCCGTCTGCACCTGAGGATCCATCGGAGTAGGCCCATATACGCTTTTTTCTTTCTATAGGGGGGGACAGCAGGTCGGACAGGGCGCCCTGACAGCCCCAGGTGTTTAAAATCTCTTCGTGTAAACGATGGCAGACACCTTGCAGGTCGAATGGATGGCCGTGAACGGTCACTGAGCAAATGGTTGCATCATGTGGTGGATCCAGGGAGACCGGGATGGTGTTTCTGTTGGCGAAGGAATGTGGCGATCAGAAGCTGGTGGGGCGGGCAGGAGTGGTTAAGGAAAGAGTGGCAGGGGTGGTGATGGGTAAAATGAGCGTCGCTGGAGATGAAAATTACTCCGTCAGCAAACTGCACGTTGGCCCAGCAGGGGGAGGTGCAAAGTACTGTGCCTGTGTCGGGGCCAGATTTAATTTCACTGTAGTCGTGGAACTGACAGGGAGGTGTTCATACGCGCTGGGACGCCAGGGGCCGATGGAGTGGAAGGAGAGGCCAAGGGTGTGCGCAGCGTCCATGACTGAGTTTTGAAGCTCGTCTGAGCTCTGCAGGTTTGGGCCACATATGGAGTTAGTGACGAGGCTACCTACTGAGGGTGGGGCCCTGGCGTGGAGGGCACGCAGAGAGAAATTGATAGTTGCTGTATGGAGGTCGTGGGCCAGGCATTTGATGGCAAGACCCCCGCGGGCTCTGGAGGCATACCGGTCCTTGAGACCAGGTGCGTTATGGATCCCTTAGCTGGGCCTCTCTAGATGAAGTCTTCCAGCGAGGCAATGGCCCGGGGGGGGGAGAGGGTGGGCAGTTAAGCGGTAGGTGACGGCAGGAATAAGGTGACTGTTGACTAACCGTATCTTTTGACTGAGAGTTAGGGGGAGAGGTGACGGTCTGGAGAAATACCTTGAAATTTCCGCCCGAATCATGGCGTCTAGAGTTTCTGCCTGGTGCTGAGTGACAATGTGGACCCCAAGGTATTTTTAATGGGTGCGTGGACGGGAGTTTTTGGGGTCAAAAGTAGGAAAGGAGCTGCCCGCGGCGGTAGTGACAGTGCGCCGCACTGCTTGGCCCATTGCCTGCATTTCTGTTCTTCGGACATTCATGTCCAGGCCCCACAATCTGGCTGGGCCGTCAAAAATTTGATGGCTCGCTGTATATAGGAGGGGTCCTCGCTGCGGATCAAAATATCGTCAATGAAGGCGTGGTGGCTGGTGACGCGACCTTGTTCAGGGGGAGGGGTAGTGGCGAAGAAGTAAAAGGAAAGGGTGTTTAAGTATTAGATGAAAAGAAGCGGAGTCAGAGGACAGCCTGGACGCAAGCCACAGGGCTGGACATAGGAGTGGGGGCAACGCTCGTGAATTATGGGAGCGTCTACAGGGGACGCGTAAAGGTTTTTCATCGACGTAACGACGGCGCGGGAGAGATTTGAATGCGCGAGGATGGAGGAAATGGGTGGCTCTCGCGGTAAGTTGCGAGGGAGGAGGGGGGGACGACCCCCTGAGGGGGATCAGTTGAAGGAGAGGGGGGAATAATGTCACTGTGGGTTGCTGTGCTGGCCTTAGGCTAATCGGGGGGGAGGCTTGGTGTATGGGGGTGGCGGGCCAGAAAAAAAGTCGGATGTCGGGGGGGACCGAGCGGGGGGGAGCTTGGGCGAAAGGTTTTGGAGGGGGGGGGCGGCGGGGAGAGAGGGCGAAGGGAAACCTTGTCTGCTTTGGATTATCAGAAGAAATTGAGAATTGAGATGCCGTGGAGTAAAAGTCGGTCCGCTGTCCCTTTCCAGTATAAGACGTGGCGGACGAAGTGGGCTTCTGGGGTCCTTGCGATCTGCGCGCGGGAGGGCAATGCAGCGAAGTGGCAATGCGACACGTGGGGGAAAGAGAGGGGGGCGCGCATGGGAGTGGGAGGCCGCGTGGGGGCTTGGGGGCAGCCCGGGGTCTACCCTGGGTTGACCGCTTGTGCCGAGGCTTCTTGCTTGGCCGTTGTTTGGTTTCTTTCGGGGGGGGCTAGAAACTTTTGTGCGCACGGGTTGGGGGGGGTTGTATTGCGGTTTGGCGCGGGGGATCTTGGGAGGAGTGGAAGTACTATATAGGCCGTGTGGAACGCGCCAAGGGTTGATCGCGGTGAGCGGGTGTTCCCAGTTAATGGGGTCTCAGGGCTGCGGGTTATCCCGGAACCAATCATTTGCGTGGTAGAGAGCGTCTTTAAGGGCGGGCCGTCGCTTCACCAGGGCTGAATTAAGCTCCAGACAGTGGGCAGAAGCAACAAGTCTGGGAATGGGCACTTGAAGGGCGGACCATAGAGACGGGGGCACGAGTGTGCGCGCGAAGTTTCGTTTATCCGCTTTGGAGAAACATCTGATCCACCAGTGTTGGACGACGAGAGTACAAGGAGCGGGCCACGGATAAACGCCTGAAGGTGGTCGTCCAGCCGGGGGCAGAAAGCAAGGCACAAGATGGGGTCGAGAGTGTGGGCGCTTGAGCACCACGGGCAACGAAAATGGTGAAGGTTGTGGCTCCACTGGTACCCCGGGATGTTGTAAGTGCCTGGATCAAATTTTGAAGGGTGTCCCTGCAAACCAGGAGGATGAATCATAAAAACCGAAACTTGGAGTTACAGCGATGTTGTTGTGGGAGTGGCGGGGAAGGACGTGGCGGAAATCGCTGCACCGCACCTTGTGAACCAGGGGTAGTCCCGTTGCAGAGAAAGTTCCAAGGGGGGGGGGGGGGAGAAGGTTCAGGTTGAAGTAAAGGTAAGGCTGCGGCCCATCGAGAAAATTGGTCGGCTATCTCGTTGCTTAGAAAGCCGGCATGGCCTTCAATCCATTTTGCCCGCAGGGATGGAGGGGTGCCATGCACAAGGTCGTGGCACCTAGGATTTTATCGGGTCCAAAAATCCCAAAACCAGCTACAGTCAGAAATACTACTTTTTTTGTCAAATTATACCATAAAGAGCATATTTTCCGGAGTTAGCACCCCCCCCCACCCTCCAAATTGGAAATTTTCTAGCCCCTAGATCGACATTGCAGGCTTGATTCCATCTAAAATCGGCCGTATCCGAGAAATATGACATTCACCACCTAGTTGCGAATAGCAGCTTTTGTATAGCTCAAACCATACATGTTTGTTTTTGGCAAGAGATATGGTTTTTTGGTGATGGCGGCTCCAAACACTGCATAACTTGCTCCAAAACCTTGCAAAACACGTTTTTCTGAGTCCACCACACTCAAAATAGGGTATGGGGCCCTACAACTGACCACTCATGCCCGGAAGATGCTGTTTTAGGCCAAAAAATGGGCATTTTTTGGGCCAAAAAAGCGGTTTTTTGGTGATGGTGGCCCCGGAACCCTTGATCATTTGTTCCAAAACACTGCAAAATGTGCTTTTTTGAGTCCGGCATCCTCAAAATCGGGTATGGGGCCCTACAACTGACCACTCAGGCCCCAAAAACGCTGTTTTAGGCTACGAAATGGCATTTTTTGGCCATTTTTTGGCAAAAAAAGCGGTTTTTTTTGTTATGGCAGCTCCGAAACACTCAATAACTTGCTCCAAACCTTGCAAAACACCTTTTTGTTTGACTCCTGCCCCCTCAAAATAGGGTATGGGGCCCTACAATGCCCACCCAGGCCCCAAAAACACTGTTTAGGGCAAACAAATGGCTTTTTTGGCCATTTTGGGGCAAAAAATGCGGTTTTTTGGTGATGGCGGCTCCAAAACAATCCAAAAATTGCTCCAAAGCCTTGTAAAACACTTTGTCTTGAGTCCAGCACCCTCAAGATAGGGTGTGGAGCCCGGCAACTGACCACTCAGGCCCCAAACACACTGCTTCAGGCCAAAAAGAAAGGCTTTTTTTGGCCATTTTTGGGCCAAAAATGCGGTTTTTTGGTGATGGCGGTTCCAAAAAACTCGATTACTTGCTCCAAAACCTTGCAAAACTCTTTTTTTTGAGTCCAGCACCCTCAAAATAGGGTGGAGGGCCCTACAACTGACCGACTGGTTCGGTCCAAGTGCCACCAGGGCCGAAGGGATTCGGTTTACCGGTCGAAGCTTCCATGGACTGGTACGTGGTAACGACCTGTTCGTTGTCAATGAGAAGTATTACATCGCATTGAGAGAAATCCTTGCTCAGCCAGCAGTAAGCAGCGGCTGCACTCCAGTGCTGGCCCCCCAGGCCGGATTGGTAGGGGTAGGACAGGCACAGGACTTTGGTCCCGCCATCCGGATCGAATAGGAAGATAGCGGGGCCAGGTCCGTCTGCACCTGAGGATCCATCGGAGTAGGCCCATATACGCTTTTTTCTTTCTATAGGGGGGGAAAGCAGGTCGGACAGGGCGCCCTGACAGCCCCAGGTGTTTAAAATCTCTTCGTGTAAACGATGGCAGACACCTTGCAGGTCGAATGGATGGCCGTGAACGGTCACTGAGCAAATGGTTGCATCATGTGGGGGATCCAGGGAGACCAGGATGGTGTTTCTGTTGGCGAAGGAATGTGGCGATCAGAAGCTGGTGGGGCGGGCAGGAGTGGTTAAGGAAAGAGTGGCAGGGGTGGTGATGGGTAAAATGAGCGTCGCTGGAGATGAAAATTACTCCGTCAGCAAACTGCACGTTGGCCCAGCAGGGGGAGGTGCAAAGTACTGTGCCTGTGTCGGGGCCAGATTTAATTTCACTGTAGTCGTGGAACTGACAGGGAGGTGTTCATACGCGCTGGGACGCCAGGGGCCGATGGAGTGGAAGGAGAGGCCAAGGGTGTGCGCAGCGTCCATGACTGAGTTTTGAAGCTCGTCTGAGCTCTGCAGGTTTGGGCCACATATGGAGTTAGTGACGAGGCTACCTACTGAGGGTGGGGCCCTGGCGTGGAGGGCACGCAGAGAGAAATTGATAGTTGCTGTATGGACGTCGTGGGCCAGGCATTTGATGGCAAGACCCCCGCGGGCTCTGGAGGCATACCGGTCCTTGAGACCAGGTGCGTTATGGATCCCTTAGCTGGGCCTCTCTAGATGAAGTCTTCCAGCGAGGCAATGGCCCGGGGGGGGGGAGAGGGTGGGCAGTTAAGCGGTAGGTGACGGCAGGAATAAGGTGACTGTTGACTAACCGTATCTTTTGACTGAGAGTTAGGGGGAGAGGTGACGGTCTGGAGAAATACCTTGAAATTTCCGCCCGAATCATGGCGTCTAGAGTTTCTGCCTGGTGCTGAGTGACAATGTGGACCCCAAGGTATTTTTAATGGGTGCGTGGACGTGAGTTTTTGGGGTCAAAAGTAGGAAAGGAGCTGCCCGCGGCGGTAGTGACAGTGCGCCGCACTGCTTGGCCCATTGCCTGCATTTCTGTTCTTCGGACATTCATGTCCAGGCCCCACAATCTGGCTGGGCCGTCAAAAATTTGATGGCTCGCTGTATATAGGAGGGGTCCTCGCTGCGGATCAAAATATCGTCAATGAAGGCGTGGTGGCTGGTGACGCGACCTTGTTCAGGGGGAGGGGTAGTGGCGAAGAAGTAAAAGGAAAGGGTGTTTAAGTATTAGATGAAAAGAAGCGGAGTCAGAGGACAGCCTTGACGCAAGCCACAGGGCTGGACATAGGAGTGGGGGCAACGCTCGTGAATTATGGGAGCGTCTACAGGGGACGCGTAAAGGTTTTTCATCGACGTAACGACGGCGCGGGAGAGATTTGAATGCTCGAGCACTGTCCACAGCGTGGACAGTGGAACAGAATTAAAGGCTTTGTTGAAGTCGATGTAGAGGGAGCAACTGCTTTTAGAGCGAGCGTGTAAACTCTTTAGGTGGTATATGTGGTGGGCGCACTGATGGCGGGGGAGATCCCCGTGTTGGATGGGGGAAAGTAGGGAGTGGTTAAGGGTTTGTTGCTGTAAGTGACGACACGTGAAGTTGGCAAAAAGCTTGTATACTGTCTTAAGCAACGCAATGGGTCTGTAGTTGGCGAAGGTCGCCGCGTTTGTGGACGAGGAAAATGTGTGACCCAAGCCAGTAATGTGGCATTGGAGAACTTAAAAGCCTATTCAAAATGCGATGAAAGAAATTTTTGATCGGCTCAGGTGCAAGATGCAAGAGATAGTTATTTGTGCGGTCACCGACGCCAGATTTGCTGGGTTTGCTGTGCTTCAGGTGAACGACGAAAGCAGTCCATGAAACATAGGGAATGGCCTCCATTGCCGCCAGAGCAGGGCAGGAGTGAGAGTAGGCGAGGACTTCATCAACAAACCAAGCCGGAGGTTGGTAGGAGGGGTCCCCACCAAGGTGCTGCAGCGTGGTGAGGAAGATCTTCGTAACGCGCACCGGATCTTCCTCCAACTGTCCCGTAGCAGGGTCGCGAACCACAGTGCGATTGATGTTTCTGGGACACAGGGTTTCAGTGACAACTTTTCTCATTTTACAGCCGCGACCCAGGCTCCTGTGGAGTTTGCGGATGGCACCGGAGTCGTCTGAAACACGTAGGGACTCTACTGTGTGCCAGACGTTTGCGATGTGCGCCGAGAAGGAGGGGGAGGAGGGCGGAGGGGTGTCGCGTACCAAAGAACGTAGCCGCTTGGTGTTCTCTACGTGTTTACGCTTGGATCGAGGACTCGTGATCTTGTGAAAGGCCGTTGTTATCTGTGACAGAAGTGCGGCAACAGCAGGGATGAGTTTGTCGGCATCTGCTGTGTCAACTGAATTATTAGCATTGTGGCACCAGGTGGCCAAGTGAAGGAGCCGGGTGGTGTATTTCAAGCTTTCTTCCTCATTGAGTTTTCGGTAAACGAAAGGGGTGGGGGTTGGCTTAGCGAGGAGAATGGGGGCGGGGCATTGGAATGTCGCAGAGATTGGGTGATGGTTGGAATATGTGTAGTTGGTAAGAACGGAAGCATCTAGAACGGAAATTTTGGCTACTGTGGCGGGGGAGGCGAAAATGTAGTTGAGCCTGGAGTCGCTGTTCCATCGAGCACATTTGTACCTGGTGTACTCTTGGGTGGAGGGGTGATGGGAGTGAAAGGTGTCGACAAGTCTGGCAGGGACGTAGGTGACTTCGCTCGGATGCCACAGCCATCAATGGGGGTCAGATAGGCCATGTTGGTCCAGGGCTGGGTCAATGACGCAATTGAAATCCCCTCCTACGATGTGGCGGGGGTATTTATTGAAGAGGTAGGCAAGGTTACGCTCCATGACGTCACGAGAAGGCGCAGAGGCTCCAGTAGGCACTGGGGGAGAGTAGACAGATAGGACGCCAAGTGCCGGGGCTTCAGGAAGAGTCAGGACCGCTCCGGAGATGAGGCCTTCATGGTCCTGATCTGAAATCGAGGTGGCATTTTTTGCTATCCTGGGGCCGAAGACAATGGCGGAGCCGTGTTGATTGTTCCCCACGTTTCCGAAAATTTTTGCTTTGTCGAGACCAACCGAACACTGGTAGAGAAAGGAGGGGCAAAACGTTTTTTTCTTGGAGGAGGATTATGTCATAACCCTCGCCGAGAACATGTAAAATGATGCCACAGTTGTCTGTGCGTTTTTCAACATTTATGCTGAGAACGCGCGGGGTGGTGAGGGTATGGAGGGAGGGGGGTGGCGGTCGTAATGGGGTTTATGATTTCTATGGACTTGGGGTGGAAAGCAGAAAGGGGGATTTGCTTGGTTCCTAACAGGGGGGGGGGGGTGACTTGGGTCGGGCAATCCCATAGCAGGGGACCTGCCGATGGGAGGAGATGGAGAAAGGAATTGTGGGGGTGGGGAGAGGTGATCGGTGATGACCGCTTGGCGGAAGCGTGCTGTAGAAGTGGTCGGGGCAGAAACGGGGGGAAGAGCTGAGTTCATTCTATGCAGGGTGCTGCAAAGCGTGGCCCCGACAACGCCCAAGCGGGCAAGCACGCCGGCACACGTTCTCATAATGCTCGGAATGAGGGCTTCATGAGGTGGGGCATGGCATGTAAGTGTACAAGGGGGGTCAGCCTGTGGCCAGAGCAACAGTGTGCCGTGGCAAGAGGCAAACATAGAGAATAACGGACAGGTCGTCGGTTGCAAGGGGCAGAGCCCCGATATACGGTAACAATCATGGATCTGTGTCCTGTGCCACAGTGCGCCTGACCCGGCACCTTCTGGGCCTCAAAAAGATCCCATACAGACTGCAGAGGGTTGGGCAAGTAATGCGTTGACAGGCGGCAACATACAACAGAGTGCACACCTTCCTCTCGTCCATGATGGATCGCCGTGGGGAGTCACTGAGTCCGGCACGTTGACGCATCTGGCCCAGGTTTGGGCGTCTGTGGGGAGGAGGATGCGGGTCAGGGTGAGCGAGAGAGGCAAGGCGTGAGCGCTGACGCACAAAATCCGAGTGCCATTGGAGGGGAAACCAGTTGAAACGTTCAAAGTTGCGTGAATGAAGGGTTGGGGTAAGGGTAGCCTTCCTGGTGGCGCCGCGCTGGGGCTCGAAACATTTATTCATTCAGCTGCGGGGCAGGGTGCTCTGGGGGTTCTCTGGGGTCTTGTGCCTGCAAATGAGGGCCAGGAGGCTCATGGGTTCTCCTGATCAGCAGCGAAAGCCGTTTCGCGCGGGGGATTTTTTTCTTTTCCACTCAGTCAAAGTCCCTAGCCGGTATCAAGTGTTTCCAGCGTGCCCTGAAAATCACCCGTCAGGAGCAGAAGAGAACGGCGCTGAAGGAAGATGCGCCTTTTGCCTTTAGGGGGCCCGGTGTTGGGGAAAGGCCTTGGCTCAAAGACGATCCCGGCTCCTGAGCCGAAAGATCTACTCAGGACGTAGCTGCCCAGGGCTGCCACATCCACGTGGCTCTTGACGCCGGAACCTGGTTCGTATTCGGCAAGCGACCACATGTTGGCGGGGGGGAAGGAGCACTGAGTATGCGTTACAGCGAATTCATGTGCCCGTACACTCATGGCAGCAACAAAGTCAGGGGGGTGTCTGTCCACAGCGGTGACTGACTTAAGCTCAGGTTCGTAGGTGTGACCGTGATGGATGAAGGGAAGCTGACCCTCTTCGGACCAGTGAAAGTCACTGTTCTCTGCCCACGCGGTTAGGAGGGATTCTTCGTCCTCGGGAGAAACGTCCGGAGCTAGAAAGGCGCCCGGGAGCCCCTCAATGGGTTCCCAATCGTCAGAATCATGGACCGTGAGTTAAGAATCCTCTTCCGTGAGTGTTAGAGGGTTGGTAGTGGTGAGATAGTGGTCTCTCGCAACCCTGAGTTGTTCTGCACTACCATATGCTGCCGCTGCGGCCAGAATCCTCCTCACAAAGTCGTAGCGTTCGTTCACTAATGAGTTCGATGGACCCAGCATGGAATCTGGTTTCAGCGAGTCGGAGATTTCAGGGGGAAAAACGATTCGTCCCACATGGAAACCTGTAGCAAGGATAGCTGACTCTCGCGTCGTGTAGGTGAGATGATCGACTGGGACACGGGAAATCTTAGAGCTGTAGAGAGTTGTGTGTTTTATCTTGCCCAGCAACGCCATGGCAAACATGACATCCACGTCCGGAGTATTTGCCGGAGAGTGGACCTCCACTTGTTTAGCAGGCCATGAGGCGTAACCGCCCCAGGAGAGCATCGCACCCGTTGTGCCCCGGTAGGTGACCAAGTTGTTTTCTTGGAAAACCATGAAAGACATAGTGGTGAGGGAGTCTTTGTTGGGCATTACCGGCATGTGGTTGTAGTTCATGCACACATAGAGTTCGTTTGTAAGTGCGTGGGATGGTTCCCAAAACACCACTCCGGCGGGCAGCCTCCCTAGTGACAATGGCTCTCCACACGTCGACTAATTGAAAATCGGGGGAGGCGCGTTTGGAGGCCTTGGACGGTCTGATTTTGAACGTTATCTCTTGAGCGAGGTCGGCACCGTTGATAGCAAAGACTTTTCCCATGGTCCACAAGGGGTGGCTCATGACCCTGCCTAACAATCCCTTGGCGAGGGGGGTGGGGATCGTGTTGTCGAAAAGAAACATTCTTTCAGAAGATGGGTTGAGTGGGTGTATGCTTTCTTCAGGTTATGTGGCATCAGCTGTGCGTACCGAGATTTTGTCATCGTTGAAGTGGAAGAGTCGGTTGATGAGCACGAAAAAGTCCCGGGCGTTGCCTCGCCGGCGGCGATACTCGCCCCTTTCTCTATTGGACATCTTGTCAAGTGTGGATTTGGGAGGGACCTTGAAGTTGTGTCAGAGGTGGTGGGCAATCTCAAAGCGGAGCGTGGAATTTACGCTTTGAAGTTGGAATTCAATTGTTCACCTTATTCACCGCCCATTGGAGTGAGGAGTGTGGCGAAAGATGTCTTTGATTAGTGCCCTAATAGATTTGATGAAGTCCTGCAGGTTTTGATGTCTGAAAACCAAACCATAGCAGCAAGTAGAGCAAGAACAGGATTTGGATCGAATCACTGAATAGTTTTGAAATCCAGTGTATCACGGAAGGGCTGCGGATAGACAAAGCAGGCTTAAGTACAAAGATTCAATCACAAATGGGTAAAACAAATGATTTTTATGTGAGAGCTGGCATGACTCTTGCCACCCAATTAGCATCAGGCACTGTATGTGCACTCTTTTGGATAAAATGGAGTTGGTTAGGAATGTGGGGCAAAGCGGTTGGGCCAGACACAGAATATGACTTGGCCAAGCCACTGGATCCGGAAACATTTAAAGCTCACAACCACAATAAGTGGTAGAAACAGTTGAGTATAGGGGTCTTGGGGTGGGGGACCACTAGTCTCAGCCTCCAAGGCCTTAGGCATGAAATGCCTACTTTATTTCAGTATATCCTCGATGAAGGAAGATACCTCCGCTCAGTTGAGCGGTAGGGGTGAACCTCATGGGGGGCTAGGGTTATAACCCTAGTTACTTTGAGAAAGTGTACTTTCAGCTTCAAAAGAGAAAGAAAAATGCTTAAGTACGTCTTAGCATCAACAAAAGGGTTTTCAGGGGGGCTTGGCCTGGATCAAGCCCTCCAAGAAAGACAAGGCAGTGACCTTTTCTTACTCCCTGCTGGAGTACTAGTTGATCAAGCTCGTAGCACCAAGGAAAAAGGCTCAAATGTCCGCAACATTACCTCAGAACATGCATTGAACCAATCAAAAACAATCTCATCAGTTCAGAGAAGCCTATCACACTGTAGGGACCCTCGAAAATCAGTGTAATGTACCGTGAATGATGACCCTTCGATGGGGCCTTCCTCAAAAGTCGCCAGCGTGCGGCGAAACCCTTTGGCAAGAGTTTGGGGGTAGTGGGGTTTGAACCCAGGACTCCCTCCCTAGAGCACACATGCTTGCCCACTAGGGTACAGTCGAACGCTCTAATGCGGACGGCTATCGCTGTATAAACAGCGTCTTAGTAAACGTCCTGACCAAGGGCCAGGGCGCAACAATACTCCCAATTGAGGACACAAATCTGCAGCAGCTGAAAGAAAATAGAAAACGGAACCAACAGGGAGTGAATCCTGTGGTTTAGCGAAAGGGGTAGCGATTTAAGAAGTTAAATCGCCAAAAATTTCCCGAAACGACGTTAGAAATCGTCAATTTAGACTAAAAACCAAAGTCGCAGACAAGCGCAACAGATTCGAACTCCAAAAGGAGTGGCGCAAGCGTAAATGGCTCCAGAAAAAGAAGGTATGAGCCGTAGTTTTTAAAGTTTTTGAAGGAAATTTTTGCACAGTTGCATCAAAAATGTTATAAACTTTGGGAAAAAGGGTGTACAAAAACTCACACCACACAGCAGGTGGACAACCCACCTCTCAGGTAGGTCAGTGTCATTTCACACGCATGCATTGTGATTGTGTTGGTTGCTTCGTTAAAACGCTGGGGTCCCCACCGCTGTGTTCGTGGGGGGTTCGGGTGCCCACTTCCTCTCCTCTGCACAAGTCAAAATTTAGATGAAAGGTATGCGAAGCGAATGGAGCACGCAGCGCGCACGTAGGGTTAGTGTATGTGCTATGCTCGCGATGCATGTGCCTAATTCAGGCATTTACACGCTGTGTTGCTTTACCTGTGCCCCAATCCACCCTTCTCTTCCCTTCACAGGTCACAAAAGAAAGTGCTTGCTCGTGTTTGTGTTGCCGTTGCGTCAAAATAGGGTTACTGGAAACGCTTAGGCTTTTTTTGCGCTGTGCTGTGGGCTGTTCCCTCTCCTTTTTCTGCAGGAAAAAAGGTAAGAGAAGCATGCATGACACACAATGCATTAATCCATTAGGGTTGTTTATAATTCGCCGTAGGGTTGTTCAAACGCTTAGGGTTGTTTTGCGTTCGTGTTACCTTTAGCATTCACCTGATGCGTGGTGAGTAAGGTAGGTAAGCCCAGGAGGAGCTCACCTCTTGGTTGAGTCACGCTTTGGTTTGTTGACGTTGACTAGATTAGGTAAAAGAGTGGAAGATTGGAAAACTTGTGCATATGTGTGCATGCATACGACGCATTAAAGGGTAGGCCACACGTATTGCGCACGGTACACCTCTTGCTTAGGTTATCCAGGGACCCCACTTTACGCTCTTTAAGAGAACGGGTGGAGTTCCTTAAGCTTGCTTGCTTGTAACAGGGTAAGAGGACAGTGTATTATGGGGCAGCCTAAGATACGTATAATACGTGGAGGCTCTCTTTGTTCCTCAGCCACTTACCGTGTTCATACGCCTTTGCTATGCAGGTGGGCAGGTGACGGTGATTGGTGCAGTCCCTTGCCGCGCTAAATTATGCGGCGCAGATCAGAACAAAAACTGTGCCTCAGCCTGGAGTGGCGAGGGCAGTCCGACTCGTTCAACATAAACGCTGTGCACGCAAAAAGTGCACTCCTTCCCTCCAAGCCCTGACAGGGAAACGCGTAGTGGCGTCCCTGTTAAGCCACAGTCGCTTAGTAGCGCTGTGTTGTCTTGGTATTTCACAGGTGGGTCTAGAGGGCCCGGGACGTCATTGTCATGGACACCCAGTAGCGTGTGTAGGTGTTAGGGTCAGCAAGCCTGGCAGGTGTTCAGTACAGGTGCTCAGCGCTCACCCTGCCTTCGAAGGCTGGTGCTGGCGTTAGTGAGTGTAGTGTAGTGGTGTCTCGAGTCCCGCGTGCTTTTCCACGTGGGCAGGGGAGTGCGTTAGCTTTTGGCCTTTAGAAACATGAGCGTTTCTGGGGCCCTTAGCACACTTGGCCACGCCTCCCCTCTAGTACTATAGGTAGGGATTTTGCCGTCTTCCCCCAAGGATAGGCGCCAGCACAGAAACTGGGCGCCATAGGAGTGGTAAAAGTACCTGATTAGGACCCTCCATCCGACGTCAGCGAAGCCCGGTCTCCGGGAGCCACGCTAGGGAGGGAGGTGAGACACATACGGACATATGTAGCACCCTTAGGGGGATGGTAAACCCTGTAAGAAAGGGTAGAACCCCATGGGTCTGGACATGTCCGGGGTCCTAACTGTGGGTACGCTTGTCCCCAAGGAGGGTGCAAACACCTTGCTTCATTACACCTTGCTTGTCATTCCCCTTTGGAGTAGAAAGCCACCGTTCTTCGTTGGCATCCGAGGTCATATCAACAGGGCAGTTCCCACGCACCACATGGTCAACAAGGCACACACTTGCTGGCCGGCTGCAAACCTGATAAGCCTTAGTCGGCTCAAGTTGCATGGTCAAAATGCGCCCAAAACTGCCTCTCCACGGCACTGCGAAAAAATAGTCCTTTTGGGGGGGACGTAAAACACAAGAACCAAAAATCCCGTGAAAAGCAATTAACTGGTCCATTTTCCTTTATTTTCAACAAGACCGACTGCCCGGGAAAATGATTTATTTCCAGAAAAATGAAGTTCTTTTTGGGAAAATCACGGCTCTTTGTTTCCTATACCACTTATGCTTTACAAAAAAAACACCCGTGAGCTTTCAATCTTTTGGAAAACCAGTTTTCGAAAACCATGTTGCACGCTGCACGACAGGAAACATTTTGTGGCACCCCTTCTTTGTGCGAGGCCTCGCGCAAACACCAACAGAACAGCGCAATAAAATGCATTACAGAGAAAAATGTGCCGCACAAGGTGACAGCATAAAGGTCGTCGAAGAGGAATGCATAGCGCGAGCCCTCGCGCATAATATATCAGAACAAGCGAAGAAATTACTTTTTCTTCGGAACAGTTTGCATCTTAGAACCCAGTGCCTTAGCAACGGACGTGTTACCCTTAGGCGGTGGCTTTGCGGGCGCGCTTCTTGGTTGGGACTGACGGGCTGGCTGCTTGAATGAAGCTCGGTCTCCTGTTACCTCGGACCTCGGGTTCGCTCCCACTTTCTTCGCTGCCTTGCCCTGGGAGACCTGCGCTTGCTTCTCCTCTTCTTCCTCGCTCTCCTCCTCTTCATCCCCATCGCTCTCGTCGGATTCTGCACCGGTAACTGACTTCGCTGCCTGAGGCTTGGAGGCAGTCTTCTTCTTCTACGGGGCTGCTTCCACACCAGTAGACTTCCACTTTGCAGGGGCCAGTGCTTCTGCAGCTTGACCATTCTCAACGGTCTCTTCCTCCTTCAGCGACAACGCATCAGACCCCACCTTGTCATCGCGATCCGAAAAGCGGAATACCACGGTTTGCCCAGTTGGCTTGCTGGTCCCAATCACCAGACGCGTGCAGTTTCGACTCTTGTGTCAATACGTGGTTCAACTGCGTCTGCACTCTGTTGACCCAATCGGAGAGATTGTCGGAGGTAACACCAGGAAGGTACATGCGAGAATCCGGCTCGATGGCCGCGATCTTGCACACCAGATCCGGCTGATGATCAATGAACACCAACGCAGGCTTGAAGCTCTTATCCTGCTTCAGGTGAAAGAGGTGAGTGTCGAAATTCCACACAACCGTCGTTATCCGAAGCTGACCGCGAAATTCAACAGGATCCATCTCCTCTACTTGAGTAGGTCCAAACGTCAGATAATTCGGCATCTGCAATGAGGGAGAAGTTATTGCGCGAGGCCTCGCGCAAAGAGCCGACCTAATGAGGGAATTATACCTTTCTCGACCAGCTATCCGGTGACGCAATCAGCAACCAGTGAACGTCAAACGTTGTAGGATCCCCTGCAGGCTTCGGTTTGACTGGCCAACTGAAGATGGGAATAAGCAACATGTGGCCAATGCGCGGCGCGTTGAAATCATCATTGAGACGCCCCTCTGTTTCCGTTTCCAGCACGTTGAACATGTTGTCAACAACAGTTTTGGAGCCGCAGATAAGGGTATCGGCACGCGCCATCTCTTCATACAGCCAGGCTCGGCACATCATCTCAGGAGCAAGATGTTCAATAATGTCGCCGTTGATGATAATCAGGTTCTTGTCAATCTCCATGAACCGCTTCGGGGGATCGTGGGTCATCGCTGCAGTTTGGGTCGCCTTAACTGTGATAGTTTGACTTGACAGTGATGGATCCTGCTGTTCCACTGTCTTGAAGTCACCAGTAACGCCAGCAGGTGGAGGGACCACACGGCTTCTGGTAGGCTCTTGACCCAGGAGTTTTTAGACTTTGATGATTTTCAGGGAGGCGGGTTTGCCTTTCTCTGCCACCTGCCACAGTGGTGCGTGAATCATGGATTTCCATGCCGGCCATGGACCGCGACTTTTGTGTTGGCCGTCTCCCCAGCCCAATTGCACTGCCTAACGAGGTGTCCTAGGTACAGTAACATGGGACAGTATTGTGTTAACAGAACCTGCATGGCCTTACACACAGCGTAACGCAGGCGACTTCGCCGATTTGCAGGACGTGCCAGCTCAAGGGAACGACATTTTCGGTTAATGCGCCGTATGTGGGGACCCATACCCAACAGCAGTGCACCAACAGTTATTCCCAGTGTGATCAGCTTGGGAAAACAGGGGACTGTGTCACCGCTGCGCAACAAACCCTTACGGAAAAAAGTCACAATCGGCCAAAATGAGCGAAATGTTTGTGTAACGCAAAATTTGTACGCATGCCAGAAACCATATAATATAGGGTGTGAACCCAAAAAAAGCCGGACGTTCCAACCCGTTGTTTTTTCACCGTACATCATCTTACACCTATGATTTTATGAAGCAGGCTCATCCCAAAATTAATTTTGGCTGATTTTTGACGAAAAATGTGACATTTTGGCGGAGAGAGGCTGCCAAAACTGGTCCATGTGCATTCCTTTGCTCCTGTGACGCGTTTTTGTTGCATCGGGCACCCTTGAAATAGGGGGGGGGGTCTTGGAAGTCCCCGCCAGGGCGAAAAAACCTGTTTCGGGCCAAAAAATGGCAAATTTTGGCACATTTTTGACAAAAAATGGCAGATTTTGGCGAAGACAGGCTGCAGAAATTGGTCTGTATGACTTTTCTTGATGCTAAGAAGTGTTTTTTTGTATTGGGCACCCTCAAAATAGGGGGGGGAGGTCGTTGCCAGTCCCCCACGGAGCAAAAAAACCTATTTTCGGCCAAAAAATGGCCTTTTTTTGGCCCATTTTTGACGAAAAATGTCAAATTTTGGCGAAGACGGGCTGCAGAAATTGGTCTTTATGAGGTTGTTTGCTCCTGGGACGTTTTTTCTTGTATCGGGCACCCTCAAAATAGGGGGGGGGGTCGTTGCCAGTCCATCACAGGGCAAAAAAAACCTATTTTTGGCCAAAAAAATGGCCTTTTTTGGCCCATTTTTGACGAAAAATGTCAAATTTTGGCGAAGACGGGCTCCAGAAATTGGTCAGTATGAACTTGTTCGTTCCTGAGACGTGTTTTTTTGTATTGGGCACCCTCAAAATAGGGGGGGGGGGTCGTTGCCAGTCCACGACAGGGCAAAAAACCTATTTTTGGCAAAAAAATGGCCTTTTTTGGCCCATTTTTGACGAAAAATGTCAAATTTTGGCGAAGACGGGCTCCAGAAATTGGTCAGTATGAACTTGTTTGTTCCTGAGACGTGTTTTTTTGTATTGGGCACCCTCAAAATAGGGGGGGGGGGTCGTTGCCAGTCCACGACAGGGCAAAAAACCTATTTTTGGCAAAAAAATGGCCTTTTTTGGCCCATTTTTGACGAAAAATGTCAAATTTTGGCGAAGACGGGCTCCAGAAATTGGTCAGTATGAACTTGTTTGTTCCTGAGACGTGTTCTTTTGTATTGGGCACCCTCAAAATAGGGGGGGGGGGGTCGTTGCCAGTCCACAACAGGGCAAAAAACCTATTTTTGGCAAAAAAATGGCCTTTTTTGGCCCATTTTTGACGAAAAATGTCAAATTTTGGCGAAGACGGGCTCCAGAAATTTCTTACTCTTGAGACGTGCAACACATCAGCAAATTGCAACATGTATCCTTCCCATTTGACACAGATACAACAGGCGCACAAACAAACTCATCGGAGACGTGCAACACATCAGCAAATTGGAACATGCCGCCAATGGACAAATGGAGTCAAAGCTGACATTGGCGAAGGCAAAGCTGATCAACTCGGACACCCCCAAGATTCCATGTCTCAAGGAACTCTGAATGAATCGCAGGATGCAGAATGCTGATTGAATTCGATCCAGAAATTGGTCTGTATGAACTTTCTTACTCCTGAGACGTGCAACACATCAGCAAATTGGAACATGCCGCCAATGGACAAATGGAGTCAAAGCTGACATTGGCGAAGGCAAAGCTGATCAACTCGGACACCCCCAAGATTCCATGTCTCAAGGAACTCTGAATGAATCGCAGGATGCAGAATGCTGATTGAATTCGATCCAGAAATTGGTCTGTATGAACTTTCTTACTCCTGAGACGTGCAACACATCAGCAAATTGGAACATGCACTCGGACACCCCCAAGATTCCACGTCTGAAGGAACTCTGAATGAATCGCAGGAATAGAGCTAGTCACGACTGGACGACGACGTTCAACTGACGACAGGCAACAGACAACAGACAACAGACAACAGACAACACTGGACGACGTCCAATTTACCTCAGGCGACACGCAACAGACAACAGACAACAGACAACAGACAACAGGCAGGCAACAGACCAGACCGCAGACAACAGACAACAGACAACAGACAACAGACAACAGACAACAGACAACAGACAACAGACAACAGACAACAACAATGGACGACAACGTACAACTGACGGCAGGCAACAGACAACAGACCGCAGACAACAGACAACAGACAACAGACAACAGACAACAGACAACAGACAATGGACGACGACGTATAACTGACGGCAGGCAACAGACAACAGACCGCAGACAACAGACAACAGACAACATACAATGGACGACAACGCTCAACTGACGGCAGGCAACAGACAACAGACAACAGACAATAGACAAGTGGGAGAGGCCTGCATGTAAATGAGATCCAGACACTATCCAGACACTCTTGTGGAACAATAGGCCACTCTTTGGCACAGCATAGTCATTGCCCATGGAATCTTGCATTGTGGTAGATTTCGGAGCCTGTCACAATCAAATACAGGATGAACCATGCAGTGATTGTTGGACGCAGAAAATAAATGGTAAACTAAAGCACTGCCACAGAAAGTGGAGCAGCTGTGCAGCCACAGAAGGCACTGTTGTCTTCACACCTTCCTCACCTTTTTGCTTGTGTGTGGCATATGAATATGCTTTTGAGACGGAGACTTCCATCCTCCACTGGTACAATTCACCATACACAGAGAAAGACGCCTTTGAAACTACAACAGCAGGGAATTTATGAATCCGAAATCTAAGCCTGGGCTCAGCACCACCTATTTTGGTGCATGCCCATGCCCTGCCCCATGCCCATACCCATACCCATACCCATGCCTTGCCCCATTGCCGCACCCATACCCATCCCAGGTCCCATACCCATGCCCTGTCCCATACCCACCCCTTGCCCCATCCCGGTACCCATACCCATCCCTTGCCCCATACTCATACCCGTACCCATGCCCATGCCCTGCCCCACGCCAACGCCCATGCCTGTGCCCATCAGCATGTTAGGGTTTTGTCCCATGCCCACACCCATGCCCATGCCTGACCCCATCCCCATGCCCATGTTCGGGCCCATAGGCATGTTTGAGTTTTGCCCCATACCCATACCCATGCCCATGCCCATGCCCATGCCCATGCCCATGCTTGGCCCCATCCCCATCCCCATCCCCATTCCCATGGCCTGTCCCGCACCACCACCCTGCACCATGCCCTGCACCATGCCATGACCCTGCCCGGTGCCCATTCCCATGTTCGTGCCCTGCACCATGCCATGACCCTGCCCGGTGCCCGTTCCCATGTTCGTGCCCTGCACCACGCCATGGCGGGGCTCATTGCCCATGCCCTGTGCCGTGCTTGCACCCGAATTCTTGTCCGAACTCTTACTACGCCTTAGGTCGTCCAATTCCTTCTCCATCTCACTCAGGCGGTTGGCCCTTGCCGCCAGCAAACTTTTTTGCGAAGCCAATTCCTTCTTGCAAGCCTCCTTCTCGGCGCGCTCCTTGGCCGCATCCTTCAATGCCTTGGCCGCCTTTGCATTCGCCACCTTAGCGAGCTTCGCTTCCGCCTTGGCCTTGGCATGTGCAGCAGTGGCGGCAGCTGCGTGCGCCTTGAGCTCCTTGGCATGTGCAGCATCCCGCTTGCGAGCATCATCCTTCTTGGCGCCATCATCCTTCTTCGCACCATCATCCTTCTTGGGCGCCGCGTCAGCAAGGTGCACGCGATCCGACCTCCGTGGGCCCTGGGGTGCTGCAGGCAAAGTGGGCCTTCGCCTGTTGACTTCATGGACCTATAGGCAAAAGGAAAAAGAGCTCTGCGGTGTTGTGCTCTGCGGTGTTGTTGTGTTCTGGTCTAATTTACCGCATTGGGAGATGGGAGTTGCACACTATGCCTAAAAATTGAAAAATTCGCCCACTATATCCTTTCTTTGGAAGATTCTCCAACCTCATTTGCTACGGCCCATATGGGAGAGGAGAGACAAAGTAAGAAGGCAAAGATGACACATGTAGGCACAACACAAGAAGAAAAACACTCTTCAGGCCATGAACCTGTCAGGTGCAATGTTCGCCAAATACACATAGATTATAATTCGCACACTGCACACTACATACATCACGTGGGGAATCAATGGCCATTGGCAATGGGTGTTCAGCATCTCCAAACTGCATCGCCAGAAAGTACGCGGGGCGACCAGCTGGATGAAGAAGTGAGCGAGCATTTTCAGCAGGAACTTGGAAATAATCACGGTCACCAACTTCCCATGTGTACTCTCCACTGCTCAAGATGACCTTCACCTTCCATGAAGTCCCTTTCGGTAGGCCTAGTGGCACAAAGACCGTCAATCCCGAACGCTTTTCGGCCCAAAAATTGGTGAATGAGCCTTCACGGCTGCCCTTCAGGCGCCCAAAGTAAACACCTTGCAAGGGCAGCCCATATGTCGTCCTTTGAGCCGTAATGGACTGCAGCACGTGCTCTTGCCATTGATCGGCTTCGTCCTCAAGTGCGGCTGGGTGCAGCCGCATCTCTCCAAGGTCGGGCCACATATATTCAAATGATTCCACTCGCAAACTGCGTGCTTTGACTGTGCACTTGTTCAACACGTCACCTGTTCGAGAGAAGGCCTTTCGCCGCACCAAAGCATGGATATCGGGGTCCTCATCATCATGCTTGTCGCCATCGTCAAGGATTTCGAGGTCATCATCATCATCATGATTGTCGCCATCCCTTGGTTCAAGGATATCGGAGTAATCATCATCATCATGCTTGTGGCCATCCCTTCTGTCATGCTTTCCCGGGAAGAGGGTGCGGGACAACGGAGGGGTGACTCGCCCTTCCCCAGACTTGTCAGTCATGTAACCGTCCCCGGCGTCGTCACTATTGGCAATGACGTGTGCCTCATCCTTTCTACTTGGGGGTCCTACGGTCAACCCATCCATTGACAAGGAAGACAAGGAGGACAAGGAAGACGTCTTTTGCAAGATATGTTCCTTTGAATCGGTAGCACGTGGTGCAGCTCCTGACTCATCCATTGAGTCCTCGTCCTCGTCGTCCACCGCCAAAGACAACGCAGAAGTCTTTCCCAAGAGAGGCTTAAAAGTGCAGGCCTCCTTTGGACGTGCAGCAGGCACAGTGCAGGGCTCCCTTAGGCCATCATCGAGATCCCTACGGAAGGCAGACCGCATCTCTTTTGACGTGGCACTCTTAGTGTGGTAGGCTCCGTATGCATCCAGAAGTGCAGCCATGCTCTTGGCATCCCAGTCTCGGGTATCATCCAATGCAGATGACCCATCTTCCCTAACCCGTTGCAGCACGCGGCGAATTTCCTCCTCCGGTGCCTTCCGCCCCCGCTCAGCCTTTTTTGCCGCTGGCTTCGCGGTTTTTTTGAGGCATGGCTTCTTCTTTCTCTTCTCGGCTGATGGTGGAGATGCATTGCTCGGCCGCTTTCTCTTTGAATCACCGTCACTCTCATCAGAGGCATCATCCCCGCTACTGACATCCCCGCTACTACTTCCTTCATCCGGGTTGAAAGCGGCATGAGCGGCCTTTGCGTCTTCGGACAGAATTGCTACCGCGGGCGAGATTTCACGTATCCCATAAATGAGCTTCGGTAGCACGTGCTCTGGTTTGTACCTATTCGGCCCATCCGAATGCTGAAGCTCGATCTCACCATTGGGGAACACTTTCCCAGTAACCTTCCCCTTCCATGCTACTTGAAAGAGGGTGGGTGCGGTGGGTGGTGTGCCTTTCTCCCGTACGCGACCACTGAGCCCAAAGGCCACCGAATTGATTTGCAAATCATTCTTCACTGCGGTATGCTCCTCAGCCGGTTCCTCCTCCGCCCGGAAAACATCACTGATATGGTATTTGAGGGCTTCGGCTTTGGAGCAAAACCGTTTGTGGTCGCGTACATCTGCCTCCCCGGACATGATTGCCAAGCCTAAGACAGGGTTCACTTGTGGTAGGCGGAAGAAACACTTTTGGGGGGGGGGGGGGAAGGGGGGGTGATATGTCATTTTCCCAATCCAACGATGAGATGTGCCGCACGATATATTTGCCTTGGTGACCCTTGAACAAACAACGCAACGCAGCACAAAACAAGAAGTAGTTGTTGCAAGCTCATACTTGGCAATGCAATGGCGTGGTCACAATCGTTTTCAAGGTGGATCTCACCTTCAGCCCATAGTGCTAGATCCAAAGCCGCATCCCGTCCAAATTCTTTCATGCCTTCTGGACATTTGTGATTCGGCTTGGACTTCCGCACGGCAACAATTCTATGCACCGTCTGATGTGCATGCTCGCCACCTTCGCTACTGCCACCTTGCAAGTTTGCATGCCTACGCAACCGCGGCTCATAGTGGGCGAGGAAGAAGTGACATTGGACCGTGATCCTTTCCGTCGGGAGCCCAAGGGCCTGATACACCCGGTGCAAACGGTCACAGTCAGCAGTGCGCCGCTCAACTCCTTCGGGTTTCCAGGCACACATTTGCACGCACAAGCGGCGGAGCTCTCTACAGTACCATTGCAAGGGGCTTCCACTTGGCACACCGGGGTGTTTTGCGCCGAAATCTAGCCCATGTGCAGCCGTTGGAAGAACGGCGCACAGGTCATCCCAGAATTTGTCATTGTACAAAATTTGTTCCTTTGACATATTTCCTCCAGGAGACCAACCTTTGTACTCAGGGCCGCGCTTGTCCGGAGGTCTATACGGACACCGTTCGAGATGCTTGTTGTACACATCCCGCAAACGACCCAACAATCCCGGATCAACAAGGTGTGGGTACTTAGCGCTCATATCTTGCACCCATATATCCAAAGCGTGCAACAACATGTTGCGGAGTACCAATGCAAGACAATGGACGACGTCATAGATGATATCGTCAATTGTCTCAAAGAGGGACAAGAAAAAGCCCAATACGCCACCAAAGAAGGATTCCAATGGCCTTTGTGGTTGTTTCATGTAGTCACAATACATCCAATGCCGCCGGAGCGCAACACAGGCCCAGCATGCTTTCTCGTGACCACTCTGCTCCCAACACAAGATTTTTGTTAGAAGGCTCCAATCCAAGTTCATGGTGATTCGATACCTATGCCCATCAAATGCACCCTTTTGAGCGTCAGTCAATACTTCCTTTAGCTTCAGATTACGTAGCCGCAGCTTCAACTCGTTAGGTTCTTCGGTGCCCATCCAATGACACAGGCGAAGCACAGCACTAACTTGATGTGGAACCCGTAACGTTGGTAGAGTAAGAGATAGAGTAACCACACCAGCGGGTTTGTAACACGCCACCTCGCAACCATCAATGAAGATGTTTATGCTGCGTTTGTATGTACCTTCATGGTGCAAGTGGTCGCGGTTCGCTATTTGCAAGTAGAGAGGGATGGCCTTCCATGGGTCGAGTCGGCTCGATCGCCGCGTGAACACCACGCCACCAACATTGGCCCTTAAGCTTTTGGCCAAGCGAGTAACCTTGTTGCGGTAAATGCCTAGATGTTGATCGTCGCTGATATCCTGCTTGGTATCGATAAACTGCTTCCATGTCGATTTGCCCGCATGCTTTGCCAATAAGGAGCGTACAATAACCTCTGGGGGAGGGTTTTTCTCCGCACGTTGTCGATTTTTGACACGTTTTTGATTCCGAGCTTTGGCATTAGTCACCAACTGGGGAAGTGCCCTTTTAAGGTTTGCATTTGCGGCACTAGCTCTGTTCCTCAAGGTCTTCAGCGACGGATTGGCCAATCGGGGACGGCCCACGCGGGGCTTGCTCTTCGTCATATCATAACAATGGCACTTTAAAGGATTGAGTACCTACCTAGTGTGACATGCAACACATCGTATGGAAACCCTCCCTGCGACACAACAAGTTGGCACGTGACAAGACATAGCAGCTGGGCATGGGACACATCACTACCCCCAAACATGGCTGTTTTTGGCACCGTCCGCGTCATAATCTTCAATATAGGAGAGGAAATTGTACCAATATTTGCCTAACCCACATCCTCGTCATCAAGTGGTTCCATGGAACACAATAGAAAGATTCGCGGACTCTCGCAACAACATTGACCAAATATTATGACCCTAACCATGCAAAAAAAGGCTGAAATATGGCAGTTTTGGCGAAAAATGGGGGTATACTCGCATGTCACGAGAGGTAGATGGCTTGGTGGATGTTTGTATGTTTTGGAAATCGTCAAGTGGTTCCATGGAACACCTTTGATTGATCCGCAGCCTCTTAGAAAGAGATAGAATGTGTTTTATGATGAAAGAGTGGTGAAAAAAGGCCAAAATGTGGCATTTTGGGCCAAAAATGGGGGTAGATTCGCACGTTACGAGAGCTTGATGGCTTGGTGGATGTTGCTATGTTTTGGAAATCGTCAAGTGGTTCCATTAAACACCTTTGATTGATCCGCAACCTCTTAGAAAGAGATAGAATGTGTTTTATGATGAAAGAGTGGTGAAAAAAGGCCAAAATGTGGCATTTTGGGCCAAAAATGGGGGTAGATTGGCACGTTACGAGAGCTTGATGGCTTGGTGGATGTTGCTATGTTTTGGAAATCGTCAAGTGGTTCCACGGAACACCTTTGATTGATCCGCAGCCTCTCGGAACAAGATAGAATGTGTTTTCCGACGGAAAAATGGCAAAAAAAGGCCAAATTGTGGCTTTTTGGGAGGTAATTGACCGTTTACGAGACTTGGGAGCAGTTCCGAGCGGGGTATCGTGATTGAAAAGGTGCGGGTGGTTGGTATCTTCGATTGTACGCGCAAAAAGCGCTTCGTAATCGCGTATTTTCAGATTTCTGAGCCAAAAATTGCTCTCGGCGAGTGAAAATGCGCGCGCGGCGACAGTTTCTGTTGGTTTTTTGGCATCCGCTGCGACAATAATTTTGGGATCTGGCGACTTCATAAAATCATAGGTGTACAAATGCGGTAATGGATGTTCCCATCCTATAAAACAGGGACAACTGGTCGGGTGTGCTGCGCCAAATCCCTAGCAATGTAAACGGGAGCTCAGGACAGGACAGGACAAGGTTGATTTCTTCTGTGGACCTCTGCAGTTGGCAGGGTCAGGATTACAGCAATTATGTCTAATCTTTGTTTGTTGTGCATGACATAGCCCCATATAATTTATGTGCTGTGGTGCGTCGCAGATGCCGCCTTTTTGGGCACTGCAGAACACGCGCGCGCACAGATTTGTGCATAGAAGCAGCTTTTGAAAGGCTGTTTTTATTATAAAAAGATCTGATTTTGTAGAATTTAGCGTGTGTTAATATATGTAATGCATTGCTGAATGTCTATTGTTTGTGTAGTGTGCAATGGGATCGTTTGATCTCAGTATGGACACACTGACGGATCTGTGAATAGAGTGAAAGAGTTCAAGATTTCAATCAGTCTTGGGTTTGTATTGTATTCGTTCGTTGCCGTGTCCGCTTGGGTTTTCAGTGACGAGATTTTGAAAAGGAAAGCACACGAGTTCAAAATTGGAGGATTTTGGAAAGTAGATCAAACGTCCCAAAAGATCGTCACGACGGTTACTGCAGATCACACCCCATGCCTCTAAAGGAGCCGTCAAGACCAGCCCCTTCACCGCCACCAAGACCATCGCAGCCACTGCCGTCTCTTTCGTTGCAAGAGTCCGAAAAAGAGGAATTTCGGTTGAGAAATGAGCTCAGGTACACTGCCGACTTCTTCCGCGCACGACTCTTTGCAAACTGGGGACATAAATTTCAAAAACTCTTTCGTCAACTGTTTTCCAACCAGCCCCCTCCCGAAGTGAAGGAATTCGAGGATGACGACGCGCAGTCCACTGAGGAAGTGCGCAGGTCCACGATCGAGATACGAAGAATGCTGAGTGACTTGGGAAAGAGGGTATGTGCCTTCGAGCAAGAACTGAGCCGTCATCAGTCACAAGCAAGCGGCATGGAACAAATGGGGCATAGAAGACAGCGCAAGTTTGAGAGCGCAAGTTTCTCCCCTTGTTTTGTAGCTCCCGAAAAGGTGAAGTGGGCACCAAGGCAGAACGAAGTCAAGGTGGAGAATGCAACGAGAACCCAAGTCTCAGAGAAACAGGCTTTGCGAGGCCAAAGGGAGGAGTTGCAACGTGGGAGTTCCAAGAACGCGTGGAGTCGAAGTCACCAAGAACGAGACCAAGCAAATGAACGTAACCTACAAGGAACCGCGAATCAAACAAGCAGGTACCCGAACACGGAAAGTGCGAGTAAAAGGTGGCGCGGCCAAAGAGCAGGATGTGCTGTGCAGCGGCGCCATGCAGCTGTCAAGCTGCTCAAGCTTTTTGAGACAATGGTGGGACCCAAAAAGTGGACTTGGCTGTATCAGGGCAAGAGATCCAGTTCAGAAGTGGCAGCGTGCCCACCACGCGAGACGTGCGGCCAGGCTGTACAACCACGAAGATGCGAGGACACGAATAATCCTTTCTCGTAAGGAGTTGGCGCTGACAGCGCTGTGTTCTTGTTCTTTGCACCCTTGGACGCTTCTAGAAGCGCGCTATTTTGAGCAATTGTGGCGCCCCCTGCGAGCCCTTTGTGGCTCTCTGTGTATCTGGAGCCCTGACAGCGCTCAACTTTGACAGCTTTTGGCGCTGCGAGCGCCTTCTTATGCTTTGTGTGAACAACTGTGCTTTGCACAGTGTACAGCCTTTTGGGCTGCATATATGCAGGGATCTGACTTAGATTCGCTGGCATGTACATTTTCAGTATGTCAACGAGGTCTTTTTTGGCCTCGTTGTGGGGGCCGAGCGCCTTGTTTGCTGGCACTGACATGTGCCTTTGCTTTCTCTTTTGTTGTAGATGCTATTTTGAATCTGCAATGAGCAGTGGTGGTGTACACCCTGCTTGACACTTTGACTGAACTCTGGTTTACTCAGTTTTTCAACTCTGTTTAGCTTTGCACCTGCCTGCTTGTGAGCAGTGTGCCTTTTTTTTTTCTTCAACTGCTTCTGTCTTGGAGAAAAAGCAGAGTGGTTTTCCATTTGGTTTTTCTGCTTTTGTTGGGAAAAAGCAGGGGTTTGTTTCAGTATTTTTATACTATGTTTTTCCTGTGCCATGAGCACTTCAGGCTGTGTGCCATGAGCACTCATCAGGTTTTACACCCTTTGAGGAGTTTGACCGGGTATAGGTTGAAACACCACCTCACCGCTCCCTTAGGGCACTGTTTTGTGACAGAAATCCCTTTCAGGAGGGTAAAACTATCTATGGTACCAGTGGTATTCCACTAGCATGATCTGCACATAGATAGTAGCTGTTTTTACCTGGAATGGGTAGATATAGCCAGATCACAGACAATAATATCTGTATATTATTGTAGGTTAAAGCCTGCATGTTTTGCTATTTTTTTTCTCGGGTCAGCAACTCATTTGGGGAGTGCTGAGCCTGGAGGGGGAGTGTAAACATGCAAGGCAGCCTTTTGGGTGCTTGCGTTTTACACCCACTCAGCTCTGTCTGAGCTTCTCCCACGCCTTTGGTAAAACCCTTCGCACCCCTTTGTTTTGGGGTCTCAGCCACACATCAGGGTATGTGTGGGCTTGGGGGGGGAGTGTAAAGGGGGGCTCAGGACAGGACAGGACAAGGTTGATTTCTTCTGTGGACCTCTGCAGTTGGCAGGGTCAGGATTACAACAATTATGTCTAAATTTTGTTTGTTGTGCATGACATAGCTCCATATAATTTATGTGCTGTGGTGCGTCGCAGATGCCGCCTTTTTTGGCACTGCAGAACACGCGCGCGCACAGATTTGTGCATAGAAGCAGCTTTTGAAAAGCTTTGTTTTTATTATAGAAATATCTGATTTTGTAGAATTTAGTCTGTGTTGATGTATGTAATGCATTGCTGAATGTCTATTGTTTGTATAGTGTGCAATGGGATCGTTTGATCTCAGTATGGACACACTGACGGATCTGTGAATACAGTGAAAGAGTTCAAGATTTCAATCAGTCTTGGGTTTGTATTGTATTCGTTCGTTGCCGTGTCCGCTTGGGATTTCAGTGACGAGATTTTGAAAAGGAAAGCACACGAGTTCAAAATTGGAAGATTTTGAAAAGGCAGCCCTTTGGGTGTTTGCGTTTTACAAGCAAATTGCAGTAGGTTAAGAAGCGATACGTTGCTGCTTACCTTTTCTTTGCTTAGACAAAGGGGTCACCAATGTGGTCTCTTGGCAGGCACAGGGCGAATAATGTCAAGCGGTGCCCTAATGTTTCGCACAACAGGTCGAGTGCTTGCAAATCCTAGATCGTGCAGGATACGTGCAAACGTTCCCTCGGTGTTTCCCAGCATGCGTGCAACAACAGGAACACGCCGTTCAAGGTCTTCCAGGTTAGGATGACCATGCCAGTAGCGCGGTGCATCCTTCAGTAGCAACACAGCCAACGCTGTTGCGTTCAGGCTTTTGTCGTTCTTGTCAGGATTTGTGGTAAACTGTTTGTTGTACCAGTTGTCCATCCACAACACAAGCCACTGTTGGTGTATTTTGTCCCATGTGGTCTGTAACCTGACTGCGGCCCTCTCCTTCAGCGAAGGTGCGCTGTATCGCGCCAGACCTGACCTTGCTAAAATGCGACGCTGCGCCTTACTCCCCTCTACCGCAACAACTGACTTTGGTTGACCCTGGTATGGGGCTGCGCAATGGCGCATCAGCAAATAGAGGCGCCAGGCCTCCTCTATCAAAACACCAACCCATCTCTTGCCTTCTGCCGCAATCGCCTTTTCAACGCTGCAACGTGTACGTTCATGCCGCATTTGACTAGTTAATCCTGATTCCGGTACCCAGTTGCGGCGCGCTTCTATCGCTGTTGGGGAGTGAGGTCAGCAGTGACGACAGTATGAAAACCGGAGATGCTGGCGGGACCTGTATGGGCGCCCATGCAGCAGCGCCGCATCAAGGGAATGTACATGCTGTGTAGTTGGTGGATCTGTCCATTTTTGGTTTCTATGAGCGCTTATGAGATCCATTGCGCGGGGCCTCGCGCAATGATCACCGAAACTTTAATGTTTCTCATGCGCCGTTCCATGCGCGAGGCCTCGCGCTTGAAACTGCAGTTTGTTCCGGCACATTCATACTTTTCAAGATTCTTTGGTACACCATTGTTGCAGTTTGATTGTTAATAGATCTATCTCTATCACGCAATCCTGATAATGTTACTAAGTTACGTGTATCAATACGACAGCGTTCCATTTTTCGACAACCTGCCTAATGCGTCGTGCTGTAGCACATTAATCTGACACAAATGAACGTCCTCGAGGCCTCGCGCAAAGAAAGGTCACCAAACAATACTTTTCCCTGTCTCGCCCATGGGACACATCATTCTTATAGAAATATTTAATCCGCCATACTTGTTTGCGACGCTTTTAAAAATATCCAGCAAAACAACTATTTTTCGATGCCTTTGGAAACCTGTCATTTTCCTACCTTTTCCTCCGTTTTTGCCCATGCAACTTGAGCCGCCTAAGTAAGCGGCCATCTGGTTCACGCTGGTAACCAATAGAATGGGACGGCGGGGCACAGCCAGGGCAGGAACAGTGCTCCGCAAGCAGCGGATGCGTAGGTGGCTGGAGTGCCGAACCCGACTGAGGGTGGGAGTTAGTACATTCACCGTAACTGGAGCTCCACAGGAGTTCTGAACTTGTCCTGGCACACATTGAGTAGGCCTAGCTATTCAGCACAAGATTGCTCGTCGCCCCTGGGGGGTTAGAATACAGTAAATAGGTAGGCACAAGGTGATTAGTTTTTCTTCTTACGCCGGGACGGAGTCTCAGCACGGGTTAGTAGCTGTCCCTCGTTGTTCTCAACGAGGTAGGTGCAAGAGATGGGGTTGATACTCCAATCTGGTTTCCCTGTTCATACTCGTGGCGAGCAATGCCTGCAACCACGTAGTAGCTATCGACTGCCATCTCATCAGCAGTCATCTCCTCGAGTTCGTCTGCCTCCTCTGGGCTGGCAGCGTTCTCTAGGTCGATACGCTCGACCTCACTGTCGCTGAGGCGCCACTCATCCCAGGACAAATCGTCAGGGGAGTGATAGTGACTCAACTGCTTAGGCGCACAAAGTAGTTCACCAGCTAGACGTGGACTTCACCTGACGTGGATCCTAGATCCATCTATCCTGATGATGCGATAGAGCCCAAAATAAGGGTCCTGTAGGCAGTTACAGGGCCATGAGGGTAGGCGTGAATGGTGAACCAAAACAAGGTCACCAACCTTGAGCTTGCAGGTCGCCGTAGGCGATTCTGTCGGCTCAGTTCACGGTCACGGATATGTCTCAGGTCAGTCCCAGCCTGGTTAGCCATAGACTGCTTGTGTTCCAGCCAATCCCAAACAGGGCTCTTGAAGTCCTCAGGAAAGGGGGTTCTGAAGAACCAAGCAGGTCGTCCTCCAAGAAGCAGCTCGTGGGGGGTGAAACCTCTAAAGAGCTCCGCTGGGAGTTCATGGTCAGCAACCCCAGGGCACTAGGCGTTCATCAGAATTCTCAGGTTCTGTTCCACGACACGATTTTGTCTCTCAGAAAGAGGATTAGACTTGTGGGTATAGGGTACACCTCTGGTTACCTCAACGTACAGGGCATTCAGCACTCCTTTGTACCATCCAGTGTCACTGCAGATGCGTACATCCTCATCAGAGTGCACCTGCTTAGGTGCTCCATAGGGCTGGAACCATTGTTCGAGCAACATTTTCACAGTCTGCACACCTGTGATTTTCTTATTGCAAGGGAACACACGGGTGAAGCGAGAGGGGCCACAGGTGACCACTAGGCAACTATCATAGCCGCCGAAGCGAGGTAGGCCGTGGATGAAATCCACGTAGAGAAGAGAGTTATTACAATAGGGTATGGGTAAGCTGGAGATCAGTCCCCTATCCCTACTGTCGCTCTGCTTGCTTGCATGACAGCCACAAGCATCAATAATGGTCTGCATACGGGACCCGAGTTCAGTCAGGGTTAGACCAGAGTAGAAGCACTCAAGGAAGAAGTCCACTGAGCGACTAGCGCCAGTGTGACCTGAGCTGAGATGGGACCAGTGTAGGCACCCATCAAGTCGGGCCTCAGGCACGACAATACGGTCCTCGTAGAAGAGATACTGGTTGTTTTTATACCACTGGTGCCCGTCAATGACATGGGATTCGAGACCAGTGCTGAGGGTCTGGAGAATTTCTTTATACTCTGACTGATAGTCAGTTAGGCTCCCACCCTCGAGGACTCCAGCAGTCCGCACAGACAGGTCAAGCTGGACATCCATACGCTGGGAAGCCTCTTTGGCGAGTGCCTCAGAGCTCTCACGAATAAGCGCATCGAAGTTGTTGCGCAATATATAGTCAGACAGTTCGTTTTTTTTACCATGGATATGATGGACTGTCAGCCTGAACTGGCTCAGGTAAGTCCACCACCGTTTTAGTTTCGCTTTCTCCGGTGGTGGGCCCTTCTGAAAGGACTTCACCAGTTCCTGGTCACAGAGCCAGACAATAGGATTAGATCCCAATAGTCGGGACTGTGATGAGAGCACCAACATACAGGCTAGGAGTTCCTCGCCGTAGGCGCTGTACTTGGAACACGCTTGGTTATATTTCCAGTTCCAGTGTCGCAGTGGCACAAGTCGCCACTCACCCGAAGGATAGTGGTGCATCAAGGAGCCATCACGGTTCAGTCCGCTGGTACGATAATGGCAGTGGGTTAGTTCAGCTGGGTCAAGCTTCTGCCATTGGTATGTCGTTCCACCCCCCCCTACATCACTGGCATCAGTGATAAGGACTATCTCGTTCTTAGCAAACATCGGACGCCATGCGGATCACATCAGCGCACGCCCACCGGCCACCGGAAACCACACGGAGAATGGAGGGCACACCTACACGGGGAGAACGGGCCACACCCACAGAGGAAGCCGCAGGGAACACCGCCGCACGGCGCACCACCACGCCCTCAACGCCAGGCGACGACCCCGGCCACCACAAAGGCCACCTCACAGGCACCGGAAGAGGACGAAGGCACGGCCGCGGCACCCACGACTAGGGACCGAAACCCCCAGAGGACACGGGACCAAGGCACAGGCCCCCAGGGAGGGCAACCCCACGGACCGTCACGCGACCACGCTTTTGGCTATGAGGGCCGGGCTGCGTTAGCGTCGCGGTTCGATGCAGAGTATTGCTATGCACTTGGATGGACGGCCGGCAGCTTGATCTCAGCTGGTCTCACGTCCGTGATGGCGTCCGTCACCAACCTGTTGCGTCCAGTGGAGGAATGGCACTGCGGCGGCACGCCGATCCCGTCCATGATGAATTTCGAGCGCCGCAAGGGGAAGTGGAAGGCTGTGATCGCGAAGGCCTTGGTGCTGCTGGACGGTGCCCCCTTCAAGGCCTTCTCCGAGCGCCGTGAAGACTGGAAGTGCCAAGATTACTACCGCTGCCCCAGACCCCTGCAGTTCAGCACCCGAGATATGGACATCCCCCTGACCCTGAAGTATGAGCTCATGCCTGCCGGCGGCACCGACCCGGACCCTCATGTCCCTGCCAGCGCAGCCGAGCTGCAGTGCAAGCCTTTCGCCACTCAAACGGCGTTCCGAAGCCACCTCCACCGTCCGACTCCTGATTTCTGTTTGTCTGCCTTGGAGAAGGAACGTCTTTCCTACACCCCGAATACGCCTGCCTGTCTGCGAGGCCCGGTGAAGATTGAGTTCATGGGTGAGAGTCAGTGTGCACGCCCCAAGGACAGCGTGATCATTCAGCGGAATTTCCCGAAGACCTACCTGACCCACCAGCCCGAGCGGCACGCCCAAGCCCCCACAGCACGGACCCAGCGAGCCAGCCACACCTACAACCACTAGCCAGCCACACTCCGGCCCGCACTCAGCACCACGACACAGGCCAGGCTGACCTCCACTGACCCACCGCGGCACCACGCGAGACCACGGCACACCGCACCACAGCGCGCCACAGTGCAACGCACCACAGCACGACGCGACGCGACGCGGCACAGAGCGGCACCGCACAACACAACTGACCCTAACCTGAGGCCCTAACCGAAGCCAGCCACCGCACACCCTGGAAGGCGCCGCGCCAGCACGCCACACACCAGCACCGCAGGCCACACACGGGGCCACAGCGCGCCAGGCCACAACGGTGGCGGACCACCCAGAAGATTACAGCCGGCACCGCAAAGGGGAAAGGACACAAACAACCCCAGCCCCCTAACCCAAAACCACAGGACCAAACCCGACAAGAAGGGGCGCCGAGCCCACCGTGTACATAGCCCACCCGACCCATGGGGCCGGAACGCGGCCACAAAGAACGCAACTGAAGACAGCAGCCCGGAAGACAACACTGAATGCAGGCCAGTGTGTGCGCCAGCCCAGGGAAGGCAGAGGGAGGAACAGGCAAGCCCCCCCCCCCAAAAGAAAAAAAAAAAAGGAGGGGGGAGGGGGAAAAGGCACGAAAACAGCCCACAGCCGCCAAACCGCCAGCCAACACCACCACAGGCGACCAAACCCCCCCCCAGAAGGCACCGAAGACAGGACCCCCACAGAGGCACAGGGGGACCACCCACCCAAAACCGGCAACACCAAGCCAGTAACAGCGGCCCACGGGGAAGAGGGACACTGAAACGGAAAAAGAAAAAAAAAAAGCCACCAGCCCAGCCCGAAAGAAAGGGGATGGAGGGACAGGGACCACAAAGCCCGGAAAAAAAAAACAAAAGAAAAAACAAAAGCGCAAAAAACACACCCCGACAACCCAGCCAAGAAGGGCTGGGCACAGCCGAGACCCGGGCCCAACACACACGCCCACACCGCACGCCGGAACCAGAAACGGCAGGGGGGCAAGCGGGGCGCCCACGAGACCACACACGTCTCAAGAACAGGCCGAAACCGAAGCCGAACCACGAACACCACAAACAGCCGACACTAGAGGGACAACGCCACAAACAGTGCCCAAACACACCCACCCAAGACCCCAGCCAGGACTGGCGGGGTTAACAAAACCCACACCCAACCGCCAACCGGACCCAAACACAAACGCCGCACAACAGTAGGAAACCCAGTGCCCACAGCCCGGGCACTGAGGCAGCCCGTGCCATGCAGGTGACCCGGCCAAACGAGATCCGGAGACCGGGGGTAAGGCTGCATCCTCAGGCCTGCGCTGCTTTGGGACTCGAGGCGGAGCGTGCGACACCCAAGCGCCTCGGAACCCTAGTACCAAGAACGTGCATGCATGCTTTGGGAACGGGATACGCCAGGAAGTCCGGTGAACCTCTAGGGTTCCGCCCAAAGGAGGGGACGTGCGCAAGCACGGGGGCACACCCTCCTGGCGAGACAAGCATGTCAGGCTGGCGGCGAACAGCCCTCCCGGCGTTGCCCGGGGCCGCTTTGTTGGGGGCCAACAGTCAGGTCTAGCGGGAAGTAAGCCGCCTCCCCTCTTCACGCGCGGAGCCTGTTCCTGGTCGTCACAGGGGCGACGCCAGGGGGAACCATGGGGCACCTCTCCACGACCGAGTGCACCTACCTACCTACCTAAGTCATATCATCAACATAAGGGTTTTCGGGGGGGCTTCGCCTGCATCGTGCCCTCCAAGAAAGACAAGGCAATGACTTTTTCTTACTTGGCAGCATGATGTTACCGTAGGCAATGGAAACATGGTGTTTGGTTTTGGTAGACAAGCATATATGGAAGTAGGGATACACGGGGTCATCCAATGAGACCGGCCGAATCAGACCGTCGGAATGTACTGTGGAATTGTAAGTGTGGGCGTCCCGTAGGCAGGCTATGCCACATATGCAAGGGGTTAAAGAGATCATGCCTGGGTTGGGAGGGTTCATGTACAAGGTTTGGGCCGACACATTGTCTTCCATGCCCGGCATGATGAAGGACCCTTTGAATAACACACCAGACTCAAAAGCTTCTCTGAGAACTTCACCTTTTTTTTTCCCATTTGGAGCAAGTGTGGCCGAACCTTTTCTTGTTGTTATAGTAGTCTTGCAGGTGAGGAAAAATGGAGAAGCGTGGGTGATGGTGTAATATGTTGGAGAGAGAGTGGAAGTTGTTGTGTGCGACGGTGGAGAATGCGGTGGGGCCGGTTGTATTGAGTTTGTGAAAAAATGTGCACCCGTCACTTGCGCTCAAGTAGAATATTGGGCGCATGGCTTCATAGATTTGTTGGCAGTGGTAATGTTGGAGAATCATTTGATTTCCATCTAGGCCTAGTTCTCCATTGTTATAAGGTTCCACCCAAAGAGCTTGTTGATCGTGTTCACGTTAGAGCAATTTCTGCCGTTCACAAAAGGCGCCGAACACTCCATCGGCATCGAGGGTTTGACAATAGAGCGAGACTTCGTTGGGGGGGTGGTGTTTTCCGCTCCAATTCTCAATGCCTCCCGGAACAATTTCTTCTTTAGCGGTGTCAGGGAGAGGAGGAGGTGGAGGAGGAGGAGGAAAGACTGGGAGTGAACCGGTAGACAATAACGGTTTCTCCTTTGTGGTCTTACCGGTGTTGGTGGCGGGTGCAAAGAGTTCTTTTGCAACATCTTCCGGTTGTTCTTGGTTGGTAGACAATGACGGTCTCGGAGAGCTCTTCGTATTGCTTGAAAGGAACGACGGAGTTGCCGCTTCCAGCTGATCGGCATCACATGAGTGATTTCCCTCGGTGTTCATGTGTGTGTCTTCGGGCTCAGTGTCCAAAATGTTCTCGGTGCTAGTTTTGGGTGCGAGCGGTTTGAATTGTTGTTGTTGTTCTTGAGCTCCTTTTTCTTTCATGGCATTACCGGTGTTGTCGGTTGGTGGAAAGTGTTGTTTTGCGACATCTTCGGGTCCCTCGTGGTGTGAAGTGATATTAGATGGTGATTGTTCCTCGCGTGACGGGGATAGATCGAGTGGTGGGTGTAGGCGAAAGCGTAGAAAGAAGGCGACTTTGAGTCAACTTTGCGTCCACTTTAGCTTGAAAGAGGGCAATAAATGTTTTTACGGACTTTGGCTGCTTGCTTTCCGATTTGGTGGTTGCGGAACGCTCCTTGGGCCCAGGTTGCCATATTACCACAAAAACGGCGTTGTCAAACAAGGTGACTAGGACGGTGTTCACGAGTGCGTTGTTGCGCTAGGCAACCAGTAAATGATGGCAAGGGTGTTTCGCTTGCCCCGGCTCTAATTTGCGGCTTTGGGATTATTGTCAATAATTCACGGATGTGTCCCAGAACTTGAACAGCCCAGGACTTTTGCAAAACACCGAGTAGCCTGCACTACTGGTGGATGTACCAATAAGTTTTGTGGGTCAATCGAAAGAAAATAGACACTCAGAAAGTGACAACGAAGACGTGCGATCTTCCGGATTTCCTTGTCGAAGTTGTAGTACCTGACTTCCCCTGGGCCCGTCTGGTAAATCGTCGCCAACTGGACCAGGTGGATTTGTGCCCCTGGTGCGACCGCATTGTACGTGTACGGACCAGTGGACTGTCCCCGTCGATGATATTCCTGAAGCTGGACCATGAGGACCTGGGCTGGAACTGGGGCACATTGGTACCTCGTGCACCCGAGTCAAGCGCTACCTCAAAGGCCTTGAAGTTGGTGTCGGTGAAGGAGCAAGTCAAACTTATACGCGAGAAAGGCAGCTCTGTCTTCGAATAAGCAGTCATTCGTTTGGCAAACCTTCTGCAGCTCTTGAACGAGGCCAAGAATCGACGTAGCGGATGAAGCCGATCGGCGCATCTTCGCTGTTGTCCAGAAACGTCGGTATTTGAAGGACAGGTCGATTCTATCGGTGACATGAATCAGGTCGTCGATCCTGCAAAACTCTGGATGCATGCGATTCAGCTGTGCGATTTGGTCGGGCAGGTTGGTCTCCACCAGGTTCTTCCTGAACCCCCAGTTGACTGTCTCGTCGCGTTTTCGCCAGTCAGCAAGAGCTGTTCGAACATTCTGAGAGGCCACTCCGATCTTGGCGTACCATTGGTAGCTTGGTGCGCAGCCGGGAGCTCCGCTTTCACGGAAAGATGTGCCACGCGCTGTTCGCATGGACTCATATAGGGGAGCTTGCCTTTTGAGAGCGTTTGACTCACACGATTGGTCGACTCGTGATTCGTTCCTGGGAGCGTTGGGCCCTCCTTTGCACGAATTGTCGACTCATGACGATTCGTTCTTGGGGGTGTTCGGCTCTCCCCTCCACGAATTGTCGACCCATGGTGCTGCGTTCCATCCGGACACTGAACATAACAAAGGGATCAGTGGTATCCTGTATAGCAAGCGGGATCTTCGCCTTCCTCTGGATCGAGCCACTCCGTGCGTTGATCAAACCATCCCCCCGGAGAAAAAGACTGAGCATCAGGTTCCCAAACGGTTTTGCATTGCTGTCGAAGGTATTGGGCATCATCCGGGGGAGGGCACCTGCGGGACTTACAAAGTTTGGGTTTGACGTCGGTCGGGGGTCCCCCTTCCCGGGTCAATTCCAGGATGGGCCAGTTGGCCAGGGCTCGTTCGAGTATCTCCAAGCGTGTCGTGCCTCCAGACATAATGATGCGACGACTTGGTGCTATTCCGGCAAATGTCCATCGGCAGGACACACCTTCGAGGTGGCTCGAAGCTACTTTGCCTCCTTTTGACGAGGGGTTGTCTCCTGCGCCTTTCAAGCTGCCCGCGTAGGCCAACTGACTGTAGCTTGGGGCTGGGGAACGGTTTCAGTGATCGGCTCGGTCGGGCTGGCGCTTATGCAACTGATCGACAGCGGCGAGCTGGGGTTGATGTCACTGGTTTTTCAGCAGCGTCGCAATCGTCGTCGCCATCGCCATTGTCCTGGTCAACAATGATGATGTTCGACGGTGATGCTCGGGAGGATGGAGGTCGAGAGGAAGTTCGGGATGTCCGGGTGGTAGAACCGTGGGTTGAACGTGTCTCTGGGGCTCCAGTAGTCGATCTGGCACCCCGCATGAGTTTTCGAAAAATCAGGCTGTAAAGAGGTGAAGTTACTCGGGGTTGAGTCGGAGAAACTCAAGGCACACTGGATCCCTCTGTACAGCTTTACTCGACTCCCAAGACCACGTGTCGTCATCCCATTCACAGCGATACAGGAATGTGCGGCGCTTTTTGGATCCCACTCCACGTCTAGCCAGAATCTTCACAAGTTGAGGGGAAGCTCCAGTCTTGACAAGTGGCATCGAAAATTCCAACACTGGTTGTCTCTCCCGGTGGATGTAGGGCTTTATGCTGTCGCGGAAAAAAAGTCGCAACGAATCGAAGGCAGGGATGTCTAGTTTAACGTGCTCGCCCTTGTGGAGCACCTCAAGAACCTTGCACCGGCCACACCAAACAACACTGAGCTTTCCCTTGTGTCGATATTCGGGTACTAACACCCACCATCGTTCCCCGACCTCAGGCACCCGAACGTGTCAGTGCAGTTGCAGAACGACATGCATTGGGCGTCGACGTTCACCAGCAAGAATAGCGCGCACAGAATCGAAGGTTCGTTCAGCTTGATGCATGTAATCATTCACGGTCGAAGGTTCATGTGCATGAGAATTCATTCAGGCAAAATGCAACGGAAAGTGGGGTGTATGTCCGTAATCAATCTCGAACAGAGGCAGTCGAAGACTGTTAGATGTCAGGTTGTTGAACTGAATCTCAGCAAACAGAAGGTCGACATCCCGCTCGTTGTTGCCGAAGATGCCGTGGGTCCGCAGACGTTGTAGGATCGACTGGTTGCTGCGCTCCGCCAGGCCGTTGCTTCGAGGGCGGATGAACACTGTCTGGTGCATCCCGATTTTCAAACAGTGTGCCAACTCTTTCCACGCCGGGGACTCGAACACCTTGTCTCGGTCGGAAACAATTTGTCGAAGGCATCCTTCGAGTCGAATCACTTCGAGCAGGAACACGTAGACGAGGTCTTCGGCTGTCATGTCCTTGCGGCAAGCAATGAGCATTCCACGTTTCGAAAGCCGGTTGTCAACAGTCATGATGGCATCGTGGCCTCGCGTTGTCGGCGGCAGTTATGAAACCCAATCAACGATCACGCTATGCCATTTGGTGTTGGGCTGGAAAGGGACTTGGCTGCCTGGCAGGGTCGACACGCCGTGACTTAGCCGCTTGACACACATCGCAACTCAAAATGTAACGCTGCACGCAATGTCGAAAGTGGGAACAGTGGTAGTTGCGTTTTATCAATGCCATGGTGCGAAGTACTCCCAAATGGCTGTCAAACTCGGACTAGTGGTACATGGCCGCACTGGCGGTGACCAGCGTTCGAGGTACAAGCACACGCTTGCCCAGTGTCCACAAGTGGAAGAACCTACCGTCATCGCAGGACAGTTTGGCGTCTCAAGGTTGGTGTCGTGCTGTAGGGCTTCGAGCGGCGATCTCATAGACCTGCCTTGTATGTGGGTCCTCTTGATATGCTGCTGCCGACATGGCTCTTGAAGTCAAATCCTTGCATTGGTAGTGTGGGTGTACTCGACGGTGTGTATCCTTAATTCTCGATGGTATGGTGTGTTTGGGCCAACCTTTGGTGAGGAAACTGGCTGTAGTGTACCGTCCTGATAGTGTCGACAGCGAATCAGCTCCGTCAAGGTCGGCGCATATCGAAGTTCTTTGCCAAAGGTGACTCGAAGGGGACGCTCCATGTCCACCTTGGGCAGGTCATCGGTGTCAGTCAACATGTCTGGTGCCTCATTGCCAGCGTTGTCAAGGCGTGCTGCAGGCTCGTGTGAATCTTCCGCTAGCGCCCCGTTTGTTGGCAGCGGCTCCAGTTGCTGTGGCTCGATGGCTGGTTCTGTGTCGAATGGGTGGGCTGGTTCAGAGTTGACGTCGACATCAGGATCCTTCCCTCCGGAGCGTCCACTTCGCAGTGACACATACAGGTGGTTGTATGGCTGGGGCGACACTTCATCGTGTGAGAACCAGTCAACAAGCACGTGGAGGAACTCATCAACAGGTCCTCTTTCGGGTGAAACTCAGTTCTTGACCAAAGGTACCACAAAGGCCCGTGTATGTGTAGCATTTTCGATATCCATCAATTTTTGCGAAGTCAAGCGGGAGCAGGCATCTGCTGTTGCATTCTCGGGACCCGGTACATACCACAATGAAAGGTTGTATTCTTTGAGGAACTGGGACCAGCGTGCTTGTCGTGGTGTCAGCGGTCGAGAGCATGTTTTAAGATAACGAAGGCTTTCGTGGTCGGTGCGCACACGTACCTGTTGTGGTCCTTGAAGAATATTAAACCAGTGCCTCAGGGCTAGCACGATGGCCAACAACTCCTGCTCTCGGATCGGGTATTGACTTTCAGCAGATTGCATGTTCTGGGGCATAAAGGCGATAGGTCGAAGATGTCCCTTGTACTTCCCATCCGAACATCGTTGTGCTAGTGTGGCCCGCACGCAATTTTTCGAAGCATCTGTGTACAGGTAATACGGCTGTTGGGGGTCAATGGCACTGAGATCTGTCGCATTCATCATTGCTTGCTTCAGCTTGTCGAGGGCAGCTTGGTGCACAGCTGCCCACTCCCACTTGAAGTCCGCTGTAAACATCGCGGTCAGAGGGGCGGCTACAGCCTGAAGTCTTTCCACAAACTGCTGGTAAAATCCACACAACCCGATGAATTGTCGAACTTCGTGGACGGTGGTCGGCGGAGGCCAACCTCGAATAACCTTGATCTTTTCGGGGTCGATGTGTACTCCATCTTTATCGATGATGTATCCGCAAAGAGGAAGTCGAGGCTGGAAGAATGTTGATTTATCAATGCAGGGGAACAGCTGATGTCACTGTAGTAGTTCATGTACCAAATCGAGGTGTCTTTGGTGTTCTTCAGCATCCTTCGAGAAAACGACAATGTCCTCGATGTACACCCGTACGAAAATCCCCAAGTGGTCTCGAAGAATGTCATTTACCACATGCTGGAATGTCAATGGTGCATTGCAGAAGCCAAAGGGCCTAACGACACATTCCAAGGCCCCAAACTGCGTGTTGAAGGCGGTTTTTCCGATATCTCTGTCATGGATCCGAATCTGGTGGAACCCACTGACAAGATGTATCTTTGAAAAGACGGTGGAACCCCCCAATGTACTCAGTATGGATTGGAATGAGGGCAATGGGTATTGATCTTGAACAGTTCGGGTATTCAAGGCTCGGTAGTGGACGCACATACGCCATTTACGATTTGCTTTTCTCACCAGCAGGCAACCCGCTTCATATGGACTTGAGGATGGTTCAATTCGGCCAGATCGGTGCAACTTGTCCAGTTGTCATCGAAGGTCATCCAATTGGCTCGGGTCCATTTTGTAAGGGTGTACGCACGGTGGATTGTCTTCAGTATCGAGGCGTATTCGGTGGTCTCTCTCAGGTCGATGCGGAGGTAAGTCTCGGCACTCCGCTCTCTCCCGATCGTAGAGACCTGCCCATTTATGTATCCGAATAGGCAACTTGCGTCGAACGGGGTCAAGCCTGTCATTGTCGCTGCTGTCTTGCATGTTGTACATTTGATCAAACGGCACTGCTGGTCGAGGCATGCAGCACAGGAACAGTTGATCACCGGTGAGATCAGCTCGACGGATCTCCCGCTTAAGCTTCGGCCACGAGATGTACTCGATTTCCATGTCGCTGCATTCCTCATCGGTGATACCGTCTGACGTTTCGGACTGATTGAGTGCGTCAGCATCGCTCTTGGCACGTGTTGACCAGTGTAGGTCAGGGTGTTCCTTGGCAGGTGGAGCGGGGCGTCCAACCAGGCTTACTTTTGAGGTACTGGATGAAAGTGTCGAAAGAAGATCCAACCTCAAAGCGGCCCGGAACTGTAGCTGGGTGGAATGTCCTGACTCGTCAAACGACAATCGGTGTGAGCTCGGACCATGGCGTACGTCTGCATACCGTTCCTTCCAGCCGACAGTCAGTATGTAGCTTCGAAGTCTTGTTAACCCAAGCACCACATCCGGTAGAATCTCCAAAACCTTGAAGTGAGGTCGAAATACGAACTCTCCAACTCGAACATAAGCTCCCCTGTAGTATCGCACTTCGAATAGGACACCTCCGGCGGTTACGACGTGTGCGGGGTTTGTCAGTGTATAGAGGCGAAGTTGCGCCCTCTTTGCAGTCTGCATCCGCAGGAAGTCACTCGTTGCTCCACAGTTGACCAATAGTTCCACGCTGGAGTCGAAGGAGTCTCCTCGACGTGCTAAAATGCGCCCTCAAACTGTGAACAGAGTCGCATGTTCAGGTTTGGTTCCTTCGACGTTGACACTCCCAAGTGTCGAATTCTTTTCGGGTTTGTCGGTACTGAGGGTTGAGTTCAGCTCTGCTCGGGGATGTCCGCCACCAGGTCTTCGAAGATGCTTTTTAGGCCGACGTCGGTCGCCCTCTGCTCGTGGAGCGTGATCATCATCGTTCCTTACTGTCTCGACTTTGATCTCTTCGAGGCGTGCCTGATCTTGACCCTCGACGATCTCTCCCTTTGGATGGTGGTCGATTCTTCTGACGATCGCGGGCCAAGTGTCCTTGCTCGCCACAGCTGTAACAACCCCGGGTTTCTCGATTATCCTGGCTATTCAACCGATCATTCCGACGTTCACCAATGTATGCATGTCGCTCTTCACGAAGCTTGGCGATTGTATCGGGATTTATTGGCTCTGGAACAGTCGAAGCCATTGGAGCTGCAGTTGAAGCCGGCATGGGATTGACGTGCCGCCTAGGCATAGGGTTTGAGGGGAACATTGTTGAAGTCAAAGTTGGCGGAACCTTCATCAGCAGGGGTCTCCAATCTGCAGCACCTGTGGTGTCTTGCATTTGTCTGGACGCGTTCTGAACCTGCTCGAGTTGATAGCCGGCTGCCACGTAAGCTTCGGCAATGGTCTCCACAAGCGTTTGGAAGCCAAATGGTCTCCCTGAACGACATTTTGAACGGACCGCGACGATGTACTTTCGGCAGATAGTGTCATTCCACAACCCTTCAACGAATTTGGAATTAATGAGGTAACCCATCTGGAGGTCACTGGTGATGACCTTTGACTTGATGACACAGGTCAGAAATTCTTTAACGTAGTCCGCATGTCGAGGTAACTCACTTTCTCGCAGCGTCAACATTTTTGACAGGTACACTGGCTCGTGGGATATACAATCGAAGCGCTGACCCAACACGCGCATGAGCTTGAACCAGTCATCTCGTACCTGTTTTGTTAAGCTGCGATAATACTGGACAGCCGCTTCTTCGAAAAGGAACAGTATGGTCTTAGCCCACGCAAACTGCACACTGTTTTGCACGCCCAACGCGCAGAAAAGGACCGGTTCGCAACAGGGCAAAAAAAAATATTTTTTGGATGTTTGATGAACGTGATTTTGGGTGTAGTGAAGAGAGCTGCGTTTTTAGTATTGTGCAACTCGGTGTTCCTCAATGTGATGTTTTTTTTTTATTTCTCTGGCCGTCTGAGTGCGCGAGGCCTCGCGCACTCAAGATATTCAAAGTAGAGTTTATTAAGAAACCTGAAAACCCATAAGAACTGGCGTTTGCGCAAATACACAGCTCCCACACGTTATTAAAACTAACATTGTGTTGACCGAGGAGCATTGGAAGTGTATGACTGTTGGACTTCCCATGTTAGGGGAAACACATATACTCTGAAGTAAAAATACAATACCCATCTCGGCATCCTGAGTGCGCGAGGCCTCGCAAACTCAGGTCACGTTATGTATTGATTTTGCGGAATGGATATCATGCGTAGAATTGCAGGTACAGTACCAGACGGACAAACAAATTTCATTTTCCCGGTGTATGTGTGTGTAGACACAGTGTTGGTCAGAAAGAACACGGTATACAACATTGTCCCACGGAGACAATCAGTGCGCGAGGTCTGGCGCACTGAAACCACGCAGGAAAATGAAAAAGCAGGCAGGTCAGGCTACGCCGGTATTTACATTCCCTTTCACGGCTACCACCTGTGACAGTCGATTATACATCGGTAACCTTCGTCATATTTTTCAGGGAATCAGGGGAATGATTTGCTTTGTTTCCAACAACCACTCAATGGCAGACGTGTCCAGTTCTAATAGAGGCCGCAGCCTTCGCTGCCCGATAGATACAGTTTTGTTTTCGAACTGGGTTTGAAGACGGAAACAGAACAGGATATTCTGTTTGGAGAAAATGGTTTTCGGTTACTGGGAGCAGAGCGCACGCAGACCTCAAATACAAATTGCGGCGGCAGCACGTGCACCAGAAACAGAGAAATGACGACAGAAAAAAGCCAGATTGTTTCAAAGACACGTTTTTTTAAAGATCGCTATGCGAAACGATAATTAAACTACGTGCGCAAATTTAGTTTCACAGAGAAAGACGCAAAGTGCCACTTTGAGCCAGAAAATCCGTAACGCATGGAATGATTGCAGAAGTAAGCAAAGGAGCAGCAGCACTAAGAGAGGCATATGCGGCAGAACCAGCATACCAAACAGCAGACGAATTGTGGAAAGGACTGAAACGGAACGACCTGGCGGCGCAACTGGTGTCAACATTTACACAGCGACTCAGGTTCAACAAAAGAACGCCCCACAGTTTACCAGCAGCTAAAAGGCAAGAGGATAAGCGCTGGGTGCGCATTTTGCGACAGGAAGGCTGGAACCTGTACCTGTTGATGCGCCAACGGGCAGTACTAAAAAGGAAAAAACCGGGAAACACAACAGGGTACCTAAGGCAAACAGAAAGACGAACAAAAGTACGACTTGGACAAGCAAACGCCCCCGCGGATACAGTGGGCGAACAGACAGCAGCAGCACTCAAAGGAACATGGTGACTGGTGCTTGCATCGTGTTGCGTGCTGTGGATGGACAACTGGTACCGGGCACAATAAGGGACACACCCAGACGAAAGTGACCGGTCGCAAAACTGTACTGCAATTGCAGTACTTCAACTGAAACAGAGGCCCACGTACTGGGCAGGACCTCCAGTCATTGAGGACCTGGCAGCACGGATAACGACAGTTGCAAGGGCTCTGCAAAAGCGGTGAGGGAAATTCCCCGAGACTCTGCGTGACATGGGGTATGCGGATGGTTGTGTACCAGACACCGGAAACGTGAGAGCACCGTTGGATGTGAGGAGGGATTCAAGGACTGTGCAGGGACCGGTGTGGCGCCCGTTAGCCCTGTCAAAAGAAAAGGTAACCGGCGGTGTTGGTCTGTTAAATTTGTTGCACTTTGCAAAGGACACAGCACAACAGACAAACAGAGTTCTACCGCTGTTGGTTGACGCAAACATACACTACTGGATACTAAAATTTTTGTACGGTGCCAAGAGCCAACGATGGAACATGCGTGCTTACCTGCGTTATGTAGCTGTAGTGTACGATGTTTCGCACGCCTACAAATTTGTTGTTACTCACACTTTTCGGGTGTTCTGGCCTATTCTAACCTACCAACAGAAAGTTCTGCTACGCCCTGGTTCAACCATACTATCATACCCCCAACGGATAGTTATGGAAAAAACCATTGCTGCGCAGATGCCTGCCAGACCCAGAATACTGCGCCCGCATCGTCGCAAGGCGCAAGCTGCAACTGCAATCAGTGGTCATGACACGGCGCATGCCAACAGGGCAGCAGTGGCAAACACAGTCTTGCATTTGTTGTCGGAATGGTGCCCATTGTTGTTGTACTTGGGTCACCTGGTACGGGAATGCAACTGGTCGGGGGAAAACAACAGTACAGGGTCACGAGCTCAGGAGGTGTTGCAGTTGAGTTTGTGTCTGTTGCGGAGGCTGCGTCGAGGACCGCATGACACCGTACTGAACTACGAAGGCACCATCATGTGTACATTGCTGTACAACAGAAAGTGGCACCAGGACCTGCCCGGTCAGGCACACTCAGGGGAGTTTGGAGAAGGGATGTTGAGCAAGCTGGAACGGGACAAGGCGGGAAAACACCGGTTCTGTTACTGTTGGGGAGGTGGAAAACGATTACTTGTTACTGAAAGTTGGTCCGGCGGCAAACGCGTGGGTGTGCGAAATGTTCCCAAGGAACCTGGTACACAGGATGCGACAATGACTGACACGATGTTTGGCGACAGACCGGATTTGCATGGCCTATGTGGAATGGGAGTCCGACCGAGTCAGCACCATTGCAACGTCCTTGCCGCGGAGGTTACCGAGATTTTCACCCTCACCAACACAACCCCTTGGTTACGACCACCACCAGGTACTTGATCACAACGTACTGGATGCCCTCATCGACCAAAAAACAAATCCCACTAACCAACTGAAACGGAAACTGGATGCTGTTGTGGGGCGGAGAACAGATATGGATGCCGACAGACAGGAAGCAGCAACACGCAACGTGCGGCACTGCTTGCGGTAACTGACACCGGCAGTGCGCGAGGCCTCGCGCACTAAAAGACACGAAAAACAGGTCTGTAATGCGATGTGAGTGCGCGAGGCCTCGCGCACCGAGTAGGTCCCTAAGTCTGGTGGAATTGGTCACAGCAAAGATGGTTGTGGAACAGATTTCCGAGAACGACCTGCAAAATACCGTTTCGACTAATTTCAGAGTGCAAATGACCGTGTTTCATGTCATGCCATCTGCCTCTTTCAGGTAGTTTTTGGCTCATGAGTCAACCAGGGTCGCCAGAACGTCCAGCACCAGACTCAGAGGCCATGGAGTCGTCACCAGGGACTGACCAAGGGGACACGCCGAAGAAAGGACGCAAGGAGAGGGGTGGGAAGAAACCAATACGGGAGATGAAGCTCACAGTCGACATTCAACAGTGGCTGCGGAACGAGAATGGTAAAGCAGTGAAAGTAAAGATTACTGATTTGCAGATTGACAAGACCAAGGAGCGAGGACAGATGCGATCCATCAACTACGACGACGTGGCCAAGAAGGTGGCGGGTTACCAAGCACTGCCACCACCTGGACCGTTGTGGGTAACAGCATGGGAGGATAGTCGTATGACTCCCTTCGCGTTCCATCGAAGACATTTTTTCTCTTTGCTGTGGTACATGATTTGCGTTGCAGATGGCTCGCTTTACATTCTGAATGGTCAACATGGGACAGAAACATGCAGAGCGATACAGGAAATTCAGCTCGCAGAAGGCAAAGAGTTGGAGGAGTGGCAGGAGTTTTGCTACGTTGACATTCTCAGGTACGAAACGCCTTGGAGGATACGGGCCAAGGTTGCAGGATTGCAACAAGCAGGCAGCCAGTCTGTGACGTGGATTCCGCTGTCCGAGGCGCTGGACAACATGTTGTTGTACATTGAGGACCAGAAGCGGGAAAAAGCGCCACAGGATTTCGAATGGTTCAAGACTGCTGTTGTCCAAGCTGCAGTCAGATCTGCGTTTCTCGCACCCGAGGCTTTGAAGGAAGCTCTCCAATACCACCATGGCGAAGGTGCCCGGGGTGCCACGCCCTGGAGGCTCCGAGTGTGGCCCCAGCCACACCCTTTACGCGTAGCGCTCCACCGTCACCCAGAGGTTTTGCCGCCTCTCTGGGGCTGTCCTGCTTTCCCAGTACACGAGGCCATCGCACGGTTGGATGTTGAGGATGTCGACGTTCAGTTGTGGAGCGGCCCATGCTCCATCCCAGGAGCTCGGTGCAGGTTGGGGTGCCCCTGGCAGGGCGACGACCCTGTGTGCCCTGGCGAGGTGTGGGACCCATATCCGCCCCTGGTCTGATAATGGTGGTTGGACCACCAGATCCACACGTCCACCAGGTCATCGGGGTACGTTGTCCCTATGTATTTGTGTATCGCACGGTTACAGTGTCTGAGGCCTCTGGCACTCCATGACACTGTTTTCTCTTGTAGGACTCGACATTCAGGAACTGGAGGGACATCTTCTCTCTGGCGTACTACTGCGGCCGTGAGGCGGTTACTGGTATGAAGAACCTCGAGACTAACAGTTAGAAAGAAGAGGTTTGAGGTTTGACGTTTGATTTTGCGGGTACTAGACGCCTTTCGGCCCCGGGGGGCCACCTGGTCGGGCCAGGTGATCTCCTCCCCACCGAGTCCTAGTTCGGGGCCCTCCAAGACGCACCTCCTGCCTGGTGGCGGAGTCCCCCGGACTCACAGGGCTCGGAGCCCCGTCCCTCCCCGGCTTCCCCGTTTCGCCACTCCCTGGTCAGTGCTTCAATTGGCAGCCGTGGCTGCGGGCGCTTACCCACCGCGTCGCCCCCCTAATGCGTGGTCGCCCGGGGCGCCGGCGCCGCCGGGCCCGTGCTACTGGCTTGTCGCCAGTGGGACTGCCTTGGGCTCGGGCAGAGGCTGCCTTGCCTAGGGGTTGGGGCGTGGCGCAGTGCGCCACTACTGCCTTGGCGGGTGCAGTGCCCCGTCCATGTGTGCGGGGCGCTCGCGGCCGGTTCAAGGGGGCTCGGGCCGGTACTTGGTGTTGTGTCTCTCCCGTTTCCCCCTTCCCGCCCCGCGTGTCCCGCGCTGCGTGTGGCGGGCCGTCCCGTCCGGGTGTCCCTTACCCTCACTCGCTGGTACGCCATTCCACGCAGTCTGTGCGTTCCGCGAGCTCGGTCCGGTTGCCCTTCTGGTAGTCCCCGCGTGCCCTTTGCGTGTGTGTGCCCTCGCGCTCCCGGGGCGTCCGCCCCCCCCCCTCTGGGTGGTGTGGCGTGCGCACCTCGCGTGGTCCAAGCACTGGGCGCTGGTAAGGCCGTTCCACGTGGTCCGTGCCCCTCCGCGTGTCCTGCACCGGTCCCTTGCTCCCTCTGGCGTGCTCGGGGGGGGGGGGCATCTGGTCCCGGTTCCTCCCTACCTGGCTTGGCCTGCACGCCCTGTGGGGGCTGCGTGCCACGGGGTTGGTGGGGGGCCGTCCCCGGGGGCGGGGGGGGCTGCCACTGTTGTGAGAGGCGTCTGTTGTCAGGCGCTGTCCCTCTTCCGACGGCCCGTCCTCTGGAGCGGGCAGCGGGGGTACCGCGACCCGTGTGTTCTGGGTGCGGTCGGTGCGGGGGTGGGGACCCAGCACTGGTTCCACAGCGTGCGCCCTTGCGGGCTGTCGTTGCTCGCTGTGGGGTTGGCGGAAGGGCGTCCCCGGGGGGGGTTGCCTTCCACTGTTGTGAGAGGCGTCTGAGGTTGGGTGCTCCCCCTCCCCCGACTGCCGCCCCACTGGGCGGGCTGTTGGGGTCCGTCACCCACATGCTGTGGGCGCGGGCGTGTGGCCGTGGGGGCCCATTACTGCCCCTTTGGCCTGCATGCTCTGTGGGGGCTGCGTGCCGCGGGGGTGGCCTGCCACCGTTGCGAGGGGCGTCTGGTGTCAGGCGCTGTCCCCCCCCCTGTTGCCCGTCCTCTGGGCCGGGCGGCTGGGGTCCCGCGACCCGTGTGTCCCGGGTGCGGTCGGTGCGGGCGTGGGGACCCGGCACCGGCCCCACTGCGTTCGCCCTTGCGGGCCGGCGTTGCTCGCTGTGGGGGTGGCGGAAGAGCGTCCCCGGGGGGGGCGCCCTCCACCGTTGCGAGGGGTGTCTGAAGTCAGGCGCTCCCCCTCCTCCAACTGCCCGCCTACTGGCCGGGCTGTCCGGGTCCGCTACCCACGTGCTGTGGGCGCGGGTGTGTGGGTGTGGGGGCCCAACACTGTCCCCTTGACCGGCACGCCCTGTGGGGGCTGCTTGCCGCGCGGGTGGTTGGGGGCCGTCCCCGGGGGGGGTTGGCCTGCCATCGTTGTAAGGGGCGTTTGGTGTCAGGCGCTGTCCCTCCCCCGACCGTCCGTTCTCTGGTACAGGCAGCCGGGGTACCGCGACCCGTGTGTTCCGGGTGCGGTCGGTGCGGGCGTGGGGACCCAGCACCGGTTCCACAGCATGCGCCCTTGCGGGCCGGCGTTGCTCGCTGTGGGGGTGGGGGAAGGGCGTCCCCGGGGGGGGTGCCTTCCACCGTTGTGAGGGGGGTCTGAGGTCAGGCGCTCCCCCTCCCCCTGTTATGGCTTCGTACAGCAGCAGCGCAGCAGCGCGCAAGTCGCAAGTCGCAGTCGCCATCGTGCTGACAGTCTGTGAATAATAAGGAAGCATCGAATGCCAACTGTGAATGAGCGCAGTAAGATACTTCGATCCTTGAACAGGGTTTATGTCTTCGAGATTGTGTTATTATTTGTGCCCCGTCTAAAGATCCTGCGCAGAAGAGGTTTGTCGTATTTTGGGATTTTCGAGAAACAAGAGGCACAGTCGAGTTCCCAAGAAACAAACCACAACAAGTGGTAGCAGACTAGGTGGCGGGGAGGATCAATCTTCGAGATCAATCTTTGACGCCGCAACGCCGTCAACTTGATTTGGACTTCGATCTACAATGGAGCGGCCCTTCGACGACGCAGCTATGCTGCATTTCATCAGAGACAGTTTGTTTCGAAGTGATTCACCCTTGCATCACGAATTTTCGACCTCGTTAGAGAAGTTCATCGCAGAGCGCATCGCTAGGCGAGAAAGCGAGTGGTTTCCATGTCTCTCTCGTGATCTTCACAGCTGTTCGCAGAGGCTTGCAGATACTCAAGCCAAAGTTATCGAATTGGAACAAAGCATCGATGTATTGCAGGCAACAGCAGCAAGTGCTACAGCAGCAACTGGCCAGCGCATCGATACCTTGCAGTCCTCGCTGGAAAATGCAACTCAAGCTGCTGCAAATGAACTTCGACGCGTAGAACATGAATCGTCACAATGTTACGCTCTTCTCAACGAATTCATACGAACTTCGAGTCCACCACCTCCGAACAACATCCAGTTTCCACAACCACAACCACTGTCTTCTTCGAATTCGAACCAACCTCACCCTCCACAACAACCACTCCCACAGCGGCCTACCTTCGAACCACTACCCCAGTTCGTAGTTCAACGTGCTCCTTCGCAGGAGATTTTGGGACGCCGCGTCGAGCGCCTGAACAAACTGGTCAAGAGGTTCACGGGTAAACCTGGATGTGGAGATTTTCGAACATGGAAAGAAGATTTACTACGAGCCTTCACTTTGTCGGACATCACCTCACCTGTCGATCAGGCAGCAACGATGTCATTCCTCCTCGATGGTGATGCCGCTGAGTACTATCATAGCCTCACGAAAGTTGTACAGGATGACTGGTTTGAGCTCATGCGTGTGTTAGGCCAGCGTTTCGACTGCATATCCCATGAGCCAGTGTAGTTGTCGAGAATGTTGAGCTCGAAAGAGAGCGAGTTCCCCCGACATGCAGATTACGTTCGAGAATTTCGTACATGCGTTATCAAGTCGAAGGTAAACACCAGTGAACTCCAGATGGGTTTCCTCGTCAGCTCTCGATTTGTTGAAGGTTTGTCGAATGACGCTGTGCGTCGGCAGTACATCGTTGAAGTCCGTTCGAAATGGCGTTCTAATAATCCATTTGGATTCGATACCTTGGTAGACACCGTCACGGAAGCCTGCATTGCGGCTGGGTATCAACTGGAAGAGGTACAGAACGCATCCAGAACGACATCAGATCACACCCTGGGTCCTGCAGTGTCGAGGCCCCTGCCTATGATGGTCCCACCTACTTCGACTCCCACGTTTCCATCCAACCCTATGCCAACGCCACACGTCACCCCAACGCCGACCCCAGCTGCGGCGCCCACGGCTTCAACCGTGGCAGAGCCGATGAATCTCGATGCAATTGCCAAGCTCCGAGAAGAGTTACATGCCTACATTGGTGCACGGTTCGGACGTCAACATGGCGGACGCCAAGATGGTCGAGAAAGCAGACGTTGCTACAATTGTGGCGAACAAGGACACTTGGCCCGTGACTGCCCAAAAGGTCGACCGCCCTCCCGAGGACGCGAACGTCGGGAATCACGGTCGAACACACTGAAACGAGATCAAAGTTGAGACAGCAAGGGACGGTTTCGATCCCGCTCCAAGAGCAGAGAAAGGCCTACAACGGCCTAGAAAAGGATTCCGAAGACCTGGTGGTGAACGTCCTCGAGAAGAGCTGAACACCACCACCAGCACCAATAAACCTGAAAAGAATTCGACGCTTGGAGGTGTCACTGTCGAAGGAACCGAACCTGAGCATGCGTCTCTGTTCACGGTTCGAGGGCGCGTTTGCGCATGTCGTGACGACTTCTTTGACTCCAGCGTGGAACTGTTGGTCGACTGTGGGGCGACCAGCGACTTTATGCCGATGCAAACAGCAAAGAGGGCGCGACTTCCCCTCTATAAACTGAGAAACCCTGGACATGTCTTGACAGCCGGAGGTGTCCAAGTCGAAGTACGGTACTACACGCGAGCTTATGTTCGAGTTGGAGAGCTTTTATTTCGACATCACTTCAAGGTCTTGGAAATTTTGCCGGATGTAGTGCTTGGACTACCATGGCTTCCAAGCTACAATCCAACTGTCAACTTGAAGGAGCGATACGCCGACATCCAACATGGTATCGTACCGGTTGTCTTTTGGCGAATGAAAACATTCCACCCAGCTGCAGTTTCAAGCGGCTTCGGAGCTGGACCTTCTTTCGATACTTTCATCCAGTTCCTCGAAAGCGAGTCCGGTTGGGAATCCTACCCCACATGCGACCGAACACCCTGACCTACACTCGTCGACACACGTTCAGCGCGGTACTGACATGTACGATGAATTCGAAACGGACGATGGTATCACCGATGAGGACCGCAGCGATATGGAGATCGAGTACATTTGGTTGCCGAAACTCAAAAGAGAGATCCGTCGATCTGATCTCACGGGAGATAAAGTATTTCTGTGTTGCATGCCTCGACCAGCAGTGCCGGTCGATGAAATGTATATGATGCAAGCCAGTGATGGCAATGATGACGGGCTTGACCCCGTACGACGCAAACTACCGAATCCATTACAGAAGTGGGCGGACCTCTACGACCGGGAGAAAGCGGAGTATGGAGACCTACCTCCGTATCGACCTGGAAGAGATCATCGAATACGCCTCGATTCGGAAGACAATCCACCGTGGGTACACCCTTACAAAATGGATCCGAGCCAGCTAGATGAACTTCGACGACAATTGGACAAGTTGCATCCATCTGGTCGCATCAGACCATCCTCGAGTCCATGCGGAGCGGGTTGCCAACTGGTGAAGAAAGCGAATGGTGAATGGTGTATGTGCGTCGACCACCGAGCGTTGGATACCTGAACTGTACGAGATCGGTATCCCTTGCCATCGATCCAATCCATCTTGAGTACATGGGGGGGTTCCACCGTATTCTCAAAGATTGACCTTGTTAGTGGGTTCCACCAGATCAGAATTCAAGACGAAGATATCGAGAAAAACACACAAATTGGCGCCTTCGAGTGGGTTGTTATGCCCTTTGGCCTCTGTAATGCACCATCGACGTTCCAACACGTCGTGAACGATGTCCTTCGAGACCACTTGGGGATTTTGTATGGGTGTACATTGACGACATCCTCGTCTTCTCGAAGGATGCGGACGAACACCAACGACACCTCGACCTGGTACCTGCATCGATAAATCCACATTCTTTCAGAGTCAAGTACCCTTGTGGGGATACATCATCGACCAAGATGGAGTACACATGGACCCCGAAAAGATCAAGGTCATTCGAGGTTGGCCTCGACCAACTACGGTTCATGAAGTTCGACAGTTCATTGGATTGTGTGGATTTTACCAGCAGTTTGTCGAAGGGTTCCATGCTGTCGCAGCCCCTCTGACTGCAATGTTTAAGGCAGACTTCGAGTGGGAATGGACAGCCGTCCACCAGGCTTCCTTCGACAAGCTGAAGCAGGCGATGATCAGTGCGACACATCTAAGTGCTATCGACCCCCGACAGCCGTATCACCTGTACACAGACGCTTCGAAAGACTGCGTGGGTGCTACGCTGGCGCATGGGAAGTACAAGGGACATCTTCGACCTGTTGCCTTCATGTCGCGGAAAATGCAGCCTGCCGAAACTCGATACCCGATCCGAGAACAGGAGTTGTTGGCCATCGTATTAGCCTTGAAACAATGGTTTCACCTACTTCGAGGACCGCAGCAGGTGCACGTGCACACTGACCACGAAAGTCTTCGATATCTCAAGACCTGTCCTCGACCGCTGACACCACGGCAAGCACGATGGTCCCAATTCCTCGAGGAATACAACCTGACGTTGTGGTACGTGCCGGGCTTCGAGAACCCTGCGGCAGACGCCTGCTCCCGTCTAACTTCGCGGCAGTTGATGGATATCGAAAATGCCACACGTACACGGGCTTTCGCAATTCCTCTGTTCGAATATTGGGCTTCACCGGAAGGAGAACCTGTCGATGAGTTCCTACATGTACTCGAACACTCATTCTCTCATGACGAGGTGTGACCCCAGCCGTACGACCACCTGTACGTTTCACTACGAAGCGGACGCTCCGTGGGGAAGGATCTTGACGCAGATGAGCTTGCGGAACCAGCCCCCCAATCCGACGAAACCGCTGTCGGACCGGAGGACCTGGAGCCGCTACCGTCGAGCACGACAACTGCTGAGCCGGAGGACCTGGGACTGGAACCAGCACCATCGGACGAGATCATGGCTGAGAATTCACAGCAACCAGACATGCATCTCGATGAGGCTTGCAATGAACCAGACACGTCTACCAACACCGACGACCTCCCCTATGTAAGCATTGATCGCCCTCTTCGAGTCACCTTTGGCAATGAACTTCGATACGCTCCAACCATGGCGGAACTGATTCGCTGTTGACGTCCCCGCGACGGCACGTTGCAATCAGTCCCCTTGCCGAAGGTTGGGTCGAACACGCCGTACCCTTCGAGTCTTAAGGGTACACACCGCCGAGTACATCGACATTATCAGTGCAAAGACTTGACTTCGACAGCTGTGTGGGCGGCAGCCTATCGAGAGGACCCACGGACGCAGCACATCTACGAAGTCGCGATTCGAAGCCCTGCGGCACGACACCAGCTTCGAGATGCCAAGTTGTCCTTCGATGATGGCAAACTCTTCCATTTGTCGACGATGGGCAAACGTGTGCTTGTCCTCCGAACGCTGGTTACGTCGATTGTGGCTATGTATCACGAGTCGGAGTTCCATGGCCACTCAGGAGTCCTTCGAACCATGGCCCTGATTAAGCGCGACTACGTGTGTTCACACCTCCGACACTACGTCGAGCGATACATACTAAGTTGCGATGTCTGTCAAGCCGCGAAATCAAGACGAGTGGACACCGCCAGAGTGCCAAGACCATTGCCGGTGCCCGACACCAAATGGCACAGTGTGTCCATCGATTGGGTTTCGGGATTGCCGCCGACCACAGGGGGCATGACGCCATCATGACTGTAGTCGACCGATTCTCCAAGCGCGGAATGTTCATCCCTTGTCGCAAGGATATGACAGCCGACGACCTTATCTATGTGTTCCTACGTGAGGTTATTCGATTGAAAGGATGCCCTCGACAAATTGTTTCTGACCGAGACAAGCTGTTCGAGTCTCAGGCGTGGAAGGAGTTGGCCCAGCGCCTCAAGATTGAGATGCATCAAACGGTGGCCAACCGCCCTCGAGGCAATGGCCTGGCGGAGTGCAGCAATCAGTCCATCCTCCAGCGCCTGCGTACACACGGCATCTTCGGCAACAACGAGTGGGATGTCGAACTCCTGTTCGCCGAGATCCAGTTCAACAACCTGACATCCAATAGTCTTCGACTATCCCCGTTCGAGATAGATGAAGGACGAACACCCCATTTTCCATTGGATTTCCCCTGAATGACTTCTCATGCACATGAATCATCGACCGTGAATGATTACATGCAACGAGCGGAACGTACTTTCGATTCTGTGCGCGCAATGCTTGCCGAGGAACGTGGACGCCAGATGCATGTGGTCCTGCAAATGGACCGACACGTTCGAGTGCCTGAAGTTGGTGAACGATGGTGGGGGTTGGTGCCGGAATATCGACATAAAGGGACACTCGATGTTGTCTGGTGCGGCCCTTACAAAAAACTCGAGGTACTGAACAAGGGCGAGAATGTCAAACTGGACATCCCTGCCCCCTTCGATGGGTTGCGAGTTTTCAATCGAGACAGCATAAAACCCTACGTCCATCGAGAGGGACAGCCGGTGTGGGAGTTTCTGATGCCCCCTGTCAAAACTGGGGAATCTCCTCGACTTGTCAAGATTGTGGCTAGACGTCGAGTTGGATCTAAAGGGCGCCGCACATTCCTGTACTGTTGTGAATGGGATGACGACACATGGTCTTGGGAGTTGAGCAAGGCTCTAGAGGAGGATCCTATGTACCTTGAGTTCCTTCGACTCCACCCTGAGTAACTGAGTAACACCCTTACTCTTCTCTGCAGCGTGGTTTTTCGAAAAAATTCATGGGAGGTTCCGGGTCGATCACCGGAGCCTCCGCCTATGGTACTACATCCCGGACGCCCCGAACTTCCTCTCGACCTCCGCCTTCTCGAGCGTCACCGTCGAACGTCATCGATGTTGACGCGATCAATGACAACGTTGGTGCCAAACCCCCAGCGAGGACGACTTCAACTGGCCGCTGTTTGTCGGTAGCATCAGCGCGAACTTGTCTGAGTCGACCTCTCGATCCATTCGAACCGCCGAACTACAGCCAGTCGGCATATGCTGGGAGCTCGAAGGGAAAAGGAGGCCCGTCCAAAGGAGGCAAGGGAGGTGTCTTCCCGCCTGGGGAATTTGCAGGAATAGCGCCGAGTGGACGTCCCGTCATATCGGGAGGCGCCACAGGCTTGGAAGTGCTCGAGATAGCCCTGGCCAACTGGCCTGTTCTGGAACGGACCAAGTGAGGGACCCCACCCGTCATGCAGCCAGAACTCTGTAAGCTGTACGGGCCCCCGCCCCCGGTCGATGCAGAATACTTTCGAGAGCGGTGCTCAAGCCCTGACTGGTTCGATTCTGACGAAGATCTTGCTTGCTACACGGGGTACGACAACTGATCTTCCTTCCTCTGTTCAGCGCCCGGATGAGTCGACAGTTCTATGACATCGAGGCTGAACACCTGGACATCAAGGTCATCCAGGGACGGCCCGAATACCGGAGAACCGAAAGTCGAAGACGACTGGGTCGACCAATCCTGGCATTCGAATGCCCCGAAAACACAAGCTTCTACTCGAACGAACCAATCCGACTCCTATTACCACAACGACGACCACCACGACTACGATGAACCCTGGCCACTCGAGTCCGACGACGAAGAAGAATATCCTTACGAGCCCGTACGGTCGACAGCACCACCCAGCTACAATTCTGTGCCGGTGCCAGAGTCAAAGTGGCAGCCCTATAACATGCCGCAGTACAATCATGAAATCGAGACCATCGACAAACTCCGAGACTTGGGCACGTTCGGATTGAAGCCACCCTATCGATTTGGGACACATGAGGATGATCCGATGAAGACGGAGTACACTAAGCTCGAACCATCGGTACTCACTATTGCGTCGAGCACCATGGCTAGTTTTCGAGGACCGCACACGTTCCTGAACGAGAAACATGCTGCAGCCGTATCGAAGGCAAATGCCACCATTTCCGAGTTAGACAAGACCATCTGCATCGACAGTTGGGGACGAACCGCACCATTCCCTTACGAACTGGCTCGGAGCGCCCCTGACACATCTTTCGATGAGCTTAGAAATCTTGGTGGTAAGCCGGGATACCAGTGGTATAGAAGAATCGAAGTGGCTTGTCAGAACTTTCGAGCGGCCCTCGTCGAATGGCGACGTTATGATGAAGAGCTCGATTGGGGATTCCGACAAGGCCTCAACGAATATACCCTGCCGAGTCAAATTGCTCAACTCAACCGCATGCATCGAGAGATCTCGGGAATCGACGACCTGATAAACGTTGCTGATGGAATCGACCTGATCTTCAAATATCGACGCTTCTCGACCCACGAAAGGATGCGACGAGAAGCTCCCGTTGCCGTTTTGATCATGGGAGTTATCTGTGATCTTCAGAAGGTTTGCCAGGCAAACGACCGGCTCTTCGAACATCGAGCGGCCTTCCTTGCGTACAAAGTCGATTTGCTTCTTCGCCGACACCAACTGCGCGGCCTTCGAGGCACCTCTCGACTTGGGTATAAGCGGTATGGGTGCGCTCTACATCGAACACAGGACCCTGCCGTCCAGCTCCAGGAGTACTATCGACTTGCAGAACAGATCGAACCCTATGCGTACAACGCTGTCGCACCAGGCGCCCCCATCGACCTTGTCCAGTTGGCGACGATCTACCAGACTGGACCCGGACAGCTCGGGTACCACGACTTCGATGAGGCGATCTGACGAGTTGCTGCCCTTCACTCATCGAATGAAGAGTATGCCAACCTTTTCCCTTTCGTGGATGCCCCCGAATTGGTTCGACGCCTGGGTACCTCGAAATACCTCATGTCCCCCTTCGAGGCCGGATTCGAAGATGGACAACGTTGGCGTCGAGCGGTCCAGTTTCGGAGGGATGTCTATACCGATGAACGGGAGGAGATCGGGAAAACCGACTCGCCTGCGAGCGACGCGTTCCACCCGGACCCCCTCGATCACAGGTTTTTGTCGATGGAGTCGAACGCTTATCAGCACCACTTCGACATCCCGTTCTTCAAGTACCTCACACCGATTCACGGTGACTTTAAGGCTGCACATCGACGCAAGGTCAGCTGACGAGACAAAGTCCTCGAAGCGGTCATTGTTGACACGGCTTCGAGCCTTGTGACTGCAGAAGCGGTTGGATTCGCTCTGCAGACTTCCCTCGCTGATGGTCAGTATGTACATCAACACCTCGGTCGACTCCAAGAAGAAGGTTCTCGAACCGACATGCTTGAGATCGTCGACCGATATGCTCTCGGCCCTGAAGTGGACGACATCAGCGCCGTCATTGTCGTACGACGACTTTCGATTGCCGACACGCCGTGGTGGCGAGTTGATACGCGAACTGGTCAGTTCTACCACAGCATGGCCGCTGGTACTGGATCGAAGGAAGCCTATCGATGGACTACTGGCCGACATGACGGATGCTCCTTCGAGGCCACCAATCCGACCGATCTGTGTCGTGAGGACGTTTGGAAACCGCCGAGCCTCTGGGACTTCTATTCGACCAGGGCACAAACACTGGGACCTGGACAATTTCGAGCGCTTCGCCGTGAACATGTCTTCGTATTCCAGTACAAGTGCCCCGTCGCCAACCGACCTGGTGATCCCAATCTTCGACTGCTGAACCATCGATCTGGTATCCTGATTCAGAAGCGTGCCCTCGACAGTGATATCCGTGGACACTACACGGGTCATGACACCTTCAAGTTCATGGCTGGCGTCGAGACACTGAAGGAAGTGCATGAAGTATGTCGACTCCCGTTGGATCGTTCATTCACATTTACGTGGGGCACGGACTGCTGATTCGACATGTCTGGATGCCAAGTAATGGCTTTTTCGACAGTCTGGATGCCAAGTAATGGCTTATTCGACAGTCTGGATGCCAATAATGGTATCGACTGCCCTCATATGTCCTGTCGAGCTGACAGATGTGTAGGCCTGTTAGTCTGCTGAGCATCCAGCTTCGATAGCTGCGCCCAATGTTATGGTATGTTATGGTTCGACGTGCCCACAGCCTTGCTGCGGGTACAGCGCCCGTGCAGTGTGCCTGGCGGTTGTCTTCTGCAGCTTCCGCCAAGAGCCACAGCCGTGGCAGAGTCGAACACGGCGTATGAATGAGGCGCTGACGACGGGTGTACCATGACTGCACCTCAGTGTGTGAGTTTCGACCAGGATTGGTCCACTGTTATGCTTCTGTAGCCAACACATGTCGAGGTTCAAAAAATTTTTTTCTGGGCCTACTCTGCATTCGACATTGTGACGCCCACCCAGGTGAGTGAGACGTCTTCGAGGTCTCAGCGGGGGGGTAGTGTTATGGCTTCGTACAGCAGCAGCGCAGCAGCGCGCAAGTCGCAAGTCGCAGTCGCCATCGCGCTGACAGTCTGTGAATAATAAAGAAGCATCGAATGCCAACTGGGATTGAGCGCTGTAAGATACTTCGATCTTTGAACAGGGTTTATGTCTTCGAGAATCTGTTATTATTGGTGCCCCGTCTAAAGATCCGGCGCAGAAGAGGTTTGTCGTATTTAGGGATTTTCGAGAAACGAGAGGCACAGTCGAGTTCCCAAGAAACAAACCACAAGACCCGGACTGCCCGCCTACTGGGCGGGCTGTTGGGGTCTGCCACCCACGTGCTGTGGGCGCGGGTGTGTGGGTGTGGGGGCCCAACACTGTCCCCTTGGCCTGCATGCCCTGTGCGGGCTGCGTGCCGTGGGGGTGGGGCGTCCCCGGGGGGATGGCCTGCCACCGTTGTGAGGGGCGTCTGATGTCAGGCGCTGTCCCTCTGCCGGCCGTCCGTCCTCTGGGGCGGGTAGCCGGGGTTCCGCGACCCGTGTGTCCCGGGTGCGGTCAGTGCGGGCGTGGGGACCCAGCACCGGCCCCACAGCGTGCGCCCTTGCGGGCCGGCATTGCTCGCTGTTGGGGTGGCGGAAGGGCGTTCCCGGGGGGGTGCCTTCCACCGTTGTGAGGGGCGTCTGAGGTCAGGTGCTCCCCCTCCTTGAACTGCCGGCCTACCGGGCGGGCTGTTGGGGTCCGCCACCGACATGCTGTTGGCGCGGGCGTGTGGGTGTGGGGGCCCAACACTGTCCCCTTGGCCTGCATGCCCTGTGGGGGCTGCGTGCCGCGGGGGTGGTGGGGGGCCGTCCCCGGGGGGGGTGGCCTGCCACCGTTGTGAGGGGCGTCTGGTGTCAGGCGCTGTCCCTCCCCCGGCCGCCCGTCCTCTGGGGCGGGCAGCCGGGGTTCCGCGACCCGTGTGTCCCGGGTGCGGTCGGTGCGGGCGTGGGGACCCAGCACCGGCCCCACAGCATGCGCCCTTGCGGGCCGGCGTTGCTCGCTGTGGGGGTGGCGGAAGGGCATCCCCGGGGGGGGTGCCTTCCACCGTTGTGAGGGGCCTCTGAGGTAGGTGAGTTAGAAAGAGGAGGTTACAGGGAATGCCTTCAAGAACCTGGAGGGGCTGCATCTACCAAGTTTATTGCAGAAAGTCTGTGCGCATATGAACCTGAAGGACTCGAACTTACGCACCACCCAGAACTATATTGACGCGCTGATTACAGAACAATGGGTTGTTTTCCATCTTGATCATCCGGACAATAGGCATCATGTCAGCCAATCTGCAAATATGCGTCACTTTCGCAGCTTCAGTGCGCGAGGGCTCACGCACTCAACCACCTTTTTCACATCTGCACAGCTGCCGATGCGAAGATCCGAGGAGAAGTCGCAGCCCTAGGTACGACGCATTTGAAGATTGGCCAGGGAAATTTGGGTTATTGGGAAGAGGCAAAAAGTACGAGATACCGGTCGCCGTGGCCAAAGTGGGAGATGTTGACCGGTGCAGCTCTGTGCCGGACTGGGGACAAGGGCGCACCACCATCACCGCAGACGCTGGCCGTGCGGAAACAATTGCAAACAAAGACTGAGGCACTATTATCGGCACTGCCACAGACACAGTTGAATACTGGCGACGTGATCAATGTCTCCAAGCAGGACGAACAAGGGAGCAAATTCGCTTTGATGGCATGCTGTATTGAGGATATCGAAGAGACACCACCAGCCCGTTCCCAGGATTTGCAGTACCCGTTGTGAGTCATCAACGCTGACCTTCTCATGGAATCTGACTCTGCAGAATGTGTTCCGAAGTGGCTGTTTGATGTGATGATGTCTCGGAAGGACGTCATTTTCCATGGCGAGGCTGATGTTGTGCACTGTATTGGCCGCGACATGCAGAGGCTGTGGCGTATGGAGAAGGACAAGGATCCAACCACAGCGCCTTCCTACCATGCCCGGTTGCCGGTATACTCTTGGTTATCGGGTCCTGTGACCAGCAACATGTATCAGTTTGACGAGCACTGTATGTGGATCGGAACAACGCGTCGCCGGGATAAACAGGTATATCTGCTTCTTTTGCCAGTTTCGATGTCGTTGTGTGCGTGAGGCCTCGCGCACTGATGCCTGCGTTATTTGTCTTCATTCATCGCATTTACAGTTGCCGAATCATGTGACGTTTTCCTCTGGACATTTCGAAGAGATGCAGCCCAAAACCTGGGTGGTTTCATGCCTCTGATTCACGTGCTGTGGTACCTCAACAAATATCTTTTGGACAGTGGGCATGCTGATGCAGTGGTTGTTGTGGATGACACGCCTGCCATGGCCGCAAAGTTTGCGATGTCTGACGAGTTGGGGAGAACTGAAGTGGCGTTTCTGGCTGTGTCAGCGATCAAGCAAAAGAACCTTGCGAATGCCGTTGGAGGTGCTCTGCAGCATGCTATCATCATGCGTCACATGTCGGAGGCCGATCAGACGGAGCATGGAACAACAGTCCCAACTTGGGATACTCAATAAGAGTGGCTTCTGCGTGGCATTCCATTGTGGGTTTTGCACTGCAACTGAGGGTATGAAGGGCACCAGAGGGTGCATGCTGCAGAAGCCGTCCAGGAACAGGTCGTGACGGCACTGAGCCTGTGTTCCCTGCACCTACCTTGCCAAGCCAAGCCAAGGTGAAGGAGACTGCCAAAGTTGTACCAACTCAGGGTACTGCAGCCGGAAAAGGAACCCCCTCGAGTAGCAAGAAGCAGGCGAAAGGAAAAGTGAAGCAATTGGACAATCTCGGAGAATCAGACGACGACGATGCCAACGAGGAGGAGGAGGAAGAGGCTCCGGAGCAAGTACCAGAGACCCAGCAGAAGCACAAGCGCGCACCTGCCGCTCACTTCGATGCAAGTCCCGACTCGGGTAAGGACCAGCCGACGAAGAAAGCAAGGACTGCTGCGAGTGCTAGTGCAAAGTTCAAGCTGCCCTGCCGTTCTGGTGCCCAGCCGTCTCACGGTACCGTTGCCTCACCAATTGGGACAACTGCGGTGGCAAGAAAACTGGTTTCCACGTTGTCTAAGGTTGCAGGACCGAAGAAGAAGTAAGTCCGCATGTCTCCATGTGTTTTGTATCTTTTTGCAGTCATGTGTGCGCGAGCCCTCGCGCAATCGCCTTCGACACGAATGCAATTATATTCCCCTAAGGGCCTGTACATTTCTTGCCGAGCTTTATTTCAGTGTTTGTACGTTGTGCACTTCGTGTCTTGTTTTTGTTGTCCTCCGTACACAATTGTCTCCGTGACCTTGAGTGCGCGAGGCCTTGCGCACTCAGGGACACAAAAAAGCAATTTATTTGGCAGGACAAACATAGGTGCAACTGGAGACCCGCAGAATGTCATTTTAGAAAATGAGCTCCCGAAAAGGCACACACCAGTTGGTTTTTGAAATACAAAAACGACAAGATTGGTAAAAGAGACCCTCGAAATAACACGAAATAATAGTTTATTTTAGTAAACAAAAACTGGAAAAAAGCAGAAAATTGGATGAAATCATATTTTTTTGGTGGTGCCTCGGTCATGTGTCTTGCAAATGTCCAAAAAGAATCTTTTTTTGGGCTGTCGGGTTTTGGGTCCTCCTCTTCTAAAAGGGGGTTCAGTTTGCGTGGGCTAAGATGGTGGTGACTTGATGGAGTGGTGAAGTGATGTCTGACAGAACGAAGGCTGGTATAAGATCCTCCATCCAAGTCCAAAACTCTCCTGATCCTGGCTTGCCAGAAAATAATGGAATCATTTTGCGTGGACGTTCAACTCGACGACCGAGGATTCATGGCATTCATTGGATTCATCGATGGATCAAAGGGAGGAGCTTGTAGAGGTGGTTGTTGCGGTATAAAAATGTTGTGGCGGCTGGTTATTTGATTGTGCATGCAATGGATAACTCCAAGAAGGTCGTTGTGGCTGAGGGTGTTGCGGTGGAAGCTGGAAGTGCTACAATGGCGGCTGTTGAATGGAATGTTGCTGGCTCAGAGATTGTTGCCCTTTCAAAAATTGCGCAAACTCATTGAGGAGGAAGTAGCAACGGGAAAGTTCATGTTTCAGTCGTTGTAGTTCACTCCCTGCTGTACTTGTGGCGTTCTCCGTCGAAGACAGCAAAGTGTCAACTCTGTTGTCAGTCGCCGCAGTGGCATTTGCTGCTGATATCTGCAAGCCATCGACGTGTTGCTCTAACTCGACGTGTCTGCCTTGAACTCCTGCCACCTTCTGCGACAAGCTGTGAAGATCACGAAATATGCATCGAAACCACTCCCTTTCCCAACTTGCGATGGGTTCTGCGATGAATTGTTCTAGCGAACTCGAAAACTCGTGGTGCAACGGCGAGTTGGATCGAAACAGGCAATCTCAAACGAAGTACAGCATAGCTGCGTCGTCAAAAGGTCGCTCCATTTCAGGTAAGAATCAAAGACAGGGTCGAAGATTGTAACGCAGAGGTTGACGATTATGAGCTCCCCGCCACCTAACTGGCTACCACTTGTTGTCGCTTGACTTGGGAACTGTCCTGTATCTCGAAAATTCAAAAAAAATTCGACAAAGCCCTTTTTGCGAAGGATCTTTAGGCAAAGCACCAGATCGTACCCAATTCACAAATTCCCAGACAAAAGCGCTGTTCAAAGATATCGAAGTATCATACACCATTTCGTTCACAGCAACTGGCATCCGGATGTTTCATATGTATTCGCCGATTGCAGTGCGATCGCGCATTGGCGCGCTCGCTGCACTTCTGCTGCTCCAAACCATAACACCACACGCGGCGGCCCTGATTTCAGCACAATCGGTGCACCCCTCGCCTGGCAGCAGCAGGCCACGGCCCCACAACACCGACAAGGGCGCCCATGCAAGCGACCACAAATACCGGCACATGCAGCAGGGGGTGCACAGGGCTGCGGGACCAAGGCCAGGGCAACCAGCGTGACTACGGCACCGCCAACCATGACCGAGCAGGTCCCGCTAAGCAACCCCGACACCAAACGTGCCGAATTCCCTACCCTGGACGCGATGCAGGTGAGATCCGCGGGCTCAGTGCAGCGCGAGCACAAAGGGACCGGCGACATGGCGCAAGGCACCGAGAAAGCGATGACCGAAGGCCCAGAAACCTGGAAGCCTGAGGCCACCCCATCTCCTACTGCACGCACCAGCCCGACACCCCCACAGCCCGGGCCCACCAGGGAGGACATGCACACGGAAGCCTCCAACAACGCATCAGGGGACATTTCCTGGCAGATGTTGGTGGTTCGATATGGGAGGAGGGCCGCCGCGAAGCGCCAGTCGGGGCAGACCTCTTGGAAGTGCGCCCGCAGGGCGTCTATCAGGTCGTGCGAGGGGATGCCGTGGTAGACGCCGTATGCCCTTTGTAGCTTCTCCAGGCCGAGGGGGTCTCCCAATTGCGGCGGCCTGGGGGTTGGGGGGGGCATGATCCACGCCAGTACTACTGGAACGCGTCTGGGACCTAGAGGGAGTTGACTCCATGCTCTTCAGGGACATGGACCTACCGGATGGCCCCACCCCCCTGCTCCCGGGCAAGCCTCCAGACGCCCTGACCGCCATCGTGTCTGGCAGGGCCGGCACCTCGCACCCGGGACATGCCCTCTACTGCCTCTGGCGGTGGGCCCAGCGGAGGTGGCAGCACAACAAGGAGTGGTCAGCGACATGGACGTTCCACCTGGACGGCTGGCAACAGACGGAAATCATCCGGCCCCACGACCGCGTGAACCACTCCACCACAGACAACTTGTGCTCCGTCTTCGCGATCCACCAGATCTCGGCATCGGCGGCGGGACAGGTGTCACCCGCCCTCCGCACGGGGGAGGAAGCACGAGCAGCGCATGCGGCCCTCGTGAGCGAGATTTTTGCCCTCTGCACCGCCCTCGTCTGGCAACCGGGTAACCCCGCGACCCCTTGACCGGCGAGGGACCATGACCCAGACCCTTCCAGGACGCGCTGATTGCCAGGACCGCTACCATACTGCACCGGGCAACACACCGCCCCACGGCCCGACCAACGAGACCACCGCCACGCCCGCCCACCTGGGTGAAGCGCCGACGTCGCACCATTAGGGCCACCTCAACAGAAACCAGCCGGCTGCGCACAGGAGCATCAGATGTTCAGCTAAGACGCATAGCCGTGATGCACCGGTGGCGACCAGTTGTGCACCACGAGGTCCGGAGGAGACCCACGATGACCAGGCGCACCTGTCACGTACGCTGGTCAGGCGGATTGCGGCCCGGGGACGCCAAGACCGATATACAGGGCCGCACGCGCCACACAATACGCCCTCGACCCGCGAACCCCGCCACGGTGTGACCAGATACCAGACGGTGCAAGGGACCCGGTAACCAGAGAAGAATTCCCGGATTGATCACTCCCTTCGGGGGCCCGGATATCACTGTTCCACTGCGAGGAGAAGCCCGACACACAAATATGCTCTCGGACGCTGAGCCGCAGGGGGCCACCGCAAGAGTACGCCCGGAACACCGCCACGACGGACTAGCACATTGCACTCCGGGGCGTGCAAACCCCCACAGCCAAGCCGCAATGCCTCCCCCTCTTTTCCAGACAAGACCGGATGTGGAGTCCATATGGGGGGAGGCCGGGGGCCCAGCCAACCACACATCCACTATCCCGCCGGCCCCCGTCGACGATGCTCCAGAAAGCCACATCAAGCGAATGTCCACACGCGTAACCTTCAAGAAGGTTATCCACCGGGACGCAGTAAGCCAGGGGAAAGAGGGCCACAAGCTCCACAGGGCGGCTGACCAGAGCAATACCGGCCCAGCGTGCCCTTAGGCCCTCAGACCCGAAGGCACCGGCAGGACCAAGCCAGAGCTACATAGCACACAAGCACAGGGACCAGGGTGGAATGAAGCGGTGTTGGGAGGCAAAGCTCCAAAGATTCTAAGGGAGGGACGGGAGGGGCCCGCCTTGGGGCACGAACCAGCGCGCATGCCAGGCGCCCTGAAACCCCCCTTGGGAGTGTGGGAGAACGCAGACCGGAGGGGCATTGCCACCGACGGTACTGTAGATACACTATGAACACATGGGGGCACAGGAGCTACGGTGCCGACAGAGATCAAAGGAAGCGGGATATAGAGTTGTGCATGCGGCGAGGGCAAGAGGGTAGGGGCAAGCAGATCGGCTACTTCTTGGCAGGGAGGAGTCGAAGCATAAGGCACCCCAGTCACCGCACACAGACCGCCACGTAGGGCAGGACAACCACAACAACAGCCGGGACCAGCCGACACTGCCACGTTGACAACCACTGGCTGCACCGTGGTGGGCCAAACAGCAAACACGATGACCGCAAGGCGACTAACACAGCCATACACCAACCACACTGCTACAGAATCCCAACTGGTAACAGACCATACGCAAACTAAATGCCCACACCAGAGACTCAAGAAAACAGACCACGCACACACGGGCCCTCGCACCAGGAGCCCAACTCCAAACACGCTGTCTGCACGATGGCTCGGGACGTGCTGGCGCCGGCTGCAGCACAACAGACCCAGCGGCGAACAAGCCAAACATAAGGCAGCAACCACGACCATGCACCAGCCGAACCGCTGCAACAAAAACGACCCGACCATAAACAGATCACACGCAAGCCGGTCAACACCAAACCAGCCGGCCATACAAGGGTCCAAACGGGGGCGGCGTCCCACGGGTTAGCGATACCATGCTTCGCGAGGCCCGTTGGCCCACGGACACAACAGAACAACGCAACTCCACTGTTGTACAACCGAGCAACCAACAGAGTCCAACCACTTTGAACCCCCCGGCCACGCGGGAGAGCGCAAGCTCGGCCGAGTCAGGAGGCGTGAGCATGCGTTACGGCATAGGAGTCCCGTAGCGCGTGCTTCTTCAAGTCGTCTCACGCCTACTGAAAACCAACCCAGGTGGGGGGCCGGCAGGACAAGGCCTCTGGCCCGGCTTCTGGCCCCTGGGCCGCGGAATCCGGGGGTGTATGAGCAGATGCAATGGGACCCACCCCCACGTATTATCCGCCGAAGGGAGACGAATGTGAGACCTGGGTCGAGCATGGGTTACCTCTCTGAGCAAAACCCGCAGGAGGGTACTGCTTGCGGTGAACGAGCCCTTCCTCGGCATCGGGGAGCCGCTTTGTTGGGGCATGGGAAGTAGGGCCGTGGGTGGGTGAGCGAAAGCCCCTTGGTAAGACCACTTCGAGGGCAACCCCAATCCCGACATGCCGTACCGACCTACCTCCAGTGACTTGGGAGGTGACCCTTCAGACGAGGAACCGCCAACTCTAACGTCAGCTTCAGCCTCGCAGAACGATGATCCTGAGGACCCCGAGAACCTGGGTGACAAAAAGAAGAAGAAGAACAGGAAGGGGAGGCACCACAAGAGGCGCCGCTCCAAGGAGGCTAAGGCTATGGCCACCTCTGAGATTGTGGTGAACCTGCCTGATCTCACTGCGAAGGACCTCAGGGAACCCGCGGAGAGTTTTGATAAGTTGCTGAGGATGACTGGTCAGAGCCACGCGAGTGGGCGGGTGAAATGTGACCTACTCTTGCAATGTTGCAAGACCAAGCACCTGGAGAAACACGTCAAGCAGATTGTAACTAAGTGCGCCACGTTCGCCGATGTGTTGGTTACCCTTGAGGGGCAGTACCCCTCCTATGAGACCAATGTATCCATCCGGACCGAGATTCAGAACCTTGCCATGTTGCCCAACAACCCCAAGGATGCACGTATCTCTGAACCACTGGCTGACTGGGACCATTGCGTAGGGCGGCTGACGCCCGGATCTTACGGCAGCGACGAGCTGCTTTTCTGGTTTGTGGCCAAGATCCCACGAGACGTGTGGGATGAGTGTCGGGCTACGGTGGAAAGAACACTCAGCTACGAGGACTTGTCTGTACTTCTTTTGGAGCTGGCGCTGGAGAAGGAGAGTGACCAGGACCTCATCGCCTACAGCCCCGGAGGGAGCAACACTGGGAACCATGGCCGTGGGTATCAAGGACCTCGATCTCGACAAGAGCTACCCCTAAGAATGCTCGCTAAATGAGCAATGTGCAAGACCTCCTCTAGTGTGACGCCAGAGACGAGCTGGGCGGCCTCGAGCATGCTCCGAATTGCGCTCAGCATGACTGATTCGGGGTCCAGGGCCAGAAGCAGGAGACCAACTCCGGTGGGAAGGCCAAGTCGCCTGACCACTACAGGTGCACTATCACCTCTGCAAGGATGAGTGCTACCACAAGCAGCGCTTGTCTGCCCAGCTGAAGAGCGAGGCCCAGAATGGCGGTGGAAGCTCTGGTGGCCAGGGTAATGGCGACAAAGGCAAGGGTAAGTCTCAAGGACGAGGCAAAGGCCAAGGTCAAGCGCAAGGCAAAGGTGGAGGACGCGAAGGCCCTGACAGGAAGAACAAGGACAGAAACCAGGACAGGTTCGGGGGAAACCCCAGCCCTACGCCAAGGGGGACCAATCCTGAGCCCTTTGGAGGGCAGCAAAACCCGGGGCCTATGACCCGTTCCCAGACGCAAGCTCAACAAGAACAAGGATCCAAGCGTGGCAATGAAGATGGGGACGAGTATAACCCCCGAGAACGTTCCCGCTTCATGCCGATGGCGCAAAAGATGCACAAGAAGGCGTTGAAGTGACCCGTCCCGCGGAGTTCTGACAGAGACGCTCTGGGGGATCCACAGACTTGGTGTTCTGGGTACGTATCCGTCTTCGGGGACGAAAATACCTCGGGGGGCTGGATACTGGGGCCACTCTATCAATTGTGGCCAAGAAACGTTTACCTCGTGGGGACCTGAAAAACATCATGCCTACCGCAGCCATCTGCATGGGGGATGGCCACGTGGTGCACAGTTGTGCGGACAGCGAGGTGGACGTGGCTATGGGATCTAGGAGCATTGGCCACTGGCTCTATGTGATGGACACCGAAGCCTTCGACTTCGTTCTTGGTACTGACTTCTTCGCCAAGCACTCCCAGATTCTATCCCTCACGCTGCAAGCACCCTATGTTCGTCATGTAGACCATGGTGACGAACGGGAATCTGTACCACTGGAGCACACGTCAAGCTACCTGAGGATATGCCTAGGAACGTTCCCGTATGCTCCTGTGTTCCCCTGATTGGGGAGCCCATGGGAGAAATAAGTACTGGCGTACTCTACTGGAGAAGCTTACACACTCTCCTCCATCCAGCTGCGCGACGACGCCATCTACCTGCCTTTGGGTGGTAAGATGCCTATTGGGAAGCCAGGATGGGGGAGCATGCTAAGCGTTGTGGACGGAGGCCTAGCCCCAGTACCCAAGGATGATCTGGACCCTGCTATGGTTCAGGAAATTTCACGTGACAGCAGCGGCTACACCCTGAATGTCCTGAAAGACCGACTCTGGCCCCGAGACGCTGTGGAAACTACTCCTCGGGAAGACGAGTACGTCGTGTCTGACGCTGCCGCCCCGAGCTCCCCCTGCCATGTACCTAATCCTGATGTAGTCCCAGAGTGTGGGCTATCCGAGCTACCCAGCTCAATAAACTCTAATGACGAAAACGAGCATGACGCCTTCTTCATGCAGACGTGCGTGGAAGAAGTTGAGAACACCGAGTACGCTACCCCACAGAAATCCCTTCTCTGGATGAGGGGAGAGGAGCCCTCGGACAAAGAGTTGGACCCAGGATCCAGGCTGAAAGAGTACGTGGACTCCAAGAGGAGATTGGCGGCGAAAAAGCTATGCTACGCTAAACCCACCTGCTGCTCATGGCTGTTGAACCAAGGGTCTAAGGGAGATATCTCACAACTGAAGGAGGACCTTGAACAAAAGATCACCACCTGGCAACGGAAGGCGGATCTAAAGCTCATGAAGAGTGTATGGGGTGCCCATCTGAGGACCCTTGAGGAAGATGAACTCTCGGAGGAATCCGTATGTGAACCCATTCCAGCCTGCCTATGCGGTCACCGGCCACCTGAGACTGTGGAACGGGACCTTCTATACGCCTCTTAAGGGCTTGAGGACACAACCAAGGACGCTGAGCCGGTTGAGGTCCGCCTCCCTGCTTCTATTCACAAAGGGGTAAGCAATCTGCACTCTCACGAGGACCTGGAGGACAAGATCAAGCTCGTGGACCCTGGAGTACAGAAGCTGATCAGAACCTACCTGGGCGTGTTTGGTGAACTACCCCCTCCAGCCTCCTGTGATAACCTCGTGCAGATGGACCTCAAGCTGAAGGCCAAATTTGTGGGTAACAAGATACGTTGGCGGCCCTACCCGACTCCTAGAGCATGCCGATGAGATTCAGCGAGAGATACAAGAGTGTATCGACGCTGGCCTAGTTCTGGAGTACAAGGAAGGGGCCTACCCCCAACACTGAAGCCCCTGTTTCCTGGTGGCTAAAGCTGGATCTACAGCCAGCCGCCTGGTGGTGGACTATGGAGAGCAGAACAAGGAAACACTGAACCACTCAGAGTGTATTCCTAACATGGCGTCCACTCTAGGGAAGATGGCTCCTGCTGCTACAAGAGCAAAATGGACAAGTGGAGTGGTTTCTCGCAAGTGGACCTGACGCCCAATGCCCAAGAGCTCCTAGCGTTCGTCACGCCTCAGAGGAGGGTGTTCAAGTGGAAGGTCATGCCCTTTGGCGTGGCAGCCGCACCCGCTTTTGCTCAAGAGCTGATGAACAAGATCCTGTTCATCCTACGTCGGACAACTGTGGTGCAGGAACTCATGTCCTGAGGCGCCCAGATGGATGCCTGGGAACGAATACTCAGGACGACCACCTAAACCTCTTGGGCGAGTTCTTTGCGGTCTGCAAGGAGAACCACACCAGACTCAAGCTGGAAAAGTGTCGGTTCATGCAGGAGACCATGCAGTACCTGGGGTTCCACATTGGCCATGGGTGGTAGATCCCTGCGGCCTCTAAGGCCAAACCCCCGATGGATGCCAAGGTACGACATGAAGACCCCAAGAAAGAACTCCATGATGTACGCAGCTTTTTCGGGGCTTGCAATTTCTACGGCCGCCACATCAAGAAGTTCACCTACACCAGCGCCATCCTGACGGACCTCATCAAAAAGAGTACTATCTGGCGCTGGAGCCCTCAAGAGCAACAAGCGTTTGACGAGCTCAAGGACCAACTGGCTAACGCCTGGTGACTGACGCCAGCAATGTGGGTGGAGGTGGAACGTTGTTCTGGTGACAAGCACTAGAGAAGGAGGGGTTCGACTCCGCCATTTCCCAATGGGGGACTGATGGACTGGACCGAGACGGTACTATCAAGCACAGCTACCCTGATGACAAATGGGTCCTGGTTCTCCTGGGCCATTGGAACTGGAAACACCGTGATCCTTAAGCTGACCCTTCGTCACAAAACTGATTCCACTGATCGCGCTGTCGCTTCTGCCTGCCGCTTCCGCAGCTTCCGCAGATTTTACGTCAGCTTTTTCCGAAATGTTCGTGTGATGCTAATAGTGTTAGATCACTAATCACTAAAGCCGTCCAAATGGAAAATAATAAGGTGCCGCAGCTGCCGTCTAGAGGTTTGGGTACTAGTGCTGCCTGAAAGGTTAGGACCGCATTGGGAATGGTATGGGTAAACAATTGAACTTCTTTTCCTTGCTTAGATGTGCCTTGGTGTCGTGCATTCAACCAGACTACCTGGACTTTGAGCAAAAATCACTTGTAGTTGGTTTTTGTAAGTGAAATCGGCTTCCGTCCAGAGGTTTGGGTACTGGGGTGCTACCCAAAAGGTTAAAAAACGCATTGAGAATGGTATGGGTAAATAATGATTGCAATTGAACTTCGTTTCCTTGCTTAGATGTGCCTTCGTGTCGTGCATTCAACCAAACTACGTGATTTTTGCGCAGAAAACACTTATGCTTGGTTTTTGTAAGTGAAATCAGCTTCGGTCTAGAGTTTTGGATACTAGTGTGCTCCCCAAAAGGTCAAAAACGCATTCAGAATGGTATTGGTAAATAATGATTGCAAGTTAGAAGGATAAAGGCATTAAGTAAAAACGGTGAAAAAGTTGTGAAAAAGAAGTGGAGGCGTGCAAGCAGTTAAACAAGATGGGGTACAAAGAGGTGCCATCCCTGTTGTGCTAATGCGCAATTTGGCTGTGGGGAACACTTATACGTTAATAATTTATGTCCAAGGTGGCAAGTTTGAAGGACGTGAAATCAGTGAAAAAGGTTCTGAAAAAAAAGTGGAATCAGTGCAAGCAGTGAAAAAAGATGGGGTGCCAAGGAGTGCCATCCCGGCTGCGCTAATGCGCCATTTGGCTGTGGGGAACACTTATACGATAATAATTTATGTCCAAGGTGGCAAGTTAGAAAGACGTGAAATCAGTGAAAAACTGCTGAAGAAGAAGTGAAATCAGTTTTGTGACAAAGGGTTAGCTTAAGGATGACGGTGAATGGAACCCGGCCAGGGGTAACTACTCTACCTATGAGCAAGAACTGCTCGCGGGTATGATGGTGCTATCCTCTCAGTCCCCAATGTTGGGGAGGAACCCTGTGTTTCGGCTGTGTGACCAAGAACCGGTCTGCACCTTCCAGAAGGGACCCCCACCTGAGAAGGCTAAGCTCAGACGCTGGTGGACCTACCTGAGTCAGCTACGGTTCACAGTGCACCATGTCCAGGGCGTCAGGATTGAGTGTGCGGATTATATCAGCCGCCAGAACTTTGACGACATGATTTGTGCCAGGTCTGAGGAGCTGGCCAAGGAGGCTTTCAGCCGTATGGATGTACACCTGGACCTGAACATGACCATCATGAGACCTCTAGATGGACTCCAACAAGTGGAGTACCTGAAAGAGTTTGGCGATATCTACAAACGCCCGGAGAAGGGTCTGGAACCCGTCCTGGTCAACCAGGAGCAATGGAAGCGGGACCAGACCCACCTCTGGCATGAGGACCGGAAAGTCCTGCCTAGCGATTGTATCCCGGCCCTCCTCAAGTGGACCGATGAGTCCAGTGGTCATGTTGGGGCTGACCGTACCTTGATGCTATTCACGAAGTGTTTCCACTCTACGTGGAGTGATGATGAACTACGGAAAACCCTCCATCCTATCGTGGACAAGTGCCCATGTCGGTCCTGTAAACCTGGGGATATCAGGGACAGAGGTCTCCTCTTGACCCTTCCTATCCCACACTGTGCCAACAGTGTTCTCTATGTGGACTATACGGAGCTGCGGAAATTTTCGGGGCTATGACCTCGCCCTAGTGGTGAACTGTGGGTTGACCAGGTTTACCACAGTGTTCCTATGCAAAAAAAACATCACCGGTTAGGAGACCATCACGATAATCCTGGAAGAGTGGTTCTGTGTCTATGGGGCACTCCAAGAAATTAACTCCGACGAGAACGTCCGAGTACACTCCGACACTGGCTGGCACAGGAGAGTCCTGAGATCCCTCAATGTCCAGGTGTCAACGGGGATTCCCTATACTCATACAAGTAATCCCTATGTGGGCGACAGATTGCAGTTCTCAAAGGAAAAGGTCAGGATATGGTGCAAGACTGAGCGCACCGAAGACTGGGTGCATCTACTCCCCGTCATATCCCTAATAATGAACTCCCAAGAGAGTACGGCAACTGGCCACTCGCCCCATGGGCAGGTCGTGGGGCGCCTGGCATGGTTCCTAAACGCTCCCTATCCTGAGGATTCCTACGCTACGGTGAGAAAATGGGTGAAGGAGCACCAAGACAAGGTGGACAAGGCCAAAGCCATGCTCCGGAGAGTCAGGGAGCGACAGTGGAACAAGAAGAACAAGCACCGACTGCCTGCCTCCTATCAAGAGGGAGACTGGGTGCTGGTGCACCACAGTTGGCTACCCGCCTGGCCACGCTCCACCAGCGATGACCCCTACTTTGGGCCCTACAAGATCCTGTCTGTGAATGGTCACCGCCTCACTGTGCGGTGTTTTTCCCGACTAGAGGGGACCCTGGTTTGCGCAGCTTCGCAGCTGACGCGTTACGATGACCCAGAGGACCTCTGTGGGGAACAATGGGAACTGAGCGACGAGGAGATTGCCGCTCCGGACCTACAAGGCGCTGCCAGCCCTATGGAAGTTGAAGGAGACCTCCCTGACATGAATGCCGAGGAGATGGCTAAGGAAGGCTTCTACCTGGTTAAGTCTGTCATCCGACACCGCTATCGACAAGGTCGGTGTTTCCTCACCCTCTGGGAAGGGTTTGGAGTGGAGAAAGCTAACTGGGAAGCCTTTTCTGCCTTCGTGGTGCCTGTGGAGGGACACATAAATTCTGTTCTGGTGGACTACTTGTCCCAGAACAACCTAGGTGAGGTGCTGAGGCTCGCTGCAACCCTAGCCTCGCAGAACAAGCCTAAGGACTGAACCCTTCCTATACCTGCCTAAGCATGTGTGAGTGTGCTGAGCCTGAGGGCGTATGAGTAATCTGCAGATGTGGTGTCCTAATTATACCCAAGTCTGCATCCTTGGTAAACCAGGCGGATGTCTTTACACGGTACGATAGGGTACGCCCTACGTCTCTCTGCCCCTAGGTGCCCAGTTTCTGTGATGGCACCAAACGTCCTTGGGGGAATACCCAGCGCTAACGCCAAGGCAATGGTTTTGTCTATCTACCTGCCTGGTATAGGGGAGGGGTGGTCAAAGGCTTTCAGGCATGAAAATACCTGTATGCTAAAAGGCCAAAACCTGGACTACCACGGCCACTGCTCACCAAAAAGCCTGATAAAACTTCAGGAAAGTGACACACTCACTACAGGTTCTACACACGCCACTGTGGCACCAGCCTGCGAAGGTTGAGCGGACACAGCCGTGCTCAAGCCCTTACCCAGGCCTACAGCACCTACACACATGCTCTACTTGGTGGCGGTCATGAAGAGGACTCAGTGGCCCACCTGTGGAAATGCAAGAGAAAACAGCGCTACTAAGCTGCTGTGGCCTAACAGGGACGTCACAACACATTTCCCTGCTAGGGCTTGGAGGGAGCGAGTGCTCTGTTTGCGTGCACAGCGTGAGTACAGGTCGTTCTTGAAGAAGACTTTCACCATGTCTCTCCTTGCCATTCCTGGCTGAGGCCAGTTAGTTTTCTTGTTATTCGCGCCCTATTTAGCTCGCCGAAAAAAACTGCTGCTGCCCCAATCACCCTGTACCTTGTCTACCTTGAGAACAGAGGCAAATGCAGGACAGCTTTTAGCGGAGGAACCTAACCTGTCTGGCCGTATTATACGGGTATCTGACAGGAAAACAATATACTGTCTAAACGTTGCCCTGTCAAGCAGGCAAGTTTAAGGAACTCCGGCCGTTATCTTATAAAACGTAGGGCGGAGCCCCTGGGCAACCTAAACAAGGGTCATACCGGGAGCACTTCGCGTGGCCTACGCTTTAATGCGTCATATGCATGCAAGAATATGCACAGGTTCGTAATCAGCCTTTTTTTTATCAAACTTCTCACAATCACTCCATACCAATCTATGTTCCCAATCACTGACTCAACCAGGGGGTGGCTCCTCCTGGGCTTACTCACCTTACCCACCGCTCAAGAACGAGAGCAAGTGAGAGAAGAAAACGAAACACAAGCAAAGTGAGACAAGTATGCACTCGTGTGTATGTTCTAATCAGAGGAACAGAAAAGAGAGGTTGTGTTGTAAGAGCAGCCGACACAGTTGCCCCGCATTGCACCCCCTGGCAGGATCGGTAGCCTCTGTGACAACCACTCCCTGGCGAAAGGCCATCTGTTTTGCCCTAATGTAGCCTTCGATCACTTTGCAATCTTCTAATCAATCCCTGTACACTATGTTTACGCTGCTACACAGCTTGACATCGGACGCACGAGGCAAGCAATGTATGCGTACATCACCCAGGGGCGCCCCGACAGGGACCTCCTTAGCCTGAGCGCACGGGCCCAGGCCATCATTAGCCAAGGGAGAGGCGTCTACGCGACGCCGCTACTTCAAACCACACACACCACCACCTGAACCGCCCAAGGGAACCCGGTATACATCTATCACCCCACGGCAATTGTCCGCCTCCCCGTCCCCAGCAACACCGACATCATCTTCTTCACTGACTCATCGGGCACCCAGCAGGGCACCACCACGGTCAGTTGTGCCTCCGTGCGCGTCACCTGGCCTGCGGATGAACTCCACCTGTAGCTCCACACCGAGGCCACCATCTTCCAGGCGTCCTCGAACGGCAATCTGCGCACCCACGCACACGCCCTGAACACCACGCCGGCACACACATCAATCAGGCCCCCGGACAAAGCGCCTCGCAGAACTACCCCTCCACAGGGCGCTCAAGTCTGGGATCACCACACAGGCGTTGGGACTGTGGATTGCCTCCAGAGGCATACACCCCCAGGACGCCCTGCAAATTGTCAAACAGGAGTCTGACCGCTACACATACGGCAATGGATGGTGCAATGCATGCCAAACACCAGAACACCAGCCACACTCCAGGACTGGAACATGTGCGACTAGACACCACACACCACAGCCACCTGCAGCACCTGCCCTCGATACCCTCTGCAACACAGCCCCCCCACTGGATTACCCAGGACACACCATACACGGACAGAAACAAACAGTACCACTATCCCCTTAGCACCCAAGGCGTAACGCAGGAATGCACAGTGCAAAAAAAACAGTACCACTACCCCACGCCAGTCCAGCAGCTCGCCACCACAGTGGGCCACCCGGCAAACACCGAGCTCCCGCAACGCCTTGAGGACTCCGTCTGTACCCCCCTCTACTACTCAGCCCTTCGCCCGGATAGCCTCCAAGCACACCTGCAAAAACCCCAACTCCAAGTCGCCGTCGAGCAAGTGCCCCTCCTCACCCGGTATCACCATTGGTACGCACGCCGCTCCATCCACGTCCCCGCGGCGTACGGCAAATGCATCTGTGGCCACACAAAGGACAAACCGTGGGACGACTTCAAGACATGCCACCTGTACCGGGGGCTTGCCACCTCATGGACTGGAACCCAACCCACACCATCGCACAGCACGCCGGATGGCCGACACGGTCCCCTTCGACCCGGAATCTCGCCGCCATCCTCGGGCAGACGGAAGTACTCTAGGCGGTCTGCAGGGGGCTTGTCCCCACTGCCGTCAACACCCTGCTACGCATCCAGGCGGACGACCCCGAGGCCACAGCAGCGCACATCCAACGGACGGCCGTCACCAAAACAGCCGCGCAACTCAGTTACGGCACCCACAAGTACCTGCAGCATGCAGCCACCCTACCCCCGGCAGACCAGGGCCACCTCCTCAACCTCCTGTTCTGCCAACCGTGAGACCCCGCCCAGCAACCTACCACGCGACGCAGGACCCCCCACCCCTAGCCCGCGCACCATCCACCGCGCACGACACCTCCATGGCATGCACCAACACGAGAGGCACCGCATTCAGACTCGCCAGCATACGCACACGGCAAGCCCCCATTGCCCCAAGCTACCATCCGTCCACAGGTACCGCCAACCGCCGGCCACCGCGTCCCCCGTCTGTGTACGCCAACAGCTACCACAGACGGCCCTGCCCTGCAACACAAACCACTGGGTCTGCCTGGGGGCTGCACACCGCCTCACCCACTGCCCCAACTGCGGGGACCTCAACCCCCACCACCGAGCGCAGCCCGCAACCCCAGGCGCTCCCCAGCCTGCCAGCCACCCCAGCTTCTTCAAGTTACTCACCAACACCCTCCAGGACTACCTGGGAGGACATTACGCAGCGGACCTGGCAGACGATGTGTGGACCATTGCCATGACCAGGGGCGCCGCGCCCCTGGCCCTCCGAAGCCCAACCCTACGCCACAGCGGAGGCAGCCTGAACCTGGCGGCCTGCCACATCGTCCTCGCCAAATACCTCCACCACCGTTACCTCTGTCTCCTCAATCCACAGCTCCCAGCCCCCCCGCGCAGCAGCTCCGGCACCGGGAGCGTGGGCGGAGACGGCACCGGAGGAGGTGGCAGACTAGCTCTGGCGCACCTGCCGCCGTTTCAACACCGCTTTCGGCCGGCAGAAAGGACACCCCTGCCAAATCCCCAAACTCTTCTACGTTGAACAGCCCCCCCCGCCTTCCACCCAGCTGAGGCCCCCGGAGCAGCGTCCTTTCTGGACAGCCACCTGGCCGCCCCCAGTAGAGCGACCACCGCACAGATGGACCCCGCACACCAGCGCGCCTACGTCAGGGGCTCGAGGCATGCCTCAGAGAGGCGCATGGCTGGCATACCCGCGCCCTGTCACCCCCACGGGGGCAGGGGGGATCACCTGCCTCCGACACCCACCAAGCCAACAAGGCCAAGACGGGCCAAGGGGCCCGCAAGCGCGCCCGCCAACAGGGCGCGGCGACCTGGCCGGGACCCAGGCCCAGCCGCGTCGCACCACCTGGCTCCCAAGGCCCCGGGGCACACCTACAGCAACACCCTCACCAACGCCTACCACGACCGGTGTACCGCGGCACCCTACCCTGGCGGCCCGGCCAGAGACCGCTGCCCGCTCAACTGCACGCCACACAGGGACCGCCACTCACGCAGGGCCAGGGAGCGTAGTCCACCAGCACCATCAGCACACCCCTTCCGCCCCCGACTCCTACCCCCTGATGCCACAATACTACAGTAGCCCACACCAGCTCTGTCACCACCACGCCCCAGCGCAGCCGGCCTTCACCGGCCACCCACCCCACGCGCCATACTGGACCGCACCACACCATCACGCGTACCGGGGACACATCTATCACCAACACCAGCCCTTGCCACCGTTCACAACAGTGCCGTGGTACCACACACAGCCAGCACACCCTCACCAGCACCACCACACAGTCCAGCACCACCTGCCGCCCCTGCTGGACAGGCCCACGGCATTGAAGCCACCATGCACCCCCATAGACTCGCGGGACGTCGTGCACGCGCACCAACAGCACCAGGGGCTACACGGAGCACCCCACCACCACCGGAAGCCCCCTCAGACGCAACCCCTGCCTGCGAGCACCGCCGACCAGCAGCCGCCCACCGCCTACGAACCACGGCCCCAGCCAGATGCCCAGGCAGCCACCTCCGACCTCATCACTGCGTCCAGCCAGGGGCCGCGAGACCGTCACGACACACACACACACCGCCCACAAGACCCGGCGGGAAGCCCAGACTCCAATCCAGCACAACACCGACGCAAGCCCACCCCACCACCAGCGGTGTCACTTCCAGACTTTCCCCCCCCGCCCCCCCCTGCCCCAGGACCCGACCACCGACAGACAACACGGATACTTCCACCACCCCCCAGTCCCCCCACCCCCCGCCGACACACACCACCGCCAGCCCGCGCTCTCGAGGCCAACAAGGCAGGGCAGACCCCGCACCGGACAACGACGAAAGCCCCTCGCCGCCCATGCCAGCCACCTCGCCACACGCCGCGCCGCCAGCCACCGCTCCGACCGAGCCCTATGCACCCCACAACCCCGCAGCAATACCGCAGCACCTCCGGGGTCTGGGAGACCAGGAAGTGCGGCGCCTCGACACATCGGGCACCACCCAACGCATCTGGGCGGCCACCCTCGTCCAGGCGGCCACCCTGGGGCAGGGCATCCGAGACTTTGTCTTGGAGGCCTTCCTCCACGTCGCCCGACACCAGCGCACCCCCCTTGCCACCCCGGACGGCGAGATCCCACCCTTCCCAGGGGACCGCGTCTCGGTGCCCCCCATTGACTGGGGGAGACAGCTTGTCGGACACCCCGAGCCAGGGGAAGTGGACACCAGGGGCGGCACCAGCTACCACGAGCCCAACATCGCCCACCCCCGACCCAGCACCACCACAGCTGACACCTCGGCGTGGGAAAAGAGGACGTGGCTCGACTGTGTGACCCCCCTGAGCAACTTCAGGGATCACGTCCCGGGCGACGTGCCCACCCCAGACAACCAGCAGCCTGCCCCGTCCACGTACATGACCCTCATGTACAAGAGACACTACACCCTCTCCAACACCCACTACCCCGCAGAAACCGACACCTGGCTGTTCCACGGCCCCGACTCCCTTCTCCCTGCCTACTACACCTGACAACCCCCACATCTGGGGCACGTGGGGGCGCAATCAGGGCCATGGCAGAGCGATGTGCTGCCTTGCCAAATGGACCCATCGGACGTGGCACATCGCCGCAGAGCAGTGGGTGTGGAAGGTCACTCTTCGCCCCCAGCAGGAGGAGGCCCCCCTGAACCGCACAGGACCCACCTCCCACGCCCCAGCACCATACAGCTCTGCCCGTACATGGTGGCAGCCCGCCTCATCACCTGGCTGTGGCCGGGCCCAGACACCCCCACCCAAACCTACCCCCATTCCACAGAAGAGGACATGCCCGGCAATGCTTCTTCTGGACCCTCGAATCCCTCGAGCAGGCACACCCACACCTCCTGGAGCTGAAGTGGACCCCCCCACGGATAACCCACCTGCCGGCGCAGCCAAGACAACTCCACGACACCACCAAGCACCACACATGACACCACCCACAACACCAGCCCCGGCACGCACAGGGAACACCATTGAAGGCGCGCACACACACCCGATGCCCAAACCCGCACCTTCGTCCTCATTGCCCACACGACCCAGCATCCCGCGCCCGCTCCCACCGTCAGGGAAGCCCGGGTGTCCGCCACGTCGGTCACCTCCACCTCAGACTCCGGCTGAGACCTCCCGCCGTCCCCCACGTCCGTCTCCTCTGCCTCCGACTCCACGACCTCCACCACCACAACCACCTCATCCACCACCACCTCCACATCATCACCCAGCACACCAACCCCCAAGCCGGGGGCAAAATCCCCCAAACAGGCCTTTAAACCCCTCCCCATCGCCGGCGCCCCCACCACTGCCAAGGCCCCCGCAGCCGCACAACCCGCTACCAGCCAAGCGGGGCAGCAGCACACCCCAGTGAAGCCCGCGCCCGCACCTAGGCTTTTAGGGTGGGTAAATTTCCCGAAATGAGCCTCAATCCACTTAATGTGGCGAGCGTCAGCCTACATTGCTGAAACGCTGATTGTTTTCCAAAGACAATGGCTCGTACAGCATGTGCCGAAATCCTTTTTTACAAGTACAAACAATATGTTCTGCCTTTTTGGGATAATGAAATTGGTAAGTAGTGTGGCAGGAATTTTGCGTCCCATGCTACTTGCCAACTTATATTGCACCTATAGCAAATAGATGAAGTCATTCTGTCACTCAATGATGGCCCACACAGTTACCATGCGGTACAGGCTTCCAGGGTGTGCTTTCATCCTTTATGGATCATGTTTCCTCCTGGACCAATTTATGAATATAACAGTTGGCAAGTCATATGGCACGCAAAAGGTGTCCCATTCTACCAGCCAATTGAACCTTGCAAGTTGCATGCGGGCAAAATCGACATCCGGGAAGCACCCCTTGGTCGTTGCATGGTAGCCATGTCTGTTGACAGATAGCTTGGGAAGTAAATGCTTGCCACCGTACGTTCCATCCTCATTTCCGGGAGAAGATTCCACGTATTGATGCACAAATACAAGGTTACAAGCAGTAAACTGGCTGTAGTGTCAAGGTGTATTGTAATGCAAGCAAGCAGTGTGGATTGGACTCATGTTTTGGATCTAAAGCTGAAAAAGGAAATGAAGGAGGCATTTAGGGAAGTGTTCGTACCATAAAAGCCTAGGTGCACAGTCCGACAAAAACCCCATCCCGCAGCCACGCCGCGACCGAAAACCCGCCCTCGACCCAAGACCACCGCCAAGGAGCCACCCAGAACCGTCGCCGCACCGCGACCCGAGCCTGCTGCCAAACCCATGCCCAAGCCCAAGCCCGGCGAGGCGACAAAAGCGCAAGTCCAGCCTTACGCGGACGTCCTCGACGACCTCCAGCCCCTGCGCTCCCAGACCCGGCGGCAGCAGCGCCCAGCACGGTGCTCCTCCGCTGTCACCGACGCCGCCGCCACCACCTTCATGGCGGAACGCACCGCAGCCGAGGCACAACGCGCCTCATTCCACCACCAGAATAAAACCCGCATTCAAGGCCGACAGGCCACCCCGAGCCGGACCGGAGCAAAGCAAGGGCCAACCAGCAGCGTCCTGACTGTATGCCTACATGCAGCAGATGCCCCGCTACCGCCGCCGTCGCGGATCGCAAACCAAACCCGAAGCGGAGTCCGTGTCCGCGTACCCACGGTTCAGCGTACGCTCCCGCCCCCGCTTCCCACGCACTCCCAGGGCACAGGACTAGGAGGACTCTCCCAGCCCTGCCACCGCCACCAGTCCCCATGACCCCACAGAGCGCACCCACGCCCGCGCTCACGGCCACGGCCAAGGCCACAGCCCTGCTCATGGACCGTGGTGGCAGCGCTGGACCTACACGCATCTCTGGGAGCTGCGAAAGTGGGCCTGGGCAGAGCCCTCCCTCGAGGGCCTGGTCCGCCGGCAACGCAGTGAGTCAGCGGAGAACTGCGGACTCCGGCCAGCGGGGGGCTGGATGCCGCAGGTCGCATGGGAAGACGTGCTGAACGATGCGCTCCATCCCCACAGAGTCCACCTCCGCGAGCTCCCCGCACCCCAGGACCACCCGTATGTCCTCAGGCGCCTGCGGAAGACCCTTAATGAGACGCGGAGGGAAGGAAGTCGCCTGTGGGACATTACCCCCAGCCCACCCCCTCAGAAAGACTCTCGCTTGCCACCCCGCAAGCGCTGACGCACCGCCAACGGCAGCACGGACACCGCCACGACCCGCAACATCCCAAGAAGCCCTCGCGCCACACAACATGTTGCACCTGACCCCCCGGCCGGCGGCGCGCCCATGTAACCCCATGGGGGGTTACTCCCTTGGCTGCGCCGGGGCCGCACGCTGGCGACGCTCGCTGCCGCCACAGCCCAGCAGCCCAGACCCCGGGCCGCGAACCAATCCGCCCCGCCTGCCGCAGGGCACTGCGGACCACCGCGACCCGCACCCGCCCCAACCAAGTGTGACCACGCCCGAGGCACCCGACCGGCCAACGACAGCAACCCTGCGCGCCGGGAGAGCCGGCCAGGAGCCGACCCAGCCCGACGACCCGCCTAACATCACCCCCTGCAGTGACCCGTCGCTACCCGCCGTCGAACATCACGCCGAACCCCGCCCAGAAAAAGCCACGCGAACCTGGAGCCAATGGACACCAACACGCCCGCCAACGGGCACCTGCTGCGCCCCACAACACCAAACCCAAGCCTGCAGCCGTCAAAACCGCCTAACCCATCAAAGCTGCCTAGCCCCAGCCAAAGCCCAATCATGAGTTGAGGAACACGAACCACGGGCCAAACTTTCTAACCTTCTGAGCCTGGCCCAGCCCACAGGGGCAGCACAGTAGTCACAGCCAGCACCCACAGCCCACAGAACCGCCTAACCAGCCAGCTACCCCATACTAGCCAAGAGGCAAAGAGACACCTAACCGGACCCACCCAAACCCCCACCCATGCACTTCAAGACGCGCGTGCCGCACCCCTGGGGCGCAACAGCAGACAAAGCACCAGCGACGTACACGAAGACGAGGAACACAGCACTGCTGCACCGCTGCACCAGTTGCCCATGCCTGTGCCTGCAGTGTACACGCGCCCCTTTTCCATTTACATTTTTCGAAAAAAAACAAAACAAAAAGGGGATAAGCCAACGCGCGAAAGCATAAAAAAAAAAGCAAACACAAAAGGACGAGGGCAACAAACAAAAGGAGGAGGAACGAAACAAACAAATACGGGCAAAACCACAAAACAGAGGGTGGGGGTCCTCCCACAAAGCCACCAACAACACGCACAAGCAGCACACAGCGCGCGCACCGGTGAACAAGGGCCGAGTGGCCACCGACACCGCACACCAAACACAAGAGGGCGCCAACCGGTGAACAGGCGCCAAGAGGCCCAGGACACCGCACACGCACACACACCAAGGGCGGCAGAGAGACAGGGCGCAACGAACCACACCCCCAGGGTCGGACGCACTGGGGCGACCCAGCCAACCCGCCGGGCCAGTGGCAGGAGCGGTACACCAAGGCCGCTGGTCCGAGCCAAGCCAGAAAGTTTTAAAAGAGTTCTTTCAACTCTTTGTTGTGCCTCTCCTGCTGCTTGCTGCTGGTGTAGGGTTCCTGCTGCTTGTTCTTGATGAAGAAAATGTTTTGTTATTGAAATACAGGTAGGTAGGTAGGTATCTTCGGGAGCTCGGGATGCCTCCTTTGACAATGCACGAAGAAGGTCTTACCAAGGGGACGTCCTGTCCCTTCCACTGCCCTATGTCAGGCGCCTCTCAAGCCGCTCTCGCATGTTCTTGGGGGCCAACCGGTTCATGTGTCCCGGGTGGGAGGCTGTCCCCACATGCTTCCATGGGTAGGGCCACATGCCCCCTCCTTTGGGCGGCAGCTCTGGGGGCTGCCCAGCCGTATGGAGTATCTCTCACCACAAGGGGTATTGCTCTCACCAGTCTACAGTACAACCGCCTCACCCTTTTGGCTTGAGTTGCGGGGACTCTGCGCTTGGCAGGCAACCCCCTCCTGGACTGTGTACCCGCCCGACTGTCAACGGTTGCTTCCATGGCTCCGGGTGACGTTTGCCATTGTTCCCGATGCAGCCTGGCCGGGCTCGGGCCAGCGGCTTTGGGGTAACGCCCCTGCTGCTGGCCCGGTGGGTCGGCTGGGTCGCCCCAGTGCGCCGGACCCATGGGGTGTTGGTTCTTTCCTGTCCCTCGGCCGCCGTACGTGTGCACGTGTGTGCGGTATCCTGGGCCACTTGGCTCCTGTTCACCGGTGTGTCCGCTTGGTGCGTTGCTTTGCTTGTGCGGTGTCCTGGGCCATTTGGCTCCTGTTCACCGGTGTGCCGGCTCGGTGTGTTGTTTTGCTTGTGCGGTGTCCTGGGCCACTTGGCTCCTGTTCACCGTTGTGCCCGCTCGGTGCGGTGCTTTGCCTGTGCGGTGTCCTGGGCCACTTGGCTCCTGTCCGGCGGTGTGCCCGCTCGGTGTGTTGCTTGTGTGTGCGGTGTCCTGGGCCACTTAGCTCCTGTTCACTGGTGTGCCCGCTTGGTGCGTCGTATTGCTTGTGCCGTGTCCTGCGCCACTTGGCTCCTGTTCACCGGTGTGCCCGCTTGGTGCGTTGTGTTCTGTGTGCGTTGTCCTGGGCCACTTGGCTCCTGTTCACCGGTGTGCCCGCTCGGCGTGTTGTGTTGCGTGTGCGGTGTCCTCGGCCACTTGGCTCCTGTTCACCGTAGTGCCCGCTTGGTGCGTCGTTTTCCTTGTGCGGTGTCCTGGGCCACTTGGCTCCTGTTCACCGGTGTGCCCGCTTGGTGCGTTGTGTTGCGTGTGCCGTGTCCTGGGCCACTTGGCTCCTGTTCACCGGTGTGCCCGCTCGGTGTGCTTTGTTGCGTGTGCGGTGTCGTCGGCCACTTGGCTCCTGTTCACCGGTGTGCCCGCTCGGTGCGTTGCTTTGCGTGTGCGGTGTCCCGGGCCACTTGGCTCTTGTTCACCGGTGTGCCCGCTCGGTGTGTTGCTTGTGTGTGCGGTGTCCTGGGCCACTTGGCTCCTGTTCACCCGTGTGCCCGCTTGGTGCGTTGTTTTGCTTATGCGGTGTACTGGGCCACTTGGCTCCTGTTCACCAGTGTCCCCGCTTGGTGTGTTGTTTTGCTTGTGCGGTGTCCTGGGCCACTTGGCTCCTGTTCACCAGTGTGCTTGCTTGGTGCGTTGTTTTGCTTTTGCGGTTTCCTGGGCCACTTGGCTCCTGTTCACCGGTGTGTTCGCTTGGTGTGTTGTTTTGCTTGTGCGGTGTCCTGGGCCACCTGGCTCCTGTTCACCGGTGTGCCACTTGGTGCGTCGTTTTGCTTGTGCGGTGTCCTGGGCCACTTGGCTCCTGTTCACCGGTCTGCCTGCTTGGTGTGTTGTTTTGCTTGTGCGGGGTTCTTGGATACTTGGCTCCCGTTTACCGTTGTGCCCGAATGGTGTGTCGCTTTGCTTGTGCGGTGTCCTTGGTCACTTGGCTCCTGTTCACCAGTGTGCCCGCTCGGCGTGTTGTTTTGCTTGAGCGGTGTCCTGGGCCACTTGGCTCCTGTTCACCGGTGTGCCCGCTCGGTGTGCTGTTTTGCGTGTGTGGTGTCCTGGGCCACTTGGCTCCTGTTCACTGGTTTGCCCGCTCGGTGCGTTGCTTTGCGTGTGCGGTGTCCTGGGCCACTTGGCTCCTGTTCACCGGTGTGCCCGCTCGGTGTGTTGCTTGTGTGTGCGGTGTCCTGGGCCACTCGGCTCCTGTTCACCGGTGTGCCCGCTTGGTGCGTTCATTTGCTTGTGCGTGTCCTGGGCCCCTTGGCTCCTGTTCACCGGTCTGCCCGTTTGGTGTGCTGTTTTGCGTGTGTGGTTTCCTGCGCCACTTGACTTCTGTTCACTGCTGTGCCCGCTCGGTGCGTTGCTTTGCATGTGCGGTGTCCTGGGCCACTTGGCTCCTGTTCACCGGTCTGCCCGCTCGGTGTGTTGCTTGTGTGTGTGGTGTCCTGGGCCACTCGGCTCCAGTTCACCGGTGTGCCCGCTTGGTGCGTTGATTTGCTTGTGCGGTGTCCTGGGCCACTTGGCTCCTGTTTACCGGTGTGCCCGCTCTGTGTCTTGCTTGTTTGTGCGGTGTCCCGGGCCACTTGGCCCCTGTTCACCGGTCTACCCACTTGATGCGTCCTTTTGCTTGTGCGGTGTCCTGGGCCACTTGGCTCCTGTTCACCAGTGTGCCCGTTCGGCGTGTTGTGTTGTGTGTGCGGTGTCCTGGGCCACATGGCAGCGGTTCACCCGTGTGCTACTACTCAGCCCTTCGCCCGGATAGCCTCCAAGCACACCTGCGCAAACCCCAACTCCAAGTCGCCGTCGAGCAAGTGCCCCTCCTCACCCGGTACCACCATTGGTACGCACGCCGCTCCATCCACGTCCCCGCGGCGTACGGCAAATGCATCTGTGGCCACACAAAGGATGAACCCTGGGACGACTTCAAGACATGCCACCTGTACCGGGGGCTTGACACCTCATGGACTGGAACCCAACCCACACCATCGCACAGCACGCCGGATGGCCGACACGGTCCCCTTCGACCCCGAAATCTCGCCGCCATCCTCGGGCAGACGGAAGTACTCGAGGCGGTCTGCAGGGGGCTTGTCCCCACTGCCGTCAACACCCTGCTACGCATCCAGGCGGACGACCCCGAGGCCACAGCAGCGCACATCCAGCGGACGGCCGTCACTAAAACAGCCGCGCAACGCAGTTACGGCACCCACAAGTACCTGCAGCATGCAGCCACCCTACCCCCGGCAGACCAGGGCCACCTCCTCAACCTCCTGTTCTGCCAACCGTGAGACCCCGCCCAGCAACCTACCACCTGACGCAGGACCCCCCTCCCCTAGCCCGCGCACCATCCACCGCGCATAACACCTCCACGGCATGCACCACCACGAGAGGCACTGCATTCAGACTCGCCAGCATACGCACAGCGCGAGCCCCCATTGCCCCAAGCTACCATCCGGTACCGCCAACCGCCGGCCACCGCGTGCCCCATCTGTGTACGCCAACGGCTACCACCGACGGCCCTGCCCTGCAACACAAACCACTGGGTCTGCCTGGGGGCTGCACACCACCTCACCCACTGCCCCTACTGCGGGGACCTCAACCCCCACCACCGCGCGCAGCCGGCAACCCCAGCCGCTCCCCAGCCTGCCAGCCACCCCAGCTTCCTCAGGCCACTCACCAACACCCTCCAGGACTACCTGGGAGGACATTACGCAGCGGACCCGGCAGACGATGTGTGGACCATTGCCATGACCAGGGGCGACGCGCCCCTGGCCCTCCGAAGCACAACCCTACGCCACAGCGGAGGCAGCTTGAACCTGGCGGCCTGCCACATCGTCCTCGCCAAATACCTCCACCACCGTTACCTCTGTCTCCTCAATCCACAGCTCCCAGCCCCCCCGGGCAGCAGCTCCGGCACCGGGAGCGTTGGCGGAGACGGCACCGGAGGAGGTGGCAGACTAGCTCTGGCGCACCTGCCGCCGTTTCAACACCGCTTTCGGCCGGCAGAAAGGACCACCCTGCCCACTCCCGAAACTCTTCTACGCGGAACAGCCCCCCCCCGCCTCCCACCCAGCTGAGGCCCCCGGAGCGGCGTCCTTTCTGGACAGCCACCTGGCCGCCCCCAGTAGAGCGACCACCGCACAGATGGACCCCGCACACCAGCGCGCCTACGTCAGGGGCCTCGAGGCATGCCTCAGAGAGGCACATGGCTGGCATACCCGCGCCCCGTCACCCCCACGGGGGCAGGGGTGATCACCTGCCTCCAACACGCACCAAGCCAAGAAGGCCAAGACGGGCCAAGGGGCCCGCCAGCGCGCCCGCCAACAGGGCGCGGCGACCCGGCCGGGACCCAGGCCCAGCCGCGTCGCACCACCTGGCTCCCAAGGCCCCGGGGCACACCTACAGCAACACCCTCACCAACGCCTACCACGACCGGTGTACTGCGGCACCCTAGCCTGGCAGCCCGGCCAGGGACCGCTACCAGCTCAACTCCACGCCACACAAGGACCCCCACTCATGCAGGGCCAGGGAGCGTAGTCCACCAGCACCATCAGCACGCCCCTTCCGCCCCCGACTCCTACCCCCTGATGCCACAATACTACAGTAGCCCCCACCAGCTCTGTCACCACCACGCGCCAGCGCAGCCGGCCTGCACCGGCAACCCACCCCACGCGCCATACTGGACCGCACCACACCATCACGCGTACCGTGTACACATCTACCATCACCACCAGCCCTTGCCACCGTTCACAACAGTGCCGTGGTACCACACACAGCCAGCACACCCTCACCAGCACCACCACATAGTCCAGCACCACCTGCCGCCCCTGCTGGACGGGCCCACGGCATTCAAGCAACCATGCACCCCCAAAGACTCGCGGGACGTCGTGCACGCGCACCAACAGCACCAGGGGCTACACGGAGCACCCCACCACCACCGGCAGCCCCCTCAAACGCAACCCCTGCCTGCGAGCACCGCCGACCAGCAGCCGCCCACCGCCTACGAGTCACGGCCCCGGCCGGATGCCCAGGCAGCCACCTCCGACCTCATCACTGCGTCCAGCCAGGGGCCACGAGACCCTCACGACACGCACACACACCGCCCACAAGACCCGGCGGGACGTCAAGACTCCGATCCAGCACAACACCAACCCAAGCCCACCCCACCACCAGCGGTGCCACTCCCAGACTTTCCCCCCCCCGCACCCCCCTGCCCCAGGACCCGACCACCGACAGACAACACGGATACTTCCACCACCCCCCACCACCCCCACCCCCCGCCGACACACACCACCGCCAGCCCGCCCTCCCGAGGCCAACAAGGGAAACCCCATCGCCAGACCCCGCATCGGACAACGATGACAGCCCCCCCCCGCCCATGCCAGCCACCTCGCCACACGCCGCGCCGCCAGCCACCGCTCCGACCAAGCCCTACGCACCCCACAACCCTGCAGCAATACGGCAGCACCTCCGGGGTCTGGGAGACCAAGAAGTGCGGCGCCTCGACACATGGGGCACCACCCAACGCATCTGGGCGGCCACCCTCGTCCAGGCGGCCACCCTCGGGGAGGGCATCCGAGACTTTGTCTTGGACGCCTTCCTCAACGTCGCCCGACACCAGCGCACCCCCCTTGCCATACCGGACGGCGAGATCCCACCCTTCCCAGGGGACCGCGTCTGGGTGCCCCCCATTTGCTGGGGGAGACAGCTTGTCGGACACCCCGAGCCAGGGGGAGTGGACACCAGGGGCGGCACCAGCTACCACGAGCCCAACATCGCCGACCCCCGACCCAGCACCACCACAGCTGACACCTCGGCGTGGGAAAGGAGGACGTGGGTCGACCGTGTGACCCCCCTGAGGAACTTCAGGGATTACGTCCCGGGCGACGTGCCCACCCCAGACAACCAGCAGCCTGCCCCCTCCACGTACATGACCCTCATGTACAAGAGACACTACACCCTCTCCACCACCCACTACCCCGCAGAAACCGACACCTGGCTGTTCCACGGCCCCGACTCCCTTCTCCCTGCCTACTACACCCCCCCTTCACCGCACAACCCGGGCCAAGTCACGTACACCAGGGGGGACGAGCCTGACAACCCCCACATCTGGGGCACGTGGGGGCGCAGGCCCCTGGACACACTGCTCTGCATCCGCAGCCGCAATCAGGGCCATGGCAGAGCGATGTGCTGCCTTGCCAAATGGACCCATCGGACCTGGCACATCGCCGCAGAGCAGTGGGTGTGGAAGGTCACTCTTCGCCCCCAGCAGCAGGAGGCCCCCCTGAACCGCACAGGACCCACCTCCCACGCCCCAGCACCATACAGCTCTGCCCGTACTCGGTGGCAGCGCGCCTCATGACCCGGCTGTGGCCGGGCCCAGACACCCCCACCCAAAACTACCCCCACTCCACAGAAGAGGACATGCCTGGCATCCAGCAATGCTTCTTCGGGACCCTCGAATCCCTCGAGCAGGCACACCCACACCTCCTGGAGCTGAAGTGGACCCCGGATAACCCACCTGCCGGCGCAGCCAAGACAGCTCCACGACACCACCAAGCACCACACATGACACCACCCACAACACCAGCCCCGGCACGCACAGGGAACACCATTGAAGGCGCGCACACACACCCGATGCCCAAACCCGCACCTTCGTCCTCATTGCCCACAGGACCGAGCATCCCACGCCCGCCCCCACCGTCAGGGAAGCCCGGGTGTCCGCCACGTCGGTCACCTCCACCTCAGACTCCGGCTGAGACCTCCCGCCGTCCCCCACGTCCGTCTCCTCTGCCTCCGACTCCACGACCTCCACCACCACAACCAGCTCATCCACCACCACCTCCACATCATCACCCAGCACACCAGCCCTCAAGCTCGGGGCAAAATCCCCCAAACAGGCCTCTAAACCCCTCCCCATCGCCGGCGCCCCCGCCACTGCCAAGGCCCCCGCAGCCGCACAACCCGCTACCAGCCAAGCGGGGCAGCAGCACACCCCAGTGAAGCCCACGCCCGCACCTATGCTTTTAGGGTGGGTAAATTTCCGAAAAATGACCCTCAATCCACTTAATGTGGCGAGCGTCAGCCTACATTGCTGAAACGCTGATTGTTTTCCAAAGACAATGGCTCGTACAGCATGTGCAGAAATCCTTTTTTACAAGTACAAACAATATGTTCTGCCTTTTTTGGATAATGAAATTGGTAAGTAGTGTGGCAGGAATTTTGCGTCCCATGCTACTTGCCAACTTATATTGCACCTATAGCACATAGATGAAGTCATTCTGTCACTCAATGATGGCCCACACAGTTACCATGCGGTACAGGCTTCCAGGGTGTGCTTTCATCCTTTATGGATCATGTTTCCTCCTGGACCTTTTCATGAATATAACAGTTGGCAAGTCATATGATATGCAAAAGGTGTCCCATTCTACCAGACAATTGAACGTTGTAAGTTGCATGCGGCCAAAATCGACATCCGGGAAGCACCCCTTGGTCGTTGCATGGTAGCCATGTCTGTTGACAGATACCTACGGAAGTAAATGCTTGCCACCGTATGTTCCATCCTCATTTCCGCAAGAAGATTCCACGTATTGATGCACAAATACAAGGTTACAAGCAGTATACTCTAGCAGATACTGGCTGTAGTGTCAAGGTGTATTGTAATGCAAGCAAGCAGTGTGGATTGGACTCATGTTTTGGATCTAAAAGCTGAAAAAGGAAATAAAGGAGGCATTTAGGGAAGTGTTCGTACCATAAAAGCCTAGGTGCACAGTCCGACCAAAACCCGGTCCCGCGGCCACGCCGCGACCCAAAACCCGCCCTCGACCCAAGACCACCGCCAAGCAGCCACCCAGAACCGTCGCCGCACCGCGACCTGAGCCCGCTGCCAAACCCATGCCCAAGCCCAAGCCCGGCGAGGGGACAAAAGCGCATGCCCAGCCTTACGCGGACGTCCTCGACGACCTCCAGCCCCTGCGCTCCCAGACCCGGCGGCAGCAGCGCCCAGCACGGTGCTCCTCCGCCGTCACCGACGCCACCGCCACCACCTTCGTGGCGGAACGCACCGCAGCCTAGGCGCAACGCGCCTCATTCCACCACCAGAAAAAACCCGCATTCCAGGCCCACAGGCCACCCCGAGCCGGACCAGAGCAAAGCCAGGGCCAACCAGCAGCGTCCCGAATGTATGCCTACATGCAGCAGATGCCCCGCTACCGCCGCCGTTGCGGATCGCAAACCAAACTCGAAGCAGAGTCCGTGTCCGCGTACCCACGGTTCAGCGTTTGCTCGCGCCCCCGCTCCCCACGCACTCCCAGGGCACAGGACTAGGAGGACTCCCCCAACCCTGCCACCGCCACCAGTCCCCATGACGCCACAAGGCGCACCCACGCCCGCGCTCACGGCAACGGCCAAGGCCACAGCCCCGCTCATGGACCATGGTGGCAGCGCTGGACCCACACACATCTCTGGGAGCTGCCAAAGTGGGCCCGGGCAGAGCCCTCCCTCAAGGGCCTGGTCCGCCGGCCCCGCAGTGAGTCAGCAGAGAACTGCGGACTCCGGCCAGCGGGGGGGTGGATGCCGCAGGTCGCATGGGAAGACGTGCTGGCCGATGCGCTCCATCCCCAGGGAGTCCACCCCCCCGAGCTCCCCGCACCCCAGGACCACCCGTATGTCCCCAGGCGCCTGCGGAAGACCCTTAATGAGACGCGGAGGGAAGGAAGTCGCCTGTGGGACATTACCACCAGCCCACCCCCTCAGAAAGACACTCGCTTGCCACCCCGCAAGCGCTGACGCACAGCCAACGGCAGCACGGACACCGCCACGACCCGCAGCATCCCAAGAAGCCCTCGCGCCACACAACATGTTGCACCTGACCCCCCGGCCGGCGGCGCGCCCATGTAACCCCATGGGGGGTTACTCCCTTCCCTGCGCCTGGGCCGCACGCTGGCGACGCTCGCTGCCGCCACAGCCCAGCAGCCCAAACCCCGGGCCGCGAACCAATCGGCCCCGCCTGCCGCAGGGCACTGCGGGCCACCGCGACCCGCACCCGCCCTGACCAAGTGCGACCACGCCCGAGGCACCCGACCGGCCAACGACAGCAACCCTGCCCGCCGGGAGAGCCGGCCAGGAGCCGACCCAGCCCGACGACCCGCCTAACATCACCCCCTGCAGTGACCCGTCGCGACCCGCCGTCGAACATCACGCCGAACTCCGCCCAGAAAAAGCCACGCGAACCTGGAGTCAATGGACACCAACACGCCCGCCAACGGGCACCCGCTGCGCCCCACAACACCAAACCCAAGCCTGCAGCCGTCAAAACCGCCTAACCCATCATAGCTGCCTAGCCCAAGCCGAAGCCCAATCATGAGTTGAGGAACACGAACCACGGGCCAAACTTTCTAACCTTCTGAGCCTGGCCCAGCCCACAGCGGCAGCACAGTAGTCACAGCCAGCACCCACAGCCCACAGGACCGCCTGACCAGCCAGCTACCCCATACTAGCCAAGAGGCAAAGAGACACCTAACCGGACCCACCCGAACCCCCACCCATGCACTTCAAGACGCGCGTGCCGCACCCCTGGGGCGCAACAGCAGACAAAGCACCAGCGACGTACACGAAGACGAGGAACACAGCACTGCTGCACCGCTGCACCAGTTGCCCATGCCTGTGCCTGCAGTGTACACGCGCCCCTTTTCCATTTACATTTTTCAAAAAAAAACAAAACAAAGAGGGGATAAGCCAACGCGCGAAAGCATCAAAAAAAAAAGCAAACACAAAAGGACGAGGGCAACAAACAAAAGGAGGAGGAACGAAACAAACAAATACGGGCAAAACCACAAAACGGAGGGTGGGGGTCCTCCCACAAAGCCACCAACAACACGCACAAGCAGCACACAGCGCGCGCACAGGTGAACAAGGGCCAAGTGGCCACAGACACCGCACACCAAACACAAAAGGGGCGCTCAGCGGTGAACAGGCGCCAAGAGGCCCGGGACACCGCACACGCACACACACCAAGGGCGGCAGAGAGACAGGGCGCAACGAACCACACCCCCAGGGTCGGACGCACTGGGTCGACCCAGCCGACCCGTCGGGCCAGTGGCAGGAGCGGTACACCAAGGCCGCTGGTCCGAGCCCAGCCAGAAAGTTCTAAAAGAGTTCTTTCAACTCTTTGTTGTGCCTCTCCTGCTGCTTGCTGCTGGTGTAGGGTTCCTGCTGCTTGTTTCTGATGAAGAAAATGTTTTGTTATTGAAATACAGGTAGGTAGGTAGGTATCTTTGGGAGCTCGGGATGCCTCCTTTGACAATGCACGAAGAAGGTCTTACCAAGGGGACGTCCTGTCCCTTCCACTGCCCTATGTCAGGCGCCTCTTAAGCCGCTCTCGCATGTTCTTGGCGGCCAACCGGTTCATGTGTTCCGGTTGGGAGGCTGTCCCCACATGCGTCCATGGGTAGGGCCACATGCCCCCTCCTTTGGGGGCTGCCCAGCCGAATGGAGTATCTCTCACCACAAGGGGTATTGCTCCCGCTAGTCTACAGTACGACCGCCTCACCCTTGTGGCTTAAGTTGCGGAGCCTCTCTGATTGGCAGGCAACCCCCTCCATGGACTGTGTACCTGCCCCCCTGTCAACGGTTGCTTCCATGCCTCCGGGTGACGTTTGCCATGGTCCCCGATGCAGCCTGGCCGGGCTCGGGCCAGCGACCTTGGGGTAACGCCCCTGCTGCTGGCCCGGTGGGCCAGCTGGGTCGCCCCAGTGCGCCGGACCCATGGGGTGTTGGTTCTTTCCTGTCCCTCGGCCGCCGTACGTGTGCACGTGTGTGCGGTATCCTGGGCCACTTGGCAACTGATCACCGGTGTGCCCGCTTGGTGCGTTGCTTTGCTTGTGCGGTGTCCTGGGCCATTTGGCTCCTGTTCACCGGTGTGCCCGCTCGGCGTGTTCTTTTGCTTGTGCGGTGTTCTGGGCCCCTTGGGTCCTGTTCACCGTTGTGCCCGCTCGGTGCGCTGCTTTGCGTGTGCGGTGTCCTGGGCCACTTGGCTCCTGTTTGGCGGTGAGCCCGCTTGGTGTGTTGCTTGTGTGTGCGGTGTCCTGGGCCACTTGGCTCCTGTTCACCGGTGTGCCCGCTTGGTGCGTCGTTTTGCTTTTGCGGTGTCCTGGGCCACTTGGTTCCTGATCACCGGTGTGCCCGCTTGGTGCGTGGTGTTGTGTGTGCGTTGTCCTGGGCCACTTGGCTCCTGTTCACCGGTGTGCCCGCTCGGCGTGTTGTGTTGCGTGTGCGGTGTCCTGGGCCACTTGGCTCCTGTTCACCGGTCTGCCTGCTTGGTGCGTCGTTTTCTTTGTGCGGTGTCCTGGGCCACTTGGCTCCTGTTCAGCGGTGTGCCTGCTTGGTGCGTTGTGTTGCGTGTGCGCTGTCCTGGGCGAGTTGGCTCGTGTTCACCGGTGTGCCCGCTCGGCGTGTTGTGTTGCGTGTGCGGTGTCCTGGCCCACTTGGCTCCTGTTCACCGGTGTGCCCGCTCGGTGCGTTGCTTTGCGTGTGCGGTGTCCTGGGCCACTTGGCTCTTGTTCACCGGTGTGCCCGCTCGGTGTGTTGCTTGTGTGTGCGGTGTCCTGGGCCACTTGGCTCCTGTTCACCGGTGTGCCCGCTTGGTGGGTTGTTTTGCTTGTGCGGTGTCCTGGGCCACTTGGCTCCTGTTCACCGGTGTGCTTGCTTGGTGTGTTGTTTTGCTTGTGCGGTGTCCTGGGCCACTTGGCTCCTGTTCACCGGTGTGCCCGCTTGGTGCGTTGTTTTGCTTGTGCGGTGTCCTGGGCCACTTGGCTCCTGTTCACCGGTGTGCCCGCTTGGTGTGTTGTTTTGCTTGTGCGCTGTCCTGGACCACCTGGCTCCTGTTCACTGGTGTGCCACTTGGTGCGTCGTTTTGCTTGTGCGAGGTCCTGCGCCACTTGGCTCCTGTTCACCAGTCTGCCTGCTTGGTGCGTTGTTTTGCTTGAGCGGTGTCCTGGGCCACTTGGCTCCTGTTCACCGGTGTGCCCGCTCGGCGTGTTCTTTTCCTTGTGCGGTGTCCTGGGCCACTTGGCTCCTGTTCACCGGTGTGCCCGCTCGGTGTGCTGTTTTGCGTGTGTGGTGTCCTGGGCCACTGGGCTCCTGTTCACCGGTGTGCCCTCTTGGTGTGTTGATTTGCTTGTGCGGTGTCCTGGGCGACTTGGCTCCTGTTCACCGCTGTGCCCGTTCGGCGTGTTGTGATGTGTGTGTGGTGTCCTGGGCCATATGGCAGCGGTTCACCCGTGTGCTGGCTCGGCGTGTTGTGTTGCGTGTGCGGTGTCCTGGGCCACTTGGCTCCTGTTCACCGGTGTGCCCGCTTGGCGCGTCGTTTTGCTTGTGCGGTGTCCTGGGCCACTTGGCTCCTGCTCACCAGTGTGCCCGCTCGGCGTGTTGTGTTGGGTGTGCGAGGTCCTGGGCCACTTTGCTCCTGTTCACCGGTGTGCCTGCTCGGCGTGTTGTTTTGCTTGAGCGGTGTCCTGCGCCACTGGGCTGCTGTTCACCGGTGTGCCTACTCGGCTTGTTGTGTTGCGTGTGTGGTGTCCTGGGCCACTTGGCTCCTGTTCACCGGTGTGCCCGCTCGGTGTGCTGTGTTGGGTGTGCGGTGTCCTTGGCCACTTGGCTCCTGTTCACTGGTGTGCCCGCCCGATGCGTTGGTTTGCGTGTGCGGTGTCCTGGGCCACTTGGCTCTTGTTCAACGGTGTGCCCACTCGGTGTGTTGCTTGCGTGTGCGGTGTCCTGGGCCACTTGGCTCCTGTTCACCGGTGTGCCCGCTTGGTGCGTTCTTTTGCTTGTGCGGTGTCCTGGGCCACTTGGCTCCCGTTCACCAGTGTGCCCGCTTGGTGTTTTGTTTTGCTTGTGTGGTGTCCCGGGCCACTTGGCTCCTGTTCACCGGTGTGCCGGCTTGGTGCATCGTTTTGCCTGTGCGGCGTCCTGGGCCACTTGGCTCCCGTTCACCGGTGTTCCCGCTCGGCGTGTTGTGTTGCGTGTGCGTTTTCCAGGGCCACTCGGCTCCTGTTCACCGGTCCGCCTGCTTGGTGCGTCGGTTTGCTTGTGCAGTGTCCTGGGCCAGTGGGCTCCTGTTCACCGGTGTGCCCGCTCGGCGTGTTGTGTTGTGTGTGCGGTGTCCTGGGCCACTTGACTCTCGTTGGGCGGTGTGCCCGCTCGGCGTGCTGTGTTGCGTGTGCGGTGTCCTGGGCCACTTGGCTCTTGTTCACCGGTGTGCCCGCTCGGTGTGCTGTGTTGCGTGTGCGGTGTCCTGCGCAACTTTGCTCCTGTTCACCGGTGTGCCCGCTCGATGTGTTGCTTTGCGTGTGCGGTGTCCTGGGACACTTGGCTCCTGTTTACCGGTGTGCCCACTCCGTGTGTTGCTTGCGTGTGCAGCGTCCTGGGCCACTTGGCTCCTGTTCACCGGTGTGCCCACCTGGTGCGTTGTTTTGCTTGTGCGGTGTCCTTGGCCACTTGGCTCCTGTTCACCGGTGTGCCCGCTTGGTGCGTCCTTTTGCTTGTGCGGTGTCCTGGGGCACTTGGCTTCTGCTCAGCAGTGTGCCCGCTCGGCGTGTTTTGTTGGGTGTGCGGTGTCCTGGGCCACTTGGCTCCTGTTCACCGGTGTGCCTGCTCGGCGTGTTGTGTTGTGTGTGCGGTGTCCTGGGCCACATGGCAGCGGTTCACCGGTGTGCCTGCTCAGCGTGTTGTTTTGCTTGTGCAGTGTCCTGGGCCACTTGGCTCCTGTTCACCGGTGTGCCAGCTTGGTGCGTTGTTTTGCTTGTGCGGTGTCCTGGGCCACTTGGCTCCTGTTCACCGGTGTGCCCGCTTGGTGCGTCGTTTTGCTTGTGCGGTGTCCTGGGCCACTTTGCTCCTGTTAACCAGTGTGCCCGCTCGGCGTGTTGTGCTGGGTGTGCGGTGTCCTGGGCCATTTGGCTCCTGTTCGCGTTTTTGGCCTCAGACAAGCGGTTGAAGACCATTTGCCTCCCAAAATCGGCCAAAAAAGGCAGTTTTTTGGTCAAAAATTGATTTTTTCTGCCTTCAGCCAAGCAGTTGAAGACCCCCCCCCCTATTTTGAGGGTGCTGGATGCGAAAGAGCAGGTTGTAGGCACACACAGATCAGAAAAACACAATTTACAGGATCCATATGTACCAAAGTTTCCCATTTTTCATGAAAAAAACGGCAAAAATGGCCGCTTTTTGGTCAAAAATTGAGTTTTTCGGCTTCAGACAGGCAATTGAAACCCCCCCGCCCTCTTTTAAGGGTGCTGGATGCAAAGAATCAGTTTCTAGAGAGAGACAGATCACGAAAACACAATTTACAGCATACATTTTTCATGAAAAAACGGCCAAGAATGGCCGTTTTTGGTCAAAAATTGAGTTTTTTGGCCTCAGACAAGCATTTGAAGACCCCCCCCCCCTATTTTGAGGGTGCTGGATGCGAAAAGGCAGGTTCTAGGCAGACACATATCACAAAAACACAATTTACAGCATGCGTATGCACCAACATTTGTCATTTTTCATGAAAAAAAACGGCCAAGAATGGCCGTTTTTTGGTCAAAGATTGAGTTTTTCGGCACCAGACAAGCATTCGAAGACCCCCCCCCCCATTTTCAGGGTACTGGATGCGGAAAAGCAGGTTGTGAGGGCACACAGACGACAAAAACACAATTTGCAGCATCTGTATGTACCAAAACTTCCCATTTTTCATGAAAAATCGGCCAAAAATGGCCGTTTTCTGGTCGAAAATTGAAGGTTTTTGGCCCCAGAAAAGCAGTTGAAGACCCCTCCCCCCCTATTTTGAGGGTGCTGGATGCCAAAAAGCAGGATGTAGGCAGTCACAGAGCAGGAAAACACAATTTACAGCATCCTTATGTACCAAAATTTGCCGTTTTTCATGAAAAATCGCCAAAAAAATGACCGTATTCCGGTCAAAAATTGAGTTCTTTTGGCCTCAGACAAGCAGTTGAAGACCCCCCTCTCCATTTGGAGGGTGCTGGATACGAAAAAGCAGGTTGTAGAGACATATATATCACGGAAACACAATTTACAGCATGCGTATGCACCAAAATGTGCCATTTTTCATGAAAAAAAACGGCCAAAAATGGTTTTGTTTGGCCAAAAATTGAGTTTTTTTAGCTTCAGATAAGCAGTTGAAGACCCCCTCCCCCTATTTTGAGGGTGCTGTATGCTAACAAGCAGGTTGTAGGGGCACACAGATCACAAAAACGCAATTTACAGCATGCGTATGCACCACAATTTGCCATTTTTCATGGAAAAAAACGGCAAAAAATGGCCGCTTTTTGGTGAAGAAAACCCTATTTTGAGGGTGCTGGATGCAAAAAAGCATGTTGTACGGGGACAGAGATCGCCAAAACACAATTTACAGCATGCTAGCTACTTGAACGGGTGTTTTTTTTATGTTGCAAGTTTTGGGATTTTTGGACGTCATAAAATCCTATGTGCACCGGTGTGCCTGCTCGGCGTGTTGTTTTGCTTGAGCGGTGTCCTGCGCCACTTGGCTCCTGTTCACCGGTGTGCCCGCTCTCCGTGTTGTGTTGCGTGTGTGGTGTCCTGGGCCACTTGGCTCCTGTGAACTGGTGTGCCCGCCCGATGCGTTGCTTTGCGTGTGCGGTGTCCAGGGCCACTTGGCTCTTGTTCAACGGTGTGCCCACTCGGTGTGTTGCTTGCGTGTGCGGTGTCCTGGGCCACTTGGCTCCTGTTCACCGGTGTGCCCGCTTGGTGCGTTGTTTTGCTTGTGCGGTGTCCTGGGCCACTTGGCTCCTGTTCACCGGTGCTCCCCCTTGGTGTTTCGTCTTGCTTGTGCGGTGTCCTGGGCCAATTGGTCCCTGTTCACCGGTGTGCCAGCTTACTGCATCGTTTTGCCTGTGCGGCGTCCTGGGCCACTTGGCTCCTGTTCACCGGTGTTCCCGCTCGGCGTGTTGTGTTGCGTGTTCGTTTTTCAGGGCCACTCGGCTCCCGTTCACCGGTGTGCCTGCTTGGTGCGTCGGTTTGCTTGTGCAGTGTCCTGGGCCACTGGGCTCCTGTTCACCGGTGTGCCCGCTCGGCGTGTTGTGTTGTGTATGCGGTGTCCTGGGCCACTTGGCTCTTGTTCACCGGTGTGCCCGCTCAGTGTGCTGTGTTGCGTGTGTGGTGTCCTGGGCCACTACGCTCCTGTTCACCGGTGTGCCCGCTCGATGCGTTGCTTTGCGTGTGCGGTGTCCTGGGCCACTTGGCCCCTGTTCACCAGTGTGCTCCCCTGGTGCGTTGTTTTGCTTGTGGAATGTCCTGGGCCACTTGGCTCCTGTTCACCGGTGTGCCCGCTTGATGTTTTGTTTTGCTTGTGCGTGTCCTGGGCCACTTGGCTTCTTTTCACCGGTGTGCCCGCTTGGTGCGTCGTTTTGCTTGTGCGCCGTCCTGGGCCACTTGGCTCCTGTTCACCGGTGTTCCCGCTCGGCGTGTTGTGTTGTGTGTGCGTTGTCCTGGGCCACTTGGCTCCTGTCCACCGGTGTGCCTGCTTGGTGCGTCGGTTTGCTTGTGCAGTGTCCTGGGCCACTGGGCTGCTGTTCACCGGTGTGCCCGCTCGGCGTGTTGTGTTGGGTGTGCGGTGTCCTGGGCCACTTGCCTCCTGTTGGGCGGTGTTCCCGCTCTGCGTGCTGTGTTGGGTGTGCGGTGTCCTGGGCCACTTGGCTCCTGTTCACTGGTGTGCCCGCCCGATGCGTTGGTTTGCGTGTGCGGTGTCCTGGGCCACTTGGCTCCTGTTCAACGGTGTGCCCGCTTGGTGTTTTGTTTTGCTTGTGTGGTGTCCCGGGCCACTTGGCTCCTGTTCACCGGTGTGCCGGCTTGGTGCATCGTTTTGCCTGTGCGGCGTCCTGGGCCACTTGGCTCCCGTTCACCGGTGTTCCCGCTCGGCGTGTTGTGTTGCGTGTGCGTTTTCCAGGGCCACTCGGCTCCTGTTCACCGGTGTGCCTGCTTGGTGCGTCGGTTTGCTTGTGCAGTGTCCTGGGCCACTGGGCTCCTGTTCACCGGTGTGCCCGCTCGGCGTGTTGTGTTGTGTGTGCGGTGTCCTGGGCCACTTGACTCCTCTTGGGCGGTGTGCCCGCTCGGCGTGCTGTGTTGCGTGTGCGGTGTCCTGGGCCACTTGGCTCTTGTTCACCGGTGTGCCCGCTCGGTGTGCTGTGTTGCGTGTGCGGTGTCCTGCGCCACTTTGCTCCTGTTCACCGGTGTGCCCGCTCGATGTGTTGCTTTGCGTGTGCGGTGTACTGGGACACTTGGCTCCTGTTTACCGGTGTGCCCACTCCGTGTGTTGCTTGCGTGTGCGGTGTCCTGGGCCACTTGGCTCCTGTTCACTGGTGTGCCCACCTGGTGCGTTGTTTTGCTTGTGCGGTGTCCTTGGCCACTTGGCTCCTGTTCACCGGTGTGCCCGCTTGGTGCGTCCTTTTGCTTGTGCGGTGTCCTGGGCCACTTGGCTCCTGCTCAGCAGTGTGCCCGCTCGGCGTGTTTTGTTGGATGTGCGGTGTCCTGGGCCACTTGGCTCCTGTTCACCGGTGTGCCTGCTCGGCGTGTGGTGTTGTGTGTGCGGTGTCCTGGGCCACATGGCAGCGGTTCACCGGTGTGCCTGCTCAGCGTGTTGTTTTGCTTGTGCAGTGTCCTGGGCCACTTGGCTCCTATGCACCCGTGTGCCGGCTCGGCGTGTTGTGTTGCGTGTGCCGTGTCCTGGGCCACTTGGCTCCTGTTCACCGGTGTGCCCGCTTGGTGCGTTGTTTTGCTTGTGCGGTGTCCTGGGCCACTTGGCTCCTGTTCACCGGTGTGCCCGCTTGGTGCGTCGTTTTGCTTGTGCGGTGTCCTGGGCCACTTTGCTCCTGTTAACCAGTGTGCCCGCTCGGCGTGTTGTGCTGGGTGTGCGGTGTCCTGGGCCACTTGGCTCCTGTTCGCGTTTTTGGCCTCGGACAAGCAGTTGAAGACCATTTGCCTTCCAAAATCGGCCAAAAAAGGCAGTTTTTTGGTCAAAAATTGATTTTTTTTGCCTTCAGCCAAGCAGTTGAAGACCCCCCCCCCTATTTTGAGGGTGCTGGATGCGAAAGAGCAGGTTGTAGGCACACACAGATCAGGAAAACACAATTTACAGGATCCATATGCACCAAAGTTTCCCATTTTTCATGAAAAAAAACGGCAAAAATGGCCGCTTTTTGGTCAAAAATTGAGTTTTTCGGCTTCAGACAGGCAATTGAAACCCCCCCGCCTTCTTTTAAGGGTGCTGGATGCAAAGAATCAGGTTCTAGAGAGAGACAGATCACGAAAACACAATTTACAGCATACATTTTTCATGAAAAAACGGCCAAGAATGGCCGTTTTTGGTCAAAATTTGAGTTTTTCGGCCTCAGACAAGCATTTGAAGACCCCCCCCCCTATTTTGAGGGTGCTGGATGCGAAAAGGCAGGTTTTAGGCAGACACATATCACGAAAACACAATTTACAGCATGCGTATGCACCAACATTTGTCATTTTTCATGAAAAAAAACGGCCAAGAATGGCCGTTTTTTGGTCAAAGATTGAGTTTTTCGGCACCAGACAAGCATTCGAAGACCCCCCCCCCCATTTTCAGGGTACTGGATGCGGAAGAGCAGGTTGTGAGGGCACACAGACGAAAAAAACACAATTTGCAGCATCTGTATGTACCAAAACTTCCCATTTTTCATGAAAAATCGGCCAAAAATGGCCGTTTTCTGGTCGAAAATTGAAGGTTTTTGGCCCCAGAAAAGCAGTTGAAGACCCCTCCCCCCCTATTTTGAGGGTGCTGGATGCCAAAAGGCAAGATGTAGGCAGTCACAGAGCAGGAAAACACAATTTACAGCATCCGTATGTACCAAAATTTGCCGTTTTTCATGAAAAATCGCCAAAAAAATGACCGTATTCCGGTCAAAAATTGAGTTCTTTTGGCCTCAGACAAGCAGTTGAAGACCCCCCTCTCCATTTGGAGGGTGCTGGATACGAAAAAGCAGGTTGTAGAGACATATGTATCACGAAAACTCAATTTACAGCATGCGTATTCACCAAAATGTGCCATTTTTCATTAAAAAAACGGCCAAAAATGGTTTTGTTTGGCCAAAAATTGAGTTTTTTTAGCTTCAGATAAGCAGTTGAAGAACCCCTCCCCCTATTTTGAGGGTGCTGGATGCTAACAAGCAGGTTGTAGGGGCACACAGATCACAAAAACGCAATTTACAGCATGCGTTTGCACTACAATTTGCCATTTTTCATGGAAAAAAACGGCAAAAAATGGCCGCTTTTTGGTGAAGAAAACCCTATTTTGAGGGTGCTGGATGCAAAAAAGCATGTTGTACGGGACAGAGATCGCCAAAAAACAATTTACAGCATGCTAGCTACTTGAATGGGTGTTTTTTTTATGTTGCAAGTTTTGGGATTGTTGGACGTCATAAAATCCTATGTGTACCGGTGTGCCTGCTCGGCGTGTTGTTTTGCTTGAGCGGTGTCCTGCGCCACTTGGCTCCTGTTCACCGGTGTGCCCGCTCTCCGTGTTGTGTTGCGTGTGTTGTGTCCTGGGCCACTTGGCTCCTGTTCACTGGTGTGCCCGCCCGATGCGTTGCTTTGCGTGTGCGGTGTCCAGGGCCACTTGGCTCTTGTTCAACGGTGTGCCCACTCGGTGTGTTGCTTGCGTGTGCGGTGTCCTGGGCCACTTGGCTCCTGTTCACCGGTGTGCCCGCTTGGTGCGTTGTTTTGCTTGTGCGGTGTCCTGGGCCACTTGGCTCCTGTTCACCGGTGCTCCCCCTTGGTGTTTCGTCTTGCTTGTGCGGTGTCCTGGGCCAATTGGTTCCTGTTCACCGGTGTGCCAGCTTAGTGCATCGTTTTGCCTGTGCGGCGTCCTGGGCCACTTGGCTCCTGTTCACCGGTGTTCCCGCTCGGCGTGTTGTGTTGCGTGTTCGTTTTTCAGGGCCACTCGGCTCCCGTTCACCGGTGTGCCTGCTTGGTGCGTCGGTTTGCTTGTGCAGTGTCCTGGGCCACTGGGCTCCTGTTCACCGGTGTGCCCGCTCGGCGTGTTGTGTTGTGTATGCGGTGTCCTGGGCCACTTGGCTCTTGTTCACCGGTGTGCCCGCTCAGTGTGCTGTGTTGCGTGTGTGGTGTCCTGGGCCACTTGGCTCCTGTTCACCGGTGTGCCCGCTCGATGCGTTGCTTTGCGTGTGCGGTGTCCTGGGCCACTTGGCCCCTGTTCACCAGTGTGCTCGCTTGGTGCGTTGTTTTGCTTGTGGGGTGTCCTGGGCCACTTGGCTCCTGTTCACCGGTGTGCCCGCTTGATGTTTTGTTTTGCTTGTGCGTGTCCTGGGCCACTTGGCTTCTTTTCACCGGTGTGCCCGCTTGGTGCGTCGTTTTGCTTGTGCGCTGTCCTGGGCCACTTGGCTCCTGTTCACTGGTGTTCCCGCTCGGCGTGTTGTGTTGTGTGTGCGTTGTCCTGGGCCACTTGGCTCCCGTTCACCGGTGTGCCTGCTTGGTGCGTCGGTTTGCTTGTGCAGTGTCCTGGGCCACTGGGCTGCTGTTCACCGGTGTGCCCGCTCGGCGTGTTGTGTTGGGTGTGCGGTGTCCTCGGCCACTTGGCTCCTGTTGGGCGGTGTTCCCGCTCTGCGTGCTGTGTTGGGTGTGCGGTGTCCTGGGCGACTTGGCTCTTGTTCACCGGTGTGCCCGCTCGCTGTGCTGTGTGAAGCCGGTTCCGACCCCAGTGGCCATCTTTGGGTCACTTGGGGTGTGTATCTCTGTGCCGGCAAGCCGCCATTGGCTGATATCATACTCTTCCATCCACCTGACCTAACCTGATGTGATAGTGTGATAGGCTTGGCCAATCCAGCTATGAGCGGCCACATTCCCAACCGAGGCGCCGCCGGCTGAGATTTATATATCAGAATATCAGGAATCAACAGGGTTTTTTTATCATAATATTTCCGTAATTTTTCAGCTATCCGTTCTGATTGTCAATGTATCGGCGACTGTCAGTTGGCTCGCGACTTTGCGGTAACCGATTGGTGAACTGTTATTTCCAGATATTTTAGCAGAAACCCCGATGAAGGGTTAAATTTCATCAGAAAAGGGTTCGTTGCTTCCGCAATTTTCATGTTATACACTCGCAAAATTAATCCGATTTTTTCGGACATTTAGAATCGGATTTTCGATTTCGAGGTCGCCGCACTTGATATGATGCATTTTGAGTGGTCCCACATTTTTCCCCGATCACGAATCAACCTTCATTTTATTGTCTTCTTCATTTTTCTTGGAGATATAGTCGAAACAAAATTGATTCGTGAGGCCACTTTGAAGAACCATATCTCCAGCTCATTGCAAGGAATTTGATTTTTGAGATATGGGCTGGAATTGCCTTGGTCTCAACTTAATTGAAAAAGGCTCGAACGCCCTTGATGTGTACATATGCCTGGTGTAGCAAAGGATAATGGTCAGGGAGGTAGAAAGTGATTTATAACTCTTTGACAATGCAACCGAATATTTTAATGCGACTTTGGAGAGTACTGCATGAGTGTTGGTGTTGCATAGAAACTTTCCTTGCGTTCCTAGTTATGTCCATGGAGGGGCATGGCATACCATGGTGGGAGCCACTTTTAAGGGTATGTGTTATATGGATGGTATGTGCTTCGCTATGCTCACGCCCATGTTATATATCTCCGCTTGTAGGAAGATATGTGGAGTCATACGTGGCAAGGGCCTCGCTAATGTCCAAATGGTGAGCTCCATAGCGCTAGACTAAGTCTACCGCACATATAGTGCATGTGGGAAGGCTTACGGAGCGCCCCACAAGGACCTCTATCAATTTTCCCATTTTCGTGGTGTGTGTCGTGAGGAGGGTCGAAGGTGTCCCTATGCGTCCATGTGGGGATCCAAGTGGGGGAATTGTTTGCAAATGGTCCCAAGCAATTGTGTTTTGAGCCATATGTCGATATCATGGGTGAGCGAAATTCTATACTATTGTGATTACTTCGAATTCGGCTTTATTTGCATGTTTTTGACCTCATTTTATGCTCATTTTTGTATTTTATGTGCTTAACTGGTCGGCTAACAGTAAAGGGCCTAGAGATCTGTGAACTATGGTATGTTGCTCAAATGTTGGCATATGCTTCGGTGTTGCACCTCACCATATGCCGGATCACGTGGTCACTTTGGCGTGGCACACGAGGCCTCACAAATTTAGGTCTCAAATTCGTGAGTCGACTTGTGAAACATGGCATGTGTATATCTGGAAGTGGTTTGGGGGCCAACGTTAGGATATTCTTCAGCATTGTTTTTTGATCTATATCACCCTTGTATCTTACTTTCCGGTTTGACACATGCATGGAGCATTTGAATATTTGCCGTATGCATTTTTGAGTATATTATTGAATTTTGGGCATTATGGCGTGATTTGCCTTATTTTGCTATGTTGTGAGGTCATCCTCATGGGGCAAGTCTCCAAGCCCAAACCACTGCAAGTCCAACCAAGGTTATATCTGGGTAGGGCGTGTTCCTGAGTGCCACTCTAGGCCATGACACGCCACCTCCACTATTGGGCTAGGATTTAGAGGCTTGGGAGGGAACACATTTTTGGGGTTTGTGTAGTGACTTTTGACACATGGCATTTAGCCATCTTATTTCACTTGGTTCAGGGCATCATGTGGGTGAGTCAAGGGAAGGTCCTGAGTCCAGGGAATGAGGGGTCTCTGGCTGCGATTGTGTATGTTTCCATCTTTCCCCGATCGTGCTTGATTTGTGTTCATATGCCAATTTCAGGGCTTTATTTTCCATTGTTCTATTGGTGCAATTCTATCCACATGCCCAACGCCCGTGTCTCCGTTTGCACCGTGAGACGACCGGCGTGTTGAGAGGAGTTGTTGAGTGTCAACGCGGGACCTCAAACATCCTTGGAAGCCGTAAGTGTGGATTATCTGGATTGGAGCTATTGTACTTGGGAGTTGGTTATTGCAAGGGATCAGGGTTTGTGTGAAGGAGCCATATTTTACTATTTTTTGTGGGAAATTGTGCAGGATAGGGCAAGATCATGCAGAACCTGGTGAGAAGCAAGACCAAAGGAGTGACAGGAAATAATGGAAGGGGTACAGCAGGGGCCGGTCCTGGTAGGGACCTTCTTTATGGTAGCAGAGGAGTACCTGCCCCCTACCCCCGCACCGGGGACTTGGGCCCTCATGAGCCCTGCCCAAGGACGCCCCGGGTGCAGATCGTTGAGTCCGTGGAGTCGACGCCGGATTTGGAAGCCCAAGAAGAGCGAAGATGCTCAGAACGGAGAGCCCTTGCAGGACATTGGCTAGACATGGAGGACCTGGCCTCCATGTGTGAAAGGCAATGCCGCAAGGCTTGCAATCTCCGCTCCGCTGCAGAGGAGTTGGAGGAGACTGGCAGCAATGGCAGAGCCCGGCGTTACCGGAAGCGCGGGTCCCCAAAACCCGCAGCGGAAGCCAGGTCGATGGAGACAGATCACAGCCCGGTCAGGGTGTGGTCAGCTGATTCCGAGAGGCATTCCAATGGCTATCTGACCGCTTTCCCTTCGGAGTCGGAGGAGATGGCCATACCGCCCACAAGGGCGCACACGGCTGCCGAACCCAGCCTGGAGCATGACGCCGAGGCGTTGGAGAGGCCTACCAGAGCCAGAACGGCGCCTGTGGCCCGGCACACGGAGCCAACGCGGGATAACATGGGCAACACACCCATGGCGGAGGAGTCCGAGGCGCCGGGAACCGTGGGATGCGCCGGATCAGCTGGAAAGCACGTTGAGTGCCTATTCGAGCACGTATCCTTCCTCATCAGCTAGTACCCAAAGATGGGGATGGACGCCATCGTGCAGCACCTCGACCGCCTGGACAACCAGAAGGACGGCCCAGAGGAGGACATTGCGGGGATCCTGGATGACCAGTCGGCAGCGGAGAGAGACATGGCGGAGCTGCGAGCGGAGCAGGACCGGTACCGGGAGAAGCTGGAGATGGCCCTGCAGAAGCAGCAGCGAGTGGTGGACAGCCTCCCCCACCTGGTGGAGGACATGTCTGGACGCCTGAAAAGGCTAGAGGAGTTACAACCCCTTGCCTCGGGTCCGGAGCTCCCGGCAAAGCCGGGAGCGGCAGAGCTTGTGGAGCGGGTTAAAATTCTCAGGAGCGCCATGGAGAAACCCATGGGCGGCCCTGCAGAGGCACCTTACGCGCCTCCGCGTGTTGACCCCGGTGCGCTGCCATTTGTTCCCATGTTCAGCGAATCCATAATGCTCAGGGAGCATACGGCACCGGCTGGGTCCATGCGGGAAGAGCACGCAACCACGGACCTGAGGAGCCTGACGGTACAGATGTCCCATGCCGCCCAGGATCCACCGACCACTACGACTGCCCATGCAGTGTATGCGGAAGAGGAGATCCATACCATGCAGGGGCGAACCATGGGAAGGGCCGACAGACATGGTCGAGGCCATCCAGGCAGAACCCTGTGGGTGAAGGACCCCACTACGGGGATATGGACAGCCGGTGGAGCAAAACCCTCCCGCATCCCAAACTCCATGGGTTCAGGCCCAACTGGACCGCACTCCATGGAGGAGAAGGATGTACGGGGAGTGTACTCACAGCCCCCGGCCACAGGTGGTATCCGTCTCGGTGGAGTGGTGGCCGCGGACGTCGGAGACGCCATCAGGATTGACGACCTCAGGGGAATCAAAATCCCCTATTACGATGGCAATCCCTCCAACCTGGATGACTTCATCCTGGATTGGGAGGAGTTCGCTGAGGAGGTCGTCGGCGAGATGAACGGAGCGCCAAGGGACGAGTGGGTATGTCGGACATTCCCACACAGGCTGGCGCAGGACCTGAAGGAGGAGCTCAGTGATTAGATCCGCGAGGGATTGATCAAGACAGAGCAGGCCTGCCTCCAGTGGCTGGAGGACGAGGAGCGAGTGGACGCCCCCAACCAGAAGTTGGAGGATTTGTGGTCCATTCCGCTGCCGCTGGAGCGCGGGGAACTGAGGCTCCCGCAATGGAATCGGTACATCCGCAAGTACCGAAGAAGCCTCAAGCTGGTGGAGGACCGGAACGAGTCCAGCGAGATCCAACACCTGCTGAAGGACCTCCTCCCCGGCCACTGGAAGAGAATGGTGGAGGACGAGGAGAAGAAGAGAGCAAAGAAGCGCGTGGCCGTACGGATCATGGCATCGGGGGACACCCACGCCGGAATAATGGAGTTTTTCTGGCGAAACCTCGGCGAGCCCAGCCGAATGTTGGGGTTGAAGAACGCCGTCTACGTGGAGGTATTCGGCGACACCATGGGGCAGAGGCTGATGCGCCTGAACAACGCGGAGTGGAGGCGCGGAGAGCCGCTGAGGATGCAGGTCATCTTCGCCCGCATGTGCCTGGACGAGATCTTGAAGTACATCACGGCGGGGCTGAAGCTCAACGCCAAGAACGAGGCCCACGCGCAGGATCAACAGGGCCATGGACATCGAGGTCATCGGGAAGATCGCCAACACCGAGAGGTCCAGGGGAACACGGTTGGCACCGCGGAGGAAGGGAGTGGAAGCGGCCAAGATCTCTGGACCGCGACCACCCGGGAGGATCATGAAGAAGCCCACTTCTCCGCGTTCGTAGCGCACAATATGAAGGAGCATGGGCAGGACAGGTCCAGGTGGAACCGTCTGGACCCAAGGACCAAAGGCCGCAAGGAACCGCGGAGGATCGGGAACCTGCCGCTCTCGTTCCGCGAGTACAGATCACAGCACGACGGTTGCTGGGTCTGCTAGGGCAAGGGGAACAACCATGCACAAGACCACCGGTATTGCAAGGTATATGAGGAGGACAAGAAGACCTACTTCGCCGCCCATCCCGACAAGAAGCCCAAGGAGCAACGAATTGCTGATTGGAAGGCAAAGGGCGGAGACGGTGAAAAAGGCCAAGGAAAGGGCCAAGGGAAAGGCGGACCAAAAGGCTATGACTGAGGACCCGGCCCAGACTGACGCGTGAGGTCAATCAAGGAGGTTGCTGAGGACATGTTGAGGAGGTTGGAGGACCTCAAAGCCCAGTAAAGTTGTGGACAAAGTCTGAGCGGATCGCAGCAGGAGGGAGTTGCGGCAGGCCACGTCTAGGGGAGCCCCCACGGGAGTGGGACCTCGGAGGTCTCTCCTCCGAAAATCAGTGGAATCCTAGAGAAAGCAAAGGCACATCGGGTGCCAAAGAAGGCTCGAGAAGAGCCAAAACCACTGAGTTTCGCCACTCCCAACCCCTGGAGCGCCCTGCCAAGGGAAGTGTATGTGGGCAAGGGACGTGGCAAGAAAGAAGGAGCGACCACGGAGAGCCCCGTGGGTGGGCAGGACCAGCTCAAGATCTACACCATCCGTGACCATACCCTCGAAGTCCTGATGCACCCGGATGTGCTAGAGTTGCATGCCGTGAGAGTCGTCCATACACCACAGGGTGACGAGCGGCAGTTGCACTTGAAGGTGCGTGTACGGTGCGGACAAGAGGAGTTGGTGGTGGATGTGTTGGTGGATACGAGTGCCCAGGTGAGCCTGGTCCGGAGAGGGTTGTTCAAGGAGGAATCCCTGCAGCCAAGCCGTAGACCGGTACGCCTGAAGGTGGCCGATGGAGAGATTATGGGTGGTGGCACCCATGAGGCCACTATCAGTATAGAATTTCGGGAGCATGAGGCCTTGAACCGCCCTGATTTGGCGAAGAGAAGCACTCTTTCCGGGAACTTCTATGTGGCCGACATTACAGATTGGGATATGATCATGGGGTATGACTTCATGGAGGGAAACGCCATTGGAGCCCTCCCCCATCGTGCAACGCTGGTCCGGGAGGATAATGAATGCCTTACATGGCTGTCCACGGACTATGCATGCGGATCATCCCAATGGAATGCTGAGGAGGAGGATCGGATCGTCCAAGCGGTGCAAGCTGTGGGTGCCAAGTCCAGAGGAGACCGCGGAGTTCAGCTCACAGAGTATGGAATGGCGCCGCAGGTGTATGCCAGGATGATCCAGACGCTGGGAGCCGAAGCGCCCGAGACGGACATCTTCGCTTCCCGGGATGCCCCACTTTTAAGGAAGTGTAGGAGGCATTGGCATCGAGGAGACTCAGCCTGGCACAGGCATTGGGGTTTGAAGGAGTGGCGGCCCATGTATTGGCATGGCTCCCTGAAAAATACAAGACGTACGGTGGAGAAGTTCGTCGCGGATAGGGCGAAGGGGATCCTGGTCATAACCGGCATAGGATCCGCCCCATGTCCGCTGGAAGGTCTCAAGTCGACGCTGGATTCCATCACCCTGAACGAGATGTCATTCGGGCCAGAGGAGGAGCTGTTCATCGACGCGAAGGGTTTATCAATGCCCTCCCCGGGTCAAGCGGGGGGTACCGAGGCTTTCCTGGTGGATGGGGCGCAAGCCCAGCCAACGGGTGATGAAGCATTCATCCGTAGGGTTGAGGCGGTGCCCATGCGGGTCATGTTTGAGCCCAAGGAGGGGACGGATCAGCCAGTGGATGGCATTGACGTCCTGTCCCATGCCGAGATCGACCACGTCATCAACTACATGCGGATGGGGATGCACGACCGTGTGGCAGCCAAGAAGGGGCGGGCCATGGTCACATCTCCGCATTGGTGGGATGACAAGATGTTGGTCACCGGCAACTACGAGAAGGATGAGTTCGTGGCGAGGGTCATGGATCACATCGCGGACCAATATGACGATCCGGTTGGGTCGGACCCGCTGACGTGGGATTTTCCAAGAATGAGGGCCGGTAGCGACAAGAACTCGGCTGATGCTGCAAATTTCCGAAGATTATCGGTGGGAAGCATACCCCACGACGATGAAGACGGCATATCGGAAGAGGAGAAGTCGGACTCGGGCCCGGAAGAGCCCTTTACCGCAGTGCGGTGGGTTGTATCCATACCGAAGCAAGCGGCTGAAGAGGCCCAGGAGAACCCGAAGGTCGCCGAGCTGAAGGAGAGGCTGATAAATGCCTATCCGCGGCTATTCTGTGGCGTCGCCAACAAGAACCCTCCAGAGCGAGGATCAAGCTGAAGCAAAACCCCAAGATCTAGCGTCATCGGGAATACCAACTTCAGGGCGATCGGGCCAAGGCCACGAAGAAGTTGTTGGCCGAGTTTATTGAGCGGGGCTGCATCGAACCTTCCGACAGTGAGTGGGCCAGCCCAGCCTTTATCGTCCCCAAGAAGGAGAAGGGCGAGTGGAGGTTGGTGGTTGATTACAGAGGTTTGAAGGAGCAAACCGAGCACGACTCGTATACGCTTCCTCTGAACGACACCATCCTCCAAAAACAACAAAAAAGGCGGATCTTCACGGTGTTAGACCTGAAACACGGCTATCACCAGATGCCGCTACACCCGGACTCCAGGCCCTGTACAGCGATGTCGACGACGCTGGGGGCCATGCAGTGGAAAGTGGTGCCTATGGGCGCCACGAATGGCAACGCCGCTTTCGAGCGCATGATTGAGGACCAACTCGGTCCTGTGCGGCACTGTGCCGACCCCTTTGTGGATGACATCATCATCGGGTCCGGAACAGAAGACATGACTGAGGACGAGCTCATCGAAGCGCATGAGAAGGATCTGCGCCGAGTGCTCGGCGAGCTGGACAAGCACAACATGGTGTGCAAGCCCACCAAAGCCTCCCTCTTCGTGAAGGAAGTGGAGTTCGCGGGTCACGTGGTTGGTCACGGGCAACGCCGTCCCATGCCTGGGAAGCTGGCGTCCCTGCACCACTGAGAGAAGCCCCAGACCATTAGCGAACTCCGATCCTTCATGGGGTCCTGCAATTACTATTCTCGCTATGTCCGGATGTATGCAGAACTGTCGGGGCCGCTGCACAAGATGCTGCAGGTGGGCCAGTTCGATGGTCGGAAGGGGAGCAAGAAGAAGCTTGCTTGGACCCCTGAGGCCGAAAATGCGTTCAGCCGCCTGAAGGAGCGACTCCTTGGGCAGCTGGGGCTATTCCTGGTGGACCCGGACAAGGGATTCGTGCTACGGACGGACGCCTCGGACTATGCTGTAGGGGCAGTCCTCTAGCAAGTCCGGGACGACGGGTCGCACGTACCCGTGGCGTTTTGGGGCCGGATCCTGGCCGAGGGCCAACGTCCAACCGGGACCGCGAGGGAGAAGGAGACGTACGCCATTGTTTGTGCGCTCAGGAAGTGGTCTGGCCACATCAGATTGCAACCGGTGGTGGTTTGCACAGACCATCAGTCCTTACAGAGCTGGCACAAGGAGCACGTCGACACCCCCTCGGGACCGGCGGCGAGGAGGGCCCCACGGCACGAGACGTTCGCCAAGTTCGACCTCAGCGTCGTATACGTCCTGGGGAAGGCCAACACTGTGGCAGATTGCCTCAGTCGATGGGCCTACCCCGCGGGCAAGGCTTGGATGGACATATCCAGCCATGGGGACGCCGAGGAGACCGAAGAGGCCAAGCGCATCATCGAGATGGAGAAGGCCATGGAGCAAGAGGGGGTCAAGTGCTTTGTGGTGATGGCAAACCGTACAGACCTGGCCAAGCTCCGGGGCGCCCGAGTCCAAGCTATTCGAGAGGAAGCCGTCAAGCAATGGATGGTGGCCCCCGTAGAGCTAGTCAGGTCGGTGCTCACAGAGGACTGGTCGGATGACTATGCCGCATCCGACCACTGGAGCAGGTACTGGAATGCCGTGAGCGCCCCGTCGGACGATGAATGGCCTGAGGGCTTGAACGAGGATGGGGATAAATTATTCCTCAAGGACAAGCTATTGGTCCCTGAGAACCGAATGGAGGAGCTCATTGACCACTGGCATAACGCCCAGCTCATGCATCCTCGTCGGGACAAGATGCAGCAAGACCTGGAGTGGCGCTTCAAGTTCCCACCGGGGTACTACGCCATCCTGGACAAGTAGTGCAGCGACTGCGCCGTGTGTCGGGCCACGAAGAGCCCCAACCATTCCACAGCGGGCAACCCGGTGTATACGGCTATACCGGAGGCCCCTATGTGGTCCGGGGCCACGGATGTATTCGCCATGCCTGAGGTCACCGTGGAAGGAGAGACCTACGACTGTGTCATCCTGGCGGTGGATAGGCACAGCGGGTATATCGTGGCGGTTCCTGGCAAGAAGTCCAAGAAGAAGGACAAGAAGGACAAGCATGGAGTCGGTCAGCAGGCCAAGACCGTTGCTAATACCAGGATCAGGCGTTGGCTGACAATTTTTGATGTCCCAGCTGTCATCTGCAGCGATCGGGGCAGTCAATTTGTGGGGACGTGGTTCAAGACGATGTGCAAGCACATGGGGATTCGGCACGCCAAGACCGTGGCGTACCACAGCCGGTCGAATGGCCGGGCTGAGGTGGCCGGGCGGCAGATGTTCGAAACGTTGCGCCAGCTGCACATCGACGAACCGGGCCTGAATTTTTGTAAAATGCGCTGTGTAGAGTACTGCAGGCGTACCACGACCTTCCGGGGCCCACTGGACTGTCGCCCCATCGTATCCCGTTCCTACGGGATCGAGTGTCACGCACTCTCCCGTGGTTGAACCATGGCAAATTGGCCCGGGATGCGAATGCTATGATGGCTGAGGCGGATGACACGGCGGCCAAGGTGTGCAAAGCACTTCAGGACGAGCATGAGAAGAGGGCCAAGTACTTCAAGCAGAGGAAAGTCCAGAAATATGCTCTCCGAGACACCGTATGGGTTGAGCGGCACCACAATGATGTCCTGTCCAGGCATCTGCAGCCATCTTGGTATGTGCCGGGCGTAATCGTTTGGAAGGTTGGGCAGGATGTGTATGCGGTCGTGTGGGGGATAACAAGATCCTGGACCGCGACCATACGGAGCTCCGTCCCCGACAACCAGACCCCAGCGGACGTCCCGTCACCTTCGAGTCCACAGCCTGAGATCTGGACTCTGATGACGAAGGGGAGGACGATGACTTCACCGCCGAGAGGATCCTGACGGACAAGCCAGACCCGGGGTCGCCTGGGGAGAGGCTTTATAAAGTTCGTTGGAAGGGATTTGCTGCATCCAGGGATTCCTGGGAACCTCCGAGCAGTTTCGTGCCGAGGTATAACACGTTCTGGATGGAGTATCTAAGGAGGAAGAACATCTCTTTGGATGTCCAGGACGTGTTGGTCCATTTGGTGGCTGCAGCAGCACCGTAATGGATCTCCCTTGGCATTTTTGTTTGTTTTTGTGCTTTGGAGACGGGTGAGGGCGTTCATCCGGGGATTTATGACCGAGACTGGCCATATTCCCCCTTCACTCGGTCTCCACACATATATATTTCACTGTGGTATACGTATTTAGACCGGTTGACGACGTTTCTCTATCTTTGATCCCCTTGGTCCATGTTGTAGATCAAGAGGAGACCGGATATGGCGTAGGGCACCGATTATCAGTGTCCTCACCCCTCCTTTGGGGCATGGGGGACGCCTACGCCGTATGTGGGGCCTCCATGTGTCCCTGGGACATGGGGGGGGGGGGTTGGAGCCCATTGGGGTCCTCCCGTCCTCTCTTCAATGACTTCCGAGCGGATACAACGCTCTGAGAAGGGGGGTGAAGCCGGTTCGGACCCCCATGGCCATTTTTGGGTCACTTGGGGTGTGTATCTATGTGCCGGCAAGCCGCCATTGGCTGATATCATACTCTCCCATCCACCTGACCTAACCTGATGTGATAGTGTGATAGGCTTGGCCATTCCAGCTATGAGCGGCCACATTCCCAACCGACGCGCCGCCGGCGGAGATTTATACATCAGAATATCAGGAATCAACAGGGTTTTTTTATCATAATGTTTCCGTGATTTTTCAGCTATCCGTTCGGATTGTCAATGTATCGGCGACTGTCAGTTGGCTCGCGATTTTGCGGTTACCGATTGGTGAACTGTTATTTCCAGATATTTTGGCGGAAACCCCGATGAAGGGTTAAATTTCATCAGAAAAGGGTTTGTTGCTTCCGCAATTTTCATGTCATACACTCGCAAAATTAATCCGATTTTATCAGACATTCAGAATCAGATTTTCGATTCCGAGGTCGCCGCACTTGATGTGATGCATTTCGGATGGTCCCACATTTTTCCCCGATCACGAATCAACCTTCCGTTTATTGTCACCTCAATTTTTCTTGGAGATGTAGTCGAAACAAAATTGATTCGTGAGGCCACTCCGAAGAATCATATCTCCAGCTCATTGCAAGGAATTTGATTTTTGAGATATGGGCCTTGGTCTCAAATTAATTTGAAAAGCGTCGAACGCGTTTGATGTGTACATATGCCTGGTGTAGCAAGGGAGAATGGTCAAGAGGGTAGAAAGTGATTTATAACTCTTTGACCATGCAACCGAATATTTTCATGCGACTTTCGATTGTACCGCATGAGTGTTGGTGTTGCATAGAAAGTTTCCTTGGGTTCCTACGTATTTTTAACGTGAAGTTTTGTCCATGGAGGGGCATGGCATACCATGGTGGGAGCCACTTTTAAGTATATGTGTTATATGGATGGTATTTGCTTCGCTATGCTCACGCCCATGTTATATATCTCCGAATGTAGAAAGATATGTGGAGTCATACGTGGCAAGGGCTTCGCCCATGTCCCAATGGTGAGCTCCATAGCGCTAGACTAAGTCTACCGCACATATAGTGCATGTGGGAAGGCTTACGGAGCGCCCCACAAGGACCTCTATCAATTTTCCCAATTTCATGGTGTGTGTCGTGAGGAGGGTCGAAGGTGTCCCTATGCGTCCATGTGGGGATCCAAGTGGGGAAATTGTTGGCAAATGGTCCCAAGCAATTGTGTTTTGAGCCATATGTTGATATCACGGGTGAGCGAAGTTATATACTATTCTGATTACTTTGAATATCGCTTTATTTGCATGTTTTTGACCTCATTTTATGCTCATTTTTGTATTTTATGTGCTTAACTGGTTGGCTAACAGTAAAGTGCCTAGAGATCTGTGAGCTATGGTATGTTGCTCATATGTTGGCATATGCTTCAGTGTTGCACCTCACCATATGCCAGATCACGTGGTCACTTTGGCGTGGCACACGAGGCCTCACAAAATTAGGTCTCAAATTCGTGAGTTGACTTGTGAAGCATGGCATGTGTATATCTGGAAGGGGTTTGGGGGTCAATGTTGGGATATTCTTCGGCATGGACTTTTGGTCTATATCACCCTTGTATCTTACTTTCCGGTTTGACACATGCATGGAGCATTTGAATATTTGCCGTATGCATTTTTGAGTATATAATCCAATTTTGGGCATTATGGTGTGATTTGCCTTATTTTGCTATGTTGTGAGGTCACCTTCATGGGGCAATCCTCCAAGCCCAATCGAATCCAAGTCCAACCAAGGTTTTATCAGGGTAGGTCATGGTCCTGAGTGCCACTCTAGGCCATGACACACCACCTCCACTATCGGGCTAGGATTTAGAGGCTTGGGAGGGAACACATTTTTGGGGTTTGTGTGGTGACCTTTGACACATGGCATTTAGCCATCTTATTTGACTTGGTTCAGGGCATCATGTTGGTGAGTCAGGGGAAGGTCCTGAGTCCAGGGAATGAGGGGTCTATGGCTGTGATTGTGTATGTTTCCATCTTTCCTCAATTTTGCTTGATTTGTTTTCATATGCCAATTTCAGGGCTTCTTTTTCCATTATTCTATTGGTGCAATTCTATGTACATGCCCAACGCCCGTGTCTCTGTGTGCACCAGGAGACGACCGGCGTGTTGAAAGGAGTTGTTGAGTGTCAACGCGGGAATTCAAACATCCTTGGAAGCCCTAAGTGTGGATTATCTGGATTGGAGCTATTGTACTTGGGAGTTGGTTATTGCAAGGGATCAGGATTTGTGTGAATGAGCCATATTTTGTGGGAAAATTGTGCCGAATGGGGCAAGATCATGCAGAACCTGGTGAGAAGCAACACCATAGGAGTGACAGGAAATGGTGGAAGGGGTACAGCAGGGGCCAGTCCTGGTAGGGACCTTCTTTATGTGTTGCGTGTGCAGTGTCCTGGGCCACTTGGCTCCTGTTCACCGGGGTGTCCGCTTGGTGCGTTGCTTTGCATTTGCGGTGTCCTGGGCCACTTGGCTCCTGTTCACCGCTGTGCCCGCTCGGTGTGTTGCCTGTGTGTTCCGTGTCCTGCGCCACTTGGCTCCTGTTCACCGGTGTGCGCGCTCGGTGTGTTGTTTTGCTTGTGTCGTGTCCTGGGCCACCTGGCTCCTGTTCACCGGTGTGCTCGCTCGGTGCGTTGCTTTGCGTGTGCGATGTCCTGGGCCACTTGGCTCCTGCCCACCGGTGTGCCCGCTCTTTGTATTGTTTTGCTTGTGCGGTGTCCCCGGTCACTTGGCTCCTGTTCACCAGTGTGCGCGCTCGGTGCGTTGCTTTGTGTGTGCGGTGTTCTGAGCCACTTGGCTCCTGTTCACCTATGTGCCCGCTTGGTGCGTTGCTTGTGTGTGCGGTGTCCTGGGCCACTTGGCTCCTGTTCACCGGTGTGCCCGCTCGGTGTGTTTTTTTGCTTGTGCAGTGTCCTGGGCCACTTGGCTCCTGTGCACCGGTGTGCCCGCTTGGTGTGTTGTGTTGCGTGTGCGGTGTCCTGGGCCACTTGGCTCCTGTTCACCGGTGTGCCCGCTCGGTGTGTTGTGTTGCGTGTGCGGTGTCCTGGGCCACTTGGCTCTTGTTCAGGGGCGCGCCCGCTCGGTGTGTTGTGTTGCGTGTGCGGTGTCCTGGGCCACTTGGCTCCTGTTCACCGGTTTGCCCGCTCGGTGTGTTGTGTTGCGTGTGCGGTGTCCTGGGCCCCTTGGCTCCTGTTCACCGGTGTGCTAGCTCGGTGTGTTGTGCTGTGGGTTGCGTGTGCGGGGTGTCGCTGCGGGGCGCTCACTCGTCCATCCGGACAGTTCGTAGCCAACAGGGGCTGGGTACCCTTTGGCGCGCACTCGTCCGTCTGGACGGCGGCTGTTCGTAGCCGGCAGGGGCTGGGTACCCTCCGGGCGCACACGCGTCCATCCGGACGGCGGCTGTTCCGTAGCCGGCAGGGGTTCCGTTCGCTGCCGGACAGCAACTGGTGTTGCTTGGCACCTGTCCTCGTGCCGTGGTTCGTTGTGTGTTGTGCGCGCTCTCCGGGATTGCGGCACCTGGCGGCCGTCGCGGCTTGGCACCTGTTCGTGTGCCTTGGCTGTGGCCGGCGGCGTGCCTCTCTGGCGTGCCTCGTCGCCCCGCGTTATGTGCCAGGCCTCGTCCAGTCCAGTTGCTCTCGGTGCTCTGGTCGGCTTTCCCGATGCCGTCGTGCCTTTCCCCACCCCAGGAGCTTGCGCCCCCGGCTTTACTGGGTGGCTGCGCGGGGCACGCGCAGGCTGGCCGAGAACCGGGCTCATTGTGCCTGCCACCGGCCCCCGCCGAGGCAGGGGCGCTGAGCTTGCTCTGCACCGTACCCGTTCGGGGCCCCGCGATGGGGATGTCCCTGGCGGGTACCTCCGGCATCGGTCTTGGGCTGCGTGCGCTGCGGTGGTTGGCATGTGTGGACCCCGTCACTGACGCACCCGGTTTCCTGTACCATCCGTTGTTCGACGGGGGACTCGGCCGGATCACCGGGGCTGTCTCGTGTGGACGCCTACACCTCCCCTGGCGGGTCGGAGGACGCCACGCCCGGGTCCCTTGCGTGTGTGCGTGTGCTCGTCCGTCTTGGCCAGATTGGGCGGGCCGGCCTCCTGGGCGCGTTCCGGTGCGCCTCACCTTTTCCTTTGGCCGCTTTGTCTTTCTGATTTGCTTGGCCCCCTCCGGGCTGGGGTTGCCCCCTTCTTGGTCCTTTGTTTGCCCCCCCCCCTTTGCTTTTTTTTTCTCCGTTGTTGTTTTCCGCGCGCCCCCTTTGTCCTTTGCTTTCTTTGGTTTCCGGCCCCGAGTGTCCTGGGCCTTGGCGCTGTGTGTTGTTTGTCCTAATGGCCTTGCGCTTCTCAGCTCCTGTGCGCTCTCGCCTCTTTCGTGTTGCGCGCTTGGCCGCTGGCAGCTCTGTTGTGGCTGCCCCCCCCCCCCCCTTTTGTGTCTCGCGGTTTTTGTTGCTGCCGCTCGGTGCCTTGCGTTTGTTTTTTTTTCTCCTCTTGTCAGCGCCCCCGTTGTCTCTGGCTTTCCCTGGTTTCCGGCCCCGGTTGCCCTCAGCCTTGGCGCTGTGCTTGGTGTCTTTTTTTTGCCTCCCGCCTCTGGGCTCTCCGTGCGCTCTCGCCTCTTTCGTGTCTCCCGCTTGGCCGTTGGCTGCCCCCTGGTGGTTGCTGCCCCGCCCCCCCCCTCCCCTTTTGTGTCTCGCGTTTTTCGTCGCTGCCTCTCGGTGCCCTTTTTTTTTCTTCCTCTTCCTGTGGGCGCCCCCGTTGTCTTTGGCTTTCTCTGGTTTCCAGCCCCGGGTGCCCTGGGCCTTGGCGCTGTGTTTTGTCTGTTTTCGGGGCCTCCCGCTGCCCGGATCTCCGTGCGCTCTTGCCTCGTTTGTGTGTTTCGCCTGGCCGTTGGCTGCTCCCTGGTAGTTGCTTCCCACCCCCCGCTTCTGTGTCTCGCGGTTTTCGTCGCTGCCGCTCGGTGCTCCATTCTTCTTTTTTTCTGGGTTGTGCGCCCCCATTGTCTCCGGCCCTCTCTGGTTTCCGGACCCGGGTGTCCTGAGTCTCGGCGCTGTGCGTTGTTTGCTTTGTTGGCCTCCCGCTTCTCGGCTCTCTGTGCGCTCTCGCCTCTTTCGTTCTTCCATCCAGGCCATTGGCCGCTCCCTGGTGGTTGCTGCCCCCCCCCCCCCTTTGTGTCTTGCGGTTTTCGTCGCTGCCGCTCGGTGCTGTGTGCCGTGTGCTGTGCTGTGCTGTGTGTCCCTAGGTGCGGTGCTGCGCCGCGTTGCTGTGCGTTGTGCCGCCCGGTGTTCTGCTGTTGTGTGCAGTGCTGTTTTGTTGCGTTCGTTTCGTGCCGCTGCTTGTTGTGCCGTGCCCTCTGGCGCTGCCTGTCGCCCTGGGGGCTGGTCCGAGCCCGGCCAGAAAGTTTTAAAAGATTTCTTTCAATTCTTTGTTGTGCCTCGCCTTGCTGCTTGCTGCTGGTTTAGGGTTCCTGCTGCTTGTTTTTGGAGAGGGAATTGTTTTGTTATTGAAATACAAACACCTCAGGATAACCCAATGCCAGAGATACGCAAGTAGAGTTCACAACAGGATCAAAGCATAGAAGGGCTGCAGTCAAATGAGTTAGATGCAAAGAGATATCAGCAAAGGAAGCTCACAATAACTACAACGGATAGACAATCGATGCAACTCAGAAATATTTTACAAAGACTGAGGAAAACAGATTGGAAAACTGCCCCAAGGGCTCACACTCCCCATTGTGCCATCTTTGGGATGTGCACTCTTTGTTAGTGTCCCATAGGTGCTGAGGTGGCATGGCTTGTGGTGCTGAGGTCACTGCCATGTCACATGGGAACTTCCTACTTAGCTAGGCTGACTGGGTATTGAACCCAGGACCTCTCAAAAAGAGGTACCCCAGCCCCTAGGGTGCATACCACTAGGATAGCTAAGAATTCATAAGAAAACATAGATAAATTCATAGGCTCTGCCTCAGTATATCATGCCTCAGTCCACTCAGGAAAAGCTGTTTTAGTGCACATTGCTTGGCAATTAAGGGGTCGGCACAACATCCTGATTTAGTGTTTGGTTCTATAGGTCAAAATGTGTTATCACCCATTTTGGCTTCGCCAATACTAAGATAAAAATGCAAGAGTGCTTAGACAACCTCTAATACAACTAGAGTATACCCTAAAGCATTGATAAGGCACTTTTTCTTACTCCCTTCTTGTGCTGTGGTGGCCACCACTGTCGCATTTTCAGGAAAAAGGGGATTTTTTCTTCTTGGCCTTACCTTGGTTTCCATACCTTAAGCTTACCTAACACTCGAAAGGAGCGCTTTACCATGGCCAGCGACTCTTGCTGCATTGTCCTTGACAGTTTCCAACAGGAATCTCAGCGCTCATGGCGCTGCAGGGGTTCCTGTGGCTTGGTTGGTTTACATTAGGGTATGCAAAGACATATGCATATGCATCCCTCCCTCCAAGACTCAGCGCGACACAACCCAACGCAAGACTCTTTTTGGACACTGCCTCTGAGTCTCTTGAAACCTGCTGGCGACACCTGTCCTGGTCTTAAGGCGTGGGGGCGACGAGAAAATTAAGTTGCCCCTTGGTGGGGTCTTGGGTTCTGGTCAGTCTCCTGGCTGCTGCTTTTCGGCCAGAACTGCGGCCTACTCAGCGACGCTTCGCGAGGATATCTGTACAGAGAGAAATTGGAGGATGGGGGACGAATCCACGCAAACGCAAAGCGACAACACCTAAATCCGTCAAATTACGGCCTAGAGGTTTTCTGAAAACACACACCTGACCAGAATCCCATTGTGCATCAGATGCACATTTTCAAACAAATTGAGGTTATCTCCTGATTTTTTGAATCAGGAAATTCCGACGCATAAAATCACGGCTCGCCGGAGCGCATCCTAACCAGGCTCCTGAAAACAAAGAATTAATAAGATTATAAATTTATATCACGCGTAATGAAGAAAATGACCAGACACACATAAATAAATAAACATCCAGATTCCACCCACACTGACAGAAAGAATCAAAAATCAAAGAATTCACGAATCAACAAAAAGACTTCAATGAATCAGGTATAAACCACAGGTGTGCTCGTCTTGTATGCAGCATGCACATAGCTCGTCTTGTGTCTCCATGTCTGAGCCGTGTACCACGATAGAGGGATAGATTAGAAGGTTGCAGATGATTAGAGGAAAGTTCAGGGTGATTAGACATACACACGTATGCATAGCGTCGTGTTTGGTCTCCTCCACACTTGCTTTCACTTTCTAGCGGTGAGTAAGGTAGGTAAGCCGAGGTGGGGCCACCCCCTGGTGGAGTTTCTGTTCGATTGTGGGTAAGATTAAGTCTGATCTGGACAAAACTTGAAGAAATAAGAACAACCCGTGCATGCGCGTGCATTCATGGCGAAACGGGGAAGCCGGGGAGGGACGGGGCTCCGAGCCCTGTGAACCCGGGGGACTCCGCCACCAGGCAGGAGGTGCGTCTTGGAGGGCCCCCCACTAGGACCCGGTGGGGAGGATATCACCTGGCCCAACCAGGTGGCCCCCCGGGGCCAAAAGGCGTCTAGTACGCGCAAAAAGCAAACCTCAAACCTCAAACCAAATGTGGGGGTTGTGCAACCGCCGCCTTGCACAACTAACCCCTTGGACATGCCATCCTAACCAGAGGGACCGTGCTTCCACGGTTTGCTTGTAGGGAATAGGTTGTAGAGAGAGGTGAACCATGTTTCTTACCATCACACACCACAATATGTCACATTAAAACCGCTTCTTGTCTACCACCATTGGTGTGTGCAACCCCGCAATTTCACCGGTTGCACTTGTGCAACCGTGTGCAACCGTGTGCAACCACCATGCTACGCGCGGTGCGCGCCGTAGTACAAAAGAAGAAGAATCCATTTAATGCGAGCACATGTGGAAAATGCACCACAAATCACACATAATACACGCAAAGACGCATCCTTCATCATTGGAATCACATGTCATCACCACAATGGAACCCCATGTCAAGGAGTCCTTGTCGCACCACGGGTGTCACGCGTGCCCACGATGCACTCGTGTAGCATACAATAGCATAGCGTTCCCCACGCCAATGCGTAGGTCCATGCAAATGATATGCATTGAAGAGGACGCCAGCTCTTGCATCGACCAAGCATCTCCATACGAGTCGCTCCCCCCCATGTGCCCAGGCACCGGCCTTGACTTCCCCCCCACCCAAATAACCTGTCGTGAAAAGGTAACCCCCATTGAAATTACAAATGGTGATTTCGCCAGTGAGAGCACAATCGTCGTGGCCATGAGTATGAAGGTTCATGGGGGCACTCCTCGCGCCATGCACAAGAGCAATGCTTGTGTGGGACAAATGGGGGAGGTGTCGTCGCACAAAATTATTTATACATCGCACCAACGGCTCCATTCTGGAGGTCCATGCGGAAATTACAATCTCCTTGCGAAAGCTTGGAAATGCCTTAACGGACCTAAGGAGGAGCCTCCGATAGTGAGTGCCATGTCTCCCAATGGTCTCCCAACCCCTTGTATGACGTAGCTGTTGAACGAGGGTGTCGGCTAGTCATTGCGGAGGTGGCGAGCTCCATAGCTTTTGCGTTGCGTCCAAACCCTCCTTGTTCGGCGTGTTCGTCTTGCTTGCGTGTCAGTCTTGGGTGCCTAATCGCTCTTCCCCTCTTCCGCGACGGCCACACTTGTGTCACTTGGGGTGGCGGGCTTGTCATTTCCATGCTCCGTGGGCTTTGCCTCTCCTTGCTCTCCCTCTTGCATGGAATCATCCTCTTCCTTCGTGCCTTCCTTTACGTCGGTACACACCATTTCTTCATCGGCCTTGGTTGGGGACTCCCCTTCGTCCATTGTTTGCACGTCACGGTCACCGTCATCATTGGGCTCCATCACGCCTTCGCCGGCCCCACTCGACACCGCAATGCCATCCCCATCGGGTTCGTTGCCACCACCCTTGGCCTCGGCATCCGGCACCGTCTCTTTTTCTTTGTCCTCGGTGGCTTCCGCCACTTTGTCATTGTCCTCATTGGCTACCGCGACTTCCGCATTGCCTTCCTTGGCAACCCCCTTGTCCTCGTGCCCCTTGTTCATCTTTTTGGTGCTTGCACCGCGTCATCTTCGTTTGTAAATGAGGTTTTTCCCGGGACGACGCATACCGATCATATGACGTCCGCAACCACCTCCTCATCATCTTCCCATTGCGGTGAAATTCGGACCAACTCTTGTCGCTTCTTCGGTTTCTTGTCGCCTTTTTGAGGTTGGCTTTTGCCGCCATCGGCGAGTCGGTAGCCAACATTCGGTCCCTCCAACAAGCACAATCGTACACAACAACCGGGCGGAAGGCCGAACTTCTTGCACGCCTCCGCACGGTTGTCCGCGGCCATCTTCCGCCGTTGCCTTGCGAGGTCCTACGAAGGTAAGATGTGCAACCGGTGTGCAAGTGTGTGCAACCGCGCAAACGTGAGTGCTTGCACAAGTTGCACAAGGGTTGCACACTAGTTGCACAAGCTATGTAACATGGAATGCGAGTAAACACGACGGTGTCACACCTCCGCGGCGCATGTCGCCTTTTTGGGTGCGGCCGGCTCATTTGCATGCCGTGTGCCATGGTCACCTGCTTCATTTGGGCTCTCCTCTTCTTTTGGATCTTGTTTCCGGCCCTCTTGCGGTTGTGGTACGCTCGCCTTTGCGCTTTTCTTCTTCTTTGGCGCGTTCGGTTGTACGCTCTTGCCTCCATCGCCCTTCTTTTTTTTCGTGGCGGGCTTCTCCTCGTATGCCTCACTTCCCGCCGTGGTATTGCTATCTAATTTCACCGCAAGTCTCTTCCCTTTGCTCGAGTTTGCCCCACGCCCGTCTTTCTTCTTCTTGGTCTTCTCCGTGTCGTTGGCCACACGCTCCTTCAATGCGTGTTGGGCCTTGAGCAACATCATCTTCCCTGAGACGTGGGACACTTTTTGCCTTCCTCCTTGCGGAACGGGCGGTGGCCGGGGGGGGTGCGGGCTTCCCTTGCTTCTCCATCTCCATTAGCTTGTGTTCCGTAGGGAGTGCCCAATCACTCTCATCCACAATGGGGTTGCCCAACTCACTATCGTTCTCAAACCTTTCCTTGAGCTTCATTGCCAAATCCAATGGAAACTTCGTTGCAGAAGGGAGGTGAGGCGCGGCCTTGTCCACCCGGACCTGTTGTTGCGGGGTTGCAAAATCCAATGGAAACTCACTTGGGGAAGGGAGGTGAGGCGCGGCCTTCTCCGACCGGATCCGTGGTTGCCATTTCGTCCCTTGATCCGGGCTTCCCAGGCTCCCGTCAAACTCCGGTAGAGCGGCCTTCATATCTTTTTTCCACTTCTTGCTAAAATGTTCCACCTTTCTTGGATCCATGGTGAGGTGCCATTCGTCAATGGGGATCGGCAGCCACACTCAACTCACGATCACACCGGGGCCACCCTTGTCGCAAACGAATATGGACGTCGGCACGTCCGTCTCGGTGAGCTGTGAAGGGCGGTTGCACAGGTGCAAGGTGTGCAAGGGTGTGGTTGCACAACACCTCCGCGTTGACAAACACCATAGCCAAAATGAACGGATTCATGTTTCGGACCGTAAATGGGGCATCCGATGCATGTCTAATAAAGGAATCAATGCTAAACATCACCCTAGTTGCACCATGGGCCGCTTACCCACCCGTCCTACAATCATTGACATGGAGTGTGTGCACGATGGCACTTGCACAGCCTTGCACAGCGGTTGCACACCTTCTCAAAGAGGACTCGGTGCTGTTGGCGGTGCATTGGAGTGTGCCACGGCGCCGACGGCTTTCGCGGTGCGCTGATTGCTTCCTGAAATTGGTGCCCCCGCCTCCAATAATAATGGGTGTGACGCACCATATGCCCCATCGTTGTGAACGTCATATACTTCTTCCGAAATGCCTCCGACATCGTGGAAAAAAAACGGAGGGCCATGCCCATGTCCGTGGCCGCCCGCACGCGCTCTTGGGTTGCCGCCGCTGACCCACTTGGCTGCAGCGGCCTCTCCCAACCCAGTCTTTTGCCACACCATGAATAAGGCATACAAGGCGGCCTCAGTGAGCACCATGCATGCTTCCGCGTAGCCTTGGAGGCGAATTCTCAACATTTTCCAATCACTCCACCGCGTGGCGGTGAGGGCGGAGCCCTGCCACGGATACGTGATATTTCCCGAGAGATCGACTTGCCAGCACTTCTTGAGCCAAAGACACAACGCGCGCCTATACAAATGATTTGGCATTACATCGCGAGGCCAACGACATTCCAAACTGTCATCCGCAAGCAGGGCGTCCATGTGACAACTATGGTGCACCAACAACTCGCTTTTACATGGGAAGTGGGATTGCAATCGAGGCGGGGTGGTTTCCTCGGTTGGTGAGTAGCTCACTTGCTCATCAATTTGCGGCCTCTTTGGCGTTGTCAAACCACTACTAGTCGACGCCTGACTCCCGCTCCCTTGACTCCCGCTCCCACTTGCTTGTACGGGTCTACTTGGCGCTCCACTTGACGCTCCACTACCACCCCCGCTCCCACTTGCTTGTAGGAGTTGTAGCAATTGTTGGAGTTGTTGGAGTTGTGGATCCATGGTCCCCATGCGCAACCGCTACAGAAAGAAATTTGGGAAGAGAGTGTGCAACAAGCGGTGGCACAATGCAACAACCCACTTGCACACAGTGCACACCACTTGCACAAGACTTGCACACGCTCCGCGTCCAGCGTACGACACACATGCACATGTCCAAACACATTGCGGTCCAATCGGTTACTAGATGACATGCAACATGAAGAGACACACCTAATCAGCATCTGCACGTTGCCATCGAGGCATCTCCTTGGCGAGGAAGAGACGTTCTAGCGCTTGCGTGACGAAGCGCTTGTCGCATTCCGTTGGAGTGCCTTTCCCCCCTCCCCTAGTCGGAGAGCAAAAAAAATGGTCCTTGAAGAGGTAGTTTAGCGACTCGACAATTTTGCCGCTAAACATACCACAACCCCACGGATGCAAATTTTTCAGAACCTCGGGAGCATCAAATTGTAGCCATAACAAATATGGCAATCGAATGGTAGGACAAATTGTTCGTTTGAACTTCTTCGCGATGGATTTACAATTGAGGGCGTTCCAATTAAACTCCCAACTTTGTAGTGCCGTAAGTACAGAAGCCATTTGTACAACAACATCAATGACATGGCTTGGAAGCTTCATGGCCTTGCCAATATGACGCCGGTTTGCCAACAAGAGCCATGTCTCTTCCCCATCCGGAGAGGCATGGCCCTTGAGACTAATTTTGGTCTTGGCACAATTGAGGCGATCTTGAACACGATCCCTAGTGGCCGGCGGAAGCTGCTTGCACTTCTTCCTAATGAATTTGGTGAGTTAGTCACCAACCCGAATAACAAGATACAATATGCACATAACCACAAATTTGAACCGTTCCTCTATATGCAACAAGGGTTCACTCACACATCCTTTGGCGGTGGTACAATCCAACCCCTTCTTATGGAGTTCATATAATTTTTTGTCACTCTTGGGTGAACGCCCCCACTTTCGGTCCTCCCACTTTCCCTTGACCGCGCACCACGTCGCGTAAGTATAAATACTCCCAATGCAAATATAGCTTGAAACTCCTAGCACTTTACAGAGCCATGGGGAGTCATCACCCAACATGACTCGGGCACGACACCATTTTTCACGAATGAGGATCCATCCGGTATTTATAATACTTTGGATTGCCTCCAAAGTCTTTGAAAAAATTGCACGTAGAGCATCGATGTCGTGCTCACTTGTGAGGGCGACATCGATGGTCGAATGATAAGCTAGGGTGCGCGCCCTCTGACCATGGTTGGCAAACCCAATGGCCAATTGCACCCAGGGGCGAGATCCACAAGGGAATCCGTCACTCCGAACGATCAAAACATATGGTCGTTCCCCATTCAAAAGCAGGAAGGACATTGTATCAAGCACATCGTCTTGAGTTGAGATATACTTGAAAAACTCATCAAGATCCCACCGAACACCTACCTTCCCATTGTAATCGCTTGGGACTAGGATTTGCTTGCTCGGAAGCTCCGGCCAAGCAATCTTGAAAGCCTCAAACGATGGAAAGGGGTGCTCCCAATTAGCGGGGACGCGCCCCTTCCCATCCGTGCGAAGCTTGGATACCCAACAGATAGGGTTCTTGTACCTAGAAAGGGAGAGGCATATATTGGTAGTTGCACAAGTGCAACCGTGTGCAAACGATGCAATAAACTACTTGCACACATGTTTGCACAAAGCGTAACATTGCCATCATCACACTATTCTTATGAATGTGGTGTTATACGATGTCCTAGTGTGCAAGTTAGAGTATGTAGGTATCCCGAATGAGGTGAATGACCACATTAGACGATGTATGAGAATGATATGTTATCGAAAGTGTGCAAATGGTCACTTGCACACCACAAGGAGCGGTTGCACAATGCATCAATAACGCAAAAAAGCGACATAGCAAGAAACATCCCCTTTTCTTTGGCATTTCAAGCTCCAAAACGAGGTGGACAGCCTCCATAGGTGTGTAAACCTGCCGAATGGCGTCCTATGCGCGTTTCTTGTATTGTTTTTGCTTATTGATGCGTGCATTGAGGCGATCCAATAGGGCGGTACCCGGTGCCCTTGAGGTAAAGAGTCCCACAAGGTCATCCATCAAGTCCTTGCTGCTAAAACTACCGTAGGTAGTTCTAATAAACTGGAAAATAGCATTTCCTTGCAAAACCATTGCTAATCTGGCAAATGGCTAGTAAATTCTTCGTGAAGTTTAAGATGCGGCAACGACGGCAGGAGTCGCGACGGCGGCGCCAGCGCGGTTGCACAGGGATTGCACTGTGCAACGGCAGTGCAATTCTGTGCAACTGGCAGAAATTTAGTGCAACTGCGTGCAAACATCAATTTTTCTGTGCAACTCCACCTGGGCAAAACGGGTTCCTAGGCCTGGAACTTGTTCTACCAAGAACTTTGTTCTTTGCAAACTGCATATATTGTTCACCGCCTGTCCAATTTGTGACAGAGGCCCAACAATCGTCGTCCATGTGCGTGTCTTATCATGATTCAAAGCCCTAACCGCATACAGCTGTACCAAAGACCCTCTCCATCCCCTGTAGCATGACAAAACAACATTCGAATGGTCTTCTCGTCTTCATGATTTCATCATACGGCTAGTGCTGCTGCTGTGTCTTTTCGATTGGTTATTGTAATGTGCCAGTTAACGATACCATAGTGATACCACAGTGATGATAACAATATCATCATCCGAGGTACCATAACTTTAGGTAACTTTAAGTCACCTTAGGTAACTTTGAGTAACCCTATAAAGCCACAACCTGATTTGTTGCGCCAAGAAAAAATCGTAAGAGGGACCACAATCGAACTTTTGACAGAGTTACAAAACTTTTTTAAAAGTGAAAAAAACAGGGTGCGTCTTATGAGATGTGTAACTCTAGGTACCTTTAGGGGACTTTAGGTAACCTTAGGGGACTTTAGGGACCTTTAGGTAACTTTAAGTAACCCTCTAAAAACCGCAACCTGTTTTCTTTGTGTCAACAAAAAATTGTAAGAGGGACCACGATCGAGTTTTCGGGAGAGTTACAAAACTTTTTTAAAAGTTAAAAAAACAGGGTGCAGCTTTTGAGATGTGTCACTTTGGGTAACCTCAGGGCACTTTAGGTAGCCTTAGGGGACTTTAGGTAACTTTAGGTAAACTTGGGGGACTTTACGTGACTTTAAGTAACCCTATAAAAGCCGCAACTTGTTTTTTTTCGTGTCAAGAAGAAATCGTAAGAGGGACCACAATCGAATTTTCAACAGAGTTACAAAACTTTTTCAAAAGTGAAAAATACAGGGTGTGACTTCTGAGATAGGAAGCCTTTTGTACCGTTAGGTGACTTTAAGTCCCTTTAGTTAACTTTAGGTGACTCTAAGTCACTTTAAGTAACTTTAGGTATCTTTAGGTAACTTTAAGTAACCCTATAAAAGGCGCAACCTGTTTTTTGTTCGTACAAGGAAAAGTCCTAAGAGGGACCACGATCAAATTCTTGCGCGGTCGGCCTAACCTAGATGCACGATGACTACAATCGAACCTGACGATTCGGGCCGGCAGCCTACATCTAAGCAAGATTAATTGAGCACGTCAATTGACACCACGCAGGGCATTCTCAGACGACAAATCGGCGATCATGAAAGTGAATTGCAGGAGACACAACGTCACGTCGCCGATGCTGATAAAACAATAAACACTGTCCCAGAGCTGCAAAATGCTTTGCTGGCGTCTGTGGTTCGGAACCAAATTTTACATCAGCAAATGAAACATGTACAGGCTGAGTACGAGCATACAGGATTTGTCCCTGTCAAACAGAGGGTAGCTCTACGCACTGGCTGGGTGGTATGGTGAAAGGGAATGTACATGCTGTGTAGTTGGTAGACCTGCTGGTTTTTGTTGGTGTGCAACATACGTACACTGCTACGCAGTGCCAAATCCAATGGAAGATGATACATGACATGAACAGACGAACACATCATGTGCACGTGTCACATCCCGCGCGCGACGAAGTGACGGGGACCACTACCCCGCCGGCGCACACGGAAGGCCGCACGCTTGGTAGGACTGGCACACGAGTGACGTGTACATGCATCCCAATATATAAAAAGAGAACGTAAGCACAGATATATACACCGCTGCATGGTTGGACTGGGTTTCCGCCTATGCGCTGCTGCCCGTGGGTTGGTGTATTTCATATGTGTCTGGGCTTCTGTTGTGCTTCTCGTACCGTAAATTCCCGCCGTAAGTGGACCTGATGAGTGGGTTACGATTTTCTGTGTATTGAAACGCAGTCCCGCGTTCCTATTCAACCGCCCTGCGTCAGGTTTTTTGTGGATGTCTGCATAGAATCTGGCCCGATTGTGCCGAATGGATCGGTTTATGTTTTGGAACGTGCGGTCACTCCTAGCCATCGACAGCAGAATCCGTACATCGACCGATTGTGTGACGCCTGGTTGGTGTTTGTCAGACGACTAGAGTGCCACCCAGATGTTGCATTCCTGACACAGCTTCTTCAAAAACCATCGGAAGTGGACATGTTCAGTAGAATGGAGCCCGCGTTACGACTGTATGACCTCCTTCGATTCGTACTCAAGCCATTGGTCAGGCGTATATTGATGTGACTGTGTGTGTTAGATGACCGGTACTGGATTTCATCTGTGGTTAATGCGTCACATGCCATTTATCTGGTATCATTGATTCTAGAGGAAGGTATGTGCTAGCAAGCTGTTTCGCATACGTGCAGCCTGACTGTACCCCGGACATCGTGGGTGATCTGTATACAGAGATGTCACTCCGGCAGGTGATCGAGCAATTGCACAGTGTGTATCGTAGGGTGGGACCAGTTCAAACTTACTTCTCAATTAACGACACACCTCAGTTCTAATTGTCATTTCAAACACCTGCCAACCTTTGTGAAGCCTAGTTCTTTTGAGCATTGTGCGGTGCAAAGGGCCCGTGCCTGCAAGTTTGAGACTATTTCCCAAAGATGAGCTACAAAGCCTGACTGTTGGAATGGGTACTTCTGCACCACAGGAGATCCCTTTTCGGGGAGAGTCAAGGGTTGCAGAACAGGCGTTGCAACAAATCAGGCAAATAGTAAACTCACAGAGCCAAGACTGGGCAAAGAAGGCACAACACAAGCAAGTGCACAGCACGTCAACTGTCAACTGTTTCGAAACCTTTACCAGCAACACAAATCAGGTCCCAGGGACCTCAGTTCTCAACAGTTCTCACCAGTGCCACGTTGTGTTTGCAAGCAAGGCAAAACAAAGGCAATTGCACGGCATTAGTCAGAAATGTTGTGTCAAAATTTAGCAGTCAATAGCCGGAAATGTCCAGAGCGATCTGCACTACAGCTGAGCAGCACAAAAACAGCAGAACAACAATATTAAAACGACTTTTGGCAGGCATGTTTAAATTCAACCACAGCATTGTCATGTTCTGACACATCCACACTTTTGTGCCAAGGAATCAAATGTATTCAAGCAATGGATTTTGCAACAATTCATGTTTGAACGAAACATTTTTTTGCGCCGCGGCCGTTTCAGATCCAGTGCGGTAGCGTGAATGCGGTTTTGGCGCAGAATGCCCCACAAAATCATAGGTATACTGCTTTCCGCCGTCAAATAAGCACCTACCGGTGGTGTGCTTCCATATGTCGCCCCGGGTTCTGGTCATGATCCCACCAACTGCCCCCGTCGATGGTGGTCGTTGGTCGTGGTTGGTCGTTGGCGATGGGCAGTATTCATCATTCATGCACCTAAAGCGGTATATCGCGGATTGCTTTGAACTAGACAACAGCAGTACAACTGTTACACCGGACAACTATCGGTATGCATACCCTTCATTGATTTCGGGTGTGTGCCAGGTGTCGAAATGCAATACATTTTTGACTTATATGTGTTCCTTCCCAGGGGTTACAAACGGAAACTGCTTTATCTGGCGGACGAGTTGCGAAGGATGATCGAAGTCCTGCTGTCTGGTGGTGTCGTCTACGCTCGTCTGTTACTGCGCTTACAGGAAACGGAACAGATGTATTATCGCCGAGTGCTGAATTTGAAGTTTCATTTTCATTGTAATAAACTTTGGGAAACGGTCAGTGTAATCCCGATCGGCATTGTGACCAGGGGCGATTTTCTTCCTGGGGAGCACGACGAGCGGGATGAGTCTATTGGGGTTGTGAAGTATACGCTTCAGAGTTGCAGTGGGTGTTTTAGACAGGCATTCTGCAGAAGATGTAAGGGCTGTCTGTACGCGGTGTATTGTTTCCGAAAATGCCAGAAGCAACACTGGCGTGTTCACAGACAGGTCTGTAACCAAAGGAATCAATAACATTCATGATATACATACATGCGGCACAGGGGGGGGGGGCTCGATTGTTCGTCCGTCGCAGAGCTTTGCGGTATTTCGCCATGCACCATCTGTGCTGGATCTGACTTTCTCCCAACGGATGGAGTTCGTGTAATATATTATTTGTGTGGTGTTAAGGCCACTTCATTCATCATTCTGGATTCCAGGGGTGTTTGTGACCCAACCAACTAAACATGATGAAGTTCACAGAGTCTGCCACCAAAGTCCCTCGTTGTTGTGTCTGTCTCGTTTTGCACAATGGTTTGGTTGCTTGAAATGTGTTAAGGGATGACACTAGCACACGTCACTGCCAGTGTCGGCTGAATACAACTTCAGGTACCAGCAATTCGTCGACCTTTGGACCGTCCATTTCAAATGTACCTCTGGACTCAAAATATTTACCAACCTTTCATGCCACCCGGTCAAGCAGATAGGCAGACCGTTGTGATGTATCAGGTATAACGCGATAAAGACCAACGTTGCCATCCCGCGCAAAGGAGGCAACACTGACTTCAATATCATCTACTTGCCTGAGGTCCAGTGTCAGAGCTCTGTTGTTGTTGTCATATAGTACGTTCCAGATGCAATCAACCACTGTTTCGGCAAGGGTTTCAATCGCCACCTTCTCTCTGTTGTTGTCATTAACAGCCTGTACATCCGTTGAGCCATCATGGTTGACTGCCTCGGAAAGGGCAACAGCATATACCCTGCAGTGATTACCGTTTTTCTCGATCCTCACGTTGTGCTTCCTCAGCACCATGTCATACCAAAATTCATCCCTGGGTGGTTCCATGTACCGAATAAGCCTGATCCACATTTCTGCTCGTTTTTCTTTCAGTAATATCGGTGTTAACATACTGACTAGTTCACAAAGATCACAATCGTGCTTCATTGCCATGTGTCGGCCTTGTTGCATCCCATGATATTGACGATGCGAGGCTGGGACCATCCCCCTCTTCGAGGTAAATCCCCCGATAACTCCCCATTGGTCCATCGATAGATTTTTCGCCGTTTCTTTTATTCTCGGCCAAACAGAGGGATTTTCTTTTGGGGGGGGGTCAAATCCGAAGTCCGTTCTATCGATAATCGTGACCTTGAGCTTCGGGGGGTCTTCTTCGGTGGATGATGATGCTGTTGGCATCCGCCCGAAAAAACTGGCGCTGTCTTCGATGTGCAGTGGGACACGTGGATCCTGGTGCATCGCCCCTGAGATACTGTGAAACTACTCGCTGTACCGTAGTGAATGCTTGTGCACCTTTTTGCATGGCGAGGAGGGGGCGTGAGAGCCGAGTAACGTGACGAAGAAACACAGGAAACCATGGAACGGTTTTGGATTGCTCGGCGTACCTAGCTGAAAATACCTCGTAAGAACCCGAAACCTTGTAGCAAAGGGTCACACGGTGTGATGTATCAACGTTATCAATCTACTACTGTCATTTTCTGCATCCGGTCTAAGTCCTCAATTTGCTTCTGGGCTGGGTTTGGAAACGGTCACATTGCTGACACGTACACCAATGTAGTCCACCGCCTGGACCGCCACTTTTGCTGAGCTCACCGTCTATGCCGGGTGTCTCGAGGGGATGGTTTGTGGTATATAAGGCATAACGCAACAATGACCCACATTGCCATCCCATGCAAGTATGAGGGCATGAGAGTATGGGGGTTATCCGAATTTCCCTATGCAGACATTTGATGGTCGTTTGTGTCGTATATTGTCTTAGTATCAGCAACGAGGATTTCTGGTTGTGTCTTCTTCACTGGCCCAAACCTTGAAAAATAGAAAAACCCCCTTCGTCTTCCGAGGCATAAAGCACCCATCGGAGCCACCTACCACTTGTCCAATTTTTTGGCAGCTCGTATTTGTCTCTCCAACCATGATCCTGGCTATCTCCTGCGTCTGCTTTGACGCTTGGGGTGTGCTCGCAGCCTGTCTGCCGCCCACGGACACGTACCAGCTTTGCCTGAGCAGTGCGTACTTCCACGGCGTGCAGCAGTCGGACGACAAGAAGATTGCCAGCATTCTTCTGCGCAAGAGCCTGCTCTCCTCTCTTGCCCGGGTCTATAAGCACCACGACATCGCCTTGGATGCGGACCTGTGTATTGATCGGCCTCACAGGGTTCTGACGGGCAATACGATGATTCAGGTGCTGATGGGCAAGGTTTGGGATCAACAGGACCATCCGAAGAAGGACGTTCGGGCATCCTGGGATCACCGCCACATGACCATGATTACCATGGGCAAATCATCTTGGGATGGCGAGGTTTTCTGCATTGTGGATCCTCGCCGCACGTTCACCCTGCAGAGTACGTGCAACATTGAGCCCTTGGATGCATACATCAGGGGAACACAACATCTAATGTGGGCCGACGTACCCACCCTCACCAGGGTCATCGCAGGTTTACACAAGGTTGCTGACTGCCTGGACATACCCGATCCCGGCCACATGGACTTCCAAGACCTCGCCGAGGATTGCAACCGGCAGTTGTACCTGCTCGACCACTGTAACCTGAAGGGGGTGGACATCCAGAATATGCCGCCACAGGTGCGCAGCTACGTGCAGAGAAAACAGACTGTGCCGCACTGCCCAGCACTCGAGCAATTGGTCGCTCTAGAGGAAGTCCGATCGTGCGGGGCACAGCATCCTTTGACGGTGTTCACCATTGACGCCGTGCGGATGTTGAGAAAGTCCCGGAACAGAGTTATTGTGACTAGTGTGCAGGGTCTAGTATGCGACCCCGAGGATTTCGAAGATCAAGTGAGAGATCAGAAAACCATACAGCAATTGGACCATTGGTGGGATGAGACTAAATGCAGCTGGAACAATATGGTCACACCCGCCAAGCGCGTGCTTTTGCTGCGGCACAGGGACGAGTTAAACGCCCTCTACATGGCACAGTACGCAGAGCGCCGTGTACTTCACGACCAATGGCGTGCTGACCCCTGGTATTTCGCGATTTACATGTGCGGAACGGCGTTAAAAAAGCAGCGCGGGGAAAATAAAAAAGGGAACAAAACGGACATGTGACAATTGACCCAAACAAACTTTGCACGGCATTGGCTACATGAAACGCATCACAGGAAGGCAATCCCACGGGCAAACTGCCCTTGTGTCTTGGTCTGGTGCACTGTCTTCACTGTAGTTTGGGTGGACTTTGTTCGTACTGAACACATGGAGAATATACGTGAGTGTCTAAATCCCACCTGGGCACCTGCAAGAAAATCCCCGAACAAAAACATCTACTGGTGCGAAAACTGATTGTGAATGCAAAGAAGAATGATATACCAGTCGTAAAAAATGCTCAGAATGGCACTGGTGGCTCCACTGCAAGTCCCAGAGGCATGAAAAGAAAAATACAAAAACACTTGACCTTTTACTCCACGATGACAATTTACGTGCTGTTACGCTTCCTTGCTGTAGTAGGATGACACGGCTTGCCAGGTTGTGACAGGAGCCATCCACTGCCGTCCTGCTTCTCGCATACACTTTCGAAATCGGCCCGTGGCACACCGCTGGCCTCGTTGAACCACGGCCAGTTGCCAGCATTCACATGCACGATGCATCCTCCTGGAATGGAGTCGTCCGTGACTCTCACCAGTGGCAGCCCTTGGTGCCGATTATCGGGCAATAGGCTCTGCACAATCCCTTTGCACAAACTGGCATGTATCAGCCAACGAAACCGCTTTGCGTCGGGGTTGCAACGGTTTCCTTGTTGCACAACGAGTTTGGGTTCCTTGTTGTCCGTTGCTGGGTAGCAAACCTTGACAAAGTCACCAAGGGGCTTACCGGGATGGTGATTGTACCACGTCCTATTAGTCCCGGTGCCGGTGTGGATAATGCAACCGGCAGGGATTGTGGAGTGGGTAACGACGATCATGGGTTCGTCTGAATTTTGAAGCGGACCCGGAACCACCTCAGCCGCCAGGGCCGCGCAGCTCTTTGGGTTGAGGTGATGGTACCTGTGTTTGCCCCTCTCTCCCAGAGTCTTCTCCGCTGCACGCTGCTCAGCAGAGCATGTCTTGGTGTCCCAGTTGGCCAGCCACGGTTCGTTTGTGCGGCGATCCCTGCACACAGGTTGGTGTGCAGGTGTATTGCCGCCAGTGGCGTGATTGTTCCAGTGTGCCACCCAGCCACCACCCGTCTGCAATGTACATCCTTTGGGTACATCCGGCCAAGACCCTACTGAAGCGGTAGCGGCAGGGTCTCCCTACCGCTACCCGCTTTGGCTCGCATGTGCGCTGAATAGCGCAATTTATGACGTAAAATGGGATTACGAAAGCTACAGAGCAATAGCGAGGATTGCCGTTTTTTATGTTAAAATAGCAGTTTTTTATCACAAATTTATGCTGTTGTGCCCCATTTTGTAATTATTCGCGAGATTTCACCGTTTTTCCGTGTTCTCACAGGCATCTATGTAGATTTGAAGGCCTGTGGCTAACGCCTTAGAACAGTTTAACAAACTTAAACCGACTCACGAAATGTTCGATTCTTGCAGAAATTGCGGTGCTTTGCATGAGGGACACGAAAACGCTTCAAAACTGTTCTAACAACCCTGCACAGGGACAGCCGCCGGCCGCAGCGCATCGCAGCGCCAAGGAGCGGCGCCAACACGCGCTGAAGCCAGAAGGCGCTGGGCGCAGCGCCAGTCAGCACCGCAACGTGGCCGTCAGCCGCAGCAAGCGACCAGAGGAGAGGCAGCAAGTGCCTCCGCAGCGTCCCGGATGAGCAGCAGCGACAGCAGCGGCGTCAGGACGTGGGGACCGCAAAATGGCGGCTACAACCTGGACAGCATGAGCGATGCGTCAGACTGGAGTCCCAGTCCAAGGCCAAGTTCGAGCAGCAGTCCCGCGTTCGAGCAACAGAGGTATGGCCCTTCCAGCCGTCAACCCTATGGCCGTGGGAACCAGCACGGCGGCAGCATCGGCCGTCCCAAGAGCGGCAGTACCAGCTGCAATCCGGATTACCGTGACGGCCACCCAGCCGTCGAAAGAGAGCTCTTCCGCAAGCCAGACCATCGTCAAGCAGCGTGGGATCGCAGACCAGCGTCCTGGAGAACGCCGGAGTGCCAATCAGCGCTCCACCGAAGACTAGGTCCAAGCCGTGGTCACGCAGACCGTGGTCAAGCGTCGAGGGAGCGCCAACCTGCGCCCCAGAAAGCGCCGGAGTACCGACCAGTACCCCAACGTGGAGGAGCGTTCACCGAAAATCCACGCAACCCCAGTCCCAGCCGGTTAAGCTCGGAGATCGCCATCCTACCAACCGAGACGGTGGAGTTGAAGGCCTGGGCCGCAGAGATGGCAGCGTGGGCGAGAAATGCAGCAGCGGAGATCCGGACCCTGAAGTCGGAGCAGGAGAGTCTGCAAGAGCGAGTCCGTCGCCTGGAGAAGACGTCCAAGACGAAGTCCGCTACGGGCGAAGCGAAGAAGAAGGTGGAGGTCGTGGAGGACTTCCAGACGCCGAAAAAGACCGCCACGACCAGCGGAGCGACCAACCAAGACAGTGAGACGCAGACGCCTGGCAGTGGCAGCCGTCGTTGGAGACGGTAATAATTTAAAATTCCGTTTGTTGGAACACCTGTTGGCAAGTCCAGTCTTGTCAGACTTGCCGTGGTGAGAGCCCAGTCTTGTCAGGCTCCACCAACCGGGTATATATGTTCATCTTAAAACCCATGTATATATGGGGCGGATCAGCCCCTGGCACACGCACCCGCACTTGTACAGTACAGTACACGGTGCCTGGGTAAGGCACGAACTGACACAGCAACAGGGATTTGATGCTGAGTTGCAGTGCTGTGTGCGTGCCTGTCCTGTTGTTTGGTTTTCGAAACCATGGAGGCTTTCGGGAAACTGAAAACTTTGCCCGGTTTTCAAAACAAACGGGGCAGGCCACCCAAGGCCCTTTTTCTTAATCTTTTCCTAGTGTGGCAAAGCAGGTTTTTGCCTGAGGGTAGTATTGGTGCTCCCCACCGGACACCTAGCAAGAGGCTCCCTCTGGGGTTTGTTTTTCCCCTTTGGGGATAAACAAACCTTCAAGTAGGGGGGTGAAGCGGTAGCGGCAGGGTCTCCCTACCGCTACCCGCTGTGGCTCGCACGTGCGCTGAATAGCGCAATTTATGACGTAAAATGGGATTACGAAAGCTACAGAGCAATAGCGAGGATTGCCGTTTTTTATGTTAAAATAGCAGTTTTTTATAACAAATTTATGCTGTTGTGCCCCATTTTGTAATTGTTCGCGAGATTTCACTGTTTTTCCGTGTTTTCACAGGCATCTATGTAGATTTGAAGGCCTGTGGCTAACGCCTTAGAACAGTTTAAGCAACTTAAACCGACTCACGAAATGTTCGATTCTTGCAGAAATTGCAGTGCTTTGCATGAGGGACACGAAAACGCTTCAAAACTGTTCTAACAACCCTGAACAGGGACAGCCGCCGGCCGCAGCGCATCGCAGCGCCAGGGAGCGGCGCCAACACGCGCTGAAGCCAGAAGGCGCTGGGCGCAGTGCCAGTCAGCACCGCAATGTGGCCGTCAGCCGCAGCAAGCGACCAGAGGAGAGGCAGCAAGTGCCTCCGCAGCGTCCCGGATGAGCAGCAGCGACAGCAGCGGCGTCAGGACGTGGGGACCGCAAAATGGCGGCTACAACCTGGACAGCATGAGCGATGCGTCAGACTGGAGTCCCAGTCCAAGGCCAAGTTCGAGCAGCATTCCCGCGTTCGAGCAACAGAGGTATGGCCCTTCCAGCTGTCAACCCTATGGCCGTGGGAACCAGCACGGCGGCAGCATCGGCCGTCCCAAGAGCGGCAGTACCAGCCGCAATCCGAATTACCGTGACGGCCACCCAGCCGTCGAAAGAGAGCTCTTCCGCAAGCCGGACCATCGTCAAGCAGCGTGGGATCGCCAACCAGCGTCCTGGAGAACACCGGAGTGCCAATCAGCGCTCCATCGAAGACAAGGTCCAAGCCGTGGTCACGCAGACCGTGGTCAAGCGTCCAGGGAGCGCCAACCTGCGCCCCAGAAAGCGCCGGAGTACCGACCAGTACCCCAACGTGGAGGAGCGTTCACCGGAAATCCACGCAACCCCAGTCCCAGCCGGTTAAGCTCGGAGATCGCCATCCTACCAACCGAGACGGTGGAGTTGAAGGCCTGGGCCGCAGAGATGGCAGCGTGGGCGAGGAATGCAGCAGCGGAGATCCGGACCCTGAAGTTGGAGCAGGAGAGTCTGCAAGAGCGAGTCCGTCGCCTGGAGAAGACGTCCAAGACGAAGTCCGCTACGGGCGAAGCGAAGAAGAAGGTGGAGGTCGTGGAGGACTTCCAGACGCCGAAAAAGACCGCCACGACCAGCGGAGCGACCAACCAAGACAGTGGGACGCAGACGCCTGGCAGTGGCAGGCGTCGTTGGAGACGGTAATAATTTAAAACTCCGTTTGTTGGAACACCTGTTGGCAAGTCCAGTCTTGTCAGACTTGCCGTGGTGAGAGCCCAGTCTTGTCAGGCTCCACCAACCGGGTATATATGTGGGTCTTAAAACCCATGTATATATGGGGCGGATCAGCCCCTGGCACACGCACCCGCACTTGTACAGTACAGTACACGGTGCCTTGGTAAGGCACGAACTGACACAGCAACATTGATTTGATGCTGAGTTGCAGTGCTGTGTGTGTGCCTGTCCTGTTGTTTGGTTTTGGAAAGCATGGAGGTTTTCGGGAAACTGAAAACGTTTGCCCGGTTTTCAAAAAAAACGGGGCAGGCCACCCAAGGCCCTTTTTCTTAATCTTTTCCTAGTGTGGCAAAGCAGGTTTTTGCCTGAGGGTAGTATTGGTGCTCCCCACCGGACACCTAGGAGGATGCTACCTCTGAGGTTTGTTTTTCCCCTTGGGGGATAAACAAACCTTCAAGTAGGGGGGTGAAGCGGTAGCGGCAGGGTCTCCCTACCGCTACCCGCTGTGGCTCGCACGTGCGCTGAATAGCGCAATTTATGACGTAAAATGGGATTACGAAAGCTACAGAGCAATAGCGAGGATTGCCGTTTTTATGTTAAAATAGCAGGTTTTTATGATAAATTTATGCTGTTGTGCCCCATTTTGTAATTATTCGCGAGATTTCACCGTTTTTCCGTGTTTTCACAGGCATCTATGTAGATTTGAAGGCCTGTGGCTAACGCCTTAGAACAGTTTAACAAACTTAAACCGACTCACGAAATGTTCGATTCTTGCAGAAATTGCGGTGCTTTGCATGAGGGACACGAAAACGCTTCATTTGGGGGGAGGGCAACCTCCAAGCCTCCCTTGGCATGCACGTCCCCAAACCCATGAAATCCAAGACTTCTTCTTGAATTTGGGTCTCTCCAAAGAGTTCTGGGATCCTTGCCTCGGCCATGACACAATCTGGCGTCCTGGGCAAGAGATGAAGGTATATGTAGACAATAAAAAACATGTAGACAAGTAATATGTACAAGTAACAATTCTATACTATAAAATAGCATAAAAAAGAAGAGGAAATGAAGGCGACGGCGTCGCTGCCATCAGAAAATCTGACGGCTACGAGGCGTCGTAATCAGGATCTCCACTGAGATCCTGCCCAAACTGGGCCAAACAGTGGTTTTTGGGCGAAAAACAATGGAATATAGTGCTTTTTGAGTCAAAAACACTCATTTCGCGTGTCTCCCCCCAACGCGTCGCGTAGCCGACACGACGCGTTTCTGTGCCAATTCAAACTACATATGAAAAGGCCCACTGTTGGGCCACACCATGGGCGCCTGGGCGATTCCTGGGATCGCCTCAGGGTTTTTTGAAAAATGCGTGAACGTGACTTTTTTCGCAAAAATTGACCTTCGCGGAACGCCGCGGAAAAGGTCACGCTATAATCTTTTATTTTTCAAAACGATAAAACAATAATAAAACTGCCTAAAATCTTTAGAAATCGAGAAATAAATCCTCGATCTGGAGCTGCGTCGTGCAGGCGACGACTGTCGTCGCCAGCCCAAAAATGACGAAGAAAGACGATTTCTGGGGTATTTTACAGAAATCCCACAGAAATCAGGATGCCGTAACATCAACAGGAAAATTCCTGATCCGGCCTGGCGAAGAGCGCCACAGGCTGGGCAGCGGGTACCGGTGAGGCACCCCATACTGCTTCAGCCCCCTCCTTAGAAGCCTTGCCTATATCCAAAGGAAGGCAAGGCCAAGGAGGCGCTCTGACCCCTGCACTGCCCTGGTTTCAACCTGATTCAGCAGGACAGTGGAGGGGGGGGGCCTCGTGAGTAATATACATGCCACATACATGTATTTTTTTTGATCTTTATATATTCATAGGGCAATTGCCCCCCAGGCGACCACACTGGTCCCTGGCACTCCTCTCAGCCACTGGTGACCAAACCAGGGGCGCTGCAGGGCCTTCCGCCCTGACTGATGGCGCTTAGGCGCACATATGGGCCCTTTTTCTCCATGGGCATGGAAACATAATAATTCAATAAATGCGAAAAAATTATTTAGTGTCGAACCCAAGGCAACGAATTCCTCGCGCCTGAATTTAGGGCCATTTCCTGCCCAAGGCAACCCCTGCCTGTTTAGGGTCGATTCCCAACCCAGGGCGACGAATTAACGCGCCTAATTTGGGGGATTTTGGGTCATTTCCTACCCAAGGCGCCCCACGCCTATTTAGGGTGGGACCTCCCGGAGGGTCAACCAACCCAAGGCCACGAATCAACGCGCCTGCTTGTGCGGTTCGGTACCTGGCGTCGTCGTCGCTGTGGTCGTCGCCCAGTGATGATGATAGACTTGGGGGCTCCATAGGGTCCATGGGGAAGCCATGGTCTTATCCATCGTAGGAGTCAAGGAATTCCTCCTTCATCATGTTGATGCCCTGGACCTTAGCTCCTGCAGTTTCCCAGCGATCAGCGATCAGCGATCGGCGTACTCCTGCAGTCTGGGCGTCGTCGCCGTCCGCAGGCCGTCACACCGCCTTGGTGGCCTTGGCGTCGGCAGAATTCTTTCGAAGCATTTGGGGGGAGGGCAACCTCCAAGCCTTTCTTGGCATGCACGTCCCCAAACCCATGAAATCCAAGACTTCTTCTCGAATTTGGGTATCTCCAAAGAATTCTGGGATCCTTGCCTCGGCCATGACACAATCTGGCGTCCTGGGCAAGAGATGAAGGTATATGTAGACAATAATAAACATCTAGACAAGTAATATGTACAAGTAACAATTCTATACTATAGGTAGGTAGGTAGGTAGGTGCACTCGGTCGTGGAGAGGCACCCCATGGTTCCCACTGGTGTCGCCCCTGTGACGAACAGGAAGAGGCTTCGCGCGTGAAGAGGGGAGGCGGCTTACTTCCCGCTAGACCTGACTGTTGGCCCCCAACAAAGCGGCCCCGGGCTACGCCGGGAGGGCTGATCGCCGCCAGCGTGACATGCTTGTCTCGCCGGGAGGGTGTGCCCCCGTGCTTGCGCACGTCCCCTCCTTTGGACGAAACCCTAGGGGTTCACCGGACTTCCTGGCGTATCCCGTTCCCAAGGCGTGCATGCACGTTCCTGGTACTAGGGTTCCGAGGCGCTTGGGTGTCGCACGCTCCGCCTCGAGTCCCAAAGCAGCGCAGGCCTTAGGATGCAGCCTTACCCCCGGGCTCCGGATCTCGTTTGGCCGGGTCTCCTGCATGGCACGGGCTGCCTCAGTGCCCGGGCTGTGGGCACTGGGTTTCCTACTGTTGTGTGGTGTTTGTGTTTGGGTCCGGTTGGCGGTTGGGTGCGGGTTTTTCCAACCCCGTCAGTCCTGGCTGGGGTCTTGGGTAGGTGTTTTTGGGCACGATTTGTGGTGTTGTCCCTCTAGTGTTGGCTGTTTGTGGTGTTCGTGGTTGGGCTTCGGTTTCGGCCTGCTTTTGGGACGTGTGTGGTTTCGTGGGCGCCCCGCTTGCCCCCCGCCGTTTCCGGTTCCGGCGCGCGGTGTGGGCGTGTGTGCTGGGCCCGGGTCTCGCCTGTGCCCAGTCCGTCTTGGCTGGGTTGTCGGGGTGGGTTTTTCTTTTTTGCGCTTTGGTTTTTTCTTTTCTTTTTTTTTTTTTTTTCGGGCTTTGTGGTCCCTGTCCCTCCATCCCCTTTCTTTCGGGCTGGGGTGGTGGCTCTTTTTTTTTTTTTTCGTGTCCCTTTTCCCCGTGGTCCGCTGTTACTGGCTTGGTGTTGCCGGTTTTGGGTGGGTGGTCCCCCTGTGCCTCTGCGGGGGTCCCCCCTTTTTTTTTTTTTTCCTGGGGGGGGGGGGTGGCCGGCTGTGGTGGTGTTGGCGGGTGGTTGGGCGGCTGTGGGCTGTTTTCGTGCCTTTTCCCCTTCCCCCCTCCTTTTTTTTTTGGGGGGGGGGGGGGGGGCTTGCCTGTTCCTCCCTCTGCCTTCCCTGGGCTGGCGCACGCACTGGCCTGCATTCAGTGTTGTCTTCCGGGCTGCTGTCTTCAGTTGCGTTCTGTGTGGCCATGTTCCGGCCCCATGGGTCGGGTGGGCCTTGTACACGGTGGGCTCGGCGCCCCTTCTTGCTGGGTTAGGTCCTGGCTCTGCCGGCTGGGCGGCTGCGCCAGGCGGCTGCTTGTGGTTTTGGGTTAGGGGGCCTGGGGTTGTCCGTGTCCTTACCCCTCTGCGGTGCCGGCTGTAATCTTCTGGGTGGTCCGTCACCGTTGTCGCCTGGCGCGCTGTGGCCCCGTGTGTGGCCTGTGGTGCTGGTGTGTGGCGTGGTGGCGCGGCGCCTTCCCGGGTGTGCGGTGGCTGGCTTCGGTTAGTCCCTCCGGTTAGGGTCAGTTGTGTCGTGTTGTGCCGCTCTGTGCCGCGTCGCGTCGCGTTGTGCTGTGGTGCGTTGCTCTGTGGCGTGCTGTGGTGCGGTGTGCCGTGGTCTCGCGTGGTGCCGCGGTGGGTCAGTGGAGGTCAGCCTGGCCTGTGTGGGTCGGTTAGGTCTTCGGGAAATTCTGCTGAATGATCACGGTGTCCTTGGGGTGTGCACGCTGACTCTCACCCATGGACTCAATCTTCACCGGGCCTCGCAGACAGGCAGGCGTACTCGGGGTGTAGGAAAGGCGTTCCTTCTCCAAGGCAGACAACCAGAAAACAGGAGTCGGACGGTGGAGGTGGCTTCCGAACGCTGTTTGAGTGGCGAAAGGCTTTCACTGCAGCTCGGCTGCGCTGGCAGGGTCCGGGTCGGTGCTGCCGGCAGGGATGAGCTCATACTTCAGGGTCAGGGGGATGTCCATATCTCCGGTGCTGAACTGCAGGGGTCCGGGGCACCGGTAGTATTCTTGGCACTTCCAGTCTTCACGGCGCTCGGAGATGGCCTTGAAGGGGGCACCGTCCAGCAGCACCAAAGCCTTCGCGATCGATCACAGCCTTTCACTCCCCCTTGCGGTGCTCCATATTCATCATGGACGGGATCGGTGTGCCGCCGCAGTGCCATTCCTCCACTGGACGCAACAGGTTGGTGACGGACGCCCTCACGGACGTGAGACCAGCCGAGATCAAGCCCCCGGCCGTCAATCCAAGTGCATAGCAATACTCTGCGTCTAACCGCGACGGTAGCGCAGCCCGGCCCTTATAGCCCATGGTGTGGTCGCGTGACGGTCCGTGGGGTTGCCCTCCCTGGGGGCCTGTGCCTTGGTCCCGTGTCCTCTGGAGGTGTCGGTCCGTAGTCGTGGGTGCCGCGGCCGTGCTTTCGTCCACTTCCGGTGCCTGTGAGTTGGCCTTTGTGGTGGTCGGGGTCGTCGCCTGGCGTTGAGGGCGTGGTGGTGCGCCGTGCGGCGGTGTTCCCTGCGGCTTCCTCTGTGGGTGTGGCCCGTTCTCCCCGTGTAGGTGTGCCCTCCGTTCTCCGTGTGGTTTCCGGTGGCCGGTGGGCGTGCGCTGGTGTGATCCGCATGGCGTCCGGTGTTTGCTTCGGTGGGGTGTGTTGGGGTGTTTGGTGGGGGTGGGGCGGCGCTGGTCTCCCCGTCGGTGTGGGTCGTGGTACCTGCCGTGGTGCCCTTTTCCTCCGTGTCTTGGTCCCCGTTCCCGCTCCTTCCTGGTTCTTCGGTGGTGTCCTGCCCCTATGTGGTGTCGCTTCCGTCGCCCTGTCCCTGCGTGTGCCTGCCCTCACTTGGGGCCCTTCCGTGCCCTCTTGCCTGTGTGGTCTTTGGTGCCCCTTGCCCTTCCCTTGCCCTTGTCCTGCCCCTTCCTGGTGTGGTGGTGGCAGGAGGGGCGGGTCGGGGAGGGGGCGCCGGTGGCCCAGGCTTTGGGGGTGGGTGGCCTGGAGCCACTGGCGGAGGGCTTGGGGGGTGTAGGGGGGGCGGAGGCCCTGGACCGCATCGCGGAGGAGGGCCTCCCATGCCGCTTGCGGCATGATGGCCTCCGGGGCGGCCTCGTTCGGGTTTGGGGGGGTGCGGGTGCGCACCTCCTCGAAGGTATGCACCATGTGCACCCCTTCGTGCCTTCCCGCTCCTCCGGCCCATTTCACCCAGCGGCGGAGCTCCTGCAGAGCGGGGGGAGACCACCAGGCGAGGTAGGCGGGGGCCCGGGGGGGGGAGGGGTCCGGGCCCGGGGTCCTGGAGCGGCGGGGGGAAGACGTGGACCTGCGGTGGTGGCGGGGGTGGCGGTGCCTGGGGGAGCGGGAGCGGCGGCGGCGGGGGCTGGGGGTGGAGGACGGGTACGGGCGGAGGGGGGGGCGGGAGGGGGAGGTGGACATGGGGCGGCGGTGGCGCGCTCGGTGGCGTCCGGGGGAGAGGGAGTGGTGGTGGCGGGGGCTGGGGGTGGTGGATGGGTACGGGTGGCGGGGGGAACGGGGAGCCCGGCGGGGCGTGTGGGGGGAGGGGGAGGTGGACGTGGGGCGGCAGTGGCGTGCCTGACTGCGTCGGGGGGAGCGGGAGTGGTGGTGGCGGGGGCTGGGTGGCCGGTGGGGGGAGGGGGAGGGGGACATGGGGCGGCGGTGGCGCTCGTGGTGGTGCCCGGGGGAGCAGGAGCGACGGGAGCGGGGTCCCTGGGGGTCCTGGTGGTACCTGGGGGAGCGGGAGCGGCGCGAGTGGGTGGTTGAGGCGCGGTGGGAGTGTGGGCGCCGTGGGCGAGTGTGCCGTGCGGGGGGGGGAGCGGGAGCGCCGCCGTTTGCGGGACCGGCCCCCGTCGCTCGAGTCGGGCCAGTCCGGAAGCGTCGGCGGCCTCTGGGGGGCCTCGCGCGGTGCCGCTTGGGGGGGGAGGTCCCCCGTCGTCCTTGGGGCCCCTTCGGCCATCGGATGGTGGCCGGGGGGGTACGGGGCGTCACGCGGTGCTGGTTGGGGGGGGAGGTCCCTCGTCGTCCATGGGGCCCCTTCGGCCATCGGATGGTGGCCGCGGGGGTACGGCTGGTACGGGGGTGGTGGCTGGTACGGGGGGGGTGGGTATGCGGGCGGGGCGCTCGGTGGCTGCCATCCCGTCCGCTGGTGCTGTTCGTGAACGGGGGGTTGTGGCCCGGTGGGGTAGGGCGGTGGGCAGTGGTAGTGGTGGGGGTGGTGTTGGTAGTGGTGGTGGTGGGGCCGCTGGTGGTGGTGGTGTGTGTAGTGGTGGGGTTGGTGTTGCGGGTATGGCCCATGGAGTCCTTGTGGGTTTTCCGGTCCCCCTTGTGGGGGTGGGGGGTTGGGCATCGTGGGCAGTCCCCGGGGCTGCACTATGTGTTGGGCATGGGGGAAGGGTTGGGGGCCGGGCTTGACGGTGACGATGGTTGAGGGGTCCCACGTCCCTGGGTCGGTTTGGCCGGCGGTGGTGGTGGTTTTTGCGGGATGGATGACGGGGCGCTTGGTGACGGGGATGGGGACCAGGGCCTGGACGGGGTCGTGCTGGGTGGCCGTCTCCGCGGTGGTGGTGGGTGCCGGCGGGAGGGGGGCGCGGGTCGTGGTGGGTGGGGGGTCCTGGTTTGGGCGAGGGCCCGGGCGGGGGTGGTATAGGGTGGTTTTGTGTCGTTGCGTATGCGGGGTTGTGTGTGGTCCCGTGGGCGCCGGCTTGGGTTTGGGGTTGGGTTTGGGGTTGGGGTCCGGTTTGGGTTTGGGGTCGGGTTTGGGGTTGGGGTCCGGTTCCAGGTTGAGGAGTACCCCTGTCCGGAGGTGTGAGGGCGTCGATGCCGGGTCGGGGGTCGTCCCGGTGGGTTGCCGGGGTGCCTGAGTCGCCTGTGTGGGGGTTGGGGGGTCGGTGCGTGCGGCCGCGGCTTTGGCTTTCGGCGTGGCCTTGAGGATGAGTTTGGCGGGGAGGGGGGGGTCGGAGGATGAGGTGGAGGAGGTGGACGAGGTTGAGGACGAGGAGGAGGTGGTGGACGCGGGTTGGGCTGTGATGCGGGCGGGCTTGCGGGCGGCGGCTTCTGCTGCGGCCACGGCGGGGAGGATGGAGGGCATGTCCCCGGGTTGTAGGTTTGGGGCGGGCGGCTGGGGGGGCCCGGTCGTGACCTGGCGGCCCGGCGGGCCGATCTGGTCGGCGCCGGCGGGGGAGGGAGGCGCGGGGCTGCGGCCTTCTCTTTCTGGGCTCGGCTGGGCCCGGGTCCTGCAATGTGCGAGGTCGTGTGGGTTGGTGTCCGCGGGGGGGAACAGTTCGCGTGGGCTGCATTCAGGGGCCGGGGGGGGTGGGCCTGGGTCCTCTGGGGTGTGTGTGGGGGGCGTGGGCGGGCCACTGGGTGGGGTGGGCGTGCTGTGGGGCGCGGGGCTCCCCTTGGCGGGTGTTTGTGGGTTGTCGAGTGTGGGGGGCGGTGAAGGGTGGCCGGTGGGTGGGTGTGTGGCGGGCGTGTGCTGGTGTTCGGCCGGGTGGGGGAGGCCCGTGTCGCGGGGCCCGGGGGTGCGCGCGATAGTGGGCGTGTGTGGGTCTCCGGTTGAGCAGCGAGGGGGGGGGGATTGTGCGGGGGGTTGTGCTGTGCCGGTGTATGTGTCCGCTTGCTGCGCGCTTGCGTGGGCAGTTGTAGGCCGGGCGGTTTGGAGGAGAAGCTTGCCGTCTTCTGCTGCCGCGGCAAGGATTTCGCAGACGAGCGTTCGTATCTGGTGGACCTCTTGGTCAGTGGTGAGAAGGGGGCATGCTAGCTTTGGGCTAAGACCCGCGCGGTTGAGGACCCTGTGGATGGCGTGGTACCCGCAGGTGAGGGACTGCTGCGGCCTGGGGGGGGGGTTTGGTCGTGTGTCCGGGCCTGCTTCGACTTGTGTGTGGGCGGTGGGGATGGCCCAAACCCAGGGCACGGTCCCCGTGGGTGGCCAGTGGCGCTGGAACCAGTGGGTTAGGCAGAGCATGGACAATCCCAGGTGGTAGCCCGCCTTCCCTGAGGTGATTTGGGCCAGGGCGCGGGCTGGGGGCGTGTCCCCTGGCTGGAGGACACCCCTGAGGACCCCACTGCCCCTGGTGGGGCGGTCTCCGGGGCGAACATGGTGTCTGTCCCCTGGATGATCCATTGCGGGCCGTGGGACGTAGCCGTAGCGGCTATCACGTAGTAGTGGCCCCGCTCAAGGACTGTAACCCAGCCCTCCGGCGGGGGGTGGTCACTGTCTGTAGGTGGGGGGGGGAGGTCGTCGTCCGGGGTGCGGAGGCCGGTGGCGCGGAGGGCGGTGTCGCGGTTGGGCGCGGTGGCCTGTTCCCACTGCTCCGGGTGGTTCGGGTCCGCTGGGTGGTCCGTCTCCGCTTGGGCCCGCCGTAGGCGTACGGTCCCTCGACGCGTGACGTTGCTGCCGGTGTCGTGCGTCAGGGCCTGGCCCCACTCGATGGGGGGGATCCAGATGGGCTGGCCCCGGGTGTGTTTGCGGGCTCGCCAGAGCACGAGGTCTAGTATGGTCTCGTGGAGGCCGCTGCCTGGGGTGGTCAGGTCCCGGAGGGCTTTGACGGTGAGCTTGGTCCAGTCCTCTTGTAGGCGGTACCAGCCCAGGGGGGTGGTCGGGGCCCTGTCTTGGAGGGTCGCTCGGAGGAGGTCGGGGTCGCGGATGGTGGCCGGTGTGAGGGGGGGGTGCCCCGGGTCCGGGGGGGGTGGGCTGGATGGGCTGCCGGGGTCTTGCGCGTCTACGTCGATGGATGGTTGGCCCTGGCTGGGCTCGGCCGGACTGGGCGGTGCCGGGTGGCCTCTTGGGTGCGAGACGGGTCTCGGGGCGCTGTGGTGGTGCCTTGGAGACCTGTGGATGGAGACGGGGGGCGCGTGCGGGGCGCGGAGCGGGTTAGTGGACGTCTGGGTCATGCACGGCATGGTAATGGATGAGACGCTGCATGTGTTCCCTGGCGGTGGGGTCGGTGAGTTGTTCCGCGTGTGTTAGCAGGAGGTGTTTGCGGTGTACCATTTGGGCCGCTGCTCTGCGGACCGCTTCTAGCTGGAGGTGTGCTGCTGCCTCCATGGGGCTTTCCGTGTGTTTGGTGAGGTGTCGGTGCAGGGCCTGTGTCACTGCCCCTCTCATGGTGGCTTCTTTGATCAGGGGGTCCCGGAAGAGGTGTTCGGTGGCCTGGTGTGCGTGGCTGTGGGCTGGCCATCCTTCGTGTTGTCGCAGGGTTTCCGCCGGGGACCAGCCCACTAGGGTGTCCCTGTCTGTATGGAGGGGGCATTTCTTGAAGTGTTCCCAGTCCTCCGGGGTGGTGTGGTCGCATGGGCAACGGGTGTGTTCGTCGGGGACTTGGATGTGCTTGCGGGCGAGCCATCTGGCGACCCTGGTGAGGAAAGGCAGTTGCTCCCTGAGGAGCTGGATGCGTCGTTTCTGGAGGTGGGCTGGGACGTTTGCTGGGCGGAGCGCTGAGTGGTAGAGGGGGACTTGCAGTCTGTCCTGGAGCTCCTGGATGTGCGCCCGGCTGTCTGCGTCGCCGAGCACGCGGGCAAGATGTCGGACGGGGTTGGGGTAGTGGTACGCTCTGTCGTGGGAGGAATAGGGGGCGTCCTCTGGTACCCAGTCCGGGGTCTGATGGGGCTCGGGTACAGGGGGCACGTGTTCGAGGTGTGTGTGGTTGCGGCCGAGGTCAGGGACCTGGAGGGCTGGTAGGTGCGTTGTGCGCTGGTGTACTGCCTGGTTGTCGACCATACCATTTCCGTATTGGTGCCTGTGGGACTCTTGTTTCACGATGTGGAGTTGGACGTAGGGGGGAAAGCTGCGTAGGGCTTTCCAGAGTAGCAGTGCCTGGGTGCCGAGGCTCGTCGCGGTTGCTTTGTGAAGTGGTTGCCTGGCTATGCGGAGGAGCAGGTGCGTGTCGACAGTGGCGTCTACCACGAACCAGACCCGGACGATGTGCGGGGAGTGGGCGGGTAGGTGGGCCGCGACCTCGGTGATGGCGTCGGCCATGGCTCCTAGCTCCCCGTGGGAAGAGGCCCCATAGGTGGTGTGGCCCGTGTGGTGGTCCATGTGGTAGTGTCCCCCGGTGTGGGTTAGCTGCAGGGTGGCCCCCCCGGTGATGGGCGTGAGGGCGGATTCGCCTGAGGCGTCGGTGAAGAAGAGCCGGTCCGCCGGTGATGGTTGTGGGAGGCGGCATGGGTTCATGGGCAGGTAGGCGTATATGGCAAGGCCCGTGGCGAGGTGGGCTACTGGGGTTGTGGGCTGTAGGATGGGGGTGGCGTACACCCCTATTCCTTTGGAGATGATGTGCTTCGCTTGGGGGGACAGGGCTATGATTCCGTGCTCCGGCTGTCCTTGTGTGAGGTAGGAGTAGATGTAGTGGATGATGTAGGCTGTGTCGGGGTTTAGGTCGTGGCATGTGAGGGTTTGTGTTCGGTGCTCTGGTGTGCCGCAGGAGTGGTGGAGTGGATAGTAGGGGTGCTCGTGCTTGCCCGTTCTGCCTGGCTCGTACATGCTGTAACAGATGGCGACTCCGGCCGGGTCGGGGCGGGGGCATGTGGGTGTAGTGGTGAAGAGCCATTTGGGCGCGTGGTCGGGGTTCCATGCTACCGTGGGGTTAGTGTCGGTGCGGTCGAACCATGGGGCTATCCATGCGTAGGCCTGTGGTGGTAGGTGGGTCGTGGGGTGGGTGCGGTGGCGTGCTATGAGGTGTAGTACGGGCCATGGTGTGGTTGGTGCCTCGGGGTCACAGGCCCAACATGTGCGTGGCATGTTCTTGGAATCTTGGGGGACCTTTGGTAGGTCTCGGGCGGTCATGTGGTGTTTCGGTATGCGCCATTTTGCCCCGTGGTGGATGACGGTGGTCTGCGTGGGTTTGGCTTCATTCGGGGCCAGTAGCAGGGTTAGTGGTGGGACTGGGCCCGTTACTGGGGGGACGGGTTCGTGTTTCGATCCGGTGGGTGCGTAGGGCGGTGTCGCTGGGATGGGTCGCGGGTGTTGCTTTGTGAATTCTCGGTAGGCTGTGCGCATGTCTTTGCTGCCCGGTAGAGTGTGTCCCGCTGTTCGTGCCGTCTGTGTGAGGTACTGGTGGAAGAGGCGGTATTGTGGCCCTTCGGGAAGCTGTAGAAAGGGGGTGTGGTGTGCCCCGCTGTGGTGCAGGACTCGCATTTGGGGGAGGGTGACGTATACTACGGTGATGGAGGCCCCGACAAGGTCTATGGTGTGGATGGTGCCCTTGGGGTGGTGGTGGAGGTCCCCGCAGAGGACCGCTAGTGGCCCTTTCTCTGGGCACGTGTGGTTGGTGAGTATGGCGTGGTGTGGGGATGGGAGCAGAAGCTGCAGGTGGTTCCACAGGCGGTTGTTCATGTTGGTGGGCATGCCCGTCTGGTGGAGTACCCAGCGCGGGCATGTGTTGCGGGCCCGTTGTGCGGCTTGGAGGCGGATGGCGGTGACCTCGCGGACCTCCGGTGAGTGGTTGTGGGTCATGCGGTGAAGGAGGAGGGCGGTGTGTCTGGTATAGGCCGCTTTCACCTCGTCCCCTATGGCGTCTCCATAGTGGGGCCATGCCGCTCGGATGGCGCGGGTGGGTATGGAGGTGGGCCAGCCCCCGTGTGCTGCCAATTGCCTTGGTCACGGCGCGTGTGGCCGGCTGGAGGGCGGTGGTGGGGTGTGTTAGGTGGAGTGCTTGGAAGCCTATGGAGGCGTTCAAGACCCCGGTGAGGTAGTACGCCAGGCTCTGGTGGGACAGGGAGAGGGCCTTGGTGGTCGGGGACGCATATCTGGGGAGATGGGGGAGGTGTGACTGCAACTTGGGAGGGAGGGTGGCGTCTTCAGGGTTGGCGGCCTGGACTACCCCCAGGCCGGTGGTGGTCGTCACGACTTGCATGGGGGGCCCTTGTGGCCCTAGGGTGGGAGGTGTGGCAGACCCCTTGATCATGGCCACTGACTTTGTGGGGTGGACGATGAGGTTGTTGTGGGAGAGGTAGGAGACGGTCACGTCCAGTAAGTCGTTGGCCTGTTGGGTGACCGTTGGTCCGGGGCCCGGGGCATGGGGGTCGTGTGGGGTGTGCGCGACGGTGAGGTTGGTGTCGTCCGCGAAGCCGACCAGGGGGGAGAGGAGGGGGTAGGGTGCGTAGGCCGGGTAATCCTGCTCGATTGCGAGGGCCAGGGGGAGCGTCACTAGAAGGTACAGGAAGGGGCCCTCTGCTCCCCCTTGGGGGACCCCGCTGCCTGGCTCCAGGAAGGGGGTGAGGCCTGCTCCTGTGCGGACCGTGTATTTGCGGGTGCGGATGTAGTCGGAGGTGAAGTTGTAGAAGGGGAGGCCTAGGCGTTTCCACACCGCTTCTAGAAGGAGCCAGGGGGTGTTCGGGAAGGCTCCCTTGACGTCGAGGGAGGCGATGATGAGGTCCACCGGGTCCATGTCCGCGATGGTGTACTGGAGGAAGAAGGCCTCGTGTGGGGAGCGGCCTGGGATGGCCCCCCAGAGGCTCGCTGGTATGTGGGGGTCCAGGTGGGGGCGGATGCGGCGCAGGAGGATGGTCCAGACGATTTTGACCTCCGTGACCGCACAGACTATGGGGCGCCAGTTGTCCGGGTTCGTCCAGTCCCCTTTTTTGTAGAGGGGGCGGACAACGTTTGCCCAGTCTGGTGGCAGGGGGGTCCGCCCCGTGACGATGTCCCAGAGGCGGTGGGCGAGGACGCGGAGGAGGTGGGCGGGGAGGTGGTAGTATGCCTCTGCAGGGAGGCCGTCGTAGCCTGGGGTTTTGTGTTGCCGGAGACTGTGGATGGCCTTCCGGACTTCGTGGATGGTGAAGGGGCGTTTTTCCAGGTGTCTCCTCTGGGCGTGGTTGAAGACCCGAGGGAGGCGGTCGATTTTGGCCTGGGTGTCCGGGTCCAGTGTGTCTTGGGTGGGGGTGTGTTGCCGGAGGAAGCTGTCTTGGGTGGCTTGGAGCACTGTGGCTGGGTCGTTGGTGAGGGAGCCGTCCTCCTGCCGGACCGTGGTGATGGTGCGGTGGCCGGTATCGGTCATGGCGTCGTTGAGGTGGCGGATGGCTTTGTAGGGGAGTTCGTGTTGCGCATACCGTTCGTGTTCCTGGGCGATGCGCTGTTGCCTGTGGATGTGCCACCGCTGCAGGTCCGCCCTGATTTGGGCTATCTGTGTCCTGCAGTGGTGTATCTGGCGGCGGGTTTGGGGGGTGTCGGTGTGGAGGAGGGTCGCCAGTTGTTGCTTCGCATGCCAGAGGTCACGGAGCATGCCCCCCAGGGCCGTGGGTGGTTGGTCGTCGTCTGTGTGGGGGTGTTGCTGGAAGCCGCAGGCGACGGCGGCCGTGCGCATCGCTGTGAGTAGGTCGGTGGGGTCTGGTTGGATGCGCCGGGCGCGGTCTATGGCCCTGTGATATTGGGACCAGGCATGCTTGTCATGCAGCGGGGGCATCTTCAGGGGGCGTGGTAGGCCTTGGTCCGCATCTTCTGGGGGGCTGGGGGGAAGGTTGGGGATGGTGAGGCGGATGTGCAGGGGGCTATGGCCTGTGGGTCCCAGCGGGAGGGGTCCATATCGGGCCTCCGCTCGGATGATGGTGGTGGGGTCGCCATAGCATACGTCGATGCGGGATGGGGCGGCATCCGTTTGGTGGGGGAAGTGGGATGGTTGGCCTTCGAGGCTGGCTGTTAGGTCCACGAGCCCCAGCATTTCGATGGTGTCGCGGACTGCTTGGTCCTGGGGTGTGGCCTGTCCTCCTCGGTCCGCTGGGGTGGGGGCGGCGTTCATGTCGCCGATGATAACTGTGGGGGCGAGCATGGCCATTTGGCGGTACGCCTCGGCCAGGGCCTGGAGGAAGGGTTCCGTGGCTTCGCCGAAGGGGACGTGGGTGTTGATGACGTTGAGTTGCCATCCGTCCCCGACGACCTCATAGACACATAGCCTCCCTGGGACGAGGTGGAAGTGGATGCCGGTTTGGGCGTATAGGGGGGTCCCCTTGTGCCAGTAGCATTTGTACGCTTTCTGGTCCGGGGTATATATGGGGGTGGTTTCCGGGGGGTCGTCGCGCTGTAGGCCGTGTTCCTGGAAGGTGAGGAGGTGGGGGACCCACCCCGGCCCCTGTGCCATCAGGAGCTCTTGGAGGGCGGTTGTGGCGTCCTTGGAGTATGTGACGGCCGGGTGGTTGAGGTCGAGGAGGTTTACGGTGGCCTCGGTGGGGGCGGGCCGGGGCTGTGGAGGCTTGTGCCCTCGGCCCTTGCCCCGTCAGGGAGGGGGACTGGGGGTTGGGGACTTTTTGCCGGTTTGTGGGCGTTTGGGTAGGCGCGGCGGGGGGAGGCCTTGGCTCCACTCCGGGGGGAGCTCCCCAGTGTATTTGGTGCCTGTGTGGGCCTTGTTCTCTTCGGTGCGGAGCCGGATGGGGTGGGCGCTGGTGAGTTCCAGGGTGTCGCCGAGTGGTTTGTCCGGGGCGCTGTTGCCTTGGTCTAGCTCCTTTTGGCGGTGCCAGATCACCCGGATCTGTGGCCCCCCGTTGTCCCCCGGTCCCTTGAGGCGGTACTGGATCGTGCCCTCACACCAGATCCGGTCGCCTGTGTGGTCGTTGCGGAAGGGCTGTTGGACCTTCGCACCTTTTTCGAACCCTGGGTACGCTTTGGGCGGGGGCTGTGCTGGTGGCGGGAGGGAGGATGATGAGGATGCCTGGTCCGGGTGGGGCGGTGGTAGTGGTGGGAGGGAGGATGACGAGGATGCTTGGTCTGGGTTCGTCGGGTGGGTCAGGTGGGATGCGGGGGGTCGGGAGGTTGCTGCTTTTCCGGCTTGGCTCGGGGCGGGTGCGCCCCTTTGTCGTCTCGTTCGCTTGGGTGGGACTGGAGGTGGCGGGGCTGGGGGGGCATGGGGTTGGAAGAAGGGGTGCGTTGCTTGCTGGTCTGGATCCCTCAGTGGGGGTTCTGCCGGTGTTTGCATTTTCGCTTTCGCTTGGCTGCGCATGATGTCGGCGAGCTTGCGTACGGTCTCCCGGGGATCTGTTGGCCATGGCAGTGCGGCGGGGCTGTCGTCGAAGGGGTGGTGTAGGTGGTAGTTCCTCATGGCCTTGGCCTGCCTGACCCAGGCCTCTGTGGGTTCCGGTGTGTCCGGGCCGTTGGGGGAGCCTTGAGCCCAGTAGAGTGCTGTGTGGAGGGCTTCCCAGGGGGCGCCTTCGCGGCCTGTGAGGGTGGTGGCTTGGAGGAGTCGCTGCTGGCCCCGTGGGGGCTCTTCCGGGTCCATTTCCGGGGTATAGGCCTGGGCCGCCATGAGGACTCCGTGTGCCCAGTCGAGGACCCACCATTGGGTGTCCGCTTTGAGGATGTGGATGGCGGGTTGTTGGGGGGGGGTGTCCAGGGTGTCCCACGATGCAATGGCTAGTGGTATCCTGGAGGGGTGGAGGTGTGGGGGGGCCTTGCGGCTTAGGAGTTGATCGATGTGGAAGGGGGTGACGGGATCGTTGGGGCCTTGGGGCGGTGGGGGCATTGCTGGGATGGTTGTGGGGTCCCAGTGGCGTTCGTGGGCGGCGAGGGTGTACAGGGCGGCGGTGATGATGTGGTGGGCTTGGCCCTCCAGGACGATGTGGCGCTCCGTGCCGAAGTCCTTTGGTAGGTGGGCTGCGGGGTGGAGGGTGATGTGGGCCAGGGCGCGTTGGTGGGCCTTTTTTCCCCCGTCTGGGGCCTGTGTCTGTTTGTCCCCCGGGATGTGTTGGTGTTGGTGTTTTGGTGGGGGTGGTCCCAGGGCGAGGGATTCCACACCGTGGAGGGGGATGGCGTGTTCCTTGGACCTGTTGGGCAGGATGTATATGCCCGGGTCTCCCGGTACGGTGCCCAGGTACATGTTGCCCGTGATGGTGGGGGCCGGCAGCGGTTGGCGCAGGGGCGAGGTGCATGGGGTGGAGCAGGGCGGGTCATGGTGCTCACACCGGGGGTGGTCGATGCCGTACGGGGTGACGTGTACGGCGAAGGGTCCAACGGCGCGCTGGAGTTTGTGGGGTTGGATGTTGTGGAGGCGTGCCACCGCCCGTGTGTGGGAGCGCCCTTCGCTGATCCATACGGCGTCTGCCCGCGACGCCGCTGGGTTCAGGCAGTCCGTGGTGATGCCTGTGATCGTGCGGTTGTGGGTGGTATCTGATACCCTGGTGGGGGGGGCGCCGATGCGGGGGATGGTGTGGTCGTCGTGGAGGGTGCGGGCCTTGCGCCTCGCTTCGTGTCGGTGCTGGGCCTCCTGGGCGTGGGTGTGCACACCCGTGTGTTTGGGCTTCTTGTTGGGGCGGTCCGCTGTGTGGAAGGGGGTGGGCCAGGAGGGGGCGTGGTGGAGGGTGGGGTGTGGGAGGTCCCCCCGTGTTGCCCATGTGTACAGGGTGGTCGCGGCGGCCCCTTCCGCCTGTATGGTGTATCGCTCGTCGTGTCGGCGACGGGTGACGAGGACGTTGGGGGCCGTCAGCTCATACACCTGTGTGGGGTGGGGGAGGTGGCGGGTGACGGTGATCTTGGCGGCGTCGTTCTTGCGGGTGGTGGTGTGGGGGATGATGTAGTGGGTCGCCCATTCATCCTGGGGGGTGTGCTCCGTCGGGTCTAGCTTGAGCGGGGGGTGGAGCGGCTTCGGTGTTGGGGGCTTGTCTTGGCCCTTCGCTTGTGGCGCCACTTTGGTTTCGACCAGGTATTGTGGGCCCAAGGTTTCCGGGGCCCCTACCTGTGTGGCTGCCGCTGTTGCGGCTTGGAGGAGGGCGGTGGTATTGGTGTCTAGAGGGGGGGCCCCCGGTTGGGGGGTGAGGGTGTCATGGTCTTGGCAGTGGGCTGGAGCGCACGCCCTGTCAGGGGAAGCGGGGGGGGGCGTGTTGCGGAGCGGTGTACGATAGGGTGGGCGACGCGTGCGGGTGGTGGCGTGCTCGCTCTGCCGTTCTGTTTCCCGCGGGCCCTGACCTTGGGGGTGGTGGTGTTGGTGATGTTGGTGGTGAGGGTGGTGTGGGCGCCGGAGTGGATGATTGTGTCGGTGGCGGCGCTGTTGGCGAGGGTGGTATGGGCGTTAGAGTAGATGAAGCTGGTGCTGGACTATGGTTGATGGTGGTTAGCTGGTGGGTCAGCTGTTGTCGCTGTCGTCGTCGCCGGTGGTGTTGGTGTCTCTGATGACGAGGTGATGGTCGGTGAGCATGGCGTGGGTGACGTATGGGCGTATGTGGTGTTGTCGGCGGTAACGTTTGTGGGCCGGATGTGGCGGTGGTGGCGAGGGTGCTGTAGTTGACGGGTGGTGTGGCCCACGTCGCCTCCGGTGGTGGAGGTGTGATGGGTGCCGTGGTGGTGTCGGCGATGCTGGGGTGCCGCGGGTGGTGTATTGGTTGTTGGTGGTGGAGATGTTCCTGGTTTGTGGGTAGTCCCTGTCCGGCGGTGGTGGTGTTGGTGGTGTCGGTGCTCGTTGAGGCCGTTGGCGACGCCGGGGGTTCCTGGTCTCGCGTGGGGTGGTGGTGGCGGTGGTGAGCGTAGGCGGTGCCATGGGCGGTGGTGCCATTGACGGCTCCGCCGGGCGTGCTGGTGCCGGTTTCGGGTGTAAGTGTGGTTCGGGGTGCGGCATTGGTGGGTGGCTTTGACGGTGGGTGGCGTGACTGGTGGGTGGCAGCGGTAGGGGGGTGTCGGTTGTTGGTGAGGCTGTCGTTGTCGGTGTTCCGGTTGGTGCCGGTGACGGTGTCGCTGGCCGTGCAGATGGTGGGGGGGACTCGTACCCTGGGGTCGCCGTGGCGTTCGGTCGACGGTGGTGCTTCCGGTGGTGTTCGTGTGAGTTGGCCGGGAGTGGTGTCGGCGTTGCTCTGGCTGGTGCCGTGCGTGCGGGCTGTGTGATTTTTGCGTCCGGGGTTGGTGGCGTTGGTGACGGTGGTGTGTTGGGGGTCGGCGCCGGTGGTGGCGGTCCGATGGTGAGGGTGCCGGGGACGTTGGGTGGGTCCGCGCTGTTGGGCCTTCTCCTCGCCGTTCCTGGCGGAGGGCGCTGGCGGTGGTGTCGCTGGTGGCGAGGGTGTGGTGGTGTTGCTGTGGTGTTTTGTGCTGCTTGGGTGGGTGGTGGGGACCCCTGGTTGATGTTGACGTTACTCCGGGTGATTTCGATGCGTTGGGTGCGATGGCGTGGGGCGTTGTTGTTTATACCCTTGGTTGGGGGCCTGGTGGGCGGCGCTGGTGGCGTTTGTTCGCCAGCCTTGGTGGCGTCCTTGGTGTTGTCGTCGATGGGGGTGCCCTAGGTGTTACTCTGTGCCGGGGTCGTGGTGGTGGTGTTAGGGGTGTTGTGGGTGACGGTACCTCGGTTCGTCGTTGGTGGGGTTGGCGGTGGTGTGTCTCGCGGTGGTCCGGTGGCGTGGGTGTTTTTGGTGTTGGTGCCGGGTGGCCTGTGTGCTGGTGTTCAGTGGTTCCGGGCGTGCCATTTGTGGCTGGTGTTTGGCCGGTCTGTGGTCCTGGTGGTGTCGGCTGTCCGTGGGTCCGTAGTGACAGGTGTTGCTGCGGTTGCGGTTTAGGGTGACCTTGCTGCGGTTGGGTGGTGGTGTCGCCGTGTTGCCGCTGTCGGTGGTGCCGGTGTTGGCGTTGGTGGGGGTGCCACCGGGGGAGCTGTGTGTGTTGGCGTTGTAGGGTGTTGTAAGTGCTGCCCTGGCGGTGTTCTGACGGCGGAGGGGGGACCTCGCCACTCCTGGCGGAGGTTCCCATGTGCGTCGTTGGCTGGTGGGTTGGCTTTGGCCCCCTCGGTGTCCTTGCTGCCGATGGTGTCTCACCGGGATGCGGGATGGGGAATGCTCCGGGTTGCTGTCGGTGAGGTCGCACTGCCCGTGGCGCCGTCGGTGATGCCGGTGGTGAGGTCGTTGCGGGCGTTGCCATGGTTCACGGTGTCTCTGATGTTGTTGATGCTGCTGGTGGTTGGTGTGGGTCTGTGTGTGGGTTGTCAGTGGCTGCTGCTGGTGCTGGTGGTGGTTCTGGGTGCGGGCCGGTGGGTGGTGCGGTTGGAACGCCTTGGGTGTAACTTGGCCGCTGGGTGGTTTCTTGTGTTGGTCCGTTGTTGGTTCCGGGCGTCTCCGTTGGTGAGGGTGTTGTGGTGTTCGGTTTGGGTGTTGGCGGCGGTGCAGGTGTGGGTGTCGCAGTTCCTGGCCCTGGGTCTGGGCGTGGCCGTTTGGGTGTTGCTGGGTGTGGGCGTTCGCCTCTCCTGGCTGAGGGCTCGGTGGCGTTCGTTCGCCAGCCGTGCTGGCGTCCTTGGTGACGCCGTTGGTGGGGTTGCCCTAGGTGGCGGGGCCGTGGTGGTGGTGTTGGGGGCGTTGTAGGTGACGGCACCTCGGCCCGTCGTTGGTGGGGTTGGTGGTGGTGTGGATAGTGCCGTGGGTGTTGCTGGCGTTGGTGTTGCCGAAGGCGAGGGTGCCTTATGTGTTACTTGGTGGTTGGCGTGTGTCCTGGTGGTCTGTTGGCGTGGGTGTTGTTGGTGTTGGTGCTGGGCGCGGCCTGTGTTTGGGTGGTCGGCGGTTCTGGGCGTGCCACTCGTGGCTGGCCGTCGCGGTGTTGGTGACGGTGCTGGCGAGGGCGCCGCCGGTGGAGCTGTGGCCGATGTGGGCGCTGCGGGTGTTGCCCTGGTGGATGGTGGTGTTCTGACGGCGGGGGTGGGACCTCGCCACTCCTGGTGGAGGTACCCATGGGTGTCGCTGGCCTGTGTGTTGGCTCCCTTGGTGTTGTTGATGCCGATGGTGTTGTACCGGGCGGTGTTGCCGTGGCGGTTGCCGTTGACGCTCTGGTTTGTCGGTGCTGAGGCCGTACTGCCGGTGTCGGTGTCGGTGATGCCGGTGGTGAGATTGTTGTGGGCGTCGCTATGGTTCTCGGCGTCTCGGACGCTGCTGATGCTGGTGGTGGTTGGCGTGGGTCTGTGTGTGGGTGGTCAGCGGCTTGCGTTCAGGGCGGTGGTCGGTTTCTGTGGCTCTGTCTGGGGGGGTGTGCAGTAGGTGGTGTGTTCTGCTGGTGCTGCTGTTGGTGTAGGTGGCGTAGGCGTTGCTCCGGGTGGTGTCGTGGGTGAGGGTGGTGTTGGCGGCGCCGGTGGTGTGGGTGTCGCCGGGGATTGCATGGTGGTTCCGGGCGTGTGCCCTCGCTTCCCCTGGCCGGGGCTTGGTGGTTTGTTGGCTCACCGGCTGTGGTGGTTTCGGTGTCCTCCGGTGGCAGAGGTTGCTGGTGGCGACGCTGATGGTGGGGTGTTGCCGGCGATGGTGTGCTTGATGCCGTTGGCTTGGGTGATGTAGGTGCTGGAACCGGCAGTGGCATGCGTAGGTTTCGTAGGCGTTGGTGCCGGCGGTGACGGTGTTGGTGAGGGTGTTGTGCTGGCTTGATTTTTGGCGGTGTTGGTGTTTCCGATGGCGTGGATGCTGGTGGCGGTGGTTCTGGGTGCGAGCCGGTGGGGGACCGGATCGGCTCGGTGCGGTCGTTGGTCAGTGTTGGGTGGCTTTTTGTGTTGGTTTGTTGTTGGTGAGGGTGTCCCATGTCCTAGTGTTTTGGTGGGTGCTGGGGTCGCTGGTGTTGCCGATGGTGCCTCCGCTTGTTTCGGGTGTGTCTGCTGGTGAGGGTGTCGTGGCGTCCGGTTTGGGCGTTGGTGGCGGTGCTGGTGTGGGTGTCGTAGTGCCCGGTCCTGGTGTTGGGCGTGGCCGTTCGGGTGTTACCAGGTGTGGCCGTTCGCCACTCCTGGCTGCGGGCTTGGTGGGTCCTTCTTTTGCGTCCTGGTGGTTTCTGGCGGCCCTGCAGCCCCCCTGGCGGGGGGGGGGGTTGCTGGGTTCCTGTTGTTTGGGTTTGTGTGTGTTGCGTGTGTGGTGCGGGCGGCGCCTGCGCTTTGGTGTGTGGTGTGCGCTTGTGGGGCTCGTGTCGGTGGCGGTTGTGGGGGTGTGTGTTGTGTGCACGCTCAGGCGTGTGTGCGGTGTGTTGGTGGTGCGTTTGGGTGCCTGTCCTCGCCTTTGCGGGCGTGGTTTGGCGGCCCTGTTTGGTGTGGGGGCTGTGTGTCGTGCCCCCCCCCCTGTCTCGGCTGTGTGGTTCCCCGCCCCCCTTTCGCTGGGGTCTGTTGGTGGTGTGGCCCCTTGCTGTCCCCTTTGCGTGCCCTCCTCCTTCTGTCTCTTTTCCGTGTCGCTTGGGGCGGTGTCGTGCCCGGGCCTTCCCGGCTGTGGTGTGTGGGGGGGGGTCCTTGTCGCCGGCTCGGGTCCCTTCCCCTGGTGTTTCCCCGTGGGGGGGCCGTTGCTTGCACTCCCCGTCAGGGTGTAACTCTGTTGTACGGATGCCGTCCATGGACCTGTTCCGTAGCCAGGTACTCCAGCCGTTCCCCACACCGGGGTCGGGTACACTGTGGGTCGCTGGGGAGTCCTTGCGGGACAGGCGCGTCTCTTGCCTGCCCCGATGGACGGTGTGCCCTACCCGCAGCCCCTCGCTGGGCCCGAACCGCAGTACGTGCCGTGGGGAGTGCTCTTGGTCAGGCCCTTTGGTCACCCCCCCAGGCCGGTGCCACCGCGGGCCGCTGACCAACGGTCCCGGGCGTATCCCACCTTATTGCGTGTGCTCAGGTGGGGCCGATACGGTCACCGGGGGGGCCCCCAAACCCCTGAGGTTGGGTCCCTCGCCTGCGCCCCCCGTGGGCCCTTTTCGTCCCGCCCCCCTTTTCGCTGTGCGGTTTGCGGTGGTTGGTGTCCCGTCTCTCCGGGGTGGGGTGGTGGTGGTGGGGGGGGGGGGGTTTCGCTGTTCCTGGCTGTGTTGCTTGCGGGCGTGTCGCCCCCTCCTCTGGTCGTGGTCCGCTGCCGGTGTGTGTGTTTGTGGCGCGGTGCGTGCGCGCGTGGTGTCTGTGTTGGTGTGTGGTGCATGGTTTGTGGTGTGTGGTGTGCGGTGGTGGTGTGTTGGTGGGGTTGTGGCGGGTGTGTGGTGTGGTTGGTCCCTCGCCACTCCTGGCGGAGGTTCCTGTGTGCTACTCCCCGCCACTCCTGGCTGGGTTTCGCTGACTGTGGTGTTGTGCGGCTCCCCGCCACTCCTGGCTGGGGTTCCGCCGCCGGCAGTGGCGTGTGGTGTGTGGTGTGTGGTGTGTGGTGTGTGGTGAGCGGTGGCGGTGTGTTGGTGGGGTTGTGGCTGGTGTGTGGTGCGGTTGGTCCCTCGCCACTCCTGGCAGAGGTTCCCGTGTGCTACTCCCCGCCACTCCTGGTTGGGTTTCGCTGCTGGTGGTGGTGGGCGGTCCTCGCCACTCCTGGCTGAGGTCTCCGGGCGGCGGTGGTGTGTGGTGGGGTTGTGGCTGGTGTGTGGTGTGTTTGGTCCCTCGCCACTCCTGGCGGAGGTTCCTGTGTGCTACTCCCCGCCACTCCTGGCTGGGTTTCGCTGCCTGTGGTGGTGTGCGGTTCCCCGCCACTCCTGGCTGGGGCCTGCCGGCGGCTGTGGTGTGTGGCGTGTGGTGTGTGGTGTGTGGTGTTTGGTGTGCGGCGGTGGTGTGTTGGTGGGGTTGTGGCTGTGGTTGGTCCCTCGCCACTCCTGGCGGAGGTTCCTGTGTTCTACTCCCCGCCACTCCTGGCTGGATTTCGATGCCGGTGGCGGTGGGCGGTCCTCGCCACTCCTGGCTGAGGGCCCTGGGCGCGGTTCCCCGCCACTCCTGGCTGGGGTTCGCTGGCGGCGGCGGTGTGTGTTGGGGTTGTGGTTGGTGTGTGGTGTGGTTGGTCCCTCGCCACTCCTGGCGGAGTTTCCTGTGTGCTACTCCCCGCCACTCCTGGCTGGGTTTCGCTGCCGGTGGTGGTGTGCGGTTTCCCGCCACTCCTGGCTGGGGCCTGCTGGCGGTGGTGGTGCGTGGTGTGTGGTGTGTGGTGTGCGGCGGTGGTGTGTTGGCGGGGTTGTGGGTGGTGTGTGGTGTGGTTGGTCCCTCGCCACTCCTGGCGGAGGTTCCTGTGTGCTACTCCCCGCCACTCCTGGCTGGGTTTCGCTGCCGGTGGTGGTGGGCGGTCCCCGCCACTCCTGGCTGGGGTCCGCTGGCGGCGGTGGTGTGTGGTGTGTGGCGGTGGTGTGTTGGTGGTTGGTCCCTCGCCACTCCTGGCGGAGGTTCCTGTGTGCTACTCCCCGCCACTCCTGGCTGGGTTTCGCTGCTGGTGGTGGTTGGCGGTCTTCGCCACTCCTGGCTGGGGTCCATTGGCGGCGGTGTGTGGCGTGGTCGGTCCCTCGCCACTCCTGGCGGAGGTTCCTGCGTGCTACTCCCCGCCACTCCTGGCTGGGTTTCGGTGCCGGTGGTGGTGTGTGGTCCCCCGCCTCTCCTGGCTGGGGTCCGCTGGCGGCGGTGGTGTGTGGTGTGTGGTGTGTGGTGTGTGGTGTGTGGTGTGTGGTGTGTGGTGTGCGGTGGTGGTGTGCTGGTGGGGTTGCGGCTGGTGTGTGGTGTGGTTGGTTCCTCGCCACTCCCGGCGGAGGTTCCTGTGTGCTACTCCCCGCCACTCCTGGCTGGGTTTCGCTGCCGGCGGTGGTGGGCGTTCCTCGCCACTCCTGGCGGAGGGTCCCGGGCGCGGTTCCCCGCCACTCCTGGCTGGGTTTCGCTGTCGGCGGTGGTGTGTGGTGTGCAGTGTGTGGTGTGTGGCGTGTGGCGTGCGGCGGTGGCGTGTGTGGTGGGTTTGTGGCTGGTGTGGTTGGTCCCTCACCACTCCTGGCGGAGGTTCCTGTGTGCTACTCCCCGCCACTCCTGGCTGGGTTTCGCTGCCGGTGGTGGTGTGGTGTGGTGGTGCGGTGGGTGTGTCTTCCGGGTGCCCTTCCCCTTGGCCCTGGTGTGTGTGTGTGCGCTGTGTGGCCCTTCGTGTTGGTGTGGGTGGCGGGGGGGGGGGGGGTCGCGCTCGGTGTGGCTGTCGTGCGTGCGCGTGTGTGTGCTCGCGGTGTGTGGTTGGTGGGGTGGGGTGTGTCATACCTTGGATGGTTCTCGTCGTCGGTCGTCGGCATGTTTCAAAAGGCAGAAGAAGAGGTCCTGTAGATGCGTAGCAGAGATGCGTGGCATGTGTGATGCGTAGCACGTACCTTTCCTTTCGTCCCATCATGTTTTCTTCCCCTGTTGAGAAAGAGCGTGCGCAGGTCCTTTTTGTTTGTTTTTTTTTGCGTGTTGTGTTTTGTGTCTCCTCCCTCGTGTTTTTTTTTTTTCTTCGCTGCGTCTTCGATAACATACCTCTCTGCATTGCGTTTCCCCTATAGAGAGGGGTGGAAGGCGGTTTCGTGTTTTTTTTTTCAACATACTTGTTGTACCTTGTGCCGCTTCTTGTTGCCGTCCCCTATAGAGAAAGCGTGTGTTTTTTTGTGGGTGGGGCGGGGGTGGGGTTGCATACCATGACTTTCCTTTGTCTCGTCTCCGTCTTAATGCATCTTGCGGCTTTGTGTGCGTTTGTGATTTCGTCCCCTTGGCGCCTTCCCTCGCATTTTTAACATACTTGTTCGTCATACCTCCATACCATTGTTTCCCCGTGGTACGTGGTCATTCCCTTTAGCGAGAGCGTGTGTGTGTTTGCGGGCGGGGCGGTGTGGGGTTCATACCTTGTTTTTCCTTGCTCTCGTCTCCGTCTTCTCGCTCCTTGCGGTCTTGTTTATGTGTGTGCGTGTGTGCGTGGTCCGTCCCTTTGGCGCCCTCTCTCGTATTGTTAACATACTTGCTCGCCATACCGTTGTTTCCTCGTGGTTGGTGGGCTTCGCTTGTTCGCCTTTTCATTGTTTCCCCTTTGTCCGTGGTCGCCCCATACCTTTTGCGCTTTTGTGGATTTTTTTTTTTCGTGTATCTCGCGGCAGTCGGGGCCTATGGAGGAATAAATATGGGGGATATATGGTTGTGGTTTGTGTTTGCGGGCGTGCCTCTTGACGTGCGTGGCGGTTCGTCGTTCTTTTTTGCGTGCGGTGTTGTTCCTTCGGCGCCCTCTTTCGCAACATACTTGGTTTTCTCATCCACGTATGTGTAGCGGTGGATACGATATGTAGGAAGCATGGGGCCGTAACATACTTGGTTGTCATACCTCGTTTTCCCGTGGTCCGTGGTCGCGTCTTTTTTGTTTGTGGTTTGGTGTTTCTCTTTTTGTTGCGTTTCCTTCTCTCTTTTTTTTTTTTCTGACGCGCACATGTCGCCTAGCTCCTATGGCACGCACTTTGCCAGGTGGCTCGGCGCTCGCTTTGTTCTTGTCTTCGTCGTCGTGGCTCGCTTGTTTTTGGTGTTCGCCTCTTTTCTTCTTCTTTGTTGGTGGAGCGCGCAAAAGTCCCTAGCGCCTAGGACACGCACTTTGCTAGGTGTTTTGGAGCATGCAACGCTCAGGTTCTTCGCCGTCGCGACTCTATTGTTCGTCCTTGTTTTGTGAGTGTCCTAAATTTTGCGACCTCGCCAAACAGCGGCGTAAAATTTTTTGGGGGGTTTCTGAGGTCGGAAAAAACGATTTTTCGCTTTATTTTTGCTGGCGGTGCGTCGTTTTCTTAGTTTTGTATTATTCTTCTGCTGCGATCGCGCGACATCTCTCGCATTCTATACTATAAAATAGCATAAAAAAGAAGACGAAATGAAGGCGACGGCGTCGCCGCCATCAGAAAATCTGACGGCTACGAGGCGTCGTAATGAAGGTCTCCACTGAGATCCTGCCCAAATTGGGCCAAACAGTGGTTTTTGGGCGAAAAACAATGGAATATAGTGCTTTTTGAGTCAAAAACACTCATTTCGCGTGTCTCCCCCCAACGCGTCGCGTAGCCGACACGACGCGTTTCTGTGCCAATTCAAACTACATACGAGAAGGCCCACTGTTGGGCCACACCATGGGCGCCTGGGCGATTCCTGGAATCGCCTCAAGATTTTTTGAAAAATGCGTGAACGTGACTTTTTTTGCAAAAATTGACCTTCGCGGAACGCCGCGGAAAAGGTCACGCTATAATCTTTTATTTCTCAAAACGATAAAACAATAATAAAATTGCGTAAAATCTTTAGAAATCGAGAAATAAATCCTCGATCTGGAGCTGCGTCGCGCAGGCGACGACTGTCGTCGCCAGCCCAAAAATGACGAAAAAAGACGATTTCTGGGGTATTTTACAGAAATCCCACAGAAATCAAGATGCCGTAACATCAACAGGAAAATTCCTGATCCGGCCTGGCGAAGAGCGCCACAGGCTGGGCAGCGGGTATGGGTGAGGCACCCCATACCGCTTCACTACCACCAGATGGGTGCCTTCAGGAATAATGTTCGGGGGAACGTGCGAAATTGCGGTCTGTAGACACCCCTCTTTGGGGACGTTGTCGGTGCGGATGGCGATGGCAGTATCACCACTGCACTGTGCTTCACCGGCGTATGGCTGATTATTCTTGCCACCGGGTGGGCACACCCGGGGATACGCGTCCTGCCACCGGGTTTTGATGGATTGGTTCCACATCACCTCCCCGGTGGACTGGTTGATGACACACCCAGAGGTCACTTTGTCGTCGTCTATCTCAACCAGACGCTCTTGATGCTTGTTGTTTGCAATGGACCTACCGGTCTCAGAGCAGCGTGCCTTTGCCACACCGTGTGTCTTCGACCTTGGCTCTTATATCGCACATTCGGTTCCGGCTTGTGCCATTCGAATTTCACCCTCCCCAGACCGCGCGGCACACGGCACCGATTGCCCTCCGTCACCGTGACCCCTGGTGCCCCTTGTCCGATTCCAGAACACTTTGCTGATGTTGGTGTCAACGACACAGCCCTTCGGCCAGTCATTCCGATGCACACTGTGCAACACGGCGTCATTCCCAAGGCCTAGGGGGTTCATCAGCGTGCGTGCGATCAACAGACACTGTTCCTTGGACACGGGCACGATAATCCCCCCATGTGCCCGTTTCCACATTTGGTATTGCCTGTATAAAACAAACGCAACCCCGATCCCCTCTACTACAAACAGCAATTTCATACGAAGCGACATTTATTGCTTTTGTTGCTCTTTATTGCTTACGGTCTATGCCAGGGTTTCTTCAAGGTGTGTACCAATGGGGTGTTTGTAATGAGGGCCATTACTCTTTTGTGGCGAAAGGGCTGCGGCTTTGCATTCCATTCGCCACATGCTAGCGCGGGCATCTATCTGTGTTGAACTTCAATCTGAAAAATGTGATGTCCCATAAGTGACGCCCTGGCTGTAGCATGCCAGGCCGTAGGCTGTGTTACACAATATGGATATGGGATCGCGTCATTGAACACACCATGCCACTCTTCAGCCGTGTGATTAGAGTATGGATGCGCAAAGAACTCCCAATTACCCAGCCCATCGAGAACATCGATTGCCAGCCGGTGCATGGGTCCAGTGGGTACGTCCTCTACTACGACTATTCGATGACACGTACGCGCAATCTCGCGTAGGATATGAGTTGCGTGTGGGATGTGGTGCAGCACAAACACCACAAACCCGACGTCGAAGTATCGATGGGGGTAGGGAATGTGCCATTCCTCATATGCTTTTATTTACACACACGGTCGGTTGTATTCTTGGTTCGGCGTCGGTTCGAGTCCCACTAATTCCACCCGATCATCCACCAAACGACGCCGTATGCCGTGCAACAGGTCGCAACAACCCGCGCCAACGTCAGGGATACTCATCACGCTGTCCTTTCTCCGTGTTTGTAGGGGGTCGGGGTCTAGGGCAGCGAGTAAATCTTCTACGACTGTCATGCCACCAGCCAGCCGCCTCACCAGATTTCTCCGTATAAACCCCTGTAAAGTTGTTGTGATGGCTATCGTGAGTAGGAAAGAAACCATCAATGCCATTGGACGGTGTTTCGGATAACACAGTGAAATTACGGGCGTACAAACCACTAACAGTATTATACAAACCGAAATGATACACGAAGTAATCATCTGTCGCCCCTTTTTTTCCTTGTACATATATGGCAACCACAATCTCCGTTCTTTGTTTTGGTGTTGTTTGATCGTCGTCGTTCATCGTAGCACGGGCGTAAAGTTGACGGAACGACCATTGATCGACCACTTCTAACCACAATGGTAAGTACATCCAACAAAGGCTGCCACGTATGTCGCGGCCTCGGCTGTGTGCACTGGTGTACCAGTTGCATCCAAATACCTTATCCGGTAAGGATACTCGAACTGATCTGGCACATCTTCCTATTGGATCTGGCCGTAACTGTCCAACACGTTCACCGGCTGTTCCCGGCTCATGGCCACCCGGCCGTCCCCTGGGTTTGTGAACCAGGTCCTAGATATACGTTGATATTCGAGCTTACCAAAATGGAATGCAGAGGAAGGAAGAGGGGGCGAGGCGACAGCACAGCACAAGACACATACTGAGCACTACTCAAAACTACTGGTTTACCTCACAAGTGTACTCTACATTCCCTTTTATGGTACACTTGTCCCCTGATTTCGTTTTGCCTATACCCCTGCACTGAGGCCCCAACAGGGGAAACGGCTATCGGCAATGGATCCGGCACCCTCAAATTATGGGGGTATAGCCTGTTATAAAAATACTTGAATTTCTAACAATCTTTCGGGTTTGAACGTAGGTCCCCCGAATACAATGCAAAGCCTTCAACCACTAAGGCAACCGGCCAATCTGCCTAAATGCCTGACATAAAGTAGATCAAACAAAATCAAAATCAGTTCACACTCACTGACTAACTGCCAATAACTGACTCCCTATGCTCAAAACAAACGGTTGGCTTCTAGTAGCACTTATATATTAAGCCCATATCACTTTATATCCCTCATTCTTTCTCACCCTGGTACATGGGGCGTGGAGGGTGGGCAGTATGTGTCTTGTGCTGTGCTTTCGCCTCGCCCCCTCTTCCTTCCTCTGCATTACATTTTGGTAAGTCCGAGGAGGCTCGGCTTCAGCACAGCACAATCCCCATACTGAGCCCGGACAGCAGACGCTGTAAAAAAGAATGCAATAAGACTTGTATAAAATCCCATAAGAAACTTCTTATTCCAATAACAGAGGCTCCGAGTCAACAGACGCTTCTGGCGCCAGCGACTGCGCCACATTAGACATCGCCCGCAATCTGTTATAAAAGCGCCTGAAGGTATCGTAACTTCTCCAATCTCCCATTTCACAGATAACGTGTGGATCAACTTCCCATAAAATCAGCGCTGTAGCTGCTGAACCTCTTGTGCTGTGAGCAGTAAACTCATGCAGCCCCATGCTGCGCAGAAACATCGTTGTCAATGAATTGATGGTACTCGCCAGAATGGGCCTTCTAGGAGGTTTCAAAGACACGAAGAGTGCAGGCCCTTCGTAAGAAGAGGTCATGTCCAGGTATACTCTCAACCAGTAGATAGGACAGAATGCCTTATTAGACATCGCGTGGATGGGACATGGCTCATGCACTGGACGCCCCTTGGGCCTGCTCATCACAAACCAAAACTTGTCGTGTTTAATGATATCTGTGCGCTTTGTGCGTTCCAGATCAATTCCACGAAAGAGCGCGAAGAAGTGAAATACCAGAATGAGACGTAAACGAACTTGAGACTCCGTCCGTGCCTCCTGGTATGGCAGCTGCTGCAGTAGCTTGGGCACATCATAGTACACCACGTAGCGTGGAACTGAGTAGTTCCATTTCTTCTTGAGTCCTCTCAAAAAAGATTCGAATCGTAACGCGTTAGTTCCAGAACACAACAGCAAAGCCGCATATGCACAACGTGCCTCCGCCTCTGATTCCTTCTCAGCGAATTGAATCAACCAGTATGCCAACGAAGTAATTGGAGTAGTGTCGGAGTCCCTAATGGAGGTGAAGGAACGCTTCGTATAAGCCATCTGCTGAAGTTTGAGCCAAGCTCTATTGTATCGCTTGAAGGTGTGATCCCCTAAGGCTTTCAAGTGCGTCTGGATTTCTTCTTCGGTGGTTTCTTTGAGTCTGAGGTAGTCTTGCAAAGCCATCCGCAAATCATAGGTTGACGCGCTTTGACCGCCACTCCGTCTGGAAGCTGATAGGTCGCTCGAAAAATTGTGATTGTCATCTGAGTCCCTGATTGGAACTTGTGCCACCACGGCTTCAATGGATGATACAGGACCACTAACAGAACCTCGTAATGCGTTGCTTCCTCTAGGAAAGTTAACATCTTGGGAATTAGATGCCACGGCGGATTGCAGAAACCCGGAGACACCTTGTGTGTTCGTTGGGTGAAAATGTCCACCCCGAACGCCCCTGGTTCAGGGTATTCTGAAATGAATTTTGGACATTTCCTGTTCACCGCACTCGCCATCCAATCTGTTCCCGAACGCATCCACGAAAATTTCTTCAAAATGATTTCCATGCTGCGTGGGTCCAATGATGCCTCTCTCAATCTGATTTGTTGACGGTTCCACACGTCCGCCAGATTTACTTTGCTGGGCACGTAGTGTGGAATGATGAACACGTTCATCTGACGGCAGTATTCCCATTATTCTTGCATGAGATTGTTTAACCTCCGAATGCGACCTCCCAACTTCTTCTTGTAGTGGAAGAACACCATATTGTCCACGTGGAGATGGAGTTCAGTGTCTCGCAAGAGGTACGCTTTGATCGCATTGACTCCTGCCCTGAATTACTTCAAGTCTATGTGACCCTGTGTCGTGCTGAACCAGCCGAATGTAGCCATCTGATTTTGCATGGTGGCGCCCCAACCGTAATCGGACGCATCTGTCCACATGTGTGTCTTCTCCAAATCGACGGTGAACTGACGACCTCTCCACTGATGTAGTTCCTCCATGACTAACTCCAGCTGAATAGTCACCTGTTCCGGAAGACTTGCTTGCGTCTCCCATCCCCTTCTGCTGAGCACCGCCACGTGCTTTGCCAGGGCGTCGGTGTACAGCTTCATCTGTGGAGCTGCGAAAAGCAACGCCCGAAGTCGACCCAGAACCGACGAGCACCTCCTGCAGGTTGGTGTTTCTGCTTCCATTAATCGACGCACATCGTGGAGTAGAGACTTGTGCTTGTGTGGTGGTATGCGTACTGTCGCGTCTTGCAGGTCCAGTAAGAGACCCAAAAAAACCAAGACGCGTGTTGGCGTCAAGACGGACTTGGCGATGTGGATCTGTACCCCGAGCCTACACAGAAGATCGGCCAGCCATTGGGTATGGAACGCACAGTCCCCTATCGTTGGAGCGATAATCAGGACATCGTCCCAAGAAACCCAAAGTAAAACGCCCTTTCTCCGCAAGTGGCTCGCCACTGGGAGCATCAGTCGTTGCCATTCCCTTGGGGCGATGTTCAAACCGAAAGGTAAACAATCCCACCTGAAAACACGGCCTCGGTGTCTGAAAGCCAGCCAAGGCGCATCATGTTGCGCGATCGGCATATGTAAATAGACCGCCTTCAAATCCAGTTTGCACGCATAGTACCCCTTCTTTAAGTACGGTAGAATTTCACGAAGTGTTGATAAAGAAAAATACGTAACATGTATGAAACGATTGAGCGGTTTCAAATTTCTGCATGGTCATGACGACCCCTGTGGGTTCTCTGGGTCCGGCTTCTTCTCAACCAAGAAAAAAGAAGTGACACATTTCGCATCTTCAGTTTCAATTTCGCTGACATGACCCGCCAGAATAAATTTGTCTATCTCCCGCTGCAAGACTTCATTGACCTCTAGATCGTCACGTGCGTAAGGCGACAGCGAAAAAGGTATGTAGTTGTCATCGGGATGTAACGGGTCAAAACCAGGAACACAATCAAATTGTAGCCTGTTGCGAGCTATGCGGGTAACATACGAATCTCCAAGTGCTTCCCACTCGCGCCCTGCCGCCTGCACACGCTTTTGTGTTGGGACGGAAGTGTCCACACCACGTACCACCACGTGTGACATAAGTAGCTCGTTCACGGATGTCATTTTTCTGCAGTGTGGAAGGGTCTTTCGAAGCCTTTATCCTTTCCTTTACCTTTGTCCTTGCCCTTTTCAGGCCGAAACGTGTGACCTTTACCGAAACGACCCTCTCGTTTCGTGGAAAGAAGAGTATGACGATCTGCCGCGCAATCTACTGTTCAAGGTATCTTTGTGTTTCAACAATTTCAGTCTTGTCTCTGCAAACAAGGGTGTTGAAACTGGTTTATCGACTTCGAGACGCTTATCCACTGCAACACGCCTGGACTGTGTGATCGACGAAGACAGCGCCCCAAATGAAGCGATGGAGTGATGTAACAAATTCACCGGGTCGACTTCTGGGACAGACTATGGATCTTCAGACACCAGTTGCAGTGTGGTAAGCATACACAAACACTCGCGCACGTGGTTGTCCCAGTGCACCTTCTCTGCGTCCAGTTCTTGGCGTACTGGAGCGTTGAAAACTGGTGTACGTCCGATTTCCGCGTAATGTGGGATCTCCTTCATGACTTTGCGTCGTTTTGCAGGGTCCACTAACGTGGGCGCTTCTGGAAGAAGACGCTGGACGATCGCTGGCGTCGTCTGCCTTTTATCCTGCCACACGAAGGACTGTTCTGCAGTCCCGGGGCGTTTCAGTGCCTCCCCCAACGCCGACAATATCAGGAAGACGTCTTCCTTGATCGCCGAGGCCATCGCCCTCTTGGGTTTCCCAGAGTGCATTAAATGTAAGGCATTGTGTAACAGAGGCAAGAATTCTTTCGCGACACATACTGTTTTGTGACCAGTCAATTTGGCGTATGCTTTTGTCGCTTGCCACTCTGATAATGCGTTTGCATCCATCCCTTCGATTGCATCCAGTACGAGCTGCATGTCTGTTATTAGTTGCATCCACTCTGGCAATTTTGTAATGAAATCAATGATGTCTTGAGTATCCATTGTGGTGAAACTGCAATCTGGAAATTAAAATTGAAATAGCCACTCAAAAAATCAAGTCGCTCAGAATTATATCATTTCTTGAAGCAAACCGGTTTTTTTGAGCATAGGGAGTCAGTAATTGGCAGTTAGTCAGTGAGTGTCAATTTTTTTTTGATTTTGTTGAATCTACTTTATGTCAGGCATTTAGGCAGATTGGCGGGTTGCCTTAGTGGTTGAAGGCTTTGCATTGTATTCGGGGGACCTACGTTCAAACCCGAAAGATTGTTGAAAATTCAAGTATTTTTAGAAGAAGCTATACCCCCATAATTTGAGGGTGCCGAATCCATTGCCGATGGCCGTTTTCCCCGTTGGGGCCTCAGTGCAGAGATATAGGCAAAACAAAATCAGGGGACAAGTGTACCATAAAAGGGAATGTAGAGTACACTTGTGAAGTAAACCGGTAGTTTTGAGTAGTGCGCAGTATGGGGATTGTGCTGTGCTGAAGCAGAGCCTCCTGTTCAACCTGATCTCGCCCAATCACAATCCGTCGGTCGTCAGGTGCCAGAGTTTTGTAAACCATCCTAGTCACATCGTAATAATGTGTCATCACATAGTCAGTGACAGTGGCCACCCTGGTGACAATACGCTGTACTGGAACCAAATTCGGATTGAAGTCACAATCCATGGTGATCTTGGCCACCGTGTGGTTATGTAGTACATCGTTGCTTTGACATTGACCGTACACTGGCACGATACCACTGGTAGTGATATAATCACCAGACTCCAGAGGTCGGTAGGTATTGAGCACCCATACTGCACCCTCGCCTACTGAATTGATGTACACCCTTATATCACCACACTCTATCGGTGACACGGTCACAAAGCCCATGCAGTCCTTGCGACCACCGTCCCTCTCCTCCTCTGCATCGGAAATGACGCCGAAGCATGCCTTGTGATTGGTCTTCGTGCTCAGAGACACAACTGGTAACGATTCGTTAATTTCAATCGCCTCACAGCCCTGCAGAACACCTCTTGACATGCGAATATGAGTGTTGTGGTCTGCACTGACGATAAGGCCTTGAAAATTCGTCGCTTCGGAGTATGGAATGTTATGGATGTATGTGCGATGCTGTCCCGTAAAGTTGATTCTGTTACGTACATGATCATCTTCGAGGTAACCATTTAAACCAGTTGCGCTATAGAAGGCAATGTTAGAAAAGTTTATATAGTTTTACAGCACTGTGTTTGTGTCTCTCCTGCTGCTTGCTGCTGGTGTAGGGTTTCCTGCTGCTTGTTTTGGAAGATGAAAACCTTTTGTTTGCAGAAATATAGTCAGTCCAGGATAGCCCAAGCCAGATGTATGCAAGGAGAAGAGAATCAGGATCAAAGCATGAAGGGCTGCAGTGCAAACAGTGAAAGATGATTGGATATTCACAGAAACTGCAACTCAGGTCAAATCGGAATGCATATTCACAAAGATAGCTGAAATGTTTTGGAAAAGAGTTGGAAAACTGCCTCATGGTCACTCTATCTCCATAGTGCCATCTCAGGAGATGTACACTCTTTGTCTTGGGTCCCATATGTGCTGAGGTGGGGGGGCATGTGGCGATGAGGTCACTGCCATGTCACATGGGATCTTCCTACTTAGCTAGGCTGACCAGGAATTGAACCCAGGACCTCTCAAAAAGAGGTGCCCAGCCCCCTAGGGTGCATACCACTAAGATAGCTAAGAATTCATGGAAAAACATAGATAAATTCATAGCCTCTACCTTGGATATGTCAGTTCTCAGTCAACTCAGGAAAAGATGATTTGCTTCACATTGAAAGGGGATTAAGGGGTCCACTCCATATCGTGATTGGGTGTTTGGTTCCATAGGTCAAAATGTGTTATCACCAGTTTTGGTGGGACCAATACTAGGATAGAAATGCATGGATGCTCAGTGCATCTCTAATACAACTAGAGTATGCCTCAAAGCAATTAAAAAAGCACTTTTTCTTACTCCCCCCTTGTGCTGTGGTGGTCACCACTGTCACATTTAAGGAAAAAGGGAATTTTTCTTGGCCTTTCCTTGGTTTCCACATCTACTTTAAAATACCGATAGTTTCCCTCACACAGAAAAATGGGCGCTCACCATGGCTGGCGCTCTTTTGCTGCTCTGTTTGTAAGATTTCCTACAGAAGACTCAGCGCTCATGGCGCTGCAGGGGCTCCTGTGGCTTGGTTGGGTTAGTTTGGGAGCATGCCAAAACATGTGCATGTGCATCCCTCCCTCCAAGACGCAGCGCGACACTAACCCAAACGCAAGACACAATATACACACTCGCATGGGTTCTCGTAAACCTGCTGGCGACCTGTGACCTGTCTTAGGGCGAAGGGAGTCGTGAAAGGATTTAATTGCCCCTTGGTGGGGTCTTGGGTTCTGCTCAGTCTCTCCAGGCTGCTGCGTTTCGGCCCGAACACGGCCTACTCAGCGAAGGTGCGCGTGGGTATCTGCAGAGGCAGGAATGGGAGAATTATGGACGAATCCACGCAAAAACGAAGCGACGACATCAAAATCCGTCAGATGACGGCCTAGAATTTTTCTGAAACAACACACCTGAGCAGAATCCAATTGTGCATCAGAAGCACATTTTTATAAAAATTATAGTCATCTCTGGATTTTTTAAATCCAGAAATTCATACGCATAAAAAGGCGGCGCGCAGGAGCGGCTCCTAGCGAAGCGCCGGAAAATGGAGAAATAATGGAATTATAAACGTATGTCTCACGTAGTCTTGAAAATGACGAGACACACATTAATAAATAAACATACTGATTGCACCCACACTAATAGAAGTATCAAAAATTGAAGAATTCGAAAATCAATGAAAAAGACTTCAATGAATCAGGTATAAACTACAGGTATGCTCGTCTCGTATGCCGCATACACATTGCTCGTCTCGTGTCTCCGTGAACGAGTCTTGTAGCAGCGCAAACAACGATAGGACGCGATAGAGGGATTGATTAGAAAGATTGCAGATGATTAGAGGTCAGATCAGGGTGATGAGACATACACACAAGTGCATAGCAACGTTCTTCGCGTGCGCTTCTCACTTGCTCTCTCTCTCCAGCGGTAGGTAAGGTTAGTAAGCCCAGGCGGGGCCACCCCCTGGACGAGTTGGTGATTGAGGTACAGATGGGCAGGTTTGCCCACGCTACTCGTGCATACTCGCGCATTCACACACGCATTAAAGGGTAGGCCACGCAAAGTGCGCACGGTAAACCTTGTTTAGGCTACTCACACCTATGATTTTAGCAGCTGTTTTTTCCAAAAATTTAAAAATGTCGACAAAAAGGGGTTTTTTCGCGGGAAATGACCTATTTTTTTGGTTTCTACGGCCCCAAAATAGGGGGGGGGGTCCTCCTACCCAAAATTTGTCCAAAAATATCAAAAACTCTGAAATGTGGCCTATTTTGGGGTATTTTTGCCTCCTTTGGGCTGGTCCTGCAGAACAGTGCTGCACACCAGTGTACCTGCCTATAGAGGATTTTCGACAGAAATTCCAATTTTCTTTGGATTCTCTGGCCCCAAAATAGGGATGGGGGGGTTCCTCCCTCCCGAGCTTTCTCCCAAACCATCAAAAACCCTGGAATTCGGCCTATTTTGGAGTATTTTTGTCTGCTCTGGGGTGGTGCAGCAGAACAGTGCTGCACACCAGTGTACCTGTATAGTATAGTATAGGCACGAAAAAACCATTAAAATAGGTTTTGTACCCAAAAAGACCAAAAGTAACCTTTTGTTTTAATTATACACCCCCCAAATAGCAGGGGGGGGGGTTCCTCCTACCCCATTGTTCCCCAAAAATAACAACCTAAGCCTCAAACATGTGTGTGTACGGTGATAGGCACGCAAAAGCCTACCTATGAACCATATGGAAATGGACCACAAACGGTGCAAAATAGGGCCAAAAACACCTTGGTACGTTCTTTAAGAGAACCCGAGGAGTCCCTTAACGCTTGCTTGCTTGACAGGGGTAGCTGATTCTTCAGCGTGTTTGCGGACAGTGTATTATAGGTCACTCTGAGAAGCGTATTGTACGTGGAGAGTGGCTTGGTTCCTCCGCCGCAAACGCCCCTTCATTTGCCTTTGCTTTACAGGTGGGCAGGTAGGGTGATTGGTGCAGCAGCATACCATTTTTTTCATGCCCTGCTAAACAAGGGCGCAGATCACACAACCAAGTAACTCCCCTCTGCCTGTGGCAGAGCAGGGAGTCCGACTCCATCGACATCTGCGCCGTGCACGCAGGAGCACCTCTTCCCTCCAAGCCCTAGCAGGGGAAACGCGTTGTGGCGTCCCCTGTTAGGCCACAGTTGCCTAGCAGCGCTGTGTTCTCTTGTCATTTCACAGGAGGGTCGCTAGGACCCACGACATGTTCCTCAACAACACCAAGTAGAGTGTGCGTGTAGGAGTGGTAGTCCTGCGTGGGGGCTTGAGCCAGTTGCACCAGTGCTCGTCCACCAGGATGGTTCCACTGTAGGGTGTGTAGGACCTGTAGTGCGTGTCTCACTGTCCCGACCGTTTCCTGCAATTTTAGCAGGGTTGGTGGGCTGTGGCAGTGGTTAGGTCAGTGTTTTGGCCACTTAGCAAAACGGCGTTTTCATGCCTTCATAGCTTTTGGCCACCCCTCCCTGTAGTAGACAGATAGGTAGGGAAAACAATACCTGGATTAGTACGCTGGGTATTCCCCAAAGGTTTTGCGCCAGCACAGAAATTGGGCGCTTAGGGGAGGGGAGACCCGGGGCGTACCCCGTGGCATTAATAAGCCAACCCTCCAGGTTTAGCAAGCGTGCAGACTTGGGTATAATTAGGATACCACTTCTGCGGCTTGCTCTCAGGACCTTAGGAATAGCACACTCACACATACGCTTTGGTAGGTAAGGGTAAGGTTCAGTCCCTAGCTTTAGTCTTGGAGGCAAGCGTCTCAGCGAGCCTCAGCAACTCACCAAGGTTGTTCTGGGACAAGTAGTCTACCAGAACTGAGTTTAGGCGTCCCTCAGGTAGAACAAATGCAGAGAAGGGCTCCCAGGTGGCCTCTTCGACTCCAAACCCTTCCCAGAGGGTGAGGAAGCGCCAACCCTGGCGATAGGGGTGGCGTAGGACAGACTTCACCAGGTAGAAGCCCTCCTTAGCCATCTCCTTGGCGTTCATGGCGGGGAGTTCACCTTCAACTTCCATAGGGCTGGCAGCCCCTTGTAGGTGCAGAGCGGCAATTTCCTCGTCGTCCAGCTCCCATTCCTCCCCACAGAGGTCTTCAGGATCATACTAGCGCTTCAGGTGTTGGGCAGCGCACACCAGGGTCCCCCCTAGACCGGGAGAACACCGCACGGTGATACGGTGTTCATCCACTGATAGAATCTTGTACGGCCCGAAGTATGGGTCATCGCTGGTAGAGCGTGGCCAGGCGGGTAGCCGACTGTGGTGCACCAGCACCCAGTCCCCCTCTTGGTAGGTGGCCGGTACTCGGTGCTTGTTCTTCTTGTTCCACTGACGCTCCCTCACTCTCTGGAGCATAGCCTTGGCCTTGTCCACCTTCGCTTGTTGCTCTTGGACCCATTCATCCACAAAAGAATGGGTGTCCTCTGGATAGGGGGCATGTAGGAACCATGCCGGGCGCCCTAGGAATAGCTCATGGGGCGAGTAGCCAGTAGCTGAACTCTCTTTGGAGTTCATCATCAAGGATATGACGGGGAGTAGTCTCACCCAGTCTCTGGTGCGTTCAGTTTTGCACCATATCCTTACATTCTCCTTGAGGACACGGATCTGTCGCTCACATAGGGGGTTGCTCGTGTGAGAGTAGGGAATCCCCGTAGACACCTGGACATTGAGGGATCTTAGGACCCTCTTGTACCAGCCAGTATCTGAGCGTACTCGTACGTCCTCATCGGAGTTGATCTCCTTGGGCGCCGCATAGACACAAAACCACTCCTCCAGGAGTATCTTGATAGTCTCCTCTCCGGTTATGTGCTTGGTACATGGGAACACCCTGGTAAAGCTGGTCAACCCACAGGTTACCACGAGGGCGAAGTCATAGCCCCCGAACTTCGGCATCTCCGTGTAGTCCACGTATAGAACACTGCTAGCACAGTGAGGGATGGGCAGGGTCGTAGAGAGACATCTGTCCCTGATATCCCCTGGTTTACAGGACCTGCACGGGCACTTGTCCACGATAGGCTGGAGGGTTTTCCGCAGTTGGTCGTCAGTCCACGTAGTGTGGAACCACTGCTTGAACAGCCTCAGGGTGCGGTCAGCACCCACATGACCGCTGGACTCATGGGTCCACTTCAGCAGCGCTGGGACTCTGTCACTAGGCACCACGATGCGGTCCTCGTGCCAGAGGTAGCTCTTGTCCCTCTTCCACTGGTCTTGGTTGACCAGGAGGGGTTCAAGGCGTTTCTCCAGGCGCTTGTAGATATCCCCGAACTCCTTCAGGTACTCCGATTGTTGGAGTCCATCCAGGGGGCGTATCATCGTCATGTTGAGGTCCAAGTGGACGTCCATACGGCTGAACGCCTCCTTAGCCAGTGCTTCAGACCGGGCACCAATCAGGGTGTCGAAGTTGTTGCGGCTGATGTAGTCTGCACACTCGTTCTTCACTCCCTGGATATGGTGTACCGTCAGCCGTAGTTGACTGAGGTAGGTCCACCAGCGTCGTAGCTGGGCCTTCTCAGGTGGGGGGCCCTTCTGGAAACTGCAGACCGGTTCTTGGTCGCACAGCCAGACCACAGGGTTACTCCCCAACAGTCGTGCTTGTGTGGATAGCACCAGCATACCCGCGAGCAATTCCTGCTCATAGGTGGAGTAGTTCCCCCTGGCCTGGTTCCACTTCCAGTTCCAGTGGCCCAGAGGTACTAGGACCCACTTGTCGCCAGGGTAGCTGTGCTTGAGGGTTCCATCTCGGTTGAGACCTTCCGTCCCCCATAGGGAAATGGCCGAGTCGAACCCCTCCTTCTTTAGTGCTTGCCATTGGAACAACGTTCCACCACCGCCCACATTGCTGGCGTCGGTCACCAGGAAAATCTCCCCCTGTGCCCTAGGCACGCCCAAGCACTTAGCGTTGGCTACCTTGTCTTTGAGCTCGTCAAACGCTTGTTGCTCTTGTGGGCCCCAGCGCCAAGTAGTACTCTTCTTGATCAAGTCCGTTAGAACGGCGCTGGTATAGGTGAAGTTCTTGATGTGGCGGCGATAGAAGTTGCACGCCCCAATGAAACTGCGTACATCATGAAGTCCTTTCTTGGGTTCTTCGTGTCGTACCTTGGCATCCATCAGGGGTTTGGCCTTAGAGGCCGCTGGGGTCCACCACCCATAGCCAACATCAAATCCCAGGTACTGCATGGTCTCCTGCATGAACTCACACTTCTCCAGCTTGAGTCGTGTGTGGTTTTCCTGGCAGACCGCAAAGAACTCACCCAAGAGGATTAGGTGATCCTCCTGGGTATTGGTCCTGAGGCATACATCCTCGATGTGAGCCTCCATCTGGGCACCACGGGATATGAGCTCCTGCACCTTAGGTCTCCTTCGTAGGATGGACAAGATCTTGTTCATCAGCTCTTGGAATAGAGCGGGTGCGTTAGCCACGCCAAACGGCATGACCTTCCACTTGAACACCCTCCGCTGAGGGGTGATGAAGGCCAGTAGGTCCTGTGCTTTGGGCGTCAGGTCCACTTGCCAGAATCCGCTCCTCTTGTCCATTTTGATCTTGTAGCGGCAGGAGGCTATCTTCTCCAGGGTAGACTCCATATTGGGAATGGACCCTGAGTGCTTCAGCGTCTTCTTGTTCAGCTCTCCGTAGTCCACTACCAGCCGTTTGGCTGTAGACCCAGTTTTAGCCACCAGGAAACAGGGGCTGCAGTGTAGGGGGTAGTCCCCGTCCTTGTACTCCAGGACTAGGCCAGCGTCGATACATTCTTGTATCTGTCGCTCAATCGCGTCCGCCTGCTCTTTAGGAGCTAGATAGGGTCTCCTCCGGATCTTGTGACCCACGAACTCGGGTTTCAGCTTGAGGTCCATCTGTACCAGCTTGTCACATGAGGCTGGAGGGGGTAGTTCTCCGGACACCTCCAGATAGCTCCTTATAAGCTTCTGCACCCGCGGGTCCAATAGCTTGATCTTGTCCTCCATGTCCTCGTCAGAGTGTAAGTTGCTTGCCCCCTGAGTAATAGACGTCGGGAGGTGATCCTCCACCGACTCTGCGCCCTTGGTAGTGTCCTTCGACCCTTGGTAGGCATATAGTAGGTCTTGTTCAACCATCTCCGGTGGATGATGGCAACATAGGCACGCTCGAGGGGGTTCACATACACATTCCTCCGAGAGGTCATCCTCCTCTGGGGTCCTCACATGGGCGCCCCACACGCTCTTCATGAGCTTAAGATCTACCTCCCTTTGCCAGGTGGTGATCTTCTGTTCGGGGTCCTCCTTCAATTGGGATAGGTCTCCCATACGTCCTTGCTTCAGTGGCCATGAGCTGCGGGTAGGCTTCGCGTAGCATAGCTTTTTCGCCACCAACTTCCTCTTGGAATCCACATACTCCCTGAGCCTGGATTGAGGGTCCAGCTCTTCATCCACGGGGTCTTCCACCCTCATGGAGAGTAGGGGCTTTAGTGGGGCGACGTACTCGGCGTTCTCCACTTCCTCCACACAGGTCTGCACGAAGAAGGCGTCGTGCTCAGTTTCGTCTTCTGAGTGGATAGAGCTAGGTAGCTCAGATAGTCCACACTCCGAGACTCCATCAGGAACAGGTACATGACACGGAGAGTTTGGGGGCGTTGGTGTCAGATACGACGTACTCATCTCCTCCGGGTGTAGTTTCAACAGCATCTTGAGGTCGTAGGCGAACCTTCAAGTCACCCAAGGCGAGTCCGTCGCTTTCTCGTTGTATAGCCTCGACCAGAGTCGGGTCCAGATCCTCCCAGGGAATGGAGGTAAGACCTCCGTCCAACACGCTGAGCATACTCCCCCATCCGGGCTTCCCAATAGGCGTCTTGCGTCCCAGAGGCACGTAGATGGCCTCATCAGGCAAACGAACAGAGCTGATAGTCAGCCTGTCCAGGAGGTTTCGCCAGTACTCGTTGCCCCCATGGGCTCCCCAATCGGGTGAACACAGGACCATACGGGAACGTTGGAAGGCCACCTTGGTCAGCACCTTCCCCAGTTCACTGAACCTGGGGTTCCCGTAGGCCATCCCGAAAGAGGGCCAGTAAAATTTGTAGCTGCAGTTCTTCCCCTTGCTGCAGTAAAGGTCCAGTACATGCTGCTTGTCGCTGGCGAACAAGTCCACACTCAGGTCTTCTCTAGAGTAACCCAACTCCTTCAGACCTTGGTCTAGGACTTCCTCCAATAGTTGATAGTCCTCAGTGTTGGAGGCCGCCATCATGTTCGAGGGCTCCTCCTTCGATAGCCTCAGGTAACTCGAGGTATGTTCCGACTGCTCCAGTGGCACAGACTCTCTGCCACTGCCCTGGTCCACGTAGAGGAGGTAGGGCGCTTGCAGCGTCAGGGATTGTATCTGGGAGTGCTGTACGAAGAAGTCAGTCCCCAGTACAAAGTCGAAGGCCTCAGTGTCCATCACATAGAACCGATGGGCGATAGTCCGGGAGCCCATAGGTACCTCCACTTCACAGTCCCTGCAGCTGTGCACCACATGTCCATCCCCCATGCGTATAGCAGCGGTGGTCATGGTGTTCTTCAGGCTCCCACAAGGTAAAGTTTTCTTCGCCACTATAGATATGGTGGCGCCAGTGTCCAATACCCCCAGGTATTCGCGTCCCCCTAGTCGGATACGTACCCAAAACACCAAGTCTTGGGTTCCACCAGAGCGTCCCCGTCAGAACTCCGCGGGACAGGTCACCTCGAACCCCTTGTTCCGCAGTTTGCGGGCAATCCTCATGAAACGGCTCCTCTTCTTAGCGTTGCCGTCATCACCACCTTCATGCTCACGCTTGGCTCCTTGTTCTTGCTGGGCCTGCGTTTGTGAGCGTGTGGTAGGACCAGACTGCCCTCCAGAGGGCTCGGAGTTCCCCCCTGGATTAGGGTTCGAGTTGCATCCGTTCTTGTCCTTGTTCTTGTTGTCGGGCTGGTGGTTAGCGCCTCCTCCTCGTCCACCTTGACCCTTGTCTTGCCCTTCACCACGTCCTTTCGACTTGCCCTTGCCGGAGTCGTTGCCTTTGCCTTTGCCTCCACCTTTGCCTGAGCCTTTGCCAGGATCTTCACCCTTAAGCTTCGCCGATAGGCGTTGCTTATGGTAGCACTCATCCTCGTAGTGCTTCCGCTTCCCGCAGAATGCACACGTGATGGTGCACCTGTAATGATCCGGCAGCTTCGCTTTGGCGCCAGTGTTCTTCTCCTGCTGCTTCCCCTGGACTACGAAGCAGTCTCGCTGCTCGCAGTCAGGGGCGTGCTGCAAGTGGCCCTGCTCGTCTCTGGCATCACACCAGAATAGCTCCTTCACGTTGTCCATTCTACGGGCGTGGGCGTGTTTGGGGGTAGTCCCCTGCCCAGGTCGGGACCCTTGGTACCCTTTGCCATGGCCTCCAGAACCTCCACCACCAGGACGGTAGTTGTTCAAGTGCTGGTCGCTCTCCTTCTCCAGCGCCAGCTCCAGGAGTAGCACGCATAGATCCTCGTAGCGGGGGGATCTAGCCTTGCGCTCCGCCGTCGAACGGCACTCGTCCCATAGCTCTCGAGGGAGCTTGACCACCAACCAGAACAGCAGGTCGTCGCTGCTGTAGGAACCGGGCGTCAGTCGTCCAGCCCAGTGATCCAAGTCAGCCAACAGCTCAGAGACCCTGCCAGGTCTGGGGTTGTTGCACAGCACGGGCAGGTTCTGGATCTCGGCCCTGATGGAGAGGTCGGTTTCGTAGGTCGGGTACTGCCTCTCCAGGGCAACCAACACATCGGCAAAGGTGGCGGAGTTGGTCACGATCTGCCTGACCTGCTTCTCCAGGTACTTGGTCTTGCAGCACTGCAGGAGCAGATCGCACTTCACTCGCCCACTAGCCTGGGTTTGGCCGGTCAGTCGTAGAAACCGGCCAAAACTCTCAGCGAACTCGCTGAGGTCCTTGCCTGTGAACTCAGGCAGGTTCACCACGATCTTGGAGGTGGCAATAGCCTTCGTCTCCTGAGACCTGCGTCCCTCAGGGCGTCGGGTCTTCTTCTTCTTCTTCTTCTTCTTCTTCCCCTTTGAGTCCTCGGGGTCCTCCGGGTCATCATCCTCCGAGGGCGAAGTTGAAGTCATCGACGGCGGCTCATCATCGGAGGGGTCTCCGCCTAGATCACTAGAGCCATAAGGCTCTACGTCCACCATAGCCCTCAAGGCTGTTAGCCCCAGCCGGTCCAGCTCGGCCCTCGTCGAGTTCGTCATGTGGCTGTAGGGCGGCTGGGCCGTTCTCGGCACGAAAGGACTTCTCGGAATAGCTGCAGGAGTCGGCATCGGTCTGCTCCTCAGGCTCCCCAGGGTATTTGTCAACCCTGCCGCCAGGTGGTTGGCCTGTACTCGGTGGGGTGACATTCCCACCGTAGTAGGCGACGCGTGGGGCGGGATCATCAGGGGCTCCAGTTTCTGGCGGATCTCTTGAGTGAGGTCACCCACGATTTTTGAAGTGGCTCCTCGGAGCACCTCGTTGATCTCCGACCGCGTCAGGGACCTGTTGGAGGATCTTCCGGATCCTCTACTCCTGCCACCAAGAGATTCAGGTCCTCTCCTCAACCCACTCAAGGTTGCATAGCCAGGTGCATACCCAGGAACATCCACATAGGTTCCAGTAGCGGGTAGTGGATGGGGATATTCAGCCGCATACCATCGCGGCGCAGAGCCAGTAGCCACCGGCTCACTGGCAGTAGTTGCCTCATGGAGTGCAGTGGTAGGTGGGCCCATACCATAGGCAGGGTAGGGAGGCATGCCAGTAAAGCCTGTGCCCTCCGCCATAGGCGGGTTGGTTGTGGAAGTGGATGTTGCAGCGGCTGGGACTGTGGTGGTTAAAGGAGAGGGTGATGCGTGGAGGCCAGAAGCGCTTGGTGCGCCTTCGAAGGTAGGGACATTCGTCAGGTCTTGTCCTTGCTCCTCTCCTTTGTCTGCTTCGTCTCCAGCATCCTTCTCGCTCTCCCTCTTCCTCTTCACAGGCTGAGAGACCACCTCTTAGACGGGCAGGGCTGCAAAGGCCGTCTGGAGTCCATCCAGCGAGTCCTCAGCTGCATCCACTGGCCCATGTAAGGGCCCCGCCGAAGGTACAGCGCCAGGTGCTGGCCTTGCCGGTGCCTCAGGCGCTGGCGCTGTCTTCACGTCGGCGTCCTCCTTCCTTGTGTCCATCCTCAGTCACCCTTCTGCTTATATCTGCCTGTACTCGGCGCACTCGATGTACGGCGCGGGGTTGCTGCCGGTGCGCAGAGACAGACTGCCTCTTGCTACCAGAAAAGTTTATAGTGTTTTCAGCACTGTGTTTGTGTCTCTCCTGCTGCTTGCTGCTGGTGTAGGGTTTCCTGCTGCTTGTTTTGGAAGATGAAAACCTTTTGTTTGCAGAAATATAGTCAATCCAGGATAGCCCAAGCCAGAGGTATGCAAGGAGAAGAGAATCAGGATCAAAGCATGAAGGGCTGCAGTGTAAACAGTGAAAGATGATTGGATATTCACAGAAACTGCAACTCAGGTCAAATCGGAATGCATATTCACAAAGATAGCTGAAATGTTTTGGAAAAGAGTTGGAAAACTGCCTCATGGTCACTCTATCTCCATAGTGCCATCTCAGGAGATGTGCACTCTTTGTCTTGGGTCCCATATTTGCTGAGGTGGCAGGGCATGTGGCGATGAGGTCACTGCCATGTCACATGGGATCTTCTTACTTAGCTAGGCTGACCAGGAATTGAACCCAGGACCTCTCAAAAAGAGGTGCCCAGCCCCCTAGGGTGCATACCACTAGGATAGCTAAGAATTCATGGAAAAACATAGATAAATTCATAGGCTCTACCTTGGATATGTCAGTTCTCAGTCAACTCAGGAAAAGATGATTTGCTTCACATCGAAAGGGGATTAAGGGGTCCACTCCATATCGTGATTGGGTGTTTGGTTCCATAGGTCAAAATGTGTTATCACCAGTTTTGGTGGGACCAATACTAAGATAGAAATGTATGGATGCTCAGTGCATCTCTAATACAACTAGAGTATGCCTCAAAGCAATGGAAAAGCACTTTTTCTTACTATGTTTCCACTGAATTTTGTTATCCGGTTGCTCAAATCCTTCATGACATAATAACCAACCTAGGGTCAGCGGCGTTTTGATCAAGTTTGACTGTTTTGATCACTGGATGCTGGCCGGGCCCGGGCTCGGGACCACGCTTGTCACCCTTGTCACCCTTGGGTCCCTGTGCCCCATTTGCACCGTCTGTACCCCTGTCACCCTTGGCACCCTTGTCACCCTTGGGTCCCTGTGCCCGATTTGCACCGTCTATACCCCTGTCACCCCTGTCGCCCTTGTCACCCTTGGGTCCCTGTGCCCGATTTGCACCGTCTGTACCCCTGTCACCCTTTGGTCCCTGTTCCCGATTTGCACCGTCTGTACCCCTGTCACCCCTGTCACCCTTGTCACCCTTCTGTCCCTGTGCCCTATTTGTACCGTCTATACCCCTGTCACCCTTGTCACCCTTGGGTCCCTGTGCCCCATTAGCACCCGTGTCCCCCCTTTCACCCTTGTCACCCTTGTCACCCTTGTCACCCCTGGGTCCCTCAGGGCCCTGTGGCGGTGAATCCAGAATACTTTGCACCGCAAGTATGGATATGGGTATCAGTTCAGACGCGGACACAAAATCAGCCCCGTCTACCAAATTAGGAAAAGCATTCCGCATATCATCTGCTGTCACACCCACGCGTTTCGTCGCATTTTGCCCATCCGTTTTCCAATTGTACCCCACAATTCTGAGATCCCTGGACTGCTGTATCAGAGCTTGAGCGTCTGTCTGCTCAATGGGTAGGACCCTGGCCCTTATGTCATTAGAATCCATACGTGACATCCAAAAATGCGCCATTTCGCTGTAGGCGGACGCCACTGTTGATGACACTACCATCACTGCTGTTCAGGGTCAGTGTATTTGCGTTTTCGTGGATACGGATGTCCTAGGGTTCCAGTGTCCCAACTGCCACTGCCACCAACTTACCCACACCCGCACTGCTATTTTGTCTCTTGACTGGTAGCATTGTCATACCCCTTTTTATTGATCACAAAATAAATAACTTTTTGGACTTCTGGTTTCAGCCAAAAAAAAAACGAAGGGACATCAGAACGCCGGGTGCACGTTGACTGTTAGTTTTATTTGTATGCTTATCTGATTGTAGGACCTGTCCACTGGGTAGGTTCCGGTATGGTGACCCGAGGGTGAGTTTTCTTTCGTTTTGCAGCTTGCGGTGTTCCACTATGACACGTCCCAGATGCGAATCCCATCTACAATTCCTACAAACCAAACCTTTCCCAGAGTATGGTGGCGTGGAGCCAGAAAATGAGGATGGTGGCGCCGATCCCTACTCCGTGCGGGTGCAACAAGCTCTATTGTATATGCGGGGTCCAGCCCAGGTGCAAGAGGTGGAATGGATGGTCCGGTTGCTTTACAGCCGGGGTACGGGTGGTGCAGCCATACCGTGTGCTCAGGCTGGAGCTTGCATGTGGCTACCCGGCAGCGTGCGGCAGCAAGTACAGACGGCCCTTATTGACACGGTGTCTTCGGGATTTGTCACGATGTCTCGTGGAAAATATCAACTAACCAAAGAGGGCCGAAGGCGCTCTTGGTAATGGTTGTGGTGTCCATCCTTCGCTGTCCAACGCTGTCCGATGACATTGTTCGTATATGGGATATTGGTCCGATCGCAGATCATCCATCGTGGATTCTTCGTCTTACTGGTGGTGCAGCGGCGGGCGGCCCTCAAGGAGATGGATTTTTGGTGACTACACCCTCCAAATATCAACATCAAGGAATGCCTTGGGTATTTACAGTGCAATCGTCGACGGCCAATCGAAAGAGACGGGCCTTAATAGGGCCGTATCACCACTGCAGCGCAACGGGCCCCAGGGACAGGCAGGACGGGGCATGGGAGCGCGGGGGGGAGGGCGGGTCGAAGGGAGGGGGGCGGGGGGCGGGGCGCCCCTGCAGCTGGACGTGCAGCCGGTGAGGTGCATCCCCCCCGGCATCCAACAAATGCCCGCGCACCACACCCACCACCGCCACCACCACCACCACCACCTCTACAACATAGACCCCGACGCCGGCGAGCTCATCCCCCCCCAACCCTCACGACCCCGGCACCAGCCAGCCCCACCCGCACCGATAGCGGAGCCGGCGCGGATGGCCTCGGCGGGGCGGGGGCGGGGCACAGCATCAGCGCCACAGGCACAGGGGCAGCAGGGGGAGCCGGCGCAAGGGGTAGAGGGGGCCCGGCCCTGGAACCGGGACTGGGGCACGGTCCCGGACCCTTCTGGGGGATGAGGCCCTCCCCCTGGTGGGGGAGGTGTACGGGTGGTTGAGCTGGGCCAACCAGGGGACGACCAGGGGCATGAGGAACCGGCCCTTCGATGCCGTGCTCCTCCGGAGGGATGGAGGAAACCGAGAGGTAGCCCCGGGGGGTTGGGCAGTACCAGAGGACCACGAGAGGGTCCTCAGGTGAGTGATCCGGACGGCGTCGCCCAACAAGGGGCCGACGTGGCCGGCCTTCCTGGAAGGGGGAGCGGTGCTCCGCATCACCGATGCGGACACCAACAACTGGGTCCCCTGAGCCTTGCGCAGCGCCCTCGCCCACGGGCGCTACCACCGGCGCAACCCGCCGCCGCCACAGCCCCAGCACCCACACAAGCGGCAGCGCAGGTGACGGCCCAGACGGCGGACGCGAGAAAGTGGGGGGGGGAGCTGGGCCCCCAGACCCAGGCCCCCCCCCCGGTACGGCGTGACGAAGGAGCGCGCGCCACCACCCGCGGGAGGGAGGGCGGAGACAACGAGTGCGGGGGGGAACCTACTGCCCCGCAGCCCGCTAAACGCTGACCGCTAACCCTCACGGCCACCCCCGGCCGGCCAGTGCCGCGCGACAACGGCGGGAAGGACGAGGGGCGCCAGCGAGGGCCTGCACGAGGGTCCGACTCTAGGTAGAGGGGGGCGGGGGAAGAGTGCAACCCCCCAGCCGACGGCTGGCCCCCGCGGCCGGGACCGCCATGCCGCCACCCCTCGGCCGTCAGGGGGCGGCGCCAGGAGACCAGAAGGCCCCCCCCACTCCCCCCCCCCCCTCCCCCTCAGGCCCAAGAGCGGACGGAGGCAGACCAAAGAAACGGCGGCCCCGCAGCCCCCCCGAAGAGGCCACTGCACCCGGGTTGAGGGGGCACCACGGCCGAGGCAGGCGCCCGCACACCCTGCCCGCTGCCGGCCGACGGCGGACCGGCGGCGCCCAGGACGGCGCAAACGGAGCAGCCCCTTCAGAGGCCGGCCTGGGGAAGGCGGGGGCGCCAACCAGGGCGGGGGGGTTCCCCCCCCCCTCCCCCCCCCCCCCGCCGCACTGACCCATTGGCGGCCGGCCGGACCGCGCCCGACGCCCGCGGCCGCCCGGCAACCCCCACGGCACGAGTATACCCCGGGGTGGCACGCCAGAAACAACAGATGGCAGGCCAATGCCCGACAGGGCGGGGGGGCGGGGGGGCGGCCCCCCCACCCCCCCCTCCGCTCCCCCACCCCAGCTTGGGGGCCACAGGAGCGACCCTCCGCCCCCCCGGAGCCGAGGGGACGCCCCCCCCTCCCCCAGAAGGGACCGCGACGCGGGAGGGGGGGGATGCGGCTGGACCTGCACACCGCGCGCCGCAGCGTTCCCAGCCGCCTGCTCCCGCGGGGGTCGCGGCCGACAGGCGAGCCCACACGGGCGCGCCAGAGCAACGCGCGGACCAAGCCTGGGGGCGGCGCATGGCGGTGCATCAGAACAGTATGGAGGCCGCGCCCCCGATGACCCTCCCATGACCACAGCCCACTCAGGGAGGGCAGAGGGGGGGTTCAGGTGTGCAGGGGCCCCCGAGGGGAGCGGTCCACGGGCCGCCCCTCATCCCCCCCCGCTCCCGGGCGGCCCCGCGACCCTGACCGCACGCGCACGCCGGAGGGGAGTGCGCCGACGACACGAGAGGGGCCAGGATGGGGAACCGCGGGCCGCCACCCAGAGGGGGAGCAGGGAGGCCGCGGCGCGACCCCCCCCCCCCACCACCCCCCCCACCGGCCCGCAAGCCGCGGGGGCCCCGGCCCCCACCCCCCGAGGCAGAGGGGATGGTTCCCCCTCCCCCCGCCCGAGAGAGGAGCCGGAGCGCGGCCCGCCCCCCTACCCCAGCCGCCGGCTCCCACAGGAACCGCGGGGAACAAGCCAGCCCGCGCCAACGCGCCAGGACGCCGCACAGATCGCGTCCAGTGAAAGTGGGCGAGCACGAACCGGAATGGTATGGGGGGCCACGCCTCCCATGGACAGAACGACGCCAGTGACACCCGCTTTGTTGCCTGCCCAGGGAAGGCGGAGGGACAGAACGAGGCAGAGCGACCCCCCGCCCTACAGCCCCCCCCCGGCCGCACAAACAGGGGGGCACGGCGCACGCCCCCCCCCCCCCAGCCCGCCCCCCGGCACACAAACGCCACGGACCCGCCCCGCGGCACGCAGCCCCCACAGGGCGTGCAGGCCAAGGAGACAGTGTAGGGCCCCCACACCCACACGCCCACGCCCACAGCACGTGGGTAGCGGACCCCAACAACCTGCCCAGTGGGCGGGCAGTCGGGGGAGGGGGAGCGCCTGACCCCAGACGCCCCTCGCAACAGTGGATGGCGCCCCACCCGGGGACGCCCTCCCGCCACCGCCACAACCCCAAGCCAGGTAGTGGGGAACCGGGACCGGACCGCCCCCCCCCAAGCACGCCAGACGGAGCAAGGGACCGGGGCAGGACACGCGGAGGGGCACCGACCACGTGGAACGGTCCTACCAGCGCCCAGTGCCGGGACCGCGCGAGGTGCGCACCCCACACCACCCAGGGGGGGGGGGGCGGACGCCGCGGGAGCGCGAGCGCACACACACGCAAAGGGCACGCGGGGACTACCAGAAGGGCAACCGGACCGAAACGCGGAACGCACAGACCGCGTGGAATGGCGTACCAGCGAGCGAGGGTAAGGGACACCCGGACGGGACGGCCCGCCACACGCAGCGCGGGTCACGCAGGGCGGGAAGGGGGAAATGGGAGAGACGAAACACCAGGTACCGGCTCGAACCCCCCGAACCAGCCGCAAGCGCCGCGCACACACAGATGGGGCACTGCACCCGCCAAGGCAGTAGTGGCGCACTGCGCCACGCCCCAACTCCTAGGCTAGGCAGCCTCCGCGCCAGCCCAAGGGGGTCCCACTGGCGACAAGCCAGTATCACGGGCCCGGCGGCGTTGGCGCCCTGGGCGACCACGCATTAGGAGGGCGACGCGGTGGGTAAGCGCCCGCAGCCACGGCTGCGAATTGATGCACTGACCGGGGAGTGGCGAAACGGGGAAGCCAGGCAGGGACGGGGCTCCGAGCTCTGTGAACCCGGGGGACTCCGCCACAAGGCAGGAGGTGCTTCTTGGAGGGCCCCCCACTAGGACCCGCTGGGGAGGATATCACCTGGCCCGACCAGGTGGCCCCCCGGGGCCGAAAGGCGTCTAGTACCCGCAAAATCAAACCTCAAACCTCAAACCACAATTCCTAGAAACCAACCCTTTCCCAGAGTATGGTGGCGTGGAGCCAGAAAATGAGGATGGTGGCGCCGATCCCTACTCCGTGCGGGTGCAACAAGCTCTATTGTATATGCGGGATCCAGCCCAGGTGCAAAAGGTGGAATGGATGGTCCGGTTGCTTTACAGCCGGGGTACGGGTGGTGCAGCCATACCGTGTGTTCAGGCTGGAGCCGGCATGTGGCTACCCGGCAACGTGCGGCAGCAAGAACAGACGGCCCTTATTGACGCGGTTTCTACAGGATTTGTCTCGTGGAGAATATTAACTGACCAAAGAGGGCCGACAGCGCTCTTGGTAATGGTTGTGGCGTCCATCTTTCGCTGTCCAACGCTGTCCGATGACATTGTTCGTATATGGGATATTGGTCCGATCGCAGATCATCCATCGTGGATTCTTCGTCTTACTGGTGGTGCAGCGGCGGGCGGCCCTCAAGAAGACGGATTTTTGGTGACTACACCCTCCAAATATCAACATCAAGGAATGCCTTGGGTATTTACCGTGCAATCGTCGACGGCCAATCGAAGGGGAGGGGCCTTAATAGTGCCGTATCACCACAGCAGTGCAACGGAGGTCCGCGACAGCCCAGACCAACAATAAGGTCACTAAAGCAGAGTTGTATATTTTTATTTGTATGGCTTTTGGCCTCTGCCCGTTTATGGGGGCGTACCGTGCGCTGTGCGGGCGCTCTGCGAAAAGTATGCCATTCTCAACCACCGGTCACCATCCCCGACAAGGGAAGCCTCTCCGGCGGAGTGTGCAAAAGCGGATGCCAGAACTGAGAACCAATTGCTCAGGTCCTTGCACGAAGTGTACAACAAGATAGTCCACCCTTTGCCTGTTCAGCAATGCAATGTTGATAATTGGATTGAAATGTATAGCACCACGGCGGAAGATTGGTACCAGAAATATGGGCTCGCGAAGAGATGTTCATGTTTTTGGTAAAGTTGAAGACCACTCCCACCCATGACACGACCCCAAGAATGGTGGGCAAGCCAAAAGCAAGCCCCCAAGCAATTGAATTGCTCATGCATGCTTCTGGAGGTGGCAGGTTTTCAGGGTTGTTACCGGGGTAAACACCGTAATAACTGGCGCTGTCCGCGCGTTCTGCGAAAACTATCTGCTCATTGAGCCCCGTTACCCAGCGCTCACATCCTTGTTGCTGTGTTCTTTGGGTGCAGTGATGACAGTGAGGTTGGTGTTGTGTCGTCTTTTGTGGAACATGTAAGATACGGTCAGGGTTTGGTTACTGCAATCCATTTGATGGAACGGATTTCTGTGTTGTGGCACGTGGTGTGAGTCAAAGAAAGACGGAATTTCCAGGCATGTTGTTTTTTTTTTTGTGATGACACGAAAAAAGCGTATATCCCATCCCTGTGTTATGGGACGTGGGTGTGTGTGTGTAATTTTTTGGACCAATCCAAGCTGAGCAATCACAAATGCATTGCGGTGATCAATGTGATCTTAGTAGTATTTGCGCTGCGCCTTTTGAGTAGTAGCTAACACTCAATGGCAACATGTCAAATAGGTTGATTGCTGCGATTCTGAAACAGATTTCTGTGTTGCAAAATAGAAAGTGAGAGAAGTAACAACCACTATGGCACCAGGTGCAGATAATATACGTCATCGTGGAATAGACATGGACCCGGTCCTAGCTGGTGATACCCGCCTGAGATCTAGGCTTGAGCGCCGGGGTATCGCTGATGAAATACGGGACACATCAAGTGTCAAAGGAAACGGGGTATTCGCGACACGCAGAATTCAACCCGGTGAACCAGTCGTGTCGTTCGTTAGGATGCGCATGGCGAAACGACGCCCATACAGACTTAAAGACATGGAAGTGATACACGACGATGACCGTGGGGTGTTTTATTATGATGATATGATGCTTCGTTCAAACTGCACGCCAATTTGATCAATCCCAGCAGCCACCCTAATCTCCTAGTTGGACCCGCCAAAGAAACTGTTGTACTCACTGCAATCCGCTATATACCAAAGGGTAATGAGCTCACGTTCGACTATGGTAGACCGAGCCCTGATTGGATACAGTAAGCGGCGTACAATGTGGGTGACTCATTGGTACTACAAGGGTTGTTTGAGCAAGTGCATTTAGCAACTACAGACTCCAGGCAAGCATTGGGGCCCGTTGGCCCCATTCGGCGGCCTGATCCGCCCCTTTCCTGTGATTTTATGTGCGGGTACCGGGTACCCACCCCACCAGTAGTACCGGGTACCCACCCCCTTCGTCTGAAATATCGCGCACGTGGGCGAAAAGTGCGACTTTTGTTTGGCGCGTACAATCAAATTTCACACCGGGAAAAGCGGGTGCTGGGTACCCACCCCACCAGTAGTGCACTGGTGACAGACAGTGCCCTGTCACCGGTCGAGTGTTAGTGGTAGCAAGTCACCCGACGATCGATGATTCTTTTTGGCATGTGGGGTCACCAAATTCTTTTTCAGTCCACATGGTGGTTCATGAGATCGTTACTTAACCGATTTTGAATCCCAATTCGTCGCATGTGCGCGCAACAGTCGCGCGCGCGACAGGGGCCGCGACCGCGCCCGGCGCGGTGTGCACTGAGTAGGACCGGCACACAAGTGACGTATATAAATGCCCCAAAATAGACAACGAGCAATACAATATATGACTAATTGGTTACAAAATGGTTACAGCCATGTCATGCCATATAACCCGGATTGTACGACATTTCATCTTTGTCTTTTGATTACGCAGACTTGGTGTGGGGAATATGTAGATGAACAGGAATTGGCCAATCCGATCCTCCAGCCTCTGTCTGCCTTGTCTCTGAGGGTACCAGAGAGCCATCCATCCGAGCCACGTGACTTGCCACTCGTCTCATTGTTTGCAGCTCGCTACATGAGTCTACTGTGTTTGCTTTGCTTTTATATGGGTCAACGGGATGGTTGTCCGCCTTTGCCTGTTTGACGAAGCAGTCACGCAACGTGTATCACAAAAAGAGAAAAACGGGGCCCACAAAGCAAATGAAGCAGAGTAGAATGAAGGACATCCCTCAACAGAAGCACACATGCCGCATGCGCGGGCGTGCGCGACCCCATGTATCCACGTAAAAACCGCGACATCGCGCAGACACCGGGTAAGACCGGTAGGTATGTGATGTATGCGTTCCCAGAATAGATGGATAGGCTCGTGAACATACATCAAAGTAATGACCGAGCACGGATTTTTGTTTCGGGTGTTTTCATTTTTGCCACTTTGATGGAGAATTGTCTTGTGTTTTTCTTCGCTGTGATGTGGTCTGTTACAGTTTTGCGAAGATGTGCGCTTCCGATCCCATGTTACAGAAATCAGACTGCGTACTTATACCACAGAATGGCACATGCAGATGTCATGCCCGCCAACGACGTCGCAAACCTGATCCGACGGCAGAGATACATGCGCAGCGTTGTGGACGCAATGTGGCAGTGTTTCTACCCCGACGCCGAAAATCTGGATGCAGTGAGCGCTGCGTGGACCACGCGATCACGTGCGATGGCGTTCAGTCTTTTTTGGTATACCCTCATTCCATTTTTCTTCTTCTTCTTCTCAATCTTCAAATACACACACTCACACACATACGCACAGGCTGTACAAGATGGTCACCGAACGTAACGTGAACGAAGAAACCTACGGGTGTTGGGACACACTGGCCTTGGACCATTTGACGGATTTGGAATATTTGACGGATAAGGGTAAGATACGCGAGTTCCTGGTGCAGAATGGTGCCAAATGGAACGCCGGAGATGTGGGTCCCCTGATCACCCACACAATCGCTACACAAGAGGAAGAGAGATGGATGCGACAGTGTCTCCTGTTGACACTCAAGAGAAGACTGACAGATACCGACAATGCGCGCAAGAGGATGAAGAATGAGATCAAGAACCAGACCGAGATATTGCGACAAAGGGACAGAGCGAATAATGTTGGGGTTGCCGTGCTCGTGGCTGCTGCGTGCTCGGTTAATTTTAAGCGTTGCCACTGTCCGACGTGTGTAGGTGAGTTTAGCGAGAACACACAAAATTGTTGCACCGGGATACACAATGTTTGTGTGCATACTTGGGTACCTCTGCTTTTCATCGCGATATGCGAGGGGCTAATGTGTCTGGTCAGCTGTGGCGTGGACCCAAAATGTACCATTTCGGTACCCGTACCCAAGCATGCAAACCACACGCCTCCGGATATCCTAGCCCGTAGGGTACGACAGGCGGTAGGCGGGAGCAGGCGGACAGGTGACTTGATTATGTGGCTGGACCCAGTCAAGCCCCTGTCCGATGAGTTCGTGGATATTATGCTGGACACATATTCGGGTTTGTACCAGGACTGGCACAGAAAGGTACACGAAACACCACTCAAGATAGAAGAGCGAATCTGGTACCTCGCCACTGAGATTCGCTCGCCGTGTTGTGGTTGGCCATATGACGACCAGGGGTCATGCCTGGTACAGTGCGCAGACTGTCAGTGTTGGTTCCGTGACATATGTCATAGGATGTATATGACGGGTGCAGCCTGCCAGGCACATATCAATGTCTGTGCCACAAGAACAGCAGGTCGCTGTGGGCTCGCCATTGTGCCCCCACCGGACCCAATCGCCATTTCTTTTGAAACGAGGGAATTATTTTTGCGCATGAGGCTTTCCCGTGATATATGCCATTTTGCAAAAGTACCCCATTTTTCTATCGTATGTCCTCCAATGGGGGCGTACACGTGGAATGTGATGGTACTTGGGGTGTTGGCAGATATGCAGGTGGTCGACGTCCTAGGTATCCAATGGTCCGACTTAAGTGTGTACGAAAAAGGGTCCGAGTATCCTGTGGTTGACTGTGAATACTCTTTTTCGATGTTGTAGATGCGATGGGTGGGTGGATCACCGCCACACACACGCGTTGACGTGCGTTGCTGGTTGGGATGATGTGTGCCGATTGATATATGTGGTGCATATATATGTCATTCAGCGAGTAGCGAGCGTGTAAGATAAGCAGTACAGCATCAAACGAACGAAAAACGAGGAATGAGGAATGCTGTATGCTGCTACTGCCTGTTTGTTTTCATCTGGGTCGCGGGATAAATGGGATTTGTGCATTGTGGTCCAGGTTCTTTCCGCGCTGAGTTCGTGAACGAACGGGACCCGGCAGTTGCCTATACCTGGACATTTTGGTGGTGGTAGTCCTCACAGTCAGGTGAACTGGGGGTGATGCCGTGGTTTATTTGTTTGTGGTCTTGTATGTGGTTTATCGTTATCCTTGGATACACAGGGGTGAGTCTACGCCAATTCGGTTAGGTTCGTATTCCATATCCTGTGTGAAATGTTGAATGGCAACCAAAGTGGACGATTTTTTCTTGACCTTTTATTTGCTGTATAGATGTGCGACAGCCCGTGTCATCACCTGACGTCACCACATTTGGTACATCTGGCACAACCAGTGAATCGTTTTCTGTAATCAATATCCACCCTGAAATCAACTGCCAGTGCACGGCCATCGCTGTAGAAGTCGGTACCCTCTTACTTAGCAAGCAATATGGCCAATGTTATGAGGGGAAAGGAGGTACCCATGTCGTTATGGGGCCCCTTGATTCAACACAAGCCATAAGATACTAGTGATGATATTGATCTCATTCCATTTGCTCGTCAAAAGTGGCAAACTGGGGTGCAATATGTAAAAAGCATTGCAATCTGGACACCTTTGGCGGTGCTGACTTTGCCCCCTACAGCAGGTGCTGGGTACCCACTACACCAGTAGTGCATTGGTGACACACAGTGCCCTTTCACCGGTCGAGTGTTTGGTGTGGTAGCAAGTCACCCAACGATCGATGATTCTTTTTGGCATGTGGGGTCACCGAATGCTTCCAAGCCCGCGTGGTGGTTCGTGGGATCGTTACTGAACTGATTCCAAAATTCCAATTCGTCGCACACGCCCCCTTTGTCTGAAAGATTGCGCGCGCGACAAGCGCAAACATCGCGGCATCGCGCACAAAGTGGGTAGGACCGGCACATATTTGACATGTAAACCCTGGAGTAGATAATAACCACACACGACCACACAACAGATGAATGTGATACAAATTTTTGTTTTGCATGTACAATTGAATTTCACATTGAGAAAAGCGGGTCCTGCACTCAGTGGGGCGCTCACTAGATTCAAAGGATGGCCCTGACATACACGGCCAATGTCTCGTTGCCAGATTCATTCAACGTTTGTATGGCACGCTTGATGTCTCCAGATCACACTACTGGCGCAATCCCGCTTTTCTGTCAGAAGCAAACACAGCAATATGAAATCCAGGGTTCGCTCAATCTGCGCAATCATACAGTCAGAGGTCTACGCCGTGACTCTACGCCAATTCGGTCGTATTTCATATCCTGTGTGAAATGTTGGATGGCAACCAATTCATGCAGCTACAGCACCATTTTTCTTTGGCCTTTTATGTGCTGTATAGCTGTGCCACAGTCTGTGTCAACACCTGATGTCCACCACATTTGGTACATCTGGCACAACCAGTGAATCCCTCTCTGTAATCAACATCCACACTGAAATCAAATGCCAGTGCACGGCCATCGCTGTAGACGTTCATACCCGGCACTGGTGCTCAGTACGTGTGTGATTTGATTTACTGTCCCGCAGTGTCCTTGCTTGTCAGGTCAGGGGGGGGGGGCGAATTTGTATATCTTTTGATGTTTGGCAGGGCGACGACTTCTTGGTGCTACCCTCTTGCCCGTTTTACTTAGCAAGCAATATGGCCAATGTTATGAGGGGAGAAGGGGCACCCATGTCGGTTCGCTCAATCCGCGCGATCATACAGTCAGAGGTCTACGCCTTTGGTGTCATCTCAAAGCTTGTGGACCATTACTACCCGGGTGAAGCTGCCACATTGTGGAAGGAGGGTAGAAAATGGACAAGACGTTCAAGAGACCTTTGTGCCTCGGTCTGTAGGTATCCATCTCTTTCGGTCGAGTTGTAATTCAAGTTGTCTGCTTTATCGAACCAGTCGCTCGCTCTACCGTATCATTACCGTTGCTTCAATCATACACGCACACTCACATCATCGTTCGCGTGCGTAACCGTGCACAGATTGAATACCATTGTTTTTTCTGGTGGTGACAAAGGAAAGCTGCGTCGATTCCACCTACCGGATAAAACGATCACGGACTCCATTATAGACCTCTGTCGATTTCTGCGGGGTGTCTACACCAGACATCACGGAGGGGGAACCAACAGTTGTGATCTGGTCGCCGCCATGGCTCTCCCACCCGCCACAGGTGCTGGTGGGGGTCACAATGTCGCGATTGTGATAGATTCCGATGATGATGTCAGTGACAGTGATAGCAACAGCAGCAGCAGCAGCACAGCATCCATGTCGAGTGACGACAACAACAACAACCACGATCAGAATTTGGAATTGGATGGCGATGATTGCAGGGACACACTGGCAACAGCAGTAGTACAGCATCCATATCGAGTGACGATAACAACAACAGCGACCGCGATCCGGATTTCAAATTTGATGGTGGTGTTGGTAGTGACAACAACAGCGACAGCAGCAGTGCATTGGGTGAGGACAATGACAACACTGATCGTGGTCCGGATTTCGAATTGGGTGACTGTGATGATATTGACAACACCAACGACAATGGGGACGCGGATGCAGGCCCGGTGGTATATGACGATGACAGTGATACCAACTGGGATATTCTAGAACTACAGGTGTTGTCTGGGTGCCGTGTGTGTATGATAGAGATATGATACACGCATATGCTCTCTCCCGCCCTCTCCCCCTCTCCTCCTGCTCTTCCTATTACAGGAAGGTTACAGTCATCAGATTCGTCTGCTCAGGCGACTGTACAATGAGATTGAGGGTACGCGGAAGCGACTAAAGACTGCCATCGCCATTAACATCGAACATCGGGCCCTCGTGACACTGCCCTACGTGCTCATTTGGATCAGGTACTTCACACAGTGGTTTTACCCGGTTTAACCCGGTTGAACTCGGAAGGGGCGCGGTGGAACCGCTGAACCGCACCGCGGTTGAACCGGTGAAGTGTAGTTCAACCGCACGCTTGAACCACCTGAACCACGGTTTCACTACTTTTTCCTTTTTGCAGAGCCTGGATCAAGCCCAACAACGACGACTGGCGGTTGATGACACGTGCAAACAGCTGCGACAGCGGTTCGGATGGGCGGCCAACACGCCGATTCGATGGGTCATTGTGGACGGTCCTGATGTGCGAACCACGTCTGGCCGTGGGTACCCCGGGGAAAGCCACGAAGGGGACCCCGCGGCCCAAAGAGGGGGAAGAATTGGTCTTCCTTCCCCCGCATTGGGAGCGGGAGGGTGATGCAGCTGGGACAACGTGGCCAGTTCTTGCAGTCAAGGACAGCACAAGCTTCAGTAACCACCGCGCTGCCGAGGAGGCGTTGAAAGAGCGCTGCGCCCAGAAACAGGAAGCGATCGATGAGGAGGGCAAGAAGACAATGGAGGACTCCCCCTCGTACAGTCCACTCGAGGAGAAGGAGGTCACTCCCGCGCCGGAAGCTGAAGCGGCAAAGGACAGTGACAATGGGGTTCCTGTGCCGATGCCGCCCGTGATTCCAGAGCCAAAGGACACTGAGAAGCACATTCCTGTGCCTAGTCCGCCGGAGGTGCCAGAGCCAAAGGACAGTGAAGAACAGGTGGTCAAAGAGAAAAAGGTGGAGTCTGCTGGTCCAGGGGTGCAGGAGCACCAGGACAGTGGGGAGGACTCGCCTGCAGCCCCGGTTTGTCAAGAGGAGATTGGGGAGGTTGGTGGAGCACCGAAGGACGAGGAAATGCCTGCATGTAAGCAGGAAGATAACGAAGAGGCAGCCCCAGAGGTTGGTGCACCAGTGCCTCACATGAAGGAAGAGCCACTCCCAAACGACTGACTTTTCACGTGCCTCAAGGGAATGAGGGGGTGGCAGTGGCGGGAGCGACATGGAGCACGGTACAGTAGGCCGTTGTGGGGGGCCGTAATGGTGCAGGGGCATCACCGTGTGCAAGTTGCAGTGCAAACGAGGAGAGATCCGGACCTGGTCCGGCGCGTGAACGCAGACATCCGAAGTGTACTCCCCCAACTAACCTACACTGCGCTCGCAGTGGTCCATGGGCTGGGCGATCATCCCATGCTTGTACATACACACCCAAAGGATGACAGTCCCCTTACGGGGGAAATAGGTGATTTTGTGGGGGGGGGGACTGTTTACCAGTGCCCTACTTTGTGCAAATGGGCCTTCTCGTCGTGCATGGATACTTTGGGGACGTGATTTATTATGGGGACACATTATGGATCCTCGATATGGGGTCATGTTTAACGCTCTTAGGCCCCACATGCCTCTGGCGTGGTGTGGACGGCGCATTGTGCTTGTACCGTACACAGGCATTGCATGGGACATGGGCCTGTGGTGATGCAGAATAAACTGGTCACGGTTGGCTTCCCAAGGTGAAGATGTGCTTTTTGTGTAGCGCTTCGTGCAACAGCGGTTGAACCGCAGAGGCCGGTGCAACCGCGCGCCTGTCCAGCGGTTGAACCACTCGAGAGCCGGTTACATTTTAGTGCAATCCATGAGGAAACAAGCTTCTGACAATCAAGTGTAGGCTTGCATGTGGTTGCTGTTCACTAAAAAGGGTCCAAAGTCCTAAAGGGAATCCAAACAAGGCGCAGGGGTGTATGTCACCACGCCTAACGAAAAGTTGATGGTGAAGCCGTGCGGTTTCACCAATACAGCCGCCGCCACTGGCACGTACACCACCACCGCCGTGAAATATGATCCAAGAGAAAAAGATCTCCAGTGCTTTGCACCAATGAGGTAAGAAGGTTTTCAAAAACATCCTTTTTAGGGGGTGTGACATCTCTTGCAGGGCTGAAAAATAGCGGTTTTCAGGTTGCTACTTAGAAATTTGTTGCTGTACCACGATAGGGGTTCAACCGTGGGGAAGCCGTAATGAAAGTGCGCGGTTGAACTCGGTTGAACCACGGTTTCAGTTGGGTAATTCATGGGTACCTGATCCAAATGAGCACGTAGGGTGCTAGCAGCCGTCCTGGCCTTGGCGGCATTTGCGCTTTCGGTGGAGTCTGTCAATGTGATAGGTGCAGATTGGATACTGTGTCGGATAATGGTGATTCAGGGAAGTATCGGCTTCACACCACAAAGTGCTGCTTGGGTGTGCATAACCTATGTCCAGACGCGTATTTGCAGTGCCTGTTCATGGCCATCGACGATGATAGACTCATGCCAATTGATTGTCCTGTCATCACCTGCCACCAACCCTGTGTTCTGCCGGACCCAGAGGCTGCATCATATGAGCACCCTGACCGATTGTACCAGAGGGTGCGTTTGTTCGTCGACACTAGGTATGACCACATTAGGTACGAACCGGTATCAGAGGAAACGGTGGCGCGCTACATGCATAAGTACGAATGCTTGTACAGTGCGTGGGAGGAGGGGGCCACTAGAATCAGATTGGCCGTCGAAGCCAAATTGCGGTGTTTTACCGACCAACGTGTGTCCCCTTGTTGCGGCATCCCGTATTTTTACGATGCGTGCAGTGCGGTTGAATGTGGGTCTTGTCCTTTTTACCTTTGCCGTATATGTCATAAGATGTACCAGTCCAAACAGGATTGTCATATTCACGTATTTGAGTGTGTGCGTGTACATGCTCTCCTCCACAATGTAGATGAGGATAATATGAACGATATTTTTGTCAGCGAGCGTGACCAGGAGACGTATTTTAGGATGACCCGTGTCCGCATGATATACGAGTATGCCCGAAACCGGGACCGATCCATTCTGAAGGACACACCCGATGTGGGTGGCATCAGGTGGAACACCCTCGTGCCATATGTGTTGCGGACCATGCTTTGCAGTGGTAGTACCAATAGGAGAGTCATTGACGAACTTGGTATCACCGATGGCATCCTCAGCCTCTCTCACGTCTAATAACCCACACCCATACATTCTTTTTCGCATTCACATTACCGCCCGCGCACTTCTTTGGTCAGCTAACCCCCACCAATATCGCCTGTATATCTAATACCTGTCAGCACAAGCCAGGTAGGTGTATGCATCATCATCTTGAATACATGGCATTAGGACTGCATACCCGCACATATTCGTTCATCTGTGTTTGGTGCCCTGCTGTGTTTGTACGGGTAATACATGGTATTATAGTGTCTATCACGATGATCAGCGAAGCACAGCACAAGACCTCTCATACTTGTTACGGATTCGTCATCTCGAATGAAAGTCGCAATCAGGCATATTCAGATTTCAGTATGCCTGTAGAGTAATAAAATGTTTATAACAACACAATACACTAAATCAAGAATCGCAACACAATCCAAACTCCTATTCTCTTTATTGTACATGCGCGACCTACAGCAAATCCCGCGACTGTCACATTCACACATATAAAATGCTTGAGTTCATTACCTACACTGATGGCACAGGCCTCGTACACATACAGACACACACAAGACATAATCGGTTGCCATAGGGTCAATGACAGTTGGTTCTCTGGTGACAGATAAAAGGCGCATATTGCCGTGTGACAAAGCAAGAGATGTAGTAGTGGTTCCTGCAGCAAATGGAGTGGAATGGCTACCCTTGGGCCAGATAAGCCGAGTTATGGTTCTACGAGTCCTTGGCTACAGTGACCCCAGCTGTGGCGGTACTGAAAACCAAACAGCATGTGTGCCTTCGGGCAACTTGAGGTAAGAATTTTTGACAGGGTGTGGCTTTTGGGGTAGGTAGCAGTGTGCACAACAGAGGCCATATATAGAGTTATCGTGCCATTGCTACCCTCAGGACGATGGATATCGTAAAAATTACCCCGAAAGCAACGAACCAGTTGTGCGCCGTGTCAGGCCTGGAGTGTAGTTCGGTCTGTTCCAGACAGCCTCATTTCGTTTTTCCGTGTTTGTACCACCCCATGGTCCACGTCACTGTCAGGCCTCAATAAGAGCGCGAGAATCCCTATGAACCCAACCATACCCACAGCCAACGTATCACCAACCTTGGCGGCGCTCTTAACTTCGTGTGTTCCTCGGTTCATAGATATAGTTGTATGCTTTTTTTTCTTTTCGTCGACAAAAAAAAAAGCAAACCCAACAATTTGAATAAAAAAATGATACCTGTATACAGCAGCGAAGAAGAAGGGCGTATCAGACTAAACAAGAAGCCTCCGGCAAAGAAAAGGGAGTAAGCGATGTGTGGCCAACAGGAAATCAAACCAACTGAAATTGGAATGCCTGGCAATACGTATCGTACTACTGTGTGAATATCTTCAATATAAAACCACTGGTCTAATCAAACATAATCTGAGTAGGGCTGTTGCGTTCTATGGTTGGAGATACACACTTTGCAACCCCGTTGAAAATGTGAACACCACAGTGGATGACCACGTTGAATCCCAATATAAAAATACAACCACACTTAGGAGGGCTCGTGCGCTCTTCAATCGACTGCAAGGAATGGTCAAAGAAACAAATGTAACCCCTTGGGATTTGGAGTCGTGGCCACTGAAAACCCCACAAAAGAAAGCTGCAAACAACTGTTGCAGCGGTACCATGCGATTTGCATTGATGTTGCGTGGATCTAGGAGCCATTCTACTATTCCTTTGGGCGATTGCGATGCATGACCTTCCGGTCCATTGGGTGTGCTTATATATGCGGTAGTACAACCTGGGGTGATATCTTGCGTCCCTCTGTAACATTTGTGACGCTTGCTTCATACCAGTAGAATGGGCTAGCTGTCCGTACAGAGAAGTATATACAATACCAGGTCGTTAGACAACGGGTTTTGGCACATGATACACAGCACACCATCATTCACCACACCCCGCGTGGGGTCCCAACCCCCCTCGTTCTGGGTTGTAACCACACACTTGTATTTTGTCGTTTTCGCCACGCAGTCTGCATACACATCACCCCAAGGTTCCCGAATGTCAACACACGCGATGCCGTTTGCCATGTAAACCCGACTGGCACGGGGTTGGAGTAGGTGGTTATGCTTCATTTCCCGTACTGCACTGCTCAACGGTGCATATTGTCTGCATAATTCCTGGTTACTCACCAGCAATGGGATGATTAATTCAAGATATTTGACGCCATACACCTCATGATTGTTACCTGCTCTGACATTCTTGATGGGCTCCACTATATGTGGAAAATGCCCCTGAACCTCTTGTGCCACCAGACCCTATCGTACAACATTTGGGTCATCATTACCAGGGGTCCCTTGAACATTACGATATGTGACGGGGCGGAGGTGACACAGAGCATCTAATACCAGCGTTCCGTCAAGTGCCTGTATATCTCTTTTGAAGCGTTCCTCTGACGACCAATTGCATTCAATACCATTGCAGTACACTTTGTATGTCACATACAGGTCTGCATCTGATATATTCACCGCTGCGGTGTCGATGGCCCTTCCACTTGTATAATTCCAATCGATGCGACCAGGATACAGACCGATGGCCCTGCCATTGTGCATGTTATGTCCGGATGTCACATCTTTTCCTCTCAAAGCATTCACGAGATCCTCCGTCTCAAGTCCGACATTGACGCTGATATCCGCGGTCCTGTCGAACGGGACACCGTTGATGTTTCTGGACGTGGTCAACCGGTCCACGGTGATTGCTGTGGCTGCCTTGGTTGCATGGTTAGCCCGCCCCTGCCGGCGTACCAGGGCATGCAGCCACAGGCGCACATGCAGCAGCGCCAGCAGGCCGGTGGGACAGCGTGGGGGGCGCAGGAAGGGAAGGGAGAAGAGCACAGGAGGGCATGGGAGAGGTTAGGGGAGGCAGAGAGGAGCCTGCGGGAGAGGGAGGCCAGGGTCGGGGGTGAGGTGGGCGGGGCGGAGGAGGGGAGGACCGAAGGGACCGACAGGCTGCAGGGAGGGGAAGCACAGGCAGTGGAGGAGCTACAGATGGCGTGGGCGGACCTTCGGAGAAGGCAGGAGGGGGTTGAGAGGGCAGAACGCGAGGGAGGACGACAAGAGGAGGGAGGGGGGCGGGAGGGTACCCCGCTGGTGCCGTTCCAACAGCCGGCTATCCCGCCGGAGCAGGAGGTAGAGATGCAGGAGAGGGCATGGAGGCGGATCAGGGGCGAGGCGGCAAGGCTGGCGGAAAGGGACAGGGAGGTGGCGGCGCGGGAGTGCAGGGTGCGGGAGGAGGAGGAGGCGGTGGCCCGGAGGGCCCACCGGGTCCTCCTGGATCCAGAAAGGGGACACCCCCTCCACGGATGTGGAGGGGCAGTCACCGTCAGGGGGAAGGGCCAGGGAGGAGGACGAGGAGGCGGGGCAGGAAAGGGGGAAGCGGCGCAGGGGGGAGGAGCGAGGGGCAGGGGAGGCGGAGGGGGCGCCGCGGCCGGCCAGCCCCAGCCCAGAGCCGACGCCGACGGACTGAGACTCGAAGTCCGCGCCGCCGCGGCAGTATGCGCCGCCGCCGGTGCGGAGGGGACCCGGACGGTCGCGGGGTGGACGGCGGGGAAAGTGGCGGAGCTGGCCCGCTATGTGAAGTGGGCGGGGAACACGAGGGCAAGGCGGGAGAAGAGGGGGACCCGCCCCCTCAGTGACCTGGTCGGCAGGGCATGGAGGCCCAGGCAAAGGCGGCCAGATATGGATGAGGGGCGCTGGAGGAGGATACTGGGAGCGGCGCTCCCGGGGGTGCGCCCGGACTGTCCCCAGGAGAAGGGGAAGAAGCCCAGGATTCAGATGCTACGAGAGCTATTGCAGCGGGGGGGGCGGTACGGTGGCGACGTGTAGGGCCGGGCAGGAGCAGGAACGGGAAGCGCCAGGCGCGGGGGGCCAGGGGCGTGCGGAGGGACGGGCAGATGGGATGCGGGGAGGCGGACGTAGGGGGTCGGCGGAGGTGGAGGAGGGTGAGGAGGGGATGTGACGGACACGAGGAGAGGAGGAAGGGAGCGGAGAGGTGCAGGTGCGCAGGAGAGGGCAGGGACACGGCTGAAAGCGGAGGGGGATGTGGTGATGGCGGACGCGGACGAGAACCCCAAGCGGAGAGCACAGGGCCAGCGGCAGGGGAGAGGGGAGATGGGGCGGCGGAGTACGGGGGCGCAGGCAAGTGCGGAGGGAGCAACCGGGCAGCGGGACGCGACACGTATCGTGAGTACGGCGAGCAGTGTGGGGCAGAACAAGAAGCAGACGGGATGCAGTATCGGAATGTGGTACAGTGACGGAGCAGAGCGCAAGGTCGTGACTGACAAGAACGGCCCGAGATGGCGTGGAGCAGCGCTGTGCCCTTTCGGGTACAGCACGGTGCCAGGGCTCAGACTTGCAGGAGAGGCGAACGGGCAGACGAATCCAATATTCCGACACGTTGGTGCCAGGGTCTTGGCTGATGGTGCGATCGGAGAGATTGCTGGGATGGGCAGGTGGCAGTGCAGGTGTACTCGAGTCCGGTGCAGTGGAGCCACATCTCGGTGGCGCCCCTGTGGACTGGCAGCAGGAGTGTGCGGGCTATCCGCCGACTTGTTACATGGCGGCAAAGTTCTCTGCATGACAAGATGGTGCTGCAGTGAAACCATTGGACTTACGTGCGCCCTGCTCTGAGGGGTTGACCACGCCAGGCCTTGGTGGCCGCCGGCGCCATGGGACACCTGCGAGGTGCAATGAAGTGTGAACCCTTGGTGACCGCGCCGGGTCCGAATGGGGGCTCTGGTCCCCAGCTGGTCTATGCGGCTGGGCTCCACAGTGCAAATGCAGGGAAGGGAATTCGACAAGCGTCTCACTGACGTTCTCTCTGTGTTCCTTCGGCACATGCGGTGGCTCATGGTGCGTAGGAAACCAACGGCCATGCCAGTCCTCGGGCAGGGCCACAGTCCAGTCCGCAGATACACCCCCCCCACACACACACAGGGCACAAGGCAACCAGGGTGGGCTGAGAGACGGGGACCGAGGGAGCACTAGGGTGGGGGAGACCCCAGCGAAAAGCATAGGACAGTTTGCGACTGAGGAACCAAGACTACCTCCACTTGTTATACGCTTCTCAGGTAGCTCTATAATACGCTGTTCCCAAACTGCCCTGTCAGGCAAGCAAGCTTAAGGAACTCCACCCGTTCTCTTGAAGAACGTAGGGTGGAGCCCCTGGGTAACGTAAACAAGGTTTACCGTGCGCAGTACGCACTTCATTTGCCTCTGCTCTACAGTTGGGAAGGTCAGGGTGATTGGTGCAACGGCAAACTTCTTTCTGCCCTGCTAAAAAAGGGCGCTGAACACACCAAACAAATAATTCCGCCTCTGCAGGTGGCAGAGCAGGGAGTCCTACTCGATCGACATCTGCGCCGTGCATGCCAAAAGAGCACTCCTTCCCTCCAAGCCCTAGTAGAGAAATGCGCTGTGGCGTCCCTGTTAGGCCACAGACACTTAGTAGCTCTGTGTTCTCTTGCCATCTCACAGGTGAGCCATTAGGGCTCGTGACCTCTTCATCAACACCACCCAGTAGAGCGTGCGTGTAGGAGTGGTAGTCCTGAGTCGGGGCTTGAGCCAGTTGAGCAAGTGCTCGGCCACCAAGGATGGTGCCACTGTAGAGTGTGTAGGACCTGTAGTGCGTGTGTCACTGTCCCACCCGTTTCCTGCAATTTTAGCGGGGTTGGTGGGCAGTGGCAGTGGTTAGTCTAGGTTTTGGGCCTTCATAGCAAACAGGTGTTTTCATGCCTTCATAGCTTTTGGCCACCCCTCCCCTGTAGTAGGCAGGTACGTAGGAAAAACAATACCTGGACTCGTGTGCTGGGTATTCCCCCAAGGTTTTGCGCCAGCACAGAAACCGGGCGCTTAGGGGCGGAGAGACCCGGGGCGTACCCCGTGGCACTGGTAAGACATCCGCCGGGTTTGGCAAGCGTGCAGGCTTTGGTATAATTAGGACACCATTTCTGCGGCATGCTCTCAGGACCTTAGGAATAGCACACTCACACATACGCTTAGGCAGGTAAGGCTAAGGTTCAGTGTCTAGCTTCAGTCTTGGAGGCAAGCGTGTCAGCGAGCCTCAGCAACTCACCAAGGTTGTTCTGGGACAAGTAGTCTACCACAACTGAGCTCAGGTGTCCCTCGGGTAGAACAAGCGCTGAGAAGGGCTCCCAGGTGGCCTCTTCGACTCCAAACCCTTCCAAGAGGGTGAGGAAGCGCCATCCCTGGCGATAGCGGTGGCGTAGTATAAACTTCACCAGGTAGAAGCCTTCCTTAGCCTTCCCCTCGGCGTTCATGTCCGGGAGGTCCCCTCGAACTTCCATAGGGCTGGCAGCCCACTGTAGGTCCAGAGCGGCGATCTCCTCGTTGTTCAGCTCCCACTCCTCCCCACATAGGTCTTCAGGATCATAGTAGCGCTTCAGGTGCTGAGCAGCACACACCAGGGTCCCCCTAGTCGGGGACAACACCGCACTGTGATACGGAGTCCATCCACAGATAGAATCTTGTAGGGCCCGAAGTAGGGGTCATCGCTGGTAGAGCATGGCCAGGCGGGTAGTCGGCTGTGGTGCACCAGAAACCCAGTCTTCCTCATGGTAGGAAGCAGGCACGCGGTGCTTGTTCTTCTTGTTCGACTGACGCTCCCTCCCTCTCTGGAGCATAGCCTTGGCCTTGTCCACCTTCGCTTGTTGCTCCTGGACCCAGTTACCCACAGAAGAATGGGTATCCTCTGGATAGGGAGCATGTAGGAACCACGCCGGGCGTCCTAGGAATAGCTCATGGGGCGAGTAGCCAGTCGCCGAACTCTCTAGGGAGTTCACCATCAAGGATATGACGGGGGATAGTCTCACCCAGTTCCTGGTGCGTTCAGTTTTGCACCATATCCTTACATTCTCCTTGAGGACACGAATCTGTCACTCACATAGGGGGTTGCTCGTTTGAGAGTAGGGGATCCCCGTAGACACCTGGACATTGAGGGATCTCAGGACCCTCTTGTACCAGCCGGTATCTGAGCGTACTCATCGAAGTTGATCTCCTCGGGCGCCCTATTGACACAAAAACACTCCTCCAGGAGTATCTTGATAGTCTCCTCTGCGGTAAGGTGCTTGGTACATGGGAACACCCTGGTAAACGAGGTCAACCCACAGGTCACCACGAGGGCAACGTCGTAGCCCCCAAAATTCGGCATCTCCCTGTAGTCCACATAGAGAACACTGTTAGCACAGTGGGGAGTGGGCAGGGTCAAATAGAGACCCCTGTCCCTGATATCCCCAGGCTTGCAGGACCTACACGGGCACTTGTCCACGATAGGCCTGAGGGGCTTCCGCAGTTGGTCATCAGTCCACGTAGTGTGGAACCACTGCTTGTATAGCCTCAGGGTACGGTCAGCACCCACATGACCGCTGGACTCATGGGTCCACTTCAGTAGCCCTTCGACTTTGTCACAGGGTACCACGATGCGGGCCTCGTGCCACAGGTAGCTCTTGTCCCTCTTCCACTGCTCTGGGTTGACCAGGTGGGGTTCAAGGCGCTTCTCCAGGCGCTTATGGATATTGCCAAACTCCTTCAGGTATTCCGCTTGTTGGAGTCCATCTAGGAGTCGTATTATAGTCATGTTGAGGTCCAAGTGTACGTCCATACGGCTGAACACCTCCTTAGCCAGCGCTTCGGACCGGGCACCAATCAGGGCGTCGAAGTTGTTGCGGCTAATGTAGTCCGCACACTCGTTCTTCACTCCCTGGATATAATGTACCGTCAGCCGTACTTGGCTGAGGTAGGTCAACCAGCGCCGTAGCTTGGCCTTCTCAGGTGGGGGACCCTTCTGGAAAGTGCGGACCGGCTCTTGGTCGTACAGCCGGACCACAGAGTTACTCCCCAACAGTCTTGCCTCAGAGGATAGCACCAGCATACCCGCAAGCAACTCCTGCTCATAGGTGGAGCAGTTCCCTCTGGCCTGGTTCCATTTCCAGTTCCAGTGGCCCAGGGGTACTAAGACCTACTTGTCGTCAGGGTAGCTGTGCTTGAGAGCTCCATCTCGTGTAAGACCTTCTGTCCCCCATTGGGAAATAGCCGAGTCAAACTCCTCCCTTCTCTAGTGCTTGCCATAGGAACAACGTTCCACCACCGTCCAGATTGCTGGCGTCGGTCACCAGGATAATTTCACCTTGTGCTCTAGGCACGCCCAAGCACTTAGCGTTGGCCACCTTGTCTGTGAGCTCGTCAAACGCTTGTTTTTCTTGTGGGCCCCAGCGCCAAGTAGTACTCTTCTTGATCAAGTCCGTGAGAATGGCGCTGATGTAGGTGAAGTTCTTGATATAGCGGCAGTAGAAGTTGCACGCCCCAATGAAACTGCATACATCATGGAGTCCTTTCTTGGGGTCTTCATGTCGTACCTTAGCATCCTGCAGGGGTTTGGCCTTAGAGGCCGCTCGGGTCCACCACCCATAGCCAACGTCAAACCCCAGGTACTGCATGGTCTCCTGCATGAACTCACACTTCTCCAGCCTGAGTCGTGTGTGGTTCTCCTGGCAGACCGCAAAGAACGCACCCAAGAGGATTAGGTGATCCTCCTGGGTATTGGTCCTGAGGCATACATCGTGGATGTGCGCTTCGATCTGGGCCCCACGGGATGTGAGTTCTTGCAGCTTTTTTTTTGGCACTGTGTGTCCCCGTGTAACCCCCGCGGCACTGGGGGTGTGTTGTTCTTGCACCTTGGGTCTTCGTCGCAGGATGGACAGGATCTTGTTCATCAGCTCTTGAAATAGAGCGGGTGCATTGGCCACGGCAAAGGGCGTGACCTTCCACTTGAACACCCTCCCCTGAGGGGTGATGAAGGCTAGTAGCTCCTGGGCGTTGGGCGTCAGGTCCACCTGCCAGAATCCGCTCCTCTTGTCCATCTTGGTCTTGTAGCGACAGGAGGCTATCTTCTCAAGGGTAGACTCCATATTAGGAATGGACCCTGAGTGGTTCCACGGTTTCTTGTTGAGCTGTCCGTAGTCCACTACCAGCCGTTATGCTGTAGACCAAGGTTTAGCCACCAAGAAACAGGGGCTGCAGTGTTTGGGGTAGTCCCCATCCCTGTACTCCAGGACCAGGCCAGCGTCGATACACTCCTGTATCTGTCGCTCTATCTCATCGGGCTGTTCTTTAGGGGCAGGATAGGGTCTCCTCTGAATCTTGTGAACGACGAACTCCGGCTTCAGCTTGAGGTCCATCGGTACCAGCTTGTCGCATGAGGCTCGGGGTGGTAGTTCCCCAAACACTTCCACGTAGGTCCTTATAAGCTTCTGCACCCGGGGGTCCAATACCTCAATCTTGTCCTCCATGTCCTCGTTGGAGTGTAGGTTGCTTGTCCCCTGGGTAATAGACGCTGGGAGGTGGTCCTCCAGCGGCTCTCTGCCCTTGATAGTATCCTTCAACCCTTGGTAGGCGTATAGAAGGTCTTGTTCAGCCATATCCGATGGACGATGGCAACATAGGCACGCTAGAGGAGGTTCAGATACACATTCCTCCGAGCGTTCATCCTCCTCTGGGGTCCTCACATGGGCACTCCACACGCTCTTCATGAGCTTAAGATCTACCTCCCTTCGCCAGGTGGTGATCTTCTGTTCGAGGTCCTCCTTCAATTGGGATAGATCTCCCATACATCCTTTCTTCAGTGGCCATGAGCTGCGGGTAGGCTTAGTGTAGCATGGCTTCTTCGCCACCAACCTCCTCTTGGTGTCCACGTACTCCCTTAGACTGGATCGGAGTCCAGCTCCTCTTCCAAGGGGTCTTCCACCCTCATGGAGAGTAGGGGTTTCAGTGGGGCGACATACTCGGCGTTCTCCACTTCTTCCACGCATGTCTGCACGAAGAAGGCGTCATGCTCAGTTTTGTCATCAGGATGGATAGAGCTGGGGAGCTCGGATAGTGCACACTCAGAGACTCCATCAGGAGCAGGTACATGGCAGGGAGAGTTGGGCGCATTGGTGTTAGTCACGACGTACTCATCTCCCCCTGGTATAGTCTCAATAGCATCTTGAGGTCGTAGTCGATCCTTCAAGTCACCCAGGGTGAGTCCATCGCTCTCCCCCAGTATAGTCTGGACCAGAAATGAGTCCAGGTCCTCCCAGGGAATAGAGGTAAGACCCCCGTCCACCACGCTGAGCATACTCCACCATCCAGATTTTTCGATGGGCGTCTCACGTCCCAGGGGCATGTAAATGGCCTCCTCAGGTAGCCGGACAGAGCTGATAGTCAGCCTGTCCAGGAAATTCCGCCAGTACTCGTTGCCCCCATGGGCTCCCCAATCGGGGGAACACAGGCCCATACGGGAACGTTCCAGGGCCACCTTGGTCAAGACCTTCCCCCGTTCACTGACCCTGGGGTTCCCGTAGGCCATCCCGAAAGAGGGCCAGTAAAATTTGTAGCAGCAGTTTTTCCCCTTGCTGCAGTAGAGGTCCAAGACATGTTGCGTGTCGCTGGCGAACAACTCCACGCTCAGGTCTTCTCTGGAGTAACTCAACTCCTTCGGACCTTGGTCTAGGACTTCCCCCAATAGTTGATCGTCCTCAGTTTTGGAGGCCGCCATCATGTTCGAGGGGGCCTCCTTCGATACCCTCAGGTAGCTCGAGGTGTACTCAGACTGCTCCAGTGGCACGGACTCTCTGCCATTGCCGTGGTCAACGTAGAGGAGGTAGGGCGCTTGCAGCGTCAGGGATTGTATCTGGGAGAGCGGCACGAAGAAGTCAGTCCCCAATACAAAGTCGAAAGCCTCAGTGTTCATCACATAGAACCGATGGTCGATGGTTCCGGAGCCCATCGGTACCTCCACTTCACAGTCCCCGCAGCTGTGCACCACATGTCCATCCCCCATTCCTATAGCCGCGGTGGGCATGGTGTTTGTCAGGCTCCCAGAAGGTAAAATATTTTTGGCCACTATAGATATGGTGGCTCCAGTATCCAGTACCCCCAGGTATTCACGTCTCCCTAGTCGGATACGTACCCAGAACACCAGGTCCAGGGCCCCACCGGAGTGGCCCCGTCAGAACTCCGCGCGACAGGTCACCTCAAACCCCTTGTTTCGCAATTTGCGGGCAATCCCCATGAAACATGTTCTCTTCTTGGCGTTGCCGTCATCACCACCTTCATGCTCACGCTTGGCCCCTTGCTCTTGCTTGGCCTGAGTCTTCGAGCGTGTGGTAGGACCAGACTGCCCTCCAGAGGGCTCGGAGGTCCCCCCTGGATTAGGGTTGGGGTTCCGTCCGTTCTTGTCCTGGTTCTTGTTGTCCTTGTCTGGCTGGCGATTAGCGCCTCCTCCTCGTCCACCTTGGCTCTTGTCTTGGCCTTTCCCACGGCCTTTCAACTTGCCCTTGCCGGAGTCCTTGCAATAGCCCTTGCCACCGCCCTTGCCGGAGTCATTGGCATAGCCCTTGCCACCACCCTTGCCAGAACGGTTGCCAGGATCTTTGCCGTTCAGCTTCGCCGACGGGCGCTGCTTGTGGTAGCACCCATCCTGGTAGTGCTTCCTCTTCCCACAGAAGGCACAGGTGATGGTGCACCTGTATTGATCCGGCAACTTGCGCTTGGTGCCGGTGTTGGTCTCCTGCTTTTTCCCCTGGACCACGAAGCAATCTCGCTGGTTGCAGTAGGGGGCGTGCTGCAGGTGACCGTGTTCACCTCTGGCGTCACACAGGAAGAACTCCTGGACTTGGCCCATGATACGGGCCTGCCTTGGGGGTACTCCCCTGTCCAGGTCGGGGTCCCTGGTACCCTTTTCCATGGAGCCCTGGGCCTCCTCTTCCAGGACGGTAGGCGTCCAGATGCTTGTCGCTCTCCTTCTGCAGCGCCAGCTCCAGGAGTAGGACAGACAAGTCCTTGTAGGTGAGGGTCCTTGCCTTCCTCTCTGCCGTGGCTCGCCATTCATCCCACACAGAGGTTGGGATCTTGCCCGCGAGCCAGAATGGCAGCTCGTTACTGCCATATCACCCTGGGGTCAGCCGCCCCACCCAGTGGTTGAGGTCCGCGAGCAGCTCAGTGATGCGGGACACCTTGGGGTTGTTAGGAAGCATTGCCAGGTTTTGGATCTCCGTCCTGATGGAGAGGTCCGTCTCGTAGGAGGGGTATTGCCTCTCCAGGGCCACCAATATCTCGGCGAAGGTGGAAGACTTGGTCACGATCTGCTTGACCTGTTTTTCCAGGTACTTTGTCTTGCAGCACTGCATGAGCAGATTGCATTTGACCCTGCCACTGGCATGGGTCTGGCCGGTCATCCTCCGAAAACGGCCGAAGTTGTCGGTGAAACCTGAGAGGTCCTTCCCAGTGAACTCCGGTAGGTTGACCACAATCTTCGAGGTGGCCACCGCCTTGGCATCCTTAGAATGGAGTCGCCGGCTCTTCGTCTTCTTCCTGTTCTTCTTGTTTTTCGGATAGTCCGGGTCCTCAGGGTCATCGTCGTCGGAACGGGAGGCAGACGACAGGGAAGGCGGCTAACCGTCGGAGGGATCGCCGCCAAGGTCACTGGAGCCATAGTGACGCGTTCCCGTGGGGGGCCGGCCACGGGACGCTGCGGTGACACGCACAAGTGAGCAGGCAGGCAAAGCACTACGCTCACAAGGGCATCAATACTCTCGTGTCATGTGACAAAGCGTTTCAGGATCCTTGCCACTCTGCAACAAGGGAACGAAAGTATGTACAGCAACACATCAGGATATGTGCACATGGGGTTAAGACTGGACTGGGGTAAGGGCATTACAGGACAATAGACACTCTATCCCAACTCGTATCCCAATCCCAGGTCCGACCCTCTCAGTGGCTGATGGGGGCGGGGGCTCAAACACAACCCATGCCCTGCTCAGTCCGGACCTTGAAACCCTGCCAATAGGGGAGGTGTTCGGCCCAGCCACAGGCGAGTTCCTGGGAACCAAGGTGCTGCAAGGCCAACCGACAGTGGCTCCCTCTGCTCCCCTCACAGCAGGTTCCAACTCACCTCTGGGCCAGAGAGGTGGCCCCGCCATTATTCCTCAGGAGTTGGTAGCTGAAAATGGGCTGTTTCAGCCCAAACTGATATTAGCTTGAAAAACTCCACAATTGACCCCTTGTCCGGACCCGCCAGAGGTAGGGAAGAGGCAACTGACCCTATGTCCTTCGCATACGAACTCCCTGGAGCCCTCACCCAACCTGGTTCCCTCTGAGGTCCCGGCATCAGGGCACCACGGGTTCTTCACGTGGGGTCATGATTGCCAAAATGGCAAAATCGGCCGTCTCGGGCGACCGTCCAGGGTAGGAAATCTTGGCGATATTGACGCGCCAAGCCTTGATTCACAACCCTTGATATCCCCTTTGGTCCCATTCCCTGGGTTATCGCTTGCTGTCACGCCGGCTGCTTACTGTTCACCGAGGGGATGACCACACGGACGGGGCAGAAAGCAACTTATTGCCTTGGTTCGAGGCTCAACTCCCCATAGGCTTCGAATACGAGCCTCGGGGGTTTGGCCATTTTGGCCTAATTTTCGACCAAAACTTGCCCTCTTTTGAAAATAGAGTTTGGTACGCATTGAATTGCGTGGAGCCATCGTTGAGTTGGCTCGAAAAACGAAAATGGCCTCGGGCTTTTGGTCTTGTGAGCCTCGTGTTCGGTCATTAACGTTCATGCTCACAAGGCCACAAAGTTAGCGTTTGCGCACGCAAACGACTTGGGTTTGCGAGACCCATAGGCTGCCTAAAACACCGCCATTGCCCGCTTCCCTAAGCAAGATGATATGCGCGTGAAAGGGGCATGGATGAAAGACATAGGGGGGAGATGTAGGGTTCCGTGCGAACTCTTGGTCCTTGAGAAGCATGAGTTCGCACGATCGACGGAAAGCCTTGCGCGCTGATTTTCTCGAAAACGCAACGGCGAAAAATTCTGGTGAACACACCAGATGAAAGTACATTAAATACCCTCTAGATTCAGCCCTTAAGTTCCCTTAGAACCTCACAGGTACTCGAGAAAAGTCAATCACAAAACTCGCCACGGAGAAGCGACGAAGGCGCGCGAACAGGCGACATCAGGCGGTGATTTCACGACAATTAGAAATCGCGGTAGAAATCGGGTATTTCACCAATTTCTGACTGAAAATCGCCTAAGACAATAAAACTACGGTAATTCTACATCGATTTATTGGTTAGAAATCGGATTCCAGATTTCGCGGGTTAGAGAACAGAGATAGCCGGTGTCAACAGCTTCCGCACGGGTGTGACGGCTCGCAGGCCTCTGGGCCATGGGCCATAACGGGTGTGACGGCTCACAGGCCTCCGGGCCATGGGCCATAGGTTCTGGGTACCGCTTCAATAGGGCTCAACATCCACCATAGCCCTCAAGGCTGTAAGCCCCAGCCGGTCCAGCTCCGCTCTCAAGGACTTCGCCGCGTGGCTGTACGGCGGCTGGGCGGTCCACGGTACGAAGGGGCTTCTTGGTACAGCAGCAGGCGTAGGCATAGGCCGCCTTCTCACTCCTCCCAGAGTATGGCTCAGCCCAGCAACCAGATGGTTCGCCTGCAGGCGATGAGGAGAGGCTCCCAGGGTCGTAGGTGACCCCTGGGGCGGGATCAGGGGCTCCAACTTCGCCCTGATCTTCTGGGTGATGTCCCCAACCAGGTGGGCGGTCGTCCCTCGAAGGGCTTCTCTCAGCTTCGACCTGGTCAGAGAACGATTCGATGATCCCCTCAATCCCCTGCTCTTACTCCCGCAAGATGATGGGCCTCTCCTCAGCCCGCTCAGGGTAGTATACCCAGGAAACTCATGGTGATGGTGATGATGATGTGGCTCTGCCGCATGGCAGAGCGGCGCAGAGCCTGAAGCCATTGGCTCCCTGGCAGTAGTTGCCTTGGGCCGCGCAGTGGCATGTAGGTCAACACAATAGGCTGGATAGGCCAGGGCGGGCATACCAGTAAAGCCTGTGCCCTCAGCCGTGGATGGATCCACACCATAGGCAGGATAGGCAGGGGCAGGCATTCCAGTACAGCCTGTACCCTCAGCCGTCACAGCCGTAGGCGGGGTGGTTTTGGATGTGGATGATGTAGCGGCTGGGTCTGGAGTTGGGAGTGTGGTGGTTGTAGGAGAGGGTGAGGGGTGGAGGCCAGAGGCGCTTGGTGCGCTCTCGAAGGGTGGTTCTCTGGTTGTGCTTGTAGCATTCACCGTAGGGTCGCGCCCATGTTCCACTCCTTCGTCTGCCCCCCTATTTCCTGCATCCTTCTCTCTCTTTCTCTTTCTCTTCACAGGGTTGGTCCCACCTCCTCTACTGAGAGACCCTTGAAGGCTGATCAGAGTCCCTCCAGTGAGTCATCAGCCGCGTCCACTGGCCCATGTAAGGGCACCGAAGGTACAGCGTCAGGTCCAGGTCCAAGCTCTCCTGGCGCTGGCATTGCTGGTGCCTCAGGCGCCGTCTTCGCGTCGATGTCCTCCTTCTTTGTGTCCATACTCGCCCTTCTTGCTCAGCACAGTCCTGTGCGCGCTGGGTGTACGGCACGGGGTTGCTGCCGGCACGCAGAGGCTGTCAGCACTCTGCTACCAGAAAGTTTTAAAAGAGTTGATTCAACTCTTTGTTGTGCCTCTCCTGCTGCTTGCCGCTGATGTAGGGTTCCTGCTGCTTGTTTTTGATGAAGAAAATGTTTTGTGATTGAAATACAAACACCTCAGGATGACCCAATGCCAGAGATAAACAAGTAGAGTTCAAAACAGGATCAAAGCATAGAAGGGCTGCAGTCAAATGAGTTAGATGCAAAGAGATATCAGCAAAGGAAATTCACAATAACTACAACGGATAGACAATCGATGCAACTCAGAAATATTTTACAAAGACTGTGGAAAACAGATTGGAAAACTGCCCCAAGGGCTCACACTCTCCATAGTGCCATCTTTGGGATGTGCACTCTTTGTTTCTGGTCCCATAGGTGCTGAGGTGGCATGGCTTGTGGCGCTGAGGTCACTGCCATGTCACATGGGAACTTCCTACTTAGCTAGGCTGACTGGGTATGGAACCCAGGATCTCTCAAAAAGAGGTACCCCAGCCCCTAGGGTGCATACCACTAGGAAAACATAGATAAATTCATAGGCTCTGCCTCAGTATATCAGTGCCTCAGTCAACTCAGGAAAAGATGTTTTAGTGCACATTGCTTGGGGATTCAGGGGTCCACACAACATCCTGATTTGGTGTTTTGTTCTATAGGTCAAAATGTGTTATCACCCATTTTGGTTTAGCCAATACTAAGATAAAAATGCAAGAGTGCTTAGAGCGCCTCTAATACAACTAACGTATACCTTAAGCATTGGAAAAGCACTTTTTCTTACTCGGCCGGGCTGTATCGGGGACCATGGCAAACTTCATCCGGAGCCATGGCACCAACTGGTGACAGGCGTGCCGGCACACAGCCAAGGCGGGGCTGGTCTGCCAAACAGCTGGGCCCCGGAACTAGAGCCACAGGGGTGAGGCGATTGTACCGTAGACTCGCGGGAGCAATACCCCCTGTGGTGAGAGATACTGCACACGCCTGGGCAGCCTCCAGAGCTGCCGCCCACAGGAGGGGGCATGTGACCCTACCCACGGGCAAATCTAGGGACACCCTCCCACCCGGGACACCTGGAAGGGATGGCCGCGACACTGCCATCCCAAGCACTTGCGGGAGCGGCTTAAGAGGCGCCTGACCTAAGGCAGTGGGAGGGACAGGACGTCCCCCTGGTAAGACCTTCCTCCTGCATTGTCAAAGGAGGCATCCTGAGCTCCCGAAGATACCTACCTAAATATGTGTGAGTGTGCTGAGCCTCAGGACCTATGAGCAAGCTGCAGAAGTGATGTCCTAAGTATACCCCAGTGTGCACCCTTGCTAAACCAGGCGGATGTCTTCACGCGGTGCGATGAGGTACGCCCCACGTCTCTCTACCCCTAGGCGCCCAGTTTCTGTGATGGAACCAACTGTCCTTGGGGGAATACCCAGCGCTAACGCCATGGTATTGGTTTTGTCTATCTACCTGCCTACTAAAGGGGAGGGGCGGCCAAAAGCTATGAGGCAATAAAATGTCTGGTTGCTATAAGGGCAAAACCTGGACCACCACGGCCACTACCCACCAAAAAGCCTGATAAATGTTCAGGAAACAGGCGGGACAGCGACACGATCACTACACCCTCTACACACCCTACTGTGGCACCATCTCTCGAAGGATTTGCGGACACAGCCGTGCTCAAGCCCTCACCCAGGCCTATCACACCTACAGAGAGGCTCTACTTCGTGGCGCTCATGAAGAGGACTCAGGCCCTAGTGGCCCACCTGTGAAAATGCAAGAGACCACAGCGCTACTAAGTTTTGTTGGCCTAACAGGGACGTCACAACACGTTTCCCTGCCAGGGCTTGGAGGGAGTGAGTGCTCTGTTTGCGTGCACAGCGTGAGTACAGGTCGTTCTTGAAGACAACGTTCCCAATTCCGGGCCGAGGCCCATGTCTCTCCACGCCATTCCTGGCTGAGGCCAGTTGGCGTTTCTGTGATCTGTGCCCTGTTTAGCTGGGCGAAAAAAATTGCTGCTGCACCAATCACCCTATACCTTGTCTACCCTGAGAACATAGGTAAATGCAGGACAGCTTTTAGCGGAGGAACCTAACCTGCCTGGCCGTATTTTACGGGTCTCTGAAGGGAAAAAAATATACCGTCTAAAGGTTGCCCTATCAAGCAAGCAAGTTTAAGGAACTCCGCCCGTTCTCTTATAAAACGTAGGACGCAGCCCTAGGGTAACCTAAACAAGGGTCATGCCGGGTGCACTTCGCGTGGCCTACCCTTTAATGCGTCATATGCATGCACGAGTATGCACGAGTTCATAACCAGTCTGTTTTTTATCAAACTTCTCACGATAATTCCATAGTAATCTATGTTCACAATCACTGACTCAGCCAGGGGGTGGCTCCTCCTGGGCTTAGTTACCTTACCCACCGCTTGGAAAACGAAAGCAGGTGAGAGAAGAAAACGAAACACAAGCGAAACGAAGCAAGGATGCACTCGTGTGTACGTTCTAGTCCACCGTCATCCTTAAGCTGACCCTGCGTCACAAAACAGATTCCACTGATCGCGCTGCCGCTGATTGCGCTGATTTCACTCCTGCCTGCCGCTTCCGCAGCTGCCGCAGATTTTACGTCAGCTTTTTCCCAAATTTTCCTGTGATGCTAATTGTGTTAGATCACTAATCACTAAAGCTGTTCAAATGGAAAAGAATACGGTGGAGCAGCTGCCGTCTAGAGGTTTAGATAATAGTGCTGCCCGAAAGGTTGAAACCCCATTGAGAATGGTATGGGTAAACAATTGAACTTCGTTTCATTGCTTAGATGTGCCTTGGTGTCGTGCCTCCAACCAAACTACGTGAATTTTGCGCAAAAATCACTTGTGGTTGGTTTTTGTAAGTAAAATCAGCTACCGTCTAGACGTTTGGGTACTAGGGTGCTCCCTGAAAGGTTAAAAACGCATTGAGAATGGTATGGGTAAATACTGATTGCAATGGAACTTCGTCTCCTTGCTTAGATGTCCCTTGGTGTCGTGCATTCAACCAAACTACGTGATTTTTGCGTAAAAATCACTTATGCCTGGTTTTTGTAAGTGAAATCAGCTTCCGTCTAGAGGTTTGGGTACTAGGGTGCTCCCCGAAAGGTTAAAAACGCATTGAGAATGCTATGGCTAAATAATGATTGCAAGTTAGAAGGATAAAGGAATTAAGTAACAACAGTGAAAAAGTTGTGAAAAAGAAGTTGAATCAGTGCAAGCAATTAAAAACGATGGGGTGCCAAGTGGTGCCATGCCAGTTGTGCTAATGCGCAATTTGGCTGTGAGGAACACTTATACGATGATAATCTATGTCAAAGGTGGCAAGTTGGAGGGGAGTGAAATCAGTGAAAAAAATTCTGAAACAGAAGTGAAATCAGTTTTGTGACGAAGGGTCAGCTTAAGGATGACAGTGTCAGAGGAACAAAAAAAGGGAGTTGTGTTGTATGAGCAGTTGACACAGTTACCCCGCATTGCATCGCAGCACAGGACCCGTAGCCCCCTGTGACAACCACTCCCTGGCTGGACGCCATCTGTGAGCATGAAAATGTCACTCTGATGTGGCCTTTGCCCCCCACTCCCGCGTACCAAAAAGAATTTCCGTTGGTCCACCCCCCCCTAACGGTGCCGAATATGGACAACAGGCAGTTAGCTGCTTGCGTTCCAGGTAGCCCAGGGACTCAGGTCTGCTTGCAGCCATGAGCGCGAGCAGTGGGATGTTGGACAAATGTGCATCTGCTTTGGAACCCATTTTCAGGACGGGCAGTTGAATGGACAGTTGTGCACAGAGCAACAGCATCCAGAGCATGGACAGTTGTGCGCAGAGCAACAGCACGATCCAGAGCTTGCCATTGACCAGCTCTGGGGTGAAGATGTGCCAACAGATGGTGGGATGGAGCAGCGGCTGCAGGAGCGGCCGCTGGAAGACCCCGAGTTCTCTAAGGAAGAGCTTTGGCGCTGGCAGGAGGAGGAGGAGCTGGTGTGTCACTCCGCCAGGCAATTGGGTTGGGACGGGCATCTTGCAGAAGAAGAATGGCTGTTGCAGGACCAGCAGCTGCAGCTGAGGCAGTGGATAAGCCCATCGTTGCTGGAGCAGGTGGCGGTTGAATGGATGCAGGAAGATGGGCAAGCAGGTGTGTTGATGTGTTGTGGGGCCTTTGTAGTTGTAGCCTGACCTCAACCCCCGAGACTAGGGATGCGTTGGAAGGGGACAAGGGGGAACCCCCCTCCCAATCCAGGGCGCCCAACGTTATGCCCAGCCACTGTCCCCCTGACGCAAAGTGCCAGCTTCAACGGAATTTGTAACCAACAGTAACCGCCCCCAACCGCTTTGGCAACCTCCCCCAAACCACCTGTCCAACCGTTGCTGGGGCAGCCTCTGAGTTCCCTCTACTTCTACCCCCCCCCCCCCCTCTGTGTCCCCCGAATGCCGTGTCCAACTAACACTTCCGTTCAGACCGTATTTTTTGAGGACATATACCTAATGAAGTACCTAATTATATACCGGGCTTCAGAATCGAGTTTTCAGGCTAAAGGATTGCGGAAATGAGGGGTTGTACTGAGTAACTGTGGGTAAATTTGTAACATAGGATGTGAGGGAATGGTGTTCCTCAACTACAGGAGTGCTGGAACTGCAGAACAAATCTCTGGCTTTCTGTTGCCGGACATTGTTGCCTTAGAAATCATGAAGGCCATTTGAGAGAAGGTCGAGAGAAGCAAGAGAGAAGAGGAGAGCACTAAGCGCAAATTGACATGGGAGTCATGGGATAGAGTTCTTCAGAAGAGGTGGAGCACAGGCCCCATAAATCAAAAGTTTGGAAGAAGTGTCACGAGCGATGTAAGACACCGTGGCCAAAATGTCTGATGTGCACTCATATAACTTTCTTGGAACTCCCCAGGCGACCAGCCTACCAGCTTGGCAGCAGCCGCCGAGGCAGGCAGTCCAGCATAGAATCAGGTCTTAGGAACCGTGTGACCAATGCAACAGTGCGGGGACAGTGCCCCCACACTCAATGCCCACCCACGCCCACGGCATGCCCAAACGATGCCCAAACAAGCCCACGTGATGCCTTGCCCAGCCCACGCAGTGCCTACAATGCACACTAGGCCCCCGTATCCAGGTGCACTTGGTGCGAACACTGGCCAGTACCATAAGGCACTCGTGAGAGATGTTAGACTCATTTGGAACCATTTGCAACCGTGCAAAACCCTTGGTCTGGGGCAGGGAAGTAATCCCCCCCCCATTGTCCAACGAACAATTTTGTCCTCAAAAAATACAGTTGGAACGGGAGTGTTCGTTGGACACGCCGTTCCGTGACAATATTCTGAAACGGCGGTCACACATCCCTCAGCACAAGACACACAGCTCATTGAAAGTACAAAGTGATGGAGGCCTCCAACTCGCACTTTTCAGTGTAGAAGCCCTTGTTGCGGTCCCGCTTCATGCAGAAAAGCTGAACATGCTGCTCAGGCTTGGGGTCCTCCTTGTTCTTGGCATAGGCAGAAGTGGCAGCCTTGGGGACCTTTGGGACGGACACTGCTTGTATCGCACCTCCTAGCCAGGTGCCAGCAGAGAATCAGTCATGATGGGCAATAGAGGTCCATGAACATACAGGTGGTTATTGCTTCGCATGCTGCATACACATTGCTTGCCTCGTGCCTCTGGCGTCAAGCCGTGTAGCAGCGTAAACATAGTGTAGAGGGATTGATTGCAAGATTGTAAAGTACGTGTATACGTATACGTGCATACGTAGGTGATTGGAAGGCGGGTTGAAGGATTCGTGAGGGCGGTAGGTATGTTGTCGACTGACTGAATGATTGACCGGGTAGTGGGCGAGAGAGACTGGAAGTTTTGCGGAAATGTGAATGAATAGTGAGGAAGTGACGAACTGAGATATCCTACGCAATTGTAGTTTACCCCTTGCCGATGACCAAATTAGAGGGCGAGTGCGTGGGCTTTAACTTGATGCCCGCGGAAAGTGGCGTAGGAATCGAGGCCGTTGGTTGGGTGGAGGTTGTAGCGCCGTCAGTTCGAAGCTGTGTGGAGCTGCGTAGAGCGTATTGCTGCAATGCCTGCAGACCAAATGGCGGAAAAGAACGGTGAAGTTGTGGGTTGATTGCTGTGGAGGATGAACGCAAGCGGTATTGTTTGGAGGGGCAATAATCGGCGACGGTGACACTTTGTTTTTTTCTTTGATATCCATCTTAGCACCAACCTGAGAATATCCGTAAGCCTGCCAAATGCAATGGGCTTGGCATTGCCCACATAACACTGATTTAGCTTTTTAGCTATTAGGAATTAGTTGTAGGGCGCTGTATAGTAAAGTGGTTTCCATTTTGTATGTGCAAGAGTGCATAGATGTGATTTTGTAGACACATATTGGGATTCGCCTATATGGGAAACCCATGTGTGCATGTTTAATTCTGCATGATACTCAATTCTTGATTGAGTGTGAATGATATGTCTACTTCTACTCTTATACGTTGAAACCTATGTTGCAGGAATGCAAATAAATCACTGCGTGAGAGCATATTCAAGATTCCACCAGTTCAAGACTTGAGAACTGCTACCAGGGACCTGAGGGTTCGTGTTCTCTGCCAAGCACACCAAGAAAACAGAGATTTTTGGGAAATACAGCCCATTATTGGAGATTATTGTTCAGTTTAAACCGGTTGCAGGATTGGCAAAATTGGGGTTATTTACTACCGTATTACAATTTATTTGCCCTGATTGGTGTATTTGGAGGTGGAATGTAATTATTATCCCTGCAAAATGAAGACCAGAAGGCCTCCAGATCGACAGGGGAGCAGACGTGGCAACCGCAAGGCTAATCCTGGTCAGCGAGAGTACTGTAGGGACCACAAATTCAGCGGAACGTGCCGTGACTCCAGTGAATGTGAGGGTTTTGTACTAACAGACGACCACAGACGTGATAAAAATGGCGTAAGGACGTGTTCGTCAGTACGGTTGCGTTCGAGGAGTTCTGCCACTGTGCGCCGTGTCTCACCTGTGTGCAGGAGCCTTGACGGCTCATGACAACGTGGCGATTGCCGTGACAACGACACTGGGGAGTGCCATCCAAAGAAGTTGGCGGGCAAGCGAGCAGTATGGCAGAGGCTATCGCAGCTTCAGTGTGCGATGGAGATCACCGTGGACTATGAACAAGCTGACAGACGTAAGCTGTTAGACAAAGAGGCAAAAGCCGTAACCAACTGGTTGTAGCAAGCGTTTACGGAGTTTGAGGCGCCCCTCAGGCAGCAAGTGCAGCGCAAGAGTTTGGAATAAACGCGGAAGAGGACGAACGACAAAGCCCCAATCGGACAGCGCAGGCGATATGGGAAACGCAACACCAGCAGCTGGAGGAGGAAACTACGAAGCTTAGGGATCAGCAAGCGGAGCTGGTAACGACTGCACGCAGATGGGTTGAAAAGAGCAGCGGGCTATTGGTGACCTTCGGACAAAGATTGCAGGAGGTCAAGATGACGCTGAATAAGATGTTACGGCCGCTGGTGGTGGGCCAACAACAGATACAAAAACTGAGGAGTGGAGTTGAGGTATTGCCCACCCATGACCAAGTACAGGGATAGTTACAGCAGTTGGCAAGCAAGTACGACGTAACCAAGGGCGTGGGGGACACGAGAGGAGATAAGGCGACGATGAACTGCGAGGAGGCAAACACGGGGAGGGGCGAAAGAGGGGAGATGAAGGAGATGAGAACCAGACAGCCAAAGAGAGGGCTGAATGGCGGCGCTGATGACGGACGCAAGCCGGAGCGAAGTGTTCGAAAAACAATAATCAAGACGCGGACGGGTTACGACACGAGCCCAAGTGAACGAGAGGACATCACAGAGGTAGAAGGATTCGAGGACACGAGTACGAGGGAATATGGCGGCCATAAAACACGCTATGCTGACGCAAAAGGGCGACACCGGGCAAGTGGCAAGATGCAACAGCGAGAGCAGTTTCAACAAGCATCCAGCGAAGGCGACAGCGACGTAAATGTGAGGAGAACGAAAAGCGGGCGAGGGGGAGGACAGTGTGTGCAGCTACAGTGGGTGATAACGAGGCCGGTACAGCTTTTGTTTCGAGGGTTGCACGCTCAAGTGCTTTTGCTTTTGTTTGCTTTCTGACCACTGGTTTTACTCGCATATGGTTGTATTTTTTTATAAATATATATATACACCAGCAGCTACACAATCAGTGCAGCGCTGCGTCGTACATTAGTGAGTACAGAGATCTGCCCAGTGCTTTGCCTGTGCAATGGTTACAAACACTGTGCACTGTGCATGCCTATCTACCTGATGCACTGATTTCTCTTGTGCAAGCTTGCGAGGAATGCATTGTGGGTATGGGTGTTTGTAAGTTTTTTTTGTTTTTTGTTCTCCCCTTTCCGGAAAGCTGCAGAGTGTTGAGCTTTTGCAGTAAGTAGTGGATAGGCATCCCCAGCGTCCAGATGGGAGAAAGCACAGCAGCTTTTTTGTCAGAAAGCGCTTTAAATGCTTTTATAAGTTAAAGGCAAAATTGTTTTGTGTCCAGCAGGGGTTTTAGGGGGTATGACTGCAGGTCAGACCCACATACTGATTTCTGTAGAATTCAGATGCTTAAAGGCATTTCTTCCCTATACTATGGCTGCCCATGGGACAACACCAAACCCATGTATGTACATTTTCAGCCCAAACATGGCTGAACACCCATGTTCAGGCTTGGGAGGAACGTGCAATGGGTTTGGCATTGCCCCCATAACACTCATTTAGCTTTTTAGCTATTAGGAATTCAGTGTAGGGTGCTATATAAGAAAGTGGTTGCATTTTGTATGCGCAAGAGTGCATAGGTGTGATTTTGTAGACACACATTAGGATATGCCTATATGGGAAACCCATGTGTGCATGTGCAATTCTGCATGATACTCAATTCTTGATGGAGTGTGAATGATATGTCTACTTCTACTCTTATAGGTTGAAACCTATGTCACAGGAGTGCCAATAAATCACTCCGTGAGGGCATATTCAAGATTCCACTAATTCGAGACTTGAGAGCTGCTACCACGGACCAGAGGGTTTGTGGTCTCTGGGAAGTACACCAAGAAAACATAGGTTTTGGGAAATACGGCCCATTATTGGAGATTATTGTTCAGTTGGAACCAGTTGCAGGATTGGCAAAATTGGGGTTATTTACTACCGTATTACAGAGAGAGGACAGGAAAAAACGAGAGACGGGAAGGGGGAGGAGAAGGGGAGGCAGGCGCACGGAACCCGGACTGGAACATCCGGGGAAGCGATGCACCCGGACTGGAACATCCGGGGGGCGGAAGCCCTGGACTGGAACGTCCGGGGAGGCAACGTCCCGGGAGTGGAACGTCCGGGACCTCAGTAGGAGGAGGAAATGGCGGCGGAGAGAAGCGACGAGGAGCACGTGAACAGCATGGACCAGCAAGGACCAGATGGGGAAGGACAAGACGGACAAGAGAAGGGAGGTGGGAGGAGAAGGAGCAAAAGGAAAAGCGGCCAGCCACGTGGAACCCGGACGAGGACACCCGGGGGAGCAGCGCACCAGGGCAGGTACAACCTAGGGCGAGGCGGCCATGGAAAGGAGCGTCCGAAGCTTCACGAGGAAGAAGAAGCGGCAGCGGCAAGAATCGACTAGGGGTAAGGGGTGCGTGCACGAGAGTCAGGGTCGGTGGAGAGAGAGGACGAGAACAGCAAGAGAAGGGAAGAGGGAGTGGAAGGAGAAGCAAACACGTGGAAACCGGACTGGAACATCCGGGGAAGCAAAACACCCGGACTGGAACATCCGGGGGGCGGAGGCCGGGGACTGGAGCGTCTGGGGAAGCAGCGGCCTGGGATTGGAACGTCCGGGGCTGCGAAAGAAGGGGGATACGGTAGCGGAGAATAACGGCGAGGAGCACATGAAGAAGGGCAGGGACCAGATGAGGAAGGATACGACAAAGGAGAGTCAGGAAGCGGGAGGGGAAGGAGCAGATGGAGTGCGGCCAAACACGTGGAACCCGGACGGGAACAACTAGGGAAGCAGCGCACCAGGACTGGAACATCCGGGGGCGAGGCGGCCCTGGATGGGAGCGTCCGGGGCTCCAGTAGGAAGATGAAGCGGCGGCGGCAAGAAACGGCAAGGAGAGCAAGTACAAGAACCGGGGAAGAGGGGGAACGAGGACAAGAAGAGCAAGAGGCAGGAAGCGAGAGGAGAAGGAGAAGAATGAGAGGCGGATGGGCACATGGAACCCGGACCCGTGTGGCTAGGGCCACGCGACGGCCCCAGGGGACTAAGACAGCATGGGAGGCGGCACAGGAGTGAGAGGCGGGGGCGGGAGGGGAGCGACCCGTGCTAGGCGCACAAAACGGTCCCCGGATGGATGAGGATCCAGTGGGCCCGCGCCACAGGGTTGCTGGCGGCCCGGTGGGGTATAAACACGGAATGAGGGATGGGATGGGGCCGCACAACAGCCCAGGGGATTAGACCGGGGCCGCGGCACAGGGGAAAAGGGCGGGAAGGGAGCGACCCGTGCTAGGCGCACGAAACGGTCCCCGGATGGATGAAGATCCAGGGGGCCCGCGCCACAGGGTTGCTGGCGGCCCGGTGGGGTATGAACACGGGATGAGGGATGGGATGGGGCCGCACAACAGCCAGGGGATTACACCAGGGCTGCGGCACAGGGGAAAGGGACGGGGGGGGGAAGGGAGCGACCTGTGCTAGGCGCACGAAGAGGTCCCCGGATGGAAGAGGATCCAGTGGGCCCGCGCCACAGGGTTGCTGGCGACCCGGTGGGGTATAAACACGGGATGATTGGACAAGGGGACGGGGCAGGGAAGGGCGTGTGGCTAGGGCCGCACAACGGCCTGACGGGGTAGGGAGTCCATGGGACGCTAGGAACGGGCCAGTTCCGGGATGAGGCAAAGGAGAATGGGACAAGGGATGGGCAGGGAGACCGAAAGCGCCAAGCAACAGCCCCGTGGGATTGGGAAACCAGTCGCCATGGAGTGGTGAACCATGGGCCAACCATGGGGAACCTGACCTGGGGAAGTCGGGAAAATGCCCTGAACTCCGGGACGGCCGTGAGGTGTCCGCAGGGGTGAGAGTTGACCTTGAGATCCCCGGGTCAATGGCCTGAGTACACGTAGGTTCACGCGTGAGCAGGACCAGGGGGAACGTGGAGAGGGTCGCCCCCTGGCCTCCAGCCGCTGATGAACGACACCCAAGTGCATCGAGGATCCAAGTGGGTACTCCAACCCGTGAGGGATGGGGAGTGGTGGAATGTGGTTGACAGAGAGAAATGCTCCGCTGTCGGCGAGGGCTATCCACAGGAAACCCGCTTGCAGGCGCCCAATAGGCTGTGCTAGGAGGGGAGGGCCGGGGGATCTTTCAAAGGGTGACCAGAAGGAGCTGAAACCGTGAGGCCAGCGACTGAAGGGAGCCTACCGCCTGTCATGCCCCAAGGGAACCTGGTTGAAGTTCTCGGCCGTGAGGTGAGACAGGGGTCGCCAGGGGAACTGATGGTGGAGAGCTCTCCTTCCCGCCAGAGGCGGCCACCATGTAAAACAAACAAGGAGATGTCACATGAGGCTGCGGACGTGGCCGCCCTTACTTACTTACTTACTTACTTACCGTATTACACCAAACTGATCCGTTGCAAAAGTTGCACGAAGTCGCACAAAGTTGCACAAAACACAAGAATGTTGATGACGTCCAAACCTTGCTCAAACTACAGTGCTTCTGTAGGCTCAAGCCTGTTTGCTGGCGAAGAAGGACTGTGTATTTTGGGAAAAACAGCCGGCTTTGGAGATGTTTTATTATAAGGCTTTTACATCAAAAGTAGGGCTAAGGGCGTGAGCAGCAAGGCTAAGCAACAAGCAAGATGCAATAGAAATCAAGTATATGGGCAGCACCAAGGTCAAGCAAAACCAAGAAACAAAACAATTTAAGTGTTGGCAGCAGCATGGTCGAGACTAAACCAAGAAAAAAAGGATTCCCGAATTGGACTTCGACGAACCTGCTTCAAAATAAAGCTGGTACCTTTGTGACAGGCAGAGCCACTTGTACGCCTTGACGGCACGAGTTCGTCGAAGTAAGATCCGGGTGCTACGCAAGGACGGACTACAAAGAGCGAAGCTGCAGCTTTAATTGAGGGAAGTATCAGTCGCTCCCCACCGTTCGAGTCATGAGTGACACATGCACCTGGGGATGCTCAGTTTATGTCATCAGCAGCACTGGCTATTCTCTTCAGAGAGGTGGGTGGCACGTGGGCTAACCTACGCCGTCCGTTCTGATAATGGCTTTCAGCGAACGGCGCGTGTTGCTGAAGTGGAGCGCGAGCACATCGCAGTGCTGGTAAGTCACGTTATTTAAAGAGACAATTCAGCAATTCATGAGAGCTGCAAGAGAGGTTTACTTGTTTTGTCTACGCCTTTTTTTGTCCCTGAGATCAGTTTTTGTCATAGTTATAGTATTGTTGGTGCTTTGAATACTGCTGATGGGCGCAGATGCGCTGATGTTATTTGCATTGTCCTTGTTTTGCAATCCAGACCTGTGAGTGCATCAGTCGGGGCCCATAAAAGGCCCGCAGATTTTTTTGTGCAGCAGCGCCAGCGATGGCGCTTCAAAATCATCGTCAGAAACAGGAAGCGCCGCGAACGCCACCAGCAGCGTGCTTTCACGCTGTGGCCTGCGGCTACAGCATTGTGGAGAAGCCTACTCGCTCGTGGGGCGTTAGTGGAGAGTGCCCTGCATCGTGGAGACAGAGGACTCGTTGTGTGACCGCCACTGAGGAAATGTCCCGCTGCATATCCGATCAAGGATGAGTGAAGCTGGTCTGCAGCTGCCGTTGACCCCTGCGTGCGATGCCAGCAAAGAGGTTTGAGCCTGCGGAAGCACTGTGTTTCGAGCACGGTTAGGACCTAATCGGCTTTCTTGTGTTTTGTGCAACTTTCTGCGACTTCGTTCGACTTGTGCAACAGATAAGCTCGGCAGGCTCACAGATGTTGCCAGGTTGGTGCTAAGATGGATATGAAGGAAAGAAACAATGTGTCGAGAAGGTTTTTGTATTTTTGAAAGGACAGCTGGCTTTGGAGATGTTTTATTCTGAAATTTGTACATCGCAAGTGGGGCTAGAGGCATGAGCAGCAAGGCTAAGCAACAAGTAGGATGCAAAAGAAATCAAGTATGGACAGCACCCAGGTCCAGCAAAAACCAAGAAACAAAAGAGTTTGGGTGTTCGCAGCAGCATGATCCAGCCAAAACAAAGAAACAAAGGATTGGTGAATTGGACTTCTGCGAACCTGGTTCACTAGCGGAAACAACCACTCGAGACGCTCTGGCTACTAAGCCCCCCACACTCGGCCGCCTGAGGAGACAGGCGGAGACAAAAGCCTGACATTTACCCGCCCCTGCCAAACGGCAGGCCCACATAAGCCCGCTCCAAAAGACGGGCGGGGGGCCTTCAGCCTGGCGATTAGCCGCTTGTTATCCTGGGCCCATCATCATCATTTGCTGACCCTTGCCCGTCCGTGTCTTACCCTCATCCGCAGGGTCTCCTACAGCTCACTTCGCGCAGCACTAAGACACTCTGTGCAGCCTCCACCAAACGGGGCTACATTGTCCACTCCATCGAAGGCGTTCCCACCAACCATCTTGAGTTCTCCGCCACCTTTCAGCGGGTACGAGGACGCAAGAGCAGCTGCAGACCTGCTGCACTGATCCTTGATTGGATATACAGCGCCACTGTTCCTCAGTGGCGGTCACGCAATGAGTCCTTGGTCTCTACGATGCAGGGCACTCTCCACTGACGCCCCACGAGCCAGTAGGCTTCTCCGCGATGCTGTGGCCCCAGGCCACAGCGAGGGAGCACGCTGCTGGCGGTGTTCGCGGCGGTTCTTGCTTCTGATGATGATTTTGAAGCGCCATCGCTGGCGCTGTTGCACAAAAAAATCTGCGGGCCTCTTGTGGGCCCTGACTGATACACTCAGATGTCTGGAATGTGATACAAGGACAACACAAATAACATCGGCGCATGTGCGCCATTCAGCAACATTCAAAGCGCCAGCGGTGTTATAATGATAATGAATACTGATCACAGCCACAAACAAAGGCGTAAATAAAACAATCAACGCGCCCGGGAGGCCGGCCCGCCCGACCCGGCCAAGCAAAGCACGCACACGAACACACACGCACACCAGCCACAACCCCACCAACACACCACCGCCACACACCACACACCACCGCCGCCAGCGGACCCCAGCCAGGAGTGGCGGGGTCCGCCCACCACCACCGGCAGCGAAACCCAGCCAGGAGTGGCGGGGAGTAGCACACAGGAATCTCCGCTAGGGGTGGCGAGGGACCCCACCAACACACCACACACCACACACCACCGCCGCCAGCGGACCCCAGCCAGGAGTGGCGGGGACCGCCCACCAACACCGGCAGCGAAACCCAGCCAGGAGTGCCGGGGAGTAGCACACAGGGACCTCCGCCAAGAGTGGCGAGGGACCAACCACACCACACACCAACCACAACCCCACCAACACACCACCCCAACACACCACACACCACACACCACACACCACCGCCGCCAGCGGACCCCAGCCAGGAGTGGCGGGGACCGCCCACCACCACCGGCAGCAAAACCCAGCCAGGAGTGGCGGGGAGTAGCACACAGGAACCTCCGCCAGGAGTGGCGAGGGACCAACACCACCACACACCAGCTACAACCCCACCAACACACCACCGCCACACACCACACACCACACACCAACGCCGCCAGCGGACCCCAGCCAGGAGTGGCGGGGACCGCCCACCAACACCGGCAGCGAAACCCAGCCAGGAGTGGCGGGGAGTAGCACACGGGGACCTCCGCCAGGAGTGGCGAGGGACCAACCACACCACACACCAACCACAACCCCACCAACACACCACCGCCACACACCACGAACCACACACCAACGCCGCCAGCGGACCCCAGCCAGGAGTGGCGGGGACCGCCCACCACCACCGGCAGCGAAACCAAGCCGGGAGTGGCGGGGAGTAGCACACAGGAACCTCCGCCAGGAGTGGCGAGGGACCAACCACAGCACACACCAGCCACAACCCCACCAACACACCACCGCCAAACACCACACACCACACACCACCGCCGCCAGCAGACCTCAGCCAGGAGTGGCGGGGACCGCCCACCAACACCGGCAGCGAAACCCAGCCAGGAGTGGCGGGGAGCAGCACACAGGAACCTCCGCCAGGAGTGGCGAGGGACCAACCACACCACACACCAACCACAATCCCACCAACACACCACCCCCACACACCACACACCACACACCACACACCAACGCCGCCAGCGGACCCCAGCCAGGAGTGGCGGGGACCGCGCACCACCACCGGCAGCGAAACCCAGCCAGGAGTGGCGGGGAGTAGCACATAGGGACCTCCCCCAGGAGTGGCGAGGGACCAACCACACCAAACACCAACCACAACCCCACCAACACACCACCCGCACACACCACACACCACACACCACACACCACCGCCGCCAGCAGACCCCAGCCAGGAGTGGCGGGGACCGCCCAGCACCACCGGCAGCGAAACCCAGCCAGGAGTGGCGGGGAGTAGCACACAGGAACCTCCGCCAGGAGTGGCGAGGGACCAACCACACCACACACCAGCCACAACCCCACCAACACACCACCGCCACACACTACACACCACACACCAACGCCGCCAGCGGACCCCAGCCAGGAGTGGCGGGGACCGCCCACCAACACCGGCAGCGAAACCCAGCCAGGAGTGGCGGGGAGTAGCACACAGGGACCTCCGCCAGGAGTGGCGAGGGACCAACCACACCACACACCAACCACAACCCCACCAACACACCACCACCACACACCACACACCACACAGCAACGCCGCCAGCGGACCCCAGCCAGGAGTGGCGGGGACCGCCCATCACCACCGGCAGCGAAACCCAGCCAGGAGTGGCGGGGAGTAGCACACAGGAACCTCCGCCAGGAGTGGCGAGGGACCAACCACACCACACACCAGCCACAACCCCACCAACAAACCACGACCACACACCACACACCACACACCACCGCCGCCAGCGGACCCCAGCCAGGAGTGGGGGGGACCGCCCACCAACACCGGCAGCGAAACCCAGCCAGGAGTGGCGGGGAGCAGCACACAGGAACCTCCACCAAGAGTGGCGAGGGACCAACCACACCACACACCAACAACAACCCCACCAACACACCACCCTAACACACAACACACCACACACCACACACCACCACCGCCAGCGGACCCCAGCCAGGAGTGGCGGGGACCGCCCACCACCACCGGCAGCGAAACCCAGCCAGGAGTGGCGGGTAGTAGCACATAGGGACCTCCGCCAGGGGTGGCGAGAGACCAACGGCACCACACACCAACCACAACCCCACCAGCACACCACCCCCACACACCACACACCACACACCACACACCACCGCCGCCAGCAGACCCCAGCCAGGAGTGGCGGGGACCGCCCACCACCACCGGCAGCGGAACCTAGCCAGGAGTGGCGGGGAGTAGCACACAGGAACCTCCGCCAGGAGTGGCGAGGGACCAACCACACCACACACCAGCCACAACCCCACCAACACACCACCGCCACACACCACACACCACACACCAACGCCGCCAGCGGACCCCTGCCAGGAGTGGCGGGGACCGCCCACCAACACCGGCAGCGAAACCCAGCCAGGAGTGGCGGGGAGTAGCACACAGGGACCTCCGCCAGGAGTGGCGAGAGACCAACCACACCACACACCAACCACAACCCCACCAACACACCACCGCCACACACCACACACCACACACAAACGCCGCCAGCGGACCCCAGCCAGGAGTGGCGGGGACCGCCCACCACCACCGGCAGCGAAACCCAGCCAGTAGTGGCGGGGAGTAGCACACAGGAACCTCCGCCAGGAGTGGCGAGAGACCAACCACACCACACACCAGCCACAACCCCACCAACACACCACCGCCACACACAACACACCACACACCACTGCCGCCAGCGGACCCCAGCCAGGAGTGGCGGGGACCGCCCACCAACACCGGCAGCGAAAACCAGCCAGGAGTGGCGGGGAGCAGCACACAGGAACCTCCGCCAGGAGTGGCGAGGGACCAACCACACCACACACCAGCCACAGAGCGAGCGCCAGCCGAGGGGAGGCAAAAAGAGGAACAGCCAGGCCGGCTCCCCCCCCCCCCCAAAAAAAAAGCGGGGCGAGGGGAGGGGCCGCGCGAAAACAGCCCACAGCCACCAAACCGCCCGCCAACAACACAAAAGGCGGCCAAACCCCCCAGCCAGAAGGCACCGAAGACAGGACCCCCAAAGAGGCACAGGGGGACCACCCAGCCAAAACCGGCAACACCAAGCCAGGAACAGCGGCCCACCGGGAAAAGTGGCACAGAAACAAGCAGACACACACCACGAAAAAAAAAAAAGCCAGCAGCCCAGCCCGAAAGAAAGGGGATGGGGGCAGAGACCACAAGGCCCGAGACAGGGACACCCAGCAACCAGAAAAAAAAAAGCGCAAAAAACACACCCCGACAACCCAGCCAAGAAGGGTGGGGAACAGCCGAGACCCGGGCCCAGCACGCACGCCCACACCGCACACCAGAACCGGAAACGGCGTGGGGCAAGCGAAACGCGCACAAAACCACACACGTCCCAAAAGCAGGCCGACACCAAAGCCCAACCACGAACACCACAAACAGCCGGCAAAAGAGGTACAACACCACAAACCGAGCCCAAACACACCCGCCCAAGACCCCAGCCACGACTGGCAGGGGTTAACAAAACCCAGACCCAACCGCAACCCGGACCCAACCACAAACGCAAGCCAACAGTAGGAAACCCAGTGCCCACAGCCCGGGCACTGAGGCAGCCCGAGCCATGCAGGTGACCCGGCCAAACGAGATCCGGAGACCGGGGGTAAGGCTGCATCCTAAGGCCAGCGCTGCTTTGGGACTCGAGGCGGAGCGTGCGACACCCAAGCGCCTCGGAACCCAAGTACCAAGAACATGCATGCATGCCTTGGGAACGGGAACGCAAGGAAGTCCGGTGAACCTCTAGGGTTCCGCCCAAAGGAGGGGACGTGCGCAAGCACGGGGGCACACCCTCCCAGCGAGACAAGCATGTCAAACCGGCGGCGATCAGCCCTCCCGGTGTAGCCCGGGGCCGCTATGTTGGGGGCCAACAGTCAGGTCTAGCGGGAAGTAAGCCGCCTCCCCTCTTCACGCGCGGAGCCTCTTCCTGTTCGTCACAGGGGCGACGCCAGGGGGAACCAAGGAGCGCCTCTCCACGACGGAGTGCACCTACCTACCTACCTACCTACCTACCTACCTTGTGTTTTGTGCAACTTTCTGCGACTTCGTTCGACTTGTGCGACAGATGAGCTCGGCAGGCTCACAGATGTTGCCAGGTTGGTGCTAAGATGGATATCAAAGAAAGAAACAATGTGTCGAAAAGGTTTTTGTATTTTTGAAAAGACAGCTGGCTTTGGAGATGTTTTATTCTGAAATTTGTACATCGCAAGTGGGGCTAGAGGCATGAGCAGCAAGGCTAAGCAACAAGTAGGATGCAAAAGAAATCAAGTATGGACAGCACCCAGGTCCAGCAAAAACCAAGAAACAAAAGGCTTTAGGTGTTCGCAGCAGCATGATCCAGCCAAAACAAAGAAACAAAGGATTGGTGAATTGGACTTCTGCGAACCTGGTTCACTAGCGGAAACAACCACTCGAGACGCTCTGGCTACTAAGCCCCCCACACTCGGCCGCCTGAAGAGACAGGCGGAGACAAAAGCCTGACATTTACCCGCCCCTGCCAAACGGCAGGCCCACATAAGCCCGCTCGAAAAGACGGGCGGGGGGCCTTCAGCCTGGCGATTAGCCGCTTGTTATCCCGGGCCCATCATCATCATTTGCTGACCCTTGCCCGTCCGTTTCTTACCCTCATCCGCAGGGTCTCCTACAGCTCACTTCGCGCAGCACTAAGACACTCTGCGCAGCCTCCACCAAACGAGGCTACATTGTCCACTCCATCCAAGGCGTTCCCACCAACCATCTTGAGTTCTCCGCCACCTTTCAGCGGGTACGAGGACGCAAGAGCAGCTGCAGACCTGCTGCACTGATCCTTGATTGGATATACAGCGCCACTGTTCCTCAGTGGCGGTCACGCAATGAGTCCTTGGTCTCTACGATGCAGGGCACTCTCCACTGACGCCCCACGAGCCAGTAGGCTTCTCCGCGATGCTGTGGCCCCAGGACACAGCGAGGGAGCACGCTGCTGGCAGTGTTCGCGGCGGTTCTTGTTTCTGATGATGATTTTGAAGCGCCATCGCTGGCGCTGTTGCACAAATAAATCTGCGGGCCTCTTGTGGGCCATGACTGATACACTCACATGTCTGGAATGTGATACAAGGACAACACAAATGACATCGGCGCATGTGCGCCATTCAGCAACATTCAAAGCGCCAGCGGTGATATAATGATAATGAATACTGATCACAGCCACAAACAAAGGCGTAAATAAAACAATTAAAGCTCTTCTGCAGCTCGCATTAATTGCTGAGCTGTCTGTTGAAATCCTGTGACCTTGCGGCACTGCGACCTGCTCGCGCTCCACTTCAGCGGCACGCGCTGTTCTCTGAAAGCCATTATCAGAGCAGAGGGCGTAGGCCAGCCCACTTGCTACACTGGGCCCATGTGTGTGCGGATGAGGGCGGCAATGTTGTTACCTGGTGCTATCCATGCTGTCGACGTGGTGGGCGCGCTGACTGTCGCGTGCCGAAGATGGCTGTCCGTAGGTCTTTGGGATGACGGGTTCTGTAGCGAGAGGAGGGGGGGCGGGGAAGGGTGGAAGCAGTTGGAACTCTGTTGGCTTTGGGGGCGTAGGCCGCAGATACGCGCTAAAGCGCAGGGGTTGCTGCGGCGAGGAGTGATCAGCGTCCTGCTGATTGAGGCACGACTGGGATGGCTGGACGTTTAATTCTTCATCCAGATGGACCAATTCCAGACCGGGCTGGACTTTGTAGGGGGCTTGGATCGCGCTGGATGGTGTCTTCTTTCTTTTCTGCTTAGGTTTCCTCGGTAACCTTTTGGCCTATGTTGATCTTTAACCTCTTCAGCGTTGCCATAGTGACGTGTTCCCGTGGGGGGCCTGGCCACGGGACGCTGCGGTGAACACGCGCAAGTGAGCAGGCAGGCAAAGCACTACGCTCACAGGGGCATCATTGCGCTCATGTCATGTGACAAAGCGTTTCAGGATCCTTGCCACTCTGAAACAAGGGAACGAAAGTATGTACAGCAACACATCAGGATATGTACACATGGGGTTAGGACTGGACTGGGGTAAGGGCATCACAGGACAATAGACACTCAGTCCCAACTTGTATCCCAATCCCAGGTCCGACCCTCTCAGTGGCTGGTGGGGGCGGGGGCTCAAACACAACCCATGCCCTGCTCAGTCCGGACCCTGAAACCCTGCCGATGGGGGAGGTGTCCCGCCCAGCCACAGGCGAGTTCCTGGGAACCAAGGTACTCCAAGGTCGAACGACAATCGCTTCCCATGCTCCCCCAACGACAGATCCGAACTCCTCTCTGAGCCAGAGAAATGGCCCCGCCATTATCCCCTAGGAGTTGGTAGCTGAGAATGGGCTGTTTGGGCCAAAACTAATATTAGCTCAAAAATCTCCAGAATTTACCCCTCGTCCGGACCTGCCAGAGGTAGGGACGAGGCAACCGACCCTATGCCCTTCGAGTATGAACTCCCTGGAGCCCTCACCCATCCTGGTTCCCTCTGAGATTCCGGCTTCAGGGCACCACGGGTTTGTCAAGTGGGGTCATGATGCGGAAATCACCAAAACTGGCATCAGCCTCACGCGTGGCTCGCCCGGCCAGGGCACGGCCAATGGCTCACAGGATGGGAGGCAGGACCTAAGACTTTCATCTGAGTGTACAACTTGGAATTGGGCCCAGGCTCCCTGTGGGAATAGAGATATGGGGCCGCCAATTGACCACACGGGGGGGTGAAATTGGGGTCCCAAAAGGGGGTCATTTTGGCTGCTCGAAATGAGCCAAAAATTGGGGATGCTCCCAATAGTATATCTCCACGCCGGCTGGGAGATGGGATCCACCATTCCATACTCGATCCACCAGGAGTCCAACTGAGACTCCTATGCCCTTGGCACTCAGAGATCTCCATGCCACTCGGCGTGGTGACAATCCCAATTGGGTCCACAAACGCCAAAATGGCAAAATTGCGCACACTCACTTTGGGCTACCACCTTAACGAAGGTTGCTCCGCTTCGCCCACGTGGTGTGTGAACCATGGTGACCAATATGCATAACACCCATGTCATATATGGTCTATTGGTACATATGTCCGGCGTGCACGGGTGGGCTGAACATAGTGCACGGCGGGCAGAAAATGTGGGAAATTGCTCAAAATGGCCGAAAATGCGAACACTAATGGTTGGGGCAAATGAGGCACATGCCTGAATTGGACCGGAGTGTGCCATAGGATTGGTATCAAGTCATATGCGTCCAACATATCTTTTGGGCGTCGCCCAACTCCTCCGGTTTTGGGAATGGCAGGGTCGCCAAGTCTGCCCATGATTTGGGATAGTCCCAAATTGCCAACATGGCGGCCACGGTATGCCAAGCCCAAGAGGAGTTATTCGCCGGGTCCAAGATATGTTGGGCACCGAAGTATGTACCCCCATATCATACTTGGGTCATGATGTCAATTGAGCGCAACGTTGAGATACATGGTCGCCACTTGACATCATGACGGGCTAAAAACAGCAATGTTGGCGAAAAAACACCCAAAAGTGCCTTGAAAGGCGCACAAATATATTATAATATCTTCGGCTTGGATTGAGTAATCGACCAATCCTTCTAAACACTATGACTTGACACCAATGACCTTCGATTCCACATATGTGCTCCACTTGGGGCGCTTTGAAAGGTCACGAGCTCTACTTCCCAAGTGGGCACATGAAAATATGGAAAATTGCAAAACACACACCTTGCTCCCAACGCATCGCTTTGGGATCGCCATACAGGCTTCCCTCCACGAAGTTTAGGCTTGCAATTGCTCGTAGGGAGTATGGAGAATGAGCGTGCGCAATATGAGGTCCATTGGCGGGTTTGGCTTGGAGCGATGGACCCGCCAAATGGGCACGCAACACAACACAAGGCACATACTCCATATTGCCCAAAAAGGTAGCCCCCCCCCACGATATGTCATGCCCCTCCAAGGGCATAACTTTGTGTCAATCGCTCATAGGAACTCAAGGTAAGTTCCTATGCAACACCAACACTTGCGCGCTACACTCGAAAGTTATCTTAACGCACGCAGCATCATGGCCAAAGAGTTATAACGCAAACTCTACCCTCTTGACCATGATCCATTACGCTAGCGCGCACGTGTGGAGACGCAAGGCGTATAATGCTTCCTAAATTACGTCGGGAGTATTGTGAATACATCCCACGTTTCCTTATTGTCACTCCTCGCAAGCGGCACGGAATATGACCCTCACAAGTGGCCTCACGAATCAACTTCGTTTTGTTCATATCTCTAAGACAAATGGAGGCTAAGACAAAAAAAAAGGTGATTCGTGCATAGGGAAGCACGTAGGTCCACTCGAAAGAGGTCAAATTAAGTGCGGGGATGTCGAAGTCGAAAATCCGATTTCGACATCCTGAAAAATTCGGATTAAGGTTGCGAGTGTACAATGTGAAAATTGCGGATGCATCAATGCAATTCCTGAAGACTTTAGAGTCTCCGTCACGATTTGCGCTAAAATATCTGTATATAACAGTTAGACTGGCGGTTACGCTAAAGTTGCGAACTAACCGCCAGCTGTCAAAACAGTGAATATCAGAACGGAAGCGTAAAAATTGACGGAAACAATATGAAAATAAAACCCTGTTGCTTCCTGATATTCTGATATTGAAAAACTCCGCTGGCGGCGCATCGGTTGCCGATGTGGGGCTTTACGGCACGGAACACGCTCCCGCCGGGCTTGCACTGGGCGTCAACGGGCGTCTTCCCTTCCGTACATGGGGTTAGTGGACCAGAGACCGGTTGTATGCCCTACCCTAGCCAAGGGGTTCTGGGTACCGCTTCACCCCCCTCCTTAGAGCAAACCCTGGGGCGGCTCGATAACACCCACGCATGGCAGCGGGTACCCAGGACCATTTCCTGAAGGGGGGGGGCGTCACATCGTCACTTCAGGCTGATTCGCAGGTTAGGCTGCCCAAATCCCACAGTAAGACAGGTACGGTGCTGTAGCTGTTAGTAACGGCAGGTATAGTATTAAGTATCAAGTCCCGGGTCCTGGCGGCGATTGTTCGGCATCCAAAGGACCCGTTAACCCATACCAGGCGCACCGGGTGCCGGCTGCTACGGTCACTACCACAGTGGCAGTGGCATACACGGCCAACATAGGCGTCACACGACGACCGAGGTGGTCCCACAGGTCGAATGCGACCACAAAGATCCATCAGGCTACCCCAAGCTTCCCAAGGCCCGCCGGCTGGGGGAGAGTCCCCACGGGTCCTTCCTCGGGCGCACCATGTCCATATCCACGACGCGAGTCCAGAGTGGTACAGCCGAACGAGCTCCTCCTTAAGGGATCGGGCATCAAGGCCGTCTTTTCCCTCGCCCTATTACCACGAAGGCCATACATGAGGAAGTCCTCATGCAGTGTGGGCGGAGGCGTCGACTCCTCAAACCACCAGTTTCCCAGGCAAACCTTCTGCATCCGACTGCAAGTGCGTCTGCGAGTCGGCAGGCTCAACTGGGACTGACAGTGGCGGACCGCTGGGAGTGTAGTCAGGCAACTGGGCTTCCCGCCTGGCGCCATCAGGATCTCCACATCACAGCGAATAGGGCACACGGTGTCACGGGCACTCAAACAGATGAATCTGTACTTAGGTACTGGTCCAGGCTGGACCTTATGTAAACGCATGTAGACGGCGACTCAGGGCGCCCTAGTATTCGATTCGCATCCTGTCGGGGGAAAAAAACAGTCCACACTCAGTGATGGGCTAACGTACAGATGCACATATCCTGGGGGACAGAAAAACAAGCAATAAGCTGGGTAAATAGGCGTGTAAACACACTCTGGACAGAGCGCAAAACCACGCCCCGGTTAGGATAAGGCATATGCAGGAGGGTGGACAGGGAAACGCCTGAGTTCAGGCCATATATAGAGAGCTGACACACGTCGACTGGTCTGGATTCCGCAAGTGCCATGGAACCAGACCACACACCAAAAAGATCGCAATGCCGATGACAGCGGCATCCGTTGCGCAACGTCGTATGGGCTTCAAGGCCCCAAGAGCTCAGAAAATATGAAGGTCAGTCGCCCTACCTGGTTTCCCAAGGATTCAGCAAGTGGGCAGTGACGAATAGAATTGAGGGAGAGGAGCCATCCTCCTCTGGATTCAGCAGGGGGGGGTATATGGCCACTCTGATGGCAGGTCACCGGAAGATGTAAGAGAGCAAGCAAGTAAGGGACGATCCGTCGACCTCACAAGCGCTCAAAATGCATCAGGGGAGAGCTCAGGGCGCTGATCAGGCACCCCTGGCTGCAATCGCCCAGGTCAGTGCTGCCAAGTCCGAGACATGGATCTTGGTCTTGTGCTTGCGGATGCATTCCATGAAGGGAGTATTGACCCGCGGCACGAACGAGGAGACGGATTCCCAGGTGTCGTCGGACGGCCCATAGCCTCGCCAACGAACCTTGAACTCCAGGCCTCTGGGTGCCGAGGCGTTCGGACGCTGGGCCAGGATCTTCTCGACTGTATAGTCGTCCTGCTCAGCATAATCGTCGTCCGAATCAGCCTCATGCGCGGCGTAGCTCAGGGACACATGCTGACCACGGAGGTCGGGTTCCCGCACACGGAGTTGACTCTCGTGGCGCTCCCGGAACTGTTCGTGACCTACCTTGATGCGGTAGGTGTCCTCACCAATCCTGCGAACCACCTCTCCAGGTGTGAACCAGGTTTTGGTGCGGTGGGTGCCCATAGGGCGTGGTCTGATCACCCACACCGGGTCCTCCCCCCTGAACTTCTGCGCTGTCGAGCTCGGGGCGGACTTCTGACGCTCAGCATGCTCCTTCTCGAGCTGCTGGCGGATGTCACGCGCCGTTGCCTCTTGTCGCGCGAAGAATTCTTTGGCATCCATGGCCATGCCATCACCAGACAGGGGAAGTCCCCGACCCAGGGGGGTCCCTGCCGAACAGAATCTGGTGAGGGGACAAACCACCCGGTGTGGGGGGGTCATGATGGGCCTTCAGAGCGGGCCATATCTCCTCAAACCAGTTCCGACGTGGATTGGTGATGTGAATCTTGCGCAGCTTCTCAAACAGCTGCCGTCCAGCCACTTCAGCTCGGCCGTTAGACCGGCTGAGATAGGCGACGCTCTTGGCGTGACGTATTCCCATTAGGGAACACATGGCCTTGAACCAGCCACCAGTAAACTGGGGCCCTCGGTCACTGCAAATGGTGCGGGGGATGTCAAAGACGGTCAGCCAATGACGAATCATCATGACTGCCACTTCCTTTGCAAGCAACCCCTTTTTGCGTGCCGGAAGGGCTACTACGTAGCCACTGTGGCGATCCACACAAAGAACCACACAGTCAAAGGTCTCCTTGCCAATGTGCACTTCGGGCATGGAGAAGACGTCCATGGCCACGCTCTCCATGGGCTGGTCAGGAACCGGGCTCCATTGGGCTTCCCCCTTGATGTTCCGGTTGTCGGGGTTGCAGGCCTGACAGACCGAGCAACCCTTCCTGACCTTCTTGATGGCGGTGTAGAGATTGATCTGGTCGACCTCGAACCGGCGCTGCATGTCAAGGGCTTGCTTCTTGACCCCTGGGTGCAGCATGTGGTGGTGCCAAGCTTCACAAAGCTGGAGCACCCGGGACTCTGGTACTAGCAGCTTACCATTCCGGTAGAGCTTGCCATCTTCCTCAGTCAGCCCCTTTGGCCACTTCTGCCCGTCATCAGGGTCGGTCACAGCCCTATACTCGGCCTGAAAGGCCTCAGACGTGGCGTAGTCGTCGGTCCAGTCGTCCTGGAGGCAAGACTCAGGGAAGAGGTGCTTGTCGGACTCAGCTCCATCAGGGGCGAGTACTCTGACCGCTCTGCCCATCCTCGTTCCGAGGGGGGCATCCGCAGCCATAACGACGAAGCATTTTACACCCTGCTCCTCCATCAGGCGCTCCATTTCTATGATCCTCTTGGCTTCAGCGGTCTCAGCGTCATCGCCATGGGCAGACACGTCTGTCATGCCCTTGCTGGCGGGATAGGCCCACCTGCTGAGACAGTCCGCCACGGTGTTATCCTTTCCAGGAATATACACAACCGTGAGGTCGAACTTGGCCAAGGTCTCATGCCATCTTGCCCGTCGGGAGGCGGGACCTGAGGGGGTGTCCACGTGCTCCTTGTGCCACGACTGCAGACTCTGATGGTCGGTGCAGACGGTGACGGGATGGAGGGCTATGTACCCAGCCCATTTCCTGAGAGCCATGACGATGGCATACGCCTCCTTTTCACGGGGCGTCCACGTCCGTCTCTGGCCTTCCGCCAGGACTCGGCTCCAGAAGACCACGGGCATGTGCCTCCCGTCGTCAAGCACTTGCTCCAAGACAGCGCCAACGGCATAGTCGGAAGCATCGGTGCGCAGGACGAACCCTCGGTCGGGATCCACGAGGTGCAGACCCACTGCGGATAGCAGCGCCTGCTTCATCCCCTCAAAGGCACGGTCGGACTCAGCTGTCCAGACCAGAGCCTTCTTGGACCCCTTCTTGGTCTCCTCTCGGTTGCCCTTGAGCATGGTCGTCATGGGGGCTGCATACTCGGCATACATCTTGATATACCCCGAGTAGTAGTTGCAGAACCCCAGATACGCCCGTAGCTCAGAGACCGTTTTGGGCTTTCCCCAGTGCTCGATCGCAGCCACCTTGCCAGGTATGGGCTTTCGCTGCCCGTTCCCGACTACGTGGCCAGCGAAGACCACCTCGCTTACCGCAATGGTGGCCTCGTCACTGCTGCCCGTGAGTTTGTGCCGAGCCAGAAGGTCGAGCACTCGAGTGACGTCCCTCTCATGTGCCTCCAGGAGCTCCTCGTAGCTCATACTGGAGTCCCCGGACGCGATGATCACGTCGTCCACAAAGGGGTCCGCACAGTCACGCACCGGCTCAAGCAGGTTCTCCAGCATCCGCTGAAAAGCCGCATTGCCGTTGGTAACGCCCATGGGCATCACCTTCCACTGGAGAGGTCCAAGTGGGGTGCTCATGGCTGCACAGGCACGGGATTCCTTGGCGAGAGGCATCTGATGATAACCATGTTTCAGGTCAATCACCGTGAAGATCCTCCGCCGGTGTTGTTTTTGCAGCATGTCCTCAATGAGGGGCAGCGTATAGCTGTCGTGCTGCGTTTGGGCGTTCAGGCCGCGGTAGTCGACCACGAGCCGCCACTCACCGGCCACCTTCTTGGGGACGACGAAGCACGGAGAGGCCCATTCGGAGTGGCACAGCTCGAGCCAGCCTCTCTCGATGAAGTCACGGAGGATCTTCTCCATGGCCCCCTTCCTCTCGCCCCTCAGGGCAAACTCCCGGTGCCGGTACACACGGGGGTCCTGCTTCAGTCGTATCTTGGCCTCGCCATACGGTCCATGCACCGGTGGGGGAAACACAGGCTTTCCGCTGAAGAATGTATCACCATACTTCTGCTTCAGCCTGGCCCTCAATGCCTGGATCTTGGGGCAATCATCGGACTCCGCCTTGGCTTTTCCGGGCACCTGGACCACGGAGCTTACTTGAGGGGTAGCGACCCCGCTCGCTTTCGGCTCAGGTGGTCTTCTCAGGTGGCCCAAAGGGCCATTTCTGGTCTTGCCTGGGAATAGGTCGCCGTAGGTGGGTGGGTTACCCCCGATTGGTCCGTCCTGGCTCGACAAGTGGTCCAGTACCCTCCTTACGAAGGTATCTCCATCGTAGGAACCAGAGACGATCGAGTCCACTTCCCACCAGGCCTTGTCCTGGCCCTTGCCCTCACGCTGGTTTCCCCAGTCTTTAAAGGGCTGATCCATATACCCCTGAATCAGATCCACCTCCTCTTCATTGAGGGGGTCTTCCGACTCTCCGATGTCAACAGGGGGAACCGCAAAGCATTGCCGCCATGGCTCCGCTATAATGCGGTTGACACACACGAGATCCGTGGTATCAGCCTGATCAAGGCCCCCATCCACATAGTGGAACTCCGTTGGCCATCTCTGGGGTGGCATGGGCTGTCCCTTAGCGTCCTGATAGACACTCTCTCCAGCCGGTAGGACGACCTTGTTTAAGGTCATGTTGGTCAATGAGGCTACCCAATGTCGGGTACTTTCCTCCTCGGTGCATCCCATACGAACAACCAGCACTGCCTCGCTATCGCCCTTGGAATGTCCCAACGGGGGCAATGGATCCACATCAATCCCTGATGCGGACCCCAGTGCTTCTTCCACGCGGAGTCCTGGGCGCTCCAGTACTTCTCACAAACCCGAAGATGGGCGGAGGTTCCTGAAGAGAACGCATCCAGGGCCAGATCCGAAGCTCCCAGGTCGGCAACAACTCGGCTCGCCACTTCCGGCATTACGCCGTACTCCTGGTTTGCAGGACCAGTTGGCTCAGTGTCCAGCGCGGCCACTTCGAGCTGATTGCTTTCCGGGTGGATCCATTGGCATTCCACATGGTGCTCAGGTGACGAAAGCCACGAGAGCTGGTCATCCTGGTACAGGGTCATAGAGGCCTGGGCAGGGAGGACGCCGGAGTCCGTCTCCATCATGAAGTCGTACCCAACAATCATGTCCAAGTCCATCTCGGCCTCGTAGAAGCGACCGTGCAGGAGGATTTCCTTGCCGAGGTCCGGGCGACTCAGCTCACGATGGTTCACGAACTGCAGCCCGATGGCCGCTTCCTTCGTGCCTCCCACCATGTACTGGCCGTTCGCCACCTTCAGCCTGACAGGTTTCCGACTGTCGGTCAGACACTCTGGTGGGAGTAGGCCAGCCTTGACCGAGCTGACTTGAGCTCCCGTGTCGACCAACACGTCGAAAACCTTTTCCACTTCCCCGCATAAGGCACGGACCTTAAGGTGCAACTGCCGCTCACGCCCAACTCGGCGCACGGCGTGCAGGCTCAGGATCTCCGGCCGTTCCAGAAGCTCGACAAGCGACTGGTGCAGGTCGTGGACAATGGGCTCAGGCTGCCCATCTGCAGCATCCAGCTGCGGTCCGGGTGATCCTCCGATACTCTCGGATAGATCTTGTAGTACATCAAATACATTCTTGGTCGCGAAGGACGGACGGGTGCAAGGGTTCGTGCCTTCACTTGCCCTCACCCCGCTTCCGCGACTGGGTGCCGGACCGGGCCTTCCGCCCGCGGCAGTCCCTTTGTGCTTATCGACTCCCGACCGGGATGGTTCGGCGCTTCCCACGTCACCATCTTGCGACCGCCCTAGCTGGGGCCCTTGGCTGCAGGGGCTCCGCTAGGGGGCATCAGTTGTGGAAGTAGGGGTGTTCTCCTCCGCATCAACCTCGTTGACGCCCTTCTTCCTTCCCCTTCTAGTTTTCTTGTCCTTGTCCTTGTTCTGGTCGTTCTGGTTGTTCTCCTTGTTCTTGTTGTCCGACCTGGGGACCCAGTTCCTCTTGATCTCCTGGATCTCTTTTGCCAACTCGGTCCCCTGCGACACCAGCTTGGAGAGCTCGTCCTTGTCCACCTGGACCTTGGCTTCCCGGATACCCGCGGGTGCACGCTTCTTCGACCCGTGCGCCTTCTTGTAGGCCTCCCTGTCGGCCTGGTGGATGGGGCATGTTCGGTGGTCATGGTTGAAGCCCTTCTTCCTCCCATAACACACGAAACAGCCCTGAGGGTGAGCTCGTATGAACTCCCCAAAGGACAGCGGAGGGTCGCCAATGCGGCGAGGGTCCCTCTTCTCCTTCTTCTTCCAACCCGGCTGCAGGGGCTTCCAGCTTCCCTGTTTGCTCCCCGCGCTCAGGTTGTTGGCCACAAAGGCACAAACGGCCACTTCGGCGGGCTGATCGTCGTCGTCATCCTCGACGAGAGTCTCATCGCCGCCGGCTCCCGCTGGGTCCATGGCAGCTTCCCCGCCAGGTCCCTCGCCAACGTAGTTGACGTCGCGGTCGCCGGGCCTGAACCCGCGGGTGTGGTGGATGTTCCGGTACTCCTTGAGTACTTCCTCTCCAACCCACTCCAGGATCTCGTCGCAGCTCATCCGCGCCCGGATGGCCTGCAGACAGATCGTCTGGCCGCTCACGTCACACTCGTCAAGGCGCCACATCGCGGTCTTCTCGCGATCGCCCGAGACGGTGATGAGGAGAGCGTTCCGCAGGGAGTGCCGTTTGACATCCCGGGCCACGTTCTTCCTCGTCCAAGCCACCAGGTTCGTATGATACTCTTTGGGGAGCATCATCTTGACCGTGTGGTTGGACTTGGTTCTCTTGGCTTCCTCCTTGGTGACCCTCTTGATCCATGCTTCCGGCAGCATGGAGAGCAGGCGAGCCTGCTCGTCACCCTCGTTCCAATCCTCCACGTTGCGGCGGAAGAGGGGGTATTGCCCTCGGAAGTAACGCCAGTCCCGTAGGCGGATCTCCCGTCCATCATGCTGAAGCTTGATGGACTTCCACCGCTTCACAGCCACCTGCGGAGCGTCCACCCGCTCCTGCTCGTTGAGCCACTTCTTGGCTTCCTTGAGGGTCTTGATTTTCCCCTCCTTGGTCGCCACGAAGTATAGCTCCTGGAGCACTTCCAGCAGGCGGTACCTGAATCGTCTGAAGACATACTTCTCCGCATCAGCGGGATGCATGTCCTCAGTAACGGTTACCCCCCAATGGTCCAACTTCTCCAAGAAGCGGTCGAGGTTGAGGGGGTTGCCGTCGTACATGGGGGGCTTGATGTCCTTCAAGTCTTCCCACACGGCGGCATCCGCGGCCTTAGAGACCATGAACGCCGTCCGCCAGGTCGACCGAGGTTCCCATCGGCCTCTCCCACGGACTCCCACGGCTGCCACGTCCATCTCCTCCATGGAATCCCTGTGGCTATGCTGCGGTTCCTCCATGTACGCTGAACCTAGATGTTCACGCCGAACACCTTCCATGTATGCCTCCTCATCACGGCGCCGGCGGCTGCGTTCAGCGGCCTCCCGTCGTACACCACGAGGCGGGGAAATGTCGAACTCCTCCAGGTCCAGGTCCAGGTCCTCACCTCCACCGACATCCCACTCCACGTCTCCTCTGGGGACCTCGTCCCTGAGTCCACCATAACGTCCACCAGCCATGGGGATTGGCTCCGGGGCTGGTGCGGGGCGTCGGGGGCGTACCGGTGTCCGCGGTGAAGCACAGCGGTTGTGGTACTCCGCGCTGAGCCACTCATCACGCCAATCCTCCCTGCCACTGCCGGGCGGCACGCGCTCGTTGCGGCGGCCCGCGCTGTGGTGAGAGGGGGCGCTGAGAGAGGGGACACTGGCGCTGGGGCGACTCCTGGGGGCTCCGCCGGGGGCGTGGGGTCTGCCTGGACCTGGTCCGGGTCCCCAGCCGTCGTCCGACGAACCAGACTCCAGGGGTGGGTGCTCGCTGCCGACGCTCCCACGGGCTCCCAGCGCGTCCAGCCTCTGCTGCAGGCCGCTGATGACCTTGTTCAGCGACCTGGTGTCGCCCCTGGCGATGTCCAGCAGCTTCTGGGTGGCGGTGGCAACCCCGGCGCTCTTGACCATTTCGATCTTGGCAATGTCCAGCTCTCTCTGCGCGCGCGCGGCGACCCTGGCGATGCGAGTCATCTCGCCCTTGCCCGTGTCTACCTCGCGCTCGAGACACTGGACCCTCCTGCGGAGGTAGACAATAGACCGCCGGGTGGCATCCGGGTCGCAGTCCCCTGGTGGGTCGTCGGGGTCCCCAGGGGGTTCTCCAGGAGGGCCTCCGCCGGGTCCGCCCGGTCCAGGGGGTCCTCCTCCGCCAGGGGGTCCGCCTCCGGGGGGTCCACCTGGTGGGGGTCCTCCAGGGGGTCCTGATGGTCCTCCGCCAGGGGGTCCCGCTGGGTCTCTGCCAGGTTGCCTCGGTGGGTCCGAGGATGGGCGCTTCTTCGTGATGTCGAAGTCCATGTCGTCATCCTCGTCCATGTCACCCCACCTGGGCGTCCCGGTCTCGGAAGACTCCGAGCTCCGGTAGGGAGGAGGGGGATCCTCATCCTCACCTTCCGGATCCATGGGGACGTCTCCGCCTCCTCCCGTCCAAGCCACCACTCGGCGATGTTGGCGGCCTCGTTCATCCCCGTCGCTGGCGGTGAAGAAGGGGTCGCTGTCGTGGGGGTTTCCGCCCGCTGGCCTCCGTGGCCTCTCGGGGGTCTTCCCATTACCCTTCCTCCGTCGGTGGGCGGTGGGGCCACTGCTCCCACTGCTGCCCGTGTCGACCTCGTCCAGCGTCATCTTGGAGGAGGCGTCCCCTTCGAAAAGCCTTCGAAGGGTCTCCACTCGTGATCCTCCCGGAGGAGTCTCGCGGCGGAGTTTGGCCTCTGCCTCCTCCATTGCGGCGGTGGTGGCTGCGGCAGCTCGCCTTTCGGCCTCCTCCCGGGCACGAGCCGCCTCGGCTTCCCGGGTCTGCTACAGCCGAGCCTTCTCCGCTTCCAACGCCGCAAGCTCTGCCTCCGTCTTGGCCCTCTCCTGAGCGACCTTCCGTCGCGCGGCCTCGATGGCGTCCTTCTTGGCGGCGTCCGCCTGGGCCTTAGCCGTTGCCTCGGCGTGGGCCCTTTCCTCCGCCTTCTTCTTTGCCCTCTCTTGGGCAAGCGCCTCTTCCAGCGCCTTCACCTCGGCCTCCTTGCAGGCAATGGCCTCCTGCGTCAGGCGGGCTTCCTCGTCGGCTGCCGCCCACTCACTCTTGACCTGGGCAATTGCTGCCTCACGGGCGGCTGCGGCCGTGAGTCCGGTCGCAATGGCCGCCACGGTTGAGGTGTGGATGGCCATGCCATGCGCCCACTCCGCAGCCTCCTGCTGGGCGATGCCCGCGGCGCCCTCCACGGCAGCGTTCTGCTGCGTGGCCCGTTGCCGCACAACCCGAAGGTTGCAGGGCACCCCACAGGCGCGCTCACAGGCGCGCGCCACGTCCCTTTGGTCGAGAGCGACGCTGCTGCTGGAGCTGGCCTGGTCGGCCGGCATCCTCCCGCGATGGGCCGACTCCACGTCGCTGCTGGGGCCTGACTTCCTCAGGAGCAGCGGACGGGGCTTGGCCTTGGTCTGCCTAGCGACTTGGAAGAAGTCGCCAAGGGTGGTGTGGCCGGGCTGGTGACCGCCATTGGCCCGTTGGGGACTGGGGGCTGGGGTTCCGCCCTTGGCGCCTTGGGCGGCTTCGGCGGCCAGGGACTCCTGGTACTCCCGCCACTTCTGGTCCCTCTTCCTGTCCCAGGCGGACCGCTTCTCCTTCCGAGGACACGCACTGCTGCTGTTTCCTGCAGCGTGCGCTCGGTCCCCGGCTCCGGGAACTTCCTTTCGATCATGTCCCACATGGAGACATTGATCGTGGCGCCCGACGGGTACTCGTTGGAGTTCTCGTCCTCCTCAATCCCGTCGGGGCGCAGCCCTTCGCCGGGTTTGTACGGCCGGGTCCAGGTCCTCCAGCGCTTGTGGCGGAAGCGGTACTCATACCCTCCCGCCCGCAGCCACTCCTCCACTGCCCGCAGGCGGTCCTCGCCCATGTCCTCGCGGAGCTCGAAGCTCCCGGGCATGCCGCCTTCGCACCGGGGATTGCTGTGGCGGTATTGCTGCCCCCACAGCAACCCACGCAGTAGGCGCGCCGCATGGGGGTGGGGCTGCGGCCACGTCTTGCCCGCCTCAGCCGAATCCACCATCGTTCCTCTCGATGGAGTGGTCCTGGGGTGGTTGTTGAGGTGGGTGATGTAGCACTGGACTGGGAGTGCGGCCGGTGCTGGTCGGCCGGTGGTTGTGGAAGTGGTTGCTGTAGCTGGGAGTGCGACCTTGCTGGTCGGCCGATGGAACTCGTCGATGAGGGAGTTCTGCTCCCTGCACTTCCTTCACGGTCTCGGCGCTGCTGCCGGGCGTCGCTGCGAGCCGCTGCGCTGCGCTGCGAGCTGCGAGCTGCGAGCTGCTGCGCTGCGCTGCTCGGGGTTGGTGGCCCCGAGTGGCACGCGAGGGATGGGTAACCCCGCGGCGGTGAAACCCTTTTGACGCGTTCCCGGTGGGGGGCCTGGCCACGGGACGCTGCGGTGCACACGCGCAAGTGAGCAGGCAGGCAAAGCACTACGCTCACAGGGGCATCATTGCGCTCATGTCATGTGACAAAGCGTTTCAGGATCCTTGCCACTCTGAAACAAGGGAACGAAAGTATGTACAGCAGCACATCAGGATATGTACACATGGGGTTAAGACTGGACTGGGGTAAGGGCATCACAGGACAATAGACACTCAGTCCCAACTTGTATCCCAATCCCAGGTCCGACCCTCTCAGTGGCTGGTGGGGGCGGGGGCTCAAACACAACCCATGCCCTGATCAGTCCGGACCCTGAAACCCTGCCGATGGGGGAGGTGTCCCGCCCAGCCACAGGCGAGTTCCTGGGAACCAAGGTACTCCAAGGTGGACCGTCAATAACTACCCATGCTCCCCCAACGACAGATCCGAACTCCTCTCTGAGCCAGAGATATGGCCCCGCCATTATCCCCTAGGAGTTGGTAGCTGAGAATGGGCTGTTTCAGCCCAAACTGATATTAGCTCAAAAATCTCAAGAATTTACCCCTCGTCTGGACCTGCCAGAGGTAGGGACGAGGCAACTGACCCTATGCCCTTCGAGTATGAACTCCCTGGAGCCCTCACCCAACCTGGTTCCCTCTGAGATCGCGGCATCAGGGCACCATGGGTTCGTCAAGTGGGGTCATGATGCCAAAATGACCAAAATTGGCATCAGCCTCACGCGTGGCTCGCCCGGCCAGGGCAAGGCCAATGACTCACAGGATCGGAGGCAGGATTTAAGACTTTCATCTGAGTGTACAACTTGGAATTAGGTCCGGGCTCCCTGTGGGCATAGAGATATGGGGCCGCCAATTGACCACACGGGGGGGTGAAATTGGGGTCCCAAAAGGGGGTCATTTTGGCTGCTTGAAATGAGCCAAAATTCTGGGGTGGTCCCAATAGTATATCTCCACGCCAGCTTGGAGATGGGATCCACCATTCCATACGCCATCCACCAGGAATTGAACTGAGACTCCCATGCCCTTGGCACTCAAAAATCTCCATGCCACTTGGCGTGGTGACAATCCCAATTGGGTCCACAAATGCCAAAATGGCAAAATTGCCCACACTCACTTTGGGCTACCACCTTAACGAAGGTTGCTCCGCTTCGCCCACGTGGTGTGTGAACCATGGGGACCAATATGCATAACACCCATGTCATATATGGTCCATTGGTACATGCGTCCGGCGTGCACGGGTGGGCTGAACATAGTGCACGGCGGGCAGAAAATGTGGAAAATTGCTCAAAATGGCCGAAAATGCGCACACTCATGGTTGGGGCAAATGAGGCACATGCTCGAATTGGACCGGAGTGTGCCATAGGATTGGTATCAAGTCATATGCGTCCAACATATCTTTTGGGCGTTGCCAAACTCCTCCGGTTTTGGGATTGGCAGGGTCGCCAAGTGAGCCCATGATTTGGGATAGTCCCAAATTGCCAACATGGCGGCCACGATATGCCAAGCCCAAGAGGAGTTATTCGCCGGGTTCAAGACATGTTGGGCACCAAAGTATGTACCCTCATATCATACTTGGGTCATGATGTCAATTGAGCGCAACGGTGAGATACACGGTCGCCACTTGACATCATGACGGGCAAAAAACAGCAATATTGGCGAAAAAACACCCAAAGGGCCTTGAAAGGCGCACAAATATATTATGATATCTTCGGCTTGGATTGAGTAATCGACCAATCCTTCTAAACACAATGACTTGACACCAATGACCTCCGATTCCACATATGTTCTCCACTTGGGGCGCTTTGAAAGGTCACGAGCGCTACTTCCCAAGTGGGCACATGAAAATATGGAAAATTGCAAAACACACACCTTGCTCCCAACGCATCGCTTTGGGATCGCCACACAAGCTTCACTCCACGAAGTTTAGGCTTGCAATTGCTCGTAGGGAGTATGGAGAAGGGGCTTGTGCAATTTGAGGTCCATTGGCGGGTTTGGCTTGGAGCGATGGACCTGCCAAATGGGCACGCAACACAACACAAGGCACATACTCCATATTGCCCAAAAAGGTAGCTCCCCGCACGATATGTCATGCCCCTCCAAGGGCATAACTTTGTGTCAATCGCTCATAGGAACTTAAGGTAAGTTCCTATGCAACACCAACACTTGCGCGCTACACTCAAAAGTTATCTCAACGCACGCAATATCATGGCCAAAGAGTTATTACGCAAACTCTACCCTCTTGACAATGATCCATTACGCTAGCGCGCACGTGTGGAGACGCAAGTCGTAGAATGCTTCCTAAATTACGTCGGGAGTATTGTGAATACATCCCACGTTTCCTTATTGTCACTCCTCGCGAGCGGCACGAGATGTGACCCTCACAAGTGGCCTCATGAATCAATTTTGTTTTGCCCATATCTCTAAGACAAATGGAGGGCAAGACGAAAGGAAAGGTGATTCGTGCATAGGGAAGCACGTAGGTCTACTCGAAAGAGGTAAAATTAAGTGCGGGGATGTCGAAGTCGAGAATCTGATTTCGACATCCTGAAAAATTCGGATTAAGGTTGCGAGTGTAGAATGTGAAAGTTGCGGATGCATCAATGCAATTCCTGAAGACTTTAGAGTCTTCGTCACGATTTGCGCTAAAATATCTGTATATAACAGTTAAACTGGCGGTTACGCTAAAGTCGCGAACTAACCGCCAGCTGTCAAAACAGTGAATCTCAGGACGGAAGCGTAAAAAATGACGGAAACAATATGAAAATAAAACCCTGTTATTTCCTGATATTCTGATACATAAATCTCCGCTGGCGGCGCATCGGTTGCCGATGTGGGGCTTTACGGCACGGAACACGCTCCCGCCGGGCTCGCACTGGGCGTCAACGGGCGTCTTCCCTTCCGTACATGGGGTTAGTGGACCGGAGACCGGTTGTATGCCCTACCCTAGCCATGGGGTTCTGGGTACCGCTTCAATAGCGCCAGGGCTGCGCGTGCCCTTCAGTTCGTCTTTGGGCCTGCGTACCTTTTTCCGTAACTGCTGGTTTTCTCTTTCCGTGGTACGATCCGATGGCGCTCTATCTTGCGGCTGCGGTGTCACTGGAGGCACGTACAAAACCGGCATAGGCAACATAGGCATGAGCGGACGCATGGCCGGCTGCATGGGCATCCATGAGACCCATGGGGCAAAGGGCATGCCATACTGCGGGCCCGATGGCTGGGCCCAAGCGGGTTTGCTTTCCCAGCGTTCCTGCGGCGCGTGCGGCTCATAGCCCTGCAATTCTTCTCCCGGGGATGACCCCAGCTTGCTCCGGTTGGTGGAGGAAGAGCGGGATCGCTGGCTACGGAGCAGCTGCCTGCCGGATGGACGAGTGCGCGCGCGGCAGCGAACCCAGCCCCTGCCGGCTACGAAAGAGCCGCTGTCCAGATGGACGAGTGCGCCCCCCGCAGCGACGCCCCGACAGGCGAGAACACAACCACAAACAGACAAACACGCGGACCCGGGCGTGGCATTGTCCGATCCGCAAGGGGAGGTGTTGGCGTCAACACCAAACAGCCCGGGTGCACCGGCCAAGTCCCTCGTTAACGAACGGACAGTATGGGAAACCGGACGCCTGAGTGACCGGGTCAACACGCGCAAAACCAACGCAGCGCGCGCAGCCGGAGACCGACGCCGGAGGGACCCGCCAGGGACAAGCCCATCGCGGGGCCACAAACCAGTACGACGCGGAGCGAGCCCAGCGCACCGCCGCAGCGGGGGCCAACAGCAGGCACCATAAGCCTGGTTCTGGGCCGGCCTCCGCGTGCCCCGCGCAGCCGCCCAGTAAAACCAGGGGCGCGAGTCCCTGGTAGGGGAAGTCACCACGGCAGCGGGAGAGCCCACCGGCGCACTGAGGGCGACCCGACCGGAAGAGGTGCGGCGCACCAACGCGGGGTGACGAGGCACGCCAGGGAGGCACGCCGCCGGCCACAACCAAGGCACAGCACCAGGTGCCAAGCAACCACAACCAACCCAAGGAACACACACCACACCAAAACCGCGTAGGGCCCGCGAGCACGCCGCGCGCACGAGAAAACCACAGCAGACACACAAAAACCCAACACGCCGCAGCACACCACACAAAACACACCGCACAAGCGCAACGGCGAAAAGGAGGCAAGTGACCAAGGACAATGCACACGCAAGACAACACACCGAGCGGGCGCACCGGCAAACAGGAGCCAAGTAGCCAAGGACGCCGAACGCACAACGCACCACACCGAGCGGGCACACCGGTGAGCGGGAGCCAAGGGGCCAAGGACACCGAACGCACAACACAACACACCGTCGCGCACACCGGTGAACGGGGGCCAAGAGGCCACGGAAGCCGCACAAACCACAAAACACACCGAGCGGGCACACCGCTGAACAGGAGCCAAGGAGCGAAGGACACCGCATACACAGCGCACCGAGCGGCGACACCGGTGAACGGGAGCCAAGCGGCCAAGGGCACCGCACACGCAACCCGACACACCGAGCGGGCACACCGGTGAACAGTAGCCAAGTGGCCAAGAACACGGCGCACACAGCAGACCGCGCGGGCACACCGGTGAACAGGAGCCAACTCGCCAAGGACACCGCATACGCAACACAACACACCAAGCGGACATACCGGTGAACACCGTTTAATTTGGCAAGGACACGGCATGAGCGGCATAACACCCCCAGCAGGCACACCAGCAAACAGGAGCCAAGTGGCTAAGGACACCGCACACACAGCACAGCAAGCGTGCACACCAGTGAACAGTAGCCAATTGGCCAAGGATACGGCACACGCAACACAACACACCCAGCGGACACAACGGTGAACAGGAGACAAGTGGCCAAGGACACCGCTTGAGCGGCACAACACACTGAGCGGGCACACCGGCGAACAGGAGCCAAGTGGCCAGTGACATCGCACACACAGCACACGGAGCGTGCACACCGGTGAACAGGAGCCAAGTGGTGAGGAACACCGCACACGCAACACAACGCACCAAGCAGGCGCATTGGTGAACAGGAGCCAGGTTGACAAGGACACTGCACGCACAGCACACTGAGCGGACACACCGTTGAACAGGAACCAAGTGGCCAAGGACACCACACACGCGACAACGCACAACAAGTGGGCGCACTGGTGAAGAGGGGCGGACCGGCAGAGAACACCGCACACGCGACACAACACAACGAGCGGGCACACCGATGAACAGGAGCAAAGTGGCCAAGGACACCGCACATGCGACACCACGCACCGAGGGAGCACACCGATGAGCAGGAGCCAAGTGGGCAAGGACACCGCACACGCAACACAACACACCCAGAAGGCACACAGGTGAACAGGAGCCAATTTGGCAAGGACACCGCACGAGCGGCACGACACACCGAGCGGGCACACCGGCGAACAGGAGCCAAGTGGCCAAGGGAACCGCACACACAGCACACCAACCTTGCACACCGGTGAACAGGAGCCGAGTGGCCAGGGGAACCATACAAGCAACACAACATGTTCAGCGGGCACACCGGTGAACAGGAGCCAAGTGGCCAAGGACCCCACACACGCAACACAACACACGGAGCAGGAAAACCGGTGAACAGGAGCCAAGTAGCCAGGAACACCGCACGCGCAACACAACACACCAGGCGGGCGCATTGGTGAACAGTGGCCAAGTGGCCAAGGACACCGCACACGCAACAAAACACACCGAGCGGGCACACCGGTGAACGGGAGCCAAGTGGCCAAGGATGCCGCACACGCGACAGAAAACAGCCAGCGGGCACACCGGTGAACAGGGGCCAACTTTGGCAAGGAGACCGCACGAGCGGCACAACACACCGAGCGGGCACACGCGCGAACAGGAGCCAGGTGGCCAAGGACACCGCACACACAACACACCAAGCCCGCACATCGGTAAACAGGAGCCAAATGGCCAGGGGGACCGTACACGCAACACAACACACCGAGCGGGCGCACCGGCGAACCGGAGCCAAGTGGCCAAGGACAGGGCACACGCAACACACCAAGCGTGCACGCCGGTAGTAAGAAAAAGTTACTGCCATGTCTTTCTTGGGGGACTTGATCCAGGCTGAGCCCCCCCTAAAGGCCTTTTGTTGATGTTGTGACTAATTTAATCATTCTTATCTTTCTTTTGAAGTTTAACCTACACATTCTCAAAGTAACTAGGGTTATAACCCTGGTCCCCCCATGAAGTTCACCCCTACCACTCAACTGAGCGGAGGTATCTTCCTTCATGGAGGTAATAGCGAAATAAAGTAGGCAATTCATGCCTAAGGCCTTGTAGGTCAGGCCTAGTGGTCCCCCACCTCAAGACCCCTATACTCAACTGATTCTAACACTTATGGTGGTTCTACTTTTCAACTGTTTCTGAATTCAGTTGCCTGGCCTTGCTGGCCAAGCCATATCCTGCGTCTGGCCTAGCTCCTATGCCCCAGATTTCTAACCAACTCCATGGTGTTCAAAAGAGTGCACATGGAGTGCTTGGTGCTATCTTGGAGGCCTGAGTCTTGCCAGTTTTCATATAAAATCATCCATTTTGTTTATAAACCATAGAAGCACTGTATTTAGATCTACATTTGTCTATCTGCAGCCCCTCTTTGTTTTGATTGTGGAAGGACTTATCCTGATTTGATTGATCCGGTGCCTGGACTTGCTCTACTTTACCTTTGTGCAGACTTCATTTTGACTTGGGGAAAATCAGCAAGGTTTTTCAAAAACAAATACAAGGAACAAGCACAAGTGTGAGCAAACGAGAAACCGTCTCTGGTAGCAGAGGAAGCCCCTAGAAGACTGAAGCAGAACACGAAGAACACCAATGAAAACTTGTATCCTGACCTGTGAAGAGGTCTAACACACTCAGTGCCAAAACAGTGCCGGTCACAAGCACCAGATCCAAGACTGATGTTGTGAGAGTACCGCCTTCATCTACAAGTAGTATACCCGTTGATACTGGTCCGCTAGGAGAAGTTGCCGTAACAAGAGGGGCGGAAGAAATCAAGGAGATATATACAGAAGGAGCCCGCCCTAGTGCAAGCGCTGAGGCGCCCGGCTTAATGCGGGCGAACTTCAGGCGCCTCGAAGGCAAGGACCCTGTGGCAGCCGCCTTACCTTCTGTCCTGTCCTTGATGCCCCCGTCGGAAACTTCGCCTACCCCAGGGATCAAAGTCGCTAATGCCAAGGTCAAGGCCTCGAGAAGAGCAGCAAGGAAAGGAAAGGGGAGGGAGGCGCCTTTGGGAACGATGTTCGGAGCCACGTGGGCCGAGGTGACGTTCTAGATACCTCACGGCGAAATGGACTGGTCATCGTCGGCCGAATCATCTGAGTAGGAACCCGACTGGGTGCCCCGAGAACCTACGCCTCCGGAGAAACCGAAGGAGCATGAGTGCCCGAAGCCTGGCCCCAGTCCTAGGGCAGTGGCACCCGAACGTACAAGTGTGGATCGAGGTTTGCCCCCACGAAAAGCTGCCCCTAAGCTGGGTATCGATGAGACCATGGAGTTACTATCCCGGGTCCTTGGTGCAGGCGATGAAGATCCAGATGTGAGTGCATTGTCAGCAGCACTCAAGACGAAGTTCGGGCTCTCCGATTTGAAGAAGCCCCCACCTACCATGTCCCCAGGTGTTGAACTGCTAACCAGGGATGTGAAGAGCTGCAGAGGCATCCGCAGCTCCCCAATGGAGATCTGTCCTAGCCCTTTCCACCCTTGTGTGAGGACTGTGCCTGTCTGCAGTGTGGGTGACACCACAGAGGCTGAGATGAAAGGCTATGGTCTGTCAGCTCTGGCTCCATTGGCCACAGTGCACCCCTCACTCCTCTCAGGTGGTACAGGTGACACAGGCGTCCCAGGTAGGGGAACGAAGGCCATCGCAACGGCCAACCTTCAGATCGAACTCCCCGAGTTCGATCCCAAAAACCTGCCTGAATGGGCTGAGGAATTTTCTGAGTTTTTGCTTCTCACCGGTCAGCAACACGCTGATGTCCGGACTAAATGCACGCTCATCAAAAAGTCGTGCAAAAAGAAATTTCTTCAGCGGCAGGTTAAGACCGCCATCGGGAAGAGCTCCAACGGGGGCGACTTCCTGGAAAGACTGGAGCAAATGTATCCAGTCTACGAAACAGACTTGAGTGTCCGAACGGAGATTGAGGAGCTGCCCCCTCTCCCCAAATTCCACACAGCTGCGCTCATCTCCGAGTTCGCCGCGCAGTTGGAAGAGCTCATGGGGCGCATGGACCCCTCGTCCAACGGACCGACTGAGCCACATCTGTGGCTAGTGGTGAAGATTCCTACCGGGACATGGGATAACTGCAGGGGGACGTCCGAGAGGAAAGCTCGGACGCACTCTTACGATGATCTGGTCGATCTGTTGATCGAATTGGCCATGGAGAGGGAGAATGACTCAGACATGGACAAATATCTGCGCAAGCATCTGCGAAGGGAGACCCCTGCTGAGAAGTATCCTGGAGGGAGGTCGCCTCAAACCCACTCTAACCCTGGGAAGGGTCGTGCTGTGCAGTTCAAGCACTTGACTGAGACCCCCCCCCTCCAAAGATAAATGGGCCCCCAATCTTTTCTACTGTCCTCCTACGGACGAAAAGGGTGGACCCTGCCACGCGCCCGACTGTGATGGGCGCGGTGCGTGCATGCTCCAGCTGAAGCGCACGCAGAAAACTAAAGATGGTCAGGAGGTAAAGCACCAAGACCGTTTCCGCTGCACGATAACGTGCGGATGTTGCGGCAAGAGGAGGCATTATGAAGATGAATGCCACATCAAACGCCGTGAATCCGAAAAACACAAGAAAGCGGAAGAGGAACGGCGTAAGACCGCCGGTAAGGGCGGAGGAGCCGAAGGGGGGGGCCCTAACGCTGGAGGTTTTAGGGGTAAGGGTAACCCTGGAGGACGAAGGTCCTCAGTCCCCCCTCTGGTGGAAGAGGAGCTCCCAACCCCACACCTATGGGTGAGCCGTCGGGTGAAAAGGGGCCAGCCCCCTCCACCCACAGCGCTCGTGGCGCCGACAGGAGCAGCGAGAACGCCAAGAAGCGCCGCCTAAATTGGCACTCTAAGTGCCTGCAGGCCGCTGGGGTTGAAGTGAAGTTCCCTGAAGAGTGATAGGGGGGCGGGTCCGAGGATGAGAATTTGGTGTTGTGGATCACCGTGAAAATTAGTGATCAGGTTTAGGAGGCTGTCTTACACACGGGCGCCAGGCTTTCAATCGTGGTCCGCAGACTGCTGAAACAGGCGAAGATCCGGAAAACCAAAACCGTGGCCATAAGGGTTGGGGATGGTCGGACCATTCATTCCCTGGGGGGGGTCGATGTGACCGTGTGTCTGGGCAATGAGCAGGTAACTCAGCACTGCAAAATCCTCGACACCGACGCCTTTGACGTTGTCATCGACACAGATTTTCTCCGCCGTAACCCCCAGGTAAAACTTTTGTCTTTGCAACGTCCCTATGACCTTCACTGCGACGTTGGCAGTGGCCTTTTCTCTGTCACTCTGGAGCTGTCAGGACGAAAAGAATCCGGTCTGCGCTACATGAACCGGTCGTATCGAACTGAAAGGTATCAGTTGGTGCGGTCCGTCTTAAAAAATGGACTTGCCGCCCTGCACGTAGACCTGAATGAGGTGCTGGTGGAACTGTTCGCGAGTAAAGAGCAGCACATGATGCGGCTCTATTGCTCACGGTATCTCAACAACGCCTACCGCCTCTATTGGAAGTCGATGGGGTTGTGCTATGCTAATCTCTCATTCTCTCAACTCGCTAGGGTGCTTACCAAAATCACCCTTGAAGTAACGAGAGTGGTCCTGTGCAGCCCCGGCTGGGGTACCACAGGCGAACACGCCTATTGGAGACGACTGTTGGACCGTATGACAGTGAGAAGAACTGAACTCCCCAATGGTCCAATCTACGTCCCTGAGGAGTCTCAAGAGACCATGCCGGCCCCTGAATGGGGCAGTTTCCTGTCCATCGTAGATGGCTCTCTAAACCCCGTACCTGTGAGTCACCTCGACCAGGTGGTACCCAAGGAGTTGATGGCCGAAAACAGAGGCCTTACCCTCCTGGATCTCAAGGAAAGAGACGACTACTCTTCGGTCGCTACTACAAGTGGTGAGTGCTCCGATGAGCAGGAGACGCCAGCAGTCTCCACGCCCTTGGCTGATGCTGACGACCGCCTCAACGATATCGCCAGTGCTATACCCCCAGTTGACCTGGAGATGGTGACACTGACGCACGGCGCTTTCCTAGCGCCGCTGCTTATGGATGAGGTGGACCTTGGTGAGTCCACTCATGGCGGGTCCCATGACCACGCTGTTTTCTCCGTGCAGGCCACAGATGGCCCTACAGGTCAGGTACCTGGCGCTAAACCCTCACCTAACAATATGCCCGTCTCCTCGTACGATGTACAGGATCTCCAACGGGTTCAATGGGCTAAGGCTGAGGGTATCGAGCGACGGACCCGCCTGGACCTCCTCAAGAGGACCTGGGAAACGTCCATATGGTCCGAGGAGGATGATGAAGAGATGACTCTTCTCGATCCTGAGGTACCTCTGGTACACTCCCTTCACTATGCCCAGCAGGGTCGCCAGGACTGGGAGGATGAACTACCCCCTGAAACCATGGGGCGTATGAGGAAACGGGAAAACGGGAAGAGCAACCTCCATGCTGAGGAGGATTTTGTTGAGAAACTGGGGAGCTTGAACCTACATCCCCGTCTCAGTAAGCTCATCAAGAAGGCACCCATTCTTGCGCCTCCAAATCTTCGGGGGGTAGGGTGCAATCCCACCAGGCTCTTAGTGTTTCTTTTCTCGACTCTTTGTTGCTTTTAAGACGTCACAAATTTATCAGCGCGAGTTCAGCAGTTTGGAGTACTAAGAACACCGAGGTATCTACAAGCCTTCCATCCTGAAGGGGCTACCCGGGGCACCAAAGGTGCCAGAAGGTTTTTTGGAGCGTTGCCCCCACCCCTGTCTTGCAAAAAAGAGGTCCAGATGGACCTCAAACTCAAACCAGAGTTTGAAGGGTCTGTGGTAATACAGCGCCCATACCCCGCCCCACAAGACCAGATCGACGAGATCGAACGCAAGATCCAGGAATGTATAGATGCTGGCCTCGTCAAGAGATATAAACACGGAGACTACCCCCGCCATTGTAGCCCTTGTTTTCTAGTGGCTAAACCTGGCTCTACTGCCATGCGCTTGGTCGTCGACTATGGAGAGGTCAACAAAAAGACCCAGAACCACTCAGGGAGTATCCCTAACATGGAGAACACCCTGGAGAGAATTGCTAAGTGCCAATTCAAAACTATTATGGACAAGCACAGTGGCTTCTGGGAGGTACACCTAACCCGAGCAGCCCTGGAACTGCTCGCCTTTGTAACCCCTAAGGGCTGTGTCTTCCGCTGGAAGGTTATGCCCTTCGGTGTCGCGAATGCCCCTGCTCTCTTTCAGGAGCTGATGAAGAAAATCCTATATATCCTGAGACGCAGACCCCTTGTGCAGGAACTGGTTTCCCACGGGGCTGAGATGGAGGCACACATCGATGACGTGAGCCTGGGTACTAATACCCAGTAGGATCATATCCTCCTCCTACAAGAGTTTTTCACTGTCTGTCAGGAAAACCATCTCCGCATCAAACTCGAGAAATGTGAGTTCATGCGTGAAGAGATGGAATATCTAGGTTTTGATGTTGGGTATGGCTGGTGGAAACCAGCCGCATCTAAGATGCAACCCCTGCAAGACATGCACATACGTGACGACCCTAGGAAGGGTCTGCACGACGTGCGGAATTTCATTGGCGCCTGCAATTTTTACCGGCACCATATCCACAATTTTGCGTATTCATCAGCCCCCCTGACTGACCTTATAAAAAAGAACAATCCTTGGCGATGTAATGACAAGGAAGACGCCTGTTTCCAGGAGTTGAAGAAGAAAATTGCCTCTACCAACTGCCTGGGGGTACCCCGCCCTAAGGTCGAGATAATACTCGTCACAGATGCCTATGATGTAGGGGGGGTTGGTACCCTATACCAGTGGCAGGAGCTTAACCCCGCTGAGTTGTCTCACTGCCAGTTTCAAACTTCAGGTCTTAACTGCGATAGAACTCGAAGCATTACTACCCTGCCAGTGAATGGCGTCTGGTACCTCTTGGTCACTCACACTGGAAGTGGAATCAAGCACGATCCAACTACAGTACCTACGACCAGGAACTCCTCGCTGGGATGCTCGTGCTTTCTTCCCAGTCCCGTCTACTTGGTACAAACCCTATTGTCTGGCTTTGTGACCAAGAGCCGGTGGAAATGTTTCAGAAGAGTCCCCCTCCTAAAAAAGCGAAACTAAAACGATGGCGGACCTACCTCAGCCAGTTCAGGCTGACTGTCCACCATATCCAGGGTATAAAGAAGGAGATGGCTAATGATATATCTCGTACCAACTTCGACGCCCTCCTAGGTGAGAGCTCGGAGGCGTTAGCCGAAGAGGCGTTTCAATGCATGCACGTCCAGCTGGACTTATCCATGCGCACTGCAGGTGTACTGGAGGGCTGGGGTCTGAGAGACTACCAGGCTGAGTACAAATGTGTACTCAACTCCCTCAGTGATGGCCTAGAGGCACGCCTGATAGACGGCAACCGTTGGTATAAAGATAACCAATATCCGTGCTATGAGGATCGTATAGTCGTGCCTGAGGCACGATTTTGTGGGTTGCCTACACTGGGCCAATCTCAGCTGTGGGCACAGTGCAACACGTCTGTTGACTTTTTCAGGGGGCGTTTCTACTCCCCATTAACCTCTGCCCAGCTACGTGCTGGTATGCAGTCCATAGTGAACTCTTGTAGTTGTCACGCCAGCAAACAGAGTGACTCAAGTGACCGGGGACTGGTCTCCAGTCTGCCTATCCCCTACTGTGCTAATTCTCTGCTGTATGTGGATTTCATCCAGGGTCTGCCTAAGCTTGGTGGTTATGACAGCTGTTTGGTTGTCACCTGTGGCCTAACCCGTTTCAGCCGTGCGTTCCCCTGCAACAAAAAGATCACAGGTGAACAGACTGTGAACGTTTTGGTTAAACATTGGTTCGAACACTATTTGGCACCTAAGGAGGTGCACTCAGACGAGGATGTACGTATCCGGAACGATACCGGATGGTACAAGCAGGTTTTGGACGCCCTGAACGTCCATGTGACCACAGGTGTGCCCTACACTCACACTTCTAACCCTCTGTGCGAGAGACAGAACCGTGTGTTGGAGCAGAACCTGAGGATTCTGATGAAACAGGAGCGTACCAAAGATTGGGTACGTCCGTTACCCTGGGCTGTCTTAAACGTGAACTCTAAGGAGAGTTCTTCAACTGGCGATAGCCCCCACGAACTATTCCACGGGGGGCGCTTTTGTGTGGTTCTTCAAACCTCCTTTTCCTGAGGACTACAAAAGCCCCGTACGGGATTGGCTGGAGCATAGGCAGAACCTGGCTAACGTGGCTAGAGCTAACCTGAAGCACGTTCGAGAACGTGAGTTGACTAGGCGTAACCGCACGAGACATCCTGCCACCTTCAAAGTAGGGGACCTTGTGCTGCTACACCATTCGCGATTGCCCACTTGGCCCGGCAACTGTCTGCGGGACCCCTACTTTGGGCCTTATCGTATCCTAAAAATAGATGGATCCAGGATCCATGTGAGGTGCAGTCCCCGCCTAGGTGGAAAGTTGCTGTGTGCACCTAGGCAGCTGAGACATAACCACTCCCCTGACGAACTGTAATGGGATGAGTGGTGTCTGTCTAATAGAGGGGTCGAGCGCATCGACCTGGAGGACGCTGCCAACCCTGAGGAGGCAGACGAACTGGAAGAGACGACTGCCGATGAGATGGCAGTCGATGGCTACTACGTGGTTGCAGGTGTTGCACGCCAGGAGTATAAACCGGGCTGGAAATTCCTTACCCTGTGGGACAGCTATGGGCTATCTGAGGCGACCTGGGAACCCATGTCCGCCTTTATACAGCCAGATGGGAGTATCCACCCCATCTTTCGCACCTACCTTGTTAGCTACTAACCAGCGCTGAGACTCTGTCCCAGCGGAAAAAGAAAAACCAATCTCCTTGTGCCTATCTATTAACTGCTTTCTAACCTCCAAGGGGCGGTGAAGCCGGTTCGGAGCCCCGTGGCCATCTTGGGGTCACTTGGGGTGTGTATCTATGTGCCGGCAAGCCGCCATTGGCTGATATCATACTCTCTCATCCACCTGACCTAACCCGATGTGATAGTGTGATAGCTTTGGCCATTCCGGCTATGAGCGGCCATATTCAGTACCCAGGCCCCGCCAGCAGAAATTTATATATCGGAATATCAGGAGTCAACAGGGTTTTTTTATCATAATGTTTCCGTAATTTTTGAGCCTTCCGTTCTGATTGTCAATGTATCGGCGGCTGTCAGTTGGCTCGCGATTTTGCGGTAACCGATTGGTTAACTGTTATTTCCAGATATTGTGGCGGAAACTCCGATGAAGGGTCAGATTTCATCAGTAAAGGGTTTGTCGCTTCCGCAATTTTCTAAATATGCACTCGAAATTTTATTCTGAATTTTTCGCGATGTCGAAATCGGATTTTCGACTTCGACATCGCCGCACTTGATTTGGTCTTCTTCGAGTGGTCATACTCCTTTCCCTATGCACGAATCAGGTTTCCCTTATACTTGCCACCCATTTGACTTGGAGATATAAGGGAAACAAAAGTGAAACGTGGGACCAATTGGAAGGGCCATATCTACGCGCGAGTGTGAGGAAAGAGAATAAGGAAGGTTGCGTTGCAAGCGCCTTGGTCTCAACTTAATTTAGGAAGCATCAAATGCCTTTGGTGTGAACACATGCCCGGTGTTGCAAGGGATAATGGTCAAGAGGGTAGAAAGTGATATATAACTCTTGGACCGTGCAACCGAACAATTTATTGCGACTTTCGAGTGTACCGCATGAGTGTTGGGGTTGCATAGATACTTTCCTTGGGTTCTCACGTATTTTTAACGTGAAGTTATGTCCATGGAGGGGCATGGCATACCATGGTGGGAGCCACTTTTGAGGGTATGTGTTATATGCATGGTATGTGTTTCGATATGCTGACGCCCATGTTATATATCTTCGTGTGGCCGAAGAGATGGGGAGCCACACGTGACAAGGGCTTTGCCCATGTCCCAATTGTGGAATTCAAAGCGCTAGACTAAGTCTACCGCGTATGTATTGCTCATGGTATGTTTGGCAAAGAGATCCATGAGTGCACTCCCATTTTCATGGGGCATGTAGATATGGGTGGCGAAGGTATCTCCATGCGCCTGATTGGGGATCCAAGTGGGGGAATTGTTGGCAAATGGTTCCAATCATTCGTGTATTGAACCATGAGCGGATATCATGGGTGAGCATAGAGATATACTATCATGACAACTTTGCATTTGGACATATTTTCATTGTTTTGACCTCAATTTATGCTCATTTTTGTGTTTTATGTGCTCAATTGGTCGGCTAACAGTAAAGTGCCTAGAGATTCGTGAACTATGGTACGTTGCTTATATGTTGGCATATGCTTCGGTGTTGCACCTCACCATATGCCGGATCAGCTGGTCACTTTGGCGTGGCACACGAGGCCTCACAAAATTAGGTCTCAAACTCATGGGCTGACTTGTGAAGCATGTCATGTACATAACAGGAGGGTCTTCGGAGCCAATGATGGGATATTCTTCGGCATGGGTCTTTGGTCTATATCACCCTCGTATATTACTTTCCGGTTTGACACATGCATGGAGCATATGAACATTTGCCATATGCATCTTTGAGTATATAATTGAATATTGGGCACTATGGTGTATTTTGCCTGATTTTGCCATGTTGTGAGGTCATCTTCATGGGGCAGTTCTCCAAGCTCATTCGACTCCAAGTCCAACCAAGGTTATGTCAGGGTAGGGCATGGTCCTGAGTGCCACTCTAGGCCATGACACGCCACGTCCACCTTTGGGCTAGGATTTATAGGCTTGGGAATGAACACATTTTTGGGGTTTGTGTAGTGACTTTTGACGCATGGCATTTAGCCATCCTATTTGATTGGGTTCAGGGCATCATGTTGATGAGTCAAGGGAAGGTCTTGAGTCCAGGGAATGAGGGGCCTATGGCTGTGATTGTGTAAGTTTCCATCTTTCCCCAACTTTGCTTTATTTGTGTTCATATGCCAATTTCAGGGCTTTCCTCTTTGGTGCAATTCTTGTACATGCCCGCCACCGTGAGACGACCGGTGTGCTGAACGGAAGCCCGCAGCCCGTATTGGATTGTGAATTGGGCTATTGCTGTATTTGTGGGATCTGGTTGCTGTTCAGGGTTGAAGGAGGATAGTATTTTCTATATTTTTGGATTTGGAACTCTGGATTTTGATAAATGCAATCGTTGATCAGGAGCAAGTCAGCAGGGGTTACAGGCGGAAGGGGCACAGCGGGGGCCGGTCCTGGTAGGGACCTTCTTTATGGTAGCAGAGGCTTACCTGCTGCCCCTACCAACCGCCGACCCGGGGACTTGGGCCCCTATGAGCCCTGCCCAAGTACGCCCCGGGTGCGTATTGTGGACTCGGTGGACACCACGCCGGAGATTGGAGCCAGAGAAGAGCCGAGGCGCTCAAGAGCATGGCGAACTCCGGAAGTTGAAGCCCGAAGAGAAGTACGACATTCGGGAAGAGGAGGACTTGACATGGAGGACCTGGTCTCCATGTGCGAGCATCGCTGCCGCAAGGCATGCAACCTCCGCTCCGCCGCGGAGGACTCTGATTATTCCTGCCATTCAGGCAGCAGTGGAGGACGGGCCCGGCGCTACCGGAAGCGCGGGTCACCCAAACCCACGGCAGGGGACGCCGGGGCTATGGATACGGACCCCAGCCCGGTCAGGCTGTGGGACTCCGAGCACTCCGAGGGCTATCGGATAGCTTATGAGCCACCCTCGGAGTCGGAGGAGACGCCCGCGCCGATCGCCAGGGCGCAGACGGCCCCCGAGCCCGCCCTGAAGCACGACGCCGAGGGCTTGGAGAGGCCAGCCAGGGCCCGGACGGCACCTGTGCCCCGGCACACGGGACCAGAGACGGACGCCATAGGCGATACGCCCATGGGCAACGAGTCTGAGGTGCCGGGAACCGCGGGATGCGCCGGATCAGGCGGAGAGCAGGCTGAGTGCCACTGCGAGCACGTGTCCTTCCTCATGGGCAAGTACCCAAAGAGGGGGATGGACGCCATCGTGCATCGCCTAGACCGCCTGGACAACGCGAAGGACGGTCTAGAGGAAGACGTCGCGGCGATCCTGGATGACCAGTCGGCCGCGGAGAAAGACATGGAGGAGCTGCGAGCGGAACGGGACCGGTACCGGGAGAATCTGGAGCTGGCCCTGGAGAAGCAGCAGCGAGTGGTGGACAGCCTCCTCCACCTGGTGGAGGACATGTCGGGACGCCTGAAAAGGCTAGAGGAGCTACAGCCCCTCGCCTCGGGTCCGGAGCTCCCGGCAAAGCCGGCCGCGGCAGAGCTGGTGGAGCGGGTTAAGACCCTCAGGAGCGCCATGGACAAACCCATGGGCGTCCCTGCAGAGGCGCCCTACGCGCCTCCGCGTGTTGACCCGGGTGCGCTGCCATTTGTTCCCATGTTCAGCGAGTCCACAATGCTCGGGGAACACACGGCACCGGCTGGGTCCATGCGGGAAGGGCACGTAACCACGGACCCGAGGAGCCTGACGGTACAGATGTCCCATGCCGCCCAGGATGTACCGCCAATTACGACTACCCATGCAGTTTATGCGGAAGAGGAGATCCAGAGCCAGACCATGCAGGGGCGAACCATGGGAAGCGCCGACGGACATGGTCGAGGCCACCCAGGCGGAAATCTGTGGGCGAAGGACCCCAATACGGGGATATGGACGGCCGATGGAGCAAGTCCTTCCCGCATTCCAAACCCCATGGGTTCAGGCTCAACTGGACCGCACTCCATGGAGGAGAGGGATATACGGGGAGTGTACTCACACCCCCCGGCCACAGGTGGTATCGGTCTCGGTGGAGTGGTGGCTGGGGACGTCGGAGACGCCATCAGGATTGACGACCTCAGGAGAATCAAAATCCCCTATTACGACGGGAACCCGTCCAACCTGGATGACTTCATCCTGGATTGGGAGGACTTCGCCGAGGAGGTCGTTGGCGAGATGCGGGGAGCGCCGCGGGACAAGTGGGTATGCCGGACATTCCCGCACCGGCTGGCGCAGGACCTGAAGGAGGAGCTGCGGGATCAGATCCGGGAAGGACTGATCCGTACGGAGCAGGCCTGCCTCCAGTGGTTGGAGGATGGGGAGCGGGTGGACGCTCCGAACCAGAAGCTGGAGGAGCTGTGGTCCATCCTGCTGCCGCTGGACCGCGGTGAGTTGCGGGTCCGGGAGTGGAACCGGTATCTGCGGAAGTACCGCAGATGCCTCAAGCTGGTGGAGGACTGGAACGAGGCCAGCGAGATCCGCCACCTGCTGAAGGACGTCCTCCCCGGCAACTGGAAGAGACGAGTGGAGGACGAGGAGAAGAAGCGCGCCAAGAAGCGAGTGGCGGTGAGGATTATGGCGGCGGAGGATACCCATGCGGGTATCATGGAGTTCTTCAGGAGGAACCTGGGCGAGCCCAACCGGATGTTCGGACTGAAGAACGCCGTGTACGTGGAGGTATTTGGAGACTCCGTGGGGCAAAGGTTGCTGCGCCTCAACAACGCCGAGTGGAGGCGCGGGGAGCCACTGAGGATGCAAGTCATCTTTGCCCGCATGAGCCTGGACGAGATCGTGAAGTACATCACGGTGGAGTTGAAGCTCAATGCGAAGAACGAGGCCCACGTGCAGGATCGACATGGTCATGGACAACGAGGCCACCGAGAAGACCGCCATCATCGGGAGATCCAGGAGGACACGGCCAAATCTGCGGAGGATGTTGGTGGAAGTGGCCAAGACCACTGGTCCCGGGAGGATCACGAGGAGGCCCATTTCTTCGCGTTTGTGGCGCACAACGTGAGGGACCATGGGCAGGATCGGTCCAGATGAAGCCGGGTGGGACCTAAGAAGGGCAACGCGCCAAGGAGGATCGGGAACCCACCGCTCTCGTTCCGAGAGTACAGGTCTCAGCACAACGGGTGCTGGGTCTGTTATGGCAAGGGAAACAACCATGCACACGACCACCGTCAGTGCAAGAAGTATGAGGCGGACAAGAAGGCCTACTTCGCCGCCCACCCTGAGAAGAAGCCCAAGGAGCAGCGGATTTCCGATTGGAAGGCGAAGGGCGGAGACGGGGGAAAAGGCCAAGGCAAAGGCCAAGGAAAAGGCGGAGGAAGAGGCTATGGTGGCGGACCTGGCCAAGACCGACGAGTAAGGTCAATCGAGGAGGTTGCTGAGGACATTTTGAGGACGTTCGAGGAACTCAAAGCCCAGCAACGTGGTGGACAAAGTCCTGGCGGATCGCAGCTGGAGGGGGCTGCGGGAAGCCAAGTCTAGAGGAGCCCCCACGGGAGTGGGACCTCGGAGGTCTCTTCTCCGAAAATCAGTGTCATCCCAGAGAAAGCGAAGGCACATCGGGTGCCGAAGAAGGCTCCGGAAGAGCCAAAACCACTGAGTTTCGCCACTCCCAACCCCTGGAGCGCCCTGCCAAGGGAAGTACATGTGGGTACGGGACATGGCAAGAAGGAAGGAGCGACCACGGAGAGCCCCGTGGACGGGCAGGACCAACCCAAGATCTACACCATCCGCGACCATACCCTTGAAGTCCTGATGCACCCGGACGTGCTAGAGTTGCATGCCGTGAGAATCGTCCATACACCGCATGGCGACGAGCGGCAGTTGCACTTGAAAGTGCAAGTACGGTGCGGACGACAGGAGAAGGTGGTTGATGTGTTAGTGGATACGGGTGCCCAGGTGAGCCTGGTCCGGAGAGGGTTGTTCAAGGAGGAACTCCTGCAGCCCAGCCGGAGACCGGTCCGCCTGAAGGTCGCCAACGGAGAGATCATGGGTGGTGGCACCCATGAGGCCACTATCAGTATGGAATTCTGGGAGCATGAGCGCTTGAACCGCCCTGATCTGGCGAAGAGAAGCACTCTATCCGGGAACTTCTATGTGGCCGACATTACAGATTGGGATATGATCATGGGGTATGACTTCATGGTGGCAAATGCCATTGGAGCCCTTCCCCATCGTGCAACGCTGGTTCGGGAGGATGATGAATGCCTCACATGGTTGTCCACGGACTATGCATGCGGATCATCCCAATGGAATGCTGAGGAAGAGGATCGGATCGTCCAAGCGGTGCAAGCTGTGGGTGCCAAGTCCAGAGGAGACCGCGGAGTTCAGCTCACGGAGTATGGAATGGCGCCGCAGGTGTATGCCAGGATGATCCAGACGCTGGGAACCGAAGCGCCCGAGACGGATGTCTTTGCTTCCCGGGATGCCCCACTTCTGAGGAAGTGTAGGCGGCACTGGCATCGAGGGGACTCAGCCTGGCACCGGCATTGGGGTTTGAAGGAGTGGGGACCCATGTATTGGCATGGCTCCCTGGACAATACCAGACGTACGGTGGAGAAGATCATTGCGGATAGGGCGAAAGGGATCCTGGTCATAACCGGCATAGGATCCACCCCATGTCCGCTGGAGGGTCTCAAGTCGACGCTGGACTCCATCACCCTGAACGAGATGTCATTCGGGCCAAAGGAGGAGTTGTTCATCGACGCCAAGGGTGTATCAATGCCCTCCCCGGGTCAAGCGTGGGGTACCAAGGCTTTCCTGGTGGATGGGGCGCAAGCTCAGCCCACGGGTGATGAAGCATTCATCCGTAGGGTGGAGGCGGTGCCCATGAAGGTCATGTTTGAGCCCAAGGCGGGGACGGATCAGCCAATTGATGGCATTGACGTCCTGTCCCACGCCAAGATCGACGACGTCGTCAACTACATGCGGATGGGGATGCACGACCGTGTGGCAGCCAAGAAAAGGCGGGCCATGGTCACATCTCCGCATTGGTGGGATGACAAGATGTTGGTCACTGGCAAGTACGAGAAGGACGAGTTCGTGGCGAGGGTCATGGATCACATCGCGCACCAATACGATGGTCCGGTTGGGTCGGACCCACCAACATGGGATTTCCCAAGAATGGGTGCCGATAGCGACAGTCACCAGCCCGAGGCCGCAAATTTCCGAAGATTATCGGTGGGAAGAGCTCCCCACGACGATGAAGACGGCATATCGGACGAGGAGAAGTCAGAATCGGACCCAGAAGAGGCCTATACCGCAGTGCGATCAGTTGTATCGATACCGAAGCAAGCGGCTGAAGAGGCTCAGGAGAACCCGAAGGTCGCCGAGCTGAAGGAGAGGCTGATCAGTGCCTATCCGCGGCTATTCAGTGGCGTCGCCAACAAGAACCCTCCAGATCGTGGGAGGTTTGGCACAGCGAGGGTCAAGCTGAAGCCGAACCCCAAGATCTATCGTCATCGGGAGTACCAACTTCAGGGCGATCGGGCCGAGGCCATGAAGAAGCTGTTGGCCGAGTTCATTGAGCGGGGATGGATCGAACCCTCCCACAGTGAGTGGGCCAGCCCAGCCTTCATCGTGCCCAAGAAGGAGAAGGGCGAGTGGAGGTTGGTGGTTGATTACAGAGGTTTGAACGAGCAGACCGAGCACGACTCGTACTCGCTTCCCCTGATCGACTCCATCCTCCAAAAGCAACAGAAAAAGCGGATTTTCACGGTGTTAGACCTAAAACACGGCTATCACCAGATGCCGCTACACCCGGACTCCAGGCCCTGCACAGCGACGTCGACGCCGCTGGGGCCCATGCAGTGGAAAGTGGTGCCTATGGGCGCCAAGAATGGCAACGCCGCTTTCCAGCGCATGATGGAGGACCTGCTCGGTCCTGTCCGGGACTGTGCCGACCCCTTCGTGGATGACATCATCATCGGGTCCGGCACGGAAAACATGACTGAGGACGAGCTCATCGAAGCGCATGAGAAGGATCTGCGCCGAGTGCTCAGCGAGTTGGACAAGCACAACATGGTGTGCAAGCCCACCAAAGCCTCACTCTTCCTGAAGGAAGTGGAGTTCGCGGGTCACGTGGCGGGTCACGGGCAACGCCGTCCCATGCCTGGGAAGCTGGCGTCCCTGCACCACTGGGATAAGCCCCAGACCATCAGCGAACTCCGGTCCTTCATGGGGTTCTGCAATTACTATTCGGGCTATGTCCGGATGTATGCAGAACTCTCGGGGCCGCTGCACAAGATGCTGCAGGTGGGGAAGTTCGATGGCCGGAAGGGGAGCAAGAAGAAGCTTGCCTGGACCCCTGAGGCTGAGGATGCGTTCAACCGCCTGAAGGAGCGACTCCTCGGGCAGTTGGGGCTGTTCCTGGTGGACCCGGACAAGGGATTCGTGCTACGGACAGACGCTTCGGACTATGCCGTGGGGGCAGTCCTCGAGCAAGTCCGGGACGACGGGACTCATGTTCCCGTGGCGTTTTGGAGCAGGATCCTGGCCGAGGGCCAACGCCGAACATGGACCGCGAGGGAGAAGGAGACATACGCCATTGTATGTGCGCTCAGGAACTGGTCTGGCCACATCGGACTGCAGCCGGTGCTGGTTTGCACGGACCACCAGTCCCTACAGAGCTGGCACAAGGAGCATGTCGACACCCCCTCAGGACCAGCGGCGAGGAGGGCCCGATGGCATGAGACGTTCGCCAAGTTCGACCTCAGCGCCGTGTACGTCCCGGGGAAGGACAACACTGTGGCAGATTGCCTCAGTCGCTGGGCCTACCCCGCGGGCAAGGCGTGGATCGACATATCCAGCCATGGCGACGCCGAGGAGACCGAGGAGGCAAAGCGCATCATCGAGATGGAGAAGGCCATGGAGCAAGAGGGGGTCAAGTGTTTTGTGGTGATGGCAAACCGTACAGACCTGGCCAAGTTCCGGGGTGCCAGAGTCCAGGCTATTCGAGAGGAAACCCTCGGGCAATGGATGGTGGCCCCTGTAGAGCTAGTCAGGTCGGTGCTCACAGAGGACTGGTCGGATGACTATGCGGCATCCGAGCACTGGAGCAGCTACTGGAATGCCGTGAGCGCCCCGTCGGACGACGAATGGCCCGAGGGCTTGACCGAGGATGGCGACAAGTTGTTCCTCAAGGACAAGCTGCTGGTGCCCGAAAACCGAGTGGAGGAGCTCATTGACCATTGGCACAACGCCCAGCTCATGCACCCTGGCCGAGACAAGATGCAGCAGGACCTGGAGTGGCGTTTCAAGTTCCCAACGGGGTACTACGCCATCCTGGATAGGTACTGCAGCGACTGTGCCGTGTGTCGGAACACGAAGAGTCCCAACCACTCCACAGCGGGCAACCCGGTGTATACGGCTATACCGGAGGCCCCTATGCGGTCCGTGGCCATGGATGTATTCGCCATGCCTGAGGTCACCGTGGAAGGAGAGACCTACGACTGTGTCATCCTGGCGGTGGATAGGCACAGTGGGTATATCGTGGCGGTCCCTGGCAAGAAGGCCAAGAAGAAGGACAAGAAGGACAAGCATGGAGTGGGGCTGCAGGCCAAGACCGTCGCTAATGCCATGATCAGGCATTGGCTGACGATTTTTGATGTCCCAGCTGTAAGCTGCAGCGATCGGGGCAGTCAATTCGTGGGGACGTGGTTCAAGACGATGTGCAAGCACATGGGGATTCGGCACGCCAAGACCGTTGCGTACCACAGCCGGTCGAATGGCCGGGCTGAGGTGGCCGGGCGGCAGATGTTCGAGAAGTTCCGCCAGCTGCACATCGACGAACCGGGCCGGAATTGGTACAATTCGCTGTGGAGAGTGCTCCAAGCGTACCATGACCTTCTGGGACCCACGGGACTGCCGCCCCATCGCATCCTGTTCCTACGGGATCGAGTGTCACGCACTCTCCCGTGGTTGAACCATGGCAAAGTGGCCCGGGATGCGAACGCTATGATGGCTGAGGCGGACGACACGGCGGCCAAGGTGTGCAAGGCACTTCAGGACGAGCACGACAAGAGGGCCAAGTACTTCAAGCAGGGAAAGGTCCAGAAGTATGCTCTCCAAGACACCGTATGGGTGGAGCGGCACCACAAGGATGTCCTGTCCAGGCATCGGCAGGCATCTTGGTATGTGCCGGGGGTAAGTGTGCGGAAGGTCGGGCAGGACGTGTATGCGGTTCGTGTGTCGGATAACAAGATCCTGGACCGCGACCACACCCAGCTTCGTCCCCGAGCACCAGACCCCAGCGGACGTCCCGTCACCTTCGAGTTCACGGCTGGCGATGGGGACTCGGACGACGAGGGTGAGGACGACGACTTCACCGCCGAGAAGATCCTGGTGGACAGGCCGGACCCGGGGACGCCTGGGGGGAGGCTTTATAAAGTCCGTTGGAAGGGATTCGCCGCATCCAGGGATTCGTGGGAGCCTCCGAGCAGCTTTGTGCCGAGGTACACCACGGTCTGGATGGACTACCTGAAGAAAAAGAACATTTCTTTGGATGTCAAGGACGTGTTGGTCCATTTGGTTGCTGCTGTGCCACCGTAATGGATCCCCCTTGGCATTTTTGTTTGTTTCTGTGCTTGGGAGACGGGTAAGGGCGTTCATCCGGGGATTTTTGGGGCTTGATTGGCCATATGCCCCCTTCATTCGATCTCCACGTATATATTTCATCGTGGTATATGTATTTAGATCGATCGACGACGTTTCTCTATCTTTGATCCCCTTGGTCCATGTTGTAGATCAAGAGGAGACCGGATATGGCGTAGGGCACCGATTATCAGTGTCCTCACCCCTCCCTTGGGGCGTGGTGGACGCCTACGACGTATGTGGGGCCTCCATGTGTCCTTGGGACATAGAGGGGGGGGGTTTGGAGCCCATTGGGGTCCTCCCGTCCTCTCTTCAATGACTTCCGAGCGGTAACAACGCTCTGAGAAGGGGGGTGAAGCCGGTTCGGACCCCCGTGGCCATCTTGGGGTCACTTGGGGTGTGTATCTATGTGCCAGCAAGCCGCCATTGGCTGATATCATACTCTCCCATCCACCTGACCTAACCCGATGTGATAGTGTGATAGGTTTGGCCTTTCCGGCTATGAGCGGCCATATTCAGTACCGAGGCGCCGCCAGCGGAAATTTATATATCGGAATATCAGGAATCAACAGGGTTTTTTTATCATAATGTTTCCGTAATTTTTGAGCCTTCCGTTCTGATTGTCAATGTATCGGCGGCTGTCAGTTGGCTCGCGATTTTGCGGTAACCGATTGGTTAACTGTTATTTCCAGATATTGTGGCGGAAACTCCGATGAAGGGTCAGATTTCATAAGTAAAGGGTTCGTCGCTTCCGCAATTTTCTAAATATGCACTCGAAATTTTATTCTGAATTTTTCGCGATGTCGAAATCAGATTTTCAACTTCGACATCGCCGCACTTGATTTGGTCTTCTTCGAGTGGTCATACTCCTTTCCCTATGCCCGAATCAGGTTTCCCTTATACTTGCCACCCATTTGACTTGGAGATATAAGGGAAACAAAAGTGAAACGTGGGACCAATTGGAAGGGCCATATCTACGCGCGAGTGTGAGGAAAGAGAATAAGGAAGGTTGCGTTGCAAGCGCCTTGGTCTCAACTTAATTTAGGAAGCATCAAATGCCTTTGGTGTGTACACATGCCCGGTGTTGCAAGGGATAATGGTCAAGAGGGTAGAAAGTGATATATAACTCTTGGACCGTGCAACCGAACAATTTATTGCGACTTTCGAGTGTACCGCATGAGTGTTGGGGTTGCATAGATACTTTCCTTGGGTTCCCACGTATTTTTAACGTGAAGTTATGTCCATGGAGGGGCATGGCATACCATGGTGGGAGCCACTTTTGAGGGTATGTGTTATATGCATGGTATGTGTTTCGATATGCTCACGCCCATGTTATATATCTTCGTGTGGCCGAAGAGATGGGGAGCCACACGTGACAAGGGCTTTGCCCATGTCCCAATTGTGGAATTCAAAGCACTAGACTAAGTCTACCGCGTATGTATTGCTCATGGTATGTTCCGCAAAGAGATCCATGAGTGCACTCCCATTTTCATGGGGCATGTAGATATGGGTGGCGAAGGTATCTCCATGCGCCTGATTGGGGATCCAAGTGGGGGAATTGTTGGCAAATGATTCCAATCATTGGTGTATTGAACCATGAGCGGATATCATGGGTGAGCATAGAGATATACTATCATGACAACTTTGCATTTGGACATATTTTCATGTTTTTGACCTCAATTTATGCTCATTTTTGTGTTTTATGTGCTCAATTGGTCGGCTAACAGTAAAATTCCTAGAGATCCGTGAACTATGGTATGTTGCTTATTTGTTGGCATATGCTTCGGTGTTGCACCTCACCATATGCCGGATCAGGTGGTCACTTTGGCGTGGCACACGAGGCCTCACAAAATTAGGTCTCAAACTCATGGGCTGACTTGTGAAGCATGTCATGTACATAACCCGAGGGTCTTTGGAGCCAATGATGGGATATTCTTGGGCATGGGTCTTCGGTCTATATCACCCTCGTATATTACTTTCCGGTTTGACACATGCATGGAGCATATGAACATTTGCCATATGCATTTTTGAGTATATAATTGAATATTGGGCACTATGGTGTATTTTGCCTGATTTTGCCATGTTGTGAGGTCATCTTCATGGGGCAGTTCTCCAAGCTCATTCGACTCCAAGTCCAACCAAGGTTATGTCAGGGTAGGGCATGGTCCTGAGTGCCACTCTAGGCCATGACACGCCACGTCCCCTATTGGGCTAGGATTTTTAGGCTTGGGGATGAACACATTTTTGGGGTTTGTTTAGTGACTTTTGACACATGGCATTTAGCCATCCTATTTGATTGGGTTCAGGGCATCATGTTGATGAGTCAAGGGAAGGTCTTGAGTCCAGCAAATGAGGGGCCTATGGCTGTGATTGTGTAAGTTTCCATCTTTCCCCAACTTTGCTTTATTTGTGTTCATATGCCAATTTCAGGGCTTTCCTCTTTGGTGCAATTCTTGTACATGCCCGCCACCGTGAGACGACCGGTGTGCTGAACGGAAGCACGCAGCCCGTATTGGATTGTGAATTGGGCTATTGCTGTATTTGTGGGATCTGGTTGCTGTTCAGGGTTGAAGGAGGATAGTATTTTCTATATTTTTGGATTTGGAACTCTGGGTTTTGATAAATGCAATCGTTGATCAGGAGCAAGTCAGCAGGGGTTATAGGCGGAAGGGGCACAGCGGGGGCCGGTCCTGTGCTGAATAGCTAGGCCTACTCAGTGTGTGCCACGACAGGTTCAGAACTCCTGTAGAGCTCCAGTTACGGTGAATGTACTAACTCCCATCCTCAATGGGGTTCGGCACTCCAAACACCTACACATCCGCTGCTTGCGGAGTACTGCTCCTCCCTTGGCTGTGTCCTGCAGTCCAATGCCTATGGTTGCCAGCGTGAGCCAGATGGCCGCTTATCAAGTTTGCAGCCACCCAGCCAGTGTGTGCCTTGCTGACCATGTGTTGCATGGGAACTGCCCTGATGTAATGACCTTGGGGAGCCAGCGCAGAGCGGTGGCTTTCTACTTCAGGGGGGGATGACAAGCAAGGTGCTGTGAAGCAAGGTGTATCCACCCTCCTTGGGGACAAGCGTGCCAACAGTTAGGACCCCTGACTGGTCCAGACCAATGGGGTTCTACCCTTCCTTACCGGGTTACCATACCCCTAAGTGTGCTACGTATGTCTGTATGTGTCTCACTTCACTCCCCGGCCGGGCTCCCGGAGACTGGGCTTCGCTGACGTCGGACCGAAGGTCCTAATCAGGTACTATTACCACTCCTATTGCGCCCAATTTCTGTGCTGGCGGCTTTCCTTTGAGGAAGACGGCAAACGCCCTACCTACTGCTGGGAAGGGGTGGCCAAGTGTGCTAAGGGCATACAAAACGCCCGTTTTTCTAAGGGCAAAAAACTGACACACTCCCCTGCCCACGAGGAAAAGCACGCTGGACAGGAGACACCACTACACTACACTCACTAATCCCAGCACCAGCCTTCGAAGGCAGGGTGAGTACAACCGCACTCAGTTCCTACCAGGCTTGCTGATCCTAACCCCTACACACGCTACTGGGTGGTCATTGCAAAGAAGTCACGAGCCCTACTGGCCCCCCTGTGAAATAGCAAGAGAACACAGCGCTACTAAGCGACTGTGGCCTAACAGGGACGTCAACACATGTTTCTCTATCAGGGCTTGGAGGGAAGGAGTGCTCTGTGTGCGTGCACAGCGTGTATGATGAAGAGGTCAGACTGTCCTCGCCACTCCTAGCTGAGGTACAGTTTGTTGATTGTGTGATCTGCGCCTTTTTTAGCTTGGGCAGAAAAATCAAAAAGTCGCCGAAGGCAAGTGCTGCTGTACCAATCACCCTTACCTTGCCCACCTCTAAACAGAGGCGGATGAGACCTGGATAGCGGCTGAGGAACCTAACCAGCCTCCACGTATTATACGCTTCTCAGGCTGGAAAAAAATACGCTGTCCTCTAACCAGCCGCAAGCAAGCAAAATTAAGGACTAAGCCCGTTCTCTTATAGAACGTAGGGCGGAGCCCTGGGTAGCCTAAGCAAGAGTTATACCGTGTGCACTGCGCGTGGCCTACATCCCTTTAATGCATCGTGTGTATGCAGGGAAGGGAGGCGATTGACAATACTCTTTTTCCTTGCATTAACCCACAAGAACCAATCATCGCGTGACTCAACCAGGAGGTGAGCTCCTCCTAAGCTTACCTACCTTACTCACCACGCACCATGTGAATGCCGAAGGGAACAAGAACGCAGAGCAACCCTCTGTGTTGAAACAACCCTACGGCAAGTTGTAATCAACCCTAAACGATTAATGCATCGTGTGTCATGCATGCCCCTCTTACCTTGTTTCCTGCAGAAGAAGGAGAGGGAATGGCGCACTGCACAGCGCAAAACAAGCCTAAGCGTTTTAAGCAACCCTACTTTAGCGCTACGGCGACACGAACTTGTGAAGAGAAGAGAAGAGTGGATTGGGAACCAGGGAAAGCGCCAAAACGTGTGAATGCCTAGATTAGGCACATGCATCCCGCGCACAACGCATACACTAACCCTACGTGCGCGCTGTGTGCTCCATTCGTTTCACATACCTTTCATTTTTGTTTTGACCTGTGCAGAACAAGGGAAGTGAACGCCCAAACCCCCACGGAACGCAACGGTGACCACCCTAGCGTTTTAGCGAAACTACCAACACGAGCGCAATGCGTGCGTGTCACATGACACTGACATACCTTTTTTTTTTGCACTGTGCATCCCCTCAATCCCCGGGGTGCTAGGGGCCTACACTAACATACCTGAGAGGTGGGTTTTCCACCTGCTCTGTTGTGTGGGTTTCTGTTCAATACCTTTTGGTAAAGTTTATAAAATTTTTGATGCAACTGTGCAAAAACATCTTGTAAAAGCTTTAAAAAACCACGGCTCATACCTTCTTTTTCTGGAGCCGCTTACGCTTGCGCAACTCTTTTTGCCAGTGCGCCCCTGTTGCGCTTGTCTGCGAGTATAGGTTTTGGCCTAATAATGACGATTTCTAACGTCGTTTTGTCAATTTTTAGCGATTTGACTTTTTAAATTGTTACCCGTTTCGCTAAACCACAGGAATCACCCCCTGTTGGTTCCTTTTTCTATTTTCTTCAGCTCCTGGAGTTTTGTGTCCTCCATCCAGAGTATTGCTCCGCCATGGCCCTTGGTCCGGACGTTTACCAAAACGCTGTTTATACAGCGATACCCGTCCGCATTAGAGCGTTCGACTGTACCCTAGTGGGCAAGCATGTGTGCTCTGGGGAGGGAGTCCTGGGTTCAAACCCCACTACCCCCAGTTTTTTACCAAACGTTTTCGCCGCACGCTGGCGCCATTTGAGGAATGCCCCATCGCAGGGACATCATTCACGGTACATTACACACTTTGTGAAGCGTACCTACAGTGAGATAGGCTTCCTTGAGCTGGTGGGAGTGTCAATGGCTGGTTTCATGCATTTTCTGAGGTAAATTTGGGGAACTTTGTGCCTTTTTCCTTGGTCCTACTAGCTTGATCAACTAGTACTCCAGGGCCTCACTTTCTGAGTGTCTATTTTTTTTCGATTACAGCGATTTTGTAATGCAGGGACCTGGGCAAGTCCAGATAAACTGCAACCGCAGATCGCAATTCCCAGTCCCAGATCAGCACCAATGCCAGCAGCTCCCAGTACCGCCACAAGTCGCCTTTGCGATCCAGAGCTTACTGTAAGGCATTCGGCGGAGGTAACCCAAAACTCTTGCGATTTCTCCAAAACCCGTACTCCTTGTTTTCTCAAACTCTTGTAACCTCTTTTTCAAACTCTCAAAACCTTTGACGTTTCTTTTCCTTAGTGATTGCTACTTTTCCCTGCTTGTTCTGCTCTCCTTGGTTCCTGCTTGTTCTGCACTCCTTGGATCCTGCTTGTTCTGCACTCCTTGTATTTTGCGCTGTGCATGCACTGATCTACAAATCCCGCACGCAAACCTTGCACCTTCATAAGCACCAAGCAGTTTTGATCTCCATTGTCGTTGTTCAGCACGGAGTCCCTTGCTTGCCTGAGCGGTCACTGCCGGCGCCACGAGCGTGGGCAGTTTGGGGACTTTGGCACCCCTCCATGCAACATATCTACAACAACCAAAAGAATGCCAAGCACAGAATTAATAATAGATATACAACCACAAAATAACGCAACAGAGAGCTTCTCTCTTTATTTCTCTGTTCTGATTCCACGCTGGCATTTGCGCGATGCGCGATGCGCAACGCGCGATCGCGGTAGGGCTCCCGCAGCCCTGTCCTAGTTGCCCCTGCTGCCCATTACACTCCCCTCCTAAGACCTGACAGGACAATGAGGGTCTGATACAAAGGCAAATACCAATATCTGGGCAGCAGGGGCAACACAACGTATTGCCATACTGCATCTCCGGGGAGGGGGCTTGCAGCGGTGGGGGACCCAGTACAACAGGATCACCCCACATACAGATTCCTTGACAGAAAATGGCCCCCTTCCCTGACGGGAGCATAACTGGGGGGTGAGGGATCCATCAACGCTGCACGGCTGCCCAACAGTCGCAGCCCATGCCAAGCATGGTGGCCCCTCCTGTGCAAAGGGGGAGGCGCGGCACTCCTGCGGGCTGTCCTCAGCCCTTGCCTTACCCCCAAGGATAAATATACAGGCGTTCTGCCTGAACTTGCAGAGGCATGCCACACCCCAACTACACCCGACGCTGACCAACACTGCCTGACATGGACACATGCAACGTCAGTGGATAGCTGCTCTCAGCTGCCGAACAGCGACACACAACCCCAACAGACACCCACCCAGCTCGTACAATACCCGCCCCCGCCAGACCTTGTGCCATACACGATGAACCACCCACAATGTGACCCACCACGCACTTTCACAGAAACAAATATAAAATAATAAGATCCGAAACTTAAAAATTACTCAGCGACTGAGATCGCCTTAGTCACCGTTCGTCACTGCCGACTTCCAGATCACCAACAGGCAGCAGCTCTTAGGACCCCAGAGTTCACTTCTCCTCCACCCATGCTGGATGAGGCTCCTTCGTTCCTTCGAACTTCACTTCTCCACTCAACCTTGGTCGTGGCTCCATCCTCGGCTGCCCGCGAAGAACTGCTCCTTGGCTGAGCGCTCCTTCGTTGAACGCTCATTCGCTCTGCGCTGAGCGCTCCTTCGCTCCTGCGCTGAGCGCTACTTTGCTCCTGCGCTGAGCGCTCCTTCGTCGCGCTCTTTCGCTCCTGCGCTGAGCGCTCCTTCGTTGCGCTCTTTCGCTCCTGCGCTGAGCGCTCCTTCGTTGCGCTCCTTCGCTGCTGCGCTGAGCGCTCCTCGTTGCGCTCCTTCGCTGCTGCGCTGAGCGCTCCTTCGTTGCGCTGCTTCGCTGCTGCGCTGAGCGCTCCTTCGTTGCGCTGCTTCGCTGCGGCGCTGTGCGCTCCTTCGTCAGGCGCTCCTTCGCTACTGCGCTGAGCTCCTTCGTTGCGCTCCGTCGCTCCTGCGCTGAGCGCTCGTTCGCTCCTTCGCTTCTTCGGGGCTCTCGTACTTAGCTTGTGAAACCTTTGACGTTTCTTCCCCTTAGTGATTGCTACTTTTCCCTGCTTGTTCTGCTCTCCTTGGTTCCTGCTTGTTCTGCACTCCTTGGATCCTGCTTGTTCTGCACTCCTTGTATTTTGCGCTGTGCATGCACTGATCTACAAATCCCGCACGCAAACCTTGCACCTTCATAAGCACCAAGCAGTTTTGATCTCCATTGTCGTTGTTCAGCACGGAGTCCCTTGCTTGCCTGAGCGGTCACTGCCGGCGCCACGAGCGTGGGCAGTTTGGGGACTTTGGCACCCCTCCATGCAACATATCTACAACAACCAAAAGAATGCCAAGCACAGAATTAATGATAAATAAACAACCACAAAATAACGCAACAGAGAGCTTCTCTCTTTATTTCTCTGTTCTGATTCCACGCTGGCATTTGCGCGATGCGCGATGCGCGATGCGCAACGCGCGATCGCGGTAGGGCTCCCGCAGCCCTGTCCTAGTTGCCCCTGCTGCCCATTACACTTACAGTACGCAATATCAACCAGCCTTTGGGTCGTACTTGAAGTTTTGAGTCAAGAAGCACAGCTACAACGACTTTTCCAGCAGCAGTCACTTTTTCCACGGGTGCCTTCAACAACTGTCCAACTACCAGACAACAGCTCGCTGCACCGGTTCACTAAGCCTACAGAAGGCTTTCGCCACCCTCCTTGCTTCGCAGAAAGAATTCATGATCGACATGACGGCGAGAAAAAGACTTCAGCAAGCACAAAGTCCAATGGTTGAAGCGAAACAAATCCTCAGCTAACAGAAGACAAAGTTCGGGTCCAGCTCACGTCGGCTAACCAACCTCTTCAAGCCGAAACCGGAGCCCGCAGCCAGCGTGCGAAAGCGCTGCTTAAGCCGAATGCAAACTCACTGCCATCAACAGAAGTGGTTCAGGACGATAGATTCAAAGTGGCAACTACAAAAAAACAACAACGCCGCTGCCATCTCCCTGCGCTCGCCCAAACTGCGAATTATACGAGTGTTGACAACAGAGCCAATGCTTTTGCTCACTACAATCTGTTCACAGCGCTACGTTCTCGCAAGACAAAGCAGACTGGAGAAAGAGCCGACACGCTACGTGAAACAAGGCTGCAAGATCAAGAATCAAGGCGAACCAAATACAAAAGAAAGCTGGGCAGAAAGAAAGGAGCTCCGTATTGCAGAACACGCTCGCCGCAAGGTCCCACAGTGCGACAATACCATGCTGCAAGTCCTGCGTCGCATGTTTGGAAGATGCAGCTGCCAGCGACAAACGCAACAGCGCCTGAGCCAACAATTGCACGCGACGAACCAACACTGCACGCTATGAAAAACTCTGGTTCACACGATTCTTTACCGAGTCTACAGTCTTCATCTGTGTCGGAGGACACTTCACGATATGGAAAAGAGAACGCCGAAAGCCTGCCGCCAACGCCGACGCGCCGCAAAAGCAAAGATGAACCTGACGATCAATCTACAATGTATTCCTGGTACGAACAAGACCTCAGAATCGACTATGAGTGGCACAACCCATATGGTATGCTGACTGAAGTCGACGCACAGCATTTGGTGCCTCCTGCACGTAAGCTAACAGAACAGGAAACAAAGACTATTCCATATGTTGTCAAAGAAACTCAATATTTGATTCAACAAGGGCTTATCAGTTGCTGCGAAGGTGAACACAACGCTTTCTATTGGTTGGAGACGTAATTAAGTGATTTGCCTCATAATTCCGCAAATGTTGTCGAATCTGCATTCTCATTTACAGATGCAAATTTTCACTCAACCACCAACTCCATTTTATGGCAAACTGATGTTATGGCCTGTGTATATTGTGTGCAAGAACAGCTGCCTTTGCCTCAGTTGTCCTTAATTGCTGCATATATTCTGGCTTCACCACTGCCCTCATTCGGCACACTGCTGAGAAACGATGTACACTGAGCATACAGCTTTCACAGGACTCACCTCAATGAGTACTCTACTCTGGACACAACACACTCGATTTCTCCACCCAGCGACCCACTTTGATCAACGCACACTGCTATCAAAGGTCCTCACTCACTACACACTCTACAAACAGTGCTACACCAACCACAGCTTATATCACAGACTCATACTTACTGCCTTCACTTACAGGCTTACACACAGTAACAGTTTTATGCTTTAAGAACTCCAGTGCTGCAGCGTCGCTGCAGGTGGACAGCAGAGAATGTACACTACAACAATCCAGATTTTTCAGGCTCGGCACGCTTTGTGTTGCTCAGCCACGCATTGAAGCACTGGTTATACAATGAACTCTCGGTGTTCATTTTATATCAGTTCGCCTTGCACTCTGTGCTTTATTTGGAGACCAAGTGTGAATTTTCCCCCAGGGGTGAAACTGCATTCGGTTTTCCAAAACAGAGTTACAGTGGCTTTTCACAAAGTATAGTCTTTGCCATTTTCAAAACAGTGCATTTCACTTTTTCTTACGTACCTTTGTCTGTATTAACTTCCTTTTTAGTCTACCAGAAATTCTGCCCTGTTTTTTCAGGGACTTTTCCTGGGCTGCCCTGGCGACCCAGTGGCCTAATGAAAGCCACATCATCCTCTATATCTACTCCAACAACTATCACTTCTCCACATATATCCCCACGTGCACAACCAGGCCGCAAAAGCCCCTCAGTTACTCCAGTACTATTGTACATACTATTGCAGTGTGTATCATACATTTCGTACTGTTCCGCACTGAGAAATTTTGTGACGTCTTAAAAAACTAGTACTCCAGGGGGGAGTAAGAAAAAGTCACTGCCATGTCTTTCTTGGGGGGCTTGATCCAGGCCAAGCCCCCCCTAAAAGCCTTTTGTTGATGTTGAGACTAATTTCATCATTCTTATCTTTCTCTTGAAGTTTACAGTACATTTTCTCAGAGTAACTAGGGTTATAAACCTAGTCCCCTCATGAATTTCACCCCTACCACTCAACTGAGCGGAGGTATCTTCCTTCATGGAGGTAATACCGAAATAAAGTAGGCACTTCATGCCTAAGGCGTTGTATGTTAAGCCTAGTGGTCCCCCACCTCAAAACCCCTATACTCAACTGATTCTACCACTTATTGTGGTTCTACTTTTAAACGGATTCTGAATTCAGTTGCTTGGCCATGCTGGCCAAGCCATGTCCTGCGTCTGGCCCAACTCCTTTGCCCCAGATTCCTGACCAACTCCATTTCATCCAAAACAGTGCACATGAAGTGCTTGGTGCTATCTTGGAGGCCTGAGTCTCGCCAGTTTTCACATAAAATCATCCATTTTGTTTATAAACCATAAGAGCACTGTATTTAGATCTACATTTGTCTATCTGCAGCCCCTCCTTGTTACACATGTTTTGATTGTGGAAGGACTTATCCTGATTTGATTGATCCGGTGCCTGGACTTGCTCTACTTTACCTTTGTGCACACTTCATTTTGACTTGGAGAAGTTCAGCAAGGCTTTTCTAAAACAAATACAAGGAAGAAGCACAAGTGTGAGCAAACCAGAAACCTTTTCTCCGGTGAACAGGAGGCAAGTGGCAAGGCGCACCGTACACGCAACAGAACACATAGAGCGGGCACACCGCTGAACAGGAGCCAAGTGGCCAAGGACAACGCACGAGCGGCACAACACACCTAGCGGGCACACCGGCGAACAGGACCCGAGCGGCCATGGACACCGCACACACAGCACACCGAGCCTGCAAACCGGTGAACAGGAGCCAAGTGGCCAGGGATACTGCACAGGCAACACAACACACGAGGCGGGCAGATTGGTGAACAGGAGCCAAGTTGCCAAGGACACCGCATGCACAGCACACCGATGAGCTCACTGGTGAAGAGGAGCTAAGTTGCCAGGGACACCGCACACGCGAAACAACACACCGAGGGGGCACACCGGTGAACACGAGCCAAGTGGCCAAGGACACCGCACACAGAACACTCCATGCGCGCACACCGGTGAACAAGCGCCAAGTGGCCACGGACACAGCACACAAGAATACACTGGGCGCGCACCCGGTAAACAAGCGCCAAGGGACCGTGGACACCGCACACACGCGCGCACCTAGGGCGGCTGAGGGACGGGAAACCACAAACCACACCCCATGGGTTCGACGCACTGGGGAGACGCAACCGACGCACCGGGCCAGAAGCAAGGGCGTTACCCCGAGGCCGCTGGTCCGAGCCCGGCAAGGCTGCATCGTGGACCATGGGAAACGCCATCCGGCGCCATGGAAGCGAACTGGTGATGGGCGAGCGAGTACACAGTCCATGAGGGAGTAGCACCGCCAAGCAGAGAGGTCCCGAAACTCAAACTACAGAGGTGAGGCGATGGTACCGTAGACTTGCGGGAGCAATACCCCCTGTGGGGAGAGATATTGCACACGCCTGGGCAGCTCCCCAGAGTTGCGGGCCAAAGCAGGGGGCATGGGGCCCTACCCATGGAGACATGTGAGGACACCCTCCCAGCCGAGACACCTGTACTGGGTGGCCGCGACACTGCCTTAAGTGGCTTAAGTGGCACCTGAACTAGGGCTATGGGAGGGATAGGACGGCCCCTTGGTAAGACCTTCTGCCTGCATTGTCAAAGGAGGCATCCTGAGCTCCCAAAGATATCTACCTACCTACCTCGCCCGAGGAAGACCTCACCAAGCTCCGGTCAGTAGAGGGAGAGCGGGATCGGGATGACTCATCCGACGGAGATGGAGATCTACGTCCAATGTTGATGCTATGTGCAGAGTGATCAGGGAGGTTGCTGGGCTTGGGGAGGAGGTTGGGACTGGAAAAAGCGTAGGATGGTATTATAGTGTACCGCCGCGGGTTTGGGGGGGATCCCTGTTCATTGGCGGGGGGGGGGGGGGGCAGGAGTTGCTCTGGCGTTTTTTTTGTTCTGTGGTCTCAGCTTGGGCTTACTCGGGACATGATTAAGTGTAGAAGGCAGGGGGGATCGATCACGCGTAGGAGAGCAAGACGTGCTGTAAATTCCATGGCGTTAGAAAAACTTGTTGGGGCCTTGCCCCACTATACGGTCTAGGGGAGGCTGGTCCCGGAGCCATTCGAGGTAGCTTATAATAGCCGAGATGAAGGGAGAGCGTCTGGCAGGCATGGTGTCGCATACAAGCGCTCTTGCGTTTGGTTCTTTTTGAGGGACGAGGGTGGAGATCATTTTGTTCAACAAGGACTTGGGGACTAAGGAGCGTACAAAGAGCCTTCTCTCCCACCAGGGGCACTCTAGGAGCCAGTTTCCAACGGCTGTGATGAGCCGGGCATCCAAACTAAGGATGAGGTTTTCACGATGAGTGTGAGAAATGTCACAGAAAGGGAGTCTGGACGCCGGATCCGTGGGGTGGGAGCAGCAGCACGCGATGCAGTAGTAGCTGGTAGTTACAAAACAAGGGGGGCTGGTCTTTGACTCCTTCAACCCCAAAGGACATTTAGTGGCGAACGAACTGAACCACGAGTGGTGTGCAACTCAGTCGAAAGAGGGCTTAGTGTGAATGTTGAGGTGGTCGTGTTTTGACAGAAGGTTCTTTCGGTGCGTATTGCCGCACTTTCCGACGACAGGCTTGTTTTGTAGTAATACCCTATATGGAGGGGGGGGGGTGTAAATAAGGAGGGGCTACCATGAAGCTGAGCGCACACCATTTGGCAAACTTGTCAGCCAACTCGTTTCCATGAAATCCTACGTTTTTTTAAATCAAATAGTGCCTCCAGGACAAATGTACGTACAGCTGTAGTTCCTCCAGGATGGAGGCCCGAATTCCGGGGTTGGACGTGGAAGGCCAGGGGAGAGACTTCCCAAGCACTTTGTTTGCAATTCGGACCACTTGACTATTATCAAGACATATGCCAATGCTTCCCCTAAACCCCGTTTTTATGAGGTGCCACAAGAACTGTACCAGGGCCCAGAATTCAGACTCGTCGGAGGTATCGTAGCGACAGGGAGATGCATAGGCTTTTGTGGTGTCGCGGTGGGCGACTACAGCCCTTGAGCCTACTTTATCCCCGTTGAAGTAGAAAGCAGAACCATCGAGGTAGGCCCACACGGAGTGCAATTGCACATTCGGTGGTTCTCGCTCCTCTGTGTCCTTGGTCTTGGCACCGATTGGTTGGGTCTCTTTTTCCTCCCTCGGGTTGCGGCCTGTCGTGTGCTGTGTGCGTCGTGCGCTGGTGCTGTGCCCCCCCCCCCCCCCCCCCGGGCGGTTGCTCCTAGTGTTGTGCGGTGTCCCGCGTCTTGTTGTGTGGTGCCGCGGTCTGGTGTGCGCTGTTTTGTGTGGTTGGCGGTGTTCTTCCATGCCGTGTTGTGCTGTGCTGTGCTGTTTGGTGTGATGTCATTGTTGGTTTCGTCGCTAGCCCTCTCCCGTTAGTTTGGCCACGCCGTTTCTGTTGGTGTCGTGCAATGCCGTGCTGCGCTGTGCTGTTTTGTGCTGTGTTTCGTCTTGTGTGGTGCCCTCGTGCGTTGTTGTGTGCTGTGGTGTTTTCTTCGGTGCTGTGTGGTGTCGTGGTGCGCTTTGGTGTCTGGTCGTGTGGTCCGCTGTGTCGTGCTGCATTGTGTTGGTTGTGTCGGAATGTCCTGCTCTGCCCCTTCCCCTCCCTGCTGCTGCCCTTGTTGTCGGGCTGTGCCCTGCGTCATGTCGTGTTGTGCCGTGTTTTGCTGTGTGCGGCGTACTGTGCTGCACGGTGCTGGTGAACTTGCGTCGTGCTGCTCAGGGCTGGTTTGGTATGTGCTGTGTTTGGTGCCTCGTGCTGTGGTGCGTTGCTATGTGCTATGCTATTTCCTTTGGCGTGCTGTGGTGCGGTGGTGTTACCCTGTTGTGTGGTGTGGTGTGTCGTGGTGCCCTTCTGCCCCGTGCTGTGTCTTGTGGTGTTGTGCTGCCTTGTGGTGCTGTGCTGTCGGGCTCTTGTGTGCTTTTTCCTCTGCTGCTTCTGCCGTTTTCCTTTTCTCCTTTAGAAAGCTGTTTCTCTCTACCTTTGAAAATATTTTTGAAAAACGAAAAATTAGCATGTTTCTTGTTGTGCGGCCCTGCTCTCCCTCGTTCTGTTGTGCGGCCTTGTGTTGCTGGTTTCTTGAGGTGTGTGTTGCCTGGTGGTGGTGTGCCGTGTCGTCCGTTTGCTGTGGTGTTCCTTCACTCCCTGCTAGCATGCACAATACCACACTGTCATGTTATTTGATTATTTACCCCCGTGTGACCCCGCATCCTTCTTGGTGTCCACTGGCATGTTGGCGTTGGTGGTGATGGTGGCTAGGTTGTTGATGTTGATGTTGGTGCTTGTTCTTGAGGCTTTTGAGTCTTGGACTGCATACCACGTATTTGCCGCCTGCAGCGAAAAAGAGGCACAAACATTGAGGGTAGGGCACGAGTGGGAAGAGGAGGTACACGAGAGAATAAAAAAAGGGGGAAAAGGAGTGAGTGCAGGGGCGTGGCGTGTTGACAAAAATTTTGCGAGTTTTACGCATTGCTCGCGACGCGGTTTCCCTCACGTATACGGCGTGTTAGTCGACGAGGGGCACGGCGTTATGTTCCTATTAGCGTTACGGCGCTTACGGCACTATTCATTTTACTACTTAAGGCGAAAAAATTTTCCGTGGTGTTTTTACGCGTTTTGCCGCGGGCTTTTTCACAGGAGCGCTTTTTATGCTAATCCGCTTAAATTTCAGCTATTTTGAAAATTTTTTCGTTGTGTTTTTCTAATTTTTTCCTTTCATTCTGGAGCTTAGGGCCAGCGCGCCAACTTAATGAAAAAAATTTATCCAATAATACCAAAAAAAATGACGTGAAAAATGTAAGTCGGGTCCAAAAAAACAGTATAGTCGTGCAATTTTTTTTTGCTGTAAATGCGTGTAATTTTTTTTTGCTGTAAGTCGTGTGAATTATAAAAGAAAATAGAATTTTTTAATCTTTGCGGTAAGTCGTGTAATTTTTTTTTGCTGTAAGTCGTGGAAATTAGAAAAAAATTGAAAAATTGAAAGAAATCCGACCTTTGCAATACATGCGCAATATGTACAGCTGCCGGTTCCGTAATGGCACCCCATAGTGACCTTAAGGATGGGACGCCGAGTCCACAAAGCACATAGTACTCTGCGTGGCCACCAATTAGTTGGGACTCGGCCAATATAACATGGTTTCACATGTTGTCGTTGGCACTAGACTCAAAATCAGGCCCAAGAGAAGACTCCTGACAGGGCCATGGCCAACATCCAGTGTGCCTACACTGGGAAGGAAATCAGGCTCAAGAAAAAGAGTCCTGACAGGGCCAAGGCCAACGCTACTGCCACCATTATAGGCCACCAAGGCAGTGGCATGGGGCCAATATTATAGCAATCTTATACGCTCCACCATTGGTACGCCAAACGGCGGAGGAAAATACGGCCCACAAAACATGCAGCCGCTACAAGTAGTTGCAGAATGCACGCTTGTAGATCAAGTCCGTTTTTGTGTCACCGGACTTGGGCTTTGTACCAAGATTGGCGTTAAGCTAATAAGCGGCGCGCCACTCTGCCACTAGTTGCTTGCACAGGTCATCAATGAAAAGCTGGTCACGCTCCAGCTCGCCAGATGCATCTACTGGGTAGCCATCCGTCACCTTACGCCACTCTCCACAGATGAGGACCTTGGGACGGGTGTCCTCCTCCTCGGTGGGAGTGTCCACGGAAGGTTGCGGCCTGGCCTCCGGGCTTTCCACGCTCTGCTCGGTGGAGGCCTCCTTGCCCTCGAGTTGGGGGGGGGTGGCGTGAACACTGTCCTCCTTAGCCGAAAGTGCACCTTCAACTTGGTTGCTTGGGGGGGACTCAGGAGGGCTAGAAAGCTCGGTCACGCCCTCCACATCATCACCGGGCGCTTGAGCGACCCGCACAGCACGATCAGCATTAACAATGCTTAGCACATAGTCCACAAAACCGGCACCCATTGGGACAAGGGGCACAGTGGAAAAAGTACCCCGGTGCTCCACCACCTGCTTTGCGATGTTCAAGCTTTGAAAACCACAAGACCAACCGTCCGTTTGGAATCCCAAGGCGCGGTGCTTGGTGGTTCGCGAAAGCTTCTTCAAGGCCGACAAGAAAGGACGGATCAAATGAGTGGAGCTTAGGGGTTCCCAAACCCAAATAGTGAAAAGCTCCAACCGGACACGACAATCGAAGGCACACACAAACCGGTGCAACCCTTCCTTGTCATTGGAATTCACCACAAAAATTTGGCGGCAGCACCACGTCATGTTGGTCACTCTTTCGCGGGATTCAACTCTCTGCATGTACTTGGAGAGTCTCTTGATATATGGAACCGCGAGAGTCCACGCATGTGGTTCATCGATTTCATTGTGGCAGACCTCTTGGTTCAACCGACACAGGATATCCTTGTCGATCAACCAATCTCCCACCCCCAAAGGGGTTGTTTCGCTCGGAATGGTGCTCCGAGTACGCCTTTGGGGATTGGGAGGGTCGATAGGGGGTGCCTTGGGCAAGACCTTCTTTCCCTTCGCCTTCTTCTTTGGCACAGGGGCCGTAGGGGGAGGCGCAAAGAGGTCCACCTCTGAATCAGATGACTGGACCTCTTTTTTCTTCACCTCCTTACCTGGGGGAGAAGCCAATAGAGGATTAGAAAGGACGTCCAACTCCTCGTCACCGGACACGGGCTCGTTGGGGAGGATGGCGGTCAAAACCTCGTCAACGTCAACCTCCTGACACCACTTTTGAAAGAGCCACTTGTCCGTGCTGGGGTGGGCCCTTCCACGGACTGGACACTCCAAAGTGTGTAGGCAAAAGCCACACACCCGACAATGCATGCACCACAGGTACAGGGTCTTGTGACATTGGCCACACACATAAGGTGGCCGAAAGAGATTAAGGCAATGCCAAGTTCTCCGATGCACCTCCATGGGTGCAGCAACGGTAGTAGACGTAGACTCATCAGCACTGGGTGCGTTCAGAGCAAGTGTGGAGACATTAGCATCGCTATCAGTATCGCTACCGGCCACCACCTTCCTGCGGTGTTTTGCAAGTGCCTTTTTCTTTTGGGATGCAAGTTTTTCGGAGTGGCGGGTGCGAACCTTTGTTGATGGCTCCGCACGTGCAGTCACCTTGCGCTCAATGCGGCCCAACTTAAAAGGGCGTTGGGCAACAATCTCCCAAGAGTATTGGGAGGGTACCTTAAAATTCAGTTGTTTTGCGAGGAGCCACAGCAACACACCCTCACACATCGCGAACGTGCAATAGTTTGCACAAGTACAACCATCTGCTGTCACGCGGTGCATGCGGAGAAAGGCTACAAACACCTCCCATGTAATTGAGGTCTCTTCCTCTATCTTACGCAACGTGGCTTTCCATTCGGCCACGGCAGCACCATCAATGGGTCGATACTCCTTAATGGGTTGTCCGTTCAAGCCTCGTTTTTTTGAGGAATCTCCTTGGTCAAAAAAAAGGGCGTCGCCATCGTTGAAAAATGAACCTGCCATCTGCACTGCTTGGCTCTCTTGCCACATCCACGGCTCGGGTTGTGGGGCACGTCCACAAAAGGCAAAGGGCCGGCTAGTCCATTGCTTGGCAATCTTTGGCAATGTGACTTGCAAGAATTCCACCAACGTGGACCTTCCATGGTCGGTGACCACCTTCAGCATATGTGCATGGGGCTCAGAAAGGGGTGGCCGCAGGAATGCCGGCAGGAGAGTCACAAACTCCTCGGGGATCCCCACCGCTTCAGAGCGGGGGGCAAAATCAGAAGTGGCCCACAAGTGGGCAAATTGGCTACCTCACCCCTGCCGTATCGGGGATCTCCACCGCTTCACAGCGGGGGGCAGAATCAGAAGTGGCCCACAAGTGGGCAAATTGGCTACCTCACCCCTGCCGTATCGGGGAGCCCCACCGCTTCAGAGCGGGGGGCAAAATCAGAAGTGGCCCACAAGTGGGCAAATTGGCTACCTCACCCCTGCCGTATCGGGGATCTCCACCGCTTCAGAGCAGGGGGCAAAATCAGAAGTGGCCCACAAGTGGGCAAATTGGCTACCTCACCCCTGCCGTATCGGGGAGCCCCACCGCTTCAGAGCGGGGGGCAAAATCAGAAGTGGCCCACAAGTGGGCAAATTGGCTACCTCACCCCTGCCGTATCGGGGAGCCCCACCGCTTCAGAGCAGGGGGCAGAATCAGAAGTGGCCCACAAATGGGCAAGGCCGCCTTTTTTTTCTGCTGTAAATGCGTGTAACAAAAAAACCGTCAGGTCGTGTAATTTTTTTTTTTGCGTGTAAATCGTGTAATTTTTTTTTTCTGTAAATGCGTGTAACAAAAAAACCTTCAGGTCGTGTAATTTTTTGTTTTTGCTGTAAGTCGTGTAATTTTTTGTTTCGCTGTAAATGCGCGTAACAAAAAAACCGTCAGGTCGTGTAATTTTTTGTTTTTGCTGTAAATCGTGTAACTTTTTTTTTCGCTAGAAATGCACGTAACAAAAAAACCGTCAGGTCGTGTAATTTTTTTTTTTAACCTGTAAGTCGTGTAGGCCGGCTTACACGACTTACAGCGGAAAAAAAAATTACACGACTATACGGTTTTTTTGTTACGCGCATTTACAGCAAAAAAAAAATTACACAAATTACAACATGCACAAAAATGATGCCCAAAGTACCACAAAGTATGGGTTTCTGCTGCGGCCACACACCACAATAGTTGTGGTGCACGCGCACTGCGCTTAAGGCGCCCCCTTGCAGTGGCCACAGGCCGCCTTTTGTGGGTTCCGCCTTGTGTGTGCACCGCCTTGCCTGTGGCCCCTTCAATAACATGGCTCCTGCGGTTGCCACAGGCCGGCTTTTGTGGGTTCCGCCTTGTGTGTGCACCGCCTTGCCTGTGGCCCCTTTAATAAGATGACTCCTGCGGTGGCCACAGACCGCCTTGTGTGTGTACCGCTTTGTGTATGCCCCGCCTTCTGTATGTATGATCCTACCCACCCCTCCCCCCCAACCCACCCCATCCCCCCCCTACCTTCTCAACCCCCCCCCCCCCACCCCCCCATCCCCCCCACCTACCTCCAATGTAGGGGGGGGGCGACTTCGTGCAATGTATGAATAGTTCCATTGAACTTTGTTGCAAACGACCATCACAGAAAATCTACCAAATCAAATGCATACCATAGCTAATTGTTCCTGTACATGGATCATTCATTTTGTTTTCCTTGGCTAAATCTCTTGCAATTGATTAACTACTTCATCATGCAACCAAAATGGCTCACTCTTGGATGAGTGAGTAGACAATGTGTCACAACAGATTACTGCTGCAGAAAATTGGACATGGACACTGGAAATCAACAAATCATTATTAGTACAAATGGATCCCCCAAGCAGCGCACAAAAAGGGATACCCCAATCAGCGCAGATGAATGCGAGCATGGGTTACTGGCACTGTGTTTCCCTCATTTTGTTGCACCCCGTACACTGCTCAGCCTGGTGCACACTGCAGAATGAAATGTGTGTATATGTTGCTAAAACAGGGGAATGGGAATCAGGCTGAGCACGCACATTGATGACTCGACACTGCCTGAAAAAAACCTTCCAAGGTATTACCCCATTTGATTGTTCCAATCTGTTAGTGCTGTATACAAGATAAGCAAACAAATTCAACAGAGTGAAGAATTTAAAGCAATGGTATCAGAAGCAAAGAAAACAGGATGGCATGAAGATAAGACATCCCATCGCACTCCATGCACCGGGCCTCTCCAAATTGAATTGGGTTCAAAACAAGAAAATGCCCAAAGGGTCAAATCCCAAGAAGTGCAGAAATGAAGCAACCCACGGCTCAAATGTGCATTCATCCCAACTTCAGCTGTATTAGACTGATGGGAAACCAAAACCACGCCCTTGGCTCATCACCACCCCGACAATGGTTCCCATGGCAATTGCCACCTGATTGCTGCAGACATGATTGCAGTGTTGGTCTCGATGGACATCCAGGATGTATGTGCCTCAAAAACATTACAGATACAAAAATTGATCTGTGCAAATATGGCACGCTGACAAGGGTCCTGTAGTCGAACAAAGGTTGCCCATTTGAGCCTTAGAAAAAAAAAACACTGTCTCAGAAAACAAGCGAAAAGCGGCTCGGGATTCCACACCGAGACCAATGCCCCCCATGACTGGGACTTCCAAGCCCGTCCCGTAAATGGGGTTCAAAGCAGATGCACCCTTGTCCAACATCCCACTGCTCGCGCTCATGGCTGCAAGCAGACCTGAGGCCCTGGGCTACCTGGAACGGAAGCAGCTAACTGCCTGTTGTGTATGGTGCGCAGGCAGGCATGCGTTCGGGCGCATGCTTGTGACGAAGCAAAAGAGAAGCGTTAGCCACAGCAAGCAACGTGAGTACAAAGAGTGATTGCAATGACATGAGACATCAGGTTGCATGGTGTTGAATAGGCAAATCGAAAATCGAACCCGAAGGAGGAAAAAAAGCATTCTGGAATGAAATGGTTAGTTTGTGCTCCAACTTCTGTGGAGGCAAGAAACATCAATATCCCAAAGCTTGCTAAATAAGGTGAGAAAAGGGGGGGGTGCAATCTGTCATCTTCTCAATGAACAATCCAAACAGGGGGGAAAATATGAATCTGCCGGGACATCAGAATGTATAACGTAACTGCACGAATGTATAAGCAAATGCCACCTGTCCACAGCTTGGCACAAGCTTGGCCGAACCCTAACAGCACAGTCCGACGAGCTATTGTCTTGGACAAGCCCCTTGGGCGTGGGCGCAGACCCACACACCCACTCACCCAGCTGACACAGCACTCGTCCATCAGCTGCCCAGCTCTGCTTGCGGGGATTTCCAGCGACCAGGACTACATTGCGGATGGCATACAATTTTTTGTGTTACCAGTTCTACCAGCTGCACGAATATCAGGTCGGCTGTGCAAGTGGCACGCTGCAGCAGTTGAAGAACCCGAAAAACTGTGTTCGGTTGTGCCTTCGCTCCCTGATGCTGCGCTCTGGGGGGCAAAACCCCGTTGGAACACGCGCATAAACACACAGACGATCGTGACCAACAGGCACAGGCCCGTGATTGTTAAAAAAGAAACGGAAGATCTAGATCAGGATTAGTTTAGATAAGAATTAGCCATGCCAGAAAAAAGTCATGTCAATTCCTCCCATGAAGAAAGCTTTTTCTGGCCCTTGGACAGCAAAAAAGACTATCTGGAACTCATTTCAAAAGCTAAAAAAAGCACACTTCTGCCCAAGGTCAAGAAGTCAAGAAGAGCAGATGGGATCTCCATTGTCGGGCAAACGGGTTCTTGTGCAAAGTGGGATTGGACTGTGCATGGCTTCGATAGCCCTGCGTGTACTACGGGACAGGTCGGGTGCGTGAGAGTTACGCGACTTGCAACCGTTTGATACCACTTGTGTTCAAGGGAGCTCACCCCCGCTGCTGGGGCTGTGGCAGGTACCTCCCTACCATTGGGTCAAAGAAATGCGAGAGTGGACTTCGGATACACTGATGCGCTGGTCCGAAACAAGTGCGCTTGACCCTGGACATTCAAACGTTTCTTGCCGTGTCTTTAACTGCGTGCGTCGCGAGTCCTGTTGGTGCACATGCGCACGTCTCGTAGCCCCATACCCCCCCCCCCCTCCCCCCCACGCCACGACCCACCACCATGGAGAAACAGAAACAGTGGCCCAATACAGCGGTTTGGTGAATCTTCGTGCCAGGAGAGCAGCAACCTCTGAGGGCTTTGTCCCTAACCGTCCCCCTGCCCCCCTGCCAGTTTATCTTGGGTAGCACAAGGTCACTTACTGCTCGGGTAGCCACGGATAATGAAAAATTGAAGGGTAATGTCATTGCGGCTGCGCGAAACGTGGAGGGTCCTCAGCAAAGTGCTAAGGCCTGGGCTGCAAAGTATTTAACATCACCATCCTGGTCATCGTGAAGCTTCATCAGCATTGGTTTCACAGTGTGTTGAACAGTCTGGGTATCTAACTTGGGAATGAGTACGGCCAGAGTTTTGCAACAATTGAACCGAATATTCGGAACCCCATCAGTGGACATTTTGCTGATCGTTGGGAGGATTTGTTGTTGGATGATCTCCTTGCTGACAACCAAGGCCAGCTGCTTGACAGCAAACAGTACAGTCATTCGATACAAATAATTTTTGTTGGTGCTCAGTTGCAAGACTTTTGGTATCAACTTAACCTTGGCCCAATCCTGTCCGAAGCATTCCGTCAAACTCTTGAGGATATCAGTGGCAGCTTGTCGAATCTCAAAGACCTTGTCAGAAAGGCAATTCATGCACAGTTCACTCAACTGTTCGTCAAAGAACGTGACCCCGAGTTGGCTGGCGAGCAACGGAATTTCATTAATGATTGCCAATCGTACCCTCCATTGCTTGTCCTCGGCCAAATTGACAACAGCAGGGAGAAGAGACTTGCTGAGCCTCTCAATCCCGATGACTTCATTGACAGACTCCAACTTCGTGATAATGTTCAGCCGGACTTCTGGAAACTCATCTTTCAGCAGAGACAAAAACAAAGGTAACAGAAAATTTATCGTGTGGTCTTTGCCGATCATAGCAGACAACTTCATAATGACCCTTGCGAGCGCAGCACGAACATGCTGAGATTGGTCACTGACAAGGTCACGGATAATGGGAAGCACATCCTTGATCACTTGCTCTATCTTGATGAGCACACAGAAGTCGTACACTTTGCAAGCGATACTGGTCCTCACTTCGGACTCAGGGTCTGTGGCAAGTCGAATGAAAGACTGCACCATTTCAGTTTGGGTTACTTCCTCAGACATAGACTCACATATTCCTGTGAAGTGGTCTGCAAGCATATACCGGACGCGCCAGCTCTTGTCGATGCAATAATTCCTCACCCCAGGAAGTATGTATTGCAGCACTAGGTCCTTGCTACCCAGTGCCTTGGCCAGTGCGATGCAGTTTTCCACCGACAGAAGGCGAACAGAATCCTGTTCATCTTTGGACTGCTCGATAAAGAGAGGAACAAAAAGACCAATGATTATGGACCTGTCCGTGACAACTGCCACAAATGTCTTGAGGTTGGAGCACGCAGACCGTCTCACCATCGGTTCCTCGTCCTTGGAAAGCTTCGTGTACGTGTCGCGGAATTCCGCCTTCAGGGGGTCAGGTAGATCGGGGTACGGTGTGCTCAGTAAGTGGGAGCACGCAGATCTCGAGGTGGCCCACTCCTGTTTGGCCAGCCGTCGGACCATTGCAACGTATTCGCTTTGAAGCAGTTCGCGGGGAAGTTCCTTGGCGATGGCGTTCAGCGAGGCGACAGCCTTTTCCCGAACCACAGCCTCTTCTACGTTGCATAAGCTCTCCAAGGGGACGAGAAGACACGTGGCGTGGTGAGGACCCCCGACATATGGGACAAACTTGCCAAGTTCTTCCGCCATGGCAAGAAGTACTTCGTCTTCATCGTCAATACTGTCGTTCAAATACGGTATCAATTCGAGTCTTGTGCGTTCCGTCCCAAGAGCCTTCGAGATAACAGGCAACCGTCTGATGGAGTTAAGTCGAAGCTGAACATCTTCGTTTTTGAGCTCATCGATCAAAATAGCGATGGGATATACACTCTCGCCTTCTTCTGGGAGCGCCATGGCAGACTAATTGAACCAATTGAATAGTTGGGTACTTACAACATGATTTCAGTTTCGGTGAGGTCGGTGCAGAAATAAAGGCCTAGGGATACAACAAACAGGGCGCCAATGTTGCACAAGATGAAGGAAAAACATTCGAACCACAGACTTCTTCACAGCCACAACAACAAAACAAGTTCAGGACTGTTGTTTGCCCGTTGGTGCTGCGAAGCTTAACGAAAACAAATTGAGGCACTGCAAACCAGGTGTGCCGGCCTCAAACAACCCCACAATGTGCTGCCACTGGGAGGCAGATGGTAGCACTTCCCTTGAATAACCGTGCGTTTCAGTTCTGTGGAAGAGGCTACCCTTTGAGAGCTGCAATCAGCATAAATTATTTCGCAGAACCCTCCAAAGTGCAAGAATTCCAACCGTTCACAGCAAGAACTGGAAAAAGGCACGGGCGTCCAGCTGTTGCAAGTGGAATGTGTGGCCTCTCTTGCTGGTATTGCATGTGCATGCAAACGCGACGTCTCAGGGGGACAAAGCTTGTTCACATGGACAACGTGAACAAAATTCCACAACGGCCGTGGACGTGCATGCACTGTGGGCCAAAATTTTTCTAGCAAGGGGTAACATTGGAGCCGGATGTGGGATGAACTCCGTGCGGTGGCACTTGGCAAAGTTGACTGGCATGCCAAACCTCCGCTTAATAGTCCTTGTGCCCGTTAAAAACCGTGTGCGCTGGAATCGCTGTGCCCGCTTCGATCTAGTTTGACGCCTGCACATCAGATGGTTGCAAAGGCACGCCGCATGTCCCCTTTGAGGAGTCAAACCGCTTGAAGGCAACCACACAGGAGGCTGCTGAGTTTCCCAAATTGCTGCCCTCGAGAAACCATTAAGGTGGAGTGCACCGAGATATGGGGCACACAAGTCGAAGTGGCCACAAGTGTTTTCTTCGGCGTTGCGCTGCCTGCAACTGAAATACCGGGGAAGGCAACAAGGGGTAAGTTTCCAACAAAAACTGCGTGAGCTAAGAGACCTTTGGATGCCTATGTCTTCATTTTTCGACAGTCTTTGAAAGGTTGGGCGCCAAAAATGCCTCCATGCCATGTTATGTTCTTACGCATCAAAAGTCAATATTGCGACTTCACTGCACAGAGATTTGCCAGGTGTGCAATTTTAAGGGTGCAAGAAGGAAAAATGTTCAGATTTCATAAAGTAAATTAGGCCTGGATGTTATATTGTGGGGCGTACCTGTTCCCACAAGCAATCGGCCCGCGGATCCGCGCGGGTTGGAAAAAAAGGTTTAGCAAAAGGTAGGGGGGAATCGCAAAGTAGAAAAAGCGCTTACTGTGGACTACCGAAGGCCTACGCCCACACACACAGGATCTGCCCAGAGTGCACACGCGCATCCCCCGTCAAATTGTGGGTACCAGGGGACCTAGGTGGGTATCCTAAAAGTGGTCGAAGGAAAAACCCTCATATGGGTACATCTTGGGGACCCAAAAAAGCTCATATGGGTATATTTTGGGGCCGATGGGGGTGGGGTTTTGTGACTTGACCCGGACCTGAGTAGTGGTAAACCCATCCTCACACAGGCAAACCCTGAAGACATGGAACAGAAAACTCAGACATGAAATTCGGATTGTCCTTAGTTCTTCGACACTTGAGCACGCCACTCCAAAAGCTGATTACACTGATGCAACTTTGCTGGCGAAAATTGTTCACCACATGCAGTCCGAGCATACAACTGAGCCAAGTGAGTATCAACCTTTTGAATCATCAACAGCATATCACTTGAAACTTGTGTGCGAGCTCATGTGGATGATGGTGTGGGAATGGGGGGTGGTGGGGGTTGGGTGGCTTGTTGGGCAGCCGGTTGTGTCATATCTTGCACCTCTGCTAGGGTAGCTAGCTGTGCCTGTTGCTTGTTCCGATAATCATGGTGCTTCTTGAGAGCTACACGATCAGGTGGATTCAAGTCATGGCGCAAACCCTCAAACCAACCATCCGCCTTCAGAATATTGTTCCAGAGAAGTGTCATGGTAGGAAAAGCTACCGAGTCACCTTTGGAAAAGCCAGGAGCAAGGAAAGAAAACCATGTTCTCTCGGAATCATTCCACTTGAGGCGTGTGACACATTGCTTCTTGGAATGCAAATATTCTGTGGCACTCAACTCCTTGACACTTCACTTGAACACCATATTGACTGGGGTGATCCCACACATAAATCATCGGAGCCACATACAATAACGGATCATTACGCATGTTGGTGTTAAGGTTGGTGTGGGGCACCACAAAATCAGGTCTTACCATCTTTTGTTTGGCACCGAGCTTGTCCTGGGTCATCTTGCCTCGGTTCCTACCCGTTGTTGCTTGATGGGCTCATCATCATCCAAGCACTCATACTCTACTTCTTCTTCCATGACTCCTTGACCTTGTGGGCCTTCCATGTGGCCTAAATATCAAATATATAACACATAACAAGCACAAATTGGCAAAAAAACGACCAAATAACTCCTTGTACATGCATGATTCAGATGCGAAACTCGGTGTGTAGCACTGTCCAATGGTCCTTGTGACCTGATGAATGTATCTTCAAAAGTTCAAACAATGGTGTCAAATTATGGTTACATTATCCAATCAATGGCGTACTCGTCAAAACAGAATCGTTCATGGTTTAATATGAATGCATGAACCATCCTACACCGACATTTTTGTTCAATTCTGTTGTGTTCTCATTTTTCGTCTGTGGTACTTCAGCGGCTGAAGCCGGGTGCCGGTCTGGCTTAAGCCATCGCCGGACTAGCTTAAGCCAAATACCCACCTAGCTCCCCCTCTACCGACAGAAGTGAAAACCTTTTGTTTTTATCAGACTGCATTATTGACCAGAGAGGCAGAGGCTTCCTGTGCCATTGTATAGTATGTGCATTTGGCGCTTGTTTGCATTCTGTAGCTCTTCAATTGTCTGGAAAATTTTGTATAATAGATTACTCCTACTAGTGCTTGGAGACTCCATCACTCTAAATGTTGTTGGGCTTTAGTGAAAAATGGATAATTCCCCAAAATTTCCAATTGATTTTCTTACCACCTAAATAACAATCAAAATCCCAACAACCTTCGCAACACCCTAAGAACACACAACAAGTCAACACAACAAGGGTCGGTGTTTGGCTGAACCTGTGGTGTACTTGGTGATGGGTGTTCGGTCTCTTGGGCTCTTATACTCCTTGTGATTCCCACTTCATTGCAAAGCAATACATAACATTGGAAGTCCTGAGAGAAGAACATGAAAATATATGAACATGGAAATCAAAGCTTATGTAAACACAAGTTCTCTCAAATCATAAGTGTCAAACCCAAAAAAAAATAATAAATAATATCAAAATGATAGTGAACTTGTACGTACAACATGTGTGAAACATACACAAAGCATGTGAAGAAGAACCCAACACATGAAAACCGGATTCGACCATGTAGTTGAAATCCGGTTGAATGCTCTCAAGAATTGTGCCTATCAATTAACATGAAATTCTCACACAATTGATCACGAAGTGGACAAGCGCATGAATGGGGAAGACACTATTCATATATGCCATGTACACTCGTTGATAATTATGCACATCATGAGACACACAAGCGATTCGAATTGCCCTCGTAATTATACATAACCACCTTGTCTACTCCTCAAAAATAACCATCATGACCATCAAGAAATACTATTTAAATTCGTCCATCAACCACATCAACCTTGGAGTTAAAACCTCTCATGGAGTCGACAACATACATTCGATGCACCATAAGTTCAATTACGCACGTCCATCCAAGCTCCGAATTGAAAGTTCATGAAATCGGCTGGGGCATTCTTTATTCGATCCAATCATTCTTCAAAGCGTTATATTTAACGGTCTTTCTGCAATCTGTCCCTCGTAATTATCTGTGAACTCTTCAAGACGTGGACTGTTCAAGTCGCGCACGATGTCCCGGCAGCTGACAGCTGACTGATAATAGAAACCTCGGATTATTCACCAAAAAGGATCAGATAATGACAGACTGGTCTGATTTTATGACACTCCCTCCCTAAGCTACGACCCAAGGGGGAGTGGCTGGTCCTGTGGGTGTGAAGCAGCCCACTGTATGAAAAATCCAGCAGTCAGACATTCCGTCACCTGTACTCCGTGGTGCAGCCAAGCACAATAAGTGCAGGGGAGGAAAGGAATAGAGCAAAGGATCCCACAGACTCCAGGAGTACTGCAGGCCTGCGGCACGACGTATCTATGATTGGCTGGGTGCTCCTGTGTGTGTCCTGTGGAGGCTGGCAGCCCATGGCTGTCCCTGTGCAACGTCGTATCTACCTAGGCTAAGCCAGCGCCCCACAGCCAACCAATCATAAAGCTGTCATGCCAGCAGTCCCAGTCAAGCAATCCTGAACTGAAAACGCCTGGTATCCATATACTACAATCTCAGCAACACAAACACCAATGCAGGCCTGTCCGATTCAGAAAAATTGATTAATTAACCCTGGCCAGTCTGGGATTCAGGTCTCCACTTCATTCCTTGCGGGGATTCCGGTTTCCGCTTCATTCTGACTGGAATTGATTCTGAATGTGATGCCTGCAACAAACAAAAACAACAAAAACACAAGGGAAGGATAACACAGACAGAGCGGAGGTGTCACACCGAACTTCGACAAGTCATGAGAAAGCACGGTGTAAAATGGCTTCCCCTCCGAAAAATTTTGAAGGGCCAACCCGCCAACAGTTGGTAAAAAAATAGAAACGTTAATGACACCTGTCGCGCAATGTTCTGTCACAGGGGGGGAGACCTCGGACAAACAAAAGCTGAATCCCACCCTGCACTGTACCTCTCAATCAGCACCCTACCTCTCAATGACTCCAAAATGACTCCTTGATCTTGAATCTGTTGAAGCCTGCAAGGCAGCAAGGCGTGGATATGACACATCCCCACTCCTGACGCGTGCAGAGGGGGGGGGGGGGGCTATTCTGGTCTGGAGTCCCTCTCCAAACGCTTCAACGAGCGCCGCGCAGCCCTCTCCTCCTTGTACAGCTGATGCAGTGTGTCATGCAGCATACAAGGACAAGTATCCTGTGCTCGCAGCACCCTCAAATCCTTGATACTGATGTCTATATTGTGTTTTCGATTGTATTTCAGCCAGACGTCTGTCACATTGTTCATGAAGGCAGACGCCGGCTGCCATTCAGTTTCAGGGAAGCCTCTATATTTAACTTCCCATAGTATCTCCTTGTTTTTCCCTCTCCCTGATGTTTTATGTCCCCGTATGTCCTCTACAATATATTGGTCTGTTTCGACCAAAAATTCTTGCTCCGTGTAATAATGTAGAGGGACCTGCTCACCTGGTGAGGGGGGGATGTACGGTTTTATCCTCATTGAATCCCAAAACACCTCCCCCTTTTCTGTAGCAACCAGATACTGGTTGGTACCCACTCTCCCCAACACCTCACCCGGGCCTTGCCACAGCCTGTCCAGTTTCCGCTTGTTGCTGTTCTTCTTGTGGTTTTGGCACCACACTCTCTCACCGTCCTGATATACATGGCGGGGGTGCTGTTGCAAAAATTTTCTGGACTCTCTATCATGTATGTCCTGCAATTTTTGCTGGACATACTTGCGATCAGCAACAAGCCTCTGAAAAAACTGGATGGCATCCTGTGACCCATGTTCAGGAATCACCGGGGGACAGTCGCCGAAGCCAATAGGCTGGCGTCCAAAGACCAAAAAATGGGGGGAATATCCTGACACTGGCCCTGGGATGTCATTGGCAGTCCACAGGGCCAGTGGCAATAACTGTACCCAATTCTTCCTTCCAGTTTGGGCGAAAAATTTCCGCAAACTGTCGAGTACCACCTGTACCGCCCTTTCTGCCCTCCCATTGGACCGGGGGCGATACACCGGGGACTGCTTTTGTTGGACACCACTTAATTCACAAAGGGTAGTGAAAAATTCCTTGGTGATAATGTGGTCGTGGTCCGAAAAAATTTCGTGCGGGAGTCCCATAACACCCACTACCCGCTCCAAATATAACTCGGCTAATTGGGGGGCTGTGATGGTCTTTGAACATGGCACAGCCATGACATATCCAGTGAGTCGGCATACAACAACAAAAAGGTTGTCATATGTGACTCCTCCGGATTCCACCGAGTGTGACCCCATATCACAGAAGTCCATGGCCACACTGGCAAAGGGATATTCAGGGATGGGGTACCAGTGACAGCTCTGTGGCTGCACTCCCTTCCGTGCCTTCACTGTCTGGCACACCGGGCAAGACCCCACCACCTGAGAAATGATCTCGGTCAAATCACTATCTTTAATGCCTGCCTGATAGCGACGCCGGAACATCTCGTGTGTCTTGCCGGTTCCAGGATGCGCATAACTGTGCTGTGCCTCGACGACCTGCTTGGTGAGGGCCACAGGCACATAAGTGCGTCCACCCACTCGGATTTTTCCCTGGTATAACACATACTCCTTATCCCTGATGGAAACGACTTTCTCCCTTGTCAACACCTCCCAGTGCGGCGCTATAAGAGGATCATTCTCATAATGAGGCTCCCAATCTTCACTGAGAACCTTAATGGCTGGCGGCACTTTCACTGATTTGATATTCTGAACGTATGTCTGTAGCCCTGGCATGTGCCAGCTCAACTCAGTGAAGCCTTGAAGCAAGGTTTCACTGTTCTGTACGGTTCTGAGGTGACGTCGTATGTGTCTGGGAAGGCACATTGCCTCCTCCTGATGAAGATCAGACTGTGGCACAGGGCACTCAGCCTGATCCTGAGAACAGTCAAAAACATGGCAAAACAAAGCCTCCTGAGACGCAAACTCACAACCGTCAGAGGCCACACAGAGCCCAGAATCATCCTGCAATGAGGCCACAGTACGGTATACATCCTGCAAGAGCTGCACCATGGCATGCTCGTCCTGAAATGCCTCAGGATGGTCCGCCTTCAACTGTGCCCTCACCCGTTCCCACTCAGCTTTCCCAGCCTGGCCCCAGCCCTCCATATCGGCAGTGCTGCCGTGAAAATTTGTATCCTGGGCCACCCCGGCTGGGTAGGCCCATCGACTAAGGGCATCTGCCCCGTCGTTTTCATCCCCCGGTCGATATTCAATCGTAAGATTGAATCGACTCAAAAATTCATGCCAACGCCCCCGCCGACCCAAAGGCCCTGAAATGGTACAAAGATCTTCTTTGTACCATTTCACTATGGAGCTGTGATCTGTTTGCACCAGAACCTCCTGGCTCCTAATCCAGGATTGGAACTTGAGCAAACAGGCCACAACCGCATAGGTTTCCTTTTCCCGGGGGGTCCAAGCATACTGCCCAGTGTTTCTGGTACTGCCCCCCTGCCCTGCCCGCTGGCCTTGGAGCTTGCGACTAAAAAACGCGACAGGATGGTACCCTCCATCTTCCTGTTCCTGCTCCAAGGCACCCCCAATAGCATAATCTGACGCATCACAGCGTATGCGCCAGGGCCTCCCAGGTTTGGGCAGATACAAACCTGTAGCAGCATTTAATGCGCTTTTTAAACCCTCAAAATTTTTCTTCATCTCATCACTCCAATGGATGCGCGCTTCTTTGGCACTCAATTTGATGCGTTTGCGTTTCTTCGGGACATTTGTATCAGTCTTTTCATCTGCTGCTTCAGGGGGGGCGTACTGATACTTGCCCTTAAGGGCGTCCATGAGGGGGGCGGCCATTTCTGCAAATTTTGGGATGTACACTTGGTACCATCCCACCAGCCCCAAAAATCCCTTGAGCTGTTTGGCAGTGGTGATGGTGTCGTGCTGCCACTGCCGCACTGCTTCAGTCTTGGCCGGGCTGGGAAATCTTTGGCCGTTCTGTAAAATGTGCCCAACGTACTGCACCCGTTTTTTGAATAAATGACATTTCTCGGGTTTCACAGTAAGTTGGGCTTCCACCAACGCATCAAACAAGGCACAAAGCTTTTCTGCATGCGCCTGGAAGTATTTTTGCAGCATTTCTGGTTCCTGTTTTTGGGCTATAGTGGTTTTCTGGGGGTCCAAAATTTCTTTGCCATTAGGAGACATAATGTCATCTATGTATGGCTTGGATGACGGGCAGTTGCGTGTGACATGCTGCACCATCTCCTGAAAAGCAGCTGGGCCCACTTTAACCCCCATGGGCAAGACGTTCCATTCAAACACACCAAAAGGAGTGCAAAACGCCGTGAGGTGTTTGCTGTCCTCCTCAAGGTGCATTTGATGGAAGCCGTCTTCCAAATCAATGAGCGAATATAAAAAATTTCCCTGCTCATTGGCCAGCTGGTCCTCAATGACGGGGAGGGGGAAGTTTTTGCCCTCCAGGCAAGAGTTGAGATGGCGATAGTCAATGACTAAACGCCATTTCCCACCCGGTTTCGGAACCAAAAATGCCCTAGCAACCCACTGTGGGTCGCCCTCACACTTCCGAAGCATCCCTTTTTTCTTAAAACCCATGACTTTATCATAGAGGGCACTTTCCTTCGGTCCTACTGCTCTGATGGGTTTATCAGCTCGGGGTCCTGCATGCTTTTGTTTCAACTGTAACCTGACCTTAGCATGCGGACCCCGTTTGGCCTGTGCTTCCTCGGTGACCTCATGTGTCGGTATAGAACGAAAAACTCTGTCACTGTACTTCTCCATGATAGTCTCCTTGAGGCTTTCAGCACCTGACCAATCTTCATCTGCCTGTATCACTGACCTTATATGCCGCTCTGGCGTCGCAGTCCAACCTGCCTGCACATGTGTGCGGCCCGGTGGACGTGCCCGATATCCGAATCTAGAACGGACAGAATTGCACTGATCATGGGGAAGGGAATTAATGCCGTTTGCTGCTTGAGGAAGAGAGGGAGAACTGTCAGAAAAATCAGGCGAAGAATTCGCGCACATACCAAGCTCAGAGTCAGATCGAGGCATTGCTTGACGCTTCTCGCGTTTCGCTTGCTCCCGGTGTAGTCTGCGCTTCATCCCGCGACACATCCTGTGAGGATCAGGAGAGTCATCGTCAGATTCAGTTTCAGCATCAGAATCCGGCCGTAGGAGTTCAGATGGGGTGGGGTGTGGAGCAGGCAGGTCGAAAGTGCTTCCGTGAGGAGAGGGGGGGGGGGGGCTACAGTGCTGGGGGAGTCCCAATCTTCAGAACTCCAGCCCTTTTTGTAAGCTTGCACTGTATGGGGATCAGAAACTACGTCCTCAGGATCACCCCATCCTTCCCCTTCCGCATCACTACAAAAAGCATCAAACAACGCAATTCTGTACTCACACTTTGTTGTGTGTACCATGCCCTGTGCGTCCTCAAACAGCGGGGAACCAATGGGGATGTCTATCCAGTCCAGCACAACTTCCCCAAAGTCCCACCACCACGCTGCATCCCTGCGCACAGGCTGAATGGCCACACCCCGCGCCCCATCAAATCTCAATTTAGGGACGCATTGTTCCCACAGCTCATTGGGGGGGTGTAACCATAAATGAGCCTCGTTCCAGGGCTGGAACAAGGCATCCGTCTGACGATCCCAAAACCGATCAAACCGTTTTAAAGATTTGCTTGCAAATGCATCTGTCAGCGGTGGACACTGACCAAACACTGTAGCGGTCTGGATCCACCGCATAATGCGATCTACTACACACTGTCTCACTGCTACTGCTCCCTTCATTCTCTTACTGCGAAACTTTTTCTCCCGTGCCTGCGTTTTCTGATGCTGAGCTGCACTACGCCACACTGGCCTCAATGCTGCTGTCTCAGTTGGTATATTACTTCTCCTACTCCTTCTGACTGAACTCAGATCAGGGTCAGCTCCACCCTGTGCGGTCTCACCCGAGTCCGCCCATAGATCCAACTGCTGTAAATCACAGCAGTCCCGTTCCACCTGTACCACGTGACATGCAACATTGTCAGGCGACATGCGGGCCAAACCCCAGATGCGGCGCACTTCAGAGTGAGCGGAGGGCCCTTCCGACTCTGCCTCCAAAGTGATACCATACTGGTCATCATGAACCTCTACAGTCTTAACTTCAGCTACGCCAGGACCCAAGGTCTCTGGCCCTCCTGGGACGGCGTCCACAAGCGCTCTGTCCAACAGGGCGGCTATCTCAACAGGCAAACCCGGAGCAACCGACCTCCTCTCAACATCCCTGGGAATGATTGAGGGGGATTTCTGATCCGGAATGGGGGGGCAATCCCCTACCAGCGGGGATTGGTCTCTGATGACTCTAATCCCTGAGATAAACGCAGACACAATTGCTGGCATACAAAACACCAACAAAGCCACACCCACATCAACCGCGGTGAGCTGGAGTCGCATCTCTGGTGACGTCTCTGACTCCGGAGATACTACTACTGACTGTTTCTGGGCCTGCCGAGCTCGCGTCACAGGGCCCGTATACTCCTTACAACTGTTACTCACTGTCTCTGTTCGTACTGCTGTTGCTGTTGTTGCCCTGCGGGCAGTACTAATCATATATAGCACATATGAAAATAAAGGAGACATAAACTGTGTATGCCATGAGGGTCCAGGTGGACAATGGGGATGGATCAGGGGAACGTCGTCTGCAGCGGCATTAGGGAGGGGAGAAGGCAATTTAGGAAGGGATGGGGCAGGGGGGGGCGGTACACTCAACCCCTCCTTGCAGACGTTGGTAATTGGCCGTGGCTGATCGGTGGATCCCCATCCATCAGACCCCCGCTGCGTGTGGGACAGTTCCTGTACCACTTCAATTTTTGGCAACAGATTAAGTTCTAATGTCATCTGTGCTATTTTGTCGCCAGGATGCACCTGAAACTCCGTCAGACCCTCATTCTTGAGCACCACGCCTACGTTACCCCGAAAATCGCAGTCAATGACACCCGCCCCAACCCTCAGTCGGTGTTTCACTGCATTCCCTGATCGATCTTGTATCTTGCCATAGGTTCCCACAGGCAACTGAAACGCCAGATCCAGAGGGATGCACACCTGTTGTTGCACTGGTATGGTAATTGCTCTGGGGGCATATAAATCATATCCGGCTGCCCCTTGCGATCCCCGTGTCGGGACGATGGCGACAGCGCTTAATAATTTCACCTTCAATGGATTTTTGCGCGTATGAGTCTCCACAAGCGCTGTGAAGGAAGGTGGGGAGGGGGGTTCAGGATAAGAAGGTACTGTTGCTTCATGCACAAGGGGGGACGGATATACATGCAATCCTGCTACAAAATCTGGTCTGGTCTCAGGCTCACTGAAACTCCTGGTGCCTGGCAACCCCATGGGAGTGGCTGGCTCAGGGGGGGGTGTATCAATCGAATCATTCTCCAAATCCGATTGCTGGACAATGCGAAGAATATTGGGCTTGACTACTCCCTCCCTACGCCGAAAACCTGTCCCCTGGGGAGTATTCATAACTGCAGAAGGCCCACAGTGAGGGCATGCAGACTGTGGTGTCCCCTTGAGAGACGTCGTATACACAAAGGTCATTTTCTGACAAGGGCCCTCGCAATGGACCGCATGTTGATACTCCAAGTGGAGATCAAATGAGACTCTCTTTGGCTTTCCGTTGAGGATTGGATGTGGCATACCTGCAGCTTCACCAGTTATGTCGTTGACTGGATTCGCTTCCGCACACTGCTGATCCGCAGTCTTCGGTTTGGCCACCTGCACCATGGCAGTGGGTGTATGTACAGACTGGGTTTTACCATGTTGGTAACGAGGGGTACGCAACCCACGAAAGCAGCCCTTGACCTGTACCAATGCCTCCTGTCCTGGTACAACCGCCAACCCGTATGACAACAAAAATGGATACCCCAAAATCAGCCGTGGCCCAACAGCAGCAACGTGTAAAAAAACTTGCTGGCACTTGAAAATTTTAGTGCCTTCAGGAGTAAAAACGGGTAAACTCAGGTTAACCAACACTCCTTGACTGCCGCCAGGCAATCTTGTTTTGCCAGCAGTCAACAACACAACTGGTATAGGCGCTGGTTGGAGTGCTGTCACATGTTGCTTCAGCAACTCCATGCCTATAACACCCATAACTTCACAGCCCGTGTCAGCAAGGGCGGTAATCCAAACGTCTGGCAATGCCAGCGCATCTGCAAACTGCAATTTGGTCTGTGTGGTGAGCTCTCGACAGTCCTTGGCCGATTTGGCTCTAAGCTTGCGCGGTGATTTCAAAACCTCGTCTTGAATATCGCGCATATCTATACTGCACAGATCAGCGGCAAAGACTTGCTGATGTCGGAGGATCTTATTAGCATCAACATGCAGAATTCTGAGCGTCCTTGCCTTCCGTCTGGCTGTGGCCTGGCACGGCCCCCGGGCGCGTCTTGCTTCCCGCAGACCCAATAAATACTGGTGTCTGCGGTTCGCTTTGGGCAACCTGCCAGAACCCTACTTGTTGGTGACAGTATTGGGACACTTGTCTTGCCAATGCCCGTACTTGCCACATGCCTTGCACTGATTCTTGTCCACGGAGCGCGACCGCCGACTGTCGTTAGATCCCGAACGTTGTTTGTCCGGCGTCCTGGGCCTGTCCGGCGTCGTCCTGCGCTCTGGGGTCTTCTGCCGTTCCGGTGTCCTCCGTTGCTGAGGCGTTTGGGTTCGCTGCGGTGTCCTGGGACGTTGTGCACCATTATGTGGTTGGGACTGATCAGGCGTCCGTGGGCGATCCTTATCACGACGGCCATCTCTTCGCGGATTATACAGGGGACATTCCACAGCCCTATGTCCTGTATGCCCACAATTGAAGCACTTGGTGTTGGGGTCAAAGGGAACTTTGTCCAATGCCTTGCGCTTCTCGTCCGATCTGGCAGTCCTGTGAGACTGGTGCGATTTATGAGAGTCTCTGGATCCAGAGCGTTGATGACCCTTATCCCTCTCGTTGGACCTGGACCGGTGTGGGTCTTTGTCATACGGGCGTTCGCGTGAATGTGGTCGTTCATTCCTTCTGGAATCAGATCGTCGGTCCTGTTGCAGACCATCTCCGCCCGATCTCGCACCCCATGGTCGATGTGGAGATCGGGACCCACTGCGATGTGCTTCTCGGCCCCTGTGATGATCTCCCCGATAAGTCTGCATAGACCGGATATGGACTTCAGCCCCATGCGCCTCCATCATGAATCTCTCTGAGGTTTTGGCATATTCGTCCTGCAGCAGCATCTTCATCACCAATAGATACAGCTCCAAGTAGCTGTATTCATTGCCATACTCAGATTGCTGTTTCCATATCAGACGGTAAGCCCTTGTTATCGTCGTGTCGTCGGGGCACTCCTCCATGTGTACCCGCATCAGGACCACAAGCGCTTCAGTTGCTTGTCGATAGTTCATGCTATCAGTCACCTCAGCACCTTCTTCAGACCAGTCCGCCATGAAATCAGCCCAGGACGCACTGGTAATAATTTCTGATGGAATCTTCCTCTTGCGGAATCGAGCTCCCGGTTCATGTAAATTCCGGATTTTGCGGCCCGTGATGTCGCGGTATAACTCCGCAAAGGTCATACGTTGACGATGGCGATTCTTCGCATGTCTTTCGCGGGTTTTCTCATTAACAACAGCTGTCAGCAACAAATTCATTTGTTCCTCCTCATCAAATCGTCTGCCATATCCCACTCGCCATCGATCATACCGTTCTTCCCACTCGTCCAACGTGTCCGGCTCGCCATCCCATCTTGGAACTGCTGCCATCTGTTGTATCACGGACTCCGCTGTGGGGTCAACCCATGACTGGCCCCCGCTTCCATAGACTCCAGCAATACCTCCCGTTCGTGGCTCGTGCTGTACTGGTCCTGTGATAGCAGGCTTCACCCAGGGTGTAGTCTCCTGGAATGCTTTGCCGCTTGGGATGCCAGTAGGGAGGATTTTTGGAATCCTTCGTCCAGCCTTCCAATCAGCCTGTGATACCCGAGCCAGATTGGGAATAAAACACCCATCGCGGACATACTGGGCCAGCTGTGCCCATCGAAGATCAACCTCACCCCCATACATTGGCGAGTAGTCGGACGACCAACGTTTGGGTATGGGCTGCAGCCACGCGGGGGGGTCCGGCATTCTTTGAGTCCCACGGATGACTGCCGATGTTTCACTGGGTGTGGGCGGCAGTCCGTCGTCTGCTGCCAGCGGCCTCCCAGGCGATTTCTGTGGCTCCGATGTCGAGCCAGGGAAGTAGTGGGTTGGGGGTGATACTGTCGGTGCGCTCGGTGGCGGTTGCGGTGATGTGGATGCTGTTGCTGATTGTCTCAGTTCAGCAACCTCCCTTTGCTTGACGTCGTCAAGGTCTTGTACGTGCATTTCTGCAACAGAACGCAAATACGCGACGTTTGTCTGGCAATCTGCAATTTTGATGTTCTGTTGCTGTCGTTGTTCATCGAACTCATCGAAACGAGAGTAGATCTTGCGTACTTCAGTGTCTACATGCCCCTTCAAGGTAGCATCAGGGTCTGTGGGGCTCGGACTTCCATCCCTGCGCTCCTTCTGCAATTTGTCCACCCTTGCCTCGATGTGTTCCCTCCATTGGCCATACCAGCGTCCGATTTCGCGGACTTTGTCCTCCAACGCAACTCGCTGATCAACTTCAGTGTCTAATTGACGCTGCACTTCCTGGACGCTGACTGCATTAGTCTCAAATCGCTCTGTACCCAAACCCGTGTGCTTTTCTCGTTCTCCATCCGCCTTCGTTGTTCGGTCCAGCAACTCACGATAGAGCTGCTGCAGACTACTGACGTCGGCCGCATTGGTCTCGTACCGTGTCCTGCACGTGTCCTTGTGCTGGTCCCGGTCCTCGTCCGACTTTTTCTGCGTGTCCAACAATCCGGCATAGAGCTGTTCAGCCCGCTTCACGGTATCCTCAATCGTGGTAAGCCTCTTTGATGTCTCCTGAGCGAAGTCGCTGGCATCAGCGGCAGGTCTGGTGGCCCTACTGCTGACCAAAGCCTGCTTAGCACGTTGCACCATGCCTTCAGCCGCTTGCAATCTGAGAAGTGCCTGGCCGTGTGCCTCCTTTTCTATACCTTGCAGCCCTGCCTTCGCCGTCTCCATCTCCGTTTCCATGGCCTCCTTTGTTGCTGAGACCGCTGTGGCAACCCGATTCACGTCGTGCAGTGCTGCCTGTGCCAATTGCTGACACGTGCTGCTGGTGGTTGCATGGGCCTCAGCATCACTGGCGTATCCTCGCGCTTTGTCGGCATATTTCCTGGCTTCACTGATCACCTCCACTATTTCAGGGCGTCCTCCAGCAGAATCTGGGGCCTGTGATCCTGCCCCACTTACCCAAATCCGGTTGAGGCGATTATCATGCTCCTCTAGCCATCTCTCCAGGGCGTCATGGCGCTCCTGCACCTTGGCTCGGACTTGTCTGGTTTCATTGTCCTGCTGGGTCATCCAGGCGTCCATCTCATCCTGCCGTTTGAAAATTGTCTCCAGGGATGCCTTGGTCTCCCTGCCATGACGCTGCACAAACGATTCGTTGGTCGCCAACTTGTGACTGATGCCCTGTTGATCAAGGGCCGTCTTCGATTGCACCTGGTGGAGTTGTCCTTGGAGTTCACGGAGGTCTTGACGTGCCTGGCTCACCTCATTCTTGATGTCCTCGGCATCAGCATCCCTGCCCTGGGCTTGTCTTGTGAGGAGACTGATTTTTGCTTCCACATCCCTGTGATCCTTCTCTTCCTGTGCGGCTGTGGCTTCCACCTTCCTACTCACAGTATTCACTTCCGTGTCCACATAACGGCGCAGCATTGCCAATTCCTCAGCCCCTGTCTGCACTTTTTGCAGGCATTCATTGACATGTGCCATCGTTGGCAGTTGTGTCTTGTCAGCCTGCAAGACTTGTATTTGTTTCTCCAATTGTACAACCAGGGTGTTCGCATTGCTCTTGTGCCTCTCAACCTCGCCGCGAATGGTCGTCAACGCTGTTTCCCGCGCGGCATTGTGATCCCTTTTGAAGGCCTCCATCTCGCTGCGAATATTTCCAAGAGAAGCTTCATGTGTACCCATGGTTGATTGATGTCTTTCCAGAATTTCTCGTAGGCTAGCAACGGAGGCGCTGTTGTCACTTTGCGAGGTCGAAGACATAACTAGCGCCGATTGTTTGAACTCCTCGAATTGTTTCTTCATCTTGTCCATTCCATCGTTCATGTGAGTTTTGTAAGCTTCAAATTCTTCACGTAACACTTCAAAAGCGTTTGCATTCAAACCTGGCTCATGTGAACTTGGGACACTTGAACTCGAGTCGTCGTACTTTTGTTCCCGTACTTTTTTTCCTTGTCGTTCTTGAGCTTTGAGCACTATTTTCGCCACCTTGATAGCTAACTCCTTCTGACCATCGCACCACGCGGCTGTGAGCTTTGTGGACTCGAAATCGCGTGGATGCGGCGCCGCTTGCCATGTAGTCGCTTCGAGCGAGGGGGCATGTGTGCATCGTTGGCGCCGTCATGTTGTTGTCTTGTTTGTGGTTCACCGTAACTGACTCGTCGTGGTGTTCATTTACCCAACTGGTCATCACCACTAACCAACGAACGTTGTGGAGTCATGCTTTCTAAAAATTGCACAAACTCAATGTCTCTGTGTCAACCAATGGACTTTTGTCCGTTTTGTGGCCAATTTTGGCAGGAACGAACTGCTTAACACCTGAACTGCTACCATATAATAGAGTACTCCTACTAGTGCTTGGAGACTCCATCACTCTAAATGTTGTTGGGCTTTAGTGAAAAATGGATAATTCCCCAAAATTTCCAATTGATTTTCTTACCACCAAAATAACAATCAAAATCCCAACAACCTTCGCAACACCCTAAGAACACACAACAAGTCAACACAACAAGGGTCGGTGTTTGGCTGAACCTGTGGTGTACTTGGTGATGGGTGTTCGGTCTCTTGGGCTCTTATACTCCTTGTGATTCCCACTTCATTGCAAAGCAATACATAACATTGGAAGTCCTGAGAGAAGGACATGAAAATATATGAACATGGAAATCAAAGCTTATGTAAACACAAGTTCTCTCAAATCATAAGTGTCAAACCCAAAAAAAAATAATAAATAATATCAAAATGATAGTGAACTTGTACGTACAACATGTGTGAAACATACACAAAGCATGTGAAGAAAAACCCAACACATGAAAACCGGATTCGACCATGTAGTTGAAATCCGGTTGAATGCTCTCAAGAATTGTGCCTATCAATTAACATGAAATTCTCACACAATTGATCACGAAGTGGACAAGCGCATGAATGGGGAAGACACTATTCATATATGCCATGTACACTCGTTGATAATTATGCACATCATGAGACACACAAGCGATTCGAATTGCCCTCGTAATTATACATAACCACCTTGTCTACTCCTCAAAAATAACCATCATGACCATCAAGAAATACTATTTAAATTCGTCCATCAACCACATCAACCTTGGAGTTAAAACCTCTCATGGAGTCGACAACATACATTCGATGCACCATAAGTTCAATTACGCACGTCCATCCAAGCTCCGAATTGAAAGTTCATGAAATCGGCTGGGGCATTCTTTATTCGATCCAATCATTCTTCAAAGCGTTATATTTAACGGTCTTTCTGCAATCTGTCCCTCGTAATTATCTGTGAACTCTTCAAGACGTGGACTGTTTAAGTCGCGCACGATGTCCCGGCAGCTGACAGCTGACTGATAACAGAAACCTCGGATTATTCACCAAAAAGGATCAGATAATGACAGACTGGTGTGATTTTATGACATTTTGCGCAAAGCCACAGCCATTGCTGCTTGGAACTGGGAGGACCAAGAGTACCCAGAGCCGAACACCCCACCACATGTCCCATTCGCAGCCCCACGATCCTTATGAGTTGCCCCCACAAGGTGCCGGTAAGCCATGTAAGAGTCGCCATACCGGGCCAACGGGGGCAGGCAAGGAAGTATCCTTACCAAAGAAAGCATACAAGTCTAAAGCAGAGACCCAGCCGCCGTATTGTTGGGAAAACCTAGATGGCATGTGCCCGATGCATTGTTGTTGATTTGTGTGCTTTAATATTTCCTCCTTAGTTGCTATCACTATTTCCGAGAAGCACGAGGTGGCCTTCGATGGTGAAGGGCATTGGTACATGAGAAAAGGTTTCTGATTTACCGAACGCTGTGTGTGTTCTTTGTTTTTGATGAAGAAAACCTTGATTATTTTCTCAATTGCAAAATGATGGTCACAAGAAGGTGGAACAGGGCAGCCAAACACCAGATGGAAACAAATTCATGATGTTCTCCTTCCAAATCAAAACATGAGTAGCAAAGGGAGGCCGCAATTGAACAATGCAGCTTTAAATACAAAGCTTCAATCTTTTGTAAAGAAAGCGAATGGTTTTATAGTGAAAACGGACATGACTCTGGCCTACCAGACATTGATAGACAATTTAAGTGCAGAGTTTGGAATGCAAAGGAGTTTTTTAGGAACCTGGGGCAAGTAGGTTCGACCAGCCTCAGGATATGGCCTGGCCAACTTGGCTAAGTAACTGAATTCAGAATCAGTTAAAAAGTATTACCACAATAAGTAGATGAAACTTTTGAGTGTCTGGGTCTTTTTTTTTCAAAACAAGTCCAAAGTCACAGCGCGAGAGTCCTCAGGAGGCCAGCCGATCATACAATGTAACACCCGATCCTAGGTCACGGTCAGTGGGTGGGCCAGCAAGGAGGAGAAAGGAGCCGTGGGACAGTGGGTCTGCATTTCTGTACAAGAATTAAACATGTGGAAAACACAGAAGTGGTCGCCCCGCACTCAGCACCCGGGGGTGGTGGCAGCGTATTAGGAGGTACTGTCTGCGCGGGAGCCTATCCAGGGCATTTCCCCAAAAGAGAGAAGCAAGAGGGATATGGGCCGGTGGCCCGGAGAGAGAAAGAGTGGCATTCCAGGCGAGGGGGGCATTTACAAATGCAGTGGGCCAGTCCAGTCTGCAGAGACGAAGGGGTTGGGTCTGTTGGGGGGGCGTTTCGGGACGGCGTGCTCCAAGACTGCAGTGACAGAATTGAGCACTTTGTTTTGAAAGTGTCCTACTTCCTTGCGGACAGCTCAAAGTCCACCCAGGTATTTATACAGGGAGTGTGGAACCGCCAACCGGCCAGCAACGCGGAGGTCGCTGCGGCAGGCAGTCTGGCGCCACGTCCTGACTAGATTGCTGGCTGTCCAGTTGGACAGCCATGCACAGACCAAGGGGTGGGAGGGGGTGCAGTAAGCAGGGACACCATGCAGACTGAGATTGTGACGGCGGTGGCAGTGGGGGCAGTCTACCTTGCCCGGAGCATCATTACAGAAGGTGGCATAGTGGGCATACCCCACGCGGGATTGCAAGCCGAATAGCCACTTGTGCCATGCCAAGCGCCTGAAGCGCAGCGGCCGCCAGGAAAGGGGGTGGAAGGAGTCATGGGAGTGGGAGGGGTGTAATGAGTCAGGGCATTTGGGACTCTCAGAAGTTGTCTAGAGGATCTCTACTAGACCTCTCAAAGCTTCAAGATCCTAGAACACTAGGATATTTGCTCATATTTGGCTTATATTCGAAGCCTATAGCTTACTGCTAGAGTCTACTGCTCTTAGGTACAATGCAAAGAGCAGAGATCTAGGGTACATTAGTAGCCATACATGAATAATCACATTCCGTATGCTTATAAGGTGATTCAATCATGTTTTTTGACATTTTAGAAGGTTCTAATGTATTAGAAAGTATTTTGAAGCTATTTAGAAGCTTCAGATGGCCTGTCGCGACTGTCGCCATCTTTTGTGGCGGCAGCAATTTACGTAATGTTGACAAGGCCTGTGATAAGATAGACCACTCAGAAAGTTGATAAAATATAGCTTTTATTGCCTTTTTAATGAGAATTTGTTGTTACATCAATTTTCTTGTTATTTAGGCATGTGAACCCGTATTACTGGACCAGCCAGTTGGTCCAGCTCAATGTTTGTTCACGACTTCGTCTTCTTGCTGTTGCCTACTTTGTGCTTGCCAAGGGAATCAATTGGAATGGAGAAATTCATTTAAAACAATTTGATTTTAAAGTGCAAGACAAGGATAAAAGGGTTTATTGTGCACCCTAAGTACAAGCACAATACAGTCCAGTAAGTTGGCAAAACAGTCCAGGAATCTAGAGTTCTAGCAGGTCGACGACGACGAGGACGACGCTCAGCAGCTGGGCCAGCGTACGATGTTCAAGTAAAGTGAGTTCCTTGCTTGAATTTATCAAAAAGTTCAAGAAACTTTGAAGTCTTGAAGGTATACTTCCTCCTATGGTACAAGAACCTTCAAATAAATTCGAAAACTGGGAAAGCGCAGCTCCAAGCGCGCTTCACGCAAATACGACGATGCCACAGGCTTCAGAAGAGTTCGAAAAGGCGTCCAGAGGATTTATTTGATTGAGTTTGGTGAAGATTTTGAAGCATTTTAAGTTAACAAGAAGTTTCAAATATGTGGTGAACTCCGACTACACAAAGCGCCTGGCCAGAGCTTCAGCGACGACGACGACGACTTCTACGACGACGACCTGCTGCAGGAGCGCTGCGAGCGAGCTTCCAGAGGCTCTCTTGAGGCTCTTTTAGGCCTAGAGCCATTGATTGTGTCGCTTTAGTTTGCTACCTTTTGCATGCTTTTTGTATTGCTTCTCAAGGCTTTGCTTCTCCTTGCTTACGGTCCTACTAGTTGATCCTATGTCACGGGAAGGGGCAAAAGCGACGGTCCGTGACTATAAATCCCCACCCCAGTCTCAGTGCACCCTCCTAGGAGCCCAAAAGCCTTGATTTCTTCATGATTTCTTCCATCTCTTTGATGTTTCAAAAGGCCAAAAATGTCGAAAATGGCCTAACTCATTTTACGCATAACTACGCGCCAGTGCGTCGAATCGCGCTAACGAAAGCGCGATTGTAAAGTAGAGAGCGCTAGCTTTCAAATGCGACTCTCACTTTATTTCAACTTCTCAAGGGCTTTTTTCTGTGATTGTTTTTCAAGATGACCCATGAATCACTTTTTACCCAACCCTCTAAAACACCCAAAAATGACATTTGTTGTTTTATGCATATCTTCGCGCCAGTGCGCTGGAAAAATCTGAACCAAGTATTTTTTGAAAGTAGACAGTTTTACGCTTCCATCCTTCACTTCACTTTCTTGGAAGCACTTTTTCTACTATTTTTCTGATCTCCAGCAAAGTCACCCATGAACCATACTCTAAAAACCTTTCAAAAGTGCCTTTTGTGCTTCCTTCATATCTCCCAGAGAAAAAAGGTTTCAGGTTCGACATTATTTTTCTAAACAACACTGAAGTACGTGCTTTCAAATCCTGAGTCACTTTCATTTTCAGAAAATGGGAATGGCTATGGTAAAAATGCAACAAGTTATCACACAAACCACTTGGTCAAAAAACATGACAAATAGTTTTGGAGGTTTAATCATTTCTCTGGGACCAGGGTGAGTTCGAACCTGAACCAAGGTGTTTTATAAACACTGGAGCATGGAGTTTCGAAAACATGTTAACTTTGAATGTCTGTGGTCAAAAATGCATTTCTCCCATGGTGGTCAACTTGGTACATGAAAGGATGTTCTCACACTTTTGGTTCATGATGCTACAAGACAACTATTTTTCTCAGAGCCTATGTTGAGTTGAACGGTGATCAAAGCTGTTTTGGAAGGTAATGGTGTATAGTTTGCAGATCTCTAATCATTGGACTTAATTGAAAAAGGGATGACAGTGAAAAGGTTCGATTTCTTTATGGTTTTTTGATGGTTTTTCAGCATGTGTTGCATGTGAGATTCATGTGTCTCCCCCCAACTTCTATTTCTATTCAGTTGGGGCAACATCAAATATGTTTCAAAAACCTGAGAACATGCCCTACACGGTGCAGATATTCTTCTTCTGACATCTCAGCAACATAGTACAGAAAAATGGTGCAAAAGTTGGGCATTTTCAGTAGAAAACAGTTTTTTTGAATCATTGTTTTTGCTACACCATTCGCGAATCTTTGGTCTTCTAACCTTGAATCATCGTATGATATTGCAGTTTGTGATCGTTTGCATCAGTTTTGATTCAGTCTAACTAGGCTTAGCCTAGGTGGAAAGGTAGATACCTTAGAAATTACTTTAGACACACAATAAATAGTGAACCATTTTGTTGTCTTTTTTCGGCCATAAAACATACTTGGCCACAACCATTAACAGACCGCTTGCGACCGCCACATTCACCGTCCTATCCGCTCAGAGACTCCTCCGAACCTAGGGCCCTGATTACACGGTACTCGATGGTGCGTAGGGCCCACGAGTTGGACATTGTCCCGGTTGCCGCGCAGACGGAGTTTGGGCCGTGCGGTGAAATAGGGCACCGAGGACGAGGGTGGAGAAAGACGGGTGTGAGCGGAAGGCGGAAGAGACGACTCAATGCAGGAGCACCCAAGTGAAACATTAAAAGACCGCACTCAACCAACGCATTGGCATTGGCCTCTCTCGGGGTCCTTGTGACCATCCTTCGATGAGAGAGGTTGGTGGTCGTAACTGGTTGCGGAAGAAACTTGCAAAACTTACCTACTCTTACTTACTTACTCTACCTAGCTAGCTAGCTAGCCAACTAGCCAGTGTAGGAGGTGCATTGATTTTATGGCATTACCCTAATGCTAACGCTCGTGTATGCAACTTAATGTCTCTGGTCCTCCCCCTTTAGGGCAGGGTGGTAAGGAGAAGTGCCGCAAGGCGCTGGTACTGTAATAGAGGTAACCATTCGAGTAGGTGCAGGCTGGAATGTTAGCGTGCAATGCCATTTAACTTATTTTCATCCCTTTACTGAACCACCTGACACACATCAATGTAGTTCTGAGCACGCTCCGTGCCCTCTCTTGGGTTGCTGAGACTTTGCATAGACTACATGACCTCTGGTCACGGTCCGCCACTCATGCGTGTGCTGAGACCCTTTCCGGAAGCCTGAATTTGTCAAGATCTTTAATTTCAGCACAATTGCATTTGAGCTAGGAAGTGATTTGTCCTCATTTCACTCTACCGTGCATCTCATCCTTCACTGCATGGCCGTCAAGGCAAGCGTTTGACTAGTGACGTATTCTACTCTCCATTCGGATTGCATTTCATTCATTTCGTTCAGAAAGGTCACTCATTCATTGCATTTCACTTTGCAAATCTTACATTTCATACTTATTGCATTACTTCCTTATTGCAAGGGCTTGCCCATAACTCTCAACATGCAATATGGTCCATAATTGATCTGCCCTGCGTAGTCCTATGAGCACCTTTTGCTCAAAAGACCCCGACCTCTCATGTCCCTCAACGAACCAGGCACCCCGTACGACGCGGCCAAAGCTCCGGACGTACAAGATGTACCTATCATGGCAAAATGCGACCCGGACGCCATGGTGTGGCAGGAACAGGCCCTCAAAACCCAGGCAGTCTGCCCCAACCTAACCCCCGTCCTCACCAGGACGGGACACCAATGCCGCACCACGTGGGTCAAGGGAGTGCTCATATACCACAAAGGTGAAGTCCAATTGCACGTCCACCAGCACCTGGGGGTGGAAGGCCGCCTAGCGGCATACGAACTGGTAGGCCCAACGTGGCAACTGAATGTCATCAGCGCACACGTCCCCTTTGGAGACGCCACAGAGACATTACTCGAACTCCTCATGGAGGCCTACCGACAACTTGCCATGATGGGACCGACGGTCATCATAGGAGACTTCAATGCAGCCCCATCAGCGGACGATCGCGGAGGGCGACAGACGCCCGAGGACGCAGCGGTGCAAGTGGCCATGCAGCATCTGGGCCTGCAGGTCCTCACAGCCTCTCTACGAGGCCAGCCCTCGCACAGACCACCACAACCTTGCACGGCAGATTCCCGCATCGCCCTCTGCTACGCGGACTCGGCACACGTCGAGATTACACGGGCGCAATACCACGACCTACCATGCAAGATCACCGGACATCGACCCCTGCAGATACAAATCAAGGCACTTCAGGTAATCCCGGCCTCCAGGGATGGCATGGAGCACGAGGAGCAACCACCCATCAAGCCGCCAGGAGAGCACGACACCCACAAATGGGTAGCGTACTACCGCACGGTACAACGCATCCTAGGCCAGCAAGACAAGACGGACCTCACTCTTGCCATGCGACAAGCAGCCACGGCATGCGGGCTCAACGGACAACACAGAACACAGGACAATACCACCCCGCATCAAGACGTACGATCCCTGGTGGCAACCATATGGCACGACAAGCGAGCACTACACAGGGCAGTGCACTCACATGACCTACAAGCACAACATGACGCCCAAGAAATCGCCGCTCGACTGGACACCACACGCCGGCAACTCAGAGAATGGCACATCCGCCGGGCAAAGGAACTGGCGCAAGAACAACAACGCTACTTTCAAAGCCCCGAACCCTACAAATCCCTGAAACACGTGGACAAGGTCCTGGGGGAGACGGGCCATCGAGGCATCAAGGCGGTACGCCTACAGGACGGCACAGTGACCAAAGATCCCAAGGTGGTTCTGGAAGAAGTCCTCAACAGCTTCCTGCGCCAACACAACACTGAGGATGGCGAGCTGTCAGCGTACACGGAGGAACTAATATCCCACCTGCCGAAACTCTACAACCGGACACAGCGACGAGACATGCACCGAACCCCGTTCACCATTCGGGAGCTCGATGAGGTGTTGTACAAACTACAACCGGGAAAAACCCCGGGGGTGGACGGACTCCCGGCGGAGCTCTACCGTAGGCTCCCGCTGAACCTGAAGAGGCACTTGGCCGCGCGCCTATGGGATATCACCATCGGGAAAACGGGCGTGCCACCCGGCTGGGCAAACCTAGTACACCCGCTGTATAAGAAAGGCGACTGGGCGACCCCCGACAACTGGAGACCCATCGTGTGCGCCACCAGAGAAGCCAAACTCATATGGATGCTCATCCTCAAATGGGTGGCCCCGGCAGTGTACCGGGCTGTACCGCCCACAATGTGGGGGGCCATACCGGGTAGGTTGCCATTGGAGGCCATATTTATGCAAGACGCCGTGGTGGACATGGACCCGATCAGCCTCATCATCACGTCCCCGGAAGTCAAAGGGGCCTTCCCCAACACCCCGCACCGGCTCCTACGGGCCGTCTGGGAGCACATGGGACTCCCCTTCCAGGGCTTCCTACAAGCGTACCTCGCGACCCGCATGTACGCCATAAAAACCGACGTGGGCACCGCCCCATGGGTGCACCCCGCCAGTGGGGTCCCGCAAGGGGGTGCAGAAGGCCCATTCCTCTTCCTACTCGTCACCCTCCCGCTGGCGTTTTACATCCGACGCACATACCGGGACGTGGCACCATATCCCCTACCGACCACGCTCCTGGCGTTTGCGGACGACATGGCGGTGGTGACCGCCACCGCACGTCAACCCCTGCCGACCACCCCGGACCCCACCAGAGGCACCAAAGTCCTCCACGTCGTCACGACCTATCTGGAGGGCAACCAGCTGCTGGTACACAACGTCAAATCTGCCACCATGGTGCACAATGCACCGCCGCCGCCCCTCCGCCCCGGGGACCCGCCCATGAACCCAGTAAACACGGCCACCTACTTGGGGGTCCAACAAGCAGCCACCGCAGGCGGGGTCACCCTACCACCCAACCTGATACGGCAGCTGACACGGACACTGGTCATAGCACGCATCACGGCACTCTCCACCCAGGCCCTGGCATACTTCCTACAAGCCGTGCTCAACGCAGCTATGGGATTCCAGGCCTTGCACCTAACGCACCCCCAACACATGCTGCAAGCGGCCGCTAACACAGTGCGACGAGCGTGGACCATCCACGGCCACCGGCCCACATCGCTACCTGCAACGGTACACGCGGCATCGCCACCGTACTACGGAGACAACACCGATCACCTCGTCAACAACGCGTACACAGCTCACACTGCGGCCCACCTGCATCGTCTCATGCACAATCATGAGCCGGAGGTACGAGAGGTCTTCACGCTGACACTGCGAGAGGCCCAATATTATCGCAACACCTGCCACCAATACATACTTCACCAGCGGGGCCTCCCCACCAAGGTGGGGACCCGCATATGGAACCACCTACGACTCCTGCTACCCCACCACCAGCACGTTATCCAAACGAACCATCGGTGCAGGGAAACCGGCCCTCTGGCGGTCCTTCACACGGATGTGGGGGGTGGACCAACGGGAAGCACCACCACTCTGGACCTGGTGGGCACCACCCTCCACCTCGTGCGGGTCACCCCAAACCAGATGCGAGCACTCCAACGAGTGGGCACACACCACGTCCCATTCCTACAACACCCGGAGTGGCCCAACAAATCACTCCTGGAGAACCACATGCGCAGTGCGGCCACCCGAACCGGGCACCCCCAACCAACAGATGGGGAAGTACGTGAGGCGTACAAGTTGTTTTGGAACACGCACAAACGGCCGCTGCTACCGATCCCACCGCGGGGGAACCAGGCCCACTACCGGCCACTGGAGCAAGTGGAATATGTACCCGGTGCCACGGTGCCAGCAGTACTCCTCCTAGCGCTCAACGGGCTCAAAGCCAGATTGCGGCCGGGCAGAGCAGGGGGCAACTTGTGGATGCTACCGCCACCCACGGCGCGCCCCTTCTGTCCGCCGCCAATGCCGCAAGACAAGCTGACGGGCACCCCCACCACTTGCTGGAGATGTGGGCCCCACGCGCTGGCCATCCCGTGGCCCCTCCTCCAATTTCTGGCGCGCTACCCCCCCATGCCAACGCCCCACGCTACCCCGGAACAACACCGGTGGCTAGACACACACTTCGAACGGGCCGCGGACAGGGACACGGCCACAGTGGCTCGGGGCCCGGGTGCCGAGGCGGAAGGGAGATTCCATCAGGGAATGTGGGACACCCAACACCCGGCCATCACCCTCCCGGTGCTAGCCAAACACCGCAGCACCACGCCAGAGGCCCCCGCCTACCCGGTCAAACACCGATGCTTCCAAGTACAGGACTGGCAGACGGTCGAGTGGACCACATTCCACCCGCAGACAGCGTACCCGCTCCAGTATGTGTACGGCTATCTGACACAGGGCCACGAGAGGAACAACAATTATGTCCGCATGAACCCGGCGGCAACCGAGATCATCCGCCAGGCGTTGGGCGTGTATGCTACCCGGAGACTCTGACCGGACACCAACACGCTGTGGGCCACCACGGAACGGGGAGCACGCATCCGTGCTTACCAACCAACGATGCCATGCCGCCTGACGCAGCCGGACAGCCACAACACGGTCATGTTCGCGGATGCCTCCGGCACAACAAGCCTCAACCCAGCGGCCGGGGGGGCAGCTTTGGAGTTGAAAGTAGACACGACAGGCCGACTGCACCAAAACCACCTCACAGGGGCTACCATCTTCGGGGCCTCCTCTAACGGGGAACTGAAGACACTGCCGATTGTCGTGGACGCCGTCAATGACACCCACCAAGAACCGCGTTACCACACACATCATGTATGGGTAGTGGTAGACGCAGCGGTGGACCTCCAAATCGTCTGCAGGTTGGCACGACAGCCCCTGCACAAGGCAACTGAGTCTAGCCTGGGCGGCCAGGCCCTACACCTCTGGACAGCCTTGCGGCGCCTCCCCAAACACATCGTCCTGCATCTCGTCAAAGAAGAATCTCATCGGTATAGCCTGGGCAACGGACACATAGACTTGCACGCCCACAACCAGCTTTTCCGAGCATATGCCGGACGGCGAGGACCCGCCGCTACGAGACCACATGCACACACACCTCAAGCACCTGCCGCCAGTCCCACGACCCGGGGAACCACCAGCCTGGGTGCCAGACGATCGCATCTATAACGACACGGGACGGGCATACCACTACCGACAATCCGTCTGCACCATGGCGCACATTCGGGGCAGTCAAGCCGACAACGCCCTTATGAGCCATCTCCAACATACAATGCGCACCGCATTATATTTCTCGGCTCTTGACCCATCCCTAATACCGGTACACCTGCAGACGCGACGTGCCCAACTCTTGCTCAAAAAACTACGCCTCCTAGACAGGGTGGCATACTGGTATGCCCGGGGAGGTATAGACATACCCCCGGAATACACCATATGCCCCTGCCATCTCCAACAGCCAGACACATGGGAGCACTTCAAACACTGCCCATTAGCGCAAGGGGAAAACCACCTGGCCACGTGGACACCGGAGAACACCATAGCGCAACACGCCGGATGGGGCCCCGCCACGTCACCGGCAAGTGATGTTCGGCGCCTGATGCGGCAACCGGAGATCAAGGAGGTGGTACTCAGGGGAGCGGTGCCACTCCAGCTCTACAGGGTCGTCGCCGACCACGCCCCAGAACCTAGGGCCACAATACGTCACATGCAGCTCACCGCCATCAAGACGGAGGACGCACAGTTACAGCACCGCGTCCAGGTATACGCACAGGAAGCACAACAAACATCCCACGACCGCCGCACGTATTATAACCTCCTCATCCACTACCAACATGCACAGGCTAGCGACTAGCCACACGCACGGGCCCGCGGTGACCGCCAGGCACCTGCCGTCGCGCCGCCCGGAGCGCGTGCGCCCCCTCCCGTGTAGAGGCCCCATCGTCCTACAAGCAATACCTCTCCTCAGGATGCCCGAAGGTGAAGCTCCACATCCGCGGCCGGGGAACCCATGCGGGGTCTGCATGGAGGTGAACGACGAAGACGGCAACCCGCTTCGTGGGCATGACCTCGGCTGCGGCGGCACTGAGCAGCTGCACTGGCTCTGCAGCCGGTGCATCGCAAACTTGTGGTCGTGCCCACTCTGCCGGCGACCGCATCCACTCTGCACAGCTCCGCCGCCGCGCGAAACGCAAGACAAAGACCTCACACTCCAGACACTGCGCACTCTGGTGCGGCGAAACGTCTGGAACGGCGGCGCGAGGGAGGACAGCCCCGACGTCGAGTGGTTGGACGTCCTCACCAACGAGGACCCGGCAAAACCACCCCCCTGCCCCTCCTGGCGCGCACCAACCTGGGCGCTGCCAGACCCGGGGGCGGACCCCACGATTTACGTCCCCGAGTACGAACATTACGACAACGCGCCACGGGGCAGTCTACCCCCCGTTGGCAATCTGCCAGACAGTTGGGGCCCCGTCACCCCCATGAACCACAACAAGTACCGCACCATTGTCGTCACCCTCACCACCCGCCTCCCGATCGCCTTCGGCTGGCTGGTGGGGCACGCGGAATTTGCGATGAACATCGCCCACGGCGCCCATGGCTCCGAGTGGGGGGATTTCTTCCACCGCGGCGGGGCCATGACCCCTGGGGGCGACCGAGAGGCTGATGGCGGCCTACCTCACGTGGGGGGGCATCCCCCCTCCACGCAGCCTCCGGACACTGGTAAAGCGTGCCCAGCAGCCGCAGGTCCCGCCACCGCAACGGGGCACGGACGGCAATGCGGCAGTGGCCAGGATGATCGCCAGAGGTACCCGGCTCGAAGTGTCATCTTACTCCCCCCGGAGAACCACGGCGACCATCACCACCCTCCCGCCCCGATCCCGCGCCACCACAGCAACTAGGGCCACGAATGTACGGGCCCGAACATCGGCCGCAACGTCCTCCACGTCCCCCAGCCCGTCCACCTCCGCCCCCCCCACACCCGTCGCCGCACCACACCAACAGCGCGCCACCGACGCCACGCGGACTATGGGCGATCAGGCACCATCGTGGGGCGGCACGCCACAGAGCCCCCGACAAGAGGGTGCGTCCAAACGGGCGGCGCAACGACAACCAACACAACACCACACGGCCACAGGGATCCGGGGACACCGGGCGCCACCTGCCGGGAGCGGAGCCATACCCAGCCCAACGAATACGGGGGCGGTAGGCACCAAGCCCGAACAACCCCCCGGCACCGCACACCCGCACAGGGAACCGGCCCCGAGCCTCACAGGAAGCCCGCAACCCCTAACACCACCCGTCGCGCCCGCGCACGGTCCACGGCCGGCCGCCAGCCAAGCGGCAGCAACACAGGCCCGCCCGGAGCCCCGCCCGCACCATGGCACACCTGACCGGCCGGCAGCGGGCCCAGCATACGCGCCGCCCGACGGCCCCCCCACGCAGGCACACACCGCTACCCCGACCGACACCACCGCCGCCCGGCCCTCTGACACCGTGCACCCCCACACCCCCGGCCCCACCGAGGGCCTAATCCCCCAGGCTCCGGCAACGTCCGGCGCGGAGGACCTACCGGCCACGACGCACGACGGACCGGCGCCCCAGCGGCACCACGCCCCACCAACCGGGCCGACGGCGCGGCCGGCAGAGCTGTCATCTCCCGGTCACCCAGCGCCCGGCCCGGGCCCCGGCCCGGACCCGGCAAGCACCGCCGCCCCGGCAGGCGCCCCACAGCCCCCGGGCCCGGGAGGCCGACCCGAGCCGCCGCCCGTGGCGGAAGGCCACGCCTGAGGGGCAACGCAACCGACAAACGATGAAGCCCAACCGCCTGCACTGCTGACACAACCGCAACGCGAGGGGCCCACGGTGGGCGCGGAAAAAATGCGGGGGCCCCCACAACGGACACCAACGCCAACACCAATGGGGTAGCCTGGCGGGGGAGCGGACCGGCCGTCAATACAGAGTGCCGACCCACCAATCCTAGCGGCACACGGAGGCGGCGAGGCATTGGCCGCTGACCAGCCTGACACGGAACCTGAGGGACCAACTCTGGACACCGAGTGTGAGGACGGCGTCCACCGACCCTCAGCCACAGATTGCGCAGGCGCCGCGCCCCTGGCGAACCTAGCACTTCGCGCAGACGCAAGCACACCGGGGGGGGCGCCGCAGCGAGATCCACCGGAAGCCCGCGCGGGGTCATTGACCCGGGAAGCCACACCCAACACGCCCCAGCACGCGGCCGACGGGGAAACGTCACCCAGCGGACACAACCACGACGGCGACTCTTTTGATGCCTTCACAGAGTCCTGCAGGGGTGACCCCCACAGGGTCCCAGCAGCGGCGGCGCCACGCGTCCACCTGGAGCCACGACGCGACCAGGCGGAAGACACACCCCTCACGGCATCACGACAGGCACACCTCAAGCGCGATTACACCGCCCTGGGGCAGGTTACCGCTGCGGATGACGGGCAGGCGACCGCGAGCGGCGCGGCGGACCGGACCGCGGACGAGCGCGGCGCCCCAGCAGAGGGTGCGTGCGTGGAAGCGGCCACCAACACCGCTAGCGAGCCTATCGGCCCGCCGCCGGGGACCGCCCCGCCCTGGGGATGGGGGCACCCGGACAACGCACGCTTGGAGGGCGACGCCAACCGCCCCGGCGAACAAGCGGAACAAGCGGCGACCCAAGACCTGGGTCTCTGGGTCCCCAGGCTTACTGCAGGGGAGCAGGTCGCCCTGGCAGTCCGCATACGATGGCTGCTTACTTCGCGGTCCCGCCACCTTGTGGAGGCAACCCGCACCATGGCAGACGTCACATTTGGCCATCGGACGGGGCACACGCCCCCCGCCACCATGGACCACCCCGGCCAATGGCACCATGTGGCCACCCGGCTCATGGCGCATATGGGGGCCTACAGGCCGGATGAAATGAATGGACTCCACTGGCAGTGGCACCAGCGCACCGCCCTGCGCATCCGTGCGACCATGCAGGACCATGATATCTGGGAAATCCCTGGGTCACCGGGCTACCAAGGTCAAGCCTCAGGCCACCGGCGGCCGCGGTCCCAAGACGTCCCGGAGCCTCCCAGGCAGGCGGCACGCCGAAACTCCCCAAAACGCCCACGGGGGCCAGCACCCGGGATGGGTTCCCCCTCTGGCACATACAGAAGCCCCCTGCGACCGCTCGCCCCGCGGAGGAGCCCGGGCAGTCCCCACGCCTCGGGGATGCAAGGCGGCACACCAGAACAACTCCAAGAGACAAGGAACCCTGGCCGATCCCGTCGCCGCAGCCGCACGCCGCCTCCCGCGGCGTGGCGAGTCGTCTTCCATGAGGGTATGGACAGGGACCACGGGGGCCCCTGCGACCCCCACGCCCAGCGAACATCATCTACCACCGATCCCTGACGCCGGGCGAAGAGGCCCCACACCGAACGGACGCACATCCCCACCATTCTCACGCCAGCGCGAGGAGCAGGCAGCGCTTCACGCAGACCCCCGCCGGGCGGCGGGCGGAGCATCCAGCTCGTCCGCCGCCTCCCTTCCAGGGTCGGCGGCGAACCCACTGTCGGGGGGACCACACGCCGCGGACACGCGACCAAGGGAGCCTGCGGCCGACCGAAGGCCTGCGCAAGGAGCGGGGGGACAGCCCCCCCCGCAGCCCCGAAACCGCCAAGCCACGGAGGGTACATCGCAGCAACCGGGGCACGACGCGAGCGGCCCAAGGGCGGACGCAGAGATGAACAGGGACCTCTTGCCCTCAGGAGTCCGCTGGCCCACGCCCGCCGCCACGCCCTGCTCGGTGCCCCAGCAACAGGAACCCTCCACGGAGTACGTGCCTGGCGGACACCCTGGCACCACCTCACGGCACCCCTCCCTGGCTAGCACAGCGCTGGACCAGGACCGGGTGGCCATGCCCCCCCCGCCCCCCCGACCACCGCAGCAAAGGGGAAGGGTCCCTTCGATGACGCGGAACTGAGAGCGCTCTACGGATTCACGCTTCCACAACCTGGAGCGAGCTGGTGGCAACCGTCCGGGAACACCTCTGTGACGTCGACCCGAACAGGCTCTTCGCCGTGGTTACCCTGCCACACGCCGCAACAACCGAAATCTTTGTGCGGCAGCTCCAGGCGATCGTCACCCCCGATGCACAGGTCTCCGACGACCTTGTTGAAGCGTGGATCTGTTGGTTCAACACCCACAACCCAGCCCAGGGGGGCGTGTGGGTCCCACACCTGGGCTGGGTACACACGCTCATAGCGCCGCCGACGGACCCCAGACCCGCGCCCAGCACCGAGGGCCGGGAGCGGGCCGCCATTCCACGGAGGCCCAAAACCCTTTGTATCCCGCCGTACGAAGGCCTGGCGGCATGGGAAAGCGGGACCGCTCGTAGCAGGGGGCACAACCTCACGAGCCTGGCGGCACGCTACCCAGAGATGGCGCGCGCGGCGCCCCCACCGCGCGAACGTGACCGCGGCAGGATCGCCATGATCGTGTTGGAGAATGGCCACTACTACCAGATGCGGATCATCCCGCACCCGCAGGAGAGCCACTGGAGCTTGGAGGCCGTCGACTCCATGCTCCCGGCAACTACAGACCTGCCGGACAGCCCCACCCCCCTGCTCCCAGGCCAGCCCCCGGACCCCCTGACGGCCATCGTGTCGGGGACGGCCGGCACTTGGCACCCAGGCCATGCCCTCTACTGCCTCTGGCGGTGGGCGCAACGCCGCTGGCCACACACAAGGGCGTGCCCTTGGGACCCAAAATGTCCGGGTAGATTTGCAAGTGGTGTGCAACCGCAGGTGCATATGAAGACTTGCACAGCGGTTGCACAAGACTTTGAGGGTGCTGGCAAACTGAAAGAGGAAGTACGTGTTCCCATCATACGCCGCTGGATGTTGCACTGATACACAAGATTTGACATCAGGAAGTAATCATTTTTAGCTGTTATTTCAATAACGACCGACACACTAAGCCTGAGATATGAGCCGATCCAGTTCAGCCCACCGAACCGCGGTTGCACAGCGTTCTCACAGCGGTTGCACAGCCATTGAGGCCGCCGGTCGGCTGGTAGTACAATTCTCAGACGCCGCCATGAGCCGCCGGACTTCCGACTTATGCGTTGTTTTCAGCATGAATGAGTAATCATCTTTAGCTTTTATTTCATTGAAAACGGAGACAGTAAGCCCAAGGTACGAGCCAAACAAGTTTGGCGTACAAATTGCGGTTGCACAGGGTTGCACATGGGTTGCATGGCGCAACCGTGTGCAACGTTACCCGGTCATTGTGGGTCCCAAGGGTGGTCAGCGACGCGGAGGTTCTACCTCGACGGCCAGCAGCAGTTGGAAGCCATCCCGGAATAGACGGCAGAGACCCCCACTGTGCCCAACCTGTGCCCTGTCTTCGCGATCCACCAGATCCGGGCGCTGGCATTGGGCGAGCAACTGCAGCCCGCCATCTGCACTGAGACGGAGGCCCAGGCGGCACACGCGGCGCTTGTGCACGAAATCCTCAGTGTGCTACGCAGCGCCCTTGTGCGACGCGTGGGTAACCCCCCAGGGCCCTGAGCCGCAGCCGGCCACAGGACCTGCAGCGACGACGCGCAGCCGCACACCCGCGACACGAGTCCCACACGGGCCATGCGCAAGGGAAGAGACGACACGGCAGCCACGGGATTGCCTCCTCCCTCCGGAGGACCGGGCGATGGACGTCACACCAACAGCTGCGGAGTCGGCCAAGAACCGCGACGACCCCAGGCGAGCCGACCTTGCCCAAAAAGACCCCCTCGTACAACCCAACAACGCGCGGCCGCGCAACACAGGGTAGAAAGTGATATATAACTCTTGGACCGTGCAACCGAATATTTTATTGCGACTTTCGAGTGTACCGCATGAGTGTTGGGGTTGCATAGCAACTTCCATTGGGTTCCTACGTATTTGTAACGTGAAGTTATGTCCATGGAGGGGCATGGCATATCATGGTGGGAGCCACTTTTGAGGGTATGTGTTATATGCATGGTATGTGCTTCGATATGCTCACGCCCATGTTATATATCTCCGTTTGTAGGAAGATATATGGAGTCATGCGTGGCAAGGGCTTTGCCCATGTCCCAATGGTGAACTCCATAGCGCTAGACTAAGTCTACTGCTCATATAGTGCAATCGGGAGGGCTTACGGAGCGACCCACAAGCGCCAATATCAATTTTCCCATTTTCGTGGTGCGTGTTGGGAGGAGGTTCGAAGGTGTCCCTATGCGTTCATGTGGGGATCCAAGTGGGGGGATTGTTTGCAAATGGTCCCAAGCAATTGTGTTTCAAATCATATGTTGATCCCATGGGTGAGCGAAGTTATATACTATTGTAACTATCTTGAATTTGGCATTATTTGCATGTTTTTGACCTCATTTTATGCTCATTTTTGTGTTTTATGTGCTCAACTGGTCGGCTAACAGTAACTTGCCTAGAGATCTGTGAACTATGGTATGTTGCTTATATGTTGGCATATGCTTTGGTGTTGTATTTCACCATATGCCAGATCACGTGGTCACTTTGGCTTGGCACACGAGGCCTGACAAAATTAGGTCTCAAATTCATGAGTTGACTTGTGAAGCATGTCATGTACATAACCGGAGGGGTTTGGGGGCCAATGATGGGATATTCTCCGGCATGGACCTTTGGTCTATGTCACCCTTGTATACTACTTTCCGGTTTGACACATGCTTCGAGCATTTGAATATTTGCCGTATGCATTTTTGAGTATAGAATTGACTTTTGGGCATAATGGTGTGATTTGCCTTATTTTGCCATGGTGTGAGGTCATCTTCATGGGGCAGTTCTTCAAGCCCAATCGACTCCAAGTCCAACCAAGTTTATGGCAGGGTAGGGCATGGTCCTGAGTACCACTCCAGGCCATGACACGCCACCTCCCCGATTGGGCTAGGATTTAGAGGCTCCGGAGTGAACACATTTTTGGGGTTTGTGTAGTGACTTTTGACACATGGCATGTAGCCATCTTATTTGACTGGGTTCAGAACATCATGTTGGCGAGTCAAGGGAAGGTCTTGAGTCCAGGGAATGAGGGGTCTATGGCTGTGATTGTGTATTTTTCCCTCTTTCCCCAATTTTGCTTTATTTGTCTTCATATGCCAATTTCAGGGCTTTCCTCTTTGGTGCAATTCTTGTACATGCCCGCCACCTTGGGACGACCGGTGTGCTGAACGGAAGCCCGCAAGGTGGATTGGATTGTGGATTGGGTTATTGCTGTATTTGTGGGATCTGGTTGCTGTTCAGGGGTAAAGGAGGATTACATTTTCTATATTTTTGGATTTTGGACCCTGGACTTTGAGGAATGCAATCGCTGATCAGGAGCAAATCAGCAGGGGTTACAGGCGGAAGGGGCACAGCAGGGGCCGGTCCTGGTAGGGACCTTCTTTATGGTAGCAGAGGCGTACCTGCTGCCCCTACCTACCGCCGACCCGGGGACTTGGGCCCCTATGAGCCCTGCCCAAGTACGCCCCGGGTGCGTATTGTGGACTCGGTGGAGACCACGCCGGAGATTGGAGCCAGAGAAGAGCCGAGATGCTGAGGAGCATGGCGAACTCCGGAAGTTGAAGCCCGAAGAGAAGTACGACGTTCGGGAAGAGGAGGACTTGACATGGAGGACCTGGTCTCCATGTGTGAGCGTCGCTGTTGAAAGGCATGCAACCTCCGCTCCGCCGCGGAGGACTCTGAGGAGACCTGCCATTCAGGCAGCAGTGGAGGACGGGCCCGGCGCTACCGGAAGCGCGGGTCACCCAAGCCCGCGGCAGGGGACGCCAGGGCTATGGATACGGACCCCAGCCCGGTCAGGCTGTGGCACTCCAAGGGGCACTCCAAGGGCTATCGGACAGCCTACGAGCAACCTTTGGAGTTGGAGGAGACGGCCAGACCGCCCACAAGGGCGAACACAACCCCAGAACCCAGCCTGGAGAATGACGCCGAGGCGTTGGAGAGGCCCGCCAGAGCCAGAACAGCGCCTGTGGCCCGGCACACGGAGCCAACGCGGGACAGCATGGGCGATACACCCATGGCGAGGGAGTCCGAGGCGCCGGGAATCGGGGGATGCGCCGGATCAGGTGGAAAGCACGCTGAGTGCCACTGCGAGCACGTGTCCTTCCTCATGGGCAAGTATCCAAAGATGGGGATGAACGCCATCGTGCATCGCCTCGACAGCCTGGACAACGCGAAGGACGGCCTAGAGGAGGACGTCGCCGGGATCCTGGATGACCAGTCGGCCGCGGAGAGAGACATGGCGGAGCTGCGAGCGGAACGGGACCGGTACCGGGAGAATCTGGAGCTGGCCCTGCAGAAGCAGCAGCGAGTGGTGGACAGCTTCCTCCACTTAGTGGAGGACATGTCGGGACGCTTGAAAAGGCTAGAGGAGCAACAGCCCCTCACCTCGGGTCCGGAGCTCCCGGCAAAGCCAGCAGCGGCAGAGCTGGTGGAGCGGGTTAAGACCCTCCGGAGCGCCATGGATAAACCCATGGCCGGCCCGGCCGAGGCACCCTACGCGCCTCCGCGTGTTGACCCGGGTGCGCTGCCGTTTGTTCCCATGTTCAGCGAATCCACAATGCTCGGGGAACACACGGCACCGGCTGGGTCCATGCGGGAAGGGCACGTAACCACGGACCCGAGGAGCCTGACGGTACAGATGTCCCATGCCGCCCAGGATCTACCCATCACTACGACTACCCATGCAGTTTATGCGGAAGAGGAGATTCAGAGCCAGACCATGCAGGGGCGAACCATGGGAAGCGCCGACGGACATTGTCGAGGTCATCCAGGCAGAAACCTGTGGGCGAAGGACCCCAATACGGGGATATGGACGGCCGATGGAGCAAGTCCTTCCCGCATTCCAAACCCCATGGATTCAGGCCCAACTGGACCGCACTCCATGGAGGAGAGGGATGTACGGGGAGTGTACTCACGCCCCCCGGCCACAGGTGGTATCCGTCTCGGTGGGGTGGTGGTTGGGGACGTCGGAGACGCCATCAGGATTGACGACCTCAGGGGAATCGAAATCCCCTACTACGATGGCAACCCCTCCAACCTGGATGACCTCATCCTGGATTGGGAGGACTTTGCCGAGGAGGTCGTCGGTGAGATGCAGGGAGCGCCGCGGGACAAGTGGGTATGCCGGACATTCGCACACCGGCTGGCGCAGGGCCTGAAGGAGGAGCTGCGGGATCAGATCCGGGAAGGACTGATCCGTTCGGAGCAGGCCTGCCTCCAGTGGTTGGAGTATGAGGAGCGGGTGGACGCTCCGAACCAGAAGCTGGAGGACTTGTGGTCAATCCCGCTGCCGCTGGACCGCGGTGAGTTGCGGGTCCGGGAGTGGAACCGGTATCTGCGGAAGTACCGACAAAGCCTCAAGCTGGTTGAGGACTGGAACGAGTCCAGCGAGATCCGTCACCTGCTGAAGGACGTCCTGCCCGGCCACTGGAAGAAGAAGGTGGAGGACGAGGAAAAGAAGCGAGCCAAGAAGCGGGTGGCGGTGAGGATTATGGCGGCGGAGGATACCCATGCGGGTATCATGGAGTTCTTCAGGAGGAACCTGGGCGAGCCCAACCGGATGTTGGGACTGAAGAACGCCGTGTACGTGGAGGTATTCGGGGACACCATGGGGCAAAGGTTGCTGCGCCTCAACAACGCGGAGTGGAGGCGTGGAGAGCCAATGAGGATGCAGGTCATCTTCGCCCGCATGAGCCTGGACGAGATCGTGAAGTACATCACGGTGGAGTTTAAGCTCAATGCGAAGAACGAGGCCCACGTGCAGGATCGACATGGTCATGGACAACGAGGCCACCGAGAAGACCGCCATCATCAGGAGATCCAGGAGGACACGGCCAACTCCGCGGAGGATAGTAGTGCAAGTGGCCAAGACCACTGGACCGGGTCCCGGGAGGATCACGAGGAGGCCCATTTCTTCGCGTTTGTGGCGCACAACGTGAGGGACCATGGGCAGGATCGGTCCAAATGGAACCGGGTGGGACCCAAGAAGGGCAAAGAGCCAAGGAGGATCGGGACCCCACCGCTCTTGTTCCGGGAGTACAGGTCTCAGCACGACGGGTGCCGGGTCTGTTATGGCAAGGGAAACAACCATGCACACGACCACCGTCAGTGCAAGGTGTATGAGGCGGACAAGATGGCCTACTTCGCCGCCCACCCCGAGAAGAAGCCCAAAGAGCAGCGGATTGCCGATTGGAAGGCGAAGGGCGGAGACGGGGGAAAAGGCCAAAGCAAAGGCCAAGGGAAAGGCGGAGGAAGAGGCTATGGTGGTGGACCTGGCCAAGACTGACGAGTGAGGTCGATCGAGGAGGTTGCTGAGGACATGTTGAGGACGTTGGAGGAACTCAAAGCCCAGCAACGTGGTGGACAAAGTCCTGGCGGATCGCAGCCGGAAGGGGCTGCGGGAAGTCAAGTCTAGAGAAGCCCCCACGGCAATGGGACCTCGGAGGTCTCTCCTCCGAAAATCCGTGGAATCCCAGAGAAAGCGAAGGCACATCGGGTGGCGAAGAAGGCTCCAGAAGAGCCAAAACCACTGAGGTTGGCCACTCCCAACCCCTGGAGCGCCCTGCCAAGGGAAGTTTATGTGGGCAAGGGACGTGGCAAGAATGAAGGAGCGACCACGGAGAGCCCCGTGGACGGGCAGGACCAGCCCAAGATCTACACCATCCGTGACCATACCCTCGAAGTCCTGATGCACCCGGATGTGCTAGAGTTGCATGCCGTGAGAGTCGTCCATACATTGCATGGAGACGAGCGGCAGTTGCACTTGAAGGTGCGTGTACGGTGCGGACAAGAGGAGTTGGTGGTGGATGTGTTAGTGGATACGGGTGCCCAGGTGAGCCTGGTCCGGAGAGGGTTGTTCAAGGAGGAATCCCTGCAGCCCAGCCGTAGACCGGTGCACCTGAAGGTGGCCAATGGAGAGATCATGGGTGGTGGCACCCATGAGGCCACTATCAGTATGGAATTCTGGGAACATGAGTGCTTGAACCGCCCTGATTTGGCGAAGAGAAGCACTCTATCCGGGAACTTCTATGTGGCCGACATTACAGATTGGGATATGATCATGGGGTATGACTTCATGGTGGCAAACGCCATTGGAGCCCTTCCCCATCGTGCAACGATGGTCCGGGAGGATGATGAATGCCTCACATGGCTGTCCACGGACTATGCATGTGGATCATCCCAATGGAATGCTGAGGAAGAGGATCGGATCGTCCAAGCGGTGCAAGCTGTGGGTGCCAAGTCCAGAGGAGACCGTGGAGTTCAGCTCACGGAGTATGGAATGGCGCCGCTGGTGTATGCCAGGATGATCCAGACGCTGGGAGCCAAAGCGCCCGAGATGGACCTCTTTGCTTCCAGGGATGTGCCACTTTTGCAGAAGTGTAGGAGGCATTGGCATCGAGGAGACTCAGCCTGGCATAGGCATTGGGGTTTGAAGGAGTGGGGGCCCATGTGTTGGCATGGCTCCCTGGACAATACCAGACGTACGGTGGAGAAGATTGTCGCGGATAGGGCGAAGGAGATCCTGGTCATAACCGGCATAGGATCCACCCCATGTCCGCTGGAGGGTCTCAAGTCGACACTGGACTCCATCACCCTGAACAAGATGTCATTAGGGCCAGAGGAGGAGTTGTTCATTGACGCCAAGGGCGTATCAATGCCCTCCCTGGGTCAAGCGTGGGGTACCAAGGCTTTCCTGGTGGATGGGACGCAGGCCCAGCCCACGGGTGATGAAGCATGCATCCGTAGGGTGGAGGCGGTGCCCATGAAGGTCATGTTTGAGCCCAAGGCGGGGACGGATCAGCCAATTGATGGCATTGACGTCCTGTCCCACGCCGAGATCGACGACGTCGTCAACTACATGCGGATGGGGATGCGCGACCGCGTGGCAGCCAAGAAGAGGCGGGCCATGGTCACATCTCCGCATTGGTGGGATGACAAGATGTTGGTCACCGGCAAGTACGAGAAGGATGAGTTCGTGGCGAGGGTCATGGATCACATCGCGGACCAATATGATGGCCCGGTTCGGTCGGACCCGCCGACGTGGGATTTTCCAAGAATGGGGGCCGATAGCGACAAGAACCAGCCCGACGCCGCAAGTTTCCGAAGATTATCGGTGGGAAGCATGTCCCACAACGATGAAGACGGCATATCGGACGAGGAGAAGTCGGATTCGGACCCGGAAGAGGCCTATACCGCAGTGCGGTCGGTTGTATCGATACCGAAGCAAGCGGCTGAAGAGGCCCAGGAGAACCCGAAGGTCGCCGAGCTGAAGGAGAGGCTGATCAATGCCTATCCGCGGCTATTCAGTGGTGTCGCCAACAAGAACCCTCCAGATCGTGGGAGGTTTGGTACAGCGAAGATCAAGCTGAAGCCGAACCCCAAGATCTATCGTCATCGGGAGTACCAACTTCAGGGCGATCGGGCCGAGGCCATGAAGAAGCTGTTGGCCCAGTTCATTGAGCGGGGATGGATCCAACCCTCCGACAGTGAGTGGGCCAGCCCAGCCTTTATCGTGCCCAAGAAGGAGAAGGGCGAGTGGAGGTTGGTGGTGGATTACAGGGGTTTGAACGAGCAAACCGAGCACGACTCGTACTCGCTTCCCCTGATCGACTCCATCCTCCAAAAACAACAGAAAAAGCGGATCTTCACGGTGTTGGACCTGAAACACGGCTATCACCAGATGCCACTACACCCGGACTCCAGGCCCTGCACAGCGATGTCGACGCCGCTGGGGCCCATGCAGTGGAAAGTGGTGCCTATGGGCGCCAAGAATGGCAACACCGCTTTCCAGCGCATGACCGAGGACCTACTCAGTCCTGTTCGGGACTGTGCCGATCCCTTTGTGGATGACATCATCATCGGGTCCGGCACGGAAAACATGACTGAGGACGAGCTCATCGAAGCGCATGAGAAGGATCTGCGCCGAGTGCTCAGCGAGTTGGACAAGCACAACATGGTGTGCAAGCCCACCAAAGCCTCACTCTTCGCGAAGGAAGTGGAGTTCGCGGGTCACGTGGTTGGTCACGGGCAACGCCGTCCCATGCCTGGGAAGTTGGCGTCCCTGCACCACTGGGAAAAGCCCCAGACCATCAGCGAACTCCGGTCCTTCATGGGGTTCTGCAATTACTATTCGGGCTATGTCCGGATGTATGCAGAACTCTCGGGGCCGCTGCACAAGATGCTGCAGGTGGGGAGGCTCGATGGCCGGAAGGAGAGCAAGAAGAAGCTTGCCTGGACCCCTGAAGACGAAGATAAGTTCAGCCGCCTGAAGAAGCGACTCCTGGGGCAGCTGGGGCTATTCCTGGTGGACCCGGACAAGGGATTAGTGCTACGGACGGACGCCTCGGACTATGCTGTAGGGGCAGTCCTCGAGCAGGTCCGGGACGACGGGTCGCACGTACCCGTGGCGTTCTGGGGCCGGATCCTGGCCGAGGGCCGACGCCGAACCTGGACCGCGAGGGAAAAGGAGACGTACGCCATTGTTTGTGCGCTCAGGAAGTGGTCTGGCCACATCCGATTGCAAACCGGTGGTGGTATGTACGGACCATCAGTCCTTGCAGAGCTGGCACAAGGAGCACGTCGACACCCCCTCGGGACCGGCGGCAAGGAGGGCCCGATGGCATGAGACGTTCGCCAAGTTCGACCTCAGCGTCGTATACGTCCCGGGAAAGAACAACACTGTGGCAGATTGCCTCAGTCGATGGGCCTACCCCGCGGGCAAGGCTTGGATGGACATATCCAGCCATGGGGACGCCGAGGAGAACCAGGAGGCCACGCGCATCATCGAGATGGAGAAGGCCATGGAGCAAGAGGGGGTCAGGTGCTTTGTGGTGATGGCAAATTGTACGGACCTGCCCAAGTTCCGGGGCGCCCGAGTCCAAGCTATTCGAGAGGAAACCCTCGAGCAGTGGATGGTGGCCCCTGTAGAGCTAGTCAGGTCGGTGCTCACAGAGGACTGGTCGGATGACTATGCGGCATCCGAGCACTGGAGCAAGTACTGGAATGCCGTGAGCGCCCCTTCGAACGACGAATGGCCTGAGGGCTTGACCGAGGATGGGGACAAACTGTTCCTCAAGGACAAGCTATTGGTCCCCGAGAACTGAATGGAGGAGCTCACTTACCACTGGCATAACGCCCAGCTCATGCATCCTGGTCGGGACAAGATGCAGCAGCACTTGGAGTGGCGCTTCAAGTTCCCACCGGGGTACTACGCCCTCCTGGACAAGTACTGCAGCGACTGCGCCGTGTGTCGGAACACGAAGAGTCCCAACCACTCCACGGCTGACAACCCGGTGTACACCGCTATACCGGAAGCCCCTATGCGGTCCGTGGCCATGGACGTATTCGCCATGCCGGAGGTCACCGTGGAAGGAGAGACCTATGACTGTGTCATCCTGGCGGTGGATAGGCATAGCAGGTATATCGTGGCGGTCCCGGGCAAGAAGTCCAAGAAGAAGGACAAGAAGGACAAGCATGGGGTGGGGCTGCAGGCCAAGACCGTTGCTAATACCAGGATCAGGCATTGGCTGACGATTTTTGATGTCCCAGCTGTCATCTGCAGCGATCGGGGCAGTCAATTTGTGGGGACGTGGTTCAAGACGATGTGCAAGCACATGAGGATTCGGCACGCCAAGACCGTGGCGTACCACAGCCGGTCGAATGGCCGGGCTGAGGTGGCCGGGCGGCAGATGTTCGAAACGTTCCGCCAGCTGCACATCGACGAACGGGGCCGGAATTGGTATAATTCGCTGTGGAGAGTACTCCAAGCGTATCACGACCTTCCGGGACCCACTGGACTGTCGCCCCATCGTATCCTGTTCCTACGGGATTGAGTGTCACGCACTCTCCTGTGGTTGAACCATGGCAAAGTGGCCCGGGATGTGAATGCTATGTTGGCTGAGGCGGACGACACGGCTGCCAAGGTGTGCAAAGCACTTCAGGACGAGCATGAGAAGAGGGCCAAGTACTTCAAGCAGGGAAAAGTCCAGAAGTATGCTCTCCAAGACACCGTGTGGGTGGAGCGGCACCACAAGGATGTCCTGTCCAGGCATCGGCAGGCGTCCTGGTATGTGCCGGGGGTCATCGTGCGGAAGGTCGGGCAGGATGTGTACGCAGTTCGTGTGGGGGATAACAAGATCCTGGACCGCGACCACACCCAGCTTCGTCCCCGAGCACCAGACCCCAGCGGACGTCCTGTCACCTTCGAATTCACGGCCGGCGATGTGGACTTGGACGACGAGGGTGAAGATGACGACTTCACCGCCGAGAAGATCCTGGCGGACAAGCCGGACCCGGGGACGCCTGGGGGGAGGCTTTATAAAGTTCGTTGGAAGGGATTCGCCGCATCCAGGGATTCGTGGGAACCCTCGAGCAGTTTTGTGCCGAAGTACACCACAGTCTGGATGGACTATCTGAAGAAAAAGAACATTTCTTTGGATGTCAAGGACGTGCTGGTCCATTTGGTGGCTGCTGTAGCACCATAATGGAACCCCCTTGGCATTTTTGTTTGTTTTTGTGCTTGGGAGACGGGCGAGGGCGTTCATCCGGGGATTTTTGGGCCTTGATTGGCCATATACCCCCTTCACTCGATCTCCACATATATATTTCATTGTGGTATACTTTTTTAGGTCGACCGACGACGTTTCTCTATCTTTGATCCCCTTGGTCCATGTTGTAGATCAAGAGGAGACCGGATATGGCGTAGGGCACCGATTATGAGTGTCCTCACCCCTCTCTTGGGGCGTGGGGGACGCCTACGACGTGTGTTGGCCTCCATGTGTCCTTGGGACATGGGGGGGGGGGTTGGAGCCCATTGGGGTCCTCCCGTCCTCTCCTCAATGACTTCCGAGCGGTAACAACGCTCTGAGAAGGGGGGTGAAGCCGGTTCGGACCCCCGTGGCCATCTTTGGGTCACTTGGGGTGTGTATCTATGTGCCGGCAAGCCGCCATTGGCTGATATCATACTCTCCCATCCACCTGACCTAACCCGATGTGATAGTGTGATAGGTTTGGCCATTCCGGCTATGAGCGGCCATATTCAGTACCGAGGCGCCGCCAGCTGAGATTTATATATCAGAATATCAGGAATCAACAGGGTTTTTTATCATAATGTTTCCGTAATTTTTCCGCCTTCCGTTCTGATGGTCAATGTATCGGCGACTGTCAGTTGGCTCACAATTTTGCGGTAACCGATTGGTTAACTGTTATTTCCAGATATTTTGGCGGAAACCCCGATGAAGGGTGAGATTTCATCAGTAAAGGGTTCGTTGCTTCCGCAATTTTCATATTATACACTCGCAAAATTAATCCGATTTTTTCAGACTTTCAGAATCGTATTTTCAACTTCGACATCGCGGCACTTGATATGATGAATCTCGAGTGGTCATACATTTTTCCCCGATCACGAATCAACCTTCCTTTTGTTGTGTCCCTCATTTTGCTTGGAGTTATAGTCGAAGCAAAAGTGATTCGTGAGACCACTTTGAAGAATCATATCTCCGGCTCACGGCGAGGAATATCAATATCGAGGATTGGGTTGGAACTGCCTTGGTCTCAACTTAATTTAGGAAGCATCAAACGCCTTTGGTATGTACACATGCCCGGTATAGCAAGGGATAATGGCCACGAGGGTAGAAAGTGATATATAACTCTTGGACCGTGCAACCGAATATTTTATTGCGACTTTCGAGTGTACCGCATGAGTGTTGGGGTTGCATAGCAAGTTTTCTTGGGTTCCTACGTATTTTTAACGTGAAGTTATGTCCATGGAGGGGCATGGCATATCATGGTGGGAGCCACTTTTGAGGGTATGTGTTATATGCATGGTATGTGCTTCAATATGCTCGCGCCCATGTTATATAGCTCCGTTTGTAGGAAGATATATGGAGTCATGCGTCGCAAGGGCTTTGCCCATGTCCTAATGGTGAACTCCATAGCGCTAGACTAAGTCTACCGCTCATATAGTGCATGTGGGAGGGCTTACGGAGCGACCCACAAGCGCTAATATCAATTTTCCCATTTTCGTGGTGCGTGTTGGGAGGAGGTTCGAAGGTGTCCCTATGCGTCCATGTGGGGATCCAAGTGGGGGGATTGTTTGCAAATGGTCCCAAGCAATCGTGTTTTGAATCCTATGTTCATACCATGGGTGAGCGAAGTTATATACTATTGTAATTATCTTGAATTTGGCATTATTTGCATGTTTTTGACCTCATTTTATGCTCATTTTTGTGTTTTATGTGCTCAACTGGTCGGCTTACAGTAAAGTGCCTAGGGATCTGTGAACTATGGTATGTTGCTTATATGTTGGCAGATGCTTCGGTGTTGTACCTCACCATATGCCCGAGCACGTGGTCACTTTGGCTTGGCACACAAGGCCTCACAAAACTAGGTCTCAAATTGATGAGTTGACTTGTGAAGCATGTCATGTACATAACCAGATAAGTTTCGGAGCCAATGATGGGATATTCTTGGGCATGGACCTTTGGTCTATGTCACCCTTGTATACTACTTTCCGGTTTGACACATGCATGGAGCATTTGAATATTTGCCGTATGCATTTTTGAGTATATAATTGACTTTTGGGCATAATGGTGTGATTTGCCTGATTTTGCCATGGTGTGAGGTCATCTTCATGGGGCAGTTCTCCAAGCCCAATCGACTCCAAGTCCAACCAAGGTTATGTTAGGGTAGGGCATGGTCCTCAGTACCACTCCAGGCCATGACACGCCACCTCCCCCATTAGGCTAGGATTTAGAGGCTTGGAAGAGAACACATTTTTGGGGTTTGTGTAGTGACTTTTGACACATGGCATGTAGCGATCTTTTTTTGACTGGGTTCAGGGCATCATGTTGGCGAGTGAAGGGAAGGTCTTGAGTCCAGGGAATGAGGGGTCTATGGCTGTGATTGTGTATGTTTCCCTCTTTCCCCAATTTTGCTTTATTTGTGTTCATATGCCAATTTCAGGGCTTTCCTCTTTGGTGCAATTCTTGTACATGCCCGCCACCGTGGGACGACCGGTGTGCTGAACGGAAGCCCGCAAGGTGGATTGGATTGTGGATTGGGTTATTGCTGTATTTGTGGATTCTGGTTTCTGTTCAGGGTTAAAGCAGGATTACATTTTCTATATTTTTGGATGTTGGACCCTGGACTCTGAGGAATGCAATCGCTGATCAGGAGCAAGTCAGCAGGGGTTACAGGCGGGAGGGGCACAGCAGGGGCCGGTCCTGGTAGGGACCTTCTTTACCGCGCGAGGGTAGAAGCCCATTACTGTAGGCTTTCGATACCTTTCGACAATCCGTAGTGCACCGCTAGTCTCGGTGGCTACCGGCGTAGGACTCTTCACTAACACATCGCGGAATGCATTAGCCAAGTCACAGGCTAAGTGACCTAGCTTAAACCTGTTCACTTGTGTTACACAACAAAGATGTGGCGGGGTGAGACCAATGCCGGCTCCTGTAAGCCGACACTGACTATCTACACGAAGGAAATGACTTAGAAACTGGCTCGTAGACAAAAGTTTGATGAATGTGGTACTACAGCAATTCCTCAGAGTGTGATATTCAAAGAAAACGAATCGAATAATCAAATGAATCATGGTATGTGTTTGTGTGTGTGCTATATGTGTCGTCTGATGAGGGAGGGAATGTGTGAAAGAAATCCAATTAGGTCTGTCATGCAGATGGTCTCATCGGGGGGGTATAGAGAATGTGATGTTGTAGACTGTGGACACTCAATTGAGCACTCTCAAACCCAGTAATTGAGGCTGTACCAGGCGATCTAGCGAACGTTAACGAATTGGAACGTACCCAAAGTGGTTCGGTAGCAAATTTGAGGTTAAACTAGCTCTTTTGACCAAATGACCTAGGTCAATGATCGGGAGGGTTGGAAGAGAGATTCATTCCTCACAACTTGTTGTTAACCAACAAAAGTTGAGGGGATACCAATTCATTGTTCGTCGCTGCGATTCACAACTCGGGGTCTATTGAGGTAGTAGGTAGGTAGGTCAACTCGGGACTGGGGTTGCCCCGCCAGGGGGTCTTACCAAGGGGCTTTTGCTCAACCACCCACGGCCCTACCTCACGTGCCCCCACAAAGCGGCTCCCCCACATGGGGGAAGGGCGCGGTCGCCGCGAGCAGTACCCTACAGCGGGTTCTGCCCAGAGAGGTAACCCATGTTCGACCGAAGTCTTACATTCCTCTCCTTCGGGCGGATGACACGTGGGGGAGGGTCCCATCGCACATCCTCATCAACCTCCGGATTCTGGGGCCCAGGGGCCGGAAGCCAGGCCAAAGGCCCTGTCCTGCAGGCACCCCCACCTGGGTTGGTTCTCAGTAGATTCGGGCCACGTCGCCCTCCTGTCGCCATCCTGTCGCCTCCCTGTCGCCTCCCTGTCGCTGTTTCGGCACTTTCAGCCCCCTGTCGCTCCCCTGTCGCTTGCCTGTCGCTTCCCTGTCGCTGTCCTGCCGCTCCCCCGTCGCTCCCCTGTCGCTTCCCTGTCGTCTTCCTGCCCCCCTCCTGTCGCTATCCTGTCGCTTCCTGTCGCTTCCTGTCGTTTCCTGTCGCCATGCTACTTTTTGCCTGGCGCCTTCCTGTCGCTCTCCTGTCGCTCTCCTGTCGTTCCCTCCTGTCGCTCTCCTGTCGCTATTTCCTGTTGCCTCCCTGTCGCCCTCCTGTCGCCTGCCTGTCGTCTTTCTGCCGCCTCCCTGTCGCCTCCCTGTCGCCTCCCTGTCGCCTCCCTATCGCCCAACGTGGTAACCTGTCGCTCTCCTGTCGCTTGCTTGTCGCTTGCTTGTCGCTTGCCTGTCGTCTTCCTGTCGCCTCCCTGTCGCCTCCCTATCACCTCCCTGTCGCCTCCCTGTCGCCCAACGTGGTAACCTGTCGCTCTCCTGTCGCTTGCCTGTCGCTTGCCTGTCGCTTGCCTGTCGCCTTCCCGTCGCCTCCCTGTCGCCTCCCTGTCGCCTCCCTGTCGACCAATGTGTTACCCTATCGATGGAAAGCCATAGATACCTCAAACAGGCAGTTCGATAGTACTAAAAATGTTCTTCATTCATGCCAAATTGTGAGATCTCGCCCTAGCAAACCTCCCCAAAGGTGTGCAAAGCAATGATGCAAATCGTAGATTGATGGTTCAATCATTTGCATTGTTTGACAATCCTAAATTCCTAACACTCTTGGTGATCTACTATGCACATTTGCATGGCCGCTCAGCTGTAGGCTCGCAACCATTTTGCAAATCAAACTGAATCTGACAATTATGTAGTACACACGCCGCCAAGAAGAAGTAGGTCAACTCATTATATTCGTACGATCCACCTCGGCTCTTAACTCGATGAAAAAGACCGAACTTCTTGATGTTGGAGAATGCGTTCTCAATAGCAATGCGCTCCTCAGGTGCAACGATGAAGGAGCAATGTACTACACGAATCAAACGTACATTTATTTGGCTTTGGGCTTTTGCGTACTAGTACTTGCGTCCAAGAAATAGGACGAAAACTTGATGTTCCAAGCCGGGGTGTCGTACTTCGTGTACTTTTTCAACACCTCTTCCCGTAGCTTCTTGACAGAGCCAGCCAATCGGCCGTATTCATCCCGCAATACTTTGCCCAAATCCTCTTGCCGCGCTCCGTCCCCAACTAGCTGCCGTGCTCGCTGTTCACAATGATTGAGCCCAAGGCACTTCGTGTGCGCCATGGGGCTGCATTGTTGACCAGAGCTGCCCATTGACCCAGGCCATGCGCTTGCATAAAGCCAGCAGGTACTCTACCTCACTTTCTTCATAAGCTCGGTTCACTGGAACCTCTTGTGGTGGGACGTCGAACATTAGTATGTTTCTCTGAAAATGCGTTGGTAAAAGCATTGCACACCACAATTTAGATGACTTGTCATTCCTACCCCAAGTCACCCGAAACTATCATGTGCAAACAGACTGCACACCACAATTTAGGAAACTTTGGATTCCCAGCCCAAGCCCATAATGTGGCACAAAACCTGCCAAATTAGTGCTGTGGCATACATCACATGTAAAAAACACCGACGGCACTGTCCAAATTTCGGCACATCGTACACCCCTTCCCGTGTGCTTGAACACCAGTGCCAGATAGAGAAAGCTGAAAAAAATCCCCAAACCTCCACACGATCATCCGACAGAACAAAGGATGCAATTCCCCCCACAGCAACCATAGAAGTCCACAAAGCTGATAAAGTCCAAGGCTCCTGGTTGTCCCAAGGCAGCACAGGCACACACAGCCACGCGCGTGCCTGGCACTACGAAATGCTCGTCATCGTTAAGCTTTCAGGCAGCATAGGCGCAGTCAGCAGTGCAAGATCACAGTGATGCGCAAGAGTCTCAACCGTTGGCGATGGCGTCGAGCAGGCCCCGTGTGTCCTCTCGTGTGCGGCAAACTTGCAAATCGTTCTCAACGTTTTCCTTGTGCAAATCCTGAAAATGCACAAGTGCGAAGCACGTGTAAGCCCTCGACGCTACTACCCTCTGCGACATACATTCAGTTCTGCGCAAGCAGCGTCGACAGCATCAGCCGTTAAAGTCTTCAGATCGTCAAACTGCGTCAACAGACTGTTCATAATAGTCTGAGATAGTGGTTCATTGTTTGAAAGAGAGGAAGCGGCAAACTGAAAAAGCAGTGCACTTTGGCAAAGTGAATTACCTGGACTTGATCAACCAGTTGTGTGTTCTCAAACTGCTCCGTCAGTTGCTTCAGCGTGTCGCTGCAGGTTGAAGATTAGTGGGGTGCTGAGTTGTGCTGTGCTGTGCCGTGCGGTGCTGAATTGTGCTGTGCTGTGACGTACGGTGCTGAATGGTGCTGCGCTCTGCTGTGCGGGCGTTGTACACACACACACACACACACACACACACAAGTACCTTTTCTTTCTTGTTTCTTCTTCTTGCGGCCTTGTCTGAGATAACGGAGAGCATGTTCATAACAGGAACTATAGACAGAAAATGTGAAAAGAAGAGGACAAAAACGCAATCAGAAACAATTTTTGGATTAACTCAATGAAATGCTTGCATAAATAAAAGTTCTTGCTGTCGGGACGAGTTCTTGCTGTCGGGACCTGTCGGGGTCATTTCTGATCGGGAAAGTTTGCAGTTGACACTTATCTTTATCATTTAGTTCTCAGTTTCAGGCGAAATCTACCTGCGGAATGAATCGATAAAAGATGAAAATTCACCAAACGCTAAAAGTTTATCCATCTAACAATGAAATGACATCTTCATAAGAATCCAAATAAATGTAAAACATTGGTTCTCATTTTCTTTACATATATCCACCTGTATAAAAATCCCTGTACTATTTTGTCCCACGTGTTGTCTTCCACAGGCCTGTCGCTCTCCTGTCGCACCCCTGTCGCCTTCCTGTCGCCTTCCTGTCGCCTTCCTGTCGCAAAAAAACACCCTGCCGCTCTCCTGTCGCTCTCCTGTCGCTCTTCTTTCGCTCTCCTGTCGCTTTCTCCTGTCGCTTCCCTGTCGCTTCCCTGTCGCCGCTAGCCCTGTTGCCTTCCTGTCGTCTTCCTGTCGCTTTCCTGTCGCGTATCCTGTCGCTATGTCTTGTTTCCTGTCGCTTCCCTGTCGTCTCCCTGTCGCCACCCTGTCGCCGCCCTGTCGCCCTCCTGTCGCCCTCCTGTCGCACCTCCCCTGTCGCCTTCCTGTCGCCTGCCTGTTGCTTCCTGTCGCTTCCCTGCCGCTTTCCTGCCGCTGGCCTGTCGTCTTCCTGTCGCCACCCTGTCGTCTTCCTGTCGCCACCCTGTCGCCTTCCTGTCGCTCCCTGCCGCATTTCACCGTCGCCTGCCTCGCGTGGCCCGAATCTAGTAGGCGTGAGGCGACTTGAAGAAGCACGTGCTACGGATCTCGCATGCCGTGGCGCACACTCACGCCTCCTGACTCGGTCGAGCTTGCGCTCTCCCGGGGGGCTTGGGGTCGGAAGTAGGTCGTCGTGGTTGGTTGGTCGGTCGTTCAACAGTTCGGTGTAGTGTGGTGACGTTAGTCAGTTGGTTGCGTGGCGGCAGAGTTCCGTTTTTTTTCGCGGACATGATCTTCGGCGGGCGTGGCGCACCACGGTGTTGCCAACTTGATGGACGCCGTTCCCATTTCGACCCGTGCACGCCTGGCAAAACATTTTTCGACGTAGAAAAGGTGAATAGTTAGCGCGGTAAACAGCAAAACGCTCGTAGGACCCTAACGCCTTCTCTCACGACGTCTAACTAGCAGTAGGCGCAAAGAAAAACGCGTCGCGAGCAGCGCGTAAAACTCGAAAAAATATTTTCTAAGCCGCGGCATCCCTTCGCCCTGCTTCCCTTTCTTTTCTTTCCTTCTCCATGCACCCACCTCCCTTCCCTCGTGCCCCGCCTCACTCCTTTTGGTCAGCTTAGGCGACCGGCCCTGGGGGAAATGCGGTCAACCCCTTGCAAGCAAGACCACCATCTTCGCGGCCGCGTGCCAACACGTAAGTCAGAAATTTCACCTTGGTATTGCTGCTTGCCTGCGTGCGTGAGTTGCGTAGAGTTTGATTTTCTAAGGAGAAACGTTTTAATTTTTGGCTTTCAGAAAGTTTTCAAAGGCACGGAAAAACAGCAGGGGTTTTTAGCAAAGGAAAAGAGGACAAAAGGAAAAACAAACACCAGCAGCGCAGACAACCGCACAGCACAGCCCACAAGCACATCACCGCAAGGCAGCACAGCACCGCAGGACAGAGCACAGGGCGCAGGACACCACAGGACAACGCAAAGCACAGCAAGACACCACGACACACCAGAGCGGCACCAACACACCGCAGAACGCCCAGGGAGACACCACAACACACAGGGACACACCACAGCACGAGGCACCGACAACAGCGCAGACTCAACCGGAACCAAACAACACGACGCGCAGCGCAACACAGCACCGCACACACAGGGGAAAGACACAAACCAACACCACCAGCAAAAGAAAACGGACAGCAGGGCCCCACAGCACGGCACCAGCAGACAACCACGGGCCACCAGACCCAGCACTGCACCAGAGCACACCAAAAGAAAACAGCACAACACACGGCAGCGCACCACAGCACCGGGCGCCAGCAACAGCACGCACCACACGAACAGCACAACGCAAGCGCACCAGCACAGCGAAGCACAGCACCGCACAGAGCGGAGAGGACAGGGAACGCACAGCACAGCACCCCAGGACACACACAGCACAAAGCAGAGCGGTGAACAACAGCGCACACCACCACGCAACAACAAAATACACACAGCACGGGGGAACACCGCAAAACACAGCGCCGCAAAGCACAGGGCCCCAGGGTGACGGGGAGCACCAGAGGGCACGGGACGACGAGCAGCGGCACCAACCAAGCGCAGCAAAACAACACAGCACACAACGGCACAACACCGGGTGACACAACGCGCGGCAGCGCAGCGCAGCACCGCAACCCGGGACACACAGCACAGCACAACACACGGCACACAGCACCGAGCGGAAGCGACGAAAACCGCGAGGCACAAAAAGGGGGGGGAGGGGCAGCAACCACCGGGGGGCAGCCAACGGCCAGACGGGAGGCACGAAAGAGGCGAGAACGCACGGAGGCCGAGAAGCGGGGGGCCAACAAAGAAAACGACGCGTAGCGCCCAGGCCCAAGGCACCATGGGCCGGAAACCAGGGAAAGTCGGAGACAACGGGGGCGCACAACGCAGAGGAAGAGAAAAAAAAAAGAACGGAGCACCAAGCGGCAGGGGGGGGGGGCAGCAACCACCAGGGAGCAACCAGCCGCCAGGCAAGACACAGAAAAAGGAGGGAGCGCACGGAGAGCTGAGAAGCGGGAGGCCCACAAAGCAAACAAAACACAGCGCCAACGCCCAGGGCACCCGGGGCCGGAAACCAGAGAAAGCCAAAGACAACATGGGCGCACGCAGGGAAAGAAAAAAAGGGGGGGGGGCACCGAGCGGCAGCGACGAAACCAGCCAGACACAAATGAAAGGGGGGGGGGGGCACCAAGCACCAAGGAGCAGCCAACGGCCAAGCAGGAAAAGAAAGCCGAGAGGCGGGGGAAAAAAAACGCAAAGCACAGCGCCAAGGCCCAAGGCACCCGGGGCCCGAAACCAGAGAAAGCGAGAGACAACGGGGGCGCGGACAAGGAAAGAAAGAACACAAGGAACGGAGCGGCGGCAAGAAAAACCGCGAGACACAAAAGGGGGGGGGGAAGGCAACCACCAGGCAACAACCAACAGCCAGGCGGGCAACACAAAAGGAGCGAGAGCGCACGGAGGGCCCAGAAGCGCGAGGCGAACAGGACAAACAACACACAGCGCCAAGGCCCAGGGCACCCAGGGCCGGAAACCAAACAAAGCAGGAGACAGAGGGGGCGCGCGGAAGACGGCAACAGAAGAAGGAAAAGAAGGACCATGACAGGGGCAACCCCATCCCAGAGGGGGCCAAGCAAAGCAGAAGGTCAAAGCCAACAAATGAAAAAGTGAGGCGCACCACAACGCGCCCGGGAGGCCGGCCCGCCCGACCCGGCCAAGAAGAGCAAGCACACAGACACACGCACGGAACCCGGGCGTGGCGTCCTCCGACCCGCAAGGGGCGGTGTCGGCCTCCACACGAAACAGCCCCGGTGCACCGGCCGAGTCCCCCGTCGAACGACGGACGGTCCGGGAAACCGGACGCGTCAGTGACCGGGTCCACACACGCCAACCACCGCAGCGCACGCAGCCCAAGACCAACGCCGGAGGAACCCGCCAGGGACAACCCCATCGCGGGGCCCCGAACGGGTTCGACGCGGAGCGAGCCCAGCGCCCCCGCCTCGGCGGGGGCCAGCGGCAGGCACAAAGAGCCCGGTTCTTGGCCGGCCTCCGCGTGCCCCGCGCAGTCGCCCCGTGAAGCCGGGGGCGCAAGCCCCCGGGGTGGGTAAAGGCACCACGGCGACGGGAAAGCCGACCGGAGCACCGAGAGCGACCGGACCGGACGAGGCGCGGCGCACCACGCGGGGCCAGGAGGCACGCTAGAGAGGCACGCCGCCGGCCACAACCAAGGCACACGGACAGGTGCCAAGCAGCGACGGCCGCCGGGTGGACCCAACCCGGAGAGCGCGCACAACACGCAACGACCCACAGCACACGAACAGGTGCCAGGCAACAGCCAACCCACACACCACAAACCACTGCCAGGAGTGGCGGAGCGCAGCCAAAACCTGAGCCCTAGCACACACACCCACCACGCACAGCCCAGCCAGGAGTGGCGGGGCGCAGCCGAAACCCGAGCCCAAACACACACACCCACACCGCGCACCCCAGCCAGGAGTGGCAGGGTGCAAGCGTAGCGCGCACACGAGCACACACACAGCCCAACACCCCAGCCAGGAGTGGCGGGACGCAGCCAAAACCCGAGCCCAAGCAGACACACCCAAGCCGCACACCCCAGCCAGGAGAGGCGGGGCACAGGAGGAGCACGCACACCAGCACACACACACCCCAACACCCCAGCCAGGAGTGGCGGGGCGCAGCCGAAACCCGAGCTCACACACACACAGCCACAGCGCGCACCCCAGCCAGGAGTGGCGGGGTGCAAGCGGAGCGCCCACACCAGCACACACACAGCCCAACACCCCAGCCAGGAGTGGCGGGGTGCAGCCGAAACGCGAGCCCAAACACACACACACCTACGGCGTGCACCCCAGCCAGGAGTGGCGCGTTGCAAGCGGAGCGCCCACACCAGCACACACACAGCCCAACACCCCAGCCAGGAGTGGCGGGGCGCAGCCAAAATCCGAGCCCAAACACACACACCCATGGCGCGCACCCCAGCCAAGAGTGGCGGAGTGCAAGCGGAGCGCCCACACCAGCACACACACACCCTAACACCCCAGCCAGGAGTGGCGGGGCGCAGCCGAAACCCGAGCCCGATCACACACACCCACGGCGCGCACCCCAGCCAGGAGTGGCGGGGTGCAAGCGGAGCGCCCACACCAGCACACACACACACCCCAACATCCCAGGCAGGAGTGGCGGGGCGCAGCCGGAACCCGAGCCCAAACACACACACCCACGGCGCGCACCCCAGCCAGGAGTGGCGGGGTGCAAGCGGAGCGCCCACACCAGCACACACACAGCCCAACACCCCAGCAAGGAGTGGCGGGGTGCAGCCGAAACCAGAGCCCAAACACACACACACCCACCGCACACCCCAGCCAGGAGTGGCGGGGTACAGGAGAAGCACCCACGCCGCGCACCCCGGCCAAGAGTGGCGGGTTAAAGGGGGAGCAGGCACACAAACACGCACACCCAAACACCCCAGCCAGGAGTGGCGGGGCGCAGCCGAAACCCGAGCCCAAACACACACACCCACACCGCGCACCCCAGCCAGGAGTGGCGGGGTGCAAGGGGAGCGCGCACACGAGCACACACACAGCCCAACACCCCAGGCAGGAGTGGCGGAGCGCAGCCGAAACCCGAGCCCAAACACACACACCCACACCGCGCACCCCAGCCAGGAGTGGCAGGGTGCAAGGGGAGCGCGCACACGAGCACACACACAGCCCAACACCCCAGCCAGGAGTGGCGGGGCGCAGCCGAAACCCGAGCCCAAACACACACACCCACACCGCGCAGGCCAGCCAGGAGTGGCAGGGTGCAAGCGGAGCGGGCACACGAGCACACACACACCCCAACACCCCAGCCAGTAGTGGCGGGGCGCAGCCGAAACCCGAGCCCAAACACACACACACACACCGCACACGCCAGCCAGGAGAGGCGGGGTACAAGGGGGGCACGCACACAAGCACATACACAGCCCAACACCCGAGCCAGGAGTGGCGGGGCGCGGCCGAAACCCGAGCCCAAACACACACACCCACGGCGCGCACGCAAACCACGAGTGGCGGGGTGCAAGCGGAGAGCCCACACCTGCACACACACACCCGGATACCCCAGCCAGGAGTGGCGGGGTGCAGCCGAAACCCCAGCCCAAACACACACACCCCCAACGCACACCCCAGGCAGGAGTGGCGGGGTACAAGTAGAGCGCGCCGACAAACACAAACGCACCCCAACACCCCACCCAGGAGTGGCGGGGCGCAACCGAAACCAGAGCTCAAGCACACACACCCACGCCGCACGCCCCAGCCAGGAGGGGCGGGGTACAAGCGGAGCACGCACACAAGCATACACACACCCGAACACCCCAGCCAGGAGTGGCGGGGTGAGGCCGAAAGCCGAGCCGAAGCACACACACCCACGCCGCACACCCCAGCCAGGAGTGGCGGGGTGCAAGCGGAGCGCGCACACAAGCAGACACAAACCCCGACATCCCAGCCAGGAGTGGCGGGGCGCAGCCCGAACCCAAAGCCAACCACACACACCCACACCGCACACCCCAGCTAGGAGTGGCAGGGTACAAGCGGAGCGCACACACAAGCGCACACACACCCCAACACCCCAGGCAGGAGTGGCGGCGCGCAGCCGAAACCCGAACCCAGCCACAACCCAGACCCAAACACAAGCGCCACGCAACAGTAGGAAACCCAGTGTCCAGAGCCCGGGCACTGAGGCAGCCCGTGCCATGCAGGTGACCCGGCCAAACGAGATCTGGAGACCGGGGGTAAGGCTGCATCCCAAGGCCTGCGCTGCTTTGGGACTCGAGGCGGAGCGTGCGACACCCAAGCACCTCGGAACCCCAGTACCAAGAACATGCATGCATGCCTTGGGAACGGGATACGCCAGGAACTCCGGTGAACCCCTAGGGTTCCGCCCAAAGGAGGGGACGTGCGCAAGCACGGGGGCCCACCCTCCTGGCATGACAAGCAGTCACGCTGGCGGCGATCAGCCCTCCTGGTGTTGCCCGAGGCCGCTTTGTTGGGGGCCACCACTCAGGTCTAGCGGGATGTAAGCAGCCTCCCCTCTTCACGCGCGGAACCTCTTCCTGTTCGTCACAGGGGCGACGCCAGGGGGAACCATGGGGCGCCTCTCCACGACCGAGTGCACCTACCTACCTACCTAGCTCAATGATTGCGAGGGTTGGAAAAGAGATTGATTCCTCACAACTTGTTGTTAACGAACAAAAGTTGAGGGGATACCAATTGATTGCTCGTCGCTGCGATCCACAACTCGGGGTCTATTGAGGTAGTAGGTAAGTAGGTCGACTCGGGACTGGGGTTGCCCCGCCAGGGGGTCTTACCAAGGGGCTTTTGCTCAACCACCCACGGCCCTAATGCACGTGCCCCCGCAAAGCGGCTCCCCCACATGGGGGAAGGGCGCGGTCGCCGCGAGCAGTACCCTACAGCGGGTTCTGCCCAGAGAGGTAACCCATGTTCGACCGAAGTCTTACATTCCTCTCCCTCGGGCAGATGACCCGTGGGGGAGGGTCCCATTGCACATCCTCATCAACCTCCGGATTCTGGGGCCCAGGGGCCGGGAGCCAGGCCAAAGGCCCTGTCCTGCAGGCACCCCCACCTGGGTTGGTTTTCAGTAGGCGTGAGGCGACTTGAAGAAGCACGTGCTACGGAACTCGCATGCCGTGGCGCACACTCACGCCTCCTGACTCGGTCGAGCTTGCGCTCTCCTGGGGGGCCGGGGGTTCGAAGTAGGTTGTCGTGGTTGGTTGGTTGGTCCTTTAACAGTTCGGTGTAGTGTGGTGACGTTAGTCGGTCGGTTGCGTGGCGGCAGAGTCACGGTTTCGTTCGCGGACATGGTCGTTGGCGGGCGTGGCGCACCACGGTGTTGCCAACCCGATGGACGCCGTTCCCATTTCGACCCGTGCATGCCTGGCTGGTTTGGAGTTGGCCGGCTTGGGTGTGGTCTGTTTACGGTCAAGTGGCGGCTGCAGCTGCGGGGTCGTCGGTGCGCGGTTGTCTTGGCCGCCTCATGGTCGGCTTGGTCTGCGTGGGTTTCGTCGCGCTGCTGCCGGTGGTCATATCGCCGAATGTTGTTTGTGCAGCCGACACGTCCGTGTTGGCGCTGGCTAGCTGCGTCTTGGTTGGTCCAAGTGCGGCGTAGTGCGGTTTGTCAACGCTGGTTGGCCGCGTTCGTAATGGCAGAGTTGCGGTGTTCTGTTGTGTTTCTGGGCATCGTCGTCAGCGGGCGTGGCGCACCACGGTGCCGCCATCCCGTTGGACGCCGTTCCCGTTTCGACCCGTGCACGCCTGGCTGTTTTGGTGTTGGCCGGCGTGCGTGTGGTCTGTTTACGGTCAGCCGGCGGCTGCAGCTGCGGTGTGGTTGGTGCGCGGTTGTCGCGGCCACCTCATGATCGGCTGGGTTCGTGTGGGTTCTGTCGCGTTGCTGCAGGTGGTCTTATCGTCAAATCCTGCCTGTGTAGCCCGCACATCCGTGTCGGTGCTGGTTAGTTGCGTCTTGGTTTCTCCAAGTGTAGTGTAGTGTAGTTTGTTAACGTTGGTTGGTCGCGTCCGTAGTGGTAGAGTTACGTTGTTCCCCTGTGTTTCTGGGCATGGTGGTCGGCGGGCGCGGCTCACCACGGTGTCGCCAGCCCGTTGGACGCCGTTCTCGTACCGGCCCATGCATGTCCGGCCAGTTTGGTGTTGGCCGGCATGCGTGCGGTCTGTTTATGGTCACGTTGTGTTCGTTGTAGTGGTTTTGTTGGTGCGCGGTCGTGTTAGTCCCCTCTTGGTCGGTTTGTTCGGCAATGGTTTTTTGTCGTTGCAGCGGGCGCTTGCGCAGTGGGATTTGTTGCGTGCAAGTGTTCTGCTTGATGCGGTGTTCGTTGGTGCCAGTTGCGTGGGGCCGGCACGGTAGGTTTTTCCTGTGCGTCGTCTCCCCACCGTGGCGGAGAAAGGTAATGATAAGTGGTTGGACCGCTGTAAAACCTTTTTCCAAATTCGGTGCCCTTTTGCCGGCCCCGACCTGGCAGTGTTGCATGCACAACCGATCATCCGGTACTTCGCGGTGCTCTGTGGCTGTCCTTCCAGTTTCGCCTGTGCCATTCATATGTACACCCCCCGCTGGTGGCAAGGCCCTGTCAGTCCCCTTTGGTGCGTCCCTGTGCTCCCCATGGGAGCCCCAGGGTGCTGATCCGGCTCGGTGGTCCGGTGCTCGGCTCCGTGTCTGCCTGCCTGCCGTGCGCCATATCGTGCCGTGTTTTGCGGGTCATGTGGCTGGCGTGCCTGTGTCGCAGTGCTGAGTTTGGTGGTTAGGATGGTTAGGGCGGTTCGGCTCGTGCTGTGGTGCCGGGACGTTCTGTCCGGCGTGGTGGGCTGGGCTCGGCGTAACACATCCGTGCCCGCTGGCAGGGGGTCGGCGTGGCCCCGTGTGGCGAGCCTGTGGTCCCCCACCTGCCCCGGGTGGGGTTTCGGAGGATAGGAATACCGGGCAGTGTTGCAGCCCCCCTCCCGCTTATTGACGCTGTTAGCTTTCTGCGGGGAGTGTGTCCTTCGTACCATTCGCGTAGGTTATTTGTGCCGAAGCCCCCCCTGGCGTCCCGGGCGTTTAACTTTCCCAGAGGAGGTGTGCGCCGGTCCCCGCGGTGCACGTATCCCTGGATGCTCGCCTTGGAAGGTAATACTCTGGAAGATTGTTCGATAACATTCTCGTGGTCATCGGCCCGGCCGTGGCTCCCGCGTGTTTGGCCGGGCCCTTTGTCCGGCCCCTTTTGGATCCGGCTCGCGGGAGAGGAGGGTTAGGTGGAAGGACGGGTCCGGGTGTGGCGCCGCCCCTTTCTCCAGTGCAGGCGGGTTGCGGGGGTCCGGGAAGCGTGGCCCCCTGCCGGGGCATGTAGGAGGAAGTCGTTGGGTTTCGGGTCGTGTTCGACACCACGGGCTGCTAAGGCTAGCCTCCACTCTTCTTGTATCTGTTGCATGTGTCGGGCAGGCTGACGTCTTTCCTGTCGGCGTGTCCGACCGACAGGCGTTGCTGGGGTGTGTTGCGCGGCCGCGTGTCGTTGGGATGTACGAGGGGTCCTTTTGGGCGAGGTTGGCTGGCCCGGGGTCGCCGTGGTCTATGGCGGAGTGCGCAGCCGTTAGTGTGACGTCCATCCCCCGGCCCTCGGGTGGGAGGAGGTGATCCCGCAGCCGTCGTGTCGTTTCCTTCCTTGCGTGTGCGGCTGTGCGTTGCCAGGTGCGGCTCAGGGCCCTGGGGGGTTTCCCACGCGTCGCACAAGGGCGCTGCGGAGGGCACTGAAGATTTCCTGCACAAGGGCGGTGTGTGCCGCCTGGGCCTCCGTCTCAGTGCAGATGGCAGGCTGCAGTCGTTCGCCCAGCGCCAGCGCCCGGATCTGGCGGATCGCGGTGTTCGATAACACTCCCGTAGTCATTGGCCCGGGCGTGGGCCCCGCGTGTTTGGCTGGCCCCTTCGCCCGGCCCCTCGCTGATCCGTTACGCGGGAGAGGAAGGTCAGGTGGGATGAGGGGTCCGGGTGTGGCGCTGCCCCTTTCTCTGTTGCAGGCGGGTCGCGGGGGTCCGGGAAGTGCGGCCCCTGCCCCGGGGATGTGGAAGGAGGTCGTTGGGGTTTTTTTCTTGTCCGCCACCATGGGCTGCTAAGGGTAACCTCTACTCCTTGGGTGTCCGTTGCACGTGCCGGGTAGGTTGACGCCTTCCCCGCTGGTGTGCCTGGTCGACAGGCGTTGCTGGGACCATTATCCCTTGCTATACCGGGCATGTGTACACACCAAAGGCGTTTGATGCTTCCTAAATTAAGTAGAGACCAAGGCAGTTCCAACCCAATTCTCGATATTGATATTCCTCGACGTGAGCCGGATATATGATTCTTCAAAGTGGTCTATAACTCCAAGCAAAATGAGGGACACAACAAAAGAAAGGTTGATTCGTGATCGGGGAAAAATGTATGACCACTCGAGATTCATCATATCAAGTGTGGCGATGTCGAAGTCGAAAATCCGATTCTGCAAGTCTGAAAAAATCAGATTAATTTTGCGAGTGTATAATGGGAAGGCTGCGGAAGCAACGAACCCTTTACTGATGAAATCTGACCCTTCATCGGGGTTTCTGCCAAAATATCTGGAAAAAACAGTTAACCAATCGGTTACCGCAACATCCCGAGCCAACTGACAGTCGCCGATACATTGACCATCAGAACGGAAGGCAGAAAAATTACGGAAGCATTATGATAAAAAGACCCTGTTGATTCCTGATATTCTGATATATAAATCTCAGCTGGCGGCGCCTCGGTACTGAATATGGCCGCTCATAGCCGGAATGGCCAAACCTATCACACTATCACATCGGGTTAGGTCAGGTGGATGGGAGAGTATGATATCAGCCAATGGCGGCGTGCCGGGACATAGATACACCCCCCAAGTGACCCAAGGATGGCCACGGGGGTCCGAACCGGCTTCAGCGGGTAGATAAGTACTTTCCCTGCAGTGGGATAGACCCCTTCTCTTGCTGCAGAGATAGATGACGGAGTTAAGCTCCAACAGGATAGCCTGAATCCTGCAATTCAGTTGAGCGGAATTCATTCTTCGTGTAGGAAGACAGGCCCCCGCACGGATGGCATTGTACAACCATCTGTTGGGCCTGGGGCTCGCCGTAATTGGTCTTCCGGTAAGGTACAGAACACACTTTAACTACCATAGCATTTTTTGGAGACTTACTACTTCTACTTGTCTGAAACAACTTGATAATGATACATTTCGCGTATGAGGCAGTGGCGACCCTCCAGTCGTGTAGGATATATGTTGGCTCGCACTAGAGCTGAACGGCGTTCCATGAAAGATCCGACCTTTCACTTTTTTTTCACTTATTACTTACCTACTTCGTTTCCAACCAACCCCAGGGGACCAACCCACCCCTACCCGTAAACCCAACCCCCACGTTCACACATACCATTCATCGGTTTTTGTCATCTTTAGCACCTTGCCACAACCCATACATCTTCTTTCTCTGAATTTACATGACGAACACACTTCTACATTTTCAATCCTTCGTACAAATTTTGTGCATTGGTGATTTAAGTCATTTGGGACATTTCTACACAAATCAGCATTTCCGCTAGCTTCATATCTCATTAGATTCCGGTGGGCTATGTCCTACTCAGGATCATGGTACATAATGCTGTATGTAACCCAATAGGATCGCGATGCATATTGCTTTATGCTGCCGTGATGGAATATTGATTCCGTTGTACATGGTTTCCAGGCATGTTAGGTAACTGACGTTTCAGCTTTGCTTTCTAGAGATAGCCAGAAAGTATGAGTAAAAGGTTGGTAATGACAGCTTATCTTTCAACGCTTTTTTGGTTGTAGTATTAGTATCAATCGCCATACCCCCAGATGGATCAGTCCCCATGGCCGGGATAAGAAAGAGCAGATCCGGGTCAGATGATGTCTACTCATTGTGACTGCCACCCCCCACACACAGTATGAGCTATACCTACCCGCTAAACTGATCAACAGTTGGTCATTACTAATTCTGCCTCCCTTTCTCTGTCCATGTAATGCAGGCCAAGAAACCCATTGCATCAAATGGGTACCACAATGCATCTATTGCATTAGGTGGCCACATGTAACGTGTCCTTTGAGTAAGGTGGTATATCCTCTCTTTGGGTACTAAGACAAGTCATGTCAATAGACAGCTTGGGCAAAGCTTGAACTTCCAGTTTAGACATGTTGCATTTCATTCTCAATTGGTATTGATTTTCCGTATAGCTCATTGTAATTTATACACCTACACCCGGTGTGCATTACACTTACCCTCAAATTTTGCCTGAAGATTTAGGTTATCATTGTTGATACTTTGTATGCTAGCTTTTTGCCTAGTGTTTCTCATGCTTCATTTTGAGCCCTACCATACACAAGACTTAGGCACTTTACCCTCTTAGGTAGAGATATATCTTTGCCTCTAGGAAGGGGGTTTTAAAACACTACAATCGACACTCAGAACATTCAACATGAGCGTTCCTGATGCCCATACCCCTCCTTATGTTAGATTTTCAGCTTGTCATGAACATTCTCAGCGAATGTGCATGAAGCTTAGGAAGGGGGTGTAATAAGTCAGGGCATTTGGGACTCTCAGAAGCTGTCTAGAGGATCTCTACTAGACCTCTCAAAGCTTCAAGATCCTAGAACACTAGGATATTTGCTCATATTTGGCTTATATTTGAAGCCTATAGCTTACTGCTAGAGTCTACTGCTCTTAGGTACAATGCAGAGAGCAGAGATCTAGGGTACATTAGTAGCCATACATGAATAATCACATTCCATATGCTTATAAGGTGATTTAATCATGTTTTATGACATTTTAAAAGGTTCTGATGTATTAGAAGCTATTTTGAAGCTATTTAGAAGCTTCAGATGGTCTGTCGCGACTGTCGCTGTCGTTTGTCGGCGACAGCAATTTACGTGATGTCGACAAGGCTTCTGATAAGATAGATGACTCAGAAAGTTGATAAAATATAGGTTTTATTGCCTTTTTAATGAGAATTTATTGTTACATCAATTTTCTTGTTATTTAGGCATGTGAACCCGTATTACTGGACCAGCCAGTTGGTTCAGCTCAATGTTCGTTCAGAACTTCGTCTTCTTGCTGTTGCCTACTTTGTGCTTGCCGTGGAAATTAATTTGAACGGAGAAATTCATTTGAAACAATTTGATTTTAAAGTGCAAGACAAGGATAAAAGGGTTTATTGTGCACCCTAAGTACAAGCAATAAATCGGATATATAACCATTTTCAAAAGGTTTTCATGAAGACCCCCCCTATTTCGGGGGCGCTGAATCCAAAAACAGTCGGTATGGGGCGGAGAGGACATATGGCAGGAGTCATGTCAAGTAAAGGTTGCATGCAGGTAGTTAGTGCCACGTCTGGTGAAATCTGGTAAAACGCCCCCCCTCCGGGGGCCATTTTTCGGAAAAAACGCCTAAATGAGCCTTTTAAAAATGTTTTCATGAGGACCCCCCCTATTTTGGGGGCGCTGAATCCAAAGAACATGCTGGCAGAGTCCAAAAAATTGGTCTCTGGGTAGCTTTTGAGTAACGTTGTATGCAGGTAGTTAGTGCCACGTCAGGTGAAATCTGGTAACCCCCCCCCCCCCGGGGGGGGCCATTTTTTGAAAAAAACGGGTAAATGAGCCTTTTGAAAATGTTTTCATGAGGACGCCCCCTATTTTGGGGGCGCTGAATCCAAAACATCTGCCGTCGCAGTCAAAGAAATTGCTTTTTGGGCACTTTTTGAGTAAAATGACGTTTTGGCCCTCAAAATCATAGGTGGAATAAAAAGGTTTATTGTGCACCCTAAGTACAAGCACAATACAGTCCAGTAAGTTGGCAATGCAAGGGGACAGAATCGTGGGACCACACCTTATGGGGGGGTAGTAGGCGCTCACCGTGCCAGATGACATCCCAGGGGTTCTGTCTATGCAAGGGGGCAGGGGGGGGAAGGACTGTGCCAATTTTGGCCTACTCATCGGCTGCCTCATTGTGGGTTTCGCGCGTGTGGCCTTCAACCCACTCGAGGGTTTGCCCCTTTGAGGAGAGGGACGGGCGCACCTCTTGAACCCAGTAAGCCTGGCGCACAGGGCGTTTCCGCCCTTGTGCAGAAGCCATAGCTCCCTGACAGTCGAGGCGGATGTTCTCATGTTCAGGTGAGATGTGTGACCCCACAAGATTGCCAATTAGCTCTGCCTTGTAGGAGTTGGGAACTCCGGGTACTCCGCATACTGCTATCCTACCATCCCTGAGGACAACTGCGGCACCGGCCGACGGTGGGCTTCCGCGTTTGCTGCCATCAGAGTAGGCCAATTCGGGGCGGAGGTTGGAGGGTACCAGATAGACTGACAAACCAGCAATATGGACAACCGCAGTGGCGTCGCGCATCAACTTGTTGGCGGGCCACGTCGTGGACACTGGGGGCTGTTGTGCCTCTGGGTTGGGGTTCAGTAAGGTAACTGCTGCCATGAACGTGTTGTATGGGGAGAGTGGGTGCTCAGATCGTGTGGACATGGTGTGAAGGCAAAGATTTCGGTGTAGTGTGTCTAGAACTCTTGTGGGGTGGAGTACAGCGAAGTAACCCATGCCGAGGCCGTGGCTTCTTGGGGTGTACAGTGTTTTCTTGGCAACAACTGAGGGTAGCCCAAGCACACCGAAAATGAATTTTTCGATCAGCGAGTTTAGGGAGTGTAGTTGTGTGACAGTGAGGTATGCATTCAGTGCGGTACACAAGGTGTGGCAGCACCATGAGGTTTACCAAAAGGACCCTATCGCGGACTTGAATCGGCTGTGAGTGCAGCTCAGTGAGTTGGCTTCTCAGTTCCTCCAGGACGATAGACAGTACTCTGTTGACACAGAGTCGCGGGGCCAGGGGATGGCCCAAATGCATGATATACCTGGCCCTGACGAAATGGTGATGTAGCTGCGTGCTCCATTCTGGCGGGGAGTTGGCTCGGTTTGATTACCACAGCGATTCCTAGGAAGCCTGAAGCGCGAATGGTGGGTGCAAGTACTTGGGGAGGACGGGCAGATCTGTGGGGGACCGGAGCATAGGGAGGGACTCGCTCTTGCCTACATTCAGCTGACATGCGATGAGGCTGAGGGCATACTGGACAAGTTGTGTCTGCTGCTGGCTAGGCTTGGGGGGGGTCGGGGAACAAATGTCATCGACATATGCAGAGAAGGTGATGCCATGCTGGTCGAGAACGCGCAGGGGGATGTCAAAAAGGACGACGAAGAGAAAACAGAGAGGGGGCACCCTTGTTTCACTCTGGGTGCCGCTCGGAAAATTTCCTGTTCCGCCCCCCTGAGAAAAGTGGAGCCCCTTTCCATTACCAGAGTGATTATGCGCAGTAATTTCAGGGGCGTTCCCATTTTGTCAAGGACGTCACGGATCAGGACTTTTGAGGGGCTATCAAAGGCGTGGTAGACATCAAAGGCCAAAATGGCCTCTATCGGGCCCAGTTTATCGAGGTCGTCAAGGAAAATTTGTGTGGCGTGGGCTGTGCATACACCCTGTCTACCGCCGAATTGTCTTTGGTGCAGGTGGGGGGATATGAGGGGGTACAGCTGTGAGTAGACCCATCGCATGAATAATTGGTAAATTGAGTTGATCATGGCGATGGGTCTCCAGCGGTCGGGGTCCTGCTACTTACCCTTCCCTTTGAAGAGACAAAAAGTCTCAGAAACAAGCCACTCATCCGGGAGGGTGCCCTCCTCATAGCAGAGGGTGACACAGGTGTGTACTAACTGGAACGGTGGAGCTGGTACGGGGGTACTTTGTCTGGACCGGGGGGCTTTTTACGTGACGCGCGGGCCAGTTCGCGCAGTGCAGCTAGTGTGGGGGGCGGCACATCCTGAAGTCTGGGGCGCTGGGGTATGTGTGATAGTGCGTGTGTAGACCATGGGGTGTTGCGTTGGAGGATACGTTGTATTTTTCGTCTGGGGTGGAGGAGGGTTGATTGGGCAGGGGGCGATAGGAGTGTGTGTTTAACTCTGCGGTAGAATACCTTGGATCTACGCTTGGCCTGTCTGGCCAATTGCCGGATCAGAGGGGCCCGGTCGCTTGGATCATCAGGCACGGGGGTGACAGGGGCATTTGATGCGTTGACCTCACGCATGGCAGTCAGCCTGTGTGACGTGAGCTGTGTGTATGTGAGCGCGTAATCGTGTGCAGAGACAGGTGGAGGCATGTCGGCAGTCAGGGCCGCGATACGTTTTTTATAAGAGGTGACATCACGGCCGGTCCACATGGCACAGCGCATTTCGGGGAGCACTTGCTGTGACCACGGCGACGTGTGGATGAGAATGGGGTCATGGTCCTATATTCCGGTGACAGGGGAGAGGTCAGGTACCTTGGCCCCAGATGTCTGGCAGAGAGCCTCGAATAGCTGGGACCCATAGGCTCTATCCATATAGCTCTTGGTGCCCCCATACTGACTTACTCTGGTGAAGGGGACAGAATCGTGGTGTGGGGTAAGGAGGTCAACCAGGGTGTTGGCACGTTTCTTTGCCACTAGCCAAGGCCAAATTGGCGCCCGGAGGGCTGTAGTGTGGTTGGGGTGGGTCACGGCATTATAATCCCCCAAAATGATGGCACATTCTTGGGTCAACCCCGCAAGAGCCTTTTCACATGGGAGCCTAGCGGCAGCTGTGTGCGGCCCATAGAAGGAGGCAATAGACAGGGAGGGCATCCAGGGGTCGCTGTGCAATGAGATGGAGGTAGAGATCAGCCTACCAGGGATGTGAGTATCTGGGTCTTGAGGTTGGTTACCATTTACGCTTAACATCTAAGGAAAAAGGCATGAAGTGCCTTGTTTATTTCGGTATATCCTCCATCAAGGAAGATACCTCTGCTCAGTTGAGTGGTAGAGGTGAACTTCATGGGGTGCTCGCCTCATTACCCTAGTTACTTTGAAACTTGTACTTTAATTCTTCAAAAGAGTGATCAAAATGATTAAGTGGTAGCCTTTACTACTGTCCAAAGAGTTGGGGAGGGCTTGGTCAGGATCAAGTCCCCTAGGAAAGACGTAGAAGTCACTTTTTCTTTCTGTCTCTTGCAATACTACTTGATCCAGCTAGTAGGACAAAAGAAAAAGGGTCCAAATCTTGTGACTTTACCTTACGAAATATTGCCAACCAGCAATGGACGCTCTCATCAGTCAATAGCAATATTTTACACTGCTGGTACCTTGGAAAACAGCGTAATGTACCGTGTATGATGTCCCAATCAAGGGGCATTCCTCAAAAGTTTGCAAAGTCGAACAAAACCTCTTGGGGAAAAATTGGGCGTGTGGGGTTGGAACCCAGGACCACCTCTCTAGAGCGCACATGGTTAACCACTAGGGCATGGTGGATCGCTCTAATGCGAAGGGCTATTGCTGCATAAACAGCGTTTTAGTAGACGTCCTAGCCAAAGGTCAGAGCGGAGCAATACCCTCAATGAAGGGCACAAACTTCGAGGGGCTGAAAAAAATAGGAAATGAAACTGATAGAGTGCTAATCGTGCAGTTTAAGAAGGATGTCCTTGATTAGTGCCCTATAGATTTTGATGAAATCCTGCAGGTTTCTGATGGTGAAATCCCAAAAACAAGGGAGCAAGTAGAGCAAGAAAAGGATGTGGATCGAATCAATGAATAGTTTAAAATCCAGTATAACACAGAAGGGCTGCAGATAGACAAAGCAGGTATAAATACAAAGATTCAATCAGGAATGGATAAAAGAAAAGATTTTATGTGAAAACTGGCCTGACTCTAGCCTCCAGGTTAGCATCAAGCACTTCATGTGCACTCCTTTGGATGAAATGGAGTAGGTTAGGAATATGGGGCATAGGAGCTAGGCCAGACACAGATTATATCCTGGCCAAGCAACTGAATTCAGAAACAGTTAAAACGTAGAGCCACAATAAGTGGTAGAAACAATTGAGTATAGGGGTCTTGGGGTGGGAGACCACTAGGCTTAACCACCAAGGCCTAAGGCATGAAATGCCTATTTTATTTCGGTATATCCTCCATGAAGGAAGATACTTCCGCTCAGTTGAGTGGTAGGGGTGAACGTCATGGGCAGCTAGGGTTATAACCCTGGTTACTTTGAGAAACTGTACTTAAAGCTTCAAAAAAGGGATAAAAATACTTAAGGTAGTCTCAACATCAACAAAAGGGTTTTAAGGGGGGCTTGGCCTGGATCAAGCCCTCCAAGAAAGACATGGCAGAGACATTTTCTTACTCCCCCCCGGGTACTAGTTGATCAAGCTAGTAGGACCAAGAAAAAAGGCTCATATATTCCCACAATTACCTCAGAAAATGCATTAAACCTACCAAAAACATTCTCATCAGTTCATAGAAGCCTATCACACTGTAGGTACCCTTGAAAAACAGTGTAATGTACCGTGAATGATGTCACTTCGATGGGGCATTCCTCAAAGGTTGCCAGCGTGCGACGAAAACGTTTGGTAACAAATTGGAGGGTAGTGGGGTTTGAACCCAGGACTCCCTCCCTAGAGCACACATGCTTGCCCACTAGGGTACAGTCGAACGCTCTGATGCGGACGGCTATCGCTGCAAAAACAACAATTCAGTAAACGTCCTGACCAAGGGCCAGGGCGGAACAATACTCCCAATGGAGGACACAAGCCTCCAGGAGCTGAAAGAAATAGAAAGAGAAACCAACAGGGAGTGAATCCTGTGGTTTAGCGAAAGGTGTAGCGATTTAAGAAGTCAAATCGCTAAAAATCGACGAAACGATGCAAGAAATCGTCATTTTTACACCAAAACGTAAAGTCGTAAACAAGCGCAACAGAAGCGGACTCCAGAAAAAGGGTTGCGCAAGCGTAAACGGCTCTTGAAAAAGAAGGTATGAGCCGTAGTTCTTAAAGTTCTAAAGGAAGTTTCTGCACAGTTGCATCAAAATGTTTATAAACTTTAGGGAAAAGTATCGAAAATCAACCCACACCACAGAGCAGGTGTACAACCCACCTCTCAGGTATGCCAGCGCCATTTCACACGCATGCATTGCGTTCGTGTTGGTAGCTTCGTTAAAACACTGCGGTTGTCAGCGCTGAGTTCGTTGGGGGTTCGGCTGCTCCTCTCCTTTGCTCTGCACGGGTCAGAACAGGAATGAAAGGTATGCTATGCGAATGGAGCGCGCAGCGCGCACGTAGGGTTAGAATATGCGCTGTGCTCGCGATGCATGTGCAAAATTGAGGCAATCACACGCTGTGTCACTTTCCCTGTGCCCCAATTCACCCTTGTTCTCTCTTCACAGGTAAGAAGAGAAAGTGCTTGTTCCCGTTCGTGTTGCCGTAGCGCTAAAATAGGGAACAACACCACGCGGCGACACACCACAGCAAAACACACAAAGCGCGGGGGGACAAGACAAAACACGGCGCCAGAAGCTACAGGACCCCAAGACGACGGACAGCGCCCCAGGTCACAACACAGCACGCGGCAGCACCAAACGGAGCAAAACGAAACAACACAGCGCACAACAACGCAACGCCAGGCGGCACAACGCGCAGCAACATGGCGCAGCACAGCACCCATGGACACGCCACAGCACGCCACCGAGACACGACACCAGGAGCCACCAGGACCGACCAGGAGACAACAGAGGACAGCCAGGCCCAACAGCAAGCACACAAACACAACAGGCAACAACACAAAACACCAGCCAGCCCCGCGAGGGAAAGAGAGCACCGAAAAGAGAGCAACGACGCAGGCACACCAGCACAGCACCGCAGGGGCAGAGCACAGAAACAGAAACGACCCAGAACCGTCCCGGAGCTCAGAACCAACGGGCAACAACAGGAAACCAGCGCCACCAGCAAAGAGAAAAAAAAAAGAGAAGACAGGGCACCACAGCACAGCACCACAAGGCAGCAGAGCGCCACAGGACACAGCACAGGGGAGCAGGACACCACAGGGAAGACGCAGAGCGACCGCCAGACAAGACACGGGCACCCAAGCCGACACACACCACCAAACGACAACGCTGGGCAACCAGAGCCACCAGCATACCCCCAACAAAAGGCCGCGACACCAGGAACCAACAACACCAGCCACCAGAAACAGGACAGACGACGCGCACAGCACAACGAAAGGGCACCAGCACAGCGCAGCACAGAACGCACAGGGCGGAAAGGACAGGGAACACACAGCACGACAACCCAGAACGCAAACAACAGACACGCAGCGGCATTAAAAAAAACACCGGGCGCAAGCAACGACGCAAACAAACGGCAGAGCACGACAGCACACCATCACACGACTGCACAGCCCAACACAACACAACACAGGGCAGCGGAACACCAAGACACACCACGCCGAACAACAGGGCGGCGAGCCACGCGGCCAGACAAGGACAGCACCACCGAAGCACAAGACCAAGACCCACCAAGAGATAGCAGAGGACAGCCGGGCCCAACAGCGAACACCACGCAACACCAGCCAGCGCACGGTGAGCAACGACAGGGACAGCACCACCGAGGCACACGCGGGCACACCCGACGGCCAAAGACACACAAACCCTCCCCGCACCGCACAACCGGCAAAAAAAAAAACGGGAAAAGGAAAAACAAGAAACAAAGGCCCCGGGCCCCGGGCAACCGGAAAGCTGGAAATGCAAGGGACAATGAGAGGTGGGGGGCCAAAAAAAAAAGCGTGGGGGGGACAAGACGCCAAGGCCCAAGGCACCCGGGGCCAGAAAACACGCAAAGTAGGACACAACGATGGCGGAACAAGGGGGGGGAAGGGGAAAAGGAAAACAGAAAAACCAACAACAACCACAAACAGGGCAACCCCAGCCCGGAGGGGGCCGAACAAGCAAAGAGCGAACAAAGAACGGCCAAAGGAAAGGTGAGGCGCACCAGAACGCGCCCATGAGGCCAGCCCGCCCGACCCGGCCAAGCAGGGCACCCACACGCACACGCGCGCGGGACCTGGGCGTGGCGTCCTCCGACCCGAAGGGGGCGGTGTCGGCTTCGACACGAAACAGCCCCGGTGCACCGGCCGAGTCCCCCGTCGCAAGACGGACGGTACGGGAAACCAGACGCGTCAGTGACCGGGTCCACACACGCCAAACCACCGCAGCGCACGCAGCCCAAGACCGAACCTGGAGGGAGCAAGGGACAACCCCATCGCGGGGCCCCGAACGGGTACAACGCGGAGCGCGCCCAGCGCCCTTGCCTCGGCAGGGGCCAGCGGCAGGCACATGAGCCCGGTTCTCGGCCGGCCTCCACGTGCCCCGCGCAGCCACCCAGTAAAGCCGGGGGCGACAGCCCCCGGGGTGGGGGAGGGCACCACGGCGACGGGAAAGCTGACCGGAGCACCGAGAGCGACCGGACCGGACGAGGAGCGGCGCACCGACGCGGGGCCACAAGGCACGCCAGAGAGGCACGCCGCCGGCCACAACCACGGCACGAGGACAGGTGCCGCCAACGGCCACCAGGTGCCGCGAACCTGGGAAGCGTGCACAAAACACGACGAACCGCGGCACGGGACAAGGTGCCAAGGACAGCGGAGCGGGGGGGAGCGGGGGAGGAGCAACGACGAAGGGCGCGCGAAAAGAAAAAAAAACACCAAAGCCCCCCTCACACAAACGCCAGCAAAGACAGCAAAGAGAGTAAGGAACATGACGCCCCGGATTGGAGCATCCGAAGCGGAGTGGAGCTTGGCCCGAGCCCCCGGAATGGATCATCCGGGGGTGAACCGGGAGCCACGGACTGGAGCATCCGGGGCAACAGAGAGAATACGACAAAAAGACGCCCTGGATTGGAGCATCCGGGGGGGAGAGGAGCACAGCCCAAGCCCCCGGACTGGATCGTCCGGGGGAGAACCCGGTGCAACGGACTGGAGCATCCGAGGCAACGGAGAGAATACGATAAAAAGACGCCCTGGATTGAAGCATCCGGGGCGGAGAGGAGCACGGCACAAGCCCCCGGACTGGACTGTCCGGGGGTGAACCAGGTGCCACGGACTGGAGCATCCGAGGCAACGCAGAGAATAGGAAAAAATGACGCCCCGGATTTGAGCAACCGGGGCGGAATGAAGCACGGCACTAGCCCCTGGACTGGATCGTCCGGGGGTGAACCCGGTGCCACGGACTGGAGCGTCTGAGGCAACGGGGAGAATACGGCAAAGAGACGCCCCGGATTGGAGTATCCGGGGGGGAGTGGAGCACGGCCCAAGCCCCCGGACTGGATCATCTGGGGAGAACCCGGTGCCACGGACTGGAGCATCCGAGGCAACGGAGAGTATACGATAAAAGAACGCCCCGGATTGGAGCAACCGGGGCGGAATGAAGCACGGCACTAGCCCCCGGACTGGATCGTCCGGGGGTGAACCCAGTGCCACGGACTGGAGCGTCCGAGGCAACGGAGAGAATACGTCAAAAAGACGCCCCGGATTGGAGCATCCGGGGCGAAGTGGAGCACGGCCCAAGCCCCCGGATTGGACCGTCCGGGGGAGAACCCGGTGCCACAGACTGAAGCATCCGAGGCAATGGAGAGAATACGTTAAAAAGACGCCCCGGAATGGAGCAACCGGGGCGGAATGAAGCACGGCACTAGCCCCCGGACTGGATCGTCCGGGGGTGAACCAGGTGCCACGGACTGGAGCATCCGAGGCAACGGAGAGAATACGATAAAGAGACGCCCCGGATTGGAGCAACCGGGGCGGAATGAAGCACGGCACTAGCCCCCGGACTGGATCGTCCGGAGGTGAACCCGGTGGCACGGACTGGAGCGTCCGAGGCAACGGAGAGAATACGACTTAAAGACGCCCCGGATTGGAGCATCCGGGGCGGAGTGGAGCACGGCCCAAGCCCCCGGATTGGATCGTCCGGGGATGAACCAGGTGCCACAGACTGGAGCATCCGAGGCAACGCAGAGAATACGAAAAAAAGACGCCCCGGAATGGAGCAACCGGGGCGGAGTGATGCACGGCACTAGCCCCCCGACTGAATCGTCCAGGGGTGAACCCGGTGCCACGGACTGGAGCGTCCGAGGCAACGGAGAGAATACGACAAAAAGACGCCCCGGATTGGAGCATCCGGGGCGGAGTGGAGCACGGCCCAAGCCCCCGGACTGGATCGTCCGGAGGAGAACCCGGTGCCACGGACTGGAGCATCCGAGGCAACAGAGAGAATACGATAAAAAGAGGCCCCGGATTGCAGCAACCGGGGCGGAATGAAGCACGGCACTAGCCCCCGGAATGGATCGTCCGGGGTGAACCAGGTGCCACAGACTGGAGCATCTGAGGCAACGGAGAGAATATGTTAAAAAGACGCCCTGGATTGGAGCATCCGGGGCGGAATGAAGCACGGCACTAGCCCCCGGACTGGATCGTCCGGGGGTGAACCCGGTGCCACGGACTGGAGCGTCCGAGGCAACGGAGAGAATACGGCAAAGAGACGCCCCGGATTGGAGTATCCGGGGGGGAGTGGAGCACGGCCCAAGCCCCCGGACTGGATCGTCCGGGTGAGAACCCGGTGCCACGGACTGGAGCATCCAAGGCAACGGAGAGAATACGATAAAAAAACGCCCCGGATTGGAGCAACCGGGGCGGAGAGAAGCAGGGCACTAGCCCCCGGACTGGATCGTCCGGGGGTGAACCCGGTGCCACGGACTGGAGCGTCCGTGGCAACGGAGAGAATACGAATTAAAGACGCCCCTGATTGGAGCATCCAGGGCGGAGTGGAGCACGGCCCAAGCCCCCGGACTGGATCGTCCGGGGGTGGACCCGGCGCAACGGACAGGAGCATCCGAGGCAACGCAAAGAATACGAAAAAAAGACGCCCCGGAATGGAGCAACCGGGGCGGAGTGAAGCACGGCACTAGCCCCCCGACTGGATCGTCCTGGGGTGAACCCTGTGCCACAGACTGGAGCGTCCGAGGCAACGGAGAGAATACGACAAACAGACGCCCCGGATTGGAGCATCTGGGGCGGAGTGGAGCACGGCCCAAGCCCCCGGACTGGATCGTCCGGGGGAGAACCCGGTGCCCCGGACTGGAGCATCTGAGGCAACAGAGAGAATACGATAAAGAGACGCCCCGGATTGGAGCAACCGGGGCGGAATGAAGCACGGCACTAGCCCCCAGAATGGATCGTCCGGGGTTGAACCAGGTGCCACAGACTGGAGCATCCGAGGCAACGGAGAGAATATGTTAAAAAAACGCCCTGGATTGGAGCATCCGGGGCGGAATGAAGCACGGCACTAGCCCCCGGACTGGATCGTCCGGGGGTGAACCCGGTGGCACGGACTTGAGCGTCCGAGGCAAAGGAGAGAATACCACAAAAAGACGCCCCGGATTGGAGCATCCGGGGCGGAGTGGAGCACGGCCCAAGCCCCCGGGCTGGATCGTCCGGGAGAGAACCCGGTGCCACGGACTGGAGCGTCCGAGGCAACGGAGAGAAAACGACAAAAAGACGCCCCGGATTGGAGCATCCGGTTCGGAGTGGAGCACGGCCCAACCTGTGTGCTAAGGGAGGCGGCACAGGAGTGAGGGGCGGGGGCGGGAGGGGAGCGACCCGTGCTAGGCGCACAGAACGGTCCCCGGATGGATGAGGATCCAGCGGGCCCGCGCCACAGGATTGCTGGCGGCCCGGTGGGGTATAAACACGGGATGAGGGATGGGATGGGGCGTCACAACAGCCCAGGACATTAGACCGGGGCCGCGGCACAGGAAAAAAAGGGCGGGAAGGGTGCGACCCGTGCTAGGTGCACGAAACGGTCCCCGGATGGAAGAGGATCCAGTGGGCCCGCGCCACAGGGTTGCTGGCAACCCGGTGGGGTATAAACACGGGATGATGGGACAAGGGGACGGGGCGGGGAAGGGCGTGTGGCTAGGGCGCACAAATGCCCGACAGGGTAGGGAGTCCATGGGACGCTGGGAAAGGGCCGGTGCCCGGATGAGGCAAAGGGGAAGGGGACATGGGATGGGCAGGGAGACCGAAAGCGCCAAGCAACAGTCCCGTGGGATTGGGAAACTAGTCGCCATGGAGTGGTGAACCATGGGCCAACCATGGGGAACCTTACCACGGGAAGTCGGGAAAATGCCCTGAACTCCGGGACGGCCGTGAGGTGTCCGCAGGGATGAGGGTTGACCTTGAGATCCCCGGGTCAATGGCCTGAGTACACGTAGGATCACGCGTGAGCGGGACCAAGGGGAACGTGGAAAGGGTCGCCCCCTGGCCTCCAGCGGTGGATGGACGACACCCAAGTGCATCCGGGAGCCGAGTGGGTACTCCAACCCGTGAGGCATGGGGAGTGGAGGAATTTGGATGACAGAGAGAAATGCTCCGCTGTCGGCGAGGGCTATCCTGAGGAAACCCGCCTGCAGGCGCCCAAAAGGCTGTGCTAGGGGGGGGAAGGCCGGGGGATCCTTCAAAGGGTGACCAGAAGGAGCTGAAACCGTGAGGGCAGCGACTGAAGGGAGCCTACCGCCGGTCATGCCCCAAGGGAACCTGGTTGAAGTTCTCGGCCGTGAGGTGAGACAGGGATCGCCAGGGGAACTGATGGTGGAGAGCTTACCTTCCCGCCAGAGGCGGCCACCATGTAAAACAAACAAGGAGATGTCAGATGAGGCTGCGGACGCGGCCGCCCTTACCCACTTACTTACTTGCACAGTTGCATCTAAATTTTTTTAAACTTTAGGGAAAAGTATCGAAAATCAACCCACACCAAAGAGCAGGTGGACAACCCACCTCTCAGGTATGCCAGTGCCATTTCACACGCATGCATTGCGTTTGTGTTGGTAGCTTCGTTAAAACACTGCGGTTGTCAGCGCTGAGTTCGTTGGGGGTTCGGCTGCTCCTCTCCTTTGCTCTGCACGGGTCAGAACAGGAATGAAAGGTATGCGATGCGAATGGAGCGCGCAGCGCGCACGTAGGGTTAGAATATGCGCTGTGCTCGCGATGCATGTGCAAAATTGAGGCAATCACACGCTGTGTCACTTTCCCTGTGCCCCAATTCACCCTTGTCCTCTCTTCACAGGTAAGAAGAGAAAGTGCTTGTTCCCGTTCGTGTTGCCGTAGCGCTAAAATAGGGTTGCTTAAAACGCTTAGGCTTGTTTTGCGCTGTGCAGTGCGCCACTCTCTCTCCTCTTTCTGCAGGAAACAAGACAAGGAAAGCATGGATGACACACAGTGCATTAATCGCTTAGGGTGTTTTATAATTCGCCATAGGTTTGTTTAAGCGCGTAGGGTTGCTTTGCGCTTGTGTTTTTCTCGGCATTCACATGATGCGTGGTGAGTAAGGTAGGTGAGCCCGGGAGGAGCTCACCTCCTGGTTGAGTCACGCTATGATTGGTTATGTTGGGTTCAATTAGGTAAGGGCAGGAAGAAATGGAAACGTTGTGCATACCTGTGCATGCATATGGCGCATCAAAGGGTAGGTTACACGTATTGCGCACAGTCTTATTTAGGCTACCCAGGGGCTCCCTCCCATGTTCTATATCAGAATGGGTGGAGTTCCTTAAGCTTGCTTGCTTGCACCTGGGTTTGAGGACAGCCTATTATACGGCTACCTGAGAAGCGTATAATACGTGGAGGTAGTCTTGGTTCCTCAGCCGCAAACCCAGGCCATCTGCCTTTGCTTCACAGGTGGGAAGGTAAGGGCGATTGGTGCAGTCCCATTGAGCAGCGCTAAAATATGCTGCGCAGATCACACAAACAAATAACTGCAGTGAGTGCAGTCCGACCTCACCGCCATTCACGCTGTGCACGCACACTGAGCACTCCTTCCCTCCAAGCCCTGACAGGGAAACACTCGTTGGGTGGCTGCAAACCTGATAAGCGGCCGCCTGGTCCACGCTGGGAACCATAGGCATGGGACTGCAGGGCACAGACAGGGTCAGTGCAGTGCTCAGTAAGCAGTGGTCTGTGATAAACCACTGGCCTTCGGCCAGGGAGTGGTTGTCACGGGGGGCTAACGGTCCTGTCCTGCGATGCAATGCGGGGCAACTGTGACAACTGCTCTTACACCCATACACAGGCATGTCTGCACAAGAGTGCTTACTGCACCTGTAAGGTTAGTACACAGCCAGTAGACTGACACAGGGAGATTAGTTTTTCTTTTTACGCTGGGACAGAGTCTCAGCACGGGTCAGTGGCTGCCCCTCAGTGTACTCAATGGGGTAGGAGCGGAAGATGGGGTTGATACTCCCATCTGGTTGTATGAAGGCTGACATAGGTTGCCAGGACGCCTCAGATAACCCATAGCCATCCCACAGGGCTAGGAACTTTCAGCCCTGTTTATACTCGTGGCGAGCAATACCTGCAACCACGTAGTAACCATCGACTGCCATCTCATCGGCAGTCATCTCTTCGAGTTCGTCTGCCTCCTTTGGGCTGGCAGCGTTCTCTAGGTCAAAACGCTCGACCTCACTGTCGCTGAGGCGCCAGGTAGGTAGGTAGGTAGGTGCACTCGGTTGTGGAGAGTCGCCCCATGGTTCCCCCTGGCGTCGCCCCTGTGACAAACAGGAAGAGGTTCCGCGCGTGAAGAGGGGAGGCGGCTTACATCCCGCTACACCTGACTTGTGGCCCCCAATAAAGCGGCCCCAGGCAACACCGGGAGGGCTGATCGCCGCCAGCGTGACTGCTTGTCATGCCAGAAGGCTGGGCCCACGTGCTTGCGCACGTCCCCTCCTTTGGGCGGAACACTAGGGGTTCACCGGACTTCCTGGCGTATTGCTTTCCCTAGGCATGCATGCATGTTCTTGGTACTGGGGTTCCGAGGTGCTCGGGTGTCGCACGCTCCGCCTCGAGTCCCAAAGCCGCGCAGGCCTTAGGATGCAGCCTTACCCCCGGTCTCCGGATATCGTTTGGCCGGGTCACCTGCATGGCACGGGCCGCCCCAGTGCCCGGGCTATGGACACTGGGTTTCCTACTGTTGCGTGGCGCTTGTGTTCGGGTCTCGGTTGTGGTCTGGTTCGGGATTCGGCTGCGCCTCGCCACTCCTGGCTGGGGTGTTGGGGCGTGTGTGCGCTTGTGTGTGCGCTCCGCTTGTAATCTGCCACTCCTGGCTGGGGTGTGCGGTGTGGGTGTGTGTGGTTGGGTTCGCGTTCCGGCTGCGCCCCACCACTCCTGGCTGGGGTGTCGGGGTTTGTGTCTGCTTGTGTGCGCGGTCCGCTTGCACCCCGCCACTCCTGGCTGGGGTGTGCGGCGTGGGTGTGTGTGCTTGGGCTCGGGTTTTGGCTGCGCCTCGCCACTCTCGGCCAGGGTGTTTCGGTGTGTGTGTGCTTGTGTGCGTGCTCCGCTTGTAACCCGCCCCTCCTTGCTGCGGCGTGCGGCGTGGGTGTTTGGTTGCGCCCCGCCACTCCTGGCTGGGGTGTTGGGGTGCGTTTGTGTTTGTCGGCGCGCTCTACTTGTACCCCGGCACTCCTGGCTGGGGTGTGCGGTGGGGGTGTGTGTGTTTGGGCTCAGGTTTCGGCTGCACCCCGCCACTCCTGGCTGGGTTGTTGGCTTGTGTGTGTGCTGGTGTGGGCGCTCCGCTTGCAACCCGCCACTGCTGGCTGGGGTGCGGGCCATGGGTGTGTGTGTTTGGGCTTGGGTCTCGGCTGCACCCCGCCACTCCTGGCTGGGGTGTTGGGGTGTGTGTGTGCTGGTGTGGGCGCTCTGCTTGCACCCCGCAACTCCTGGCTGGGGTGCGTGCCGTGGGTGTGTGTGTTTGGGCTCGGGTTTCGGCTGCGCCCCGCCACTCCTGGCTGGGGTGTTGGGGTGTGTGTGTGCTCGTGTGCGTGCCCCCCTTGTACCCCGCCAGTCCTGGCTGGGGTGTGCGGTGTGGGTGTGTGTGTTTGGGCTCGGGTTTTGGCTGCGCCCCGCCACTCCTGGCTTGGATGTTGGGATGTGTGTGTGCTGGTGTGCGCGCTCCGCTTGCACCCTGCCACTCCTGGCTGGGGTCCGCGGTGTGGGTGTGTGTGTTTGGGCCCAGGCTTCGGCTGCGCCCCGCCACTTCTGGCCAGGCTGTTGGGCTGTGTGTGTGCTCGTGTGGGCGCTCCGCTTGCACCCCGCCACTCCCGGCTGGGGTGCCCGGTGTGGGTGTGTGTGTTTGGGCTCGGGTTTCGGCTGCGCCCCGCCACTGCTGGGTGGGGTGTTGGGTTGTGCGTGTTTGTGTGCCTGCTCCCCCTGTACCCCGCCACTCTTTGCCGGGAGGCGCGGCGTGGGTGTGTGTGCTTGGGCTCGCGTTTCGGCTGCGCCCCGCCACTCGTGGCTGGGGTGTTGGGGTGTGCGTGTTTGTGTGAGTGCCCCCCTCGTACCCCGTCACTCCTGGCTGGGGTGTGTGGTGGGGGTGTGTGTGTTTGGGCTCGGGTTTCGGCTGCGCCCCGCCACTCCTGGCTGGGGTTGTGGGCTGTGTGTGTGCTGGTGTGGGCGCTCTGCTTGCACCCCGCCACTCCTGGCTGGGGTGCGCGCCGTGGGTGTGTGTGTTTGGGCTCGGGTTTCGGCTGCGCCCCGCCACTCCTGGCTGTGGTTGTGGCCTGTGTGTGTGCTGGTGTGGGCGCTCGTCTTGCAACCCGCCACTCCTGGCTCGGGTGCGCGCCGTGGGTGTGTGTGTTTGGGCTCGGGCTTTGGCTGCACCCCGCCACACTTGGCATGTGCTGGTGTGGGCGCTCCGCTTGCACCCCGCCACTGCTGGCTGGGGTGCGCTCCGTGGGTGTGTGTGTTTGGGCTCTGGTTTCGGCTCCACCCCGCCACACCTCGCGTGTGCTGGTGTTGGCGCTCCGCTTGCACCCCGCCACTCCTGGCTGGGGTGCGCGCCGTGGGTGTGTGTGTTTGGGCTCGGGTTTTGGCTGCACTCCGCCACTCCTGGCGTGTGGTGGTGTGGGCGCTCCGCTTGCACCCCGCCACTCCTGGCTTGAGTGCGCGCCGTGGGTGTGTGTGTTTGGGCTCGGGTTTCGGCTGCACCCCGCCACCACTGGCGTGTGATGGTGTGGGCACTCCGCTTGCACCCCGCCACTCCTGGCCTGGGTGCGCGCCGTGGGTGTGTGTGGTTGGGCTCAGGTTTCAGCTGCACCCCGCCACTCCTGGCGTGTGCCTGTGTGGGCGCTCTGGTTGCACTCTGCCACTCATGGCTTGGGTGCGCACCGTGGGTGTGTGTGTTTCGGCTCGGGTTTCGGCTGTCCCCTGCCACTCCTGGCGTGTGCTGGTGTGGGCCCTCCGCTTGCACCCCGCCACTCCTGGCTTGGGTACGCGCCGTGGGTGTGTGTGTTTGGGCTCGGGTTTCGGCTGCACCCCGCCACTCCTGGCGTGTGCTGGTGTGGGCGCTCAGCTTGCACATCACCACTCCTGGCTTGGGTGCGCGCTGTGGGTGTGTGCGTTTGGGCTCGGGTTTCGGCTGCACCCCGCCACTCCTGGCGTGTGCTGGTGTGGACGCTCCGCTTGCACCCCGCCACTCCTGGCTTGGGTGCGCGCTGTCGATGTTTTTGTTTGGGCTCGGGTTCCGGCTGCTTCCTCTGGTGTGCTGTGGTGCGGTGCTGGGTCTGGTGGCCCGTGGTTGTCTGCTGGTGCTGTGCTGTGGTGCCCTGCTGTCCGTTTTCCTTTGCTGGTGGTGTTGGTTTGTGTCTTTTCCCTGTGTGTGCGGTGCTGTGTTGCGCTGCGCGTCGTGTTGTTCGGTTCCGGTTGAGTCTGCGCTGTTGTCGGCAGTCATCTCTTCCAGTCCGTCTGCCTCCTCTGGGCTGGCAGCGTTCTCTAGGTCAATACGCTCGACCTCACTGTCGCTGAGGCGCCATGCATCCCAGGACAAATCGTCACGGAAGTGATAGTGCCTCAACTGTTTAGGTGCACACAGCAGTTCACCACCTAGACGTGGATTGCACCTGACATTGATCCTGGATCCATCTATCCTGATGATACGATAGGGTCCAAAATAAGGGTTCTGTAGGCAGTTACGTGGCCAGGAGGGTAGGCGTGAATGGTGTACCAAAACAAGGTTACCAACTTTGAAGCTGGCAGGTCGCTGTAGGCGGTTCCGCCAGCTCAGTTCACAGTCACGAATGTTTCTCAGGTTAGTCTCAGCCAGGTTAGCCATAGACTGCTTGTTTTCCAGCCAATCTCCCACAGGGCTCTTGAAGTCCTCAGGAAAGGGGGTTTTGAAAAACCAAGCAGGTCGTCCTCCATGGAACAGTTCGTGGGGGGTGAAACCAGTAGAAGAGCTCCGCTGTGAGGTCATGGTCAGCACTGCCCAGGGCACTAGACGTACCCAGTCTTTGGTACGCTCTTGTTTCATCAGGATTCTCAGGTTTTGCTCCATCACACAGTTCTGTCTCTCACAAAGAGGGTTAGAAGTGTGGGTATAGGGCACATCTATGGTTACCTCCACGTTGAAGGCATTTAGCACTCGTTTCTACCCCCCAGGTTCACTGCGGATCCGTACATCTTCATCAGAGTGCACCTGCTTAGGTGCCCCATAGGGTTCGAACCATTGTTCGACCAACATTTTCACAGTCTGCTGACCTGTGATTTTCTTATTGCAAGGGAACACACGGGTGAAGCGAGATAGGCCACAGGTGACCACTAGGCAACTATCATAGCCGCCGAAGCGTGGTAGGCCGTGGATGAAATCCACAGAGAGAAGAGAGTTAGCACAATAGGGTATTGGTAAGCTGAGAATCAGTCCCCTATCCCTACTGTCGCTCTGCTTGCTGGCATGACAGCCACAAGCATCCACAATGGTCTGCAGACGAAACCTCAGTTCAGTCAGGGTTAGACTAGAGTAGAAACACTCACAGAAGAAGTCCACTGAGCGATTAGCGCCAGTCCCACCAGAACTGAGATGGGACCACTGTAGGCATCCATCCTGTTGTGCATCAGGCACAACAATACGCTCCTTGTAGAAGAGGTACTGGTTGGTTTTATGCCACTGGTGCCCGTCAATGACACGGGGCTCGAGACCAGTGCTGAGGGTTTGGAGAATTTCTTTATACTCTGACTGATATTCGGCCAGGCTCCAACCCTCCAGGATTCCAGCAGTGCGCATGGACAGGTCACGTTGGACATCCATACGCTGCAAAGCCTCTTTGGCAAGCGCCTCAGAGGTCTCACCTATGAGCGCATCGAAGTTATTGCGCGATATATAGTCAGACAGTTCATTTTTTATATCGGGGATATGATGAACTGTCAGCCTGAACTGGCTCAGGTAAGTCCACCAACGGTTAATTTTTGCTGTATTTGGTGGTGGACCCTTCCGAAAAGTCGTCACAGGTTCCTGGTCACAAAGCCAGACAACAGGGCTAGATCCCAGGAGTCGGGATAGTGACGAAAGCACCAACATACGGGCCAGGAGTTCCTGGTCATAGGTGCTGTAATTGGAACGCGATTGGTTCCATTTCCAATTCCAGTGTCCTAGTGGCACCAGCCGCCACTCACTGGTAGGAAAGTCATGTTTCAAGGAACAATCACGGTTCAGTCCACTAGTACGATAATGGCAGTGGGTTAGTTCAGCTGGGTTAGGCTCCTGCCATTGGTAGATCGTTCCACCCCCCCCTACATCACTGGCATCAGTGATCAGGACTATCTCGCCCTTAGGGCGGGGTACTCCCAGGCAGTTGGAGGAGGCAATTTTTTTCTTCAACTCCTGGAAACACTCCTTCTCTCTGGCGGTCCACCTCCAGGGAGTAGTGTCCTTGATTAGGTCAGTGAGGGGGGAAGAGGAGTAGGTAAAATTGTGGATGTGACGCCTATAGAAGTTACAGGCGCCCACAAAGCTCCTCACATCGTCTAGACCCTTCTTAGGGTCATCGCGAATTTGCATGTCCTGTAGGGGCTGCATCTTAGACGCGCCTGGTTTCCACCAGCCATACCCCACGTCAAAACCCAAATATTCCATCTCTTCTTTCATCAACTCACATTTTTCGAGTTTGATTCGGAGATGATTTTCTTGACAAACAATGAAAAATTCACGAGGAGAAGGACATGGTCCTCTTGGGTATTAGTACCCAAACTCACGTCGTCGATGTGGGCCTCCATTTCTGCACCCCGAGAAATCAACTCCTGTACTAGAGGTCTGCGCCTCAGTATGTATAATATTTTGTTCATTAGCTCCTGGAAGAGCGCTGGGGCATTGGCCACCCCGGAAGGCATGACCTTCCATTTAGACACACGACCCTTAGGGGTTATAAAAGCCAGCAGCTCCTGAGCTGCAGCCGTTAGGTCTACCTGCCAGAAACCACTGCGTTTGTCCATTTTGGTCTTGTACCTGCATTTAGCAAAACGCTCCAGGGTATTTTCCATGTTAGGAATACTTTCTGAGTGGTTCTAGGTATTCTTGTTGACCTCACTATAGTCAACCACCAGTCGTAGGGCAGTCGACCCTGGTTTAGCAACCAGGAAACTGGGACTGCAGTGATGGGGGTAGTCCCCCTTCTTATATTCCTCCATGAGGCCAGCATCTATACATTCCTGGATATGGCGTTCGAATTTCTTGAACCTGTTCCTGTGGAGCGGGATAGGGACGATGCCTCACTCGTGTCTATTCAAATTAAGGTTTCAGTTTCAGGTCCATTCGGAGCAGTTTTTTGCAAGAGAGTGGGGGCGGCAAGGCGCCGAACACCTCCTCATAGGTTAGCAGCAGTTTCTTCAGTCGGGGGTCAAGGTTAAGACTCTCGATTTTCTGCAGGAAATCCTCCTCAGCATGGAGGTTGCTCTTTCCATGTTCTTTCTTTTTCAGCCAAAGACAGGTGAAACAGATTGTGAAAACCTGTTCAACCTGGGTAGAGGGAGTCCAAAGACTGGAGAAAGCCTTCCTAGTCTATGAGACTGACCTCAGTGTGCGCACACAGATAGAGGAGCTACCTATCCTCCCTGAGCTTTTTTTTCGCCGCGCGAGTCTCTGAATACGTGGGCAACCTAGAGTATCTGTTTTCACGGATGAACATGGGTTCCAATGAAGCGACTGAGCCCCACCTGTGGCTCATGGGTAAGATCCCCCAACGTACGTGGGATGACTGCCGCGCTACCTCTGAGAGGAAGAGTCGGACCCACTCGTACGACGAACTGGTGGACCTGCTGATTGAGCTAGCTCTTCAGAGGGAGAATGACTCCCACATGGAGAAATTCCTCAAGAAGCACTTGGGTCGAGGTGGTACCCTTACCCCCGAATGTGGCGAAGGGAAAGGGCCTTAAAATTCCACTAACGCCAACCAGGGAGGTGGTAAAGGAAGGGGTAACCTACGTGCCATGAATGAGGTTAAACCTGATGCAGGTACACCCCCTCTGCTACCAGAGAGATGTCCTTGATTAGTGCCCTATAGAGTTTGATGAAATCCTGCAGGTTTTTGATGGTGAAATCCCAAAAACAAAGGAGCAAGTAGAGCAAGAACAGGATGTGGATCGAATCAATGAATAGTTTAAAATCCAGTGTAACACTGAAGGGCTGCAGATAGACAAAGCAGGTATAAATACAAAGATTCAATGACAAATGGATAAAACAAAAGATTTTATGTGAAAACTGGCCTGACTCTAGCCTCCAAGTTAGCATCAAGCACTTCATGTGCACTCTTTTGGATGAAATGGAGTAGGTTAGGAATATGGGGCATAGGAGTTAGGCCAGACACAGATTATATCCTGGCCAAGCAACTGAATTCAGAAACAGTTAAGACGTAGAGCCACAATAAGTGGTAGAAAAAATTGAGTATAGGGGTCTTGGGGTGGGAGACCACCAGGCTTAACCACCAAGGCCTAAGGCATGAAATGCCTATTTTATTTCGGTATATCCTCCATGAAGAGAGATACCTCCGCTCAGTTGAGTGGTAGGGGTGACCTTCAAGGGGGGCTAGGGATATAACCCTAGTTATTCTGAGAAAGTGTACTTAAAGCTTCAAAAGAGTGATAAAATACTTACCTTAGTCTTAACATCAACAAAAGGGTTTTAAGGGGGGCTTGGCCTGGATCAGGCCCTCCAAAAAAGACATGGTAGTGACTTTTTGTTACTGTTTAGGACAAGGGCTAGCAATTTCGAAAGTCAAACTGCTACAATCTTACGTAAAGACGTTGCAAATTGTCAAATCTTTTCCAAAGCTAGCAGTCGTAGACAAGCGCAACACAGCCCCCCTTTCAACAAAGAGAGCACCAAAGCATAACGGCACACAAAAACAAAGGTGTGAATTGTGCTTTTGAACACTTTTAAACAAAAATGATAGTCAGTTGCCTCAAACTTTTTATAAATGTTTTAAAACGAACAAGAAAAAAGCAGAACAGAACAGGGCAGGCGGATAGCTCGCTATTTCGATATTTCCCTGTCATTACACACATGTGCATCGTGCTCATGATGTTCGTTACGTTAAAACGATATGGTTGTTCGGGTAGTGTCAGGTGGAGGTTTGGGCCATTCCCTCTCCTATTGTGCGCGGGTAAACAGCAAAATGAAGGGTATGGAAAACGAGGGGAGCACACTGCACGCATGTAGAGGTAACAGCGGCACTGTGCTCACAATGCATGTGCCTAAATCACGCACTCGCGCGTTGTTGTGCTTGTTCCCGCGCTGGAATTTACCCTGTCTCTCTCTCTCTCTCTATACATCACAAAAGAAGTGCTTGCTCGCGTCTTTGCTCACCGTGTCGTTCAAGTAGGGTTGTTTAAAATGTTAGGCTTCGTTGTTAGTTGTCTTTTTGCTTTTCACCATGCTCTCTTTCTTGTAGATACAAATGTGCAGAAAGGTGCATACACACGATGCACTCTTCGTTTAGACTTGTGCTAAATCGCCATAGGGTTGTTGAAGCGCTTAGGGTTGTTCTTGCGCTCTTTTTGAACGGCATTCACACGCTATGCATGGTGAATAAGGCAGGTAAGCCTAGGAAGAGCCCACCCCCTGGTTGGATTGGTTATGTCCTGGCGCCCACGTGATCCTGTTCCTGTGGTTTCATGCGTACAGACGACGCATTCAACAGATGTACGTGACGCGCGTTGCACACGGTAGAACTCGTTTAGGGTACCCAGGGCTCCGCCCTACGTTTTACAAAACAACGGGCACAATTTTTAAGCTTGCTTGCTTGATAAGAGCCTTTCGAAAGCTGACTTCTTTTCCATGTTAAGACCCGTGTTATACGGTGAGCATGGTGAGGTTCTTGTCCCAAACTGCTCTTGCATGTGTACATCACCTCTACAGCCTGGTAAGGTCAGGGTGATTGGTGCACAAAGTCCTCCAGTGTTCCTGCATTCCGCCACGGGAGACCGGTGTGTCCTCAAGTCTAGGCCGGCGATATTGTAGACGTGGACTATGTGGGGTTCAAGGAGGCCCCATGGAAGGCGCAGGTGGGGCCGGCCCTTGTCAATGCCTGTCCGACCTGTTCTCGAATGGATCCCCCCAAAAGGGTTCCCGGCGTGTGGCCACTCGCCGCCATTCATCCCTCTGCCATTTTCGGAAGCCGAATCCCTGACTTCCCGCAAGCGAGTTCTGCTTCACAGCTATGCTGGGCTGGCCGATTGCTCAGCAGTGCCATCCCTCCCCTTACTGTGCCTCGTGGCATGCCTGCAGGTGTGGGTGCGTCTAATCGGGCTTCGTCAGCCCGCTTGCCGACGATGTTACATTCAGTGCCTGGTAATTTTGGGCGGCACGGTGCGGGTCCTCTGGGTCTTGGTGGCATAGGCGCCGTCCGGGGGTTGGGGATAGCGGAGTGGGCAAAGAAGTCCTTCACGCGCTTCCGCATGCGAGTGGTGACCCCGTTTGGGCTCGGCCGCCCGCGCCGCGTGGCGCATGGGTTTGGGTGGTGGTGGGCGGGGGGGGGCACAGGGGGACAGTATGTGGGTGCGTCTGTAGGGCTGCATGGACGGGGCCCGCCTCAGGTTCAATCAAGTTTTCGTAGATGCTACAACGGACCCCTCCACCTTGCTCCACATAGCCTCCCCCTCCGACGCCCTTTGCCTGTACGCGCCGTGCCAGATGGCTGTGAGGGCGGGCCCCGGTGTCGGGGGAGGGGGGGCTCAGCTGATCTTCTAGCCCCATCAACCCTGATTCAATGGGGCTCTCCGCCTGTATCGGGAGCACCCTGCCCCCCTTGTTGGGGCACCCGCGAGACGCCAAAAAAAGAAGGGGGGGATCACAGTATAAAATGGAAATCAAATTGGATCAGCATGATAGCCCCTGGGCAATGACAAAATGTTAATGAGGAAACGCTCCCCACACGTTGGGAGCACACTTTTGCTCCAAGCTTTAGCAGAAAGCGTGCGAGAACGTCCCTTTTAGGCCGTAGCTGCTGAGTAGCAGCATATTCTGCTGTCATCCCACAGGTGGGCCGCTAGGGCCCGAGTCTTCATTGTTAGCGCTCCCAAGTAGCGTGCGTGGATGTGACGGACAGCAAGCCTGGCGGTGGCTGAGTGAGGCTGGGCTCACCTTGCCTTCGAAGGCTGGTGTTGTCAATACTGTGTCTTTGGCATTTTTTAGGACTTTCTTCGGATGAGCTCTGAGCTTGCCCTCGCCTGAACGTCTCGAGAACGCTCCTTAATCAGAAAGTCAGCGGTGGTCACGGGCTTTTCAAGCACGGCTCACATGCTGGCATCCACAAACAAAGCCAAAAAGCGAGACCGGTTTCGGCTCAACACTAGACCCTCATCAGGCTGAGCGTGAGAGAATCAACGATATTGTTTCATACATTTATACATGTATCAACATGCCAACATCCGTCATTTTAGTAGCGTGTTCCGTCAGGTTTAATGTACGTCCGGTTGAGATATTCCATGGGAAGCATATGTGTGCAGCGTAGGAAATGCATCATTAAAATTCGAAACACACGATATTATGGCAGTGGGGGCGACTCGTTCGGGCAACACGGCGACGCTTGCTCTGGCTGCAGTTGCCATTTTCAGCTGCCACTCGGCACTTGAAAAACAGGCTGGCATCCACGGCCAAACTATCTGCAGCTGGCTGAACATTCCCCAGATAGATTGGGTTTTTTATCAGCGCACTGTGCAAGCTCAGCCTGAGATTTGGCTGTGAACTGTTGACTGCCAGCAGTTTGGTACCAGCTATTGACTTCTTGATCTATTGGTTCAGTCTGTGAATCAGATCTCCATACGTCAGTGGAATGCACCCCTCATATGGCACTCACTACACATGAATGCGGGAAAATTGCAAATAAATACCCACTCTCCTACCCTCTGTTTTGGAATTTCGTGCCGTGTATTTGTCTTATTCAGACCAATTTACACGCAAGGAACTGCAGAGTGTCTTGGGGTACCCTGGCTTGCGGCACCCCCATTTCATCTCTTTGATGGCGTGGTGTCTCCTGCTTGGCATGCGCTTCCTTGCAGGCAGTGTCGTGTGTTAGCTTTTGGCTACTTAGAAAAACAGGGGTTTTGTGTGCCCATAGCTCACAGGACCGCCCCTCCCCTTTAGTAGGTGGCGCTTTTGCCGTTTACCCATCGGATAGGCGCCATTATAGAAATGGGGCGCCAGAGGACTGGTCACAGTAGCTGACTAGGAGCTTCGGTCCGACATCAGTGAAGGCAGTGCCCAGCCACGCCCCGGAGAGAAGTGAGAAACATAAAGATATATGTAGCCCTCTTAGGGGTAAGGTAACTGCCTCAAGCAAGGTATAGCAGGGCAGAACCCCACGGGTCTAGACGAGTTAGGGGTGCTAACTGCAGGCTTGTTGTCCTCAAGGGGGGTTGTGACACCTTGTCCGATATCACCTTGTTTGTTCTTTTCCCTTGCTATAGGGAGCCACCGTTCATCGCTGCCTCGCCAAAGGTTATCACACTACGGCACATACCAATGCAAGATGCGATCAACAGAGCACTGACTTGTTTTGTGGCTGCAAACCTGATAAGCCGCCATCCGAGGCATGATGGTAACCACAGGCATGGGTAGTGCAGGACACCAGCAAGGCAGGCGCAGGGCTCCAAAAGCAGTGGATGTAGACGTGAAACGAAAACTGAACCCGAAAGACGTTTGGTGTTAGTAAGCACACTGAAGGTGGAGCTCTGTAGGAGTCCTGAATGTGTCATGACACACATTGATTAGGCCCATTGTTTAGCACTATGAATGCCTCCCGCCAATGGGAGTTCCGGACCGAGAGGGTGGCGAGTAAAGGCCCTCAACTGTGAGTTCCGAAGGGACAGAACCTGTTCACGTAGGGTAGCGTGTTCGAGTGACTCGCAGTAGCGGTGGTCGTTTGGAGGTGGGAATTCAGGACTGCATGGACGGTACGAATACCTAGTCTAGCGCGTGGGCGCGTTCTGGGTACTAGAACCGTGCAAGATGAAGGCAAGGTGGAAGCCTGGGCTAGTAGGACTCACCAACCACTGGGCTGCAATCCAGATAAGCGGCCATTTGGTATTCCGACGAGCCCAGTGTTGCTTCCCTCGGTAGGGGGGAAGTGTACCTCCGGTAGAAGCCAATACTTTTGCAGGTCCGGCCCAAAGAGGACTCCCAACGGTAGGAGAGAATGGCGTGGTAGTACCACCGCCTCCCGAAGCTTGCAACCTCCTCAATTTGGTTAGGAGGAACAAATCCGTAGGCACACGGAGATCAGGTTTTCTTGTTGCACCCCTGACATGGTCTTAGCGCGGGTTCGTAGCTGACTCTCGTTGTTCTCAACGAGATAGGAACGAAAAATGGGATTCATCGTCCTATCTGGCCATGTAACGGCTGACTTGGGGTCCCAAGACGCCTCGGACAACCCATATCTATCCCACAAGGCCGGGATTTTTCAGCCCTGTTTATACTTCTGGCGTGCAATACCTGCAACCATGTAGAAGCAATCCACTGCCATCTCAACGGAAGTCATCTCTTCGAGTTCGTATGCCTGAGCAAGAACGGCAGTGTTTTGCAGGTCGATCTGCTTGACCTCCTTAGCAGTTTGACGCCACGAATTTGAGGACATGCGGTCAGGAATTTGGTGGTACGTCAACCGTCTGGGGGCACAAAGCAGTTCCCCACCTGGGCGGGGAGTTGACCTCACATGTATCCTGGATCCATTGATTTTAATAATACGATAGGGCCCAGAGAAAGGGTCATGCAAATAGTTGAGGGGCCACAAGGGCAAACGCCAGTGGTGCATCACCACCAAGTCTCCTATGTTAAAGCTAACGAGACGTCTCTGGCGGTTAATGATGGTCAACTCACGTTCAGAAATGTGTTTTAGGTTAGCTGTAGGTAGGTAGGTAGGTGGGTCATTTCGGGACGGGGGCTCCCCCCGGAGGGGACTTACCAAGAGGCTTTTGCTCACGACCCACGGCCCTACTTCACGTGCCCCCACAAACCCGCTCCCCCACATGAGGAAAGGGCTCGGTCGCCGCGAGCAGCACCCTACAGCGGGTTCTGCCCAGAGAGGTAAGCCATTTTCGACCGAAGTCTCACATCCCTCTCCTTCGGGCGGATGATACATGGGGGAGGGTTCCATCGCACCTCTTCATCAACCTGCATATTCCAGGGCCCAGGGGCCGGCTCCTGTGTCTTGGCAACCCCCACCTTGGTTGGTTTTCAGTAGGCGTGAGACGACCTGAAGAGGTAGGTAGGTAGGTAGGTAGGTGGACTCGGTCCTGGAGAGGCGCTCTAAGGTTCCCTCTGGCGTCGCCGCTGTGACGTACAGGAGAAGACTCCGCGCATGAAGGGGGGTGGGGGGCTTACATCCCGCTAGACCTGACTGGCGGCCCCCAACAAAGCAGCCCCGGGCAGAACTGGGAGGGCTGATCGCCGCGAGCGTGACAAACTTGTCACGCTGGGAGGGTGTGCCCCTGTGCTTGCGCACGTTCCCTCCTTTGGGCAGCACCCTAGTCGTTCACCCAATTTCATGGCGTATCCCGTTCCCAGGGAATGCCAGCGGCGTGGTCTTGGTACTTTGGGTTCCGGGTGCTTGGGTGTCGCACGCCCCCCCTCGAGTCCCAAGGCAGCGCTGGCCTTAGGATGCAGCCTCACCCCCGGGCTCCGGATCTCATTTGGCCGGGTCACCTGCATGGCAGGGGCTGCCTCAGTCCCCAGCCTATGGACACTTGGTTTCCTACTGGTGTGTGGGGCTTGGGTTTGGGTCTGGGCTTCGTGGTAACTACGCCAATCCTGGCTGGGGTCTAGGGTGTGCGTGTCTGGTTACGGGGTTTGGCTTCGCGCAGCCAACCATGGCTGGGGTTCGTGGTGTGTGCATTTGGGCTTCGGTTTTGCCTTCACCCCGCCAATCCTGGCTGGGGTGTTGGGCCGTGTGTATTTGTGCGTGCGCTCCCCCAGTACGGCGTCATTCCTGGCTGGGGTCTGTAGTGCGTGTGTTCAGGCACGGCCCTTGGCTTCACCCCGCCAAATCTGGCTGGGCTGTGTGGTGTGGGTGTGTGTTTGTCGGTTATGGTTTTGGCTTCACCCTGCAATCCTGGCCGAAGTGTTGGTGTGTGTGTGTTTGTGTGGGCGCTCCGCTTTTTTCCCGCCATTCCTGGCTGGGGTGTGTGGTATGGGTGTGTGCGATTTAACTCGGGTTTTGGCTGCGCCCCGCCATTCCCGGCTTGGGTGTTGGGGTGTGTGTGATTGTGTGCGCACTTCGCCTGTACCCTGCCATTGGTGGCTGCGCTCCGTGGTGCGTGTCTCTGGGTTCGGGTTTTGGCCTTCACCCCGCCAATCCTGGCTGAAGTGTTGGGGCGTGTGTGTTTGTTTCCGCGTTCCGCCTGTAGCCCGCCTTTCCTAGCTCGGGTGTGCGGTGTGATTGTGTGTGCTTGGGCTTGAGTTTCGGCTGCCCCCCGCCATTCCTGGCTGGGGTGTTGGGCTGTGTGTGTTTTTGTGCGTGCTCCGCCTCTACCCCGCCAATGCTGGCAGGGGTTTGTGGTGCGTGTCTCTGGGCTCGGGTTCTGCCTTTTACCCCGCGGATCCTGGCTGGGGTGTGTGTGTTTGTGTGTGGGCTGCGCTTGTACCCCGCTAATCTTGGCTGGGCTGTGCGCTGAGGGTCTGTGTGCTTGGGTTCTGTTTTCCGTCGCTCAGCACCACTCCTGGCTGGGGGCTTTGGGTGTGTGTGTTTGTGTGCGCGCTCCGCCTGTACCCGGCCAATCCTGGCCGGGGTTTGTGGTGCGTGTGTCTGGGTGTGGATTTTGGGTTTCACCCCGCCAATCCTGGTACGGGTGGTGGGGGGTATGTGTGTTTGTGTGCGCGCTCTGCCTGTACCCCGCCAGTCCTGGCTGGAGTGTGCGGTGTCGGTGAGAGTGCTTGGGTTCTGCTCTTGGCTGCGCCCCACCACTCCTGGCTGGGGGGTTGGGGTGTTTTTTTTTTGTGCGCGCTCCGCCTGTACCCCGCCAATCCGGGCTGGGTTGTGTGGTGTGGGTGTGTCGGGTCGGATTGTTGCTTTCACCCCGCCAATCCTGGCTGGGGTGTTGGGGTGTGTGTGTTTGTGTGGGCGCTCCGCCTCCACCATGCCAGTCCTGGTTAGGGTGTGCGGTGTTGGCGTGTGTACTTGGGTTCGGGTTTTGGCCGTCCCCCCGGTATTCCTGGCTGGGGTGTTGGGGCGTGTGTGTTTATGTGCGCGCTCCGCCTTTACCCCGCCAATCCTGGCTGGGCTTCGTGGTGCGTGTGTCTGGGTTTGGGGTTATGGCTTTCAGCCCGCCAATCCTTGCTGGGGTGGGTGGATGTGTGTGTTTGTGTCTGCGCTCTGCCTGTACCCCGCCAGTCCTGGCTGGGGTGTGCAGTTTCGGTCTTTGTGCTTGGATTGTGGTTTCGGCTGCGCTCCGCCACTCCCGGCTGGGGGGTTGGGGTGTGTGTAATTCTGTGCGCGCTCCACCTGTACCCCGCCAATCCTGGCCGGGACGTGCCGTAACGGTGTGTTCTTTCGGGCTTTGGCTTGCACCCCGCCATTCCTGGCTGGGGTGTTGGACTGTGTGTGTTTGTGTGCGCGTTCTGCCTGTACCCCCCCCTTCCTGGCTCGGCTGTGCCGTCTTGGTGTGTATGCTTGGGTTCGGGCTTCGGCTGCGTCCCACCATTCCTGGCTGGGGGTGTTGGGGGGTGTGCGCTTGTGTGCGCACTCCGCCTGTACCCCGCCTGTCCTTGTTTCGGTTTGTGTTGTGTGCGTTTGGTTTCGGGTTTGGGCTTTCACCCCGCCTATCCAGGCTGGGGTGTTGGGGTGTGTGTGGTTGTGTGCCCGCTCCGCCTGTACCCTGCCAGTCCTCCCTGGGGTGTGCGGTGTGAGTGTGTGATTCGGTTCGGGTCTTAGCTGCAGCCCGCCAATCCTGGCTGGGCTGTTGGGGTGTGTGTGTTGCTGTGCGCGCTCCGCCTACACCCAGCCATTCCTAGCTGGGGTTTGTGGTGTGTGGGTTGGGTGTTGCCTGGCACCTTCTCCCGTGCGGTGGTTCGTTGCGTGTTGTGCGTTTTGCGTGTGGTGGCCGTTGTTGCTTGGCACCTGTCTCTGTGCCTTGGTTCTGGCGAGCGGTGTGTGCCTCTCTGGCGTGCCTCCTGGCCCCGCGTTGTGCGCTGCGCCTCGTGCGGTCCGGTCGCTCTCACTGCTCCGGCGGCTTTTCCGTCGCCGTGGTGCGTTCCCCTAACGAGGGCTTTTGCTCCCGGATTCACTGGGTGGCTACGCGGGGCACGTGTAGGCCGGCCGAGAACCGGGCTTAGGGTGCCTGCCGCTGGCCCCTGCCGAGGCAGGGGCGCTGGGCTCGCTCGGCGTCGTACCCATTTGGGGTCCCGCAATGGGGTTGTCCCTGGCAGGTCCCTCCTCTGTCGGTCTCGGGCTGCGTGTGCTGCGGTGGTTTGGCGTGTGTGGATCCAGTGACTCAGGCGTCCGGTTTCCTGTACCGTCCGTTATTGGGCGCGGGCCTGGGCTGGTGCACCGGGGCTGTTTCGTGCGGACGCCTATACCTCCCCTTGCTGGTCAGACGACGCCAAGCCCGGGTCCCGTACGTGTGTTTGTGTTTGTGCTCTTCTGGGCCGGGTCGGGCAGGCCGTCTTCCCGGGCGCGTTTTGGTGCGTGCCACCTTTCCTGTGGCCGTTGCTCCTGCTTGCTTTGTTTCTTCGGCCCCCTCCAAGCCGGGGTCGCCCTGTTCCTGTTTGTCTCCTCTTTCTGGTCTGGGGGTTTCTTTTGCCGCCGCCGTTGTCCTTGGCTTTCTTGCTGTCTTTCCCCCTGGCCCTCGTGTGTGTTCCCCCCCTTTTTAGTTTTTCATTTTGTTTTTTCTGTCTTTGCTGCCCCGACGCGTTTTATTTTTCAGGTTGGTCTTCCTCCGTGCTCTGGTCTTGTGCCCCTGCTCCTCCCCCCCCCCCCCGCTCTGTTTTTTTGTTGCCTCCTCTTGTTTTTTCTGCCTGCTCTTTTTTTTCTCAGAAGGGGGCTGCTGCCCGCCTGTGTTGTGCGGTGCCAGCTGCCCCTGCGGTGCTGTGTGCTGCGCTGTTCCTTTTGCTGGCGTGTGTTCCCTTGCTGAGGTACGCCTTGTGGCGGTGGTGGTGCCCCCCCCCCCCCCCGGCCGTCGCCTTGATGGTTTGTGGTGTTTTATGTCCTGGCCGCCCCGTTTGTTTTTTTTCTTTGTTTTCTTTGCGTGTTCCTGTTTCCTGTTCTGGCCCTCCCTCGCCTGTGGTGTGGTCCCCTTTGTGCTGTGTGTGCTGCCATGTTGTGCCGTGCAGGCTTGCTTGTGTTGTGCTGTTCGGTGTGGTGGTTCGTTGTGCGGTCTCGTTGCTTGCCGTCCTGCGGTGTTCTTTGCTGCCCTGTTGTTTCTTTTGTTTTGCTCTGTGCGGTCCCTGTGTGCCTTGCTGTGTGGTGCGGTGCTGCGCCTTCTTGCTGTCCGTTGTGTGTGGTGCTGTGCTGCGCCGGGCCGTTCTTGTGTCCCGCTGTCTGGTGCTTTCCTGGGCTGCGTCCTGTTGGGCTGTGCCGTTGTCTTGTGATGTCGCGCCTTGTTGTGCGTTGTGCGGCTTTCCTCGGTGCTTTGCCGTGCCGGTCTGTTGTGGTCTGGGCTGTTTACGTGTTGTGGTGTCTCGTGCTGTGGTGTGCTTCCCTGTGCTGTATTGTGTGGTTCGCTTTGTTGCGGTGTTTCTGTTGTTTGTTGCCATGTCTCCTGTGCTGGCGCGGCGTCCTTGTGTGTGGCACTCTGGTGCCCTGTGGTGCTGCCTGTGGTGTGCTGTTCTGTTCCTCCTTGTGTTGTGTTCGGTGGTATATCTTGTGCGGTGCTGTGATGTGCTGTGTTTGCCTGCCTGCGTCGTGTGGCCCTGTGCTGTCCTCCGCTGTAGTTTGGTCGCCAGCTGGTGCCTCCTGTTGCTGCCTGCATTTTGGGGTCCGCTGGTGGGCCTGGTTGCCTGGTGCTGTCTTCTGGTGGTGTGTTTCGGCTTTGGTGTCATGTCGGGCCACGTCGCCTGTCGCCCCATCGCTCAGCGCCTTGGTGTAGTTCCCTTTGCTGTGCTGTTCCCCTGTGCTGTGTCTTGTGGTGCTGTGCTGCCGTGTGGTGCTGTGCTGTTGTTTCTGGGAGTTCTTTGCTCGGTCTGGTTGTCCGCGGTTGTCTTCTGGTGGCGTGTTCCGGTGTCGGTGTCCCTGTCTGGCCGCGTGGCCTGCTTCCCTGTGGTTTGGTGTGTTTTGCTGTGGTGCCCTGCTCCCCTCTGTTGTGTCCTGTGCTGCTGTGCTGTCTTGTGGTTCCCTGCTGTCGTGCTCAGGACAAAAAAGTCACTGCCATGTCCTTCTTCGGGTACTTGATCCAGCCCAAGCCCCCCCTAAACCTTTAGTTGATGTTGAGACTAACAGGTAATCATTTTTATCGCTCGTTTGAGGCTTCAATCATCAGAGTGGGAACCGAACTGGGTCTCTGAAGAACCTACGCCTGCAGAGGAACCAAAGGAACATGAATGCCTGAAGCCTGGCCCCAGTCCTAGGGCAGTGGCACCCGAACCTACGTGCGTTGATCGAGGTTAGGCCCCACGCATGGCAGCCCCTAAGCTGGGTCTCGCTTAGACCATAGACTTGCTTTCCGGGTCCTAGGTGCAGGCGATGAAGACCCAGATCTGAGTGCATTGTCAGCAGCATTTAAGACAAAGTTGGGGCTGTCCGATGTGAAGAAGCCCCCGCCTACCATGTCCCCGGGTGTTGAAGTGTTGACCAGGGAAGTGAAGAGCTGCAGAGGCATCTGCAGCTCCCCAATGGACACCTGTCCTAGCCCTTTCCTCCCTCGTGTGAGGACTATGCCTGTCTGCAGTGTAGGGGACACCACAGAATCTGAGATGAAAGGCTATGGCCTGGCAGGACTGGCCCCACTGGCGACAGTGTACCCCTCAACCCCTTCAGGTGGAACAGGTGACCCAGGTGTCCCAGGTAGGGGAAAGAAGGCCACTGCTACGGCGAACCTTCAGATCAAACTGCCCGAGTTTGATCCCCAAAACCCGCCTGAATGAGCTGCGGAGTTTTCCGAGATTTCGCTCCTCACGGGTCAGCAACGTGCTGATGTCCGGACCAAAGGCATGCTCATCAAAAAGTCGTGCAAAAAGAAATTCCTTCAGCAGCAAGTGAAGACCGCTATCAGGAAGAGCTCCAACTGGGAAGACTTCCCAAAAGGACGGGAGCAAATGTATCCAGTCTACGAAACGGACCTGAGTGTCCGAACGGAGATTGAGGAGTTGCCTCCGCTCCACGAATTCTCCACAGCTGCCCGCATCTCCGACTTCGTGGCGCAGTTGGAAGAGCTCATGGGGCGTATGAACCCCTCGTCCTAGGGGGCTACTGAGCCCCATCTGTGGCTTGTGGGGAAGATTCCTACCAGGACATGGGAGAACTGCGAAGAGACTTCCGAGAGGTAAGCTCGGACGCACTCTTACGATAACGTGGTCGATCTGTTGATTGAATTGGCCATGGAGAGGTAGGATGATACCCACATGGACAGGTATCTGCGCAAGCATCTGCGAAGGGAGACCCCTGCTGAGAAGTCTCCTCGAGGGAGGTCGCCTCAACCCCACTCTAACCCTGGGAAGGGCCGTGGTGGGCAGCTGAAGCACATGACTGAGACCCACCCCACCAAGGGTAAAGGGGCCCCCTATCTTTTCTACTGTCGTCCTACGGACGATAAGGGTAGACCCTGCCACGCGCTCGACTCTGATGGGCGGAGTGCGTGCATGCTCCAACTGAAGCGCACGCAGAAAACCAAAGATGGTCAGGAGGACAAGCATCAAGACCATTGCCGCAGCACGATAACGTGCGGATATTGTGCCAAAAGGAGGCATTATGAAAATGAATGCCACATAAAACGACGCGAATCCGAAAAACATAAGAAAGCGGAAGAGGAACAGCGTAAGAACGCCGGTAAGGGGGTAGACCTGAGGAGGGGGGGCCTAACCCTGGAGGCTTTAAGGGTAAGGGTAACCCCGGTCGAGGACGAAGGTCGTCTGGTGGAAGAGGAGCACCCGACCCCACACCTAAGGTTGAGCCGTGCGGTTCAAAAGGGCCTGCCCCTTCCACCCCAAGCGCTGCTGGCGCCGACAAGAGCAGCGAGAACGCCCAGTAGCGCCGCCCCAACTGGCAGTCTTAGTGCCTGCAGGCCGCTCGGGTTGAAGTGAAGCTCCCTGAAGAGGGATAGGGGGGCGGCTCCGAGGATGAGGATTTGGTTCCGTGGATCACCGTGAAAATTGGTGATCAGGTTATGGAGGCTGTCTTAGATGAGGACGCTACGCTTTCAATCATGGCCTGCAGACTGCTGAAACAAGCCAGGATCCGGAAAACCAAACCCGTGGCCATAAGGCTTGTGGATGGTCGGACCATCCATCCCCTAGGTGGGGGGTCAATGTGACCGTATGTCTGGGCGACGAGCAGCTTACTCAGCACTGCAAAGTGCTTGACACCCACGCCCTCGACATTGTCATAGGCACAGATTTTCTGCGCCCTAAAACCCCCAGGTAAAACTGTTGTCTTGGCAACGTCTCTATGCCCTTCACTGCGACGTTGGCAGGGGCCTTTTCTCTGTCCCTCTGGAGCTGTCAGGACGAAAAGAATCCGGTCTACGCTACGTGAACTACTACGTGAAAACTATCAGTTGGTGCGGCCCGCCCTGGAAAATGGACTGGCCGCCCTGCAGGTAGACCTCAATGAAGTTCAGGTGGATTTGATCGTGAGTAAAGAGCAGCATATGATGCAGCTCTATTGCTCAGGGTATCTCAATAACGCCTATCGCTTCTATTGAAAGTCGATGGGGTTGTGCTATGCTAACCCCCCATTCTCTCAAGTCGCTAAGGTGCTTACCGAAGTCGCCCTTGAAAGAGCAAGAGTGATCCTGTGTACCCCCGACTGGGGTACCACAGGGGAAAACGCCTATTGGAGACGATGGTTGGACCATATGACAGTCGGAAGAGCTGAACTCCCCAATGGTCCAATCTACGTCCCTGAGGACTCTCAGGACACCATACCCGCCCCTGAACGGGGCGGTTTCCTGTCCATCGTAGATGGCTCTCTAAACTCCGTACCAGTGAGTCACCTTGACCTGGTGGTACTCAAAGAGTTGATGGCCGAAAACAGAGGCCCTACCCTCCTGGATCTCAAGAAAAGATCCGAGTACTCTTCGGTCACTACTACGAGTGGTGAGTGCTCTGATGAGCAGGAGACGCCAGCAGGCTCCACACCTTTGGCTGATGCTGACGACCGCCTAAGCGATATCGCCAGTGCTATACCCCCAGTTGACCCGGGGGGGGGGTGACACTGAAGCACAACGCTTTCCTAGCGCAGCTGCTTATCGATGAGGTGGACCTTGGTGAGTCCACTCATGGTGCGTCCCATGACCACGCTGTTTTCTCCACGCAGGCCACAGATGGCCCTACAGGTCAGGTACCTGGCGCTAAACCCTCACCCAACAATATGCTCCTTTCTTGGTATGACGTACAGGATCTCCAACAGATTCTATGGGCTAAGGCTGACTCTATCAAGCGACGGACCCGCCTGGACCTCCTCAAGAGGACCTGGAAAAGGTCTATATGGTCCGAGGAGGATGATGAAGAGATGACTCTTCCCGATCCTGAGGTACCTCTGGTATACTCCCTTCACTATGCCGAGCACGGTTGCCAGGACTGGGAGGATGAACTAACCCCTGAAACAATGGGGCGTATGAAAAACAGAGAAGAGGGAAGAGCAACCTCCATGCTGAGGGGGATTTCGTTGAGAATCTGGAAAGCATGAACCTAGAACCCCGTCTCAATAAGCTCACCCAGAAATACCAGGAGGTTTTTGGAGCGTTGCCCCCACCCCTGTCTTGCAGAAAGCTGGTCCAGATGGACCTCAAACTCAAACCCGAGTTTGAAGGGTCTGTGGTGAGACGGCGTCCATACCCCGCCCCACAAGACCAGATCGATGACATCGAATGCCAGATCCAGGAATGCATAGATGCTGGCCTCGTCTAGGAGTATAGACACGGGGACTATCCCCGCCATTGTAGCCCTTGTTTTCTAGTGGCAAAACTTGGCTCCATAGCTATGCGCTTGGTCGTTGACTATGGAGAGGTCAACAAAAAGACCCAGAACCACTCAGGGAGTATCCCCAACATGGAGAACACCCTGGAGAGAATCGCCAAATGACAATTCAAAACTAAGACGGACAGGCGTAGTGGCTTCTGGCAGGTAGACCTAATCCGAGCAGCTGAGGAACTGCTCGCCTTTGTAACCCCTAAGGGCTGTGTCTTCCGCTGGAAGGTCATGCCCTTCGGTGTCCCAAATGCCCCTGCTCGCTTTCAGGAGCTGATGAATAAAATCCTATATATCCTGAGACGCAGACCCCTTGTACAGGAACTGGTTTCCCGCGGGGCTGAGATGGAGGCACACATCGATGACGTGAGCCTGGGTACAAATACCCAGGAGGATCATATCCTCCTCCTACAAGATATTTTGACTGTTTGTCAGGAAAACCATCTCCGCATCAAACTCGAGAGATGTGAGTTCATGCGTGAGGAGATGGAGTATCTAGGTTTTGACGTTGGGTAAGGGGGGTGGAAACCAGCCGCATCTAAGAGGCAACCCCTGCAGGATGTGCAGATACGCGACGACTGTAAGAAGGGTTTGCACGACGTTCGGAGTTTCATTGGCGCCTGCAGTTTTTACCGGCGCCATATCCACCATTTTACGTATTCATCAGCCCCTCCAACTGACCTTATAAAAAAGACCAACCCGTGGCGATGGACCGACAAGGAAGAGGCCTGTTTCCAGGAGTTGAAGAAAAAAATTGCCTCTACCAACTGCCTGGGGGTACCCCGCCCTGAGGGCAAAATAACACTCGTCACAGATGCCTGTGATGTAGGGGGGGGTGGTACCCTATACCAGTGGCAGGAGCTTAACCCCGCTGAGTTTTCTCACTGCCAGTTTCAAACTTCAGGTCTGAACCGCGATGGGATCCTGAAGAATGACTACTCTGCCAGTGAATGGCCTCTGGTGCCTCTTGGTCACTGGAACTAGAATCGGCATCAAGCAGGATCCAACTACAGTACCTACGACCAGGAACTCCTGGCTGGCATGCTTGTGCTTTCTTCCCAGTCCCGTCTACTTGGCACTAACCCTATTGTCTGGCTCTGTGACCAAGAGCCTGTGAAAACGTTTCAGAGGGGTCCCCCTCCTGAAGAAGCGAAACGAAAGCGATAGTGGACCTACCTCAGTCAGTTCAGGCTGACTGTCCACCATATCAAGGGTATAAAGAACGAGATGTCTGACTACATATCTCGTAACAACTTCGACGCCCCTTTAGGTGAGAGCTCGGAGGCGTTGGCCAAACAGGCGTTCCAGCGCATGGACGTCCAGCCGGACCTATCCATGCGCACTGCAGGTGTACTGGAGGGCTGGAGTTTGAGGGACTACCATGCTGGGTACAAATGCGTACTCAACACCCTCAGTGATGGCCTAGAGGCACGCCTGATAGACGGCAAACGTTGGTAGAAAGATAACCAATATCTGTATTATGAGGACCACCACCTACCTACAACACCCTCACCATTCGCATCACCGCCCGCAGCATCGACATTACCAGGAGCATTACCAACGACCAGCCCGGGCAGCAACAACAACAACAACAACACCATCACATCCACCACCCTCACCAGCACCGACACCAGCGGCACCCTCCGCCAGGAGTGGCGAGGTGATAACCCGACATCGCGGAGCCGCACTCAGCGCCCCTGGCACCCTCACCATCGGAGCACCACCATCGGCACCAACCGCCAAAACACCACCAGCAAAGTCACCAACGACGCCGACACCCGGAGCACCACCGACACCAACATCACCATCAGTGTCACCAGCGTCAAGAATGCCTAACACGACAACCGCACGGCCCGCACCAACAGCATCAGCCGAACCGTCACCGACACCACCCCCACAGGCGGCATCAACGATGACGCCGCTCGCACCGACACCACCTGCACCAACCTCACCGGCGGCAGAGCCATGTTAACCACCTGCGACCGCGAACCGCAGGCACTAACAACCAGGACATCGCCGACAACAATCCGAGCATCACCAGCGCCAACACGCAGTGCGCCACCCACACCGCCCTCAGCAACACCACGGAAAGCAACACCATCAACGGATGCCCACATCACCCTCACTAACCGTGCCACCGGCGGCGCCACCACCTGGATACGGGTCCCCCATCGCATCCCCCTCCCACGAACAACAGCGGCAGCGCCTACAGCCCCCGCCATCTGCACAGCCAACGGCACCATCACCAGCACCAACCGAAACACCGGCGACGGCAGCCTCGCGGACAACCGACACCCCCATTACCACTGTCACCAGCGCCACCACCACCAGTGACACCACCCACTGTCGGCGTCAGCCACCAACGATGCCAACACCACACCCTAGACCACACCTACACCCAAAACCAGCAGCAACACCCGCGGTAGCCCCACCAGCAACATCAGCCTCCACCAGGAACGGCCACCCAACACCGACAGGGCCAGATGACGATGATCAACACCAGCAGGGGACCCGTCCCATAGCGCCCACAACAGCCCAAAGACCTCCCGCACCCGGACCCACATCCAGAAGCAGCACCTACGCCGACCACCGATACGTGCAACACCCACACCGCCCCACCATCGGTGTCACCAACACCCGGGAAGACACCAACAGCCCCCTTGCCGTCACCGCCACCAACCTCAATGAACTAACATCCACATCACTGCCACCACCGCACCCACGCCGTCGGCATCACTAGCAGCACACCCGCCCGTGCCGTCATTGGCACCGCCACCCATGGCACCACCTGCACTCACCAGCGCCACCACCACCCCACGCAACGCCCGGAGCCTGGCATCACCAACGGGCTCATCGTCGACACCACCAACACCATCATCACCGGACGGGGTCTACCAACAGACCAAGAACAGCTCCACCACCATCAACCAGTACACCACCCGCGGCACCCCCACCGTCACCGACACCACCCTCACCACCACAACACCTAACACACCTCCACCGCCGGCAACATCGGCCCCACCACCCATCTACAGCCCCCTCACCACCACCGGCACATCCGGCTCTGATACATTACGCCTCGAACGGCCAGAGACAACACCTTCACCATCGACGCCACCGGCAACACCACTGCCCCTTACGTCACCAACGGCACCCTCGCCATCACCAACCGAACCACCACACTCAGCATCAGCACCACCAAACACAGTCACAACCGGCGACAGCGACAGCAACAACAGTGACCGGCTGACCCACCAACTTCACCATCAACTGACGCGATCAACCTCACCTACACTAACGCCTATACCGCCCTCACCAACGGCAGCGCCAGCTGCACCATCACCCACTCCAACACCCAGACCACCCTCACCACCGACATCACCACCACCCCCCACCAAGCAACCGCTACCGACCACGCCAGCTACCAGGAGCCCACACAGAGGAAGCCCCAAACACCCACTAAACATCACCAGACCGCCCTGCGGCCGGGACCCCGCCCCCCACGGAACACGAGCAAACAGGCGCAACACGCCACACCTCCCCAAGGATCAGAGCTCAGAGAAAACAGAACAGCAGAGCGAGCACGCCACCACCCGCACGCGTCGCCCCCCCTAACGTACACCACCCCGCAACACCACAGCCACACCGTCCGCCCGATTGCCCCGACAGGAAGTGCGCTGCAGCCCACTGCCTGTGGGACAGCTCCCGGCCTTCCAACACCTACTGGCAGCCACGGCCCTGCGCCCACAAGCCCATCAGCAAGCCACGGACCCGCAGGACCCCGACCACCCCATGCTACCATGCTCCATATCCCCCGCGTTCACCGCAGACGAGAACGCGGAACACCAGCGAAAGGAGCCCGACCGCGCCGCCACGCCCCTACCGCCCCCCCCCCCCCCTAGAGGACATCTACGCCACACTGGCTGGCAACCTAGTCCACCCCATGGACGCCGAGCAGTGCTACCAATGCGTCCTCAGAGACCTCCCAACGGACCAGGCGACCCTCCAGGCGTGGAAGCAGGAGAAAGGGAACGACAACGAGTGGGGCACGGAGGACGACCTTCTCTGGGAAGACACCTGCAAAGGCACCCCAGACGCCTTCCTGGAAGCGGCAGCCGAGACCTACCCCCGCCCGCTCGGGGACACCAGGCAGGGCCTCCACGCCCTCCTAGCATTCCACAGCTGGAAACACCGCCACACCATCACCCCCCACCCCCTCGACCACAATCAGCACCGATGGACGCCTGAAGACGACGCCACCGCTGCCATCACCATACAGCAAGACTCCGAGAACCCAGCGGAGTACCACATCACCTGGAACCATCCGGCACCCCAGCCCCCCGCCTCCCCCAACCTCCCAGACGTCTTCGCCACCATCAGCACAGAACTGCAAGAAGCAAAGGCCACACAACAACCGGACGACTAGATGCCCCAGGCACCATCCCCACCAACCACACAGGAAAGCCTACGCACAGAGCCCCTCACCCACCCCATCACCATAATGGAGTTCCCCCCACAGCACCGCACCACCCCGGACCGCAACAAGTTTCCAAACCTACTCCGAGAAAGGGCGGTCCACAACGGCACACTCCGGTGGGACGAAATCACCCCGGTGCTCCAGGCGATCCGCCTCCACTCAATCACCGAACCCACCACCACCTGGACACTACCAACGGACCGCCACCACCTCCTCCTCACTGTCCAAGTGGATGCCACCATCACACCAACGGAGGGAGACCCCATAACAGCAGCCCCCACCCACGCCGTCCACATACCCCCGCAACCATCGTCGGCACCTATGACGTTACATCCGGGCCCCGGCCCATGGCAAGCCATCGTCATCACCTACCCCACCCCCAACGACCACACACACACCTGGCAGCAACGGTGGGAGGACATCCGTGGGGACCTCCTCCAGGAACACCTAGGGCTCACGCGCACCCACCACACCCTCCGACTGGTACGGGGAGTAGGCCAAGCACCACACGGCATACACACCCCGGGGTTACAGGCGTACACCACACCCATAAACCCACAAGCAGCGGAGGACATCACGACCGCACTATCCATCCAGCAAGCCCAGACCCAGACCCCGCACACCAACACCCAACGAGGCTACACCATTTGGTGGGCATATCAAGACCACGACACCCTCGACCCCCAACCAGCCCCCCCCCCCCCCCTGGACACCAACACAACAGCCCTGCTCCAGGCCGCAGCAGCGGCAGCCACCCAGGTAGGGGCCCCGGAAACCTGGAGCCCGCAATACCTGGTCGAAACCAAAGTGGCGCTCCACGCGAAAGCCCAAGAAAAGCCCCCGTCGCTGAAGCCACTCCGAACCCCCACTCAAGCTGGACACGATGAAGCACACACCCCACGACGATTGGGCGGCACACTACATCATCCCCCACACCACCACCGACAGGAATGACGCCGCCAAGATCACCGCCAACCGCCACCTCCCCCACACCACACAGGTGTATGAGATGACGGCCGCCAATGTCCTCGTCACCCATCGCCGACACGACGAGCGATACGCCATACAGGCGGACGGGGCCGCCGCAACCACCCTGTACAAGGGGACAACACAGGGGGACCTCCCACACCCCACCCTCCATCACGCCCCCTCCTGGCCCACCCCTTCCACACGGCAGACCGCCCCACCAAGAAGCCCAAACACACAGGCGTACACACCCCCGCCCAGGAGGCCAAGCACCGACACGATGCAAGGCGCAAGGCCCGCACCCTCCACGACGACTACACCATCCCCCGCATCAGCACCCCCTCCGCCAGAGTGTCTCATGCCACCCACAACCGCACAATCACAGGCATCATCACGAACTGCCTGAACCCAGCGGCGTCACGGGCAGATGCCGTGTGGATCAGCGAAGGGCGCTCCCACAAACGGGCGGTGGCGCGCCTCAACAACATCCGACCCAACAAACTCCAGCGCGCCGTCAGACCCTTTGCCGTACGAATCACCCCGTACGGCATCAACCACCCCCGGTGTGAGCACCATGACCCGCCCTGCTCCAACCCATGCACCTCGCCCATACGCCAACCACTACCAGACCCCACCATCACGGGCAACATGTGCCTGGGCACCGTATCGGGGGGCCCGGGCATATACATCCTGCCCAACAGGTCCAGGGAACACGCCATCCCCCTGCACGGAGTAGAGTCCCTCGCCCTGGGACCGCCCCCACCAAACAACCAACACCAGCACATCCCGGGGGACAAATGGACGCAAGCGCCAGACGGGGGAAGAAGGGCCCACCAAAGCGCCCTGGCCCACATCACCGTCTACCCCAGAGCCCACCTACCAAAGCACTTTCTCGCGGAGCGCCACATCATCGTGGAGGGGCAAGGCCACAACATCATCACCGCCGCCCTATACACCCTCGCCGCCCACGAACACCACTGGGACCCCACAGCCATCCCAGTGATGCCCCCACCACCGCAAGGCGCCAACGTTCCCGTCACCCTCTTCCACATCGATCAATTCCGAAGCCGCAGGGCCACCCCACACCTCCACCCCTCCAGGATAGAACTAGCCATCGCGTCGTCGGACACCCTGGACACCCCCCCTGAATAACCCGCCATCCACATCCTCAAAGCGGACGCCCAATGGTGGGTCTTCCGCTGGGCACACGGAGTCCTAATGGCAGCCCAGGCCTACACCCCAGAAAAAGACCTGGAAGACCCCCCACGAGGCCGGCAGGTACCCCTCAAGGCCACCACCCTCACAGGCCGCGAAGGCGCCCTGTGGGAAGCCCTCCACACAGCAGTCTACTGGGCTGAAGAATCCCCCAGCGGCCCAGACACACCGGAACCCAGGGAGGCCTGGGTCAAGCAGGCCAAGGCCATGAGGAACTACCACCTCCGCCACCCTTTGGACAACAGCCCAGTCACAGTGCCATGGCCAACCGACCCCCCGGAGACCGTGCGCAGGCTCGCCGACCTCACGCGCAACCACGCGAAAGCGACCATGCAAACGCTGGCAGAACCCCCGCTAAGGGATCCGGGCCAGCAGCCTACGCGCCCCTTCTTCCAACCCCACACCCCCCCAGCCCCACCACCTCCAGTCCCACCCAAGCGAGCAAGACGGAAAAGGGGCGCACCCCCACCCCACCAAGCCAAAGAAGACGGCAGAGCAACAACCTTCCAACCCCCCGCGCCCCCCCCGACCCGCCCGGCAAACCAGGTCCAAGCATCCTCATCATCCTCCCTCCCATCAATACCACCACCCCAGACGGATCAGGCATCCTCATCATCCTCCCTCCCGCCACCAGCACCGCCCCCACCCGAGGCGTACCCAGAATTTAAAAAGGGGGCGAACGTCCAGCAGCCCTTCCACAACGACCACAAGGGCGACTGGATCTGGTGTGAGGACACAATCCAGTACCGCCTCCGCGACCTGGGCCTCAACGATGGGGTGCAAATCCGGGTGATCTGGCACCGCCAAAAGGAGCTAGACCAAGGCAGCAGCACCCCGGACAAGCCAGAAGGCCACACCTTGGAGCTCAACAGCGCCCATCCCATCCGGCTCCGCACCAACGAAAACAAGGCCCACAGAGGCACCAAATACTGGGGAACTCCCCCCTGAGTGGAGCCAGGGCCTCCCCCCACCGCGCCTACCCAAGCGCCCACCACCAGGCAAAACGTCCCCGGGCCCCAGTCCCCCTCCCTGACAGGGCAGCGGCTGAGGGCACAAGCCTCCACAGCCCCGGCCCGCCCCCACCGAGGCCAGTGTCAACCTCCTTGACCTCAACCACCCGGCCGTCACATATTTCAAGGACGCCACAACCGCCCTCCAGGAGCTCCCGATGGCACAGGTGGCGGAGTGGGTTCCCCACCTACTCATCTTCCAGGAACAAGGCCTACAACGCAACGACCCCCCAGAAACCACCCCCATATATACCCGGACCAGAAAGCGTACAAATGCTACTGGCACAACGGGAACCCCCCTGTACGCCCGAGCTGGCATCCACGTCTACCTCGTCCACCACCTCAACATCCGGGGGAGACTAGGCGTCTACAAGGTCGTCGGGGACGGATGGCAACTCAATGTCATCAACACCCACGTCCCTTTCGGCGACGCAACGGAACCCTTCCTCCAAGCTTTGGCCGAAGCATTCCGCCAGATGGCCATGCTCGCCCCCACAATCATCATCGGTGACATGAACGCCGCCCCCACGCCGGCGGACCGAGGGGGACAGGCCACAGCCCAGGACGATGCAGTCCACGACACCATCGAAATGCTGGGGCTCGTGGACCTGACGGCCAACCTCGAAGGCCAACCATCCCACTTCCCCCACCAAGCAGATCCCGCCCCCTCCCGCATCAACGTATGCTATTGCGACCCCACCACCATCATCCGGGCGGGGGCCCGATACCGGCCCCTCCCGCTGGGACCCACAGGCCATAGCCCCCTGCACATCCGCCTCGCCTTCCCCAACGTTCCCCCCAGCCCCCCAGAGTATGCAGACCAATGCCTACCACCCCCCCTGAGGATGCCCCCACTGCACGACAAACAGGCCTGGTCCCAATATCACAGGGCCATAGACCCCGCCCGGCGCATTCAACCGGACCCCACCGACCTACTCACAGCCATGCGCACAGCCGCCGTCCCCTGCGGCTTCCAGCAACACCCCCACACTGAGGACGATCGACCGCCCACGACCCTAGGGGACATGCTCCATGACCTCAGGCATGCGAAGCAACAACTAGCGACCCTCCTCCACACCGACACCCCTCAAATCCGGGGACACATCCACCACTGCAGGACGCAGATAGCCCACATCAGGGCAGACCTGCAGCAGTGGCACATCCACAGGCAGCAGCGCATCGCCGAAGAGCACGAACGATATGCGCAACATGAACTCCCCTACAAGGCCATCCGCCACCTCAACGACGCCATGACCGACACCAGCCACCGCACCATCACCACAGTCAGACAGGAGGACAGCTACCTCACCAACGACCCAGCCACCGTGCTCCAAGCCACCCAAGACAGCTTCCTCCAACAACACACGCCCACCCAAGACACACTGGACACGGACACCCAGGCCAACATCGACCGCCTCCCTCAGGTCTTCAACCAGGCCCAGAGGAGGCAACTGGAAAAGCGCTCCTTCACCATCCACGAAGTCCGGAGGGCCATCCACAGTCTCCGGCAACACAGAGCCCCAGGCTACGACGGCCTCCCTGCGGAGGCATACTACCACCTCCCCGCCCACCTCCTCCGCATCCTCGCCCACCACCTCTGGGACATCGTCACGGGGCAAATCCCCCTACCACCAGACTGGGCAAACGTTGTCCGCCCCCTCTACAAAAAGGGGGACTGGGCCAACCCGGACAACTGGCGCCCCATAGTCTGTGCAGTCACGGAGGTCAAAATTGTCTGGACCATCCTCCTACGCCGCATCCACCCCCACCTGGACCCCCACATACCCGCCAGCCTCTGGGGGGCCATCCCGGGCCGGTCCCCACACGAGGCCATCTTCCTCCAGGACACCATCGCCGACATGGACCGGGTAGACCTCATGATCGCCTCCCTCGACGTCAAAGGAGCCTTCCCGAATACCCCCTGGCTCCTTCTGGAGGCGCTGTGGAAAAGCCTGGGCCTCCCCTTCTACAACTTCGCCTCCGGCTACATCCGCACCCGCAAGTACACGGTCCGCACTGGCGCAGGCCTCACCCCCTTCCTGGAGCCAGGCAGCGGGTTCCCCCAGGGAGGAGCAGAAGGCCCCTTCCTGTACCTCCTCGTGACACTCCCCCTTGCCCTCACAATCGAACAGGATTACCCGGCCTACGCAACCCTACCCCCTCCTCCTCCCCCTGGTGGGCTTCGCGGACGACACCAACCTCACGGTCGCACATACCCCACACGAACCCCACACCCCAGACCCCGGACCAACGGTCACCCAGCAGGCCAACGACTTACTGGACGTCACCATCTCCTACCTCTCCTGCAACAACCTGATCGTCCACCCCACAACGTTGGTGGCCATGATCAAGGGGTCTGCCACAGCCCCCACCCTAGGGCCACAAGGACCCCCCATGCAAGTCGTGACAACCACCACCCACCTGGGGGTAATCCAGGCCGCCAACCCTGAGGACGCCATCCTCCATCCCAAGTTGCAGTCACACCCATCACCTCAGTCACTAGCCCATCTCCCTAAATATGCGTCCCCGACCACCAAGGCCCTCCGTGTATCCCACCAGAGCCTGGCGTACTACTTCACCGGGGTCTTGAACGCCTCCATAGGCTTCAAGGCACTCCACCTGACACATCCCACCACCGCCCTCCAGCCAGCCACACACGCCGTCACCAAGGCATGGGCAGCACACGGGGGCTTGCCCATCTCCACACCCACCCGCGCCATCTGGGCGGCATGGCCCCACTATGGGGACGCCATAGGGGACGAGGTGAGAGCGGCCTACCCCAGACACACCGCCCTTCTCCTTCACCGCATGACCAACAACCACTCGCCGGAGGCCCGCGAGGCCACCACAATCCGCCTCCAAGCCGCACAACGGGCCCGCAACACATGCCCGCGCTGGATACTCCACCAGAGGGGCATGCCCACCAACATGAACACGCGCCTGTGGAACCACCTGCAGCTTCTGCTCCCTTCCCCACACCACGCCATACTCACCAACCACACGTGCCCGGAGGAAAAGCCTCTGGCGGTCCTCTGCGGGGACCTCCACCATCTTGCCAAGGGCACCATCAACACCATAGACCTCGTCGGGGCCTCCGTCACCGTAGTACACGTCACCGTCCCCCAAATGCGGGTCCTTCACCACAGCGGAGCACACCACACCCCCTTCCTACAACTTCCCGAATGGCCTCAATGCCGCCTCTTCCACCAGTACCTCACGCAGGCGGCACGAGCAGTGGGCCACACTCTGCCAGGAAGCAAAGACATGCGAGCATCCTACCGAGACTTCAAAAAGCAGCACCCCCGACCCATCCCAGCGACACCACCCTACGCACCCACCGGCTTGAAACACAAGCCCCTCCTTCCGGTGGCGGGCCCAGTCCCACCGCTAACCCTACTACTGGCCCTGAATGAAGCCAAACCCAAGCAGACCACCGTCATCGACCACGGGGCAAAATGGCGCATACCGAAGCACCACATGACCGCCCGAGACCTACCGAAGGTCCCCCATGACTTCCAGAGCATGCCACACACATGTTGGGCCTGTGACCCCGAGGCACCCACCACGCCATGGCCCGTATTGCACCTCATAGCACGCCACCACACCCACCCCACAACCCACCTACCACCACAAGCCTACGCATGGGTAGCCCCATGGTTCCACCGCACCAACGCAAACCCTAGGGTAGCGTGGAGCCCCGGCCACACGCCCCAATGGCTCTTCACCACAACGCCCACCTGGCCCCGCGCCGACGCGGCAGGGGTCGCCATCCGTTACAGCATGTACGAACCAGGCAGAACCGGCAAGCACGAGCACACCCACTATCCGCACCACCACTGCTGCCGCGCACCGGAGCACCGAACACAAACCCTCACATGCCATGACCTAAACCCGGACACAGCCTACATCCTCCACTACATCTACTCCTACCTCACACAAGGAAAGCCAGAACAGGGACTCATAGCCATGTCCCCCCAAGCGAAACACATCACCACAAAAGGAATAGGGGTGTACGCCACCCCCATCTTGCAGCCCACAACCCCGGTGGCCCACCTCACCACGGGCCTCGCCATATACACCTACCTGCCCATGAACCCATGCCGCCTCCCACAACCATCACCGGCAGACCGGCTCTTCTTCACCGACGCCTCAGGCGAATCCGCCCTCACGCCCATCAACGGGAGGGCCACCCTGCAGCTAACCCACACCGGGGGACACTACCACATGGACCACCACACGGGCCACACCACCTACAGGGCCTCCTCCCACGGGGAGCTGGGGGTCATGGCCGACGCCATCGCCAAGATCGCGACCCGACTACCCGCCCACCTCCCGCACATTGTCCGGGTCCGTTTCGTGGTAGACGCCACTGTCGACACACACCTACTCCTCCGCATAGCAAGACAACCACTCCACAAAGCCACCGCGACGAGCCTCGGCACCCCAGCACTGCTACTCTGGAAAGCCCTTTGCAGCCTTCCCCCCTCCGTCCAACTCCACATCGTGAAACAAGAATCCCACAGGCACCAATACGGAAATGGTAAGGTCGACAACCAGGCAGTACACCAGCGCACAACGCACCTGCCAACCCTCCAGGTTGCCGACCTCGGCCGAAACGACACACACCTCCAACACATACCCCCCAAACCAGAGCCCCATCAGACCCCGGACTGGGTACCAGGGGACGCCCCCTATACCTCCCACGACAGAGCATACCATTACCCCAACCCCATCCAACACCTTGCCCGCGTGCTCAGCGACACAGCCAGCCGGGCACACATCCAGGAGCTCCAGGAAAACTGCAAATCCCCCTCTACCACCCAGCACTGTGCCCAGCAAATGTCCCAGCCAACCTCCAAAAACGACGCATCCAACTCCTCAGGGAGCAACTACCATTCCTCACCAGGGTCGCCAGATGGCTCACCCGCAAGCACATCCACGTTCCGGAAAAACACATCCGCTGCCCATGCGACCACACCACCCCAGAGGACTGGGAACACTCCAAGAAATGCCCCCTCCATACGGACAGGGACACCCTAGTGGGCTGGTCCCCGGCAGAAGCCCTACGACAACACGAGGGCTGGCCAGCCCACAGCCACGCACACCAGGCCACTGAACACCTCTTCAGGGATCCGCTGTTCAGGGAAGCCACCATGAGAGGGGCGGTGACACAGGCCCTACACCGACACCTCGCCAAATACACGGAAAGCCCAACGGAGGCCGCAGCGCACCTCCAGCTAGAGGCAGTCCGCAGAGCAGCGGCCCAAACGGTACACCACAAACACCTCCTGTTGACACACACGAAACAACTCACCGGCCCCACCACCAGGGAACACATGCAGCGTCTCATCCATTACCATGCCGTGCATGACCCAGACGTCCACTAACACACTCCACGCCCCACACACGCCCCCCATCTCCATCCGCAGGCCTCCAAGACACCACCAAAGCACCCCAGAGCCCATCTCTCACCCACGAAGCCACCCGGCACCGCCCAGCCCGGCCGAGCCCAACCAGGGCCACCCATACGTCAACCTGGAGGCGCAAGACCCCGGCAATCCGGGCAGCCCCCCCCCCCCCCGGTACCGGAGCACCCCCCCCTGACACGCACCACCATCCCTGACCCCTACCTCCTCCGAGCAACCCTCCAAGGCAGGGCCCTGAGCACTCCCCCGGGCTGGTACCGCCTACAAGAGAGCTGGACCGGGCTCACCGTCAAAGCCCGCCGGGACCTGACCAACCCAGGCAACGGCCTCCACGAGACCATCGTAGACCTCGTACTCTGGCGAGCCCGCCAACACGCCCAAGGCCAGCACGTCTGGATCCCCCCCATCGAGTAGGGCCAGGCCCTGACACACGACACCGACACCAACGTCACACGTCGAAGGACCATACGCCTACGACGAGCCCCAGCGGAGAGGGACCACCCAGCGGACCCGAACCACCCGGAGCAATGGGAACAGGCCACCGCACCAACCCGCGACACCGCCCTCTGCGCCGCCAGCCTCCGCACCCCAGACGACGACATCCCTCACCCACCTACAGACAGTGACCGACCCCCGTCAGAGGTCTTGTGTACAGTCCTCGGGCGCGGGCACTACTACGTAGTGGCCGCTACAGCTCCTTCCCCCGGCCCGCAATGGCTCGTCAAAGGGACAGACACCATGCTCGCCCCAGGGACCGCCCCACCAGGGGCAGTACGGGACCACACCACCCCGCACAGGGTCCTCAGGGGCGTCCTCCAGCCGGGGGACAAACTCCCAGCCCGCGCCCTGGCCCAAATCACCTCAGGGCAGGCGGGCTACCACCTGGGACTGGCCATGCTCTGCCTGGCCAAACAAATCCAACGCCGCTGGCCATCCACGGGGACCGTGCCCTGGATTTGGGCCATCGCCACCGCCCACACACAAATTGAGCCAGGCCCAGACACGCGGAAGGCAGGGTTGGTACAATACAGTACGTGTAATGTCTTGTATCGTTCCGATACAGTACTGTAATGTAATGTATTGTATCCCAAATTTTCCTGACAAAGTACTGTTTGTTCACAGAAATTATGATCCTACAATTTGCAGCTATTCTGTTTTACTGTACAACCTGGAATTGTTTGCAAAAAAAATTATTGTCTTAATTTCTTGTTTTTTCTCTGGATACCTTGTGATCTATATTTGTTTAACCTGGTTGATGACATCATCAGTGATGTCAATGATGATGTCATCAGTGACATCACTGATGACGTCATCATGCATGACGTCATCGGTGATGTGTCCCATCACACAGTACCAAAAACAAACATCTCACATCCACATCCCTGAATGTGTTGGATCAGTCTGAGAAGTTTGAGGTTGATCATTTTCTGACAAAGATTGGATGTATCATTCATGGCTACAATCTGCTGTTCAAGGATCTCTGTGCACTCCCCACTGTTAAAGATGTCATCACCAAGTGCCGGACAGTTCTCAGTTTTTTCCGAAACAGATTCAGAGCCTCTCGGATTCTGAAGGACGAGCAGAAGAAACACAAGGAAAAAGATGCACAGCAGGATATGACGGAGCCTCTACTGCCTGGTGACACACGGTTCGCAACCAATTACCCATGTCTTAAGTTCATGGTGAAGAACAAGGGGCCACTTCAGAGTTCGGTTGTCACACTGGACTGGTCCAAAACCAAGTGGTCGTACGCCACCACCGACAGCACCAAAGCCGAAGTCATCGCTGAGATCATCCTTTCCACAACCTTCTGGAAGCTGTTGTCGAGTTGTCGAACATTGCTGCAGCCACTGGCGCGTATGATCAGGAAAGCTGACACAGGTAGGTAGGTAGGGTAGGTGCACTCGGTCGTGGAGAAGGCGCCCCATGGTTCCCCCTGGCGTCGCCCCTGTGACGAACAGGAAGAGGCTTCGCGCGTGAAGAGGGGAGGCGGCTTACTTCCCGCTAGACCTGACTGTTGGCCCCCAACAAAGCGGCCCCGGGCTACGCCGGGAGGGCTGATCGCCGCCAGCGTGACATACTTGTCTCGCCGGGAGGGTGTGCCCCCGTGCTTGCGCACGTCCCCTCCTTTGGGCGGAACCCTAGGGGTTCACCGTACTTCCTGGCGTATCCCGTTCCCAAGGCGTGCATGCACGTTCCTGGTACTAGGGTTCCGAGGCGCTTGGGTGTCGCACGCTCCGCCTCGAGTCCCAAAGCAGCGCAGGCCTTAGGATGCAGCCTTACCCCCGGGCTCCGGATCTCGTTTGGCCGGGTCACCTGCATGGCACGGGCTGCCTCAGTGCCCGGGCTGTGGGCACTGGGTTTCCTACTGTTGTGTGGTGTTTGTGTTTGGGTCCGGTTGGCGGTTGGGTGCGGGTTTTGTTAACCCCGTCTGTCCTGGCTGGGGTTTAGGGTGGGTGTTTTTGGGCTCGATTTGTGGTGTTGTCCCCCTAGTGTCGACTATTTGTGGTGTTCGTGGTTGGGCTTCGGTTTCGGTCTGCTTTTGGGACGTGTGTGGTTTCGTGGGCGCCCCGCTTGCCCCCCGCCGTTTCCGGTTCCGGCGCGCGGTGTGGGCGTGTGTGCCGGGCCCCGGTCTCGCCTGTGCCCAGTCCGTTTTGGCTGGGTTGTCGGGGTGTGTTTTTTTTTTTTTTTTTTGCTTTGGTTTTTTCTTTTCTTTTTTTTTTTTTTGGGCTTTGTGGTCGCTGTCCCTCCATCCCCTTTCTTTCGGGCTGGGCTGGTGGCTCTCTTTTTTTTTTTTTTCCTTTTCCCCGTGGTCCGCTGTTACTGGCTTGGTGTTGCCGGTTTTGGGTGGGTGGTTCGCCTGTGCCTCTGCGGGGGTCCCCCCTTTTTTTTTTTTTTTCTTGGGGGGGGGGCCTGGCCGCCTGTGGTGGTGTTGGCGGGTGGTTGGGCGGCTGTGGGCTGTTTTCGTGCCTTTTCCCCTTCCCCCCTCCTTTTTTTTTTTTTTGGGGGGGGGGCTTGCCTGTTCCTCCCTCTGCGTTCCCTGGGCTGGCGCACGCACTGGCCTGTATTCAGTGTTGTCTTCCGGGCTGGTGTTTTCAGTTGCGTTCTGTGTGGCCATGTTCCGGCCCCATGGGTCGGGTGGGCTCTGTACACTGTGGGCTCGGCGCCCCTTCTTGCTGGGTTAGGTCCTGGCTCTGCCGGCTGGGCGGCTGCGCCAGGCGGCTGCTTGTGGTTTTGGGTTAGGGGGCTGGGGTTGCTCGTGTCCTTACCCCTCCGCGGTGCCGGCTGTAATCTTCTGGGTGGTCCGTCACCGTTGTCGCCTGGCGCTCTGTGGTCCCGTGTGTGGCCTGTGGTGCCGGTGTGTGGCGTGGTGGCGCGGCGCCTTCCTGGGTGTGCGGTGGCTGGCTTCGGTTAGTCCCTCAGGTTAGGGTCAGTTGTGTCGTGTTGTGCCGCTCTGTGCCGCGTCGCGTCGCGTCGTGCTGTGGTGCGTTGCTCTGTGGCGCGCTGTGGTGTGGTGTGCCGTGGTCTCGCGTGGTGCCGCGGTGGGTCAGTGGAGGTCAGCCTGGCCTGTGTGGGTCGGTTAGGTCTTCGGGAAATTCTGCTGAATGATCACGGTGTCCTTGGGGCGTGCACACTGACTCTCACCCATGGACTCAATCTTCACCGGGCCTCGCAGACAGGCAGGTGTACTCGGGGTGTAGGAAAAGCGTTCCTTCTCCAAGGCAGACAAACAGACATCAGGAGTCGGACGGTGGAGGTGGCTTCCGAACGCTGTTTGAGTGGCGAATGGCTTTCACTGTAGCTCGGCTGCGCTGGCAGGGTCCGGGTCGGTGCCGCCGGTAGGGATGAGCTCACACTGTAGGGTCAGGGGGATGTCCATATCTCCGGTGCTGGACTGCTGGGGTCCGGGGCATCGGTAGTATCCTTGGTACTTCCAGTCTTCACGGCGCTCGGAGATGGCGTTGAAGGGGGGCACCGTCCAGCAGCCCCAAAGCCTTCGCGATCGATCACAGCGTTTCGCTTCCCCTTGCGATGCTCGATATTCATCATGGACGGGATCGGTGCGCCGCCGCAGTGCCATTCCTCCACTGGACGCAACAGGTTGGTGACGGACGCCCTCACGGACGTGAGACCAGCCGAGATCAAGCCCCCGTAGCAATACTCTGCGTCAAACCGCGACGGTAGCGCAGCCCGGCCCTTATAGCCCATGGTGTGGTCGCGTGACGGTCCGTGGGGTTGCCCTCCCTGGGGGCCTGTGCCTTGGTCTCGTGTCCTCTGGGGCTGTCGTGGTGCCCTTTTCCTCCGTGTCTTGGTCCCCGTTCCCGTTCCTTCCTGGTTCTTGGGTGGTGTCCTGACCCCATGTGGTGCCGCTTCCGGCGCCCTGTCCCTGCGTGTGCCTGCCCTCACTTGGGGTCCTTCCGTGCCCTCTTGCCTGTGTGGTCCTTGGTGTCCCTTGCCCTTCCCTTGCCCTTGTCCTGCCCCTTCCTGGTGTGGTGGTGGTGGGAGGGGCGGGGTGGGGAGGGGGCGCCGGTGGCCCAGGCTTGGGGGTGGGTGGCCTGGAGCCACCGGCGGAGGGCTTGGGGGGTGTAGGGGGGGCGGAGGCCCTGGACCGCATCGCGGAGGAGGGCCTCCCATGCCGCTTGCGGCATGATGGCCTCCGGGGCGGCCTCATTGGGGTCTGCGGGGGTGCGGGTGCGCACCTCCTCGAAGGTATGCACCGTGTGTACCCCTCTGTGTCTTCCCGCTCCCCCGGCCCATTTCACCCAGCGGCGGAGCTCCTGCAGAGCGGAGGGAGACCACCAGGCGAGGTAGGCGGGGGCCCGGGGGGGGGAGGGGTCCGTGCCTGGGGTCCTGGAGCGGCGGGGGGAAGATGTGGACCTGCGGTGGTGGCGGGGGTGGCGGTGCCCGGGGGAGCGGGAGCGGCGGCGGCGGGGGCTGGGGGTGGAGGACGGGTACGGGCGGAGGGGGGAGCGGGAGGGGGAGGTGGACATGGGGCGGCGGTGGCGCGCTCGGTGGCGTCCGGGGGAGCGGGAGTGGTGGTGGCGGGGGCTGGGGGTGGTGGATGGGTACGGGTGGCGGGGGGAACGGGGAGCCCGGCGGGGCGTGTGGGGGGAGGGGGAGGTGGACGTGGGGCGGTGGCGGCGTGCCTGGCTGCGTCAGGGGGGAGCGGGAGTGGTGGTGGCGGGGGCTGGGTGGCCGGTGGGGGGAGGGGGAGGGGGACATGGGGCGGCGGTGGCGCTCGTGGTGGAGCCCGGGGGAGCGGGAGCGACGGGAGCGGGGTCCCTGGGGGTCGTGGTGGTACCTGGGGGAGCGGGAGCGGCGCGAGTGGGTGGTTGAGGCGCGGTGGGAGTGTGGGCGCCGTGGGCGAGTGTGCCGTGCGGGGGGGGGGCGGGAGCGCCGCCGCTTGCGGGACCGGCCCTCGTCGCTCGAGTCAGGCCAGTCCGGAAGCGTCGGCGGCCTCTGGGGGGGCTCGCGCGGCGCCGCTTGGGGGGGGAGGTCCCCCGTCGTCCTTGGGGCCCCTTCGGCCATCGGGTGGTGGCCGGGGGGGTACGGGGCGTCACGCGGTGCTGGTTGGGGGGGGAGATCCCCCGTCGTCCATGGGGCCCCCTCGGCCATCGGATGGTGGCCTCGGGGGTACGGCTGGTACGGGGGTGGTGGCTGGTACGGGGGGGGTGGGTATGCGAGCGGGGCGTTCGGCGGCTGCCATCCCGTCCGCTGGTGCTGTTGGTGTACGGGGGGTTGCGGCCCGGTGGGGTAGGGCGGTGGGCAGTGGTAGTGGTGGGGGTGGTGTTGGTAGTGGTGGTGGTGGGGCCGCTGGTGGTGGTGGTGTGTGTAGTGGTGGGGTTGGTGTTGCGGGTATGGCCCATGGAGTCCTTGTGGGTTTTCCGGTCCCCCTTGTGGGGGTGGGGGGTTGGGCATCGTGGGCAGTCCCCGGGGCTGCACTATGTGGTGGGCATGGAGGAAGGGTTGGGGGGCGGGCTTGACGGTGACGATGGTTGAGGGGTCCCACGTCCCTGGGTCGGTTTGGCCGGCGGTGGTGGTGGTTTGTGGGGGATGGATGACGGGGCGTTTGATGACGGGGATTTTGACGAGGGTTTGGAGGGGGTCGTGCTGGGTGGCCGTCTCCGCGGTGGTGGTGGGTGCCGGCGGGAGGGGGGCGCGGGTCGTGGTGGGTGGGGGGTCCTGGCTTGGGCGAGGGTCTGGGCGGGGGTGGTATCGGGTGGTTTTGTGTCGTTGCGTATGCGGTGTTGTGTGTGGTCGCGTGGGCGCCGGCTTGGGTTTGGGGTTGGGTTTGGGGTTGGGGTCCGGTTTGGGTTTGGGGTCGGGTTTGGGGTTGGGGTCCGGTTGCAGGTTGAGGAGTACCTCTGTCCGGAGGTGTGAGGGCGTCGATGCCGGGTCGGGGGTCGTCCCGGTGGGTTGCCGGGGTGCCTGAGTCGCCTGTGTGGGGGTTGGGGGGTTGGTGCGTGCGGCCGCGGCTTTGGCTTTCGCCGTGGCCTTGAGGATGAGTTTGGCGGGGAGGGGGGGGTCGGAGGATGAGGTGGAGGAGGTGGACGAGGCTGAGGACGAGGAGGAGGTGGTGGACGCGGGTTGGGCTGTGATGCGGGCGGGCTTGCGGGCGGCGGCTTCTGCCGCGGCCACGGCGGGGAGGATGGAGGGCATGTCCCCGGGTTGTAGGTTGGGGGCGGGCGGCTGGGGGGGCCCGGTCGTGACCTGGCGGCCCGGCGGGCCGATCTGGTCGGCTGCGGCGGGGGAGGGAGGCGCGGGGCTGCGGCCTTCTCTTTCTGGGCTCGGCTGGGCCCGGGTCCTGCAATGTGCGAGGTCGTGTGGGTTTGTGTCAGCGGGGGGGAACAGTTCGCGTGGGCTGCATTCAGGGGCCGGGGGGGATGGGCCTGGGTCCTCTGGGGTGTGTGTGGGGGGCGTGGGCGGGCCACTGGGTGGGGTGGGCGTGCCGCGGGGCGTGGGGCTCCCCTTGGCGGGTGTGTGTGGGTTGTCGAGTGTGGGGGGCGGTGAAGGGTGGCCGGTGGGTGGGTGTGTGGCGGGCGTGTGCTGGTGTTCGGGCGGGTGGGGGAGGCCCGTGTCGCGGGGCCCGGGGGTGCGCGCGATAGTGGGCGTGTGTGGGTCTCCGGTTGAGCAGCGAGAGGGGGGGGGGCATGGGCGGGGATTGTGTGGGGGGTTGTGCTGCGCCGGTGTATGTGTCCGCTTGCTGCGCGCTTGCGTGGGCAGTTGTAGGCCGGGCGGTTTGGAGGAGAAGCTTGCCGTCTTCTGCTGCCGCGGCAAGGATTTCGCAGACGAGCGTTCGTATCTGGTGGACCTCTTGGTCAGTGGTGGGAAGGGGGCATGCTAGCTTTGGGCTAAGACCCGCGCGGTTGAGGACCCTGTGGATGGCGTGGTACCCGCAGGTGAGGGACTGCTGCGGCCTGGGGGGGGGGTTTGGTCGTGTGTCCGGGCCTGCTTCGACTTGTGTGTGGGCGGTGGGGATGGCCCAAACCCAGGGCACGGTCCCCGTGGGTGGCCAGTGGCGCTGGATCCAGTGGGTTAGGCAGAGCATGGACAATCCCAGGTGGTAGCCCGCCTTCCCTGAGGTGATTTGGGCCAGGGCGCGGGCTGGGGGCGTGTCCCCTGGCTGGAGGAGACCCCTGAGGATCCTGTGCTGGGTGGTGGGGTCCCCCACTGCCCCTGGTGGGGCGGTCTCCGGGGCGAACATGGTGTCTGTCCCCTGGATGATCCATTGCGGGCCGTGGGACGTAGCCATAGCGGCTATCACGTAGTAGTGGCCGCGCTCGAGGACTGTAACCCAGACCTCCGGCGGGGGGTGGTCACTGTCTGTAGGTGGGGGGGGGAGGTCGTCGTCCGGGGTGCGGAGGCCGGCGGCGCGGAGGGCGGTGTCGCGGTTGGGCGCGGTGGCCTGTTCCCACTGCTCCGGGTGGTTCGGGTCCGCTGGGTGGTCCGTCTCCGCTTGGGCCCGCCGTAGGCGTACGGTCCCTCGACGCGTGACGTTGCTGCCGGTGTCGTGCGTCAGGGCCTGGCCCCACTCGATGGGGGGGATCCAGATGGGCTGGCCCTGGGTGTGTTTGCGGGCTCGCCAGAGCACGAGGTCTACTATGGTCTCGTGGAGGCCGCTGCCTGGGGTGGTCAGGTCCCGGAGGGCTTTGACGGTGAGCTTGGTCCAGTCCTCTTGTAGGCGGTACCAGCCCAGGGGGGTGGTCGGGGCCCTGTCTTGGAGGGTCGCTCGGAGGAGGTCAGGGTCGCGGATGGTGGCCGGTGTGAGGGGAGGGTGTCCCGGGTCCGGGGGGGGTGGGCTGGATGGGCTGCCGGGGTCTTGCGCGTCTACGTCGATGGATGGTTGGCCCTGGCTGGGTTCGGCCGGACTGGGCGGTGCCGGGTGGCTTCTTGGGTGCGAGACGGGTCTCGGGGCGCTGTGGTGGTGCCTTGGAGACCTGTGGATGGAGACGGGGGGCGCGTGCGGGGCGCGGAGCGGGTTAGTGGACGTCTGGGTCATGCACGGCATGGTAATGGATGAGACGCTGCATGTGTTCCCTGGCGGTGGGGTCGGTGAGTTGTTCCGCGTGTGTTAGCAGGAGGTGCTTGCGGTGTACCATTTGGGCTGCTGCTCTGCGGACCGCTTCTAGCTGGAGGTGTGCTGCTGCTTCCATGGGGCTTTCCGTGTGTTTGGTGAGGTGTCGGTGCAGGGCCTGTGTCACTGCCCCTCTCATGGTGGCTTCTTTGATCAGGGGGTCCCGGAAGAGGTGTTCGGTCGCCTGGTGTGCGTGGCTGTGGGCTGGCCATCCTTCGTGTTGCCGCAGGGTTTCCGCCGGGGACCAGCCCACTAGGGTGTCCCTGTCCGTATGGAGGGGGCATTTCTTGAAGTGTTCCCAGTCCTCCGGGGTGGTGTGGTCGCATGGGCAACGGGTGTGTTCGTCGGGGACGTGGATGTGCTTGCGGGCGAGCCATCTGGCGACCCTGGTGAGGAAAGGCAGTTGCTCCCTGAGGAGCTGGATGCGTCGTTTCTGGAGGTGGGCTGGGACGTTTGCTGGGCGGAGCGCTGAGTGGTAGAGGGGGACTTGCAGTCTGTCCTGGAGCTCCTGGATGTGCGCCCGGCTGTCTGCGTCGCCGAGGACGCGGGCTAGATGTTGGACGGGGTTGGGGTAGTGGTACGCTCTGTCGTGGGAGGAATAGGGGGCGTCCTCTGGTACCCAGTCCGGGGTCTGATGGGGCTCGGGTACAGGGGGCACGTGTTGGAGGTGTGTGTGGTTGCGGCCGAGGTCAGGGATCTGGAGGGCTGGTAGGTGTGTTGTGCGCTGGTGTACTGCCTGGTTGTCGACCTTACCATTTCCGTATTGGTGCCTGTGGGACTCTTGTTTCACGATGTGGAGTTGGACGTAGGGGGGAAGGCTGCGTAGGGCTTTCCAGAGTAGCAGTGCCTGGGTGCCGAGGCTCGTCGCGGTTGCTTTGTGAAGTGGTTGCCTTGCTATGCGGAGGAGCAGGTGCGTGTCGACAGTGGCGTCTACCACGAACCAGACCCGGACGATGTGCGGGGAGTGGGCGGGTAGGTGGGCCGCGACCTCGGTGATGGCGTCGGCCATGGCCCCTAGCTCCCCGTGGGAAGAGGCCCCATAGGTGGTGTGGCCCGTGTGGTGGTCCATGTGGTAGTGTTCCCCGGTGTGGGTTAGTTGCAGGGTGGCCCCCCCGGTGATGGGCGTGAGGGCGGATTCGCCTGAGGCGTCGGTGAAGAAGAGCCGGTCCGCCGGTGATGGTTGTCGGAGGCGGCATGGGTTCATGGGCAGGTAGGCGTATATGGTAAGGCCCGTGGCGAGGTGGGCTACTGGGGTTGTGGGCTGTAGGATGGGGGTGGCGTACACCCCTCTTCCTTTGGAGATGATGTGCTTTGCTTGGGGGGACAGGGCTATGAGTCCCTGCTCCGGCTGTCCTTGTGTGAGGTAGGAGTAGATGTAGTGGAGGATGTAGGCTGTGTCGGGGTTTAGGTCGTGGCATGTGAGGGTTTGTGTTCGGTGCTCCGGTGTGTGGCAGGAGTGGTGGAGTGGATAGTAGGGGTGTTCGTGTTTGCCCGTTCTGCCTGGTTCGTACATGCTGTAACGGATGGCGACCCCTGCCGGGTCGGGGCGGGGCCATGTGGGTGTAGTGGTGAAGAGCCATTTGGGCGCGTGGTCGGGGTTCCATGCTACCGTGGGGTTAGTGTCGGTGCGGTGGAACCATGGGGCTATCCATGCGTAGGCCTGTGGTGGTAGGTGGGTCGTGGGGTGGGTGTGGTGGCGTGCTATGAGGTGTAGCACGGGCCATGGTGCGGTTGGTGCCTCGGGGTCACAGGCCCAACATGTGCGTGGCATGCTCTGGGAATCTTGGGGGACCTTTGGTAGGTCTCGGGCGGTCATGTGGTGTTTCGGTATGCGCCATTTTGCCCCGTGGTGGATGACGGTGGTCTGCGTGGGTTTGGCTTCATTCGGGGCCAGTAGTAGGGTTAGTGGTGGGACTGGGCCCGTTACTGGGGGGACGGGTTCGTGTTTCGATCCGGTGGGTGCGTAGGGCGGTGTCTCTGGGATGGGTCGCGGGTGTTGTCTTGTGAATTCTCGGTAGGCTTTGCGCATGTCTTTGCTGCCCGGTAGAGTGTGTCCCGCTGTTCGTGCCGTCTGTGTGAGGTAGTGGTGGAAGAGGCGGTATTGTGGCCATTCGGGTAGCTGTAGAAAGGGGGTGTGGTGTGCCCCGCTGTGGTGCAGGACCCGCATTTGGGCGAGGGTGACGTATACTACGGTGATGGAGGCCCCGACAAGGTCTATGGTGTGGATGGTGCCCTTGGGGTGGTGGTGGAGGTCTCCGCAGAGGACCGCCAGTGGCCCTTTCTCTGGGCACGTGTGGTTGGTGAGTATGGCGTGGTGTGGGGATGGGAGCAGAAGCTGCAGGTGGTTCCACAGGCGGGTGTTCATGTTGGTGGGCATGCCCGTCTGGTGGAGTACCCAGCGCGGGCATGTGTTGCGGGCCCGTTGTGCGGCTTGGAGGCGGATGGCGGTGACCTCGCGGACCTCCGGTGAGTGGTTGTGGGTCATGCGGTGAAGGAGGAGGGCGGTGTGTCTGGTATAGGCCGCTTTCACCTCGTCCCCTATGGCGTCTCCATAGTGGGGCCATGCCGCTCGGATGGCGCGGGTGGGTATGGAGGTGGGCCAGCCCCCGTGTGCTGCCCATGCCTTGGTCACGGCGCGTGTGGCCGGCTGGAGGGCGGTGGTGGGGTGTGTTAGGTGGAGTGCTTGGAAGCCTATGGAGGCGTTCAAGACCCCGGTGAGGTAGTACGCCAGGCTCTGGTGGGACAGGGAGAGGGCCTTGGTGGTCGGGGACGCATATCTGGGGAGATGGGTGAGGTGTGACTGCAACTTGGGAGGGAGGGTGGCGTCCTCAGGGTTGGCGGCCTGGACTACCCCCAGGTGGGTGGTGGTCGTCACGACTTGCATGGGGGGCCCTTGTGGCCCCAGGGTGGGAGGTGTGGCAGACCACTTGATCATGGCCACTGACATTGTGGGGTGGACGATGAGGTTGTTGTGGGAGAGGTAGGAGACGGTCACGTCCAGTAAGTCGTTGGCCTGTTGGGTGACCGTTGGTCCGGGGTCCGGGGCATGGGGGTCGTGTGGGGTGTGCGCGACGGTGAGGTTGGTGTCGTCCGCGAAGCCGACCAGGGGGGAGAGGAGGGGGTAGGGTGCGTAGGCCGGGTAATCCTGCTCGATTGCGAGGGCCAGGGGGAGCGTCACTAGAAGGTACAGGAAGGGGCCCTCTGCTCCCCCTTGGGGGACCCCGCTGCCTGGCTCCAGGAAGGGGGTGAGGCCTGCTCCTGTGCGGACCGTGTATTTGCGGGTGCGGATGTAGTCGGAGGTGAAGTTGTAGAAGGGGAGGCCTAGGTGTTTCCACACCGCTTCTAGAAGGAGCCAGGGGGTGTTCGGGAAGGCTCCCTTGACGTCGAGGGAGGCGATGATGAGGTCCACCGGGTCCATGTCCGCGATGGTGTCCTGGAGGAAGATGGCCTCGTGTGGGGAGCGGCCTGGGATGGCCCCCCAGAGGCTCGCTGGTATGTGGGGGTCCAGGTGGGGGCGGATGCGGCGCAGGAGGATGGTCCAGACGATTTTGACCTCCGTGACCGCACAGACTATGGGGCGCCAGTTGTCCGGGTTCGCCCAGTCCCCTTTTTTGTAGAGGGGGCGGACAACGTTTGCCCAGTCTGGTGGCAGGGGGGTCCGCCCCGTGACGATGTCCCAGAGGCGGTGGGCGAGGACGCGGAGGAGGTGGGCGGGGAGGTGGTAGTATGCCTCTGCAGGGAGGCCGTCGTAGCCTGGGGTTTTGTGTTGCCCGAGACTGTGGATGGCCTTCCGGACTTCGTGGATGGTGAAGGGGCGTTTTTCCAGGTGCCTCCTCTGGGCGTGGTTGAAGACCCGAGGGAGGCGGTCGATTTTGGCCTGGGTGTCCGGGTCCAGTGTGTCTTGGGTGGGGGTGTGTTGCCGGAGGAAGCTGTCTTGGGTGGCTTGGAGCACTGTGGCTGGGTCGTTGGTGAGGGAGCCGTCCTCCTGCCGGACCGTGGTGATGGTGCGGTGGCCGGTATCGGTCATGGCGTCGTTGAGGTGGCGGATGGCCTTGTAGGGGAGTTCGTGTTGCGCATACCGTTCGTGTTCCTGGGCGATGCGCTGTTGCCTGTGGATGTGCCACCGCTGCAGGTCCGCCCTGATTTGGGCTATGTGTGTCCTGCAGTGGTGTATCTGGCGGCGGGTTTGGGGGGTGTCGGTGTGGAGGAGGGTCGCCAGTTGTTGTTTCGCATGCCAGAGGTCATGGAGCATGTTCCCCAGGGCCGTGGGTGGTTGGTCGTCGTCTGTGTGGGGGTGTTGCTGGAAGCCGCAGGCGACGGCGGCCGTGCGCATGGCTGTGAGTAGGTCGGTGGGGTCTGGTTGGATGCGCCGGGCGCGGTCTATGGCCCTGTGATATTGGGACCAGGCATGCTTGTCATGCAGCGGGGGCATCTTCAGGGGGGGTGGTAGGCCTTGGTCCGCATCTTCTGGGGGGCTGGGGGGAAGGTTGGGGATGGTGAGGCGGATGTGCAGGGGGCTATGGCCTGTGGGTCCCAGCGGGAGGGGTCCATATCGGGCCTCCGCTCGGATGATGGTGGTGGGGTCGCCATAGCATACGTCGATGCGGGATGGGGCGGCATCCGTTTGGTGGGGGAAGTGGGATGGTTGGCCTTCGAGGCTGGCTGTTAGGTCCACGAGCCCCAGCATTTCGATGGTGTCGCGGACTGCTTGGTCCTGGGGTGTGGCCTGTCCTCCTCGGTCCGCTGGGGTGGGGGCGGCGTTCATGTCGCCGATGATGACTGTGGGGGCGAGCATGGCCATTTGGCGGTACGCCTCGGCCAGGGCCTGGAGGAAGGGTTCCGTGGCTTCGCCGAAGGGGACGTGGGTGTTGATGACGTTGAGTTGCCATCCGTCCCCGACGACCTCATAGACACCTAGCCTCCCTGGGACGCTGAGGTGGTGGACGAGGTGGACGTGGATGCCGGTTTGGGCGTATAGGGGGGTCCCCTTGTGCCAGTAGCATTTGTATGCTTTCTGGTCCGGGGTATATATGGGGGTGGTTTCCGGGGGGTCGTCGCGCTGTAGGCCTTGTTCCTGGAAGGTGAGGAGGTGGGGGACCCACCCCGGCCCCTGTGCCATCGGGAGCTCTTGGAGGGCGGTTGTGGCGTCCTTGGAGTATGTGACGGCCGGGTGGTTGAGGTCGAGGAGGTTGATGGTGGCCTCGGTGGGGGCGGGCCGGGGCTGTGGAGGCTTGTGCCCTCGGCCCTTGCCCCGTCAGGGAGGGGGACTGGGGGTTGGGGACTTTTTGCCGGTTTGTGGGCGTTTGGGTAGGCGCGGCGGGGGGAGGCCTTGGCTCCACTCCGGGGGGAGCTCCCCAGTGTATTTGGTGCCTGTGTGGGCCTTGTTCTCTTCGGTGCGGAGCCGGATAGGATGGGCGCTGGTGAGTTCCAGGGTGTCGCCGAGTGGTTTGTCCGGGGCGCTGTTGCCCTGGTCTAGCTCCTTTTGGCGGTGCCAGATTACCCGGATCTGTGGCCCCCCGTTGTCCCCTTGTCCCTTGAGGCGGTACTGGATCGTGCCCTCACACCAGATCCAGTCGCCTGTGTGGTCGTTGCGGAAGGGCTGTTGGACCTTCGCACCTTTTTCGAACCCTGGGTACGCTTTGGGCGGGGCCTGTGCTGGTGGCGGGAGGGAGGATGATGAGGATGCCTGGTCCGGGTGGGGCGGTGGTAGTGGTGGGAGGGAGGATGACGAGGATGCTTGGTCTGGGTTCGTCGGGTGGGTCGGGTGGGATGCGGGGGGTCGGGAGGTTGCTGCTTTTCCGGCTTGGCTGGGGGCGGGTGCGCCCTTTTGTCGTCTCGTTCGCTTGGGTGGGACTGGAGGTGGCGGGGCTGGGGGGGCATGGGGTTGGAAGAAGGGGTGCGTTGCTTGCTGGTCTGGATCCCTCAGTGGGGGTTCTGCCGGTGTTTGCATTTTCGCTTTCGCGTGGCTGCGTACGATGTCGGCGAGCTTGCGTACGGTCTCCGGGGGATCTGTTGGCCATGGCAGTGCGGCGGGGCTGTCGTCGAAGGGGTGGTGTAGGTGGTAGTTCCTCATGGCCTTGGCCTGCCTGACCCAGGCCTCTGTGGGTTCCGGTGTGTCCGGGCCGTTGGGGGAGCCTTGAGCCCAGTAGAGTGCTGTGTGGAGGGCTTCCCAGGGGGCGCCTTCGCGGCCTGTGAGGGTGGTGGCTTGGAGGAGTCGCTGCTGGCCCCGTGGGGGGTCTTCCGGGTCCATTTCCGGGGTATAGGCCTGGGCCGCCATGAGGACTCCGTGTGCCCAGTGGAGGACCCACCATTGGGTGTCCGCTTTGAGGATGTGGATGGCGGGTTGTTGGGGGGGGGTGTCCAGGGTGTCCCACGATGCAATGGCTAGTGGTATCCTGGAGGGGTGGAGGTGTGGGGGGGCCTTGCGGCTTAGGAGTTGATCGATGTGGAAGGGGGTGACGGGATCGTTGGGGCCTTGGGGCGGTGGGGGCATTGCTGGGATGGTTGTGGGGTCCCAGTGGCGTTCGTGGGCGGCGAGGGTGTACAGGGCGGCGGTGATGATGTGGTGGGCTTGGCCCTCCAGGACGATGTGGCGCTCCGTGCCGAAGTCCTTTGGTAGGTGGGCTGCGGGGTGGAGGGTGATGTGGGCCAGGGCGCGTTGGTGGGCCTTTTTTCCCCCGTCTGGGGCCTGTGTCCGTTTGTCCCCCGGGATGTGTTGGGGTTGGTGTTTTGGTGGGGGTGGTCCCCGGGCGAGGGACTCCACACAGTGGAGGGGGATGGCGTGTTCCCTGGACCTGTTGGGCAGGATGTATATGCCCGGGTCTCCCGGTACGGTGCCCAGGTACATGTTGCCCGTGATGGTGGGGGCCGGCAGCGGTTGGCGGAGGGGCGAGGTGCATGGGGTGGAGCAGGGCGGGTCATGGTGCTCACACCGGGGGTGGTCGATGCCGTACGGGGTGACGTGTACGGCGAAGGGTCCAACGGCGCGCTGGAGTTTGTGGGGTTGGATGTTGTGGAGGCGCGCCACCGCCCGTGTGTGGGAGTGCCCTTCGCTGATCCATACGGCGTCTGCCCGCGACGCCGCTGGGTTCAGGCAGTCCGTGGTGATGCCTGTGATCGTGCGGTTGTGGGTGGTATCTGATACCCTGGCGGGGGGGGCGCCGATGCGGGGGATGGTGTGGTCGTCGTGGAGGGTGCGGGCCTTGCGCCTCGCTTCGTGTCGGTGCTGGGCCTCCTGGGCGTGGGTGTGCACACCCGTGTGTTTGGGCTTCTTGTTGGGGCGGTCCGCTGTGTGGAAGGGGGTGGGCCAGGAGGGGGCGTGGTGGAGGGTGGGGTGTGGGAGGTCCCCCCGTGTTGCCCATGTGTACAGGGTGGTCGCGGCGGCCCCTTCCGCCTGTATGGTGTATCGCTCGTCGTGTCGGCGACGGGTGACGAGGACGTTGGGGGCCGTCAGCTCATACACCTGTGTGGTGTGGGGGAGGTGGCGGGTGACGGTGATCTTGGCGGCGTCGTTCTTGCGGGTGGTGGTGTGGGGGATGATGTAGTGGGTCGCCCATTCATCCTGGGGGGTGTGCTCCGTCGGGTCTAGCTTGAGCGGGGGGTGGAGCGGCTTCGGTGTTGGGGGCTTGTCTTGGCCCTTCGCGTGGGGCGCCACTTTGGTTTCGACCAGGTATTGTGGGCCCCAGGTTTCCGGGGCCCCTACCTGTGTGGCTGCCGCTGTTGCGGCTTGGAGGAGGGCGGTGGTGTTGGTGTCTAGAGGGGGGGCCCCCGGTTAGGGGGTGAGGGTGTCATGGTCTTGGTACGCCCACCAAATTGTGTAGCCTCGTTGGGTGTTGCGGTGCGGGGTTTGGGTCTGGGCTTGCTGGATGGATAGGGCGGTCTTGATGTCCTCCGCTGCGTGTGGGTTTATGGGTGTGGCGTAGGCCCATACTCCCGGGGCGTGTATGCCGTGTGATGCTTGGCCTACTCCTCGTATCGGTTGTAGGGTGTGGTGGGTGCGTGTGAGCCCTAGGTGTTCTTGGAGGAGGTCCCCTCGGATGTCCTCCCATCGTTGCTGCCAGGTATGTGTGTGGTCATTGGGGGCGGGGTAGGTGACGACGATGGCCTGCCAAGGGGTGGGGCCTGGATGCACCGTCATAGGTGCCGACGATGCTTGCGGGGGTATGTGGACGGCGTGGGCGGCGGCTGCTGTTACGGGGTCTCCTTCCGTGGGTGTGATCGTCGCATCGCCTTGGACGGTGAGGAGGAGGTGGTGGCGGTCCGTCGGTAGTGCCCAGGTGGTGGTGGGCTCTGCGATTGAGTGGAGGCGGATGGCCTGGAGGCCCGGTGTGATTTCGTCCCATCGGAGTGTGCCGTTGTGGACCGCCCATTCCCGCGGCAGGTCTCGAAACCCGTTTCGGTCTGGGGTGGTGCGGTGTTGTGGGGGGAGCTCCATTGTGGTGATGGGGTGGGTGAGGGGCTCTGTGCGGGGTTGGTCTTGTGTGGTTGATGGTGATGGTGCCTGGGGCATGTCTTCGTCCAGTTGGTGGGGGGCTTTGGCCTCCTGGAGCTCTGCACTGATGGCGGCGAAGACATCTGGGAGGGTGGGGGAGGTGGGGGGGTGGGGTGCCGGATCGTCCCAGGTGATGTGGTATTCCTCCGGGTTCTCGGGGCTTTGCTGTACGGTGACGGTGGCTGTGGCGTCGTCTTCAGGTGTCCATCGGTGCGGATTGTGGTCGAGGGGGTGGAGGGTGACGGTGTGGCGGTGTTTCCAGCTGTGGAACGCTAGGAGGGCGTGGAGGCCGTGTCTGGTGTCCCCGGGCGGGCGGGGGTAGGTTTCGGCTGCTGCCTCCAGGAAGGTGTCCGCGGTGCCTTTCCAGGTGTCGTCCCAGAGAAGGTCTTCCTCTGTGTCCCACTCGTTGTCGTACCTTTTCTCCTGCTTCCACCCCTGGAGGGTCGCGTGGTCCTCAGGGAGGTCTCGTTGGACGGACTGGTAGTACTGCTCGGCGTCCATGGGGGCTAGGGTGCTGGCCAGCGTGGCGTAGATGTCCTTTGGGGGGGGGGGCGGTGGGGGCGTGGCGGCGCGGCCGGGGTCGGGCTCCTCTCGCTGGTGTTCCGCGTTCCGGTCTGCGGTGGACGCGGGGGATATGGAGCGTGGTGGCATGGGGTGGTCGGGCTCTTGCGGTTCCGTGGGTTGCTGGTGGGCTTGTGGGCGCGGGGCCGTGGCTGCCAGTAGGTGTCGGATGGCCGGGAGGATGTCGAAGTCGTCTTCCCAGCAGTGGGCTGGAGCGCACGCCCTGTCAGGGGAAGCGGGGGGGGGCGTGTTGCGGAGCGGTGTACGATAGGGTGGGCGACGCGTGCGGGTGGTGGCGTGCTCGCTCTGCCGTTCTTTTTCCCCGCGGGCCCTGACCCTGGGGGTGGTGGTGTTGGTGATGTTGGTGGTGAGGGTGGTGTGGGCGCCGGAGTGGATGATTGTGTCGGTGGCGGCGCTGTTGGCGAGGGTGGTATGGGCGTTAGAGTAGATGAAGCTGGTGCTGGGCTATGATTGATGGTGGTTAGCTGGTGGGTCAGCTGTTGTCGCTGTCGTCGTCGCCGGTGGTGTTGGTGTCTCTGATGACGAGGTGATGGTCGGTGAGCATGGCGTGGGTGACGTATGGGCGTATGTGGTGTTGTCGGCGGTAACGTTCGTGGGCCGGATGTGGCGGTGGTGGCGAGGGTGCTGTAGTTGACGGGTGGTGTGGCCCACGTCGCCTCCGGTGGTGGAGGTGTGATGGGTGCCGTGGTGGTGTCGGCGATGGTGGGGTGCCGCGGGTGGTGTATTGGTTGTTGGTGGTGGAGATGTTCCTGGTTTGTGGGTAGTCCCTGTCCGGCGGTGGTGGTGTTGGTGGTGTCGGTGCTCGTTGAGGCCGTTGGCGACGGTGGGGGTTCCTGGTCTCGCGTGGGGTGGTGGTGGCGGTGGTGAGCGTAGGCGGTGCCATGGCGGTGGTGCCATTGACGGTTCGGCCGGGCGTGCTGGTGCCGGTTTCGGGTGTAAGTGTGGTTCGGGGTGCGGCATTGGTGGGTGGCTTTGACGGCGGGTGGCGTGACTGGTGGGTGGCAGCGGTAGGGGGGTGTCGGTTGTTGGTGAGGCTGTCGTTGTCGGTGTTCCGGTTGGTGCCGGTGACGGCGTCGCTGGCCGTGCAGATGGTGGGGGGGACTCGTACCCTGGGGTCGCCGTGGTGTTCGGTCGACGGTGGTGCTTCCGGTGGTGTTCGTGTGAGTTGGCCGGGAGTGGTGTCGGCGTTGCTCTGGCTGGTGCCGTGTGTGCGGGCTGTGTGATTTTTGCGTCCGGGGTCGGTGGCGTTGGTGACGGTGGTGTGTTGGGGGTCGGCGCCGGTGGTGACGGTCCGATGGTGAGGGTGCCGGGGACGTTGGGTGGGTCCGCGCTGTTGGGCCTGCTCCTCGCCATTCCTGGCGGAGGGTGCTGGCGGTGGTGTCGCTGGTGGTGAGGGTGTGGTGGTGTTGCTGTGGTGTTTTGTGCTGCTTGGGTGGGTGGTGGGGACCCCTGGTTGATGTTGACGTTGCTCCGGGTGATTTCGATGCGGTGGGTGCGATGGCGTGTGGCGTTGTTGTTTCTACCCTTGGTTGGGGGCCTGGTGGGCTGCGCTGGTGGCGTTTGTTCGCCAGCCGTGGTGGTGTCCTGGGTGGTGTCGTCGATGGGGGCGCCCTAGGTGTTACTCTATGCCGGGGTCGTGGTGGTGGTGTTAGGGGTGTTAGGGGCGGTGGTGTGTCTCGCGGTGGTCCGGTGGCCTGTGTGCTGGTGTTCGGTGGTTCCGGGCGTGCCATTCGTGGCTGGTGTTTGGCCGGTCTGTGGTCCTGGTGGTGTCGGCTGTCCGTGGGTCCGTAGTAACAGGTGTTGCTGCGGTTGCGGTTTAGGGTGACCTTGCTGCGGTTGGGTGGTGGTGTCGCCGTGTTGCCGCTGTCGGTGGTGCCGGTGTTGGCGTTGGTGGGGGTGCTGCCGGGGGAGCTGTGTGTGTTGGCGTTGTAGGGTGTTGTAAGTGCTGCCCTGGCGGTGTTCTGACGGCGGAGGGGGGACCTCGCCATTCCTGGCGGAGGTTCCCACGTGCGTCAGTGGCTGGTGGGTTGGCCTTGGCCCCCTCGGTGTCCTTGCTGCCGATGGTGTCTCACCGGGACGCGGGATGGGGGATGCTCCGGGTTGCTGTCGGTGAGGTCACACTGCCGGTGGCGCCGTCGGTGGTGCCGGTGGTGAGGTCGTTGCGGGCGCTGCTATGGTTAACGGTGTCGCTGATGTTGTTGATGCTGCTGGTGGTTGGTGTGGGTCTGTGTGTGGGTTGTCAGTGGCTGTTGCTGGTGGTGGTGGTGGTTCTGGGTGCGGGCCGGTGGGTGGCGCGGTTGGAACGCCTTGGGTGTAACTTGGCCGCTGTTGGTCCGTTGTTGGTTCCGGGCGTCCCCGTTGGTGAGGGTGCTGTGGTGTTCGGTTTGGATGCTGGCGGCGGTGCGGGTGTCGCAGTTCCTGGCCCTGGGTCTGGGCGTGGCCGTTCGGGTGTTGCTGGGTGCGGGCGTTCGCCTCTCCTGGCTGAGGGCTCGGTGGCGTTCGTTCGCTAGCCGTGCTGGCGTCCTTGGTGACGCCGTTGGTGGGGTTGCCCTAGGTGGCGGGGCCGTGGTGGTGGTGTTGTGGGCGTTGTAGGTGACGGCACCTCGGCCCGCCGTTGGTGGGGTTGGTGGTGGTGTGGATAGTGCCGTGGGTGTTGGTGGCGTTGGTGTTGCCGAAGGCGAGGGTGCCTTATGTGTTACTTGGTGGTTGGCGTGTGTTGTGGTGGTCTGTTGGCGTGGGCGTTGTTGGTGTTGGTGCTGGGCGCGGCCTGTGTTTGGGTGGTCGGCGGTTCCGGGCGTGCCACTCGTGGCTGGCCGTCGCGGTGTTGGTGACGGTGTTGGCGAGGGCGCCGCCGGTGGAGCTGCGGCCGATGTGGGCGCTGCAGGTGTTGCCCTGGTGGATGGTGGTGTTCTGACGGCGGGGGTGGGACCTCGCCACTCCTGGTGGAGGTACCCATGGGTGTCGCTGGCCTGTGTGTTGGCTCCCTTGGTGTTGTTGATGCCGATGGTGTCGTACCGGGCGGTGTTGCCGTGGCGATTGCCGTTGACGCTCTGGTTTGTCGGTGCTGAGGCCGTATTGCCGGTGTCGGTGTCGGTGATGCCGGTGGTGAGGTCGTTGTGGGTGTCGCTATGGTTCTCGGCGTCTCGGACGCTGCCGATGCTGGTGGTGGTTGGCGTGGGTCTGTGTGTGGGTGGTCCGCGGCTTGCGTTCAGGGCGGTGGTCGGTTTCTGTGGCTCTGTCTGGGGGGGTGTGCAGTAGGTGGTGTGGTCTGCTGGTGCTGCTGTTGGTGTAGGTGGCGTAGGTGTTGCTCCGGGTGGTGTCGTGGGTGAGGGTGGTGTTGGCGGCGCCGGTGGTGTGGGTGTCGCCGGGGATTGCATGGTGGTTCCGGGCGCGTGCCCTCGCTTCCCCTGGCCGGGGCTTGGTGGTTTGTTGGCTCACCTGTGGCGGTGGCGGTGGCTGTGGCGGTTTCGGTGTCCTCCGGTGGCAGAGGTTGCTGGTGGCGACGCTGATGGTGGGGTGTTGCCGGCGATGGTGTGCTTGATGCCGTTGGCTTGGGTGATGTAGGTGCTGGAACCGGCGGTGGCATGCGTAGGTGTCGTAGGCGTTGGTGCCGGTGGTGACGGTGTTGGTGAGGGTGTTGTGCTGGCTTGATTTTTGGCGGTGTTGGTGTTTCCGATGGCGTGGATGTCGGTGGCGGTGGTTCTGGGTGCGAGCCGGTGGGGGACCGGATCGGTTGGGTGCGGTCGTTGGGCAGTGTTGGGTGGCTTTTCGTGTTGGTTTGTTGTTGGTGGGTGCTGGGGTCGCTGGTGTTGCCGATGGTGCTTCCGCTGGTTTCGGGTGTGTCCGCTGGTGAGGGTGTCGTGGCGTCCGGTTTGGGCGTTGGTGGCGGTGCTGGTGTGGGTGTCTTAGTGCCCGGTCCTGGTGTTGGGCGTGGCCGTTCGGGTGTTACTGGGTGTGGCCGTTCGCCCCTCCTGGCTGCGGGCTTGGCGGGTCCTCCTTTGCGTCCTAGCGGCTTCTGGCGGCCCTGCAGTCCCCCCGGCGGGTTGCTGGGTTCCTGTTGTTTGGGTTTGTGTGTGTTGCGTGTGTGGTGCGGGCGGCGCCTGTGCTTTGGTGTGTGGTGTGCGCTTGTGGGGCTCGTGTCGGTGGCGGTTGTGGGGGTGTGTGTTGTGTGCACGCTCGGGCGTGTGTGCGGTGTGTTGGTGGTGCGTTGGGGCGCCTGCCCTCGCGTTTGCGGGCGTGGTTTGGCGGCCCTGTTTGGTGTGGGGGCTGTGTGTCGTGCCCCCCCCCCCTGTCTCGGCTGTGTGGTTCCCCGCCCCCCTTGGCTGGGGTCTGTTGGTGGTGCGTCCCCTTGCTGTCCCCTTTGCGTGTGCCCTCCTCCTTCTGTCTCTTTTCCGTGTCGCTTGGGGCGGTGTCGTGCCCGGGCCTTCCCGGCTGTGGTGTGTGGGGGGGGTCCTTGTCGCCGGCTCGGGTCCCTTCCCCTGGTGTTTCCCCGTGGGGGAGCCGGTGCTTGCACTCCCCGTCAGGGTGTAACTCTGTTGTACGGATGCCGTCCATGGACCTGTTCCGTAGCCAGGTACTCCAGCCGTTCCCCACACCGGGGTCGGGTACACTGTGGGTCGCTGGGGAGTCCTCGCGGGACAGGCGCGTCTCTTGCCTGCCCCGATGGACGGTGTGCCCTACCCGCAGCCCCTCGCTGGGCCCGTACCGCAGTACGTGCCGTGGGGAGTGCTCTTGGTCAGGCCCATTGGTCACCCCCCCAGGCCGGTGCCACCGCGGGCCGCTGACCAACGGTCCCGGGCGTATCCCACCTTATTGCGTGTGCTCAGGTGGGGCCGATACGGTCACCGGGGGGGCCCCCAAACCCCTGAGGTTGGGTCCCTCGCCGGCGCCCCCCGTGGGCCCTTTTCGTCCCGCCCCCCTTTTCGCTGTGCGGTTTGCGGTGGCTGGTGTCCCGTCTCTCCGGGGTGGGGTGGTGGTGGTGGGGGGGGGGGGTGTTCGCTGTTCCTGGCTGTGTTGCTTGCGGGCGTGTCGCCCCCTCCTCTGGTCCTGCGGTGTTGGTGCGTGGTGTGTGGTGTGTGGGTGTGTGGTGTGCGGTGGTGGTGTGTTGGCGGGGTTGTGGGTGGTGTGTGGTGTGGTTGGTCCCTCGCCACTCCTGGCGGAGGTTCCCGTGTGCTACTCCCCGCCACTCCTGGCTGGGTTTTGCTGCCGGTGGTGGTGGGCGGTCCCCGCCACTCCTGGCTGGGGTCCGCTGGCGGCGGTGGTGTGTGGTGTGTGGCGGTGGTGTGTTGGTTGTTGGTCCCTCGCCACTCCTGGCGGAGGTTCCTGTGTGCTACTCCCCGCCACTCCTGGCTGGGTTTCGCTGCCGGTGGTGGTGGGCGGTCCCCGCCACTCCTGGCTGGGGTCCGCTGGCGGCGGTGGTGTGTGGCGTGTGGCGGTGGTGTGTTGGTTGTTGGTCCCTCGCCACTCCTGGCGGAGGTCCCTGTGTGCTACTCCCCGCCACTCCTGGCTGGGTTTCGCTGCCGGCGGTGGTGCGTGGTGTGCGGTGTGTGGTGTGCGGCGTGTGGCGTGCGGCGGTGGCGTGTGTGGTGGGTTTGTGGCTGGTGTGGTTGGTCCCTCGCCACTCCTGGCGGAGGTTCCTGTGTGCTACTCCCCGCCACTCCTGGCTGGGTTTCGCTGCCGGTGGTGGTGGGCGGTCCCCGCCACTCCTGGCTGGGGTCCGCTTGCGGCGGTGGTGTGTGGTGTGTGGCGGTGGTGTGTTGGTTGTTGGTCCCTCGCCACTCCTGGCGGAGGTTCCTGTGTGCTACTCCCCGCCACTCCTGGCTGGGTTTGGCTGCCGGTGGTGGTGGGCGGTCCCCGCCACTCCTGGCTGGGGTCCGCTGGCGGTGGTGGTGTGTGGTGTGTGGCAGTGGTGTGTTGGTTGTTGGTCCCTCGCCACTCCTGGCGGAGGTTCCTGTGTGCTACTCCCCGCCACTCCTGGCTGGGTTTCGCTGCCGGCGGTGGTGCGTGGTGTGCGGTGTGTGGTGTGCAGCGTGTGGCGTGCGGCGGTGGCGTGTGTGGTGGGTTTGTTGCTGGTGTGGTTGGTCCCTCGCCACTCCTGGCGGAGGTTCCTGTGTGCTACTCCCCGCCACTCCTGGCTGGGTTTCGCTGCCGGTGGTGGTGGGCGGTCCCCGCCACTCCTGGCTGGGGTCCGCTGGCGGCGGTGGTGTGTGGCGTGTGGCGGTGGTGTGTTGGTTGTTGGTCCCTCGCCACTCCTGGCGGAGGTTCCTGTGTGCTACTCCCCGCCACTCCTGGCTGGGTTTCGCTGCCGGTGGTGGTGGGCGGTCCCCGCCACTCCTGGCTGGGGTCCGCTGGCGGCGGTGGTGTGTGGTGTGTGGCGGTGGTGTGTTGGTTGTTGGTCCCTCGCCACTCCTGGCGGAGGTTCCTGTGTGCTACTCCCCGCCACTCCTGGCTGAATTTCGCTGCCGGCGGTGGTGCGTGGTGTGCGGTGTGTGGTGTGCGGCGTGTGGCGTGCGGCGTGCGGCGGTGGCGTGTGTGGTGGGTTTGTGGCTGGTGTGGTTGGTCCCTCGCCACTCCTGGCGGAGGTTCCTGTGTGCTACTCCCCGCCACTCCTGGCTGGGTTTCGCTGCCGGTGGTGGTGGGCGGTCCCCGCCACTCCTGGCTGGGGTCCGCTGGCGGCGGTGGTGTGTGGTGTGTGGCGGTGGTGTGTTGGTTGTTGTTCCCTCGTCACTCCTGGCGGAGGTTCCTGTGTGCTACTCCCCGCCACTCCTGGCTGGGTTTTGCTGCCGGTGGTGGTGGGCGGTCCCCGCCACTCCTGGCTGGGGTCCGCTGGCGGCGGTGGTGTGTGGTGTGTGGCGGTGGTGTGTTGGTTGTTGGTCCCTCGCCACTCCTGGCGGAGGTTCCTGTGTGCTACTCCCCGCCACTCCTGGCTGGGTTTCGCTGCCGGCGGTGGTGCGTGGTTTGCGGTGTGTGGTGTGCGGCGTGTGGTGTGCGGCGGTGGCGTGTGTGGTGGGTTTGTGGCTGGTGTGGTTGGTCCCTCGCCACTCCTGGCGGAGGTTCCTGTGTGCTACTCCCCGCCACTCCTGGCTGGGTTTCGCTGCCGGTGGTGGTGGGCGGTCCCCGCCACTCCTGGCTGGGGTCCGCTGGCGGCGGTGGTGTGTGGTGTGTGGCGGTGGTGTGTTGGTTGTTGGTCCCTCGCCACTCCTGGCTGGGTTTCGCTGTCGGCGGTGGTGCGTGGTGTGCGGTGTGTGGTGTGCGGCGTGCGGCGTGCGGCGGTGGCGTGTGTGGTGGGTTTGTGGCTGGTGTGGTTGGTCCCTCGCCTCTCCTGGCGGAGGTTCCTGTGTGCTACTCCCCGCCACTCCTGGCTGGGTTTCGCTGCCGGTGGTGGTGTGGTGTGGTGTTGCGGTGGGTGTGTCTTCCGGGTGCCCTTCCCCTTGGCCCTGGTGTGTGTGTGTGCGCTGTGTGGCCCTTCGTGTTGGTGTGGGTGGCCTGGGGGGGGGGGGGGGGTCGCGCTCGGTGTGGCTGTCGTGCGTGCGCGTGCGTGTGCTCGCGGTGTGTGGTTGGTGGGGTGGGGTGTGTCATACCTTGGCTGGTTCTCGTCGTCGGTCGTCGGCATGTTTCAAAAGGCAGAAGAAGAGGTCCTGTAGATGCGTAGCAGAGATGCGTGGCATGTGTGATGCGTGGTACGTACCTGTCCTTTCGTCCCATCATGTTTTCTTCCCCTGTTGAGAAAGAGCGTGCGCAGGTCCTTTTTGTTTTTTGTTTTTTTTTTTTTTTGCGTGTTGTGGTTTGTGTCTTCTCCCTCGTGTTTTTTTTTTTTTTTTCTCGCTGCGTCTTCGATAACATACCTCTCCGCATTTCGTTTCCCCTATAGAGAGGGCGTGGATGGCGGTTTCGTGTTTTTTTTTTTTTTTCTCAACATACTTGTTGTACCTTGTGCCGCTTCTTGTTGCCGTCCCCTATAGAGAAAGCGTGTGTTTGTTTGTGGGTGGGGCGGGGATGGGGTTGCATACCATGACTTTCTTTTGTCTCGTCTCCGTCTTCGTGCATCTTGCGGCTTTGTGTGCGTTTGTGTTTTCGTCCCCCTGGCGCCTTCCCTCGCATTTTTAACATACTTGTTCGTCATACCTCCATACCATTGTTTCCCCGTGGTACGTGGTCATTCCCTATAGCGAGAGCGTGTGTGTGTTTGCGGGCGGGGCGGTGTGGGGTTCATACCTTGTTTTTCCTTGCTCTTGTCTCCGTCTTCTCGCTCCTTGCGGTCTTGTTTATGTGTGTGCGTGTGTGCGTGGTCCGTCCCTTTGGCGCCCTCCCTCGTATCGTTAACATACTTGCTCGCCGTACCGTTGTTTCCTCGTGGTTGGTGAACGTTCGCTTGTTCGCCTTTTCATTGTTTCCCCTTTGTCCGTGGCCGCCCCATACCTTTTGCGCTTTTGTGGAATTTTTTTTTTTTTCTCGCGGCGGTCGGGGCCTATGGAGGAATAAATATGGGGGATATATGGTTGTGGTTTGTGTTTGCGGGCGTGCCTTTTGACGTGCGTGGCGGTTCGTCGTTCTTTTTTTTTTTTTTGCGTGCGGTGTTGTCCCTTGGGCGCCCTCCTTCGCAACATACTTGGTTTTCTCATCCACGTATATGTAGCGGTGGATACGATATGTATGACGCATGGGGCCGTAACATACTTGGTTGCCATACCTCGCTTTCCCGTGGTCCGTGGTCGCGTCTTTTTTGTTTGTGGTTTGGTGTTTCTCTTTTTGTTGCGTCTCCTTCTCTCTTTTTTTTTTTTTTTTTTTGACGCGCACATGCCGCCTAGCTCCTATGGCACGCACTTTGCTAGGTGGCTCGGCGGTCGCTTTGTTCTTGTCTTCGTCGTCGTGGCTTGCTGGTTTTTGGTGTTCGCCTCTTTTCTTCTTCTTTGTTTGTGGAGCGTGCACAAGTCCCTAGCGTCTAGGACACGCACTTTGCTAGGTGTTTTGGAGCATGCAACGCTCAGGTTCTTCGCCGTCGCGACTCTATTGTTCGTCTTTGTTTTGTGAGTGTCCTAAATTTTGCGACCTCGCCAAACAGCGGCGTAAAATTTTTTGGGGGGTTTCTGAGGTCGGAAAAAACGATTTTGCGCTTTATTTTTGCTGGCGGTGCGTCGTTTTCTTAGTTTTGTATTATTTGTCTGCTGCGATCGCGCGACTGCCTGCCTGCCTGCCTGGCACATCTTTATAAAGCTGACACAGAAGGGTCCACTTATAATAGTCTGTTGTACTACGAGATGCTTTTGTTCCAACAGCACGTTGCTGAGCGTCAGGAACTTCCAAAACCTGAACACAAACAGGCACAGAGTCTTGTACTCGAAAGGTGGAAGTTCTTGCACCACCCTGTGCTTTCAGCCAGCTATGTGCTTAATCCTGCTTTGATGACTCCTGAGGAAGACCCACTGAAGGACAGTGAGATCAGGAATGATGTTGCTCAGGTTTTTGAATCCTGTGGTGGCAAGGAGCATGCTCAAACAGCCAAACTGCAACTGCAAGAGTTCCTTATGAGGTGTGGAGAGTTCGCGGATGAACGCCTTTGGACCAAAGAAAGTCTTGCCCTTGGCGGCCTCAATTGGTTTCAAGCTTTCTGCTATGAAAATTCAGTGCTGAGAGACATTGCGCTGTGCGTACATTCAACCCCTACAGTGGCCTCTGCTGCAGAGCGCAACTGGAGTGTGTTTGGTTTTGTGCAATCAAAAGGTAGGAACCGTCTGTATGGCCACAAGGTGGAGAAGCTTGTTTATATTTATCAGAACATGAGGCTACTGCGAAAGATTAGGGACCCAGCTTTCAGAGAGCCCTGTGTGTTGCCTGACCATATGTTTGACGAAGATGAGGAGGAGGAGGAATAGGAACTCAAACCTGTTCAGGCGCACTGTTTCTCCTGCTCTGTGATCCACCAGTTCTTCAGCTCCTGCTCGCTATCCCATAGCATCTTCAGTCGCGACCAGTCAGCGTAGGACATGGGCTGCCGGCTCTCTCTTTGTTGTCTCCAAGAATAGGACTCGTACTGGTGTCTCTGCCATTGGGCTGCAAACACGTGGTCCCATTCATCCCATTCATCGCACTTATCAGAACCTGTCTCATCAGCGTCGGCGTTCTGAGCGAGACAGTTGGCTTTCGTGTGGTTTGTTTGGATACCTTCTGACTCTTGTATGCTGCTGGTAGTGTTTCCTTCACTGCACGCAGATGTTGTTTGTGGCATTCTACATCTCTGCACGCAAAGTTCGCGGCGGCTTTTTCTCGGCGCGCAAGTGTTTTCAAACGACGACAAGCCTACCGCATGATGCGCAATGGCAGTGGGGACACAGCGGTGCTATTGGTTCTGAAAAACACGTCCCAAATTGCAACTCGGTTTTTATGTCACAACTACTTTGAAGCAATATGTCAGGTATCAACAGTTAAAATTTTGGTGCATGCAAAATGTCGGCAGCCTGCAGAAACATGAAAATCTCGCGTTTTGTTGGTTTTTAACCTCATTCTCTGCGGCGACACGCGCGTCTGGCACCAGTCAGTGGCCCCCCCAGCATACGCGTACTGTATTGTATTCTCGCGATACAGTATGCGTATATATACGTTACGCGTATATATACGCCGTCTTTTCCAACCCTGGCGGAAGGACTCCCCCCTCATACCACAGCACTCCCTCACCTGCGGGTACCACGCCATCCACAGGGTCCTCCACTGAGTGGGTCTTAGCCCAGAGCTAGCATACCCTCTTCCCACCACTGACCAAGAGGTGCACCAAATACGCAAGCTCGTCTGCGAAATCCTTGCCGCGGCCGCAGAAGACGGCAAGCTTTTCCTCCAAACCGCCCGGCCTACAACGGATCACGCACGCGCGCCGCTGCGAGCGGACACATACACCGACACAAGACACCCCACCGCGCAATCCCCGCCCATGCCCTTCCCCCTCGCTGCCGACCCGGAGACCCACACACGCTCACCATCGCGCGCACCCCGGGGCCCCGCGACACGCGCCTCACCCACCCACCCAGACAACAGCACATGCCCGCCACAGACCCACCTGCCGAACACCTCTCACCACCCCCCACATTCGACAACCCGCACACACCCACTGAGGCGAGCCCCACGCCCCACGGCACACCCGACCCGCCCAGTGGCCCGCATCCGCCCCCCGCGCACACCCCAGAAAGTCCAGGCCCGCCCCCCCCGGCCCCCGAATGCAGCCCACGCGAACTGTTTCCCCCCGCGGATGCCAACACACACAACCTCACACATTGCGACCCCAGCCCAGCCAAGCCCAGAAAGAGAAGACCGCAACCCCGTACCTCCCTCCCCCACCGCTGCTCACCAGATCGGCCGGCCGGGCCGCCAGGTCACGGCCGGGCCCCCCCAGCAACCCATCCCCAACCTGCAGCCCGAGGACATGCCCTCCCTCCTCCCCGCCGTGGCCGCAGCAGAGGCCGCCGCCCACAGACCCGCAACCGCCCGCATCACAGCGCAACCGACGTCCCCCAAAACCACCACTTCCTCCTCGTCCTCAGCCTCATCGACATCCTCCACCTCATCCTCCGACCCCCCCCTCCCCGCCGACCTCATCCACAAGGTCACGGCAAAAGCCAAATCTGCGGCCGCACGCCAGGCTACTGGGGACCCCCCTACCCCCACACAGGTGACCCAGGCACCCCGGCAGCACACAGGGAAACCCCCCCACCCGGCACCGGGGCCCTCACACCTCCGGACCGAGGTCCTCCTCAACCTCAAACCGGACCCCAACCCAAAACCCGACCCCAAACCCAAGCGGGCGCCGAAACGAGCGCACCACTGGCAACAGCACCACCAGCAACACCACCGCATGCAGCCCACAACACCACAAACGCAATGACGCCAACCCAAGCGACACCGCCCTAACCCAAACCCTAACCCAAACCAGGACCCTCCACCCACCCCAACCCACGCCCCCCTCCCACCAGTGGCCGCCGCCACCACAGAGGCGGCCACCCAGCACGACCCCGTCGAAACCCTCGTCAACATCCCCATCTCAAAGCAACCTGTGATCCGACCCCCACAAACCACCACCCCGCCGGCCAGACGGACCCAGGGACCTGGGACCCGTCGACCACAATCACCGTTAAGCCCGGCCCCCGACCCGCCCCCGCTGCCCACCAAACAGGGACTGCGCACGATGCCCGACCCCCCACCCCCACCAGGGGGACTGGAATATCCTCAAGGGGTCCTAGGGCCATACCCGCAGCACCATCCCCACCACTACCAGCGCCAACACCACCAGCGGCCCCACCACCACCACCGGCAACACAACCCCCACCACTACCACTGCCCACCACCCTAGCCCACCGGGCCACAGGCCCCCGTGCACGAGCAGCACCAGCGTATGGGATGGCAGCCACCGGGCGCTCCAAACCCATACCCCACCTACGACCAGGGGCCCACCCCCCCGTACCAGGCACCGTATCCTCCCGGCCACCATGTCCACGCCGAAGGGGCCCGCCGGGCCCAACCCCACCAGGGACAGTCACTCGACCCATATCACCAGCCACTGCCGCCACCGCACCCCTACGCCGCGGATCAATGGAGGGCGGGGGACTCCCCCCCCCCCCACCAGTACCAGGGGGCACCACGCGAGGCCCCCCAAAGACCCGCCGACACCTTCTGACTGGCCCGACTCGAGCGACGGGGCCCGGTCCCGCAAACCGCGGCGCTCCCGCTCCCCCCCCGCACGGCGCACTGACCCCCGGCGCTCACGCTCCCCACACCCCCACCGCGCCTCAACCACCCATCTGCGCCGTCCCCGCTCCCGAAAGCGCCAACACAACCCCTCGGGGGCCTGCTCCCGCCGCTCCTGCTCCCCCGAGCGCCACCACGCGCGCCACCGCCGCCCCAGGTCCACCTCCCCCCCCCCCCCCCCAGGAGCCTCACCAGGCTTCCCGTTCCCCTCTCCGCCCGTACGCAACCCGCACCCCCAGCCCCCGCCACTACCACTCCCGCTCCCCCGGGCGCCGCAAAGCACGCCAGGGCGGCCCCATGTCCACCACCCCCTCCCCCCACGGGCCCCATAGGGCTTCCCATTCCCCCTGCCGCCCGTACGCGTCCTCCACCCCCAGCCCTGCCACCGCCGCTCCCGCTCCCCCAGGCGCCGCGACGCCCGTCACCGCCGCATGTCCACGTCCTCCTCCCGCCACTTCAGGACCTCGAGCTCAGACCCCTCCCCCCCCCAGGACCCCGCCCACCTCGCCTGGTGGTCTGCCGCCGCCTTGCAGGAGGTCCGCCTGAAAGTGCTGCCCTGGGTCGTTGATGGTGCCGGAGGGCTCGGGGCCGGCAAGACCAGTGGGGCAGGCAGGCGAGGAGTCGACCTGAACGCTGCTATTGGGGGTAGAACCGGAGACTCGGAAACCAACGGAGGCAAGAGCAGCAACAACTGAAGCAAGATCCATGTTGAGTGTTATCCGGCAGAAAATCCCAGTCTATGAAGAAAATTGATGCGGATTATTCTAAATACATCTGAGTGTCCAAAACTGTCTGAAAAGATTTAAATAAATCCGATTATGAAAAATGTTTGGCCGATCTGGCCCGGGAGCGCGCGTCAGCGGCAAATGGCGATTCCAGCTAAATGATCGGAACGCGGCGGATTTACGGAGAATGGACCGCGGAATCAGATCCGGCATATCAGAAATATATAGGTCTGATCCTGAGACTGAGCTGCGAGGCGGCGATTCCGCCGAAGCAAAGAAAATGACCAAAATGTAGTCAATCTGGGTTAGATCAGTGAAAATCTGAGCAGATGGGGGTTAGCCGCACTTACACTCCCCCTCCAAAAACACACTAGGGTGTGTCGCTACGTCAACGAAGAACGTAGTGCGGGTAAGTCCCAGAAAAAAATAGAAATGTAGCCTCGATGGGGCGAAATCTGCTTGATCTGACCTGATTTGGACTGAATTGGCACTGAATCAGGATGGATGAACCTGAAATGAGACAGAATGAGAAGTGACGAACAGTCCTCCGTGCAGTAAAACATTAGGTTAAGGGCTAAAGAGCATGTAAACGTATGGAGAATCGATACCAAACCATGCACTGGTTGAGAATGAGGTAGATTATTGGTGGATTGAGTGGGGGAATCAAGAAATGGAGTGACATCTCAGCGCTCTGGCACAGTTTCGCTGTCGCGGGCACGCTACGGTGTCCTCGCCGAACTCTACATCGTGTTACTCCCGCTTTTCTCGTTCTGAAAAGTGCAGCATGTGCTTCAGATTTGGCGCATCTGGTGGATGATCACAAGATTCAGCAAGATTGGGAATCAATTTGGGCAGAGATGAAGGAGATGAAGCAATGACAGAGAGGGAAAACAAATACAGATGTAGTCTACAGACCCTAAGTGCACAGAAAATCATAAGCGTCAACGAAGTTAGGCAAAGCCGTCGACAGATCTTCGAGGAATGAGAGGAGATGACAAGGAAATCAACCTAAATTGTCCTAAAATGAGGAAATTCCCTAAGATGAAAGTGAAATGAAGCGGAATGTCTAGTACTGAAACTACTAACACTTTCGTTTAGACTAAAGTTAATATATATTGTCGTTTATTCAGCTCAATTGTGCTTTCCGGCACGTTGGCTCGCGAGCATCTAACAGATTCTATCAAAATGTGGATCATGTGATGATGCATCATGATGGGACATGCTGGCCCTGGATCCTTGGCATGTAACGCGCCGAAGGTTCGCTGAAGGCGCTTTACTGACAGTATATAACTGAGAGACACCGTATAGTCCTTTATTTACAGTGGCGGCGGTGTCAATCGACTTGGACAAGGCCAATCCTTTGATTGCGTCCCACAAGACACTTGGATTCACCATTTTCGACAGTTTCAGGTCGGATTGAGCTCACATTGGCGTGTGCCAAAAATACAACGAAGCTTACGGACTTCAGAGGTTGCTGTTAGAAGTCCCTAGAGCTCCTATTTGAAGGTTGTCTGAACAATTGACGTCTGGGTTTTGTGCAACAGTGGCAGAATGATGGACAAACCTGAGGAATTCAAGGTAAATTCAAGGAATCTGGATCTGAATCTGGACTTTGACTGCAGCATCACGGCAAATGAAGGTAAGATCTGAGTTCCTGGCGTCGCAACTGGTGCAGCCAGTACTACAGGGGGTGCCTGTAGGGGTGAATGTCGCCGGCCGGCGTTGACACTATGTACATTTGCTTCCATCTGCACGAGTAGCCAAATTCCAAAGGTGCACAGACCAACAGAGACAAGATTACCCCGAATCTGCCTGAATTAAGCCTGAGTTTGGTTTTTTCTGAACACGGCAGCATACTCCGTAGCTTTCGGCAGCGTATCTACGCCTTGTCTGCCGAACGGAGACCAAAAAAAAGTTGATTGACGTCAAATTATCAAACATTTGCAGTTCTCCACATCAGTTCGAAATCAGGAAGAATGAACAGTGGATTGAGCAGAATGTGGTTGGGGCGAGGCTGAAGTCGGCCACGCACGAATACATGTGACCACCAACCTGTCTGGTCGGGCCCTCGTACGGCTTGGGCGCTGCAAATCAGCGGCCGAACTTGAAGCTTGGTCTTCATTTGGCTCCTGGGCTGGCCTGACCGCAGGAGGGGGGATCGACGGATCAGCCCTGGAATGTGGCTGCTGAGGGCCGTAAAAGGCTGGATCTCGATTCACCACAGGTCTTTTTCCGTCGCTCTCCACTTGTCTGTCTGGTTTCGACAAACAATCTGTCAGGAGTACGCCAATTTCGGGGTGCTTCTTGAGGAAGTCGATGAACCCCTTGGTGTACCCATGGACAAAAGAATGGGCTGGTTCCCAGTTGTTGTGACTGGAATCAAAGCCCCTCCACTCACATAGAAATTCCCATTCGCCCTTTTGGTCACGTCTTGCTTCAACAATCCTCTTGAGTTCGTACTTCCCCCCTTCGATGACCCGATCGGACAAAATTTTCGAAGTCGTAAAAAGGGGTTTAACCCGATCCTTGGGGGAGGGGATCTCTCTCTTGAGGCGATCGCCCGAAACGTCAATTTCCCTGCTGACATCCACACGAATCCTCCACCTGTTCTCACCTAGACGCGCTGTAACAGCGAATGGCCCCTCCCACAAGGGAAGAAGCTTGTCATCTCCGTCCAGGGTGGTTTCGGATTTTCGAAGCCAAACTCGATCATCGACTTCAAAATTGTGGGGGTTTTTTCGACCTTGATTCTGGACCCAAAGCCAGTCAGCTTGATGCTTCTCGATTAATTTCGAGACAGTTTTTTCTCCTCGTTGGACTTCGTCCAAAAACAACGAAGCATCTTTACAGGGGCGAGGATTATTCAACGGCATGTTCCACCAACACTTCTTTCGTCCAAACACAATTTCATTTGGAGAAAGGCCATGATACAAAGGCGTGTTGTGGTAACGGCGAAGCATGGCGAAAAGAATCTCAAGCCAATGGAAGTCCTTCTCACTGGCGAGCTCCTTACGAAGCATATTTATAAGTGAGCGGCCGGCTCTTTCGCCAGGCAGCGCTCGATGTGAGTGGATTTCACATCTGAGGTGGTGGATTCCAAGGCGAGCACATAATTCTCTCCACCATTCGGAGGTGTACTCTTTGCCTCAGTCCGTAACCACCTCGGATGGGACGTCCCAACCTCCCAACCAGGTCTGCGCGCACCATTTGGCGGCAGCCTTGCCAGTCATCGACTCAATGTTGCAAGGCAACACTTGAATGTAGCCGGAATGACGGCACTGAATAAGGAGCACACCATTGACATTTTTATTGGTCCAATGGCACTCTTCGTCATCGAGTTCACCGAGATAGAAAAAATCACTGGTGACTCTGTTAAAGAGGCGCTCCGGAATAGGGTGTGGCCTCAGATGGCCGTGCTTCTTCGCGCTGGGGGGCGTCGAGACAGCACATTGGGCGCATCCGGCGGCTACTTTCATGCAATGAGTATATAGCCGTGAGCCAAACAACCTATGTTTAATCATCGACCATAATCGACGGCCATGTGCGTGGGGGGACTCCCATTTGTGCCACCAGTTTAACACTCGGGGGGCCAGGGCGTCTGGTACGCACAATTTACCCTCCATCCACAGCTTCCCCCCATCCAACGAATACTCAGAAAACATCCCATCCTTGTGAGCATCTTTGGATTTGAGATTTCCAAAGACCTCTTTAAACATGGGATCCTGCAGATAATCGGACGTCCAGTCACGGATGATAAGGGAATCTTTCGGCAGGGGTGGAGTTTTGGCCGGATCTCGACGCTTAATGCCCTGGATCAACCGAAATTGACTTACTCGTCGGGTATAGTCAAACCGTTTCACACTCCCTGAGGAGGGATCGGTGACTTTCTCCACGACTTTCAGTGTTTTGGTGCAGATCTCATGAGCATGCGCCGGATCTGAAAAGGCCGTGATGTCATGGCACGGTACTGCGTGCTGTTTAACAGCGCACTGCATGCATGCACGTCGAATGAGCTTTTCTTCTTCCTGATCCCATTCGATTATGACATGGCGGTCCTGCTCGGTACCATGGATGTTGGTACTTTGCAGCCCCTCTGAAGCGGGGTAAGCCCATCGGCTCAGAGCATCCGCTACCGTGTTGTGTTTTCCAGGCAAATACGACACATGGAGGTCAAACAGACTGAGAAATTCGTGCCATCTGGCCAGTCGGCCAGCTGGGCTCGCGACAGTATCAATGTGTTCGGTGGCCCAATACTCCAGAGATCGATGATCCGTCAGGACCTCGACTCGATTGGTGCCAACCCACGATTGGTACTTTTTTAAAGCACAGATTATGGCGTAGGTTTCTTGCTCACGCGGCGACCATTGCATTTGGCGTGGGGCTAGCTTCCGAGACCAAAATGCAAGAGGGTAATGATCGCCGGTGGCTTCATCAACCTGTTCAAGGACAGCTCCGATCGCGTACCTAGAAGCGTCGGTTCTTATGTAGAAGGGTCGGTCAAATTGGGGCACATGCAACGTGGCGACTTCGCAGAGGGCCGCCTTCAAGTGATGGAAGGCCTCCTCGCACTCGTCAGTCCACTTGACACGAACCTTTGAACCTGCCTTGCCTGCATCTCTCCCTACCTTCAATAATTCAGTGAGGGGGGCAGCAAATTTGGCATAATTCGGCACAAAAGTGTGGTAAAAATTGCAACAACCCAGGAATCCTCTCAACTCCGTGATCGTCTCAGGGCGCTTCCACTTCTGAATAGCGACGAGCTTCCCTGGACTGGGTCGTCGAGTGCCATTCTCTAGGAGAGAACCACAAAATTCGACTGATTTTAAAAATAATTTTCCCTTCTTTGGCCCACAAATCAGCTGATTGGCATCAAGAATGTCCAAAACTTGGTTCAGCTGCTTTTCATGTAGGGCCACCAGCTCAGCTTCGGTCAGTCCCTCCCCTTCCGTCGCGATGATTATGTCATCTATGTACACGCTCACGAAGGCACGAAGCTCAGGATGAGCTGAAAAAAGCACATCCTCCATCATTCTTTGAAAAAACGAAGGGGCGTTCTTCAGGCCCATGGGTATGACCGTCCATTGGACTGGGCCACATGGCGTGCACATACAGGTAAGAGGTCGGCTGTCCTTCCTCAACGGCATTTGGTGAAAGCCGTGACGGAGATCCAGCACAGAAAACAAACGACCTCTTGCCCTCTTGGCGATTTCCTCCTCAATGCGGGGCAGGGGGTGCGAATCCGCCTTGGTTTCGGCGTTGAGATTGCGAAAATCAACAACCATTCGCAAACCATCAATAGTGTTCTGGTCTGCAGGCGGCGGCTTCGGGACTGTGAAGGGTGCACAGCACCATTCGCTAGTCATACAACCCTCAAGCCAACCAAATTCCCTGAGATTTCTCTCAGTGATGTTTCTGAGGATCTCATGTTTATGTCCATGGTTCTCATAAGGACGTTGTTTCTTCGCCTTGTAACCTTCACGAAGCTCGATGAAGGCTTCACCGAACTGTCCACGGACGGGGGGGCCTTTGATCAACTTCCCTGAAAGGGTTGTGTCCTTCCGTTCCTCAAAAATCTTTTCTCTTGACTTGGAACACAACTCAGTGTCCACCTGATCGCCAGGAATTACTGTCGAAAAAACTTTGGCGACTTCTTCGGCCTTGGCAGGAAGAATCTTCTTACGGATGTCCCTAAACAGGTCCGTATCAACTGCCTCTTGAAGATAGGTGGGTCGAGTGTCGACATTCCAGAGATTATCTTCGTGATCCAGCTCCTCGAAAGGATCTATGAAAGCTTCCACACGTGGCTTTTCATAAAAAACTCTGAATTTGCGGCGCGATTTGAAATTTTTCTTCGCCCGTGCACTGAAGATTCTTTGCGATGTCGATCGTATTGGGGAAGAGGGAGACGAGGCGGATCCATTTGACGTTGGATCACCTTGGGTATCTGACGGACAAAAATCAGAAAAAATAGATTCATCATCAGTACCACGCTCAACCTCAGATTCAGACCCAACACAGGAATCAGTACTAGAATCAGCAGAATTAGAGTCAGAAAGCTTTCCATCCACCAGGAATGCAAGCGAACTCCAGGACCGCTGTGGCAGGGGACCTGTGTCGTCCCTGGTATACAGCTTAATCTTCCTGGGAAGTTCGATGTAATCTACACAAATGTCTTGTAATTCCTGAAACCAAGGCTTGTCGTCCCACAAGGGCACAACTAAAATCGCCTGGGTTTTATCTTGCTTGATTTTGTGGATGACCTGCTGGATTAAGTGAAACGGAGGATTAATCCACAACTTCTTGTCCCAATTATGGGTCCAAGCGTCGCGAAAGTGCTTGTCAAAGCGCTTGTTCTCGCGGTTAGCAAAGGCATCATACTGTGGCCAAAAGGAATGGTGTTCATAAAAATATTCACAAATTGAATCGCGCCATTTGTCGACAACTCTGTAGGATGAAGAGTGCCAGCGCGAAGGGCGTCGTGGCTGGGAGTCCCTACGAAGACATTCTAACTCTCGGGAGTAATCGGCACTCCCATTCACCTCTGCAATGGTGACATCTTCGCCAAATTTTGGTGTGACTTTTTGCTTCAAAAATTCTTCTGCACTTTTAAACCCTGCGTGCAAAAAACGAAATTCAGGACGCTCCAAGGGACCTGACTCCAGCAAAAAACAACGCCGATGACCTACGGGCGCCACCCTGTTCTTGCTAAGCCAAGGATGGCCCAAGTAAAGGTCATACTTTATGTCGGCACGATAGAAGTAGTCTTTTTTAAGGACAAATTCCTCCACATTACCTTCTTCCCAAAGGTCTTGAGCGACCAAATGAGTTGATATATAACAACCGCGTTGCCCACCTGCGAGAGAATGTCCAGATACTCCCTCGAGGGTAACAGGATAAAGCGAATCCTGTAAGCAGTCATCGGGTAAGAAAGAATTGGATTGGAGATTTACCTCTGATCCATTGTCACACAAACAAGTGGCGAGGTGGAAATTTCCCTTGCAATCAGAGACCCACAGTTTTGTGACAAACTGACGGGCCCTGTGCTTGGACTGTACACCAACCTCGTCCACTACAACAGAAGGATCCGCTGCCGGATCCAGGGGAGAGGAGACAAGCGACGCTACATCAAGTAATGGTCGAGATGGAATCTGGGGATCATGCCTGAAATCGCCTGGGGAGGGGCGATTTTCGTGGCTCCCCTAGGCGTTCTGACCTCCAGTGACTGCGTTAACATTGTGAACACACCCTGATTCCTCGACCCACTCATCTTGGAACGGATCATTTGCTGGATTCAAGGCATTTTCAACATAATCTCGATCCGCATCGGACACCTGATCTGCACCTGAGACCTGATCCACACGATGGTTGCCCTTTCCACGTCCACGGCCACGGCCGCCGGATGATGGACCTCCACCGTCGCCACGCCCTCTGCCCTTACCAGAGAAAGGGGTCCCAGAAGGATTTCCCTTACCTTTACCCTGGGATCCTGGAGCATTTCCCTTGTTTGTACCGGATTGAGGGGTTTGGCCTGGATTTCGATTTCCGCCTCCGGCGTTGCTTTTGGGATTTGTCTGGCCGTTCGGCTGCCCACTGGAGCCGGATGGAGTCCGATTTCCTTTGCCTTGGGACCCGCCAGGGCCTCCAGTATTTTTGTTTCCACCGGAGGGGGTCGGATTCCCTTTTCCAGCCTTCCCACCATGCACCTGTCTGTCATTCCTGTCTGAATTCTGCGGATTACTGATATTTTCACCAATCACCTTGTGATCGTAAGGAGACCATCGGTGATTACCAGTAGAATGCGTCTTAGCTCGGTTCGTAGGAACCTAAAAGAAGACAGATGCTACAGTGATCCTGCACATTCCGGGTGTCATTCACCTTTTTGTTGCCCTTTTGGGCCCCATTTTGGGTGTTTTGCTGGGTATTCTTGTTTCCCCCAAGACCCTCATGGAAATTTTGATTGGCGGCGTCAGCGAGCCGCTCAACCTCTTCCCACAATTCCTTCGGTGTGAACGAAAGCACCCAGTTCTTGGCCTTCAGGCGATGGCCATGGTAGCTTACTCCCGTGTTGAGGACTTGGACAAACAAGTCCCGATCCTCGTGTTCATTAAACTTGATTTTCCACGTGTTTTCAGTGAATTTCACCTTGGAAAACGACGTGGGGGAGCACTTTTGAAGTGCCTCCCTGACCGTAAACCTGTTGGCCGAGGCATCAAAGCCTTCGACCTCCGCCCACCAGGTCTTGACCTTTTCTTCGGACTGTTTGTTCCGAAGGGTGGCGGCAGTTTCGGAGGGGATCTTGTCAAAAATCAGATTTTTCAGCTCGGCACTAGAAAATTTTTCGCCTGAATGTTCAGACTCTTCCACTAGATTCCAGAAGCGCTGTCTTTTGTCTTGCACTTCGTGCAAGATTAATCGCGAGAATGAAGGAAAATTCCTCAACATCTGGTGGTAATGGTCCTCTGGCAGCCGGGATCCACGTACCTCCAACTGTTCCCACACCTCATCAAAGGTAAGGGGGGAACTTGAATCCTCACGATCACTCCAAGTCCTGAGCCAAGTGTTGGCCGGCGCTCCCTCAAGGCAGTCCAAGAGGGCCATCAGGAACTGATCATCTTGAAGTTTTTGAGTCTTAACCCACAGTTTAAATTCCCGTTGGAACTGAGGCCAACGTCTGGGGTTTCCATTATACTTCGGTTGCTTGGCAACCTGACGAAGTCGCAATGAAGTAGGATTAAGAAGCGAATCCAGCCCAACACCGGCCGTAATGGCAGACACCTTGGCGGCATCATTCGCCACACCAGCTCCGGCGAGGGTCTGGGCGAGCAACAGCTGGGCTAAGGCATTGGAATCAGCAGCAGGAGGGGCTGTACGGGAGGCAGTTCGCTTGGCATTCTGAGCCTCAGTCCTAGCCTTCGCCGTCCTACTCTGAGATCGAGAGATTGTAACCCTTTCCTTTAGCTTGGTCCTGCTGATCCTTGCATCGGTGGTCTTGGAGTCCACCGAAGGAGCAATTGAAAAAATTTCTGTCGACTCCTCCGACGGTTCTGTTGCTTGTTCCACCGATGATGCGCCCTCAGATCGCATGTGCGTCTTCAAAAGATCTTTTATTCCCAGCGTTTGAATGATGAGTTGCATTTGATCCTTGAGCAATTGGAGCTCAGTATCTCGCTGGGATCTGCAGGAGCAGTCGGCAGGACAGTACATACCGTGTCCTGAAGGGCCTGAGCAGGCTGTCGGACCGCTAATCTCAGTGGTCCGCAGCCAGGAGTCCACTTGGGGAGCTCCTTCAGCCCTGATTTCCAGGCTTGCCTGCCTGGCTGCCTCTAAAATTCCTTCCTCAACCGCGGCGGCTAGATCGTCGCGGATGGAAACAGGGGGATGAGGGGCGGAGGGCCCGGCAACAGGTGCCTTGGTCTTCTCCTTCGGGAAGGGGCTTGCCTCCCAGATCTGCAAAAAAATGGCAAAAGAGTCATTTTCTTGAGAACGCCACCACATCCTGGTATTAATTTCTTCTTGAAGGAGGAAAAAATATTCCATTAAAAAATCAGAGGCGATTCTTTCTTGTCCGATCAGCTTAGACGTGGCTAATAGACAAAGGGCCTCAAGCGCCTCAAGGTTACGGGTCACTTCTGGAGACAAATGGTTGTCCCATTGTGCCCATGAGGCTGGTCGATTGTAGCTAGGTACCTCACCTGGACCACCCATCTCAATGTCGTCGATGTCGGCGTCCGTGGTCTCAAATGTGGGACATTGGTAAGGGATGTTGGTACCTGCCAGCTCCGTAAGGTCTACCGGAGCGTTGCCATCGCCGTAGGCTGGGAGATTCCAGCTGCTCGATGGCCAGTTTCCACTGGGATTAGGGTAATTTGGGTCCACACAGCTGCTGATTTGTGCCCCTCTTGGGCAGCTTGGGCTTGCGCAAGGCATTCCTTTCAAGGCCTCGTTCGCGCAGCACCATGGCAGCGTAATTGTTACGTCTCCAGGAGCGGCGGGGTTTACGGGGCCATACTGGGGAGCGAACTGTGGTTGGGACACCAAAGGAACAACATTCAGGTAGCCTCTGCTACCATGAAAGTGCTGCCCTGGGTCGTTGATGGTGCCGGAGGGCTCGGGGCCGGCACGACCAGTGGGGCAGGCACGCGAGGAGTCGACCTGAACGCTGCTATTGGGGGTAGAACCGGAGACTCGGAAACCAACGGAGGCAAGAGCAGCAACAACTGAAGCAAGATCCATGTTGAGTGTTATCCGGCAGAAAATCCCAGTCTATGAAGAAAATTGATGCGGATTATTCTAAATACATCTGAGTGTCCAAAACTGTCTGAAAAGATTTAAATAAATCCGATTGTGAAAAATATTTGGCCGATCTGGCCCGGGAGCGCGCGTCAGCAGCAAATGGCGATTCCAGCTAAATGATCGGAACGCGGCAGATTTACGGGGAATGGACCGCGGAATCAGATCCGGCATATCAGAAATATATAGGTCTGATCCTGAGACTGAGCTGCGAGGCGGCGATACCGCCGAAGCAAAGAAAATGACCAAAATGTAGTCAATCTGGGTTAGATCAGTGAAAATCTGAGCAGATGGGGGTTAGCCGCACTGACACCGCCGCTGGGTGAAGTGGGCCGGGGGGGCGGGAAGGCGAGAAGGGGTGCACATGGTGCACACCTTCTAGGAGATCCGCACCCGCACTCCCGCCGACCTCAACGAGGCCGCCCCGGAGGCCATCATGCCGCAGGCGGCATGGAAGGCCCTCCTCCGGGACGCAGTCCAGGGCCTCCGCCCCCCGTACACCCCCCTAACCCTGCGCCAATGGCTCCAGGCCACCCACCCCCAGGCCTGGGCCATCGGCGCCCCACAGCCCCCCCCCCACCCCAGCACCGCCACACCGGGAAGGGAAAGGGCACGGGCAAGGGGAGGGCAAGGGACGGAAAGGGACACTCCGGCAAGGGGCAAGGAAGGGCCCAAAGTGACAGGCAGGCGCCCATAGGGACAGGGCACCGGGAGCGACACAACATGGGAGCAGGAAACCACCCAAGGGCCAGGAAGGGGAAGGAACAGGGACTGAGGCGCAGAGAAAGAGGACACCATGGCGGGCACCAGGACCCACACGCAGGAAGGGCATACCACGACCCAGGGACCAGCGAAGCCCCACCCCCAGCGAACGCCGCACGACCACCGGGGGTGCACGCCCCCAACACACGCCGCCGAAGCACAAATGGGACAATGTACGGATCACACCGGCACACGCCCACCAGCCACCGGAAACCACACGGGGGATGGAGGGCACACCTACATGGGGAGAACAGGCTACACCCACAGAGGAAGCCGCTGGGAACACCGCCGCGCAGCCCATCACCACGCCCTCACCGCCAGGCGACAAACCGGCCACCACAAGGGCCACCTCACAGGCACCGGAAGATGACAAAGGCATGGCCACGGCACCCAGGACTAGGAGCGGCGACCCCCAGAGGACACGGAACCCAGGCACAGGCCCCCAGGGGGGGCAACCCCACGGACACCTACCTGACCCACCAGCCTGAGCGGCACACCCAGACTCCCACAGCACGGACCCAGCGAGCCACCCACACCTAACCGGACCCCCCAGCCACCAGCCAGCCACACTCCGACCCGCACTCCGCACCTCGACACCGGCCAGACTGACCTCCAGCGACCCACCACGGCGCAAAAGGAGGCAGCACGGCACACCGCACCGCAGCGGGCCACACGTGCAACGCTGTGGTGCGCCGTGCTGCGTCGTGCCGTGTTTTGCCGTGCTGCGTCGCGTTGGTCCGCGCTGTGTTGCGGTGCGCCGTGCTGGGCCACGCCGCGTTGCGCCGTGCCGTGCCGTGGTGTGCCGCTCTGTGCCTCGTCGCGTCGCCTCGTGCTGTGGCGTGTTGTGCCTTGGGGTGCCTTGTCGTGGTCAACAGCAAAGCAAGGGACGCTAACCGAGGGTCCAACCAAAACAAGCGGAGTGAGGCTCCACGAGATGGGGAAGGGGAGTGTGCAGGTTGCGATCGCCTCTGAAGAGTATCTGTCGGAAGACGAAGTCAGATGGCACGATATGCACGTGCGTGAGCAGGTATTTATAACAAAGAGCGATGAGCATCTTGAGGACATTTCAATGAAGCAATGATACATGATATGTTGTGGAGGGTGTGGAAAAGTAAGGTTAAATGAACCCTTCGTCTTTTGTGCTTGGTCTGGCTTTTCCTTTGCTGTTGCAAAGCATCATCAAAAGAAAAGCCTTATTACGTTTTTAGCCATTTTCGGTTCACCTTTCTATGTCGGAAATGGAGCTGGGCGGTGACAAACAAAGGCAAAAAAACTCCTTTGCCTTGTGTTTAAGCTAGTAGCGCAAGGACAGGGAGGGTGCATTGGGCAAGATTAGCGACACAAGGTGCAAATGGCATACAATTGACATATTCATAACTCCGGCCTATTGTATGAGACTTTGACGAAGCTAAGAGCAATCTTGATCAATTTGGGGGTGTTCTCTTCATTTTTGAGCTTAGAAAGGCGGCTCAGTGCGCTGAAAACTGTCCAATCGAAAAGCGGTGCTAAAACAAAATGACGGCGGATTTTCAATTTGACAGCAGGACGAGGCTTTTGGAATCATTTACAAATCTGGTCTTAGCTTGTATTTTCGTGCATTGTAGCCCGATTTCACTCTGGACAGTCAAAATAAAAGACCATGAATGCCGGTGACTGCGAAATGCACGCGTGCACAGAAAACAAATTTAATGGCAAAAAGATTTCTTGAGATTTGAGGGCTGTGGCTCATGTATAGCGTTGTTCGGCACCTAAACGTTGCACCTTTATATCGCATCCCCAGCTTATATGGAATTAGTGGATGCTGGTGAAGAAGTTAAAACCTTGTAAAGGTCATATCTTTGCAAAACAGCCATGATTGATCAAAACAAATATGAAGGCGCGAATAAGCTCTCCAAGGCGGTCATTTGGAGGAGCTGCATCGTACACTTTTGGGACATGTTTCTTTTCGGCGCGTGGATTGCATATAATGGCATAAGGACTGCTTTTAGAGGGGGGCGGGGCCCCGTTCCCCGGCCCCCCACTCAAAAGCCCCCCATGGGGGGGGAGGTGAACAAGCCACCGCACACCCCGGAAGGAGCCGAACCAGCCCGCCAGACACCAGCAAGGGGCCACCGCACGCCCGGCAACAACGGTGGCGGTCCACCCACACAAGCCGCCGCCAGAAAGTTAAAACCGGCACCGCAGAGGCAAAAGTACACGGAAAACCCCAGTCCCTCTAACCCAGAGCCACAGAAAGTTGCCTGGCGCAACCGCCCAGCAGGCAGAGCCAGAACATAACCCGTCAGGAAGGGGCGCCGAACCCAACGTGTACATAACCCAACCAACCCATGGGGCCGGGGCACGGCCTGGCAAAACGCAACCACCAACAGCAACCCGGAAGACCACACTGAATGCCGACCAGTGCGTGCTCCAGCCCAAGGAAGTCAGAGGGAGGAACAGGCAGACCCCCCCCCCCGAAAAAAAAAGGGGGGGGGGGGGGGCGAGAACGGCCCACACCCACCGAACCACCCACCAGCACCACAAGAGGCGGCCAAACCCCCCTCCCAGACGGCACCGAAGACGGGACCCCCCGAGGGACACCGGGAGACCACCCAGCCAAAACCGGCCACACCAAGCCGGGAGCAGCGGCCCGGCGGGAGAAAGGACACCCAAAACACGCGGACACACACCACGCTGGGACAGAAGAAGAAAAAAAAACAACGCAGACCGGAAGAGAAGGGATGGGGGAACAGAGACAACGAGACTCAAGACCGGGACAACCAGCGACCGACACCACAAAGCCAGGACACGACACGTCACCACGCCCCCTCCCAAAAAGAAAACCAAAGGGGAGGGGGGGGGGAAACCCCACCAACGGCAACACCCGCACACCCCCGTGTCACAGGCGGCCCCCCAGGAGTGGCGGGAGCAAGGGGGGCACACGCACGACCCCAGATACACACCAACAACCCGACCAAGAGGGGCGGCGCACAGCCGAAACCCGAGCCCAGCACGCACGGCCACACAGCACACCCCAGCCAGGAAAGGCGGGGTACAAGCGGGGGGCGCACACAAACACACACACGCCCCAACACCCCAGCCAGGAGTGGCGGGGCGCGGCAGCAGCCCAGGCCCAACCACACACCCCCGCACCGCACCCCGAAACCAGAGGTGCAGGAGACCACGCGGGACGGGCACACAAGCACACACACACCCCAACACCTCCCCAAGGAGTGGCGGGGCGCAGCCGAAACCCGGACCCCAGCACGCACGCCCACACCGCACACCAGAACCGGGAACGGCAGGGTGCAAGCAGAGCGCGCACACAGCCGCGCACGTTCCAAAATCCTAACCAAGAAACGTCGGGTGCAAGTCAAAACCCAAGCCCAACGGCAAGCACCGCAAACCCAAGCCGAGAAGAGAGGGGCGAAACCCCAAACCGTACCCAAACATACCCACCCAAGACCCCAGCCAGGGCTGGTGGGGTTACGGAAACCCAAACCCAAGCAAAACCCGGACCTAAACACAAACGCCACACAACGGTAGGAAACCCAGTGTCCATAGCCCGGGCACTGAGGCGGCCCGTGCCATGCAGGTGACCCAGCCAAACGAGATCCCGACCCTGGGGGTAAGGCTGCATCCTAAGGCCTGCGCTGCTTTGGGACTCAAGGCGGAGCGTGCGACACCAAAGCGCCTTAGAACCCCAGTACCAAGAACATGCATGCATGCCTTGGGAACAGGATACGCCAGGAAGTCCGGTGAACCTCTAGGGTTCCGCCCAAAGGAGGGGACGTGCGCAAGCACAGGGGCACATCCTCCAGGCAAGACAAGCACGTCACGCTGGCGGCGATCAGCCCCCCCGGTGATGCCCAGGGCCGCTTTGTCCGGGGCCAACAGTCAGGTCTAGCGGGATGTAAGTCGCCTCCCCTCTGCAGGTGCGGAGCCTCTTCCGGTCGTCACAGCGGCACCGCCAGCGGGAACCATGGGGCGCCTCTCCACGACCGAGTGCACCTACCTACCTACCTACCTACCTACCTGTATTATGAGGACCATATAGTGGTACCTGAGGCACGACTGAATGGTCGCCTACAGCGGGCCCATCTCAGCTCTGGGCACAGGGTGCAACCGGTCTGTTAGCGTTTTCAGGGAGCGCTTCTACTCCCGAATAACCTGTGTTGAACTGCGTGCTGGTACCCTTGAGACCCACTGGGAGGGGGTATTTTCTTCGAACGAAGATTCGAATTCGAAGATTGTATTCGCTTTAATTGCAATTCAATTAAATCCAATCGAATCCAAGCTGCTGGGGAGAATTGCCGCAAAGGCGCAGCAACAGCAGCGCGCGCACCAGATTGACAGGCGATTGACGCTGATTTGTGCCAGAAAGACGCAGATTTGTGCCAGAAAGACGCAGATTTGTGCCAGAAAGAAGGGTTTTTAGTTTTTTCAATTGAGTTGTTGTATTCTTTAAGGGTGTCACTGTTTGACCAATGATGCAACTTGGAATTACGCTCCAAAACGCGGTGGGCACGACGAATGCTTATAGCCAGGACGTTGAGGACGCGCTTGTGCAATTTTTCCCCTCCTTCAGCCTGAGACGCCAGCTTTTACATTCAATCTACACAAGAGTCAACCCAGGCGCTGACAAGCAGAGATTGAATCAACTTCTACGGTGGCACAGCGATGCTCAATGCTCGCCTGAAGAAGCAGTCGCTTTGCTTCCTGATTTGGGAATCCCTAGACGCCGCCGCCGGGTTCTATCGCGCTTTATTTCCAAGCGTGCGGACGGATGGTACAAACAAACTGGCCTAAGGTTTGCGAAACCAATGCCAGGCCGCCGGAGAGTCAACTTGGCTTGGAAAAGGATGAAGGAGCCCCTGCACTTAGTTGGCCACATCGACAAGAGAACTGGCATCCGAAATGTCTCCTGGCCGTTTGATCACTGGATCAACTACGTTTTCACACAGCCTTGCCTCTGTGAAATTCTACAGCCCAGCAAAGATGGGTTGGTTTTCATTGTGAGTGGCAGAGGTTATCCTGTAGCGGGTGTAAGCTGGACTCAGCCTACCATTCGCATCCAAAATCATGAGCATCTAGCCCGCAATGAAGCACATTTGGGTTTCAGAGCTGGCATACTGTGGTGACTCCAATCTGAAGGATTTGTACCGGGTCTGGAAAAAGAATCTGAGGGTGTGTTATTTCTTTGAATGTTGCCTTCGTTCGAACCTTCGACCGTTCCAACGAAGCTTTTCCTTCGAACGAACTTGTTTTTCGAACAAAATTTTGATTGCGCTTTGCACGCTACTAGGTCCTGCAGCGGATCACAACTACGCGATCTGTCGCGGTGGAGGGCGCACGCTGTGCGGCAAGTGCTATGCTGGGCGGAGATTTACCGTTTTTGAAGAAGTTTTTGGGACTTACTGAGCATTGGTATATACCGTCAGTTCACAACTTGGGCCTTTGGAACCCTCTAAAGAGGCGGTACCTGGGCTGTCACCGGCGCAGAATGCGCACCGGTAGTGCGTCCCGACTTGGCAAGACCCCTGTCTGCAAGGGAGTTTGTGGCTGCGCTTCGAAACCTTTGATTCAAGTACCACGACACCATGCCGCTATTTGTGTTCTTCATATGCTTATGCGAATTGGTGCTTTGCTTGGGGAATACTTGGAAAGGCTATGCTTGTCCGCCAGCGGGGAAGCACGCAACGCTATCAATAACATGCTGAAGATTGCTCTGTGTGGTTGGCAGCTAGGTGGAACTTGTAGACCTGATGGACAAGAAACGAAGCGTTTTTTTTATATGGGATGGTATTGCTCATGTTTTAGGGTTGGCCGACGGACACTTCGGTAACCAGGCTGTCATGAGGTTGCGGGACGTGATGCAACAGCTCTATCGCACCTATCAGCGCATCGACATTGACCTCCCAGCAGACTGTCGGCAGGCGGCCTGGGAATTTCGCGCACACTGTTTGCCCGATATAATCTTGGATAATCTTGGAGTTCGATGTGCCCGGAATCGTAGAGGCGATAGCACCTTACGGGCTTGGGATGTACTGCCAGGACTTGGCTGAAACCACCAATGCCAAGCTAAAGGATTTCTACTTGCGGTTCACAAACAGAGGGGGCAGCACCACAGATGACTACCAGCTCTCTCCTCTACTACAAACCATGGAGCATGCCTTCTTGTACACGCACTCCCACATTGTAGCTCACGGTACAACGCGCTCGATCTCTTGTTCAAACGCTGCATTGTTTGAATCTTGAATGGACGATGCCGCTCAATGGTGCTGACAAGGGAAGACAAGGCTGATTTCGCAAGACTGGTGGCGGTATGTATTGTTCTTCGGCCCCTGCAGGCATGCGTTGTAGTCCTTCGAATTTAGTCTTCGTTCGAATCTTCGAATCCTCGAACAAACTCTCGTTTGAAGATTTTTCTTCGTTCGAATATTCGAATCTTCGTTCGAAGATATTTTTTGAATCTTTGGCGCTGTGCTCAGAAGTTGCTTCAGGCGCACCCAACTTCTGCCCCAGCGTCATGATCATCGCCAGGAACACCTTCCCGGAGTAGTACACAACTGGCTCAGCACCCAGCGCCGCAGCGTTCAGCGGTTTTGGAGCCGTCACCATCCCCTTCTCGCCGTTTGGATGACCCACTAGATTTTGGATCCCAGGATTCAGATAAATATGATCCGGATTACGTGGTGGTGAATGAAGTGTTCGATGTCAGCGCCGAGTTCGACACTTGCCGCCAGGTCATCGTAGAATCCGGAGTCACCCGCCCCTACCTTGACCTCATTCTAGGGAGATCCGTACCCAATCCGCATACGCCCATTTTTGGGGACCCAAAGTACGCTTGGCTTGCGCCCCTGTCAACTTATGCGCGCTGTTTCGGAAAGTGTTTGTCAGCCGATTGCAATGATGTGGCTGTGGAGAGAGACTTGCCTTGTGCACTGGTTGCCCGCGCCTTCCCTTTCGCAGTTCCGAACAAAAAAGGCAACCCAACCCTGACGATACGTCTGCTTGCGCTTGTTTGGCATGCCTACGGCGCCGTGGAGAGCTGGCGTGAAGACTGTACCGTGATGCTCAGATTCCCCTCCTCAGAGCGCCCAGGGTGGGGCAAATGTACATCAACGGGCCGCTTGAAAAAGGTCAAGGTCACCGCTCAGGCGCGGGCTGGTGGTGAGGCAGCCCGGTCGGACGAAGGAGCGCAGCAAGCCGAGGGAGTACAACAAGTGCAAAGCACAACACCGTCGAAGTGGCAGACGGTGCTGCAGCCAGCAGTCGCAGCAGGAGTGCAGCATGGCTACATGGGAGCAGACAGTCCTGAATGGGAGGTACCGCATTTACCTTGTAGCTGAGCGCTTTTGACCATGCATGCGTCCTGTACGTTATTCTTCGAAAAAACCATTCTTTGTTCGAAGAAAAAAACGTTCGTTCAAACGTTCGAATCTTCGAACGAAGATTGTAGTCGAAGTGTTTTACCGCTCCACTGCCCAGAGGTTGCAGCAACGCAAACCAGCGCAGTTGGCGTCAGGTGGAAGCTTCAGCTACAAAGTCGTGGCATTGAGACGACTGTGACTGCCGGAAGCCTGCTGAACGACCTGTCAACGAAGCCTTCGCGAGCACTGACTGTCCTTGGAGCCCTCAAAACCCATGAAGAAGGTCGGAGAAAGGTGAAGTCGATGCCAACATGGTTCAATCTCAGCCGGGGTGGTTCTACGTTGCATTCCCCTGAGGCAACCGAAAAAAAAGTGTCGACGACCAGTGCTGGTGTGCAGGGCAAAGATCCAGAACCCGTTTGTGTCCGGACGACGGGCAAAGAACCTTGCCGAGATTCTCTCATCTTACAAGAAGACAAGGAAGCCAAAGAAGAGCCCACAAGCGAAGCCAGCGGCTAAGCAACCTCCGAAGAAAAAGGCAAAGCTGCTGCAGGGTGAGAGTTCGGAGAGTGAGGAGTTCGAAGAGACTGAAGAAGATGAGGAGGAGGAGCCGCCTTCCGGAGATGAGGAGGAGGAGCCGCCTTCCGGAGATGATGACGATGAAGACAAAACTCAGAAGACACAGATTCCAGACCGAGGGGCACTGCGGTGGGCATGGCTTCCCGTCCAACAAGAGGATCAGTCGGGAGCCTGGAGAGGAGTGCCCATTTTGAAGGGGCGCCCCTGGCGAACGGAGATACCCAGAGACATCCTGCAGCAGAAGACCAAACTGGGCCGTGCCAGTACAATCTATTGGGTCCCTGCAGACTACAAGTCTGCTGTGTGGCATTCCTTGGGGGAGTATTGTGTTGCGGCCCGAAGCTACGGAACGGAGAAGGAGTGCAAAAACGCGGCAACCGGTGGCGTGCCAGCTCCAAGTGCCAGGAAGAAGAAAGTGAAGGCAAAGAGGCCAAGGAAGAGGAGGAAGACGCCAACGAAGAGTGGTGGCAAGCAAGAAGAAGAAGATGCCGGAGAGGGAGACAAAGAGGATACGGAAAAGAAAGACGAGGTTGCAGTACAAGTGTCAGGCAGTGAGTCGTGAGCCAGGACTGAGAAAGCTACATTGGACAGGGACACTGGTGGTTGCGCGGTTCGGTTGTTGCCTGTATGTGCATTTGTAAACGCCGCGTCGTTTTCTTCGAAAAATATCTTGGTTCGAACATTCGGAGGTTCGTTCGAAGAAAAGTCCACCACATTTTGAAAAGATATTTTCAGGGCATTTAGGTGGTTGCAGGCTGAATCCAAAGAACCAAACCCTCAATAATACCTGTGTTGAGCATTTTATCACAATGTTTGCGACAAAACGGCCACCCCAAAGGCGTTCGAACAGTTCAAAAACTTTCTTCGTTCGAAGAAATAATCTTTGTTCGAAGGTTTCGTTGGAAGAAAATACCCCCAGCAGTGGGTCTCAGGGGTATGCAGTCCATAGTGGACTCCTGTGGCTGTCACGCCAGCAACCAGAGCGACTGACGTGACCGGCGACTGGTCTCCAGTCTGCCTATGCCCTACTGTGCTAATTCTCTGTTGTAGGTGGATTTCATCCATGGTCTGCCTAAGTCCGGTGGTTATGACAGTTGTTTGGTTGTCACCTGTGGCCCAACCCGTTTCACCCGTGCGTTCCCCGGCAACAAAAAGATCACAGGGGAACAGACTGTGAACATTTTGGTTGAACAATGGTTCGAACACTATGGGGCACCTAAGGAGGTGCATTCTGACGAGGACGTACGTATCAGGAGTGATACCGGATCGTACAAGCGAGTACTGGACGTCTTGAACGTCCATGTGACCACAGGTGTGCCCCACACTCACTCTTCTAACCCTCTGTGCGAGAGACAAAACCGTGTGTTGGAGCAGAACCTGAGGATTCTGATGAAACAGGAGCGTACCAAAGATTGGGTACGTCTGTTACCCTGGGTCGTCCTAACCATGAACTCTCAGGAGAGCTCTTCAACTGGCTATACCCCCCACGAACTGTTCCATGGGGGGCGTCCTGTGTGGCTCTTCAAAACCCCTTTTCCTGAGGAGTACAAGAGCCCGGTAGGGGATTGGCTGGAGCATACGCAGGACCTAGCTAACCTGGCTAGAGCTAACCTGAAACACGTTCGAGAACCTGAGTTGACTAGGCGTAACCGCACGAGACGTCCTGCCACCTTCAAGGTAGGGGACCGTGTGCTGGTACACCATTCGCGATTGCCCAGGTGGCCCCGCAACTGTCTGCATGACCCCTACTTTGGGCCTTACCGCCTTGTAAAGATAGATGGATCCAGGATCCATGTGAGGTGCAGTCCCCGCCTAGGTGAAACTTGCTGTGTGCACCTAAGCAGCTGAGACATTACCACTCGCCTGACGAACTGTCGTGGGACGAGTGGCGTCCGTCTGACAGAGAGGTGGAGCGCATCGACCTGGCGAATGCTGCCAACCCTGAGAAGGCAGACGAACTGGAAGAAATGACTGCTGATGAGATGGCAGTCGATGGCTACTACGTGGTTGCAGGTACCGCACGCCACGAGGATAAACAGGGCTGGAAGTTTCTTACCCTGTGGGACAGATATGGGCTATCTGAGGCAACCTGGGAGCCCATGTCCGCCTTTATACAGCCAGATGGGAGTATCAACCCCATCTTTCGTTACTACCTCGTTGAGAAGAACGAGGGACAGCTACTAACCAGTGCTGAGACTCTGTCCCAGCGGAAGAAGAAAAACTAATCTCCTTGTGCCTATCTCTTTATTGTGCCTAACCAAACTGAGGAGGTTGCAAGCTTCAGGAGGCGGTGGTATACCCCAGACATCCCGTCCTCCCGTTGGGTGTCTCCTTCGGGCCACTCCTGCAAGAGTATTGGCTCCCCCCGGAGGTACACTTCCCCCGCATCAAGGGAGAAGCAACACTGAGGATCGTTGGAACACCACCAGGCCGCTTACCTTGTTTGCAGCCCAATGGTCGGTGCGTCCTATTGCCCCAGCCTCCCACCACACATTCTCCGCGCGGTGTAGTACCAAGAACGCACCCAAGTGGGGGACTACGTACCCCTGGTGTTGGTTCAGTCCAGGGTGCCCACCTCCATACAACCACCTCAACTCCCGATCACCTGGAAACGCCGGTCTACGTGAGAAGACTCCCCCCATGATTGGGACTCACAGTTGAGGCCCTTTACTCGCGACCCCCTCTGTTTTGTAACCAGCTGGGGGCGATGAGCACTCTTGTGAAGAAAGCTAGGCCTACTCAGTGTGTGCCAGGACAGGCTCAGGGCTCCTGTAGAGCTCCAGTTATGGTGAAACTACTAACTCCTACCCTCAATCGGGTTCGGCGCTCCAGACACCTACACATCCCCTGCTTACGGAGCCCTGCTCGTGCCCTGGTTGTGCCCTGCAGTACGGGGCCTGTGGTTACCAGCGTCAACCAGGCGGCCGCTTATCAGGTTTGCAGCCACCCAGCGAGTGTGTGCCTTGGTGACCGCGTGCTGCATGGGATATGCCCTAATGTTATGATCTTGGGGAGCCAACGAAGAGCGGTGGCTTTGTACTGCAGGGAGGGAATGACAGGCAAGGTGCTGTGGGGTAAGGTGTGTCCACAAGCGTGCCCACAGTTAGGACCCCTAAATGGTCCAGATGCATGGGGTTCTACCCTTCTTGGTGGTGTTACCATACCCCTAAGTGTGCTACATATGTCTGTGTGTGTCTCACTGCACTCCCCAGCGTGGCTCCCGCGGAGCGGGCCTCGCTGACGTCGGAGCGAAGGTGCTAATCAGGTACCATTAGCACCCCTGTGGCGCCCACTTTCTGTGCTGGCGCCTATCCTTTGGGGAAGACAGCAAAAGCCCTACCTACTTGAGGGGAGGGGTGGCCAAGTGTGTTGAGGGCATACAAAACGCCCATTTTTCTGAAGGCCAAAAACTAACACACTCCCCAACCCGCGAGGAAAAGCACGCCAAGCAGGAGACACCCTACACTACACTCACTAATGCCAGCAGCAGCCTTCAAAGGCAGGGTGAGCACAACCGCACTCAGTCTTCGCAAGGCTTGCTGACGCTAACCCCTACACACGCTACTGGATGGCCATGGCAATGAGGTCACGAGCCCCATTGGCTCCCCTGTGAATTTGCAAGCGAACAGAGCGCCGCTGGGCAACGGTGGCCTACCAGGGACGCCCTCCCGTGTTTCCCTGACAGGGCTTGGAGGGAAAAAGTGCTCTATCAGCGTGCACAGCGTGTAGTAAGGGTTGCCCATGAGGAAGTCGTCCACTGACCCACTTTGTTTGTGCGATCTGCGCCCTTTTTAGCTTGGGCAAAAAATCTGAAGTCGCCAAAGGCGACTGCTGCTGCACCACTTCACCCTCCCTTTGCCACCTGAGAGCAAAGGCCGATGAAAGACAGTTCTGAGCGGAGGAACCTAACCAGCCTCGCTGTATTATACAGGTCCTAGGCTGGAAAATAATGCGCTGTCTCAGAACTGCCCCGCAAACAAGCAAGCTTGAGGACGCCGCTGGTTCTCTTATAGAACGCAGGGCGGAGCCCTGGGTAGCCTAAACAAGGGTTATACCGTGTGCACAGCACGTGGCCTAAGGCCCTTTAATGTATCGTGCGTATGCAGGGAAGGGAGGCGATGAACAGCAGTTCTTTTCCTAACTTTAACCCAATACGACCAATCACAACGAAACTCAACCAGGAGGTGCGCTCCTTTTTGGCTTACTTACCTTACTCACCAGGCATCATGTGTATGCCGAAGAAAGACGAACGCAACAGCAGCCCTAAGCGTTGAAACAACCCTACGGCGAGCTATAAACCACCCTAAGCAACTAATGCATCGTGTGTATCATGCATGTACTTCTCACTTTGCTTGGTACCGGACAAAGAGAGGGAATGGCGAGCAACTGCAGAGCGCAAAACGAAGCCTAAGCGTTTTAAACAACCTTATGTTAACGCTACGGCGAGGCAGGCACGAGCAAGCACTTTCCTTTCTGACCTGTGGAGAAAAGGGAAGAATGGATGGATCCACAGGGAAAGCCCCAGGACGTGTGGATGCCTGGATTAGGCACATGCATCGCGAGCACAGCGCATACTCTAACCCTATGTGCGCGCTGCGTGCTCCATTCGTTTGACATACCTTTCATTTGTGACCTGTGCAGAGCGAGTGAAAAAAACGCCCAAACCTCGAACGAACGCAGCGGCGACGGTCCTCGTGTTTTACAGACCTAACAACACGAATGCAATGCAGGCGTGTGACATGACACTAACATACCTGGGAGGCGGGTTGTCCACCTCCTCTATTGTGTGGGTGTCTGTTGAATACCTTTTCCGAGTTTATAAACATTTTGCTGCAAGCGTGCAAAAATTTCTTTTAAAAGCTTTAAAAGGCACGGCCCATACCTTCTTTTCTAGGAGCGGTTTACGCTTGCACAACTCTTTTTTGGAGTGCTCTCTTGTTGCGCTTGTCTGCCCCATTAAGTTTTGGAGTATGAATGACGATTTCTAACGTCTTTCCGTCCATTTCTAGCAACTTGACTTGTCAAATCGCTACCCGTTTCGCTAAACCACAGGATTCACCCCCTGTTGGCTCCATTTTCTATTTTCCTCAGCTCCTCGAGTATTTTGCCCTCCATTGGGAGTTTTGCTGCGCCCTCGCCCTTGGTCAGGAAGTTTACTAAAATGCTGGTTATACAGTGATCGCCGTCCACATTGGAGCGTTCGACTGTACCCTATTGGGCAAGCTTGTGTGCTCTAGGGAGGGAGTCCTGGGTTCAAACCCCACCACCCCCAAACTTTTACCAAATGTTTTCGCCGCACGCTGGCGACTTTTGAGGAGTGCCCCATCGAAGGGACATCATTCACGGTACATTACACTGTTTTCGAAGGGTACCTACAGTGTGGTAAGCTTCTATGAGCTGATGGGAGTGTCAATGGCTTGTTTGATGCATTTTCGGAGGTAATGTTTGGGGAAATTGGAGCCTTTTTCCTTGGTCCTACTAGCTTGATCAACTAGTACTCCAGGGGGGAGTAAGAAAAGGTCACTGTGCAGCAGACAAGTGCACTGCTGCACACTGCGGCAAAGCGCGCATGTGCGTAGATGTAAATTGCATGCTGCTGATTGATGTTGTGATGTTTTTATTATAAAACATTGCTTGTTGTTTTGCAGGCATCAAATGGCCTGTTTACTAAATGGGTATTTGGTGATTCGATTGCGTGGTTTCGTGCTGATGCCGTGCATGCAATACTGGGAGTTCCAGGTACGCTACAATTTAGTAAACTACCAACGATTCCGCGTCGCGACAGTCAATTTTGCCAAGCTGCATTTCCAGTACAGGCCTGAGGGGTGCTCATGCCCCGACGGCGTAACAAGCTGCACAATATAGCAGAGATCAGCTGCCTGGACAGCTCAAGTGTGCGCCGTCTATTCAGCAGTTCAGTGCCGGAGCGGCGTGAGGCTGCTATACAGGAGGTTGTTCGGTGTGCAGCAGTGTGGGACTCCCAGTGTCAGGACTACGCTCGCAAGCTGCGGAGGCAGTGCCCTGATGTGGTGTTGCGCTGCTTGGATACAGCGCCCGATCCTTCTATCGCTGTGTGCCGTGAGTTTTGTCTCCCTCCTGATGTTAGAGCAGGCGTGTTAGCAGCAACGGACCAAAAGAGTAGTGAGATCGCGCCGCCGCCAGGTGACCTTGACATCCTTTTGCAGGAGGGTTTGGCGGTGTGTCTCACGCAGACACTGAGTTCTGAGAATCCGGCGCTACAGCCGCCAAGTACAGTGGCAGGGTCAGGCCGCTATTCCCTGCTGGAGCCTCACGCGGCGCCTGTGCAGGATGTTTCGGTGAGACGCCACGTTCGTGGCGGCAGGAAGTGGCGCCAGTCATCTTTGGCGTCAGGGAGTTCTTGAATGCGGCCCCCAGCACGGCGCACGAGCTTGGCCAGTGTTCGCCCATCCGCCAGGCCACAACAACTTGTAAAGGTCGTGGGTGTTCCGTGTGTGTGCGCGCTTGTGGTTGGGCAGTTTGTGCTCTGGTGGCACACTTGTGTACATTACTCTGCTGTTTGTGACAGAGGCAGGCGCTCCGGCACTTTCGGTTGAGTTGTTTCAGCGCTAGGAGCATCGCGAAGCACTCCAGTGGCACCTGTCTTCTTTCAATTTTCGATCCTTGGTCTGAATCTGGTTCAAAATGAGCTGAATGTCAAAATGAGTTTTGTGTCAAAAGCCGGTTTTGGTATAAAAGCGCTGTTTTTGTGCTCAAGGGTTTGTACTGATATGCACCTTTGGTCCGGTTGTGAAATTGATACCTCAGAGCCCAGTTCCACACCTCTCTAATTTGAGTGGTGTTGCATCCCCTCCCCTGTGCACGTTGGTGGTTCGGCGGTCAGTTTTTTGTTATGATGTCTCAGTTTTTCGCGCCTTGCACCTTTGGGCTTACCTGCTTTGCGGGAAACGGGCTGTCAACCTGCCGATGGGTTGTGGCGTGGAGCAGGAAGGCCCAGCCACTACATTGCCTGTGCAGGTGCTGTGTTGGGGTCGTGTGTGCGCCCGGTGGGTTCTGCTGTTGATGTCGCTGAATGGTGTCAGTGCAGGGGAGCAGGCCCTGGGAGACAGTGCCCTGGAGGCTTCTTTGCATTTGCTGCTGTTGCCTTGCATTGCTCTGTCTGCTTACCGTGTGTTGGGCCTATGCAGACCATTTTACTTTCCATTGCTTGCCAATGGTGTGGAGTATGCATGTTCTTTGCATTTTGCTGTTATGCATATTCTCGAAGCATTGTTTATAAAATTTTTTCGGGGTGCCCACGACTTCCCATGTCTTTCGTCAGGTACTTGATCCAGGCCAAGCCCCCCCTAAACCTTGCGTTGATGTTGAGAACAACACTTAATCATTTTTATCACTTTTTTGCGGCTTGAAGTACACTTTCTCAAAGTAACTAGGGTTATAACCCTAGCCCCCCATGAAGGTCACCCCTACCACCCAAGTGAGCGGAGGTATCTCCCTTCATGGAGGTAATACCGAAATACAGTAGACACTTCTTGCCCAGGGCCTTGTAGGTTACGCCTAGTGGTCCCCCACCTCAAGACCCCTATACTCAAATGTTTCTATCACTTATTGTGGTTCTACCTTTTAACCGATTCTGAATTCAGTTGCTTGGCCATGCTGGCCAAGCCATATCCTGTGTCTGGCCCAGCCCCCGTGCCCCAGATTCCTAACCAACTCCATTGTGTCCAAAAGAGTGCACATGAAGTGCTTGCAACTATCTTGGGGACCTGAGGCATGCCAGGTTTCACATAAAATCAATTATTTTGTTTATAAATCATTGGAGCTTTGTATTTAGATCTTCATTTGTCTATCTGCAGCCCCTCTTTGGTACACATGTTTTGATTGTTGAAGGATTATCCTGATTTGATTGATCCGGTGCCTGGATTTGCTCTACTTTACCTTTCTGTGGACTTCGTTTTGACTTGTTGAAATTCAGTAAGGGCTTTCTAAAAGAAATACAAGGAACAAGCACAAGTGTGAGCAAACCAGAAACCTTTTCATGCTCCGTTGTCTTTTTGCGGTGCTGTCTGTGCTTGCTGTTTCTTTTCTCTTTAAAAAACCGCTGCAAAACCCGTAAAAACCGCAACGGCGCGCGCTGTGGGATAGATGGCGGGTTCCCACACCCACAACCCCTGCAGCCACAGCCAGTGGGTAGCGGGCACCGGCCGCACGCCCCAAGGACAGACGGTCGGGCAGGGGTGAGCGCCCGACCCCGGACGCTCTACATCCGGGCAACAGGCGCCCCCCCCCGGGCATCCTCCTGCCTCCCCCACAGCGCGCAAAGCCAGCTTGCAAGAGCGCGCGCTGTGGGGTTGATGACGGATCCCCACGCCCACACCCCCCGCACCCGCAGCCAGTGGGTAGCGGACCCCGGCCGCACGCCGCTAGGACAGACGGTCGGGCGTGGGGGAGCGCCCGACCCCGGGCGCCCCACACCCAGGGGAGAGGCGCTTCGCCCGGGCGCGCCCGTGCCGCCCCCACAGCGCGCAAAGCAAGCTCACAAAAGCAGGCCTGCCCACAGGGGGGCGCGCGAGCCCAAGCAAAGAAAGGGGACGAAGAGACCGGGCCACGCCCCAAAGAGCTAAGAACGCGGAGCACAGGACCGAGGCAGGAAACGCGGAGGGGCAGGAACCGCCTGGAACGGCCCTACCGGCGCCCTGCACCCGAACCGCGCGTAGTGCGCGCGCCACACCGACCCGCAGGGGGGGGAAGGCCCGCACGCCGCGGGAGCACGAGCGCGCACACACGGAACGGACAAGCGGCGCGGACCAGAAGGGCAACCGGACCGAGCCCGCGGAACGCACAGACCGCATGGAATGGCGTACCGGCAGGCGAAGGGAAGGCACACCCGGACGGGACAACCCACAACACGCACCCCGAGGGACGCCAGGGCAGGGGGGAGCCAGAGAAGAGAAGCAAGAACCGGCACCGGCCCCGACCCCCCAGGCCAGCCGCGAGCGCCGCGCACACTTGACCAGGGCACTGCACCCGCCAAGGCAGTAGTAGCACACGGTGCTACGCACCAGCCCCGCGGCTAGGCAGCTTACGCGCCAGACCATGGGGGTCCCACTGGCAACAAGCCAGTAGCACGGGCCCGGCTGCGCCGGCAGCCCGGGCAACCACGCATCAGGGGGGCGGCATAGTTGGTAAGAGCCTGCAACCACGGTTGCTAAGTGACGCACTGACCGGGGACTGGCAAAATGGGGAAGCCGGGGAGGGACAGGGCTCCGAGCCCCATGAACCCGGGGGACTCCTCCACCAGGCAGGAGGTGTGTAAATGAGAGGCCCCCCACTAGGTCCCGGTGGGGAGGATATCACCTGGCCCGACCAGGTGGCCCCCCGGGGCCGAAGAATGTCTAGTACCCGAAACGTCAAACCTCAAACCTCAAACTGTAAAAATATTTTTCCCTTTTTTTTAAACAAATGAAATTATACACAACCTGACACAGCCGCAAACAGCAAGACCACGTATGCTTTGTTAGCTTACATGTTACACGTCGTTGGCAAAGATCTGGCGCACTTGGGCTTGCACTTGTGCTTGGTAACTGATAAGGTTGTTCGTGTTCGTTGCTACGGGTTTAACCACTTTCCCCCAGAGCCTCCCCCTCAGCTGCAGGGCAAGGGGAGTGATGGGTACGAGGGAGGGGAGGGAGCTACATGGAGAAGAATAAGAAGAAAGTGACAGAGAGCGGCGCGAGGGGTTGTGACGACCTATGAAACATTTTCGAGTTTTACGCGCTGCTCGCGACGCGTTTTTCTTTGTCTATACGGCACGTACAGCAACGTGAGGCACGCTGTTACGTTTAACTATGCGTTACGACCCTTACGGCGCCTTTTGTTCACCTATTTGAACTGGAAATTTTCCAATCGCGTTTTGATGCGTTTTGCCGCGCGCTTTTTGGCCTGAGGGAACGTTTTTTAGGTTAGCTTTAGGTGGGTAGGTAGGTGGGTCATGTCGGGACTGGGGCTGCCGCCAAAGGCGACTTACCAAGGGGCTTTTGCTCAGCCATCCTCGGCCCTACTTCAAGTGCCCCCACAAAGCCGCTCCCCCACATGGGGAAAGGGCTCGGACGCCGCGAGCAGCACCCAACAATGGGTTCTGCCCAGAGAGGTAAGCCATGTTCGACTGAAGTCTCACATCCCTGTCCTTCGGGCAGATGATACGTGGGGGAGGGTTCCATCGCACCTCTTCATCAACCTGCATATTCCGGGGCCCAGGGGCCGCCTGCTGTGTCTTGGCAACCACAAGGCTTGGGTGGTTTTCAGTAGGCGTGAGACGACCTGAAGAAGCACGTGCTACAGGACTTGCATGCCATGACGCTTACTCACGCCTCTTGACTCGGTCGAGCTTGTGCTCTCCCAGGGGGCCAGGGTATTTGGTGTACTTGTTTGATGCTGGTCTGTTGCGTAATGGTGGGTTGCGGTGTTCTGCTGTGGTTGTGGGTATGGGAGTTGGTCTGCGTGGCGGACCATGATGTGGCCGACCCGTTGGATGCTGCTCCCGTTTCGACCCCTGCATGTCTGGCTGGTTTGGTTTCGGCCTGCTTGCGTGTCGCCTTTTTAAGGTTGGGTTGTTGTTTCTGCAGCGGTTTTCTTTTTGCACGGTTGTGCTAGCAGCCTCACAGCCCGCTTCTTCGCCGTTCGTTCCTTTGCGCTGCAGCCGGCGCTTGCACGGCTGGATGTTGTTCGTGTAGTCGTCTTGCCTGTTTCGGTATTTTGCCGTGGTCGGTCCATATTCGACCCGTCGTGTTGGGCTGCCCGCTGTTCTGGGCGGCCGTGTAGGCGAAATCATCTGAGTTGCGTTCAGCGTTTGGAGGCCCGCGTGTGCACAGCGGGTTGCCCTAAGTCGTTGTTGTCTGGGTCTGGTTGTGGCCGGCCTGTCGGGTATGGGGTTCGTTGTGGTGGGAGCAGGGTGTGCCCGGCGCGTTGTGTTGGTTTGCCGTGGTCTTAGCTGCACCCGATCGGCTTGTCTGGTTGCCCGCACCCGTTCGGGTTGACTAGGTTTGTGCTGTGTGTAACACTGTCGCCCGCTTTGGCCCCGCCGGCTGCGTTGGATTGCTGTGGGTCGCGTCCAACACGGCTTGTTTCGGGTTGGGTGTGTTTTGCCGTTGCTCGCCTGTCCTCCGCATGTTTGGGTTTCGGGTTGTTGTATTGTCGCCAGTGCTATGCTTGGCTGGTTTCGTTGCTTTGCCGTCGTCTTGGCCGCCTAATGGTCGGCTTGTCCAGGTGTCCGGTGTGTTGGGACATGGTCCGCTGTTTGGGCTGGGTTTGGGTTGCTCTGGTTGCGTTGAGCCGGGACGGAAAGGCCGGCCTCCGGAGCGCGTGTTCTGCGCCACCCCTTGGTGCTCCTACGGGCAGTGCCGTTGCCAGACCCACCCCCATGTTGGGGCGTGCTGTATGGTGCGTAGCCCGCCTTCATGGTCCTGCGTGTGTGTATGTGCTTGGCCCGCGTGACCGACCTCCATGGTTGAGCGTGATTGGTTGGTGCTTGGCTGGCCACCATGGTTGGTCCTGCTATGCTCGTGCGCGGCCCGCCTCGTTGGTTGGGATTGCTGTGCTGGTGCCTGGCCCAGCTCTATGGTCGGGCGTGCGCTGCTAGTTCCTGGCCCGCCTCCGTGGTCGGGCGTGCTGTGCTGGTGCGTGGCCTGCCTCCATGGTGGGGCGTGCAGTGCTGGTGCGTGACCCGCCTCCATAGTCGGGCGTCCCGTGCTGCTGACTGCCCCGCCACCATGGTCCGCCTTGCTGTGCTGGTGCGTGGCTTGCCTTCCTGGTCGGGCGTGCGCTGCTGGTGCGTGACCCGCCTCCATGGTTGGGCTTGCGGTGCTGATGCAGGACTCGCCACCATGGTGGGGTGTGCTGTGTTGGTGCTGGACCCGCCGCCATGGTTCGGCGTGCGGTGCTGATGCAGGACTGGCCACCATGGTTGGTCGTGCTGTGTTGGTGCTGGACCCGCCGCCATGTTCGGCTGTGCTGTTCTGGTGCGTGGCTCGCCATCATGGTCAGGCGTGCGGTGCTCGTGCGTGACCCACCACGACGGCCGGGCGTGCTGTGTTGGTGCCGGACGCACCACCATGGTTTGTCATGTTGTGCTGGTGCGTGGCCTCTAGTGTTGCTTCCCTCGGTAGGGGGGAAATGTACCTCAGGTAGAAGCCAATACACCTGCAGGTGTGGTCCAAAGGAGGATCCCAACGGTAGGAGGGAATGGCGCGGTAGTACCACTGCCTCCTGAAGCTTGCAACCTCCTCAATTTGATTAGGAGTAACAAATCCGTAGGCACACGGACATCAGGCTTCCTTGTTACACCACTGACATGGTCTTTGCAATAATTGTTCACTTTAAGGTCAAAACCGGACCCACCACTGACATGGTCTCGGCGCAGATTCGTAGCTGACTCTTGTTGTTCCCAACCAGATAGGAACAAAAAATGGGATTTGTAGTCCTATCTGGCTATTTAACGGCTGACATGGGGTCCCAAGACGCCTCTGACAACCTATGTCCGTCCCACAGGGCCGTCAATTTTCAGCCTTGTTCATACTCATGGCGTGCAATACCTGGAACCACGTTGAGGCAAATCACTGCGAGTTTGTCTGCCTCCACAGAACCGGCAGTGCCCTGCAGGTCGATCTGCTCGACCTCCTTATGGGTTCGGGTGAATTATGTCTCATCCCATGTGCTCCGCCGGCCGTGTCTCCGCATCCTGCCCAGGCCTCCTCCATCTACGCATGCACTGAGCTGAGCATCAAGCGAGGCAAACAGGTCGTCAGGAAAGTGATGGTACCTCAGGACCGGCCCCCGCTGTGCCCCTTCCGCCTGTCACCCCTGCTGACTTGCTCCGGATCAACGATTGCATTTCTCAAAATCCTCAAATTCCAGGGTCCAAATCCAAAAATATAGAAAAGGTAATCCTCCTTCAACCCTGAAGAGCAACCAGATCCCACAAGTATAGCAATAACCCAATTCACAATCCAAATCAGGCTGCGGGCTTTCGTTCAGCACACCGGTATTCCCACGGTGGCGGGCATGTACAAGAATTGCACCAAGGAAGAAAGCCCTGAAATTGGCATATGAACACATATCAAACAAAGTTGGGGAAAGAGGTAAACATACACACTCACAGCCATAAACCCATCATTCCCTGGACTCAAGACCTTCCCTTGACTCACCAACATATTACCCTGAACCAGGTCAAATGAGATGGCTAAATGCCATGTGTCAAAAGTCACTACATAAACCCCAAAAATGTGTTCACTCCCAAGCCTATAAATCCTAGCCCAATAGGGACAGTGGCGTGTCATGGCCTAGAGTGGCACTCAGGACCATGCCCTACCCTGACATAACCTTGGTTGGACTTGGGGTCGAATGGGCTTGGAGAACTGCCCCATGAAGATGACCTCACAACATGGCAAAATCAGGCAAATCACACCATTATGCCCAAAAATCAATCATATACTCAAAAATGCATATAGCAAATGTTCATATGCTCCATGCATGTGTCAGACCGGAAAGTAATATACAAGGGTGATATAGACCAAAAGTCCATGCCCAAGAATATCCCATCATTGGCTCCGAAACTCCTCCGGTTATGTACATGGCATGCTTCACAAGTCAGCTCATGAGTTTGAGACCTAATTTTGTGAGGCCTCGTGTGCCAAGCCAAAGTGACCACGTGATCCGGCATATGGTGAGGTACAACACCGAAGCATATGCCAACATATAAGCAACATATGATAGTTCACGAATCCCTAGGCACTTTGCTGTTAGCCGACCAGTTGAGCACATAAAACACAAAACTGAGCATAAAATGAGGTCAAAAACATGAAAATAAGTCCAAATACAAAGTTGTCATGATAGTATATCTCTATGCTCACCCATGATATCCGCTCATGATTCAATACACAAATGATTGGAACCATTTGCGAACAATTCCCCCACTTGGATCCCCAATCGGGCGCATGGAGATACCTTCGCCACTAATATCTACATGCCCCATGAAAATGGGAGTGCACCCATGGATCTCTTTGTCAAACATACCATGAGCAATACATACGCGGTAGACTTGGTCTAGCGCTTTGGATTCCACAATTGGGACATGGGCAAAGCCCTTGTCACGTATGGCTCCCCATCTCTTCGGCCACACGAAGATATATAACATGGGCGTGAGCATATCAAGACATACCATGCATACAACACATACCCTCAAAATATGGCTCCCACCATGATATGCCATGTCCCTCCATTGACATAACTTCACGTTAAAAATACGTAGGAACCCAAGGAAAGTTGCTATGCAACCCCAACACTCATGCGGTACACTCGAAAGTCACAACAAAATGTTCGGTTGCACGGTCCAAGAACTATATATCACTTTATACCCTCTTGACCCTTTTCCCTTGCTACTCCAGGCATGTGTGCGCACCAAAGGCGTTTGATGCTTCCTAAATTAACTTGAGACTAAGGCGCTTGCAACCCAACCTTCTTTATTCTCTTTCCTCACACTCGCGCGTAGATATGATCCTTCAAAGTGGTCCCACGATTCGCTTTTGTTTCCCTTATATCTCCAAGTCAAATGGGTGGCAAGTATAAGGGAAACCTGATTCGGGCATAGGGAAAGGAGTACGACCACTCGAAGAAGTCCAAATCAAGTGCGGCGCTGTCGAAGTCGAAAATCCGATTTCGACATCGCGAAAAATTCTGATTAAAATTTCGAGTGCTTATTTAGAGAATTGCGGAAGCAACGAACCCTTTGCTGATGAGATCTGACCCTTCAACGGAATATCCGTCAAAATATCTGGAAATAACAGTTAACCAATTGGTTAACGCAAAATCGCGAGCCAACTGACAGTCACCGATACATTGACTATCGGAACGAAAGGCTGAAAAATTACGGAAACATTATGATAATAAAACCCTGTTGATTCCTGATATTCTGATATATAAATCTCCGCTGACGGCGCCTCGGTACTGAATATGGCCGCTCATAGCCGGAATGGCCAAACCTATCACACTATCACATCGGGTTAGATCAGGTGGATGGGAGAGTTGCAGCAGACCAGCAGGACCTGACCCAATGGGACCCTAGGATTGGCCTACGGCACTAGATAGGGCTGACGTGGACCTGGGGATTGTAGTTCGGATGCAATTGCAAATCGTTGGATTTTATAATGTAGGCTGATGCGCCTTTGTTCGTTCTATGGGTCTGTATTCTCCTTTTCATCACAGACCCCTCTGGTATGGATTGAATGTCCTGATTTGGCTTTGTTGCTCTGCCGGATTTGCGATCGCGCCGTTGCCGCTGTTATCTCTGCCTTATGGTAGCATCGTCTTGTTGAAGTTCTGCGAGAGTTTTATGAGCCCATTCTGAACAATTTACTTCGATTTGATTATTAATTGATCGATTTCAATTTTTTTCTCGAGTATCGAGATGTCGTTGGTTCCGACAAGTAATTCGACGCCAAACACCATTCGAAGGTTATGGGCACGAGGACGGAGTATGATTAGTCCACCGGATCATTGTGGACATGGGGAAATTTCCGTCCGTGAACCCGAACGCCTCTTCCAACAGTCGGAAAGCAGTAGTGCAGACATGGACCGTGGGTTTGGTGAAGCTCGCCATGAACACATTAGGATTGAGGACGGCTGTCGCATATTCGAAAGGTGGCGCACGCTCACACGTGAGCCACAAGCTCCTCAACAAATGATGGAGGAGCTCAACAACACGGTAGATGCACTCATTGCACAATTGACACAAGTGCATGGGTATTTGCAACGATGCCATGGGGATATCAATAGAATTATCAATGCCGGCAACAAATGTGAGAGACTCCAAGGAGACATGAGTCGAGTGTTGCAGGGACATGAGGAGCGTTTGCAACGTATTGAGAGTCTTGACCAACACCTCAAACAACATCAAGAGTATTCCCAACAATATTTTGTTCACAAGGAGGTGCATGCCGCCTCCGTGCAAGGAGTAGAACAAATGTGCACTTCGGCAACGCAAAACATTGAGAGCGTCCGTGGCCAAGTGACTCAATTGCATGGCCAATTTCGCCAACAACAAGAGCACATCCAACAACATTTGGCGAGTAAAGATGTTTTGGAGGCACGAATTAAGGGAACGGAACAATATTGTCAAACAAGTGTTTCCGTGCTTGCTTCGCAAATTCCACAACATGTGGAGAATCATCTTCAGTCACATGCATCTTTAATTCATGATATTGTCGAGCCCTTATTGCATGAGCAACGCCGACATTTTGATTCTTGCATGAATGATTTCAAGCGTGTGTGCAATGAACGAATTGATTCAAGTGTGCATGAGTTAACTTCTTTTGTTAAGACGTTTGTACATGAGTCATGTGAGAATATCGAACGTAAGGCAATCGAGGCGGCTCGTAGACACGTCGTCACGGTATGTGAGCCTTTTGCAACACAAGAGTCAAGTTTATTGCATGATGTGACGTGCCGCATGAATGATTTTGAATCACGAGTCAAAACAATGATCGTCGATTCGTGCGACGTTGCATCTTGTCATTTAGCCATTGAAGCGGGTGCACAACAGAATGATGAGAAGTTTGGAACCATTACCCGTGAATTTGAGAGAATCCGCAAGGTTTGCACTCACAATGAGGAAATGCATGACATTGTGCATGAGGTAAAAAGGGATTTGCAACGTGTTGTTGTGGACGTGGATGTTCTCAAAATAAGAGGAATTAAGGTCGAGGCGGCTACGGCCGAACGAACGAGCTCTACGAGTAGCCCACTACCCACGGGTGGTGTAGATGAGCGGTTCGCTATGCATGAATTGCTAAGTAAGCTTGAGGCACATCAAGTCTCGGTCACGAGCGATTTGACGTCGCTCGACACAAAATGGCGTGCATGCATTGATGCCAAACTCCATGACCTTGTTGGGCCTTTGAAAAAAAATGGCGAATTGGTGATGCATTTCATTGAACAATTGGTGCCCTCATCGGAGATGATAGGCAACACCATGGAAGACAAATTCCGTACGTGTGCACAGCAATTGTTGCTCCTTCAATCGTATGGAACGTCATATGGTGACGTGTGTGCGCGAGTTCTTTCATGGGAAGAACGGGTTGGTGAGTGTGAAAAAAAAATTGAGGCCTTGCATGATGAATGGGTGGACATTGATTTGCCCGACTTGGTGGAGGATGTGGATGCGTTGGGTGAGAGCGTGCGCACACTCCGGTGCCAGGTTAACAAATCTTGCCTTTCCGAAGGCTTGGAGTCGCGGGGACCATCCGTGGACGATGAGGACCATGGGATGCATGAGACAACCAAGGTGGGTGCATGCTCACATGACAGTGTAGGAAAAGGAATTTCCTTTGCTGACGATGAGGTTGGGTGTGAAGAAACCGCAACCGCGGTCGTTTCAACAGCGTCAGTTGACAGCGTCTTCAAGTCTCCGTTGACGGGCGCAGGGCGCTTGGAGCTACTAAGGGGCAGGGACGCTGCGTTCGGGGAGCCACGGGTTAAACCTCTCACAGGTTTGGCGACGGTAACTGCGTCCCCCCTTAAGCGTGGATTGGCGGCACCCATCCACCCGATGCCGGGTCGGACGGATACCATGGCTTTTGACGCCCAAAAGGACAAGGTCCAACAAACACGTGCAATTTTCTCTTTATTAGAGTCCCTGGAGGACTCCCCGGGTGATGACGCTGTGAGGGGTCGAGTAGGTGCCACCATTCGGGGACTTTTTGCGGGGACGGGAGATGATAAAGAGTTTAAGTTTCTTGATCAGGAGACACGTAAAAGTATGCACAGGTTCATGAAACGGCCGACTTGGAATGGGGACTATGCTCTATTGGCGAATTGTTCCGTTGAATGGAATTGGTGGTTGGATCTTTTTGGTAGTGCCCTCGATTCGGATGTCCAAGCTATTCTTCTTTTGTCTGCCATCCCTGAAAAAGAGGCCCACTGTTTTCTGGAATGCATGATCTACCTCGGGTGGTCATACCAGGACATCTGGGGTATCCTGAGTGCAGAAGGGAAGGACTTGGTTAATCCGGATGTTGTTGAGGACGATTGGGAGGATAGTACTCCTGATGAGGATGATGTCCTTTCCTATAGGAGGTGGTTCACTTCCTGGTGTGTCAAGTTGGCTAAGGTTGGGGAGGTCACCAATCGCCACGCCAAAAAGCGATACACACGAGCGCTCAGCAGGGCAGGGGGCCGGTATGAAGAACCCCTGAAAGACTTGGTCGAAGAAGAGGAGCTTCGAGGGTGTGAGTACACGTACATGGAGGCCCATAATTTCATTTTCCCTAAGTTGCTGACCACTCGGAGGGTTGATGCCATTCACGGGTACCGCCAGGGTACCTCTTCTGTAAACAGAATTGAGGGTGGTAAGGGTGGCGGGCCTCGCCGAACCAGATCAGCTCCGGGGTACCGCAACAAAAAAGGCGACCAGCACGACCGGCCTCAGTGCACGCACTGCCAGGGACATCACTCCAGTGATAATTGCTATTTGAAATATCCTGAGAAGTGCGATTGGCTGCAGAAGGTGTTGCAGCAGTTTCCGCAGCGAAAAAAGCAAATGCTTGACAGGTGGAAGCAACGCAAGTGCATCCACTGCGGTAAGGACAGACATCCCAAGGGCACCCGATGCTCACAGGACCCGCTCGGACACCCAGAAGAAAAAAAACAAGGGGGTGGTGCAGATTCTGGGGGCGAGGGACGTCGATGCCACAAGTGTCGTAAGACGGGACACCTACAAAAGGATTGCCCCTCTACGAAGAAATCGGACCCTTCAGGCAAGGATCAGTCTGAGGGGGGTGGAGGCAAGGGCTAAGGGTGTGGGGGAGTAACCGTGGCGTCCCCGCCCAAAAGCCAAGTCCCGGGCTGTTGCACGCTTGAGCCGGGTCGTGTCCTGAGTAGGGCACGGGTCTGGCGGCTGAGGCGGACAATGGCCAGGATGGTCCGATCTGTTAAGGTCGAGATCACAGTGTTAGTCACTGTCAGATTTTCTGGCGGCGCTGAGCACCAAGTCTTGGCGCTGATTGACACAGGGTGTTCCATTTTTGCTGTTGCCCCTCGTAAGTTTTTTCCGCAGGGGACTCTGGAGACGGCGAGGCATCCATTGCGCTTGTCGTCGGTCAACTCTGGGGGAGTGACAGGGGGCAAACTTGGAACATCGGTGACAGTGTCGCTGCCTATCTGTGACAGCCTTGGGGGACTCTTGTGTCACTGCCCTGGGGCATTCGTCTATGAAGCAGGAGTGGCAAATGACCTGATTTTGGGATGGCCATTCCTGGTTGCTTATCAGTTGGTGCCGTGCCCCCTGGAGTCTTGTATAATACCACGGGAGAGCATCACTGTTGACATGAACAGATTTCAGAGTGACAGAGAGCAGCTCAGGACAAATAACGCACCTTGTGGGGCGGGTAAATGTTGTGCCCTTGTAGATTCCCCACAAGTCCTGACTACGACACCGGCAGGTGGGGGGGGGGACATCAGTGTGGCTTCCTCCCCTCTGCAGTTTTTTCAGGCTGGCTGCTTTGCTTTGCTTTCTGTTTTTGCGGTGTTCTGGCTACCTTGGTGTGTCACTATGGGGACGGCATGCCTGCCTTCAGGTATATCCAGATCACGACAACTGAGTTCGAATAATGGCGAAACGTTCCACTGTGGATGTGCCGCCAGGTGTGCATGTAAGCATCAATGCCTGCGGGCAGGTCGTACGGGCGCATGGCATCCACCTCTGAGGCCCGGAGTCGGGGCTTTACAGCCAGGGGGGGGGCAGCCCTGTCCGTGCAGCCATGAAGCCCTGATGCAGAGCCTGCAGCAGCAGTTACGACAGGCTTTTGAGTCACCGCAGAAGTCTGATGAAAAAAAAGTTGCTGCTGTGGCAGGGCAGGGGTTCTGCACCTGTGACAAGCATAACTGTGATTTTTGCATGTCAGGAGAAACGGACCGGAGTGCACAGGTCCGCTCCACAGGAATTACTGAGGAGGAGCCTTCGCTTACCAGGCTCCAATGTCGGTGCTCTGAATTATGCGCCTTGACTGCAAGTGAGATTGACAGACGTCCTGAATTGGTCGGCCAAATTTTTGCAGACACGGCTCACCCTATGGAGGTCAAATTACGGGCATGTGAGGCCTGCAGCATGACTGATAGTGATGGGGAATCTGAGGGGATCTCTGACGAGGAGTCGGTGCACTCTGATGATTTTTCTGGAGCCCCTGACCAGTTATGTGGGGGGTGGGGTTTTTCTCGAGGGCGCGCATCAGGTTCCTCTACGGAGGCCACGTCAGAGGACCTTGATGATGCGCTGGGTTTGGCCAAACCTGAGATGTCCCCTGATGCCTCCAGTTGTCAGGCCCCATGGCGTCCAGCACGTAAGATAGCTGGAGTCCGAAAGAGCCTCAGGGAGAACTCCAAGGGCCTGTCTGTGTCTTCCGATTTTTTGAGTGACGTCAGGGCATGGTCAGGTGAGCCTGAGAAGACGAAGTGGGTTGACGCATTCGCAGCGGGACGACGTCCCATGCCTGGCCCACGTGTAAAGTCTTGGGGGCGTCAGCAGGATGCCTTCGAACAGTGTTGGGGCACAGATATGATGTTTTTGTGCCCACCGCAGCACTGTCACAAGCGCACAGTGGATAATATTCTCCTGGATGGGGCACGCAGGGTAATCCTTGTGCCGGTAAAGAGGGAGCAGGCCTGGTTCTGGGCCTTGGGGGAGTTGTCTTTGGATTGGTGGGATATTCCACCTGACAAGAAAATATTTGAATCGTCAAAAGGCACCCCCGTACACAGTTCTGATGGTTGGCGCTTGGTGCTTTTTCATGCACAGGAGCCCGAGCCACATCACCAAGCCCCCAGACGCCATCGTCGGTCCATGCGAGCCTGGAATGACTCGCGATTTACCCGCGACGTCAGGTCAGTCATTGAGGCAGATCAGGAGGACCCTCGTTGCCGGGTTTTTCGGGAGAAGCTTGAGCAGGAATATGAGGATGTATTGATGTTTAAACCACACACGGAGGCCCCGTATCGTGGTCCTGATGGTGTCGCGACAATAATTGAAAAACCAGATGCACAGCCACAGAAAGTGGTACCGTACCGCTGTGTTGGGTTGCGGGCTGCAGCATTTAAAGCGCTTTTGGACAAATTTCAGTCCCGGGGCATGCTACAAGAGGCGGTAAATCCACAATGGATTAGCCGGGCCTTTGTGGTCCCCAAGCCGGGAGGGAAGTGGCGGTTAGTGATAGACTACCGCCACCTAAACTCCCAAATCAAAGATTTTACTTTCCCCTTGCCGTATATCGAGGACAAAATTTTAGAGGAAGGCAAAAACGTCATCTGGTCAATTTTTGACCTTGAAGACGGTTTTCATCAAATGCCGTTAGCCGAGTCCTCTCGGAAATATACGGCATTCATGACCCCATGGGGAGTCTATGAATGGCTCGTGCTCCCCATGGGGCTGAAAACAGCCCCAGCCCAGTACCAGCGTATGGTACAGTGGTGTTTGGAACAGGATAAGCGCATCAGTGCGAAGCCGTACATCGACGATGTGCTGGCAGGGACGCCAGGCCCCCCCCCGACAGTGAAGGAGGTACCCCCAGACCCCCGGAATCCGTCAGGGAAGGTAACTGAAGTGGCGTTCGATGTGCTGCAAGCGCATGATACTGATTTGCGGCGTGTTTTTGACATTTTTCGTCATTATAAACTCACTGTGAAACGTGAGAAAATGTTCCTGTTCCAAACGCGAGTAAAATTCTGTGGCCATATCTTGCAGCATGGCATTCGCTTTTCCGCGCCGGATAAACGCGCGGCCATTGAGCGCTGGGATCACACGCATATCGTCACGCCCACTCATTTAAAAGCATTCCTCGGGCTAACGCAATGGTATGCGATGTACATAAAAAACTATGCTATGCATGCAGCAATACTCTCTGAGGCACTGACGGGTCTGGAGAGTAATAAGAAAAAGGGGGATAAGAGTGGTAAGCGGCATAAGATTAAATGGAGTGAGGCGATGAAGCATGCCTTCCATCAGATCAAGGAATCTCTAATTCAGGAGGCCATGCTCCACATTCCTGATCCCGCAAAGCCTTTTTTTCTGGACACTGATGCCTCCGATTTTGCGGTTGGCGCAGTATTGAGTCAGCACGACAAGGAAGGCCTGCTGCGGCCTGTAGCTTTTTTCAGCCGCAAGCTACAAGGGAAGGGGATACAGGGCCAGCGGGGATGGTCGGTACGGGAGAAGGAGACGTATGCCCTTGTGGCTGCGCTCCACAAATTCCGTAGCTGGATTCAGTCTGGGGTGACTGTCAGGGCCAGCACAGACCATCGGGCTCTGGTCCATTGGTTCCGCGAGGACCTCGGGTCCATCAGCGGCCCTGTGGGCCGCAGAGGGCGATGGCATGAGTTCCTCTCCCAATTTCACCTTGAGGTGGAATATAAGAAGGGGGAGGATAATGTGGGGGCGGACACCATGAGCCGCTGGGCCTATCCAGCGTGCGAGCATGCCCCTGACGCCTGCATGCATGGGAGCGAGGAGGATTTGGCGGGGGTCCAGCGCGACATTCACGATGAGAAGCGGTGGGAGGACCACACCCTGGCGAATCAAATATCCTGCTTTGTGGCCCAGGAGCATGCTGATCGGGCACGGGGAATATTGGCTGTGGTGGGGAGAGAGTTAGCAGCTGATGATCAGCAGGACTCTTCCTTTTTGCCTTTCGCATATCTGGGGACTGATTTTTTTTTAGGACCCGGTGGTCCAGGGGCATCCGATTCGACAACTATAGCACAGCTTCAGGCAGGTGGGGATGTGAGGATACAGTCTGTGTGTAGCAGACTGCGACATCAATGTTGGAGCTATGAGGCCCTGTTTCAGCTACGGGCTATGTCGGCCCCAGACCCCAGTGTTTTGGCTGATTTTCCTGCTGCCCCTGACTCTGTTGCTTCCATTTCTGCCCTTGCACAAATGCCGATTCGCGTTCACCGCCGGAAGAGTACTCGCGGTCGACAGCCATCGGATCGCGCCGGGAATCCTGCGGCGAAGTATGATGATGTTTCCACTCCTCCTGTTGCTGTTCTTTTTGACAGTTGGGCAGATGCATACAGTCAGGACTCTCAGTGGTCTTCTGTGTATAAGCAGTTGCAAAAAGGCGAGTATGTACGAAACTGCGCCTTGTATAAAGGGAAGATTAGGTGTAAGGGAACGCTGGTGGTGCCCAAGTGCTTGGTACCAGCTGTCATTGCTGCCATGCATGCGTACAGCCATCGGGGCCAGCGCAAGCTGGATGTGTTGTGTCGCCGCCGCTTTTTATTCCCCTTCTCTCCAAAAAAGCTGATTGCTGAGGTCATTGCTCAATGTCCAGTGTGCCAGTCATGCAAAGCGCCGAACAGGTCCAGCGCTGATACACTGGAGCACTTTCCCATTCCTTCCACCCCTTTCTCAAGTCTTGCTATGGATTTTGTGGAGTTAGATTCTGTCAAGGTGGACGGACAGAATTTTGATTCCGCTCTGATAGTTGTGTGTAGCCTCAGTGGTTATATTATAGCCATCCCCACCCGGAAGAAGGGGCTGGATGCTGCCAAATTGGCGCGCATTTTTCTGGAGCGCTGTGTTTTTTTTATGGGGATTCCGCGTGAGATTTTTTCGGACGATGATCACCTGATTACCTCCGAGTTTTTCAGAACTCTCTGTGCTCAAAGCGGAATCGAGCAGCATCAGGGGGTGATCTATAGGCCACAGAGCAACGGGAGGGCGGAGGTGGCGGTGAAGTCGGTAGTCAATGCCCTTAGGCGTTTTCTGGAGGAGCGCCCGAGTAATTGGGTTGAGGCGCTGCCGATGGCGCTCTGGGGTCTGAATGACCTGCCAGGGGCTGTCACCCCCTACTCCCCCCATCGGTTGGTGTTTGGGCGTGACCCCCCGGGGTTTGGGGACACACCCCCCATGGAGGATTGGCAGGGGCCTGAGGATGCCCTGCAGTTTTTCGAACGGGTTTCGCAGGAGCATACCCTGGTTCGTAAACGGCTCCATAAGCTGCATACAGCTGCACGAAAGAAATTTGAGGCACAACATCCCAAGTTGAGCTTGTCTGTGGGAGATGCGGTGTGGGTGCGTAACTTGCCGGGGGAGAGCAAGCTTGAGCGCCTATGGCAGGGGCCCTGTGAAGTGCTCCAAGTCGTCAGCGGTACGCGATTCAACATTGACACCCCTGACGGCGTACAGGTGCTGCCAGCGACCCGGTTAAAATATTATGTGGCACCGCAGGGCAAGCGGGAACCTTTTCATTTTTATCGCAAGAGGCACAACCCACGTGCCCATGTGGAGGAGGAATGGGTCCTGGATAAGGTTCTGAAGGTGCAGTGGTTTGGGAAGGGCAGAAAAAGGCATCGCAAGTGTGGTTCTGTGGAAGGGCCATGACAAGCCCACGTGGGAGCCTGCTTCTTCGTTTTTTCATCATGTTGCCCAGCCCTGGCGTGATTTTAATGCAGCCAAGGGACTGGATCTGCGTATTTCAGAAATTGTACAGTAACAACTCTGCATGGTCTTGCTTTTTTTTGGTCTGGGCTCTGGACAGGGCAAACCGGGGCTCCGGGGACACCGTCGAGGCGATAGTCGCAGGATACCGTGGAGGATCATAATCAACACGTCCATCCCCAGACATGGGACAGGGTGTCAGGTGAGGGACAGCGACAGGTCCTGGACTCCCAACCGCAGTGGCGGGGGGGGGGGGTGCTGCGGATGCACAGTACTTGCTCTGATTTTTTTTCCTATTTTTTAATGGGACCTGCCGCTGATCTGAGATCTTGAGACCCCCCCACCCGACCGTTGCAGAGTTGCAGTATTGTGTTTTTCCTTCTCCTCTGTCCTACCTCCTTCTTTTTTGTGTCCCGACTGTTTGACAGAGTGGGGTTTGCTACGTTCCTCCCTGTCTGCTTGTGTACAGGTCTGCGTGCGGCTGGGGGCAATCAAGCCATCAAGGCAGTCCAATTCCCCCTGACGTCAGAATTCGGATCTCTGGGTAACAGGACAGGTTAAAACAGCGTCAGGCACAGTCCCACTGCAGGCAGGGTTCTGTCACAGGTGCTGTACATGCTCCAAGCAATGGATTCACAGCAGTTTTGTTGTGCTTTGCCCATGATTTGCTGTCAGAAAAAAAAAAACATTTTTTTGGTTGCATGGGTGTGTTTGTGCTGTTTTTTTTGGGTTTCTGTTCTGATCCTGCCAGGCATGTCAGGTCTGCCGTTGGTCGCTATGGGTTGTCAGTCAGACCCAGCCCCTGGTTCTGACTTGGAGGGGCGTGCAGCAGACCAGCAGGACCTGACCCAATGGGACCCTAGGATTGGCCTACGGCACTAGATAGGGCTGACGTGGACCTGGGGATTGTAGTTCGGATGCAATTGCAAATCGTTGGATTTTATAATGTAGGCTGATGCGCCTTTGTTTGTTCTATGGGTCTGTATTCTCCTTTTCATCACAGACCCCTCTGGTATGGATTTAATGTCCTGATTTGGCTTTGTTGCTCTGCCGGATTTGCGATCGCGCCGTTGCCGCTGTTATCTCTGCCTTAAGAGTATGATATCAGCCAATGGCGGCTTGCTGGCACATAGATACACACCCCAAGTGACCCCAAGATGGCCACGGGGGTCCGAACCGGCTTCACCCCCCTTCTCAGAGCGTTGTATCCGCTCGGAAACCAATGAAGAGAGGACGGGAGGACCCCAATGGGCTCCAACCCCCCCCTCCATGTCCCAAGGACACATGGAGGCCCCACACACGTCGTAGGCGTCCCCCATGCCCCAAGGGAGGGGTGAGGACACTGATAATCAGCGCCCTACGCCATATCCGGTCTCCTCGTGATCTACAACATGGACCAAGGGGATCAAAGATAGAAAAACGTCGTCGGTCGACCTAAATAAGTATACCACAATGCAATATATATGTGGAGATCGAGTGAAGGGGGTATATGGCCAATCAAGGCCGAAAAATCCCCGGATGAACGCCCTCACTTGTCTCCCCATTCACAGAAACAAACAAAATGCCAAGGGGGGATCCATTACGGTGCTACAGCAGCGACCAAATGGACCAACACGTCCTTGACATCCAAAGAAATACCCTTTTTCTTTAGGTAGTCCATCCAGACCGTGGTATACCTCGGCACGAAACTGCTCGGAGGCTCCCACGAGTCCCTGGATGCGGCGAATCCCTTCCAACGGACTTTGTAAAGCCTCCCCCCAGGCGTCCCCGGGTCCGGGTTGTCCGCCAGGATCTTATTCGCGGTGAAGTCGTCGTCCTCACCCTCATCGTCCGAGTCCACATCGCCGGCCGTGAACTCGAAGGTGACGGGACGTCCGCTGGGGTCTGGTGCCCGGGGACGAAGCTGGGTATGGTCGCGGTCCAGGATCTTGTTATCCCCCACACGAACCGCATACACGTCCTGCCCGACCTTCCGCACGATTACCCCCGGCACATACCAAGATGCCTGCCGATGTCTGGACAGGACATCCTTGTGGTGCCGCTCCACCCACACGGTGTCTTGGAGAGCATACTTCTGGACCTTTCCCTGCTTGAAGTACTTGGCCCTCTTGTCGTGCTCGTCCTGTAGTGCCTTGCACACCTTGGCCGCCGTGTCGTCCGCCTCAGCCATCATAGCGTTCGCATCCCGGGCCACTTTGCCATGGTTCATCCACGGGAGAGTGCGTGACACTCGATCCCGTAGGAACAGGATGCGATGGGGCGACAGTCCAGTGGGTCCCGGAGGGTCATGATACGCTTGGAGTACTCTCCACAGCGAATGATACCAGTTCCGGCCCGGTTCGTCGATGTGCAGCGGGCAGAACTTCTCGAACATCTGCCGCCCGGCCACCTCAGCTCGGCCATTCGACCGGCTGTGGTACGCCACGGTCTTGGCTTGCCGAATACCCATGTGCTTGCACATCGTCTTGAACCACGTTCCCACAAACTGACTGCCCCGATCGCTGCAGATGACAGCTGGGACATCAAAAATCGTCAGCCAATGCTGATCATGGCATTAGCGACAGTCTTGGCCTGCAGCCCCACTCCATGCTTGTCCTTCTTGTCCTTCTTCTTGGACTTCTTGCCAGGGACCGCCACGATATACCCGCTGTGCCTGTCCACCGCCAGGAGGACACAGTCGTAGGTCTCTCCGTCCACGGTGACCTCAGGCATGAAATACATCCATAGCTACGGACCGCATAGGGGCTTCCGGTATAGCCGTGTACACCGGGTTGCCCGCTGTGGAGTGGTTGGGGCTCTTCGTGGCCCGACACACGGCACAGTCGCTGCAGTACCTATCCAGGATGGCATAGTACCCCGGAGGGAACTTGAAACGCCACTCCAGGTCCTACTGCATCTTGTCTCGGCCAGGGTGCATGAGCAGGGCGTTGTGCCAATGGTCAATGAGCTCCTCCACTCGGTTCTCGGGCACCAGCAGCTTGTCCTTGAGGAACAACTTGTCCCCATCCTCGGTCAAGCCCTCAGGCCACTCGTCGTCCGACGGGGCGCTCACGGCATTCCAGTACTTGCTCCAGTGCTCGGATGCCGCGTAGTCATCCGACCAGTCCTCTGTGAGCACCGACCTGACTAGCTCTACAGGGGCCACCACCCACTGCTCGAGGGTTTCCTCTCGAATAGCTTGGACGCGGGCACCCCGGAACTTGGCCAGGTCCGTACGGTTGGCCATCACCACAAAGCACTTGACCCCCTCTTGCTCCATGACCTTCTCCATCTCGATGATGCGCTTGGCCTCCTCGGTCTCCTCGGCGTCTCCATGGCTGGATATGTCCATCCAAGCCTTGCCCGCGGGGTAGGCCCACCGACTGAGGCAATCTGCCACAGTGTTGTCCTTCCCCGGGACGTACACGACGCTGAGGTCGAACTTGGCGAACGTCTCGTGCCATCGGGCCCTCCTTGCCGCTGGTCCTGAGGGGGTGTCGACATGCTCCTTGTGCCAGCTCTGTAGGGACTGGTGGTCCGTGCAAACCACCACCGGCTGCAGTCCGATGTGGCCAGACCACTTCCTGAGCGCACATACAATGGCGTATGTCTCCTTCTCCCTCGCGGTCCATGTTCGGCGTTGGCCCTCGGCCAGGATTCTGCTCCAAAACGCCACGGGAACATGAGTCCCGTCGTCCCGGACTTGCTCGAGGACTGCCCCCACGGCATAGTCCGAGGCGTCTGTCCGTAGCACGAATCCCTTGTCGGGGTCCACCAGGAACAGCCCCAACTGCCCCAGGAGTCGCTCCTTCAGGCTGTTGAACGCATCCTCAGCTTCAGGGGTCCAGGCAAGCTTCTTCTTGCTCCCCTTCCGACCATCAAACTTGCCCACCTGCAACATCTTGTGCAGCGGCCCCGACAGTTCTGCATACATCCAGACATAGCCCGAAAAGTAATTGCAGAACCCCATGAAGGATCGGAGTTCACTGATGGTCTGGGGCTTCTCCCAGTGGTGCAGGGACGCCAGCTTCCCAGGCATGGGACGGCGTTGCCCGTGACCAACCACGTGACCCGCGAACTCCACTTCCTTCACGAATAGTGAGGCTTTGGTGGGCTTGCACACCATGTTGTGCTTGTCCAACTCGCTGAGCACTCGGCGCAGATCCTTTTCATGCGCGTCGATGAGCTCGTCCTCAGTCATGTTCTCCGTGCCGGACCCGATGATGATGTCATCCACGAAGGGATCGGCACAGTCCCGGACAGGACCGAGTAGGTCCTCCATCATGCGCTGGAAAGCGTCGTTGCCATTCTTGGCGCCCATAGGCACCACTTTCCACTGCATGGGCCCCAGCAGCGTCGACATCGCTGTGCAGGGCCTGGAGTCCGGGTGTAGCGGCATCTGGTGATAACCGTGTTTCAGGTCTAACACCGTGAAAATCCGCTTTTTCTGCTGCTTTCGGAGGATGGAGTCGATCAGGGGTAGCGAGTACGAGTCGTGCTCAGTCTGCTCGTTCAAACCTCTGTAATCAACCACCAACCTCCACTCGCCCTTCTCCTTCTTAGGCACGATGAAGGCTGGGCTGGCCCACTCACTGTCGGAGGGTTCGATCCATCCCCGCTCAATGAACTCGGCCAACAACTTCTTCATGGCCTCGGCCCGATCGCCCTGAAGTTGGTACTCCCGATGACGATAGATCTTGGGGTTCGGCTTCAGCTTGATCTTCGCTGTACCAAACCTCCCACGATCTGGAGGGTTCTTGTTGGCGACGCCACTGAATAGCCGCGGATAGGCCTTGATCAGCCTCTCCTTCAGCTCGGCGACCTTCGGGTTCTCCTGGGCCTCTTCAGCCGCTTGCTTCGGTATCGATACAACCGACCGCACTGCGGTATAGGCCTCTTCTGGGTCCGAGTCCAACTTCTCCTCGTCCGATATACCGTCTTCATCGTCGTGGGTCTCGACTCCCACCGATAATCTTCGAAAATTTGCGGCCTCGGGCTGGTGCTCGTCGCTACTGGTTCCCACTCTTGGAAAACCCCACGTTGGTGGGTCCGACCCAACCGGACCATTGTATTGGTCCGCGATGTGATCCATGACCCTCGCCACGAACTCATCCTTCTCGTACTTGCCGGTGACCAACATCTTGTCATCCCACCAATGCGGAGATGTGACCATGGCCCGCCTCTTCTTGGCTGCCACACGGTCGTGCATCCCCATCCGCATATAGTTGACGACATCGTCGATCTCGGCGTGGGACAGGACGTCAATGCCATCAATTGGCTGATCCGTCCCCTCCTTGGGCTCAAACATGACCTTCATGGGCACCGCCTCCACCCTACGGATGAATGCTTCATCACCCGTGGGCTGGACTTGCGTGCCATCCACCAGGAAAGCCTTGGTACCCCACGCTTGACCCGGGGAGGGCATTGATACACCCTTGGCGTCGATGAATAACTCCTCCTCTGGCCCGAATGACATCTCGTTCAGGGTGATGGAGTCCAGCGTCAACTTGAGACCCTCCAGCGGACATGGGGTGGATCCTATGCCGGTTATGACCAGGATCCCCTTCGCCCTATCCGCGATGATCTTCTCCACCGTACGTCTGGTATTGTCCAGGGAACCATGCCAATACATGGGTCCCCACTCCTTCAAACCCCAATGCCTGTGCCAGGCTGAGTCTCCTCGATGCCAATGCCTCCTACACTTCCACAGAAGTGGGGCATCCCGGGAAGCGAAGACGTCCGTCTCGGGCACTTCAGCTCCCAGCGTCTGAATCATCCTGGCGTACACTTGCGGCGCCATTCCATACTCCGTGAGCTGAACTCCACGCTCTCCTCTGGACTTGGCACCCACAGCTTGCACCGCCCGGACGATCCGATCCTCTTCCTCAGCACTCCATTGGGATGATCCGCATGCATAGTCCGTGGACAGCCATGTGAGGCATTCATCATCCTCTCAAACCAGCGTTGCACGATGGGGAAGGGCTCCAATGGCGTTTGCCACCATGAAGTCATACCCCATGATCATATCCCAATCGGTAATGTCGGCCACATAGAAGTTCCCGGATAGAGTGCTTCTCTTCGCCTGATCAGGGCGGTTCAAGCGCTCATGTTCCCAGAATTCCATACTGATAGTGGCCTCATGGGTGCCACCACCCATGATCTCTGGATTGGCGACCTTCAGGCGGACCGGTCTCCGGCTGGGCTGCAGGAGTTCCTCCTTGAACAACCCTCACCGGACCAGGCTCACCTGGGCACCCGTATCCACTAACACATCCACCACCTTCTCCTCTCGTCCGCACCGTACTCGCACTTTCAAGTGCAACTGCCGCTCGTCGCCATGAGGTGTATGGACGACTCTCACGGCATGCAACTCTAGCACGTCCGGGTGCATCAGGACTTCAAGGGTATGGTCACGGATGGTGTAGATCTTGGGTTGGTCCTGCCCGTCCACGGGGCTCTCCGTGGTCGCTCCTTCCTTCTTGCCATGTCCCGTTCCCACATGTACTTCCCTTGGCAGGGCGCTCCAGGGGTTGGGAGTGGCAAAACTCAGTGGTTTTGGCTCTTCCGGAGCCTTCTTCGGCACCCGATGTGCCTTCGCCTTCTCTGGGATTCCACTGATTTCCAGAGGAGAGACCTCCGAGGTCCCACTCCCGTGGGGGCTCCTCTAGACTTGGCCTCCCGCAGCCCCTTCCGGCTGCGATCCGCCAGGACTTTGTCCACCACGTTGCTGGGCTTTGAGTTCCTCCAACGTCCTCAACATGTCCTCAGCAACCTCCTCGATCGACCTCACTGTCGGTCTTGGCCAGGTCCACCACCATAGCCTCTTCCTCCGCCTTTTCCTTGGCCTTTGCCTTGGCCCTTTCCCCCGTCTCCGCCCTTCGCCTTCCAATCGGAAATCCGCTGCTCCTTGGGCTTCTTCTCGGGGTGAGCGGCGAAGTAGGCCTTCTTGTCCGCCTCATACACCTTGCACTGACGGTGGTCGTGTGCATGGTTGTTTCCCTTGCCATAACAGACCCAGCACCCGTCGTGCTGAGACCTGTACTCTCGGAACGAGAGCGGTGGGTTCCCGATCCTCCTTGGCTCTTTGCCCTTCTTGGGTCCCACCTGGCTCCATCTGGACCGATCCTGCCCATGGTTCCTCACGTTGTGCGCCACAAACGCGAAGAAATGGGCCTCCTCGTGATCCTCCCGGGACCAGTGGTCTTGGCCACTTCGACTTCCATCCTCCGCGGAGTTGGCCGTGTCCTCCTGGATCTCCCGATGATGGCGGTCTTCTCGGTGTCCTCGTTGTCCATGACCATGCCGATCCTGCACGTGGACCTCGTTCTTCGCATTGAGCTTCAGCTCCACCGTGATGTACTTCACGATCTCGTCCAGGCTCATGCGGGCGAAGATGACTTGCATCCTCAGTGGCTCCCCGCGACTCCACTCCACGTTGTTGAGGCGCAGCAACCTTTGCCCCATGGAGTCCCCGAATACCTCCACGTACACGGCGTTCTTCAGGCCCAACATCCGGTCGGGTTCGCCCAGGTTCCTCCTGAAGAACTCCATGATACCCGCATGGGTATCCTCCGCCGCCATGATCCTCACCGCCACCCGTCTCTTGGCGCGCTTCTTCTCCTCGTCCTCCACTCTCCTCTTCCAGCTGCCGGGGAGGACGTCCTTCAGGAGGTGGCAGATCTCGCTGGCCTCGTTCCAATCCTCCACCAGCTTGAGGCATCTGCGGTACTTCCGCAGATACCGATTCCACTCCCGGACCCGCAACTCACCGCGGTCCAGCGGCAGCGGAATGGACCACAGGTCCTCCAGCTTCTGGTTAGGAGCGTCCACCCGCTCCTCATCCTCCAGCCACTGAAGGCAGGCCTGCTCCGTACGGATCAATCCTTCTCGGATCTGATCCCGCAGCTCCTCCTTCAGGTCCTGCGCCAGCCGGTGTGGGAATGTTCGGCATACCCACTTGTCCCGCGGCGCTCCCGGCATCTCGCCAACGACCTCCTCGGCGAAGTCCTCCCAGTCCAGGATGAAGTCATCCAAGTTGGAGGGGTTCCCGTCGTAATAGGGGATTTTGATTCCCCTGAGGTCGTCAATCCTGATGGCGTCTCCGACGTCTCCAGCCACCACTCCACCGAGACAGATACCACCTGTGGCCGGGGGGTGTGAGTACACTCCCCGTACATCCCTCTCCTCCATGGAGTGCGGTCCAGTTGGGCCTGAACCCATGCGGTTTGGAATGCGGGAAGGATTTGCCCCATCGGCCGTCCATATCCCCGTATTGGGATCCTTCGCCCACAGTTTTCCGCTTGGATGGCCTCGACCATGTCCGTCGGCGCTTCCCATGGTTCGCCCCTGCATGGTCTGGTTCTGGATCTCGATCTTCTCTTCCGCATAGACTGCCATATTCGTCGTGAGCGGTACATCCTGGGCGGTATGGGACATCTGTACCGTCAGGCTCCTCGGGTCCGTGGTCACGTGCCCTTCCCGCATGGACCCAGCCGGTGCCGTGTGTTCCCCGAGCATTGTGGATTCGCTGAACAGGGGAACATACGGCAGCGCACCCGGGTCAACACGCGGAGGCGTGTATGGTGCCTCTGCAGGGCCGCCCATGGGTTTCTCCATGGCGCTCCTGAGGGTCTTAACCCGCTCCACCAGCTCTACCGCGGCCGGCTTTGCCGGGAGCTCCGGACCCGAGGCGAGGGGCTGTCGCTCCTCTAGCCTTCTCAGGCGTCCCGACATGTCCTCCACTAAGTGGAGGAGGCTGTCCACCACTTGCTGCTGCTTCTGCAGGGCCAGCTCCAGATTCTCCCGGTACCGGGCCTGATCCGCTCGCAGCTCCTCCATGTGGTTCTCCGCGGCCGACTGGTCGTCCAGGATCCCCGCGACGTCCTCCTCTAGAGCGTCCTTGGCGTTGTCCAGCCGGTCAAGGTGATGCACGATGGCGTCCATCCCCATCCTCGGGTACTTGCCCATGAGGAAGGACACGTGCTCGCAGTGGCACGCAGCGTGCTTTCCGCCGGATTCAGCGCAACCCGCGGTTCCCGGCACCTCAGACTCATCGCCCATGGGCGTATCGCCTATGGCGTCCGTCTCTGGACCCGTGTGCCGGGGCACAGGTGCCGTCCGGGCCCTGGCTGGCCTCTCCAAGCCCTCGGCGTTGTGCTGCAGGGCGAGCTCAGGGGCCGTATGCGCCCTGATGATCGGCGCGGGCGTCTCCGGCTCCGAAGGTGGCTCGTAGGCTGTCCGATAGCCCTCGGAGTGCCCCTCGGATTCCCACAGCCTGACCGGGCTGGGGTCCGTGTCCATAGCCCCGGCGTCCCTTGCCGCGGACTTGGGTGACCCGTGCTTCCGGTAGCGCCGGGCCCGTCCTCCACTGCTGCCTGAATGGCAGTCCTCATCAGAGTCCTCCGCGGCGGAGCGGAGATTGCATGCCTTTCGGCAGCGACGCTCACACATGGAGACCAGGTCCTCCATGTCACGTCCTCCTCTTCCCGAGTGTCGTTCTTCTCTTCGGGCTTCAACTTCCGGAGTTCGCCATGCTCTTGAACGTCTCGGTCCTTCTATGGCTCCAATCTCCGGCGTGGTCTCCACCGAGTCCACAATACGCACCCGGGGCGTACTTGGGCAGGGCTCATAAGGGCCCAAGTCCCCGGGTCGGCGGTTGGTAGGGGCAGCAGGTAAGCCTCTGCTACCATATAGAAGGTCCCTACCAGGACCGGCCCCCGCTGTGCCCCTTCCGCCTGTCACCCCTGCTGACTTGCTCCGGATCAACGATTGCATTTCTCAAAATCCTCAAAATCCAGGGTCCAAATCCAAAAATATAGAAAAGGTAATCCTCCTTCAACCCTGAACAGCAACCAGATCCCACAAGTATAGCAATAACCCAATTCACAATCCAAATCAGGCTGCGGGCTTTCGTTCAGCACACCGGTATTCCCACAGTGGCGGGCATGTACAAGAATTGCACCAAGGAAGAAAGCCCTGAAATTGGCATATGAACACATATCAAACAAAGTTGGGGAAAGAGGTAAACATACACACTCACAGCCATAAACCCATCATTCCCTGGACTCAAGACCTTCCCTTGACTCACCAACATATTACCCTGAACCAGGTCAAATGAGATGGCTAAATGCCATGTGTCAAAAGTCACTACATAAACCCCAAAAATGTGTTCACTCCCAAGCCTATAAATCCTAGCCCAATAAAGACAGTGGCGTGTCATGGCCTAGAGTGGCACTCAGGACCATGCCCTACCCTGACATAACCTTGGTTGGACTTGGAGTCGAATGGGCTTGGAGAACTGCCCCATGAAGATGACCTCACAACATGGCAAAATCAGGCAAATCACACCATTATGCCCAAAAATCAATTATATACTCAAAAATGCATATAGCAAATGTTCATATGCTCCATGCATGTGTCAGACCGGAAAGTAATATACAAGGGTGATATAGACCAAAGGTCCATGCCCAAGAATATCCCATCATTGGCTCCGAAACTTCTCCGGTTATGTACATGGCATGCTTCACAAGTCAGCTCATGAGTTTGAGACCTAATTTTGTGAGGCCTCGTGTGCCAAGCCAAAGTGACCACGTGATCCGGCATATGGTGAGGTACAACACCGAAGCATATGCCAACATATAAGCAACAAGCCATAGTTCACGAATCCCTAGGCACTTTGCTGTTAGCCGACCAGTTGAGCACATAAAACACAAAAATGAGCATAAAATGAGGTCAAAAACATGAAAATAAGTCCAAATACAAAGTTGTCATGATAGTATATCTCTATGCTCACCCATGATATCCGCTCATGATTCAATACACAAATGATTGGAACCATCTGCGAACAATTCCCCCACTTGGATCCCCAATCGGGCGCATGGAGATACCTTTGCCACTAATATCTACATGCCCCATGAAAATGGGAGTGCACCCATGGATCTCTTTGTCAAACATACCATGAGCAATACATACGCGGTAGACTTGGTCTAGCGCTTTGAATTCCACAATTGGGACATGGGCAAGACCCTTGTCACGTATGGCTCCCCATCTCTTCGGCCACACGAAGATATATAACATGGGCGTGAGCATATCAAGACATACCATGCATACAACACATACCCTCAAAATATGGCTCCCACCATGATATGCCATGTCCCTCCATTGACATAACTTCACGTTAAAAATACGTAGGAACCCAAGGAAAGTTGCTATGCAACCCCAACACTCATGCGGTACACTCGAAAGTCACAACAAAATGTTCGGTTGCACGGTCCAAGAACTATATATCACTTTATACCCTCTTGACCCTTTTCCCTTGCTACTCCGGGCATGTGTGCGCACCAAAGGCGTTTGATGCTTCCTCAATTAACTTGAGACCAAGGCGCTTGCAACCCAACCTTCTTTATTCTCTTTCCTCACACTCGCGCGTAGATATGATCCTTCAAAGTGGTCCCACGATTCGCTTTTGTTTCCCTTATATCTCCAAGTCAAATGGGTGGCAAGTATAAGGGAAACCTGATTCGGGCATAGGGAAAGGAGTACGACCACTCGAAGAAGTCCAAATCAAGTGCGGCGATGTCGAAGTCGAAAATCCGATTTCGACATCGCGAAACATTCTGATTAAAATTTCGAGTGCTTATTTAGAGAATTGCGGAAGCAACGAACCCTTTGCTGATGAGATCTGACCCTTCAACGGAATATCCGTCAAAATATCTGGAAATAACAGTTAACCAATCGGTTAACGCAAAATCGCGAGCCAACTGACAGTCACCGATACATTGACTATCAGAACGAAAGGCTGAAAAATTACGGAAACATTATGATAATAAAACCCTGTTGATTCCTGATATTCTGATATATAAATCTCCGCTGACGGCGCCTCGGTACTGAATATGGCCGCTCATAGCCGGAATGGCCAAACCTATCACACTATCACATCGGGTTAGATCAGGTGGATGGGAGAGTATGATATCAGCCAATGGCGGCTTGCTGGCACATAGATACACACCCCAGGTGACCCCAAGATGGCCACGGGGGTCCGAACCGGCTTCAGGGCACAAAGCAGTTCTCCAGGTCATGGTTTACAAAGCAGTCCCCCCCCTAGGCACCTCGTATGTATCAGATCCATTTGTTTTGACGATACCATAGGGCCCAGAGAAAGCGTCATGCAAATAGATGCGGGGCCATGAGGGCAATCGCAACTGTTTCATCAGCACCAGGTCTATTGCCGTAAAACTAACACGATGTCTCAGGCAGTTACGCTTGCTAAACTCACATTCACAAACGTGTTTTAGGTTAGCTCTAGCAACGTCGCCGGTGCCGCAGCAATGTAAAAAACAAAAACAGCGAAGACACCGCTTACTTAAATTTCTAACACCACAAATCACAGATTTACAAGTAAAAAAATGTGACCACATCAAATCTCGCACGATCCGAAACAGTCAGATCAGCGCATCCAGCAATCCCTAGAAATCTTCAGCAACATCGCAATCTCGAATCGCCAGATAACAACTGCAATCACAGAGATACTCAGAAACGCTACCGGAGCACCTCTGTTGACACAGCTAGGCCCTCTAGAACCTCTTCCTCGCCTTTCCTCCAATGGCCATGCCCAGCACATCAAGGAAGATGAAGCAACTGCAGATTCCCTTGCAACAAGTGCTGAAAAGGTACACTCTACTGCCGTAAACCCACAATATCTATGCTCAGAAACTCCATTCAGTTCAAAACAAACCACCAAAACACCACCTTTCAGAACTTATATCCAAACAACCCCTCCACCGCCGTCTGAAAATCGATAGCCACCTTCCGCCAACTGAACAGGCGAGCAGTAAGCTGAGTCGTCTTCCCCAGCAGACAAATTGGGCAGAGCGCCCAAGGAGTCGCCAGCGGCAAGGACAAACGAAGCTCCGCTGCAACAAGCTCCTTATCAACATCAAGCAGCACCAAAGGCAGAGCCCGCCAAAGCCAACACCGACGCCCCACCACCGCGGACGGCAATGGCAGAAGCAGCTCTGCCGAAATGAGCCCCTTATCAACAGCATGATATAGCTAAAGACGAGACCCCTGAAGCCAATAACACCGCCCCGCCGCTAATTCCAGCTTTACTCTATGACCGCCAGCTCTAGTGTTTGCAGCCAAACTTCTGGAATGCGCACACCCTGCCCGCAAGAAGAAAAACTGAAAACGCCGCTCTTCACAAGAACAACGGAGGCTGAGGATGAAATTTACTTCCAGGAGGCCACAAAGCGCAACGAACCCACCAACAGAGCTCTCCAATCTCTCTTCCACTCCCACCGCTGGGCCATCAGCACCCTTGAGACCGACAACCGAATATCTCTTTTTCACTATGCTTATCAATCCAGTCAAGACATCCGCCGAGATCTAACGGTCATACAGGAAGAAGAACATGGCCTCTCCATTTCAGGTTGCGAAGCCCATGAATGTGCACTGATTCTTGACAACCGCGAGAAATGTGCCATCGAGACATCCCGTCATGAAAACGTCAGTGTGCCCCAGCCTCCCTTTACGGACAGTGAATCAGAACTCCCTGACCTACAGTCCTCAAGTCCCAGCGGTCGAGGTACAAACTTGCCACCTCCCTCAGGCAAATTCTCGGACACCTCTGACTCTGAATCGCCCAAAGTAGCTAACAAAAACAGAGTCTTCCCAGGCTACTGGAACAACCTGGCTGCCTCTTACAACTCCCCACAGCATCGGTATAGCACTTTGTGCCCCGTTGTGAGCTCTCTGCACCCTTTACAGCTATTCATCTAACATAAGACCATGACACGAGCCGACATCACCGACTCTGAGGTTGTTCTATGGATAGGATTTGACGATGAATTTGAAATTTCCTTGGGAAAGTTAATGGACACAGCCCTAAGGAAATGCGCTGCTAAGGTACGGTCAGCCCTTCTGGTCGAATATAGCACATCCCTTCACACCTCCTTTTGCGAATTTTTGCATCGTCACCTACGTTGTTATCTTAAGCTTTAATTTTCTTCCCGCAATGCCATTGTTCAAGAACGCGTCAACTCCCAAATTCAGCTTCTCAAATCTCTTGAAAACCAGATTAGGAATGACATCCATCATAGACACAAACTAAAGACATACACACTCTTTGGGCCTGCTCATCTAAACATGAACAGATTGGTCATGGCACACATACTGAAAATGCACTGCAAAGATAAACCTTTCCGGTCTGCCTGGTAACAAATGTTCAACAAAAACGGTAGTAATGTCAACTCATTCAACCACTCTTATATCTTGCTTCAGAATTTCCCGAGAATGCAGGGGCTTCTCAAATGCCCGGAAATCGCCCACTTCCCGGTCAAAGCACCAACAAGAAACTGGTCTGACCCAGCCCTGGTTAGGACGCCCTCGTAGTCCTAGTTTGACTTGGTGGAAGATGAACGGTCGGTTCATTATCACATGGACTCCACGGCAGCGATTCTGCTGCAATGTGTTGATATATTTTCCTCTCCCTCAGCAATACCAACCTCGTGTGAATTAAGTGAACTGTCTCCAACCCTGACGGACTCACCTGCAGACATTCATGCGAGTTTTGATCTGGATTTCTATACTCCTGCTATGGTAGAAAACGCCTGCAGGCTTGTCATCTAGACCCAGTTTCTGAAAGAAAGAGCCGAACTCATGGGCTCAGCAGTAGCAATTCACTGCACCTCACACCAGCTTCACCAAAACGAGCTTTTTCTCGAGTCCTGCAAGCTACTATGGACATCAGTAAGCAAAACTTCTGCACGTTCCGGATAGACATGGGAAAAACGGAGTCCTGGCTCGGGGACGACGTGAAAACCAAGTCCATGGAACGAAGACAAGATAGATCTGATTCCTGCATAAGATGTTCCCTGCAACACTGTCTTTCCAATCACCAGAAGAGAAGGAAACCGAGTCCCGAGACAGGCAAAACCACAAGTAGGTGAGGAAGTGAAAACCGTGTCCCGAAAGAGGCACTGCCAACAGTAGGAGACGTCGTGCCTGAGTACATACAAAGCAGGATGAAGAATAACCACAAAAGCGAGTGCCTTTTTCCTTTTTTGCTCTTCCTTCCCTTCTCATCTCAAGTAAAACATCAGGGCTCATATCTCTGTGAATGTCAATCGTTTGTAAAATCGTTCCCACAACAAAGATCCCCTTACCTCCCTGTTGTTCATACAACCAAAAGGTCGGAATTGCTTAGTTTTCTGAGTGGTACGACAATGCAACCCCATGTCACATTGATGAAGAACAGCCTGCTGTGAAAGCTTACACAGCCCCAAGCGCCCCGGGGACTGAGGGGATGCACAGTGCAAAGAAAGGTCAGCTCTAGCTATGTTGGTCGGGTGCTACTTGTGTTCCACCCCATCCCTTACAGGGCTCTTGTAGTCCTCAGGAAAGGGGGTTTGGAAAAACCACGCATGACGCCCCTCATGAAACAGTATAGCCAGTCGAGACACTTTGGTCAGAGTGATGTTTTTGACACTTGCCTTTGCTAAGAAAACCAATCCTTGCAATTTGGGAATCCAAAAAAACTTCTCATTTTCGATGATGCCCGTGCAGCTGAACTCAAGCAACACAGTCGGAATACAATCCAAGTGAACATGTACTAGTTTCGACCCGGCTTAGGTCCTCATCAGCGAAAAAAAAAGAGACACTCAGAAAGGAGAGGGCAGGAGTTGGCGGGACAGGGGGGGGACCGGGGAGAGCCCGAGGCAACGAGGCCAAAGGCGCACCCGTTCCAGGCTGGGCGCGTCGGTGGTCGCTGACATCGTCGAGGTGTTGGAAGAAGAGGGGGAGGAGGCGAGGAGGATGGTGGTGGCGGGGGGCCAAAGGCAGCCGGCAGCGCACAATGTGCCGGCGACTGCCATGAAGTTGATCCTCCCAGCAGTGCAGAAGAAGGAGGAAGGCAAAGGTAGGCGAGGGCGGACAGGGGTTGGAGAGGCAGGCGGCGGGGACAGCGGAGTGCACACAGGAGGACATGCCCGACCGGGCAAGGGGGGAAAGGGACAGGTGAGTGCACCAGGGGCCAAGAAGACGGCAGGGCACCAGGAAGCGATGGCGGGAAAAGGAGGAGGACAGGGGCATCAGTGGCTGTGACCCCAGCAGTCATTTAGGCAGCTGCCACCAGGTTTGCCGCCGCAGGTGAGCGCAGCGTCGCGGGCGGAGGAGGAGAGAGAAACGCGCCGTCAGCAGACGGCGCGGTACGAGGTGCTGGCGCGCATGGAGCATCAGCGCCGTTGCCCCCAGGCTCCAACGCCAGAGCCGAAAGCTATCTTCTAGCTGGAGATGGAGAGAAGGAGCGGAGGGTCGGAGAACAAAGGAGAACAGGAGGGGACGGGGAAGAGGCGCAGCAGCCAACCCAGTGGCAGGCCGTAGGGGTGGGAAGGACAGGCTGGACGGAGCGGCAGTGCAGCGACGGGGAGCCACGGCTAGCGGGAGGGAGGAAACGGGAGTGGGAGGCAGCGAGGCAGGCCCGCAGGAGCGAGGAGTACAGTGCACGGAGAGGAAGGCGGACAGAAGGGGCAAGGTAAACAAGGTGCACGAGGGGCGGGAGAGGGGCACGGAGGGCTGTAGGGGAATGGACAGGGAAAGGCAGGGCAACCGGGAACGGGAGGCAAGGGGCAGCTGAAAGCAGGGCAACCAAGAGCAAGAGGCAAGGCACAAGGGAAGGTACGTGGAGGAGGGTACCTGGGGGCACCGGTGTACCGGGGAAGGGAAGAGGTTGATCCCCTGGGGGTGTCATCCCACCTGCCATCCCGCCGTTTCCCCCACCAACGTACCCTGTGGTCGTGCCGGTGTACCCCCCCCCACCGGTGTACCCGGTTGGGCTGCCGCCGGCACCCATGCAGCAGCAACCGCAGGCCGGCGGGGCGACGTGGGGGGCACAGAGAGGGAGGGGGGAAGGACCTCAGGAGGGCATGGGAGAGGATAGGGGAGGAGGAGAGGAGGCTGCAGGAGAGGGAGGCACGGGCGATGGGGGAGGCGGCCGGAGCGGCAGAGGGACGGACGAGAGAACAGGGCACCGCGGGGGGGGGAGAGGCGCAGGCGGTCGAGGAACTGCAGCGAGCGTGGGCGGATCTTCGGAGGAGGCTGGAGAGAGTGGAGAGGGCAGAGCAGGACGCGAGCGGCCCAGGTAACGGGCTCAGGAGAGCAGGGGGTCGGAGGGTCGCCCCCCGCTGCAGCCGTTCAGGCAGCCGGCTATTCCGCCGGAGTCGGAGAGGGAGGTGCACGAGAGGGCCTGGAGGAGGATCAGGGGCGAGGCAGCGAGGCTGGAGGAGAGGGACAGGAAGATGGCGGAGCAGAAGCGCAGGGTGAAGGGGGAGGAGGAGGCGGCAGCCCGCAGGGGGGCACCGGGCTATCCCGGACCCGGAGGGGGATACCTTCCCCACGGATACGAAGGGACGGTCGTCGTCCGGGAAAAGTGCAAGAGGGGAGGGAGGGAAAGGTAGACATGCGTGGAGAAAGCAGTGCCGGTTGGAGGAGCGGGGGGCAGGGGGTGCAACGGGGGCAGGCAGCCTGCCAGGCCCAGCCCAGAACTGGACTGGGGTTCGGAGGTCCCGGCTGCCGCTGCGTTATGCGCGGCGTGCTGTGCGGAGGGTGCCGGGAACGGTCGGAGGGTGGAGGGCAGGAGAGGTGGCGGAGTTGGTCCGCTACGTGAAGTGGGCAGGAAGGACGACAGGGGGACAGGAACGGCGCAGGACCCTCGTGTTCCGTGACCTGGTCCACAGGGCAGGGACGCCGCGGGACAAGGGGCCGGAGATGACGGAGGGCAGGTGGAGGAGGATGCTGGGAGAGGCCCTCCGGTGGGTGGATCTGGAGTGTCTGAAGGAAAGGGGGAGAAAGCCCAGGGTGCTGATGCTGAGGGATCTGTTACAGAGAGAGGCGTGGTACTGAGGGGGACGGGGGGCAGGGCAATGGCACAGCGTAGGGTGGAGAGGGAGCGGATCTGTGCGGGCGACAGGATGCAGAGCCCGGCCCGCGAGGGGTGCAAGGAGGACGGGACGGCAAGCGCTGGAGGGCGGTGAGGGGGACTGCAGCAAGACGCGCAAGCTGGGTGGGCTCGGGATGTCGACACCAGAAAGAAGTGGTCGAGGACGAACTGACGGGATGCAGGAGGCAAGGGGCAGGCACCAGGACGCGGCGGGCCCAGAGGTCGAGGAAGTAATGCCAGTAGTGGAGGATACGCTGGGCCAAAAGGGAAGAGGAGGACGGAGGGGTGGACATCAAGCGCACGGACCCCCGACAACGGGCTGGGCACCAGATCAACATCAGCAGCGGCCGCGTTGGTGGGATACGGGAAGACCGGCTGATGCGGGCGACTCCGCAGGGCAGCAGGATGAAGGCCGGAGGTGCGGGCCGGTCTGCATGCTGGACACCGGGGGCTACGCGAGGCATATGGAGAGAGTGGACGGCGTCCAGAGCGAGGACCGGAGTATGAGAGGCGTCCATCATCGCACGAGGGGACTGGCGACGGGGGCGGTTACGGAAGGAGCACCGGTGCGGCCAATCAGCCCCTTCGGCCCCCGCCCGAGCGCAAGGCGCGGACCCGAAGGATGCGAAGCCTGGCTGCAGGGTTGACCAATGGGTGATGCGTGCGGTATTCCGCCGGAATCCTGCTGGGTGTCGTAGAGTGCGAGGCGCTGTACCTGTCAGGTCGAGATCGGTACCAGAGCTCTGCCCTGCAGGGGTGGCGAACAGGTAGGCAAAACGGTATTCCAACACGCTGGGACCGGGATCTTGGCTGCCTACTCAGCGGGCGAAAGCCAGAAACGACGCTGCTGTTCTCACGGTTGGTGCTGCAGGACTGCATCCCGGCGCCCCTGTAGGGCTGACCTTTCCGGGGGTGCGGGCTGCCCGCTGCCAGGCGGCCAGGCGACGTGGCTCTCAGGTAGGCGTGGTGGTGCTGCGGTAGTGCCGTTGGGCTTCTGCGTGGCCGGTGCTCTGAAGGTTCGGCCGCGGCCAACCTTGATTGTGCCATGCCGTAGGCTCCATGGGCCACACAGCGAAGTAGTGCCACACAGCGCACAACCATCGTGACCGATTGGTGCAGACGGCTGGTCACTGCGACTAGGCGCCAATGGTCAGCAGTACAAAACCCGCGCAGGGAAACAAGCACGCTGATAGGGTGCCTTTGGGAGATGCGTTGGCTCCAAGGACCAGGGCGAAGGCAAGGGCCAGGCCTGCCTGACAGGATTACACAGCACGCTCTGGGACTCAGGTCAGTCCAAGCATTCCTCTGCCCGTGGGCAACCAGGCCTGGCCTCAACCAAAGCCCGCTTCTCCCGCGGGCCAGAACCTTGTGCCTCGGAGCGGCCAACACGCCAGGCTGCAGCTATTTGGTGGGCCAGGACAAAAAGCTGTGCCTTTGGGTGCGGCCTGGGTGCAGTTCCAGGGGGAAGGGTCAGGGCCAGCTTGCGACGTCGGCCCCATCTGTGGTACCCGCGTGTGGTGTACTCCGAACGGTGTACAGCGCAGACAGTTATATTCAGACAGTTATATTCAGACAGCTATCCACAGGCAACGCCCCTCTATGTATCTCAGGATTCCGACGCGGGCTGTGGGTAGTGGGTTGGCATGAGAGGATGTGGCAGAGAGAGAGGGGCCAGGGCAGCAGGGTACGGACAAAAGCGGGGAGCAGGGGATACACGCGGGGCGCGCGTGAGCGGCGGCGAGCACGGCACGCGAGACGCAAAGAGGAAGGGGCCGGCGCGGACACAGGAAGTAAGAAAAAGTCACTACCATGTCTTTCTTGGGGTACTTGATCCAGGCCAAGCCCCCCCTAAAACCTTTTGTTGATGTTGAGACTATCACTTAATCATTTCTATCACTCTTTTGAAGCTTTAAGTACATTTTTCAAAGTAACCAGGGTTATAACCCTAGCCCCCCCGTGAGGTTCACCCCTAGCACTCAAGGGAGCGGAGGTACCTTCCTTCATGGAGGCAATACCCAAAAAAAGTAGACACTTTTTTCCTTGGCCCTGGGATGTTAAGCCTACTGGTCTCCCACCTCAGGACCCCTATACTCAAATGTTTCTATCTTTTGTTGTGGTTCTACTTTGTAACTGATTCTGAATTCAGTTGCTTGGCCAAGCTGGCCAAGCCATACCCTGTGTCTGACCTAACCTACTTGCCCCAGATTCCTAACCAGCACCATTGCATTTCAAGGGGTGCACATGAGGTGCTTAAGACTATTTCTGAGGCAAGACACATGTCAGTTTTGCATGGGAAAATCATTTGTTTCATCCAATTGTGACTGAATCTTTGTACTTAAGCCTGCTTCGTCTGTCTGCAGCCCTTCTGTGATACACTGGATTTCAAAACTATTCATTGATTCGATCCACAGCCTGTTCTTGCTCTACTTGCTGCTTTGGACCTGTTTTTCAACAACAAGACTTGCAGGATTTTATGAAAACCATTGGGGCATAAATCAAGGATATCTTTCCGGTAGCAGAGGCATCCCTTGAGAACCTTTCGAACCGACTCTGAGAAGTACATAAGCCAAGCCCAGCAAACGACACGTCCACGCCATCATTGCAACTGTCTTCCAGGACCTGGCCAATTTGGAGTGTACAAGTACAACTCGGCAGTGGGCCCATCCTAGTGAGTGAGCCCAAGCTCAGGGTTGCATCTGGGTCTCAAGAAGATCCAGGTCACAGAAGGGCGGAACAAGAAACGCCCGGAGTAACACCCTTAACAATCGAGGCCTTAGCGGCCCGTGGTGACAACCTGCAGCACCTCCGCAGGCGAGTTGCTGTCTCCATCTCCCGCTCGGCCTGCCCTGCATCTTCGTCTACGGCAGTGGAAGGCTCTGAAGGAGAAGACGAATGACGGAGCAGAATGCCCGAGTACCTGCTACACGAAGAGTACTATAAGTCCGTCCGAGGGGAAGATGGAGAAGAACCTCTCGAAGCCCTGGGGTCCCCACCACAAACGGACATGGGGTCTCTATATTACTCCGGCCCACCTACGGACTTGGCACACACAGTATCTCTACCCAGACGCCTGAGAGGGTCTGCTTGGCGTCCAGAGCTGCCAACGACCATCAGAACCCCCGAAGTGTGTCCAGCTTATGTGGAGGATCCCCATCTCCCAGGGCCAACCTATGGTGCCCTGGACCGTACGGGGACTGGATCAATCGTCAGTCCATACGACTTAGAAAAAGGATAGCCTAAGATGATACGTTCGACTACATCGGCCTTGTAAACAAACACATCTTCACAACGAATCTCAGCCATGCGGCCATGATGTTCCACAGGCAACCCTATGGACACTGTGGCACCATGAGTACGACCAGCGATACGACTGCCATCTGCCACTGTGATCTGCAGTGGCCGGGCAGCGAGTGTCAACTCTTTATTCTCAAAAAATGAGCTAGGTGCCAGTGCGAACACCTCGGAGCCGGGGTCGATCAATACTGTGTACTGCACCCCTTCAACAACTTCAGATACAACCAACTCCGTGGCACCATCAACCTGAGTAGGTGCCGGCTTGCGCCTAAATCTGCATACGTTTTGTCTGGTGATGCCACAGGTCAGTGAATAGCCTCGTACAGTGGCAGGACGCATCGCACATGACCGGATGCAGACCTCCAGCATAGGCAACACAAGAGACTCTGGGGGCTGATTTACAGAAGCAGCGGCCTCCAGAGCCGAATTCAGGACGCCATCATGTGACTGCACGCCACACCCCACAGTGGTGGTCGGGGTCTGTCCCTCGTTGACAGTGGTCAGTGGGGCAGTGGCCGCGTTAACAGTGGTTGTGTCACTCAGGCGTTCCTGTTTTCGTTTTTTTTTCGCTAAGCTCCAACAGCTTTAGCCTTGAGTCTCTCGTCCAGCAGCTGGCTTAGCCAAAGCGCCTGAGGGTCCTGGCTGCGCAGGCAGTCTGGCTGGGTTGCCCTGCTCATCAGTCCCCTTGCCTTTCTGGCTTTTCCCCGCGTCCCGGTAGCCGGGCGGCACCCCTGATGTCATCGCCCACTTGGCGGTGCTGGCCGTTTCCCCGGCCACGTCCCTTACCCTGCTGCTGGCTGGGACGATTCTGGGGACAATCCCTGGCCCAATCATCAGGCGAGGCACAGTGCACACAGATTTTCTCCCGGAAACGACGTTCAATTTCAGCGTCCGCTTGCTGCAGGGTCGGGCGGCCCTTTCCACGGTTACCTTTGCCCTTGGCACCTTTTTGCCAACAAAATTCACCAGTGTTCCCGTCTTTGCCACAATTTGTGCAGTGTCGTTCCTGGTCATTAGCCTGCCTCTGTCCACTCTGTCCTTGCCCATCCTTTCCACCTCGTCCACGGCCACCTTGGTTCTGGTCGTGGCCATCCTGACCACGTCCCCAAGGACGGCCTTTACCGCAGGCCCTTCCCTTCGTCTTGCCAGCCTCCACCCCCTTGCCTGATCCTGACCTCGGCTGCATCCTCATGCTGGGCCCAATCGCGGTCTTCGCACCACCCAATCTCATACACCAGGATCTCATGGACTCCTTCCACCGTCAATTCCCGCCCAAGGATCCGTTCCCGTTTGCACACCTTATTCAACTCCTCACCATATTCACCGTGTCGCACCAAGGCATGCATAAAAACTTCCTTTGCCCTATTGGCTGCAACCGGCATGGTCTTTTGAAGCAAAAGACTCCATTTCAGCACCCATGTTCCATATTTCTCCAATGATTTTCCAGGCAGAGGCTAGGAGGCTGTCAATACCCGGCGCAATGAGCGCCGGCTTTGTAGGCCCCGGCCCCGCCCCGCCAAATCCAACCAAATTTGTTGGTAGGTCCATCCCATAGTCATGTGAAGCTCCGTATAGAGAGCCCGTTTGGCCTCTGGGAGCGTACTAATAAGAAATTTTGCCATGAGGTCGGCTCCGAATCTCCTAGACCAGTGATCATGACACCGCCGCCAGAGCAACTCGAAAGCGAGCCACTGCTTGTGGTCTCCATTCCATTTAGGACACTTTAGCATTTTTTGGACCCCTTTCCTGGTGTCGTCGTCCAAAGCTTCCAAATCGGGCTTGGACGATCCCGTGAGCCGAAAAAAGCGGCGAACCTACCGCTGGATTCTTTCGGGTCCTGCATCCGGCTCCCCGAGATCTTTTGTTGCGTCAAATGAATCAAAATTTTCAGAAACCATGTCACCTCCAAAGGACACATTTTGTCTCCAAAAAAATTTCTTGATGCTCGTCGCCAACTTCACCATATTCGCCATCCATTTCATCATCATCATTCCCACCAAAAGAGCGAGTGCCATAGGGAAACATTGTCCCCAACGTTCCTTGCTCACCACTCCTCACATCCCAGGATTTTTTCAGGTCACCGACGGTTTTGGCACATTCAAGGTGGGTACCTTGCCTTGTGTGATGTTACGATGAAGCGTGTGTGGGCGGGAAAAAATGAAAGGGGTGTATCGTTCACCATCACCCCAATGGAAATTATCACCAACAACGCCACGGATATTTTTTTTCGCTACACACAGGGCGGAGGTGGAACGCTTGGAGGCATTATCTTGTCCCTGTCCATAGGAAGCTGAGGACAGGGATTCAACCGATCTAGTTCTACGATTGGCATGTCCACCGGAGCGCCCGGAAGAGCATACCTGAAATGATTCATCGTCGCTGAATTCCTTTGCCTCATCCACTCCTTCATGTTCCCATCCCTCAATGGCGAGGCGGACCGCTGCCACCTCCCGTTGAAGATTGGAGTTGTCGAGAGTGAGCGCTGCAATGGAAGAGGGCGACGCAGAGTTAATGGGCTCATGTTTAATAGTCTGCTCACGACTCAAACCCATGAGTTCATCACGTAACTCGTGATTGGACGTGCGCAACTGCCTAAATTTGTCTTCGTGAGTGCCTATACTAGCCTCCAAGTTATTTCGCACCTCTCTAATATCGGTTCGACACGAGCAAGACTATGGGCAATCATCCCCACATTGCCCATTACCTCGCGGTGTGACTCCGCCGGCCCAATTTTATGTTGTAAATTCATGATTCCAGGCGTGTTGTTTGTTGGATGAACTCGCATTTGCACGGTCCTGGAGCAAAGAGCGAAGAGAGTTAGTGACATTCTCATTGGCTCGCACCTAGGACGAACACGTGGCGATCCCTTGACCTGTGGTCGCATTGACCAACTTAATGCCGGTGAGGCGCGATTTAATATTGGACTGGGCTTGACCAAATTCTACAATGCACACTCTCTGAATGCTCATGCCTCATCAACCCAATTTTTGCCTCATAATGATCTTGAACCTTGAAATTTTCATTCTCAATGAACTCACGAAAGGTGATGTCCATTTTCTCAATATCAGCCCGAAGCTTGGCAACATCTTTGCCACATGATTTACACGCCTCCTCCATCATGGACGCGGCGGCGGTAGCTTGTGAGTGCGATACATTCAAGCGCCCAAAATCCTCTACCAATTGATTGATGCGTTGTGAAACCCGATCCAACAAAGGTATCTCCTTGAAAGGCGATGGTGGCACTTGAAATCCTTCACCCACCAAACGTTTTAGTGCCCTTGACAACCAACTCACTTGGCAATCGCGAAGTGCTTTATTACTTTCCATGGAAGTCTTCGAATTCGCATTTTCCGTACCAATTTGTTGGACATCCTTCGTTAATTGATTCAGAAGTTCAATCAATCGCTTGTCGCAATCAACGATGTCACCACAAAGTTTAGCAATCTCCGAATGTAGACAATTATGTTTTTGCGATGCGACATGCAAGGCACGAGCCACTCCTTCAAGGTGTTGAGAGTGCAAATCAAAGTTCTTGTGGAAAATGGAGATTACTATAATTTGGCGTCGGAAATCATCAATAATGGACTCCATTTGAGTGATAGGTTCACTTATGAACGAGAGCCACTCATGAGGATTGCCTTGAGAGTCAAACCAACGTTCCCTTTCAACCCGAACCTTGCATGATTCGAAATCAACATCCATGCGCCGAACTTCATGGTGTTCTTCAATGTTCTCATTTGATGCAAGAGAGGTCAACGGAACCAAAGAACCACACGCAAAGGCCGGCGCTTGATAAACAGTGTCTTGTTGTTGACCACGAACCGCTACCATGCTAGACATTTGTGGAGCCATGGATTGTTTGTCAATCCAAAGAGGAAGCCGCTGCCCTGTATCCCGAATACGCCATCGGCACCTGGGTGCAGCCGCCCTTCGAGTACCCCACGGCCGCGGGCCCCTCCAAGTGGATATGGGCCGCAGGGGAGGTCAAGCACCGGTACCTCGTCACCGGGGACCACCAGGGGTTCAAGATCCACGTCAAGTGGGACCCGGCCACCCCCAACGACAAGAAGCTGGGGCGCACCATCGAAATCTGGCGCGACTGAACCGGTCGTGAGATGGTCCCCATGCAACTGTGCACCCCCGACACGGAGCACCTCACCGGCACCGAGTACACGGGCGAAGTCCACAATGCATGGGCCCTACCCCAGCCCCAGAAGCGGAACTGCAAGGCACCCGCAGCTCAGGGCGTCATCGACCTCCTCGACGCCTGACGGGGCCAGGGCTGGACACGACCCGCCCTCCCAACTACCGGTCCCCAGAAACCGGCACCTGCGGAAGCCCACGCCCGCATCAACATCCTCAACGAGCCCGCGGTCACCTACGACCCCACCAAGGCCGCCACACTGCAGGCCATGCCCGGGCCGCACCCCCAAGGCGCAGACCTCCTGGGGTTCCTGGAGCAAGCCCTCCGCAGAGCGGACCAACCCAAACCAGCAGCGATCCTGGACCCGGAGGGGAACAAATATCACGCCCACTGGGAACGGGGGGTACCCCTCTACCACAAGACGTCGGTCACGGTACATGCCCACCCCGACCTCGGAGTGGATTGTCGCCTCGGGGCGTACGAGTGCGTGGGGCCCGGATGGCAGCTAAACATGCTACTCACGCACGTCCCATTCGGGGAGGAGACCAAGGACTTCCTGGACACCCTGAGCCTGGCGTACCGCCGACTCTCCCTCCTGGCACCAACCATCATCATAGGCGACCTAAACGCTGCCCCCACCGACGACGACCGCACCGGCCCACCCACAGCCACCGACACAGCTGTCCGGGACGCCATGCACCAACTGGGCCTCACCGACCTCACGGCAGGACTCACCGGCACACCCTCCCATTACCCCCACCAAGCCGGCACCCACCCATCCCGCATCGACACGTGCTACGGGGACCCAACCACGGTGCGCGTCCACGAAGCAGCCTACAGGGACCTCCCGCCCACAGGCACGGGCCACCTGCCCCTCTACATCGACCTCATCATCCCCAACCTACCCCCACCCGCGGCCACCTTGCCAGACGACACCCTCCCACCCACACTGCAGTTCCCGGCCGAGGACGACCACGGCGCCTGGCACAGGTAAAACAGGGCCCTACGCGCCATCCTGCGCCGCCCGGGTGCACCGACACTCACCACCGCCATGCGCCGGGCGGCACAAGCATGCGGCATGGAGCGTGACACCAACCACACGGGAGCACCGCCAGACCTCAACCTCCAGCAACTCGTCCATGACATCTGGACCACGAAAGGGGAACTCGCCACCCTGCTACGCCCCAGCACACCGGAGGCACGAGACCGGGACGCCCACCTCCGTGCGCTCCTCACCACCCGCCGCCACCAACTCCAGGAATGGCACGCCCACCGCATAGCGGCCGCAGCCCAAGAACGCGAAAGATACGGCAGAAACGACACGCCGTACAAGTCCCTACGGTACGTCAGCCGCAGCCTGGAGGACACGGGGCGCCGTACCATCCACGCGGTACACACCCCCGAAGGATGCCTCACCAATGACCCCGACGCCGTCCTCCAGGCAGTCCTGGACAGCTTCCAGGCACAACACGGGGACGCCCTCCCCGAGCTCGACCCCCACACCAGAAACACCATCCGCGAGCATGTGCCCAGGGTCTTCAACCGGGAACAGCGGCGCGCCATCGAACACGACCCCTTCAGCATCTCAGAACTGCAACGCGCCCTAGACCGCCTGAAGAAGGGGGTCGTGCCCGGCGTCGACGGTTTGCTGGCCGAAGCGTACCAACGTCTCACCCTGCCCGTCAAACGCCGCCTGGCAGCCCGCCTGTGGGACATCGTCACACGCGCCACGCCCATCCCCCCTGAGTGGGCCAACCTGGTCCACCCCCTCTACAAAAAGGGGGACTGGGCGCAGCCGGGGAACTGGCGGCCCATAGTCTGCGCCACCACCGAGGTCAAGCTGGTGTGGACGCTCATCCTAGGCCGCATCGCGCCGGCGGTCTTCGCCCACGTGCCCGCCGGCATGTGGGGATCCATGGCCGGCAGGTCCCCCCACGAGGCCATCTTCCTCCAGGACACCGCACTGGACATGAACCCCTACGAGATGATCATCGCCTCCCTCGATGTCCAAGGCGCGTTCCCCCACGCCCCACACCGGCTCCTCACGGAGGTATGGGATGCCATGGGCCTCCCATTCCTATCCTTCATGACCGGGTACATCCAGACGCGACTCTACGCCGTCATCACAGCCGCAGGCCTCACCCCCTGGACCGGCACAGACAGCGGGGTCCCCCAGGGAGGCGCCGAAGGCCCCTTCCTCTACCTCCTCGCCACCCTGCCACTGGCATTCGAGCTAGCACGGGTATACCCGGGGTACGCCCCATACCCGCTACGGTCCCCCCTCATCAACTTTGCGGATGACAACCTCCTAACCACGGCCACCCGCCACCGCGACCCTGAGAACGCAGGGCTACCGACGACCACCGAACAAGCGTCCGCCATTCTCCAACTCACCACAACCTACCTGGACGCCCACCAGCTCCTAGTGCACCCCCGCAAATCAGTCGGGCTGGCCGACGCCAAGACCCCCACCTCCCACATCCGGTGAGGCGAACCCCTACACCTGGATGACACCACAGTCCACCTGGGGGTCACACAGGCCACACGGCACCACCACATCACACTCCCAAGCAAGCTAGAAGAGCGCCTCGCCCGGCTACCCCAAATTGCCAGGGGGGACCTCCTGTCTACGCAGGGCCTGGCGTACTTCATGGAAGCAGTGCTCAACGCGGCCATCGGGTACCAAGCCCTGCACCTCCCGCGCCCCCAAGACGCACTACGCCACGCTCGACAGCAAGTGACGAAGGCATGGGCGCAACACGGAGGCTGGCCCACGTCTTTCCCCAAGGAGGCCATGATGGCCCACTGGCGCTACTACGGAGACAATACAGGCGCCCTGGTCGACATGGCCTATGCCAAACACGCAGCACACCTCCTACACAGGGTAACACACAACCACCAACCAGAAGTTCGCGAGGCGGCAGCCATACGCATAAAAGAGGCGCAAATGGCCCGCAACACCTGCCCCCGGTGGATACTGGCGCAACACGACGTCTCCACCTCCGTGGGCACTGGCATCTGGGCCCAGCTACAACTCCTCCTACCGCACCACACACACGCCATCCTGACAAACCACCACTGCGATCAACAGGGGCCACTCGTGGCCACACACACTGACATCCACCGACGCCCGGCAGGCGAGGTGGACACCCTGCGCCTCGTGGGGGCCACCATCACCATAGTGTATATCACCCCAACACAGATGAAGATCATGGCCCAATGCGACGCCCACCACGCCCCGTTCCTTTCCGACCCACAATGGCCAGCACGCCACGTCTTCCAAGCGTACCTCCGCACATGTGCTACGAAGGCAGGGCGCGACATGCCGGGGCCCAAGGACATAGACACGGCGTACACAGCCTTCCAGCGCAAGCACCCCCGGCCCCGCCCGAGCGAGCACGAGACCCCCAACGACGGCGGCACGACGCAGGGGGAGCCCACCCTGTCAGCCGAAGGCTGGACACCACCCACCATCCTGCTACTAGCACCAAACGGCCACAAACATGCTACCCGCACTGTCCAGCGACACCATGCCCCCTGGTCCATCCCACAACACAATGCGCCGGAGACCGATGTACCACCAGTCAGACACAGTGACCAGGGCATACCACGCATGTGCTGGCACTGCGGCCCGGCAGCCCTCGACACTCCGTGGCCCCTGCTGCAACTCATCTCCACCCACTACCGCACCCCCACCGCCGCCGCCACCGCCGACCAGCAGGCATGGCTCTCCCCCTGGTTTCACACGGTACCCCCAGACCACCCGGCGCACGTAGCCTGGACCCGAACACCCACGGCGACATGGACGTTCACCAACGAGCGGGCAGACGCGGACAGCGTAGCCATAGAGTACGACCGCTGCGACCCACACCGCGCAGGACCTCAGGAGGCACCCATGCGCCCCCTACAGCACAAATGCCCCACCCTCCGCGGCGACAAAGACGACAAGGAGCGGCGACAGACCATCACGTGCCAGAAGTTCCATCCCGATACGGGATACCTCTTCCACCTGATGTACGCGTATATCACCCAGGGACGCCCAGACAGGGGCCTCCTCCGCCTCACCCCACGAGCCCAGGCCATCATCACCCAGGGGATAGGCGTCTATGCAGCGCCACTACTGCAACCCACGCAAATCACCGCCAGAACCGCCCAGGGGAACCCCATCTACGTCTATCACCCCACAGCAATCGCCCGCCTACCCAGACCCAGCGACACCGACATCATCTACTTCACTGACGCATCCGGCACCCAGCAACGCACCCTGACGGTCGGTTGCGCCTCCGTACGCATCACCCGGCACGCGGACGGCCTCCACGCAAAACACCACACCAGGGCCACCATCTTTGGGGCGTCCTCCCACGGCGAACTGCGCACCATGGCAGACGCCGTCACCGCCACACCGCCACCCACGACGATCCGGCCCCGCAACATCTGGGTAGTCGTGGACGCCACGGTCAACATCCACCTCACCAGGCGCCTTGCGGACCTGCCCCTCCACAAAGCACTCAAGTCCGGCCTCACCACACAAGCGTTGGGACTATGGATGGCCTTCAAGGGCATGCACCCGCAGGACGCCCTACACATCGTCAAGCAGGAGTCACACCGCTACGCATACGGCAATGGACGCGCAGACACGCAGGCCAAACACCTATGATTTTAGCAGCTGTTTTTTCCCAAAATTCAAAATGTCGACAAAAAGGGGTTTTTTCGCGGGAAATGACCTATTTTTTTGGTTTCTACGGCCCCAAAATAGGGGGGGGGGGTCCTCCTACCCAAAATTTGTCCAAAAATATCAAAAACTCTGAAATTTGGCCTATTTTGGGGTATTTTTGCCTCCTTTGGGCTGGTCCTGCAGAACAGTGCTGCACACCAGTGTACCTGCCTATAGAGGATTTTCGACAGAAATTCCAATTTTCTTTGGATTCTCTGGCCCCAAAATAGGGATGGGGGGGTTCCTCCCTCCCGAGCTTTCTCCCAAACCATCAAAAACCCTGGAATTCGGCCTATTTTGGAGTATTTTTGTCTGCTCTGGGGTGGTGCAGCAGAACAGTGCTGCACACCAGTGTACCTGTATAGTATAGTATAGGCACGAAAAAACCATTAAAATAGGTTTTGTACCCAAAAAGACCAAAAGTAACCTTTTGTTTTAATTATACACCCCCCAAATAGCAGGGGGGGGGGTTCCTCCTACCCCATTGTTCCCCAAAAATAACAACCTAAGCCTCAAACATGTGTGTGTACGGTGATAGGCACGCAAAAGCCTACCTATGAACCATATGGAAATGGACCACAAACGGTGCAAAATAGGGCCAAAAACACCTCAAATGTTCATCGCTCATCCCATTGTTATGCACATACTATCATATTTTATGTAGTTCTTTGGCGTATTTTGCTTTTTTGCAACGAGCACCCTCCAATCGGGAAGGGGGGTGGTTCAACTGCTTCTTTCAGGCTAAAAAAAACGAACAATTTTTGATAAAAAAAATGGCTATTTTTCGCCGATTTTGTTGAAAAATGGCAGATTTTGGGGCATAGGAATGCTGTAAATTGTGTTTGGGAAATCGGTGTGTCCACACAGCATGCTTTTTTGCATCCAGCACCCTCAAAATGGGGGGGGGGGCTCTGCAACTGCCTGTCTGAGGCCAAAATACTCAATTTTTGACCAAGAAACGGCCATTTTTGGCAGTTTTTCCATGAAAAATAGCAAATTTTGGTGCATACAGATGCTGTAGATTGTGCTTTCGTAGTCCGTGCGTGCATACAACTTGCTTTTTTGCATCCAGCACCCTCAAAATAGGGGGGCGGATCCTTCAACTGCTTGTACGAAGCCAAAAAAAATCAATATGTGACCAGAAAAGGGCCATTTGTGGCCGTTTTTTTTCGTGAAAAACGGCAAATCAATATTTGACAAAAAAACGGCCAATGTTGGCCGTTTTTTCATGAGAAATGGCAAATTTTGGTGCGTACGGATGCTGTAAATTGTGTTTGCGTGATCTGTGTGTCCCTACAATCTGCTTTTTCGTATCCAGCACCCTCAAAATAGGGGAGAGCCCAAAATAGGGGGGCAGTCTTCAACCGCTTGTCTGAGGCCAAAAAAAATCATTTTTTGACCAAAAAATGGCCAATTTTAGCCGTTTTTTCCATGAGAAATGGCAAATTGTGGTGCCTACGGATGCTACAAAATGTGTTGTCGTGATCTTTGTGTGACCACAACTTGCTTTTTTGCATCCAGCACCCTCAAAATGGGGGGGGGGGTCCTTCAACTGCTTGTACAAAGCCAAAAAATCAATATTTGACACAAAAACGGCCATTTTTGGCCGGTTTTCATGAAAAATGGCATATTTTGGTGCGTACGGATGCTGTAAATTGTGTTTGCGTGATCTGTGTGTCCCTACAATCTGCTTTTTCGCATCCAGCGCCCTCAAAATAGGGGAGAGGCAAAAAATCCCAACTTTTGACCAAAAAATGGCCATTGTTGGCCGTTTTTTCATGAAAAACGGCAAATTTTGGTGCGTACGGATGCTGTAAATTGTGTTTGCGTGATCTGTGTGTCCCTTCAATCTGCTTTTTCGCATCCAGCACCCTCAAAATAGGGGGGCAGTCTTCAACCGCTTGTCTGAGGCCAAAAAAAATCATTTTTTGACCAAGAAATGGCCATTTTTAGCCGTTTTTTCCATGAGAAACGGCAAATTGTGGTGCATACGGATGCTACAAAATGTGTTTTCGTGATCTTTGTGTGACCACAACTTGCTTTTTTGCATCCAGCACCCTCAGAATAGGGGGGGGGGGGTCCTTCAACTGCTTGCACAAAGCCAAAAAATCAATATTTGACAAAAAAAGCACCATTTTTGGCCGGTTTTCATGAAAAATGGCATATTTTGGTGCGTACGGATGCTGTAAATTGTGTTTGCGTGATCTGTGTGTCCCTACAATCTGCTTTTTCGCATCCAGCGCCCTCAAAATAGGGGAGAGCCCAAAAATCCCAACTTTTGACCAAAAAATGGCCATTGCTGGCCGTTTTTTTCATGAAAAATGGCAAATTTTGGTGCATACGGATGCTGTAAATTGTGTTTGCGTGACCTGTGTGTGACTACAACTTGCTTTTTCACATCCAGCACCCTCAAAATAGGGGGGGGGGTCTTCAACTGCTTGTCTGAGGCCAACAAAATCAATTTTTGACCGAAAAACGGCCATTTTTGGCCGTTTTTTCATGGAAAAACGGCAGATTTTGGTGCATACGGATGTTGCAAATTGTGTGAGTCACGATCTGTGTGTCCCTACAATCTCTTTTTTCGCATCCAGCACCCTCAAAATAGGGGAGGGGGGTCCCTGACCTGTTGTTCACGGGGCAAAGGCAACATTTTGGACCCATGGTACAGCCTGAAATATGGGGGGGGGGGGGCTTTGGATAATCTTTTTTTCAAGACGTCTTCCTTGTGGAGAAGGGGACCACCTTGAGAAATACAGAACCTGCATCCATCCCTGTGTGCACCATGGTCCGCACATGTTGACTGATCATTTGAGGACATTTGGAAAGAGCAACAACTTGAGCATGAAATTCTGGGCCAAATTGTGCACTGAGCAGTGCCTGCACTGAGTAATGCATTTGCCCCATGGGGTCCCTCCCTCCTCCAAGGAGCACAGCATTCCTGCACCCAAGGCCAATACTCATACTGCATTGGACTGTATGCACTGGCTAGCAGAGGTTTGCTCGACGGCTTGCCAAACAAGATGATCTGAAACACCAGAATTAAGTTAAAGACCACGGTCTCCATGCTCCCCAATAGGAGTGGGATTTGTTTTCAGATCCAGGAGGCCTCCATGGAGTAGCCCAGAACGGATGCCCCATAGAGAATGTTCCCAGGTATGGCCAACAAAAATCAGTAAATACAGAGGTCCTGCCAAAAGACAGTGCAGTGTGCACAGTGCATGCGTACGGTGTGCACAGTGCGCATGTTCACAGTGCGTGTGTGAAGTGTGCGGAATGCGTGCATGCGCACAGTGCAAATGTTCACAGTGTGTGCGTGCAGTGTGCACAATGCGGGCGACGATGAGTGTGTGCAGTGTGTACAATGCGTGCGTGCAGCGTGCACAGTGCGTGCGTGCAGCGTGCACAGTGCATGCGTGCAGTTTGCACAATGCGTGCGTGCCGTGTGCACAGTGCGTGCGTGCAGTGTGCACAGTGCGTGCGTCCAGTTTGCACAATGCGGGCGTGCAGCGTGCACAGTGCGTGCGTGCAGTTTGCACAATGCGGGCGTGCAGCGTGCACAGTGCGTGCGTGCACACTACAAACATTTTCATCAAGCCCCCATCCCCCATTTGGTTGCGTTAACGCCACCCTGCAATCGACGCTGCCGTAACCATTTGCCCAAATATCAAAAAAGCTGTCATAATGGTTGCCATGATAGCAACCACTGCCGCCATCGCTTTTCCTAGGGATGAAAAGTTGGAATGTGTTGTGAGAGGCGTTGAGGGACTCACTTACCGCCATGCCAGCGACCGCGCATCACAGGGGGTAGGTACCGAGGGTGGCAGAAACTGGATTCCTGCTTGCACAAAACAAAATTCAAAAAACAGTGAGACCCACAGACTGATCACTGTATTCTGTCATGTGTTGCGGCCATGCAACTTTTTCGCATGAAATGGAATCCCTGCATGCGGTGGCACTACGTATTCCTACTGCCTTGATAACCAATGCACAATGCAACAATGTACCGCTTCAATGATCGTAACCACAACATTTCCAATCCACTCAATGAGCCCAAGCTTTTCGAGACGTGCATGAGATGTGCATGAGCACAAAGAGTGCTGCAAAGAACAAGAGGGTGCCCCACTCAACGTGCTCCAGCAGGGGCTCCCTCTCTGTGTCTGCCAGCAGCACCAGTGTCATGAATCCAAGGATTGCAATCCAGAGAGCGTCAAATGCAGCGTGCACAGTGCGTGCGTGCAGCGTGCACAGTGCGTGCGTGCAGTGTCCACAATGCGTGCGTGCAGCGTGCACAATGCGGGCGTGCAGCGTGCACAATGCGTGCGTGCAGCGTGCACAATGCGTGCGTGCAGTGTGCACAATGCGTGCGTGCAGTGTGCACAATGCGGGCGTGCAGCGTGCACAATGCGGGCGTGCAGCGTGCACAATGCGTGCGTGCAGTGTGCACAGTGCGTGCGTGCAGTTTGCACAATGCGGGCGTGCAGCGTGCACAATGCGTGCGTGCACACTACAAACATTTTCATCAAGCCCCCATCCCCCATTTGGTTGCGTTAACGCCACCCTGCAATCGACGCTGCCGTAACCATTTGCCCAAATATCAAAAAAGCTGTCATAATGGTTGCCATGATAGCAACCACTGCCGCCATCGCTTTTCCTAGGGATGAAAAGTTGGAATGTGTTGTGAGAGGCGTTGAGGGACTCACTTACCGCCATGCCAGCGACCGCGCATCACAGGGGGTAGGTACCGAGGGTGGCAGAAACTGGATTCCTGCTTGCACAAAACAAAATTCAAAAAACAGTGAGACCCACAGACTGATCACTGTATTCTGTCATGTGTTGCGGCCATGCAACTTTTTCGCATGAAATGGAATCCCTGCATGCGGTGGCACTACGTATTCCTACTGCCTTGATAACCAATGCACAATGCAACAATGTACCGCTTCAATGATCGTAACCACAACATTTCCAATCCACTCAATGAGCCCAAGCTTTTCGAGACGTGCATGAGATGTGCATGAGCACAAAGAGTGCTGCAAAGAACAAGAGGGTGCCCCACTCAACGTGCTCCAGCAGGGGCTCCCTCTCTGTGTCTGCCAGCAGCACCAGTGTCATGAATCCAAGGATTGCAATCCAGAGAGCGTCAAATGCAGCGTGCACAGTGCGTGCGTGCAGCGTGCACAGTGCGTGCGTGCAGTGTCCACAATGCGTGCGTGCAGCGTGCACAATGCGGGCGTGCAGCGTGCACAATGCGTGCGTGCAGCGTGCACAATGCGTGCGTGCAGTGTGCACAATGCGTGCGTGCAGTGTGCACAATGCGGGCGTGCAGCGTGCACAATGCGGGCGTGCAGCGTGCACAATGCGTGCGTGCAGTGTGCACAGTGCGTGCGTGCAGTTTGCACAATGCGGGCGTGCAGCGTGCACAATGCGTGCGTGCACACTACAAACATTTTCATCAAGCCCCCATCCCCCATTTGGTTGCGTTAACGCCACCCTGCAATCGACGCTGCCGTAACCATTTGCCCAAATATCAAAAAAGCTGTCATAATGGTTGCCATGATAGCAACCACTGCCGCCATCGCTTTTCCTAGGGATGAAAAGTTGGAATGTGTTGTGAGAGGCGTTGAGGGACTCACTTACCGCCATGCCAGCGACCGCGCATCACAGGGGGTAGGTACCGAGGGTGGCAGAAACTGGATTCCTGCTTGCACAAAACAAAATTCAAAAAACAGTGAGACCCACAGACTGATCACTGTATTCTGTCATGTGTTGCGGCCATGCAACTTTTTCGCATGAAATGGAATCCCTGCATGCGGTGGCATTACGTATTCCTACTGCCTTGATAACCAATGCGCAATGCAACAACGTACCGCTTCAATGATCGTAACCACAACATTTCCAATCCACTCAATGAGCCCAAGCTTTTCGAGACCGTGCATGAGCACAAAGAGTGCTGCAAAGAACAAGAGGGTGCCCCACTCAACGTGCTCCAGCAGGGGCTCCCTCTCTGTGTCTGCCAGCAGCACCAGTGTCATGAATCCAAGGATTGCAATCCAGAGAGCGTCAAATGCAGCTTCAGCACATTCTTGATGTTACTGATTCCCATGAAACAGTACCCTTGTAGCCAGGTCCCAAAATAATGCGGTACATGCACATGTTGTATCTTGGACACGCGGCACCTTGAACAGGAGGGGGAGGAACGCCGCCAAGGCCTCTTGCATCCTCAATACCAAGGCGTCATCCGGCCTCAACGCCTCAACGGCGGCATATGAACCGACGGCAACATGTATCGGCGACTGGCCCTGTGTGATGCACAGAAGGGGATGCAAAGCTCATCAGCGTGTCTGTCACAATGCCGCCTTTCGCAATGAACAGACTTCAACTTTCCTTTTGCGCCAGCGCTCATTCGGGCAGGAGTGCTCACAGTGGGTCAGTTTTTGGAGGATGACTTGAACGAGTGTCTTCGCCCCCACGTGGCACCCTATTTATCGCAAAGCGATCGCAGAATTTGCTGCATCTGCAGTCCGGAACGCGCCGTTCCAGCATGCCTTGCATCGAGTCCACCCCACAAAAAAAAATGGGCGATGGCCAAGAGAATAAGATGCGCGCAGTGTGCACAATGCGTGCGTGCAGTGTGCACCGTGCGTGCGTGCATACTTCGTGTACTCGAGGAAAGTTTTGGCTTCCTTAACCCATACCTAAAACCCTTTCCCATCTCTCTCCATTTCAAGGTCGTGCAGGGCCACTTGGCTGGCGTCGTTCATGGCATCATTTCGGAATGCTTGGATACACACCCGCCCTGTGCCCCGAAGCCCCCCCAACATGCACAAAGCATGCACAGGGCACGCACAACGCATGCATGCCCCACCTCTGCCGCGTGCGTGCAGCGTGCACAATGTGTGCGTGCAGTGTGCACAGTGCAAAACGCAATGCCAAAGGCACGAGCAAAAGCTCCACGGTGTCAAAAAGACATAATCTGAGTCGGGAACGGACAAACAGCGAAGGTGTTCTGTCACCCAGACCCAGAGATTTTCGCTGAAACTCTTAGCAGACAGAAGGCACTAATATTGTGACACACTGATATTGTGCATGCGTGCGTGCATGCAGTGTGCACAATGCTTGCGCGCAGTGTGCACAGTTGGTGCGTGCGTGCAACATGGGATGTGCACGGGGCACACAGTGCATACCATCAAGAGCCGAGGCGTGATACGTTGCTACTTCTTGTTTTCTCTTGATGCGTTGGCTGCAAGCTCCAACATCTCATTGCTCAGGAACTCCAACACAGCAGCCACATGCACAGTTGCTCCCTTGCCAACACTGGAAGAGTACCGCCAATTTGCGGGATAGACAACATTGCTTTGAGAAGAGAAGTGGAGCATCATGCATCATGCATCATGGATTGCAACCGCAGCAGAATTATCAACCACCACAACGGCAAGCCAAACCACCACTTGAATGGAGAGATGGGACAGACGGGCAAAAAATGACCGACACAACTGTGATATTTCCTCTGCGATATTTCAACTATGATATTTCAAGCATGGACCCACAAGCTCCCTAACGGTTGCTTCTGTCCTCCACCACTGGGTCGAATTTAAGCATTCCCATACAATTCACCCAACATACCATCAATATGCAAATGCAAATGTACAACGCAATGCCAAAGGCAACAAGTGTGTGCATGCATGGAGTTATCTTGTTGGGTTCCACAAATCACTCAGGTTGGTAATCACGACGAAATCACAACGAAATCACTCTAATCCACATTTGTGGCTTCAAAAGTGCAAATATGGCTATTCAGGGGCACTTTTTGCACCCTCCGGAAGATTATCTTGAGTAAAAGGCATGTAGGGTCACAATTTGTTGCTTGGCAAGCCTAACCGAGCTCTAGGGAAAAATTTCATCAATGCCAAATCACACGAAAGCACAGCGACAGCAATGAAATCAACCATTGTGGGTTCAAAAGTGCAAATACAGCTGTTTGGGAGATTGTTGCCACCAAGTGTTTCTAGGACATTGCCTAAGCCGGCTCTTTGGGTTGCCATGCAACGCGCGTTGCAATGCACATTGGTACATTCCACTGAGTGCGTGTGGTGTGTGTTGTGTGTGTGATATTTCATCTGCCCATAACGAGACACATGACATGGGCAACCATCCAATTTGAAACCGGATGAAATTTCCCCCATACCTCGTTAGGTCACAAACATGATATGAGTGCGATGTGGGCAATGAAGCAATGGCAGCGCAAACACAAAGCCAGGCAATGTTCTCAAACTGCCTCATCTACGTCAGCATAGGAGCCATTGCTTAGCCCTGTGGGTTGTACCAAAGGGAAATCACATTTGGTTGCCATGCATGCTCGCCATTCACTATTCCCTCACTGTCTTTTGACCATTCGTTCACCCTTAGTTCACTGTCTTTTCACCCTTTGCTCACCCTACCTAGGAAGGCGTAATACACAGGACAAGCCTCCTCTTGGCACAAAAAGCACGCAACAAGGGCATGAAGGCAGTGAGACAATCTTTGTATATTAGAATATGTGGTGTGGAGCAATGTCATGTTCGATCACCGTCTTTTCACCCTTCGCTCACCCTACCTCGGAAGGCGTAATACACAGGAAATACCTCCTCTTGGCACACAAAGCACGCAACAATGGCATGAAGGCAGTGGGACAATCTTTGTATATGATTGATTATATGTGGTGTGGAACAACGTCAGGTATGACAAGAAATTTGCAATACTTGTCCACCGTGGATATGGACCACAAAAGGTGCAAAAATGGGCCGAAAACACCTCAAATCTACATTGTTCAACCCACTCCTGTGCACATAGTATCATATTTCATTTATTACCTAGCATTCAAATACTTATAATACCATCTTATGCCCCAAACATGTGTGTGGACGGTGATAGGTGATCAAAACCCTACCTATGAACCATATGGATATGGAGCACAAATGGTGCAAAAACGGGCCAAAAACACCTCAAAACTACATTGTTCATCCCATGCTTGTGCCCGTAGTATCATATTTTATTTCTTACCCAGCATTCAAATGCTTACAATACCATCCTATGCCCCAAACATGTGTGTGGACGGTGATAGGTGATCAAAACCCTACCTATGAACCATATGGATATGGAGCGCAAAAGGTGCAAAAACGGGCCACAAACACCTCAAAGCTACATCAATCATCACATTCTTATGCCCGTAGTATCATAGTTTATGTAGTTCTTATCATTCAAATGCATACAATACCAACCCAAGCCCCAAACATGTGTGTGGACGGTGATAGGTGATCAATACCCTACCTATGAACCATATGGATATGGAGCACAAACGGTGCAAAAACGGGCCAAAAACGCCTCAAAACTACATTGTTCATCCCATGCTTGTGCCCGTAGTATCATATTTTATTTCTTACCCAGCATTCAAATGCTTACAATGCCATCCTATGCCCCAAACATGTGTGTGGACGGTGATAGGTGATCAAAACCCTACCTATGAACCATATGGATATGGAGCGCAAAAGGTGCAAAAACGGGCCAAAAACACCTCAAATCTACATCGTTCATCCCATTCTTATGCCCGTAGTATCATAGTTTATGTAGTTCTTATCATTCAAATGCATACAATACCAACCCAAGCCCCAAACATGTGTGTGGACGGTGATAGTTGATCAAAACCCTACCTATGAACCATATGGATATTGGACCACAAACGGTGCAAAATAGGGCCAAAAACACCTCAAATGTTCATCGTTCATCCCATTCTTATGCACATACTATCATATTATATGTAGCACCTATCATACGAATGCTTACAATAACAACCTAAGCCCCAAACATGTGTGTGTACGGTGATAGGCACGCAAAAGCCTACCTATGAACCATATGGAAATGGACCACAAACGGTGCAAAATAGGGCCAAAAACACCTCAAATGTTCATTGTTCATCCCATTCTTATGCACATACTATCATATTTTATGTAGTTCTTATCATTCAAATGCATACAATACCAACCCAAGCCCCAAACATGTGTGTGGACGGTGATAGGTGATCAAAACCCTACCTATGAACCATATGGATATTGGGCCCCATGGTGCATGAGAAAGGGATGAATAGCCTAGAATAAAGGCAAAACATCGCTTGTCATGTAGGCTTCTACCAATGGTGATGACAATTTGTTCATATATCACCTCTATACCACCTCTTCCAGCCCTGTAAGGCCCTCTACATGGCGTCCATAGACCCTAAAACCATGAAAAAGAGTGGTTTTTGGCTAGAAAAGTGTGAATTTCTCAAAATCTTTGCCTGCCAATCTGGATTTTTTTAGGTCAGCAGCCAGGTATTGATCTCGGGGACACGCTCATGCCTTTACTTTGCTTCCAACTGCGAAAAAAAGTGGACTTTTTGGCGATTTTCTATTGCGCACGGCGGTCGGGAATCTGAAACTCGCGTACGCGGCAGTTGTTGACAGTTGATCTGCGGCTCCAGCTCCAGCGACAGCGACATTGTGTTAAAATTTTGAGAAAACACAAAAACAACAGTACTACTGTGTGCAGTTTGATATCGCCGTGCTGAAAATGCATGACTTTGAATTTTGGGAAAACACAGCTGCTAAAATCATAGGTGACACCAGAACACCAACCACACCCCAGGGCTCGAACGCGTGCGACTGGACACCCCACACCACAGCCACCTGCAGCACCTGCCCCCGATACCCCCGGCCACACAGCCCCCCCAATGGATGCCCGAGGACACGCCGTACACGGATCGAGACAAGCAGTACCACTACCCCACACCCATCCAGCAACTGGCCACCACACTGGGCCACCCAGCGAACACCGAGCTCCTCCGACGCCTCGAAGACTCCGTCCACACCCCCCTCTACTACCCCGCCCTGCGCCCGGATAGCCTCCCAGCACACCTACAAAAGCCACGACTCCAACTCGCCCTCGAACAACTTCCCCTCCTCACCCGATACCACCGATGGTATACGCACCGCTCGATCCACGTCCCCGCAGGACACACCAAATGCATCTGCAGCCACGCGGAAGAAGAAACATGGGACCACTTCAAGGCGTGCCCCCTGTACGGGGGACTGGACACCCCCACAGACTGGAACCCAACCCACACCATCGCACAGCACGCCGGATGGCTGACGCAGTCCCCGGCGACCCAGCAACTCACCACCGTCCTCAAGCAGACGGAGGTGCTCGAGGCAGTCCGCAGGGGACTCGTCCCCACTGCCGTCTACACCTTGCTACGCACCCACGCGGAGGACCCCCAGGCCACGGCGGCGCACATGCAGCGGACGGCTGTTGCCAAGACGGCGGAGCAGCTCACATACCGCACCCACAAATACCTGCAGCATGCGGCAACCCTGCCCCCAACAGACCAAGCCCACCTCCTCAAACTCCTGTTCTACCAACCATGAGAACCTACCCCGTGACATACCAACACGGAACCCCCACCACGTCTACACACCGTCCACCGAGCACAGCACTGGCACAGCACACACGGACACCACAGGCACCGCACACACTCCCACCAGCATGCGCGCGCCACCAGCCCCCATCCCCCCACGCCGCCGTCCGTCCACAGGTACCGCCAACCGCCAGCCACCGCATGTCCCCTCTGCGTTCGCCAGCGGCTACCACAGACAGCCCTGCCCTGCAACCCAGACCACTGGGTCTGCCTGGGAGCCGCGCACCGCATCACCCACTGCCCCCACTGCGGGGACCTCAACCCCCGCCACCGCGAGCGGCCCGCGGCCCCAGCCGCACCCCCCCCCGCCAGCCACCCCAGCTTCTTCGGGTTCCTCACCGACACCCTCCGGGACCACCTGGGAGGGTACTACGTGGCGGACGCGGCGGACCACGCATGGACCATAGCCGTGGCAACGGGCAGCGCACCCCTGCCCCCCCACAGCCCACCCCTACGCCACAGCGGAGGCGGCTTGAACGTGGCGGCCCGCCACATCCTCCTCGCCCTATACCTCCACCACCGAGACCTACACCTCCCAGACCCACAACTCTGGGCCCCCCAAGCAGCAGCCCTGACGCCGGAAGGGTGGGCCGACACGGCACCAGAGGAGATAGCAGCCTACCTTCGAACCACTTGCCGCCGGTTCAAAACCGCCCTCGGCCGACGGAAGGGAACACCTTACCCACTCAGTGCACTCCTCTACCCGGCACACCACCCCCACCCCGCACAACAGAAGCCCCCGGAGGGCTGGGCGTCTTTTCGGGACGCCCACCTGGCCGCCCCCGTCGAGGCCACCGCCACGCGGATGGGCCTCACGGACCAGGAAACCTACGTCAGAGGCCTCAAGACGAGCCACCAAGAGGCACACCGCTGGCACGCCCGCTCCCCGTCGCCCACACGGGGACAGGGGAGTTCACCCGCCCCCGACACCCATCAGGCCAGGAAGACCAAGACAGGTCAGGGGGGCCGCCAACGCGCCCGCCAGCAGGGCGCGACGCCCCGACCAAGGCCCGGGTCCAGCCACACCGCACCACCCCACGCCCAGACCCCCGGGGCACACCAACAACACCGCCACCGCCAGCGCCCGCCACCACCACCGTACCGCAGCACCCAAACCCTGCAGCCCAGTCAGCCAGCACCGCCCACACACGTCCACACCATGCCAGGACCACCATACGCGCAGAACCAGGGGACGTGGCACCACCAACACCACCACCACGCCCCCGTCCCTCCCAACCCCTACCCCCTAATGCCCCCATGCTACAGCGACCCCCACCAGCTACATCCCCACCACGCCCCAGCACAACCAGGCCCCGCGAACCACCCACCCCACATAGCGCATATCACCGCACCACACCATCACGTATTCCACCACCACCAGCCCCTGCCACCACACCCACCAACGCCGGGGTACCACACACAACCGGCACACCCCCCACACCACCACCATGCGGTCCAGCACCACCCGCCGCCCCCGCTACACGGGCCCACGACATACGAGCCACGGTACACCCCCATGGACCCGCGAGGAGCCGCGCACGCACACCAGCAACACCAGGGCCTAGTAGGAGCGCCCCACCACAACCAACAGCCCCCCCACCCACACCCCATGCCAGCGAGCACCATCCACCAGCAACCACCCGTCACATACGGACCAGAGCCCCACCCGGGGGCTCATGCGGCCGCCGCCCACCCGCAACCCGGCACCACAACCAGTCAAGAACCGCAAGGGCCACACGGCGCACACACGCAACACCCACACGACCCACAGGGACGCCCGGACCCCCAGCCAGCACAACACCCACCCCCGCCCCCCCCACCCCACCACCACCAGCAGCCCCCCCACCCACACCCCATACCAGCGAGCACCATCCACCAGCAGCCACCCATTACATACGGACCAAAGCCCCACCCGGACGCTCATGCGGCCGCCTCCCACCCACACCCCGGCACCACAACCAGTCAAGAACCGCAAGGGCCGCACGGCGCACAAACGCAACACCCACACGACCCACAGGGACGCCCAGACCCCCAGCCAGCACAACACCCACCCCCGCCCCCCCCACCACCAACAGCGCCACCCCCACACCGGCCCCCCCCGCCCCCCCCCCGAGACCAGGCCACGGACACAACACGCGGCAGCCAGCACCAGCCAATTGACGTCGATACCCCCGCCGACACACGCCACCGCGAATCCCCCCTCCCGCGACCGCCACAAGAGACCCCGTCACCGGACCCCACGCGCAACAACGACGACCACCCCCCCCAACCCACAACACCCCCCCCATCACACCCCGCACCACCAGCCGCCGCAGCGGCCGAACCCTACGCCCTACACAACCCCGCAGCGGTACGGCAGCACCTCCGGGGACTCGGGGAACAGGACGTCGTGCTGTACCTCCGCACCTCCGGCACCAGCACCCCCATCCGGGCGGCCACCCTGGTTCAGGCGGCCACCCTGGGGGAAGGCGTCAGAGACTTCCTCTTCGACGCCTTCCTCCACGTCGCCCGACACGAGCGCCCCCCACGCGCCACCCCAGACGGCGAGAGCCCGCCCCCCACGGGGAGCCGGATCTGGGTGCCCCTCATCGACTGGGGGCGACACCTGGTCAGACACCACGTGCCGGGGCGGGAGGACACCAAGGGCCGCACCCGCTACCACGAGCCCGACATGGCCCACCCCCCACCCGACGCCACCCCCGACAGCACCAAAGAGTGGGAGCGGGAAACACGGGTAGCCCGGATGGCCTCCCTGAGCAACTTCCGGCACCACGTCCCGGGGGACATCCCCACCCCCGACTAACAGCAGCCAGCCCCCTCCACGTACATGACCCTCATGTACAATCTGCACTACACCCTCTCCACCACCAACTACCACGCACCCACAGACCACTGGGTGGTACACGGCACCGACTCCCTCCTCCCCGCCGACTACACCCCCCCCCCACGCAACCCAGGCCCCGACACGTACGCCAGGGGGGACGACCCGGACGACCCCCACATCTGGGGCACGTGGGAACCCAAATCCCTGGACACGCTGCTCTCCATCCGCAGCGGCTACCAGGGCCTTGGTAGGGCGATGTATTGCCTCGCCAAGTGGACCCAACGGACCTGGGGGATCCCCACGGACCAATGGGTGTGGGTGGTCACGCTGCGCCCCCAGCAGAGGGAAGCCCCCCCAAACCGCAGGGGACCCACCCCCCCACGCCCCACCACCCTACAACTATGCCCCTACATGGTGGCAGCCCGCCTCATGACGCTGCTGTGGCCGGGCCCAGACACCCCCACCCAAAACTACCCCCACCTCACAGAGGAGGACATGCCCGGCATCCAGCGATGCTTCTTCCAGACCCTCGACTACCTCCAGCAAACACACCCGCACGTCCTGGAGCAGATATGGCCACCCCCCGGGTAACCCACGTGCCCGCTCAGCCCAGACAACGCCGCCACGCCAGCACCAGCACGCACAGATCACCAGGGAAAACGCGCGCACACGCCCGGTGCCCGAACCTGCATCCTCGTTCTCGCTACTTACAGGACCCAGCATCATACGCCCGCCCCCGAAGCCCAGGACCCTCCGCCGTCTCCCACAGCCTTCTCCTCCGCCTCCGACTCCACAACCTCCACCACCACGACCACCTCATCCACCACCACCACCACGTCCTCATCCAGCACTCAACCCCCGAGGCCGCGGGGGACACCTCCCAAACGGTCCTCCAAACCCGCCCCCACCGCGAGCAGCCCCGCCGCCGCCAAGGCCCACGCCCCGACGAATCCCACACCCACGACCCAGCCGAAACCCAAGGCCGCCGCCAAACGGCCACCCAAACCCGCCAGCACGCCACGACCGCAACCCGCAGCCAAGCCCAAACCCAAGCCCAAACCCGGCGCCACGACGGCAGCGCGAGCCCGGCCCCCCGAGGACGTCCTCTACGACATCCGGCCCCAGCCGTCCCAGGCCCGAAGGCAGCAGCGCCAAGCGCGGCGCCCCCCCCCCCGTCACCGACGCCACCGCCACCACCTTCATGGCGGAGCGCGCCGCGGCCGAAGCGCGACGCACCTCGTCCCGCCACCTCTCAAAGCCCGCACCCCCGGCCCACGGGCCGCTGCCGAATAAGCCAGAACGACGCCAGGGTCCACCAGCAGCATCTCCACCCCCCTACCAACCCTCGATGACAGCCCACATACAACGCATGCCCCACTACCGCCGCCGCCGCGAGTCCCCGCCCAACCCCGAGGCGGAGACCGTACGCGCACACCCGCGGGTCCACATCCGCGTGCGCCCCCACTCCCCACGCACCCCCACGGAACAGGACTACGAGGAATCCCCCAGGCCCGCCACCGCCACCGGTCCCCACGACCCCGTCACACCCACCCACGCCCACTCCTCCGCCCAAGACCGCAGGCCCGCCCAGGAACAGTGGTGGCAGCGCTGGACCCACACGCAGCTCTGGGAGCTGCGAAAGTGGGCCCGGGGAGAGCCCTCCCTCGAGGGCCTGGTCCATCGGCCCCGCAAGGAGTCGGTGGAGAACTGCCGCCTCCAGCCGGCGGGGGGGTGGATGCCGCAGGCCGCATGGGAAGCCATGCTGGCCGATGCGCTCCACCCCCTGGGAGTCCACCCCCGCAACCTCCCCGCGCCCCAGGACCACCCGTATGTCCTCAGGCGCCTGCGGGAGACCCTCCAGGAAACGCAGCGAGACGGCATCCGCCTGTGGGACATCACCCAAAGCCCAGCCCCGCACACACACACCCCCTCACCACCCCACAAGCGTCGGCGCACCGACACCGGCGACACCCACAGCACCCCAGGAGCCCTGCGCGCCACACAACATGATGCGCCTGACCCCCCGGCCAGCGGCGCCGCCATCTAACCCCGTTACCAAGCAAACCACCACCACGGGGCGCCACGCCAGGCCCCGCCCAGAAGTCACCAAACGAACCGGACGCCGAAGGAAGCCAACGCACACGACAACGAGCACCACTACGCCCAAAGGCACCGAACCCAGGCCCGCTAACGTCGCAACCGCCTAACCGAGCCAGAACCCAAGCACAAGTCAAACCCCAGCCAAACCCCGAAACCGCTAACCCTAGACTCCTAACCAAGCCCGCCGAGGGAACAACGTAACCACAGCCCACACCCACAGCCCACACAGCCGCCTAACCAGCCAGCTCCAGAAGCAAAGAGACACCTCACCAAACCCACCCTGACCCAAGCCCGTGTACATCAGGACGCGCGAGCCGCACTCCTGGGGCGCGACCGCCGCCACAGCACCGACGACACACACCAGAGGACACAACGCTATTGCACCGCCGCACCAGCTGCCCATGCCTGTGCCTGCAGTGTACGCGTGCCCCTGTTTTTCTCTTTTTTGTTTTTTCTTTTTTTTCCCAAAAAAAAAAAAAAAAAAACAAAAAAAAAACAAGTAAAAAAAAAAATTAGGGGGGGAGGAAGAGGGACACAACCACCCATGGCACACGCGCACCGCACACAGCACGCACACCGGTGAACAGGAGCCCAGTGGCCCAGGACACCGCACATGCAACACAACACACCGAGCCCTAGTGACCCCTTTTGCACACCTTTGAGCGTAGCGGTTGAACAGCGGTTGAACCCAGTTGAACAGCATGTTGCTGTTCAACCCCCCAGTTGAACTCGGTTGAACGCGGTTGAACAGTTCAACTGGCCTATCGCGCCATTAGGTGGCGCGTGCTCGCGCGATCACGCGTTCAACAGTGGTTAATTGGTAAATGTAGCCTGTCCCACAATTTTGGTTTTGAGCTGTTCCCTAAAACCCAGTTAAAACCTGGAACCTACTACCAGTGGGCAGGTGGCGGTGTGGTGACCACATACATGAAAACTGGAGCCGGCACGTGGTGGCCAACACGTGGCGGTAAAGGGAATGCACATGGTGTGTAGTAGTTGCCACCTGCTCGCTTTTTACTATATACATGACGCATTGAATTGAAGAATATTTAATTTCACCTTTGTGCAATATGGTAGTGTCACCAAAAATAACGTAACAATAAGAACAAATTAGAGCACCAAGAGATTCCCCATTGTGGTTTCTTACTTGTATGCAAGGATCCCTCTCATTTTACAATCAAAAATGCCAACGTCAAACTTGAAGCAATGTATGGCAGATCACTACACTGGATTACAATCGGATGAATTGATGAGTGATTTGGTCAACTTGTTCACCGCATCCAAGGGTGGTCGTACACTATGGGAACGCCTCAAGACTAGAATGGGTAGTGGGCGGCGTAGTCGACGCAATGACCGGAAGGTCATGGAAAGGGTGTTTACACCCAAGGATGCCGTCCGGTTGATCCTTGACTTGGAAATGCCGAAAAATAGGTGCTCTACATGTCCTACATGCATACCATGGTGCGTTGCATGTATGCAAGGAGTGTTCAACCGTATGCGAGATGTGTTCAAGTGTGGAAGCCAAAGGACCACAATGAAGGTCAAAGCTTAGGGGAATGTGTCAAGTGGGGTGTTCAACCGCATGGTTGAACACCAAGGCGGCGTTGACGCTACTCTTGGACATGATAGAAAGGGAGTGGCAATGTGAGGGGTATGGCATGGAATAGTGCATTGGGCATTAGTATGTTGTTAAAAGCATGGTACATCGTCATGGATGGTTTGAATGGCATGGTGATACGTCAAAAGTTTAATTTTTGGTAAAATTGCACTACGCGCGGTCGGGGTGTTCAACCGCTGTTCAGGGGTGGTTCAAGGGCCCAGGTGAAGTCAGTTGAACACCGGTTGAACATAGGACATGGCACCATGGTGTGCAAAAGGGGTCACTAGGGAGCGAGCACACCGGTGAACAGGAGCCAGCCGGCCCAGGACACCGCAGACACACCACAGCAAACCGCGCGGGCACACCGGTGAACAGGAGCCCAGCGGCCCAGGACACTGCACACACATAGGGCGGCTGAGGGACAGGAAAGAACCAATACCCCATGGGTCGGACGCACTGGGGCGACCCAGCCGACCCACCGGGCCAGTGGCAGGAGCGGTACTCCAAGGCCACTGGTCCGAGCCCGGCCAGGCTGCATCGGGGACCATGGCAAACGTCACCCGGAGCCATGGAAGCAACCGGTGACAGGCGAGCCGGTACACAGTCCAGGAGGGGGTCACCTGCCAAGCAGAGTGGCCCCGAAACTCAAGCCACAAGGGTGAGGCGGTCGTACCGTAGACAAGCGGGTGCAATACCCCAGAGCCCCCCAGAGCTGCCGCCCAAAGGAGGGGGCCCCCAGGGGGCCCTACCCATGGACACATGTGGGGACACCCTCCCACCTGGGACACATGGACCGGGTGGCCGCGACAATGCCTTCCCAAGCACATGCGGGAGCGGCTCAAGAGGCACCTGACATAGGGCAGTGGGAGGGACAGGACGTCCCCTTGGTAAGACCTTCTTCCTGCAATGTCAAAGGAGGCATCCCGAGCTCCCGAAGATACCTACCTACCTACCTAGCCTCCAAGTTATTTCGCACCTCTCTAATATTGGTTCGACACGAGCAAGACTATGGGCAATCATCCCCACATTGCCCATTACCTCGCGGTGTGACTCCGCCGGCCCAAATTTATGTTGTAGATTCATGATTCCAGGCGTGTTGTTTGTTGGATGAACTCGCATTTGCACGGTCCTGGAGCAAAGAGCGAAGAGAGTTAGTGACATTCTCATTGGCTCGCACCTAGGACGAACACGTGGCGATCTCTTGACCTGTAGTCGCATTGACCAACTCAATGCCGGTGAGGCGCGATTTAATATTGGACTGGGCTTGACGAAATTCTACAATGCACACTCTCCGAATGCTCATGCCTCATCAACCCAATTTTTGCCTCATAATGATCTTGAACCTTGAAATTTTCATTCTCAATGAACTCACGAAAGGTGATGTCCATTTTCTCAATATCAGCCCGAAGCTTGGCAACATCTTTGCCACATGATTTACACGCCTCCTCCATCATGGACGCGGCGGCGGTAGCTAGTGAGTGCGATACATCCAAGCGCCCAAAATCCTCTACCAATTGATTGATGCGTTGTGAAACCCGATCCAACAAAGGTATCTCCTTCAAAGGCGATGGTGGCACTTGAAATCCTTCACCCACCAAACGTTTTAGTGCCCTTGACAACCAACTCACTTGGCGATCGCGAAGTGCTTTATTACTTTCCATGGAAGTCTTCGAATTCGCATTTTCCGTACCAATTTGTTGGACATCCTTCGTTAATTGATTCAGAAGTTCAATCAATCGCTTGTCCCAATCAACGATCTCACCACAAAATTTAGCAATCTCCGAATGTAGACAATTATGTTTTTGCGATGCGACATGCAAGGCACGAGCCACTCCTTCAAGGTGTTGAGAGTGCAAATCAAAGTTCTTGTGGAAAATGGAGATTACTATATTTTGGCGTCGGATATCATCAATAATGGACTCCATGTGAGTGATAGGTTCACTTATGAACGAGAGCCGCTCATGAGGATTGCCTTGAGAGTCAAACCAACGTTCCCTTTCAACCCGAACCTTGCATGATTCGAAATCAACATCCATGCGCCGAACTTCATGGTGTTCTTCAATGTTCTCATTTGATGCAAGAGAGGTCAACGGAACCAAAGAACCACACGCAAAGGCCGGCGCTTGATCAACAATGTCTTGTTCTTGACCACGAACCGCTACCATGCTAGACATTTGTGGAGCCATGGATTGTTTGTCAATCCCATCGTGCAAAACCCACTTGTATTTTTACTCCTTGAAATGAGGAACCTTGTTTTCACACCGCATTTCTGCCAACTAGAAATTCACAGACCTCAATGATGTTGAAAGCAGGATCACAACATCGAGACCACGGATATCCATCCATTGTCATTGTTGCATCCTGAAACAGGACCCTGAAATGTGACAGTGACCCACCCTTCAATACTGATCATGATGAAACAAATATACAATCTGATTGCTACAATCGTTGATCAACAAAGGGTACTGAATTGGAGCTTCGTCAATTTATCACACAGAAATTTGCACGCGACGATCTGAGGCGTGAGCGCTGCCGCGAATCCTATTCATCACAGCCGATTCTAACTGCCTGCAGCCAAGCTGCGAGGCCGCGAATCACTGCCACTTACACTCCCCTCCCAAGACAGCACGCACCCGTGCGTTGTCTGACCCCGGAAGTTGAAAACTACAGTTGCAGTTAAGCGGGACGAAGAATAAGCCGCAAAAATCAAAACACATGTAGCTGGGCCCTGGCAGTGACTCTCTCCCTGCAGCTGACCAAGCAGCAGAAGTGATACGAAAATGCAGACAGCGGCCATCACAGGCCCAATCATCCAACAGGGTCGCACAATGCTGACAAAAAAAATAACTCATGAGCAAGCCCAGTAACAGACACCCACCCTTAAAGCTGACCATCTTCACGGCATGGTCTGGATGATCTGGTGGCTCTGATCTGGACTCTGGGACTCAACACGAACCTCAAAGCACAGAAAGAAACAACAAAAAAAAACAGAGCAAGTCACAAGCATGCAGAAGTACAGCGGAAAAAAGGCTCTGTCCTCTGGGGACCCAGCAGTCCGTTCGCGGGCACGTTGCAATGAAACAATTGTCGTCCTACACCGCCTATTCCGCTTTTCTTGGTAAATGACTCAACCGGGACACAAACGCTAAGTGGCTGACCTCTGGGACAGAGGATGAATGCACCGTAAGAAAAAAATCAGGCATCAGGAGGTAGATGGGAAGCCAAACATCACCATGTCTACTTCAGCCATCTTTTCAGACCATGGCGCGTGCAATAATGTTCAACCCTATCATTTCCCCTCTGAATGAACTTTCGAGCGTCCTCCCACGTCTTGTGCTCATCATCCTTTCAAGCCACATACAACGGAAGGTAAGGCGAGGCACCTCGAGCCTCTTGACCGCATAGTCCAAGACATCGTCGACTATATGGGTGTCATCCTTGGGCAGCAACTGCGTATCACTATAATACGAAGAAGGGGCTTTCACTTTTCCAAACATGGATCTGTACAATTTCAGACGATCTGAGGCAACTACTTTCTGCGTTTCTCGAACCTGAATCACACAGCGATCCCCCCCCTCCCACCGTATTACCTCATACGGGCCCTGCCATATCCGCTTCAACTTATTGTAGTGGGGCTGATCCCACTTCGGGCGATCTCGCAACCACACACAATAACCCCCCGGAATGTTTGCAGCTTAAATTTTTTTTGCGCAATGCGCCAGACTCCTTGTCGTGCAGGCGCTTCAAAGCAGTTTTGAGCTGTTGACGCTCAGTCACAAGTCTTGAAAAACATTGCTGCACATCCTCCGCTCCATCTCCCGGCACTGTGGGGGGATGTCTGGGAAGTACCACCTCCCCCTGAAGCTTGCAGCCTGCTCAGCTCGGTTCGAAACAATTAATAGATACAGGGGGTGGTAATAGTTCGTATATGCAGTGTTTGGTAAAAGGTGAATTTAGACGTGTTTTTCATGCAACGGTTTGGTAACAGGCTGGTGTTTTTCCATGTAAAAGTTGGTACCAACATGCTCCTCTTTTCTTTACCTAAATGTTTCTTTGTTTTTTCTATTTCCAATCCATTATGATGTCCCGTTTGAAAAACCGGAATGCTTTCTTTTTGTTGAATTTTTCTTTTTCTTCTATAGGAATTATTCTTCTATTGTAGAACCATTATTTCTTCTTCGAAAACACCTAGGGTTTTCATTTGTATAACACTGCTACTGTTTTTCTGTCCCCGTTTTTTCAAAACAGTACACTTTTGTTTTCTACACCCTGCACTCTTGCTATTTGTGTAAAATGTTTGTCTTGCTTTTTTTTCAAAACCACCACTGCTTTTTGTGTTGAAAAGCCTACACTGTTTCTTTGGTCACTCACTTCTGCTTTGAAAATGCTGTTTTTCTTTACCTACTGAAATATTGTTTGTTTTTTTCTGTCACTCACTTCTAGGTTGAAAATCTGGTTTTGTTTTCTCTCCTAAAATGTTATTTGCTTTTTGTGAAGTGGCCAGAGTTCCTGCTTTTTCATGGAAGTTGGATTGCACCTGGGCCTTTAATGCTCCACCATTGCGGTGTGCAACTCGCGTAAATTGGGAAAAATGCCAAAAAAAACTTGCTCTCGTGTGCAAATCTTCCGACCCTACAAATTTCACGGCCCTTTGGAGGACATGCATTGTTGCAAAGGATGAACCACATATTCACTTTCGACGATTTGGTGTTATTCAAGAGGAAACAGGAGGTACTACCCTCTCTCACTCATGGTAATCAACACTGCACAGCTCGGAGTGCCTTCATCATCCGAACACTGCCTCCCGCGCCTTCCTTGCCCTTTGCCTGTTCTCCCTGGCTACACACTGAGCATTTACATCACGTGGGGCAGCACAAAACCTTTTGGCAAGTCTGTCCAACCGGGTCTCAGCCATCTTGTTTGCTGCTCTTTGTACAGGTGGTGTGCTTGGGACTGACGGCACGTCAATGTTGTCGTCCATCTCTGCTCCAGAGGCTTCATCTGCCTCTGCCTTTGCCTCTGAGGCTTCCCCTGCATCCCAAACGGGCCCAGGTACAACAAACAGCAAAGGTGCAGGCATGGGGATGGCTGCTGAGGGGCAGGGGAGGTCCACATCATCCACAGATTCTGTCGGTGGCACCTATGTAAACACCATATTCCAGCTGCTGAGGACGTGTGTGGTTGTCAAGGGGGATGCAGCCCATTCAGCAGGCCAAGTTACAGGAAGCGCCCTTATCGTACCCTCGCTGCTATCCTGCTTCGAGTGCTTTGGCAGCAGTCCATCAGGGATCTTCAAGCAATGGCCAATGTGGAGACGCTTCTGTCTGTCGCGCAACCATGCCCTCATGCCTGGATTGATGACTTGATCGCCATTGCTGACATGGCGGCGACGAGCGCGGCCAAAGGAAACATATATGTATGGCGGCGCCACATAATAGTTGAGGGTAGCCAACTTTATTTCAGCATTGTTGTAGCGCCTCAACTCGTTGTCGTTGAGATGGCTTCCAACCAAGTCCATGATGATGACACACGGGTAATTTTGCGCGACGCCATGGTCCCATCTGTCCTTCGCCACTTCAGTGTCGACCTTGATCATCAGGCGTTTGAACGTGTCGCCGGTCTGACACGTCTTCTCCGCGCTGTCTTCGTGCATATAAGATGGCAGGCCGTGAGGCAGATCAAGGCGCATGGCAGTGACTTGTCTCTCCTCTGTGCAGCACTTGTAGTACCTTTACGGTGCCTTCACGGTTGACCACAGGCGTGGCCGTGGCCTGTCGCTTGTCACCGCTGCTGTAGTGTCTAACCTGTTTTTCCCCGGCTGCATACCCTCCGCGCAACTTGGGCGAGTACTGGGGGGGCATCTCATCTAAGCCCACCTGCACCCACGCCGGCAGCGGCTGGGCGTCACATTCAGGGATACGCACACCATACTTTTGAGGCTCCTCAACGAGGTCCAAGAATTCACATCTCCATTTGTTGATGAGCGCCAAGTCAGACACCGTAGAAGGCAGTCCCTCAGTCGTGATCTTCTTGAGACAAGCCATCCTCTGCCTGCGACGGAACTTTGCAGCCCATTGGCGGTCCAGAACAGGAGCAACACCACGCCCACGAGACCTCTCAGTGACTGTTCTTCCAAGCGCCGCAATGGTGTCCAGGTCAATCACGGCAGCCTCATACTTCAGCTCTTTCATGAACTTCAGAATGGACTCCTCCTCTTTGCGGCTGAGAACTGAGTTGGTGCCACACCCTTCCAGTGGCTCACCCTCCTATACCATGCCAGCCCAGGTGCGAAGCGTGGTAAGGGGCGACGCTCGACACCTATAACGCAGGACAATGTGGTTGTAATTGCCTTCCAGGAACAGTTGCACACCAAGGGACTTTTGCGCCGGCGTCCACTCTAGCCAAGTCCTTGGCGCTGAACTGTTGTATTGACAGGCCTTAGAAGTGCAGCACACCTTCTTGCTCTGAGCCTCTGAGACTGCCACTAGGGCTTCGTTCATGGACTCGCCTCCCTTTGTGAGGAAGCGCTGCATGACTGAAGTCAGAACAATTGTCAATGTGATTGATCATTATTGTTACTATCATCATTACTACTACTATTATGAACCACAGAATCTCAACAGACCGCGATACAAAAGCTTCTGTTCTGCTTTCTCAAATTTGACCAAAACTGGAACGCATCTGCGCGGTTTTTTTTCGTTGGTGCAGCGGTTCGTAAAAAATGGCGGTTTCTACATGCAGCAGTTCGGAACGCCACCCAAACGAACTGCTACACAACAAACCTTTACGCTTACGAACTGTTACCACCCCTTGTACGCACAAGGAGACTAGTTTTTCTTCTTGCGTTGGGACAAAGTCTAAGCACGGGTCAGTAGCTGTCGCTCGTTGTTCTCAAGGATGTAGGAACAAAAAGTGGGATTGCTACTCCCATTTGGCCGTATAAAGGCTGTCATGGGCTCCCACGTTGCCTCAGCTAGCCCATAGGTTCCCCCCTGCAGGTACGCTTCCGCCTCAATGAGGAATTCAACGCTGGGGATCATCGAAATACCACCAGTCGGCTTATCTTGTTCGCAGCTTAATGGTCGGTGAGTCCTATTGCCCCAGCCTCCCACGGTGCCATCATCCTGCACAGTGTAGTACCAGGAACGCGCCCACGCGCTGGACTAGGTACCCGTGGGGTCGAATCAGTCCGGGGTGCCCCCCTCCATACGACCAGCCGAACTGCGGATCACCTGACAATGCCGGCCTACCTGAACAGATTCCGTCCCTTCGGAAATCACAGTTGAGGCACCGTACTCGACAAGGGCGGTGAGCACTCTTGTGCTGACAGCTAGGCCTACTCAGTTTGAGGCAAGCAGGCTCAGGACTCCTGTAGAGCTCCAGTCTGGGGGAATGTACTAACTCCCACCCTCAGTCGGGTTCTGCAATCCCAACCCCTACAAATTCGCTGCTTTTCGAGCCCTGCTCCTGCTCTGGTTGTGCCCTGCACTCCCATGTTTGTGGTTGCCAGCGTGAGGAAGATGGCCGCTTATCACCTTTGCTGCCACCCAGCGAGTGAGTGCCTTGTTGACCACGTGTTGCATGGGATATGCCCAACTCTGATGATCTTGGGGAGCCAACGAAGAGGGGTGGCTTCCTAGACCAGGGCGGAATGGCAAGCAAGGTGTTGAAGGCAAGGTGTGCTCACTTTCCTTGGAGACAAGCGTCCCCAAGGTTAGGACCCCTGCTTGGTCCAGACACGTGGCGTTCTACCCATCTTGGCGGTGTTACCACATCCCTAAGTGTGCTACGTATGTCTTTGTGTGTCTCACTTCTCTCCCCAGCATGGTTGCCATCATGGGCCTTCATAGATGTCGGACCGAAGGTCCTAGTCAGCTAATCCCACCGCTCCTATGGCGCGCAATTTCTGTGCTGGTGCCTAACCTTTGAAAAAACGGCAGATGCCCTATCTACTAGAGGGGAGGGGTGGCCAAGTCTGCTAACGGCATACAAAATGCCCATTTTTCTAGAGCCGAAAAGCTAATACACTCGCCTGCCCACGAAGAAAAGCACGCGGAGCAGGAGACACCACTACACTACACTCGCTAATGGCAGCACCAGCCTTCGAAGGTAGGGTGAGCACTACCGCACTCAGCCACTACCAGGCTTGCTGCCCCTAACCCCTACACCCTCTACTGGATGGCGGTGTCAGAGAGTTCTCAACCCTAGTGGCCGCTCTGTGAAAAAACAAGGGCACAGACGGCCAATAGGCTGCTGTGGCGTGACACAGACCCCCTCGCGTGTTTCTCGGCCAGGGCTTGGGGGGAGTACACTTGTGTGTTGTGCGCACAGCGTGTAGTAAGGGTTATACTTGAAGAAGTCCTTCTGTCCTCGGCATTTTTGGCTCAGGCCCATGTTGATTGTGGGATCTGCGCCCTTTTTAGCTGGGCTACCAACTGCACCACTCACGCCGAACCTTTCCTACCTGAGAACAACGGCGGATGCAAGAAAAATTGAGGCTGAGGAACCTAACCAACCTCGTCTTATTATACGCATCTCCGGTTGGAAAAAAATACACTTTCCTCAAACTGTCCTATGAAGCAAGCAAGCGTTAAGGACTCCGTTTGTTCTTTTATAGAATGTAGGGCGGAGCCGTGGGTAACCTAACAAGAGTTATACCGCCTGCACAGCGCGTGGCCTACACCCCATTAATGCATCAATCAGTATGCAGGGAAGGGAGACGAGTCGAAGACAATTTCTTTCCTACATTTTTTCCTACACATTAACCATCGCAACACAAAGTCAACCAAAAGGTGAGCTCCTCATGAGCTTACCCACCTTGCTCACCATGCATCGTGTGAAATCCGTGACACAACGAGCGAAAGTGCAACGCTAAGGGTTTAAACAACCCTACAAACATTTACCACAACCCTAATCGGTTAATGCATCGTGCGTATGTCACTTTTTTCACTGTCCACCTACAGGAGAGAAGGCAGGATGAACGGCAACAGCACAACGCAAAACGAACCCTAACGTGTTAAGCAACCCTACTTTAATGTGACGGCGAACACAGGCACGGCCAAGTCCTCTCCTTTCTACCTGTGCAGACAAGGGAGGAGTGAGGGAGGGCACAGAGAAAGTACAACAACGCGTGAATGTCTACGTTTAGCACATGCACCGCGAGCACGGCGCCTACTCGAACCCTACGTGCGCGGTGCGCGCCCGATTTTGTTTGGCACACCTTTCATTTGCGGTTTTCTCTGTGGAGAACAAGGATCGAAGGACCGACACCCCCGACAAACACAGATGTGACAACCCTAGGGTTTTAACCAAACGAACAACACGAACACAATGCATACATGTGTCATGACATTAGAGGTGGGTCACCCGCGTGATCTGTTGTGTGGCTACTTGTTTCATACTGTTTCCTAAAGTTTATACCATTTTTGTTGCAACTGTGCAAAAATTCGGTTTTAAAAGCTTTTAAAAAGACGGCTCACACCTTCTTTTCTCAGAGCCGTCTGAACTCCGGAGCCTCTTTTCTTGGGTGCGGCTCGGTTGCGCTTGTCGGCAACTATAAGATTTAAACAAAAGATGACGGTTTCTAACGTGTTTTCGTCAGGCTTGGCCCCGATCAAGTACTCTAAAAAGGACATGGTGGTGACTTTTTCTTACTCCCTCGTGGAAGACTAGTTCATCAAGCTACTAGGACCAAGGAAAAAGGGTCAAATAACCCCAAAATTACCTCAAAAATTGCTTAAAACCAGTAAATGACACTCTCATACGTTCATAGAAGCTTACTACATTGTAGATACCCTTGAAAAACAGTGCAATGTACCGGGAGCGATGTGAGCTCGACGGGGCATTCCTCAAAAGTCGCCAGCGTGCAGTGAAAACTTTGGGCAAAAGTGGGGGGGTAGTGGGGTTTGAACCCGCGACTCTCTCCCTAGAGTGTACATGCTTGTCCACTAGGGTACAGTCGAACACACTAATGCGGACGGCCATCGCAGCATAAACAGCGTTTTAGTAAATGTGCTGACCAAAGGTCAGGGCGGAGCAATACTCTTGATGCAGTGCACAAAACTCATCGAGCTGAAAAAAACAGAAGATGTAACCAACAGGGTGTGAATCCTGCGGTTTAGCGGAAGGATTAGCAATTTAAGAAGCCGAATCGCTAAACCCCTAATCCTTGAGAAGTTGTGGAGACTAACACTTAATGATTTTTATTACTCTTTTTGAAGCTTTCGGTAAATTTTTCAAAGTAACTAGGGTTATAACCCTAGCCCTCCCATGAATTTCACACCTACCACTCAAGTGAGCGGACGTATCTTCCTTCATGGAGGCAATACCGAAATAAAGTAGGCACTTCATGCCTTTGCCCTTGTAGGTTAAGCCTAGTGGTCTCCCACCTCAGGACCCCTATACTGAATTTTCTCTATCACTTATTGTGGTTGTACTTTTTAACTGATTCTGAATGCAGTTGCTTGGCCATGTTGGCCAAGCCACATCCTGTGTCTGGCCCAACCTAGTTGCCCCAGATTTCTAACCAACTCCATTGTGTGTCAAAAGGTGCACATGAGGTGCTTGGGACTATCTTTGTGGCTAGACTTATGTCAGTTTTCATTATAAAATCATTTGATTTGTCCATATGCGACTAAAGCTTTGTATTTAAGCCTGCACTCTCTATCTGCAGCCCCTCTTTGGTACACATGTTTTGATTGTGCAAGGATTCGTCCTGATTTCATTGATCCGGTGCCTGAACTTGCTCTACTTTATCCGTATGTCGACCTTATTTTGACTAGGGGAAAACCACCAAGGTTTTCTAAAACAAATACGACGAACGAGCACAAGTGTGGGAAAACCGGAAACCTTTTCTCATTTTGTCCAATTTTTGCACCAGACCTTTGGTAGCAATAAGCAATGGCCGATGGTGAATTGCAACTTCTCGCGTAGTATTGATCACTGTGCTCCGACTTGTATGGCCTCTCTTCTGCAGGTGGCAAAATTTTGGTTAGTAAAAGGAAATCAATCGAAAAAAACCGGGTATTTTGAAAACTATTCATCGGCACAACCGGTTATTTTCCTAAAAATAAACGTTTAAAACCGGTATTTTTTAGAACTACTAGGTTTCAAACCTTACAAGCCTTTCATGGGGAGAAGACATTGAGGCTAACGATGCTAACGAGGCGCACGTGGAGATGGGGGCTTGCAACGCCTGCGCTTGGGGCCGGGGTTGGAAGTGCACATACACGGAGGTGCATATCGAAGGCGGTGCAAACATCAACCGTTCTGTTCCCACTGCCAGTGCTAGTCTAATCGTTTTCATGGCAGTTGTTTTTAACGAAACACATACTGCAAAAAATACAATGTATTATACAATCCCAATGTATTATCCTTACCGCCCCCAATGTCATGGCACTTACACCGTGCCTCATCTTCTTGTCAAACTATGCTTTGCATGTCGGTCTCAAATTCGTAGTGATCGAAACATTTTCGTGTTTGTTGCATGCCTTGCGGGTGTCAGTAAAAAAAAGCAAATCAATAAGAGAATAAAATTATAAAAATACCGCTCTAGGTTTTTTTGCGAGCAAGAATAGCACGATTGTTTCAAACTACTACATATTTGAACGGTAAGATCATGACACGACATGGCTTTTTTAAGTCATGGGGGTTAGACCCACAGCTTTCCGGTGGATTTAAAGAAGGACTTACCAAAGCATTAGCGGCAGCTGAGGCAAACATCTAAGGCGGTTGGAGAATGCGCATAGGTGTCAAATTTGAGAACGTAGAGAGGCGTTAGAAAAGCATAGGGCATGGTACCTTTTTGACAAATTGAAGCCTGTCACCTTTTTGGTAGAGAGGTAGAGGGTTATCAAAAAGTCCCGTCTAGGGCTTTGTGAACAAAACCGGATGAAAACAACAACAAAGTTGACCTCTTTTCCATACCGGTAGCGTTAACAAACTTTCTACCTTCGCAACTTGTACCATGCCACGGAAAATCATCATGACGGTGTCATGAAGTCCTCAAGAAAGCATCAAAGAATCGTTATGATAACGTCAAGGAGGCGGCAGTGTAACGCCAAAGGAAACAAATGTGTCCCGGGGCAGTTAAAGAACATCTTAGGAGTGTCAACGAAGCAGCAAAGAGGCATCACGGAGACATGAAGAGGGCGTCAAGGGACATACACATGTGCAAACCATGTACGATGTGCGCATTAGCTGTTCACGGGCTTACCGCAATTAAGCGGTTATAAATTGCACGTGTCAAAGAGGCGTCGCTTAGTGCAGGATGTAGAGCAAAAATGTTATGATGCATCTGTGGCATGTTTTTACCTGTTTGTTGATGTTGGTGGTTTTGTCCCAACGGCTATCGCAGGAAATTTTGTCCCCCCCATGATGCAAATAGCTTGAAACGGAAAAAGGGCTTGGTGAAGTCCGCAACATGAAGCGTGTTAGAAAGCTTTCGCAACCTTGTAGGCTGGAATTGTGTAACATGTCGCTTTTGAAGTTGACACCTTTGACGTAGATCAATGGCATTTCATTTTTAGACCACATGTGCTAAATAAGCATTCAAAACTAACTAATACCTTGGTTGTTTGGACATATAACCACTCCGGATGGTGAACTGATGCTGAGGTCCACTTACAGCCCGAATTTGAGCAGAGTCTAGCAAAGCAAAACTCAAAAAATTTGGGGAACATCTTCGAGAGTGAACAAGCTTTACGCAAATATTTGAGTGCAATGCATCAAAGCCTTTTGCGGCATTTTCAAAAGTTCGAAAAAGGTGGCTTAGTTGGGCCGAGACCGCACCATTTATTTCTAATGAAGCGTGCCGGGTTGTAGGGTTTGGCTCTACTGAGGAGCACGGAGAAAAAGAAGTTTGGAGCTAACCAGGTGAACCGGGGAGTAAGGCTTGGAACCCATTTTTTCTGTATCCTTTGCAATCTTGCATCCCCAGATGACTGAGGTGGAAGAATTTGCAGCCATTGAAGAACAGATCGTGAACGAAGCTAAAGTGTAGGCACACCTGGTAATGGCTTTTGTCTTGTCGATGGTGGCCTTCATATGGAGAGCTTTAGGTAACGTGATGCTGCAAATTGGTAATACCACCCCCACACCAAATGATTTGGCCAGAGGGTTTCCTATGCTCCAGAACAAACCTTGGCGGCACCTCCAATCTCAACCAGCGGGATCGCCAACTTACCTGATTGGCCAATGAGCCCTTTCTTATACAACGCTGTTGTTGTTTTAACAATACTTCTATAACAATCTGGGCTCCTTTCACTTACCCTGGCTCAAATCCTTCTAACCAAAAACTTTTGACCTTCCCCCCTAAATGAAAGCTCATATCCAGTATTTGAAAAACAGAGGCCTCACAATTTGTTCTGCACAATGATGATTTTACAGAAAAATTTGATCAAGCGAACGCTATTTATGGTTCATGTTCATTTTTTTGTCTTCATGTGCTTCAAAATTGCGTGGTCATAACTTATCATCAAAAAGTGGAACATCACCTTTCAAAAATCCAGAATATACAATGAAAATAAGAAAACACCTAGAAATTGCTGATGCACCTTCGGATCGCATTCCTTGTCCATACCTCAAATTGATCCCCATGGCGGTGCTAATCCTGTGGTGCACAGTTTGGGTAATTGTCATGGAGCAATTGCACCCTTTGTGATTTGCGTTGGATGGACACCTACCTGTGAATGCTGTCAACCACTTTGGTTTGAAATGTTGTTGAATTCTGGCGCGAGCAATAGAGTGACGGCCAATGGCCCTAAAGCGAAGTGTCCTTACCCTGCGGCACGCTGTAAGCAATCCCCATGACACGCTGATCATTATGCATATACACATGGGGGGGGGGATTTTTTTCAAAAAAACAAAAGTGCTCATCAGCTCAGCCCCCCCCCCCCCTCCCCCAGAGTGTTCATCACAGAGACAGTAACCTAACGTTCCTGCAGTGTAGGCGTCTGCTGCACAACTTTGCATCATCATCTCGGGGCAACACATGAACACCACAGTATTTCCAGTCCGGTCCTCAAACATCAAAGCGATGTCACTTTGCAGCCTTCGATTTTTTCCTGAGGCCCAGACACAGTCTTTGGTGTCTTGCTGCACCAAACCACATCTTCAGACCAGGGAAACCAGCAGAAGGTGAGTGCCCAGCATGAAACATGGCTGCAGCAGAACAAAAAAATTTTTTTTGGTACCTTGTGAGGGATGGCTCGCAGTGATGGCCAGTTGGGTGTGCCCTCCTCATCTCTGGTAGGAGGTATTTGGGCTGCTTTGGCACAGTTGTGGTATTATGTCACCAAGCAAGTGAGGCAACCTGTGCTATGCCAGGATGTTGCGTGTCAATGACCCCTTGTTTTTGACCTTGCTAAGCAACTTGTGCACGCACATATTGAGGCACGGAGGAATTTTTTTTGCTGGCAATGCGAATGTTTCACCGAAGAGATCTTGCGCAAAAGTTTCGCAAGGAAATTGCTCTTGGGGACTCGTACTAAGCTCAAAGCATCTGCATTCCAAGGCGGCTGAAAAGGCACGAAACAGACCTGTGGGGGAGGCGCCTTACAAGCACCACAACCAAACAGGCTTTAAAGGATCTCGCTTGCGAAGCACAACACAGCGAGCAAGCAAGTTTTGCCGTGCGAAAGATGGTGCCTTGTACCAGCCCGAAATGGAAAGTTTCAAATGCTGCAGAATATGACGTTGCCGACTACTGTGACTGCTGTGACTGTGCCTTTGCTTGCCTTCAGTTGTGAGGCGTGACCATGAGTCAGCCCAGGAACCCAGTCCTCTGGCAAATGCTAAATAACCGCCTATGCCATCTCCTTATCATATGCTCCACGTCTGAAGAAAGATATCAGCACATTCACTTGACAACTATTCGCTGATGTTCACAAAACGACGGGCACCACCAGCAGCAACGCAGCATACCTCAGCATGTGTGAGTCATCGCGGTACTTGAAATTATAGAAAGCGATGCCAAGGAAAATGAAGGGCCACCGAGCCCCCTGGCTGAAAAAGGTCAACATGCGTCTCGTTTTATAAGAATATTTCCAGAAATCGAAAGCTTGAGGGACGGGCCTACCTCGAGGGTCCGTATGCACAACTTCAGGCCTATGCAACAGGGTGATTGAATGGACCGGATTCAAATGGCACGTTCAAAATCAAGTTCGTCAATTGCATACAAGTCCTCGCCCAAAAGTTTTCTGGTAATCCTCATCATCCCAGAAACACTGAGCAACGGCCGATAACGATCCGGAGTATCCTGCAAAACCCGAATGTGAAAGTCCCCACAGAACTCAACGGTCTGTGTCGCTTTGCTTCTCCTGGTCGAATGAAAAGACTTGGGCATTATTTCATTTTTCGATCGTTCTCAGCAGCAAATACACCAAAGAATGCAGGACACCCAGAAGCGGGGTGGGTATACATTCAATCAGCAGCCCGCTGCTATTGCACCCTCGCGTAAGAAGGCCAAATACCGGTATGCTGCTATGAATTTTTGTCTCTTTGTCCACGCTGATGTATTGCAATGATGCCACCTTGCAAGGTGACCCTTGGTTTTGTTGAGCTCCTAACGAAAGAGATCTCAATCTGTGCGTTGGGACATCAGTCGTGCCAACTGATCCGTGCTCTGAATTGACCCCCAGAAAGTCTTCATCCGCATCTTGCAACTACGTGGACACACCTTCCCTCGAACTCAGTTGATAACGAAGTCAAGCGTGCATGCGTGCACGGTCGTGCGTAAAAACACGCAAAAACACAAAATTTCTCGAATTTTACCCTGCCAACACGAACTTGTCTTTCGTCGCCTTTGCTGCAAAACGAAGTGTCGCAAGGCTTCGGTCGGCAGTCGCCTTCGTTCGTAGGGATCCCCATGAAACTTTTAGCGGAAGTGGCCCCTTGAGCACAAACCTCATGTGGGACAAACGGGTTGTCCGAGGCAACACATATGCAGCCCAAGTCCTACCTCTGGTACGTCCTACCTTTAGTGTCCAACGGGTGTTGTCCTAACCGTTTGTGCATATGCCATTCTCTTTGCCGTGTTTCCGATATGGTCCTCATGCATGAATACCTACATCGAGCCAGATGGACGTTTGTTGCGTGCGTCGACAATTAACGACCGCGAACACATGCAGTTGCTCAAAGGCAATGCCTGTTTTTTTTGCCGCGCTGACATACAAAAGAGTGTGGAAATTCGTGGCAGTTGAAATTCAAAGGCCTCCCTTGAGAAGCACATTTTGCACTCCAAGTGGAACAACCCCTTGAATTTCTTTTTGTTGCACGTGCGTGTTGCCAAATGCATTATTGTAGAGTGCGCAAACCGAACTAGCGTATGCTGAGAAGGAGGCCCAAAAGCAACGGAAGAAGATCGCGGCGGAACGCAAAAGATTGGAGGAGGAGAGTCGGAAACGGCCCTCCACCCCGGAAGCCGTGGATGGTCGAAAGCGTATGTGATATTTTTCTCTCCAAACCGTCTCTGTCTAGGAGGGACGCCATCGCGATGAAAGGGCGACGCACGTTTGCGGCGTTTGAGTTCCCTTGTTTTTGTGCTCACCTATGATTTGCAGACATCGAAATCCAAACGGAGACCTACTTGGAGGAACTCACGGATAAAGTGGAAGAGAACACCGTTGACACCCAAACTGACCCCATGATGGACCGTCCCCCCACCCCTCTTTTTGTGCCCTTTAAGACTGGCCGCGACATGGAAACCCAAATCGAGGATGGGGATCTATTTGATTTCAATTTCGAGGTGGAACCAATTTTGGAGGTGTGTGAGCCAGGTGTCCCATCGCTTTGCTTGTGGAAACGCAATGAAACCGGAAAGGCGATGACCAAGGACGGTGGCCGTTTGTTCAATTATATGATCGGCACCAATACCACAATTGCGGAAAATCACCGAAATTTAAGGAAGGGCTGAAAAGACGGCGAGACAAATATTGGCTCGTGAGGTTTTGGGATATGAGGCCGCCACAAATCAATGACATCCATTATTGGCGACGCCCCTTACCGTTTGTTTGGGGGAGACCACAATGTTTCCACTTTGCCATACTTCTCGGCATGCAGACAAATTGAGCAACGGTAGGTGTGGCAAACGTTGAGGCTCGCTGCCTCCTACGCCCTCGGTGAAGCGCTTTCGCCAGACAAAACCGGAGCAAGCCTTCGCTTTGCACAACCAACAATGACAACGGCATGCATCAAACTCTGAGATCCCACTTTGCAAACATTTTTTACACATTTGGCGACGCTTGGCACAAATTTTCTTGGCACTTGACGATAATTGGCGGAATTTTTGTGTGACACTTGGCAGGCAGCATTTGGTAGGTTGTGTGTGTGGATGTCGTGGATTTTGTGTTTTCTCTAAGAAAACTGTACACGGTTTTCCAAGAGAAAACCCGTGCATGAACACATTTTCCAAGAGAAAACCCGTGCATGAACACATTTTTTCTAAAAAAAGCCGTTTACACGGAACACGGGCCCATTGCCCTTTCCTACCCTTGGGGTAGGCCTTTGGATTGCACCCATGTGTTAGAGAGAGAGATAGACAGAGAGAGAGAGAGGGAGGGAGGGAGGGAGGGAGGGAGGGAGGGAGGGAGGGAGAGATACACATACATACACACACACACACAGAGACAGAGAGGAGACGTACACGGTTTTTTGGGTCCAAAAAAACGGGTGCACATACACGGTTTCTTTCTAAAAATTTCCCTCCCTACGCAGGTTTAAGACCGAAACACTTGAGTGAAATCAATCCCGCATTGCTTCAACTACTTTTCGCACCACACTTGCACTCTCTTATTGGGTAAACTATAGGGACATGAAGTATTTTTCCTTTGCATTCCTGCATGGTGTGTGTGTGTGTGTGTGTGTGTGTGTGTATGATGAAAATGGTGGACTTAAGATTGCACGTTGCATTCATATGGTTCATGATTCCACATTCTTTCACGATCACTTCCTTTGCACCAGGAAAGATTCAGTTGTCTACGTAACGACAGCCGTCATCATGATAATGCTCTTCATCGCTATGCGAATTTCCTGTGTCCTTGTGACGTCATCATCTCTGTGATAATCATGTAGACTGGTCCAAGCGAGGCTTGTTGTAGTTGTTGCAATGCATATTGGATCGCCAAATGATTGTGTCAGTTGATTGTGATTTCATTCAAATTCTACCGAACTGTCATGAAGACAACAATTCCCTTTCAGTGTCCAAGGTTTCATGCATTGTTGAGAATCGGCTTTTTCTGCTTACATTGCTGCACTGTGTGTGTGTGTGTGTGTGTGTGTGTGGTTAATCCCATTGTACCCCGACATGAATTCCCCACTTCAGGAGCTCCAAGGCACCCGTAAGCTCTCTCTGTGAGCCGGTTGAAGGGTTTTTCTTTGTTTGGCACGACAATTTCTGTACATCAGTGTTATGTTTGCATATTCCTTTGGCTACCAGACCGGACGGAGGACCAGTCTGGTCTTGTGCAAAATCATCACTTTCTGGAGGAGTGGGTCAAGGGTTTTTGAACGTGGCGGAAATGATGGTTTTGGTGGTTTTCTTAGATTCAACGGTATTTTAGAGAAAAACAGTGAGACCAGTTTCAAAGACCGGTGAGACCGGTCTTCGTTTTCCGCATCACTTCATAGCACTTTGGAGCACTTTGGAACACTTTGGAGCACTTCCCTCCCATACCTACCTTTCCCCGCCCATTTGCGCAAGCATGCCACCACACACCACACTCAAACACTACACACAAGCATAGAATTGGCTTTGGGTGTATCCTTGAGCGTTGTAAAGTCGTTGCTGCATGAAATGCACCAAACATAGATAAAAGTGAAGTATTCCGAACGGTGTTGGCCTCAAGTGAGCTAAAGTGGACCGGTCCGCTGCACTTTAAGAAGACCGGTCAGACCGGTCTGGGTGAACTAGTTACCTAAAGTGATCTAAAGTGAACCGGTCCGCTGCACTTTAGGAAGACCGGTCTGACCGGTCTGACCGGTCTTCTTAAAGTGCAGCGGACCGGTTCACTTTAGCTCAGTTTAGGTCACCCTAGCACACTTTAGCACAGACCACAAACTGCAGCGGACCGATTCACTTTAGAACACTTTAGCTGACCAATTCACCCAGACCGGTCGGACCGGTCTTGTTCAAGTGCAGCGGACCGGTCCATTTTAGCTCACTTTAGGTCACTTCGGCACACTTTAGCACAAACCTGCATACTCTTCATACTTTGGTCCTCCGGCTTACAAAGGGGTTCATGGCAGGTCTGTTGCGCGACCATGTAGTGGTTTGTTTCAAGCAGAATAAACTACAAAGTGTGCTAAAGTGAGCAATAGTGAAGCGGTCCGGTGCACTTTACAAAGACCGGTGAGACCGGTCCAACCGGTCTTCCTGAAGTGACCGTTTTAACCCAGAACACTAAAGTGACGCGAAGCGGTCTAAACTGAACAGTTGGTGATTTTGCTTTCCCGAAACGGTCGGTTTGCAAAGACCGGTGGACCAGTCTTGAAAATACACGTGTATGGTAGCCAAAGGAATATGGGTGGGGCCATGGCCGTTAATACCACTCAGCACCCATGTTGCTCCATGTTGTTCTTTGTTCCTAACTCACCATATGCCCTACCATGTCTTCGTTCCCTCACTAATGAAGTATGGTCCTTCCTCCTTGCTTGGTTGTACACTCACTCGTTTCTGGTTTTGTTGATTACGTTACCATCCGGTGTACATATGTGGGATCATTTTTTGCTGTTTTTGTGATTGGTACCCCGAGATGGTATACGACGATTGGACCCTTGGTGCAGCAACTTGCCCCTCATAGAAGTCAGCGATGTCAGTGAGACGTCACACCAAGGGGCTCGCTGATGGAGAGGGAAAACTTGGTGAACCCAAGTTGCAGCAAATCCAGAGCACCGTTCGTCCGTTGCATCATTATCGGATATCCGTGTACACTACCCCATTTCATACTTCAAAATCACTTCCTGTGTCGATTTCACCTTGCACATGCATGTATCAGTGATACACACTTCACTTATTGATGTATATGCTTAAAACCGTGTAGGGAGGGCAATTTTTCTGAAGAAAACAATGTACGTGCACCGGTTTTTTTGGACCCAAAAAACGGTGCACGTTTTCTAAGAAAACCGTGTACATACATGGTTTCCAACATAAGAGAAATTTTTTTGGGTGGAACTTGGGAGGTATATTCCTCAAGTATTGTGCAAGAGAGAGAGAGAGAGGAGAGAGAGACTGAGAGAGAGAGAGAGAGAGAGAGAGAGAGAGAGAGAGAGAGAGAGAGAGAGAGAGAGAGAGAGAGAGAGAGAGAGAGAGAGAGAGAGAGAGAGAGAGAGAGAGAGAGAGAGAGAGAGAGGGAGGGAGGGAGAGAGAGAGGGCGGCGAGAGCGGCGAGAGCGAGAGCGAGAGAGAGAGAGAGAGAGAGAGAGAGAGGAGCAGATTTGGGTGGGCACTCTCAGAGGATTCTAAGCACTACCAGTCCTTCACAGCACATTAACGGCTGCCCTTTTCCATTTGTTGCTGAAAATTTTGCACTGTTGAACTGGAGGAAGGCTTTGGCGCACTATTTGGCCCCAACTGGGTTGGGTACCTGCGCTTCTGCATTGGCTGCCTCACCATAACCTCTTGTTGTTGTACAATAGGCTCAAGGAGGTACAGCACTTGCACTTGATTCTGATGCCGGCTGCTTCTCCTTGCCTGTTGGGCTAAAAACGGGGAACATGGTTGTCCAAATTCTGTTAACGATTCAGGGTGTGGCCAAGGCTATATTGCTTGCCCCACCCACCCACCCACCCACACACACACACATGCACGCATGCACGCGCACACACACGCACAAACACACACACACGCACACACACACACACATACACACACACACACACACACACACACACATACACACACACACACACGCACGCACGCACGCACACACACACACATATTGCAACAATGCAAAAAGAAAAAACCGGATGCAACAAAGGACATTTTGGTATTTAGTCTCAATTCCAAAAAATTGCACTGATTTTTATAAAACCGGGTAGTTGGAGGGAAATTCTTGTAGAAAAAAAACGTGTACAGGGGTCACGGCCTCCTTGCCCGTTCCTACTCTTGGGATGGAACTTTGGATCGCACCCACCATGAGTTTGTCTCTCTCTCTCTCTCTCTCTCTCTTTCTCTGTCTCTCCTCTCTCTCTCTCTCTCTCTCTCTGTCTGTCTGTCTCTCCCTCTCTCCCTCCCTCCCAATGCCCCTTTTCCCTCTCCCTCTCCCTCTCCCTCCCTCCCTCCCTCTCTCTCTCTCTGTCTCTGTCTCTGTCTCTGTCTGTGTCTCTGTCTCTGTCTCTGTCTCTCCTCTCTCCTCTCTCCTCTCTCTTCTCTTCTCTAGGTTCCATAAAGTCAATGGACACAAAACCAAAAATTTTCATTTGCAGTGCATCTGCTGTGATGTTGGATAAACTGCACACTCTATCACTAATCCATGCACATATGGCGTGCTGTTACCCATGGATCCAAGATGCTTTTTCCCCTCATTCTTAATGGCTCGGTGGGTGCGATCATGTGCAACACTTGGCAGAAATTTTGTGTGACACTTGGCAGCATGTAGCAGAAATTGGCAATGGCATATAATAAGTCATCGTATGCTGTACAATGGAAACAGTGCGCCCAAATCGAACAAGTGCATGCACCATCATTTGGCCGCACGCCGTTGGGAGTCACGTCAACAACCAAAAACCATTTTCGGAGTTTGGACAGGCCATGCATCATCGATAGTTGAAAAAAGGGGTGCGTTTCCATCATCAGACGTTGGCACGTTGGCATCCTATCAGTTGCGAGTGGTATGGAAATCTCGGGCCGCGGTGTAATTCATTGGATTGCCACCTATGCTCTTCTAGGGTGATTGCATTCATTTGGGCGCAAACATGTTTGCAGGTAATGGTAGGCAAGACTTTAGAGCAAGCGATGTTGGAAGTGATGCAGGAGGAGGAGCTTGAGGCCATGCGACAACATCAGCTTCAGTATGAGCAACGGCGCAAGGAGGAACTAATGGAGACACAGCGCTTGGAGGCTGCCGAACAACGCCGCTATGATGAGAAGGAGCGGCGCAAGAAGCAGGAAGTGGAACGACTCCGCAAGGAGAAAGAGACAAGGGAAAAGCTTGCATCCCGTCTGTATGCCACCCAGGTGTCTTTTCTCTTCTTCGCAAACCCCCAGTGGCCGAGCCCAAGGGTGAATTTGCTCGTCCCCTGGCTCAGCCAGCTTACTGTGCAAGAGACATCCCCAACTGTAGTGGCTGTTGAGTACCAACCGCGTATGTGGGTTCATGATATTGCACTTCTTCCCAGTAACACAACACCAACCCCAGGGCCAGGGCATTCTGGGTGAAATTCACACACATCAGTTTTTGTTCTGCTCTCAGTTCCTCAGGAATCTGGAGAACCAGGTTTTTGGCCGATTGGAGGATGAAGGGTGGTTCTACGATGGCGTTGAGCGGGAAGTAGAGACCGAGTTCTACCCCTGGTTAATGTCCAAAGTGGATGCTGAGCTGGACAACCGCCGCAAGGCCCGCTCCTTGGTGGATGGTGTGTTTGTATTGTATTGTTGCAGTCTTTTGCACGCACACATTTCCTGAGCTGCAACAGTCGCTGCATTCCTAATTGTATTGCTAGTCAACCGGACATGGCGATCATCTGCAACAGTTCTCATTCTCATTTTCACAATCCCAACAAGCCATGATATTCGGGTTCTGCATTTGTTTCTCCATATGAAAAGTGGGAAACGCCTCCATGCTACGCATCCTTGCGACGGGTTCTCAAGTCCACCAACATCTTGGGTTCTTGTTTGAGTCAAATGAAGAAAATCATTCTGTTGCTGTGCAATGAAACCAGAAATATCCTTCAAGAATTCGGAAGCGACGGAATGCAAACAGCATTTTACCCGAAAATTCGGCACAGGGTGCTGGAACAAAGGCTTTGCATTTCAGCATCATTGCAATTTGTGTAGCAACACACCGAAAGGCATGAAGATATGTGATGCATCTTTCTATGACTAGGGTGGATTGAAATGGCTCATCATGGAAGGGTCGATTGAAAAACGGATTAGGACCTGCAAGATGCAGTTCCAAAAAGGTCAGCGATTCTACTGTCCAAAGATGAATAAAATCCCTCAAAATTTGGAGACTGCTGAACGCGTTTGTTATTCTTTGCCACCCAATCAACCAATACATTTTATTTTGGTCCATGTTCGGTTTTGTTTGAAAAAATGTCTCTATCAATCGCACAGCCGGAGGATGAGATTTAGTATTTGCGTGCTCTGGGTTTGTGTGTGCGTCTTCACATCCCATTGTTTGCAGAGCTCATCAGGATTGCGGCCAACAAGGCACGCAAGGAGCCTAAGGATAACCTACATTGATACGCATCCCGTATGGCCCGTTTGGTGCCCTCTCATGGTGAGAGTGCACCTGAACTTCACAGTGTTCAAACATAGCCAGTGCCACGTTTCACCACTCTACTGTATTTTAGTGCACACTCTGTCCTTCAGAACACACTGCAGATTTGCTTTGTATAGATGATTTGCCGCTAACCTGTTATGATATTTTCCCCATTTGCGGGTTAATGAGCCCCAGAGTGGTTTGTATGTCTGAAAATCGTGTTGCTCTCAGAAATCACTGTCTTTGAATGTGTGCTTTTTTCTGATTTCCATTTTGCTTGTGTGATTACCATATTGAATATGGCGTGCAGTGGCAGCAGGTATGCCAACAAATTTTGTTTTTTCTCCATTTTCAAATGCCATCAGCGCCCAAGAGCAGTGCACTCTTTGCCAAAATTCTTTGCCGAATTTTCAGGTTGCGAGCAAAGCACTAGCATGCAACTGGGTTGGATGGTGAGGTCCAAAAGGTCCTGCTCAAAAATAGAGTTAATTTGCCAAAAAAAAAATGGGGCTTGGGGGGCATGGTGGGGAACAATTGGAAGCTGCGTGGAAAAGTTCACAAATTTACCAGTTTACAAATGTGATAAAAAGAAAGGAAGTGTTGTCAATGTTGGAATGTGAAATATATTTTACTGCACCCTCCTTCCTGTGTATCCACTGCGAGCAAGCAACAAACAAGCAATTTGTACACCACCACACCCCTCTCGTTTAATATCCAGCGAGCAACAACAACAACACCAAGCAATTAGCAACATGTCTGTTTTCCATTTTGACCATGCCTCTGTCCCATCGCTTCGGGATGCACTATGCTCTAGGCATCCTGAAGCCTAAGTAGTGGCTTTGTCCAATCCAAGTTTTGAGCCAGAAATTCTACGGTGGTTGCCCAGCTCATTGGTGCCTTCCCAAAACTGGGCAATTTTGGTCCAAAAATAGCATTTCTTCGTGCAAAACGGTGCTATAACCCATGCCAAATGGCGAAACAAAAACACTTGCCACACTCCATGCACGGATCGATTTCCTACGTCAAAGAGTCTTTTGATATTGCTTAACTCCGCGATAGGTCCAAGAGGCACCCAATGTGCCAAAATCCTCCAAAATAAAAGATTGGACGGTGACTGCTGAAAACCAAGAACAGGGCGTATGTTGGGGTATGCGGTTCAAAGCCCGATTCCATGGGAGGATAGTCACCTGTATCCCCCCAGTTTTTTTGGTTTCTAGCCCCTCCGAATTGCTGCTACGGATAGTTAGGTCCCGTAGGTGGACTTATTAGGCTACGGCATGCCGCAAACTAAAGCCACATGGGTGCCAAGATAGGTCAACACGGTCCACCAAGGGATGGGGGAGATGGTTTTTTTTTAGTTTTGGTTTTTTCTCAAAAAAATACCCTAGACCACATGGGATGCCAAATCAATTGAATGTAGATTTTGGTGGCGCAGTCTGCCCCCAAGTTGGGAGAGGCGCCAATCGGGTATGTGCGCTTGTTGACGCGAAAATCTCGTTGGCGCCAAAGTTTCCCATTTTCGTTGCTCTTTGTTAGCGGCAATGCCCCCCCCCCCCCTTGCGGACTTTGGCAAACCGGGAAAACGGCTCTTTTTGCTCGAAGTATGCCTTGCTTTGTTCGACGTTAGGGCCAACCTTTGCACCCATTTTAGATAACAAGACTCCTGCAATGGCTACAAACCGCCATGTGTGCACCGCTTTGTGTGTGCACCGCCTTGTCTGTGGACCCCCAACCTTCGTACGCACGTTGTGCGTCTAAGCACTCCAAACTGGAAGGAGAGGTTTGCTCGGTCGGCCATGCGGCTAGCTCCCGTACGGTTAATAAAGAACAACACTTATGCGGTGGCTACATGCCGCTTTGTGTGTGTACCGCTTTGTCTTTGCTCCGCTTTGTTTGTGCTCCGCCAACCCTTCCTACACACGTTGCGCAGCTCAGCCCACTCGGCTCCACAGAGGGCTCTCTTTGCCCGACGTGGGGATTAGCCTCTGAGCCTCGTCACCCCTTTTAAAGAACAACATGCCGGCCGTGGTTGCAGACCGCCCGTTGTGTGCACCGCCTTCCGTATGCAACGCTTTGTGCGTGCACCTTCAACATCGCCCCCAGGCGCGGGCCTTGCTAGCCCTCCCCCACGTGCACCTCTTTAGTATCGTTAGTATGAAAGTCTTCCTCCCACGTAAGGCTTGGAACCTTTTGTCAATTTGGAAACCGGTTATTTTTCAAATGTCAAACGTTTAAAACGGTAGTAGTAAGAAAAAGTCACTGCCATGTCTTTCTTGGAGGGCTTGATCCAGGCCAAGTCCCCCTTAAAACCCTTTTGTTGATGCTAAGACTTGCTGAAGTATTTTTATCACTCTTTTGAAGCCTAAAGTACACTTTCTCAAAGTAACTAGGATTATAACCCTAGCCCCCCCATGAAGTTCACCCCTACCACTCAACTGAGCGGAGGTATCTTCCTTCATGGAGGTTATACCGAAATAAAGTAGGCATTTCTTGCCTAAGGCCTTGGAGGTTAAGCCTAGTGGTTCCCCACCCCAAGACCCCTATACTCAACTGTTTCTACCACTTAATGTGTTTCTACTTTTTAACTGTTTCTGAATTCAGTTGCTTGGCCAAGTCATATTCTGTGTCTGGCCTAACTCCTTTGCCCCAAGTTCCTAACCAACAGCATTTCATCCAAAAGAGTGCACATGAAGTGCTTGATGCTAACATGGAGGCTAGAGTCAGGCCAGTTTTCACTTAAAATCTTTTGTTTTATCCATTTGTGATTGAATCTTTGTACTTATGCCTGCTTTGTCTATCTGCAGCCCTTCTGTGTTACACTGGATTTCAGAACTATTCATTGATTCGATCCATATCCGGTTCTTGCTCTACTTGCTGCTTTGGTTTGGGTTTTCAACATCCAAACCTGCAGGATTTCATCAAGATCATTAGGGCACTAATCAAGGACACCTTTCCGGTAGCAGAGGCAACCCTTGACAACCTTTTGAACCGACTCTGAGAAGAACACAAGCCAAAACTAGAAACAAAATGTCCACACCATCAGTACAGATGTCTGCCAGAACCACGCCAATTCGGAGTGTACAAGTTCAACTTGGCAACAGTGGGCCCACCTCAATGAGTGAGCCCAAGCTCAGAGCCCCATCTGGGTCTCAAGAAGATCCAGTACACAGAAGGGCGGAACAAGAAGCGCCCAAATTACCCACAGAAGCCTTAGCGGCCCGTGGTGACCGCCTTCAGCATCTCCGCCGAAGAGTTGGTGCGTCAATCTCCAGATCTATATGCCCTGCTCCTTCTTCAACAGCTACCCCAGCTGGAGGACCTGAGGAAGAAGGCGCATTAAGAAGGAGAATCAACGAATATATTCTCCACCACGAGTACTACAAGTCCGTCACAGGCGAAGATGGAGAGGAACCACTAGACGCCTTGGGATCCCCACCGTACACGGACATGGGTTCCTACCCTTACTCCGGCCTACCTACGGACCTGGCCGACACAGTGTCTCTACCCAGGCGACCGAGAGGGCCACTATGGCGTCCGGAGCTGCCAATCACTAGCAGGAGCCCTGAAGTGTGCCCCGCCTATGTGAAAGATCCCCATCTAGCAGAACCAACTCATGGGGCTCTGGATCGTACGGCCGAACTACTGACCAAATTACTGTCTGGGTCCAAAGACCCTGATGTGACAGCCCTTTCTAAGGCTGTCACAGCTAAATTGGGTACCAGTGAACCCTTACCCCAGCCAGCACTGGCCTCACCCTCACCCGGACTGAGCACATTGGCTGAAGATCTCAAAAGATCAAGGGTGTCCAGGTTGCTACCCAAGGTCACTTGCCCCAGCCCTTTTAATCCTCACGCTCGGACAGTCCCTATTGCTGAACTACAAGACGTGCCTGTGACAGAAACTAAGAAAAGAGGTCTATCAGCCCTGGCACTCCTCGCCGGCGTACCTCCTCCCCCTTCAAGCCTAACCCTAAGGGGTGGGAAGAGTGGCAGACCTATTGCTCAGGCGAACATCCAGCTTGAATTGCCGGCGTTCGACCCGAAAAATCTGCCCGAATGGGCAGAAGAATTTGCTGTGTTTCTTTTGCTAACTGGCCAATCCCATGTGGATGTGGCCACTAAATGTTCATAGCTGAAACGCTCATGCAAAACCAAATTTTTGCAAAAACAGGCGAAACAGATTGTGAAAACCTGTTCAGCATGGGCTGAGGTGCTCCAAAGACTGAAAAAAACTTTCCCGGTCTATGAGACTGCCATCATTGTGCGCACACACATAGAGGAGCTACCTATGCTCCCTGAGTTTCCTTCCGCTGCGCGAGTCTGTGAATACGTGTGCGACGTAGAGTACCTGTTTTCAAGGATGAACGTGGGTTCCTATGGAGCCACGGAGCCCCACATGTGTCTCATGAGTAAGATCCCTTCACGTACGTGGGACGATTGCCGCACTACCTCTGAGAGGAAGAGTCGAACCCACACGTACAACGACCGGGTGGACCTGCTGATCGAGCTAGCCCTGGAGAGGGAGAATGACTCCCACATGGAGAAATTTCTCAAGAAACACCTGGGTCGAGGTGGTACCCCTACCCCCGAACGTGGCGAAGGGAAAGGCCCTAAAAATCTCTCTAACGCCAACCAGGGTGGTGGTAAAGGAAGTGGTAACCTGCGTGCCATGAATGAGGTAAAACTTGAAGCATGTACACCCCCTCTGTTCTACTGTAAGCCTACCAATGACAAGCGGGGACCTGGTCATGCCCCTGACTGCGACCACCGCAGTGGTTGTATGCTGCAGATGAAACGATAGCAGCACACCAAAGATGGGAAAACTGTGACCCATCGCGACCACTTCAGGCGTAACATCACCTGTGGTTACTGTGGCAAACCTCGTCACTACGAGGACGAGTGTCACATAAAGAAAATAGAAAGTGACAAACACAAGCGGCAGGAGGCTGAACGCCAGAAGACCCAAACACCCACCAGAACTCCCCAGAATGGAGTAGGACCAAGGAAAAAGGCTCAAATATTCACAAAATTACCTCAGAAAATGCATTAAACCAACTCAAAACATTCTCATCAGTTCATAGAAGCCTATCACACTGTAGGTACCCTTGAAAAACAGTGTAATGTACCGTGAATGATGCATTTTCGATGCGGCATTCCTCAAAAGTCGCCAGCGTGCAACGAAAACGTTTGGTAAAAATTTGGGGGTAGTGGGGTTTCAACCCAGGACTCCCTCCCTGGAGCACACATGCTTGCCCACTAGGGTACAGTCCAACGCTCTAATGCGGACGGCTATCGCTGTATAGACAGCGTTTTAGTAAGCGTCCTGACCAAGGGCCAGGGCGGAGCAATACTCCCAATGGAGGACACAAATCTCCAGGAGCTGAAAAAAATAGAAAATGGAACCAACAGGGAGTGAATCCTGTGGTTTAGCGAAAGGTGTAGCGATTTACGAAGTCAAATCGCTAAAAGTTCACGAAACGACGTGAGAAATTGTCATCTTTAGACTACACCCTAAAGTCGCCGACAAGCGCAACAGAAGCGGACTCCAGAAAAAGGGTTGCGCAAGCGTAAACAGCTCTAGAAAAAGAAGGTATGAGCCGTAGTTTTTAAAGTTCTAAAAGAAATTTTTGCACAGTTGCATCAAAATTTTTTAAACTTTACGAAAACGTATTGAAAGGGAACCCACACCACAGAGCAGGTTGACAACACACCTCTCAGGTATGTCAGTGTCATTTCACACGCATGCATTGCGCTCGTGTTGGTTGCTTCGTTAAAACGTTAGGGTTGTCACCGCTGTGTTCGTTGGGGGTTTGGGTGCTCACCTCTCTTGCTCTGCACAGGTTAAAACAGTAATGAAAGGTATGCGAAGCAAATGGAGCACGCAGCGCGCAGGTAGGGTTAGAGTATGCGCTGTGCACGCGATGCATGTCCCTAATTCAGGCATTCACACGTTGTGTCGCTTTCCCTGTGCCCTAATCCACCCTTCTCCTCTCTTCACAGGTTAGAAAAGAAAGTGCTTGCTCGTGTTCGTGTTGCCGTAGCGCTAAAATAAGGTCGCTTAAAGCGCTTAGGCTTGTTTTGCGCTGTGCAGTGCGCCATTCTCTCTCCTCTTTCTGCAGGAAACAAAGTAAGAAGAGCGTGCATGACACACAATGCATTAATCGCTTAGGGTTGTTTATAATTCGCCGTAGGTTTGTTTAAGCGCTTAGGGTTGTTTTGCGCTCGTGTTACCTTTGGCATTCACATGATGCGTGCTGAGTCAGGTAGGTAAGCCCAGGAGGAGCTCACCTCTTGGTGGAGTCAAGCTGTGGTTTGTTGTGATGGTTAAGATTAGGAGAAACAAGATGGTAATGGCAAACCTGTGCATACCTGTGCATGCATATGGCGCATTAAAGGGTAGGCCACGCGTGTTGCGCACGGCAAAACTCTTGTTTAGGTTACCCAGGGACTCCACCCTACGTTCTTTAAGAGAACGGGTGGACTTCCTTAAGCTTGCTTGCTTGCAACCTGGTAAGTGGACAGTGTATTATAGGGCAGCCTGAGAAGCGTATAATACGTGGAGGCTGTCTTGGTTCCTCCGCCACTTGCCAGGTCCATCAGCCTTTGTTTTACAGGGTGGCAGGTAAGGGTGATTGGTGCAGCCGCAGTTGCCTTCGGCGACTTTGAATTTTTCTGCCCAAGCTAAAACGGGCGCTGATCACACAATCAACAAACTGCAACTCAGCCGTGAGTGGCGAGTGCAGTCCGACATCTTCGACATACACGCTGTGCACGCACACTGAGCACTCCTTCCCTCCAAGCCCTGACAGCGAAACGCGTAGTGGCGTCCCTGTTAGGCCACAGTTGCTTAGTAGCGCTGTGTTCTCTTGTTCTTTCACAGGAGGGTCAATAGGGCCGGAGACTTCTTTGACATCAACCCCCAGTAGCGTGTGTAGGTGAAAGGGTCAGCAAGCCTGGCAGGTGATGAGTGCAACTGCTGAGTGCTCACCCTGCCTTCGAAGGCTGGTGCTGGGGTTAGTGAGTGTAGTGTAGTGGTGTGTCCTGTCCCACGTGCTTTTCCACGTGGGCAGGGGAGTGGGTTAGCTTTTGGCCCTTAGAAAAATGGGCCTTTTGTATGCCCTTAGCACACATGGCCACTCCTCCCCTCTAGTAGGTAGGGCTTTTGCCGTCCTCCCCCAAGGATAGGCGCCAGCACAGAAACTGGGCGCCATAGGAGTGGTAATATTACCTGATTAGGACCTTCGCTCCGACGTCAGCGACGCCCGGTCTCCAGGAGCCACGACGGGGAGAGAAGTGAGACACATACAGACATACGTAGCACACTTAGGGGTATGGTACACCCTGTAAGGAAGGGTAGAACCCCATGGGTCTGGACCATTCAGGGGTCCTAACTGCGGGCACGCTTGTCCCCAAGGAGGGTGGACACACCTTGCTTCATAACACCTTGCTTGCCATTCTCCCCCTAGAGTAGTAAGCCACCGTTCTTCGTTGGCTCCCCAAGGTCATTACATCAGGGCAGTTCCCATGCAACACATGGTTAACAAGGCACACACCCGCTGGGTGGCTGCAAACCTGATAAGCGCCCAGCTGGCTCACGCTGGAAACCATAGGCATGGGACTGCAGGGCACAGCCAGGGCAGGTACAGTGCTCCGCAAGCAGCGGATTTGTAGGTGTTTGGACCGCCGAACCTGATTGAGGGTGGGGGTTGGTACATTCACCGTAACTGGAGCTCTACAGGAGTTCTGAGCCTGTCGTGGCACACACTGAGTAGGTCTAGCTGTATGCACAAGGGTGCTCACCGCCCCTGGAAGGTTAGAAGACAGTCAGTAGACTGACACAGTGAAATTAGGTTTTCTTTTTCCGCTGGGACAGAGTCTCAGCACGGGTTAGTAACTGTCCCTCGTTGGTCCCAACGAGGTAGGAGCGGAGGATGGGGTTGATACTTCCAACTGGTTGTATAAAGCCGGACATGGGTTCCCAGGTCGCCTCAGATAGCCCATAGCCATCCTATAGGGTTAGGAATTTCCAGCCCCGCTTATACTCGTGGCGTGCAATACCTGCATCCTCGTAGTAGCCGTGGACTGCCATCTCATCGGCAGTCATCTCCTCGAGTTCGTCTGCCTCCTCTGGGCGGGCAGCCTTCTCTAGGTCGATACGCTCGACCTCACTGTCGCTGAGGCGCCATTCATCCCAGGACAAATCGTCAGGGGAGAGATAGTGCCTCAACTGCTTAGGCGCACAAAGCAGTTCACCACCTAGACGTGGACTGCACGTGACAGGGATCCTAGAGCCATCTATCCTGATGATACCATAGGGCCCAAAATAAGGGTCCTGTAGGCAGTTATGAGGCCAGGAGGGTAGGCGTGAATGGTGAACCAAAACAAGGTCACCAACCTTGAAGCTGGCAGGTCGCCGTAGGCGATTCCGTCGGCTCAGTTCACGGTCACGGATATGTCTCAGGTTAGTCCCAGCCTGGTTAGCGATACACTGCTTGTGTTCCAGCCAATCCCCAACAGGGCTCTTGAAGTCCTCAGGAAAGGGGGTTTAGAATAATCAAGCAGGTCGTCCTCCGTGAAACAGCTCATGGCAGGTGAAACCCGTAGAAGAGCTCCTCTGAGAGTTCATGGTCAGCACTGCCCAGGGTACTAGGCATACCCAGTCTTTGGTACGTTGCTGTTTCATCAGGATTCTCAGGTTCTGTTCCACCACACGGTTTTGTCTCTCACAAAGAGGGTTAGACTAGTGGGTATAGAGCACACCTGTGGTTCCATCAACGTGGAGGGCATTCAGCACTCGTTTGTACCATCCAGTGTTACTGCGGATGCGTACATCCTCATCAGAGTGCACCTGCTTAGGTGCTCCATAGGGTTCGAACCATTGGTCGACCAACATTTTCACAGTCTGCTCACCTGTGATTTTCTTATTGCAAGGGAACACACGGGTGAAGCGAGACACGCCACAGGTGACCACTAGGCAACTATCATAGCCGCCGAAGCGAGGTAAGCAGTGGATGAAATCCACATAGAGAAGAGAGTTAGTACAATAGGGTATGGGTAAGCTGGAAATCAGTACCCTATCCCTACTGTCGCTCTGCTTGCTGGCATGACAGCCACAAGCATCCACAATGGTCTGCATACGAGACCTCAGTTCATTCAGGGTTGGACCAGAGTAGAAACATTCGCGGAAGAAGTCCATTGAGCGATTAGCGCCAGTGTGACCTGAGCTGAGATGGGACCACTGTAGGCACCCATCAAGCCGGGCCTCAGGCACGACAATACGGTCCTTGTAGAAGAGGTACTGGTTGGTCTTATACCACTGGTGCCCGTCAATGACAGGGGGTTCGAGACCAGTGCTGAGTGTCTGTAGAATTTCTTTATACTCTGACTGATAGTCAGTTAGGCTCGAACCCTCGAGGATTCCAGCAGTGCGCATGGACAGGTCAAGCAGGACATCCATACGCTGGAAAGCCTCTTTGGCGAGTGCCTCAGAGCTCTCACCAATAAGCGCATCGAAGTTATTGCGCGATATATAGTCAGACAGTTCATTTTTTTCTACCCGGGATATGATGGACTGTGAGCCTGAACTGGCTCAGGTAAGTCCACCACCGCTTTAGTTTCGCTTTCTCCGGTGGTGGGCCCTTCTGAAAAGACTTCACCCGTCCCTAGTCACAGAGCTAGACAATAGGATTAGATCCCAATAGTCGGGACTGTGACGAGAGCACCAACATACCGGCCAGGAGTTCCTGGTCGTAGGTGCTGTAATTGGAACGCGCTTGGTTCCATTTTCAGTTCCAGTGTCCCCGTGGCACAAGTCGCCACTCACTGGTAGGAGAGTCATGCTTCAAGGAGCCATCACGGTTGGGTCTGCTAGTACGAAAATGGCAGTGGGTTAGTTCAGCTGGGTTAAGCTCCTGCCATTGGTAGATCGTTCCGGCCCCCCCTACATCACTGGCATCAGTGATCAGGACTATCTCGCCCTTAGGGCGGGGTACTCTCAGGCAGTTGGAGGAGGCAATTTTCTTCTTCAACTCCCGGAAACATTAGTCCTCTCTGGCGGTACACCTCCAGGGAGTAGTTTTCTTGATTAGGTCATTGAGGGGGGCAGAGGAGTAGGTAAAATTGTGGATGTGGCACCTATAGAAGTTGCAGGCGCCCACAAAACTCCTCACGTCGTGTAGACCCTTCTTAGGGTCATCGCGAATCTGCATGTCCTGTAGGGGCTGCATCTTAGACGCGGCTGGTTTCCACCAGCCATACTCGACGTCGAAACCCAAATACTCCATCTCCTCTTTCATGAGCTCGCATTTTTCAAGTTTGATTCGGAGATCGTTTTCCTGGCAAACAATGAAACGTTCACGGAGGAGAAGGACATGGTCCTCTTGGGTATTGGTACCCAAAATCACGTCATCGATGTGGGCCTCCATTTCTGCACCTCGAGAAATCAGCTCCTGTACTAGACGTCTGCGTCTCAGTATGTACAAAATTTTGTTCATTAGTTCCTGAAAGAGTGCTGGAGCATTAGCCACCCTGAAAGGCATGACCTTCCACTTAAACACACGACCCTTAGGGGTTATAAAAGCCAGCAGTTCCTGAGCTGCGGCAGTTAGGTCTACCTGCCAGAAACCACTGCGTTTGTCCATTTTGGTCTTGTACCGGCATTTGGCAATACGCTCCAGGGTATTTTCCATGTTAGGAATACTCCCTGAGTAGTTTTGGGTTTTCTTGTTGATCTCACCATAGTGAACAACCAATCGTAGGGCAGTCGACCCTGGTCTAGCAACCAGGAAACAGGGGTTGCAGTGATAGGGGTAGTCCCCCTTCTTATATTCTTCCACGAGACCAGCATCGATACATTCCTGGATCTGGCGCTCGATTTCTTCAACCTGTTCCTGAGGAGCGGGGTAGGGACGACGCCTCACTCGCATCTTCTCAAATTCAGGTTTCAGTGTCAAGTCTATCTGGACCAGTTTTTTACAGGAAAGGGGAGGCGGCAGGGCGCCGAACACCTCTTCATAGGTTAGGAGCAGTTTCTTCAGTCGGGGGTCAAGGTTAAAACTCTCGATTTTCTGCACGAAATCATCCTCAGCATGGAGGTTGCTCTTTCCATGCTCCTTATTTTTCTGCCGATCAGCAGTTTTGGCAGGTACTGAACCATCGTCCCACTTAGGGGGACATTGCTGCCCATAGCGCAGAGAATACACTAGGGGTATCTCAGGGTCAGGCAGCGTGTAGGAATCATCGTCCTCCTCAGACCAGATGGAGGATTTCCGCCTCTGTCTCAGGTATTGTAGCCGCTCTTGGCGCTCAATACCTTCAGCCTTCAGGTACAACAGCCGTCGGAGTTCCTGAGTGTCATGCTCAGACAGTGGCATGTTATTAGAAGCAGGCCGCGCTAGAGCATCAGGACTCTGAGCCACGGGTTCACCTGAGTGCATATGCTGCATGTGCAGCACCGGTTTCCCAGCAGGGGAAGTTGGTTATGAGGTTGACTCTAGATCTACCTCCTCCAGCAACAGCTGGGCCAGGAAGGCACTGTGTTTTAGTTCAACACAGCTGGGATCAACAGGAGGGATGGTGCTGGTGATCTCAGACAATTGGTCGTCGGCATCCTCCTTTACAGCTGCAGATTCCAAACAGCCATCGGGAGATTTACACCCTGTAAGTGTGGCAGATAGGTGCTCAGGAGATCGTTTTTTGAGATCAGAAAGGGTCAGGCCACGATTTTCGGACATGACCTCTTTGGGTAGCACCTGATCCGGATCACACAGGGGTACACGATTGAGGGATCCATCAACAATGGATAAGAAACTGGCCCACTCAAGGGCCTGCATAGCTGTATCTGAGTCCTCAGGCACGTAAATTGGACCGTCGGGAAGTTGCACTCTTCCCACGGTCATTCGGTCTAGCATACGGCGCCAATAAGCGTGTTCACCTGAGCAACCCTAGTCAGGGCTGCACATGACAACCCTTCCTTCCTCATAAGCGATTTTGGTTAGAACCCTTGCGAGCAGGGAGAAGGGAGGGTTAGCATACGCTAGGCCCATTGCTTTCCAGAAGAAACGGAAAGCTGTGTTCATATGTTTCGAGCAATACAACTGCATGATGTGCTGTTGTTGGCTCGCGAACAATTCCACCTGGATCTCATCCAGGGTTACCTGAAGGGCCGCCAGTCCATTTTCAAGAACGTGACGGGCCAATTGGTAGTTTTCAGTACGATAGTTAGTCTTGGCTGCGTAACGCAGCCCAGACTCTTTTCGTCCTGACAGCTCCAAAGGTACGGAGAAGAGCACACTGCCAAAGTCGCAGTGCAAAGAATAGGGGCGCTCGAGAGACAGCATTTTCACCTGGGGGTTTCTTCGCAGGAAGTCGGTACCAATGACGATGCCAAAGGCGTTGGTGTCCAACACTCTGCAGTGCTGGGTCACTGTTTCGTCGCCCAGAAAAATAGTCACATCGATTCGCCCCAAGGAATGGATGGTTCGCCCATCCCCAACTCTTATGGCCACTGTCTTAGTTTTCTTGAAAGTCTTTAGCAGGCGCCGTGCCACTATAGAAAGTGTTGCGCCGGTGTCAAGCACTGCTCGAGAAACTTGATCCCCGATTTTCACGAGGATCCAGAAAACCAAGTCCTCCTCTTCAGAGCCGCCCCCCTACTCCTCAGCAGGGAATTTGACATCCACCCCTGCGGCCATGAGGTACTTGGCCATCCATGCCAGTCGCCGCTTCTTGGTATTTTTTCCCTCAGGGGAGGCGTTATCCCCCTTCGGGCGCTTCTTGGGGTCAGGAGAGGGAGAAGTAGCGGTCGCTGATGAGCGCCTCTCGGCGTTTGGGGTTCCAGCCTTGCCACCCCCCTTACCACCTCCTTTACCACCCTTATCCCCACTAGCTTGATCAACTAGTACTGCTCAACCGGAGACCCACACACGCCCACCATCGCGCGCACCCCCGGGCCCCGCGACACGGGCCTCCCCCACCCGCCCGAACACCAGCACACGCCCGCCACAGACCCACCCGCCAGACACCCTTCACCGCCCCCCACACTCGACAACCCACACACACCCGCCGAGGGGAGCCCCATGCACCGCGGCACGCCTACCCCACCCAGTGGCCCGCCCACGCCCCCCACACACATCCCAGAGGACCCACGCCCACCCCCCCCGTCCCCTGAATGCAGCCCACGCGAACTGTTCCCCCCCTCGGACGCGAACCCACACGACCTCGCACATTGCAGGACCCGGGCCCAGTCGAGCCCAGAAGGAGAAGGCCACAGCCCCGCGCCTCCCTCCCCCGCCGCTGCCGACCAGATCGGCCCGCCGGGCCGCCAGGTCACGACCGGGCCCCCCCAGCCGCCCGCCCCCAACCTACAGCCCGAGGACATGCCCTCCTTCCTCCCCGCCGTGGCCGCAGCAGAAGCCGCCGCCCACAAGCCAGCCCGCATCACAGCCCAACCCGCGTCCACCACCTCCTCCTCATCCTCAGCCTCGTCCACCTCCTCCACCTCATCCTCAGACCCCCCCCTCCCCGCCGCCCTCATCCTCAAGGCCACGGCGAAAGCCAAAGCCGCGGCCGCACGCATCGACCCCCCAACCCCCACACAGGCGACTCACGCACCCCAGCAACGCACCGGGACGACCCCCGACCCGACATCGGCGCCCTCACACCTCCGGACAGAGGTACTCCTCAACCTGGAACCGGACGCCAACCCCAAACCCGACCCCAAACCCAAGCCAGCGCCCACGCGAGCACACACAACACCACAGACGCAACGACACAAACCCACCCGACACCACCCCCGCCCGGACCCTCGCCCAAGCCAGGACCCCCCACCCACCGCAACCCGCGCCCCCCTCCCGCCGGCACCCACCACCACCGCAGAGACGGCAACCCAGCACGACCCCGTCCAAGCCCTCGTCCACATCTGCGTCACCAAGCGCCCCGTCATCCATCCCCCACAAACCACCACCACCGCCGGCCAAACCGACCCAGGGACGTGGGACCCCTCGACCACCGTCACCGTCAAGCCCGGCCCCCAACCCGCGCCCCCTGCCCACCACATAGTGCAGCCCCGGGGACTGCCCACGATGGCCAACCCCCCACCCCCACAAGGGGGACCGGAAAACCCACAACGGGTCCATGGGCCATACCCGCAACACCAACCCCACCACTACCCACACCACCACCACCAGCGGCCCCACCACCACCACTACCAACACCACCCCCTCCACTACCACTGCCCAGCGCCCTACCCCACCGGGCCACAACCCCCTGTGCACGAACAGCACCAGCAGACGAGATGGCAGCCACCGAGCGCTCCACCCGCATACCCCACCTACCGCCAGGGGCCACCCCCCCCGTACCAGCCACCACCCCCGTACCAGGAACCGTATCCGTACCCCCCCGGCCACCACGTGCACGCCGAACAGGCCCCCCGGGCCCAACCCCGCGAAGGACAGCCACTCGACCCATACCACCAGCCGCTACCGCCACCACACCCCTACGTGGCGGATCCATGGACGACGGGGGACCTCCCCCCCCCCCCCAAGTACCAGACGGCACTGCGCGAGGCCCCCCAAGGGCCGCCGACGCCTCCGGACTGGCCCGACTCGAGCGATGAGGCCCGGTCCCGCAAACGGCGGCGCTCCCGCTCCCCCCCCGCACGGCACACTCGCCCACGGCGCCGACACTCCCACCGCGCCTCAACCACCCACTCGCGCCGCTCCCGCTCCCCCAGGTGCCACCACGACCCCCCAGGACCCCGCTCCCGTCGCTCCCGCTCCCCCGGGCACCACCACGAGCGCCACCGCCGCCCCATGTCCGCCTCCCCCTCCCCCCACCGGCCAAACAAGACCCCCACCCCCAGCCCCCGCCACCACAACGCCCGCTCCCCCCGACGCAGCCAGGCACGCCACTGCCGCCCCACGTCCACCTCCCCCTCCCCCCACACGCCCCGCCGGGCTCCCCGTTCCCCCCGCCACCCGTACCCATCCACCACCCCCAGCCCCCGCCACCACCACTCCCGCTCCCCCGGACGCCACCGAGCGCGCCACCGCCGCCCCATGTCCACCTCCCCCTCCCGCTCCCCCCTCCGCCCGTACCCGTCCTCCACCCCCAGCCCCCGCCGCCGCCGCTCCCGCTCCCCCAGGCACCGCCACCCCCGCCACCACCGCAGGTCCACGTCATCCCCCCGCCGCACCACGACCACAGGCACGGACCCCTCCCCCCCCCGGGCCCCCGCCCACCTCGCCTGGTGGTCTCCCCCCGCTCTGCAGGAGCTCCGCCGCTGGGTGAAGTGGGCCGGAGGAGCGGGAAGGCACGAAGGGGTGCACATGGTGCATACCTTCGAGGAGGTGCGCACCCGCACCCCCGCAAACCCCAACGAGGCCGCCCCGGAGGCCATCATGCCGCAAGCGGCATGGGCGGCCCTCCTCCGCGATGCGGTCCAGGGCCTCCGCCCCCCCTACACCCCCCAAGCCCTCCGCCAGTAGCTCCAGGCCACCCACCCCCAGACCTGGGCCGCCGGCGCCCCCTCTCCACCCCGCCCCTCCCGCCACCACCACACCAGGAAGGGGCAGGACAAGGGCAAGGGAAGGGCAAGGGGCACCAAGGAGCACCCAGGCAAGAGGGCACGGAAGGGCCCCAAGTGAGGGCAGGCACTCGCAGGGACAGGACGCCGGAAGCGACACCACATGGGGGCAGGAAACCACCCAAGAACCAGGAAGGGGCGGGAGCGGGGACCAAGACACGGAGGAAAAGGGCACCACGGCAGGCACCACGACCCACACCCAGGAAGGGCACACCACGACGGGGGGACCAGCGCCGCCCCAGCCCCACCAAACACCCCAACACACACCACCGAAGCAAACATCGGACGCCATGCGGATCACACCAGCGCACGCCCACCGGCCACCGGAAACCACACGGAGAATGGAGGGCACACGTACACGGGGAGAACGGGCCACACCCACAGAGGAAGCCGCAGGGAACGCCGCCGCACGGCGCACCACCACGCCCTCACCGCCAGGCGACGACCCCGGCCACCACAAGGGCCACCTCACAGGCACCGGAAGAGGACGAAGGCACGGCCGCGGCACCCACGACTAGGGACCGAAACCCCCAGAGGACACGGGACCAAGGCACAGGCCCCCAGGGAGGGCAACCCCACGGACCGTCACGCGAACGACCTACCCGACCCACCAGCCCGAGCGGCACGCCCAAGCCCCCACAGCACGGACCCAGCGAGCCACCCACACCTAACCGCAGCCCCCAGCCACCAGCCAGCCACACTCCGGCCCGCACTCCGCACCACGACACAGGCCAGGCTGACCTCCACTGACCCACCGCGGCACCACGCGAGACCACGGCACACCGCACCACAGCGCGCCACAGTGCAACGCGCCACAGCACGACGCGACGCAACGCGGCACAGAGCGGCACAGCACGACACAACTGACCCTAACCTGAGGGACTAACCGAAGCCAGCCACCGCACACCCTGGAAGGTGCCGCGCCAACACGCCACACACCAGCACCGCAGGCCACACACGGGGCCACAGCGCGCCTGGCGACAACGGTGGCAGACGACCCAGAAGATTACAGCCGGCACCGCAGAGGGGAAAGGACACGAACAACCCCAGCCCCCTAACCCAAAACCACAAGCAGCCGCCTGGCGCAGCCGCCCAGCCGGCAGAGCCAGGACCAAACCCGGCAAGAAGGGGCGCCGAGCCCACCGTGTACATAGCCCAGCCGACCCATGGGGCCGGAACGCGGCCACACTGAACGCAAATGAAGACAGCAGCCCGGAAGACAACACTGAATGCAGGCCAGTGCGTGCGCCAGCCCAGGGAAGGCAGAGGGAGGAACAGGCAAGCCCCCCCCCACCCCCCAAAAAAAAGGAGGGGGGGGGGAAAGGCACGAAAACAGCCCACAGCCGCCAAACCGCCCGCCAACACCACCACAGGCGGCCTAACCCCCCCCCAGAAGGCACCGAAGACAGGACCCCCACAGAGGCACAGGGGGACCACCCACACAAAACCGGCAACACCAAGCCAGTAACAGCGGCCCACGGGGAAAGGGGACACCGAAACGAAAAAAAAAAAAGAGAGCCACCAGCCCAGCCCGAAATAAAGGGGATGGAGGGACAGGGTCCACACAGGCCGGGAAAAAAAAAACAAAAGCGCAAAAAACACACCCCGACAACCCAGCCAAGAAGGGCTGGGCACAGCCGAGACCCGGGCCCAACACAGGCCCACACCGCACGCCGGAACCGGAAACGCCGGGGGGCAAGCGGGGCGCCCACGAAACCACACACGTCCCAAAAGCAGGCCAAAACCGAAGCCCAACCACGAACACCACAAACAGCCGACACTAGAGGGACAACACCACAAACCGTGCCCAAACACACCCACCCAAGACCCCAGCCAGGACTGGCCGGGTTAACAAAACCCACACCCAACCGCCAACCGGACCCAAACACAAACGCCGCACAGCAGTAGGAAACCCAGTGCCCACAGCCCGGGCACTGAGGCAGCCCGTGCCATGCAGGTGACCCGGCCAAACGAGATCCGGAGACCGGGGGTAAGGCTGCATCCTAAGGCCTGCGCTGCTTTGGGATTCGAGGCGGAGCGTGCGACACCCAAGCACCTCGGAACCCTAGTACCAAGAATGTGCATGCATGCCTTGGGAACGGGATACGCCAGGAAGTCCGGTGAACCCCTAGGGTTCCGCCCAAAGGAGGGGACGTGCGCAAGCACGGGGGCACACCCTCCCGGCGAGACAAGCATGTCACGCTGGCGGTGATCAGCCCTCCCGGCGTTGCCCGGGGCCGCTTTGTTGGGGGCCAACAGTCAGGTCTAGCGGGAAGTAAGCCGCCTCCCCTCTTCACGCGCGGAGCCTCTTCCTGTTCGTCACAGGGGCGACGCCAGGGGGAACCATGGGGCGCCTCTCCACGACCGAGTGCACCTACCTACCTACCTGCGTGTGAAATGACACTGACATACCTGAGAGGTGTGTTGTCCACCTGCTCTGTGGTGTGGGTTCCCTTTCAATACGTTTTCCTAAAGTTTATAAAATTTTGATGCAACTGTGCAAAAATTTCTTTTAGAACTTTAAAAACTACGGCTCATACCTTCTTTTTCTAGAGCTGTTTACGCTTGCGCAACCCTTTTTCTGGAGTCCGCTTCTGTTGCGCTTGTCTTCGACTTTAGGTTGTAGTCTAAAAATGACAATTTCTCACGTCGTTTCATGAACTTTTAGCGATTTGACTTCGTAAATCGCTACACCTTTCGCTAAACCACAGGATTCACTCCCTGTTGGTTCCATTTTCTATTTTTTTCAGCTCCTGGAGATTTGTGTCCTCCATTGGGAGTATTGCTCCGCCCTGGCCCTTGGTCAGGACGCTTACTAAAATGCTGTCTATACAGCGATAGCCGTCCGCATTAGAGCGTTGGACTGTACCCCAGTGGGCAAGCATGTGTGCTCCAGGGAGGGAGTCCTGGGTTGAAACCCCACTACCCCCAAATTTTTACCAAACGTTTTCGTTGCACGCTGGCGACTTTTGAGGAATGCCGCATCGAAAATGCATCATTCACGGTACATTACACTGTTTTTCAAGGGTACCTACAGTGTGATAGGCTTCTATGAACTGATGAGAATGTTTTGAGTTGGTTTAATGCATTTTCTGAGGTAATTTTGTGAATATTTGAGCCTTTTTCCTTGGTTCTACTAGCTTGATCAACTAGTACTCCAGGGGGGAGTAAGAAAAGGTCATTGCCATGTCTTTCTTGGAGGGCTTGATCCAGGCCAAGCCCCCCTTAAAACCCTTCTGTTGATGCTAAGACTTACTTAAGTATTTCTATCACTCTTTTGAAGCCTATAGTACACTTTCTCAAAGTAACTAGGGTTACAACCCTAGCCCCCCCATGAAGTTCACCCCTACCACTCAATTGAGCGGAGGTATCTTCCTTCATGGAGGTTATACCGACATAAAGTAGGCATTTCATGCCTAAGGCCTTGGAGGTTAAGCCTAGTGGTTCCCCACCCCAAGACCCCTATACTCAGCTGTTTCTACCACTTATTTTGGTTCTACGTTTTAACTGTTTCTGAATTCAGTTGCTTGGCCAGGTCATATTCTGTGTCTGGCCTAACTCCTTTGCCCCAAGTTCCTAACCAACACCATTTCATCCAAAGGAGTGCACATGAAGTGCTTGATGCTAACATGGAGGCTAGAGTCAGGCCAGTTTTCACTTAAAATCTTTTGTTTTATCCATTTGTGATTGAATCTTTGTACTTATGCCTGCTTTGTCTATCTGCAGCGCTTCTGTGTTACACTGGAGTTCAAAACCTTTCATTGATTCGATCCATATCCTGTTCTTGCTCTACTTGCATGCTTTGGTTTGGATTTTCAACATCAATACCTGCAGGATTTGATCAAAATCATTGGGGCACTAATCAAGGACATCTTTCTGTAGTTGGCCACATTCCAGATTTCAAAACTGTACTCACCGGTTTTCGGGCACCTACGGGTAGTGTTTGGAATGAGACTTTTTTTGCCCAAATGAGATGAGCGATTTTTTTTCTCGTTTGAATGAACATTTTTTTTTGGTTTCATATGAAATGAGCGATTTTTGTTTTTCGCTTCATTTTTTTCAATATGTATTGACATAGTTGATGTTACCAAAAAACAACGAGGCATTGTTGATGTTATCTCTAGGTGGCAATGAGTGCACTTCTTACGATGAATGGTACCCGTTGAATACACATTTTGGTCAATGCGGCCATACGAAGTTAGAAGTGGTTTCGTTATATAAAACCTCCATGCTGGTTTTGAAAAGACTGCAGTATCTCCAATGATTGTTTTCCTGCTTGGGCTGAAACCTCCTGCTGGTTTTGCATTCAAAAGAAGTTTTCAAACATCCAAAAAAAATTAAAAAAACAGCAGGCATTCAAACAAACACAGAGCTTTCAAAGTGTTGAAACATCTCTGTATGCGTTCCCAAACAAGCCCACACACTGAAGAAGAGCCACTCGAAGAGTGACACTGCAGCCTTTCACACTAATATACAAACAGAAACAAAGGCTCTCACAAAGGGCTAGCAGAGCCACATATATATAAGTCGACGTCATTCTGTGAGGAAAAAAAACAAAACTGTCATTACCCAACAGCGCACAGAACCCTGAGCTTGAACATGCAACAGAGACCGTGAAAACTGAAGCAAAGGCGCATATCAGTGTGCCACAGGCAGGCCAAAAAGGCACACTTCGGAGTCCTGTGGAGCCGCAGGGCCATACCTGTTTTTCACAGGTGTAAATTCAAGCACTAGCTGTTACAAGCACGCGCGAACACACGCACGCAGAGACACACACTCACAACAGTACTTTGGTCTCAGAAGTTCGTTCTTAGAAGGTCGCCAGGCAGCAGCATCAAGTTCGTAAAGAAGATCAGTTGTCATGCAAACTTTGAAGCGCCTGGCGCCACGAAGATGGAGCGCCGAGCGACAAAGAAGAAGCCGCGTTCATGTCGAGCTGCTATTCCACTCGCTGCTGCTCAAGGAGACTGCTCAAGAAAACTTGCACGAAGACTACTACCTGCTGCTGACAGTGCCCTTCAAGGTGTAGGAGTTGAAGAACTCCTCGGCGAACAACCGGCAAACCCAGATGGCGCGTACTTGAGCTGCACGTTTCCACCAAGATCTCGCAAAGCACAGTTCTACGCGTCAGGGGTCAAAAAGAGCAGAGCGAACACGCCAAAAATCACGTGAATACAAACACGACAGTGGCTGCAAAAAACAAAACCAGGCACATCAGGTCGCAGCAACTTCGGAGTGAGTACCTCGAAGCGTTCTAAGCTTGCTGTCGACGCATCTTCAAGAGATAAAACAGAGAAGTGAGACTGGACGTCGTGTTCTTAACATCTCGCTGTAAGATCTCGCTGGAAGCACAGAAGCACTAACGCCTGCGACGCTTGAACAAACGGCGCTAGAACAAACGACTCGGACTCCTTGGATGGCAATCCCATACTCGCAGAACCTCAACGTGACGATGCTACCATGCAACAGAGCGCGCATAATAGCAAATCATGCTATACAAACAAACCCTGAAGTGACAGTAATCGATAATGATAAACACATACAAACATATAACAACAATCAATCACAGCAAATATCGAAAACATGAAACCCAAATAATCGCAAATCCTACAGCTGCAATGCATCTGCGACTATCAACGCTTACCTCTGCCTGTGACCTCCTGCAGATGTTGTATCAGGCCGGGGCCTTGTGCACTTTTTAAAAGCTTTAGGCAATCACAACAACCATCCAAAAGCCTCTAGGAAATACAAGAATGCAAATACCCCAACACCATACTGTCAAAAACACAATGAGTGCCTGAGGGAGCTGATGGTTGAGCCTGAAGCATCGCAGTGTGATTGATTTGGATGCCAGTTTCTCATTTTCTCGAAATACAGGGTGTTTTCTCATGAAATGAGCGATTTTTTGTTCTCGTTTCATATGAAATGAGCGATTATTTTGTCTCGTTTCACTTTTTTTGAGAATATTTGTTCTCATTCCAAACACTACCTACGGGTTGTGGGACTGCCCACAATCATTGGAGCAGTTTTCCGTACAACAACATTTTAAATATAAATTCATCCAACAAAGATTAACTGCAACCGGAACACCGTGGCCTTATTGTCTACTCACTTAAGAATGAAATATGTAGGCTGCGTAGCACTCATTGATTGACATAAGATTTCAATAAAAGCATTTATTGCAGCGAAAAAGTGTTTTTTGAATAGCTTTTGGACAAATGTCTGCCGTCCTTGTTGCGAGATATACACAGCATGTCACCATGTGACATATAAACATGATGCCACACACGTTGGGGTACCCGGGGTGTGCAAGAAACACGCGTGGTCGAGTGGTCAAACTCTAGGCAACAACGTGCAAAGGTTGTGTCAATGGGCATAAAGGCGAAGGACCCCGACAGAGCTTTCCATTTTTTGGAATACTTTTTGTCCTTGACATCTTCCACGGGTTCCACTCCCTCAACTTCAGATTGCATCGCATGGGTTTCTTGCTGCTGCAAGTGATCTAATTGTTTTTGAACAAGCTGTGCCTTTTGCTTGTCTCGGTTGTTGATAGAAGGTGACACACACATTGCTGTTCTATGAAGCTTCCCTATAGGTTCCCACGTTTCGTCATCGTGCCATTTCTCACTTTACCAAATAGACTTTTAGCCTTGATCTCGTGAACAAGGAACATACCATTTACATTATAAGTGCCCTTTGCTTCGAAAGCCACAAAGAGAGTAGTTTTCTTTTTGGGAGGCAATCTTGGACAAAATAAACGTTTAACCATGTGGTGATGACACCTGGGCCGATGGCCTTGGTAGCAGTGAGACCATGTTCAATGTTGGATTGTTGCATTCAACCAAATTAAGTGATTTCCAGAGAAAGAGCGAAGCCGTGCATTTTTGTATGGCTGTCGGCCTCCGTGTTTGCCCGGGTGACCCCAAGTGAGGGCAGGCACCCATAGGGACAGGGCGCCAGAAGAGACACCACATGGGGGCAGGAAACCACCCAAGAAACCGGGAAGGGGCACGAGCGGGGACCAAGGCACGGAGGAAAAGGGCACCACGGCAAACGCCACGACCCACACCCAGGAAGGGCATACAACAACCGGGGGGACCAGCGCCGCCCCACCCCCACCGAACGCCGCACGACTCCCGGGGGCGCACCCCCCAGAACGCAGCGCCATACACACGTAGGCAAAGCAAGAGGACTAGGACACACTAAGATTGTGGGGAAAAAAACAAGTATGTTGCATGTCACGCCGCGCACACGGAACGGACAACGAACAAAGGTGGCGGCCAAAGAGGTGTGTGGAGCCAAGTTGAGAGCAAGTAGGATATAAACCTATGCCAAACGACGCACGAAAAAAGACGCCGTAACAAGCACAACACGGTAGGAAAAAGGAGAGAGGAGCACACGAACGAAGCATAGATAGGTAACATACCACACTGCCGCGGGAGTAAGAGACCGACCTAGGATGGCACTGTCGAGGTGCCATGTCGCGACAAAACCCCCGCCGCCGCACGCCCGTTTGCATCCTTTCTCTTCGCAGGTTCAAAGGAGAAGGCCCAACGAGAGAGAACGACGAGCCGGCAAGGAAAGAGACCGAGACACGCACCAAAGCGGAGGCAGGGAAAAAGTGCATGCCAGGGAGAAGGGTAGAGGAAAGGGTAAAGAGCAACGAAGCCACGAAAGGAACAAGGGGTAGCCAGCAGCCGAGCAAGGGGCGCGCACAGGGAAGGGGGCACGGCAGGCACACGGCGAGCACAACACCGCACCGAGACACCGGAAAGGGGAGCACCAGAGGGACAAGAAAAGAGCGACACCGCGCACCACGACACGCACGGCACAGACACCACACACACCGCACACACCCAACGAGCCCCAACAGCCCGCCCAGTGGGCGGGCAGTCGGGGGAGGGACAGCGCCTGACCTCAGACGCCCCTCACAATGGTCGAAGGCACCCCCCCCGGGGACGCCGTTCCGCCACCCCCACAGCGAGCAACGCCGGCCCGCATGGGCGCACGCTGTGGGGCTGGCGCTGGGTCCCCACGCCCGCACCGACCGCACCCGGGACACACGGGTCGCGGAACCCAGGCTGCCCGCTCCAGAGGACGGGCGGCCGGAAGAGGGACAGCGCCTGACACCAGGCGCCCCTCACAACGCTGGCAGGCCACCCCCCCCGGGGACGGCCCCCCGCCACCCCCGCGGGTCGCAGCCCCCACAGGGCATGCAGGCCAAGGGGACAGTGTTGGGCCCCCACACCAGCACACCCGCGCCCACAGCACGTGGGTGGCGGAACCCAACAGCCCGCCCAGTGGGCGGGCAGTCGGGGGAGGGACAGCGCCTGACATCAGACGCCCCTCACAATGGTGGAAGGCACCCCCCCTGGGGACGCCCTTCCGCCACCCCCACAGCGAGCAATGCCGGCCCGCAAGGGCGCACGCTGTGGGGCTGGTGCTGGGTCCCCACGCCCGCACCGACCGCACCCGGGACACACGGGTCGCGGAACCCTGGCTGCCCGCTCCAGAGGACGGGCGGCTGGGGGAGGGACAGCGCCTGACACCAGGCGCCCCTCACAACTGTGGCAGGCCACCCCCCCCGGGGACGGCCCCCAAACACCCCCGCGGCATGCAGCCCCCACAGGGCATGCAGGCCGAGGGGACAGTGTTGGGCCCCCACACCCACAAACCCGCGCCCACAGCACGTGGGTGGCGGACCCCAACAGCCCGCCCAGTGGGCGGGCAGTCGGGGGAGGGACAGCGCCTGACATCAGACGCCCCTCACAATGGTGGAAGGCACCCCCCCCGGGGACGCCCTTCCGCCACCCCCACAGCGAGCAATGCCGGCCCGCAAGGGCGCACGCTGTGGGGCTGGTGCTGGGTCCCCACGCCCGCACCGACCGCACCCGGGACACACGGGTCGCGGAACCCTGGCTGCCCGCTCCAGAGGACGGGCGGCTGGGGGAGGGACAGCGCCTGACACCAGGCGCCCCTCACAACGGTGGCAGGCCACCCCCCCCGGGGACGGCCCCCAAACACCCCCGCGGCATGCAGCCCCCACAGGGCATGCAGGCCGAGGGGACAGTGTTGGGCCCCCACACCCACAAACCCGCGCCCACAGCACGTGGGTGGCGGACCCCAACAGCCCGCCCAGTGGGCGGGCAGTCGGGGGAGGGACGGCGCCTGGCCTCAGACGCCCCCCACAATGGTGGAAGGCACCCCCCCCCGGGGACGCCCTTCCGCCACCCCCACAGCGAGCAACGCCGGCCCGCAAGGGCGCACGCTGTGGGGCCACTGCTGGGTCCCCACGCCCGCATCCACCGCACCCGGGACACACGGGTCGCGGAACCCTGGCTGCCCGCTCCAGAGGACGGGCGGCCAGGGGAGGGACAGCGCCTGACACCAGGCGCCCCTCACAACGGTGGCAGGCCGGCCGCCCGGGGACGGCCCCCCACCACCCCCGCGGCATGCAGCCCCCTCAGGGCATGCAGGCCAAGGGGACAGTGTTGGGCCCCCACACCCACACACCCGCGCCCACAGCACGTCGGTGGCGGACCCCAACAGCCCGCCCAATGGGCGGGCAGTCGGGGGAGGGACAGCGCCTGACCCCGGACGCCCCTCACAATGGTGGAAGGCACCCCCCCCAGGGACGCCCTTCCGCCACCCCCACAGCGAGCAACGCCGGCCCGCAAGGGCGCACGCTGTGGGGCCGGTGCTGGGTCCCCAAGCCCGCACCGACCGCACCCGGGACACACGGGTCGCGGAACCCTGGCTGCCCGCTCCAGAGGACGGGCGGCCGGGTGAGGGACAGCGCCTGACACCAGGCGCCACTCACAACGGTGGCAGGCCACCCCCCCCCGGGGACAGCCCCCCACCACCCCCGCGGCACGCAGCCCCCACAGCACATGCAGGCCAAGGGGACGGTGTTGGGCCCCCACAGCCACACACCCGCGCCCATAGCACGTGGATGGCGGACCCCAACAGCCCGCCCAATGGGCGGGCAGTCGGGGGAGGGACAGCGCCTGACCTCAGACGCCCCTCACAATGGTGGAAGGCACCCCCCCCGGGGACGCCCTTCCGCCACCCCCACAGCGAGCAACGCCGGCCCGCAAGGGCGCACGCTGTGGGGCCGGTGCTGGGTCCCCACGCCCGCATCGACCGCACCCGGGACACACGGGTCGCGGAACCCTGGCTGCCCGCTCCAGAGGACGGGCGGCCGGGGGAGGGACAGCGCCTGACACCAGGCGCCCCTCACAACGGTGGCAGGCCACCCCCCCCCCGGGGACGGCCCCCCACCACCCCCGCGGCACGCAGCCCCCACAGGGCATGCAGGCCAAGGGGACAGTGTTCGGCCCCCACACCCATACACCCGCGCCCACAGCACGTCGGTGGCGGACCCCAACAGCCCGCCCAATCGGCGGGCAGTCGGGGGAGGGACAGCGCCTGACCTCAGACGCTCCTCACAATGGTGGAAGGCACCCCCCCCAGGGACGCCCTTCCGCCACCCCCACAGCGAGCAACGCCAGCCCGCAAGGGCGCATGCTGTGGGGCCGGTGTTGGGTTCCCACGCCCGCACCGACCGCACCCGGGACACACGGGTCACGGAACCCTGGCTGCCCGCTTCAGAGGACGGGCGGCCGGGGGAGGGACAGCGCCTGACACCAGGCGCCCCCCTCAGCGGTGGCAGGCCACCCCCCCCGGGGACGGCCCCTCGCCACCCCCGCGGCATGCAGCTCCCACAGGGCATGCAGGCCAAGGGGACAGCCCGGGATCCCACACCCACACACCCGCGCCCACAGCACGTGGGTGGCCGACCACAACAGCCCGCCCCAGTGGGCAGGCAGTTGGGGGAGGGACAGCGCCTGGCCTCAGACGCCCCTCACAATGATGGAAGGCACCCCCCCCGGGGACGCCCTTCCGCCACCCCCACAGCGGGCAACGCCGGCCCGCAAGGGCGCATGCTGTGGGGCCGGTGCTTGGTCCCCACGCTCGCACCGACCGCACCCGGGACACCGGGTCGCGGAACCCTGGCTGCCCACCCCAGAGGGCGGGCGGCCGGGGGAGGGACAGCGCCTGACATCAGGCGCCCCTCACAACGGTGGCAGGCAACCCCCGGGGGGACGCCCTTCCGCCACCCCCACAGCGAGCAACGCCGGCCCGCAAGGGCGCACGCTGTGGGACTGGTGCTGGGTCCCCACGCCCGCACCGACCGCATCCGGGACACACGGGTCGCGGAACCCTGGCCGCCCGCTCCAAAGGACGGGCGGCCGGGGGAGGGACAGCGCCTGACACCAGGCGCCCCTCGCAACAGTGGCAGGCCACCCCCCCCGGGGACAGCCCCCCACCACCCCCGCGGCACGCAGCCCCCACAGGGCATGCAGGCCAGAGGGACAGTGTTGGGCCCCCACACCCACACACCCGAGCCCACAGCAACGTGGGTGGCGGATCCCAACAGCCCGCCCAATAGACGGGCAGTCGGGGGAGGGACAGCGCCTGACCTCAGACGCCCCTCACACAATGTCCGAAGGCGCCCCCCCCGGGGACGCCCTTCCGCCAGCCCCACAGCGAGCAACGCCGGCCCGCAATGGCGCACGCTGTGGGGCCGGTGCTGGGTACCCACGCCCGCGCTGACCGCACCCGGGACACACGGGTCGCGGAACCCCGGCTACCCGCTCCAGATGAAGGGCGGCCAGGGGAGGGACAGCGCCTAACACCAGACGCCCCTCGCAATGATGGAAGGCACCCCCCACGGGGACGCCCTTCCGCCACCCTTACAACGAGCAACACACCAACGCACCAACGCACCAGCCACAGGACATCCGCACCCCACCCCCTGCTCTTAGGCATAGCGACACAACAATGGCGGAACCCGCGGCCCCACGCAAAACACGCCCCCGATCTCCGACGCTGGACGCAGCACACGAGGTCATCAGGGCGCTGGGACTGAGAGACGGCGAAGGAGACCCCCCAAAAGGGGACGCGGGCACGGACCCCGACCTGGAGGCAGTACCGGAGCCCCCCACGGGAGGCGCGCCCGCGGAACCCCCGCCGTGGGCGGGCAGCGTGCCCACATTCTGCCCCGCGTGGAAACGGGGCCACTGCACCGGCGAAGCGCTGGTGCCCCAAACAGCACGCTCAGCCCGGCCCCGATGACGGAGCGCTGCCCGAGGTGAGACCCGCGGCGGCATGCGCCGCCCTACGCTACGGGGTGGCACAGGGCTGGATCCTGGATGAGACCGCACGCGGCAGCGTGAACATCCAGGAGGCCGTCGACCGAGTCACCCACGCGGGACAGGCGGCAGTGGCCTTGCACAGCCGGGGCCGCCACGGCGGACCCGCAGAGGGGATCATTGTGGAACCCTTGGGAATGGTGCTGGTCCTGGCGGCGGACATGGTCCGAGGGGTGCTCCACACATCCCGTGTGCGGCGGGCGTGCCCACAGTGGACCATCCAGGTGTACACCCCCCCACGGACGTGGCCCTTCTCCACGTGGGCGGTGCTCGCCGTCATGTGGCACCTGGCACCGGAGGACGCCCCCACAGAGACCGCGGAGGAAATCGCCCGGGACCTCCACACCTGTCCGGCCGACCAGGATTACCCCTGGCGCAGGCCCTGGGGCGGCCTCCCAATGGCACCCGTGGCAGAGGGGCTCAGCCTCGCGGCAACCCTCCAACGGCACCCCGACAAGAGGGCACGCCACTTCCTGCAGACGGGCACGGTCCCGGCCACCCCGCCAGACTCCGAGTGGCGATGGGACTCAGGGGAGGCGCAACCACTGCCGGGCCCCTGGATCCTCCCGTTGTGGTATTTGCCCATGGGCACCCTGGCCCACGCCACTCAAGCAGTCAGAGGGGCTTTACCGCAGCCGCTCCTCCCCGGCGTGGCCCTGCTCCGCAGCCTGCAGGCGGGGGCCGCCTGGGTACGGTGGAAGGAAGGAGGAGGGCGCTCGAGCCCCTATTTCCCCCTGGTCCAGGGCCAGGCGCTGCTCCACGCCGAGGGCATGGGGACCGTGGAATGGGGGGCGATCGTGCCCGGCACGGCGTGCAGGTGGATCACAGCGGCCGCCCCACAGCCCATGCGATCGCCGCCGGCGTGCCACCGCCTCCTACGGATGGTCGCCTCTTTGGCCCCCCAACACGCCTTTACGGGGGACGTGTGGAAGGCCATACTGAGCCACACCAGGGAGTGGCTAACGAACCCGGGTGCAGGGTACCCGCCGGCGCCGGTGCTCGAACAGCTCACGGCCCCCACATCCGGGGTCCGCCACGCCCCGCACAGGGCGTCGTCTCTCACGGAGCAGCTCAACGACGAGGTGCTCGACCTGGCGCTGGAGCCGCTGCGGGTGCTTTACCCGTGGACCCACATCCCACCCGCGTGCACGTCCAACCGCCTAGGCCGCCTGGGGTTGCAGCGCCGCGTCGAGGCCGCGCACCCAGGAGGCGTGGTGGAACAGTGGCTAACGCTCCGCAACCCGTCCGCCGCGGAGGGCCACTGGTACCTACACCAACTCCTCTTCCTACCACGGGCAGCCCCGGAACACCGCCGGCAAAACCCGTACCACACGCACCCGGAGCGCCGAGGCGTGCAGGGCTTCCCGCAGCCAGTCCCGCCCGCCCTCTTGCCGGGGCAGGGCCCGGAGGCGCTACAGCAGGGCCCCCCGCTCGACACCGCCACCACGGTACAACAAAGGGGACGCGACGGCGCAGATGGTGCCGAACCGGACGTCACGAAGTGCGGAGCGGTGGCCTGGATGGCAGCCTGCAGGCACCTCGCCCGAGATACCACGGGGCTCCGGCAGTACAGACCAACAGACTGCACGGCGCTGGCGTCCGCGGTCGCGGCCGTCACCATGGGTCCTGTGGCGGCGCGGCCGGCGCAACTGCTGCCCCACGTCCCCTGCCGCAACACGCAGCCCCGCCGGCCGGCCGCAACGCACGCGCCGACGGCATCCCTCACGGCGGAGCAGCTATACGTCGTCGCGGCGGCGTTGCTAGCGGACTCCGGGGAGAGCTTCGTCCACAACCACGGCCCGGCGCAGATTGCGGGAAGCATACAAGGGCCTCAGCGCGATGCACCAGACCCGTGGCATGCCACTCTCCGCGGGCGCACCCGCGTCTGGGATGCGGGCGATGGCACACCCCCACCCGGGCCTCAGCAGGGGGAGGCACTGGTGCTGCAGACGGGAGGCTACCAGGCCATCCTGCACGGCCACGCCGGAGGGTACCGGTCGCACGTCCTGGCCGGAGGCCGCTGGACTGTCTGGCACACCACCGCCAGGCAAGGGCCATTCCCGCCCCTGCCCCACGTCGACTGGCAGCAGGGGCCAACCCAGGCCCACTATATGTCGGGGGACCCCTGACCGCTGGCACTCCTGCTACACACCGTCAGCGCCCCCAACAAGAGGCAGGAACCGGGGTGGGTCAACCCCCCCGCACTGGTGTGGGGCCCCGACCAGGAGGAGCATCTGCGGGCCGCGTGGCAGGGAGAAGCCATCAGGGCCACGGACGTCCCAGACCTACACGCGGGGCCAATCACGCACGCCCGCCCGGCGGCTACCCTGGCGGTGGTTCAACGGGGACAGCAGAACCCGCAGTGGGTGGTCTGCATGTTCAGCCCGGCGGACGCGCACATTGTCGTCTGCAACCCCGAGCGCCTGCCGGGGCCCGAAGCCGTGGTCCGCGTGGCAGACTGCACCCGCATGATCGTCAAGGCGCTACGGGAGGGCGAGCACCACGCCCTCCTGCTCCAGGTCAGGCTGAAGGACAACGCCCGGGCGGCGAGGCCGGGGGTGTGGCCGGCAGCGGCGCACCCCGTCGACCTAGAGCTCCAGCTGGCGGTCCCGACCACAGTGTACCACTGGCTACAAGCCTTCCACGACCTGCGATGGAGGGGCAAACCCGACCGCCAAATCGGCTCCACGCACTGGCAAACGTGGTTGCAAGCAGACGTGCAGCGCGATGCCATCCGGGGTCTCGGGCCCGCGCCCGCGACACGAGCCCTCGATGCGGCGGCCCCGGGCCGCACACTGGCGCCACACACGGTGCCACTGGCCAACCTGCCCTTCGAGCCAGCGGCGGAGGGCGCCATCCGGAAGTCGGTGCCGCTCCCCCCGGCGCAAGGGGCCACAGAGCCGACGAAATGCCCCCTGTGTGCAGACAAGTACTACACAAGCGGGGCAATGCTGGAACACCTGGCGTGGCACGCGGTGCACGCTGCAGCCCCGGCGGACGACAAGGAGGCGGTCTCCAACATCCTGCAAGGGAGAGCACGGAGGTCCTCATGGCACGCCCCGTACGCCCGGCGCCCCCCGCCCCAGGCAGCCGACCACGCAGACGGCGATGAGGAGGCACCCCGGGCGGCCCCAGGGACCGGCGGTGCGGCCCAACCAGGCTCCATGTCCATCCCCGCGGGGCTGGCCCCCCTGGCCCCCCTGGCTCCCCCGGCCCCCCGGGCCCCCCTGTGGGCCCCGCTGGGAACGGGCTCAGCGGATGCGGCGCACCCGGATGCCCTGGCTGCGCCGGCGAACCCAGCGGCGATGCCGATGCGGGATAGCTGACTCCAGGAGGACACGGCGGGCGACGCCCTGTGGCTCCTCTCGTGGAACCTGCGCAACGGCCTCGTGCCGCCCGACCGGTCCCTCCGGGACACTCTCCGGCGGCGCCGGGGGCCGGCGGCCTGTGAGGACAAGGAGCACCTCATCACCGGCATGCTACCCCAGGAGGGGGGCTTTGCCATCATGCTCCAGGAAACAGGGATCGCCAGCCGGGCGCAGGAGATGCAGGTGGCCGCGGCGCTCCGGAACAAGGGGTACACCGCCTTCTTCAGCAGCCGGCTGGCGGAGACGGGAGCCACCTCCACCTTGAGAGGGGGGGGCCTCCTCACCGCGGTCAGCAGCTAGTACGTGGCGGAGCACGAGGTGCTCAGCTTCACGGAAATCGTCCCCGGGAAGGCGGCGGCCCTGGAGATCCGCACGGACGGGGGAGGCCTCACCCTCATCAACGTCCACGGGCCGCAAGCAGGCTGCTCCCTGTGGGCGGGACGGGCGGCGTTCTGGGCCGACATACAAATGTATGCCACGGCACGCAGCCTCAGTGGGAGGCACCCGGTGGTCATTGCCGGCGACACCAACATCTACATGGATGCCACCATCAACCCGGCCACGGAGCACTTCCGAACGGGCTGGGAGGCCTGCGGTTTCCGGAGGGCCGCGGCAGGCGGCGAGGAGGACATGACTACCACGCTCCACCCGTCCCGGCACAGGGTGGACACCTTCCTGGTCAACGAGTCCCTCCTGCCGTGGTCCCTGCGGGAAAGCGTCTGGGCTCGCGGCATGGCACACCCCCAGGTGGTCGGCTCGGACCACCTCCCGGTCCGCCTGGCCCTGCCAGGCCTCCTCAGCGCAGCACGGCGCGCGGCTATGCCCACCCCCTACAGCCACACGGAGGGCCGCCTCCTCCCGTACGACGCCGAGGCCGCGCCCGTCCAACACTGCCTGTGGGCGGCAGTCACCGCCGCGCAGGATGAACCCTCCCCGGCGCCCTGGCTGGGTCCCGCAGAGCAGCACGACTACGGGTCCATGCCCGCGGCCGCGGTGGACAAGGTGTTCGAACACCTCCACGCGACGCATGACGCCCTGGCGCGTGTGGTGGGACGCCGGCAGCCGTCCCCGGCGGGGACGGACCCGGTGGAGGGGCACCTCCCGGAGAGCGGAAAGCGGCTCCAGGCGGCGGTCCTCCGCTATGACACCCTGGCAGCGCGCGCGCCAGCAGCGTACCAGGCGGACACGGCACGGCATGGCATCCGGTCCGAGGCGGCGCTCCGGCTCACGGAGGAGCTGCGGGGTGTGTCGCCCGGATTCTGCCAGACCACACAGGGCCAGCTACAGGAGGAGCTGGAGAGGCAAGCAGCCGCCCTCGAGGAGGACATTCGCCAGCTCCGCGCACTCCTGGCGGCAGACCGCAAGCGCGCCATCAAGGACTTCTGGCGCCGCCACGCCCCCGACATCGCCCAGCGATGGAAAGCCGTGCAGGGAGCCATAGAGGTAGAGGCCCCGGGCCCGTCAGGCCCTTGGAACGTGCGGGTCCCCAACACCCAAACGCTCCTCACGGAGGCGCACGACGTGATGTTCGCAGTTCGCGCCTTCTGGCGAGAACTGTATGACAAACTTCCGGTGGACCTCCCAGGCTTCCAGGCAGTCCTCGGCCGCCATGTCCCCCGGGTCCCTGAAGGGGCCTGGACACAGGTCCAGCAGTACTCCATGCAGGACCTGAAGTCCGCCCTGGACAAGGCCGATGGCAAGGCCCCAGGTCCCAACCACGTGGAGGCCCGTTTCATCAAGGCCCTCCCGGCACCCGTCCAGTGGCTCCTGGTCCACTCCTACCGGGCCATCCTCCGCGGCGCCCCGCCGCCGATGCACTGGAGGGACGCGCACATCTGGCTCAGCCCAAAGGTACCGGGCTCTGCCAGACTGGACGACTACAGGCCCATAGCCCTGGGCCAGCTGGACATGAAGCTGCTCACGGGCCCCCTCACCCAGCGCATCACAGAAGTGCTCACACGGCACGGAGTGGTCAGCGACTGGCAGCAAGGGGCCCTCCCTGGCTCCAACACAGGCCCCCCACTGTTCATGGCGCAGCGGCAGCTCCAGCGGGGAAGGGCCAACTACGTCTTTTCCTTCGACGCCCGCAAGGCCTTCGACACCGCCCCGCACGGCGCCCTCCACCTCATCCCGCGCCACCTCTCAGTGCCGCCGGACGTCATCGACCTCCTGCTCCTCCTCCACACGTGCGCCAGGCTGCGGACCGTCACCGCACACGGGCCAACGCAGCCCGTGTACATGCTGCGCGGCGTGCGGCAGGGCAACCCCGAGAGCCCCCTGCTGTACGCGCTCCTCCTGGAGCCCCTGCTCAGGGCGCAGGGGCACCGCCTGCGCCCGCCGGGAGGGGCGGAGCACGGCCTCATCCAGGCCTACATCGACGACCTGCTGGTCGTGGCCCACACGCTGCAGCACTTCGTCGAGGGCGTGGAGGCAGTGGTCGCGTACCTGGGGATGATGGGCATGGAGCTCAACCCCTGCAAGCGCGCCATGGCCACCACAGAGGTGGTCCCGGGCCTGCAGCTGCGCCTCTGTCCCCACCTGGAAAACCCGTGGCACTGGGTACCAGCGGCGGACTCCGTCCCCTACCTGGGACTCCAGCTGCAGCCGGACGGGGAGCTCTCCCTGCAGCGCAAGCACCGGCTACGCCTGGCGGCGGTGCACCACTGGTGCCTCAACACCCTCGCGCCACTGAAAGTGGTGCAGGACGTCATCCAGGCGATCCTCAGGGGTCGACGCAGTATCTCGCCCCTTTCATCGCCGACGACTCCGACACTGCACGCCACCTGGACCACGTAACGGTCCAGGTCGCGAAGAACAGGGCGTGGTACGCCTTCGACGCCTCACCGGACAGCCTGCAGGATGACCGGACCCTGGGGCTCAAACGGGTGCCAACGCGGTGCCAGCAGGCAGCGGTGGCCCTCGTGGGTACACTCGTCCACCACCGCTCAACCTCCGTGCGCGCCGAGGTCACCAAGATGTTCTGGGAAATAGCCGGGGCGCACAGAATATGTCCCGAGGTGCACTACCCCGTCCCGGAGTTCGCAACTCTAGCGAGGGGCGACTGGGTCCACCGCATACCCCGGGCCCTCGCCGCCCTGGGAGTGGGGCTGTACAACCCCATCGCGTGCCCCAGGGCGGCCCATGTCAAACTACAGTCCCCGCCGGGCAACATCGTCACGCTGCGCACCGCCAAGCTGCGGCACCGCGACACGTGCCGCCTGACGGTGCCGCACACAACGCCGTGGCATGGGCACCACGGGCCACGCCACCCCTTCCCCGACAACGACGACCCGTGGCCGACGGCGGTGCGGGAATGCCTCCACCAATGCGCCGATGAACACCTCCACTATTGCCCCTGTGAGCAGGAGCCCACCAACCACCCCGGGTGGCGCGACGCCTTGGTCCACCTCTTCCACACCACCGGCACGTGGGACCCCCGCCTGAGACTTGTCCACCCCACGAGGGCTAAGCAGGACACCCACACCGGCCCACGGGTGACCCCGAACGGCCTGCACCTCCACGTCGGGGGCTACCGCCGCCGGGGCGGCCTATCCCCCCCCACGCGGGGGGCGGCGTACCACCCGCCGGCAGCCCCTATGTACATCCTCCGCGACGTACTCGCGGAAAGCGAGCACCAAGAGTATAACGCGGATGTGGCATGGCCCGAGCCCCTGCGCCCCGAGCCCCACGCGCCGACGCCGTTGTGTTTGGTGACCACGGACGACCAATGCACCCAAGCGACGGGGCAAGCGCAGCTCCGGGCCGAGTGGGTAATAGTGCAGGTGGGGGCAGGCCAGCTCAAACCCCGTGGGCTCCCCCGTGGCACCGCCCTGCTGGTAGCTACGGGGGTGCCGCACGACCCACACATGGCAGTGCACGCGCTGGAGGACCAGCCGGAGGACACGTGGCACCTGGTTGTGCACCAGCGCGGAGTCCCGGCGTGGCTCAAGGAACATGTGACGGCACTTCGGTCCTGGGCAAGCACGATAGCTGGAGCGGAGATCCGGCGGCACAACCACCCGGCGCTCAGCCCCGGCGACACCAGGGCGCTGAGCGTGGACCAACTGACCCCCAGCCACCCCGACGTCCGGTGGCACTCCGCTGACCTCAACGCGGGGTGGCTCAGCCCCACCGGGTACTACTGGATCCCGGAGGCCTGGGGCCACACCTCTTCCGACGCGTCCGGGGGCGGACCCTGCAAACACGCCACCAGCGTCGCTCTCGCCGCCAACCTCATCCGCACGTGGGCGGTGGCCATCTCGGCACGGTGCCCGACGGGGAGGGGGTGGCCGCCTCCCTCCCCCTACAATACGGTGCCCACCGACCATGGATCCACACGGTGGACGCCGAAGTCATCCTCCACCTCCTGCGGCACGCAGATCGCGAGCGGACCACCGGGGTCCCCGCGGGCGCAGCGAAGGTGGTCAACCAGATGCCCCTGGGGTGGCTCCGGGACAGCCTGTGCGCGCGAGGGCAACACGCCGGGCACCCGTTCTGGTACGTCCGAGCCACCTCGCACCACAGTGACGCCCTACTGCACAAGGCGGACTGGGCGGCGTCCCAGGACACCGTCCTGCAGAACACGCCCCCGGACCCTGGCCACGCCCAACTCATTGTCGCCGGCCGTGACGGCCATCTCGATCTACGGCCCCCCACGATGCGGGTGCTCGGCGAGGTCGCGCAGCGGGCGCAGACGGACCATACGCTGACGCACCGGGGACACACACCTTTGGGCGCGGCCCACGCCACAGCCTATGTCCACGCCCGGGACCTCACCGCGACGGCCACCAACCGCCGGGCGCTGCGGGCCCGAGACGGCCACACGCCGGTGCAGCGCAGGCTCCGCGTCCGTAAGGAGCAGCTCTCTGGCGTCGCCATCTCGGCACGGTGCCCGACGGGGAGGGGGTGGCCGCCTCCCTCCCCCTACAATACGGTGCCCACCGACCATGGATCCACACGGTGGACGCCGAAGTCATCCTCCACCTCCTGCGGCACGCAGATCGCGAGCGGACCACGGGGGTCCCCGCGGGCGCAGCGAAGGTGGTCAACCAGATGCCCCTGGGGTGGCTCCGGGACAGCCTGTGCGCGCGAGGGCAACACGCCGGGCACCCGTTCTGGTACGTCCGAGCCACCTCGCACCACAGTGACGCCCTACTGCACAAGGCGGACTGGGCGGCGTCCCAGGACACCGTCCTGCAGAACACGCCCCCGGACCCTGGCCACGCCCAACTCATTGTCGCCGGCCGTGACGGCCATCTCGATCTACGGCCCCCCGCGATGCGGGTGCTCGGCGAGGTCGCGCAGCGGGCGCAGACGGACCATACGCTGACGCACCGGGGACACACACCTTTGGGCGCGGCCCACGCCACAGCCTATGTCCACGCCCGGGACCTCACCGCGACGGCCACCAACCGCCGGGCGCTGCGGGCCCGAGACGGCCACACGCCGGTGCAGCGCAGGCTCCGCGTCCGTAAGGAGCAGCTCTCTGGCGTCGCCGTTGTCCCACAACCGTGCCTCCTATGCGGTGGCCCGGAGGAGACCCCGGTGCACATGCACGTGGGGTGCGCCCACTCACAGCTCCTTTGGCCCCACTAATGCCAGGCGGTACACGAGGCGGCCCGCCACCTCCCACCCGGGGACAAAGCCCTGTGGGTGGCCTCGTGGCGCTCCGCAGGCGCCACATGGACGGAAGTCTTCTGCTCCGGACTGGTGCCCGAGGACGCGGAGGCGCAGCTCCGCGCCATAGCCCGCTACGACCCGCTGGGAGGGACCTCTGTGGACGATTTCCTCCACCACATGCTCCGGCTGGGGGACTTCGCATGGGAGCCTCGCAACCACCGGCTGGAGCAACTCCTCTGCGAGCCCCAAAGCGCGGCGGCCGGGGAACACGGATGGCTCACTGCGGCGGAGGGCGACCACCCACCCCCTCCCCCGCGCCCTGACAAGGACCTCGTAGCCTCCCTCCGTGTCGTGAATGGCACTCTGGAGTGCCCGCCCCAACAGGGCCCCCACCCGTACCAGGACCTGCCGGGGGGGTTCTCGAAGCACCTACAAGACGCCCTCTTCCCACCGTGGATCATCGGGCGCGGCTCCATGACCGCGTGGGAGGCGCGCATCGTGAGTGAGGAATGGGCGCGCGACTGGAGCCGGTGGTGCGCCACCACACGCGCCCCGGAGACCCCTGCGCAACAGGTAGGTAGGTAGGTAGGTAGGGTAGGTGCACTCGGTCGTGGAGAAGGCGCCCCATGGTTCCCCCTGGCGTCGCCCCTGTGACGAACAGGAAGAGGCTTCGCGCGTGAAGGGGGGAGGCGGCTTACTTCCCGCTAGACCTGACTGTTGGCCCCCAACAAAGCGGCCCCGGGCTACGCCGGGAGGGCTGATCGCCGCCAGCGTGACATACTTGTCTCGCCGGGAGGGGGTGCCCCCGTGCTTGCGCACGTCCCCTCCTTTGGGCGGAACCCTAGGGGTTCACCGGACTTCCTGGCGTATCCCGTTCCCAAGGCGTGCATGCACGTTCCTGGTACTAGGGTTCCGAGGCGCTTGGGTGTCGCACGCTCCGCCTCGAGTCCCAAAGCAGCGCAGGCCTTAGGATGCAGCCTTACCCCCGGGCTCCGGATCTCGTTTGGCCGGGTCACCTGCATGGCACGGGCTGCCTCAGTGCCCGGGCTGTGGGCACTGGGTTTCCTACTGTTGTGTGGTGTTTGTGTTTGGGTCCGGTTGGCGGTTGGGTGCGGGTTTTGTTAACCCCGTCTGTCCTGGCTGGGGTTTAGGGTGGGTGTTTTTGGGCTCGATTTGTGGTGTTGTCCCCCTAGTGTCGGCTATTTGTGGTGTTCGTGGTTGGGCTTCGGTTTCGGTCTGCTTTTGGGACGTGTGTGGTTTCGTGGGCGCCCCGCTTGCCCCCCGCCGTTTCCGGTTCCGGCGCGCGGTGTGGGCGTGTGTGCCGGGCCCGCGTCTCGCCTGTGCCCAGTCCGTTTTGGCTGGGTTGTCGGGGTGTGTTTTTTTTTTTTTTTGCTTTGGTTTTTTCTTTTCTTTTTTTTTTTTTTTTTTGGGCTTTGTGGTCGCTGTCCCTCCATCCCCTTTCTTTCGGGCTGGGCTGGTGGCTCTCTCTTTTTTTTTTTTCCTTTTCCCCGTGGTCCGCTGTTACTGGCTTGGTGTTGCCGGTTTTGGGTGGGTGGTTCGCCTGTGCCTCTGCGGGGGTCCCCCCTTTTTTTTTTTTTTTTTTTCTGGGGGGGGGGCCTGGCCGCCTGTGGTGGTGTTGGCGGGTGGTTGGGCGGCTGTGGGCTGTTTTCGTGCCTTTTCCCCTTCCCCCCTCCTTTTTTTTTTTTTTTGGGGGGGGGCTTGCCTGTTCCTCCCTCTGCCTTCCCTGGGCTGGCGCACGCACTGGCCTGTATTCAGTGTTGTCTTCCGGGCTGGTGTTTTCAGTTGCGTTCTGTGTGGCCATGTTCCGGCCCCATGGGTCGGGTGGGCTCTGTACACTGTGGGCTCGGCGCCCCTTCTTGCTGGGTTAGGTCCTGGCTCTGCCGGCTGGGCGGCTGCGCCAGGCGGCTGCTTGTGGTTTTGGGTTAGGGGGCTGGGGTTGCTCGTGTCCTTACCCCTCCGCGGTGCCGGCTGTAATCTTCTGGGTGGTCCGTCACCGTTGTCGCCTGGCGCTCTGTGGTCCCGTGTGTGGCCTGTGGTGCCGGTGTGTGGCGTGGTGGCGCGGCGCCTTCCTGGGTGTGCGGTGGCTGGCTTCGGTTAGTCCCTCAGGTTAGGGTCAGTTGTGTCGTGTTGTGCCGCTCTGTGCCGCGTCGCGTCGCGTCGTGCTGTGGTGCGTTGCTCTGTGGCGCGCTGTGGTGTGGTGTGCCGTGGTCTCGCGTGGTGCCGCGGTGGGTCAGTGGAGGTCAGCCTGGCCTGTGTGGGTCGGTTAGGTCTTCGGGAAATTCTGCTGAATGATCACGGTGTCCTTGGGGCGTGCACACTGACTCTCACCCATGGACTCAATCTTCACCGGGCCTCGCAGACAGGCAGGTGTACTCGGGGTGTAGGAAAAGCGTTCCTTCTCCAAGGCAGACAAACAGACATCAGGAGTCGGACGGTGGAGGTGGCTTCCGAACGCTGTTTGAGTGGCGAATGGCTTTCACTGTAGCTCGGCTGCGCTGGCAGGGTCCGGGTCGGTGCCGCCGGTAGGGATGAGCTCACACTGTAGGGTCAGGGGGATGTCCATATCTCCGGTGCTGGACTGCTGGGGTCCGGGGCATCGGTAGTATCCTTGGTACTTCCAGTCTTCACGGCGCTCGGAGATGGCGTTGAAGGGGGGCACCGTCCAGCAGCCCCAAAGCCTTCGCGATCGATCACAGCGTTTCGCTTCCCCTTGCGATGCTCGATATTCATCATGGACGGGATCGGTGCGCCGCCGCAGTGCCATTCCTCCACTGGACGCAACAGGTTGGTGACGGACGCCCTCACGGACGTGAGACCAGCCGAGATCAAGCCCCCGTAGCAATACTCTGCGTCAAACCGCGACGGTAGCGCAGCCCGGCCCTTATAGCCCATGGTGTGGTCGCGTGACGGTCCGTGGGGTTGCCTTCCCTGGGGGCCTGTGCCTTGGTCTCGTGTCCTCTGGGGCTGTCGTGGTGCCCTTTTCCTCCGTGTCTTGGTCCCCGTTCCCGTTCCTTCCTGGTTCTTGGGTGGTGTCCTGACCCCATGTGGTGCCGCTTCCGGCGCCTTGTCCCTGCGTGTGCCTGCCCTCACTTGGGGTCCTTCCGTGCCCTCTTGCCTGTGTGGTCCTTGGTGTCCCTTGCCCTTCCCTTGCCCTTGTCCTGCCCCTTCCTGGTGTGGTGGTGGTGGGAGGGGCGGGGTGGGGAGGGGGCGCCGGTGGCCCAGGCTTGGGGGTGGGTGGCCTGGAGCCACCGGCGGAGGGCTTGGGGGGTGTAGGGGGGGCGGAGGCCCTGGACCGCATCGCGGAGGAGGGCCTCCCATGCCGCTTGCGGCATGATGGCCTCCGGGGCGGCCTCATTGGGGTCTGCGGGGGTGCGGGTGCGCACCTCCTCGAAGGTATGCACCGTGTGTACCCCTCTGTGTCTTCCCGCTCCCCCGGCCCATTTCACCCAGCGGCGGAGCTCCTGCAGAGCGGAGGGAGACCACCAGGCGAGGTAGGCGGGGGCCCGGGGGGGGGAGGGGTCCGTGCCTGGGGTCCTGGAGCGGCGGGGGGAAGATGTGGACCTGCGGTGGTGGCGGGGGTGGCGGTGCCCGGGGGAGCGGGAGCGGCGGCGGCGGGGGCTGGGGGTGGAGGACGGGTACGGGCGGAGGGGGGAGCGGGAGGGGGAGGTGGACATGGGGCGGCGGTGGCGCGCTCGGTGGCGTCCGGGGGAGCGGGAGTGGTGGTGGCGGGGGCTGGGGGTGGTGGATGGGTACGGGTGGCGGGGGGAACGGGGAGCCCGGCGGGGCGTGTGGGGGGAGGGGGAGGTGGACGTGGGGCGGTGGCGGCGTGCCTGGCTGCGTCGGGGGGAGCGGGAGTGGTGGTGGCGGGGGCTGGGTGGCCGGTGGGGGGAGGGGGAGGGGGACATGGGGCGGCGGTGGCGCTCGTGGTGGAGCCCGGGGGAGCGGGAGCGACGGGAGCGGGGTCCCTGGGGGTCGTGGTGGTACCTGGGGGAGCGGGAGCGGCGCGAGTGGGTGGTTGAGGCGCGGTGGGAGTGTGGGCGCCGTGGGCGAGTGTGCCGTGCGGGGGGGGAGCGGGAGCGCCGCCGCTTGCGGGACCGGCCCTCGTCGCTCGAGTCGGGCCAGTCCGGAAGCGTCGGCGGCCTCTGGGGGGGCTCGCGCGGCGCCGCTTGGGGGGGGAGGTCCCCCGTCGTCCTTGGGGCCCCTTCGGCCATCGAATGGTGGCCGGGGGGGTACGGGGCGTCACGCGGTGCTGGTTGGGGGGGGAGATCCCCCGTCGTCCATGGGGCCCCCTCGGCCATCGGATGGTGGCCTCGGGGGTACGGCTGGTACGGGGGTGGTGGCTGGTACGGGGGGGGTGGGTATGCGAGCGGGGCGTTCGGCGGCTGCCATCCCGTCCGCTGGTGCTGTTGGTGTACGGGGGGTTGCGGCCCGGTGGGGTAGGGCGGTGGGCAGTGGTAGTGGTGGGGGTGGTGTTGGTAGTGGTGGTGGTGGGGCCGCTGGTGGTGGTGGTGTGTGTAGTGGTGGGGTTGGTGTTGCGGGTATGGCCCATGGAGTCCTTGTGGGTTTTCCGGTCCCCCTTGTGGGGGTGGGGGGTTGGGCATCGTGGGCAGTCCCCGGGGCTGCACTATGTGGTGGGCATGGAGGAAGGGTTGGGGGGCGGGCTTGACGGTGACGATGGTTGAGGGGTCCCACGTCCCTGGGTCGGTTTGGCCGGCGGTGGTGGTGGTTTGTGGGGGATGGATGACGGGGCGTTTGATGACGGGGATTTTGACGAGGGTTTGGAGGGGGTCGTGCTGGGTGGCCGTCTCCGCGGTGGTGGTGGGTGCCGGCGGGAGGGGGGCGCGGGTCGTGGTGGATGGGGGGTCCTGGCTTGGGCGAGGGTCTGGGCGGGGGTGGTATCGGGTGGTTTTGTGTCGTTGCGTATGCGGTGTTGTGTGTGGTCGCGTGGGCGCCGGCTTGGGTTTGGGGTTGGGTTTGGGGTTGGGGTCCGGTTTGGGTTTGGGGTCGGGTTTGGGGTTGGGGTCCGGTTCCAGGTTGAGGAGTACCTCTGTCCGGAGGTGTGAGGGCGTCGATGCCGGGTCGGGGGTCGTCCCGGTGGGTTGCCGGGGTGCCTGAGTCGCCTGTGTGGGGGTTGGGGGGTTGGTGCGTGCGGCTGCGGCTTTGGCTTTCGCCGTGGCCTTGAGGATGAGTTTGGCGGGGAGGGGGGGGTCGGAGGATGAGGTGGAGGAGGTGGACGAGGCTGAGGACGAGGAGGAGGTGGTGGACGCGGGTTGGGCTGTGATGCGGGCGGGCTTGCGGGCGGCGGCTTCTGCCGCGGCCACGGCGGGGAGGATGGAGGGCATGTCCCCGGGTTGTAGGTTGGGGGCGGGCGGCTGGGGGGGCCCGGTCGTGACCTGGCGGCCCGGCGGGCCGATCTGGTCGGCTGCGGCGGGGGAGGGAGGCGCGGGGCTGCGGCCTTCTCTTTCTGGGCTCGGCTGGGCCCGGGTCCTGCAATGTGCGAGGTCGTGTGGGTTTGTGTCAGCGGGGGGGAACAGTTCGCGTGGGCTGCATTCAGGGGCCGGGGGGGGTGGGCCTGGGTCCTCTGGGGTGTGTGTGGGGGGCGTGGGCGGGCCACTGGGTGGGGTGGGCGTGCCGCGGGGCGTGGGGCTCCCCTTGGCGGGTGTGTGTGGGTTGTCGAGTGTGGGGGGCGGTGAAGGGTGGCCGGTGGGTGGGTGTGTGGCGGGCGTGTGCTGGTGTTCGGGCGGGTGGGGGAGGCCCGTGTCGCGGGGCCCGGGGGTGCGCGCGATAGTGGGCGTGTGTGGGTCTCCGGTTGAGCAGCGAGAGGGGGGGGGCATGGGCGGGGATTGTGTGGGGGGTTGTGCTGCGCCGGTGTATGTGTCCGCTTGCTGCGCGCTTGCGTGGGCAGTTGTAGGCCGGGCGGTTTGGAGGAGAAGCTTGCCGTCTTCTGCTGCCGCGGCAAGGATTTCGCAGACGAGCGTTCGTATCTGGTGGACCTCTTGGTCAGTGGTGGGAAGGGGGCATGCTAGCTTTGGGCTAAGACCCGCGCGGTTGAGGACCCTGTGGATGGCGTGGTACCCGCAGGTGAGGGACTGCTGCGGCCTGGGGGGGGGGTTTGGTCGTGTGTCCGGGCCTGCTTCGACTTGTGTTTGGGCGGTGGGGATGGCCCAAACCCAGGGCACGGTCCCCGTGGGTGGCCAGTGGCGCTGGATCCAGTGGGTTAGGCAGAGCATGGACAATCCCAGGTGGTAGCCCGCCTTCCCTGAGGTGATTTGGGCCAGGGCGCGGGCTGGGGGCGTGTCCCCTGGCTGGAGGAGACCCCTGAGGATCCTGTGCTGGGTGGTGGGGTCCCCCACTGCCCCTGGTGGGGCGGTCTCCGGGGCGAACATGGTGTCTGTCCCCTGGATGCTCCATTGCGGGCCGTGGGACGTAGCCATAGCGGCTATCACGTAGTAGTGGCCGCGCTCGAGGACTGTAACCCAGACCTCCGGCGGGGGGTGGTCACTGTCTGTAGGTGGGGGGGGGAGGTCGTCGTCCGGGGTGCGGAGGCCGGCGGCGCGGAGGGCGGTGTCGCGGTTGGGCGCGGTGGCCTGTTCCCACTGCTCCGGGTGGTTCGGGTCCGCTGGGTGGTCCGTCTCCGCTTGGGCCCGCCGTAGGCGTACGGTCCCTCGACGCGTGACGTTGCTGCCGGTGTCGTGCGTCAGGGCCTGGCCCCACTCGATGGGGGGGATCCAGATGGGCTGGCCCTGGGTGTGTTTGCGGGCTCGCCAGAGCACGAGGTCTACTATGGTCTCGTGGAGGCCGCTGCCTGGGGTGGTCAGGTCCCGGAGGGCTTTGACGGTGAGCTTGGTCCAGTCCTCTTGTAGGCGGTACCAGCCCAGGGGGGTGGTCGGGGCCCTGTCTTGGAGGGTCGCTCGGAGGAGGTCGGGGTCGCGGATGGTGGCCGGTGTGAGGGGAGGGTGTCCCGGGTCCGGGGGGGGTGGGCTGGATGGGCTGCCGGGGTCTTGCGCGTCTACGTCGATGGATGGTTGGCCCTGGCTGGGTTCGGCCGGACTGGGCGGTGCCGGGTGGCTTCTTGGGTGCGAGACGGGTCTCGGGGCGCTGTGGTGGTGCCTTGGAGACCTGTGGATGGAGACGGGGGGCGCGTGCGGGGCGCGGAGCGGGTTAGTGGACGTCTGGGTCATGCACGGCATGGTAATGGATGAGACGCTGCATGTGTTCCCTGGCGGTGGGGTCGGTGAGTTGTTCCGCGTGTGTTAGCAGGAGGTGCTTGCGGTGTACCATTTGGGCTGCTGCTCTGCGGACCGCTTCTAGCTGGAGGTGTGCTGCTGCTTCCATGGGGCTTTCCGTGTGTTTGGTGAGGTGTCGGTGCAGGGCCTGTGTCACTGCCCCTCTCATGGTGGCTTCTTTGATCAGGGGGTCCCGGAAGAGGTGTTCGGTGGCCTGGTGTGCGTGGCTGTGGGCTGGCCATCCTTCGTGTTGCCGCAGGGTTTCCGCCGGGGACCAGCCCACTAGGGTGTCCCTGTCCGTATGGAGGGGGCATTTCTTGAAGTGTTCCCAGTCCTCCGGGGTGGTGTGGTCGCATGGGCAACGGGTGTGTTCGTCGGGGACGTGGATGTGCTTGCGGGCGAGCCATCTGGCGACCCTGGTGAGGAAAGGCAGTTGCTCCCTGAGGAGCTGGATGCGTCGTTTCTGGAGGTGGGCTGGGACGTTTGCTGGGCGGAGCGCTGAGTGGTAGAGGGGGACTTGCAGTCTGTCCTGGAGCTCCTGGATGTGCGCCCGGCTGTCTGCGTCGCCGAGGACGCGGGCTAGATGTTGGACGGGGTTGGGGTAGTGGTACGCTCTGTCGTGGGAGGAATAGGGGGCGTCCTCTGGTACCCAGTCCGGGGTCTGATGGGGCTCGGGTACAGGGGGCACGTGTTGGAGGTGTGTGTGGTTGCGGCCGAGGTCAGGGATCTGGAGGGCTGGTAGGTGTGTTGTGCGCTGGTGTACTGCCTGGTTGTCGACCTTACCATTTCCGTATTGGTGCCTGTGGGACTCTTGTTTCACGATGTGGAGTTGGACGTAGGGGGGAAGGCTGCGTAGGGCTTTCCAGAGTAGCAGTGCCTGGGTGCCGAGGCTCGTCGCGGTTGCTTTGTGAAGTGGTTGCCTTGCTATGCGGAGGAGCAGGTGCGTGTCGACAGTGGCGTCTACCACGAACCAGACCCGGACGATGTGCGGGGAGTGGGCGGGTAGGTGGGCCGCGACCTCGGTGATGGCGTCGGCCATGGCCCCTAGCTCCCCGTGGGAAGAGGCCCCATAGGTGGTGTGGCCCGTGTGGTGGTCCATGTGGTAGTGTTCCCCGGTGTGGGTTAGTTGCAGGGTGGCCCCCCCGGTGATGGGCGTGAGGGCGGATTCGCCTGAGGCGTCGGTGAAGAAGAGCCGGTCCGCCGGTGATGGTTGTGGGAGGCGGCATGGGTTCATGGGCAGGTAGGCGTATATGGTAAGGCCCGTGGCGAGGTGGGCTACTGGGGTTGTGGGCTGTAGGATGGGGCTGGCGTACACCCCTATTCCTTTGGAGATGATGTGCTTTGCTTGGGGGGACAGGGCTATGAGTCCCTGCTCCGGCTGTCCTTGTGTGAGGTAGGAGTAGATGTAGTGGAGGATGTAGGCTGTGTCGGGGTTTAGGTCGTGGCATGTGAGGGTTTGTGTTCGGTGCTCCGGTGTGTGGCAGGAGTGGTGGAGTGGATAGTAGGGGTGTTCGTGTTTGCCCGCTCTGCCTGGTTCGTACATGCTGTAACGGATGGCGACCCCTGCCGGGTCGGGGCGGGGCCATGTGGGTGTAGTGGTGAAGAGCCATTTGGGCGCGTGGTCGGGGTTCCATGCTACCGTGGGGTTAGTGTCGGTGCGGTGGAACCATGGGGCTATCCATGCGTAGGCCTGTGGTGGTAGGTGGGTCGTGGGGTGGGTGTGGTGGCGTGCTATGAGGTGTAGCACGGGCCATGGTGCGGTTGGTGCCTCGGGGTCACAGGCCCAATATGTGCGTGGCATGCTCTGGGAATCTTGGGGGACCTTTGGTAGGTCTCGGGCGGTCATGTGGTGTTTCGGTATGCGCCATTTTGCCCCGTGGTGGATGACGGTGGTCTGCGTGGGTTTGGCTTCATTCGGGGCCAGTAGTAGGGTTAGTGGTGGGACTGGGCCCGTTACTGGGGGGACGGGTTCGTGTTTCGATCCGGTGGGTGCGTAGGGCGGTGTCTCTGGGATGGGTCGCGGGTGTTGTCTTGTGAATTCTCGGTAGGCTTTGCGCATGTCTTTGCTGCCCGGTAGAGTGTGTCCCGCTGTTCGTGCCGTCTGTGTGAGGTAGTGGTGGAAGAGGCGGTATTGTGGCCATTCGGGTAGCTGTAGAAAGGGGGTGTGGTGTGCCCCGCTGTGGTGCAGGACCCGCATTTGGGCGAGGGTGACGTATACTACGGTGATGGAGGCCCCGACAAGGTCTATGGTGTGGATGGTGCCCTTGGGGTGGTGGTGGAGGTCTCCGCAGAGGACCGCCAGTGGCCCTTTCTCTGGGCACGTGTGGTTGGTGAGTATGGCGTGGTGTGGGGATGGGAGCAGAAGCTGCAGGTGGTTCCACAGGCGGGTGTTCATGTTGGTGGGCATGCCCGTCTGGTGGAGTACCCAGCGCGGGCATGTGTTGCGGGCCCGTTGTGCGGCTTGGAGGCGGATGGCGGTGACCTCGCGGACCTCCGGTGAGTGGTTGTGGGTCATGCGGTGAAGGAGGAGGGCGGTGTGTCTGGTATAGGCCGCTTTCACCTCGTCCCCTATGGCGTCTCCATAGTGGGGCCATGCCGCTCGGATGGCGCTGGTGGGTATGGAGGTGGGCCAGCCCCCGTGTGCTGCCCATGCCTTGGTCACGGCGCGTGTGGCCGGCTGGAGGGCGGTGGTGGGGTGTGTTAGGTGGAGTGCTTGGAAGCCTATGGAGGCGTTCAAGACCCCGGTGAGGTAGTACGCCAGGCTCTGGTGGGACAGGGAGAGGGCCTTGGTGGTCGGGGACGCATATCTGGGGAGATGGGTGAGGTGTGACTGCAACTTGGGAGGGAGGGTGGCGTCCTCAGGGTTGGCGGCCTGGACTACCCCCAGGTGGGTGGTGGTCGTCACGACTTGCATGGGGGGCCCTTGTGGCCCCAGGGTGGGAGGTGTGGCAGACCCCTTGATCATGGCCACTGACTTTGTGGGGTGGACGATGAGGTTGTTGTGGGAGAGGTAGGAGACGGTCACGTCCAGTAAGTCGTTGGCCTGTTGGGTGACCGTTGGTCCGGGGTCCGGGGCATGGGGGTCGTGTGGGGTGTGCGCGACGGTGAGGTTGGTGTCGTCCGCGAAGCCGACCAGGGGGGAGAGGAGGGGGTAGGGTGCGTAGGCCGGGTAATCCTGCTCGATTGCGAGGGCCAGGGGGAGCGTCACTAGAAGGTACAGGAAGGGGCCCTCTGCTCCCCCTTGGGGGACCCCGCTGCCTGGCTCCAGGAAGGGGGTGAGGCCTGCTCCTGTGCGGACCGTGTATTTGCGGGTGCGGATGTAGTCGGAGGTGAAGTTGTAGAAGGGGAGGCCTAGGCGTTTCCACACCGCTTCTAGAAGGAGCCAGGGGGTGTTCGGGAAGGCTCCCTTGACGTCGAGGGAGGCGATGATGAGGTCCACCGGGTCCATGTCCGCGATGGTGTCCTGGAGGAAGATGGCCTCGTGTGGGGAGCGGCCTGGGATGGCCCCCCAGAGGCTCGCTGGTATGTGGGGGTCCAGGTGGGGGCGGATGCGGCGCAGGAGGATGGTCCAGACGATTTTGACCTCCGTGACCGCACAGACTATGGGGCGCCAGTTGTCCGGGTTCGCCCAGTCCCCTTTTTTGTAGAGGGGGCGGACAACGTTTGCCCAGTCTGGTGGCAGGGGGTCCGCCCCGTGACGATGTCCCAGAGGCGGTGGGCGAGGACGCGGAGGAGGTGGGCGGGGAGGTGGTAGTATGCCTCTGCAGGGAGGCCGTCGTAGCCTGGGGTTTTGTGTTGCCGGAGACTGTGGATGGCCTTCCGGACTTCGTGGATGGTGAAGGGGCGTTTTTCCAGGTGCCTCCTCTGGGCGTGGTTGAAGACCCGAGGGAGGCGGTCGATTTTGGCCTGGGTGTCCGGGTCCAGTGTGTCTTGGGTGGGGGTGTGTTGCCGGAGGAAGCTGTCTTGGGTGGCTTGGAGCACTGTGGCTGGGTCGTTGGTGAGGGAGCCGTCCTCCTGCCGGACCGTGGTGATGGTGCGGTGGCCGGTATCGGTCATGGCGTCGTTGAGGTGGCGGATGGCCTTGTAGGGGAGTTCGTGTTGCGCATACCGTTCGTGTTCCTGGGCGATGCGCTGTTGCCTGTGGATGTGCCACCGCTGCAGGTCCGCCCTGATTTGGGCTATGTGTGTCCTGCAGTGGTGTATCTGGCGGCGGGTTTGGGGGGTGTCGGTGTGGAGGAGGGTCGCCAGTTGTTGTTTCGCATGCCAGAGGTCATGGAGCATGTTCCCCAGGGCCGTGGGTGGTTGGTCGTCGTCTGTGTGGGGGTGTTGCTGGAAGCCGCAGGCGACGGCGGCCGTGCGCATGGCTGTGAGTAGGTCGGTGGGGTCTGGTTGGATGCGCCGGGCGCGGTCTATGGCCCTGTGATATTGGGACCAGGCATGCTTGTCATGCAGCGGGGGCATCTTCAGGGGGGGTGGTAGGCCTTGGTCCGCATCTTCTGGGGGGCTGGGGGGAAGGTTGGGGATGGTGAGGCGGATGTGCAGGGGGCTATGGCCTGTGGGTCCCAGCGGGAGGGGTCCATATCGGGCCTCCGCTCGGATGATGGTGGTGGGGTCGCCATAGCATACGTCGATGCGGGATGGGGCGGCATCCGTTTGGTGGGGGAAGTGGGATGGTTGGCCTTCGAGGCTGGCTGTTAGGTCCACGAGCCCCAGCATTTCGATGGTGTCGCGGACTGCTTGGTCCTGGGGTGTGGCCTGTCCTCCTCGGTCCGCTGGGGTGGGGGCGGCGTTCATGTCGCCGATGATGACTGTGGGGGCGAGCATGGCCATTTGGCGGTACGCCTCGGCCAGGGCCTGGAGGAAGGGTTCCGTGGCTTCGCCGAAGGGGACGTGGGTGTTGATGACGTTGAGTTGCCATCCGTCCCCGACGACCTCATAGACACCTAGCCTCCCTGGGACGCTGAGGTGGTGGACGAGGTGGACGTGGATGCCGGTTTGGGCGTATAGGGGGGTCCCCTTGTGCCAGTAGCATTTGTACGCTTTCTGGTCCGGGGTATATATGGGGGTGGTTTCCGGGGGGTCGTTGCGCTGTAGGCCTTGTTCCTGGAAGGTGAGGAGGTGGGGGACCCACCCCGGCCCCTGTGCCATCGGGAGCTCTTGGAGGGCGGTTGTGGCGTCCTTGGAGTATGTGACGGCCGGGTGGTTGAGGTCGAGGAGGTTGATGGTGGCCTCGGTGGGGGCGGGCCGGGGCTGTGGAGGCTTGTGCCCTCGGCCCTTGCCCCGTCAGGGAGGGGGACTGGGGGTTGGGGACTTTTTGCCGGTTTGTGGGCGTTTGGGTAGGCGCGGCGGGGGGAGGCCTTGGCTCCACTCCGGGGGGAGCTCCCCAGTGTATTTGGTGCCTGTGTGGGCCTTGTTCTCTTCGGTGCGGAGCCGGATGGGGTGGGCGCTGGTGAGTTCCAGGGTGTCGCCGAGTGGTTTGTCCGGGGCGCTGTTGCCCTGGTCTAGCTCCTTTTGGCGGTGCCAGATTACCCGGATCTGTGGCCCCCCGTTGTCCCCTTGTCCCTTGAGGCGGTACTGGATCGTGCCCTCACACCAGATCCAGTCGCCTGTGTGGTCGTTGCGGAAGGGCTGTTGGACCTTCGCACCTTTTTCGAACCCTGGGTACGCTTTGGGCGGGGCCTGTGCTGGTGGCGGGAGGGAGGATGATGAGGATGCCTGGTCCGGGTGGGGCGGTGGTAGTGGTGGGAGGGAGGATGACGAGGATGCTTGGTCTGGGTTCGTCGGGTGGGTCGGGTGGGATGCGGGGGGTCGGGAGGTTGCTGCTTTTCCGGCTTGGCTGGGGGCGGGTGCGCCCTTTTGTCGTCTCGTTCGCTTGGGTGGGACTGGAGGTGGCGGGGCTGGGGGGGCATGGGGTTGGAAGAAGGGGTGCGTTGCTTGCTGGTCTGGATCCCTCAGTGGGGGTTCTGCCGGTGTTTGCATTTTCGCTTTCGCGTGGCTGCGTACGATGTCGGCGAGCTTGCGTACGGTCTCCGGGGGATCTGTTGGCCATGGCAGTGCGGCGGGGCTGTCGTCGAAGGGGTGGTGTAGGTGGTAGTTCCTCATGGCCTTGGCCTGCCTGACCCAGGCCTCTGTGGGTTCCGGTGTGTCCGGGTCGTTGAGGGAGCCTTGAGCCCAGTAGAGTGCTGTGTGGAGGGCTTCCCAGGGGGCGCCTTCGCGGCCTGTGAGGGTGGTGGCTTGGAGGAGTCGCTGCTGGCCCCGTGGGGGGTCTTCCGGGTCCATTTCCGGGGTATAGGCCTGGGCCGCCATGAGGACTCCGTGTGCCCAGTGGAGGACCCACCATTGGGTGTCCGCTTTGAGGATGTGGATGGCGGGTTGTTGGGGGGGGGTGTCCAGGGTGTCCCACGATGCAATGGCTAGTGGTATCCTGGAGGGGTGGAGGTGTCGGGGGGCCTTGCGGCTTAGGAGTTGATCGATGTGGAAGGGGGTGACGGGATCGTTGGGGCCTTGGGACGGTGGGGGCATTGCTGGGATGGTTGTGGGGTCCCAGTGGCGTTCGTGGGCGGCGAGGGTGTACAGGGCGGCGGTGATGATGTGGTGGGCTTGGCCCTCCAGGACGATGTGGCGCTCCGTGCCGAAGTCCTTTGGTAGGTGGGCTGCGGGGTGGAGGGTGATGTGGGCCAGGGCGCGTTGGTGGGCCTTTTTTCCCCCGTCTGGGGCCTGTGTACGTTTGTCCCCCGGGATGTGTTGGTGTTGGTGTTTTGGTGGGGGTGGTCCCAGGGCGAGGGACTCCACACAGTGGAGGGGGATGGCGTGTTCCCTGGACCTGTTGGGCAGGATGTATATGCCCGGGTCTCCCGGTACGGTGCCCAGGTACATGTTGCCCGTGATGGTGGGGGCCGGCAGCGGTTGGCGGAGGGGCGAGGTGCATGGGGTGGAGCAGGGCGGGTCATGGTGCTCACACCGGGGGTGGTCGATGCCGTACGGGGTGACGTGTACGGCGAAGGGTCCAACGGCGCGCTGGAGTTTGTGGGGTTGGATGTTGTGGAGGCGCGCCACCGCCCGTGTGTGGGAGTGCCCTTCGCTGATCCATACGGCGTCTGCCCGCGACGCCGCTGGGTTCAGGCAGTCCGTGGTGATGCCTGTGATCGTGCGGTTGTGGGTGGTATCTGATACCCTGGCGGGGGGGGCGCCGATGCGGGGGATGGTGTGGTCGTCGTGGAGGGTGCGGGCCTTGCGCCTCGCTTCGTGTCGGTGCTGGGCCTCCTGGGCGTGGGTGTGCACACCCGTGTGTTTGGGCTTCTTGTTGGGGCGGTCCGCTGTGTGGAAAGGGGGTGGGCCAGGAGGGGGCGTGGTGGAGGGTGGGGTGTGGGAGGTCCCCCCGTGTTGCCCATGTGTACAGGGTGGTCGCGGCGGCCCCTTCCGCCTGTATGGTGTATCGCTCGTCGTGTCGGCGACGGGTGACGAGGAAGTTGGGGGCCGTCAGCTCATACACCTGTGTGGTGTGGGGGAGGTGGCGGGTGACGGTGATCTTGGCGGCGTCGTTCTTGCGGGTGGTGGTGTGGGGGATGATGTAGTGGGTCGCCCATTCATCCTGGGGGGTGTGCTCCGTCGGGTCTAGCTTGAGCGGGGGGTGGAGCGGCTTCGGTGTTGGGGGCTTGTCTTGGCCCTTCGCGTGGGGCGCCACTTTGGTTTCGACCAGGTATTGTGGGCCCCAGGTTTCCGGGGCCCCTACCTGTGTGGCTGCCGCTGTTGCGGCTTGGAGGAGGGCGGTGGTGTTGGTGTCTAGAGGGGGGGCCCCCGGTTGGGGGGTGAGGGTGTCATGGTCTTGGTACGCCCACCAAATTGTGTAGCCTCGTTGGGTGTTGCGGTGCGGGGTTTGGGTCTGGGCTTGCTGGATGGATAGGGCGGTCTTGATGTCCTCCGCTTCGTGTGGGTTTATGGGTGTGGCGTAGGCCCATACTCCCGGGGCGTGTATGCCGTGTGATGCTTGCCCTACTCCTCGTATCGGTTGTAGGGTGTGGTGGGTGCGTGTGAGCCCTAGGTGTTCTTGGAGGAGGTCCCCTCGGATGTCCTCCCATCGTTGCTGCCAGGTATGTGTGTGGTCATTGGGGGCGGGGTAGGTGACGACGATGGCCTGCCAAGGGGTGGGGCCTGGATGCACCGTCATAGGTGCCGACGATGCTTGCGGGGGTATGTGGACGGCGTGGGCGGCGGCTGCTGTTACGGGGTCTCCTTCCGTGGGTGTGATCGTGGCATCGCCTTGGACGGTGAGGAGGAGGTGGTGGCGGTCCGTCGGTAGTGCCCAGGTGGTGGTGGGCTCTGCGATTGAGTGGAGGCGGATGGCCTGGAGGCCCGGTGTGATTTCGTCCCATCGGAGTGTGCCGTTGTGGACCGCCCATTCCCGCGGCAGGTCTCGAAACCCGTTTCGGTCTGGGGTGGTGCGGTGTTGTGGGGGGAGCTCCATTGTGGTGATGGGGTGGGTGAGGGGCTCTGTGCGGGGTTGGTCTTGTGTGGTTGATGGTGATGGTGCCTGGGGCATGTCTTCGTCCAGTTGGTGGGGGGCTTTGGCCTCCTGGAGCTCTGCACTGATGGCGGCGAAGACATCTGGGAGGGTGGGGGAGGTGGGGGGGTGGGGTGCCGGATCGTCCCAGGTGATGTGGTATTCCTCCGGGTTCTCGGGGCTTTGCTGTACGGTGATGGTGGCTGTGGCGTCGTCTTCAGGTGTCCATCGGTGCGGATTGTGGTCGAGGGGGTGGAGGGTGACGGTGTGGCGGTGTTTCCAGCTGTGGAACGCTAGGAGGGCGTGGAGGCCGTGTCTGGTGTCCCCGGGCGGGCGGGGGTAGGTTTCGGCTGCTGCCTCCAGGAAGGTGTCCGCGGTGCCTTTCCAGGTGTCGTCCCAGAGAAGGTCTTCCTCTGTGTCCCACTCGTTGTCGTACCTTTTCTCCTGCTTCCACCCCTGGAGGGTCGCGTGGTCCTCAGGGAGGTCTCGTTGGACGGACTGGTAGTACTGCTCGGCGTCCATGGGGGCTAGGGTGCTGGCCAGCGTGGCGTAGATGTCCTTTGGGGGGGGGGGCGGTGGGGGCGTGGCGGCGCGGCCGGGGTCGGGCTCCTCTCGCTGGTGTTCCGCGTTCCGGTCTGCGGTGGACGCGGGGGATATGGAGCGTGGTGGCATGGGGTGGTCGGGCTCTTGCGGTTCCGTGGGTTGCTGGTGGGCTTGTGGGCGCGGGGCCGTGGCTGCCAGTAGGTGTCGGATGGCCGGGAGGATGTCGAAGTCGTCTCCCCAGCAGTGGGCTGGAGCGCACGCCCTGTCAGGGGAAGCGGGGGGGGGCGTGTTGCGGAGCGGTGTACGATAGGGTGGGCGACGCGTGCGGGTGGTGGCGTGCTCGCTCTGCCGTTCTTTTTCCCGCGGGCCCTGACCCTGGGGGTGGTGGTGTTGGTGATGTTGGTGGTGAGGGTGGTGTGGGCGCCGGAGTGGATGATTGTGTCGGTGGCGGCGCTGTTGGCGAGGGTGGTATGGGCGTTAGAGTAGATGAAGCTGGTGCTGGGCTATGATTGATGGTGGTTAGCTGGTGGGTCAGCTGTTGTCGCTGTCGTCGTCGCCGGTGGTGTTGGTGTCTCTGATGACGAGGTGATGGTCGGTGAGCATGGCGTGGGTGACGTATGGGCGTATGTGGTGTTGTCGGCGGTAACGTTCGTGGGCCGGATGTGGCGGTGGTGGCGAGGGTGCTGTAGTTGACGGGTGGTGTGGCCCACGTCGCCTCCGGTGGTGGAGGTGTGATGGGTGCCGTGGTGGTGTCGGCGATGGTGGGGTGCCGCGGGTGGTGTATTGGTTGTTGGTGGTGGAGATGTTCCTGGTTTGTGGGTAGTCCCTGTCCGGCGGTGGTGGTGTTGGTGGTGTCGGTGCTCGTTGAGGCCGTTGGCGACGGCGGGGGTTCCTGGTCTCGCGTGGGGTGGTGGTGGCGGTGGTGAGCGTAGGCGGTGCCATGGCGGTGGTGCCATTGACGGTTCGGCCGGGCGTGCTGGTGCCGGTTTCGGGTGTAAGTGTGGTTCGGGGTGCGGCATTGGTGGGTGGCTTTGACGGCGGGTGGCGTGACTGGTGGGTGGCAGCGGTAGGGGGGTGTCGGTTGTTGGTGAGGCTGTCGTTGTCGGTGTTCCGGTTGGTGCCGGTGACGGCGTCGCTGGCCGTGCAGATGGTGGGGGGGACTCGTACCCTGGGGTCGCCGTGGTGTTCGGTCGACGGTGGTGCTTCCGGTGGTGTTCGTGTGAGTTGGCCGGGAGTGGTGTCGGCGTTGCTCTGGCTGGTGCCGTGTGTGCGGGCTGTGTGATTTTTGCGTCCGGGGTCGGTGGCGTTGGTGACGGTGGTGTGTTGGGGGTCGGCGCCGGTGGTGACGGTCCGATGGTGAGGGTGCCGGGGACGTTGGGTGGGTCCGCGCTGTTGGGCCTGCTCCTCGCCATCCCTGGCGGAGGGTGCTGGCGGTGGTGTCGCTGGTGGTGAGGGTGTGGTGGTGTTGCTGTGGTGTTTTGTGCTGCTTGGGTGGGTGGTGGGGACCCCTGGTTGATGTTGACGTTGCTCCGGGTGATTTCGATGCGGTGGGTGCGATGGCGTGTGGCGTTGTTGTTTCTACCCTTGGTTGGGGGCCTGGTGGGCTGCGCTGGTGGCGTTTGTTCGCCAGCCGTGGTGGTGTCCTGGGTGGTGTCGTCGATGGGGGCGCCCTAGGTGTTACTCTGTGCCGGGGTCGTGGTGGTGGTGTTAGGGGTGTTAGGGGCGGTGGTGTGTCTCGCGGTTGTCCGGTGGCCTGTGTGCTGGTGTTCGGTGGTTCCGGGCGTGCCATTCGTGGCTGGTGTTTGGCCGGTCTGTGGTCCTGGTGGTGTCGGCTGTCCGTGGGTCCGTAGTAACAGGTGTTGCTGCGGTTGCGGTTTAGGGTGACCTTGCTGCGGTTGGGTGGTGGTGTCGCCGTGTTGCCGCTGTCGGTGGTGCCGGTGTTGGCGTTGGTGGGGGTGCTGCCGGGGGAGCTGTGTGTGTTGGCGTTGTAGGGTGTTGTAAGTGCTGCCCTGGCGGTGTTCTGACGGCGGAGGGGGGACCTCGCCATTCCTGGCGGAGGTTCCCACGTGCGTCGTTGGCTGGTGGGTTGGCCTTGGCCCCCTCGGTGTCCTTGCTGCCGATGGTGTCTCACCGGGACGCGGGATGGGGGATGCTCCGGGTTGCTGTCGGTGAGGTCGCACTGCCGGTGGCGCCGTCGGTGGTGCCGGTGGTGAGGTCGTTGCGGGCGCTGCTATGGTTCACGGTGTCGCTGATGTTGTTGATGCTGCTGGTGGTTGGTGTGGGTCTGTGTGTGGGTTGTCAGTGGCTGTTGCTGGTGGTGGTGGTGGTTCTGGGTGCGGGCCGGTGGGTGGCGCGGTTGGAACGCCTTGGGTGTAACTTGGCCGCCGTTTGGTCCGTTGTTGGTTCCGGGCGTCCCCGTTGGTGAGGGTGCTGTGGTGTTCGGTTTGGGTGCTGGCGGCGGTGCGGGTGTCGCAGTTCCTGGCCCTGGGTCTGGGCGTGGCCGTTCGGGTGTTGCTGGGTGCGGGCGTTCGCCTCTCCTGGCTGAGGGCTCGGTGGCGTTCGTTCGCTAGCCGTGCTGGCGTCCTTGGTGACGCCGTTGGTGGGGTTGCCCTAGGTGGCGGGGCCGTGGTGGTGGTGTTGTGGGCGTTGTAGGTGACGGCACCTCGGCCCGCCGTTGGTGGGGTTGGTGGTGGTGTGGATAGTGCCGTGGGTGTTGGTGGCGTTGGTGTTGCCGAAAACGAGGGTGCCTTATGTGTTACTTGGTGGTTGGCGTGTGTTGTGGTGGTCTGTTGGCGTGGGCGTTGTTGGTGTTGGTGCTGGGCGCGGCCTGTGTTTGGGTGGTCGGCGGTTCCGGGCGTGCCACTCGTGGCTGGCCGTCGCGGTGTTGATGACGGTGTTGGCGAGGGCGCCGCCGGTGGAGCTGCGGCCGATGTGGGCGCTGCAGGTGTTGCCCTGGTGGATGGTGGTGTTCTGACGGCGGGGGTGGGACCTCGCCACTCCTGGTGGAGGTACCCATGGGTGTCGCTGGCCTGTGTGTTGGCTCCCTTGGTGTTGTTGATGCCGATGGTGTCGTACCGGGCGGTGTTGCCGTGGCGATTGCCGTTGACGCTCTGGTTTGTCGGTGCTGAGGCCGTATTGCCGGTGTCGGTGTCGGTGATGCCGGTGGTGAGGTCGTTGTGGGTGTCGCTATGGTTCTCGGCGTCTCGGACGCTGCCGATGCTGGTGGTGGTTGGCGTGGGTCTGTGTGTGGGTGGTCCGCGGCTTGCGTTCAGGGCGGTGGTCGGTTTCTGTGGCTCTGTCTGGGGGGCTGTGCAGTAGGTGGTGTGGTCTGCTGGTGCTGCTGTTGGTGTAGGTGGCGTAGGTGTTGCTCCGGGTGGTGTCGTGGGTGAGGGTGGTGTTGGCGGCGCCGGTGGTGTGGGTGTCGCCGGGGATTGCATGGTGGTTCCGGGCGCGTGCCCTCGCTTCCCCTGGCCGGGGCTTGGTGGTTTGTTGGCTCACCTGTGGCGGTGGCGGTGGCTGTGGCGGTTTCGGTGTCCTCCGGTGGCAGAGGTTGCTGGTGGCGACGCTGATGGTGGGGTGTTGCCGGCGATGGTGTGCTTGATGCCGTTGGCTTGGGTGATGTAGGTGCTGGAACCGGCGGTGGCATGCGTAGGTGTCGTAGGCGTTGGTGCCGGTGGTGACGGTGTTGGTGAGGGTGTTGTGCTGGCTTGATTTTTGGCGGTGTTGGTGTTTCCGATGGCGTGGATGTCGGTGGCGGTGGTTCTGGGTGCGAGCCGGTGGGGGACCGGATCGGTTGGGTGCGGTCGTTGGGCAGTGTTGGGTGGCTTTTCGTGTTGGTTTGTTGTTGGTGGGTGCTGGGGTCGCTGGTGTTGCCGATGGTGCTTCCGCTGGTTTCGGGTGTGTCCGCTGGTGAGGGTGTCGTGGCGTCCGGTTTGGGCGTTGGTGGCGGTGCTGGTGTGGGTGTCGTAGTGCCCGGTCCTGGTGTTGGGCGTGGCCGTTCGGGTGTTACTGGGTGTGGCCGTTCGCCCCTCCTGGCTGCGGGCTTGGTGGGTCCTCCTTTGCGTCCTAGCGGCTTCTGGCGGCCCTGCAGTCCCCCCGGCGGGTTGCTGGGTTCCTGTTGTTTGGGTTTGTGTGTGTTGCGTGTGTGGTGCGGGCGGCGCCTGTGCTTTGGTGTGTGGTGTGCGCTTGTGGGGCTCGTGTCGGTGGCGGTTGTGGGGGTGTGTGTTGTGTGCACGCTCGGGCGTGTGTGCGGTGTGTTGGTGGTGCGTTGGGGCGCCTGCCCTCGCCTTTGCGGGCGTGGTTTGGCGGCCCTGTTTGGTGTGGGGGCTGTGTGTCGTGCCCCCCCCCCCTGTCTCGGCTGTGTGGTTCCCCGCCCCCCTTGGCCGGGGTCTGTTGGTGGTGCGTCCCCTTGCTGTCCCCTTTGCGTGTGCCCTCCTCCTTCTGTCTCTTTTCCGTGTCGCTTGGGGCGGTGTCGTGCCCGGGCCTTCCCGGCTGTGGTGTGTGGGGGGGGTCCTTGTCGCCGGCTCGGGTCCCTTCCCCTGGTGTTTCCCCGTGGGGGAGCCGGTGCTTGCACTCCCCGTCAGGGTGTAACTCTGTTGTACGGATGCCGTCCATGGACCTGTTCCGTAGCCAGGTACTCCAGCCGTTCCCCACACCGGGGTCGGGTACACTGTGGGTCGCTGGGGAGTCCTCGCGGGACAGGCGCGTCTCTTGCCTGCCCCGATGGACGGTGTGCCCTACCCGCAGCCCCTCGCTGGGCCCGTACCGCAGTACGTGCCGTGGGGAGTGCTCTTGGTCAGGCCCATTGGTCACCCCCCCAGGCCGGTGCCACCGCGGGCCGCTGACCAACGGTCCCGGGCGTATCCCACCTTATTGCGTGTGCTCAGGTGGGGCCGATACGGTCACCGGGGGGGCCCTCAAACCCCTGAGGTTGGGTCCCTCGCCGGCGCCCCCCGTGGGCCCTTTTCGTCCCGCCCCCCTTTTCGCTGTGCGGTTTGCGGTGGCTGGTGTCCCGTCTCTCCGGGGTGGGGTGGTGGTGGTGGGGGGGGGGGTGTTCGCTGTTCCTGGCTGTGTTGCTTGCGGGCGTGTCGCCCCCTCCTCTGGTCCTGCGGTGGTGGTGCGTGGTGTGTGGTGTGTGGGTGTGTGGTGTGCGGTGGTGGTGTGTTGGCGGGGTTGTGGGTGGTGTGTGGTGTGGTTGGTCCCTCGCCACTCCTGGCGGAGGTTCCCGTGTGCTACTCCCCGCCACTCCTGGCTGGGTTTCGCTGCCGGTGGTGGTGGGCGGTCCCCGCCACTCCTGGCTGGGGTCCGCTGGCGGCGGTGGTGTGTGGTGTGTGGCGGTGGTGTGTTGGTTGTTGGTCCCTCGCCACTCCTGGCGGAGGTTCCTGTGTGCTACTCCCCGCCACTCCTGGCTGGGTTTCGCTGCCGGTGGTGGTGGGCGGTCCCCGCCACTCCTGGCTGGGGTCCGCTGGCGGCGGTGGTGTGTGGCGTGTGGCGGTGGTGTGTTGGTTGTTGGTCCCTCGCCACTCCTGGCGGAGGTTCCTGTGTGCTACTCCCCGCCACTCCTGGCTGGGTTTCGCTGCCGGCGGTGGTGCGTGGTGTGCGGTGTGTGGTGTGCGGCGTGTGGCGTGCGGCGGTGGCGTGTGTGGTGGGTTTGTGGCTGGTGTGGTTGGTCCCTCGCCACTCCTGGCGGAGGTTCCTGTGTGCTACTCCCCGCCACTCCTGGCTGGGTTTCGCTGCCGGTGGTGGTGGGCGGTCCCCGCCACTCCTGGCTGGGGTCCGCTGGCGGCGGTGGTGTGTGGTGTGTGGCGGTGGTGTGTTGGTTGTTGGTCCCTCGCCACTCCTGGCGGAGGTTCCTGTGTGCTACTCCCCGCCACTCCTGGCTGGGTTTCGCTGCCGGTGGTGGTGGGCGGTCCCCGCCACTCCTGGCTGGGGTCCGCTGGCGGCGGTGGTGTGTGGTGTGTGGCGGTGGTGTGTTGGTTGTTGGTCCCTCGCCACTCCTGGCGGAGGTTCCTGTGTGCTACTCCCCGCCACTCCTGGCTGGGTTTCGCTGCCGGCGGTGGTGCGTGGTGTGCGGTGTGTGGTGTGCGGCGTGTGGCGTGCGGCGGTGGCGTGTGTGGTGGGTTTGTGGCTGGTGTGGTTGGTCGCTCGCCACTCCTGGCGGAGGTTCCTGTGTGCTACTCCCCGCCACTCCTGGCTGGGTTTCGCTGCCGGTGGTGGTGGGCGGTCCCCGCCACTCCTGGCTGGGGTCCGCTGGCGGCGGTGGTGTGTGGCGTGTGGCGGTGGTGTGTTGGTTGTTGGTCCCTCGCCACTCCTGGCGGAGGTTCCTGTGTGCTACTCCCCGCCACTCCTGGCTGGGTTTCGCTGCCGGTGGTGGTGGGCGGTCCCCGCCACTCCTGGCTGGGGTCCGCTGGCGGCGGTGGTGTGTGGTGTGTGGCGGTGGTGTGTTGGTTGTTGGTCCCTCGCCACTCCTGGCGGAGGTTCCTGTGTGCTACTCCCCGCCACTCCTGGCTGGGTTTCGCTGCCGGCGGTGGTGCGTGGTGTGCGGTGTGTGGTGTGCGGCGTGTGGCGTGCGGCGTGCGGCGGTGGCGTGTGTGGTGGGTTTGTGGCTGGTGTGGTTGGTCCCTCGCCACTCCTGGCGGAGGTTCCTGTGTGCTACTCCCCGCCACTCCTGGCTGGGTTTCGCTGCCGGTGGTGGTGGGCGGTCCCCGCCACTCCTGGCTGGGGTCCGCTGGCGGCGGTGGTGTGTGGTGTGTGGCGGTGGTGTGTTGGTTGTTGTTCCCTCGTCACTCCTGGCGGAGGTTCCTGTGTGCTACTCCCCGCCACTCCTGGCTGGGTTTCGCTGCCGGTGGTGGTGGGCGGTCCCCGCCACTCCTGGCTGGGGTCCGCTGGCGGCGGTGGTGTGTGGTGTGTGGCGGTGGTGTGTTGGTTGTTGGTCCCTCGCCACTCCTGGCGGAGGTTCCTGTGTGCTACTCCCCGCCACTCCTGGCTGGGTTTCGCTGCCGGCGGTGGTGCGTGGTGTGCGGTGTGTGGTGTGCGGCGTGTGGTGTGCGGCGGTGGCGTGTGTGGTGGGTTTGTGGCTGGTGTGGTTGGTCCCTCGCCACTCCTGGCGGAGGTTCCTGTGTGCTACTCCCCGCCACTCCTGGCTGGGTTTCGCTGCCGGTGGTGGTGGGCGGTCCCCGCCACTCCTGGCTGGGGTCCGCTGGCGGCGGTGGTGTGTGGTGTGTGGCGGTGGTGTGTTGGTTGTTGGTCCCTCGCCACTCCTGGCTGGGTTTCGCTGTCGGCGGTGGTGCGTGGTGTGCGGTGTGTGGTGTGCGGCGTGCGGCGTGCGGCGGTGGCGTGTGTGGTGGGTTTGTGGCTGGTGTGGTTGGTCCCTCGCCTCTCCTGGCGGAGGTTCCTGTGTGCTACTCCCCGCCACTCCTGGCTGGGTTTCGCTGCCGGTGGTGGTGTGGTGTGGTGTTGCGGTGGGTGTGTCTTCCGGGTGCCCTTCCCCTTGGCCCTGGTGTGTGTGTGTGCGCTGTGTGGCCCTTCGTGTTGGTGTGGGTGGCCTGGGGGGGGGGGGGGGGGGTCGCGCTCGGTGTGGCTGTCGTGCGTGCGCGTGCGTGTGCTCGCGGTGTGTGGTTGGTGGGGTGGGGTGTGTCATACCTTGGCTGGTTCTCGTCGTCGGTCGTCGGCATGTTTCAAAAGGCAGAAGAAGAGGTCCTGTAGATGCGTAGCAGAGATGCGTGGCATGTGTGATGCGTGGTACGTACCTGTCCTTTCGTCCCATCATGTTTTCTTCCCCTGTTGAGAAAGAGCGTGCGCAGGTCCTTTTTGTTTTTTGTTTTTTTTTTTTTTTTGCGTGTTGTGGTTTGTGTCTTCTCCCTCGTGTTTTTTTTTTTTTCTCGCTGCGTCTTCGATAACATACCTCTCCGCATTTCGTTTCCCCTATAGAGAGGGCGTGGATGGCGGTTTCGTGTTTTTTTTTTTTTTCTCAACATACTTGTTGTACCTTGTGCCGCTTCTTGTTGCCGTCCCCTATAGAGAAAGCGTGTGTTTGTTTGTGGGTGGGGCGGGGATGGGGTTGCATACCATGACTTTCTTTTGTCTCGTCTCCGTCTTCGTGCATCTTGCGGCTTTGTGTGCGTTTGTGTTTTCGTCCCCTTGGCGCCTTCCCTCGCATTTTTAACATACTTGTTCGTCATACCTCCATACCATTGTTTCCCCGTGGTACGTGGTCATTCCCTATAGCGAGAGCGTGTGTGTGTTTGCGGGCGGGGCGGTGTGGGGTTCATACCTTGTTTTTCCTTGCTCTTGTCTCCGTCTTCTCGCTCCTTGCGGTCTTGTTTATGTGTGTGCGTGTGTGCGTGGTCCGTCCCTTTGGCGCCCTCCCTCGTATCGTTAACATACTTGCTCGCCGTACCGTTGTTTCCTCGTGGTTGGTGAACGTTCGCTTCTTCGCCTTTTCATTGTTTCCCCTTTGTCCGTGGCCGCCCCATACCTTTTGCGCTTTTGTGGAATTTTTTTTTTTTTTTTCTCGCGGCGGTCGGGGCCTATGGAGGAATAAATATGGGGGATATATGGTTGTGGTTTGTGTTTGCGGGCGTGCCTTTTGACGTGCGTGGCGGTTCGTCGTTCTTTTTTTTTTTTTTTGCGTGCGGTGTTGTCCCTTGGGCGCCCTCCTTCGCAACATACTTGGTTTTCTCATCCACGTATATGTAGCGGTGGATACGATATGTATGACGCATGGGGCCGTAACATACTTGGTTGCCATACCTCGCTTTCCCGTGGTCCGTGGTCGCGTCTTTTTTGTTTGTGGTTTGGTGTTTCTCTTTTTGTTGCGTCTCCTTCTCTCTTTTTTTTTTTTTTTTTTTGACGCGCACATGCCGCCTAGCTCCTATGGCACGCACTTTGCTAGGTGGCTCGGCGGTCGCTTTGTTCTTGTCTTCGTCGTCGTGGCTTGCTGGTTTTTGGTGTTCGCCTCTTTTCTTCTTCTTTGTTTGTGGAGCGTGCACAAGTCCCTAGCGTCTAGGACACGCACTTTGCTAGGTGTTTTGGAGCATGCAACGCTCAGGTTCTTCGCCGTCGCGACTCTATTGTTCGTCTTTGTTTTGTGAGTGTCCTAAATTTTGCGACCTCGCCAAACAGCGGCGTAAAATTTTTTGGGGGGTTTCTGAGGTCGGAAAAAACGATTTTGCGCTTTATTTTTGCTGGCGGTGCGTCGTTTTCTTAGTTTTGTATTATTTGTCTGCTGCGATCGCGCGACTGCCTGCCTGCCTGCCTGGCACACCCCTGCGCAACAATACGCCGCCATCCCGCTCGAGGGATGGGGGCCGGACACCCGGCTGAGACCCACCGTGATCCGCGGGGCGGGACATGACCACCCGTGGGACGCGGCGACAGGGGAATGGCTTCAAGCGGCCCCAGGGCCGCAAACAGGATGGACTGGGGACGTGTCCTCACTCATCAGCACACCCGTCCCCTCCCGCATCGTCCTTCACGCCGCCAACGTACTCCGAGCTACGGAGATACGCACATGGGGACACGCCGCGGCCACCGTCCGGTGGCACCCCCGAGAGGACGGGGCCGTCCAGCTCGCCCTGGCGCACTTCAAAGCTGGTGGGGCCGGTATACGACGACGCCCTGTCCCGGCTGGGCGACACCCAGGGGCCCTTGCTCCTCATGCCCCCCACCGACGTTGCAGCCGCGCTGTGCCAGGAGCTGGACGGCTGCGAAGGGCTGCGAGTGGGATGGGAGGCAGTCGCGGACGGCACCCTGCTGGCCCTCCTCCACCGAGACACCACGAACGGGTGCCGATGGGATGCGCTGATGCCCCACCTCACCGGGCGCCACATGTACATGGCAACCCCCCCCCAGGGGCATCCCCGCCCGGCGTGGGACGTCCTCATCGCCGCCTTCCACGACCACGGGATTCTCCCTGACGACACGTGGCGGGAGGTCCAGCGGAAGACGCTTGGCAGGGACTACCGGCGCCGTGTCCGCGCCCGCCTGCTGGAGATCCAGGAACCCCCTCCGACAGAGGTGGGACGACCTCTGGCTCCGCCATCTCGACCCTTGGTCGCCGCCCTTCCACCTCCAACACACCTGCCGGCTCTGCGGGGAATGTGACACGGTGTCCTCCGCAGCGTCGACAGGCGCCAACAGAGGCGCGCGGTGCGCCCAGGTGGCCGCCTGCCCCTGGCCAGAACCTCCCGCAGGCCCGCACAGGCGCACAGAGGAGGAGGCCCTGCACCGGCGCATCGAGGGGGCACACACCCCCTCACACGAACGCGCGGGCCCCGCGGGCGCTGCCCTTCTGTGGATCCACGTGCACCTGCGGGACCTCACATCCGTTGCGCATTTGTCGCACGTGTTCGCGCCCTGACCCCCACCCGCCGCCGCCCTTTGCAGATCCCGCAGTACCATGCGACGCCGACGTGGGGATGGGCCGGGACACACCAGGGCCCGCCGCAAAGCGCAGGAGGCGGCCGTCCGGGGCCTGCTGACGGACGTGGTGGCGAAGGCGCACGAGGCGCACGCTGCCGCACGGCGTGACCTGACGGGCAGTGCGAGGGCTTTCCTCAACGAGACCGCCCTCCTGGCCGTCCGCGCCCTGAACGGAGCGGGGGCCCCTAGGCTGCTCCCGGCGATGCACCGGATCGTGACCGCCATCCAGCCAGGGCTCATCAGCCCGGAAGCGGCCCTCTACGGGCACTGGATGGAGTGGCGCGAGTCCAACCGGTCAGGCCGGCCCCTGTCCAAGGGGGATACCCTGCAGCTGACGGGAGCGGGGTCCGCCATGTCCCTCCGCAGCAGCGCCCCAGCCCTGCTGCACGCCCTCAGGACGCGCTACCCCGGGGACGCGGCCCCGTACCTGAACCAGGCGCGGGCCACGTACCCGGGGGGAGTGTCCGAGCTGGATGCGGCGCTCCACCTTCTACACCCACCGGACGAGCACCTGGAGGTGGGCGAGATCACGGTGTTTGTGGAAGGCGCGGACGAGGCGCCCGCCCGCCCCCGGCCGACCAACCCGGTGTACGACGGCACCAGGCCTACCCTCCCGTACGCCATCGTATGCGAGGCGTTCCCCAGGGAGCCCACTTGGTGCCCCGCCCTCCCGCCGGCGACGCACGCGCCCCGCGGCTGGGCTAACCCAGACCTGTCCCCCCCCCTCTCCTGAACCAGGGGTGCCCACCACAGGGGGCAGGTCCTCTGGCAAGAGTGCTCTGGCACCCCCCTGCTCCTCCTCATCGTCGCCACCCGCGGGGACCCGGAGCGGGTCCTGGGGATCTCCCCCACCCACCTCTATGGGGCAGCACCCGTACCCCGCCCCCCCCTCCCGGCGCCCGCGGCGCGGGACGGAGTACACACCTTCCTGCGAACACAAGAGGTCACCGCCGTTACGGGGGTCCACCTAGTGCGGCTCGCACCGACACCACCCGAGGACCCCCGGGGGCCCAGGGCCTTGTGCCCCGCCCCAGACTGGGAGCTGTGGCGCGACTCATGGGCCGTGAGGCTCCCCCGCCTCCGCTCCCCATGCCGATGGATGGCCGCCGGCCCCCGGCCGTGCGGGGCTGAAACCACAGCTGGCGCCCCACCCCCTCCCCCCCTCCCCCCCGCACAGCACCGCACGGCACTGCCCACGGCACGGCACTGATGCACCAGGAGGTAGTGGGAAGGGCGCGCCTGCCACCACGCATGCCTACCAGGATAACAGTGATGGCACACTCCGATGGCTCCCCCCAGCGGGACGACCGCCACCACCGCCGGTCCCGCTCCCGCTCCCCCGCCTCCCCGGAGTGGACGGGGGAGACCCTCGCGGAGCGCGAGGAGCGGAGGCTGGCGGAGGCCGCGGTGCTAGTCGGGTCGCGGCCGCCGGCCCAGGAGCCTGAGCCAGCCGAGGTGACCGCCCCCGCTGCCCAAGCAGCAAGCCCTGCCGCCCCGCCCCGGCAGGGGGCCCCAGACGCGCAGGAAGCAGAGACCGCAGCCCCAGCGAGCCACGCCGCGGCCCCGACCGCGGCCCCCGGCACGCCACCGACACGGGGGGTAGCCCCGGCGCAGGAACCGGCCGCATCGGCGAGGGCTGCCGCAGCCGCAGAGAAGAGCGAGGAGCGCGCGCAAGGGGTTGCGACCGCGGCCCCGGCGGGCCGCGCCACCGCCTCGGCCGGCCACGCCGCGACCCCCAGCATGCCGCGGAAGCGGGGGACGGACCCCGCACGGGCCACGGGCGCCTCGCCGGCGGCCGCCGCAGCAGCAGCAGTGGACAGGGAGAGCGCGAAGTACCGCGCCCAAGCCAACCCCACCCACACCCACACCAGCCCCCCCAAGCAGTTCCCCCCCAAGCCCTTCCCCCCGGGGCGGGCGCGGCACGTCCGCCCCCCAGCGCCCAAGCGCTCGCTGCCAGGCGTCACGCTGCCGCAGCTGCAAAGACAGCGGGACGCCCGGCGCGTGATCCAGAAAGGAGGGGAGGGCGCGCAGGCAGAGCTGCGTGCCAGCCACGGGAGCGCGGAGCGGGGGGCAGGAGGCGACAGGAGAAGTGCCCAGGAGCGCGCGCAAGGAGCAGGCCAGGGCACGCGCGGCAGGGAGCAGGGGCGCAGCAGCGGGGGGGGGCAGAGCGCAGGCAGCGGACGGCGCGACTCAGGGCAGGGGGCCGGGAAGGGACCACGGCACGGGAAGGGCGCGCAGGGGCGCGGGCAGGGAGCCCAGGTGCTGGGAGCGGGGCGAGGGGCGGTGGGCGAGCGGGCGGGCCAGGGCGTGGGGGACGGGGGGTGGGACCCGCGGCACGAGCAGGGGGCCGGAAAGGGGCCCAAGGGCAAGGGCAAGGGCGCCGCGGGCCCCAAGGGACAGACGGGACGGGGCATGGGAGCCCGAGGGGGAGGGCGGGCCGAAGGGAGGGGGGTGGGGAGCGGGGCGCCCCCGCAGCCGGACGTGCAGCCGGTGAGGTGCATCCCCCCTGGCATCCAACAGAAGACGGCGCACCACGCCCACCACCACCACCACCAGCACCGCCACCTCTACAACATCGACCCTGACGCCGGCGAGCTCGTCCCCCCCCAACCCCCACGACCCCAGCACCAGCCAGCCCCCCCGGCGCCGAGAGCGGAGCCGGCGCGGATGGCCTCGGCGGAGGGGGGGCGGGGCGCGGCATCGGCGCCGCAGGCACAGGGGCAGCGGGGGGAACCGGCGCGAGGGGCAGAGGGGGCCCGGCCCTGGGACGGGGACGGGGGCACGGTCCCGGACCCTCTGGGGGAGGAGGCCCTCCCCCTGGTGGGGGAGGTGTACGGGTGGTTGTGCTGGGCCAACCAAAAGACCACCAGGGGGTTGAGGAACCGGCCCTTTGATGCCGTGCTCCTCCAGGAGACGGAGGAAACCGAGAGGTACCCCCGGGGGGGTGGGCAGCCCTGGAGGACCATGAGAGGGTCCTCAGGTCAGTGATCCGGGCGGCGTGGCCCGACAGGGAGTCGACGTGGCCGGCCTTTCTGGAAGGGGGAGCGGTGCTCCGCATCACGGATGCGCACGCCAACAACTGGCTCCCCCGGGCCTTGCGTAGCGCCCTCGCCCACTGGGGCTACCGCCGGCGCAACCCGCCGCCGCTACAGCCCCAGCCCCCACACAAGCGGCGGCGCAGGTGACGGCCCAGACGGCGGACGCGAGAAAGTGGGGGGGGGGAGCTGGGCCCCCCGATCAACGCCCCCCCCAGGGTACGGCGTGACGCAGGAGCGCGCGCCACCTCCCGCGGGAGGGAGGGCGGAGACAACGAGCGCGGGGGGGAACCCGCTGCCCCGCAGCCCGCTAACCGCTGACCGCTAACCCTCGGGGCCGCCCCCGGCCTGCCAGCGCCGCGCGACGACGGACGGGGGGATGAAGGGCCCCAGCGAGGGCCTGCACGAGGGTCCGGCTCTAGGTAGAGGGGGGCGGGGGAAGGGTGCGGCCCCCCAGCCGATGGCTGGCCCCAGGGGCCGGGACCGCCATGCCGCCCCCCCCCCCGGCTGTCAGGAGGCGGCGCCAGGGGACCAGAGGGCCCCCCCCACTCCCCCCCCCCCTCCCACTCAGGCCCAAGAGCGGACGGAGGCAGACCAAGGGAACGGCGGCCCCGCACCCCCCCCGAAGAGGCCCCTGCACCCGGGGTGCGGGGGCACCACGGCCGAGGCAGGCGCCCACATTCCCTGGCTGCTGCCGGCCGACGGCGGACCGGCGGCGCCCAGGACGGCGCAAACGGAGAGGCCTTATCAGACGTTGGCCCGGGGAAGACGGGGGCGCGAACCAGGGCGGGAAGGTCCACCCCCCCCCCCGCGCCGCACTGACCCGTCGGCGGCCAACCGGACCGCACCCGACGCCCGCGGCCGCCCGGCAACCCCCACGGCGCGAGTACACCCCGGGGGGGCACGCCGGGGACAACAGAAGGCAGGCCGACGCCCGACGGGGCGGGGGGGCGGGGGGGCGGCCCCCCCGACCCCCCCCCCCCGCACCCCCCCCCAGCTTGGGAGCCACAGGAGTGGCCCTCTGCCCCCCGGGAGCCGAGGGGACGCCCCCCCCCCCAGAAGGGACCGCGACGCGGGGGGGGGGGGGATGCGGCTGGACCTGCTCCCGCGGGGGTCGCGGCCGCAGGGCGAGGCCACACCAGCGTGCCGGAGCAACGCGCTCACCAGAACAGTATGGAGGCCGCGCCCCGAATGACCCTCCTGTGACCACAGCCCACTCAGGGAGGGCAGAGGGGGGGTTCAGGTCTGCAGGGGCCCCCAGGGGAGCGGTCCACGGGCCGCCCCTCACCCCTCCCCACCCCGGGGCGGCACCGCGACCCCGACCGTACACGCACGCCGGAGGGGAGTGCGCCGACGACGCGGGGGGGGCTGGGATTGAGTACCGCAGGCCGCCAGAAAGAAGAAGGGCAGGGAGGCCGCGGCGCCCCCCCCCCCCCCCACCCCCCCCCACCGGCCCGCAAGCCGCGGGGGCCCCGGCCTTCACCCCCCGGGGCAGGGGGGGCTGGTCCCCTTTCCCGCCCAAGAGAGGAGCCGGAGGGCGACCCGCCCCCCCGCCCGAGCCGCCGGCTCCCACAGGGGCCGCGGAGAACAAGCGAGCCCGGGTTAACGCGCCAGGACGCCGCACAGATCGCGCCCGGAGAAGGCGGGCGAGCACGAACCGGAGTGGTATGGGGGGCCACGCCCCCCATGGACAGCACGACACCAGTGACACCCGCTTTGTTGCCTGCCCAGGGAAGGCAGAGGGACGGAACGAGGCAGGGCGACCCCCCGCCCTACAGGCCCCCCCCCGGCCGCACAAACAGGGGGTCGCTCTGCCTCGTTCCGTCCCTTGTTCCGTCCCTCGCACGCCCCCCCCCTCCCCCCAGCCCGCCCCCCGGCACACGAACGCCACGGACCCGCCCCGCGGCGCGCAGCCCCCACAGGGCGTGCAGCCCGAGGGGACAGAGAGGGGCCCCCACACCCGCACGCCCGCGCCCGCAACACGTGGATAGCGGACCCCAACAGCCCGCCCAGTGGACGGGCAGTCGGGGGAGGGGGAGCGCCTGACCCCAGACGCCCCTCGCAATAGTAGAAGGCACCCCCCCGGGGGGCGCCCTACCGCCACCCCCGCAACCCCAAGCCAAGTAGGGGGGAACCTGGACCGGACTGCCCCCCCCCAAGCACGCCAGACGGAGCAAGGAACCGGGGCAGGACACGCGGAGGGGCACGGACCACGTGGAAGGGCCCTACCAGCGCCAAGTGCCGGGACCGCGCGAGGTGCGCACGCCACACAACCCAGGAGGGGGGGGAGCGGACGCCGCGGGAGCGCGAGCGCACACACACGTAAGGGGCACGCGGGGACTACCAGAATGGCAACCGGAGCGAGCGCGCGGAACGCACAGACCGCGTGGAATGGCGTACCAGCGAGCGAGGGTAAGCGACACCCGGACGGGACGGCCCGCCACACGCAGCGCGGAACACGCGGGGCGGGAAGGGGGAAACGAGAGAGACACAACACCAGGTACCGACCCAAAACCCCCCGAACCGGCCGCAAGCGCTGCGCAAACACAGACGGGGCACTGCACCCGCCAAGGCAGTAGTGGCGCACAGCGCCCCGCCCCAACCCCTAGGCTAGGCAGCCCCGCGCCAGCCCAAGGGGGCCCCACTGGCGACAAGCCAGTAGCACGGGCCTGGCGGCACCGGCGCTCCGGGCGACCACGCATTAGGGGGGCGACGCAGTGGGTAAGCGCCCGCAGCCAGGGCTGCGAATTGATGCACTGACCGGGGAGTGGCGAAACGGGGAAGCCGGGGAAGGACGGGACTCCGGGCCCTGTGAACCCGGGGGACTCCGCCACCAGGCAGGAGGTGCGTCTTGGAGGGCCCCCCACTAGGACCCGGTGGGGAGGATATCACCTGGCCCCACCAGGTGGCCCCTCGGGGCCGAAAGGCGTCTAGTACCCGCAAAACTAAACCTCAAACCTCAAAATTCAAACAAATACGCAGCGCCGAAGCAAGCATCGGACGCCGTATGGATCACACCAGCGCACACCCACCAGCCACTGGAAACCACACAGCAAATGGAGGGCACACCTACACGGGGAGAACGGGCCACACCCACAGAGGAAGCCGCAGGGAACGCCGCCGCACGGCGCACCACCACGCCCTCACCGCCAGGCAACGACCCCGGCCGCCACAAGGGCCACCTCACAGGCACCGGAAGAGGACAAAGGCACGGCCACAGCGACCAGGGCTAGGGACCGGGACCCCCAGAGGACACGGGACCAAGTCACAGGCCCCCAGGGAGGGCAACCCCACGGACGCCTACCCGACCCACCAGCCCGAGCGGCACGCCCAGGCCCCCACAGCACGGACCCAGCGAGACACCCACACCTAACCGCACCCCCCAGCCACCAGCCAGCCACACTCCGGCCCGCACTCCGCACAACGACACAGGCCAGGCTGACCTCCACTGACCCACCACGGCACACCGCACCACAGCGCGCCACAGTGCAACGCGCCACAGCACGACGCGACGCGACGCGGCACAGAACGGCACAACACGGCACGACTGACCCTAACCTGAAGGACTAACCGAAGCAAGCCACCGCACACCCCGGAAGGCGCCGCACCAGCACGCCACACACCAGCACTGCAGGCCACACAGGGGGCCACCGCGCGCCCAGCAACAACGGTGGCGGACCATGCAGAAGGTGAAAACCGGCACCGCAGAGGAGAAAGGACACGAACAACCTCAGCCCCCTAGCCCAGAGTGACACGCAGCCGCCTAGCGCAGCCGCCCAGCCGGCAGAGCCAGGACCTAACCCGGCAGGAAGGGGCGCCGAGCCCAACGTGTACATAGCCCACCTGACCCATGGGGCCGGAACACGGCCAAGGAGAACGCAACCGCCAACAGCAGCCCGGAAGACCACTCTGAATGCGGGCCAGTGCGTGCACCAGCCCAGGGAAGGCAGAGGGAGGAACAGGCAGCCCCCCCCCCCAAAAAAAAAAACAGGGGGGGGAGGGGGGGGGGGGGCGCGAAAACAGCCCACAGCCACCAAACCGCCCGCCAACACCACAACAGGCGGCCAAACACCCGACGCAGAAGGCAACGAAGACAGGACCCCCAAAGAGGCACAGGGGGACCACCCAGCCTACACCGGCAACACCAAGCCAGGAACAGCGGCCCAGCGGGAAAAGGGACACCGAAACATGCAGACACACACCACGAAAAAAAAAAAGCCGGCAGCCCAGCCCGAACGATAGGGGATGGGGGGACAGGGTCCACAAGGCCCGGGACAAGGACACCCAGCAACCGACACCACAAGGCCAAACCAAGAAAAAAAAAATCGCAAAAAACTCACCCCGACAACCCAGCCAAGAAAGTCGGGGCACAGCCAAAACCGGGGCCCAGCACCCACGCCGGCACCGCACACCGGAACCTGAAAAGGCGGGGGGCAAGCGGAGCGCGCACGAAACCACACACGTCCCATAAGCAGGCCGAAACCTAAGCCCAACCACGGACACCACAAACAGCCGGCATAAGAGGGACAACACCACAAACCGTGCCCAAACACACCCACCCAAGACCCCAGCCAGAACTGGCGGGGTTAACAAAACCCACACCCAACCGCAACCCGGACCCAAACACAAACGCCGCACAACAGTAAGAAACCCAGTGCCCACAGCCCGGGCACTGAGGCAGCCCGTGCCATGCAGGTGACCCGGCCAAACGAGATCCAGAGACCGGGGGTAAGGCTGCATCCTAAGGCCTGCGCTGCTTTGGGACTCGAGGCGGAGCGTGCGTCACCCAAGCGCCTCGGAACCCTAGTACCAAGAACGTGCATGCATGCCTTGGGAACGGGATACACCAGGAAGTCCGGTGAACCTCTAGGGTTCCGCCCAAAGGAGGGGACGTGCGCAAGTACGGGGGCACACCCTCCCAGCGAGACAAGCATGTCACGCCAGCGGCGATCAGCCCTCTCGGTGTTGCCTGGGGCCGCTTTGTTGGGGGCCAACAGTCAGGTCTAGCGGGATGTAAGCCGCCTCCCCTCTTCACGCGCGGAGCCTCCTCCTGTTCCTCACAGGGGTGACGCCAGGGGGAACCAAGGGGCGCCTCTCCACGACCGAGTGCACCTACCTACCTACCTGTTCTATGAAGCTTCCCTATAGGTTCCCACGTTTCGTCATTGTGCCATTTCTCACTTTACCAAATAAACTTTTAGCTTTGATGTCGTGAACAACGAACATACCATTTACATTATAAGTGCCCTTTGCTTCGAAAGCCACAAAGAGAGTAGTTTTCTCATTGGGAGGCAATCTTGGACAAAATAAACGTTTAACCATGTGGTGATGACACCTGGGCCCATGGCCTTGGTAGCAGTGAGGCCATGTTCAATGTTGGATTGTTGCATTCAACCAAATGAAGTCATTTCCGCAGGAAGAGCCAAGCCGTGCATTTTTGTATGGCTGTCGGCCTCCGTGTTTGCCCGGGTGACCACCTCACTGAACGCTGGCATGTATCACTATGTGACTGCCTCACGTTCGGACTCACTTTCGGGCTCTTTGCCAAACGCAATCAATTCTTTATTTGTTTGTGTTAAAGCCCGCACTGGAAGGCATTTTCCCCTTGGCCCAACGTACACCAATGTTGTACCCATGCTGAGGATCGAAGACAAAGCCGGGACTATGTATTTACTTCGCCGACGTCACTGTAAACGAGCACATAGGTTGTCAATTCTGCTTTTCTTCCCTTTGGCCCTTTTTATGTGATACTTGCAGGCATGGAGGGCTTACGTCGCCATGATTTTTTTTTTGTTTCTTTCTCGAAGAAATTGTTGCTTTCCACTACTGGACAACCTCTCACAGGATCTTTAGGTGGGGCAGCAATTTAAAACAAATTACACAATACAAAGAAAAAACCCTGCTGAAAAGACACCGAAGAATCTTACATAGATCAATTGAAAAGTTCTTTCAAATGTTGATGTTTCAACATCTCCAGATTGCCGCGGGCTCGATGAAAGATTGGGCACCCGCTCCTCTGATGCTCGGAACCATAACACTAGCCCTCACCTGAGGCCTCGAATTGTCTCTCCAATAAGGGCGGACGGGCGGGCGCACTCGTCAGGGGCCAAAAAATCTTTGAAACATGCGCTAGTAAACAAGAAACATAATTGTGATTGAACACAGGAGAATTGCCTCTCTACATCTTGGGGGGTCTAAGTGCACCGCGCACATGTCTGGCACCTCGAAGCCTATGGACCACCCATCTGGGGTGTTAATGAACAAAACCAACGACAACATTGGGAAAAACAATCTTTGTTTTTTCTGTAACCCCCTAAACGTACTGTGGTGGTGAAAACGCACGACTTTTCTATGTACCCCAATGCAAAAGCAGGGGGCCAACGCAAGTCCTAACCCACACATGTGCAATGTCATTCTTGGGTCTTTCATCTATGGCTAATTGCCCGGCCTTGAGGTGTAAACCTAATGTATGCGTGATGGGGCCCTATCATGAGGATAGGATTTGTTCCAAACAGTGCAAAAAAAATTCAAATCTTCTTTTCATACCTTTATTTCCATTCAAAACACATCACTCCAGGGAAACAATGAAATTTTCTTAGTGCACCCCTGTCCCGAAAACATTTTCCACACAGTGCCGCTCTTGGAGTCAGTCAGTGTGTAACCCCTGCTACTATCCAATTGGATCCCTCGCATGTATTTTGAAAAAGGTGTTTCAATCAAAAACCGTGCCCCGGACAACCATGCAGTAGTCCGTCGACAAAGCCACACCGGGACAAAGCACTTCAATAAAGACTCGTGCACATTCCGGTCGCTGAGATATCAAGAGTCCACAAAACAGTACAAAAAAGCGGAACAGCAAGGTACAAAATATTTACAACTCATATATATGTATATATATATATATATATATATATATGTATATATATATATATATATATATATATACATATATATATATATATGTATATATATATGAGTTGTAAATATTTTGTACCTTGCCGTACTATTTGTTTTCCATGTCTTGCAGATATTTGTGATGGATCCCCCCCGGCGACCAGGCGCCGCGGGGGGTACAGCGAAACCCTGGCCGGGGGGCAGCCAGGGGCCAACCAGGGCCGCGCCCCCCGCGGCATATGAAGTGGCTGCCCGCGACAGCGGCTCCTGCGGGGGCTGCGGCAGCGGCGGGCGGTCACAGCGTGGGGCGAGCCGGCCCGACGACGCCGCCGATAGGGGCCAGGTGCGTGCCTGCGACATGCGTGCGACATGCCTCCACAGTGTCATGCGAAGTATTCTGCGTAGTGAAGAGAGGGGAAAGGGCAGGGCAGGGGGGGAGTGGCCGGGTGCGTGCCTGCGACATGCGTGCGACTTGCCTACAAAGTGTCCTGCGTAGTGTCCTGCGGAGTATGGAGAGGGCAAAGGGCAGGGGAGGGGGGGGAGGAAGGGCGGGAGTAGAGGGCCGCAGGCTGCGGGCCGGTGCGGACGGAACCAGGGCGCCTGGGAGTGGCAAGGTGAAGGGGGAGTGGGAGGGGTGCCTCGCGTATTGCTCCGCGAAGTGTATGCCGGGAGGGTAAAGGGAGGGCGGGGACAGGGACACCGAGGGCCAGGGACCAAGGGACCTGGGAAGGGGGGCACAAGAGGACAAGGGAGGGCGAGCAGACAGGGGGCAGGACAGGGCCAAGGGGCCAGGGCAGAGAGAGGGGGCAAAAGAGGAAGCGCTGCCACGCGAATTGCTCCGCAATGTGCTCGCGCTGGCTGGAGGGCAGAGGGACAGAGAAGGCAGGGCAGGGACGAGGGCGTGCCACGGCGGCATGAAGGAGCGAGCGTGGGGCGGAAGCACAAAGGTGCCCCACAACCGAGCGAGCCGCCCGCAGTGCACGGGGGCACTGCACAAGGCAGACCACCGCGGAGCGCTGCCGCAAGGCGGTCCACCCCCATGGGTGCAGTGTTCTGCGTAGAGTTATACAACAAAGGTCAGGTGCGTGCCTGCGACGTGCGTGCGACATGCCTACACGGTGTCCTGCGAAGTGTTCTGCGTAAAGAAGAGAGGGGAAAGGGCAGGGCAGGGAGGGAGATGCGTGCCTGCGACATGCGTGCGACCCGCCTACAACGTGTCCTGCGTAGTGTAAACATGTGAGTGTAGAGAGGGAAAAGAGCAGGGGAGGGAGGGAGAGGTAGGGCGGGAGAAGAGGGCTGCAGGCAGCGGGCTGGGGCGCACGGAACCAGGGCGCCTGGGAGCGGCAAGGTGAAGGGGGACGGAGAGGGGTGCCACGCGTGATGCTCCGCGAACGGAGTGCCGGGAGAGTAAAGGGAGGACGAGCACAGAGACACCGAGAGCCAGGGACCAAGGGACCTGGGAAGGGGGGCACAAGAGGACGAGGGAGGGCGAGCAGACAGGGGGCAGGACAGGGCCAAGGGACCACGGCAGAGAGAAGGGGCAAAGAGGGAGCGCTGCAACGCGAATTGCCCCACAATGTACATGCGCTGGCCGGAGGGCAGAGGGGCAGAGAAGGCAGGGCAGGGAAGAGGGCGTGCCACGGCGGCATGAAGGAGCAAGCGTGGGGCAGAAGCACAAAGGTGCCCCACAACTGAGCGAGCCGCCAGCAGTGCGCGGGGGCACGGGACAAGGCGGAGCGCCGCGGCGCGCTGCCGCAACGCACGGTCATACAACGAGGGCCAGGTGCGTGCCTGCGACATGCGTGCGATCTGCCGACACAGTGTCCTGCAAGAGGTGGAGGGGTAACTGGGTAGGGGACATAGAGAGACGGAGGCCACAGGAGGGTGAGGTGCGGCATGCGTGCCACAAACCTAGAGACCAGGGCGCCAGGGGGAGGCAAGGTGAAGAGGGAAAGGGTGGATGCAGGGAGGGTACAGCAAGGACGGGGACAAGGAGACGGAGGGCCAAGGACCCAGGGGCCTGGGAAAGTGGGCGAGGGGGGACGAGGGGGAACGCACCCACGAGGGGCAGGGCTAGGCCAGAGAACGGGAGTGGAGAGGGGCAGCAAGGAGGGAGGGTTGCCTCGCGAATTGCTTCGCCCCGTGCTTGCCAGAGCAGAGAGAGCGACGAGGGAGACAGATGCTCAGCATTAGGCGAGCACAGAGGGCGAGGGAGGGGGCAGCGGGGGCAGGGTAGGGGATAGTTGCCAAACGTCGTGCCGTGCGCCGTGCGCGTCCTGAAGCCAACTCTGACCTCAGTCATGCGTCACGTCACGTCACGTCAAGCCTGGAGCAGGAGGCAGGAAGAGACACGGGGGGACGGGCACCTGCGGCGCCATCCGTAGGGCCTCCCGTGCTATGACCCAACCAGTGGCGCAGAGGGGACACGCGCCAGTGGCGCCATCCACTGGACCCCCTGCGCCTGTGGCAGTAAGTGTGACGCAGAGGGGACGGGCACCAGCGGCGCCATCCGGTGGGCCCCCTGCGGCGTAGATTGTGCTGGACTGATTAAATAGGTGGCCAGGGGATGCCACAAATGAATCCCCCGTCCGTCTCCCCGCGTCTCTGCCATAGGACCTCAGGGGCCTCCATCGCGCTCAGGGGTGGCAGAGGCCCGGGGGACGAGAGCGCCCGGCCGCTTTGTAGCCGCCACTTGCAGCGGACTGATACCACGGCACCGGTATCAGGCCGCTCGGAAGTGGATACACAGGCACCAGGGAGAGGATGGGCGGTCGGCCCCCCCCGGGCTGTAGGGTGCCGAAACAGGGGCACTCCCCTCGACCAGGGCGGCGGATGGCGCAAGAAGCCTTCGAGGCGTACGGTAAGTCCTCCCCGCTGCCTGCACTTCCTCATCTTCCGTTTCCACCCGGGTACGTACCTCCTCCAGTAAGTATGGGCACAGGAGGGAGCAGGCACGGGACACTGAGCACCATGCGGTGACGTGGCGACTACCGCCGAGGGGCAACAGCGGCTGGTTATCCTGGGCTGCGGGGCCTAAACCATGGAGCAGGGCGGGAAGGCCCAAACGGAAACCCCCCCCCCCGCAGCAGCCAAGTGCCTCACCCCGTGACTGTGTCGTGCCTACGTCTTGCCTGCGACGTGCGTGCAACGGAGGGGAGACGAAAAGGGAGCACCCCCCCCCCCCCACCCAACCCCGCCCCCCAGAGGGCGGGGAGAGTGGATAAGGGGGAGGCCACAAGCGACCCCCCCCCCCCGAGGGCAACGCGGCAGGGCGGGGGGGCAGCGGTGGCGGGACGAACCACACGACAGTGCCCGAAGAGGGCACGCGCCGTGCAAGCCCCGGCGGGGGGACCACCGGGAGGGCGGGCGTAGGGTAGAAAGGGCGACGACGGGAGCCACGAGGCGAACCCCCCCCCCCTGCAGAGGGATGCCGCACCTCGTGCCTGTGACATGAGAGCGACGAAGGGAAAATGATCAGGCCCCCCCCCCCCCACGCGCCTCCGCCCCCCCAAGGGTGGGGGATGCAGGAAGGGAGGGGCGGACAGCGGCCCCCCCTCCCGAGGACAAAGCGGCGAGAAGGGGGGACGGCGGGGAGAGGGAGCGAGACGGACCACAGGACCGTGCCCATGGGAGACAAGCGCCGTGCAGGCCCCGGCGGGGGGGGCACCAGGGGAGCGAACGCAGAATGGGAAGGGCGAAGACGGGGGCCACGCGGCGTGCCCCACTCCCCAGCAGAAGGACAAGTGCCGTGCCACGTGCCAGTGCCGTGCCCGCGACGTGCTTACGTCGGAGGAAGGGCAACGAGGGCGCCCCCCACACACCACCCTCAACACCCACACCCACCAAGGAAAGGAGCGAGGGCAGCGAGGGGAAGTCGAAGGGACATGGGGGACGACGGTAGCGGGAAGCGGACCCCCCCCCCCGAGGGCGCCGCGGCAGGGTGGAGAGGCAGAGGAGCGAGAGTGCGGGACGAACCACACGACCATGCCCACAGGGAGCACGCGCCGTGCAGGCCCCAACGGGGGGACCACCAGGGGTGCAACCGGAGGAAGGGTAGGGTGACGGCAGGAGCCACACGGCGAGCCCCCCCCCCCAGCGGAGGGACAAGTGCCGCGCCACGTGCCTGCGCCATGCTTACAACGTGCTTGTGCAATAGGGCGGACAGCGAGGACGCCCCCCCCCCTCCCCCTAATCCTCCACCCACCCACGAAAAGGGCGATGACAGCGAGGAGACAGCGAGGGGACATGGGGGGGGGCAGGAAAAAAAAAAACAGGCAACAAAGGACACCAACACGCCAGAGCAGGGGCAGACAGCAGGGGCGGACGGGGCACGGCGGGGGCCAGGGGGCACGGCAAGGGGCGCGGGACAGGGGGATGCCCCTGGGGACGAAAACGAGAAGGCAGGGACAAACACCGCAACGAACGGGGGGGAGCCGGGGTGACAAGAGCCCGCGTAAGACGCTGGTGAGGTGACCGACCTCTGGGATTTCAGGGCCCCCCCGGTGTCTGTATCGGCCCCACCTGAGCGCAGGCAATAAGGTGGGTTACGCCCGGGACCGTTGGCCAGCGGCCCGAGGTGGCACCGGCCTGGGGGGGTGGCCAATGGGCCTGACCAAGAGCACTCCCCACGGCACGTACTGCGGTTCGTGTCCTGTGAGGGGCTGCGGGTAGGGCACACCGTCCATCGGGGTAGGCAAGAGACGTGCCTATCCCGCAAGGACTCCCCAGAGACCCACAGTGTACCCGACCCCGGTGTGGGGAAGGGCCGACGTACCTGGTTACGACGCAGGTCCATTTGTACTGAGCGGGTACAAATGGACGGCCCGTACAACAGAGTTACACCCTGACGGGGAGTGCATGCATCGGCCCCCCCGTGGGGAAACTCCCGGAGAGAGGGACCAGAGCCAGCGTCGGGCGCCCCTCCCCCCCCCCCCAACCCTGCCTGGCAGCAAGCCCGCCAACAACCGGGCTGGGCCAAGGGGCACACCTAGCGGGCACAAACGGGGGCAAAGGAACACGGAAGGGAAGAGGGGAGGGAGCGCGCAACAGGGGTGCGCAACTGTGTCGTGCGAAGTGTCGTGCAACAATAAGCCAGCAGCAAGCGGGACGGGCCACAGAGTCCACCCGTTCTCCCGTGTCCTTAGCTCACACAGCCTTCATTAGCTAAATGTCGCTATCTGTCCCCGCCAATCCCGCGGAGTTGCCAGCCTTCCGGCGACGTGCCCGGCGCCTGGTAGACACAGTGTCTGATCTCGTCAGACACGGGCCGCACATATGCGGCGTTCCAGGCGCGCGTGGACGCGGACCGTCCGGCCAGGGACAACGGATGGGACCACTTCGTCGACGTCTGCTTGCGGCAGATGTTGGCCCGCGATCCCCACCCGTACAACGCGCCCGACGTTCAGGCGCGGTTCGCAGCGGGCACGGTGCCGTTCGGGCTGCACCTGCTCAACCGACTACTCCGATGTCTACAAGATCTCCGGCAGCTCGAGGACGCGCAGCGCGGGCGGCCCCCAGTGGGGTCGGCGGGGCAGCAGGGGTGTGCGGCGCCAGGCGCGTTTCCGATGCCGCTACCCCCAGGCCTCGGGCCCATGCCCATCCCGCCCTTTGGGACTCACCACCACCACCAACTCCATCTCCATCACCTACTTCATCACCCCGTCGGGCTCCCCATGATGCAGCATCACCTCCCACACCAACACGTACACCCGACAGCTGTGCCACCGCACCCCGTCCATCTTCACCATCACCACCAACTGGCGGCTGTGCCAGAGCACCCCATCCACCTACACCAACACCATCACCATCACCGTCCGCACCAGCATGTGGAGTACCCGCATCCCCTGCCCCAGCAGCACCCACGGCCGCCTCAGCACACAGTGCCCGTGCCGGAGCCGGTACCGACGCCTGGGCCGGGGCAGAGCGCCTAGCAGCGGGGGGTGTCACAAGGGGCTGTGCCACAGCACCCCGTCCACTTTCACCATCACCGTCACCATCACCTTCCACACCAGCAAGTGGAGTACCCGCATCCCCTGCCCCAGCAGCACTCAAGGCCGCCTCAGCACACAATGCCGGTGCCGGAGCCGGTACTGGTGCCTGAGCCGGGGCGGAGCGCCCAGCAGCAAGGGATTTCGCAAGGGACTGTGCCACAGCACCCGGTCCACCTTCACCATCACCATCACCATCATCGTCCGCACCAGCATGTGGAGTACCCACGTCCCCTGCCCCAGCAGCACCCACGACCGCCTCAGCACACAATGCCGGTGCCGGAACCGGTACCAGTGCCTGGGCCGGGGCGGAGCGCCCAACAGCAGGGGGTGTCGCAAGGGGCTGTGCCGCAACACCCCGTCCACCCTCACCATCACCATCACCATCAGAGTCCGCACCTGCAAGTGGAGTACCCTCACCCCCTGCCCCAGCAGCACTCACGGCCGGTGCCTCAGCACGCAGTGCCGGTGCCGGTACCGGTACCGGCACCTGGGCCGGGGCGGGGCGCCCAACGGCAGGGGGTGTCGCAAAGGGAGGCACGTGACGTGCCCCCTGGAGAGGCGAGGAGAATGGGGGCACCTGCGGCTGCGCCACCCCTGGCGGTGCCCCAGCCGGTGTTTCCCGCGGCGGGGTCACCACCGCGGACGGTCCAGATGCCGGACCCAGCCGTGCCGCGCGAAGCCCCGCCCGTGGTGCCGACGGACCCTGAGCCAGTGGTGCAGGGTGGGCGTCTGCCCCCGGCGCATGGGGTGCAGGGCGCGGCCCCCATGGGGAGGACTACGACGAGGAAACGAGAGGGGGATGCAGCGCAGGAGGCGGCAGGGGCTGGCCCGCGAGACATCAGCGAGCTGCTCGCGCAGGCCCTGGAGGAGTACCGACGGACAGCCGCGAGGAGTGGGGGAGCCGCGCCGGAAGGGGCTGACGCCGGCGAGCTGATAGCGCAGGCGCTCGCGGCTGTCGCCCCGATGACGGAAGGGGCCAAGGAGACGCCGACGGAGGCGGTTTCTTCGGGGGGACAGGACGCTGGGCAGGGTGTGCCGAAGGCGCACACGCCGGCGGAGGGCGGCGGGGTTGTGGAGCCCAGTGGGGGACGTGCCAAGGGGGAAGGAGTGGAGCACTGGATGTGGGAGTGGCGGGAGTGGCGCCAGGTAGCACCCGGTGAGCCGTGTCCGGCAGGGCTGGCGTACCGCATGGATCTCCATGCGGGCACCAGCTGGGCCCGGCTGCCCGCCAACCTGCTGACACGGCTGGACGCTGCGGAGGCGGCAAGGGGCGGAGGCGCTGACGAGCGGCCTCTGGCGCCCTTCCCGCCGCGGCCGGACACGCCGCCGGCGGTGGTCGCGGATGGAGAAGGGGTGGAGGGGGAGCAGGAGGAGGAGTGCGAGGGGGACGAGGAGGCATACGGGCCCGGCGAGTCGGCGCTGGCCCTCATGTTTGAGGACGACGCCGGGCCCGACGTCTACGCCGGCATGGACGAGGACCCGGCCAACGAGCCGCTGCGGCCCATGCCCACTGCGGTGCCGGCCCCTCCCATGGGGAGCTGTGAGCGGCGGCACTGCAGGTACCATGCGGCTGAGGGCGCCCACAGGCACCGCCTCACGGGCACGGGGCGGCGGGAGGCAGGGATCCTGGCGGACGCCCTGGAGCGCTATGAGCTCCAGCGCCCAGGGCAGGTCGCCCGGGAGTTGGCCCTGGCGGCAGCGTCCCCGGACAACGGCCAGGTCCGCTGTGTCCAACTGGGGGATGCGGCGGTCCTGGGTCACCACCCGGTGATGTCCCAAGGATTTGGGCCAAGGATCGCTTTCAATTGCTTTTGAAGGCATAAAATCTCCTGAAGGACAAGTATAAGTTGCATTGAAAAGCTGCATATGTGCTTCGCCTCAACCGACCGAATTCAAGTAATAGCAATGGCTTGAGCTTTGCAGCCGGTGGCGCCGGCAGCAATATAGTCATTTGCCGTTGCTTGCCAGAGGTTGAAGAGTGTTTCACATTTTGGACTTTCTGGGGTCAAGAAACATGGATATTCGCTTTTTACAAGTTGCACTCTTTTGAAGAAGGGATGTTCAGAGTGGGAAAGTGGGCTTTCCCCTGCTGCTCAACAAAGCATGGGCTAGAGTCAAAACGCATGGATTGGGCGTTTGGACAAGGTGCACTTTGTTGGGGCACGTTCAGAGTCGGCAGGTGGGCTTTCCCTTGCTGCTGAACAAAGCATTGGCCGGAGTCAGAAAGCATGGATTGAGCGATTGTACAAGGTGGACTTTGTAAAAGAAGGGCATGTTGAGAGTTGGCAAGTGGGCTTTCCCTTGCTGCTAAACAAAGCATTGAAGTGGGGTCAAGAAACATGGATATGGGCGTTTTAGGAGTTGCACTCTTTTGAAGGAGGGATGTTCAGAGTGGGCAAGTGGGCTTTCCCTTGCTGCTGAACAAAGCATTGAAGTGGGGTCAAGAACCATGGACATCGGCTCTTTACAAGTTGCACTCTTTTGAAGTAGGGATGTTCAGAGTGGGCAAGTGAGGTTTCCCTTGCTGCTGAACAAAGCATTGAAGTGGGGTCAAAAGGCATGGATTGGGCGTTTGTACAAGGTGGACTTTGTTGGGGCATGTTCAGAGTGGGCAAGTGGGCTTTTTCTTGCTGCTGAACAAAGAATTGGCCGGAGTCAAGAATCATGGATTGGGCGATTGTACAAGGTGGACTTTGTAAGAGAGGGGCATGTTCAGAGTGGGCAAGTGGGCTTTCCATTGCTGCTGAACAAAGCATTGACGTGGGATCAAGAAACATGGATATGGGGGTTTTACTATTTGCACTCTTTTGAAGAAGGGATGTTGAGGATGGGCAAGTGGACTTCCCCTTGCTGCTGAACAAAGCATTGAAGTGGGGTCAAGAAACATGGATATGGTGAAGCCGGTTCGGACCCCCGTGGCCATCTTTGAGTCACTTGGGGTGTGTATCTATGTGCCGGCAAGCTGCCATTGGCTGATATCATACTCTCCCATCCACCTGACCTAACCTGATGTGATAGTGTGATAGGCTTGGCCATTCCAGCCATGAGCGGCCATATTCAATACCGAGGCGCCGCCGGCTGAGATTTATCTATCAAAATATCAGGAATCAACAGAGTTTTTTTATCATAACAATCCCGTAACTTTTCAGCTATCCGTTCTGATTGTCAATGTATCGGCGACTGTCAATTGGCTCACGATATTGCGCTAACCGATTGGTGAACTGTTATTTCCAGATATTTTAGCGGAAACCCTGATGAAGAGTCAGATTTCATCAGTAAAGGGCTTGTTGCTTCCGCAATTTTCATGTTATAGACTCGCAAAATTAATCCGATTTTTTCAGACATTAAGAATCGGATTTTCGATTTCGAGGTCGCCGCACTGGATATGATGAATTTCGAGTGGTCCTACATTTTTCCCCGATCACGAATCAACCTTCCCCTTTTTGTCTCCTTCATTTTTCTTGGAGATATAGGCGCAACAAAATTGATTTGTAAGGCCACTTTGATACGTCATATCTCCAGCTCACTGCGAGGAGTTACAATTATGAGATATGGGCTCGAATTGCCTTGGTCTGAACTTAATTTGGGAAGCGTCAAACGCCTTTGGTGTGTACACTTGTCAGGTGTAGCAAGGGATAATGGTCAGGGGGGTAGAAAGTGATTTATAACTCTTGGACCATGCAACCGAACATTTTAACGCGACTTTCGAGTGTACCGCATGAGTGTTGGTGTTGCAGAGAAACTTATCTTGGGTTCCTATGTATTTTTAACGTGAAGTTATGTCCATGGAGGGGCATGGCATACCATAATGGGAGCCACCTTTTAAGGGTATGTGTTATATGGATGGTATGTGCTTCGCTATGCTCACGCCCATGTTATATATCTCCGTTTGTAGGAAGATACATGGAGTCGCACGTGGCAAAGGCTTTGCCCATGTCCCAATGGTGTGCTCCATAGCGCTAGACTAAGTCTACCGCACATATAGTGCATGTGGGAAGGCTTACGGAGCGATCCACAAGCGCCACTACCAATTTTCCCATTTTCATGGTGCGTGTCGGGAGGAGGTTCCTATGTGTCCATGTGGGGATCCAAGTTGCGGGATTGTTCGCAAATGGTCCCAGGCAATTGTGTTTGGAACCATATGTTGATACCATGGGTGAGCGAAGCTATATACTATTGTGATTATCTTGAATTTAGCGACATTTGCATGTTTTTGACCTCATTTTATGCTCATTTTTGTATTTTATGTGCTCAACTGGTCGCGCGCGCTGGGGTCCTGTCCCAGAATGAAATACAAAGATAGGTAAAACACGACGAAAAAACTTTCTCAATAGCTGAAAATAAAGCTAATTAGCATAAGAAACACTTAGGCCAAAAAGCGCGCTGCGAAACGCGTAAAAACGCGACGAGAAATTTTTCGACGTGAAATAGGTGAATAGTTAGCGCCGTAACAACCGTAACGCTCGTAGGACCCTAACGCCGTCCCTCTCGTCGACTAACCAGCCGTAGGCGCAAAGGAAAACGCGTCGCGAGCAGCGCGTAAAAGGCGAAAAGTTTTTCTAAGCCGCCGCGTCCCTTCGCCCTGCTTCCCTTCCTTTTCTTTCCTTCTCCATGCACCTACCTCCCCTCCCTCCTGCCCCCCCTCACCCCTTTTCATCAGCTTAGGCGACCGGCCCTGGGGGAAAAGCGGTCAACCCCTAGCAAGCAAGACCACCACCTTCGCGGTCGCGTGGCAACACGTAAGTCAGAAATTTCACCTTGGTATTGCTGCTTGCCTGCGTGCGTGAGTTGCGTAGAGTTTGATTTTCTAAAGAGAAACATTTCAATTTTTGGTTTTCAAAAGGTTTTTTTTAAGGCACGGAAAAACGGCAGGGGTTTTTAGCAAAGGAAAAGAGGACAAAAGGAAAAACAAACACCAGCAGCGCAGACAACCGCACAGCACAGCCAACCAGCACAGCACCACAGGGCAGCACGGCACCGCAGGACACGGCACAGGGCGCAGGACACCACAGGGCAACGCACAGCACAGCAAGACACCACGACACACCAGAGCAGCACCACCACACCGCAGAACGCCCAAGGAGACACCACAACGCACAGGGACACGCCACAGCACGAGGCACCAACAACAGCGCAGACCACACTGGCGCCGCACGACAGGCCACAGGAGGGCAAAGCAAACACAAACAGCACCGCAAAACGACAGCAGAGCGTGACAGCACAGCACCACGCAATAGCACAGCACCACAGAACACGACACAGGAAAGCAGGGCACCACAGCAAACCACACCAACCACAGGGAAGCAGACCACGCGGCCAGACAGGGACACCGACACCGAAACACGCCACCAGCAGACAATCACGGGCCACCAGACCCAGCACCGCACCACGGCACACCACAGGAAACAGCACAACACACAGCAGCGCACCACAGCACCAGGCGCCAGCAACAGCACGCACCACACGAACAGCACAACGCGAGCGCACCAGCACAGCGAAGCACAGCACCGCACAGAGCGGAGAGGACAGGGAACGCACAGCACAGCACCCCAGGACACACACAGCACAAAACAGAGCGGTGAACAACAGCACGCACCACCGCGCCACGACAAAACACACACAGCACAGAGCACACAGCGCGGGGGAACACCGCAAAACATAGCGCCCCAGAGCACAGGGCCCCAGGGCGACGGGCAGCGCCAGAGGGCACGGCGCAACAAGCAGTGGCACCAAACGAGCGCAACACAGCACATGACAGCACAACACCGGGCGACACAACGCGCAGCAGCGCGGCGCAGCACCGCAACCAGGGACACACAGCACAACACAGCACACAGCACACAGCACCGAGCGGCAGCGACGAAAACCAGGAGACACAAAGGGGGGGAGGGGGGGCAGCAACCACCAGGGAGCAGCCAACAGCCGGGCGGAAAGCACGAAAGAGGGACAAGCGCACGGAGAGCCGGGAAGCGGAAGGCCAACAAAGCAAACAACGCAGAGCGCGGGAGCCCAGGGCAACCGGGGCCGGAAACCAGAGAAAGCCATGGACAACGGGGGCGCACAGAGGAGGAAGAAAAAAAAACAAAAAAAAACACCAAGGCACCACGCAGGAGCGACAGAAACGGCGAGACACAAAAGGGGAGGGGGGGGGAGCATGCACCGAAGAGCAGCCAACGGCCAAGCGGGAGACAACCAGGCGCGAGCGCACGGAGAGCCAGGCAGCGGGAGGCCAAGAAAAACAACCAAAACACAGCGCCAAGGCAACGAGGAACGGCAACAGCAGCGAGAGAGAGGGGGGCAACCCAAGCCCAGAGGGGGCCAGGCAAAGCAGAGAGACAACGCGGCCAAAGGAAAAGGTGAGGCGCACCAGAACGCGCCCGGGAGGCCGGCCCGCGCGACCCGTCCAAGCAAAGCACGCAGACGCACACCAGCCGCCGTCCGGATGGACGAGTGCGCGCCCGGAGGGTACCCAGCCCCTACCGGCTACAGAACAGCCGCCGTCCGGATGGACGAGTGCGCGCCCGGAGGATACCCAGCCCCTGCCGGCTACGAACAGCCGCCGTCCGGATGGACGAGTGAGCGCCCCGCAGCGACGCCCCGCACAGCAACACACCACGCGCAACTCAAAGCACAGCACACAGAGCGAACACACCGGTGAACAGGAGCCAAGTGGCCCAGGACACCGCACACGCACCACAACACACGGAGCGGGTGCACCGGTGAACAGGAGCCAGGTGGCCCAGGACGCCGCACACCGGAAACAACACACCCACCGGGCACACCGGTGAACAGGAGCCAGGAGGCCCAGGACACCGCACAGGCAAAACAACAAACCGAGCGAGCACACCGGTGAACAGGAGCCAGGAGGCCCAGGACACCGCACACCCAACACAACACACCGAGCGGGCACACCGGTGAACAGGAGCCAGGAGGCCCAGGACACCGCACACGCAAAACAACACACCGAGCAGGCACACCGGTGCACAGGAGCCAGGAGGCCCAGGACACCGCACACGCAAAACAACACACCGAGCGGGCACACCGGTGAATAGGAGCCAGGTGGCCCAGGACACCGCACACGCGCAACAACACAGCAAGCGGGCACACCGGTGAACAGGAGCCAGGAGGCCCAAGACACCACACACGCAAAACAACACACCGAGCGGGCACACCGGTGAACAGGAGCCAGGAGGCCCAGGACACCGCACACCCAAAACAACACACCGAGCGGGCACACCGGTGAACAGGAGCCAGGAGGCCCAGGACACCGCACACGCAACACAACACACCGAGCGGGCACACCGGTGAACAGAAGCCAAGTGGCCCAGGACACCGCACACGCAACACAACACACCGAGCGGGCGCACCGGTGAACAGGAACCAGGTGGCCCAGGACGCTTCACACGCGAAACAACGCACCGAGCGGGCACAACGGTGAACAGGAGCCAGGAGGCCCAGGACACCGCACACGCAAAACAACACACCGAGCGAGCACACCGGAGAACAGGAGCCAGGAGGCCCAGGACACCGCACACGCAAAACAACACACCGAGCGGGCACACCTGTGAACAGGAGCCACGAGGCCCAGGACACCGCACACGCAAAACAACACCCCGAGCGGGCACACCGGTGAACAGGAGCCAGGAGGCCCAGGACACCGCACACGCAAAACAACACACCGAGCGGGCACACCGGTGAACAGGAACCAGGTGGCCCAGGACACTGCACACGCGATACAACACACTGAGCGGGCACACCGGTGAACAGGAGCCAGGGGCCCAGGACACCGCACACCCAACACAACACACCGAGTGGGCACACCGGTGAACAGGAGCCAGGTGGCCCAGGACACCGCACACGCAACACAACACACCGATGGGGCACACCGGTGAACAGGAGCCAGGAGGCCCAGGACACCGCACACGCAAAACAACACACCGAGCAGGCACACCGGTGAACAGGAGCCAGGAGGCCCAGGACACCGCACACGCAACACAACACACCGCGCTGGCACACCGGTGAACAGGAGCCAAGTGGCCCAGGACACCGCACACGCAACACAACACACAGAGTGGGCACAACGGTGAACAGGAGCCAGGAGGCTCAGGACACCGCACACGTGAAACAACACACCGAGCGGGGACACCGGTGAACAGGAGCCAGGAGGCCCAGGACACTAAACACGCAACACAACACACCGCGCGAGCACACCGGTGAACAGGAGCCAAGTGGCCCAGGACACCGCACACCCAACACAACACACAGAGTGGGCACACCGGTGAACACGAGCCAGGAGGCCCAGGACACCGCACACGCAAATCAACACACCGAGCGGGCACACCGGTGAACAGGAGCCAAGTGGCCCAGGACACCGCACATGCAACACAACCCACCGAGCGGGCACACCGGTGAACAGGAGCCAGGAGGCCCAGGACACCGCACACCCAACACAACACACCGAGCGGGCACACCGGTGAACAGGAGCCAGGAGGCCCAGGATACCGCACACGCGAAACAACACACCGAGCGGGCACACCGGTGAACAGGAGCCAGGTGGCCCAGGACACCGCACACGCAGCACAACACACCGCGCGGGCACACCGGTGAACAGGAGCCAAGTGGCCCAGGACACCGCACACGCAACACAACACACCGAGTGGGCACACCGGTGAACAGGAGCCAGGAGGCCCAGGACAGCGCACACGCAAAGCAACACACCGAGCGGGCACACCGGTGAACAGGAGCCAAGTGGCCCAGGACACTGCACACAGTTAGGGCGGCCGAGGGACAAGAAAGAACCAACATCCCATGGGTCGGACACACTGGGGCAACCCAGCCGACCCACCGGGCCAGTGGCAGGAGCGGTACTCCACGGCCACTGGTCCGAGCCTGGCCAGGCTGCATCGGGGGCCATGGCAAACGTCACCCGGAGCCATGGAAACAACCGGTGACAGGCGAGCCGGTACACAGTCCAGGAGGGGGTTGCTTGCCCAGCGGAGCGGCCCCGCAGCTCAAGCCACAAGGGTGAGGCGGTCGTACCGTAGACAAGCGGGAGCAATACCCCTTGTGGTGAGAGATACTCCACACGGCGGGGCAGCCCCCTGAGCTGCCGCCTAAAGGAGGGGGCATGTGGCCCTACTCATGGACACATGTGGGGACACCCTCCCACCTGGGACACATGGACCGGGTGGCCGCGACAATGCCTTCCCAAGCACATGCGGGAGCGGCTCAAGAGGCACCTAACATAGGGCAGTGGGAGGGACAGGACGTCCCCTTGGTAAGACCTTCTTCCTGCATTGTCAAAGGAGGCATCCCGAGCTCCCGAAGATACCTACCTACCTACCTGCCTCCGTCTGAACTTAATTTGGGAAGCGTCAAACGCCTTTGGTGTGTACACTTGGGCGGCCGAGCCCCAGGAAGGCCTCCCCCTGTCCGTGCGCCTGTCCGTGGGGCGCCTGCTGGGCGAGGCAGGGCTGGAGGACGTGCAGCGGGACGAAGGCCTGTACGTGGCCTTGTGGCGAGGTGGGGCTGACGCTTGGCGTCGCGAGCAGGCCGAGCAGCCCCTCACACCCCAGGCGCTGGGGTCCCATGCGCTCCTGGTGGCGTTGCACCGTGAGGGCGCAGAGGTCGTGTTCGACGCGGACCGCCTGCTGCTGACCGGGGATGGGGCGGTCCTCGTCCCCACCACCAGCAGCTACCGCCTTGAGAGCCGCGGCGGTGACCTCAAGCTGCTGGTGGTGGTGGGCACGCGCCTCGACGTGAGCGCCGCCCCCCGGGGGTCCGAACACGCGATCCTGGTGGGGGGTGACGAGGAAGCAGGCCGTGGCGGTGACGGGGTGGGGCAAGAGCAGCCCGCGGGGGAGGAGCAGCAGCAAGATCTGCCGGAGGTGGCCGGGGAGGAGGTGGACGTGCAGGCCATTGTGGCGGCGGCCCTGGCGAGGATCAAGGGTGCTGCGGGCCTGCCGCCGACGACGGAGGCACTGGAGGAGGAGGACCAACGCAGGAGGGGTGAGGAGGCACAAGTCCCCATGGAGCAGGACGAGGAGCCGGAGTTCAAGGGTGAAGAGGCACAGGGCGCCGAGGAGCAGGACGAGGAGCTGGTGATCGTGGGGGCGAAGGAGGCGCGTGAGGTGGGTCCACGGGAGCTGGGGGTGGCGGATAAGGCTGGGCCGAAGACAGGGGAGGTGGAAACCTGCAGGCACTGGGCCAAGGGGTGGTGCATGCGGGCTGATGCCTGCCGGTACGCCCACCCCCAGCCGCCGGTGCCGCGGGGAGTACCCCAGGAATTACTCCTGATCCTCCAGGCCATGGCCCGTGTGGGGGCCCTCAGCCTGTACCGCAGCCAGGACCACGGCCGGGGCCACGGAACGTTGCTGCAGGAAGCGGTGGTGAAGGCGCAAGGGGGAGGGCTCCCGGCGGTGGGTTATGCGGTGGAGAGTGGGGGCCTGACCGAGTGGGCGGTGGCGTTGCCATGTGGCATGGCGGCCCTGCTCACTCCGTTCCCGGTGGTCCCGTGGAGGGACGTGGTTGCCGTCCAGGAAGCCAATCTGGGATGGGTGTGCACGTGGCACACGCACCCCGCCGGCATGGACCCCCGCGAGTGGCAGGCTAAGGCGGTCGTGACGTACCTGTCCTGGTCGTCGCTGGCAGCGCCGGGTTCGTGGGCGCAGTGGTGGGACAGGGCGCTCAGCTGGGCGAGGGATGGCAGTGCTGTGGCGGCCTGCCCTGACCTCCCACGCGAGCCCGTCTCAGTCCAGCCGTGGACTGTCTCCCTGCATCTCCCCGCAGTGGCGGCTCGTCTTGTGGCCACGGACCCGGAGGTCTCGCTGCTGGGAGACCGAGAGGGGCCAGGGCTTCGCCTGGGTCAGGGGCTGGAAGTTCGCACCGCCCGCCTCCCCAGCCCTGTGGACGGGGACGTCCTGTGGGGACTCCAGTTCACGCGGGCTGGCGGGGCTGATGTGTGGACCGCTGTACATAGCCAGCTCCCGGACGCGTGGCCCCAGGTGTACCGGCCCCCTGGTCACGAGCGTCTGGTGGGAGTGGAATGGCGCGTGTGGGCCGCCAACGGCCCGTCCCCACCGGTGGTGGTCCTGCCCAGGAGAACCAACCACCCCAGCAGGGAGACCGTGGCGGTCTTGTGGGGATGGGTGGCTGTCCGTGGGGCCGATGGCCACGTCTTCACTGCCCCAAGGGGCACGGTGATCGAGACCGACGGGGGGACAGCATTGCAGCTCACGGCAGAGCCCCTGACCATGCATGCTGTGGTGGCCGTCCTCCAATGGGGTGCAAACAGGCCACAGCCCTGGCGCGATCCGGTCGCTAGGGCTGTCTGGCGGGACCTGCCGGTCCTTAAGGCCGCCGTCTGGTCAGGAGGGGCAGGACGGCATCTCCCGGGCGCGCTTCCATGGCTGAGGGGCTGCGGAGACGCCTCTCCCCCGCCAGATGAGTTGCGGGGCGCCCTGGAGCGCGTGTACTCCAGGCCCAGGCACCACTTCCTGGTGGCCGCGGACCATGGGGTGGAGCTCAGCGACGACGTGGTCGCGCTGGCAGCCGACGTGGTGCAGTGCCTGGCCCCCCACGCCATGATGCTCCCGAGGGAGGGGTGGGAGGGCCAGCGGCACGACCAAACCCCGGCTGCCCTCCTCATTGCGAGGTACGTCAAGCTGGGGGGCTCAGAGGCGGTGTACCTCGACCGGTTGGAGATGCCGGACATGCGGCACTGGACGGCCCACCACCTCGTGGCCCCTGACATGCGGTTGGCCGTGGACCCGCTCGGCCGGCCTGTGGTGTCGGGGGCCCCGCCCCAATTGCCGCACACGTGGGACATGGCGGTCCGGACGATGCGCATGGCACCCAGGGGCCAGAGGGCGGGATGGCCGGGTGCAGAGCATCTGCTGGCGGAGGCCGGGGCGGCACAGGTGCAGCAGCCGGCCGGCAACACCAAGGACTGTGGCGTGTGCGCCCTCATGTCCGCCGTCGGTACCCTCCTCAGGGTGCCGAGGCCGGGCAACCTCCTGTCCGCGCTGGACAGGCGGTGGGTGGCGGCGGTGGTCCTCAACAGGGACATCGGGCCCATCGCGCGTCTGCCGTCCCTGGGGGAGCTGCCTGCAGCGGTGTTGGAGGACCTGCCCGCGCCCCGCACGCCCTTGGACCTGGCGAACATCCCGCACAACGTGGGGCTGCCCGGGGCGCGCATGCAACATGCCCTTCTGTGTATGGCGGCGGCGGCGGACGGGGGGATGTCCATGCTGGCGACGGTGTCCCTGCAGCACGTGCAGGACGCGATGCAGCAGCAGCGGATGCATGCCCCCCACCCCTGGGAAGAAAGCGCCAAGCGGTGGCTGAGGGTGGAGAGCGTGCCTTCCACCCATGCGGTGGGCATGGCGGATATGGGGCGGCTGGTGGTGTTGGAGGGGGCGGAGTATTGGGCCTGTGTTCGGCTGGAAACAGGGGGACTGGAGTGGGTCGTAGTCACCGCGTGCCGGCTCAGGAGGCAGCAGTCCAGGGGCCCGGCCTGCTACCGGGTGTTCCGGGAGTGCCTCAGTGGGCTGGGGCCGGTGCGCAGGGCGCACAGGTGCACGGCCGAGGACATCCCGCCGGCGCCAGCGGTCTTCGTGGAGGTCACGCGGCCGCCGGTGATCCAAGGGCAGGACGTCTGGCCCGTAGCGTGAGCAACGTGTGGCAGGCTGAGCATGCAGCTGGCATGTGCGAGGGGCTGCAGGGTCACGCGGCGGCCCTCCCCAGGGCCCCGGCAGCACAGTCCTCCAGCAACGGGCCGGCAGCCTCGCTGGCACTGCTGCATGGCGCGTCGCGGGCGTGGTATTGGGTTGTGGCGGCGTTGGAGCCCCACTCCTCGGCGCTGCGCCTGTACGATCGCGGAGAGAGCACGGTGCTCACGGTACGCCCCGTCGACTGGAGGCCCTGCACCTTAGTGCACTGAGTGGCGACGGGGGCGACACGCTGTACCTCCAAGGGACCTTGACAGGCGCGGCCGCGACACGCTTCCGCTGGCAGAGCGGAGGAGCTGCCCTCTGCCTGGTCATGGCAGAGAACATGGGGCCGTGGCTCCGGGCGTTCTCCACGTCCAGGTGGAAGGTCGAGGGCGACCGGGAGAAGTTCGCCGACGCGTGGCGCCGCTGACTGGAGGAGCAGTTCCCCGTGGGGGGAATGCTGCACCTGCCGCAACCGCCAAGCGTGCCACCAGTACGGCCTGCGGCACCCCCGGCCGCGGCGGCGAGGCAGGCCCCGAAAGCGGCGCCAAAGCCGCCGCCCAAGAGGTGCCAGCCGCCTCAGTATGGCGCCTATGCCAACATTCGGTACGTGCTGCGGCACTTCGGTGGTGACTTGGCCACGGATCAGCGTGGGACAAAGACGATCAATGTCTGCCCCTGGTCTCGGCTGGATGGGGCTGGTCACTGCACTTTGAAAGCTGGCACGCACTGCCGGCCTACCCACCTCCACCCCAAGGACCTGCTGGACCACATCCTGTGGGACCATGCGACTGATCTGGCGCAACGGGACCAGGCGATGGCCATGCTGGCTGGCGTTATGCCGGGGGGCCAGGCGGGGCCTTTCGCGTCGGCTCAGGCGTGGTCCAAAGCGCTCACGCTGCCCACGGGTGCCTGCCCCGCGGCGGAGCGCGGGGCATCGTTGTCGGCGGCACGATCTGGGGCGATTGGGTCTGCAGCACGGAGTGGGGCAGTGACTTCAACGGGGAGTACGGCGGCAAGTACGTCCGGCGGACAGGCAGAGGGGGAGCCAGCCGCGTCTACCCGGTCTCAGCAGGCGACGACCGCCTTGGGCAGAGGCCCACGGGGTCAGGGGCCACCTCGCCGGTCGCCCGCACCGGGTGCCGATGGTCCCCCTGAACCTGCTGGTGGCCCCTCCCCGTCCAGTGATCCGAATCCGGCGGGGGGCCCCGATCCTCACGTGCAGCCATGAAGGGGCCCAGCCTCCGACACCCGAGCGGCGGTGTCCTGGAACGTCCAGGGCTCGATGCGGGGGGACGGCGTACCAGTGGCCCCAGGTATGCTCGACAGTGAAGCGGTGGCGGCGGGCATCATGAAGGCCGAGGGTGCCATCCTGGGCCTATTCCAGGAGACCGGCCTGCAGGACCCACAAGCTGTGGTGCACTCCGAGAACCAGTGGCGTCACCACGGGTATCATGCGTACCCAGGGGTGGATGCCCAGGCGGCGTCGGCGGCGGCGGTGCGCGGCGGGCTCTTGATTGCCCTTCGGGCGGACGTGTTCGCCGCGGAGGAAGTTCGAGATATCGTGGACGTCGTGCCAGGCAAGGCCATGGCCCTTGATGTGGTGACCGCAGGCGGCAGCCTCACGGTGATCAACGTCCACGGCCCGGGTAGCGGCGGCGACTCCTGGGCGTCTAAAGCGTCCTTCTGGGCTGACGTGGCCATGTACGCGGCGGCCAAGAGCGCGGGTGGCACCAGGGCCGTGCTCCTCGGAGGGGACTTCAACGTGTGGCTGGAGTCCCCGTGGCACCCTACCATGAGGAGGTTCCAAGCCCTGTGGGAACAGTGTGGTTTCCACAGGGCAGGCCCGGAACGGGAGGAGGACAGGAGGCCCACGAGAGCAGGGCACGGACTGGACTCCTTCCTTCTAAACTCGCCTCTGGTCCCATGGGCGGCGCGTGAGCGCCCTCACTTGGCGCCGGGGCGGTCTCCTGCGTCACTGGGGTCGGATCATGGCCCTGTCGTCCTGGACATCCCGCTAGCGGTGGCCGGCAAGGAGAGGGTCACCAGGATGGCCTACTCGCACGCCCAGGGCAGGCTGCATGCCATACGCCCGGACTCCCCGGAGTTCGTGAGGCGGCAGCGGCAGTACTGCAGAAGGCCTGCGGGGATCGGCGGCTACAGGCGTGGCTCTCGTCGGACCAGGACACCGCCACCATGGACACGTCGGAGGTGCAAGCGGTCTTTGACCTGCTCTACGCTTTTCGTGATGACGTGTCCAGGGTCACGGGAGTGCGCATGCCTTCAGGCGTGGACCCGCAGTACCTGTACGGGCAGGCGGAAACGGAGGCGTCGTTGGACCAGGTCCTCTCGGATCAGCAGGCTCTGGCCTGGCGCGCCCATCAGCTGTGGCAACAGGACGCGGCGGCGGCCGGACTCCACTCCCAGGAAGCGACTGCCCTGCTACAGCACCTCCGGCGAGTGGACCCCGACCTGTCCCCCGCCTCGGTAGAGGACCTGCGTGCCGCATTGGACCAACAGCTCCACCAGCTGGAGACACGCGTGGAGGAGCTGCGGGATGTCCTCAGGAGCAACAGGCGCCGGTCCATCAAGGACTACTGGCGGGGCAGGGTACCGGATCTGCAGCTCCGATGGACGGCGATACGGGGGGCCATCAACGTGGTGAACTATGCCCCGTTAGGCCTATGGTCCGTACGCGTCCGTGAGTCGGAGAAGGTGCTCATGGAGGCCTCGGACGTCATCGGTGAGGTCCAGAGGTATTGGGAGGCGCTGTACGCCAAGCGGCCAGTGAACCAGCCGGCCTTCGAGCGGCTCTTCCGAGCCCACATTCCCACAGGTGTGCCGGAGGAATGGACGTCGGTACAGGACTACACCATGCAGGACCTTAAAGACGCCGTGAGGCAGGCCGTGGCGGACGACAAAGCTCCGGGGTCCAACCGGGTAACGACTGCCCTCATAGCAGAGCTGCCTGAACCGGTGCAGGGGCTCCTGGTGCATGCGTACAGGGCAATCCTGCGGGGTGCGGACGTCCCGGAGTCCTGGCACGAGGCCATTATCTGGCTGATGCCCAAGGGCACAGCCACCGGCAACCTGGACGAGTACAGGCCGATAGCGCTGGGGCAGCAAGACATGCGAATGCTCATGACTCCCCTCATGCGAAGGTTCACAGCTGTTCTGGCACGCAAGGGACTGGCCGCGGACTGGCAGTTCGGAGCCATGCCGGGCTCCACGGCGGCTGCCCCAGTGTTCCTGGCCCAGCGCAGGCTGCAGCGTGGGCTGGAGGAAAACCACGTCCTGGCCTTCGATGTGTCAAAAGCTTTTGACACAGCGCCGCACGGAGCGCTAGCGCTCCTCCTGCGCCACATGGGTGTCCCGGAAGAGCTCATCAGGCTCTTCCACACCCTCAGCTGTGGGTCTCTGGTGCGCATCATCACCGCGCACGGCCCGACGGGAGCATACGACTCCACAGGGGCCTGCGGCAGGGCAGTGCGGAGAGCGCTGTGCTCTACCTCCTCCTTTTGGAGCCTCTCCTGCGGAGCCTCGCCTGCAAGGCGCGGGGAGATGCTCGCCATGCGGTGCCACCCCTGGTGCAGGCGTACTGTGATAACCTCCTGTTGATAGCGCACTCCCTACCGCAATTCCTGGAGTATGCGGCGGCGATAGCGCGGTATCTCACTGACATGGGCATGTCCCTCAACGTGGGCAAATGCGCCTATGCCAATACTGCTCGCATCCATTCGATTATGGTATACCTGAACCCCGGGGACACGGCGGCCCCATGGGTATGCTTACGTGCCAAGGGCACGGTACCATACTTGGGCCTGCGCCTCGATCCCAGGGGGATCGCGACCATGAAGGAGAAACATGTACTCCGGTGTGAAGCCCTGCTGGGCTGGTGCAAGAACACGTTGGGGCCGGCGTTGGTGCCTCATGAGGTGATGGCGGCTGTGGTTGGAGGCATCGTGCGGTACGCGGCGCCCTACCTGTCCGACACGGCGGAGGCGGTGATCAAGCTGAATACTGCCATCAAGGCTGCGGCCCTGCAGTCCGAGAAGCTGCCCAAAGACCTGTCCAACGTGGCGGTGCGGTCAGGTCATGGGCTACGGTTGGCGGATGTCCAGGTTATATGCCGCGACTCCGTCGTGGCGACCATGGCTCAGCTGACCCACCACAGGTCGACGACAGTCCGGGATGAGCTGCGGGCCATGCTCCGAGACATGCACGTGCAGTACGGAGTGTGCGGGCAGTTCATGGTGCCCTCTGCGTCAATCGCCACACACGCTGGCAATACGTGGGTGGACAGGGTACTCAGGGCGATGGGGACGTTGCGCGTAGGGCTTCTCATGCCATCGTCGGTGTACTCGTGTGTACACGCCCACCTGCCGCAAGTGCAGTGGGCGGGGCGGAAGTGGGTGTCCCAATCCTATACCTTCAAGGGTAGGGACATCTGCATTCTATCGGGGCCCCGCACAGATGCGACAGTACAGTCCCTGACTGACCCCGCAAATGACCTCCTGCATGCGCGGCTCCCCTGCCCTGCGCCTGGGCACTGGGCGGTCCAGCTTCAGGAGTGCCATGAGGACCACCTGCACCTTCCGCACGCGGGAGTAGGGCCCCACCAGCTGGACCACGTGTGGCTCACGGGGCTCCCCGATGTCTTCCGGCCGCAGCTGCCCGGTCCGTTGACTCACCGGCTAATACACCCGGTGCGCCGAAAGAAGGCCAGCAAACGCAATAGACAGTCCGCAGCGGGGGACGTGTATGTGGTGGGCGGATACTGTAATGGAGTAGCCCCTGAAACTTCCATTGTAGTGCCTTGCTCTACGTTAACCAAAAATCAAAAATAGAAAAAAGCTAGGGGCTTGAGATTTCTCTAAAATTTCAAAAAGAAAAATCCCCGAGCAAAGCTAATAAAATTTGCACAAACTCTCACCAAGACGAGGCAAACAGCACACAATACAACACAATTTTGTGTCTGACTTTTCCTCGTGGTCCCGGTTGTGCTTGGTGCGCGGAATGGGCTCGGCGCTTACCTTCACGATTGATATGACTCTCCTTGTAACAAATTGATAATCCACCACTTGAATTGAATTGAGTATTAATTGAAATTCATTGCAAAGAGTCCTGAGATACGAAAGAATTAGACCAAATCAAAGAGTGTCATCGAGGCACTCCATGCATAAAACATGTCGAACACATGGAAAAAGAGATGGAACGAAATTTGATCAAACATCAAACCTATAACTTAACCTCAAGACAAACATTGCATTCACTCGTGAGGTCATGAATGTAATTACACCACGGAGGTCAAAATACATAATGCATATCATGGCATGACACATGATCGAATATCGACTCGCATGATGAAGCATGCACACCTACTTGAGCCACCTCAAGTTGGTCATTAATCTAACATGGCAAATCAATTGCATACTATGTCTATTTATCCATGAAATGTAAATTCAAACAACAACATGGACCAATGTCGTGTAAATCCACAAGAGTTCAACGAAAGAGTATCCAAGACTAACCTTCATTAATTTTCACGGTTCAAAAGCGAAGCATTGAACAATCAACCAACTTCAAGAGAAATATTGGCTCCTTGCAACAAGATGAAAATTCATGCCCAATTGAGAACAATACCATGGTAGGTTGGAAGACTCCCATCAATTGAAAAGATTCAAGGATAATTGAATTCATGGCATTCCAACAACCATTCACAACTCACCACAAGAGTGTGCAAACCCTTCGAAATTGTCACATGGACCAACATACACATACATGATTGTGACAACAATCCATTGGCACCATGAAGGCTTCGCGTGACGAACATGGTAAAGGGAACCTCACAATTCCTAATTTAGGGATGACCTTGAGTAACACCTCGTGATCGAATATGCATTCATTAACCATGGAAACCTTACGAACATTCACGGATTCTAATTTATGGACGGCTTTGTGTAACACCTCATAATTTGAATATACATTCATTTGCTCGAACACTCTTGGTCTCTCAGGGAAGCATGCATGTCTTCGACATTACAACAATACGCGTGGCTTCCGAATTAGACTGGTACATCCTTCAATTCAAAGCGACAATTAATTATGCTCGACCCATATTCAATTCATTCTTGGCGGCGTGACTCAGTCAATGGATAGTAAATCGAACTGACCAGGGAATGCGAAAAAACACCAGATTGGAACAAACAACATATCTGTCGAGACTCAATCATCCAAAATTCTGTCTTCGTCACTGGAGATTGCAACCCGCGACCTGTCCGGTCTCGGCCAACGACTGTCCAATTCTTGCAACTGGATTACTGAATTTCTGAGTCCTGACTGTTGACTGTCACCGATCCAGAGATGTGCAGTTCTATTACACTCCCTTCCTAAGCTACGAAGTCCCTGACTGAGTGGCTGATAACCACACTGATAGAAATGCACAGAACCTGGCATCTCAGGAATTCATTTGGAAACCTCATGTAGAATTCATCTGGAAATCTCATCTGGAAGTCTGCAATCTGTAAAGGAATCGGGAACTGGAAACACAACAGACACTGGGGGAGGGAACAAGCATCATTGCACAGAAGAGGATGGGGTGACAGTTCAGGGGGTTGAGAAAAAACAATGCGACTGGCATCTGGAATGTGACCGGCCCCATATAGCGGGGACGACGCTTCTGCCGATATATTTACCAAGATTCCACCCAAAAAATAGAAAAACAATACATTGGCCTTGACAACAATCTGTCCTTCAGGGTCTACCGGGAAAGCGGTTACCGACCGTGCATGTACACAGTCCGAGACTGATCTCGGGTCCATAATCCCATCAGTTGTCAAAGAAAGGGGGTGGGGGTCATTGGGGGGGTTACGAACCTCAGTAAATACATCCCTGCAGCAATAACTTGAAGACATGGGGGGGGTCGCATCTGCAGCCGCATCACTGACTTACATCATAACGGCTGCCCATCTATCATATGTTTCCCTATACATCCGTAGACTACGTATACCCCTCAACTCCTTGGCATCTGCCACTGCCAGAGGAACAAAAGGAGTCAGTCTGGCTCGTTCAGCGGCAGCTTGCCTCAAAATACATCTCCATCCCAACTGCTCTTCCTGCAACACATCTGCCCTTCCCTGCATGGTCACTGAACCAGCTGCTTCCATCTCCTCACACACATCTGTATTATGTCTGTAACAAGCATGCGAAGTTGTCTTTGCCTGTAGTGTACGTACCTGACTGAGTGTGAGGTCTATACCATGCTTGGTATTGTATGTGCGCCAGTCCTCATTAATATCATGTAAAAATGAGGTAGCTGGCTGCCACTCCGGTTCCGGGTAGCCGCGGTACTTCACATACCACTCGTATCGTTTATTTTTACCCTTGCCCACTTCCCTGTGGTCCAAAACTTTTTCAAGTATGTATGTGTCAGACTCCACCAGAAAGTCAGAGTCCGAATAGTAGTGCAGGGGTGGGGTCAATTCTTGATCCCGTTCCCCTTTCATTGATATGTATGGTTTGACACGCATGCTATCCAAAACCACCTCATGATCCCGTTCCGTTTTCACTCGGTACTGGTTTCGCCCCATACGCTGCATAATCATTCCAGGCCCCGTCCACACCCTGTGGAGCTTGGAATTCTTAGCCTTATCGTGCCCCCTGTACCACACATATTCCCCTTCCTGGTACACATGGGTGGGGTGGTCAGCTAAAAACTTTTTTGCTTGCGCATCGTGGATGCGCTGTAGCTGTCGCTGTACATACTGCCGATTTGTAATCATGTCGGCAAAAAATTTGACTGCATCCTGAGACCCATGCTCAGGAATAACAGGGGGGCAGTCCCCAAACCCAATTGGGTGGCGACCGAAAAGGAGAAAATGGGGGGAATACCCATGTACCGGACCAGGAATGTCATTTGCAGCCCAGACTGCCAAAGGCAGTAACTGAGCCCAATTCTTTTTCCTGGTCTGCTCCAAAAACTTTCGCAGACTGTCGATGACAACCTGCACTGCACGCTCTGCTCGCCCATTAGAACGAGGGCGGTAAATGGGGCTCTGCTTCATGTCGATGCCCGACAAGGAACAGAGTGTTGTGAAAAATTTCGCAGTGACCAAATGGTCATGATCACTAAAAATTTGCTGCGGCAATCCCATAAAACCAACCACTCTGTCCAAAAACAATTCAGCGAGCTGTTCGGCTGTAATCGTTTTTGAACAGGGCAGAGCGACTACATAACCAGTTAGCCGGCAAACCACGACTAGTACATAATCGTAGGTATTGCCGTTACTTACTACAGGGTCAGAGGACAGATCGCAAAAATCGATGCAGATGCTGCTGAAAGGGAATTCAGGAATGGGGGCTGGCTGGTTAGCCTCCGGCTGAGTGCCACGGCGTGGTTTGCATGACTGGCAAACAGGGCACCTTCGCAGCACATCTGAAATACACTTATCCAGATCTGAACCCTTGCATCGCACTGAATATTTGCGGTCCATCATTTCTCTGGTTTTACGTACACCAGGATGGCTGAATGCATGCGTCGCTCTGACCACCTGGTCTAACAGGCCAGTGGGTACACATATCTTCCCTTGACTCCTCACCTTCCCTTCATGGAAAGTATACTCCTTCCCTTCTATTTCAATAAACTTGTCACTGACCATTTTGTCCCAGTGAGGACTAAAAAATTTGTCCTGTGCGTATTCTGGGGACCAATCCCTGGTCAGTACTGCCACTGCAGGGGGTATCTTGACGGTCTTGATATCCCTGACTCCCATCACCGAATCCTGTTGCACCAGATTGTACATCCCTGGTAAGTGCCAAGACATATGCTGAAATGCATCATACATCTGTGAAACAGTCATGTACCTGCGTGAAGCTGGTTTGGACTGCATCTGACGAATCCGACGTCGTTCTGCTCTGGATAACTTCGCTGTGCTCTGAGTGGAAGCAACAGACGGTTCTGAGGGGGGTGTCTGAAGTGCAACAGTTCCAGGTTCAGGAATAGGGCAAGTATGCATGAAAAATTCGTCCATGGCATAAAATTGACGTCCCTCAGAATCAATGCCACAGATTTCATCTGTCATACCCTCGTGTACAGATGAGACGCTGACCTCCCTGAGCGCCCGTTCAACCCTGGGAGCATCCCAGCCTTCTATCTGTACCCTTTCCACCTTTCGCTCATCCCCAGTGGGTTTGTTGACAGAAAATGTTTGTGATGATCGCAAGGGTTCAAAACTTTCTGGGTATTGCTTGTGCAATAACTGCCTGATTCGGTCCCTCTCTGCCCTCTCTGCAGCTTGCCAACCCTCCAAGTCGCAGTCACTGCCGTGAAAATTGGTATCTTGCGCCTCTCCCGCCGGATATGCCCAACGGGAGAGGGCATCCGCCGCTTCGTTGTCTTTCCCTGGCCGGTACTGAATAAAAAGATTGAACCGGCTCAGGAACTCATGCCAACGCCCACGGCGGCCGAGGGGACCTGAAATTGTGGTCAACTCCTCTTTATACCATTTTACTATGGCACTGTGATCTGTTTGGACCGTAACTTCCTGGCCCCCGATCCAGCTCTGAAATTTGAGCAAACAGGTCACAATGGCATAGGTTTCTTTTTCACGGGGCGTCCAGGCAATTTGCCCCAAATTTTTATGAAAATTTACTCCGTCAGCCCTTTGACCCTGCAATTTCCGGCTGTAAAATGCAACAGGCCTCCAAGATTGTTCATCCTGAGGGTTCTGCTGTTGCTCCAGCACACCTCCCACAGCATAATCGCTGGCATCACAAACAATTCTCCACTTACCGTGTGGGTTGGGAAGCCAGAGACCGTCCCCATCAACAAACTTGACAAGTTTGTCCTTGAGAATTTGAAAATTCTCAACCATCTCTGGCGTCCATTCAATTTTCGCTTCCTTCCCTGTCAATTTCACCCTGCGACGTTTTTTTGGTAATCCTGTGGCATCCCTGGCAACAGGTGCACTGGGATCCTGGGCCTCGTACCTATATTTGCCCTTCAGAGCCTCCATAAGGGGCTGGGCATGCTTGGCAAAATTTTCAATATATATTTGGTACCACCCCACAAGGCCCAAGAACCCTTTGAGACGCTTGGGGGTGGTAATGGTACGATGGTCCCAGTTTGCGACAGCCTCAACCCTGGACGGACAGGGAAAACGGCGTCCATCCTTAAGGATGTGCCCGACATACTTCACTGTCTTGCGGAAAAAATGACATTTCTCCGGTTTGACAGTGAGCATGGCCCGTTCCAACGCCTCAAACAAGGAAAATAGGTCTTCGTAATGTTTTTGAAAATATTTTTCAAGTACCTCAGGTTCCTGTTTCTGACTGACTGTCACTTTCCCTGGCACTAACTCCTCCCTCCCATTTGCCGAAAGTATATCATCTATGTATGGGCGGGAGGAGGGGCATTTCTTGGTGACGTGCTGTACCATTTCCTGGTACGCTGCCGGTCCCACTTTGACCCCCATTGGCAGGACGTTCCACTCAAACACACCAAAAGGAGTGCAAAACGCCGTGAGGTGTTTGCTGTCCTCCTCCAGGTGCATCTGGTGGAAACCATCCTCCAAATCAATCAGAGTGAATAAAAAATTTCCACTCTGATTGGCCAATTGGTCTTCAATGACCGGAATTGGAAAATTTTTTCCCTTCAGCTGGAAATTAAGCCAGCGATAGTCAATGACTAATCGCCACTTATTACTTCCCGGCTTTGGCACCAAGAAACACCTAGAGACCCATTGGGGGTTCGCCTGTGCCTCCCTTAAAAACCCACGCGACTCAAAATCTTTCAGCTTCTGCTGAAGCATAGTTTCTCTCAATCCCACTGCTCTGATGGGCTTGGCCGCCCTGGGTTCTGCACCCTCAATTAACTCCAGCTTTACAATGGCATGCTCACCCCGCGCCTCTTGAGCAGCTGGGGTTATATGGGAAGCATGCTTGGGGGTAAATACAGTACTCCCAAAGCGCTGCAGGAGTGCATCACGATACTTTTCAGCCCCAGGCCACATTTCGTCAGCCTGGATCACTGATCGTACATTTCTGGTATACTTGGACCTGTCGCCATATGAACTACCCAAAACCTGCACTGAATCTTTAAACAACCCTTCCCGATGGCCATATCCAATTTTGGCCTTTCCCTCAGAGGTGAATCGCTGGGATGTTGAATATTCTGCAGACCCCTTCAGAGGTGGTTCATCTGTGTCACTCTCAGACACCGGTCCAGGTGACGCCTCAGCCATCGAGGCCTCTGACAACTCATCAGTTTCAAGAGACCCCTTTTTGGCAGTAGGTCTGGGTTTCTCATAATCTGCACACCTGATCTTAAGTATTCGTCGCTGCTTCCTGTTCATTTGAGATCGTTGGGATTCGACGTCCTTGACTGCGCACAGGTCCTGAGCAGTAGGGGTATTGGGGATAGGATCAGTGGGGGCGTCCCAATCAGCATCATTGGGGACAGTGTGAGGGATCTTGTATGCATTCTGAACACTCTCAGGGGGGGGTTCTGTCCCATATGCGTCAAACAGTACAATACGATACGGAACTGTGGTACACAATTGCTGCCCGGTCGAATTCATGAAAAGGGGGGACCCCACTTCCACATCGATCCAGTCAATGGCAATTTCCCCAAAAGCCCAAAACCAAGGTTTGGACTTACGCACCGGGAGAAGGGCCAAACCCTTAGCACCTTCACCTATTACTTTAGTGACAGTCTGGTCCCACAAGGACTCAGGCGCATGTACCCATACCGCCTTGTCCGACCATGGCCGGTTCAAGGCTGACCTGGGGTTTGCCCCGTCCATCACAAGACGTTGCAAACCCCTACTATTACCGTACACATCAATGGCAAGCTGAAATTCCTTATTGTCTGGATCAACTCGGGCTGCCCAGGCCGCAAGCCGATCAAAAACCTCTGGTCGAACTGGGTTTACTTCATCCATCTTACGTTTCCTGTACTTCTTGAAACCTGCTTGTGTTTTTATATGCTGGACCCTCCTATCTGAGGATCGTGCTGGGCTCCTCTGAGCCTTACTGTTGGAAAGAGGCCTTGACAAGGGCGTGCACACCCCTGCGGACATATCATCCATGTCCGCCCACAGGTCGAGCTGCTGCAGATCAGCACACTCGGCGACTGGGAGCGTTGCCGGTGACTCCAGGCATTGCCTCCGTTCATAACCCCACCCATCTTGAAACCAATCTGGCGCCCACTGTGGATCGTCCCTTAAACAGTGGTCCTCTGGGGGTTCAGTCACTTCACCTGTGTGTTGTACCTCCGCCATACTGGGGATTTCCTGGCATCCCGTGCCACCTTCCTGAACCAGCTGAATGGCTTTAACTAGTATGGCCTCAGCACGATGTTCAGAAGCGTCCACTCCCAAATGCCTACCGGCACTCAGGGACGACTCCAGACGCCGACAAAGCGTCGGAGAATTCTGTTTTGGTACCGGTGGATAGTCACCAGCCACTGGAGCCCTCGACCCCGTCGATGCTCCAAAACACGTCACTACAACCGGCAGCACAAGAGCCATTACCGGGAGGACAGAAAGCAAGAGCTGCAATTTTTGCAGGTCACCAGGCGACTGCACCGTCAAGCCTGGGGTCTCAGAAGATACAGGATGATTCGTGTTTTGATTGTAACCAGGCTCCCCTGAGCCAGCCACATTCATGGGCAATATGATTCGATGTATGTATAATAGTGTGTGATACACATATGGCAGGAGTTCAATCAGGGGTAAGGATGGGGCAGGGGTAGGGGGGGGGGTATCAGGCACCCTGATGCTTGGCGCCTCCACCAAAGAATCAGGATAGTCAACAAGTGAAATCTCATGTAAACCCGTACTACCAAATCCATTTGTGCCCCTGGTTGATGTGGGTAGGTCCTGGACTACTGTCAGGCACGTAGGAACGTAATATTCAATAATGATCTGAGCGATTCTGTCGCCTTTGAACACAGCATAGGGCGATGAGCCATTATTATAAAGTATGACCTGGATGTTGCCTCGATAATCCCGGTCAATGACTCCACCCTTCACCTGCAAGCTGTGTTTCCACGCTAAGGAGGACCTGTCAGCGATCCTTCCATATGTGCTGGGAGGTCCCATCAATGAGACGTCAGTTGGAACCAATACTTTATCCTGTGGAGGGATTACTATATGCACAGCAGAATACAAATCATATCCTGCCGACTCGGGTGTTCCTTTTGTAGGAATGGTGGCATTTTCAGACAGAATTCTCACGTGCAGTGGCATGAGGCTGGTAGGACCTGCCAGGCAGGGGGGGGGGTACTCAGACTCAGGCTGCTGTAAGAAAGGTTGAGTTTTCAGACCTGGTCTGGACTTTCCCAGATATGGACGGTCCTGCAGGTCAGCCTCACGCAATGCTCGCACTCCCTTCCTAAGGAATTGAGCATCCTCTTGCCTGTCCTCTAAGCAACCCTGAACCAACCTGCTTGCTCTGACATGTACCCGTACCTCAGGTCCGTGATCCATGACAATCATCTGGTTCCCAGGATAATATTGTACAGGATGGTGAAATTGTTCTGAAAAGGAAGGGCGGGGGTAACAACAGTCACACAAATGAGGAACATAATCGAGAAACGCGTTGTCATCACCGGTAACTGTTGAAAAAATTCTGCCACACCCTTGCCTGGTGCACTCGAACTGCCAAAAATATTGCAAGCGAACCCTCTGAAGCTCTGGGGGGGCGTCAAAAGCCTCAGGCAGTTCTGTGAACAAGACTGTCTGCGTTCCATACCTGATCTGCTGTCCATCGCCACTTCTGTCGTCCGCTGTACAATGACCAGCTTGATCGGACAGTCGTTTTGATGACTTCTGTGGTGCTTCTGCAACCACCTGTACGTGGGAAACATGATGTACATTCTCAGAACGCCCATGCTGATAATGGGGCTTATTGCGACGAAGTTTCACACATTCTGCCTGCACATATGCATCATATCCTGGCACGACGGCCAGCCCGTACCGAACCATAAATGGCAAACCCAAAATCAGGCGGGGCCCAATGGCAGCTACGTATACAAAAACATCCACGCATTTGAAAATTTTGAGTTTTCCATTTTTGGTGTAAACCGGCACAGAAACTGTCACTTTCACGCCCTTATCACCACCCTTGAGGCGGGATTTTCCCGCCGTCACCAACACGATTGGGTGTGGGGCATCTTCAAGTGGAATATTTTGAAATAGCTCATATCCACCAATGGCTACGAGCTCACTTCCTGTGTCCGCCAGGGCCAGAGTGACGATGGTTTCCTTGCCCATCGCATCAGGGAATTGTACCCGTGCTTGTACAAGTACTTCCCTCCTCATCTTGGAACCACGTTTGCCCCTGGTACGTGGTTCCCGGTAAATCTCCTCATCAAGGTCGTCCAGTTTGATCACATTCCCGTTGGCAAACTCTGCTCCTTGACCCACATTCAGCACCCGATGCGCTCCCACATGGTATAATTTCCTCCGTGTAGGTAACGGTAGGTCAGGCAATGACATCGGGGCGGTACTACGCCACTTCCGGAACTTATTCAGTTTTCGGTGGTGGCGGCGATGTCGCCTGGCCCCCTACGGGGCTGAGGGGCAGTCTTGGGCCCAGTGGCCCTTTCCGCCACACTTCTTGCATATGTCCTTGGACTGTGGTCTACTTCGAGGTTTGGACCCTGACCGCGATTCTCGGCTCCGGCTGCGACTCTTGGGTCTCCCCCGTTCAGGATAACGATCTTTGCTTCGACTTCGCCCTCGTTCGCGATCCGGTGGTTTCTCATACCCAGGAGTATGCCCTCGCTCACTTCTGCGATCTCCACTGCGTGGTCGACCGTCAGCACTGGACCGCCCTGGGCTCCGACCACGGTCCTGTCCGCTTTTACGGCGATCCGGCTGAAGGCAATCCTTCGAGGTATGGTCTGTGGCATCGCAATTGTAACACCTCAATTTATGAGGACAGTCCTTTTGAGTGTGGTCTTTAGACTTGCAATTGAAGCATCGACCCTCAGATTTGAGCTTGGCCGTAATATGTGACCGGCTTGACAGTACACTGCCATGTGGAGAATTTCTCCTGTCGTCATATCGCGACTGAGATGGCCCGCGGCCTCCGGTTTCTCCTCCACTGCGATCCTTGCTGTCCCTTCTGTGGTATGGGGACCTTGGCGTACCATCTCGATGTTGCCGACGGTCATCGTGTCGATCACGGCTGCCATTTCGACGTTCTCGGCTGCCGTCTCGGCGGCCCTGGCTGCCATCCCGGCGTGAACGGTGCTCATCTCGTCCCCGGGATCGTGATCGTTCTCTGGAAACTGCCCGTACACTGGCCGCTTCATCCGTCAAAAACTCCTCCTCCATCTCAGCATACTCGGCGGAACTTAAGAAAGGCATGACATGCATAAATAGTTCCCAATAATTGAATTCTAGGCCTCCATGGTCTGCCTGAACTCGATAAATTTTGTTGTATGCCGCCTTAGTTGCAGCATCCTGTGGGCATTCTTTCACATGTCTGCGAAGCTCCTTGATGAGTCGGTCACGTGCTTGTCTGTGGGTGACGCCTCCCCTCACCAGACTGCCCTCCTCTGACCAGTCATTCATGAAATCTGTCCACGAGAGGGTCGTGAGGGGTTCATTGGGCAACGCACGTCTTCTCCACTTTGCTCCAGGTTTGTGGATGTTTACCATGCGACGTCCAGTGATGTCTTGCCACAGCTCCTCCAGGGATAGACCTTCTCTCCTTCTATTTTTGGCATGGCGGTCACGGACGTCTTCATTTGTCAGCGCCGCCAGAAGGATGTCAGACTGATGTTTTTCATCAAATCGCTCGGCGTAATCGGCCCTCCACTCATTGAATCGTTTGATCCACGCCTCTTGCGTCGCTCGCTCGCAATCCCAAGTGGGCACTTTGGCCATCTTTTTCAGTACTTCATTTACTTGGGGATCAAGCCACGAATTTGTTTGCGTTCCAAACATACCCTGTTCCGTCCGCGGGGCCTCACCAGAATCCTTCAAGTATTTCTGCAACTCATCCATCAATGGCACTGCCCGGACCTCCTTGAACGCTCGCATGTCATCTGGTACACCTGTAGGGCGTACTCTGTACTTCATCTTCATGTTATCGGCGCTCCTGCGTACCATATTAGGCACAAAATGCCCATCCTTCACATATGGCGCCACTTGCAACCACGTCAGTGGATTTTCTTTAGGACACCAATCTGGTGGAGGTTCGTCCGAGCTATTGCCCATGGCACTCGCCACCTCGTATGGGTGTGCATACGGGCGCACCATCTCAGATGCCTCACTTCTCGTGGGCAACGGGGCCGCGTGGTGCATGGGTGGCACCGAGCTCAGTGGCGGCTCTGGATGGTCTAAGACCACAGACGATGTTCCGGGGATGTCGTGCGCTGCTGTATGAGCTGGTGGTGCTGCAGCAGTGGGTGCTGCAGCCCCATGTGAGACCCTGGACACAGTGAAAGCGGCAATCTGGGCTCGCACATCCTGCATTGCCTGTTCCACCTGCGTTTTGTCCGCCTTCTCCTTCTGTAATTCTTCAATGTGACTCAGACGGGACTCCACGTGCGCTTTGTCGACCTTCTCATTTTGTGTGGCTTTGACCCTTCTGATTTTATCTTCCAACGCTCTGAGATCTTCAGAATTTGTGAAGTTGAGGTCCTGAATAGCCTCACCAAGGCGCTCCCGATCAGCCCTGTGATCCTTGTCGGAATCTTGGAGTTGCTGTGTGAGGGTACCTATTTGCGTCTTGAACTCCTCCCTCGTGACTTTCTCATTGTGGATCTTAATGTTCGCTTGGTCAAGGCGATCAATACTCTCCTGCACACTTTCGGAGACGCCCTGTATCGCCCTGGCATGATTCTCATTAGCCTGTGCGACTTCAGATTTGGTGGCCTTCTCGCACTGCATTTTGTTTTGCATATTTTCCACGCGGGCTAAATTCGTACTCAGTGCAGACGAGGCGTCCTCCAAAGACTTGTTTTGTGCAGCGGTCGCACTCGCCAGTTCCATCTTCGTGGCATATACCAGATCCAGCTGCACCCTCAGGGCTGTAGTGTCTACAGTGCCCGGGCTCGGACTCTTTGGGCCCTGTGGGGTGCGTGGGGAGCGATTGTCTGCTCCACTGACCTTGGCTGACTCTGCATAAGCCAGCAACCATGATTCCATCTCTGTGGCCTTGGTCATTAAACCCTGTGTCTGGGCAACGAGCTGGGTGTGTGATTTCTGCATGTACTGCACCCTTTCCTCAATTTGCCTGCTAGTGTCGCCCACCTGTTTCATTGCGGCCTCCGCCTTAGCGACTGCAGCAGTGTGGACACCCTGAATTTGTATGTGGATCTCCTGGTTGATTCGGGTTTCGTTCTCCATGGCAGCCTTGACCTTCTGTCCAGCCGTGCTCAGTCGGCCCTCGGTTTCACAGACCTTGTTGGCCACAGTGTCAATTGCCTGCTTCACCTCTTGGACAGAGGTCGCCACATCCTTCACACTGATCATGTCCCTCTCCATTTTAGCGGCCATTGTCTCCACTCGTTGTGATTCGAAGGCGATGGTTCGCACCGCTTCTGCCGCCTTGTCTTTCTGGCTTTTCGCCTCCCGTGCGCCCTGGGCAGCATCCTCCGCATGCTGCTTTATGGCCCCTTCAGTGGCTATCACCCTGGCCACCGCCGTGTTGGCACTCTGGGCTGCCTTCACCGCCGTGTTGCTGAATTCCTCGATTCGTCTTGCCATTGTGGCGTCCCCTGAAGGGGTATTGTGTTCTGGATGTGGTGCCCTGACACTCTGGCGCTCTAACTCGTGAATTCGTGCGCCCAGGCTATCCACCTCGTGCGTTGCTGCACCTTTGTGGACGTCCAACGTCTTCTCCAACTTGTCAATCCACTTCTCCGCTCGTTCAACCCGTGACTCAAGAATCTGGTTTTGCGTCCTTGGGATACCTTCGTGAGCCTCTTTTTCTAACGTAGATATCCTGTGCTCCAGCTTACTTTCGTGATGAGCCTCTCTTCGCTGGAGCTCGGCACAGTCTTGGCGACGGGCGGCCTCCTGCTGCTCCATTCGTGCCGCCAAGGTATTGACTTGTACCTCCAACTCGTTCATCCGCTCATCCAATCCACGATGGTCCGCAAGGAGTGCATTCCATTTGGATGTACCTTGTCTGTCTACTTCCTGGACCTGGGTCTGCACCACCTGGATCGCCTTCTCCACCCGGGCTGGCATCTCCACCACACGTGACGCCTCCTTGGTCTCCCAAGTTGTCACTATCCTGGACAACTGGTCCAATTGCCTCACGATGTCACTGACGTCGACGTCTGACCTTCGTTTCGACACCTCTGGTCTGGTCTGCTTGGCCGTCATCTTATGGATGGCTCTCTTGACGATGGTGTCGATGGTGGCGTCCGGTAGGGCCAAGATATCAACTTGGGAACCTTCATCAGGACGATGCCGCTTGCGCTGGATGAATGTAGTAGGCTTTCGTGATGGCGGTGGTGGCATATCGGTTGACGAGGAACGGGACTTGGTGGGCACATAGGTGATCTTCTTGTTTCCCAAGCCAAATGAGGCCCTTTTGGCTGTTTCACCATAGCTGACCCGCCGATTTACAGGGATGTTTGTCCCGTGTGCCGCCTCGTCTATTCCATCTCCAAACGGAGTTTCTGAAATGTGAGTCAATTTGGCTCTCATTTGCCCAGTTTGGGTTTTCAATAATGACCTTTTGGTCTCCGTGTGGATTGGGGTGAGCAATTGCTCGACTTCTTGGTCCCATTCTTCCATTTCGGCTCTATGGATTTCCTGAGCGCTCATGTGTCCCAAAGGGGATCGATTTGTACTGCTACCATGTAATGGAGTAGCCCCTGAAACTTCCATTGTAGTGCCTTGCTCTACGTTAACCAAAAATCAAAAATAGAAAAAAGCTAGGGGCTTGAGATTTCTCTAAAATTTCAAAAAGAAAAATCCCCGAGCAAAGCTAATAAAATTTGCACAAACTCTCACCAAGACGAGGCAAACAGCACACAATACAACACAATTTTGTGTCTGACTTTTCCTCGTGGTCCCGGTTGTGCTTGGTGCGCGGAATGGGCTCGGCGCTTACCTTCACGATTGATATGACTCTCCTTGTAACAAATTGATAATCCACCACTTGAATTGAATTGAGTATTAATTGAAATTCATTGCAAAGAGTCCTGAGATACGAAAGAATTAGACCAAATCAAAGAGTGTCATCGAGGCACTCCATGCATAAAACATGTCGAACACATGGAAAAAGAGATGGAACGAAATTTGATCAAACATCAAACCTATAACTTAACCTCAAGACAAACATTGCATTCACTCGTGAGGTCATGAATGTAATTACACCACGGAGGTCAAAATACATAATGCATATCATGGCATGACACATGATCGAATATCGACTCGCATGATGAAGCATGCACACCTACTTGAGCCACCTCAAGTTGGTCATTAATCTAACATGGCAAATCAATTGCATACTATGTCTATTTATCCATGAAATGTAAATTCAAACAACAACATGGACCAATGTCGTGTAAATCCACAAGAGTTCAACGAAAGAGTATCCAAGACTAACCTTCATTAATTTTCACGGTTCAAAAGCGAAGCATTGAACAATCAACCAACTTCAAGAGAAATATTGGCTCCTTGCAACAAGATGAAAATTCATGCCCAATTGAGAACAATACCATGGTAGGTTGGAAGACTCCCATCAATTGAAAAGATTCAAGGATAATTGAATTCATGGCATTCCAACAACCATTCACAACTCACCACAAGAGTGTGCAAACCCTTCGAAATTGTCACATGGACCAACATACACATACATGATTGTGACAACAATCCATTGGCACCATGAAGGCTTCGCGTGACGAACATGGTAAAGGGAACCTCACAATTCCTAATTTAGGGATGACCTTGAGTAACACCTCGTGATCGAATATGCATTCATTAACCATGGAAACCTTACGAACATTCACGGATTCTAATTTATGGACGGCTTTGTGTAACACCTCATAATTTGAATATACATTCATTTGCTCGAACACTCTTGGTCTCTCAGGGAAGCATGCATGTCTTCGACATTACAACAATACGCGTGGCTTCCGAATTAGACTGGTACATCCTTCAATTCAAAGCGACAATTAATTATGCTCGACCCATATTCAATTCATTCTTGGCGGCGTGACTCAGTCAATGGATAGTAAATCGAACTGACCAGGGAATGCGAAAAAACACCAGATTGGAACAAACAACATATCTGTCGAGACTCAATCATCCAAAATTCTGTCTTCGTCACTGGAGATTGCAACCCGCGACCTGTCCGGTCTCGGCCAACGACTGTCCAATTCTTGCAACTGGATTACTGAATTTCTGAGTCCTGACTGTTGACTGTCACCGATCCAGAGATGTGCAGTTCTATTACAGATACAGGGAGGAAGGATGGGACCCTGCCAACCCGGGGCTGTCCATGCCGTTCGTCCCGCTAGCCGCCCTCCCCTTTCTGTTCGGGGACGTCTTTGAGGGCTACCAACAGCAAGACGATCCGGCGTCCGTCCCCCTGCTCAATCCTCACGCCGGGGGCGGCATAAGCCCGCCACCACTGTGGGTTGTGCACGGGCGGCCAGCATTTTCCAGGGCGTGCGCGGCGGTGCACAAGTGCAGCGAATGGGCAATTGTTCTTCTGCTGCCAGCAGGCCCCATCCCGGATCCGGATGAGTACTCGGTCCCGGAAGTGGTCAGGATGTCCAACGTGCCGCACGATCCGCACGTCGCCGTCACGTCGTTGCGTGATGGCGGCGCAGTGGAGCAGGGGTCTGTGGTGGTATACCAGCCTTCCTGCTCCGCAACAGTTTGGGGAGCGGAGTATACCACCGCCCTGGACGCCATAAAGTCAGTCTGCGGATGTGACCTGGCCTGGAGACCACATGCGGTGTATCGACCGAGGGTGGTCCTGTCCCCGGAGCTCACGGCCTCCAGTGCGGCGTCCCTGGGAAAGGTGGTGCAGAGCCCCCACTCCGACGTGGCGTGGCTGGAGCCCCACCGGTACTGCTGGGTGCCGGTGGCGACTAAAGTCACATCGTCTGACGCGTCGCCCCAGGGAGAAGACGCCACAAACGTGGCGGTGGCCAGCCACGGAATCCCCACGTGGACGGGTGCCATCTACGGCACGGCCCCGGAGGCAGAGATCATTGGCGCCGCGGCGTACTTGTTGCACACGCCCCCGTCAGCGTGCACGGTACACGTGGTGGATGCGTCAGTCATAGGAGCGCATCTCCGCAGGGCGCAGGAGGCCCTGTACCGTGGCATCAAGGGGCCGACATCACATCTGGTCAATCAGCACGCACTGAGCTGGATAGTGGAGGGGCTGCGGCGGCTGCCGCGCCGAGTTGGGGGGCCGCACCACTGGGTGGTGAGGCAGAGCTTGCACTTGGCGGCGGTCCCGCTCGAGGCACCGGACTCTGCCGCGGCCCGTGCAATGGCCCCGCCAGTCCATCTTGACCTGCCAAGGGAGCACGCCATCCTCTTGGTGCCGGGGGATAATGGTGAGCTCGAGCCGCGTGTGCCGTCCATGCAAGCCCTTCAGCAAGTCCGGGAGATGGAGTGGCGTTCGCTGGCGGCTCGCACCAGGGCGCACACGCCACTGGCTGGCGCCTGCGAGGCGATGCCCCTGGGAGCTGTGCACCACGGCCCAACGCACAGGAATATGCTGCGGGCACGTGACGGTCGCTTGTCCACCATGCAGGTCATGCGACGGTGGAGACAGAAGCTCACGCGTATGGCAATACCAGCCCACCCCTGTATCTTCTGTGGGGGGCCGGAGGAGGACATTGGCCACATGCGCCTACTGTGTGCGCAGGACGAGGAGGTGGCTGGACTCCTGTGCAGGCGTGTGGAGGAGTTCACGGCGGAGCTACCCCTGACGGACAGGGCGGTTAAGTTCGTGGCATGGAGAGAGCACGGCTGCAGGTGGACTGAATCCCTGATGGCAGGTGTCGTCCCCGGGGACCTGAAGCGGCTGTTTGCTGCGATGCGAGCGGCATCGTCCCTGGGCCCTGCCAAGGCCAGGCTCTTTGTGGAGGACATGGTCCGGATTGGGGAAGATGTGTATGCCCGCAGGAACCATCGGCTCACCCAGATCATGCAGCTGCCGGTGCAAGATCGAAGGAGAGCGGTTTACGCGTTCCTGCGCGGTGACACACCCTTCTGCCCGCCGGGAGGGAGGATCCTGCAGCGTCCGCCGTGGAACCCGTTTGCCGGCCTCCCCGGCGACCTGCGGGCAACCTTTCAGAGGGCACCGCTGCACGCACTGCTGGTGTCGCGGTGGTGCATCGAGCATGACGAGGCCCTGTCCTTGTTCCCTCACTGGATGGCGGCGGTGGCGCAGGCCTTCAACCAATGGATCTGTTCCTGGGTGGCGCGGGACTACACGACATTCAGGGAGTGGTCCCGCGTGTTGTCGGCGCAGTCGTGGGCCCAGGTGCATGGTACCAAGGTGAGGGGCCCTGACGGCCCGAGTGATCCCTGGCTTCAGATATACGCCACCCATCCCGCTGTGGGGAACGTCATGGGCTGGCCTCGCGAGGTGCTGCCGGTCCTTCAGCAACCTCTGTGCAGTCCCCCAGTCCTGGCGGTGGCTGTTGTACTTGACGTGAATACGTTGTGGCTGTATGACCGACAGCTGTGACGAGCCATACCAGCGGTCACGGAGCAGCGGTCCATGGCAGTCTTAGTGGGCTCCAAGCAGCTGGCACGGGTACAAGGCGACGACGCGCAAGGCCACGTCACGGAGGCCATGTTCTCTCTGCCAGAGGGGGACAACCACGTGGCTGCCGATGCCCGTCACACCCGTGACACCCTGGGCCTCGAGGCGGTCATTGAGGCTCGGGCGGGAGGACAACGCTTGGTTCTGGCTTCCGCCAGGGGCCCGGAGCAGGACGGGGTTGATGTCATCGGGGAGGTCTTGCGGGACTACGGTTGGGAGCTCCTGGCGCATGGCACGCGCAGCCCAAAAGTGGCGCGGTGGCCCCGGCTGCTTGAGAGCCTGCCGGAGATGCCCGACGGGCGACCGATACTCCGCCCGGTGTCCACGTGGGAGGAAGCGAGGCGCAGCCTCCTCAGTAGTGCCACAGCACGCAGGCTGGTGGGTGCTTTGCTCGGACTCCAGGACGCGTGCTGCCATGTATGGCAGGACCTGTGGTCGCAGTGTTGTGATGGTAGCTGCGTTCCATCGCGGTCTGTGCTTCCGCAGCGATGCCACGGGTGCGGGGAAACGGTGTCAGTTTAGGTTCATCAGTGTGCCTCCGCCCCGCTGTGCGGGACATGTAAGGAGCGTGCCGATAGGGGGTGGCCTAAGGCGAGGTGGGCACTGCGGCACTCTGGACGGATGTCCTCAAGTGCCTGGAAGACTATCCAGGATGGCCTGAAGAGCGTCCGAGTGGAAGGGGTACGGTGCCCTGGAGCGCCGTCTGCGGCCCTGCCCCTGATGCTGTGGTGGGCAGCTCTGGAGGGCGACTCACGGATATTCTGGTTGTGGCATCGCGGAGGAAATGGTGACGGTGTGGTGGAGGCCGGGGGTGCAGATTGATGGGGTTGGGAATTGTGGGTGCATCAGCTACCGTCCCTACGCTGGACGCAGCGGAGGGGGTAGCGCCTGAGAAGCAGTGCCTTCGCGGCCTGATTGTGCGGTACTGGCAGGCGGCGTATGACGGCCAACGCGATGTGACAGGTCGTGCCGGCCTGATGGTGAGCCGTACTGCCCCCGTGCATGAGGGTCGGACAGGGATGTTTCACCCGCCTGCCCCGGGTCGCCGCATACAACAGTGAGGTGTCATGGGTCGTCCCGACCAGGGTTATAAGGCCCAAACCCCTGTAGGGTATTCCCATGGCACCGGGGTCTCTACTGGCGGCCCGGCTACGGCAGTATTGGGAGTGGTTGCTCGGGATACACCGGGGGTGCACGGAGTTGTCTGGGGGTTACAGCGTTGCGGCGCCCCCTGGAAGTGTTACACGGGGTTGCGGGGTCAGCCTGCAGGCCCCGGGAGCGGCGACGAGGCGAAGATGTGTGCGAGGAAGGATATGACAGTGGGGTCGTCAGGAAGACAGTATGGCGGGCGTCGTGGAGACGGCGAGGCAGCCTGGGAGGAGCACTCACGGGGGGCACGTGGAGTTCCAGGTGACGGCCTACTGGAGTCTTGGGGGTAAACGCGGCGGTACTGGGATCCGTACGGTGGGGGTACACGGCGGTACTGGGGAACCGTACAGTAGGGGAGCAGCGGGGAAGTTCCAGATGACGGTGTACTGGCGTCGTGGGGGTATACGCAGCGGTACTGGGGACCGTATGGTGAGGGTACGCGGCGGTACTGGAGGGCCGTACAGTGGGGGCGCTACGGGGTTGCATGGCGGTACTGGGGTGTCCCCCTGACCCCTCTAACAACTCAGGGGGAGCGCGGGGGCATCCCCTGGCCCCGTTAACAAACTAGAGGGACCGTGCCTGCGGGCATGTACATAGTCTAACCTCTGACCATGGCCTTGTGGTTGCGGTGGTGCGTGTCGTGGCGGCTCGCAGGTGGCGTCGGCGTGACAACAGCGGTACTGCGTGGCGTCGTAGCGAAGAGTATGCAGTCGCCTCACCACTGTAACGGCTTACCCCTGGGGGGCGCCAGTCCGGTCGGCTAGAGGCGAGGAGGGCAGAGGAGCGGCATGCTGAGTGGTCCGGGGGGTGAAGCGCGGGCCAATGCTATAAGTAGGCTCGCCACGTCGTCGGTGCGGGCCGAACCTGCGGCCTGGCCGCTGCTGTGGCGGAAGAGGCGCAACCACGGAAGCTGGCCAATCAGTGCAGGTAAGGGTCAAGGGTAGGCGCCAGGGCAATGTATGTGGGCCAGATGAGGTGCACCTGGTTACCACGGCCCGGGGCGAGCCTCTGGTGGGTACCCCTACAGGGGGTCGATAACCAAGCTACGGCTCCCACCAGCCCGAATCCCAGCCAGCGATATTCACGGGTTGCGCCACTCCCGTCGCGTAGCGGCCGGCGTCCCCCCCTGTAGACCCTCAAAATATATTATATGTGGGCAAGTGGATGCCTCGAAGCAGATTGGGCGCTGGCCCCTGACATGGGCTGCCGGCATGGTATATATCTGGGGTGTGGGAGCAGCTCAGGGCCACGGGGGCGTGGAATTGGTAACGTGTTTCTGTACTATACTAGGGGACTGGTGCGGTGGGACGGTGGCGTACATTGTGGAGACATGGGGGCGATGAAAGCTGAGGGCCAGGCTAGGCCGGAGCCTCCCAGAAATCCTGGCCATGCACATACGGGCTATTGCGTCCTGGCAGAGGGATACGTGGAGTGAGGGGTGGTGGTCAGTTTCGAGGACGCGGACGGCAATGGAGTCCATGGGGTCATGAGTGATGGATGTCTCCACGGTGGCGGGGGTACGCGAACGACGGAGGATCAGCTCTCGCTTCGCCGCATGCATGCTGCTTTGTTCCTTGGTTGCCGCTTTGCGACAGACAGAGATGCCCTTGCTTTCTGCTTGTTGCGATGCTGCTGCGCTGCTTTGCCTTGCCCCCTTACCCCCGGCGAACAAACGGGCCAGCGTCCGTCGTCGTTGCTAATGCTAACGCTTTGCAGTTGCCACTGCCCCCAAAAGCCTGGTTGACCGGTATCCCCGGTCCTCTGGGTCCTCCGTCATGCTGTGGGCCACCTCAGGCAGCCCTGGGACCCACGGGATCGAGCGGGGCAGGAACCACCTGTCAGCGCGAGATGCCCCGTAACTCCAGTAGACGGCATGATAAGTGGTTATGACTATGACTATGACTATATATATATATATATATATATAGATATATATATATATATATATATATATATATATATATATATATATATATATATATATATATATATATATATATATATATATATATATATATATATATATATATATATATATATATATATATATATATATATATAAATATACAGTGCTCCACCCTGAAGCACTGCAAGTGGGGAAGCATGTCAACAGGCATGCCTACCTGTCAGACAGCTGAGAGTAGAACATGACAAAGTTCCACCAACTTCGGTGAAAAGATACAAGACCACCACAAATAGTGGTGATATATACGTGCAGGGGACAAAGGAAAAAGAGGGCACAATTAGGCCACAGACGCAGTTTTGTCTCTTCCCTCTGCATCAATGAAGCTTCCATGCATGCAGGGTTAGGCTTTGGTCACGGTTCGGAACATGCGATACAGCTCGTGGAAGTTAGAAAAGCCCATTTCCGTCGTGACTGAGGGTACTCAAGCCTTTCACATATTTCCCCAAAAGCTTTCACGGAACTTATTGAAACCGGTTCAGTGTCATCTCAAAATATGCAGCATTGGCCTAACAGGACACAATTACCATGACCCACGACCTCCTCGTTGCACAGCTTCCCCTTCCAAAGGTTCATAGAAGTTCTGCGTTTCTACGTTTTTGAAAAAGTAACTTGTACACGGATGACACGGCAGGACATTCGCAGATCACTTTTGATGTGATACACAGAATACATTTTGCATTTTGTCGCATGCAGGATGTATCGTGGTGGTTCACAGGAGTGTCAGAATACCTGAAGGTATATATATCCAGACCAAAGTTCTTGCGTCTCGCCAGAATCAGTGAAAGTGATTTCAGTTTGTGAGGAACAGGCTCCTACTCACTGCGACCTGTCTTCGACGACTGTTGTACTGCTTTTAGACGATGGATACACGTATGTTTTCAGAAACGTGTCGTGTGTTTGTAACCATCTCGAACCCTCTTCACCACCCTCTCCGCTACACTGCTTTGCCTGCGAGGCTGATGGTATCCATTGGAAGCAACCCCCCCTGGTATCCCCGCCGCCTCTCTCAACGGGAGGACAGGACAAGAGGACAAGGGAGCAGGCATGCAAAGGAGACACGGAGAAGGAACACCTTACCCACTCAGCGCACTCTTCTACCCGATAGACCTCCCCGTACCCCACATAGCTGAGGCCCCCGGAGGGCTGGGCGTCCTTTCGGGACGCCCGCCTGGCCGCCTCCAGCAAAACCACCGCCACACGGATGGGCCCCGCGGACCAGCGCGCCTACGTCGGGGGCCTCGAGGCGTGCCTCAGAGAGGCGCATCGCTGGCATGCCCGCTCCCCGTCACCCCCGCGGGGACACGGGGGATCACCCGCCCCCAATACCCACCAGGCTAATGAGACCAAGACAGATCAGGGGGCCTGCAGGCGTGCCCGCCAACAAGGCGCGGCAGCCCGGCCGGGACACAGGCGCAGCCACGCCGCCCCACCCTGCTCCCAGACCCCCGGGGCACACCAACAGCACCACTCTCACCACCGCCCGCCACCGCCACCGTACCACAGCACCCTAACGCGGCATCCCGTCCAACGACCACCGCCCGCACACATCCACGCCGTGAGAGGACCACCATTCACGCAGGGCCAGGGGGCATGGCGACGCCAACACCATCACCACGCCCCCGCCCGCCCCTTCCCCCTACCGCCCGGTGCCCCAATACTGCAGCGACCCCCACCAGCTGCATCACCACCACGCCCCAGCGCAGCCAGCCCCCACAGGCAACCCACCCCACGCGGCGCACCACACTGCACCACACCATCACGTGTACCACCGGCACACCTACCACCACCACCAACCCTTACCACCGTACCCACCAGCGCCATGGTACCACACACAGCCAACACACTCTCACAACCACCACCACACAGTCCAGCACCACCTACGGCCCCCACTGCACGGGCTCACGACATTTCGCCCACCTTACACCCCCATGGACCCGCAGGGGGCCAAGCACACGCACCAACAGCACCAGGGCTTACAAGGAGCACCGCACCACCACCAGCAGCCCCCCCACCCGCACCTCATGCCAGCAAGCACCGACCACCAGCAGCCACCCACTGCCTACGGACCACAGCCCCATCCGGATGCCCAGGCAGCCACCTCCCATCCGTACCTCGACACCGCAGCCAGCCAGGGACCGCAAGAACCGCACGGCACGCACACGCAACACCCACAGGACCCAGCTGGACACCCAGACTCCCGTCCAGCACAGCACCCTCCACCGCCCTCCCAACCACCAGCAGTGCCGGCCCCAAACAATCCCCCCCGCCCCCCCCCCGAGACCAGGCCACACACGCACCACCCAGAGACCCCCACCAACCCCCGCCACCCCCAGCCCCCGCCGACACACACCACCGCGAGTCCCTCCTCCCGCGGCCACCAAGAGAAATTCCATCACCAGACCCCACACGGGACAGCGACGACCACCCCCTCCCCTACCAACCCCATCCCCCCCATCACACCCCGCACCACCAGCCGCCGCACTGGCCGAGCCCTACGCCCCACACAACTGTAGCAACAACCCTGAAGCGGTACGGCAGCAGCTCTGGGGGCTCAGAGACCAGGAGGTGCTACGCCTCCACACCTCCGGCACCACCCAGTGCATCCAGGCGGCCACCCTGGTCCAGGCAGCCACCCTGGGGGAGGGCGTCCGAGATCTCCTCTTCGACGCCTTCCTCCACGTCGCCCGACACGATCGCCCCCCGCTCGCCAACTCTGACAGCGAGAGCCCACCCCCCACGGGGAGCCGAATCTGGCCGCCCCCCATCGACTGGGGGCGACACCTTGTCAGACACCCCATGCCGGGGCGGGTGGACACCAAGGGCTGCACCCGCTACAACGAGCCCAACATGGCCCATGCCCCAACCGGGGGCCACCCCCAGCGACACCAAGGCGTTGGAAAGGGAGACATGGGTCAACCTGATGGCCTCCCTGAGCAACTTCAGGGACCAGGTCCCGGGAGACGTCCCCACCCCCGACAATCAGCAGCCTGCCCCCTCGACGTACATGACCCTCATGTACAACATACACTACACCCTCTCCACCACCGAGTACCGCGCACCAACTGGCCACCGGGTGGTACACGGCACCCAGTCCCTCCTCCCGGCCGACTACGCCCCCCTTCCCGCACAACCCGGGCCCCGACACGTACACCAGGAAGGACGAGCCTGACGAACCCCACATCTGGGGACCGCGGGAGCGCAGGTTCCCGAACACGCTGCTCTCCATCCGCAGCCGCCACCAGGACCTTGACATGGCGATGTATCGCCTTGCCAAATCGACCCAAAGAACCTGGGAGATCCCCACAGACGGGTGGCTGTGGAAGGTCAAGCTGCGCCCCCAGCAGAGGGAAACCCCCCGGAAACGCAGAGGACCCACGCCCCCGCGCCCCAACAACCTACAGCTCTGCCCGTACATGGTGGCAGCCCGCCTCATTGCGCTACTGTGGCCGGGCCCAGACACCGTTACCCAAAACTACCCCCACCTCAAAGAGGAGGAGATGCCCGGCATCCAGCGATGCTTCTTCAGCGACCTCAACAACCTGCAGCAAACGCACTCACACCTCCTGGACCTGAGCTGGACCCCCCCCGGATAACCCGCGTACCCGCACAGCCGAGACAACGCCACCACACCGCCACGCACACGTGCACCAGCACCTGCACGTACGGAGGTTACCAGGGAAAGTGGGCGCACACACCCCGTGCCCGAACCCGCACCCTCGTCCTCATTACTCACAGGACCCAGCATCCGACGCCTGCCCCTGCTGCCCAAGACCCCCCGCCGTCCCACACAGCCCTCTCCTCCGCCTCCGACTCCACAACCTCAACGACCACAACCACCTCATCTGCCACCACCACCACGTCCTTGTCCAGCACACCAGCCCCCAAGGCCACGGGGAAAGCCTCCCAAGTGGGCCCTCAAACCAGTCCTGACCGCAAGAAACCCCGCCGCCGCAAAGGCCCACGCCCGAGCGAAGCCCGCGCCTGCAGCCCGGCTGAAACCCAAGACCGCCGCCAAGCAGACACTGAAACCCTGTCGGCGCACCACAGCCTCAGCTTGCAGCAAAACCGAAGCCCGGCCCCACGACGACAGCACGAGCCCGACCCCCCGAGGACGTCGTCCACGAACTCCAGCCCTAGCCATCCGAGACCTGGCAGCAGCAGTGCCCAGCACGGCGCCCCCCCACCGTCACCGACGCCGCCGCCACCACCTTCATGGCGGAGCGCGCTGCATCCGGGGCGCGATGCGCGTCGTCCCGCCACCCCTCGAAGCCCGCACCCCAGGCCCACGGACCACCGCCGACCAGACCAGAACAGCGCCAGGGTCCACCAGCAGCGTCCCGCCCCCCTACCAACCCTCGATGTCAGCCCACATCGAGCAGATGCCCCGCTACCGCCGCCACCCCGGATCCGAAACCAACCCCCAGGCAGAGACCGTGCGCACGTACTGAAGCCGGTTCGGACCCCCGTGGCCATCTTTGGGTCACTTGGGGTGTGTATCTATGTGCCGGCAAGCCGCCATTGGCTGATATCATACTCTCCCAACCACCTGACCCAACCTGATGGGATAGTGTGATAGGCTTGGCCATTCCAGCTATGAGCGGCCATATTCAATACCGAGGCGCCGCCGGCTGAGATTTATATATCAAAATGTCAGGAATCAACAGGGTTTTTTTTATCATAATGTTTCACTAATTTTTCAGGTATCCGTTCTGATTGTCAATGTATCGGCGACTGTCAGTTGGCTCGCGATTTTGCGGTAACTGATTGGTTAACTGTTATTTCCAGATATTTTAGCGGAAACCCCGATGAAGGGTCAGAATTCATCAGTAAAGTCCTCGTTGCTTCAACAATTTTCATGTTATACACTCGCAAAATTAATCCGATTTTTTCAGACTTTCAGAATCGGATTTTCGACTTCGAGGTCGCCGCACTTGATATGATGAATTTGAGTGGTCCTACATTTTTCCCCGATCATGAATCAACCTTCCTTTTGTTGTCTCCTTCATTTCTCTCGGAGATATAGGCGAAACAGAATTGATTCGTGAGGCCACTTTGAAAGGTCATATCTCTGGCCCATGGCGAGGAGTTACAATTTTGAGATGTGGGCTAGAATCACCTTGGTCTCAACTTAATTTAGGGAGCATCAAACGCCTTTGATGTGTACACATGCCCTGTGTAGCAAGGGATAATGGTCAAGTTGGTAGAAAGTGATATATAACTCTTGGACCATGCAACCGGATATTTTAATGCAACTTTCGAGTGTACCGCATGAGTGTTGGTGTTGCATTGAAACCTTTCTTTGGGTTCCTACGTATTTTTAACGTGAAGTTATGTCCATGGAGGGGCATGGCATATCATGGTGGGAGCCACTTTTAAGGGTATGTGTTATATGGATGGTATGTGCTTCGCTATGCTCACGCCCATGTTATATATCTCCGTTTGTACGAAGATATGTGGAGTCATACGTGGCAAGGGCTTCGCCCATGTTTTAATGGTGAGCTCCATGGCGCTAGACTAGGTCTACTGCACATATAGTGCATGTGGGAAGGCTTACGGAGCAACCCACAAGCGACACTAACAATTTTCCCACTTTCATGGTGCGTATCGTGAGGAGATTCGAAGGTGTCCCTTTGCGTCCATGTGGGGATCCAAGTAGGGGGATTGTTTGCAAATGGTCCCAAGCAATTGTGCTTTGAACCATATGTTGATACCATGGGTGAGCGAAGTTATATACTATTGTGATTACTTTGAATTTGGCATTATATGCATGTTTTTGACCTCATTTTATGCTCATTTTTGTATTTTATGTGCTCAACTGGTCGGCTAACAGTAAAGTGCCTAGAGATCTGTGAACTATGGTACGTTGCTTATATGTTGGCATATGCTTCGGTGTTGTACCTCACCATATGCCAGATCACGTGGTCACTTTGGCGTAGCACACGAGACCTCACAAAATTAGGTATCAAATTCGTGAGTTGACTTGTGAAGCATGGCATGTGTATATCCGGAGGGGTTTGGGAGCCAATGTCGGGATATTTTTGGGCATGGACCTTTGGGCTCTATCATTCTTGTATATTACTCTCCGGTTTGACACGAGCATGTAGCAATCGAATATTTGCCATATGCATTTTTGAGTATATAATTGAATTTTGGGCACTATGGTGTGATTTGCCTGATTTTGCTAGGTTGTGAGGTCATCTTCATGGGGCAGTTCTCGAAGCCCAATCGAGTCCAAGTTCAACCAAAGTTATGTCAGGGTAGGGCATGGTCCTGGGTGCCACTCTAGGCCATGACATGCCACCTCCCCTATTGGGCTAGCATTTAGAGGCTTGGGAGAAAACACATTTTTGGGGTTTGTGTAGTGACCTTTGACACATGGCATTTAGCCATCTTATTTGACTGGGTTCAGGGCATCATGTTGGCGAGTCAAGGGAAGGTCTTGTATCCAGGGAATGAGGGGTCTATGGCTGTGAGTGTGTGTGTTTCCATCTTTCCCCAACTTTGCTCTATTTGTGTTCATATGCCAATTTCAGGGCTTTCTCTTTGGTGCACTTCTATGTACATGCCCAACGCCCGTGTCTCCGTGTGCACTGTGAGACAACCGGCGTATTGAAAGGAGTTGTTGAGTTTCAACGCGGGACCTGAAACACCCTTGGAAGCCCTCAGTGGGGATTTGGATTTGAGCTATTTTACTTGGGAATTGGTTATTGCAAGGGATCAGGATTTGTGTGAAGGAGCCATATTTTACTATTTTTTTGTGGGAAATTGTGCAGGATAGGGCAAGATCATGCAGAACCTGGTGAGAAGCAAGACCATAGGAGTGACAGGAAATGGTGGAAGCGGTACAGCAGGGGCCGGTCCTGGTAGGGACCTTCTTAAAGGTAGCAGAGGAGTACCTGCCCCCTACCGCCGCACCGGGGACTTGGGCCCTCATTAGCCCTGCCCAAGGACGCCCTGGGTGCAGATCGTGGAATCCGTCGAGTTGACGCCGGACTTGGAAGCCCGAGAAGATCGAAGATGCTCAGAACGGAGAGCCCTTGCAGGACATGGGCTAGACATGGAGGACCCCGCCTCCATGTGTGAAAGGCAATGCCGCAAGGCTTGCAATCTCTGCTCCGCTGCGGAGGAGTTGGAGGAGACTGGCAGCAACGGCAGGGCCCGGCGTTACCGGAAGAGCGGGTCCCCAAAACCCGCAGCGGAAGCCAGGGCGATGGAGACGGATCCCAGCCCGGTCAGGCTGTGGTCAGCTGCAGATTCCGAGGGGCACTCCGAGGGGTATCGGACAGCTGACCCTTCGGAGTCGGAGGAGATGGCCAGACCGCCCACAAGGGGGCACACGGCCCCGGAACCCAGTCTGAAGCATGACGCCGAGGCGTTGGAGAGGCCTGCCAGAGCCAGAACGGCGCCTGTAGCCCGGCACTTGGAGCCAACGCGGGATAGCATCGGTGACACACCCATGGCGGAGGAGTCCGAGGCGCCGGGAACCGTGGGATGCGCCGGATCAGGTGGAAAGCACGTTGAGTGTTACTGCGAGCAAGTATCCTTCCTCATCGGCAAGTACCCAAAGATGGGGATGGATGCCATCGTGCAGCACCTCGACCGCCTGGACAACGCGAGGGACGGTCTAGAGGAGGACGTCGCAGGGATCCTGGATGACCAGTCGGCAGCGGAGAGAGACATGGCGGAGCTGCGAGCGGAGCAGGACCGGTACCGGGAGAAGCTGGAGATGGCCCTGCAGAAGCAGCAGCGAGTCGTGGACAGCCTCCTCCACCTGGTGGAGGACATGTCGGGACGCCTGAAAAGGCTAGAGGAGTTACAACCCCTTGCCTTGGGTCCAGAGCTCCCGGCACAGCCGGAAGCGGCAGAGCTTGTGGAGCGGGTTAAGACCCTCAGGAGCGCTATTGAGAAACCCATGCGCGGCCCTGCAGAGGCACCTTACGCGCCTCCGCGTGTTGACCCGGGTGCGCTGCCGTTTGTTCCCATGTTCAGCAAATCCATAATACTCAGGGAGCATACGGCACCGGCTGGGTCCATGCGGGAAGGGCACGCAACCACGGACCTGAGGAGCCTGACGGTACAGATGTCCCACGCCGCCCAGGACCCACCGACCACTACGACTGCCCATGCAGTTTATGCGGAAGAGGAGATCCAGAGCCACACCCTGCAGGGGCGAACCATGGGAAGCGCCGACGGACATGGTCGAGGCCATCCAGGCGGAAACCTGTGGGTGAAGGACCCCACTACGGGGATATGGACAGCCGGTGGAGCAAGTCCTTCCCGCATTCCAAACCCCATGGGTTCAGGCCCAACTGGACCGCACTCCATGGAGGAGAGGGATGTACGGGGAGTGTACTCACACCCCTCGGCCACAGGTGGTATCCGTCTCGGTGGAGTGGTGGCTGCGGACGTCGGAGACGCCATCAGGATTGACGACCTCAGGGGAATCAAAATCCCCTACTACGATGGCAACCCCTCCAACCTGGATGACTTCATCCTGGATTGGGAGGACTTAGCCGAGGAGGCCGTCGGCGAGATGAAGGGAGTGCCAAGGGACAAGTGGGTATGTCGGATATTCCCACACAGGCTGGCGCAGGACCTGAAGGAGGAGCTCAGGGATCGGATCCGCGAGGGAGTGATCCAGACGGAGCAGGCCTGCCTCCAGTGGCTGGAGGACGAGGAGCGAGTGGACGCCCCCAACCAGAAGTTGGAGGATTTGTGGTCCGTTCCGCTGCCGCTGGAGCGCGGGGAGCTGAGGGTCCTGGAATGGAATTGGTACATCCGACAGTACCGAAGAAGCCTCAAGCTGGTGGAGGAACGGAATGAGGCCAGCGAGATCCGACACCTGCTGAAGGAAGTCCTCCCCGGCCACTGGAAGAGGCGAGTGGAAGACGAGGAGAAGAAGAGAGCAAACAAGCGCGTGGCTGTACGGATCATGGCATCAGAGAACACCCACGCCGAAATAATGGAGTTTTTCCGGCGAAACCTCGGCGAGCTCAGCCGAATGTTGGGGTTGAAGAACGCCGTCTACGTGGAGGTATTCGGCGACACCATGGGGCAAAGGCTGATGCGCCTCAACAACGTGGAGTGGAGGCGCGGAGAGCCGCTGAGGATGCAGGTCATCTTCGCCCGCATGAGCCTGGACAAGATCGTGAAGTACATCACGGTGGAGCTGCAGCTCAACGCCAAGAACGAGGCCGGCGTGCAGGATTGACAAGGCCAAGGACATCGAGGTCATCGAGAAGATCGCCACCACCGAGAGGTCAAGGGGGACATGGTCGGCACCGTGGATGAAGGGAATGAAAGCGGCCAAGATCCCTGGACGGCGACCACCCCAGAGGATCATGCAGAAGCCCACTTCTTCGCGTTCGTAGCGCACAATATGAAGGAGAATGGGCAGGACAGGTCCAGGTGGAACCGCCTGGACCCCAGGACCAAGAATCGCAGAGAACCGCGGAGGATCGGGAACCCGCCGCTGTCGTTCCGCGAGTACAGATCACAGCACACCGGTTGCTGGGTCTGCTACGGCAAGGGGAACAACCATGCACATGACCACCGGCATTGCAAGGTATATGAGGATGACAAGAAGACCTACTTCGCCACCCATCCCGACAAGAAGCCCAAGGAACAACGAATTGCCGATTGGAAGGCAAAGGGCAGAGACGGTGGAAATGGCCAAGGAAAGGGCCAAGGGAAAGGCGGAGGAAAAAGCTATGGTGGAGGACCCGGCCCAGACCGACGCGTGAGGTCGATCGAGGAGGTTGCTGAAGACGTGTTGAGGACGTTGGAGGAACTCAAAGCCCAGCAACGTGGTGGACAAAGTCTGAGCAGATCGCAGCAGGAGGGAGCTGCGGCAGGCCACGTCTAGAGGAGCCCCCACGGGAGTGGGAACCCGGAGGTGTCTCCTCTGAAAATCAGTGGAATCCTAGATACAGTGAAGGCACATCGGGTGCCGAAGGAGCCTCCAGAAGACCCAAAACCGTTGAGTTTTGCCACTCCCAACCCCTGGAGCGCCCTGCCAAGGGAAGTGTATGTGGGCAAGGGACCTGGCAAGAAGGAGGGGGCGACCACGGAGAGCCCCGTGGACGGGCAGGACCAGCCCAAGATCTACACCATCCGTGACCATACCCTCGAGGTCCTGATGCACCCGGATGTGCTAGAGTTGCATGCCGTGAGAATTGTCCATACACCGCAGGGTGACGAGCGGCAGTTGCACTTGAAGGTGCGTATACGGTGCGGACAAGAGGAGTTGGTGGTGGATGTTTTGGTGGATACGGGTGCCCAGGTGAGCCTGGTCCGGAGAGGGTTGTTCAAGGAGGAATCCCTGCAGCCCAGCCGTAGACCGGTGCGCCTGAAGGTGGCCAATGGAGAGATTATGGGTGGCGGCACCCATGAGGCCACTATCAGTATGGAATTCTGGGAGCATGAGCGCTTGAACCGCCCTGATTTGGCAAAGAGAAGCACTCTATCCGGGAACTTCTATGTGGCCGACATTACAGACTGGGATATGATCATGGGGTACGACTTCATGGTGGGAAACGCCATTGGAGCCCTTCCCCATCGTGCAACGCTGGTCCGGGAGGATAAGAAATGCCTTACATGGCTGTCCACGGACTATGCATGCGGATCATCTCAATGGAATGCTGAGGAAGAGGATCTGATCGTCCAAGCGGTGCAAGCTGTGGGTGCCAAGTCCAAAGGAGACCGCGGAATTCAGCTCACGGAGTATGGCATGGCGCCACAGGTGTATGCCAGGATGATTAGGACGCTGGGAGCCGAAGCGCCCGAGACTGACGTCTTTGCTTCCCGGGATATCCCACTTTTGAGGAAGTGTAGGAGGCATTGGCATCGAGGAGACTCAGCCTGGCACAGGCATTGGGGTTTGAAGGAGTGGGGGCCCATGTATTGGCATGGCTCCCTGGAAAATACCAGACGTACGGTGGAGAAGATCGTCGCGGATAGGGCAAAGGGGATCCTGGTCATAACCGGCATAGGATCCACCCCATGTTCGCTGGAGGGTCTCAAGTCGACGCTGGATTCCATCACCCTGAACGAGATGTCATTCGGGCCAGAGGAGGAGTTGTTCATCGACGCCAAGGGCTTATCAATGCCCTCCCCGGGTCAAGCGTGGGGTACCAAGGCTTTCCTGGTGGATGGGGCGCAAGCCCAGCCCACGGGTGATGAAGCATTCATCCGTAGGGTTGAGGCGGTGCCCATGCGGGTCATGTTTGAGCCCAAGGAGGGGACGGATCAGGCAGTGCATGGCATTGACGTCCTGTCCCACGTTGAGATCGACCACGTCGTCAACTACATGCGGATGGGGATGCACGACCGTGTGGCAGCCAGGAAGGGGCGGGCCATGGTCACATCTCCGCATTGGTGGGATGACAAGATGTTGGTCACCGGCAAGTACGAGAAGGATGAGTTCCTGGCGAGGGTCATGGATCACATCGCGGACCAATATGATGGTCCGGTTGGGTCGGACCCGCCGACGTGGGATTTTCCTAGAATGGGAGCCGGTAGCGACAAGAACTCAGCCGATGCCGCAAATTTCGGAAGATTATTGGTGGGAAGCATGCCCCACGACGATGAAGACGGCATATCGGACGAGGAGAAGTCGGACTCGGGCCCGGACGAGGCCTATACCGCAGTGCGGTCGGTTGTATCGATACCAAAGCAAGCGGCTGAAGAGGCCCAGGAGAACCCGAAGGTCGCTGAGCTGAAGGAGAGGCTGATAAATGCCTATCTGCGGCTATTCAGTGGCCTCGCCAACAAGAACCCTCCAGATCGTGGGAGGTTTGGCACAGCGAGAAACAAGCTGAAGCCGAACCTCAAGATCTATGGTCATCGGGAATACCAACTTCAGGGCGATCGGGCCAAGGCCATGAAGAAGTTGTTGGCCGAGTTTATTGAGCGGGGCTGGATCTAACCCTCCGAAAGTGCGTGGGCCAGCCCAGCGTTTATCTTGCCCAAGAAAGAGAAGGGCGAGTTGAGGTTGGTGGTTGATTACAGAGGTTTGAACGAGCAAACCGAGCACGACTCGTACTCGATCCCTCTGATCGACACAATCCTCCAAAAACAACAAAAGAAGCGGATCTTCACGGTGTTAGACCTGAAACACGGCTATCACCAGATGCCGCTACACCCGGACTCCAGTCCCTGCACAGCGATGTTGATGCCGCTGGGGCCCATGCAGTGGAAAGTGGTGCCTATGGGCGCCAAGAATGGCAACGCCGCTTTCCAGCGCATGATGGAGGACCTGCTCGGTCCTGTCCGGGACTGTGCCGACTCCTTTGTGGATGACATCATCATCGGGTCAGGCACGGAAGACATGACAGAGGACGAGCTCATCGAAGCGCATGGGAAGGATCTACGCAAAGTGCTCAGCGAGCTGGACAAGCACAACATGGTGTGCAAGCCCACCAAAGCCTCGCTCTTCGTGAAGGAAGTGGAGTTCGCGGGTCACGTGGTTGGTCACGAGCAACGCCGTCGCATGCCTGGGAAGCTGGCGTCCCTGCACCACTGGGAAAGACCCCAGAACATCAGCCAACTCCGATTCTTCATGGAGTTCTGCAACTACTATTCGGGCTATGTCCGAATGTATGCAGAACTGTCGGGGCCGCTGCACAAGATGCTGCAGGTGGGCAAGTTCGATGGCCGGAAGGGGAGCAAGAAGAAGCTTGCCTGGACCCCTGAGGCCGAAGATGCGTTCAGCCGCCTGAAGGAGCGACTCCTGGGGCGGCTGGGGCTATTCCTGGTGGACCCGGACAAGGGATTCGTGCTACGGACAGACACCTCGGACTATATTGTAGGGGCAGTCCTCGAGCAGATCCGGGACGACGGGTCGCACGTACCTGTGGCGTTTTGGAGTCGGATCCTGGCCGAGGGCCAACTTCGAACCTGGACCGCGAGGGAGAAGGAGACGTACGCCATTGTTTGTGCCCTCAGGAAGTGGTCTGGCCACATCAGATTACAACCGGTGGTGGTCTGTACGGACCATCAGTCCTTACAGAGCTGGCACAAGGAGCACGTCGACACCCCCTCGGGACCGGCGGCAAGGAGGGCCCGGTGGCACGAGACGTTCGCCAAGTTCGACCTCAGCGTCGTGTATGTTCCGGGGGAAGGACAACACTGTGGCAGATTGCCTCAGTTGATGGGCCTACCCCGCGGGCAAGGCGTGGATGGACATATCCAGCCATGGGGACGCCGAGGAGACCGAGGAGGCCAAGCGCATCATCGAGATGGAGAAGGCCATGGAGCAAGAGGGGGTCAAGTGCTTTGTGGTGATGGCAAACCGTACAGACCTGGCCAAGTTCCGGGGCGCCCGAATCCAAGCTTCTCGTGAGGAAACCCTGCAGCAATGGATGGTGGCCCCTGTAGAGCTAGTCAGGTGGGTGCTCACAGAAGACTGGTCGGATGACTATGCGGCATCCGACCACTGGAGCAGGTACTCGAATGCCGTGAGCGCCCCGTCGGACGACGAATGGCCTGAGAGCTTGACCGAGGATGGGGATAAACTGTTCCTCAAGGGCAAGCTATTGGTCCCTGAGAACGGGATGGAAGCGCTCATTGACCACTTGCATAACGCCCAGCTCATGCATCCTCGTCGGGACACGATGCAGCAGGACCTGGAGTGGCGCTTCAAGTTCCCACCGGGGAACTACGCCATCCTGGACAAGTACTGCAGCGACTGCGCCGTGTGTCGGGCCACGAAGAGCCCCAACCACTCCACAGCTGGCAACCTGGTGTATTCGGCTATACCGGAGGCCCCTACGCCGTCCGTGGCAATGGATGTATTCGCCATGCCGGAGGTCACCGTGGAAGGAGAGACCTAGGACTGTGTCATCCTGGCGGTGGATAGGCACAGCGGGTATATCGTGGCGGTCCCGGGCAAGAAGTCCAAGAAGAAGTCTAAGAAGGACAAGCATGGAGTGGGTCTGCAGGCCAAGACCGTCGCCAACGCCATGATCAGGCATTGGCTGATGATTTTTGATGTCCCAGCTGTCATCTGCAGCGATCGGGGCAGTCAATTCGTGGGGACGTGGTTCAAGACGATGTGCAAGCACATGGGGATTCGGCACGCCAAGACTGTGGCATACCACAGAAGGTCGAATGGCCGGGCTGAGGTGGCCGGGCGGCAGATGTTCGAAAAGTTCCGCCAGCTGCACATTGACGAACCAGGCAGGAACTGGTATAATTCGCTGTGGAGAGTACTCCAAGCGTATCACAACCTTCCGGGGCCCATTGGAGTGTCGCCCAATCGTATCCTGTTCCTACGGGATCGAGTGTCACGCACTCTCCTGTGGTTGAACCATGGCATAGTGGCCCGGTATGCGAACGCTATGATGGCTGAGGCGGTGGACACGGCGGCCAAGGTGTGCAAAGCACTCCAGGACGAGCATGATAAGAGGGCCAAGTACTTCAAGCAGGGAAAAGTCCAGAAATATGCTCTCCAAGACACCGTATGGGTGGAGCGGCACCACAAGGATGTCCTGTCCAGGCATCGACAGGCGTCTTGGTATGTGCCGGGGGTAATCGTGCGGAAGGTCGGGCAGGATGTGTATGCAGTTCGTGTGGGGGAGAACAAGATCCTGGACCGCGACCATACCCAGCTCCGTCCTTCACAAAATGTTTGACCGCTTGGTTGGTTTCACCTCCCGATGATTTTGCACCCAGGAAACCTTGAAGATCTCAACAATGTGCAAAGCAGGGTATATGGCACAAAATCGCAAATTCAAATCGAATCAATCAAATGAACATGTTTCGGGCTAGTCGCCCCTCCTCAGCTGTAAGAGTAGAGAAAGACAAACCATTGCAGGGCATCCCACCAAAGTAATGGGAATGACAGAAAAAAAAGATACAGCGAACAACAATCGAAACACAAATTAAATATCGGGAGCACAGGCCTTCCTCAGCGCGCGCGTGCGCCACCCATGAAATGATTTCCCCAAGTTCGGCGGCGGTTGCAACGTAGCAAATAATTGTACATCCGGAAGGAAAGACAAATTATTCACAAACCCTCTCACGACTCTCGAAAAAGAAATCGGGATGGCGCTGTGATGTGGGGCACGGAAGGCGTGTATCCTTGATCTTTTCTTTGCATGTGACTCCGGGTTGATGTACTTAGGCTTGTCATTCCAAGAAAACTTTGGCTTTGTGGTGAGGGACAGGGGGTAGCCCCATCTAATGATTGGACGTCTCAGTTGTTTCCAAGAAATCTTGTAGTAGCTCTCGTGCGAGCACAATCTCAAAAAACAGATGCACTCCCCCCCCACCCAACCTTCCTTGACACTCCTTGGGGTGTTGGAGTGCCAAGGAATGTAGAGGGCCGAATGTGTGGGTTTCCAATACACACTGTGCCTAGGTGGGTGTAAGGTGATAAACAATACATCCAAAAAAGGAACGTGTACCAGCCTTCACAAAATGTTTGACCGCTTGGTTGGTTTCACCTCCCGATGATTTTGCACCCAGGAAACCTTGAAGACCTCAACAATGTGCAAAGCGGGGTATATGGCACCAAATCGCAAATTCAAATCAAATCAATCAAATGAACATGTTTCGGGCTAATCGCCCCTCCTCAGCTGCAGGAGTAGAGAAAGACAAACCATTGCAGGGCATCCCACCAAAGTAATGGGAATGACAGAGAAAATAGATACAGCGAACAACAATCGAAACACAAATTAAATATCGTGAGCACAGGCCTTCCTCAGCGCGCGCGTGCGCCAGGCATGAAATAATTTCCCCAAGTTAGGCGGCGGTTGCAACGTAGCAAATAATTGTACATCCGAAAGGAAAGACAAATTATTCACAAACCCTCTCACGACTCTTGAAAAAGAAATCGGGATGGCGCTGTGATGTGGGGCACGGAAGGCGTGTATCCTTGATCTTTTCTTTGCATGTGACTTCGGGTTGATGTACTTAGGCTTGTCATTCCAAGAAAACTTTGGCTTTGTGTTGAGGGAGGGGGGGTAGCCCCATCTAATGATTGCACCTCTCAGTCGTTCCCAAGAAGTCTTGTAGTAGCTCTCGTGCGAGCACAATCTCAAAAAACGGATGCACTCCCCCCCCACCCAACCTTCCTTGACACTCCTTGGGGTGTTGGAGTGCCAAGGAATGTAGAGGGCCGAATGTTTGGGCGCGAAGCCAAAAGGAGTTGAAGTGCATCGAGCGCTTCCACGGGATCCACGAAATCAAGTGCGAGTCACAAGAGAAAGCGCGAAAGCGCCGGAAACAAGGGCCCCAAAACGAAGAAACCGATGAATCCAAGGCGAAGACCAAGGAAAGAAAATCCAAATGGCGGAGACAAAAAAGATGGCAAGTCAAAACGGTGAATACATCAACGTTTAGAACACTTGATGGCGCGCCCGTACACGAGATACGGGATCATTTATCTAAGCTTCTGGCGTTTGGTTTTAAAATTCGTTCCTTCTCCACACCCCCTTTCATTTTTGAAGGTGCTAATGAGTCGACTCTCAAGTGCGTACACCGAATTGCGACGTGTCCTCATTTGGGATATTCATTATATGTTGCATCCACCGGAAGTGGATTTGTTTGATGTTCTACCTTATCCTCATTTCTTTAGATCCAAGGGTACCATGCCCAATGATAAAATCATAGAAGGATGTGGCTCCAAGGTTTTTGTCGTTGAAAACATGATATTGGACTCAAAGAATCGTGTGTTCAATTTAATCCAACACCATTACTCGAGAGGTTTAGTTCATAGAGGTGTTTCATTGAAATATTATCAACTTGAAAGCTTCCTGAGGGAAAATGTGATCGTCAAGTCAGACAAGGATGGCTTGGCCGTCCTAATGCCGTTAAAGGTGTACATTAAGGAAGCCGAAGCTCACATGAATTCCACAATTGGTGGACGGAACATATACAAATTTTTAGGGAAAGATGGAGCGACGAAGTCATATTGGAAGGTCCAATCCAATTTATGGCAAGCACACCTGCATGCACTCATGTTATCTATGCTGTCAGGACGGTTGTTGGAGATTTTTTCATCGTTTTCGGCATGTCAAGCGAGTTCAATCCTTGGTGTGTTCTATTTATTATGTAAGACGCATAAATCAACCACGATATGTCAAGGACGATGGAATGGAAGACCGGTAGTAAGCCTACACACATGGGCCACTACGACAGCTTCAGTTGTGTTAGGTGTGGCAGGGACAATTTTGTTGAAGCTTGATCTTACCTATGATGAGATGTCAACCCCACTACGTGATTCGTGTGACTTGGTGAGCCGAGTACATACACTTAGTCAACTACACAATTGGAACGACTATGCGGTCACATCGTTTGATTTTCACTAAATGTACACTAATGTGACATGGACGAATGTTCATGATGCCTTTGCATTCCACAAGGGGTGGTTCGAATCCACCCCTGAGTTGACTCAGGATTTGACCGATGGTGAGATCTCTCTTTTGAGATTTCTTTTTAGTCCGTTGGGGAGCGAGAGATGGGAAACACATTGTGTCCATTTCCCATTTCTAAGTATTGAGTACACCGAGTCGTTGACCATTGGTGAACTATTGCTAAATGTGGTGTATACACACTGCATTTTCGAAAATCCGGGGGTGGGGATATTTCAACAATTGACGGGATGGGCGATGGGGACTAATGCTGCACCAACAGGGAGCACGTTAGTACTTCGGTTTTATGAAAGACTAAAGCTACATCTACACCCATCAATCAAACTCATGAGATTCATCGACGATGGTCTTATGTTCCATCCAAAAAATATGGCGCCCTCTTTGGACTCCCTTTTGAAGTCAATTTATCCCCCAAACCTGACTTTTGACATCCTACAAAGAGGGGTGGTGGCACACGTCCCTTTTTTGGATGTATTGTTTATCACCTTACACCCACTTAGGCACAGTGTGTATTGGAAACCCACACATTCGGCCCTCTACATTCCTTGGCACTCCAACACCCCAAGGAGTGTCAAGGAAGGTTGGATGGGGGGGGGATGCATCTGTTTTTTGAGATTGTGCTCGCACGAGAGCTACTACAAGATTTCTTGGGAACGACTGAGAGGTGCAATCATTAGATGGGGCTACCCCCCGTCCCTCACCACAAAGCCGAAGTTTTCTTGGAATGACAAGCCTAAGTACATCAACCCGAAGTCACATGCAAAGAAAAGATCAAGGATACACGCCTTCCGTGCCCCACATCACAGCGCCATCCCGATTTCTTTTTCGAGAGTCGTGAGAGGGTTTGTGAATAATTTGTCTTTCCTTCCGGATCTACAATTATTTGCTACGTTGCAACCGCCGCCGAACTTGGGGAAATTATTTCATGGGTGGCGCACGCGCGCGCTGAGGAAGGCCTGTGCTCCCGATATTTAATTTGTGTTTCGATTGTTGTTCGCTGTATCTATTTTTTCTGTCATTCCCATTACTTTGGTGGGATGCCCTGCAATGGTTTGTCTTTCTCTACTCTTACAGCTGAGGAGGGGCGACTAGCCCGAAACATGTTCATTTGATTGATTTGATTTGAATTTGCGATTTGGTGCCATATACCCTGCTTTGCACATTGTTGAGATCTTCAAGGTTTCCTGGGTGCAAAATCTTTGGGAGGTGAAACCAACCAAGCGGTCAAACATTTTGTGAAGACCGAGCACCAGACCCCAGCGGACGTCCCGTCACCTTCGAGTTCACGGCCGGCGATGTGGACTCGGATGACGAGAATGAGGACGATGACTTCACCGCCGAGAGGATCCTGACGGACAAGCCGGACCCGGGGACGCCTGGGGGGAAGCTTTATAAAGTCTGTTGGAAGGGATTCGCTGCATCCAGGGATTCGTGGGAGCCTCCGAGCAGCTTTGTGCCGAGGTATATCACGGTCTGGATGGAGTATCTAAGGAGGAAAAACATCTCTTTGGATGTCAAGAATGTGTTGGTCCATTTGGTGGCTGAAGTAGCACCGTAATGGATCCCCCTTTGCATTTATGTTCGTCTTTGTGATTGGGAGACGGGCGAGGGCGTTCATCCGGGGATTTTTGGGCCTTGATTGGCCATATACCCCCTTCACTCGATCGCCACATATATATTTCATTGTGGTATACTTATTTAGGTCGACCGACGACGTTTCTCTATCTTTGATCCCCTTGGTCCATGTTGTAGATCAAGAGGAGACCGGATATGGCGTAGGGCACCGATTTTGAGTGTCCTCCCCCCTCTCCTGGGGCATGGGGGACGCCTCCGACGTGTGTGGGCCCTCCATGTGTCCTTGGGACATGGGGGGGGGTTTGGAGCCCATTGGGGTCCTCCCGTCCTCTCTTCAATGACTTCCGAGCGGATACAACGCTCTGGGAAGGGGGGTGAAGCCGGTTTGGACCCCCCAGGCCATATTTGGGTCACTTGGGGTGTGTATCTATGTGCCGGCAAGCCGCCATTGGCTGATATTATACTCTCCCAACCACCTGACCTAACCTGATGTGATAGTGTGATGGGCTTGGCCATTCCAGCTATGAGCGCCCATATTCAATACAGAGGCGCCGCCGGCTGAGATTTATATATCCAAAAGTCAGGAATCAACAGGGTTTTTTTTATCATAATGTTTCCGTAATATTTTGGCTATCCGTTCTGATTGTCAATGTATCGGCGACTGTCAGTTGGCTCGCAATTTTGCGGTAACCGATCGGTTAACTGTTATTTCCAGATATTTTAGCGGAAACCCCGATGAAGGGTCAGATTTCATCAGTAAAGGGTTCGTTGCTTCCGCAATCTTCATGCCATACACTCGCAAAATTCATCCGATTTTTTCAGACATTCAGAATTGGATTTTCGACTTCGAGGTCGCCGCACTTGATATGATGGATTTGGAGTGGTCCTACATTTTTCCCCGATCACGAATCAACCTTTCTTTTGTTGTCTCCTTCATTTTTCTCGGAGATATAGGCGAAACAAAATTGATTTGTGAGGCCACTTTGAAAGGTCATATCTCCGGCTCACGGCGAGGAGTCACAGTTTTGAGATATGGGCTAGAATCACCTTGGTCTCAACTTAATTTAGAAAGCATCAAACGCCTTTGATGTGTACACATGCCCTGTGTAGCAAGGGATAATGGTCCAGAGGGTAGAAAGTGATATCTAACTCTTGGACCATGCAACCGAATATTTTGATGCGACTTTCGAGTGTACCGCATGAGTGTTGGTGTTGCATTGAAACCTTTCCTTGGGTTCCTACGTATTTTTAACGTGAAGTTATGTCCACCGAGGGGCATGGCATATCATGGTGGGAGCCACTTCTAAGGGTATGTGTTATATGGATGGAATGTGTGTCGCGATGCTCACGCCTATGTTGTATATCTCCATTTGTAGGAAGATATGTGGAGTCATACGTGGCCAGGGCTTTGCTGATGTCCCAATGGTGAGCTCCATGGCGCTAGACTAGGTCTACTGCACATATCGTGCATGTGGGAAGGCTTACGGAGCGACCCACAAGCGCCACTAACAATTTCCCCACTTTCATGGTGCGTATCGTCAGAAGGTTCGAAGGTGTCCCTTTGCGTCCATGTGGGGATCCAAGTGAGGGGATGGTTTGCGAATGGTCCCAAGCAATTGTGCTTTGAACCATATGTTGATACCATGGGTGAGCGAAGATATATACTATTGTGATTACTTTGAATTTGGCATTATATGCATGTTTTTGACCTCATTTTATGCTCATTTTTGTATTTTATGTGCTCAACTGGTCGGCTAACAGTAACGTGCCTAGAGATTCGTGAACTATGGTATGCTGCTTATATGTTGGCATATGCTTCGGTGTTGTACCTCACCATATGCCGAATCACGTGGTCACTTTGGCGTGGCACACGAGACCTCACAAAATTAGGTCTCAAATTCGTGAGTTGACTTGTGAAGCATGGCATGTGTATATCCGGAGGGGTTTGGGAGCCAATGTCGGGATATTCCTGGGAATGGACCTTTGGTCTATATCACCCTTGTATATTACTTTCCAGTTTGACACATGCATGTAGCAATGGAACATTTGCCGTATGCATTTTTGAGTATATAATTGAATTTTGGGCACTATGGTGTGATTTGCCTGATTTTGCTAGGTTGTGAGGTCATCTTCATGGGGCAGTTCTCCAAGCCCAATCGACCCCAAGTCCAACCAAAGTTATGTCAGGGTAGGGCATGGTCCTGAGTGCCACTCTAGGCCATGACATGCCACCTCCGATGCGCTCCAACCCCAGGGAGTCCACCCTTGCAAGCTCCCCGCGCCCCAAGGCCACCCGTATGTCCTCAAGAGCCTGCCGGAGACCCTCCAGGAGACGCGAAGGGAAGAGAGGCGCCTGTGGGACATCATTCCAAGCCCAACGCCGCGCACACACATTCCCTCGCCACCCTGCAAGCGTTGACACACAGACACTGGCAGCTCCCACAGCACCCCTGGAGCCCCGCGCGCCACACAGCACGACGACCCTGACCCCCTGGCCAGCAGAGCCACCACCTAACCCCGCTACCCAGCCAGCCATCGCAGCGGAACACTACGCCGAACCCCGTCCAGAAGAAACCAAGCGAACCGGAAGCCGGTTGACGCCAACGCGCACGCGAACGGGCACCGCTGTGCCCAACGGCGCCGAACCCAAGCCCGCAGCCGTCGAAACCGCCTAACCCGCCACAACCGCCGAGCCCCAGCCGAAGCCTCACCACGAGTCGAACCCGAGTCGCACCCCGTAACCTCTAACCCTTCACCCCTAACCGAGCCCACCGAGGGAGCACCGTAACCACAACCCACACCAACAGCCCACACAGCCGCCTAACCAGCCAGCACCAAAAGCAAAGAGGCAACTAACCAAACCCACCCTGACCCGTACCGTGTACATCAAGGCGCGCGAGCCGCACCCCTGCGGCGCGGCCGCCGACAAAGCACCGACGACGCACACCGGAGAACACAACACTCTTACACCGCTGCACCAGTTGCTCATGCCTGTGCCTGCAGAATGCACGCGCCCCCTTTTCCGTTTTCAAAAAAAACAAAAACAAAAAAAGGAAAAACAAAACAAAATAAATACAGAGAAAAAAAAAAAAGAAAATTAGGGGGCAGAGGACGAGGGACGCAACCACCAACAGCACAAGCAAACCGCACATAGCGCGCGCACCGGTGAACAGGCGCCAGGTGGACCAGGACACCGCACACGCACATGCACCGAGGGCAGCAAAGGGACAGGACGCAACGGTCTACACCCCCAGGGTCGGATGCACTGGGGTGACCCGGCCAACCCACCGGGCCAGTGGCAGGAGCGATACTCCAAGGCAACTGGTCCGAGCCCGGCCAGGGTGCATCGGGAACCATGGCGAACGCCGCCCGGAGCCATGGAAGCAACTGATGACAGGCCTGCCGGCACACAGCCCAGGAGGGGCCGGCCTGCCAAGCAGCAGGGCCCCGCAACTCCAGCCACAGGGGTGAGGCGGTCGTACCGTAGACTCGCCGGAGAAATACCCCCTGTGGTGAGATATACTCCATACGGCTTGGCAGCCCCCAGAGCGGCTGCCCACAGGAGGGGCATGTGACCCTACCCATGGACACCTATGATTTTAGCAGCTGTTTTTTCCCAAAATTCAAAGTCATGCATTTTCAGCACGGCGATATCAAACTGCACACAGTAGTACTGTTGTTTTTGTGTTTTCTCAAAATTTTAACACAATGTCGCTGTCGCTGGAGCTGGAGCCGCAGATCAACTGTCAACAACTGCCGCGTACGCGAGTTTCAGATTCCCGACCGCCGTGCGCAATAGAAAATCGCCAAAAAGTCCACTTTTTTTCGCAGTTGGAAGCAAAGTAAAGGCATGAGCGTGTCCCCGAGATCAATACCTGGCTGCTGACCTAAAAAAATCCAGATTGGCAGGCAAAGATTTTGAGAAATTCACACTTTTCTAGCCAAAAACCACTCTTTTTCATGGTTTTAGGGTCTATGGACGCCATGTAGAGGGCCTTACAGGGCTGGAAGAGGTGGTATAGAGGTGATATATGAACAAATTGTCATCACCATTGGTAGAAGCCTACATGACAAGCGATGTTTTGCCTTTATTCTAGGCTATTCATCCCTTTCTCATGCACCATGGGGCCCAATATCCATATGGTTCATAGGTAGGGTTTTGATCACCTATCACCGTCCACACACATGTTTGGGGCTTGGGTTGGTATTGTATGCATTTGAATGATAAGAACTACATAAAATATGATAGTATGTGCATAAGAATGGGATGAACAATGAACATTTGAGGTGTTTTTGGCCCTATTTTGCACCGTTTGTGGTCCATTTCCATATGGTTCATAGGTAGGCTTTTGCGTGCCTATCACCGTACACACACATGTTTGGGGCTTAGGTTGTTATTGTAAGCATTCGTATGATAGGTGCTACATATAATATGATAGTATGTGCATAAGAATGGGATGAACGATGAACATTTGAGGTGTTTTTGGCCCTATTTTGCACCGTTTGTGGTCCAATATCCATATGGTTCATAGGTAGGGTTTTGATCAACTATCACCGTCCACACACATGTTTGGGGCTTGGGTTGGTATTGTATGCATTTGAATGATAAGAACTACATAAACTATGATACTACGGGCATAAGAATGGGATGAACGATGTAGATTTGAGGTGTTTTTGGCCCGTTTTTGCACCTTTTGCGCTCCATATCCATATGGTTCATAGGTAGGGTTTTGATCACCTATCACCGTCCACACACATGTTTGGGGCATAGGATGGCATTGTAAGCATTTGAATGCTGGGTAAGAAATAAAATATGATACTACGGGCACAAGCATGGGATGAACAATGTAGTTTTGAGGCGTTTTTGGCCCGTTTTTGCACCGTTTGTGCTCCATATCCATATGGTTCATAGGTAGGGTATTGATCACCTATCACCGTCCACACACATGTTTGGGGCTTGGGTTGGTACTGTATGCATTTGAATGATAAGAACTACATAAACTATGATACTACGGGCATAAGAATGTGATGATTGATGTAGCTTTGAGGTGTTTGTGGCCCGTTTTTGCACCTTTTGCGCTCCATATCCATATGGTTCATAGGTAGGGTTTTGATCACCTATCACCGTCCACACACATGTTTGGGGCATAGGATGGTATTGTAAGCATTTGAATGCTGGGTAAGAAATAAAATATGATACTACGGGCACAAGCATGGGATGAACAATGTAGTTTTGAGGTGTTTTTGGCCCGTTTTTGCACCATTTGTGCTCCATATCCATATGGTTCATAGGTAGGGTTTTGATCACCTATCACCGTCCACACACATGTTTGGGGCATAAGATGGTATTATAAGTATTTGAATGCTAGGTAATAAATGAAATATGATACTATGTGCACAGGAGTGGGTTGAACAATGTAGATTTGAGGTGTTTTCGGCCCATTTTTGCACCTTTTGTGGTCCATATCCACGGTGGACAAGTATTGCAAATTTCTTGTCATACCTGACGTTGTTCCACACCACATATAATCAATCATATACAAAGATTGTCCCACTGCCTTCATGCCATTGTTGCGTGCTTTGTGTGCCAAGAGGAGGTATTTCCTGTGTATTACGCCTTCCGAGGTAGGGTGAGCGAAGGGTGAAAAGACGGTGATCGAACATGACATTGCTCCACACCACATATTCTAATATACAAAGATTGTCTCACTGCCTTCATGCCCTTGTTGCGTGCTTTTTGTGCCAAGAGGAGGCTTGTCCTGTGTATTACGCCTTCCTAGGTAGGGTGAGCAAAGGGTGAAAAGACAGTGAACTAAGGGTGAACGAATGGTCAAAAGACAGTGAGGGAATAGTGAATGGCGAGCATGCATGGCAACCAAATGTGATTTCCCTTTGGTACAACCCACAGGGCTAAGCAATGGCTCCTATGCTGACGTAGATGAGGCAGTTTGAGAACATTGCCTGGCTTTGTGTTTGCGCTGCCATTGCTTCATTGCCCACATCGCACTCATATCATATTTGTGACCTAACGAGGTATGGGGGAAATTTCATCCGGTTTCAAATTGGATGGTTGCCCATGTCATGTGTCTCGTTATGGGCAGATGAAATATCACACACACAACACACACCACACGCACTCAGTGGAATGTACCAATGTGCATTGCAACGCGCGTTGCATGGCAACCCAAAGAGCCGGCTTAGGCAATGTCCTAGAAACACTTGGTGGCAACAATCTCCCAAACAGCTGTATTTGCACTTTTGAACCCACAATGGTTGATTTCATTGCTGTCGCTGTGCTTTCGTGTGATTTGGCATTGATGAAATTTTTCCCTAGAGCTCGGTTAGGCTTGCCAAGCAACAAATTGTGACCCTACATGCCTTTTACTCAAGATAATCTTCCGGAGGGTGCAAAAAGTGCCCCTGAATAGCCATATTTGCACTTTTGAAGCCACAAATGTGGATTAGAGTGATTTCGTTGTGATTTCGTCGTGATTACCAACCTGAGTGATTTGTGGAACCCAACAAGATAACTCCATGCATGCACACACTTGTTGCCTTTGGCATTGCGTTGTACATTTGCATTTGCATATTGATGGTATGTTGGGTGAATTGTATGGGAATGCTTAAATTCGACCCAGTGGTGGAGGACAGAAGCAACCGTTAGGGAGCTTGTGGGTCCATGCTTGAAATATCATAGTTGAAATATCGCAGAGGAAATATCACAGTTGTGTCGGTCATTTTTTGCCCGTCTGTCCCATCTCTCCATTCAAGTGGTGGTTTGGCTTGCCGTTGTGGTGGTTGATAATTCTGCTGCGGTTGCAATCCATGATGCATGATGCATGATGCTCCACTTCTCTTCTCAAAGCAATGTTGTCTATCCCGCAAATTGGCGGTACTCTTCCAGTGTTGGCAAGGGAGCAACTGTGCATGTGGCTGCTGTGTTGGAGTTCCTGAGCAATGAGATGTTGGAGCTTGCAGCCAACGCATCAAGAGAAAACAAGAAGTAGCAACGTATCACGCCTCGGCTCTTGATGGTATGCACTGTGTGCCCCGTGCACATCCCATGTTGCACGCACGCACCAACTGTGCACACTGCGCGCAAGCATTGTGCACACTGCATGCACGCACGCATGCACAATATCAGTGTGTCACAATATTAGTGCCTTCTGTCTGCTAAGAGTTTCAGCGAAAATCTCTGGGTCTGGGTGACAGAACACCTTCGCTGTTTGTCCGTTCCCGACTCAGATTATGTCTTTTTGACACCGTGGAGCTTTTGCTCGTGCCTTTGGCATTGCGTTTTGCACTGTGCACACTGCACGCACACATTGTGCACGCTGCACGCACGCGGCAGAGGTGGGGCATGCATGCGTTGTGCGTGCCCTGTGCATGCTTTGTGCATGTTGGGGGGGCTTCGGGGCACAGGGCGGGTGTGTATCCAAGCATTCCGAAATGATGCCATGAACGACGCCAGCCAAGTGGCCCTGCACGACCTTGAAATGGAGAGAGATGGGAAAGGGTTTTAGGTATGGGTTAAGGAAGCCAAAACTTTCCTCGAGTACACGAAGTATGCACGCACGCACGGTGCACACTGCACGCACGCATTGTGCACACTGCGCGCATCTTATTCTCTTGGCCATCGCCCATTTTTTTTTGTGGGGTGGACTCGATGCAAGGCATGCTGGAACGGCGCGTTCCGGACTGCAGATGCAGCAAATTCTGCGATCGCTTTGCGATAAATAGGGTGCCACGTGGGGGCGAAGACACTCGTTCAAGTCATCCTCCAAAAACTGACCCACTGTGAGCACTCCTGCCCGAATGAGCGCTGGCGCAAAAGGAAAGTTGAAGTCTGTTCATTGCGAAAGGCGGCATTGTGACAGACACGCTGATGAGCTTTGCATCCCCTTCTGTGCATCACACAGGGCCAGTCGCCGATACATGTTGCCGTCGGTTCATATGCCGCCGTTGAGGCGTTGAGGCCGGATGACGCCTTGGTATTGAGGATGCAAGAGGCCTTGGCGGCGTTCCTCCCCCTCCTGTTCAAGGTGCCGCGTGTCCAAGATACAACATGTGCATGTACCGCATTATTTTGGGACCTGGCTACAAGGGTACTGTTTCATGGGAATCAGTAACATCAAGAATGTGCTGAAGCTGCATTTGACGCTCTCTGGATTGCAATCCTTGGATTCATGACACTGGTGCTGCTGGCAGACACAGAGAGGGAGCCCCTGCTGGAGCACGTTGAGTGGGGCACCCTCTTGTTCTTTGCAGCACTCTTTGTGCTCATGCACGGTCTCGAAAAGCTTGGGCTCATTGAGTGGATTGGAAATGTTGTGGTTACGATCATTGAAGCGGTACGTTGTTGCATTGCGCATTGGTTATCAAGGCAGTAGGAATACGTAATGCCACCGCATGCAGGGATTCCATTTCATGCGAAAAAGTTGCATGGCCGCAACACATGACAGAATACAGTGATCAGTCTGTGGGTCTCACTGTTTTTTGAATTTTGTTTTGTGCAAGCAGGAATCCAGTTTCTGCCACCCTCGGTACCTACCCCCTGTGATGCGCGGTCGCTGGCATGGCGGTAAGTGAGTCCCTCAACGCCTCTCACAACACATTCCAACTTTTCATCCCTAGGAAAAGCGATGGCGGCAGTGGTTGCTATCATGGCAACCATTATGACAGCTTTTTTGATATTTGGGCAAATGGTTACGGCAGCGTCGATTGCAGGGTGGCGTTAACGCAACCAAATGGGGGATGGGGGCTTGATGAAAATGTTTGTAGTGTGCACGCACGCATTGTGCACGCTGCACGCCCGCATTGTGCAAACTGCACGCACGCACTGTGCACGCTGCACGCACGCATTGTGCACGCTGCACGCCCGCATTGTGCACGCTGCACGCCCGCATTGTGCACACTGCACGCACGCATTGTGCACACTGCACGCACGCATTGTGCACGCTGCACGCACGCATTGTGCACGCTGCACGCCCGCATTGTGCACGCTGCACGCACGCATTGTGGACACTGCACGCACGCACTGTGCACGCTGCACGCACGCACTGTGCACGCTGCATTTGACGCTCTCTGGATTGCAATCCTTGGATTCATGACACTGGTGCTGCTGGCAGACACAGAGAGGGAGCCCCTGCTGGAGCACGTTGAGTGGGGCACCCTCTTGTTCTTTGCAGCACTCTTTGTGCTCATGCACATCTCATGCACGTCTCGAAAAGCTTGGGCTCATTGAGTGGATTGGAAATGTTGTGGTTACGATCATTGAAGCGGTACATTGTTGCATTGTGCATTGGTTATCAAGGCAGTAGGAATACGTAGTGCCACCGCATGCAGGGATTCCATTTCATGCGAAAAAGTTGCATGGCCGCAACACATGACAGAATACAGTGATCAGTCTGTGGGTCTCACTGTTTTTTGAATTTTGTTTTGTGCAAGCAGGAATCCAGTTTCTGCCACCCTCGGTACCTACCCCCTGTGATGCGCGGTCGCTGGCATGGCGGTAAGTGAGTCCCTCAACGCCTCTCACAACACATTCCAACTTTTCATCCCTAGGAAAAGCGATGGCGGCAGTGGTTGCTATCATGGCAACCATTATGACAGCTTTTTTGATATTTGGGCAAATGGTTACGGCAGCGTCGATTGCAGGGTGGCGTTAACGCAACCAAATGGGGGATGGGGGCTTGATGAAAATGTTTGTAGTGTGCACGCACGCACTGTGCACGCTGCACGCCCGCATTGTGCAAACTGCACGCACGCACTGTGCACGCTGCACGCCCGCATTGTGCAAACTGGACGCACGCACTGTGCACACTGCACGCACGCACTGTGCACACGGCACGCACGCATTGTGCAAACTGCACGCATGCACTGTGCACGCTGCACGCACGCACTGTGCACGCTGCACGCACGCATTGTACACACTGCACACACTCATCGTCGCCCGCATTGTGCACACTGCACGCACACACTGTGAACATTTGCACTGTGCGCATGCACGCATTCCGCACACTTCACACACGCACTGTGAACATGCGCACTGTGCACACCGTACGCATGCACTGTGCACACTGCACTGTCTTTTGGCAGGACCTCTGTATTTACTGATTTTTGTTGGCCATACCTGGGAACATTCTCTATGGGGCATCCGTTCTGGGCTACTCCATGGAGGCCTCCTGGATCTGAAAACAAATCCCACTCCTATTGGGGAGCATGGAGACCGTGGTCTTTAACTTAATTCTGGTGTTTCAGATCATCTTGTTTGGCAAGCCGTCGAGCAAACCTCTGCTAGCCAGTGCATACAGTCCAATGCAGTATGAGTATTGGCCTTGGGTGCAGGAATGCTGTGCTCCTTGGAGGAGGGAGGGACCCCATGGGGCAAATGCATTACTCAGTGCAGGCACTGCTCAGTGCACAATTTGGCCCAGAATTTCATGCTCAAGTTGTTGCTCTTTCCAAATGTCCTCAAATGATCAGTCAACATGTGCGGACCATGGTGCACACAGGGATGGATGCAGGTTCTGTATTTCTCAAGGTGGTCCCCTTCTCCACAAGGAAGACGTCTTGAAAAAAAGATTATCCAAAGCCCCCCCCCCCCCATATTTCAGGCTGTACCATGGGTCCAAAATGTTGCCTTTGCCCCGTGAACAACAGGTCAGGGACCCCCCTCCCCTATTTTGAGGGTGCTGGATGCGAAAAAAGAGATTGTAGGGACACACAGATCGTGACTCACACAATTTGCAACATCCGTATGCACCAAAATCTGCCGTTTTTCCATGAAAAAACGGCCAAAAATGGCCGTTTTTCGGTCAAAAATTGATTTTGTTGGCCTCAGACAAGCAGTTGAAGACCCCCCCCCCTATTTTGAGGGTGCTGGATGTGAAAAAGCAAGTTGTAGTCACACACAGGTCACGCAAACACAATTTACAGCATCCGTATGCACCAAAATTTGCCATTTTTCATGAAAAAAACGGCCAGCAATGGCCATTTTTTGGTCAAAAGTTGGGATTTTTGGGCTCTCCCCTATTTTGAGGGCGCTGGATGCGAAAAAGCAGATTGTAGGGACACACAGATCACGCAAACACAATTTACAGCATCCGTACGCACCAAAATATGCCATTTTTCATGAAAACCGGCCAAAAATGGTGCTTTTTTTGTCAAATATTGATTTTTTGGCTTTGTGCAAGCAGTTGAAGGACCCCCCCCCCCTATTCTGAGGGTGCTGGATGCAAAAAAGCAAGTTGTGGTCACACAAAGATCACGAAAACACATTTTGTAGCATCCGTATGCACCACAATTTGCCGTTTCTCATGGAAAAAACGGCTAAAAATGGCCATTTCTTGGTCAAAAAATGATTTTTTTTGGCCTCAGACAAGCGGTTGAAGACTGCCCCCCTATTTTGAGGGTGCTGGATGCGAAAAAGCAGATTGAAGGGACACACAGATCACGCAAACACAATTTACAGCATCCGTACGCACCAAAATTTGCCGTTTTTCATGAAAAAACGGCCAACAATGGCCATTTTTTGGTCAAAAGTTGGGATTTTTTGCCTCTCCCCTATTTTGAGGGCGCTGGATGCGAAAAAGCAGATTGTAGGGACACACAGATCACGCAAACACAATTTACAGCATCCGTACGCACCAAAATATGCCATTTTTCATGAAAACCGGCCAAAAATGGCCGTTTTTGTGTCAAATATTGATTTTTTGGCTTTGTACAAGCAGTTGAAGGACCCCCCCCCCCATTTTGAGGGTGCTGGATGCAAAAAAGCAAGTTGTGGTCACACAAAGATCACGACAACACATTTTGTAGCATCCGTAGGCACCACAATTTGCCATTTCTCATGGAAAAAACGGCTAAAATTGGCCATTTTTTGGTCAAAAAATGATTTTTTTTGGCCTCAGACAAGCGGTTGAAGACTGCCCCCCTATTTTGGGCTCTCCCCTATTTTGAGGGTGCTGGATACGAAAAAGCAGATTGTAGGGACACACAGATCACGCAAACACAATTTACAGCATCCGTACGCACCAAAATTTGCCATTTCTCATGAAAAAACGGCCAACATTGGCCGTTTTTTTGTCAAATATTGATTTGCCGTTTTTCACGAAAAAAAACGGCCACAAATGGCCCTTTTCTGGTCACATATTGATTTTTTTTGGCTTCGTACAAGCAGTTGAAGGATCCGCCCCCCTATTTTGAGGGTGCTGGATGCAAAAAAGCAAGTTGTATGCACGCACGGACTACGAAAGCACAATCTACAGCATCTGTATGCACCAAAATTTGCTATTTTTCATGGAAAAACTGCCAAAAATGGCCGTTTCTTGGTCAAAAATTGAGTATTTTGGCCTCAGACAGGCAGTTGCAGAGCCCCCCCCCCCCATTTTGAGGGTGCTGGATGCAAAAAAGCATGCTGTGTGGACACACCGATTTCCCAAACACAATTTACAGCATTCCTATGCCCCAAAATCTGCCATTTTTCAACAAAATCGGCGAAAAATAGCCATTTTTTTTATCAAAAATTGTTCGTTTTTTTTAGCCTAAAAGAAGCAGTTGAACCACCCCCCTTCCCGATTGGAGGGTGCTCGTTGCAAAAAAGCAAAATACGCCAAAGAACTACATAAAATATGATAGTATGTGCATAACAATGGGATGAGCGATGAACATTTGAGGTGTTTTTGGCCCTATTTTGCACCGTTTGTGGTCCATTTCCATATGGTTCATAGGTAGGCTTTTGCGTGCCTATCACCGTACACACACATGTTTGAGGCTTAGGTTGTTATTTTTGGGGAACAATGGGGTAGGAGGAACCCCCCCCCCTGCTATTTGGGGGGTGTATAATTAAAACAAAAGGTTACTTTTGGTCTTTTTGGGTACAAAACCTATTTTAATGGTTTTTTCGTGCCTATACTATACTATACAGGTACACTGGTGTGCAGCACTGTTCTGCTGCACCACCCCAGAGCAGACAAAAATACTCCAAAATAGGCCGAATTCCAGGGTTTTTGATGGTTTGGGAGAAAGCTCGGGAGGGAGGAACCCCCCCATCCCTATTTTGGGGCCAGAGAATCCAAAGAAAATTGGAATTTCTGTCGAAAATCCTCTATAGGCAGGTACACTGGTGTGCAGCACTGTTCTGCAGGACCAGCCCAAAGGAGGCAAAAATACCCCAAAATAGGCCAAATTTCAGAGTTTTTGATATTTTTGGACAAATTTTGGGTAGGAGGACCCCCCCCCCCCTATTTTGGGGCCGTAGAAACCAAAAAAATAGGTCATTTCCCGCGAAAAAACCCCTTTTTGTCGACATTTTGAATTTTGGGAAAAAACAGCTGCTAAAATCATAGGTGTGTGGGGACACCCTCCAACCCGGGACACCTCGACCGGATGGCCGTGACACTGCCTTCCCAAGCACCTGCGGCAGCGGCTTAGAAGCCACCTGACCTAGGGCAGTGGGAGGGACAGGACGTCCCCTTAGTAAGACCTTCTTCCTGCATTGTCAAAGGAGGCGTCCGGAGCTCCCGAAGATACCTACCTACCTACCTCACATCTTTCTGACTTCCTGTCATACCCTATTTTACGGCAGCAGTCTGAAGTCCACCCGTGAACAAGTGGTGGAGTTGGCTGCTGGACTAGTTGAGAACGTTAATCTGGGTGAATGCCATTCCTTACACTACACAATTCTACACCGATGGGAAGGCAGTTGACAACACGCTGTCTCTGGGTCCCGAAGATACCTACCTACCTACCTGAGGAAGCACGTAAACAGGCATGCCTACCTGTCCGATGGCTGAGAGTAGAACATGTCAAAGTTCCACCAACTTCGGTTAAAAGATCCAAGACTACCACATATAGTGGTGATATATACCCGCAGGGGACAAAAGCAAATGAGGGCAAAATGAGGCCACAGACACAGTCTTGTCTCGTCACTCTGCATCAGAGAGCTTCCATGCATGCAGGGTTAGGCTTTGGTCACGGTTCGGAACATGCCATACAGCTCGCGGAAGTTAGAAAAGCCCATTCCCGTCGTGGCTGAAGGTACTCAAGCCTTTCCCCGAGTTCCGCAAAAGCTTTCACCAAAATCAGTGAAACTGGTTCAGTGTCATCTGAAAATATGCAGCATTGGCCTAACAGGACGCAATTACCATGACCCATGACCTCCTCGTTGCACAGCTTCCCCTTCCAAAGTTTCATAGACTTTCTGCGTTTCTACGTCTTTGAAAAAGTAACTTGTACACGGATGACACGGCAGGACATTCGCAGATCACATTTGATGTGATACACAGAATACATGTTGCATTTCGTCGCATGCAGGATGTATCGTGGTGGTTCACAGGAGTGTCACGGTACCTGAAAGTATATATATCCAGACCAAAGTTCTTGCGTCTCACCGAAATCGGTGAAAGTGATTTCACGTTGTGAGGAACAGGCTCCTACTCACTGTGAGCTGTCCTCGACGACTTTTAGACGATGGATACACGTGTGTTTTCAGAAACGTGTCATATGTTTGTAACCATGTGGAACCCTCTTCACCACCCTCTCCGCCACACTGCTTTGCCTGCGAGGCTGATGGTATCCATTGGGAGCATCCCCCCCCGGAATCCCCCCCGCTCCTCTCAACGGGGGGACAGGATAAGAGGACAAGGGAGCAGGCATGCAAAGCAAGCACGGTAAAGGGCACGCTGAACTGGCAACCCATCAGGTATTTGCTGCCGACAGGCAGCTACCAGCCAGCAGGCATGCACAACAGGTGGGGAGGAAGGTAACTGCGGTCGCCCACCAAAGCCAGACCCCCGATCCAACAACAAGTTCTGATGTTATATACAGCTACATTATATTCCAAGCATATTTGTTGTCTTCACCTCCAGGCAGTTCAAGGACTTGATTGAAGCGCAACGACTTGACAAACGGGCGCACGTGCTATTCCTAGGCATCTAAAGTATCATGAAATAATGAGAATGCGCGGTAGGATAGCCAAGACAGCACACCAATAGTGCTATGCGATGTTTCTGCTTGTCAGCTTTATACTGTACAGTTTGTATCTGACAGAGATGTATATACTTTCCTGTTTGTGTTGCTGAGGGGTGCTTTAAGCCCATGTATTGTCTATGGCGTTGTGGACCTACGTTGCAACCGGAGTAACAAATCAGTGCAAATACTACAGTTTTGGTCCTCGCCGTCGCTCGCCTTCCAACTATTTTCTCAAACTGTGATTTTGTCTGAGCCGGAGAACGAGCAGGAGAATCATGATATGGTCTTCAAACAATAAGTTGGGCAGCAAACTACTGCAGAAGCAAGCACGTCAAAATAGGTGCACTCCACGCCTGTTGCCAGCTGCATGGGCAAGCGCCGCAGAGTTCACAGGACCCCAGCTCCAGGCCCGGGAATCACGCTGAGGTTCCCGTTCACTACCGCTCGAACTACTCAAGGGTGTAGAATACGGAGCAACCGCCCGACAATGGCCATGTGAACGGAGCGCACCACAAAGCGTGAACTTACAATTCAATACATGCTCTACATCTGCCGCGCTTGTTGATGGTGCTACAGGGCAGAAGCAGAGCTGCGGCCCATGCAGACGCTGCTTGATTGGCTGGTCGTGCGTCAATGCAAGGCTACACAGCCCGCACACAACAGAATCATGTTCCTGGGGTGACATCGTCGCCCGTCTTGCGAAACAACGTGCTAAGTTTGGAAAGGAGGCAGCCGAAGTCCAAGCTCACGGGCTCCCCACGAGTGTCACATGTGAATGTTGCTTCTTTGGTTGCCCTTTCTGTATAGTGTGGGATGTGATCAACGAAGAGAGGAACACCAATGCCGAAGAGACAGACCACAATGGAGAAGATACGCGCGGAGTTTTTCATATTGCTGGGCTGAGAGCGCCAGACGCCGTCCTGGTGCTTTTGCAGGACTATTTGGGAAGTGTACTGGATGTTGCCTGGAAATCTGGAGCCGAAGTTGTAGAGAATCTCTGGGAAGTAACAGCGCAACAGCTACAAGATGGGTTCGGACACCTCGACTCAATGTCTCCTGCCAGACTACTACCGAGCCCAGTCAGGTGTTGGGCCAGGTTTGTTGCAAGGTTCTTTGCCATGAGTGCGAGCCGTTGAATGATTATCAGGCGCTGTACAATTTCATTCACCTTGTTCTTCATAACTTGTGGATGCAAAGTGAAGGAAACGCTATGGTGTTGGGTCCTTTGGACAACGAGTTTCAGACCGCCTACCACTATGAAGAAGATGACGGAGAAAAGGATTCTAACGGTAGCGAGCGCATTGAACTGGACTCTCACGACTACTGGGACTCCTTTATTATCGGTGAGAAGGAACAGTTGGAGTGGTGGTACCTAAAGAACAGGGGACCTCAGTTGCAGCTGTACTACACAAATGAGGACTACTACGAAGACCAAGTCGAAGATGGAGAGGCAGAATCAGACGTCGATGCCAAAGAGGAAGAGGCACAAGCAGACGTCGAGGCCAATCAGGGTGAGGCACAAGCAAATGAATACTACTATCAAGACCAAGTCAAAGAGCAAGAGTCAGAGGCAGACGTCCATGCCGAAGTGGAAGAGGCGGAGGCCTCCAAGTCAATTACAGTGTGGCGCCGCTCTGGACTTTCAGTTTGTCGAGTGGTGCCAACGAAGATTCACAAGAGGAGGGACCTCAAGATGCGTTTGCACAAGGCGGGCATGGAAACTGAGACTACGGCTCAATGCAAGAAAGCCAACACTCCTGACGCGTTCCCGTGGGGGGCCGGCCATGGGACGCTGCGGTGGACACGCGCAAGTGAGCAGGCAGGCAAAGCACTACGCTCACAGGGGCATCAATGCGCTCATGTCATGTGACAAAGCGTTTCAGGATCCTTGCCACTCTGCAACAAGGGAACGAAAGTATGTACAGCAACACATCAGGATATGTACACATGGGGTTAAGACTTGACTGGGGTAAGGGGATTACAGGACAATAGACACTCACTCCCAACTCATATCCCAATCCCAGGTCCGACCCTCTCAGTGGCTGGTGGGGGCGGGGGTTCAAACACAACCCATGCCCTGCTCAGTTCGGACCCTGAAACCCTGCCAATAGGGGGGTTGTCCCGCCCAGCCACAGGCGATTTCCTGGTAACCAAGGTACTCCAAGGCCAACCGACAGTAGCTCCCCATGCTCCCTTAACAGCAGGTCCCAACTCCCCTCTGAGCGAGAGAAATGGCCCCGCCATTATCCCTCAGGAGTTGGTAGCTGAAAATGGGATGTTTCAGCCCAAACTGATATTAGCTACAAAATCTCCGAAATTGACCCCTCGTCAGGACCCACCAGAGGTAGCAACGAGGCAATCCACCCCATTCCCTTCGAGTACGAACTCCCTGGAGCCCTCACCCAACCTGGTTCCCTCTGACGTTCTGGTATCAGGGCACCACGGGTTCGTCAAGTGGGGTCATGATGCCAAAATCACCAAAATTGGCCTCATTCCCACGCGTGGCTCGCCCGGCCAGGGCAAGGCCAATGGCTCACAGGATAGGAGGCAGGATCTAGGACTCATATCTGACTGTACAACCTGAAGTTAGGTCCGGGCTCCCTATGGGCATAGGGAAATGGGGCCGCCAATCGACCACACGGAAGAGGGAAATTGGGGTCCCAAAATGGGGTCATTTTGGCTGCTCGAAATGAGCCAAAATCCGGGGTGCTCCCAATGGTATATCTCCACGCCGGCTTGGAGATCGGATCTGCCATTCCTCAAGCGATCCACCCGGAGTGCAACAGAGACTCCCATGCCTTTGGCTCCCAAAGATCTCAATGCCACTTGGCGTGGTGACGATCCCAATTGGGTCCACAAATGCCAAAATGGTAAAATTGCCCACACTTATTTTGGGCTAGCGCCTTAACGAAGGTTGCTCCGCTTCACCCACGTGGTGTGTGAACCATGGGGACCAATATACATAACACCCATGTCATATATGGTCCCTTGGTCCATGCGTTTGGCGTGCACGGGTGGGCTCAACATAGTGCACGGCGGGCAGAAAAAGTGGAGAATTGCTCAAAATGGCCAAAAATGCGCACACTCATGGTTGGGGCAAATGAGGCACATGCCCGACTTGGAATGGAGTGTGCCATAGGATTGGTATCAAGTCATATGTGTCCAACATATCTTTTGGGCGTCGCCCAACTCCTCCAGTGTTGGGAATGGCAGGGTCGCCAAGTGAGCCCATGATTCCGGATGGTCCCAAATCGCCAACATGGTGGCCACGGTATGCCAAGTCCACGAGGAGTTATTCGCCGGGTCCAAGATATGTTGGGCACCGAAGTATGTACCCTCATAACATATTTAGGTCACAATGTCAATTGAGCACTATTGAGATACACGGTCGCCACTTGACATCATGACGGGCCAAAAACGGCAAAATTGGTACAAAGACACACAAAAGTGCCTTGAAAGGTGCACAATTATATTATAATATCTTCGGATTGGATCGTGCAATCAACTAATCCTTCTAAACACAATGACTTGACACCAATGACCTTTGATTCCACATATGTGCTCCACTTGGGGCGCTTTGAAAGGTTACGCGCGCTACTTCCCAAGTGGGCACATGAAAATATGGAAAATTGCAAAACACACACCTTGCTCCCAACGCATCGCTTTGGGATCGCCATACAAACTTTCCTCCACGAAGGTTAGGCTTGCAATTGATCGGTGGGAGTGTGGAGAAGGGGCTTGCACAATATGCGGTCCATTGGCGGGTTAGGCTTGGAGCGATGGACCCGCCAAATGGGCACGCAACACAACACAAGGCACATACTCCATATTGCCCAAAAAGGTAGCTCCCCCCACGATATGTCATGCCCCTCTAAGGGCACAACTTTGTGTCAATCGCTCATAGGAACTCAAAGAGAGTTTCTATGCAACACCAACACTCGCGCGCTACACTCGAAAGTTATCTTAACGCACGCAATATCATGGCCAAAGAGTTATAACGCAAACTCTACCCTCTTGACCATGATCCATTACGCTAGCGCGCACGTGTGGAAACGCAAGGCGTATAATGCTTCATAAATTACGTCGGAAGTATTGTGAATACATCCCATGTTTCCTTATTGTCAATACTCGCAAGCGGCAGGAGATATGACCCTCACAAGTGGCCTCACGAATCAACTTTGTTTTGCCCAGATCTCTGAGTCAAATGGAAGGCAAGATAAAAGGAAAGTTGATTCGTGCATAGGGAAGCACGTAGGTCCACTCGAAAGAGGTCAAATCAAGTGCGGGGATGTCGAAGTCGAAAATCCGATTTCAACATCCTGAAAAATTTCGGATTAAGGTTGCGAGTGTAAGATGTGAAAATTGCGGATGCATCAATGCAGTTCCTAAAGACTTTAGAGTCTTCATCACGATTTGCGCTAAAATATCTGTATATAACGGTTAAACTGGCGGTTACGGTAAAGTCGCGATCCAACCGCCAGCAGTCAAAACAGTGAATATCAGAACGGAAGCGTAAATATTGACGGAAACAATATGAAAATAAAACCCTGTTGATTCCTGATATTCTGATATATAAATCTCCGCTGGCGGTGCATCGGTTGCCGATGCGGGGCGTTACGGCACGGAACACGCTCCCGCCGGGCTCGCACCGGGCGTCAACGGGCGCCTTCCGTACATGGGGTTAGTGGACCGGAGACCGGTCTTCTCTTCCGTACATGGGGTTAGTGGACCGAAGACCGGTTGTATGCCCTAACCTAGCCATGGGGTTCTGGGTACCGCTTCACTCCAACCAGTACGGGCAAAAACGTTGGTGCCGTTATGGCAAGGCTTGTAAATATCTGCAGTTTGGACAATGTGTCTTTCGTCATGTTGAGAGTAATCACAAGCAGCGGGTCATGGCGGTCGTGGAAGCAAGAAAGGCCCCTTGCGGCGACTGTGACGCCGACAGAGTGAGGAATGTAACAGAGTTGTTTGGAAGAATTGGCCCCAAACAAGCTTTGTGTCGCAAATTTTGAGCACAATGTAGTTGCTCTTCCGCTTGGGCGCCGTGAAACCAAGCACAATGCAGTCGCGCTTTCGCTCAGGCGCCATGAAAACAAGCACTCTGGTCTTCGCTAACGTTTAGTTGGAGGTAGAACGCGTTGGTTGATAATTCGTCGTGTCAGGGTCACTTAATCAGTTTTGTTGTTGTTTTGGTTCAGTTGATGGTCAATAGGAGGCTTTATCGTTTGTTGCAAGCCCTGGCGTCGGCCATGCTAACCTCACTCCCCTGACCACTCCCTTAGCTCCCTCGCTAACGCACCAAGAAAGAACGAGAGAAATCAAGATCGAAGAGGACAAAAAACAATCAAGGCGACGAAGAGAGACAGAGAGAAAACAAGAGTGATGGAGAGGAAAAGAGTCTTAGATGCGGGGCCACAAGCAGCGAGCATCAACTGACTTGGAAGGTTGAAACCACAAGCCGCGGACGCACATTCCAAGCAACACACAGCCGCAAAAGGCAGTGTTACATCCTTCCCCCCCGGTACCAGCTTGTGCGCTGGTTGTTCACGACCCATGCACGTGTGATGTTCAGTGACATGTTCATACCTCAGTTTAGGTACGCCGGGGAAAATGGAGCATTCAGCAGAATTCCAATTTCAGTTCTAATTTCAATCAGCATTTCATCTCAGCAATCATGTAAGTGTCATTCATGTTATCACCTTCGTCCAACATACATCACTTCCAACACAGCATCATTCATCATTCATCACTTCATCAATTCATCAGGAGTCTATCAGCAGTCTATCGATTCATCATCATTCATCATCTCAGCAATCATTTCCATCCATTCTGCTGTTGTCAGCATGTGACATTACATTTCACATGACTTCAGTGTCAGTGCATCATCATTCATCATCATCCGCAGCATCACTCCATAAATCATTATCAATATTTACGGATATTTTGACTGTCATGCAGCGACAACTCCAGTGTGTGCATGGCATGCTGCGATGTGTCAGGTTGATAGGTCAAACCACAACCAGGTTGAAAAGTCAAACCACAGCCGCAAAAAAGAGTCACTGCTTTGAGATACATGCGTAGACCCCAAAGTAGATAGGTAACACAACAGCTGTGGAGGGTAGACATGGACCAGCAGTGAGCTGCCAACCCCTCGTGATCGACACAGGTAATTGAATTGCTTGACCAGCACACAGGGTACACAGTCGGCTGTGGTGCGGCAACACCCAGTTAGTTGCGCTTGCCGGTGCAGGACTGTGGTAGGGATGCTTCAGAGTGCCCTACGTTGTGACTGTGACAGTTTCTAGCTCCAAGCATGTGCTAGGTGTGGCCGACCGCATTACTCTGCGTGTATCGGCCTCACCCCGGTCAATGCTTCCTGGAAGGGGGTTGTAACTGCGGTCGCCCACCAAAGCCAGACACCCGATCTAACAACAAGTTCTGATCTTATATACACCTACATTATATTCCGCGCACATTTTTTGTCTTCACCTCCAGGCAGTTTGATGACTTGATTGAAGCGCGACAATTTGACAAATGCGCGCACGTGCTATTCCTACGCATGTAAAGTATCATAATGAGCATGCGCGGTAGGATAGCCAAGACAGCACACCAATGGGGCTACGCCATGTTTCTGCTTGTCGCGTTTATACTGTACAGTCTATACCTGACAGAGATGTATATACGTTCCTGTTTGTTTTGCTGAGGGGTGTTAGAAGCGCATGTATTGTCTCCGGCGTTGTGGACCTAGGTGACAACCGGATTAACAAATCAGTGCAAGTACTACAGTTTTGGTCTTTGCCGTCGCTTGCCTTGCAACTATTTTCCCAAACTGTAATTTTGTCTCAGCCGGAGAACCAGCAGGAGAATCATGATACGGTCTTCAAACAATAAATGGGGCAGCAAACTACGGCAGAAGCAAGCACATCAAAACAGGTCCCCTCCACGCCTGTTGCCAGCTGCATGGGCAAGCGCCGCGGGGTCCCCAGGGCCCCAGCTCCAAGGCCGGGAATCACCCCGAGGTTCCCCTTCACTACCGCTCGGACTACTCAAAGGTGTAGAACACGGAGCCACTGCCGGACAATGGCCATGTGAACTGAGCGCACCACAAAAGGTGAACTTACAAGGAAGTACACTTCAATACTATTGTACTGTGCTCGTGCACCACACAATCATGGCTTGAACGATGGCTGGACAATCATTACGCAGACCTCCACAAGTTGATGACACCGCTGCACGTACAGGTGCTCATCTTTGTTAGAAAGGCTTTTGGGGTGGCGTGTTTGCTTCCAGTGCGGTACTCGCTCTTACATCATGTGGCCCCATACAACACAACATGCCGCCGCCCCCCGCACTGCCTATACTGCCGCCGTATGTACCCCCGGGACGTTGTTCGCCATGGGCTTACCATTCGTGCATTGACAGTTGTTCAAACATCTGTGCTGCAACCCTGCTGTCGGATATCCTAAAAAAGTTATTTGCTGGAAGTTGTGTTCACGGTGCCACCCACATCCAGGTCATGAAACTCAGGTTAGAGCCACACCCCACAAGCGCACGGCGCGGCACTCAGAGGCAAAGGTTACCCTGATGGATAGGCGATTGCATTGGTGCCCGCTCCGTGCGGTACCTGGTGGTATTACCAGTAAGAAAAAGTCACTACCATGTCTTCTTTGGGGGACTTGATCCAGGCCCAGCCCCCCTAAAGTCTTTTGTTAATGTTGAGACTAACTTAATCATTTTTATGACTCTTTTGAAGTTTAAAGTACACTTTCTCAATATAACTAGGGTTATAACCCTAGCCCCCCATGAAGTTCACCCCTACCACTCAACTGAGCGGAGGTATCTTCCTTCATGGAGATAATACCGAAATAAAATAGGCACTTCTTGCCTAAGGCCTTGTAAGTTAAGCCTAGTGGTCCCCCACCTCAAGACCCCTATACTCAACTGATTCTACCACTCTTTCTGGTTCTACGTTTTAACTGATTCTGAATTCAGTTGCTTGGCCATGCTGGCCAAGCCATATCCTGTGTCTGGCCCAGCTCCTATGCCCCCGATTCCTAACCAACTCCATTTCACCGAAAGGAGTGCACATGAAGTGCTTGGTGCTATATCGGAGGCCTGAGTCATGCCAGCTTTAACATAAAATCATCTATTTTGTTTATAAACCATTGGAGCTTTGTATTTGGATCTACTTTTGTCTATCTGCCACCCCTCGTTGTTACACATGTTTTGATTGTGGAAGGACTTATCCTGATTTGATTGTCCCGGTGCCTGGACTTGCTCTACATTACCGCTTTGTGGACTTTATTTTGAGTTGTGGAAAATCAGCAACGGTTTTCTAAAACAAATACAAGGGCCGATCACAAGTGCCAGCAAACCAGAAACCTTTTCTGGTAGCCCAGGAAGTCCCTAGAAGACTAAAGCAGAACACGAAGAACATCAAGAAAAACTTGTTTCCTGAACTGTGAAGATGTCTGTCACGCTCAGTGCCAAAACAGTGCCGATCACAAGCAGCAGGTCCAAGACTGATGATGTGAGAGCACGACAAACATCTACAAGTGCTGTACCCGTTGATACCGGTCCTCTAGGAGAACTTGCAGTAACAAGAGGGGCTGAAGAAATCACAGAGATATATACAGAAGAAGCCCGCCCGAGCGCAAGCGCTGAGGCATCCGGCTTAACGCGGGCAAACCTCAGGCGCCTCAAAGGCATATACCCCGTGGCAGCCCCCTTAGCTTCCGTCCTGTCCTCGATGCCCCCGTCCAAAACTACGCCTACCCCAGGGATCAAAGTGGCTAATGCCAAGGTCAAGGCCTGGAGAAGAGCAACAAGGAAGAGAAAAGGGGAAGGCTGCGCCTTTGAGAACGATGTTCGGAGCTACGTGGGGCGGGGAGACGTTCGAGATACCTCACGGCAAAATGGACTGACAGTCGTCGATCCAATCATCAGATTCGGAGCCTGACTGGGTGTCTGGAGAACCTACGCCTCTGGAGAAACCAAAGGTGCATGAATTTCTGAAGCCTGCCCCCAGTTGCACGTGAACCTACGTCCATGGACTGAGATTTGCCCCCACGCATGGCAGCCCCTAAACTGGGTCTCGATGAGACCATGGAGTTGCTTTCCCGGGTCCTGGGCGCGAGCGATGAAGATTCAGATCTGAGTGCATTGTCAGCAGCACTCAGGATGAAATTGGGGCGCTCCGATTTGGAGAAGCCCCTACCTACTATGTCCCCAGGTGTTGAACTGCTAACCAGGGACTTGAAGACCTGCAGAGGCATCTGCAGCTCCCCAATGGACACCTGTGCTAGCCCTTTCCACCCCCGTGTGAGAAATGTGCCTGTCTACAGTGTAGGTGACACCACAAAGGGTGAGATGAAAGGCTATGGTCTGGCAGCACTGGCCCCACTGGCCACAGCGTACCCCTCACCCCCTTCAGGTGGTACAGGTGACACAGGCGTCCCAGGTAGGGAAAGAAGGCCATCGCTACGGCGAACCTTCAGATCAAACTCCCCGAGTTCGATCCCAAAAACCTGCCTGAATGGGCTGAGGAGTTTTCTGAGTTTTTGCTCCTCACCAATCAGCAACACGCTGATGTCCGGACCAAATGCACGCTCATCAAAAAGTCATGCAAAAAGAAATTCCTACAGCGGCAGGATAAGACCGCTATCAGGAAGAGCTCCAATTGGGGTGACTTCCTGAAAAAACTGGAGCAAATGTATCTAGTCTACAAAACGGACCTGGGTCTCCGAACGGAGATTGAGGAACTGCCTCCTCTGCCCAAAGTCCCCACAGCTGCACGCATATCTGAGTTCTTGGCGCAGTTGGAAGAGCTCAGCGGGCGCATGAACCCCTCGTCCTATGGGCCGACTGAGCCATATCTGTTGCTTGTGGGGAAGTTTTCTACCAGGACATCGAGAGGAAATCTCGGACGCACTCTTACGATGACCTGGTCGATCTGCTGATCGAATTGGCCATGGAGAGGTAGGATGACTCCCACATGGACAAGTATCTGCACAAACATCTGCAAAGGGAGACCCCTGCTGAGAAGTCTCCTGTAGGGAGGCCGCCTCAACCCCACTCTAACCCTGGGAAGGGCCGTGGTGGGCAGCTGAAGCACATGACTGAGACCCTCCCCCTCCAAAGGTAAAGGGGCCCCCAATCTTTTCTACTGTGGTCCTACGGACGATAAGGGTGGACCCTGCCACGCGCCCGACTGTTATGGGCGCAGCGCGTGCATGCTCCAACTGAAGCGCACGCAGAAAACCAAAGATGGTCAGGAGGTAAAGCACCAAGACCGTTTCCGCTGCACGATAACGTGCGGATATTGCGGCAAGAGGGGGTATTATGAGGATGAATGCTACATAAAACGCCGCGAATCCGAGAAACATAAGAAAGCAGAAGAGGAACGGCGTAAGAACGCCGGTAAGGGTGGAAGACCTGAAGGGGGGGGGCCTAACCCTGGACGTTTTAAGGGTAAGGGTAACACTGGTGCAGGACCAAGGTCCCCAGCCCCCCACACTGGCGGAAGAGGAGCAGGAAACTGCACACCTAAGGGTGAGCCGTTGGGTGAAAAACGGCCAGCCCCCTCAGCCCCAGCGCTGGTGGCGCCGACAAGAGCAGCGAGAACGCCAAGAAGCGCCGCCTAAATTGGCACTCTAAGTGCCTGGAGGCCGCTGGGGTCAACGTCAAGTTCCCTGGAGAGGGACAGGGGGGCGGCTCCGAGAATGGAGATTTGGTTTTCTGGATCACCATGCAAATTGGCGATCAGGTCTACAAGGCTGTCCTAGACAGGGGCCGTATGCTTTCAATCGTGGCCGGCAGACTGCTGAAACAGGCCAAGATCCGGAAATCCCAAAACCGTGGCCATAAGGGTTGGGGACCGTCGGACCATCCATTCCCCTGGGCAGGTTGATGTGACCGTGTGTCTAGGCGATGAGCAGGTGACTCAGCACTGCAAAGTGCTCGACACGGACGCCTTTGACATTGTCATTGGCACAGATTTTCTGCGCCGTAATCCCAAAGTAAAACGGTTGTCTTTGCAACGTCCCTATGCCCTTCACTGCGACTTTGGCAGTGGCCTTTTCTCTGTCCCTCTGGAGCTGTCAGGACGAAAAGAATCCGGTCTGCGCTACGTGAACCGGTCTTATCGAACTGAAAACTATCAGTTGGTGCGGCCCGCCCTGGAAAATGGACTCGCCGCCCTGCAGGTAGACCTGAATGAAGTTCAGGTGGAATTGTTCGCGAGTAAAGAGCAGCATATGATGCAGCTCTATTGCTCACGGTATCTCAATAACGCCTACCGCTTCTATTGGAGATCGATGGGGTTGTGCTATGCTAATCCCCGATTCTCCGAACTCGCTAAGGTGCTTACAAAAATTGCCCTTGAAGGAGCGAGAGTGGTCCTGTGTTCCACCGACTGGGGTAGCACAGGAGAACACGCCTATTGGAGACGACTGTTGGACCGTATGACAGGGGGAAGAACTGAACTCCCTAATGGTCTAATCTACGTCCCTGAGGACACTCAGGAGACCATGTCCGCCCCTGAGTGGGGCAGTTTCCTGTCCATCGTAGATGGCTCTCTAAACCCCATACCAGCGAGTGACCTCGACCAGGTGGTACTCAAGGAGTTGATGGCCGAGAACGGAGGCCTTACCCTCCTGGTTCTCGAGAAAAGATCCGAGTACTCTTCGGTCACTATTACGAGCGGTGAGTGCTCTGATGAGCAGGAGACTCCAGCAGTCTCCACACCCATGGCTGATGCTGACAAACGCCTCAACGATATCGCCAGTGCTATACCCCCGGTTCACCCGGAGGTGGTAACACTGAAGCGAAGGGCTTCCCTAGCGCAGCTGCTTATGGATCAGGTGGACCTTAGTGCGTCCACCCATGGCGGGTCCCATGACCACGCTGTTTTCTCCATGCAGGCCACAGATGGCCCTACACGTCAGGTACCTGGCGCTAAACCCTCACCCAACAATATGCCCGTCTCTTGGTACGACGTACAGGATCACCAACAGGTTCTATGGGCTAAGGCCGAGGGTATCAAGCGACGGATCCGCCTGGACCTCCTCAAGAGGACCCGGAAAACATCTACATGGTCCGAGGAGAATGATGAAGAGATGACTGTTCCCGATTCTGAGGGACCTCTGGTATACTCCCTTCACTATGCCCAGCAGGGTCACCAGGACTGAGAGGACCAACTACCCCCTGAAACAATGGGGCGTATGAAGAAACAGGAAAAAGGGAAGAGCAACCTCCATGCTGAGGAGAGTTTCGTTAACAAACTGGGGAACATGAACCTAGACCCCAATCTCAGTAAGCTCATCAAGAAATACCAGGAGGTTTTTGGAGCGTTGCCTCCACCCCTGTCTTGCAAAAAACTGGTCCAGATGGACCTCAAACTCAAACCAGAGTATGAAGGGTCTGTGGTAAGACGGCGCCCATACCCCGCCCCACAAGACCAGATCTACGAGATCGAACGCCAGATCCAGGAATGCACAGATGGTGGCCTTGGCGAGGAATATAAACACGGGGAGTATCCCCGCCATTGTAGCCCATGTTTTCCAGTGGCTAAACCTGGCTGCACTGCCATGCGCTTGGTCGTTGACCACGGTGAGGTCAACAAAAAGATCGAGAACCACTCAGGGAGTATTCCCAACATGGAGAACACCCTGGAGAGAATCGGTAAGAGCCGATTCAAAACTAAGATGGACAAGCGCACTGGCTTCTGGCGGGTAGACCTGACCCGAGCAGCCCAGGAACTGCTTGTCTTTGTAACCCCTAAGGGCCGTGTCTTCCGCTCAAAGATCATGCCCTTCGGTGTCGCAAATGCCCCTGCTCTCTTGCGGGAGCTGATGAAGAAAATCCTATATATCCTGTGACGCAGACCCCTTGTACAGGAACTGGTTTCCCGCGAGGCTGAGATGGAGGCACACATCGATGACGTGAGCCACGGTACTAATACCAGGGAAGATCATATCTTCCTCCTACAAGAGTTTTTCACTGTCTGTCAGGAAAACCATCTCTGCATCAAACTCGAGGAATGTGAGTACTTGCGTGAGGAGATGGAGTACCTAGGTTTTGATGTAGGCTAGGGCTGGTGGAAGCCAGCCGCATCTAAGATGCAACCCCTGCAGGACATGCAGTTACGTGACGACCCTAAGAAGGGTCTGCACGACGTTCGGAGTTTCATTGGCGCCTGCAATTTTTACCGGCGCCATATCCACAATTTTACATATTCATCAGCCCCCCTGATGGACCTTATAAAAAAACCGATCCTTGTTATGGTGTTGAGCAGCAGCAGCGCAGCGAGCACGCGAGTCTCAATCGCAGTCGCAATCACGCTGCAGCCTGTGAATACATCTGAAGCATCGAGATGCCAGGTGCGGTGAACTTACTGCTGTCTGATACTTCGATATCTCTGAACAGGGTTTTTTTCTTCGAATTTGTGAAAATGAGAACTACTCGACTCCCTACTAAGTTATGACTTGCTTTAGAATATCCCCAAAATGCTTATATTTCAACTACTCAATGGTTAGCAAAATCTATAAAACATGACTTGGAAAATAGGCTCAGAAAACTACATAATTTTTGGGAGGGGTGCAACACGAGCAAACCTTTATCTAATCATCTCATGTGATTGTTGTCCCTAGTTATTTTCAATGCAAAAATATTCCTAGGGTAATATTCCCCAAAACAACCAAACAAAGCATACACAACTACACACAAGTGAAGCAAAGCATAAAGCAAAATGCAAATGAGGTAATGCACTCCACAGTATGGCATGAGTGCATCTTTATTCTCCATGCCATGCCTGGTTGAACCTCGTCCCAGGTCACCAAGGTTGGCGGATCATTCTGCCATGCGAAACTGAGAAGCATGGCAAGGTGTATCAACAAAGAAGAAGGCAAGGAGGCATAGTGCAATGCAAATGGTATGTACAAATGCATGCACGAATGCAATGAATGCATGCACGTGCGTGTTTATCACGAGGCTATCAATGCTATGCTTCAACTATACACACACCATATCCTTTATGCTACTTGCTCACATGGCGTATGTGATTGCATGCATGTATGCAATGAATGCATGCGCACCACAATACTTAAACCACTCGCCCATTCTCAAACACACTCCGACGATCTACAACTAATGCCCGACGGATGTAGGTTCAATCGATAACAAATAATGAAACAAAGCTCCGTACACAACCTCTACTTAAACTGACGACACAAATCCCGAGCATGACCTAATCATGCGAGTCAGAGGTAATCTTGAAGAACAAAATTCAGGGAATGAGAAATCGTAAAATCAATTGTAATTTGAGACATTATGGACCACGTGAGCACTGTCGCAGATCGCAGATTGCGACGCCAGAGCATTTTGGATCGCAGGCAGCAACAGGTCAGAACAAATCAGAATTAGAGAAGGAATAGTTCCAGAAGGCGTCGCAATAGGAAAAAAAACTTTTTCTTACTCCCCCCCAGACCACCACCACAAGTGAGGTGTCTCCAGGGGGCCCCCTCGCCACAAGCTCTTCATTGACATAGAGCAGTTCAAGACGGAAAGATTCCCGTGGACCAAACAGCACATGGTCAGCAGACGCGGCGGGCAGGTCTGGCATGCCAGGTCACCAGGTCTGGCAGAAGTCCCTGGTGACAACACTCTCTGGTTATACGTAGCAGTAAGGAAAACCAAGGCATCAATTGCCTGGGGGGCTGAATGACCACCCCCCACTTCCTACAGACTGCAAACTCAACCTGTCCGGACGTCACCACAGAAATTGCACCTGGTCTCACCTGGTGTTACTATTCAGTCACAGCCAAACAACAACCCGACAGGGCGTTACATCTGAATCTGAATTCACCTGGATTACTGACCACACACACACCTGAGGGTGGTGGCGTCTCAGGGACGTCACGTCCACAGAAACTGTAACTGCAGTCAAGTCGCACCCTGGTTTCCCTCAGTACTGTACACAGCATACAGGACATACAAGGAAGAGACACATTGCTGGCAGGTCCAAAACTGAAAAAGAAGAGGAACACCACTGGAGTCCGCCCCAGAGGGCGACAGATAGGGTAGGCAGAGGTCCAGCCAGACTCACCAGGTCACCTGCAAAATCAGAAAATATGTCTCCTGACTGAAACACCTGAAAAGGCCGGAAAATCTGGCAAACGCAGAGTGAATGCAACTCACTATATCGGCAGAGTAAATAACCTACAAGGAGGTACTCAGACAGAATATGGGCTCAGGACTTCTGTCTGTGGGAAAAGGGAGGAGGCGAACACCAAGAATTCGTGCAAACACCTAACATTCGACCCAATTGCAAAAATTTTGTTCGCTACACTCAAATGCGAACGTAGTGTACATGCACCAACTCAGGACCGTCTAGGTACTGTCAAAGAAATTCACAGTTATCCTGGTTGTCCAGGAGAAAGGGTTACACAGAGTACATCACAGGGTAAGTGCAGAACACAAGAAACAGAATTAAACAGAAGCAAGAAAAGAATTCATCTACCCCATATCGCGGGGGTGTCGCCTGAGGCATCCCACTCCCTCAGGAGGGCCAACTTCCTCAAGGCTGGATCAAAAAAGTAGTAACAGTATGGAATTCAGGGGCTGCTCAGGGAAAGGTACGAGACCCCCCCCAGGGGGACCTCCAAGGATAACCTTTACCCCTAGAAAAATTCCATTCCATCCAAAAGCACTCAAGAAACTTCAGTCGCAGCCCTGAATCCTGGCTTATCCTTCCTACCATCGTCTCTACCTTCAACACCGAGTAAATTCAATCTTCGCTGTTCACGTCAGCACAGAAAATAAGAACCAAGACAGCACCAAAGACATTATACAAGGGCGGAATACTACACGACCGTACAGAACCAGCTTATGGATACAAGACCAGCTTATTCCCCCTTGTGAAGCTCTTCACATTGTGGGTAAAGGAATATTTTCTCCCGCCAGTCGCGGCCGGATCCGTACTCACTTAACCCCTAACCTCCTGATCTCCTCTCCAGTAAAACAAAACCAGCCTACCAACGAACAACAGGGCTCCAAGTACCCTCAACAGGAAGAGTAAGCAGGCTGCCCCATGGGGGTAAACCTGCCGTAGGCATCTGGCACACAGCACAGAGTCAATACATGTTAATCCCAAAGACGAATGAACTACCCGACGTGAGTCAGTTACCATACACCCTACAGCAGGCGGATCACACTGGGGGCCTCAACGTAAAGTAACAGCACAACACAGCTCTGGTGAAGTAGGTACCTCAGCCTACGGGCAAAGAAAAACACACCCGAAGCTGTACATGGCCACAACTCATCTCCAGAAAACAAAGGGCTTACTGACGGCAAACTCACGGGGGAGGTTCCATGCGGCAAAATTGCTGTCGAGTTTACTAACACTTACCCAACATCCAGGAGATACTCGCCAAGGCGGTTTCTATGACATTTTCGCCCTCTCGGGTATTGCAGCATCAAAGCATGGCAGGCAAGCTCGACTCTGCTCTCCAGAATCCGCTAGCTTTCTCTCCGCCTGCAGAAGTAATACCTGCATACTGCAACAGGTAACATCGCCCAGAGGTGAACGCGACTCGGGCGGTACGTAGGGGACGCACCAGGGAGAGGACTTGGGTCCTGCTTGCTCCAGAGGACTGGGGTCATCACCTGGGTTTAATAACACGGACCCTGCTCATCAGGTCAGAGCTGGCAGCAGATCCCGTTCATTCTGACGTAGGGGAACTCAGTGGTGCACGCCTTGGCTGTAACATGGAACCCCATAATACATTGGCAGAGCGAGTCACGCACCATCTCAGTCATTGATGGCTTTCATGACATTGTCATGCACGAATGAGTCAGAAAGGAGGGTGTCAAAAACCATCTCATTTGTTGATGGTTCTCATGACCCCTTGTAGGACTAAGGTAACCAGAGGTATCATTGAACTTGGAAACGTGTCCTGTAAAGTGTCGGCCAACAGACGAAACAGGTCCCTTCTCCACTGCTGGTTTCCAGGTTTAGCTGGTAATGTTAAAGAAAGGGGGCAAAGCCAAAGTCATGTTCACTGCCATTCACTGGCAACGAAGAATTTGAACCAACCAGAGGAAATCGGGAAGAAATCAGGAAGACAGCTCAAGTAGAATGGCAGCCATAAGTAAACAACGGGCGGACAGGACTGAAAAAAAACTCAAGAACGAAAAAGAGTACACTCAGGGGGTACCCCCAACATGGAGAACACCCTGGAGAGAATCGCTAAGTGTTGATTCAAAACTAAGATGGACAACTGCAGTGGCTTCTGGCAGGTAGACCTAACCCGTGCAGCCCAGGAACTGCTTGTCTTTGTAACCCCTAAGGGACGTGTCTTCCGCTGGAAGATCATGCCACTCGGTGTCGCAAATGCCCCTGCTCTCTTTCAGGAGCTGATGAAAAAAACCCTGTATATCCTGAGACGCAGACCCCTTGTACCGGAACTGGTTTCCCGCGGGGCTGAGATGGAGGCTCACATCGATGACGTGAGCCTGCGTACTAATACCCAGGAGGATCATATCCTCCTCCTACAAGAGTTTTTCACTGTCTGTCAGGAAAGCAATCTTCGCATCAAACTCGAGAAACGTCCGTTCATGCGTGAGGAGATGGAGTACCTAGGTTTTGATGTTGGGTATGGTTGGTGGAAACCTGCCGCATCTGAGATGCAACCCCTGAAAGACATGCAGATACGTGAGGACCCTAGGAAGGGTCTACACGACGTGCAGAGTTTCATTGGTGCCTGCAATTTTTACCGCCGCCATATCCACAATTTTGCGTTTTCGTCAGCCCCCCTGACTTACCTTATAAAGAAGACCAATCCTTGGCAATCGACCGACAAGGAAGAGGCCTGTTTCCAGGAGTTGAAGAAGAAAATTTCCTCTACCAACTGCCTGGGGGTACCCCGCCCTAAGGGCGAGATAATACTCGTCGCAGATGCCTGTGATGTAGGGGGGGGGTGGTATCCTATATCAGTGGCAGCAGCGTAACGCCGCTGAGGTGTCTCACTGCCAGTTTCAAACTTCAGGTCTGAACTGCGATGGAACCCTGAAGCATGACTACCCTGCCAACGAATTACGTCTGGTACCTCTTGGTCACTGGAACTGGAAGTGGAATCCAGCACGATCCAACTACAGTACCTACGACCAGGAACTCCTGGCTGGGATGCTCGTGCTTTCTTCCCAGTCCCGCCTACTTGGTACTAACCCTATTGTCTGGCTTTGTGACCAAGAGCCAGTGAAATTGTTTCGGAAGGGTCCTCCTCCTGAAAAAACAAAACTAAAACGATGGTGGACCTACCTCAGTCAGTTCAGGCTGACTGTCCACCATATCAAGAATATCAAGAATCAGATGGCAGACTATATATCTCGTAACAACTTCGACGCCCTCCTAGGTGAGAGCTCGGAGGCGTTGGCCAAAGAGGCGTTTCAGCGCATGGACGTCCAGCTGGACTTATCGATGCGCACTGCAGGTGTACGTGAGGGCTGGAGTCAGAGAGACTACCATGCTGAGTACAGATGCGTACTCAACTCCCTCAGTGATGGCCTAGAGGCACACCTGATAGACGGCGACCGTTGGTATAAAGATAACCAATATCTGTACTATGAGGATCGTATAGTCGTGCCTGAGGCACGACTTGATGGTTGCCTACAGTGGGCCAATCTCAGCTGAGGGCACACAGGGTGCAACTGGTCTGTTGACTTTTTCAGGGAGCGTTTCTACTCCCCACTAACCTGTGCTGATCTACCTGCTCGTATGCAGTCCATGGTGGACCCCTGTGGTTGTCACGCCAGCAAGCAGAGCGACTCTAGTGACCGGGGACTGGTCTCCAGTCTGCCTATCCCCTACTGTGCTAATTCTCCGTTGTACGTGGATTTCATCCACAGTCTGCCTAAGGTTGGTGGCTATGACAGCTGTTTGGTTGTCACCTGTGGCCTAACCCGTTTCACCCGTGCATTCCCCTGCAGCAAAAAGATCACAGGGTAACAGACTGTGAAAATTGTGGTTGAACAATGGTTCGAACACTATGGGGCACTTAAGGAGGTGCACTCAGACGACAATGTACATATCCGGAGCGATACCGGATTGTACAAGCGAGTATTGAACGCCCTGAAGGTCCATGTGACCACAGGTGTGCCCTACACTCACACTTCTAACCCTCTGTGCGAGAGACAAAACCGTGTGCTGGAGCAGAACCTGGGGACTCTGATGTAACAGGAGCGTACCAAAGATTGGGTACGTCTGTTACCCTGGGCTGTCCTAACCATAAACTCTCAGGTGAGTTCCTCAACTGGCTATACCTCCCACGAACTGTTCCATGGGGGGCATCTTGCGTGGTTCTTTGAAACCCCTTTTCCTGAGGACTACAAGAGCCCCGTAGGTGACTGGCTGGAGCATAGGCAGGACCTGGCCAACCTGGCTAGAGCTAACCTGCAACACATTTGAGAACGTGAGTTGACTAGGGGTAACCGCACGAGACGTCCTGGCACCTTCAAGGTAGGGGACCTTGTGCTGGTACACCATTTGCGATTACCCACATGGCCCCGCAACTGTCTGCAGGACCCCTACTTTGAACCTTATCATATTATAAAAATAGATGGATCCAGGATCCATGTGAGGTGCAGCCCCCGTCTAGGTGGGGAGTTGCTGTGTGCACCTAAGCAGTTGAGACACTACCACTCTCCTGACGAATTGTCCTGGGACAGGTGGCGTCTGTCTGATGGAGAGGTCGAGCGCATCGACCTAGAGAACGCTGCCAGCCCAGAGGAGGCAGACAAACTCGAAGAGGTGACTGCCCATGAGATGGCAGTCAATGGCTACTACATGGTTGCAGGTATTGCTTGCCACGAATATAAACGGGGCTCGAAATTTCTTACCCTGTGGGATGGCTATGGGCTATCTGAGGCGACCTAGGAACCCATGTCCGCCTTTGTACAGCCAGATCGGAGTATCCAACCCATTTTTTGCTCCTACCTCGTTGAGAACAATGAGAGACAGCTACTAACCCGTGCTGAGACTCTGTCCCAGCGGAAGAAGAAAAGGTAATCTCCTTGTGCCTTACTATTTACTGTGTTCTAACCTTCCACGGGCGGTGAGCACTCTTGTGCAGATATGTCTCGGTAGGTGTGTGAGAGCAGTTGTCACAGTTGCCCCGCATTGCATCGCAGGACATGGCTGGTAGCCCGCCGTGACAACCACTCCCTGGACGAAGGCAATCTTTTTCGCCCAGACAACTGCTTTCTGAGCGCTGCACCAGCCCTGGCTGTGCCCTGCAGTCCCATGCTTGTGGTTACCGGCGTGAGCCAGGTGGCCGCTTATCAGATTTGCAACCACCCAGCGAGTGTGTGCCTTGTTGACCATGTGTTGCATGGGAACTGCCCTGATGTAATGACCTTGGTGAGCCAACGAAGAGCGGTGGCTTTCTACTCCAGAGGGGAAGGACAAGCAAGGTGTTATGAGGCAAGGTGTGTCCACCCTCCTTGGGGACAGGCGTGCCCACAGTTAGGACCCCTGACTGGTCCAGACCCATGGGGTTCTACCCTTCCTTACTGGGATACAATACCCCTAAGTGTGCTACGTATGTCTGTATGTGTCTCACGTCACGCCCCGGTGTGGATCCCGGAGACCAGGCTTCGCTGATGTCGGACCAGAGGTCCTATTCAGGTACTATTACCACTCCTATGGCGCCCAATTTCTCAGCTGGCGCCTATCCTTTGGGAAGATGGCAAAAGCCCTACCTACTTGGGGGAGGGGTGGCCAAGTGTTCTAAGGGCATCCCAAAAGCCCGTCTAAGGGCCAAAAACTAACACACTCACCTGCCCACAAGGAAAAGCACGCGGGACAGCAGACACCACTACACTAGACTCACTAATGCCAGCACCAGCCTTCGAAGGCAGGGTGAGCACAACCGCACTCAGTCCCCGCAAGGCTTGCTGACCCTAACCCCTACACACGCTACTGGGTCTTCATGAGGAAGGAGTCACAGGCCCTACTGGCCCCCCTGTGAAATTGCAAGAGAAAACAGCGCTACTAAGCGACTGTGGCCTAACAGGGACGTCACAACACGTTTCCCTGTCAGGGCTTGGAGGGAAGGGGTGCTCTGTTTGCGTGCACAGCCTGTATGTTGAAGGGGTTGTACTGTCCTCGCCACTCTCAGTTTGTTGATTGTGTGATCAGCGCCTTTTTTAGCGTGGGCAGAAAAATCCAAAGTCGCCAAAGGCAACTGCAGCTGCACCAATCACCCTGCCCTCTCCCACCTGTAAAGCAAAGGCAGATGAGACCTGGTTAGCGGCTGAGGAACCAAGCCAGCCTCCAGGTATTATACGCTTCTCAGGCTAACCTATAATACGCTGTCCTCTAACCAGGAGGCAGGCAAGCAAGCTTAAGGACTCCGCCCGTTCTCTTATAGAGCGTAGGGCGGAGCCCTAGGTAGCCTAAGCAAGAGTTATACTGTGTGCACTGCGCGTGGCCTATATCCCGTGAATGCATCGTGTGTATGAAGGGAAGGGAGGCGAATGACTAAACCTTTTTTTCAACTATTTACCATTAACAACCAATCAGTGCCTGACTCAACCAGGAGGAGAGCTCCTCCTGGGCTTACTTACCTTACTCACCACGCACCATGTGAATGCCGAAGGGAACACGAACGCAAAACGACCCTAAGCGTTCAAACAACCCTACGGCGAGTTATAAACAACCCTAACCGATTCATGCATTGTGTGTCATGCATTCCCTTCTTACGTTGTTTCCCGCAGAAAGAGGAGAGGAAATGGGGCACTGCACAACGCAAAACAAGCCCGAGCACTTTAGGCAACCCTATTTTAACGCTACGGCAACACTAACACGAGTAAGCACTTTTCTTTTTGACCTGTGAAGAGAAGAGAAGACTGGATTGGGACACAGGGAAAGCGCCACAGCGTGTGAAGGTCTAGATTAGGCACATGCATCGCGAGCACAGCGCATACACTAACCCTACGTGTGCGCTGCTTGCTCCATTCGTCTCACATACCTCTGATTTTCGTTTTGACCTGTGCAGAGCAAGGGAAGTGAACGCCCAAACCCCAAAGGAACGCAACGGTGACAATTCTAGCGTTTTAGCAAAACTACCAACACGAACGAAATGCATGCGTGTGAAATGACACTAACATACCTGAGAGGTGTGTTGTCCACCTGCTTTGTGGTGTGGGTTTCTGTTCAAAACTCCTTCCTAAAGTTTATAACGTTTTTGATGCAACTGTGCAAAAATTTCCCTTAAACACTTTATAAAACAACGGCTCATACCTTCTTTTTCTGGAGCCTTTAACGCTTGCGCAACTCTTTTTGGGAGTCCGCTTCCGTTGCGCTTGTCTGCAACTATAGGTTTTGGCCTATTTAAGGGCCCATCTTGACGTAAATGTCCAAGTTGAGTACCCAAAACCCAAAAGAATTGTATTTTTGCCAAGCGTAATTTTGGCGCAATTTTGGTTTTCATTGGTGTTTGAGAATCTACATTCCTTTACCCTTTCCACCGGTGATAGGTTGAGGACACTATGAAGACACATTCTTCTACCTCCCGTCATTGCCGTTTTAAAGGTTCAACACCACCCAGCACCATAGCAATCCCATCCCAGCAGCATCCCAGCAGACACTGGGCCTCAACATTGGGACAAGTGAATGCAACTTTGGTGTAAATAACCTCAACTTTGGTGCAACATTGGCAGCCTTGAGTGCAACCTTGGCCCAACACTGCTGAGCATTGCAAATTTGATGCAACATTGGCTCAACTTTGGTTTTCTGCAAAGGAGCACACGATAGGTTTTTAATTGGAAAATAACAACCCCAACTCCAACGGAGCCCGATTATGGAGATTCAAGGGCAACGGACCTCTCTCTGCGGAGTGGGGAGGGGGGTGAGTCTTCCTGGGTTGGTGTTGAGTCACACCATTGGCAATCCCACCCAAGCCATACCTCCCTCACCGCGGTAAGGGAAGTGTAGAGTGCACACACCGTACGATCATTTTTGAGCTTACAAGCCTCCCAAGATCCCTCCCATTAGATTCGGGCCACGCGAGGCAGGCGACGGTGAAATGCGGCAGGGAGCGACAGGAAGGCGACAGGGTGGCGACAGGAAGACGACAGGGTGGCGACAGGAAGACGACAGGCCAGCGGCAGGAAAGCGGCAGGGAAGCGACAGGAAGCAACAGGCAGGCGACAGGAAGGCGACAGGGGAGGTGCGACAGGAGGGCGACAGGAGGGCGACAGGGCGGCGACAGGGTGTACTAACGTACGAATATAATGAGTTGACCTACTTCTTCTTGGCGGCGTGTGTACTACATAATTGTCAGATTCAGTTTGATTTGCAAAATGGTTGCGAGCCTACAGCTGAGCGGCCATGCAAATGTGCATAGTAGATCACCAAGAGTGTTAGGAATTTAGGATTGTCAAACAGTGCAAATGATTGAACCATCGATCTACGATTTGCATCATTGCTTTGCACACCTTTAAGGAGGTTTGCTAAGGCGAGATCTCACAATTTGGCATGAATAAAGAACATTTTTAGTACTATCGAACTGCCTGTTTGAGGTATCTATGGCTTTCCATCGATAGGGTAACACATTGGGCGACAGGGAGGCGACATAGAGGCGACAGGGAGGCGACGGGAAGGCGACAGGCAAGCGACAGGCAAGCGACAGGCAAGCGACAGCAGAGCGACAGGTTACCACGTTGGGCGACAGGGAGGCGACAGGGAGGTGATAGGGAGGCGACAGGGAGGCGGCAGGAAGACGACAGGCAAGCAACAAGCAAGCGACAGGCAAGCGACAGGAGTGCGACAGGTTACCACGTTGGGCGATAGGGAGGCGACAGGGAGGCGACAGGGAGGCGACAGGGAGGCGGCAGAAAGACGACAGGCAGGCGACAGGAGGGCGACAGGGAGGCAACAGGAAATAGCGACAGGAGAGCGACAGGAGGGAACGACAGGAGAGCGACAGGAGAGCGACAGGAAGGCGCCAGGCAAAAAGTAGCATGGCGACAGGAAACGACAGGAAGCGACAGGAAGCGACAGGATAGCGACAGGAGGGGGGCAGGAAAGCGACAGGGAAGCGACAGGGGAGCGACAGGGGAGCGGCAGGACAGCGACAGGGAAGCGACAGGCAAGCGACAGGGGAGCGACAGGGGGCTGAAAGTGCCGAAACAGCGACAGGGAGGCGACAGGGAGGCGACAGGATGGCGACAGGAGGGCGACGTGGCCCGAATCTATTGGGTGGGTGTGTCAATCCATGGTTTTTTGCCCTGATATCCGGTCACCACGCCAACCAGCGGTTGTACACACCCAGGCCCCTCACGTCCCCATTCGTCGCTCCCGTTCGCACCGCACTCGGAGCTTGTCTTCCGCAAGACCGATCGGACCTTGCTTTTTGGTGGCCATCTGTGAGTCTCTCTTGCGAGCCCCCTTTCGATGTCGCCCATTTCACGCCGTTCCGGCACCGTCGTCTCCCGGCGGCCGGGTACCTAAGGACACGTGGCAATGTGTTAAAACAACAAAAAAAAAAGAACGTTCCCAAAGGCAAAACACAAATCGCATTGAAATATTTACATGTGCGAGTGGTTCGGTGTCCCACAACCACTCACACGTGGTGTATCTCCCGCCCATCGTCTATTTGACCTATCTCATCCAACAGCTCTTCGTTACCATCGTCCGCCGGTGCCTTTTGCGTGGGCACTTCTTTTCGGGTGAGGTTACCCTATGGAGATGAGAGTGAGGTGATGAGAGAGCTGGCCATGTTGCATCAGTGTTGAGTCGAAGTTGAGGCATGTGGATGTGACATGCATCGTATACAAATCAAACGAAAGTTGCACCACCGTCGTATCGTTGCCCGTACCCTTTTGCTCTTGTCTTTGTGTGCGGTGCGTTCCTCCGTGCGGTGCTTTCGGTCTTGGTGCTCTTGGTCTCTTTTCTTCTCAGCTTGTTTCGCGCGCTTTTGCTCCTGTGCTCTTCTCTTTCCCTTGTTCCGCTCTTTTTGATCCCTCTCTTCTTGCCTTGCCTTTTCGTTTGCCTTTGTCTTGGGCGTTAATGTTCGCAATCACCTTCTTCATCTCCGCCACACCGGCGTCCTCTTCCGCGGGGCGTCGGGCCCTTGTGTCCACCCCATGGGACCGGGCCTTCTCTTTCTCCTTCTCGGGGTCGCTTGGCTTTTCCTACGTCCTGGACATTAAAATTGAAGCAAAGGTGAAGCACAATTGCATGCTACATTGTTATCACACTCATGCACTACACAAAGACCCACTCAACATTGGCTAAACATTGTCTAAGTAAGGCCATGTGACCCCAAGGAACCCCAAATGGCAAATTGTCGTACTACCACGTCAAAGAAGGGCCTCCTTTGCTCAGTCGGTTGGGCTACTACATGTTCCCAAACCTCTCGATTGATCTCCTCCTCTTTCACCCTTGGTTCTTCTCTCTTGTCTCTTTTGTGCTTCTTGTCCTTCTCTTTCTTCTCCCTCTTCTCTTTCTTCTCTTTCTTGGGTTGGGGTCGATTGGGTTCTAGGAAGAGTGTGCGGCATGTGGTCATACACCCCCCTACTGCCTCGATGCTTGAGTACGTGTTTCCATACCCCCTGGCCTCGGCACCGTCCTGGCCCTAAGGGTGATGTCCGCCAGCCAGCGGTAGCCCAAGTCCTTGGCGCGGCCACTACCAATGATGGGGGTGTCGGTGTGGGGATGGTGCCCTGCTGGAAGCTCCTCACTAAGGGGGAAGCAGGAAGAGGGCTGGGAGGGCTGGGACGGCTCGGTGGAAGTATTGGAATCGTCATCGTGGTCGTCTTCGGGGACGATTTGCTCCTTTTTAATCTACAGTAGCACAAGGGAGCAATGTGGCGCTGGACAGATCTGCCACGCGCACGCCATTCACAGTCGCCACAGCGCGCCACACTACAGATACAAAATTTCACGCAACATTCAAAATTGATGCGAAATTGCAAGTCACGCCTTGTAATTTGCATATGCAATCGACGCGTAAATGGAAAATTGCAGCACCAAAATTCAAAATCACCAATACCGAAAAAAAATGCATTCACAGTGCATACATGGGCTGTTCCAGTGTGAGCATGCCGTAGTAAGCTTCTTAGCTTGCTAAGCTCCTCTGCCAATAGGTCATTGGTCCCAGCCATGGTCCACAACCCTGTCACCGAACACCAGTGGAGTACGCCCAGGAAAGGTTGTTTTTTCGCCACCAAAATCCGTGCCATTTACTAGTTACGTAAGTTTTCCCACTCGGCAAATAACCTTGAGACACAGCGACGCGCTTTACTCCGCATCCGCGTGCGCTCAGGAATGGGGATCTCATTGACGGCAATGTTGAATGAAAGTTGAACGGCAAGATTGACTAAGTCCAAAAAACCTCGAAACAGGTGTTGTTATGTCGTTCATGGTTGAAACACCGGAACGTGTTGAGTGCCTTCAACAGCTCCCTTTCTTGCAAACTACAGGCAACCAGAAGATCACACAAATGAGCATCAGAGCAGCTGGCCGTGAGGTTTTGGTTGAGCTGAACGCATTGTTGAGCCAAGGTTGAGCAGAAGCCGCACCGAAGTTGTACCGAAGTTGCAGCGCACGCCGCCGAAGCAACGCCGAACGCTGAATGAACGCCGAACGAATGCCGAAGCAACGCGGAAGCATCGCCGAAGCAACGCAGAAGCAACGCCGAAGCAACGCCGAAGCAACGAAGCAACGCCGAAGCAGCGTGGGAGTAATACGAAACAAATGACGTAATGAGTAAGAGAGAGGTGTGAATTTCCGGCTGGTGGTGCTAAGTTGAATGCAACATAGGAAAAAAAACCAAAACAAATTTGCACAACTCCTCCGGAAAATGGCAGTTCCATTTTCCAATGTTGGGTGCAACTTTGTATTCGTGGGGCGCCATGCAGGGAGAGCGCAACGCCATGCACACATGCACGCCATGCACGCAAAACGCACCACAAACAAAAGCCACCACACGCAAAAGGCACCACAAACAAAAGCCACCACACGTTCAGGCCTACCCATCATCGTGAGAGTCAGAGAACGATCTGCATTCGCCACTTGAGCAACATGCACCTCTTGTGCCTTTGTCTTGCCCAGCCACCTAGGCAACTCCGTGCGAAAAAAATTCGGTTTTGACACTGTTGCACAACCCTCAGGGAAGCCTCAGGCAAATCCATTTTTGCACCACGACCCCCAGCCCTGACACTATAGTTGTTGTGCATGTCTTTGATGACAGCATTGGCCGATTCCAGAAGATCACCGCAAAACATACCCATGCCATAGGGCTTAATGTCCATACCAGGTGATGAAGTTACGGTACCTAAAAGAGCATATAGCAAAGTTGAAACAAAGTTGCAACAAAGTTTCAATCAGCCACATTAGGGGGTAGCGGAACGCCCACAAAGTTTACCAAATTGTAATGAAGTTTCAATGCAGGTTGGAGATTCTCAACAGGAATGCAAGCTTGGGTGAAATGCAATTTTGGTTGCAATCTTGAAATTGCATGCTGTGGTGCACGGCACACCTTTTCTTAGGAATTTGAAGGTCCAAAACCAGTTCCACCGCACGTTGAGGAGAAATTTGGAAGGGGCGCTGCCTACGCTGGGCATGGAGCAGTGTAGCAGCGGGGATAACTCGTTTCACCAGACGTTTCAGTACGTTTTTTGCCCGGGGACTACTTCCGAAAAATACACAAGTTCCTTGGTAAGAGGGCGGTCTTTAATCTGGAATAGTAGATTTTGAGACATTTTGGACCCCGTCTAGGCATTACAATCCTGGAAAGCACACAAATGCAACAAGTGGGTGCCATTTGAAAACAACTCTTTTCCACCTCATACAATTTCGAATGGTTAGCTAAATTGAGGATGCTTTTAACTAAGTTGAGCTCAACATTGGTTTTTGCACTTTATGTCAAAACGGGCCCCTAGGGTAAGATTGACAATTTCTGACGTCTTTTCGTCAACTTGCAGCGATTTAACTTCTTAAATCGCTAACCGTTTCACTAAACCACAGGATTCACGCCCTGTTGGTTCCATTTTCTATTTTTCTCAGCTCCTGGAGATTTGTGCCCTCCATTGGGATTATTGCTCCGCCCTGGCCTTTGGTCTGGACGTTTACTAAAACGCTGTTTATACAGCGATCGCCATCCGTATTAGCGCGTTCCACTGTACCCTAGTGGGCAAGCATGTGTGCTCTAGGGAGGGAGTCCTGGATTCAAACCCCACTACCCCGAAATTGTTACCAAACATTTTTGCCGTGCGCTGGCAACTTTTGAGGAATGTCTGATCAAAGGGACATCATTCACGCCACATTACACTCTTTTTCAAGAGTACCCACAGTGCGATAGGCTTCTATGAACTGATGAGAGTGTCTTTGGCTGGTTTAATGCATTCTCTGGGGGAATCGTCCCGGGAAACGTGAGCCTTTTTCCTTGGTCCTACTAGCCTGATCAACTAGTACTGCAGGGGGGAGTAAGAAGAAGTCACTGCCATGTCTTTCTTGGAGGACTTCATCCAGGCTGAGCCCCCCCTTAAACACCTTTTGTTGATGTTGAGTCTAACTTAATCATTTTGTGTTTTTCTTTTGAAGTTTGAAGTACACTTTCTCAAAGTAACTAGGGTTATAACCCTAGCCCCCCATGAAGTTCACCTCTACCACTCAGCTGAGCAGAGGTATCTTCCTTCATGGAGGTTATACCGAAAAAAGGTACGCATTTCATGCCTAAAGCCTTGGAGGTTCAGCCTAGTGGTCCCCCACCTCAAGACCCCTATACTCAATTGATTCTACCACTTATTGTGGTTCTACTTTGTAACTGTTTCTGAATTCAGTTACTTGGCCGAGCCACATCCTGTGTCTGGCCTAACTCCTATGCCTCAGATTCCTACCCAACTCCATTTCATCCAACGGAAGTGCACATGAAGTGCTTGGTGCTATCATGGAGGCCTGAGTCATGCCAGTCTTCACATAAAATCATCTATTTTGTTCATAAACCGTAGGAACTTTGTATTTAGATCTACATTTGTCTATCTGCAGCCCCTCCTTGTTACACATGTTTTGATTGTGGAAGGACGTATCCTGATTTGATTGATCCGGTGCCTCGACTTGCTCTAAACTACCTCTGTGTGGACTCCATTTTGAGTTGCGGAAAATCAGCAATGTTTTCTAAAGCATATACAAGGAACAACCACAAGTGAAAGCAAACAAGAAACATTTTCTGGTTGTAGAAGCTGCTCATTTTGTGGCTGCAAAGCTTCCATTTCATCAGCCAAGGAACTTGGGTGGAAAATGGGTACTTTGGTTCTGGACGTACGGTCTCCTCAGCACATTCTGAAAAGATGGAAGTGCAAAGAGACACTTTTTGCAAAAGGCCGGGTCATTGTGCTAAAATGATCTCACACATTGATTGAGTTTGAGATTTGTCGTTTGGCGAGTCCGCCAAATACTCCCAGCCCCCCACAGTCCAGACACACCGGAACCCACGGAGGCCTGGGTAATGCAGGCAAAAGCCATGAGGAACTACCACCTCCACCACTTTTTCGAAGAGAGCCCACTCGCACTGCCATGGCCTACAGACCCCCCCGGAAACCATATGAAAGCTCGCCGACATCACGCGCAACCGTGCCAAGGCGACCATGCAAGCACCCGCAGAGTCCACGCTACAGGACCCCAGCCAGCAGGCTACACACCCCTTCTTCCAACCCCACACCCCCCCGGTCCCACCGCCTCCAGTCCCGCCAAAGCGAGCACGTACAAGAAGAAGCGCACCCGCCCCTAGCCCCCAACAGGCAAGAATAGACGGCAGAACAGCAGCCTCCCAACCCCCCTTCACACCCGCACTGACCCTCCTGGCCAAACCGGCGGCCGCCCCACTGGACCCCCCCCCGCCCGGACCAAGCATCCTCATCATCCTCCCTTCCGCCAGACGCACCGTCCCAGCCCGAAACATACCCACAGTTCCAAAAAGGCACGAAGGTCCAAAAGCCTTGCCGCAACGACCACAGGGGCGACTGGATCTGGTGTGAGGGCACGATCGAGTACCGCCTCCAGGACCCGGGCCCAAACGAGGGGGTACAAATCCGGGTGACCTGGCACTGCCAGAAGGAGCTCCACCAGGGCGGAAGCGCCCCGGACAAACCCAGAGGGCCACACCTTGGAGCTCAACAACGCCCACCCATCCGGCGCGTCACCCCCGAGAACAAGGCCCACAGGGGCACCAAGTAGACCGGGGAACTCCCCCCAGAGTGGAGCCAAGGCCTCCCCCCACCACGCCCACCCAAGTGCCCACCAACCAGCAAAACGTCCCCAGGCCTCAATCCTTCTCCCTGACGGGGCAAGCGCCAGGGACGACGGCCTCCACAGCCCCGGCCTGCGCCCACGGAGGCGACGGTCAACCTCCTCAACCTCAACCAGCCGGCCATCACATACTCCACAGAGGCCACTGCCGCCCTCCAGAAACTCTGGATGGCACAGGGAACGGACTGGGTCCCCCACCTTCTCACCTTCCAGGAGAAAGGCCTGCAACGCGACGACCCTCCAGAACCCACCCCAATATATACCGCGGACCAGAAAGCATGCAAATGCTACTGGCACAAGGGGACCCCCCTATACGCCCGAGCCGGCATCCACGTCCACCCTCGTCAACCACCTCAGCATCCAAGGGAGACTGAGCGTCTACGAGGTCGTCGGGGACGGATGGCAACTCAACGTCATCAACACCCACGTCCTCTTCGGCGACGCGACGGAACCTCTCCTCCAAGCCCTGGCCGAAGCATACCGCCAGATGGCCATGCTCGCGCGCACCATCATCATCGGCGACATGAACGCGGCCTGCACCCCGGCGGACCGAGGAGGACAGGCCACACAACAAGACCACGCGGTCCGCCGCACCGTCGAAATGCTGGGGCTCGTGCACTTGACGGCCGACCTCAAAGGCCAACCATCCCACTTCCCTCACCAAACGAAGGCCGCCCCCTTTCGCATCGATGTGTGCTATGGTGACCCCACCACCATCATCCGGGTGGAAGCCCCATACGGCCCCGTCCCACTGGGACCCACAGGCCATAGGCCCCTGCATCTCCGCCTCACCATCCCTGACCTTCCCCCCAGCCCCCGAGAGGATGCCGACCAAGGCTTACCGCCCCCCCTGAAAATGCCCCAACTACACGACAAACAAGCCTGGTCCCAGTACCACGGGGCCATAGACTGTGCCTGGCGCAAGCAACCAGACTCCACCGACCTACTCACAGCCATGCGCACAGCCGCCGTCGCCTGCGGCCTCCAGCAACACCCACACGCTGAGGACAACCAGCCACCCACAGCCCTGGGAGACATGCTCCATGACCTCTGGCATGCGAAGCAACAAGTGGCTGCCCTTCTCCACACTGACACCCTGCGAACCCGCCGCTACAGAAAACGCTGCAGAACGAAGATAGCCCACATCAGGGCAGACCTGCAGCAGTGGCACATCCAGAGGCAACAGCGCATCGCCGAGGAGCACGAGCGGTATGCGCAATATGAACTCCCCTACAAAGCCATCCGCCACCTCAATAACGCCAGGACCGACACCGGCCACCACATCATCAGCACAGTCAGGCGGGCGGACGGCTCCCTCACAAACGACCCGGCCAGCGTGCTTCAAGCCACCCAGGACAGCTTCCTCCATCAGCACATCCCCACCCAAGACACACTGGACACGGACACCGGAAACAAAATCAACCGCTCCCCTCAGGTCTTCAACCACGCCCAGAGGAGCCAACTAGAGAAACGCCCCTGCATCATCCGCGAAGTCGGGAAGGCCATCTACAGTCTCCGGCAGCACAAAATCCCAGGCTACGACGGCCTCTCTGCGGAAGCATACCACCACGTCCCCTCCCACCTCCTCCGCATCCTCGCCCACCGCCTCTGGGACACGTCACGGGACAGACCTGCCACCAGACTGCGCAAACGTTGTCCGCCCCCTCTACAAAAAAGGGAACTGGGCCAACCCGGACAACTGGCGCCCCATAGTATGTGCAGTCACGGAGGTGAAGATCGACTGGACCATCCTCCTGCGCCGCATCTGCCCCCACATACCGGGCAGCCTCTGGAGGGCTATCCTGGGCTGGTTTCCACACGAGTCCATCTTCCTGCAGGATACCATCGCCGACATGGACCCAGTGGACCTCATCATCGCCTCCCTTGACGTCAAAGGAGCCTTTCAAACACCCCATGGCTACTTCCGGAGGCGGCATGGAAAATGCATGGGCCTCCCCTTCTACAACTTCACGTCCGACTACATCCGCACCCTCAAATACACAGTCCGCACCGTAGCGGGCCCCAGCCCCTTCCTGAAGCCAGGCAGCGGGGTCCCCTAGGGAGGAGCGGAAGGGCCCTTCCTGTACCTCCTCGTGACACTCCCCCTAGCCATCACAATCGAACAGGATTACCCGGCCTACACGCCCTACCCCCTCCTCTCCCCCCTGGTGGGCTTCGCAAACGACACCAACCTCACGGTCACACGACCCCCATAAGAACCCCACGCCCCAGACGACGGACAAACAGTCACCCAACAGGCCAAGGACTTGCTGGACGTGACCATCTCCTACCTCTCCCGCAACAACCTCATCGTCCACCCTACAACGTTGGTGGCCCTGATCGAAGGGTCTGCCACAGCCCCCACCCTGGGGCCACAAGGGCCCCCCATGCACGTCCTGGAAGCCACCACCCACCTGGGGGTGATCCGGACCACCAACCCTGAAGACACCACCCTCCACCCCAAGGTGCAATCGCACCTGGCGAAACTCTCCGAATGTGAGTCCCCAGCCACCAAGGCCCTGTCCCTATCCCACCAAAGCCAGGCATACTACCTCATGGGGGTCTTGAACGCCTCCATAGGCTTCCAGGCACAGCACCTGACTCACCCCACCACCGCCCTCCAGCCGACCACACGCGCCGTCACCAAGGCATGGGCAGCACACGGGGGCTTGCCCACCTCCATACCCACACGGGCCATCCGCGCGGCATGGCCCCACTATGGGGACGTCATAGGGGACGAGGTGAAAGCGGCCTACAGCAGGCACAGCGCCCTCCTACTTCACCGCATGACCCACAACCACTCCCGGAAAGTTCGCAAAGTCGCCACGATCCGCCTCGAAGCCGCACAAAGTGCCCGCAACACATTGCCGCGCTGGATACTCCAACAGACGGGCATGCCCACAAAGATCAACACCCGCATATGGAACCACCTACAGCTTCTACTCCCTTCCCCACACCACGCCATACTCACCAACCACACCTGCCCAGAGGAAGCACCCCTAGCGGTCCTCTGCAGGGACCTCGACCATCACCCCAAAGGCACCATCAACACCATAGACCTCGTCGGAGCCTCCATCACAGTGGTGTACGTCACTCTCTCCCAAATGCGGGTCCTTCACCGCCGCCGAGCACACCATACCCCCTCCCTACAACTACCCGAGTGGCCTCAATACCGCCTCTTCCACCAGTACCTCACACAGACGGCCCGGGCAACAGGGCACAATCTGCCGGGAAACCAAGACATGAAAACAGCCTACCGGGACTTCAAAAGGCAATACCCCTGTCCCATCCCAGCAACAGCGCCCTACACACCAACCGGCTCGAAACACAAACCCGTCCCCCCGGTGACAGGCCCAGTCCCACCGCTAACCCTACTACTGGCCCACAACAAGGCCAAACCCACGCAGCCCACCGTCATCTACCACCGGGCAAAGTGGCGCATACCAAAACACCACATGACCGCCCAGGACCTACCGGCGGTCCCGAACGACTCCCAACACATGCTGCGCACATGTTGGGCCTGTGACCCAAACGCACCCACCACACCATGCCCTGTTTTGCATCTAATAGCACGCCACAACACCCACCCCACGGCCCACTTACCACCACAGGCCCACGCATGGGTGGCCCCGTGGTGTAACAGCGCCGATACGAACCCCACAGTGGCGTGGAAGCCGGACCACAAACCCAAATGGCTATTCACCACAACGCCCACCTGGCCCCGCCCCGACCCCGCAGGAATCAGAATCTGTTACAGCATGCACGAACCAGGCAGAACAGGCAAGTACGAATGTTAAATTCCCGCTTTGCATCATGTTCCTCTATTTGAATAGTCTCAGTATCCTCTGGTTGCACTTGCCTTGGTGTTTGTTCCTGCTCCATTTCAGGTACTCAAACATTTCGATATAAAATAAAACCAGACCAGGACTCCATGACGAGCAGGAATGGGATCAATAAAACCAATAAAGAACTTGATGGGGCTGCACAATCAACAGACGAACAATGGGTGACGTTGGGCCTTGTCCTTGCTTGTATGCATGCCTGTATTGATGCGGTAGCGCCTGGGTCTCCCCAGCGCGACCGCAGAAGTCTTCGCAGGCGCAAAAATGACCTGAGCAGAGGCGTAATCCCAGATTGGGAAATAGCGATTTTTATAGTTATTTTGATAGATTTTCGCAATAATTTAATCAATTTTCCTTCTGCGCCTTTCCAGAGGCCATGTAGCCAGGACTAATCCTGCCATGGGGCAAAAATCCTCGAAAGATTTGTATAAAAAGTGGTCAAATGGACTCCCAAAGCGATCGAAATCGAGAAGATAACACCGCTGACCGGAGTCATGGTTGAAGCCTGATTTTTGTGCTCTGTTGCATTTTCAGGGTCTTCAAGGGCCAACGCGGCAGGCCCCCATCCTACCGCTTCAAAATCTTTCCACAACACTGCCGCACGCCGCGCAGAAGAGAACGACCGCCAGCCGCTCACCATGAGAACGGCCGCCAGCCGCTCACGAGGAGAACGGCCGCCAGCCGCTCAAGACGAGACAGCCGCCAGCAGTTCAAAAGGAGACGGCCACCAGCCGTGGAGAAGTTGACGGCCTCCAGCCGTTCAGAAGGAGACAGCCGCCAGCTGCTCAAGTGGAGACGTCCGCCAGCCGTTGAGAAGGAGACGGCCGCCCACCGCTCAAGACAAGACAGCGTCAAGCCGTCTACGCCGAGGAGGACGGCCATCAGCCGCCCGCAGTGGAGGAGTCAGAGGACGGCCGTCAGCCGCCCGCAGTGAAGGAGTGAGAGGACGGTCAACAGCCGTTTGTCAAAAGAAGAGAGGCTACAATGAGCAGCTCATCGGACTGGGGACCTACCAGTCCAAAAGCAAACTTGCCGTGGAGTTCGGGCAGCAGTGAGCTTGAAGGTCATCATGACATTAAGTTTCCCGACGGCACGAAATGGAGCTCAAGCAAGTCCTCAACCCCTGTCACGAGTGAACGACGCACAAAAGCCCAAGCACCAACGATGCCAGCCAGAGGGCAGGATCAGTGGTACCAACCGGCGTATCCAAGTACAAGTGACCCGTGATGGGAACAGCAAAGAGAAGAACCGCGTGCCACCAGAAGAATGCAGGAGCCCCGAGCAAGGCAAGCGAATCTGCGGGAGAAGGAGAGACATGCAGCCATGGTTCTGCAGCAGCAAGTGCCTGCAGACTCACCAAGGCGGCAACTGACCTTTGAGAGCGCCAGACACCAGCGTCAGCGACGAGCGGCACACCAACCGCAACACGAGCAAAGGAACGCAAGGGAATCCACAGCCGGGCAGCAACGAGGCTACCGACCTCACCATGGTGACGGGCGCCAGGATGGTACCAGGAGTGCGCCGTGGAGGAGTCACGCAACCCAGCAGCATGAGCCTTTGACAGAGAGAGCGGCACCGAATGAACGGGCAGCGCAGCCAATGGAAGAGCGACTCAAGAGACTAGAGAAGATGGTCTTTCTTTGAGTGCCCGCACTGGAGGCGGAGGTCGAACGCCTGAAGGGCGTCCTCAAGCTTCAAACGGAACAAACGGGAGTACCAACAACCTGGGCATCCAAGCAAAAGATGACCATGGGCAGTCAAACGCCTAGTCCGAGCAGTCGCCGATGGCGGCGTTAAGCTGTGATGACACCCCTTGAAGGGGGTGTTAGAAGGGCAGGATGAACCTGCGTAATTATTATAGTTTATTTGAGTGCTCGCAGTTTTCCTTCCTTGGTGGAGCACTATTAGCTGGGCGCAGTCTTCGCAGGCTCCACCGACCGGGTATATATGTGGGACTTAAAACCCATGTATATATGGGGCAGCTCAGCCCCTGGCACACGCACCCGCACTTGTACAGTACAGTGCACGGTGCCTGGGTAAGGCACGAACTGACAGAGCCCGATGGATTTGATGCTGAGTTACAGTGCTGTGTGCGTGCCTGTCCTGTTGCTTGGTTTTTGGAAGCATGGAGGTTTTCGGGAAACTGAAAACTTTTGCCAGGTTTTCAAAACAAACGGGGCAGGCCACCGGAGGCCTTTTTCTTAGTCTGTCAAAGTAGGCAGATTCCTGCACGAGGGTAGTATTGGTGCCCCCCACCGGACACCTAGGGTAGGGCCATCCCTGGGACTTGTTTTTCCCCCTGGGGGATAAACAAACCTTTTTGTGTCCAATAAATGAGGGTCACCGAGCGGAGACTTCCTCCAGGGCACTCCAGTGCGGAGTTGCAAGCCTCCTAGAGGGTTGCAACTCTTTTAAGGAGAGGGGTGATGCGGTAGCGGGTGGGTCTCCCCAGCGGGACCGCAGAAGTCTCCGCAGGCGCAAAAATGACCTCAGCAGAGGCGTAATGCCAGATTGGGGAATAGCGATTTTTATAGTTAATTGTTTTAGATTTTGGCAAGAATTTGATCAATTTTCCTTCTGCGCCTTTCCAGGGACCATGTAGCCTGGACTAATCCTGCCATGCGGCAAAAATCGTGGAAAGATTTGTATAAAAAGTCGTAGAATGGACTCCCAAAGCGATCGAAATCAAGAAGATAACACCGCTGACCGGAGTCATGGTTGAAGCCTGATTTTTGTGCTCTGTTGCATTTTCAGGGTCTTCAAGGGCCAACACGGCGGGCCCCCACCCTACCGGTCCAGTATACTTCAGAACCACTCAGGACTTTAAAGCGTCTTCAGTCTGCACTCTGGAAATGGCAACAACAGTGAATAGTAACTTCAGATCAGGGCGAAATTGGTATATCTCAGAAATCAGGCCTCCTGCAAATATAGTCCAACAGACGAAAGAAAAATGGATTCGCCATGAGAAAAAAGGATAGAAAATAACTTTGAATGTCTTCCAGGAATTTTCCGTAGCTCAGAGAATGACAAATTCATGTCTGCAGAACTCAGTAGGAACTTCCTTGATGACTTCAGAACTCAGTAGGAATCGCCCATAGTGGAAGCGGCCCGCTGACGGGGCAAAAATGGTCAAAGAAATGAAATAGTCTTATGACCAGTATATCGATGCGGAATTTTATGCTGAGTCTAAAGGTCATATTCTTTTTCTGTGAAACGACCATGTCTTGAAGAAAAATGCAGATTGCTGTACAGCTCAATCTCAATGAGACCAGCCAAAAAAAAAAGATGAAGCAAAGGCCAACACCCATGTTGTGCTATATTACAAATGGTGTTTGAAGAAGAAACTATGCAATAACAAACAAAAACTCATGGCATATAATACAATAGATAAACCCTCTTTTGAATTAGAGTTTAGCCATTAAGCGTCTTTCGTCCATATTGAAAGTGATCAAGCTCCATGAATAAGATTTCCCCCCGATGTCTCAACCAAACTCCAATAAAGATTAGTACCATTGCTCCATATGAAACCAATGTTTTGAGAACCTGTTGCTCATTCATCGACTTTTAACACCCCTCCCCGCCTGAATACACGCTGTGTGTAAAGGCTTCGTCCAAGAATGGCTCCCATGTTTCAAGTGGCCAACAGATATCACCTCAATCTGGCGTCAATGGGGTCCAATCGTTCCTAAAATTGGGAGTAGAACCCATCATAAATGACCAAATGTAGACCAAGATGAGTCCTTCAAACACTCTCTGGATACTCCAGTGTCGTCCTCGTACGCTCTCGTAGTCGTGAACGACATTACTGGTCGAAGTGGTCAGAAATCGACCTCTGATCCAGACGCTTCACCCAATCAATGTCCCCAAATCCAATCAATCTGGGCAGATGAACACAGTAATTGTGCCATAAATTCAACGAAGTAGGCACCATAGATATCAGGCCAGTACCTCAGCTGTCAGGTGGTCGTAGGTGTCGCTGGGGGCCTACACTCGCAGCCATGAAACTCGAGCATATGAACTTGAGCTCCAGATCCAAAATCATAAATGTACCACGATGCCCCAATCCAGCCAAATGAATCAGCCTGTCATAACACAAATACCAGGGCATGAGGACTCAGCTCCTCGCTGCACGTGTACAACGGCGCGTGCAGATTTCTAACGCGTCGCTCTCTGTGTTCACCTCAACATGTAGACCACTGGTTCAAGTCAGGTTGGTGCCCTGGGAATAACTCCCTCCAAAACCCCAAAACTCAACTTGTAGGTACTTAAACTTGGCTTCAAGTTGACCATAGGTGCTGCGAAGTAAAACCAGGAGCAAGTAATACTCAAAGTACCTTCCAACAACAAATTAACCAAAACATTTTGGGAACCTCAATAACCCCAGGTTCCTTGCTACCTGGCTCCCTCCAACTCAACTCCCTCGGGAACTTGTCGTAACTCCAGAACTTACTGTTATGCCAGTGATATCCGCCTGTTCAAACTGTTCAATATTTGACCTTGAAACTTCTTCCAACTCCTTTCTTTCTGGTCCCCAAATTGTCCTGCTGACCTTGCTGGCGACGCGAGCGACTCCGAGCGCAGGGAGCCGGCAGTCCCTCCGAAATTCCCAAGAGGAATAATAGAGACCAAATAAGGTGTGGAACACTTTCCATGCCTCAAACCTTGCTTTCCTGGATATTTTCTGAACTTCAATGATTGTTCTGCAGAATAAAGTGAAGTTCTGCAAGTTTTCAACTTGGTCCGCCAGCGGAAGCATAAAAGCATGAAAACAAACTTCAAGGTGCCACTTCCTCCTCAGTCTCTTGGAACTCGCTCAGTGTAACCAGTCTTCTGCCATACCACCAACTGTAGGCTCTTCCCTACGTCGATGTTTGCGTCCGCGCTGCTGTGAGACCTTCTTGGTACTGACCTCTCCTGGTTCCTGGTTGTCTGTGGCCGTCTCTTCGTTGGGTTCCTCCGCGCTGGACTTCTTCTTCAAGGAGCTGCTGATCCGCGGAGCCTGACTTACTGCTGTGTCAAAACAAGGTGCGTGTGCCAGACAGTAATCCACAAAAAAGTGATCCAGCTTTCCATCATCCTGCACGAATGCACCAACTGGTTCGCAAGTGCTCTCGCTCGTGGCATAGCATTCTCACGTCGTCAAAAAGCGCCAGCCTTGCCTAGATTGCCCTCTCAGGATCTGTTCAACGTGATAAGCTCCAATTCTCTCCATCTCAGTCTGATTGTAGAATGGTATATCCTGCTCATTCGCCATGATGTCCTGTTCATCTGACAACGCTGCTCGCTCGTCGTCATTCAGCATGTCTGTGTCTCCTTCTTCGATCCTGTCTTCGCCATAGTCATACACCAGCTCCAATGATAAGCGCTTCACGATCTCAAAGGCAACAGGTACTTCGCCGCCCAAAGTAGGACTGCAACGCGCCATAATACCACCACTGCTGACTCCTGTAACAAGGCAGGGACCGTACGACATTAAATCTTTCGGGCCACCCTTGAGTACCTCCAATTGCTTGAACCTCTTCCTGCTCGCAAGCACGTAGTTGCCAACGTTGAGAACGGCAGGTTTCCTTCGTATATTGACGCGCTCAAACCGACTCGCTCTTCCTTTCCTCAAGTGGGCTTGCACAACTTGGGCAATTTTGTTTTGTTCCTTGACCAGGTCTTGCACATGAACGTGGCCTTCATGTAGAAAGGGTAGGTCCAAACGTAGAGTAGGCCTTCCATGGAAAACGTCTCCTCGTAAATAGCGAGATTTTTGTCTCTGCTTGTGGTTCATACATATGACCACGTAGTCGTTAAACTGGACCCAATCGCTGGTTTTGATACTCTGCCTCAGAATACGGAGCTCTTCCTGGTACTCATCATTGATACGCTCGCATGATCTGTTCGATTGAGGGCAGTAAAGTTGTGAGAAAGATAAATCCGCGTTGATCGCAGCAAATACATTGCGGTACCAGCCATAGTCTCCCTTAAAGCGAATATCCTTGTCACTGTCGATGCGAACAGCTGGGCCATAGAAACAAATCCAATGTTGTCTGATGAGATTCAGCACGCCTTCCCCATCGATAGTCTTCTTGCATGGTACAACTTGAGAGAATGCACTCAGAGCGTCCACAATCATCAAGGCATAGTCGTAGTTATGACCCTTGGGCCTGTCAATGAAGTGCCATGTGTGGTAGTGGCAAAACACCAAATAAGCCTCGGTCGCTGCATTGATTGAGCTTGCTGGTGACACACTCCTTGCATGTCCTGTGCATGTCCTCAGTTTTCTGTGTCAACTCTGTGTCAGGTACGCGAGTGTGGAACATCTTCTCGAAGGCCCAAAGCAAGAAATCTGCTCTAGGATGACCGACAACATCGTGGGTTCAACGTAAGGCTGCGCCCAACGCCTTCTTGGGTATGCATGTTTGCACTTCCTTCGGTAAAATACTACTTGAGGATGAAGACCATAACTCCTTGTCAACCAGTGCTTACGATCCATCACCAAGGGGGTTCAAAACATCTCCATACTTCTCCACAAAGTCAGGCCTCCGTAGAGAACTGAGTAGTTCCGCTTTGCCCATAGTGAGATCCAAATAAACATCCACTTTCGGAAAAGCTTCTCGAGAGAGAGCCTCAGAGCTTGCAGAAATTTTCTTGTCGAATTTTCACGTGATATCCAATCACATAGCTCATTTTTCAGACCCAGTACCCTGTAGATTTTGACCTTCAGTTGAGCCAGAAACGTCCACCAACGTCTGAGCTTTCGGTTTCCAGGAGGGTCCCCCTTGAGAAACGTCTCCGTGGACTCCTGATCACATAACCACACCACGGAATTGCTGCCAAACAGTCCGGTTTGTCCAGAGATAAGCAGATTTACTGAGAGTAATTCACGTTCATACGTGCTTTAGGTTGCTCTGGTTGAGGACCCTTCCGAATTCCAGTTGCCAATGGGTACGAGATGGAATTCGTGCGAATGGTCGTTGTGCTTGAGTGAACCGTCACCATTGACCCGGACTGTCCGCAATTCATCCGCTATTCTCCTTGCAGCCGCTCTTGGAATTCGTTGCCACTGCAGAAGTGTACCTCCGCCTCCCACCAGAGATGCATCAGTGATGACCACGAACTCACTGTCAGGTGCAGGTGTGCCCAACAACCTCAAAGAACTCCGTTTTTCCTTGATCTCCTGAAATGAGCTTCATGCTCGGGTGTCCACTTCCAAGGTACAGTCTTCTTGGTCAAGTCTGTGAGGAGGTGGCTACTGTACGTGAAAGTGGGGATGTGTCTCCTGTAAAAATCACAGGATCCTAGGAAAGCTCTGTTGTCCTTGACGCCACGTGTCTTGTCTTCAGACATGGAAGCCTTCAAAATTTGGGCGACTGTTTCCTTCACAGGTCTCAACCATCTCCATCCAACTTGAAAACCCAAATATTCAATTTCCTCCTGCATGAATCCACATTTTCCCAACTTCACTCGGGTATTGCATTCCTCACAAGTGCGTAAAAACTCTCCCGGCAAACGTAAATGATCATCAGCGTCATCGGTCCCCAATAGGACACCGTCTATATAGACCTCAATAACTGCCCCCTTTTTCAGCAGTGCCTGCAACGTAGGTTTCAGCTTCATACAGGCCACAACCTGGTTCATGAGCTCCTGGAAAGTTGCCGGAGCATTTGTCAATCCAAACAGCATAACTTTCCATTTCAACACTGGACCATTAGGAGCAATAAATGCTGATAGATCCTGCGCTCGTTTTGTTAACTCCACTTGCCAGAAACCACTGCGCCTATCCAATTTGGATTTGAAACGGCATTGAGCAGCTCTTTCCAGCGCTTGTTCCAAACTTTGTAGACTCCCTGAATGTTTCTTGGTGAGTTTGTTCAGCTTCCCGTAGTCGACAACCAGTCTTTTCGCATTGCTCCCTGGTTTGTCTACCAAGAAACATGGAGAGCAGTGTTTTGGATACTCTGCTTGCTCATATTTTTCCGCGAGGTCGGCTGCAATGCATTCAGCGATCTGACGAATTATTTCCTCACTGTCAGCCTTAGTAGCTGGAAATGGCTTTGAACGCACTGTGGTATTTTTGTGTTCATCCATCAATTCCCAGTCCATGGTAAGCAACTTCTTACATGAACCATGTGCGATCAATGGTCCAAAAGCAACCTTCCTTTGACGTAGGACGTCTAGAATTTTGGAAGGCAAATTTTTTATCTTCTCCTCGAAATCATCTGCAGCTGTCAAATTTGATTTCCGGTATTCATCCCTGGATACAGAGTAACACTCACTGAGTAGGGCCGAGACGTCCAGATAAACGTCATCGCCATCCACAATAAAGCCTTCGTCATCCAGATATTGATGGAGCAAATCTGTTTCATCTCCGTGAATGCTCCTGCCCGTGATCTTGTTGTAATGGCTCTTCCATCTGTCCTTGAGCTCTAGCCTTTGTTGTTCCTCAGATATTTGGAAGATTCGGAGTTCAATGTCCTTCTTCAAAGAGCGTAAGTCGTTCTTCGAGACCGGCCATCCACGTGGGTTGGTAATTCTTGCCTTGTCCTCCTGAACTTGCATGGTCACGCCATACTCTTGCATAGCATGTAGGGCCAGACACGACATTATGAAATTCTGTACACCTCCAATAACCGAATCTTCGAGATCGACTTTGCTCAGTAAATCTTCGATTCGGTCTGAATAGTGTTCGTGGATGCTTGGGAATGGGTTGTACCTCAGAAGCTGAGCGATATTGAGATCTGCCAGATAGCTGTCTTCACTGCCTTTATCCCGTTGCACCTCTGTAGGTTTCTCACTGACGTCTTCCCACTGAATGTCCACCTTGTCAACTTCAGCATCTCGACCGCCAGCGTCCTGTTCTTCATCTAATTCCGTTGGAGGGTGATGTTCTTGGACTTCAGACTCGTCCTTCGGTGTTGTTGCAGGTGTATCGTGCCCGTATGGCTTCAGTAGATCAGACCAGGTTAAACCACGGTTCACTCGGTGGAGAAACTTGACCACTCGGGGATTCAGTTCATCCAACCAAATATCACAATCATTGCCATCGATGAGAGATGCAATTGTTCCCAGGCGTGGGGCTGGTAATGGGCTGGTCGCCCCATCTGGGAGATAGAGGGGTACATCTCGGATAGGTACACGAACCTTCTTCATGCGGTCCAAAAATGGTCGTCATGCAGCAGCTTCACTTGTTTGGCCCCAATCAGGTCAAATCACCACGAGCTGCGCTCCGTCGAGCACGGCCTTGGTAACCATCATCTCGAGGTGTGACCACGGGGGGTTGGCCCAGCATAACTGAAAGTCGTGCCAGTTGTAGGCATAACATGAATTGAGGGGGTTGCATTACAACGGTTCGGTATGATCTTTGGGGTTGGCGTACAAGTCCACGGTGGGTCTAAAATCACCAACGTTGATGAGGAGCTGCTCCCTCAGTGAATGTAACAAACTGTAGGCTTCTCTCCGGGCAATTCTCAAAGATGATTGAGCAGGTGGCAATACGTTTCCTCATTCCTTCTGACAGGACTTCTCAGATACACAGGGGGCGGAGTGGGTTCCCGGCCTCCTCACCTTCCAGGAACAAGGCCTACAACGCGACGACCCTTCAGAAACCACCCCCATACATACCCTGGACCAGAAAGCGTACAAGTGCTACTGGCACAAGAGGACCCCCCTATACGCCCAAGCCGGCATCGACGTCCACCTCGTCCACCACCTCAGCATACCAGGGAGACTAGGCGTCTAGGAAGTCGTTGGGGACGAATGGCAACTCAACGTCATCAACACTCACGTCCCCTTCGGCGACGCGACAGAACCCTTTCTCCAAGCCCTCGCCGAAGCATACCGCCAGATGGCCATGCTCGCCCCGACAAACATCGTCGGCGACATGAACGCCCTCCCCACCCCGGCGGGCCGAGGGGGACAGGCCACGGCCCAGGACCAAGCAGTCCGCGACACCATCGAAATGCTGGGGCTCGTGGACCTGACTGCAAACCTCGATGGCCGACCATCCCACTTCTCCCACCAAACAGAGGCCGCCCCCTCCCCCATCGACGTATGCTATGGCAACCCCATCACCATCATCCGGGCGGAAGCCCGATACAGGCCCCTCCCGCTGGGACCCACAGGCCATAGCCCCCTGCATATCCGCCTCACCATCCCGAACCTTCCCCCCAGCCCCCCATAGGATGCAGACCAAGGCCTACCAACCCCCCTGAGGATGCCCCCACTGCAGGACAAACAGGCCTGGTCGCAACATCACAGGGCCATAGACCGCGCCCGGCGCATCCAACCGGACCCACCGACCTACTCACAGCCATGCGCACAGCCGCCGTCGTCTGCGGTTTCCGGCAGCGCCCCCAGACTGAGGACGACCGACCGCCCACGGCCCTTGGGGACACCCTCCATGACCTCTGGTATGCAAAACAACAACTTGGGACCCTCCTCCACACCGACATACTGCGAACCTGCCGCCACATACACCACTGCAGGACGCGGATGGCCCACATCAGGGCAGACCTGCAGCAGTGGCACATCCACAGGCAACAGCGCATCGCCCAAGAGCATGAACGGTATGCGCAACATGAACTCCCCTACAAGGCCATCCGCCACCTCAACGACGCCATGACCGACACCGGCCACCGCACCATCACCACGGTCAGGCAGGAGGACGGCTACCTCACCAACGACCCAGCCAGCGTGCTCCAAGCCAACCAAGACACCTTCATCCAACAACACACGCCCACCTAAGACACATTGGACACGGACACCCAGGCCAACGTCGGCCGCCTCCCTCAGGTCTTCAACCACACCTAGAGGGGGCAACTGGAAAAGTGCCCCTTCACCATCCACAGTCTCCGGCAACACAAAACCCCAGGCTACGACGGCCTCCCTGCGGAGGCATACTACCACCTCCCTGCCCGCTTCCTCCGCATTCTCGCCCACCACCTCTGGGACATCGTAACGGGGCAAACCCCCCTGCCACCAGACTGGGCAAACGTTGTCTGCCCCCTCTACAAAAAAGGGAACTGGGCCAACCCGGACACCTGGCGCCACATAGTCTGTGCAGTCACGGATGCGTGCTCCAAACCACCTAGCAAAGTGCGTGCCATAGAAGCTGGGCGGCTTGTGCGCGTCAAAAAAAAAAGAAGGAAACAAAACAAAAGGAGAAACACCAAACCACAAACAGAGAAGGCACGACCACGGACAGTGGAAAAACAAAGGTATGCCAAACAAGTATGTTACGGCCCCATACATCCTACATATCATATCCCCCGCTACACATGCGTAGATGAGAAAACCAAGTATGTTGTGAAGGAGGGCGCCCAAGGGACAACGCCGCACGCAAAAACAAAACAACGAACCACCACCCACGTCAGAAGGCATGCCCACCAACACGAACCACAACCATATATTGACGCGTTCCCGTGTGGGGCCTGGCCACGGGACGCTGCGGTGACACGCACAAGCAAGCAGGCAGGCAAAGCACTGCGCTCACAGGGGCATCAATACGCTCGTGTCATGGGACAAAGCGTTTCAGGATCCTTGCCACTCTAAAACAAGGGAACAAAACTATGTACAGCAACACATCAGAATATGTACACATGGGGTTAAGACTGGACTGGGGTAAGGGCATCACAGGACAATAGACACTCAGTTCCAACTCATATCCCAATACCAGGTCGGACCCTTTCAGCGGCTGGCGGGGGCGGGGGCTCAAACACAACCCATGCCCTACTCAGTCCGGACCCTGAAACCCTGCCAATAAGGGAGGTGTCCCGCCCAGCCACAGGCAAATTCCTGGGAACGAAGAGGCTCCAAGGCCAACCGACGATAGCTCCCCATGCTCCCTCAACAGCAGATTGCAACTCCCCCCTGAGCAAGAGATATGGCCCCGCCATTATCCCCTAGGAGTTGGTAGCTTCAGCCCAAACTGATATTAGCTCAAAAATCTCCAAAATTGACCCCTCGTCTGGACCCACCAGAGGTGGGGACGAGGCAACTGACCCTATTGCCTTCACCTACGAGCTCCCTGGAGCCCTCACCCAACCTGGTTTTCTCTGAGGTCCCGGCATCAGGGCACCACGGGTTCGTCAAGTGGGGTCATAATTGCCAAAATGGCAAAATCGGTCGTCTCCGTCGACCGTCCAGGGTAGGAAACCTTGGGGATATTGACGCGCCAAGCCTTGATTCACAACCCTTGATACCCCCTATGGTCCCATGCCCTGGGTTATGGCTTGCTGTCACACTGGCTGCTTGCTGTTCATCGAGGGGATGAACACGCGGATGGGGCAGAAAGCAGCATGCGGTGCAAACGGGGGGATCATGGATCGCACCAAAAGTTGAATAACTCCGGATGAGCCAGAGGAGCAAATGGGAAACTCAGTGGCGTTCAACCCTCGGTCAAAGGCTACAATAATCGCCACCCCCCTCTGGCTAGATCATGTGCCCCATGGAGATATGGTTTTTCCAATATGGCATACAATGGCAAAAACAGCGAAATATGGCCAAAATGGCCCGCACCCATGATTCCATATCTCCATGGCCACGGCGAGGATCCTTTCAACCAAGGATGCTATAGACACATGGGACTTAGGTCCCAATATATGTCACTTGCCAACCCTCATCGTCGCCTCTAGCTATTTTCCCCATTGGAGGGACAATGACACACAAATGGGGCAGAATGGCAACATACCCCAAATTTGGTGACTCACAACTCTCCCTTCGAGAGGAGAGGTCACATGAGGAAACACCCCATTCGATGCAGGTTTATGTGCCCTCTCCGAATTGCCCTTACCCTTGGTCAAGTGGCGCACGCAACCTCCGGGGCGAAATCAGGGGGAGATGGGGTTTGTGGCCATTCCGGGCAAAACGGCCAAAATTCACCCAAAAGTGGTCCCTCCGAAAATCGTATCTCCGTATCACAAGAGAAAGGAGCCTCGGGCTTTTGCATGGATGCAAACCGAAGCTTTGCTTCCCTTTTGCAACAAGGGTTGAAGTTCAAAGCTTAATGGAAACATTTTTAACACCTCAATCTTTGAAGCACACTATTTATGGTAAAAAAGTGCATATATCGGCGATATTGGCATGAACATATCTTTGGGTCATTGAGGAACAAATATATGAGCAAACACTTTTGGAGTAGGGCCATGGTAGGTGCCTTCAAATATGCCCACTATGGTTAGATTGTCTCTGCCCACTCTTGTCGTTAGTGCTTGCATATGAGCGCGTGTGCAAAGAGGCAGTATGGCACGCGTGCTCACAAGGCGAAATTATATACAATAGAAGACAAGGTTGTAAAAATCAACCAAGCCATCCAGGTAGGTAGGTAGGTAGGTAGGTGCACTCGGTCGTGGAGAGGCGCCCCATGGTTCCCCCTGGCGTCGCCTCTGTGACGAACAGGAAGAGGCTCCGCGCGTGAAGAGGGGAGGCGGCTTACGTCCCGCTAGACCTGACTGTTGGCCCCCAACAAAGCGGCCCCGGGCAACACTGGGAGGGCTGATCGCCGCCAGCGTGACGTGCTTGTCTGGCCGGGGAGGTGTGCCCCCGTGCTTGCGCATGTCCCCTCTTTTGGGCGGAACCCTAGAGGTTCACCGGACTTCCTGGCGTATCCGGTTCCCAAGGCATGCATGCACGTTCTTGGTACTAGGGTTCCGAGGCGCTTGGAGGTCGCACGCTCCGCCTCGAGTCCGAAAGCAGCGCAGGCCTTAGGATGCAGCCTTACCCCCGGTCTCCGGATCTCGTTTGGCCGGGTCACCTGCATGGCACGGGCTGCCTCAGTGCCCGGGCTGTGAGCACTGGGTTTCGTACTGTTGTGCGGCGTTTGTGTTTGGGTCCGGTTGGCGGTTGGGTGTGGGTTTTGTTAACCCCGCCAGTCCTGGCTCGGGTCTTGGCTGGGTGTGTTTGGGCACGGTTTGTGGTGTCGTCCCTCTAGTGTCGGCTGTTTGTGGTGTTCGTGGTTGTGGTTCGATGTCGGCCTGTTTATGGGACGTGTGTGGTTTCGTGGGCGCCCCGCTTGCCCCCCGCCGTTTCCGGTTCCGGCGTGCGGTGTGGGTGTGTGTGCTGGGCCCGGGTCTCGGCTGTGCCAAGCCCTTCTTGGCTGGGTTGTCGGGGTGTGTTTTTTGCCCTGTTCTTCGTGGTCTCTACTTTACCCATTGTGTGGGTCCGAGGCTCAACTCCCCATAGACTTCGAGTACGAGCCTCGGGGATTTGGCCATTTTGGCCTAATTTTCACCAAAACTTGCCCTCTTTCGAAAATAGAGTTTTGGTACGCATTGAATTGCGTGGAGCCATCGTTGAGTTGGCTCAAAAAACGAAAATCGCCTAGGGTTTTGGTCTTGTGAGCATTGTGTTCGGTTTTTAACGTTCATCCTCACAAGGCCACAAAGTTAGCGTTTGCGCACGCAAACGACTTAGGTTTGCAAGACCCATAGGCTGCACAAAACACCGCCATTGCCCGCTTTCCTATACAAAGTGATATGCCCACGTGAAAGGGCATGGATGAAAGGCATAGGGGGGGAATGTAGGGTTCCATCCGAACTCATGGTCCTTGAGAACCATGAGTTCGAGCGATCGACGGAAAAGCTTGCGCGCTGATTTTCTCGAAGACGCAACGGCGAAACATTCTGGTGAACACACCAGATGAAAGTACATTAAAAACCCTCTAGATTCCGCCCTTAAGTTCTCTTAGAACCTCAAAGGTACTCGAGAAAAATCCCTCACAAAACTCGCCACGGAGAAGCGACGAAAGCGCGCGAACAGGCGACATCAGGCGGCGATTTCACGACAATTAAAAATCGCGGTAGAAATCGGGTATTTCACCGATTTCCGACTGAAAATCGCCTAAGACAATAAAATTATGGTAATTCTAAATCGATTTATTGGTTAGAAATCGGATTCCAGATCTCGTGGGTTAGAGAACAGGGATATCCCGCTGACAGCCGGTGTCAACGGCTTCCGCACGGGTGTGACGGCTCACAGGCATCCGGGCCATGGGCCATAGGTTCTGGGTACCGCTTCACCCCCCTCCTTAGAGCAAACCCTGGGGGGGGCTCGATAACACCCAAGCATGGCAGCGGGTACCCAGGACCATCCCCTGAAGGGTGGGGGTGTCACATCCTCACTTCAGGCTGATTTGCAGGTTAGGCTGCCCAAGTCCCACGGTAAGACAGGTACGGTGCTCTAGCTGTTAGTAACTGCAAGTATAGTATCAAGTATCAAGTACCGGGTCCTGGCGGCGATTGTTCGGCATCCAAAGGACCCGTTAACCCATACCAGGCGCACCGGGTGCCGGCTGCGACGGTCACTACCACAGTGGCAGTGGCATACACGGCCAACATGGGCGTCACACGACAACCCAGGCGGTCCCACAGGTCGAAAGCGACCACAAAGATCCATCAGGCTACCCCAGGCTTCCCAAGGCCGCAGTCTGGGGCAGAGTCCGCACGGGTCCTTCCTTGGGCGCACCATGTCCATATCCACGACGCGAGTCCAGAGTGTTAAGCCGAACGAGCTCCTCCATAAGGGATCGGGCATCAGGACCGTCTTTTCCCTCGCCCCATTACCACGAAGGCCATGCATGGGGGAGTTTCCATGCAGTCTGGGCGGAGGCGTCGACTCCTCAAACCACCAGTTCCCCAGGCAGACTGACCGAGGTCTGGACACCGGAGGTCGCCACCCGACTGCAAGTGCGTCTGCGAGTCTGTAGGCTCACACTGGGACTGACAGTGGCGGAATGCTGGGAGTGTAGTCAGACAACTGGGCTTCCCGCCTGGCGCCATCAGGATCTCAGCACATCACAGCCACTAGGGCACACGGTATCACGGGCACTCAAACAGAAGAATCTGTGCATAGGTACTGGTCCAGGCTGGATATTATGTAAGAGCATGTAAACGGCGACTCAAGGCGCCTGCGTATTCCGATTAGCATCTCTTCGGGGGGAAAAACAGTCCACATCTCGGTGATGGGCTGATAACACTTAACATACAGATGCACATATCCTGGGGAACAGAAAAACAAACAATAAACGGGGTAATAGGCGTGTAAACACACTCTGGACAGAGCGCCAAACCACGCCCCGGTTAGGATAAGGCAGATGCAGGAGGGTGGACAGGAAAACACCTCAGTTTAGGCCATATGAAGTCTGCAGACACACGCAGACTGGTCTGGATCCCGCAAGTGCCATGGGACCAGACCACACACCAAAAAAAAAATCGCAATGCCGATGACAGCGGCATCCGTTGCGCAACGTGGAATGGGCTTCAAGGCCCTAAGAGCTCAGAAAATATGTCAGTCGCCCTGCCTGGTTTCCCAAGGACTCAGCAGGTGGAGAGTGACGAATAGGAATGGAAGAGAGGGGCCATTCCTCTGGATTCAGCAGGGGGGGGTATACGGCCACTCTGATGGCAGGTCACTGGAAGATGGAAGAGAGCAAGCAAGTGAGGGACGATCCGTCGACCAAACAAGCGCTCAAAATGCATCAGGGGAGAGCTCAGGGCGGTGATCAGGCGCCCCTGGCTGCAATCGCCCGGGTGAGTGCTGCCAAGTCCGAGACATGGATCTTGGTCTTGTGCTTGCGGATGTAGTCCATGAAGGGGGTGTTAATCCGTGGCATGAACGAGGAGACGGGTTCCCAGGAGTTGTGGGACGGCCCATAGCCTCGCCAACGAACCTTGAACTCCAGGCCTCCGGGTGCCGAGGCGTTCGGACGCTGGGCCAGGAATTTCTCGACGGTATAGTCGTCCTGCTCAGCATAGTGGTCGTCCGAGTCAGCCTCATGTGCGGCATAGTCCAGGGACACATGTTGGCCACGGAGGTCCGGTTCCCGCACACAGAGCTGACGCTCGTGGCGCTCCCAGAACTGTCCGTGACACACCTTGATGCGGTAGGTGTCCTCACCAATCCTGCGGACCACCTCTCCGGGTGTGAACCAGGTTTTGGTGCGGTGGGTGCCCATAGGGCGGGGTCTGATCACCCACACCGGGTCTCCCACCCTGAACTTCTGCGCTGTCGAGCTCGGGGCGGACTTCTGACGCTCAGCATGCTCCTACTCCAGCTGCTGGCGGATGTCCCGCGCCGTTGCCTCTCGCCGCGCGAAGAATTCCTTGGCGTCCATGGCCAGCTGTTCGAGAAGCCGCGCAAGATTCACATCACCAATCCACGTTGGAACTGGTTTGAGGAGATGTGGCCCGCTCTGAAGGCCCATCATGACACCCCAACTCCGGGTGGTTTGTCCCCTCACCAGATTCTGTTCGGCAGGGACCCCCTGGGTCGGGGACTTCCCTTGTCTGGTGATGGAGTCCAGCCACTTCAGCCCGGCCATTCGATTGGCTGAGATAGGCGACGCTCTTGGCATGACGTATTCCCATGAGGGAACACATGGCCTTGAACCAGCCACCAGTAAACTGGGGCCCTCGGCCACTGCAAATGGTGCGGAGGATGTCAAAGACGGTCAGCCAATGACGAATCATCATGACTGCCACTTCCTTGGCAAGCAACCCCTTTTTGCGTACCGGAACGGCTACTACGTAGCCGCTGTGGCGATCCACACAAAGGACCACACAGTCAAAGGTCTCTTTGCCAATGTGCACTTCGGGCATGGAGAAGACGTCCATGGCCACGCTCTCCATGGGCTGGTCAGGCACCGGAGTCCATTGGGCTTCCCCCTTGACGTTCCGGTTATCGGGATTGCAGGCCTGACAGACCGAGCAACCCTTCCTGACCTTAGTGATGGCGGCGTAGAGACCGGTCTGGTCGATCTCAAACCGGCGCTGCATGTCCAGGGCTTGCTTCTTGCCCCCTGGGTGCATCATGTGGTGGTGCCAAGCCTCACATAGCTCGAGCACTCGGGACTCAGGGACCAGCAGCTTACCATTCCGGTACAGCTTGCCATCTTCCTCAGTTAGTCCCTTTGGCCATTTCTGCCCGTCATTAGGGTCGGTCACAGCCCTATATTCGGCCTGAAAGGCCTCAGACTTGGCGTAGTCGTCGGTCCAGTCGTCCCGGAGGCAAGATTCAGGGAAGAGGTGCTTGTCGGACTCAGCTCCATCAGGGGCGAGTACTCTGACCGCTCTGCCCATCCTCGTTCCGAGGGGGGCATGTGCAGCCATGACGACGAAGCATTTAACACCCTCCTCCTCCATCAGGCGCTCCATTTCGATGATCCTCTTGGCTTCAGCGGTCTCAGCCTCATCGCCATGGGCAGAGACATCCGTCATGCCCTTGCTGGCGGATAGGCCCACCTACTGAGACAGTCCTCCACGGTGTTGTCCTTGCCAGGAACATACACAACCATGAGGTCGAACTTGGCCAAGGTCTCTTGCCATCTTGCCCGTCGGGAGGCGGGACCAGAGGGGGTGTCCACGTGCTCTTTGTGCCACGACTGCAGACTCTGATGGTCGGTGCAGACGGTGACAGGATGGAGGGCTATGTACCCAGCCCATTTACTGAGGACCATGACGATGGCATACGCTTCCTTTTCTCGGGGCGTCCACGTCCTTCTCTGGCCTTCCGCCAGGACTCGGCTCCAGAAGGCCGCTGGCACGTGCCTCCCATCGTCAAGCACTTGTTCCAACAAGGCGCCAACGGCGTAGTCCGAAGCGTCGGTGCGCAGGACGAACCCTCAGTCAGGATCCACGAGGTGCAGACCCACTGCGGATAGCAGCGCCTGCTTCATCCCCTCAAAGGCACGGCCGGATCCATCATTCCACACCAGAGCCTTCTTGGACCCCTTCTTGGTCCCCTCTCGGTTGCCCTTGAGCATGGTCCTCATGGGGGCTGCATACTCGGCATACATCTTGATATACCCCGAGTAGTAATTGCAGAACCCCAAGTACGCCCGTAGCTCAGAGACCGTTTTGGGCTTCTCCCAGTGCTCAATCGCAGCCACCTTGCCAGGTATGGGCTTACGCTGCCCGTTCCCAACTACGTGGCCAGCGAAGACCACCTCGCTTACCGCAATGGTGGCCTTGTCACTGCTGCCCGTGATATTGTGCCGAACCAGAAGGTCCAGCACTCGGGTGACATCCCTCTCATGTGCCTCCATGAGCTCGTCATACCTCATACTGGGGTCTCCGAACGCGATGATCACGTCGTCCACGAAGGGGTCCGCACAGTCACGCACCGGCCCAAGCAGGTTCTCCAGCATCCGCTGAAAGGCCGCATTGCCGTTGGTAACGCCCATGGGCATCACCCTCCACTGAAGAGGTCCAAGTGGGGTGCTCATGGCTGCACGGGCACGGGACTCCTCGGCGAGAGGCATCTGATGATAACCATTTTTCAGGTCACTTACCGTGAAGATCCTCCGCCGGTGTTGTTTTTGCAGCATGTCCTCAATGAGGGGCAGCGTATAGCTGTCATCCTGCGTTTGGGCGTTTAGGCCGCGGTAGTCGACCACGAGCCGCCACTCACCGGCCACCTTCTTGGGGACGACGAAGCACGGGGAGGCCCACTCGGAGTGGCAAGGCTCAAGCCAGCCTCTCTCGATGAAGTCACGGAGGATCTTCTCCATGGCCTCCTTCCTCTCGCCCCTCAGGGCGAGCTCCCAGTGCCGATACACACAGGGGTCCTGCTTCAGTCGTATCTTGGCCTCGCCATATGGTCCACGCAACGGTCGGGGAAACACAGGTTTTCCGCTGAAGAAGGTATCGCCATACTTCTGCTTCAGCCTGGCCCTCAATGCCTGGATCTTGGGGCACTCATCGGACTCCGCCTTGGCTTTTCCGGGCACCTGGACCACTGAGCTTACTTGAGGGGTAGCGACCCCACTCGGTTTCGGCTCAGGTGGTCTTCCCGGGTGGCCGGTAGGGCCATCTCTGGCCTTGCCTCGGAACAAGTCACCATAGGTGGGTGGGTTCCCGCCGATTGGCTTGTCCTGGCTGGACATTTGGTCCAGTACCCTCCTTACGAAGGTATCCCCATCATAGGAACCAGAGGGGATCGAGTCCACTTCCCACCAGGCTTTGTCCTGGCCCTTGCCCTCACGCTGGCTTCCCCAGTCGTGAAAGGGCTGATCCATATACCCCTGAACCAGATCAAACTCCTCTTCGGTGAGGGGGTCCTCCGATTCTCCGATGTCAACAGGGGAAACCGCAAAGCATTGCCTCCATGGCCCCGCTATGATGCGTTTGACACACACGAAGTCCGTGGTGTCGGCCTGTTCAAGGCCCCCATCCACATAGTGGAATTCCGTTGGCCATCTCTGGGGTGGCATGGGCTGTCCCTTAGCGTCCTGAAAGACACTCTCTCCAGCCGGTAGGACGGCCTTGTTTAAGGTCATGTTGGTCAATGAGACAACCCAATGTCGGGTGCTCTCCTCCTCGGTGCATCCCATAGGAACAACCAGCACTGCCTTGGAGCGGTCCTTGCGAATCTTCGCTACCGCCCTTGGAATGTCCCATCGGGGGCAAAGGATCCACACCAAACCCTGATGCGGACCCCAGTGCTTCTTCCACGCGGAGTCCTGGGCGCTCCAATACTTCTCACAAACCCGAAGATGGGCAGAGGTTCCTGAAGAGAACGCATCCAGGGCCAGATCTGAAGCTCCCAGGTCCGCGACCACTCGGCTCGCGACTTCCGGCATTACGCCGTACTCCTGGTTTGCTGGCCCAGTTGGCTCAGTGCCCAGCGCGGCCACTTCGAGCTGATTGCGTTCCGGGTGGATCCATTGGCATTCCACATGGTGCTCAGGTGACGAAAGCCACGAGAGCTGGTCATCCTGGTACAGGGTCATTGAGGCCTGTGCTGGGAGAACACCGGAGTCCGTCTCCATCATGAAGTCGTACCCAACGATCATGTCCCAGTCGATCTCGGCCTCATAGAAGCGACCTTGCAGGAGGATTTCCTTGCCGAGGTCCGGGCGGCTCAGCTCACGGTGGTTCAGGAACTGCAGCCCAATGGCCGCTTCCTTCGTGCCTCCTACCATGTACTGGCCGTTCGCCACCTTCAGCCTGACAGGTTTCCGACTATCGGCCAAACACTCTGGCGGAAGTAGGGCAGCCTTGACCAAGCTGAACTGAGCTCCCGTGCCGACCAACACGTCGAAGACCTTCTCCACTTCCCCGCATAAGGCACGGACCTTAAGGTGCAACTGCCGCTCACGCCCCACACGGCGCACGGCGTGCACGCTCAGGATCTCTGGCCGTTTCAGAAGCTCAACAAGCGACTGGTGCAGGTCGTGGACAATGGGCTCAGGCTGCCCATCTGCAGCATCCAGCTGCGGTCCGGGTGATCCTCCGATACTCTCAGATAGATCTTGAAGCGCATCAAATACATTCTTGGTCGCGAATGGACGGGTGCAAGGGTTCGTGTCTTCACTTGCCCTCACCCTGCAACCGCGACTGTCTTTGGTTTTGGGTGCCGGACCGGGCCTTTCGCCCGCGGCAGTCCCTTTGTGCTTATGGTCTCCCGACTGGGATGGTGTGGCGCTTCCCACGACACCATCCTGCGACCGTCCTAGCTGGGGCCCTTGGCTGCAGGGGCTCCGCTAAGGGGCGTTGATTGTGGTAGTAGGGGTATTCTCCTCCGCATCAACCTCGTTGACACCCTTCTTCTTTCCCCTTTTCCTATGTTTCTTGTCGTTGTCCTTGTTCTGGTCGTTCTCTTTGTTCTCCTTGTTCTTGTTGTCAGACCTGGGGACCCAGTTCCTCTTGATCTCCTGGATCTCCTTGGCCAACTCGGTCCCCACCGACATCAGCTTGGAGAGCTCGTCCTTGTCAACCTCCACTTTGGCTTCCCGGATACCCGCGGGTGCACGCTTCTTCGACCCGTGCACCTTCGTGTAGGCCTCCGTGTCGGCCTGGTGGAAGGGGCATGTCCTGTGGTCATGGTTGAAGCCTTGCTTCCTCCCATAACACACGAAACAGCCCTGAGGGTGAGCTTGTATGAACTCCCCAAAGGACAACGGAGGGTTGCCAATGCGGCAGGGGTCCTTCTTCTCCTTCTTCTTCCAACCCTGCTGCAGGGGCTTCGAGCTTCCCCGGTTGCTCCCCCCGTTCAGGTTGTTGGCCACGAAGGCACAAACGGCCATCTCGGCGGGCTCATCGTCGTCGTCATCGTCGACGTGAGTCTCATCGCCGCCGGCTCCCGCTGGGTTCATGGCAGCTTCCCCGCCAGACCCCTCGCCAACGTAGTTGATGTCACGGTCGCCTGGCCTCAACCCGCAGGTGTGGTGGAGGTTCCGGGACTCCTTGACTACCTCCTCCCCAACCCACTCCAGGATCTCGTCACAGCTCATCCGCGCCGGGATGGCCTGCAGACGGATGGTCGGGCCGCTCACGTCACACTCATCAACGCGCCACATCGCGGTCTTCTTGCGATCGCCCGAGACGGTGATGAGGAGAGCGTTCCGCAGGGAGTGCTGCTTGACATCCCGGGCCACGTTCTTCCTCGTCCAAGCCACCACGTTCGTATGATACTCCTTGGGGAGCATCATCTTGACGGTGTGGTTGGACTTGGCCCTCTTGGCTTCCTCCTTGGTGACTCTCTTGATCCATGCTTCCGGCAGCATGGAGAGCAGGCGAGCCTGCTCGTCACCCTCATTCCAATCCTCCACGTTGCGGCGGAAGAGGGTGTATTGCCCCCGGAAGTCCCGCCAATCTCGTAGGCAGATCTCCCGTCCATCATGCTGAAGCTTGATGGACTTCCACCGCTTGGCAGCCACCTGCGGAGTGTTCACTCGCTCCTGCTCGTTGAGCCACTTCTTGGCTTCCTTGAGGGTCTTGATTTTCCCCTCCTTGGTTGCCACGAAGTATAGCTCTTGGAGCACTTCCGGCAGGCGGTACCTGAACCGTTGGAAGACATATCTCTCCGCATCTGCGGGATCCATGTCTTCAGTGACGGTCACCACCCAATCGTCCAGCTTCTCCAAGAAGCGGTCGAGGTTGAGGGGGTTGCCATCGTACATGGGGGGCTTGATGTCCTTCAGGTCTTCCCACACGGCGGCATCCTCGGCCTTAAAGACCATAAACGCCAGCCGCGAGGTCGACCGAGGTTCACATCGGCCTCTCCCACGGACTCCCACAGCCGCCACTTCCATCTCCTCCCCGGTATCTGCGTGGCTACGCCGTGGTTCCGCCATGTACGCTGAACCTGGATGTTCACGCCGTACCTCTTCCATGTATGCCTCCTCATCACGGCGCCGGCGGCTGCGTTCAGCGTCCTCCCGTCGTACACCACGCGGCGGGGTAATGCTGAACTCCTCCAGGTCCAGGTCGAGGTCCTCACCTCCGCCGACGTCCCACTCCACGTCTCCTCCGGGGACCTCATTGCTGAGTCCACAATAACGTCCGCCAGCCATTGGGATTGGCTCCGAAGCTGGTGCGGGGCGTCGGGGGCGTACCTGCGTCCGCGGTGGAGCACGGCGGTTGTGGTACTCCGCCTTGAGCCACTCATCACGCCACTCCTCACTTCCACTGCCGGGCGGCACGCGCTTGTTGCGGCGGCCCGCGCTGTGGTGAGAGGGGGCGCGGAGAGAGGGGGCACTGGCGCTGGGGCGACTCCTGGGGGCTCCGCCGTGGGCGCGGGGTCTGCCTGGACCTGGTCCGGGTCCCCAGCTGGTCCCCAGACGAGCCAGGCTCCAGGGGTGGGTGGTCGCTGCCGACGCTCTCACGGCCTTCCAGCACGTCCAACCTCTGCTGCAGGCCGCTAATGACCTTGTTCAGCAGCCTGGTCTCAGCCCTGGCGATGTCCAGCTCCCTCTGGGTGGCGCTGGCGAACTTGCCTCTCTTGACCATCTTGATCCTGGCGATGTCCAGCTCCCTCTGTGCGCCCGCGGCAATCCTGGCGATGCGAATCATCTCGCCCTTGCCCGTGTCTACCTCGCGCTCGAGGGACTGGACCCTCCTGCGGAGGTGGACAATCCACCACCAGGTGGCATCGGGGTCGCCGTTCCCTGGTGGGTCGTCGGGGTCCCCAGGGGGTCCTCCAGGAGGGCCCCTGCCGGGTCCGCCCGGTTCAGGGGGTCCTCCCCCACCCGGTGGTCCGCCTCCAGGGGGTCCACTTGGTGGGCGTCCTCCAGGGGGTCCTGATGGTCCTCCGCCAAGGGGTCCTGGTGGGTCCCCGCCGGGTCGCCTCGATGGGCCCGTGGATGGGGCCTCTTCGTGTAGTCGAAGTCGATGTCATCATCCTCGTCCATGTCGCCCCACCTGGGCGTCTCGGTCCCGCACGCGGAAGACTCCGAGCTCCGGTAGGGAGGAGGGAGATCCTCACTCTCACCCTCCAGCTCCATGGGGACGTCTCCGCCTCCTCCGCCAGCCACTCCTCGGCGATGTCGGCGGCCTCGTTCATCCCCGTCGCTGGCGGTGAAGAAGGGGTCGGAGTCGTTGAGGTGTCCACCCGCTGGCCTCCGTGACCTCTCGGGGGTCTTCCCCTTACCCTTCCTCCGTCGGTAGGCGGTGGGGCCACTGCTCCCACTGCTGCCCGTGTCGACCTCCTCCGGATCCAGCGCCATCTCGGAGGAGGCGTCCCCTTCGAAAAGCTTTCGAAGGGTCTCCACTCGGGATCCTCCCGGGGGAGTCTCGCGGCGGAGTTTGGCCTCCGCCTCCGCCATTGCGGCGGACGTGGCTGCGGCAGCTCGCCCTTCGGCCTCCTCCCGGGCACGGGCCGCCTCGGCTTCCCGGGTCTGCTGCAGCCGAGCCTTCTCCGCTTCGAACGCTGCCAACTCCGCCTCCATCTTGGCCCTCTCCTCAGCGACCTTCCGTCGCGCGGCCTCGATGGCGTCCTTCCGGGCGGCGTCCGCCTGGCCTTTGGCCGTTGCTTCGGCATGGGCCCTTTCCTCCGCCTCCTTCTTTGCCCTCTCTTCGGCAAGCGCCTCTTCCAGCGCCTTCACCTCGGCCTCCTTGCAGGCAATGGCCTCCTGGGTCAGGCGGGCTTCCTCGGCAGTTGCCGCCACCTCACCCGTGATCCGGGCAGTCGCTGCCTCATGGGCGGCCTCAGCTGTGAGACCGGCCGCGATGGCCGCGACGGTCGAGGCGTTGAAGGCCATGCCTCTGCCCCACTCTGTGGCCTCCTCCTGAGCGATGCCGACGGCGCCCTCCACGACAGCGTTCCGCTGCGTGGCCCATTGCCGGGCAACCCGAAGGTTGCAGGGCACCCCACAGGTGCGCTCGCAGGCGCGCGCCAAATCCTTTTGGTGGGGAGCGACGCTGCTGCTGGAGCTGGCCTGGTCGGCCGGCATCCTCCCGCGGTGGGCTGACTCCACGTCGCTGCTGGGGCCTGACTTCCTCAGGAGCAGCGGACGGGGCTTGGCCTCGGCCTGCTTGGCGACTTCCAGGAAGATGCCAAGGGTGGTGTGGCCGGGGTGGTGACCGCCACTGGCCCGTTGGGGGCTGTGGGCGGCTTGGGCGGCTTCGGCGGCCAGGGACTCCTGGTACTCCCGCCACTTCTTGTCCCGCTTCCTGTCCCCGGCGGAACGCTTCTCCTTCCCAGGAGACGCGCTACTGCTGCTGCCCTGCAGCGTGCGCTCGTTCCCCTGTGCCGGGAACTTCTTCCTGATCATGTCCCACATGGAGCTGTTGATCGTGGCCCCTGACGGGTACTCGTTGGGCTTCTCGTCCTCCCCAGTCCCGTCGGGGCGCACCCCTTTCCCGGGCCTGTCTGGGCGGGTCCAGATCCTCCAGCGCTTCTGGCGGAAGCGGAAGGCGTATCCTTCCACCCGCAGCCAGTCTTCCACTGAATGCAGGCGGTTGGGGCACATGTCCAGTCGGAGCTCCAAGCTCCCGGGCATGCCGCCTTCGCACTGGGGGTGGCTGTGGCGGTAGTGCTGGTCCCACACCAACCCACGCAGCAGGCGCACTGCATGGGGGTGGGGCTGCGGCCACGTCTTGCCCGCTTCTTGCCAGTTTACCATGGCAGCGGGGGGCGTACTTGGTCTTGAGGTCCCTGGTGGTGGTTGTTGAAGCAGTTGCTCCGGTATGGTTGTGGAGGTGGGTGACGCGTCTGGGAGGGCGGCCTTGCTGGTCGGCCGATGGGACTCGCTGATGAGGGAGTCCTGGTCTGTCCACCTCCTTCACGGTCGCGGCGCTTCCGTGGTCGCTCAGGGCGATGCTCTGGGCGGCGCTGCGGGCTCCGTGATGGTCTTGGAGTCCTCCGGGTTCGGGTGCTGCTCGTACCCCTCGAAGGCCCCGAGTGGCATGAGAGGGCTGGGTGACTCCGTGGCGGTGAAACGCTTTTGACGCGTTCTCGTGGGGGGCCTGGCCACGGGACGCTGCGGTGACAAGCACAAGCACGCAGGCAGGCAAAGCACTGCGCTCACAGGGGCATCAATACGCTCGTGTCATGTGACAAAGCGTTTCAGGATCCTTGCCACTCTGAAACAAGGGAACAAAAGTATGTGAAGCAACACATCAGGATATGTACACATGGGGTTAAGACTGGACTGGGGTAAGTGCATCACAGGACAATGGACACTCAGTCCCAACTCATATCCCAATCCCAGGTCCGACCCTTTCAGTGGCTGGCAGGGGCGGGGGCTCAAACACAACCCATGCCCTACTCAGTCCGGACCCTGAAACCCTGCAAATAAGGGAGGTGTCCCGCCCAGCCACAGGCAACTTCCTGGAAACCAAGGCGCTCCAATGTCAACCAACAGTAGCCTCCTATGCTCCCTTAACAGCAGGTCCCAACTCCTCTCTGAGCGAGTAATATGGCCCCGCCATTATCCCCTAGGAGTTGGTAGCTGAAAATGGACTGTTTCAGCCCAAACTGATATTAGCTCAAAAATCTCCAAAATTGACCCCTCGTCCGGACCCTCCAGAGGTAGGAACGAGGCAACCGACCCTATGCCCTTCGCCTATCAACTCCCGGGAGCCCCAACCCAACCTGGTTCCCTCTGAGGTCCCGGCATCAGGGCACCACGGGTTCGTCAAGTGGGGTCACAATTGCCAAAATGGCAAAATCGGCCGTCTCGGTCGACCATCCAGGGTAGGAAACCCTGGCGATATTGACGCGCCAAGCCTTGATTCACAACCCTTGATATCCCCTCTGGTTCCATGCCCTGGGTTATGGCTTGCTGTCACACTGGCTGCTTGCTGTTCATCGAGGGGATGAACACGCGGATGGGGCAGAAAGCAGCATGCGGTGCAAACAGGGGGATCATGGATCGCACCAAAAGTTGAATAACTCCGGATGAGCCGGAGGAGCTAATACGAAACTCAGTGGCGTTCAACCCTTGGTCTGAAGCTACAATAATCGCCACCCCCTTCCGGCTAGATCATGTGCCGCATGGAGATATGGTTTTTCCAATATGGCATACAATGGCAAAAACAGCGAAATATGGCCAAAATGGCCCGCACCATTGATTCCATATCTCCATGGCCACGGCGAGGATCCTTTCAACCAAACATGCTATAGACACATGGGACTTAGGTTCCAATATATGTCACTTGCCAACCCTCATGGTCGCCTGTAGCTATTTTCCCCATTGGAGGGAAAATGACACACAAATGGGGCAGAATGGCAACATACCGCAAAATTGGGTGACTCACAACTCTCCCTTCGAGAGGAGAGGCCACATGAGGAAACACCCCATTCGATGCAGGTTTATGTGCCCTCTCCGAATTGCCCTTACCCTTGGTCAAGTGGCGCACGCAACCTTGGGGGCGAAATCAGGGGTAGATGGGGTTTGTGGCCATTCCGGGCAAAACGGCCAAAATTCACCCAAAAGTGGTCCCTCCAAAAATCGTATATCCGTATCACAAGACAAAGGAGCCTCGGGCTTTTGCATGGATGCAAACCGAAGCTTTGCTTCCCTTTTGCAACAATGGTTGAGGTTCAAAGCATAATGGAAACATTTTTGACACCTCAATCTTTGAAGCACACTATTTATGGGAAAAAGTGCATATATCGGCGATATTGGCATGAACATATCTTTGGGTCATTGAGGAACAAATATATGAGCAAACACCTTTGAAGTAGGCCCATAGTAGATGCCTTCAAATATGCCCACTATGGTTAGATTGTCTCCGCCCACTTGTGTCGTTAGTGCTTGCATATGAGCGCGTGTGCAAAGAGGCAGTATGGCACACATGCTCACAAGGCGAAATTATTTAAAATAGAAGACAAGGTTGTAAAAATCAACCAAGCCATCCACGATGTCCCTCGTGGTCTGTACTTTACATCTTGCCTTGATTCGAGGCTCAACTCCCCATAAGCTTCAAGTACGAGCCTCGGGAGTTTGGCCATTTTGGCCTAATTTTCGACCAAAACTTGCCCTCTTTCGAAAATAGAGTTTCGGTACGCATTGAATTGCGTGGAGCCATCGTTGAGTTGGCTCGAAAAACGAAAATGGCGTAGAGCCTTTGGTCTTGTGAGCATTGTGTTTGGTTATTAACTCATGGTCCTTGAGAACCATGAGCTCGAGCAATCGACGGAAAATCGACGCTGATTTTCTCGAAGACGCAACGGCGAAAAATTCTGGTGAACACACCAGATGAAAGTACATTGAAAACCCTCTAGATTCCGCCCTTAAGTTCTCTTAGAACCTCAAAGGTACTCGAGAAAAATCCCTCGTAAAACTCGCCACAGAGAAGCGACGAAAGCGCGCGAACAGGCGAGGTCAGGCGGCGATTTCACGACAATTAGAAATCGCGGTAGAAATCGGGTATTTCACCGATTTCCGACGGAAAAGCGCCTAAGACAATAAAATTATGGTAATTCTAAATCGATTTATTGGTTAGAAATCGGATTCCAGATTTCGCGGGTTAGAGAACAGGGATATCCCGCTGACAGCCGGTGTCAACGGCTTCCGCACGGGTGTGACGGCTCACAGGCCTCCGGGCCATGGGCCATAGGTTCTGGGTATCGCTTCAATATCCCCAATATTCCTCCATAGGCTCCAAGCACCGCGAGATACACGACGAAAAAAAGAAAAGCGCAAAAGGTATGGGGCGGCCACGGACCATGGGGAAACAATGAAAAGGCGCACAAGTATGTTAAAAATACGAAGGAGGGCGCCAAGGGATCGCACCACGCACACATACCCAAACGTACACAAGAATACGGAGACAAGGTCAAAGAGAAACATCGTATCAAACCCCAACCCCCGCCCCACCCACACAAAGTGCACACGCTCTCGCTATAGGCCATGCCCACAAACCACGGGGAAACAATGGTATGGCGGGCAAGTATGTTAAGAATGCAAAGGAGGGCGCCAAAGGGACGGACCACGCACACACGCACACACATACACAAGACCGCAAGGTACAAGAAGACGGAGACAAGAGCAAAGAGAAACATGGTATGAAACCCCACCCCGCCCCGCCCGCAAACACGCACACGCTCTCACTATAGGCGATGCCCACGAACCACGGGGAAACAATGGTATGGCGCACAAGTATGTTTAGAATGCGAGGGAGGGTGCCAAAAGGACAGACCGCGCACGAAAACACAAACGTACACAAGGCCGCAAGATACAAGAAGACGGAGACAAGACAAAGGAGAAACAAGGTTTGAAACCCCACGTCCGCCCCACCAACAAACAAGCATACACTTTATCTATAGGGGATGACAACAAGAAGCTACACAAGGTATGACAAGTATGTTACGGAAAAGGAAAACACAAAAGCGCCTTCCACGCCCTCTCTATAGGGGAAACGCAAGGCAAAGAGGTATGTTATCGAGGACGCTACGGAAAAAGAAAAAAAAGGGAGACACAAGGCACAACAGGCAAAAACAACCAACCAATCCCCCAAAGATCCGCACACGCTCTCTCTCTACAGGGGAAGAAAGCACGGTGGGACAAATAGAGAGGTATGTATTTCCAGTCACGCATACCACGCATTTCTGCTACACGTCTACAGGACCTCTTCTATTGCTTTTCTCCTTCAGTTTCTTGAACACGACCATGCCGACCGACGACGAGAACCAACCAAGGTATGACACAGCCCACCACCCACATACCGCAAGCACACACACGCACACATACGGCAGCCACACAGCGCACAGCCCCCCCCACGCCACCCACACCAAAACGAAGGGCCACACAGCACACACACACACACCAGGACCAAGGAGAAGGGCACCCAGGGCCCCCACCACCACAACCAGTGGACCCCAGCCAGGAGTGGCGGGGAACCACGCCCACGGCCAACGGCCAGGAGTGGCGAGGGACCGACCACGGCACCCGGCGGCGGACCCCAGCCAGGAGTGGCGGGGCCCCGCAACCAAGCCCCACGGCCAGGAGTGGCAAGGGGCCAACCACCACCGCACAGCGGCGGACCCCAGCCAGGAGTGGCGGGGCGCAGCACCCACGTCCCTCAGCCAGAAGTGGCGGGGGACCCACATCACACACCAACCACAACCACATAAACACCAGCCGCAAGCCCCAACCAAAAGGGGCAGGGACACTAAACCGCAGACCACCGGCACACCACACACACGCAACCACGCACACCAGCACACGCGGAAGACACACCAACCGCACCACCACACCACACCACCAACAACGCGGACACCACAAACACGCAACACACAACACAGCACGGCCACCGCGCACAGCCACACACACCACAAACACACACAACAAGGAACACCCCCACCCGCGAAACACACCACAACAACCGGCAGGCCCCAGCCAGGAGTGGCGGGGAGCCGCACACCACCACTGCCGGCGGACCCCAGCCAGGAGTGGCGGGGAACCGCACCCAGGACCCTCAGGCGGGAGTGGCGGGGAACGCCCATCACCACCGGCGGTGAAACCCAGCCAGGAATGGCGGGGAGTAGCACACAGGAACCTCCGCCAGGAGTGGCGAGGGACCAACCACACCACACACCAGCCACAACCCCACCAACACACCACGACGCACCACACCGCACGCCACCAACACACCACACACGCACAGACACGCACACACACAAACACACGCGGAAGGCGCGCCCACGCCAACACCACCACCAACACAGAAACGACGAACACACACCACACACATCAGCACAGGCACCACACGCACACGCCGCACCACAAGCACACACAACACGGGAAACCCCCACCCGCGGAAACACCCACTGCCGCCGCCGGCGGACCCCAGCCCGGAGTGGCGGGGAGCCGCCCCCGAGACCCTCAGCCAGGAGTGGCGAGGAACGCCCACCACCACCGGCAGCGAAACCCAGCCAGGAGTGGCCGGGAGTAGCACACAGGAACCTCTGCCACGACTGGCAAGGGACCAACCACACCACATACCAGCCACACCCCCACCAACACACCACACCGCACGACACCGCACGCCATCAACACACCACACACACACACACACACACACACACAAACACACGCGGAAGGCGCGCCCACGCCCACACCACCACCAACAAGGACACCACGAACACACACCACACCACACACACCAGCACAGGCACCACACGCACACGCCGCGCCACAAGCACACACAACACGGGAAACCCCCACCCGCAGAAACACCCACCGCCGCGGCCGGCGGACCCCAGCCAGGAGTGGCGGGGAGCCGCCCCCGAGACCCCCAGCCAGGAGTGGCAGGGGCCCTGCCAACACCGCCACCAGCGGACCCCCCAGCCAGGAGTGGCGTGGAACCACGACCGGGACCCGCAGCCAGGAGTGGCAAGCGACCACACACCACCGCCACCAGCGGACCCGAGCCAGGAGTGGCGGGGAACGGCACCCGGGGCCCTCAGCCAGGAGTGGTGAGGAGCACCCACCACCGCCAACAGCGAAACCGAGCCAGGAGTGGCGGGAAATGTCACTCAGAAACCTCCGCCAGGAGTGGCGAGAGACCAACCACGGCACACACCAACCACACCCACACCCAAACGGCAAGCCCCAGCCGGCCCCAGCCACACACCTACACACACACATACACACACCAACACATACGGAAGACACACCCACACCCACGCCACCACGAATGCAGACACACACACCAGCACAGACTCCACACGCGCACGCCCCGCACCACAAACACACACACCACGAGAAACCCCCACCCAACTCCACGCAAACAGCCACCGCCGCGGCCGGCGGACCCAAGCCAGGAGTGGCGGGAAACCCTAACCAGGACCACAACCAAAAGGGGCAAACAACCAATCACCACCACCGCTGGCGGACCGCAGCCAGGAGTGGCAAGGGACCGCGGCCGGGGCCCTCAGCCAGGAGTGGCGAGGAACACCCACCACCACCGGCAGCGCAACTCAGCCAGACGTGGCGGTGAAACGCACGCAGGAACCTCCGCCAGGAGTGGCGAGGGACCGCCCACACACCAACCAAACCCCCACGCACACTAGCACCAGCAGCAAGCCCGAACCAGGGAAACAAACCGCCACACGCCGCCAGACACCCGCCAACACACACGGAAGACACACCCACACCCACACCACCGCCACAAACACACGGCGCACACACCAGCACGCGCCGCGCCACAAGCACACAAAACACGGGAAACCCCTACCCGCGGAAACAACCACTGCCGCGGCAGGCGGACCCCAGCCAGGAGTGGCGGGGAGCCGCCCCCGAGACCCTCAGCCAGGAGTGGCGAGGAACGCCCACCACCACTGGCAGCGAAACCCAGCCAGGAGTGGCGGGGAGTAGCGCGCAGGAACCTCCGCCAGGAGTGGCGAAGGACCAACCACATCACACACCAGCCACACCCCCACCAACACACCACACCGCACCACACCGCACGCCACCAACACACCACACACGCACACACACACACACACACACACAAACACATGCGGAAGGCGCGCCCACGCCCACACCACCACCAACACAGACACCACGAACACGCCCCACACCACACACACCAGCACAGGCACCACACGCACACGCCGCGCCACAAGCACACACAACACGGGAAATTGCCACCTGCAGAAACACCCACCGCCGCGGCCGGCAGACCCCAGCCAGGAGTGGCAGGGAGCCGCCCCCGAGACACACAGCCAGGAGTGAGAGGGGCCCACTCAACACCGCCACCAGCGGACCCTCAAGCCAGGAGTGGCGGGGAACCGCGACCGGGACCCGCAGCCAGGAGTGGCAAGCGACCACACACCACGGCCGCCAGCGGACCCCCGCCAGGAGTGGCGGGGAACCGCACCCGGGGCCCTCAGCCAGGAGTGGCGAGGAGCACCTACCACTGCCGACAGCGAAGCCCAGCCAGGAGTGGCGAGAAATCGCACTCAGGAACTTCTGCCAGGAGTGGCGAGGGACCAACTACGGCACACACCAATCACACCCACACCCACACCAGCAGCAAGCCCCAACCGGCCCCAGCCACACACACACACACACACACACACCAACACACACGAAAGACACACCCACACCCACGCTACCACGAACGCACGACACACACACCAGCACAGACACCACACGCGCACGCACCGCGCCAAAAACACACACACCGGCGGCAAACCACAACCAGGGGAGGTTGGGACACGCAAACAAGCAACACGGCCAGGAAAAGCGAAAAGCGCCCCCCACCACCGCCAACCCACCCGGGAGAGACGGGAAAGCCACCACCGCAAACCACACAGCGAAAAGGGGGGCGGGACGAAGAGGGCCCACGGGAGACGCAGGCGAGGGACCAAACCTCAGGGGTTTGGGGCCCCCCCCGGTGACCGTATTGGCCCCACCTGAGCACACGCAATAAGGTGGGATACGCCCAGGACCGTTGGTCAGCAGCCCGCGGTGGTACCGGCCTGGGGGGGTGACCAATGGGCCTGACCAAGAGCACTCCCCACGGCACGTACTGCGGGTCGAGCCCAGCGAGGGGCTGCGAGTAGGGCACACTGTCTATCGGGGCAGGCAAGAGACACGCCCATCCCGCAAGGACTCCCCTGCGACCCACAGTGTACCCGACCCCGGTGTGGGGAACGGCTGGAGTACCTGGCTACGGAGCAGGTCCATTTGTACCGAGCGGGTACAAATGGACGGCCCGTAGAACAGAGTTACACCCAGACGGGGAGGGCAAGCATCGGCCCCCCAAAAGGGAAACACCAGGGGAAGGGACCCGAGCCGAAGACAAGGACCCCCCCCCACCCACCACAGCCGGGAAGGCCCGGGCACGGCACCAGGGGAACACCGCCCGTAGCGACGCGGCAAAGAGACAGAGGGGGGAGGGCGCGCAAAGGGGGCGGCGGGGGGACATACCACCAACAGACCCCAGCCAGGGGAGGCGGGGGACCAGACAGAGACCCCACAGCCGAGAGGGGAGAGGGGCCACGACACACAGCCCCCAACACCCACACAGAGCCGCCACACCAAGCCCAGAAAGGCGAGGACAGGCACCCAAGCGCACCACGAACAAAGCGCACACATGCCCGAGCATGCACACAACACACACCGCCACAGCCGCCACCAACAGGAGCCCCACAAACGCACACCACACACCAAAGCGCGAGCACCGCCCGCACCACAAACGCACGCAACGGACGAAAACCCAAAGAACAAGAACCCAGCAACCCCCCGCCAGGGGAGCTGCAGGGCCGCCAGAAACACCGCTAGGACACAAAGGTGTACCCACCAAGCCCTCAGCCAGGAGTGGCGAGAGCCCACACCCAGCAACACTCAACCAACCACGCCCCAACCCAGGACCAGAAACTGCGACACCCACACCAGAACCGCCACCAACACCCAAACCGGACGCCACAACACCCTCACCAGCGGAAACACCCGGAACCAACGGAGACACTGTAGGCAACACCAGCGACCTGAGCACCCAGCACAACACCTAAGACACCCTCACCAACATCAAACCAACACAAGAAGCCACCCGACACTGACCAACCACCGCACCCACGCCACCCACCGACCCGCACCCAGAACCACCGCCACCAGCATCAACACCATCGGAAACACCAACACCACCAACAATCAAGCCAGCAAAACACCCTCACCAACACCTTCACCGCCGGCACCATCGCCTACGAAACCTACGCACATCAACACCGGATACAAGACCTACATCACCCAAGCGAACGGCATCAAACACACCATTGATGGCATCACCCCACCATCAGCGTTGCCACAGGCAACCTCCGCCACCAGAGGAAACCAAAGCCACCACAACCGGTGAACCAACAAACCACCAAGCCCCGGCCAGAGGAGGCGAGGACACACGCCCAGAACCATCAACAACAACACCCTCGCCACCAAAGCAACCACAGGGCGCCATTCACCACGCAGTCACCAGCGGGACCTACACCACCGGCGCCACCAACGCCACCCTCACCCACGACACCAGCCGGGGCATCGCCTGCACCACCCACACCAACAGCATCACCAGCAGCCCACACCACCTACTGCACAGCCTCCCAGACAGAGCCACAGAGACCAGCCAGCGCCCACCCCCGAACACAGGCCACTGACCAACCACACACAGACCCACACCAACCACCAGCAGCATCAGCAACATCAGAGACGCCGTAAACCATAGCAACACCCGCAACGACCTCACCACCGGCATCTCCGACAGCACCACAGACAGTGCGACCTCAGCAACAACAACCCAGAGCGTCAACGACAGCCACCACGGTGACACCACCTGGTAAAACACCATCGACATCAACGACACCAAGAAGGCCAAACCGCCGGCCAGCAACGCCCATGGGAACCTCCGCCAGGAGTGGCGAGGTCCCACCCCCGGTGTCGGAACGCCACCGTCGACCAGGACATCACCTACAACGCCCTCGCCTTCAACATCACCCACAGCTCCGCTGGCGGCGCCCTCACCTACACCGTCACCAGCACCACCAACAGCGGCAACACAGCGACACCGCCAACCACCCACAGCACCAACCTACCACTACATACCCAAGGACAGCCGAAGGAAATACCCCAACCCCAGAGACAACCGGCACCACCCAACCAGGACCACAAGCCGACCAACCGTCAGCCACGAGTGGCACGCCCAGAACCGCCGACCACCCAAACACAGGCCGCGCCCAGCACCAACACCAACAACACCCACGCCATCAGACCACCACGAGTCACGCGAACCACCAAGTATCACCTATGACACCCTCACCGTCGGCAACACCAGCGCCGCCAACACCCACGGCACTATCCACACCACCACCAACCCCACCAACGACGGGCCAAGGTGCCGTCACCTACAACACCCCTACCACCACCACCACCACCCTGGCACCGAGTAACACCTAGGGCACCCCCACCATCGGCGTCACCAAAGACGCCAGCACGGCTTGCAAACAAACGCCACCAGCGCCACCCACCAAGCCCTCAGCCAGGAGTGGCGAGCGCCCACACCCAGCAACACCCAACCAACCACGCCCAAACCCAGGACCAGTAACTGCGACACCCACACCAGCACGGCCACCAAACACCCAAACCGAACGCCACAACAACCTCACCAGCGGAAACATCCGGAACCAATGGAGACGCCGTCAGCAACCCCAGCAAACCGAGCACCCAGCACGACACCTGAAACACCCTCGCCAACATCGAACCCACACAAGAAACCATCCAACGACCATGTTACACCCAAGGCATTACACCCGCGCCAGCCACCGACCCGCACCCAGAACCACCACCGACAGCATACACACCATCGGAAACATCAACACCACCAACGATCAAGCCAACACAACACCCTCACTATCACCATCACGGGCGGCACCGCCATCCTCACCATCGCCTGCGATACCTACGCACGCCAACACCGGATACAACGCCTACATCACCAAAGCCAACGGCATCAAATACACCATCGCCAGCATCACCCCACAATCAGCGTCACAAACGGCAACCTCCGCCACAAAAGGAAACCAAAGCCACGACAACCGGTGAACCAACAAACCACCAAGCCCCGGCCAGAGGAGGCGAAGACACACGCCCAGAACCATCAACAACAACACGCTCGCCACCAAACCAACCACAGGGCACCATCCACAAGGCAGTCACCAGCGGCACCCACACCACCGTCGCCACCAACACCACCCTTGCCCACGACGCCACCCTGGGCATCGCCGGCACCACCCTCACCAACAGCATCACCAGCAGCCCACGCCACCTACTGCACACCCTCCCAGACAGAGCCACAGGAACCAGCCAACGCCCATCCCCGAACAGAGGCCACCGACCACCCACACACAGACCCACACCAACCACCAGCAGCATCAACATCATCAGAGATGCCGTAAACCATAGCAACGCCTGCAACGACCTCACCACCGGCATCACTGGCGGCACCACCGACAGTGCGACCTCACCAACAGCAACCCGGAGCGTCAACGACAGCCACCACGGCGACACCTGCCAGTACGACACCATCGGCAGCAACGACACCAAGGGGGCCAGGGCCAACACAGGAGCCAGCAACGCCCATGGGACCCTCCGCCAGGAGTGGCGAGGTCCCGCCCCCACCGTCAGAACACCACCATCCACCAGGGCATCACCTACAACGCCCTACAACGCCAACACCCACAGCTCCCCTGGCGGCGCCCTCACCAACACCATACCCAGCACCACCTACAGCGGCAACAAGGCGACACCGCAACCCACCCACAGCATCGACACCCTCGACCACAACAGATGCAACACCTACCACTACAGACCCAAGGACAGCCGAAGGAAATAACCCAACACCAGAGACATCCGGCACCACCAGGACCACAAGCCGGCCAGACACCAGCCACGAGTGGCACGCCCGGAACCGCCGACCACCCAAACGCAGGCGGCGCCCAGCACCAACACCAACAACACCCACGCCATCAGACCACCACGAGACACGCCAACCACCACCGTGACACCCTCAGCGTCGGCAACAACAACGCCGCCAACACCCGCGGCACTATCCACACCACCACCAACCCCACCAACAACGTGCCGAGGTGCCGTCACCTACAACAGCCCTACAACCACCACCACGACGCCGGCACAGAGTAACACCTAGGGCGCCCCCACCGACGGCATCGGCAAAGATACCAGCATTGCTGGCAAACTAACGCCACCACGCCACCCACCGGGCCCCCAGCTAGGGGTAGCAACAGCAACAGCACACACCGTCACGCCCACCGCATCGACATCACCTGGAGCATCGTCAACATCAACCAGGGATCCCCACCACCCAAGCAGCACAAAAAACCGCAGCAACACTACCACATCCACCACCCTCACCACCAGCGACACCAGCTGCACCCTTCGCCAGGAATGGCGAGGAGAAAACCCAACAACGCAGAGCCACCCAGCGTCCCCGGCACCCTCACCATCGGAGCGCCACCACCGGCACCAACCCCCAACGCACCACCGTCACCGTCGACAACGCCACCGACCCCTGACACAACAACCACACAGCCCGCACCAACGGCACCAGCCGAACAGTCACCGACACCACTTGCACCAACCTCACCAGCGACAAAGCCCGGTTAACCACCTACGACCACGAACCACAGGCACTAACAACCAGAGCATTGCCCACAAAACTCCAGGCCAACACCCGCACCGCCCTCAAGAACACGACCGAAAGCAGCACCGTTGACGGATAGCCACAACACCCTCACAAACCACCTGGATACGGGTCCCCCTTCCCACCCCCCCTCACGAACAGCAACGGCATCGCCCACACCCCCCACCATCTGCACAACCAGCGACACCATCACCTGCACCAGCCGAAACACCGACGACGGCAGCCTTACCAACAACCAACACCCCCACTACCGCTGCCACCAGCGCCACCACCACCAGTCACGCCACCCACCGTAGGCGCCACCCACCAACGCCGCACCCTAAACCACACCTACACCAAAAACCTGCAGCAACACCAGCGGACACCCCACCAGCAACATCACCCTCCGCCAGAAGACGATGATCAGCACCAGCAGGAAAGCCAGCCCTTAGCGCCCGAAACAGCCCAAAGAACTCCCACACCCGGACCCACACCCACCAGCAGCGCCTACGCCGACCCACCATCAGTGTCACCGACACCCGGAAAGACACAAACCTCGATGAACTAACGACCACAACACTGCCGTCACCGCACCCACACCGTCAGCATCACTGCCAGAACATCCGGCCGGGCCGTCAATGGCACCGCCGCCCATGGCACCACCTGCACTCACCAGCGCTACCACCAACCCGCGAGAGTCCAGGAACCCCTGCCATCGCCAACGGCCTCAACGAACATCGACACCACCAACACCACCACCGCCAGACGGGGACTACCCACAAACCGAGAACAGCTCCACCACCAACAACCAATACACGACCGGCGGCACCCCACCGTCGCCAACACCACCCTCACCACCACGGCACCTATCACGGCTCCACCACCGCTGGCGATGTGGGCCACACCACCCGTCATCTACAGTACCCGCGCCACCACCGCCACGTCCGGCCCACAAACGTTACGCCCCAACGGCCAGAGACAACATCCTCACCATCGACACCACCGGCAACACCACATACGCCCCGTACGTCATCCTCGCCATGCTCACCAACCATCACCCTCACCATCAGTGTCCAAGACATCAGAGGCACCAACACCACCGGCGACGACGACAGCGACAACACCTGACCAACCAACTAACCAGCATCAACTAGCCCAGCACCAATCTCATCTACGCTAACGCCCATACCACCCTCGCCAACGGCACCGCCAGCGGCACAATCATCCACTCCGGCACCCACACCGTCCTCACCACCAACATAACCACCACCCCCCAAGTGTCAGGGCTCGCGGGGAACAGAACGGCAGAGCAGGCACGCCACCACCCGCACGCGTCGCCCACCCTATCGTATACCGCTCCTCAACAAGCCCCCCCGCTTCCCCCAACAGGATGTGCGCTGCAGCGCACTGCTGGGACGACGACTACGACGTCCTCCCGGCCATCGGACACCTACTGGCAGCCACGGCCCCGCGCCCACAAGCCCACCAGCAACCCACGGAACCGCAGGAGCCCGACCACCCCATGCCACCACGCTCCATATCCCCCGCGTCCACCGCAGACCAGACCGCGGAACACCAGCGAGAGGAGCCCGACCCCAACCGCGCTGCCCCCCCCCCCCACCGCCCCCCCCCCCAAAGGACATCTACGCCACACTGGCCAGCACCCTAGCCCCCATGGACGCCGAGCAGTACTACCAGTCCATCCAACGAGACCTCCCTGAGGACCACGCGACCCTCCAAGGGTGGAAGCAGGAGAAAAGGAACGACAACAAGTGGGGCACGGATGAAGACCCTCTCTGGGAAGACACCTGGAAAGGCACCAAGGACGCCTTCCTGGAACCAGCAGCCGAAACCTACTCCCGCCCGCCCGGAGACACTAGGCACGGCCTCCACGCCCTCCTAGTGTTCCACAGCTGGAAACACCGCCACACCATCATACTCCACCCCCTCGACCACAATCCACACCGATGGACACCTGAAGACGACGCCACCGCCGCCATCACCGCACAGCAAAGCCCCGAGAACCCAGAGGAGTACCACATCACCTGGAACGATCCGGCACCCCAACCCCCCGCCTCCCCCACCCTGCCAGATCTCTTCGCCACCATCAGTGCAGAACTACAGGAGGCGAAAGCCCCACAACAACCGGACGAAGAGATGCCCCAGGCACCATCACCACCAACCACACAAGAAGACCCCCGCACAGAGCCCCTCACCCACCCAATCACGACGATGGAGCTCCCCCCGCAGCACTGCACCACCCGGGACCGCAACGGGTTTCGAGACCTGCCACGGGAATGGGTGGTCCACAACTGCACACTCCGATGGGACGAAATCACACCGGGGCCCCAGGCCATCCGCCTCCACTCGATCACTGAGCCCACCACCAGCTGGGCACTACCGAGGGGCCGCCACCACCTCCTCAGCACCGTCCAAGGGGATGCCACAATCACACCAACGGAGGGAGACCCCGTAACAGCAGCCCCCGCCCATGCCGTCCACATACCCCCGCAAGCATCGTCGGCACCTATGGCGATACTTCCAGGCCCCACCCCACGGCAAGCCATCGTCATCACCTACCCCACCCCCAAGGACCACACACACACCTGGCAGCAATGGTGGGAGGACATCCAGGGGGAACTCCTCCAAGAACACCTAGGGCGCACACGCACCCACCACACCCTATACTCCATACGAGGAGTAGGCCAAGCACCACACGGCATACACACCCCGGGATTATGGGCGTACGCCACACCCATAAACCCACAAGCAGCGGAGGACATCAAGACCGCCCTATCCATCCAGCAAGCCCAGACCCAGACCCCGCACCGCAACACCCAACGAGGCTACATCATTTGGTCGGCATACCAAGACCACGACAACCTCACCCCCCAGCCAGGGGCCCCCCCTCTAGACACCAACACAACCGCCCTCCTCCAAGCCGCAGCAGCGGCAGCCACACAGGTAGGGGCCCCGGAAACATGGGGCCCACAATACCTGGTCGAAACCAAAGTGGCGCCCCACGCGAAGGCCCAAGAGAAGCCCCAACACCGAAGCCACTCCACCCCCCACTCAAGCTGGACACGACAGAACACACCCCCCAGGACGAATGGGCGACCCACTACATCATCCCCCACACCACAAACCGCAAGAACGATGCCGCCAAGATCACCGTCACCCGCCAACTCCCCCACACCACACAGGTGTACGAGCTGACGGCCCCCAACGTCCCCGTCACCCGTCGCCGACACAACGAGCGATACACCATACAGGCGGAAGGGGCCGCCGCGGCCACCCTCTACACATGGGCAACACAGGGGGGACCTCCCACACCCGACCCTCCACCACGCCCCCTCCTGGCCCACCCCCTTCCACACAGCAGACCGCCCCAACAAGAAGCCCAAACACACAGGTATGCACAGTCCCGCCCAGGAGGCCCAGCACCAACACGATGCGAGGCGCAAGGCCCGAACCCTCCACGATGACCACACCATCCCCCGCATCAGCGCCCCCCCCCGCCAGAGTGTCAGGTGCCACCCACAACCGCACAATCACAGGCATCATCACAGACTGCCTGAACCCAGCGGCGTCGCGGGCAGACGCCGTGTGGATCAGCGAAGGGCGCACCCACACACGGGCGGTGGCGCGCCTCCACAACATCCAACCCCACAAACCCGGGCACGCCGTCGGACCCTTCACCGTACACGGCACCCCGTACGGCATCAACCACCCCCAGTGTGAGCACCATGACCCGCCCTGCTCCACCCCATGCACCTCGCCCCTGCGCCAACCGCTGCCGGCCCCCACCATCACGGGCAACATGTACCTGGGCACCGTACTGGGAGACCTGGGCATATACATCCTGCCCAACAGGTCCAGGGAACACGCCATCCCCCTCCACGGAGTAGAATCCCTCGCCCTGGGACCGCTTCCACCAAAAACCCCACAGGAGCACACACCGGGGGACAAATGGACGCAGGCGCCAGACGGGGGAAAAAAGGCCGACCAACGCGCCCTAGCCCACATCACCGTCCACCCCACAGCCCACCTACCAAAGGACTTCGGCACGGAGCGCCACATCGTCCTGGAGGGGCAAGCCCACCACATCATCACCGCCGCCCTATACACCCTCGCCGCCGACGAACGCCACTGGGACCCCACAACCATCCCAGCGATGCCCCCACCACCGCAGGGCCCAAAAGATCCCGTCACCCCCTTCCACATTGATCAACTCCTAAGCCGCAGGGCCACCCCACACCTCCACCCCTCCAGGATGGAACTAACCATCGCATCGTGGGACACCCTGAACATGCCCCCCCAAACAACCGGCCATCCACATCCTCAAAGTGGACGCCCAATGGTGGGTCCTCCACTTGGCGCACGGAGTCCTCATGGCATCCCAGGCCTATACCCCGGAAATAGACCCGGAAGACCCCCCACGGGGCCGGCAGCAACTCATCCAGGCCACCGGCCTCACAGGCCGCAAAAGCGCCCCTTGGGAAGCCCTCCACACAGCACTCTACTGGGATCAAGGCTCCCCCAACGGCCCAGACACCCCGGAACCCACGGAGGCCTGGGTCATGCAGGCCAAGGCCATGAGGAACTACCACCTTCAGCACCCCTTCGACGACAGCCCGACCGCACTACCATGGCCATCCGATCCCCCGGAGACCGTGCGCAAGCTCGCCGACCTCATGCGCAGCCACGCGAAAGCGAAGATGCAAACGCCGGCAGAACCCCCACTAAGGGATCCGGGCCAGCAAGCAACGCACCCCTTCTTCAAACCCCACGCCCCCCCAGCCCCCCTACCTCCAGTCGCACCCAAGCGAGCGAGACGAAAAAAGGGGCGAACCCGCCCCCGACCAAGCCAGAAAAGCAGCGACCCCCCGACCCCCGCACCCCACCAGACCCACCCGGCAAACCCGGACCAAGCATCCTCTTCATCCTCCCTCCCATCATTACCAACCCCCCACCCGGCCCAGGCATCCTCATCATCCTCCCTCCCGCCACCAGCACCGCCCCCGCCCGAGGCGTACCCAGGATTCGTAAAGGGGGCGAAGGTCCAGCAGCCCTTCCGCAACGACCACACAGGCGACTGGTGTGAGGGCACAATCCATTACCGCCTCCGCGACCCGGGGGACAACGCGGGGCCACATATCCGGGTGGTCTGGCACCGCCAACAGGAGCTAGACCAAGGCAGCAGCGCCCCAGACAAGCCAGAAGGCCACACCCTGGAGCTCACCAGCGCCCACCCCATCAAGCTCCGCACCGACGAGAACAAGGCCCACAGAGGCACCAAATACACCCAGAGTGGAGCCAAGGCCTCCCCCCACCGCGCCTACCCAAGCGCCCACCAACCGGCAAAAAGTCCCCGAGCCCCAGTCCCCCTCCCTGATGGGGCAAGGGCCGAGGGCACAAGCATCCACAGCCCTGGCCCGCCCCCACCAAGGCCACCGTCAACCTCCTCGACCTCAAGCACCCGGCGGTCACATACTCCATGGACACCACAACCGCCCTCCAGGAGCTCCTGATGGCACAGGGGCCGGGGTGGGTTCCCCACCTCCTCGCCTTCCAGGAACAAGTCCTACAACGCGACGACCCCCCAGAAACCACCCCAATATATACCCCGGACCGAAAAGCGTACAAATGCTACTGGCACAAGGGGACCCCCCTGTACGCCCGAACCGGCATCCACGTCAACCTCGTCCACCACCTCAGCATCCCAGGGGGACTAGGTGTCTATGAGGTCGTCGGGGACAGATGGCAACTCAACGTCATCAACGCCCACGTCCCCTTCGGCGACGCAACGGAACCCTTCCTCAAAGCCCTGGCCGAGGCATACCACCAGATGGCCATGCTCACCCCCACAATCATCATCGGCGACATGAACGCCGCCCCCACCCCGGCGGACCGAGGTAGACAGGCCACACCCGAGGACCATGCAGTCCGCGACACCATCAAAATGCTGGGGCTCGTGGACCTGACGGCCAACCTCAAAGGCCACCCATCCCACTTCTGCCACCAAACAGATGCCCCCCAATCCCGCATCGACGTATGCTATCGCGACCCCACCACCACCATCCGGGCAAACGCCCGATATGGACCCCTCCCGCTGGGACCCATAGGCCATAGCCCCCTGCACATCCGCCTCACCATCCCCAACCTTCCCCCCAGCCCCCCAGAGGATGCGGACCAAGGCCTACCAGCCCCCCTGAAGATGCCCCGACTGCATGAAAAGCATGCCTGGTCCCAATATCACAGGGCCATATACCACGCCCGGCGCATCCAACCAGACCCCACCAACCTACTCACAGCCATGCGCACGGCCGCCATCGCCTGCGGCTTCCAGCAACAGCCCCACACTGACGACGACCAACCACCCACGGCCCTAGGGGACATACTCCATGACCTCTGACATGCGAAACAACAACTTGGGACCCTCCTCCACACCGACACCCCCCAAACCTGCCGCCAGATACACCACTGCAAGACGCAGTTGGCCCACATCAGGGCAGACCTGCAGCGGTGGCACATCCACAGGCAACAGCGCATCGCCCAGGAACACGAGCGGTATGCGCAACATGAACTCCCGTACAAGGCCATCCGCCACCTCAACGACGCCATGACCGACATCAGCCACCGCACCATCACCACGGTCCGGCAGGAGGACAGCTACCTCACCAACGACCCAGCCACAGTGCTCAAAGCCACCCAAGACAGCTTCCTCTGGCAACACACGCCCACCCAAGACACACTGGACGCAGACACCCAGGCCAAAATGGACCGCCTCCCTCGGGTCTTCAACCACGCCCAGAGGACGCAACTGGAAAAGCGCCCCTTCACCATCCACGAAGTCCGGAAGGCCATCCACAGTCTCCGGCAACACAAAGCCCCAAGCTACGACAGCCTCCCTGCGGAGGCGTACTACCACCTCCCCGCCCACCTCCTCCGCATCCTCGCCCACCGCCTCTGGGACATCGTCACGGGGCAGACCCCCCTGCCACCAGACTGGGCAAACGTTGTCCGCCCGCTCTACAAAAAAGGGAACTGGGCGAACCCGGACAACTGGCTCCCCATAGTCTGTGCAGTCACGGAGGTCAAAAATATCTGGACCATCCTCCTACGCCGCATCTGCCCCCACCTGGACACCCACATACCAGCCAGCCTCTGGGGGGCCATCCCAGGCCGGTCCCCACACGAGGCCATCTTCCTCCGGGACACCATCGCCGACATGGACCCGGTAGACCTCATCCTCGCCTCCCTCGACGTCAAAGGAGCCTTCCCAAACACCCCCTGGCTCCTTCTAGAAGCAGTGTGGAAACGCCTAGGCCTCCCCTTCTACAACTTCGCCTCCGGCTACATCCGCACCCGCGGATACACGGTCCGCACTGGAGCAGGCCTCACCCCCTTCCTGGAGCCAGGCAGCGGGGTCCCCCAAGGAGGAGCGGAAGGCCCCTTCTTGTATCTTCTCATGACGCTCCCCCTGGCCCTCGCAATCGAAGAGGATTACCCAGCTTACGCACCCTACCCCCTCCTCCCCCCCCTGGTGGGCTTCGCGGACGACACCAACCTCACGTTCGCACACAGCCTACACGAACCCCATGCGCCGGACCCCGGGCCAACGGTCACCCAACAGGCCAATGACTTACTCGACGTGACTGTCTCCTACCTCTCCCACAACAACCTCATCGTTTACCCCACAAAGTCAGTGGCCATGATCAAGGGGGCTGCCACACCCCCCACCCTAGGGCCAAAAGGGCCCCCCATGCAAGTCGTGACAACCACCACCCACCTGGGGTAATCCAAACTGCTTTTTGTGCCCAAAAAATGCCAATTTATTGGCCTAAAACAGCATTTTTGGGGCATGAGTTGTCAGTTGTAGGGCCCCATACCCTATTTTGAGTGTGGTGGACTCAGAGAAAAGTGTTTTGCAGGTTTTTGGAGCAAGGTATTGAGTGTTTGGAGCCGCCATCACCAAAAAACCGTATTTCTTGCCAAAAACAAACATGTATGGTTTGAGCTATACAAAAGCTGCTATTCGCAACTAGGTGGTGAATGTAATATTTCTCGCATACCGCCGATTTAAGATGGAATCAAGCCTGCATTGTCGATCTGGGGGCTCGAAAATTTTCAATTTGGAGGGTGGGGGGGGGGCTAACTCCGGAAAATATGCTCTTTATGGTAGAATTTGACAAAAAAATTAGTATTTCTGACTTTAGCTGGTTTTGGGATTTTTGGACCCCATAAAATCCTAGGTGAGGACGCCATCCTCCCTCCCAAGTTGCAATCACACCTCGCTCATCTCCCCAGATATGCCTCCCCGACCACCAAGGCCCTCTCCCTGTCCCACCAGAGCCTGGCGTACTACCTCACCGGGGTCTTGAACGCCTCCATAGGCTTCCATACACTCCACCTGAGACACCCCACCACCGCGCTCCAGCCGGCCTCACGCGCCGTGACCAAGGCATGGGCAGCACACGGGGGCTGGCCGGCCTCCATGCCCACCCGCGCGATCCGAGCGGCATGGCCCCACTATGGGGACGCCATAGGGGACGAGGTGAAAGCAGCCTACACACGACACACCGCCTTCCTCCTTCACCGCATGACCCACAACCACTCACCAGAGGTCCGCGAGGTCACCACAATCCGCCTCCAAACCGCACAACGGGCGCGCAACACATGCCCGTGCTGGGTACTCCACCAGACGGGCATGCCCACCGACATGAACACGCGCCTGTGAAACCACCTGCTGCTTCTCCTCCCATCCCCACACCACGCCATACTCACCAACCACACGTGCCCAGAGGAAGGGCCTCTAGCGGTCCTCTGCGGGGACCTCCACCATCACCCCAAGGGCACCATCCACACCATAGACCTTGTCGGGGCCTCCATCACCGTAGTATACGCCAACCTCCCCCAAAATGCGGGTCCTGCACCACAGCGGGGCACACCACACCCCCTTTACACAGCTTCCCGAATGGCCTCAATACCGCCTCTGCCACCAGTACCTCACGCAGACAGCACGAGCAGCGGGACACACTCTGCCGGGAAGCAAAGACATGCGAGCAGCCTACCGAGATTTCAAAAAGCAACACCCCCGACCCATCCCAGCGACACCGCCCTACACACCCACCGGCTCGAAACACGAACCTGTCCCCCCGGTGAGGGGCCCACCCCCACCACTAACCCTACTACTGGCCCCGAATGAAGCCAAACCCACGCAGACCACCGTCATCCACCCCGGGGCAAAATGGCGCATACCGGAACACCACATGACCGTCGGAGACCTACCACAGGTCCCCGATGACTCTCAGAGCATGCCACGCATATGTTGGGCCTGTGACTCCGAGGCACCAACCACACCATGGCCCGTACTAGACCTAATAGCAAGCCACCACACCCACCCCACAACCCACCTACCACCACAGCCCTACGTATGTGTAGCCCCAAGGTTCCACCGCACCGACACCAACCCCACGGTACCATGGAACCCCGACCACGCGCCCAAATGGCTGTTCACCACTACACCCACCTGGCCCCGCCCCGATCCTGCAGGGGACGTCATTTGTTACAGCAAGTACGAACCAGGCAGAACAGGCAAGCACGAGCACCCCTACTATCCGCTCCACCACTCCTGCCACCTACCGGAGCACCGAACACAAACCCTCACATGCCACGACCTAAACCCAGACACAGCCTACATCCTCGACTACATCTACTCCTACCTCACACAAGGACAGCCGGAGCAGGGACTCATAGCCATGTCCCCCCAAGCGAAACACATCATCTCCAAAGGAATAGGGGTGTACACAACCCCTATCCTGCAGCCCACAACCCCAGTAGCCCACCTCACCACGGTCCTCGCCATATACGCCTACCTGCTAATGAACCCATGCCGCCTCCCACGACCATCACCGGCGGACCGGCTCTTCTTCACCGACGCCTCAGGCGAATCCGCCCTCATGCCCATCACAAGGGGGGCCACCCTGCAGCTAACCCACACCTGGGGACACTACCAAATAGACCACCAGACGGGCCACACCACCTACGGGGCCTCCTCCCACGGGGATCTAGGGGCCATGGCCGACGCCATCGCCGAGATCGCGGCCCACCTACCCGCCCACTTCCCGCACATCGTCCGGGTCTGGTTTGTGGTAGACGCCACTGTCGACACACACCTGCTCCTCCGCATAGCAAGGCAACCACTTCACAAAGCCACGGCGACGAGCCTCGGCACCCACGCACTGCTGCTCTGCAAAGCCCTTCGCAGCCTTCCCCCCTACGTCCCAGTCCACATCGTGAAACAAGAGTCCCACAGGCACCAATATGGAAATGGTAAGGTCGACAACCAGGCAGTACACCAGCGCACAACGCACCTACCAACCTTCCAGATCCCTGACCTCGGCCGAAACCACACACACCTCCAACACATACCCCCCGTACCTAAGCCCCATCAGACCCCGGACTGGGTACCAGAGGAGGCCCCCTATTCCTCCCACGACAGAGCATACCACTACCCCAACCCAATCCAACATCTCGGCCGCGTGCTCGGCGACGCCGACAGCCGGGTGCACATCCAGGAGCTCCAGGACAGACTGCAAATCCCCCTCTACCACTCAGCACTGCGCCGAGCAAACGTCCCAGCCCATCTCCAAAAGCGAAGCATCCAGCTCCTCAGGGAGCAACTACCATTCCTTACCAGGGTCGCCAGATGGCTCGCCTGCAAGCACATCCACGTCCCCGAAGAACACACCCGTTGCCCGTGCGACCACACCAGCCCGGAGGACTGGGAACACTTCAAGAAATGCCCCCTCCATACAGGCAGGGACACGGTAGTGGGCTGGTCCCCGGCGGAAACCCTACGACAACACGAAGGATGGCCAACCCACAGCCACGCACACCAGGCCACTGAACACCTCTTCCAGGGTCCCCTGGTCAAAGAAGCCACCATGAGAGGGGCGGTGACACAGGCCCTGCATCGACACCTCACGAAACACATGGAAAGCCCCATGGAGGCAGCAGCGCACCTCCAGCTAGAAGCAGTCCGCAGAGCAGCGGCCAAAATGGTACACCGCAAACACCTCCTGCTAACACACGCGGAGCAACTCACCGACCCCACCGCCAGAGAACACATGCAGCGTCCCATCCATTACCATGGCGTGCATGACCCAGAAGTCCGCTAACCCACTCTGCGCCCCGCACGCGCCCCCCACCTCCATCCGCAGGCCTCCAAGACACCACCACAGCGCCCCAAAGCCCATCGCCCACCCAAGAAGCCACCTGGCACCGCCCAGCCCGGCCGAGCCCAACCAGGGCAAACCATACGTCGACGTAGACGCGCAAGACCCTGGCAACCAATCCGACCCACCCCCCCCGACCCGGGGCACCCCTGCCTCACACGGCCACCATCCGCGACACCGACCTCCTCCAAGCAACCCTCCAAGGCAGGGCCCTGACCACCCCCCTGGGCTGGTACGGCCTACAAGAGGACTGGACCAAGCTCACCGTCAAAGCCCTCCAGGACCTGACCATTCCAGGCAGCGGCCTCCACGAGGGCATCGTAGACCTCGTACTCTGGCGAGCCCGCAAACACACCCTACCAGGACCGGCCCCCGCTGTGCCCCTTCCTCCTGTTACCCCTGCTGACTTGCTCCGGATCAACGATTGCATTTCTCAAAATCCTCAAAATCCAGGGTCCAAATCCAAAAATATAGAAAATGTAATCCTCCTTCAACCCTGAACAGCAACCAGCTCCGGGAAGTATAGCAATAACCCAATTCACAATCCACGTCAGGCTGCGGGCTTTCGTTCAGCACACCGGTATTCCCACGGTGGCGGGCATGTACAAGAATTGCACCAAAGAAGAAAGCCCTGAAATTGGCATATGAACACAAATAAAGCAAGGTTGGGGATAGAGGTAAACATACACACTCACAGCCATAAAACCCTCATTCCCTGGACTCAAGACCTTCCCTTGACTCACCAACATATTGCCCTGAACCAGGTCAAATGAGATGGCTGAATGCCATGTGTCCCAAGTCATTACACAAACCCCAAAAATGTGTTCACTCCCAAGCCTCTAAATCCTAGCCCAATGGGGGAAGTGGCGTGTCATGGCCTAGGATGGCACTCAGGACCATGCCCTACGCTGACATAACCTTGGTTGGACTTGGAATCGAATGGGCTTAGAGAAATGACCTATGAGTTTGGGCTCATAACATGCCAAAAAACTGCCAATTCACACCATATTGGCCATATATCACATATATGCTCAAAATTGAAGTTACCACTTATCCGAAGGCTCAAAGCATGCATGGAATCGAAGTCTAGTATTCATGGAGGATAGAGACCAAAGATCAATGCCCATGTACATCCCCACTTTACCCTCGAAACCCCTTCAGATATGGGCGCCACGCACTGCCCAAGTCAGCCCATGATCTTGAGACCAATTCTTGTAATCCTTCATGTGCCAAGCCAAATGAAGTACGCGATCCGGCATATGGTGGTGTTCAACTCCAAAGCATATGCCAACATACGAACAACATACCATGGTTCGACTCCCCATAGGCTTCTTGCTGTTTGCCGACCAGGTAAGTACACAAAACGCAAAAATAAGCAAAAATTGAGGTCAAAAACATGAAAATATGACCAAATACAAAGTTGTCATGATAGTATATGTCTATGCTCACCCATGATATCCGCTCTTGATTCAATGCACAAATGATTGGAACCATCTACGAACAATTCCCCCACTTGGATCCCCAGTCGAGCGCATGGAGATACCTTCCCCACTCATATCTACATGCCCCTATGAAAATGGGAGTGCACTCATGGATCTCTTTCCCAAACATACCATGAGCAATACATATGCGGTAGACTTAGTCTAGCGCTTTGAATTCCACAATTGAGACATGGGCAAAACCCTTGTCACGTATGGCTCCCCATCTCTTCGGCCACACGAAGATATATAACATGGGCGTGAGCATATCAAGACATATACCATGCATATAAAACATACCCTCAAAAGTGGCTCCCACCATGATATGCCATGCCCCTCCATGGGCATAACTTCACGTTAAAAATACGTAGGAACCCAAAGAAAATTTTTTATGGAACCCCAACACTCATGCGGTACACTCGAAAGTCGCATTGAAATATTCGGTCGCACGGTCCAAGAGTTATATATCACTTTCTACCCTCTTGACCATTATCCCTTGCTACATCCAGCATACATACACACCAAAGGCGTTTGATGCATCCCAAATTAACTTGAGACCAATGCGCTTGCAACGCAACCTTCCTTATTCTCTTTCCTCACACTCGCGCGTAGATATGGTCCTTCAAAGTGGTCCCACGATTCGCTTTTGTTTCCCTTCTATCTCCAAGTCAAATGGGTGGCAAGTTTAAGGGAAACCTGATTCGGGCATGGGGAAAAGAGTATGACCACTCGAAGAAGTCCAAATCAAGTGCGGCGATGTCGAAGTCGAAAATCCAATTTCGACATCGCGAAAAATTCAGAATAAAATTTCGAGTGCTTATTTAGAAGATTGCGGAAGCAACGAACCCTTTACTGATGAAATCTGACCCTTCAGCGGGGTCCGAACCAAAATATCTGGAAATAACAGTTAACCAATCGGTTAACGCAAAATCGCGAGCCAACTGACAGTCGCCGATACATTGATCATCAGAACGAAAGGCTGAAAATTACGGAAACATTATGATAATAAAACCCTGTTGATTCCTGATATTCTGCTATATAAATCTCCGCTGGCGGCGCCTCGGTACTGAATGTGGCCGCTCATAGCCGGAATGGCCAAACCTATCACACTATCACATCGGGTTAGATCAGGTGGATGGGAGAGTATGATATCAGCCAATGGCGGCTTGCCGGCACATAGATACACACCCCAAGTGACCCCAAGATGGCCACGGGGGTCCGAACCGGCTTCACCCCCCTTCTCAGAGCGTTGTTACCGCTCGGAAGTCATTGAAGAGAGGACGGGAGGACCCCAATGGGCTCCAACCCCCCCCTCCATGTCCCAAGGACACATGGAGGCCCCACACACGTCGTAGGCGTCCCCCACGCCCCATGGGAGGGGTGAGGACACTGAAAATCGGTGCGCCACGCCATATCCGGTCTCCCCTTGATCTACAACATGGACCAAGGGGATCAAAGATAGAAAAACGTCGTCGGTCGACCTAAAAAAGTATACCACAATGAAATATATATGTGAAGATCGAGTGAAGGGGGTATATGGCCAATCAAGGCCGAAAAATCCCCGGATGAACGCCCTCACTTGTCTCCCCAATCACAGAAACAAACAAAATGCCAAGGGGGAATCCATTACGGTGCTACAGCAGCAACCAAATGGACCAACACGTCCTTGACATCCAAAGAAATACTCTTTTTCTTTAGGTAGTCCATCCAGACCGTGGTGTACCTCGGCACAAAACTGCTCGGATGTTCCCACGAGTCCCTGGATGCGGCGAATCCTTTCCAACGGACTTTATAAAGCCTACCCCCAGGCGTCCCCGGGTCCGGCTTGTCCGCCAAGATCTTCTCAGCGGTGAAGTCGTCGTCCTCACCTTCGTCGTCCGAATCCACATCGCCGGCCGTGAACTCGAAGGTGACGGGACGTCCGCTGGGGTCTGGTGCTCGGGGACGAAGCTGCGTATGGTCACGGTCCAGGATCTTGTTATCCCCCACACAAACGGCATACACATCCTGCCCGACCTTCCGCACGATTACCCCCGGCACATACCAAGATGCCTGCCGATGCCTGGACAGGACATCCTTGTGGTGCCGCTCCACCCACACGGTGTCTTGAAGAGCATACTTCTGGACTTTTCCTTGTTTGAAGTACTTGGCCCTCTTGTCATGCTCGTCCTGAAGTGCCTTGCACACTTTGGCCGCCGTGTCGTCCGCCTCAGCCATCATAGCATTCGCATCCCAGGCCACTTTGCCATGGTGCAACCACGGAAGAGTGCGTGACACTCGATCCCGCAGGAACAGGATGCGATGGGGCGACCGTCCAGTGGGTCCCGGAAGGTCATGGTACGCTTGGAGCACTCTCCACAGCGAATTGTACCAGTTCCGGCCCGGTTCGTCGATGTGCAGCTGGCGGAACTTCTCGAACATCTGCCGCCCGGCCACCTCAGCTCGGCCATTCGACCGGCTGTGGTACGCCACGGTCTTGGCATGCCGAATGCCCATGTGCTTGCACATCGTCTTGAACCACGTCCCCACGAATTGACTGCTCCGATCGCTGCAGATGACAGCCGGGACATCGAAAATCGTCAGCCAATGCCTGATCATGGCATTAGCGACGGTCTTGGCCTGCAGCCCCACTCCATGCTTGTCCTTCTTGTCCTTCTTCTTGGACTTCTTGGAAGGGACCGCCACGATATACCCACTGTGCCTATCCACCGCCAGGATGACACAGTCGTAGGTCTCCCCTCCCACGGTGACCTCAGGCATGGCGAATACATCCATGGCCACGGACCGCATAGGGGCCTCCGGTATAGCCGTGTACACCGGGCTGCCTGCTGTGGAGTGGTTGGGGCTCTTCGTGGCCCGACACACGGCACAGTCGCTGCAGTACCTGTCCAGGATGGCGTAGTACCCCGGAGGGAACTTGAAACGCCAATCCAGGTCCTGCTGCATCTTGTCTCGGCCAGGGTGCATGAGCTGGGCGTTGTGCCAATGGTCAATGAGCTCCTCCATTCGGTTTTCGGGCACCAGCAGCTTGTCCTTGAGGAACAACTTGTCGCCATCCTCGGTCAAGCCCTCGGGCCACTCGTCGTCCGACGGGGCGCTCACGGCATTCCAGTACTTGCTCCAGTGCTCGGATGCCGCGTAGTCATCCGACCAGTCCTCTGTGAGCACCGACCTGACTAGCTCTACAGGGGCCACCATCCATTGCTCGAGGGTTTCCTCTCGAATAGCTTGGACGCGGGCACCCCGGAACTTGGCCAGGTCCGTACGGTTTGCCATCACCACAAAGCACTTGAGCCCCTCTTGCTCCATGACCTTCTCCATCTCGATGATGCGCTTGGCCTCCTCGGTCTCCTCGGCGTCGCCATGGCTGGATATGTCCATCCACGCCTTGCCCGCGGGGTAGGCCCAGCGACTGAGGCAATCTGCCACAGTGTTGTCCTTCCCCGGGACGTACACGACGCTGAGGTCGAACTTGGCGAACGTCTCGTGCCATTGGGCCCTCCTAGCCGCTGGTCCTGAGGGGGTGTCGACATGCTCCTTGTGCCAGCTCTGTAGGGACTGGTGGTCCGTGCAAACCACCACCGGCTGCAGTCCGATGTAGCCAGACCACCTCCTGAGCGCACATACAATGGCGTATGTCTCCTTCTCCCTCGCGGTCCATGTTCGGCGTTGGCCCCTGGCCAGGATCCTGCTCCAAAACGCCACGGGAACATGAGTCCCCTCGTCCCGGACTTGCTCGAGGACTGCCCCCACGGCATAGTCCGAGGTGTCTGTCCGTAGCACAAATCCCTTGTCCGGGTCCACCAGGAATAGCCCCAACTGCCCCAGGAGTCGCTCCGTCAGGCTGTTGAACGCATCTTCAGCCTCAGGGGTCCGGGCAAGCTTCTTCTTGCTCCCCTTCCGGCCATCGAACTTGCCCACTTGCAGCATCTTGTGCAGCGGCCCCGACAGTTCTGCATACATCCGGACATAGCCCGAATAGTAGTTGCAGAACCCCATGAAGGACCGGAGTTCGCTGATGGTCTGGGGCTTCTCCCAGTGGTGCAGGGACGCCAGCTTCCCAGGCATGGGACGGCGTTGCCCGTGACCAACCACGTGACCCGCGAACTCCACTTCCTTCACGAAGAGTGAGGCTTTGGTGGGCTTGCACACCATGTTGTGCTTGTCCAACTCGCTGAGCACTCGGCGCAGATCCTTCTCATGCGCGTCGATGAGCTCGTCCTCAGTCATGTTCTCCGTGCCGGACCCGATGATGATGTCATCCACGAAAGGGATCGGCACAGTCCTGGACAGGACCGAGTAAGTCCTCCATCATGCGCTGGAAAGCGGCGTTGCCATTCTTGGCACCCATAGGCACCACTTTCCACTGCATGGGCCCCAGCGGCGTCGACATCGCTGTGCAGGGCCTGGAGTCCGGGTGTAGCGGCATCTGGTGATAACCGTGTTTCAGGTCTAACACCGTAAAAATCTGCTTTTTCTGTTGTTTTTGGAGGATGGAGTCGATCAGGGGAAGCGAGTACGAGTCGTGCTCGGTCTGCTCGTTCAAACCTCTGTAATCAACCACCAACCTCCACTCGCCCTTTTCCTTCTTGGGCACGATGAAGGCTGGGCTGGCCCACTCACTGTCGGAGGGTTCGATCCATCCCCGCTCAATGAACTCGGCCAACAGCTTCTTCATGGCCTCGGCCCGATCGCCCTGAAGTTGGTACTCCCGATGACGATAGATCTTCGGGTTCGGCTTCAGCTTGATCTTCGCTGTACCAAACCTCCCGCGATCTGGAGGGTTCTTGTTGGCGACGCCACTGAATAGCCGCGGATAGGCCTCGATCAGCCTCTCCTTCAGCTCGGCGACCTTCGGGTTCTCCTGGGCCTCTTCAGTCGCTTGCTTCGGTATAGACACAACCGACCGCACTGCGGTATAGGCCTCTTCTGGGTCCGAGTCCGACTTCTCCCCGTCCGATATGCCGTCTTCATCGTCGTGTGTCGCGATTCCCACCGATAATCTTCGAAAATCTGCGGCTTCGGGCTGGTGCTCGTCGCTACCGGTTCCCACTCTTGGAAAACCCCATGTTGGTGGGTCCGACCCAACCGGACCATCGTATTGGTCCGCGATGTGATCCATGACCCTCGCCACGAACTCATCCTTCTCGTACTTGCCGGTGACCAACATCTTGTCGTCCCACCAATGCGGAGATGTGACCATGGCCCGCCTCTTCTTGGCTGCCACACGGTCGTGCATCCCCATCCGCATGTAGTTGACGACGTCGTCGATCTCGGCGTGGGACAGGACGTCGATGCCATCAATTGGCTGATTCGTCCCCTCCTTGGGCTCCAACATGACCTTCATGGGCACCGCCTCCACCCTACGGATGAATGCTTCATCACCCGTGGGCTGGGCTTGCGCCCCATCCACCACGAAAAGCTTTGGTACCCCACGCTTGACCTCGGGAGGGCATTGATACACCCTTGGCGTCGATGAACAACTCCTCTTCTGGCCCGAATGACATCTCGTTCAGGGTGATGGAGTCCAGCGTCGACTTGAGACCCTCCAGCGGACATGGGGTGGATCCTATGCCGGTTATGACCAGGATCCCCTTCGCCCTATCCGCGATGATCTTCTCCACCGTACGTCTGGTATTGTCCAGGGAGCCATGCCAATACATGGGTCCCCACTCCTTCAAACCCCAATGCCTGTGCCAGGCTGAGTCTCCTCGATGCCAATGCCTCCTACACTTCCGCAGAAGTGGGGCATCCCGGGAAGCGAAGACGTCTGTCTCGGGCGCTTCGGCTCCCAGCGTCTGGATCATCCTGTCGTACACCTGCGGCGCCATTCCATACTCCGTGAGCTGAACTCCGCGGTCTCCTCTGGACTTGGCGCCAACAGCTTGCACCGCTCGGACGATCCGATCCTCTTCCTCAGCATTCCATCGGGATGACCCGCACGCATAATCCGTGGACAGCTATGTGAGGCATTCGTCGTCCTCCTGGACCAGCGTTGCGCGATGGGGAAGGGCTCCAATGGCGTTGGCCACCATGAAGTCATACCCCATGATCATATCCCAATCGGTAATGTCGGCCACATAGAAGTTCCCGGATAGAGTGCTTCTCTTCGCCTGATCAGGGCGGTTCAAGCGCTCATGCTCCCAGAATTCCATACTGATAGTGGCCTCATGGGTGCCACCACCCATAATCTCTTCGTTGGCGACCTTCAGGCGGACCGGTCTCCGGCTGGGCTGCAGGAGTTCCTCCTTGAACAACCCTCTCCGGACCAGGCTCACCTGGGCACCCGTATCCACCAGCACATCCACCACCTTCTCCTCTCGTCCGCACCGTATTCGCACTTTCAAGTGCAACTGCCGCTCGTCGCCATGAGGTGTATGGACGACTCTCACGGCATGCAACTCTAGCACGTCCGGGTGCATCACAACTTCAAGGGTATGGTCATGGATGGTGTAGATCTTGGGTTGGTCCTGCCCGTCCACGGGGCTCTCCGTGGTCGCTCCTTCCTTCTTGCCATGTCCCGTACCCACATGTACTTCCCTTGGCAGGGCGCTCCAGGGGTTGGGAGTGGCGAAACTCAGTGGTTTTGGCTCTTCTGGAGCCTTCTTCGGCACCCGATGTGCCTTCGCTTTCTCTGGGATTCCACTGATTTTCGGAGGAGAGACCTCCGAGGTCCCACTCCCGTGGGGGCTCCTCTAGACTTGGCTTCCCGCAGCCCCTTCCGGCTGCGATCCGCCAGGACTTTGTCCACCACGTTGCTGGGCTTTGAGTTCCTCCAACGTCCTCAACATGTCCTCAGCAACCTCCTCGATCGACCTCACTCGTCGGTCTTGACCAGGTCCGCCACCATAGCCTCTTCCTCCGCCTTTTCCTTGGCCTTTGCCTTGGCCTTTTCCCCCGTCTCCGCCCTTCGCCTTCCAATCAGAAATCCGCTGCTCCTTGGGCTTCTTCTCGGGGTGAGCTGCGAAGTAGGCCTTCTTGTCCGCCTCATACACCTTGCACTGACGGTGGTCGTGTGCATGGTTGTTGTACTGTACTCTCGGAACGAGAGCGGTGGGTTCCCGATCCTCCTTGGTCTTTCTCTGTTCTTCCTGGGTCCCACCTGGCTCCATCTGGACCGATCCTGCCCATGGTTCCTCACGTTGTGCGCCACAAACGCGAAGAAATGGGCCTCCTCGTGATCCTCCGGGGACTGGTGATCTTGACCACTTCCACTACCATCCTCCGCAGAGTTGACCGTGTCCTCCTGGATCTCCCGATGATGGCGGTGTTCTCGGTGGCCACGTTGTCCATGACCATGTCGATCCCGCACGTGGGCCTCGTTCTTCGCATTGAGCTTCAGCTCCACCGTGATGTACTTCACGATCTCGTCCAGGCTCATGCGGGCGAAGATGACTTGCATCCTCAGCGGCTCCCCGCGCCTCCACTCCACGTTGTTGAGGCGCAGCAACCTTTGCCCCATGGAGTCCCCAAATACCTCCACGTACACGGCGTTCTTCAGGCCCAACATCCGGTTGGGTTCGCCCAGGTTCCTCCTGAAGAACTCCATGATACCCGCATGGGTATCCTCCGCCGCCATGATCCTTACCGCCACACGCTTCTTGGCGCGCTTCTTCTCCTCGTCCTCCACTCTCCTCTTCCAGTTGCCGGGGAGGACGTCCTTCAGCAAGTGGCGGATCTCACTGGCCTCCTTCCAGTCTTCCACCAGCTTGAGGCATCTGCGGTACTTCCGCAGATACCGGTTCCACTCCCGGACCCGCAACTCACCGCGGTCCAGCGGCAGTGGAATGGACCACAAGTCCTCCAACTTCTGGTTCGGGGCGTCCACCCGCTCCTCATCCTCCAGCCACTGAAGGCAGGCCTGCTCCGTCCTGATCAGTCCTTCCCGGATCTGATCCCGCAGCTCCTCCTTCAGGTCCTGCGCCAGCCGGTGTGGGAATGTCCGGCATACCCACTTATCCCGCGGCGCTCCCTGCATCTCGCCGACGACCTCCTCGGCGAAGTCCTCGCAGTCCAGGATGAAGTCATCCAGGTTGGACGGGTTCCCGTCGTAATAGGGGATTTTGATTCCCCTGAGGTCGTCAATCCTGATGGCGTCTCCGACGTCTCCAGCCACCACTCCACCGAGACGGATACCACCTGTGGCCGGGGGGTGTGAGTACACTCCCCGTACATCCCTCTCCTCCATGGAATGCGGTCCAGTTGGGCCTGAACCCATGGGGTTTGGAATGCGGGAAGGACTTGCTCCATCGGCCGTCCATATCCCCGTATTGGGGTCCTTCGCCCACAGGTTTCCGCTTGGATGGCCTCGACCATGTCCGTCGGCGCTTCCCATGGTTCGCCCCTGCATGGTCTGGTTCTGGATCTCGATCTTCTCTTCCGCATAGCCAACCATATTCGTCGTGATCGGTACATCCTGGGCGGCATGGGACATCTGTACCGTCAGGCTCCTCGGGTCCGTGGTTACGTGCCCTTCCCGCATGGACCCAGCCGGTGCCGTGTGTTCCCCGAGCATTGTGGATTCGCTGAACATGGGAACAAACGGCAGCGCACCCGGGTCAACACGCGGAGGCGCGTATGGTGCCTCTGCAGGGCCGCCCATGGGTTTCTTCATGGCGCTCCTGAGGGTCTTAACCCGCTCCACCAGCTCTACCGCGGCCGGCTTTGCCGGGAGCTCCGGACCCGAGGCGAGGGGCTGTAGCTCCTCCAGCCTTTTCAGGCGTCCCGACATGTCCTCCACCCGGTGGAGGAGGCTGTCCACCACTTGCTGCTGCTTCTGCAGGGCCAGCTCAAGATTCTCCCGGTACCGGGCCTGATCCGCTCGCAGCTCCTCCATGTGGTTCTCCGCGGCCGACTGATCATCCAAGATCCCCGCGACGTCTTCCTCTAGACCGTCCTTTGCATTGTCCAGGCGGTCTAGGCGATGCACGATGGCGTCCATACCCATCCTCGGGTACTTGCCCATGAGGAAGGACACGTGCTCGCAGTGGCACGCAGCGTGCTTTCCGCCAGATTCAGTGCATCCCGCGGTTCCCGGCACCTCAGACTCATCGCCCATGGGCGTATCGCCTATGGCGTCCGTCTCTGGTCCCGTGTGCCGGGGCACAGGTGCCGTCCGGGCCCTGGCTGGCCTCTCCAAGCCCTCGGCGTCGTGCTGCAGGGCGGGCTCAGGGGCCGTATGCGCCCTGGCGATCAGCGCGGACATCTCCGACTCCGAAGGTGGCTCGTAGGCTGTCCGATAGCCCTCAGAGTGCCCCTCGGATTCCCACAGCCTGACTGGGCTGGGGTCCGTGTCCATAGCCCCGGCGTCCCTTGCCGCGGACTTGGGTGACCCGCGCTTCCGGTAGCGCCGGGCCCGGCCTCCACTGCTGCCTGAATGGCAGGCCTCATCAGAGTCCTCCGCGGCGGAGCGGAGGTTGCATGCCTTTCGGCAGCGACGCTCACACATGGAGACCAGGTCCTCCATGTCACGTCCTCCTCTTCCCGAATGTCGCACTTCTCTTCGGGCTTCAACTTCCGGAGTTCGCCATGCTCTTGAACGTCTCGGTTCTTCTATGGCTCCAATCTCCGGCGTGGTCTCCACTGAGTCCACAATACGCACCCGGGGCGTACTTGGGCAGGGCTCATGAGGGCCCAAGTCCCCGGGTCGGCGGTAGGTAGGGGCAGCAGGTAAGCCTCTGCTACCATAAAGAAGGTCCCTACCAGGACCGGCCCCCGCTGTGCCCCTTCCGCCTGTCACCCCTGCTGACTTGCTCCGGATCAACGATTGCATTTCTCAAAATCCTCAACATCCAGGGTCCAAATCCAAAAATATTGAAAATGTAATCCTCCTTCAACCCTGAACAGCAACCAGCTGCCACAAGTATAGCAATAACCGAATTCACAATCCAAATCAGGCTGCGGGCTTTCGTTCAGCACACCGGTATTCCCACGGTGGCGGGCATGTACAAGAACTGCACCAAAGAAGAAAGCCCTGAAATTGGCATATGAACACAAATAAAGCAAAGTTGGGGATAGAGGTAAACATACACACTCACAGCCATAAACCCCTCATTCCCTGGACTCAAGACCTTCCCTTGACTCACCAACATATTGCCCTGAACCAGGTCAAATGAGATGGCTGAATGCCATGTGTCCCAAGTCATTACACAAACCCCAAAAATGTGTTCACTCCCAAGCCTCTAAATCCTAGCCCAATGGGGGGAGTGGCGTGTCATGGCCTAGGGTGGCACTCAGGACCATGCCCTACGCTGACATAACCTTGGTTGGACTTGAAATTGAATGGGCTGAGAGGAATGACCTATGAGTTTGAACTCATAACATGCCAAAAAACTGCCAATTCACACCATATTGGCCATATATCACATATATGCTCAAAATTGAAGTTACCACTTATCCGAAGGCTCAAAGCATGCATGGAATCGAAGTCTAGTCTTCATGGAGGATAGAGACCAAAGATCAATGCCCATGTACATCCCCACTTTACCCTCGAAACCCCTTCGGATATGGGCGCCACGCACTGCCCAAGTCAGCCCATGATCTTGAGACCAATTCTTGTAATCCTTCATGTGCCAAGCCAAATGGAGTACGCGATCCGGCATATGGTGGTGTTCAACTCCAAAGCATATGCCAACATACGAACAACATACCATGGTTCGACTCCCCATAGGCTTCTTGCTGTTTGCCGACCAGGTAAGTACACAAAACGCAAAAATGAGCAAAAATTGAGGTCGAAAACATGAAAATATGACCAAATACAAAGTTGTCATGATAGTATATCTCTATGCTCACCCATGATATCCGCTCATGATTCAATACACAAATGATTGGAACCATCTACGAACAATTCCCCCACTTGGATCCCCAATCGAGCGCATGGAGATACCTTCCCCACTCATATCTACATGCCCCATGAAAATGGGAGTGCACTCATGGATCTCTTTCCCAAACATACCAGGAGCAATACATATGCGGTAGACTTAGTCTAGCGCTTTGAATTCCACAATTGAGACATGGGCAAAACCCTTGTCACGTATGGCTCCCCATCTCTTCGGCCACACGAAGATATATAACATGGGGCCGAGCATATCAAGACATATACCATGCATATAAAACATACCCTCAAAAGTGGCTCCCACCATGATATGCCATGCCCCTCCATGGGCATAACTTCACGTTAAAAATAGGTAGGAACCCAAAGAAAATTTTTTATGTAACCCCAACACTCATGCGGTACACTCGAAAGTCGCATTAAAGTATTCGGTCGCACGGTCCAAGAGTTATATATCACTTTATACCCTCTTGACCATTATCCCTTGCTACATCGGGCATGTGTACACACCAAAGGCGTTTGATGCATCCCAAATTAACTTGAGACCAATGCGCTCGCAACGCAACCCTCCTTTTTCTCTTTCCTCACACTCGCGCGTAGATATGGTCCTTCAAAGTGGTCCCACGATTCGCTTTTGTTTCCCTTATATCTCCAAGTCAAATGGGTGGCAAGTATAAGGGAAACCTGATTCGGGCATAGGGAAAAGAGTATGACCACTCGAAGAAGTCCAAATCAAGTGCGGCGATGTCGAAGTCGAAAATCCAATTTCGACATCGCGAAAAATTCAGAATATAATTTCGAGTGCTTATTGAGAAAATTGCCGAAGCAACGAACCCTTTACTGATGAAATCTGACCCTTCAGCGGGGTCCGAACCAAAATATCTGGAAATAACAGTTAACCAATCGGTTAACGCAAAATCGCGAGCCAACTGACAGTCGCCGATACATTGATCATCAGAACGAAAGGCTGAAAAATTACGGAAACATTATGATAAGAAACCCTGTTGATTCCTGATATTCTGCTATATAAATCTCCGCTGGTGGCGCCTCGGTACTGAATGTGGCCGCTCATAGCCGGAATGGCCAAACCTATAACACTATCACATCGGGTTAGATCAGGTGGATGGGAGAGTATGATATCAGCCAATGGCGGCTTGCCGGCACATAGATACACACCCCAAGTGACCCCAAGATGGCCACGGGGGTCCGGACCGGCTTCACAGGGCAAGCACGTCTGGATCCCCCCCATCGAGTGGGGCCAGGCCCTGACACACGACACCGACATCAACGTCAAACGTCGAGGGACCGTACACCTACGACGGGCCCCAGCGGAGAAGGACCGGCCAGCAGACCCGAACCGCCCGGAGCAGTGGGAACAGGCCACCGCACCAACCCGCGACACCGCCCTCTGCGCCGCCGGCCTCCGCACCCCAGACGACAACCTTCCCCCCCGACCTACAGACAGTGACCACCCCCCGCTGGAGGTCTGGGTTACAATCCTCGAGCGCGGGCACCACTACGTAATAGCCGCTACGGCTACGTCCCCCGGCCCGCAATGGCTCGTCGAAAGAACAGACACCATGCTCGCCCCAGGGGCCGCCCCACCAGGGGCAGTAGGGGACCCCACCACCCAGCACAGGGTCCTCAGGGGCGTCCTCCAGCCAGGGGACAAGCCCCCAGCCCGGGCCCTGGCTCAAATCACCTCAGGGAAGGCGGGCTACCACCTGGGACTGGCCATGCTCTGCCTGACCCACTGGATCCAGCGCTGCTGGCCACCAACGGGGACCGTGCCCTGGATTTGGGCCCTCCCCACCGCCCACACACAAATCAAGGCGGGCCCGGACACGCGGCCAAACCCCCCCCCGAGACCGCAGCAATCCCCCACCCGCGGGTACCACGCCATCCACAGGGTCCTCAGTCGCGTGGGTCTTAGCCCAGAGCTAGCATACCCCCTTCCCACCACTGACCAAGAGGTCCACCAGATACGCAAGCTCGTCTGCACAATCCTTGCCGCGGCAGCAGAAGACGGCAAGCTTCTCCTCCAAACCGCCCGGCCTACAACTGACCACGCAAGCGAGCCGCGGCGAGCGGACACATACACCGACACAACACACCCCACCGCATAATCCCCGCCCATGCCCCTCCCCTCTCGCTGGTCCCCCGGAGGGCCACACACGCCCACCGTCGCGCGCAACCCCGGGCCCCGCGACAGGGGCTCCCCCCACCCGCCCGAACACCAGCACACGACCGCCACACACCCACCCGCCGGACACCCCTGACCACCCCAAACACTCGACAACCCGCACACACCCGCCGAGAGGAGCCCCACGCCCTGCGGCACGCCCACCCCACCCAGTGGCCCGCACACGCCCCCCAAGCACACCCCAGAAGACCCAGGCCAACCCCCCCGGCCCCTGAATGCAGCCCACGCGAACTGTTCCCCCCCGCGGACGCCAACCCACACAACCTCACACATTGCAGGACCCCGGCCCAGCCAAGCCCGGAAGGAGAAGGCCACAGCCCCGCGCCACCCTCCCTCGCCGCTGCTGACCAGATCGGCCCGCCAGGGCCACCAGGTCACGACCGGGCCCCCCCAGCCGCCCGCCCCCAACCTACAGCCCGAGGACATGCCCTCCATCCTCCCCGCTGTGGCCGCAGCAGAAGCCGCCACCAACAAGCCCCCCCGCATCACAGCCCAACCCGCGTCCACCACCTCATCCTCATCCTCAGCCTCATCCATCTCCTCCACCTCATCTTCCGACCCCCCCCTCCCCGCCGCCCTCATCCTCAAGGCCAGGGCAAAAGCCAAAGCCGCGGCCGCACGCACCGGTCCTCCGATCCCCACACAGGCGACTCAGGCACCCCGGCACCGCACCGGGAAGACCCCCGACCTGACATCGGCGCCCTGACACCTCCAGACAGAGGTCCTCCTCAACCTGGAACTGGACCCCAACCCCAAACCCGACCCCAAACCCAAACCGGCGCCCAAGCGAGCACACACAACACCACAAACGCAACGACATAAACCCAAACGACACGGCCCTAACCCAAACCCTAGCCCAAGCCAGGACCCCCCACCCACCACAACCCACGCCCCCTCCCACCAACAGCCAGCGCCACCGCAGAGGCGGCCACCCAACACGACCCCCTCCAAACCCTCGTACACATCCCCATCTCAAAGCGCCCCATTATCCAGCCCCCACAAACCACCAACACCGCCGCCCAAACCTACCCAGGGACGTGGGACCCCTCGACCACCGTCACCGTCAAGCCTGGCCCCCGACACGCCCCCCCTGCCCACCACATAGTACAGCCCCAGAGGCTGCGCACGATGCTCGACCCCCCACCCCCACGAGGGGGACCAGAATACCCACAAGGGGTGCAAGGGCCATACCCGCAACACCAACCTCACCACTACCAATGCCACCACCACCAGCAGCCCTACCACCACCACCACCAACACCACCCCCACCACTACCACTGCCCACCACCGTACCCGAGATAGGTAAAACACGACGAAAAAACTTTCTGAATAGTCGAAAATAAAGCTAATTAGCATAAAAATAGCTTAGGCTAAAAAGCGCGCTGCGAAACGCGTAAAAACAGGACGAAAAGTTTTTTGACGTGAAAGAGGTGAAGAGTTAACGCCGTAAGCACCGTAACGCTCGTAGGACCCCCCGCCGTCCCTCCCGTCGTCTAACTGGCTATAGGCGCAAAGAAAAACCCGTCGCGAGCAGCGCGTAATACTCGAAATTTTTTATAACTCGCCATGACCCCTCACGCCGCGCCCTGCCGCCTTTTTCTTCTTCTTCTCCATGCACCTCCCTCCCCACCCTCGTGTTCATCACTCCCCCTGCCCTGCAGCTCAGGCGGCGGCCCTGGGGGAACGCGGTCAACCCTTAGCAATGGACACCAACACGCTCCACGACGCCACACACAAGTACAAGGCCAAGAACATCAAGAACGACGGGTAGCGCGTAAGGCACTGCAGCGTACATGGTCTTGCTGCACGCGAGTGTGTTGGGTCGTGTATAATTTTATTTTATTTTCAAAAGCCAAGAAACGGGGGAAAAAAATATTTTACGAAATTTTGCAGCGGTTTTTCAAGTAGGCACAACCACACCCACGCAAGAAACAAACCCAACAAGGCGGCAGGGCAGGACACCACGGCACCACGCGGCAGCACAGCACCACGGGGCACAGCACAGGGGAGCAGGGCACCGAGGAAGAGCAGGCCACACAGCAACACCGCACAGGGCGGAGACGACAGGAAACGCACAACAGGACACAACAGGGCGCACACAGCACAAAGCACAACAGCGAACAACACCACGCGGCGACACACCACAGCAAAACACACAAAGCGCGGGGGGACAGGACAAAACACGGCGCCTGAAGGCACAGGACCCCAAGAAGACGGACAGCGCCACAGGACACAACACAGCGCGCGGCAGCACCAAACGGAGCAAAACGAAACAACACAGCGCACAACAACACAACGCCAGGCGGCACAACACGTAGCAACACGGCCCAGCACAGCACCCAGGGACACACCACAGGACGCCACCGAGACACGACACCAGGAGCCACCAGGACCCACCAGGAGACAACAGAGGACAGCCAGGCCCAACAGCAAACACACAAACACAACAGGCAACAACACAAAACACCAGCCAGCCCTGCGAGGGCAGGAGAGCAGCGAACAGAGAGCAACGACGCAGGCACACCAGCACAGCACCGCACAAGCAGAGCACAGAAACAGAAACGACCAGGAACCGGCCCGGAGCCCAGAACCAACGGAGAACAACGGGAAACCAGCGCCACCAGCAGGGAGAAAAAAAAGAACAGCACAACGCAGGGGCACCAGCACAGACAAGACGCACAGCACAACGAACGGGCAGGACAGGGAACACACAGCACGACACCCCAGAACACACACAGCAGACGCGCAGCGGCAAGAAAGAAATGACAGGCACAGGCAACGACCCAGACAAACAGCAGAGCACGACAGCACACCACCACACGACAGCACCGCGCAACAGAACACAACACAGGGCAGCGGAACACCAAGACACACCACGCCGAACCACAGGGCGGCGAGCCACGCGGCCAGACAAGGACAGCACCACCGAAGCACGACACCAAGACCCACCAGGAGACGGCAGAGGACAGCCTGGCCCAACAGCCAACACCACACAACACCAGCCAGCGCACACAGAGCAACGACAGGGACAGCACCGTCGAGGCACACCTGACGGCCCAAGACACACAAACCCGCCCCGCACCGCACAACCGGCAAAAAAAGAAGGGAAAGAAAAGGGAAAAAAAACGGATAAAGGAAAAACAAGAAACCAAGGAAAAAAAACAAAAAAAGGGGAGGGGGGGCGCAGAGGCCCAAGGCACCAGGAAAGCAGGAAACGCCAGAGACCACAGGGAGGGGGGGGGGCAAAAAAAAAGGGGGGGGGGGCAACAAGACGCCAAGGCCCAGGGCACCCCAGGCCGGAAAACATGCCATGCAGGAGACAACAGGGCGCACAGAGGGGCAGGAGGCAAAAAAAAGGGGTGGGGGGTGGGGGGGGGACAAGACGCCAAGGCCCAAGGCACCCGGGGCCGGAAAACACGCAAAGCAGGACACAACGGGGGCGCAACAAGGGGGAGAAGGGGAAAAGAAACAAAAAAAAAACCACAAACGGGGCAACCCAAGCCCGAAGGGGGCGGAGAAGCAAAGAGGGAACCAAGAACGGCGAAAAGAAAGGTGAGGCACACCAAAACGCGCCCGGGAGGCCGGCCCGCCCGACCAGGCCAAGCAGGGGGCGGACACGCACACACGCGAGGGACCTGGGCGTGGCGTCCTCCGACCCAAAAGGGGCGGTGTCAGCGTCCACACGAAACAGCCCGTGTGCACCGGCCGAGTCCCCCGTCGCAAGACGGACGGTACGGGAAACCGGACGCGTCAGTGACCGGGTCCACACACGCCAAACCACCGCAGCACACGCAGCCCAAGACCCAACCCGGAGGGACCCGCCAGAGACAACCCCATCGCGGGGCCCCGAGCGGGTACGATGTGGAGCGCGCCCAGCGCCCTTGCCTCGGCAGGGGCCAGCGGCAGGCACAATGAGCCCGGTTCTCGGCTGGCCTCCACGTGTCCCGCGCAGCCACCCAGTAGAGCCGGGGGCGACAGCCCCCGGGGTGGGGGAAGGCACCACGGCGACGGGAGGGCCGACCGGAGCACCGAGAGGGACCAGACCAGACGAGGAGCGGCGCAGCAACGCGGGGCCACGAGGCAGGCCAGAGAGGCACGCCGCCGGCCACAACCACAGCACGAGGACAGGTGCCAAGCCACAACGGCCACCGGGTGCCGCGAACGCAGGAAGCGCGCACAACACACGAAGACCCGGGGCACGGGACAAGGTGCCAAGGACAGCCCGGCCCCACGCCCGCACACCGCACCCACGACCAGTGGGAAGCGGGCCCCGGCCGCACGCCCGAGAGGACAAGAGGTCGGGGGTGGGAGAGCGCCCGACCCCGGACGCCCCACACCCAGGCAGGAGGCGCCTCCCCCGGGCGCCCTCGTTCCGCCCCCACAGCGCGCAAAGCCTGCTCGCGAGAGCGCGCGCTGTGGGGTTGGTGACGGGTCCCCACGCCCGCACCCCCCCCTCACCCACAGCCAGTGGGTAGTGGGCCCCAGCAGCCCGCCCAGAGGGCGGGCAGTCGGGGGTGGGAGAGCGCCCAACCCCGGACGCCCCACACCCAGGCAAGAGGCGCCCCCCCCGGGCACCCTCATGCCGCCCCCACAGCACGCAAAAGCGCGCGCTGTGGGGTTGGTGACGGGTCCCCGCGCCGGCACCCCCCCGCACCCACAGCCAGTTGGTAGTGGGCCCCGGCAGCCCGCCCAGAGGGCGGGCAGTCGGGGTTGGGAGAGCGACCGACCCCGGACGCCCCACACCCAGGCAGGAGGCGCCCCCCCCCCGGCGCCCTCGTGCCGCCTCCACAGCGCGCAAAGCCAGCTCACAGGAGCGCGCGCTGTGGGGTTAGTGACGGGTCCCCACGCCCGCACCCTCCCGCACCCACAGCCAGTGGGTAGTGGGCCCCGGCAACCCGCCCAGAGGGCGGGCAGTCGGGGGTGGGAGAGCGCCCGACCCCGGACGCCCCACCCCCCGGCAAGAGGCGCTCCCCCCGGGCACCCTCGTGCCGCCCCCGGAGCGCGCAAAGCCAGCTCGCAGGAGCGCGCCCTCTGGGGTTAGTGACGGGTCCCCACGCCCGCACCCTCCCGCACCCACAGCCAGTGGGTAGTGGGCCCCGGCAGCCCGCCCAGAGGGCGGGCAGTCGGGGGTGGGAGAGGTCCTGATCCCAGACGCCCCACACCCAGGCAAAAGGCGCCCCCCACGGGCACCCTCATGCCGCCCCCGCAGCACGCTGGAGCGCGCGCTGTGGGGTTGGTGACGGGTCCCCACGCCCGCACCCCCCCGCACCCACAGCCAGTGGGTGGTGCGCCCCGGCAGCCCGCCAAGAGGGCGCGCAGCCGGGGGTGGCAGAGCGACCGACCCCGGACACCCCACACCCAGGCAGGAGGCGCCCCCCCCGGGCGGCCTCGTGCCGCCTCCACAGCGCGCAAGGCCAGCTCGCAAGAGCGCGCGCTGTGGGGTTGATGACGGGTCCCCACGCCCGCACCCCCCCGCTCCCACAGCCAGTGGGTAGTGGGCCCCGGCAGCCCGCCCAGAGGGCGGGCAGCCGGGGGTGGGAGAGCGCCCGACCCCGGACGCCCCACACCCAGGCAAGAGGCACCCCCCCATCACCCTCATGCCGCCCCCACAGCACGCAAGAGCGCGCGCTGTGGGGTTGGTGACGGGTCCCCACGCCGGCAACCCCCCACACCCACAGCCAGTGGGTAGTGGGCCCCGGCAGCCCGCCCAGAGGGCGGGCAGTCGGAGTTGGGAGAGCGACCGACCTCGGACGCCCCACAACAAGGCAGGAGGCGCCCCCCCCGGGCGCCCTCGTGCTGCCCCCACAGCGCGCAAAGCCAGCTAGCAGGAGCGCGCGCTGTGGGGTTAGTGACAGGTCCCCACGCCCGCACCCTCCCGCACCCACAGCCAGTGGGTAGTGGGCCCCGGCAACCCGCCCAGAGGGCGGGCAGTCGGGGGTGGGAGAGCGCCCGACCCCGGACGCCCCACTCCCCGGCAAGAGGCGCTCCCCCCGGGCACCCTCGTGCCGCCCCCACAGCGCGCAAAGCCAGCCCGCAGGAGCGCGCGCTGTGGGGTTAGTGACGGGTCCCCACGCCCGCACCCTCCCGCACCCACAGCCAGTGGGTAGTGGGCCCCGGCAGCCCGCCCAGAGGGCGGGCAGTCGGGGGTGGGAGAGCGCCTGATCCCAGACGCCCCACACCCAGGCAAGAGGCGCCCCCCACGGGCACCCTCATGCCGCCCCCACAGCACGCTGGAGCGCGCGCTGTGGGGTTGGTGACGGGTCCCCACGCCCGCACCCCCCCGGACCCACAGCCAGTGGGTGGTGCGCCCCGGCAGCCCGCCCAGAGGGCGAGCAGCCGGGGGTGGGAGAGCGACCGACCCTGGACACCCCACACCCAGGCAGGAGGCGCCCCCCCCGGGCGCCCTCGTGCCGCCTCCACAGCGCACAAGGCCAGCTCGCAAGAGCGCGCGCTGTGGGGTGGATGACGGGTCCCCACGCCCGCACCCCCCCGCTCCCACAGCCGGTGGGTAGTGGGCCCCGGCAGCCCGCCCAGAGGGCGGGCAGTCGGGGGTTGAAGAGCGCCCGACCCTGGACGCCCCACACCCAGGCAAAAGGCGCCCCCCCCGGGCACCCTCAGGCCGCTTCCACAGTGCGCAAAGCAAGCTCGCAAGAGCGCGCGGTGTGGGGTTGGTGACGGGTCCCCAGGCCCGCACCCCCCCGCACCCACAGCCAGTGGGTAGTGGGCCCCGGCAGCGCGCCCAGAGGGCGGGCACTCGGGGGATGGAGAGCGCCCGACCCCGGATGCCCCACACCCAGGCAAGAGGCGCCCCCCCCGGGCACCCTCATGGCGCCCCCAAAGCACGCAAGAGCGCGCGCTGTGGGGTTGGTGATGGGTCCCCACGCCCGCACCCCCCCGCACCCACAGCGAGTGGGTAGTGGGCCCCGGCAGCCCGCCCAGAGGGCGGGCAGTCGGGGGTTGGAGAGCGCCCGACCCCGGACGCCCCACACCCAGGCAAGAGGCATCCTTCCCGGGCACCCTCAGGCCGCCCCCACAGCGCGCAAAGCCAGCTCGCAAGGGCGCGCGGTGTGGAGTTGGTGAGTGGTCCCCAGGCCCGCACCCCCCCGCACCCACAGCCAGTGGGTAGTGGGCCCCGGCAGCCCGCCCAGAGGGCGGGCAGTCGGGGGTGGGAGAGCGCCCGACCCCGGACGCCCGGCACCCAGGCAAGAGGCGCCCCCCCCGGGCACCCTCATGCCGCACCCACAGCACGCAAGAGCGCGCGCTGTGGGGTTGGTGACGGGTCCCCACGCCCGCACCCCCCCGCACCCACAGCCAGTGGGTAGTGGGCCCCGGCAGCCTGCCCGGAGGGCGGGCAGTTGGGGGAGGGGGAGCGCCTGACCCCAGGCGCCCCTCACAACAGTGGCAGGCCACCCGCCCGGGGGACGGCCCCCCACCACTCCCACGGCACGCAGCCCCCGCCAGGGCATGCAGGCCAGGGAAACAGTGTTGGGCCCCCACACCCACACACCCGCGCCCACAGCACGTGGGTGGCAGACCCCAACGGCCCGCCCAGTGGGCGGGCAGTCGGGGGAGGGGGAGAGCCTGACCTCAGACGCCCCTCACAACGGTGGAAGGCACCCCCCCTGGGGACGCCCTTCCGCCACCCCCACAGCGAGCAACGCCGGTCCGCAAAGGCGCATGCTGTGGGGCCGGTGCTGCGTTCCCACGCCCGCACCGACCGCACCCGGGACACACGGGTCACGGAACCCCGGCTGCCCGCCCCAGAGGACGGGCGGCCGGGGGAGGGACAGCGCCTGACACCAGACGCACCTCACAACGGTGGCAGGCCACCCCCCCCGGGGACGGCCCCCCACCACCTCCAGGGCACGCAGCCCCCACAGGGCATGCAGGCCAAGGGGACAGTGTAGGGCCCCCACACCCACACACCCGCGCCCACAGCAAGTGGGTGGCGGACCCCAACAGCCCGCCGAGTGGGCGGGCAGTTGGGGGAGGGGGAGCGCCTGACCTCAGACGCCCCTCACAACGCTGGAAGGCACCCCCCCCGGCGACGCCCTTCCGCCAGCCCCACAGCGAGTAACGCCGGCCCGCAAGGGCGCACGCTGTGGAACCGGTGCCGGGCTCCCACGCCCGCACGGACCGCACCCGGAACACACGGGTCGCGGTACCCCGGCCGCCCGCCCCAGAGGACGGGCGATCGGGGGAGGGACAGCCCCTGACACCAGACACCCCTCACAACAGTGGCAGGCCACCCCCCCCCCGGGGACGGCCCCCGAACACACCACCCCCGCGGCACGCAGCCCCAGCAGGGCATGCAGGCCGAGGGGACAGTGTTGGGCCCCCACACCCACACACCCGCGCCCACAGCTTGTGGGTAGCGGACCCCAATAGCCCGCCCAGTGGGCGGGCAGTCGGGGGAGGGGGAGCGCCTGACCTCAGATGCCCCTCGCAACAACAGCCCCAAGCCAGGTAGGGGGGAACCAAGACCCCCCCCCCCCAAGGCACGCCAGACAGAGCAAGGGACCGGGGCAGGACACGCGGAGGGGCACGGACTACGTGGAACGGCCCTACCAGCACCCACTGCCGGGACCGCGCGAGGTGCGCACGCCACACCACCCAGGGGGGGGGGGGCGGACGCCGCGGGAGCGCGAGCGCACACACACGCAGAGGGCACGCGGGGACTACCAGAAATGCAACCGCACCAAGCTCGCGGAACGCACAGACCGCGTGGAATGGCGTACCAGAGAGCGAGGGTAGGGGACACCCGGACGGGACGGCCCGGCACACGCAGCGCGGCACACGCGGGGCGGGATGGGAAAAACGGGAGAGACACAACACCAGGTACTGGCCCGAGCCCTCCGAACCGGCCGCGAGCGCCGCGCACACACGGACGGGGCACTGCACCCGCCAAGGCAGTAGTGGCGCACTGCGCCACGCCCCAACCCCTAGGCTAGGCAGCCTCCGCGCCAGCCAAAGGGGGTCCCACTGGCGACAAGCCAGTAGCACGGGCCCGGCGGCGCCGGCGCCCCGGGCGATCACGCATTAGGGGGGCAATGCGGTGGGTAAGCGCCCGCAGCCACCGGGCAGTGGCGAAACGGGGAAGCCGGGGAGGGACGGGGCTCCGAGCCCTGTGAACCTGGGGGACTCCGCCACCAGGCAGGAGGTGCGTCTTGGAGGGCCCCCCACTAGGACCCAGTGGGGAGGATATCACCTGGCCCGACCAGGTGGCCCCCCGGGGCCGAAAAGCGTCTAGTACCCGCAAAATCAAACCTCAAACCTGAAACCCCCGTGCACGAACAGCACCAGCGAATGGGATGGCTGCAACCGAGCGCTCTACCCGCATACCCCACCTACCACCAGGGGCCACCCCCCCCGTACCAGCCAACCCCCCCGTACCAGGAACCGTATCCCTCCGGCCACCACAACCACGCCGAAGGGGCCCCCCTGGCCCAACCCCGCCAGGGACAGTCACTAGACCCATACCACCAGACGCTGCCGCCACCACATCCCTACGTGGCGGATCCATGGACAACGGGGGACCCCCCCCCCCCCCCCAGTACCAGGCGGCACCACGCGAGGCCCCCCAGGACCCGCCGACGCCCCCTGACTGGCCCGACTCGAGCGATGAGGCCCGGTCCTGCAAAAGGCGGCGCTCCCGCTCCCCCCCCGCACGGCACACTCGCCCGCGGCACCCACACTCCCCACACCGCCACCGCGCCTCAACCACCCACTCACGCCGCTCCCGCTCCCCCAGGCGCCACCACGACCCCCCGGGACCCCGCTCCCGCCGCTCCCGCTCCCCCGGGCGCCACCAAGAGCGCCACTGCCGCCCCATGTCCACCTGCGTCTCCCCCCTCCGGCCGTACACGACTCCCACCCCTAGCCCCCGCCACCACCGCTCCCGCTCCCCCCGGCGCCGCCAGACACGCCACCGCTGCCCCACGTCCACCTCCCCCTCCTTCCACAGGCCCCGCCGGGCCTCCCGTTCCCCCCGCCGCCCATACCGATCCACCACCCCGAGCCCCCGCCACCACCAGTCCCGCTCCCCCAGGCGCCACCAAGCGCGCCACCGCCGCCCCATGTCCACCTCCCCCTCCCGGTCCCCCCTCTGCCCGTACCCGTCCTCCACCCCCAGCCCCCGCCACCGCCGCTCCCGCTCCCCCATGGACTGCCACTCCCACCACCGGCGCAGGTCCACGTCCTCCCCCTGCCGCTCCAGGACCCCGGGTACGGGTCCCCCCCCCCCCCCGGGCCCCCGCCCGCCTCGCCTGGTGGTCTGCCCCCGCTTTGCAGGAGCTCTGCCGCTGGGTGAAGTGGGCCGGGGGAGCGAAAAGGCGAGAAGGGGTGCAGATGGTGCACACCTTCGAGGAGATGTGCACCCGCATCCCCGCCGACCCCAACAAGGCCGCCCCGGAGGCCATCATGCCGCAAGCGGCATGGGAGGCCCTCCTCCGCGATGCGGTCCAGGGCCTCCGCCCCCTCTACACCCCCCAAGCCCTCCGCCAATGGCTCCAGGCCACCCACCCCCAGGCCTGGGCCATCGGCGCCCCCTCCCCAGCCCGCCACCACCACACCAGGGAGGGGAAGGACAAGGGCAGGGGGAGGCCAAGGGACAGCAAGGGGCACTCAGGCATGAGGGCACGGAGAGACATAACATGGGGGCAGGAAACCACCCATGAACCAGGAAGGAACAGGAGCGGGGACCCAGGCACAGAGGAAAAGGGCACCACGGCAAACGCCACGACCCACACCCAGGAAGGGCATACCACGACGGGGGGACCAGCGCCGCCCCACCGCCACCGAACGCCGCACGACTCCAGGGGGCGCACCCCCCAACACGCACCGCCGAAGCAAGCATCGGACGCCGTACGGATCACACCAGCGCACACCCACAAGCCACGGGAAACCACACGGGGGATGGAGGGCACACCTACACAGGGAGAACAGGGCGCACCCACAGAGTAAGCCGCAAGGAACGCCACCGCGCGGCGCACCACCACGCCCTCACCGCCAGGCGACGACCCCGGCCGCCACAAGGGCCACCTCACAGGCACCGGAAGAGGACGAAGGCACGGCCACAGCAACCAGGGCTAGGGACCGGGACCCCCAGAGGACACGGGACCAAGGCACAGGCCCCCAGGGAGGGCAACCCCACGGACGCCTACCCGACCCACCAGCCCGAGCGGCACGCCCAGGCCCCCACAGCACGGATGCAGCGAGACACCCACCCCTAACCGCACCCCCCAGCCACCAGCCAGCCACACTCCGGCCCGCACTCCGCACCACGACACAGGCCAGGCTGACCTCCACTGACCCACCACGGCACAACGCGAGACCACGGCACACCGCACCACAGCGCGCCACAGTGCAACGCGCCACAGCACGACGCGACGCGACGCGGCACAGAGCGGCACAACACGGCACGACTGACCCTAACCTGAAGGACTAACCGAAACAAGCGACCGCACGGCCCGGAAGGCGTCGCACCAGCACGCCACACACCTGCACCGCAGGCCACACACGGGGCCACTGCGCGCCCGGCAACAACGGTGGCGGACCACCCAAAAGGTTGAAACCGGCACCGCAGAGGAAAAAGGACACAGACATTCCCAGCCCCTTAACCCAGAGCCACACGCAGCCGCCTGGCGCAGCCGCCCAGCCGGCAGAGCCAGGACCTAACCCGGCAGGAAGGGGCGCCGAGCCCAATGTGTACATAGCCCACCCGACCCATGGGGCCAGAACACGGCCAAGCAGAACGCAACCGCCAACCGCAGCCCGGAAGACCACACTGAATGCGGGCCAGTGCGTGCGCCAGCCCAGGAAAGGCAGAGGGAGGAACAGGCGGGCCCCCCCCAGAAGAAAAAAAAAGGGGGGGGAGGGGGGGGGGGCGAGAGAACAGCCCACAGCCACCAAACCGCCCACCAACACCACAAGAGGCGGCCAAACCCCCCACCCAGAAGGCACCGAAGACAGGACCCCCAAAGACGCACAGGGGGACCACCCAGTCAAAACTGGCAACACCAAGCCAGGAACAGCGGCCCACCAGGAAAAGAGACACCGAAACATGCAGACACACACCACGCTGGAAGAAAAAAAAAAGAGCCAGCAGCCCAGCCCGGAAGAAAGGGGGTGGGGGGACAGGGACCACAAGGCCCGAGACAGTGACAGCCAGCAACCGACACCACAAAGCCAAACCAAGACACGCCCAAAAAAATAGTGCAAAAAACACACCCCGACAACCCAACCAAGAAGGGCGGGGCACAGCCGAGACCCGGGCCCAGCACGCACGCCAACACACCGCACCCCAGCCAGGAAAGGCGGGGAACAAGCGGGGCGCGCGCACAAACATGCATCCCCGGACAGCAACCCCAACCAGGAGGTGCACGAGACCACGCGGGACGGGCGCACGAGCACACACACACCCAACACCCCTGCAAGGAGAGGCGGGGCGCAGCCGTAACCCAAACCCCAGCACGCACGCCCACACCGCACAGCGGAACCGGAAACGGCGGGGGGCAAGCAGAGCGCGCACGCAACCACGTCCCATAAGCAGGCCAAAACCTAAGCCCAACCTCGAACACCACAAAAAGCCGGCAAAAGAGGGACAACACCACAAACTGTGCCCAAAGACACTCACCCAACACCCTGGCCAGGACTGGCGGGTTTAACTAAGCCCACACCCAACCGCAACCCGGACCCAAACACAAACGCCGCACAACAGTAGGAAACCCGGTGTCCACAGCCCGGGCACTGAGGCAGCCCGTGCCATGCAGCTGACCGGGCCAAACGTGATCCGGAGACCGGGGGTAAGGCTGCATCCTAAGGCCTGTGCTGCCTTGGGACTCGAGGCGGAGCGTGCGACACCCAAGCGCCTCGGAACCCTAGTACCAAGAACGTGCATTCATGCCTTGGGAACGGGATACGCCAGGAAGTCCGGTGAACCTCTGAGTTCCGCCCAAAGGAGGGGACGTGCGCAAGCACGGGGGCACACCCTCTCGGCGAGACAAGCACGTCACGCCGGCGGCGATCAGCCCTCCCGGTGTTGCATGGGGCCGCTTTGTAGGGGGCCAACAGTCAGTTCTAGCGGGATGTCAGCCGCCTCCCCTCTTCAGCGCGGAGCCTCTTCCTGTTCGTCACAGGGGAACCCCAGGGGGAACCATGGGGCACCTCTCCACGACCGAGTGCACCTACCTACCTACCTACCTCTGTGCAGTCACGGAGGTCAAAATCGTCTGCACCATCCTTCTGCACCGCATCTGCCCCCACCTGGACCCCCACATACCCGCCAGCCTCGGGGGGGCCATCCCGGGCCCGTACCCACACGAGGCCCTCTTCCTCCAGGACAGCATCGCCGACATGTACCCGGTAGACCTCATCATTGCCTCCCTTGGCGTCAAGGGAGCCTTCCCGAACACCCCCTGGCTCCTTCTTGAGGCGGTGTGGAACCCATGGGCCTCCCCTTCTACAACTTCGCCTCCGGCTACATCCGCACCCGCAAGTACACAGTCCGCACTGGAGCAGGGCTCACTTCCGTCCTGGAGCCAGGCAGCGGGGTCCCCCAAGGAGGAGCGGAAGGCTCCTTCCTGTACCTCCTCGTGACACTCCCCCTGGCCCTCACAATTGAACAGTATTACCCGGCCTATGCACCCTACCCCCTCTTCCCCCCCCTGCTGGGCTTCGCGGACGACACCGACCTCACGGTCGCACACGGCCCACACGAACCCCAGACCCCAGACCCTGGACCAACGGTCACCCGGCAGGCCAACGACTTACTGGACGTGACCATCTCCTACCTCTCCCGCAACAACATCATCGTCTACCCCACAAACTCCGTGGCCATCAGCAAGGGATCTGCCACACCCACCACCCTAGGGACACAAGGACCCCCCATGCAAGTCGTGACAACCACCAACCGACCGGGGGTGATCCAGGCCGCCAACCCTGAGAACACCACCCTCCCTCCCAAGTTGCAGTCACACCTAGCCCATCTCCCCAGATATACGTCCCCGACCACCAAGGCCCTCTCCCCATCCCATCAGCGCCTGGCGTACTACCTCACCGGGGTCTTGAACGCCTCCATAGGCTTCCAGGCACTCCACCTGACACACCCCACAACTGCCCTCCAGCCGGCCACATGCGCCGTCACCAAGGCACGGGCAGCACAGGGGGGCTGGCCCACCTCCATACCCGCTCGCGCCATCCGGGCGGCATGGCCCCACTATGGGGACGCCATAGGGGACGAGGTGAAAGCAGCCTACACCAGACACACCGCCCTCCTCCTTCACCGCATGACCCACAACCACTCGCCGGAAGTCTGTGAAGTCGCCACAATCCGCCTCCAAGCCGCACAAGGGGCCCGCAACACATGCCCACGCTGGATACTCCACCAGATGGGCATGTCCACTAACATGGACACGCGCCTGTGGAACCACATGCAGCTCCTCCTCTCTCCCCGCACCACGCCATACTCACCAACCACCCGTGCCCGGAGGAAGGACCCCTGGCGGTCCTCTGCGGGGACCTCCACCATCACCCCAAAGGCCCCATCAACACCATAGACCTCGTCGGGGCCTCCATCAGCGTAGTATACGTCACCGTCCCCCAAATGCGGGTCCTTCACAACAGCAGGGCACACCACACCCCCTTCCTACAACTTCCCAAATGGCCTCAATACCGCCTCTTCCACCAGTACCTCACGCAGACTGGATGAGCAGCGGGGCACACTCTGCCAGGAAGCAAAAACATGCAAGCAGCCTACCGGGACTCCCCCGACCAATTCCAGCGACACCGCCTTACGCACCCAGCGGCTCGGAACACGAACCCTTCCTCCCGGTGGCGGGCCCAGTCCCGCCGCTAACCCTACTACTGGCCCCGAATGAAGCCAAACCCACGCAGACCACCGTCATCCACCACGGGGCAAAATTACGCATACCGAAGCACCACATGACGGCTCGAGGCCTATTGAAGGTTCCCCACGACTCCCAGAGCATGTTACGCACATGTTGGGCCTGTGACCCCGAGGCATCCACCACGCCGTGCCTCGTATTGCACCTCATAGCACGCCACCACACCGACCCCACAACCCATCTACCACCACAAGACTAAAGATGGGTAGCCCCATGGTTCCACCGCTCCGACGCGAACCCCACGGTGGCGAGGAACCCCGACCACACACCCAAATGGCTGTTCACCACAACGCCCACCTGGCCTCGCCCCGACCCGTCAGGGGTCGCCATCTGTTACAGCATGTACGAACCAGGCAGAACGGGGAAGCACGAGAACCCCTACTATCCGCTCCACCACTCCTGCCACACATCAGGGCACCGGACACAAACCCTCACATGCCGCGACCTTAACCCGGACACAGCCTACATCCTGGACTACATCTACTCCTACCTCACACAAGGAGAGCCAAAACAGGGACTCATAGCCATGTCCCCCCAAGCGAAACACATCATCTGCAACGGAATAGGGGTGTACGCCACCCAAACCCTGCAGCCCACAACCCCGGTGGCCCACCTCACCACGGGCCTCGCCATATACGCCTACCTGCCCATGAACCCATGCCCCCTCCCAGAACCCTCAGCAGCGGACCCACTCCTCTTCACCGACGCCTCAGGCGAATCCGCCCTCACGCCCATCACCGGGGGGGGCCACCCTGCAGCTAACCCACACCGGGGGACACTACCACATGAACCACCACACGGGCCACACCACCTACGGGGCCTCCTCCCACGGGGAACTGGGGGCCATGGCTGATACCATCGCCGAAATCGCGGCCAACCTACCCGCCCTCCTCCCGCACGTCGTCCGCGTCTGGTTCGTAATGGACGCCACTGTCAACACACACCTACTCCTCCGCATAGCAAGACAACCACTCCACAAAGCCACCGGGATGAACCTTGGCACCCAAGCACTGCTACTCAGGAAGGCCCTTCGCAGCCTTCCCCCCTACGTCCAACTTCACATGGTGAAACAAGAGTCCCACAGGCACCAATACGGAAACGATAAGGTCGACAACCAGGCAGTACACCCGCGCACAACGCACCTGCCAACCTCCCAGGTGCCGGACGTCGGCCGAAACCACACACACCTCCAACACATACCCCCCAAACCGGAGCCCCATCTGACCCCGGACTGGGTACCAGAGGACATCCCCTATACCTCCCACGACAGAGCATACATTTACCCCAACCCCATCCAACATCTCACCCGAGTGCTCGGCGACACAGACAGCCGGGCACACATCAAAGAGCTCCAGGAGAAACTGAAAGCTGCCCTCTACCACTCGGCACTGCGCCCAGCAAACGTCCCCTCCCACCCCAAGAAACGACGCATCCAGCTCCTCAGGGAGCAACTACCATCCCTCACCAGGGTCGCCAGATGGCTCGCGCGCAAGCACATCCACGTCCCGAAAGAACACATTCGCTGTCCGTGCGACCACACCACCCCAGAGGACTGGGAACACTTCAAGAAATGCCCCCTCTGTATGGGCAGGGACACACTAGTGGGCTGGTCCCCGGCAGAAACCCTGCGGCAACACGAAGGCTGGCCAATTCACAGACACGCACACCAGGCCACCGAACACCTCGTCAGGGATCCCCTGGTCAAGGAGGCCACCGTGAGAGGGGCGATGACACATGCCCTACACCGACACCTCTCCAAACACACGGAAAGCCGGTTGGAGGCAGCAGCGCACCTCCAGCTAGAAGCAGTCCACAGAGCAGCGGCCCAAATGGTACACCACAAAAACCTCCTGTTGACACACACGGAACAACTCACCGACCCCATCGCCAGAGAACACATGCAGCGTCTCATCCATTACCATGGCGTGCATGACCCAGAAGTCCACTAACCCACTCCGCACCCCGAACAAGCACCCCCCCATCTCCGTCCGCCGGCCTCCAAGACGCCACCAGAGCACCCCAGAAGGCCAGCGGGCCCCACTGCAAGGCCCCCCCGCAACAAGCACCCACGGCACCCCAGAGCCCACCCCTCACCCACGAGGCCAGCGGGCTCCGCCCAGCCAAGCCGAGCCCACCAAGGGCCACCCATACGTCAACGTGGACGCGTAGGACCCAGGCAGCCCACCCAGCCCGCCCCCCCCGGACCCGGAGCACCCCCCCCTCACATCGACCACCATCCGTGACCCCGACCTCCTCTGAGCAAGCCTCCAAGGCAGGGCCCTGAGCACTCCCCTGGGCTGGTACCGCCTACAAGAGAGTAAGTGAGTAAGTAAGGACGGCCGCGTCCGCAGCCTCATCTGAGTTCTCCTTGTTTGTTTCACATCGTGGCCGCCTCTGGCGGGAAGGGGTGCTCTCCACCATCAGTTCTGCTGGCGAGAACTTCAACCAGGTTCCCGTGGGGCATGACCAGCGGTAGGGTCCCTTCAGTCGCTGCCGTCACGGTTTCAGCTCCTTCTGGTCACCCTTTGAAGGATCCCCCGGCCTTCCCCCCCTAGCACAGCCTATTGGGCGCCTGCAGGCGGGTTTCCTGTGGATAGCCCTCGCCAAAAGGGGAGCATTTCTCTCTGTCAACCACATTCCACCACTCCCCATCCCTCACGGGTTGGAGTACCCACTTGGCTCCCGGATGCACTTGGTTGTTGTCCATCCACGGCTGGAGGCCAGGGGGCGACCCTTTCCACGTTCCCCCTGGTCCCGCTCACGCGTGAACCTACGTGTACTCAGGCCATTGACCCGGGGATCTCAAGGTCAACCCTCACCCCTGCAGACACCTCACGGCCGTCCCGGAGCTCAGGGCATTTTCCCGACTTCCCGGGGTCAGGTTCCCCATGGTTGGCCCATGGTTCACCAATCCATGGCGACTGGTTTCCCAATCCCATGGGGCTGTTGCTTGGCGCTTTCGGCCTCCCTGCCCATCCCATGTCCCATTCCCTTTTGCCTCATCCCGGCACCGGCCCGTTCCCAGCGTCCTATGGACTCCCTACCCCGTCGGGCTGTTGTGCGGCTCCAGCCAAACGCCCATCCCCGCCCCGTCCCCTTGTCCCTTCATCCCGTGTTTCTACCCCACCGGGTCGCCTGCAACCCTGTGGCGTGGGCCCACTGGAGCCTCTTTCTTCCAGGGACCGCTTCGTGCGCTTAGCAGGGGTCGCTCCCTTCCCGCCCCCGTCCCTTCCCCCTGTGCCGCGGCCCCGGCCCTATCCCCTGGGCTGTCGTGCAGCCCCATCCCATCCCTCATCCCGTGTTTATACCCCACCGGGCCGCCAGCAACCCTGTGGCGCGGGCCCACTGGATCCTCATCGATCCGGAAACCGTTTCGTGCGCCTAGCACGGGTCGCTCCCTTCCCGCCCTCTTCCCCTGTGCCGCGGCCCCGGCCTAATCCCCTGGGTTGTTGTGCGGCCCCATCCCATCCCTCATCCCGTGTTTATACCCCACCGGGCCGCCAGCAACCCTGTGGCGCGGGCCCACTGGATCATCATCCATCCGAGTACCGTTTTGTGCCCCTAGCACGGGTCGCTCCCCTCCCGCCCCCGCCCCTCACTCCTGTGCCGCCTCCCATGCTGTCCTAGTCCCCTGGGGCCGTCGCGTGGCCCTGGCCACTCGTCCATTTCTGTCCCGTCTCCTTGTGGTGCTCCGGGGTGTTGTCCGTGTTTTTTTTTGGCGCGCTTTTTTCCGCGTGGTTCCCTCCTCCCTGCATGCACGCACAACAACACTGCATCGCCATCTGTCTCGGTTCCGTTCGGTGCTCTCGTCCAGTCCCACCGCCATCCTGTGGCGCTGCACTTGGCGTTCCCCGGCCATGCCAGGCGACCCAGCCTTTCAGCCCGCGTCGTTGTACATGTATCTTCTCTCTCTCCTCTCTACCCTCCCTTCCCCTCTGTCTCCTGCCCGCCCTCTTAGTGTTGTTCGCCTGCTCCGTGTGCTCGCCGCTGGTCGTCCCCGCGCCATGGTTGTATCTCGCGCGCCCTCACGCGCCTCTGGGCTTCTGCCCTGTCTTCCGACCTGTAAGCCGACCTGGGCGGCCTCCCCACACACCCCTTTCGGGGGGACTCCCCGTCGTCCTCTCCCGCCGGCCGCCCCTCCATCAGTTCCCTGATGGTCGGGCGGGGCGGCCGGTACGGCTCTATGCGGGTCATCAGCATGGTGCTTCTCTGTGAGAGACATTGTGTTCCTTTGCGCCCTTGTTGGCCCCCTGTTCCCCCCACCTCCTGCGCCCTGCCTCCTCTATGTGCCCTTCCTGTGTGTCCGCCTGTCCTGCTGTTGTTTTTTTTTTCCGTGTTCGCGCTCCCCGCTGCTCCCGCGCGCCCTGCGTGTGCCCCATGCTCTTCTCCGTGCTACTCCTGTCCCGCTGCCATGCGCCTCCTCTCTCGCCTGTCTTCCCTCCCATTCTCCCTCTCGCTGTCGACCCTGCCTGTACGTCTGCCCTCCCTGTCTGTGCCGCGCTGTCACTTGTGTGTGCCACCCGCGTGCTCTACCCCTGCCCCTCCCCCTCGCCCCTACCCTTTCCCCTGGGGTCTCCCCCACCCTAGTGCTCCCTCGGTCCCCGCCTCCCACCCCATCCTGGTTGCCTGGTGCCCTGTGTGTGGGGTGGGGGGGGGTGTATCTGCGGACTGGCCTGTGGCCCTGCCCGATGTCTGGCATGGCCGTTGGTTTCCTACGCACCATGAGCAACAGCATGTGCCGAAGGAACACAGAGAGAACGTCAGGGAAACGCTTGTCGAATTCCCGTTGCTGCATTTGCACTGTGGAGCCCAGTCGCATAGACAAAGGTTTGCACTCCGTTGCATCTCGCAGGTGTCCCATGGCGCCAGTGGCCACCAAGGCCTGCTGTGGTCAACCCCTCAGAGCGGGGCGCACGTAAGTCAAATGTTTTCAATGCAGCACCATCCTGTCATGCAGAGAGCTTTGCCACCATGTACCAAGTCGGCAGATAGCCCGCACACTCCGGCTGCCAGTCCACAGGGGCGCCACCAAGACGTGGCTCTACTGCACCGGACTTGAGTACACCTGCACTGCCACCTGCCCATCCCAGCAATCTCTCCGATCACACCATCAGCCAAGACCCTGGCACCAACTTGTCGGAATATTTGATGCGTCTGTCAGTTCGCCTCTCCTGCAAGTCAGAGCCCTGGCACCGTGCTGCACCCGAAGGGCACAGCGCTGCTCCACGCCTTCGCCGGCCATTCTTGCCAGTCACAACCCTGCGCTCTGCTCCGTCATTGTACCACATTCCAATACTGCTTGCTGTCTGCTTCTCGTTCTGCTCCATATTGCTCATCGTACCCACGATACGTCTCGCGTCCCACTGCCCGGCTGCTTCCTCCGCACTCGCCTGCGCCCTCGTACTCCGCCGCCCCATCTCTGCTCTCCCCCGCCGCTGGTCCTGTGCTCTCCGCTTGGGGTTCTCGTCCGTGTCCGCCATCACCACATCCCCCTCCACTTTCAGCCGTGTCCCTGCCCTCCCCTGCGCACCTGCACCTCTCAGCTCCCCTCCTCCCCTCCTCGTGTCTGTCACATCCCCTCCTAACCCTCCTCCACCTCCGCCGACCCCCCGCGTCCGCCTCCCCGCATCCCATCTGCCCGTCCCTCCGCACGCCCCTGGCCCCCTGCCCCTAGCACTTCCCGTTCCTGCTCCTGCCTGGCCCTACGCGTCGCCACCGTACCCCCCCCCCCCCGCTGCAATAGCTCTCGCAGCATCTGAACCCTGGGCTTCTTCCTCTTCTCCTGGGGACAGTCCAGGCGCACCCCCGGGAGCGCCACTCCCAGCATCCTCCTCCACCGCCCCTCATCCATCTCCGGCCCCCTTGCCCTGGGCCTCCCCGCCCTGCCGACCAGGTCACTGAAGGGGCGGGGCCCCATCTTCCCCCACCTTCCCCTCGTCTTCCCCGCCCACTTCAAGTAGCGGGCCAGCTCCGCCACCTCCCCCGCCGTCCACCCCATGACCGTCCCGGGTCCCCTCCGCACCGGCGGCGGCCCATACTGCCGCAGCGGCGGGGATTCCGATTCCCAGTCCGTCGGCGTCGGCTCTGGACTGGGGCTGGCCGGCCGTGGTGCCCCCTCCGCCTCCCCTGCCCTGTGGCTCCTCCCCCCTGCGCCGCTTCTCCCTTTCCTGCCCTGCCTCCTTGTCCTCCTCCCTGGCCCTTTTCCCTGACGGCGACCGCCCCTCCACATCCGTGGAGGGGGTGTCCCCTTCCGGATCCGGGAGGACCCGGTGGGCCCCCCAGGTCACCGCCTCCTCCTCCTCCCGCACCCTGCGCTCCCGCGCCGCCACCTCCCTGTCCCTGTCCGCCAGCCTCGCCGCCTCCCCCCTGATCCGCCTCCATGCCCTCTCCTGCATCTCTCTCTCCTGCTCCGGTGGGATAGCCGGCTGTCGGAACGGCACCAGCGGGGTATCCTCCCGCCCGCCACCCTCCTCTTGTCGTCCTCCCTCCCGTTCCGCCCTCTCAATCCCCTCCTGCCTTCTCTGAAGGTCCGCCCACGCCCTCTGCAGCTCCTCCACTGCCTGTGCTTCCCCTCCCTGTGGCCTGTCGGTCCCTTCGTTCCTACCCTCCTCCGCCCCGCCCACCTCACCCTTGACCCTGGCCTCCCTCTCCCGCAGGCTCCTCTCTGCCTCCCCTAACCTCTCCCACGCCCTCCTGTGCTCTTCTCCCTTCCCTTCCTGCGCCCCCCACGCTGTCCCACCGGCCTGCTGGTGCTGCTGCATTTGCGCCTCTGGCTGCATGCCCGGGTACGCCGGCAGGGGCGGGTACATCATCCCCATCGCCGGGTATGGTGGCGGCGGAAATGGTTGGACGAGTGGTGGGACGGCTGGCGGGATTACACCTCCCCACCATCCCAATCCCGTCCCTGGAGACACCGGCGAGCCCAAGGCCACTCCCCTTCCCCTGCTCCTTGCCTTGTCGCCCCATCGCCCCGCGTCCCTGGCCGCCTACTCCGTTGAGTCCCGCCCTCCCCTGTCCCTTCCCCTGTAGCCCTTGTTGCCTCGCTCCTTTCCCCTGCTTGCCCTTGCCGCCTTCTACCTGTCCCGCACCACTGCCGCGCACCGCTGCGCTGCTCTGCTCCGCCTGCCCCCCCCTCATCCCCGTCCTCCCCGGCTCCATCTCCAACTGGTAGATGGTGTCCGGTCCCTGCTCCGGGGGCTGGCGGTGACAGCGCTGGTGCTCCACGTGCGCCAGCGCCTCGTACCGCGCCGCCTGCTGGCGGCGCACCTCCCTCTCCTCCTCCGCCCTTACCGCCGCACTGACCCGTGGGGGCAACCTCGGCGGCGACTGCCTGAACGAGCGTTGGGGCTGCGCCCACTGTCGCCCCCGTCCACTCCCTTTTCCCCCCTTTCCTGCCAGGTGTCCCTTTGTGTGGGCAGCCCCCGACGTCCCTGCCTGCCCTTTCCCTCCCTTGCCCGTCCGCCCTCTCCCTCCGGCGCTTACGCTGCTGTCTCCGCTCCCTGCCGCTCCCGCTTCTAGCTGCCCTCGGCCGCCCTTGCCTTCCTCCTGCCTCCGCACCTCCGGGAGGATGGACTTCATGGCAGCCGCCGGCACATTGGGCGCCGACGGCAGTCCTCGGCCTCCCTCCACCGCCATCCTCCCCGCCCCCTCCCCCTCATCCTGGGACACCTCCAGGATGTCGGCGACTACCGACTCCCTCTGACTCCTCCACTCCCTCCTCCTCATATCCATGCCCGCCTCCACATCTACGACGTTGAACGGGTCCGCCCGTGGCCCTTCCGCCGCCCTTTGCCCCTGCCCGTCCCCTTGCCCTTCAGCCCCTGCCGCCACCCCCTCTGTTCCGCCCCTCCCCGCCTCCGCCTGTCCTTCCTTGTCCCCTCCCTCTCCCTTCACCACCACGGCTCCTTCCCCCCTCTGCCGCCCTGTAGCCCCCAGCCCTTCCCTCACGACCGTCTCCGGGCTCTCCGGAGACGAGGGTGACGACACGTCCGCAGACGTCGCCGAGGACGCCGGCGAGGGGGACCGCGTGGCTGCGCCTGCCTGCATGCGGGCCACCTCTGCCCTAACTGCCGGTGGCTGGCTGGGCTGCGGGTCAGGCTTGTGGGACGTTGCGCTGCACATGGAATCGCGCCTGAGCCCTGCGCCCTGTCGCCGCTTCCCCCACCACCCACACCCTTTACCCCCGCTGTTCGCGCGCCCTACGTGTGTGGTGCTCTGGGTACACCTGCGGCTCCTCTTCCAAATCTTCTCCCCCGCGATCCGAGGACTTCGCCTGGTGGCCATCGGCCTCGTTCCGGTCTGCACTGTTGTCGTTCTCGTCCCCGCTTCGCTTTCCCCTCGTCATATCACCCCTTTCCGCTCCCCCCTGGCCCGCTTCTTGCCTTCAAGAGAGCTGCACCAAGCTCCCCGTCAAAGCCCTCTGGGACCTGACCACCCCAGGCAACAGCCTCCACGAGGCCATCGTAAACCTCGTACTCTGGCGAGCCCGCCAACACGCCCAAGGCCAGCACGTCTGGATCCCCCCCATTGAGTGGTGCCAGGCCCTGACACACAACACGGACACCAACGTCACACGTCGAGGGACCATACGCCCACGACGAGCTCCAGCGGAGAACGACCACCCAGTGAACCCGAACCACCCGGAACAATGGGAACAGGCCACCGCACCAACCCGCGGCACCGCCCTCCGCGCTGCCGGCCGCCGCACCCCAGACGACGACCTTCCTCCCCCACCTACAGACAGCGACCATCCCCCGCCGTTCGTCTAAGTTGCAGTCCTCGAGCGCGGGCACTACTACGTAGTGGCCGCTACAGAAACGTCCCCCGGCGCACAATGACTCGTCAAAGGGACAGACACCATGCTCGCCCCAGGGACCGCCCCACCAGGGGCAGTAGGGGACCCCACCACCCCGCACAGAGTTTTCAGGGGCGTCCTCCAGCCAGGGGACAAACTCCGGCCCGCGCCCCGGCCCAAATCACCTCAGGGCGGGCGGGCTGTCTCCTGGGACTGGCCATGCTCTGCCTGGCCCAATGTATCGAGCGCGGCTGGCCATCCACGGGGACCGTGCCCTGGATTTGAGCCATCCCCACCGCCCACACACAAATCGAGGCAGCCCCAGACACGCGGAAGGACTGCCCCCCCAGGCCACAGCACTCCCTCACCTGCGGGTACCACGCCATCTACAGGATCCTCCGCCGCGTGGGCCTTATCCCAGAGCTAGCATACCCTCTTCCCATGACTGACCAAGAGGTGCACCAAATACGCATGCTCATCTGCGAAATCCTTGCCGCAGCCGCAGAAGACGGCAAGCTTCTCCTCCAAACCGCCCGGCCTACATCTGACCACACAAGTGCGCCGCTGCACGCGGACACATACACCGACACAAGGGCCCCCCCGGCGCAATCCCCACCCCTGCCCCTCCGCCCCTGCTACCCATCCGGAGGCCCACACACGCCCACCATTGCACACACACCCAGGCCCCGCACCACGGGCCTCCCCTGCCCGCCCAAACAACAGCACACGCGCGCCACGGACCCAGCCGTCGGACAGCCCTCACCGCCCCCCACACCCGACAAACCACACACACCCCCCGCGGGAAGACCCACGCCCAACGGCACGCCCGACCCGCCCAGTGGCCCGCACACGCCCCCCACACATACCCCAGGAAACCCAGGCCCATCCCCCCCGGCCCCCGAATGCAGCCCACGCGAACTGTTCCCCCCCGCGGACGCCAACCTACACAACCTCATGCATTACAGGACCCCAGCCCAGCCAAGCCCGGAAGGCAAAGACCGCAGCCCCGCGCCTCCCTCACCCGGCACTGCCGAACAGGTCCACCCGCCGGGCCGCCATGTCAGGGCCGGGTGCCCCCAAGCCACCCAACCCCAACCTGCAGCCCGAGGACATGCCCTTCATCCTCCCCGTCGTGGCCGCAGCAGAAGCCGCTGCCCACAAACCCGCAACCGCCCGCATCACAGCGCAACCCGCGTCCCCCAAGACCACCACTTCCTCCTCGTACTCATCCTCATCAACGTACTCCACCTCATCCTCTGACCCCTTCCTCCCTGCCGACCTCATCCACAAGGCCACGGCCAAAGCCAAAGCTGCGGCCGCACGTCAGGCTGCCTGGGTCCCCCTGATTCCCGCACAGGCGTTCCAGGCACCCCGGCAGCACACCGGGAACCCCCACCCGGCACTGGCGCCCTCACACCTCCGGACCGAGGTCCTCCTCAACCTCGAACCGGACCCAATCCCAAAGCCCGACCACAAACCCAAGCCGGCTCCCAAACGATCACACCAGCAGCAACAGAACCACGACGAACACCACCCCACGCAGCCCCAAACACCACAAAAGCAACACCGGCAACCCAAGCGACACCGCCCAAACCAAAACCCTAACCCAAACCAGGAGCCCCCACCTACCACAACCCGAACCCCCCTCCCCCCAGCGGCCACCACAGAGGCGGCCGCGCAACATGACCCCGTCCAAACCCTCTGCAACATCCCCATCTCCAAGCGCTCCGTCATCCCCCCCCCACAAACCACCACTGCCGCCGGCCAGACCGACCCAGGGACGTGGGACCCCTCGACCTCAGTCACCGTTAAGCCCGGCCCGCGACCCGCCCCCGCTACCCACCAAGCAGTACAGCCCCGGGATCTGCGCACGATGCCCGACCCCCGACCCCCACCAGGGGGACCGGAATATCCACAAGGGATCCTAGGGCCATACCCGCAGCACCATCCCCACCACTACCAGCGCCACCACCACCAACAGCCTCACCACCACCACCACCAACACCAACCCCACCACTACCACTGCCCACCACTCTATTCCACCGGGCCACAACCCCCCGTGCACGAGGAGCACCAGCGTATGGGATGGCAGCAACCGGGCGCTCCACTTCCATACCCCGCCTACCACCAGGGGCAACCCCCCCGTACCACGTACCGTATCCCCCCCGCCACCAAGTCCGCGCCCAAGGGGCCCCCCGGGCCCAACCCCACCAACGACAGTCAATCGACCCGTACCACCAACCGCCGCCGCCGCCGCACCCCTACGCGTTGGATCAATGGAGGACGAGGGACTCTCCCCCCCGCCCCCCCTCAGTACCAAGTGGCACCACGCGAGGCCCCCCAGGACCCGCCGACACCTCCTGACTGGCCTGGCTTGCCCCGCGACGAGGCCTGCTCCAGCAAACGGCGGCGCTCCCACTCCCCCCCTGCACGCCGCGCCCACCCCCAGCGTCCACGCTCCGCACGGCGCCACCGCGCCTCAGCCGCTCACTCGCGCCGCTCTCGCTCCCCAAAACGCCACCACGACCCCCCAGGGCCCCGCTGTCGCCGCTTCTTCTCCCCTGGGCGCCGACACGCACGCCACCGCCGCCCAATGTCCACCTCCCCCTCCCCCCACGAGCCCCACTGGGCTTCCCATTCCCCCCGCCGCCCGTACGCGTCCTCCACCCGCAGCCCACGCTACCGCCCCTCCCGCTCCCCCAGGCGCCGCAAAGCACGCCACCGCCGCCCCATGTACACCTCCCCCTCCCCCCACGAGCCCAACAAGGTTTCCCGTCCCCCCCTGCCGCCCGTACGCGTCCTCCACCACCAATCCTGCCACCGCCGCTCCCGCTGCATGTCCATGTCATCTTCCAGCCACTCCAGGACCTCGAGCTCAGACCCCCCCCCCCCCCCAGTCCCCTGCCCACCTCGCCTGGTGGTCTGCCCCCGCCTTGCGGGAGCTCCGCCGCTGGGTGAAGTGGGCCGGGGGAGCGGGAAGGCGAGAAGCGGAGCACATGGTGCACACCTTCGAGGAGATCTGCACCCGCAGCCCCGCCAACCCCAAGGAGGCCCCCCTGGATGACACCATGCCGCAGGCGGCATGGGAGGCCCTCCTCTGGGACACGGTCCAGGGACCCCGCCCCCCTAACACCCCTGAAACCCTCCGCCGGTGGCTCCAGACGACCGACCCCCAGGCATGGGCCATCGACGCCCCACAGGCCTCCCCCCCGGGCCACCACCACCACATAGGAAAGGGAAGGGGCATGGGCAAGGGGAGGGACGGAGACAGAAAGGGGCACTCCGGCAAGGGGGCAAGGAAGGGCCCAAAGTGACAGGCAGGCGCCCACAGGGACACGGCACCGGGAGCGACACAACATGGGAGCAGGAAACCACCCATGGGCCGGGAAGGGGAAGGAACAGGGACCGTGGCGCAGAGAAAGAGGACACAACGGCGGACACCAGGACCCACACACAGGAAGGGCATGCCACAACGGAGGGTCCAGCACCGCCCCACCCCGAGCGGACACCGCGCGATCCCCGGAGGCGCACGCCCCCAACACACGCCACCAAAGCACGAATCGGACGCCGTACGGACCACACCGGCTCACGCCCACCAGCCACCAGAAACCACATAGGGGAAGGAGGGCACACCTACACAGGGAGAAGGGGCTACACCCACAGAGGAAGCCCCCGAGGACACCGCCGCGCAGCGCACCACCATGCCCTCACCGCCAGGCGACGACCCCGGCCACAGCAAGGGCCACCTCACAGACACCAGAAGAGGAAGAAAGCGCGACCACAGCACCCAGGGCTAGAGGCAAGGACCCTCAGAGGACACAGGACCAAAGCAGAGGCCCCAGGGAGGGCAACCCCGCGGACACCTACCTGACCCACCAGCCTGAGCGGCACACCCAGACCCCCACAGCACAAACCCAGCGATGCACTACACACCTAACCGCAGCCCCGAGCAACCAGCCAGCCACACTCTGACCCGCACCCCGCACCACGACACTGGCCGGACTGACCTCCACCGACCCACCACGGCACAACACGGGGCAGCACGGCACACCGCACCGCAGCGCACCTCTGTGCAACGCACCACGACAAGGCACCCAAAAGTACAACACGCCACAGCACGACGCGACGCGACGCGGCACAGAGCGGCAAACCACAGCACGACAGGGCGCAACACGGCGCAGCCCAGCAGGGCGCACCGCAACAAAGACCAGACCAGCACGACGCAGCACGGCGAAACACGGCACGACGCAGCACGGCGCACCACAGCACACCACAACACCAAAGCAAGGGGCGCTACCTGAAGGTCTAACCAAAACAAGCCCCTGCAGACCCGGCAGGGCGCCGCACCAGCCCGCCACACACCGGCAAGGGGCCATTGCGCGCCCGGCAACAACAGTGGCGGTCCGTCCACACAAACTGCCGCCAGAAAGTTAAAACCGGCACCGCAGAGGCGAAGGGACACGGACAACCCCACCCCAGCCAACCCCCCCCCCAAGCCAAAAACCCAGCCAAAAAATTCCAGAAAAATTCCAAAAAAATTCGAAAAAACCCCAGCCCGACCCCAGCCCGATCAAGCCTAACCCAGGGCCTCACGAAGCCGCCTGGCGCAACCGCCCAGCCGGCAGAGCCAGAACCTAACCCGACAGAAAGGGCCACCGAGCCAAACGTGTACATAACCCACCCGACCCATGGGGCCGGGGCAAGGCCTGGCAAAACGCAAGCACCAACAGCATCCCGGATGACCACACCAAATGCCGACCAGTGCGTGCACCAGCCCACGGAAGGCAGAGGGAGGAACCGGCAGACCCCCCCCCAAAATGAAAACAGGGGGGGGGCACGAGAAAGGCCCCCAGCCACGAAATCGCCCGACCACACCACAAGAGGTAACCAAACCCCCCAGCCAGACGGCAACGAAGACGGGACCCCCCCAAGGGTCACCGGAGGGCCACCCAGCCAAGGCCGGTAACACCAAACCGGGGGCAGCGGCCCTGCGGAAGAATGGACACACCGAACAAGCAGACACACACCACGCTGGGGCGAAGACGGAAAAAGGAAGACACACAAAGTCGCAGCCCGAAAGGGAGGGGAAGGGGGGACGCAGACTACGAGAGGCAAGAACGGGACAGCCAGCGACCGACACCCAAAAGCCACGACACGACACTCCACGCCGCCCCCCCCAAAAAAAAGAATCAAAAGGAAAGGGGGGGGGGTAAACCCCACCCCCGGCAACATTTGCACACTCCCCGCCACAGGCGGCCCCCCAAGAATGGCGGGGTGCAAGCGGGGCACACGCACGAACGCACACACACCCAAACACCGCAACCAAAAGGGGCGGGGCACAGCCGAAACTGGAGCCCAGCGCGCACGCCCACACCGCACACCCCAGCCAGCAATGGCGGGGAACAAGCGGGGTGCGCACACAAACACACCCACGCCCCAACAACCCAGCCAGGAGTGGCGGGGCGCGGCTGCAACCCAGGCCCAGGCACACAACCCCGCACCGCACCCCCAGCCAGGAGGTGCAGGGGACCAGGCGGGACGAGCACACAAACACACACACACCCCAACGCCTCCCCTAGGAGTGGCGGGGCGCAGCAGAAGCCCGAACCCAAGCACACACGCCCACACCGCACACCCGAAATGGGAACGGCGGGTAACAGGCGGAGCGCGCACACAGCCACACACGCCCCAAAACCCCAACCAAGAATGGTGGGGTGCAGGCCGAAACCCAAGCCCAACCGCAAACACCACAGACCCCAGCCGGGAATAGAGGGGCAAAACCACAACCCGTACCCAAACACACCCACCCAAGACCCCAGCCAGGGCTGGCGGGGTTACCGAAACCCAAACCCAGGCACGGCCCAGACCCAAACACAAATGCCACACAACAATAGGAAGCCCAGTGTCCATAGCCCGGGCACTGAGGCGGCCCGTGCCGTGCAGGTGAGCCGGCCAAAGGAGATCCGGAGACCTGGGGTAAGGCTGCATCCTAAAGCATGCGCTGCTTTGGGATTCGAGGCAGAGCGTGCGACACCCAAGCGCCTCGGAACCCAAGTACCAAGAACATGCATGCATGCCCTGGGTACAGGATACCCCAGGATGTCTGGGAACCTCTAGGGTTCCGCCTAAAAGAGAAGACGTGCGCAAGCACGGGGGCACACCCTCCCGGCGAGACAAGCACGTCACGCTGGCGGCGATCGGCCCTCCCCGGTGTTGCCCGGGACCGCTTTATTGGGGGCCACCAGTCAGGTCTAGCGGGATGTAAGCCGCCTCCCCTCTTCATGTGCCGAAGGTTTCTCCTATGATTTTACGGGGAGTAGTCCGGCCATAACTGAAATACCCCACAATTGGTCGCCAGATCGTCAATCAACAAAATGGTCGCACAGAATCAACAGGACATTTAAATTTGCAGCCGCAATGTCAACACCTGTGCCCGAAACCTTCCATTCCGCCTGAATTAACATTCAATTTGATAATCCTTGTTCCTTGTAACGTTACAGTTGTTCTGTCAGAAAAACCAATCAAACGTCGCACCGATTGGTCTGTTGATTGATTTGCGCCTGTTTCTGCTTTATTTGCTCAGCTGTGCCAAAGGATGTCTTCTGACGACAGTACAGACGACAGTACATCCTCTTCTTCGTCATCATCAGAAAAGGTCAAGGTCAACGTTCGAGCTGAGCAAGAATCAGAGCTTGAAGACGCCAACGAAGAAGCTGGAGTTGAAGAACAGGAAGAGGAGGAACAAGAAGAAGAAGACGAGGAAGACAATGACCCCGACCTTTCGCCTACACAAGTGACCTTGGACAGCAGCGAAATCTTCAACACCTTTGCAAGTGTGTTACATCGTCAGCCGATGTTCAAATGGACAGGGGTCTCAGGTGCAGTGTCAGAGCTCTCCTGCATCCCACAGACTTTGACTGATGCAATTGCAAAATTTGATGGAGAACATCCGGTGAGGTCCTAGAGCAAGTGCACTGCTTTGCGGGTTGGTCCAGGCACCACCGAGGAGACGTGTGAAGTGGTGATTGACAACGCAGTGCTGGAATATACCACCGTGGTGGTAGTTGGGTCTTGCAAGATGCTGGAAGTATGTCCCAAAGGTGTGTTGAATTGTCAAGACGTTTGGTTCGACGATTGGTTCGACGATCGTCCAGCCAATGCTTCAACGTTTTGCTGCTGTATCCTTCAGTGTCCTCAGCGACGCGAACAGTGCTGCACACGCACGAAGCATGGCACCTCGCAACGACAATGGTATTCAAGGTCCGGCCGCACCGCAAGCAGCGTCTGTATCTGGTTTTGATTCATCCACCTGGTTGTGTGAAAGTTGAGACAGAGAATGATAGGAGGAGAAGGAAAAGGAGAATGGTGAACTGTCTGCTCGGTTGGACGCACTGGAAGCACGTGTGCGCTGTCTTGAGGACAATTTGGCTGCATTGTTGCCACCGGCAAAGAGGAAGAAGAGCAGTGCTTCAGACTAAGAGGAAGGTTAAGAATGGTGCCTCTATTCGATTTCAGTTTCAGATTTTGTTGCACATCCCAAATTCTCTGCAAATTGTTATGTGAACAACTAATGGTTGCCTTGTGTGTCTGTGCCACATGTATGAGAGATGTGTGAGGTATGTGTAACACAGTGTTACAATCTGAACCAAAGGAACCAGAAACTAGATGTCGAACCAATCGTCGCGCCGATTGGTGCGACGTTTGATTCGACGATTGGTTCCACATTTTTTCACTGTGCAAACGGGCTTGAAGCATGCAGAAAATAAAGTTCTATTATTCCTCGGAAGAAAGGTCTGAGACTCAGAGTGGATGTTATAGACAGTCCAGTAATATGAATAAAAGCAACCGGAAACTAAATGCCGAACCAATCGTCGCGCAGACTGGAGCGAGGTTTGGTTCCAGGATCCCTGGCATATTTTTTCACTGTGAAAACTGCCTGGAAGCATGCAAAAACACAGTATCTAGTATTGTTTGGCAGAAACATCTGAGACGCACAGTGGATGTCGGAAAGATGATTCAAATATGCACAAAAGCAACCAGAAAGGTTGAACCAACCGTTGCACATTCCAAAGGTTTCACAGCCTACTACCTACAATAACAGTGCAGGAGAAGAACAAACACACAGAAAATTGGTGCAGCTGACAAAGAGGTTGATAAAACTCTAAGAGCTAAATCAATGGAACCTGTCGGCGGGACATTCATACTTTTGGCCACTTTTTGCCCGGTAAAATCAAAGGTGCTTCCAGTCCGTCACAGGGGCGACGCCAGGGGGAACCATGGGGCGCCTGTCCACGACCGAGTGCACCTACCTACCTACCTACCTACTCAGTAGATCAGACCGGTTTAAACCACGGTTCACTCCGTGGAGAAACTTGACCACTTGGGGATTCAGTTCATCCAGCGAAATATCACAATCATTGCCATCGATGAGAGATGCAATGCTTCCGCAGTGTGGGGCTGGTAATGGGCTGGTCGCCCCATCTCGGAGATGGAGGGGTACATCTGGGATAGGTACACCAACTTTCGTCATGCGGTCAAAAAATGGTCTTCGTGCAGCAGCTTCCCCTGTTTGGCCCCAATCAGGTCAAATAACCAGGACTTGCGCTCGGTGGAGCACGGCCTTGGTAACCATCTTCTCGAGGTGTGACAACGGGGGGTTGGCCCAGCATAACTGAAAGTCGTGCCAGTTGTAGGCATAACATAAATTGGGTAGGGTGCATTACAACGGTTCGGTATGATCTTTGTGGTTGGCGTACAAGTCCACAGTGGGTCTCAAATCACCAAGGTTGATGAGGACCTGCTCCCTCAGTGAGGGTAACAAACTGTAGGCTTCTCTGCGGGAAATTCTCAAAGATGAATGAGCAGGTGGCAATCAGTTTGCTCCTTCTTTCTGACAGGACTTCTCAGATAACGATACCAAGGATAATTCATCAGTCTCTGGATTTTTGACAATGAGTCTCGATGGAGTGAAAATCAAACCAAGAATCGTCTTGGCAATTTGACGGATGAAATTCTTGCCCAGGCATACCTGAAAAGCTGAAGTCTCCATAACGAAAGAAACATGCGGAAGATTGAAATTGCCCATGCCCACATCCACGGATTTTCCTCCTTCACTGTACGTGTAGTGCCCATCTCCCGCCTTGACTGCACAGTAACCCCTGCAACTCGGATCTGACACCAATGATGAAGCCATAATGGAATCGGTTGCACCAGTATCCAAAACAGCGTCACACATCTCCTCCTTCACAACCAGGGGTAGTCACAACGTGAGACTGTCCTTGACAGCGGCTCGAAGCAGGTCCACATTTTCCTCTACCTCTGAAAATGCCAGACCTCTCTTCCTGTTCTTGGCTTGACTCTCAGTGTCCTCCTGCATCGGTTTGGTCTCTGCGGAGGAGGCGCCAGCCCCAGCACTTACTGCGGAGGGGCCAGATGCATCTTCCTTTCCTGGGCCAGCTTTTGGTTCCTTTTGCTTCTGGTCCTTCCATTTCTTCTTGGCGTCTTCCACCGCCTTTTGAGCTGCCTCGTCACTGAGACTGGATGGTATCAGGAAGGTCTTGAGTCGATCCTCTTTCTGTTTTCTTTGGATCTCAAAGCAATGATCGCTGTACTTGTTTGTTTTACCACAATGTTTACACTGAATGCGTGCCTTGAATTCGGCGATCAACGCGTTGGAGTCCAACTGTCCTTTGCCTCCTCTGCCTCCTTGGCCTTTTCCTCTTCCTCGACCTTTTCCTTTGCCAGAGTCTTTTCCTCCTTTGTCGCCCTTGCCTTCTTTCTCAGAGACTCTTAGCTCTGCAATTATTGAGTGGCATGGGAAGAGAAGTTCGGTGATGTCCAACTTGGGAGCTGAACTTCCAGACAATGGTCCTCCAGAAGAAGAGGTGTCCTTTTCCTTATCTCTCTGGTCTTCTTGGTATCGACTCGAAGCAGTGCGCCCGAATGCAGAACCACGAGAAGCGGCAAGATGTTTGAAACCGACAGAAGGCTGTGGGCGCTCCTTCATGAGATCCTTCAATGAACCAGAAGAGTGCATCCTTGCAAAAAGGTTATCGTCCTTGGTCCTTTCAACGAATAGTTTATCATTGATCTTTGAAGAAAGTTCCATAAGCTTGCGCTCCTCAGTCATAACTCCTGGGTTCATCTTGTCAAACAGCCTTTCCAGTGTTTCGAACAATTTGACCACTTGCTCTGGTTTCGGGTCATAAGGTAAATGGGACACCTTCGAAATCTCACCCAGAATCGAGAGGTCTGTCTCCAGCGTAGGATAGAGGTCTTGAAGGTTTTTGAGAAAATCTTCAGAGCTTGTGGCCGTTTTGACCAATTTTGGGACTTTTTCTTGAAGTTCAGGATCCTTGATGCCCTGAACGATGAGGTTAGCCTTCACCCGATCTTTGGCTTTGGCCTTGCCAGTGAGCACTAGGTATGTTCCAAAATGTTCTGCATACTCCTCAACATTGCGCCCATGGAACGGTGGAGTTTTTATTTTCACAGTGTTAGTCTTATCCTCTCCACTGTCATCCGACCACTCATATTTGTTCACACCTCCACACACTTCTGTGAGCGTGGCAAAGGCCGATGATTCTCGCGTAACAAAGGGACTTTTCTTAGTAGAAGGAGAACAACTGGAGATTGGCATACGTCGAATGTCTTCGGACGTCTTAGAGGTCTTCTCGTTCATACGATCAATGAGCACCTTCAAAAGAAGTGGGTCATCCGTCTCCACGATTTCTTCCTCAGAGTTGTCAGAGAGAGTCTTGTGGCACTCAACTTTAGATTTTCCCTTAAGTGTCTTACGCGTACGCTTCTCTCGTACTTCGGTAGCTTTCTGCTTCATTTTCTCCTTGAGATCCGTCAATAAATAGTCTTCCAGCCAGTCGCTCATTTCTTCGTGCTCTCCTTCCGTCAGCTCGCCAATTTCATCTTTTGGCTCCTTTGCAAATTTTGTCTCAGGTAATTCATAAGAACCTCCGGAGAAATCATGACCTACTTCGGAACTCGAGGTCCAAACAGGTACTCTGTGATCGTCTCCTGAACAGTGATCCTTTGGTGACGACGTAGGTTCCAGAATAATGGTCGGCAGACTGAAAGGAACAGGTGTCGTAGTAGATCCTGACGGGAAAATCCGTCGAATTATACCTGGAAATGAACTGGTCAAGCGTCTGCGCGCGCCGCTCTCTTGAATTGAAGCTGCGGTACTGTTGAAAACAAGCTTTTCTTGTAGATAAAAGAAATTCTGCATGTTCTCTCCTTCGACACCTAAGACACGCTCGCGTTCTTCCAAGCCAGCCAGTAAAAAAATATAAGGATCACCAATAGAATCCAATTCTTGTTTTCCCATGGGTTGATAACTTTCATATGATTGAGATAAAGGTTGCCTTTCTTGATTCGCCCCATTGTCCTCTTGTGCTCTGTGAACCAAAAACCCCAGTGACGCTTGTTGATCGTCGACGTTGCTAGAACTCGCGAGATCGACGCTTCAACGTGTGGAATCGATATCGTGCACAGTAGCATCCATACCTCTGCTACCACTGTTAAATTCACCCTTTGCATCTTGTTCCTCTATTTGAATAGTCTCAGTATCCTTTGGCTGCACTTGCTGTGGTGTTTGTTCCTGTTTCATTTCAGGTACTCAAAGATTTCGATGAAATATAAAACCAGACAGAGACACCAAGACGAGCAGAAATGGGATCAATAAATTCAATAAAGAACTTGATAGGGCTCCACAATGAAGTGACAAACAATGGTTGGGGTTGGGCCTGGTGCTTGCTTGTATGCATGCATGTATGCTTCAGAACCACTCAGGACTTTGAAGCGTCTTCAGTCTGCACTCTGGAAATGGCAACAACAGTGAATAGTAACTTCAGATCAGGGCCAAAATGATATATCTCAGCAATCAGGCCTCCTGCAAAGATAGTCGAACAAACGAAGGAAAAATGGATTCTCCATGATGAAAAAGGATAGAAAATAACTATACATGTCTTCCAGGAATTTTCTGTAGCTCGGGAATGAATAAATTTATGTCTGCAGAAATTCCCTGATGACCTCAGAACTCAGTAGGAGTCGCCCATAGTGGAAGCGGCGCGCTCACGGGGCAAAATGGTCAAAAAATGAAATAGTCTTATGACCACTATACAGATGCGGAACTTTATGCTGAGTCTAAAAGTCATATTCTTTTTCTGTGAAACCACCATGTGTTGAAGAAAAATGCAGATTACTGTACAGCTCAATCTCAATGAGACTAGCCACAAAAAAAGATAAAGCAAATGCCAACACCAATGTTGTGCTATATTACAAATAGTGTTCAAAGAAGAAACAATGGAAGAACAAACAATAACTAATGGCATATAATATAATAGATAAACCCTACCTTGAATTAAAGTTAAGCCATTAAGCGTCTTTTGTCCATATTAGAAGTGAACCAGCTCCGTGAATAAGATTTCCCCCAATGTCCCAACCAAACTCCAATAAAGATTAATACCATTGCTCCATATGATACCAACGTTTTGAGAAATTGTTGCTCATTCATTAACTTCTAACAACGAACACCCCTACTATCCGCTCCGGCACTCCTGCCACACACCGAAACACCTGACACAAACCCTCACATGCCACGACCTGAGCCCAGACACGGCTTACATCCTCCACTACATCTACTCCTACCTCACACAAGGACAACCAGAACAAGGACTCGAAGCCATGTCCCCCCGCGCAAAACGCATCATCTCCGAGGGAAAAGGGGTGTGCGCCACCCCCATTCTACAGCCCACAACCCCGGTGGCCCGCCTCTACAGGCCTCGCCATATACGCCTACCGGCCCATGAACCCATGCAGCCTCCCACAGCCATCACAGACGGACCTAGTCTTCTTCACCGACGCCTCAGGTGAGTCCGCCCTCACAGCCATCACCGGGGGAGCCACCCTGCAACTGACCCACACCGAGGGACACTACCACAAGGACCACCACACCAACCACACCACCTACGGGACCTCCTCCCACGGGGAACAGGGGGCCATAGCCGATGTCATCGCCAAAATTGCGATTCACCAATCCGCCCTCCTCCCGCACGTCGTCCAGGTCTGGTTCGTAGTGGACGCCACTGTCGACACACACCTATCCCTCCGCATAGAACGACAGTTACTCCACAAAGCCACCGCGACGAGCCTCGGCACCCTAGCACTGCTACTCTGGAAAGCCCTCCGCAGCCTCCACCCGTACGACCAACTTCACATCGTGAAACAAGAGTCCGACAGGCACCAATACGGAAATGGTAAGGTCAACATCCAGGCAGTACACCAGCGCACTACGCACTTACCCATCCTCCAGGTGCCAGACCTCGACTGAAACCACACACACCTCGGACACATACCCCCCAAGCCGGAACCCCATCGGACCCCGGACTGGGTACCGGACAACGCCCCCTATACCTCACACGACAGAGCATACTATTACCCCCGCCCCATCCAATATCTCACCTGCGCGCTCGAAGACAGGGACAGCCGAGTCCACATCCAAGAGCTCCAGGAGAAGCTGAAAGTCCCCCTCTACCACTCGGCGCTACGCCCAGCTTGCGTCCCAGCCCACCTGCAGAAACGACGCATCCGGCTCCTCAGGGAGCAACTGCCACTCCTCACCAGGGTTGCCGGGTGGCTCGCCTGCAAACACATCTGCGTCCCGGAAGAACACACTGCCCATGCGACCACACCACCTCGGAAGACTGGGAACAATTCAAGATATACCCCCTCCATACAGGGAGGGACACACTAGTGGGCTGGTCCCCGGCGGAAACCCTACAGCAACACGAAGGCTGGCCGACCCACAGCCACGCACACCAGGCCACCGAACACCTCTTAAGGGATCTGCTGATCAAGGAAACCACTATGAGAGGGGCACAGACACAGGCCCTGCAACAGCACCTCACGAAACACGCGGAGGACCCGATGGGGGCAGCAGCGCACCTCCAGCTAGAGGCAGTCCGCAGGGCAGCGGCCCGAATGGTACACCGCAGGCGCCTCCTGTTGACACACACGGAGCAACTCACCAACCCCACCGACAGGGACCACATAATACGTCTTATCAATTACCATGCTGTGCATGACCCAGAGATCCGCTAAACTGCTCCGCCCCCCATACACGCCCCCCATCTCCGTCCACAGGACTCCAAGACACCACCAGAGCACCAAAGAAGAACACCCACGGCAAGACCCCCCCGCCGCAACCACCCGTGACACCGCAGGACCAGTCACCTCTCACCCATGGGACCACCCGGCACCGCCCAGCCGAGCCCATCTCGCCCAAAACAACCCAAAAATCAGCGTGGACGCGCTAGACCTCGATAGCCTGCCCCGCGAGACACCCCCAGACCCAGGGAACCCCCCCCCCCCCACACCAGCCACCATCAGCGCCCCCGACCTCCTCCGAGCAACCCTCCAAGGCAGGGCCCTAGACACTCCCCTGGGCTTGTACCGCCTGCAAGAGAGCTACACCAAGCTCACCGTCAATGCCCTCCGGGACTTAGTCACCCCAGGGCAAGGTCTCCGCGAGGACATCGTAGACCTTGTCGTCTGGAGGGCCCGCCAACACATCCAAGGCCAGCACATCTGGATCCGCTCCATCAAGTGGGGCCAGGCCCTGACACACGACACCGACACCAACGTCACACGCCAAGGAACCACACGCCTACGGCGAGCCCCAGCAGAGAAAGACCACCAGGCGGACCCGAGCCGTCCGGATCAGTGGGAACAGGCCACCGCACCAACCCGCAACACCGCCCTCCGCGCTGCCGTCCTCTGCACCCCCCATGACGACCTCCCCCCCCCCGCCTACAGACAGGCACCAACCCCCTGCCTGGGGGCTGGTGCACAGTCCTCCAGCGCCGGCACTACTACGTAGAGGCCGCCACAGCAACGTCCCCTGGCCGACAATGGGTCCTCAAGGGGACCAACACCATGCTCGCCCCGGAAGCCGGCCCACCCGGGGCAATAGGGGACCCCAAAACCCCGCAGAAGGTCATCAGGGGCGTCTTTCAGCCAGGGGACCAAGCCCCGGCCCGCGCCCTGGCCCAAATCACCTCCGTGCGGGCGGCCTACCACCTGGCACTTGCCATGCTCTGCCTGTTCCAGTGAATCAAGCGCCGCTGGCCGTCCATAGGCACAGTGCCCTGGATCTTGGTCAACCCCAGGGCCCACACAAAAGTCATGGCGGGCCCTGACACGCGGAAGGACCCCCCCCCCAGGGCCACAACACATTCTCACCTGCGGCCACCACGCCATCCACAGGGTCTTCCGCCGCATGGACCTTAGCCCACCCCTACAGTACCCTCTTCCCACCACCGACCAAGAGGTGCACTAAATACGCACGCTCATCTGCGAAATCCTTTCCGGGGCCGCAGAAGACGGCAAGCTTCTCCTCCAAACTTCCCGGCCTACAAGAGACCAGACGGGCGCGCCGCTGCAAGCGGACACGTACACCGACAGAACACACGCCAATCCAGTCCCACACCCCCCCAGTCTGCCCCTGCCCCTGCCCCTCCCTCCCCAGTCCCTACCCAGCGGCCCACACACGCCCACCATCGCGCGCAGCCCCGGGCCCCGCAACACGGGCCTCCGCCACCCGCCCGACCACCCACACACGCCCGCCACAGACCCTCCCGCCGGAGGCCCCCCAACGCCCCCCACACGCGGCAACCCACACAGACCCACAGCGAAGATCCCCACGCTCCACAGCACACCCACCCCGCCGAGTGATTCACGCACACCCCCCAAACACACCCCGGAAACCTCAGGCTCAACCCCGCGGCTGCCGAATGCAGCCCACGCGAACTGTTCGCCCCCGCGGACGCCGAACCGCACGCCCTCACGCATTGCAGGAGCCCAGCCCAGCTGAACCCGAAAGGCGGAGACCGCAGCCCTGCGCATCCCCTGCCCACTGCTGCCGACCAGATCAGCTTGCCGGGCCCCTCCAGCCACCCGCCCCCAAACCTGCAGCCTGAGGAGATACCCTCCATCCTCCCCGCGGTGGGAGCAGCGGAGGCCGCTGCGGCCCACAAAGCCGCACCCGCCCGCATGACAGCACGACCCACATCCCCAAAAACCACCACTTCCTCCTCGTCCTCATCCTCACCTACATTCTCCACCTCCTCCTCCGACCCCCCCCTCCTCGCCGACCTCATCCAAAAGGCCACGGCCAAAGCCGAAGCTGCACCCGCACGCCAAGCTGCCGGAGGCCCCCCGACCCCCACACAGGTAACCCCGGCACCCCGGCAGCACACCAGGAACCCCCTCCACCCAGCACCGGTGCCCTCACACCTCGGGAACGAAGTCCTCCCCAACCTCGAACCGGACCCCAACCCAAAACCGGACCCCAAACCAAAGCCGGAACCCCAACGACAACACCTGCAGCAACAGCACCACCACCACCACCACCAACAACAACATCACCAACAGCACCAATACCACCCCACACAGCCCCACAAATGACAAAAGGCGCCACGGCAGCAGAGGAGGCCCCGCCTTTATCCAAACCCTAACCCAAACACAAGCCAGGACCCCGCACCCACCGCATCCCGAGCCCCCCTTCCCCCAACGAGAGCCGCCACGAAGGGGGCGGCCACACAACACAGCCCCGTCCAGACCCTCGTCAACATCTCCATCTCCAAGCGCCCCGGCGACCCCAACAAACGACCACCACCGCTGGCCAGACCGACCCGGGGACGTGGGACCCGTCGGCCTCCGTCGCCGTCCTGATGCGTTCCCGTGGGGGGCCTGGCCACGGGACGCTGCGGTGACACGCACAGGCAAGCAGGCAGGCAAAGCACTGCGCTCACAGGGGCATCATTACGCTCGTGTCATGAGACAAAGCATTTCAGGATCCTTGCCACTCTGCAACGAGGGAACAAAAGTATGTACAGCAACACATCAGAATATGTACACATGGGGTTAAGACTGGACTAGGGTAAGGGCATCACAGGACAATGAACACTCAGTCCCGACTTGTATCCCAATCCCAGGTCCATCCCTCTCAGTGGCTGGCAAGGGCGGGGGCTCAAATACAACCCACGCCCTACTCAGTCCGGACCCTGAAACCCTGCCAAAAGGGGAGGTGTACCGCCCAGCCACAGGCGAGTTCCTGGAAACCAAGTGGCTCCGAGGCCAACCGATCGTAGTTCCCTATGCTCCCTCAACAACAGGTCACAACTTCTCTCTGAGCCAGAGATATGGCCCCGCCATTATCCCCTAGGAGTTGGTAGCTGAAAATGGGCTGTTTCAGCCCAAAATGATATTAGCTCGAAAATCTCCAAAATTGACACCTCGTCTGGACCCGCCAGAGGTAGGGACGAGGCAACCGACCCTATGCCCTTTGAGTATGAACTCCCTGGAGCTCTCACCCAACCTGGTTCCCTCTGATGTCCCGGCCTCAGAGCACCTCGGGTTCGTCACGTGGGGTCATAATTGCCAAAATGGCAAAATCGGCCGTCTCGGGCGACCGTCCAGGGTAGGAAACCTTGGCGATTTTGTCGCGCCAAGCCTTGATTCACGACCCTTGGTATCCCCGTTGGTCCCATGCCCTGGGTTATCGCTTGCTGTCACGCTGGCTGCTTGCTGTTCATCGAGGGGATGAACACGCGGATGGGGCAGAAGGCAGCATGCGGTGCAAAGGGGGGGATCATGGATCGCACCAAAAGTTGAATAACTCCGGATGAGCCGGAGGAGTAATTACGAAACTCAATGGTGTTCAACCCTTGGTCATATGCTACAATATTCAGCGTTCATTCCTGGCTACATTTTGTGCCACATGGAGATATGGTAGTTCTAATATGGCATACAATGGCAAAAACAGCGAAATATGGCCAAAATGGCCCACTCTCATGATTCCATATCTCCATGGCCACAGCAAGGATCTTTTCAACCAAGGATGCTATAGACACATGGGACCTAGGTCCCAATATATGCCACTTGCCAACCCTCATGGTCGCCTCTAGTCATTTTCTCCATTGGAGGGAAAGTGATACACAAATGGGGCAGAATGGCAACATACCCCAAATTGGGTGACTCACAACTCTCCCTTCGAGAGGAGAGGCCACATGAGGAAACACCCCATTCGATGCGGGTTTATGTGCCCTCTCCGAATTGCCCTTACCCTTGGTCAAGTGGCGCACGCAACCTCGGGGGCAAAATCAGGGGGAGATGGGGTTTGTGGCCATTCCGGGCAAAACGGCCAAAATCCACCCAAAAGTGGTCCCTCCAAATATCGTATCTCCGTATCACAAGAGAAACGAGCCTCGGGCTTTTGCATGGATGCAAACCGAAGCTTTGCTTCCCTTTTGCAACAAGAGTTGAGGTTCAAAGCATAATGGAAACATTTTTAACACCTCAATCCTTGAAGCACACTATTTATGGGAAAAAGTGCATATATCGGCGATATTGGTACGTACATATCTTTGGGTCATTGAGGAACAAAAATATGAGTAAACACTTTTGGAGTAGGCCCATAGTAGGTGCCTTCAGATATGCACACTATGGTTAGATTGTCTCCGCCCACTCGTGTCATTGGTGCTTGGATATGACCGCGTGTGCAAAGAGGCAGTATGGCACGCGTGCTCACAAGGCGAAATTATACAAAATAGAAAACAAGGTTGTAAAAATCAGCCAAGCCATCCACGATGTTCTTCGTGGTCTCTACTTTACATATTGCCTTGATTCGAGGCTCAACTTTCCATAGGCTTCGGGTACGAGCCTCGGGGGTTTGGCCATTTTGGCCTAATTTTCGACCAAAACTTGCCCTCTTTCGAAAATAGAGATTTGGTACGCATTGAATTGCGTGAAACCATCGTTGAGTTGGCTCAAAAACCGTAAATGACCTGGGGCTTTTGGTCTGGTGAGCATTGTGTTCGGTTATTAAGGTTCATGCTCACAAGGCCACAAAGTTAGCGTTTGCGCACGCAAACGACTTGGGTTTGCGAAACCCATAGGCTGCCTGAAACATCGCCATTGCCCGCTTCCCTATACAAAAATGATATGCCCGCGTGAAAGGGCCATGGATGAAGGGCATAGGGGGGGAATGTAGGGTTCCGTCCGAACTCATGGTCCTTGAGAACCATGAGTTCGAGCGATGGACGGAAAAGCTTGCGCGCTGATTTTCTCGAAGACGCAACGGCGAAACATTCTGGTGAACACACCAGATGAAGGTACATTCAAAACCCTCTAGATTCAGCCCTCAAGTTCTCTTAGAACCTCAAAGGTACCCGAGAAAAATCCCTCACAAAACTCGCCACGGAGAAGCGACGAAAGCGCGCGAACAGGCGACATCAGGCGGCGATTTCACGACAATCAGAAATCGCGGTAGAAATCGGGTATTTCACCGATTTCCGACTGAGAATCGCCTAATACAATAAAACTATGGTATTTATGAATCGATTTATTCGTTAGAAATCGGATTCCAGATTTCGCGGGTTAGAGAACAGGGATATCCCGCTGACAGCCGGTGTCAACGGCTTCCGCACGGGTGTGACGGCTCACAGGCCTCCGCGCCATGGGCCATGGGTTCTGGGTACCGCTTGAGTCCAGCCCAGGCCCCAACCTGCCCCCACTGCCCACCAAGCCGTCCAGCCCCAAGGCTGCAAACAATGCCCGACCCCCAAGCCCCACCAGAACGCCAAGGGACGGTCCATGGCACGTGTGGGGGCTTTGCATAGGTAGTTTATCGCCTAAACACCAGCATTTGAGTTATTCAGGGTGTTCAGGGCTAGGGAGGGGGGTGTTTTTGCAATGCGCACACCCATGTGGACTTTGCATAAACAGGGATGCTAGGGGCATACCCACAGCACCGTCACCACCACCACCAGCGTCACCGCCACCAGCACCCCTGCTACCACCACAACCACCACCATCACCACCCTCACCACCATCTCCAGCACTACCCCCACCTCCACCACTATCACTGCCCACCACCCTGGCCAACCGGGCCACAACCCCCCGTGTACGAACAGCACCAGCACATGGGATGGCAACACCACCCACCAGGCGCTCCACCCCACTACCCCGCCTACCGTCAGGGACCGCCCCCCCCCCTACCAAGAATCGTGTCCGCCCGGCCACCACGTCCACGCCAAAGGCCCCCCCCAGGCCCACCAACACCCGGGACAACCCCCCCAACAAACACTGGACCCGTAGCACCTGCCGCCACCGCCACCGCATCCACCTCACCCGGCGCCACTCCCCTATGCGGCACATCCATGCAGGGTGGGGGACTTCCCCCGCCCCCCGGTCCCAGGCGGCACCACGCGAGGCCCTCCAGGCCCCAGGACGCCTCCTGACTGGCCTGACTGGCCCCGCGACGAGGCTTGATCCCGCAAACGGCGGCGCTCCTGCTTCTCCCCCGCGCGGCGCTCCCAGCCCCGACTGTCGCGCTCCCCGCAGCGCCAATGCGCCCGGTCCGCTCACTCGCGCCGCTCCCGCTCCCCAAGGCGCCTCCATGACCCCCCAGGGCCCCGTTTATGCCGTTCCCGCTCTGCCGAGCGCCACCACGCACGCCACCGCCGTCCCATGTCCACCTCCCCCTCCCCCCATGAAGGGCACCGCGCTTTCCGTTCCCCGCACCGCCGATACGTGTCCCTCACCCCTAGGCCCCGCGATCGCCGCTCCTGCTTCCCCGTGCGCTACTACAGGCGCCATCGCCGTCCCATTTCCGCGTCCGCCTGCCAGCAAGAACAGCACAGCGCTTCCCGTTCCCCGCGCCGCCGATAGGCATCCTCCACCCGGAGCCCCCGCCACCGCCGGTTGAGGACCCCGAGCTCGGAAACCCCCCCCCCCGTGGCCCCCGCCCACCTGGCCTGGTGGTCTCATTCCGCCCTGCGGGAGCTCCACCGCTTGGTGAAGTGAGCCGGGGGAGCGGAAAAGCGTGCCGGGGTGCACATGATCCACACCCTCGAGAGGATCTGCACCCGCACCCCTACCAACCCCAAGGAGACCCCCCCTGAGGCCGCTGTGCCGCAAGCGGCATGGGAGGCCCTCGTCCGGGACGCGGTCCAGCGCCTCGCCCCCCCTACACCCCCGAAACCCTCCGCCGGTGGCCCCAGACCACCCAACCCACGGGCATGGGTCATCGGCGCCCCACAGGCCCCCCACCCCCCACTCCACGACCAGCACACCGGGAAAGGACAGGGCAAAGGGAAGGCCCGTGGCAAGGGGGCGAGGAGAGGCCCAAGGTAGCAAGCAGGCGCCCACAGGATCAGGCCACCCGGGGCACCGCAACACAGGGGGTTGGAACCACCGGGGGACCAGGAAAAGCAAAGGCCAGGGGTTGCGGCACTGGGGGACAGGCAGCACCGACGGGCGCCAGGACGCACACGAAGGAGGGGCACGCGACACCGGAAGGACCAGCACCGCCCCACCCCCCCACCTCGTCGACACCGCGCGACCCCCGGAGGCGCACGCCTACCAAGACGCACCGCCGCAGCCCGGACCAGGCGCCGCACGGACCGCACCGGGTCCCGCCAAAGGACCACCGGGCCCTGTACAGGGGAAGGAGGGTACAGGAACACGGGGAGAAGGGGCTACACCCACACAGGGAGCCGCCAAGAACACGGCACAACCCACCACCACACCCTAACTGCCAGGTGACGACCACGGCCGCAGCAAGGGCCACCACGCAGACGCAACAGCAAGGGCACCAGAGAAGACGAGGACACGGCCACCACAGCCAGGACGGGGGACGACAAGGAGGCAGAAGGAAGGAAAGGGAGGGAACCCAAGACACCCGAGCGGACCACGATAGCTCACTCCACAGGACACGGCACAGCCCTAGGGGCAAGGACCCCCAGAGGACACGGGACCACGGCACAGGCCCCCAAGGGAGGCAACCCCAGAGACCCCCCCCTGACCCACCAGGCCGGAGGGCACACCCAGACCCCCGCAACACAGACCCAACGAGCCGCACCACACTTACCCGCGCCCCCCGGCCACCAGCCAGCAACATAACCTCAGCTCGCGCTCGACACAACGAAGCGGGACAGTCTAACCAGCGCGACGCGAACCCCACGCCAGAACGGAGGTACGATGGGCCGACCACGCACCACGGCACAGTGAAACACGGCACAACACGAGGCAATACAGCACACCGCAACACAGCGCAACGCCTTGCACCGCACCGCGACAAGGCACCCCACGATACCACACAACACAGCATAACACAGCGAGGCGGGGTGCAGCACGGCGCAGCGCGCCACGCCACGGCAAGACGCACCACAGCAGGACACGGCAGGGCACGGCACGACAGAGCAAAGCGCACCGCAGCACAGCGCGCAACAGCACGGCGCAGCACAACAAAGCACAGCACAGCACAGCACGGCGCACCAAAGCACACCACAGCACCAAAGCCAGGGACGGTAACTGAGGGTCTTACCGAGCAAGCCGCTACACACTCCAGAAAGGAAGGAAATGCGCCCACAACCGTGGAACAACGCCAGAAGAGCCTGCCACGCACGGGCTAGGAGCCACCACACGCCTGTCAGTATAACCCCCCTACCCCGACAGCGGGGGCCCGCCCCCACTAACCGCCACCAGAAAATTAGACCCGCCACCATCAAACCGGCACCGCAGGGGCGGGGAAACACGGGGCAACCCCGCCACCGCTAACCCATGACCTCACGAAACCAACTGGCGCAACCGCCCAGCTGGCAGAACCAGCATCTAACTCGACAGGACAGGCGCCCAGCTCAAGCGTGTATATAACCCACCCGACCCATGGGGCCGGGGCACGCCCGCAGCCACCCACAACACCAACAGCGAACCAGTTAGCCACACAGAATGCCGACCAGTGCGTGCACAAGCCGAGGAAAGCCGGAGGGAGGAACAGGGAAACCCCCCCCAAAAAAATAAACACAGAAGGGGGGAACCTCCACCCGACCACAAACGCGCAACCGCTGGCCAACAGGAAAGAAGAAAAAGGGGCGGGGCAGACAGACAACCGCAAAGCCGCGCACCCACTCCACATGAGGCCGGCAACCCTCCCTGCCAGGCAACACCAAAGGCAACACACACGGGGCCCCCCGATAGAACACCGGGGGAGCACCCCGCCCAGCCCGGCGACGCCCAGCCAAAAGCGGCAGCCCACCACGACAACACAGCCGCCGAAGGGCCGGAGGAAAGGACACCCCGGACATGCCGGCACACACCCCGGGGGAGAAGTGGTGGGCCGCCGGCCAAACAGATACCCGAAAGAACAAACCAAAGATGAAAGCCAAACGAAAGGGGGAGGGGGGGCAGAGACCAAGGGGCCCAAGACCGAAACAGGCGACGGCGACCACCACAGAGCCACAACACGACGCGGCCAAGAACCACACCCACAGAACCCCCCCCCCACAGCCAGGAGAACCGAGAGAAAAAAGGAGGGGGGGGGAGAAACCCCGCCCACGGCGACGTCCACATAACGCCATGCTACAGGCAGCCCAACCAGGCGGTGGCGGGAAACGGACAGAGCGTGCCGAAGAGAGCGCACACACCAACACCCGGGCCAGAAAGTTGCAGGGTGCACGGAGAGCCAAAACTGCAACGCACGCACCACAAACCCCAGCGTGGAATGGCAGATCGCAGCCAAAACCCATATCCAATCACACACACCCTAGACCCCAGCCAGGAATGGCGGGGTTACCGCGGAACCCAACTCCAAACGCACGCACGACGATCCCCAGCCAGGAATGGTGGGGCGAAGCTGAAGCCTGGGCCAAAACACACACACCCTGGACCCCGGCCAGGAATGGCGGGGTCACCGCGAAACGGAGACCCAAAAACAAGCACCACACAACAGTAGGAAACCCAGTGTCCATAGCCCGGGCACTGAGGCAGCCCGTGCAATGCAAGTGACCTTGCCAAACAAGATCCAGAGCCCGGGGGTAAAGCTGCATCCTAAGGCCTGCGCTGCTTTGGGACTCGAGGCGGAGCGTGCGACACCCAAGCACCTCGGAACCCCAGTACCAAGAACTTGCATGCATGCTTTGGGAACGGGATACGCCAGGAAGTCCGGTGAACCCCTAGGGTTCCACCGAAAGGAGGAGACGTGCGCAAGCACGGGTGCACACCCTCCAGTTGTGACAAGCACGTCACGCTGGCGGTGATCAGCTCTCCCAGTGATGCCCGGGGCTGGTTTGTTGGGGGCCACCAGTCAGGTCTAGCGGGATGTAAGTCTCCTCCCCTCTTCAAGCGCAAAGCCTCTTCCTGTTTCGTCACAGCGGCAATGCCAGCGCAAAGCATGGGGTGCCTCTCGACGACCGAGTGCACCTAGCTAGCCTACCCCGTCTGTCTGTCTGTCTGGGTGTTGTGTCCCACCTTATTACAAATGTCTCAAGATGGGGGAGTCAGTAACATAATCTCAACAAAGCTGCAAATTGAAATGTCACATCAATGAAACAAATGCACCGTAGAGGACCCACAGCATACTGCAACATGCCTACATTTGAGTTGGATAAGTCCCCGCAGTTGGAAAGTGGGGTCGCCTGCATCAAACAGCCAAACGCCGCATTTCCTATCATTGATCTTGCAGATTTGATACTTTGGAACTATAGTATAATAATTTCGCATCAGAACACGGACTATTTCGACGTTCACTTTAATAGTGGGAAAAACAACGGAGGTCTGTGCACTATTTCATTAGTCGCGCGTGATTGGACAGGCTGAGCGGCCACTGTCACTACTTGGCACTAAGAGTCATTAATGGCTGGTTCAAATTCCCCTGCGGTTCGTACCGTGGCGCGCTGCAGATCGCTGTGCACACCCAAATAGGTGGGCGGTGAATTACAACGGAACAAGTTTGAATCGGGGCGTACAGATTGATGAAGATGATCTTCACCCTAACCTTTGACATTTTCCAGTAGGTTACAGTTAGGGCGGGGTCTCGGCGCAATAACGGTCACTGGCAGGTTCTAGGGTGTCAAATATAGCAAGTAAGGGGAATTGATGTTCAAATTTGCAAATGACGAAAATACTTGCCCCTACTCGGCTAACCTATTTGGTTCGTATGGGTCTGTCCAATTCTACAGACATAGGGTTCTAGAAGCTGCTCAGTTCCCGGCTGCAAATCTTCAAATTCAACAGCCAAGGGAGTTGGGTGAAAAATGGGTACTTCTGTTCTGGACATACGGTCTCCTCCGCACATTCTGAAAAGATGAAAGTGCAAAGAGACACTTTTTGCAAAAGGCCGGGTCATTTTGCTGCAATGATCTGAAACCTTGATTGGATTTGAGATTTGTGGTTGGGCGAGTCCGCCAAATACTCTAACGTTCGTAGTTAGTGGATTGTGCCAAATATCCTAAACACACCAACGGCATCAGTCATGTGGTGTTCCTGATAGCTGGAATCGCCAACTGGCTGGGTGTAGAAATCCCATCAGGGCGGTGGGTCCAACAAGCACATAACAAGGGCGGGTCATGTAGCCCGAATCGCACGGCCAAGATCCCTGAGATCGAAAACGAAAAAAAAAACGGTATGCAATGAGAGCTGGATCCCTAACGCTAATATGTAAAACAACGGAATTCCACAAGCCATTCCGCCCAAACAGGCCAGGTTTGAAACCATCTAGATTTTCCAACCAAGGCTTATGAGGCCATAAAGTCATACACAAGATTCTCTGAGCACGCCGACATTGCAACAAAAGAAAAACAACGGAGAGGGGGTTCAAGACCTCGTTAAGGGGACCGGGGAGGGCTTCTCTTTGACACCTCCTCGCAATGGATACGTTCTATTTTTACATGTTTGCTGCGATTTGCTTGTACACTTCAGATTGTCACTGCGATTTGGTGCTCCTGGGTGCATGGTCACTATCCTCACTATTCTTTCCTACTGAGATGCAGGTGGTCAGTATATTTGCTTATTCCTCTTTCGTGAAAAAAAGGCCATTTGTTCCTTGTTGACAAACGTGGCAGTGCATGGCCAGCCGGGGTACTCAACAGTGAAGCAGTAACTTTGGATCCAACAAGCGTGATTTCTAATGAACCAGAGTGCGGCAATGACCCTGATGATGATACGCAAACTGGTGGAGCAATCAGGCACTCTGCTGTTTTCACCCCTGCGCAACTTCTTCCTTTTGAACCCTTTTCGTCACCGCACAAGCCCATCGTAACTGTATGGCACCCTCTACCCCTCATGCAGTAGTGCCAAACCACTGCTATACAAAAGGACCTATGGAATGTACAGCAAACCATGACTCGGGCCTCCCACAATCAGGCCATTGGTGTGACACAAATTTTGGTTGTTCAACTCCGCTCTTCACCCACATTAGGATAGTGGAAAATGTGACGTTTGAGGTTTGAGGTTTGATTATGCGGGTACTAGACGCCTTTCGGCCCTGGGGGGCCACCTGGTCGGGCCAGGTGATATCCTCCCCACCGGGTCCTAGTGGGGGGCCCTCCAAGACGCACCTCCTGCCTGGTGGCGGAGTCCCCCAAGTTCACAGGGCTCGAAGCCCCGTCCCTCCCCAGCTTCCCTGTTTCGCCACTCCTCGGTCAGTGCATCAGTTCGCAGCCGTGGCTGCGAGCGCTTACCCACCGCGTCGCCCCCCTAATGCGTGGTCGCCCGGGGTGCCGGCGCCGCCGGGCCCGTGCTACTGGGTTGTCGCCAGTGGGACCCCCTTGGGCTGGCGCGGAGGCTGCCTTGCCTAGGGGTTGGGGCGTGGCGCAGTGCGCCACTACTGCCTTGGCGGGTGCAGTGCCCCGTCTGTGTGTGCGCGGCGCTCGCGGCCGGTTCGGGGGGCTCGGGCCGGTACCTGGTGTTGTGTCTCTCCCGTTTTCCCCTTCCAGCCCCGCATGTCCCGCGCTGCGTGTGGCGGGCGATCCCGTCCGGTGGTCCCTTACCCTCGCTCCCTGGTACGCCATTCCACGCGGTCTGTGCGCTCCGCGAGCTCGGTCCGGTTGCCCTTCTGGTAGTCCCCGCATGCCCTTTGTGTGTGTGTGCGCTCGCGCTCCCGCGGCGTCCGCTCCCACCCCCCCTTGGTGGTGTGGCGTGCGCACCTCGCGCGGTCCTGGCACTGGGCGCTGGTAGGGCCGTTCCACGTGGTCCGTGCCCCTCCGCGTGTCCTGCCCCGGTCCTCTGCTCCGTCCGGCGTGCTCGGGGGGGGGGGCGGTCCGGTCCCGGTTCCTCCCTACCTGGCTTGGCCCGCACGCCCTGTGGGGGCTGCGTGCCGCGGGGGTGGTGGGGGGCCGTCCCCGGGGGGGGGGTTGGCCTGCCACTGTTCTGAGGGGCGTCTGGTGTCAGGCGCTGTCCCTCCCCCGACCGCCCGTCCTCTGGGGCGGGCAGCCAGGGTTCCGCGACCCGTGTGTTCCCGGTGCGGTCGGTGCGGGCTTGGGGACCCAGCACCGGTTCCAAAGTGTACACCCTTTCGGGCCGGCGTTGCTCGCTGTCGGGGTGGCGAAAGGGCGTCCCCGGGGGGGGGGTGCCGTCCACCGTTGTGAGGGGGGTCTGAGGTCGGGCGCTGTCCCTCCCCCGACTGCCCACCTACTGGGCAGGCTGTTGGGGTCCGTCACCCACATGCTGTGGGCGCGGGCGTGTGGGTGTGGGGGCCCATCACTGCCCCTTTGGCCTGCATGCCCTGTGGGGGCTGCGTGCCGCGGGGGTGGTGGGGGGCTGTCCCCGGGGGGGGCTGGCCTGCCACCGTTGTGAGGGGCGTCTGGTGTCAGGCGCTGTCCCTCCCCTGAACGCCCATCCTCTGGGGCGGGCAGCCAGCGTACCGCGACCTGTGTGTTCCGGGTGCGGTAGGTGCGGCTGTGGGGACCCAGCACCGGTTCCACAGCGTGTGCCCTTGCGCACGGGCATTGCTCGCTGTGGGGGTGGCGGAAGGGCGTCCCCGGGGGGGATGCGTTCCACCGTTGTTAGGGGCTTCTGAGGTCAGGTGCTGTCCCTCCCCCGACTGCCCGCCCAGTGGGCGGGCTGTTGGGGTCTGCCACCCACGTGCTGTGAGCGCGGGTGTGTGGGAGTGGGGGCCCAACACTGTCCCCTTGGCCTGCACGCCCTGTGGGGGCTGTGTGCCGTGGGGGTGGTGGGGGGCCGTCCCCGGGGGGGGTTGGCCTGCCACCGTTGTGAGCGGCGTCTGTTGTCAGGCGCTGTCCCTCCCCCAACCGTCCGTCCTCTGGGGCGGGTAGCCGGGGTTCCGCGACCCGTGTGTCCCGGGTGCGGTCGGTGCGGGCGTGGGGACCCAGCACAGGCCCCACAGCGTGCGCCCTTGCGGGCCGGTGTTGCTCGCTGTGGGAGCGGCGGAAGGGCGTTCCCGGGGGCCTGCCTTTTGCCGTTGTGAGGGGCGTCTGTGGTCAGGCGCTCCCCCTCCCTGAGCTGCCCGCCCACCCGGCGGGCTGTTGGGGTCTGCCACCCACATGCTGTGGGCGCGGGCCTGTTGTTGTGGGGGCGCAACACTGTCCCCTTTGCCTGCATGCCCTGTGGGGGTTGCGTGCCCTGGGGGTGGTGGGGGCCCTCCCCGGGGGGGCTGGCCTGCCACCGTTGTGAGGGGCGTCTGGTGTCAGGCGCTGTCCCTCTCCCGGCCGCCCGCCCTCTGGGGCGGGAGGCCGGGGTACCGCGACCCGTGTGTCCCGGATGCGGCCGGTGCGGGCGTGGGACCCAGCACCGGCCCCACAGCGTGCGCCCTTGCGGGCCAGCGTCGCTCGCTGTGGGGGTGGCGGAAGGGCGTTCCCAGGGGGGGTGCCTTCCACCGTTGTGAGGGGCGTCTGTGGTCAGGCGCTCCGCCTCCCCGGACTGCCCGCCCACTGGGCGGGCTGTTGGGGTCCGCCATCCACATACTGTGGTCGCGAGCGTGTGGGTGTGGGGGCCCAACACTGTCTCCCTGGCCTGCATGCCCTGTGGGGGCTGCGTGCCGCGGGGGTGGTGGGGGGCCGTCCCCGGGGGGGTTGGCCTGCCACCGTTGTGAGAGGCGTCTGGTGTCAGGCGCTGTCCCTCTCCCGGCCGCCCGTCCTCTGGAGCGGGCAGCCAGAGTTCCGCGACCCGTGTGTTCCGGGTGCGGTCGGTGCGGGCGTGGGGACCCAGCACCAGCCCCACAGCGTGCACCCTTGCGGGCCGGCGTTGCTCGCTGTGGGGCTGGCGGAAGGGCGTCCCCGGGGGGGGTTTCCTTCCACCATTGTGAGGGGCGTCTGAGGTCAGACGCTGTCCCTCCCCCAACTGCTCGCCCACTGGGCGGGCTGTTGGGGTCCGCCACCCACATGCTGCGGGCGCGGGTGTGTGGGTGTGGGGGCCCAACACTGTCCCCTTGGCCTGCATACCCCTTGGGGGCTGCGTGCCGCGGGGGTGGAGGGGGGCCGTCCCCGGGGGGGGTGGCCTGCCACCGTTGTGAGAGGCGTCTGGTGTCAGGCGCTGTCCCTCCCCCGGCGGCCCGTCCTCTGGAGCGGGTAGCCAGGGTTCCGCGACCCGTGTGTCCCGGGTGCGGTCGGTGCGGGCGTGGGGACCCAGCACCGGCCCCACAGCGTGCGCCCTTGCGGGCCAGCGTTGCTCGCTGTGGGGGTGGCGGAAGGGCGTCTCCGGGGGGGGGTGCCTTCCACCATTGTGAGGGGCGTCTGAGGTCAGGTGCTGTCCCTCCCCCGACTGCCCGCCTCCTGGGCGGGCTGTTGGGGTCCACCACCCACGTGCTGTGGGCGCGGGTGTGTGGGTGTGGGGGCCCAACACTGTCCCCTTGGCCTGCATGCCCTGTGGGGGCTGCGTGCCGCGGGGATGGTGGGGGGCCCTGCCCGGGGGGGGGTGGCCTGCCACCGTTGTGAGGGGCGTCTTGTGTCAGGCGCTGTCCCTCCCCCGGCCGCCCGTCCTCTGGGGCGGGCAGCCAGGGTTCCGCGACCCGTGTGTCCCGGGTGCGGTCGGTGCGGGCGTTGGGACCGAGCACCGGCCCCACAGCGTGCGCCCTTGCGGGCCGGCATTGCTCGCTGTGGGGGTGGCGGAAGGGCGTCCCCGTGGGGGGTGACTTCCACCATTGTGAGGGACATCTGAGGTCAGGCGCTGTCCCTCCCCCGACTGCCCGCCCACTGGGCTGGCTGTTGGGGTCCGCCACCCACGTGCTGTGGGCGCGAGTGTGTGGGTCTGGGGGCCCAACACTGTCCCCTTGGCCTGCATGCCCCGTGGGGGCTGCGTGCCGCGGGGATGGTGGGGGGCCGTGCCCGGGGGGGGGTGGCCTGCCACCGTTGTGAGGGGTGTCTGGTGTCAGGCGCTGTCCCTCCCCCGGCCAGCCGTCCTCTGGAGCGGGCAGCCAGGGTTCCGCGACCCGTGTGTCCCGGGTGTGGTTGCTGCCGGCGTGGGGACCCAGCACCGGCCCCACAGCGTGCGCCCTTGCGGGCCGGCGTTGCTCGCTGTGGGGGTGGCGGAAGGGCGTCCTCGGGGGGGGTGCTTTCCACCATTGTGAGGGGCGTCAGAGGTCAGGCGCTGTCCCTCCCCCGACTGCCCGCCCACTGGGCGGGCTGTTGGGGTCCGCCACCTACGTGCTGTGGGCGCGGGTGTGTGGGTGTGGGGGCCCAACACTGTCCCCTTGGCCTGCATGCCCTGTGGGGGCTGCGTGCCGCGGGGGTGTTGGGGGGCCGTCCCCGGGTGGGGTGGCCTGCCACCGTTGTGAGGGGCGTCTTGTGTCAGGCGCTGTCCCTCCCCCGGCCGCCCATCCTCTGGAGCGGTGTAACGGCAGCAGTGACAGCACTCAATTTATACATCAATGTGATCAGAATTTCAATGATTCTCAGATGTACATTAGTGCAGTAAATGTTCCGCTTGTTTTCATGTTTTCCGTTCGCCGCCAGATGTCGCCTGTGAGCGGGCGTCGAGTCGCATGTGTCTTTCGTGATTTCCCAATCAGATTTACTTAAATCATTTCGAAAGATTTCACGTCGTGTCATTATGTGCGATGGATGCACAATGAGATTCTATGTCTGCTCCATTTTTGTAGACCGGGTTTTTTTACCATTCATATTCCACCATGGATTTCAATGGGCTTACAAGTGCTTCGCATATGTCGCTCCCAGAGGCTGGATATGGGTCTGAAGGGGGTCAGTTGGGTTCGGAGATATCAGGGGCAGTGTCGGGCGTTACGACCCCTGGGGCATCAAGGCTACAGGCTTCGCAATCACAAGAAAGATCCGCCACTATGCAGGGGTTACATGGTAGCAGAGGAAATCATGACTCTGCTTCTGGAATCTCCACGGACACCCTGAGATCATCGGACTTTAGCGGGGCTATTACTCGTTCTGGGTCACTGCGTGTTCCCCCTGAGGTTACATTCGTGGCATCTCCCCAGCGAACCGAAGATCACCCTTCTGAGTGTCCTTACTGTGGCCATAGACATTGGCCTGGAGTTCATACCTCTGCTGATTGTTGTATGAACGCCCCACCCAACCTTAAACCCGGTCGAGAATCTCCCTCCTCAAGTGAATCTGGTTCCAGCTCTTACGCTTTGCCTGATCTTGAAGACAGCAGCAGCGAAGGAGAGCCGTCTGATACTGGAATTAGTGGTGATTAGTGGGAAAACCACTTCCAGGAAATCTGGAATCAGGAGTTCTTGCACCGCCAGAATTGGCTACTGGCAGAGGCGAGCTATCGAGGCCGTCTGAGGGACTGGTTCAGGGCGTCGTGCCAGCTCATCAGGGAGAGCGGCCGCCTGAGATTTGACGCCACTTTGCAGGAACAAGAGGATTAGGAAGAGCTGATGGACCAGTTCGACCACCAGGCTGCCGTGATAATGCAAATGGCCATCATTGCAGAGGAGGGACGCCAGAATGTGCATCCGCACGCTGGTCCGTCGGGCGCCTGGGGTCCGAACCACGAAGAGGTCGACGAAATGAGGTGTGATTCGACACTTTCTCACGTCTCCAGGGAGCAACTGTCCAAGCTTCCCAACTCCAACTCAAGTGTTGATACTTGGGTTGATGAAGTAAGAAGCAAAGGAAAAGGTACAAGATGCCCGTCCTGTGGTGAGTGTGCCAAGGACTGCTCCTGTCGACGCCAGATTTCGTCGCTGGAAGACAGGGTGAAGGAGCTGAAGAAGGCCGCCAAGGAGAAAAAGAGGGATGACGACAGCAAGTGGAAGGAGATGGAGCAGAAGCTGGAAAAATTGACCAATCTGGTACAAAATCTGAGCACTACTAGGCTCACTGGACCAGCGCCTACAATGGCAAGTCGACCAGCACCTACCTCCTCAGCTGCACCTGCATCCACGCCTTACCGCGTTCCACATATCCAATTTGGAGGGTGGGGGGGGGGCTAACTCCGGAAAAAATGCTCTTTATGGTATAATTTGACAAAGAAAGTAGTATTTCCGACTGTAGCTGGCTTTGGGATTCTTGGACCCCATAAAATCCTAGGTGTTCTCCGGTACCCCCAGCTTTTACTGGTCCACTCCCAACTTTTACTGGAAACTCTGGTATTCCCCCTACTGGATTTACAAGTCCTATTGGGTTCAATCTGGGTACTGAAGGAGGAGAATCTTCGTCAGAGAGGTCTGTACTGTCTGTTGGTACCATTGGTGACATTGATGGAGAAGCAAGGACCACCGTGAAGGAGCGATCAATTGCCTTGAAGAAGAAGGACAAAGAAAAGAAGGGGAATGAAGCCAAAGCGAAGGAAAAACAGAAGAAATTGAAGGAGATGAGGCTTCATCAAGCACAGTCAACGCCGTTTGTACAGCCTACGGTGGACCAGGCGTTGCTGGCGGCCGCAATTGCTCAAGCACAGGCAATGGGAGGCGCCGACGTCAACCCAGTTTTCGTCAATCCGGTTGGTACATCGACAGGTTTCAACGTGAACCACCTGCTCAATCCTTTGCACATGTGGCTTAGAGGTTCAGTGATGAAGAAGCCCAAGTTCTCAGGACACCCAAACTACTGGGCGTCCTTCGAAAGACAGTTCATGGTCTGGCTGCAGACGGAGAAACTGGACAAGGAACTCTGGATTCTCGGGTTGATGGACTGTTTGACTGGCAAACTCAGGGAACGTACATATAACCTTCATGTGGAAAGGCAGAATCAAGGAGATCCCCTGACTTACGAAGAGCTGTGGCGAAGTCTCAAAAAGAAAGGCTCTCGACTCCCTGAGGATCATTACAGGAACCGTCTTGAGAACTTCAGGGCGATCAAGAAATTTTTTCTTGAAGAGATCCAAATAGCAAGGCAGGATTGGCAGTTTTTAGTGCAGGAGGCGGAGATCTCGGGAGAAGGCATTTGTGAAGGCGAAATGAAGAAGATCCTCCTGAGCAAGCAGAAGATCAGGGACTCCCAAGCGGACCAAAAAGTCCTGGGCAACTGGGTTGAAGTCCGAGGATTGCCGGAGACTATGGGAAAAATGGCAGTTCGTGAGTTGCTACACTCTATCAGTGCTACGGGATTGAAAGACATCACTATTCATGAGGGCAGATGGAGAGTTGGTTTCCATGATTCTGAACAGTCGGAGTCTTTCTGTAGCATGGTGGATCGAAAGGTGAAGTATAAGGGAACAGTTTTGAATGTGCGGCCGTGGATCTTCTCGTATGGAGTCGAGCAGATCTGGGACCAACTTGAAAAGTATGCAAACTTAAAACGCCAGAAGTCACACAATGCACAAGGCTTCGGAAGCAAGATCAGTGCCGTTGGTGAGAAGGGATGCTCTGTGTGCATTGCCCTTGGAAAGGAAGGTCGAGCAGCGACTCACACGACCGCAGATCACAGGTGGACGCCCTCAGATCTCAAGACAACTCAGTCCAAAATGGATGGAAAGGGAAATTCTCCCAAAAGTCCCCAGCAGGATGGAGCACGAGATGCTGACCAGCATGGAAGGGGAAAGGGTAAAGGGCGGTCCAAAGGAAAGAACAGAGATTAGACACCAAAGGATTACTCGCAGCAAGGCGGAGATCCGAGTGGCTCAAGATGGACCGATGGTGGTGGAAAATCTGGTGGAAAATCTGGTGAAAAGAGTGGAAAGGGACAAGGAAATTCCGGGAATCAAGATGATTCCAAGGTGAATGGCAACCCCCTGTATACAGAGACGCCAGCAAACAAGACCTTCGGCAGCAACAAGGATACTGGAGGTCGAGGCAAGGGCAGATCCAATGAATCCAACCCCAATTCCAACTCCTCCAACAACAAGGGCCAAGGAGGTAAGAAAGGTGGTGGTGGAAAGTCATTTGGTGGTCGTGGACGTTGAAAAGGAGTCAATGCCGTTGAAGCAGGAGAAGAATGGGTTGACGAAGGACAAGTACAGCACGTGCAGCCGAACATCGAGGAAGAATGGCAATAGGGAAGCCAACTTGACCCAAATCCCAACACTGGGGTTGAGTGGCAGGAAAAAAAGCCCATCAGGGTAGTTGGGGCGGTAGATGGACGCTGCTGGGATCGGCTGGCGCGTTCCTCCGGCCTCCTGTACCCTGCCTGGGTCCTCAGCGCTGTCCGGCGAGGCAAGCAGCGGCAGTTGGTCTGCTGGATCCAGGTCAGGACGACAGATGGTAAGGTTAAACTTGCCAGATGTCTGATTGACAATGGTTCAGAGGTCAATCTGCTGAGGAGAGGCTTTCTGCAGGAGGACGAGGCGAAGATGTCCTCGACACCTGTCCAGCTGGAGGGAGTGAGCGGACATCGCCTTGAAGGTGGCGACAGAGAGGCAGAGTTGGCGGTCAGATTGGTGAAACAATCTGTGTGGAGCGTGGAGGAGACGGTCACGGAGGAGTGGTTTGCTGGAAAATTCTATGAAGCCAGCATAAAGTATGATTTCTTCTTGGGTCAACCATGGCTTCACGCTCACCGTGTGTCGCCCATGGGACACAGGACATGCTTCCTCCAGGATCCGTCGACCAGCGACCCGTCCGACTTGTATTATCTGCACCCATATACCAAGAGTATCCACCAATTCAAGGAGCGAAATAAGCTGCATATTCAGCAAGATGGGCAGAAATGGACAGGGAATCAAGAAGAATTCGACGAGAGAAAGGTGGAATCATTGAACCGCAAGAAGTGGAAGTCAGTTTGCTATCGTGTAGTCGACAAATGGCGGGACATTCTGGTGGATTATTTCGAAAAGAACCCAAATTTTCGTCCGCAGGTTGATGCTTTTGCAAACAAACAGAATGAAAGATTTCCGAATTTCTACGACGATGCCTGGAGTGAGGACTGGTCTGAACCTTTGTGGATCAATCCGCCCTTCGACGTTTTTCCTCGTGTGGTGCAGAAGGTGAAGCAATCCGGCGCAAAGGCGATTTTGATTGTCCCCAACTGGCCAAAACAATCTTGGTTCAAGGACATTATGGACATTTCAATCGACATTGTGGAGCTACCTCACAAGGAAGTGAAGCTGTATTGCGAAGACAATGGCAAGCCTTTGCCACAGCGTTCGTGGAGCACGTTGGTGTGCTTAGTTGACGGGAATCTGGGAGATTATTGGCAAGATGACAGTGAAACGGGAACAGAAGAGGTCATCTCAAATTCCTCAAGAATCGACGAAATTGAGGTGGATCGAGACGATCGAGAGCGGAATCCCGACGTATCGTCGCGAAAAGAGGGAGGGACAATCAGCGCCCTTCAAGAGAACGCCTCCGTCTATTCCAATTCCTCCCCATCAGACAAGAATCAAGCCAAAAATGTCAAGATTACAAGCAAGAATGACGACAAATGTCCAAGATTTTCACCTGAATTGACAGGAATGCAGCTGAATTCGTCCGACCATCCTTTCAAGACATTCTTGGACCCCGTTCATTGGTGGGATCCCACGGAGGAGCGAGCTCAGGTGAGCTTCATCCGCCAACAATGCGACGAAGAAGTTTGGAATGAAGTTGCCAAGAATATGAGACCACGACCAACAATTCGCAAATTGGTGGACATAATGTCGGTGATTAAATGTGGGAATCAGGTCGACGGAGACAAGATATCTGCAAGAACGGACGCAGTGTTCGAAGATTATAAAGATGAAGTGCTGAGTGGGAAGTTGTGGAAAAGCCCCCGAATTCGATGTGAAAATGGGGAAGCCAAGATTGAGATAATCCAAGGCTCAAAGGTGCACAAACAACGTCCATTCTACCTTCACGGCACCAAAGCAGATGCCCTGCGAAAGATTATTGAGCGCAATCTCTATGAGTTCGGTTGGTTGGAGGGCTGCATGAGTTCTGAGTGGTGTTCAGCACCATTTACTGTGCCAAAACCCCCACCTGCTGACCAATCCAGCATAGATGCTTGGCGTCTAGTGGTGGATTACAGAGCTCTGAATGCCGCCACGGTACCTGACACGTGTCCCCTTCCTTGAATCGAGAAGGAGATCGCCGCGAGAGCCAAAGGTAAGCTCTTTACTGTGTTGGATTTGCGCCATGGCTTTCATCAGATGCCCCTTCGAAAGGAGGATAGGGATTTGACGGCAATGTGCACGCCCTGTGGCACTGTCCAGTGGACTGTACTGCCGATGCGTCTGAAGAATGCGCCGTTGATGTTCCAGAAGATGATGGGAACTAGTTTATTTCAGAAGCACTAGTCTCTGGATTTACAAGAATTCTGCAGCATCTACATTGACGACCTTCTGATTGCCACGCCGTTGGGAAAAAACTTTGATGAGTGCCTGAAGTTGCACGAAGAACAAGTCCGCAAAGTTCTCAAAGTCCTTCGACAAGAGAAGCTCGTGTGTGGTCCCAAGAAGGGCAAAATGTTCCTCCAGACCGTGGAACTTTGTGGCTCTGTCTTGGAAGATGGGACAAGAAGACCGGCCCCAGGGAAAATGGCTGCCCTGCAGCTATTGGAAAGGCCTAAAACCATCACGCAGCTTCGTGCCTTTTTAAGCTGCTGCAATTATTACCACGAGTTCCTTCCCCTTCACGCCAAGTTCTCTGGTCCATTGACAGAGTTACTCAAGGTTGGCAAAATAGAAGGAAAGAAGGGATCTCAAGTCAAGCTCAAGTGGACGCCGGAATGTGAAGAGGCCTTTACTCGTCTCAAGGAAGCACTGGCAAATGTGGTTACATTAAAGACTCCGTGGTTGGATGGAAGACCTTTTTATATTCGTACAGACGCCAGTCGTTACGCCATTGGTGCTAAGATCGAACAAGTCGATGACGAAGGTCACCATCATCCTCTGGTTTTCTGGTCTCGCAAGCTTACAACAAGACAGCGAAATTGGAGTCCAAGGGAACAAGAAGCCTACGCAATCCTTTGTGCCTTACGGCGTTATGAAGGTTGGATCTTGGGCCATCGCGTTGAGGTACTGACTGACCACAAGTCACTGGAAAGCTGGAGGACAGAACATGTGGATACCCCTGGTGGACCAGCTGGGAGGAGAGGCTGTTGGCATGAAACTCTGGGCAGATTTGACCTCCACGTGACTTACATTCCAGGCCGCTACAATACAGTGGCGGACGCCCTGAGTCGCTGGGCCTACCAAGCCTCAGAGGCTTACTCTGAAGTGAGTTTTCATGGGACAGCGACGGATAAAGCCGAAGTGATCGAGTTTGATAAGGAGGAACAAGCACTGATCAAGAAACATTGTCTCCAATGTTCAATTAAAAATCAGATGAAGGTGGAATTGGTCAGATGCAAGGAGATTACCAAGGCAGATGAGACTGCAGGAGTTAACTCTGACTCTGAGTCGGCGCTGCCTCTGCTTAATGTGTTTCCAGTGACAAGATCCAAGGCGAAATCCACGCTCCCTCCACAACAAAAGGACAAGGAAACTTCCTTCCTCTATGTGGATTGGACGAAGATGTACAAGGAGGACAGGTTCTTTGGGTCTGTATACCACAAGTTGAAAGGGGACAAGCCTTACGAATCTGAAGAGACGTCTGATTTCAAGATCCAAGGCGACAAGTTATTTTGGCAAGGACGGATTTGTGTTCCTGATTCTCTAATTGACCAATATGTCAAACATTGGCATCGGAATGAGACATTCCACGGACACTCTCGTGTTCTGGAGCAGGATCTACGACACAGAGTGTACACACGGGACCTCAAGAGTGCCTGTGAGCGAGTTGCCAAAGGATGCAAGCAATGTCAGGCGAACATCCCCAAGAATCAAAAGGCAGAAGGACTACTGAAGGGATTACCAATTCCTGAGAGGTTGTTCGACAAGGTGACGGCGGATGTCTTCGAGTTGGGACAAATCCAAGAGGAATGTCTCCACACGAGGAAGCCAATCGATGGGGTTTTGTTAATTCAAGACCGCCACAGTGGCTACATCCAGGTCCTCCCTTGCAACACGAAGCATCTCACCTCTGAAATTGCTGCCAAGTGGATTGCAAGTCAGTGGATGAGTAACTGGGATGTTCCCAGTGAAATTCTGACGGGCCCAGCTACAACTCCTCCTACCGCACCACACACACGCCATCCTGACAAACCACCACTGCGATCAACAGGGGCCACTCGTGGCCACACACACCGACATCCACCGACACCCGGCAGGCGAGGTGGACACCCTGCGCCTCGTGGGGGCCACCGTCACCATAGTGTATATCACCCCAACACAGATGAAGATCATGGCCCGATGCGACGCCCACCACGCCGCTTTCATTTCCGACCCACAATGGCCAGCACGCCACGTCTTCCAAGCGTACCTCCGCGCATGTGCCACGAAGGCAGGGCGCGACATGCCGGGGCCCAAGGACATCGACACGGCGTACACAGCCTTCCAGCGCCAGCACCCCCGGCCCCGCCCGAGCGAGCACGAGACCCCGGACGACGGCGGCACGACGCAGGGGGAGCCCACCCAGTCAGCCGAAGGCTGGACACCACCCACCATCCTGCTACTAGCACCAAACGGCCACAAACATGCTACCCGCACTGTCCGGCGACACCATGCCCCCTGGTCCATCCCCAAACACAATGCACCGGAGATCTATGTACCACCAGTCAGACACAGTGACCAGGGCATACCACGCACGTGCTGGCACTGCGGCCCGGCAGCCCTCGACACTCCGTGGCCCCTGCTGCACCTCATCTCCACCCACTACCACACCCCCACCGCCGCCGCCACCGCCGACCAGCAGACATGGCTCTCCCCTTGGTTTCACACGGTACCCCCAGACCACCCGGCGCACGTAGCCTGGACCCGAACACCCACGGCGACATGGACGTTCACCAACGAGCGGGCAGACCCGGACAGCGTGGCCATAGAGTACGACCGCTGCGACCCGCACCGCGCAGGACCTCAGGAGGCACCCATGCGCCCCCTACAGCACAAATGCCCCACCCTCCGCGGCGACAAAGACGACAAGGAGCAGCGACAGACCATCACGTGCCAGAAGTTCCACCCCGATACGGGATACCTCTTCCACCTGATGTACGCGTATATCACCCAGGGGCGCCCAGACAGGGGCCTCCTCCGCCTCACCCCAGGAGCCCAGGACATCATCACCCAGGGGATAGGCGTCTATGCAGCGCCACTACTGCAACCCACGCAAATCACCGCCAGAACCACCCAGGAGAACCCCATCTACGTCTATCACCCCAGAGCAATCGCCCGCCTACCCATACCCAGCGACACCGACATCATCTACTTCACTGACGCATCCCGCACCCAGCAACGCACCCTCACGGTCGGTTGCGCCTTCGTGCGCATCACCCGGCACGCGGACGGGCTCGACGTGGAACACCACGCCGGGGCCACCATCCTTGGGGCGTCCTCCCACGGCGCACTGCGCACCATGGCAGACGCCGTCACCGCCATACCGCCACCCACGACGATCCGGCCCCGCAACATCTGGGTAGTCGTGGACGCCACGGTCGACATCCACCTCACCAGGCGCCTTGCAAACCTGCCCCTCCACAAAGCACTGGAGTCCGGCCTCACCACACAAGCGTTGGGACTATGGATGGCCTTCAAGGGCATGCACCCCCAGGACGCCCTACACATCGTCAAACAGGAGTCACACCGCTACGCATACGGCAATGGACGCGCAGACACGCAGGCCAAACACCAGAACACCAACCACACCCCAGGGCTCGAACACGTGCGACTGGACACCCCACACCACAGCCACCTGCAGCACCTGCCCCCGATACCCCCGGCCACACAGCCCCCCCAATGGATGCCCGAGGACACGCCGTACACGGATCGAGACAAGCAGTACCACTACCCCACATCCATCCAGCAACTGGCCACCACACTGGGCCACCCAGCGAACACCGAACTCCTCCGACGCCTCGAAGACTCCGTCCACACCCCCCTCTACTACTCCGCCCTGCGCCCGGATAGCCTCCCAGCACACCTACAAAAGCCCTGACTCCAACTCGCCCCCGAACAGCTTCCCCTCCTCACCTGATACCACTGATCGTATGCGCGCCGCTCGATCCACGTCCCCGCAGGATACACCAAGTGCATCTGCAGCCACGCGGAAGAAGAAACCTGGGACCACTTCAAGGTGTGCCACGTGTACAGAGGACTGGACACCCTCACAGACTGGAACCCAACCCACACCATCGCACAGCACGCCGGATGGCTGACGCAGTCCCCGGCGACCCAGCAACTCACCACCGTCCTCAAGCAGACAGAGGTACTCGGGGCGGTCCGCAGGGGACTCGTCCCCACTGCCGTCTACACCTTGCTACGCACCCACGCGGAGGACCCCCAGGCCACGGCGACGCACATGCAGCGGACGGCCGTTGCCAAGACGGCGGAGCAGCTCACATACCGCACCCACAAATACCTGCAGCATGCAGCAACCCTGCCCCCAACAGACCAAGCCCACCTCCTCAAACTCCTGTTCTACCAACTATCAGAACCTACCCCGTGACATACCAACACGGAACCCCCACCACGTCTACACACCGTCCACCGAGCACAGCACTGGCACAGCATACACGGGCACCACAGGCACAGCACACACTCCCACCAGCATGCGCGCGCCACCAGCCCCCATCCCCCCACGCCGCCGTCCGTCAGCAGGTACCACCAACCGCCAGCCACCGCATGTCCCCTCTGCGTTCGCCAGCGGCTACCACAGACAGCCCTGCCCTGCAACCCAGACCACTGGGTCTGCCTAGGAGCCGCGCACCGCCTCACTCACTGCCCCCACTGCGGGGACTTCAACCCCCACCACCGCGAGCGGCCCGCGGCCCCAGCCGCACCCCCCCCCCGCCAGCCACCCCAGCTTCTTCGGGTTCCTGACGGACACCCTCCGTGACCACCTGGGAGGGTACTACGTGGCGGACGCGGCGGACCACGCATGGACCGTAGCCGTGGCCACGGGCAGCACACCCCTGCCCCCCCACAGCCCACCCCTACGCCACAGCGGAGGCGGCTTGAACGTGGAGGCCCGCTACATCCTCCTCGCCCTATACCTCCACCACCGTGACACACACCTCCAAGACCCACAACTCCCGGCCCCCCAAGCAGCAGCCCTGACACCAGAAGCGTGGGCTGACACGGCACCAGAGGAGATAGCAGCCTACCTCCGAATCACTTGCCGCCGGTTCAACAACGCCCTCGGCCGACGGAAGGGAACACCTTACCCACTCAGCGCACTCCTCTACCCGGCACACCACCCCCGCCCCGCACAACAGAAGCCCCCGGAGGGCTGGGCGTCTTTTCGGGACGCCCACTTGGCCGCCCCCGACGAGGCCACCGCCACGCGGATGGGCCTCATGGACCAGGAAACCTACGTCAGAGGCCTCAAGACGAGCCTCCAAGAGGCACACCGCTGGCACGCCCGCTCCCCGTCGCCCCCACGGGGATAGGGGGGATCACCCGCCCCCGACACCCACCAGGCCAAGAAGACCAAGACAGGTCAGGGGGCCCGCCAACGCGCCCGCCAGCAGGGCGCAACGCCCCGACCAGGGCCCGGGTCCGGCCACACCGCACCAGCCAACGCCCAGACCCCCGGGGCACACCAACAACACCGCCACCGCCAGCGCGCACCACCACCACCGTACCGCAGCACCCAAACCCTGCAGCCCAGTCAGCCAGCACCGCCCACACACGTCCACACCATGCCAGGACCACCATACGCGCAGAGCCAGGGGACATGGCACCACCAACACCACCACCACGCCCCCGTCCCTCCCAACCCCTACCCCCTAATGCCCCCATGCTACAGCGACCCCCACCAGTTACATCCCCACCACGCCCCAGCACAACCAGGCCCTACGAACCACCCAGCCCACATAGCGCACATCACCGCACCACACCATCACGTATTCCATCAGCACCAGCCCCTGCCAGCAAACCCACCAACGCCGGGGTACCACACACAACCAGCACACCCTCCACACCACCACCACGCGGTCCAGCACCACCCGCCGCCCCCGCTACACGGGCCCACAACACACGAGCCACGGTACACCCCCATGGACCCGCGAGGAGCCGCGCACGCACACCAGCAACACCAGGGCCTAGTAAGAGCGCCCCACCACCACCAACAGCCCCCCCACCCACACCCCGTGCCAGCGAGCACCATCCACCAGCAGCGACCCATTACATACGGACCACAGCCCCACCCGGACGCTCATGCGGCCGCCTCCCACCCACACCCCGGCAACACAACCAGTCAAGAACCGCAAGGGCCGCATGGCGCACACAAGCAACACCCACACGACCCACAAGGACGCCCGGACCCCCAGCCAGCACAACATCCACCCCCGCCCCCCCCACCCCACCACCACCACCAGCCCCCCCACCCGCACCCCATACCAGCGAGCACCATCCACCAGCAGCCAGCCATTACATACGGACCACAGCCCCACCCGGACGCTCATGCGGCCGCCTTCCACCCACACCCCGGCACCACAAACAGTCAAGAACCGCAAGGGCCGCACGGCGCACACACGCAACACCCACACGACCCACAGGGACGCCCAGACCCCCAGCCAGCACAACACCCACCCCCGCCCCCCCCCACCACCAACAGCGCCACCCCCACACCACCCTCCCCCGCCCCCCCCCCCCCGAGACCAGGCCACGGACGCAACACGCGGCAGCCAGCACCAGCCAATTGACGTCGATACCCCCGCCGACACACGCCACCGCGAATCCCCCCTCCCGCGACCGCCACAAACGACCCCATCACCGGACCCCACGCGCAACAACGACGACCAACCCCCCCAACCCAAACCACCCCCCCCATCACACCCCGCACCACCAGCCGCCGCACCGGCCGAACCCTACGCCGTACACAACGCCGCAGCGGTACGGCAGCACCTCCGGGGACTCGGGGAACACGACGTCGTGCTGTGCCTCCGCACCTCCGGCACCAGCACCTGCATCCCGGCGGCCACCCTGGTCCAGGCGGCCAACCTGGGGGAAGGCGTCCGAGACTTCCTCTTCGACGCCTTCCTCCACGTCGCCCGACACGACCGCCCCCCACGCGCCACCCCAGACAGCGAGAGCCCGCCCCCCACGGGGAGCCGGATCTGGGTGCCCCCCATCGACTGGGGGCGACACCTAGTCGGACACCCCGTGCCGGGGCGGTTGGACACCAAGGGCCACACCCGCTACCACGAGCCCAAAATGGCCCAGCCCCCACCCGGCGCCACCCCCGACAGCACCAAAGAGTGGGAGCGGGAAACATGGGTAGCCTGGATGGCCTCCCTGAGCACCTTCTGGCACCACGTCCCGGGGGACATCCCCACCCCCGACGAGCAACAGCCAGCCCCCTCCACGTACATGACCCTCATGTACAATCTGCACTACACCCTCTCCACCACCAACTACCACGCACCCACTGACCACTGGGTGGTACACGGCACCGACTCCCTCCTCCCCGCCGACTACGCCCCCCCCCCACACAGCCCAGGCCCCGACACGTACGCCAGGGGGGACGACCCGGACGACCCCCACATCTGGGGCACGTGGGAACGCAAATCCCTGGACACGCTGCTCTCCATCCGCAGCAGCAGCCAGGGCCTTGGTAGGGCGATGTATTGCCTCGCCAAGTGGACCCAAAGGACCTTGGGGATCCCCACGGACCGGTGGGTGTGGGTGGTCACGCTGCGCCCCCAGCAGAGGGTAGGCCCCCCAAACCGCAGGGGACCCACCCCCCCATGCCCCACCACCCTACAGCTCTGCCCGTACATGGTTGCAGCCCGCCTCATGACGCTGCTGTGGCCGGGCCCAGACACCCCCACCCAAAACTACCCCCACCTCACAGAGGAGCACATGCCCGGCATCCAGCGATGCTCCTTCCGCACCCTCGACTACCTCCAGCAAACACACCCGCACATCCTGGAGCAGATATGGCCACCCCCCGGGTAACCCACGTGCCCGCGCAGCCGAGACAACGCCGCCACACCAGCACCAGCACGCACGGATCACCAGGGAAAGCGCGCACACACGCCCGGTGCCCGAACCCGCACCCTCGTTCTCGCTACTTGCAGGACCCAGCATCATACGCCCGCCCCCGAGTCCCAGGACCCGCCGCCGTCTCCCGCAGCCCTCTCCTCCGCCTCCGACTCCACAACCTTCACCACCACGACCACATCATCCACCGCCACCACCACGTCCTCATCCGGCACTCCACCCCCCAGGCCGCCAGGGACACCTCCCAAATGGGCCCCCAAACACGCCCCCACCGCGAGCAACCCCGCCGCCGCCAAGGCCCACGCCCCGACGAGGCCGACGACCGCGACCCAGCCGAAACCCAAGACCGCCGCCAAACAGCCATGCAAACCCGTCAGCGCGCCACGACCGCAACCCCCAGCCAAGCCCAAACCCAAGTCCAAACCCGGCGCCACGACGACAGCGCGAACCCGGCCCCCCGAGGACGTCCTCTATGACATTCGGCCCCAGCCGTCCCAGGCCCGAAGGCAGCAGCGCCCAGCACGGCGCCCCCCCACTGTCACCGACGCCACCGCCACCCACTTCATGGCAGAGCGCGCCGCGGCCGAAGCACGACGCACCTCGTCCTGCCACCTCTCAAAGCCCGCGGACCGCCCCCGACCGGGCCAGAACGACGCCAGGGTCCGCCAGCAGCATCCCTGCCCCCCTACCAACCCTCGATGACAGCCCACATACAGCGCATGCCCCACTACCGCCGCCGCCGCGAGTCCCCGCCCAACCCCGAGGCGGAGACCGTGCGCGCACACCCGCGGGTGCACATCCGCGAGCGCCCCCACTCCCCACGCACCCCCACGGAACAGGACTACGAGGAATCCCCCAGGCCCGCCACCGCCACCGCTCCCCACGACCCCGTCACACCCACCCACGCCCACTCCTCCGCCCAAGACCGCAGGCCCACCCAGGAACAGTGGTGGCAGCGCTGGACCCATACGCAGCTCTGGGAGCTGCGAAAGTGGGCCCGGGGAGAGCCCTCCCTCAAGGGCCTGGTCCATCGGCCCCGCAAGTGGTCGGTGGAGAACTGCCGCCTCCGGCCGGCGGGGGGGTTGATGCCGCAGGCCGCATGGGAAGCCATGCATGCCGATGCGCTCCACCCCCTGGGAGTCCACCCCCGCAACCTCCACGCGCCCCAGGACCACCCTTATGTCCTCAGGCGCCTGCGGGAGACCCTCCAGGAGACGCAGCGAGACGGCATCCGCCTGTGGGACATCACCCAAAGCCCAGCCCCGCACAAACACACCCCCTCACCACCCCACAAGCGTCGGCGCACCGACACCGGCGACACCCACAGCACCCCAGGAGCCCTGCGCACCACATAACAGGATGCGCCTGACCCCCCGGCCAGCGGCGCCGCCACCTAACCCCGTTACCGAGCAAACCACCACCACGGGGCGCCACGCCAGGCCCCGCCCAGAAGTCACCAAAAGAACCGGACGCCGAAGGACGCCAACGCACATGACAACGGGCACCACTACGCCCAAAGGCACCGAACCCAGGCCCGCTACCGTCGCAATCGCCTAACCGAGCCAGAACCCAAGCACAAAACAAACCCGAGCCACACCCCGAAACCACTAACCCTTGACTCCTAACCAGGCCCGCCGAGGGAACAACGTAACCACAGCCCACACCCACAGTCCACACAGCCACCTAACCAGCCAGCTCCAGAGGCAAAGGGACACCTCACCAAACCCACCCCTACCCAAGCCCCTGTACATCAGGACGCGCGAGCCGCACCCCTGGGGCGCGACCGCCGCCAGAGCACCGACAACACACGCCAGAGGACACAACCCCATTGCACCGCCGCACCAGCTGCCCATGCCTGTGCCTGCAGTGTATGCGCGCCCCTGTTTTTCTTTTTTTTCCCAAAAAAAAAAACGAAAATTAGGGGGGGAGGAAGAGGGACACAACCACCCATGGCACACGCGCACCGCACACAGCGCGGACACCGGTGAACGGGAGCCAAGTGGCCCAGGACACCGCACATGCAACACAACACACCGAGCGAGCACACCGGTGAACGGGAGCCAGGTGGCCCAGGACACCGCAGACGCTACACAGCAAACCGCGCGGGCACGCCGGTGAACAGGAGCCCAGCGGCCCAGGACACTGCACACACGTAGGGCGGCCGAGGGACAGGAAAGGACCAATACCCCATGCGTCGGACGCACTGGGGCGACCCAGCCGACCCACTGGGCCAGTGGCAGGAGCGGTACTCCAAGGCCACTGGTCCGAGCCCGGCCAGGCTGCATCGGGGACCATGGCAAACGTCACCCGGAGCCATGGAAGCAACCGGTGACAGGCGAGCCGGTACAGAGTCCAGGAGGGGGTCACCTGCCACGCAGAGTGGCCCCGCAACTCAGGCCACAAGGGTGAGGCGGTCGTACCGTAGACAAGCGGGAGCAATACCCCTTGTGGTGAGAGATACTCCACACGGCTGGGCAGCCCCCAGAGCTGCCGCCCAAAGGAGGGGGCATGTGGCCCTACCCATGGACACATGTGGGGACACCCTCCCACCTGGGACACATGGACCGGGTGGCCGCGACAATGCCTTCCCAAGCACATGCGGGAGCGGCTCAAGAGGCACCTGACATAGGGCCGTGGGAGGGACAGGACGTCCCCTTGGTAAGACCTTCTTCCTGCAATGTCAAAGGAGGCATCCCGAGCTCCCGAAGATACATACCTACCTACCTCAAGAGTGCCTGTGAGCGAGTTGCCAAAGGATGCAAGCAATGTCAGGCAAACATCCCCAAGAATCAAAAGGCAGAAGGGCTACTGAAGGGATTACCAATTCCTGAGAGGTTGTTCGACAAGGTGACGGCGGATGTCTTCGAGTTGGGACAAATCCAAGAGGAATGTCTCTACACGAGGAAGCAAATCGATGGGGTTTTGTTAATTCAAGACCGCCACAGTGGCTACATCCAGGTCCTCCCTTGCAACACGAAGCATCTCACCTCTGAAATGGCTGCCAAGTGGACTGCAAGTCAGTGGATGAGTAACTGGGAAAGTTCCCAGTGAAATTCTGACGGACAGTGGGAAGGAGTTCATTGGGACTTGGTGGGAGAAAATGTGTGCTTATTTGGGTGTTCATCATCTTCGTGCCCGAGTCTACGACCATCGAGCCCTCCCGGCTGAACGCGCTGGAAGAATTCTTATCAACATTCTGAGAAAATTCCTGGCGACTGAAAAAGACTACAATTGGTTGGAGACAATTTACTGTGTCTTGAGGAGATACCATCGGACCAAGAACTACACTGGATTAAGTCCGAATGAGCTTGTTTTTGGTCGTGAGAAGATGGGTCCAGGACCAGTGATGTATCATCCAAGGCAGTGCTATGACGCCTCACAATGGTTTGAGAGGATCAAGGATTTAGAGTCCAAGTGGATCCAAGCCAAAGTGGAGAGTCAAGCAGATTGGTTGAAATTCAAAAATCAGTCGAGAACACAAGGAAAGCCCTTCGAGAAAGGCCAGCAAGTTTGGCTTCGTAAGTCAGACGAGACCCTGAAGGACGACAACAAATTGTTACCTTTGTGGGACGGCCCATTCAAAGTCAGTGGTCAACTAAGTGAGACTACATTCAACCTTGAGATTGAACCCGGCAGACATCAAGAAGTACATCGGGACCGTTTGAAGGCCGAAGTACCCTGCCCCAAAGGAAGGTTCAAGCCTCTCTATTGGACGTCGAAGTACCTGAGCGACAGGAAGATGGTCACCAGCAGTTTTGATTTCGAGAAGATCCTTGATTACAAGAAAAATGCTCGAAACAAGTGGTACTTTCTGTGCAGATGGAAAGGATTCGGTCAAGAAGAAGACAAATGGGAGCCAGCTTCAAGCTTTATCCATGGGTATACGGACACTTTCATCAAGTTCCTGAAGAAGCACCCTGAGATTGACCGTGAGCTCTCGCTGATCAAAGATTGTGTCACCAAGGAAGAATTACAAGCACAAGAAGAAGCTCCAATCGTGGCAGAATCCATTCGAGGCAAGATCTGATCAGCATTTAAATCGCCGAAACTTTCGAAAAGGTTTACGGTCTACATATACCCTTGGTATGGGGACAAAACAGTCCTGGCGCATCGTCTATGTGGTTCGATGAACAGATGATGGGACATTCTGGGATCATCCTGGGCATCATATCCATCATTCTCATCATGGTCATCATGTGAATCATGTGCTTCATCGTAGATGATTCCCATCGAAAGTTCCGAAAGGCCTTTATCCTCAACCACGACGACACTCTCCTGTTTTGCTGTCGACTGGGCCCCTCTACTCGCCTTGGGAAGGACTCGTTCGAGTTCATGCTCGTTTCAGAGATTCTGGCACATGACTAAGTCTGATGCAGTTCATGTGTTTGACGGATCTGCTGAGAATGTGATTTCAATCAGCTCTTACATTGAGACTGTTGGTTTGCTTTCCAATCGACCACTGTCAAAGGGCTTTTATAGACCAAGTGACGACGATGGTGTCCTTACTTGTGTCGACTCGCTGTTCATCTGTGGATTGTGTTGGAATCCCCCTCAGAATCAGCTCAATTTAGGCAAATTCCTGGTACCAAGCATTGGATGCTTATACATTCTGGGACTACAACGAGTCAGTTACCCCTCATGACTCATACTGGGCTAAACATGAAGCCCTGGAGACGATACTGACAGTGTGGTGTACACTCGCTGGGTTTTCGTGGCTATCATTACTCTTGCATGATTGGATTTCCATCATGGGATTCATCATCATCATGAGGATTTGACCTAGATTGGCTATGAATGAGAACTGGATTTCCGTTCAGCACAACACACAGTATCTATCGACAATGAATTGGACCTATATTGGCTTGCTGCAGACTTCGCCGCCTTCAATCTGTGTGCGATTCACTGATTTTGGTCTCAATTCAGTCACATTTTGTACCATAATCTGGCATCTGGTCTCATCACTGCAAATGACACCGACCAGTTTCACATATCTTGGACTCCATGAAGGGATACCCTATTTTTTGGACGCTCGACGACATGGTGACACTCGTTTTCTGTTTTCTGACGGTGGGATGTCAGATCCTGATTTCATCATGGATCATGGATCTTGATCATGCATGTACGCTCTTCACTCAGACTTTCGATTTTCGAATTTTCGAGCTCGAACGAAGCTATTTCTGTGTGCCCTAAGGTACCTATGCGTTTCATTCAAGTCGATGGCCATCGCGAAGTACAGATCTCAGCACAAATTTGCTCAACTCAGCTCAATTTCTCACATTTTGTCACAGATTAGTCGGTTTTTGATCACTTTTGCCGTTTCTTTCACTTCACTTGACCCAACCTGACATACTGGCGTATGTTTTCAGAGGGGGAGTGTAACGGCAGCAGTGACAGCACTCAATTTATACCTCAATGTGATCAGAATTTCAATGATTCTCAGATGTACATTAGTGCAATAAATTTTCCGCTTGTTTTCATGTTTTCCGTTCGCCGCCAGATGTCGCCTGTGAGCGCGCGTCGAGAGGCATGTGTCTTTCGTGATTTATTTAAATTATTTCGAATGATTTCACGTTGTGTCATTATGTGCGATGGATGCACAATGAGATTCTATGTCTCCACCATTTTTGTAGACCGGGTTTTCTGACTATTCATATTCCACCATGGAGTTCCATGGGCTTACAAGTGCTTCGCATATGTCGCTCCCAGAGGCTGGAAATGGGTCTGAAGAAGGTCAGTTGGGTTCGGAGATATCAGGGGCAGTGTCGGGCGTTACGACCCCTGGGGCATTAAGGCTACAGGCTTCGCAATCACAAGAAAGATCCGCCACTATGCAGCGGTTACGAGCGGGCAGCCAGGGTTCCGCGACCCGTGTGTGCCGGGTGTGGTCGGTGCGGGCGTGGGGACCCAGCACCGGCCCCACAGCGTGCACCCTTGCGAGCCGGCGTTGCTCGCTGTGGGGCTGGCGGAAGGGCGTCCCCGGGGGGGGGCCTTCCACCATTGTGAGGGGCGTCTGAGGTCAGGCGCTGTCCCTCCCCCGACTGCCCGCCCACTGGGCGGGCTGTTGGGGTCCGCCACCCACGTGCTGTGGGCGCGGGTGTGTGGGTGTGGGGGCCCAACGCTGTCCCCTTGGCCTGCATGCCCTGTGGGGGCTGCGTGCCGCCGGGGTGGTGGGGGGCCGTCCCCGGGGTGGGTGGCCTGCCACCGTTGTGAGGGGCGTCTGGTGTCAGGCGCTGTCCCTCCCCCGGCCGCCCGTCCTCTGGAGGGGGCATCCGGGGTTCCGCAACCCGTGTGTCCCGGGTGCGGTCGGTGCGGGCGTGGGGACCCAGCACCTGTCCCACAGCGTGCGCCCCTGCGGGCCGGCGTTGCTCGCTGTAGGGGTTGCGGAAGGGCGTCCTCAGGGGGGGTGCCTTCCACCATTGTGAGGGGCGTCTGAGGTCAGGCGCTGTCCCTCCCCCGACTGCCCGCCCACTGGGTGGGCTGTTGGGGTCCGCCACCCACGTGCTGTGGGCGCGGTTGTGTGGGTGTGGGGGCCCAACACTGTCCCCTTGGCCTGCACGCCCTGTGGGGGCCGCGTGCCGCGGGGGTAGTTTTGGGCCATCCCTGGGGGGGCTGGCCTGCCACCGTTGCGAGGGGTGTCTAGTGTCAGGCGCTGTCCCTCCCCCGGCCGCCCGTCCTCTGGAGCGGGCGGCTGAGCTCCGCGACCTGTGTGTCCCGGGTGCGGTCGGTGCGGGCGTGGGGACCCAGCACCGGCCCCACAGCATGCGCCCTTGCGGGCCGGCGTTGCCCGCCGTGCGGTTGGCGGAAGGGCGTCCCCGGGGGGGTGCCTTCCACCATGGTGAAGAGCGTCTGGTGTCAGGCGCTGTCCCTCCCCCGGCCGCCCGTCCTCTGGAGCAGCCAGCCAGGGTTCCGCGACCCCTGTGTCCCGGGTGCGGTCGGTGCGGGCGTGGGGACCCAGCACCGGCCCGGCAGCGTGCGCCCGTTCGGGCCAGCGTTGCTCGCTGTGGGGGTGGCCGGAGGGCGTCCCCGGGGGGGTTGCCTTAGACCATTGTCAGGGGCATCTGAGGTCAGGCGCTGTCCCTCCTCCAACTGCCCGCCCACTGGGCGGGCTTTTGGGGTCCGCCACCCACGTGTTGTGGGCGCGGGTGTGTGAGTGTGGGGGCCCAACACTGTCTCCTTGGCCTGCACGCCCTGTGGGGGCTGCCTGCCGCGGGGGTGGTGTGAGGCTGTCCCCGGGGGGGCTGGCCTGCCACCGTTGCAAGGGGCGTCTGGTGTCAGGCGCTGTCGATTCCCCGGCCGCCCGTCCTCTGGAGCGGGCGGCTCGGGCTCCGCGACCCGTGTGTCTCGGGTGCGGTCGGTGCGGGCCTGGGGACCCAGCACCGGCCCCACAGCGTGCGCCCTTGCGGGCTGGTGTTGCTCGCTGTGGGGGTGGCGGAAGGGCGTCCCCGGGGGGGGTGCCTTCAACCATTGTGAGGGGCGTCTGGTGTCAGGCGCTGTCCCTCCACCGGCCGTACGTCCTCTGGAGCGGGCAGCCAGGGTTCCGCGACCCGTGTGTCCCGGGTGCGGTCGGTGCCGGCGTGGGGACTCAGCACCGGCCCCGCAGCGTGCGCCCTTGCGGGCCGGCGTTGCTCGCTGTGGGGGTGGCGGAAAGGCGTCCCCGGGGGGGTGCCTTTCACCATTGTGAAGGGGGTCTGAGGTCAGGCGCTGTCCCTCCCCCGACTGCCCGCCCACTCGGCGGGCTGTTGGGGTCCACCACCCACGTGCTGTGGGCGCGGGTGTGTGGCTGTGGGGGCCAATCACTGTCCCCTTGGCCTGTATGCCCTGTGGGGGCTGCGTGCCATGGGGGTGGTGGGGGGCCGTCCCCGGGGGGGGTGGCCTGCCACCGTTGTGAGGGGCGTCTGGTGTCAGGCGCTGTCCCTCCCCTGGCCGCCCGTCCTCTGGAGCGGGCAGCCAGGGTTCCGCGACCCGTGTGTGCCGGGTGCGGTTGGTGCGGGCGTGGGGACCCAGCAGCGGCCCCACAGCGTGCGCCCTTGCAGGCCGGCGTTGCTCGCTGTGGGGTGGCGGAAGGGGGTCCCCGGGGGGGGTACCTTCCGCCATTGTGAGGGGCGTCTGAGGTCAGGCGCCGTCCCTCCCCTGACTGCCCGCCCACTGGGCGGGCTGTTGGGGTCCGCCACCCACGTGCTGTGGGCGCGGGTGTGTGGGTGTCGGGGCCCAACACTGTCCCCTTGGCCTGCATGCCCTGTGGGGGCTGCGTGCGGCGGGGGTGGTGGGGGGCCGTCCCCGGGGGGGGTGGCCTACCACCGTTGTGAGGGGCGTCTGCTGTCAGGCGCTGTCCCTCCCCCAGCCGCCTGTCCTCTGGAGCGGGCAGCCAGGGTTCCGCGACCCGTGTGTCCTGGGTGCGGTCGGTGCGGGCGTGGGGACGCAGCACCGGCCCCACAGCGTGTGCCCTTGCGGGCCCGCGTTGCTCGCTGTGGGGGTGGCGGAAGGGCGTTTCCGGGGGGGGGTGCCTTCCACCATTGTGAGGGGCGTCTGAGGTCAGGCGCTGTCCCTCCCCCGAACGCCTGCCCACTGGGCGGGCTGTTGGGGTCCGCCACTCACGTGCTGTGGGCGCGGGTGTGTGGGTGTGGGGGCCCAACACTGTCCCCTTGGCCTGCATGCTCTGTGGGGGCTGCCTACCGCGGGGGTGGAGGGGGGCCGTCACTGGGGGGGGTGGCCTGCCACCGTTGTGAGGGGCGTCTGGTGTCAGGCGCTGTCCCTCTTCTGGCCGCCCGTCCTCTGGAGCGGGCAGCCAGGGTTCCGCGACCCGTGTGTCCCGGGTGCGGTCGGTGCGGGCGTGGAGATCCAGCACCGGCCCCACAGCGTGCGCCCTTGCGGGCCGGCGTTGCTCGCTGTGGGGGTGGCTGAAAGGGGTCTACGGGGGGGGTGACGTCCACCATTGTGAGGGGCGTCTGAGGTCAGGCGCTGTCCCCCCCCGGACTGCCCACCCACTGGGCGGGCTGTTGGGGTCCGCCACCCACGTGCTGTGGGCGCAGGTGTGTGGGTGTGGGGGCCCAACACTGTCCCCTTGGCCTGCATGCCCCGTGGGGGCTGCGTGCCGCGGGGGTGGTGGGAGGCCGCCCCCGGGGGGGCTGGCCTACCACCGTTGTGAGGGGCGTCTGGTGTCAGGCGCTGTCCCTCCCCCGGCCGCCCGTCCTCTGGAGCGGGCGGCTGGGGCTCCGCGACCCGTGTGTCCCGGGTGCGGTCGGTGCGGGCGTGGGGACCCAGCCATGGTTCCACAGCGTGCGCCTTTGCGGGCCAGCGTCGCTCGCTGTGGGGGTGGCGGAAGGGCGTCCCGGGGGGGTGCCTTCCGCCGTTGTGAGATGCGTCTGTGGTCTTGCGCTCCCCCTCCCCCGACTGCCCGCCCTCTGGGCGTGCTGTTGGGGTCGGTCACCCACATGCCGTGGGCCCGGGTGTGTGGATGTGGGGGCCCAACACTGTCCCCTTGGCCTGCATGCCCTGTGGCCCTGTGCCCACGCACTACAGGTCCTACACACCCTACAGTGGCACCATCTTGGTGGGCGAGCGCTACTGCTGCTGGCTCAAGCCTCCACGCAGGACTACCACTCCTACACGCACGCTCTACTGGGTGGTGTTGAAGATAAAGTTGTGGGTCCTACTGACCCTCCTGTGAAGAAGACAAGAGAACACAGCGCTGCTAAGCAACTGTGGCCTAACAGGGACGTCACAACACGTTTCCCTGCTAGGGCTTGGAGGGGAAGGGCGCACAGGTGGCGTGCACAGCGCGGATGTCGATGGAGTCGAACTGCCCTCGCCACTCCTGGCGGAGGCGCAGTCAATTGATTGTGTGATCAGCGCTGTATATTTTAGCACAGCTCAAGGGACTGCACCAGTTCACCCTGACCCTCCCACCTGTACAACAGAGGCCAATGGACTGGGTTCAAGACGGAGGAACCAAGACACACTCCACGTATTATACGCTTCTTAGCGTGCCCTATAATACACTGTTCCTGAACCCAGTTGCAAGCAAGCAAGCTTAAGGACTTCGCCCGTTCCCTTATTGAACGTAGGGCGAAGCCCTGGTTAACCTGGCAAGGGTTCATACCGGGTGCACAGCGCGTGGCCTACTGTCAAATCCCTTTAATGCATCATGTGCACGCATGCAGTGGAGGGAGGCGAGATGAATACCACCGTAACCACACTGACTCAACCAGAAGGTGAGCTCCTCCTGGGCTTACCTACCTTACTCACCATGCATCGTGTGAATGCCGAAGTGAAGCGAACGCAAAACAAACCTAAGCGTTTGAACAACCCTTTTGCGAGTTATAAACAACCCTAAGCGTTTAATGGCATCGTGTGGCATGCACGATTCTTCCTGTTCTGCTTGTTTTTTTATCTGCGAAAAGGAGAACAGGGAATGGCGAGTGAGAGACGATGGCACAACGCAAAACAAGCCTAAGCGTCTAAGACAACCCTACTTTAACGCACTAACGACGCAAACACAAGCACACACCTCTCCTTTGGACCTGTGAAGAGTAGGGAAGGTGGTCTCTTACTCTTGCGGTGGCGTGGTATGTCACCTACTTATGCCTCGTACGTGTTCTCCCCTCTCCTATTTCTTACCCTGTTGTGCTTGTTACGGCGTATTTTAGCGTGCGTTGTTTGGCGTAGGTTTATATCCTACTTGCACTCAACACGGCTCCACACACCTCTTTGGCCACCTTTGTTCGTTGTCCGTTCCGCGTGCGCGGCGTGACATGTAACATACTTGCGAGGGAGACAAACTTTGTTCAATCTTTCTTTTTCCTCCTAATCTTAGACTCCTAATCCTCTTAATCCTACAGTGAAGCAAGGTGTGGGAAGAAGCGAAGCACAAGCGAGGCACGACGCTATGCATAAGTGTGTATGTTCTAATCAGTGCAACAAAAAGGGTGGTTGTGCTGTAAGAGCAGTTGTCACGGTTGCCCCGCATTGCACCGCAGGGCAGGACCGTTGGCCCCCCGTGACAACCACTCCCTGGCCGAAGGCCATCTGTTTTTTCTGGTCTTGGTTGGTGGCGCGGGCCGGGCGCTCGTTGCTTCTCTCGTCTGCGCCGCGTGGCACGACATGGTAACATACTTGGTCCTTGCTCTTTGCTCCTTTCCCTCCTTATCTTTTCGTGTGATGCGTGTCTTGTCGCCGTTATGCTCCTGGCGTGGGTGTAACATAATTATCTCACCCACATCTTTGCGTGTTCGCTGTGTCGCGGCGTCGTTGTGCTCCCTATGCAAACGGGCATGCGGCGGCGGGGGTTTTGTCGTGCCATGGCATCTTGCCATTGCCATCCTCGGTTGGTCTCATACTCTTGCGGTGGTGTGGTATGTTACCTACTTATGCCTCGTACGTGTTCTCCCCTCTCCCATTTCTCACCGTGTTCTGCTTGTTACGGCGTATTTTAGCGTGCGTTGTTTGGCGTAGGTTTATATCCTACTTGCACTCGACACGGCTCCACACACCTCTTTGGCCAACTTTGTTCATTGTCCTTCCCGCGTGCGCGGCGTGACATGTAACATACTTGCGTGGCTCCCTCCTTACCCACCTCTTTTCATGTTTGGCGTGTTCCGGCCCCGTCGTACCCCCTATGCGAGTGGGCGTGCTGGGGCGGGGCTCTTGCATGCATGTGTGCACACTTGCGGTATGCCTCCACCATGGCGCGTTTTGTAACGTACTCTTGCCTCCTTGCCATCTTTTTGTGTATTGTGTTTGTTACGGCGTTATGTAGCGTTGCGTGGCATATGACATACTTGTTTTTCGGCGGCCGGTGGCGTTGTTGTTGCTTGTGTGTGTTATTCTTGCACCCGGTACCTCTTTGGTCACCTTTGTTCGTTGTTCTTCCCGTGTGCGCGGCATGACATGCAACATACTTGTGTGGCTCCCTTTTTACCAACATCTTTTCGTGTTTCGCGTGTGGGCTTGCAATGCATGGTCTCATACCTGCAGTACGTCTCCACCGTGGCGCGGTTTGCTACATACTTGCTCTCTCCTTGCCTACATCTTACCGTGTTGTTCTTGCTACGTCGTTTTTTAGCGTTGCGCGGCATACAACATACTTGTTTTTCGGCGGCCGGTGGCGTTGTTGTTGTTTGTGTGTGTTTTGTTTTGGGGCGCGCACAAGTCTCTAGCGCCTAGGGCACGCACTTTGCTAGGTGGTTTGGGGCAAGCAACGCTCAGCTTCTTCGCCGTCGCGACTCTTTTGTTCTTCTCTCTTTGTGAGTGTCGTAAATTTTTTCGACCTCGCCAAACAGCGGCCTAAAATCTTTGGGGGGGTTTCTAAGGTCGGAAAAGACGATTTTTCGCTTTATTTTTTCTGGCTGTGCGTCTTTTTCTTGGTTTTTTTTTGTCTTCTGCTGCCATCGCGCGACTAGAAGATAAATAGGATCAACCGCGCGGATCAACTGCAACATGCCTACTTACTTTATTTGAGTTGGACAAGTTCCGGCAGTTGGAGAGTGGGTTCGCCTGCATCAAACAGACAAACGCCGCATTTCCTATCATTGATCTTGCAGATTTGATACTTTGGAACTATAGTATAATAATTTCGCATCAGAACACGGACAATTTCGACGTTCACTTTAGTAGTGGGAAAACAATGGAGGTCTGTGCACTATTTCATTAGTCGCGCGTGATTGGACAGGCTGAACGGCCACTGTCACTAATTGGCACTAAGAGTCATTAATAGCCGGTTCAAATTCCCCTGCAGTTCGTACCGTGGCGCGCTGTGGATCGCTGTGCACACCCAAATAGGTGGGCGGTGAATTACAACGGAACAAGTTTGCATCGGGACGTACAGATTGATGAAGATGATCTTCACCCTAACCTATGACATTTTCCAGTAGGTTACATGTTGGGCGGGGTCTCGGCGCAACAACGGTCACTGGCAGGTTCTAGGGTGTCAAATATACCAAGTAAGGGGAATTCATGTTCAAATTTGCAAATGACGAAAATACTTGCCCCTACTGGGCTAACCTATTTGGTTCGTATGGGTCTGTCCAATTCTACAGACATAGGGTTCTAGAAGCTGCTCAGTTCCCGGCTGCAAATCTTCAAATTCAACAGCCAAGGGAGTTGGGTGAAAAATAGGTACTTCTGTTCTGGACGTACGGTCTCCTCCGCACATTCTGAAAAGATGAAAGTGCAAAGGGAAGCTTTTTGCAAAAGGCCGGGTCATTTTGCTGCAATGATCTGAAACCTTGATTGGGTTTGAGATCCCTGGTTGGGCGAGTCCGCCAAAAGCTTTAAGGTTCGTAGTTAGTGGATTGTGCCAAATATCCTAAACACACGAACGGCATCAGTCATGTGGTGTTCCTGATAGCTGGAATCGCCAACTGGCTGGGTGTAGAAATCCCATCAGAGCGGTGGGTCCTCGGCCAACAAGCAGAAAACAGTGCGGGGCATGTAGCCCAAATCGCACGGCCAAGATCCCTGAGATTGAAAACGAAAACAAAAACGGGATGCAATGAGAGCTGGATCTATAACCCTGATATTTAAAACAACGGAATTCCACAAGCCATTCCGCCCAAACAAGGAAGGTTTGAAACCATCTAGAGATTCCAACCAAGGCTTATGAGGCCATAAAGTCATACACAAGATTCTCTGAGCACGCCCACATTGCAACAAAAGAAAAACAACGGAGAGGGGGTTTAAGACCTCGTCAAGGGGAGCGGGGGGGGGGGGGCTTCTCTTTGACACCTTCTCGCAATGGATACGTTCTATCTTTACATGTTTGCTGCGATTTGCTTGTACACTCCAGATTCTCACTGCTATTTGGTGCTCCTGGGTGCATGGTCACTATCGTCACTATTATTTCCTACTGAGATGCAGGTGGTCAGTATATTTGCTTATTCCTCTTTCGTGAAAAATAAAACCATTTGTTCCTTGTCGACAAACGTGGCAGTGCATGGCCAGCCGGGGTACTCAACAGTGAAGCAGTAACTTTGGATCCAGCAAGCGTGATTCCTAATGAACCAGAGTGTGGCAATGACCCTGATGATGATACGCAAACTGGTGGAGCAATCAGGCACTCTGCTGTTTTCACCCCTGCGCAACTTCTTCCTTCTGAACCCTTTTCGGCACCGCAAAAGCCCATCGTAATTATATGGCACCTTCTATTCCTCGTGCAGTAGTGCCAAACCACTGCTATACAATAGGACCTATGGCATGTACAGCAAACCATGACTCGGGCCTCCCACAATCAGGCCATTGGTGTGACACAAATTTCGGTTGTTCAACTCCGCTCTTCACCCGCATTAGGATAGTTGAAAATCTTTTTGGAGGGATGGACCCGCGAAGGGTGGGTCCCGGCCCTTCTCCGGGGGAATGCCTTTTCTTTCAATTTCAACCTACCTAATGTGTCTCTGGTCCTAGGGCATGAAAACCAGGGGGGGGGATTGAGCCCCAAAAAACACACCGAAATCCGAACCATTGAGGTCCAAGATGCTTCAAAGATGAGGAGGGATTTGGGGTAGCAACGGCATAAAATGCTGTGGCCAGTGCGGAGCTCTCTGCCCAGATAATCACCACCAGACTGCCGACTTTGAGGCCACGAATCTCTCTCTACCCAGACAGTCTGCGAAGTTTTGCACTGAGCGGTGGGCCTGGACAGAAAAGGGATTACCCCTGAACCCATGAACTCCGCAACCTTTCATAACACAATCCAACGCCGTGAGGAACATGAAAGTCCGACAATACGAAACAAGTCTCCACTGTAACGCGGTAGGCCTCTCGCACCCGTGAAATGTACACTTGCATAACAATTTCAAACGAAACAATTGCGATGCACATCACCTCCAGTAAGGTTTGAGGTTTGACATTTTTTTTAAACCCGATTCAGTCCGAAACTGTTGTATCATACATTCCATCACCCAGTCAAACTGAATGATTCTGTAGCTCTCTTGTATATTTACATCTCATATAACCGGTGTCGGTCTGTGTCCTACCTACTCTAGATCCTGCCCTTTTTACTGTCTTGCTGGTGATCTGCCTTTGCTGGCTTATGCTATGCAGGTCCTGCACCTAAGCAGTGGCCCTAGCCGTGAACTGTGGTGTGTGCTTACTACCCATGGTGTTTCCTCCTCAGAACCTTGCGGTGAAACTTGGCTCTTGCCAAAACCAGACTCAATACCTGACGTGACGCAACAGGAAAAATTGGGTAGCTGGTTCGCGTTATTTTCTGGCTGGCTGTTTGACTTCTCCAACTTTGGCCGTTGGCATTTGGCTTGACCTCTTTGGCCTTGGCCTGTTTGGTCCTGCCTTTTTTGGCCTTGGGCCATTCGGTCCTGCCTACCTGGGCCTTAGTGCTGAAGTGTCTATTTGCCTACCGGGTTAATTGCCTACTTGCCATCCCAAATGAAGATGGAGGACCTCTTTGAGGTCAAGATCACCCAAGGGCTGTTTCCAGCTGGACTGGTTCAGTCCCTCCTGCTCAATACCAAGTGCATCGGAATGTACAGCCCGGTACTGCAGGTAACCCTCCTGAGAGAGCATTTTACCCTTCTGATCCCAAAAAATACTCTCCCCTTTTGGTATGTCCCCCCAATCAACTGCAATCTCCCCTAAGCTCCAAAGCCACTTCTCTCTCATTCACACTGGTACCACTATAACCCCCTTAGCCCCTTCCCATATGACCTTTTGCACCGTTTCTGGCAGCTCACGAGCTGGCGGGAACAAAAGCAAAGTATGATGCTCCCCTCCCCAAGGGCACATATACCCATTTTGGTGCCTTCTTGGTCTGACAGGGGGGTGAGAGTCCAGTCCGATTTCGTTATTTGAATCTTCTTCTCCCACTTCCCTGACTCGACTCACGCCTCCGTCGACCCTTCCCACGCACTCCACTCACACCTCCAAGGCGGTCAAAGGGGCTGCTTGTGGCACGGAGGGGCTCGGTAGTCCCCAAAGCTCTTCCGGCCCACTGACACAACGTGTCGCGCCAGAGCGGGCGCAGGTCGTATCTTTCATTGTTGTATACGCCTGGCCGCCTCAGCTTCCGCGGTATCCCAGCAGACTGTCGGGGTTGTATCGTCCGGATGTCCTGATCTGATAAAACCTCTCAGGGGCTGGACTTACCATAGGGGATTGGTCGTGTCGGTCCAGCAGCCCCATGACACTAATGATCATGGCATCCAGTTCCACATCCCTGTGGTCCCGTGAGTATCCGAACCAACCCATCAAGGCATCGGGCGGATCAAAACCCAAGGAACCCTCATCACCCTGGGGAGGCTGGAGATCCTGATTGTGGACATCAATCGACCAGACTCTTCAGAGTCCCTTGTCACCATTGTCCAGCCAATCCTCGGCAGAGACCGCAATCATCGTGGTCCAGTCTCCAGAGACTTGCAACTTGGTGGCAGGACCTTGATCGGACGCCTCTTGCAGGACATTAGGGGAAGGAAGTACAGTGGGGATGGGAAAAAGGGAGGAAAGGGTTTCGTCGACCATTGCCTCCTGGGTCTGGTCCCAGTCTGTACCAGCTATCCGAACCCTCAGAAGCGACCTGATGGGCTTACCATCGTTGGCACTTCAGGCCATGCTGAATGCTTTTCTGGCTGGACGGAGTGGGGTGCATTCACCTGATGGCACAAACCAGCCAAGAGGGATTTATGATGCATAGGGTGTCCACCAGCTGCGGGTGGCCCCTTTTTGGCGCTGAAGCAGGGGGTGTGTCTTTCTTAATCAACCTTCTGGAAATCTGATGAATCCCAGGACGGGCGGCTATGCTCATGGACAGGGCAAGTACAACTGACACTAACTTATGGTTATTGCATCCTGTGGACTGAGATTCTGGGTCAATGCCCTTGGGGGAGGCCCCAGTCAGTCTGTGGACTGCTGATGGGTCCTCTCTCAAGCCCTGCTCAGGCTCTAATCCTGCTTAGCTCGGCGTCAACAAACTGATCTGCAACTTCAGTGTAATGGCGATGATGGCCCAGGGTATGACCTGGGCATCAGGACCGCTTCCAGAGCCGGACCCTGCTGGTGAGAGTAGAACCTGTGAAGGCCTCTCCATCATTTTCTGAGGTACAGATTGTGTGTCCAGGATTTTGTGTGTAGTGTCAACTGACCAATGAGGTGCCGTCAATTCAGAATAGGTTGGGTTGTCGGTTGTGGGCGACAAACTGTTGAACCGTTCACACCAAGGCACAGAGGTACCCAGGCTGGCCCCTGCCCTCTCGCCTGCACAACTTGCGTCGTGCGTTTGTGGGGGGCAGAGGTATCCCGTAGAGGCAGGGACATGGCACCCATCGACAAAGGCAGATCCTTCTGTGTAGGACACGCCCCCTTCACAAGGGACCAAAGGGGGAGTCTGTGGCCCCACTAGGGCATTTAACCTTCCGGCGCCCACTCCCACAGATCTCATTGATCCTTCGTCGCCATTGAACTCTGAAGGACTGAAGCGGTGCCCAAGACCGTATGGCCAATGAGCCAAATGTCTGTCCTTCCCCGTTACTTGCACCCATTCCCTGTCCTGCTTGTGAGAATATCCTACCTCCAGCTCAATGGGAACCGGCATGAGACCCATCCTGTCCCCAACCTTCCGAGTTGATGGAATCGATCTGGAATTTTTATAATTTCATATTTATGATTGAATGTTTCGGGAAATCGATTACTCTGACCCGCCTTCTGGCTGCCGTGAAAATGCCGCCCTTTGTCGCCTGCGCGTGTTGGCGGCCTGTTTCTGTGGCGATTTTTGTTTTGACTTTTTCTCCTGCTTAGGCAGCTCAAGTTTTTTTTGTGCATGGGGGTTGCCCCCCCCCGCGTGCATATAACAAAAGCGGCCTAACCACGGGCAAGTGACCGTTCATGGCGAGCCGAAGTTCATCGAAGGACAGCAGCCATATGTACAGTAACTCAGGGGGTGTGACCCTGCTTAGGCGGCTCAAGTTGCATGGTCAAATTGCGCCCAAAACTGCCTCTCCACGGCACTGCGAAAAAATAATTTTTTTTCGGGGGACCTAAAACACAAGAACCAAAAATCCTGTGAAAAGCAATTAACTGGTCCATTTTCCTTTTTTTTCAACAAAACCGACTGCCCGGGAAAATGATTCATTTCCACCAAAATGAGGTTCTTTTTTGGGAAAGCCACGACTTTTTGTTTCCTATACCACTTATGCTTTGCAATGGAAACACCCATGAGCTTTCAATCTTTTGGAAAACCAGTTTTCGAAAACCATGTTGCACGCTCCACGACAAGAAGCATTTTTGGCAACCCTTCTTTGCGCGAGGCCTCGCGCAAACACTAACACAACAGCGCAATAAAATGCATCACAGAGAAAAATGTGCCGCACAAGGTGACAGCATAAAGGTGGTCGAAGAGAAATGCATAGCGCGAGCCCTCGCGCATAATATATCAGAACAAGCGAAGAGATTACTTTTTCTTTGCAACACTTTGCATCTTAGAACTCAATGCCGTAGCAACGGACGTCTTACCCTTAGGCGGTGGCTTTGCGGGCTTGCTTCTTGGTTCAGACTGACGGGCTGGCTGCTTTAATGGAGCTCGGGCCCCGGTTTCCTCGGACCTCGGCTTCGCTGCCACTTTCTTCGCTGCCTTGCCCTGGGAGACCTGCGCTTCCTCCTCCTCTTCTTCCTCGCTCTCCTCCTCTTGATCCCCATCGCTCTTGTCGGATTCTGCACCAGTAACCAACTTCGCTACCTGAGGCTTGGAGGCAGTCTTCTCCTTCTTGGGGGCTGGTTCCCCACCAGTAGACTTCCGCTTTGCAGGGGCCAGTGCTTCTGCAGCTTGACCTTTCTCAACAGTCTCTTCCTCCTTCAGCGACAACGCATCAGAACCCACCTTGTCATCGCAAACCCAAAGGGGAATACCACGGTTTGACCAGTTCGCCTGCTGGTCCCAATCACCAGACGCGTCCAGTTTCGACCCTTGTGTCAATACGTGGTTCAACTGCACTCATGAGTCTGCACTCTGTTGACCCGATCGGAGAGATTGTCGGAGGTAACACCAAGAAGGTACATGCGAGAATCTGGCTTAATGGACGCAATCTTGCACACCAGATCAGGCTGATGATCAATGAACACAAACGCAGGCTTGAAGCTCTTATCCTGCTTCAGGTAAAAGAGGTGAGTGTCGAAATACCACATAACCGTCGTTATCGGAGGGTGACCGCCAAATTCAACAGGATCCATCTCCTTCACTTGAGTAGGTCCAAATGTCAGATAATTCGGAACCTGCAAAGAGGGAGAAGTTATTGCGCGAGGCCTCGCACAAAGAGCGGACGTAATGAGGGAGTTATACCTTTCTCGACCAGCTATCTGGTGACGAAATCAGCAGCCAGCGAACGTCAAACGTTGTAGGATCCCCTGCAGGCTTCGGTTTGACTGGCCAACTGAAGATGGCAACACGCAACATGTTCGCCATGCGCGGCGCGTTGAAATCATCGTTGAGACGCCTATCTGTTTCCGTCTCCAGCACATCGAACATGTTGTCAACAACAGTTTGAGAGCCGCAGATAAGGGTATCGGCATGCGCCATCTCTTCATACAGCCAGGCTGGGCACATCATCTCAGGAGCTAGATGTTCAAATATGTCGCCGTTAATGACAATCAGGTTCTTGTCAATCTCAATAAACCGCCTCGGGGGATCGTGGGCCAATGCTGCAATTCGGGTCGCCTTAATTGTAATAGTTTGACTTGACAGTAATGGATCCTGCTGTTCCACTGTCTTGAAGTCACCAGTAACGCCAGCAGCTTGGGGGACCACACAGCTCTTGGTAGGCTCTTGACCCAGGAGCTTTTGGACATTGGGGATTTTCAGGGAGGCGGGTTTGCCTTTCTCTGCCACCTGCCACAGTGGTGCACGAATCATGGATCTCCATGCCGGCCATGGACCGCGACCTTTGCCTTCAGGTTCCCGCCAATAGCCCCATGTACCAAGAGTCACCTTCAGGGCAGGCCTTCCAAGTGCAGCAACCTCTTTGCGAGTCCGCATGTCTTTGGCTAAAGAACAGAAATGGAGAAAGCGCGGCGCACCAATGCAGAAGCGGAACCCACGCCGCGTCGATGGTACACACCTTTCTCAGGTCTAACGTGGCCGTTGTGCGGGTGGTCCGGATGCATTGAGACCCACTGGTCAACGATGATGTCGTCGATCGAATTCGGCAAGGATTTAAGGGTTGTTTTTTCTTCCTGCATCACTTCTCCCACTTTCTTGTAGAACTCCGGCAACAGGATCCTGTCCAGTTCCTTCAGCGCGTTCTTCGTGACTTTCTCCCCTTTGTCGTGGAACTTCTGCAAACCTTTCACAGCTTCCGGACCAGCATAGTAGGCAAACGTCATAAAATCTTTCCACAATTTATAGGTTTTGTCCTGACAGTGACAACGTTATGCGCGAGGCCTCACGCAACGAACAGCATTGAAACAACGATTAATGAACATACGAATTGACCAGGCTGCTTCAGTTCAGCGGTTGGAACCAGGGCACTCATCTGCACAGCATGCACAATGGCGATCTTGAGATTGCTGTACGTGTCAGCCAGGCCTCGCCGCCGCTGATCTTCAACACATCGAATGAGGTTATCTGCTGCCTCGTACAGCGGTATTGGCTCAACGTCTTGTGCGCTTCCTTGTGCTTGTCTTGCCAGCTTTGTACGGAAGGCCCACGGTGTCGTAGGCTTCAGAATTTCGGCGATGCATGTAGTATGCCACTGCTGCAGATCAAGATACGCTGTGCGTCGCTTCTCCGGAATCTTCGCAATCGCTTCCACGCTGTGCTTTCCAGATACACACCAAAAATCGCCATCTGCAAATATGAGACACGTCTATGCGCGAGGGCTCGCGCAACGAGAAGAGCGAACAGTCGGTTGGCAACATACTATTATCTTCCCAGAGAACGACGTGTAATGGGCCTGTTGGCGGTGCTGCTTCGAGTGACTCGATACGCTTCTGCAGTAACTTCAAATCTTTCCGTCTAATCTGCCCCTTTGTCTTCTCCTGGTCGATTCTCACGTTCTCCATCTCAACCTTCACCTGCCTCCCATCCGGTTTCAGGTGGTCCTCGGTGTCAGTACCCAAGGTTAAGCCAGGATCTGGTTTTTTCCTTCTTCTTACGCCCCTTCTTTGGTGTTCCAGCCTGCGATCCTGAGGCCCCAGGGTCATAGTCTGTATCTTCTCGTTCCTCGGCTGTTTTTTTTGGCGGGGGTTGCCATTCTGCGATAGGGAGAAAGCCTGTATTGAAGGAAACATAACATTGAAAAGGGTTAGAATCGCTGTCGATACTGCATATGTGAGGCGCTTTTAACGAATACGAGTACAGTATGGTTGAGAATGCAAAACTGAAGGGGCTCGGCACTGTTTTTGACTGTCAACCTTGCGCGAGGCCTCGCGCAAGAGAGGGGGTGTACTAACCTGTCGTTTCATGCTGTTTGCGCGAGGCCTCGCGCATCACTGCATGTTCTCCAATGTTCTTCCAACGTTTCGCAGCGTGTCGGCGTCTCTCTGTTCCTCCAACAAACTGCGTTGGGGGATCAGCTCCGACAGTTTTTGCTTAGAACCAGCCTTAAGCAGCCCCTGCTGCGTTAGCACCAACAACACAGACAAAAGAACTTGTTGGTAGTGGTTAGAACCCTTTATAATTAAAAGAGACGGTGAAAAGTTGGGTACACCCCTGCGTGGCCAATGCGCCTGAATTGTACAAGTAGGCTCAGCACGTCACATAACCCAAGGCACATATACACGCTTCGCGTTCATGTAAGCATTTAACCGCTGACGCACGGAATTGACAAAGGAATTGGGGATTTGGCAGACATTCACCCTGTGACCTTCTTTGCGGATGATGATGAGATGATACAGATTGTCAACATCTTCAATGGTTACTGCACCTCTGTTTTGGCCCTTCTTTGTCACAAGCCTGGAAAGCAGACTTTCACAAAACTCCTCGGCAAAAGCCTGTCCGGGCATGGCTGTGTGCCATGCAGTGTGGCACAATAGCGCAGTTGCAACAGTGCGTTCGTATTTTAAAAGTGTGTCCCCCATGTTCAAACGGTCTAACAGACACATAACAATCTGCAGTCCCTCAGAAGCAAAAACACCCGTGTTGGCGGTCTTCCCGGCCCAATTGCACTGTCTAACGAGGTGACCTAGGTATAGTAACATAGGACAGTATTGTGTTCACAGAACCTGTATGGCCTTACACACAGCGTAACGGAGGCGTCCCCCCCGATTTACAGGACGTGCCAGCCCAAGGGAATGACATTTTCTGTTAAGGCGCCGTATGTGGGGGCCCATACCCAACAGCAGTGCGCCAACAGTTATCTCCATTGTGATCAGCTTGGGAAAACAGGGGACTGTGTCACCGCTGCGCAACAAACCTTTACGGAAGAAAGTCACGATCGGCCAAAATGAGCGAAATGTTTGTGTAACGCAAAATTTGTACGCGTGCCAGAAACCATACTATATAGGGTGTGACCGCAAGAAAAGCCGGACATTCCAACCCGTTGTTTTTTCACCGTACATCATCTTACAAATGCGGTAATGGATGTTCTCATCACATGAAACAGGCACGACTGGTCGAGTGTGCTGCGCCAAGTCCCTAGTGAATTGCACTGGATTGAGCAGCGAGAGGTTGGCGCTCACCTTTTCTTTACTTAGACAGAGGGGTCGCCAATGTGGTCTCTTGGCAGGTACAGGGCGAATAATGTCAAGTGGCGCCCTAATGTTTCGAACAACAGGTCGCCTGCTTGCAAATCCTAGATCACGCAGGATACGTGCAAATGTTCCCTCGGTGTTCCCAAGCATGCGTGCAACAACAGCAACATGCCGTTCAAGCTCTTCCAGGCTAGGATGACCACGCCAGTAGCACGGTGCATCCTTCAGTAGCACTACAGCCAACGCTGTTGCGTTCAGGCTTTTGTCGTTCTTGTCAGCATTTGTGGTAAATCGTTTGTTGTACCAGTTGTCCATCCACAACGCACCCCACTGTTGGTGTATTTTGTTCCATGTAGTCTGTAACCTGACTGCGGCCTTCTCCTTCAGCGAAGGTGCGCTGTATCGCGCCAGACCTGACCTTGCTAAAATGCGACGCTGCGCCCTACTTCCCTCTACCGCAACAACTGACTTTGGTTTTCCCTGGTATGGAACTGCGCGGTGGCGCATCAGCAGGTAAAGGCGCCAGGCCTCCTCTATCAAAACACCAACCCATTTCTTGACTTCTGCCGCAATCGCCTTTTTAACGCTGCAACGCGTCCGATCATTTTTGCACAGACGCAGAAAAAATACAAACAACAATCGCGCGCCCTCGTCCCCCTGTTTTAGCCCTCCCCACAGTTCTTCTGCCGTGTCATACGGCGGTTCCTCTGAGCAGACATCGCGGAAAACTCCAGATGCTGCAGCCACTGTCTTCTCAAGGTCCACCTCTTTTCGCAGGGGCATTGTTGCTGTGAAGAATAATTCGTACCTGTATCTACGTAAAGATCGCTGGTTGAAAAACGTTCTTGATTTGAAACATCAACCTGTCACACAGTTTTCGCGCGACCAATTATTCTGTGATTCGCTTGTCGCATGCACCCTTTTTGGTTAACTGTAACTGTCTGGTGATCCCACATTTGACTAGTTAATCCTGATTGCGGTAGCCCGTTGCGGCGCGCTACCATTGCTGTTGGGCAGTGAAGCCAGCGGTGACCACAGTATGAAAACTGGAGATGCCGGCGGGACCTGTATGGGCGCCCATGCAGCAGCGCCGCATCAAGGGAATGCACATGCTGTGTAGTTGGTGGATCTGTTCCTTTTTTGTTTTCTATGAGCGCTTATGAGATCCATTGCGCGAGGCCTCGCGCAATGATCACCGATACTTTAATGTTTCTTATGCGCCGTTCCATGCGCGAGGCCTCGCGCTTGAATCTGCAGTTTGTTCCGGAACATTTATACTTTTCAAGATTCTTGGGTACACCATTGTTGCAGTTTATTCGTTAATAGATCAATCTCTATCACGCCATCCTGATAATGGTACTAAGTTACGTGTATAAATACGACAGGGTTCCATTTTTCGACAACCTGCTTAATGTGTCGTGCTGTAGCACATTAATCTGACACAAATGAACGTCTTTGCGCAAGGCCTCGCGCAAAGAATGGTCACCAAACAATACTTTTCCCTGCCTCGCCCATGAGACGCGTCATTCGTATACAAAATTTATTCCGACATACTTGTTTGCGACGGTTTGGAACTATCCATCAAAACACCTATTTTTTTATGCCTTTGGAAACTTGTCATTTTCCTACCTTTTTCTTCGTTTTTGACCATGCAACCTGGGACGCCTAAGTCCTGTACCCTTGAGGTTTCAAATGAAGTTGAGGGCTGGGTCTGTAGCGTTTAACATGTACTTTCGTCTGATGTACTCACCAGAAATTGTTATGTTCGCATCTGGGAGAAAATCGACGCGCAAGCTTGTCCGTCAAAGAACCGAACTCATGGTTCTCATAGACCATGAGTTGGTAGGGAACTCTACATCTTCCCCCTTTGCCTTCCCTTCATGCCCCTTTCCCATGGGCATATGGCTTACGTTGGGGAAGCGAGGTATAGGGGCGACTTGAGACGCACATGAGTGCGAAAAACCCAAGTCAAAACAGTGCGCAAACAGTAACTTTGTGTACTCGTGAGCATGAACGTAGATTTCTGGACAAAATACTCACAAGACCAATAGCCCGAGGATGCTTTCCGTTTTGGAGCTAACTCAACGATGGCTCCACGTAATTCAATGCGCACCAAAACATGGTCCCTCGAGAGGACGACTTTTCCTCTAACATTTGGCCAAAATGGCCGTGGCGCCCAGGCTTATTCTCAAAGCCAATGGCGATCTGAGCCTCGAACCAAAGCAAAAAAGAAGGTAGAGAGCAGGAATAACATTGTGTATAGCTTGTTTGAATTGTCCAAGCATATCTACTATTTAATATAATTTTGCCTTGTCAGCACGTGCGCCTATTCTGCCTTTAGCACACGTGCCCATATGCATGCATGATTGACTTGGAATCAAGGGAGGACTTGACCCATAGGGGGTAAGTTTGTAAACACTTACTATGGGTCCTTCAGATCAGGTACACACCACATTATAGGGGTATTGGTGTCCCATGGGTATACATGTCCCAATATTGGAATTTTGACCATTTTGCCCACTTTTCGTGTGCTCCAAGGGCTGAAGTGTTAAAAATAATTTTCTTGTGCTTTGGATCCGGACTAATGTTGATAAAGGGACTTAGGACTTTGGGTTGATTCCATGCAAAAGCCTAAAATCTATCTCCCTTGGGAACCGGAGATATAAGTTTTGGACTAACTAACCCTCTTTTTGGCCATAAAGGCACCGAACCCCATCTCCCTCCTAATGTTTGCCCCCGGGCTGTGTGCGCCTGTTGACCAAGGTTCAGGGCAATTGTGAAAGGGTACATGCAAACGGCCACTTTTGCAAAAGGCTGGGTCATTTTGTTAAAATGATGTCACACCTTGAGTGAGTTTGAGATTTGTGGTAGGGCTAGTCCGCCAAATACTTTGAGGTTTGTAGTTAGTGGATTGGGCCAAATATCCTAAAGACACGAACGGCATCAGTCATCTGGTGTTCCTGATAGCTGGAATCGCCAACCAGCCGGGTGTGGAAATCCCATGACGGCGGTGGGGTCTCGGCCGCCAAGCACATAACAGGGCGGGTCATGTAGCTCAAATCGCACGGCCAAGATGCCTCAGATGGAAAAGAAAAACAAAAAAGGTCCGCAATGAGAGCTGGATGTATAACCCTAATAGGTAAAAACACGGAATTCCCCAAGCCATTAATCCCAAACAAGGAAGGTTTGAAACGATCCAGAGCTTCCCACCAAGGCTTATAAGGGCATAAAGTCATGCACAAGAATCTCTGAGCACGCCCACGTTGCAACAAAAGAAAAACAACGGAGAGGAGGTGTAAGACCTCATTAGGGGGAGCGGGGTGCGGCTTCTCTTCGACACCTTCTCTGAATGGGTTAGGGATGCAGGTTCGAATTCGCACGAATTCGCTCGAATTCCAATTCGCCCCGAATTCGCACGAATTCGTGGACCGCTCCGAACTCCAATTCACAACTCCAAATCGAATCCTCCCTGATTCGCTTGATTGAATCCATAGGCACGTACAATTTACCTTCTAGGTTGCAATTCACCTGTTTACATATGCGTATGCCACTACCCAGTACCATATCGCATAAAAGATTTCCCAAAAGCTTCCGTAACCTTGCAATTTTTGGTGTTTGTTGTTGCTTGCATTTACCATGCTCAAACGATTTGACGATTTGACAAAAAAAAAGAAAATCAAAAGCAAGAATTCCAAAGTTCCTTGGATTCTTTGAAATGCGTTTTGGAAAAGAAGCAGCAACGAAGCATGCAAGATCACCAATCCACACGCAAACCATCACATGTCAACCACTTGTTGCCCTTATTGGGCCTTCGTTCATTGCATTCTTGAATTGAATCGCTGGACTTGAAGTCATCTAAGAGAGAGCATACACGGCACCAGGAAGGGTAAGGAGGGTACCGCTGTCAAGGATACGCAAGGGCTACAGGGGGCTATGTACATAGCTTATAGGGAGGTTGGAGCAGGTGCGCTGGCTGGGTGCAGCTCCGTGCACGTCAGTAGCTTCGTGCACACGTCGTTGTGGATGCCCAGGGCCTCACTGCGGCTGCGTCGGGCCGCTCTCGGCTGCTTCTCCTTCCACACACGCCCGACAGTGCGTGGTTGCCAAGGGGCAACACGTTTTGACTGTCAAAAACTAGAAAAAAAAAGTCGAAAATCAAAAGTTTGGGACGGGTCTTTCTCCAAACTGATCGACTTCTGGGGAGAATGGAGGGTACTGCCGTGTTCGGTGGAGCTAGACAGACACAGCAGTGTGTTCAAAAAGCAAAAGTAAATTTTGTTTTCGAAAACGAGTATGCAGGCACCGGACAAGAAAATCAACGGCACAAACGAAGCAGAATCATCATCGTTTTCACTGTATCAAGTCCAAAAAAATATTGCATCGCACACTTCAAAGTTAGTTTTTCATCTGGAGTAAAGACGGCGCACGCGTGATCATTTTCCCGTCGCCTGCGAATTCGCAGCGCGAAATTGCCCCGAATTCGCAGTACTAAGAATTTCGGCCCAAATTCACAGCGAATTCGCGCTGCGAACGAATTCGCAGCGAATTCAGCGAATTCAAATTGAATTCCCTGCGAATCTGCATCCCTAGAATGGACACGGTTCTATTTTTCGCATGTTTGCTGTGATTTCCTTGTACACTTCAGAATTGCACTGTTATTTGGTGCTCCTGTGTGCATGGTCACTATCGTCACTGTTATTTCCTACTGATATGCAGATGGTCAGTATACTTGCTTATGCCTCTTTCGTGAGAAAGGAACGTTCGTTCCTTTTCGACAAATGTGGCGGTGCATGGCCAGGTAGGGCACTCTACAGGGAAGCTGTAACTTTGGATCCAGCAAACGTGATTTCTAATGAACCAGAGTGTGACAATGACCCTGATGATGATACACAAACTGGTGGAGCGATCAGGCACTCTGACATTTTCACCCCTGCGCAACTTCTTCCTTTTGACTGCTTTATCTTTCCTTGCCCACCTGAGTCTCCCCAGGTCACCTTTTTGGCACCGCACAAGCCCATCGTAACTATATCGCACCTTCTACCCCTCATGCAGTAGTCCCAAGCCACTGCTGGACAATAGTACCTATGGAATGTACAGCAAACCATGACTCGAGCCTCCGACGATCAGGCCATTGCTGTGAAACAAATTTCGGTTGTTCAACTCCGTTCTTCACCCGCATTAGGATAGTGGAAATTGTTTTGGGGGGGATGGACCCGCGGAGGATGGGTCTCCGCCCTTCTCTGGGGGGATGCCTCTTCCTTCAATTTCAACCTACCTACCAACCTACCAGGGGGTGGGATTGAGGCCCAAAATATGCACCGTAATCGGAACCATTGAGGTCTATGCTGTGGCCAGTGTGGACTTCTCGCCCAGATATTCCCACCAGACTGCCGGGTTTGAGGCCACAGATCTCCGTCTACTTAGACCCTCTGGAAGTTTTGCACTGAGCGGTGGGCCCGGACAGAATAGGCATTACCCCTGCACCCACAAACTCTGCAGCGTGCACAGCGGCGAACAGGAGCCCAGGGGCCAGGACACCGCACACGCAGCACAACACGCCGAGCGTGTACACCGGTGAACAGGAGCCAAGTGGCCGTGGAAACCACAGACACAACACCACACGCCGAGCGTGCACACCGGTGAACAGGAGTCAAGCGGCCCAGGACACAGCACACGCAACACAACGCACCGAGCGGGCACATCTGTGAACAGGAGGCAAGTGGCCGAGGACACCGCACACGCAACACAACGCACCGAACGCGCACACCGGAGTACAGGAGCCAAGTGGCCCAGGACACCGCACACGCAACAAAACACACCAAGCGTACACACCGGTGAACAGAAGCCAAGTGGCTCAGGACACCGCATACGCAACACAACATGCCGGTCATGCACACTGGTGAACAGGAGCCACCCGGCCAAGGACGACGCACACGCAACACATCCCCGCCAGCGAGCACACTGGTCTGAGGTTTGAGGTTTGAGGTTTGACGTTTCGGGTACTAGGCGTTCTTCGCCCCGGGGAGCCACCTGGTCGGGCCAGGTGATATCCTCCCCGCCGGGACCTAGTGGGGGGCTCGTCATAATTCACCTGCTGCCTGGTCACGGAGTCCCCCGGGTTCACGGGGCTCGGAGCCCTGTCCCTCCCCGGCTTGCCCTTTTCGCCACTCACCAGTCAGTGTGTCACTTAGCAACCGTAGTTGCAGGCGCTTACCCACTATGCCGCCCCCCTTATGCGTGGTCGCCCGGGATGCCGGCCCCGCCGGGCCCGTGCTACTGGCTTGTCGCCAGTGGGACCCCCCCCGGCTGGCGCGGAGACTGCCTAGCCGCGGGGCTGGTGCGTGGCACTGTGTGCCACTACTGCCTTGGCAGATGCAGTGCCCTGGTCGTGTGTGTGCGGTGCTCGCGGCAGGTCTGCGGGGTTGTGGCCATTGCCGGTTCCCGCGTCTCTGCTGTGCCCCCCTCCCCTCCCCCGCGTTCCCCGTGGTGTCCGTGGCGGGTCCTTCCATTTGGGTGTCCCTTACCCACACAGCACAACACATTGAGCGAGGGGACCGGTGAACAGGAGCTGCGTGGCCAATGACACGGCACACGCAACACGACACCCCGAGCGTACACACCGGTGAACAGGAGCCAAGTGGCCCAGGACACCGCACACGCGACACAACATGCTGAGCGTGCACACCGGTGAACAGGAGCCAAGTGGTCCAGGACAGGGCACACGCAACACAACGCACCGAGCGGGCCCAGGGGTGAACGGGAGCCAAGTGGCCCAGGACACCACACACGCAGCACGACACACTGAGCGGGCACACCAGTAAACAGGAGCCAAGTGGCCCAGGACAGGGCACACGCAACACAACACACCAAGCGAGCCCATCTGTGAACAGGAGCCCAGTGGTCGAGGACACCGCACGAGCAACACAACGCCCGAAGCGGGCACACCTGGCAACAGAAGCCAAGTGGCCCAGGACACCACACACGCAACACAAGGCACCGAGCGAGCAAACAGGTGAACAGGAGCCAATTGGATGAGGACAGGGCACACGCAACACAACACACCGAGCAGGCACACAGGTGAACAGGAGCCAAGTGGCCCAGGACACCACACACACAACACAACGCACCAAGCAATCGCACCGGTGAACAGAGGCCCAGTGGTCCAGGACACCGCACGAGCAACGCAACGCCCCGAGCAGGCACACCGGTGAACAGAAACCAAGTGGCCTTCACGATCACCCAAGGGCTGTTCCCAGCTGGAATGGTTAAGTACCTCTTGCTCAATACCAAGTGCATCCGAAGGTACAGCCCGGTGCTGCAGGTAACCCTCCTGAGAGAGTTTTTTACCCTTCCGATCCCAAAAAATACTCTCCCCTTTGGGTATGTCCCACCAATCAACTGCAATCCCCCCTAAGCTCCAAAGCCACTTCTCTCCCTTTCACACTGGTACCACTATAACCCCCTTAGCCCCCTCCCCTATGACCTTTTGCACCGTTTCTGGCAGCTCACGAGCTGGCCGGAACAAAAGACAAGTACGATGCTTCCCTCCCCAAGGGCACATATACCCTTTTGGTGCCTTCTTGGTCTGACAGGGGGGTGAGAGTCTAGTCTGATTTCGCTTTTTGAATCTCCTCCCCCACTCATGCCACTGTTGACGCTTCTCATGCACTCCACTCACAGCCCCGAGGCGGTCAAAGGGGCTGAGTGTGCCCAGGAGGGGCTCCGTGGTCCCCAAAGCTCTTCCTGCGCACTGACACAACGCTTGGCGCCATAAGGGGCGCAGGTCGTATCTTTCATTCTTGTATATACCCAGCTGCCTCAGTTTCCGCGGTATCCCAGCAGGACACCGCACACGCAACACAACGCACCGAACGCGCACACCGGAGTACAGGAGCCAAGTGGCCCAGGACACCGCACACGCAACAAAACACACCAAGCGTACACACCGGTGAACAGAAGCCAAGTGGCCCAGGACACCGCATACGCAACACAACATGCCGGTCATGCACACTGGTGAACAGGAGCCACCCGGCCAAGGACGACGCACACGCAACACATCCCCGCCAGCGAGCACACTGGTCTGAGGTTTGAGGTTTGAGGTTTGACGTTTCGGGTACTAGGCGTTCTTCGCCCCGGGGAGCCACCTGGTCGGGCCAGGTGATATCCTCCCCGCCGGGACCTAGTGGGGGGCTCGTCATAATTCACCTGCTGCCTGGTCACGGAGTCCCCCGGGTTCACGGGGCTCGGAGCCCTGTCCCTCCCCGGCTTGCCCTTTTCGCCACTCACCAGTCAGTGTGTCACTTAGCAACCGTAGTTGCAGGCGCTTACCCACTATGCCGCCCCCCTTATGCGTGGTCGCCCGGGATGCCGGCCCCGCCGGGCCCGTGCTACTGGCTTGTCGCCAGTGGGACCCCCCCCGGCTGGCGCGGAGACTGCCTAGCCGCGGGGCTGGTGCGTGGCACTGTGTGCCACTACTGCCTTGGCAGATGCAGTGCCCTGGTCGTGTGTGTGCGGTGCTCGCGGCAGGTCTGCGGGGTTGCGGCCATTGCCGGTTCCCGCGTCTCTGCTGTGCCCCCCTCCCCTCCCCCGCGTTCCCCGTGGTGTCCGTGGCGGGTCCTTCCATTTGGGTGTCCCTTACCCACACAGCACAACACATTGAGCGAGGGGACCGGTGAACAGGAGCTGCGTCGCCAATGACACGGCACACGCAACACGACACCCCGAGCGTACACACCGGTGAACAGGAGCCAAGTGGCCCAGGACACCGCACACGCGACACAACATGCTGAGCGTGCACACCGGTGAACAGGAGCCAAGTGGTCCAGGACAGGGCACACGCAACACAACGCACCGAGCGGGCCCAGGGGTGAACGGGAGCCAAGTGGCCCAGGGGACCACACACGCAGCACGACACACTGAGCGGGCACACCAGTAAACAGGAGCCAAGTGGCCCAGGACAGGGCACACGCAACACAACACACCAAGCGAGCCCATCCGTGAACAGGAGCCCAGTGGTCGAGGACACCGCACGAGCAACACAACGCCCGAAGCGGGCACACCTGGCAACAGAAGCCAAGTGGCCCAGGACACCACACACGCAACACAAGGCACCGAGCGAGCAAACAGGTGAACAGGAGCCAATTGGATGAGGACAGGGCACACGCAACACAACACACCGAGCAGGCACACAGGTGAACAGGAGCCAAGTGGCCCAGGACACCACACACACAACACAACGCACCAAGCAATCGCACCGGTGAACAGAGGCCCAGTGGTCCAGGACACCGCACGAGCAACGCAACGCCCCGAGCAGGCACACCGGTGAACAGAAACCAAGTGGCCTTCACGATCACCCAAGGGCTGTTTGCAGCTGGAATGGTTAAGTACCTCTTGCTCAATACCAAGTGCATCCGAAGGTACAGCCCGGTGCTGCAGGTAACCCTCCTGAGAGAGTTTTTTACCCTTCCGATCCCAAAAAATACTCTCCCCTTTGGGTATGTCCCACCAATCAACTGCAATCCCCCCTAAGCTCCAAAGCCACTTCTCTCCCTTTCACACTGGTACCACTATAACCCCCTTAGCCCCCTCCCCTATGACCTTTTGCACCGTTTCTGGCAGCTCACGAGCTGGCCGGAACAAAAGACAAGTACGATGCTTCCCTCCCCAAGGGCACATATACCCTTTTGGTGCCTTCTTGGTCTGACAGGGGGGTGAGAGTCTAGTCTGATTTCGCTTTTTGAATCTCCTTCCCCACTCATGCCACTGTTGACGCTTCTCATGCACTCCACTCACAGCCCCGAGGCGGTCAAAGGGGCTGAGTGTGCCCAGGAGGGGCTCCGTGGTCCCCAAAGCTCTTCCTGCGCACTGACACAACGCTTGGCGCCATAAGGGGCGCAGGTCGTATCTTTCATTCTTTTATATACCCAGCTGCCTCAGTTTCCGCGGTATCCCAGCAGACTGTCGGCGCTGTATCGTCGGGATCTCCTGACAAACCCTGGTCGGGGCTGGAGTTGCCATATGTGACTTGTTCTGTGGGTGCAGCAGCCCCATGATACTAATGCTCATGGCACCCAGTTCCACACCCCTGTGGTCCCGTGAGTATCCGAACGTACCCATGAACACATCGGGCGGATCAAAACCCAAGGAACCTTCATCACCCGAGAGAGGTATGAGATCCTGATTGTGGACATCAATCGAACAGACTCTTGAGAGTTCCTGGTCACCAATTTCCAATCAATCCTCCGCCAAGACCGCCATCATCTTGGTCACGTCCGCTGAGACTTGCAACTTGGTGGCAGGACCTTGATCGGACGGCTCTTGCAGGATATTCGGGAAAGGAAGTACAGTGGGGATAGCAAAAAGGGAGGAAAGGGTTTAGTCGACCATCGCCTCCTTGGTCTGGTGCCAGTCTGTACCAGCTGTTTGGACCCTCAGAACTGACCTGATGGGCTCACCATCCTTGGCACTTCAGGCCATGCTGAATGCTCTTGTAAGTGCGGCTAGCCCCATCTGCTCAGATTTTCAGACATTCTGCCCAGATTGGCTACATTTTGGTCATTTTCTTTGCTTCGGCGGAATTGCCGCCTCGCAGCTCAGTCACAGGATATTTCCTATATATTTCTGATATGCCGGATTTGATTCCGCGGTCCATTTCCCGTAAATCCGCCGCATTCCGCTATTTTAGCTGGAATCGCCATTTGCCGCTGACGCGCGCTCGCGGGCCTGATCGGCCATACAATTTTACATAAATGGATTATTTAAATTCTTTCAGACAGTTTTGGACACTCAGATGTATTTAGAATAATTCCCCTCAATTTTCTTCATAGACTGGGATTTTCTGCCGGACCACAATCAGCATGGACCTTGCTTCTGTTGTCGCTGCTCTCGCCTCCGTTGGTGTCCGAGTGTCCGGTTCTACCCCCAATAACAACATCCAGGGAGACTCCTCGCGTGCCTGCCCCACTGGTCTTGCCGGCCCCGAGCCCTCCGGCACCCACAACGACCCAGGGCAGCACTTTCATGGTAGCAGAGGCTACCTGGATGTTGTTCCTTTGGTGTCCCAACCACAGCTAGCCCCTCAGTACGGCCCCGTAGACTCCGCAACCTCCGGAGACGTAACGGTTACGCTGCCGTGGTGCTGTGCGAACGAGGCCTTGAGAGGAATGCCTTGCGCAAGCCCAAATTGCCCAAGAAGGACACAAATCAGCAGCTGTGGAGGCCCAGATTACAATCAAGATCCCAGTCGAAATTGGCCATCAAGCAGCTGGAATCTCCCAGCTTACGCTAATGGCAACGCTCCGGTGGAGCTTACGGACTTGGCAGGTACCAATACTCCCTACCAATGTCCACATTTTGAGACCATCGATGCCGACATTGACGACATTGAGATGGGTGGTCCAGGTGAGGTACCTACCTATAATCGACCAGCCTCATGGGCACAATGGGACAACCATTTGCCTTCCGAAGTGACCCGTAACCTTGAGGCGCTTGAGGCCCTGTGTCTATTAGCCACGTCTAAGCTGATAGGACAAGAAAGAATCGCCTCTGATTTTTTATTTGAATATTTTTTCCTCCTTCAAGAAGAAATTAATACCAGGATGTGGTGGTGTTCTCAAGAAGATGAATCTTTTGCCATTTTCTTGCAGATCTGGGAGGCAAGCCCCTTCCCGAAGGAGAAGACCAAGGCACCGGTTGCCGGGCCCTCCGCCCCCCATCCCTCTGTTTCCATCCGCGACGATCTAGCCGCCGCGGTTGAGGAAGGAATTTTAGAAGCAGCTAGGCAGGCAAGCCTGGAAATTAGGACTGAAGGAGCTCCCCAAGTGGACTCCTGGCTGCGAACCACTGAGATTAGCGGTCCGACAGCCTGCTCAGGCCCTTCAGGACACGGTATGTACTGTCCTGCCGACTGCTCTTGCAGATTACAGCGAGATACTGAGCTCCAATTGCTCAAAGATCAAATGCAACTCATCATTCAGACGCTGGGAATTAAAGATCTTTTCAAGACCCACATGCGATCTGAGGGCGCATCATCGGTGGAACAAACAACAGAACCGTCGGAGGAGGCGACAGAAATTTTTTCGATTGCTCCTTCGGTGGACTCTAAGACCACCGACGCAAGGATCAGCAGGACTAAGCTAAAGGAAAGGGTTACAATCTCTCGATCTCAGAGTACATCGGTGAAGGCTAGGAATGAGGCTCAAAATGCCAAACGAACTGCCTCCCGTACTACCCTTCCTGCTGTTGATTCCAATGCAATTGCCCAGATGTTGCTCGCCCAGACCCTCGCCGGAGCTGGTGTGGCTAATGATGCCGCCAAGGTGTCTACCATTACGGCCGGTGTTGGGCTGGATTCACTTCTAAATCCCACTTCATTGCGACTTCGTCAGGTTGCCAAGCAACCAAAGTATAATGGGAACCCCAGACGTTGGCCTCAGTTCCAACGGGAATTTAAACTGTGGGTTAAGACTCAAAAGCTCCAGGATGATCAGTTCCTGATGGCCCTCCTGGACTGCCTTGAGGGAGCGCCGGCCAACACTTGGCTCAGGACCTGGAGTGATCGTGAAGATTCAAGTTCCCCCCTTACCTTTGATGAGGTGTGGGAACAGTTGGAGGTACGTGGATCTCGACTGCCAGAGGACCATTACCACCAGATGTTGAAGAATTTTCCTTCGTTCTCTCGATTAATCTTGCATGAGGTGCAGGACAAGAGACAGCGCTTCTGGAATCTCGTAGAAGAATCTGAACATTCAGGCGAAAAATTTTCTAGTGCCGAGCTGAAAAATCTGATTTTTGACAAGATCCCCTCAGAAACCGCCGCCACCCTTCGGAATCGACAGTCCGAAGAAAAGGTCAAGACCTGGTGGGCGGAGATCGATGGCTTTGACGCCTCGGCCAACCGGTTTACCGTCAGGGAGGCACTTCAAAAGTGCTCCCCCACGTCGTTTACCAAGGTGAAACTCACTGGAAAAACGTGGAAAATCAAGTTCAATGAACACGAGGATCGGGACTTGTTTGTCCAAGTCCTCAATAGGGGAGTAAGTTTCCACGGCCATCGCCTGAAGGCCAGGAACTGGGTGTTTTCGTTTACTCCGCAGGAACTGTGGGAAGAGGTTGAGAGGCTCGCTGACGCCGCCAATCAAAATTTCCATGAGGGTCTTGGGGGAAAAAGGAATACCCAGCAAAACACCCAAAATGGGGCCCAAAAGGGCAACACAAAGGTGAATGACACCCGGAATGTTCAGGATCATTGTAGCATCTGTCTTCTTCTAGGTTCTACGAACCGAGCTAAGACGCATTCCACTGCTAATCACCGATGGTCTGCTTACGATCACAAGGTGATTGGTGAAAATGTCAGTAATCCTCAGAATTCAGACAGGAATGACAGACAGGTGCATGGTGCCAAGGGGGGAAAGGGTAATTCGACTCCCTCCGGTGGAAACAAAAATACCGGAGGCCCTGGTGGGTCCCAAGGCAAAGGAAATTGGACTCCATCCGGTTCCGGTGGGCAGCCGAATGGCCAGACAGGTCCCAATGTCAACGCCGGAGGCGGAAATCGAAATCCAGGCCAAACCCCTCAATCCGGTACAAACAAAGGAAATGCTCCAGGATCACAGGGTAAAGGTAAGGGAAATCCTTCAGGAACCCCTTTCTCTGGTAAGGGCAGAGGGCGTGGCGACGGTGGTTGCCCATCATCCGGCGGCCGTGGCCGTGGACGAGGAAAGGGCAACCATCGTGTGGATCAGGTCTCAGGTGCAGACCAGGTGTCTGATGCGGATCGAGATTACGTCGAAAATGCTCTGAATCCAGCGGATAATCCGTTCCAAGATGAATGGATCGACGAAACAGGCTGTGTTCACAATGTTAACGCAGCCGCTGGAGGTCAGAACGCCTAGGGGAGCCACGAAAATCGCCCCTCCCCAGGCGATTTCAGGCATGATCCCCAAATTCCTGATCGACCATTACTTGATGTAGGGTCGCTTGTCTCCTCTCCCCTGGATCCGGCAGCGGATCCTTCTGTTGTAGTGGACGAGGTTGGTGTACAGTCCAAGCACAGGGCTCGTCAGTTTGTCACAAAGCTGTGGGTCTCTGATTGCAGTGGAAATTTCCACCTCGCCACTTGTTTGTGTGATAATGGATCAGAGGTAAATCTCCAATCCAATGCATTCTTACCCGACGACTGCGTGTTTGAATCGCCTCATCCTGTTACCCTCGAGGGAGTTTCTGGACATTCTCTCGCAGGTGGGCAACGCGGTTGTTATATATCAACCCATTTGGTCGCTCAAGACCTTTGGGAGGAGCAAAATGTGGAAGAAGTTGTCCTTAAGGATGACTACTTCTATCGTGCTGACATAAAATATGACCTTTACTTGGGCCATCCTTGGCTTCGCAAGAACAGGGTAGCGCCCGTAGGTCATCGTCGTTGTTTTTTGCTGGAGTCAGGTCCCTTGGAGCGTCCTGAATTTCGTTTTTTGCACGCAGGGTTTAAAAGTGCAGAAGAATTTTTGAAGCAAAAGGTGACACCAAAATTTGGTGAAGATGTCACCATTGCAGAGATGAACGGGAGTGCCGATTACTCCCAAGAGTTAGAATGTCTTCGTAGGGACTCCCAGCCACGACGCCCTTCGCGCTGGCACTCTTCATCCTACAGAGTTGTCGACAAATGGCGCGATGCAATTTGTGAATACTTTCATGAACATCATTCCTTTTGGCCACAGTATGATACCTTTGCTAACCGTATGAACAAGCGCTTTGACAAGCACTTCAGCGACGCTTGGACCCACAAATGGGACAAGAAGTTGTGGATTAATCCTCCGTTTCACTTAATCCAGCAGGTCATCCATAAAATCAAGCAAGATAAAACCCAGGCAATTTTAGTTGTGCCCTTGTGGGACGACAAGCCTTGGTTTCAGGAATTACAAGACATTTGTGTTGATTACATCGAACTTCCCAGGAAGATTGGGCTGTATGCCAGGGACGACACAGGTCCCCTGCCACAGCGGTCCTGGAGTTCGCTTGCATTCCTGGTGGATGGAAAGCTTTCTGACTCTAATTCTGCTGATTCTAGTACAGATTCCTGTGTTGGGTCTGAATCTGAGGTTGAGCGTGGTACTGATGATGAATCTATTTTTTCTGATTTTTGTCCGTCAGATACCCAAGGTGATTCAACGTCCAATGGATCCGCCTCGACTCCCTCTTCCCCAATACGGTCGACATCGAAAAGAATCTTCAGTGCACGGGCGAGGAAAAATCTCCAATCGCGCCGCAAATTCAGAGTTTTTTATGAAAAACCCCCTGTGGAAGCTTTCATGGATCCTTTCGAGGAGCTGGATCGCGAAGAAAATCTCTGGGATTTCGACACAAGACCCACCTATCTTCAAGAGGCAGTTGATACGGACCTGTTTAGGGACATCCGTAAGAAGATTCTTCCTGCCAAAGCCGAAGAAGTCGCCAAAGTTTTTTCGACAGTAATTCCTGGCGATCAGGTGGACACTGAATTGTGTTCCAAGTCAAGAGAAAAGATTTTTGAGGAACGGAAGGACACAACCCTTTCAGGAAAGTTGATCAAAGATCCCCCTGTCCGTGGACAGTTCGGTGAAGCCTTCATCGAGCTTCGTGAAGGGTACAAGGCAAAAAAACAGCGCCCTTATGAAAATCATGGACACAAACATGAGATTCTCAGAAAAATCATCGAGAGAAATCTCAGGGAATTTGGTTGGCTTGAGGGTTGTATGACCAGCGAATGGTGCTGTTCACCCTTCACAGTCCCGGAGCCACCGCCTGCAGACCAGAACACCATTGATGGCTGGCGAATGGTTGTTGATTTTCGCAACCTCAACGCCGAAACCAAGGCGGATTCGCACCCCCTGCCCCTCATTGAGGAGGAAATCGCCAAGAGGGCAAGAGGTCGTTTGTTCTCTGTGCTGGATCTCCGTCACGGCTTTCACCAAATGCCGTTGAGGAAGGACAGCAGACCTCTTACCTGTATGTGCACGCCATGTGGCCCAGTCCAATGGACCGTCATGCCCATGGGGCTGAAGAACGCCCCCTCATTTTTTCAAAGAATGATGGAGGATGTGCTGTTCACAACCCATCCGGAGCTTCGTGCCTTCGTGAGTGTGTACATAGATGACATAATCATCGCGACGGAGGGGGAGGGACTGACCGAAGCTGAGCTGGTGGCCCTACATGAGAAGCAGCTGAACCAAGTTTTGGATATTCTTGACGCCAATCAGCTGATTTGTGGGCCAAAGAAGGGAAAATTATTTTTAAAATCAGTCGAGTTTTGTGGTTCTCTCCTAGAGAATGGCACTCGACGACCAAGTCCAGGGAAGCTCGTCGCTATTCAGAAGTGGAAGCGCCCTGAGACGATCACGGAGTTGAGAGGATTCCTGGGTTGTTGCAATTTTTATCACACTTTTGTGCCGAATTATGCCAAATTTGCTGCCCCCCTCACTGAATTATTGAAGGTAGGGAGAGATGCGGACAAGGCAGGTTCAAAGGTTCGTGTCAATTGGACTGACGAGTGCGAGGAGGCCTTCCATCACTTGAAGGCAGCCCTCTGCGAAGTCGCCACGTTGCATGTGCCCCAATTTGACCGACCCTTCTACATTAGAACCGACGCATCTAGGTACGCGATCGGAGCTGTTCTTGAAAAGGTTGATGAAGCCACCGGCGATCATTACCCTCTTGCATTTTGGTCACGGAAGCTAGCCCCACGCCAAATGCAATGGTCGCCGCGTGAGCAAGAGACTTACGCCATCATCTGTGCTTTAAAAAAGTACCAATCGTGGGTTGGCACCAATCGAGTCGAGGTCCTGACGGATCATCGATCTCTGGAGTATTGGGCCACCGAACACATTGATACTGTCGCGAGCCCAGCTGGTCGACGGGCCAGATGGCACGAATTTCTCTCTCTGTTTGACCTCCATGTGTCGTATTTGCCTGGAAAACATAACACGGTAGCGGATGCGCTGAGCCGATGGGCTTACCCCGCCTCAGAGGGGCTGCAAAGTACCAACATCCATGGTACGGAGCAGGACCGCCATGTAATCATCGAATGGGATCAGGAAGAAAAGAAACTCATTCGACGTGCATGCATGCAGTGCGCTGTTAAACAGCACGCATTGCCGTGTCACGACATCACAGCCATCACAGATCCGGCGCATGCTCACGAGATCTGCACCAAAACGCTGAAAGTCGTGGAAAAAGTCACCGATCCCTCCTCAGGGAGTGTGAAACGGTTTGACTATACCCGACGAGTAAGTCGATTTCGGTTGATCGAGGGCATTAAGCGTCGAGATCCGGCCAAAACTCCACCCCTGCCTAAAGATTCCCTGATCATCCGTGACTGGACGTCCGATTACCTGCAGGATCCCATGTTTAAAGAGGTCTTTGGAAATCTCAAATCCAAAGAGGCTCACAGGGATGGGATTTTTGCAGAGTACTCGTTGGATGGGGGGAAGCTGTGGATGGAGGGTAAATTGTGTGTGCCAGACGCCCTAGCCCCCCGAGTGTTAAACTGGTGGCACAAATGGGAGTCCCCCCACGCACATGGCCGTCGACTGTGGTCGATGATTAAGCATAGGTTGTTTGGATCGAGGCTCTACACTCATTGCATGAAAGTAGCCGCCGGATGTGCCCAATGTGCTGTCTCGACGCCTCCCAGCGCGAAGAAGCACGGCCATCTGAGGCCTCATTCTATTCCGGAGCGCCTCTTCAACAGAGTCACGAGTCATTTTTTCTATCTCGGTGAACTCGATGACGAAGAGTGCCATTGGACCAACAAAAAGGTCAATGGAGTGCTCCTTATTCAGTGCCGTCATTCCGGCTACATTCAAGTGTTGCCTTGCAACATTGAGTCGATGACTGGCAAGGCTGCCGCCAAGTGGTGCGCGCAGACCTGGATGGGAGGCTGGGACGTCCCATCCGAGGTGGTCACGGATTCAGGCAAAGAGTACACCTCCGAATGGTGGAGAGAATTGTGTGCTCGCCTTGGAATCCACCACCTCCGATGTGAAATCCACTCGCATCGAGCGCTGCCTGGCGAAAGAGCCGGCCGCTCAATAATTAATATGCTTCGTAAGGAGCTCGCGAGTGAAAAGGATTTCCATTGGATGGAAGTTCTCTTCGCATTGCTTCGCCGTTACCACAACACGCCTTTGTATCATGGCCTTTCTCCAAATGAAATTGTCTTTGGACGAAAGAAGTGTTGGTGGAACATGCCGTTGAATAATCCTCGCCCCTGTAAAGATGCTTCGCTGTTTTTGGACGAAGTCCAACGAGCAGATAAATCTGTGTCGAAATTAATCGAGAAGCATCAAGCTGACTGGCTTTGGGTTCAAAATCAAGGTCGAAAAAACCCCCACAATTTTGAAGTCGATGATCGAGTTTGGCTTCGAAAATCCGAAACCACCCTGGACGGAGATGACAAGCTTCTTCCCTTGTGGGAGGGGCCATTTGCTGTTACAGCGCGTCTTGGTGAGAACAGGTGGAGGATCCGTGTGGATGTCAGCAGGGAAATTGACGTTTCGGGCGATCGCCTCGAGAGAGAGATCCCCTCCCCCAAGGATCGAGTTAAACCCCTTTTTTGGACTGCAAAACACTTGTCCGATCGGGTCATCGAAGGGGGAAAGTACGAACTCAAGAGGATTGTTGAAGCAAGACGTGACCAAAAGGGCGAATGGGAATTTCTGTGTGAGTGGAGGGGCTTTGATTCCAGTCACAACAACTGGGAACCAGCCCAATCTTTTGTCCATGGATACACCAAGGGGTTCATCGACTTCCTCAAGAAGCACCCTGAAATTGGTGTACTCCTGACAGATTGTTTGTCGAAACCAGACAGACAAGTGGAGAGCGACGGAAAACGACCTGTGGTGAATCGAGATCCAGCCTTTTACGGCCCTCAGCAGCCACATTCCAGGGCTGATCCGTCGATCCCCCCTCCTGCGGTCAGGCCAGCCCAGGAGCCAAATGAGGACCAAGCTTCGAGTTCGGCCGCTGATCTGCAGCGCCCAAGCCGTACGAGGGCCAGGCCAGACAGGTTGGTGGTCACATGCATTCGTGCTTGGCCGAATTAAGGAAGCCATCCTACCACATTCTGCTCAATCCACTGTTCATTCTTTCTGTTTATGTCATGATGTGGAGAACTGCGAATGTTTGATAATTTGACGTCAATGAACTTTTCTTTGGTCTCCGTTCGGCAGACAAGGCGTAGATACGCTGACGGAGTGTGCTGCCGTGTTCAGAAAAAACCAAACTCAGGCTTAATTCAGGCAGATTCGGGGTAATCTTGTCTCTGTTGGTCTGTGCATCTTTGGAATTTGGCTACTCGTGCAGATGGAAGCAAATGTACATAATCAAAACGCTGGCCAGCGACATTCACCCCTACAGGTATCCCCTGTAGTACTGGCTGCACCAGATGCGACGCCAGGAACTCAGATCTCACCTTCATTTGCTGTGATGCTAGTGCCAAAGTCCAGATTCAGATCCAGGATCCTCAAATTTACCTTGAATTTCTCAGGTTTGTCCATCATTCTGCCACTGTTGTACGAAACCCAGACGTCAATTGTTCAGACAATCTTCATCTAGGAGCTCTAGGGACTTCTAACAGCAACCTCTGAAGTCCGTAAGCTTCGTTGTATTTTTGGCACACGCCAATGTGAGCTCAATCCGACCTGAAACTGTCGAAAATGGTGAATCCAAGTGTCTTGTGGGACTTCATCGAAAGATTGGCCTTGTCCAAGTCGAGTGACACCACTGCCACTGTAAATTCGGTGTTTCTCAGTTATATACTGTCAGTAAAGCGCCTTCAGTGAACCTTCGGCGCGTTACATGCCAAGGATCCAGGGCCAGCATGTCCCATCATGATGCATCATCACATGATCCACATTTTGATAGAATCTGTTAGATGCTCGCGAACCAACGTGCCGGAAAGCACAATTGAGCTGAATAAACGACAATATATATTAACTTTAGTCTAAACGAAGGTGTTGGTAGTTTCAGTTGTACACATTCCGTTTCATTTCACCTTCATCTCAGGGAATGTACTCATGTTAGGACAATTTAGATTGATTACCTTGTCATCTCCCATCATTCCTCGAGGATCTGTTTAGATCTAAGTGAACAGAAGAACATCTCTACCTTCGGTGGTTCACTTAGGGTCTGTAGACTACATGTGTATTTGTTTAACCTCTCTGTGATTGCTTAATCCCCTCAATCTCTGCTCAAATGCATTCTCAATTTTGCTGAATCTTGTGATCATCCATCAGATGCGCCAAATCTCAGCCACATGCTGTACTTTTCAGAACGACAAAAGCGGGATAACACGATGTAGAGTTCGGTGAGGACACCGTAGCGTGCCCGCGACAGCGAAACTGTGCCAGAGCGCTGAGATGTCACTCAAATTCTTGATCCCCCCACTCAATCCACCAATGATCTACCTCATTCTCAACCAATGCATGGTTTGGTATCGATTCTCGATACGTTTACATGCTTTTTAGCCCTTGACCTAATGTTTTACTGCACGGAGGACTGTTCGTCACTTCTCATTCTGTCTCATTTCAGGTTCATCCAGCCTGATTCAGTGCCAATTCAGCCCAAATCAGGTCAGATCAAGCAGATTTCGCCCCATCGAGGCTACATTTCTATGTTTTTCTGGGACTTACCCGCACTACGTTCTTCGTTGACGTAGCGACACACCCCAGTGTGTTTTTGGAGGGGGGGTGTAAGTGCGGCTAGCCCCATCTGCTCAGATTTTCAGACATTCTGCCCAGATTGGCTACATTTTGGTCATTTTCTTTGCTTCGGCGGAATTGCCGCCTCGCAGCTCAGTCACAGGATATTTCCTATATATTTCTGATATGCCGGATTTGATTCCGCGGTCCATTTCCCGTAAATCCGCCGCATTCCGCTATTTTAGCTGGAATCGCCATTTGCCGCTGACGCGCGCTCGCGGGCCTGATCGGCCATACAATTTTACATAAATGGATTATTTAAATTCTTTCAGACAGTTTTGGACACTCAGATGTATTTAGAATGATTCCCCTCAATTTTCTTCATAGACTGGGATTTTCTGCCGGACCACAATCAGCATGGACCTTGCTTCTGTTGTCGCTGCTCTCGCCTCCGTTGGTGTCCGAGTGTCCGGTTCTACCCCCAATAACAACATCCAGGGAGACTCCTCGCGTGCCTGCCCCACTGGTCTTGCCGGCCCCGAGCCCTCCGGCACCCACAACGACCCAGGGTAGCACTTTCAATGCTCTTCTGGCTGGACGTATTATTTTGCATTCACCTGATGGCATAAACCAGCCAAGAGGGATGTTTTGATGCATGGGGCGTCCACCAGCTGCGCGTCGCCCCTTGTTGGCCCTGAAGCAGGGGGTGTGTCTTTTTCAATCCACCCTCTGAAATTCTGATGAATCCCAGCCTGGGCGGCTATACTCACGGACAGGTCAAGTACAACTGACACTAACTTATTGTTCTCGCATCCTGTCGACTGAGATTCTGGGTCAATGCCCTTGGGAGCAGCCCCAGTCAGTCTGTGGACCACTGATGGGTCCTCTCTCAAGCCCTGCTCAGGCTGTAGTCATGCTGAACCTGGCGTCAACAAACTGCACTGCAACTCCAGTGTAATGGGGATGATGGTCCAGGGTATGACCTGGGCATCAGGACCTGTTACACAGCTGGTCGCTGCTCGTGAGGGTAGACTCTATGAAGGCCTCTCCATCATTTTCCGAGGTACAGATTGTGCGTTCAGGATTGTGTGTGTAGTGTCAACTGTCCCATGATGTACTGTCACTTCAGAATATATCAGGGTGTCGGTCGTGGGCGACAGACTGTTTAACCGTTCACACGAAGGCACAGAAGTACCCAGGCTGGCCCCTGCATCCTCGCCTGCACAACTTGCGTCGTGCGTTTGTCGGGGGCAGAGGTATCCCGCAGAGGCAGGGACATGGCATCCATCGACAAGTGCAGATCCTTCTGTGTAGGACTAGACCCCTTCATAAGGGACCAAAGGCCAACTGTCAGGCCCCACTAGGGCATTTAACCTTCCGGCGTGCACTCCCACAGATCTCATTGATCCTTCGTCGCGATTGAACTCTGAAGGACTGAAGCAGTACCGGGAACCCCATTGCCCATGAGGCAAATGTCTGTCCTTGCCCGTTACCTGCAGCCATTGCCCGCGCCGTTTGTGAAGATATGTTACCTCCGGCCGAATGGGAACTAGCATGGGACCCATCCTGTCCCTAACGTTCCCAATTAATCAAATCGATCTGGAATCATAAAAATTACAATTTCATGATCAAATCTTGGGGGAAATCGATTACTCTGACCCGATTTCTGGTCGCCGTGAAAATGCTGCCCGTCGTCGTCTGCGGGTGTGTTGGCGGCGTGTGTCCGTTGCGAGTTTTGGTTTGACATTTTCGCCCGTACCCGTGAGGTTCAAAGAGAATTCAAGGGCTGGGTCTGTAGCGTTTTTCATGTACTTTCATCTGGTGTACTCACCAGAATTTTTTGCCGTCGCGTCCAAGAGAAAATCGACGCACAAGCTTTTCCGTCAAAGAACCGAGCTCATGGTTCTCATAGAACATGAGTTGGTAGGGACCTCTACATCTCCCCCCTTTGCCTTCGGTTCATGCCCCTTTCCCATGGGCATAAGCTTCCTTTGAGGAAGCGACTGATAGGGGTGATTTGGGAGTCACAAGAGTGCGGGAATCCCAAGTCAAAATCGTGCGCAAACGCTAACTTTGTGTACTTGTGATGATAAACATAAACGAACTAGCAGAATGCTCACAAGACCAGGAGCCCAAGGTTGTTTTCGGTTTTGGAGCTAACTCAACGATGGCTGCACGTAATTCAATGCGCACCAAAACATGGTCCTTCGCGAGGACGACTTTTCCTCTGAAATTTCGCTAAAATGGCCGTGCTGCCAAGGCTTGTTCTCGAAGCCAACGGCGATTTGAGCCTCAAACCAAGGCCATATAGAACCTGGAGAGCAAGACAAACATTGTGTATAGCCTGTTTGAGTTTTCCAAGCATATCTACTATTTTGTAAAACATTGTCCTGGGAGCACGTGCGCCTATTCTATTGCACACGTGCCCATATGCATGCATGATTGACTTGGCATCCAACGGAGGACTTGACCCATAGTGGGTATGTTTGTAAATACCTACTATGGCTCCTTCAACGTGGGTACAAGCCATATTATATGGGCTTTGGCGTCCCATGGGTATATATGTACCAATATTGGCAAATTGGCCATTATCCCCCCTATTTACTGTGCTCCAAAGGCAGAAGTGTTAAAAATGGTGTTCGTGTGCTGACAACCTGGACTGATGTTGAGAAACAGACTTGAGGCTTTGGGGTGCTTCCACGCAAAGTCCTAAAGTCCATCTCCCTTGGGAACCGGAGATATACGTTTTGGAGTAAACACCATTCGGACTACTAACCCTCTTTTTGGCCATAATGGCACCAAACCTCATCTCCCCTTAAGGTTCACCCCGAGCTGTGTGCAGCTGGTGACCAAGGTTAAGGGCAATTTGAAAAAGATACATAAACCCGCCTCGAATAGGTCGTTTCACCTTGTCTGCTCTCCTTTGGATGGGAGAGACATGGCGGTCCAATAAGGGGTATGTTGCTATTTGCCATTTTTCTTGTACTATTTTTCTGCTAAGGGGAAAAATGGGAACAGGCATCATCATGGGTTGACATGGGGCATACATTTGGACCCAAGTCCCGTGTGTCTAGAGCAATCTGGGTGAGTTTACCGCGCGCCATGACCATGGAGATATGGAGTCATCAGTGCGGGCCGATTCGGCCAATTTTCGCTGTTTCTGCTATCTCAGGCCGAGTTGAAAATATCATACGTCCATGGGGCAAGGGGCCAAGCCACAGATGAGAGGCAGTTCCTGTAGCATATGACCAAGGGTCAATTGCAATAGAGTTTCGTATTTGCTGCTCTGAACTAGCTCTAGTTATGCAACTTTGGGTGAATGGCACATTGCCAAATTTTGCCGTTTTTGCATTTTTCTGCCCCGTCGCATGACCATCTCCTCGGGGAACAGTAGGCAGCCAAAGGGACAGCAAGGCAAACCTCAATGCACGGGACCAAAGGGGATATCAAGGCCCGTGGATCAAGCCTTGGCTTGACAAGATTGCTACGAAAGCTAACCCTGGCTGGCCACCCGGGGTTGCTCATTTTGCCAATTTTAGCATCCTGACCCCACGTGGCGACCCGTGGCGCCAGGGCACCAGAGATTCCGGGGCAATCAATTTGCACAGGGGTTCTAAAGAGTTCGTACTCGAAGGATACAGGGTTGGTTGCTTCGCCTCTGCGCTGGTATGGGCTGGCGGAGGGATCAACTTCGGAAGTTGTTTTGGCCAAAGTCAGAAAGGCCTGAAACAGCCCATTTTTGGCCCCCAACTGCAAGGGGATAATGGCGGGGCCATATATCCGGCTCAGACGGCACTTGCCACCTGCCATCAGAGGAGCATAGGGAACTACTGTGGGTTGGCCGTGGAGCCTTTTGGCTCTCGATAAGGTTCCCCTTGCTGGTCACGAGGCCTCTCCCTTGGTAAACATCTAGGGTGCAGTTTGGGCAGGTCCTTGCGTTGTGTTTGAACCCCCGTACCTGCAAGCCACTGAAGATGGGATACCTAGGGATGGGATATGGTTGGGGACTGAGTTCGTATTTTCCTGAGGCGCGCTTACTCCAGTCCATGGCTTAACCCACCTGCGTACATACCATGATGTACTTTGTGTACATACCTTTGCTGTGTTGCAGAGTGGCAAGGATTCTAGAACGCTTTGTTCTATGAGGATGCCCCTGTGAGCGCAGTGCTTTGCTGGTGTCAGGGTCCTCCTCGGCGATCCGCAACGGGTTTGGGGCTCTCGGCGTCTGGGTACTCCTTGGTATCCTTGACGGCCCCGAGTGGCGGGCTGGGACTTGGTACCTCAGGGGCGATAGAAGGCGTTTGACGCCTTTCCAGTGCAGGGGCCTGGCCACGAGACTCTGAGGCGGATACGCAAGCAAGCAGGCAGGAGCTAGCCCTTGCGGCATCCGCATCAAGAGTAGGAGAACTCCGACATCAACGAGGCCTTGCAGCTTCCGCATCAACAACCATACCCACAGCCACAACCAAGCCCCATGGCCAGCCCCAAGAGCGTGCGTCGGGAGCCCAGCTGGCCATCATCCGCAGCCTCATGCGAGGGCTGGAGTGAGACTGGGAGTATCGCCAGTCTCGGGCCAAGGAAGACGCTGCCCCACAGTACGTTGAGATCCGCGAGGATGTGGCCCATCACCGCATGATCGAAACAGAGCTGCAAGCCCTGGGCTACGAGTACATGTGGCAGCAGAAGCGATGGCGTGTCTGGCGTGATAGCATATACGTCGGGGACTTCAGCCCCGACCTCCACCAAGAGGAACGGCCGGGTGAAGAGCTGAGTGCCTGCACCCCCGGCAAAGGCAGCCCCTACCCAAGAGCCGCCCCCCTGGGTGACTTCATGGAGGTCGCCCGAAGGTCCAAGGGCCAAACCCTCCCGTCCGATGGACCTGAAGCGCACAGGCCCAAGCAGCGATGCGGAGTTGGCCCACCGGAGAACGCCACCCCGCGAAGTACCCTGCGCTAGCAGCAGCAGCAGTGTGGCCAAAATCTTCACTGCCCCTGAGCGAGGCGAAGTGGCCCGCGCTTGCAAGCGCGTCTGCGGCGTGCCCTGCAGCCTCTGGGTTGTCCAAAATAGGGCCGCGCAGCAGAACGCTGCTGTGGACGAAGCCCTCCCGATCCCCCTGGAGGAGGCCGCCAACTGCGACCACAGCATGGCAATCCACGCCTTGGCTGTGGCAGCCATATTTGCCGTACTTACAGCCGCAGCCGTGCGGAAAGCGGCGGCTTCACGTGAGAGGCCTGAGGCGGAGGCAGCCGCGCGGGAAGCGGCGGCTGCTCGCGAAGCATGCCCTGCCGGGGAGGCCATCGCCATGAAGGAGGCGAAGGTGAAGGCGTTGGAGCACGCCTTAGCCCAAGAGAGGGCGCCGAAGGAGGCGGAAATGAGGGCCCAAGCGTACGCCGCAAAGCGCGAGGCAACTGGGCGATGGAAGGTCCCCGAGGACAGAGCCAGGACAGAGGCAGAGATCAGGACCCTGGAGGCAGAGAAGGCTCAGGTGCAGCAGCAGCGTGAGCGGGTTGCCGCTCATGCCCACGAGGAGGCCGGGAAGCGGGTCGCGGAAGCAACCGCCACGGCTATAGAGGAGACGCAGAGGAGAATCACGCGTGAGACGCCCCTGGGAAGGTCCCGCGTGGACACCCTGTTGAGGTTCTTCCACTGGGAACCCACGTCCAGGATGAAGATCGACCTGGACACGGAGGCCTCCCGAAGCAGAGAGGGCAGCGGCCCCGCCACCCGTCCCTGCCCGCAAGGGCAAGGGGAAGACTCCTGAAAGACCACAGAGGCAGGCGGAGCGCCACCCCAACGACTCTGACACCTTTGTCACCTGCAGCAATGCAGATGGACAAGACCGCCAGCATCCCCAGGAGCCCACGGGCTGCGAGTTTGGAGTGCCCAGAGCCGCTGGCAGAGGAGGCGATGATAATCCTGAAAGTTCGGTTGGAGAGGGCCCTCCAGCTCCCTACCGCAGTAGGGAAAGCACCCCTGGCCGACCCCCGCCGAATTCGGGACGTCGATGGGGAGACATTGACACCGATGATAACATGGCACTCGGCCCAGACGCTGACCTATCCGGCAGCGGAGGAACCCCGGATGGCGGACCGCCTGGACCCCAAGGCAGAGGACCACCCGGAGGACCGCCCGGAGGAGGACCACCTGGCGGACCCCGAGCAGAGCGCCACCAGAGAGAGGACCCCCCGGAGGACCACCAGGCGGGCAAGCCCCCGAGGAACCGCCGGGAGTCGACATCCCTGAGAACATCTGGCGATGGATCGTGTACCCCAAGAAGATGATCTGAAACTTGGAGCTTGAGGCGCAGATCAACAAGATCGAGATCAGCAAGAGCGCTGCAGTCGCTGCCAAGGCCCAGAAAAAGCTTGACATTGCCAAGTTTGAGGCTGGGAAGCTGAGCGGCGTGGTCACCAAGCTGCAGAGGAGGCTGGACAGGTTGTAGGAACTGAGGAGCAACAGAAGCGACCAGCCGCCCCCTCTCAAAACGGGCTCGGACAACCGCTCGGGAGCTGGACGTGATCCAGGCAGATCCCGTGGCCGCATCGAAGCCCCTCAGAGTTACCACGCGCCCCTACTCGTGGCAGCGCCCGACGGAGCAACCTCTTGCCCCCACGGCGCAGCGGGGAGGAACAGCGGGACAAAAGGCTGACAGCGCACTACCGCAGACGCGGTGACCCCCTCCGCACCCCCGCTCAACCCAAGCGGCCGAGGCACGCCCCAGAACCAGCCTCACCGGCGTATGGCCGATACGGAGCGCTGCGGGATGAGGCTTCCGAAGAGTACCTGGAGTGGGACATCGAGGGTCCCGATGGAGACCCCATGGAGGACTTCGGGATCAGCTCACCCCGGTGATTGACCAGCCGGAGCCGCCGGCAACGCGAGGAGAAGGAGTACATGGAAGGCGTACGCCGAGGAGTGCTTGAAGGAGCGTCTGTGGAGGACCAGCCGCGCAGCCGTGGGACCTGGCACCTGTGGGAACCCACGGGGGACGCCGGTCAGAACCTTGGCTGACCTCCTGACCGGCGTGCATGGTCTCCAAGGCCGCGGATGCCGCCGTGTGGGAAGACCTGAAGGACATCAGGCCCCCCATGTACGATGGGAACCCCCTCAACCTCGACCGCTGCCTGAAGAAGCTGGACAATTGTGGGAAGACCGTCACTGAAGACATGGATCCCGCTGCGGCGGAGAAATATGTCTTCAAACCATTCCGATGGCGCCTGCCAGAGGTGCTCCAAGAACTGTACTTTGTGGCAGCCAAGGAGGGGAAGATCACGATCCTCAAGGAGGCCAAGAACTGCCCCAACGAGCCGGAGCGGCTGGACGCTCGCAGGTCGCCGCTAAGAGGTGCCATCAAGCTCCAGTATGACGGCCGGGGGATCTGGCTGCGGGATTGGCGGGAGGTCCGAGGACAATACGTCCTGTTACGCCGGAACGTGGAAGACTGGACCGAGGGTGATGAGCAGTCCCGCCTGCTCAATCTCCTCCCGGACGCCTTGGTGAAGGGGGTCACAAAGAAGGAAGCGAAGAGGGCCAGAGCAACCACACCGTCAAGATGATGCTCAACAAGGAGCACCACAAGAGGGTGGTGAACTGGACAAGAGCCAAAGCGGCCCGGGACTTCAAGAGGTAGTCCCTGTGGAACGCCCTCCTCATCATCATCTCGGAGGACCGCGAGAAGGCAGCGATATGGCGCCTGGACAAATGTGAGGTGGGCTGCCGGTCAATCTGTCTGCAAGCCATCCCGGCGCGGATGAGCTGTGACAACCTGCTGGAGTAGGTCGGAGAGAAAGTACTTCAGATGTACAAGAATCTGGCCCACAACCGCCGATTGCAGGTAGGCAACCGCAGCGTCCACCAGGTGGGCGCAGGGTCTGACGAGGAAGCCGTCATGGACCCAACGGGAGCCGAGGGCGCTGAAGGTCTCGACGATGATGACAACGAGGACAAATCAGCTGAGACCGCCCTCTGTGCCTTCGTGCCCAACAACCTGCACAAGGGAACCACCAGAGAAGCTGGAAACACTTTCAGCACGTTTGGAAGAAGAGGGAGAAGAAGGAGCCCCGCCGAGGCGGCAACCCGCCACTGTCCGTTGGGGAGTTCATCCAAGCCCATCCTCAGGGCTGCTGCGTGTGGTACGGGCAGAGCTCCCCCTTCGCACAAGATCAGCGGACGTGCCCGATCCACAAGGCCAACAGGAAGGCGTACAAGAAGCGCAAGGGACCAAGAAGCGTACCTCAGCCAACGTCCGGGAAGCCAAGGTGGAGGGGTCCAAGGACGAGCTCTTCAAGCTGATAATGGTAGGGACCGAACTCGCAAAGAAGATTCAGGAGATCAAGAGGGCTTGGGGACCTAATTCGGACAACGACAAAGACAAGGATAAGGACAAGAGGGGCAAGGGCCGCTGTAGGAGGAACGAGACAGGGTGAACGAGGTTGCCGCGGAGGAGGACACCTTGACCGGAAACGCCCCTTAGCGAGGCCCCTGCAACCAAGGGCCCCGGCTGGCGCGGTCCCAGGGTGATGCTGCCATCAACGCCCCGCCATACACGTAGGGAATCATTGTTTCCCCCAGACATACACCAAGCGGAAAGCCGGGAAAAAGACTGGAGAGGAGGGACAGTTGCAGTGGCTGTCTGAGGGCAAATGTCGTAGGGATGACCGCCCTAGGCAGACCTACATTTCCGAGCAAGGTCCCCAGTGAAGGCACCAACCGATGCACCCAGTTATCGTTCGCGAACAAGAATGTATTGACGTACTCTAGGATCTTTCTGAGATTATCGGAGGATCACCCGGATCGCAGCTGCATGCTGGACATGGGCTGTTAGAGCCCATTACCCTCGACTTGCACCAGTCCCTGATGGAGCTTCTGGAAATTCCGGAGATTCTCAACGTGCACACCGTGCGCCAGGTTGGCCGCGAGCGGCAGCTTGAGCTGGAGATGCCTGCTCTGTGTGGGAAGTGGAAAGGGTCTTCGACGTGTTGGTCGACACAGGCGCCCAGGAGAGTCTTGTCAAGGCTGCCCTACATCCGCCAGAGTGTCTTACCGCAAGTCAGAGACCCGTCAGGCTGAAGGTAGCCAATGGGCAATACATGGTGGGAGGTACCAAGAAAGCCCAGATCGTGCTGCACTTCTTGAACCATCGTCAATTGAGCCGCCAGGACCTCGGCAAGGAAATCCTCCTCAAAAGTAAGTTCTACGAGGCCCAGATGGACTGGGACATGATCGTCAGGTACAACCCCATGATGGAGATGGACTCTGGCGTTCTCCCGGCTCAGGCATCTATGACGCTGTACCAGATCAGCCAACTCTTGTGGCTATCATCACTGGAACACCACATGGAGTGCCAATGGATCCAGCCCGAGCGGAATCAGCTCGAAGTACCCGCACTGCGCACCGAGCCCGTAGGGCCCACGTACCAGAAGTACAGCGTCAAGCCTGAAGTGGCGAACCGACTAGCTGCTGATCTGGGAGCATCGGATCTGGCCCTGGATGCTTTCTCCTCAGCAACCTCCGACAATCTTCGGGTGTGTGAGAAGTACTGGAGCGCCCCGGACTCTGCGTGGAAGAAGCACTGGGGTCCGCATCAAGGTCTGATCTGGATCCATTGCCCCAGAGTGGACATCCCAAGGGCGCTTGCGAAAATCTGCAAGGACCGTTCCAAGGCAGTGTTTGTCGTCCCTATGGGTTGTACCGAGGACGAAAGTACCCGGGATTGGGTGGCCTCGCTGGACAACATGACCTTGAACAAGGGCGTCCTACCGGCTGGAGGGAGTGTCTATCAGGAAGATAATGGACAGCCCATGCCACCCCAGAGATGGCCAACGGAATTCACCTATGTGGACCGGGTCCTGCAACGGGCCGATGCCACGGACTTGTTGTATGTGAACCGCGTGATTGCGGGGCCCTGGCCGCAATGCTTCGCGGTTTCCCCCGTCGACATTGGTGAATCGGAGGAGCTTCTCTCTGATGAGGAGCTGGATGTGGTGCAGGGGTATATGGATGAGCCCATTCACGAATGGGTAACGCAGCAAGAGGGGAAAGGCCAGGACAAAGCATGGTGGGAAGTGGACGCCATTGTCTCTGGTTCCTATGAGGGGAATACCTTTGTAAGAAGGGTAGTGGACCACATGTCCAGCCAGGACGAGCCTGTTGGTGGGGACCCACCCACCTATGGTGATCTGTTCCGCGGCAAGGCCCGAGTTGGGCCGATGGCCCATTTGGGAAAACCCCCAGAGCTGAGATCGAATGGGGTCGCTACCCCTCAAGTAAGCTCAGTGGTCCAGGTGCCCGTCAAAGCCAAGGCGGAGTCCGATGAGTGCCCCAAGATCCGGGCATTGAGGGCCAGGCTGAAGCAGAAGTATGGGGATACCTTCTTCACTGGAAAGCCTGTGTTCCCACCACCGGTTTGTGGACACTACGGTGAAGCCAAGATACGACTGAAGCCAGACCCCGGGTGTACCGGCACCGGGAGTTCGCCCTCGGGGGCAAGAGGACAGAGGCCATGGAGAGGATTCTCAGGGAGTTCATCGACAGAGGCTGGTTGGAGCCCTGGCACTCAGAGTGGGCCTCCCCTTGCTTCATCAACCCCAAGAAGGTTGCCGGGCAGTGGCCGCTAGTGGTCAACTACCGCGGCCTGAATGCCCAAACGCAGCATGACAGCTATAAGCTGCCCCTCATCCAGGACATGCTGCAGAACCAATTCCGGCGGAGGATCTTCACGGTGATTGACCTGGAACATGGTTATCACAAGTTGCCTCTCGCCGATGAGTCCCGTACCTGCACAGCCATGAGCACCCCAATCGGACCCCTCCAGTGGAAGGTGACGCCCATGGGCGTCACCTACGGCAATGCAGCCTTCCAGAGAATGCTTGAGAACCTGCTGGAGCCGGTGCGTGACTGTGCAGACCCCTTTGTCGACGACGTGATCATTGCGTCAGGTGACCCCAGCATGAGCTACGATCAGCTGCTGGAGGCACAAGAGAAGGAGGTCACCAGAATGCTGGACCTGCTGGTTCGGCACAAACTGACGGACAGCAGTGACAAGTCCACCATCGGGGTAAGCGAAGTGGTCTTCGCTGGTCACCTAGTTGGCGATGGGCAGCGGAAGCCCATACCTGGAAAGATAGCGGCGATTGAGCACTGGGAGCAGCCCAAGACGGTGTCTTAGTTGCGGACATACCTGGGGTTTCGCAACTACTGCTGGGGGTATATCAACATGTATGCTGAGTATGCAGCCCCGATGACTGCCATGCCCAGGGGCAACCGGGACGATACCGAGAAGGGGTCCACGAAGGCTCTGGTCTGGAATGAAGAGTCCGACCGTGGCTTTGAGGGAATGAAGCAGGCGCTGCTATCTGCAGTGGGACAGCACCTCGTGGATCCGGACCGAGGGTTCGTCCTGCGTACAGACACCACCGACTACGCTATCGGTGCCGTGTTGGAGCAAGTGCTGGACGATGGGAGGCCCCTGCCTGTTGCTTTCTGGGGCCGAGTCCTGACAGAAGGCCAGAGACGGAGGTAGGTAGGTAGGTAGGTGCACTCGGTCGTGGAGAGGCGCCCCATGGTTCCCCCTGGCGTCGCCCCTGTGACGAACAGGAAGAGGCTTCGCGCGTGAAGAGGGGAGGCGGCTTACTTCCCGCTAGACCTGACTGTTGGCCCCCAACAAAGCGGCCCCGGGCTTCGCCGGGAGGGCTGATCGCCGCCAGCGTGACATGCTTGTCTCGCCGGGAGGGTGTGCCCCCGTGCTTGGGCACGTCCCCTCCTTTGGGCGGAACCCTAGGGGTTCACCGGACTTCCTGGCGTATCCCGTTCCCAAGGCGTGCATGCACGTTCCTGGTACTAGGGTTCCGAGGCGCTTGGGTGTCGCACGCTCCGCCTCGAGGCCTTAGGATGCAGCCTTACCCCCGGGCTCCGGATCTCGTTTGGCCGGGTCACCTGCATGGCACGGGCTGCCTCAGTGCCCGGGCTGTGGGCACTGGGTTTCCTACTGTTGTGTGGTGTTTGTGTTTGGGTCCGGTTGGCGGTTGGGTGTGGGTTTTGTTAACCCCGTCAGTCCTGGCTGGGGTCTTGGGTGGGTGTTTTTGGGCTCGTTTTGTGGTGTTGTCCCTCTAGTGTCGGCTATTTGTGGTGTTCGTGGTTGGGCTTCGGTTTCGGCCTGCTTTTGGGACGTGTGTGGTTTCGTGGGCGCCCCGCTTGCCCCCCGCCGTTTCCGGTTCCGGCGCGCGGTGTGGGCGTGTGTGCTGGGCCCGGGTCTCGCCTGTGCCCAGTCCGTCTTGGCTGGGTTGTCGGGGTGTGTTTTTTTTTTTTTCTGCGCTTTGGTTTTTTCTTTTCTTTTTTTTTTCTGGGCTTTGTGGTCCCTGTCCCTCCATCCCCTTTCTTTCGGGCTGGGCTGGTGGCTCTCTTTTTTTTTTTTTTTTTTTTTTTTTTGTCCCCTTTCCCCGTGGTCCGCTGTTACTGGCTTGGTGTTGCCGGTTTTGGGTGGGTGGTTCCCCTGTGCCTCTGCGGGGGTCCCCCTTTTTTTTTTCTTTTTTCTCTTCCTGGGGGGGGGGCCTGGCCGCCTGTGGTGGTGTCGGCGGGTGGTTGGGCGGCTGTGGGCTGTTTTCGTGCCTTTTCCCCTTCCCCCCTCCTTTTTTTTTTTTTGGGGGGGGGCTTGCCTGTTCCTCCCTCTGCCTTCCCTGGGCTGGCGCACGCACTGGCCTGTATTCAGTGTTGTCTTCCGGGTTGCTTTCTTCAGTTGCGTTCTGTGTGGCCACGTTCCGGCCCCATGGGTCGGGTGGGCTCTGTACACGGTGGGGTCGGCGCCCCTTCTTGCTGGGTCAGGTCCTGGCTCTGCCGGCTGGGCGGCTGCGCCAGGCGGCTGCTTGTGGTTTTGGGTTAGGGGGCTGGGGTTGTTCGTGTCCTTACCCCTCTGCGGTGCCGGCTGTAATCTTCTGGGTGGTCCGTCACCGTTGTCGCCTGGCGCGCTGTGGCCCCGTGTGTGGCCTGTGGTGCTGGTGTGTGGCGTGGTGGCGCGGCGCCTTCCCGGGTGTGCGGTGGCTGGCTTCGGTTAGTCCCTCAGGTTAGGGTCAGTTGTGTCGTGTTGTGCCGCTCTGTGCCGCGTCGCGTCGCGTCGTGCTGTGGTGCGTTGCTCTGTGGTGCGCTGTGGTGCGGTGTGCCGTGGTCTCGCGTGGTGCCGCGGTGGGTCAGTGGAGGTCAGCTTGGCCTGTGTGGGTCGGTTAGGTCTTCGGGAAATTCTGCTGAATGATCACGGTGTCCTTGGGGCGTGCACACTGACTCTCACCCGTGGACTCAATCTTCACCGGGCCTCGCAGACAGGCAGGTGTACTCGGGGTGTAGGAAAGGCGTTCCTTCTCCAAGGCAGACAAACAGACATCAGGAGTCGGACGGTGGAGGTGGCTTCCGAACGCTGTTTGAGTGGCGAACGGCTTTCACTGCAGCTCGGCTGCGCTGGCAGGGTCCGGGTCGGTGCCGCCAGCAGGGATGAGCTCGTACTGTAGGGTCAGGGGGATGTCCATATCTCCGGTGCTGAACTGCTGGGGTCCGGGCCACCGGTGGTATTCTTGGCACTTCCAGTCTTCACGGCGCTCGGAGATGGCCTTGAAGGGGGCACCGTCCAGCAGCACCAAAGCCTTCGCGATCGATCACAGCCTTTCGCTTCCCCTTGCGGTGCTCGATATTCATCATGGACGGGATCGGTGTGCCGCCGCAGTGCCATTCCTCCACTGGACGCAACAGGTTGGTGACGGACGCCCTCACGGACGTGAGACCAGCCGAGATCAAGCCCCCGTAGCAATACTCTGCGTCAAACCGCGACGGTAGCGCAGCCCGGCCCTTATAGCCCATGGTGTGGTCGCGTGACGGTCCGTGGGGTTGCCCTCCCTGGGGGCCTGTGCCTTGGTCCCGTGTCCTCTGGGGGTGTCGGTCCGTAGTCGTGGGTGCCGCGGCCGTGCTTTTGTCCCCTTCGGGTGCCTGTGAGTTGGCCTTCGTGGTGGTCGGGGTCGTCGGCTGGCGGTGAGGGCATGGTGGTGTGCCGTGCGGCGGTGTTCCCTGCGGCCTCCTCTGTGGGTGTGGCCCGTTCTCCCCGTGTAGGTGTGTCCTCCGTTCTCCGTGTGGTTTCCGGTGGCCGGTGGGCGTGCGTTGGTGTGATCCGCATGGCGTCCGATGTTTGCTTCGGTGGTGTGTGTTGGGGTGTTTGGTGGGGGTGGGGCGGCGCTGGTCTCCCCGTCGGTGTGGGTCGTGGCACCTGTCGTGGTGCCTTTTTCCTCCGTGTCTTGGTCCCTGTTCCCACTCCTTCCTGGTTGTTGGGTGGTGTCCTGCCCCCATGTGGTGTCGCTTCCGGCGCCCCGTCCCTGCGTGTGCCTGCCCTCACTTGGGGCCCTTCCGTGCCTTCTTGCCTGTGTGGTCCTTGGTGTCCCTTGCCCTTCCCTTCCCCTTGTCCTGCCCCTTCCTGGTGTGGTGGTGGTGGGAGGGGCGGGGTGGGGAGGGGGCGCCGGTGGCCCAGGCCCCGGGTGTACCGGCACCGGGAGTTCGCCCTCGGGGGCAAGAGGACAGAGGCCATGGAGAGGATTCTCAGGGAGTTCATCGACAGAGGCTGGTTGGAGCCCTGGCACTCAGAGTGGGCCTCCCCTTGCTTCATCAACCCCAAGAAGGTTGCCGGGCAGTGGCCGCTAGTGGTCAACTACCGCGGCCTGAATGCCCAAACGCAGCATGACAGCTATAAGCTGCCCCTCATCCAGGACATGCTGCAGAACCAATTCCGGCGGAGGATCTTCACGGTGATTGACCTGGAACATGGTTATCACAAGTTGCCTCTCGCCGATGAGTCCCGTACCTGCACAGCCATGAGCACCCCAATCGGACCCCTCCAGTGGAAGGTGACGCCCATGGGCGTCACCTACGGCAATGCAGCCTTCCAGAGAATGCTTGAGAACCTGCTGGAGCCGGTGCGTGACTGTGCAGACCCCTTTGTCGACGACGTGATCATTGCGTCAGGTGCCCCCAGCATGAGCTACGATCAGCTGCTGGAGGCACAAGAGAAGGAGGTCACCAGAATGCTGGACCTGCTGGTTCGGCACAAACTGACGGACAGCAGTGACAAGTCCACCATCGGGGTAAGCGAAGTGGTCTTCGCTGGTCACCTAGTTGGCAATGGGCAGCGGAAGCCCATACCTGGAAAGATAGCGGCGATTGATCACTGGGAGCAGCCCAAGACGGTGTCTTAGTTGCGGACATACCTGGGGTTTCGCAACTACTGCTGGGGGTATATCAACATGTATGCTGAGTATGCAGCCCCGATGACTGCCATGCCCAGGGGCAACCGGGACGATACCGAGAAGGGGTCCACGAAGGCTCTGGTCTGGAATGAAGAGTCCGACCGTGGCTTTGAGGGAATGAAGCAGGCGCTGCTATCTGCAGTGGGACTGCACCTCGTGGATCCGGACCGAGGGTTCGTCCTGCGTACAGACACCACCGACTACGCTATCGGTGCCGTGTTGGAGCAAGTGCTGGACGATGGGAGGCCCCTGCCTGTTGCTTTCTGGGGCCGAGTCCTGACAGAAGGCCAGAGACGGACATGGACGCCCCTGGAGAAGGAGGCATATTACATTGTCATGGCTCTCAGGAAGTGGGCCGGGTACATAGCCCTGCATCCTGTCACGGTCTGCACAGACCATCAGAGTTTGCAGTCATGGCACAAGGAGCATGTGGACACCCCCTCAGGACCAGCCTCCCGTAGAGCGGGACGGCACAAGACCTTGGCCAAGTTCGATCTAACAGTGGTGCACGTTCTGTCTCAGCAACTGGGCCTATCCTGCCAGCAAGGGCAGGACAGACATTCCTGCCCATGGCGATGATGCTGGGACCACTGAGGCCAAGAAGATCATTCATATCGAGCGCATGATGCAGGAGGAGGGTGTGAAATGCTTCGTAGTCATGGACGCAGATGCTCTTCTCGGAAGAAGGTCGAGCAGAGCGGTCCAAGTACTCGCCCCCGACGGTGCTGAGTCCGACAGGCACCTCTTCCCTGACTCGTGCCTCCAGGATGACTGGACCGATAACTATGCCAAGTGAGGCCGGTTCAGATCCCAATTGACTGCAGTGTTCTATTTTTGCGCGATTTCCGCGATTTCAGCAATTTCGGATACAATTTCAGGAGAATTCTGAAATTATGTTATTTATAAACCACAGCATGGAGGATTTAACATTTCTTGTTCGTACCAGGCCTCCTGTGTGTGCGCGCGCCCTTCTCGTGTTCCTGTTGGCGTGCCCGTGCTCTGTGTTCCTCAATGCGGGCCGATCTTTTGAAAATGTTTCCCAACGGGTGCTAATAGTGTTAGTTCTACACTGTTACGGAAATGGATACTTATTCCTTGTCTTATCATTTGTTTGCTTTGCATGTGTCATGACACCTCGATCTCCCATGGAATCAAAGAGGGTCAATCTTTGGTGATTGTGTGTGTTGAACATGCTGTGTGCACGTGCAATGGGTGAACATGCTAAAGCTGGAGAATGGCACTTATGCCCTGGTTGTTAGCCTCTCATTTGCTGTCTTACTCCGGTGACCTTCGTTGAATTCATGTCATTGGTCGAACACGGTTGGTGATCCACTATCCCTCCCTTGTCCATATGAAGTATGTCATGGCATGATTATAGCTCATTTGATTTGGCAATTGGGTGTAGGGATAATCCTCAATCAATGTCGGAGATTCTCACTTCAAGTGCATGCATGCCTTCGTGGGTAATGGCTAGGCGAGAGTTTCTCTCTATATGCATGCTCCCATGGGTCATGGGTAGGCTATGCGCTCGGGATCGGGTTTTTGTGACGTCAGGTTCTTACTCCTGGGCCATGGACTGGTTAGGTTATTTCTCTTCGGCCATGGATTGGTTAGGTTATCTCTCTTCGGCCATGGATTGGTTAGGTTCTCTCTCCTGGGCATGGATGGGTGAGGGTCTCTCTCTCAGGGCATGGACTCGGGCGGGACCATCTCTCTCAAGGCCTGGATTGGGGTGGGACCATCTCTCTTTGAGGCGGGACTAGCTCTCCTTGGGGTAGGACAATCTCACCATGTGTCAGATGTCCTCTCATTGCACACGGAATATCTCTCCATGTGCACTGTCTCTGCGGGCGGGTCTAGGTCTCTTCATGTGGCCCGGGGCATCTTCTTACCCAAGCACTCTTGCCCAATCTCTCTCCAAGTAGCATGCATTGAATTGGTTCGGTGTCACACGAACATGCAATTAGGCAATATTGGTTTCACATGTCCATGTGTGGATGGTTTCTAGTACACATGAAGGTTCTGGTTGCCTATGCCATCGGGTCTCAAGCAATTAGGCACCAAGTGGTGGGACCGAGTGGCATGTCCAAGCATGTGAGGGCATGAGAGGTGTGTGGTGTGTTGGCTTTACATTTTGTTCGTACCTTTGGTTCGCGATACTCTAACCACGGGAGCCCAGCAATTGGTGTCTAGCATACATGAGACAGGTGAGGTTTGGTGGGCTGGCCCTTCTTGATGTCTTGTTCGAGAGCAGCAAGCAAACCCGCCAAGTCTATTCACTTGCTGGCCATTGTGTATGTTATTGCTAAGTGATAGGCACCCGGCGTCCGGTGTGAAGTACCGAGGCATTGCCAGCATGATGATATATGGACTGTGTCACACATTCCAAGTGTCAGGTATTGCCATGAGGTCATTCTCCTGATTCATATTTGGTGATTCTCGTTGCAAGCTCTTTACTTGTGATCATTTGTTATTAATGAGTGTGGACAAGTCATGTATGTGGCCATGCCGTACTTTGTGTTCTTGGAGGCCATGGTGTCACACTTGATCCACAGTGGGAAATTCCTCATATTTGGAGCTCATGTTTCTCAATTCCAGTTTTGCCGTCTTGTAGGCAAGGGTGAGGATGGGCCATGTGGGCCACGCTTATGTTGAATCCGATGATGCCATTGTGTCGTGTATCATTTCTTTGTGTTCCGCCATGTGCCATATGGACCTCATTGATGCAATTTTGTTACGCATGACCTCTATGTCATTTTCATCAATGTGGTGAATCGAGGTCGTTAGCATGGCCTCATATGTCCGTAGTTCGAATGTGCAAGGTATATAAAATCGATTCCTAGAATAGGGATGCAGCATTGTCTTCGATAATTGCATACTCTATTCCAGGGCTTCACTTATACTTCTGTTTCTTCCTCTCCCTTTGCCCGACATTGTCTCATTTGTTCCCTTCTCCATGATCATGTCCATGTATTGATGAGGTCACACTAAACACCATTTGGTGATCGATTATTTGGACTGCACTGGTCAAGCCCACTCGATTCTATTCATCAAGTGTTTGGTTTTTACTGCAAGGGTTGCCAAGGGTGTACCTACGGGATTTGTTAGGATTTTGTGGCCAAGGGCTACCAAGCTAAGGTACTCGCACAAATTTTGGACTTTGGATTTGATGAAACATGGAAGCACTGGTGAGGTCAAGGACGATGGGAATCACGGGAAAGAGGGTGGAGAAATTGGGTATGGGCGATACAGTGCGTACTATGGCAGGGGCCGGTCCTACAGCCCTTCTTTATGGTAGCAGAGGAGTACCTGCCGCCTACCGCCACCGGGGGAGCTTGGGCCCTCATGAGCCCTGCGCAAGTGGACCCCGGGTCACCATTGTTGAAGCCCGAGAAGAAAGAAGACACTCGGAGAGAAGTCCGGGTACGGACATGCAGGACATCTTCAGCTTTTGTGAAGCATCATGTGGAAGACGTTGTCATCTCCGAGTACCCGCAGAAGAATGGGACGAGGTTACGAGTTGCAGCAGCAGCTCAAAGACTAGGCGCTACCGCAAACGTGGTTCGCCAAAACCGTCCAAGGGGGATGCGGAAACGACGATGGAAATGACGCCGAGCCCGTCCCTCGGATGTTCAGTGCTTCTGTCGGACTCTGAGGGATATCATACTTGTTACCCTTCGGATGATGCCGGCGCAGAGCCAGATTTCCCGGCGGGGCGGTCGCATACCGCCCCAGTTCCTGAACTTGCTCATGACGAAGAACGGGAATCATTGCCGCGAAGGGCAGCCACCACCACCGTTGCGAGGCAAAGGGGCGATGGTGAAGAGGTGGCAAGGATGGACGGTGACGCGACGGGAGACACCCTCATGGGTGGAGGAGAAGAGTGGAGCTCAAGGGAAGCTGCCACGGGATCGTGCAGGAGATGACTGTCATCCTCACGAGGACATCAAGAAGGCGGCGTGCGGACAAGCGGGGAGTGGAGATTACTGCCATTGCCATCATGTGGACTTCCTCATCGGAAGTTATCACCGGATGGGCCAAGATGTCCTTATTCAGAACATCGACAAGTTGAATGACACCACCTCTACAATCCTTGAGGACCAAGCCATCTTCGACCACGATCTGAAGACAATTCGATCACATCGAGAGGACTACGAGGCCAAGCTGGAGAGCGTGTCGGTACAGCAGCCACAGGTGGTGGACAACATGATCAAGTACATGGAGACAGTCGAGGACAGGATGAGGGAGTTGGAGAAGCGTGGAGGAATCTCAACGCCCGTCCCGGGACTAGGCCCCGACCTGCCACGGGATCCTGCTCCAGAGTTGTTGCTGAGACAGGTGACGACCTTGATCACCTATGATTTTACGGGGAGCAGTCCGGCCATAACTGAAATACCGCACAATTGGTCGCCAGATCGTCGATCGACGAAATCGTCGCACCAAATCAACAGGACATTTGAATTTGCAGCCGCAATGTCAACACCTGTGCCTGAAACGTTTAATTCCGCCTGAATGAACAATCACTTTGATAATCCTGGTTCGTTAGTTCGACGATCCCTGGCATACTTTTTCACTGTGAAAACTGCTTGGAAGCGTGCAGAAACACACTATCTAGTATTGTTTGGCAGAAACATCTGAGACGCACAGTGGATGTCAGAAAGATGATTCAAATATGCACAAAAGCAACCGGAAAGGTTGAACCAACCGTTGCACATTCCAAAGGTTTCACAGCCTACTACCTACAATAACAGTGCAGGAGAAGAACAAACACACAGAAAATTGGTACAGCTGACAAAGAGGTTGATAAAACTCTAAGAGCTAAATCAATGGAACCTGTCGGCGGGACATTCATAGTTTTGGCCACTTTTTGCCCGGTAAAATCAAAGGTGAGGACAGCGGCAGAAGGAGTGGCGCCCATGGGAGCTCCCATTAAGTCGGCGCCTTATGGGCCGCCACGGGTTGACCCCTCGCTATTGAGGCACATCCCACTATTTTCAGCGAGTGTCATGCTGGGGGAGAAGGCGCCAGAAAAGGGCTCGGGGATTGGTATGCCCAAGTGGGATACCGGTGAGGAGACCGTTGGGATCGACATGAGTAGTCCTCCAGCCGCGGCAACGTCCGACGCAAGAGCTGCCTATGCGGCACGTGTGGATGAGGAAGCCTCGAGGTCAGCAGCTTGCCGAGATGGTTCAAGTGGAGGAGCGGTAGATCCATGGGTGATGGACCCGCAGTCGGGAATATGGACTTTGGGAGGTGCGAGCGTTGGAGAAGCTGAGCCCCGGCCGCGTGAAGACATGGAAATCAGGGGTGTATATTTCCACTCTCCACGCAATGGGAGTTCGGGAGGAATCCGTCTCGGGGGCGTCATCGCTTCGGATGTTGGGGATGCCGTGAGGCTCGAAGACCTTCGGGGTATGAAAATTGCCTACTACGACGCCAATCCTGCCAATCTCGACGACTTCATCCTCGACTGGGAAGATTTTGCCGAGGAAGTCATGGGTGAGATGCGGCAGGATGCCTGTGACAAGTGGGCATGTCGCACTTTCCCACATCGTTTGGCCTCGGAGGTAAAGGCGGATTTACGTGATCAATTTTGGGAGAAGGGGATCAATACAGAGGAGCAATGCCTAGATTGGTTGGGGCAAGAAGAAAGAGTTGATGCTCAAAACCAAAAGTTGGACGATCTTTGGTCAATCCCCCTCAACTTGGAGCGTGGAGAATTGCAGTTGAGGGATTGGAGGAGGTATCTCCGAAAGTACCGCCGGCTTCTGAAGCAAGTGGAAGATTGGTCCGAATCAAGCCAGATTTGTTATCTCTTGCGAGATGTACTGCCATCGTACTGGAGGAAGCGTGTGGAGAACGAAGAAAAGAAACGGGCAAAGAAGCTCTTGGCTGTACGTATTATGTCGCCGGAAGATCAGCATCCTCGTATCATGGAATATTTTTGGAGGAACCTGGGAGAGCCGGACCGGATAATCTCCATGAAGAATTCGGTGTATGTGGAGGTGTTTGGGGACACGGCCGGAGGACGTTTGCGGAGGGTCAACAACGTCGAGTGGAGACGTGGGAAGAAGCTGAGATGCAGATGATCCCAGCCTGCATGAGCCTGGACTGAATAGTCCAATACGTGAGTGTCGAATTGAACCTTAATTTGGAGAACGAGGCTCACATTAAGGACCGTCACGGCAATGGGAATCGTGAACGCCGCGAGGATCCCGATTCCCGCGCCATCCAAGAAGATCCAACAGTCTGCAGAGACCGAAGTAAAGATCCAGGGTCCGTGGATGGAAAGACGTCGTCCGGCGGGGAGTACATGACTCCGGAAGATCATGAAGATGCACACTTCTTCGCGCTTGTGGCCCACAACACAAAGGCGTATGGTCATGACAAGGGCAAGTGGAGGAAAGCACCACCCCGTCAAGGACAGGAGCCACGGAGAATGGGAAATTTCCCGTTGAGGTTCACCGAGTACCGGCAGGAACATGGTGGGTGCTGGGTCTGTTATGGGAAAGGGCGATCCCATAAGCACGACAACAAAACGTGCAAGGTGTACGAGGAGGACAAGCGGGCATAACTCCAAGCCCACCCCGAAAAAGTCCCCAAAGGAGAAGCGGATGGATGAATGGAAAAGGAGACAAGCTGATGGAGGTCGACATGTGGGATCAAGCCATGGTGGCGATCGGCGGATTCGGCAAATTGATGAGGTTGCCAAGTCGCTAAGGAAGGCGACGGAGGACTTGAAAAATTTGCAAGAACGAATGGGAAGTCAAGGCCCAGGTGATTCGCAGCATGATGGTGCTGTGGTAAACCGGACCTAGAGAAGCCCCCACGGGGATGGGACACCGGAGGTCTCTCCACCACATATCAGCAAAGTCGAAATAGGGAAGGTACCCATGGTACCATAGTGGGCTCCCGAGGAGCCAAGAAAGCTGAACCTTGCATGCTCCAGCCCATGCAACACCCTTCCGAGGGAAGTACATATGGACTGGGGCGATACACAAATATATGATGGAGAGACCACGGAGAGGCCCGTGGATGGGCATGACCAACCCAAGATCTACACCATCCGGGATCACACGCTCGAAGTATTGATGCATCCAAGCGTACTAGAGTTGCATGCCGTGAGAGTTGTTCATACTCCACATGGCGACGAACGGCAATTGCACCTGAAAGTGCGAGTACGGTGTGGAAACAAAGAGGTGATTGCGGATGTATTGGTGGATATGGGTGCCCAAGTGAGCTTCGTTTGGAAGGGATTATTTTCGGTGGAATTTCTGAAGCCCAGCCGAACCCCGGTGCGCTTGAAGGTCGCCAATGGCGAAATTTTGGGTGGGGGTACCCATGAAGCCACTATCAGCATGAAATTTAGGGAACATGATCGCTTGAACCGACCTGATTTGTCGAAGCGGATCGTACTTTCCTGGAATTTTTATGCCGCAGATATTTCGGATTGGGATATTAATATGGGGTATGATTTCATGGTTAGCAATGCCATTGGAGCTCTTTCTCACGGCGCAACGTTGCTTCGAGAAGAAGAGGAGGGTCTTACTTGGCTATCCACGGACCATGCCCCAGGATTATCTCAGTGGACCGGAGATGACGAGGAAAGAATCCTGCAGGCGGTCAAGACCGTGAATACCAAGTTCTATGGGGACCGCTGAGGTCGTCTCATGGAATATGGCATGGCGCCACAAGTGTACAATCGCATGGTTCAACAACTTGGAGGCGAAAAACCCGAGACAGACGTATTTGCTTCCCGGGGTGCCCCGCAGCTAAGGAAGTGTACGAGGCATTGGCACAAGGGGGACTCTGCGTGGTCAAAGCATTCGGGATTGAAGGAGTGGGGGCCCATGTACTGGCATGGTGCTCAAGAAGACACCAGACGTACGGTGGACAAGATTATTGCGGATACAGCAATGGGTATCCTGGTTGTGACCGGCATAGGATCCAGCCCATGTCCGTTGGAGGATCTTAAACCCATTTTCGACTCCATCACTCTCAACGAGGTGCAATTTGGACCTGAAGAGCAGTTGTTCATCGACGCCAAGAGTATACCAATGCCTGCCCCGGGACAAGCATGGAGTACCAAGGCTTTCTTGGTTGATGGTTCACAATGCCAATCCACTGGTGATGAAGCGTTTATCAGGAGGGTAGAGGCCTTGCTGATGAGGGTCATGTTTGGAGAAAAGAGTGACCCTACGGAGAGTGTTGACGCACTCTCCCACTCGGAGATGGACCGGGTTGTTGCTTACATGCGGATGGGTATGCATGACCGAGTGGCTGCTCGCAATGAGAGAGCGCAGGCCAAGTCACCCCATTTGTGGGACGACCAGGAGTTGGTGACCGGGAAGTTTGAGAAGGACAAATTTGTGGCAAGAGTTATGGACCATTTGGCCGACCAATACGATGGTCCCATAGGGTTGGACCCCGACCTGGGGTTTTCCAAGATTAGGTGACAAATCGACGAATTCCAGCCTGTGGCCCAAAGTTTCCAACGTTTTTCGGTGGGAATGGCCGCCCACGTCGATGAACAGGGCATGGCGGACGAGGAGATGTTGGACGTGGACCCACAAGAGGCATATACCGCCGTGAAGTCTGTAGTTTCAATACCCCGGCAAGCGGCGGAAGAAGCTAAGGAGAATCCCAAGGTTGCCGAGCTCGAGGATAGACTTATTGAAGCCTGTCGGCGGCTATTCAGTGGAGTTGCCAACAAGAATCCTCCGGATCGCGCGAAATTTGGTACGGCCAAGATCAAGCTGAAACCAAACCCGAAAATTTATCGTGACCGGGAATATCAACTCCAAGGGGAACGAGCGGAAGCGATGAAGAAGCTCTTGATGGAATTTATTGAGCGTGGTTGGATTGAATCCTCCGATAGTGAGTGGGCAAGCCCGGCCTTCATCGTCCCAAAGAAGGAGAAGGGTGAATGGAGATGGGTTGTCGATTACAGGGGATTGAACGAACAAACCGAGCATGACTCGTACTTGTTACTGGTGATTGACTCGATCCTACAAAAGCAGCAGAAGAAGCGCATCTTCACAGTGTTGGACCTGAAACACGGGTACGACCAATTGCCGCTGCATGGGGACTCCAGGCCATGCACAGCGATGTCCACTCCGCTGGGGCCCATGCAATGGAAGGTAGTTCCCATGGGAGCCAAGAATGAGAATACTGCCTTTCAACGCACGATGGAGGGTCTCCTTCAACCTGTTCGAGATTGTGCCCACCCGTTTGTTGATGACATCATTATTGGGTCGGGCACCGAGGACATGACCCACGACGAGCTCATCGAGGCGCATGAAAGGGACTTGCGCCGATCATTGGGGGTCACGGACAAGCACAGCATGGTGTGCAACCCACAAAGGCCTCACTCTTTGTGAGAGAAGTGGAGTTCGCTGGACATGTGGTTGGTCACGGGCAACGCCGACCTATGCCTGGGAAATTGGCAGCACTAAGCCACTGGGAAAAAACCCAAACCATAAGTGAACTCCGGTCCTTCATGGGTTTTTGCAATCATTATTCAAGATATGTACGAATGTATGCGGATCTCTCGGGGCCTTCCCACAAGATGCTACAGGTGGGCAAGTTTGATGGTCGCAAGAGAAGCAAGAAAAAATTGCCATGGACAACAGAAGCCGAATAAGCGTTCGACAAGTTGAATGAACGACTATTGGGTCAATTGGGTCTTTTCTTGGTGGACCAGGACAAGGGATTTGTGCTGCGCACAGACGCCTCGGACTATGCCGTGGGGGCAGTCCTCGAGCAAGTCGGGTGGGATGGAACGCATGTCCCGGTGGCCTGTTAGAGTGGAGTCCTGGCGAAAGGCCAACTTCGGACGTGGACCGCGAGGGAGAGGAGACTTATACCATTGTGTGCGCGCTCGGGAAATGGTCGGGCCATATCGGACTTCAACCCGTGGCGGTATGTACCTTTCATCAATCACTTCAGGATTGGCACAAGGACCATGTGGATACTCCCTCAGGTCCAGCGGCAAGGCGAGCCCGATGGCACGAGACTTTTGCGAACCTCGACTTGAGCGTCGTCTATGTCCCCTGGGAAGGACAACACTGTAGCCGATTGCCTCAGTCGTTGGGCCTATCCCGCGGGCAAGGATTGGATGGACATATCTAGCCATGGGGACGCCGAGGAAACGGAGGAGGGCAAACGCATCATTGAGCTCGAGAAAGCCATGGAAGAGGGCGACACCAAGTGCTTTGTGGTCATGGCATCCAAGGTAGAGTTGAGTCAACGACGAGATGCCCGAATTCGAGTTCTGATGGCAGAGACTTGGGAGGAATGTCTCATGGCGCCCAATGAGTACGTGGAGTCACTGCTCATGAAGGATTGGTCGGAGGATTATGCCGCCTCGCAGCATTGGAACAAGTATTGGAACACCGTGAGTGCACCCTCGTACGATGAGTGGTTCGAAGGCTTGACTGAGTACTGGGACAAGCTCTTCCTCAACGACAAGCTATTGGTGCCGGAAAACCGGGTTGAGGCGCTCATTGACCATTGGCACAACGCCCAACTTATGCATCCCGGCCGCGACAAGATGCAACAAGATCTCGAACGGAGGTTTGAGTTCCCTCCGGGATACTACGCAATCTTAAATCGTTATTGCCACGATCGTGCCGTGTGTAGGGCCACCAAAAGCCCGAACCACTCCACTGCGGGGAACTCGGTTTATACGGCGATCCCGGAGGCACCGATGCGCTCCACTGCCATGGACGTGTTTGCCATGCCCGAGGTCACGATTGAAGGGGAAAAATATGATTGTATTATTTCCGCCGTGGACCAACATAGCGGGTATATCGTGGCGGTTCCGGGTAAGAAGTCCAAGAGGAAGGACAAGAAAGACAAGCACCGAGTGGGTCTCCAAGCCAAGACCGTCGCCCAAGCTATGATTTGGCATTGGCTCACCATCTTTGCCGCCCCCGCTGTCATATGCAACGACCGGTGGAGTCAATTTGTGGGCTCCTGGTTCAAGCGCATTTGCAAGCACATGGATATTCGACATGCCAAGACCATGGCGTATCATGGCCGGTCAGACAGCCGCGCAGAGGTCGCCGGGAGGCAAACGTTTGGAACCTTCCGCCAATTGCACATCAAGGAGCCGGAGAGGAATTCGTTTCACTCTCTATGGAGGGTTTTCCAAGCCTTCCATGACTTACCGGGGCCTACAGGATTGTCTCCCAACCGCATTTCTTTCCTACGGAATCGAGTGTCTCGAACTCTCCCGTTGATGAACCATGGCAAGGTTGCTCGGGATGCAGACGCCATGATGAGTGAAGCGGATGCCACAGCAGCCAAGGTGTGCGAGTCCTTGCATGATGAGCATGAGCGGAGGGCCAAGTACTTCAAGGAAGGCAACATCCACAAGTACCCCCTCAAGGACACCGTTTGAGTGGAGCGCCATCACAAGGACGTGCTAACCCGCCATCGCCAACAATCGTGGTATATCCCAGGGGTCATTGTGCGCAAAATCTGGCAAGACGTGTATGCCGTCCAGGTTGGGGACAACAAAATCCTGGATCGGGACCATACACAACTCCACGGGCGCCGTATTTCAGCGGGCGGGCGGTGACGTTTGAGTTCACGGCGGGAGACCTGGACTCCGACGATGACGGTGAGGAGGACGACTATACCGGGGAGCGAATCCTAACGGACAAGCCGGACCCCGCCACGCCGAGGGGAGGCTATACAAGGTTCGTTGGAAAGGATTTGCCGCTATGCGGGACTCGTGGGAACCTCCGAGCAGTTTTGTGGCGAAGTATACCACGGTGTGGCTGGACTATCACAAGAAAAAGGGGAGTAGTCTAGATGTCAAGGATGTCTTGGTGCATTTGATCATGCACAAACTCGATTGAGTGACTCTCCCTTCACCCTTGACACGATTGTTTGTTTTTGCTCAATTTGCCGCTGGGATGCACATACTATGGCTCCATACCTCCCGAGTACCCCCCACCCCAAATTCCTTGACATGAGACGGGCATATGGAACCAAGATCAGTCTGGCATTGTGTTCATATTTTTTTGTGTGCACAATCGTTCGCTGCTTGCTCAGGAGATTCCTACTGATCAAGAATTGTCAAGACACACTCATCTGCGCTATTGGAGTGGAGTGGAGTGGAGCCTTTTGTAAGTGCATCGGCGGAGGCGACACCCCCGCTATATGGGATCGTTCGTGGACTTCTGGGTCGGACTTCCAGAGGTTGCGGGGGATATGAAGTTGATAATTTTTTGCTTTGCCCTCCTTACCCATATTGCTTTGTTGCTTTGTTTTCGATATTTTTTGGAGCGATGGCACCTATTAGGAGGTTGCCGGACACAATGGCGATCACCGGTTGTGCTGAATCCCTCCCCGACTACTACTTCTATTTTTAGCACACCGCGTTCTATTTCTAGAAGACTTGCGCTATTTTTAGCAGCAAAACTTCTATTTTTTGAACTCCACCATACCGGCCCCGTTTCGCGTTTCGTCTGAATCTGCAGCGTCCAAGTAGCTGTTGCTGTCGCATTGGTGAGGTCGGTTTCCCTCCACGGTCCCTCAGTTTGGAGATCTCAATTTTTTGCCTGCGCTATTTCTAGAAACAAATGTTACTATTTTTAGTAAAAATTTGCTTTCTCATTTCCCCGAAAGTTGGGCACCTTGGGACCATCCGACCGGATCCACGACCATTTCTTCGCGAGCCGGACGCGATGGCGACGTCCGTCGGAGCTCATCTTGCACCTGGAGTCTGATGACCCTGAAAATTGTTGGAAAAAAAACTTAAGAAAGCTTTTTTGTCAGAACAAATAAAAGAAAACTTTTTTTCTCTGCATGGTTTGTGCCTACATTTGTCATGATCCATGGAGACCCCCCCCCAAAACGCCAATGTCTCCCAGAGGTGGTCCATTACTCTCATGTCTCCTGGTGGGAGTGCGGGTCATGTGAGGGGTTCATCCTGTGCATGTCATGCTTCAGATATCTGTTTGTGGTCTTTTTATGTAGACCGGTCAACGACGTTGCCTTTGTCTATCTCTGATCCGCCGAGCCTATGCTTTAAGGTTTAGTGGTGACAGGAGGGAATTAATTCTGTTGACTTCCTTCAGTCGTCCCCCCTATTACTTGGCTGGTTGGCCACGGTGTATGTGGTACCCTCCCACAATGCAGGGAGCGCCAAGGGATCCTCCCGTCCTCTTTTTGTCTTTCCGAGCAGGTGACAATGCTCTGGTAAGGGGGGTGAAGCCGGTTCGGATCCCAATTGACTGCAGTGTTCTATTTTTGAGCGTTTTCCGCGATTTCAGCAATTTCGGACATAATTTCAGGAGAATTCCGAAATTATATTGTTTATAAACCATAGGATGGAGGGTTTAACATTTCTTGTGTGTACCAGGCCTGCTGTGTGTGCGCGCGCCCTTCTCGTTTTCATGTTGGCATGCGCGTGCTCTGTGTTCCTCAATGCGGGCCGATCGTTTGAAAATTCTTCCCGACGGGTGCTAATAGTGTTAGTTCTACACTGTTACAGAAATGGATACCGATCGGAAGCTAGGGCGACACCAGTGGAAGATAGAAGGCCCGGGGTTAAGGATCTGGCTAAACCCTGGTGTGGTTCGGTCCACCCACACCGGCTGTCGGTCACCGACTCGTACACGTAGATGGGCGCATCTGCTTCGGCAGTGCCACGCCTACCTGTATGCGGGACCACGAGTCCCTGACAGCTAGAGGAGTCCTAGTGGAAGTGAAGTGGAAGTGGATGTGGCTGAGGTAGGCGCACCAGAAGGGAAGAAAGTAGGAATTTCTTATTCCTTGCCTTATCATTTGTTTGCTTTGCATGTGTCATGACAACTTGATCTCCCATGAAATCAAAGAGGGTCAATCCTTGGTGAGTGTGTTTTGAACATGCTGTGTGCACGTGCAATGGGTGAACATGCTAAGGGTGGAGAATGGCACTTATGCCCTGGTTGTTAACCTCCCATTTGCTGTCTTACTCTGGTGACCTTCGGTGATTTCATGTCATTGGTCGAACACGGCTGGTGATCCACTATCCCTCCCTTGTCCACACGAAGTATGTCATGGCATGAGGATAGCTCATTTGATTTGGCAATTGGGTGTAGGGATAATCCACTTCAAGTGCATGCATGCCTTCATGGGTAATGGCTAGGCGAAAGTCTCTCTCCATATGCATGCTCCCATGGGTCATGGCTAGGCTATGCGCTCGGGATTGGGTTTTGGTGAGTTCAGGTTCTCCCTCCTGGGCCATGGATTGGTTAGGTTATTTCTCTTCGGCCATGGATTGGTTAGGTTATCTCTCTTTGGCCATGGATTGGTTAGGTTCTCTCTCCTGGGCATGGATGGGTGCGGGTCTCTCTCTCAGAGCATGGACTCGGGCGGGACCATCTCTCTCAAGGCATGGATTGGGGCGCGACCATCTCTCTCTGAGGCGGGACTATCTCTTCTTGGGATAGAACAATCTCACCATGTGTCAGATGTCCTCTCATTGGACCCGGGATATCTCTCCATGTGCACTCTCTCTGTGGGTCGGGTCTAGGTCTCTTCATGTGACCCGGTGCATCTTCTTACCCAAGCACTCTTGCCCAATCTCTCTCCAAGTAGCACGCATTGAATTGATTTGGTGTCACACGAGCATGCAATTAGGCAATATTGCTTTCACAAGTCCATTTGTGGATGGTTTCCAGTGCAAATTCCGGTTCTGGTTGCCTATGCCATCGGGTCTCAAGCAATTACGCATTGAGTGGTGGAACCGAGTGGCATGTCCAAGCATGTGAGGGCATGAGAAGTGTGTCGTGTGTTGGCGTTACATTTTTTTCGTGCCTTTGGTTTGCGATACTCTAGCCGCGAGAGCCCAGCAATTGGTATGCAGCATACATTAAACAGGTGAGGTTTGGTGGGCTGGCCCTTCTTGATGTCTTGTTCGAGAGCAGCAAGTAAAACCGCCAAGTCTATTCACTTGCTGGCCATTGTGTATGTTATTGCTAAGTGATAGGCACCCGGCGTCCGGTGTGAAGTACCGAGGCATTGCCAGCATGATGATATATGGACTGTGTCACACATGCCAAGTGTCAGGTATTGCCATGACGTCACTCTCCTGATTCATATTTGGTGATTCTCATTGCAAGCTCTTTACTTGTGATCATTGGTGATTCATGAGTGTGGACAAGTCATGTATGTGGCCATGCCGTACTTTGTGTTCTTGGGGACCATGGTGTCACACTTGATCCACGGTGAGACATTCCTCATATTTGGAGCTCATGTTTCTCAATTCCAGTTTTGCCGTCTTGTAGGCAAGGGTGACGATGGGCAATGTGGGCCACGCTTATGTTGAATCCGATGATGCCATCGTGTCGTGTATCAATTTTTTGTGTTCCGCCATGTGCCATATGGACCTCATTGATGTCATTTTGTCGCGCATGACCTCTATGTCAATTTCCTCAATGTGGTGAATCGAGGTTGTGAGCATGGCGTCATATGTCCGTAGTTCAAATGTTCATGGTATATAAAATCGATTCTTAGAGTAGGGATGCAGCATCGTCTTCGATAATCGCATACTCTATTCTAGGGCTTCAATTATACTTTTGTTCCTTCCTCTCCCTTTGCCCGACATTGTCTCATTTGTTCCCTTCTCCGTGATCATGTCCATGTATTAATGAGGTCACACCCAACTCCATCTGGTGATCCATTATTTGGACTGCACTGGTCAGGCTCACTCGATTCTATTCATCAAGTGTTTGACTTTTACTGCAAGGGTTGCCAAGGGTGTACCTACGGGATTTGTTTGGATTTTGTGGCCAAGGGTTGCCAAGCTAGGGAACTTGCAGGAATTTTGGACTTTGGATTTGGTGAAACATGGAACCGCTGGTGAGGTCAAGGACGATGGGAATCACGGGAAAGAGGTTGGAGAAATCAGGTATGGGCGGTAGAGCTCGCACTGTGGCAGGAGCCCGTCCTACAGACCTTCTCTTGAGTTCGAGTACCGGGCTCTGACTGACCCTGACGCCGTGAAGAAGTCGCCGAAGGGGCTCACCGAGGAAGATGGCAAGATCTACCGGAACGGTAGGTTGCTAGTACCAGAGTCCCAGGTGCTTGAGCTGTGTGAGGCCTGGCACCACTCCATGATTCACGCAGGGGTTAGGAAGCAAGCCCTGCCCATGCAGCGCCGGTTTGAAATCCATTAGATCGGTCCGTACAATGCCATTAAACAGGACACAAAGGGTTGTTCGGGCTGTCAGGCCTACCATCGGGACAATCAGAATGTCCGGTGGGAAGCCCAATGGACGCACCAGCCCATGGAGAGCGTGGCCATGGATGGCTGCTCCGTTCCTGGAGTGTATATTGGAAAACAGGCTTTCGCTTGTGTGGTCCAGTGTGTCGACCAAAAAGGTGGCTACATTGTGGCCGTCCCAGCGCGCAAAAAGGGATTGCTAGCCACAGAAGTGGCAGTCATGATGATTCATCATTTGCTGACCGTCTTCGGCGTCCCGCGTCCCACCACCGTGGACCTCAGTTCACTGGCGGCTGGTTCAAGGCCATGTGTTCCCTCATGGGGATATGGATGCCAAGAGCGTCGCCTATCTCAGCTGGTCCAATGACCGAGCTGAAGTGGCGGGAAGGCAGCTGTTTGAGACGCTGCGCAAAATCCACCTCACCAACAAGCGCGGCAACTGGTTTGAGGAGTTTTGGACGGCTCTCATTTTACACAACATTCGTAGCTTGTATCACGTTTTGTTGCAGAGTAGCAGCAGAAAACATAGGTCTTTCTTTGAATTTTGCCCTTGATGTTCTAGCGCACGATGGGTGCCTACCCAACTAGCTTTGTAGAGCTGGGACCTAAATGGATGAATGAGGAATATTTAATTCCTTAGAGCGGTGTTTGCTCTTAGTCGTGGGCTTTCACAACTTTGCGATACACAACAAAACGGTAGGTCTAACCTTACTTTCATGCGCAAAGGATAGGCGCAGTGCGCTTATTGTAGGGATGGGAAGTAAGACTTAGCTCATTAAAAATATCAACATGTTAGCGGAAGAGAAGGCAACGGCTTATTGCGTATTTTGAAATGTTGCCCTGGCAAAGGGTAGAACATTGATGAAAATGAGAACTGTTTTTTTTGTAACTTCACCACCTCCGATGTAGGTTTTCACCCAAGCTTGTATCCTTTTGGCTGAAAACCTTCCTACGCTAGCAAGCGAGCATGTTTCTACAAACAAGAAACACAGGGCTCGTTGAAGAGGCCCTCTACTGCAATCTGTCCCTAGTTTCATATGCTAAGAGCAACTGATTTGCAATTTATTACAAAAAAGGGTTTGCTTTGGTACAGTCTTTCATCTAAAACATGGTATTGACTCATCAAGTCTCCACAAAACCAGCAAGTCACTACAAAACTAAGATGAGCTTATCTGGTCTCCCCACTTGTTGGGAAGTACAAAAGATTGCACTCAGATCTTTGATATTCATGTTTGCAAAAGTAAGGTTGAACATTTTTGAAAACACAAAAAGCTAATTTTTCATTACTGCTCTTTCTTGCACTTTTTGACCCTTTAAGGCAGGACGCATTTCCATCCTTTTTGTCTTGGACTAAACGATGAAAGAAAATGCTACGCCTTGTTGGGGGGTGTGTAGCGCACCAACAACCAAGCGTAGCCATGTAACATACACCAAACTTGGTTTTTTTCTCTGGTTTTGCTTACTTTTTTAAGATAACCATTGCTAAACAAATGAAAGAAGTTCCCGTACTCCCATGTTGCTTTTACCTTGCCCACAGCTACATGCATTTTTTCCACCTCGCTCGCCGCATCTGATCGTCAGTTCATTGTTGTCACTCTGTATACCCTGGTTGACGTGTACATAACCAGCGTCGTTGGTTCGTCTCCGTTTTGCAGCGTCCATCGTCGTTCTTATCGTTTTTTTTTATTATTGTGTGTTACACGAGTATCTGAAGTCCACACCGTCCGTCTGTTTGTACCCATAGGTCTATATATGTGATTTGATGCCCGCAATGAGCCCGAGGAGCAGATCCAGGAACTTGATCATGCGCCAATTCGTGTTCTTCTATTCCAACCAAGAGAACCAAGTCCACCCAATCGGTACAGAGTGTAATTTTCGCAAGGAAGACTACACGAGTATATCTGTGCCTGCAGTACGCGATGGGCATGAGACGCCGGACAGATTGATCCACAGACGTGCCGCCATGGCGGACAATGACATCGACATGGGCACTGGTGCAACTTCGATACCCGTTGCACCCACCAGATCCAAATCCTTGTGCAACTGTTGGCGAAGAAATTGTCAATTTGCGAGACGGTTTCAATCGGACGAGAGGTCCTTGGTGGACGATCGGCGGTTGTTGCTTGACAGTCTCTGCGGACCGTCATGTGACTCTCTCTCTTGTTAAGCTGAGAGGCGGTCATCGTCGAGTGCTTGCTTGTTGTGGCCTGCAGGTGGGTGGCACCACTTTGCCTGTGTCAAAACGGGTTACAAACAACAAGAAAAAAACAGGGGTCACTGCAGCCGGGGTGTGCTTTTCGTCACTGGGGGTTGTGACGCGAGAACCTGTTGCGTGTGTCTATAGCACATGGTGCTACCTCGGTGTGACCATTTGGGGCAGTGCCCACCGGTTCCCGTGTTTGTGGCGCACACTTGCCTACCAGCATCGCCACTTTCGGCTAAGAGATCCATCACCCGTAGGGCGTCCTTTCGGGTCTGGCTGTAAACGAACCAGTAGAACCACAAGAGCAGTGCGGCTTTGGTCCCTTCTACGTCCACCGCCTTGGTTGTCAGTAGTAGCACCCGGCACAGGGTCGAATCGAGCAGGTGCAGATTGAGTGTGTTCAGCCACAGCGCAAGCACCAGAAGCAGCACAGAGGCACAGACCGTTATATCCCCGTCCAGCCGCCTCCCTCTCTTCGATAGCCTTGCTACACCAGCGTATCGCGACCCGATCGGTTGCCAGTCTGGGGGTACACAGTGCGAGGGTTGCAGCCACTGTACAACAGTCTGCCCAGATGGGCTGTCGTACGCGGTGCTGGGGCCATTTGGGTCGTACACTATGTACACCCTGGTGCCTCTCTGCCACCGCACAAGCACCGATTGGTGGTTTGTGTGGATGGCCAGCGTGCATACACCCACGGGCGAGGAGTGGAATATGCCGATGAGAGCTTTCAGTGGGCTGCCACCAATGCCGTGGTGCTGGACGCACCCATTTCGCCACCCCGGGGGCTGTGTAAAATGGTTCAGGTACCGAGGTGTGTCGGGTAGCATACCACCACCCCCCTTCGGTTGCGTGCCAGTATTCGGACCCACGTTTCCCTGCCCCCGGAGAAAGCCCTCCACGGCGCTGTACATTGTTGGACCTTTATTGTTTTTCTTGTTTTTGGTGGCCGCCATTGTATGTCATAACCACCCCGATCGCGAAACCCCAGTGGGTTCCATAGTGGCACTGCTACACCCCTGCACACCCGCGATACAAAAAACACGAGCGCCCTCTTCCGAGACGAACCGCGTCGGATTTCGATTTGCTCGTCCGAAAGTGTATCGAAAAAGGGGGTGTCCGCGAATCTCGTCACCACAAGGTAGACTGCACACGATACCGTGTAGACGATGGCGGCGTACGCAAGCACCCTCGTTTGCAATGGACAGTCCATGACTATTCTCGGTGCCTGTTTTTGTTCTGTGTCAATCGTGGTGGTGGTTATTCATTTACGCCTCGCGTTGCCCCCATCGCCGCGGCACCCCAACACTCCCCGCACCACCACCGCTCGCCGTTGCGGTCGATACAGCCGAAGCAAAGCAGGCAGTGGCCCCGCAGGAGGTTTCCTTGATTCGGTGGGTTCTCACCGCCCTGGGGTCGACGGTGGACATTGGCAGACGCACAGCAGACCCCTCGATTGTCCGAGGCTTTTTGTGAGGCATCGACATTGCTGCAATCCACCTTTTTTTCTTCTTCTGGCTTCTGTTTTCCTTTTGTGCCACAAACGGAGTTCTGTGCAGCGCAAAAAAAAACGGAACGGGACACGGGGGTTTGTGCGTCGTGCCCGAATATTCAAGACCACAACGGTTCAGGCCGTTTGGCCTGTGTCGTTGACGCGGGTGACGTTGAAAGTGGCAACGCCATCAACACATGACATAATTCTTGCATTGCGTTCATATAAAAAAGAACGGGGTTTCGGGGTTAATGTCGGATGACGATTTGCTGATACTCCTGGTACTGTTCGGTACTGTCTACTACTACCATTACCACGTCAAAGGGGTACCAACTACCACCCGCCATGCTCAGCAGCAACAGCAGCAGCAAGCATCGGCCAGGGAGGCAAAACGACAGTACCCGGAGCGCATCGATGTGCGTCGCAAACTGGACAGTCAGCCAGATAAACCCAAAGTCCCGAGGGCTCCCGCGCATCAGCTTCCCCAATTCAGCCACCACAAAGATCTAGATCAGCATGGCGGAGACATACTACACCTCCCCGAGTACGCCAATGCACGGGGGAATGGGAGCAGAATCCTGGAACTGAAACGAATATGCACGGCGCGGAGTGACTGCAAGGCATTCAACACGGAGGGCTACCTTAGACGGGGATTGAAGGCACATGGTGGTGGAGTGTATATGAGGCCGGAGGTGGGGGTCGATACATACGTTCGGAGTTAATATCCAAAGTACAACCGTTTCAGAAACGATCCGTTGCCCACCCGCCCATCAAAGAAAGAGAAAGGGAAAGCACAGGGTCAGGCATATGCATGCCCACCCCCTTCGGATTTGCCTTCAATTTGTCACACGTGAGTGCCTCTTGTCGGGTCAGAAATGCCATCTTTAGGTCCTCGGAACGCGCGGCATTCCGATACGTACTACAGTCCCAGACGCCAGGGTCTGCTTGGCAGTTGCGCCCCTCGTTTTATCCGTGTGTGTGATAGTATTGCGTCGGCTTACCACCGGGGCCCAATGCGCTAACAAATGTTTGTATCGCACAGCATAGCTGTGCCGGTCACACGATGGTGATGGCGATGGTGGTGGTGACGGTGGTTTCGCTCTTTCTTCGTGACTCTGTTGATCTGTTGTGGTTGTTGGTTGTTTGTCTTTTTTCTCGTTCTCTTGATATAAACAACACACACCCCACAGCAACCACCAAGGGTAATTTTACGGGGCTTGTCGCCATTCGCGTTTATTTCACGTGGATCAAAAATCAAAAAAAACATTTAGTGTACACCGCCTACAGTGAAAATGGGTGCACATCATTCGGCGATGACACCGGGTGGTGTGAGGGTTACGGAACCACCCCCGCCCACCACCGCCACGGGATGCTACACGCTATGCAACGAGGATGCCAACGGAACCATGCAGGGGTGCCGACGTGTCTGTAAGATCTGGGGTTGCTAACGGGACACCACGGTCGTCGGGTCCACCCCGCCGCACCTCCTTGCAGCTGCCCACACCGGGGGTAAAGTCGACGACGGACAAGGACACGGACGAGGACGGTGGTCATGGCTGGCCGTCGACAAAGCTGAAAAAGACCATCGGCACAAATGCATTCGCCAACAGTTCGTATAACAGGAACACGGGCAAAGGTGTGTGGACAAAATGAGCGTAAAATACAGATCACTGACCGGGAATGTGTACGGGGCGCATTACCAGCGGAACCAGATACCAGCCAGGATTCAACAGGCGTACGCATATACCCGGGAATTCCCCGGCCGGGTCGACGTCTGGTACCACGTTGACGAAGAGGGGTCCGCTAAACTCCAGAAACACCAGTTGTGCGAAACAAACTAGCAGACTGGACCTCTACCTACCTTAAAGCACAATTATATAGCTGAAACCTGAGCTGTCGTATGACAGGGGATCACACGAGTCATGAGGAACTTTGCACAGGTGAACGCTGTCGGTTCGGAAAGGGTTCAATCTGGGAAATTTTGGTACTGGACACATCTGGGAAGTTTTCGAGAAAGGGGTATCGATTTAGACACCAGTACCCCTTGCATTTCTATGAATCATTCTCAGGAAACTGCATCCTGTTCCTGCTGTCACTGTACATATGTGTGGGTTCAGGCAACCACGGTCAACAATATGAGTTCTGGTACGTATTTTGCAACCCGGGTTACGGGAACGTATATTTGTTTGACCTGGGAGATCCTGAGAATTGCGAGACTTGTCGCGACATTTTGTGCTCTGACCTGTACTGCTCAATGAGAAGCTCCACATCATCCTCCAACCTATCCAGTAATGACAATCTGTCTTGAGAATCCTTGAGTTGGTCTCTGAATGCATCTTCTCTGCACATTGTCACCTTTAAAGTGTGAGAAAGGGAGGCGATTTCGGCGCGTCGTTGTTTGAGGCTCATTCCAATTCCCTTCATCGTTTTGAGAGCAGCGTCTGCATTCCCCAAATTTCTCAACAGTTGGGAATCCCTTTTCTCATGTGCCGCTTGCACCCTTGACATCTCCAAACTGAGCAATTTGGTAGCGAATCGAGCCAACATCTCAATATTGTACATGGAGTACGGCGCTGTGTCCGAATGGTTTCCCCGGTGCACGCGACGATAGAAGGCTTTGAGCATGACACTGTCTTGTGCCAAGGTGTTCAAAAGGTGCCACAAACGAAATGCAGTTGAGGTACTATTTTTCAGGTCAAGGCATCAGGGCGATGACAGCTGAGATAGAACAGCATTGGCGGTACGAACGGGAACGCCTGACATATCGGCAGCTCTTGTCATGAGCATGGCTATGTCGACACCACCGTCAGTGCTTGTTGATGGTTCCACCTGTAGCCAATCTGAGGGACATTGTGTGAGGAACATTGCCTATAACAAGCCTGACGAATACGCACGAGCAGCCGGTATGTGAGTATACGATATGATGTACAAATGGGACACCAGAAAGGCTGGCAGTTCGGCAATCTTCCTGCATTACCGGTTTGAATACGGATCAAACGCCGAAGCCGGGTGGGTTGTCCTGGCACACGTCAGGGAGTTGTTGTGACACCCTGAGATGTTCTGGTATGCCATCCTGGATTCCTGGCTGCATCATGGCTGGATTCCCCCCCATCATACACGAGGAACCAGATGCTGCAAAGAGGGACCAGAACAAGTACAATGGCCGCTTACTGATGGCTGTTGCATTTCTTTCCCTTGCGGTAGGTCTTGGTCTGGTGGTCTGGGGCCTAACCTGGGGTTGACTGAACTTCCCACCAACCACCGGATTCCCCAGTTGAGGTTAGGGTTATGTCCGGTTACAGTGGATGTCTACCCTACAGTTTCCCTCTAACTCTTTACGACGGCTTCCGTCTGGCGGCTCCCTACAGCTCTGACACCAGGTAGCACCACTATCAGACAATTTGCGATAACATCACTCATTTTCGTTTTGGTGATGACGGGCGTCACCGTCATGTTTTGTGTTGTTTCGCCTGCAAACGAATGACCACGACCACACGTCGCGCGTGCACGGTGTTTTCCCAATAACACCGGTCTTGGTTGTTTTTTTCTGTGGGGGTTTGACGAGGATCAAATCAATCAACGGCAAGCAGAACACAAATGCAGGCACCGAACACGGCTGGAAATAACGGTAACGGTTGTTTGCAGTCACAGCATCGTGTTTTGCACAGAATACGTACAGCCAGGTCGGTCATATATATACATAACAAACAGGCCACCCATTTGGGTCTTTATCACCCCTCTCTCCCGGAGAACAGGAAAAAAAAAAACAAATGAAAATCACCAACGCAGCGACAACAACAGCAAACGTCAAGGACACGTGCGTGTGTCGTTCAACAGATGGGCACCCACCCACTATGACCGGCTGCCACACAATTGCTTGTGGACGTGCCAGTGTTGCTTCTGGCACTTACTGGAGCAGTACGTCACGTTCAGGCAGCCCTTGCACCTTCTGCAAAACGCAAGTTTAAAACACGCGTTACAAAACTGGAGTTCAGTTCTGACACCCTGCGGTCCATCGAACCCCCGAAGCCCCGGAAGAAAGTCACCCCTCATTATGACGCTCACTGGGAGTACACTGAGCATGCACATGAGCTTATGATATTCAAAATGGAACTTTAACACCAGTGCCCGGCGACGATAGGCCTGTTCCATTTCCAGTAACCCCATTATCAGGCGGTCGTCGACGACACCACGGCAGAGTAACACCGTGATCAGCCCTTGCACCTCGTCAGCCAGGTAAAGGAGCTTCCGTTTGTGCGACCTGAGGCGGGAGAGGCGTGGGTGTACCGCAGGTATGCATGACGCGCACACGTTGTTGTGTGTGTCGGAGGCAGCAGCGCTGCAGGCACATACGGATAGCCATCCAGTGTGACGACCGTGGTCTCGTTGTCCATCTCAATACAGTCGGCGATAGACCGCTTCAGGCGCACGAATGATGGATACTGTCGGCTGTCACCGACGATGGCGATGGAGACCGCGGGTAGTATGGCAGCGGTCAAAAACCAGGTTCACAGGCTGAAATACACCGCCGGCAGGTGGACATTCGCCGGTGGGAAGCAGTATACGCCATCCAGGCCCTCCATTGATCGCTGCAGTAAGATCTCTGTACACACAACACATTAGCGGGTGCATACACGCACGCTCCACATGCGCACGAACGAACGGTGACAGCGGTGGGTGCACACAAAACACCTTGCTCCAGAACCAACGATCCAATGGATAGGGCATGCGAGACGTTGAGCATGCACGCAATCCCGTGGCGGTCGTCTAGCACGGACAGCAGCACCAAAATACGCCTGGCAAGGGGCTCTAGTACGGATCGGAGGAGGCAGTACACCTGCGACGCGGTTCCCATTTGGCCGATCGCGCCCAGCTCCAGCGGTTTTTGAAGAAGATCGGTCAGGAATGGGGCGTCAGCGTGGCACTCCAGCCGCTCGACGAATGACAGCCAGGTTTCACACAACCAGTCAATGTACGGGTTGTGCTGTCGGTTGCTGCGAGTGATGGCGCGGTTGAACACGTACCCGGTCCCGCTTGGCACGACTGGACCAGCTACAACCACCGTGGCAGACATTTCGAGGGAAAACGATTGGCTACAGCCACAAAAAGAATACGACGACCGACAAACACAGATAAATCAAAAACCACAAGAAAGATTCCCAAATCCATCCCCCTTCCTTTTCTGCACACGGACCGGTGTATACAACTCCGTGTGTGTGTGTGCATTGCGTGATTCGTGCTGACGTGCTGGCGTCTATTCTGAGGTGCGACTTAGAAATGGGCAAAGACTTGAACCAGGATTCGGATGACGAGGTGGTGTGTGTGGGCGGTTATTCAGATCACGTGAGTTCTCAGTGTAGTGATTCAGATTGACCATACAACCCGAAATGATGAGTATGATAGTATCGATGATGTATAATAGTATCGACAGTATGCTAGTGGTACAGCCAAGGAAACCTCGAACAAACCCTAACCCCAAAAGACCCAAAAAATAATGACAATTCATACAATACAGCCTGGTCGTGAGACTGTTGGCTGAGGCACAACAAATCCTACCTCGCCAGAGTTTCTCACTCCCCCGGTTATCTCCATCCACAGGGAAAACATTTGACCGAAGTGTGTGCACATCAAAAATAAACTGGTGCACGTACAAGTGCCCGGCGGGGAGATTGGGCAAATCCTACCGAGTTGGGCTGGTGATACGTGGCATTTTTGGTACTGGTCTGGGTAACGGGAAGAAGGGTGGTACACTACCACCACCAGTGTCGTCGTCATTGTCTTTCTTGAATACGACGACGAGCATGTCGGAGAATGTCCTTTTGTGGGATGCTGTTGTCAATGAGGCACAACATGCGTAGGGTGGTCCCCAGGTTGCGTTCATCGTCCACTCGTTCCACCAGTATGATCTGTGCGTAGTTGTGTGATGCCACCTCGGTCTGAATGTGGGTGATGGCGTTTGCCGCACCATTGTGTGATGGGAGAGATCGGATCCTGGGAGGACGAAGACCGAAGCAGTCGAACCCAACCCACACATACATACCACCGTCACCCGACCTGCGAGCAAGGGAAACACACCCCTCCACGAGACACGGCGGCGCAAAACACGTAAAAGGGTATTATAATATCACAGAGAGTGAGGCGGTGGCTGTCATCGCCGAAAAAGCCAGTGATTGGGGGGGAAGTGGTGGTCGGGTCACAACCGCGGGTCAGATGATGACAGGGGCACGAAGCATTGGGTGTGCCAGTCGCCCAGCCAAAGGGACAGCATTACTTTCCCTCACCAATTGCGCCCCCACCCGTGCGCTTTGACCTGTGCGCTACCAGCTGCACTGCCCCCATCTGTGCACCCCGACCTATGCGCCACCAACTGTGCGCGCCCATCCAAGTGGTGAGTCCACGAGACAACATCCAAACAAAGGTCATATACCAACTTAAACAACAAGAAAAAGGGCACCCAACATGATAACATATTCGATTTTGCATGACCCACACTCTGGGTATGTACCAACCCTAATTTGGTGTACATTGGTATTCATATGTCCCATCACGCAGTTTGTAACAAGATCAATTTCCCTGCAGTGGCACCTGGAGAGAAGAGAAATGGATAATCATGTGGCAATTGGAATTGTATCAATCGTGTTCGTTGTTCTAATCTTCTTTCGTCAATATGCAATGCCGTATGCCCAGATTTGCTGGGTATGTGCGACCTGTGTATGTACATTCTACATCGCCCTTCAGGTGCATAAAGCAACAACCAATTCCGTCGCATTTGCACCTACAGTGACCTTTGGTTTTCCTGTCAACATGATATTCACAAATTCATCTGACGTTACGCGTGGGTTTTGGTTTGCCATTGGTGCCATTGCAAATGCCATACAGTGTTCAGTTACCCATATGCTTGGGTCCAAGGTAACTGTAATATCCGCCATAGTTGGGTTTCTGGTGTTTGTGTCATTGCCAATTGTATCCACGGCCGATTATGGTACATTGGGTTACACAACGGTCGTGGCATCAATTGGTAACTGGTTGCCAATCGTCAATGGCATTTACAGTGACATACAACAGAGTACGTTGGCCCACAACGAATCCGAGTTCGCATTACAGGAATTACAACACCAAGCTAAAATTATAGAATCGGATGGTATACTGTTACACATTATTAAAAAAAACGTGGTTGATGCTGAGACTATACTCCACGCCATGGACACAGAGGGCATATCTCGGAAACTCATCCGGCATGCCAAAGGGTGAATGGTGCAGAGTGCTAGCTGGTGTACACTCCGTGAAGTGGTAAGAAGTATGGTAGCGAACGCATATGTATCGCAGGTAGAAAACTTATCACTGAAATCGTTCTGTGAAAAGCTTTTATTAGGACGATCTGTGCCACTGTATCTCGAAGATTGCCCTGATGTCTACGTGAACCTGGATGCAACGGCCTGCAGTGTTGCAATGGAAAATGCAGTCACCAATGCAATCAGACACCACGATCCCGGTAGACCGGGCATTTCCATGATCGTGGAAGCGAATGCGGAAGCCGGGCGAGTGTTCTTCACACTTGTTAATCAAGTCGTGGACAATGCACATCCTATGTTTTGGAACACTATCAATGCTGCTGATGCAGTACGATCACCCGTGTCATACAGAAGCAACAACAGCAACACAGGAATTGGTTTGCGTCACATATACCTGGCAGTGAAACCGTGTGGTGGGTTTGCTAGATTGGGTGTGCAAAATGGACTTGCGACATTCAATTTTACCATACCAAGTACAATCATTCAGGAAACAGAGATACCCGTTCTTGTTCCCAACCTACAAATGTTATTTGTGGATGATAGTGCGGTTGCTCGCAAAACTGCAACAAATCTGCTTCCTTCTGTTGCAAATAACGCTACGGTCAATGTGTTTGGGCGCAGCCCTTCTGACATTGATTTGTTCAGGCATACTGTCAGCCATTCAGCCCCAGATATAGTGATTCTGGACCAGAATCTTGATTTTGGTGGCACATTGGTTCTTGGTACGGACTTGATCGAGGAAATAAAACAGCACGACGGACTCTACCAGAAAACAACATTCGCAATCCGATCTGCCAATTGTACAGCAAAGGATCGACTACTGTATATGTCTAGTGGTGCGGATTGTGTGTTGAACAAGGAGTGCGACTGGAAATCCGCGTGTCGCATCCTGGCATGTGTGCACAATGAAAAGACACAAAAGGAAACCCACAACGAATATACAACCCTGCAACAAACGGGTCCCTACCAAGTGCCGGAAAACCATACACTGTATAAATACATATTCGGCCCTGTCATTTAATGTTGCCAGTGTGTAGCGTGCGCGCATTTCTTTGTTTTTTTCGTTTTTTGTTTTACCATCGTGACCGGGTACAACAGCCTCAGTCTTTGAACCACAGATTAAAAGAAACAGAAAACCAGAAAAAAATCGACAACAGTGATTCCTCTTCGGATTGGTTCGTTTTTTTTGATTTGATGGGGTTTATTTGATTTGCATGTCTGTATCTGTGTATATACACTATTTTGGGATCATGACTACGTCACATGCGTGCCGCTCCTACCCAATGCGTTGCGTGTGCGCCTTTTTTGTGTGTGTGCGACTTTCGGTGACACCAAGGTCCACATAAACGACAAAAAAAAAACAGAAACCGGTAAAAGCGGAAACACCGATACCGGGGCGCTGACGCGTCTGTAAAAAACAGAACAACCCCGAAGGCAGCGAGTACACGCCACGGTAAAGGAGTGTCTGTGTGATGGGTTGGAATTGGATTCGATTTTTTTGTTATTGGTTTTTTATCGGGATGAAAAGGCGCACCCGGTGCCGTGTACCAGGTGCCACGCCACACTGGGGCTCGCGGACAATGGACACTACAAAGCAAGCCAGCACAGCAAAACAGCACAGAAATCCGTTTACTGCCACTTGCAAGTGAATCATCCTTCATTGTAGTGCCTGTCCGTGTGAAAAAGGTCCACACGCCCCCTTGAAACATCCGAGTCTTACACTGCCAACCACTTATTCGCTTCGCGGTAGATCTGTCTAGTCAGCACAATATAGCGCCACCCCTGTGCGGAAGAAAGGTAGGGTCGTTGGTGTGTGTGTGTGTGCGTATGTAGACAACGCGGGTGACGCGTGGCCTACTGCGATCTGCGATCACCACACCTTTACCTGAAAACATAACCCCGCCATTTCTTCGCTTGGCGGCGGATCCGCCTTGGTTGTCGGGAAGCTGCGCAATTCTGCCTTGCCATCGCCCCCTCGTGGGTGATAGCGGGTGGGGTGGCTGGGGCGTACACACAACACGTGGATGACGCGCGGCCTGGCCTGCTGCGATCGCCGTACCCCTCTGTTGTGCCATTCGTCGTGCTTACTGTTCAGGTACGCGATCACGGCATCCTCTTCTTGGTCCACGGTAGAGAGTGGCTGTTTCGTGCACATTCGTTGGTGGTCGGCAACCGGTTCCGTGGGCTGTGATGGTCGTGGGGGGTGGTTGAACGCCACGGTTTGGCTATTCCTCGGTGTCACGTAGCCGGGCCCGTTCATCATCGTGCAATAGGAATCTGGGTGTGCATAGGCGTGTTTCACGACGCGGCAGTGTCCGATTTTTAGGTACAATTACAAATAGCAACAACAACAAAAAATCAGAGAAAACTAAACAAAGCGCGATCCCTTTTGCTGTTTGCATTGGTCTGGTGGCATTCGTTCCGCATTTACGTACAGACAGTCTATTCCGGGATCATATCCACGTCACGCATGCGCCGCTCCTACGCAGATAGCCGCGCGCGCGACGCCCGCGCAGTCCCCGGACGTCGCGTGCGCGTATATTTTTTTCTTGTGGTGGGGGCGTTTCGGTGCCCCCCCCCCCCCCCTTGCGTGCCCACTCGAATCACGGATATCACAAACAAATAAATGCAACGGTACACACATGTTCCGAAGAGGTGTCGTGGTGTTGATACTGCCTCTGGCGGTGGGAGTTGTGTTGTATTGATACTTCAAGAACTGGCAATCCGTGCGTGTACCGGTGGAACGGGCGCAGTGCCTCGACGCGGCCTTGATCACACTCCCGCAGTGGGCCCTGCAAACAAGGGTTGCCCTGGAACCAATTGAGGACTCCACCGCACCCAAAGGCTGCATCGTTGACCTTGCCATGGGGCGGGTGCCGTGCAACCAGACAAAGATAGAGAACGGGGTGTCGAACGAACGCTATAGTGTCCCCTGCATCCCCAGGTCAGGCAGCGGCATATGAGCTAAGGAAGGCGGGGTCGGGCTGCACGATCAAGCAGGACGACAGCGCCGCTCGCGTCCACCGGGACCACTGCTACGCGCTGGCGAGGCCACTGGGGAACGACACGGCGATGCAGACGAAACTCTCGGTCGTGGACAACACGGGTTTGACCCAGGGGTGCTCGGTCGGGATCGGAGACGGGAAGGTGTACTACAACAACTCTGAGGACACTCCCTACCACCCATCGTGGCCCCGTGTGTGCGTCGCCGGCAACGGGGGCGCGTTCCTGGGGGACGGGGTGTGCACCCCGGATGTCACCTTCAAGCCCGTCAGCGACGAGGTTGAGAAGAACGACTGCCTATGGCGACGGTGGCAGGGCTGCCAACCGGCATCACACCAGATAGGACCGACCTTGTCATGGGCAGCTGGGGTGACATGCCGAAGGGCTACAACGTGCATACCGGGGTGAGCTACGCCGCACACTGAAACGACCACCCCACAGGGGGTTGAGCGGGGAAGGACATCCAGAAGGTGTGCCGCGACCAGACGACGCGGCAGGTATGGTTTGCCCAGCCGGGTGACACCGCCTGCGACCCGCGGCAGCGCGACGCGCAGCACAAACTCGGTCTGCACAAACGTGGCTTCTGGAAAGTGAACAAGGATAGCTGCCCGGCCATCTCTCGCATGGCCCTGCCAAAGTTGATTATTCCGGGGGGGGGGGTTTCGTGGGCCCCGTGGAGAACGCCACCTTCAACGGTGGCTGCATCGTGCACTCTGCCACCAACTACGGACCCTGGTGGAACAACCTACCGGGGAAGTCGAGGGCCGACCTCGGGACGGTGTGCTACCCACGGGACCCCAGCAAACTCCCGTACATGACCAGGTCGATCTTCTGTGACGCTCTGACGAGACCGGACCGACTGCACATCAACCGAGCCTCCTGCGAGGCAATCGTCGGCGAGGCTGCCCCAAAGGACGCGACCAAAAAGGGGGGCCCCATGATGGTAACCAGCGACGCCACGATTCCCGTGGAGTGCATAGCCGACTCCGCGATCTGACACAGACCTTGGTTCAACTTCAACCCGCACGGCAAACCGCGTGCCGACTTCAGAGGCGCGTGTCTGACATCGGACGGCAAGACGAAACTGTCCGATATAGGGAAGCCATGTGCTTAACCCTAAACGGTAGACAAAATGTCAATCACAGAATACGGGGATGCCACAGGACACCCTATTTCGCTCGATAACGTCGCCGCCCAGCCGGTGGCGGCCGGGGTTGGAGGCGGCGTGCGGCGTTGTGCCCTAGGCCTACACCGACAAGGCCGTCATCGGGGCGCGCCCCGACGCGCGGCAGGAGGCGGACCGCTGTTTCGCGTGCCACGCGCCGCTGTTCCAGCGGAAGTCCCACAAGCGCAAGCCAAACGGCATCAAGTACGAGGTCGGTGCCCACTTCACGCACCACAGCGGAACGGGATGCAGCAGCAGCGGCAGCCCCGACAGCACGGAGCAAATGTCAGCTAAGCAGATCGTGCTCCGGCACTGCGCCGACATTGCGTTCCTGTACCACTGCACCCGCTGCGACCGGGCAATCCTGATCACGATCCCCGGTACACCGGTCGCCGAGGAGGGCTTCGGGCCGTACCACCTGGTTGTCGCGTTCTGGAACGCCGAGAGGGACACCACTGGTTGCGTGGTGGTGCTGCACACCCACCGAATGAAGGAGGACAAGGCGCGCTATGTCACGGAGAAGAACCTTACGTGGGTCGAGGTGACGACCACCAGTCTGTTGGCCGCGGTTGATATTCTTCTGGCGGCGGCGGCGGCGCCGGTAGTCTTCTGGGTCATGGATACCGTCTGCCAGCGGTTTTACGAGGAGTACGAGTGCTTCCGGGCACGCCGACTGGAGAGGGAGCACCAATGTTGGGGCAGGGCCGAGATGATGGTCCGGGACGCACGCACTGCCCACGATCACCGAGGCCACCAGCGCCGTAGGCGGGTCCCTGTGAGAGGAGATCCGGGGGGTCATCGGCGAGTTCTGCGCCTGCCTGTCCGCCGCACCAGCGGCCACAGACCAGCAGCGGGAGCGGGCAATCAGTGTGATCGAGGCGACCACCCAGATGCTCGCCTTCGGTCGGCACAAGGGCCGGTTCGTCCAGGAGCTCTGGTGGGACCCCGCGACCAGGCCATACGTGCGCTGGCTGGCCGGGTACACCGGGCGGCGCATCGGTGCTCAGCCAGTGCCCAACGACAGCCCCACCAAGGGCAACATGCGGGACACCGTGAACGCGGCCCGTGCCCGCAGCTTGATACGTTCTTCAGTGGCAAGACACAAGACCCACGATTGACAACTTCGCGCGCGTTTGCAGCAGAAGAAAATGAAAAACCAAGAAAAAGACGCACAACCAGAAAAAATAAAGCGCAAAATCGATTTTTCCGACCTCAGAAACCCCCACAAAAATTTTACGCCGCTGTTTGGCGAGGTCGCAAATTTTAGGACACTCACAGAAACAGAAGAACAACAGAGTTGCGACGGCAACAAAGATGAGGGTTGCTTGCCCCAAAACACCTAGCAAAGTGCGTCCCCTAGGCGCTAGGGACTTGTGCGCGCTCCAACAACAAAGAAGAAGAATAGAGGCCAACACCAAGAACAAGCGAGCCGCGACGACGAAGAAATTGAACATCGCGTGCTCCAAACCACCTAGCAACGTGCGTGCCATAAAAAAAAAAGAAGGAAACACAACAAAAGGAGAAACACCAAACCACAAACAAAGATAACAGGACCACGGACCACGGGAAGACAAAGGTATGACAAACAAGTATGTTACGGCCCCATGCATCCTACATATCATATCCAGCGCTACACATGCGTAGATGAGAAAACCAAGTATGTTGCCGAGGAGGGCGCCCAAGGGACAACGCCGCACGCAAAAAAGAACGACGAACCACCACGCACGTCAAAAGGCATGCCCACAAACACAAACCACAACCATATATCCCCCATATTCCTCCATAGGCTCCGAGCACCGCGAGATACACGACGAAAGAAAAAAAAACAAAAACAACAAAAGCGCAAAAGGTATGGGGCGGCCACGGACCATGGGGAAACAATGAAAAGGCGAACAAGTATGTTAAAGATACGAAGGAGGGCGCCAAGGGAGCGCACCACGCAGGCATACCCAAACGTACACAAGGCCGCAAAGTGAAAAAAAACGGAGACAAGGGCAAAGAGAAACATGGTATGAAACCCCAACCCCGCCCCACCCACACAACGTGCACAAGATCTCGCTATAGACCATGCCCACGAACCACGGGGAAACAATGGTATGGCGAGCAAGTATGTTAAGAATGCGAAGAAGGGCGCCAAAGGGACGGACCACGCACACACGCACACACATAAACAAGACCGCAAGGTACAAGAAGACAGAGACAAGAGCAAGAAGAAACATGGTATGAAACCCCAACCCACCTCGCCCGCAAACACGCACACGCTCTCACTATAGGGGATGGCCACGAACCACGGGGAAACAATGGTATGGCGAACAAGTATGTTGAGAATGCGAGGGAGGGCGCCAAAGGGACGGACCGCACACGAAAACACAAACGTACACAAGGCTGCAACATGCAAGAAGACGGAGACAAGACAAAGGAGAAACATGGTATGAAACCCCACCCCCGCCCCACCCACAAACAGGCACACGCTTTCTCTATAGAGGATGACAACAAGAAGCTGCACAAGGTATGACAAGTATGTTACGCAAAAAAAAACACAAAGGCGCCTTCCACGCCCTCTCTATAGGGGAAACGCAAGGCAAAGAGGTATGTTATCGAAGACGCTACGGAAAAAAAAAAAGGGGGGGGGAGACACAAGACACAACACGCAAAAACAACCAACCAACCCCCAAAGACCTGCACACGCTCTCTCTCTACAGGGGAGGAAAACACGGTGGGACGAATAGAGAGGTATGTAATACGCGTCACGCATACCACTCATTTCTGCTACACGTCTACAGGACCTCTTCTTCAGCTTTTTGAACACGACCACGCCGACCGACGACGAGAACCAACCAAGGTATGACACACCCCACCAACCACACACCGCAAGCACACACACGCACACGCACCGCAGCCACACCGCGCACGACCCCCCCCACGCCACCCACACCAACACGAAGGGCCACACAGCGCACACACACACACCAAGACCAAAGAAAAGGGCACCCAGGGCCCCCACCACCACAACCAGTGGACCCCAGCCAGGAGTGGCGGGGAACCACGCCCAAGGCCCACGGCCAGGAGAGGCAAGGGGCGGGGACACCAAACCGCAGACCACCGGCACACCACACACACGCAACCACGCACACCAGCACACGCGGAAGACACACCCACCGCACCACGACACCACACCATCAACAACGCAGACACCACAAACACGCAACACAAGGGACACCCCCACCCGCGAAACACACCACCACAACCGGCGGGCCCCAGCCAGGAGTGGCGGGGAACCGCACACCACCACCGCCAGTGGACCCCAGCCAGGATTGGCGGGGAACCGCACCCGCGACCCTCAGCCAGGAGTGGCGAGGAACGCCCACCACCACCGGAAGCGAAACCCAGCCAGGACTGGCGGGGAGTAGCACACAGGAACCTCCACCAGGAGTGGCGAGGGAGCAACCACACCACACACCAGCCACAACCCCACCAACACACCACCGCCGCACACCACACACCACACACCACACACCACACACCACCGCCGACAGCGAAACCCAGCCAGGAGTAGCGGGAACCGCACCCGGGGCCCTCAGCCAGAAGTGGCGAGGAGCACCTACCACCGCCGATAGCGAAAGCCAGCCAGGAGTGGCGGGGAACCACGCCCGGGACCCTCAGCCAGGAGTGGCGAGGACCGCTCACCACCACCGGCAGCGAAACCCAGCCAGGAGTGGCGGGGAGTAGCACACAGGAACCTCCGCCAGGAGTGGCGAGGGACCAACCACACCACACATCAGCCACAACCCCACCAACACACCACCGCCGCACACCAGACACCACACACCACACACCACACACCACACACCACCGCCGCCAGCGGACCCCAGCCAGGAGTGGCGGGGAACCGCACCCGGGACCCTCAGCCAGGAGTGGCGAGAGGCGCCTACCACCGCCGACAGCGAAACCCAGCCAGGAGTGGCGGGGAACCGCACCCGGGACCCTCAGCCAGGAGCCGCGAGGAACGCACACCACCACCGGCAGCGAAACCCAGCCAGGAGTGGCGGGGAGTAGCACACAGGGACCTCCACCAGGAGTGGCGAGGAACCAACGACACGCCACACCAGCCACAACCCCACCAACACACCACCGCTGCACACCACACACCACACACCACACACAACCGCCGCCAGCGGATCCCCGCCAGAGTGGCGGGGAACCGCACCCGGGACCCTTGGCCAGGAGTGGAGAGGACCGCCCACCACCACCGGCAGTGATCCCCAGCCAGGAACTAGGAATGGAGGGGAGTAGCACACAGGAAGCTCCGCCAGGAGCTGCGAGGGACCAACCACACCACACACCAGCCACAACCCCATCAACACACCACCGCCGCACACCACACACCACACACCACACACCACACACCACACACCACCGCCGCCAGCGGACCCCAGCCAGGAGTGGCGGGGAACCGCACCCGGGGCCCTCAGCCAGGAGAGGTGAGGAGAACCCACCACCGCCGACAGCGAAACCCAGCCAGGAGTGGCGGGGAACTGCACCCGGGACCCTCAGCCAGGAGTGGCGAGGGACGCCCACCACCACCGGCAGCGAAACCCAGCCAGGAGTGGCGGGGAGTAGCACACAGGAACCACCGCCAGGAGTAGCGAGGGACCAACCACAGGACACACCAGCCACAACCCCACCAACACACCACCGCCGCATACCACACACCACAAACCACACACCAAACACCACACAGCACCGCCGCCAGCGGACCCCAGCCAACGAGGGACCAACCACAGCACACACCAACCACACCCACATGCACACCAGCAGCAAGCCCCAACCGGCCCCAGCCACACACCCACACACGCACACACACACACCAACACACACGGAAGGCACACCCACACCCAAGCCACCACGAACGCACGACACACACACCAACACAGACACTACGCGCGCACGCACCGCGCCACAAACACACACACCGACGGCGAACCACAACCAGGGGAGGTGGGGACACGCACACAAGCAACACGGCCAAGAAAAGCGAAAAGCGCCCCCCACGACAACCACCCCACCCCGGAGAGACGGGAAACCCACCACCGCAAACCACACAGCGAAGAGGGGGGCGGGACGAAAAAGGGCCCACGGGAGACGCAGGCGAGGGACCCAACCTCAGGGGTTTGGGAGCCCCCTCGGTGACCGTATCGGCCCCACCTGAGCAGGGGCAATAAGGTGGGATACGCCCGGGACCGTTTGTCAGCGGCCCGCGGTGGCACCGGCCTGGGGGGGTGACCAATGGGCCTGACCAAGAGCACTCCCCACGGCACGTACTGCGGTTCGGGCCCAGCGAGGGGCTGCGGGTAGGGCACACCGTCCATCGGGGCAGGCAAGAGACACAGCTATCTCACAAGGACTCGCCTGCGACCCACAGTGTACCCGACCCCGGTGTGGGGAACGGCTGGAGTCCCTGGCTACGGAGCAGGTCCATTTGTACCGAGCGGGTACAAATGGACAGCCCGTACAACAGAGTTACACCCTGACGGGGAGTGCGAGCATCGGCCCCCCCAAGGGGAAACACCAGGGGAAGGGACCCGAGCCGACGACAAGGACCCCCCCCCCGCCCACCACAGCCGGAAAGGCCTGGGCACGGCACCAGGGGAGCACCGCCCCAAGCGACGCGGAAAAGAGACAGTGCCGGGAGGGCACGCAAAGGGGGCGGCGGGGGGACACACCACCAACAGACCCCAGCCAGGGGGGGCGGGGAACCACACAGCCGAGACGGGAGAGGGGCCACGACACACAGCCCCTACACCCACACAGAGCCGCCAAACCAAGCCCAGAAAGGCAAGAACAGGCACCCAAACGCACCACCAACACACCGCACACACGCCCGCGCATGCGTACAACACACACCACCACAACCGCCACCAACACGAGCCCCACAAACGCACACCACACACCAAAGCGCAAGCACCGCCCGCACCACAAACGCAACACACGAAGACCCAAAGAACAACAACCCAGCAACCCCCCGCCAGGGGAGCTGCAGGGCGGCCAGAAACACCGCTAGGACACGAAGGTGGACCCCCCAAGCCCTCAGCCAGGGTTGGCGAGCGGCCACACCCAGCAACACCCAACCAACCACGCCCAAACCCAGGACCAGGCACTACGACACCCACACCAGCACCGCCACCAACCCCCAAACCGGACGCCACCACACCCTCACCAGCGGAAACACTGGGAACCAACGGAGACACCGTCGGCAACACCAGCGACCCCAGAACCCAGCACAACACCTAAGACACCCTCACCAACAACAAACCAACACAAGAAGCCACCCAACACTGACCAACGACCGCACCCCCGCCCCCCACTGACCCGCATCCAGAACCACCGCCAGGAGCATCCACACCATCGGAAACACCAACACCACCAACAATCAAGCAAGCACAACACCCTCACCAACGGCATCACCGCCGGCACCAACGCCTACGAAACGTACGCACACCAACACCGGTTACAGCACCTACATCACCCAAGCCAACGGCATCAAGCACACCATCGCCAGCATCACCCCACCATCAGCGTCGCCACCGGCAACCTCCGCCACCAGAGGAAACCAAAACCACCACAGCCGGTGAGCCAACAAACCACCAAGCCCCGGCCAGGGGAAGCGAGGGCACACGCCCAGAACCATCAACAACAACACCCTCGCCACCAAAGCAACCACAGGGTGCCATCCACCACGCAGTCACCAGCGGCACCCACACCACCGGCGCCACCAACACCACCCTCACCCACGACACCACCCGGGGCCTCGCCTGCACCACCCTCACCAACAGGTAGGTAGGTAGGTCGACTCGGGACTGGAGTTGCCCCGCAGGGGGGACTTACCCAGAGGCTTTTGCTCACCCACCCACGGCCCAACTTCACGTGCCCCCACAAAGCGGCTCCCCCACATGGGGGAAGGGCGCGGTCGACGCGAGCAGAACCCTACAGCGGGTTCTGCCCAGAGAGGTAACCCATGTTCGACCAAAGTCTCACATTCCTCTCCTTCGGGCGGATGATACGTGGGGGAGGGTCCCACCGCACATCCTCATCAACCTCCGGATTCTGGGGCCCAGGGGCCCGGAGCCAGGCCAAAGGCCCTGTCCTGCAGGCACCCCCACCTGGGTTGGTTTTCAGTAGGTGTGAGGCAACTTGAAGAAGCACGTGCTACGGGACTCGCATGCCGTGGCGCACACTCACACCTCCTGACTCGGTCGAGCTTGCGCTCTCCCGGGGGGCCGGGGGTTCGAAGTAGGTCGTTGTGGTCGGTTGGTCGGTCGTATGGTACCGTTGCGGTGTAGTTTGTTAATGTAGGTTGGTCGGTTGCGTGATGGTAGAGCCAAGTTTTGTTGGGGGCATGGTCGTCGGCGGGCGCGGCGCACCACTGTGTCACCAACCCTTTAAACGCCGTTCCCGTTTAGACCCGTGCACGCCTGGCTGGTTTGGTGTTGGCCGGCTTGCGTGTGGTCTGTTTACGGTCAAGTGGCGGCTGCAGCTGCGGAGTTGTTGGTTCGCGGTCGTCTTGGCCGCCTCATGGTCGGCTTGGTTTGCGTGGGTTCCATTGCGCTGCTGCCGGTGGTCGTTCCGCCGCATGTTGTTTATGCAGCTGGCATGTCCGTGTCGGTGCTGGTCAGTGGCGTCGTGGTTTGTCCAAGTGTAGTGTCGTGTAGTTTGTTACCGTTGGTTTGTCGCGTTTGTATTGGTAGCGTTGTGGTGTCCTGCTGTGTTCGTGGGTACGATCGTCGGTGGGCGTGGCGCACCATGGTGTTGCCAGCCCGTTGGGCGCCGTTTCCGTTTCGACCCGTGCACGCCTGGCTGGTTTGGTGTTGGCCGGCTTGCGTGTGGTCTGTTTACGGTCAAGTCACGGCTGCAGCTGCGGTGTTGTTGGTTTCGCGGTTGTCTTGGCCACCTCATGGTCGGCTTGGTCTGCGTGGGTTCCATTGCGCTGCTGCCGGTGGTCGTCCCGTTGCATGTTGTTTACGCAGCTGGCATGTCCGTGTCGGTGCTGGTCAGTGGCGTCGTGGTTTGTCCAAGTGTAGTGTTGTGTAGTTTGTTACCATTGGTTGGTCGCGTTTGTATTGGCAGCGTTGTGGCGTTCTGCTGTGTTTGTGGGTACGATCGTCGGTGGGCGTGGCGCACCACGGTGTTGCCAACCCGTTGGGCGCCGTTTCCGTTTCGACCCGTGCACACCTGGCTGGTTCGGCGTTGGCCGGCTTGCGTGTGGTCTGTTTACGGTCAAGTGGTGGCTGCAGCTGTGGTGTGGTTGGTGCGCGGTTGTCGTGGCCGCCTCATGGTCGGCCGGGTTTGTGTTTGGGGTCCGTTGCGCTGCTGCCGGTGGTCTTATCGTCGAATCCTGCCCGTTTAGCTAGCACGTTTGTGTCTGCGTCGGCTTGTGGTGTCTTGGTTTGTACAAGTGTTGTGTAGTGTAGTTTGGGAATGTTCGTGGGCCGCGTCCGCAGCGGTAGAGTCGTAGTGTTCCTCTGTGCTTGTGGCCATGGTGGTCGGGGGGCGCGGCTCGCTACGGTGTCGCTAGCTCGTCGGTCGTTGCTCTCGCACCGGTCAATGCACGCCCAGCCAGCTTGGCGCTGGTCGGTGCGCGCGCGGTCTGTTTACGGTCGCGTTGCGTCCGCTGTAGTGGTTCTGGCGGTGTGTGGTCGTGTTAGTCGCCTCTTGGTTGGTTTGTTCGGCGTTTGTTCCTTGTCGTCGCAGCGGGCGTTCGCGCAGTCGTATTTATCCTGTGCAGGTGTGCCGCTGGTTGCGATGTTGGTCGGTGCCAGGTGTGTGGAGCCGGCACGGTACGTTTGTACTGTGCGCCGCCCGCCCGCCGCAGGGGAGAAAAGGCACGACAAGTGGTCGGACTGCTGTAAAAAAAATTTTCCCCTGTCGGTGCCCTGTTCCCTGCCCCGCCCTGGCAGTGTTGCATGCACAATCCATGATCGGGTATTTCGTGGTGCTCCGTAGCCGTACTTCCAGTTTCGCTTGTGCCACTCAAATGTACACCCCCGTCGGTGGCAAGGCCCCACCGGTGCCCCTCGGTGTGTCCCTGTGCTGCCCATGGGGGCCCCAGGGCGTTGCTCCAGCTCGGTGTTGCTGTGCTCGTGCTCGTGCCTGTCTGTCTGCCGTGCGCCTTCTCGTGTCGTGCGTTGCAGGTCATTCGGGTGGCATGTCTGTGTCACGGTGCCCGATGTGGTGGCTAGGATGGTTAGGGTGGTTCGGCTTGTGCTGTGGTGTCGGGACGCTCCGTCCGACGTGGCGGGTGGGGCTCGGCGTAACACACCTGTGCCTGTTGGCAGGGGGGTTGGCACGGCCCCGTGTGTTGAGCTTGTGGCCCCCCGCATGCCCCGGGTAGGGTTGTGGAGGACAGGAGTACCGGGTACTGTTGCAGCCCCCCTCCCTCTCATGGACGCTGTTAACTGTCTGCAGGGGGTGTGCCCCTCATACCATTTGCATAGGTTATACGTGTCGTAACCTTACGCGTCCCAGGCGCCCAACTCCCCAGCGGAGGTGCGCGCTGGTCCCTGCAGTGCACTTATCCCCGGATGCTCGCCCTGGACGGTAATACTCTGGCCGGTGGTTCGTTAACATTCTTGTGGTTATCGGCCCGGCCGCGGGTTCCGCGTATGTGGCCGGTCCCTTTGCCCGGCCCCTTGTGGATCCGGCTCGCGGGAGAGGAGGGTGAGGCGGGAGGACGGGTCCGGGCGTTGCACCGCCACGTTCCCTGCTGCAGGTGGGTCGCGGGGTCCGAGAAGCGTGGCCCTCGCCCGGGGGGTTGTAGGAGGAAGTCGTGGGGTTTCCGTGCGTGCTTGACACCGGGGGTTGCGAAGGCTGGCCTCCACTCTCCGGGCATCTGTTGCATGTGTCGGGCATGTTGACGTCCGCGTCTTCGGTTTGTCGGACTGTCAGCTGTTGCTGGCGTGTGTTGTGCGGCTGTGTGCCATCGGGTCGTTGCGGTAGGACCTGTCGCCAGGCGCGGCTCAGGGTCCTGGGGGGGCGTCCCATGCGTCCCACCGGGGCGCCGTGGAGGTTACTGAAGTTTGCGTGCACAAGGGCTGGGCGTGCCGCCCGGGTCTCCGCCTCAGTGCGGACGGCGGGTTGCCGTCAATCGCCCAGCGCCAGTGCTCGGATCCAGTGGCGTGCGCTGTTCGACAACACCCCCGTGGTCATCGGTTCGGCCGCGGGCTCCGCGCGTTTGGATGGCCCCTTTGCCCGGCCCCTCGCAGACCCGTTACGTGGGAGAGGAGTTTCAGGTGGGATGGCGGTCCCGGGTGTGGCGCTGCCCCCTTTCCTTGTTGCAGGCGGGTTGCTGAGGTCCGGGAAATGCAGCTCTCGTCCGGGGGATGTGGGAAGAGGTCGACACTGTGGGCTGCTAAGGCTAGCCTCCACTCCTTGGGTGTCCGTTGTGCGTGCTGGGCAGGTGGACGCCGTCCCCGCCGGTGTGTCCGGTCGACGGGTGGTGCCGTAGCATGTTGCGCAGCCGCGCGTTGCTGGGTTGTACGAGGGGTCGTGTTGGGCGAGGTCTGCCCGATCGGGGTCGTTGTGGTTCGTCGCCAACCCCGCTGCTGCTGTCGTGACGGCCATCGTCCGGTCCTCTGGTGGGAGAAGGCGATCCCGGGTCTGCCGCGCCGTTTCTTCACTGCGCGTGGCTGGTGTGGGACTCGTGCCGTGCGCGTGCGGCCGTGCGTCGTCGCTGCAGGTCCTGTGGTTGGTCAGGGGTCAGGGCCCTGGGGCGTTACCCGCACATCGTACAAGGGCGCTGCGGAGGGCACTGAAGATTTCGTGCACCAGGGCCGCGTGCGCCCCCCGGGCCTCCGTCTCAGTGCGGATGGCGGGCTGCAGCTGCCCACCCAGCGCCAGTGCCCGGATCTGGTGGACCGCGAAGATGGGGCATAGGTTGGGCTCAGTGGGGGTTTCCGCCGTCGGTTCCGGGATGGCCTCCATCTGCTGCCGGCCGTCGAGGTAGAATCTCCACGCCGCTGACCACGCCCTGGTGTTCGGCCAGCGGCGCCGCGCCCACCGCCAGAGGCAGTAGAGGGCGTGGCCTGGGTGCCAGGTGCCTGCCGCCCCCGACACAATGGCCGTCAGGGGGTCCGGGGTTTGGTTTCGGAGCAGGGGGGTAGGGTTGTCCGGCAGGCCCGTGGTCGCCCGGAGCATGGAGTCGACGGCCTCCAGGCTCCAATGGTTGTCCTGCGGGTGCGGGATGATCCGCACCTGGTAGTAGTGGCCATTCTCCAATACGATCATGGCAATGGTACTGGGGTCACGTTCGCGCGGCAGGGGTGCTGCGCGCGTCGTCTCCGGGTAGTGTGCCGTCAGGTGCGTGAGGTTGTGCCCCCTGCTACCGGCGGTCCCGCTTTCCCATGCCTCCAGGCCCTCGTGCGGTGGGATACGGAGGTTGTCGGGTCTCGGTGGTGGGGCGGCCCGCTCCCGGCCTCCGGTGGTGGGTGCGGGCCTGGGGTCTGTCGGTGGCGCTATGAGCGTGTGTACCCAGCCCAGGTGTGGGACCCATACGCCCCCTTGGGCCGTTTGGGGGGTGTTGAACCACCAGATCCACGCTTCAATGAGGTCGTCGGAGACCTGTGTCCCGGGGGTGACGAGCGCCTGGAGCTGTCGCACAAAGATTAGGGTCGTCGGGGCATGTGGCAGGGGGACTACGCCGAAAAGCCTGTTCGGGTCAACGTTACAGAGGTGTTCCTGGAGGGTGGCCACCAGCTCGCTCGAGGGCGTGGAAGCATGGATGTCGTAGAGCGCCTTCAGTTCCGCGTCGTCGAAGGGATTCGTGCCCCGTTGCTGTCGCGGTCGGGGGGGCGGGGGGGGCATGGCCACCCGATCCTGGTCCAGTGCCGCGTCAGCCGGGGAGGGGTGCCGTGAGGTGGCGCCCGGTTGTCCCCCAGGCACGTACTCCGTGGGGGGTTCCCGTTGCTGGGGCTTCGAGCAGGGCGTGGCGGTGGGCAGCGGGCCAGCGGGCTCCTGGGGGCTGGAGGTCCCTGTCATCTCAGTGTCCGCCCTTGGTCCGCTCGCGTCGTGTCCCGGCTGCCGCGATGTGCCCTCCGTGGGCCTGGCGGCTTCTGGACTGCGGGGAGGGCTGCCCCCCCGCCCCTTGCGTAGGGCTGGGGTCGGGCGCGGGCTCGCTTGGTCGCGTGTCCGTGGCGTGTGGTCCTCTCGGTAGCGGATCGGCCGCTGACTCCGGGAGGGAGGCGGCAGATGAGCTGGACGTTTCGCCCGCCGTCTGGCGAGGGTCTGCTTGAAGCGTTGCTTGCCGCTCGCGCTCGGCCAGCGTGAGAATGGTGGGGATGTGCGTCCGCTCGGTGCGGGGCCTCTTGGACCGGCGTCTGGGGTCGGAGGTCGATGATGTTCGCCGAGCTTGGGGGTCGCGGGAGCCCCCGTGGTCCCTGTCCATATCCTCATTGAAAACGACTCGTCGCGCTGCTGGTGGCGGCGTGCGGCTGCGGCGACGGGATCGGCCAGGGTGCCTCGTTTCTTGGCGCTGCTCCGGCGTGTCGCCTTGCACCCTCGAGGCGTGGGGACTGCCCGGGCTCCTCCGTGGGGCGAACGGCCGCAGGGGGCTGCTGTATGTGCCAGAGGGGGAACCCCTACCTGGTGGTGGACCCCGTGGGTGTTCCGGTGATTTGCGGTGCGCCGCCTGTCTGGGGGGCTCCGGAACGTCTTGGGACCGCGGTCCCCAGTGGCCTGAGGCGTGTCCCTGGTGGCCCGGTGATCCAGGGATGTTCCAGATATTATGGTCCTGCATGGCCGCACGGATGCGCAGGGCGGCACGCTGGTGCCACCGCCAGTGCAGTCCGTTCATTTCATCTGGGCTGTAGGCTCCCATATGCGCCATGAGCCGGGTGGCCACATGGCGCCATTGGTCGGGACGGTCCATGGTGGCGGGGGGCGTGTGCCCTGTCCGATGACCAAACGTGACGTCTGCCATGGTGCGTGTTCCCTCCGCGAGGTGGCAGGACCACGAAGAAAGTACCCATCGTATACGGACCGCCAGTTCGAGCTGCTCCCCTGTGACAAGCCTGGGGATCCAGAAGCTTAGGTCTTGGGTGGCTTCTTGCTCTGCTTGTTCGCTGAGGTGGCCGGCGTCACCCTCCAAGCGTGCGTAGTCCAGATGTCCCCGCCCCCAGGGCGGGGCGGCCCCCGGCGGTGGGGCGACAGGCTCACGCGCGGTGTTGGTAGCCGCTTCCAGGCGCGTGCCCTCACCTGGGGCGTTGCGCTCGTCCGTAGTCCGGTCCGCCGCGCCGCTCGCGGTCGTCTGCCCCTCGCCCGTAGCGGCAATCTGCCCCAGGGTGGTGTAGTCGCGCTGGAGGTGCGCTTGTCGTGGAACCGTGAGGGGCGTATCGTCCGCCTGGTCGCGTTGCGGCTCCGGGTGGACGCGTGGCATCTCCGGTGCTGGGACCGCCCGGGGCTCATCCCTGCAAGAGTCCATGAAGGCAATCGAAGGAGTCGTCGTCGCGGTTGTGCCCGCTGGTTGACGTTCCTCCTTCGTCCGCGCGCCGGGGCGTGTCGGGTGTGGTTTCCCGGGCCTCTGTCCCCGCGCTGGTTTCCGGTGGATCTTGCAGCAGCGCCTCCCCTGGCGTGCTCGTGTCTGCGCGGGCTGCCAGGTGCGCCCGGGGGGCGGCGCCCGCGTGATCCGCGGTCGAGGGCCGGTGGGGGCCGTCCGTACACCCGGTGTCCGGAGCTGGCCCCTCGGGTTCCGCGTCAGGCTGGCCATCTGCCAATGCCTCGTCTCCTCCGTGTGCCGTGTCGTTCGTCAGGTCGGCACTCCGCACTGATGTCTGGTCCGTTCCTCCGCCAGGTTCCCCCATTGGTGCCGGTGTTGGCGTTCGTTGCGGGGTCTCTGCAGTCCTTCCGCGCCCACCGCGGGCGCGTCGCGCTCTGGTTGGGTCGGCGGTGTAGGCGGTTCGGCGCCATCGTCCGCCGGCGGCGGTGCCCCCCGGGCGTGGCCTCCCGGCACGGGTGGCGGCTCGGGTAGGCCCCACGGGTCCGCGGGCTGCTGGGCGTCCGCCGGGGCGGCAGTGCGTGGTGGATCCGGGCCGGGGCCTGGGCCGGGGGCCGGGCGGCCGGGAGATGACGGTTCTGCCGGTCGTGCCGGTGGTCTGGTTGGTGGGGCGTGGTGCTGCTGGGGCACTGACCCGCCGTGCGTTGTGGCCGGTAGGTCCTCCGTGCCGGACATTGCCGAAGCCCGGGGGGTTAGACCCCCGGTGGGGCCGTGGGTGTGGGGATGCCCAGCGTCGGAGGGCCGCGCGATGGTGGCGTCGGTCGGGGTAGCGGTGCGTGTCTGTGTGGGGAGGTTGTCGGTCGGCGTGTACGTTGGGTCCGCTGCCGGCCGGTCAGGTGCGCCATGGTGCGGGCGGGGTTCCGGGTGGGCCTGTGTTGTTGCCGCTTGGCTGGCTACCGGCCGTGGGCCGTGCGTAGGCGCGACGGGTGGTGTTATAATATAATATATAGGCATTGCGGGCTCCCTGTGGGGCTTGGGGCCGGTACCCTGTGCGGGTATGCGGTGCCGGGGGGCTGCCCGGGCTGGGTACCCACCGCCCCCGTATTCGTTGGGCCGGGTGGGGCTCCGCTCCTGGCAGGTGATGCTAGGTGTCCCCGGCTCCCTGTGGTCGCGTGGTGTTGTGTTGGTTGTCGTTGCGCCGCCCGTTTGGACGCACGCTCTTGTCGGGGGCTCTGTGGTGTGCCGGCCCTAGATGGTGCCGGACCGCCTGTAGTCCGCGTGGCGTCGGCGGCGTGTTGTTGGTGTGGTTCGGCGGCGGGCGTGGGGGGGGCGGAGGTGGATGGGTCGGGGGATGTGGAGGACATCGCGGCCGACGTTCGGGCCCGTACGTTCGTGGCCCTACCCACTGTTGTGGCGTGGGATTGGGGCGGGGGGGTAGGATGGTTGCGGTGGTTCTCCGGGGGGAGTAGGATGAGCCGTCCAACCGGGTACCTCTGGCCATCATCCTCGCCACCGCTGCATTGCCGTATGTGCCCGGTTGTGGTGGCGGGACGTGCAGCTGCAGGGTGCGCTGTATCAGCAATTGGAGGCTGCGGGGAGGGGGTATGCCCCTCCACGTGAGGTAGGCCCCATCAGTCTCTCGGTCGCCCCCGGGGTCATGGCCCCGCCGCGGTGGAAGAAGTCCCCCCACTTGGCGCCATGGGCACCGCGGGCGATACCCATCGCCCATTCCGCGTCCCCCACCAGCCAGCCGAAGGCGATCGGGAGGCGGGTGGTGAGGGTGACGACGATGTTGCGGTAGTTGTTTTGGTTCGTGGGGCTGACGTAGCCCCAACTGCCGGGCAGGTTGCCAATGGGGGGCAGGCTGCCCCGTGGTGCGTCGTTGTAGTCCTCGTGGTCAGGGACGTAAACCGTCGGGTCCGCGTCCGGGTCTGGCAGCGCCGAGGTTGGTGCGCGCCAGGGGGGGCGGGGGGGGGGGGGTGTCGCTGGGTCCTCGTCGGTGAGGACGTCCAACCACTCGACGTTGGGGCTGTCCTTCCCCGCGCCGTCGTTCCAGACGTTTTGCCGGATCAGAGTCCGCAGCGTCTGGAGTGTGAGGTCTTCGTCTTGCGTTTTGCACAGCGGCGAAGCCCTGCAGAGTCGGTGCGGTCGCCGGCAGAGTGAGCACGACCACAAGTTCGCGATGCACGGGCGGCAGAACCAGTGCAGCTGCTCCGTGCCGCCGCAGCCGAGGTCATGCCCGTGAAGGGGGTTGCCGTCGTGGTCGTTCACCTCCATGCAGACCCCGCATGGGTTCCCTGGCCGTGGCTGCGGTGCTTCACCTTCGGGCATCCTGAGGAGAGGTGTCGTTCGCAGGACAATCGGGCCACTACAGGGGAGGGGGCGCACGCTCCGGGCGGTGCTACGGTAGGTGCCTGGCTGTTGCCGCGGGCCCGTGCGTGTGGCTAGTCGCTAGGTTGCGCATGTTGGTAGTGGATGAGGAGATTATAGTACGTGCAGCGGTCGTGGGATGTTTGTTGTGCTTCCTGTGTGTATACTTGGACGCGGAGCTGCAGCTGTGCGTCCGCCCTTTTGACGGCGGTGAGCTGCATGTGACGTATTGTGGCCCTTGGTTCTGGGGCGTGGTCGGCGACGACCCTGTACAGCTGGAGTGGCACCGCTCCTCTGAGCACTGCCTCCTTGTTTTCAGGCTGTCGCATCAGGCGTCGAACCTCATTTGCCGGTGGCGTGGCCGGGCCCCATCCGGCGTGTTGTGTGATGGTCTTCTCCGGTGCCCACGTGGCCAGGTGGTTGTCCCCTTGGGCTAATGGGCAGCGTTTGAAGTGTTCCCATGTTTCTGGCTGTTGGAGATGGCAGGGGCATATGGTGTATTCCGGGGGTATGTCTATACCTCGCCGGGCATACCAGCGTGCCACCCTGTCTAGAAGGGGTAGCTGCTCGAGCAAGAGCTGGGCACGTCGTGTTTGCAGGTGCACCGGCATTAGGGATGGGTCCAGAGCCGAGAAGTACAATGTGGTGCGCATTGAAGCCGGTTCGGACCCCCGTGGCCATCTTGGGGTCACTTGGGATGTGTATCTATGTGCCGGCAAGCCGCCATTGGCTGATATCATACTCTCCCATCCACCTGACCTAACCCGATGTGATAGTGTGATAGGTTTGGCCATTCCGGCTATGAGCGGCCATATTCAGTACCGAGGCGCCGCCAGCTGAGATTTATATATCAGAATATCAGGAATCAACAGGGTTTTTTTATCATAATGTTTCCGTAATTTTTCCGCTTTTCGTTCTGATTGTCAATGTATCGGCGACTGTCAGTTGGCTGGCGATTTTGCGGTAACCGAATGGTTAACTTTTTTTTACAGATATTTTGGCAGAAAACCCCGATGAAGGGTCAGATTTCATCTGTAAAGGGTTCGTTGCTTCCGCTATTTTCATATTATACACTCGCAAAATTCATCCGATTTTTTCAGACCTTCAGAATCGGATTTTCGACTTCGACATCGCCGCACTTGATATGACGAATCTCGAGTGGTCCGACATTTTTCCCCGATCACGAATCAACCTTCCTTTTGTTATGCCCTTCGTTTTGCTTGGAGATATACGCGAAACAAAGTTGATTCGTGAGGCCACTTTGAAAGGTCATATCTCCGACTTACCGCGAGTAGTCTCAATTTTGAGACGTGGGTTATAACTGCCTTGGTCTCAACTTAATTCAGGAAGCATCAAACGCCTTTGGTGTCCACACATGCCTGGTGTAGCAAGGGACATGGGTCAAGAGGGTAGAAAGTGATATATAACTCTTGGACCGTGCAACCGAATATTTTATTGCGAATTTCGAGTGTACTGCATGAGTGTTGGGGTTGCATAGCAAATTTTCTTGGGTTCCTACGTATTTTTAACGTGAAGTTATGTCCATGGAGGGGCATGGCATATCATGGTGGGAGCCACTTTTGGAGGGTATGTGTTATATGCATGGTATGTGCTTCGATATGCTCACGCCCATGTTATATATCTTCGTGTGGCCGAAGAGATGGGGAGCCACACGTGACAAGGGCTTTGCCCATGTCCCAATTGTGGAATTCAAAGCGCTAGACTAAGTCTACCGCATATGTATTGCTCATGGTATGTTTGGCAAAGAGATCCATGAGTGCACTCCCATTTTCATGGGGCATGTAGATATGAGTGGCGAAAGTATCTCCATGCGCCCGATTGAGGATCCAAGTGGGGGAATTGTTCGCAAATGGTTCCAATCATTTGTGTATTGAACCATGAGCGGATATCATGGGTGGGCATAGAGATATACTATCATGACAACTTTGTATTTGGACATATTTGCATGTTTTTGACCTCATTTTATGCTCATTTTTGTATTTTATGTGCTCAACTGGTCGGCTAACAGTAAAGTGCCTAGAGATCCGTGAACTATGGTATGTTGCTTATATGTTGGCACATGCTTTGGTGTTGTACCTCACCATATGCCGGATCACATGGTCACTTTGGCGTGGCACACGAGGCCTCACAAAATTAGGTCTCAAATTCATGAGTTGACTTGTGAAGCATGTCATGTACATAACCGGAGGGGTTTCGGAGCCAATGATGGAATATTCTTGGGCATGGACTTTTGGTGTATATCACCCTTGTATTTTACTTTCCGGTTTGACACATGCATGGAGCATTTGGGTATTTACCGTATGCATTTTTGAGTATATAATTGAATATTGGGCACTATGGTGTGTTTTGCCTGATTTTGTTAGGTTGTGAGGTCATCTTCATGGGCAAGTTCTCCAAGCCCATTCGACTCCAAGTCCAACCAAGGTTATGTCAGCGTAGGACATGGTCCTGAGTGCCACTTTAGGCCATGACACGCCACCTCCCCTATTGGGCTAGGATTTAGAGGCTTGGGTGTGAACACATCTTTGGGGTTTATGTAGTGACTTTTGACACGTGGCATTTAGCCATCCTATTTGACTGGGTTCAGGGCATCATGTTGGCGAGTCAAGGGAAGGTCTTGAGTCCAGGGAATGAGGGGTCCATGGCTGTGATTGTGTACATTTTCATCTCTCCCCAACTTTGCTTTATTTGTGTTCATATGCCAATTTCAGGGCTTTCCTCTTTGGTGCAATTCTTGTACATGCCCGCCACCGTGGGACGACCGGTGTGCTGGACGGAAGCCCGCAGTGTGGATTGGATTGTGGATTGGGTTATTGCTGTATTTGTGGGATCTGGTTGCTGTTCAGGGTTGAAGGAGGATTACATTTTCTATATTTTTGGATTTTGGACCCTCGAATTTGAAGAATGCAATCGCTGATCCGGGGTAAATCAGCAGGGGTAACAGGCGGAAGAAGCACAGCGGGGGCCCGTCCTGGTAGGGACCTTCTTTATGGTAGCAGAGGCTTACCTGCTGCCCCTACCTACCGCCGACCCGGGGACTTGGGCCCCTTTGGATCCTGCCCAAGTACGCCCCGGGTGCGTATTGTGGACTCGGTGGAGACCACGCCCGAAGTTGAAGCCCGAAGAGAAGTACGACGTTCGGGAAGAGGAGGACTTGACATGGAGGACCTGGTCTCCATGTGTGAGCGTCGCTGCCGAAAGGCATGCAACCTCAGCTCTGCCGCGGAGGACTCTGAGGAGGCCTGCCATTCAGGCAGCAGTGGAGGACGGGCCCGGCGCTACCGGAAGCGCGGGTCACCCAAGCCCGCGGCAGGGGACGCCGGGGCTATGGATACGGACCCCAGCCCGGTCAGGCTGTGGGACTCCGAGGGGCACTCCGAGGGCTATCGGACAGCCTATGAGCAACCTTTGGAGTCGGAGGAGACGGTCAGACCGCCCACAAGGGAGAACACGGCCCCAGAACCCAGCCTGGAGCATGACGCCGAGGCGTTGGAGAGGCCCGCCAGAGCCAGAACGGCGCCGGTGGCCCGGCACACGGAGCCAACGCGGGATATCACGGGCGACACACCCATGGCGGAGGACTCCGAGGCGCCGGGAACCGCGGGATGCGCCGGAGCAGGTGGAAGGCACGCTGAGTGCCACTGCGAGCACGTGTCCTTCCTAATGGGCAAGTATCCAAAGATGGGGATGGACGCCATCGTGCATCGTCTCGACAGCCTGGACAACGCGAAGGACGGCCTAGACGAGGACGTGGCCGGGATCCTGGATGACCAGTCGGCGGCGGAGAGAGACATGGCGGAGCTGCGAGCGGAACGGGACCGGTACCGGGAGAATCTGGAGCTGGCACTGGAGAGGCAGCAGCGAGTGGTGGACAGCCTCCTCCACCTAGTGGAGGACATGTCGGGACGCCTGAAAAGGCTAGAGGAGCTACAGCGCCTAACCTCAGGTCCGGAGCTCCCAGCAAAGCCGGCAGCGGCAGAGCTGGTGGAGCGGGTTAAGACCCTCCGGAGCGCCATGGATAAACCCATGGGCGGCCCGGCAGAGGCACCATACGCGCCTCCGCGTGTTGCCCCGGGTGCGCTGCCGTTTGTTCCCATGTTCCGCGAATCCACAATGCTCGGGGAACACACGGCACCGGCTGGGTCCATGCGGGAAGGGCACGTAACCACGGACCCGAGGGGCCTGACGGTACAGATGTCCCATGCCGCCCAGGATCTACCGATCACTACGACTGCCCATGCAGTTTATGCGGAAGAGGAGATCCAGAGCCAGACCATGCAGGGGCGAACCATGGGAAGCGCCGACGGACATGGTCGAGGTCATCCAGGCGGAAACCTGTGGGCGAAGGACCCCAATACGGGGATATGGACGGCCAGTGGAGCAAGTCCTTCCCGCATTCCAAACCCCATGGGTTCAGGCCCAACTGGACCGCACTCCATGGAGGAGAGGGATGTACGGGGAGTGTACTCACACCCCCCGGCCACAGGTGGTATCCGTCTCGGTGGAGTGGTGGCTGGTGATGTTGGAGACGCCATCAGGATTGACGACCTCAGGGGAATCAAAATCCCCTATTATGATGGCAACCCCTCCAACCTGGACGACTTCATCCTGGATTGGGAGGACTTCGCGGAGGAGGTCGTCGGCGAGATGCGGGGAGCGCCGCGGGACAAGTGGGTATGTCGGACATTCCCACACCGGCTGGTGCAGGACCTGAAGGAGGAGCTGCGGGATCAGATCAGGGAAGGATTGATCCATACTGAGCAGGCCTGCCTCCAGTGGTTGGAGGATGAGGAGCGGGTGGACGCTCCGAACCAGAAGCTGGAGGACTTGTGGTCCATCCCGCTGCAGCTGGACCGCGGTGAGTTGCGGGTCCGGCAGTGGAACCGGTACCTGCGGAAGTACCGACGCAGGCTCAAGCTGGTGGAGGACTGGAACCAGTCCAGCGAGATCCACCACTTGCTGAAATACGTCCTCCCCGGCCACTGGAAGAGGAGAGTGGAGGACGAGGAAAAGAAGAGAGCGAAGAAGCGCGTTGCGGTGAGGATCATGGCGGCGGAGGATATCCATGCGGGTATCATGGAGTTCTTCAGGAGGAACTTGGGCGAGCCCAACCGGATGTTGGGACTGAAGAACGCCGTGTACATGGAGGTATTTGAAGACACCATGCAGAAAAGGTTGCTGCGCCTCAACAACGTGGAGTGGAGGCGCGGGGAGCCGCTGAGGATGCAGGTCATCTTCGCCCGCATGAGCCTGGACGAGATCCCGAAGTACATCACGGTGGAGTTGAAGCTCAATGCGAAGAACGAGGCCCAGGTGCAGGATCGACATGGTCATGGACAACGAGGCCAACGAGAAGACCGCCATCATCGAGAGATCCAGGATGACACGGCCAACTCCGCGGAGAATGGTAGTGGAAGTGGCCAAGACCACTGGACCTGGTCCCGGGAGGATCACGAGGAGGCCCATTTCTTCGCGTTTGTGGCGCACAACGTGAGGGACCATGGGCAGGATCGGTCCAGATGGAGCCGGGTGGGAGCCAAGAAGGGCAATGAGCCAAGGAGGATCGGGAACCCACCGCTCTCGTTCCGGGAGTACAGGTCTCAGCACGACGGGTGCTGGGTCTGTTATGGCAAGGGAAACAACCATGCACACGACCACCGTCAGTTCAAGGTGTATGAGGCGGACAAGTAGGCCTACTTCGCCGCCCACCCCGAGAAGAAGCCCAAGGAGCAGCGGATTGCCGATTGGAAGACGGGGGAAAAGGCCAAGGCAAAGGCCAAGGGAAAGGCGGAGGAAGAGGCTATCGTGGTGGACCTGGCCAAGACCGACGAGTGAGGTCGATCGAGGAGGTTGCTGAGGACATGTTGAGGACGTTGGAGGAACTCAAAGCCCAGCAACGTGGTGGACAAAGTCCTGGCGGATCGGAGCCGGAAGGGGCTGCGGGAAGTCAAGTCTAGAGGAGCCCCCACGGGAGTGGGACCTCGGAGGTCTCTCCTCTGAAAATCAGTGGAACCCCAGAGAAAGGGAAGGCACATCGGGTGCCGAAGAAGGCTCCAGAAGAGCCAAAACCACTGAGTTTTGCCACTCCCAACCCCTGGAGCGCCCTGCCAAGGGAAGTACATGTGGGTACGGGACATGGCAAGAAGGAAGGAGCGACCGCGGAGAGCCCCGTGGACGGGCAGGACCAACCCAAGATCTACATCATCTGTGACCATACCCTTGAAGTCCTGATGCACCCGGATGTGCTAGAGTTGCATGCCGTGAGAGTCGTCCATACACCTCATGGCGACGAGCGGCAGTTGCACTTGAAAGTGCGAGTACGGTGCGGACGAGAGGAGAAGGTGGTGGATGTGTTGGTGGATACGGGTGCCCAGGTGAGCCTGGTCCGGAGAGGGTTGTTCAGGGACGAACTCCTGCAGCCCAGCTGGAGACCGTTCCGCCTGAAGGTCGCCAACGGAGAGATTATGGGTGGTGGCACCCATGAGGCCACTATCAGTATGGAATTCTGGGAGCATGAGCGCTTGAACTGCCCTGATTTGGCGAAGAGAAGCACTCTATCCTGGAACTTCTATGTGGCCCACATTACAGATTGGGATATGATCATGGGGTATGACTTCATGGTGGCAAATGCCATTGGAGCCCTTCCCAATCGTGCAACGCTGGTCCGGGAGGATGATGAATGCCTCACATGGCTGTCCACGGACTATGCATGCGGATCATCCCAATGGAGTGCTGAGGAAGAGGATGGGATCGTCCAAGCGGTGCAAGCTGTGGGTGCCAAGTCCAGAGAAGACCGCGGAGTTCAGCTCACGGAGTATGGAATGGTGCCGCAGGTGTATGCCAGGATGATCCAGACGCTGGGAGCCGAAGCCCCCGAGACGGACGTCTTTGCTTCCCGGGATGCCCCACTTCTGAGGAAGTGTATGCGGCACTGGCATCGAGGAGACTCAGCCTGGCACCGGCATTGGGGTTTGAAGGATTGGGGACCCATGTATTGGCATGGCTCCCTGGACAATACCAGACGTACGGTGGAGAAGAGCATCGCGGATAGGGCGGAGGGGATCCTGGTCATAACCGGCATAGGATCCACCCCATGTCCGCTGGAGGGTCTCGAGTCCACGCTGGACTCCATCACCCTGAACGAGATGTCATTCGGGCGAGAGGAGGAGTTGTTCATCGACGCCAAAGGTGTATCAATGCCCTCCCCGGGTCAAGCGTGGGGTACCAAGGCTTTCCTGGTGGATGGGGCGCAAGCCCAGCCCACAGGTGATGAAGCATTCATCCATAGGTTGGAGGCGGTGCCCATGAAGGTCATGTTTGAGCCCAAGGAAGGGACGGATCAGCCTATTGATGGTACTGACGTCCTGTCCCACGCCGAGATCGTGAAAGTGCTGCCCTGGGTCGTGGAAGGTGCCGGAGGGCTCGGGGCCGGCAAGACCAGTGGGGCAGGCACGCGAGGAGTCGACCTGAACGCTGCTGTTGGGGGTAGAACCAGATACACGGACACCAACGGAGGCGAGAGCAGCAACAACAGAAGCAAGATCCATGCTGATTGTTATCCGGCAGAAAATCCCAGTCTATGAAGAAAATTGATGCGGATTATCCTAAGTACATCTGAGTGTCCAAAACTATCTGAAAAGATTTATATAAATCCGATTGTGAAAAATTATTTGGCTGATTTGGCTTCGGGCGCGCATCAGCGGCAATTGGCGATTCCAGGTAAATGATCGGAACGCGACGGATTTACGATGTATGGACCGCGGAATCAGATCCGGCATATCAGAAATATATAGGTCTGATCCTGAGACTGAGCTGCGAGGCGGTGATTCCGCCGAGCAGAGAAAATGACCAAAATGTAGTCAATCTGGGGCAGATCTGTGAAAATCTGAGCAGATGGGGGTTAGCCGCACTTACACTCCCCCTCCAAAAACACACTGGGGTGTGTCGCTACGTCAACGAAGAACGTAGTGCGGGTAAGTCCCAGAAAAAAATAGAAATGTAGCCTCGATGGGGCGAAATCTGCTTGATCTGACCTGATTTGGGCTGAATTGGCACTGAATCAGGATGGATGAACCTGAAATGAGACAGAATGAGGAGTGACGAACAGTCCTTCGTGCAGTAAAACATTAGGTTAAGGGGTAAAAAGCATGTAAACATATCGAGAATCGATACCAAACCATGCCCTGGTTGAGAATGAGGTAGATTATTGATGGATTGAGTGGGAGAATCAAGAGATGGAGTGACATCTCGGCACTCTGGCACAGTTTAGCTGTCGCGGGCACGCTACAGTGTCCTCCACGTACTCTACATCGTGTTAGTCCCGCTTTTCTCGTTCTGAAAAGTGCAGCATGTGCTTCAGATTTGGCGCATCAGGTGGATGATCACAAGATTCAGCAAGATTGGGAATTAATTTGGGCAGAGGTGAAGGAGATGAAGCAATCACAGAGAGGGAAAACAAATACAAATGTAGTCTACAAACCCTAAGTGATTAGAAAAACATCAGCGTCAACAAAGTTAGGCAAAGCCGTAAACAGATCTTCGAAAAATGAGAGGAGCTGACAAGGAAATCAACCTAAAATGTCCTAAAATGAGGAAATTCCCTAAGGTGAAGGTGAAATGAAGCGGAATGTCGACAACTGAAACTACTAACACCTTCGTTTAGACTAAAGTTAATATATATTGTCGTTTGTTCAGCTCAATTGTGCTTTCCGGCACGTTGGTTCGCGAGCATCCAACAGAATCCATGAAAATGTGGATCATGTGATGATGCATCATGATGGGACATGATAGCCCTGGATCCTTGGCATGTAACGCGCCGAAGGTTCGCTGAAGGCGCTTTACGGACAGTATATAACTGAGAGACACCGAATAGTCCTTTATTTACAGTGGCGGTGGTGTCAATCGACTTGGACAAGGCCAATCTTTCGATGGAGTCCCACAAGACACTTGGATTCACCATTTTCGACAGTTTCAGGTCGGATTGAGCTCACATTGGCGTGTGCCAAAAATACAACGAAGCTTACCGACTTCAGAGGTTGCTGTTAGAAGTCCCTAGAGCTCCTATGTGAAGGTTGTCTGAACAATTGACGTCGAGGTTTTGTGCAACAGTGGCAGAATGATGGACAAACCTGAGGAATTCAAGGTAATTTCAAGGAATCTGGATCGGAATCTGGACTTTAGCTTCAGCATCACGGCAAATGAAGGTAAGATCTGAGTTCCTGGCATCGCATCTGGTGCAGCCAGTACTACAGGGGGTGCCTGTAGGGGTGAATGTCGCCGGCCGGCGTTGACACTATGTACATTTGCTTCCATCTGCACGAGTAGCCAAATTCCAAAGATGCACAGACCCACAGAGACAAGATTACCCCGAATCTGCCTGAATTAAGCCTGAGTTTGGTTTTTTCTGAACACGGCAGCACACTTCGTGGCTTGCGGCAGCGTATCTACGCCTTGTCTGCCGAACGGAGACCAAAGAAAAGTTGATTGACGTCAAATTATCAAACATTCGCAGTTCTCCACATCATGACATAATCAGGAAACATAAACAGTGGATTGAGCAGAATGTGGTTTTTTCAAGTCGTCAGAACACTCACATTGGATTAAGTGGTCGACGGGGCGAGGCTGGAGCTTTTGTAGGAGTTGGACATGCAAGGGTTTCGAACCTACACCCTTGAGCCCTAGCGACGAGTGCCATGACGCCCGGGACTAGACGACTGTTACCCAGATTAGGGCGTCGGCGACTCAAGTCACGACGGATCTCCCTCAATTCGGCCAAGCACGAATACATGTGACCACCAACCTGTCTGGTGGGGCCCTCGTACGGCTTGGGCGCTGCAAATCAGCGGCCGAACTCGAAGCTTGGTCCTCATTTGGCTCCTGGGCTGGCCTGACCGCAGGAGGGGGGATCGACGGATCAGCCCTCGAATGTGGCTGCTGAGGGCCGTAAAAGGCTGGATCTCGATTCACCACAGGTCTTTTTCCGTCGCTCTCCACCTGTCTGTCTGGTTTCGACAGACAGTCTGTCAGGAGTACGCCAATTTTGGGGTGCTTCTTGAGGAAGTCGATGAACCCCTTGGTGTACCCATGGACAAAAGAATGGGCTGGTTCCCAGTTGTTGTGACTGGAATCAAAGCCCCTCCACTCACATAGAAATTCCCATTCGCCCTTTTCGACACGTCTTGCTTCTAAAATCCTCTTGAGTTCGTACTTCCCCCCTTCGATGACCCGATCGGACAAAAATTTCGAAGTCCAAAAAAGGGGTTTAACCCGATCCTTGGGGGAGGGGATCTCTCTCTTGAGGCGATCACCCGAAACTTCAATTTCCCTGCTGACATCCACACGAATCCTCCACCTGTTCTCACCTAGACGCGCTGTAACAGCGAATGGCCCCTCCCACAAGGGAAGAAGCTTATCATCTCCGCCCAGGGTGGTTTCGGATTTTCGAAGCCAAACTCGATCATCGACTTCAAAATTGTGGGGGTTTTTTCGGCCTTGATTCTGGACCCAAGGCCAGTCAGCTTGATGCTTATCGATTAATTTCGAGACAGTTTTTTCTGCTCGTTGGACGTCGTCCAAAAACAACGAAGCATCTTTACAAGGGCGAGGATTATTCAACGGCATGTTCCACCAACACTTCTTTCGTCCAAAGACAATTTCATTTGGAGAAAGGCCATGGTACAAAGGCGTGTTGTGGTAACGGCGAAGCAATGCGAAGAGAACTTCAAGCCAATGGAAATCTTTTTCACTCGCGAGCTCCTTACGAAGCATATTTATAATAGAGCGGCCGGCTCTTTCGCCAGGCAGCGCTCGATGCGAGTGGATTTCACATCTCAGGTGGTGGATTCCAAGGCGAGCACATAATTCTCTCCACCATTCGGAGGTGTACTCTTTGCCTGAGTCCGTAACCACCTCGGATGGGACGTCCCAACCTCCCATCCAGGTCTGCGCGCATCATTTGGCGGCAGCCTTGCCAGTCATCGACTCGATGTTACAAGGCAACACCTGAATGTAGCCGGAATGACGGCACTGAATAAGGAGCACACCATTGACTTTTTTGTTGGTCCAATGGCACTCTTCGTCGTCGAGTTCACCAAGATAGAAAAAATCACTGGTGACTCTGTTAAAGAGGCGCTCCGGAATAGGATGTGGCCTCAGATGGCCGTGCTTCTTCGCGCTGGGTGGCGTCGCGACAGCAGATTGGGCACATCTGGCGGCTACTTTCATGCAATGAGTATATAGCCTTGAGCCAAACAACCTATGTTTAATCATCGACCATAATCTACGGCCATGTGCGTGGGGGGACTCCCATTTGTGCCACCAGTTTAACACTCGGGGGGCCAGGGCGTCTGGTACGCACAATTTACCCTCCATCCACAGCTTCCCCCCATCCAACGAGTACTCAGCATAGATTCCATCCTTGTGAGCATCTTTGGATTTGAGATTCTCAAAGACCTCTTTAAACATGGAATCATGCAGATAATCGGACGTCCAGTCACGGATGATCAGGGAATCTTTCGGCAGGGGTGGAGTTTTGGCCGGATCTCGACGCTTAATGCCCTGGATCAACCGAAATCCACTTACACGTCGGGTATAGTCAAACCGTTTCACACTCCCTGAGGAGGGATCGGTGACTTTCTCCACGACTTTCAGTGTTTTGGTGCAGATCTCATGAGCATGCGCCGGATCTGAAAAGGCCGTGATGTCGTGACACGGTAATGCATGCTGTTTAACTGCGCATTGCATGCATTCACGTCGAATGAGCTTTTTTTCTTCCTGATCCCACTCGATTACGACGTGGCGGTCCTGCTCCGTACCATGGATGTTGGTACTTTGCAGCCCCTCTGACGCGGGGTAAGCCGATCGGCTCAGAGCATCCGCTACCGTGTTGTGTTTTCCAGGCAAATACGACACATGGAGGTCAAACAGACTGAGAAATTCGTGCCATCTGGCCCGTCGACCAGCTGGGCTCGCGACAGTATCAATGTGTTCGGTGGCCCAATACTCCAGAGATCGATGATCCGTCAGGACCTCGACTCGATTGGTGCCAACCCACGATTGGTGCTTTTTCAAAGCACAGATTATGGCGTAGGTTTCTTGCTCACGCGGTGACCATTGCATCTGGCGTGGAGCTAGCTTCCGCGACCCAAATGCAAGAGGGTAATGATCACCTGTGGCTTCATCAACCTGTTCAAGGACAGCTCCGATGGTGTACCTAGAAGCGTCGGTTCTTATGTAGAAGGGTCGGTCGAATTTCGGCACATGCAACGTGGCGACTTCGCAGAGGGCAGCCTTCAAGTGATGGGAGGCCTCCTCGCACTCGTCAGTCCACTTGACACGAACCTTTGAACCTGCCTTGCCCGCATCTCTCCCTACCTTCAATAGTTCAGTGAGAGGGGCAGCAAATTTGGCATAATTCGGCACAAAAGTGTGGTAAAAATTGCAACAACCCAGGAATCCTCTCAATTCCGTGATCGTCTGAGGGCGCTTCCACTTCTGAATAGCGACGAGTTTCCCTGGACTGGGTCGTCGGGTGCCATTCTCAAGTAGAGAACCACAAAATTCGACTGATTTTAAAAATAGTTTTCCCTTCTTTGGCCCACAAATCAGCTGATTGGCATCAAGAATGTCCAAAACCTGGTTCAGCTGCTTTTCATGTAGGGCCACCAGCTCGGCTTCGGTCAGTCCCTCCCCCTCTGTCGCGATGATTATGTCATCTATGTACACACTCACGAAGGCACGAAGCTCAGGATGAGCTGTAAAAAGTACATCCTCCATCATTCTTTGAAAAAACGAAGGGGCGTTCTTCAGGCGCATGGGCATGATTGTCCACTGGACTGGGCCACATGGCGTGCACATACAGGTGAGAGGTCGGCTGTCCTTCCTCAACGGCATTTGGTGAAAGCCGTGACGGAGATCCAGCACAGAAAACAAACGACCTCTTGCCCTCTTGGCGATTTCTTTCCTCAATGAGGGGCAGGGGGTGTGAATCCGCCTTGGTTTCGGCGTTGAGATTGCGAAAATCAACAACCATTCGCCAACCATCAATAGTGTTCTGGTCTGCAGGCGGCGGCTTCGGGACTGTGAAGGGTGCACAGCACCATTCGCTGGTCATACAACCCTCAAGCCAACCAAATTCCCTGAGATTTCTCTCGATTATTTTTCTGAGTATCTCATGTTTGTGTCCATGGTTCTCATAAGGACGCTGTTTCTTCGCCTTGTAACCTTCACGAAGCTCGATGAAGGCTTCACCGAACTGCCCACGGACAGGGGGGTCTTTGATCAACTTCCCCGAAAGGGTTGTGTCCTTCCGTTCCTCAAAAATCTTGTCTCTTTTCTTGGAACACAACTCGGTGTCCACCTGATCGCCAGGAATTACTGTCGAAAAAACTTTGGCGATTTCTTCGGCCTTGGCAGGAAGAATCTTCTTACGGATGTCCCTAAGAAGGTCCGTATCAACTGCCTCTTGAAGATAGGTGGGTCGAGTGTCGACATTCCAGGGATTCTCTTCGTGATCCAGCTCCTCAAAAGGATCTATGAAAGCTTCCACACGGGGTTTTTCATAAAAAAACTCTGAATTTGCGGCGCGATTTAAAATTTTTCTTCGCCCGTGCACTGAAGATTCTTTGGGATGTAGATCGTATTGGGGAAGAGGGAGACGAGGCGGATCCATTTGACGTTGGATCACCTTGGACATCTGACGGACAAAAATCAGAAAAAATAGATTCATCATCAGTACCACGCTCAACCTCAGATTCAGACCCAACACAGGAATCAGTACTAGAATCAGCAGAATCAGAGTCAGAAAGCTTTCCATCCACCAGGAATGCAAGCGAACTCCAGGACCGCTGTGGCAGGGGACCTGTGTCGTCCCTGGCATACAGCTTAATCTTCCTGGGAAGTTCGATGTAATCTACAGAAATGTCTTGTAATTCCTGAAACCAAGGCTTGTCGTCCCACAAGGGCACAACTAAAATTGCCTGGGTTTTATCTTGCTTGATTTTGTGGATGACCTGCTGGATTAAGTGAAACGGAGGATTAATCCATAACTTCTTGTCCCATTTATGGGGCCAAGCGTCGCGAAAGTGCTTGTCAAAGCGCTTGTTCTCGCGGTTAGCAAAGGCATCATACTGTGGCCAAAAGGAATGGTGTTCATAAAAATATTCACAAATTGTATCGCGCCATTTGTCGACAACTCTGTAGGATGAAGAGTGCCAGCGCGAAGGGCGTCGTGGCTGGGAGTCCCTACGAAGACATTCTAACTCTCGGGAGTAATCGGCACTCCCATTCACCTCTGCAATGGTGACATCTTCGCCAAATTTTGGTGTAATCTTTCGCTTCAAAAATTCTTCTGCACTTTTAAACCCTGCGTGCAAAAAACGAAATTCAGGACGCTCCAAGGGACCTGACTCCAGCAAAAAACAACGCCGATGACCTACGGGCGCCACCCTGTTCTTGCTAAGCCAAGGATGACCCAAGTAAAGGTCATACTTTATGTCGGCACGATAGAAGTAGTCATCCTTCAGGATAACTTCCTCCACATTGCCTTCTTCCCAAAGGTTTTGAGCGACCAAATGAGTTGATATATATCAACCGCGTTGCCCACCTGCGAGAGAATGTCCAGAAACTCCCTCGAGGGTAACAGGATGAGGCGACTCAAACACGCAGTCGTCAGGCAAAAAGGAATTGGATTGGAGATTTACCTCTGATCCATTGTCACACAAACAAGTGGCGAGGTGGAAATTGCCCTTGCGATCAGAGACCCACATCTTTGTGACAAACTGACGGGCCCTGTGCTTGGACTGTACACCAACCTCGTCCACTACAACAGAAGGATCCGCTGCCGGATCCAGGGGAGAGGAGACAAGCGACCCGACATCAAGTAGTGGTCGAGATGGAATCTGGGGATCATGCCTGAAATCGCCTGGGGAGGGGCGATTTTCGTGGCTCCCCTAGGCGTTCTGACCTCCAGTGGCTGCGTTAACCTGGTGGACGCAGCCTGATTCGTCGACCCACTCATCTTGGAGCGGATCATCTGCTGGATTCAAGGCGTTTTCAACGTAATCTCGATCCGCATCGGACACCTGATCTGCATCTGAGACCTGATCCACACGATGGTTGCCCTTTCCACGTCCACGGCCACGGCCGCCGGATGATGGACCTCCACCGTCGCCACGCCCTCTGCCCTTACCAGAGAAAGGGGTCCCTAAAGGATTTCCCTTACCTTTACCCTGGGATCCTGGAGCATTTCCCTTGTTTGTACCGGATTGAGGGGTTTGGCCTGGATTTCGATTTCCGCCTCCGGCGTTGCTATTGGGATTTTTCTGGCCGTTCGGTCGCCCACCGGAGCCGGATGGAGTCCGATTTCCTGTGCCTTGGAACCCGCCAGGGCCTCCAGTATTTTTGTTTCCACCGGAGGGGGTCGGATTCCCTTTTCCAGCCTTCCCACCATGCACCTGTCTGTCATTCCTGTCTGAATTCTGCGGATTACTGATATTTTCACCAATCACCTTGTGATCGTAAGGAGACCATCGGTGATTACCAGTAGAATGCGTCTTAGCTCGGTTCGTAGAACCTAAAAGAAGACAGATGCTACAGTGATCCTGAACATTCCGGGTGTCATTCACCTTTTTGTTGCCCTTTTTGACCCCATTTTGGGTGTTTTGCTGGGTATTCTTGTTTCCCCCAAGACCCTCATGGAAATTCTGGTTGGCGGCGTCGGCGAGCCGCTCAACCTCTTCCCAGAGTTCCTTCGGGGTGAATGAAAACACCCAGTTCTTGGCCTTCAGGCGATGGCCATGGAAGCTTACTCCCCTATTGAGGACTTGGACAAACAAGTCCCGATCCTCGTGTTCATTAAACTTGATTTTCCACGTCTCCTCAGTGAATTTCACCTTGGTGAAGGACGTGGGGGAGCACTTTTGAAGTGCCTCCCTGACGGAGAACCTGTTGGCAGAGGCATCGAAGCCTTCCACCTCCGCCCACCAGGTCTTGACCTTTTCTTCGGACTGTTTGTTCCGAAGGGTGGCGGCAGTTTCTGAGGGGATCTTGTCAAAAATCAGATTTTTCAGCTCGGCACTAGAAAATTTTTCGCCTGAATGTTCAGCTTCTTCCACTAAATTCCAGAAGCGCTGTCTTTTGTCTTGCACTTCGTGCAAGATTAATCGCGAGAATGAAGGAAAATTCTTCAACATTTGGTGGTAACGGTCCTCTGGCAGCCGGGATCCACATACCTCCAACTGTTCCCACACCTCATCAAAGGTAAGGGGGGAACTTGTATCCTCGCGATCACTCCAAGTCCTGAGCCAAGTGTTGGCTGGCGCTCCCTCAAGGCAGTCCAAGAGGGCCATCAGGAACTGATCATCTTGGACTTTTTGAGTCTTAACCCACAATTTAAATTCCCGTTGGAACTGAGGCCAACGTCGGGGGTTCCCATTATACTTCGGTTGCTTGGCAACCTGACGAAGTCGCAAGGAAGTAGGATTAAGAAGAGAATCCAGCCCAACACCGGCCGTAATGGCAGACACCTTGGCGGCATCATTCGCCACACCAGCTCCGGCGAGGGTCTGGGCGAGCAACAGCTGGGCTAAGGCATTGGAATCAGCAGCAGGAGGGGCAGTACGGGAGGCAGTTCGCTTGGCATTCTGACCCTCAGTCCTAGCCTTCGCCGTCCTACTCTCAGAACGAGAGATTTTAACCCTTTCCTTTAGCTTAGTCCTGCTGATTCTTGCGTCGGTGGTCCTGGAGTCCACCGAAGGAGCAATTGAAAAAGTTTCCGTCGCCTCCTCCGATGGCTCTGTTGCTTGTTCCACCGATGAGGCGCCCTCAGACCGCATGTGCGTCTTGAAAAGATCTTTTATTCCCAGCGTTTCAATGATGAGGTGCATTTGATCTTTGAGCGTTTGGAGCTCAGCATCTCGCTGGAATCTGCAGGAGCAGTCGGCAGGACAGTACATACCGTGTCCTGAAGGGCCTGAGCAGGCTGTCGGACCGCTGATCTCGGTGGTCCGCAGCCAGGAGTCCACTTGGGGAGCTCCTTCAGCCCTGATTTCCAGGCTTGCCTGCCTGGCCGCCTCTAAAATTCCTTCCTCAACCGCGGCGGCTAGATCGTCGCGGATGGAAACAGGGGGATGAGGGGCGGAGGGCCCGGGAACAGGTGCCGTGCCCTTCTCCTTCGGGAAGGGACTTGCCTCCCAGATCTGCAAAAAAATGGCAAAAGTGTCATCTTCTTGAGAACGCCACCACATCCTGGTATTAATTTCGTCCTGAAGGAGGAAAAAATATTCCGTTAAAAAATCAGAGGCGATTCTTTCTTGTTCGATCAGCTTAGACGTGGCTAAGAGACAAAGGGCCTCAAGGGCCTAAAGGTTACGGGTCACTTCTGGGGACAAATGGTCGCCCCATTGTGCCCAAGAGGCTGGTCGATTATAGCTAGGTACCTCACCTGGACCACCCATCTCAATGTCGTTCAGATCGGCGTCGATGGTCTCAAATGTTGGACATTGGTAAGGAGTGTTGGTACCTGCCAGGTCCGTAAGCTCCACCGGAGCGTTACCATCGTCGTAGGCTGGCAGATTCCAGCTGCTTGATGGCCAATTTCGACTGGGATTGTGGTAATCTGGGTCCCCACAGCTGCTGACTTGTGCCCTTCTTGGGCAGCTTGGACTCGCGCAAGGCATTCCTCTCAAGGCCTCGTTCGCGCAGCACCAAGGCAGTGTAATCGTTACTTCTCCAGAAGCGGCGGGGTCTACGGGGCCGTACTGGGGAGCGGGCTGTGGTTGGGACACCAAAGGAACAACATTCAGGTAGCCTCTGCTACCATGAAAGTGCTGCCCTGGGTCGTGGAAGGTGCCGGAGGGCTCGGGGCCGGCAAGACCAGTGGGGCAGGCACGGGAGGAGTCGACCTGAACGCTGCTGTCGGGGGTAGAACCGGATACACGGACACCAACGGAGGCGAGAGCAGCAACAACAGAAGCAAGATCCATGCTGATTGTTATCCGGCAGAAAATCCCAGTCTATGAAGAAAATTGATGCGGATTATCCTAAGTACATCTGAGTGTCCAAAACTATCTGAAAAGATTTATATAAATCCGATTGTGAAAAATTATTTGGCTGATTTGGCTTCGGGCGCGCATCAGCGGCAATTGGCGATTCCAGGTAAATGATCGGAACGCGACGGATTTACGATGTATGGACCGCTGAATCAGATCCGGCATATCAGAAATATATAGGTCTGATCCTGAGACTGAGCTGCGAGGCGGCGATTCCGCCGAAGCGAAGCAGAGAAAATGACCAAAATGTAGTCAATCTGGGGCAGATCTGTGAAAATCTGAGCAGATGGGGGTTAGCCGCATTTACAGATCGACGACGTCGTCAACTACATGCGGATGGGGATGCACGACCGTGTGGCAGCCAAGAAGAGGCGGGCCATGGTCACATCTCCGCATTGGTGGGATGACAAGATGTTGGTCACCGGCAAGTACGAGAAGGACAAATTCGTGGCGAGGGTCATGGATCACATCGCGGACCAATATGATGGTCCGGTTGGTCGGACCCACCGACATGGGATTTTCCAAGAATGGGTGCCGATAGCGCCAGTCACCAGCCCGATGCCGCAAATTTCCGAAGATTATCGGTGGGAAGAGCTCCCCACGACGATGAAGACGGCATATCGGACGAGGAGAAGTCGGAATCGGACCCAGAAGAGGCCTATACCGCAGTGCGGTCGGTTGTATCTATACCGAAGCAAGCGGCTGAAGAGTCCCAGGAGAACCCCAAGGTCGTCGAGCTGAAGGAGAGGCTGATCAATGCCTATCCGCGGCTATTCAGTGGCGTCGCCAACAAGAACCCTCCAGATCGTGGGAGGTTTGGTACAGCGAAGATCAAGCTGAAGCCAAACCCGAAGATCTATCGTCATCGGGAGTACCAACTTCAGGGCGATCGGGCCAAGGCCATGAGGAAGCTTTTGGCCGAATTCATTGAGCGGGGATGGATCGAACCCTCCGACAGTGAGTGGGCCAGCCCAGCCTTCATCGTGCCCAGGAAGGAGAAGGGGGAGTGGAGGTTGGTGGTGGATTACAGATGTTTGAACGAGCAGACCGAGCACGACTCGTACTCGCTTCCCCTGATCGACTCCATCCTCCAAAAACAACAGAAAGAGCGGATTTTCACGGTGTTAGACCTGAAACACGGGTATCACCAGATGCCGCTACACCCGGACTCCAGGCCCTGCACAGCGATGTTGATGCCGCTGGGGCCCATGCAGTGGAAAGTGGTGCTTACGGGCGCCAGGAATGGCAACGCTGCTTTCCAGCGCATGATGGAGGACCTACTCGGTCCTGTCCGGGACTGTGCCGATCCCTTCGTGGATGACATCATCATCGGGTCCGGCACGGAAAACATGACTGAGGACGAGCTCATCGACGCGCATGAGAGGAATCTGCGCCGAGTGCTCAGCGAGTTGGACAAGCACAACATGGTGTGCAAGCCCACCAAAGCCTCACTCTTTGTGAAGGAAGTGGAGTTCACGGGTCACGTGGTTGGTCACGGGCAACGCCGTCCCATGCCTGGGAAACTGGCGTCCCTGCACCACTGGGAGAAGCCCCAGACCATCAGCAAACTCCGGTCCTTCATGGGGTTTTGCAATTACTATTCGGGCTATGTCTGGATGTATGCAGAACTCTCGGGGCCGCTGCACAAGATGCTGCAGGTGGGCAAGTTCGATGGCTGGAAGGGGAGCAAGAAGAAGCTTGCCTGGACCCCTGAGTCCGAAGATGCGTTCAGCCGCCTGAAGGAGCGACTCCTGGGGCAGCTGGGACTATTCTTGGTGGACCCGGACAAGGGATTCGTGCTACGGACGGACGCCTCGGACCATGCTGTAGGGGCAGTCCTCGAGCAGATCCGGGACGACGGGTCACATGTACCCGTGCCGTTTTCGAGCCGGATCCTGGCCGAGGGCCAACGCCGCACCTGGACCGCGAGGGAGAAGGAGACGTACGCCATTGTTTGTGCCCTCAGGAAGTTGTCTGGCCACATCGGATTGCAACCGGTGGTGGTTTGTACGGACCATCAGTCCTTGCAGAGCTGGCACAAGGAGCACGTCGACACCCCCTCAAGACCGGCGGCAAGGAGGGCCCGATGGCATGAGACGTTCGCCAAGTTCGACCTCAGCGTCGAAAACACCCGGGGAAGGACAACAATGTGGCAGATTGCCTCAGTCGATGGGCCTACCCCGCAGGCAAGGCTTGGATGGACATATCCAGCCATGGGGACGCCGAGGAAACCGAGGAGGCCAAGCGCATCATCGAGATGGAGAAGGCCATGGAGCAAGAGGGGGTCAAGTGCTTTGTGCTGATGGCAAACCGTACGGACCTGGCCAAGTTCCGGGGTGCCCGCGTCCAAGCTATTTGAGAGGAAACCCTCGAGCAATGGATGGTGGCCCCTGTAGAGCTACTCAGGTCGGTGCTCACAGAGAACTGGTCGGATGACTACGCGGCATCCGAGCACTGGAGCAAGTACTGGAATGCTGTGAGCGCCCCGTCCGACGACGAGTGGTTTGAGGGCTTGACCGAGGATGGGGACAAACTGCTCCTCAAGGACAAGCTACTGGTCCCTGAGAACCTAGCGGAGGAGCTCATTGACCACTGGCACAACGCCCAGCTCATGCATCCTGGTCGGGACAAGATGCAGCAGGACCTGGAGTGGCGCTTCACGTTCCCACCGGGGTACTACGCCATCCCGGACAAGTACTGCAGCGACTGCGCCGTGTGTGGGGCCACAAAGAGTCCCAACCACTCCACAGCGGGCAACCCGGTGTACACGGCTATACCGGAGGCCCCTATGCGGTCCGTGGCCATGGATGTATTCGCCATGCCTAAGGTCACCGTGGAAGGAGAGACCCACGACTGTGTCATCCTGGCGGTGGATAGGCACAGTGGGTATATCGTGGCGGTCCCTGGCAAGAGTCCCAAGAAGAAGGACAAGAAGGACAGGCATGGAGTGGGGCTGCAGGCCAAGACCGTCGCTAATGCCATGATCAGGCATTGGCTGACAATTTTTGATGTCCCAGCTGTCATCTGCAGCGATCGGGGCAGTCAATTTGTGGGGACGTGGTTCAAGACGATGTGCAAGCACATGGGCATTCGGCACGCCAAGACCGTGGCGTACCACAGCCGGTCGAATGGCCGGGCTGAGGTTGCCGGGCGGCAGATGTTCGAAAAGTTCCGCCAGCTGCACATCGACGAACCGGGCCGGAACATACAATTCGCTGTGGAGGGTGCTCCGAGCGTACCATGACCTCCCAGGACCCACTGGACTGTCGCCCCATCGCATCCTGTTCCTACGGGATCGAGTGTCACGCACTCTCCCGTGGTTGAACCATGGCAAAGTGGCCCGGGATGCGAACGCTATGATGGCTGAGGCGGACGACACGGCGGCCAAGGTGTGTAAGGCACTTCAGGACGAGCATGACAAGAGGGCCAAGTACTTCAAGCAGGGAAAAGTCCAGAAATATGCTCTCCAAGACACCGTGTGGGTGGAGCGGCACCACAAGGATGTCCTGTCCAGGCATCGGCAGGCGTCCTGGTATGTGCCGGGGGTAATCGTGCGGAAGGTCGGGCAGGATGTGTACGCAGTTCGTGTGGGGGATAAGAAGATCCTGGACCGCGACCACACCCAGCTTCGTCCCCGAGCACCAGACCCCAGCGGACGTCCCGTCACCTTCGAGTTCACGGCCGGTGATGTGGACTCGGACGACGAGGGTGAGGACGACGACTTCACCGCCGAGAAGATCTTGGCGGACAAGCCGGACCCGGGGACGCCTGGGGGGAGGCTTTATGCAGTCCGTTGGAAGGGATTCGCCGCATCCAGGGACTCGTGGGAGCCTCCGAGCAGTTTTGTGCCGACGTACACCACGGTCTGGATGGACTATCTGAAGAAAAAGAATATTTCTTTGGATGTAAAGGGTCGGTCCATTTGGTGGCTGCTGTAGCACCGTAATGGATCCCCCTTGGCATTTTTGTTTGTTTCTGTGCTTGGGAGTCGGGTGAGGGCGTTCATCCGGGGATTTTTCGGCCTTGATTGGCCATATACCCCCTTCACTCGATCTCCACATACATATTTCATTGTGGTATACTTATTTAGGTCGACCGACGACTTTTCGCTATCTTTGATCCCCTTGGTCCATGTTGTAGATCAAGAGGAGACCGGATATGGCGTAGGGCACCGACTATCAGTGTCCTCACCCCTCCCTTGGGGCAAGGGGACGCCTACGACGTGTATGGGGCCTCCATGTGTCCTTGGGACATGGGGGGGGGGGGTTGGAGCCCATTGGGATCCTCCCGTCCTCTCTTCAATGACTTCCGAGCGGTAAAAACGCTCTGAGAAGGGGGGTGAAGCCGGTTCGGACCCCCGTGGCCATCTTGGGGTCACTTGGGGTGTGTATCTATGTGCCGGCAAGCCGCCATTGGCTGATATCATACTCTCCCATCCACCTGACCTAACCCGATGTGATAGTGTGATAGGTTTGGCCATTCCGGCTATGAGTGGCCATATTCAGTACCGAGGCGCCGCCAGCTGGGATTTATATATCAGAATATCAGGAATCAACAGGGTTTTTTTATCATAATGTTTCCGTAATTTTTCCGCTTTTCGTTCTGATTGTCAATGTATCGGCGACTGTCAGTTGGCTGGCGATTTTGCGGTAACCGAATGGTTAACTGTTATTTACAGATATTTTGGCGGAAACCCCGATGAAGGGTCAGATTTCATCAGTAAAGGGTTCGTTGCTTCCGCTATTTTCATATTATACACTCGGAAAAATTCATCCGATTTTTTCAGACCTTCAGAATCGGATTTTCGACTTCGACATCGCCGCACTTGATATGACGAATCTCGAGTGGTCCGACATTTTTCCCCGATCACGAATCAACCTTCCTTTTGTTATGCCCTTCGTTTTGCTTGGAGATATAGGCGAAACAAAGTTGATTCGTGAGGCCACTTTGAAAGGTCATATCTCCGGCTTACCGCGAGTAGTCTCAACTTTGAGACGTGGGTTGGAACCGCTTTGGTCTCAACTTAATTCAGGAAGGAAAGTTGCGTTGCAAGCGCCTTGGTCTCAAGTTAATTTAGGAAGCATCAAACGCCTTTGGTGTCTACACATGCCCGGTGTAGCAAGGAATAAAGGTCAAGAGGGTAGAAAGTGATATATAACTCTTGGACCAAGCAACCGAATATTTTATTGCGAATTTCGAGTGTACTGCATGAGTGTTGGGGTTGCATAGCAAATTTCCTTGGGTTCCTACGTATGGTTAACGTGAAGTTATGTCCATGGAGGGGCATGGCATATCATGGTGGGAGCCACTTTTGGAGGGTATGTGTTATATGCATGGTATGTGCTTCGATATGCTCACGCCCATGTTATATATCTTCGTGTGGCCGAAGAGATGGGGAGCCACACGTGACAAGGGCTTTGTCCATGTCCCAATTGTGGAATTCAAAGCGCTAGACTAAGTCTACCGCGTATGTATTGCTCATGGTATGTTTGGCAAAGAGATCCATGAGTGAACTCCCATTTTCATGGGGCATGTAGATATGAGTGGGGAAAGTATCTCCATGCGCCCGATTGAGGATCCAAGTGGGGGAATTGTTCGCAAATGGTTCCAATCATTTGTGTATTGAACCATGAGCAGATATCATGGGTGGGCATAGAGATATACTATCATGACAACTTTGTATTTGGACATATTTGCATGTTTTTGACCTCATTTTATGCTCATTTTTGTATTTTATGTGCTGAACTGGTCGGCTAACAGTAAAGTGCCTCGAGATCCGTGAACTATGGTATGTTGCTTATATGTTGGCACATGCTTCGGTGTTGTACCTCACCATATGCCAGATCACATGGTCACTTTGGCGTGGCACACGAGGCCTCACAAAATTAGGTCTCAAATTCATGAGTTGACTTGTGAAGCATGTCACGTACATAACCGGAGAGGTTTCGGAGCCAATGATGGGATATTCTTGGGCATGGACCTCTGGTGTATATCACCCTTGTATACTACTTTCCGGTTTGACACATGCATGGAGCATTTGGGTATTTGCCGTATGCATTTTTGAGTATATAATTGAATATTGGGCACTATGGTGTGTTTTGCCTGATTTTGTTAGGTTGTGAGGTCATCTTCATGAAGCAGTTCTCCAAGCCCATTCGACTCCAAGTCCAACCAAGGTTATGTCAGGGTAGGGCATGGTCCTGAGTGCCACTCTAGGCCATGACACGCCACCTCCCCTATTGGGCTAGGATTTAGAGGCTTGGGAGTGAACACATCTTTGGGGTTTATGTAGTGACTTTTGACACATGGCATTTAGCCATCCTATTTGACTGGGCTCAGGGCATGATGTTGGCGAGTCAAGGGAAGGTCTTGAGTCCAGGGAATGAGGGGTCTATGGCTGTGATTGTGTACATTTTCATCTCTCCCCAACTTTGCTTTATTTGTGTTCATATGCCAATTTCAGGGCTTTCCTCTTTGGTGCAATTCTTGTACATGCCCGCCACCGTGGGACGACCGGTGTGCTGAACAGAAGCCCGCAGTGTGGATTGGATTGTGGATTGGGTTATTGCTGTATTTCTGGGATCTGGTTGCTGTTCAGGGTTGAAGGAGGATTACATTTTCTATATTTTTGGATTTTAGACCCTGGAATTTGAAGAATGCAATCGCTGATCCGGAGTAAATCAGCAGGGGTAACAGGCGGAAGGGGCACAGCGGGGGCCGGTCCTGGTAGGGACCTTCTTCGTGTTGGAGACGGCTCAAAAGGGCGTTGTCGGCTTGACTGCCCCGAATGTGCGCCATGGTGCGGATGGGTTGTGGGTAGTAGTATGCCCTCCCCGTGTCGTTATAGATGCGATCGTCTGGCACCCAGGCTGGTGGTTCCCCGGGGCGTGGGATGGGTGGCAGGTGCTGGAGGTGTGTGTGCATGTGGTCTCGTAGCGGTGGGTCCTCGCCGTCCGGCATGTGCTCGGCAAGCTGGTTGTGGGCATGCAGGTCTATGTGTCCGTTGCCCAGGCTATACGGATGAGATTCTTGTTTGACGAGATGCAGGACGACGTGGTTGGGGAGGCGCCTCAGGGCTCCAGAGGTGTAGGGCCTGGGTGCCCAGGCTAGAGTCAGTCCCCTTGTGCAGGGGTTGCCGCGCCAGCCTGCGGACGATTTGGAAGTCCACCGCTGCGTCCACTACTACCCACACATGGTGCGTCTGGTCACGCGGCGTTTGGTGGGTGTCATTGATGGCGTCCACGACGATGGCCAGCGTCTTCAGTTCTCCGTGAGAGGAGGCCCCGAAGATGGTAGCCCCCGTGAGGTGGCGTTGGTGCAGTCGGTTTGTCGTGTCCACCTCCAACTCTAAAGCCGCCCCCCCGGCCGCCGGGGTGAGGCTTGCAGTGCCGGAGGCATCCGCGAAGATGATCGTGGTGTGGTTGTCCGGGCTGCGGCAGGCGGCACGGCATCGTTGGTTGGTAAGCATAGATGTGTGCCCCCCGTTCCGTGGTGGCCCACGGCGTGTTGGTGTCCGGTCGGAGTCTCCGGGTAGCAGTCACCAGCGGCACCCACACCACCGGCGCCACCAACACCACCCTCAACCACGACACCACCCGGGGCATCGCCTGCACCACCCTCACCAACAGCATCACCAGCAGCCCACACCACCTACTCCACACCCTCCCAGACAGAGCAACAGAAATCAGCCAGCGCCCGACCCCGAACACAGGCCACTGACCACCCACACAGAGACCCACACCAACCACCAGCAGCATCAGCAACATCAGAGACGCCGTAAACCATAGCAACGCCCGCAACGACCTCACCACCGGCATCACCGACACCGCCACCGACAGTGCGACCTCAGCAAAAACAACCCACAGCGTCAACGACAGCCGCCACGGCGACACCACCCGGTACAACACCAATGACATCAACGACACCAAGGGGGCCAACAAGCGGGCCAGCGACGCCCATGGGAACCTCCGCCAGGAGTGGCGAGGTCCCACTCCAACCGTCAGAACACCGCCATCCACCAGGGCATCACCTACAGCGCCCTCGCCTTCGACATCACCCACAGCTCCGCCGGCGGCGCCCTCGCCAACACCGTCAACAGCAGCACCGACAGCTGCAACACAGCGCCACCGCCAACCACCCACAGCACCAACCTCCCCAACACCGGAAACAACCGGCACCACCCCACCAGGACCACAAACCGACCAACCACCAGCCACGAGTGGCACGCCTGGAACCGCCGACCACCCAAACGCAGGCCGCGCCCAGCACCAACACCAACAACACCCACGCCATCAGACAACCACGAGACACGCCAACCACCAAGTATCACCTATGACACCCTCACCGTCGGCAACACCAACGCCGCTAACACCCACAGCACTATCCACACCACCACCAACCCCACCAATGACGGGCCAAGGTGCCGTCACCTACAACACCCCTACCACCACCACCACGACCCCGGCACCAAGTAACACCTAGGGCACCCCCGCCATCGGCGTCACCAAGGACGCCAGCACGGCTGGCGAACGAACGCCACCAAGCCCTCAGCCAGGAGTGGCGAGCGCCCACACCCAGCAACACCCAACCAACCACGCCCAAACCCAGGACCAGGAACTCGGACACCCACACCTGCACCGCCACCAACACCCAAACCGAACGCCACAACGCCCTCACCAGCGGAAACACCAGGAACCAACGAAGAAGCCGTCGGCAACACCAGGAACCCCAGCACCCAGCACGACGCCTGAGACACCCTCGCCAACAACGAACGGACACAAGAAACTACCCAACGACCATGATACACCCAAGGCGTTACAACCGCGCCACCCACCAACCCGCACCCAGAACAACCACCAACAGCATCCACACCATCCGAAACGCCAACACCACCAACATTCAAGCCAACACAACACCCTCGCCATCACCATCACCGGCGGCACCGCCGTCCTCACCATCGCCTACCATACCTACGCACCGACCAACACCGGATACAACGCCTACATCACCCAAGCCAACAGCATCAAACACACCAACAGCGTCGCCACCGGCAACCTCCGCCACCAGAGGAAACCAAAGCCACGACAACCGGATAACCAGCAAACCACCAACCCCCGGCCAGAGGAGGCGAAGACACACGCCCAGAACGATCAACAACAACACCCCCGCCACCAAACCAACAACAGGGCGCCATCCATCACACAGTCACCAGCGGCACCAACACCAGCGGCGGCACCACCCTCACCAACAGCATCACCAGCAGCCCACGCCACCTACTGCACACCCTCCCAGACAGAGCCACAGGAACCAGCTAACGCACAACCCCGAACACAGGCCACTGACAACCCACATACAGACCCACACCAACCACCAGCAGCATCAACAACATCAGAGACGCCGTAAACCATGGCAACGCCCGCAACGACCTCACCACCAGCATCACGGACGGCACCACCGACAGTGCGACCTCACCAACAGCAACCCGGAGCGTCAACGACAGCCACCACAGCGACACCACCCGGTACGACACCATCGGCAACAACGACACCAAGGGGGCCAGGGCCAACACACCGGCCAGCGACGCCCATGGGAACCTCCGCCAGGGCATCACCTACAACGCCCTACAACGCCAACACTCACAGCTCCCCCGGCGGCGCCCTCACCAACACCAACACCAGCACCACCGACAGCGGCAGCACGGCGACACCGCCACCCACCTGCAGCATCGACACCCTCGACCACAACCGATGCAACACCTGCCACCACAGACCCAAGGACAGCCGAAGCAAATAACCCAACACCAGAGACAACCGACACCACCAGGATCACAAGCCAACCGAACACCAGCCACGACTGGCACGCCCGGAACAGCCGACCACCCAAACGCAGGCGGCGCCCAGCACCAACACCAACAACACCCACGCCATCAGACCACCAGGAGACACGCCAACCACCACCGTCACACCCTCACCGTCGCCAACACCAACGCCGCCAACACCCACAGCAATATCCACACCACCACAGACCCCACCAACAAAGTGCTGAGGTACCGTCACCTACAACACCCCTACCACCACCACCACGACCCCAGCACAGAGTAACACAGCGCGCCCCCACCAACAGCATCACCAAAGACGCCAGCACGGCTGGCGAACAAACGCCACCAGCGCCACCCACCGGGCCCCCAGCCAAGCATAGAAACAGCAACACCACACACCATCACACCCGACGCATCGACATCACCCGGAGCATTGTCAACATCAACCAGGGGTCCCCACCACCCAAGCAGCACAAAACACCGCAGCAACACCACCACATCCACCACCCTCACCAGCGGAGCGCCACTACCGGCACCAACCCTCAACACACCACCGTCACCAACGCCACCGACCCCTGACGCAACAACCACACAGCCCGCACAAACGGCACCAGCCGGACAGTCACTGACACCACTTGCACAACCCTCACCAGCGACAAAGCCCGGTTAACCACCTACGACCACGAACCGCAGGCACTAAAAGCAAGAGCATCGCCGACAACACTCCCGGCCAACACCCGCACCGCCCTCAAGAACACCACTGAAAGGAGCACCGTCGAATGATAGCCACGACACCCTCCAAAACCACCAGGGTACGGGTCCCCCTTCGCACCCCCCACCATCTGCACAAGCAGCAACACCATCACCAGCACCAACCGAAACACCGACGACGGCAGCCTCACCAACAACCGACACCCCCACTACCGCTGCCACCCACCAGTCACGCCACCTACCGTCGGCGCCACCCAACAACGCCGCACCCTCAACCACACCTACACCCAAAACCTGCAGCAGCACCAGCGGACACCCCGCCAGTGACATCACCCTTCGCCAGAAGACGATGATCAGCACCAGCAGGAAAGCCGGCCCATAGCGCCCAAAACAACCCAAAAGCCTCCCACAACCGGACCCACACCCACCAGCAGCGCCTACGCCGACCCACCATCAGTGTCACCGACACCCGGAAAGACACAAACCTCGATGAACTAACGACCACAACACTGCCGCCACCGCACCCACACCGTCAGCATCACTGCCAGAACATCCGGCCGCGCCGTCAATGGCACCGCCGCCCATGGCACCACCTACATTCACCAGTGCCACCACCACTCCGCGCGAGGCCAGGAACCCCTGCATGGCATCGCCGTCGGCCTCAACGAACATCAACACCACCAACACCACCACCGCCGGACAGGGACTACCCACAAACCAAGAACAGCTCCACCACCAACAACCAATACACCACCCGCGGCACCCTACCGTCGCCAACACCAACCTCAGCTCCACGGCACCTATCACACCTCCAGCACCGGAGGCGATGTGGGCCACACCACCCGTCATCTACAGCACCCTCGCCACCACCGCCACGTCCGGCCCACAAACGTTACGCCCCAATGGCCAGAAACAACACCCTCACCATCGACACCACCGGCAACACCACATACGCCCCATACGTCACCCTCGCCATGCTCACCAACCATCACCCTCGCCATCAGTGTCCACGACATCAGAGGCACCAACACCACCCGCGACGACGACAGCGACAACAGCTGACCCACCAACTAACCACCATCAACCATAGCTCAAAACCAACCTCATCTACGCTAACGCCCATACCACCCTCGCCAACAACACTGCCAGCGGCACAATCATCCACTCCGGCACCAACACCACCCTCACCACCAATATCACCACCACCCCCCAAGGGTCAGGAGTCGCGGGGAACGGAACGGCAGAGCAAGCACGCCACCACCCGCACGCGTCGCCCATCCTATCATGCAACGCTCCGCAACACGCCCCCCCGCTTCCCCCGACAGGATGTGCGCTGCAGCCCACTGCTGGGACGACGATTACGACGTCCTCCCGGCCATCCGACAGCTACTGGCAGCCACGGCCCCGCGCCCACAAGCCCACCAGCAACCCATGGAACCGAAGAACCCCGACCACCCCACGCCACCACGCTCCATATCCCCCGCGTCCACCGCAGACCAGAACGCGGAACACCAGCGAGAGGAGCCCAACACCGACCGCGCCGCCACGCCCCCACCGCCCGCCCCCCCAAAGGACATCTACGCCACACTGGCCAGCACCCTAGCCCCCATGGACGCCGAGCAGTACTACCAGTCCATCCAACGAGACCTCCCTGAGGACCACGCGACCCTCCAGGGGTGGAAGCAGGAGAAAAGGAACGACAACAAGTGGGGCACAGAGGAAGACCTTCTCTGGGAAGACAACTGGAAAGGCACCACGGACGCCTTCCTGGAAGCAGCAGCCGAAACCTACCCCCGCCCGCCCGGGGACACTAGACACGGCCTCCACGCCCTCCTAGCGTTCCACAGCTGGAAACACCGCCAGACCATCACCCTCCACCCCCTCGACCACAATCCACACCGATGGACACCTGAAGACGACGCCGCCGCCGCCATCACCGTACAGCAAAGCCCCGAGAACCCGGAGGAATACCACATCACCTGGAACGATCCGGCACCCCACCCCCCCCGCCTCCCCCACCCTCCCAGATGTCTTCGCCACCATCAGCGCAGAACTCCAGGAGGCGAAAGCCCCACAACAACTGGACGAAGAGATGCCCCAGGCACCATCACCACCAACCACACAAGAAAAACCCCGCACAGAGCCCCTCACCCACCCCATCACCACAATGGAGCTCCCCCCACAACACCGCACCACCCCGGACCGAAACGGGTTTCGGAACCTGCCACGGGAATGGGCGGTCCACAACTGCACACTCTGGTGGGACGAAATCACACCGGGGCTCCAGACCATCCGCCTCCATTCGATCACCGAGCCGACCACCACCTGGGCACTACCGACGGGCCGCCACCACCTCCTCCACACCCTCCAAGGCGATGCCACAATCACACCCACGGAGGGAGGCCCCGTAACAGCAGCCCCCACCCACGCCGTCCACATACCCCCGCCAGCATCGTCGGCACCTATGACAGTACATCCAGGCCCCACCCCACGGCAAGCCATCGTCATCACCTACCCCGCCCCCAACAACCACACACACACCTGACAGCAACGGTGGGGGGACATCCGGGGGGACCTCCTCCAAGAACACCTAGGGCTCACGCGCACCCACCACACCCTACACCCGATACCAGGAGTAGGCAAAGCACCACACGGCATACACACCCCGGTAGTATGGGCGTACGCCACACCCATAAACCCCCAAGCAGCGGAGGACATCAAGACCGCCCTATCCATCCAGCAAGCCCAGACCCGAACCCTGCACCGCAACACCGAAAGAGGCTACACCATTTGGTGGGCATACCAAGACCACGACACCCTCACCCCCCAACCGGGGGCCCCCCCTCTAGACACCAACACAACCGCCCTCCTCCAAGCCGCAGCAGCGGCAGCCACACAGGTAGGGGCCCCGGAAACCTGGGGCCCACAATACCTGGTGGAAACCAAAGTGGCGCCCCACGCAAAGGCCCAAGACAAGCCCCCAACACCGAAGCAGCTCCACCCCCCACTCAAGCTAGACCCGACGGAACATACCCCCCAGGAGGAATGGGCCACCCACTACATCATCCCCCACAGCACCAGCCGCAAGAACCACGCCGCCAAGATCACCGTCACCCGCCACCTCCCCCACACCACACAGGTGTATGAGCTGACAGCCCCCAACGTCCTCGTCACCTGTCGCCGACACGACGAGCCATACACCATACAAGCGGAAGGGGCCGCCGCAACCACCCTGTACACATGGGCAACAGGGGGGGACCTCCGACGGCCCACCCTCCACCACGCCCCCTCCTGGCCGACCCCCTTCGACACAGCAGACCGCCCGAAACAAGAAGCCCAAACACACAGGTGTGCACACCCCCGCCCAGGAGGCCCAGCACCGACACAATGCGAGGCGCAAGGCCCGCACCCTCCACGACAACCACACCATCCCCCGCATCAGCGCCACCCCCGCCAGAGTGTCAGATGCCACCCACGACCGCACGATCACAGGCATCACCACGGACTGCCTGAACCCAGCAGCGTCGCGGGCAGACGCCGTGTGGATCAGCGAAGGGCGCTTTCACACACGGGCGGTGGCGCGCCTCCACAACATCCAACCCCACAAACCCCAGCGCGCCGTTGGACCCTTCGCCGTACACGTCACCCCGTACGGCATCGACCACCCCCGGTGTGAGCACCATGACCCGCCCTGCTCCACACCATGCACCTCGCCCCTGCACCAACCGCTGCCGGCCCCCACCATCACGGGCAACATGTACCTGGGCACTGTACCGGGAGACCCGGGGATATACATCCTGCCCAACAGGTCCAGGGAACACGCCATCCCCCTCCACGGTGTAGAATCCCTCGTTCTGGGACCGCCCCCACCAAAACACCAACACCAGCACATCCCGGGGGACAAACGGACACAGGCGCCAGACGGGAGAAAAAAGGCCCACCAACGCGCCCTAGCCCACATCACCGTCCACCCCGCAGCCCACCTACCAAAGGACTTCGGCACGGAGCGCCACATCGTCCTGGAGGGGCAGGCCTACCACATCATCACCGCCGCCCTATAATCCCTCGCCGCCGACGAACGCCACTCGGACCCCAAAACCATCCCAGCGATGCCCCCACCACCGCAGGGCCCCAAAGATCCCGTCACCCCCTTCCACATCAATCAACTCCTAAGCCGCAGGGCCACCCCACACCTCCACCCCTCCAGGATAGAACTAGCCATCGCATCGTGGGACACCCTGGACACGCCCTCCCAACAACCCGCCATCCACATCCTCAAAGCGGACGCCCAATGGTGGGTCCTCCACTGGGCACACGGAGTCTTCATGGCGGCCCAGGCCTACACCCCGGAAATAGACCCAGAAGACCCCCCACGGGGCCGGCAGCGACTCCTCCAGGCCACCACCCTCACAGGCCGCGAGGGCGCCCCCTGGTAAGCCCTCCACACGGCACTCTACTGGGCTCAAGGCTCCCCCAACGGCCCAGACACACCGGAACCCACGGAGGCCTGGGTCATGCAGGCCAAGGCCATGAGGAACTACCACCTTCACCACCCCTTCGGCAACAGCCCGGACGCACTGCCATGGCCATCAGATCCCCCGGAGACCGTGCGCAAGCTCACCGACGTCATGCGCAGCCACGCCAAAGCGAACATGCAAACGCCGGCAGAACCCCCACTGAGGGATCCGGGCCAGCAAGCAACGCACCCCTTCTTCAAACCCCACGCCCGCCCAGCCCCGCTACCTCCAGGCCGACCCAAGCGAGCGAGACGAAAGAGGGGGGCACCCGCCCCCAACCAAGCCGGAAAAGCAGCGACCTCCCGACCCCCCGCACCCCACCCGACCCAGCTGGCGAACCCAGACCAAGCATCCTCGTCATCCTCCCTCCCATCATTACCACCACCCCACCCGGACCGGGCATCCTCATCATCCTCCGTCCCGCCACCAGCACCGCCCCCGCCCGAGGCGTACCCAGGATTCGAAAAGGGCGCGAAGGTCCAGCAGCCCTTCCGCAACGACCACACAGGCGACTGGATCTGGTGTGAGGGCCCGATCCAGTACCGCCTCCGCGACCCGGGGGACAACGGGGGGCCACAGATCCGGGTGATCTGGCACCGCCAAAAGGAGCTAGACCAAGGCAGCAGCGCCCCGGACAAGCTAGAAGGCTACACCCTGGAGCTCACCAGTGACCACCCCATCCGACTCCGCACCGAAGAGAACAAGGCCCACAGAGGCACCAAATACACTCAGGAGCTCCCCCCGGAGTGGAGCCAAGGCCTCCCCCCGCCGCTCCTACCCAAGCGCCCACCGACCGGCAAAAAGTCCCCGAGTTCTAGTCCCCCTCCCTGCCGGGGCAAGGGCCGAGGGCACAAGCCTCCACAGCTCCGGCCCGCCCCCACCAAGGCCACCGTCAACCTCCTCGACCTCAACAACCCGGCCGTCACATACTCCAAGGACGCCACAACCGCCCTCCAGGAGCTCCTGGTGGCACAGGGGCCGGGGTGGGTTTCCCACCTCCTCACCTTCCAGGAACAAGGCCTACAACGGGACGACCCCCCGGAAACCACTTCCATATATACCCCGGACCGGAAAGCGTACAAATGCTACTGGCACAAGGGGACCCCCCTGTACGCCCAAACCGGCATCCACGTCCACCTCGTCCACCACCTCAGCGTCCCAGGGAGGCTGGGTGTCTATGAGGTCGTCGGGGACGGATGGCAACTCAACGTCATCAACGCCCACATCCCCTTCGGCGACGCCACGGAACCCTTCCTCCAAGCCCTGGCCGAGGCATACCGCCAGATGGCCATGCTCGCCCCCACAAACATCATCGGCGACATGAACGCCGCCCCCAGCCCGGCCGGCCGAGGGGAACAGGCCACATCCCACGACCAAGCAGTGCGCAACACCATCGAAATGCTGGGGCTCGTTGACCTGACGGCCAACCTCGAAGGCCAACCATCCCACTTCCCCCACCAAACAGATGCCGCCCCATACCGCATCGACGTATGCTATGGCGACCCCAACACCATCATCCGGGCGGAGGCCCGGAATATGGACCCCTCCCGCTGGGACCCACAGGCCATAGCCCCCTGCACATCGGCCTCACCATCCCCAACCCTCCCCCCAGCCCCCCAGAGGATGCGGACCAAGGCCTACCACCCCCCCTGAAGATGCCCCCACTGCATGACAAGCATGCCTGGTCCCAACATCACAGGGCCATAGACCGCGCCCGGCGCATCCAACCAGACCCCACCGACCTACTCACAGCCATGCGCACGGCCGCCGTCGCCTGCGGCTTCCAGCAACACCCCCACACAGACGACGACCAACCACCCACGGCCCTAGGGGACATGCTCCATGACCTCTGGCATGCGAAGCAACAACTGGCGACCCTCCTCCACACCGACACCCCCCAAACCCGCCGCCAGATACACCACTGCAGGACGCAGATAGCCCACATCAGGGCAGACCTGCAGCGGTGGCACATCCACAGGCAACAGCGCATCGCCCAGGAACACGAACGGTACGCGCAACATGAAATCCCCTACAAGGCCATCTGCCACCTCAACGACGCCATGACCAACACCGGCCACCGCACCATCACCACGGTCCGGCAGGAGGACGGCTCCCTCACCAACGACCAAGCCACAGTGCTGCAAGCCACCCAAGACAGCTTCCTCCGACGACACACGCCCATTCAAGACACACTGGACCCAGACACCCAGGCCAAAATCAACCGCCTCCCTCGGGTCTTCAACCACGCCCAGAGGAGGCAACTGGAAAAGCGCCCCTTCACCATCCACAAAGTCCGGAAGGCCATCCACAGTCTCCGGCAACACAAAACCCCAGGCTACGACGGCCTCCCTGCGGAGGCATACTACCACCTCCCCGCCCGCCTCCTCCGCATCCTCGCGCACCGCCTCTGGGACATCGTCACGGGGCAGACCCCCCTGCCATCAGACTGGGCAAACGTTGTCCGCCCCCTCTACAAAAAAGGGGACTGGGCAAACCCGGACAACTGGCGCCCCATTGTCTGTGCGGTCACGGAGGTCAAAATCGTCTGGACCATCCTCCTACGCCGCATCCGCCCCCACCTGGACACCCACATACCAGCCAGCCTCTGGGGGGCCATCCCAGGCCGGTCCCCACACGAGGCCATCTTCCTCCAGGACACCATCGCCGACATGGACCCGGTAGACCTCATCATCGCCTCCCTCGACATCAAATGAGCCTTCCCGAACACCCCCTGGCTCCTTCTAGAAGCGGTGTGGAAACGCCTGGGCCTCCGCTTCTACAACTTCGCCTCCGGCTACATCCGCACCCGCAAATACACGGTCCGCACGGGAGCAGGCCTCAGCCCCTTCCTGGAGCCAGGCAGCGGGGTCCCCGAAGGAGGAGCAGAGGGCCCCTTCCTGTACCTTCTAGTGACGCTGCCCCTGGCCCTCGCAATCGAGCAGGATTACCCGGCCTACGCACCCTACCACCTCCTCTCCCCCCTGGTGGGCTTGGCTGACGACACCAACCTCACGGTCGCGCACACCCCACACGAACCCCATGCCCCGGACCCCGGGCCAACGGTCACCCAACAGGCCAATGACCCACTGGACGTGACCGTCTCCTACCTCTCCCACAACAACCTCATCCTCCACCCCACAACGTCAGTGGCCATGATCAAGGGGTCTGCCACAACCCCCACCCTAGGGCCACAAGGGCCCCCCATGCAAGTCTTGACAACCACCACCCACCTGGGGGTAATCCAGGCCGCCAACCCTGAGGACACCACCCTCCCTCCCAAGTTGCAATCACACCTCGCCCATCTCCCCAGATCTGCGTCCCCGACCACCAAGGCCCTCTACCTGTCCCACCAGAGCCTGGCGTACTACCTCACGGGGGTCTTGAACGCCTTCATAGGCTTCCAAGCACTCCACCCGACACACCCCACCACCGCCCTCCAGCCGGCCACACGCGCCGTGACCAAGGCATGGGCAGCACACGGGGGCTGGCCCACCTCCATACCCACCAGCGCCATCCGAGCGGCATGGCCCCACTATGGGGACGCCATAGGGGACGAGGTGAAAGCGGCCTACACCAGACACACTGCCCTCCTCCTTCACCGCATGACCCACAACCACTCACCGAAGGTCCGCGAGGTCACCACAATCCGCCTGCAAGCCGCACAACGGGCCCGAGAAAGATGTCCTTGATTTATGCCCTAGATATTTTGATGAAATCCTGCAGGTTTTGTAGTTGAAAACCCAAACCAAAGCAGCAAGTAGAGCAAGAACAGGATGTGGATCGAATCGATGATTGGTTTTGGAATCCAGTGTAGCACAGAAGGGCTGCAGATAGACAAAGCAGGTTTATACACAAAGATTCAATCACAAATGAATAATACAAAAGATTTTATATGAAAATTGGTCTGACTCTTGCCTCAAAGATAGCATTAGGCACTTCATGTGCACTCTTTTGGGTGAAATCGTGCTGGTTAGATGTGTGGCATAGATGTCAGGACCACACAGAAAATGACTTGGCCAAGCAACTGAATTCAGAAACAGTTACAAAGTAGGACCACAATAAGTGGTAGAAACAATTGAGTATAGGGGTCTTGGGGTGGGAGACCACTAGGCTTAACCTTCAAGGCCTAAAGCATGCAATGCCTATTTTATTTCTGTATATCCTCCCTGAAGGAAGGTACCTCCGCTCAGTTGAGTGGTAGGCGTGAACTTCATGGGGGGCTAGGGTCACAACCCTAGTTACTTTGAGAAAGTGTACTTTAGGCAACAAAAGAGAGATAAAAACACTTAAGTTTGTCTTAGCATCAACAAAAGGGTTTTAAGGGGGGCTTGGCCTGGATCAAGCCCTCCAAGAAAGACATGGCAGTGACTTTTTCTTACTCTCCCCTGGAGTACTAGTTAGCTAAGCTAGTAGGACCAAGGAAAAAGGCTCAAATATTCCCAAAGTTACCTCAGAAAATGCATTAAACTTACCAAAAACATCCTCATTAGTTCATAGAAGCCTATCACACTGTAGGTACCCTTAAAAAACAGTGTAATGTACCGTGTATGATGTCCCTTCGATGGGGCGTTCCTGAAAAGTCGCCGGCGTGCGACGAAAACTTTTGGAAAAAGTTTGGGGGTAGTGGGGTTTGAACCCAGGACTCCCTCCCTAGAGCACATATGCTTGCCCACTAGGGTACAGTCGACCGTTCTGATGCGGACGGCTATCGCTGTATAAACAGCGTTTTAGTAAACGTCCTGACCAAGGCCCAGGGCGGAGCAATACTCCCAATGGAGGACACAAATCTCCAGGAGCTGGAAAAAATAGAAAATGTAACCAACAGGGAGTGATTCCTGCGGTTTAGCGGAAGGGGCTGCGATTTAGCAAGTGAAATCGTTAAAAATCGACGAAACCACGCGGGAAATCGTCATTTTTATACATAACTCAAAGTTGCAGACAAGGGCAAAGGAAGCGGACTTCAAAAACAAGGTTGCGCAAGCGTAAAGGGCTTTTGAAAAAGAAGGTATGAGCCGTTGTTTTTTTAAGTTCTAAAGGAAATTTTTGCACAGTTGCATCAAAGTTTTTATAAACTTCAGAGAAAAGTATTCAAATTCAACCCACACCACAGAGCAGGTCAACAACCCACCTCTCAGGTATGTCAGTGTCATCTCACACGCACGCATTGCGTTTGTGTTGGTTGCTTCGTCAAAACGTTAGGGTTGTCAACGCTGTGTTCGTTGGGGGGTCGGGTGTTCCTCTCTCGTGCTCTGCACAGGTCAAAACAGGAAAGAAAGGTATGCGATGCGAATGGAGCGCACAGCGCGCACGTAGGGTTAGAATATGCGCTGTGCTCGCGATGCATGTGCCTAATCGAGGCATTCACACACTGTGACGCTTTCCCTGTACCCCATTTCACCCTTGTTCTCTCTTCACAGGTAAGTAAAGAAAGTGTTTGTTCGTGTGTAGCCGTAGCGTTAAAGTAGGGTTGCTTAAAACGCCTAGGCTTGTTTTGTGTTCGCTTCACTTTGGCATCCACACGATGCATGGTGAGTAAGGTAGGTTAGCCCAGGAGGAGCTCACCTCCTGGTTGAGTCAGTTTGGAAACGGTGTGGAATTGGTCTGCCTCCCTTCCCTGCGTGCACATGATGCATTGAAGGGTAGGCCACGCGAATTGCGCACGGTAAACCTTGTTTAGGTTACCCAGGGGCTCCTCGGTACGTTCTTTAAGAGAACCTGAGGAGTCTCTTAACGCTTGCTTGCTTGACAGGGCGTGTTTGCGGACAGTGTATTATAGGTCACACTGAGAAGCGTATAATACGTGGAGTGTGGCTTGGTTCCTCCGCCGCAAACACCCCTTCATTTGCCTCTGTTGTACAGGTGGGAGAGGTTCAGGATGATTGGTGCACGCAGCAGCTGCCTCCGGCGGCCATCTCATTTTTCTGCCCCAGCTGAACAGGGGCGCTGGTCACAAATCAATTGACCGTGCCTCAGCCAGGAGTGGCGAGGGCAGTTCCACTTCATCGACATCTGCGCTGTGGACGCAACAAGAGCACCCCTTCCCTCCAAGCCCTAGCAGGGAAACGTGTTGTGACGTCCCTGTTAGGCCACAGTTGCTTAGCAGCGCTGTGTTCTCTTGTCTTCTTCACAGGAGGGTCATTAGGACCCGAGACATCTTTCGCCGCAACACCAAGTAGCGTGTATAGGGGTTAGGGTCAGCAGGCCTGGCAGGAGTTGAGTGCAAGTGATGAGTGCTCACCCTGCCTTCGAAGGCCGCTGCTGGCGTTAGTGAGTGTAGTGTAGTGGTGTCTCCTGTCCCGCGTGCTTTTCCTCGTGGGCAGGGGAGTGCGTTAGCTTTTGGCCTGTAGCAAGAATGGGCGTTTTGTATGCCCTTAGCACACTTGGCCACCCCTCCCCTCTAGTAGGTAGGGCTTTTGCCGTCTTCCCCCAAGGATAGGCGCCGGCACAGAAATTGGGCGTCATAGGAGTGGTAATAGTACCTGATTAGGACCTTCGGTCCGACGTCAGCGAAGCCCGGTCTCCGGGAGCCACGCCAGGGAGAGAAGTGAGACACACACAGACATACGAAGCACACATAGGGGTATGGTAAACCCTGTAAGGAAGGGTAGAACCCCATGGGTCTGGACCAGTCAGGGGTCCTAACTGTGGGCTCGCTTGTCCCCAAGGAGGGAAGACACACCTTGCCTCATAACACCTTGCTTGTCATTCCCCCCTGGTGTAGTAAGCCACCGTTCTTCGTTGGCTCCACAGAGTCATTACATCAGGGCAGTCCCCATGCAACACATGGTCAACAAGGCATACACTCGCTGGGTGGCTGCAATCCTGATAAGCGGCCACATGGCCCACGCTGGAATCCACAGGCATGGGTCTGCAGGGCACAGACAGGGTCAGTGCAGTGCTCAGTAAGCAGTAGTCTGTGAAAAAAACCAATGGCCTTCGGCCAGGGAGTGGTTGTCACAGGGGGCTAACGGTCCTGTCCTGCGATGCAATGCGGGGCAACTGTGATAACTGCTCTTACACCCATACACAGGCACGTCTGCAGAAAAGTGCTCACTGCACCTGTCAGTAGACTGACACAGGGAAATTAGTTTCTTTTCTTACGCTGGGACATAGTCTCAGCACGGGTTAGGAGCTGCCTCTCGTTGTTCTCAACGAGGTAAGTGCGGAAGATGGGGTTGATACTCGCATCTGGTTGTATGAAGGCTGACATAGGTTCCCAGGTTGCCTCAGATAACCCAAAGCCATCCCACAGGGTTGAGAATTTCCAGCCCTGTTTATACTGGTGGCAAGCAATACCTGCAACCACGTAGTAACCATCGACTGCCATCTCATCGGCAGTCATCTCTTCGAGTTCGTCTGCCTCCTCTGGACTGGCAGCGTTGTCCAGGTCTATACGCTCAACCTCACTGTTGCTGAGGCGCCACTCATCCCAAGACAAGTCGTCAGGGGAGTGATAGTGCCTCAACTGCTTAGGTGCACACAGCAGTTCACCACCTAGACGTGGACTGCGTCTGACATGGATCCTGGATCCATCTATCCTGATGATACGATAGGGTCCAAAGTAAGGGTCCTGTAGGCAGTTACGTGGCCAGGAGGGTAGGCGTGAATGGTGTACCAAAACAAGGTCACCAACCTTGAAGCTGGCAGGTCGCCGTAGGCGGTTCCGTCGGCTCTGTTCACGGTCACCAATGTGTCTCAGGTTAGTACCAGCCTGGTTAGCCAGAGACTGCTTGTGTTCCAGCCAATCTCCCACAGGGCTCTTGAAGTCCTCAGGAAAGGGGGTTTTGAAGAACCAAGCAGGTCGTCCTCCATGGAACAGTTCGTGGGGGGTGAAACCCGTAGAAGAGATCCGCTGTGAGTTCATGGTCAGCACTGCCCAGGGCACTAGGCGTACCGAGTCCTTGGTGCGCTCCTGTTTCATCAGGATTCTTAAGTTTTGCTCCACCACACGGTTGTGTCTCTTACAGAGAGGGTTAGACGTGTGGGTATAGGGCACACCTGTGGTTACCTCCACGTTGAGGGCATTTAGCACTCGTTTGTACCACCCAGTGTCACTGCGGATGCGTACATCCTCATCAGAGTGCACCTGCTTAGGTGCTCCATAGGGTTCGAACCATTGTTCGACCAACATTTTCACAGTCTGCTCACCTGTTATTTTCTTATTGCAAGGAAACACACGGCTGAAGCGAGATAGACCACAGGTGACCACGAGGCAACTATCATAGCCGCCAACGCGTGGTAGGCCGTGGATGAAATCCAAGTAGAGAAGAGATTTAGCACAATAGGGTATGGGTAAGCTGGAGATCAGGGCCCTATCCCTACTGTCGCTCTGCTTGCTGGCATGACAGCCACAAGCATCCACAATGGTCTGCATACGCGACCTCAGTTCAGTCAGGGTTAGACTAGAGTAGAAACACTCACGGAAGAAGTCCACTGAGCGATTAGCGCCAGTGTGACCAGAACTGAGATGGGACCACTGTAGGCACCCATCCAGTCGTGCCTCAGGCACCACAATTCGGTCCTCGTAGAAGAGGTATTGATTGTTTTTATACCACTGGTGCCCGTCAATGACACGGGGTTCGAGACCAGTGCTGAGGGTTTGGAGAATTTCTTCATACTCTGACTGATAGTCGGTTAGACTCCAACCCTCCAGGATTCCAGCAGTGCGCATGGACAGGTCAAGCTGGACATCCATACGCTGGAAAGGCTCTCTGGCGAGCGCCTCAGAGCTCTCGCCAATAAGCGCATCGAAGTTGTTGCGCGATATATAGTCAGACAGTTCATTCTTTATCCTGGGGATATGATGCACTGTCAGCCTGAACTGGCTCAGGTAAGTCCACAACCGTTTTAGCTTTGCTTTCTCTGGTGGTGGGCCCTTCTGAAAAGACTTCACAGGCTCCTGGTCACACAGCCAGACAATAGGGTTAGATCCCAGGAGTCGGGATTGTGACGATAGCACCAACATACCGGCCAGGAGTTCCTGGTCATAGGTGCTGTAATTGGAACGCGCTTGGTTCCATTTCCAATTCCAGTGTCCCAGTGGCACCAGTCGCCACTCACTGATAGGATAGTCATGTTTCAACGAACCATGACGGTTCAGTCCAGTAGTACGATAATGGCAGTGGGTTAGTTCAGCGGGGTTAAGCTCCTGCCATTGGTAGATCGTACCTCCCCCCCCTACATCACTGGCATCAGTGATCAGGACTATCTCGCCCTCAGGGCGGGGCACTCCCAGGCAGTTGGAGGAGGCAATCTTCTTCTTCAACTCCTGGAAACACTCTTCCTCTCTGGAGGTCCACCTCCAGGGAGTAGTTTTCTTGATTAGGTCAGTGAGGTGTGCAGAGGAGTAAGTAAACTTGTGGATGTGACGCCGATAGACATTACAGGCGCCCACAAAACTCCTCACATCGTGTAGGCCCTTCTTAGGGTCATCGCAAATCTGCATGTCCTGTAGGGGCTGCATCCTAGATGCGGCTGGTTTCCACCAGCTATACCCCACGTCGAAACCCAAATACTCCATCTCCTCTTTCATAAACTCACTTTTTTCGAGTTTGATTCGGAGATGGTTTTCTTGACAGACAATGAAAAATTCACGAAGGAGAAGGACATGGTCCTCTTTGGTATTAGTACCCAAACTCACGTCGTCGATGTGAGCCTCCATTTCTGCACCCCAAGAGATCAACTCTTGTACTAGAGGCCTGCGCCTCAGTATGTACAAAATTTTGTTCATAAGCTCCTGGAAGAGCGCTGGGGCATTAGCCACCCCGAAAGGCATAACCTTCCACTTGAAGACACAACCCTTAGGGGTTATAAAGGCCAACAGCTCCTGAGCTGCGGCGGTTAGGTCCACCTCCCAGAAACCAGAGGGTTTGTCCATTTTGGTCTTGTACCTGCATTTGGCATCACGCTCCAGGGTGTTTTCCATGTTAGGAATACTCCCTGAGTGGTTCTGGGTTTTCTTGTTGACCTCACCATAGTCTACAACCAGACGTAGGGCAGTCGACCCTGGTTTGGCAACAAGGAAACAGGGACTCCAGTGATGGGGATAGTCCCCATGCTTATACTCTTGAACGAGGCCAGCATCAATGCATTCCTGGATCTGGCGCTCGATTTCTTCAACCTGTTCCTGTGGAGCGGGATAGGGACGACGCCTCACTCCCGTCTTTTCAAATTCTGGTTTCAATTTCAGGTCCATCTGGACCAGTTTTTTATAAGAAAGGGGAGGCGGCAAGGCGCCGAACACCTCCTCATAGGTTATCAGCAGTTTCTTCAGGCGGGGGTCAAGGTTAAGACTCTCGAGTTTCTGAAGGAAATCCTCCTCAGCATGGAGGTTGCTTTTTCCATGTTCTTTCTTTTTCTGCCGATCAGCAGTTTCGGCAGGCACAGAACCATCGTCCCACTCAGGGGGACATTGCTGCCCATAGTGCAGAGAATACACTAGAGGTATCTCAGGATCAGGCAGCGTATAGGACTCATCGTCCTCCTCAGACCAGATGGAGGATTTCCGGGTCTGTCTGAGGTATTGCAGCCGCTCTTGGCGCTCAATACCTTCGGCCTTCAGGTACAACAGCCGCCGGAGTTCCTGAGTGTCATGCTCAGACAATGGCATGTTATTAGCAGCAGGCTGCGCCAGAGCATCAGCACTCCGGGCCACGGGTTCACCTGTGTGCATAGGCTGCATGTATAGTACTGGCTTCCCAACAGGGGAAGCGGGTTCAGAGGTTGACTCTAGATCTACCTCCTCTAGCAACAGCTGGGCTAGGAAGGCACTATGTTTTAGGTCAACACAGCTGGGATCAACGGAAGGAATTGTGCTGGCGATCTCAGACAGTTGGTCGTCAGCATCCTTTTTTACAGCTGCAGGTTCCAGATAGTCATCGGGAGACTCACACCCTGTAAGTGTGGCAGATAGGTGCTCAGGAGATCCATTTTTGAGATCATAAAGGGTCAGGCCACGATTTCCGGCCATGGCCTCTTTCAGTAGCAACTGGTCTAGGTCACACAGGGTACAGGATTGAGAGATCCATCGACGATGGACAGGAAACTGGCCCACTCAGGGGCCTGCATAGCTGTGTCTGAGTCCTCAGGCACATAGATGGGGCCGTCGGAGAGTTGCACTCTTCCCAAGGTCATTCGATCTACCATACGGCGCCAGTAAGCATGTTCACCAGAGCAGCCCCAGTCAGGGGTGCACATAACAACCCTTCCTCCCTCATAAGCGATTTCGGTTAGAACCTTCGCGAGCAGGGAGAAGGGAGGGTTAGCATACGCTAGGCCCATTGCTTTCCAGAAGAAACAGAAAGCATTGTTCAGTTGTTTCGAGCAGTACAACTGCATGATGTGCTGTTGTTGGCTCGCAAACGATTCCACCTGGATCTCATCCAGGTTAACCTGAAGGGCCGCCAGTCCATTTTCAAGAACGTGACGGGCCAATTGGTAGTTTTCAGTACCATAGTTAGTCTTGGATGCGTGGCGCAGCCCAGACTCTTTTCGTCCTGACAGCTCCAAAGGTACGGAGAATAGCCCACTGCCAAAGTCGCAGTGCAAAGAATAGGGGCGCTGGAGGGACAGCATTTTTACCTGGGGGTTTCTTCGTAGGAAGTCGGTGCCAATGACGATGTCAAAGGCGTCGGTGTCCAGCACTCTGCAGTGTTGGGTCAGGGTTTCGTCGCCCAGACATATAGTCACATCGACCCCCCCCCAAGGAATGGATGGTACGCTCATCCCCTACTCTTATGGCCACGGTCTTAGTTTTCTTGAAAGTCTTTAGCAGGCGCCGGGCCACTTTGGAACGTGTTGCACCGGTGTCAAGCACCGCTTGAAAAACCTGATCCCCGATTTTCACGAGGATCCAGAAAACCAAGTCCTCCTCTTCGGAGCCGCCCCCCTACTCCTCATCAGGGAACTTGACATCCACCCCTGCAGCAATGAGGGACTTGGCCATCCAGGCCAAGCGCCTCTTCTTGGAATTATTCCCCTCAGGGGTAGCGTTATCCCCTTGGGGGCGCTTCTTGGGGTCACCTGCGGCAGGAGCGGGTGTAGCGGCAGGAGTGGGTGTAGCAACGGGCGCTGATGCACGCCTCTGGGGGTTAGGGGGTCCATTTTTGCCACCCCCCTTGCCACCTCCTTTACCACCTTTATCCCCATTCGAGGGATTTCTGGCGGGCGTTTGGGTCTTCTGGCGTTCCGCCTCCTGACGCTTGAGTTTGTCACTCTGGCATTTCTTGATGTGGCATTCGTCCTCGTAGTGACGACGTTTGCCACAGTAACCACAGGTGATGGTACACCTGAAATGGTCCTGATGGGTCACAGGTTTCCCATCTTTGGTATGCTGCTGACGTTTCATCTGCAGCATACAGCCACTGCGGAGATCGCAGTCAGAGGCATGACAAGGTCCCCCCTTGTCATTGACAGGTTTGCAGTAGAACAGGGGGGGTGTACCTGCATCAGGTTTAACCTCATTCATGGCACGTAGGTTGCCCCTCCCTTTACCACCTCCCTGGTTGGTGTTGGTAGGATTTTTAGGCCCTTTCCCTTCGCCACGTTCGGGGGTAGGGGTACCACCTCGACCCAAATGCTTATTGAGGAATTTCTCCATGTGGGAGTCATTCTCTCTCTCAAGAGCTAGCTCAATCAAGAGGTCCACCAGTTCATCGTACGAGTGGGTCCTGCTCTCCCTCTCAGAGGTGGAGCGGCAATCATCCCACGTACGTTGGGGGATCTTACTCATGAGCCACAGGTGGGGCTCAGTGGCTCCGTAGGAGCCCACGTTCATCCTCGAAAACAGGTACTCCAAGTCGCACACATATTCAGAAATTCGCGCAGCGGATGGAAACTCAGGGAGCACAGGTAGCTCCTCGATCTGTGTGCGTACGCTGAGGTCAGTCTCATAGACTGGGAATGTTTTCTCCAACCTCAGGAGTACCTCTGCCCAGGTAGAACAGGCTTTCACAATCTGTTTCACCTGTTTTTGCAAAAATTTCCTTTTGCATGAGCATTTCAGCAGTGAGCATTTGGTGGCCACATCCACATGGGATTGGCCAGTCAGCAAAAGGAACTCTGCAAATTCTTCTGCCCGTTCATGCAGATTTTTGGGGTCGAACTCCGGCAGTTCCAGCTGGATGTTCGCCTGGGCAATAGGTCTGCCCGTCTTCCCACCCCCCAGAGTTAGGCCTGAAGGCGACACGCCGGCAAGAGGTGCCAGGGCTGACAGCCCTCTTTTTCTCAATCTCTGTGACAGGCACATCCTGTAGTTCAGCCATAGGCACTGTCCTGGCACGGGGGTGAAAGGGGCTGGGGCAGGTGACCTTAGGCAACAGCCTTGAGACCCTTGATCTCTTAAGATCTTCGGCCAGGGTACTCAGTCCGGGAGAGGAGAAGGACAACTCTGGCTTGGGTAAGGGTTCTGCAATACCCAGTTTTGCCTTAATGGCCTCCGATAGGGCCGTCACATCTGGATCCTCTGATCCAGACAGGAGTTTGGCCAGCAGTTCGGCCGTATGATCCAGGGCACCGTAGGTTGGCCTTGGATGATGTTGTTCCTTTACTCGAGTCGGGCCCACTTGGGGAGCCCTTGGGGTTGGACAACATGCTCTTGGATACTCGGGTCTCGGTCGTCTTGGCACGGATGCTGTCTCGGCTCTGTCGAACGGCGGGCCAGAGCGCGCGTAGGACCCTAGGTCTGTACGTGGTATGGATCCATGTACTGCCAATGGCTCCTCTCCATCTTCTCGACGAATGGATTTGTAGTACTCCTCATGGAGGATGTATTCATCCATTTTCTTCCTCAGTTCCTCATACTCCTCAGGGCCTTCAATCGCTGTTGAGGATGAAGCCGGACAGTTGGATATGGATACTGAGGCTGCTACGCATCTGTGGAGATGACTGAAGCTGTCTCCACCGTGGGCCGCTAAGGCCTCGGTGGTAAGGCCTTTTTTTTCTTCCGCCCTTCTGCGTTCTGGATCTCCTTGGGACCCAGATGCGCCACTGAGATGTTGTGGAGCTCGATAAGGTGGTTCACTCATAGGGTGGGCCATGCTGCCCATTTGCACTTGGACAGTTCTGATGGGCCAGGTCTTGACGCTTGGCGTGGACATGATGAACTTGGTGTTGAGCTTTGTGTGCTGCACTTCTTCTCAGGGTCGGTTCAAAAGGTCACAAGGGACTGTCTCTGCTACCAGAAAGATGTTCTTGATTTATGCCCTAGAGATTTTGATGAAATCCTGCAGGTTTTGTAGTTGAAAACCCAAACCAAAGCAGCAATTAGAGCAAGAACAGGATGTGGATCGAATCAATGATTGGTTTTGGAATCCAGTGTAACACAGAAGGGCTGCAGATAGACAAAGCAGGTTTATACACAAAGATTCAATCACAAATGGATAATACAAAAGATTTTATATGAAGATTGGTCTGACTCTTGCCTCAGAGATAGCATTAGGCACTTCATGTGCACTCTTTTGGGTGAAATGGTGCTGGTTAGGAATGTGGGGCATAGATGTCAGGACCACACAGAAAATGACTTGGCCAAGCAACTGAATTCAGAAACAGTTACAAAGTAGGACCACAATAAGTGGTAGAAACAATTGAGTATAGGGGTCTTGGGCTGGGAGACCACTAGGCTTAACCTCCAAGGCCTAAAGCATGCAATGCCTATTTTATTTCGGTATATCCTCCATGAAGGAAGGTACCTCCGCTCAGTTGAGTGGTAGGGGTGAACTTGATGGGGGGCTAGGGTCACAACCCTAGTTACTTTGAGAAAGTGTACTTTAGGCAACAAAAGAGAGATAAAAACACTTAAGTTTGTCTTAGCATCAACAAAAGGGTTTTAAGGGGGGCTTGGCCTGGATCAAGCCCTCCAAGAAAGACATGGCAGTAACTTTTTCTTACTGCCCGCAACACATGCCCGTGCTCGGTAGTCCACCAGACGGGCATGCCCACCAACATGAACACGCGCCCCACACCACGCCATACTCACCAACCACACGTGCCCAGAGGAAGGGCCTCTAGCGGTCCTCTGCGGGGACCTCCACAATCACCCCAAGGGCACCATCCACACCATAGACCTTGTCGGGGCCTCCATCAACGTAGTATAAATCACCCTCCCCCAAATGCGGGTCCTGCACCACAGCGGGGCACACCACACCCCCTTTCTACAGCTTCCCGAATGGCCTCAATACCGCCTCTTCCACCATTGCCTCACGCAGACGGCACGAGCAGCGGGACACGGTCTGCCGGGAAGCAAAGACATGCAAACAGCCTACCGAGAATTCACAAAGCAACACCCCCAACCCATCCCAGTGACACCGCCCTACGCACCCACCGGCTCGAAACACGAACCCGCCCCCCCGGTGACGGGCCAAGTCCCACCACTAACCCTACTACTGGCCCCGAATGAAGCCAAACCCACGCAGACCACCGTCATCCACCACGGGGCAAAACGGCGCAAACCGAAACACCACATGACCGCCCGAGACCTACCACGGGTCCCCCATGACTCCCAGAGCATGCCACCAACATGTTGAACCTGTGACCCCGAGGCACCAACCACACCATGGCCCGTACTACACCTCACAGCACGCCACCGCACCCACCCGACAACCCAACTACCACCACAGGCCTACGCATGGGTAGCCCCATGGTTCCACCGCACGGACACTAACCCCACGGTAGCATGGAACCCCGACCACGCGCTCAAATGGCTCTTCACCACTACACCCACATGGCCCCGCCCCGACCCGGCAGGGGTCGCCATCTGGTTTGAGGTTTGAGGTTTGATTTTGCGGGTACTAGACGCTTTTCGGCCCCGGGGGGCCACCTGGTCGGGCCAGGTGATATCCTCCCCACCGGGTCCTAGTGGGGGGTCCTCCAAGACGCACCTCCTGCCTGGTGGCGGAGTCCCCCGGGTTCACAGAGCTCGGAGCCCCGTCCTTCCCCGGCGTCCCCGTTTCGCCACTCCCCGGTCAGTGCATCAATTCGCAGCCGTGGCCGCGGGCGCTTACCCACTGCGTCGCCCCCCTAATGCGTGGTCGCCCGGGGCACCGGCGCCGCCGGGCCCGTGCTACTGGCTTGTCGCCAGTGGGACCCCCTTGGGCTGGCGCGGAGGCTGCCTAGCCTAGGGGTTGAGGCGTGGCGCTGTGCGCCACTACTGCCTTGGCGGGTGCAGTGTCCCGTCTGTGTGTGCGCGGCGCTCGCGGCCTGTTCGGGGGGGTTCGGGCCGGTACCTGGTGTTGTGCCTCCCCTTCTTCCCCCTTCCCGCCCCGCGTATCCCGCGCTGCGTGTGGCGGGCCGTCCCGTCCGGGTGTCCCTTATCCTCGCTCGCTGGTACGCCATTCCATGTGGTCTGTGCGTTCCGCGCGCTCGGTCCGGTTGCCCTTCTGGTGGTCCCCGCGTGTCCTTTTCGTGTGTGTGCGCTCGCGCTCTCGCGGTGTCCGCTCCCCGCTGGGTGGTGTGGCGCGCGCATCTCGCGTGGTCCCGGCACTGGGCGCTGGTAGGGCCGTTCCATGTGGTCCGTGCCACTCCGCGTGTCCTGCCCCGGTCCCGTGCTCCGTCTGGCGTGTTTGGGGGGGGGCGGTCCGGTCCCGGTTCCCCCCTACTGGGCTTGGGGTTGTGGGGGCGGCGGCCGGGCGTCCCCGGGGGGGTGCCTTCGTCCGTTGCGTGGGGCGTTCTGGGTCTTGCGCTCCTCTTCCCCCGACTGCCCGTCCACTAGGTGGGCTGTCGGGGTCTGCGTTGCGGGCGTGCGGTTGTGGGGGCCCCGCTCTGTTCTTGCGGGGGGGGAGAGAGGTGTCGTCTTGGTGTCCAGGCGCCGGCCCGCCGGATTCCCATGACGAGCCTGATGCGCACGGAGCTTCGCCCTGCGGGATGCGTGGGGGGGTTGGGGTGACCGTGGCTGGAGTAGTGCTCCAATGTCCCGGTCCATGGCCCAGCAGAGCACCCCTACCGCGGGCTTACTCTTAGCACAGGGGGAGGGGGTTGCGGGCGCGTTTGTTCTGTGACCCGGGTGCCAGTGTATCTCAGAAGGCAGCCGCCCCGGAGGTAGCGCACCAGGCGCGCGCCGCGAAGGAGCTGGTTCGAACCCCGGGATCGGTGGTCTCCCACCGATCCCTTCGAATACCGGACGAGGCCTCCCATCGACCTGTTTGAGTACAGGTGACGGTGCGCACTGCTGCAGGGGTGGGTGGCTCCCATGTGTTTTGTTTTTCTTGGGCGGGGGGCAAAACGAACGAGACCTCCACCCGATCCACCGGTATCGGTGGTGGCGCGAGTTGCTGGAGGGGGGGGTGGTTCCCACGTAGCCAACTAGAGAGCTCTACGTGCAGGGATCCCAGGAGCACCAACGCCCGGGATCGAACCCCCGCACTGGACGATTGAAGACCGACGCTCTCACTACTGGGCCGCGGGTGTCTCTTACGCCACTGAGGGGTGTCGTCGGCTATGAATCCAGTCCTGAGGGTGGGGCTGTGCGTTGTGAAGCGTGTTGCGCGTGCCGGGAGGCCCCAGTCCACGTGCACGGGGTCGGGACGGGCGGGGAGGGGGCTGGGTGGGGTGCGTTGGATCGCCGACTGACGTGCACAGGGGAAAGAGGCGGGCAGTAGCTCCGCCGGGTCGCCGACTGACTGTAGGGCGGGGGGTCGCTCTGCCTCTTTCCGTCCCTCTGCCTTCCCTGGGCAGGCAACAAAGCGGGCGTCACTGGCGTTGCGCTGTCCATGGGGGGCGTGGCCCCCCATACCACTCCGGTTCGTGTTCACCCAGCTTCTCCGGGTACGATCTGTGCGGCGTCCCGGTGCGCAGGCGTGGGCCCGCTTGTTCTTCGCGGCCCCCATGTGGGCCGGCGGCTGGAGCGGGGGGGCAGGTCACACTCCGGCTCCCCTCTCGGGTGGGGGGGGCCCATCCCCCTTGCCTCGGGGGGGGTGTCGCGTTGCGGCCTCCCCGCTCTCGTTCCGGGCGGCGGCCTGCGGTACCCCTTTCTGGCTCTCTTCGTGTCGCTGGCGCGCTCCCCTCCGGCGCGCGCGTGCGGTGGGGGCTGAAGTGCCGCCCCGGGGTGGGGGGGGGTGATGGGCGGCCCGTGGACCGCTCCCCTGGGGGTCCCAGCTGACCTGCAAACCCCCCCTCTGTCTCCTCGGAGTGGGCTGTGGTCACGCGAGGGTCATGCGGGGCGCGGCCTCCTTCGTGTTCCGTTGTGCGCGTTGCTCCGGCACGCCGGTTTGGGTTCGCGGGGGCAGGTCCAGCCGCCGTTGCCCTTACCGTGTCGCCGTTCCTCCTGTGGGTGGGGGCGCCCCCCCGGCCCTGGGGGGGCGGAGGGCCGCGCCTGTGGCTCCCCAGCTGGGGTGGGTGCGGGGGGGGGGGCGCCAACCCGCCCGCTCTCGGGCCTGTGTGGGAGGGGGGGGGGGGGGAGTGGGGGGGGGCCTTCGGTCCCCTGGCGATGCCCCCTGTCGGCCAAAAAGGGGGGGGGGCGGCTTGGCGGTCCCGGCCCCGGGGGCCAGCCATCGGCCAGGGGGGTCGCGCTCTTCCCCCGCCCCCCTCTACCGAGAGCCTGATCCTCACGCAGTCCCTCCCTGGGGCCCCTCATCCCCCGGCCGGTGCCGCGCGGCGCTGGCCGGCCGGGGGTGGCCGTGAGGGTCAGGGGTCAGTGGTTAGCGGGTTGCGGGGCCGCTTTCCCTGGGTAGGCAACAAAGCGGGCGTCCCTTGGTGTCGTGCTGTCCATGGGGGGCGTGGCCACCCATACCATTCCGGTTCGCGCCCACCCGGCTTCTCTGGGCACGATCTGCGCGGCGTCCCGGTGCGCAGGCGTGGGCCCACTTGCTCTTCGCGGCCCCCATTTGAGCCGGCGGCTGGGGCGTGGGGGCGGGTCACACTCCGGCTCCCCTCTCGGGCGGGGGGGGTCCGTCCCTTCTGCCTCGGGGGGTGGGGGCCGGGGCCCCCGTGGCTGGCGGGCCGGTGGGGGGGCGGGGGGGGGGGTGTCGCGCCGCGGCCTCCCTGCTCTCGCTCCAGGCGGCGGCCTGTGGTACTCCCTCCTGGCTCTCTCCGTGTCGCCGGTGCGCTCCCTTCCGGCGCGCGCGTGCGGTCGGGGCTGAAGTGCCGCCCCGGGGTGGGGGGGATGAGGGGCGGCCCGTGGACCGCCCCCCTGGGGGCCCCATCTGACTTGAACCCCCCCCTCCGTCACCTCGGAGCGGGCTGTGGTTACGGGAGGGTCATGTGGGGCGCGGCCTCCTTCCTGCTCCGTCGTGTGCGTTGCTCCGGCACGCCGGTGTGGGTTCGTGGGAGCAGGCCCAGCCGCCGTTGCCCGCATCGCGCCGCCGTTCCCCCTGAGGGGGGGGCGGAGGGCCGCGTCTGTGGCTCCCCTGCTGTGGTGGGTGCGGGGGGGGGGGGGTGGGGGGGCCGCCTCCCCGCCCGCCCTCGGGTCTGTGCGGGGGGGGGGGTGGGTTGAGGGGGGCCCTTTGGCCCCCTGGCGATGCCTCTCGTCGGCCGGGGGGGAGGGGCGGGGGCGGCATGGCGGTCCTGCCCCCAGGGGCCAGCCATCGGCCAGGGGGTCGCGCCCTTCACCCGCCCCCCCTATCGAGAGCCGGATGGTCGCGCAGGCCCTCGCCGGGGCCCTCACCTCCCCGGTCGTTGCCGCGCGGCGCCGGCCGGCCGGGGGTGGCCGTGGGGGTTAGCGGTCGGTGGTTAGCAGGTTGCGGGGCAGCCGGTTCCTCCCCGCGCTTGTCGCCTCCGCACTCCCTCCCGCGGGAGGCGGCGCGCCCTCGCACGTCGTGCCATACCGTGGGGGGGGCGTGGGTCAGGGGGCCCATCCCCCCCCCCCAACCCTCCCGTACCCGCCGTCTGGGCCTTCACTTGCGCCGCCGCTTGTGTGGGGGCTGGGGCTGCGGCGGCGGCGGGTTGTGCCGGCGGTAGCGCCAGTGGGCGAGGGCGCTACGCAGAGCCCGGGGGAGCCAGTTGTTGGCGTCCGCATCCGTGATGCGGAGCACCGCTCCCCCTTCCAGGAAGGCCGGCCACGTCGGCCCCCTGTCGGGCCACGCCGCCCGGATCACTGACCTGAGGACCCTCTCGTGGTCCTCTGGGGCCGCCCACCCCCCGGGGGTGCCTCTCGGTTTCCTCCGTCCCTCCGGAGGAGCACGGCATCGAAGGGCCGGTTCCGCGACCTCCTGGAGGTCCCCTGGTTGGCCCAGCACAACCACCCGTACACTTCCCCCACCAGGTGGAGGGTCTCCCCCCCCAGCGGGTCCGGGACTGCGCCCCAGTCCACGTCCCATGGCCGGCTCCCCTCCACCCCCCGTGCCTGCCCCCCTCGCTGCTCCTGCGCCTGCGGCGCCGATGCCGCGCCCCGTCCCCCCTCCGCCGAGGCCATCCGCGCCGGCTCTGCCCTCGGCGCGGGGGAAGCTTGCTGGTGCTGGTGTCGTGGGGGTTGGGGGGGGACGAGCTCGCCAGCGTCAGGGTCGATGTTGTAGAGGTGGTGGTGGTGGTGGTGGTGGTGGTGGTAGGTGTGGTGTGCCGGCATCTGTTGGATGCCGGGGGGGATGCACCTCACCGGCTGCACGTCCGGCTGCGGGGGCGCTCCGCCCTCTGCCCCCCTCCCTTCGCCCCGCCCTCCCCCCTGGGCTCCCATGCCCCGTCCCTCCTGTCCCTTGGGGCCCTTGCCCTTGCCCTTGCCCTTGCCCTTGGGCCCCTTCCCAGTCCCGCGCCCGTGTCGCGGGTCCCGCCTCTCGTCCCCCACGCTCTGGCCCGCTCGCTCTCCCATCCCCCCTTGTCCTGCCCCCTGCACCTGGGTACCCTTCCCGCGCCCCTGAGCACCCTTCCCGTGCCCTGGCCCCTCCCCGACCCCTTGCCCGTGTCGCGAGTCCCGCCCCTCGTCCACCACGCCCCGGCCCGCTCGCTCTCCCACCTCCCCCCGCCCCGCCCCCTGCACCTGGGCTCCCTGCCCGCGCCCCTGCGCGCCCTTCCCGTGCACTGACCCCTCCCCTGCCCCCTGCCTGTCACGCCGTCCGCTGCTCCCCTCCCCCTCGTCGCTGCGCCCTTCCTGGACCACTCGCCGGGCGTCCCGCTGCCTTTGCAGTTGCGGCAGCGTGACGCCCGGCGGCGAGCGCTCGCGCGTCGGGGGGCGGACGTGCCGCTCCCGCCCCGGGGGGAAGGGCTTGCGGGGGTACGGCTTGGGGGGGCTGGTGTGGGTGTGGGCGGGGTTGGCGTGGGCGCGGTACTTCGCGCTCTCCCTGCCCACTGCTGCTGCGGCGGCGGCCGCCGGCGAGGCGTCCGTGGCCCGTGCGGGGTTCTTCTCCCGCTTGCGCGGCGTGCCGGGGGCCGCAGCCCCTCTCGCGCCCTCCGCACTCTCCTTTGCTGCCGCGGCGGCCGCCGACGAGGCGCCCGTGGCCGCGGTCGCAGACCCTCGCACGCCCTCCTCGGTCTCCTCTGCTGCCGCGGCGGCCGCCGGCGAGGCGCCCACGGCCCGTGCGGGGTCCGTCGCAACCCCTCGCACGCCCTGTTTGCTCTCCTGCGCGGCTGCGGCAGCCCTCGGCGACGCGTCCGGCTCCTGCGCTGGGGCTGCCCCCCTTGCCGGCGGTGTGCCGGGGGCCGCGGCCGGGGCCGCGGCGTGGTTTGCCGCGGTCTCCGCCTCCTGTGCGTCAGGGCGGGGCGGGGCGGCGGGGCTGGCCGCTTGGGCGGCGGGGGCGGCCGTCTCGGCTGGCCCAGGTTCCCGGGCCGGCGGCAGCGGCCCGACCACCGCCGCCTCCGCCAGCCTCCGCTCCTCGCGCTCCGCGAGGGTCTCCCCCGTCCACTCTGGGGAGGAGACGGGGGAGCGGGAGCGGGACCGGCGGTGGTGGCGGTCGTCCCGCCCGAGGGACCCATCGGAGTCTGCCATCACTGTTACTCTGGTAGGCATGCGTGGTGGCAGGCGCGCCCTTCCCACTACCTCCTGGTGCATCAGTGCCGTGCCGTGGGCAGTGCCGTGTGGTGCTCTGCGGGGGGGAGGGGGGGAGGGGGTGGGGGGCCGGCTGTGGCGTCAGCCCGGCACGGCCGGGGGTCCGCGGCCATCCACCGGCATTGGGAGGGGAGGCGGGGGAGCCACGCGGCCCACGCGTCGCGCCACAGCTCCCAGTCTGGGGCGGGGCTCAGGGCCCTGGGCCCCCGGGGGTCGTCGAGCGGTGTCGGGGGCAGCCGCACCAGGTGGACCCCCGTAACGGCGGTGACCTCCTGTGTGCGCAGGAAGGTGTGTACTCCGTCCCGCGCCGCGGGCGCCGGGAGGGGGGGGCGGGGTACGGGTGTGGCCCCATAGAGGTGGGTGGGGGAGATCCCCAGGATCCGCCCCGGGCCCCCGCGGGTCCCGACGACGAGGAGGAGGAGGGGGGTGCCAGGGCACTCTTGCCAGAGGACCTGCCCCCTGTGGTGGGCACCCCTGGTCCTGGAGAGGGGGGGGGAAAGGTCTGGATTAGCCCAGCCGCGGGGCGCGTGCGTCGCCGGTGGGAGGGCGGGGCACCAAGTGGGCTCCCTGGGGAACGCCTCGTAGACGACGGCGTACAGGGGGGTAGGCCCGGTGCCGTCATACACCGGGTTGGTCGGCCGGGGGCGGGCGGACGCCTCGTCCGCGCCTTCCACGAACACCGTGACCTCGCCCAACTCCAGGTCCTCGTCCGGCGGGTGTAGAAGGTGGAGCGCCGCATCCAGCTCGGACACTCCCCCCGGGTACGTGGCCCGCGCCTGGTTCAGGTACGGGGCCGCGTCCCCGGGGTAGCGCGTCCTCAGGGCGTGCAGCAGGGCTGGGGCGCTACTGCGGAGGGACATGGCAGACCCCGCTCCCGTCAGCCGGAGGGTGTCCCCCATGGACAGGGGCCGGCCTGACCGATTGGACTCGCGCCACTCCATCCAGTGCCCGTAGAGGGCCGCTTCCGGGCTGATGAGCCCCGGCCGGACGGCGTTCACGATCCGGTGCATTGCCGGGAGCAGCGTAGGGGCCCCCGCTCCGTTCAGGGCGCGGACGGCCGGGAGGGCGGTCTCGTCGAGGAAGGCCCTCACACTGCCCCCCAGGTCGCACCGTGCGGCAGCGTGCGCTTCTTTTGCCTCCGCCACCGCGTCCGCCACAGGCCCCGGACGGCCGCCTCCTGCGCTCTGCGGCGGGCCCTGGTGTGCCCCGGCCCATCCCCCCGGCGGTGTGGCATGGTGCTGCGGGCTCTGCAAAGGGTGGGGGTTAGGGGGCGAACACGTGCGACAGGTGCGCAACGGATGTGGGGTCCTGCAGGTGCACGTGGATCCACAGAAGGGCAGCGCCCGCGGGGCCCGCTTGTTCGTGCGAGGGGGTGTGTGCCCCCTCGATGCGCCGGCGCAAGGCCTCCTCCTCTGTGCGCCTGCGCGGGCCTGCGGGAGGTTCGGGCCAGGGGCACGCGGCTACCTGGGTGCACCGCGCGCACCTGTTGGCGCCTGTCGCTGCTGCGGAGGACACCGTGTCACACTCTCCGCAGAGTCGGCAGGTGTGTGGGAGGTGGGAGGGCGGCGACCAAGGGTCGAGATGGCGGAGCCAGAGGTCGTCCCACCTCTGTCGGAGGGGGTCCCGGATCTCCAGCAAGCGGGCGCGGACGCGGCGCCGGTAGTCCTTGCCAAGCGTCTTCCGCTGGACCTCCTGCCACGTGTCGCCGGGGAGGATCCCGTGGTCGTGGAAGGCGGCGATGAGGTCGTCCCACGCCGGGCGGGGGTGCCCCTGGGGGGGGCTCGCCATGTACACGTGGCGCCCGGTGAGGTGGTGCGTCAGCGCGTCCCATTGGCACCCGTTCGCGGTGTCTCTGTGGAGGAGGGCCAGCAGGGTGCCGTCCGCGACTGCCTCCCACCCCACTCGCAGCCCTTCGCAGCCGTCCAGCTCCTGGCGCAGCGCGGCTGCGATACCGGATGGGAGCATGAGGAGTAAGGGCCCCTGGGTGTCGCCCAGCCGGGACAGGGCGTCGTCGTATACCGGCCCCCCAGCTTTGAAGTGCGCCACGGTGAGTTGGGTGGCCCCGTCCTCTGGGGGGTGCCACCGGACGGTGGCCGCAGCATGTCCCCACGTGCGTATCTCCGTGGCCCGGAGCACGTTGGCGGTGTGAAGGACGATGCGGGGCGGGACGGGCGTCCTGACGAGTGAGGATACGTCCCCAGTCCATCCCGTTTGCGGCCCCGGGGCCGCCTGCAGCCATTCCCCCGTCGCCGCGTCCCACGGGTGGTCAGGCCCCGCCCCGCGGATCATGGTGGGTCTCGGCCGGGTGTCCGGCCCCCACCCCCGGAGCGGGACGGCGGCGTATCGTTGCGCAGGGGTCTCCGGGGCGCGCGTGGCGGCGCACCACCGGCCCCACTCCCGCGCCCATTCCTCCCCCACGATGCGCGCCTCCCATGCGGTCATGGAGCCGCGCCCGATGATCCACGGTGGGAAAAGGGCGTCTTGCAGGTGCCTCGAGAACCCCCCCGGCAGGTCCTGATACGGGTGGGGGCTCTCTTGGAGTGGGCACTCCAGAGTGCCATTCACAACACGGAGGGAGGCTACGAAGTCCTTGTCAGGGCGCGGGGGAGGGGGAGGGTGGTCGCCCTCCGCCGCAGTGAGCCACCGGTGCGCCCGGGCCGCCGCGCTTAGGGGCTCGTGGAGGAGTTGCTCCAGCCGGTGGTTGCGAAGCTCCCACGCGAAGTCCCCCAGCCGGAGCATGTGGTGGAGGAAATCGTCCACTGAGGTCCCTCCCGGCGGGTCGTATCAGGTTATGGCGCGGAGCTGCGCCTCCGCGTCCTCGGGCACCAGTCCGGAGCAGAACACCTCCGTCCACGTGGCGCCTGCGGAGCGCCACGAGGCCACCCACAGGGCCTTGTCCCCAGGTGGGAGGTGGCGGGCCGCCTCGTGTACCGCCTGGCGGTAGTGGGGCCAGAGGAGCCGCAAGTGGGTGCAGCCCACGTGCATGTGCACCGGGGTCTCTTCCGGGCCGCCGCAGAAAAGGCACGGTTGCGGGACGATGGCGACGCCGGAGAGCCGCTCCTTCCGGATGCGGAGCCTGCGCTGCACCGGCGTGTGGCCGTCTCGGGCCCGCAGCGCCCGGCGGTTGGTGGCCGCCGCGGTGAGGTCCCGGGCGTGGACGTAGGCCGTGGCGTGGGCCGCGCCCAAAGGTGTGTGTCCCCGGTGCGTCAGCGCATGGTCCGTCTGCGCCCGTTGCGCGACCTCGCCGAGCACCCGCATCGTGGGGGGCCGTAGATCGAGATGGCCGTCACGGCCGGCGACGATGAGTTGGGCGTGGCCAGGCTCCGGGGGCGTGTTCTGCAAGACGGTGTCCTGGGACGCCGCCCAGTCCGCCTTGTGCAGCAGGGCGTCACTGTGGTGCGAGGTGGCTCGGACGTACCAGAACGGGTGCCCGGCGTGTTGCCCCCGCGCGCACAGGCCGTCCCGGAGCCACCTCAGGGGCATCTGGTTGACCACCTTCGCTGCACCCGCGGGGACCCCCGTGGTTCGCTCGCGATCTGCGTGCCGCAGGAGGTGGAGGATGACTTCGGCGTCCACCGTGTGGACCCATGGTCTGTGTGCACCGTAATGTAGGGGGAGGGAGGCGGCCACCCCCTCTCCGTCGGGCACCGTGCCCGAGATGGCCACCGCCCACGTGCGGGTGAGGTCGGCGGCGAGAGCGACGCTGGTGGCGTGTTTGCAGGGTCCGCCCCCGGACGCGTCAGAGGAGGTGTGTCCCCAGGCCTCCGGGATCCAGTAGTATCCGGTGGGGCTGAGCCACCCCGCGTTGAGGTCGGTGGAGTGCCACCGGACGTCGGGGTGGCTGTGGGTCAGTTGGTCCACGCTCAGCGCCCTGGTGTCGCCTGGGCTGATCGCCGGGTGGTCGTGCAGCCGGATCTCCGCTCCGGCGACCGTGCTTGCCCAGGACCGTAGCGCCGTCACATGTTCCTTGAGCCACGCCGGGCCCCCGCGCTGGTGTACCACCAGGTGTCCTGTGTCCTCCGGACGGTCCTCCAGCGCGTGCACCGCCATGTGTGGGTCGTGCGGCACCCCCGTAGCCACCAGTAGGGCGGTGCCACGGGGGAGCCCACGGGGTTCGGGCTGGCCTGCCCCCACTTGTACTATCACCCACTCGGCCTGGAGCTGCGCTTGTCCCGTCGCTTGGGTGCATTGGTCGTCTGTGGTCACCAGCCACAACGGCGTCGGCGCGTGGGGCCGGGGGCGTAAGGGCTCTGGCCACGCCACGTCCGCGTTAGGCTCTTGGTGCTCGCTTTCCGCGAGTACGTCGCGGAGGATGTACATGAGGGCCGCTGGCGGGTGGTACGCCGCCCCCCGCGTGGGGTGGGACAGGCAGTCCCGGCGGCGGTAGCCCCCGACGTGGAGGTGCAGGCCGTCCGGGGTCACCCTTGGGCCGGTGTGGGCGTCCTGCTTAGCCCTCGTGGGGTGGACGAGTCTCAGGCGGGGGTCCCGTGTGCCGGTGGTGTGGAAGAGGTGGGCCAGGGCATCGCGCCACCCGGGGTGGTTGGTGGGCCCTTGCTCACGGCGGCAATAATGGAGGTGTTCATCGGCGCATTGGTTGAGGCACTCCCGCACCGCCGTCGGCCACGGATCGTCGTTGTCGGGGAAGGGGTGGCGTGGCCCGTGGTGCCCATGCCACGGCGTTGCGTGTGGCACCGTCAGGCGGCACATGTCGCGGTGTCGCAGCTTGGCGGTGCGCAGCGTGACGATTTTGCCCGGCGGGGACTGTAGTTGGACATGAGCCGCCCTGGGGCACGCGATGGGGTTGTACATCCCCACTCCCAGGGCGGCCAGGGCCCGGGGTATGCAGTGGACCCAGTCGCCTCCCGCCAGAGTTATGAACTCCGGGACGGGGTAGTGCACCATGGGGCATATTCCGTGCGCGCCGGCTATCTCCCAGAACATCTTGGTGACCTCGGCGCGCACGGAGGTTGCGCGGTGGTGGACGAGTGTACCCACGAGGGCCACCGCTGCCTGCTGGCACCGCGTGGGCACCCGTGTGAGCCCCAGGGTCCGGTCGTCCTGCAGGCTGTCCCGCGAGGCGTCGAAGGCGTACCGTGCCCTGTCCTTCGCGACCTGGACCGTGATGTGGTCCAGGTGGCGTGCAGTGTCGGAGTCGTCGGCGATGAAAGGGGCGACGTACTGCGTCACCCCTCCGAGGATCGCCAGGATGACGTCCTGCACCACTTTCGGCGGCGCGAGGGTGTTAAGGCACCAGTGGTGCACTGCCGCCAGGCGTAGCCGGTGCGTGCGCTGCAGGGAGAACTCCCCGTCCGGCTGCAGCTGGAGTCCCAGGTAGGGGACGGAGTCCGCCGCTGGTACCCAGTACCACGGGTTTTCCAGGTGGGGGCAGAGGCGCAGCTGCAGGCCCGGGACCCCCTCCGTGGTGGCCATGGCGCACTTGCGGGGGTTGAGCTCCATGCCCATCATCCCAAGGTACGCGGCCATCGCCTCCACGCCCTCGACGAAGTGCTGCAGCGTGTGGGCCACCACCAGCAGGTCGTCGATATAGGCCTGGATGAGGCCGTGCTCGGCCCCTCCCGGCGGGCGCAGGCGGTGCCCCTGTGCCCTGAGCAGGGGCTCCAGGAGGAGCGCGTACAGCAGGGGGCTCTCGGGGTTGCCCTGCCGGACGCCGCGTAGCATGTAGACGGGCTGCGTTAGCCCGTGTGCTGTGACGATGCGCAGCCTGGCGCACGTGTGGAGGAAGAGCAGGAGGTCAATAACGTCCGGCGGCACGGAGAGGTGGCGCAGGATGAGGTGGAGGGCGCCGTGTGGGGCGGTGTCGAAGGCCTTGCGGGCGTCGAAGGAGAAGACGTAGTTGGGCCTTCCCCGCTGGAGCTGCCGCTGCGCCATGAACAGCGGGGGGCCTGTGTTGGAGCCAGGGAGGGCCCCCTGCTGCCAGTCGCTGACCACGCCGTGCCGTGTGAGCACCTTCGTGATGCGCTGGGTGAGGGGGCCCGTGAGCAGCTTCGTGTCCAGCTGGCCCAGGGCTATGGGCCTGTAGTCGTCCAGTCTGGCAGAGCCCGGTACCTTGGGGCTGAGCCAGATGTGCGCGTCCCTCCAGTGCATCGGTGGCGGGGCGCCGCGGAGGATGGCCCGGTAGGAGTGGATTAGGAGCCACTGGACGGGTGCCGGGAGGGCCTTGATGAAGCGGGCCTCCACGTGGTTAGGACCTGGGGCCTTGCCATCGGCCTTGTCCAGGGCGGACTTCAGGTCCTGCATGGAGTACTGCTGGACCTGTGTCCAGGCTCCCTCAGGGACCCGGGGGACGTGGCGGCCGAGGACCGCCTGGAAACCCGGGAGGTCCACCGGGCGTTTGTCGTACAGTTCTCGCCAGAAGGCGCGGACTGCGAACATCACGTCGTGGGCCTCCGTGAGGAGCGTTTGGGTGTTGGGAACCCGCACGTTCCAGAGGCCTGACGGGCCTGGGGCCTCCACCTCTATGGCTCCCCGCACGGCTTTCCATCGCTGGGCGATGTCGGGGGCGTGGCGTCGCCAGAAGTCCTTGATGGCGCGCTTGCGGTCTGCCGCCAGGAGGGCGCGGAGCTGGCGAATGTCCTCCTCGAGGGCGGCTGCTTCCCTCTCCAGCTCCTCCTGCAGTTGGCCCTGCGTGGTCGGGCGGAACCCGGGCGACACACCCTGCAGTTCCTCCGTGAGCCGGAGCGCCGCCTCGGACCGGATGCCATGCCTGGCCGCGTCCGCCTGGTACGCTGCCGGGGCGCGCGCTGCCAGGGTGTCATAGCGGAGGACCGCTGCCTGGAGCTGCTTTCCGCTCTCCGGGAGGTCCCCCTCCGCCGGGTCCGTTCCCGCCGGAGACGGCTGCCGGCGTCCCACCACGCGCGCTAGGGCGTCATGCGTCGCGTGGAGGTGTTCGAACACCTTGTCCACCGCAGCCGCGGGCATGGACCCGTCGTCGTGCTGCTCTGCGGGACCCAGCCAGGGCGCAAGGGAGGGTTCATCCTGCGCGGCGGTGACCGCCGCCCACAGGCAGTGTTGGACGGGCGCGGCCTCGGCGTCGTACGGGAGGAGGCGGCCCTCCGTGTGGCTGTAGGGGGTGGGCATCGCCGCGCGTCCCGCTGCGCTGAGGAGGCCCGGCAGGGCCAGGCGGACCGGGAGGTGGTCCGAGCCGACCACCTGGGGGTGTGCCATGCCGCGAGCCCAGACGCTCTCCCGCAGGGACCACGGCAGGAGGGGCTCGTTGACCAGGAAGGTGTCCACCCTGTGCTGGGACGGGTGGAGCGTGGGGGTCATGTCCTCCTCGCCGCCTGCCGCGGCTCTTCGGAAGCCGCAGGCTTCCCAGCCCGCTCGGAAATGCTCCGTGGCCGGGTTGGCGGGGACATCCATGTAGATGTTGGTGTCACCGGCAATGACCACCGGGTGCCTCCCGCCGAGGCTGCGTGCCATGGCATACATTTGTATGTCGGCCCAGAACGCCGCCCGTCCCGCCCACGGGGAGCAACCTGCTTGCGGCCCGTGGACGTTGATGAGGCTGAGGCCTCCCCCGTCCGTGCGGATTTCCAGGGCCGCGGCTTTCCCGGGGACCATTTCCGTGAAGCTGAGCACCTCGTGCTCCGCCACGTACTTGCTGCTGACCGCGGTGAGGAGGCCCCCCCCTCTCGAGGTGGAGGTGGCCCCCGTCTCCGCCAGCCGGCTGCTGAAGTAGGCGGTGTACCCCTTGTCCCGGAGCGCCGCGGCCACGTGCATCTCCTGCGCCCTGGTGGCGATCCCCGTTTCCTGGAGCATGATGGCAAAGCCCCCCTCCTGGGGCAGCATGCCGGTGATGAGGTGCTCCTTGTCGGTGCAGGCCGCCGGCCCCCGGCGCCGCCGGAGTGTGTCCCGGAGGGACCGGTCTGGCGGCACGAGGCCGTTGCGCAGGTTCCACGAGAGGAGCCACAGGGCGTCGCCCGTCGTGTCCTCCTGGAGTCAGCTATCCCGCATCGGCATCGCCGCCGGGTTCGCTGGCGCCGCCAGGGCATCTGGGTGCGCCGCATCCGCTGAGCCCGTTCCCAGCGGGGCCCACAGGGGGGCCCGGGGGACCGGGGGAGCCAGGGGGGCCAGGGGGGCCAGCCCCGCGGGGATGGACATGGACCCTGGTGGGGCCGCGCCGCCGGCCCCCGGGGCCGCTCCGGGTGCCTCCTCACCTCCATCTGCGTGGTCGGCTGCCTGAGGCGGGGGGCGCCGGGTGTACGGGGCGTGCCACGGGGACCTCCGTGCTCTCCCCTGCAGGATGTTGGCGGCCGCCTCCTTGTCGTCCGTCAGGGCCGCAGCGTGCACCGCGTGCCACGCCAGGTGTTCCAGCATTGCCCCGCTGGTGTAGTACTTGTCCGCACACAGGGGGCACTTCGTCGGCTCCGTGGCCCCTCGCGCCGGGGGGAGCTGCACCGACTTCCGAATGGCGCCCTCCGCCGCTGGTTCTAAGGGCAGGTTGGCCAGCGGCACCGTGTGTGGTGCCAGCGTGCGGCCCGGGGCCGCCGCATCGAGGGCTCGCGTCGCAGGCGCGGGCCCGAGGCCTCGGGCGGCATCGCGCTGCGCGTCTGCTTGCAGCCACGTTTGCCAGTGCGTGGATCCGATTTGGCGGTCGGGTTTGCTCCTCCATCGCAGGTCGTGGAAGGCCTGTAGCCAGTGGTACACCGTGGTCGGGACCGCCAGCTGTAGCTCCAGGTCGGCGGGGTGCACCGCTGCCGGCCACACTCCCGGCCTCGCCGCCCGGGCGTTGTCCTTCAGCCTGACCTGGAGCAGGAGGGCGTGGTATTCGCCCTCCCGCAGCGCCTTGATGATCATGCGTGTGCAGTCTGCCACGCGGATCACGGCTTCGGGCCCCGGCAGGCGTTCGGGGTCGCAGACGACGATGTGCGCGTCCGCTGGGCTGAACATGCAGACCACCCACTGTGGGTTCTGCTGCCCCCGTTGGGCCACCGCCAGGGTAGCCGCTGGGCGGGCGTGCGTGATGGGCCCCGCGTGGAGGTCCGGGACGTCCGTGGCCCTGATGGCGTCTCCCTGCCACGCGGCCCGTAGATGCTCCTCCTGGTCGGGGCTCCACACCAGTGTGGGGGGGTTGACCCACCCCGGTTCCTGCCTCTTGTTGGGGGCGCTGACAGTGTGTAGCAGGACCGCCAGCGGCCAGGGGTCCGCCGACACATAGTAGGCCTAGGTGGGCCCCTGTCGCCAGTCGACGTGGGGCAGGGGCGGGAAAGCCCCCTGCCTGGCGGTGCTGTGCCAGACCGTCCATCGGCCTCCGGCCAGGATGTGCGACCGGTACCGTCCGGCGTGGCCGTGTACGATGGCTTGGTAGCCTGCCGTCTGCAGTACCAGTGCCTCCCCTTGCTTAGGCCCGGGCGGGGGTGCGCCATCGCCCGCACCCCAGACGCGGGTGCGCCCGCGGAGTGTGGCATGCCACGGGTCTGGTGCATCGCGCTGGGGTCCTTGTATGCATCCCGCAATTTGCGCCGGGCCGTGGTGGTGGACGAAGCTCTCCCCGCCGTCTGCTAGCAACGCGGCCGCGACGACGTATAGTTGCTCCGCCGTGAGGGGTGCCGTCGGCTCGTGCGTCGCGGCCGGCCGTCGGGGCCGCGTGTCGCGGCAGGGGACTTGGGGCAGCAGCTGCGCCGGCCACGCCGCCACTGGACCCATGGTGACGGCCGCAACCGCGGACGCCAGCGCCGTGCGGTCCGTGGGTCTGTACTGCCGGAGTCCCGTGGCATCTCGGGTGAGGTGCCTGCAGGCTGCCATCCAGGCCACCGCTCCGCAGTTCGTGCAGTCCGGTTCGGCACCGCTCGCATCGTCGCCTCCCCATTGCTGTACCGTGGTGGCGGTGTCGAGCGGGGGGCCCCGCTGTAGCGCCTCCGGGCCCTGCCCCGGCGGGAGGGCGGGCGGGATTGGCTGCGGGTAGCTGTGCGCGCCCCGGCGCTCCGGGTGCGTGTGGTACGGGTTCTGCCGGCGGTGTTCCGGGGCTGCCCGTGGCTGGAAGAGGAGTTGGTGCAGGTACCAGTGGCCCTCCGCAGTGGACGGATTGCGGAGCGTTAGCCACTGTTCCACCACGCCTCCTGGGTGCGCGGCCTCGACGCGGCGCTGCAACCCCAGGCGGCCTAGGCGGTTGGATGTGCCCGCGGGTGGGATGTGTGCTTGCGGGTAGAGCACCCGCAGCGGCTCCAGCGCCAGGTCCAGCACTTCGTCGTTGAGCTGCTTCGTGAGGGCCGACGCCCTGTGTAGGGCGTGGAGGACCCCGGGTGTGGGGGCCGTGAGCTGTTCGAGCACCGGTCCCGGCGGGTACCGCGTACCCGGGTTCGTTAGCCACTCCCTGGTGTGGCTCAGTACGGCCTTCCACACGTCCCTTGTAAAGGCGTGCTGGGGGGCCAATGAGGGGACCATCCGCAGGAGGCGGTGGCACGCCGGCGGCGATCGCATGGGCTGTGGGGCGGCCGCCGCGATCCACCTGCACGCCGTGCCGGGCACGATCGCCCCCCATTCCACGGTCCTCATGCCCTCGGCATGGATCAGCGCCTGGCCTTGGACCATGGGGAAATAGGGGCTCGAGCGCCCCTTCCCTTCCTTCCACCGTACCCAGGCGGCCCCCGCCTGCAGGCTGCGGAGCAGGGCCACGCCGGGGAGGAGCGGCTGCGGGAAAGCCCCCTTGACGGCCTGGGTGGCGTGGGCCAAGGTGCCCATGGGTAAGTACCACAACGGGAGGGTCCAGGGGCCCGGCAGTGGTTGCGCCACCCCTGCGTCCCATCGCCACTCGGAGTCTGGCGGGGTGGCCGGGACCGTGCCCGTCTGCAGGAAGTGGCGCGCCTGCTTGTCGGGGTGCCGTTGGAGGATTGCCGCGAGGCTGAGCCCCTCTGCCGCTGGTGCCACCGGGAGGCCGCCCCGGGGCCTGCGCCAGGGGTATTCCTGGTCGGCCGGCCAGGTGTGGAGGTCCCGGGCGATGTCCTCCGCGGTCCCTGTGGGGGCGTCCTCTGGTGCCAGGTGCCACATGACGGCGAGCACCGCCCATGTGGAAAAGGGCCACGCCCGCGGGGGGGCGTACAACTGGATGGTCCACTGTGGGCACGCCCGCCGCACGCGGGACGCGTGGAGCACCCCTCGGACCATGTCCGCCGCCAGGACCAGCACCATTCCCGAGGGATCCACAATGATCCCCTCTGCGGGTCCACCGTGGCGGCCCCGGGTGTGCAGGGCCACTGCCGCCTGTCCCGCGTGGGTGACGCGGTCGACGGCCTCCTGGATGTTCACGCTGCCGCGCGCGGTCTCATCCAGGATCCAGCCCTGCGTCACCCCGTAGCGTAGGGCGGCGCGTGCGGCTGCCGGCTTCACCTCGGGCAGCGCTCCGTCGTCGGCATCGGGCCGGGGGTGCTGTTTGGGGCACCAGCCTTCGCCGGTGCAATGGCCCCGTTTCCACGCTGGGCAGATCGCGGGTACGCCGTCCGCCGGCGGCGCAGGTTCCGCGGGCGCGTCCCCCGTGGGGGGCTCCGGCAATGCCTCCAGGTCGGAGTCTGTGCCCGCGTCCCCTTGTGAGGGGTCTCCTTCGCCGTCTCTGAGTCCCAGCGCCCTGATGACCTCGTGTGCTTCGTCCAGCGTCGGAGATCGGGGGCGTGTCTTGCGTGGTGCCGCGGGCTCCGCCATTGCTATGTTGCTGTGTCTAAGAGCAGGGGGCGGGGTGCGGATGTCCCGTGGCTGGTGCGTTGGTGCGTTGCTACGTTGCTCGGTGTGGGGGTGGTGGATGGGCATCCCCGGGGGGGCGCCTTCCAGTGTTGCGAGGGGCGTCCGGTGTTAGGCGCTGTACCTCTCCCGGTCGCCCGGCCTCCGGAGCGGGCAGCCAGGGTTCCGCGACCCGTGTGTCCCGGGTGCGGTCGATGCGGACGTGCGGGCCCAGCACCGGCCCCACGGCGTGCGCCCTTGCGGGCCGGCGTTGCTCGCTGTGGGGGTGGCGGAAGGGCGTCCCCGGGGGGGGTGCCTTCCACCGTTGTGAGGGGCGCCTGGTGTCAGGCGCTGTCCCTTCCCCGGCCGCTCGTCCTCCGGAGCGTGCAGCCAGGGTTCCGCGACCCGTGTGTCCCGGGTGCGGTCGATGCGGGCATGTGGACCCAGCACCGGCCCCACAGCGTGCGCCCTTGCGGGCCGGCGTTGCTCGCTGTGGGGGTGGCGGAAGGGCGTCCCCGGGGGGGTTGCCTTCCACCGTTGTGAGGGGCGCCTGGTGTCAGGCGCTGTCCCTCCCCCGGCCGCGCTCGTCCTTCGTAGCGTGCAGCCAGGATTCCGCGACCCGAGTGTCCCGGGCGCGGTCGATGCGGGCGTGTGGACCCAGCACCGGTCCCACAGCGTGCGCCCTTGCGGGCCGACACTGCTCGCTGTGGGGGTGGCGGAATGGCGTCCCCGGGGGCGGTGCCTTCCACCGTTGTGAGGGGCGCCTGGTGTCGGGCGCTGTCCCTTCCCTGGCCGCTCGTCCTCCGGAGCGTGCAGCCAGGGTTCCGCGACCCGTGTGTCCCGGGTGCGGTCGATGTGGGCGTGTGGACCCAGTACCGGCCCCACGGCGTGCGCCCTTGCGGGCCGGCGTTGTTCGCTGTGGGGGTGGCGGAAGGGCGTCCCCGGGGGAGGCTGCCTTCCACCGTTGTGAGGGGCGCCTGGTGTCAGGCGCTGTCCCTCCCTCGGCCGCTCGTCCTCCGGAGCGTGCAGCCAGGGTTCTGCGACCCGCGTGTCCCGGGTGCGGTCGATGCGGGCGTGTGGACCCAGCACCGGCCCCACAGCGTGTGCCCTTGCGGGCAGGCGTTGCTCGCTGTGGGGGCGGCGGAAGGGCGTCCCCGGGGGGGGTGCCTTCCACCGTTGTGGGGGGCGCCTGGTGTCAGGCGCTGTCCCTTCCCCGGCCGCTCGTCCTCCGGAGCGTGCAGCCAGGGTTCTGCGACCCGCGTGTCCCGGGCGTGGTTGATGCGGGCGTGTGGACCCAGCACCGGCCCCACAGCGTGCGCCCTTGCGGGCCGACGCTGCTCGCTGTGGGGGTGGCGGAAGGGCGTCCCCGGGGGGGTTGCCTTCCACCGTTGTGAGGGGCGCCTGGTGTCAGGCGCTGTCCCTCCCCCGGCCGCTCGTCCTCCGGAGCGTGCAGCCAGGGTTCTGCGACCCGCGTGTCCCGGGCGTGGTTGATGCGGGCGTGTGGACCCAGCACCGGCCCCACAGCGTGCGCCCTTGCGGGCCGGCGTTGCTCGCTGTGGGGGTGGCAGAAGGGCGTCCCCGGGGGGGGTGCCTTCCACCGTTGTGAGGGGCGCCTGGTGTCAGGCGCTGTCCCTCCCCCGGCCGCTCGTCCTCCGGAGCGTGCAGCCAGGGTTCCGCGACCCGCGTGTCCCGGGCGCGGTTGGTGCGGGCGTGTGGACCCAGCACCGGCCCCGCAGCGTGCGCTCTTGCGGGCCGGCGTTGCTCACTGTGGGGGTGGCGGAGGGGCGTCCCCGGGGGGGGTGCCTACCGCCGTTGTGAGGGGCGCCTGGTGTCAGGCGCTGTCCCTCCCCCGGCCGCTCGTCCTTTGGAGCGTGCAGCCGGGGTTCTGCGACCCGCGTGTCCCGGGTGCGGTCGATGCGGGTGTGTGGACCCAGCATCGGCCCCGCAGCGTGCGCCCTTGTGGGCTGGCGCTGCTCGCTGTGGGGGTGGCGGAAGGGCGTCCCCGGGGCGGGTGCCTTCCACCGTTGTGAGGGGCGCCTGGTGTCAGGCGCTGTTTCTTCCCCGGACGCTCGTCCTCCGGAGCGTGCAGCCAGGGTTCCGCGACCCGTGTGTCCCGGGTGCGGTCGGTGCGGGCGTGTGGACCCAGCACCGGCCCCACAGCGTGCGCCCTTGCGGGCCGGCGTTGCTCGCTGTGGGGGTGGCGGAAGGGCGTCCCCGGGGGGGGGGGGTGCCTTCCACCGTTGTGAGGGGCGCCTGGTGTCAGGCGCGGTCCTTCCCCCGGCCGCTCGTCCTCCGGAGCGTGCAGCCAGGGTTCCGCGACCCGTGTGTCCCGGGTGCGGTCGATGCGGGCGTGTGGACTCAGCATCGGCCCCACAGCGTGCGCCCTTGCGGGCCGGCGTTGCTCGCTGTGGGGGTGGCGGAAGGGCGTCCCCGGGGGGGGTGCCTTCCACCGTTGTGAGGGGCGCCTGGTGTCAGGCGCTGTCCCTTCCCCGGCCGCTCGTCCTCCGGAGCGTGCAGCCAGGGTTCCGCGACCCGCGTGTCCCGGGTGCGGTCGATGCCGGCGTGTGGACCCAGCACCGGCCCCACAGCGTGCGCCCTTGCGGGCCGGCGTTGCTCGCTGTGGGGGTGGAAGAAGGGCGTCCCCGGGGGGGGTGCCTTCCACCGTTGTGAGGGGCGCTTGGTGTCAGGCGCTGTCCCTCCCCCGGCCGCATGTCCTCCGGAGCGTGCAGCCAGGGTTCCGCGACCCGTGTGTCCCGGGTGCGGTCGATGCCGGCGTGTGGACCCAGCACCGGCCCCACAGCGTGCGCCCTTGCGGGCCGGCGTTGCTCGCTGTGGGGGTGGCGGAAGGGCGTCCCCGGGGGGGGTGCCTTCCACCGTTGTGACTGGCGCCTGGTGTCAGGCGCTGTCCCTCCCCCGGCCGCTCGTCCTCCGGAGCGTGCAGCCAGTGTTCCGCGACCCGTGTGTCCCGGGTGCGGTCGATGCGGGCGTGTGGACCCAGCACCGGCCCCACAGCGTGCGCCCTTGCGGGCCGGCGTTGCTCGCTGTGGGAGTGGCAGAAGGGCGTCCCCGGGGGGGGTGCCTTCCACCGTTGTGAGGGGCGCCTGGGGTCAGGCGCTGTCCCTCCCCCGGCCGCTCGTCCTCCGGAGCGTGCAGCCAGGGTTCCGCGACCCGTGTGTCCCGGGTGCGGTCGATGCGGGCGTGTGGACCCAGCACCGGCCCCACAGCGTGCGCCCTTGCGGGCCGGCGTTGCTCGCTGTGGGGGTGGCGGAAGGGCGTCCCCGGGGGGGGCTTCCTTCCACCGTTGTGAGGGGCGCTTGGTGCCAGGCGCTGTCCCTCCCCCGCCCGCCCGTCCTCCGGAGCGTGCAGCCAGGGTTCCGCGACCCGCGTGTCCCGGGTGCGGTCGGTGTGGGCGTGGGGACCCAGCACCGGCCCCACAGCGTGCGCCCTTGCGGGCCGGCGTTGACCGCTGTGGGGGTGGCGGAAGGGCGTCCCCGGGGGGGGTGCCTTCCACCGTTGTGAGGGGCGCCTGGGGTCAGGCGCTGTCCCTCCCCCGGCCGCTCGTCCTCCGGAGCGTGCAGCCAGGGTTCCGCGACCCGTGTGTCCCGGGTGCGGTCGATGCGGGCGTGTGGACCCAGCACCGGCCCCACAGCGTGCGCCCTTGCGGGCCGGCGTTGCTCGCTGTGGGGGTGGCGGAAGGGCGTCCCCGGGGGGGGCTTCCTTCCACCGTTGTGAGGGGCGCTTGGTGCCAGGCGCTGTCCCTCCCCCGCCCGCCCGTCCTCCGGAGCGTGCAGCCAGGGTTCCGCGACCCGCGTGTCCCGGGTGCGGTCGGTGTGGGCGTGGGGACCCAGCACCGGCCCCACAGCGTGCGCCCTTGCGGGCCGGCGTTGACCGCTGTGGGGGTGGCGGAAGGGCGTCCCCGGGGGGGCCACCTTCCACCACGGTGAGGGGCGCTTGGGGTCAGGCGCTGTCCCTCTCCCGTCTGCCCGCCCACTGCCGGCTGGGTTGCCGGGGTTCGCTGGGTGTGTGCGGTGTGTGTGGTGTCTGTGCCGTGCGTGTCGTGGTGCGTGGTGCTGCTCTTCCCTTGGTCCTCCGGTGCTCCCCTCTCCGGTGTCTCGGTGCGGTGTTGTGCTCGCCGTGTGCCCGCCGTGTCCCCCCCTCTGTGTGCGCCCCTTGCTCGTCCGCTGGCTACCCCTTGTTCCTTTCGTGGCTTCGTTGCTCTTTACCCTTTCCTCTACTCCTCTCCCTGGCATGCACTTTTTCCCTGCCTCCGCTTTGTTGTGTGTCTCTGTCTTTTTCCTTGTCGGCCCGGGCTTCCTCCTTTGAACCTGCGTAGGGAGGGGAGGGAGCGTAAACGAGCGTGCGGCGGCGACGGTTTTGTCGTGACACGGCACCTCGAGCTGGCTGGTACGTCATGCGACATGCGTGTGCGACCGGCTTGCGCGTAGGTTTATCGCCCCACTTGCTCCCGTCTTGTCTCCACCCCCCTTTGGTCGCTACCTTTTCTCGTTGCCCGTTCCGCGCGCGCGGCGTGACATGCAAGATACCTGCTTCTTTCCCCACTACCTTAACGTGTCCTAGTCCTCCCGCCTTGCCGGGCGTTCGCTTATGTGTGACGACGGCACGACGCAATACTTGCCTAAGCGTCTAAGACAACCCTACTTTAACGCCCGGACGACGCAGACACGAGCATACGCTTCTCCGCGGGACCTGTGAGGGGAAGAGAACATGGGTGCGTGCACGTGTGTTTGTTGGGACCCGGCACACGTCAGCGCTATGCTATTTGTGTGTTTGTTCCCCGTGTCCCCCTCCCTGGCTATTTGTGTGTTCTAACCCACGCATCTCCGCGGTTGGCGACGTGGCACGACATGGTAACATACTTGCGTTCTTGGTGGCGGTGTGTGGCTTGCCTACTATTCGTTTGCATGCGGCGGCATACCTTTTGTCCCCTTTCGCTCCCTTTTGCCTCCTACATAAACGGGCGTGCGGGTGGGCGGTGGGCACGTCTCGGTTACGCTACGTGGTCACCTTTTACTTTTGTTGGCGTGGTTGCCGTTCTCGTCTCGTGTCCGTTGCGTAGCGTAGCGTGGCATGCAACATACTTGGACACGACTAGTCACGTGTGTATGCTTGGTTTTTTTTTTTTTTTTTTTTTTTGTTGTGCCCCACCTCGGTTGTCTTTTTGTTCCTCCTCGCTTGTCCCTTCATACCATGTTGCTCGTCCGTGGCGGTGATGGCCTTGCGGCGTTCCGGGCATGCGCGTGCGGGCATACCTTTCTTTCCTTGCTTTCCGGCGGCCGGTCGCCATCTGTTACAGCATGTACGAGCCGGGCAGAACGGGCAAGCACGAGCACCTCTACTATCCGCTCCACCACTCGTGCCACACACCGGAGCACAGAACACAAACCCTCACATGCCACGAACTAAACCCAGACACAGCCTACATCCTCCACTACATCTACTCCTACCTCACACAAGGAGAGCCGGAGCAGGGACTTAAGGCCCTGTCCCCCAAAGCAAAACACATCATCTCCAAAGGAATAGGGGTGTACGCAACCCCCATCCTGCAGCCCACAACCCCAGTAGCCCACCTTGCCACGGGCCTCGCCATATACGCCTACCTGCCCATGAACCCATGCCGCCTCCCACAACCATCACCGGCGGACCGCCTCTTCTTCACCTACGCCTCAGGCGAATCCGCCCTCACGCCCATCACCGGAGGGGCCAACCTGCAGCTAACCCACACCGGGGGACACTACCACATGGACCACCACACGGGCCACACCACCTATGGGGCCTCCTCCCACGGGGAGCTAGGGGCCATGGCCGACGCCATCACCGAGATCGCGGCCCACCTACCCGCCCACCTCCCGCACATCGTCCGGGTCTGGTTCGTGATAGACGCCACTGTCTACACACACCTGCTCCTTCGCATAGCAAGGCAACCACTTCACAAACCCACCGCGACGAGCCTCCGCACCCAGGCACTGCTGCTCTGGAAAGCCCTTCGCAGCCTTCCCCCCTACGTCCAACTCCACATCGTGAAACAAGAGTCCCACAGACACCAATACGGAAATGGTAAGATCGACAACCAGGCAGTACACCAGCGCACAACGCACCTACCAGCCCTCCAGATCCCTGACCTCGGCCGAAACCACACACACCTCCAACACATACCCCCCGTACCCGAGCCCCATCAGACCCCGGACTGGGTACCAGAGGACGCCCCCTATTCCTCCCACGACAGAGCATACCACTACCCCAACCCCATCCAACATCTCGCCCGCGTGCTCGGCGACGCAGACAGCCGGGCCTACATCCAGGAGCTCCAGGACAGACTGCAAATCCCCCTCTACCACTCAGCGCTACGCCCAGCAAACGTCCCAGCCCACCTCCAAAAACGACGCATCCAGCTCCTCAGTGAGCAACTACCATTCCTCACCAGGGTCGCCAGATGGCTCGCCCGCAAACACATCAACGTCCCCGAAGAACACACCCGTTGCCCTTGCGACCACACCACCCCGGAGGACTGGGAACACTTCAAGAAATGCCCCCTCCATACAGGCAGGGACACGCTAGTGGGCTGGTCCCCGGCGGAAACCCTGCGACAACACGAACGATGGCCAACCCACAGCCACGCACACCAGGCCACCAAACACCTCTTCCGGGATCCCCTGGTCAAAGAAGCCACCATGAGAGGGGCGGTGACACAGGCCCTGCACCGACACCTCACCAAACACACGGAAAGCCCCATGGAGGCAGCAGCGCACCTCCAGCTAGAGGCAGTCCGCAGAGCAGCGGCCCAAATGGTACACCGCAAACACCTCCTCTTAACACACGCGGAGCAACTCACCAACCCCAACGGCAGGGAACACATGCAGCGTCTCATCCATTACCATGCCGTGAATGACCGAGACGTCCACTAACCCACTCCGCGCCCCGCACGCGCCCCCCATCTCCATCCGCAGGCCTCCAAGACACCACCACAGCGCTCTGAGGCCCATCTCTCACCAAAGAAGCCACCCGGCACCGCCCAGCCCGGCCGCGCCCAACCAGGGCCAACCATACGTCGACGTAGACGCGCAAGACCCCAGCAGCCCATCCAGCCCGCCCCCCCCGGACCCGGGGCACCCCCCCCTCACACCGGCCACCTCCGCGACCCGGACCTCCTCCGAGCAACCCTCCAAGGCAGGGCCCCAACCACCCCCCTGGGCTGGTACCGCCTACAAGACGACTGGACCAAGCTCACCGTCAAAGCCGTCCGGGACCTGACCACCCCAGGCAGCGGCCTCCACGACGCCATCGTAGACCTCGTACTCTGGCGACCCCGCAAACACACCCAGGGCCAGCACGTCTGGATCCCCCCCATCGAGTGGAGCCAGGCCCTGACACACGACACGGACATCAACGTCACGCGTCGAGGGACCGTACGCCTACGACGGGCCCCAGCGGAGAAGGACCACCCAGCGGACCCGAACCGCCCGGAGCAGTGGGAACAGGCCACCGCACCAACCCGCGACACCGCCCTCCGCGCCGCCGGCCTCCGTACCCCAGACGACAACCTCCCCCCCCCACCTACAAAAAGTGACCACCCCCCGCCGGAGGTCTGGGTTACAGTCCTCGAGCGCGGGCACTACTACGTGATAGCCGCTACAGCTACGTCCCCCGGCCCGCAATGGCTCGTCAAAGGGACAGACACCATGCTCGCCCCGGGGACCGCCCCGCCAGGGGCAGTAGGGAACCCCACCACCCAGCACAGGGTCCTCAGCGGCGTCCTCCAGCCAGGGGACAAGCCCCCGGCCCGCGCCCTGGCCCAAATCACCTCAGGGAAGGCGGGCTACCACCTGGGATTGGCGATGCTCTGCCTGACCCACTGGATCCAGCGCCGCTGGCCACCCACGGGGATTTGGGCCATCCCCACCGCGCACACACAAGTCGAGGCGGGCCCAGACACGCAGCCAAACCCCCCCCCCAAGTCCGCAGCAATCCCTCACCTGCGGGTACCACGCCATCCACAAGGTCCTCAGCCGCTTGGGTCTTAGCCCAAAGCTAGCATACCCCCTTCCCACCACTGACCAAGAGGTCCACCAGATACGCAAGCTCGTCTGCGAAATCCTTGCCGCGGCAGCAGAAGACGGCAAGCTTCTCCTCCAAACCGCCCGGCCTACAACTGGCCACGCAAGCGCGCCGCGGCGAGCCGACACATACACCGACACAATTCACCCCACCGCACAATCCCCGCCCATGCCCCTCCCCTCTCGCTGCTCACCTGGAGACGCACACACGCCCACCATCACGCGCAGCCCCGGGCCCCGCGACACGGGCCTCCCCCACCCGCCCGAACACCAGCACACGCCCGCCACACACCCACCCGCCGGACACCCCTCACCACCCCCCACACTCGACGACCCGCACACACCCGCCTAGAGGAGCCCTGCGCCCCGCGGCACGCCCACCCCACCCAGTGGCCCGCCCACGCCCCCCGCAAACACCCAAGAAGACCCAGGCCCACCCCCCCCGGCCCCTGAATGCAGCCCACACGAACTATTCCCCCACGCGGACGGCAGCCCACACAACCTCACACATTGCAGGACCCCGGCCCAGCCAAGCTGAGAAGGAGAAGGCCACAGCCCCGCGCCTCCCTCCCCCGCCGCTGCCGACCAGATCGGCCCGCCGGGCCGCCAGGTCACGACCGGGCCCCGCCAGTCGCCCGCCCCCAACCTACAGCCCGACGACATGCCCTCCATCCTCCCCGCCGTGGCCACAGCAGAAGCCGCCGCCCGCAAGCCCGCCCGCATCACAGCCCAACCCGCGTCCACCACCTCCTCCTCATCCTCAGCCTCATCCACCTCCTCCAGCTCATCCTCCGACCCCCCCCTCCCCGCCGCCCTCATCCTCAAGGCCACGGCAAAAGCCAAAGCCGCGGCCGCACGCACCTACCCCCCGACCCCCACACAGGCGACTCGGGCACCCCGGCAACGCACCGGGAAGACCCCCGACCCGACATCGGCGCCCTCACACCTCCGGACAGTGGTCCTCCTCAACCTGGAACCGGACCCCAACCCCAAACCCGACCCCGAACCCAAGCCGGCGCCCAGGCGAGCACACACAACACCACAAACGCAACGACACAAACCCAACCAACACCGCCCCAGCCCGGACCCTCACCCAAGCCAGGACGCCCCACCTACTACAACCCACGCCCCCCTCACACCGGCAGCCACCACCACCGCAGAGGCGGCCACCCAACACGACCTCGTCCAAACCCTCGTCCACATCCCCGTCACCAAGCGCCCCGTCATCCATCCCCCACAAACCACCACCACCGCCGGCCAGACCGACCCAGGGACGTGGGACCCCTCGACCACCGTCACCGTCAAGCCCGGCCCCCAACCCGCCCGCCCTGCCCACCACATAGTGCAGCCCCAGGGGCTACACACGATGCCCAACCCCCCACCCCCGCAAGGGGGACCGGAAAACCAACGAGGGGTCCAAAGGCCATACCCGCAACACCAACCCCACCACTACCAACACCACCACCACCAGCGGCCCCACCACCACTACCAACACCACCCCCACCACTACCAGTGCCCACCACCTTACCCCAGCGGGCCACAACCCCCCGTGCACAAACAGCACCAGCGAATGGGATGGCAGCCACCGAGCGCTCCACCCGCATACCCCAGCTACCACCAGAGGCCACCCCCCCCGTACCAGCCACCCCCCCCGTACCAGGAACCATATCCCCCCGGCCACAACGTCCACGCCGAAGGGGGCCCCCGGGCCCAACCCCGCCAAGGACAGTCACTCGACCCATACCACCAGCCGCTTCCGCCACCACACCCCTACGTGGCGGATCCATGGACGATGGGGGACCCCCCCCCCCCCTCAGTACCAGGCGGCACCGCGCGAAGCCCCCCAGGACCCGCCGACGCGTCCTGACTGGCCTGACTCGAGCGATGAGGCCCGGTGCCGCAAACGGCGGCGCTCCCGCTCCCCCCCCGCACGGCACACTCGCCCCCGGCGCCAACAGTCCCCACACCGCCACCGCGCCTCAACCACCCACTCGCGCCGCTCCCGCTCCCCCAGGTGCCACCACGACCCCCCGGGACCCCGCTCCCGCCGCTCCCACTCCCCCGGGCGCCACCACGAGCGCCACCGCCGCCCCATGTCCACCTCCCCCTCCCCCCTCCGGCCATACAAGACCCCCATCCCCAGCCCCTGCCACCACCGCTCCCGCTCCCCCCGACGCCGACAGGCACGCCACCGCCGCCCCACGTCCACCTCCCCCTCCCCCCACAGGCCCTGCCGGGCTCCCCGTTCCCCCCGCCGGCCATACCCATCCACCACCCCGAGCCCCCGCCACCCGCACTCCCGCTCCCCCGGACGCCACCAAGCACGCCACTGCCGCCCCATATCCACCTCCCCCTCCCGTTCCCCCCTCCGCCCGTACCCGTCCTCCACCCCCAGCCCCCGCCACCGCCGCTCCCGCTCCCCCAGGCGCCGCCACCCCCACCACCACCACAGGTCCACGTCCTCCCCCCGCCGCTCCAGGACCTCGGGCACAGACCCCTCCCCCCCCCAGGCCCCCGCCCACCTCGCCTGGTGGTCTGCCCCCGCTTTGCAGGAGCTCCGCCGCTGGGTGAAGTGGGCCGGGGGATCGGGAAGGCGCGCTGGGGTGCACATGGTGCATACCTTCGAGGAGATACGCACCCGCACCCCCGCCGACCCCAACGAGGCCGCCCCGGAGGCCATCATGCCACAAGCGGCATGGGAGGCCCTCCTCCACGATGCGGTCCAGGGCCTCCGCCCCCCCTACACCCCCCAAGCCCTCCGCCAATGGCTCCAGGCCACCCAACCCCAGGCCTGGGCCGTCGGCGCCCCCTCCCCACCCCGCCCCTCCCGCCACCACCACACCAGGAAGGGGAAGGACAAGGGCAAGGGGAGGGCAAGTGACACCAAGGGGCACTCAGACAAGACGGCACGAAGGGGCCCCAAGTGAGGGCACGCATCCATGGGGACAGGGCGCCGGAAGAGACACCACATGGGGGCAGGAAACCACCCAAGAACCAGGAGGGGGCAGGAGTGGGGACCAAGGCGCGGAGGAAAAGGGCACCACGGCAAACGCCACGACCCACACCCAGGAAGGGCATACCACGACGGGGGGACCAGCGCCGCCCCATCCCCATCGAACGCCCCACAACTCCCGGGGGCGCACCCCCCAACACGCACCGCCGAAGCAAGCATAGGACGCCGTACAGATCACACCACCGCACACCCACCAGCCACCGGAAACCACACGGGGAATGGAGGGCACACCTACACGGGGAGAACGGGCCACACCCACAGAAGAAGCCGCAGGGAACGCCGCCGCACGGCGCACCACCACGCCCTCACCGACAGGCGACGACCCCGGCCGCCACAAGGGCCACGTCACAGGCACCGGAAGAGGACGAAGGCACGGCCACAGCGACCAGGGCTAGGGGCCAAAACCCCCAGAGGACACGGGACCAAGGCACAGGACCCCAGGGAGGGCAACCCCACGGATGCCTACCAAACCCACCAGCCCGAGCGGCACGCCCAGGCCCCCACAGCACGGACCCAGCGAGACACCCACACCTAACCGCACCCCCCAGCCACCAGCCAGCCACACTCCAGCGCGCACTCCGCACCACGACACAGGCCAAGCTGACCTCCACTGACCCACCGCGGCACAATGCGAGACCACAGCACACCGCACCACAGCGCGCCACAGTGCAACGCACCACAGCACGACGCGACGGGACGCGGCACAGAGCGGCACAACACGGCACGACTGACCCTAACCTGAAGGACTAACCGAAGCAAGCCACCGCACACCCCGGAAGCCGCTGCACCAGCACGCCACGAACCGGCACCGCGGGCCACACACGGGGCCACCGTGCGCCCGGCAACAACGGTGGCGGACCACCCGGAAGGTTAAAACCGGCACCGCAGATGGGAAAGGACACGAACAACCCCAGCCCCCTAACCCAGAGCCACACGCATCCGCCTGGCGCAGCCGCCCAGCCGGCAGAACCAGCACCTAACCCGGGAAGAAGGGGCGCCGAGCCCAACGTGTACATAGCCCACCCGACCCATGGGGCCGAAACACGGCCAAACAGAACGCAACCGCCAACAGCAGCCCGGAAGACAACACTGAATGTGGGCCAGTCCGTGCGCCAGCCCAGGGAAGGCAGAGGGAGGAACAGGCAGGCCCCCCCCCAAAAAAAAAAACAACAGAGAGGGGTGGGGGGGGGGGCGTGCGAAAATGGCCCACAGCCACCAAACCGCCTGCCAACACCACCAGAGGCGGACAAACCCCCCCCCCAGAAGGCACCGAAGACAGGACCCCCAAGAAGGCACAGGGGGACCACCCAGCCAAAACCGGCAACACGGAGCCAGGAACAGCGGCCCACCGGGAAAAGGGACACCGAAACGTGCAGACACACAAAAGAAAAAAAAAAAGAACAGCCAGCAGCCCAGCCCGAAAGAAAGAGGATGGGGGGACAGGGACCACAAGGCCCGGGGCAGGGACACCGAGCAACCGACACCACAAAGCAAAAAAAAAAAAGCGCAAAAAACACACCCCGAAAACCCAGCCAAGAAGGGCGGGACACAGCCGAGACCCGGGCCCAGCACGCACGCCCACACCGCACACCAGAACCAGAAACGGCGGGGGGCAAGCGGAGCGCGCACGAAACCACACACGTCCCATAAGCAGGCCGAAACCTAAGCCCAACCACGAACACCACAAACAGCCGGCACTAGAGGGACAACACCACAAGCCATGCCCCAACACACCCACCCAAGACCCCAGCCAGGACTGGCCGGGTTAACAAAACCCACACCCAACCGCAAACCGGACCCAAACACAAACGCCGCACAACAGTAGGAAACCCAGTGCCCACAGCCCGGGCACTGAGGCAGCCCGTGCCATGCAGGTGACCCGGCCAAACGAGATCCGGAGACCGGGGGTAAGGCTGCATCCTAAGGCCTGCACTGCTTTGGGACTCGAGGCGGAGCGTGCGACACCCGAGCGCCTCGGAACCCTAGTACCAAGAACGTGCATGCATGCCTTGGGAACGGGATACGCCAGGAAGTCCGGTGAACCTCTAGGGTTCCGCCCAAAGGAGGGGACGTGCGCAAGCACGGGGGCACACCCTCCCGGCGAGACAAGCACGTCACGCCGGCGGCGATCAGCCCTCCCGGTGTTGCCCGGGGCCGCTTCGTTGGGGGCCAACAGTCAGGTCTAGCGGGATGTAAGCCGCCTCCCCTCTTCACGCGCGGAGCCTCTTCCTGTTTGTCACAGGGGCGACACCAGGGCGAACCATGGGGAGCCTCTCCATGACCGAGTGCACCTACCTACATACCTCAGTGGCAAGACAGCCGACGGCGATTGGTATGCGGGCACTAAGGGTCCGACGGGGACCGTGATATCAAACCATACTGCGAGGAATACGCGAAAAAGGTCCAGTCAAACCAGAGCATCTCGGCGTTGGGGAAGCGCAAACTCATCAGGCAGTACACCGAGTCTGTGCATGGCATGTGCAGCGCGTTCGCCGACTTCCACCACGATGGGTTCTGGCTGAGAAAAAAGCTCAGGCATTTCGTGGCGGCGTTTACCGAGCGGATGAAATCGCAACTGAACGTCGAAAGGAGGATGATGGACGTGCAGATATGGTCCACCCCAGTCAGGGAAGCGTGCAAGGAGGTGTTCAACTGTTACGCCATACGGAAACTCACAGAGCAGCTGGACCAGGATATAGCGGCCCAGGCGGGCGTCAACTTCCGGGCGGTGGTCGGGCGTTCAGGTTGGTGGTCCATCCTGTCCTCGACGTACCAGGGCACAATGGGGATGGTGAAAACCGCAATCACCAACCTGGTGTACATGTTGATCGGCTTTGTGCCCACACTGGACAGAAAAGGGCTGTACTACTTGCTGTGGTCCATCGTGGGCGGCCTGCTGTCGGGTGTGGTGCGTGCGTATTACAGCCTCAAATGGCTGGTGCTGAACGCTGTTTAAGTCGCCGTGAATGCGCCGTTCATTGGAAATGTGGTCCTCCTTGTGGTACGCATGGTGAAGATACAGTTCTGCGTCTCAGTTCTTGAGAGGAAACCCTTTGTGATACCCGACGGGGAGACGCGGTCCAAGCAGGCGAGTAAGTTGCGTGACATAACGTGGAACAAACTGCCGGTACTGGCACAGATCGTCAACGGTGTTGCAGACAGCAGCTTCAAAACCATGTTCAACGCGGTTCCGTCCATGTGGGTGGCCATCCCGGTGCTGGGCCCCACTGTTGGCAGTGCAATCAACGAGACGGTACAGAGGTACATGCCGTCGAGGCTGTTTGCCTTTTCCGCGTGGAGCAGCGGCTCGTTTAGTCCTGCCGCGGACGAGGACGAGGACATGACGAGACAGCAACCGGCAACAGACTGGGACCTAATTTGGCGCGTGTGGGCGGCGTCGGGCAAATCCGAGGGGCAGGCGGTTCTGTACAACATGGCGGGGCACCATGCCTGGAGTGTGGCCTTCCTTCGGCAGCTCGTTACACTGATCTCTGAGGGGGGGGGGTGCGAGGAACCCCCGCCTCAGCCCAAGGGTATCGAACCCGCAACGATCGTGGACCTCTCGAACATGACGAAGGTGGACCCGGTTTTGGACGCGGAGGAGTCCTCTGACGGTAGCTGGTTCGGCTCGTTGAGCGGAAACAAGAAGAGAAAGCTGAATTAGCCGGTTATTTACGACAACGGTTAATGAACCCTAACCACGTCACCCAGAAACCTACCCCGACGCGATGCACAGTCTATCACCGCCTTCGCACAAGGCTCCACATGGCAGTTACGTCATTTGCCGACTGAACCTTTTGGATGTGTAGACATCCACGTGTGTCCAGTACTAAAATTTCCCAGATTGGGGCGTTTCCGAACTGATGGCGCTTCCCGTGTCCAGTACTATTTCCCATTCATCGGTTTTTTGTCATGTTCCTTGCTGTGCATCGTGTCATCTGTCCACAGGGATCTAAATAGAATACATTAAACGCACACATTGATTAAATGCATCCAGTGAACTCACCGAACATACAGCTTAGGATGAACATGGAAATGAAGTACTTCGTCAAATGGTTCCATCGGATCCGACTGGGGAGTTCGGCTACAGTCACTGTCCGCGAAATTGACATCAAACATTGTATGTACGCGCGCGCACGTACACGCGCGCACACGCACATCGGTTGCAGCAGGGTAACCGCCAGGGAAAACCACAATGTGCATATGGGAACGATTCGCGTCATCCATTTGGAAATCCCGTATCATGTCAACTGCCAATACAGCACATGTTCCGCTTTGCGATGCATGTGTGTGATTTTCCACCGTGTCACCAACTGCCGTGTGTGCATGTGCTGCAATTGGTGCTTTTATTTTTTTTTGAAGGGTTGTTCTGGGTAACGTGTAGGTTATTGGATCTTTGGTGCAGCATCATCACCCATTATTCATCACATGAGGTAGGTAGGTATCTTCGGGAGCTCGGGATGCCTCCTTTGACATTGCAGGAAGAAGGTCTTACCAAGGGGACGTCCTGTCCCTCCCACTGCCCTATGTCAGGTGCCTCTTGAGCCGCTCCCGCATGTGCTTGGGAAGGCATTGTCGCGGCCACCCGGTCCATGTGTCCCAGGTGGGAGGGTGTCCCCACATGTGTCCATGGGTAGGGCCACATGCCCCCTCCTTTGGGCGGCAGCTCTGGGGGGCTGCCCAGCCGTGTGGAGTATCTCTCACCACAAGGGGTATTGCTCCCGCTTGTCTACGGTACGACCGCCTCACCCTTGTGGCTTGAGTTGCGGGGCCACTCTGCTTGGCAGGTGACCCCCTCCTGGACTGTGTACCGGCTCGCCTGTCACCGGTTGCTTCCATGGCTCCGGGTGACGTTTGCCATGGTCCCCGATGCAGCCTGGCCGGGCTCGGACCAGTGGCCTTGGAGTACCGCTCCTGCCACTGGCCCGGTGGGTCGGCTGGGTCGCCCCAGTGCGTCCGACCCATGGGGTATTGGTTCTTTCCTGTCCCTCGGCCGCCCTACGTGTGTGCAGTGTCCTGGGCCGTTGGGCTCCTGTTCACCGGTGTGCCCGCGCGGTTTGCTGTGGTGCGTCTGCGGTGTCCTGGGCCAGCTGGCTCCTGTTCACCGGTGTGCTCGCTCGGTGTGTTGTGTTGCATGTGCGGTGTCTTGGGCCACTGGGCTCCTGTTCACCGGTGTGCGTGCTGTGTGCGGTGCGCGTGTGCCATGGGTGGTTGTGTCCCTCTTCTTCCCCCCCTAATTTTCGTTTTTTTTTGTTTTTTTTCTGTTTTTTTTTTTTTTTGGAAAAAGAAAAAAAAAAGAAAAAGAAAAAACAAAAAAGAGGAAAGCAGGGGCGCGCGTACACTGCAGGCACAGGCATGGGCAGCTGGTGCGGCGGTGCTATAGCGTTGTGTCCTCTGGCGTGTGTCGTCGGTGCTGTGGTGGCGGTCGCGCCCCAGGGGTGCGGCTCGCGTGTCCTGATGTACACGGGTATGGGTCAGGGTGGGTTTGGTTAGGTGTCTCTTTGCTTCTGGTGCTGGCTGGTTAGGCGGCTGTGTGGGCTGTGGCTGTGGGCTGTGTCTACGTATTTCCCTCAGCGGGCCTGGTTTGGAGTCAAGGGTTGACGGTTTCGGGATGTGGCTCGGGTCTGATTTGTGTTGGGGCTTCGGCTCGGTTAGGCTTGGGTCAGGGTGGGTTTGGTGAGGTGTCTCTTTGCTTCTGGTGCTGGCTGGTTAGGCGGCTGTGTGGGCTGTGGGTGTGGGCTGTGGTTACGTTGTTCCCTCGGCGGGTTTGGTTAGGAGTCAAGGGTTAGCGGTTTCGGGGTGTGGCTCGGGTTTGATTTGTGCTTGAGTTCTCGCTCGGTTAGGCGGTTGCGCGGGGCCGGGCGTGTGGGTAGCGGCGTCCACGGGGTTGTGTGCCCGAGGCGAGTGCAGGGTGGTGCGTGCGGGCCGGCCGTTGGCCGGTGGCCTCACTGGGAGTCCCACACGGAGGGGTCGACGGGCGTGCCGGGGGCATACGCAGCGTGCAGGTTGGGCAGCAGCCGGCGCACGTGCAGGGCGTCGGCGTGCTCGATGGGGACCTCACTGAGGACCGAGGGGTTGGCGGCAAGCAGTATGCGATGCCCGGGAGGGGTGGCGGCGAGGAGCGGGAGGATGTCCGCGGCCCGCGACGTGGGGGTGAACACGACGTGGGCCGGGTGCGGCCCCGGGAGCGGTGTTGGGGGGGGCGGGTCCACAGGACGGCGGTCTACTGTGAGGCGATGCTGTGGCGCAGTGTGTGGGGCCGGGTGCTGGGCGGCGTGGGGACGTGTGGCGGGAGGGGGGGGGGGCGGGGCGGTGGCGTGGGAGGGGGCACGGTGGAGGAGTGACATCAGTGACGTGTGTGTCGTGCTGAGGGTGGGGAGGGGCCCACGGTATCGGGTCCGGGTTCGGCGCCTTTGGGCCCAGTGGTGCTCGTTGTCGTATGCGTTGGCTTCCTTCGGCGTCCGGTTCGTTTGGTGACTTCTGGGCGGGGCCTGGCGTGGCGCCCCGTGGTGGTGGTATGCTGGGTAACGGGGTTGGATGGCGGCGCCGCTTGCCGGGGGGTTTGGCGCGTCGTGTTGTGTGGCGCGCAGGGCTCCTGGGGTGCTGTGGGTGTCGCCGGTGTCGGTGCGCCGACGTTTGTGGGGTGGTGAGGGGGTGTGTGCGTGCGGGGCTGGGCTTTGGGTGATGTCCCACAGGCGGATGCCGTCTCGCCGCGTTTCCTGGAGGGTCTCCCGCAGGCGCCTGAGGACGTACGGGTGGTCCTGGGGCGCGGGGAGGTTGCGGGGGTGGACTCCCAGGGGGTGGAGCGCATCGGCCAGCATGGCTTCCCATGCGGCCTGCGGCATCCACCCCCCCGCCTGCCGGAGGCGGCCGTTCTCCACCGACCCCTTGCGGGGCCGATGGACCAGGCCCTCGAGGGAGGGCTCTCCCCGGGCCCACTTCCGCAGCTCCCAGAGCTGCGTGTGGGTCCAGCGCTGCCACCACTGTTCCTGGGCGGGCCTGCGGTCGTGGGCGGAGGAGTGGGCGTGGGTGGGTGTGACGGGGTCGTGGGGACCGGCGGCGGTGGCAGGCCTGGGGGATTCCTCGTAGTCCTGTTCCGTGGGGGTGCGTGGGGAGTGGGGGTGCACGCGGATGTGGACCCGCGGGTGGGCGCGTACGGTCTCCGCCTCGGGGTTGGGCGGGGATTCGCGGCGGCGGCGGTAGTGGGGCATGCGTTGCATGTGGGCTGTCATCGGGGGCCGGTAGGGGGGCGGGGGCGCTGCTGGTGGACCCTGGCGTTGTTCCGGCTTGGTCGGGGGCGTTCCGTGGGCCTGGGGTGCGGGCTTTGGGAGGTGGTGGGACAAGGCGCGTCGCGCTTCGGCCGCGGCGCGCTCTGCCATGAAGGTGGTGGCGGTGGCGTCGGTGACGGTGGGGGGGCGCCGCGCTGGGCGCTGCTGCCTTCGGGCCTGGGACGGCTGGGGCCGGATGTCGTAGAGGACATCCTCGGGGGGCCGGGCTCGCGTTGCCGTCGTGGCGCCGGGTTTGGGCTTGGGTTTGGGCTTGGCTGCGGGTCGCCGTTTGGCGGCGGTCTTGGGCTTCGGCTGGGTCGTAGGCGTGGGCTTCGCCGGGGCGTGGGCTTTGGCGGCGGCGGGGCTGCTCGCGGTGGGCTCCGCTTTGCGATGCATGTGTGTGATTTTCCACCGTGTCACCAACTGCCGTGTGTGCATGTGCTGCAATTGGTGCTTTTATTTTTTTTTGAAGGGTTGTTCTGGGTAACATGTAGGTTATTGGATCTTTGGTGCAGCATCATCACCCATTATTCATCACATGAGTGTCAGATCATTGCTACGGAACCAGCTCCATGGCTCCATTATGGTGGACATCTCGTGTATACACCGTGCCAGGTTGTCTACACAAGTCACCACATCAGACCAAATTGATTTTATTGTGTTTTGTACGTCTAACAATATTCCACACCAGTGCCACTGTCAGTGACCAGAAGCAGAACGCAGGCAACCCAGCAAAGACCGTTCCTACAATGTACTTTCCGTTCGATGATTCCTTGTGTGCACCGACATAAAAATCACGGTCACTCGACTTTTCTACGTTGTATTGGTCAAAATAGACGTCAATACTACAGCCTTTGGGGTGTTTGTTGTGGTCACGTCTCTGGGATGATATCCCATCGTACATTCCACCACCCTGGTTCGGACTGTATTGCCACTTCATCTTACAAAATTCTCTGGTGTACCCGTCAGGGATGTGACAGTCCTCGTGTGCAACAACCTTTCCAGTGGTCCTAGTTGATGTATATTTTCTAGTCCAAGGGAGAATCTACAAGTGAATATATGGAGCATATGGATTCCATTAAATACATAGGTGGGGTAATAGCAGAGAAGCTGGGGCGCATGTATGGTCTAAAGATTTATTACTATCGGAATCCTGATCACCATGATATCTCTATCGCTGGTCGTGAGCCAGAATACTTACGTAGTGTAACACCTGTTGTGGCCCCCCTCGGGCCATACCAATGCATGTATGACCAACAGACTGACAGGGATAGTCTCGTTTCTTTGAATTTCTGGAGTTCTTGTACCCTTAAGACAGGAACGGAAGGTACATTTCTTTTGGTCATTGCACATCACCAAAGCAATAGAGGCACAGTACCAAAGGGGTAGAATCACGTTACCGAGCGAAAGAGGCACATCACCAAGGCAATCGTGTTTTTCAGCGTAGACCCAGACGGATGTTTTCTTAGTATTTTTACTTTCATACCACCGCCTGGGCCTGTAATATCTGTGCCTTTCCATTCAAGGCCAAAACCCCAATTATTGATTGCTATGTTGTGTTTGGCTGCAGACTGGTACAACTTCCTCATTCTGTATGTCCAGACGAGATCCGTGGCATGCTTGCGGTTCTTGTCACTGCGTGTGACCCAGTCGCGGTCACTCGTGCACGCGGGGGGTATTCAAGAGGTTTGACCTTGGGCATCACAATATACACCAATTCAGTAGCCTGAAGGTGAAAATCTTCCTCGACAACGGAAATTCGATCGAAAAGGCCTCAAAATTCCTCAAACATAAAAGCAGCCAGACAACGTTCCAACACTACTACAAAACGGACGCAGAGCATCTGTCCAACGGGATCGATTTCTTCCAGGGCACATACCACGGAAGGGGGGTTTCATCTGGTAGTAACCATTCGACAGAATACCGCGATGCCCTCCGCAAAGAGCAACAAATGCGCATGGATACAGAAGAGTGACAAAGGGAATGTGAGATGAAGATGTACGAGTTGCAGAAAGAATTGGCCACATCGCGCGGCGAGGAATCACCACCACCACCAGGCGGATTGTCACCAAAGCGCGCAGATTCGGTTGCCTGCAAGGATGTGCGTGAAGACGAAGGTGTTTTGGATCCAATGGATGTCTTCACTAATTACTCATCGGGTTATTCGCGTGCGTGATTTTCTTTGGTCATTTCTATTTTGTCTAACGATATTCCACACCAGTGAAGCGGTACCCAGAACCCCATGGCTAGGTTAGGGCATACAACCGGTCTCCGGTCCACTAACCCCATGTATGGAAGGGAAGACCGGTCTCCGGTCCACTAACCCCATGTACGGAAGGCGCCCGTTGACGCCCGGTGCGAGCCCGGCGGGAGGGTGTTCCGTGCCGTAAAGCCCCGCATTGGCAACCGATGCACCGCCGGCGGAGATTTATATATCAGAATATCAGGAATCAACAGGGTTTTATTTTCATATTGTTTCCGTCAATTTTTACGCTTCCGTTCTGATATTCACTGTTTTGACTGCTGGCGGTTGGATCGCGACTTTACCGTAACCGCCAGTTATACTGTTAATAATGGAAATTCTAACGCTATCCGTGACGAAGGCTCTAAAGTCTTCAGGAATTGCGTTGATGCATCCGCAATTTTCACATTCTACACTCGCAACCTTAATCCGAATTTTTCAGGATGTCGAAATCGGATTTTCGACTTCGACATCCCCGCACTTGATTTGACCTCTTTCGAGTGGACCTACGTGCTTCCCTATGCACGAATCAACTTTCCTTTTATCCTGCCCTCCATTTGTCTTAAAGATATGGGCAAAACAAAGTTGATTCGTGAGGCCACTTGTGAAGGTCATATCCCGTGTTGCTTGCGAGGAATGACAATAAGGAAACGTGGGATGTATTCACAATACTCCTGACGTAATTTAGGAAGCATTATATGCCTTGCGTCTCCACAGGTGCGCGCTAGTGTAATGGATAATGGTCAAGAGGGTAGAGTTTGCGTTGTAACTCTATGGCCATGATATTGCGTGCGTTAAGATAACTTTCGAGTGTAGCGCGCGAGTGTTGGTGTTGCGTAGGAACTCTCCTTGAGTTCCTATGAGCGATTGACACAAAGTTATGCCCTGGGAGGGGCATGACATATCGTGGGGGGAGCTACCTTTTTGGGCAATATGTGGTATGTGCCATGTGTTGTGTTGCGTGCCCATTTGGCGGGTCCATCGCTCCAAGCCAAACCCGCCAATGGACCACATATTGTGCAAGCCCCTTCTCCATACTCCCTACGATCAATTGCAAGCCTAACCTTCGTGAAGGGAAGCTTATGTGGCGATCCCGAAGCGATGCGTTGGGAGCAAGGTGTGTGTTTTGCAATTTTCCATAATTTCATGTGCCCACTTGGGAAGTAGCACTCGTGACCTTTCAAAGCGCCCCAAGTGGAGCACATATGTGGAATCGAAGGTCATTGGTGCCAAGTCATTATGTTTAGAAGGATTAGTTGATTGCACGATCCAAGCCGAAGATATTATAATACAATTGTGCACCTTTCAAGGCACTTTTGTGTATCTTTGTGCCAATTTTGCCGTTTTTGGCCCGTCATGATGTCAAGTGGCGACCGTGTATCTCAACGTTGCGCTCAATTGACATCATGACCCAAGAATGTTATGAGGGTACATACTTCGGTACCCAACATATCTTGGACCCAGCGAATAACTCCTCGTGGGCTTGGCATACCGTGGCCGCCATGTTGGCGATTTGGGACTATCCCAAATCATGGGCTCACTTGGCGACCCTGCCATTCCCGAAACCGGAGGAGTTGGGCGACGCCCAAAAGATATGTTGGACACATATGACTTGATACCAATCCTATGGCACACTCCGGTCCAAGTCGGGCATGTGCCTCATTTGCCCCAACCATGAGTGTGCGCATTTTTAGCCATTTTGAGCAATTTTCCACTCTTGCTGCCCGCCGTGCACTATGTTGAGCCCACCCGTGCACGCCGAACGCATGGACCAATGGACCATATATGACATGGGTGTTATGCATAATGGTCCCCATGGTTCACACATCACGTGGGCGAAGCGGAGCAACCTTCGTTAAGGCGCTAGCCCAGAGTGAGTGTGGGCAATTTTACCATTTTGGCATTTGTGGACCCAATTGGGATCGTCACCACGCCGAGTGGCATGAAGATCTTTGAGAGCCAAGGTCTTGGGAGTCTTTGTTGGATTCCCGGTGGATCGCGTATGGAATGGCAGATCCCATCTCCAAGCCGGCGTGGAGATATACTATTGGGAGCACCCCGAATTTTGGCTCATTTCGAGCAGCCAAAATGACCCCATTTTGGGACCCCAATTTCCCCCTTCCGTGTGGTCAATTGGGGGTCCCATTTCTCTATGCCCATGAGGAGCTCAGACCCAATTTAAAGTTGTACACTCAGATATAGGTCCTAGGTCCTGCCTCCTACCCTGTGAGCCATTGGCGTTGCCCTGGCCGGGCAAGCCACGCGTGGGAATGACGCCCATTTTGGTGATTTTGGCATCATGACCCCACTTGACGAATCCGTGTTGCCCTGATGCCGGGACCTCAGAGAGAACCAGGTTGGATGAGGGCTCCAGGGCATTCGTGCTCGACGGGCATAGGGTCAGTTGCCCCGTCCCTACCTCTGGCGGCTCCGGACGAGGGGTCAATTTTGGGGATTTTTGAGTTAATATCAGTTTGGGCTGAAACAGCCCATTTTCAGCTACCAACTCCTAGGTGATAATGGCGGGGCCATATCTCTGGCTCAGAAAGGAGTTCGGACCTGCTGTTAAGGGAGCATAGGGAGCCACTGTCGGTTGGCCTTGGGGCTCCTTGGTTCCCAGGGACTCGCCTGTGGCTGGGCGGGACACCCCCCCCCTATTGGCAGGGTTTCAGGGTCCGGACTGAGCAGGGCATGGGTTGTGTTTAAGCCCCCGCCCCCACCAGCCACTGAGAGGGTCCGACCTGGGATTGGGATACGAGTTAGGACTGAGTGTCTATTGTCCTGTGATGCCCTTACCCCAGTCCAGTCTTAACCCCATGTGTACATATCCTGATGTGTTGCTGTACATACTTTCGTTCCCTTGTTGCAGAGTGGCAAGGATCCTGAAACGCTTTGTCACATGACACTAGCGTATTGATGCCCTTGTGAGCGTAGTGCTTTGCCTGCCTGCTCACCTGTGCGTGTCACCGCAGCGTCCCGTGGCCGGCCCCCCACGGGAACGCGTCACCAGTGCCACTGTCAGTGACCAGAAGCAGAACGCAGGCAACCCAGCAAAGACCGTTCCTACAATGTACTTTCCGTTCGATGATTCCTTGTGTGCACCGACATAAAAATCACGGTCACTCGACTTTTCTACGTGGTATTGGTCAAAATAGACGTCAATACTAGAGCCTATGGGGTGTTTGTTGTGGTCACGTCTCCAGAACGATATCCCATCGTACATTCTACCACCCTGGTTCGGACTGTATTGCCACTTTATCTTACAAAATTCTCTGGTGTACCCATCAGGGATGTGACAGTCCTCGTGTGCAACAACCTTTCCAGTGGTCCTAGTTGATCTATATTTTCTAGTCCAACTTCGACTTTTTATGAAACATACAATAGATATTGTAGTGAACACAGCAGCCAAGACACCTGTGGCCACGGGTTTTAGTGCTTTATCCATTTCCGTGATTTCAAGTTTTTTTGGAATGGAGATTAACGTTGGGGGGCATTTGATGATGTACAACAAAGGTGCAACTTGTTTGGGGCAAGGTTGCATGCATGTAGCACGCGGAAAAATCAAAGGGCCTGGGTGGAACTGTGGGCTTTGAGAACAGTGTGGACGTGGCCTTGGGGGGGGGGGGGTCCATGTGCGGCACATCGGTTGCAGCAGGATAACCACCGGGTGACGTGTAGGTTATTAGGTCTTTGGTGCAGGGTTGGTTTGTCAGGCTCAGGGGGGATCTGAGATGTAGCCACGGCAACGGGACACTCCGCTCTGGTGGGAGGTCGTATGTCAGGGGGAGGGGCAATGGGCCTCTTTGTGGGTTGTTTCTTGATTTTGGGGTCCCTTTTAAACATACCCTTGATCTTTTTGGTGATTGACTTTAGAAGTGGATCATGGAAGATACAGACATCTTTGCAATCGCTGATTTCACCGGTTTGTCTGTCGACTTCACACGTTTCTTGGGCTTCATTTGTCTCTGCATTTCTTTTCCGTTTTTTTGTGTGTAGAATCTACGTAGAATAACCGTGCACCACACAAAATGAATTCATCCATTTCCGGTGTTGTTGGGCATATTCTGTCACAACAAACAATAACAACAAAACAGGCAGCGGGGCGACGAAGTCATTGGTTGGTTCGTTCATTCATACATTCCATCAACCACTGTAACGTTTGTGCACGCACGGCATGTCATGTCACACACCACCAATCGCGCACAGCCCCTCCTCGCTCTCAATCGAAAGCGAGCGGGGTCGGGTATTATCACACAATGGCAGCTAGCTGTGCAGGGAATTGCAGCTTTGTGTATTATTGCACAATGGCAGCTAGCTGTGCAGGGAACTGCAGCTTTGTGTAATATCACACAATGGCAGCTAGCTGTGCAGGGAACTGCAGCTTTGTGTATTATTGCACAATGGCAGCTAGCTGTGCAGGGAACTGCAGCTTTGTGTATTATATTGCACAATGGCAGCTAGCTGTGCAGGGAACTGCAACTTTGTGTATTATTGCACGATGGCAGCTAGCTGTGCAGGGAACTGCAGCTTTGTGTATTATATTGCACAATGGTAGCTAGCTGTGCAGGGAACTGCAACTTTGTGTATTGTTGCACAATGGCAGCTAGCTGACAGCGTTTCCCGTGTCCCATTTGTACATCATATCATATACTCACATACCGGCTCAAGCAGTCTGCTCGTGCGTACTTGTCAGGATTATTATAGGCAATGTCCCTCACACAATGTCCCTCAGATTGGCTACAGGTGAAAGCACCAATAAGCACTGACGGTGGTGTCGACATAGCCATGCTCATGACGAGAGCTGCCGATATGTCAGGCGTTCCCGTTCGTACCGCCAATGCTGTTCTATCTCAGCTGTCATCGCCCTGCTGCCTTGACCTGAAAAGCAGTACCTCAGCTGCATTTCGTTTGTGGCACCTTTTGAACGCCTTGGCACAAAATAGTGTGATGCTCAAGGCTTTCTATCATCGCATGCACCTGGGAAACCCTTTGGACACAGCGCCGTACTCCATGTACAATATTGAGATGTTGGCTCGATTTGCTACCAAATTGCTCAGTTTGGAGATGTCAAGGGTGCAAGCGGCATATGAGAAAAAGGATTCCCAACTGTTGAGCAATTTTGGGAATGCAGACGCTGCTCTCAAAACGCTGAAGGGGATTGGAATGAGCCACAAACAACTACGCGCCGAAATTGCTTCACTTTTACACACTTTAAAGCTGACAATGTCCGGGGAAGATGCATTTAGGGACCAACTCAAGAATTATCAAGAGGGATTGGCATTACTGGATAGGTCGGAGGATGATGTGGAGCTTCTTATTGAACAGTACAGATCAGAGCACAAATATGTTGCGACAAGTCTCGCGATTCTCAGGATCTCCCAGGTCGAACAAATATACATTCCTGTAACCCGGGTTGCAAAATACGTACCAGAACTCATATTGTCGACCGTGGTTGCCTGAACCAACACATATGTACAGTGACAGCAGGGACAGGAGGCAATTTCGTGAGAATGATTTAGAGAAATGCGAGGGGTACTGGTATCTCAATCGGTACATCTCTCCCGAAAATTTCCCAGATTGAACCCTTCCCGAACTGACAGCGTTTCCCGTGTCGAGTACCAAAATTTCCGAGATTGAAATCATTCGGAACTGACAGCGTTTCCCGTGTCCAGAGTTCAGCATGACTCGTTGTCTCAGGCATGCCCCTGTGTGATCCCCTGTCAGCTATATAAGCGTGCTTTAAGGCAACCCATTCATTGTATGTGTATGATGATCCCATCCGCCGCCAGGTGTCCAGTGAGGACAATGACATACATATGCCAGGCACAGAAAAGTGCCTCCTTGTTGTTCCTTTGCCCTGTTTTTTGTGCATGCAAGTGATGACAGGGTATTTTTCATCCTTAGATCGACATTTGGAGCCACCAAAGGAACCACCAGCTGCATCAGTCTCCAGGCACCGGAATCCTGTTGGAGGATAGAGTAGCAATCATCCATCATCAGACGAAAACGCTTCTGGACGCCCGACAATGTGGCCTGCATTAAAGAAAACAGCCTGCAGAGAACGCATTCTGCAGGTAGGGTTCTGTTAAAAGTAGGAAAAGGGATTGTCGCGCCCTTGCCGTGTGTCTCCAGGAAGGCTGACAACGAATAAATGATATATGCCGCCTACTGTCTTATGTACTTATGTTGAATTCCGTTGATTGCTTGGCTGCCAATCGGAGTCTGTTGTCGCGTGAATTGCGAACTGCATCTTTTCCGTTGATTCACATTATTGTTGAAACAAGCGAAATCCAAATCTTTCAACGGTCAGAACATTGGTCTTATGAGCCAAAGACATAAGTTGGAAAAATGGGTTCAATGGGTTCAACAAATTCATGCAGTTTTATGCAAATGCGCAAGCCATGGAGGCAATCAATCTGTGCGTCGGTGGTGGGAAAAATGTCGTGGTGGAACTTTTTTCCAAACTCACACTCCGCCAATTTCATTTTTGGACCGTGCATGTAATGTAACAGGTTAGTTCGTTGTGGGGTGCTGCAACGGCGTCTATTCAACATGATTGCCCTTCTGCTGCAAGCCGCGAACCGGGGCACACGCGTGTCCAACCACCCATCTGATTGATTCCCTTGCGTTCGTTCCAGTGTACGACCCATGACCCTCGGCGACGGGCAATGCTACAACCTCAGTCACTAACCACGTCCCCACCACAAGTTCATGAACACCTCATCTACTAGTCTCATGTCATTGTCAAAACAACAACACCAGTTTGTGCCGCGGCACGAAAGTGCCATGTTCATTAAACTGAGAAATGTAGCAACCCATCATCTTAACCGCCGTATCACCACGCACGTAAGTGAGCGGTAGAGAAATCCTGCCCAGATTGCCTCAGTTTCTTGTAAAGAGATGGTTGTCGGCTGATCTAGGCCCCAGCTTCGGCGCGCCGTCGAATGTTTTCAGCCATCCATGTGTATCAAATGCCGTACAGCCTGGTGTGTCAAGGCATTTCTGCTTCAGATATGGGACGTTGAATGCAAAATTGTCACCCACGTGGAACAGATCATCACCAGGATGATCTTGTGCCTTGAATCGCTGCCAGTGTACAGGACCATGTGTAATGGGGTTGGTCTGGGCGGGGCTACTGGCAGTGGCACTCGGCACAGGCACCGGGCAGGTGGTGGCACTGGCACTCACACTGGGCACTGGCACCGTGCGGGTGGTGGCACTGGCACTCACACTGGGCACTGGCACCGGGCGGGTGGTAGCACTCTGAGTAGGAGCGGACTCACGTGTTACGTAGGTATGATGACATGCACACAATAATCCAAAAATAACCCAGACAGATGAAATGAAATGAAATGAAACACACAAACAACAAGATACAACGCGTCGAATTGTACACACAAACAAACAAACGAACAAACACAAAAAAAAACAACAATGTTACTGTTTCGTTTGTCCCCAGGCAGTAATATGGATGATGAACTACTACCACCCCGCGACGGGAGAGGAAGAGGAAGCAGATACAAAGTGCTACCAGATCCACTGCGAACGCCATCCCTTTCTCCCTCTTCGTCATCGGAACCCCCCTCCCCCTTGACAGCATCACCACCCCGCCCGTCATTACCCAAGAAGAAGAGGAAGAAGAATATCGACACCCGTGTCGATGCTATCATGAATAGACCAATCAATCACACGGGTTACTGGTACACATCGAATCCGGTGGACCGCAGATTGCCCTCGCCACCACCACCACCACCACCAAAGAAACGACAACAAGGGTGGCTGTTTCATACCAACGGACCCGCCACCACCGTACAGCGATGGCAGGAGTCTTTGTACGGCAGCGGCGGAGGCCACCATCCACCACCACCACCACCACCATACAACAGTGGTTGTCGCCACCCACCCACCCCTTCCTCCCGACGACAAACCCCTCCTCCTCCTCCTCCCGAACCCGAACCGGTGAGATACGGGTCCAGTAGCCTCGAATTCAGTTGCCCCGACGGGTGGGAAAAATAACCGCCCCCCCTTCCTCCTCCTTCTTCTTCTTCTTCTTGTGGTGTCGCCATTTTATTACCAGTCTACCTATAAACCACAAAACAACACAATGACAACGGCGACCACAACCACCCTACACCACCATCAACCACCATCAGCCGTGATCTGCCGGGACGTATGGTGGTTGATCTCACGCTTCGCCACCCACCCGAAGACCCTACGCCTCATCTGTCACACACTGCGCGCGCTGAGTACCGACCGGGTCTTCCTCCCGCGGTTGCCACTGGGCGCGCCACCGATCATGCACCAAAATCGCGAGAAAATTGGCCTACTGCGGGGTATCGCAGTCAGGCCCACCAGGAAGATGATGCCATTGGTGGACTTGTTGAAGGCAGGAGGGGGTGGCAAAAACGTCAACGACGTCGTCGATGGCGACAGGCATACGTGTGCCGTCCTCGATTTTGGTGTATGTTGTGGACCGGTGTACGATTCGGGTGTATGCAAGCATCTTCTGTCACATGTGACACGCATGGTACACACTGGCAAAGCGAAGAAGAGGCTGTTCCAGCTGCACATAGTCAACGCATGACCACACAAACCCCGCTGCCTCAGGAAGGTGATCAAACTCTTGTTTGGCATCCTGAATGAGAAATTGCTGCTTCGCGTCGACTTTTTCGTCATCCACCACGGGGCATCCGACATGAACAACCCGGATATCCGCGCGTGTTGACAGAGAAGCGTGGAATTGTGTGACGCATTGGACGGTACGTTGGTTCTCTGGCAGCAGCAGCAGTAGCAGCAGCAGCAGCAGCAGCAGCAGCCCCGAGCCCCGTTACCGCCACCACCACCACCCGAAGAGCCCGACCACAGCCTGTCACGCGTCCTTGAAATGCTGGATGCCGCCGTGTCGTACCAACAACAGGAAGAGGAGGAAAGAGGAGCAAATTACCGGGGTAGGGATGTTGGATTTGATCCTTTGCAGCGCATATATGCGACCCCCGCCGTCATACGTTGTTGTGGTGGGTGGTGGTGGCCAACACGCATTATGAGTGGGTTGGTGTGTGTCAGCGATAAGGCAAAAACCATGGCAGCAGGCAGCAGCAGCAAAGAGAGAGAGAGAATAACCAACCAGGCGGGCCACCTCATCCTCTCTCGTCTTCTCACCAAACCCATCATCACGCATTATTTATCACACACGTGTCAGATCATTGCTACGGAACCCGCTCCATGGATCCATTATAGTGGACATCTCGTGTATACAGTGTGTCAGGTGGTCTACACAAGTCACCACATCAGACCGAATTGATTTTATTGTGTTTTGTACGTCGTGCTTCGTGTTGCCCAGTGATGAGTGAATGAGGATGTTTACGAATGCATGTGTAAAACCTCCCGTTCGCGCAAATGTAAAGAAGGTCCCTACCAGGACCGGCCCCCGCTGTGCCCCTTCCGCCTGTAACCCCTGCTGATTTGCTCCTGATCAGCGATTGCATTTCTCAAAGTCCAGGGTCCAAAATCCAAAAATATAGAAAATAAAATCCTCCTTCAACCCTGAACAGCAACCAGATCCCACAAATACAGCAATAATCCAATCCACACTGCGGGCTTCCGTTCAGCACACCGGTTGTCTCACGGTGGCGGGCATGTACAAGAATTGCACCAAAGAGGAAAGCCCTGAAATTGGCATATGAACACAAATAAAGCAAGATTGGGGAGAGATGGAAACGTACACATTCACAGCCATAGACCCCTCATTTCCTGGACTCAAGACCTTCCCTTGACTCACCAACATGATGCCCTGAACCCAGTCCAAAAGGATGGCTAAATGTCATGTGCCCAAAGTCACTGCACAAACCCCAAAAATGTGTTCACTCCCAAGCCTCTAAATCCTAGCACAATAGGGGAGGTGGCGTGTCATGGCCTAGAGTGGCACTCAGGACCACGCCCTACCCTGACATATGCTTGGTTGGACTTGGAGTCGAATGGGCTTAGGGATATGCCCCATGAGTTTGAACTCATAACATGCCAAAAACTGCCAATTCACACCATATTGGCCATATATCAAATATATGCTCAAAATTGAAGTTACCACTTATCCGAAGGCTCAAAGCATGCATGGAATCGAAGTCTAGTATTCATGGAGGATAGAGACCAAAGGCCAATGCCCATGTACATCCCCACTTTACCCTCGAAACCCATTCGGATATGGGCGCCACGCACTGCCCAAGTCAGCCCATGATCTTGAGACCAATTCTTGTAATCCTTCGTGCGCCAAGCCAAATGGAGTACGAGATCCGGCATATGGTGGTGTTCAACTTCAAAGCATATGCCAACATATGAACAACATACCATGGTTCAACTCTCCATAGGTTTCTTGCTGTTTGCCGACCAGGTAAGTACACAAAACGCAAAAATGAGCAAAAATTGAGGTCAAAAACATGAAAATATGTCCAAATACAAAGTTGTCATGATCGTATATATCTATGCCCACCCATGATATCCGCTCATGGTTCAATACACAAATGATTGGAACCATGTGCGAACAATTCCCCCACTTGGATCCCCAATCGGGCGCATGGACATACCTTCGCCACTCATATCTACATGCCCCATGAAAATGGGAGTGCACTCGTGGATCTCTTTGCCAAACATACCATGAGCAATACATACGCGGTAGACTTAGTCTAGCGCTTTGAATTCCACAATTGGGACATGGGCAAAGCCCTTGTCACGTATGGCTCCCCATCTCTTCGGCCACACGAAGATATATAACACGGGCGTGAGCATATCAAGACATATACTACCAACATCGCACATAGCCCTTAAAATTGGCTCCCACCATGGTATGCCATGCCCCTCCATGGTCATAACTTTGGGTAAAATGGACGTGGGAACCGAAGGAAAGATGCTATGCAACCGCAAGACTCATGCGCTACACTCGAAAGTCATGATATCAAGTCCGGACACATGGTCAACAAGTTATAAATAAGTTTCTACCATGTCGACCATGATCCTATGATACAACGAGTGTGTGTGATGACCCAAGGTATTGGACCCTACCAAAAATAAGTTGAGACCATGGCGATTGCAACGCAACATTCCTTATTCTCCTTCCTCGCACTCACGCGTAGATATGGCCCTTCAAAGTGGTCCCACGAATCACTTTTGTTTCCCTTATATCTCCAATTCAAATGGGTGGCAAATATAAGGGAAACCTGATTTGAGCATAGGGAAAAGAGTATGACCACTCGAAGAAGACCAAATCAAGTGCGGCGATGTCGAAGTCGAAAATCCGATTTCGACATCGCGAAAAATTCAGATTAAAATTTTGAGTGCTTATTTAGAAAATTGCGAAAGCAACGAACCCTTTACTGATGAAATCTGACGCTTCATCGGGGTTTCCGCCAAAATATCTGGAAATAACAGTTAACCAATCGGTTACCGCAAAATCGCGAGCCAACTGACAGTCGCCGATACATTGACCATCAGAACGGAAGGCGGAAAAATTACGGAAACAATATGATAAAAAAACCCTGTTGATTCCTGATATTCTGATATATAAATCTCATCTGGCGGCGCCTCGGTACTGAATATGGCCGCTCATAGCCGGAATGGCCAAACCTATCACACTATCACATCGGGTTAGGTCAGGCGGATGGGAAAGTATGATATCAGCCAATGGCGGCTTGCCGGCACATAGATACACACCTCAAGTGACCCCAAGATGGCCACGGGGGTCCGAACCGGCTTCAAATGTGATACATCCCAGGCACCCAGGAAGAAACTGTATAACACCGGATGCCATGAACGTCTCGTATTGCACGGAGCCATCATCGTTAAGGGTTGTGCTTCAAACAATCTTGATGGCTAACTTCAGCTATGTACTTGCTTGGAAAATTTGCTTCTACTTACGAAGGTTACGGTGCTGTATGGTTTCCTTTCGAAATAACGCTTCCCTGCTGGGACTCAACTTTGATGTCTTTGCACGATCCCACCTGCCTACCCATAAGTAGGCTATAATTCCTTGCAATCATGATGCGTGTTTTTTTAGCATCCTAAAGAAGGTCCCTACCAGGACCGGCCTCCGCTGTGCCCCTTCCGCCTGTAACCCCTGCCGATTTGCTCCTGATCAACGATTGCATTGCTCAAAATCCAAGGTTCCAAATCCAAAAATATAGAAAATAAAATCCTCCTTCAACCCTGAATGGCAACCAGATCCCACAAATACAGCAATAACCCAATTCACAATCCAAATCAGGCTGCGGGCTTTCGTTCAGCACATCGATGGTCTCACGATGGCGGGCATGTACAAGAATTGCACCAAAGAAGAAGGCCCGAAAAAAAATAGACACTCAGAAAGTCACAATAAAATGTTCGGTTGCACGGTCCAAGAGGTATATATCACTTTATACCCTCTTGACCATTATCCCTTGCTACATCGGGCATGTGTACACACCAAAGGCGTTTGATGCTTCCTAAATTAAGTTGAGACCAAGGCGTATGCAACCCAACCTTTCTTATTCTCTTTCCTCGCACTCGCGCGTAGATATGGTCCTTCAAAGTGGTCCCACTATTCACTGTTGTTTCCCTTATATCTCCAAGTCAAATGGGTGGCAAGTATAAGGGAAACCTGATTGGGGCACAGGGAAAGGAGTATGACCACTCGAAGAAGTCCAAATCAAGTGCGGCGATGTCGAAGTCGAAAATCCGATTTCGACATCGCGAAAAATTCAGATTAAAATTTCGAGTGCTTATTTAGAAAATTGCGGAAGCAACGAACCCTTTGCTGATGAAATCTGACCCTTCAACGGAGTATCCGCCAAAATATCTGGAAATAACAGTTAACCAATCGGTTAACGCAAGATCGCGAGCCAACTGACAGTCGCCGATACATTGACCATCAGAACGAAAGGCTGAAAAATTACGGAAACATTATGATAATAAAACCCTGTTGATTCCTGATATTCCGATATATAAATCTCCGCCGGCGGTGCCTCGGTACTGAATATGGCCGCTCGTAGCCGGAATGGCCAAACCTATCACACTATCACATCGGGTTAGTTCAGGTGGATGGGAGAGTATGATATCAGCCAATGGCGGCTTGCCGGCACAGAGATACACACCCCAAGTGACCCCAAGATGGCCACGGGGGTCCGAACCGGCTTCACCCCCCTTCTCAGGGCGTTGTTACCGCTCGGAAGTCATTAAAGAGAGGACGGGAGGACCCCAATGGGCTTCGACCCCCCCCCCATGTCCCAAGGACACATGGAGGCCCCACACACGTCGTAGGCGTCCCCCACGCCCCAAGGGAGGGGTGAGGACACTGATAACCGGTGCCCTACGCCATATCCGGTCTCCTCTTGATCTACAACATGGACCAAGGGGATCAAAGATAGAAAAACGTTGTCGATCGATCTAAATACGTATACCACGATGAAATATATACGTGGAGATCGAGTGAAGGGGGTATATGGCCAATCAAGGCCGAAAAATCCCCGGATGAACGCCCTCACCCGTCTCCTCAATCACAGAAACAAACAAAATGCCAAGGGGGGATCCATTACGGTGCTACAGCAGCAACCAAATGGACCAACACGTCCTTGACATCCAAAGAAATATTCTTTTTCTTTAGGTAGTCCATCCAGACCGTGGTGTACCTCGGCACAAAACTGCTCGGAGGCTCCCACGAGTCCCTTGATGCGGCGAAACCCTTCCAACGGACTTTATAAAGCCTACCCCCAGGCGTCCCCGGGTCTGGCTTGTCAGCCAGGATCTTCTCGGCGGTGAAGTCGACGTCCTCACCCTCGTCGTCCGAGTCCACATCGCCAGCCGTGAACTCGAAGGTGACGGGACATCTGCTGGGGTCTGGTGCTCGGGGACGAAGCTGGGTATGGTCGCGGTCCAGGATCTTGTTATCCCCCACACGAACCGCATATACATCCTGCCCGACCTTCCGCACGATTACCCCCGGCACATACCAAGATGCCTGCCGATGCCTGGACAGGACATCCTTGTGGTGCCGCTCCACCCACACGGTGTCTTGGAGAGCATACTTCTGGACTTTTCCCTGCTTGAAGTACTTGGCCCTCTTGTCATGCTCGTCCTGTAGTGCCTTGCACACCTTGGCCGCCGTGTCGTCCGCCTCAGCCATCATAGCATTCGCATCCCGGGCCACTTTGCCATGGTTCATCCACGGGAGAGTGCGTGACACTCGATCTCGTAGGAACAGGATGCGATGGGGCGACAGTCCAGTGGGTCCCGGAAGGTCGTGATACGCTTGGAGCACTCTCCACAGCGAGTTATACCAGTTCCGGCCCGGTTCGTCAATGTGCAGCTGGCGGAACTTCTCGAACATCTGCCGCCCGGCCACCTCAGCACGGCCATTCGACCGGCTGTGGTACGCCACGGTCTTGGCATGCCGAGTCCCCATGTGCTTGCACATCGTCTTGAACCACGTCCCCACGAACTGACTGCGCCGATCGCTGCAGATGACAGCTGGGACATCACAAATCGTCAGCCAATGCCTGATCATGGCATTAGCGACGGTCTTGGCCTGCAGCCCCACTCCATGCTTGTCCTTCTTGTCCTTCTTCTTGGAATTCTTGCCCGGGACTGCCACGATATACCCGCTGTGCCTGTCCACCGCCAGGATGACACAGTCGTAGGTCTCTCCGTCCACGGTGACCTCAGGCATGGCGAGCACATCCATGGCCACGGACCGCATAGGGGCCTCCGGTATAGCCGTACACACTGGGTTGCCCGCTGTGGAGTGGTTAGGGCTCTTCGTGGCCCGACACACGGCACAGTCGCTGCAGTACCTATCCAGGATGGCGTAGTACCCCGGAGGGAACTTGAAACGCCATTCCAGGTCCTGCTGCATCTTGTCTCGGCCAGGGTGCATGAGCTGGGCGTTGTGCCAGTGGTCAATGAGCTCCTCCACTCGGTTCTCGGGCACCAGCAGCTTGTCCTTGAGGAACAGTTTGTCCCCATCATCGGTCAAGCCCTCAATCCACTCGTCGTCCGACGGGGCGCTCACGGCATTCCAGTACTTGCTCCAGTGCTCGGATGCCGCGTAGTCATCCGACCAATCCTCTGTGAGCACCGACCTGACTAGCTCTACAGGGGCCACCATCCATTGCTCGAGGGTTTCCTCTCGAATAGCTTGGACGCGGGCACCCCGGAACTTGGCTAGGTCCGTACGGTTCGCCATCACCACAAAGCACTTGACCCCCTCTTGCTCCATGACCTTCTCCATCTCGATGATGCACTTGGCCTCCTCGGTCTCCTCGGCATCTCCATGGCTGGATATATCCATCCAAGCCTTGCCCGCGGGGTAGGCCCACCGACTGAGGCAATCTGCCACAGTGTTGTCCTTCCCCGGGACGTATACGACGCTGAGGTCGAACTTGGCGAACGTCTCGTGCCATCGGGCCCTCCTTGCCGCTGGTCCTGAGGGGATGTCGACATGCTCCTTGTGCCAGCTCTGTAGGGACTGGTGGTCCGTGCAAACCACCACCGGCTGCAGTCCGATGTGGCCAGACCACTTCCTGAGCGCACATACAATGGCGTATGTCTCCTTCTCCCTCGCGGTCCATGTTCGGCGTTGGCCCTCGGCCAGGATCCTGCTCCAAAACGCCACGGGAACATGAGTGCCGTCGTCCCGGACTTGCTCCAGGACTGCCCCCACGGCATAGTCCGAGGCGTCTGTCCGTAGCACGAATCCCTTGTCAGGGTCCACCAGGAACAGCCCCAACTGCCCCAGGAGTCGCTCCTTCAGGCTGTTGAACGCATCCTCAGCTTCAGGGGTCCAGGCAAGCTTCTTCTTGCTCCCCTTCCGACCATCAAACTTGCCCACCTGCAACATCTTGTGCAGCGGCCCCGACAGTTCTGCATACATCCGAACATAGCCCGAATAGTAATTGCAGAACCCCATGAAGGATCGGAGTTCGCTGATGGTCTGGGGCTTCTCCCAGTGGTGCAGGGATGCCAGTTTCCCAGGCATGGGACGGCGTTGCCCGTGACCAACCACGTGACCCGCGAACTCCACTTCCTTCACGAAGAGTGAGGCTTTGGTGGGCTTGCACACCATGTTGTGCTTGTCCAACTCGCTGAGCACTCGGCGCAGATCCTTCTCATGCGCGTCGATGAGCTCGTCCTCAGTCATGTTCTCCGTGCCGGACCCGATGATGATGTCTCCACGAAGGGGTCGGGACAGTCCCGGACAGGACCGAGTAGGTCCTCCATCATGCGCTGGAAAGCGGCGTTGCCATTCTTGGCGCCCATAGGCACCACTTTCCACTGCATGGGCCCCAGCGGCGTCGACATCGCTGTGCAGGGCCTGGAGTCCGGGTGTAGCGGCATCTGGTGATAACCGTGTTTCAGGTCCAACACCGTGAAAATCCGCTTTTTTTGTTGCTTTTGGAGGATGGAGTCGATCAGGGGAAGAGAGTACGAGTCGTGCTCGGTCTGCTCGTTCAAACCTCTGTAATCAACCACCAACCTCCACTCGCCCTTCTCCTTCTTGGGCACGATGAAGGCTGGGCTGGCCCACTCACTGTCGGAGGGTTTGATCCATCCCCGCTCAATGAACTCGGCCAACAGCTTCTTCATGACCTCGGCCCGATCCCCCTGAAGTTGGTACTCCCGATGACGATAGATCTTCGGGTTCGGCTTCAGCTTGATCTTCGCTGTACCAAACCTCCCACGATCTGGAGGGTTCTTGTTGGCGACGCCACTGAATGGCCGCGGATAGGCATTGATCAGCCTCTCCTTCAGCTCGGCGACCTTCGGGTTCTCCTGGGCCTCTTCAGCCGCTTGCTTCGGTATCGATACAACCGACCGCACTGCGGTATAGGCCTCTTCTGGGTCCAAGTCCGACTTCTCCTCGTCCGATATGCCGTCTTCATCGTCGTGGGGCGCGCTTCCCACCGATAATCTTCGAAAATTTGCGGCCTCGGGCTGGTGCTCGTCGCTACCGGTTCCCACTGTTGGAAAACCCCACGTTGGTGGGTCCGACCCAACCGGACCATCGTATTGGTCCGCGATGTGATCCATGACCCTCGCCACGAACTCATCCTTCTCGTACTTGCCGGTGACCAACATCTTGTCATCCCACCAATGCGGAGATGTGACCATGGCCCGCCTCTTCTTGGCTGCCACACGGTCGTGCATCCCCATCCGCATGTAGTTGACGACGTCGTCGGTCTCGGCGTGGGACAGGACGTCAATGCCATCAATAGGCTGATCCGTCCCCTCCTTGGGCTCAAACATGACCTTCATGGGCACCGCCTCCAACCTACGGATGAATGCTTCATCACCCGTGGGCTGGGCTTGCGCCCCATCCACCAGGAAAGCCTTGGTACCCCACGCTTGACCCGGGGAGGGCATTGATACACCCTTGGCGTCGATGAACAACTCCTCCTCTGGCCCGAATGACATCTCGTTCAGGGTGATGGAGTCCAGCGTCGACTTGAGACCCTCCAGCGGACATGGGGTGGATCCTATGCCGGTTATGATCAGGATCCCCTTCGCCCTATCCGCGATGATCTTCTCCACCGTACGTCTGGTGTTATCCAGGGAGCCATGCCAATACATGGGCCCCCACTCCTTCAAACCCCAATGCCTATGCCAGGCTGAGTCTCCTCGATGCCAATGCCTCCTACACTTCCGCAGAAGTGGGGCATCCCGGGAGGCGAAGACGTCCGTCTCGGGCGCTTCGGCTCCTAGTGTCTGGATCATCCTGTCGTACACCTGTGGCGCCATTCCATATTCCGTGAGCTGAACTCCGCGGTCTCCTCTGGACTTGGCACCCACAGCTTGCACCGCTCGGACGATCCAATCCTCTTCCTCAGCATTCCATTGGGATGATCCGCATGCATAGTCCGTGGACAACCATGTGAGGCACTCATCATCCTCCCGGACCAGCGTTGCACGATGGGGAAGGGCTCCAATGGCGTTTGCCACCATGAAGTCATACCCCATGATCATATCCCAATCGGTAATGTCGGCCACATAGAAGTTCCCGGATAGAGTGCTTATCTTCGCCTGATCAGGGCGGTTCAAGCGCTCATGCTCCCAGAATTCCATACTGATGGTGGCCTCATGGGTGCCGCCACCCATAATCTCTCCGTTGGCGACCTTCAGGCGGACCGGTCTCTGGCTGGGCTGCAGGAGTTCCTCCTTGAACAACCCTCTCCGGACCAGGCTCACTTGGGCACCCGTATCCACTAACACATCCACCACCTTCTCCTCTCGTCCGCACCGTACTCGCACTTTCAAGTGCAACTGCCGCTCGTCGCCATGAGGTGTATGGACGACTCTCACGGCATGCAACTCTAGCACGTCCGGGTGCATCAGGACTTCAAGGGTATGGTCACGGATGGTGTAGATCTTGGGTTGGTCCTGCCCGTCCACGGGGCTCTGCGTGGTCGCTCCTTCCTTCTTGCCATGTCCCGTACCCACATGTACTTCCCTTGGCAGGGCGCTCCAGGGGTTGGGAGTGGCGAAACTCAGTGGTTTTGGCTCTTCCGGAGCCTTCTTCGGCACCCGATGTGCCTTCGCTTTGTCTGGGATTCCACTGATTTTCGGAGGAGAGACCTCCGAGGTCCCACTCCCGTGGGGGCTCCTCTAGACTTGGCTTCCCGCAGCCCCTTCCGGCTGCGATCCGCCAGGACTTTGTCCACCACGTTGCTGGGCTTTGAGTTCCTCCAGCGTCCTCAACATGTCCTCAGCAACCTCCTCGATCGACCTCACTCGTCGGTCTTGGCCCGGTCCACCACCATAACCTCTTCCTCCGCCTTTTCCTTGGCCTTTGCCTTGGCCTTTTCCCCCGTCTCCGCCCTTCGCCTTCCAGTCGGAAATCCGCTGCTCCTTGGGCTTCTTCTCGGGGTGGGCTGCGAAGTAGGCCTTTTTGTCCGCCTCATACACCTTGCACTGACAGTGGTCATGTGCATGGTTGTTTCCCTTGCCATAACAGACCCAGCACCCGTCGTGCTGAGATCTGTACGCCCGGAACGAGAGCGGTGGGTTCCCGATCCTCCTTGGTCCTTCTCTGTTCTTCCTGGGTCCCACCTGGCTCCATCTGGACCGATCCTGCCCATGGTTCTTCACGTTGTGCGCCACGAACGCGAAGAAATGGGCCTCCTCGTGATCCTCCCGGGACCAGTGGTCTTGGCCACTTCCACTACCATCCTCCGCAGAGTTGGCCGTGTCCTCCTGGATCTCCCGATGGTGACGGTCTTCTTGGTGGCCTCGTTGTCCATGACCATGTCGATCCTGCACGTGGGCCTCGTTCTTCGCATTGAGCTTCAACTCCACCGTGATGTACTTCACGATCTCGTCAAGGCTCATGCGGGCGAAGATGACTTGCATCCTCAGCGGCTCCCCGCGCCTCCACTCCACGTTGTTGAGGCGCAGCAACCTTTGCCCCATGGAGTCCCCGAATACCTCCACGTACACGGCGTTCTTCAGGCCCAACATCCCGTTGGGTTCGCCCAAGTTCCTCCTGAAGAACTCCATGATACCCGCATGGGTATCCTCCGCCGCCATAATCCTCACCGCCACCCGCTTTTTGGCGCGCTTCTTCTCCTCGTCCTCCACTCGCCTCTTCCAGTTCCCGGGGAGGACGTCCTTCAGGAGGTGGCGGATCTCGCTGGCCTCGTTCCAATCCTCCACCAGCTTGAGGCATCTGCGGTACTTCCGCAGATACCGGTTCCACTCCCGGACCCGCAACTCACCGCGGTCCAGCGGCAGCGGAATGGACCACAGGTCCTCCAGCTTCTGGTTAGGAGCGTCCACCCGCTCCTCATCCTCCAACCACTGGAGGCAGGCCTGCTCCGTACGGATCAATCCTTCCCGGATCTGATCCCGCAGCTCCTCCTTCAGGTCCTGCGCCAGCCGGTGTGGGAATGCCCGGCATACCCACTTGTCCCGCGGCGCTCCCCGCATCTCGCCGACGACCTCCTCGGCGAAGTCCTCCCAATCCAGGATGAAGTCATCCAGGTTGGAGGGGTTGCCATCGTAGTAGGGGATTTTGATTCCCCTGAGGTCGTCAATCCTGATGGCGTCTCCGACGTCTCCAGCCACCACTCCACCGAGACGGATACCACCTGTGGCCGGGGGGTGTGAGTACACTCCCCGTACATCCCTCTCCTCCATGGAGTGCGGTCCAGTTGGGCCTGAACCCATGGGGTTTGGAATGCGGGAAGGATTTGCTCCATCGGCCGTCCATATCCCCGTATTGGGGTCCTTGGCCCACAGGTTTCCGCCTGGATGACCTCGACCATGTCCGTCGGCGCTTCCCATGGTTCGCCCCTGCATGGTCTGGTTCTGGATCACGTCTTCCGCATATACCACCATATTCGTCGTGATCGGTACATCCTGGGCGGCATGGGACATCTGCACTGTCAGGATCCTCGGATCCGTGGCTACGTGCCCTTCCCGCATGGACCCAGCCAGTGCCGTGTGTTCCCCGAGCATTGTTGATTCGCTGAACATGGGAACAAACGGCAGCGCACCCGGGTCAACACGCGGAGGCGTGTATGGTACCTCTGCAGGGCCGCCCATGGGTTTCTCCATGGCGCTCCTGAGGGTCTTAACCCGCTCCACCAGCTCTACCGCGGCCGGCTTTGCCGGGAGCTCCGGACCCGAGGTGAGGGGCTGTCGCTCCTCTAGCCTTTTCAGGCGTCCCGACATGTCTTCCACTAAGTGGAGGAGGCTGTCCACCACTTGTTGCTGCTTCTGCAGGGCCAGCTCCAGATTCTCCCGGTACCGGGCCTGATCTGCTCGCAGCTCCTCCATGTGGTTCTCCGCGGCCGACTGGTCGTCCAGGATCCCCGCGACGTCCTCCTCTAGAGCGTCCTTGGCGTTGTCCAGGCGGTCAAGGTGATGCACGATGGCGTCCATCCCCATCTTCGGGTACTTGCCCATGAGGAAGGACACGTGCTCGCAGTGGCACGCAGCGTGCTTTCCGCCAGATGCAGCGCATCCCGCGGTTCCCGGCACCTCAGACTCATCACCCATAGGCGTATCGCCTATGGCGTCCGTCTCTGGTCCCGTGTGCCGGGGCACAGGTGCCGTCCGGGCCCTGGCTGGCCTCTCCAAGCCCTCGGCGTCGTGCTGCAGGGCGGGCTCGGGGGCCGTATGCGCCCTGGCGATCGGCGCGGGCGTCTCCGGCTCCGAAGGTGGCTCGTAGGCCGTCCGATATCCCTCGGAGTGCCCCTCGGATTCCCACAGCCTGACCGGTCTGGGGTCCGTGTCCATAGCCCCGGCGTCCCTTGCCGCGGACTTGGGTGACCCGCGCTTCCGGTAGCGCCGGGCCTGTCCTCCACTGCTGCCTGAATGGCAGGCCTCATCAGAGTCCTCGGCGGCGGAGCGGAGGTTGCATGCCTTTCGGCAGCGACGCTCACACATGAAGATCAGGTCCTCCATGTCACGTCCTCCTCTTCCCGAGTGTCGTTCTTCTCTTCGGGCTTCAACTTCCGGAGTTCGCCATGCTCTTGAACGTCTCGGTCCTTCTATGCCTCCAATCTCCGGCGTGGTCTCCACCGAATCCACAATACGCACCCGGGGCGTACTTGGGCAGGGCTCATAAGGGCCCAAGTCTCCGGGTCGGCGGTTGGTAGGGGCAGCAGGTAAGCCTCTGCTACCATAAAGAAGGTCCCTACCAGGACCGGCCCCCGCTGTGCCCCTTCCGCCTGTAACCCCTGCCGATTTGCTCCTGATCAACGATTGCATTGCTCAAAATCCAAGGTTCCAAATCCAAAAATATAGAAAATAAAATCCTCCTTCAACCCTGAATGGCAACCAGATCCCACAAATACAGCAATAACCCAATTCACAATCCAAATCAGGCTGCGGGCTTTCGTTCAGCACATCGATGGTCTCACGATGGCGGGCATGTACAAGAATTGCACCAAGGAAGAAAGCCCGAAAAAAAATAGACACTCAGAAAGTCACAATAAAATGTTCGGTTGCACGGTCCAAGAGTTATATATCACTTTATACCCTCTTGACCATTATCCCTTGCTATATCGGGCATGTGTACACACCAAAGGCGTTTGATGCTTCCTAAATTAAGTTGAGACCAAGGCGTATGCAACCCAACCTTCCTTATTCTCTTTCCTCACACTCGCGCGTAGATATGGTCCTTCAAAGTGGTCCCACGATTCACTGTTGTTTCCCTTATATCTCCAAGTCAAATGGGTGGCAAGTATAAGGGAAACCTGATTCGGGCACAGGGAAAGGAGTATGACCACTCAAAGAAGTCCAAATCAAGTGCGGCGATGTCGAAGTCGAAAATCCAATTTCGACATCGCGAAAAATTCAGAATAAAATTTCGAGTGCTTATTTAGAAAATTGCGGAAGCAACGAACCCTTTGCTGATGAAATCTGACCCTTCAACGGAGTATCCGCCAAAATATCTGGAAATAACAGTTAACCAATCGGTTAACGCAAAATCTCGAGCCAACTGACAGTCGCCGATACATTGACCATCAGAACGAAAGGCTGAAAAATTACGGAAACATTATGATAATAAAACCCTGTTGATTCCTGATATTACGATATATAAGTCTCCGCTGGCGGTGCCTCGGTTCTGAATATGGCCGCTCAGAGCCGGAATGGCCAAACCTATCACAATGACACATCAGGTTAGGTCAGGTGGATGGGAGAGTATGATATCAGCCAATGGCGGCTTGCCGGCACATAGATACACACCCCAAGTGACCCCAAGATGGCCACGGGGGTCCGAACCGGCTTCAATCCACTCTGTCTGCATGATTGTACCCCTAGGCTTATGCACAGCACCAAAGCCCTGCAGTCCTCTTTCATTGTTCTCTCCAAAAGGATTCGGGCCTGCTTTCCCCCCTCCGCCCTTCGTTATTATCACCGAGCAGTCCTTCACTACCCCAACAAATCAAAGAATCCCGGACAAAAAGTCTCAGTGTGAAGAGATGATGCGGATGGCCCAAGGGACTCTACGAAATGACAAAAATGCGATCTCTTCACACTTGCCCAGTATTAGAGGTGGTTTTTCGGGCAAAGTCGTGACGGATGGCAATCCAAGCACCCTGCTCTGTCCAAATCTCTCTCAAATGACAAATGCTCACATCATGCAACAATGTAGCACACAATGTAATGTTGATTTCTTTGATTTAGTGCACATGAATGATCTTTCAGCCATTGCAATCACTGAAGCCGGTTCGGACCCCCGTGGCCATCTTGGGGTCACTTGGGGTGTGTATCTATGTGCCGGCAAGCCGCCATTGGCTGATATCATACTCTCCCGTCCACCTGAACTAACCCGATGTGATAGTGTGATAGGTTTGGCCATTCCGGCTCTGAGCGGCCATATTCAGTACCGAGGCGCCGCCAGCGGAGATTTATATATCGGAATATCAGGAATCAACAGGGTTTTATTATCGTAATGTTTCCGTAATTTTTCAGCCTTTCGTTCTGATGGTCAATGTATCGGCGACCGTCAGTTGGCTCGCGATTTTGCGTTAACCGATTGGTTAACTGTTATTTCCAGATATTTTGGCGGATACTCCGTTAAAGGGTCAGATTTCATCAGCAAAGGGTTCGTTGCTTCCGCAATTTTCTAAATAAGCACTCGAAATTTTAATCTGAATTTTTCGCGATGTTGAAATTGGATTTTCGACTTCGACATCGCCGCACTTGATTTGGTCGTCTTCGAGTGGTCATACTCTTTTCCCTATGCCCAAATCAGGTTTCCCTTATACTTGCCACCCATTTGACTTGGAGATATAAGGGAAACAAAAGTGAATCGTGGGACCACTTTGAAGGGCCATATCTACGAGCGAGTGTGAGGAAAGAGAATAAGGAAAGTTGCGTTGCAAGCGCCTTGGTCTCAAGTTAATTTAGGAAGCATCAAACGCCTTTGGTGTGTACACATGCCTGGTGTAGCAAGGAATAATGGTCAAGAGGGCATAAATTGATATATAACTCTTGGACCGTGCAACCGAATATTTTAATGCGACTTTCGAGTGTACCGCATGAGTGTTGGGGTTGCATAGATACTTTCCTTGGGTTCCTACGTATTTTTAACGTGAAGTTATGACCATGGAGGGACATGGCATATGGTGGTGGGAGCCACATTTTGAGGGTATCTGTTATATGCATGGTATATGTCTTGATATGCTCACACCCATGTTATATATCTTCGTGTGGCCGAAGAGATGGGGAGCCATACGTGACAAGGGCTTTGCCCATGTCCCAATTGTGGAATTCAAAGCGCTAGACCAAGTCTACCGCGTATGTATTGCTCATGGTATGTTTGACAAAGAGATCCATGGGTGCACTCCCATTTTCATGGGGCATGTAGATATTAGTGGCGAAGGTATCTCCATGCGCCCGATTGGGGATCCAAGTGGGGGAATTGTTCGCAAATGGTTCCAATCATTTGTGTATTGAATCATGAGCGGATATCATGGGTGAGCATAGAGATATACTATCATGACAACTTTGTATTTGGTCATATTTTCATGTTTTTGACCTCAATTTTTGCTCATTTTTGCGTTTTGTGTACTTACCTGGTCAGCAAACAGCAAGAAGCCTATGGAGAGTCGAACCATGGTATGTTGTTCATATGTTGGCATATGCTTTGGAGTTGAACACCACCATATGCCGGATCGCGTACTCCATTTGGCTTGGCGCACAAGAGATTACCAGAATTGGTCTCGAAAGCATGGGCTGACTTGGGCAGTGCCTGGCGCCCATATCCGAAGGGGTTTCGAGGGTAAAGTGGGGATGTACATGGGCATTGGCCTTTGGTCTCTATCCTCCATGAATACTAGACTTCTATTCCATGCATGCTTTGAGCCTTCGTATAAGTAGTAACTTCAATTTTGAGCATATATTTGATATATGGCCAATATGGTGTGAATTGGCAGTTTTTTGACATGTTATGAGTTCAAACTCATAGGTCATTTCTCTAAGCACATTCGACTCCAAGTCCAACCAAGGTTATGTCAGGGTAGGGCATGGTCCTGAGTGCCACTCTAGGCCATGACACGCCACCTCCCCTATTGGGCTAGGATTTAGAGGCTTGGGAGTGAACACATTTTTGGGGTTTATGTAATGACTTTTGACGTGTGGCATTTAGCCATCTTATTTGATTGGGTTCAAGGCATCATGTTGGTGAGTCAAGGGAAGGTCTTGAGTCCAGGGAATGAGGGGTCTATGGCTGAGATTGTATAAGTTTCCATCTTTCCCCAACTTTGCTTTATTTGTGTTCATATGCCAATTTCAGGGCTTTCTTCCTTGGTGCAATTCTTGTACATGCCCGCCACCGTGAGACGACCGGTGTGCTGAACGGAAGCCCGCAGCCTGATTTGGATTGTGAATTGGGTTATTGCTATACTTGTGGGATCTGGTTGCTGTTCAGGGTTGAAGGAGGATTACATTTTCTATATTTTTGGATTTGGACCCTGGATTTTGAGGACTTTGAGAAATGAAATCGTTGATCCGGAGCAAGTCAGCAGGGGTGACAGGCGGAGGGGGCACAGCGGGGGCCGGTCCTGGTAGGGACCTTCTTTATGGTAGCAGAGGCTTACCTGCTGCCCCTACCAACCGCCGACCCGGGGACTTGGGCCCTTATGAGCCCTGCCCAAGTACGCCCCGGGTGCGTATTGTGGACTCGGTGGAGACCACGCCGGAGATTGGAGCCATAGAGGGACCGAGACGTTCAAGAGCATGGCGAACTCCGGAAGTTGAAGCCCGAAGAGAAGAACGACATTCGGGAAGAGGAGGACGTGACATGGAGGACCTGGTCTTCATGTGTGAGCGTCGCTGCCGAAAGGCATGCAACCTCCGCTCCGCCGCGGAGGACTCTGATGAGGCCTGCCATTCCGGCAGCAGTGGAGGACGGGCCCGGCGCTACCGGAAGCGCGGGTCACCCAAGTCCGCGGCACGGGACGCCGGGGCTATGGACACGGACCCCAGCCCGGTCAGGCTGTGGGAATCCGAGGGGCACTCTGAGGGCTATCGGACGGCCTACGAGCCACCTTCGGAGCCGGAGATGTCCGCGCCGATCGCCAGGGCGCATATGGCCCCCGAGCCCGCCCTGAAGCACGACGCCGAGGGCTTGGAGAGGCCGGCCAGGGCCCGGACGGCACCTGTGCCCCGGCACACGGGACCAGAGACGGACGCCATAGGCGATACGCCCATGGGCGATGAGTCTGAGGTGCCGGGAACCGCGGGATGTGCTGAATCCGGCGGAAAGCACGCTGCGTGCCACTGCGAGCACGTGTCCTTCCTCATGGGCAAGTACCCGAAGATGGGGATGGACGCCCTCGTGCATCGTCTTGACCGCCTGGACAACGCCAAGGACGGTCTAGAGGAGGACGTCGCGGGGATCCTGGATGACCAGTTGGCCGCGGAGAAAGACATGGAGGAGCTGCGAGCGGAACGGGACCGGTACCGGGAGAATCTGGAGCTGGCCCTGGAGAAGCAGCAGCGAGTGGTGGACAGCCTCCTCCACCTGGTGGAGAACATGTCGGGACGCCTGAAAAGGCTAGAGGAGCTACAGCCCCTCGCCTCGGGTCCGGAGCTCCCGGCAAAGCCCGCCGCGGTAGAGCTGGTGGAGCGGGTTAAGACCCTCAGGAGCGCCATGGAGAAACCCATGGGCGGCCCTGCAGAGGCACCATACGCGCCTCCGCGTGTTGACCCGGGTGCGCTGCCGTTTGTTCCCATGTTCAGCGAATCCACAATGCTCAGGGAACACACGGCACCGGCTGGGTCCATGCGGGAAGGGCACGTAACCACGGATCCGAGGAGCCTGACGGTGCAGATGTCCCATGCCGCCCAGGATGTACCGATCACGACGAATATGGTAGTTTATGCGGAAGAGAAGATCGAGATCCAGAACCAGACCATGCAGGGGCGAACCATGGGAAGCGCCGACGGACATGGTCGAGGCCATCCAAGCGGAAACCTGTGGGCGAAGGACCCCAATACGGGGATATGGACGGCCGATGGAGCAAATCCTTCCCGCATTCCAAACCCCATGGGTTCAGGCCCAACTGGACCGCACTCCACGGAGGAGAGGGATGTACGGGGAGTGTACTCACACCCCCCGGCCACAGGTGGTATCCGTCTCGGTGGAGTGGTGGCTGGAGACGTCGGAGACGCCATCAGGATTGACGACCTCAGGGGAATCAAAATCCCCTATTACGACGGGAACCCGTCCAACCTGGATGACTTCATCCTGGACTGGGAGGACTTCGCCGAGGAGGTCGTCGGCGAGATGCGGGGAGCGCCGCGGGATAAGTGGGTATGCCGGACATTCCCACACCGCCTGGCGCAGGACCTGAAGGAGGAGCTGCGGGATCAGATCCGGGAAGGACTGATCAGGACGGAGCAGGCCTGCCTCCAGTGGTTGGAGGACGAGGAGCGGGTGGACGCTCCGAATCAGAAGCTGGAGGACCTGTGGTCCATTCCACTGCCGCTGGATTGCGGTGAGTGGCGAGTCCGGGAGTGGAACCGGTATCTGCGGAAGTACCGCTGATTCGTCAAGCTGGTGGAAGACTGGAACGAGGCCAGTGAGATCCGCCACTTGCTGAAGGACGTCCTCCCCGGCAACTGGAAGAGAAGAGTGGAGGACGAGGAGAAGAAGCGCGCCAAGAAGCGGGTGGCGGTGAGGATCATGGCGGCGGAGGATACCCATGCGGGTATCATGGAGTTCTTCAGGAGGAACCTGGGCGAGCCCAACCGGATGTTGGGCCTGAAGAACGCCGTGTACGTGGAGGTATTTGGGGACTCCATGGGGCAAAGGTTGCTGCGCCTCAACAACGTGGAGTGGAGGCGCGGGGAGCCGCTGAGGATGCAAGTCATCTTCGCCCGCATGAGCCTTGACGAGATCGTGAAGTACATCACGGTGGAGTTAAAGCTCAATGCGAAGAACGAGGCCCACGTGCAGGATCGACATGGTCATGGACAACGAGGCCACCGAGAAGACCGCCATCATCGGGAGATCCAGGAGGACACGGCCAACTCCGCGGAGGATGGTAGTGGAAGTGGCCAAGACCACTGGACCGGGTCCCGGGAGGATCACGAGGAGGCCCATTTCTTCGCGTTTGTTGCGCACAACGTGAAGAACCACGGGCAGGATCGGTCCAGATGGAGCCAGCTGGGACCCAAGAAGAGCAGAGAGCCAAGGAGGATCGGGAGCCCACCGCTCTCGTTCCGAGAGTACAGGTCTCAGCACGACGGGTGCTGGGTCTGTTATGGCAAGGGAAACAACCATGCACACGACCACCGTCAGTGCAAGGTGTATGAGGCGGACAAGAAGGCCTACTTCGCCGCCCACCCCGAGAAGAAGCCCAAGGAGCAGCGGATTTCCGATTGGAAGGCGAAGGGCGGAGACGGGGGAAAAGGCCAAGGTAAAGGCCAAGGAAAAGGCGGAGGAAGAGGCTATGATGGTGGACCTGGCCAAGACCGACGAGTGAGGTCGATCGAGGAGGTTGCTGAGGACATGTTGAGGACGTTGGAGGAACTCAAAGCCCAGCAACGTGGTGGACAAAGTCCTGGCGGATCGCAGCCGGAAGGGGCTGCGGGAAGCCAAGTCTAGAGGAGCCCCCACGGGAGTGGGACCTTGGAGGTCTCTCCTCCGAAAATGAGTGGAATCCCTGAGAAAGCGAAGGCACATCGGGTGCCGAAGAAGGCTCCAGAAGAGCCAAAACCACTGAGTTTCGCCACTCCCAACCCCTGGAGCGCCCTGCCAAGGGAAGTACATGTGGGTACGGGACATGGCAAGAAGGAAGGAGCGACCACGGAGAGCCCCGTGGACGGGCAGGACCAACCCAAGATCCACACCATCCGTGACCATACCCTTGAAGTCCTGATGCACCCGGACGTGCTAGAGTTGCATGCCGTGAGAGTCGTCCATACACCTCATGGCGACGAGCGGCAGTTGCACTTGAAAGTGCGAGTACGGTGCGGACGAGAGGAGAAGGTGGTGGATGTGTTAGTGGATACGGGTGCCCAGGTGAGCCTGGTCCGGAGAGGGTTCTTCAAGGAGGAACTCCTGCAGCCCAGCCAGAGACCGGTCCGCCTGAAGGTCGCCAACGGAGAGATTATGGGTGGTGGCACCCATGAGGCCACTATCAGTACCGAATTCTGGGAGCATGAGCGCTTGAACCGCCCTGATCAGGCGAAGAGAAGCACTCTATCCGGGAACTTCTATGTGGCCGACATTACCGATTGGGATATGATCATGGGGTATGACTTCATGGTGGCAAACGCCATTGGAGCCCTTCCCCATCGCGCAACGCTGGTTCGGGAGGATGATGAATGCCTCACATGGCTGTCCACGGACTATGCATGCGGATCATCCCAATGGAATGCTGAGGAAGAGGATCGGATCGTCCAAGCGGTGCAAGCTGTGGGTGCCAAGTCCAGAGAAGACCGTGGAGTTCAGCTCACGGAGTATGGAATGGCGCCGCAGGTGTATACCAGGATGATCCAGACGCTGGGAGCCGAAGCGCCCGAGACGGACGTCTCTGCTTCCCGGGATGCCCCACTTCTGCGGAAGAGTAGGAGGCACTGGCATCGAGGAGATTCAGCCTGGCACCGGCATTGGGGTTAGAAGGAGTGGGGACCCATGTATTGGCATGGCTCCCTGGACAATACCAGACGTACGGTGGAGAAGATCATCGCGGATAGGGCGAAGGGGATCCTGGTCATAACCGGCATAGGATCCACCCCATGTCCGCTGGAGGGTCTCAAGTCGACGCTGGATTCCATCACCCTGAACGAGATGTCATTCGGGCCAGAGGAGGAGTTGTTCATCGACGCCAAGGGTGTATCAATGCCCTCCCCGGGTCAAGCGTGGGGTACCAAGGCTTTCCTGGTGGATGGGGCGCAAGCCCAGCCCACGGGTGATGAAGCATTCATCCGTAGGGTGGAGGCGGTGCCCATGAAGGTCATGTTTGAGCCCAAGGAGGGGACGGATCAGCCTATTGATGGCATTGACGTCCTGTCCCACGCCGAGATCGACGACGTCGTCAACTACATGCGGATGGGGATGCACGACCGTGTGGCAGCCAAGAAGAGGCGGGCCATGGTCACATCTCCGCATTGGTGGGACGACAAGATGTTGGTCACCGGCAAGTACGAGAAGGATGAGTTCGTAGCGAGGGTCATGGATCACATCGCGGACCAATACGATGGTCCGGTTGGGTCGGACCCACCAACGTGGGGTTTTCCAAGAGTGGGAACCGGTAGCGACGAGCACCAGCCCGAAGCCGCAAATTTTCGAAGATTATCGGTGGGAATCGCGACCCACGACGATGAAGACGGCATATCGGACGAGGAGAAGTCGGACTTGGACCCAGAAGAGGCCTATACCGCAGTGCGGTCGGTTGTATCGATACCGAAGCAAGCGGCTGAAGAGGCCCAGGAGAACCCAAAGGTCGCCGAGCTGAAGGAGAGGCTGATCCATGCCTATCCGCGGCTATTCAGTGGCGTCGCCAACAAGAGCCCTCCAGATCGTGGGAGGTTTGGTACAGCGAAGATCAAGCTGAAGCCGAACCCGAGGATCTATCGTCATCGGGAGTACCAACTTCAGGGCGATCGGGCCGAGGCCATGAAGAAGCTGTTGGCCGAGTTCATTGAGCGGGGATGGATCGAACCCTCCGACAGTGAATGGGCCAGCCCAGCCTTCATCGTGCCCAAGAAGGAGAAGGGCGATTGGAGGTTGGTGGTTGATTACAGAGGTTTGAACGAGCAGACCGAGCACGACTCGTACTCGCTTCCCCTGATCGACTCCATCCTCCAAAAGCAACAGAAAAAGCGGATTTTCACGGTGTTAGACCTGAAACACGGTTATCACCAGATGCCGCTACACCCGGACTCCAGGCCCTGCACAGCGATGTCGACGCCGCTGGGGCCCATGCAGTGGAAAGTGGTGCCTATGGGCGCCAAGAATGGCAACGCCGCTTTCCAGCGCATGATGGAGGACCTACTCGGTCCTGTCCGGGACTGTGCCGACCCCTTCGTGGATGACATCATCATCGGGTCCGGCACGGAGAACATGACTGAGGACGAGCTCATCGACGCGCATGAGAAGGATCTGCGCCGAGTGCTCAGCGAGTTGGACAAGCAGAACATGGTGTGCAAGCCCACCAAAGCCTCACTCTTCGTGAAGGAAGTGGAGTTCGCGGGTCACGTGGTTGGTCACGGGCAACGCCGTCCCATGCCTGGGAAACTGGCGTCCCTGCACCACTGGGAGAAGCCCCAGACCATCAGCGAACTCCGGTCCTTCATGGGGTTCTGCAACTACTATTCGGGCTATGTCCGGATGTATGCAGAACTGTCGGGGCCGCTGCACAAGATGCTGCAAGTCGGCAAGTTCGATGGCCGGAAGGGGAGCAAGAAGAAGCTTGCCTGGACCCCTGAGGCTGAGGATGCGTTCAACAGCCTGAAGGAGCGACTCCTGGGGCAGTTGGGGCTATTCCTGGTGGACCCGGACAAGGGATTCGTGCTACGGACAGACGCCTCGGACTATGCCGTGGGGGCAGTCCTGGAGCAAGTCCGGGACGACGGGACTCATGTTCCCGTGGCGTTTTGGAGCAGGATCCTGGCCGAGGGCCAACGCCGAACATGGACCGCGAGGGAGAAGGAGACATACGCCATTGTATGTGCGCTCAGGAAGTGGTCTGGCCACATCGGACTGCAGCCGGTGGTGGTTTGCACGGACCACCAGTCCCTACAGAGCTGGTACAGGGAGCATGTCGACACCCCCTCAGGACCAGCGGCTAGGAGGGCCCGATGGCACGAGACGTTCGCCACGTTCGACCTCAGCGTCGTGTACGTCCCGGGGAAGGACAACACTGTGGCAGACTGCCTCAGTCGCTGGGCCTACCCCGCGGGCAAGGCGTGGATGGACATATCCAGCCATGGCGACGCCGAGGAGACCGAGGAGGCCAAGCGCATCATTGAGATGGAGAAGGCCATGGAGCAAGAGGGAGTCAAGTGTTTTGTGGTTATGGCAAACCGTACAGACCTGGCCAAGTTCCGGGGTGCCCGCGTCCAAGCTATTCGAGAGGAAACCGTCGAGCAATGGATGGTGGCCCCTGTAGAGCTAGTCAGGTCGGTGCTCACAGAGGACTGGTCGGATGACTACGCGGCATCCGAGCACTGGAGCAAGTACTGGAATGCCGTGAGCGCCCCGTCGGACGACGAATGGCCTGAGGGCTTGACCGAGGATGGGGACAAGTTGTTCCTCAAGGACAAGCTGCTGGTGCCCGAGAACCGAGTGGAGGAGCTCATTGACCACTGGCACAACGCCCAGCTCATGCACCCTGGCCGAGACAAGATGCAGCAGGACCTGGAATGGCGTTTCAAGTTCCCTCCGGGGTACTACGCCATCCTGGATAGGTACTGCAGCGACTGTGCCGTGTGTCGGGCCACGAAGAGCCCCAACCACTCCACAGCGGGCAACCCGGTGTGTACGGCTATACCGGAGGCCCCTATGCGGTCCGTGGCCATGGATGTATTCGCCATGCCTGAGGTCACCGTGGAAGGAGAGACCTACGACTGTGTCATCCTGGCGGTGGATAGGCACAGTGGGTATATCGTGGCGGTCCCTGGCAAGAAGTCCAAGAAGAAGGACAAGAAGGACAAGCATGGAGTGGGGCTGCAGGCCAAGACCGTCGCTAATGCCATGATCAGGCATTGGCTGACGATTTTCGATGTCCCAGCTGTCATCTGCAGCGATCGGGGCAGTCAATTCGTGGGGACGTGGTTCAAGACGATGTGCAAGCACATGGGAATTCGGCACGCCAAGACCGTGGCATACCACAGCCGGTCGAATGGCCGGGCTGAGGTGGCCGGGCGGCAGATGTTCGAGAAGTTCCGCCAGCTGCACATCGACGAACCGGGCCGGAATTGGTACAATTCGCTGTGGAGGGTACTCCAAGCGTATCACGACCTTCCGGGGCCCACTGGACTGTTGCCCCATCGCATCCTGTTCCTACGGGATCGAGTGTCACGCACTCTCCCGTGGTTGAACCATGGCAAAGTGGCCCGGGATGCGAACGCCATGATGGCTGAGGCGGACGACACGGCGGCCAAAGTGTGCAAGGCACTTCAGGACGAGCATGACAAGAGGGCAGAGTACTTCAAGCAAGGAAAAGTCCAGAAGTATGCTCTTCAAGACACCGTGTGGGTGGAGCGGCACCACAAGGATGTCCTGTCCAGGCATCGGCAGGCATCTTGGTATGTGCCGGGGGTAATCGTGCGGAAGGTCGGGCAGGATGTGTATGCGGTTCGTGTGGGGGATAACAAGATCCTGGACTGCGACCATACCCAGCTTCGTCCCCGAGCACCAGACCCCAGCGGACGTCCCGTCACCTTCGAATTCACGGCCGGCGATGTGGACTCGGACGACGAGGGTGAGGACGACGACTTCACCGCTGAGAAGATCCTGGCGGACAAGCCGGACCCGGGGACGCCTGGGGGTAGGCTTTATAAAGTCCGTTGGAAAGGATTCGCCGCATCCAGGGATTCGTGGGAACCTCCGAGCAGTTTCCTGCCGAGGTATACCACGGTATGGATGGACTACCTAAAGAAAAAGAATATTTCTTTGGATGTCAAGGACGTGTTGGTCCATTTGGTTGCTGCTGTAGCACTGTAATGGATCCCTTCTTGGCATTTTGTTTGTTTCTGTGCTTGGGGAGACGGGTGAGGGCTTTCATCCGGGGATTTTTCGGCCTTGATTGGCCATATACCCCCTTCACTCGATCTCCACATATATATTTCATTGTGGTATACTTATTTAGGTCGACCGACGACGTTTTTCTATCTTTGATCCCCTTGGTCCATGTTGTAGATCAAGAGGAGACCGGATATGGCGTAGGGCGCTGAGTATCAGTGTCCTCACCCCTCCCTTGGGGCGTGGGGGACGCCTACGACGTGTGTGGGGCCTCCATGTGTCCTTGGGACATGGGGGGGGGGGTTGGAGCCCATTGGGGTCCTCCCGTCCTCTCTTCAAGGACTTCCGAGCGGTAACAGCGCTCTGAGAAGGGGGGTGAAGCCGGTTCGGACCCCCGTGGCCATCTTGGGGTCACTTGGGGTGTGTATCTATGTGCCGGCAAGCCGCCATTGGCTGATATCATACTCTCCCGTCCACCTGAACTAACCCGATGTGATAGTGTGATAGGTTTGGCCATTCCGGCTACGAGCGGCCATATTCAGTACCGAGGCGCCGCCAGCGGAGATTTATATATCGGAATATCAGGAATCAACAGGGTTTTATTATCGTAATGTTTCCGTAATTTTTCAGCCTTTCGTTCTGATGGTCAATGTATCGGCGACCGTCAGTTGGCTCGCGATTTTGCGTTAACCGATTGGTTAACTGTTATTTCCAGATATTTTGGCGGATACTCCGTTGAAGGGTCAGATTTCATCAGCAAAGGGTTCGTTGCTTCCGCAATTTTCTAAATAAGCACTCGAAATTTTAATCTGAATTTTTCGCGATGTCGAAATTGGATTTTCGACTTCGACATCGCCGCACTTGATTTGGTTGTCTTCGAGTGGTCATACTCTTTTCCCTATGCCCAAATCAGGTTTCCCTTATACTTGCCACCCATTTGACTTGGAGATATAAGGGAAACAAAAGTGAATCGTGGGACCACTTTGAAGGGCCATATCTACGAGCGAGTGTGAGGAAAGAGAATAAGGAAAGTTGCGTTGCAAGCGCCTTGGTCTCAAGTTAATTTAGGAAGCATCAAACGCCTTTGGTGTGTACACATGCCCGGTGTAGCAAGGAATAATGGTCAAGAGGGTATAAATTGATATATAACTCTTGGACCGTGCAACCGAATATTTTAATGCGACTTTCGAGTGTACCGCATGAGTGTTGGGGTTGCATAGATACTTTCCTTGGGTTCCTACGTATTTTTAACGTGAAGTTATGACCATGGAGGGACATGGCATATGGTGGTGGGAGCCACATTTTGAGGGTATGTGTTATATGCATGGTGTATGTCTTGATATGCTCACACCCATGTTATATATCTTCGTGTGGCCGAAGAGATGGGGAGCCATACGTGACAAGGGCTTTGCCCATGTCCCAATTGTGGAATTCAAAGCGCTAGACCAAGTCTACCGCGTATGTATTGCTCATGGTATGTTTGACAAAGAGATCCATGGGTGCACTCCCATTTTCATGGGGCATGTAGATATTAGTGGCGAAGGTATCTCCATGCGCCCGATTGGGGATCCAAGTGGGGGAATTGTTCGCAAATGGTTCCAATCATTTGTGTATTGAATCATGAGCGGATATCATGGGTGAGCATAGAGATATACTATCATGACAACTTTGTATTTGGTCATATTTTCATGTTTTTGACCTCAATTTTTGCTCATTTTTGCGTTTTGTGTACTTACCTGGTCAGCAAACAGCAAGAAGCCTATGGAGAGTCGAACCATGGTATGTTGTTCATATGTTGGCATATGCTTTGGAGTTGAACACCACCATATGCCGGATCGCGTACTCCATTTGGCTTGGCGCACGAGAGATTACAAGAATTGGTCTCGAAAGCATGGGCTGACTTGGGCAGTGCGTGGCGCCCATATCCGAAGGGGTTTCGAGGGTAAAGTGGGGATGTACATGGGCATTGGCCTTTGGTCTCTATCCTCCATGAATACTAGACTTCTATTCCATGCATGCTTTGAGCCTTCGGATAAGTAGTAACTTCAATTTTGAGCATATATTTGATATATGGCCAATATGGTGTGAATTGGCAGTTTTTTGACATGTTATGAGTTCAAACTCATAGGTCATTTCTCTAAGCACATTCGACTCCAAGTCCAACCAAGGTTATGTCAGGGTAGGGCATGGTCCTGAGTGCCACTCTAGGCCATGACACGCCACCTCCCCTATTGGGCTAGGATTTAGAGGCTTGGGAGTGAACACATTTTTGGGGTTTATGTAATGACTTTTGACATGTGGCATTTAGCCATCTTATTTGATTGGGTTCAAGGCATCATGTTGGTGAGTCAAGGGAAGGTCTTGAGTCCAGGGAATGAGGGGTCTATGGCTGTGATTGTATAAGTTTCCATCTTTCCCCAACTTTGCTTTATTTGTGTTCATATGCCAATTTCAGGGCTTTCGTCCTTGGTGCAATTCTTGTACATGCCCGCCACCGTGAGACGACCGGTGTGCTGAACGGAAGCCCGCAGCCTGATTTGGATTGTGAATTGGGTTATTGCTATACTTGTGGGATCTGGTTGCTGTTCAGGGTTGAAGGAGGATTACATTTTCTATATTTTTGGATTTGGACCCTGGATTTTGAGGATTTTGAGAAATGCAATCGTTGATCCGGAGCAAGTCAGCAGGGGTGACAGGCGGAAGGGGCACAGCGGGGGCCGGTCCTGGTAGGGACCTTCTTTATCACATGGGTAGTCCGTTTCGCCCCCCAAATTGCTTTTACTCCTAAAGGGTCCACCATTATCATAGAGTTCTCCCTTGTACCAAAGAAAAGAGTAGCAAACCATCATTTAGAGCTAGGGGTGGGCCCCCCGCAACACCACATTGGCTCCAGGTTAGGGTTAGGATCATTCCTCCTCACCCAAGCTCCTTGCACTCGTCCCGGAGCTTGCCAGCAGTATTGCTACGATTGACATTGTTGCGCACCAACAAAGTGTTCACACCATGAAGCACAGCAACTTGTTGATTCACGCAATGCCTCGACCGTACACGGATGCGGTTACGGTCAACGTGTTGGGATTCCATGGGTTCTTCATCAGCATACCCGTAAAGCATACCTGTAAATTTCGAAATCCATCTTTACGGCCACCAAAATGCTAAGGATTTAGCATGAATCGATGTGCATTAAGATTCTCTACATAAATATGTGCACAGATCGTGCAGAAACCCGTATCGACTTTATGTCTAGCTGGTGCTGTAGTGCCTTGCCTAAAATCGCGACACGGGGCTAAATCGCTATGCACTGAGCTGCGACCGTAGGGGGCGTTGTCGCACGGTGCGCGCACGGTGCGTGCACGGTGCGCGCACGGTTCAATGTTTTCGGGATGGTTTCCCAACTTGTACCCCGTCGAATGGCCCCCATGGAAACCACGGGTTGCCATAATAATAAAAAAAAAACTCGGAGTGTCGAATACGCCGTATGATGGCGGCTGGTGGGTAACTGATGGCGGTTGGTGGGTAACCGATGGCGGTTGGTGTGTAACCGATGGCGGCTGGTGTGTAACGGATGGCGGTTGGTGGGTAACCGATGGCGGTTTGTAGGTAACCGATGGCGGTTGCTGGGTTACCGATGGCGGTTGGTGTGTAACCGATGGCGGTTGGTGTGTAACCGATGGCGGTTTGTGGGTAACCAATGGCAATTGGTGGGTAACCGATGGCGGTTGGCGTGTAACCGATGGCGGTTGGTGGGTAATTGATAGTGGTTGGTGTGTAACCGATGGCGGTTGGTGGATAACCGATGGCGGTTGGTGGGTAGCCACCAGACGTTGGAGAGTGGCTGCCTTAGTAAAAAAAAAAAAAAGGCTGAGCATCCTTATGGCAACCCCTGATAGAAACACACCAAAGGTCCTGATTTATGCACCTTGCTGTCCATACTGGCATACAAGAATTCTTCAATCTTTAGTCTGATGCTTGTCACAGGTTTCAGGGTCCTATATTCTGCACCCTGCAGCCCCTATTGGCGTACCGGGAATTTTTTTTTTATAATCGGATGCTTGTCACAGGTTCCAGGCTCCCAATTTCTGCACCTCGCATGCATCTCCGTAATAAACCATGCACAGACGACAACACAAGCGACAACAATGGTTGGGTTACGGGAATTTCAATTTCATCCGCCACAGCATTCTGGCTCCTGATCATCAATTCTAGAGACTTCAGCTTCCACTTCAGGTAATTGGGGCTCCAGCAAAACGTCCATCGGCGCCTCATGGTGCACAGGTTGGGGGGAATCGGGGCTCTCAGCAGTCACAATTGCAAACTCCAACCGCTCTTCGGGTGCATGCTCGCACAAGACCTCTTCACCACCCAATTCGTACCGAATAGAGACGCGGCGCGCGCCCCTTGAAGAAGGGTCAATGACAGTAGCCGACACCCTATCCCCGTTGGAGCGGTGGTAGTACACAAGCAGTCCGGCGACAAGCCACGGCAGCTCAGATTTAGGCGATGTGGATCTGCCGGACACAGAATAAGCAAAAGGACGCACCGTGCGCGCACGGTGCGCGCACGGTTCGGGCAACACCCCCGTAGGGATATGGCTAAGCCGATACCGGCTCGTAGGCAGACACTGTGGATACGAGCACGCGCGTCCAATTTCAGACCTGCAAATCCAAGCGGCGGCCAATAATTGCCGCCGACAACGACCAAACTGCCACATTGCATGCGGTTGAGGTTTTGTATTGAGCAGTAAGTAGCTATCTATGTTGCAAGTACGTGCGTGAAAGGTCACGCACGTGATGAATAGTGGTCGCAGGCCCAACTGAAAAATTGTTGCATCAACATTGGGTATTGGAAAGGACCTTTTTGATCATAGCAAATATGGAGCATTGGCTCAAATCACTCCTCGGTGACAAATGATGCTCTAGAAAAGCAGGATGAAGGTAGGCGAAAGCTGCCTCACTCTGCGACATCTAAAATTGCACGTCTGAAGACGTATGCAACCGAGCAAACGGTGGCGGAGACACGCGAGTGATTACGTGGGCTTTTCCCGTTTCAAAACCTTTGCATCTTGTGAAATGGGTTTCGAAGTAGGCAATTGTGGTGGTGTAGATAAAATTAGCATCGCCCATTTTTTGTCTTTGAAGCATCTTTCTTGGCATGGATGGCAACTTGATAACTCGACTTTGCATTCAGCCGCATTCTGCAACTCCGGCTTTCGTACATGTGCTCTGTCGCTTTCTGTATGGCACCTGTGTTGCGGTTTGTGAATCCAAGAGCCTCCGATAAAGCCAAGAAGACGCACCGATACTATCTTACACTATTGGGAATCGCATGATGTATTGGCATTGGCTTATGGGAATCTCCGAGGGTGATTCGCTCAAGGTAGCTTCTCCTACTGAACGCCAAATGTGGATACGTGAACGTCCAACACAGTAATTGTTGGTTGGTGAGGAAAGTGAGTTTATGTAGCAATCTAGCACGATCGGCCCGTTGATGCATGTACTTGCTGTGTGGTGTGGTGCTTTTTTGCTCCCCTTCGCTTCAACGTTGGAATGCACGGGACGTTTTCCAAGCCTTGCAACCTACTCTCATCAACGCTACCGGAAGTGCGTTTGTACGAGCAATGTCACGCTATTGCGCTTCGAAATGTTGTCTTCCAAAGTCGACACATTTGCACTCAGGGGGCAATCTTAGGCCAGTCATTCTGTGGTCATAAATGGAATGGGCGAGCACTTGTACGCAGGAAAGATGGCATTTGGCATCGGTTCGGCTTTGTGCAAGTTGTGGAAAGAAATTCATGTTTTTCGTTCAATCCACCATTCATACGACATTCTGACCCATCAGCGACGTGAGTTGTATGCACACGAATCTACGCTGAAAATCGTGAGTGCCTCAGTGAATCCTCAGCGCACGGTGTTGGCGTTCACGGCGAAGAAATCAAAAGTGATTGGGGATCATTACGTTTTAAGTTGAGTATCAAAGTGGCAACTGCACGGAACACAAGATGCACGTTGGGGAAAGACTGTAGGATGAGTTTAGTCTATGAGCTTCAACAAGCTGCTGTATGTATGTATGTGAAAGCTTCTCAAACTTGTCAAGCATTCGACTTTACAGCATGTTTATGTTTTTTTACACCGAATATTCGAACACAGTGATACAGGTTCCCTCCCCATCAGTCAAATCGCATCCAATTTGCCAGTTTGGTCGTCGTCGGCGGCAATTATCCGCCGCCGCTTGGATCTGCAGGTCTGAAATTTGACGCGCGTGCTCGTATCCACAGTATCTGCCTACGGGCCGGTATCTGCTTAGCCATATCCCCCCCGTAGTGTGAGAAAAAATCCGAGTCGCCTGCACTGATTTATTAGTCGCGCGTGATTCGACAGGCTGAACTTACGGCTTGACGACTGAATTGACTGAGTCAACCCAACCCTGTCCCAAGACGTCAAAATCTGAAGTTCAGGACATTCCGATTGCAATTTGAAACATCACAAGACCTTTTTCCACTGCATTATTGACATTTGGATACACAGCTGATGATGAACACAATCCCAGGGAATGTCAGAGAATGCAAAAGTGCAAACAAATTAGCAAAAGTGATCATCTCGGCCTTTGATCCCGCACACTTCCTTGACAGGGGAGGTTGCAACGTGGACTGGAAAACTTGTTCTCTCCATTCGGTCACTTCACAAACTGGATTCAACTAGCTCAAAATATCAGTGCAAAAGGCAAGATCTCAGGTTATGAGAATCCTTTCTGTGCAGCTTCAGGGTCAAACCACTCATGCATTCCTGCTGCATTGGCGTTGTCGTTCTGTGGTCTTGCCCCACGTCCAGCGAACGAATGGTAGAACTGCACTTTTGAAACAAGTGGGCAAAATCCACGAACGTCTTTCCCCTTTCCCCAGCTTGGACTGGCGTGAGGTTTGGTTGTAATCTGGATTTTGTGTATGGTGGTTCTTGAGATATGGATCCTGTCATCACGGATTCTGACACTGAGGCGACCATTCGAGAGAGATACCAGCAAGAGGTTTGCACCTGTGCACCCGCTATGCTCTAAGATTGTTGATATGAATTTAGCCTGCGCACCCGGCCTGCCCTCGTGCAATTCTTCCCATGTATATGCACAGTCTGCTTCGTATGCCCTGCTGCTGCTCACCCTCCTTGGCGGCTGCTTTTCCTCAATAGATTCAAACTTGCCGCAAGCTGGAGGGACAAGTTGTGTTGATAAAGAGGAAAGTTGAACAGGCGCAGAAAGACAAAGATCATGGTGTGTCCGAAGGAGAAGTGAGTGCATGCTGCAACCTGGTGACGTTATTGGCCGGAAAACCGTGCCCTCGTGCTTTCTTGTAGCTGCAAATGCGTTGGTCCGGATCGAAAACGTGAAAAACAAACTGGAGGGTGTATGCAGACAACTGCAAAAGCAAAGCAAGGCCATTGAAGTATGTTTCCTTCTGGCTCACTTGGACGCGCTTTCGCCCGTTTGCTCAACCCCTCACCCCCTCATTTTTCACCAAGCCGAACCCAATCGATTCACAGTCAAAACGGAAAGGAAAGTGCTCGTGTTGCTCTTGAGTCCCAACACCCGGCCGAAAACAAAGTGCAGTGCTTTTGCTACCTCATTGATTCAACGAAGTCCCGCCTCTTGCAGTGTGCCAGCCGTTGGACAAATCCAACGGGGGTCCCTGTCTTGCGTCCTTGTAAGCAAACTCCCCGAAATGGTAGTCCACACAAAGCAGGGGGGCAGCAGCCCATTAAGGTCCACCGATTAAGGGGGGTGACAGTTTGGGGAACGAAGGTGGAATAACCTGCTCTCGACAAAACCAACATGTTTCTGGCAGCTTCCAATCAGCCTCTTTAGCTCAGTGGTAGAGCATTGCACTTGTAATGCAAGGGTCGGTGGTTCAAACCCGCCAAGGGGCTTACGCTGATGGGTTATGGCTATTGCACTCATTGACGCGTGCGTGTGCGAGCAGAAACCATACGAAAGTCATATCGTGCACCGCAGCTTGCAAGACGGGAAGATAGTTTAGGGGCAGAACACCACGTTGTGGCCGTGGATACCCGGGTTCGATTCCCGGTCTTCCCTTTTGTTCTTTCTTTGAGGTGCATTTTTTTTGCAACTGGACAGGTGGTCTGATATTTTGTCATTGCAGGATGAGAGCTTAGTCCGAGGTAGGTAGGTAGGTAGGTAGGTATCTTCGGGAGCTCGGGGTGCCTCCTTTGACCGAGCCAGGAAGGACCAACGCAGCTATTTGACCACAAAATTCCATCAAACGCTCTTTGAGGTGCATTTTTTTGCATATGGACTGGTCGTCTGAATTTTGTCATTGCAGGATGAGAGCTTAGTCCGAGCCAGGGAGGACAAGGACCAACGCAGCGATTTGACCACAAAATTCCATCAAACGATTGAAGACATCACAAAGCGCATGGACGAGCACAATGGCGACAAAGATATGCTCTTGAAAGACAAACAGTTGTATGGGATCCGTTCAGACCTGCATGTAGAGATAGATGCCTGTGGTTGTTGGTTTCTGTTTGGTTCGTGCTTGGATCAACATGTAAGAACGGTGGTCGACGGGACGTGTTTGGGGCACAGCTGCACTGGGGTTCGAGGGGAAGGTCTAGGTACATCGCATCCGCGGAAGACGGGGGCTTTCCGCAGCAGCGGGATGGTTAAGAGACACACAGGACGGGCAGCCAGAGTGGATTGCATGGATTTTGTCAAATTTGTGCCAATGGGGGGCGCTACGAGACTGGATGGGTCAGGATGGGTGGAATCGCTGACGAGTGGGTGGAGGTTTCACAGAGCTGATGTGGCAAAACAATCAGAAACGAACACGCGCCGCCGGCTTCGTGCATGTGACGGTGCCGAGACGGTTTGTGGGTGTGCCATTCTGCGTTGCACCACATTTGTTCATGGGGAGCGTGCTCTGTTTCTGCATGGGAGCTGTCTTTTGTGCACGATACTGGGTGCTCATCATTGTCTGTGGTTCCGTATTCATACTTGCTCGACTGTTTCGCGCAGATTGCACGATCGCATCAAAAATTTGGAGGAACAGCTGGAACTGAGGGACCAACACTACGCCCAGCAGATCAAAACAAAGGAGTTGCAGATGCAACTTATATCAACACGATTGAGACAACAGACAGAAATCTTTGAACAAGATGAATTCAGGGTATTGCCGTCATGTTCGTGTCCTGACGTCACACAGTATTTCAATGTGTTTGCCTGCGTTGTGCACGCGTCTGTTTGTTTGCGTTTACCTTCATCTGCAGGGGTTGGATTTTCAATTTTACTCAATGCCTGATGTAATGCAAAGAGACTCATGGCATGTCATGTCGTTTTTTTGCTTGTGTGCAGAGGAGCAAGTATCGCGAGAGATTGCTGCAACAATCTCAAGCTGAAGATCAGCTGCGACAGCAACTGCAAATGTATGGCGCCAAGTTCGAACAATTCCAAGAAACACTCCAAAACTCCAACAAGATGTTTGAGAATTTCCAGAGAGATTTGGGCAAGGTATCGCATGTTCCCCTGGCAAAAATGGGCTAAGTAAAAATAGGAGCTGCAGGTCTGAATATGGTGCAACAAAAAAGTGCCGCCTTCAAGTTCAACTTTCTTTGGTGTCAATTGGTCAATTTCTCTCATTCCCTCTGGTCTGCATGCCAATCTCCCATGAAAATAGGATCCTCCTCATATCGTGTCAGCCAAAACTGCCTTGGGGTCTGAAACCTCGTCCATTTTAATTCAGATGATGGATCGTTCCAAGGCTCTACTGGCAGAAAACCGGTCGGTCAAGGTCAAAGCAGCCAAAGCAGAGAAGATGCTGAATGAAATGCAGGATGAAGTATGTTGTCCATCTGCATGGGCAGCGTACTATTTCATTGTTGCTTGCACCGTTCGTCAGGGTGTCAGTAGCGTGTCAGTGTCATCTGTCCAACCGAAGTGCATGCGCAAAAATAAAGGCTCTCAATGTCCCTGCGGCCACTGGTTCTGTGCTGCAATGATGATCTTCCCGAATGATGCAGCCCAGCTTGCGTACCGGGGCAACCTGCATTGCATCGGTGAGCCAAGGGTTCAGTGACCTACCGCACAGGCCAGTGGTATCAAAGCCCTTCACCAGGTCCGAACCACCAGAACCGAAAGCTCGACGTGCCCAAGCAAAAGGGTTCGTCAAAAGATGCCAAAATTCCATCTAAAATTCTATAGTACCAATCCAAATGTGGCCACCAATAACATCTTCCGTGTTATCCATGGATGCAATCCATCCATCCATCTCCAACAATCATCAGGACAAGGTGCAGGACATCTCCGATCAATGCCGTGTGTTTCTCGGGCCTTGTTTGCCATTTTCCAAATCAGCTGTATTTCATCCTGGACCCCAATGGGACGCGCCACATCTGTATTCTGCTTGAGCATACGGAGTCGGGAGTTGGCATGCAGCGTTTGTCTGTCACAGGAATCTGACCGCAAGCAGAAGCTGAAACAAGCAGAAACACAGAACACAAAACTGAAGAATTTGGTGGCATTATTGCAGAAGGAGATTGCAGGCCTTGAGGCGAGTCCTGCTGCTGAGCAGAATGAGCAGAGCTCCTAGGCCCGTTGTTGTGTAGCCTGTGTTTTGTGTAGCCTGCAGGATTTGGCATCCTATGGGCTTGTCGGCATAAATTTGTGTGCGTGGAGATGCATGTGCACAGGTTCGCTGTGTTGTTGGTCTAAATGCGTGACGAGAATCAGGTACAGCCCAGGGGGCTGAGGTACAGCCCACTGAAGCTGGACTCAAGTACAAAACAAATCGGTGTCTCTTGTGTTTTTCCCGATTCAGGCAGCCTGAAATTCTTCGACCACTCGGTTTTGCATATGTCCCATTTGTGGGCCTGAGCAGAGGTGTGAGAAGGAAGGGCCAAACAGCAGTTGCTCATCCACTGTTTCTGACTTTTCCCCACCTGGGTGTAGCGGAAGGCACAAGAAAATGGCTTCAGGCATCTGGTACAGTTCGCTCAGCAGCGATTGGGGATGGCTCTTCCTGTGAGTTTGGGGATGCCTGGGTTCGGGACCTGCCCTGTGAAGCAGAAGCTGGCTGGTATGACACGCCGACAGAGCAAGCGCCTGTGCAGTTTTTTCCCAGAGCAGCCCTGTGAAGTATTCTTCCCGGATCCTGGGGCTGCATTGTGGCGGTCAGCGACGTCGCCGGCTGTACCATGAAGGGGCGACAGTATTTCATTGGAAGCCTGAACCCATAAGTAACAGTCCCTTACAACGGTACCGGAGTGACGAGAACACCTCCTACATCCTGGAAATGGACGCTGTGCGTTTGTGTTGGTCATGCAGCCGCATCCATTCAGGCCCTGTGCTGCTTTGAGTCACTTGTGGCACATTGCACTATGGCCACAAGGTGCATGCCTTTGGCCGCTGTACGCCAGGCTGTGTGCACTGGTACCCAGGGGACATGGCATATTCGATTCGGCAGGCAGATGTTGGGTTTGTTGTTGTACAGAATGCCAAAAAGAGGCATGTTGTGATTGTGCGTATATTAGCCGCGTAGGTCCCAGCAGGGATCTGGTTGGCCTACGGGACAGGGGGCTCGGATGAGGGGGGTTTAGTCACAGGCCTCAACGTTTTGGGCACCTATTATCATTTCCTGGAGCTTTTTGTGGATCTGGCTGGGTGGATGGGTAGGTGGGTCCTGCAAATGAACCCTCCCACAGCGAAGCACGTCCCTGGTCCCGAGACTGCAGATGATTGAAAATATAGAAAAATATCTGATCACTAGATGCAGTTTTTGACCCAGGCCCAAACTCAGCCTCCCCTTTTCGTGTGGTCCATGCGGTTGACTGGAAAGGGGGTGCCATCCTTGTTTCTGGAGTTCAGCGATGGGGACATCGGAAAGCGTTGCACTGCCCTTTTTCATTTTGCTGGCAGTGCCCAAAGGGCAAATCATGCACCATCTTTCTGACATGTCACCATACCAAGTATCGCATAATTACCAAAACTACATGACATAATGCCGCTCTATCGCTGCCCACTCATGCCGCGTCGCGCCACCAAAGGACCGACACCTGTCGTAGCTTTGAACGTCGTCACAGACAAAAACAGAAAGAGAGTGAAGGGTGGAGTGCTTTTATGAACGAAACAAGTCCTGATTTGAACGCCACCCTGATGGCCGAAAACAACAGGAGCTGGATATCTGCTGAGGCCATCACTGCTCGACGGTGTAGTCAGGGCGCTGGGCAACATCGTCCATGGCATCCGCCTGGAACGAGAACCAGAAGGTGCTGCCCTCGCCCGGCTCTGAGCAGCATCCAGTGCTACCCCCAATGCTGGGAGCCCCAGGCCCGTGCCCCTGTGATGGCGGATGATGCTATCGTCCACCTGGATATCGCCCACCACCCATAAGCCTCCGCACCCAACAAGAACCAGCGACCCAGTATGACAGGTAACAGGGCCGAATGGGGCCAGCCTGGGGCAACAGTTACCAGGGGCACGGAGGAAGCCGCACACTAGGCATTCGATGTACGCCACACTCCAACCTAGGCACGGTAAAGATGCACCTGCCACTAACCCACGTTGACCACGCCTTACGCCCTTTGCGGTGAACTTCAGAGCTTCGGAGCCGTACGTTGCGGTGAACTTCGGAGCTCAGGAGCCGGCAGGCTCGAGCATGCGCCAGTTCAGGGGTGAGGGAGTGGGTGGCCACACGGCGAGTGGGGTCAGGATTCTTTTTTGGGCGGAGGCGGGGTAAGCTATGAAGGCAAGTCCAGCTTTTGGGGGGATGAGCCTCTCACTGACCAAGAAACAACTGCACAAAGTGGACCGCCATTTAACAATGGTACCTAGACAAGTGACCAGCATTGCCCGACACAGGCCGCTGTGGAGGGCTGCCAAAGTGTCCACAGCACAGCGCTGCAGGCTGATTCTGCGCGGCTCCTCTGCACTGCAGAATGATCCCCATGATAAAGGCCGACGTTCGTTGCCTTGGGCCTACTGGTTTGATGTTGAGGGAACCAGGACAAGCACTGGCTGTAAGATGAGAGTTTGTCAATGGGGTGGGGGCTGCACTGTGACGGAGAGCAGCCCCAGCCCCATTTTGCCACTTGATGCTTTCAATTCGCCATTTTGAGTCACAATTTTCCGATTTTGGAGTCTCACAGCAGATTTGCGTGTTTGCTGCACCCGAGACGCTTTGTTGTGCAGGGTGCGTTTCTGTTTGGTCTGATGTGCAGTTTGAGGGAGGATATTTCTTCATTTCTGTCACGTGGATTTGTGTGAAAAATCAAGGAGGGTCAATGTATGCGGCCTTGTGTACACATTGAGCAGTATGCATCCTCCATCGCCCATGCACAGCGCCGCATATCAGTGCGTAGGACTGTGCGTAGGACACTGCGTAGGACAGTGCGTGGGAATAACATTGTAAAGCTGCAATGCAGTACCCTCGCTCAGTTCACTCTGTCACAGTTCAGGGCGTCTTGGTTGCTCCTGATCAAGATGTGGTATTTGCACATTTCTGCTTGAGAAAGATTTTGTCCACGAGCAACCACTGTGTGGCTTTGGCAACACCGCACGGTCACTGATTTTGGTGTTGGCTGCGTCAACAGGGCGGCGTGAGCTTGGCTGAGGCGTGAGCCTCACCTAAAGGATGGCACAGATCTGCTCCACTGAGGAGGATCCATAACTAGCAATAATTATCAAGCACATTCAGGGTTTATATGGCAAAGAAGATGGCACAGGAACAAAGTAGGCACCCAGAAAGTGACCATCCAGGAAGGACTCCATCTCCTGCACTGAGGGAACAATTTTTACGTCTTTGAGATATTTTGTTTTGAGGTCAGGGATTATACCCACAGATTGGGGGCTTTCAAGAGCTCCCTTGTGGCTTCCAAGAGAGTTCAATCAAGACTGCAATTTGGGGATTCCCCACTTTGGTTGGCTCTCCAAAATGTTCATGCTGCAGCTGGTTATGAAGAAAGCCATTGGCCTGGCACTACAGCTATAAACCTGTCAGCATGACTGCACAACCCATGGAACACATTGCCAAGGGTATATGTGGCTTGTGGTGGTTCTTTTGGGGCCATGTACAGATGTTATGCTGAAGAATTTTTCCTCATGGCCTGCAATGAGGGAAGGAGGGTAGTGAGATGCACAAGACACTCCCTGTGTATGAGGGATGGCCAGACGGACAGAGAAAGTCGAGCATGGCTGGGCCCAAACGTTTTGGCAACTATCAAGAGCCTTTTTTGCACTGAACGGCGCCTTTTGTGGCTGGCCAGGCCGGGGAGAAAGGCTCTTGCGCGCCAAGCTTTTTTGGGGAGGGGCGGGAGCCCGAAATCAAGTTCAATCGCGGGCTGAGTGCCGCTGCACGTTGCTGTCCTCGTCTGCTTCATCTCAAAGAGACTTGGCAGCCCCGTTATAGACAACCGCAGGCCGGGGTCTCCGCTTGATACCCGAAGGCGGTGTGGTTGCGGATTGGGGGTTAGAGCATGACGGCTTGAGCACGGGGGGTGGCTTGGGGGAGGGATTCATTTGCAGAAGTGACTGGTGAGTGCCAGTGTGGTAGTACTGATTGATCGCGCCGCTAGGGCTGTCGAGGGTCGGCGTGAGAAAGTGTAAGTGTGGCTTTTTCAAAGAGATGACACGTTGGACGAGTGTGAGGACGATTGTGAGTTTGTACTCGCGGGGGAGGGGGGGGCTGGTGCGAAGTACCTTGTTATGCGAGGAGAAGGGGCGGAAATGGGGGCGGAGGCGGCGAGGGGGGGTGCTGGTCTAGGGGGGGGGGGGAGGTTGAACATGTCCCTGATTGTGAGCGGCCGTTTGGGGGGCGGAGGCTCTGGCTGGGGTTGACTTGCGGTACCGCGTTTCAGTGATAGAGGCCGGACGGGCCTTGGGGGTTGGCGGCCGTGTTTTCGAGTTTTGGTGTGTGCCGCAGGAGATGGGGGGCGGGGGCGTTTTGGGGGCTTGTGTGCAACTTTGTCCGGGAGGGGGGGGGGAGGGTGGTAGGCGGGGGGGGGGCGTTGTCGGGCGGTGTGCGACGTGCTGTAGGGCGACCAGGGGCGTCCCCATGAGTTGGGGCCCGTAGGGGGGGTGAGCGGGGCTGGGGGGGGGTGGTCTTTTAGCCATTCCAGCGTGCGGTATAGGGCGCTGAGGAGCAGGGGAACACGATCCTTCAGGGCGAGTTTTAAGTCGTGACAGTGTGCTGGTTTTCTTCGGCCGGAGGGGGGGGTCGTGAGTTCGGTGTACAGCGTCATGGGAACAAGCCCCCGGACGAAATTGCGTCTCTCCCCCACGTGTGTGGTCGCGGACCACCATTGGGACACCACCGTGGTGAAGGGGGGGCGCCAGCATTGAATGTAGGATTGGACCAGGTGTTCGCACGTTGGGCAGTGTGAGACGAAAGAGATAACATCCATCGGGTGCGGGTCGGGGCAAGCGTGGCAATGGCGAGGGCGCAAGTCGTCGTGGAAAGCAAATGGCGCCATGTTGAAATTTCCGGAGGACCATTTGAAAGGGAGGCCTTTGAACCACGAAGTGTGATTGTAAAAATGGAAGCTGGACGGTGCGTGGATGTTTTCGTGTTTGTGGCGAGGGAGGAGATGCTTGATTGAGGTTGTAGTCAATTTGTGTATGACTGGGAGGGGGCCCCTGGATATGCACCCTATCGGGGGGGGGGGAAGGAGGGAGGGGTCCCAGACCATCACGTGGGCGGCCCACTTTGAGTAAGCATCTGAGATTTCATTCCCCACGAACCCGGCGTGCCCCTTGATCCACCCCCAACCCTGGATCATCCCTGGGCGTAGGGAGGCCTGAATGGACTGGAGAGAGGATTCCCACGTGCCGGCTGGCGAGCGTGATGGGAGGCCTGGGGGGGTGTTCGGAGAGAGAACAGTGATAACGTGGAGGTTGTCCCCTAGCACGGCGAAGGTGAGGTGCGGGTGAGATGCAAGGGCCCACCGTAGGAACATAATAGCGGCCCAGAACTCCGATCCCTCTGATGACTGGTACGGGGACGTTTGGCACAGTACCCATCTGGAGCCATTTGGAAAAAACAGGGTGGCCGCCGATCCGTAGCCCAAGGCGCCCGCTGAGCCATCCAAGTACACCCATGTCGTGCCGGGGGACGATGCGAGGAGGAGGGCAAGGGCTGCTTCACAACCCCATTCTTCGAGGTCGTCGGGGTCAAGGGAGTGAGGTTCATCTGGGAGCCGGTACAGCTCGCCATGCAGTGACGAGTCGAGTAGGACCCCGCCGTATGGCCCGGGGGGGGGGTTGAGGATGTATTCTTGAGGGTGAAGAAGGGGGGGGGTGAGCAGTTCGTGGCGCCCCGCCAGTTGAGGGAGGACAGAAATGGCTGGGTTTTGAAAGGTGTATTCTTTCTCGTTGCGGCGGAGACCGGGGTTTTTGATGGTGTGGGTGGTGCCGTCCGAAAACTGGAGTGTGGCCGATTCTGAGTGCACTTCCGTGACTGTACCTAGGTGGAACCCCAGGTCCTGGGGCGTCCGTTTTAATCTGTTGCCGAACTTGCTGTATTGTGGTGCCGGCTTGGTGGCTAGGAACCGGACCTGGACTTTTTCTTTTGGGAGGAAAAGGGAGGGGGGGCAGGAGGCCCAGAGGCCGGTGCTGTGGTATCGGAAGCCTATGGCGTGGCATGCGTCCATGATGGTGTCTTGGATTGGGTTGCGTGTGGTGGAGAGCATTGCTTCGGAAAAAGATTCGTTTGTCGAGGCCGGGCCGTCTCCGTTGAGGTACCTTATTGCGGTGTTTACCAGGGCCATGCAAATTGAAAAAGTGAAGTGGCGGAGTCCTAAGCCTCCCTGGTGGCGAGGGGTGTAGCGGGCCTTAGGGGAGACGAGGCGGGAGATCCTGTTGGCTCTGTCCGGGGAGGGGTCATGCGCAACATTTTGCCAGATCATGGCCTGAAGGGCCCCCAACTCGTTCAGGGCCAGGGGGTGTGCCATGAGGCGGTAGGAAAGAATAGGGATGAGTTGGACGTTTACCAAGAGAATGTATTCCGAAAGGGTGAGCTGGAGGGGTTGGAGGGTTGTGAAAAATGAGCGTATTTCCGACTTGGCCAATGCCAGTGTTTGTGCCTCATGGTTGGCGGTGAAGATGTATACCCCTAGGTATTTGTAGCAATTGTGTGGTTGCCCCGTCTTTTGGTTTGTTGTCGACAGGGGGGTGCCCGAGGGGGAGGTGAAGGTTCTGGGGGGAGCTGTTCCCATAGCGTGGATCTCGGTTTTGCTGAGGTTAAGGTCTAGACCCCACTCCCTGGCGACCGTGTCGAAGAAGTTTAAAACTTGCTGTATGCGGTCCCCATTCTCTGATCGATAGAGGAGGTCGTCAACAAAGGCGTGGCCCGATTCGTGTGGGGAGGGGGGTGCAGTGACGTGGGACGGCAAGGCGAAGAGGAGCACATTCAGGTAGAGGCAGAAAAGGATTGGTGACATGGGGCATCCTTGCCGAACGCCTCTGGTTTGCAGGTGTGAGGAGTGGGTTTGACCTGACACCACTGGGAAGTCGCGAGGGGCACGGTACAAGGATTGAATGAGGTTTACAAGGGGCGTAGGAAAGTTCAGGCGGGATAGAACTGTGAAGAGGGTGGTGTGGGGGACGGAGTTAAAAGCCTTATTGAAATCAATGTAGAGGCTGTAGCTACCGACCGATTCCCGAAACGTGGATAAGAGGTTGAAAATGTGGTCCTGGCATCTTCGGTTCGGAAGCCCGCCGAACTGGGTGGGGTGTATGATGGAATGTTCAATGGCCGTTGCCAGTAGCTCTCGGTTGGCGTGTGTTGCAATTATTTTGTAAACGCTGTTCAGCAAGGCTATAGGCCTGTAATTTACCGGGTTCATCACGTCCCCTTTCTTAAAAAGCAAGATAATGTTGGCCTCGAGCCATTTCTCGGGCAACGGCCGGTGGAGGTAGTAGTTGCATACCTTCCAAATGAATTGTTGGATAGGGGGGGGGGAGACGTGCAAAGTGTAGTTGTTTGTGAAGTCCCGCCCCCCCGCCTTGTTGGGCTTGGACCTCTTAAGCGTGTTGCGTAACGATTCCCAGGTAATGTCAGGGAGGAGGCCGTGTTTTGTGGGTTCGGGGCAGGCGGGGGAGTGTGCGAGTAGGCGATCCACTAGAGTGTTCGGCGGTGCGTATTCGAGGCTGCCCCCCAGGGTGAGGAGTGTAGAAGAGAAAATAGAGCCCACTTCTTTGGGGGTGGAGACGAGCTGTGTGGTGCCCGGGCGCTTCAGCGTTATTTCACCTCGTTCCACGGGGTTGAGCGCCTCGTTGATGGTGCGTTTGATCCTAGTTTTCCTCACTAGGCACCGATGGATTTTGGTGGTTGCGGCCTTGTTCACTTTGGTTTCCCACTCCTTGACGAGTTTGTTGAGCGTGTCCATGGAAGCGGGGTAGTTGGGATGGCTGGGGGGGGGCAGGGTTTGCAGGGACTCTTTGATTTTCTTTACCAGAGCCGAGGAGGTAGGGCGTGACGGCGTGGTGATACTGTGGTAGCTGGTCGCCACTTCCTCCAGCACGACGTCTGTGAAAAGCTCGATGTCCGCCGAGGACAAGGACTCAAAGCGGGGGAGGGTAGACTCGCACCACCGCGCCAGGGGGGCAAGGGAGTCATGGTGCTTGGAGCGTTCCCGCTCCGTCAGTTTTCGGAAAACTTTCCTCTTAGTTGTGGGAGCTTCGGTAAAAGGGTGAGGGGGGACTTGAGAGGTGTACGTGACTGGGTGGTGGTCTGACGTTTTGTCGTCGGTTTGGATGGTTGCAGAGGTGGGGGCAAAAAATTCCGAGGCCGCCGGGGAGAGCAAAATATGGTCAAGGCGGCTACTGCTTGCCCTGTACGGGGTGGGGTATCGGGAGAAGGACCGCTCGGTCGGGTGAAAGTGCCGAAAGGTATCGATGAGGCGCGGCGGGTCGCTCGTGATCTGTCTGCGAAGCCACGGCCATTCGTTGTCCGTTTGGAGGTTCGATCCGTCTAGTTCAGGGCACATTATGCAATTGGTGTCCCCACCGAGGACGTGGTTAGGATACTGATGCATGAGTGGCCGTAGGATGTTTTCAATTTTTGAGCGGTGGACGTCCGTGCTTGGGGCGTATACCGAGACCAGCAAGGTGGGCGGGGCCCCCGGGAGAGTGAGAACGGCTGCCGCCAGCATCCCTTCTGTATCTAGTCGGGGAAGGGGGGTAACGAAGCGGGAGAGCCGGGGGGAACAGACCAAGACGGAACCATGCTCGCCTCTGGAGTGTTTGTCTTGGCTGATATTCGAAACGATGGTGGCTTTAGTGCCCGAACCGTAGGCGTATACGTGGGGGAGGATGGGGGCGTGATTGATTTCTTGGAGGAAGAGGATGTCGAAGTCGTTCTTGAGGTGTCGGAGAATTTGGCTGCTCACTATGGGTTTCTTCTGCAAGTTGTGGGATAGAAAACGCAGTTCTGAAGGGAGGGGTATGGGGGGGCGGTGAGGCCGTTGGTAACCCTTCCGTAGGCGCGTTTTGGATCTCGGGGGGGGCGGGATAGGGGGGGGCTGGGGGGGCACTGGGGAGCCGGGTTGGCTGGGCTGGCTAAGGCAAAGAAAGTGCTGAATTTGGTCGGCCGGTATCCCGGCCGAGGTGAGCTCGTCGTCTAGCCCCTTGCCTGTGATGGTGGAAGCCGTGACTGGGCCGGTGGTTCACTGAATCTTGGCCCTTTTGTGTTCAGGTAGAGGGGGCTGGACAGTGCAGGAGGCGGGTACCCGGCCCTCTGGCTTTCGTGGGTTAGCTTGCCTGTGGTATGTGTCGGAGGATTAGAGCGAGGCGAGGGACGGTACGAGGGACGGTTAGCCCAAACACTTCGTCTTCTCTCCGTCGAGGTATACCGTGGTGCCACTCATGGCGTGCGGCCCCCGTGAGGACCAGGAGAGAGCGGGCAAACAGGCGGATGCGAAAGGAGTCCCCGTTGGAGGGGTTCTTAAAGAACATTGTGGTGTCCGATTGGGAACCAAAAATGGACACTGGGTCGCCTAGCAAGGGGTCGTCCCCGTGGTAGCCGATGCCCTCTCCCGGGAGATACATTGTGCCCGTGATTTGGTTGGGAGGAGGGTGTGAGAGGCCTAGCCGCTCCAGCGCGGCATTGTAGGTTTGGAGGATGGAGGAAAACTCTTCCGGGATGGGGGACGTGGCGGCGACTTTGCTCGGGCCGAGGTATGCGTGGCCGAAGTGTTGGACTGAGCGCCCGTGGTACTTCTCCCACGTGTTGTCGTGGAGAATCTTTTTTACCGTTTCCTCTTGGCTTTCGGAGAATACGTCGCGGACGTAATAAAAACCAGCGGGGAGGCGGGGGTCGATTTGAATATCCGAGGCGGGGGTGGGGGCACTGTGGTCGGGGGGTAGGAGGGTGGTCGCCTCGCCTCCTAGTGGAGCAAGCAGCGGGACGCTGGTCTCGGACATCTCTTCGATGCGGCTTGGTCCCGGCGTTGGCGTAGCGGCGCCGGCGTCCTCCGGTGCCGCGTTCCACTCGCTGATGCGCTCAGTCAGCCCCGTAGCAGGCCTTTCACGAAGGGCGGTGACAAGTTGGGACACGAAGGCCGTGGACCCCAAGGCGGCTCCCGCTTGGAGGCGCTGCACTATGGGTTGCTCGTGCTCGGCCACATCCGGGTCTTGAGCGGGGAGGATCTTCTCGAGGGCGATGAGGTTGCGGTGTAGTGGGGCAAAGGCAGCGTCTCCATATTTGAAATCATGCGCTAGCAGCGCGGATTCCCCCTTTTCGTAGACCACGAGGTAGGCTTGTTGGTGTTCGTAGGGAGGCCGCGTGGGCTCGAACGACACGTACGGGCCAAGAAACCCCGCTTGGACGCGCAAGTCGAGAGCGTGCGCCGATCTTGGGGCCACTAGGAGCACGGCGGTCTTCGGGGCCTTAGATGAGTCGTATGAGGGCGGGGCCGGCGTCGCGTGGGCTCGCTCGGGGGCGCCCGAAGGCGCGGACCTCGCGTTGCCGCCGGATCGTGACGAGAACCGCACTAATTGCCCATCTATGCCATGAAAGAGGACAATGCCGCATGAGTGGAAGAAGCGGATAGCTAACGTTTGGACACCGGTCTTCATGACGTCGCACGGCGCGTGAGTGGTGTCAATCGCCACGACCAAGGAATCTTTAGACCGGAACATCGCTCCTAGGGGCGGTGAGGCGCCCCGTCCACCGGGCAGGTTGGCGATCATCATGGTGAGCATTTCCGGAGCTTGTAGGTCTTTGTTTCTTTCCTTTCGGTCCCTAGCGATCACGGCTCGATACACTTCGGTAGTCGGCAAAGCGTGCATGTCCATTGCAAGGAGTTCTCCGGTGAGGAATTGGGCGCACTCTCGGACCTTAAACATGAGCTCGTCGGCGAAGCGAGATGGGAGTTCCCAATCAAACCGGTAGTAGGCCCAATGCGGGCTCTCGGAAGGGACTATGTGGCCAAACGGGTAGTAGGCATTTTTGGTGTTCACCGATACGTTTGCTAGCGCGGGGACAAACATTTCGTTCATTAACTTCATGAAAGCACGGGCGTCTCCAATTTTGCGTTGCCTTGGTTTAGTTTTATCTCTCTCTTCCGGCGGCGAAGGCTCAATGTGATCAAGGAATTCTATGCTCACCTCAAAACGTAGTGTTTTGTGCAACCGGAGGTCTCGCACCGTTGGATGGGCGTGCTTGGCGGCGAAGCGGAAAGGTTCAAACTTAAAATTGATGTCTTCATATCGGCACCCGTCAAAGGAAGAGGTGTTTAGGAGCAAGGCAACATACGGCATCGTTTGATGGCCGCTCGTGCGGAACTCGTAGGAGTCTTTGCCGTCCCTTTTGACCTTGTAGGCGTCCCGGAGTTGCGCCCCGTGCATACATATCACGCTAGAAATGTACGGAAGAAGAGGAAAAAGGGCGGAAGTTGAGCCTAGCATGCGAAAGGTGGCGGCAACCACTTGAGCGTCCCACGCCGGAATAACGAACCATCCTTTGAGGTCTTTGTTCTCTTCTTTGGCTTTATCTAGCACGGTTCTTAATTGTTTAGCCCACGGGGTGGCGGTGGGTGGAGACTCCTTGGCTTCGGCTTGGGAATAGTCCAACTCATACGGCTTTAGGTAGAAACGCTTGTGCTTGAACAAAAGCTTTTCGAGCTCGTTGTAGTTATTGTGCGCAACGGAAGAGACCCTACCTCGATCTAGAATTTCCGTGGAGTTGCTCCCAACGAAGGCGGATTGAATATCGGTGCCTTCCACATCCAGGTAAAACTCGGAGTAGTCTTGTAGTCGGCGGTAGACTTCGGGAACGAAAATGCGTTGGCGTGTGTCAAATATTTTGCCCTCAATGGCTTCAAGTTGGCGTGACGGAAAGCGTGTTTGCAACGGCGAATTTGAGGCTTGGTGTTTTTGAAAGAGGTGTGACGGAGAATAGTTGAATAGCGTTGAAAGGCCATCATCGGCGGCTTTGGAGCTTCCAAATAGGGTGAAATTCATGGTGTTTTCGGGATGAACGAAAAGGTGGCTTGGCGTCAATTGAAAGATTGCGAGCGTGGATTTGAACTCGGGAATTGAGATGATGATTTGAAAACTGCGGGAAAGGCTCCAGAACTTGAACAGCCCAGGATTTTCTCCAATCACCGAATAGCCTGGACTACTGGTGGATCCATCAACAAAATGCTGAGGGTCAATCGAAAAAAAATAGACACTCAGAAAGTGTCAACAACTATCAAGAGCCTACTGCATATTTGCTTTTTGGCCTGCTGTCTTTTTGCTCTATGGCTCCCAGCTATCCGGATGGGGCCTCTCGTCTGCGCACAGCACAGCATCAAGAGAGTGTTGCGCCTGACCATGCTGCTCAATGCCATTGGTGAGATTAAAGACATGCATTACTGGCAGGGCTGTAAAGGAACAGGGGGGTGCAACTGGAAATTCGGATGGAGATTAGCTGGGAATGATAATTAAGCCATTCCAACCCCATTCTCGCTGGTGGTTCATGGGTGCTCAGTTCTCCCCCCCACTGCTTGAAATCACTTCGAACAGAGGTTGTTTGATCAAGTGCTGGTGCACGCGGTGAATACCTGGGTGAATTTTTTTTGACATGTGAAAAATTTTATTTTAGATGTGGTAAAATTTAAGAAAAGTGTGAAAAGTTAAGTCAAATCAGGTAAGGGAAATAAGTCAAAACGGCTAAGAATTGAGCACAACCATCCGAAAAAAGGATTCCGCATGTTAAACAAAAGGTTCTTTTCTAAAAAATCAGATTCCAACAAAACCAAAAAAATAAAAAGAAGCCATTTACATGTCGAAAATTCATATTTTCTTTTAGATGGCTATTTAAAAAGTGATGTTTCGGTAAAATTAAAAGAGCGCAAGGCCGGGTGTGGGAAGGCGAGGCACAAATGCAGCTCTTAAGGTCACCCCATTAGATTATCATCCACATTTTTTAGCCGACCCTGAAAAATAAGGCACAAAGCGAAGAATGTGAACAAGACCGCCTAATGCCACAATGTAGTGTAACCGCTGCATAGTGGTTGATCTTTCTTGTGATTGCGAAGCCTGTAGCCTTGATGCCCCAGGGGTCGTAACGCCCGACACTGCCCCTGATATCTCCTAACCCAACTGACCCTCTTCAGACCCATATCGGGCCTCTTGGAGCGACATATGCGAAGCACTTGTAAGTCCTTTGAACTCCATGGTGAGATATGAAGAGTACGAAAACCCGGTCTACAAAAATGGAGCAGACATAGAATCTCAATGCGCATTCATCGCAATTAATGACACATCGTGAAATCATTCGAAATAATTTAAATCAATCCGATTGGGAAATCACGAAAGACAAATGCGACTCGACGCGCGCTCACAGGCGACATCTGGCGGCGTACGGAAAACATGAAACAGAACGGAAAATTTACTGCACTAATGTACATCTGAGAATCATTGAAATTCTGATCACATCAGTGTATAATTGAGTGCTGTCACTGCTGCCGTTACACTCCCCCTCTGAAAACATACGCCAGTATGTCAGGCTGGGTCAAGTGAAGTGAACGAAACGGCGAAAGTGACCAAAAACCGACTAATCTAAGGCAAAATGTGTGAAATTGAGCTGAATTGAGCAAAATTGTCCTGAGATCTGTGCTTCGCGATGGCCATCGACTTGAATGAAAAGCATAGGTACCTTAGGGCACACAGAAAAAGCTTCGTTCAAGCTCGAAAATTCGAAAATTGAAAGTCTGAGTGAAGAATGTACATGATGATCCATGATCCATGATTCATGATGAAATCAGGATCTGACATCCCACTGCCAGAAAACAGAAAACGAGCGTCGCCATGTCGTCGAGCGTCAAAAAAATAGGGTATCCCTTCATGGAGTCCAAGATATGTGAAACTTGCTGGTGTCATTTGCAGTCATGAGACCAGATGCCAGATTATGGTACAAAATGTGCCTGAATTGGGACCAAAATCAGTGAATCGCCCACGGACTGAGGGCGGCGAAGTTCACAGCAAGCCAAAATAGGTCCAATTCAATGTCGATAGACACTGTGTGTTGTGCTGAACGGAAATCCAATTCTCATTCATAGCCAATCCAGGTCAAATCCTCAGGATGATGATGATCCCCATGATGGAAATCCAATCATTTAAAGTAATGATAGCCAAGAAAACGCAGTGAGTGGCGACCACACTGTCAGTATTGTTCCCAGGGCTTCATGTTTAATCCAGTATGAGCCAGAAGGGGTAATTGACTCGTTATAGTCCCAGAATGTATAAGCATCCAATGCTTGGTACTGGGAATTTGCCAAAATTGAGCTGATTCTGAGGGGGATTCCAACACAATCCACAGATGAACAGCGAGTCGACACAAGTAAGAACACCATCGTCGTCACTTGGTCTATATAAGCCCTTTGACAGTGGTCGTTTGGAAGAGAAACCAACTGTCTCAATGTAAGAGCTGATGGAAATCACATTCTGAGCAGATCCGTCAAACACATGAAATGGATCAGACTCAGTCATGTGTTAGAATCTCTGTAATGAGCACGAACTCGAACGAGTCCTTCCCAAGGCGAGTAGAGGGGCCCAGCCGACAGCAAAAGGCGATAGTGTCGTCGTGGTTGAGGATAAAGGCCTCTCGGAACTTCCGATTGGAATTATCTGAGATGAAGCACATGATTCACATGATGGCCATGATGAGAATGATGGATGGAATGACCAGGATGACCCCAGAATGTCCCATCATCTGTCCATCGAACCACACAGACGATGCGTCAGGACTGTTTTGTCCCCATGCCAAGGGTATATGTCGACCGTAAACCTTTTCGAAAGTTTCGGCGACCCAAATTCTGATCAGATCTTGTCAGGGATGGATGATGCCACGATTGGAGCTTCTTCTTGTGCTTGTAAGTCTTCCTTGGTGACACAATCCTTGATCAGCGAGAGCTCTTTGTCAATCTCAGGGTGTTTCTTCAGGAACTTGATGAAAGTATCCGTACACCCATGGATAAAGCTTGAAGCTGGCTCCCATTTGTCTTCTTCTGGACCGAATCCTTTCCATCTGCACAGAAAGTACCACTTGCCTCGAGCATTCTTCTTGTACTCAAGAATCTTCTCCAACTCGAAACTGCTTGTGACCATCTTCCTGTCGCTTAGGTACTTCGAAGTCCAATAGAGAGGCTTGAACCTTCCTTTGGGGCAGGGTACTTCGGCCTTCAAACGATCTCGATGTACTTCTTGATGCCTGCCTGGCTCAATCTCAATGTTGAATGTAGTCTCACTTAGTTGACTTTTGACTTGGAATGGGCCATCCCACAAAGGTAACAATTTGCTGTCGTCCTTCAGGGTCTCGTCTGACTTACGAAGCCAAACTTGCTGGCCTTTCTCGAAGGGTTTTCCTTGCGTTCTTGACTTATTTTTGAAATTCAACGAATCTGCTTGACTTTCCACTTTGGCTTTGATCCACTTGGACTCTAGATCCTTGATCTTCTCAAACCATTGCGAGGCGTCGTAGCACTGCCTTGGATGATACATCACTGGTCCTGGACCCATCTTCTCACGACCAAAAACCAGCTCATTCGGACTTAATCCAGTGTAATTCTTGGTGCGATGGTATCTTCTCAAGACACAGTAAATTGTCTCCAACCAATTGTAGTCTTTTTCAGTCGCCAGGAATTTTCTCAGAATGGAGATAAGAATCCTTCCAGCGCGTTCAGCAGGGAGAGCTCGATGGTCGTAGACTCGGGCACGAAGGTGATGAACTCCCAATAGGGCACACATGTTCTCCCACCAAGTCCCAATGAACTCTTTCCCACTGTCCGTCAGAATTTCACTGGGAACATCCCAGTTACTCATCCACTGACTTGCAGTCCACTTGGCAGCCATTTCAAAGGTGAGATGCTTCGTGTTGCAAGGGAGGACTTGGATGTAGCCACTGTGGCGGTCTTGAATTAACAAAACCCCATCGATAGGCTTCCTCGTGTAGAGACATTCCTCTTGGATTTGTCCCAACTCAAAGACATCCGGCGTCACCTTGTCGAACAACCTCTCAGGAATTGGTAATCCCTTCAGTAGTCCTTTTGCCTTTTGATTCTTAGGGATGGTCCCCTGACATTGCTTGCATCCTTTGGCAACTCGTTCACAGGCACCCTTGAGGTCCCTTGTGTACACTCTGTGGCGTAGCTCCTGTTCCAGCACACGAGAATGTGTGTGGGCTGTCTCATTCCGATGCCAATGTTTGACATATTGGTCAATCAGACAATCAGGAACACAAATCCGTCCTTGCCAAAATAACTTGTCGCCTTGGATTTTGAAATCAGACGTCTCTTCAGAGTCGTAAGGCTTGTGCCCTTTCAACTTGTGGTATACAGACCCAAAGAACCTGTCCTCCTTGTACATCTTCGTCCAATCCACATATAGGAAGGAAGTTTCCTTGTCCTTTTGTTGTGGAGGGAGCGTGGATTTCGCTTTGGATCTCGTCAGAGGAAACACCTTCAGGAGTGGCAGCGACAACTCAGAGTCAGAGTTAACTCCTGCAGTCTGATCTGCCTTGGTAATCTCCTTGCATCTGACCAAATCCACCTTCATCTGATTTTTAATCGAACATTGGAGACAATGTTTCTTGATCAGTGCTTGTTCCTCCTTGTCGAACTCGATCACTTCAGCTTTATCCGTCGCTGTCCCATGAAAACTCACTTCGGAGTAAGCCTCTGAGGCTGGGTAGGGCCAGCGACTCAGGGCGTCCGCCACTGTATTGTAGCGACCCGGAATGTAAGTCACATGGAGGTCAAATCTGCCGAGAGTTTCATGCCAACGGCCTCTTCTCCCAGCTGGTCCACCAGGGGTATCCACATGTTCTGTCCTCCAGCTCTCCAGTGACTTGTGGTCAGTCAGTACCTCAACGCGGTGGCCCAAGATCCAACCTTCATAACGCCGTAAGGCACAAAGGATTGCGTAGGCTTCTTGTTCCCTTGGACTCCAATTTCGCTGCCTTGTTGTAAGCTTGCGAGACCAGAAAGCCAGAGGATGATGGTGACCTTCGTCATCGACTTGTTCGATCGTAGCACCCATGGCGTAACGACTGGCGTCTGTACGAATATAAAAAGGTCTCCCTTCCAACCACGGAGTCTTTAATGTAACCACATTTGCCAGTGCTTCCTTGAGACCAGTAAAAGCCTCTTCACATTCTGGCGTCCACTTGAGCTTGACTTGAGATCCCTTCTTTCCTTCTATTTTGCAAACCTTCAGTAACTCTGTCAATGGACCAGAGAACTTGGCGTAGAGAGGAAGGAACTCGTGGTAGTAATTGCAGCAGCCTAAAAAGGCACGAAGCTGCGTGATGGTTTTAGGCCTTTCCCATAGCCGCAGGGCAGCTGTTTTTCCTGGGGCTGGTCTTCTTGTCCCATCTTCCAAAACAGAGCCACAAAATTCCACACTCTGGAGGAACATCTTGCCCTTCTTGGGTCCACACACGGTCTTCTCTTGTCGAAGGACTTCGAGAACTTTTCGAACTTGTTCTTCGTGCAACTTCAGGCACTCATCAAAGTTGTTTCCCAACGGCGTGGCAATCAGAAGGTCGTCAATGTAGATGGAGCAAAATTCTTGTAAATCCAGATCTTTGTGCTTCTGAAATAAAATAGTCTCCATCATCTTCTGGAACATCGACGGCGCATTCTTCAGACCCATCGGCAGTACAGTCCACTGGACAGTGCCACAGGGCGTGCACATTGCCGTCAAATGCCTGTCCTCCTTTCGAAGGGGCATCTGATGAAAGCCATGGCGCAAATCCAACACAGTAAAGAGCTTGCCTTTGGCTCTCGCTGCGATCTCCTTCTCAATTAAAGGAAGACGATGCGCGTCTGGTACTGTGGCGGCGTTCAGGGCTCTGTAATCCACCACTAGACGCCAAGCATCTATGCTGGATTGGTCAGCAGGTGGGGGTTTTGGCACAGTAAATGGTGCTGAACACCACTCAGAACTCATGCAGCCCTCCAACCAACCGAACTCATAGAGATTGCGCTCAATAATCTTTCGCAGGGCATCTGCTTTGGTGCCGTGGAGATAGAATGGACGTTGTTTGTGCACCTTTGAGCCTTCGATTATGTCAATCTTGGCTTCCCCATTTTCACATCGAATTGGGGGGTTTTTCCACAACTTCCCACTCAGCACGTCATCTTGATAATCTTCGAACACTGCGTCCCTTCTTGCAGATATCTTGTCTCCGTGGACCTGATTCCCACATTTAATCACCGACATTATGTCCACCAATTTGCGAATTGTTGGTCGTGGTCTCATATTCTTGGCCACTTCATTCCAAACTTCTTCGTCGCATTGCTGGCGGATGAAGCTCACCTGAGCTCGCTCCTCCGTGGGATCCCACCAATGAAAGGGGTCCACGAATGTCTTGAAGGGATGGTCGGACGAATTCAGCTTCATTCCTGTTAATTCAGGCGAGATTCTTGGAGATTTGTCATCATTCTTGCTTTAAATCTTGACTTTTTTGGCTTGATTCTTGTCTGATGGGGACGAATTGTAATGGATGGAGGCGTTCTCTTGAGGGACGCCGATTGTCCTTCCCTCCTTCCGCGACGATACGTCAGGATTCCGCTCTCGATCGTCTTCATCCACTCCAATTTCGTCGATTCTTGAGGATTGTGAGATGACCTCTTCTGTTCCCATTTCACTGCCATCTTGCCAATAATCTCCCAGATTCCCGTCAACTAAGCACGCCAACGTGCTCCACGAACGCTGTGGCAAAGGCTTGCCATTGTCTTCGCAATACAGCTTCACGCCCTTGTGAGGTAGCTCGACAATGTCGATTGAAATGTCCATAATGTCCTTGAACCACTCTTGTCTTGGCCAATTGGGGACAATTAAAATCGCCTTTGCGCCGGATTGCTTCAGCTTCTGCACCACAGGAGGAAAAACGTCGAAGGGCGGATTGATCCAAAGAGGTTCAGACCAGTCCTCACTCCACGCATCGTCGTAGAACTTCGGAAATCTTTTATTCTTTTTGTTTGCAAAGGCATCAACTTCAGGACGAAAATTGTGGTTCTTTTCGAAATAATCCACCAGAATGTCCCGCCATTTGTCGACTACACGATAGCAAACTGACTTCCACTTCTTGCTGTTCAACGAATCCACCTTTCCTTCGTCGAAATCTTCTTGATTCCCTGTCCATTCCTGCCCATCTTGCTGAAAATGCAGCTTGTTTCTCTCCTTGAATTGGTGGATACTCTTGGTATATGGGTGCAGATAATACAGTTCGGACGGGTCGTTGGTCGACGGATCTTGGAGGAAGCACGTCCTGTGTCCCATGGGCGACACACGGTGAGCGTGAAGCCAGGGTTGACCCAAGAATAGATCATACTTTATGCTGGCTTCATAGAATTTTCCAGCAAACCACTCCTCAGTGACCGTCTCTTCCACACTCCAGACTGATTGTTTCACCAATCTGACCGCCAATTCTGCTTCTCTGTCGCCACCGTCAAGGCGATGTCCGCTGACTCCCTCCAGCTGGACAGGGGTGGAGGACATCTTCGTCTCATCCTCCTGCAGAAAGCCTTTCCTCACCAGATTGACCTCTGAACCATTGTCAATCAGACATCTGGCAAGTTTAACCTTACCATCCGTCGATCTGACCTGGATCCAGCAGACAAACTGGCGCTGCTTGCCTCGCCGGACAGCGCTGAGGACCCAGGCAGGGTACAGGAGGCCGGAGGAGCGCGCTGTAAGTGCGGCTAACCCCCATCTGCTCAGATTTTCACTGATCTGCCCCAGATTGGCTACATTTTGGTCATTTTCTCTGTTTCGGCGGAATCGCCGCCCCGCAGCTCAGTCTCAGGATCAGACCTATCTATTTCTGATGTGCCGGATCTGATTCCGCGGTCCATTCATCGTAAATCCGCCGCGTTCCGATCATTTACCCGGAATCGCCATTTGCCGCTGACGCGCGTGCGCGAGCCAGATCGGCCAAATATTTTTTCATATATATATATAAATCTTTTCAGACAGATATGGACACTCAGATGTACTTAGGATAATCCGCATCAATTTTCTTCATAGACTGGGATTTTTTGCTGGATAACAATCAGCATGGATCTTGCTTCCGTTGTTGCCACTCTCGCCTCCGTTGGTGTCCGTGTATCTGGTTCTGCCCCCAACAGCAGCGTTCAGGTCGACTCCTCGCGTGCCTGCCCCCCCGGTCTTGCCGGCCCTGAGCCCTCCGGCACCACTCACGACCTAGGGCAGCACTTTCATGGTAGCAGAGGCTACCTGAATGTTGCTTCACAGCCCTTCAGTCCACAGCCCGCTCCCCAGTACGGCCCCGTAGACCCCGCCGCTTCTGGAGAAGTAACGATTACGCTGCCATGGTGCTGCGCGAACGAGGCCTTGAGAGGAATGCCTTGCGCAAGCCCAAGCTGCCCAAGAAGGGCGCACATCAGCAGCTGTGGAGACCCAGATTACCATAATCCCAGTCGAAATTGGCCATCGAGCAGCTGGAATCCGCCGGCCTACGACGATGGCAACGCTCCGGTGGAGTTTACGGACCTGGCAGGTACCAACCTTCCTTACGGAGGTCCAACATTCGAGACCATTGACGCCGATCTGAACGACATTGAGATGGGTGGTCCAGGTGAGGTACCTAGCTATAATCGACCAGCCTCTTGGGCACACTGGGGCGACCATTTGTCCCCAGAAGTGACCCGTAACCTTGAGGCCCTTGAGGCCCTTTGTCTCTTGGCCACGTCTAAGCTGATCGAACAAGAAAGAATCACCTCTGATTTTTTAACGGAATATTTTTTCCTCCTTCAGGACGAAATTAATACCAGGATGTGGGGGCGTTCTCAAGAAGATGACTCTTTTGCCATTTTTTTGCAGATCTGGGAGGCAAGCCCCTTCCCGAAGGAGAAGGGCTGCGCACCTGTTCCCGGGCCCTCCGCCCCTCATCCCCCTGTTTCCATCCGCGACGATCTAGCCGCCGCGGTTGAGGAAAGAATTTTAGAGGCCGCCAGGCAGGCAAGCCTGGAAATCAGGGCTGAAGGAGCTCCCCAAGTGGACTCCTGGCTGCGGACCACCGAGATCAGCGGTCCGACAGCCTGCTCAGGCCCTTCAGGACACGGCATGTACTGTCCTGCCGACTGCTCCTGCAGATTCCAGCGAGATGCTGAGCTCCAATTGCTCAAAGATCAAATGCACCTCGTCATTCAAACGCTGGGAATAAAAGATCTTTTCAAGACGCACATGCGGTCTGAGGGCGCCTCATCGGTGGCACAAGCAACAGAGCCATCGGAGGAGGCGACAGAAATTTTTTCAATTGCTCCTTCGGTGGACTCCAGGACCACCGATGCAAGGATCAGCAGGACCAAGCTAAAGGAAAGGGTTAAAATCTCACGTTCTGAGAGTAGGACGGCGAAGGCTAGGACTGAGGCTCAGAATGCCAAGCGAACTGCCTCCCGTACTGCCCCTCCTGCTGCTGATGCTAATACCTTAGCCCAGCTGTTGCTCGCCCAGACCCTCGCCGGAGCTGGTGTGGCGAATGATGCCGCCAAGGTGTCTGCCATTACGGCCGGTGTTGGGCTGGATTCGCTTCTTAATCCTACTTCCTTGCGACTTCGTCAGGTTGCCAAGCAACCGAAGTATAATGGGAACCCCCGACGTTGGCCTCAGTTCCAACGGGAATTTAAATTGTGGGTTAAGACTCAAAAACTCCAAGATGATCAGTTCCTGATGGCCCTCTTGGATTGCCTTGAGGGAGCGCCGGCCAACACTTGGCTCAGGACTTGGAGTGATCGCGAGGATACAAGTTCCCCCCTTACCTTTGATGAGGTGTGGGAACAGTTGGAGGTACGTGGATCCCGGCTGCCAGAGGACCATTACCACCAAATGTTGAAGAATTTTCCTTCATTCTCGCGATTAATTTTGCACGAAGTGCAAGACAAAAAACAGCGCTTCTGGAATTTAGTGGAAGAAGCTGAACACTCAGGCGAAAAATTTTCTAGTGCCGAGCTGAAAAGTCTGATTTTTGACAAGATCCCCTCAGAAACTGCCGCCACCCTTCGGAACAAACAGTCCGAAGAAAAGGTCAAGACCTGGTGGGCGGAGGTGGAAGGCTTCGATGCCTCCGCCAATAAATTTTCAGTTCGGGAAGCACTTCAAAAGTGTTCCCCCACGTCGTTTTCCAAGGTGAAATTCACTGAAAACACGTGGAAAATCAAATTTCATGAACATGAGGTTCGGGACTTGTTTGTCCAAGTCCTCAACAGGGGAGTAAGCTTCCATGGCCAACGCCTGAGGGCCAAAAACTGGGTGTTCTCGTACACCCCGAAGGAACTCTGGGAAGAGGTTGAGCGGCTCGCCGACGCCGCCAACCAGAATTTCCATGAGGGTCTTGGGGGAAACAAGAATACCCAGCAAAACACCCAAAATGGGGCCCAAAAGGGCAACAAAAAGGTGAATGACACCCGGAATGTTCAGCAGCACTGTAGCATCTGCCTTCTTTTAGGTTCTACGAACCGAGCTATGACGCATTCTACTGATAATCACCGATGGTCTGCTTACGATCACAAGGTGATTGGTGAAAATATCAGTAATTCGCAGAATTCAGACAGGAATGACAGACAGGTGCACGGTGGGAAGGCTGGAAAAGGGAATCCGACCCCCTCTGGTGGAAACAAAAATACTGGAGGCCCTGGCGGGTCCCAAGGCACAGGAAATCGGACTCCATCCGGCTCCGGTGGGCAGCCGAACGGCCAGAAAAATCCCAATAGCAACGCCGGAGGCGGAAATCGAAATCCAGGCCAAACCCCTCAATCCGGTGCAAACAAGGGAAATGCTCCAGGATTCCAGGGTAATGGTAAGGGAAATCCTTCGGGAACCCCTTTCTCTGGTAAGGGCAGAGGGCGTGAAGGTGGAGGTCCATCATCCGGCGGCCGTGGCCGTGGACGTGGAAAGGGCAACCATCGTGTGGATCAGGTCTCAGGTGCAGATCAGGTGCCCGATGCGGATCGAGATTACGTTGAAAATGCCTTGAATCCAGCAGATGATCCGCTCCAAGATGAGTGGGTCGACGAATCAGGGTGTGTCCACAATGTTAACGCAGCCACTGGAGGTCAGACCGCCTAGGGGAGCCACGAAAATCGCCCCTCCCCAGGCGATTTCAGGCATGATCCCCAGATTCCTTCGCGACCACTACTTGATGTAGGGTCGCTTGTCTCCTCTCCCCTGGATCCGGCAGCGGATCCTTCTGTTGTAGTGGACGAGGTTGGTGTACAGTCCAAGCACAGGGCCCGTCAGTTTGTCACAAAGCTGTGGGTCTCTGATTGCAAGGGCAATTTCCACCTCGCCACTTGTTTGTGTGACAATGGATCGGAGGTAAATCTCCAATCCAATTCTTTCTTACCCGACGACTGCGTGTTTGATTCGCCTCATCCTGTTACCCTCGAGGGAGTTTCTGGACATTCTCTCGCAGGTGGGCAACGCGGTTGTTATATATCAACTCATTTGGTCGCTCAAGACCTTTGGGAAGAAGGTAATGTGGAGGAAGTTATCCTTAAGGATGACTACTTCTATCGTGCCGACATAAAGTATGACCTTTACTTGGGCCATCCTTGGCTCCGCAAGAACAGGGTAGCCCCCGTAGGTCATCGGCGTTGTTTTTTGCTGGAGTCAGGTCCCTTGGAGCGTCCTGAATTTCGTTTTTTGCACGCAGGGTTTAAAAGTGCAGAAGAATTTTTGAAGCAAAAGGTTACACCAAAGTTTGGCGAAGATGTCACCATTGCAGAGGTGAATGGGAGTGCCGCTTACTCCCGAGAGTTAGAATGTCTTCGTAGGGACTCCCAGCCACGACGCCCTTCGCGCTGGCACTCTTCATCCTACAGAGTTGTCGACAAATGGCGCGATACAATTTGTGAATATTTTTATGAACACCATTCCTTTTGGCCACAGTATGATGCCTTTGCTAACCGCGAGAACAAGCGCTTTGACAAGCACTTTCGCGACGCTTGGACCCATAAATGGGACAAGAAGTTATGGATTAATCCTCCGTTTCACTTAATCCAGCAGGTCATCCACAAAATCAAGCAAGATAAAACCCAGGCGATTTTAGTTGTGCCCTTGTGGGATGACAAGCCTTGGTTTCAGGAATTACAAGACATTTGTGTAGATTACATGGAACTTCCCAGGAAGATTAAGCCGTATGCCAGGGACGACACAGGTCCCCTGCCACAGCCGCCCTGGAGTTCGCTTGCATTCCTGGTGGATGGAAAGCTTTCTGACTCTGATTCTGCCGATTCTAGTACTGATTCCTGTGTTGGGTCTGAATCTGAGGTTGAGCGTGGTACTGATGATGAATCTATTTTTTCTGATTTTTGTCCGTCAGATGCCCAAGGTGATCCAACGTCAAATGGATCCGCCTCGTCTCCCTCTTCCCCAATACGATCTACATCCAAAAGAATCTACGGCGCACGGACGACAAAAAAATTTTCTTCGCGCCGCAAATTCAGAGTTTTTGATGAAAAACCCCGTGTGGAAGCTTTCATAGATCCTTTCGAGGAGCTGGATCACGAAGAGAATCTCTGGAATGTCGACACTCGACCCACCTATCTTCAAGAGGCAGTTGATACGGACCTTTTTAGGGACATCCGTAAGAAGATTCTTCCTGCCAAGGCCGAAGAAATCGCCAAAGTTTTTTCCACAGTAATTCCTGGCGATCAGGTGGACACTGAGTTGTGTTCCAAGAAAAGAGACAAGATTTTTGAGGAACGGAAGGACACAACCCTTTCGGGGAAGTTGATCAAAGACCCCCCTGTCCGTGGGCAGTTCGGTGAAGCCTTCATCGAGCTTCGTGAAGGGTACAAGGCGAAGAAACAGCGTCCTTATGAGAACCATGGACAGAAACATGAGATACTCAGAAAAATAATCGAGAGAAATCTCAGGGAATTTGGTTGGCTTGAGGGTTGCATGACCAGCGAGTGGTGCTGTGCACCCTTCACAGTCCCGAAGCCGCCGCCTGCAGACCAGAACACTATTGATGGTTGGCGAATGGTTGTTGATTTTCGCAACCTCAACGCCGAAACCAAGGCGGATTCACACCCCCTGCCCCTCATTGAGGAGGAAATCGCCAAGAGGGCAAGAGGTCGTTTGTTTTCTGTGCTGGATCTCCGTCACAGCTTTCACCAAATGCCGTTGAGGAAGGACAGCCGACCTCTCACCTGTATGTGCACGCCATGTGGCCCAGTCCAGTGGACGGTCATGCCCATGGGCCTGAAGAATGCCCCTTAGTTTTTTCAAAGAATGATGGAGGATGTGCTTTTTACAGCTCACCCTGAGCTTCGTGCCTTCGTGAGTGTGTACATAGATGACATAATCATCGCGACAGAGGGGGAGGGACTAACCGAAGCCGAGCTGGTGGCCCTACATGAAAAGCAGCTGAACCAGGTTTTGGACATTCTTGATGCCAATCAGCTGATTTGTGGGCTGAAGAAGGGAAAACTATTTTTAAAATCAGTCGAATTTTGTGGTTCTCTCCTTGAGAATGGCACCCGACGACCCAGTCCAGGGAAGCTCGTCGCTATTCAGAAGTAGAAGCGCCCTGAGACGATCACGGAATTGAGAGGATTCCTGGGTTGTTGCAATTTTTACCACACTTTTGTGCTGAATTATGCCAAATTTGCTGCCCCCCTCACTGAATTATTGAAGGTAGGGAGAGATGCGGGCAAGGCAGGTTGAAAGGTTCGTGTCAAGTGGACTGACGAGTGCGAGGAGGCCTTCCATCACTTGAAGGCGGCCCTCTGCGAAGTCGCCACGTTGCATGTGCCGAAATTTGACCGACCCTTCTACATAAGAACCGACGCTTCTAGGTACGCGATCGGAGCTGTCCTTGAACAGGTTGATGAAGCCACAGGTGATCATTACCCTCTTGCATTTTGGTCTCGGAAGCTAGCTCCACGCCAGATGCAATGGTCACCGCGTGAGCAAGAGACTTATGCCATAATTTGCGCTCTGAAGAAGTACCAATCGTGGGTTGGCACCAATCGAGTCGAGGTCCTGACGGATCATCGATCTCTGGAGTATTGGGCCACCGAACACATTGATACTGTCGCGAGCCCAGCTGGTCGACGGGCCAGATGGCATGAATTTCTCAGTTTGTTTGACCTCCATGTGTCGTATTTGCCTGGAAAACACAACACGGTAGCGGATGCTCTGAGCCGATGGGCTTACCCCGCTTCAGAGGGGCTGCAAAGTACCAACATCCATGGTACGGAGCAGGACCGCCACGTCGTAATCGAGTGGGATCAAGAAGAAAAAAAGCTCATTCGACGTGAATGCATGCAATGCGCTGTTAAACAGCATGCATTACCGTGCCATGACATGACCGCCTTCTCAGATCCGGCGCATGCTCATGAAATCATCACCAAATCACTGAAAGTCGTGGAGAAAGTCACCGATCCCTCCTCAGGGAGTGTTATGGCTTCGAACAGCAGCAGCGCAACAGCGCAGCGCAACAGCGCAACAGCGCGCAAATCGCAAGTCGCAGTCGCAATCGCGCTGACAGTCTGTGAATAATAAAGAAGCATCGAATGCCAACTGTGAATGAGCGCTGTAAGATACTTCGATCTTGAACAGGGTTTATGTCTTCGAGATTGTGTTATTATTGGTGCCCCGTCTAAAGATCCTGCGAGGTTTGTCGATTGGGATTTTGGATTTCGGATTTTGAGAAACAAAGAGGCACAGGAGTGCAGTCGAGTTCCCAAGAAACAAACCACAACAAGTGGTAGCCAGCTAGGTGGCGGGGAGGATCAATCTTCGAGATCAATCCTTGACGCCGCAACGCCGTCAACTTGATTTGGACTTCGATCTACAATGGAGCGGCCCTTCGACGACGCAGCTATGCTGCATTTCATCAGAGACAGTTTGTTTCGAAGTGATTCACCCTTGCATCACGAATTTTCGACCTCGTTAGAGAAGTTCATCGCAGAGCGCATCGCTAGTCGAGAAAGCGAGTGGTTTCCATCTCTCTCTCGTGATCTTCACAGCTGTTCGCAGAAGCTTGCGGATACTCAAGCCAAAGTTATCGAATTGGAACAACGCGTCGATGTGTTGCAGGCAACAGCAGCAAGTGCTACCGCAGCAACTGAACAACGCGTCGATGCATTGCAGGCGACAGCAGCAAGTGCTACAGCAGCAACTGGCCAGCGCATCGATACCTTGCAGTCCTCGACGGAAAATGCAACTCAAGCTGCTGCAAATGAGCTTCGACGCGTAGAGCTTGAATTGTCGCAATGTTACGCCCTTCTTAACGAATTTGTACGAACTTCGAGTCCACCACCTCCGAACAACATCCAGTTTCCGCAACCACAACAACAACAGTTTCCGCAACCACCGTCTTCTTCGAATTCGAACCAACCTCACCCTCCACAACAACCACTCCCACAGCGGCCTACCTTCGAACTACTACCCCAGTTCGTAGTTCAACGTGCTCCTTCGCAGGAGATTTTGGGACGCCGCGTCGAGCGCCTGAACAAACTGGTCAAGAGGTTCACGGGTAAACCTGGATGCGGGGAATTTCGAACATGGAAAGAAGATCTATTACGAGCCTTCACTCTGTCGGACATCACCTCACCCGTCGATCAGGCAGCAACGATGTCATTCCTCCTCGATGGTGATGCCGCTGAGTACTATCATAGCCTGACGAAAGTTGTACAGGACGACTGGTTCGAGCTCATGCGTGTGTTAGGCCAGCGTTTCGACTGCATATCCCATGAGCCAGTGTATTTGTCGAGAATGTTGAGCTTGAAAGAGAGCGAGTTTCCCCGACATGCAGATTACGTTCGAGAATTTCGTACATGCGTTATCAAGTCGAAGGTCAACACGAATGAACTCCAGATGGGTTACCTCGTCAACTCTCGATTCGTTGAAGGGTTGTTGAATGACGCTGTGCGTCGGCAATACATCGTTGAGGTCCGTTCGAGATGGCGTTCTAATAATTCATTTGGATTCGATACCTTGGTAGAGACCATCGCGGAAGCCTACATTGCGGCTGGGTATCAACTGGAAGAAGTACAGAACGCATCGAGAACGACATCAGATCACACCCTGGGTCCTGCAGTGTCGAGACCCCTGCCTATGATGGTCCCACCTACTTCGACTTCCACGTTTCCATCGAACCCTATGCCAACGCCACACGTCACATCGATGCCGACCCCAGCTGCGGCGCCCACGGCTTTGGCCGTGGCAGAGCCGATGAATCTCGATGTAATTGCCAAACTTCGAGAAGAGCTACATGCCTACATTGGTGAACGGTTCGGACGTCAACATGGCGGACGCCAAGATGGTCGAGAAAGCAGACGTTGCTACAACTGTGGCGAACAAGGACACTTGGCACGCGACTGTCCAAAAGGTCGACCGCCATCCCGAGGACGAGAACGCCGGGAATCACGGTCAAACACGCCGAAACGAGACCAAAGTCGAGATAGCAAGGGACGGTTTCGATCCCGCTCCAAGAGCAGAGACAGGCCTACAACGGCCTAGAAAACAATTTCGAAGACCTGGTGGCGGACGTCCTCGAGAAGAGCTGAAGACCACCACCAGCACCAATAAACCCGAAACGAATTCGACGCTTGGAAGTGTCACTGTTGAAGGAACCGAACCTGAGCATGCGTCTCTGTTCACGGTTCGAGGGCGCATTTGCGCATGTCGAGAAGACTCCTTCGACTCCAGCGTGGAACTGTTGGTCGACTGTGGAGCGACTAGTGACTTTATGTCGATGCAAACGGCAAAGAGGGCGCGACTTCCCCTCTATAAACTGAGAAACCCTGGACATGTCTTGACAGCAGGAGGTGTCCAAGTCGAAGTACGGTACTACACGCGAGCTTACGTTCGAGTTGGAGAGCTTGTATTTCGTCACCACTTCAAGGTCTTGGAGATTTTGCCGGATGTAGTGCTTGGACTACCATGGCTTCGAAGCTACAATCCAACTGTTAACTGGAAGGAGCGATACGCCGACATCCAACATGGTTCGATTTCGTACCGGTTGTCTTTTGGCGAATCACGACATTCCACCCGGCTACAGTTTCAAGCAGCTTCAAAGCTGGACCTTCTTTCGATACTGTCATCCAGTTCCTCGAAAGCGAGTCCGGTTGGGAATCCTACCCCACATGCCAACGAACACCCTGACCTACACTCGTCGACACACGTTCAGCGCAGTACTGACACGTACGATGAGTCCGAAACGGAAGATGGTATCACCGATGAGGAGTGCAGCGATATGGAGATTGAGTACATTTCGTTGCCGAAACTCAAAAGAGAGATCCGTCGATCTGATCTCACGGGAGATCAAGTATTTCTGTGTTGCATGCCTCGACCAGCAGTGCCGGTCGACGAAATGTATAAGATGCAAGCCAGCGATGACAATGATGACGGGCTTGACCCTGCTCGACGCAAACTACCGAGTCGAGTACACAAGTGGGCGGACCTCTACGACCGGGAGAAAGCGGAATATGGAGACCTACCTCCGCATCGACCTGGAAGAGACCATCGAATACGCCTCGATTCGGAAGAAAATCCACCGTGGGTACACCCTTACAAAATGGGTCCGAGCCAACTAGATGAACTTCGACGACAATTGGACAAGTTGCATCGATCTGGTCGCATCAGACCATCCTCGAGTCCATACGGAGCGGGTTGCCTACTGGTGAAGAAAGCGAATGGTAAATGGCGTATGTGCGTCGACTACCGAGCGTTGAATACACGAACTGTACGAGATCGATATCCTTTACCATCGATCCAATCCATCTTGAGTACATTGGGGGGTTCCACCGTATTCTCAAAGATTGACCTTGTTAGTGGGTTCCACCAGATCCGAATTCAAGACGAAGATATCGAGAAAACCGCCTTCAACACACAATTTGGCGCCTTCGAGTGGGTTGTTATGCCCTTTGGCCTCTGCAATGCACCATCGACGTTCCAACGCGTCGTGAATGATGTCCTGCGAGACCACTTGGGGATTTTTGTATGGGTGTACATTGACGACATCCTCGTCTTCTCGAAGGATGCGGACGAACACCAACGACACCTCGACCTGGTACATGACCTACTCCGTGAGCACCAGCTCTTCCCCTGCATCGATAAATCCACATTCTTTCAGAGTCGAGTGCCCTTCTGCGGATACATCATCGACCAAGATGGAGTACACATGGACCCCGAAAAGATCAAGGTCATTCGAGGTTGGCCTCCACCAACTACGGTTCATGAAGTTCGACAGTTCATTGGATTGTGTGGATTTTACCAGCAGTTTGTCGAAGGGTTCCAAGCTGTCGCAGCCCCTCTGACTGCAATGTTTAAGGCAGACTTCGAGTGGGAATGGACGGCCGTCCACCACGCTTCCTTCGACAAGCTGAAGCAGGCGATGATCAGCGCGACACATCTCAGTGCTATCGACCCCCGACAGCCGTATCACCTGTACACAGATGCTTCGAAAGACTGCGTGGGTGCTACGCTGGCGCAACGATGTGCGCATGGGAAGTACAAGGGACATCTTCGACCTATTGCCTTCATGTCGCGGAAAATGCAGCCTGCCGAAACTCGATACCCGATTCGAGAACAGGAGTTGTTGGCCATCGTATTAGCCTTGAAACAATGGTTTCACCTACTTCGAGGACCGCAGCAGGTGCACGTGCACACTGACCACGAAAGTCTTCGATATCTCAAGACCTGTCCTCGACCGCTGACACCACGGCAAGCACGATGGTCCCAATTCCTCGAGGAATACAACCTGACGTTGTGGTACGTGCCGGGCCTCGAGAACCCTGCGGCAGATGCCTGCTCTCGTTTAACTTCGCGGCAGTTGATGGAGATCGAAAATGCTACACGTACACGGGCTTTCGCAATTCCCCTGGTCGAAGACTGGGCTTCACTGGAAGGAGAACCTGTCGATGAGTTCCTACATGTACTTGAAGACACATACTCTCATGACGAGGTGTGGCCCCAGCCGTACGACCACCTGTACGTTTCACTACGAAGCGGACGCTCCGTGGGGAAGGAACTTGACGCAGATGAGCTAGCGGAACCAGCCCTCCAATTCTACAGCGAACCCGCCGTCGAGCCGGAGGACCTGGAGCCGCGACCGTCGAGCGCGACAACTGCCGAGCCGGAGGACCTGGGACTGGATCCAGCACCATCGGACGAGATCATGGCTGAGAATTCACACCAACCAAACATGCATCTCGATGAGGCTGGCAATGAGCCAGACACGTCTATTGACACCGACGACTTCCCCGATGTAAGCATGGATCGCCCCCTTCGAGTCACCTTTGGCAATGAACTTCGATACGCACCGACCATGGCGGAACTGATTCGCTGTCGACGTCACCGTGACGGCACGTTGCAATCGGTTCCCTTGCCGAAAGTTGGGCCGAACACGCCGTACCCTTCGAGTCTCAAGGGTACACACCGCCGAGTACATCGACATTATCAGTGCAAAGACTTGACTTCGACAGCTGTGTGGGCGGCAGCCTATCGGGAGGACCCCCGGACGAAACACATCTACGAAGTAGCAATTCGAAGCCCTGCGGCACGACACCAGCTTCGAGATGCCAAGTTGTCGTTCGATGATGGGAAATTCTTCCATTTGTCGATGATGGGCAAACGTGTGCTTGTTCCCCGAACGCTGGTTACGTCGATTGTGGCTATGTATCACGAGTCGGAGTTCTATGGCCACTCAGGAGTCCTTCGAACCATGGCCCTGATTAAGCGCGACTATGTGTGTTCACACCTACGACACTATGTCGAGCGATACATACTAAGTTGCGATGTCTGTCAAGCGGCGAAATCAAGACGAGTCGACACCGCCAGAGTCCCAAGACCCTTGCCGGTGCCCGACACCAAATGGCACAGCGTGTCCGTCGATTGGGTTTCGGGATTGCCGCCGACCACAAGGGGCCATGATGCCATCATGACTGTAGTCGACCGATTCTCCAAGCGTGGAATGTTCATCCCTTGTCGCAAGGATATGACAGCCGACGACCTCATCTATGTGTTCCTACGTGAGGTTATTCGATTGAAAGGATGCCCTCGACAAATTGTTTCTGACCGAGACAAGCTGTTCGAGTCTCAGGCGTGGAAGGAGTTGGCCCAGCGCTTCAAGATTGAGATGCATCAAACAGTGGCCAACCGCCCTCGAGGCAATGGCCTGGCGGAGCGCAGTAATCAGTCCATCCTCCAGCTTCTGCGTACACACGGCATCTTCGGCAACAACGAGTGGGATGTCGACCTCCTATTCGCCGAAATCCAGTTCAACAACCTGACATCCAATAGTCTTCGACTATCCCCGTTCGAGATAGATGAAGGACGAACACCCCTTTTTCCATTGGATTTTCCCCGAATGACTTCTCATGCACATGAACCATCGACGGTGAATGATTACATGCAACGAGCGGAACGTACCTTCGATTCTGTGCGTGCAATGCTTGCCGAGGAACGTCGACGCCAGATGCATGTGGTCCTGCAAATGGACCGACACGTTCGAGTGCCTGAAGTCGGTGAACGATGGTGGGTGTTGGTGCCTGAATATCGACATAAAGGGAAACTCGATGTTGTCTGGTGCGGCCCTTACAAAATACTCGAGGTACTGAACAAGGGCGAGAATGTCAAACTGGACATCCCTGCCCCCTTCGATGGGTTGCGAGTTTTCAATCGAGACAGCATAAAACCCTTCGTCCATCGAGAGGGACAGCCGGTGTGGGAGTTTCCGATGCCCCCTGTCAAAACTGGAGAATCTCCTCGACTTGTCAAAATCGTGGCTAGACGTCGAGTGGGATCTAAAAAGCGCCGCACATTCCTGTACCGTTGGGAATGGGATGACGACACATGGTCTTGGGAGTCGAGCAAGGCTCTAGAAGAGGATCCTGTGTACCTTGAGTTCCTTCGACTCCACCCTGAGTAACTGAGTAACACCCTTACTCTTCTCTGCAGCGTGGTTTTTCGAAAAACTCATGCGAGGTTCCGGGTCGAACACCGGAGCCTCCGCCTATGGTACTACATCCCGGACGCCCCGAGCTTCCTCTCGACCTCCGCCTTCTCGAGCGACATCGTCGAACGTCATCGATGTTGACGCAATTGAACCCCCAGCGAGGACGACTTCAACTGGCCGCTGCTTGTCGGTAGCATCAGCGCCAACTCGTCCGAATCGACCTCTCGATCCATTCGAACCTCCGCACTACAGCCAGTCGGCATATGCTGGGAGCTCGAAAGGAAAAGGAGGCCCATCGAAAGGAGGCAAGGGAGGTGTGTTCCCTCGCGGGAAATTTGCGGGAATAGCGCCGAGTGGAAGACCCATCATAACAGGAGGCGCCGAAGGCTTGGAATGGCTCGAGATAGCCCTGGCCAGCTTGCCTGTTCTGGAACCGACGAAGGGAGGGACTCCACCCGACATGCCGCCGGAACTCTGTAAGCTGTACGGGCCCCCTCCCCCGGTCGATGCAGAATACTTTCGAGAGCGGTGCTCAAGCCCTGACTGGTTCGATTCTGATGATGAAGATCTTGCTTGCTACACGGGGTACGACGACTGATCTTCCTTCTTCTGTTCAGCGCCCGGATGGGTCGACAGTTCTTGGACATCGAGGCCGAACACCTGGACATCGAGGTCATCCAGAGAGGATCCAGGTACCGGAGAGCCGAAAATCGAAGACGACTGGGTCGACCAATCCTGGCATTCGAATGCCCCGAAAACACAAGCTTCTACTCGAACGAACCAATCCGACTCCTACTACCACGACGCCGACTCCTATTACCACGATGATAACTACAACTACGACGCTGAATCCTGGCCACTCGAGTCCGACGACGAAGCAGAATATCCTTACGAACCCGCGCGGTCGACAGCACCATCCAGCTACGAGTCTGTGCCGGTGCCAGAGTCGAAATGGCAGCCCTACAACATGCCGCAGTACAATCATGAAATCGAGACCATCGACGAACTTCGACACTTGGGAATGTTCGGATTGAAGCCACCCTATCGATTTGGGACACATGAAGATGATCCGATGAAGACGGAGTACACTAAGCTCGAACCATCGGTGCTGACTATTGCGTTGAGTACCATGGCTGGTCTTCGAAAGCCGCACATGTTCCTCAGCGAGAAACACTATGAGGTCGTGTCGAACGCAAATGCCGCCATCGTCGAGTTGGGCAAGACCATCTGCATCGACAGTTGGGGTCGAACCGCACCATTCCCGTACGAAATGCCTCGAAGTGCCCCTGACACGTCTTTCGATGAACATGGAAACCTTGGTGGTAAGCCAGGATATCAATGGTACACGAAAATTGAAATGGCTTGTCAAAACTTTGGAGCGGCCCTCATGAAATAGCGACATTATGATGAAGAGCTCGATTATGGATTCCGACAAGACCTCACCGAACATACCCTGCCGAGTCAAATTGCTCGACTGAACCGCATGCATCGAGAGATCTCTGGTATCGACGACCTGATAAATGTTGCGGATGGGATCGACCTGATCTTCAAGTATCGACGCTTCTGGACCCACGAAAAGATGAGACGAGACGCTCCCGTTGCAGTTTCGATTATGGGAGTTATCCGTGATCTTCAAAAGGTTTGCCAATCGAACGACTGGCTCTTCGAAGATCTAGCCCCCTTCCTTGCGTACAAAGTCGATTTGCCCCTTCGCCGACACCAACTGCGTGGCCTTCGAGGCACCTCTCGACTCGGATATAAACGCTATGGATGTGCTCCTCATCGAACGCAGGACCTTGCGGTCCAGCTCCAAGAATACTTTCGAATAGGAGAACAGGTCGAACCTTACGCGTACCACGCAGTCGCACCAGGCGCCCCCATCGACCTTGTCCAGTTGGCGACGATCTACCAAACTGGACCCGGACGACTCGGGTACCACGACTTCGATAGGGCAATCCGACGAATTGCTGCCCTTCACTCATCGAATAAAGAGTATGTCGCTCTTTTCCCTTTCGTGGATGCCCCCGATTTGGTTCGACGCCTGGGTACCTCGACATACCTCATGTCCCCCTACGAGGCCGGATACCAAGATGGACAACGTTGGCGTCGGACGGTCAGGTTTCGAAGGGACGTCTATGCTGACGAACGGGAGGAGATCGAGAAGACCGACTCGCCTGCGAGCGACCCGTTCCACCCGGACCCCCTCGATCACTGGTTCTTGTCGATGGAGTCGAATGCCTATCAGCACCACTTCGACATTCCGTTCTTCAAGTACCTCACGCCGATCCACGAAGATTTTAAGGCCGCACATCGACGCAAGGTCAGCTGCCGAGACCAAGTCCTCGAACCGGTCATTGTCGACAGGGCTTCGAGCCTTGTGACTGCAGAAGCGGTTCGATTCGCTCTGCAGAGCTCCCTCGCTGACGGCCACTATGTCCATCAACACCTCGGTCGACTCCAAGAAGAAGGTTCTCGAACCAACACGCTTGAGATCGTCGACCGATATGCCCTCGGCCCTGAGAAGGACGACATCAGCGCCGTCATTGTCGTACGACGACTTTCGATTGCCGACACGCCGTGGTGGCGGGTCGATACGCGAACTGGTCAGTTCTACCACAGCATGGCCGCTGGTACTGGTTCGAAGGAAACCTATCGGTGGTCTACTGGTCGACATGACGGATACTCCTTCGAGGTCACCAATCGGGCCGATCTGTGGAGTGAGGACGCTTGGAAACCGTCGAGCCTCTGGGATTTCTATTCGACCAGGGCACAGACACTGGGACCTGGACAATTTCGAGCGCTTGCCCGTGAACATGTCTTCGTATTCCAGTACAAGTGTCCCGTCGATGACCGACCTGGTGACCCCAACCTTCGATTGCTGAACCATCGATCTGGTATCCTGATTCAGAAGCGTGCTCTCGACAGCGATATCCGTCGACACTATACGGGTCATGACACCTTCAAGTTCATGGCTGGCGTCGAGACATTGAAGGAGGTACATGAACTATGTCGACTTCCCGTGGATCCTTCGTATACGTACACGTGGGGCAGGGACTGCTGATTCGACATGTCTGGATGCCAAGTAATGGCTGATTCGACATGTCTGGATGTCAAGTAATGGCTTATTCGACAGTCTGGATGCCATTAATGGTATCGAATGCTCCATATGCCTGTCGAGCTGACGGATGTACAGGCCTGTTGGTCTGCTGAGCATCCAGCTTCGATGCTATGGTATGTTATGGTTCGACGTGCCCACAGCCTTGCTGCGGGTACAGCGCCCGTGCAGTGTGCCTGGCGAGGTTGTCTCCTGCAGCCTCCGCCGAAGGCCGCAGCCGTGGCAAAGTCGAACACGGCGTGTGAATGAGGCGCTGATGACGGGTGTCCCAGTGTTATGGCTTCGAACAGCAGCAGCGCAACAGCGCAGCGCAACAGCGCAACAGCGAGCAAATCGCAAGTCGCAGTCGCAATCGCGCTGACAGTCTGTGAATAATAAAGAAGCATCGAATGCCAACTGTGAATGAGCGCTGTAAGATACTTCGATCTTGAACAGGGTTTATGTCTTCGAGATTGTGTTATTATTGGTGCCCCGTCTAAAGATCCTGCGAGGTTTGTCGATTGGGATTTTGGATTTCGGATTTTGAGAAACAAAGAGGCACAGGAGTGCAGTCGAGTTCCCAAGAAACAAACCACAACAGGAGTGTGAAACGGTTCGAGTATACCCGACCTGTAAGTGGATTTCGGTTGATTCAGGGCATTAAGCGTCGAGATCCGGCCAAAACTCCACCCCTGCCGAAAGATTCCCTGATCATCCGTGACTGGACGAACGATTATCTGCATGATTCCATGTTTAAAGAGGTCTTTGAGAATCTCAAATCCAAAGATGCCCACAAGGATGGAATTTATGCAGAATATTCGTTGGATGGGGGGAAGCTGTGGATGGAGGGTAAATTGTGCGTACCAGACGCCCTGGCCCCCCGAGTGTTAAACTGGTGGCACAAATGGGAGTCCCCCCACGCACATGGCCGTAGATTATGGTCGATGATTAAACATAGGTTGTTTGGCTCAAGGCTATATACTCACTGTATGAAAGTAGCCGCCGGATGTGCCCAATGTGCGGTCTCGACGCCTCCCAGCGCGAAGAAGCACGGCCATCTGAGGCCACACCCTATTCCGGAGCGCCTCTTTAACAGAGTCACCAGTGATTTTTTCCATCTTGGTGAACTCGACGACGAAGAGTGCCATTGGACCAACAAAAGGGTCAATGGAGTGCTCCTTATTCAGTGCCGTCATTCCGGCTATATTCAGGTGTTGCCTTGTAACATCGAGTCGATGACTGGCAAGGCTGCCGCCAAATGGTGCGCGCAGACCTGGATGGGAGGTTGGGACATCCCATCCGAGGTGGTTACGGACTCAGGCAAAGAGTACACCTCCGAATGGTGGAAGGAATTATGTGCTCGCCTTGGAATCCACCACCTCAGATGTGAAATCCACTCACATCGAGCGCTGCCTGGCGAAAGAGCCGGCCGCTCACTTAGAAATATGCTCCGTAAGGAACTCGCCAGTGAGGAGGACTTCCATTGGCTTGAGATTCTTTTCGCCATGCTTCGCCGCTACCACAACACGCCTTTGTACCATGGCCTTTCTTCAAATGAAATTGTCTTTGGACGAAAGAAGTGTTGGTGGAACATGCCGTTGAAAAATCCTCGCCCTTGTAAAGATGCTTCGTTGTTTTTGGACGAAATCCAACGAGCAGAAAAAACTGTCTCGAAATTAATCGATAAGCATCAAGCTGACTGGCTTTGGGTCCAGAATCAAGGCCGAAAAAACCCCCACAATTTTGAAGTCGATGATCGAGTTTGGCTTCGAAAATCCGAAACCACCCTGGACGGAGATGATAAGCTTCTTCCCTTGTGGAAGGGGCCATTCGCTGTTACAGCGCGTCTAGGTGAGAACAGGTGGAGGATTCGTGTGGATGTCAGCAGGGAAATTGACGTTTCGGGTGATCGCCTCAAGAGAGAGATCCCCTCCCCCAAGGATCGGGTTAAACCCCTTTTTTGGACTTCGAAATTTTTGTCCGATCGGGTCATCGAAGGGGGGAAGTACGAACTCAAGAGGATTTTAAAAGCAAGACGTGACGAAAAGGGCGAATGGGAATTTCTATGTGAGTGGAGGGGCTTTGATTCCAGTCACAACAACTGGGAACCAGCCCATTCTTTTGTCCATGGGTACACCAAGGGGTTCATCGACTTCCTCAAGAAGCACCCCGAAATTGGCGTACTCCTGACAGACTGTCTGTCGAAACCAGACAGACAGGTGGAGAGCGACGGAAAAAGACCTGTGGTGAATCGAGATCCAGCCTTTTACGGCCCTCAGCAGCCACATTCCAGGGCTGATTCGTCGATCCCCCCTCCTGCGGTCAGGCCAGCCCAGGAGCCAAATGAGGACCAAGCTTCCAGTTCGGCCGCTGATCTACAGCGCCCAAGCCGTACGAGGGCCCCACCAGACAGGTTGGTGGTCACATGTATTCGTGCTTGGCCGAATTGAGGGAGATCCGTCGTGACTTGAGTCGCCGACGCCATAATCTGGGTAACAGTCGTCTAGTCCAGGGCGTCATGGCACTCGTCGCTAGGGCTCAAGGGTGTAGGTTCGAAACCCTTGCATGTCCAACTCCTACAAAAGCTCCAGCCTCGCCCCGGCGACCACTTATTCCAATGTGAGTGTTCTGACGACTTGAAAAAACCACATCATGTCGTATAAACCACATTCTGCTCAATCCACTGTTCATTCTTCCTGATTTCGAAATGATGTGGAGAACTACGAATGTTTGATAATTTGACGTCAATCAACTTTTCTTTGGTCTCCGTTCGGCAGACAAGGCGTAGATACGCTGCCGAAAGCCACGGAGTGTGCTGCCGTGTCCAGAAAAAACCAAACTCAGGCTTAATTCAGGCAGATTCGGGGTAATCTTGTCTCTGTTGGTCTGTGCATCTTTGGAATTTGGCTACTCGTGCAGATGGAAGCAAATGTACATAGTAAAAACGCTGCGCAGCGACATTCACCCCTACAGGCACCCCCTGTAGTACTGGCTGCACTAGACGCGATGCCAGGAACACAGATCTTACCTTCATTTGCCGTGATGCTGAAGCCAAAGTCCAGATTCAGATCCAGATTCCTTGAATTTACCTTGAATTCCTCAGGTTTGTCCATCATTCTTGCACTGTTGCAGCAAAACCCCAACGTCAATTGTTCAGACAACCTTCCTATAGGAGCTCTAGGGACTTCTAACAGCAACCTCTCGGACCTCAGAGCTTCCGTAAGCTTAGGTGTATTTTTGGCACACGCCAATGTGAGCTCAATCCGACCTGAAACTGTCAAAAATGGTGAATCCAAGTGTCTTGTGGGACCCAATCGAAAGATGGGCCTTGTCCAAGTCGATTGACACCGCCGCCACTGTGAATAAAGGACTATTCGGTGTCTCTCAGTTACATTCTGTCAGTAAAGCGCCTTCAGCTAACCTTCGGCGCGTTACATGCCAAGGATCCAGGGCTATCATGTCCCGTCATGATGCATCATCACATGATCCACATTTTCATGGAATCTGTTGGATGCTCGCGAACCAACGTGCCGGAAAGCACAATTGAGCTGAATAAACGACAATATATATTAACTCTAGTCTAAACACCTTCGTTACACCTTTGTTAGTAGTTTCAGTTCTAGACATTCCGCTTCATTTCACCTTAATCTTAGGGAATTCCCTCATTTTAGGACAGATTAGGTTGATTTCCTTGTCATCTCCTCTCATTCCTCGAAGATCTGTTTACGGCTTTGCCTAACTAAGTGAACAGAAAAACATCCCTACCTTCTGTGGTTCACTTAGGGCCTGCAGACTACATTTGTATTTGTTTTCCCTCTCTGCGATTGTTTCATCTCCTTCATCTCTGCTCAAATTGATTCTCAATCTTGCTGAATCTTGTGATCATCCACCAGATGCGCCAAATCTGAAGCACATGCTGCACTTTTCAGAACGAGAAAAGCGGGAGTAACACGATGTAGAGTACGTGGAGGACACCGTAGCGTGCCCGCGCCACCTAAACTGTGCCAGAGCGCCGAGATGTCACTCCATTTCTTGATTCCGCCACTCAATCCATCAATAATCCACCTCATTCTCAACCAGGGCATGGTTTGGTATCGATTCTCGATACGTTTACATGCTTTTTAGCCCTTAACCTAATGTTTTACTGCACGGAGGACTGTTCGTCACTCCTCATTCTGTCTCATTTCAGGTTCATCCATCCTGATTCAGTGCCAATTCAGCCCAAATCAGGTCAGATCAAGCAGATTTCGCCCCATCGAGGCTACATTGCTATTTTTTTCTGGGACTTACCCGCACTACGTTCTTCGTTGACGTAGCGACACACCCCAGTGTGTTTTTGGAGGGGGAGTGTAAGTGCGGCTAACCCCCATCTGCTCAGATTTTCACTGATCTGCCCCAGATTGGCTACATTTTGGTCATTTTCTCTGCTTCGGCGGAATCGCCGCCCCGCAGCTCAGTCTCAGGATCAGACCTATATATTTCTGATGTGCCGGATCTGATTCCGCGGTCCATTCATCGTAAATCCGCCGCGTTCCGATCATTTACCCGGAATCGCCATTTGCCGCTGACGCGCGTGCGCGAGCCAGATCGGCCAAATATTTTTTCACAATCGGATTTATATAAATCTTTTCAGACAGATATGGACACTCAGATGTACTTAGGATAATCCGCATCAATTTTCTTCATAGACTGGGATTTTTTGCCGGATAACAATCAGCATGGATCTTGCTTCCGTTGTTGCCGCTCTCGCCTCCGTTGGTGTCCGTGTATCTGGTTCTGCCCCCAACAGCAGCGTTCAGGTTGACTCCTCGCGTGCCTGCCCCCCCGGTCTTGCCGGCCCTGAGCCCTCCGGCACCACTCACGACCTAGGGCAGCACTTTCACGCGCCAGCCGGTCCCAGCAGCGTCCATCCACCGCCCCAACTACCCTGATGGGCTTTGTTTCCTGCCACTAAACCCCAGTGTTGGGATTTGGGTCAAGTTGGCTTCCCTATTGCCATTCTTCTTCTTCGTTCGCCTGTACGTCCTGTACTTGTCCTTCGTCAACCCATTCTTCTCCTGCTTCGACAGCATTCACTCCTTTTCCACGTCCACGACCACCAAATGATTTTCCACCACCAACTTTCTTACCTCCTTGGCCTTTGTTGTTGGAGGTGTTGGAATTGGGGTTGGATTCGTTGGATCTGCCCTTGCCTCGACCTCCAGTATCCTTGTTGTTGCCGAAGGTCTTGTTCGCTGGCGTCTCCGCGTACAGGGGGTTGCCATTCACCTTGGAATCATCTTGATTCCCGGACTTTCCCTTGCCATTTCCACCTTTTTGGCCATTTTTTCCACCATTTTTTCCACCAGCATCGGTCCATCTTGAGTCGCTTGGATCTCCGCCTTGCTGCGAGTAATCTTTTGGTGTCCAGTCTCTGTTCTTTCCTTTGGACTGCCCTTTACCCTTTCCCCTTCCATGCTGGTCAGCATCTCGTGCTCCATCCTGCTGGGGATTTTTGGGAGAATTTCCCTTTCCATCCATTTTGGACTGAACTGTTTTGAGATCTGAGGGCGTCCATCTGTGATCTGCGGTCGTGTGAGTCGCCGCTCGACCTTCTTTTCCAAGGGCAATGCACACAGAGCATCCTTTCTCACCAACGGCGTTGACCTTGCCTCCGAAGCCATGTGCATCCTGGGACTTCTGGCGTTCCAAGTTTGCATACTTTTCAAGTTGGTCCCAGATCTGCTCGACTCCATACGAGAAGATCCACGGTCGTACCCTCAAAACTGTTCCCTTATACTTCACTTTCCCATCCACCATGCTGCAGAAAAACTCCGACTGTTCAGAATCGTGGAAACCAACTCTCCATCTGCCCTCACGAATAGTGATATCCTTCAATCCAGTAGCACTGATAGAGTGTAGCAACTCACGAACAGCCATTTTTCCCATAGTTTCGGGTAATCCTCGGACTTCAACCCAGTTGCCCAGGACTTTTTGGTCCGCCTGAGAGTCCCTGATCTTCTGCTTGGTCTCCGGCGTGAGCTTGCTCAGGAGGATCTTCTTCATTTCGCCTTCAGAAAGTCCTTCTCCAGAGTTCTCCGCCTCTTGCACCAAAAACTCCCAATCTTGCCTTGCAATTTGAATCTCTTCCAGAAATAATTTCTTGATCGCCCTGAAGTTCTCCAGACGGTTCCTGTAATGATCTTCAGGTAGTCAAGACCCTTTCTTCTTGAGACTGCGATACAACTCCTCATAACTCAGGGGATTTCCTTGATTTTGCCTTTCCACATAAAGGTTATAAGTACTCTCCCTGAGTTTGCCCGTCAAGCAGTCCATCAGCCCAAGGATCCAGAGCTCCTTGTCCAGCTTCTCCGTCTGCAGCCACACCATGAACTGCCTCTCGAAGGACGCCCAGTAATTGGGGTGCCCCGAGAACTTCGGCTGCTTCATTACTGAACCACGAAGCCTCATGTGCAACGGGTTCAGCAGGTGGTTCAGGTTGAAATTTGTGGCTGTTCCAACCGGATTGACGAAGACTGGATTGACTGCGGCGCCTCCCATGGCCTGTGCCTGCGCAATTGCGGCCGCCAGCAACGCCTGGTCCACAGTAGGCTGCACGAACGGCGTTGGTTGAGCTTGATGCATCCTCATCTCCTGCAATTTCTTCTGCTTTTCTTTGATTTTTGCCTCGTTTTCTTTCTGCTGCCGGTCCTTCTTCTTCAAGGCCATGGATCCCTCCTTCACAGTGGTCCTTGCTTCTCCATCAATATCTCCGACAGTACCCACGGACAGTACAGACTTCCCTGACGAAGATTCTCCTCCTTCGGTACCCAGATTGAACCCAATAGGACTTGTAATTCCAGTAGGGGGGATACCAGAAATTCCAGTAAAAGCTGGATGGTGGCCAGTAAAAGCTGGGGGTGCTGGAGAATGTGGAACGCCGTAAGGCGTGGATGTGGGTGCAGCTGAGGAGGTAGGTGCTGGGTGGCTTGCCATTGTAGGCGCTGGTCCAGTGAGCCCAGTAGTGCTCAGATTTTGTACCAGATTTGTAAGCTTCTCCAGCTTCTGCTCCATCTCCTTCCACTTGCTGTCATCATCCCTCTTTTTCTCCTTGGCGGCGTTCTTCAGCTCCTTCACCTTGGTTTCCAGCGACGAAATCTGTCGTCGACAGGAGCAGTCCTTGGCGCATTCGCCACAGGAAGGGCATCTCGTCCCCTTTCCTTTGCTTCTCACCTGGTCGACCCAAGTGTCAACACTGGAGGTGGAGCTGGGAAGCTTGGACAGTTGCTCCCTGGACAGGTGGGAATGTGTCGAATCACACCTCATTTCGTCGACCTCGTCGTCGTTCCGACCCCAGACGCCCGACGGACCAGCGTGCGGATGCACATTCTGGCGTCGCTCCTCGGCAATGATGGCCATCTGCACCATCACGGCGGCCTGGTGGTCGAACTGGTCCATCAGCTCCTCCCAGTCCTCTTGCTCCTGCAATCTGGCGTCAAATCTGCACCGGCCGCTGTCCCTGAGGAACTGGCACGACGCCCGGAACCAGTCCCTCAGGCGGCCACGATAGCCCGCCTCCGCCAGCAGCCAATTCCCCCTGTGCAGGAATTCCTCATTCCAGATCTGCTGGAAGTGGTTTTCCCAGTAATCACCACTAATTCCAGTAACAGACTGCTCTCCTACGCTGCTGCTGTCTTCCAGATCAGGCAATGCGTGAGAGGAGGAACCAGATTCACTCGAGGAGGGAGATTCTCGATCGGGTTTAAGGTTGGGTGGGGCGTTCACACAACAATCAGCACAAGTATGAACTCCAGGCCAATGCCTATGGGCACAGTAAGGGCACTCTGACGGATGATCCTCGGTTTGTTGGGGAGATGGCACGAAGGTAACCTCAGGGGGAACACGCAGTGACTCTCTACGAGTGATAGACCCGCTAAAGTCCGATGGGATCAGAGTGTCCGTGGAGATTCCAGAAGCAGAGTCATGATTTCCTCTGCTACCATGTAACCGCTGCATAGTGGTTGATCTTTCTTGTGATTGCGAAGCCTGTAGCCTTGATGCCCCAGGGGTCGTAACGCCCGACACTGCCCCTGATATCTCCGACCCCAACTGACCCTCTTCAGACCCATATCCAGCCTCTTGGAGCGACCTATGCGAAGCACTTGTAAGTCCTTTGAACTCCAAAGTGAGATATGAAGAGTACGAAAACCCGGTCTACAAAAATGGAGCAGACATAGAATCTCAATGCGCATTCAGCGCAATTAATGACACATCGTGAAATCATTCGAAATAATTTGAATAAATCCGATTGGGAAATCACGAAAGACAAATGCGACTCGACGCGCGCTCACAGGCGACATCTGGCGGCGAACGGAAAACATGAAACAGAACGGAAAATTTACTGCACTAATGTACATCTGAGAATCATTGAAATTCTGATCACATCAGTGTATAATTGAGTGCTGTCACTGCTGCCGTTACATGTAGATGGCAGAGCAATTTTGGAATTTATTGTTGCAGTACTCACTATTTTAGGTGAAGACAATGCAACCAACCCCCTTGATGGCGTGGGAACCTGCCACTGTGCAATTGGTACACAAGATGCCCTCTTTGTGGAGACGGGCTGAAGTGGCGTGGATTTTTGGACATGACCCAAATAAAGAGGGAACTAGCAACCCTCCCTATGTGCACCCTGCGCCGCCCACGTTAACTGCCATATGAAGACATTCAAAAAAGAGCAAAAATTGAGCATGAAATTATTCGCAAAATTGTGAACCCATTGAGTAGTATTTGAAAACATGATGTAGGTAGCAAAAGTAGTCGTCTTTGTGCATTGAAAGATGTTTCCACACAAAGTCAAAGGAAGTAATTTGGACCTTGCGACCGACTGAGCACGCTGCCAAAGTTGCACACCATGGGCAAACAATGAAGGACCGAATATGTTCGGAAGCAAGGTTCTCAATAGTTGATCACTATGGCCGTTGGACAATGTAACACAGGTAGGTGGGTTGCACAATGCAGTGCGGAAGAAAATGAGCACAAAAGCATGCTTTTCAACAAAGTCTGAGCAAGCAATCTAGAAACCTAGGATTGACTGCGTGGACTGCAAAAGCTCCACAAAATGAGTATATAATGCCAGAACGGATGTGTTGGGATGCAAATGTTGCAGGAGTCGATGACTATGGTTGTTCAGAAGTGGAGTGATGCAGAGGTAGGTGGCTAGCACATTGTATTGCACGAGGAGCGCCATGCGTCTGAAAGAAGGTTCCCGTTCAGCAACCACGACACACTGCTTGTGTGGACAGCCCGATGTTGGGGTGAGTCATTTTTCTTCTATGTACTGACCACACACCCGCAAAAAAACAGCCGCTGAGTAAGTTCTAGCCGGTCAACTTCCCAAAGGCCTTTGCACTTGTTTGGTTCATAGATGAAAGGCACATCGGAGAACAATACAACCTTCTACAAACCTCTCATCTCCGTTGGTTGCTAGGCAAGTTGCTTGTGTACCAGCGGGCACTTTGAAAGCTTTCTGGTTGATGTAGAAGCTTTCACCTCGTTGCGTTGTCTCTGGCTGAGTATTCTCTTGTGCAGTTGAGCGTAGGGTTTTTTTGGGAACAATAGCTTAATGGTCACACTTAAGATACAACTAGGCCTCCAATGCATTGTCAGAATTTCTAGTGCCAGGAAACACAGCGCATGTAGCTCCGTCAATAAGAATCAAATAGTACAATAAAATAAGAATTGGGTTTCTTTTCGGCCTATCATTTGATTGTGCACTGATAGCCATCCAATGTGACCACCTTACCCCAATCCAAATAACCCTAGTCCCCTAAACTCAAGTGGTTTATGAACGCTGCACACATTTTGTCATCCTTTGACGCTTTGCGATGCAAATCTTTGAACGCTGACCTGACTGATAAACTATGCAATGGAGAGGACAACATCACTAGGTTCTGAAAATTATGCACCGCCATATGTCAAATCTCCGTACACGGCATAGCACCATGGTCTTTGCATGGCCGTATGTTGTTGTTGTTAATGTATGTCTCTTTGCCCCCCTCCGTGGTGAGAAATGAAGCTTCACCCGACGGCGTCTTTTCTGGTGACTTGTTGATGCAACTTTTAAGGTAAAATGGCAGTTTTTGTACCGTTGACCAGTCTCTGTACCACCCCAGTCAAATTGTGAATTTTGTATACCCATCAAGTTTTTCTTTGAACGCATGGTTGCTGAGAGGGCCACTGATGTTGCATATGTTTAGTACATTCGTCTCTTTGAGGCTCTAATATCTTTTTTTGCTAATACCGGTTGCTAAATGCATTAGCCTCATTTATGTACCAACCAAAAATTCGAGATGCCTCATAATTTTGTTAAAAAATCACTAGCCCTGCCCACTCGGTGCCCATTTTCGGAAACCTTAGATGCCTGAACGGATTTTCATGATGCTCTGATAAGGCAAAAAGAGCTGATTCTTTCAAAAATGTGCCCTTTTGCATATGCACACCGTATTTCAAAAATACATTTTTTTGTTCCATGTGACCATTATTTCTTGGAAACCGGCTGCCCCTTGATCGCGCACCGTGTTACACGGACAAAAGCAGGTCTAACAAGTTTGTACCACATAAATGTCACATGGCTTTCCATTGATGTTGCCGAGCACAAAGGGGGTTTGAGACATGACAAGCAACAGAAGCATCAGAAGTGGCTATCATAACTGATATATAGGTCGAATGCACCCTCATTTTCAGAAGAATCAGCATTGGTCGCAGTAACGGGTGCAGCAGACAACCCATCTTGTACTAGAGGCCTTCTCTTGGGTGCTGGTTGTGCAGGTGCAAGAGACATTGGCTGTGCTGCAACAAAGTCTACAAGCTAGAGCTGCACGGAGGCTGCCGCTGCAGCTGGTTCTGCTGGAGTTGGTTTGGCTGCACGCCCTGTTTCTTGCAGCCTGGAAAACGGCTGTCTGATCCGAGCTGCCATTTTGCAGTAAATGTTGGCCGAGCTCTGCCTGCATGAACCGTGGCAGTTTGTATAGAAGGCTCTGAGGTGAAGAAGTCGCCCCACCGAAGATTTCGGAGGTCATCAACCTATGCTTCATTAATCTGGCGGCTCCAGATTGGATTGCAACGTTACACTTTGCTGGTGGTCCTGCAACACGTGCGTCACGATTGGGCAACTGAGCCACAGCGATTACCTCCGTGGAAGAGACATTCTTGGACAAGCCAGCTAGATGCAGGTGCTCCAAGAAATAATCAGGGTTGTAGGGGTGATCCCAGAGCTACCGAACCCTACCGGAATGTTGGAGGCCCCTACGGCTGACACATCGGCTTCAATGAAAAACTGAACGAAATCCTAGGGGGTAGACGGCCGCCTATTTTGCTGACGCTAGTGTTTTTCTTCCAGCTTGGTGAATGCAAGTTTCACGGGCCTCAAAACAACCCCGTCGAGGGGCTGCACTACCTCTGTGAATTGCGGGACAATGTGAACTCCCAATGTTCGACGTTTTGTAATAATTTGAAGATACACGTATGCCTGTGGCTCGTCTAAGCAGAGTGCAACAGAGTGGTACTCATTGTGCAGGGGTTGTGTATCCTTGACAAACACTTTTTCGATCCATTCCATCAAGAGAGCAGCGCAAGTCCAACCTTCGTTTGTTGTGGTGGTGCTTTTGTTGTGGTTTGTCTTGGGAACTCGCCTGTTTCTCCAAAATCCGAAAATACGACAAACCCCTTTTTGCGCAGGATCTTTACGCCGAGCACCAAACGGTACCCAATTCACAAATTCGAAGACAAAAACCCTGTTCAAAGATATCCAAGTATCATACACCATTCCGTTTACAGCAACTGGCATCTCGATGTTTCATATGTAGTCGCAGATTGCATTGCCATTGCGCATTCGCGCGCTCGCTGCACTGTTGCTGCTCGAAACCATAACACTACCTCCCCCCTTGAGACTTCGAAGAGGTCTCACTCGTCTGGGCGGGCGCCGCAGTGCCGAAGTCTGAATAGACATTGGTCAGAAAAAAAATTTTCTTGACCTCGACAGGTGCTGGTTTCATGAAACATAATAGTGGTCGAAACCCAAAGACTATGGTCGAGTGCAGAGTTACGTGTCCAGCGCCTCATTCACGTGCCGTGTTCGACTTTGCCACGGACCGCGTCTTGGTCAAAGCTGCAAAAGCCTCGCCAGGGTACGAAGCTACCCACAACAAGGCTATGGGCTCGTCGAGATACCATAACATAGGGCACAGCCCTCGAGGCCAAGTGCCTAGCAAACAAACAGCCAACAGGACTGTACATCTGTTGGATCAACAGGGTATATTTAGTCAGTCGACGCCATTACTTGGCATTCCGACTGTTGAATCAGCAGTCTGTGCCCCAAACGAACGTGGACGAATCCTTCTCTTGAGGTCAGCATACTTCCTGCATCTCGTTCATCGTTTCGATGCTCGCCATGAACTTGAAGGTGTCATGGCCGATGTAGTGTCGACGGATATCGCTCTCGAAGGCAGGTTTTTGAGTCATGATACCAGATCGATGGTTCATCAATTGAAGATTAAGATCGCCAGGCCGGCCGTCGACAGCGCACTTGTACTGGCATACGAAGACATGCATACGGGCAAGAGCTCGAAATTGTCCCGGTCCTGGTGTCTGCAACTTGGTGGTAAAGAAATCCCAAGGGTTCGACTGCTGGCAGGCGGCAAGGTTCCACAAATCCGTCCGATGGGTGGTTTGGAAGGACAGTGGGTCATGTTGACCAGTGGTCCATCGATATGTCAGAGGCGAACCAGAAACAGCCGCATTGCTGTGGTAGAACTGACCAGTTCGCGTGTCGACTCGCTACCACCGGGTGTGGGCGATCGAAACCCTCCGAGCAAGGATGATTGCGCTGACGTCGTCGACGCCAGGACCGAGGGCGTATCGGTCAATGATCTCGAGATTGTCCGTTGGAGAGTCGGCTTGGAGTCGACCGAGGTGTTGATGCACGTGCTGTCCATCGGCGATCGTGCTCGGTAGGGCGAATGGAACCACCTCTGCAGTCACAAGGCTCGAGGCCGTATTGGCAACGACAGCGTCGAAAACTGGGTCGCGGCAGTGGATGTTACGTTGATGGGCAGCTTGGTAGTTGTCGTGAATCGGCGTGAGGTACTTTAACATCAGCATATCCAAGTGATGGCCGTGAGGGTTCGAATTTGCCGACAAGAATCGTTGGTCAACAGGATCTGGTTGAGACCGGTCGCTCGCGGCTGAACCGCTCGACTCGAGCTTCTCTCGCTCATGGACATAAACATCTCTTCGAAGAGGTACTTCTCGACGCCAGTACTCTCCGCTTTCATATTCGCTTTTCCAGGGGGACATGAGGTACTTCGAAGTTCCCGGGCGTTGAGTCAGATCGGTGGAGTCTTCGAAAGGAAAAAGGTTGATGTACCTTTAGTTTGTCATCTGGACCGCCGTTCAACAATGGTACCACGACAAGTGACTAGCATTGCCCGACACAGGCCGCTGTGGAGGGCTGCCAAAGTGTCCACAGCACAGCGCTGCAGGCTAATTCTGCGCGGCTCCTCTGCACTGCAGCATGATCCCCATGACAAAGGCCGACGTTCGTTGCCTCGGGCCTACTGGTTTGATGTTGAGGGAACCAAGACAAGCACCATCTGTAAGATGAGAGTTTGTCAATGGGGTGGGGGCTGCACTGTGACGGAGAGCAGCCCCAGCCCCATTTTGCCACTTGATGCTTTCAATTCGCCACGTTGAGTCACAATTTTCCGATTTTGGAGTCTCACAGCAGATTTGCGTGTTTGCTGCACCCGAGACGCTTTGTTGTGCAGGGTGCGTTTCTGTTTGGTCTGAAGTGCAGTTTGCGGGAGGATATTTCTTCATTTCTGTCACGTGGATTTGTGTGAAAAATCCAGGAGGGTCAATGTATGCGGCCTTGTGTACACATTGAGCGGTATGCATCCTCCATCGCCCATGCACAGCGCCGCATATCAGTGCGTAGGACCTTGCGTACAACACTGCGTAGGACAGTGCGTGGGAATAACATTGTAAAGCTGCAACTGTTCCCTCGCTCAGTTCACTCTGTCACAGTTCAGGGCGTCTTGGTTGCTCCTGATCAAAATGTGGTATTTGCACGTTTCTGCTTGAGGAAGAGGTAGGTAGGTAGGTAGGTATCTTCGGGAGCCCAGGATGCCTCCTTTGACTATGCAGGAAGAAGGTCTTACCAAGGGGACATCCTGTCCCTCCCACTGCCCTAGGTCAGGTGCCTCATAAGCCGCTCCCGTAGGTGCTTGGGAAGGCAGTGTCGCGGCCACCTGGTCCAGGTGTCCCAGGTGGGAGGGTGTCCCCGCATGTGTCCATGGGTAGGGCCACATGCCCCCTCCTTTGGGCGGCAGCTCTGGGGGCTGCCCAGCCGTGTGGAGTATCTCTCACCACAAGGGGTATTGCTCCCGCTAGTCCTCGGTACGACTGCCTCACCCTTGTGGCTTGAGTTGCGGGGCCTCTCTGCTTGGCAGGCTATCCCCTCCTGGACTGTGTACCGGCTCGCCTGTCAACGAGTACTTCCATGGCTCAGGGTGCGTTTCTGTTTGGTCTGAAGTGCAGTTTGCGGGAGGATATTTCTTCATTTCTGTCACGTGGATTTGTGTGAAAAATCCAGGAGGGTCAATGTATGCGGCCTTGTGTACACATTGAGCGGTATGCATCCTCCATCGCCCATGCACAGCGCCGCATATCAGTGCGTAGGACCTTGCGTACAACACTGCGTAGGACAGTGCGTGGGAATAACATTGTAAAGCTGCAACTGTTCCCTCGCTCAGTTCACTCTGTCACAGTTCAGGGCGTCTTGGTTGCTCCTGATCAAAATGTGGTATTTGCACGTTTCTGCTTGAGGAAGAGGTAGGTAGGTAGGTAGGTATCTTCGGGAGCCCAGGATGCCTCCTTTGACTATGCAGGAAGAAGGTCTTACCAAGGGGACATCCTGTCCCTCCCACTGCCCTAGGTCAGGTGCCTCATAAGCCGCTCCCGTAGGTGCTTGGGAAGGCAGTGTCGCGGCCACCTGGTCCAGGTGTCCCAGGTGGGAGGGTGTCCCCGCATGTGTCCATGGGTAGGGCCACATGCCCCCTCCTTTGGGCGGCAGCTCTGGGGGCTGCCCAGCCGTGTGGAGTATCTCTCACCACAAGGGGTATTGCTCCCGCTAGTCTACGGTACGACTGCCTCACCCTTGTGGCTTGAGTTGCGGGGCCTCTCTGCTTGGCAGGCTATCCCCTCCTGGACTGTGTACCGGCTCGCCTGTCAACGAGTACTTCCATGGCTCCGGGTGACGTTTGCCATGGTCCCCGATGCAGCCTAGCCGGGCTCCGACCAGTGGAGAAAGTTTTATAGTGTTTTCAGCACTGTGTTTTTGTTGTGCCTCTCTTGCTGCTTGTTTTTGATGAGGAAAATGTTTTATTGTTGAAATACAACCAATCCAGAATAACCCAAGCCAGAGATAAGCAAGTAGAAGATAAACAGGATCAAAGCATGAAGGGCTGCAGTCACAAAGAGTTAGATAAAGACAACAATCAACAATAGACTACAGCAATTAACATACCTCGCAACTCAGGATGAAATATTTTAAATGTTTGAGAAAAACTGATAGGAAAACTGCCCCAAGGGCTCACTCTCTTCCATACTGTCATCTTGAGATGTGCACTCTTTGTTTTTGGGTCCCATAGGTGCTGAGGTGGCATGGCTTGTGGCGCTAAGGTCACTGCCATGTCACATGGGATATTCCTACTTAGCTAGCCTGACTGGGCATTGAACCCAGGACCTCTCAAAAATAGGTGCCCCAGCCCCCTAGGGTGCATACCAATAGGATAGCTAAGAATTCATGGGAAAACATAGATAAATTCATAGGCTCTGCCTTCGGTATATCAGTGCCTCAGTCACCCAGGAAAAGATGTTTTAGTGCATATAGCTTGGGAATTAAGGGGTCCACACTACATCCTGATTTAGTGTTTGGTTCCATAGGTCAAAATGTGTTATCACCCATTTTGGTTAGGCCAATACTAAGATAAATATGCATGAGTGCTTAGAACACCTCTAATACAACTAAAGTATACCCTAAAACATTGGAAAAGCACTTTTTCTTACTCCCCCTTTGTGCTGTGGTGGCCACCACTGGCGCATTTTCAGGAAAAAGGGATTTTTTTCTTGGCCTTTCCTTGGTTTCCACACCTACTTTAAAATACCTATAGCTTCCCTAACACTGGAAAAGAGCGCTTTAGCATGGCCAGCGACTCTTGCTGCATTGTGAATGATAATTCCAACAGAAAACTCAGCGCTCTTGGCGCTGCAGGGCTTCCTGTGGCTTGGTGGAGTTAGAATAGGGCATGCCAAGACCATATGCATTTGCATCCCTCCCTCCAAGCTGCAGCGTAACACAACCCAACGCCAGACTCTCATAGGACGCTCGACCAAAGTCTCATGGAACGTGATGGAGACACCTGGCCTGGTACTGGGGCGAGGGTGCGCTGATTTAATTAGAATTGCCCCTTTGAGGGGTCTTGGTTCTGGTTCAGTCTCCTGCTGCTGCTTTTCGGCCCGAACAGCAGCCTACTCAGGGAGGCTTTGCGAGGATATCTGTACAACGAAGGAATTGGAGGATGAGGGACGACTCCACGCAAACGCGAAGCGACAACACCTAAATCCGTCAAATGACGGCCTAGAATTTTTCTGAAAGCTTATACCTGAACAGAATCCAATTGTGCATCAGATGCACATTTTTACAAAATTTGTCATCATTTCTTGATTGAATATCAAGAAATTCACACGCAGAAAATGGCGGCGCGCAAGAGCGGCTCCTAGCGAAGCGCCGGAAAATAAAGAGGTAGGTAGTTAGGTGCCCTCGGTCGTGGAGAGGCGCCCCATGGTTTCCGCTGGCGTTGCCGCTGTGACGAACAGGAAGAGGCTCCGCGCTTGTAGAGGGGAGGCGAACAGGCGATGCCCACGAACCACGGGGAAACAATGGTATGGCGAGCAAGTATGTTAAGAATGCAAAGGAGGGCGCCAAAGGGACGGACCACGCACACACGCACACACATAAACAAGACCGCAAGGTGCAAGAAGACGGAGACAAGAGCAAGGAGAAAAATGGTATGAAACCCCACCCCACCCCGCCCGCAAACACGCACACGCTCTCACTATAGGGGATGGCCACGTACCACGGGGAAACAATGGTATGGCGAACAAGTATGTTAAAAATGCGAGGGAAGGCGCCAAAGGGACGGACCGCACAGAAAAACACAAACGTACACAAGGCCGCAAGATGCAAGCAGACGGAGACAAGACAAAGGAGAAACATGGTATGAAACCCCACCCCCGCCCCACCCACAAACAAGCACACACTTTCTCTATAGGGGACGGCAACAAGAAGCTGCACAAGGTATGACAAGTATGTTACAAAAAAAAACACGAAAGCGCCTTCCACGCCCTCTCTATAGGGGAAACGCAAGGCAAAGAGGTGTGTTATTGAAGACGCTACGAAAAAAAAAAAAGGGAGGAGACACAAAGCACAACACGCAAAAAAAACCAACCAACCCCCCCAAAAAGACCTGCGCACGCTCTTTCTCTACAGGGGAAGAAAACACGGTGGGACAAAAGGAGAGGTACGTACTACGCATCACGCATACCACGCATTTCTGCTACGCGTCTACAGGACCTCTTCTTCTGCTTTTGGAACTATGCCGACGACCGAGGACGAGAACCAACCAAGGTATGACACACCCCACCCCACCAACCACACACCGCAAGCACACACACGCACACGCACGGCAGCCACACCGCGCACGACCCCCCCCCACGCCACCCACACCAACACGAAGGGCCACACAGCGCACACACACACACCAAGACGGAGGAGAAGGGCTCCCGGAAGACACACCCACCGCACCACCACACCACAGCACCAAAAACACAGACACCACAAACACGCAACACACAACACAGCACGGCCACCGCGCACACCCACACACACCACAAACACACACAACAAAGGACACCCCCGCCCGCGAAACACACCACCACAACCGGCGGGCCCCAGCCAGGAGTGGCGGGGAGCCGCACACCACCACCGGCAGCGAAACCCAGCCAGGAGTGGCGGGGAGTAGCACACAGGAACCTCTGCCAGGAGTGGCGAGGGACCAACCACACCACACACCAGCCACAACCCCACCACACACGCCACCGCCGCACACCACACACCACACGCCACACACCACACACCACACACCACCGCCGACAGCGAAACCCAGCCAGGAGTGGCGGGGAACCGCGCCCGGGACCCTCCGCCAGGAGTGGCGAGGAACGCCCACCACCACCGGCAGCAAAACCCAGCCAGCAGTGGCGGGGAGTAGCACACGGGAACCTCCGCCCGGAGTGGCGAGGGACCAACCACACCACACACCAGCCACAACCCCAGCAGCACACCACCGCTGCACACCACACACCACACACCACACACCACACACCGCACACCACCGCCGCCAGCAGACCCCAGCCAGGAGTACCGGGGAACCACACACCACCACCGGCAGCGAAACCCAGCCAGGAGTGGCGGGGAGTGGCACACAGGAAACTCAGCCAGGAGTGGCGAGGAACCGACCACACCACACACCAGCCACAACCCCACCGCACACCACCGCCGCCAACGGACCCCAGCCAGGAGTGGCGGGGAACCACGCCCGGGACCCTCAGCCAGGAGTGGCGAGGACCGCCCACCACCACCGGCAGCAAAACCCAGCCAGGAGTGGCGGGGAGTAGCACACAGGAACCTCCGCCAGGAGTGGCGAGGGACCAACTACACCACACACCAGCCACAACCCCACCAACACACCACCGCCGCACACCACACACCACACACCACACACCACACACCATGCACCACCGCCGCCAGCAGACCCCAGCCAGGAGTGGCGGGGAACCGCACACCACCACCGGCAGCGAAACCCAGCCAGGAGTGGCGGGGAGTAGCACACAGGAACCTTCGCCAGGAGTGGCGAGGGACCAACCACACCACACACCAGCCACAACCCCACCACACACCACCGCCGCCAGCGGACCCTAGCCAGGAGTGGCGGGGAACCGCGCCCGGGACCCTCAGCCAGGAGTGGCGAGGAACGCCCACCACCACCGGCAGCGAAACCCAACCAGGAGTGGCGGGGAGTAGCACACAGGAACCTCCGCCAGGAGTGGCGAGGGACCAACCACACCACACACAAGCCACCACCCCACCAACACACCACCGCTGCACACCACACACCACACACCACACACCACACACCACACACCACCACCGGCAGCGAAACCCAGCCAGGAGTGGCGGGGAGTAGCACACAGGAACCTCCGCCAGGAGTGGCGAGGGACCAACCACACCACACACCAGCCACAACCCCACCAACACACCACCGCTGCACACCACACACCACAAACCACACACCACACAGCAACACAGACACCAGGCACGTACGCACCGCGCAACAATCACACACCCCGACGGCGAACCACAACCAGAGGAGGAGGCGACACGCACACAAGCAACACAGCCAGGAACAGCAAAAAAACCCCCCCACCACCACCACCCCACCCCGGAGAGACGGGAAACCCACCACCGCAAACCACACAGCGAAATGGGGGGCGGGACGAAAAGGGCCCACGGGAGACGCAGGCGAGGGACCAAACCTCAGGGAGTAATACACAAGTGTTTTCCTTGCATTTATGGTGTCTCTCTTAGTGCTTTTCACCAACAGTGATTGTTTCCCTGCTTAGCCTTTATCAAAGCCCTGCAGTTTGTATCATAAAACCTCTTAGTCTTTACTCTCAGACCTTGAATGGTTTCCTTTGATCTCCTGCTTGCTTCTCTGGCCCTTGATGGGCTTTTCTCTTACTTCTATTCACTCGACTTGAGCATGCACAACCCTGACACAAGGGACCTTGCACTACACGAATTAGACGCAGTCTGGATCTTCTGTGACGTTCTGCTGATCCCAGTGTCGGAGTATCTGGCCAAGGCTCCTCGTTTGCCTCAGCGACTGCCCCAGATGGGGTTGACGGGCTTGGCACCGTCCATGGCCTACGCACATGCCAGACGGTGATGCACTGCACAACCACTGTTATAAAACCACTGTTTTTACCACTGATTCTCATACCTGATCTCAGTTTACTCCACTGCACTTCATCTCACGCTGATCTGGCGCTTCGCGCGTGCGCCTTCTGGCGCTGTCCTGCAACGCTCAGTTCAGCGCTCTACATGCCCTCCCAAGACAGTGCCGCAGTGCCCCACCAACAGTGAGAGCAGGAGGCGCTGTCTGACAAAAAGAAGGATTGCTGGACTGTGAAAACCCCAGCCCAGATGGCAGGGATGCAACACACACGGCAGGCAAAACTGCCCAGCCGGTGCAAAGACACAGTGGCTGACAAACAGACAGTGGATGACAAACAGACAGGTTAGTGCCACAGTGCCACTGACAAAAGACACAGAGAGGCGAAACACACTGCTTACCCATAGGATTCAACGTCGCCGGATCCGCCACCCAGGGGCTCATAGCTGGGCTGCACGCCACAAGCTGCCCACTGCCGAAACGCCGGCGATGGCCAGGCAACAGCGCTCCCGCTCGCGCGGATACAACGGCCGCAGCTGGGTCACGGGCTGGCCAGCTGGATACAACAGGCGCAGCAGGCTCTCGGGTCGGCCAGCCGACTCGGATCCAACGGCTCTCAGGCCCGCTCTCGGTCGCTGCCACCACGGATACATCTGTCTGCCCTGGCTCACAATCTGCCACCACGGATGCAGCAGCCTACGCCGGCTCACTGCCCAGACAGGGCCTGCTGACCCAAAACACACAAACAGCGCACAACAGAGGCCGCCAACGGCCGTGCTGACGTTCCAGCAGCAAGATCACAACGAGCTCTGCTACCAAGTAATACACAAGTGTTTTCCTTGCATATATGGTGTCTCTCTTAGTGCTTTTCACCAACAGTGATTGTTTCCCTGCTTAGCCTTTATCAAAGCCCTGCAGTTTGTATCATAAAACCTCTTAGTCTTTACTCTCAGACCTTGAATGGTTTCCTTTGATCTCCTGCTTGCTTCTTTGGCCCTTGATGGGCTTTTCTCTTACTTCTATTCACTTGTCTTGAGCATGCACAACCCTGACACAAGGGACCTTGCACTACACGAATTAGACGCAGTCTGGATCTTCTGTGACGTTCTGCTGATCCCAGTGTCGGAGTATCTGGCCAAGGCTCCTCGTTTGCCTCAGCGATTGCCCCAGATGGGGTTGACGGGCTTGGCACCGTCCATGGCCTACGCACATGCCAGACGGTGATGCACTGCACAACCACTGTTATAAAACCACTGTTTTTACCACTGATTCTCATACTTGATCTCAGTTTATTTCCACTGCACTTCATCTCACGCTGATCTGGCGCTTCGCGCGTGCGCCTTCTGGCGCTGTCCTGCAACGCTCAGTTCAGAGCTCTACACAGGGGTTTGGGGGCCCCCCCGGTGACCGTATCGGCCCCACGTGAGCACCCGCAATAAGGTGGGATACGGCCGGGACCGTTGGTCAGCGGCCCGCGGTGGCACCGGCCTGGGGGGGTGACCAATGGGCCTGACCAAGAGCACTCCCCACGGCACGTACTGCGGTTTGGGCCCAGCGAGGGGCTGCGGGTAGGGCACACCGTCCATCGGGGCAGGCAAGAGACACGCCTATCCTGCAAGGACTCCCCTGCGACCCACAGTGTACCCGACCCCGGTGTGGGGAATGGCTGGAGTACCTGGCTACGGAGCAGGTCCATTTGTACCGAGCGGGTAAAAATGGACGGCCCGTACAACAGAGTTACACCCTGAAGGGGAGTGCAAGCATCGGCCCCCCCACGGGGAAACACCAGGCGAAAGGACCCGAGCCGACGATAAGGACCCCCCCCCACCCACCACAGCGGGGAAGGCCCGGGCACGGCACCAGGGGAACACTGCCCCAAGCGACGCGGAAAAGAGACAGAAAGAGGAGGGCACGCAAAGGGGGCGGCGGGGGGACACACCACCAACAGACCCGCGCCAGGGGGGGCGGGGAACTACACAGCCGAGACGGGAGAGGGGCCATGACACACAGCCCCCACACCCACACAGAGCCGCCAAACCAAGCCCAGAAAGGCGAGGACAGGCACCCAGACGCACCACCAACACACCGCACACACGCCCGCGCATGCACACAACACACACCCCCACAACCGCCACCGACACGAGCCCAAAAACGCACACCACACACCAAAGCGCAAGCGCCGCCCGCACCACAAACACAACACACACAAACCCAAAAAACAAGAACCCAGCAACCCCCCGCCAGGGGAGCTGCAGGGCCGCCAGAAACACCGCTAGGACACAAAGGTGGAGCCACCAAGCCCTCAGCCAGGAGTGGCGTACGGCCACACCCAGCAACACCCAAACGATCACGCCCAACCCGAGGACCAGGCACTACGACGCCCACACCAGCACCGCCACCAACACCCGAACCGGACGCCACAACACCCTCACCAGCGGACACATCCGGAACCAACGGAGACACCGTTGGCAACACCAGCGACCCCAGCACGCAGCACAACACTAGGACACCCTCACCAACAACAAACCAACACAAAAAGCCACCCAACACTGACCAACGACCGCACCCAGCCGGTCCAGTCCCCCACCGACCCGCACCCAGAACCACCGCCACCAGCATCCACACCATCAGAAACACCAACACCACCAAAAATCAAGCCAGCACAACACCATCACCAACACCATCACCGCCGGCGCCATCGCCTACGAAACCTACGCACACCACCACCAGTTCCAGCACCTACATCACCCAAGCCAACGGCATCAAACACACCATCGCCGGCATCACCCCACCATCAGCGTCACCACCGGCAACCTCCGCCACCGGAGGAAACCAAAGCCACGACAGCCGGTGAGCCAACAAACCACCAAGCCCCGGCCAGGGGAGGCAAGGGCACACGCCCAGAACCATCAACAGCAACACCCTCGCCACCAAAGCAACCACAGGGCGCCATCCACCATGCAGTCACCAGCGGCACCCACACCACCGGCGCCACCAACACCACCCTCACCCACGACACCACCGGGGCATCGCCTGCACCACCTACACCAACAGCATCACCAGCAGCCCACACCACCTACTGCACACCCTCCCAGACAGAGCCACAGAAATCAGCTGCCGCCCACCCCTGAACACAGGCCGCTGACCACCCACACACAGACCCACACCAACCACCAGCAGCATCAGCAACATCAGAGACGCCGTAAACCATAGCAACGCCCGCAACGACCTCACCACCGGCCAACCGACACCGCCACCGACAGTGCGACCTCAGCAACAACAACCCAGAGCGTCGCCGGCAGCCGCCACGGCGACACCACCTGATACAACACCATTGACATCAACGACACCAAGGGGGCCAACACGCGGGCCAGCGACACCCATGGGTACCTCCACCAGGAGAGGCGAGGTCCAACCCCCACCGTCAGAACACCACCATCCACCAGGGCATCACCTACAGCGCCCTCGCCTTCGACATCGCCCACAGCTCCGCCGGCGGCGCCCTCGCCAACACCGTCACCAACACTGCCGACAGCGGCAACACAGCGCCACCGCCAACCACCCACAGAACCAACCTCCCCAACACCAGAAACAACCGGCACCACCCCACCAGGACCACGAACCGACCAACCACCAGCCACGAGTGGCACGCCCGGAACCGCCGACCACCCAGACGCAGGCCGCGCCCAGCACCAACACCAACAACACCCACGCCAACAGACCACCACGACACACGCCAACCACCAAGTATCACCTATGCCACCCTCACCATCAGCAACACCAACGCCGCCAACACCCACGGCACTATCCACACCACCACCAACTCCAGCAACGACGGGCCAGGGTGCCGTCACCTACAACACCCCTACCACCACCACCACGACCCCGGCACCAAGTAACACCTAGGGCAACCCCACCAACGGCGTCACCAAGGACCCCAGCACGGCTGGCGAACGAACGCCACCGAGCCCTCAGCCAGGAGTGGCGAGCGCCCACACCCAGCAACACCCAACCAACCACGCCCAAACCCAGGACCAGGAACTGCGACACCCACACCTGCACCGTCGCCAACACCCAAACCAAACGACACAACACCCTCACCAGCGGAAACACCCGGAACCAACGGGGACGCCGTCGGCAACATCAGCAACCCCGGCACCCAGCACGACGCCTGAGACACCCTCGCCAACAACGGACCAACACAAGAAACCACCCAACGACCATGTTACACCCAAGGCGTTACAACCGCGCCACCCACCGACCCACACCCAGAACCACCACCAGCAGCATCCACACCACCGGAAACGCCAACACCACCAACAATCAAGCCAACACAACACCCTCACCATCACCATCACCGGCGGCACCGCCGTCCTCACCATTGCCTACAATGCCTACGCACCGACCAACAGCGGAAACAACGCCTAGATCACCGGAGCCAACAGCATCAAACACACCATCACCAGCATCACCCCACCATCAGCGTCGCCACCGGCAACCTCTGCCGCCGGAGGAAACCAAGGCCACCACAGCCGGTGAACCAGCAAACCACCAACCCCCGGCCAGAGGAGGCGAAGACCCATCAACAGCAACACCCCCGCCACCAAACCAACCACAGGGCGCCATCCAGCACGCAGTCACCAGCGGCACCCACACCACCGGCGGCACCACCCTCACCAACAGCATCACCAGCAGCCCACGCCACCTACTGCACACCCGCGCAGACAGAGCCACAGGAACCAGCCAACGCCCAACCCCGAACACAGCCCACTGACAACCCACACACAGACCCACACCAACCACCAGCAGCATCAACAACATCAGAGACGCCGTAAACCATAGCATCGCCCGCAACAATCTCACCACCGGCATCAACGACGGCACCACCGACTGTGTGACCTCACCAACAGCAACCCGGAGCGTCGACGACAGCCACCACGGCGACATCACCCGGTACGACACCATCGGCAACAAGGACACCGAGGGGGCCAAGGCCAACCCACCAGCCAGCGACGCTCATGGGAACCTCCGCCAGGAGTGGCGAGGTCCACCCTCCGCCGTCAGAACACCACCAGGGCAACACCTACAACACCCTACAACGCCAACACTCACAGCTCCCCCGGCGGGCCCCCACCAACACCAACACCGGCACCACCGACAGCGGCAGCACGGCGACACCGCCACCCAGCCGCAGCATTGACACCCTCGACCACAACCGAAGCAACACCTGTCACTACAGACCCAAGGACAGCCGAAGGAAATATCCCAACACCAGAGACAACCGACACCACCAGGACCACAAGCCAGCCAAACACCAGCCACGAGTGGCACGCCCGGAACCGCCGAACACCAAAACGCAGGCGGCACCCAGCACCAACACCAACAACACCCACGCCATCAGACCACCACAAGACACGCCAGCCACCACCGTGACACCCTCACCGTCGGCAGCACCAACGCCGCCAACACCCACGGCAATATCCACACCACCGCCAACCCCACCAACGACGAGCCGAGGTACCGTCACCCACAACACCCCTATCACCACCACCACGACCGCGGCACAGAGTAACAACTAGGGCGCCCCCACCGACGGCAATACCAAGGACGCCAGCACAGCTGGCACACAAACGCCACCAGCGCCACCCACCAGGCCCCCAGCCAAGGGTAGAAACAGCAACACCACACAGCATCACACCCACCGCATCGACATCACCCGGAGCATCATCAACATCAACCAGGGGTTCCCACCACCCAAGCAGCACAAAACACCACAGGAACACCACCACACCCTCACCACCAGCGACACCAGCAGCACCCTCGGCCAGGAATGGCGAGGAGAAAACCCAACAACGCGGAGCCACCCAGCGTCCCCGGCACCCTCACCATCGGACCGCCACCACTGGCGCCAACCCCCAACACACCACCGTCACCAACGCCAGCGACCCCTGACGCAACAACCACACAGCCCGCACAAACGGCACCAGCCAGAGCATCGCCGACAACACTCCCGGCCAACTCTCAAGAACAGCACCGAAAGCAGCACCGTCGACCGAAAACCACGACAACCCCAGGGTATGGGTCCATCTTCCCACCCCCCACCATCTGCACAACCAGCGACACCATCACCAGCACCAACCGAAACACCAACAACGACAGCCTCACCAACAATCGACACCCCCACTACCGCTGCCACCCACCAGTCACGCCACCCACCGTCAGCGCCACCCACCAACGCCGCACCCCGAACCACACCTACACCCGAAACCTGCACCAGCACACCCGGCCGAGCCGTCAATGGCTACGCCGCCCATGGCACCGCCTACACTCACCAGCGCCACCACCAGCCCGCGCGAGGCCAGGAACGCCTGGCGTCGCCAACGGCCTCAACGAACACCGACACCACCAACACCACCACCGCCGGACAGGGACTACCCACAATCCAGGAACATCTCCACCACCAACAACCAATATAACACCCGCGGCACCCCAATGTCGCCAACGCCACCACGGCACCTATCACACCTCCAAAACCGGAGGCGACGTGGGCCACACCACCCGTCATCTACAGCACCCTCGCCACCACCGCCACGTCCGGCCCACAAACGTTACGCCCCAACAACCAGAAACAACACCCTCACCATTGACACCACCGGCAACACCACATACGCCCATACATCACCCGCGCCATGCTCACCAACCATCACCTCGTCATCAGTGTCCACGACATCAGAGGCACCAACACCACCGGCGACGACGACAGCGACAGCAGCTGACCCACCAACAAACCACCATCAACCATAGCCCAACACCAACCTCATCTACGCTAACGCCCATACCACCCCCGCCAACAACACCGCTACAAACACAATGATCCACTCTGGCACCCACACCACCCTCACCACCAACATCACCACCTACCCCCAGGGTCAGGGCTCGCGGGGAACGGAACGGCAGAGCGAGCACGCCAGCACCCGCACGCGTCGCCCACCCTATCGTACACCGCTCCGCAACACGCCCCCCCCCGCTTCCCCTGACAGGGCGTGCACTCCAGCCCACTGCTGGGAAGACGACTACGACGTCCTCCCGGCCATCCGACACCTACTGGCAGCCACGGCCCCGCGCCCACAAGCCCACCAGCAACCCACGGAACCGCAGGAGCCCGACCACCCCATGCCACCACGCTCCATATCCCCCGCGTCCACCGCAGACCAGAACGCGGAACACCAGCGAGAGGAGCCCGACCCCGACCGCGCCGCCACGTCCCCACCGCCCCCCCCCCCAAAGGACATCTACGCCACACTGGCCAGCACCCTAGCCCCCATGGACGCCGAGCAGTACTACCAGTCCGTCCAACGAGACCTCCCTGAGGACCACGCGACCATCCAGGGGTGGAAGCAGGAGAAAAGGAACGACAACGAGTGGGGCACAGAGGAAGACCTTCTCTGGGAAGACACCTGGAAAGGCACCACGGACGCCTTCCTGGAGGCAGCAGCCGAAACCTACCCCCGCCCGCCCGGGGACACTAGACACGGCCTCCACGCCCTCCTAGCGTTCCACAGCTGGAAACACCGCCACACCATCACCCTCCAACCCCTCGACCACAATCCACACCGATGGACACCTGAAGACAACGCCACAGCCGCCATCACCGTACGGCAAAGCCCCGAGAAGCCGGAGGAATACCACATCACCTGGAACGATCCGGCACCCCACCCCCCCGCCTCCCCCAGCCTCCCAGATGTCTTCGCCACCATCAGCGCAAAACTCCAGGAGGCGAAAGCCCCACAGCAACTGGACGAAGAGATGCCCCAGGCACCATCACCACCAACCACACAAGACCAACGCCGCACAGAGCCCCTCACCCACCCCATCACCACAATGCAGCTCCCCCCACAACACCGCACCACCGCGGACCGAAGCGGGTTTCGAGGCCTGCCACGGGAATGGGCGGTCCACAACGGCACACTCCAATGGGACGAAATCACACCGGGGCTCGAGGCCATCCACCTCCACTCGATCACCGAACCCACCACCACCTGGGCACTACCGACGGACCGCCACCACCTCCTCCTCACCGTCCAAGGCGATGCCACGATCACACCCACAGAGGGAGACCCCGAATCAGCAGCTCCCGCCCACGCCGTCCACATACCCCCGCAAGCATCGTCGGCACCTATGACGGTACATCCAGGCCCCACCCCATGGCAAGCCATCGTCATCACCTATGCCGCCCCCAACGACCACACACACACCTGGCAGCAACGGTGGGAGCACATCCGGGGGGACCTCCTCCAAGAACACCTAGGGCTCACACACACCCACCACACCCTACACCCCATACGAGGAGTAGGCCAAGCACCACACGGCATACACGCCCCGGGAGTATGGGCGTACGCCACACCCATAAACCCACAAGCAGCGGAGGACATGAAGACTGCCCTATCCATCCAGCAAGCCCAGACCCAAACCCCGCACCGCAACACCAAACGAGGCTACACCATTTGGTGGGCATACCAAGACCACGACACCCTCACCCCCCAACCGGGGGCCTCCCCTCTAGACACCAACACAACCGCCCTCCTCCAAGCCGCAGCAGCGGCAGCCACACAGGTAGGGGCCCCGGAAACCTGGGGCCCACAATACCTGGTGGAAACCAAAGTGGCGCCCCACGCGAAGGCCCAAGACAAGCCCCCAACACCGAAGACGCTCCACTCCCCACTCAAGCTAGACCTGACGGAACACACCCCCCAGAACGAATGGGCGACCCACTACATCATCCCCCACACCACCGACCGCAAGACCGACGCCGCCAAGATCACCGTCACCCGCCACCTCCCCCACAACACACAGGTGTATGAGCTGACGGCCCCCAACGTCCTCGTCACCCGTCGCCGACACGACGAGCGATACACCATACAGGCGGAAGGGGCTGCCGCAACCACCCTGTACACATTGGAATCACGGGGGGACCTCCCACACCCCACCCTCCACGACGCCCCCTCATGGCCCACCCCCTTCCACACAGCAGACCGCCCCAACAAGAAGCCCAAACACACAGGTGTGCACACCCCCGCCCAGGAGGCCCAGCACCGACACGATGCAAGGCGCAAGGCCCGCAGCCTCCACGACGACCACACCATCCCTCGCATCAGCGCCCCCCTCGCCAGGGTGTCAGATACCACCCCTAACCGCACGATCACAGGCATCACCACGGACTGCCTGAACCCAGCGGCGTTGCGGGCAGACGCCGTTTGGATCAGCGAAGGGCGCTCCCACACACGGGCGGTGGCGCGCCTCCACAACATCCAACTGCACAAACCCCAGCGCGCCGTTGGACCCTTCGCCGTACACGTCACCCCGTACGGCAGCGACCAGCCCCGGTGTGAGCACCATGACCCGCCCTGCTCCACCCCATGCACCTCGCCCCTGCGCCAACCGCTGCCGGCCCCCACCATCACGGGCAACATGTACCTGGGCACCGTACCGGGAGACCTGGGCATATGCATCCTGCCCAACAGGTCCAGGGAACACGCCATCCCCCTCCACGGTGTAGAATCCCTCGCCCTGGGATTGCCCCCACCAAAACACGGACACCAGCACATTCCGGGGGACAAACGGACACAGGCGCCAGACGGGGGAAAAAAGGCCCACCAACGCGCCCTAGCCCACATCACCGTCCAACCCGCAGCCCACCTACCAAAGGACTTCGGCACGGAGCGCCATATCGTCCTGGAGGGACAAACCCACCACATCATCAACGCCGCCCTGTACACCCTCGCCGCCCACGAACGCCACTGGGACCCCACAACTATCCCAGCGATGCCCCCACCACCGCAGGGCCCCAAAGATCCCGTCAGCCCCTTCCACATCGATCAACTCCTAAGCTGCAGGGCCACCCCACACCTCCACCTCTCCAGGATAGCAACAGCAATCGCATCGTGGGACACCCTGGACACGCCCCCCCAACAACCCGCCATCCACATCCTCAAAGCGGACGCCCAATGGTGGGTCCTCCACTGGGCACACGGAGTCCTCATGGCGGCCCAGGCCTATACCCCGGAAATAGACCCGGAAGACCCCCCACGGGGCCAGCAGCGACTCCTCCAGGCCACCACCCTCACAGGCCGGGAAGGCGCCCCCTGGGAAGCCCTCCACACAGCACTCTACTGGGCTCAAGGCTCCCCCAACGGCCCAGACACACCGGAACCCACGGAGGCCTGGGTCATGCAGGCCAAGGCCATGAGGAACTACCACCTACACGACCCCTTCGACGACAGCCCGGCCGCACTGCCATGGCCAACAGATCCCCCGGAGACCGTGCGCAAGCTCGCCGACATCATACGCAGCCACGCGAAAGCGAAAATGCAAACACCGGCAGAACCCCCACTGAGGGATCCGGACCAGCAAGCAACGCACCCCTTCTTCAAACCCCACGCCCCCCCAGCCCCGCTACCTCCAGTCCCGCCTGAGCGAGCGAGACGACAAAGGGGCGCACCCGCCCCCAACCAAGCCGGAAAAGCAGCGACCTCCCGACCCCCTGCATCCCACCCAACCCACCTGGCGAACCCAGACCAAGCATCCTCGTCATCCTCCCTCCAACTATTACCACCGCCCCACCCGGACCAAGCATCCTCGTCATCCTCCCTCCCATCACTACCACCGCCCCACCCGGAGCAGGCATCCTCATCATCCTCCCTCCCGCCACCAGCACCGCCCCCGCCCAAAGCGTACCCAGGATTCGAAAAAGGCGCGAAGGTCCAACAGCCCTTCCGCAACGAGCACACAGGCGACTGGATCTGGTGTGAGGGCACGATCCAGTACCGCGTCAAGGAACCGGGGGACAACGGGGGGCCACAGATCCGGGTGGATTGGCACCGCCAAAAGGAGCTGGACCAAGGCAGCAGCGCCCCAGACAAGCAAGTAAGCTACACCCTGGAGCTCACCAGCGCCCACCCCATCCGGCTCCGCACCGAAGAGAACAAGCCCCAACCAGGCACCAAATACACTGGGGAGCTCCCCCCGGAGTGGAGCCAAGGCCTCCCCCTGCCGCGCCTACCCAGACGCCCACCAACCGGCAAAAAGTCCCCGAGCCCCAGTCCCCCTCCCTGACGGGGCAAGGGCCGAGAGCACAAGCCTCCACAGCCCCGGCCCGCCCCCACCGAGGCCACCGTCCACCTCCTCAACCTCAACCACCCGGCCGTCACATACGCCAAGGACGCCACAACCGCCCTCCAAGAGCTCCCGATGGCACAGGGGCCGGGGTGGGTTCCCCACCTCCTCACCTTCCAGGAACAAGGCCTACAACGCGACGACCCCCCAGAAACCACCCCCATATATACCCCGGACCAGAAAGCGTACAAATGCTACTGGCACAAGGGGACCCCCCTATACGCCCAAACCGGCATCCACGTCCACCTCGTCCACCACCTCAGCGTCCCAGGGAGGCTAGGCATCTATGAGGTCGTCGGGGACGGATGGCAACTCAACGTCATCAACACCCACGTCCCCTTCGGCGAAGCCACGGAACCCTTCCTCCAAGCCCTGGCCGAGGCATACCGCCAGATGGCCATGCTCGCCCCCACAGTCATCATGGGCGACATGAACGCCGCCCCCACCCCCGCGGACCGAGGGGGACAGGCCACACCCGAGGACCAAGCAGTCCGTGACACCATCAAAATGCTGGGGCTCGTGGACCTGACAGCCAACCTCGAAGGCCAACCATCCCACTTCCCCCACCAAACAGATGCCGCCCCATCCCGCATTGACGTATGCTATGGCGACCCCACCACCATCATCTGAGCGGAGGCCCGATATGGACCCCTCCCGCTGGGACCCACAGGCCATAGCCCCCTGCACATCCGCCTCACCATCCCCAACCTTCCCCCCAGCCCCCCAGAGGATGCGGACCAAGGCCTACCACCCCCCCTGAAGATGCCCCCACTGCATGACAAGCATGCCTGGTCCCAATATCACAGGACCATAGACCGCGCCCGGCGCATCCAACCAGACCCCACCGACCTACTCACAGCGATGCGCCCGGCCGCCGTCGCCTGCGGCTTCCAGCAACACCCCCACACAGACAACGACCAACCACCCACGGCCCTGGGGGACATGCTCCATGACCTCTGACATGCGAAGCAACAACTGGCGACCCTCCTCCACACCGACACCCCCCAAACCCGCCGCCAGATACACCACTGCAGGACACGGCTAGCCCACATCAGGGCAGACCTGCAGCGGTGGCACATCCACAGGCAACAGCGCATCGCCCAGGAACACGAACGGTATGCGCAACATGAACTCCCCTACAAGGCCATCTGCCACCTCAATGACGCCATGACCGATAGCGGCCACCGCACCATCACCACGGTTCGGCAGGAGGACGGCTCCCTCACGAACAACCAAGCCACAGTGCTCCAAGCCACCCAGGACAGCTTCCTCCGACAACACACGCCCATTCAAGACACACTGGACCCACACACCCAGGCCAAAATCGACCGCCTCCCTCGGGTCTTCACCCACGCCCAGAGGAGGCAACTGTAAAAACGCCCCTTCACCATCCACGAAGTCCGGACCGCCATCCACAGTCTCCGGCAACACAACACCCCAGGCTACGACGGCCTCCCTGCAGAGGCATACTACCACCTCCCCGCCCACCTCCTCCGCATCCTCGCCCACCGCCTCTGGGACATCGTCACTGGGCGGACCCCCCTGCCACCAGACTGGGCAAACGTTCTCCGCCCCCTCTACAAAAAAGGGGACTGGGCAAACCCGGACAACTGGCGCCCCATTGTCTGTGCGGTCACGGAGGTCAAAATCGTCTGGACCATCCTCCTGCGCCGCATCCGCCCCCAGCTGGACCCCCACATACCAGCAAGCCTCTGGGGGGCCATACCAGGCCGGTCCCCACACGAGGCCATCTTCCTCCAGGACACCATCGCAGACATGGACCCGGTGGACCTCATCATCGCCTCCCTCGACGTCAAAGGTACCTTCCCGAACACCCCCTGGCTCCTTCTAGAAGCGGTGTGGAAACGCCTAGGCCTCCCCTTCTACAACTTCACCTCCGGCTACATCCGCACCCGCAAATACACAGTCCGCACTGGAGCAGGCCTCACCCCCTTCCTGGAGCCAGGCAGCGGGGTCCCCCAAGGGGGAGCAGAGGGCCCCTTCCTGTACCTTCTAGTGACGCTCCCCCTGGCCCTCGCAATCGGGCAGGATTACCCGGCCTACGCACCCTACCCCTCCTCTCCCCCCTGGTGGGCTTCGCGGACGACACCAACCTCACGGTCGCGCACACCCCACACGAACCCCATGCCCCGGACCCCGGGCCAACGGTCACCCAACAGGCCAACGACTTACTGGACGTGACCGTCTCCTACCTCTCCCACAACAACCTCACCGTCCACCCCACAAAGTCAGTGGCCATGATCAAGGGGTCTGCCACACCTCCAACCCCAGGGCCACAAGGGCCGCGCATGCAAGTCGTGACAACCACCACCCACCTCGGGGTAATCCAGGCCACCAACCCTGAGGACGCCACCCTCCCTCCCAAGTTGCAATCACACCTCGCCCATCTCCCCAGATTTGCGTCCCCGACCACCAAGGCCCTCTCCCTGTCCGACCCGAGCCTGGCGTACTACCTCACCGGGGTCTTGAACGCCTCCATAGGCTTCCAAGCACTCCACCTGACACACCCCACAACCGCCCTCCAGCCGGCCACACGCGCCGTGACCAAGGCATGGGCAGCACACGGGGGCTGGCCCACCTCCATACCCACCCGCGCCATCCGAGCGGCATGGCCCCACTATGGGGACGCCATAGGGAACGAGGTGAAAGCGGCCTACACCAGACACACCGCCCTCCTCCTTCACCGCATGACCCACAACCACTCACCGGAGGTCCGTGAGGTCACCGCAATCCGCCTCCAAGCCGCACAACAGGCCGGCAACACATGCCCCCGCTGGGTACTCCACCAGACGGGCATGCCCACCAACATGAACACGCGCCTGTGGAACCACCTGCAGCTTCCCCTCCCATCTCCACACCACGCCGTACTCACTAACCACCCGTGCCCAGTGGAAGGGCCTCTAGCGGTACTCTGCGGGGACCTCCACCATCACCCTAAGGGCACCATCCACACCACAGACCTTTTTGAGGCCTCCATCACCGTAGTATACGTCACCCTCCACCAAATGCGGGTCCTGCACCACAGCAGGGCACACCACACCCCCTTTCTACAGCTTCCCGAATGGCCTCAATACCGCCTCTTCCACTAGTACCTCCTGCAGACGGCACGAGCAGCGGGACACACTCTACCAGGAAGCAAAGCCATGCACACAGCCTACCGAGAATTCACAAAGCAACACCCCCGACCCATCCCAGCGACACCGCCCTACGCACTCACCGGATCGAAACACAAACCCGTCCCCCCGGTGACGGGCCCAGTCCGACCACTAACCCTACTACTGGCCCCGAATGAAGCCAAACCCACGCAGACCACCGTCATCCACCACGGGACAAAATGGCGCATACCGAAACACCACATGACCGCCCGAGACCTACCACGGGTCCCCCATGATTCCCAGAGCATGCCACGCACATGTTGGGCCTGTGACCCCGAGGCACCAACCACACCATGGTCGTACTACACCTCATAGCACGCTACCACACCCACCCCACAACCCACCTACCACCACAGGCCTACGCATGGGTAGCCCCATGGTTCCACCGCACCGACACTAACCCCACGGTAGCATGGAACCCCGCCCACGCGCCCAAATGGCTCTTCACCACTACACCCACATGGCCCCGCCCCGACCCGGCCGGAGTCGCCATCTGTTACAGCATGTACGAGTGAGGCAGAACGGGCAAGCACGAGCACCCCTACTCTCTGCTCCACCACTCCTGCCACACACCGGAGCACCGAACACAAACCCTCACATGCCACGACCTAAACCCCGACACAGCCTACATCCTCCACTACATCTACTCCTACCTCACACAAGGACAGCCGGAGCAGGGACTCATAGCCCAGTCCCCCCACGCGAAACACATCATCTCCCAAGGAATAGGGGTGTACGCCAACCCCCCCCTGCAGCCCAGAACCCCAGTAGCCCACCTCGCCACGGGCCTTGCCATATACGCCTACCTGCTCATGAACCCATGCCGCCTCCCACAACCATCACCGACGGACTGGCTCTTCTTCACCGACGCCTCAGGCGAATCCGCCCTCATGCCCATCACCGGGGGGGCCACCCTGCAGCTAACCCACACCGGGGGACACTACCACATGGACCACCACACGGGCCACACCACCTATGGGGCCTCATCCCACGGGGAGCTAGGGGCCATGGCCGACGCCATCACCGAGATCGCGGCCCACCCACCCGCCCACTCCCCGCACATCGTCCGGGTCTGGTTCGTGGTAGACGCCACTGTCGACACACACCTGCTCCTTCGCATAGCAAGGCAACCACTTCACAAAGCCACCGCGACGAGCCTCGGCACCCAGGCACTGCTGCTCTGGAAAGCCCTTCGCAGCCTTCCCCCCTACGTCCAACTCCACATCGTGCAACAAGTGTCCCACAGACACAAATACGGAAATGGTAAGGTCGACAACCAGGCAGTACACCAGCGCACAACACAACTACCAGCCCTCCAGATCCCTGACCTCGGCCGCGACCACACACACCTCCAACACGTGCCCCCTGTACCCGAGCCCCATCAGATCCCGGACTGGGTACCAGAGGACGCCCCCTATTCCTCCCACGACAGAGCATACCACTACCCCAACCCCATCCAACATCTTGCCCCCGTGCTCGGCGACGCAGACAGCCGGGCGCACATCCAGGAGCTCCAGGACAGACTGCAAATCCCCCTCTACCACTCAGCGCTGCGCCCAGCAAACGTCCCAGCCCACCTCCAAACACGACGCATCCAGCTCCTCAGGGAGCAACTACCATTCCTCACCAGGGTCGCAAGATGGCTCGCCTGCAAACACATCCACGTCCCCGAAGAACACACCCGTTGCCCGTGCGACCACACCACCCCGGAGGCCCCCTCCATACAGGCAGGGACACGCTAGTGGGCTGGTCCCCGGCGGAAACCCTGCGACAACACGAAGGATGGCCAACCCACAGCCACGCACACCAGGCCACCGAACACCTCTTCGGGACCCCCTGATCAAAGAAGCCACCATGAGAGGGGCGGTGACACAGGCCCTGCACCGACACCTCACCAAACACACGGAAAGCCCCATGGAGGCAGCAGCACACCTCCAGCTAGAGGCAGTCCGCAGAGCAGCGGCCCAAATGGTACACCGCAAACACCTCCTGTTAACACACGCGGAGCAATTCACCGACCCCACCGCCAGGGAACACATGCGGCGTCTCATCCATTACCATGCCGTGCATGACCCAGACGTCCACCAACCCACTCCGCGCCCCGCACGCGCCCCCCATCCCCATCCACAGGTCTCCAAGACACCACCACAGCGCCCCGAGGCCCATCTCTCACCCAAGAAGCCACCCGGCACCGCCCCGTCCGGCCGAGCCCAACCAGGGCCAACCATGCATCGACGTAGACGCGCAAGACCCCGGCAGCTCATCCAGCCCACCCCCCCCGGACCTGGGGCACCCCCCCCTCACACCGGCCACCATCCGCGACCCCGACCTCCTCCGAGCAACCCTCCAAGACAGGGCCCGGATCACCCCCCTGGGCTGGTACCGCCTACAAGAGGACTGGACCAAGCTCACCGTCAAAGCCCTCCAGGACCTGACCACCCCGGGCAGCGGCCTCCACGAGGCCATCGTAGACCTCGTACTCTGGCGAGCCCGCAAACACACCCAGGGCCAGCACGTCTGGATCCCCCCCATCGAGTGGGGCCAGGCCCTGACGCACGACATCGGCATCAACGTCACGCGTCAAGGGACCGTACGCCTACGACGGGCCCCAGCGGAGACGGACCACCTAGCGGACCCGAACCGCCCGGAGCAGAGGGAACAGGCCACCGCACCAACCCGCGACACCGCCCTCCGCGCTGCCGGGCTCCGCACCCCAGACGACGACCCCCCCCCCCCACTTACAGACAGTGACCACCCGCCGCCGGAGGTCTGGGTTAAGTAAGAAAAAGTGCTTTTCCATTGCTTTGAGGCATACTCTAGTTGTATTAGAGGTGCACTGAGCATCCATGCATTTTTATCTTAGTATTGGTCCAACCAAAAGTGGTGATAACACATTTTGACCTATGGAACCAAACACCCAATCAGGATATGGAGTGGACCCCTTAATCCCCTTTCAATGTGAAGTAAAACATCTTTTCCTGAGTTGACTGAGCACTGACATACCTAAAGTAGAGCCTATGAATTTATCTATGTTTTTCCATGAATTCTTAGCTATCCTAGTGGTATGCACCCTAGGGGGCTGGGCACCTCTTTTTGAGAGGTCCTGGGTTCAATTCCTGGTCAGCCTAGCTAAGTAGGAAGATCCCATGTGACATGGCAGTGACCTCATCGCCACATACCATGCCACCTCAGCACATATGGGACCCTAAACAAAGAGTGCACATCTCCTAAGATGGCACTATGGAGAGAGAGTGATCCTGAGGCAGTTTTCTAACTCTTTTCCTAAAACATTTCAGCTATCTTTGTGAATATGCATTCATTTGTGACCTGAGTTGCAGTTTCTGTGAATATCCAATCAGCTTTCACTGTTTACACTGCAGCCCTTCATGCTTTGATCCTGAATTACCTTCTCCTTGCATACTATTGGCTTGGGCTATCCTGGATTGACTTGGCTTTACTGTATTTCAACAAACAAAAGCTTTTCATCATCCAAAACAAGCAGCAGGACACCCTACAGCAACAACAAGCAGCAGGAGAAGCAACAACACAGTGCTGAAAACACTATAAACTTTTCTGGTAGCAAGAGGCAGCCTGTCTCTGTGCACCGGCAGCGACCCCGCGCCGTACAACCAGTGCTCCGAGCAGGCAAATATAAGCAGAAGGGCGGATTAAGATGGACCCAGGAAGAGTGGACGCCGATGTGAACACAGCGCCAGCGCCTGAGGCACCGGCAAGGCCGGCGCCTGACGCTGTACCTTCGGTGGAGCCCTTACATGGGCCAGTGGATACGGCGGAGGACTCCCTGGATGGCCTCCAGACGGCCTTCGGGGCCCTGTCGGTGGAGGAAGTGGTCTCTCAGCCTCAGCCTGTGAAGAGGAAGAGAGGGAACGAGAGCGAGAAGGATGCTGGAGGAGAAGCAGACGAAGGAGAGGAACAAGGGCAAGACCTGACGAGTATCCCTACCTTTGAAGGCGCACCAAGCGCTACTGGCCTCCCTGCATCACCCTCTCCCATAACCACCACACTCCCAGCCGCCGCAACATCCACTTCCACAACCAACGCGCCTATGGCAGAGGGCACAGGCTTTACTGGCATGCCTCACTACCCCGCCTATGGCATGGGCCCACCTACCACTGCGCTCCTTGAGGCAACTACTGCCACTGAGCCGGTGGCTTCCAGCTCTGCGCTGCGATGGTATGCGGCTGACCATCCCCATCCAGTCCACGCCACTGGAACCTACATGGAAGTTCCTGGGTATGCTCCTGGGTGTGCACCTGGGTATGCACCCCTGAGTGGGGTGAGGAGAGGACCAGAGTCTCTGGGAGGCAGGAGTAGAGGATCGGGAAGATCCTCCAACAGGTCCCTGACGCGGTCGGAGATCAACGAGGTGCTCCGAGGAGCCACTTCGCAAATCGTGAGCGACCTCACGCAAGAGATCAGGGAGAAACTGGAGCCCCTGATGATCCCGTCCCATGCGTCACCTACGACGGTGGGAATGTCACCCCACCGAGTACAGGCTAACCACCTGGCGGCAGGGTTGACAAATACCCTGGGGAGCCTGAGGAGCCGACCGATGCCGACTCCTGCAGCAGTACCGAGAAGTCCATTCGTCCCGAGAACGGCCCAGCCGCCCTACAGCCACGTGACGAACTCGACGAGGGCCGAGCTGGACCGGCTGGGGCTGACAGCCCTAAGGGCAATGGTGGACGTGGAGCCATATGGCTCCAGTGATCTTGGCGGAGACCCCTCTGACGACGAGCCGCCGTCGATGGACTCTTCTTCGCCCTCAGACGACGAGGACCCTGAGGACCCCGAGGACCCCAAGGGTAAGAAGAAGAAGAAGAAGAAAAAGAAGACCCGACGCCCTGAAGGACGCCGAGCTCAGGAGGCGAAGGCTTTTGCCACCTCCAAGATAGTGGTGAACCTGCCTGAGTTCACAGGCAAGGACCTCAGCGAGTTCGCTGAGAACTTTGGCCGGTTCCTACGACTGACCGGCCAAACCCACGCGAGTGGGCGAGTGAAGTGCGATCTGCTCCTGCAGTGCTGCAAGACCAAGTACCTGGAGAAGCAGGTCAGGCAGATCGTCACTAACTCCGCCACCTTTGCCGACGTGTTGGTTGCCCTGGAGAGGCAGTACCCGACCTACGAGACCGACCTCTCCATCAGGGCCGAGATCCAGAACCTGCCCGTGCTGCCCAACAACCCCAAACCTGGCAGGGTCTCCGAGCTGTTGGCGGACTTGGATCACTGGGCTGGACGACTGACGCCCGGTTCCTACAGCAGCGACGACCTGCTGTTCTTGTTGTGCGCCAAGCTCCCCCGAGAGCTATGGGACGAGTGCCGTCTGACGGCTGAGCGCAAGGCTAGATCCCTCCGCTACGAGGATCTATGCGTGCTGCTCCTGGAGATGGCGCTGGAGAAGGAGAGCGACCAGCACCTGAACAACTACCGTCCTGGTGGAGGTTCTGGAGGCAAAGGGTACCAGGGGACCCGACCTGGGCAGGGGACTACCCCCAAACACGCCCACGCCCGTCTAATGGAGAACGTGAAGAAGCTATTCTGGTGTGATGCCAGAGATGAGCAGGGCCACCTGCAGCACGCCTCCGACTGCGAGCAGCGAGACTGCTTTGTAGTCCAGGGGAAGCAGCAGGAAAAGATCACCGGCGCCAAAGTGAAGCTGCCGGATCATTACCGCTGCACCATCACGTGTGCATTCTGCCGTAAGCGGAAGCACTACGAGGATGAGTGCTACCATAAGCAACGCCTATCGGCGAAGCTTAAGGGGGAAGATCCTGGCAAAGGCTCAGGCAAAGGTGGAGGCAAGGCCAAAGGCAACGACTCCGGCAAGGGCAAGTCGAAAGGACGTGGTCAAGGTGGTCAAGACAAGGGTCAAGGTGGACGAGGAGGAGGCGCTAACCGCCAGAACGACAACAAGAACAAGGACAAGAACGGAGGTAACCGCAACCCTAATCCAGGGGGGAACTCCGAGCCCTCTGGAGGGCAGTCTGGACCTACCACACGCTCACAGACGCAGGCCCAGCAAGATCAAGGAGCCAAGCGTGAGCATGAAGGTGGTGCTGACGGCAACGCCAAGAAGAGAAGCCGTTTCATGAGGATGGCCCGCAAATTGCGGAAAAAGGGGTTCGAGGTGACCTGTCCCGCGGAATTCTGACGGGGACGCTCTGGTGGCACCCAAGACCTGGTGTTTTGGGTACGTATCCGACTAGGGGGACGTGAATACCTGGGGGTACTGGATACTGCGCGCCACAATATCTATAGTGGCCAAGAAAATTTTACCTTGTGGGAGCCTGAAGAAAACCATGATCACCGCCGCTATACGCATGGGGGATGGACATGTGGTGCACAGCTGCGGGGACTGTGAAGTGGAGGTACCTATGGGCTCTCGAACTATCGCCCATCGGTTCTATGTGATGGACACTGAGGCCTTCGACTTTGTACTGGGTACTGACTTCTTCGTGCAGCACTCCCAGATACAAATCCTGACGCTGCAAGCGCCCTACCTCCTGTACGTGGACCACGGCAGTGGCAGAGAGTCTGTGCCACTGGAGCAGTCGGAACATACCTCGAGTTACCTGAGACTATCGAAGGAGGAGCCCTCGAACATGATGGCGGCCTCCAAAACTGAGGACTATCAACTATTGAGGGAAGTCCTAGACCAAGGTCTGAAGGAGTTGGGTTACACTCGAGAAGACCTAAGTGTGGAGCTGTTCGCCAGCGACAAGCAGCATGTACTGGACCTATACTGCAGCAAGGGGAAGAACTGCAGCTACAAACTTTACTGGCCCTCTTTCGGGATGGCCTACGGGAACCCCAGATTCAGTGAACTGGGGAAGGTGCTCACCAAGGTGGCCTTGGATTGTTCCCGTATGGTCCTGTGTTCCCCCGATTGGGGAGCCCATGGGGGCAACGAGTACTGGCGAACCCTCCTTGACAAGCTGACTATCAGCTCGGTGCGATTACCTGATGAGGCCATCTACGTGCCTCTGGGACTCAAGACGCCCATTGGGAAGCCTGGATGGGGGAGTATGCTCAGCGTGGTGGACGGAAGTCTTACCACCATTCCCTGGGAAGACCTGGACCCTACTCTGGTCCAGGCTATACAACGAGAAAGCGATGGACTCGCCTTGGGTGACTTGAAGGATCGCCTACGACCTCAAGATGCGGTTGAAACTACACCCGGAGGAGATGAGTACGTCGTGACTGACACCAACGCCCCCAACTCTCCCTGTCATGTACCTGTTCCTGATGGAGTCTCTGAGTGTGGACTATCAGAGCTACCTAGCTCTATCCACTCAGACGACGAAACTGAGCACGACGCCTTCTTCGTGCAGACCGCGGTGGAGGAAGTGGAGAACGCCGAGTACGTCGCCCCACTAAAACCCCTACTCTCCATGAGGGTGGAAGACCCCGTGGATGAAGAGCTGGACCCTCGATCCAGGCTCAGGGAGTATGTGGATTCCAAGAGGAAGTTGGTGGCGAAAAAGCTATGCTACGCGAAGCCTACCCGCAGCTCGTGGCCACTGAAGCAAGGACGTATGGGAGACCTATCCCAATTGAAGGAGGACCTCGAACAGAAGATCACCACCTGGCAAAGGGAGGTAGATCTCAAGCTCATGAAGAGCGTGTGGGGCGCCCATGTGAGGACCCCAGAGGAGGACGACCTCTCGGAGGAATGTGTATGTGAACCCCCTCGAGCGTGCCTATGTTGCCATCGTCCACCGGAGATGGTGGAGCAAGACCTTCTTTATGCCTACCAAGGGTTGAAGGATGCTACAGCGGGCGAGGAGTCGGTGGAGGACCACCCCCGACGTCTATTCAAGGGGCAAGCAACTTACACTCCGACGAGGACTTGGAGGACAAGATCAAAGTATTGGACCCGCGGTTACAGAAGCTGATAAGGACCTATCTGGAGGTGTTCGGAGAACTACCCCCTCCAGCCTCATGCGACAAGCTGGTACAGATGGACCTCAAGCTGAAACCCGAGTTCGTGGGTCATAAGATTCGGAGGAGACCCTATCCAGCTCCTAAAGAGCAGGCCGACGAGATTGAGCGACAGATACAAGAATGTATCGACGCTGGCCTAGTCCTGGAGTACAAGGACGGGGACTACCCCCTACACTGCAGCCCCTGTTTCCTGGTGGCTAAACCTGGGTCTACAGCCAAACGGCGGGTAGTGGACTATGGAGAGCTGAACAAGAAGACGCTGAACCACTCAGGGTCCATTCCCAATATGGAGTCTACCCTGGAGAAGATAGCCTCCTGTCGCTACAAGACCAAGATGGACAAGCGAAGTGGATTCTGGCAAGTGGACCTGACGCCCAACGCGCAGGAACTACTGGCCTTCATCACCCCTCAGGGGAGGGTATTCAAGTGGAAAGTCATGCCATTTGGCGTGGCTAACGCACCCGCTCTGTTCCAAGAGCTGATGAACAAGATCTTGTCCATCCTACGAAGGAGACCTAAGGTGCAGGAGCTCATATCCCGTGGTGCCCAGATGGAGGCTCACATCGACGATGTATGCCTTGGGACCAATACCCAGGAGGATCACCTAATCCTCTTGGGTGAGTTCTTTGCGGTCTGCCAGGAGAGCCACACACGACTCAAGCTGGAGAAGTGTGAGTTCATGCAGGAGACCATGCAGTACTTGGGGTTTGACGTTGGCTATGGGTGGTGGACCCCAGCGGCCTCTAAGGCCAAACCCCTGATGGATGCCAAGGTACGACACGAAGACCCCAAGAAAGGACTTCATGATGTACGCAGTTTCATTGGGGCGTGCAACTTCTATCGCCGCCACATCAAGAACTTCACCTATACCAGCGCCGTACTGACGGACTTGATCAAGAAGAGTACTACTTGGCGCTGGGGCCCACAAGAGCAACAAGCGTTTGACGAGCTCAAAGACAAGGTAGCCAACGCTAAGTGCTTGGGCGTGCCTAGAGCACAAGGGGAGATTATCCTGGTGACCGACGCCAGCAATGTGGGCGGTGGTGGAACGTTGTTCCAATGGCAAGCACTAGAGAAGGAGGAGTTCGACTCGGCCATTTCCCAATGGGGGACGGAAGGTCTCAACCGAGATGGAACCCTCAAGCACAGCTACCCTGACGACAAGTGGGTCCTAGTACCTCTGGGCCACTGGAACTGGAAGTGGAACCAGGCCAGGGGGAACTACTCCACCTATGAGCAGGAACTGCTCGCGGGCATGCTGGTGCTATCCTCACAAGCACGACTGTTGGGGAGTAACCCTGTGGTCTGGCTATGCGACCAAAAACCGGTCCGCAGTTTCCAGAAGGGTCCCCCACCTGAGAAGGCCAAGCTACGCCGCTGGTGGACCTACCTCAGTCAACTACGGCTGACGGTACACCATATCCAGGGAGTGAAGAACGAGTGCGCCGACTACATCAGCCGCAACAACTTCGACGCCCTGATTGGTGCCCGGTCTGAAGCGCTGGCTAAGGAGGCGTTCAGCCGTATGGACGTACACCTGGACCTGAACATGACCATGATACGCCCCCTGGATGGACTCCAACAATCGGAGTACCTACAGGAGTTTGGGGATATCTACCGGCGCCTGGAGAAACGCCTTGAGCCCCTCCTGGTCAACCAAGACCAGTGGAAGCGGGACAAGAGCTACCTCTGGCACGAGGACCGCATCGTGGTGCCTAGTGACCGAGTCCCAGCGCTGCTGAAGTGGACCCATGAGTCCAGTGGTCATGTGGGTGCTGACCGTACCCTGAGGCTGTTCAAGCAGTGGTTCCACACTACGTGGACTGACGTCCAACTGCGGAAGACACTCCAGCCTATCGTGGACAAGTGCCCGTGCAGGTCCTGTAAACCAGGGGATATCAGGGACAGAGGTCTCTACTCGACCCTGCCCATCCCACACTGTGCCAACAGTGTTCTATACGTGGACTACACGGAGATGCCGAAGTTCGGGGGCTATGACTTCGCCCTCGTGGTAACCTGTGGGTTGACCAGGTTTACCAGGGTGTTCCCATGTACCAAGCACATTACCGGAGAGGAGACTATCAAGATACTCCTGGAGGAGTGGTTTTGTGTCTATGGGGCGCCCAAGGACATCAACTCCGATGAGGACGTACGAGTACGCTCAGATACTGGCTGGTACAAGAGGGTCCTGAGATCCCTCAATGTCCAGGTGTCTACGGGGATTCCCTGCTCTCACACGAGCAACCCCCTATGTGAGCGACAGATTCGTGTCCTGAAGGAGAACGTCAGGATATGGTGCAAGACGGAACGCACCAGAGACTGGGTGAGACTACTCCCCGTCATATCCTTGATGATGAACTCCCAAGAGAGTTCAGCTACTGGCTACTCGCCACATGAACTATTCATGGGGCGCCCGGCATGGTTCCTACATGCCCCCTATCCAGAGGATACCCATTCTTCTGTGGGTGAATGGGTCCAAGAGCAACAAGCGAAGGTGGACAAGGCCAAGGCTATGCTCCAGAGAGTGAGGGAGCGTCAGTGGAACAAGAAGAACAAGCACCGTGTACCGGCCACCTACCAAGAGGGGGACTGGGTGCTGGTGCACGACAGTCGACTACCCGCCTGGCCACGCTCTACCAGCGATGACCCATACTTCGGGCCGTACAAGATCCTATCTGTGGATGGACACCGTATCACCGTGCGGTGTTCTCCCCGACTAGGGGGGACCCTGGTGTGCGCTGCTCAACACCTGAAGCGCTACCATGATCCTGAAGACCTCTGTGGGGAGGAGTGGGAGCTGAACGACGAGGAAATCGCCGCGCTGGACCTACAAGGGGCTGCCAGCCCTATGGAAGTTGAAGGTGAACTCCCCGACATGAACGCCGAGGAGATGGCTAAGGAGGGCTTCTACCTGGTGAAGTCTGTCCTACGCCACCGCTATCGCCAGGGTTGGCGCTTCCTCACTCTCTGGGAAGGGTTTGGAGTCGAAGAGGCCACCTGGGAGCCCTTCTCTGCATTTGTTCTACCGGAGGGCCGCCTAAACTCCGTTCTGGTTGACTACTTGTCCCAGAACAACCTTGGTGAGTTGCTGAGGCTCGCTGAGACGCTTGCCTCCAAGACTAAAGCTAGGGACTGAACCTTACCCTTACCTGCCAAAGCGTATGTCTGAGTGTGCTAGTCCTAAGGTCCTGAGAGCAAGCCGCAGAAATGGTGTCCTAATTATACCCAAGTCTGCGCCCTTGCTAAACCTGGAGGGTTGTCTTATTGATGCCACGGGGTACGCCCCGGGTCTCCCCTCCCCTATGCGCCCAATTTCTGTGCTGGCGCAAAACCTTGGGGGAATACCCAGCGTTCTAATCCAGGTATTGTTTTCCCTACCTATCTGTCTACTACAGGGAGGGGTGGCCAAAAGCTATGAAGGCATGCAAAACGCCTGTTTGCTATGTGGCCAAAACACTGACCTAACCACTGTCACAGCCCACCCACCCCGCTAAAATTGCAGGAAAAGGGTGGGACAGTGACACACCCCCTACAGGTCCTACACACCCTACAGTGGCACCATCCTGATGGGCGAGCACTGGGCAACTGGCTCTAGCCCCCACTCAGGACTACCACTCCTACACGCACACTCTACTGGGCGTTGCGAGGGTGAAGGTCTCTTGGGTCCTAGCGACCCTCCTGTGAAATGGCAAGAGAACACAGCGCTACTAAGCAACTGTGGCCTGACAGGGGACGCCACAACGCGTTTCCCCTGCTAGGGCTTGGAGGGAAGGAGTGCTCTCGCTTGCAAGGCGCAGATGTCGATGAAGTTGGACTCCCTGCTCTGCCACAGGCGGAGCGGAGTTACTTGTTTGTATCATCTGCGCCCTTGTTTAGCAGGGCATAAACAAATGCTGCTGCACCAATCACCCTACCTGCCCACCTGTAAAACAAAGGCAAATGAAAGGGCGTTTGCGGCGGAGGAACCAAGGCACACTCCAGGTATTATACCCTTCTCAGTGTGCCCTATAATACACTGTCCGCAAACACGCTGCAGGAGCAGCTACCCTTATCAAGCAAGCAAGCGTTAAGGGACTCCTCAGGTTCTCTTAAAGAACGTACCGAGGAGCCCCTGAGTAGCCTAAACAAGGTTTACCGTGCGCACTTCGTGTGGCCTACCCTTTAATGCGTGTGTGCATGCGCGAGTATGCACGCCTTTCCAGGGCAAACCTGCCCATCTCAGCCACGATCTTGACTCCACCAGGGGGTGGCCCCGCCTGGGCGTACCTACCCTATCTACCGCTGGGAAGTGAAGCAAGGTGAGAGGACAAAAGGGGCGCACGCGAAGAACGTTGCTATGCACTTGTGTGTATGTCTAATCACCCTGATCTGACCGCTAATCATCTGCAATCTTTCTAATCAATCCCTCTACCGCGTCCTATCGTGGTTATCGTTGTTAACGCTGCTACACGACTCGTTCACGGAGACACGAGACGAGCAATGTGTATGCGGCATGCAAGACAAGCATACCTGTAGTTTATACCTGATTCATTGAAGTCTTTTCGATTGATTCTCGAATTCCTGAATTTTTGAAGCTTCTATTAGTGTGGGTGGAATCTGTATGTTTATTTATTAATGTGTGTCTCGTCATTTTCAAGACTACGTGAGACATACGTTTATAATTCCATTATTTATCCATTTTCCGGCGCTTCGCTAGGAGCCGCTCCTGCGCGCCGCCATTTTATGCGTATGAATTTCTGGATTTAAAAAATCCAGAGATGACTATAATTTCTATAAAAATGTGCTTCTGATGCACAATTGGATTCTGCTCAGGTGTGTCGTTTCAGAAAAATTCTACGCCGTCATTTGACGGATTTTGGTGTCATTGCTTCGTTTTTGCGTGGATTCGTCCATAATTCTCCCATTCCTGCCTCTGCAGATACCCACGCGCAGCCTCGCTGAGTAGGCCGTGTTTGGACCGAAACGCAGGTGCCTGGAGAGACTGAGCAGAACCAAGACCCCACCAAGGGGCAAATTTAATTTTCTTTCGACTCCCTTCGCCCTAAGACAGGTCACAGGTCGCCAGCAGGTTTACGAGAACCCATGCGAGTGTGTATATTGTGTCTTGCGTTTGGGTTGTGTCGACGCTGCGTCTTGGAGGGAGGGATGCATATGCACATGTTTGGCATGCTCCCAATCTAACCCAACCAAGCCACAGGAGCCCCGGCAGCGCCATGAGCGCTGAGTCTACTGTAGGACATGATACAATCAGAGCAGCAAAAGGAGCGCCAGCCATGGTGAGCGCCCATTTTTCAGTGTGAGGGAGACTGTAGGTATTTTAAAGTAGATGTGTAAACCAAGGAAAGGCCAAGAAAAATTCCCTTTTTCCTAAAATGCGACAGTGGTGGCCACCACAGCCCAAGGGGGGAGTAAGAAAAAGTGCTTTTCCATTGCTTTGAGGCATACTCTAGTTGTATTAGAGGTGCACTGAGCATCCATGCATTTTTATCTTAGTATTGGTCCAACCAAAAGTGGTGATAACACATTTTGACCTATGGAACCAAACAACCAATCAGGATATGGAGTGGACCCCTTAATCCCCTTTTAATGTGAAGTAAAACATCTTTTCCTGAGTTGACTGAGCACTGACATACCTAAAGTAGAGCCTATGAATTTATCTATGTTTTTCCATGAATTCTTAGCTATCCTAGTGGTATGCACCCTAGGGGGCTGGGCACCTCTTTTTGAGAGGTCCTGGGTTCAATTCCTGGTCAGCCTAGCTAAGTAGGAAGATCCCATGTGACATGGCAGTGACCTCATCGCCACATACCATGCCACCTCAGCACATATGGGACCCAAAACAAAGGGTGCACATCTCCTAAGATGGCACTATGGAGAGAGAGTGATCCTGAGGCAGTTTTCTAACTCTTTTCCTAAAACATTTCAGCTATCTTTGTGAATATGCATTCATTTGTGACCTGAGTTGCAGTTTCTGTGAATATCCAATCAGCTTTCACTGTTTACACTGCAGCCCTTCATGCTTTGATCCTGAATTACCTTCTCCCTGCATACTATTGGCTTGGGCTATCCTGCATTGACTTGGCTTTACTGTATTTCAACAAACAAAAGCTTTTCATCATCCAAAACAAGCAGCAGGACACCCTACAGCAACAACAAGCAGCAGGAGAAGCAAAAACACAGTGCTGAAAACACTATAAACTTTTCTGGTTACAGTCCTCGAGCGCGGGCACTACTACGTGATAGCCGCTACGGCTACGTCCCCTGGCCCGCAATGGCTCATCCAAGGGACAGACACCATGTTCGCCCCAAAGACCGCCCCACCAGGGGCAGTAGGGGACCCCACCACCCAGCACAGGGTCCTCAGGGGCGTCCTCCAGCCAGGGGACAAGCCCCCAGCCCGCGCCCTAGCCCAAATCACCTCAGGGAAGGCGGGCTACCACCTGGGATTGGCCATGCTCTGCCTAACCCACTGGACTCAGCGCCGCTGGCCACCCACGGGGACCTCGCCCTGGGTTTGGGCCATCCCCACCGCCCACACACAAGTCGAGGCGGGCCCGGACACACGACCAAACCCCCCCCCCCCAGACCGCAGCAGTCCCTCACCTGCGGGTACCACGCCATCCACAGGGTCCTCAACCGCGCGGGTTTTAGCCCGGAGCTAGCATACCCCCTCCCCACCACTGACCAAGAGGTCCAACAGATACGCAAGCTCGTCTGCAAAATCCTTGCCGTGGCAGCAGAAGACGGCAAGCTTCTCCTCCAAACCGCCCGGCCTACAACTGACCACGCAAGCGCGCCGCTGCGAGCGGACACATACACCGACACAGCACTGTAAGTGCGGCTAACCCCCATCTGCTCAGATTTTCACAGATCTGCCCCAGATTGGCTACATTTTGGTCATTTTCTCTGCTGCGGCGGAATCGCCGCCCCGCAGCTCAGTCTCAGGATCAGACCTATATATTTCTGATGTGCCGGATATGATTCCGCGGTCCATTCATCGTAAATCGGCCGCGTTCCGATCATTTACCCGGAATCGCCAATTGCCGCTGACGCCCGCGCGCGAGCCAGATCGGCCAAATATTTTTCACAATCGGATTTTTATAAATCTTTTCAGATAGCTATGGACACTCAGATGTACTTAGGAATATCCGCATCAATTTTCTTCATAGACTGGGATTTTTTGCCGGATAACAATCAGCATGGATCTTGCCTCCGTTGTCGCCGCTCTTGCCTCCGTTGGTGTCCGTGTATCCGGTTCTGCCCCCAACAGCAGCGTTCAGGTCGACTCCTCGCGTGCCTGCCCCCCCGGTCTTGCCGGCCCTGAGCCCTCCGGCACCATCCACGATCTAGGGCAGCACTTTCATGGTAGCAGAGGCTACCTGAATGTTGCTTCAGTGGCATCCCATCCACAGCCCGCTCCCCAGTACGGCCCCGTAGACCCCGCCGCTTCTGGAGAAGTAACGATTACACTGCCTTGGTGCTGTGCGAACGAGGCCTTGAGAGGAATGCCTTGCGCAAGTCCAAGCTGCCCAAGAAGGGCGCACATCAGCAGCTGTGGGGACCCAGATTACCATAATCCCAGTCGAAACTGGCCATCGAGCAGCTGGAATCCGCCGGATTACGACGATGGCAATGCTCCGGTGGAGCTTACGGAGCTGACAGGTACCAACATTCCTTACGCATGTCCAACATTCGAGACCATTGACGCCGATCTGAACGACATTGAGATGGGCGGTCCAGGTGAGGTACCTAGCTATAATCGACCAGCCTCTTGGGCACACTGGGGCGACCATTTGTCCCCAGAAGTGACCCGTAACCTTGAGGCCCTTGAGGCCCTTTGTTACTTAGCCTCGTCTAAGCTTATGGAACAAGAAAGAATCGCCTCTGATTTTTTAACGGAATATTTTTTCCTCCTTCAGAACGAAATTAATACCAGGATGTGGTGGCGTTCTCAAGAAGATGACTCTTTTGCCATTTTTTTGCAGATCTGGGAGGCAAGCCCCTTCCCAAAGGAGAAGGTCCGGGCACCTGTTCCCGGGCCCTCCGCCCCTCATCCCCCTGTTTCCATCCGCGACGATCTAGCCGCCGCGGTTGAGGAGGGAATTTTAGAGGCCGCCAGGCAGGCAAGCCTGGAAATCAGGGCTGAAGGAGCTCCCCAAGTGGACTCCTGGCTGCGGACCACCGAGATCAGCGGCCCGACAACCTGCTCAGGCCCTTCAGGACACGACATGTACTGTCCTGCCGACTGCTCCTGCAGATTCCAGCGAGATGCTGAGCTCCAATTGCTCAAAGATCAAATGCACCTCATCATTCAAACGCTGGGAATAAAAAATCTTTTCAAGACGCACATGCGGTCTGAGGGCGCTTCATCGGTGGAACAAGCAACAGAGCCATCGGAGGAGGCGACAGAAATTTTTTCAATTGCTCCTTCGGTGGACTCCAGGACCACGGATGCAAGGATCAGCAGGACCAAGCTAAAGGAAAGGGTTAAAATCTCTCGTTCTGAGAGTAGGACGGCGAAGGCTAGGACTGAGGCTCAGAATGCCAAGCGAACTGCCTCCCGTACTGCCACTCCTGCTGCTGATTCCAATACCTTAGCCCAGCTGTTTCTCGCCCAGACCCTCGCCGGAGCTGGTGTGGCGAATGATGCCGCCAAGGTGTCTGCCATTACGGCCGGTGTTGGGCTGGATTCGCTTCTTAACCCTACTTCATTGCGACTTTGTCAGGTTGCCAAGCAACCGAAGTATAATGGGAACCCCCGACGTTGGCCTCAGTTCCAACGGGAATTTAAACTGTCCGTTAAGACTCAAAAACTCCAAGATGATCAGTTCCTGATGGCCCTCTTGGATTGCCTTGAGGGACCGCCGGCCAACACTTGGCTCAGGACTTGGAGTGATCGCGAGGATACAAGTTCCCCCCTTACGTTTGATGAGGTGTGGGAACAGTTGGAGGTACGTGGATCCCGGCTGCCAGAGGACCACTACAACCAAATGTTGAAGAATTTTCCTTCATTCTCGCGATTAATTTTGCACGAAGTGCAAGACAAAAAACAGCCCTTCTGAAATTTAGTGGAAGAAGCTGAACATTCAGGCGAAAAACTTTCTAGTGCCGAGCTGAAAAGTCTGATTTTTGACAAGATCCCCTCAGAAACTGCCGCCACCCTTCGGAACAAAAAGTCCGAAGAAAAGGTCAAGACCTGGTGGGCGGAGATGGAAGGCTTCGATGCCTCTGCCAACAAGTTTCCCGTCAGGGAGGCACTTCAAAAGTGCTCCCCCACGTCCTTCTCCAAGGTGAAGTTCACTGAGGAGACGTGGAAAATCAAGTTTCATGAACACAGGGATCGGGACTTGTTTGTCCAAGTCCTCAACAGGGGAGTCAGCTTCCATGGCCAACGCCTGAGGGCCAAAAACTGGGTGTTCTCGTACACCCCGAAGGAACTCTGGGAGGAGGTTGAGCGGCTCGCCGACGCCGCCAACCAGAATTTCCATGAGGGTCTTGGGGGAAACAAGAATACCCAGCAAAACACCCAAACTGGGGCCCAAAAGGGCAACAAAAAGGTGAATGACACCCGGAATGTTCAGCAGCACTGTAGCATCTGCCTTCTTTTCGGTTCTACGACCCGAGCTAAGACGCATTCTACTGATAATCACCGATGGTCTCCTTACGATCACAACGTGATCGGTGAAAATATCAGTAATTCGCAGAATTCAGACAGGAATGACAGACAGGTGCACGGTGGGAAGGCTGGAAAAGGGAATCCGACCCCCTCCGGTGGAAACAAAAATCCTGGAGGCCCTGGCGGGTCCCAAGGCACAGGAAATCGGACTCCATCCGGCTCCGGTGGGCAGCCGAACGGCCAGAAAAATACCAATAGCAACGCCGGAGGCGGAAATCGAAATCCAGGCCAAACCCCTCAATCCGGTGCAAACAAGGGAAATGCTCTAGGATTCCAGGGTAAAGGTAAGGGAAATCCTTCGGGAACCCCTTCCTCTGGTAAGGGCAGAGGGCGTGGCGAAGGTGGAGGTCCATCATCCGGCGGCCGTGGCCGTGAACGTGGAAAGGGCAACCATCGTGTGGATCAGGTCTCAGGTGCAGATCAGGTGTCCGATGCGGACCGAGATTATGAATTAAATGCCTTGAATCCAGCAGATGATCCGCTTCAAGATGAGTGGGTCGACGAATCAGGGTGTGTCCATAATGTTAACGCAGCCACTGGAGGTCAGAACGCCTAGGGGAGCCACGAAAATCGCCCCTCCCCAGGCGATTTCAGGCATGATCCCCAGATTCCTTCTCGACCACTACTTGATGTAGGGTCGCTTGTCTCCTCTCCCCTGGATCCGGCAGCGGATCCTTCTGTTGTAGTGGACGAGGTTGGTGTACAGTCCAAGCACAGGGCCCGTCAGTTTGTCACAAAGCTGTGGGTCTCTGATTGCAAGGGCAATTTCCACCTCGCCACTTGTTTGTGTGACAATGGATCGGAGGTAAATCTCCAATCCAATTCTTTTTTGCCTGACGACTGCGTGTTTGATTCGCCTCATCCTGTTACCCTCGAGGGAGTTTCTGGACATTCTCACGCAGGTGGGCAGCGCGGTTGTTATATATCAACTCATTTGGTCGCTCAAGACCTTTGGGAAGATGGCAATGTGGAGGAAGTTATCCTTAAGGATGACTACTTCTATCGTGCCGACATAAAGTATGACCTTTACTTGGGCCATCCTTGGCTTCGCAAGAACAGGGTGGCGCCTGTAGGTCATCGGCGTTGTTTTTTGCTGGAGTCAGGTCCCTTGGAGCGTCCTGAATTTCGTTTTTTGCACGCAGGGTTTAAAAGTGCAGAAGAATTTTTGAAGCAAAAGGTTACACCAAAGTTTGGCGAAGATGTCACCATTGCAGAGGTGAATGGGAGTGCCGATTACTCCCGAGAGTTAGAATGTCTTCGTAGGGACTCCCAGCCACGACGCCCTTCGCGCTGGCACTCTTCATCCTACAGAGTTGTCGACAAATGGCGCGAGGCAATTTGTGAATATTTTTATGAACACCACTTCTTTTGGCCACAGTGTCATGCCTTTGCTAACCGCGAGAACAAGCGCTTTGACAAGCACTTTCGCGACGCTTGGACCCATAAATGGGACAAAAGTTATGGATTAATCCTCCGTTTCACTTAATCCAGCAGGTCATCCACAAAATCAAGCAAGATAAAACCCAGGCGATTTTAGTTGTGCCCTTGTGGGACGACAAGCCTTGATTTCAGGAATTGCAAGACATTTGTGTAGATTACATCGAACTTCCCAGGAAGATTAAGCTGTATGCCAGGGACGACACAGGTCCCCTGCCACAGCGGCCCTGGAGTTCGCTTGCATTCCTGGTGGATGAAAAGCTTTCTGACTCTGATTCTGCTGATTCTAGTACTGATTCCTGTGTTGGGTCTGAATCTGAGGTTGAGCGTGGTACTGATGATGAATCTATTTTTTCTGATTTTTGTCCGTCAGATGCCGAAGGTGATCCAACGTCAAATGGATCCGCCTCGTCTCCCTCTTCCCCAATACGATCTACATCCAAAAGAATCTACGGCGCACGGACGACAAAAAAATTTTCTTCGCGTCGCAAATTCAGAGTTTTTGATGAAAAACCCCGTGTGGAAGCTTTCATAGATCCTTTCGAGGAGCTGGATCATGAAGAGAATCTCTGGAATGTTGACACTCGACCCACCTATCTTCAAGAGGCAGTTGATACGGACCTTTTTAGGGACATCCGTAAGAAGATTCTTCCTGCCAAGGCCGAAGAAATCGCCAAAGTTTTTTCGACAGTAATTCCTGGCGATCAGGTGGACACTGAGTTGTGTTCCAAGAAAAGAGACAAGATTTTTGAGGAACGGAAGGACACAACCCTTTCGGGGAAGTTGATCAAAAACCCCCCTGTCCGTGGGCAGTTCGGTGAAGCCTTCATCGAGCTTCGTGAAGGGTACAAGGCGAAGAAACAGCGTCCTTATGAGAACCATGGACAGAAACATGAGATACTCAGAAAAATAATTGAGAGAAATCTCAGGGAATTTGGTTGGCTTGAGGGTTGTATGACCAGCGAGTGGTGCTGTGCACCCTTCACAGTCCCGAAGCCGCCGCCTGCAGACCAGAACACTATTGATGGTTGGCGAATGGTTGTTGATTTTCGCAACCTCAACGCCGAAACCAAGGCGGATTCACACCCCCTGCCCCTCATTGAGGAGGAAATCGCCAAGAGGGCAAGAGGTCGTTTGTTTTCTGTGCTGAATCTCCGTCACGGCTTTCACCAAATGCCGTTGAGGAAGGACAGCCGACCTCTCACCTGTATGTGCACGCCATGTGGCCCAGTCCAGTGGACGGTCATGCCCATGGGCCTGAAGAACGCCCCTTCGTTTTTTCAAAGAATGATGGAGGATGTGCTTTTTACAGCTCATCCTGAGCTTCGTGCCTTCGTGAGTGTGTACATAGATGACATAATCATCGCGACAGAGGGGGAGGGACTGACCGAAGCTGAGCTGGTGGCCCTACATGAAAAGCAGCTGAACCAGGTTTTGGACATTCTTGATGCCAATCAGCTGATTTGTGGGCCAAAGAAGGGAAAACTATTTTTAAAATCAGTCGAATTTTGTGGTTCTCTCCTTGAGAATGGCACCCGACGACCCAGTCCAGGGAAGCTCGTCGCTATTCAGAAGTAGAAGCGCCTTGAGACGATCACGGAATTGAGAGGATTCCTGGGTTGTTGCAATTTTTACCACACTTTTGTGCCGAACTATGCCAAATTTGCTGCCCCCCTCACTGAACTATTGAAGGTAGGGAGAGATACGGGCAAGGCAGGTTCAAAGGTTCGTGTCAAGTGGACTGACGAGTGCGAGGAGGCCTTCCATCACTTGAAGGCGGCCCTCTGCGAAGTCGCCACGTTGCATGTGCCGAAATTCGACCGACCCTTCTACATAAGAACCGACGCTTCTAGGTACGCGATCGGAGCTGTCCTTGAAGGAGGTTGATGAAGCCACAGGTGATCATTACCCTCTTGCATTTTAGTCTCGGAAGCTAGCTCCACGCCAGATGCAATGGTCACCGCGTGAGCAAGAGGCTTATGCCATAATCTGCGCTCTGAAGAAGTACCAATCGTGGGTTGGCACCAATCGAGTCGAGGTCCTGACGGATCATCGATCTCTGGAGTATTGGGCCACCGAACACATTGATACTGTCGCGAGCCCAGCTGGTCGACGGGCCAGATGGCATGAATTTCTCAGTTTGTTTGACCTCCATGTGTCGTATTTGCCTGGAAAACACAACACGGTAGCGGATGCTCTGAGCCGATGGGCTTACCCCGCTTCAGAGGGGCTGCAAAGTACCAACATCCATGGTACGGAGCAGGACCGCCACGTCGTAATCGAGTGGGATCAAGAAGAAAAAAAGCTCATTCGACGTGAATGCATGCAATGCTCTGTTAAACAGCATGCATTACCGTGCCATGACATGACGGCCTTCTCAGATCCGGCGCATGCCCATGAGATTATCACCAAATCACTGAAAGTCGTGGAGAAAGTCACCGATCCCTCCTCAGGGAGTGTGAAACGGTTCGAGTATACCCGACCTGTAAGTGGATTTCGGTTGATTCAGGGCATTAAGCGTCGAGATCCGGCCAAAACTCCACCCCTGCCGAAAGATTCCCTTATCATCCGTGACTGGACGAACGATTATCTGCATGATTCCATGTTTAAAGAGGTCTTTGAGAATCTCAAATCCAAAGATGCTCACAAGGATGGAATTTTTTCTGAATATTCGTTGGATGGGGGGAAGCTGTGGATGGAGGGTAAATTGTGCGTACCAGACGCCCTGGCCCCCCGAGTGTTAAACTGGTGGCACAAATGGGAGTCCCCCCACGCACATGGCCGTAGATTATGGTCGATGATTAAACATAGGTTGTTCCGCTCAAGGCTATATACTCATTGTATGAAAGTAGCCGCCGGATGTGCCCAATGTGCTGTCTCGACGCCCCCCAGCGCGAAGAAGCACGGCCATCTGAGGCCACATCCTATTCCGGAGCGCCTCTTTAACAGAGTCACCAGTGATTTTTTCCATTGTGGTGAACTCGACGACGAAGAGTGCCATTGGACCAACAAAAAGGTCAATGGAGTGCTCCTTATACAAAGCCGTCATTCTGGCTACATTCAGGTGTTGCCTTGCAACGTCGAGTCAATGACTGGCAAGGCTGCCGACAAATGGTGCGCGCAGACCTGGATGGGAGGTTGGGACGTCCCATCCGAGGTGGTTACGGACTCAGGCAAAGAGTACACCTCCGAATGGTGGAAGGAATTATGTGCTCGCCTTGGAATCCGCCACCTGAGATGTGAAATCCACTCACATCGAGCGTTGCCTGGCGAAAGAGCCGGCCGCTCTATTATAAATATGCTTCGTAAGGAGCTCGCCAGTGAGAAAGACTTCCATTGGCTTGAAGTTCTCCTCGCATTGCTTCGCCGTTACCACAACACGCCTTTGTACCATGGCCTTTCTCCAAATGAAATTGTCTTTGGACGAAAGAAGTGTTGGTGGAACATGCCGTTGAATAATCCTCGCCCTTGTAAAGATGCTTCGTTGTTTTTGGACGAAATCCAACGAGCAGAAAAAACTGTCTCGAAATTAATCGATAAGCATCAAGCTGACTGGCTTTGGGTCCAGAATCAAGGCCGAAAAAACCCCCACAATTTTGAAGTCGATGATCGAGTTTGGCTTCGAAAATCCGAAACCACCCTGGACGGAGATGATAAGCTTCTTCCCTTGTGGGAGGGGCCATTCGCTGTTACAGCGCGTCTAGGTGAGAACAGGTGGAGGATTCGTGTGGATGTCAGCAGGGAAATTGAAGTTTCGGGCGATCGCCTCAAGAGAGAGATCCCCTCCCCCAAGGATCGGGTTAAACCCCTTTTTTGGACTTCGAAATTTTTGTCCGATCGGGTCATCGAAGGGGGGAAGTACGAACTCAAGAGGATTTTAGAAGCAAGACGTGACGAAAAAGGCGAATGGGAATTTCTATGTGAGTGGAGGGGCTTTGATTCCAGTCACAACAACTGGGAACCAGCCCATTCTTTTGTCCATGGGTACACCAAGGGGTTCATCGACTTCCTCAAGAAGCACCCCGAAATTGGTGTACTCCTGACAGACTGTCTGTCGAAACCAGACAGACAGGTGGAAAGCGACGGAAAAAGACCTGTGGTGAATCGAGATCCAGCCTTTTACGGCCCTCAGCAGCCACCTTCCAGGGCTGATCCGTCGATCCCCCCTCCTGCGGTCAGGCCAGCCCAGGAGCCAAATGAGGACCAAGCTTCGAGTTCGGCCGCTGATTTGCAGCGCCCAAGCCGTACGAGGGCCCCACCAGACAGGTTGGTGGTCACATGTATTCGTGCTTGGCCGAATTGAGGGAGACCCGTCGTGACTTGAGTCGCCGACGCCTCGCCCCGTCGACCACTTATTCCAATGTGAGTGTTCTGACGACTTGAAGAAACCACATTCTGCTCAATCCACTGTTCATTCTTCCTGATTACGACATGATGTGGAGAACTGCGAATGTTTGATAATTTGACGTCATTCAACTTTTCTTTGGTCTCCGTTCCGCAGACAAGGCGTAGATACGCTGCCGAAAGCCACGGAGTGTGCTGCCGTGTCCAGAAAAAACCAAACTCAGGCTTAATTCAGGCAGATTCGGGGTAATCTTGTCTCTGTTGGTCTGTGCATCTTTGGAATCTGGCTACTCGTGCAGATGGAAGCAAATGTACATAGTAAAAACACTGGCCAGCGACATTCACACACACAGCACACAGCGACATTCACCCCTACAGGCACCCCCTGTAGTAGAACTCAGATCTTACCTTCATTTGCCGTGATGCTGAAGCCAAAGTCCAGATTCAGATCCAGATTCCTTGAATTTACCTTGAATTCCTCAGGTTTCTCCATCATTCTGCGCAACAGTGCAGCAAAACGCCGACGTCAATTGTTCAGACAACCTTCATATAGGAGCTCCAGGGACTTCTAACAGCAACCTCTCGGACCTCAGAGCTTCCGTAAGCTTCGGTGTATTTTTGGCACACGCCAATGTGAGCTCAATCCGACCTGAAACTGTCGAAAATGGTGAATCCAAGTGTCTTGTGGGACTCAATCGAAAGATGGGCCTTGTCCAAGTCGATTGACACCGCCGCCACTGTAAATAAAGGACTATTCGGTGTCTCTCAGTTATATACTGTCAGTAAAGCGCCTTCAGCGAACCTTCGGCGCGGTACATGCCAAGGATCCAGGGCTATCATGTCCCATCATGATGCATCATCACATGATCCACATTTTCATGGAATCTGTTGGATGCTCGCAACCCAACGTGACGGAAAGCACAATTCAGCTGAATAAACGACAATATATATTAACTCTAGTCTAAACGAAGGTGTTAGTAGTTTCAGTTCTAGACATTCCGCTTCATTTCACCTTCATCTTAGGAAAATGAGCAAATTCCCTCATTTTAGGACAGTTTAGGTTGATTTCCTTGTCATCTCCTCTCATTCCTCGAAGATCTGTTTACGGCTTTGCCTAACTTCGTTGACGCTGATGTTTTTCTGCTCACTTAGGGCCTGCAGACTACATTTGTATTTGTTTTCCCTCTCTGTGATTGTTTCATCTTCTTCATCGCTGCTCAAATTGATTCTCAATCTTGCTGAATCTTGTGATCATCCACCTGATGCGCCAAATCTGAAGCACATGCTGCACTTTTCAGAACGAGAAAAGCGGGAGTAACACGATGTAGAGTACGTGGAGGACACCGTAGCGTGCCCGCGACAGCTAAACTGTGCCAGAGCGCCGAGATGTCACTCCATTTCTTGATTCTCCCACTCAATCCACCAATAATCTACCTCATTCTCAACCTGGGCATGGTTTGGTATCGATTCTCGATACGTTTACATGCTTTTTAGCCCTTAACCTAATGTTTTACTGCACGGAGGACTGTTCGTCACTCCTCATTCTGTCTCATTTCAGGTTCATCCATCCTGATTCAGTGCCAATTCAGCCCAAATCAGGTCAGATCAAGCAGATTTCGCCCCATCGAGGCTACATTTCTATTTTTTTCTGGGACTTACCCGCACTACGTTCTTCGTTGACGTAGATACACACCCCAGTGTGTTTTTGGAGGGGGAGTGTAAGTGCGGCTAACCCCCATCTGCTCAGATTTTCACAGATCTGCCCCAGATTGGCTACATTTTGGTCATTTTCTCTGCTTCGGCGGAATCGCCGCCCCGCAGCTCAGTCTCAGGATCAGACCTATATATTTCTGATGTGCCGGATATGATTCCGCGGTCCATTCATCGTAAATCGGCCGCGTTCCGATCATTTACCCCGAATCGCCAATTGCCGCTGACGCCCGCGCGCGAGCCAGATCGGCCAAATATTTTTCACAATCGGATTTTTATAAATCTTTTCAGATAGATATGGACACTCAGATGTACTTAGGAATATCCGCATCAATTTTCTTCATAGACTGGGATTTTTTGCCGGATAACAATCAGCATGGATCTTGCCTCCGTTGTCGCCGCTCTTGCCTCCGTTGGTGTCCGTGTATCCGGTTCTGCCCCCAACAGCAGCGTTCAGGTCGACTCCTCGCGTGCCTGCCCCCCCGGTCTTGCCGGCCCTGAGCCCTCCGGCACCATCCACGATCTAGGGCAGCACTTTCAAGCACACCCCACCGCACAATCCCCGCCCATGCCCCCCCCCTCTCGCTGCTCAACCGGAGACCCACACACGCCCACCATCGCGCGCACCCCCGGGCCCCGCGACACGGGCCTCCCCGACCCGCCCGAACACCAGCACACGCCCGCCACACACCCACCCGCCGGACACCCCTCACCCACCCCCACACTCGACAACCCACACACACCCGCCGAGAGGAGCCCCGCGCCCCGCGGCACGCCCACCGCACCCAGTGGCCGGCCCACGCCCCCCGCACACACCCCAGAGGACCCAGGCCCACCCCCCCCCTGGCCCCTGAATGCAGCCCACGCGAACTGTTCCCCCCCGCGGACGCCTACCCACACAACCTCGCACATTGCAGGACCCGGGCCCAGCCAAGCCGAGAAGGAGAGAGCCACAGCCCCGCTCCTCCCTCCCCCGCCGCTGCCGACCAGATTGGCCCGCCGGGCCGTCAGGTCACGACCGGGCCCCCCCAGCCGCCCGCCCCCAACCTACAGCCCGAGGACATGCCCTCCATCCTCCCCGCCGTGGCCGCAGCAGAAGCCGCCGCCCGCAAGCCCGCCCGCATCACAGCCCAACCCGCGTCCACCACCTCCTCCTCATCCTCAGCCTCGTCCACCTCCTCCACCTCATCCTCCGACCCCCCCCTCCCCGCCGCCCTCATCCTCAAGGCCACGGCAAAAGCCAAAGCCGAGGCCGCACATACCGACCCCCCAACCCCCACACAGGCGACTCGGGCACCCCGGCAACGCACCAGGACGACCCCCGACCCGACATCGGCGCCCTCACACCTCCGGACAGTGGTCCTCCTCAACCTGGAACCGGACCCCAGCCCCAAACCGGACCCCAAACCCAAGCCGGCGCCCACGCGAGCACACACAGCACCACAAACGCAACGACACAAACCGAAACGGACACCACCCCCGACCGGACCCTCACCCAAGCCAGGACCCCCCACCCACTGCAACCCACGCCCCCCTCCCACCGGCACCCACCACCACCGCAGAGGCGGCCACCCAGCACGACGCCGTCCAAGCCCTCGTCCGCATCCCCGTCACCAAGCGCCCCGTCATCCATCCCCCACAAACCACCACCACCGCCGGCCAAACCGACCCAGGGACGTGGGACCCCTCGACCACCGTCACCGTCAAGCCCGGCCCCCGACCCGCCCCCCCTGCCCACCACATAGTGCAGCCCCGGGGACTGCCCGCGATGCCCAACCCCCCAGCCCCACAAGGGGGACCGGAAAACCCACAAGGGGGCCATGGGCCATACCCGCAACACCAACCCCACCACTACCCACACCACCACCACCAGCGGCCCCACCACCACCACTACCAACACCACCCCCACCACTACCACTGCCCACCGCCCTACCCCAGCGGGCCACAACCCCCCGTGCACGAACAGCACCAGCGAATGGGATGGCAGCCACCCAGCGCTCCACCAGCATACCCCACCTACCGCCAGGGGCCGCCCCCCCCGTACCAGCCAGCCTTCCCGTACCAGGAACCGTATCCGTATCCCCCCGGCCACCACGTCCACCCCGAAGGGGCCCCCCGGGCCCAACCCCGGCAAGGACAGTCACTCGACCCATACCACCAGCCGCTGCCGCCACCACACCCCTACGTGGCAGATCCATGGACGACGGGGGACCTCCCCCCCCCCTCCCAGTACCAGGCCGCACCACGCGAAGCCCCCCAGGACCCGCCGACGCCTCCCCACTGGCCCGACTCGAGCGATGAGGCCCGCTCCCGCAAACGGCGGCGCTCCCGCTCCCCCCCCGCACGGCACACCCCCCCACGGCGCCCACACTCCCATCGCGCCTCAACCACCCACTCGCGCCGCTCCCGCTCCCCCAGGTGCCACCACGACCCCCAGAGACCCCGCTCCCGTCCCTCCCGCTCCCACGGGCACCACCACGAGCGCCACCGCCGCCCCATGTCCACCTCCCCCTCCCCCCACCGGCCATACAAGACCCCCACCCCCAGCCCCCGCCACCACCGCTCCCGCTCCCCCCGACGCCGCCAGGCACGCCACCGCCGCCCCACGTCCACCTCCCCCTCCCCCACACGCCCCGCCCGGCTCCCCGTTCCCCCCGCCGCCCATACCCATTCACCACCCCCAGCCCCCGCCAGCACCACTCCCGCCCCCCCGGACGCCACCAAGCGCGCCACCGCCGCCCCATGTCCACCTCCCCCTCCCGTTCCCCCCTCTTCCCGTACCCGTCCTCCATCCCCAGCCCCCGCCACCGCCGCTCCCGCTCCCCCAGGCACCGCCATCCCCGCCACCACCGCAGGTCCACGTCCTCCCCCCGCCGCTCCAGGACCCCGGGCACGGACCCCTCCCCCCCCCCAGGCCCCCGCCCACCTCGCCTGGTGGTCTCCCCCTGCTCTGCAGGAGCTCCGCCGCTGGGTGAAGTGGGCCGGGGGAGCGGGAAGGCACGAAGGGGTGCACATGGTGCATACCTTCGAGGAGGTGCGCACCCGCACCCCCGCAAACCCCAACGAGGCCGCCCCGGAGGCCATCATGCCGCAAGCGGCATGGGAGGCCCTCCTCCGCGATGCGGTCCAGGGCCTCCGCCCCCCCTGCACCCCCCAAGCCCTCCGCCAGTGGCTCCAGGCCACCCACCCCCAGGCCTGGCCCGCCGGCGCCCCCTCCCCACCCCGCCCCTCCCGCCACCACCACACCAGGAAGGGGCAGGACAAGGGCAAGGGAAGGGCAAGGGACACCAAGGAGCACTCAGGCAAGAGGGCACGGAGGGGCCCCAAGTGAGGGCAGGCACTCACAGGGACAGGACGCCGGAAGAGACACCACATGGGGGCAGGAAACCACCCAAGAACCAGGAAGGGGCGGGAGCGGGGACCAAGGCACGGAGGAAAAGGGCACTACGGCAGGCGCCACGACCCACACCCAGGAAGGGCATACCACGACGGGGGGACCAGCGCCGCCCCACCCCCACCAAACACCCCACAACACCCGGGAACACACCCCCCAACACACACCACCAAAGCAAGCATCGGACGCCGTGCGGATCACACCAGCGCACACCCACCAGCCACCGGAAACCACACGGGGAATGGAGGGCACGGCTACACGGTGAGAACGGGCCACACCCACAGAGGAAGCCGCAGGGAACGCCGCCGCACGGCGCACCACCACGCCCACACCGCCAGGCCACGACCCCAGCCACCACAAGGGCCACCTCATAGGCACCGGAAGAGGACAAACGCACGGCCACCGCGGCCAGGACTAGGGACCGAGACCCCCAGAGGACACGGGACCAAGGCACAGGCCCCCAGGGAGGGCAACCCCACCGACCGTCACGCGATCGACCTACCCGACCCACCAGCCCGAGCGGCACGCCCAAGCCCCCACAGCACGGACCCAGCGCGACATCCACACCTAACCACACCCCCCAGCCACCAGCCAGCCACACTCCGGCCCGCACTCCGCACCACGACACAGGCCAGGCTTACATCCCCTGACCCACCGCGGCACCACGCGAGACCACGGCACACCACACCACAGCGCGCCACAGTGCAACGCGCCACAGCACGACGCGACTCGACGCGGCACAGAGCGGCACAACACGAAACAACTGACCCTAACCTGAAGAACTAACCGAAGCCAGCCACGGCACACCCTGGAAGGCGCCGCACCAGCACGCCACACATCAGCACCGCAGGCCACACACGAGGCCACAGCGCGCCTGGCAACAACGGTGGCGGACCACCCAGAAGATTAAAACCGGCACCGCAGAGGGGAAAGGACACGAACAACCCCAGCCCCCTAACCCAGAACCACAAGCAACCCCCTGGCGCAGCCGCCCAGCCGGCAGAGCCAGGACCTAACCCGACAAGAAGGGGCGCGGAGCCCACCGTGTACATAGCCCACCCGACCCATGGGGCCGGAACGCGGCCAAACAGAACGCAACTGAAAACAGCAGCCCGGAAGACAACACTGAATGCAGGCCAGTGCGTGCACCAGCCCAAGGGAGGCAGAGGGAGGAACAGGCAAGCCCCCCCCCCAAAAAGAAACGGAGGGGGGAGGGGGAAAAGGCGCGAAAACAGCCCACAGCCGCCAAACCGCCTGCCAACACCACCAGAGGCGGCCAAACCCCCCCCCCAGAAGGCACCGAAGACAGGAACTCCCAAGAGGCAGAGGGGGACCACCCACCCAAAATCGGCAACACCAAGCCAGGAACAGCGAACCACCGGGAGAAGGGACACCGAAACAAGCAGAAAAAAAAAAAAGAGAGCCACCAGCCCAGCCCAAAAGAAAGGGGATGGGGGGACAGGGACTACAAGGCCCGGGACAGGAACACCCAGAAAAAGAAAGCGCAAAAAACACACCCCGACAACCCAGCCAAGAAGGGCTGGGCACAGCCGGGACCCGGGCCCAGCACACACACCCACACCGCACGCCGGAACCGGAAACGGCGGCTGGCAAGCGGGGCGCCCACAAAACCACACACGTCCCATAAGCAGGCCGAAACCGAACCCCAACCACGAACACCACAAACAGCCGACACTAGAGGGACAACACCACAAACCGTGCCCAAACACACCCGCCCAAGACCCCAGCCAGGACTGGCGGGGTTAACAAAACCCACACCCAACCGCCAACCGGACCCATACACAAACGCCGGACAACAGTAGGAAACCCAGTGCCCGGGCTATGGACACTGGGTTTCCTACTGTTGCGTGGCGCTTGCGTTTTGGTCTGGGTTGTGGTTGGGTTTGGGTTTCGGCTGCGTGCCACCACTCCTGGCAGGGGTGTTGGGGCGTGTGTGTGCTTTGGGCCTGTTCCGCTTGTACCCCGCCACTCCTGGCTGGGGTGTGTGGCGTGGGTGTGTGTGTTTGAACTCGGGTTTCAGCTGCGCCCCACCACTCCTGGCTGGGCTGTCGGGGGTTGTGTGTGCTTGTGTGCGCGCTCCGCTTGCAGCCCGCCACTCCTGGCTGAGGTGTGCGGCGTGGGTGTGTGTGTTTGGGCTCGGGTTTGGGCTGCGCCCCGCCACTCCTGGCTGGGGTTGTGGGGTATGTGTGTGCTGGTGCGCGTTCCCCCCTTGTACTCCGCCACTCCTGGCTGGGGTGTGCGGTGTGGGTGTGTGTGTTTGGGCTGGGGTTTCGGCTGCCCCCCGCAACTCCTGGCTGGGGTGTCGGGGTGTGCGTGTTTGTGTGCGTGCTCCCCTTGTACCTGCCACTCCTGGCTGGGGTGTTGGGGTGTGTGTGTGCTTTGGGCCTGTTCCGCTTGTACCCCGCCACTCCTGGCTGGGGTGTGTGGCGTGGGTGTGTGTGTTTGAGCTCGGGTTTCAGCTGCACCCCGCCACTCCTGGCTGGGCTGTCGGGGTTTGTGTGTGCTTGTGTTCGCGCCTCGCTTGCACCCCGCCACTCCTGGCTGGGCTGTGCGGCGTGGGTGTGCGTGTTTGGGCTCCGGTTTGGGCTGCACCCCGCCACTCCTGGCTGGGGTGGTGGGGTGTGTGTGTGTGCTGGTGCGCGTGCCCCCCTTGTACCCCGCCACTCCTGGCTGGGGTGTGCGGTGTGGGTGTGTGTGTCTGGGCTTGGGTTCCGGCTGCCCCCCGCCACTCCTGGCTGGGGTGTCGGGGTGTGCGTGTTTGTGTGCGTGCTCCCCTTGTACCGGCCACCTTTGGCTGGGGTGTGCGGTGTGGATGTGTGTGTTTGGGTTCGGGTTTCCGCTGCGCCCCGCCACTCCTGGCTGGGGTGTGCGGCGTGGGTGTGTGTGTTTGGGTTCGGGTTTCCGCTGTGCCCCGCCACTCCTGGCTGGGGTGTTGGGGTGTGTGTGTGCTCGTGTGCGCGCTCCGCTTGTACCCCGCCACTCCTGGCTGGGGTGTGTGGTGTGGGTGTGGGTGTTTGGGCTCGGGCTTCGGCTGCGCCCCGCCACTCCTGGCTTGGGTGTGCGGCCTGGGTGTGTGTGTTTGGGCTCGCGTTTCGGCTGCGCCCCGCCACTCCTGGCTGGGGTGGTGGGGTGTGTGTGTGCTGGTGTGCGTGCTCCCCTTGTACCCCGCCACTCCTGGCTGGGGTGTGCGGTGTGGGTGTGGGTGTTTGGGCTCGCACCAGCACGCCACGACAAAACACACACAGCACAGAGCACACAGCGCGAGGGAACACCGCAAAACACGGCGCCGGAGCGCACAGGGCCCCAGGGCGACAGGCAGCGCCAGAGGACACGGCACAACAAGCAGCGACACCAAACAAGCGCAACAAAACAACACTGCACACCACAGCACAACACCGGGAGGCGCGACACGCAGCAGCAGGGCGCAGCACCGCACCCAGGGGCACACAGCACAGCACGGCACACGGCAACGCAGACGAAAACCAGGCAGCAAGCCACACCGCGAACAACCCAACCGGACAGCACGACCAGAGACAGGGCACAACACGCAGCAGCAACCAATGGCGCAGCACAACACACAAACAAACACCCCAACAAACACCGAACAGCGCGCAGCAGCCCACAACACCACAAGGCGCGGAACCACAGCACGGCACGCAACACGGAAGGGCAGCGCAGCGCGGCAACAGCAGACAGCACAAGGCACCACGCACGCACCGGGGGGGGGGGGGGGGGCAGGCGGCGAGAACAGCCGACGAGCAAAAAAAAAAAAATAAACAGAGCACCGAACAGCAGCAACAAAAACCGCGAGGGGGGGGCAGCAACCACCAGGGAGCAGCCAACGGCCGGAGGGGAAACACAAAGAGGCGAGAGCGCACGGAGAGCCGAGTAGCAGGAGGCCAGCAAAACAAACAGCACACAGCGCCAAGGCCGAGGGCACCCGGGGCCCGAAACCAAAGAAAGCCAAAGACAACGGGGGCGCACAACGAAAAAAAAAACAATGGAGGAAGGAGCGACACCGACGAAAACTGCGAAACACAGCACGGGGGGGGGGGGGGCGGGGCAGCAACCACCAGGGAGCAGCCAAGGGCGAGGCGGGAAACACAAAAGAGGCGCAAGCGCACAAAGAGCCGAGACGCGGGAGGCGAACAAAACAAACAGCACACAGCGCCAAGGCCCAGGGCACCCGGGGCCGGAAACCAGCGAAAGCCAGAGACAACGGGGGCGCAGATCGCAAAGAAAAAAAAAAGAAAGAAAAAAAAACAACAAAAAAGGGACGGGACGCAGAGCGGAAGCAACGAAAACCGCGAGACACGAAGGGGGGGGGCGGGGGCAGCAACCACCAGGGAGAACCCAACGGCCAAGCGGGAAAAGCAAAAGAGGCGAGAGCGCACAGAGAGCCCAGGAGCGTGAGGCCAACAAAACAAACAGCATACAGCGCCAAGGCCCAGGGCACCCGGGCCCAGAAACCAGAGAAAGCCAGAGACAACGGGGGCGCAAAGAGAAAAAAAAAACCCATGCCGGGGGGGGAGGAGGAAAGAAAAACAAGCGCCAAGGCCCAGGGCACCCGGGGCCAAGAACCAGAGAAAGAAAGAGACAAGGGGGGCGCAGGGGGAAGGAAACACAACGAAGGGAAAAAAAAAGGGGGGGGGGTAGGCAACCAAGGAACAAAAAATAGGGGCAGCCCCAGCCCGGAGGGGGCCGAGCAAAGCAGAAAGACAAAGCGACCAAAGGAAAAGGTGAGGCGCACCAGAACGCGCCCGGGAGGCCGGCCCGCCCGACCCGGCCAGGACGGACGAGCACAGGCACACACGCGCGGGACCCGGGCGTGGCGTCCTCCGACCCGCAAGGGGAGGTTTTGGCGTCCACACGAAACAGCCTGGGTGCACCGGCCGAGTCAGCCGTCGAACGACGGACAGTGCGCAAAACCGGACGCGTCGGTCACCGGGTCCACACACGCCAACCACCGCAGCGCACGCAGCCCAAGACGGACGCCGGAGGCACCCGCCAGTGACAACCCCATGTCGGGGCCCCGAACGGGTACAACGCGGAGCGAGCCCAGCGCCCTTGCCTCGGGGGGGGCCAGCGGCAGGCACAATGAGGCCGGTTCTCGGCCGGCCTCCGCGTGCCCCGAGCAGCCACCCAGTAAAGCCGGGGGCGCAAGCTCCCGGGTTGGGGAAAGGCACCACGGCGTCGGGAAAGCCGACCGGAGCACCGAGAGCGACCGGACCGGACGAGGCGCGGCGCACCACGCGGGGCCACGAGGCACGCCAGAGAGGCAGGCCGCCGGCCACAACCAAGGCACACGGACAGGTGCCAAGCAACAACGGCCGCCGGGTGCCGCAAACCCGGAGAGTGCGCACAACACGCAACCAACCACGGCACGAGAACAGGTGCCATGCAACACCAGCCGCCGTCCGGATGGACGAGTGCGCGCCCGGCAGCAAACCAGCCCCTGCCTGCTTGGGAACAGCCGTTGTAGGGATGGACGAGTGCGCGCCCGGAGGGTACCCAGCCCCTGCCGGCTACGAAACAGCCGCCGTCCGGATGGACCAGTGCGAGCCCGGTGGGTACCGAGCCCCTTCCGGCTACGAACAGCCGCCGTCCGGATGGACGAGTGTGCGCCCCGCAGCGCCCCCCCGCACACGCAACACACGGCACAACACACCGAGCGAGCACACCGGTGAACAGGAGCCAAGGGGCCAGAACACCGTACGCGCAACACAACACACCGCGCGGGCACACCGGTGAACAGGAGCCGAGTGGCCAAGGACACCGCGCACACAACACAGCACACCGAGCGAGCGCACCGGTGAACAGGAGCCAAGGGGCCCAGGACACCGCACACTCAACACAACACAACGAGCGGGCACACTGGTGAACAGGAGCCAATGGACCCAGGACACCGCAAACGCACCACAACACACCGAGCGGGCACACCGGCTAACACGAACCAAGGGGCCCAGGACGACGTACACACAACACAACACACCGGGCAGGCGCACCGGTAAACAGGAGCCAAGTGGCCAAGGACACTGCGCACGCAACACAGCACACCGAGCGGGCGCACCGGTGAACAGGAGCCAAGGGGCCGAGGACACCGCACACGCAAAGCAAGGCACCGAGCAGGCGCACCGGTGAACAGGAGCCAAGTGGCCCAGGACACCGCGCACGCAACACAACATACCAAGCAGGCACACCGGTGAACAGGAGCCAAGTGGCCCAGGACACCGTACACGCACCACAACACACCGAGCGGGCACACCGGTGAACAGGAGCCAAGGGGCCCAGGACACCGTACACGCAACACGACAAACCGAGCGGGCGCACCAGTGAACAGGAGCCAAGTGGCCCAGGACACCGCGCACGCAACAAAACACACCAAGCGGGCACACCGGTGAACAGAAGCCAAGTGGCCCAGGACACCGGACATGCAACACAGCACACCGAGCGGGCACGCCGGTGAACAGGAGCCAAGAGGCCCAGAACACCGCACACGCAACACAACACACCGAGCGGGCACACCGGTGAACAGGAGCCAAGGGGCCCAGGACACCGTACACACAACACGACATACCGAGCAGGCGCACCAGTGAACAGGAGCCAAGTGGCCCAGGACACCGCGCACGCAACACAACACACCAAGCGGGCACACCGGTGAACAGAAGCCAAGTGGCTCAGGACACCGCACATGCAACACAGCACACCGAGCGGGCACACCGGTGAACAGGAGCCAAGAGGCCCAGAACACCGCACATGCAACACAACACACCGAGCGGGCACACCGGTGAACAGGAGCCAAGTGGCCCAGGACACCGCACACGCAACACAACACACCGAGCTGGCACACCGGTGAACAGGAGCCAAGTGGCCCAGGACACCGTACACGCGGCACAACACACCGAGCAAGCACACCGGTGAACAGAAGCCAAGTGGCCCAGGACACCGCACACGCAGCACATTAAACAACGCGGGCACACCGGTGAACAGGAGCCAAGGGGCCCAGGACACCGCACACGCAACACAACACACCGAGCGGGCACACCGGTGAACAGGACCCAAGTGGCCCAGGACACCGCACACACACCACAACACACTGAGCGAGCACACTGGTGAACAGGAACCAAGTGGCCAAGGACACCGTGCACACAACACAACACACAGAGGGGGCACACCGGTGAACAGGAGCCAAGTGGCCCAGGACAGCGCACATGCAACACAGCACACCGAGCAGGCGCACCGTTGAACAGGAGCCAAGTGGCCCAGAACACCGCACACGCAACACAACACACCGAGCGGGCACACACCTGAACAGGAGCCAAGTGGCCCAGGACACCGCTCACGCAACACAACACACCGAGCGGGCACACCTGTGAAGAGAAGCCAAGTTACACAGGACACCGCACAAGCAAAACAACAGACTGAGCGAGCACACCGGTGAACAGGAGCCAAGGGGCCAAGGACACTGCACACGCAACACAAGACACCGAGCGGGCACACCGGTGAACAGGAGCCAAGTGGCCCAGGACACCGCACACGCAACACAACAAACCACTCGGGCACACCGGTGAACAGGAGCCAGTTGGCCCAAGACACCGCACAGGCAAAGCAACGCACCGAGTGGGCACACCGGTGAACAGGAGCCAGGTGGCCCAGGACACCGCACACGCAAAGCATGGCACCGAGCGGGCACACCGGTGAACAGGAGCGAAGTGGCCCAGGACACCGCACAAGCAAAGCAACGCACCAAGCGCGCACATCGGTGAACAGGAGCCAAGTGGCTCAGGACACCGCACACACGTGCACACGTAGGACCCGAGGGACAGGAAAGAACCAACACCCCATGGGTCGGAAGCACTGGGGCGACCCAGCCGACCCACCGGGCGGACAGCAGAGGCGGTACCCCAAGGCCACTGGTCCGAGCCCGGCCAGGCTGCATCGAGACCATGGTAAACGTCACCTGGAGCCATGGAAGCAACCGTTGACAGGGGAGCCGGTGCACAGTCCAATAGGGGGTCGCCTGCTAAGCAGAGAGGCCTCGCAACTCAAGACACAAGGGTGAGGCGGTCGTACCGTAGACTAGCGGGAGCAATACCCCTTGTGGTGAGAGATACTCCACACGGGTGGGCAACCCCCAGAGCTGCCGCTCAAAGGAGGCGGCATGTGGCCCTACCCATGGACACATGTGGGGACACCCTCCCACCAGGGACACATGGACCGGGTGGCCGCGACAATGCCTTCCGGAGCAGATGCGGGAGCGGCTCAAGAGGCACCTGACATAGGGCAGTGGGAGGGACAGGACGTCCCCTTGGTAAGACCTTCTTCCTGCATTGTCAAAGGAGGCATCCCGAGCTCCCGAAGATATCTACCTACGTTCCTCCGCTTGCACCCCGCCACTCCTGGCTGGGGTGTGCGGCGTGGGTGTGTGTGTTTGGGCTCGCCTTTGGGCTGCGCCCCGCCACTCCTGGCTTAGGTGGTGGGGTGTGTGTGTGCTGGTGCGCGTGCCCCCCGTGTACCCCGCCACTCCTGGCTGGGGTGTGCGGTGTGGCTGTGATTGTTTGGGCTGGGGTTCCGGCTGCCCCACGCCACTCCTGGCTGGGGTGTCGGGGTGTGGGTGTTTGTGTGCGTGCTCCCCTTGTACCCCGCCACTCCTGGCTGGGGTGTGCGGTGTGGATGTGTGTGTTTGGGTTCGGGTTTCCGCTGCGCCCCGCCACTCCTGGCTGGGTTGTGCGGCGTGGGTGTGTGTGTTTGGGTTCGGGTTTCCGCTTGTACCCCGCCACTCCTGGCTGGGCTGTGTGGTGTGGGGGTGGTTGTTTGGGCCCGGGTTTCGGCTGTGCCCCGCCCCTCCTCGCTTGCGTGTGGGGCCTGGGGGTGTTTGTTTGCGCTCCGGTCTCGGCTGCGCCCAACCACTCCTGGCGGGGGTGCTGGGGTGTGTGTATGCTGGTCTGCGTGCTCCCCTCGTACCCCGCCACTCCTGGCTGGGGTGTGCGGTGTGGGTTTGGGTGTTTGGGCTCGGGTTTCGGCTGCGCCCCGCCACTCCTGGCTGGGGTGTTGGGGTGTGCGTGTTTGTGTGCGTGCTCCCTCGGTTCCCCGCAACTACTGGCTGGGGTGTGCGGCGTGGGTGTGTGTGCTTGGGCTCGGGTTTTGGTTGTGCACCGCCACTCCTGGCTGGGGTGTCGGGGTGTGTGTGTGCTGGTGTGCGCGCTCCGCTTGTACCCCGCCACTCCTGGCTGGGGTGTGCGCTGTGGGTGTGTGTGTTTGTGCTCGGGCTTCAGCTGCGCCCCACCACTCCTGGCTGGGGTGTTGGGGTGTGCATGTTTGTGTGCGTGCTCCCCTTGTGCCCCGCCACTCCTGGCTGGGGCGCGCGGTGTGGGTGTGTGTGTTTGCGTTCGAGTTTCGGCTGCGCCCCGCCACTCCTGGCTGGGGTGTTGGGGTGTGTGTGTGCTGGTGTGGGCGCTCCCCTTGTACCCCGCCACTCCTGACTGGGGTGTGCGGTGTAGGTGTGTGTGTTTGGGCTCGGGTTTCGGATGCGCCCCGCCACTCCTGGCCGGGGTGTTGGGGTGCGCGTGCCCCCCCTGTACCCCGCCACTCCTGGCTGGGGTGTGCGGCGTGGGTGTGTGTGCTTGGGCTCGGTTTTCGGCTGCGCCCCGCCACTCCTGGCTGGGCGGTTGGGGTTTGTGTGTGCTGATGTGCCCGCTCCGCTTGTCCCCTGCCACTCCTGGCTGGGGTGTGCGGTGTAGGTGTGTGCGTTTGTGCTCAGGTTTCGGCTGCGCTCCGCCACTCCTGGCTGGGCTGTTGGGGTGTGTGTGTGCTGGTTTGCGTGTTCCCGTTGTTCCCCTGCCACTCCTGGATGGGGTGTGCGGCGTGGATGTGTGTCTTTGGGCTCGGGTCTCGGCTGCGCCCCGCCACTACTGGCTGGGGTGTTGGGTTGTTCGTGTGCTGGTGTTCACGCTCCACTTGTACCCTACCACTCTTGGCTGGGGTTTGCGGCGTGGGTGTGTATGTTCGGGCTCGGGTTTCGGCTGCGCCCCGCCACTGCTGGCTGGGGTTTTTGGGTGTGTGTGTGCTGGTGTGCGTGCTCCCCTTGTACCTTGCCGCTCCTGGCTGGGGTGTGCGTTGTCGGTGTGTGTGCTCGGGCTCCGGTTTTGGCTCCGCCCTGCCACTGCTGGCTGGGGTGTGTGGTGTGTGGGTTGGCTGATGCCTGGCACCTGTTCCTGTGCCGTGGTTCGTTGTGAGTTGTGCGCGCTGCCCGGGTTTGCGGCACCTGTTGGCCGTTGTGGCTTGGCACCTGTCCTCGCGCCGTGGTTGTGGCCGGCGGCGTGCCTCTCTGGCGGCCCTCGTGGCCCCGCGTTGGTGCGCCGCGCCTCGTCCAGTCCGGTCGCTCTCGGTGCTCCGGTGGGCTTTCCTGTCGCTGTGGTGCCTTTCCCCACCCCGGGGGCTTGCGCCTGTGGCTTTACTGGGTGGCTGCACGGGGCACGCGGACGCCGGCCGAGAATCGGCCTCATTGTGCCTGCCTCTGGCCCCCGCCGAGGCAGGGGCGCTGGGCTCGCTCCGCGTCGTACCCATTCGCGGCCCCGCGATGGGGTTGTCCCTGGCGGGCCCCTCCGGCGTCGGTCTTGGGCTGCTTGCGCTGCGGTGTTTTGTGGGTGTGGATCCGGTCACTGACGCGTCCGGGTTCCCGTACCGCCCGTCTTTCGACGGGGGACTCGGCCGGTGCACCAGGGCTGTTTCGTGTGGACGCCGACACCGCCTCTTTCGGGTCGGAGGACGCCACGCCCGGGTCCGGTGCGTGTCTGAGTGTGCGTGCTTTCTTAGCCGGGTCGGGCGGGCCGGCCTTCTGGGCGCGTTTTGGTGTGCCTCACCTTTTTTTGTGGCCGTTCTTGTTGCTCTCTTTCTCTGCTCGGCCCCCTCAGGGCTTGGGGTGCCCTGCTTGTGTTTTTTCTGGGTTTTTCTCCCCTCTTGTGCGCCCTCCTTGTCTCCGGCGTTCCGTGTTTTCCGGCCCGGGGTGCCTTGGGCCTTGGCGTCTTGTGGTCCTTCCCCCCCCTCTCTTTTGTTTTTTTTCCTCCCCCCCCCTGCGTGTTGGTTTGTTCGTTTTGGTTTCTTTTTCCGGGGTTTCTTCTTTCCTCCCTCTTTTTTTTCTTTCGTGCTCCGCTGGCTGTGCGGTGCCGGGCTGGTGTGTCGTGGTCTGTGGGGTGTGTTGGTGTGTTTTGTTGTGGGCCTTGTGCTTCGGCGGGGGCCGGTGTGCGCTTGCGCTCTGTTGTTCGGTGCCCCTTGCCTGTGCCTCCCTTTTTGTGTTGTTGCCTGTTCTGTTGTGTGTGCTCGTTGGTGCCGTGCTGGCGGCGTTGCTCTTCCCCTTGTGGTGTTGCCCGCTCCACCCCTCGGGCGCTTGGCGCGGGGGGGTTTTTTTTTGCGTCGGGTTTGTGCTGGTTGTCCCCCCCTGCCTTCGGCGGCTGGCTGCGCTGTCCTGTGTTATGGTTTGTCGTTCGTCGTGTGGTGTGGTGCTGCGGTCTGTGGTGTGTCTTGTGTTGTTGTGTGGCGTGCTTGTGTTCTTACGCTGTGTTGTGCTGGGTCGTGTTGTGCTGTTGTTGTTGTGCTTTGCTGTCGTGCGTTTCTGCGTTCTGTGCTAGTTTTTTTTTTTTGCATTGTTCCTTGCCTTTCCGTGGTGCTCCGGGCTGTTTCTGTTTCTGTGCTCTGCTTGTGCGGTTCTGTGCTGGTGTGCCTGCGTGGATGCTCTCTGTGCACTGCTTTCTTGCCCCTGTGGCGCTGGCTAGTGTTTGGTGTTGTTGTCTGTTGTGTTTGCGTGTTGGCTGTTTTTTTTTTACGTAGACCAGTTCGAACAAAGTTCTGGGCCGGGGCACCACCCCATGCTAAGTACATTGGTTGGGGCTATAACGTACAAGAGGGGAGGTAAGGTCGCGGGTCATGGATCATGCGTGACTGTTGTATGTAAGGTTAGCCCTGTCCCTTCTTAATTCGCTTTTTGAGTGGTGCTGAGGAAGGTTTGGGTAGAGGCCTTGACCTGGATTGCCCAGAAGGTGGTGTGGGGGAGGGTCGTGTTGGTGGTGGAGGTGCTGTGCGCTGCGGGAATGATTGAGGTCTAGTTGACTGAGACCTGGAGCTGGGCTGTGACCTCTTTCTCACCATCAGTGGTATGGGTGGCGGTGGAGTGTACCCCTGTGGTGCGGGCCGTTTTTTGTGCTCTGGAAGGAAAGAAGTGCTGTAGATGGAGTTTGGTGTGCAGAAGTGGTTGATTCCTGAGCGAACGGTTGGAAGTGACGGAGGGGGGTGGTCCTGCAGCCACTGGTGACAGGTGCGGACCGCTGTGGTAATGGCTGGACGTCCGTGAACCAGAAATGCAGAGAGCTGCTTTGGCGTCATTCCCATCGAGGTTTTGAGCTTGGTATGCAGTGAATCTGGCAGAAGTGTGCGAATAAGGTTTCCTTTCTCGCCGGGATGTGCGGACGACCACGAGGGGAGCACAAATTGCCAGGTACTCGAAGGCCAGGCTCTCAGGAAAAGGTCTTGCAGGAACCAAAGCGAAGTGCAGTGACTCAACATAGATAATGGGTCCAAAGGGTGAAGTGCATGGCACAAGTAACATCGGTAGGAGAACATGTCCTGGTGAGACGGGAAACCTTCAACCCACAAGGTCGCGGATTTCCAGAGAAATGGCAGATTGTCGAGCTTGGATGAGTGACGGTACCAGTCATAGCTAGAGAAGTGATGGTGTGCAGGGTGAACATGCATTGGGGAGACATGCGACAGATCTTTGTTTTTTAGTTTGTTTGTGAGTGGAATCCCATTGAGAGATATGCAACCTTTTGGGGGGGGGTGGGATCGGGTTAGGATGTGGGGGGCAGGTGAAGTAAATCCACTTTGCAAGCGCATCAGCGACTTCATTCATCCCAAAAAACCCACATGGGTCTTTATCCAGGCGACTTCTACTACTGCCTGAATATTGTGTAATTCATTTTTGAACGCTACCAACCAGTTGTAACGATGTGTCTCTGACTTAGGTTGAGTCGGGCACTGTGAAGGCTGATCGTCTGCTGCTTTACCGAACACAGAAACTGCCTCAGAGTTATCTGAGAGGATGCAGATGTGCTTGGCTTGGAGGTGAAGCCTGATGAAGCGCAAACAGGAAAGAAGTGCCCAAAACTGTTCGGCCTGGCTGTCCTCTGTTGTCTCCTGGTGGATCATGGTGGCTCCTGGTGTCGTTCTTCGGTGGTGTGCTGTGGTGTGTCACACGGTGCCGTGCTGCGCCGTGTTGCTGCGCGTTGTGCCGCCCGGCGTTGTGTGGTTTCGTTTTGCTCTGTTTGGTGCTGTCCTGTGGTGTGTCCTGTCGCTGTCCGTCGTCCTGGGGTCCTGTGCCTTTCGGCGCTGTGTTTTGTCGTGTCTCGCCGTGCTGTGTGTGTTTTGCTGTGGTGTGTTGCTCCGTGGTGTTGTTCGCCGCTGTGCTTTGTGCCGTGTGTGTCCCAGGGTGTCGTGGTGTGCGTTTTCCGTCCTCTCTTCCCTGTGCGGTGTTGCTGTGGGGCCCTGCCCTCCCTTAGTGCCCTCCTCCCCTGTGCTGTGCCCCGTGGTGCTGTGCTGCCGTGTGGTGGTGTGGTGTCCCGTTCTGCTGCTTTGTTTGGTTTGTTTCCTGCCTTTGTTTGGTTTCTCCTACTTGAAAAACCGCTGCAAAATTTGTTAAATTATTTCTTTCTTTTTTTGAAAAAAAAAAAAAAATTATACACTACCCAACGCACGCACACTCGCACACTTGCAGGCAGCAAGACCATGTCTGGTTCACTGCTTTACATGTTGCCCCGCGTTGGTGGCGGTGTGGTGGCTGGCATGCCTTGGTGGTCGCGGTGTCCTGGACTTGACGTTCCACCTGCAGCAAAAGGGAGGCGAAAGCGTCGAGGTTGGGGCACGGGCGGGAGGGGAAGGTACATGGTGAATAACAGAGGGCGTGAGGGCCGAGTACAGGGGCGCGGCGTGCTACGAAATTTTTTTTTCGAGTTTTACACGTAGCTCGCGACGCAGTTTTCCTTACGTGGACGGCGTATTAGACGACAGCAGGGACGGCGTTATGTTCGTGTTAGCGTTACGGCGCTAATGGCGCTATTCATTTGTCTATTTAAGTTCAAAACTTTCGACTTCCTGTTTCAACGCGTTTCGCCGCGCACTTTTTGTCCTAGCCGTCTTTTAGGCTAACTAGCTTTACTTTCGGCTATTTGGAAAGTTTTTTCGTCGTGGTTTCCTTATCTTTTGATTTTATTCTGGCGCTGAGGATCAGCACGCGCGACACGAGACACGAGCCACTTGATGCTTTCAATTCGCCACGTTGACTCACAATTTTCCAATTTTGGAGTCCCACAGCAGATTTGCGTGTTTGCTGCACCCGAGACGCTTTGTTGTGCAGGGTGTGTTTTTGTTTGGTCTGAAATGCAGTTTGCGGGAGGATATTTCTTCATTTCTGTCATGTGGATTGGTGTAAAAAATCAAGGAGGGTCAATGTATGCGGCCTTGTGTACACATTGAGCGGTATGCATCCTCCATCGCCCATGCACAGCGCCGCATATCAGTGCGTAGGACCGTGCGTAGGACACTGCGTAGGACAGTGCGTGGGAATAACATTGTAAAGCTGCAACGCGATACCCTCGCTCAGTTCACTCTGTCACAGCAAGGGCGTCTTGGTTGCTCCTGATCAAGATGTGGTATTTGCACATTTCTGCTTGAGGGAGAGGTAGGTAGGTAGGTAGGTATCTTCCCTAGCTCCAGATGCCTCTTTTGACTATGCAGGAAGAAGGTCTTACCAAGAGGACATCCTGTCCCTCCCAATGCCCTAGGTCAGGTGCCTCATAAGTCGCTCCCGCAGGTGCTTGGGAAGGCAGTGTCGCGGCCACCCGGTCCAGGTGTCCCAGGTGGGAGGGTGTCCCCGCATGTGTCCATGGGTAGGGCCACATGCCCCCTCCTTTGGGCGGCAGCTCTGGGGGTTGCCCACCCGTGTGGAGTATCTCTCACCACAAGGGGTATTGCTCCCGCTAGTCTACGGTACGGCTGCCTCACCCTTGTGGCTTGAATTGCGGGGCCTCTCTGCTTGGCAGGCTACCCCCTCCTGGACTGTGTACCGGCTCGCCTGTCAACGGTTGCTTCCATGGCTCCGGGTGACGTTTGCCATGGTCCCTGATGCAGCCTAGCCGGGCTCGGACCAGTGGAGAAAGTTTTATAGTGTTTTCAGCACTGTGTTTTTGTTGTTCCTCTTCTGCTGCTTGCTGCTCGTGTAGGGTTCTTGCTGCTTGTTTTTGATGAGGAAAATGTTTTATTGTTGAAATACAGGCGGAAGGGGCTGCTGCGACCACCCTGTACACATGGGCAACAAGGGGGGACCTCCCACACCCCACCCTCCACCACGCCCCCTCCTGGCCCACCCGCTTCCACACAGCAGACCGCCCAAACAAGAAGCCCAAACACACAGGCATGCACATCCCCGCCCAGGAGGCCCAGCACCGGCACGATGCAAGGCGCATAGCCCGCACCCTTCACGACGACCACAGCATCCCGCACATCAGCGCCCACCTCGCCAGAGTGTCAGATGCCACCCACAACCGCACGATCACAGGCATCACCACGGACTGCCTGAACCCAGCAGCGTCGCGGGCAGACGCCTTGTGGATCAGCGAAGGGCTCTCCCACACACGGGCGGTGGCGCGCCTAAACAACATCCAACCCAACAAACTCGAGCGCGCCGTCGGACCCTTCACCGTACACCTCACCCCGTACGGCATGGACCACCCCCGGTGTGAGCACCATGACCCGCACTGCTCCACCCCGTGCACCTCGCCTCTGCGCCAACCGCTCCCGGCCCCCACCATCACGGGCAACATGTAGCTGGGCACTGTACCGGGAGACGCGGACATATACATCCTGCCTAACAGGTCCAGGGAACACGCCATCCCCCTCCACCGAGTAAAATCCCTCGCTCTGGGACCGCTTCCACCAAAACACCAACAGCAGCACGTCCCGGGGGACAAACGGACACAGGCGCCAGACGGGGGAAAAAAGGCCCACTAACGCGCCCTAGCCCACATCACCGTCCACCGCACAGCCCACGTACCAAAGAACTTCGGCACGGAGCGCCACATCGTCCTGGAGGGGCAAACCCACCACATCGTCACCGCCGCCCTATACACCCTCGCCGCCCACGAACACCACTGGGACCCCACAGCCATCCCAGCGATGCCCCCACCACCGCAAGGCCGCAAAGATCCCGTCACTCCCTTCCACATCGATCAACTCCTAAGCCGCAGGGCCACCCCACACCTCGACCCCTCCAGGATAGAACTAGCTGTCGCATCGTGGGACACCCTGGACACGCCCCCCAAACAACCCGCCATCCACATCCTCAAAGCGGACGCCCAATGGTGGGTCCTCCACTGGGCACACGGAGTCTTCATGGCGGCCCAGGCCTACTACCCGGAAATAGACCCGAAGACCTTCCCACGAGGTCGGCAGCGACTCCTCCAGGCCACCACCCTTACATGCCGCGAACGCGCCCTGTGGGAAGCCTTCCACACAGCACTCTACTGGGCTCAAGGGTCCCCCAGCGGCCCAGACACACCGGAACCCACGGAGGCCTGGGTCAAGCAGGCCAAGGCCACGAGGAACTACCACCTCCACCACCCTTTCGACGACAGCCCGGCCGCACTGCCATGGCCAACCGACCCCCCGGAGACCGTGCGCAACCGCCGACCTCACGCGCAGCCACGCGAAAGCGACCATGCAAACGCTGGCAGAACCCCCGCTAAGGGATCCGGGCCAGCAAGCAACGCACCCCTTCTTCAAACCCCACGCCCCCCCAGCCCCACTACCTCCGTTCCCACCCAAGGGAGCGAGACAGAAAAGGGGCGCACCCGCCCCCAACCAAGCCGGAAAAGCAGCGACCTCCCGACCCCCGCACCCCCCGCGACCCGACGGGCAAACCCGGACCAAGCATCCTCGTCATCCTCCCTCCCATCATTACCACCGCCCCACCCGGACCGGGCATCCTCATCATCCTCCCTCCCGCCACCAGCACCGCCCCCACCCGAGGCGTACCAAGGATTCCAAAAGGGCGCGAAGGTCCAGCAGCCCTTCCGCAACGACCACACGGGCGACTGGATCTGGTGTGAGGGCACAATCCAGTACCGCCTCCACGACCTGGGGGACAACGGGGGGCCGCAGATCCGGGTGGTCTGGTACCGCCAAAAGGAGCTAGACCAAGGCAGCAGCGCCCCGGACAAGCCAGAGGGCCACACCCTGGAGCTCACCAGCGCCCACCCCATCCGGCTCCGCACCGACGAGAAGAAGGCCCACAGAGGCACCAAATACACTCTGAAGCTCCCCCCGGAGTAGAGCCAAGGCCTCCCCCCGCCGCGCTTACCCAAGCGCTCACCACCCGGCAGAAAGTCCCCGGGCCCCAGTCTGCCTCCCTGACGGGGCAAGGGCCGAGAGCACAAGCCTCCACACCCCCGGCCCGCCCGCACCGAGGCCACCGTCAACCTCCTCGACCTCAATCACCCGGCCATCACATACTCCAAGGACGCCACAACCGCCCTCCAGGAGCTCCCGATGGCACAGGGGGCGGGGTGGGTTCCCCACCTCCTCGCCTTCCAGGAACAAGGCCTACAAGGCGACGACCCCCCAGAAACCATCCCCATATATGCCCTGGACCAGAAAGCGTACAAATGCTACTGGCACAAGGGGACCCCCCTGTACGCCCGAACCGGCATCCACGTCCACTTCGTCCACCACCTCAGCGTCCCAGGGAGGCTAGGTGTCTATGAGGTTGTCGGGGACGAATGGCAACTCAACGTCATCAACGCCCACGTCCCCTTCGGCGACGCCACCGAACCCTTCCTCCAAGCCCTGGCCGAGGCATACCGCCAGATGGCCATGGTCGCCCCCACAATCATCATCGGCGACATGGAGACCGCCCCCACCCAGGCGGACTGAGGGGGACAGGCCACACGCCAGGACCATGCAGTCCGCGACACCATCGAAATGCTGGGGCTCGTGGACCTGAAGGCCAACCTCGAAGGCCAACCATCCCACTTCCCCCACCAAACAGAAGCCGCCCCCTCCCGCATCGACGTATGCTATGGCGACCCCACCACCATCATCGGGGCGGAGGCCCAATATGGACCCCTCCCGCTGGGACCTACAGGCCATAGCCCCCTGCACATCTGCCTCACCATCCCCAACCTTCCCCCCAGCCCCCCAGAGGATGTCGACCAAGGCCTACCAGCCCCCCTGAGGATGCCCCCACGGCACGACAAACAGGCCTGGTTCCAATATCACAGGGCCATAGACCGCGCCCGGCGCATCCAACCGGACCCCACCGACCTACTCACAGCCATGCGCACGGCCGCCGTCGCCTGCGGCTTCCAGCAACACCCCAACACTGACAACGACCGACCACCCGCGGCCCTAGGGGACATGCTCCATGACCTCTGGCATGCGAAGCAACAACTAGCGAACCTCCTCCACACCGACACCCCCCAAACCGGCCGCCAGATACACCACTGCAGGGCGCAAATAGCCCACACCAGGGCAGACCTGCAGCGGTGGCACATCCACAGGCATCAGCGCATCGCCCAAGAACACGAGCGGTATGCGCAACATGAACTCCCCTACAAGGCCATCTGCCACCTGAACGAAGCCATGACCGACACCGACCACCGCAGCATCACCACGGTCAGACAGGAGGACAGCTCCCTCACCAACGACCCAGGCACAGCGCTCCAAGCCACCCAAGACAGCTTCCTCCAACAACACACGCCCACCCAAGACACACTGAACGCGGACACCCAGGCCAAAATCCACCGCCTTCCTCAGGTCTTCAACCACGCCCAGAGGAGGCAACTGGAAAGCGCCCCTTCACCATCCACAAAGTCCGGAAGGCCATCCACAGTCTTTGGCAAGACAAAACCCCAGGCTACAACGGCCTCCCTGCGGAGGCATACTACCACCTCCCCGCCCACCTCCTCCGCATCCTCGCCCACCGCCTCTGGGACATCATCACGGGGCAAACCCCGCTGCCACCAGACTGGGCAAACGTTGTCCGCCCCCTCTACAAAAAAGGAGACTGGGCCAACCCGGACTACTGGCGCCCCATAGTCTGTGCAGTCATGGAGGTCAAAATCGTCTGGACCATCGTCCTACGCTGCATCCGCCCCCACCTGGACACCCACATACCCGCCAGCCTCTGGGGGGCCATCCCAGGCCGGTCCCCACACGAGGCCATCTTCCTCCAGGACACCATCGCAGACATGGACCCGGTAGACCTCATCATCGCCTCCCTCGACGTCAAAAGAGCCTTCCCGAACACCCCCTGGCTCCTCCCGGAGGCGGTGTGGACACGCCTAGGCCTCCCCTTCTACAACTTTGCCTCCGGCTACATCCGCACCCCCATATACACGGTCCGCACTGGAGCAGGCCTCACCCCCCCCGGAGCCAGGCAGCGGGGTCCCCCAAGGAGGAGCAGAAGGCCCCTTCCTGTACCTCCTCGTGACGCTCCCTCTGGCCCTCGCAATCGAACAGGATTACCTGGCCTACGCACCCTACCCCTCCTCTCCCCCCTGGTGGGCTTCGCGGATGACACCAACCTCACAGTCGCACACACCCCACACGAACCCCATGCCCCCGACCCCGGGCCAACGGTCACTCAACAGGCCAACGACTAACTGGACGTGACCATCTCCTACCTCTCTGGAGGACCTCATTGTCCACCCCACAACGTTAGTGGCCATGATCCAGGGGTCTGACACACCCCCCACCCTAGGGCCACAAGGGCCCCCCATGCAAGTTGTGACAACTACGACCCACCTGGGGGTAATCCAGGCTGCCAACCCTGAGGACGCCACCCTCCCTCCCAAGTTGCAATCACACCTCGCTCATCTCCCCAGATATGCGTCCCCGACCACCAAGGCCCTCTCCCTGTCCCACCAGAGCCTGGCGTACTACCTCACCAGGGTCTTGAACGCCTCCATAGGCTTCCAAGCACACCACCTGACACACCCCACAACCGCCCTCCAACCGGCCACACGCGCCGTGACCAAGGCATGGGCAGCACACGGGGGCTGGTCCACCTCCATACCCACCAGCGCCATCCGAGCGGCATGGCCCCACTATGGGAACGCCATAGGGAACAAGGTGAAAGCGGCCTACATCAGACACACTGCCCTCCTCCTTCACCGCATGACCCACAACCACTCACCGGAGGTCCGCGAGGTCACCACAATCCGCCTCCAAGCCGCACAACGGGCCCGCAACACATGCCCACGCTGGGTACTCCACCAGACGGGCATGTCCACCGACATGAACACGCGCCTGTGCAACCACGTGCAAGTTCTCCTCCCATCCCCGCACCACGCCATACTCACCAACCACACGTGCCCAGAGGAAGGGCCTCTGGCGGTCCTCAACAGGGACCTCCACCATCACCCTAAAGGCACCATCCACACCATAGACCTTGTCGGGGCCTCCATCACCGTAGTATACGTCACCTTCGCACAAATGCGGGTCCTTCACCACAGCGGAGCACACCACACCCCCTTTCTACAACTTCCTGGATGGCCGAAATACCTCCTCTTCCGCCAGTACCTCACGCAGACGGCACGAGCAGCGGGCCACACTCTGCCAGGAAGCACAGACATGCGAGCAGTCTACCGAGATTTCAAAAAGCAGCACCCCCGCCCCATTCCAGCGACACCACCCTACGCACCCACGGGCTAGAAACACGAACGCGTCCCCCCGGTGACGGGCCCAGTCCCACCACTAACCCTACTACTGGCCCTGAATGAAGCCAAACCCACGCAGACCACCGTCATCCACCACGGGGCAAAATGTTGCATACCGAAGCACCACATGACCGCCCAAGACCTACCAAAGGTCCCCCATGACTCCCAGAGCATGCCACCCACATGTTGGGCCTGTGACCCCGAGGCACCAACCACGCCATGGCCTGTACTACACCTCATAGCAGCCCACCACATCCACCCCACAACACACCTACCACCACAGGCCTGCACTGATTAGAACATACGCACACCGTGGTTGTTTCTTTAACACGTTGGGGTTGTCTCCGTCGTGTCTCCGGGGGGTTGGGCGACTCCTGCATTTCCCCTGCACAGGTAAAAACAGGGTTGCAAGGTATGCTGGACGAATGGTGCACGTAGTGCGCACGTAGGGTTAGCAAAGACGAAGTGCTCGTGATGCATGTGCCGGATTCCGACATATACACGTTGCCACGCTTCCTTGTGCATGCATTCACGTTCCCTTCTCTTCACAGGTCCAAAGGAGAAGTGTGTGCTCGTGTTTGCGTCTTTTGTGCGTTCAAGTAGGGTTGTCTTAGACGCTTAGGCTTGTTTTGCGTTGTGCCGTCGTCTCTCATTCGCCATTGCCTGTTCTTTTTTTTTGCAGATGACAAAACAGGCACAACAGGAAGAATTGTGCAAGCCACACGATGCAATTAGATGCTTAGGGTTGTTTATAACTCGCAATAGGGTTGTTTAAACGCTTAGGTTGTTTTGCGTTCGCTTCACTTCGGCGTTCACACGATGCATGGTGAGTAAGGTAGGTAAGCCCAGGAGGAGCTCACCTTCTGGTTGAGTCAGTGTGGTTACGGTGGTATTGAACTCGCCTCCCTTCCCTGCATGCGTGCACACGATGCATTAAAGGGATTTGACGGTAGGCCACGCGCTGTGCACGCGGTATGAACCCTTGCCAGGTTACCCAGGGCTTCGCCCTACGTTCCATAAGGGAACGGGCGAGGTCTGTAAGCTTGCTTGCTTGCAACTGGGTTCAGGAACAGTGTATTATAGGGTACACTAAGAAGCGTATAATACGTGGAGTGTGTCTTGGTTCCTCCGTCTTGAACCCAGTCCATTGGCCTCTGTTGTACGGGTGGGAGGGTCAGGGTGAACTGGTGCAGTCCCTTGAGCCGTGCTAAAATATACGGCGCTGATCACACAATCAATTGACTGTGCCTCAGCCAGGAGTGGCGAGGGCAGTTCGACTCCATCGACATCCGCGCTGTGCACGCCACCTGTGCGCCCTTCCCCTCCAAGCCCTAGCAGGGAAACGTGTTATGACGTCCCTGTTAGGCCACAATTGCTTAGCAGCGCTGTGTTCTCTCGTCTTCTTCACAGGAGGGTCATTAGCCCCCACGCCTTTATCTTCAACACCACCCAGTAGAGCGTGCGTGTAGGAGTGGTAGTCCTGCGTGGGGACCTGAGCCAGTAGCAGTAGCGCTCGCCCACCAGGATGGTGCCACTGTAGGGTGTGTAGGACCTGTAGTGCGTTGGCACAGGGCCACAGGGCATGCAGGCCAAGGGGACAGTGTTGGGCCGCCACACCCACACACCCGCGCCCACGGCATGTGGGTGACGGACCCCAACAGCACGCCCAGAGGGCGGGCAGTAGGGGGAGGGGGAGCGCCTGACCACAGACGCCCCTCACAACGGCGGAAGGCACCCCCCCCGGGGACGCCCTTCTGCCACCCCCACAGCGAGCAATGCCAGCCCGCAAGGGCGCACGCTGTGGGGCCAGGGCTGGGTCTCCACGCCCGCACTGACCGCACCCGGGACACACGGGTCGCGGAGCCCCGGCCGCCCGCTCCAGAGGACGGGCGGACGGGGGAGGGACAGCACCTGACACCAGACGCCCCTCACAACGGTGGCAGGCCACCCCCCCCGGGGGGGGCCCCCCCACCACCCCCGCGGCACGCAGCCCCCACGGGGCATGCAGGCCAAGGGGACAGTGTGGGGCCCCAACACCCACACACCCGCGCCCACAGCACGTGGGTGGCGGACCCCAACAGCCCGCCCAGTGAGCGGGCAGTCGGGGGAGGGAGAGCGCCTGACCTCAGACCCCCCTCACAATGGTGGAAGGCACCCCCCCCGGGGACGCCCCTCCGCCACCCCCACAGCGAGCAACGCCGGCCCGCAAGGGCGCACGCTGTGGGGCTGGTGCTGGGTCCCCACGCCCGCACCGACCGCACCCGGGACACACGGGTCGCGGAACCCCGGCTGCCTGCTCCAGAGGACGGGCGGCCGGGGGAGGGACAGCGCCTGACACCAGACGCCCCTCTCAACGGTGGCAGGCCAGCACCCCCGCGGCGCGCAGCCCCCACGGGGCATGCAAGCCGGGGGGACAGTGTTGGGCCCCCACACCCACACACCCGCGCCCACAGCACGTGGGTGGCGGACCCCAACAGCCGGCCCAGTGGGCGGGCAGTCGCGGGAGGGACAGCGCCTGACCTCAGACGCCCCTCACAATGGTGGAAGGCACCCCCCCTGGGAACGCCCTCCCGCCACCCCCACAGCGAGCAATGCCGGCCCGCAAGGGGGCACGCTGTGGGGCCCGTGCTGGGTCCCCACGCCCGCACCGACCGCATCCGGAACACACGGGTCGCGGAACCCTGGCTGCCCGCTCCAGAGGACGGGCGGCCGGGTGAGGGACAGCGCCTGACACCAGACGCCCCTGATAACGCTGGCAGGCCAACCCCCCCCTGGAACGGCCCCCCCACCACCCCCGCGGCACGCAGCCCCCACAAGGCATGCAAGCCAAGGCGACAGTGTTGGGCCCCCACAGCCCACACACCCGCGCCCACAGCAGGTGGGTGGCGGACCCCAACAGCCCGCCCAGTGGGCGGGCAGTCGGGGGAGGGACAGCGCCTGACCTCAGACGCCCCCCACAATGGTGGAAGGCACCCCCCCCGGGGACGCCCTTCCGCCACCACCACAGCGAGCAATGCCGGCCCGCAAGGGCGCACGCTGTGGAGCTGGTGCTGGGTCCCCACGCCCGCACGGACCGCACCCGGGACACACGGGTCGCGGAACCCTGGCTGCCCGCTCCAGAGGATGCGCGGCCGGGGGAGGGACAGCGCCTGACACGGGACGCCCCCACAACCATGGCAGGCCATCCCCCCCGGGGACGGCCCCCCACCACCCCCGCGGCATGAAGCCCCCACAGGGCATGCAGGCCAAGGGGACAGTGTTGGGCCCCCACACCCACACACCCGCGCCCGCAGCACGTGGGTGGCGGACCCCAAGAGCCCGCCCAGTTGGCGGGCAGTCGGGGGAGGGACAGCGCCTGACCTCAGATGCCCCTCACAATGGTGGAAGGCTCCCCCCCCCCGGGGACGCCCTTCTGCCACCCCCACAGCGAGCAACGCCGGCCAGCAAGGGCGCACGCTGTGGGGCCCCTGCTTGGTCCCCACGCGGTCACCGACCCTACCCGGGACACACAGGTCGCGGAACCCTGGCTGCCCGCTCCAGAGGACGGGCGGCCGGGGGAGGGACAGCGCCTGACACCAGACGCCCCTCACAACTGTGGCAGGCCACCCCCCCCGGGGACGGCCCCCGTCCATCCCTGCGGCATGCAGCCCCCACGCCCCCACGGGACATGCAGGCCAAGTGGACAGTGTTGGGCCCCCACACCCAGACACCCGCGCCCGCAGCACGTGGGTGGCGGAGTCCGACAGCCCGCCCAGTGGGCGGGCAGTCGGGGGAGGGACAGCGCCTGACGTCAGACGCCCCGCACAATGGTGGAAGGCACCCCCCCCCGGGACGCCCTTCCGCCACCCCCACAGCGAGCAATGCCGGCCCGCAAGGGCGCACCCTGTGGGGCCGGTGCTGGGTCCCCATGCCCGCACCGACCGCACCCGGAACACACGGGTCGCGGAACCCGGGCCGCCCGCTCCAGAGGACGGGCGGCCGGGGGAGGGACAGCGCCTGACACCAGACGCCCCTCACAACGGTGGCAGGCCAGCCTCCCCGGGGGGGGCCCCCCCACCACCCCCGCGGCACGCAGCCCCCACAGGGCATGCAAGCCAAGGCGACAGTGTTGGGCCCCCACACCAACACACCCGCGCCCACAGCACGTGGGTGACGGACCCCAACAGCCTGCCCAGTAGGCGGGCAGTCGGGGGAGGGACAGCGCCTGACCTCAGACGCCCCTCACAATGGTGGAAGGCACCCCCCCCGGGGACACCCTGCCGCCACCCGGACAGCGAGCAACGCCGGCCCGCAAGGGCGCACGATGTGGAGCTGGTGCTGGGTCCCCATGCCCGCACCAACCGCACCCGGGGCACACGGGTCGCGGAACCCTGGCTATCCGCCCGAGAGGACAGACGGCCGGGGGAGGGACAGCGCCTGACACCACACGCCCCTCATAACGGTGGCAGGCCAACCCCCCAGGGGAACGCCCCCGACCACCCCAACGGCACGCAGCCCCCACAGGGCATGCAGGCCAAGGGGACAGTGTTGGGCCCCCACACCCACAAACCCGCGCCCACAGCACGTGGGTGGCGGACCCCAACAGCCCGCCCAGTGGGCGGGCAGTTGGGGGAGGGGGAGCGCCTAACCTCAGACGCCCCTCGCAACGGTGGAAGGCACCTCCCCCGGGGATGCCCTTCCGCCACCCCCACGACGAGCAACGCCGGCCCGCAAGGGCGCACACTGTGGGGCCGGTGCTGGGTCCCCACGCCCGCACCGACCGCACCCGGGACACACGGGTCGCAGAACCCCGGCTACCCGCCCCAGAGGACGGACGGCCGGGCGAGGGACAGCGCCTGACACCAGACACCCCTCACAACGGTGGCAGGCCACCCCCCCCGGGGAACGCCCCCCACCGACCCCACGGCACGCAGCCCCCACAGGGCATGCATGCCAAGGGGACAGTGTTGGGCCCCGACACCCAGAAAAACCGGGCCCACAACACGTGGGTGGCAGACCCCAACAGCCCGCCCAGTGGGCGGGCAGTCAGGGGAGGGGGAGCGCCTGACCTCAGACGCCCCTCACAACGGTGGAAGGCAGCTCCCCCGGGGACGCTCTTCCGCCACCCCCACAGTGAGCAACGCCCGCCCGCAAGGGCGCACGCTGTGGAACCGGTGCTGGGTCCCCACGCCCGCACCGACCGCACCCGGAACACACGGGTCACGGTACCCCGGCTGCCCGCCCCAGAGGACTGGCAGCCGGGGGAGGGACAGCGCCTGACACCAGACGCCCCTCAGGACACTGTGGCAGGCCGCCCCCCCCCGGGAACGCCCCCCCCTCAACCCCGCGGCACGCAGCCCCCACAGGGCGTGCAGGCCAAGAGGACGGTGTTGGGCCCCCACACCCACACGCCTGCGCCCACAGCACGTGGGTAGCGGGCCCCAACAGCCCGCCCAGTAGGCGGGCAGTCGGGGGAGGGGGAGCGCCTGACCTCAGACGCCCCTCACAACGGTGGAAGGCACCCCCCCCGGGGACGCCCTTTCGCCACCACCACAGCGAGCAATGCCGGCCCGCAGGGGCGCACACTGTGGGGCCGGTGCCGGGTCCCCAAGCCCGCACCGACCGCACCGGGGACACACGGGTCGCGGGACCCCGGCCGCCCGCCCCAGAGGATGCGCGGCAGGGGGAGGGACAGCGCCTGACACCAGACGCCCCTCGCAACGGTGGCAGGCCACCCCCCCGGGGACGGCCCCCCGCCACCCCCGCGGCACGCAGCCCCCTCAGGGCATGCAGGCCAGAGGGGCAGTGATGGGCCCCCACAACCACACGCCCGCGCGCACAGCATGTGGGTGGCGGACCCCAACAGCCCGCCCAGTGGGTCGGCAGTTGGGGGAGGGGGAGCGCCCGACCTCAGACGCCCCTCACAACGCAGGAGGGCAACCCCCCCTGGGGACGCCCTTCCGCCACCTGCACAGCGAGCAACCCCGGCCCGCAAGGGCGCACCCTTCGGAACCAGTGCTGGGTCCCCACGCCCGCACCGACCGCACCCGGAACACACGGGTCACGGTACCCCGGATGCCCGCCCCAGAGGACGGGCGGTCGGGGGAGGGACAGCGCCTGACACCAGACGCCCCTCACAACAGTGGCAGGCCACCCCCCCCCGGGGACGGCCCCTCACGAACCCCGCGGCACGCAGCCCCCCCAGGGCGTGCAGGCCAAGCCAGGTAGGGAGGAACCGGGACCGGACCGCCCCCCCCGAGCACGCCAGACGGCGCAAGGGACCTGGGCAGGACACGCGGAGGGGCACAGACCACGTGGAACGGCCCTACCAGCGCCCAGTGCCGGGACCGCGCGAGGTGCGCACGCCACACCATTCAGGGGGGGGGGGGGCGGATGCCGCGGGAGCACGAGCGCGCACACATGCAAAGGGCACGCAGGGACTACCAGAAGGGCAACCGGACCGAGATCCCGGAACGCACAGACTGCGTGGAATGGAGTACCAGCGAGCGAGGGTAAGGGACACCCGGACGGGACGGCCCGCCACACGCAGCGCGGGACCCGCGGGGCGGGAAGGGGCAAACGGGAGAGACACAACACCAGGTACCGGCCCGAGCCCCCCGAACCGGCCGCGAGCGCCGCGCACACACGGACGGGGCACTGCACCCGCCAAGGCAGTAGTGGCGCACTGCGCCACGCCCCAACCCCTAGGCAAGGCAGCCTCCGCGCCAGCCCAAGGGGGTCCCACTGGCGACAAGCCAGTAGCAGGGGCCCGGCGGCGCCGGCGCCCCGGGCGACCACGCATTAGGGGGGCGACGGGGTGGGTAAGCGCCCGCAGCCACGGCTGCGAATTGATGCACTGACTGGGGAGTGGCGAAACGGGGAAGCCGGGGAGGGGCGGGGCTCCGAGCCCTGTGAACCCGGGGGACTCCGCCACCGGGCAGAAGGTGTGCCTTGGAGGGCCCCCAACTAGGACCCGGTAGGGAGGATATCACCTGGCGCGACCAGGTGGTCCCTGGGGCCGAAAGGCGTCCAGTACCCGCAAGATCAAACCTCAAACCTCAGGCCAGAACCACTCGCCGGAGGTCCGCAAGGTCACCACAATCCGCCTCCAAGCCGCACAACGGGCCCGCAACACATGCCCATGCTGGGTACTCCACCAGACGGGCGTGTCCACCGACACGAACACGCGCCTGTGCGACCACCTGCAGCTTCTCCTCCCATCCCCACACCACGCCATACTCACCAACCACACGTGCCCAGAGGAAGGGCCTCTGGCGGTCCTCAACAGGGACCTCCACCATCACCCTAAAGGCACCATCCACACCATAGACCTTGTCGGGGCCTCCATCACCATAGTATACGTCACCCTCGCACAAATGCGGGTCCTTCACCACAGCGGAGCACACCACACCCCCTTGCTACAACTTCCCGGATGGCCGAAATACCGCTTCTTCCGCCAGTACCTCACGCAGACGGCACAAGCAGCGGGCCACACTCTGCCAGGAAGCACAGACATGCAAGCAGTCTACCGAGATTTCAAAAAGCAGCACCCCCGCCCTATTCCAGCGACACCACCCTACGCACTCACCGGCTTGATACACGAACCCGTCCCTCCGGTGACGGGCCCAGTCCCACCACTAACCCTACTACTGGCCCCAAATGAAGCCAAACCCACGCAGACCACCGTCATCCACCACGGGGCAAAATAGCACACACCAAAGCACCACATGCCCGCCCGAGACCTACCAAAGATCCCCCATGAATCCCAGAGCATGCCAGGCACATGTTGGGCCTGTGACCCCGAGGCACCAACCACGCCATGGCCTGTACTACACCTCATAGCACGCCACCACACCCACCCCACAACCCACCTACCACCACAGGCCTACGCATGGGTAGCCCCATGGTTCCACCGCACCTACACCAAACCCACGGTAGCGTGGAACCCCGACCACACGCCCAAATGGCTCTTCACCACTACACCCACCTGGCCCCGCCCCGACCCGGCAGGGGTCGCCATTCGTTACAGCATGTACGAACCAGGCAGAACGGGCAAGCACGAGCACCCCTACTATCCGCTCCACCACTCCTGCCACACACCGGAGCAACGAACACAAACCCTCACATGCCACGACCTAAACCCAGACACAGCCTACATCCTCCACTACATCTACTCCTACCTCACACAAGGACAGCTGGAACAGGGACTCATAGCCATGTCCCCCCAAGCGAAACACATCATCTCCAAAGGAATAGGGGTGTACGCCACCCCCGTCCTGCAGCCCACAACCCCAGTAGCCCACCTCACCACGGGCCTCGCCATATACACCTCCCTGCCCATGAACCCATGCCGCCTCCCACAACCATCACCGGCGGACCGGCTCTTCTTCACCGACGCCTCAGGCGAATCCGCCCTCACGCCCATCACCGGGGGGGCCACCCTGCAGCTAACCCACACCGGGGGACACTACCACATGGACCACCACACGGGCCACACCACCTACGGGGCCTCCTCCCACTGGGTGCTCGGGGCCATGGCCGACGCCATCGCTGAGATTGCGGCCCACCTACCCGCCCACCTCCCGCACATCGTCCGGGTCTGGTTCGTGGTAGACGCCACTGTCGACACACACCTGCTCCTCCGCATAGCAAGGCAACCACTCCACAAAGCCACCGCGATGAGCCTTGGCACCCAGGCACTGCTGCTCTGGAAAGCCCTTCGCAGCCTTCCCCCCTACGTCCAACTCCACATCGTGCAACAAGTGTCCCACAGGCACCAATACAGAAATGGTAAAGTCGACAACCAGGCAGTACACCAGAGCACAACGCACCTGCGAACCCTCCAGATCCCTGACCTCGGCCGAGACCACACACACCTCCAACACATACCCCCCGTACCCGAGCCCCATTAGACCCCGGACTGGGTACCAGAGGATGCCCCCTATTCCTCCCATGACAGAGCATACCACTACCCCAACCCCAACCAACATCTCGCCCGCGTGCTCGGCGACGCAGACAGCCGGGCACACATCCAGGAGCTCCAGGAAAGACTGCAAATCCCCCTCTACCACTCAGCACTGCGCCCAGCAAACGTCCCAGCCCACCTCCAAAAACGACGCATCCAGCTCCTCAGTGAGCAACTACCATTCCTCACCAGGGTCGCCAGATGGCTCGCCCGCAAGCACATCCACGTCCCCGAAGAACACACCCGTTGCCCGTGCGACCACACCACCCCGCAGGACTGGGAACACTTCAAGAAATGCTCCCTCCATACAGGCAGGGACACGCTAGTGGGCTGGTCCCCGGCAGAAACCCTACGACACCACAAAGGCTGGCCAACCCACAGCCACGCACACCAGGCCACCGAACACCTGTTCCGGGATCCCCCGGTCAAGGAAGCCACCATGAGAGGGGCGGTGACACAGGCCCTACACCGACACCTCACCAAACACACAGAAAGCCCCATGGAGGCAGCAGCGCACCTCCAGCTAGAAGCAGTCCGCAGAGCAGCGGCCCAAATGGTACACCTCAAAGACCTCCTGTTAACGAACGCGGAGCAACTCACCGACACCACCGCCAGGGAACACATGCAGCATCTCATCCATTACCATGCCGTGCATGACCCAGAACTCTGCTAACCCACTCTGCGCCCCGCACACGCCCCACATCTCTATTCGCAAGCGTCCAAGACACCACCACAGCGCCCCAAAGCCCATCTCTCACCCAAGAAGCCACCCGGCACCACCCAGCCCAGCCGAGCCCCACCAGGGCCAACCATACGTCGACGTAGACGCGCAAGACCCCGGAAACCCACCCAGCCCGCCCCCCCCCGGACCCGGGGCACCCCCCCCTCACACCGGCCACCAGCCGCGACCCCGACCTTCTCCGAGCAACCCTCCAAGACAGGGCCCTGACCACTCCCCTGGGCTGGTACCGCCTACAAGAGGACTGGATCAAGCTCACCGTCAAAGCCCTCCGGACCTGACCACCCCAGGAAACGGCCTCCATGAGGCCATCGTAGACCTCGTACTCTGGCGAGCCCGCAAACACACCCAGGGCCCGCATGTCTGGATCCCCCCCATCGGGTGGGGCCAGGCCCTGACAGACGACACCGACATCAACGTCACACGTCGAGGGACCATACGCCCACGACGGGCCACAGCAGAGAAGGACCACCAAGCGGACCCGAACCACCCGGAGCAGTGGGAACAGGCCAGCGCACCAACCTGCGACACCGCCCTCCGCGCCGCCGGCCTCCGCACCCCAGACGACGACCTCCCTCCCCCACCTACAGACAGTGACCACCCCCCGCCGGAGGTCTGGTGTACAGTCCTCGGGCGCGGGCACTACTACGTGGTAGCCGCTACAGCTACGTCCCCCTGCCCGCAGTGGCTCGTCAAAGAGACAGACACCATGCTCGCCCCAGGGGCCGCCCCACCACGGGCAGTAGGGACCCCACCAACCCGCACAGGGTCCTCAGGGGCATCATCCAGCCAGGGGAAAAGCCCCCAGCCCGCGCTCTGGCCCAAATCACCTCAGGGAAGGCGGGCTACCACCTGGGATTGGCCATGCTCTGCCTGACCCACTGGAGCCAGCGCCGCTGGCCACCCACGGGGACCGTGCCCTGGATTCGGGCCATCCCCACCGCCCGTACAGAAATCGAGGCAGGCCCAGACACGCGGCTAAACCCCCCCCCCCAGACCGCAGCACACCCTCACCAGCGGGTACCACGCCATCCACAGGGTCCTCAGCCGCTTGGGTCTTAGCCCAGAGCTAGCATACCCCCTTCCCACCACTGACCAAGAGGTCCACCAGATACGCAAGCTCGTCTGCAAAATCCTTGCTGTGGCAGCAGAAGACGGCAAGCTTCTCCTCCAAACCGCCCGGCCTACAACTGACCACGCAAGCGCGCCGCTGCGAGCGGACACATACACCGACACGGCACACCCCACCGCGCAATCCCCGCCCATGCCCCTCCCCTCTCGCTGCTCACCCGGAGACCCAAACACGCCCACCATCGCGCGCACCCCCGGGCCCAGCGACAGGGGCCTCCCCGACCCGCCCGAACACCAGCACACGCCCGCCACAGACCCACCCGCTGGACACCCCTCACCACCCCCCACACTGAACAACCCGCACACACCCACCGAGGGGAGCCTCGCGCCCTGCGGCACGCCCACCCCACCAAGTGGCCCGCACACAGCCCCCGCGCACACCCCAGAAGACCCAGGCCCGGCCCGTCAGGCCCCCGAATGCAGACCACGCGAACTGTTCCCCCACGCGGACACCAACCCACACAACCTCACACATTGCAGGACCCCGGCCCAGCCAAGCCCGGAAGGAGAAGGCCGCAGCCCCGCGCCTCCCTCCTCCGCCGCTGCCGACCAGATCGGCCCGCCGGGCCGCCAGGTCACAACCGGGCCCCCCCAGTTGCCCGCCTCAACCTACAACCCGAGGACATGCCCTCCATCCTCCCCGCCGTGGCCGCAGCAGAAGCTGCCAACCACAAGCCCGCGACCGCCCCCATCACAGCCCAACCCGCGTCCACCACCTCCTCCTCATCCTCAGCCTCATCCACCTCCTCCACCTCATCCTCCGACCCCCCCCTCCCCGCCGCCCTCATCCACAAGGCCACGGCAAAAGCCAAAGCCGCGGCCGCACGCACCGACCCCCCGACCCCCACACAGGCGACTCAGGCACCCCGGCAACGCACCGGGAAGACCCCCGACCCGGCACCGGCGCCCTCACACCTCCGGACAGAGGTCCTCCTCAACATGGAACCGGACCCCAACCCCAAACCCGACCCCAAACCCAAGCCGGCGCCCAAACAAGCACACACAACACCACAAACGCAACGACACAAACCCAAGCGACACCACCCTAACCCAAACCCTAACCCAAGCCAGGAACCCCACCCACCACAACCCACGCCCCCCTCCCACCAGCGGCCGCCGCCACCACAGAGGCGGCCACCCAACACGACCCCATCCAAACCCTCGTCAACATCCCCTTCTCCAAGCGCCCCCTCATCCACCCCCCACAAACCACCACCGCCGCCGGCCAGAACGACCCAGGGACGTGGGACCCCTCGACCACAATCACCGTTAAGCCCGGCCCTTGACCCGCCCCCCCTGCCCACCAAACAGTACAGCCCCAGGGGCTGCGCACCATGCCCGACCCCGCATCCCCACAAGGGGGACAGGAATACCCACAAGGGGTCCTAGAGCCATACCCGCAACACCAACCCCACCACTACCAACGCCACCACCACGAGGGGCCCCACCACCACCACCACCACCAACACCCCCACCACTACCACTGCCCACCACCATACCCCACGGGGCCACAACCCCCCGTGCACGAACAGCACCAGCGTATGGGATGGCAGCCACCAAGCGCTCGACCCGTATACCCCACCTACCACCAGGGGCCACCCCCCCCGTACCAGCCCCCGTATCCCCCCGGCCACCACGTCAACGCCGAGAGGGCCCCCCGGGCCCAACCCCGCCAGGGACAGTCACTGGACCCATACCACCAGCCACTACCGCCACCACGGCCCTACGTGGCGGATCCATGGAGGACGGGGGACCCCCCACCCTCCCCCCAGTACCAGGCGGCACCACGCGAGGCCCCCAAGGACCCGCCGACACCTCCTGACTGGCCCGACTCGAGCGATGAGGCCCGGTCCCGCAAACGGCGGCGCTGCCGCTCCCCCCCCGCATGGCACACTCGCCCCCGGCGCCCACAATCCCCACACCGCCACCGCGCCTCAACCACCCACTTGCGCCGCTCTCGCTCCTGAAGGCGCCACCACGACCCCCCGGGACCCCGCTCCTGCCGCTCCTGCTCCTACGGGCGCTGCCACGCGCGCCGGCGCCGCCCCATGTGCACCTCCCCCTCCCCCCACGGGCCCCAGCGGACTTCTCGCTCCCCCCTCCGCCCGTACGTGAACCCCCACCCCCAGCCCCCGCCACCACTGCTCCCGCTCCCCCCGGCGCCGCCAGGCACGCCACCGCCGCCCGACGTCCACCCCCCCCCCCCACAGGCCGCACCGGGCTCCCCATCTCCCCCGCCCATACCCATCCACCACCCCCAGCCCCCGCCACCACCACTCCCGCTCCCCCAGGCGCCGCCAAGCACGCCACCGCCGCCCCATGTCCACCTCCCCCTCCCGTTCCCCTCTCCGCCCGTACCCGTCCTCCACCCCCAGTGCCCGCCACTGCCGCTCCCGCTCCCCCAGGCACCGCCACCCCCGCCACCACCGCAGGTCCACGTCCTCCCCCTGCCGCTCCAGGACCTCGAGCTCAGACCCCTTCCCCCCCCGGGCCCCCGCCCACCTGGCCTGGTGGTTCGCCCCCGCTTTGCAGGAGCTCTGCCGCTCAGTGAAGTGGGCCGGGGGAGCGGGAAGGCGAGAAGGGGTGCACATGGTGCACACCTTCGAGAAGGTGCGCACCCGCACCCCCGCCAACCCCAACGAGGCCGCCCCAGAGGCCATCATGGCGCAAGCGGCATGGGAGGCCCTCCTCCGCGACGCGGTCCAGGGCCTCCGCCCCCCCTACAACCCCCAAGCCCTCCGCCAATGGCTCCAGGCCACCCACCCCACGGCCTGGGCCATCGGCGCCCCCCGCCCCACCCCACCACCTCCACACCGGGAAGGGGAAGGGCACGGGCAAGGGGAGGGCAAGGGGCAGCAAGGGACACTCAGGCAAAGGGGCACTGAGGGGCCCCAAGTGAGGGGCAGGCGCCCATATGGACAGGGCACCGGAAGAGACAGAACGTGGGGGCAGGAAACCACGCAAAGACCAGGAAGGGGCAGGAGCGGGGACCGAGGCACAGAGGAACAGGGCACCACGGCAGACGCCACGACCCACACCCAGGAAGGGCATACCACGACGGAGGGACCAGCGCCGCCCCAACCCCAGCGAACGCCGCACGACTCCCGGGGACGCACACCCCCAACACGCACCGCCGAAGCAAGAATCGGACGCCGTACGGATCACACCAGCGCACACCCACCAGCCGTGATAGAAATAAAAAGCCCAAGAAAATGTTTTCCACTCTCGTTGATTGTGGTTGACGCCAAAGCTGACCTCCAAACCAAAGCAAGCAACGGGCACGGCCAAGGTCTCTCTCAGAAATTGATTGCGTTTGAACCGGTTTCGCCTCTACTGGACTCCTCAGCAAACAAACATGGCTGAAACACAGAAATATGTACAGCAAAAATGGCATAATTCCAAAAGCAGGCAAGACAATGTGAAACATGCCGAAAATTCAGCGACAGTCTATACTCTCTCATTCCTAAATTTCATCAAACTCAGTATTAGCGGCCCTGCAATGCGGCGCGCGCCGCTGTCCTGAAAAATCGCTTGACAGAAGTTAATGGTCTGAGGATAGCACATAGTTTGGCACTGTGCTTTAGAAAGGGCAATCGGCGTGACAGGCAGTGAACAACACGTGGCCATGACACCGGCACCGCTGAGTGATGCCACGCCCTCAGGACATGTACACGGGGGATTCCCACCCATCCACCACCCCCATGTGCCACACCATCAACAGACTGTTCACACTGTGACAGTGAAGGAGAAGATCCAGGCAAAATCTGATTAGGGACTCGCTGGCGTCGCGGGATTAGTACCCTGTCACGGTCTTCCCAGGTCAACAGATTGGACCGAATCACAGCCTCAGAATACTCAAGGAAAGATAGTGCAGTGACCAATCTCATGCGGCAAACCCTAAAGAACGACTGCTCAGAACATATGCGGAGATATCTAATACACTCCCCCCTGATCCACTTGCATTTGATGTGTCTGGGTAAGTTTGATCGCCACAGTAGATACGCACAACTGTGGGATGATTTCCAATACATGCTGGTGCAAAGTGGGGTCACAGAAACAACCAGGACATCAAGGAATGGTACGTTACCATGCGCTGCATTTACACAGAAGAAGAAGGGTAAATGTGGCGGGTAAACTTGCTTGAGCTTGTCCTGAATGTTAGCTACAGACACTGAAATGGGCTGTAGCAGTAAACCGTCGTCAATGTATCGGAACAGATGGAGATGTGGTGGCAGGGGGTTCTGCAATTCATACATCCTGAGCACCAACTGTGCCCAAGCAGGGGCACAGTTGGTGCCCATGGCGAATCCAACCAGCTGCAAAAATACCCCTATGCCCTCGTTCAGAAAAATGCAATGGTGGAATACCACATTTATCAGGAATTTCCCAAGAAACATTGAATCATCTGGTTCGTTGTTCATGTATGGGAAATACTCTAGTTGGGAAGAAACGAAGTCCTGATCCAGGTCCCCGAAGAAACAACTGATCATAGACAATTCCTGGCTAGATAACGCACTGGACATATCATTCAGGTGTCAGATATCAAAACGTCGCCACCAGTCACAAGCCTTGGCAATCTCTGACCATTTGGAATGCGTGTATAGGGCATCAAAATCATAGGAAGACGCCACCCATTCACGGCCATTGGCAAAGCCCTGTGGGTCCTGACTCAGGTGTCTCAACCGACCTAGCAGGTCTATTGTATCCAACAACGGTGCGCTCAGCGGGTGTAGAGCACGGTCAGCCTTTAATAATATGGTTCCACATGTGGCAAGGAAAATCGAGCATGCTGTTGTTGCCCAGCGATGCATACCCACCACCGGGCGCGAAGGGAATCTACCAATCGAAGAGAGGCCACCACACGGGGGATGGAGGGCACACCTACACGGGGAGAACAGGCTAAACCCACAGAGGAAGCAGCAGGGAACACCGCCGCGCGGCGCACCACCACGCCCTCACCGCCAGGCGACGACCCCCGCCGCCACAAGGGCCACCTCACAGGCACCGGAGAAGGACAAATGCACAGCCACGGCAACCAGGGCTAGGGACCGGGACCCCCACAGGACACGGGACCAACGCACAGGCCCCCAGGGAGGCTAACCCCACAGACACCTACCAGACACAGCAGCCCGAGCGGCACGCCAAGGCCCCCAAAACACGGACACCCACACCTAACCGCACCCCCCAGCCACCAGCCAGCTGCACTTCGACCCGCACTCCGCACCACGACACAGGCCAGGCTGACCTCCACCGACTCACCAGGGCACAACACGAGGCAGCACGGCACACCGCACCGCAGCGCGCCACAGTGCAACGCGCCACGACAAGGCACCCCAAAGTGCAACACGCGACAGCACGACGCGTCGCGACGCGGCACAGAGCGGCACAACACGGCACGGCTGACCCTAACCTGAAGGACTAACCAAAACAAGCCACCGCACACCCCGAATGGCGCCGCACCAGCACGCCACACACCGGCACCACGGGCCAGACACGGGGCCACTGCCCGCCCGGCAACAGCGGTGGCGGACCACCCAGAAGTTTAAAACCGGCACTGCGGAGGAGAAAGGACACCGACAACCCCAGCCCCCTAACCCAGAGCCACACGAAGCCGCCTGGCGCAGCCGCCCAGCCGGTAGAGCCAGGACCTAACCCGGCAGGAAGGGGCGCCGAGCCCAACGTGTACATAACCCACCCGACCCACGGGGCCGGGACACGGCCAAGCAGAACGCAACCGCCAACAGTAACCCGGAAGACCACACTGAATGCGGGCCAGTGTGTGCGCCAGCCCAGGGAAGGCAGAGGGAGGAACAGGCAGACCCCCCCCCAAAAAAAAACAGGGGGGGAGGGGGTGGGGCGAGAGAACGGCCCACAGCCACCAAACCGTCCGCCAAAACCACAAGAGGCGGCCAAACCCCCACCCAGAAGGCACCAAAGACAGGACCCCCAAAGGGGCACAGGTTGACCACCAAGCCCAAACCCGCAACACCAAGCAAGGAACAGCGGCCCACCGGAAAAAGGGACACCCAAAACGCGCAGACACACGCCACGCAAAAAAAAAACAGAGCCAGCAACCCAGCCCGAAAGAGAGGGGATTCGGGGACAGGGACCACAAGGCCCGGGACGCGGACATCCAGCAACCGACACCACAAAGCCAAAGCAAGACACACCCAAAAAAAAACACACACCCCGACAACCCAACCAAGAAGGGCGGGGCACAGCTGAGACCCGGGCCAAGCACGCACGCCCACACAGCACACCCCGGCCAGGAAAGGCGGGGAACAAGCGGGGCGCGCGCACAAACACGCACCCCCGCACAGCACCCCCAAACCAGGGGGTGCAAGAGACCACGCGGCCCGGGCGCACGAGCACACACACACTCCAACACCCTTCAAGAAGTGGCGGGGCGCAGCCCAAATTCAAACCCCAGCACGCATGCCCGCACCGCTCACCGGAACCGGAAACGGCGGCGTGCAGACGGAGCGCTCACGCAACCCTGCACGTCCCATATGCAGGCCGAAACCTAAGCCCAACCACAAACACCACAAACCCGAGCCGCCAAAAGAGGGATGGCACCACAAACCGTACCCAAACACACCCGCCACAGACCCCAGCCAGGACTGGCGGGGTTACCTGAACCCACACCCAACCGCAACCCGGACCCATACACAAACGCCACACATCAGTAGGAAACCCAGTGTCCACAGCCCGGGCACTGAGGCAGCCCGTGCCATGCAGCTGACCTGGCCAAACGAGATCCGGAGCCCGGGGGTAAGGCTGCATCCTAAGGCCTGCGCTGCTTTGGGACTTGAGGCGGAGCGTGCGACACCCAAGCGCCTCGGAACCCTGGTACCAAGAAGGTGCACGCATGCCTTGGGAACGGAATGCGCCAGGAAGTCCGGTGATCCCCTAGGGTTCCGCCCAAAGGAGGGGACGTGCGCAAGCAAGGGGGCACGGCCTCCCTGCGAGACAAGCACGTCACGCTGGCGGCGATCAGCCCTCCCGGTGTTGTCCAGGGGCGGCTTTGTTGGGGGCCAACAGTCAGGTCTAGCAGGATGTAAGCCGCCTCCCCTCTTCATGCGCGGACCCTCTTCCTGTTCGTCACAGGGGCGACGCCAGGGGGAACCATGGGGCGCCTCTCCACGACCAAGTGCACCTACCTACCTACCTCAATGTATGCGACCTTGTGTACACATTGGGCGGTATGCATCCTCCATCGCCCAGGCACAGCGCCGCATATCAGTGCGTAGGACTCTGCGTGGAACACTGCGTAGGACAGTGCGTGGGAAAAACATTGTAAAGCTGCAATGCAGTACACTCGCTCCGTTTACTCTTTCACAGCAAGGGCGTTTTGGTTGCTCTTGATCAAGGTGTGGTATTTGAACATGTCTGCTTAAGGAAGAGGTAGGTAGGTAGGTAGGTATCCTCGGGAGCTCGGGATGCCTCCTTTGACTATGCAGGAAGAAGGTCTTACCAAGGGGACATCCTGTCCCTCCCACTGCCCTCGGTCAGGTGCCTCATAAGCCGCTCCCGCAGGTGCTTGGGAAGGCAGTGTCGCGGCCACCCCGTCCAGGTGTCCCAGGTGGGAGGGTGTCCCCACATGTGTCCATGGGTAGGGCCACATGCCCCCTTCTTTGAGCGGCAGCTCTGGGGGCTGCCCAGCCGTTTGGAGTATCTCTCACCACAAGGGGTATTGCTCCCGCTAGTCTACGGTACAACTGCCTCACTCTTGTGGCTTGAGTTGCGGGGCCTCTCTGCTTGGCAGGCTACCCCCTCCTGGACTGTGTACCGGCTCCCCTGTCAACGGATGCTTCCATGGCTCTGGGTGACGTTTGCCATGGTCCCCGATGCAGCCTAGCCGGGCTCGGACCAGTGCAGAAAGTTGTATAGTGTTTTCAGCACTGTGCTTTTGTTGTGCCTCTCTTGCTGCTTGCTGCTCGTGTTCGGTTCCTGCTGCTTGTTTTTGATGAGGAAAATGTTTTATTGTTGAAATACAACCAATCCAGGATAACCCAAACCAGAGATAAGCAAGTAGAAGATAAACAGGATCAAGGCATGAAGGGCTGCAGTCACAAAGAGTTAGATAAAGACAACCATGAACAATGGACTACAGCAATTAACATACATTGCAACTCAGGATGAAATATTTTACATGTTTGAGAAACACTGATAGAAAAACTGCCCCAAGGGCTCACTCTCTTCCATAGTGGCATCTTGAAATGTGCACTCTTTGTTTTTAGGTCCCATAGGTGCTGAGGTGGCATGGCTTGTGGCGCTGAGGTCACTGCCATGTCACATGGGATATTCCTACTTAGCTAGGCTGACTGGGTATTGAACCCCGGACCTCTCAAAAAGAGGTGCCCCAGCCCCCTAGGGTGCATACCAATAGGATAGCTAAGAATTGATGGGAAAACATAGATAAATTCATAGGCTCTGCCTTCAGTATATCAGTGCCTCAGTCACCCAGGAAAAGATGTTTTAGTGCATATAGCTTGGGGATTAAGGGGTCCACACTACATCCTGATTTAGTGTTTGGTTCCATAGGTCAAAATGTGTTATCACCCATTTTGGTTAGGCCAATACTAAGATAAAAATGCATGAGTGCTTAGAACACCTCTAATACAACTAAAGTATACCCCAAAGCATTGGAAAAGCACTTTTTGTTACTCCCCCCTTGTGCTGTGGTGGCCAACACTGTCGCATTTTCAGGAAAAAGGGATTTTTTTCTTGGCCTTTCCTTGGTTTTCACACCTACTTTAAAATACCTATAGCTTCCCTAACACTGGAAAAGAGCGCTTTACCATGGCCAGCGACTCTTGCTGCATTGTTAATGATATAATTTCCAACAGAAAAATCAGCGCTCTTGGCGCTGCAGGGGTTCCACTGGCTTGTTAGGGTTAGAATAGAGCATGCCAAGACCATATGCATTTGCATCCCTCCCTCCAAGCTGCAGCGTAACACAACCCAACGCCAGACTCTCATAGGACGCTCGACCCAAGTCTCATGGAACGTGATGGAGACACCTGTCCTGGTACTGGGGCGAGGGTGCGCTGCTTTAATTAGAATTGCCCCTTGGAGGGGTCTTGGTCCTGGTTCAGTCTCCTGCTGCTGCTTTTCGGCCCGAACAGCGGCCTACTCAGCGAGGCTTTGCGAGGATATCTGTACTACGAAGGAATTGGAGGATGAGGGACAAATCCACGCAAACGCAAAGCGACAACACCTAAATCTGTCAAATGACGGCCTAGAATTTTTCTGAAAGCCAATACCTGAACAGAATCCAATTGTGCATCAGATGCACATTTTCATAAAATGTGTGATCATCTCTTGATTTTTAAATCAAGAAATTCACACGCAGAAAATGGCGGCGCGCAGGAGCAGGTCCTAGCGAATCGCCGGAAAATAAAGAATTAATAAGATTATAAACGTATGTTACGTATAATGACAAAAATGACGAGACATCCATTAATTAATAAACATAAAGTTTCCACCCAGACAGACTGAAAGAATTCAAAATTCAAGAATTGGAAAATCAACAGAAGGACTTCAATGAATGAGGTTTAAACCACAGGTGTGCTCGTCTCTTATGCAGCATGCACATTGCTCGTCTCGTGTCCCCGTGAACGTGCCTTGTAGCAGCGCTAACAAACGATAGAGGGATAGATTAGAAGACTGCAAATGATTAGAGGTAAGTTCACTGTGATTAGACATACACACACATGCATAGCGTCGTTTCTTGCTTGTGTCTCGCTTTTCCCTCACCTTGCTTCACTCTCCAGCGGTAGGTAAGGTAGGTGACCACAGGTGGGGCCACCCCCCGGTGGAGTTCCAGATTGTGGGTAAGATTGTTAGGAAAAAGAAAGAATTGAACAAGGTTGCTACAAAACTCATACATGCTCGTGCATTCACCCAAGCATTATAGGGTAGGCCACGCGTGGTGCGCTAGATACAACCCTTGTTTAGGTTACCCAGGGGCTCCACCCCACGTTCTATAAGAGAACGGGTGGAGTTCCTTAAGCTTGCTTGCTTGTACTGAGGTTTGAGGACAGTGTATTATAGGGCTACCTGAGAAGGGTATAAAACGTGGAGGTAGTCTTGGTTCCTCAGCCGCAAACCTCAGTCATTTGCCTTTGCTTTACAGGTGGGAAGGTCAGGGTGAACTGGTGCAGTGTCAAGCCATGCTAAAGTATGCGGCGCTGATCACACAAACAACAAACTGCGGCTCAGCCAGGAGTGGCAAGCGCAGTCCGACATCCTCAACATTCACGCTGTGCACGCCAAAAGAGCACTCCTTCCCTCCAAGCCCTAGCAGTGAAACGCGTTGTGGTGTCCCTGTTAGGCCACAGACGCTTAGTAGCTCTGTGTTTTCTTGCCATCTCACAGGTGAGCCGCTAGGGCTCGTGACTTCTTCCTCAATGCCATCGAGTAGAGCGTGCATGTAGGAGTGGTAGTCCTGAGTGGGGGCTTGAGCCAGTTGCAGAAGTGCTCGCCCACCAGGATGGTGCCACTGTAGAGTGTGTAGGACCTGTAGTGCACGTGTCACTGTCGAACCTTTTTCCTCCAATCTTAGCGGAGTTGGTGGGCAGTGGCAGTGGTTAGGCGAGTTTTTGGCCATCGTAGCACATAGGCGTTTTCAATCCTTCAAAGCTTTTGGCCACCCCTCCCTGTAGTAGGCAGATAGGTAGGGAAACCAATACCTGGATTAGTACGCTGGGTATTCCACCAAGGTTTTGCGCCAGCATAGAAATTGGGCGCTTAGGGGAGGAGAGACCCGGGCGTACCCCGTGGCACCGGTAAGACATCCTCCAGGTTTAGCAAGCGTGCAGACCTGGGTATAATTAGGACACCATTTCTGCGGCTTGCTCTCAGGACCTTAGGGGTAGCACACTCACACATGCACTTACGCAGGTAAGGGTAAGGTTCACTCCCTAGCTTTAGTCTTGGAGGCAAACGTCTCAGCGAGCCTCAGCAACTCACCAAGATTGTTCTGGGACAAGTAATCTACCAGAACTGAGTTCACGCGTCCCTCAGGTAGAACAAACGCAGAGAAGGGCTCCCAGGTTGCCTATTCGACTCCAAACCCTTCCCAGAGGGTGAGGAAGCACCAACCCTGGCGATAGCCGTGGCGTAGGACAGACTTAACCAGGTAGAAGCCCTCTTTAGCCATCTCCTCGGCGTTCGTGTCAGGGAGGTCCCCTTCAACTTCCATAGGGCTGGCAGCCCCTTGTAGGTCTACGGCGGCGATTTCCTCGTCGTTCAGCTCCCACTCCTCCCCACAGACTTAGGCGGCTCAAGTTGCATGGTCAAAATCACACCAAATGCACCAAACTTGGACCATGCAAAAAAATAGTTTTTCACAGGCTCTGTTTTTTGAAAACAGAATATTAGTCCAAAGAAAGTATCTTTCTTAACTTTTGTGCCATTTTGTGCCTTTTTTCGGACAGCCCAAAGCAAAAAAAAACTATAAAAAAATAAATGAATCTTATGATTTCCGTGGAAAATGCTGTGCTTTTAGCGGAAATTGGCCAATAAATACATTTTGCGTTCCCCTTGTTTTTTGGATGAACATGGTCTGCAGAAAAAATGATTGCAACATCATTTTCTGTGCTGCATGTTCATTGCATATCTGATAAAAAAATTTGTTGATCGAATTCTATGCGCGAGGCCTTGCGCAATCAAGACCATAGATGATTAAAACAGAAGCATGGCGGATTAAATATCAATGCAAAGCGTATGCAACATGTGGTTCAAGGGCTGCCCCATGCGCGAGGCCTCGCGCATACCTTACTAAACCAAAAACCTCACCCGATTCATTTTCCTTTGGAAAGACGGCTTCAGGGTGGAGTGGTCTTACTACCCACCCGGCGGTTTGATTTTTGATTTGCACTGCCTGAAAAAAGAGGCATAGGTTGTGACTTTCAAGTTCTGGGACTGCATTGCAGTCCTCATTGCGCGAGGCCTTGCGCAAAAAAAAGCCCAGAAAATATATTCTTTGTACCATTGTGATGGGTTCTCATGTGATGGCGCTTGTGCACAACCTTCACTGAAGCAACCAGTACCTAAATTGTCGTTGAGTCATTGAAATTTACCAGAAGCTTGCCCCTCCCGGAGGCGGAAAAACTCTTTTTGGGCTTGGTCAGCACCTGCGCTTGGCAGACTGCTTCCCCCAGGACTCCTTCTTTCTCCAGGTATCGAACATCATCTTGATAATTGGTGTCGTTTGCACTACATTGCATCTTACTCTCCAAAAAATCAGTTTTTGTGGCCCAAACAAACGCTCAAAAAAGTGCCACGCATGGCAAATTCATATTTTCTTTGCACATCTTACTTTGATCTATAGTCAACAACGGAAGGATCAATTTATCTTCAGCCAAAGCTACAAGGGGGGTCCCTGTCCAGCTCAGCCTCATCTCTTGAGTGGACATGCTTCATGTGTTACCAGTGATAGTCTTTTTTTTGCTTGACACTCCCCATGACTTGTGGCAGGTGTGCATCATGAGCAATGCTGAAGGATGCACCCTGTGCAACACCTCCAACGTATGTGCTTCTTTTGTTAGGAATGCAACAACATTAGAAATTATTTCCTGAGTCATGAATTAGATTTGCAAGGCTTGTTTAGAGCGCTGAATGTCCGCCCGCGTAAACATATTGTACAATGTGATCAACTCAAAGGTGCCTGTAATGTCACTCCAGTGTAGGCACCTGCTTGATTCCTCAATTCTACCATCATTACCTGACTTTGGAGGGGCAATGGACTGCTCTTTGCGCGAGGCCTCGCGCAAGGGACAGTCCATTGTCCCCAAAAAACAGGTATTTGAACCCATCAGGACCAAGAAAAGGCCAAAATTCCTTACATAAGAGTTCTTTTGGTGTTTCAAAAACGGCTTGATTTTTTGCAAGCCAAAGAATGATTCTTGGATGTTTTTTGAGGCCCCGTATTTTGGGCACTTTCTGTTGTTTCATACCATGCAACTTGAGCCGCCTAAGACAGAGGTCTTCAGGATCATAGTAGCGCTTCAGGTGTTGAGCAGCGCACACCAGGGTCCCCCTTAGACGGGAAGAACACCGCACGGTTATACGGTGTCCATCCACAGATACAATCTTGTAGGGCCCGAAGTATGGGTCATCGCTGGTAGAGCGTGGCCAGGCGGGTAGTCGGCTGTGTTGCACCAGCACCCAGTCCCCTTCTTGGTAGGTGGCAGGTACTCAGTGCTTGTTATTCTTGTTCCACTGCGGCTCAGTCACTCTCTGGAGCATAGCCTTGGCCTTGTCCACCTTCGCTTGTTGCTCTTGGACCCACTCACCCACAGAACAATGAGTGTCTTCCGGATAGGGAGCATGTGGGAACCACGCCGGGCGCCCTAGGAATAGCTCATGGGGCGAGTAGCCAGTCGCCGAACTCTCTTGGGAGTTCATCATCAAGGATTTGACGGGGAGTAGTCTCACCCAGTCTCTGGTGCGTTCAGGTTTGCACCATATCCTTACATTCTCCTTGAAGACACGAATCTGTCGCTCACATAGGGGGTTGTTCGTGTGAGAGTAAGGGATCCCCGTAGACACCTGGACATTGAGGGACCTCAGGACCCTCTTGTTCCAGCCAGTATCTTATCGTACTCGTACGTCCTCATCATAGCTGATCTCTTTGGGCGCCCCATAGACACAAAACCACTCCTCCAGGAGTATCTTGATAGTCTCCTCTCCGGTAATGTGCTTGGTACAGGAGAACACCCTGGTAAACCTGGTCAACCCACAGGTTACCACGAAGGCGAAGTCATAGGCCCCTAACTTCGGCATCTCCGTGTAGTCCACGTAGAGAACACTGTTAGCACAGTGAGGAACGGGCAGGGTCGAGTAGAGACCTCTGTCCCTGATATCCCCCGGTTTGCAGGACCTACACGGGCACTTGTCTACGATAGGCTGGAGGGTCTTCCGCAGTTGGTCATCAGTCCACGTAGTGTGGAACCACTGCTTGAATAGCCTCAGGGTACGGTCAGCACCCACATGACCGCTTGACTCAAGGGTCCACTTCAGCAACGCTGGGACTCTGTCACTGGGTACCACGATGCAGTCCTCGTGCCAGAGGTAGCTTTTGTACCTCTTCCACTGTTCTTGGTCGACCAGGAGAGGTTCAAGGCGTTTCTCCAGGCGCTTGTGGATATCCCCAAACTCCTTCAGGTACTCCGCTTGTTGGAGTCCACCAAGGGGGCATATCATAGTCATGTTGAGGTCCAAGTGCAAATCCATACGGCTGAACGCCTCCTTAGCCAGCGCTTCAGACCGGGCAACAATCAGGGCGTCGAAGTTGTTGCGGCTGATGTAGTCTGCACACTCGTTCTTCACTCCCTGGAAATGGTGTACCGTCAGCCGTAGTTTGCTGAGGTAGGTCCACCAGCGCCGTAGCTTGGCCTTCTCAGGTGGGGGACCCTTCTGGAAAGTGCGGACCGGCTCTTGGTGGCACAGCCAGACCACAGGGTTACTCCCCAACAGTCCTGCCTGAAAGGATAGCACCAGCATACCCGCGAGCAAATCCTGTTCATATGTGGAGTAGTTTCCCCTGGCCTGGTTCCATTTCCAGTTCCAGTGGCTCAGGGGTACTAGGACCCACTTGTCCTCAGGGTAGCTGTGCTTGATAGTTCCATCTCAGTTGAGACCTTCAGTCCCCCACTGGGAAAGAGCCGACTCGAACTCCTCCTTCTCGAGTGCTTGTCATAGGAACAACATTCCACTACCGCCCACATTGCTGGCGTCAATCACGAGGATAATCTCCCCTTGTGCTCTACGCACGCCCAAGCACTTAGCGTTGGCCACCTTGTCTTTGAGCTCGTCAAACGCTTGTTGCTCTTGTGGGCCCCAGCGTCAGGTAGTACTCTTCTTGATCAGGTCCGTCAGAATGGCGCTGGTGTAGGTGAAGCTTTTGATATGGTAGCGGTAGAAGTTGCACGCCCCAATGAAACTGCGTACATCATGAAGTCCTCTCTTGGGGTTTTTGTGTCGTACCTTAGCGTCCATCAGGGGTTTGGCCTTAGAGACCGCTGCACGACCACCCGGCGATCAGCCCAGGCGACACCAGGGCGCTGAGCATGGACCAACTGACCCACAGCCACCCCGACGTCCGGTGGCACTCCACCGACCTCAACGCGGGGTGGCTCAGCCCCACTGGATACTACTGGATCCCGGAGGCCTGGGGACACACATCCTCTGACGCATCCGGGGGCGGACCCTGCAAACACGCCACCAGCGTCGCTCTCGCCGCCGACCTCACCCGCACGTGGGCGGTGGCCATCTCGGGCACGGTGCCTGACGGAGAGGGGGTGGCCGCCTCCCTCCCCCTACATTACGGTGCACACAGACCATGGGTCCACACGGTGGACGCCGAGGTCATCCTCCACCTCCTACGGCACGCAGATCGCGAGCGAACCACGGGGGTCCCCGCGGGCGCAGCGAAGGTGGTCAACCAGATGCCCCTGAGGTGGCTCCGGGACGGCCTGTGCGCGCGGGGGCAACACGCCGGGCACCCGTTCTGGTACGTCCGAGCCACCTCGCACCACAGTGACGCCCTACTGCACAAGGCGGACTGGGCGGCGTCCCAGGACACCGTCTTGCAGAACACGCCCCCGGACCCTGGCCACGCCCAACTCATCGTCGCCGGCCGTGACGGCCATCTCGATCTACGGCCCCCCACGATGCGGGTGCTCGGCGAGGTCGCACAACGGGCGCAGACGGACCATGCGCTGACGCACCGGGGACACACACCTCTGGGCGCGGCCCACGCCACGGCCTACGTCCACGCCCGGGACCTCACCGCGGCGGCCACCAACCGCCGGGCGCTGCGGGCCCGAGACGGCCACACGCCGGTGCAGCGCAGGCTCCGCGTCCGGAAGGAGCGGCTCTCCGGCGTCGCCATCGTCCCGCAGCCGTGCCTTTTCTGCGGCGGCCCGGAAGAGACCCCGGTGCACATGCACGTGGGCTGCACCCACTCGCGGCTCCTCTGGCCCCACTACCGCCGGGCGGTGCACGAGGCGGCCCGCCACCTCCCACCTGGGGACAAGGCCCTGTGGGTGGCCTCGTGGCGCTCCGCAGGCGCCACGTGGACGGAGGTGTTCTGCTCCGGACTGGTGCCCGAGGACGCGGAGGCGCAGCTCCGCGCCATAACCCGATACGACCCGCCGGGAGGGACCTCGGTGGACGACTTCCTCCACCACATGCTCCGGCTAGGGGACTTCGCGTGGGAGCTTCGCAACCACCGGCTGGAGCAACTCCTCCACGACCCCCTAAGCGCGGCGGCCCGGGCGCACCGGTGGCTCACTGCGGCGGAGGGCGACCACCCTCCCCCTCCCCCGCGCCCTGACAAGGACTTCGTAGCCTCCCTCCGTGTTGTGAATGGCACTCTGGAGTGCCCACTCCAAGAGGGCCCCCACCCGTATCAGGACCTGCCGGGGGGGTTCTCGAGGCACCTGCAAGACGCCCTCTTCCCACCGTGGATCATCGGGCGCGGCTCCATGACCGCATGGGAGGCGCGCATCGTGGGAGAGGAGTGGGCGCGGGAGTGGGGCCGGTGGTGCGCCGCCACGCGCGCCCCGGAGACCCCTGCGCAACGATACGCCGCCATCCCGCTCCGGGGGTGGGGGCCGGACACCCGGCCGAGACCCACCATGGTCCGAGGGGCGGGACCTGACCGCCCGTGGGACGCGGCGACAGGGGAATGGCTGCAGGCGGCCCCGGGGCCGCAAACGGGATGGACTGGGGACGTATCCTCACTCGTCAGGACGCCCGTCCCGCCCCGCATCGTCCTTCACACCGCCAACGTGCTCCGGGCCACGGAGATACGCACGTGGGGACGCGCTGCGGCCACCGTCCGGTGGCAACCCCCAGAGGACGGGGCCACCCAACTCACCGTGGCGCACTTCAAAGCGGGGGGGCCGGTATACGACGACGCCCTGTCCCGGCTGGGCGACACCCAGGGGCCCTTGCTCCTCATGTTCCCCACCGGTATCGCAGCCGCGCTGCGCCAGGAGCTGGACGGCTGCGAGGGGCTGCGAGTGGGGTGGGAAGCGGTCGCGGACGGCACCCTACTGGCCCTCCTCCACAGGGACACCGCGAACGGGTGCCAATGGGACGCGCTGACGCCCCACCTCACCGGGCGCCACGTGTACATGGCGAGCCCCCCCCAGGGGCACCCCCGCCCGTCGTGGGACGACCTCATCGCCGCCTTCCACGACCACGGGATCCTCCCCGGCGACACGTGGCAGGAGGTCCAGCGGAAGACGCTTGGCAAGGACTACCGGCGCCGCGTCCACGCCCGCTTGCTGGAGATCCGGGACCCCCTCCGACAGAGGTGGGACGACCTCTGGCTCCGCCATCTCGACCCTTGGTCTCCGCCCTCCCGCCTCCCGCACACCTGCCGACTCTGCGGAGAGTGTGACACGGTGTCCTCCGCAGCAGCGACAGGCGCCAACAGGTGCGAGCGGTGCACCCAGGTAGCCGCGTGCCCCTGGCCCGAACCTCCCGCAGGTCCGCGCAGGCGCACAGAGGAGGAGGCCTTGCGCCGGCGCATCGAGGGGGCACAAACCCCCTCACACGAACAGGCGGGCCCCGCGGGCGCTGCCCTTCTATGGATCCACGTGCACCTGCGGGACCCCACATCCATTGCGCACCTGTCGCACGTGTTCGCCCCCTAACCCCCACCCGCCGCCGCCCTTTGCAGAGCCCGCAGCACCATGCCACGCCGACGGGGGGATGGGCCGGGGCACGCCAGGGCCCGCCGCAGAGCGCAGGAGGCGGCCGTCCGGGGCCTGGTGGCGGACGCGGTGGCGGAGGCAAAAGGAGCGCACGCTGCCGCACGGTGCGACCTGGAGGGCAGTGCGAGGGCCTTCCTCAACGAGACCGCCCTCCCGGCCGTCCGCGCCCTGAACGGAGCGGGAGCCCCTACGTTGCTCCCGGCAATGCACCGGATCGTGAACGCCGTCCGGCCGGGGCTCATCAGCCTGGAAGCGGCCCTCTACGGGCACTGGATGGAGTGGCGCGAGTCCAATCGGTCGGGCCGGCCCCTGTCCATGGGGGACGCCCTCCGGCTGACGGGAGCGGGGTCTGCCATGTCCCTCCGCAGTAGCGCCCCAGCCCTGCTGCACGCCCTCAGGACGCGCTACCCCGGGGACGCGGCCCCGTACCTGAACCAGGCGCGGGCCACGTACCCGGGGGGAGTGTCCGAGCTGGATGGGGCGCTCCACCTTCTACACCCGCCGGACGAGGACCTGGAGGTGGGCGAGGTCACGGTGTTCGTGGAAGGCGCGGACGAGGCGTCCGCCCGCCCCCGGCCGACCAACCCGGTGTATGACGGCACCGGGCCTACCCCCCCGTACGCCGTCGTCTACGAGGCGTTCCCCAGGGAGCCCACTTGGTGCCCCGCCCTCCCACCGGCGACGCACGCGCCCCGCGGCTGGGCTAACCCAGACCTGTCCCCCCCCCTCTCCAGGACCAGGGGTGCCCACCACAGGGGGCAGGTCCTCTGGCAAGAGTGCCCTGGCACCCCCCTCCTCCTCCTCGTCGTCGCGTCCCGCGGGGGCTCGGGGCGGATCCTGGGGATCACCCCCACCCACCTCTATGGGGCCACACCTGTACCCCGCCCCCCCCTCCCGGCGCCCGCGGCGCGGGACGGAGTACACACCTTCCTGCGCACACAGGAGGTCACCGCCGTTACGGGGGTCCATCTGGTGCGGCTGCCCCCGGCACCGCTCGACGACCCCCGGGGGCCCAGGGCCCTGAGCCCCGTCCCAGACTGGGAGCTGTGGCGCGACGCGTGGGCCGCGTGGCTCCCCCGCCTCCCCTCCCAATGCCGGTGGATGGCCGCGGACCCCCGGCCATGCGGGGCTGACGCCACAGCCGTCCTCCCACCCCCTCCCCCCCCCCCCCCCGCAGAGCACCACACGGCACTGCCCACGGCACGGCACTGATGCACCAGGAGGTAGTGGGAAGGGCGCGCCTGCCACCACGCATGCCTACCAGAGTGACAGTAATGGCAGACTCCGATGGGTCCCTCGGGCGGGACGACCGCCACCACCGCCGGTCCCGCTCCCGCTCCCCCGTCTCCTCCCCAGAGTGGACGGGGGAGACCCTCGCGGAGCGCGAGGAGCGGAGGCTGGCGGAGGCGGCGGTGGTCGGCCCGCCGCTGCCGGCCCGGGAACCTGGGCCAGCCGAGACGGCCGCCCCCGCCGCCCAAGCGGCCAGCCCCGCCGCCCCGCCCCGCCCTGACGCGCAGGAGGCGGAGACCGCGGCGAGCCACGCCGCGGCCCCGGCCGCGGCCCCCGGCACACCGCCGGCAACGGCCGCGCAGGAGAGCAAGCAGGGCGCAAGAGGGGTTGCGACGGGCCCTGCACGGGCCGTGGGCGCCCCGCCGACGGCCGCCGCGGCAGCAGCGAAGACCGAGAAGGATGTGCGAGAGTCTGCGACCGCGGCCACGGGCGCCTCGTCGGCGGCCGCCGCGGCAGCGAAGGAGAGTGCGGAGGGCGCGAGAGGGGCTGCGGCCCCTGGCACGCCGCGCAAGCGGGGGAAGAACCCCGCACGGGCCGCGGACGCCTCGCCGGCGGCCGCCGCAGCAGCGGCAGTGGGCAGGGAGAGCGAGAAGTACCGCGCCCACGCCAACCCCGCCCACACCCACACCAGCCCCCCCAAGCCGTACCCCCCCAAGCCCTTCCCCCCGGGGCGGGAGCGGCATGACCGCCCCCCGAAGCGCGAGCGCTCACCGCCGGGCGTCACGCTGCCGCAACTGCAAAGGCAGCGGGACGCCCGGCGAGTGGTCCAGGAAGGGCGCAGCGGCGAGGGGGAGGGGAGCGGCGGACGGCGTGACAGGCAGGGGGCAGGGGAGGGGTCGGGGCACGGGAAGGGCGCGCGGGAGCGCGGGCCGGAGGCCCAGGTGCAGGGGACGGAGCGAGGGGTGGTGGGAGAGCGAGCGGGCCGGGGCGTGGTGGACGAGAGGCGGGACCCGCGACACGGGCAGGGGGTCGGGGAGGGGCCAGGGCACGGGAAGGGTGTTCAGGGGCGCGGGCAGGGTACCCAGGCGCAGGGGGCTGGACAAGGGGGGATGGGAGAGCGAGCGGGCCGGGGTGTGGGGGACGAGAGGCGGGACCCGCGACATGGGCACGGGACCGGAAAGGGGCCCAAGGGCAAGAGCAAGGGCAAGGGCAAGGGCCCCAAGGGACAGGAGGGACGGGGCACGGGAGCCCAGGGGGGAGGGCGGGGCGAGGGGAGGGGGGCAGAGGGCGGGGCACCCCCGCAGCCGGAAGTGCAGCCGGTGAGGTGCATCCCCCCCGGCATTCAACAGATGCCGGCACACCACACCTACCACCACCACCACCACCACCACCACCACCTCTACAACATCGACCCTGACGCCGGCGAGCTCATCCCCCCCCAACCCCCACGACACCAGCACCAGCAAGCCCCCCCCGCGCCGAGGGCGGAGCCGGCGCGGGTGGCCTCGGCGGAGGGGGGACGGGGCGTGGCATCGGCGCCGCAGGTGCAGGAGCAGCGAGGGGGGCCGGCACAGGGGGCGGAGGAGAGCCGGCCGTGGAACGTGGACTGGGGCGCAGTCCCGGACCCGCTGGGGGGGGAGACCCTCCCCCTGGTGGGGGAAGTGTACGGGTGGTTGTGCTGGGCCAACCAGGGGACCTCCAGGAGGTCGCGGAACCGGCCCTTCGATGCCGTGCTCCTCCGGAGGGACGGAGGACACCGGGAGGCACCCCCGGGGGGGTGGGCGGCACCAGAGGACCACGAGAGGGTCCTCAGGTCAGTGATCTGGGCGGCGTGGCCCGACAGGGAGCCGACGTGGCCGGCCTTCCTGGAGGGGGGAGCGGTGCTCCGCATCACGGATGCGGACGCCAACAACTGGCTCCCCCGGGCTCTGCGTAGCGCCCTCGCCCACTGGCGCTACCGCCGGCACAACCCGCCGCCGCCGCAGCCCCAGCCCCCACACAAGCGGCGGCGCAAGTGAAGGCCCAGACGGCGGGCACGGGAGGGGGGGATGGGCCCCCTGACCCACGCCCCCCCCACGGTACGGCACGACGTGCGGGGATGCGCCGCCACCCGCGGGAGGGAGTGCGGGGGCGCCAAGCGCGGGGAGGAACCGGCTGCCCCGCAACCTGCTAACCACTGACCGCTAACCATCAGCCACCCCCGGCCGGCCGGCGCCGCGCGGCAACGGCCGGGGAGGTGAGGGCCCCGGCGAGGGCCTGCGCGGGCATCCAGCTCTCGGTAGGGGCTGGCCCCCGGGACCAGGGCCGCCATGCCGCCCCCGCCCCCCCCCAACGTGCACGACGGAGCAGGAAGGAGGCCGCGCCCCACATGACCCTCCCGTAACCACAGCCCGCTCCGAGGTGACGGAGGGAGGGTGTCAAGTCAGATGAGGCCCCCAGGGGGGCGGTCCACGGGCCGCCCCTCACCCCCCCCACCACGGGGCGGCACTTCAGCCCCGACCGCAAGCGCGCGCCGGAAGGGAGAGCACCGGCGACGCGGAGAGAGCCGGGAAGGAGTACCACAGGCCGCCGCCTGGAACGAGAGCAGGGAGGCCGCGGCGCGACACCCCCCCCCCCCCCCCCGCCCCCCCGCCGGCCCGCCGGCCGCAGGGGCCCCGGCCCCCACCCCCCGAGGCTGAAGGGACGGACCCCCCCGCCCGAGAGGGGAGCCGGAGTGTGACCCGCCCCGACGCCCCAGCCGCCGGCTCCAATGGGGGCCGCGAAGAGCAAGTGGGCCCGCGCCTGCGCACCGGGACGCCGCGCAGATCGTGCCCAGAGAAGCCGGGTGGGCGCGAACCGGAATGGTATGGGTGGCCACGCCCACCATGGACAGCACGACGCCAAGGGACGCCCGCTTTGTTGCCTACCCAGGGAAGGCGGCCCCGCAACCCGCTAACCACTGACCGCTGACCCTTACGGCCACCCTCGGCCGGCCAGCGCCGCGCGGCAACGGCCGGGAGATGAGGGGCCCCAGGGAGGGACTGCGGGAGGATCCGGCACTCGGTAGAGGGGGGCGGGGGAAGGGCGCGACCCCCCTAGCCGATGGCTGGCCCCCGGGGCTGGGACCGCCAAGCCGCCCCCCCCCCCCTTTTTTGGCCGACAGGGGGCATCGCCAGGGAACCGGAGGACCCCCCCTCACTCCCCCCCCCCCCCCTCCCACACAGGCCCGAGAGCAGGCGGGGTGGCCCCCCCCCCCCCCCCCCGCACCCACCCCAGCTGGGGAGCCACAGGCGCGGCCCTCCGCCCCCCCAGGGCCGGGGGGGCGCCCCCACCCACAGGAGGAACGGCGACACGGTAAGGGCAGCGGCGGCTGGACCTGCCCCCACGAACCCACACCGGCGTGCCGGAGCAACGCGCACAACGGAGCACGAAGGAGGCCGCGCCCCACATGACCCTCCCGTGACCACAGCCCACTCCGAGGGGAAAGAGGGGGGGTTTGCAGGTCAGCCGGGGCCCCCAGGGGAGCGGTCCACGGGCCGCCCCTCACCCCCCCCCGCCCCGGGGCGGCACGTCAGCCCCGACCGCACGCGCGCGCCGGAGGGGAGGGCCAGAAAGGGGTACCACAGGCCGCCGCCCGGAACGAGAGCGGGGAGGCCGCAGCGCGACGCCCCCCCCGAGGCAAGGGGAATGGGCCCCCCCACCCGAGAGGGGGGCCGGAGTGTGACCCGCCCCCCCGCTCCGGCCGCCGGCCCACAAGGGGGCCGCGAAGAACAAACGGGCCCACGCCTGCGCACAGGGACGCCGCACAGATCGTACCCGGAGAGGCTGGGTTAACACGAACCGGAGTGGTATGGGGGGCCACGCCCCCCATGGACAGCGCAACGCCAGTGACGCCCGCTTTGTTGCCTGCCCAGGGAAGGCAGAGGGACGGAAAGAGACGGAGCGACCCCCCGCCCTACAGTCAGTCGGCGACCCGGTGGTGCTACTGCCCGCCACTTACCCCAGTGCACGTCAGTCGGCGGTCCAACGCACCCCACCCAGCCCCCTCCCCAGTCCCGACCCCGTGCGCGTGGACTGCGCGTGGACGGCGCACAGCCCCACCCTCAGGGCAGGATACATAACCGACGACACCCCTCAGTGGCGTAAGAGACTCCCGCGGACGAGGGCACCCCCCCGGGGACGCCCAGCCGCCGCCCCCGCAACCCCAAGCCAAGTAGGGGGGAACCGGGACCGGACCGCCCCCCCCCAAGCGCGCCAGACGGAGCACGGGACCGGGGCAGGACACGCGGAGGGGCACGGACCACATGGAACGGCCCTACCAGCGCCCAGTGCCGGGACCACGCGAGATGCGCGCGCCACACCACCCAGCGGGGAGCGGACACCGCGAGAGCGCGAGCGCACACACACGAAAAGGACACGCGGGGACCACCAGAAGGGCAACCGGACCGAGGGCGCGGAACGCACAGACCACCTGGAATGGCGTACCAGCGAGCGAGGGTAAGGGACACCCGGACGGGACGGCCCGCCACACGCAACGCGGGATACGCGGGGCGGGAAGGGGGAAGAAGGGGAAACACAACACCAGGAACCGGCCCGAACCCCCCCGAACCGGCCGCGAGCGCCGCGCACACACAGACGGGACACTGCACCCGCCAAGGCAGTAGTGGCGCACAGCGCCACGCCCCAACCCCTAGGCTAGGCAGCCACCGCGCCAGCCCAAGGGGGTCCCACTGGCGACAAGCCAGTAGCACGGGCCCGGCGGCGCCGGTGCCCCGGGCGACCACGCATTAGGGGGGCGACGCAGTGGGTAAGCGCCCGCGGCCGCGGCTGCGAATTGATGCACTGACCGGGGAGTGGCGAAACGGGGACGCCGGGGAAGGACGGGGCTCCGAGCTCTGTGAACCCGGGGGACTCCGCCACCAGGCAGGAGGTGCGTCTTGGAGGGCCCCCCACTAGGACCCGGTGGGGAGGATATCACCTGGCCCGACCAGGTGGCCCCCCGGGGCCGAAAGGCGTCTAGTACCCGCAAAATCAAACCTCAAACCTCAAACCTTAGAGACCGCTGGGGTCCACCACCCATAGGCAACGTCAAACCCCGGGTACTGCATGGTCTCCTGCATGAACTCACACTTCTCCAGCTTGAGTCGTGTGTGGTTCTCTTGGCAGACCGCAAAGAACTCACCCAAGGGGATCAGGTGATCCTCCTGGGTATTGGTCCCGAGGCATACATCGTCGATGTGTGCTTCCATCTGGGCCCCAGGGGATATGAGTTCTTGCACCTTAGGTCTTCGTCGTAGGATGGACAGGATCTTGTTCATCAGCTCTTGAAAAAGAGCGGGTGCGCTGGCCACGCCAAAGGGCATGACCTCCCACTTGAACACCCTCCCCTGAGGAGTGATGAAGGCTAGTAGCTCCTGAGCGTTGGGCGTCAGGTCCACCTACCAGAATCCGCTCCTCTTGTCCATCTTGGTCTTGTAGGGACAGGAGGCTATCTTCTCAAGGGTAGACTCCATATTAGGAATGGACCCTGAGTGGTTCAGCGTTTTCTTGTTCAGCTCTCTGTAATCCACTACCAGCCGTTTGGCTGTAGACCCAGGTTTAGGCACCAGGAAACAGGGGCTGCAGTGTTGGGGGTAGTCCCCGTCCTTGTACTCCAGGACTAGGCCAGTGTCGATACATTCTTGTATCTGTCGCTCAATCTCGTCAGCCTGCTCTTTAGGAGCCGGATAGGGGCTCCTCCGGATCTTATGACCCACGAACTCGGGTTTCAGCTTGAGGTCCATCTGTACCAGCTTGTCACGTGAGGCTCGGGGTGGTACTTCCCTGAACACCTCCAGATAGGTCCTTATAAGCCTCTGCACCCGCGCGTCCAATAGCTTGATCTTGTCCCCCATGTCCTCATCAGAGTGTAAGTTGCTTGCCCCCTGAGTAATAGACGTCGGAACATGATCCTCCACCAACTCTTCGCCCCTGGTAGTATCCTTCAACCCTTGGTAGGCATAAAGTAGGTCTCGTTCAAGCATCTCCGGTGGACGATGGCAACATAGGCACGCTCGAGGGGGTTCACATACGCATTCCTCCGAGAGGTCGTCCTCCTCTGGGGTCCTCACATGGGCACCCCACACGCTCTTCATGAGCTTAGGATCTACCTCCCTTTGCCAGGTTGTGATCTTCTGTTCGAGGTCCTACTTCAAACCGGATAGATCTCCCATGCGTCCTTGCTTCAGTGGCCATGAGCTGCGGGTAGGGTTAGCGTAGCATAGCCTTTTCGCCACCAACCTCCTCTTGGAGTCCACGCACTCTCTTAGCCTGGATCGGGGATCCAGCTCCTCGTCCACGGGGTCTTCAATCACAAAAACGCAATTTACAGCATGTGTATGCACCAACATTTGCCATTTTTCATGGAAACAAACGGCAAAAAATGGCCGCTTTTTGGTGAAAAATTGTGTTTTTTGGCCTCACCCAAGCAGTTGAAGACCTCCCCACCCCTATTTTGAGGGTGCTGGATGCAAAAAAGCATGTTGTATGGGAACACAGATCGCTCAAACACAATTTACAGCATACTAACTACTTAAAGGGGTGTTTTTCTTTGTATTGCAGGTTTTCGGATTTTTGGACGTCATAAAATCCTATGTGCCACCCTCATGGAGAGTAGGGGTTTCGGTGGGGCGACGTACTCGGCGTTCTCCACTTCCTCCACGCATGTCTGCACGAAGAAGGTGTCGTGCTCAGTTTCGTCATCTGAGTCGATAGAGCTGGGGAGCTTGGATAGTCCACACTCAGAGACTCCATCAGGAACAGGTACATGGCAGGGGGAGTTCGGGGCGTTGGTGTTAGTCACGACGTATTCATCTCCTCCGGGTATAGTCTCAATAGCATCTTGGGGTCGTAGTGACGCGTTCCCGTGGGCAGCCTGGCCACGGGACGCTGCGGTGGACACGCACAGGTGAGCAGGCAGGCAAAGCACTACGCTCACAAGGGCATCATTACGCTCGTGTCATGTGACAAAGCGTTTCAGGATCCTTGCCACTCTGAAACAAGGGAACAAAAGTATGTACAGCAACACATCAGGATATGTACACATGGGGTTGAGACTGGACTGGGGTAAGGGCATCACAGGACAATAAACACTCAGTCCCAACACATATCCCAATCCCAGGTCCGACCCTCCCAGTGGCTTGTGGGGACGGGGGCTCAAACACGACACATGCCCTGCTCAGTCCGGACCCTGAAGCCCTGCCGTTGGGGGAGGTGTCACGCCGAGCCACAGGCGAGTTCCTGGGAACCAAGTAACTCTAAGGCCCACAGACAGTAGCCGCTCATGCCCCCGTAACAGCAGGTCTGAACTCCTCTCTGAGCCAGAGGGATGGCCCCGCCATTATCCCCTAGGAGTTGGTAGCTGAAAATGGGCTGTTTCAGCCCAAACTGATATTAGCTCAAAAATCTCCAAAGTTGACCCCTCCCCTGGACCCGCCAGAGGTAGGGACGAGGCAACTGACCCTATGCCCTTCGAGTATGAACTCCCTGAAGCCCTCACCCAACCTGGTTCCCTCTGAGGTCCCGGCATCAGGGCACCACGGGTTCGTCAAGTGGGGTCGTGATGCCAAAATCACCAAAATTGGCATCATACTCACGCGTGGCTCGCCCGGCCAGGGCAAGGCCAAAAACTCACAGGATAGGAGGCAGCACCAAGGACTTTTATCTGAGTGTACAACTTGAAATTGGATCCGGGCTCCCTGTGGGCATAGAGATATGGGGCCGCCAATGGACCACACGGAGGGGTGAAATTGGGGTCCCAAAATGGGGTCATTTTGGCTGCTCGAAATGAGCCAAAATTCGGGGGTGCTCCCAATAGTACATCTCCACGCCGGCTTGGAGATCGGATCCGCCATTCCATACGCGATCTACCGGGAGTCCAATCAGAACCCCCATGCACTTAGCTTCCCGAGATCTTTATGCCACTCGGCGTGGTGACAATCTCAGTTGGGTCCACAAATGCCAAAATGGCAAAATTGTCCACACTCACTTTGGGCTAGCACCTGAAGGAAGGTTGCTCCGCTTTGCCCACGTGGTGTGTGAACCATGGGGATCAATGTCCATAACACCCATGTCATATATGGTCCACTGGTTCATGCGTCTGGCGTGCACGGGTGGGCTGAACATAGTGCACGGCGGGCAGAGAAAGTGGAAAATTGCTCAAAATGTTCGAAAATGCGCACACTCATGGTTGGGGCAAATGGGGCACATGCCCAACTCGGACCGGAGTGTGCCATAGGATTGGTATCAAGTCATATGTGTCCAACATATCTTTTGGGCGTCGCCCAACTCCTCCGGTTTTGGGAATGGCAGGGTCGCCAAGTGAGCCCATGATTTGGAATAGTCCCAAATTGCCAATATGGCGGTCACGGTATGCCAAGCCCAAGGAGAGTGATTCGTCGGGTCCAAGATATGTTGGGCACCGAAGTATTTACCCTCAAAACATACTTGGTTCATGATGTCAATTGAGCGCAACGCTGAGATACACGTTCGCCACTTGACATCATGACGGGCAACAAACAGCAATATTGGCGAAAAAACACCCAAAAGTGCCTTGAAAGGCGCACAAATATATTATAATATCTTCGGCTTGGATTGAGTAATCGACCAATCCTTCTAAACACAATGACTTGACACCAATGACCTCCGATTCCACATATGTGCTCCACTTGGGGCGCTTTGAAAGGTCACGAGCGCTACTTCCCAAGTGGGCACATGAAAATATGGAAAATTGCAAAACACACACCTTGCTCCCAACGCATCGCTTTGGGATCGCCACACAAGCTTTCCTCCACGAAGGTTAGCCTTGCAAGTGATTGCGGGGAGTATAAGGAAGGGCCTCGTGCAATATGAGGTCCATTGGTGGGTGTATCGCTCTTAGCCAAACCCGCCAAATGGGCACGCAATACAACACATGGCACATACCACATATTGCCCAAAAAAGTAGCTCCCCCCATGATATGTCATGCCCCTCCAAGGGCATAACGTTGTGTCAATCGCTCATAGGAACTCAAGGAGAGTTCCTATGCAACACCAACACTCGCGCGCTACACTCGAAAGTTATCTTAACACACGCAATATCATGGCCAAAGAGTTATAACGCAAACTCTACCCTCTTGACCATGATCCATTACGCTAGCGCGCACGTGTGGAGACGCAAGGCGTATAAAGCTTTCTAAATTACGTGGGGAGTATTGTGAATACATCCCACGTTTTCTTATTGTCATTCCTCGCAAGCGGCACGAGATATGACCCTCACAAGTGGCCTCAGGGATCAACTTTGTTTTGCCCATATCTCTAAGACAAATGGAGGGCAAGACAAAAGGAAAGTTGATTCGTGCACAGGGAAGCACGTAGGTCCACTCGAAAGAGGTCAAATCAAGTGCGGGGATGTCGAAGTCGAAAATCCAATTTCGACATCCTGAAAAATTCGGATTAAGGTTGCGAGTGTACAATGTGAAAATTGCAGATGCATCAATGCCATTACTGAAGACTTTAGAGTCTTCGTCACGGATGGGACTAAAATGTCTGTAGATAACAGTTAAACTGGCGGTTACGGTAAAGTCGCGAGCCAACCGCCAGCAGTCAAAACATTGATTATCAGAACGGAAGCGTGAAAATTTACGGAAACAATATGAAAAAAAAACCCTGTTGATTCCTGATATTCTGATGTGTAAATCTCAGCGGGCGACGCATCCGTTGCCGATGCGGCCGCCAATAGCTGAAATGCCCAGATCTCTCACACAAACACGTCTTACCTACATCTGTTGTTAGGGTTAGGTTGCCGAGTCGACGGCCGAAGGCGGTGCGGGGCAGATTGGCGTGAAATAGTAAGATACCGGCAAATGGCAGTTTGCCAGGACATGGTAACATGCCCCAAGTGGCCGGAATGCCGTCACGGGGGCTTTACGGCAAGGGACGGTTGTATACCCCGCCATGGTCATGGGGTTCTGGGTACCGCTTCACCCCCCTCCTTAGAGCAAACCCTGGGGGGGGCTCGATAACATCCAAGCATGGCAGCGGGTACCCAGGACCATCCCCTGAAGGGGGGCGGTGTCACATCCTATTTCAGGCTGATTTGCAGGTTAGGCCGCCCAAATCCCACAGTAAGACAGGTACGGTGCTGTAGCTGTTCGTAACTGCAAGTACAGTATCAAGTACCAGGTCCCGGGTCCTGGCGGCGATTGTTCGGCATCCAAAGGACCCGTTAACCCATACGAGGCGCACCGGGTGCCGGCTGCGACGGTCACTACCACAGTGGCAGTGGCATACACGGCCAACATAGGCGTCATACGACGACCGAGGTGGTCCCACAGGTTGAAAGCAACCACAAAGATCCATCAGGCTACCCCAAGCTTCCCAAGGCACGCCGGCTGGGGGAGACTCCCCACGGGTCCTTCCTCGGGCGCACCATGTCCATATCCACGACGCAAGTCCAGAGTGGTACAGCCGAACGAGCTCCTCCTTAAGGGATCGGGCATCAAGGCCGTCTTTTCCCTCGCCCTATTAACGCGAAGGCCATACATGAGGGAGTTCCCATGCAGTGTGGGCGGAGGCGTCAACTCCTCAAACCACCAGTTTCCCAGGCAAACCTTCCCTATCCGACTGCAAGTGCGTCTGCAAGTCGGCAGGCTCACACTTGGACTGACAGTGGCGGACCGCTGGGAGTGTAGTCAGGCAACTGGGCTTTCCGCCTGGCGCCATCAGGATCTCCACATCACAGCGAATAGGGCACATGGTATCACGGGCACTCAAACAGAAGAATCTGTACTTAGGTACTGGTCCAGGCTGGACTTTAAGTAAAAGCATGTAAACGGCGACTCAGGGCGCCTTTGTATTCCGACTCGCATCCTCTCAGGGGGAAAAAACAGTCCACATCTGGGTGATGGGCTGATAACACTTAACATACAGATGCACATATCCTGGGGAACAGAGAGACAAGCAGTACGCGGGGTAATAGGCGTGTAAACACACTCTGGGCAGAGCGCCAAACCACGCCCTGGTTAGGATAAGGCATATGCAGGAGGGTGGGCAAGAAAACGCCTGAGTTCAGGCCATATATAGTCGCGACACAAATAGACTGGTCTGGAACCCGCAAGTGCCATAGGACCAGACCACACACCAAAAAAAATTGCACTGCCGATGACAGCGGCATCCGTTGCGCAACGTCGTATGGGCTTCAAGGCCCCAAGAGCTCAGAAAATATGAAGGTCCGTCGCCCTGCCTGGTTTCCCAAGGATTCAGCAGGCGGGGAGTGACAAATAGAAGTTGAAGAGAGGGGCCATCCTCCTCTGGATGCAGCAGGGGGGGGTATATGGCCACTCTGATGGCAGGTCACCGGAAGATGGGAGAGAGCAAGCAAGTAAGGGACGATCCGTCGGCCTCACAAGCGCTCAAAACGCATCAGGGGAGAGCTCAGGGCGCTGATCAGGCACCCCTGGCTGCAATCGCCCGGGTGAATACTGCCAAGTCCGAGACATGGATCTTGGTCTTGTGCTTGCGGATGTACTCCATGAAGGGAGTATTGACCCGCGGCACGAACGAGGAGACGGGTTCCCAGGTGTCGTGGGACGGCCCATAGCCTCGCCAACGAACCTTGAACTCCAGGCCTCCGGGTGCCGAGGCGTTCGGACGCTGAGACAGGATCTTCTCAACGGTGTAGTCGTCCTGCTCAGCATAGTCGTCGTCCGAATCAGCCTCATGTGCGGCGTAGCTCAGGGACACATGTTGGCCACGGAGGTCAGGTTCCCGCACACGGAGTTGACTCTCGTGGCGCTCTGGGAACTGTCCGTGACCCACCTTGATGCGGTAGGTGTCCTCACCAATCCTGCGTACCACCTCTCCGGGTGTGAAGCAGGTTTTGGTGCGGTGGGTGCCCATAGGGCGGGGTCTGATCACCCACACCGGGTCTCCCACCCTGAACTTTTGCGCTGTTGAGCTCGGGGCGGACTTCTGACGCTCAGCATGCTTCTTCTCGAGCTGCTGGCGGATGTCACGCGCCGTTGCCTCGCTTGCCGCGCGAAGAATTCCTTGGCATCCATAGCCATACCATCACCAGACAAGGGAAGTCTCCGACCCAGGGGGTCCCTGCCGAACAGAATCTGGTGAGGGGACAAACTACCCGGGGTGGGGGTGTCATGATGGGCCTTCAGAGCGGGCCACATCTCCTCAAACCAGTTCCGACGTGGATTGGTGATGTAAATCTTGCGCAGCTTCTCGAACAGCTGCCGTCCAGCCACTTCAGCTCGGCTGTTAGACCGGCTGAGATAGGCGACGTTCTTGGCATGTCGTATTCCCATTAGGGAACACATAGCCTTGAACCAGCCACCAGTAAACTAGGGCCCTCGGTCACTGCAAATGGTGCGGGGGATGTCAAAGATGGTCAGCCAATGACGAATCATCATGACTGCCACTTCCTTGGCAAGCAACCCCTTTTTGCGTGCCGGAACGGCTACTACGTAGCCACTGTGGCGATCCACACAAAGAACCACACAGTCAAAGGTCTCCTTGCCAATGTGCACTTCGGGCATGGAGAAGACGTCCATGGCCACGCTCTCCATGAGCTGGTCAGGAACCGGGGTCCATTGGGCTTCCCCCTTGACATTCCGGTTATCGGGATTGCAGGCCTGACAGACCGAGCAACCCTTCCTGACCTTCTTGATGGCGGTGTAGAGACCGATATGGTCGATCTCGAACCGACGCTGCATGTCAAGGGCTTGCTTCTTGACCCCTGGGTGCAGCATGTGGTGGTGCCAAGCTTCACATAGCTCGAGCACTCGGGACTCTGGTACTAGCAGCTTACCATTCCGGTAGAGCTTGCCATCTTCCTCAGTCAGCCCCTTTGGCCACTTCTGCCCGTCATCAGGGTCGGTCACAGCCCTATACTCGGCCGCAAAGGCCTCAGACTTGGCGTAGTCGTCGGTCCAGTCGTCCTGGAGGCAAGACTCAGGGAAGAGGTGCTTGTCGGACTCAGCTCCATCAGGGGCGAGTACTCCGACCGCTCTGCCCATCCTCGTTCCGAGGGGGGCATCCGCAGCCATAACGACGAAGCATTTGACGACCTCCTCCTCCATCAGGCGCTCCATTTCAATGATCTTCTTGGCTTCAGCGTTCTCAGCCTCATCGCCATGGGCAGAGATATCCGTCATGCCCTTGCCGGCGGGATAGGCCCACCTGCTGAGACAGTCCGCCACGGTGTTGTCCTTTCCAGGAATATAAACAATCGTAAGGTCGAACTTGGCCAAGGTCTCATGCCATCTTGCCCGTCGGGAGGCGGGACCAGAGGGTGGTCTACGTGCTCCTTGTGCCACGACTGCAGACTCTGGTGGTCGGTGCAGACTGACGGGATGGAGGGCTATGTACCCAGCCCATTTCCTGAGAGCCATGACGATGGCATACGCCTCCTTTTCTCGGGGCGTCCACGTCCGTCTCTGGCCTTCCGCCAGGACTCAGCTCCAGAAGGCCACGGGCACGTGCCTCCCATCGTCAAGCACTTGTTCCAACACAGCGCCAACGGCGTAGTTGGAAGCGTCAGTGCGCAGGACGAACCCTCGGTCGGGATCCACGAGGTGCAGACCCACTGCGGATAGCAGCGCCTGCTTCATCCCCTCACAGGCACGGTCGGAATCAGCATCCCAGACCAGAGCCTTCTTGGAACCCTTCTTGGTCTCCTCTCGGTTGCCCTTGAGCATGGTCGTCATGGGGCTGCATACTCGGCATACATTTTGATATACCCCGAGTAGTAGTTGCAGAACCCCAAGTACGCACGCAGCTCAGAGACCGTTTTCGGCTTTTCGCAGTGCTCGATTACAGCCACCTTGCCAGGTATGGGCTTTCGCTGCCCGTTCCCAACTCCGTGGCCAGCGAAGACCACCTCGCTTACCGCAATGGTGGCCTTGTCACTGCTGCCCGTGAGTTTGTGCCGAACCAGAAGGTCCAGCACTCGAGTGACGTCCCTCTCATGTGCCTCCAAGAGCTCCTCGTAGCTCATACTGGGGTCCCCGGATGCGATGATCACGTCGTCCACGAAGGGGTCCGCACAGTCACGCACCGGCTCAAGCAGGTTCTCCAGCATCCGCTGAAAAGCCGCATTGCCGTTGGTAACGCCCACGGGCATCACCTTCCACTGGAGAGGTGCAAGTGGGGTGCTCATAGCTGTGCAGGCACGGGACTCCTCGGCGAGAGGCATCTGATGATAACCATGTTTCAGGTCAATCACCGTGAAGATCCTCCGCCGGTGTTGTTTTTGCAGCATATCCTCAATGAGGGGCAGCATATAGCTGTCGTGCTGCGTATGGGCGCTTAGGCCGCGGTAGTCGACCACGAGACGCCACTCACCGGTCACCTTCTCGGGGACGACGAAGCATGGAGAGGCCCATTCGGAGTGGCACGGCTCGAGCCAGCCTCTCTCGATGAAGTCACGGAGGATCTTCTCCATGGCCTCCTTCCTCTCGCCCCTCAGGGCAAACTCCCGGTGCCGGTACACACGGGGGTCCTGCTTCAGTCGTATCCGGGCCTCGCCATAGGGTCCACGCACCGGTGGGGGAAACACAGGCTTTACGCTGAAGAAGGTATCACCATACTTCTGCTTCAGCCTGGCCTCCAATGCCTGGATCTTGTGGCAATCGTCGGACTCCGCCTTGGCTTTTCCGGGCACCTGGACCACTGAACTTACTTGAGGGGTAGCGACCCCACTCGGTTTCAGCTCAGGTGGTCTCCCCAGGTGGCCCAAAGGGCCATCTCTGGTCTTGCCTCGGAATAGATCGCCGTAGGTGGGTGGGTTACCCCCGATTGGCTCGTCCTGGCTGGACAAGTGGTCCAGCACCCTCTGCACGAAGGTGTTCCCATCATAGGAACCAGAGACGATCGAGTCCACTTCCCACCAGGCTTTGTCCTGGCCCTTGCCCTCACGCTGGCTTCCCCAGTCGTGAAAGGGCTGATCCATGTACCCCTGAACCAGATCCAACTCCTCTTCCGTAGGGGGGTCTTCCGATTCTCCGATGTCAACAGGGGGAACCGCAAAGCATTGTCGCCATGGCTCTGCTATGATGCGATTGACACAGACAAAGTCCGTGGTGTCGGCCTGATCAAGGCCCCCATCCACATAGTGAAATTCTGTTGGCCATCTCTGGGGTGGCATGGGCTGTCCCTTAGCGTCCTGATAGACACTCTCTCCAGCCGGTAGGACGACCTTGTTTAAGGTCATGTTGGTCAATGAGGCTACCCAATGTCGGGTACTTTCCTCCTCGGTGCATCCCATAGGAACAACCAGCACTGCCTTGGAGCGGTCCTTGCGAATCTTCGCTATCGCTCTTGGAATGTCCCATCGAGGGCAATGGATCCACATCAAACCCTGATGCGGACCCCAGTGCTTCTTCCACGCGGAGTCCTGGGCGCTCCAGTACTTCTCACAAACCCGAAGATGGGCGGAGGTTCCTGAAGAGAACGAATCCAGGGCCAGATCCGAAGCTCCCAGGTCCGCGACCACTCGGCTCGCCACTTCCGGCATTACGCCGTACTCCTGGTTTGCTGGCCCAGTTGGCTCAGTGTCCAGCGCGGCTGCTTCGAGCTGATTGCGTTTGTGGTGGATCCATTGGCATTCCAAATGGTGCTCAGTTGACGAAAGGCACGAGAGCTGGTCGTCCTGGTACAGGGTCATGGAGGCCTGGGCCGGGAGGACGCCGGAGTCCGTCTCCATCATGAAGTCGTACCCAACGATCATGTCCCAGTCCATCTCGGCCTCGTAGAAGCGACCTTGCAGGAGGATTTCCTTGCCGAGGTCAGGGCGACTCAGCTCACGATGGTTCACGAACTGCAGCCCGATGGCCGCTTCCTTCGTGCCTCCCACCATGTACTGGCCGTTCGCCACCTTCAGCCTGACAGGTTTCCGACTGTCGGTCAAACACTCTGGTGGAAGTAGGCCAGCCTTGACCAAGCTGACCTGTGCTCCCGTGTTGACCAACACGTCGAAGACCTTTTCCACTTCCCCGCATAAGGCACGGACCTTAAGGTGCAACTGCCGCTCACGCCCAACACGGCGCACGGCGTGCAAGCTCAGAATCTCCGGCCGTTCCAGAAGCTCAACAAGCGACTGGTGCAGGTCGTGGACAATGGGCTCAGGCTGCCCATCTGCAGCATCCTGCTGCGGTCCGGGTGATCCTCCGATACTCTCGGATAGATCTTGAAGTACATGAAACACGTTCTTGGTCGCGAAGGATGGACGGGTGCAAGGGTTCGTGCCTTCACTTGCCCTCACCCTGCCACAGCGACTGGGTGCCGGACCGGGCCTTCCGCCCGCGGCAATCCCTTTGTGCTTACCGACTCCCGATTGGGATGGTTTGGCGCTTCCCACGACACCATCCTGCGACCGCCCTAGCTGGGGCCCTTGGCTGCAGGGGCTCCGCTAGGGGGCGTCGGTTGTGGAAGAAGGGGTATTCTTTTCCACATCAACCTCGTTGACACCCTTCTTCCTCCTATTCCTAGGCTTCTTGTCCTTGTCCTTGTTCTAGTCGTTCTGGTTGTTCTCCTTGTTGTTCTTGTCTCACCTGGGGACCCAGTTCCTCTTGATCTCCTGGATCTCCTTGGCTAACTCGGTCCCCTGCGACACCAGCTTGGAGAGCTCGTCCTTGTCCACCTCCATCTTGGCCTCCCGGATACCCGCAGGTGCACGCTTCTTCGACCCGTGCGCCTTCTTGTAGGCCTCCGTGTCGGCCTGGTGGGTGGGGCATGTTCGGTGGTCATGGTTGAAGCCTTTCTTCCTCCCAAAACACACGAAACAGCCCTGAGGGTGAGCTCGTATGAACTCCCCAAAGGACAGCGGAAGGTCGCCAATGCGACGAGGGTCCTTCTTCTCCTTCTTCTTCCAACCCGGCTGCAGGGGCTTCCAGCTTCCCCAGTTGATCCCCGCGCCGTTGTGGGCCACGAAGGCACAAGCGGCCATCTCGGCGGGCTCATCGTCGTCGTCATCGTCGACGAGAGCTTCATCGCCGTCGGCTCCCGCTGGGTTCATGGCAGCTTCCCCGCCAGATCCCTTGCCAACGTAGTTGACGTCGCGGTCGCCGGGCCTCAACCCGCGGGTGTGGTGGAGGTTCCGGTACTCTTTGAGTACTTCCTCCCCAACCCACTCCAGGATCTCGTCGCAGCTCATCCGCGCCGGGATGGCCTGCAGACGGATGGTCTGGCCGCTCACGTCACACTCGTCAAGGCGCCACATCGCGGTCTTCTCGCGATCGCCCGAGACGGTGATGAGGAGAGCGTTCCGCAGGGAGTGCCGTTTGACATCCCGGGCCACGTTCTTCCTTGTCCAAGCCACCACGTTCGTATGATACTCTTTGGGGAGCATCATCTTGACCGTGTGGTTGGACTTGGCCCGCTTGGTTTCCTCCTTGGTGACCCTCTTGATCCATGCTTCCGGCAGCATGGAGAGCAGGCCAGCCTGCTCGTCACCCTCGTTCCAGTCCTCCACGTTGCGGCGGAAGAGGGTGTATTGCCCTCGGAAGTCTCGCCAGTCCCGTAGGCGGATTTCCCGTCCATCATGCTGAAGCTTGATGGACTTCCACCGCTTGGCAGCCACCTGCGGAGCGTCCACCCGCTCCTGCTCGTTGAGCCACTTCTTGGCTTCCTTAGGGGTCTTGATCTTCCCCTCCTTGTTTGCCACGAAGTATAGCTCTTGGAGCACTTCCGGCAGGCGGTACCTGAACCGTCTGAAGACATATTTCTCCGCATCCGCGGGATCCATGTCTCCAGTGACGGTCACCCCCCAATCGTCCAGCTTCTTCAAGAAGCGGTCGAGGTTGAGGGGGTTGCCATCGTACATGGGGGGCTTGATGTCCTTCAAGTCTTCCCACACGGCGGCATCCGCGGCCTTAGAGACCATGAACGCCGGCCGCGAGGTTGACCGAGGTTCCCATCGGCCTTGCCCACGGACTCCCACGGCCGCCACGTCCATCTCCTCCATGGAATCCCTGTGGCTACGCCGTGGTTCCTCCATGTACGCTGAACCCAGATGTTCACGCCGTACCCCTTCCATGTATGCCTCCTCATCACGGCGCCGGCGGCCGCGTTCAGCGGCCTCCCGTCGTACACCACGCGGCGGGCTAATGTCGAACTCCTCCAGGTCTTCCTCCGCCAACATCCCGACATCCCACTCCACGTCTCCTCCGGGGACCTCATCCCTGAGTCCACCATAACGTCCCCCAGCCATTGGGATTGGCTCCGGGGCTGGTGCGGGGCGTCGGGGACGTACCGGTGTCCGCGCTGGAGCACGGCGGTTGTGGTAGTCCAAACTGAGCCACTCATCACGCCAATCCTCACTGCCACTGCCGGGCGGCACGCGCTCGTTGCGGCGGCCCGCGCTGTGGTGAGAGGGGGCGGTGAGAGAGGGGGCACTGGCGCTGGGGCGACTCCTGGGGGCTCCGCCGGGGGCGTGGCGTCTGCCTGGACCTGGTCCGGGTCCCAAGCCGTCGTCCGACGAGCCAGACTCCAGGGTTGGGTGGTCGCTGCCGACGCTCCCACGGGCTTCCAGCGCGTCCAGCCTCTGCTGCAGGCCGCTGATGACCTTGTTCAGCGATCTGGTCCTGCCCCTGGCGATGTCCAGCAGCTTCTGGGTGGCGGTGGCGACCTGGGCGCTCTTGACCATCTCGATCTTGGCGATGTCCAGCTCCCTCTGAGCGCGCGCGGCGACCCTGGCGATGCGAGTCATCTCGCCCTTGCCCGTGTCTACCTCGCGCTCGAGGAACTGGACCCTCCTGCGGAGGTAGACAATCCACCGTCGGGTGGCATCCGGGTCGCCATCCCCTGGTGGGTCGTCGGAGTCCCCAGGGGGTCCTCCAGGAGGGCCTCCGCCGGGTCCGCCCGGTCCAGGGGGTCATCCCCCGCCCGGTGGTCCGCCTCCAGGGGGTTCACTTGGTGGGCGTCCTCCAGGGGGTCCTGAGAGTCCTCCGCCAGGGGGTCCCGGTGGGTCTCCGCCGGGTCGCCTCCGTGGGTCCGAGGATGGGCGCTTCTTCGTGATGTCGAAGTCCGTGTCGTCATCCTCGTCCATGTCACCCCACCTGGGCGTCCCGGTCTCGGAAGACTCCGAGCTCCGGTAGGGAGGAGGGGGATCCTCGTCCCCACCTTCCGGCTCCATGGGGACGTCTCCGCCTCCTCCGCCAGCCACTTCTCGGCGATGTCGGCAGCCTCGTTCATCCCCGTCGCTGGCGGTGAAGAAGGGGTCGCTGTTGTGGGGGTGTCCGCCCGCTGGCCTCCGTGGCCTCTCGGGGGTCTTCCCCCTACCCTTCCTCCGTCGGTAGGCAGTGGGGCCACTGCTCCCACTGCTGCCCGTGTTGGCCTCGTCCAGCGTCATCTCGGAGGAGGCGTCCCCTTCGAAAAGCTTTCGAAGGGTTTCCACTCGTGATCCTCCCGGCGGAGTCTCGCGGCGGAGTTTGGCCTCTGCCTCCTCCATTGCGGCGCCGGTGGCTGCGGCAGCTCGCCCTTCGGCTTCCTCCCGAGCAGGAGCCGCTTCGGCTTCCCGGGCCTGCTGCAGCCGAGCCTTCTCCGCTTCCAACGCCGCCAGCTCCGCCTCCGTTTTGGCCCTCTCCTCAGCGACCTTCCGTCGCGCGGCCTCGATGGCGTCCTTCTTTGCGGCGTCTGCCTGGGCCTTCGCTGTTGCCTCGGCGTGGGCCCTTTCCTCCGCCTCCTTCTTTGCCCTCTCTTGGGCAAGCGCCTCTTCCAGCGCCTTCACCTCGGCCTCCTTGCAGGCAATGGCCTCCTGCGTCAGGCGGGCTTCCTCGTCGGCTGCCGCCACCTCACCGTTGACCTGGGCAGTCGCTGCCCCATGGGCGGCTACGGCCGTGAGTCCGGCTGCAATGGCCGCCACGGTCGAGGCGTGGATGGCCATGCCATGCGCCCACTCCGCAGCCTCCTGCTGGGCGATGCCGACGGCGCCCTCCATGGCAGCGCTGTGCTGCTTGGCCCGTTGCCGGGCAACCCGAAGGTTGCAGGGCACCCCACAGGCGCGCTCACAGGCGCGCGCCACGTCCCTTTTGTCGGGAGCAACGCTGCTGCTGGAGCTGGCCTGGTCGGCCGGCATCCTCCCGCGGTGGGCCGACTCCATGTCGCTGCTGGGGCCTGACTTCCTCAGGAGCAGCGGACGGGGCTTCGCCTTGGTCTGCTTGGCGAATTCCAGGAAGTCACCAAGGGTGGTGTGGCCGGGGTGGTGACTGCCATTGGCCCGTTGGGGACTGGGGGCTGGGGTTCCGCCCTTGGCGCCTTGGGCGGCTTCCGCGGCCAGGGACTCCTGGTACTCCCGCCACTTCCGGTCCCGCTTCCTGTCCCCGGCAGACCGCTTCTCCTTCCCTGGAGACGCGCTGCTGCTGCTGCCCTGCAGCCTGCGCTCGCTCCCCGGTTCCGGGAAGTTCTTCTCGATGATGTCCCACACGGAGACGTTGATCGAGGCGCCCGACGGGTACTCGTTGGGCTTCTCGTCCTCCTCAGTCCCGTCGGGGCGCAGCCCCTCGCCGGGCCTGTCCGGGCGGGTCCAGGTCCTCCAGCGCTTGCGGTGGAAGCGGTACTCATACCCTTCCGCCCGCAGCCATTCCTCCACTGCCCGCAGGCGGTCCTCGCCCATGTCCTCGCGGAGCTCGAAGCCCCAGCATGCCGCCTTTGCACTGGGGATTGCTGTGGCGGTACTGCTGCCCCCACAGCAACCCACGCAGTAGGTGCGCCGCATGGGGGTGGGGCTGCGGCCAGGTCTTGCCCGCCTCGTCCCAGTTCACCATTGGTGCTCTCGATGGAGTGGTCCTGGGGTGGTTGTTGAGGTGGGTGATGTAGCACTGGACTGGGAGTGCGGCCGGTGCTGGTCGGCCGGTGGTTGTGGAAGTGGTTGACGCGACTGGGTGTGCGGCCTTGCTGGTCGGCCGATAGGACTCGCTGATGAGGGAGTCCTGGTCAGTCCACCTTCTTCACGGTCGCGGCGCCTCCGTGGTCGCTCAGGGCGATGCTCTGGGCGGCGCTGCGGACCGCTGCGCTGCGCTGCGAGCTGCGAGCTGCGAGCTGCTGCGCCGCGCTGCTCGGGGTTGGTGGCCCCGAGTGGCACGCGAGGGATTGGCCTCTGCCTCCTCCATTGCGGCGCCGGTGGCTGCGGCAGCTCGCCCTTCGGCTTCCTCCCGAGCAGGAGCCGCTTCGGCTTCCCGGGCCTGCTGCAGCCGAGCCTTCTCCGCTTCCAACGCCGCCAGCTCCGCCTTCCTTTTGGCCCTCTCCTCAGCGACCTTCCGTCGCGCGGCCTCGATGGCGTCCTTCTTGGCGGCGTCTGCCAGGGCCTTCGCTGTTGCCTCGGCGTGGGCCCTTTCCTCCGCCTCCTTCTTTGCCCTCTCTTGGGCAAGCGCCTCTTCCAGCGCCTTCACCTCGGCCTCCTTGCAGGCAATGGCCTCCTGCGTCAGGCGGGCTTCCTCGTCGGCTGCCGCCACCTCACCGTTGACCTGGGCAGTCGCTGCCCCATGGGCGGCTACGGCCGTGAGTCCAGCTGCAATGGCCGCCACGGTCGAGGCGTGGATGGCCATGCCATGCGCCCACTCCGCAGCCTCCTGCTGGGCGATGCCAACGGCGCCCTCCATGGCAGCGCTGTGCTGCTTGGCCCGTTGCCGGGCAACCCGAAGGTTGCAGGGCACCCCACAGGCGCGCTCACAGGCGCGCGCCACGTCCCTTTGGTCGGGAGCGACGCTGCTGCTGGAGCTGGCCTGGTCGGCCGGCATCCTCCCGCGGTGGGCCGACTCCATGTCGCTGCTGGGGCCTGACTTCCTCAGGAGCAGCGGACGGGGCTTGGCCTTGGTCTGCTTGGCGACTTCCAGGAAGTCACCAAGGGTGGTGTGGCCGGGGTGGTGACTGCCATTGGCCCGTTGGGGACTGGGGGCTGGGGTTCCGCCCTTGGCGCCTTGGGCGGCTTCGGCAGCCAGGGACTCCTGGTACTCCCGCCACTTCCGGTCCCGCTTCCTGTCCCCGGCGGACCGCTTCTCCTTCCCTGGAGACGCGCTGCTGCTGCTGCCCTGCAGCCTGCGCTCGCTCCCCGGTTCCGGAAAGTTCTTCTCGATGATGTCCCACACGGAGACGTTGATCGAGGCGCCCGACGGGTACTCGTTGGGCTTCTCGTCCTCCTCAGTCCCGTCGGGGCGCAGCCCCTCGCCGGGCCTGTCCGGGCGGGTCCAGGTCCTCCAGCGCTTGCGGTGGAAGCGGTACTCATACCCTTCCGCCCGCAGCCATTCCTCCACTGCCCGCAGGCGGTCCTCGCCCATGTCCTCGCGGAGCTCGAAGCCCCAGCATGCCGCCTTTGCACTGGGGATTGCTGTGGCGGTACTGCTGCCCCCACAGCAACCCACGCAGTAGGTGCGCCGCATGGGGGTGGGGCTGCGGCCAGGTCTTGCCCGCCTCGTCCCAGTTCACCATCGGTGCTCTCGATGGAGTGGTCCTGGGGTGGTTGTTGAGGTGGGTGATGTAGCACTGGACTGGGAGTGCGGCCGGTGCTGGTCGGCCGGTGGTTGTGGAAGTGGTTGACGCGACTGGGTGTGCGGCCTTGCTGGTCGGCCGATAGGACTCGCTGATGAGGGAGTCCTGGTCAGTCCACCTTCTTCACGGTCGCGGCGCCTCCGTGGTCGCTCAGGGCGATGCTCTGGGCGGCGCTGCGGACCGCTGCGCTGCGCTGCGAGCTGCGAGCTGCGAGCTGCTGCGCCGCGCTGCTCGGGGTTGGTGGCCCCGAGTGGCACGCGAGGGATTGGCCTCTGCCTCCTCCATTGCGGCGCCGGTGGCTGCGGCAGCTCGCCCTTCGGCTTCCTCCCGAGCAGGAGCCGCTTCGGCTTCCCGGGCCTGCTGCAGCCGAGCCTTCTCCGCTTCCAACGCCGCCAGCTCCGCCTTCCTTTTGGCCCTCTCCTCAGCGACCTTCCGTCGCGCGGCCTCGATGGCGTCCTTCTTGGCGGCGTCTGCCTGGGCCTTCGCTGTTGCCTCGGCGTGGGCCCTTTCCTCCGCCTCCTTCTTTGCCCTCTCTTGGGCAAGCGCCTCTTCCAGCGCCTTCACCTCGGCCTCCTTGCAGGCAATGGCCTCCTGCGTCAGGCGGGCTTTCTCGTCGGCTGCCGCCACCTCACCGTTGACCTGGGCAGTCGCTGCCCCATGGGCGGCTACGGCCGTGAGTCCGGCTGCAATGGCCGCCACGGTCGAGGCGTGGATGGCCATGCCATGCGCCCACTCCGCAGCCTCCTGCTGGGCGATGCCGACGGCGCCCTCCATGGCAGCGCTGTGCTGCTTGGCCCGTTGCCGGGCAACCCGAAGGTTGCAGGGCACCCCACAGGCGCGCTCACAGGCGCGCGCCACGTCCCATTGGTCGGGAGCGACGCTGCTGCTGGAGCTGGCCTGGTCGGCCGGCATCCTCCCGCGGTGGGCCGACTCCATGTCGCTGCTGGGGCCTGACTTCCTCAGGAGCAGCGGACGGGGCTTGGCCTTGGTCTGCTTGGCGACTTCCAGGAAGTCACCAAGGGTGGTGTGGCCGGGGTGGTGACTGCCATTGGCCCGTTGGGGACTGGGGGCTGGGGTTCCGCCCTTGGCGCCTTGGGCGGCTTCGGCAGCCAGGGACTCCTGGTACTCCCGCCACTTCCGGTCCCGCTTCCTGTCCCCGGCAGACCGCTTCTCCTTCCCTGGAGACGCGCTGCTGCTGCTGCCCTGCAGCCTGCGCTCGCTCCCCGGTTCCGGGAAGTTCTTCTCGATGATGTCCCACACGGAGACGTTGATCGAGGCGCCCGACGGGTACTCGTTGGGCTTCTCGTCCTCCTCAGTCCCGTCGGGGCGCAGCCCCTCGCCGGGCCTGTCCGGGCGGGTCCAGGTCCTCCAGCGCTTGCGGTGGAAGCGGTACTCATACCCTTCCGCCCGCAGCCATTCCTCCACTGCCCGCAGGCGGTCCTCGCCCATGTCCTCGCGGAGCTCGAAGCCCCAGCGTGCCGCCTTTGCACTGGGGATTGCTGTGGCGGTACTGCTGCCCCCACAGCAACCCACGCAGTAGGTGCGCCGCATGGGGGTGGGGCTGCGGCCAGGTCTTGCCCGCCTCGTCCCAGTTCACCATCGGTGCTCTCGATGGAGTGGTCCTGGGGTGGTTGTTGAGGTGGGTGATGTAGCACTGGACTGGGAGTGCGGCCGGTGCTGGTCGGCCGGTGGTTGTGGAAGTGGTTGATGCGACTGGGTGTGCGGCCTTGCTGGTCGGCCGATAGGACTCGCTGATGAGGGAGTCCTGGTCAGTCCACCTTCTTCACGGTCGCGGCGCCTCCGTGGTCGCTCAGGGCGATGCTCTGGGCGGCGCTGCGGACCGCTGCGCTGCGCTGCGAGCTGCGAGCTGCGAGCTGCTGCGCCGCGCTGCTCTGGGTTGGTGGCCCCGAGTGGCACGCGAGAGATTGGTAACCCCGCGGCGGTGAAACGTTTTTGACGCGTTCCCGTGGGGGGCCTGGACACGGGACGCTGCGGTGGACACGCACAGGTGAGCAGGCAGGCAAAGCACTACGCTCACAGGGGCATCATTACGCTCGTGTCATGTGACAAAGCGTTTCAGGATCCTTGCCACTCTGAAACAAGGGAACAAAAGTATGTACAGCAACACATCAAGATATGTACACATGGGGTTGAGACTGGACTGGGGTAAGGGCATCACAGGACAATAGACACTTAGTCCCAACACATATCCCAATCCCAGGTCCGACCCTCTCAGTGGCTGGTGGGGGCGGGGGCTCAAACACAACCCATGCCCTGCTCAGTCCGGACCCTGAAACCCTGCCAATGGGGGAGGTGTTCCGCCCTGCCACAAGAGAGTTCCTGGGAACCAAGTAACTCCAAGGCTGACCGACAGTAGCTCCCTATGCTCCCTTAACAGCAGGTCCGAAACCCCCTCTGAACCAGAGATATGGCCCCGCCATTATCCCCTAGGAGTTGGTAGCTGAAAATGGGCTGTTTCAGCCCAAACTGATATTAGCTCAAAAACCTGCAAGATTGACCCCTCGTCTGAACCCGCCAGAGGTAGGGACGAGGCAACTGACCCTATGCCCTTCGAGTATGAACTCCCTGAAGCCCTCACCCAACCTGGCTCCCTCTGAGGTCCCGGCATCAGGGCAGCACGGGTTCATCAGGTGGGGTCATGATGCCAAAATCACCAAAATTGGCATCATACTCACGCGTGGCTCGCCTGGCCAGGGCAAGGTCAATGGCTCACAGGATAGGAGGCACGACCTAGGACTTCTATCTGAGTGTACAACTTCAAATCCGATCCGGACTCTCTGTGGGCATAGAGATATGGGGCCGCAAATTGACCACACGGAGAGGTGAAATCGGGGTCCCAAAATGGGGTCATTTTGGCTGCTCGAAATGAGCCAAAATTCGGGGGTGCTCCCAATAGTATATCTCCAGGTTGGCTTGGAGATCGGATCTGCCATGCCATACGCGATCCACCAGGAGTCCAACCAAGACTCCCATGCCATTGGTTCTCAAAGATCTTCATGCCACTGGGCGTGGTGACAATCCCAGTTTGGTCCACAAATGCCAAAATGGCAAAATTGTCCACACTCACTTTGGGCTAGCACCTCAACGAAGGTTGCTCCGCTTCGCCCACGTGGTGTGTGAACCATGGGGACCAATGTCCATAACACCCATGTCATATATGGTCCATTGATTCATGCGTCTGGCGTGCACGGGTGCGCTGAACATAGTGCACGGCGGGCAGAAAAAGTGGAAAATTGCTCAAAATGGTCGAAAATGCGCACACTCATGGTTGGGGCAAATGAGGCACATGCCCGACTTGGACCAAAGTGTGTCATAGGATTGGTATCAAGTCATATGTGTCCAACATATCTTTTGGGCGTCGCCCAACTCCTCCGGTTTTGGGAATGGCAGGGTCGCCAAGTGAGCCCATGATTTGGGATAGTCCCAAATTGCCAACATGGCGGCCACGGTATGCCAAGCCCAAGAGGAGTTCTTCGTCGGGTCCAAGATATGGTGGCCACCGAAGTATGTACCCTCAAAACATTCTTGGGTCATGATGTCAATTGAGCGCACCGTTGAGAGACACGGTCGCCACTTGACATCATGACGGGCAGAAAAATGCAATATTGGCGAAAAAACACCCAAAAGTGCCTTGAAAGGCGCACAAATATGTTATAATATCTTCGGCTTGGATTGAGTAATCGACCAATCCTTCTAAACACGATGACTTGACACCAATGACCTCCGATTCCACATATGTGATCCACTTGGGGCGCTCTGAAAGGTCACAAGCGCTACTTCCCAAGTGGGCACATGAAAATATGGAAAATTGCAAAACACACACCTTTCTCCCAACGCATCGCTTTAGGATCGCCACACAAGCTTCCCTCCACGAAGGTTACGCCTCGCAATTGATTGTGGGGAGTATAAGGAAGGGCCTCGTGCAATATGAGGTCCATTGGTGGGTGTATCGCTCTTAGCCAAACCCGCCAAATGAGCACGCAATACAACACATGGCACATACCACATATTGCCCAAAAAGGTAGCTCCCCCCACGATATGTCATGCCCCTCCAAGGGCATAACTTTGTGTCAATCGCTCATAGGAACTCAATGAGAGTTCCTATGCAACACCAACATTCGCGCGCTACACTCGAAAGTTATCTTAACGCACGCAATATCATGGCCAAAGAGTTATAACGCAAACTCTACCCTCTTGACCATGATCCATTACGCTAGCGCGCACGTGTGGAGACGCAAGGCGTATAAAGCTTTTTAAATTACGTCAGGAGTATTGTGAATACATCCCACGTTTTCTTATTGTCATTCCTCGCAAGCGGCACGAGATATGACCCTCACAAGTGACCTCACGAATCAACTTTGTTTTGCCCATATCTCTAAGACAAATGGAGGGCAAGACAAAAGGAAAGTTGATTCGTGCATAGGGAAGCACGTAGGTCCACTCGAAAGAGGTCAAATCAAGTGCGGGGATGTCGAAGTCGAAAATCCGATTTCGACATCCTGAAAAATTCGGATTAAGGTTGCGAGTGTACAATGTGAAAATTGCAGATGCATCAATGCCATTACTGAAGACTTTAGAGTCTTCGTCACGGATGGGGCTAAAATGTCTGTAGATAACAGTTAAACTGGTGGTTACGGTAAAGTCGCGAGCCAACCGCCAGCAGTCAAAACATTGATTATCAGAACGGAAGCGTGAAAATTTACGGAAACAATATGAAAATAAAACCCTGTTGATTCCTGATATTCTGATGTGTAAATCTCAGCGGGCGACGCATCGGTTGCCGATGCGGCCGCTAATAGCTGAAATGCCCAGATCTCTCACACAAACACGTCTTACCCACATCTGTTGTTAGGGTTAGGTTGCCGAATCGACGGCCGAAGGCGGTGCGGGGCAGATTGGCGTGAAATAGTAAGATACCGGCAAATGGCAGTTTGCTGGTACATGGTAACATGCCCCAAGTGGCCGGAATGCCGTCACGGGGGCTTTACAGCAAGGGACGGTTGTATACCCCGCCATGGTCATGGGGTTCTGGGTACCGCTTCAGTAGTCGATCCTTGAAGTCACCCAAGGTGAGTCCATAGCTTTCTTCGTTGTATATCCTGGACCAGGGTTGAGTCCAGGTCGTCCCAGGGGATGGAGGTAAGACCTCCGTCCACCGCGCTGAGCATACCCCCCCATCCGGGTTTCCCGATAGGCGTCTTACGCCCCAGAGGCACGTAGATGGCCTCATCAGGTAACCGAACAGAGCTGATAGTCAGCCTGTCCAGGAGGGTTCGCCAGTACTCGTTGCCCCATGGGCTCCCCAATCGGGGGAACACAGGACCATACGGGAACGTTCCACAGTCACCTTGGTCAAGACCTTTCCGAGCTCACTGAGCCTGGGGTTCCTGTAGACCATCCCAAAAGAGGGCCAATAAAATTTGTAGCTGCAGTTTTTCCCCTTGCTGCAGTATAGGTCCAAGACATGTTGCTTGTCGCTGGCGAACAACTCCACACTCAGGTCTTCTCTAGAGTAACCCAACTTCTTCAGACCTTGATCTAGGACTTCCCCCAATAGTTGATAGTCCTCACTTTTGGAGGCCGCCATCATGTTCGAGGGCCCCTCCTTTGATACTCTCAGGTAGCTCGAGGTGTGCTCCGACTGCTCCAGTGGCACGGAGTCTCTGCCATTGCCGTGGTCCACGTAGAGGAGGAAGGGCGCTTGCAGCGTCAGGGATTGTTTGTGGGAGTGCTGCACGAAGAAGTCAGTCCCCAATACAAAGTCCAAGGCCTCAGTGTCCATCACATAGAACCAATGGGTGATAGTTCGGGAGCCCATAGGTACCTCCACTTCACAGTCCCCGCAGCTGTGCACCACTTGTCCATCCCCCATTCGTATAGGCACGGTGGTCATGGTGTTCTTCAGGCTCCCACAAGGTAAAGTTCTTTTGGCCACTATAGATATGGTGGCTCCAGTATCCAATACCCCCAGGTATTCACGTCCCCCTAGTCGGATACGTACCCAGAACACCAGGTCCAGGGCCCCACCGGAGCGTCGCCGTCAGAACTCGGCGGGACAGGTCAGCTCGAACCCCTTGTTCCGCAATTTGCGGGCCATCCTAATGAAACGGCTTCTCTTCTTAGCGTTGCCGTCATCACCACCTTCATGCTCACGCTTGGCCCCTTGTTCTCGCTGGGCCTGAGTTTACAAGCCTGTGGTAGGACCAGACTGCCCTCCAGAGGCCTCGGAGTTCCCCCCTGGATTAGGGTTGGGGTTGCCTCCGTTCTTGTCCGGATTCTTGTTGTCCTTGTCTGGTTGGCGGTTAGCGCCTCCTCCTCGTCCACCTTGACTGTTGTCTTGCCCTTTTCCAGGTCCTTTCGACTTTCCCTTGCCGGAGTTGTTGCCGTTGCCCTTGCCACCGCCCTTGTCAGAGCCTTTGCCACAATCCTTGCCCTTCAGCTTCACCGACAGGCGCTGCTTGTGGTAGCACTCATCCTTGTAGTGCTTCCTCTTCCCACAGAAGGCACAGGTGATAGTACACCTGTAGTGATCCGGCATCTTAGCCTTGGCGCCGGTGTTGGTCTCCTGCTTCTTCCCTTGGACTACGAAGCAGTCTCGCTGCTCCCAGTCAGGGGCGTGCTGCAGGTGACCACGCTCGTCTCTGGCATCACACCAGAAGAGCTCCTTGACATTGTCCATGATACGGGCGTGCTTGGGGGTAGTCCCCTGTCCAGGTCTGGGTCCTTGGTACCCTTTGCCTTGGCTTCCAGAGCCTCCCCCTCCAGGACGGTAGGCGTTCAGGTGCTGGTCGCTATCTTTCTGCAGCGCCAGCTCCAAGAGTAGCACACACAAATCCTCGTAGTTGAGGGCTCTAGCGTTGCGCTCTGCCGTTGACCGGCACTCGTCCCACAACACCCGAGGGAGCTTATCCACCAACCAGAAAAGCAGGTCGTCGCTGCTGTAGGAACCGGGCGTCAATTGTCCAGCCCAGTGATCCAGGTCAGTCAGTAGCTCAGAGGATCTGCCAGGTTTGGGGTTGTTGGGCAGCACGGCCAGGTTCTGGATCTCAGCCCTGATGGAGAGGTCTGTTTCATAGGTTGGGTACTGCCTCTCCAAGGCAACGAACACTTGGGCAAAGGTGGCGGACTTAGTCACCATCTGTTTGACCTGCTTCTCCAGGAGCAGATCGCACTTGACCCGCCCACTAGCATGGGTTTGGCCGGTCATCCGGAGGAACCGGCCAAAGGTCTCAGCAAACTTGCTGAGATCCTTGCCTGTGAACTCAGGCAAGTTCACCACAATCTTGGAGGTGGCAATAGCCTTAGCCTCCTGTGACCTGCGTCCCTCAGGGCGCCTGGTTTTCCTATTCTTTTTCTTCTTCCGCCCACTTGGGTTCTCGGGGTCCTCAGGGTCGTCGTCCTCCGAGGGCGAAGCAGAAGTCATGGACAGCGGCTCATCCTCAGAGGGTCTCCAGCTAGGTCAGTAGAGCCATAGGGCTCCACATCAACCATTGTCCTCAGGGCTGTCAGCCCCAGCCGGTCCAGCTCGGCTCTCGTGGAATTCTCCACGTGGCTGTAGGGTGGCTGGGCCGTTCTCGGTATGAAAGGGCTTCTCGGTATCGCTGCAGGGGTCGGCATCGGTCGGCACCTCAGGCTCCCCAGGGTGTTTGTCAACCCTGCCATCAGGTGATTAGCCTGTACTCGGTGGGGTGAAACTCCCACGATGGTAGGTGACGCTTGGGGTGGAATCAGGGGCTCCAGTTTAGCCCGAATCTCTTGAGTGAGATCGCCAACGATTTTAGAGGTGGCTCCCCGGAGCGCCTCGTTGATCTCTGACCGCGTCAGGGACCTGTTGGAGGATCTTTCCGATCCCCTACTCCTGCTCCCGCATCACTCAGGGACTCTCCTCAGCCCACCCAGGGTTGCATACACAGGAACATCCGCATAGGCTCCCGTAGCGGGTAGAGGATGGTGATAGTCTGCCGCATACCAGCGCGGCGCAGAAATCGAGGCCACTGGCTCACCGGCGGTAGTTGCCTCTGGCAACGCGGTGGTAGATGGGTCCACACCATAGGCAGGGTAGGTAGGCCTACCAGTAAAGCCTGTGCCCTCAGCCATAGGTGGGCTGGTTATGGGTGTGGATGTTGCAGCGGCTGGGTCTGGAGTTGGGAGTGTGGTGGTTGTAGGAGAGGGTGATGCGTAAAGGCCAGAGGGGGTTTGTGCGCCCTCGAAGGTCGACTCACTCGTCGGGTTGTGCTCATGGTCTACTCCTTTGTCTACCATGCTTTCTCCTGCATCCTTCTCTCTCTCCCTCTTTCTCTTCACAGGGTTGCTGTCCACCTCTTGGACTGAGAGGGCCCGGAAGGCCGACTGAAGTCCCTCCAGTGAGTCATCAACCACGTCCACTGGCGCATGTAAGGGCACCGAAGGTACAGCGCTAGGTCCAGGTCCAGGTTCACCAGGTGCTGGCATTGCTGGTGCCTCAGGCGCCGTCTTCACGTCGGTGTCCTCCTTCTTTGTGTCCATATTCGCCCTTCTTGCTTATGACAGTACTCGGCGCACTGGATGTACCGCACGGGGTTGCTACTGGTACGCAGAGACTGTCTGCCTCTGCTACCAGAAAGTTTTTATAGTGTTTTCAGCACTGTGTTTTTGTTGTGCCTCTGCTGCTGCTTGCTGCTGGTGTAGGGTTCCTGCTGCTTGTTTTTGATGAGGAAAATGTTTTATTGCTGAAATACAACGAATCCAGGATAACCCAAGCCAGAGATAAGCAAGTAGAAGATAAACAGGATCACAGCATGAAGGGCTGCAGTCACAAAGAGTTAGATAAAGACAACTATAAACAATAGACGACAGCAATTAACATACATTGCAACTCAGGATGGAATATTTTACATGTTTGAGAAACACTGATAGAAAAATTGCCCCAAGGGCTAACTCTCTTTTATAGTGCCATCTTGAGATGTGCACTCTTTGTTTTTGGGTCCCATAGGTGCTGAGGTGGCATGGCTTGTGGCGCTAACTTCACTGCCATGTCACATGGGATATTCCTACTTAGCTGGGCTGACTAGGTATTGAACCCAGGACCTCTCAAAAATAGGTGCCTCAGCCCCCTAGGGTGCATACCACTAGGATAGCTAAGAATTCATGGGAAAATATAGATAAATTCATAGGCTCTGCCTTCAGTATATCAGTGCCTCAGTCACCCAGGAAAAGATGTTTTAGTGCATATAGCTTGGGGATTAAGGGGTCCACACTACATCCTGATTTGGTGTTTGGTTCCATAGGTCAAAATGTGTTATCACTCGTTTTGGTTAGGCCAATACTAAGATAAAAATGCATGAGTGCTTGGTGACGCGTTCCCGTGGGGGGCCTGGCCACGGGACGCTGCGGTGGACACGCGCAAGCAAGCAGGCAGGCAAAGCACTGTGCTCACAGGGGCATCATCACGCTCATGTCATGTGCCAAAGCGTTTCAGGATCCTTGCAACTCTGAAACAAGGGAACAAAAGTATGTACAGCAACACATCAGGATATGTACACATGGGGTTAAGACTGGACTGGGATAAGGGCATCACAGGACAATAGACACTCAGTCCCAACTCATGTCCCAATCCCAGGTCGGACCCTCTCAGTGGCTGGCAGGGACGGGGGCTCAAACACAACCCATGCCCTGCTCAGTCCGGACCCTGAAACTCTGCCAATAGGGGAGGGTGTACCGCCCAGCCAGAGGCGATTTCCTCAAAACCAAGTAACTCAATGGCTGACCGACGGTGGCTCCCTATGCTCCCTTAACAGCAGGTCCGAACTCCTCTCTGAGCGAGAGATATGGCCCCGCCATTATCCCCTAGGAGTTGGTAGCTGAAAATGGGCTGTTTAAGCCCAAACAGACATTGGCTCAAAAATCTCCAAAACCGACCCCTCGTGTGGACCCGCCAGAGGTAGGGACGAGGCAAATGATGCTACGCCTTTCGAGTACGAACTCCCTGGAGCCCTCACCCAACCTGGTTCCCTCTGAGGTCCCGGCATCAGGGCACCACGGGTTCATCTGGTGGGCCCCTGATGCCAAAATCACGGAAAATTTGGCGCCATTCTCACGCGTGGCTCGCCCGGCCAGGGCAAGGCCAATGGCTCACAGGATAGGAGGAAGGACCTAGGACCTTCATCTGAGTGCACAAGCTTTAATTAGGTCCGGGCTCCCTGTGGGCCCAGAGATATGGGGCCGCCAATTGACCACACGGGGGGGTGTAATTGGGGTCCCAAAAGGGGGTCATTTTGGCTGCTCAAAATGAGCCAAAATCGGGGGTATCCCCAATGGTATATCTCCGCGCCGGCTCGAAGATTGGAAATCTGCCATTCCATATGCGATCCAACTGAGACTCCCATGCACTTGGCTCTCAAAGATCTCCATGCCACTCGGCGTGGTAACATTCCAAATTGGGTCCACAATTGCAAAAATGGCAAAATCGTCCACACTCACTTTGGGCTAGCACCTTAACGAAGGTTGCTCCCCTTCGCCCACGTGGTGTGCCAACCATGGGGACCAATATCCATAACACCCATGTCATATATGGTCCGTTGGTCCATGCGTCCGGCGTGCACAAGGGGGCTGAACATGGTGCACGGCGGGCAGAAAATGTGGAAAATTGCTCAAAATGGCCGAAAATGCGCACACTCATGGTTGGTGCAAATGAGGCACATGCCTGACTTGGACCGGAGTGTGCCATAGGATTGGTATCAAGTCATATGCGTCCAACATATCTTTTGGGTGTCGCCCAAACCCCTCCGGTTTTGGGAATGGCAGGGTCGCCAAGTGAGCCCATGATTTGGGATCGTCCCAAATTGCCAACATGGCGGCCAAGGTATGCCAAGCTCAAGAGGAGTTATTCGCCGGGTCCAAGATATGTTGGGCACCAAGGTATGTACCCCCATAACATACTCTGGTCATGATGTCAATTGAGCGCAACGCTGAGATACACGGTCGCCACTTGACATCATGACGGGCAAAAAAAAGCAATATTGGCGAAAAAACACGCAAAAGTGCCTTGAAAAGTACACAAATATATTATAATATCTTCCGCTTGGATTGAGTAATCAACCAATCCTTCTAAACACAATGACTCGACACCAATGACCTTCGATTCCACATATGCCCTCCAGTTCGGGCGCTTTGGAAGGTCGCGCACGCTGCCTCCCAAGTGGGCACATGCAAAAATGGAATATTGCAAAAAACACACCTTGCTCGCAACGCATCGCTTCGGGAGCGCTCCACAAGCGTCCCTTCACAAAAGTTAGGCTTGCGAGTGTTGGTTGAGAGTACAATGAAGGGCATCGTGCGATATGGGGTCCATTGGCGGGTTAGTCTTGGAATGATGCACCCGCCAAATGGGCACGTGATATGAAACCAAATATGGGATACAACCAAACCCACGCCTTCTACACCCAACCTACTGGCCTAGAATCGAAGTATGCCTATATTCTAGAGTAACTTTGGTCCCTTAACACGCATGCAAGTGCTTTGGTCGAAAATCGACCTCCTTTCCGAAAGCCGAATTTTAGCATGCACGCAAAATATATTGCCAATATATATATGGAGATCATATATGTACTATCCGGGGAAGACAAGTGATATGCCCCGGATGTAGAGGCAAGCAAAGAGGGAGAAAACGCCAACTCAACATACTTCTACACGTACTTGGACGCCAAGTACGTGAAAAAGCGCACTTCTTGGAGAACACTAAAAAAAAATAACCCTTTGGGCCTATGGAGTTGGGATCCCTTGGCCTCATCCTATGACTATGGGGGGCAAAACATCATACACAGTGCCTATGAGGACGTTAGTTCGTCCTTGGGCGCTTGAACGCTTGTAACCCTTGTTATTTCACTTGGGGGTTCAAAGCGCCTTCGGCCGCCCAGATTTTCTGGGAAAAATCTGGAACGCGATGCGTTCTATCAAGGAAAAAATTGCAGATCACTGGATGAGTGTTTCAGTCTGAACTTCAAGAAAGATCGTATCACAGAATCATCTAATGCAGTGCACGGAACGGGCGACGTCTGGCGGCGATTTCACGATAATTGGAAATCGCGGTAGAAATCGGGCATTTCACCGATTTCTAACCGCAAATCGACCAAGACAGTAAAGTTATGGTAATTCCACATCGACTTAATGGTTAGAAATCGGATTCCAGATTTCGCAGGTTAGAGAACAGGGATATCCCGCTGATAGCCGGTGTCAACGGCTTCCGGATGGGTGTGAGGGCTCACAGGCCTCCCAGCCATGGGCCATAACGGGTGTGACGGCTCACAGGCCTCCGGGCCATGGGCCATAGGTTCTGGGTACCGCTTCACCCCCCTCCTTAGAGCAAACCCTGGGGGGGGCTCGATAACACCCAAGCATGGCAGCGGGTACCAAGGACCATCCCCTGAAGGGGGGGGAGTGTCACATCCTCACTTCAGGCCGATTTGCGGGTTAGGCTGCCCAGTATAATCCCAGAGTAAGACAGGTACGGTGCTGTAGCTGTTAGTAACTGCAAGTGTAGTATCAAGTACCAAGTCCCGGGTCCTGGCGGCGATTGTTCGGCATCCAAAGGACCCGTTAACCCATACCAGGCGCACCGGGTGCCGGCTGCGACAGTCACTACCACAGTGGCAGTGGCATACACGGCCAACACAGGTGTCACACGACGACCGAGGTGGTCGCACAGGTCGAAAGCGACCACAAAGATCCCTCAGGCTACCCCAGGCTTCCGGAGGCCGCCGGCTGGGGTAGAGTCCCCACGGGTCCTTCCATGGGCGCACCATGTCCATATCCATGACGCGAGTCCAGAGTGGTAAAGTCGAATGAGCTCCTCCATAAGGGATCGGGCATCAAGGCCGTCTCCTCCCTTGCCCCATTATCACGAAGGCCATGCATGAGGGAGTCCTCATGCAGTCTGGGCGGTGGCTTCGACTCCTCAAACCACCAGTTTCGCAGGCAGACTGACAGAGGTCAGGACACCGGAGGTCGCCACCCGACTGCAAGTGCATCTGCAAGTCGGTAGGCTCACACTGGGACTGACAGTGGCGGACCGCTGGGAGTGTAGTCAGGCAACCGGGCATCCCGCCTGGCGCCATCAGGATCTCAGCACATCACAGCCACTGGGGCACACGGTATCACGGGCACTCAAACAGATGAATCTGTACTTAGGTACTGGTCCAGGCTGGACCGTATGCAAGAGCATGTACACGGCGACTCAGGGCGCCTTCGTATTCCAATTCGCGTCCCTTTGGGGGGATAAACAGTCCATACTTCGGTGATGGGCTGACAACACTTAACATACAAATGCACATATCCTGGGGAAAAGAAAAGTAAAGAACAAACGGGGTAAATAGGCGTGTAAACACACTCTGAAAAGAGCGCCAAACCACGCCCTGGTTAGGACAAGGCATATGCAGGGGGGTGGACAGGAAAACGCCTGAGTTCAGGCCATATATAGTCTGCAGACACACGTAGACTGGTCTGGATCCCGCAAGTGCCATGGGACCAGACCACACACCCAAAAATCGCAATGCCGATGACAGCGGCATCCGTTGCGCAACGTCGTATGAGCTTCAAGGCCCTAAGAGCTCAGATAATGTCAAGGTCAGTCGCCCTGCCTGGTTTCCCAAGGATTCAGCGGGCGGGGGAGTGACGAATAGAAGTGGAAGAGAGGGGCCATCCTCTCCTGGATTCAGCAGGGGGGGGTATATGGGCACTCTGATGGCAGCTCACGGGAAGATGGAAGAGAGCAAGCAAGTGAGGGACGATCCGTCAACCAAACAATCGCTCAAACTGCATCAGGGGAGAGCTCAGGGCGGTGATCAGGCGCCCCTGGCTGCAATCGCCCGGGTGAGTGCTGCCAAGTCCGAAACATGGATTTTGGTCTTGTGCTTGCGGATGTAGTCCATGAAGGGGGTGTTAATCCGCGGCACAAACGAGGAGACGGGTTCCCAGGTGTCGTGGGACGGCCCATAGCCTCACCAACGAACCTTGAACTCCAGGCCTCCGGGTGCTGAGGCGTTCGGACGCTGGGCCAGGATCTTCTTGACGGTATTGTCGTTCTGCTCAGCATAGTCGTCGTCTGAATCAGCCTCATGTGCGGCATAGTCCAGGGACACATGCTGGCCACGGAGGTCGGGTTCCCGCACACGAAGTTGACTCTCGTGGCGCTCCCGGAACTGTCCGTGACCCACCTTGATGCAGTAGGTGTCCTCACCAATTCTGCGGACCACCTCTCCGGTTGTGAACCAGGTTTTGGTGCGGTGGGTGCCCATAGGGCAGGGTCTGATCACCCACACCGGGTCTTCCACCCTGAACTTTTGCGCTGTCGAGCTCGGGGCGGACTTCTGACGCTCAGCATGCTCCTTCTCGAGCTGCTGGCGGATGTCACGCGCTGTTGCCTCTTGCCGCGCAAAGAATTCCTTGGCGTCCATGGCCATACCATCACCAGACAAGGGAAGTCCCCAACCCAGGGGGTCCCTGCCGAACAAAATCTGGTGAGGGGACAATCCACCCGGAGTGGGGGTGTCATGATGGGCCTTCAGAGCGGGTCACATCTCCTCAAACCAGTTCCGACGTGGATTGGTGATGTGAATCTTGTGCAGCTTCTCGAACAGCTCTCGTCCAGCCACTTCAGCCCGGCCATTGGACCGGCTGAGATAGGCGACGCTCTTGGCATGACGTGTTCCCATGAGGGAACACATGGCCTTGAACCAGCCATCAGTAAACTGGGCCCCTTGGTCACTGCAAATGGTGTGGGGGATGTCAAAGACGGTCAGCCAATGACGAATCATCATGACTGCCACTTCCTTGGCAAGCAACCCCCTTTTGCGTGCCGGAACGGCTACTACATAGCCGCTGTGGCGATCCACACAAAGGACCACACAGTCAAAGGTCTCCTTGCCTATTTGAACTTCGGGCATGGAGAAGACGTCCATGGCCACGCTCTCCATGGGCTGGTCAGGCACCGGAGTCCATTGGGCTTCCCCCTTGACGTTCCGGTTATCGGGATTGCAGGCCTGACAGACCGAGCAACCCTTCCTGACCTTCTTGATGGCCTTGTAGAGACCGATCTGGTCGATCTCAAAACGGCGCTGCATGTTCAGGGCTTGCTTCTTGACCCCTGGGTGCATCATGTGGTGGTGCCAAGCCTCACATAGCTCGAGCACTCGGGACTCTGGGACCAGCAGCTTACCATTCCGGTAGAGCTTGCCATCTTCCTCAGTCAGCCCCTTTGGCCACTTATGCCTGTCATCAGGGTCGGTCACAGCCCTATATTCGGCCTCAAAGGCCTCAGACTTAGCGTAGTCGTGGGTCCAGTCGTCCTGGAGGCAAGATTCAGGGAAGAGGTGCTTGTCGGACTCAGCTCCATCAGGGGCGAGTACTCTGACCGCTCTGCCCATCCTCGTTCCGAGGGGGGCATCCGCAGCCATGACGACGAAGCATTTAACACCCTCCTCCTCCATCAGGCGCTCCATCTCAATGATCCTCTTGGCTTCAGCGGTCTCAGCCTCATCGCCATGGGCACACACGTCTGTCATGCCCTTGCTGGCGGGATAGGTTCACCTACTGAGATAGTCCGCCACGGTGTTGTCCTTGCCAGGAACATACACAACCGTGAGGTCCAACTTGGCCAAGGTCTCATGCCATCTTCCCCGTCGGGAGGCGGGACCAGAGGGGGTGTCCACGTGCCCCTTGTGCCACGACTGCAGACTCTGATGGTCGGTGCAGACGGTGACGGGATGGAGGGCTATGTACCCAGCCCATTTCCTGAGAGCCATGACGATGGCATACGCCTCCTTTTCTCGGGGCGTCCACGTCCTTCTCTGGCCTTCCGCCAGGACTCTGCTCCAGAAGGCCATCGGCACGTGCCTCTTATCGTCAAGCACTTGTTCCAACATAGCGCCAACGGCGTAGTCGGAAGCATCGGTGCGCAGGACGAACCCTCGGTCAGGATCCACGAGGTGCAGACCCACTGCGGATAGCAGCGCCTGCTTCATCCCCTCAAAGGCACGGTCGGACTCAGGATTCCAGACCAGAGCCTTCTTGGACCCCTTCTTGGTCTCCTCTCGGTTGCCCTTGAGCATGGTCGTCATGGGGGCTGCATACTCGGCATACATCTTGATATACCCCGAGTAGTAGTTGCAGAACCCCAAGTACGCCCGTAGCTCAGAGACCGTTTTGGGCTTTTCCCAGTGCTCGATCGCAGCCACCTTGCCAGGTATGGGCTTTCGCTGCCCGTTCCCAACTACGTGGCCAGCAAAGACCACCTCGCTTACCGCAATGGTGGCCTTGTCACTGCTGCCCGTGAGTTTCTGCCGAACCAGAAGGTCAAGCACTCGAGTGACGTCCCTCTCATGTGCCTTCAGGAGCTCCCCATAGCTCATACCGGGGTCCCCGCACGCGATGATCACGTCGTCCAAGAAGGGGTCCGCACAGTCACGCACTGGCTCAGGCAGGTTCTCCAGCACCGTTGAAAAGCCGCATTGCCGTTGGTAACGCCCATGGGCATCACCTTCCACTGGAGAGGTCCAAGTGGGGTGCTCATAGCTGTGCAGGCACGGGACTCCTCGGCGAGAGGCATCTGATGATAACCATGTTTCAGGTCAATCACCGTGAAGATCCTCCGCCGGTGTTGTTTTTGCAGCATGTCCTCAATGAGGGGCAGCATATAGCTGTCATGCTGCCTTCGGGCGTTTAGGCCGCGGTAGTCGACCACGAGCCGCCACTCACCGGCCACCTTCTCGGGGACGACGAAGCACGGAGAGGCCGACTCGGAGTGGCACGGCTCAAGCCAGCCTCTCTCGATGAAGTCACGGAGGATTCTCTCCATGGCCTCCTTCCTCTTGCCCCTCAGGGCAAACTCCTGCTGTCGATACACACGGGGGTCCAGCCTCAGTTGTATCTTGGCCTCGCCATTCGGTCCACGCACCGGTGGGGGAAACACAGGTTTTCTGCTGAAGAAGGTCTCACCATACTTCTGCTCCAGCCTGGCCCTCAATGCCTGGATCTTGGGGCAATCATCGGACTCCGCCCTGGCTTTTCCGGGCACCTGGACCACTGAGCTTACTTGAGGGGTAGCAACCCCACTCGGCTTCTGCTCAGGTGGTCTTCCCAGGTGGCCCAAAGGGCCATCTCTGGTCTTGCCCCGCAACAGGTCGCCGTAGGTGGGTTGGTTTCCGCCAATTGGCTCGTCCTGGCTGGACATGTGGTCCAGCACCCTCTGTACGAAAGTGTTCCCATCATAGGAACCAGAGACGATCGAGTCCACTTCCCACCAGGCTTTGTCCTGGCCCTTGCCCTCACGCTGGCTTCCCCAGTCGTGACAGGGCTGATCCATATACCCCTGAACCAGATCCAACTCCTCTTCAGTGAGGGGGTCTTCCGATTCTCCGATGTCAACAGGGGAAACCGCAAAGCATTGCCTCCATGGCTCCGCTATGATGCGGTTGACACACACGAAGTCCGTGGTGTCGGCCTGTTCAAGGCCCCCATCCACATGGTGGAATTCTGTTGGCCATCTCTGGGGTGGCATGGGCTGTCCCTTAGCGTCCTGATAGACACTCTCTCCAGCCGCTAGGACAACCTTGTTTAAGGTCATGTTGGTCAATGAGACCACCCAGAGTCGGTTGCTTTCCTCCTCGGTGCATCCCATAGGAACAACCAGCACTGCCTTGGAGCGGTCCTTGCGAATCTTCGCTACCGCCCTTCGAATGTCCCATCGGGGGCAATGGATCCACATCAAACCCTGATGCGGACCCCAGTGCTTCTTCCACGCGGAGTCCTGGGCGCTCCAGTACTTCTCACAAACCCGAAGATGGGCGGACGTTCCTGAAGAGAACGGATCCAGGGCCAGATCTGAAGCTCCCAGGTCCGCAACCACTCGGCTCGCCACTTCCGGCATTACGCCGTACTCCTGGTTTGCTGGCCCCGTTAGCTCAGTGCCCAGCGCGGCTACTTCGAGCTGATTGCGTTCCGGGTGGATCCATTGGCATTCCACATGGTGCTCAGGTGACGAAAGCCACGAGAGCTAGTCGTCCTGGTACAGGGTCATTGAGGCCTGGGCCGGGAGAACGCCGGAGTCCGTCTCCATCATGAAGTCGTACCCAACGATCATGTCCCAGTCCATCTCGGCCTCGTAGAAGCGACCTTGCAGGAGGATTTCCTTGCCGAGGTCTGGGCGGCTCAGCTCACGATGGTTCACGAACTGCAGCCCAATGGCCGCTTCCTTCGTGCCTCCCACCATGTACTGGCCGTTCGCCACCTTCAGCCTGACAGGTTTCTGACTGTCGGTCAGACACTCTGGTGGAAGTAGGCCAGCCTTGACCAAGCTGACTTGAGCTCCCGTGTCGACCAACACGTCGAAAACCTTTTCCACTTCCCCGCATAAGGCACGGACCTTAAGATGCAACTGCCGCTCGCGACCGACACGGCGCACGGCGTGCAAACTCAGGATCTCCGGCCGTTCCAGAAGCTCAACAAGGGACTGGTGCAGGTCGTGGACAATGGGCTCAGGCTGCCCATCTGCAGCATCCAGCTGCGGTCCGGGTGATCCTCCGATACTCTCGGATAGATCTTGAAGCACATCAAATACATTCTTGGTCGCGAGGGATGGACGGGTGCAAGGGTTCGTGCCTTCACTTGCCCTCACCCCGCCACCGGGACTGTCTTTCGTTTTGGGTGCCGGACCGGGCCTTCCGCCCGCGGCAGTCCCTTTGTGCTTGTCGTCTCCCGACTGGGATGGTGTGGCGCTTCCCACGACACCATCCTGCGACCGCCCTAGCTGGGGCCCTTGGCTGCAGGGGCTCCGCTAAGGGGCGTCGGTTGTGGTGGTAGTAGGGGTACTCTCCTCCGCATCAACCTCGTTGACACCCTTCTTCTTTCCCCCTTTCTTACCCTTCTTGTCCTTGTCCTTGTTCTTGTCGTTCTCTTTGTTCTCCTTGTTCTTGTTGTCCGACCTGGGGACCCAGTTCCTCTTGATCTCCTGGATCTCCTTGGCCAACTCGGTCCCCACCGACGTCAGCTTGGAGAGCTCGTCCTTTGTCGACCTCCACTTTGGTCTCCCCGATACCCGCGGATGCACGCTTCTCCGACCCGTGCACCTTCTTGTAGGCCTCCGTGTCGGCCTGGTGGATGGGGCATGTCCGGTGGTCATGGTTGAACCCTTTGTTCCTCCCATAACACACGAAACAGCCCTGAGGGTGAGCTCGTATGAACTCCCCAAAGGACAGCGGAGGGTTGCCAATGCGGTGGGGGTCCTTTTTCTCCTTCTTCTTCCGACCCTGCTGCAGGGGCTTCCAGCTTCCCTGGTTGCTCTCCGCGTTCAGGTTGTTGGCCACGAAGGCACAAACGGCCATCTCGGCGGGCTCATCGTCGTCGTCATCGTCGTCGAGAGCGTCATCGCCACCGGCTCCCGCTGGGTCCATGGCAGCTTCCCCGCCAGGCCTCTCGCCAACGTAGTTGACGTCACGGTCGCCGGGCCTCAACCTGCGGGTGTGGTGGAGGTTCCGGTACTCCTTGAGAACCTCCTCTCCAACCCACTCCAGGATCCCGTCGCAACTCATCGGCGCCGGGATGGCCTGCAGACGTATGGTCTGGCCTCTCACGTCACACTCATCAAGGCGCCTCATCGGGGTCTTCTCGCGATCGCCGCTGACGGTGATGAGGAGGGCGTTCCGCAGGGAGTGCCGTTTGACATCCCGGGCCACGTTCTTCCTTGTCCAAGCCACCACGTTCGTATGATACTCCTTGGGGAGCATCATCTTGACCGTGTGGTTGGACTTGGCCCTCTTGGCTTCCTCCTTGGTGACTCTCTTGATCCATGCTTCCGGCAGCATGGAGAGCAGGCGGGCCTGCTCGTCATTCTCATTCCAGTCCTCCACGTTGCGGCGGAAGAGGGTGTATTGCCCCCGGAAGTCCCGCCAATTTCGTAGGCGGATCTCCCGACCATCATGCTCAAGCTTGATGGCCTTCCACCGCTTGGCAGCCACCTGCGGAGCGTCCACCCGCTCCTGCTCGTTGAGCCACTTCTTGGCTTCCTTGAGGGTCTTGATTTTCCCCTCCTTGGTCGCCACGAAGTATAGCTCTTGGAGCACTTCCGGCAGGCGGTACCTGAACCGTTTGTAGACATATCTCTCCGCATCTGCGGGATCCATGTCTCCAGTGACGGTCACCCCCCAATCGTCCAGCTTCTCCAAGAAGCGGTCGAGGTTGAGGGGGTTGCCATCGTACATGGAGGGCTTGATGTCCTTCAGGTCTTCCCACACGGCGGCATCCGCGGCCTTAGAGACCATGAACGCCGGCCGCGAGGTCGACCGAGGTTCCCATCGGCGTCCCCCACGGACTCCCACGGCCGCCACTTCCATCTCCTCGACGGTATCCGTGTGGCTACGCCGTGGTTCCTCCATGTACGCTGACCCTAGATGTTGACGCCGTACTCCTTCCATGTATGCCTCCTCATCACGGCGCCGGCGGCTTAGGGATGCAGGTTCAAATTCGCACGAATTCGCGCGAATTCAAATTCGCCCCGAATTCGCACGAATTCGTGGACCACTCCGAACTGGAATTCACAACTTCAAATTCGAATCCTCCGTGATTCGCTTGATTGATTCCATAGGCACCTACAATTTACCTTCTAGGTTGCAATTCACCTGTTTACATAGGGGTATGCCACTACCCAGTACCATATCGCATAAAAGATTTCACAAAGGTTCCGTAACCTTGCAATTTTTGTTGTTTGTTGTTGCTTGCATTTACCATGCTGAAACGATTTGACGATTTGACAAAAATAAAGCAAATCAAAACCAAGAATTCCAAAGTTCCTTGTTTTTTTCAAATGCCTTTTGGAAAAGAAGCAGCAGCAAAGCATGCAAGATCACCAGTCCACACACAAACCATCACATGTCAACAACTTGTTGCCCCTATTGGGCCTTCATTCGTTGCATTCTTGAATTGAATCGTTGGACTTGAATCAATCTAAGAAAGAGCATACACGGCACCGGGAAAGGTAAGGAGGGTACCGCTGTCAAGGATACACAAGGGCTACAAGGGGCCATGTACATAGCTTATAGGGAGGTTGGAGCAGGTGCGCTGGCTGGGTGCAGCTCCGTGCACGTAATTAGCTCCGTGCACATCGTTGTGGGTGCCCATGGGCTCACTGCGGCTGCGTCAGGCTGCTCTCGGCTGCTTCTCCTTCCACACATGCCCGACAGTGCGTGGTTGCCAAGGGGCAACACGTTTTGACTCTCAAAAATTAGAAAAAAAAAGTCGGGAATCAAAAGTTGGGGACGGGTTTCTCTCCAAACTGCTGGACCTCTGGGGAGAATGGAGGGTACCGCCGTGTTCGGTGGAGCTAGGCGGACACAGCGGTGTGTTCAAAACTCAAAAGTAAATTTTGTTTTCGAAAACGGGTGCGCAGGCACCGGACAAGAAAATCAACGGCTCAATCGAAGTGGAATCATCATGGTTTTCATTTTGTCAAGTCAAAAAAATTATTGCATTGCACAGTTCAAAGTTTGTTTTTCATCTGGAGAAACGACGGCGCACGCGTGATTATTTTGCCGTCGCCTGCGAATTCGCAGCGCAAATTCGCCCCGAATTCGCAGTACTAAGAACTTCACGCCGAATTCGCAGCGAATTCGGCGAATTCAAATTGAATTCGCTGCGAATCTGCATCCCTACGGCGGCTGCGTTCAGCGGCCTCCCGTCATACACCACGCGGCGGTGTAATGCCGAACTCCTCCAGGTCTTCCTCACCTCCGCCGACGTCCCACTTCACGTCCCCTCCGGGGACCTCATCCCTGAGTCCACCATAACGTCCGCCAAGCATTGGGATTGACTCCGGGGCTGGTGCGGGACGTCAGGGGCCTACCGGTGTCCGCGCTGGAGCACGGCGGTTGTGGTACTCCGCCCTGAGCCACTCATCACGCCACTCCTCACTGCCACTGCCGGGCGGCACACGCTCGTTGCGGCGGCCCGCGCTGTGGTGAGAGGGGGCGCTGAGAGAGGGGGCACTGGCGCTGGGCTGACTCCTTGGGGCTCCGCCGGGGGCGTGGGGTCTGCCTGGACCTGGTCCAGGTCCCCAGCCGTCGTCCGACGAGCCAGACTCCAGGGGTGGGTGGTCGCTGCCGACGCTTCCACGGCCTTCCAGCTCGTCCAACCTCTGCTGCAGGCTGTTGATGACCTTGTTCAGCAGCCTGGTCTCGCCCCTGGCGATGTCCAGCTCCCTCTGGGCGGCGGTGGCGACCTTGGCGATCTTGACCATCTCCGTCTTGGCGATATCCAGCTCCTCTTGCGCGCCGGCGGCGACCCTGGCGATGCGAATCATCTCGCCCTTGCCCGTGTGTACCTCGCGCTCGAGGGACTGGACCCTCCTGCGGAGGTGGACAATCCACCGCCAGGTGGCATCCGGGTCACCATTCCCCGGTGCGTCGTCGGGGTCCCCAGGGGGTCCTCCAGGAGGGCCTCCGCCGGGTCCGCCCTGTCCAGGGGGTCCCCCCCCTCCCGGAGGTCCGCCTCCGGGGGGTCCACTTGGTGGGCGTCCTCCAGGGGGTCCTGACGGGCCTCCGCCAGGGCGTCCTGGTGGGTCTCCGCAGGGTCGCCTCCGTGGGTCCGAGGATGGGGGCTTCTTCGTGTAGTCGAAGTCCATGTCATCATCCTCGCCCATGTCGCCCCACCCAGGCGTCTCGGTCCCGCACGCGGAAGACTCCGAGCTCCGGTAGGGAGGAGGGAGATCCTCACCCTCACCTTCCGGCTCCATGGGGACGTCTCCGCCTCCTCCGCCAGCCACTCCTCGGCGATGTCGGCGGCCTCGTTCATCCCCGTCGCTGGCGGTGAAGAAGGGGTCGGAGTCGTGGGGGTGTCCGCCGGCTGGCCTCCTTGACCTGTCGGGGGTCTTCCCTTTACCCTTCCTCCGTCGGTAGGCGGTGGGGCCACTGTCCCCACTGCTGCCCGTGTCGCCCTCCTCCAGATCCAGCGTCATCTTGGAGGAGGCGTCCCCTTAGAAAAGCTTTCGAAGGGTCTCCACTCGGGATCCTCCCGGGGGAATCTCGCGGCGGAGTTTGGCCTCCGCCACCTCCATTGCGGCGGCCGTGGCAGCAGCAGCTCGCCTTTCGGCCTCTCCCCGGGCATGGACAGCCTCGGCCTCCCGAGCCTGCTGCAGCCGAGCCTTCTCGGCTTCCAACGCCGCCAGCTCCGCCTCTGTTTTGGCCCTCTCCTCAGCGACCTTCCGTCGCGCGGCCTCGATGGCGTCCTTCCTGGCGGTGTCCGCCTGGGCCTTGGCCGTTGCCTCGGCGTGGGCCCTTTCCTCCGCCTCCTTCTTTGCCCTCTTTTGGGCAAGCGTCTCTTTCAGCGCCTTCACCTCGGCCTGCGTGCGGGCAATGGCCTCCTGGGCCAGGCGGGTTTCCTGGGCGGCTGCCGCCACCTCACCCCTGACCCGGGCAGTCGCTGCCTCATGGGCGGCTGCAGCCGTGAGACCGGCCGCGATGGCTGCCTCGGTCGAGGCGTGGTAGGCCATGCCTCTGCCCCAATCGGTGGCCTCCGCATGGGCGATGCCGACGGCGCCCCCCGGGGCAGCGTTCTGCTGTGTGGCCCGTTGCCGGGCAACCCGAAGGTTGCAGGGCACCCCACAGGCGCGCTCACAGGCGCGCACCACGTCCCTTTGGTCGGAAGCGACGCTGCTGCTGAAGCTGGCCTGATCGGCCGGCCTCCTCCTGCGGTGGGCCGACTCCGCGTCGCTGCTGGGGCCTGACTTCGTCAGGTGCAGCTGACGGGGCTTGGCCCTTGCCTGCTTGGCGACTTCGAGGAAGTCGCCAAGGGTGGTGTGGCCGGGGTGGTGACCGCCACTGGCCCGTTGGGGACTGGAGGCTGTGGTTCCGCCCTTGGCCGCTTGGGCGGCTTCGGCGGCCAGGGATTCGTGGAACTCCCGCCATTTCCTGTCCCGCCTCCTGTCCCCGGCGGAACGCTTCTCCTTCCCAGGAGACGCGCTGCTGCTGCTGCCCTGCAGCGTGCACTTGTTCCCCGGCTCCGGGAACTTTCTTTCGATCATGTCCCACATGGAGACGTTGATCGTGGCACGTGACGGCCACTCGTTGGCGTTCTCGTCCTCCTCAATCCCGTCAGGGCGCAGTCCTTCGCCGGGCCTGTCTGGACGGGTCCAGACCCTCCAGCGCTTCGTGCGGAAGCGGTAGGCATACCCTTCCACCCACAGCCAGTCTTCCACTGCCTGCAGGCGGTCGGCGCCCATATCCTCGCAGAGCTCAAAGCTCCCGGGCATGCCGCCTTCGCACTGGGGATGGCTGTGGCGGTAGTGCTGGTCTCACACCAATTCACGCAGTAGGCGCACCGCATGGGGGTGGGGCTGCGGCCACGTCTTGCCCGCTTCTTGCCAGTTCACCATGGCAGCGGGGGGCGTACTTTGTCTTGAGGTCCTTGGTGGTGGTTGTTGAAGCGGTTGCTTCGGTGTGGTTGTGGAGGTGGGTGACGCGGCTGGGAGTGCGGCCGGTGCTGGTCGGCCGATGGGACTTGCTGATGTGGGAGTCCTGGTCTGTCCACCTCCTTCACGGTCGCAGCGCTTCCGTGGTCACTCAGGGCGATGCTCTGGGCGGCGCTGCGTGCTCCGTAATGGTCTTGGAGTCCTCGGGGTTGGGGTGCTGCTCGTACCCCTCGGAGGCCCCCAGTGGCACGCGGGGGATGGTTAACCCCCCGGCGGTGAAACGTTTTTGACGCGTTCCCGTGGGGGGCCTGGCCACGGGATGCTGCGGTGGACAGGTGCAAGCAAGCAGGCAGGCAAAGCACTGCGCTCACAGGGGCATCATCACGCTCGTGTCATGTGACAAAGCGTTTTAGGATCCTTGCCACTCTGAAACAAGGGAACAAAGGTATGTACAGCAACACATCAGGATATGTACACATGGGGTTAAGACTGGACTCGGGTAAGGGCATCACAGGACAATAGACACTCAGTCCCAACTCATGTCCCCATCCCAGGTCCGACCCTCTCAGGAGCTGGCAGGGAAGGGGGCTCAAACACAACCCATGCCCTGCTCAGTCCGGACCCTGAAGCCCTGCCAATAGGGAAGGGTGTACCGCCCAGCCTCAGGCGAGTTCCTAGGAACCAAGCGGCTCCAAGGCCAATCCACAGTTGCCCCCTATGCTCCCTCAACAGCAGGTCCTAACTCCCCTCTGAGCCAGAGATATGGCCCCGCCATTATCCCCTAGAAGTTGGTAGCCGAAAATGGGCTGTTTCAGCCCAAACTGATATTAGCTCAAAAATCTCCAAAATTGACCCCTCGTCTGGACCCGCCAGAGGTAGGGACGAGGCAACTGATCCTACGCTTTTCGAGTACAAATCCGCTGGAGCGCTCACCCAACCTGATTCCCTCTGAGGTCCCGGCATCAGGGCACCACGGGTTCATCAGGTGGGGTCATGATGCCAAAATCACGGAAAATTTGGCGTCATTCTCAGGCGTGGCTCGCCCGGCCAGGGCAAGGCCAATGACTCACAGGACAGGAGGCGGGACCTGAGACCTATATCTGAGTGCACAACCTGAAATTAGGTCCGGGCTCCCTGTGGGCCTAGAGATATGGGGCCGTCAATTGACCACACGGGTGGGTGAAATTGGGGTCCCAAAAGGGGGTCATTTTGGCTGCTCAAAATGAGCCAAAATCGGGGGTATCCCCAATGGTATATCTCCGCGCCGGCTTGAAGATCGGATCCGCCATTCCATATGCGAATACGCTGGGAGTCCAACGGAGACTCCCATGCACTTGGCTCTCAAAGATCTCCATGCCATCCGGCGTGGTAACATTCCAAATTTGGTCCACAATTGCCAAAATGGGAAAATTGTCCACACTCACTTTGGGCTATCACCTTAACGAAGGTTGCTCCCCTTCGCCCACGTGGTGTGCCAACCATGGGGACCAATATCCATAACACCAATGTCATATATGGTCCATTGGTCCATGCGTCCGGCGTGCACGAGGGGGCTGAACATGGTGCACGGCGGGCAGAAAATGTCGAAAATTGCTCAAAATGGCCGAAAATGCGCACACTCATGGTTGGTGCAAATGAGGCACATGCCCGATGTGGACCGGAGTGTGCCATAGGATTGGTATCAAGTCATATGCGTCCAACATATCTTTTAGGCGTCGCCCAAACCCCTCCGGTTTTGGGAATGGCAGGGTCGCCAAGTAAGCCCATGGTTTGGGATCGTCCCAAATCGCCAACATGGCGGCCACGGTATGCCAAGCCCAAGAGGAGTTATTCGCCGGGTCCAAGATATGTTGGGCACCGAAGTATGTACCCCCATAACATACTTGGGTCATGATGTCAATTGAGCGCAACGTTCAGATACACGGTCGCCACTTGACATCATGACGGGCAAAAAACAGCAATATTGGCGAAAAAACACGCAAAAGTGCCTTGAAAAATACACAAATATATTATAATATCTTCGGCTTGGATTGAGTAATCAACCAATCCTTCTAAACATAATGACTCGACACCAATGACCTTGGATTCCACATATGTGCTCCACTTGGGGCGCTTTGGAAGGTCGCGCGCGCTGCCTCCCAAGTCGGCACATGCAGAAATCAAATATTGCAAAAAACACACCTTGCTCGCAACGCATCGCTTCGGGAGCGCTCCACAAGCGTCCCTTCACGAAGGTTAGGCTTGCGAGTGTTGGTTGGGAGTACAATGAAGGGCTTCGTGCGATATGGGGTCCATTGGCGGGTTAGTCCTGGAATGGTGCACCCGCCAAATGGGCATGTGATATGACACCAAAAATATGGCATACAACCCTACCCACGCCTTCTACACCCAACCTATTGGCCTAGAATCAAAGTATGTCTATATTCTACAGTACCTCTGGTCCCTTAACACGCATGCAAGTGCTTTGGTCGAAAATCGACCTCCTTTCGGAAAGCCAAATTTTAGCATGCACGCAAAATATATTGCCAATATAGATATGGAGATGATATATGTACTATCCGGGGAAGACAACTGATATGCCCCGGATGTAGAGGCAAGCAAAGAGGGAGAAAACGCCAACTCAACATACTTCTACACGTACTTGGACACCAAGTACGTGAAAAAGTGCACTTCTTGGAGAACACTCAAAATAAATAACCCTTTGGGCCTATGGAGTTGGGATCCCTTGGCCTCATCCTATGACTATGGGGGGCAAAACCTCATACACAGTGCCTATGAGGCACGTTAGTTCGTCCTTGGGCGCTTGAACGCTCGTAACCCTTGTTATTTCACTTGGGGGTTCAAAGCGCCTTCGGCCGCCCAGATTTTCTGGGAAAAATCTGGGACGCGATGCGTTCTATCAAGGAAAAAATTGCGGATCACTCGATGAGTGTTTCAGTCTTAACTTCAAGAATAATTGTATCACAGAATCATCTAATGCCGTGCACGGAACGGGCGACGTCTGGCGGCAATTTCACGACAATTGGGAATCGCGGTAGAAATCGGGTATTTCACCGATTTCTAACCGCAAAATCGACCAAGACAGTAAAATTATGGTAATTCCACATCGAGTTAATGGTTAGAAATCGGACTGCAGATTTCGCGGGTTAGAGAACAGGGATATCCTGCTGGCAGCCGGTGTCAACGGCTTCCGCATGGGTGTGACGGCTCACAGGCCTCCGGGCCATGGGCCATAGCGGGTGTGACGGCTCACCGGCCCCCGGGCCATGGGCCATTGGTTCTGGGTACCGCTTCATTAGAGCACCTCTAATACAACTAAAGTATACCGTAAAGCATTGGAAAAGCACCTTTTCTTACTAGTGGCCTTGGGATATCGCCCCTGCTGCTGGCCTGGTGGGTCGGCACGGTCGCCCCAGTGCGCCCAACCCATGAGGTGTTGGTTCTTTCCTGTCCCTCGGCCGCCCTACGTGTGCACGTGTGTGCGGTGTCCTCGGCAACTTGGCTCCTGTTCACCGGTGTGCCCGCTTGGTGCGTTGCTTTGCTTGTGCTGCGTCCTGGGCCACTTGGCTCCTGTTCACCGTGTGCCCGCTCAGTGTGTTTCTTTGATTGTGCGGTGTCCTGGGCCACTTGGCTCCTGTTCACCGGTGTGCCCACTTGGTGTGTTGCTTTGCGTGTGTGGTGTCCTGGGCCACTTGGCTCCTGTTCACGGGGGTGCCTGCTTGGTGCTTTGTTTTGCTTGTGCCGTGTACTGGGCCACTTGGCTTCTGTTCACGGGTGTGCCCGCTTGGTGCGTTGTTTTGCTTGTGCGGTGTCGTGGGCCACTTGGCTTCTGTTCACCGGTGTGCCCGCTCGGCGTGTTGTGTTGCGTGTGCGGTGTCCTGGGCCACTTGTTTCCTGTTCACCGGTGTGCCCGCTCGGTGTGTTGCTTTGGGTGTGCGGTGTCCTGGGCCACTTGGCTCCTGTTCACCTGTGTGCCAGCTCGGTGCTTTGCTTTGCGGTTGCAGTGTCCTGGGCCACTTGGCTCCTGATCACCGGTGTGCCCGCTCAGTGCGCTGCTTTGCGTGTGCGGTGTCCTGGGCCACTTGGCTCCTGTTCACCGGTGTACCCGCTGGTTTGTTCCGTTGCTTGTGAGGGGTCCTGGGCCACTTGGCTCCTGTTCACCGTTGTGCCCGCTCCGTGTGTTGTTTTGCTTTTGCGGTGTCCTGGGCCACTTGGCTCCTGTCTACCGGTGTGCCCGCTCCGTGCATTGCTTTGTGCTTGCGGTGTCCTGGGCCACTCGGCTCCTGTTCACCGGTGTGCCCGCGAGGTTTGTTGTGTTGCGTGTGCGGTGTCCTGGGCCACTTGGCTCCTGTTCACCGGTGTACCCGCTGGTTTGTTCCGTTGCTTGTGAGGGGTCCTGGGCCACTTGGCTCCTGTTCACCGTTGTGCCCGCTCGGTGTGTTGTTTTGGTTGTGCGGTGTCCCGGGCCACTTGGCTCCTGTCTACCAGTGTGTCCGCTCCGTGCATTGCTTTGTGCGTGCCGTGTCCTGGGCCACTCGGCTCCTGTTCACCGGTGTGCCCGCTCGGTGTGTTGTTTTGCTTGTGCGGTGTCCTGGGCCACTTGGCTTCTGTTCACCAGTGTGCCCGCCTGGTGTGTTGTTTTGCGTGTGCGGTGTCCTGGGCCAATTGCCTCCTGTTCACGGGTGTGCCCGCTCAGTGTGTTGTTTTGCTTGTGTGGTGTCCTGGGCCACTTGGCTTCTGTTCACCGGTGTGCCCGCCTGGTGCTTTGTTTTCCTTGTGCGGTGTCCTGGGCCACTTGCCTCCTGTTCACCGGTGTGCCTGCTTGGTGCGTTGCTTTGCATATTGGGTGTCCTGGGCCACTTGGCTCCTGTTCACCGGTGTGCCCGCTCAGTGTGTTGTTTTGCTTGTGCGGTGTCCTGGGCCACTTGGCTCCTGTTCACCGGTGTGCCCGCTAGGTGCGTTGCTTTGCGTGTGCGGTGTCCTGGGCCACTTGGCTCCTGTTCACCGGTGTGCTCGCTGGGTGTGTTGTGCTGTGGGTTGCGTGTGCGGGGCGTCGCTGCGAGGCGCTAACTCGTCCATCCGGATGGTGGCTATTTGTAGCCAGCAGGGGCTGGGTACTCTCCGGGCGCTCACTCGTCCATCCGGAAGGCGGCTGTTCGTGGCTGGCAGGGGCTGGGTACCCTCAGGGCGCATCCGCCTCCATCCAGACGGCGGCTGTTCCGTAGCCGGCAGGGGCTGCGTTTGCTGCCGGGCGCGCACACGTCTGTCCAGACGGCGGCTGGTGTTGCTTGGCACCTGTCCTCGTGCTGTGGTTCGTTGCGTGTTGTGCGCGCTCTCCGGGTTTGCGGCACCCGGCGGCCGTGGCTGCTTGACACCTGTCTGTGTGCCTTGGTTGTGGCCGGCGGCGTGCCTCGTGGCCCCGCGTGGTGCGCCGCGCTCTGTCCGGTCCGGTCGCTCTCGGTGCTTCGGTCGGGTTTCCCGACGCCGTGGTGCCACTCCCCATACCGGGGGCTTGCGCCCCCGGCTTTACTGGGTGGCTGCGCGGGGCACGCCGAGGCCGGCCGAGAACCGCGCTCATTGTACCTGCCGCTTGCCAATGCTGAGGCAGGGGCGCTGAGCTCCCTCCGTGTCGTACCCGTTCGGGGTCCCACATGGGGTTGTCCCTGGCGGGTCCTTCCGGCGTTGTCCTTGGGCTGTATGCCCTGCGGTGGTTGGCGTGTGTGGACCCGGTCCCTGACGTGTCCGGTTTCCCGTACCGTCCGTCGTTCGACAGGGGACTCGGCTGGTGCACCGGGGCTGTTTCGTGTGGACGCCGACACCTCCCCTTGCAGGTCGGAGGACGCCATGCCCGGGTCCCGTGCGTGTGTGCGTGTGGTCGTCCGTCCTGGCTGGGTCGGGCGGGCCGGCATCCCGGGCGCGTTCTGGTGCGCCTCACCTTTTCCTTTGGCCGCTTTGTCTTTCCGCTTTGCTTGGCCCCCTCCGGGCTGGAGTTGCCCCTTTCTTGGTCCTTTGTTTGCCCTCCCCCCACCCTTTCGCTTTTTTTTTTCTCTCCTCTGTTGTTTTTTTCCGCGCGCCCCCTTTGTCTCTTTCTTTCTTTGGGTTCCGGCTCCGCCTGCCCTGGGCCTTGGCGCTGTGTGCTGTTTGTTTTATTGGCCTCGCGCTTCTTGGCTCTCCGTGCGCTCTCGCCTCTTTTGTGTTGCCCGCGTGGCCGTTGGCTGCTCTCTGGTGGTTGCCCCCCCCCCCCCGTTTGTGTCTCGCGGTTTTTGTTGCCGCCGCTCGGTGCCCTGTATTTTTTTTTCTCCTCTTGTCTGCGCCCCCGTTGTCTCTGGCCTTCTCTGGTTTCCGGCCCCGGGTGCCCTGGGCCTTGGCGCTGTGCTTTGTGTTTTTTTTTGCCTCCCGCTTCTCGGCTCTCCGTGCGCTTTCACCTGTTTTGTGCCTTCCGCTTGGCCGTTGGCTGCTCCCTGGTGGTTGCTGCCCCAACCCCCCCCTTCCCTTTTTGTGTCTCGTGGTTTTCGTCGCTGCCGCTCGGTGCCTGGTTTTTTTTTTTTCTCTTCCTGTGTGCGCCCCCGTTGTCTTTGGCTTTCTGTGGCTTCCGGCCCCGGTCGCCCTGGGCCTTGGCGCTGTGTTTTGTTTGTTTTGTGGGCCTCCCGCTGCCCAGCTCTTTGTGCGCTCTCGTCTCGTTTGTGTGTCCCGCCTGCCCGTTGGCTGCTCCCTGGTGATTGCTGCCCCCCCCCCTCCCCCTCGTTTGTGTCTCGCGGTTTTCGTGGCTGCCGCTCGGTGCTCTGTTCTTTTCTTTTTCCTGCGTTGTGCGCCCCCGTTGTACCTGGCTTTCTCTGGTTTCCGGCCCTGGGTGCCCTGGGCCTCGGCGCTGTGCGTTGTTTGCTTTGTTGGCCTCCCGCTCCTCGGCTCTCAGTGCGCTCTCGCCTCTTTCGTGCTTCCCGTCTAGCCGTTGGCTGCTCCCTGGTGGTTGCTGCCCCCCCCCCCCCTTTTGTGTCTTGCGGTTTTCATCGCTGCGGCTCGGTGCTGTGTGCCGTGTGCTGTGCTGTGCTGTGTGTCCCTGGGTGCGGTGCTGCGCCGCGCTGCTGCGCGTTGTGCCGCCTGGTGTTGTGCTGTAGTGTGCTGTGTTGTTTTGTTGCGCTCGTTTGGTGCCGCTGCTTGTTGTGCTGTGCCCTCTGGCGCTGCCCGTTGCCCTGGGGCCCCGTGCTTTGCGGCGCTGTGTTTTGCGGTGTTCCCCAGCGCGGTGTGCTCTGTGCTGTGTGTGTTTTGTTCTGGCGTGGTGGTGCGCGCTGTTGTTCGCCGCTCTGCTTTGTGCTGTGTGTGTCCTGGGGTGCTGTGCTGTGTGTTCCCTGTCCTCTCCGCTCTGTGCGGTGCTGTGCTTCGCTGTGCTGTTGCGCTTGCGTTGTGCTGTTCGTCTGGTGCGTGCTGTTGCTGCCGCCTGGTGCTGTGGTGCGCTGCTGTGTGTTGTGCTGTTTCTTCTGGTGTGCTGTGGTGCGGTGCTGGGTCTGGTGGCCCGTGGTTGTCAGCTGGTGGCGTGTTTTGGTGTCCCTGTCCCTGTCTGGCCGTGTGGTCTGCTTCCCTGTGGTTGGTGTGGTTTGCTGTGGTGCCCTGCTTCCCTGTGTTGTGTTCTGTGGTGCTTTGCTGTCGCGTGGTGCTGTGCTGTTGTGCTTGCTGTCGTTTTGCGGTACTGTTGGTGCTTGCTTTGCCCCCCTGTGGCCTGTTGTGCTGTGCTGTGCTGTGCTGTTGGTTGGCTGTGCTATTTTTTGCCCGGTCGTGGTGTCTGCGTGCTGTGGTGCCTTTTTCCTCATGCTGTGCGTTCCCTGTCTTCTCCGCTCTGTGCGTTGCTGTGCCTTGCTGTGCTGGCTGTGGTGCCCTGCCTCCCTCCCGTGTGCTGTGACGCTGTGCTGTCGCGTGGTGCTGTGCTGTCGTGCTCTGCTGTCGTTTTGCGGTGTTGTTTGTGCTTGCTTTGCCCTCCTGTGGCCTGTCGTGCGGCGCCGTGCTGTGGTGTGTTGTGCTGTTGGTTGTCTGTGCTGTCTTTTGCTTGGTGGTGGCATTTGTGTGCTGTGGTGCCCTTTCCCTCCCTGCCGGCATGCACGAAAAACATCAATTATCGCCCTGTGTTACGCCGCGTCCGTCTCTGTGTCGGTTGTTCACGTCGTTGAAGAATCTGGTCTCTTCGTTCGTTGCTGTCGTCTTGTTTGTCGTCGCTTGAGTTCATGGCGTTGTCCTTGCTTGAGTTCGTCTGGACTTGGTTCGCCTGCAGCGAGACGGAGGGCAAAAATGGCGAGGGTGGGGTAGAGAAGGGAAGGGGGGGTACATGGAGAAGAAATAAAGCAAGAGGGCGCAAGTTCAGGGGCGTAGCATCTTAGAAAAATATTTTTCGGTTTTTAGGCGTTGCTCGCGGAGCGGTTTTCTTTACGTATACGGCGTGTTAGTGGGCATGGGGCACGGCGTTCTATTCATCCGTTGATTACGGTGCTTACGGCGTTAACTATTCACCTATTTGAGGCCAAAACATTTTTCGTCGCGTTTTAACGCGTTTCGCAGCGCGCTTTTTCTCCTAGCCGTTTTTTACGCTAATTAGCTTTATTTTCAGCTATTCATAAAATTTTTTCGTCCCTGTTCTAGTCATCTTTTTATTTCGTTCTGGCACAGGACGCCAGCGCTCGCAACCCCCGGGTTGTGCGGCCCCAGCCCATTTTGTCACTTGATGCTTTCAATTCGCCACTTTGAGTCACAATTTTCCGATTTTGGAGTCCCACAGCAGATTGGCGTGTTTGCTGCTCCCGGGACGCTTTGTTGTGCAGGGTGTGTTTCTATTTTGTCTGATGTGCAGTTTGAGGGAGGATATTTTTCATTTCTGTCACGTGGACTTGTGTGAAAAATAAAGGAGGGTCAATGTATGCGGCCTTGTGTACACATTGAGCGGTATGCATCCTCCGTCGCCCATGCACAGCGCCGCATATCAGTGCGTAAGACTGTGCGTAGAACACTGCGTAGGACAGTGCGTGGGAATAACATTGTAAAGCTGCAATGCAGTACCCTCGCTCAGTTCACTCTGTCACAGCAAGGGCGTTTTGGTTGTTCTTGATCAAGATGTGGTATTTGCACATTTCTGCTTGAGAAAAACTTTGTCCACGAGCAACCATTGTGTGGCCTCGGCAACACCGCACGGTCACTTATTTTGGTGTTAGCTGCGTCAACAGGGCGGCGTGAGCTTGGCTGAGGCGTGAGCCTCACCTGAAGGATGGCACAGATCTGCTCCACTGAGGAGGATCCATAACTAGCAATAATTATCAAGCACATTCAGAGTTTATATGGCAAAGAAGATGGCACAGGAACATAGTAGGCATCCAGAAAGTGACCATCCAGGAAGGACTCGATCTCCTGCACCGAGGGAGCAATTTCTACGTCTTTGAGATATTTTGTTTTGAGGTCAGGGATCATACCCACAGATTGGAGGCTGTCAAGAGCTCCCTTGTGGCTTCAAAGAGAGTTCAATCAAGACTGCAATTTTGGCATACCCCACTTTGGTTGGCTCTCCAAAATGTTCACGCTGCAGCTGGTTATGAAGAAAGCCATTGGCCTGGCAGTACAGCTATAAACCTGTCAGCATGACTGCACAACCCATGGAACACATTGCCAAGGGTATATGTGGCTTGTGGTGGTTCTTTTGAGGCCATGTACAAATGCTTTGCTGAAGAACGTTTCCTCATGGCCTGCAATGAGGGGAGGAGGGTAGTGAGATGCACAAGACACTCCGTATGTATGAGGGATGGCCAGACGGACAGAGAAAGTCGAGCATGGCTGGGCCCAAACGTTTTGGCAACTATCAAGAGCCTACTGCATATTTGCCTTTTGGCCTGCTTTTTGCTCTATGGCTCCCAGCTATCCGGCCGAGGCCTCTCGTCTGCGCAAAGCACAGCATCAAGAGAGTGTTGCGCCTGACCATGCTGCTCAATGTCACTGGTGAGATCAAAGACATGCATTACTGGCAGGGCTGTAAAGGAACAGGGGGGTGCAACTGGTAATTCAGATGGGGATTAGCTGGGAATGATAATTAAGCCATTCCAACGCAATTCTCGGTGTTGGTTGTTGGGTGCTCAGTTCTCACCCCCACTGCTTGAAATCACTTCTAACAGAGGTTGTTTGATCAAGTGCTGGTGCATGGGGTGAATACCTAGGGTAATGATTTTTGACATGCGAAAAGTTTTTTTTACATGTGGTAAAATTTCAGAAAAGTGTTAAATGATAAGTCAAATCAGGTAAAGGAAATGAGTCAAATCCAGTCACAATTGAGCACAACCATCCGAAAAAAAGATTCGGCATGTTAAAAAAAAGGTTCTTTTCTGAGAAATGAGATTCCAACAACACAAAAAAAAAAAGAAGAAGTTATTTACATGCCAAAAATTTAGATTTTTTTTTAGATCGCTATTCAAAAAGTGATATTTCGGTAAAATCAAAAAAGCGCAAAGCCAGGTGTGGGAAGGCGAGGCACAAATGCAGCTCTTAACGTCACCCCACTAGATTATCATCTACATCTTTTAGCCGACCCTGAAAAATAAGGCATAAAAGCGAAGAATACGAACAAGACCGCCTAATGCTACAATGTAGATGACTGAGCTCTTTTGGAATTTATTGTTGCAGTACTCACTAGTTTATGTGAAGACCACAAAACCAACCCCCTTGGTGGCGTGGGAACCTGCCACTGTGCAATTGGTGCACAAGATGCTGTCTTTATGGAGGTGGCCTGAAGTGGCGTGGATTGTCGGACATCACCCAAATAAAGAGGGAACTAGCAACCCTCCCTATGTGCACCCTGCGCCGCCTATGTCAAATGCCATATGAAGACATTCAAAAAAGAGCAAAAATTGAGCATGAAATTATTGGCAAAATTATGAACCCATTGAGTAGTATTTGAAAACATGATGTAGGTAGAAAAGGTATTTGAGAAAGATATCCTTGATTAGTGCCCTAATAGTTGTGATGAAATCCTGCAAGTTTTGGTGCTGAAAAACAGGACCAAAGTAACAAGTAGAGCACGAACAGGATGTGGATCGAATCAATGAATAGTTTTGAAATCCAGTGTATCACAGAATGGCTGCAGATAGACAAAGCAGGCTTAAGTACAAAGAATCAATCACAAATGGATAAAACAAATGATTTTTAACTGAAAACTGGCATGACTCAGGCCTCCAAGTTACCATCAAGCACTTCATGTGCACTCTTTCAGATGAAATAGAGTTGGTTACGAATCTGGGGCATAAGAGTTACTGAGTTAGGCCAGACACAGGATATGGCTTGGCCAGCATGGTCAAGCAACTGAATTCAGAAACAGTTAAAACGTACGACGACAATAAGTGGTAGAATCAGTTGAGTATAGGGGTTTTGAAGTGGGGGACCACTAGGCTTAACCTACAAGGCTTTAGGCAAGAACTGCCTACTTTACTTGGGTATTACCTGCATGAAGGAAGATACCTCCGCTCAGTTGAGTGGTAGGGGTGAACTTCTTGGGGGGCTAGGGTTATAACCCTAGTTACATTGAAAAAGTGTACTTGAAACTTCAAAAGAGAGATGAAAATGATTAAGTTAGTCTCAGCATCAACAAAAGGCTTTTAGGGGGGGCTTGGCCTTGATCAAGTCCTCCAAGAAAGACATGGCAGTGATCTTTTCTTACTCCCCCGTGGAGTACTAGTTGATCAAGCTAGTAGGACCAAGGAAAAAGGCTCAAATTTCCCCAAAATTACCTCAGGTTTTGTCGCCTCGTCGCGCGCGCTGAACCCCAGCGCCAGAATAAAATAAAACAATAGCTAAAACACGACGAAAAGGTCTTCCAAATAGCTGAAATTAAAGCTAAATAGCATAAGAACCGCAGAGGGCAACGAGGGCGCGGCGAAACGCGTTAAATCACGGCGTCAAAAATTTTACGCTTAAATAGACGAGTAAATAGCGCCGTAAGCGCCGTAACGTTAATAGGAACATAACGCCGTGCCCCTCGTCGCGTAACACGCCGTGGACGCAAAGGAAACAGCGTCGCGAGCAACGCGGAAAACAGGAAAGACCTTTTTCCTGACTCGCCGCGCCCCTGCACTCGCTCCCTGAAGCCCTATCTTGTTCACCATGTACCTTCTCCTTCTGCGCGTACCAACGCAGTCCATAGATCGCGCGCGAGCAGCAGAGGGAAAAATAAAAAACCAAGAAAAGGATGCACAGCCAGGAAAAATAAAGCAAAAAATTGTCTTCTCCGACCTCAGAAACCCCCCCAAAAAATTTTACGCTGCTGTTTGGCGAGGTCGCAACATTTAGGACACTCACAAAAAAAGAAGAACAATAGAGTCGCGACGGCGAAGAAGTTGGGTGTTGGTTGCCCCAAAACACCTAGCAAAGTGCGCGCCCTAGGCGCTAGGGACTTGTGCGCGCCCAAAGACAAAACACACACGAACAACAACAACGCCACCGGCCGCCGAAAAACAAGTATGTTATATGCCGCGCAACGCTGAATAACGACATAGCAAGCACAACACGGTAAGATGTAGGCAAGGAGGGAGCAAGTATGTTACAAACCGCGCCACGGTGGAGACGTACCGCAATTATGAGACCATGCATTGCAAGCCCACTTGCATAGGGAGTACGACGGCGCCGTAACACGCGAAACACCAAAAGATGTGGGTAAAAAGGGAGCCACACAAGTATGTTACATGTCATGCCGCGCACGTGGGAAGGACAACGAACAAAGGTGACCACAGAGGTGCCGGGTGCAAGAAGAACACACACAAGCAACAACAACGCCACCAGCTGCCAAAAAACAAGTATGTTATATGCCACGCAACGCTACATAACGCCGTACCAAACACCATACACAATAGGATGGCAAGGAGGCAAGTGTACGTTACAAACCGCACCATGATGGAGGCATACCGCAAGTATGCACACATGCATGCAAAAGCCCCGCCCCAGCACGCCCACTCGCATAGGGGGTACGACGGTGCCGGAACACGCCAAACATGAAAAGAGGTGGGTAAAGAGGGAGCCACGCAAGTATGTTACATGTCACGCAGCGCACGCGGGAAGGACAACGAACAATGGTGGCCAAAGAGGTGTCCGGAGCTGTGTCGAGTGCAAGTAGGATATAAACCTACGCCAAACAACGCACGCTAAAGAACGCCGTAATAAGCACAACACGGTACGAAAAAGGAGAGGGGAGAACACGTACGAGGCATAAGTAGGTAACATACCACACCACCGCAAGAGTATGAGACCAACCGAAGATGGCAATGGCAAGATGCCATGGCATGACAAAACACCCGCCGCCGCACGCCCTTTTCCATAGGGGGCACAACGACGCCGCGACACACCAAACACGCAAAGTTGTGGGTGAGATAAGTATGTAACACGCACGCAAGGAGCATAACGGCGACAAGACACGCATCACACGAAAAGATAAGGAGGGAAAGGAGGGAGCCACGCCAGTATGTTACCATGTCGTGCCACGCCGCGCACACGGGAGGAGCAACGAGCTCCCAGCCCGCGCCACCAACCGAGACCAACGAAGGTGTGTGGGACCAACCAGGGAGCAGGGAGAGGAATGGGAAAGAGGGCCCCCACCCTGGGACGTCTTTTTTTTGCATAGGGAGTACAACGGCACCACGACAAACAACACACGAAAGGGTGTGGGTACGGGAAGAGAGACATAAGCACACCATGGTATGGCACGAAGGGGGAGGAGCGTGCGCACACACGTAGACACAAGTGCGAAGGCAGGTATGTTATACGCCGCGACGCCGCAACAGACGTGGTGCCAATGATGCACGACGAAGGCCCACATACCCCCTACCTTCCTCTTGTCTCACAGGGCGCAACGAGAGAGAAAGCCGGCGAAGAGAAGGACAGAGACGCACACCAGGGCGGAGGCAGGGAAAAAGTGCATGCCAGGGAGAAGGGCGAGCAGTGGAACGGGAAGAGAGCAACGAAGCCACGAACGAAACAAGGGGTAGCCAGCAGCCGAGCAGGGGACGCGCGCAGGGAAGGGGGCACGGCAGGCACAGGGCACACCGCAGGCACCACACCGCAATGAAGCACCGGAGAGGGGAGCACTAGAGGGACAAGAGAAAAGCGGCACCACGCACCACGACACGCACCGCACAGACACCACACACACCGCACACAGCCACACCCGCGCCCGAAGCACGTGGGTAGCGAGCCCCAGCAGCCCGCCCAGAGGGCGGGCAGCCGGGGGAGGGGGAGCGCCTGACCCTAGACGCCCCTCGAAACGGCGGACGGCACCCCCCCCGGGGACGCCTTTCCGCCACCCCCATGGCGCGCAACGCCGGCCCGCAAGGGCGCGCTGTGGGGCCGGTGCTGGGTCCCCACGCCCGCAACGACTGCAGCCGGGACACACGGGTCGCGGAAACCCCGCTGCCCGCCCCAGAGGACGGGCGGCCGGGGGAGAGACAGCACCTGACACCAGACTCCCCTCACAAAGGTGGCAGGGCAACCCCCCCGGGGACAGCCCCCAACCACCCCCACGGCACGCAGCCCCAACAGGGCATGCAGGCCAAGGGGACAGTGTTGGGCCCCCACAACCACACACCCGCGCCCAGAGCACGTGGGTGGCGGACCCCAACGGCCCGCCCAGTGGGCGGGCAGCCGGGGGAGGGGGAGCGCCTGACCTCAGACGCCCCTCACAACGGCTGAAGGCACCCCCTCCGGGGACGCCCTTCTGCCACCCCCACAGCGAGCAACGCCGGCCCGCAAGGGCGCACGCTGTGGAACCGGTGCTTGGTCCCCACGCCCTCACGGACCGCACCCGGGACACACGGGTTGCGGAACCCCGGCCGCCCGCCCCAGAGGACGGGCGGCCGGGGGAGGGACAGCGCCTGACACCAGACGCCCCTCACAACGCTGGCAGGCCACCCCCCATGGGGACGGCGCCCCCCCACCCCCACGGCACGCAGCCCCCACAGGGCATGCAGGCCAAGGGGACAGTGTTGGGCCCCCACACCCACACACCCGCGCCCACAGCACGTGGATGGCGGACCCCAAAAGCCCGCCCAGTGGGCAGGCAGTCGGGGGAGGGGGAGCGCCTGATCTCAGACGCCCCTCACAACGGTGGAAGGCACTCTCCCCGGGGACGCCCTTCCGCCACCCCCACTGCGAGCAACGCCTGCCCGCAAGGGCGCACACTGTGGGGCCGGTGCTGGGTCCCCACGACCGCACCGACCGCACCCGGAACACACGGGTCGCGGAGTCCCGGCTGCCCGCCCGAGAGGACAGACGGCCGGGGGGTGGACAGCGCCTGACACCAGACGCCCCTCACAACGGTGGCAGGCCACCCCCCCCCGGGGACGGCCCCCCACCACCCCCGCGGCACGCAGCCCCCACAGGGCATGCAGGCCAAGGGGACAGTGTTGGGCCCCCACACCCACACGCCCGCGCCCACAGCACGTGCGTGGCGGACCCCAACAGCCCGCCCAGTGGGCGGGCAGTTGGAGGAGGGACAGCGCCTGACCTCAGACGCCTCTCACAACGGTGGGAGGCACCCCCCCCGGAGATGCCCTTCTGCCACCCCCACAGCGAGCAACGCCGGCCCGCAAGGGCGCACACTGTGGGGCCGGTGCTGGGTCCCCACGCCCGCACCGACCGCACCTGGGACACACGGGTCGCGGAACCCCGGCTACCCGCCCCAGAGGACAGACGGCCGGGGGAGGGACACCGCCTGACACCAGACGCCCCTCACAATGGTGGCAGGCCACCCCCCCGAGGAGGGCCCCCCACCACCCCCACAGCACGCAGCCCCCACAGGGCATGCAGGCCAAGGTGACCATGATGGGCCCCCACACCCACACGCCCGCGCCCGCAGCACGTGGGTGGCGGACCCCAACAGCCCGCTGAGTGGGCGGGCAGTTTGGGGAGGGGGAGCGCCTGACCACAGACGCCCCTCGGAACAGGGGAAGGCAACCCCCCCGGGGACCCCTCTCCGCCAACCCCACAGCGAGCAACTCCGGCCCGCAAGGGCGCACGCTGTGGGGCTGCTGCTGGGTCCCCACGCCCGCACGGACCGCATCCTGAACACACGGGTCGCGGTACCCCGGCTGCCCGCCCCAGAGGAGGGGCGGTCGGGGGAGGGACAGCGCCTGACACCAGACGCCCCTCACAACAGTGGCAGGCCACCCCCCTGCGGATGGACCCCCACCACCCCCGCGGCACGCAGCCCCCACAGGGCGTGCAGGCCAAGGGGACAGTGTTGGGCCCCCACACCCACACGCCCGCGCCCACAGCACGTGGGTAGCGGACCCCAACAGCCCGCCCAGTGGGCGGGCAGTCGGGGGAGGGGGAGCGCCTGACCTCAGACGCCCCTCGCAACAGTGGAAGGCACCCCCCCGGGGACGCCCTTCCGCCAGCCCCACAGCGAGCAACGCCGACCCGCAAGGGCGCACGCTGTGGGGTAGCTGCTGGGTCCCCACGCCCGCACCAACCGCACCCGGAACACACGGGTCGCGGGACCCCGGCCGCCCGCCCCAGAGGACGGGCGGTAGGGGGAGGGACAGCGCCTGACACCAGACGCCCCTCGCAACGGTGGCAGGCCGACCCCCGGGGACGGCCGCCTGCCACCCTCGCGGCATGCAGCCCCCATAGGGCATGCAGGCCAAGGGGACAGTGATGGGCCCCCACACCCACACACCCGCGCCCACAGCATGTGGGTGACGGACCCCAACAGCCTGCCCAGTGGGCGGGTAGTCGGGGGAGGGGGAGCGCCCGACCTCAGACGCCCCTCACAACGGTGGAAGGCACTCTCCCCGGGGACGCCCTTCCGCCACCCCCACTGCGAGCAACGCGGGCCCGCAAGGGCGCACGCTGTGGAACAGGTGCTGGGTCCCAACGCCCGCATCAACCGCACCCGGAACACACGGGTCGCGGAACCCCGGCCGCCCGCCCCAGAGGACGGGCGGCCGGGGGAGGGACAGCGCCTGACACCAGACGCCCCTCACAACGGTGGCAGGCCAGCCCCCGGGGGACGGCCCCCCGCCACCCCCGCGGCACGCAGCCCCCACAGGGCACGCAGGCCAAGAGGACAGCGTTGGGCCCCCACACCCACACGCCCGCGCCCACAGCACGTGGGTAGTGGACCCCAACAGCCCGCCCAGTGGGCGGGCAGTGCTGGCGGTCCCACGGGGGGCGCAGAGCCCCAAGCCAGGTAGGGGGGAACTGGGACCGGACCGCCCCCCCCCAAGCACGCCAGGCAGAGCAAGGGACCGGGGCAGGACACGCGGAGGGGCACGGACCGGGTGGAACGGCCCTACCAGCGCCCAGTGCCGGGACCGCACGAGGTGCGCACGCAACACCACCCAGGGGGGGGGGGAGCGGATGCCGCGGGAGCGCGAGCGCACACACACGCAAAGGGCAGGCACAGACTACCAGAGAGGCAACCGGACCGAGCTCGCGGAATGCACAGACCGCGTGGAATGGCGTACCAGCGAGCGAGGGTAAGGGAAACCCGGACGGGACAGCCCGCCACACGCAGCGCGGGACACGCGGGGCGGGAAGGGGGAAACGGGAGAGACACAACACCAGGTACCGGCCTGAGCCCCCCGAACCGGCCGCGAGCGCCGCGCACACACGGACGGGGCACTGCACCCGCCAAGGCAGTAGTGGCGCACTGCGCCACGCCCCAACCCCTAGGCTAGGCAGCCTCCGCGCCAGCCCAAGGGGGTCCCACTGGCGACAAGCCATTCGCACGGGCCTGGCGGCGCCGGCGCCCCGGGCGACCACACATGAGGGGGGCGACGCGGTGGGTAAGCGCCCGCAGCCATGGCTGCCAATTGATGCACTGACCAGGGAGTGGCGAAACGGGAAAGCCGGGGAGGGACGGGGCTCTGAGCCCTGTGAACCCGGGGGACTCCGCCACCAGGCAGGAGGTTTGTCTTGGAGGGCCCCCCACTAGGACCCGGTGCGGAGGATATCACCTGGCCCGACCAGGTGGCCCCCCGGGGCCAAAAGGCGTCTAGTACCCGCAAAATCAAACCTCAAACCTCAAACCTTCTGCGCGTACCCCCCCCTCGACGCCCCTGTCTCCTTTTTGCTGCAGGTGAAAAGTACGAGGCGTCACCACGACCACAAAGCCCACATGCGTTCGTCCGCAACACTGCCACCATCGCGGGGTCACATGTAACGCCGTGATGTAGACATGGTCTTGCTGCCTGCCGGCGTGCGTGTTGGGTAGTGTACAAATCATGTTATATTCAAAAGTCAAAAAAGTTTTGGTCTTTGCTTTTTTTGTTTTTCAACAAATTGCGGTGGTTTTTTAAGTAGGAGAACCAACACACACAAGAAAACGAACAAGGCAGCAGGACAGGACACCACAGCAGCGCACGGCAGCACAGGGCCACGGAGCACAGGACAGAGGAGCAGGGGAACAAGGGAGAGCAGGGCCGCACAGAAACCCGCACCGCACAACAGGGCATCCGGCCACCCGCGCTGGAGACCGCAGCACAACACAGCGGGCCACAGGACGACGCGGCACGGCGCACAACAACACAGCGCAGCACCGCAGGGAACCGCACGACAGACAACAACGGGCGGCAGCACCAGGCGCCAGACACAGCGCAGACCAAACAAATAGCACAACGCAACCGCACCAGCACAGCGCGGCCCAGCACAGCACAGGGCGGACAGGACGGGAAACGCACAACACAACAGCCCAGGACGCACACAGCACAAAGCACAGCGGCAAACAACAGCACGCAACAACAGACCACGCCAAAACACACACAGCACAGAGCACACAGCGTGGGGAGACAAGACAACACAGGACCCCAGGGCAACGGACAGTGCCCTATGGCACGACACAACGTGCGGCAGCACCCAAAAGAGCGAGACAACACGACACAGCGCACAACAACACAACGCAGGGCGGAGCAACGTGCAGCAACACGGCGCAACGCAACACCCAGGGACACAGCACAGCACACGGCAACGCAGACCACAACATGACAACGGACCACAACGCGAGCAAGGCAGCGGGACGAAACAACCAGAGACGTGGCACACCACACAGCAGCAACCAACAGCACACACAAAAAGCCACGGCAGCACACAGCCAAGCGAGGCGGGACAGCACAGCAGGACACGCAGCACAGAGGACGGCAACACGGCACCACAAAAAGAGCAAGAGGAAACAAACACCAGGACGAAAAAAAGACGGGGGGGGGCTGGAAGAGGAAGATCGCAAAAAAAACATCAACCAAAGCAGGAAACGCCGAAAACGAGAAAAAACAAACAAGGGAGAAGGGGGGGGGGGAAGAATCAAGGGCCAAGGGGGGCAGAGGAGAGGGGCAGAACAAAGAAAAAAAAAGGGAGGGGGGAGGGGGACAGGATATAGGAAAGGAGGGGCATCGGAAACAAACACCAGGAGGCAACAAAAAGAACCACAAAGAGGGGGAAGGAGCTAAACAGGAAGGTGGCGGGAAACAAACACCAACCAAAGCAGGGAACGCCGAAAACGAAATAGAAAAACAAGGGAGGGAGGGGGGGGGGGGGGCAAAAAAAACAAAACAAGGGCGCGGGGGGGGGGGGAGGAAGGAAGGAGGCAGGAAACGAGCACGAACCGAAGCAGGAAGCACCAACAAAAAAAAAGGGGGAGGTGGGGGGGAGAAAAGAAAAACAAAAGACAAGGTGAGGGGGGCGGGGTAGACGAAAGGGACCGCGAGGGGAAACAAGGACCAGGACGCAAAAAGAAAGAGGGGGGGGGCAGCGGAAAAGGAAGGCGACAGGAAACAAACACCAAGCAAAGCAGCAAGCGCCGAAAACGAAAGAAAACAAAAAAAGGGAGGAGGGGGGCAAGGCAAACAAAAGACAAGGGAAGGGGGCGGGGAAGAGAAAAAGGAGGAAACAAACAGTGAGCCTAGCAGGGAGCAACAAAAACAACAAAAGAACAGGGGGGGTCGGTAGCAGAAAAGGAGGGCGGCAAGAAACAAACACCAACCAAAGCAAGAAGGCCGAAAAAAAGGGGGAGGGAGGAGACAAACAGCGCCAAGGCCCAGAAGACCAAGGGCAGAAAACCAGCAGAAGCAAGGAACAACAGGGGCGAACAAAAAAACAACGGAAAGAAGGCAAACCCACCACCAAGAAGGGGCAATCCATGCCCGGAGGGGGACAAGCAAAGCAGGAGTACGAAACGACCAAACGAAAGATTAGGCGCACCAAAACGCGCCTGGGAGGCCGGCCCGCCCGACCAAGACAGGAAGGATGAGCACACGCACAAACGCACGGGACCCGGACGTGGCGTCCTCGGACCTGCAAGGGGAGGTGTCGGCGTCAACACGAAAGAACCCCGGTGTACCGGCCGAGTCCCCCGTCAAACGACGGACGGTAGGGGAAACGGGATGCGTCAGTGACCGGGTCCACACACGCCACACACCGCAGGGCAAGCAGCCGAAAACCGACGCCGGAGGGACCCGCCAGGGACAACCCCATCGCGGGGCCCCGAACGGGTACGACGCGGAACGAGCCCAGCGCCCCCGCCTCAGCGTGGTCCAGCGGCAGGCACAATGAGCCCGGTTCTCGGCCAGCCTCCGCGTGCCCTGCGCAGCCGCCCAGTAAAGCCGGGGGCGACAATCCCCGGGGTGGGGAAGGGCACCACAGCATCAGGAAAGCCGACCGGGCACCGAGAGCGACCAGACCGGACGACGCGCGGCGCACCATGCGTGGCCACGAGGCACGCCAGAGAGGCACGCCGCCAGCCACAGCCACGGCACACAGACAGGTGCCAAGCAACAATGGCCGCCAGGTGCCGCAAACCCGGACAGCGCGCGCCACAACCACATGACCACAGCACGGGAGACGGTGCCAAGCAACACCCAACCAGGCGGGGAGCGTCCACCATAACGCACCCAGGCCGCCCAAGAAGCCCCAGGAGCCAGCGCAGAAGCACAGAGGCGGATGCCCTGAAGAGGCCGAGGAGCGACAGCGAAGAGGAGACGAGGCCAAGCAGCGCCAGAGAGACCAGACGCGCCGGACTGGATCGTCCGGGGCGGACCAAGAAGCAGGAGCCGCTGCCCCCCTGATTGGAATATCCAGGGACAAGTGGCGGTGGACGCCGGAGACTGGATCATCAGGGGCGGAACAAGCAGCAGGAGCCACGGTGAGCATGACAAGCGCCCAAGAGGGCGAGGCCGTGGAGGAGCAGCGAAGTGGAGTGGAGGACGAGGCCGAGGAGAAGCAGAGAAACCAAGAAGAGGACAAGGCCCAGGTGCTGCAGCGATGCACTCAAGAGGACGAAGACGTGGGGATGAGGAGGAGCAGCCAAGGGGACAACGCCGAGGAGAAGCAGAGGAGCAGCGAAGACGAGGAGCTGAGGAGATGCAGTGATGAAGTGACCAAGACAATGCCGTCGACAAGCAGCCAAGGGCAACCAAAGACATGGAGAGCCCAGGACAGAATCATCCGGGCAAAACAAGAAGGAGCGGCCGAAACAAAACGACAACAAAAAGCGGAGGAAGGAGACCCGATGCCCTGGACTGGAACATCCTGGGCGGAACAAGCAGCAGGGGCCGCCGCCCCCTTGACAGGATCGTCCGGGGACAAGTGGCGGCCAGACGCCCCGGACGGGCGCATCTGGGACCGAACAAGGAGCAGGGGCTGCTGCCCCCCAGACTGCATCATCCGGGGACAGGTGGCGGCCGAACACCACGAACAGGAACATCGGCCATGGTGAGCAAGAGTAGGGGCCACGAGGGCGAGGCCGTGGAGAAGCAGCGAGGCGGAGTGAAGGACAAGGCCGAGGGGAGGCAGAAAGACCACGGTGAGGACATGCCCCAGGTGATGCAGGGAAGCACTCAAGTGGACGAGAACGTGGGGATAAGGTAGAGCAGCCAAGGGGACGAGGGCGAGGAGAAGCAGAGGAGGAGCCCGAGGAGATGCAGTGCAAGAGCAGACGAAGACATTAAGTGCCCAGGACTGGATCATCCGGGACAAAACAAAAAGGAGCGGCCGAAACAAAACGACAACAAAATGCGGAGGAAGCAGACCTGAAGGCCCCAGACTGGACCCTTCTGGGCAGAACCAGCACCAGGGGCCGCCGCCCCCCGGATGGAGCATCCGGGGACAAGTGGCAGCCAGACGCCCTGGACAGGTGCATACAGGACGGAACAAGGAGCAGGGGCTGCCGCCCCCCGGACCGGATCATCCGGGGACAAGCGGCGGCCAAACGCCACGGACTGGATCATCTGGGGCGGGTCAAGCAGCAGGAGCCGCCGCACCCCGGACTGGATCAACCGGGGAGAAGGGGCGGCCTGGGGCCCCGGACTGGAACATCCGTGGTGGATCAGGCAGCAGGACCTAACGCACCCACGACACGAAAGTCGATGAACACGTGGCGGGCAGACGCCCCGGACTGGAACATCCGGGGCAGAGCAAGAAGGAGCGGCCAAAATCCCCGGGGACGGGGAAAGATGGTCTGCCATCCGGGCAGGATTGCCCGGGGCGGATCAACCAGAAGGCGCTCCCCCCCCCCCCCGCGCTGGAGCGTCCAGGGGAAAGTGGAGGCCAGAGGCGAAGGAAACAGGAGGCCGAGACCAAGGTGGTGCAGCGCAGGAGAGAAGCCCGGAAGCAACGCAAAGGACATCGCCGAGTAAATGCAGAGAGGCAGAGAAGTGGACGAGGCCCAGGATACGCAGGGCAGTAAAGGTGAGGACGGCTCCGTGGTGATGCAGAGAAACAGACCTATGGATAAGGTCGGGGTGATGCAGAGAAACAGCTATGACGAAAATGCCGTGGTACAGCAGACAGGCGGAGGTGAGGACGAGGCCGCGAATAGGTAGTGCAACCATGGGGAGGACAAGGCCGTGGTGATGCAGAGAGGTAAACAAGAGGACGAGGCTGAGGTGATGGGGAGCAGCAGCCAAGAGGATGAGGCCATGGAGGAACAGTGCGGCAGCCAAGAGCAGGAGCCTGTTGTGATGCAGTGATGCGAAGACCCAAACGAGGCCGTGATAATGCAGCAAAGTGGAGACGAGCCCATGAAGTGCCCAGGACTGGATCATCCAGGGAAAAACAAGAAGGAATGGCCGTAGCAGGACGCGAGCATAAGATCAGCCGCCCCGAACTGGATCATCCGGAGCGGAACAAGCAGCAGGAGCCACCATCCCCCGGACTGGATCATCCAGGGACAAGTGGCGGCCTGGCGCCCCGGAGTGGATCATCCGGGGCTGACCGCCTGACAGTGCAAGAGCTGGGCCCGGCAGGCCCCGCAGAGGCGGGCCCGGTGATCCGGGTATAGCAGGCCAGACCTGGGTGCTGGTAGCTACGCCTCCCCGCAGCCCGACCATGCATGAGTCAGTCGTACCGCAGGTGGAAGACGTAGGGTGCAGTGGTGCACCTGATGCCGCCCACCAAGCTAAACCAAAGGCGGAGACACATACACAACAAGGATGGCATCAACATGGACACCCCGTCGCACGCGGGGCACGACAACAGAGCACTCCATCCTTCCAAGCCCTAGCAGGGGTACGTGTAGTGGCGTCCCTGCTAGGCCACAGCCACAGAAAAAGAAAACAAAGCGCACTGTGTTCTTGTGCCCAAACACAGGTGGATCACATGGGCTGCCCACCCTGCATGACCCAGGGCGCGGATCACACACAGCAACACGCCTGAGCCGGGTATGGGGGGGAACAGCAGAAACAAAGACCCTCGGCCATGAGTGGCGAGGGACAAACATCAGAAGGGCATTCCGCCATGTGAGGTCTGAAAGACGACGTCAAGGACGGCAAGACCACATGCGGTGCAAGCATACAGAACACAGAACACACCTCCCCTCCAAGCCCTAGTGGGGGTACGTGTAGTGGCGTCCCTGCTGGGCCACAGCCACCTGGAGATGCTGTCTTCTCTTGCCAATACACAGGTAGGCCAATGGGGCCAGGACTTGGGACAAGTGGCCACACGCCCCTGACAGGAACATGCGGAGGAGAACGCGCCAAGTGTGCGGCAGAAGGTGATAGGATAGGAGCGACCCGTGCAAGGAGCATGAAACGGTCCATGGATGGATGAGGATCCTGTGGGCCTGCACCACTGGGTTGCTGGCGGCCCGGTGGGGTATAAACACGGGATGAGGGATGGGATAGGGCCCGGGGATAAGATAGGGGTGTGGCACGGGCCGCACAACAGCCCCGTGGGATCGGGAAACCACGGGATGCTGGGATTGGGCCGGTGACAGGAAGAGGCATAGGGGAACGGGACATGGGATGGGATGGGAGAACGAAAGCGCCAAACAACAGCCCCGTGGGATTTGGAAACCAGTTGCCATGGAGTGGTGAACCATGGGCCAACCATGGGGAGCCTGGCAACAGGAAGTCTGGAAAATGCCCTGAACTCCAGGACGGCCGTGAGGTGTCCGCATGGGTGAGATTTGACCCTGAGGTTTTCCGGGTCAATGGCCTAAGTACACGTAGGTTCACCCGTGAGCGGGACCTCGGGGAACGTGGAAAGGGTCGCCCCCTGGCCTCCAGCAGCAGATGGACGACATCCAAGTGCATCCGGAAGCCGAGTGGGTACTCCAAACCGTGAGGGATGAAGAGTGGTGGAAAGTTGTTGAAAGAGAGAAATGCTGCGCTGTCTGCGATGGCTATCCACAGGAAACTCGCCCTTTTTGCAATCAAAGCCACTTTAAGGCCCGTACCGGGCCTCACAGGAAAACCGCCTGCAGGCACCCACAAGGCTGTGCTAGGTGGGGAAGGCTGGAGGATCCTTCGTTGGGTGACCGGAAGGAGCTGAGACCGTGATGGGGCGACTGAAGGAAACCACCGCCGGTCATGCCCCAAGGGAACCAGATTGAAGTTCTCGGCCGTGAGGTGAGACAGGGGTCACCAGGGGAACTGATGGTGGAGAGCTCTCCTTCCCGCCAGAGGCGGCCACCATGTAAAACAAGCAAGGAGATGTCAGATGAGGCTGCGGACGCGGCTGCCCTTACTTACTTACTTACTCAAATTTCCCAACATTAGCTCTGAGAATGCATTGAACCAGCCAAAGCCATTCCCATCAGTTCATAGAAACCTATCACAATCTAGGTACTCTTGAAAAACAGTGTAATGTATCGCGAATGATGTCCCTTCGATGGGGCATTCCTCAAAAGGCGCCAGCGTGCGGCGAAATCTTTTGGTAAAATTTTGGGGGTAGTGGGGTTTGAACCCAGGACTCCCTCCCTAGAGCACACATGCCTGCCCACTAGGGTACAGTCGAACGCTCTAATGCAAACGGCGATCGCTGTATAAACAGCGTTTTAGTAAACCTCCTGACAAGAACCAGGGTGGAGCAATACTCTCAATGGAGGGCACAAAACTCCAGGAGCTGAAAAAAACAGAACATGGAACCAACAGGGAGTGCATCCTGTGGTCTAGCGAGGGGGTTAGCGATTTAAGAAGTCAAATCGCTAAAAATGGACGGAACGACGTTAGAAATTGACATTTTTAGACTGAGACCTAAAGTCGAAAACAAGCCCGACAGGAGCGTACTCCCAAAAAGATTTGCGCAAGCATAAACAGCTCCTGAAGAACAAGGTATGAGACGTGATTTTTAAAGCCTTTGAAAGAAACGTTTGCACAGTTGCATCAGAAAATTTATAAACTTTAGGAAAAAGTGTTGAACAGAACCCGACATAACAGAGCAGGTGGACAACCCACCTCTCAGGTATGTTAGTGTCATGTCACACGCATGCAATGCGTTCGTGGTTGTTGTTTCGTTAAAACGCTAGATTTGTCACCGTTTCGTTCGTTGGAAGTTTGGGCGTTCATTTCTTTCGCTCTGCACAGGTCAAAACGGAAATGAAAGGTATGTGAAACGAATGGAGCACAAAGCGCGCACGTAGGGTTAGTGTATGCGCTGTGCTCGCGATGCATGTGCCTAATCAAAGCATTTACACGTTGTGGCACTTTTCTTGTGCCCCAATCCACCCTTCTCTTCTCTTCACAGGTCAGAAAGGAAACTGCTTGCTCGTGCGTGTGTTGCCGTAGCGCTACAATAGGGTTGCTTAAAACGCTTAGGCTTGTTTTGCGCTGTGCAGTTGCTTGCCATTCCCTTCCTTCCTCTGCAGGAAACAAGGTAAGAAGGGCATGCATGACACATGATGCATTAATCGTTTAGGGTTGTTCATTACTGGCGGTAGGGTTGTGCAAACGCTTAGGGTTTTCCTTGCTTTTGTGTTCCCTTCGGCATTCACATGGTGCGTGGTGAGTAAGGTAGGTAAGCCCAGGAGGAGCTCACCTCCTAGTTGAGTCACGCGATGATTGGATGTAGTGGGTAAATGACAGGAAAAGATTGCTGCCCATTGTCTCCCTCCCCTGCATACGCACAATGCATTAACCCATGAGACCCACCGCTGGGGGTGTTTTTCTTCGAACGAAACCTTCGAACGAAGATTATTTCTTCGAACGAAGAAGATTTTTGAACTGTTCGAACGCCTTTGGGGTGGCTGTTTCGCTGCAAACATTGTGATTAAATGCTCAACACAGGTGTTTTTGAGGGTTTGTCTCTTTGGATTCAGCCTGCAACCACCTAAATGCCCTGAAAACGTGTTGTCCAAATGTGGTGGACTTTTCTTCGAACGAACCTTCGAATGTTCGAACGAAGATATTTTGGGAAAGAAAACGACACGGCGTCTACAAATTCACATACAGGCAACCACAGAACCGCACAACCACCAGTGTCCCTGTCCAATGTAGCTTTCTCAGTCCTGGCTCACGACTCACTGCCTGACACTTGTACTGCAAACTCGTCTTTCTTTTCCGTATCCTATTTGTCTCCCTCTCCGGCATCTTCTTCTTCTGGCTTGCCACCACTCTTCGTTGGCGTCTTCCTCTTCTTCTTTGGGCTCTTTGCCTTCACTTTCTTCTTCCTGGCACTTGGAGCTGGCACACCACCGGTTGCCAACGCCACTCCCGCCGCGTATTTGCACTCCTCCTCCGTTGCGTAGCTTCGGGGCGCAACAAAATACTCTCCCACGGAATGCCATACGGCAGACTTGTAGTCTGCAGGGACCCAATAGATTGTACCGGCACGGCCCAGTTTGGTCTGCTGCTGCAGGATGTCTCTGGGTATCTCCATTCGCCAGGGACGCCACTTCGAAATCGGCACTCCTCTCCACGCTCCCCACTGGTCCTCTTGTTGGAGGGGAAGCCATGCCCAAGGCAGTGCCCCTCGGTCTGGAATCTGGGTCTTCTGAGTTTCGTCTTCATCGTCATCATCTCCGGAAGGCGGCTCCTCATCCTCGTCTCCAGAAGGCGGCTCCTCCTCCTCATCTTCTTCAGTCTTTTCGAACTCATCACTCTCCGAACTCTCACCCGGCAGCAGCTTTGCCTTTTTCTTCAGAGGTTGCCTAGCCGCTGGCTTCGCTCGCGGTCTCTTCCTCGGCTTCTTTGTCTTCTTGTAAGACGAGAGAATCTCGGCAAGGCTCTTTGCCCGTCGTCCGGCCACAACGGGTTGTGGATCTTTGCCCCGCACACCAGCACTGGTCGTCGACGCTTTTTTTTCGGTCGCCTCAGGGGAATGCAACGTGGACCCACCCTGGCTCTGGTTGACCCACGTTGGCATCCACTTCACCTTTCTGCGACCTTCTTCATGGTTTTCGAGTTCTTCGAGTACCGTCAGTGCTCTTGCAGGCCTCGTTAGGAGGTCGTTGAGCAGGCTGCCCGCAGTCACGGTCGACTCATTTCCACGACCTGGTAGCTGAAGCTTCCAATTGACGCCAACGGCGCTGGTTTGCGTTGCTGCAACCTGTGGGCAGTGGAGCGGTAAAGGACTTCGAATACAATCTTCGTTCGAAGATTCAAATGTTCGAACGAACGTTTTTTTCTTCGAACAAAGAATGGTTTTCGACGAATAACGTACAGGACGCATGCATGGTCGAAAGCGCTCAGCTGCAAGGTAAATGCGGTACCTTTGATTCAGCAATATCCCCCCCCATGTAGCCATGCTGCACTCCTGCTGCGACTGCTGCCTGCAGCACCGTCTGCCACTTCGACGGTGTTGTGTATTGCACTTGTTGTACTCCCTCGGCTTGCTGCGCTCCGTTGTCCGACTGGGCTGCCTCACCACCACCCCGGGCCTGAGCGGTGACCTTGACGCCTTTCAAGCGGCCCGTTGATGTACATTTGCCCCACCCTGGGGGCTCTTAGCAGGGGAATCTGAGCATCACGGTACGGTCTTCACGCCAGCTCTCCACGGCGCCGTAGGCGTGCCAAACAAGCGCAAGCAGACGTATAATCGGGGATGGGGTGCCTTATTTTTTTCGGGACTGCGAAGGGGAGGGTGCGGGCAACCAGTGCACAGGGCAAGTCCCTCTCCACAGCCAAATTTTTGCAATCGGCTGATAAACACTCTCCGAAACAGCGCCCATAAGTTGACAGTGGCGTAAGCTAAGCGTATTTCGGGTCCCCGAAAATGGGCGTATGCGGATTGGGTACGGATTTCCGCAGAATGAGGTCAAGGTGGGGGCGAGTGACTCCGGATTCTACGATCACCTTGCAGCAAGTGTCGAGCTCGGCGCTGACATCGAACACTTCGTTCACCACCACGTAATCCGGATCATATTCTTCTGATTCCTGGGATCCAAAATCTAGCGGGTCATCCAAACGGCGAGAAGGGGATGGTGACGTCTCCAAATCCGCCGAACGCTGCACCGCTGGGTGCTGAGCCAGTTGTGTACTACTCTGGGAAGGTGTTCCTGGCGATGATCGTGACGCTGGGGCAGAAGTTGGGTGCGCGTGAAGCAACTCCTGAGCACAGCGCGAAGGATTCGAAAAAAAACTTCCAACGAAGATTCGAATATTTGAACGAAGAAAAATCTTCAAACAAGAGTTCGTTCGAGGATTCAAAGATTCCAACGAAAACTAAATTCGAAGGACTACAACGCATGCCTGCAGGGCTCGAAGAGTAACACATACCGCCACCAGTCTTGCGACATTGGCCTTGTCTTTCTTTGTCAGCACAATTGAGCGGCATCGTCTATTAGAGATTCGAACAATGCAGCGTTTGGGCAAGAGATCGGGCGCGTTGTACCGTGAGATACAATATGGGAGTGCGTGTACATGAAGGCATGCTCCATGGTTTGTAGTAGAGCAGAGAGCTGCTAGTCATCTGTGGTGCTGCCCCCTCTGTTTGTGAACCGCAAGGAGAAATCCTTTAGCTTCGCGTTCGTGATTTCAGCCAAGTCCTGGCAGTACATCCCAAGCCCGTAAGGTGCTATCGCCTCTAGGCTTCTGGGCACATCGAACTCCAAGATTATCAGATAATGAGAACGGGTATCGGGCAAACAGTGTGCGCGAAATTCCCAGGCCGCCTGCCGACAGTCCGCTCGGAGGTCAATGTTGATGCGCTGATAGGTGCGATAGAGCCGTTGCATCACGTCCCGCAACCTCATGACAGCCTGGTTACCCAAGTGCCCGTCGGGCAACCCCAAAACATGAGCAATACCATCCCATATAAAAACAAAACGCTTCGTGTCTTGTCCATCAGGTCTACAAGTTCCACCTAGCTGCCAACCACACAGAGCAATCTTCAGCATGTTTTTGATAGCGTTGCGTGCTCCACTGCTGGCGGACAAGCATAGCCTTTCCAAGTATTCCCCAAGGAAAGCACCAATTCGCATAAGCATACGAAGAACACAAATGATGGCATGGTGTCGTGGTACTTGAAGCAAAGGTTTTGAAGCGCAGCCACGAGCTCCCTTGCAGACAGGGGTCTTGTCAAGTCCGGACGCATCACCGGTGCGCGTTCTGCGCCGGTGACAGCCCAGGTACCGCCTCGTGAGAGGGTTCCAAAGGCCCAAGTTGTGAACTGACGGTATATACCAATGGTCAGTAAGATCCAAAAACTTCTTCAAAAACGGTAAATCTCCGCCCAGCATAACACTTGCCGCACAGCGTGCGCCCTTCACAACGACGGATCGTGTGATTATGATCCACCGCAGGACCTAGTAGCGTGCAAAGCGCAGGGCAAATGTTGTGCGAAAAACACTCTCGTTCGAAGGAAAAGCTTCGTTTGAACGGTCGAAGGTTGGAGCGAAGGCAATATTCGAAGAAATAACACACCCTCAGATTCTTTTTCCAGCCCCGGCGCAAATCCTTCAGCTTGGAGTCACCACAGTATACCAGCTCTCAAACCCAAATGTGTGCTGCATTGCGGGCTAGATGCTCATGATTTCAGATGCGTACGGTAAGCTGAGTCCAGCTTACACCCGCTACAGGATAACCATCGCCACTCAAAATGAAAACCAACCCATCTTTGCTGGGCTGTAGAGTTTCAAAGAGGCAAGGCTGTGTGAAAACGTAGTTGATCCAGTGATCAAACGGCCAGGAGACATTTCGGATGCCAGTTTTCTTGTTGATGTGGCCAACAAGGTGCAGGGGCTCCTTCATCTTTTTCCAAGCCAAGTTGACTCTCTGGCGGCCTGGCATTGGTTTTCCAAACCTTAGGCCAGTCTGTTTGTACCATACGTCCGCACGCTTGGAAATAAAGCGCGATACAACCCGGAGGTGGCGTCTAGGGATTCCCAAATCGAGAAGCAAAGCGACTGCTTATTTAGGCGAGCATTGAGCATCGCTGTGCCACTGTAGAAGTTGATTCAATCTCCGCTTGTCAGCAGGTGGGTTGACTCGTGTGTAGATTGAATGTAAAAGCTGGCGTCCCAGGCCGGAGGAGGAGAAAAATTGCACAAGCGCGTCCTTAACGTCCTGGCTATAAGCATTCGTCGTGCCCACCGCGTTTTTGAGCGTAATTCCAAGTTGCACCATTGGTCAAACAGTGACACCCTTAAAGAATACAACAAAACAATTGAAAAAACCAAAACCCCTTCTTTCTGGCACAAATCTGCATCTTTCTGGCACAAATCTGCGTCCTTCTGGCACAAATCTGCGTCAATCGCCTGTCAATCTGGTGCGCGCGCTGCTGTCGCTGCGCTTTTGCGGCAATTCTCCCCAGCAGCTTGGATTCGATTGGATTTAATTGAATTGCCATTAAAGCAAATACAATCTTCGAATTCGAATCTTCATTCGAAGACTGAAGTTCGTTCGAGGAAAATACCCCCCCTAGTGGGTCTGATGGGAGAGGGATGTAGGCCACGCGCTGTGCACACGGTATGACCCTTGTTTAGGCTACCCAGGGCTCCGCCCTACGTTCTATAAGAGAACGGGCGAAGTACTTAAGTTTGCTTGCTTGCGGCTCCGTTAGAGGACAGTTTATTGTTTTCCAGCCTAAGAAGCATATAATACGTGGAGGCGGGTTAGGTTCCTCAGCCGCTAACCGAGTCTCACCTGCCTTTGTTCTTAGGTGGGCAAGGTCAGGGTGATTGTTGCAGCAGCAGTTGCCTTCGGCGACTTTCCATTTTTCTGCCCAAGCTAAAAAGGGCGCAGATCACACAAACAAATCGACATCTTCAAGGACAACCCTTACTACACGTCGTGCACACAGCACTCCTTCCCTCCACGCCCTGTCAGATAAACACGCGAGGGCGTCCCTGGCAGGCTACAGTTGCCTAGCGGCGCTTCGTTCTCTTGTAATCTCACAGGAGAGCCAGTAGGGCTTGAGACCTCTTCGTCTTGACCACCCAGTAGCGTGTGTAGGGGTTAGGGTCAGCAAGCCTGGTGGTAACTGAGTGCGGTTGTACTCACCCTGCAATCAAAGGCTGGTGCTGGCGTTACCGAGTGCAGTGGAATGGTGGGTAATGGTGCGTACATCCTCATCAGAGTACACCTGTTTAGGTGCTCCGTATGGTTCGAACCATTGTTCAACCAACAGTTTCACAGTCTGCTCACCTGTGATTTCCTTGTTGCATGGGAACACAGGGGTGAAGCGGGACAGGCCACAGGTGACCACCAGGCAACTGACATAGCCGCCGAAGCGAGGTAGGCTGTGGATGAAATCCACGTAGAGAAGAGAGTTAGTACAATAGGTTTTGGGTAGGCTGGAAATCAGTCCCCTATCCCTACTCTAGCTCTGCTTGCTGGCGTGACAGCCACAACCATCAACAATGGTTCATTTCGGGACCTCAGTTCAGTCAGTGTTTGACCAGAGTGGAAACACTCACGGAAGAAGTCCACTGAGCAATTAGCGCCAGTGTGACCTGAGCTGAGATGGGACCACTGTAGACACCCATCCAGTCGTGCTTCAGGCACGACTATACGGTCCTAGTAGAAGAGGTACCGGTTTTTTTTATACCACTGGTGCCCGTCAATGGCACGGGGTTGGAGACCAGTGCTGAGGGTTTGGAGAATTTCTTTATGATCTGACTGATAGTCAGTTAGGCTCGAGGATTCCAGCTGTGCGCATAGACAGGTCAAGCTGGACATCCATATGCTGGAAAGCCTCTTTGGCAAGAGCCTCAGAGCTCTCACCAATTCGCGCATCGAAGTTGTTGCGCGATATGTAGTCAGACATTCTATTTTTTATACCAGGGATATGATGGACTGTCAGCCTGAACTGGCTCAGCCAAGTCCAGCACCGTTTTAGTGTCGCTTTCTCCGGTGGTGGGCCCTTCTGAAATAACTTCACCGCTTCTTGGTCACAGAGCCAGTCAAAAGGGTTAGAACCCAATAGTCGAGACTGGGATGAGAGAACCAGCATACCGGCCAGGAGCTCCTGGTCTTAGGTGCTGTAATTCGAACGCGCCTGGTTCCATTTCCAGTTCCAGTGTCCCAGTGGTACAAGTCGCCACTCACTGGAAGGATAGTCGTGCTTCAGGGAACCATCATGGTTCAGTCCTGTGGTGTGATAATGGCAATGAGTGAGTTCAGCTGGGTTACGCTGTTGCCATTGGTATATCGTTCCACCCCCCCCCCTACATCACTGGCATCAGTCATCAAGACTATCTCACCCTCAGGGCGGGGTACGCCCAGGCAGTTGTAGTGTTAACCACCACATAGTTCTACCGGGTTAACATATAAAAATGGTGAAAAAACCATCAGTGTAAAACTACAGAAATTCCTGATTGACTGATACCAATACTGTCCAAAACAGTGCTGAGATAGCCAATTTCAGTTTGTACACATATATCAGGAAAATACACTGAAAAAAGCGAAAATATAGGTTGCACGAAAACCTTACATGGAGGAGGCAATTTTCTTTTTCAACTCCTGGAAGCACTCCTCCTCTATGGCGGTCCACCTCCAGGGAGTAGTTTTCTTGATGAGGTCTGTGAGAGGGGCAGAAGAGTAGGCAAAATTGTGGATGTGTCGCCTATGGAAGTGACAGGCGCCCACAAAACTCCTCACGTCGTGTGGACCCTTCTTAGGGTCATCACAAATTCGCATGTCCTGTAGGGGCTGCATCTTAGAAGATATATGTACATCAAATGTGTATCTATTTGCAAAGGCAAAGAAGAAACAAACATGTAAACCAATTACGTGCTATTCTGGTCCGAATGTCAGATTTGCGAGTGACTGATTATGGACTAAGTAGTTGGCTAATGCAACCATCTATCCCCCCACGAGAAACCCGAAGTTGACATGTCAAATGCAAAGAATGTATACTGGGCCACATATCTAAAGCAACAGCAAAGAGCTTTTCAAGTGAAGAGAAACCAGTAAAAATTGCATTTTCCGCACACCTAGGCCAGCTACCGCTCTCAGTACATCATATCCAGGGTGTCAAGAACGAGTGTGCGGACTACATCAGCCGCAACAACCTTGACAACATGATTGGTACCAGGTCTGAGGGGCTAGCCAAGGAGGCGTTCAGATGTATGGGTGAACACCTGGGTCTCAACATGACCATGATCCGACCCCTAGATGGAGTCACACAAGTCCAGTACCTAAAGGAATTTGGGGACATCTACGAACGCCTGGAGAAGCGTCTGAAACCCGTCCTGGTCAACTTGGAACAACGGAAGAGGGAGAAGACCTACCTCTGGCATGAGGACCGGATAGTCGTGCCTAGCGACCCTATCCCGGCACTCCTCAAGTGGACCCATGAGTCTAGTTGTCATGTTGGAGCGGACCGCAACGTGAGGCTGTTAAAGCAGTGGTTCCACTCCATGTGGAGTGACGACTAGCTGCGGAAAACCCTCCAGCCCATTCATGGACAAGTGCCCGTATCGGTCCTGCAAACCTGGGAATATCAGGGACAGAGGTCGCTATTCGACTCTTCCTATCCTTCACTGTGCCAACAGTGTTCTCTACGTGGACTACACGGAGATATCTAAGTTCTGGGGCTATGATTTTGCCCTAGTGGTAAACTGTGGGCTGACCAGGTTTACCAGGGTGTTCACATGCACTAAACACATCAGGGGCAAGGAGACCATCAAGATAGTACTGGAAGAGTGGTTCTGTGTCTATGGGGCACCCAAAGAAATGAACTCAGACGAGGAGGTTCGAGTACGCTCCGACACTGGCTGGTACAAGAGAGTCCTGAGGTCCCTCAATGTCCAGGTATCAACAGGGATTCCCTACACTCATACGAGTAACCCCCTATGTGAGCGACAGATTCGAGTTTTCACAGAGAACGTGAGGATATGCTGCAAGACTGAGCGCACCAAAGACTGGGTGAGACTACTCCCCATCATAACCCTGATGATGAACTCCCAAGAGAGTTCGGCTACTGGCTATTCACTCCATGAGCTATTCATGGGACGCCCGGCGTGGTTCCTACACGCTCCCTATCCTGAGGATTCCTACTCCACTGTGGGTAAGTGGGTGAAAGAGCAGCGAGACAGGATGTTCAAGGCCAAGGCTATGCTCCAGAGAGTGAGGGAGCGCGAGTGGAACAAGAAGAAGAAGCACCGGGTGAGTGCCTCCTATCAAGAGAGAGACTGGGTGCTGGTGCACCACCGTGGGGTACCCGCCTGGCCACGCTCTACCAGCGATGACCATTACTTTGGGCCGTACAAGATCCTGTCCATGGATGGTGACCGTAGTGCGGTGTTCTCCCCAACTAGGGGGGACCCTGGTGTGCGCTGCTCAACAGCTCAAGCGCTACTATGACCCAGAGGAGCTCTGTGGGGAAGAATGGGCACTAAACGACGAGGAAATCGCCGCTCTGGACCTACGGGGCGCTGCCAGCCCTATGGAAGTTGAAGGAGAACTCCGCGACATGAATGCCGAGGAGATGGCTAAAGAAGGCTTCTACGTGGTGACGTCGGTCACCCGAAATTGCTATCGCCAAGGATGGCGTTGCGTCACCCTCTGGGAAGGGTTTGGGGATGAAGAAGCTACCTGGGAACCCTTTTCCGCCTTGGTGCTTCCTGAGGGACGCCTGAATTCTGTTCTGGTAGACTACTTGTCCCAGAACAACCTAGGAGAGTTGCTGAGGCTCGCTGAAACGCTTGCCTCTGAGAAGAAGCCTAAGGACTGAACCCCTCCTATACCTGCCTATGTTTGTGTGAGTGTGCTGATCCTGAGTACCTATGAGCAAGCTGCAGAAGTGGTGTTCTGATTATACGCAAGTCTGCACCCTTGCTAAACCTGGCGGATGTCTTTACACGGTGTCATGGGGTACGCCCCAGGTCTCTCCGCCCCTAGGTGCCCAATTTCTGTGCTGGCACCAGATTTCTTTTGGGGAATACCAAGGGCTAACGCCAAGGTATTGGTTTGCCTACCGACCTGCCTACTACATGGAGGGGTGGCCAAAAGTTACGAGCAATGAAAACGCCTGTTTGCTACACGGCCAAACCTAGACTCCCACTGCCAATGCCCACCAAAAACGCTGATAAAATTTCAGAAAACAGGCAGGACAGTGACACACCCACTACGGGTCCTACAGTCACTACAGTGGCACCAGCCTTCAAACGATGAGCAAGCGCTGTGCTCAAGCCCTCACCCAGGCTTACCACTCCTACACTCACACGCTACTTGGGGTTGTTCACGAAGAGGTCTCAGCCCCTAGTGGCCCCGCTGTGAAAGTACAAGAGAACACAGCGCTACTAAGCGACTGTGGCCTAACAGGGACGTCACTACACGTTTCCCTGTCAAGGCTTGGAGGGAAGGAGTGCTCTATCTGCTTGTATTTTTTCGAGGCATGGCGGTCCCCCGCCCAAAGCATTGCATCAAAGCGGCCTAACCATGGGCAAAATGATCTGCTTGTATACTGTGAATGATGATGGAGTCGGACTGTCCCGGCCCCTTGTGGCTGAGGTACAGTATGTTGATTGTGGGATCAGCGCCCTGTTTAGCTGGGCGAGGAACTGCACCAATCACCCTGACCTTTCCCACCCGAGAACAGAGGCACATGCAGCATGGCTTTTAGCGGAGGAACCTAACCAGCCTCCCTGTATTATACGGATCTCAGGCTGGAAGAAAATACGCTGTCTAAAAGCCGCCCTATCAAGCAAGCAAGCTTAAAGAACTCCACCCGTTCTCTTATAGACCGTAGTGTGGAGCCCCTGGGTAACCTAAACAAGTGTTATACCGTGTGCAACTCGTGTGGCCTACCCTTTAATGCGCCATATGCATGCACGGGTATGCACGAGTTTGGCACTCAACTGTTTTAACAATCCTCTAACAATCAATCCATACCCTGCTCTGTGCACAATCACTGACTCTACCAGGGGGTGGCCCCTGCTGGGCTTACTCACCTTACGTAGCGCTGGAGAACGAGAGCAAGTGACAGAAAGAATGAAACAGAATCGAAGCAAACCAGTATGCACTCCTGTGTATGTTCTAATCAGTCAATCTCACCTCTAATCATCGTGCCATCTTCCAATCAATCCCCCTACTCTATGTTTGCGCTGGCACACGGCTAATCTTCGGTAACACGAGGCAAGCAATGCGCATGCTGCACACGAAGCAAGAAAAACCTGTATGTTTATACCTTGTTCTGCGAGTCTTTTTCACGAAATCGGGAATTCTTTTCTCTGGAATTTTTCCTAGAAGCAGGCGTGGAATCTCTACGTTTATTATTTGATGTGTGTTTCGTCATTTCTTTATTATTATGTGACATACTGTTACAATCTTATGTTCTCTGCCTTTTCCGGCGCCCAATTAGGATGTGCTCCGGCGCGCCGCTTTTCTCTGCGTGTGAATCCAGGGATTCAAAAATTCCTGTGATGAAATAAAAATGCGTAAAACTGTGCATTTAATGCACATGGAGATTCTGGACAGGTGTGTACCCTCAGAAAATTTCTAGGCTGTCATTTGAGAGATTTCGGTGTTGCGTCGATCGTTGCGCGTGTATCAGACCCTCAACCCTTGCATCCTTTCTCTGCAGATATCCCGAAGCGAAAACACCAAAGTAGGCCGCGTTCTGGCAGAAACGCTGACTCCTGGACCACTGTCCAGAGTTCCAAGACCCCATTAAGGGCCAAAATTATTTTCAACGCCACCCGCTCGCTCTAAGGACAGGTCAGGTCAGCCAGCAGGTTCCACAAGACCCCAGACAGCGTCCTTATTGCGTTACGCTTTGCTTTTGGAGGGACGGGTGCATGCACACGGGAACGGGCATGCACATTCTAACCCCCCACCAAGCCACAGCTGCTCCAGCGACGCCAATGAGCGCTGTGGGAGCTCTAGGTGTCTGTAACGACAAAGCAAAAACTGGCGACTGCCCTGACGCAACGCCTTCTTTCCAATGTTAGGGATGTTATAGGTAATTTTCAACAGATGTTGAAACCATGTGGAGGTACATAAAAGTACCCTTTTTTCCCTTTTAAATACGACAGTGGTGGCCACCACAGCACAGGGGGGGAGTAAGAAAAAGTGCATTTCTCTGCCAAAAGGTAAGCGTTAGCTGTTTCAGAGATGCCTAAAGGCATACTACATTTTTATCTTAGTATTGGCCTGTCCCAAAGGGCGGGACAAAACAATGACCTCTAAAACCACGCGTTGAACTTCAGATGTTGTGTGGACCCCTGACTCCCCAACTGATTGCACTTAAGCACTATTTTCTGGACTGACTGAGGCGCTGACATTGATCCAGAGCCTATACATTTTCCCCTATTCTCTCAGGAATGCCTAGCTATCCTAGTTATCTGCACCCTAGGGGACTGGGGCACCTCTTTTTGAGAGGTCCTGGGTTCAATTCCCAGTCAGCCTAGCTAAGTAGGAGGATCCCAAGTGACATGGCAGTGACCTCAGTGCCACAAGCCATGCCATCTCAGCACCTATGGGACCGAAGAAAAAGACCGCACATCTCCGGATAGCACTATAAAAGATAGAGTGCCCATGTGGGCAGTTTTCCCATGATTGTATTATATGTTCTAACTATCTTTTCATAAATCTGTAGTTATTATGAATTTCTTTGTCGATAAAATATCTGCTTTGACTGCAGCCCTTCATGTTGTAGATTCGATCCTGTAGTCCCTTGCTTGCACCAGGGGTACTTGGATTTCTGGTTGATGTGATCAAAACTTTTCTATTTGGAAAGCCTGAGCTACACCAAGAAGCAGCAGGAGCAAGCAGAGGCACAAAAAAAACAATATCATCAAAAGCAATCCACTGCGAAAGCCTGTTTTAACTTCCTTCTTTGTCTTAGGGGGCTCAAGTTGCAGGGTCAAAAACAACAGAAAACGTAGGAAAAAGACAGGATCTCGGAATACACCGAAAACATTTGTTTTGATTGATTTGTCTATGACGTTGAAAACCATTGCCATGAAATAAATATTGTCGTTGAAGTCATACATTCCATGGGTCATCGACGGAAAAGTATTGTTTTGTGTCCATTCTTTGCGCGAGGCCTCGCGCAAAGGCGAACATTTGTGTCAGATTAATGTACTACAGCGCAATGCATTAGGCAGGTTGTTGGAAAAGGATAACTTGATGTCTTTATATTCGTAACTTTGTATCGGTATCACGATGGAGTGATGGAAATGGATCTATTAATAAATAAATTTCGATATCACTACACCTGTTAATCTTTAAATCCATAAATGTTGCGGAAGAAGCTGTAGTTTCATGCGCGAGGCCTTGCGCATGGAATGCCGCATGAGAAACAATAAATTTCCAATGATGTTTGCGCGAGGCCTCACGCAATGGAGGTCATGAACGCGCATAGAATTTCGAAATGAACAGATCCACCAATTACACAGGATGTACATTCCCTTGGTTGCAGCGCTGCTGCATGGGCACCCATACAGGTCCCCCCGGCATCTCTAGTTTTCATACTGTGGTCACCGCTGAATTCAGTGCCCGACAGCGATGGTAGCGCGCCGCAACTGGGTACCGCAGTTAGGATTGAGCATTTAAATGTGGGATCAGCAGACAGTTACAGTAAACCAAGAATGGTGCATGCCACCAGAGAATCATTGAAGAATTGGTCACGAAAACTGTTTGCCAGGTTGATGTTTCCAGCAAGAAACTTTTTCGGACAGCGACATGTAGGAAGATACCTTTGCGCAATTTTTTTCTTCACAGTAACAATGCCCCTGCACTAAGTGTTGGATCTCCAGAAAACAGTGACAGCGGCATCTGGAGTATTCCACGATCTGCTCAGAGGAACCGCGGTATCACACGGCAGAAGAATTGTGCAAAGGGCTAAAGCATGGGGACGAGGGCGTGCGATTGCTGTTTGTGTTTTTTCTGCGTCTGCGCAATAATGAAAGGACGCGTTGCAGCGTTGAAAAGGCAATCGCGGCAGAGGGCAAGAGATGGGTTGGTGTTTTGATAGAGGAGGCCTGGCGCCTTTAGTTGCTGATGCGCCACCGCGCACACGCAGTTCCATACCAGGCAAAACAAAAATCAGGTGTTGCGATAGAGGGGAGTAGGGCGCAGCGGCGCATTTTAGCAAGGTGCCATCTAGCGCGATACAGCGCACCTTCAGTGAAGGAGAGGGCCGCAGTCAGGTTACAGACTAAATGGAACAAAATACACCAACAGTGAGTTGTGTTATGGATTGACAACTGGTACAACAAAGAATTCCGCACAAACCCTGACAAGAACAACTAGAGCCTTAACGCAACAGCGTTGGCTGTCCTGCTCCTACGGGATGCACCGCGCTTTTGGCATGGTAATCCTAGCCTGGAAGAGCTTGAAGGGCGTGTTGCTATTGACACGCGCATACTGGGGAACACTGAGGGAACCTTTGCAAGTCTCCTGCGTGATCTAGGATTTGCAAGCACGCGGCCTGTTGTGCGACACATCGGGGCACCGCTTGACATTATTCGCCCAGTGCCTGCCAAAAGACCGCATTGGCGGCCCCTTTGCCTAAGCAAAGAAAAGGTAAGCAGCAGCGTATCGCTTCTTAAACTGCTGCAGTTCACTAGGGACTTGGCCCAACACACTCGGCCTGTTGTGCCTGTTTTATGTGACGAGAACATCATTTACCGCATTTGTAAGATGATGTATGGTGAAAAAGCAACAGGCTGGAATGTACGGCTGTCTTTGCGGTCCCACCCTATATCATACGGCTTCTGACACGCGGACAACTTTTGCGTTACACAAACATTTCGCTCATTTTGGCCAATTGTGACGTTTTTTCGTAGAGGTTTGTTGCGCAGCGGTGAGACTGTCCCCTGTTTCCCCATGCTGATCAAGATGGAGATAACTGTAGGTGCACTGCTTTTGGGTACGGGACCCCACATACGGCGCCTCAACAGGAAATGTCACTCCCTGGGGCTGGCGCGTCCGGCGAATCGCTGAACTCGTCTTCGGTACACTGTCTGTCAAGCCATGCAGGTTCTGTTAACACAATACTGTCCTATGTTACTGTACCTAGGCCACCTTGTGAGGCAGTGCAATTGGGCTGGGGAGAACGCTAACACGGGCCGTTTTTGCTTCTGAGGGACTGCAGATGGTCATGTGTCTTTTGGACCGTTTGAACATGGGGGACACACTTTTAAAGTACGAACGCATCGTACCAACTGCCTTATTATGCCAGACTGCATGGCACTCAGCTATGCCTGGACAGTCTTTTGCTGAGGAGTGTTGTGAAAGTCTGCTCTCCAGGCTTGTAACAAAGAGAGGGCAAAACAGGGGTGCAGTGACCATTAACTAAGTTGAAGATCTGTACCATCTAATCTCCATCCGCAAAGAAGGTCACAGGGTTAATGTCTGCAAAACCCCCAATTCCTTGCTCAATTCCGTGCGTCAGCGGCTAACCGCGTACTTGAATGCAGAGCATGTGTACGCGCCCTGGGTTAGGTGGTGCCCGGAGCCTACTTGTGCACTCCAGGCCCATTGGCCACAGAGGGATGTACCCAGTTTTCCACCATCTCATCTAGTTCCAAAGTGGTCTAACCCTTACAAATAAGTACTTGTGTCCGTGTTGTTAGTGCTATCTCAGCAGGGGCCGCTCAAGGCTAGTTTTAGGAGAAAATTGTCGGAGGTGAGTCGCCAACGCACTGTGGCGGAGGAGCAGAGAGAAGGTGACACGATCTGGAACGTTCGGAGAAGATGGCAGACCATGCAGTGATGCGGAGGCCTCGCGCAAACAGCGTGAAACAACAGGTTTTTACACCCCCTCTCTTGCGCGAGGCCTCGCGCAAGGTTGCTAGTAAAAAACAGTTGCGACACCTTTCAGTTTTGCATTCTGAGCAATACCGTATCTGTTTTCGCTAAAAACGTGTCATACATCGATTCTTATCTACCGTTTGAACCTTTTTGAATTCTTCCTTTCTTGCGAAACAGGCTTTCTTTTTATCGCAGAATGGCGAGACCCGCCGAAATGACAGGTGAGGAACTGGTGGATACCGACTATGACCCTGAAGAATCAGAATCGGAGACTGGAACGCCGAAGAAGGGGCAGAAGAAGAAGGAAACACCAGACCCTGGCCTGACAATGGGTACAGACATCAAGGACTACCTGCAGCCAGATGGGAAGCAAGTGGGGATTGAGCTGAGCAAGGTGAGGATCCATCAGGAGAAGACAAAAGGACAGATCAGACGAAAAGATCCAAAGTTACTGCAAAAGCGTATTGAGTCACTCGAAGCAGCACCACCAACATGTCCCATACAGGTCGTTCTCTGGGAAGACAACAGTATGTTTCCAATCGACAGTTTGTTGTTCTCGTTGTGCGAGCCCTCGCGCAGGGACCTCTCATGCATTCACAGATGGCAATTATTGGTGTGTATCTGGACAGCACAGCGTTGAAGCAGTTCTGAGGATTCCGGACAAGCAACGGACAGCATGTCTGGATTTGCAGAAGTGGCATACTACATACACGGCCGATCTTCTGAGGCCAGATACACCGTGAGCCTTCCGTGCAAAACTGGCGGGACAAGCCCAAGAAAGCGCACAAGACATTGAGCCGATACCACTGCATGAGGCGGCATATAACCTCCTCCGTTGTGTTGAAGATCAGCGGCGGCGGAACATACCTGACACATCTGACAATCTCCCCTAGGGGCCCGTTTTGACGTAAAGTGCAAAAACCAATGTTGAGCTTAACTTAGTTAAAAGCATCCTCAACTTAGCTAACCATTCAAGATTGTATGAGGTGGAAAAGAGTTGTTTTCAAATGGCACCCAACTGTTGCATTCTTGTCCTTTCCAAGATTGTACTGCCTAGCTGGGGCCCCAAATGTCTCAAAATCTACTATTCCAGATGGGAAGACCGGGCTCCTACCAAGGAACTTGTGGATTTTTTCGGAAGTAGTCCCCGGGCAAAAAACCTACTTAAACGTGTGGTGAACCGAGTTATCCCCGCTGCTACACTGCTCCATCCCCCTCGTAGGCAGCGTGCCTTCCAAATGTCTCCTCAATGTGCGGTGGAACTGGTTTTGGACCTTCAAATTTCAAAGAAAAGGTGTGCCGTGCACCACAGCATGCAATTTCAAAATTGCAACGAAAATTGCATTTCACCCAAAGGTGCATTCCTGTTGAGAATCTCTAACTTGCATCAAAGTTGCATTACAACTTGGTAAACTTTGGTGCGGTTCCGCTACCCCCTAATGTGGCTGATTGCAACTTTGTTGCAACTTTGTTTCATCTTTGCTATATGCTCTTTTAGGGTTGTTTGTGGTGGTTTGTTAGCTTTGTTTGTGGTGCTTTTTGCGGTGGCTGGGCAAGACGAAGGCACAAGAGGTGCATGATGCTCTGGTGGTGAATGCGGATGGGGACTCCGACTCTGACTGTGATGGGTAGGCCTGAACTCGGACGGTGATGGGTAGGCCTGAACGTGTGGTGGCTTTGGTTTGTGGTGCCTTTTGCGTGTGGTGGCCTTTGTTTGTGGTGCCTTTTGCGGTGGCTGGACAAGACAAAGGCACAAGAGGTGCATGTCGCTCCAGTGGTGAATGCAGATGGGGACGACAGACGGCACCCCCCCCCGGGGACGCCCTTCCGCCACCCCCACAGCGAGCAACGCCGGCCCGCAGGGGCGCACGCTGTGGGGCCGGTGCTGGGTCCCCCCGCCCGCACTGACCGCACCCGGGACACACGGGTTGCGGAACCCCGGCTACCCGCTCCAGAGGACGGGCGGCCGGGGGAGGGACAGCGCCTGACACCAGACGCCCCTCACAACGGTGGCAGGCCGGCCCCCCCGGGGACGGCTCCCCACCACCCCCGCGGCACGCAGCCCCCACAGGGCATGCAGGCCAAGGGGACAGTGTTGGGCCCCCACAGCCACACACCCGCGCCCACAGCACATGGGTGGCGGACCCCAACAGCCCGCCCAGTGGGCGGGCAGTCGGGGGAGGGACAGCGCCTGACCTCAGACGCCCCTCACAATGGTGGAAGGCACCCCCCCCGGGGACGCCCTTCCGCCACCCTCACAGCGAGCAACGACGGCCCGCAAGGGCGCACGCTGTGGGGCCGGTGCTGGGTCCCCACGCCCGCATGGACCGCACCCGGGACACACGGGTCGCAGAACCCTGGCTGCCCGCCCCAGAGGACGGGCGGCCGGGGGGGGGACAGCGCCTGACACCAGACGCCCCTCACGACGGTGGCAGGCCATCCCCCCCGGGGACGGCCCCCCACCAGCCCCGCGGCACGCAGCCCCCACAGGGCATGCAGGCCAAGGGGACAGTGTTGGGCCCCCACACCCACACACCCGCACCCACAGCACGTGGGTGGCGGACCCCAACAGCCCGCCCAGTGGGCGGGCACTCCGGGGAGGGACAGCGCCTGACCTCAGACGCCCCTCACAATGGTGGAAGGCACCCCCCCCGGGGACGCCCTTCCGCCACCCCCACAGCGAGCAACGACGGCCCGCATAGGAGCACGCTGTGGGGCCGGTGCTGGGTCCCCACGCCCGCATCGACCGCACCCGGGACACATGGGTCGCAAAACCCCGGCTGCCCGCCCCAGAGGACGGGCGGCCGGGGGGGGGGCAGCGACTGACACCAGACGCCCCTCACAACGGTGGCAGGCCACCCCCCCCGGGGACGGCCCCCCACCACCCCCGCGGCACGCAGCCCCCACAGGGCATGCAGGCCAAGGGGACAGTGTTGGGCCCCCACACCCACACACCCGTGCCCACAGCACGTGGGTGGTGGACCCCAACGGCCCGCCCAGTGGGCGGGCAGTCGGGGGAGGGACAGCGCCTGACCTCAGACGCCCCTCACAATGTTGGAAGGCACCCCCCCTGGGGACTCCCTTCCACCACCCCCACAGCGAGCGACGCCGGCCCGCAAGGGCGCACGCTGTGGGGCCGGTGCTGGGTCCCCACGCCCGCACTGCAACCGGGACACACGGGTCGCGGAACCCCGGCTACCCGCCCCAGAGGACGGGCGGCTGGGGAAGGGACAGCGCCTGACACCAGACACCCCTCACAATAGTGGAAGGCACCCCCCCCGGGGACGCCCTTCCGCCACCCCCACAGCGAGCAACGCCTGCCCGCAAGGGCGCACGCTGTGGGGCCGGTGCTAGGTCCCCGGGCACGCACCGACCGCACCCGGGACACACGGGTCGCGTAATCCCGGCTGCCCGCTCCAGAGGACGGGCGGCCGGGGGAGGGACAGCGCCTGACACCAGACACCCCTCACAACGGTGGCAGGCCACCCCCCCCCGGGGACGGCCCCCCGCCACCCCCGCGGCATGCAGCCCCCACAGGGCGTACGCCACGGACCCGCCCCACGGGGGGCGGACAGCCCCAAGCCAGGTAGGGGGGAGCCGGGCCCGGACCGCCCCCCCCCCAAGCATGTTAGACGGAGCAAGGGACCGGGGCAGGACAAGCAGAGGGGCACGGACCACGTGGAACGGCCCTACCAGTGCCCAGTGCCGGGACCGCGCGAGGTGAGCACGCCACACCACCCAGGGGGGGGGGGAGCGGACGCCGCGGGAGCGCGAGCGCACACACACGCAAAGGGCACGCGGGGACTACCAGAAGGGCAACCGGCCCCAGCTCGCTGAACGCACAGACCGCAAGGAGTGGCGTACCAGCGAGCGAGGGTAAGGGACATCCAGACGGGACGGCCCGCCACACGCAGCGCGGGACACGCGGGGCGGGAAGGGGGAAACAGGAGAGACACAACACCAGGTACATGCCCGAGCCCCCTGAACTGGCCGCAAGCGCCGCGCACACACGGACGGGGCACTGCACCCGCCAAGGCAGTAGTGGCGCACTGCGCCACGCCCCAACCTCTAGGCTAGGCAGCCTCCGCGCCAGCCCAAGGGGGTCCACTGGCAACAAGCCAGTAGCACGGGCCCGGCTGCGCCGGCGCCCCGGGCGACCACGCATTAGGGGGGCGACGTGGTGGGTAAGCGCCCGCAGCCACGGCTGCGAATTCATGCACTGACCGGGGAGTGGCGGAACGGGGAAGCTGGGGAGGGACGGGGCTCCGAGCCCTGTGAACCCGGGGGACTCAGCAACCAGGCAGGAGGTGCGTCTTTGAGGGCCCCCCACTAGGACCCGGTGGGGAGGATATCACCTGGCCCGACCAGGTGGCTCCCCGGGGCCGAAAGGCATCTAGTACCCGCAAAATCAAACCTCAAACCTCAAACCACAAGAGGTGCTTGTTGCTCAGGTGGTGAATGCAGACTGGGACTCCGACTCTGACTGTGATGGGTAGGCCTGAACTCTGACTGTGATGGGTAGGCCTGAACGTGTGGTGGCTGGGGTTTGTGGTGCCTTTTGCGTGTCGTGGCTTTTGTTTGTGGTGCCTTTTGCGGTGGCTGGACAAGACAAAAGCACAAGAGGTGCATGTTGCTCAAGTGGTAAATGCAGATGGAGACTCCAACTCTGACTGTGATGGGTAGGCCTGAACGTGTGGTGGTTTTTGTTTGTGGTGCCTTTTGCGTGTGGTGGCTTTTGTTTGTAGTGCCTTTTGCGTTGGTTGGACAAGACAAAGGCACAAGAGGTGCATGTTGCTCAAGTGGTGAATGCAGATGGGGACTCCGACTCTGACTGTGATGGGTAGGCCTGAACTCTGACTGTGATGGGTAGGCCTGAACGTGTCTTGGCTTTGTATTGTGGTGCCTTTTGCGTGTGGTGGCTTTCGTTTGTGGTGCCTTTTGCGGTGGTTGGGCAAGAAAAAGTCACAAGAGGTGCATGTTGCTCACGTGGTGACTGCAGATGGGGACTTGGACTCTGACTGTGATGGGTAGGCCTGAACGTGTGGTGGCTTTTGTTTTTGGTGCCTTTTGCGTGTGGTGGCTTTTTGTTGTGGTGCCTTTTGCGTGCATGGCGTGCATGTGTGCATGGCGTTGCACTCTCCCTGCATGGTGCCCCACGAATACAAAGTTGCACCCAACATTGGAAAACGGAACTGCAATTTTGGGGAGGAGTTGTGCAAATTTGTTTTGGTTATTTTCCTATGTTGCATTCCACTTAGCACCACCAGCCGGAAATTCACACCTCCCTCTTACTCATTACTTCATTTGTTTCGTATTACTTCCGCGGTGCTTGGGCGTTGCTTCGTTGCTTCGGCGTTGCTTCAGCGTTGCTTCTGCGTTGCTTCGGCGTTGCCTCTGCGTTGCTTCGGCGTTGCTTCGGCGTTCGTTCGGCGTTCGTTCGGCTTCGGCGTTGCTTTGGCGGCGTGCGCTGCAACTTTGGTGCCACTCGGTGCAAATTCGGCTCAACCTTGCCTCAACAATGCGTTCGGCTCATCGAAAACCTCACTGCCAGATGCTCCGATGTTCATTTGTGGGATCTTCGGGTTGCCTGTAGTTTGCAAGACCGGGAGCTGTTGAAGGCACTTAACACGTTCCGGTTTTTCAACCATGAACGACATAACAACACCTGTTCCGAGGTTTTTTGGACTTAGTTAATCTTGCTGTTCAACTTTCATTCAACATTGCCGTCACTGAGATCCTTATTCCTGAGCGCACGCGGATGCGGAATAAAGCGCGTCACTGTGTCTCAAAGTTATTTGCCGAGTAGGGCAACTTACGTAACTAGTAAATGGCACGGATTCTCGTTGCAAAAAAACAACCTTTCCTGGGCGTACTCCACTGGTGTTCGGTGACAGGGTTGTCCACCATGGCTGGGACCAATGACCTATCAGCAGAGGAGCTTAGCAGGCTAAGAAGCTTACCCCGGCAGACTCACACTGGAACAGCACATGTATGCCCTGTGAATGCATTTTTTTCGGTTTTGGTGATTTTGAATTTGGGTGCTGCAATTTTCATTTACGCGTCAATCGCATCTGCAATTTATAAGTCGTAACGTGCAATTTCGCATTGATTTGAATGTTGCGTGCAATTTTGTATCTGTACTGTGGCGACCGTGAATGGCGCGCGCGTGGTAGATCTGTCCGGCGCCACATCGCTCCGTTGTGGTACTGTGGATTCAAAAGGAGCAAATCGTCCGCGAAGACGACAACGATGACGATTCCACTATGTCCACCGAGCCGTCCTAGCCCTCCCAGCCCTCTTCTTGCTTCCCCCTTAGTGAAGAGCTTCTAGCAGGGCACCATCCCCACCCCGACACCCCCATCATTGGTAGTGGCCGCGCCAAGACCTTGGGCTACCGCTGGTTGGCGGACATCACCCTTAGGGCATTGTTCCAAAGGATCTTGTATAAGTGGAAAAGGCTCAACACGAAAACAGACATGGATGGGGCAACACTTCTGGCCCCGTACACATCCGAGGCGGTGACGGCCTCGGACTTGTCCACGTGGCGGATGCTCAAGCCCAGCACCAAAGTATCACAGTGCCAGCAAGTCTATCCGCCCGGCCGGATGGACCGGGCCTACATTTTGAGAGCATTCGAGGGGTACGGATTAGGCAAAGTGTGCGTGGCCGGTGCGCGCGGTGGTAAAGGGGGACGCGCTCCCCAAGCCAAATTACACTTCGATGACCCGGCTTTGGAGGCTTTCCCACAGGGGTTGGTGGGACCAGGACGTTGCCGAGGCCAGGGGGTATGAAAACACGTACCCAAGCATCGAGGCGGTAGGGGGGTGTATGACCACGGGTCGCACACTCTTCCCCGAACCCAAGCAACCCCAACCAAAGAAAGAGAAGAAGGTGAAGAGGGAGAAGAAGGAGAGGGTCAAGAAGCACAAAAAAGCCAAGAGAGAAGAACCAAGGGTGAAAGAGGAGGAGATCAATCGAGAGGTTGAGGAACATGTAGTGGCCCAACCGACCAAGCAGAGGAGGCTCTTCTTTGACGAGGTAGTACCACAATTTGCCATTTGGGGTCCCTTGGGGTCACATCGTTTTACTTAGACAATGTTGAGCCAATGTTGAGTGCAACTTTGTGTAGTGCATGACTGTGATAACAATGTTGCATGCAGCTTTCCTTCAACTTTGCTCCCATTTTAATGTCCAGCACGTAGTGGTGATCACCAAAAGCGGTGTATGGGCGCTCCCAAGCCAAGCTCAAGAACCCGTGGCATGGGCCCAATGGTCCGCGACCCAAGCTAGCTCGGTGGTGGGCGCCCTCGTGCAATCCTCCCGCCTCTTTGGGCTCACGTCCACCCCGCTTCAAGGCTCACCTCCACAACTTGCTCTACTCTGACAACTCCAACCCGCTCAACTACTCCAACAAATTCCTCAACCACCTCATGCCCAAGTAATGCCTTTCCCCCAAGTCCCGCAACGTCAAGTCCAACCTGAAAGCAACCAAGTCCAACCCCAAACCAACGCACACGCTCAAACCCTCCAAGCATCGGTAGCCAACGTGGCCGGCCCCCCGAAGCCCACCAAGGAGGCCTTGGCATGGATCCAATCCCGGCATAAGGAAAAGCCAAGCCACCCCGGGAAGGAAAAGGAGAAGGCCCAGTCCCATGGGATGGACACAAGGGCCCGACGCCCCGCAGAGGAGGATGCCGGTGTGTCGGAGACGAAGAAGATGATTCCGGACATGATCGCGCAAGACAAGGCCAACGAGAAGGCAAGGCAAGAACAGACGGATGAAAAAGAGCGGGACAAGGGAAAGAGAAGAGCGGAGGAGCAAAGCGCGCAAAAGAAGCTGAGAAGAAAAAAGAGCAAGAGCGCCAAGACGAAAAGCACCGCACGGAGGAACGCACCGCACACAAGGAGAAGAGCAAGAAGGTATGGGCGTAGTGCAAATTTCGTTCAATTTTGATGATTTTGCATTGTTTACGATGCATGGCACATGCACATGCCTCAGTTTCGACTCAACATCGATGCAACATGGCCGGCACTCTCATTACCTCACTCTCCTCTCCATAGAGCAACCCCACCAAACAAGAAGTGCCCACGCAAAAGACACCGGCGGACGATGGTAACGAAGAGCTGTTGGATGAGAGAGTTGAAATAGAAGATGGTCGGGAGGTACACCACGTGTGAGTGGTTTTCGGACACCGAACCACTGGCATATGTAAATATTTCAGTGCGATTTGTGTTTTCCCTTTGGGAACGGTCTTTTTTTTTTGTTGTTTTAACACATTGCCACATGTTCTCAGGTACCCGGCCGCCGGGAGACGACGATGCCGGAACGGCGTGAAATTGGTGACATCGAAAGGGGGCTCGCAAGAGAGACTCACGGATGGCCACCCAAAAGCAAAGTGCGATGGGTCTTGTGGAAGACAAGCTTCGGGTGTGGTGTGAACGGGAGCGACGAATGGGGACGCGAGGGGCCTGGGTGTGTACAACCGGTGGTTGGCGTGGCAACCGGAGAGAAGGGGAAAAAAGTATGGATTGACACACCCTCCCAATGGGAGGGACCTTGGGAGGCTTGTAAGCTCGGAATCGATCGCACTGTGTGTGCACTCTACACTTCCCTTACCGCGGTGAGGGAGCAATGGCTTGGGTGGGATTGCCAATGGTGTGACTCAACACCGACCCAGGAAGACTCAGCCCCCACCCCAGTCGGCAGAGAGAGGTCCGCTGCCTTTGAATCTCCATAACCGGGCTCCGTTGGAGGTAAGGTTGTTAATTTCTAATTATAGACCTATCGTGTGCTCCTTTGCAGAAAACCAAAGTTGAGCCAATGTTGCATCAAAGTTGCAATGCTCAGCATTGTTGAGCCAAAGTTTCACTCAAGGTTGTCAATGTTGCACCAAGGTTGAGGTTATTTACACCAAGGTTGCAGTCACGTGTCCCAATGGTGAGGCCCAGTAGCTGCTGGGATGATGCTGGGATGGGATTGCCATGGTGCTGGGTGGTGTTGAACCTTTAAAACGGCAATGACGGGAGGTAGAAAAATGTGTCTTCATAGTGTCCCCAACCTATCACCGGTGGAAAGGGTAAAAAAATTAGATTCTCAAACACCAATAAAAACCAAAATTGCGCCAAAATTGCACCTGGCAAAAATACAATTCTCAACTTTGACGTTTATGTCAAAACGGGCCCCTAGAACGAGATCAACATTGTGGATGCTGTGCACATGAGTGCCCTTATTCTAACTGCTGAACTGAAGCGACTGGGTCAATTCGTATGTTCATTTAACGTCGTTTTGGACTCTGCCCGTTGCGCGAGGCCTCGCGCATGACCTTGTGATTCTCAGGACAAAACGTATAAATTGTGGAAAGATTTCATGATGTTTGCCTATTACGCTCGTCCGGATGCTGTGAAAGGTTTGCAAACGTTCCATGATAAAGGGAAAAGAGTCTCAAAGAACGCACTAAAGAAATTGGAGGGTGTCAGCTTGCCGGATTTCTACAAGAAATTTGCAGCCAAGATGCAGGAGGAAACAACAACCCACGGGTGGTTGCAGAAATCCATTGACATCATCATCATCGAATGGTGCGTCTCGATGCATCTAAACCACCCACACAACGGCCAGCATGTTCGACCTGACAGAGGTGTGTATCATCGGCAAGGCCTGGCTTTTGTTTCTACACGGCTGTGCGACATCTTCTCCTTTTCTCTTATGTAGCCAAGGACATGCGCAACCGCAAAGAGGTTGCAGCACTTGGAAAGCAAGCCATGAAGGTGACCCTTGGTAAACGGGGCTCTTGGCGGGAACCTGAAGGCAAAGGTCGCGGTCCATGGCCGGTGTGGAAGTCCATGCAGCGCGCACCACTGTGGTAGGTTGCAGAGAAAGGCAGACCTGTTAGCGCGCAATCCAAAATGTCGAAAGGCTCCTGGGCACAGAGGCTGCCAGGAGCCGTGATACTCGAGTAGGAAAAAGTCACTGCCATGTCTTTCTTGGAGGGCTTGATCCAGGCCAAGCCCCCCTGAAAGCCCTTTTGATTTATCTCTCTTTTGAAGCCTAAAGTACACTATCTCAAAGTACCTAGGGTTGTAACCCTAGCCCCACATGAAGTTTACCCCTACCACTCAACTGAGCGGAAGTACCTTCCTTCATGGAGGATATACCGAAATAAAATAGGCATTTCATGCTTTAGGCCTTGGAGGTTAAGCCTAGTGGTCTCCCACCCCAAGACCACTATACTCAATTGTTTCCACCACTTATTGTGGTTCTACTTGTTAACTGTTTCTGAATTCAGTTGCTTGGCCAAGTCTTTTTCTGTGTTGGCCTGACACCTATGCCCCACATTCCTAACCAGCACCATTTCACCCAAAAGAGTGCACATGAAGTGCTTGATGCTATCTTGGAGGCTAGAGTCAGTCCAGTTTTCATATGAAATCTTTTGTTTTATCCATTTGTGATTGAATCTTTGTGTTTATACCTGCTTTGTCGATCTGCAGCCCTTCTGTGTTACACTGGATTTTAAACCATTTATTGTTTCGATCCACACCCTGTTCTTGCTCTACTTGCTGCTTTGGTTTTGGGATTTTCTCATCAAACACCTGCAGGATTTCATCAAAATATCTAGGGCACCAATCAAGGACATCTTTCCCGTAGCAGAGGCAACCCTTGAGAACCTTTCCAACCGACTCTGAGAAGTACACAAGCCAAAACCAGAAACAAAATGTCCACACCATCAGTACAGATGTCTGCCAGGACCTCGCCAATTCGAAGTGTACAATTTCAGCTTGGCAACAGTGGGCCCACCTCAATGAGTGAGCCCAAGCTCAGAGCCGCATCTGGGTCTCAAGAAGATCCAGTACACAGAAGCGCGGAACAAGAAGCGCCCAGATTAACCACAGAGGCCTTAGCGGCCCGTGTTGACAGCCTTCAGCGTCCCCGCAGAAGAGTTGCTGCATCAATCTCCAGATCTGTATTCCCTGCTTCTTCTTCAACGGCTACCCCAGCTGGAGGACCTGAGGAAGAAGGCGAATTCAGAAGGAGAATCAACGAATATATTCTCCACGAGGAGTACTACAAGTCCGTCACAGGCGAAGATGGAGAGGAACCACTAGACACCTTGGGATCCCCACAGTACACAGACATGGGTTCCTACCCTTACTCCGGCCCACCTACGGACCTGGCCGACACAGTGTCTCTACCCAGGCGACCTCGAGGGCCAGTATGGCATGCGGAGCTGCCAATCACTAGCAGGAGCCCTGAAGTGTGCCCCGCATATGTGAAAGCTTCCCATCTACCAGAGCCAACTCATGGGGCCCTGGACCGTACGGCCGAATTACTGGCCAAATTACTGTCTGCGTCCGAAGACCCTGATGTGACAGCCCTTCATGAGGCTGTCAAAGCTAAATTGGGTATCCCTGAACCCTTACCCCAGCCAGCGCTACTCTCAACTTCACCAGGATTGAGCACGTTGGCTGATGATCTCAAAAGATCAAGGGTGTCCAGGTTGCTACCCAAGGTCACTTGCCCCAACCCTTTTCATCCTCGCCCCAGGACAGTCCCTATTGGTGAACTACAGGACGTGCGGGTGACGGAGACTGAGAAAAGAGGGCTGTCAGCCCTGGCACCTCTTGCCGGCGTATCACCTTCTGGTCTAACTCCCGGGGTTGGGAAGACGGGCAGACCTATTGCCCAGGCGAACATCCAGCTGGAACTGCCGGAGTTGGACCCCAAAGATCTGCCCGAATGGGCAGAAGAATTCGCTGAGTTTCTTCTGCTGACTGGCCATACCCATGTGGATGTGGCCACAAAATGCTCACTGCTGAAACACTCAGGCAAAAAGGGATTTTTGCAAAAACAGGTGAAACAGATTGTGAAAGCCTGTTCCACCTGGGCAGAGGTACTCCAGAGGTTGGAGAAAAGGTTCCCAGTCTATGAGACTGACCTCAGTGTGAGCACACAGATAGAGGAGCTACCTATGCTCCCTGAGTTTCCTTCCGCTGCGTGAATCTCTGAATAGGTGTGCGATCTGGAGTATCTGTTTTCACCGATGAACGTGGGCTCCTACGGAACCACTGAGCCCCACCTGTGGCACATGAGTAAGATCCCCCAACGTACGGGGAATGTTTCCCGCTCTACCTCTGAGAGGAAGAGTCGGACCCACTCGTACGATGAACTGGTGGACCTTCTGATTGAGCTAGCTCTTGAGAGGGAGAATGATTCCCACATGGATAAATTTCTCAAGAAGCACTTGGGTCGAGGGGGTAACCCTACCCCCGAACGTGGCGAAGGGAAAGGGCCCAAAACTTTCACTAACCCCAACCAGGGAGGTGGTAAAGGAAGGGGTAACCTACGTGCCATGAATGAGGTCAAACCTGATGCAGGTACACCCCCTTTGTTCTACTGCAAACCTGTCAATGACAAGGGGGGGCCTTGTCATGCCCCTGACTGCGATCAACGCAGTAGCTGTATGCTGCAGATGAAACGACAGCAGCATACCAAGGATGGAAAACCTGTGACCCACCAGGATCACTTCAGGTGTACCATCACCTGTGGCTATTGTGGCAAACATCATCACTACGAAGACGAATGTCACATAAAGAAACGCGAGAGTAATAAACTCAAGCGTCAGGAGGCTGAACGCCAGAAGACCCAAACACCCACCAAAAGCCCTCAGAATGGGGATAAAGGTGGTAAAGGAGGTGGCAAGGGGGGTGGCAAAAATGGACCCCCTAACCTCCAGAGGCGCTCATCAGCGCCCGTTGCTACACCTCTCCCTGCTGCTACACCCCCCCCTGCCGCAGGTGATCCCAAGAAGCGCCCACAGGGGGATAACGCTACCCCTGAGGCGAATAACTCCAAGGAGAGGCAATTGGCCTGGATGGCCAGGTCCCTCATAGCTGCAGGGGTGGATGTCAAGTTCTGTGATGAGGAGTAGGGGGGCGGCTCCGATGAGGAGGACTTGCTTTTCTGGATCCTCCTGAAAATCGGGAATCAAGTTTTTCGAGCGGTGCTTGACACCGGTGCAACACTTTCCATAGTGGCCTGGCGCCTGCTAAAGACTTTCAAGAAAACTAAGACCGTGGCCATAAGAGTAGGGGATGGGCGTACCATCCATTCTTTGGGGGGGGTCGATGTGACTATATGCCTGGGCGACAAAACCGTGACCCACAATGCAGAGTGTTGGACACCGACGCCTTTGACATCGTCATTGGTACAGACTTCCTACGAAGAAACCCCCAGGTAAAAATGCTGTCTCTCCAGCGCCCCCATTCTTTGCACTGCGACTTCGGCAGTGGGCTGTTCTCCGTACTTTTGGAGCTGTCAGGACGAGAAGAGTCTGGGCTGCGCTACGCATCCAAGACTAACTATTGTACTGAAAACTACCAATTGGCCCGTCACGTTCTTGAAAATGGACTGGCGGCCCTTCAGGTAAACCTGGCTGAGATCCAGGTGGAAATGTTTGCGAGCCAACAACAGCACATCATGCAGTTGTACTGCTCAAAACAATTGAACAATGCTTTCCTTTTCTTCTGGAACGCAATGGGCCTAGCGTATGCTAACCCCCCCTTCTCCGTGCTCGCGAAGGTTCTAACCAAAATTGCTTTTGAGGGAGGAAGGGTTGTCATGTGCACCCCTGACTGCGGCTGCTCTGGTGAACATGCTTACTGGCGCCGTATGCTAGATCGAATGACCGTGGGAAGAGTGCACCTCCCCGACGGCCCCATCTATGTGTCTGAGGATTCAGACACAGCTATGCAGGCCCCTGAGTGGGCCAGTTTCCTGTCCATCGTTGATGGATCCCTCAATCCTGTACCCCTGTGTGACCTAGACCAGGTGCTACTGAAAGAGGTCATGGCCAAAAATCGTGGCCTGACCCTTTCTGATCGCAAAAATTGATCTCCTGAGCACCTATCTGCCACACTTACAGGGTGTGAGTCTCCCGATGGCTATCTGGATCCTGCAGCTGTAAAGGAGGATGCCGACGACCAACTGTCTGAGATCGCCAGCACTATTCCTTCTGTTGATCCCAGCTGTGTTGACCTAAAACACAGTGCCTTCCTAGCCCAGCTGTTGCTGGAGGAGGTAGACCTAGAGTCAACCTCTGAGCCAGCTTCCCCTGTTGGGAAGCCAGTGCTACACATGCAGCCTATGCACACAGGTGAACCCGTGGCCCGGATTGCTGATGCCCTGGCGCGGCCTGCTTCTAATAATATGCCATTGTCTGAGCATGACACTCAGGAACTCCGGCGGCTGCTGTACCTGAAGGCCAAAGGTATTGAGCGCCAAGAGCGGCTGCAATACCTCAGACAGACCTGGAAATCCTCGATCTGGTCTGAGGAGGACGATGATTCCTATACGCTGCCTGATCCTGAGATACCGCTAGTGTATTCTCTGCACTATGGGCAGCAATGTTCCCCTGAGTGGGACGATGGTTCTGTGCCTGCCGAAACTGCTGATCGGCAGGAAAAGAAAGAACATGGAAAGAGCAACCTCCATGCTGAGGAGGATTTCCTGCAGAAACCTGAGAGTCTTAACCTTAACCCCCGACTGAAGAACCCGCTGATAACCTATGAGGAGGTATTCGGCGCCATGCCGCCCCCCCTCTCTTGTCAAAAACTGGTCCAGATGGACCTGAAACTGAAGACTGAATTTGAAAAGACGCTAGTGAGGCGTCGTCCCTATTCCGCTTCACAGGAACAGGTTGAAGAAATCCAGCGCCAGATCCAGGAATGTATTAATGCTGGCCTCGTTGAAGAATATAAGAAGGGGCACTACCCCCATCACTGCAGTCCCTGTTTCCTGGTTGCCAAACCAGGGTCCACTGCCCTACGACCGGTTGTTGGCTATGGTGAGGTCAACAAAAAACCCAGAACCACTCAGGGAGTATTCCTAACATGGAAAATACCCTGGAGCGTATTGCCAAATGCAGGTACAAGACCAAAATGGACAGACGCTCTGGTTTCTGGCAGGTGGACCTAACAGCCGCAGCTCAGGAGCTGCTGGCTTCTATAACCCCTAAGGGCCGTGTCCTTAAGTGGAAGCTTATGCCTTTCGGGGTGGCTAATGCCCCAGCGCTCTTCCAGGAGCTAATGAACAAAATTTTGTACATACTGAGGCGCAGGCCTTCAGTACAGGAGTTGATTTCTTGGGGTGCAGAAATGGAGGCCCACATCGACGACGTGAGTTTGGGTACTAATACCCAAGAGGACCATGTGCTTCTCCTCCGTGAATTTTTCATTGTTCCTCAAGAGAACCATCTCCGAATCAAACTCCAAAAATGTGAGTTTATGAAAGAGGAGATGGAATATTTGGGTTTCGCCGTGGGGTATGGTTGGTGGAAACCAGCCGCGTCCAAGATGCAGCCCCTACAGGACATGCAGATTCGCGATGACCCTAAGAAGGGTCTACACGACGTGAGCAGTTTTGTGGGTGCCTGTAATTTCTATCGGCGTCACATCCACAGGTTTACTTACTCCTCTGCCCCCCTCACTGACCCAATCAAGAAAACTACTCCCTGGAGGTGGACCGCCAGAGAGGAAGAGTGTTTCCAGGAGTTGAAGAAGAAGATTGCCTCCTCCAACTGCCTGGGAGTACCCCGCCCTAAGGGCGATATAGTCCTGATCACTGATACCAGTGATGTAGGGGGGGGGTGGTACAATCTACAAATGGCAGGAGCTTAACCCCGCTGAACTAACCCACTGCCATTATCGTACTAGTGGACTGAACCGTGATGGTTCGTTGAAACATGACTTTCCTACCAGTGAGTGGCGACTGGTTCCACTGGGAGACTGGAATTGGAAATGGAACCAAGCGCGTTCCAATTACAGCACCTATGACCAGGAACTCCTGGCCGGTATGTTGGTGCTTTCGTCACAATCCCGACTCCTGGGATCCAACCCTATTGTCTGGCTGTGTGACCAGGAACCTGTGAAGTCTTTTCAGAAGGGCCCACCACCAGAGAAAGCAAGGCTAAAGCGGTGGTGGACTTACCTGAGCCAGTTCAGGCTGACAGTTCATCATATCCCCGGAATAAAGAATGAACTGTCTGACTATATATCGCGCAATAACTTCGATGCGCTTATAGGTGAGAGCTCTGAGGCGCTCGCCATGGAGGCTTTCCAGCGTATGGATGTCCAGGTTGACCTGTCCATGCGCACTGCTGGAATCCTGGAGGGTTGGAGTCTAACCGACTGTCAGTCAGAGTATAGAGAAATTCTCCAAACCCTCAGCATTGGTCTCGAACCCCGTGTCATTGACGGGCACCAGTGGTATAAAAACAATCAGTACCTCGTCTACGAGGACCGAATTGTGGTATCTGAGGCACGACTGGATGGGTGCCTACAGTGGTCCCATCTCAGTTCTGGTCACAGTGGCGCTCATCGCTCAGTGGACTTCTTCCGTGAGTGTTTCTACTTTAGTCTAACCCCGACTGAAACTGAGGTCGCGTATGCAGACCATTGTGGATGCTTGTGGCTGTCATGCCAGCAAGCAGAGCGACAGTAGGGATAGGGGCCTGATCTCCAGCTTACCCATACCCTATTGTGCTAACTCTCTTCTCTACGTGGATTTCATCCACGGCCTACCACGCTTCGGCGGCTATGATAGTTGCCTAGTGGTCACCTGTGGCCTATCTCTCTTCACCTGTGTGATCCCTTGCAATAAGAAAATCACAGGTGAGCAGACTGTGAAACTGTTGGTCGAACAATGGTTTGGACCCTATGGGGCACCTAAGCGGGTGCACTCTGATGAGGATGTACGCATCTGCAGTGACACTGGATAGTACAAACGAGTGCTAATTGCCCTCAACGTGGATGTAACCACAGGTGTGCCCTCTACCCACATATCTAACCCTCTCTGTGAGAGACAGAACCGTGTGGTGGAGCAAAACTTAAGAATCCTGATGAAACAGGAGCGTACCAAGGACTGGGTACGCCTAGTGCCCTGGGCAGTGCTGACCATGAACTCACAGCGGAGCTCTTCTATGGGTTTCACCCCCCACCAACTGTTCCATGGAGGACGACCTGCTTGGTTCTTCAAAACCCCCCTTCCTGAGGACTTCAAGAGCCCTGTGGGAGATTGGCTGGAACACAAGCAATCTCTGGCTAACCAGGCTGGGACCAACCTGAAACACATCCGTGACCGTGGACTGAGCCGACGGAACCGCCTACGGCGACCTGCCAGCTTCAGGGTTGGTGACCTTGTTTTGATTCACCATTCACGCCTACCCTCCTGGCCACGTAACTGCCTACAGGACCCTTATTTTGGACCCTATCGTATCATCAGGATAGATGGATCCAGGATGCAAGTCAGGTGCAGTCCGTGTCTAGGTGGTGAGCTGCTGTGTGCAGCTAAACAGTTGAGGCACTATCACTCCCCTGACGATTTGTCTTGGGATGAGTGGCTCCTCAGCGACAGTGAGGTCGAGGGTATAGACCTAGAGAACGCTGCCAGTCCAGAGGAGGCAGCGAACTCGAAGAGATGACTGCCGATGAGATGGCAGTCGATGGTTACTACGTGGTTGCAGGTATTGCTCGCCACGAGTATAAACAGGGCTGGAAATTTCTAATCCTGTAGGATAGCTATGGGTTATCTGAGGCGACCTGGGAACCTATCTCAGCCTTCATGCAACCAGATGGGAGTATCAACCCCATCTTCCGCACCTACCTCGTTGAGAACAACGAGGGGCAGCTCCTAACCCGTGCTGAGACTATGTCCCAGCGTGAAAAGCGAAACTAATTTCCCTGTGTCAGTCTACTGACTGTGTTCTAACCTCACAGGTGCAGTGACCACTCTTGTGCAGACGTGCCTGTGTATGGGTGTAAGAGCAGTTGTCACAGTTGCCCCGCATTGCATCGCAGGACAGGACCGTTAGCCCCCCGTGACAACCACTCCCTGGCGGAAAGCCATTGGCTTTTCACAGACTACTGCTTACTGAGCGCTGCACTGACCCTGTCTGTGCCCTGCAGACCCATGCCTATGGTTTCCAGCGTGGACCAGGTGGCCGCTTATCAGGTTTGCAGCCATCCAGCGAGTGTATGCCTTGTTGACCATGTGTTGCATGGGGACTGCCCTGATGTAGGGACCTTGGGGAGCCAACGAAGAACGGTGGCATACTACACCAGGGGGGAATGACAAGCAAGGTGTTATGAGGCAAGGTGTGTCTTCCCTCCTTGGGGACAAGCGAGCCCACAGTTAGGACCTCTGACTAATCCAGACCCATCGGGTTCTACCATTCCTTACAGGGTTTACCATACCCCTATGTGTGCTACGTATGTCTGTGTGTGTCTCACTTCTCTCCCCAGCGTGGCTCCCGGAGACCGGGCTTCGCTGACGTCGGACCGAAGGTCCTAATCAGGTACTATTACCACTCCTATGGCGCCCAATTTCTGTGCTGGCGCCTATCCTTGGGGGAAGACGGCAAAAGCCCTACCTACTAGAGTGGAGGGGTGGCCAAGTGTGCTAAGGGCATACAAAACGCCCAATGATGCTAAAGGCCAAAAGCTAACTTAGCTAATTTCAATGGGTGCATTAATTTCCGAGGCAACTGCCCCAGAAATCGCGACCATTTCCGCAGCCCTTAATCTCGTCCCACAGGAATGGAGAATTGACGTTCTTTTATTTATCAACAAGCTCATAGCGAAACACACCGCACATACCAGAGTCTGTCGTTACCAGAACAACTGCCGCTTTCAAAAACACTGCTGGTACAAACACCAAGCACCAAACACTCACAACCCATATGCGCCGTCACGTCGCTTTTCTCTAAGGAACAATGTTCAGCGCAACAGCGAATTCACGCTTCAAGGCAACAGCGACACCAAAACCACAGCGCATGATTTATCCCAGACAGGTACTCTCTTCCCTTCAGCGAGCACAGGGCCTGGACCAAGTATATATCGTTCCCACTATTCAACACCACCACCCTCCGCAGCGCCCCAAGTCAAGAAAACAAGCCGCGCAAGCTCGCCAGAGAACAGCTCAAGATCACAATCCAATCTGATCACTGAAGCAAATGACGACGACCAGGTCATCTGCACTTCACCTACTCAAAAACCGGCTTCCGAAATATTCGCTTCGCAAGAAAACAGCACGTCAAGTGTAACAAGCTGTTCGTCTGGCAAATCTGGAAACTGGACTTCAGTTAACAATCAACGCCATCGCCTTTCGCTTCGAGCCAGCCGTCCAAGCGTCCAAGGAGAACCGAACTCTACTTGCAAAGACTGCTGCAAGAGTTTCGCACTGACAGAGGCAACAAAGAACTGGTATCTTACCCGTGACCTTCACGTACCACTTCGCTGCGAGGACTGCAGACTCAAACGCAAACAGGCAGCCGCTCAAAAGGACAAAAAATCAACACCGGCAAAAATCATTCTCTATCAGTCCATCCCGCCAACAGGGAAAAAATGGGCCACAGGCCCTACTGCCCTCGCCCACCGTGCAATCTCAAACATCACCAAGTCGGCCGTTGATCCTCACAACCGTGACCAAGAGACATCTACCTCGCACCGCACAGAAACAAGCACCACGGATGCGCCAGATATGGAAGACGACCTCCAATCACAACGCTCAGGCTCTATTGGCAGCAATACACCTAAAACCGAAGCTGATGACCTAGAAAAAGGGGAAACCTCCTCATCCAGGTCTACCGCCAAGGTCTCTACCCCAAGGTCTACCTCAAGGTCGGCGTCATTTGATGAGCACGAGTCACAGGTCCAAGATGAAACAACGAGCAATTCTTCCGCCCCTCCTTCATTGCAAGAGGACTCCAGCGACACCACCGAGTGCGACACGCCTTCAATTCACGATTGGCACTTCAAAGACCCTCGCCTCCGTCAAAAACTTCAAACTACATTGAGCAGCCCCCATAAAGCTACTCTTTTAAGTGCTTTCGAATATACCAATGATCAGATGAAAGAAACCATCCCGTATTCAGTCAGACATGCAGACCTACTACTTCCAAGATTCAAGTTCACTTTGGCAAAGTAAAGACTCACCAACTTCACTGTTTTTGGTCCAGTGCTTCGCTTGCTGCAGGGTTTAGAGGTCAGAATTTTTGTACGCCATTTTTCCTTTTATTTTCTTTCTTTCTAGACAGCCATGAGCATCCAATTCCAATCAATCAAGCAGTCTGCATCACTGGAACACACAGCAATCACCTCAAAAAGCACTGAAACATCTTCAGTGAGACCATAAACCCACATTCTTTACACAACTTACATGGACACAATCATTTTCACTCCCGAGCAGCAGGTTTGCTTCTGACTGAGATTTCGGGTCCCTGCAGCCAGCCACCATGTGGCCTCCTAGAACTTTTGCAAGCCTCTGGTGCCATCAGGGCAGTGCATTGCACCTTCGACTTTTCAGGGCAGGATTTCAGATACTCAGTCTCTTCATCCTGCACTTCAGTGTTCATTTACTCTGTAAATTAGGGAAATGGCGGATTTCCATGGGAGACCCCTATCTCACTGCCACCCACCCAGCACTGAACTCAGTTTGTTGCTACACTTTGGGCGGGAATCCGCCATGCCCAAAAAAAGGCCAAAAGCTAACGCACTTCCCTGCCCACGAGGAAAAGCACGCGGGACAGGAGACACAACTACACTACACTCACCAACGCCAGCACCGGCCTTCAAAGGCAGGGTGAGCACTCATCACTTGCACTCAACTCCTTCCAGGCCTGCTGACCCTAACACCTACACACGCTACTTGGTGTTGCTGTCAATGAGGTCTCGGGTCCTATTGACCCCCCTGTGAAAGAGCAAGAGAACACAGCGCTACTAAGCGGCTGTGGCCTAACAGGGACGCCACTACGCGTTTCCCTGTCAGGGCTTGGAGGGAAGGATTGCTCAGTATGCGTTCACAGCGTGTATGTCGATGAAGTCGGACTGCACTCGCCACTCTTGGCTGAGGTGCAGTTTGTTGTTTGTGTGATATGCGCAGCATATTTTAGCGCTGCTCAAAGGGACTGCACCAATCACCCTACCTGCCCACCTGTAAAGCAAAGGCAAATGAAGGGATGTTTGCGGCCGAGGAACCAAGCCACACTCCAAGTATTTTGCGCTTCTCAGTGTGACCTATACTACGCTGTCCTGAAACACCCCTGTCAAGCAAGCAAGCGGTAAGAGACTCCTCAGGTTCTCTTAAAGAACGTACCGAGGAGCCCCTGGGTAACCTAAACAAGGTTTACCGTGCGTACTCCGCGTGGCCTACCCTTTAATGCGTCATATGCATGCACCAGTATGCATTGATCTTACCATTTGACCCAACATAACCAATCTCAGCGTGACTCAACCAGGAGGTGAGCTCCTCCTGGGCTTACCTACCTTACTCACCACGCATCATGTAAATGCCGAGGAAAACAGGAGCGCAAAACAACCCTACGTGCTTAAACAAACCTACGGCAAATCATAAACCACCCTAAGCAATTAATGCACTGTGTGTCATGCACGCTTCCCTTGTCTTATTTCCTGCAGAAAGAGGGAGAAAGTGGCGCACTGCACAGCGCAAAACAAGCCTAAGCGTTTCGAGCAACCCTACTTTAGCGCTACGGCTACACATGAGCGAACAAACACGAGCAAGCACTTTCTTTTCTTACCTATGAAGAGAGAACAAGGGTGGATTGGGGTACAGGGAAAGCCCCACAGCGTGTGAATGCCTCAATTAGGCACATGCATCGCGAGCACAGCGCATATTCTATTCATACGTGCGCGCTGCGCGCTCCATTCGCATCGCATACCTTTCAGTCCTGTTTTGACCGGAGCAGATCAAGAGAGAGGAACACCTGAACCCCCAACGAACACAGCGTTGACAACCCCAACGTTTTAACGAAGCAACCAACACGAACGCAATGCATGCGTGTGAGATGACACTGGCATACCTGAGAGGTGGGTTGTCCACCTGCTCTGTGGTGTGGGTTGAGTTTGAATACCTTTCCCTAAAGTTTATAAACATTTTGATGCAACTGTGCAAAAACCTTCTTTTAGAACTTTGAAAACTACGGCCCATACCTTGTTTTTCAAAAGCTCTTTACGCTTGCGCAACCTTGTTTTTGAAGTCTGCTTTCGCTGCGCTTGTCTGCGGGTTTGAGTTTTGGTGTAAAAATGACAATTTCTCGCGTGATTTCGTCGATTATTAGCGATTTGACTTGTTAAATCGCTACATCTTTTACTAAACCGCAGGAATCACTCCCTGTTGGTTACATTTTCTTTTTTTTCTCAGCTCCTGGAGATTTGTGTCCTCCATTGGGAGTATTGCTCCGCCCTGGTCCTTGGTCAGGACGTTTATTCAAACGCTGTTTATGCAGCGATGGCTGTCCGCATTAGAGCGTTCGACTGTACCCTGGTGGGCAAGCATATGTGCTCTGGGGAGGGAGTCCTGGGTTCAAACCCCGCTACCCCCAAAATTTTACCAAAAGTTTTCGTCGCACGCTGGCGACTTTTGAGGAATGCCCCATCGAAGGAACATCATTCAGGGTACATTACACTGTTTTTCAAGGGTACCTACAGTGTGATAGGCTTCTATGAACTGATGAGGATATGCTTCGTAAGTTGAATGCATTTTCTGAGGTAATTCTGGGAATATTTGAGCCTTTTTCCTTGGTCCTACTAGCTTAGCTAACTAGTACCCCAGGGGGGAGTAAGAGAAAGTCACTGCCATGTCCTTCTTGGAGGGCTTGATCCAGGCCAAGCCCCCCTTAAAACCCTTTTGTTGATGCTAAGACTAACCTAGGTATTTTTATCCCTCTTTTGAAGCCTAAAGTACACTTTCTCAAAACAACTAGGGTCGTAACCCTAGCCCCCCATGAAGTTCACGCCTACCACTCAACTGAGCGGAGGTACCTTCCTTCATGGAGGATATACCGAAATGAAATAGGCATTTCATGCTTTAGACCTTCGAGGTTAAGCCTAGTGGTCTCCCACCCCAAGACCCCTATACTCAATTCTTTCTACCACTTATTGTGGTTCTATGTTTTCACTCTTTCTGAATTCAGTTGCTTGGCCAAGTTATTTTCTGTGTTGGCCTGACACCTATGCCCCACATTCCTAATCAGCACCATTTCACCCAAAAGAGTGCACATGAAGTGCTTGATGCTATTGTGGAGGCTAGAGTCAGTCCAGTTTTCATATAAAATCTTTTTTTTTATCCATTTGTGATTGAATCGTTGTGTTTATACCTGCTTTGTCTATCTGCAGCCCTTCTGTGTTACACTGGATTCCAAACTATTCATTGATTCGATCCACATCCTGTTCTTGCTCTACTTGCTGCTTTGGTCTTGGGATTTTCTCATCAAAAACCTGCAGGATTTCATCAAAATATCTAGGGCACTAATCAAGGACATCTTTCTCCGTGTAGTCCCCGCAGCTGGTGGCCTTATTGGTGACTTCAAGACACTGGAACAGTAGGATCCAATGGTGGAAAGTCAAATTCTCACAGTTAACTTAGCCCACGCAAACTGCACCCTGTTTTGCGCGTCGAACGCGCAGAAAAGGACCGGTTCACAACAGGGCAAAAAAACTTTTTTTTTGGATTTTTGATAAACGTGATTCGGGGCTTAGTGAAATAAATTGCTTTTTCTAGCATTGTGCAACTCCGTGTTCCTAAATGGGACTTTTTTTTATTTTACTGCCTTCGAAGTGCGCGAGGCCTCGCGCACTCAATATATTCAAAGTGGAGTTTGTTACGAAACATAAAGACCATAAGGATCGGCGTTTGCGGAAATACACAGCCCCCACACGTTATTGAAGCTCAGGTTGTGTTGACGAAGGAGCATTGGAAGCGTATAACGGTCAGACTTCCCATGTTCGATGAAAACATTTTTACTCCAAAGTAAAAACAAAATACCAATTTTGGCATCCGGAGTGCGCGAGGCCTCGCGCACTCAAGTCATGTAATGTATTGATTTTTGGAATGGATATGACGCGTACAATTGCAGGTACAGTACCAGCTGGACAAGCACACTTTTTTTTTGCGGTGTATGTGTGTGTACACACAGTGTTGGTTAGATATAACACGGCATAGAACATTGTCTGACGAAAACAATCAGTGCGCCAGGCCTCGCGCACTCAACCCACACAAGAAAATGAAAAAGCAGGTAGGTCAGGCTATGCCGGTATTTACGTTCCCTTTCACGGCTGGCATGTGTGACACTCGCTTATACGGCGGTAACCTTTGTCATATTTATCAGGGGATCAGGGGAATGATTTGTTTTTTTTCCAACAGTGACTCAATGGCACACGTGTCTAGTACTAATAGCGCTAGAAAGAAAAACGCCTCTACTCCCATTTTGGCATTAGTTAATGTTAGATAAAATGTTTGTTGAAAAAAAAAGAAAACCATACAACAATCAAGCTAACCAACAAGGCAAAGTAAAGCGTGCAACAACACTCACTAAGGTGAGTCACTTGCCATGGCACGTATGCAGTAACAAAGAGTCATCATTGGGATCTACCTCTAACGTACACTCAACTAAGTCATAAAGTGACATACTACGTCCTAATAACTAGTCCCTAATCCTATCCCCGTGCACCACTAACCCATGGCGCTGCGAACAAAGGAAACCAGGATGCGGATAAGGTAAGGGTCATGGGCAAGCATGCTATCCACGCAGACAACAACCACACACGCAACACACAAGGCGAGCATGTGTTCATACTGCGAGTCTTTTATGAAATTTGCAAAACATACCCAAAACATTCAGAAGCACCCTCGCAATTCCAACCTATCTCCAAACGCTATTTAATCCTGAATAAAATCAGAGATGACAACAGAATTATCCAAATCGCGACAGAGCGTGGCTACAGCTGCGGCGACAGAAGACACGCAATTCTCTCAACGGCACACATCACATTTACACAGCAAACCCAGTACATTGACAATATGGCGACCCTCAATGAAAGGCAGTTTTTCTTACTCCCCCCCAGACACCACACCAAGAGTTGTGTGTCTCAGGGGGCGCCATCTAACGAAGAAATTTCAGGGGTGTTATCATCGCTCAGGGGGTGCAGTGGTACCCCCATTTCGTCACGACGGGGGATCACCAAGTGGGCGCACGGTGCCTTTCGAAGTACGGGTACGGCCTGGACGGGCCACTCCATGAAGAAGGACGGGGAGGAGTGGCACTGGTGTGGAAAACATCCAAATGGACCTTACACGCTATGCAGTTCTTCTCCCCCAGGGGGCTGAAAGCCTCACTGTCGAGTGGTCCTCTGGAGATCACTCTAGTGGTGGTGCACTTCCACCACAAACACAGGCGGCGACAGTTGCAGTGGAAAGAAATTGCCAAAGAGATGCATGGACCAAACCCAATTTTATATGCTGATCACAATAGTTTAATAGTGCAACATTGGGACGCCTTTGCGCCCCCAAAGTTCGAATATGACACGTCTTTACGTGCCAGAGAGGAAGAGGTCGCAACCTTGGCGAATGTGGGCCTCCATGATGTTTGGGTGGACATGTTTGGGAGGCAGTCAGCATATCACCTGTGCAGGCCATCGGCAAGACCATGCTTCTACAGTCATATTACTCCAGGTAAAATCACGACGTGAGTAAACCCCGAGAATTATGAGAACACAATACCTCTCTAATAGCAATACAAAGCGCATGTAAGTTCACCACCGGGTCTGTCAACAAAGGCAGCCATAATTTCTCCGAAAACATTCAGAACATAGCCGTAAAACACAGACCCAGGTGTTGTTCATGACATGCTCAAGACATGTAAAGAGTCTGGCGTACCTCCTTAGTCTCCAATACGCACCATTTCCTCAAGTCTCACTTTCCTCACAGGCAGCAATCACTGTCAGTACAGCCTGGAGGCACAGGTACCCTGACAGGATAACTACAAGCCTGTAGCGAAGGACGGGTAGGATATTCCAGACTGGGCTACTCATGACAGGAATACCCAGTGAACAAAGGGTTAGCTTGCAGGTTTGGCCTGTTCCCATTCCCTGGCTGAGAATAGCGTAAGAGCAAGGGAGGTAGAGCAGACAAAATTCAGCTACTCCAATAGAAAAACAAAATACTGTGGCGAGTTTACTGCCAAAATGTTTGCTATAGCATCCACGGACTGGGTCGAAATTTTGACCCTGAAAAAGTTCACTGACTAAGCAAGTAGGACAAGCTTCAGGCTCCATCCAACACAAATGATAATTCAGACAAATGGTAATCAGCCCCTGCTGCTGTCGCGCACAGTGGGCGGTCCTTGACATTTCACACGGGGTGAGAAAGAGAGAGAGAGAGAGAGAATCACTCAATAGGGCGCCTGCAGTTACATACCTTAATACTCCGGGCCAGCATAGGAGCGCATACAGACTTTTGGTTCCACCACCGGGTGTTGAAACACACCCTCGGCTAACTGCAGGGTTACTCTCAACATGCCTCCCAGACTTCTGTCAGAATGGTTAGTTGGGGCGCTGGGGGCGTGCTGGCTTACCTGGTGACATTGGCTGGATACATGACTACTCTAACACAAAAAGAATCAATCATAACCCTCCCTCTGAGCAGACTGGCCACGTTGTTGCTTGAATAGGAGAAAAGGATATTTTTCTCTCAGTGTGTCACCCGGCCTGCTTTCTCTCCCCTAGCTTTACTACCCCTACTCGTCCCAGTTCATCCTCCTGGAATAAAGGAAAGAAGAAAAATGGAAACACCTCAGAGCGTGGCTAACTTGCCTCCTAGCTTACACATACATCACTACGTAGAACATTCCCAATAACCAAAACTATATTTGGCTGCTACTCAGTCATGCCTTCACAGCTCCCCCACCAGGCTACCTGCAGTAGGCTGTCATACAGTCCTAAGGGTTTCTTAGCTGGGTGGACTAGGTGTTGTTACTGTATTTGGTAGGGTCTTATATGCTTACCAGAGTCCAGAGGCTACTCACCTTTCGGCGGTTTCTGCGACGCTCCCGGCTACTACCACTTCTATCCTAAGATACTCAATACAGTTCACACAGGATACAACTTCTCAGACGCCGTCTCAGTTGTTTACTCTCTGTGGATAACGGCATGAGCTCCACAGCCGGCATTCGTAGAATACTCATTAGGCTGCTCCACACCCTCAGTGGTAGTAAACACTTGTAACTTGAGGGGTGCTCTGGAGATACGGCTCATGGCCTCTCCAGCGTGCTTTCCACCTGTCGTCAGGGGAATTCATGTACATCCAGTACAGTATACACACTGACCTGTCATCACTGTATCATCAGTGCCTTAATAGACCAGAAAAATCATGTACGGTGCTACGTTCCAGTAAGGCAACAGCGGACCTCTTGAAGCGGTACCCAGAACCCCATGGCTAGGGTAGGGCATACAACCGGTCTCCGGTCCACTAACCCCATGTACGGAAGGGAAGACGCCCGTTGATGCCCGGTGCGAGCCCGGCGGGAGCGTGTTCCGTGCCGTAAACCCCCGCATCGGCAACCGATGCGCCGCCAGCGGAGATTTATATATCAGAACATCAGGAATCCACAGGGTTTTATTTTCATATTGTTTCCGTCAATTTTTACGCTTCCGTTCTGAAATTCACTGTTTTGACAGCTGGCGGTTAGCTCGCGACTTTAGCGTAACCGCCAGTTTAACTGTTATATACAGATATTTTAGCGCAAATCGTGACGAAGACTCTAAAGTCTTCAGGAATTGCATTGATGCATCCGCAATTTTCACGTCTTACACTCGCAACCTTAATCCGAATTTTTCAAGATGTTGAAATCGGATTTTCGACTTCGACATCCCCGCACTTGATTTGACCTCTTTCGAGTGGACCTACGTGCTTCCCTATGCACGAATCAACTTTCCTTTTGTCTTGCCCTCCATTTTTCTTAAAGATATGGGCAAAACAAAGTTGATTCGTGAGGCCACTTGTGAGGGTCATATCTCGTGCTGCTTGCGAGGAATGACAATAAGGAAACGTGGGATGTATTCACAATACTCCCAACGGAATTTAGGAAGCATTATACGCCTTGCATCTCCACACGTGCGCGCTAGCGTAATGGATCATGGTCAAGAGGGTAGAGTTTGCGTTATAACTCTTCGGCCATGATATTGCGTGCGTTAGGAAAACTTTCGAGTGTAGCGCGCGACTGTTGGTGTTGCATAGGAACTCTTCTTGAGTTCCTATTAGCGATTGACACAAAGTTATGCCTTCGGAGGGGCATGACATATCGTGGGGGGAGCCACCTTTTTGGGCAATATGGAGTATGTGCCTTGTGTTGTGTTGCGTGCCCATTTGGCGGGTCCATCGCTCCAAGCCAAACCCGCCAATGGACCTCATATTGCGCAAGCCCCTTCTCCATACTCCATAAATAACATGGTCTTGGATGGTCGCGCGATCGCAGCAGAAGAAAAATAAAATACCAAGAAAACGACGCACCGCCAGAAAAAATAAAGCGAAAAATCGTCTTTTCCGACCTCAGAAACCCCCCCAACAATTTTACGCCGCTGTTTGGCGAGGTCGCAAAACTTAGGACACTCACCAAAAAAGACGAACAATAGAGTCGCGATGGCGAAGAAGCTGAGCGTTGCTTGCCCCAAACCACCTGGCAAAGTGCGTGCCCTAGGCGCTAGGGACTTGTGCGCGCCCAAAAACACACATCACATAGACAAAAACAACGCCACCGGCCGCCGACAAGCAAGTATGTCATGTGCCGCGCAACGCTAGAGACCAACGAAACAAGCACAACGCGGTAAGAGGTAGACAAGGAGAGAATAAGTAGGTAACGAACCGCACCACGGTGGAGATATACCACAAGTACACGACCAAGCAATGCAAGCCCGCTCACGTAGGGAATACGACGACGCCGTAACACACGAAGGGGATCACAACAAAAGGAAAAAGAGGCCGCACAAGTACCCAAGTATGTGGCATGTCGTGCATGAAAAATACACACAAGCAACAACAACGCCACCGGCCGCCGAAAAGCAAGTATATATATGCCATATGTTGTATGCATAACGCCGTAACAAGCGCAAAACAAGGAAGTTACGTGACAAGCAACGCCAAAGTGCGCCGCCACGAAAAGCGCAACAAAAACCGCACGGGCAAGGAGAACCAACAAGAGGTGGCACCGAAGGAATGCCTATGCTCACCCCCGCTCACATAGGGAAAGAAAGGTATGCCCGTACGCGCGTGCCCGGAACGCCGCAAGGCCATCACCGCCACGGACGAGCAACATGGTATGAAAGGACAAACAAGGGGGAACAAAAAAACCACCGAGGTGAAGCACAACACACAAAAAAAAAACAAAAACTAAACATACAAACGTGACTAGTCGGGTCCAAGTATGTTGCATGCCACGCTACGCTACGCAACGGACACGAGACGCAGCCTGCAGCCTCCGCAGCCTGCAGGCGGGGGCCGCCTGGGTACGGTGGAAGGAAGGGAAGGGGCGCTCGAGCCCCTATTTCCCCGTGGTCCAAGGCCAGGCGCTGATCCACGCTGAGGGCATGGGGACCGTGGAATGGCATGCGATCGTGCCCGGCACGGCGTGCAGGTGGATCACGGCGGCCGCTCCACAGCCCATGCGATCGCCGCCGGCGTGCCACCGCCTTCTACGGATGGTCCCCTCTTTGGCCCCCCAGCACGCCTTTACAAGGGACGTGTGGAAGGCCGTACTGAGCCACACCAGGGAGTGGCTAACGAACCCAGGTGCGCGGTACCCGCCGGGACCGGTGCTCGAACAGCTCACGGCCCCCACACCCGGGGTCCTCCACGCCCTACACAGGGCGTCGGCCCTCACGAAGCAGCTCAACGACGAAGTGCTGGACCTGGCGCTGGAGCCGCTGCGGGTGCTCTACCCGCAAGCCCACATCCCACCCGCGGGCACGTCCAACCGCCTAGGCCGCCTGGGGTTGCAGCGCCGCGTCGAGGCCGCGCACCCAGGAGGCGTGGTGGAACAGTGGCTAACGCTCCGCAACCCGTCCACCGAGGAGGGCCACTGGTACCTGCACCAGCTCCCCTTCCAACCACGGGCAGCCCCGGAACACCGCCGGCAAAACCCGTACCACACGCACCCGGAGCGCCGAGGCGCGCAAAACTACCCGCAGCCAGTCCCGCCCGCCCTCCCGCCGGGGCAGGGCCCGGAGGCGCTACAGCGGGGCCCCCCGCTCGACACCGCCACCACGGTACAGCAAAGGGGAAGCGACGACGCGAGTGATGCCGAACCGGACGTCACGAACTGCAGAGCGGTGGCCTGGATGGCAGCCTGCAGGCACCTCGCCCGAGATACCACGGGGCTCCGGCAGTACAGACCCACGGACCGCACGGCGCTGGCGTCCGCGGTCGCGGCCGTCACCATGGGTCCTGTGGCGGCGTGGCCGGCGCAACTGCTGCCCCACGTCCCCTGCCGTGACACGCGGCCCCGACGGCTGGCCGCGACGCACGAGCCGACGGCACCCCTCACGGCAGAGCAACTGTACGTCGTCGCGGCGGCGTTGCTAGCAGACGGCGGGGAGAGCTTTGTCCACCACCACGGCCCGGCGCAAATTGCGGGATGCATACAAGGGCCTCAGCGCGATGCACCAGACCAGTGGCATGCCACACTCCGCGGGCGCACCCGCGTCTGGGGTGCGGGCGATGGCACACCCCCGCCCGGGCCTAAGCAGGGGGAGGCACTGGTACTGCAGACGGCAGGCTACCAAGCCCTCATACACGGCCACGCCGGAGGGTACCGGTCGCACGTCCTGGCCGGAGGCCGATGGACGGTCTGGCACAGCACCGCCAGGCAAGGGGCTTTCCCGTCCCTGCCCCACGTCGACTGGCGACAGGGGCCCACCCAGGCCTACTATATGTCGCCGGACCCCTGGCCGCTGGCGGTCCTGCTACACACTGTCAGCGCCCCCAACAAGAGGCAGGAACCGGGGTGGGTCAACCCCCCCACACTGGTGTGGAGCCCCGACCAGGAGGAGCATCTACGGGCCGCGTGGCGGGGAGACGCCATCAGGGCCACGGACGTCCCGGACCTCCACGCGGGGCCAATCACGCACGCCCGCCCAGCGGCTACCCTGGCGGTGGCCCAACGGGGACAGCAGAACCCACAGTGGGTGGTCTGCATGTTCAGCCCGGCGGACGCGTACATCGTTGTCTGCGACCCCGAACGCCTGCCGGGGCCCGAAGCCGTGATCCGCGTGGCATACTGCACCCGCATGATCATCAAGGCGCTGCGGGAGGGCGAACACCACGCCCTCCTGCTCCAGGTCAGGCTGAAGGACAACGCCCGGGCAGCGAGGCCAGGAGTGTGGCCGGCAGCGGCGCACCCCGCCGACCTGGAGCTCCAGCTGGCGGTCCCGACCGCGGTGTACCACTGGCTACAGGCCTTCCACGACCTGCGATGGAGGGGCAAACCCGACCGCCAAATCGGCTCCACGCACTGGCAAACGTGGCTGCAAGCAGACGCGCAGCGCGATGCCATCCGAGGCCTCGGGCCCGCGCCCGCGACGCGGGCCCTCGATGCGGCGGCCCCGGGCCGCACGCTGGCACCACACACGGTGCTGCTGGCCAACCTGCCCTTCGAACCAGCGGCGGAGGGCGCCATTCGGAAGTCGGTGCCGCTCCCCCCGGCGCGAGGGGCGAAGGAGCCGACGAAATGCCCCCTGTGTCCGGACAAGTACTACACCAGCGGGGCAATGCTGGAACACCTGGCGTGGCACGCGGTGCACGCTGCGGCCCCGGCGGACGACAAGGAGGCGGCCGCCAACATCCTGCAGGGGAGAGCACGGAGATCCCCGTGGCACGCCCCGTACACCCAGCGCCCCCCCCCCCAGGCAGCCGACCACGCAGATGAAGGTGAGGAGGCACCCGGAGCGGCCCCGGGGGCCGGCGGTGCGGCCCCACCAGGGTCCATGTCCATCCCCGCGGGGCTGGTCCCCCTGGCCCCCCTGGCTCCCCCGGTCCCCCGGGCCCCCCTGTGGGCCCCGCTGGGAACGGGCTCAGCGGATGCGGCGCACCCAGATGCCCTGGCGGCGCCGGCGAACCCGGCGGTGATGCCGATGCGGGATAGCTGACTCCAGGAGGACACGACGGGCGACGCCCTGTGGATCCTCCCGTGGAACCTGCGCAACGGCCTCGTGCCGCCAGACCGGTCCCTCTGGGACACACTCCGGCGGCGCCGGGGGCCGGCGGCCTGCACCGACAAGGAGCACCTCATCACCGGCATGCTGCCCCAGGAGGGGGGCTTTGCCATCATGCTCCAGGAAACGGGGATCGCCACCAGGGCGCAGGAGATGCACGTGGCCGCGGCGCTCCGGGACAAGGGGTACACCGCCTTCTTCAGCAGCCGGCTGGCGGAGACGGGAGCCACCTCCACCTCGAGAGGGGGGGGCCTCCTCACCGCGGTCAGCAGCAAGTACGTGGCGGAGCACGAGGTGCTCAGCTTCACGGAAATTGTCCCCGGGAAGGCCGCGGCCCTGGAGATCCGCACGGACGGGGGAGGCCTCACCCTCATCAACGTCCACGGGCCGCAAGCAGGCTGCTCCCCGTGGGCGGGACGGGCGGCGTTCTGGGCCGACATACAAATGTATGCCACGGCACGCAGCCTCGGCGGGAGGCACCCGGTGGTCATCGCCGGCGACACCAACATCTACATGGATGTCCCCGCCAACCCGGCCACGGAGCATTTCCGAGCGGGCTGGGAGGCCTGCGGCTTCCGAAGGGCCGCGGCAGGCGGCGAGGAGGACATGACCCCCACGCTCCACCCGTCCCAGCACAGGGTGGACACCTTCCTGGTCAACGAGCCCCTCCTGCCGTGGTCCCTGCGGGAAAGCGTCTGGGCTCGCGGCATGGCACACCCCCAGGTGGTCGGCTCGGACCACCTCCCGGTCCGCCTGGCCCTGCCGGGTCTCCTCAGCGCAGCGCGGCGCGCGGCGATGCCCACCCCCTACAGCCACACGGAGGGCCGCCTCCTCCCGTACGACGCCGAGGCCGCGCCCGTCCAACACTGCCTGTGGGCGGCGGTCACCGCCGCGCAGGATGAGCCCTCCCTGGCGCCCTGGCTGGGTCCCGCAGAGCAGCACGACTACGGGTCCATGCCCGCGGCCGCGGTGGACAAGGTGTTCGAACACCTCCACGCGACGCATGACGCCCTGGCGCGCGTGGTGGGACGCCGGCAGCCGTCTCCGGCGGGAACGGACCCGGCGGAGGGGGACCTCCCGGAGAGCGGAAAGCAGCTCCAGGCAGCGGTCCTCCGCTATGACACCCTGGCAGCGCGCGCCCCGGCAGCGTACCAGGCGGACGCGGCCAGGCATGGCATCCGGTCCGAGGCGGCGCTCCGGCTCACGGAGGAGCTGCAGGGTGTGTCGCCCGGGTTCCGCCCGACCACGCAGGGCCAGCTACAGGAGGAGCTTGAAAGGCAAGCAGCCGCCCTCGAGGAGGACATTCGCCAGCTCCGCGCCCTCCTGGCGGCAGACCGCAAGCGCGCCATCAAGGACTTCTGGCGCCGCCACGCCCCCGACATCGCCCAGCGGTGGAAAGCCGTGCGGGGAGCCATAGAGGTAGAGGCCCCAGGCCCGTCAGGCCTCTGGAACGTGCGGGTTCCCAACACCCAAACGCTCCTCACGGAGGCCCAGGACGTGATGTTCGCAGTTCGCGCCTTCTGGCGAGAACTGTATGACAAACGCCCGGTGGACCTCCCGGGTTTCCAGGCGGTCCTCGGCCGCCACGTCCCCCGGGTCCCTGAGGGGGCCTGGACACAGGTCCAGCAGTACTCCATGCAGGACCTGAAGTCCGCCCTGGACAAGGCCGATGGCAAGGCCCCAGGTCCTAACCACGTGGAGGCCCGTTTCATCAAGGCCCTCCCGGCACCCGTCCAGTGGCTCCTGGTCCATTCCTACCGGGCCATCCTCCGCGGCGCCCCGCCGCCGATGCACTGGAGGGACGCGCACATCTGGCTCAGCCCCAAGGTACCGGGCTCAGCCAGACTGGACGACTACAGGCCCATAGCCCTGGGCCAGCTGGACATGAAGCTGCTCACGGGCTCCCTCACCCAGCGCATCACGGAGGTGCTCACACGGCACAGGGTGGTCAGCGACTGGCAGCAGGGGGCCCTCCCTGGCTCCAACACAGGCCCCCCGCTGTTCATGGCGCAGAGGCAGCTCCAGCGGGGAAGGCCCAACTACGTCTTCTCCTTTGACGCCCGCAAGGCCTTCGACACCGCCCCACACGGCGCCCTCCACCTCATCCTGCGCCACCTCTCCGTGCCGCCGGACGTCATTGACCTCCTGCTCTTCCTCCACACGTGCGCCAGGCTGCGCATCGTCACAGCCCGTCTACATGCTGCGCGGCGTCCGGCAGGGCAACCCCGAGAGCCCCCTGCTGTACGAGCTCCTCCTGGAGCCCCTGCTCAGGGCACAGAGGCACCGCCTGCGCCCGCCGGGAGGGGCCGAGCACGGTCTCATCCAGGCCTATATCGACGACCTGCTGGTGGTGGCCCACACGCTGCAGCACTTCGTCGAGGGCGTGGAGGCGGTGGCTGCGTACCTGGGGATGATGGGCATGGAGCTCAACCCCCGCAAGTGCGCCATGGCCACCACGGAGGGGGTCCCGGGCCTGCAGCTGCGCCTCTGCCCCCACCTGGAAAACCCGTGGTACTGGGTACCAGCGGCGGACTCCGTCCCCTACCTGGGACTCCAGCTGCAGCCAGACGGGGAGTTCTCCCTGCAGCGCAAGCACCGGCTACGCCTGGCGGCAGTGCACCACTGGTGCCTTAACACCCTCGCGCCACCGAAAGTGGTGCAGGACATCATCCTGGCGATCCTCGGGGGGGTGACGCAGTACGTCGCCCCTTTCATCGCCGACGACTCCGACACTGCACGCCACCTGGACCACATCACGGTCCAGGTCGCGAAGGACAGGGCTGTTGTGGTTGGTGACCACGGACGACCAATGCACCCAAGCGACGGGACAAGCGCAGCTCCGGGCCGAGTGGGTAATAGTGCAAGTAGGGGCAGGTCAGCCCGAACCCCGTGGGCTCCCCCGTGGCACCGCCCTGCTGGTGGCTACGGGGGTGCCGCAGGACCCACACATGGCGGTGCACGCGCTGGAGGACCATCCGGAGGACACGGGACACCTGGTGGTGCACCAGCGCGGGGGCCCGGCGTGGCTCAAGGAACATGTGACGGCGCTACGGTCCTGGGCGAGCACGGTCGCCGGAGCGGAGATCCGGCTGCACGACCACCCGGCAATCAGCCCAGGCGACACCAGGGCGCTGAGCGTGGACCAACTGACCCCCAGCCACCCCGACGTCCGGTGGCACTCCGCCGACCTCAACGCGGGGTGGCTCAGCCCCACCGGATACTACTGGATCCCGGAGGCCTGGGGACACACCTCCTCTGACGCGTCGGGGGCGGGCCCTGCAAACACGCCACCAGCGTCGGTCTCGCCGCCGACCTCACCCGCACGTGGGCGGTGGCCATCTCGGGCACGGTGCCCGACGGGGAGGGGGTGGCCGCCTCCCTCCCCCTACATTACGGCGCACACAGACCATGGGTCCACACGGTGGACGCCGAAGTCATCCTCCACCTCCTGCGGCACGCCGATCGCGAGCGAACCACGGGGGTCCCCGCAGGCGCAGCGAAGGTGGTCAACCAGATGCCCCTGAGGTGGCTCCGCGACGGCCTGTGCGCGCGGGGGCAACACGCCGGGCACCCGTTCTGGTACGTCCGAGCCACCTCGCACCACAATGACGCCCTACTGCACAAGGCGGACTGGGCGGCGTCCCAGGACACTGTCTTGCAGAACACGCCCCCGGACCCTGGCCACGCCCAACTCATTGTCGCCGGCCGTGACGGCCATCTCGATCTACGGCCCCCCACGATGCGGGTGCTCGGCGAGGTCGCGCAACGGGCGCAGACGGACCATGCGCTGACGCACCGGGGACACACACCTTTGGGCGCGGCCCACGCCACGGCCTACGTCCACGCCCGGGACCTCACTGCGGCGGCCACCAACCGCCGGGCGCTGCGGGCCCGAGACGGCCACACGCCGGTGCAGCGCAGGCTCCGCGTCCGGAAGGAGCGGCTCTCCGGCGTCGCCATCGTCCCACAACCGTGCCTTTTCTGCGGCGGCCCGGAGGAGACCCCGGTGCACATGCACGTGGGTTGCACCCACTCACGGCTCCTCTGGCCCCACTACCGCCAGGCGGTACACGAGGCGGCCCGCCACCTCCCACCAGGGGACAAGGCCCTGTGGGTGGCCTCGTGGCGCTCCGCAGGCGCCACGTGGACGGAGGTGTTCTGCTCCGGACTGGTGCTCGAGGACGCGGAGGCGCAGCTCCGCGCCATAACCTGATACGACCCGCCAGGAGGGACCTCGGTGGACGATTTCCTCCACCACATGCTCCGGCTGGGGGACTTTGCGTGGGAGCTTCGCAACCACCGGCTGGAGCAACTCCTCCGCGAGCCCCAGAGCGCGGCGGCCCGGGCGCAACGGTGGCTCACTGCGACGGAGGGCGACCACCCTCTCCCTCCCCCGCGCCCTGACAAGGACTTCGTAGCATCCCTCCGTGTTGTGAATGGCACTCTGGAGTGCCCGCCCCAAGAGAGCCCCCACCCGTACCAGGACCTGCCGGGGGGGCTCTCGAGGCACCTACAAGACGCCCTCTTCCCACCATGGATCATCGGGCGCGGCTCCATGACCGCATGGGAGGCGCGCATCGTGGGGGAGGAGTGGGCGCGGGAGTGGAGCCGGTGGTGCGCCGCCACGCGCGCCCCGGAGACCCCTACGCAACGATACGCCGCCATCCCGCTCCGGTGGTGGGGGCCGGACACCCGGCCGAGACCCACCATGATCCGCGGGGCGGGGCCTGACCACCCGTGGGATGCGGCGACGGGGGAATGGCTGCAGGCGGCCCCAGGGCCGCAAACGGGATGGACTGGGGACGTGTCCTCACTCGTCAGGACACCCGTCCCGCCCCGCATTGTCCTTCACGCCGCCAACGTGCTCCGGGCTACGGAGATACGCACGTGGGGACACGCCGCGGCCACCGTCCGGTGGCACCCCCCAGAGGACGGGGCCACCCAACTCACCGTGGCGCACTTCAAAGCTGGGGGGCCGGTATACGACGACGCCCTGTCCCGGCTGGGCGACACCAAGGGGCCCTTGCTCCTCATGCTCCCCACCGGCATTGCAGCCGCGCTGCGCCAGGAGCTGGACGGCTGCGAAGGGCTGCGAGTGGGGTGGGAGGCAGTCGCGGACGGCACCCTGCTGGCCCTCCTCCACAGAGACACCGCGAACGGGTGCCAATGGGAAGCGCTGACGCCCCACCTCACCGGGCGCCACGTGTACATGGCGAGCCCCCCCCAGGGGCGGCCCCGCCCGACGTGGGACAACCTCATCGCCGCCTTCCACAACCACGGGATCCTCCCCGGCGACACGTGGCAGGAGGTCCAGCGGAAGACGCTTAGCAAGGACTACCGGCGCCGCGTCCACACCCGCCTGCTGGAGATCCGGGACCCCCTCCAACAGAGGTGGGACGACCTCTGGCTCCGCCATCTCGACCCTTGGTCGCCGCCCTCCCACCTCCCACACACCTGCCGACTCTGCGGAGAATGTGACACGGTGTCCTCCACAGCGTCGACAGGCGCCAACAGGTGCGCGCGGTGCACCCAGGTAGCCGCGTGCCCCTGGCCCGAACCTCCCGCAGGCCCGGGCAGGCGCACAGAGGAGGAGGCCTTGCGCCGGCGCATCGAGGGGGCACACACCCCCTCGCACGAACAAGCGGGCCCCGCGGGCGCTGCCCTTCTGTGGATCCACGTGCACCTGCGGGACCCCACATCCGTTGCGCACCTGTCGCAAGTGTTCGCCCCCTAACCCCCACCCGCCGCCGCCCTTTGCAGAGCCCGCAGCACCATGCCACGCCAACGGGGGGATGGGCCGGGGCACACCAGGGCCCGTCGCAGAGCGCAGGAGGTGGCCGTCCGGGGCCTGGTGGCGGACGCGGTGGCGGAGGCACACGAAGCGCACGCTGCCGCACGGTGTGACCTGGAGGGCAGTGCGGGGGCTTTCCTCAACGAGACCGCCCTCCCGGCCGTCCGCGCCCTGAACGGAGCGGGGGCCCCTACACTGCTCCCGGCAATGCACCGGATCGTGAACGCCATCCGGCTGGGGCTCATCAGCCCGGAGGCGGCCCTCTACGCGCACTGGATGGAGTGGCGCGAGTCCAATCGGTCGGGCCGGCCCCTGTCCATGGGGGACACCCTCCGGCTGACGGGAGCGGGGTCTGCCATGTCCCTCCGCAGTAGCGCCCCAGCCCTGCTGCACGCCCTCAGGACGCGCTACCCCGGGGACGCGGCCCCGTACCTGAACCAGGCGCGGGCCACGTACCCGGGAGGAGTGTCCGAGCTGGATGCGGCGCTCCACCTTCTACACCCGCCGGACGAGGACCTGGAGGTGGGCGAGGTCACGGTGTTCGTGGAAGGCGCGGACGAGGCGTCCGCCCGCCCCCGGCCGACCAACCCGGTGTACGACGGCACCGGGCCCACACCCCCGTACGCCGTCGTCTACGAGACGTTCCCCAGGGAGCCCACTTGGTGCCCCGCCCCCCCACCGGCGACGCACGCGCCCCGTGGCTGGGCTAACCCAGACCTATCCCCCCCCCTCTCCAGGACCAGGGGTGCCCACCACAGGGGGCAGGTCCTCTGGCAGGAGTGCCCTGGCACCCCCCCCTCCTCCTCGTCGTCGCGACCCGCGGGGACCCGGGGCGGATCCTGGGGATCACCCCCACCCACCTCTATGGGGCAACACCCGTACCCCGCCCCCCCCTCCCGGCGCCCGCGGCGCGGGACGGAGTACACACCTTCCTGCGCACACAGGAGGTCACCGCCGTTACGGGGGTCCACCTGGTGCGGCTGCCGCCGACACCGCTCGACGACCCCCGGGGGCCCAGGGCCCTGGGCCCCGCCCCAGACTGGGAGCTGTGGCGCGACGCGTGGGCCGTGTGGCTCCCCCGCCTCCCCTCTCAATGCCGGTGGATGGCCGCGGGCCCCCGGCCGTGCGGGGCTGACGCTACAGCCGGCCCCCCACCCCCTCCCCCCCTCCCCCCCGCAGAACACCACACGGCACTGCCCAGGGCACGGCACTGATGCACCAGGAGGTAGTGGGAAGGGCGCGCCTGCCACCACGCATGCCTACCAGAGTAACAGTGATGGCAGACTCCGATGGGTCCCCCCAGCGGGACGACCGCCAGCACCGCCGGTCCCGCTCCCGCTCCCCCGTCTCCTCCCCGGAGTGGACGGGGCAGACCCTCGCGGAGCGCGAGGAGCGGAGGCTGGCGGAGGCGGCGGTGCTGGTCGGGCCGCTGCCGCCGGCCCGAGAACCTGGGTCAGCCGAGACGGCCGCCCCCGCCGCCCCGCCCCGCCCGGACGCGCAGGAAGCGGAGACCGCGGCGAGCCACGCCGCGGCCCCGGCCGCGGCCCCCGGCACGCCGCCGGCAAGGGGGGCAGCCCCGGCGCAGGAGCCGGACGCATCGCCGAGGGCTGCCGCAGCCGCAGAGGAGAGCAAGAAGGGCGCGCGAGGGGTTGCGACGGACCCCGCACGGGCCGCGGGCGCCTCGCCGGCGGCCGCCGCGGCAGCAGAGGAGAACGAGGAGGGCGTGCGAGGAATTGTGACCGCGGCCATGGGCGCCCCGTCGGCGGCCGCCACGACAGCGCAGGAGAGCGGGGAGGGCGCGCGAGGGGCTGCGGCCGCGACCTCCAGCACGCCGCGAACGCGGGGGACGGACCATGCACAGGCCACGGGCGCCTCGCCGGCGGCCGCCGCGGCAGCAAAGGAGAACGAGGAGGGCGCGCGAGGGGTTGCGACCGCGGCCCCGGCGGGCCCCGCATCAGCCACGGGCGCCTCGTCGGCGGCCGCCACGGCAGCGAAGGAGAGCGAGGAGGGCGCGCGAGGGGCTGCGGCTGCGACCCCGAGCACGCCGCGCAAGCGGGGGAGGAACCCCGCACGGGCTGCGGACGCCTCGCCGGCGGCCGCCGCAGCAGCAGCAGTGGGCAGGGAGAGCGCGAAGTACCGCGCCCACGCCAACCCCACCCACACCCACACCAGCCCCCCCAAGCCGTTCCCCCCCAAGCCCTTCCCCCCGGGGCGGGAGCGGCACGTCCGCCCCCCGACGCGCGAGCGCTCGTCGCCGGGCGTCACGCTGCCGCAGCTGCAAAGGCAGCGGGACGCCCGGCGAGTGGTCCAGGAAGGGCTCAGCGGCGGGGGGGAGGGGAGCAGCAGACGGCGCGACAGGCAGGGGGCAGGGGAGGAGCCAGGGCACGGGAAGGGCGCGCAGGGGCGCGGGCAGGGAGCCCAGGTGCAGGGGGCAGGGCGAGGGGAGGTGGGAGAGCGAGCGGGCCAGGGCGTGGTGGATGGGAGGCGGGACCCGCGACACGGGCAGGGGGCCGGGGAGGGGCCAGGGCACGGGAAGGGCGCGCAGGGGCACGGGAAGGGAACCCAGGTGCAGGGGGCAGGACGAGGGGGGGTGGGAGAGCGAGCGGGCGAGGGCGTGGGGGACGGGAGGCGGGACCCGCGACACGGGTAGGGGGCTGGAGAGGGACCCAAGGGCAAGGGCAAGGGCGCCGCGGGCCCCAAGGGACAGGCGGGACGGGGCATGGGAGCCCTGGGAGGAGGGCGGGGCGAAGAGAGGGGGGCAGAGGGCGGAGCGCCCCCGCAGCCGGACGTGCAGCCGGTGACGTGCATCCCCCCCGGCATCCAACAGATGCCGACACACCACACCCACCACCACCACCACCACCACCACCACCACCTCTACAACATCGACCCTGACGCCAGCGAGCCCGTCCCCCCCCAACCCCCACGACACCAGCACCAGCAGGCCCCCCCGCGCCGAGGGCGGAGCCGGCGCGGATGGCCTCGGCGGAGGGGGGACGGGGCGCGGCATCGGCGCCGCAGGCGCAGGGGCAGCGAGGGGGGCCGGCACGGGGGGCGGAGGAGGGCCGGCCATGGGACCGGGACTGGGGCGCGGTCCCGGACCCGCTGGGGGAGGAGACCCTCCCCCTGGTGGGGGAAGTGTACGGGTGGTTGTGCTGGGCAAACCAGGGGACCTCCAGGAGGTCGAGGAACCGGCCCTTCGATGCCGTGCTCCTCCGGAGGGACGGAGGAAACCGAGAGGTACCCCTGGGGGGGTGGGCGGCCCCAGAGGACCACGAGAGGGTCCTCAGGTCAGTCATCCGGGCGGCGTGGCCCGACAGGGAGCCGACGTGGCCGGCCTTCCTGGAAGGGGGAGCGGTGCTCCGCATCACGGATGCGGACGCCAACAACTGGCTCCCCCGGGCCTTGCGTAGCGCCCTCGCCCACTGGCGCTACCGCCGGCACAACCCGCCGCCGCCGCAGCCCCAGCCCCCACACAAGCGGCGGCGCAGGTGAAGGCCCAGACGGCGGCTACGGGAGATTTGGGGGGGGGGGGCTGGGCCCCCCGACCCACGCCCCCCCCAGGGTATGGCACGACGTACGAGGGCGCGCAACCTCCCGCGGGAGGGAGTGCGGGAACAACGAGCGCGGGGGGGAACCTGCCGCCCCGCAACCCGCTAACCACTGACCGCTAACCCTCACGGCCACCCCCGGCCGGCCAGCGCCACGCGACAACGGCCGGGAGATGAGGGGCCCCGGCGAGGGCCTGCGCGAGAATCCAGCTCTCGATAGAGGGGGGCGGGAGAAGGGCGCGACCCCCTGGCCGATGGCTGGCCCCCGGGGCCAGGACTGCCATGCCCCCCCGTACCCCCCCCCCCCACACAGACCCGAGGGCGGGTGGGGGGGCGGCCCCCCCACCCCCCCCCCCGCGCCCACCACAGCAGGGGAGCCACAGGCGCGGCCCTGCGCCCCCCCAGGGCCGGGGGGGCGCCCCCCCCTCAGGAGGAACGGCGACGCGGTAAGGGCAACGGCGGTTGGACCTGCTCCCGCGAACCCACGCCGGCGTGCCGGAGCAACGCGCACAACGGAACAGGAAGGAGGCTGCACCCCACATGACCCTCCCGTAACCACAGCCCACTCCGAGGTGACAGAGGGGGGGTTTCAGGTCAGATGGGGCCCCCAGGGGAGGGCTCCACGGGCCGCCCCTCACCCCCCCCCACCCCGGGGCGGCACTGCAGCCCCGTCCGCACGCGCGCGCCGGAAGGGAGCGCGCCGGCGGCACGGAGAGAGCCAGAAAGGAGTACCGCAGGCCGCCGCCCTGAACGAGAGCAGGGAGGCCGCGGCGCGACACCCCCCCCCCCCCGCCCCCCCACTAGCCCGCCAGCCGCGGGGGCCCCGGCCTCCAGCCCCCGAGGCAGGGGGGATGGACCCCCCCCGCCCGAGAGGGGAGCCGGAGTGTGACCCGCCCCCCCGCCCCAGCCGCCGGCTCAAATGGGAGCCGCGAAGAACAAGTGGGCCCACGCCTGCGCACCGGGACGCCGCGCAGATCGTGCCCAGAGGAGCCGGGCGGGCGCGAACCGGAGTGGTATGGGAGGCCACGCCCCCCATGGACAGCACGACGCCAGTGACGCCCGCTTTGTTGCCTGCCCAGGGAATGCGGCGCGCCACCTCCCGCGGGAGGGAGTGCGGAGACAACAATCGCGGGGGGAAACCTGCTACCCCGCAGCCCGTTAACCACTGACCGCTAACCCTCACGGCCATTCCCCGGCCGGCCAGCGCCGCCCGACAACGGCCGGGGGATGAGGGGCCCCGGAGAGGGCCTACGCGAGAATCCGGTTCTCGGTAGAGGGGGGCGGGGGAAGGGCGCGACCACCTGGCCGATGGCTGGCCCCCGGGGCCAGGACTGCCAAGCCGCCCCCCCCCCCTTGGCCGACAGGAGGCATCGCCAGGGGACCAAAGGCGCCCCCCCACTCCCACGCAGGCCCGAGAGCGGGCGGGGGGGCGGCCCCCCCACCCCCCCCCCACCCCCGCACCCACCCCAGCCGGGGAGCCACAGGCGCGGCCCTCCGCCCCCCCAGGGCCGGGGGGGCGCCCCCGCCCTCAGGAGGAACGGCGACGCGGTAAGGGCAACGGCGGCTGGACCTACCCCCGCGAACCCACACCGGCGTGCCGGAGCAACGCGCACAACGGAACACGAAGGGGGCCGCGCCCCACATGACCCTCCCGTAACCACAGCCCACTCTGAGGTGACAGAGGGGGGGTTCGCAGGTCAGCTGGGGCCCCCAGGGGAGCGGTCCACGGGCCGCCCCTCACCCCCCCCCACCCCGGGGCGGCACTTCAACCCCTGACCGCACGCGCGCGCCGGAAGGGAGCGCGCCAGCGACATGGAGAGGGCCAGGATTGAGTACCGCAGGCCGCCGCATGGAACGAGAGCAGGGAGGCCGCGGCGCGACACCCCCCCCCCCGCCCCCCCACCAGCCCGCCAGCCGCGGGGGCCCCGGCTCCCACCCCCCGAGGCAGGGGGGATGGGCCCCCCCCACCCGAGAGGGGAGCCGGAGTGTGACCCGCCCCCCCGCTTCAGCCGCCGGCTCACATGGGGGCCGCGAAGAACAAGCGGGCCCACGCCTGCGCACCGGGACGCCGCACAGATCGTACCCAGAGAAGCCGGGTGAACACGAACCGGAGTGGTATGGGGGGCCACGCCCCCCATGGACAGCACGACGCCAGTGACGCCCGCTTTGTTGCCTGCCCAGGGAAGGCAGAGGGACGGAAAGAGGCAGAGCGACCCCCCGCCCTACAGGCCCCGCCCCGGCCGCACAGCCGGAGGAAACGGCGCACGCCCCCCCCCCCCCCCCCCAGCCCGCCCCTGTCAGCTGGAGCTTACACCGCTAGGCAGTGCCCTGTCGCCTCAGAGATGGCGTGTCAACCTTGGGGCATCCCACGGGGAGGGGGTGTACAAACGCAGGCACAGGCCGTGGTGGCCTGTCTTCCCCTGTTCTCCCTCCCAACGGGCGGATCGGCAACCCGGCGGGACATCCCCAGCTCTAGGGCGCGGCGGCCGGCGATCCGACGGTGCGGCGGTCCCTCCTCGTCCACCCTGCACGTCAGTCGGCGATCCGGCGGTGCCTCTGTCTGCCTCCTGCCCCCGTGCACGTCAGTCGGCGGTCCGGCGGTGCTACTGTCCGCCTCTTACCCCTGTGCACGTCAGTCGGCGATCCGATGGTGCCGCACCCCACCCAGCCCCCTCCCCCCCTGTCCCGGCCCCGTACACGTAGACTGGGGCCTCCCGGCACGCGCAACACGCTTCACAACGCACAGCCCCACCCTCGGGACTGGATTCATAGCCGACGGCACCCCTAAGTCGCGTAAGAGACTCCTGCGGCCCAGTAGTGAGAGCGTCATTCTTCAATCGTCCAGTGCGGGGGTTCGATCCCAGGCGTTGGTGCTCCTGGGATCCCTGCACGTAGAGCTCTCTAGTTGGCGACGTGGGAACCAGCCCCCCCTCCAGCAGCTCGCGCCACCACCGATACCGGTGGATCGGGTGGAGGTCTCGTTCGTTTTACCCCCCACCCTGGAAAAACAAAACACATGGGAGCCACCCACCCCTGCAGCAGTGCGCACCGTCACCTGTACTCAAACAGGTCGATGGGAGGCCTCGTCCGGTATTCGAAGGGATCGGTGGGAGACCACCGATCACGGGGATCGAACCACCTCCTTCGCGGCGCGCGCCGGGTGCGCTACCTCCAGGGCGGCTGCCTTCTGAGATACACTGGCACCCGGGTCACACAACAAACGCGCCCGCAACCCCCTCCCCCTGTGCTAAGTGTAAGCCTGCAGTAGGGGTGCTCTGCTGGGCCACGAACCGGAACATTGGTGCACGACTCCAGCCACGGTCACCCCAACCCCCCCTCGCAACCCGCAGAGCGAAGCTCCGTGCGCAACAGGCTCGTCATGGGAATCCGGCGGACCGGCGCCTGGACACCAAGTCAACACCTCTCATCCCCCCACGGGAACAGAGCGGGGCCCCCACAACCGCACGCCCGCGCCCACAACGCGGACCCCGACAGCCCACCCAGTGGACGGGCATTCGGGAGAGGAGGGGCGCAAGACCCCAAACGCCCCACGCAACGGTCGAAGGCACCCCCCCGGGGACGCCCTGCCGCCGCCCCCACAACCCCAAGCCAAGTAGGGGGGAACTTGGGCCCGGACCGCCCCCCCCAAGCACGCCAGACGGAGCACGGGACCGGGGCAGGACACGCGGAGGGGCACGGACGACGTGGAACGGCCCTACCAGCGCCCAGTGCCGGGACCACGCGAGATGCGCGCGCCACACCACCCAGGGGGGGGGGGAGCGGACACCGCGAGAGCGCGAGCGCACACACACGAAAGGGACACGCGGGGACTACCGGAAGGCTAACCGGACCGAGCGCGCGGAACGCACAGACCGCATGGAATGGCGTACCAGCGACCGAGGGTAAGGGACACCCGGACGGGACGGCCCGCCACACGCAGCGCGGAACACACGGGGCGGGAAGGGGGAAGAAGGGGAGACACAACACCAGGCACCGGCCCGAACCCCCCCCGAACCGGCCACGAGCGCCGCGCACACACAGACGGGACACTGCACCCGCCAAGGCAGTAGTGACGCACAGCGCCACGCCCCAACCCCTAGGCTAGGCAGCCTCCGCGCCAGCCCAAGGGGGTCCCACTGGCAACAAGCCAGTAGCACGGGCCCGGCGGCGCCGGCGCCCCGGGCGACCACGCATTAGGGGGGCGACGCAGTGGGTAAGCGCCTGCAGCCACGGCTGCGAATTGATGCACCGACCGGGGAGTGGCGAAACGGGGACGCCGGGGAAGGACGAGGCTCCGAGCTCTGTGAACCCGGGGGACTCCGCCACCAGGCAGGAGGTGCGTCTTGGAGGGCCCCCCACTAGGACCCGGTGGGGAGGATATCACCTGGCCCGACCAGGTGGCCCCCCGGGGCCGAAAGGCGTCTAGTACCCGCAAAATCAAACCTCAAACCTCAAACCCCTTCTCCATACTCCCCACGATCAATTGCAAGCCTAACCTTCGTGGAGGGAAGCTTGTGTGGCGATCCCAAAGCGATGCGTTGGGAGCAAGGTGTGTGTTTTGCAATTTTCCATATTTTCATGTGCCCACTTGGGAAGTAGCGCTCGTAACCTTTCAAAACGCCCCAAGTGGAGCAGATATGTGGAATCAAAGGTCATTGGTGTCAAGTCATTGTGTTTAGAAGGATTGGTCGATTACTCAATCCAACCAGAAGATATTATAATATATTTGTGCGCCTTTCAAGGCACTTTTGGGTGTTTTTTCGCCAACATTGCTTTTTTCTTGCCCGTCATGATGTCAAGTGGCGACAGTGTATCTCAACGTTGCGCTAAATTGACATCATGACTCAAGTATATTTCAAGGGTACATACTTCAGTGCCCAACATATCTTGGACCCGGCGAATAACTCCTCTTGGGCTTGGCATACCGTGGCTGCCATGTTGGCGATTTGGGACTATTCGAAATCATGGGCTCACTTGGCGACCCTGCCATTCCCAAAACCGGAGGACTTGGGCGACGCCCAAAAGATATGTTGGACACATAGGACTTGATACCAATCGTATGGCACAGGCGGGTCCAAGTCGGGCATGTGCCTCATTTGCCCCAACCATGAGTGTGCGCACTTTCGGCCATTTTGAGCAATTTTCCACATTTTCTGCCCGCCGTGCACCATGTTCAGCCCACCCGTGCACGCCGGACGCATGGACCAATGGACCATAAAAGACATGTTTATTGGTCCTCATGGTTCACACACCACGTGGGCGAAGCGGAGCAACCTTCGGTAAGGTGCTAGCCCAGAGTGAGTGTTGGCAAATTTGCCATTTTGGCATTTGTGGACCCAATTGGGATCGTCACCACGCCAAATGGCATAGAGAGCCTTGGGAGCCAAAGGCATGGGAGTAATCGTTGGACTCCTGGTGGATTGTGTATGGAATGGCTGATCCGATCTCCAAGCCGGCGTGGAGATATACTATTGGGAGCACCCCCGAATTTTGGCTCATTTCAAGCAGCCAAAATGACCCCCTTTTGGGACCCCAATTTCACCCCCCGTGTGGTCAATTGGCGGCCCCATATCTCTATGCCCACAGGGAGCCCGGACCTAAATGCAAGTTGTACACTCAGATTGAAGTTTCAGGTCCTGCCTCCTAACCTGTGAGCCATTGGCCTTGCCCTGGCCGGGCGAGCCACGCGTGGGAATGACGCCAGATTTTGGTGATTTTGGCATCATGACCCCACTTGACGAACCCGTGGTGCCCTGATGCCGGGACCTCAGAGGGAACCAGGTTGGATGAGGGCTCCGGAGAGTTCGTACTCGAAGGGCATAGGGTCAGTTCCCTCGTCCCTTCCTCTGGCGGGTCCAGACAAGGGGTCAATTCTGGAGATTTTTGAGCTAATTGCAGTTTTGGCGGAAACAGCCCATTTTCAGCTACCAACTCCTAGAGGATAATATCTGTATGCCCACAGGGAGCCCGGACCTAAATGCAACTTGTACACTCAGATAGAAGTTCCAGGTCCTGCCTCCTAACCTGTGAGCCATTGGCCTTGCCCTGGCCGGGCGAGCCACGCGTGGGAATGACGCCAGATTTTGGTGATTTTGGCATCATGACCCCACTTGACGAACCCGTGGTGCCCTGATGCCGGGACCTCAGAGGGAACCAGGTTGGGTGAGGGCTCCGGAGAGTTCGTACTCGAAGGGCATAGGGTCAGTTCCCTCGTCCCTTCCTCTGGCGGGTCCAGACAAGGGGTCAATTCTGGAGATTTTTGAGCTAATTGCAGTTTTGGCGGAAACAGCCCATTTTCAGCTACCAACTCCTAGGGGATAATGGCGGGGCCATATCTCTGGCTCAGAGGGGAGTTGGGACCTGCCATTAAGGGTGCATAGGAAGCTATTGTCCGTCCATCCTGGAGAACCTTGGTTCCCGGGGACTCGCCTGTGGCTGGGCGGGACAGCCCCCCTATTGGCAGGGTTTCAGGGTCCGGATTGAGCAGGGCATGGGTTGTGTTTGAGCCCCCGCCCCCACCAGCCACTGAGAGGGTCGGACCTGGGATTGGGATACGAGTTAGGACTGCGTGTCTATTGTCTGGTGATGCACTTACCCCAGTCCAGTCTCAACCCCATGTGTACATATCCTGATGTGTTGCTGTACATACTTTTGTTCCCTCGTTTGCAGAGTGGCAAGGATTCTGAAACGCTTTGTCTCATGACACGAGCGTAATTGATGCCCCTGTGAGCGCAGTGCTTTGCCTGCCTGCTTGCTTGTGCGTGTCACCGCAGCGTCCCGTGGCCAGGCCCCCCACGGGAACGTGTCAAAAGCGTTTCACCGCCGCGGGGTTACCCATCCCTCGCGTGCCACTCGGGGCCACCAACCCCGAGCAGCGCGGCGCAGCAGCTCGCAGCTCGCAGCTCGCAGCGCAGCGCAGCGACTCGTAGCGCCGCCCAGCGACAGCGCCGAGTCCGTCACGGAGCCCGCAGCGCCGTCTAGAGCATCGCCCTGACCGCGCCGCGACCGTGAAGGAGGTGGACAGACCAGGACTCCCTCATCAGCGAGTCCTATCGGCCGACCAGCAAGGCCGCACACCCAGTCGCGTCAACCACCTCCACAACCACCGGCTGACCAGCACCAGCCGCACTCCCAGTCCAGTGCTGCAGCACCCGCCTCAACAAACACCACCAGGACCAGCTCGTTGAGCGGAACGAGTGCACACCGAGAACCTCAAGACCAACTACGCCCCCGCTGCCATGGTAAGCTGGCAAGAAGCGGGTAGGACGTGGCCGCAGCCCCACCCCCATGCAGTGCGCCTACTGCGTGGGTTGGTTTGGGACCAGCACTACCGCCACAGCCACCCCCAGTGCGAAGGCGGCATGCTTCGAGCTCCGCACGGACATGGCCCCCGACCGCCTGCAGGCCGTGGAGGACTGGCTGCGGGCGGAAGGGTTTGCCTTCCGCTTCCAGCAGAGGCACTGGAGGACCTGGACCCGGCCGGACAGGCCCGGCGAAGGGCTGCGCCCCGACGGGATGGAGGAGGACGAGAAGCCCAAGAGTACCCGTCGGGCGCCTCGATCAACGTCTCCATGTGGGACATGATCGAGAAGAACTTCCCGGAACCGGGGAGCGAGCGCAGGCTGCAGGGCAGCAGCAACAGCGCGTCTCCGAGGAAGGAGAAGCGGTCCGCCGGGGACAGGAAGAGGGACCGGAAGTGGCGGGAGTACCAGGAATCCCTGGCCGCCGAAGCCCGTCAAGGCGCCAAGGGCAGAACCCCAGCCCCCAGTCCCCAACGGGTCAATGGCGGTCACCACCCCGGCTCCACCACCCTTGGCAATTACTTCCAAGTCGCCAAGCAGACCAAGGCCAAGCCCCGTCTGCTGCTCCTGAGGGAGTCAGGCCCCAGCAGCGATGTGGAGTCGGCCCACCGCGGGAGGATGCCGGGCGACCAGGCCAGCTCGAGCAGCAGCGTCGCTCCCAAACAAAGGGACGGGGCGCGGGCCTGTGAGCGCGCCTGCGGGGTGCCCTGCAACCTTCGGGTTGCCTGGCAACGGGCCACGCAGCGGAAAGCTGCCGTGGAGAGCACCGCGGGCATCGCCCAGCAGGAGGCTGCGGAATGGGCGCATGGCATGGCCATCCACGCCACCACCGTGGCGGCCATTGCGGCCGGACTCACGGCCACAGCCGCCCGTGAGGCAGCGATTGCCCAGGTCAAGAGTGAGTGGGCGGCAGCCGACGAGGAAGCCCGCCTGACGCAGGAGGCCATTGCCTGCAAGGAGGCCGAGGTGAAGGCGCTGGAAGAGGCGCTGGCCCAAGAGAGGGCAAAGAAGGGGCGGAGGAAAGGGCCCACGCCGAAGCGACGGCTAAGGCCCAGGCGGACGCCGCCAAGAAGGACACCATCGAGGCCGCGCGACGGAAGGTCGCTGAGGACAGGGCCAAGACGGAGGCGGAGCTGGCGGCGTTGGAAGCGGAGAAGGCGCGGCTGCAGCAGGCCCGGGAAGCCGAGGCGGCTCGTGCTCGGGAGGAAGCCGAAGTGCGGGCTGCCGCAGCCACCGCCACCGCAATGGAGGAGGCAGGGGCCAAACTCCGCCGCGAGACTCCCCCGGGAGGATCACGAGTGGAGACCCTCCGAAAGCTTTTCGAAGGGGATGCCTCCTCCAAGATGACGCTGGATGAGGCGGACACGGGCAGCAGTGGGAGCAGTGGCCCCACTGCCCATCGACGGAGGAAGGGCAAGGGGAAGACCCCCGAGAGGCCGCGGAGGCCAGCGGGTGGACACCCCCACGACAGTGACCCCTTCTTCACCGCCAGCGACGGGGATGAACGAGGCCGCCGACATCGCCAAGTGGTGGCTTGGACGGGCAGAGGAGGCGGAGACGTCCCCATGGAGCCGGAAGCTGAGGATGAGGATCTCCCTCCTCCCTACCGGAGCTCGGAGTCTTCCGAGACCGAGACGCCCAGGTGGGGCGACATGGACGAGGATGACGACATGGACTTCAACATCAAGAAGATGCGCCCATCCTCGGACCCACCGAGGCGACCCGGCGGAGACCCACCGGGACCCCCTGGCGGAGGACCATCAGGACCCCCTGGAGGACGCCCACCAAGTGGACCCCCTGGAGGCAGACCACCGGGCGGGGGAGGACCCCCTGGACCGGGCGGACCTGGCAGAGGCCCTCCTGGAGGACCCGCTGGGGACCCCGACGACCCACCAGGGAACGGCGACCCGGATACCACCTGGCGGTGGATTGTCCACCTCCGCAGGAGGGTCCAGTTCCTCAAGCGCGAGGTAGACACGGGCAAGGGCGAGAAGACTCACATCGCCAGGTTCGCCGCGCGCGCGCAGAGAGAGCTGGACATCGCCAGGGGCGAGACCAGATCGCTGAACAAGGTCATCAGCGGCCTGCAGCAGAGGCTGGACACGCTGGAAGCCCGTGGGAGCATCGGCAGCGACCACCCACCCCTGGAGTCTGGCTCGTCGGACGACAGCTGGGGACCCGGACCAGGTCCAGGCAGACCCCACGCCCCCGGCGGAGCCCCCAGGAGTCGCCCCAGCGCCAGTGCCCCCTCTCTCACCGCCCCCTCTCACCACAGCGCGGGCCGCGGCAACGAGCGCGTGCCGCCCGGCAGTGGCAGTGAGGATTGGCGTGATGAGTGGCTCAGCGCGGAGTACCGCAACCGTCGTGCTCCACCGCGGACACCGGTACGCCCCCGGCGCCCCGCACCAGCCCCGGAGCCCATCCCAATGGCTGGTGGACGTTATGGTGGACTCAGGGATGAGGTCCCCAGAGGAGACGTGGAGTGGGATATCGGCCAAGGTGACGACCTGGACCTGGATTTGGAGGAGTTTGACATCAGCCCGCCGCGTGGTGTACGACGGGAGGCCGCTGAATGCAGCCGCAAGCGCCGTGATGAGGAGGCGTACATGGAAGGAGTACGGCGTGAACATCTAGGTTCAGCGTACATTGAGGAACCGCGGCATAGCCACAGGGATTCCATGGAGGAGATGGACGTGGCAGCCGTGGGAGTCCGTGGGAGAGGCCGATGGGAACCTCGGTCGACCTCGCGGCCGGCGTTCATGGTCTCTAAGGCCGCGGATGCCGCCGTGTGGGAAGACTTGAAGGACATCAAGCCCCCCATGTACGACGGCAACCCCCTCAACCTCGACCGCTTCTTGGAGAAGCTGGACGATTGGGGGGTAACCGTTACTGAGGACATGCATCCCGCTGATGCGGAGAAGTATGTCTTCAGACGGTTCAGGTACCGCCTGCCGGAACTGCTCCAAGAGCTATACTTCGTGGCGACCAAGGAGGGGAAAATCAAGACCCTCAAATAAGCCAAGAAGTGGCTCAACGAGCAGGAGCGGGTGGACGCTCCGCAGGTGGCTGCCAAGCGGTGGAAGTCCATCAAGCTTCAGCATGATGGACGGGAGATCCGCCTACGGGACTGGCGAGACTTCCGAGGGCAATACACCCTCTTTCGCCGCAACGTGGAGGACTGGAACGAGGGTGACGAGCAGGCTCGCCTGCTGTCCATGCTGCTGGAAGCATGGATCAAGAGAGTCACCAAGGAGGAAGCCAAGAGGGCCAAGTCCAACCACACGGTCAAGATGATGCTCCCCAAGGAGTATCATTCGAACGTGGTGGCTTGGGCAAGAAGGAACGTGGCCCGGGATGTCAAACGGCACTCCCTGCGGAACGCTCTCCTCATCACCGTCTCGGGCGATCGCGAGAAGACCGCGATGTGGCGCCTTGACGAGTGTGACGTGAGCGGCCAGACCATCTGTCTGCAGGCCATCCAGGCGCGGATGAGCTGCGACGAGATCCTGGATTGGGTTGGAGAGGAAGTACTCAAGGAGTACCGGAACCTCCACCACACCCGCGGGTTGAAGCCCGGCGACCGCGACGTCAACTACGTTGGCGAGGGATCTGGCGGGGAAGCTGCCATGAACCCAGCGGGAGCCGTCGGCGATGAAGCTCTCGTCGACGATGACGACGACGATGAGCCCGCCGAGGTGGCCGTTTGTGCCTTCGTGGCCCACAACCTGAGCGCGGGGAGCAAACCAGGAAACTGGAAGCCCCTGCAGCAGGGTTGGAGGAAGAAGGAGAAGAGGGACCCTCGCCGCATTGGCGACCCTCCGTTGTCCTTTGGGGAGTTCATACGAGCTCACCCTCAGGGCTGTCTCGTGTGTTATGGGAGGAAGAAAGGCTTCAACCATGACCACCGAACATGCCCCACCCACCAGGCCGACACTGAGGCCTACAAGAAGGCGCACGGGTCGAAGAAGCGTGCACCTCCGGGTATCCGGGAGGCCAAAGTGGAGGTGGACAAGGATGAGCTCTCCAAGCTGGTGTCGCAGGGGACCGAGTTGGCCAAGGAGATCCAGGAGATCAAGAGGAACTGGGTCCCCAGGTCGGACAACAAGAACAAGGAGAACAACCAGAACGACCAGAACAAGGACAAGAACAATACGACTAGAAGGGGAAGGAAGAAGGGCGTCAACGAGGTTGATGCCGAGGAGACTGCCCCTACCTCTACAACTGACGCCCCCTAGCGGAGCCCCTGCAGCCAAGGGCCCCAGCTAGGGCGGTCGCAGAATGGTGACGTGGGAAGCGCCGAACCATCCCAGTCGGGAGTCGATAAGCACAAAGGGACTGCCGCGGGCAAAAGGCCCGGTCCGGCGCCCAGTCGCGGAGGCGGGGTGAGTGCAAGTGAAGGCACGAACCCTTGCACCCGTCCGTCCTTCGCGACCAAGAATGTGTTTGATGTACTTCAAGATCTATCCGAGAGTATCGGAGGATCACCCAGACCGCAGCTGGATGCTGCAAATGGGCAGCCTGAGCCCATTGTCCACGACCTGCACCAGTCGCTTGTTGAGCTTCTGGAACGGCCGGAGATCCAGAGCTTGCACGCCGTGCGCCGAGTTGGGCGTGAGCGGCAGTTGCACCTTAAGGTCCGTGCCTTATGCGGGGAAGTGGAAAAGGCCTTCGACGTGTTGGTCGACACGGGAGCTCAAGTCAGCTTGGTCAAGGCTGGCCTACTTCCGCCAGAGTGTCTAACCGACAGTCGGAAACCTGTCAGGCTGAAGGTGGCGAACGGCCAGTACATGGTGGGAGGCACGAAAGAAGCGGCCATTGGGCTGCAGTTCGTGAACCATCGTGAGCTGAGTCGCCCAGACCTCGGCAAGGAAATCCTTGCACGGTCGCTTCTACGAGGCCGAGATGGACTGCGACATGACCGTTGGGTACGACTTCATGATGGAGACGGACTTCGGCGTCCTCCCGGCCCAGGCCTCCATGACCCTGTACCAGGACGACCAGCTCTCGTGGCTTTCGTCACCTGAGCACCATGTGGAATGCCAATGGATCCGGCCGGAACGCAATCAGCTCGAAGTGGCCGCGCTGGACACTGAGCCCACTGGGCCAGCAAACCAGGAGTACGGCGTAAGGCCGGAAGTGGCGAACCGAGTAGTTGCGGACCTGGGAGCTTCGGATCTGGCCCTGGATGCGTTCTCTTCAGGAACCTCCGCCCATCTGCGGGTGTGTGAGAAGTACTGGAGCGCACAGGACTCTGCGTGGAAGAAGCACTGGGGTCCGCATCAGGGCTTGATGTGGATCCATTGCCCCCGCTGGGACATTCCAAGAGCGATAGCGAAGATTCGCAAGGACCGCTCCAAGGCAGTGCTGGTTGTTCCTATGGGATGCACCGAGGAGGAAAGTACCCGACATTGGGTAGTCTCATTGACCAACATGACCTTAAACGAGGTCGTCCTACCGGCTGGAGAGAGTGTCTATCAGGACGCTAAGGGACAGCCAATGCCACCCCAGAGATGGCCAACAGAATTTCACTATGTGGATGGGGGCCTTGATCAGGCTGACGCCACGGATTTCGTGTGTGTCAACCGCATCATAGCAGAGCCATAGCGGCAATGCTTTGCGGTTCCCCCTGTTGACATCGGAGACTCAGAGGACCCCCTCACAGAAGAGGAGCTGGATCTGGTTCAGGGGTATATGGATCAGCCCTTTCACGACTGGGCAAACCAGCGTGAGGGCAAGGGCCAGGACAGAGCCTGGTGCGAAGTGGACTCCATCGTCTCTGCTTCCTATGATGGGAATACCTTCGTACAGAGGGTGCTGGATCACATGTCCAGCCAGGACGAGCCGCCCGGCGGTAACCCACCCACCTACGGCGATCTATTCCGAGGCAAGACCAGAGAAGGCCCTTTGGGCCACCTGGGAAGACCGCCTGAGCCGAAGACGAGCGGGGTCGCTACCCCTCAAGTAAGCTCCGTGGTCCAGGTGCCCGGAAAAGCCAAGACGGAGTCCGATGATTGCCCCAAGATCCAAGCATTGAGGGCCAGGCTGAAGCAGAAGTATGGTGACACCTTCTTCAGCGGAAAGCCTGTGTTTCCCCCACCGGTGCGTGGACCGTATGGCGAGGCCAGGATACGACTGAAGCAGGACCCCCGTGTGTATAGACACCGGGAGTTTGCCCTGAGGGGCGAGAGGAAAGAGGCCATGGAGAAGATCCTCCGGGATTTCATCGAGAGAGGCTGGCTTGAGCCGTGCTACTTCGAGTGGGCCTCCCCCTGCTTCGTCGTCCCCAAGAAGGTGGCCGGTGAATGGCGGCTCGTGGTCGACTACCGCGGCCTAAACGCCCAAACGCAGCACGACAGCTATACGCTGCCCCTCATTGAGGATATGCTGCAAAAACAACACCGGCGGAGGATCTTCACTGTGATTGACCTGAAACATGGTTATCATCAGATGCCTCTCGCCGAGAGGTCCCGTGCCTGCACAGCCATGAGCACCCCACTTGGACCTCTCCAGTGGAAGGTGATGCCCATGGGCGTTACCAACGGCAATGCGGCTTTTCAGCGGATGGTCGAGAACCTGCTTGAGCCGGTGCGTCACTGTGCGGACCCCTTCGTGGACGACGTGATCATCGCGTCCGGGGACCCCAGTATGAGCTACGAGGAGCTCTCGGACGCACACGAGAGGGACGTCACTCGAGTGCTGGACCTTCTGGTTTGTCACAAACTCACAGGCAGCAGTGACAAGGCCATCATTCCGGTAAGCGAGGTGGTCTTCGCTGGCCACGTAGTCGGGAACGGGCAGCGAAAGCCCATACCTGGCAAGGTGGCCGCGATCGAGCACTGGGAAAAGCCCAAAACAGTCTCTGAGCTACAGGCGTACTTGGGGTTCTGCAATTACTACTCGGGGTATATCAAAATGTATGCCGAGTATGCAGCCCCCATGACGACCATGCTCAAGGGCAACCGAGAGGAGACCAAGAAGGGGTCCAAGAAGGCTCTGGTCTGGGATGCTGATTCCGACCGTGCCTTTGAGGGGATGAAGCAGGCGCTGCTATCCGCAGTCGGTCTGCACCTCGTGGATCCCGACCGAGGGTTCGTCCTGCGCACCGACGCTTCCGACTACGCCGTTGGCGCAGTGTTGGAACAAGTGCTTGACGATGGGAGGCACGTGCCCGTGGCCTTCTGGAGCCGAGTCCTGGCGGAAGGCTAGAGACGGACGTGGACGCCCCGAGAAAAGGAGGCGTATGCCATCGTCATGGCTCTCAGGAAATGGGCTGGGTACATAGCCCTCCATCCCGTCACCGTCTGCACCGACCATCAGAGTCTGCAGTCTTGGCACAAGGAGCACGTGGACACTCCCTCTGGTCCCGCCTCCCGACGGGCAGGATGGCATGAGTCCTTGGCCAAGTTCGACCTTACGGTTGTTTATATTCCTGGAAAGGACAACACCGTGGCGGACTGTCTCAGCAGGTGGGCCTATCCCGCCAGCAAGGGCAAGACGGATATCTCTGCCCATGGCGATGAGGCTGAGACCGCTGAAGCCAAGAAGATCATTGAGATGGAGCGCCTGATGGAGGAGGAGGGTATTAAATGCTTCGTCGTCATGGCTGCGGATGCCCCCCTCGGAAAGAGGGTGAGCAGAGCGGTCAGAGTACTCGCCCCTGAGGGAGCTGAGTCCGACAAGCACCTCTTCCCGGAGTCTTGCCTCCAGGACGACTGGACCGACGATTACGCCAAGTCTGAGGCCTTTGCGGCCGAGTATAGGGCTGTGACCGACCCTGACGACGGGCAGAAGTGGCCAAAAGGGCTGACTGAGGAAGATGGCAGGCTCTACCGGAATGGTAAGCTGCTAGTACCGGAGTCCCGGCTGCTCGAGCTTTGTGAAGCTTGGCACCACCACATGCTGCACCCAGGGGTCAAGAAGCAAGCCCTGGACATGCAACGTCCGTTCGAGATCGACCATATCGGTCTCTACACCGCCATCAAGAAGGTCAGGAAGGGTTGTTCGGTCTGCCAGGCCTGCAATCCCGATAATCGGAACGTCAAGGGGGAAGCCCAATGGACCCCGGTTCCTGACCAGCCCATGGAGAGCGTGGCCATGGACGTCTTCTCCATGCCCGAAGTGCACATTGGCAAGGAGACCTTCGACTGTGTGGTTCTTTGTGTGGATCGCCACAGTGGCTACGTAGTAGCCGTTCCGGCAAGCAAAAAGGGGTTGCTTGCCAAGGAAGTGGCAGTCATGATGATTTGTCATTGGCTGACCGTCTTTGACATCCCCCGCACCATTTGCAGTGACCGAGGGCCCCAGTTTACTGGTGGCTGGTTCAAGGCTATGTGTTCCCTCATGGGAATACTTCATGCCAAGAGCGTCGCCTATCTCAGCCGGTCTAACGGCCGAGCTGAAGTGGCTGGACGGCAGCTGTTCGAGAAGCTGTGCAAGATTCACATCACCAATCCACGTCGGAACTGGTTTGAGGAGATGTTGCCCGCTCTGAAGGCCCATCATGACACCCCCAGGCCGGGTGGTTTGTCCCCTCACCAGATTCTGTTCGGCAGGGACCCCCTCGGTCGGGGACTTCCCTTGTCTGGTGATGGTATGGCCATGGATGCCAAAGAATTCTTCGCGCGGCAAGAGCAAACGGCGCGGGACATCCGCCAGCAGCTGGAGAAAGGGCATGCTGAGCGTCAGAAGTCCGCCCCGAGCTCGACAGCGCAGAGGTTCAGGGTGGGCGACCCGGTGTGGGTGATCAGACCCCGCCCTATGGGCACCCACCGCACCAAGACCTGGTTCACACCCGGCGAGGTGGTCCGCAGGATTGGTGAGGACACCTACCGCATCAAGGTAGGTCACGGACAGTTCCGGGAGCGCCACGAGAGTCAACTCCGTGTGCGGGAACCTGACCTCCGTGGCCAGCATGTGTCCCTGAGCTACGCCGCACATGAGGCCGATTCGGACGACGACTATGCTGAGCAGGACGACTATACAGTCGAGAAGATCCTGGCTCAGCGTCCGAAAGCCTCGGCACCCGGAAGCCTGGAGTTCAAGGCTCGTTGGCGAGGCTATGGGCCGTCCCACGATACCTGGGAACCCGTCTCCTCGTTCGTGCCGCGGGTCAATACTCCCTTCATGGAGTACATCCGCGAGCACAAGACCAAGATCCACGTCTCGGACTTTGCAGCACTCACCCGGGCGATTGCAGCCAGGGTTGCCTGATTAGCGCCCTGAGCTCTCCCCTGATGCGTTTTGAGCGCTTGTGTGGTCGACGGATCGACCCTCACTTGCTTGCTCTCTTACATCTTCCGGTGACCTGCCATCAGAGTGGCCATATACCCCCCCCTGCTGAATCCAGAGGAGGATGGCCCCTCCTTTTCACTTCTATTAGTCACTCCCCCACCTGCTGAATCCTTGGAAAACCAGGTAGGGCGACTGACCTTCACATTTTCTGAGCTCTTAGGGCCTTGAAGCCCATACGTCGTTGCGCAACGGATGCCGCTGTCATCGGCATTGCGATTTTTTGGTGTGTAGTCTGGTCCCATGGCACTTGCGGGATCCAGACCAGTCGACGTGTGTCTGCAGACTATATATGGCCTGAACTCAGGCGTTTTCCTGTCCACCCTCCTGCATATGCCTTATCCTAACCGGGGCGTGGTTTGGCGCTCTGTCCAGAGTGTGTTTACACGCCTTTTACCCCGCTTATTGCTTGTTTTTCTGTTCCCCAGGATAAGTGCATCTGTATGTTGCGTACTGTCAGCCCATCACTGAAGTGTGGACTTTTTTTCCCCCCGACGGGATGCGAATCGACTACGAAGGCGCCCTGAGTCGCCGTTTACATGTTCTTACATAGATTCCAGCTTGGACCAGTACCTAAGTACAGATTCTTCTCTGTGAGTGCCCGTGATACCGTGTGCCCTATTCGCTGTGATGTCGAGATCCTGATGGCGATTACAGTGCCAACAGACAGCCCAACACCTGTGGCTTAACCTGTGCTTTTGCAGGCCTCAGACCATACAACCGTAGTTTGCATACATACACACACGACCATAAACCGCGAGGAATGTTTGTCCCACCGCTATATGCCAAACCTCACACATTCACAAGAAGACAGCACATCACAGCTCGATCCCTGCGTGTACTCCAGCCGCCGGCACATGCCCCACAGTGAGACGCCGACGGGGCTGTGGACGGTCTCAGGGGCAGGTTCACCTGGGCGGCCGTCGACGATGGCTCCTGGCCTTCGACCCCATGCCTGAAAAGGCGTGTCCTCCTCGATCGCTCAGGGGACCCAGTTTGTCGGAGCGGTAGCTGCAATCCTCCTCTGGCAGCTTGCGTCGGTGCATCTGTTGATGTCGGCGTCTTTGCGTTTATATCCCGCCCAAGTGGAGGCGGTGGTGCTGGCGTAGGGATCTTTGTTTTTATACCCCGCCCAAGTGAAAGCAGTTGTGTTGGTGTAGGGGTCTTGGTGTTTATACCCCGCCCAAGAGGAGGCGGCTCATGCAGCAGCTGGGCGAGCTGGGCATCAGTCATCACAGGCTGATATCTTCAGGGATAGTACCACAACTTCCTCCGTCTCAGTAACAATCAACTCCCCATCGGTCGCCTGCCGCAGCTTCAAGCACTATGAACCCCTCTTGCGGAGTCCATTGCACGCTTCGCTCGGTCAACCTGTTAGCTGTCAGTCCAGGGGAACGATGGGGGAAATTGTAAAGCCTGAACACGCGCCTCTGACTGTCACAAGCAGGGAATTTTTCATTCACACGCTCCAAAACTGCCTTGGCACTTCTGATCTCCACGTCAGGCCTCCCCATCCGCACAAAATCAGCCAATCCTGAACGCCCCTTCGAGGTCCCACTGTCGTCCCAACCGTATGGTCTACCACCTGCAGGGCAGGCATCTGTCTTGAGTCAACAGTAACGACCATCAGAACAAGAACCACGAGCCCAATTTATGAATGGGTGATCAATGTGGTTGGGATCCTCCAAAGCCAGTGCGCAGTGCGCTCTGAGCGTCCGTCTGGAAACAGAAACGGGCTAGCTTCCCCTTTTTCCTGGCCTAGGTCCAGCATTTTCTGCACTGCATAGTCAGCAGAAGTCAGGATCTGGTTGGCAGGGCCAAAAAGGTCCAACTCCCTGTCACCGAGTGGCCCACCATGCCCCTGGCCCTCACTGGGCAGGAAGCTTACACGGGTGTCGTTGTCCTTGCTGACAACATATCAGGTGTACATCACGTCAACGTCACCTGGCTGCAGATCTGCCAACCTAGATAATTCATGAAAATCCGACAATTCGTTGACCCTGTTCTGTAGAGCCCGCACACCTTCCTAGAATTCATTTCGGGGCAGCGATCGTAGGCTACGCAGCGCAAGGATGCTGTCCGCCCTTCGAATCTTGCCCTGAAGTCCCAGAAAATTGTTCAGAGCGAGAGCAAGCTTTCCAGAGTCCTCCGGCTTCACTCACAGTGTGTCCGGGCGACTCTCTTCCAGGCCCACGGCGTTTATCTTCCAATCTCCAAAATACAGACCTACCAGCTCCTCACCATCGTGGATGACGGTGGCCGAGGCCATACCACTGGCACAACCCGTATACTTGTAGCGCCAATAACCAGCTTCCAAAAGACGATTCAAGAAGCGTCTAGAGTTCTGGCAGTTGATAGGGCAGCCGGCAGTACACCGCAAGCATGCGAATACCCGGCATCGGGGTTGTTGTGCAGCCTGGGCAACACCACATCCACAGGTAACACCAGCTTGTCAGTCATGGGCACGCGCCTGTGCAATTGAATGGAAATTGCCGTCACGGAGGTGTCCCTGAGGGCGTGGATGTCGGGGCACATATGCAGGTATCCTGGGCTGGTGGTGTCTTCTCAGAGCAACCATCTCTCTCGTACTCCGAAAGGTGCTTAGGGGGCGCAACCGTGAACGCAGAGCTGTCATCCTCCATTTGCAGCTTGAACGCCACCTGGGAGTACTTGTGGCGGTCCCGACCAGCGGAGTCAATCAGAAGCTCTTTGACCTGGGTGCCATCGGCCACTTCCACATGGAAATGGCTCTGCCATTCCTTGCCTAATGAAACCTTGTAATGACCCTTGATGACGAATGCAATGGTCCAGAATCGCTCTTCGATGCCAGTCAACCACTTGTTCCACGCTGCAATGCACTCATCCTCAGGGCATGATGACGGTCCCCACTGGGACGTGGTTGCTGAACTCAACTTCGCCCAAGCGTTTGCTGATTTTGTGGAAGATCTCCTGCAAGTTTTGTTGTCGTTGGCGAAACCACCCACAAACACGTTGCACGTTTTTCTAGCATACTCCATGCTCTTGGAAATCTCTGATTTACCTCCCACTGACATTGTGCAAGTCTGGCAGCAGCATGTGGAATGTGGGTCAAGGCCAGCAGGGGTGAACGTGCCCCACACACAGCGTGCTTCTCCGAAGGGATAGAGTATCCAGAGGGATGCACGTAGAAACTGTTGGTGAACATTCTGAGCGACTTCTCTTCACCTTTGGCGCCTTCCCACTTTACCTTGTGCTCTCCCAAAGACACAGACACCGTTTCAAGCAGGTTGATGATCTCAGTGCAGCGGTGGTGTACAGCGTTACTTTTGGACTTCAGCTCGATGTGGCGTCCCAGGAGCTTCATCATATCGGAAAACTGGTTCTCAATTTTCCTCTGCCGGGAGTTGTGTATCCGTAGGGTTGGTCCCACCCTCACTTGGATCCGTATTTGAAGAAGACCAAAGCGCCTTCAGCGTGCCTTTCCTCGGAAGGCTCAACAAGATAGATAGTGTAGGGCAACATCCAACTGCGCGGGGGGCATGGATCCAACGTGCGAGGCCATGGTATTCACCTCTGTCTTATGGCGGCCACACACACACACCATCGGCTTCGTCAATTTCAAGCCAATTGCGTAGTCTTTAATGGAACCACCCTCATTTTTCTCGGCCGTAGGCTCACCTGGCGCGGCGCTTGATATGTTAGGATGACCATCCACATTGTTTTGGGCTAATCATGCACGGCGTCAGCCCTCCCGCAGCAACCCAACACTGTCGGTGTCGGAAAACTCGTTGGAGACAGCACAAGCACTTCCAAAACGAACCGCGTAGTGAACTTCGGGAAGCAGGGTCTCCGTCTTGGTCTCGATATGATTAACCGATGGGAAGAACACTCCAACCAACATGGGAATTCATTTTCATCGAAGTCTCGTTTCGTATCGCTCCTCTTCTCCAAGCTCCTTTTCAGACCCATTCCCTCAATTGTTCACGAAATTCCTCTCGGTATTCATCCTCCCGAGGGTTTTCAAAATCATCGTATCGTTTTCTCGCGAAGGTTGTCACAATCTTCCATATCAATACTCTCGCTTCTCATCCAAAATTTCCTCGTACTCATCTTGGTATCTCCGTCGTTACGAAATCTCCTCGGGCCTAACAAAATTCCTTCGTAATCATCTTGGTATATCCGTCGTTGTGGAATTTCCTCGGGTCTCACCAAAATTCCTTTGTACTCATCTTGGTATCTCCGTCGTTGTGGAATTTCCTCGGGTCTCCCGAAAATTACTTCGTACTCATCTTGGTATCTCTGTCGTTGTGGAATTTCCTCGGGTCTCACCAGAATTCCTTCGTACTCATCTTCGGATCTCTGTCGTTACGAAATTTCCTCGGGTCTCACCAAAATTCCTTCGTACTCCCTCTTTCATGTGTTGAGCATCATGAAATAGTCTCACATCTCAATGAAGTGTTCAAGTACCCGAACTCCGTATCTCGAGCATTACAAAGTAGTCTCCTTGTACTCATACTTCGTATCTCAAAATACCTTCATGTCTCAATCCTCAAGAAAGATTTTTATTTCTCCTCCTTCTTGTCCAAGTACCACCATGTACCAATCATCATGAATCATTTTTCATAGACCCATCGTCTCGCAAGATATCCTTCTTCTCGAAGTACTATCATGTGTCCATCATCACGAGATATCTTCCTGGATCCATCGTCTCGAAATATATCCTTTCATCGAAGTACCATCATGTATCCATCATCACGAGATCATTTCGTGGATCCATTGTCTCGAAATATATCCTTTTTATCGAAGTACCATCATGTGTCCATCATCACGAGATAACTTCGTGGATCCATCGTCTCGAAATATATTCTTCTTCTCGGAGTACCACCATGGATCATTCGTATCTAAATATTTTCGTACAATCATCTTCTCAAGGTACCCAAAGAATCCGCCAAGTGTGGTATTGGCGTCCACAATGTCTAAAGAATCCATGATGAAAATGAAGTTACCCTTGGCGGGTTCCAACATGACCATGAAGATGGGGTGCTTTTGTGGTGCACGGGGATGTTAGACTAGGCTAGGCCAGGCTAGGCTATTGCAACGATTCTAAGCTTAACTATTCTATGGACTATGAAACGCAAGCAAACACCACACAAGCTCCAAAGTTGCGATGACTAAAGCATTATTCAAGAAACAAAATAATGGGCTCATGAAATGTTTTTTTCTCATGTGTGTATTGTCGTTTATAGTCCGTGGTGCTTAGCATCTCTTTCTCTCGTGCCATTTTGCACAAGCAAAAGGTAAAAACATGAGAGACGGCGCAGGATGGGCGAGCCGTGCCTATCCCAAAAGGGACAAGCTTTGGCTTGCATGCTTCTCTGCTACCAGAAAGAAAAACGCCTTTACTCCCATTTTGGCATTAGTCTATGTTAGATAAAAATGTTTGTTTAAAAATAAAGAGACCATAAAACAAACAAGCTAACCAACAAGGCAAAGCAAAGCGTGCAACAACACTCACTAAGGTGAATCACTTGCCATGCCAGGTATGCAGTAACAAAGAGTCATGGTTGGGATCTACCTCTAACGTACACTCAACTAAGTCATAACGTGACATACTACGTCCTAATAACTAGTCCCTAATCCTATCCCCGTGCACCACTAACCCATGGCGCTGCGAACAAAAAAAAAACAGGATGCGGATAAGGTAAGGGTCATGGGCAAGCATGCTACCCAGGCAGACCACAACCAGACACGCAACACACAAGGCGAGCATGTGTCCATACTGCGAGTCTTGTATTAAATTTGCAAAACATACCCAAAACATTCAGAAGCACCCTCGCAATTCCAACTTATCACCAAACGCTATTTAATCATGAATAAAATCAGAGATGACGACAGAAGTATCCAAATCGCGACAGAGCGCGGCTACAGCTGCGGCGAGAGAAGACACGCAATTCTGTTAACGGCACACAGCAGATTCACACAGCAAACACAGTACACTGACAAAATGGGGACCCTCAATGAAAGGCAATTTTTCTTACTGCGCTCGTAGCCTTCGCTGCCCGAAAAATAGGGTTTTTTTTTAACTGGGTGTAAAGACAGAAACAGAACAGGAAATTGTGGTCGGGAAAACGGTTTTCGGTTACTGGGAACCGAGCGCACGCAGACAACAAGTACAAATTGCGGCAGCAGCATGCGCACCAAAAATGACGGCAGGAAGAGGCCAGATTTTTTCAGAGACGCTTTTTTAAAGAACGCTGTGCGAAACGATAATTTAAACGTGAGCGCCAATTCAATTTAGCACAGAAAGACGCAAAATGCCACTTTGAGCCAGAAAATCCGTAACGCATCGCATGATTGTAGAAGTAAGCAAAGGAGCAGCAGCACTAAGAGAGGCATGTCCGGCAGAACCAGCATACCAAACAGGAGACGACTTGTGGAACTGACTGAAACGGAACGACGTGGCCGTGTAACTGTTGTTAACATTTGCAGAGCCACTCAGGCTCCATAAAAGAACACGCCAGAGTCTACCAGCAGCTGAAAGGCAGGAGGACAAGCGCTGGGTGCGCTTTTTGCGACAGGAGGACTGGAACCTGTACCTGTTGATGCGTCAATGGGCAGTACCAAACAGGAAAAACCCGGGAAACACAATCAGATCGTCAAACTGCGTCAACAGACTGTTCATAATAGTCTGAGATAGTGGTTCATTGTTTGAAAGAGAGGAAGCGGCAAACTGAAAAAGCAGTGCACTTTGGCAAAGTGAATTGCCTGGACTTGATCAACCAGTTGTGTGTTCTCAAACTGCTCCGTCAGTTGCTTCAGCGTGTCGCTGCAGGTTGAAGATTAGTGGGGTGCTGAGTTGTGCTGTGCTGTGCCGTGCGGTGCTGAATTGTGCTGTGCTGTGACGTACGGTGCTGAATGGTGCTGCGCTCTGCTGTGCAGGCGTTGTACACACACACACACACACACACACACACACAAGTACCTTTTCTTTCTTGTTTCTTCTTCTTGCGGCCTTGTCTGAGATAACGGAGAGCATGTTCATAACAGAAACTATAGACAGAAAATGTGAAAAGAAGAGGACAAAAACGCAATCAGAAACAATTTTTGCATTAACTCAATGAAATGCTTGCATAAATAAAAGTTCTTGCTGTCGGGACGAGTTCTTGCTGTCGGGACCTGTCGGGGTCATTTCTGATCGGGAAAGTTTGCAGTTGACACTTAACTTTATCATTTAGTTCTCAGTTTCAGGCGAAATCTACCTGCGGAATGAATCGATAAAAGATGAAAATTCACCAAACGCTAAACGTTTGTCCATCTAACAATGAAATGACATCTTCATAAGAATCCAAATAAATGTAAAACATTGGTTCTCATTTTCTTTACATATATCCACCTGTATAAAAATCCATGTACTATTTTGTCCCACTTGTTGTCTTCCACAGGCCTGTCGCTCTCCTGTCGCACCCCTGTCGCCTTCCTGTCGCCTTCCTGTCGCCTTCCTGTCGCAAAAAAACACCCTGCCGCTCTCCTGTCGCTCTCCTGTCGCTCTTCTTTCGCTCACCTGTCGCTTTCTCCTGTCGCTTCCCTGTCGCTTCCCTGTCGCCGCTAGCCCTGTTGCCTTCCTGTCGTCTTCCTGTCGCTTTCCTGTCGCGTATCCTGTCGCTATGTCTTGTTTCCTGTCGCTTCCCTGTCGTCTCCCTGTCGCCACCCTGTCGCCGCCCTGTCGCCCTCCTGTCGCCCTCCTGTCGCACCTCCCCTGTCGCCTTCCTGTCGCCTGCCTGTCGCTTCCTGTCGCTTCCCTGCCGCTTTCCTGCCGCTGGCCTGTCGTCTTCCTGTCGCCACCCTGTCGTCTTCCTGTCGCCACCCTGTCGCCTTCCTGTCGCTCCCTGCCGCATTTCACCGTCGCCTGCCTCGCGTGGCCCGAATCTAATGAGCAGACGGCTTGTGGAACGGACTGAGACGGAACGACCTGGCGGCGCAACTGGTGTTAACATTTGCAGAGCGACTCAGGCTCAACGAAAGAACACGCCACAGTCTACCAGCAGCTAAAAGGCAGGAGGACAAGCGCTGGGTACGCATTTTGCGACAGGAGGACTGGAACCTGTGCCTGTTGATGCGTCAACGGGCAGTACGAAACAGGAAAAAACCTGGAAACACAACAGGGTACCTAACGCAAACAGAAAGCCTAACAAAAGTACGACTTGTACAAGCAGACACCGCAGTAGATACAGTGGACAAACAGGCAGCAGCAGCACCTAAAGCGACGTGGACACTGGTGCTTGCATCGTGCTCTGTGCTGTGGATGGACAACTGGTACTGGTCACAATACACGACACAACGAGACGAAAGTGACCGGTCGCAAAACTGTACTGCAAGGGCTGTACCTCAACTGAAACAGAGGCCCACGTACTCGGCAGGACACCGAGCCATTGACGACCTGGCAGCACGGATAACGACAGTTGCACGGGCTCTGCAACAGCGTGAAAGGAGAATCCCACAGACTCTGCGTGGCATGGGGTATGCGGATGGTTCTGTACCAGTCACCGGAAACGTGAGAGCCCCGTTGGATGTGAGGAGGGATACAAGGACTGTGCAGGCACCGGTCCGGCGCCCGTTTGCCCTGTCAAAAGAAAAGGTAACCGGTGGTGTTGGTCTGTTAAACTTGTTGCAGTTTGCAACGGACAAAGCAAAATAGACAAACAGGGTTCTACCGCTGTTGGTTGACCAAAACATACACTACATGATACTAAAGTTTTTGTTCGGTGCAAACAACCAACGGTGGAACATGCGTGCCTACCTGCAATATGTACGTGTACTTTACGGTGTTTGCCATGCCTACAAGTATGTTGTTACACACACTTTTTGTTCTGGCCTATTCTAACTTACCCACGGAAAGGTCTGCTACGCCCTGGTTCAACCATACTATCATACCCAAAACTGATAGTTATGGAAAAACCTATTGCTGCGCTGATGCTTGCCGCACCCAGAATACTACGGCCGTATCGTTGCAAGGCACAGGCTGCAACTGCAATCAGTGGTCGTGACACGGCGCATGCCAACAGGGCAGCAGTGGCAAACACAGTGTTCCATTTGTTGTCAGAATGGTGCTCACTGCTGTTGTACTTGGGTCACCTGGTACGGGAGTTCACCTGGTTGGGGGGAAACAACGGTACAGGTTTGAGGTTTGAGGTTTGAGGTTTTGGGTACTAGACGCCTTTCAGCCCGGGGTGGCCACCTGGTCGGGCCAGGTGATATCCTCCGCACCGGGTCCTAGTGGGGGGCCCTTCATGACACACCTCCTGCCTCGTGGCGGAGTCCCCCGGCCTCACAGGGCTCGGAGCCCTGTCCCTCCCCGGCTTCCCCTTCTCGCCACTCCCCGGTCAGTGCATCACTTAGCAGCCGTAGCTGCAGGCGCTTACCCACCCCGTCGCCCCCCTAATGCGTGGTCGCCCGGGGGTCCGGCGCCAGCGGGGCGGTGCTACTGGCTTGTCACCAGTGGGACTCCCTTGGGCCGGCGCGGAGGCTGCTTGGCCGCGGGGCTGGTGTGTGGCGCGGTGCGCCACCACTGTCTTGGTGGTCGCAGTGCCCTGTTCGTGTGTGCGCGGCACTGGCGGCCTGTTCGGGGGGGTTGGAGCCGGTGGCGGGTTTTGTGTCTTCCCCGTCACCCCCTTCCCGCCCCGCGCTTCCTGCGCTGTGTGTGGCGGGTCGTCTTGTCCGGGTGTCCGTTATCCTCCCTCGCTGGTACGCCACTCCTTGCGGTCTGTGCGTTCCGCGGGCTACGTTCGGTTGCCCTTCTGCCCTTCCCTGCGTGCCCTTTGGGTGTGCATGCCCTTGCGCTCTCGCGGCGACTGCCCCCCCCCTCCCCGTCCCTGGATCAGTGCGGCGCGCGCACCTCGCGCGGTTCCGGTGTTGGCGCTGGTAGGGCTGTTCCACGCGGTCCGTGCCCCTCCGCGTGTCCTGCCTCGGTCCTGTGCCCTGTTTGGCTCGCTTGGGGGGTGGGGGGGGAGGCCGGGTCCCGTTCCCCCCGTGCCTGGCTTGGGGTTGTGTGCGCCCCTTTGGGCGGGCCCGCGCGTCCGGGGCGTAACAGCGCCGGGGGGGCGGGGGGGGGGGAGGCGGCCTGTGTGCCATCCTCCCCAGAGGTGCGGCTGGGGGGCCCCGAGGGACATGGAGTCGCCCTACCTCGGTCCGTCCCTCTGCCTTTCCCGGGCAGGCAACAAAGCGGGTGTCATTTGCATCGCACTGGTCATGGAGGGCCTGGCCCCCATACTGCTCTGGTTCGTGTTCGCGTGTTGTCCCCGGGTGTGGTCCGTGTGACGCCCTTGTGCGCTGGCGCGGGTTCGCTTGCCTGTCGCGGCTCCCGTGGGAGCACGCGGGTTGGGGCGTGGGGGCGGGTGGCGTGCGGGCTCAGCAGTGTCCCCCTGCCCGGGCGCCGCAGGCCTTTCGGGGGGAGGGGGGCCTTCCCCCCTGCCCTCGGGGGGATGGAGGGCCGGCGCCCCCGTGGCCATTCTTGTGCATCCCGCGGGCCGGAGGGGGGGAGTGGGGGGAGAGCGAAGGGGGGGTTGCGCCGTGGTTCCCGAGATCCCTCCTCTGGGGGGGTGGCCTGTGTCCCCCGGCCCAGACCTGCCTTCATTGCCGGCGCATCCCCCCCAGGTATAGTTGTTTGGCCGAGGCTGTTTGGCAGCCCCTGGCGCCGGGCGCGGCCTGGCGGGCCGCCGGTCGGTCAGTCTGGCGGGGGGGGGTGGGCTGGTCGGTGCGCCAACCCCCCTCGGGGGCTCGGACGGGGGGCCCCGCAGGGCGGGGGGTGGGAAGGTCGCCTTGCTGCGGTCTGTCTCTCAGCCCTCCCCGGGAGGGCACCAAGGCGGGTCGCCTTGTCTTTGCCCTGCCTTCCACACTGCATTGGCTCACGTCCGAGTGCCGCCGTCCCGCTGCGGCCCACTCGGGGGCCCCTGCGCGCCGGCGCAGGGCTGCCGGCCTGCCGCGGGCACTGCGGGAGTGGATGGGCGGCTGACTGGAGGCACGCGGCGTACGGCAGTGCTTGCCGCGGCAGTGGCGCCCCTTTTCAGGTGTCGCGGCCCTCCCGGGGGGGGGGTCCCCCCCCGGGCTAGGCGGGGGGGGTGCGGGGCCGCCGTCCCCCTGGCCGTCCTCTGGCTGCCCGCGGGTCCGGGGGGGAGAGGGGGGGGTAGGGGGGGGGAGGAGGGTGAGGCTCCCCGTAGTCCATCTGCGGTCCCCTGGCGCCGCTCCCCGGCGGCTGCAGGGGGGCGGTAAGGTGGTCCCGGTCCCGGGAGGCCAGCCGTTGACGGGGGGAGGGGCGCACTCCTCCCCCGCCCCCCTCCACCCTTCAGGCGCTAGGCCGTCGTGCGGACCCTCGCCCCCGGGCCCCCCGCTCCCCTCGCTGCCGCCGCCCCACCGGGTGGTGCCAGTGGGTGGTGGGGGGCTGAGAGGGTTGGCGGGTGCTGGGGGTGGCGGCTCGGGTCAATGGTCAGCGGTTAGCGGTCTTGGCGGCAGTGGGGTCTCCCCCGCGATTGTTGCCCCCGCCCTCTCCCTTACAGGAGGCGGGCGCGCCCCTCTGCCGCGCCATACGGGGGGGGGATGGGGGGTGCGTTCTGGGTCGGGGGGCCCGGTCCTGCCGTGGGGGTGTCCAGCGTCACTGGTCCTACCCCAGCCCTTCGTGCCCATCCCATGGGACCATCACCGCCGGGCGCGGCCGTCACCTGCGCCGTTGCTTGTGTGGGGGCTGGGGCTGCAGCGGCGGTGCGTTTGGCAGGCAGTAGCGCCAGTGGATGAGGGCGGTGCGCAGGGCCCGGAGGAGCCAATTGTTGGCCTCTGCATCCGAGATGCGGTGCACTGCCCATCCCCTCCAGGAAAGCCGGCCTCGTCCGCCCCTAAGCCTGTGCCCTCCTGCCCACGCCGCGGGTCCCGTCCTCTGTCACCTGCGTCCTTGCCCGCACCGCCGGTGCCCGCATTCTTCCCGCGTCCTTGCCCATGTCCCTGGCTGTGCCCCCGTTCGCCAACCGCACTCCGCTCCGCCCCATGCGCTCCGTGGCCGCCCGCTTCGGCGCCCTGCTCGCGTCCCTGGGTCCGCCCCCGGATGCTGCCGCGTGCGCCCGTGTCCTTCCCGTGCCCTTGCCCTTTCCCTGCGCTCCGTCCCGCGTCGCGGTGTCCGCTGCTCGTGCTCTGCCCCCCTCCGCTGCCGCTTGCCTTGGCGCCTTGCCCGTGCCCTCGCCCTCGCTACTTGCCGCCTGCGCCCAGGCCGGTCCCCTGCGCTCGTCCTTGGGTACTCCCCCTGTCTCCTCCTGACCCTTCCTCCGCGCTCCCGTGGCCGGCACCCTGCCACGCCTGCGCCCCCCCCCCCCTCCCGGATCACGCGCCGGGCGTCCTGCTGCCGCCGCAGCTGCGGCAGCGTGATGCTCACTGGCGTACGCACAGGCGCCGGGGGGCAGACGGGCCGCGGCCTCCCCTCAGGGAAGGCGGCCTTTTGGGGGTATGGGTTGTGGGGGCTGGCTTGGGTGTGGCTGGGGTTGGTGTGGACGCGGTACCTCGCGCCCTCCCTGCCCCCCGCTGCGGCTGCTGCTGCCCCCGGCGAGGCGCTCGGCGCCCGCGCCGAGGCCGCCCCTTGCGCCGGCGGCGTGCGGAGGGCTCTGGCGTGATCAGTCGGGGCCGTGGCACGTTCCTGCCGGGGCTCCCTGCGCGCCCGGGGCCCTCAACGGGGGCGGGGCGGCAGGGTTGGCGGCCTTCGTCGCCGGGGCGGTCTCCTCGGTCGGCGTGGGCTCCTGGATCGACGGCTTGGGGTTGGCGGGGGCCGCCCGGGGCTGCCTGGCCGGCGGCCCGACCGGCAGCCCAACCAGCACCGCTGCCTCCACCAGCCGCCGCTCTTCGTTCTCCGCGAGGGTCTCCCCCGCGCATGTCGGGGAGACGGGGGAGCGGGAGCGGGACCGGCGGTGGTGGCCGTCGTCCCGCCTGGGGAAGCCATCCGAGTCCGTCATCACTGTTATCCTGGTAGGCATGTGTGGCGGCAGGCTTGTCCGCTCCACTACCTCCTAGTGCATCAGTGGTGCGCCGTGGGCAGTGCCGTGCAGTGCTGCGCGGGGGGGAGGAAGGGAGGGGAGGGAGGGCCGGCTCCGGTGTTGCCCCTGTGCGGGCAGGGGCCAGTGGTCATCCGTCTGCACTGGCGCGGGAGGCTGGTGAGCCACGCGACCCACACATCGCGCCACAGCTCCCAATCTGGGGCACAGCTCTGGGCCCTGGGCCCCCAGGGGTCGTCGGGTGACGCCGCAGGGAGACACACTAGGTGGTCCCCCGTAACGGCGGTGCCCTCCTGTGTTTGCAGGAAGGCATGCACCCCGTGCTGCGCCGCGGGCGCCGGGAGGGGGGGGTGGGGCACAGGCGCTGCCCCGTAGAGCTGGGTGGGGGTGATCCTCAGAGCCCGCTCCGGGTCCCTGCGGGACGTGACGACGAGGAGAAGCAGGGGGTGGCCGGGTGCTCTTGCCAGAAGACCTGCCCCCTGTGGTGGGCACCCCTGGTCCTGGACAGAGGGGGGGACAGGTGCGGGCTGGCCCAGCCGCGGGGCGCGTGCGTCGCCAGTGGGGGGGCGGCGCACCACGTGGGCTCCCTGGGGAACGCCTTGCACATGACGGCGTACGGGGGGGTCGCTCCGGTGCCGTTTGAAACCGGGTTGGTCAGGCGGAGGCGAGTGGGCGCGTCCCGCGCGCCTTACACAAATACCGTGATCTCGCCCACTTCCAACTCCTCGTCCGGCGGATTCGGAAGATGGAGTGCCGCATCAAGTTCGGACACTCTTCCCGGGTAGGTGGCCCGCGCCCCGTTCAGGTACGGCGCCGCGTCCCCAGGGCAGCGTGTCCTCAGGGCGTGCAGCAGGGCTGGGGCGCTGCTGTGGTGGGACATGGCGGACCCTGCACCCGTCAGCCATAGGGTGTCTCCCATGGACAGGGGCCGGCCTGACCGGTTGGACGTGGGCCAATCCATCCAGTGCCCGTAGAGGGCTGCCTCAGGGCTTATGAGCCCCAGCCAGACAGCTTTCACGATCCGGTGCATCGCAGGGAGTAGCGTAGGGGTCCCCGCCCCGTTCAGGGCGCGGACGGCCGGGAGGGCGGCCTCACTGTGGAAAGCTCTCGCGCTGCCCGCCGGGTCGTGCTGGGCGGCAGCGTGCGTCTTGTGCGCCTCCGTCACCGCGTCTGCCACCAGGCCCCGGACGGCCGCCTCCTGTGCTCGGCGGCGGGCACTGGTGTGCTCCGGCCCGTTCCCCCTTGGGCGAGGCATGGTGCTGCGGGCTCTGCATGGCGCGGCGGCGGGCGGGGGTCAGGGCGCGAACACGTGCGACAGGAGGCCGACGGACGTGGGGTGGCGCAGGTGCATGTGGATCCACAGGAGGGCGGCGCCCGCGGGGCTCGCATGTGCGTGCAAGGGGTTGTGCGCCCCCCCGATGCGCCGGTGCAAAGCCTCCTCTTCCGTGCGTCTGCGCAGGCCCGCGGGTGGTTCGGGCCAGGGGCACGCGGCCACCTTGGAGCAGAACGCGCACCTGTAGGCGCCCATCTGCGCTGCGGAGGATACCGTGTTGCATTCCCCGCATAGGTGGCAGGTGTGTGGGAGGTGGGAGGCCGGCAACCGGGGGCCGGGAAGGCGGAGCCAGAGGTCATTTCACCGTTGGCGAGGGGGGTGCCGGAGCTCTAGCAGGCAGTCGCGGACGCGGCGCCGGTAGTCCCTGCCGAGTGTCTTCTGCCGGACCTCCTGCCACGTGTCGTCGGGGAGGATCCTGTGGTCGTGGAAGGCGGCGATAAGGTCATCCCACACCGGGCAGGGGTGTCCCCGGGGAGGGGGTTGCCATATACGTGTGGTGCCCGGCGAGATGGGGCACCAGAGCGTTCCACTGGCACACGTCCGTGGCGCCCCGGTGGAGGAGGGCCAGTAAGTTGCCGTCCGCGATTGCGTCCCACCCTACCCTCAGTCCTTCGCAACTGTCCAGCTTCCGGCGTAGTGCGGCTGGAAGGTCCGTAGAGAGCATGAGGAGCAGGGGCCCCGGAAGGCCGCCCAGCCGGAACAGGGCGTCGTCGTACACAGGTCCCCCATTTTTGAAGTGCGCCACGGTGAGCCGGGCGGCCCTGCCATCCGGGGGGAGCCACGGGACGGTGGCCACGTCGCGTCCCGATGCGTGTATCTCTGTGGCTCGGAGCACGTTGGCGGCGTGGAGAACGATGCAGGGGGGGGGGAGGGGCGCTCGGATAAGCGAGGACACGTCCCCACTCCACCCAACGTGTGGCTCCGGGGCCGCCTGTAGCCACCCCTCTGCCGCTGCGTCCCACCGGTGGTCGAGACCCGCCCCACGGATCATGATGGGCCCTGGCCGGGTGTACTGCTGCGCGTGACCCCTCAGTGTGCGTGTGGCGGCGCAAAACCGGCCTCATTTGCGCGCCCACTCCACGCCCACTTTACGGGCCACGCGGTCATGGAGCTGCGCCCAATGATCCACAGCGGGAAGAAGGCGTCTTGTAGGTGCTTCCAGAAACCCCCCGGCAGGTCCCGGTACGGGTTGGGGTCCTCTGGCGGTGGCCATTCCAGGGTGCCGTTCATGACACGGAGGGAGGCCACGAAGCCCCTGCCAGGGCACGGGGGGGGGGGGGGGGGCAGTCACCCTCTGTCGCGGTGAGCCATCGGTGCACCTGGGCCGCCGCGCTTAGGGGCTCGTGGAGGAGCTCCTCCAGCAGGCAATTGCGGAGCTCCCACACAAAATCTCCCAGCTGAAGCATGTGGTGGAGGAAATTGTCTTTGGAGGTCCCTCCCGGCGCTTGGTAGCAGGCTATTGCGCGGAGCTGCGCTTCTGCCTCCTCGGGCACCAGTCCAGAGCAGAAGACTTCTGTCCATGCGGCGCCCGCGGAGCGCCACGAGGCCACCTATAGAGCCTTGTCCCCGGGCGGGAGGTGCCGGGCCGCCTCTTGCACCGCCTGGCGGTAGTGGGGCCAGAGGAGCCGCGAGTGGGCGCATCCCACGTGGCGTGGCGTGGGCCACGCCAGCGGTTGTGTGCCCTCGGTGTGTCAGCGCATGGTCCATTTGCGCCCGCTGCGCGACCGTGCTGAACGTCCGCATTGTGGGGGGACGCAGGTCGAGGTGGCCGTCATGACCGGCGATTATGAGCGGGGCGTGGCAGGGGCTCAGGGGCGTGTTCTGTAGGACGGTGTCCTGGGATGCCGCCCAGTTCGCCCTGTGCAGTAAGTCGTCGCTGTGGTGGGAGGTGGCTCGGTCAAAGCAGAATGGTTGCTAGGCGTGTTGCCCTCGGACGTGCAGGCCGTCCCAAAGCCAGCGCAGGGGTATCTGGTTGACCACCTTCGCCACGCCCGCGGGGACCCTTGTGGCCCGCTCGCGATCTGCGTGTCGCAGAAGGTGGAGGATGACTTCGGCGTCCACCGTATGGATCCATGGCCTGTGGATCCCGTATTGCAGGGGGAGGGAGGCGGCCACCCCCTCCCCGTCGGGCACCGTGCCCGAGATGGCCACTGTGCACGTGCGGGTGAGGTCGGCGGCAAGAGCGACACTGGTGGCGTGCCTGCAGGGCCCGCCCCCCGAGGCATCTGAGGAGGTGTGGCCCCAGGCCTCCGGGATCCAGTAGTACCTGGTGGGGCCGAGCCATTCTGCGTTGACGTTGGCGGAGTGCCATCGGACGTCGGGGTGGCCGGGGGTCAGTTGGTCCACGCACAGCGCCCTGGTGTCGTCGGGGCGGATCGCCGGGTGGTCGTGGAGTCGGATCTCAGCCCCGGCGAACGTGCTCGCCCAGGACCGGAGCACCGTCACATGCTCTCTGAGCCACGCCGGGCCTCCGCGCTGGTGCACCACCAGGTATTCGTGTCATCCGGCTGGTCCTCCAGCGTGTGCACTGCCATGTGCGGGTCGTGCGGCACCTAGGTAGACACCAGCAGGGCGGAGCCGCGGGGGAGTCCACGGGGCCTAGGCTGGCCCGCCCCCACCTGCAGTATCACCCACTCGGCCTGGAGCTGCGCTTGTTCCGTCGCTTGGGCGCAGTGGTCGTCTCTGGTCACCAACCATACCGGCGTTGGCGCGTGGGCCCGTGGGCACAGAGGCTCGGGCCACGCCACATCCGCGTTAGGTTCCTGGTGCTTGCCGTCCGCGAGTACGTCGCGGAGGATGTACAGGAGGGCCGCCCGTGGGTGCTATGCCGCTCCCTGCGTGGGGGTGCAGGCCGTCCGGGGTCACCCGTGGACCAGTGTGGGCGTTCTGCTTAGCCCTCGTGGGGTGGACGAGCCTCAGACAGGGGTCCCGCGTGCTGGTGGTGTGGAAGAGGTGCACCAAAGCGTCGCGCCACCCGGCGTAGTCGGTGGGCTCCTGTTCGCAGCGGCATTAGTGGAGGTGCTCATCGGCGTACTGGTTGCGGCATTCCCGCACCGCGGCCGGCCACAGGTCGTCGGTGACGGGGAAGGGGTGGTGCGGCCCGTGGTGCTCGTGCCACGGCGTTGTGTGTTGCACCGTCAGGCGGCGGGTGTGGCGGTGCCGCAGCTTGGCGGTGCGTAGCGTGAAGATGTTGCCCGGGGGGGACTGTAGCTGGACTTGGGCTGCCCTGGGGCACGCGATGGGGTTGTAGAGCCCCACCCCCAGGGTCGGCCAGGGCCAGGGGTATGCGGTGGACCCAGTTGCCCCCTGCCAGGGTTGCGAACTCCGGGACGGGGTAGTGTACACCGGGGCATATGCCGTGCGCGCCAGCGATTTCCCAGAACATCCTGGCGACCTCGGCGCGCACTGAGGCTGAGCAGTGGTCGACGAGCGTGCCCACGATGGCCACCGCTGCCTGCTGGCACCGCGTTGGCACCCGCGTGAGTCCCAGGGTCCGGTCATCCTGCAGGCTGTCCCGCGAGGCGTACCGCGCCCTGTCTTTCGCGACCCGGACCGTGATGTGGTCCAGGTGGCGCGCGGTATCATCGGCAAGGCCTGGGTTGTGTTTCTACTCGGCTGCGCGACATCTTCTCCTTTTCTGTTATGTAGCCAAGGACATGTGCCACCGCAAAGAGGTTGCAGCACTTGGAAAGCAAGCCCTGAAGGTGACCCTTGGTACATGGGGCTATTGGCGGGAACCTGAAGGCAAAAGTTGCGGTCCATGGCCGGTGTGGAAGTCCATGTTGCGCGCACTACTGTGGCAGGTTGCAGAGAAAGGCAGACCTATTAGCCCGCAAATCCTAAATGTCGAGAGACTCCTGGGCCCAGAGGTTGCCAGGAGCCTTGCGGTCCCCGCAGCTGCTGGCGTTATTGGTGACTTCAAGACAGTGGAACAGCAGGATCCAATGCTGGAAAGTCAAATTATCACAGTTAACGCAGCCCACGCAAACTGCACCCTGTTTTGCGCGTCGAACGCGCAGAAAGGGACCGGTTCACAACAGGGCAAGAAAACTATTTTTTTTGGATTTTTGATGAACGTGGTTAGGGGCGTAGTGAAATAAATTGCTTTTCCTAGCATTGTGCAACTCAGTGTTCCTAAATGGGAGGTTTCTTATTTTTTTGGGCCCTCTGAGTGCGCGAGGCCTCGCGCACTCAAGATGTTCAAAGTGGAGTTTGTTACGAAACATAAAAACCATAAGGATCGGCTTTTGCGGGAATACACAGCTCCCACACGTTATTAAAGCTCAGGTTGTGTTGACAAAGGAGCATTGGTGGCGTATAGCGGTCAGACTTCCCATGTTAGGTGAAAACATCTTTACTCTAAAGTAAAAACAAAATGCCAATTTTGGCATCCGGAGTGCGAGAGGCCTCGCGCACTCAAGTCACGTAATGTATTGATTTTTGGAATGGATATGACGCATACTATTGCAGGTACAGTACCAGCTGGACAAGCACATTTGCTTTTTGCGGTGTATGTGTGTGTAGACACAGTGTTGGTTAGATATAACACGGCATAGAACATTGTCCGACGGAAACAATCAGTGCGCGAGGCCTCGCGCACTCAAACCACACAAGAAAATGAAAAAGCAGGCCGGTCACGCTACGCCGAAGTTTACGTTCCCTTTCACGGCTACCACGTGTGACACTCGATTATACATCGGTAACCTCCGTCATATTTATCAGGGGATCAGGCACCTATGATTTTAGCAGCTGTTTTTTCCCAAAATTCAAAATGTCGACAAAAAGGGGTTTTTTCGCGGGAAATGACCTATTTTTTTGGTTTCTACGGCCCCAAAATAGGGGGGGGGTCCTCCTACCCAAAATTTGTCCAAAAATATCAAAAACTCTGAAATTTGGCCTATTTTGGGGTATTTTTGCCTCCTCTGGGCTGGTCCTGCAAGAACAGTGCTGCACACCAGTGTACCTGCCTATAGAGGATTTTCGACAGAAATTCCAATTTTCTTTGGATTCTCTGGCCCCAAAATAGGGATGGGGGGGTTCCTCCCACCCGAGCTTTCTCCCAAACAATCAAAAACCCTGGAATTCGGCCTATTTTGGAGTATTTTTGTCTGCTCTGGGGTGGTGCAGCAGAACAGTGCTGCACACCAGTGTACCTGTATAGTATAGTATAGGCACGAAAAAACAATTAAAATAGGTTTTGTACCCAAAAAGACCAAAAGTAACCTTTTGTTTTAATTATACACCCCCCAAATAGCAGGGGGGCGGGGTTCCTCCTACCCCATTGTTCCCCAAAAATAACAACCTAAGCCCCAAACATGTGTGTGTACGGTGATAGGCACGCAAAAGCCTACCTATGAACCACATGGAAATGGACCACAAACGGTGCAAAATAGGGCCAAAAACACCTCAAATGTTCATCGCTCATCCCATTCTTATGCACATACTATCATATTTTATGTAGTTCTTTGGCGTATTTTGCTTTTTTGCAACGAGCACCCTCCAATCGGGAAGGGGGGTGGTTCAACTGCTTCTTTCAGGCTAAAAAAAACGAACAATTTTTGACAAAAAAATGGCTATTTTTCGCCGATTTTGTTGAAAAATGGCAGATTTTGGGGCATAGGAATGCTGTAAATTGTGTTTGGGAAATCGGTGTGTCCACACAGCATGCTTTTTTGCATCCAGCACCCTCAAAATGGGGGGGGGGGCTCTGCAACTGCCTGTCTGTGGCCAAAATACTCAATTTTTGACCAAGAAACGGCCATTTTTGGCAGTTTTTCCATGAAAAATAGCAAATTTTGGTGCATACAGATGCTGTAGATTGTGCTTTCGTAGTCCGTGCGTGCATACAACTTGCTTTTTTGCATCCAGCACCCTCAAAATAGGGGGGCGGATCCTTCAACTGCTTGTACGAAGCCAAAAAAAATCAATATGTGACCAGAAAAGGGCCATTTGTGGCCGTTTTTTTCGTGATAAACGGCAAATCAATATTGTACAAAAAAACGGCCAATGTTGGCCGTTTTTTCATGAGAAATGGCAAATTTTGGTGCGTACGGATGCTGTAAATTGTGTTTGCGTGATCTGTGTGTCCCTACAATCTGCTTTTTCGTATCCAGCACCCTCAAAATAGGGGAGAGCCCAAAAAAGGGGGGCAGTCTTCAACCCCTTGTCTGAGGCCAAAAAAAATCATTTTTTGACCAAAAAATGGCCAATTTTAGCCGTTTTTTCCATGAGAAATGGCAAATTGTGGTGCCTACGGATGCTACAAAATGTGTTGTCGTGATCTTTGTGTGACCACAACTTGCTTTTTTGCATCCAGCACCCTCAAAATGGGGGGGGGGGGGGTCCTTCAACTGCTTGTACAAAGCCAAAAAATCAATATTTGACACAAAAACGGCCATTTTTGGCCGGTTTTCATGAAAAATGGCATATTTTGGTGCGTACGGATGCTGTAAATTGTGTTTGCGTGATCTGTGTGTCCCTACAATCTGCTTTTTCGCATCCAGCGCCCTCAAAATAGGGGAGAGGCAAAAAATCCCAACTTTTGACCAAAAAATGGCCATTGTTGGCTGTTTTTTCATGAAAAACGGCAAATTTTGGTGCGTACGGATGCTGTAAATTGTGTTTGCGTGATCTGTGTGTCCCTTCAATCTGCTTTTTCGCATCCAGCACCCTCAAAATAGGGGGGCAGTCTTCAACCGCTTGTCTGAGGCCAAAAAAAATCATTTTTTGACCAAAAAATGGCCAATTTTAGCCGTTTTTTCCATGAGACACGGCAAATTGTGGTGCATACGGATGCTACAAAATGTGTTTTCGTGATCTTTGTGTGACCACAACTTGCTTTTTTGCATCCAGCACCCTCAGAATAGGGGGGGGGGGGGTCCTTCAACTGCTTGCACAAAGCCAAAAAACCAATATTTGACAAAAAAAGCACCATTTTTGGCCGGTTTTCATGAAAAATGGCATATTTTGGTGCGTACGGATGCTGTAAATTGTGTTTGCGTGATCTGTGTGTCCCTACAATCTGCTTTTTCGCATCCAGCGCCCTCAAAATAGGGGAGAGCCCAAAAATCCCAACTTTTGACCAAAAAAAGGCCATTGTTGGCCGTTTTTTTCATGAAAAATGGCAAATTTTGGTGCATACGGATGCTGTAAATTGTGTTTGCGTGACCTGTGTGTGACTACAACTTGCTTTTTCACATCCAGCACCCTCAAAATAGGGGGGGGGGTCTTCAACTGCTTGTCTGAGGCCAACAAAATCAATTTTTGACCGAAAAACGGCCATTTTTGGCCGTTTTTTCATGGAAAAACGGCAGATTTTGGTGCATACGGATGTTGCAAATTGTGTGAGTCACGATCTGTGTGTCCCTACAATCTCTTTTTTCGCATCCAGCACCCTCAAAATAGGGGAGGGGGGTCCCTGACCTGTTGTTCACGGGGCAAAGGCAACATTTTGGACCCATGGTACAGCCTGAAATATGGGGGGGGGGGGCTTTGGATAATCTTTTTTTCAAGACGTCTTCCTTGTGGAGAAGGGGACCACCTTGAGAAATACAGAACCTGCATCCATCCCTGTGTGCACCATGGTCCGCACATGTTGACTGATCATTTGAGGACATTTGGAAAGAGCAACAACTTGAGCATGAAATTCTGGGCCAAATTGTGCACTGAGCAGTGCCTGCACTGAGTAATGCATTTGCCCCATGGGGTCCCTCCCTCCTCCAAGGAGCACAGCATTCCTGCACCCAAGGCCAATACTCATACTGCATTGGACTGTATGCACTGGCTAGCAGAGGTTTGCTCGACGGCTTGCCAAACAAGATGATCTGAAACACCAGAATTAAGTTAAAGACCACGGTCTCCATGCTCCCCAATAGGAGTGGGATTTGTTTTCAGATCCAGGAGGCCTCCATGGAGTAGCCCAGAACGGATGCCCCATAGAGAATGTTCCCAGGTATGGCCAACAAAAATCAGTAAATACAGAGGTCCTGCCAAAAGACAGTGCAGTGTGCACAGTGCATGCGTACGGTGTGCACAGTGCGCATGTTCACAGTGCGTGTGTGAAGTGTGCGGAATGCGTGCATGCGCACAGTGCAAATGTTCACAGTGTGTGCGTGCAGTGTGCACAATGCGGGCGACGATGAGTGCGTGCAGTGTGTACAATGCGTGCGTGCAGCGTGCACAGTGCGTGCGTGCAGCGTGCACAGTGCATGCGTGCAGTTTGCACAATGCGTGCGTGCCGTGTGCACAGTGCGTGCGTGCAGTGTGCACAGTGCGTGCGTCCAGTTTGCACAATGCGGGCGTGCAGCGTGCACAGTGCGTGCGTGCAGTTTGCACAATGCGGGCGTGCAGCGTGCACAGTGCGTGCGTGCACACTACAAACATTTTCATCAAGCCCCCATCCCCCATTTGGTTGCGTTAACGCCACCCTGCAATCGACGCTGCCGTAACCATTTGCCCAAATATCAAAAAAGCTGTCATAATGGTTGCCATGATAGCAACCACTGCCGCCATCGCTTTTCCTAGGGATGAAAAGTTGGAATGTGTTGTGAGAGGCGTTGAGGGACTCACTTACCGCCATGCCAGCGACCGCGCATCACAGGGGGTAGGTACCGAGGGTGGCAGAAACTGGATTCCTGCTTGCACAAAACAAAATTCAAAAAACAGTGAGACCCACAGACTGATCACTGTATTCTGTCATGTGTTGCGGCCATGCAACTTTTTCGCATGAAATGGAATCCCTGCATGCGGTGGCACTACGTATTCCTACTGCCTTGATAACCAATGCACAATGCAACAATGTACCGCTTCAATGATCGTAACCACAACATTTCCAATCCACTCAATGAGCCCAAGCTTTTCGAGACGTGCATGAGATGTGCATGAGCACAAAGAGTGCTGCAAAGAACAAGAGGGTGCCCCACTCAACGTGCTCCAGCAGGGGCTCCCTCTCTGTGTCTGCCAGCAGCACCAGTGTCATGAATCCAAGGATTGCAATCCAGAGAGCGTCAAATGCAGCGTGCACAGTGCGTGCGTGCAGCGTGCACAGTGCGTGCGTGCAGTGTCCACAATGCGTGCGTGCAGCGTGCACAATGCGGGCGTGCAGCGTGCACAATGCGTGCGTGCAGCGTGCACAATGCGTGCGTGCAGTGTGCACAATGCGTGCGTGCAGTGTGCACAATGCGTGCGTGCAGTGTGCACAATGCGGGCGTGCAGCGTGCACAATGCGTGCGTGCAGTGTGCACAGTGCGTGCGTCCAGTTTGCACAATGCGGGCGTGCAGCGTGCACAGTGCGTGCGTGCAGTTTGCACAATGCGGGCGTGCAGCGTGCACAGTGCGTGCGTGCACACTACAAACATTTTCATCAAGCCCCCATCCCCCATTTGGTTGCGTTAACGCCACCCTGCAATCGACGCTGCCGTAACCATTTGCCCAAATATCAAAAAAGCTGTCATAATGGTTGCCATGATAGCAACCACTGCCGCCATCGCTTTTCCTAGGGATGAAAAGTTGGAATGTGTTGTGAGAGGCGTTGAGGGACTCACTTACCGCCATGCCAGCGACCGCGCATCACAGGGGGTAGGTACCGAGGGTGGCAGAAACTGGATTCCTGCTTGCACAAAACAAAATTCAAAAAACAGTGAGACCCACAGACTGATCACTGTATTCTGTCATGTGTTGCGGCCATGCAACTTTTTCGCATGAAATGGAATCCCTGCATGCGGTGGCACTACGTATTCCTACTGCCTTGATAACCAATGCACAATGCAACAATGTACCGCTTCAATGATCGTAACCACAACATTTCCAATCCACTCAATGAGCCCAAGCTTTTCGAGACGTGCATGAGATGTGCATGAGCACAAAGAGTGCTGCAAAGAACAAGAGGGTGCCCCACTCAACGTGCTCCAGCAGGGGCTCCCTCTCTGTGTCTGCCAGCAGCACCAGTGTCATGAATCCAAGGATTGCAATCCAGAGAGCGTCAAATGCAGCGTGCACAGTGCGTGCGTGCAGCGTGCACAGTGCGTGCGTGCAGTGTCCACAATGCGTGCGTGCAGCGTGCACAATGCGGGCGTGCAGCGTGCACAATGCGTGCGTGCAGCGTGCACAATGCGTGCGTGCAGTGTGCACAATGCGTGCGTGCAGTGTGCACAATGCGGGCGTGCAGCGTGCACAATGCGGGCGTGCAGCGTGCACAATGCGTGCGTGCAGTGTGCACAGTGCGTGCGTCCAGTTTGCACAATGCGGGCGTGCAGCGTGCACAGTGCGTGCGTGCAGTTTGCACAATGCGGGCGTGCAGCGTGCACAGTGCGTGCGTGCACACTACAAACATTTTCATCAAGCCCCCATCCCCCATTTGGTTGCGTTAACGCCACCCTGCAATCGACGCTGCCGTAACCATTTGCCCAAATATCAAAAAAGCTGTCATAATGGTTGCCATGATAGCAACCACTGCCGCCATCGCTTTTCCTAGGGATGAAAAGTTGGAATGTGTTGTGAGAGGCGTTGAGGGACTCACTTACCGCCATGCCAGCGACCGCGCATCACAGGGGGTAGGTACCGAGGGTGGCAGAAACTGGATTCCTGCTTGCACAAAAAAAAATTCAAAAAACAGTGAGACCCACAGACTGATCACTGTATTCTGTCATGTGTTGCGGCCATGCAACTTTTTCGCATGAAATGGAATCCCTGCATGCGGTGGCATTACGTATTCCTACTGCCTTGATAACCAATGCGCAATGCAACAACGTACCGCTTCAATGATCGTAACCACAACATTTCCAATCCACTCAATGAGCCCAAGCTTTTCGAGACCGTGCATGAGCACAAAGAGTGCTGCAAAGAACAAGAGGGTGCCCCACTCAACGTGCTCCAGCAGGGGCTCCCTCTCTGTGTCTGCCAGCAGCACCAGTGTCATGAATCCAAGGATTGCAATCCAGAGAGCGTCAAATGCAGCTTCAGCACATTCTTGATGTTACTGATTCCCATGAAACAGTACCCTTGTAGCCAGGTCCCAAAATAATGCGGTACATGCACATGTTGTATCTTGGACACGCGGCACCTTGAACAGGAGGGGGAGGAACGCCGCCAAGGCCTCTTGCATCCTCAATACCAAGGCGTCATCCGGCCTCAACGCCTCAACGGCGGCATATGAACCGACGGCAACATGTATCGGCGACTGGCCCTGTGTGATGCACAGAAGGGGATGCAAAGCTCATCAGCGTGTCTGTCACAATGCCGCCTTTCGCAATGAACAGACTTCAACTTTCCTTTTGCGCCAGCGCTCATTCGGGCAGGAGTGCTCACAGTGGGTCAGTTTTTGGAGGATGACTTGAACGAGTGTCTTCGCCCCCACGTGGCACCCTATTTATCGCAAAGCGATCGCAGAATTTGCTGCATCTGCAGTCCGGAACGCGCCGTTCCAGCATGCCTTGCATCGAGTCCACCCCACAAAAAAAAATGGGTTAAGAGGCGATGGCCAAGAGAATAAGATGCGCGCAGTGTGCACAATGCGTGCGTGCAGTGTGCACCGTGCGTGCGTGCATACTTCGTGTACTCGAGGAAAGTTTTGGCTTCCTTAACCCATACCTAAAACCCTTTCCCATCTCTCTCCATTTCAAGGTCGTGCAGGGCCACTTGGCTGGCGTCGTTCATGGCATCATTTCGGAATGCTTGGATACACACCCGCCCTGTGCCCCGAAGCCCCCCCAACATGCACAAAGCATGCACAGGGCACGCACAACGCATGCATGCCCCACCTCTGCCGCGTGCGTGCAGCGTGCACAATGTGTGCGTGCAGTGTGCACAGTGCAAAACGCAATGCCAAAGGCACGAGCAAAAGCTCCACGGTGTCAAAAAGACATAATCTGAGTCGGGAACGGACAAACAGCGAAGGTGTTCTGTCACCCAGACCCAGAGATTTTCGCTGAAACTCTTAGCAGACAGAAGGCACTAATATTGTGACACACTGATATTGTGCATGCGTGCGTGCATGCAGTGTGCACAATGCTTGCGCGCAGTGTGCACAGTTGGTGCGTGCGTGCAACATGGGATGTGCACGGGGCACACAGTGCATACCATCAAGAGCCGAGGCGTGATACGTTGCTACTTCTTGTTTTCTCTTGATGCGTTGGCTGCAAGCTCCAACATCTCATTGCTCAGGAACTCCAACACAGCAGCCACATGCACAGTTGCTCCCTTGCCAACACTGGAAGAGTACCGCCAATTTGCGGGATAGACAACATTGCTTTGAGAAGAGAAGTGGAGCATCATGCATCATGCATCATGGATTGCAACCGCAGCAGAATTATCAACCACCACAACGGCAAGCCAAACCACCACTTGAATGGAGAGATGGGACAGACGGGCAAAAAATGACCGACACAACTGTGATATTTCCTCTGCGATATTTCAACTATGATATTTCAAGCATGGACCCACAAGCTCCCTAACGGTTGCTTCTGTCCTCCACCACTGGGTCGAATTTAAGCATTCCCATACAATTCACCCAACATACCATCAATATGCAAATGCAAATGTGTGTGCATGCATGGAGTTATCTTGTTGGGTTCCACAAATCACTCAGGTTGGTAATCACGACGAAATCACAATGAAATCACTCTAATCCACATTTGTGGCTTCAAAAGTGCAAATATGGCTATTCAGGGGCACCTTTTGCACCCTCCGGAAGATTATCTTGAGTAAAAGGCATGTAGGGTCACAATTTGTCGCTTGGCAAGCCTAACAGAGCTCTAGGAAAAAATTTCATCAATGCCAAATCACACGAAAGCACAGCGACAGCAATGAAATCAACCGTTGTGGGTTCAAAAGTGCAAATACAGCTGTTTGGGAGATTGTTGCCACCAAGTGTTTCTAGGACATTGCCTAAGCCGGCTCTTTGGGTTGCCATGCAACGCGCGTTGCAATGCACATTGGTACATTACACTGAGTGCGTGTGGTGTGTGTTGTGTGTGTGATATTTCATCTGCCCATAACGAGACACATGACATGGGCAACCATCTAATTTGAAACCGGATGAAATTTCCCCCATACCTCGTTAGGTCACAAACATGATATGAGTGCGATGTGGGCAATGAAGCAATGGCAGCGCAAACACAAAGCCAGGCAATGTTCTCAAACTGCCTCATCTACGTCAGCATAGGAGCCATTGCTTAGCCCTGTGGGTTGTACCAAAGGGAAATCACATTTGGTTGCCATGCATGCTCGCCATTCACTATTCCCTCACTGTCTTTTGACCATTCGTTCACCCTTAGTTCACTGTCTTTTCACCCTTTGCTCACCCTACCTAGGAAGGCGTAATACACAGGACAAGCCTCCTCTTGGCACAAAAAGCACGCAACAAGGGCATGAAGGCAGTGAGACAATCTTTGTATATTAGAATATGTGGTGTGGAGCAATGTCATGTTCGATCACCGTCTTTTCACCCTTCGCTCACCCTACCTCGGAAGGCGTAATACACAGGAAATACCTCCTCTTGGCACACAAAGCACGCAACAATGGCATGAAGGCAGTGGGACAATCTTTGTATATGATTGATTATATGTGGTGTGGAACAACGTCAGGTATGACAAGAAATTTGCAATACTTGTCCACCGTGGATATGGACCACAAAAGGTGCAAAAATGGGCCGAAAACACCTCAAATCTACATTGTTCAACCCACTCCTGTGCACATAGTATCATATTTCATTTATTACCTAGCATTCAAATACTTATAATACCATCTTATGCCCCAAACATGTGTGTGGACGGTGATAGGTGATCAAAACCCTACCTATGAACCATATGGATATGGAGCACAAATGGTGCAAAAACTGGCCAAAAACACCTCAAAACTACATTGTTCATCCCATGCTTGTGCCCGTAGTATCATATTTTATTTCTTACCCAGCATTCAAATGCTTACAATACCATCCTATGCCCCAAACATGTGTGTGGACGGTGATAGGTGATCAAAACCCTACCTATGAACCATATGGATATGGAGCGCAAAAGGTGCAAAAACGGGCCACAAACACCTCAAAGCTACATCAATCATCACATTCTTATGCCCGTAGTATCATAGTTTATGTAGTTCTTATCATTCAAATGCATACAGTACCAACCCAAGCCCCAAACATGTGTGTGGACGGTGATAGGTGATCAAAACCCTACCTATGAACCATATGGATATGGAGCACAAATGGTGCAAAAACGGGCCAAAAACACCTCAAAACTACATTGTTCATCCCATGCTTGTGCCCGTAGTATCATATTTTATTTCTTACCCAGCATTCAAATGCTTACAATGCCATCCTATGCCCCAAACATGTGTGTGGACGGTGATAGGTGATCAAAACCCTACCTATGAACCATATGGATATGGAGCGCAAAAGGTGCAAAAACGGGCCAAAAACACCTCAAATCTACATCGTTCATCCCATTCTTATGCCCGTAGTATCATAGTTTATGTAGTTCTTATCATTCAAATGCATACAATACCAACCCAAGCCCCAAACATGTGTGTGGACGGTGATAGTTGATCAAAACCCTACCTATGAACCATATGGATATTGGACCACAAACGGTGCAAAATAGGGCCAAAAACACCTCAAATGTTCATCGTTCATCCCATTCTTATGCACATACTATCATATTATATGTAGCACCTATCATACGAATGCTTACAATAACAACCTAAGCCCCAAACATGTGTGTGTACGGTGATAGGCACGCAAAAGCCTACCTATGAACCACATGGAAATGGACCACAAACGGTGCAAAATAGGGCCAAAAACACCTCAAATGTTCATTGTTCATCCCATTCTTATGCACATAGTATCATATTTTATGTAGTTCTTATCATTCAAATGCATACAATACCAACCCAAGCCCCAAACATGTGTGTGGACGGTGATAGGTGATCAAAACCCTACCTATGAACCATATGGATATTGGGCCCCATGGTGCATGAGAAAGGGATGAATAGCCTAGAATAAAGGCAAAACATCGCTTGTCATGTAGGCTTCTACCAATGGTGATGACAATTTGTTCATATATCACCTCTATACCACCTCTTCCAGCCCTGTAAGGCCCTCTACATGGCGTCCATAGACCCTAAAACCATGAAAAAGAGTGGTTTTTGGCTAGAAAAGTGTGAATTTCTCAAAATCTTTGCCTGCCAATCTGGATTTTTTTAGGTCAGCAGCCAGGTATTGATCTCGGGGACACGCTCATGCCTTTACTTTGCTTCCAACTGCGAAAAAAAGTGGACTTTTTGGCGATTTTCTATTGCGCACGGCGGTCGGGAATCTGAAACTCGCGTACGCGGCAGTTGTTGACAGTTGATCTGCGGCTCCAGCTCCAGCGACAGCGACATTGTGTTAAAATTTTGAGAAAACACAAAAACAACAGTACTACTGTATGCAGTTTGATATCGCCGTGCTGAAAATGCATGACTTTGAATTTTGGGAAAAAACAGCTGCTAAAATCATAGGTGGGGAATGATTTGCTTTTTTTCCAACAGCCACTCAATGGCAGACGTGTCCAGTTCGAATGCCCAAAAGATAGGTTTTTTTTCCAACTGGGTGTAAAGACGGAAACAGAACAGGAAATTGTGGTTGGGAAAACAGCTTTCGGTTGCTGGGAACGGAGCGCACGCAGACACAAAATACAAATTGCGGCGGCAGCATGCGCATTTGAAATTACGACAGGAAAAGGCCAGATTTTTTCAGAGACACTTTTTTCAAGAATGCTGTGCGAAAGGATAATTTAAACGTGAGCGCCAATTCAATTTAACACAGGAAGACGCAAAATGCCACTTTGAGCCAGAAAATCCGTAACGCATCGCATGATTGCAGAAGTAAGCAAAGGAGGAGCAGCACTAAGAGAGGCATGCCCGGCAGAACCAGCATATCAAACAGGAGACGACTTGTGGAACTGACTGAAACGGAACGACGTGGCCGTGTAACTGTTGTTAACATTTGCAGAGCGACTCAGGCTCAACAAAAGAACACGCCAGAGTCTACCAGCAGCTGAAAGGCAGGAGGACAAGCGCTGGGTGCGCATTTTGCGACAGGAGGACTGGAACCTGTACCTGTTGATGCGTCAATGGGCAGTACCAAACAGGAAAAAACCGGGAAACACAACAGGGTACCTAACGCAAACAGAATGACTAACAAAAGTACAACTTTGACAAGCAGACACCGCAGTAGATACAGTGGACGAACAGGCAGCAGCAGCACTGAAAGCAACGTGGACACTGGTGCTTGCATCGTGCTGTGAGCTGCGGATGGACAACTGGTACCGGGCACAATACACAACACACCCAGACAAAAGTAACCGGTCGCAAAACTGTACTGCAAGGGCAGTACTTCAACTGAAACAGAGGCCCACGTACTGGGCAGGGGACCGAGCCGTTGAGGACCTGGAAGCACGGATAACGACAGTTACACGGGCTCTGCAACAGCGTGAAAGGAGAACCCCGCAGACTCTGCGCGACATGGGGAATGCGGATGGTTGTGTACCAGACACTGGAAACTTGAGAGCCCTGTTGGATGTGAGGAGGGATACAAGGACTATGCAGGCACCGGTGTGGCGCCCGTTTGCCCTGTCAAAAGAAATGGTAACCGGCCGTGTTGGTCTGTTGAACTTGTTGCAGTTTGCAAAGGACAGAGATAGACAATAGACAAACAGGGTTCTACCGCTGTTGGTTGACGAAAACATACACTACAAGATACTAAAGTTTTTGTACGGTGCAAAGAACCAAAGGTGGAACATGCGTGCCTACCTGCGATATGTACCTGTAGTTTACGGTGTTTTGCATGCCTACAAGTATGTTGTTACACACACTTTTCGTTCTGGCCTATTCTAACTTACCCGCGGAAAGGTCTGCTACGCCCTGGTTCAACCATACTATCATACCCAAAACTAATAGTTATGGAAAAAACTATTGCTGCGCTGATGCTTGCCACACCCAGAATACTACGGCCGTATCGTCGCAAGGCACAGGCTGCAACTGCAATCAGTGGTCGTGACACGGCGCATGCCAACAGAGGTAGGTAGGTAGGTATCTTCGGGAGCTCGGGATGCCTCCTTTGACATTGCAGGAAGAAGGTCTTACCAAGGGGACGTCCTGTCCCTCCCACTGCCCTATGTCAGGTGCCTCTTGAGCCGCTCCCGCATGTGCTTGGGAAGGCATTGTCGCGGCCACCCGGTCCATGTGTCCCAGGTGGGAGGGTGTCCCCACATGTTTCCATGGGTAGGGCCACATGCCCCCTCCTTTGGGCGGCAGCTCTCGGGGGCTGCCCAGCTGTGTGGAGTATCTCTCACCACAAGGGGTATTGCTCCTGCTTGTCTACGGTACGACCGCCTCACCCTTGTGGCTTGAGTTGCGGGGCCACTCTGCTTGGCAGGTGACCCCCTCCTGGACTGTGTACCGGCTCGCCTGTCACCGGTTGCTTCCATGGCTCCGGGTGACGTTTGCCATGGTCCCCGATGCAGCCTGGCCGGGCTCGGACCAGTGGCCTTGGAGTACCGCTCCTGCCACTGGCCCGGTGGGTCGGCTGGGTCGCCCCAGTGCGTCCGACCCATGGGGTATTGGTTCTTTCCTGTCCCTTGGCCGCCCTACGTGTGTGCAGTGTCCTGGGCCGCTGGGCTCCTGTTCACCGGTGTGCCCGCGCGGTTTGCTGTGGTGCGTCTGCGGTGTCCTGGGCCAGCTGGCTCCTGTTCACCGGTGTGCTCGCTCGGTGTGTTGTATTGCATGTGCGGTGTCCTGGGCCACTTGGCTCCCGTTCACCGGTGTGCGTGCTGTGTGCAGTGCGCGTGTGCCATGGGTGGTTGTGTCCCTCTTCCTCCCCCCCTAATTTTGGTTTTTTTTTTTTTTTTTGTTTTTTTTTTACTTGTTTTTTTTTTTTTTTGGGAAAAAAAAAGAAAAAACAAAAAAGAGAAAAACAGGGGCGCGCGTACACTGCAGGCACAGGCACGGGCAGCTGGTGCGGCGGTGCGATAGTGTTGTGTCCTCTGGCATGCCAACAGAGCAGCAGTGGCAATTACATTGTTCCATTTGTTGTCGGAATGGTGCCCACTGCTGTTGTACTTTGGTCACCTGGTACGGGAGTGCAACTGGTTGGCAGAAAAAAACGGTACAGGGTTGCGGGCTCAGGAGGTGTTGCACTGGAGTTTGTGTCTGTTGCCGAGACTGCGTCGAGGACCGTGTGACACCGTACTGAAGTACGATTGCACCATCATGTGCACATTGCTGTGGGACAGCAAGTTGCACCAGGACCTGCCCGGTCAGGCACACTCAGAGGAGATTGCAGAAGGGATGTTGAGCAAGCTGGTGCGAAACAAGGCAAAGAACACCGGTTCTGTTACTGTTGAGGAGGTGGAAAACCATTACTTGTTACTAAACGTTGGTCCAGGTGGCAAACGCCTGGGTGTGCAAAACGTTCACCAGAACCTGGTACACAGAATGCAACAACGACTGACAAAATTTTCTGGCGACAGACCGTATTTGCATGGCCTAAGTGCAATGGGAGTCCGACCGAGTCAGCACCGTTGCAACTTCGCGGCCGCGAGATTTCCACCCTCACCAACAAAACCCCTTGGTTACGACAACTACCGGCTACTTGGTCACAGCGTACTGGATGTCCTCGTTGACCAAAAAACAAATCCCACCAACCAACTGAAACGGAAACTGGATGCTGTTGTGGGGGGGAGAACAGATATGGGTGCCGACAGACAGGAAGCAGCAACACGCAACGTGCGGGAACACATGCGGTAACTGAAACGCGCAGTGCGCGAGGCCTCGGGCACTAAAGGACATCAAAAACAGGTCTGTAATGTGATGTGAGTGCGCAAATCCTCGCGCACTGAGTAGGTCGCTAAGTCCGGTGGAATTGGTCGCAGCAAAGACGGTTGTGCGACAGATTTTCGAAACCGACCTGCAAAATACCGTTTCGACTGATTTCAGACCTGAAATTACCGTGTTTCGTGTCATGCCCTTTGCCCTTTTCACGTTTTTTTTGGCCCCATGAGTCAACCAGGGTCGCCAGAACGTCCACCACCAGACACAGAGGGCATAGAATCGTCACCAGGGACCAACCAAGGGGACACGCCGAAGCAAGGACGCACCAAGAAACATGATAAGAAGCCGATACCGGAGATGAAGCTCACAGTCAACGTTCAACAGTGGCAGCAGTAAAGATTACTGATTTCAAGATTGACAAGACGAAGGAGCAGGGGCAAATGCGACAGATTAATCACGACGACGCTGCCAAGATAGTGGTGGGATACCAAGCACTGCCACCACCTGGACCGTTCCCCGTAACGGCATGCGAGGATAGTGGTATGACTCCCTTCGCATTCGATCAACGACATTTCTTTTCTTTGCTGTGGTACATGATTTGCGTCGCAGATGGCTCGCTTCATGTTCTGAATGGTCGACATGGGACAGAAACCTGCAGAGCAACTCAGCAAATGCGGCTTGCGGAAGGCAAAGAATTGGAGGACTGGCAAGAGTTTTGCTACGTTGATATTCTCAAGTACGAGACGCCTTGGAGGATCCGGGCCAAGGTTGCAGGATTACAACATGCTGGCAGCCAAGTCTGTGACGTGGATTCCGCTGTCCGAGCCGCTATACAACGTCTTGTTGTACATTGAGGACCAGAAGCAGGAAAAAGAACCAAAGGATTTCGAACGGTTCAAGACTGCTGTTGTCCAGGCTGCCGTCAGCTCTGCATTTCTTGCACGGGACTCGTTGGAGGAACCAGGACACACAGTTTGTGTTCGTGTGTCACACGGTTACAATGCGCGAGGCCTCGCGCACTCCATGACACTGTTTTCCCTCGTAGGACTCGACATTCAAGAACTGGAGGGACATCTTCTCCCTGGCTTATTACTGCGGCCCTGAGGCGGTTACTGGTATGGAGAACCTCGAGGGTGAGAGGAAGAAACAGGACGTCACAAGGAATGCCTTCAAGAACCTGGAAGGGCTGTATCTACGAAGTTTATTGCAGAAAGTCTGTGCAAATATGAACCTGAAGGACTCGACCTTACGCACAACCCAGAACTACATTGACTCGCTGATTACGGAACAAAGGGTTATCTTTCATCTTGACCATCCGGAGAATAAGGATTTGGTCAACCAAACCGCAGGTAAGCGTCAGAATATCTGACGCTTACCTGCGGTTTGGTTGACGCGCACTCAACCGCCTTTTTCACATCTGCACAGCTGCTGGTGCGAAGATCCGAGCAGAAGTCGCAGCCCTGGGCACGACGGGACTGAAGATTGGCCTGGGAAATTGGTGTTACCAGGAAGACGCGAAAGGCTCCAGGTACCGGTCGCCGTGGCCAAAGTTGAAAAAATTGACTGATGCACCTCTGTGGCAAACTGGGGACAAGGGAGCACCTCCATCACCGCAGACGCTGGCCGTGCCGACACAACTGCAAAGGAAGGCTGAGGCACCATCAGCGGCACCGTCACAGACACAAATCAGTACTGACAAAGTGATCAATGTCTCCAAGCAGGACGAGCAAGGGGGCAAATGCGCTTTGACAGCATGCCGTATTGAGGATATCGAAGAGACACCACCAGCCGGTTTTCGGGACTTGCAGTACCCGTTGTGGGTTGTCAACCCTGATCTTTTCGTGGAATATGACTCTGCAGGATATGTTCCGAAGTAGCTGTTCGATTTGACGATGCTGGGGAAAGACGTAATTTTCTATGGCGATGCTGATGTTGTGCACCGTATTGGCCGCGACGTGCAGACGCCATGGCGTGTGGAGAAGGACAAGGATCCAACTACGACGCCTTTCTACTATGCCCGGTCGCCGGTATACTCTTGGTTGTCGGCTTCCGTGACCAGCAAGATGTATCAGTTTGACGAACACTGTATGTGGATCGGAACAACAAGTCGTAGGGATAAGCAGGTACATCTTGTTCTCTCACCAGTTTCCATGCCGTTGTGTGCGCAAGGCCTCGCGCACTGCTATATCCGTTAGTTGTCTTTATTCATTGCAGTTGCCGAACTCTGTCACGTATTCCGCTGTACATTTCGAAGAGATGCAGAACAAGAACCTTGGTGGCTCCATTCCTCTGATTCACGGGCTGTGGTTCCTTGACAAATATCTTTCAGACTGTGGGCATGCTGATGCAGTGGTTGTTGTGGATGACACGCCTGCCATGGCCGCAAAGATTGCGATGTCGGATGAGTCGGGGAGGACTAAAGTGGCGTTTCTGGCTGTGTCAGCGATCAAGCAAAAGGACCTTGCGAATGCCTTTCGAGGTGCTCTGGAGCATGCCCTCATCATGTGGTACATGTTGGAAGCCGATCAGACGGAGCACGGAGCAACAGCTGCAACTTGGGATACTCAAGAAAAGTGGCTTCTGCGTGGCATTCCTTCGTTGGTTCTGGACAGCAGTCGAGGGTTCGAAGGGCACCAGAAGGTGCATGCTGCAGAAGCCGTCCAAGAGCATATTGTGATTGAGGCCCCTGCTGACAAAACTGAGCCTGTTGCGCCTGCACCTACCTTGCCAAGCCCAGCCAAGGTGAATAACACCGCCAACGTTGTACCAACTCAGGGCTCTGCAGCTGGAGAAAGAACCCCCTCCAATAGTAGGAAGGGAGCGAAAGGAAAGGAGAAGGAATCGGACAAGCCCGGCAATAGACGACGACGATGCCGCTGAGGAGACAGAGGAAGAGGATAAGGAGCAAGTACTGGAGATCCAGGTGAAGCGCAAGCGGGCACCTGCCGCTCACTTCAATGCAAGTCCCGATGATTCGGGTAAGGACCAGCCGAAGAAGAAAGCGAAGACTGCTGCGAGTGCTAGTGCAGAGTTCAAGCCGCCCTCGCTTTCTGGTGCCCAGCCATCTCGTGGTACCATTGCCTCCCCAAGTGGGACAAGTACGGAGGCAAGAAACCTGGGTTCCAAGTTGTCTAAGGTTGCAGGACCAAAGAAGAAAGAAGTCACCATTAACCCATGTGTTTTGTTTCTTTTTGCAGTCATGTGTGCGCGAGGCCTCGCGCACTTTCCTTCGATGCGAAAGCAATTATATTCCCTTAAGGGCGTGTACATTTTTGCCGAGCTTTTATTCCAGTTTTTTTACGTTGTGCACTTTGTGTCCTGTTTTTGTTGTCTTCCATACACAGTTTTTTCAACGACCCTGAGTGCGCGAGGCCTCGGGCACTCAGGGACATAAAGAAGCAATGTATTTAGCAGGACAAACGTAGGTGCAACTGGAGACCCCCAGCATGTCATTTTAGAAAAAGAGCTCCTGATAAGGCACGCCCTAGTTGGCTTTGGAATACAAAAAAGACAAGATTGATAAAACACACCCTTCAAATCAGACAAAATAATAGTTTATTTTAGGAACAAAAAACTGGAAAAAAGCAGCTAATTGGGTAAAATCATATTTCTTTGGTGGTGTTTGGGTCCTGTGTGCTGCAAATGGCCAAGAAAAATAGTTTTTCGGGCTGTCATTTTTTGGGTCCTCCTACTCTAAAAGGGGGTGCAGGCTGCGTGGGCTAAGGTTAAGGCGACCCGAATTGCAGCTCTGGTGAACAAACCCCCAAAGCGGTTCTTGGAGATCAACAAGAATCTGATTGTCATCAACGGCGACATATTTGAACATCTTGCTCCCGAGATGATGTACCCAATCTGGCTGTACGAAGAAATGGCGCGTGCTGATTCACTTATCTGCGGGTCTCAAACTGTCGTTGACAACATGTACCAAGTTCTGGACACGGAGACAGACAGGCGCCTCAATGATGATTTCAACGCGCCACGCATTGGCAACATGTTGCGTATGCCCATCTTCAGTTGACCAACCAAAGCCAAGCCAGCGGGGGATCCTACGTTGTTCCACGTTCGCTGGTTGCTGATTTCGTCGCCGGATAGCTGGAGGAGAAAGGTATAGTTTCGTCGTTACGTCCTCTCTTTGCGCGAGGACTCGCGCAATAACTGTTCCTTCTTCGCAGATTCCGAATTATCTCACGTTTGGGCCTACTCAAGTAGTGAAGGTGGCAGACAGAGAATTTGGCGGCCCCCTGCCGAGAATGCATGTCCTGTGGTATTTGGATACTCACCTCCATCACCTGAAGAAGACGCCGGGCTTCACAGCTGCTTTTGCGTTCATTGATCATCAACCAGACCTGGCGTGCAAGATTGCGTCCATCGAGCCGGAATCTGGCATGTACCTTCTTTGTTCGTCCACCGACAGTGCCTCTGATTGGGTCAACAGAGTGCAGAATCAGCTGAACCACGTCTTGACACAAGGGTCGAAGCTGGACGAGACTGGTGATTGGGACCAGCAGGCCAACTGGACAAAGCGTGGTATTCACCTTTGCGTTCGCGATGAAAAGTACGGTTTGGAGGCGTGCGAGCTGAAGGAGGAAGAGATCATTCAGAAGGGTCAGGCTGCTGGCGCACAGGCCCGTGCAGCAAAGCGGAAGTCAACTGATGACGAACCTGCCCCAAAGAAGAAGAAGACTGCTCCTAAGCCCGGGAAGCAGCGAAATCAGTCAGCAGTGAACATACCGCATGAGCGATGGAGATGAGGAGGAGGGGAGCAAAAAAGAAGAGGAGTGGAAACCGCAGGTCTCCCAAGGCAAGACAGCAAAGAAAGCGGCAGCGAGACCTGAGTCTGAGGGGAGCCTGGCGAGATTTCCATTCAAGCAGCCAGCTCGTCACTCCGCACCAAGAGACCAGCCCACGAAGCCACCGCCAAAGGGTAAGACGTCCGTTGCTAGATCTATGGGTGCTAAGATGCAAGGTGCTGCGAAGAAAAAGTAATTTCTTCGTTTGGTCTGATATCTTATGCGCAAGGGCTCGCGCTAGTCATTCTTCTTTGACCACCTTTTTGCTGTCACTTTGTGCAGCACATTTTCCCTGTGATGCATTTTGTTGCGGTGTTGTGCTGATGTTTGCGCGAGGCCTCGCGCAAAGGAGGGTGTGAAAAAATCTTTCTTGTTGTGCTGCGTGCAACATGCATTTCAAAAACTCTAGAAACTGGTTTTGAAAAGAATTGAGAGCTAATGGGTATTTTCATACGAAAGCATAAGAGGTAGAAGAAAGAAAAAGTCATGGTTTTCCGGAAAATGAAGTGCATTTTTAGGGAGTTAAATTATTTCCTGGTGAAGTCCGTTCCCTGAAAGACAAATCAAAACCGTCCAAGTAATTAATTTTTGGGTTGATTTTGTGTCTCTCTGTTTTCACGTCCCCCAAACAACTGTTTTTCCCAGGTGATGCTGACAGGCACTTTTGGGCAGATTTTGACCCTGCAACTTGAGCCGCCTAAGTTTGTGTATCCTTGACAAACACTTTTTCGATCCACTGCATCAAGAGAGCAGCGCAATTCCAACCTCACTTCGTTGTGCTGGTGCTTCTCTTGTGGTTTGTCCTGGGAACTGGCCTGTTTCTCCAAAATCCCAAAAGACCACGAACCCCTTTTTGCGCAGGATAATTAGACGCAGCACCAGATGGTACCCAATTCACAAATTCGAAGACAAAAGCCCTGTTCGAAGATATCCAAGTATCATAACCCATTTCGTTCACACCAAGTGGCATGCCGATGTTTCATATGTATTCGCAGATTGCAGTGCCATCGCGCATTCGCGCGCTCGCTGCACTGTTGCTGCTCGAAACCTTAACAGTACCCCCCCTTAAGACCTCCAAAAGGTCTCACTCGTCTGGGCGGGCGCCGCACTGCCGAAGCCTGAACAGACATTCGTCAGAAAAAAGATTTTCTTGACCTCGACATGTGCTGGTTTCCTGAAACGTAATGGTGGTGGAAACCCAAAGACTGGGGTGGAGTGCAGAATTACGTGTCATCAGCGCCTCGTTCAGGCGTTGTGTTCGACTTTGGCACCGACCGCGTCTTGGTCAAAGCCATGGTGATAGAGGTAACCGCATCTGACATAGCCCCCTGGTTCAAACTGATTCAAATGAGATTCAAAGGCGGTGTTTGAATTGACTTGAACTACGCTTGAATCATGTCTGAATCAGGAGCCCGGTGGTATGGACAAAGGCATGATTTTTGTTCCTCTTGTGGGCCGGTCTGCTGCGTTGGTGGCTTATTGGACTCTCCGTATGTTTTTTTCATCAAAAATAATGCCTTTCAAAACCAACCTGCGCGCCCTTCAACAAAAAGGTAACACTTCCGATGTGCTGTAGCCGCTGGCGCTGATTCACGTTGTGATTCAAACACCCCTGTGTGGCCAACTGTCCTTTCGTAACATTGTGCAGCCCGTAGGTGTCTGATAAAACTGCCGAGCCATTGTGCAACCTGCTTACTAGATACTGTTCACCTTTGTTGTGGTGTAGCACTGAGGAACCCCCCCCTTTGTGCCCATTGGTATAGCCGGCGGAGCCTCTGTGATTCAAACCTCAATTCAAGTGTGGTATTTGAATCACTTGAATCGACCTGGTCCCCGTGTTACTACTACAGTGCTGTTTTCTACTTGATTTGGCCCTCTCCACACTTCCTCCGTGCAACAGCAAAGCATCGGCACAGCGCATAAAGGGTGCAATGACGTGCCCAGGTGCTTTGTGCTTTCAGTCCCGTGCATGTGGAACAAGACCGTGCGGTCAGACGGGCGGCACAGCACTACCGTACAACACCATAACGCCACACTGACGCCACCAGCGCTCCAACAAAGGACACGGCCGGCACAAACCGTTGCCGCCCAGCACCACCCACCGAAAGGGGCAGTGTGCCACACCGTACGGAAACAGGAACCAATACCGTTGCAAGCGCATCGTCCCAGGAACTTCTCGACACCACCACGCACACCACACATCCTACTGACCCGCATCCCGGAACATTTCCAGAACTTACAACATGACTGCTAGGTCGCTTGGAGATTGGGTTGCAGTATCTCGGATAGGGTCAGAGAGCGTGTAAACAGCCGGAACGCCCTAAATCTCACGAACACCCGATACGCTTCATACACAATTCAAACGCCCACCCGGTGATTCAAATGCCCCGTTTGAATTGCCCCCTCCCCGTTTGAATCAGTTCAAGTGCTGAAATGTATCCACACCCGTTTTTTTACCGAAAGAGATGTAAAACACGGAAAACACACAGTATTTTGCCGTTGTCGGTCGTTTTCCCCGAGTGGGGAAAACGTTAAGAACGCGTGGTCGGCCCAACGCTCATTGTATGAGTGGTGTGGATCAGGTTCAACAGAAAAATTGCCTGACTCCCACCCCCTTACTCTCGCTGACGCAATCAAGCTGATTCATGTGGGTCGTCTGCGGTCATCTGGTATCCGTTAGCGTGGGAATGCGGTTGCCTCCAGCTGACAGGCATCCTCTCGGTGGTGTTGGTCCACCCCACCATCGAAAAAAAGACCACCACGCAGTGCTCGCCTGTCCAGTGCATCGGGCAGTGCGGCCTGTATGCCTTGAAGGCGACCCCTTGGCGCGGCGAGATGGTGCCTCCATACAGTCGGACCCCGTCCCGGGGCACCCATGACGGCCGCAAACGGGCGCCATAGCCGTCCAACAAACCGCTCGTCCAGAGTTTGCCACCGACACGTGCGCCAAGCAAAACCTCGCACGAGAGAGGCACATCGTCACGTGGGTGCACGTGCAGCAGCATGGGTTGCCCTTCTTCGAGGAAACGGAATACTCCGATCGCCGTCCAGGAGAACGTGGGAAACAGGACGCGTCCAAACCGGTTCAGGCGGGTGGTCAGGCTGCTGTTTGCTTGCCTCGCCGCACTCACCGTTACCACGGAGCACCTGCGCATGGCACCCAAATACAGCGAACACATTTTGGCATTGTGCTTCACCTCGAGTCGCCAACCGGACGCAGTCTGCAGCTCTCGCAGAAGGGGCACACCTTTTGTTCTTGCAAGTCATCGGCGGAACTCAGACACATCCTGGTCCGGCACACTCTGCCACAGCACCTGCGTGTCCCGCGTCTCGGCACTGTTCGAACACACCGGACTGCTCTGTGCCGCCGCACTCTCCTGTGCCACGGGGCTGTCCTCCGGCACCACCTTCATCTTGATGTCCCCAAGGCTGTCCTCTGGCTCCAGTTCCACCACCACATCGCGCGCTCCCGCCACAATTTCCGCACTCTCCACACCCTCCACAGCCTGCACGCCATCACGACGACCCACCTGCACAATCTCATCACCATCGTCGTGTGTCACAGCCGCGGGTGCCACAGCTGATGTATCTGGTGCTGCAGCCTGCGCCTCTAATTCGCCACTCGTTGTGTATGGTGCCGATGCACCCTGCGCCTCCGGTGCGGGCGCCACAGCTCTGTCCTCGGCGCTCGCGGTCTCCAGCTGCCGCGCTGCAAGGTCCGTGCGCAGAGCTGCCGCCGCCTCTTCGCCTTCCGCTTGCTGGTGAAGCTCGCTGTCTTTTTGTCCACCTTCACCGTCCAGTGACCTTTGGCTCTGCCTCCCCGTTTGATCTCCTGGACCTGGACGTGGTCCGTTTTCTTCATCGAGGACTTGGCTCGGATTCCTGGCATGACGCGGATCTCGCCCTGAAACTCAAACACCGCCCATCGCAGAGCACCTTTCGGCGGGAGTCCATACTCTTCCCTGGCCCGTTCATTGGCGTCGTCAGAGTCCTCTTCCTGCAGTACGAAAAGGGCAAATGTGCTGGGGGTCGCACTGGGTTCAAACGGAGTTCACACGCCATTCAAGTGGTTCAAGTTCGATGTTTGAAGTGGTTGAATTAGGTCGACTGTAATTCAAATGCGCTTCAAATAGGCGCACCTGCGCAGGCTCCTCAGGCTGCTCTTCAGGCACGTCCTCGTTGGCCTCCTTCTGTTTGGCAGCCTCATTCTTGGCAGCAACCCAATCAGCAACGAACCCCGCTGTCGGATCCCGTTTATTGCCACCCTCGACGGTGGCAGCCTGCGGCTTGGGGGCTTGCCCCTTGGCGGTCTGCTCCTTTGCAACCTGATCCTTGGCCGCTTTCGCCGTGCCGGCCTGCGGCTTGGCGGCTTCCCCCGTGGCGGTCTGTCCCTTGGCGACCTGATCCTTGGCCGCTTGCTCCGTGACGGCCTGCAGCTTGGCGGATTCGTCCTTCGCGTGCCTCACCACTCTCTTGGCCTCCGCCACCGCCGAAGCCTTCACCGTCTTGGTCTGTGCGTGCGCCTTCACAGCCCCGCTGAGCTGCTGCTTCCAACTCACCCGGCGGCCACTTGGCTTGACCCGCAGGCGGGATTTGTGAGCCAGCGATGGTTCGAATTCGCTGCTTGAAGTTGTGCTTAGCCCACGCAAACTGCACCCCCTTTTTTCACCTAAGCAACTAAATTTTGTCACCAAAGAAAATAGTTTTTTTTGCCATCTTGAAAGTACTGTTTTTCAAACCCTCCCAAAGAATGCAATTTTCATCAAGTTTGCCCATTTTTTGCTGTTTTTAGGGGGGTCAAAAAACCATTTTTGAGGCCAAAATCAGAGGGTTTACCGGTCATTTTGCCCGAAAGAATTTTTGTTGGCTAATTTGAAGAATACCAATTTTCAGATCGTCTGGAAAAATATTAAAGATGGGCGCTGCTCACACATCCTGTACAGGTCCAGATGAAGAAATACTTATTATGGGAGTCTGAGTGCTCGAGGCCTCGCGCACTCAGCGAGCTGGTGTGAGATTTTCAGGCTTTTTTGAGATCACGTTTTTACATCGGAAGTGGCATGAAGCAAGGATGGAGCAAAAGCAAAAATGCAAGATTCAATATGGGTTAAAGACTTGCACAGCGGAACACTCAGTGGCCGAAGGCACTCAACATGGTAGAAGCATGGGTTTTCAAATACCCCTGACTACTTGCATTCTGCCGATAGCCTCCAATAGGCTTTTTGAGACTCCTTCCTTTCGGAGTCCTGTGAAAACAGTGAGCTCAAGAGTAGCGATTAGACTATCCTCCTCTACAGCACTTGCTTCATGCGTCCTGTGACCAAGCGCTTCTGACAAACTGTTGCACATCCCCAAAAGATGGGAGGCTGGGCACCTCATTTGTAGGTAAACTAACTGAAAATCGTGTGTTTAGCAAGGACTGAGGGCAACCGGCTATTTGGATCCATTACACCTTACATAGCGCATGGCGTGTACAAAACGTCCATTGATTGACGACTCTTGCTGCTGACATGACCCGAACAGTACACCATGAGGCACCCATTGAGACATCAGAGCCTCATTCGGCATGGAATACTGTTCATTCAGGACCATTAGGAAATACACATTCTGCATAATTGAGTGCGCGAGGCTTCGCGCACTAAATATGCCAAAAAAAACATTTTTTTCATACCTCTGACTACTTGCATTCCGCTGATAGCCTAAAAAAATATATTTGAGATTCCTCCGTTTTTTAATTCTCAGTTTTCAGGTGGAAACACTCGGAAACTGCGCGTCTTTTTTTTGCACACAAATGCCGCCTTTGAAGTGAAAGACAGGGTGCAGTTTGCGTGGGCTAAGTTGTGGTCGAAGGGTCGTGTGCCGCGCGCGCCTCTGCCGCTGCCTCCCGCACTCAATCACGGATCCGGACGTTCGCCAAGGCAGCGGCCACCGTAGCTCGCTTCAGGCTGCCCCTTGGCGCGGATTTTGCCGCTTGTTTCTGAGACAGTCGCTCTTCTGCTTGGCGGATCAGCTGTTCTTCTGCTTGGCGGATCTCTTTAGGGGGCCTTCGTGGCTGCGGCTGCAACGCTCGCAGAAATTTCGCCAGTCGAGGATGTGCCGTGATGCCCTTGGGTGCAGTTGTCTTATCAGACAGGACGGCAGTCGGGACGGCAGTCCGGACGGCAGACGGGACTGCAGACGTTGGTGTCGTACCGGACGGGGGCAGCGGTGGCTGGGTCATTGTTGCCCTGGGCCTCAGAAACTCTCCCAGCTTGGGCTGGCTTGCGGGTTGGGTGGCGTCAGCGAAGTCCGACCGGGCTTGGTTCATGGACCTCGTCCATCGTCGGACCTGCCTCTCCAGCGCCTCTGGATTCTTGCTGCGGTGCATGTAGTTGCTGATGCTGGTGACCATGCTGCTGCCAGCGAGAAGAACGCCTGGGCCCCGCTCATCAAGCACCAACACGTCGTGATCGAACACGGCTCTGAACACCTGTTGAAGACGCTGACCCAAAATTCAACCGTGATTCAAACGTCACACCGATAGTTCAAACGCAGTTCAAATGCCGGGCTTGAATCACGCTTGAACCATACAGGACGCATTTGAATTGCGTTTGAAGCAGGCAAGACAGGTTTGAACCTACAGAGCAACACACACTGGGACAGCGGGCAGTGCGGCAGTGGGGGCCATCATCTCATCCAGCGACTCCTGCTTCACCGCCAACTCGTCGACCACGGCCTCCATGCCCATGGACTCGGTTGCGGGTGCTGCGGGTGCAGAAGGCAGGGCAATGGCGGCGGATGCTGCTGCAGATGCTGATGCCATCGTACGCTGCAGCTTTTTATCCGGCTGCACGCTCTCCTCTACCTCGAGCTCATCAATCACGCCCTGCAGCCGCTTCTTGTTCCCGCCAGTCGAAATGGAGCCTCCCACCTTGCATACCGAGGCCGGTGCGAGCTGCGCTCCCTCCACTGGATGCCAGTCAGCGTTGATCTCATGTTGGTTTTTAAACCAGAACTTGGGCCCATATGATTGGCCGTGGGTATTGATCCCGCCAGGAGCCACGGTTCCCAGTCCGTGGTCACTCCACATCTCAAAGAGACTCTGAACCTGGTGTGCATGAAACGTCATTTTTCCATCGGTGCCCAATCAGATGCTGGCAACCTTCCAACCCTGCCAGTCGGAAAATGACAGTGGAGTCGTCTCCCACGGAAACACGGTCTGACCGGTGGACGTGGCACCGACCCGCTTCCGTTTCCAGATGTAGAGCAATCGTTTGAAGAGGTATCTCGCGGTAATGTTGGTCAGCCACCCGAACCAGGGCTCGGCCCGTGCGAGCGCGGAGTCTGGGTGGGGGAAGCGCTCGTCCGACATATCTGGCAACATGGGAAAGACTGGTGGAAAAAGAATCTTGGTGTCGTGAACGGCGACATCAACAGCTGCTGAAGCGGACTTGGAGCCCGTTGCCGGAACTGCTCGCAGTTTGGATGGTGCTGCCGCCACGATCGCCTGCAGCCGACCCGACGCGAGGCCTGACAGCGCCTGGTCCAGGCCCGCCATGACAACAGGCCCTTCAATGTACACCGGAATCCGCCATGACAACAGGCCCTTTAATGTACACCGGAATATTGACGGAGGAAGCCCAACGAGAACACCACGACGCAGCGGACAGGTCAAAACACGTAAAATACATGACGTTTGAATGACACTTGAACAGCCCTACGTGATTCAAATGACCTACTTGAAGCACTTGAATTGATTCAAACGGATTCAAACCGACCAAAATAGTATGCGCAGTAACAAACTATTGCCCCCCCCCCGGTCCCATTTGAATACAACACCGACTCTCGAACATTTCCCCCAAGTACTCCCTAGCAACGTCCGCACAATGTTGGATTTGCAGAGCACCCAGTCCCTCCATCTCCCTCCAACCTGGCATTTCCTTGTACAAGAAACCACGGCTCATTGCTTGGAAGAGCAACTCAATGAGTTGCTCCTCCGGTGTGCCCTCCCCCCCTCCCCGGGACGTGGCAGTCAAAAAAATGTCCGTCAAAAATGCATTCAGAGACTCCACAACATCCCTCGAAAACATCGCACATCCCCAAGGGCAAATGGCATCCAATACCCTGCGTGCATCATGGCGAAGCCATAACAGATAGGGCGAGCGAAGACGCGGGCAAATTTCCTCCTGAAACCTACGCGCTACTTTGGCACACTTAAGCGTGGAGGGCTTATGATATGTAGAGTACAGAGCTGCGCACAGCTTGGCCATTGCAATCACGGCCTTTTGTGCACGACGGGGCACATGCAACAAATGAGCGATCGCCGGCCACACAATCAACAGACACCATGTTTCCTCACCCTTTGGGCTGGCCTACCCTTGGACCGAGATTTTCGTATTCGCCTTGGTCAAAATTCTTTGGGCCTCAGCACGCACGGCCGGTGCCACCTTCTTAGTCCTGTGAAAACAGTGAGCTCAAGAGTAGCGATTAGACTATCCTCCTCCACAGCACTTGCTTCATGCGTCCTGTGACCAAGCGCTTCTGACAAACTGTTGCACATCCCCAAAAGATGGGAGGCTGGGCACCTCATTTGTAGGTAAACTAACTGAAAATCGTGTGTTTAGCAAGGACTGAGGGCAACCGGCTATTTGGATCTATTACACCCTACATAGCGCATGGCGTGTACAAAACGTCCATTGATTGCGACTCTTGCTGCTGACATGACCCGACCAGTACACCATGAGGCACCCATTGAGACATCAGAGCCTCATTTGGCATGGAATACTGTTCATTCAGGACCATTAGGAAATACACATTCTGCATAATTGAGTGCGCGAGGCCTCGCGCACTAAACATGCCAAAAAAAACATTTTTTTCATAACTCTGACTACTTGCATTCCGCTGATAGCCTAAAGAAATATATTTGAGATTCCTCCTTTTTTTCAATTCTCAGTTTTCAGGTGGAAACACGCGGAAACTGCGCGTCTTTTTTTTGCACACAAATGCCGCCCTTGAGGTGAAAGACAGGGTGCAGTTTGCGTGGGCTAAGTTCTGGTCGAAGGGTCGTGTGCCGCGCGCGCCTCTGCCGCTGCCTCCCGCACTCAATCACGGATCCGGACGTTCGCCAAGGCAGCGGCCACCGTAGCTCGCTTCAGGCTGCCCCTTGGCGCGGATTTTGCCGCTTGTTTCTGAGACAGTCGCTCTTCTGCTTGGCGGATCAGCTGTTCTTCTGCTTGGCGGATCTGTTTAGGGGGCCTTCGTGGCTGCGGCTGCAACGCTCGCGGAAATTTTGCCAGTCGAGGATGTGCCGTGATGCCCTTGGGTGCAGTTGTCTTATCAGACGGGATGGCACTCGGGACGGCAGTCCGGACGGCAGACGGGACTACAGACGTTGGTGTTGTACCCGACGGGGGCAGCGGTGGCTGGGTCATTGTTGCCCTGGGCCTCAGAAACTCTCCCAGCTTGGGCTGGCCTGCGGGCTGGGTGGCGTCAGCGAAGTCCGACCGGGCTTGGTTCATGGACCTCGTCCATCGTCGGACCTGCCTCTCCAGCGCCTCTGGATTCTTGCTGCGGTGCATGTAGTTGCTGATGCTGGTGACCATGCTGCCGCCAGCGAGAAGAACGCCTGGGCCCCGCTCATCAAGCACCAACACGTCGTGATCGAACACGGCCCTGAACACCTGTTGAAGACGCTGACCCAAAATTCAACCGTGATTCAAACGTCACACCGATAGTTCAAGCGCAGTTCAAATGCCGGGCTTGAATCACGCTTGAACCATACAGGACGCATTTGAATTGCGTTTGAAGCAGGCAAGACAGGTTTGAACCTACAGAGCAACACACACTGGGACAGCGGGCAGTGCGGCAGTGGGGGCCATCATCTCATCCAGCAACTCCTGCTTCACCACCAACTCGTCGACCACGGCCTCCATGCCCATGGACTCGGCTGTGGGTGCTGCGGGTGCAGAAGGCAGGGCCATGGCGGCGGATGCTGCTGCAGATGCTGATGCCATCGTACGCCGCAGCGTTTTATCCGGCTGCACGCTCTCCTCTACCTCGAGCTCATCAATCACGCCCTGCAGCTGCTTCTTGTTCCCTCCAGTCGAAATGGAGCCTCCCACCTTGCACACCGAGGCCGGTGCGAGCTGCGCTCCCTCCACTGGATGTCAGTCAGCGTCGATCTCATGTTGGTTTTTAAACCAGAACTTGGGCCCATATGATTGGCCGTGGGTATTGATCCCGCCAGGAGCCACGGTTCCCAGTCCGTAGTCACACCACATCTCAAAGAGACGCTGAACCTGGTGTGCATCAAACGTCATTTTTCCATCGGTGCCCAATCAGATGCTGGCAACCTTCCAACCCTGCCAGTCGGAAAATGACAGTGGAGTCGTCTCCCGCGGAGACACGGTCTGACCGGTCGACGTGGCACCGACCCGCTTCCGTTTCCAGATGTAGAGCAATCGTTTGAAGAGGTATCTCGCGGTAATGTTGGTCAGCCACCCGAACCAGCGCTCGGCCCGTGCGAGCGCGGAGTCTGGGTGGGGGAAGCGCTCGTCCGACATATCTGGCAACATGGGAAAGACTGGCGGAAAAAGAATCTTGGTGTCGTGAACGGCGACATCAACAGCTGCTGAAGCGGACTTGGAGCCCGTTGCCGGAACTGCTCGCAGTTTGGATGGTGCTGCCGCCACGATCGCCTGCAGCCGACCCGACGCGAGGCCTGACAGCGCCTGGTCCAGGCCCGCCATGACAACAGGCCCTTTAATGTACACCGGAATATTGACGGAGGAAGCCCAACGAGAACACCACGACGCAGCGGACAGGTCAAAACACGTAAAATACATGACGTTTGAATGACACTTGAACAGCCCTACGTGATTCAAATGACCTACTTGAAGCACTTGAATTGATTCAAACGGATTCAAACCGACCAAAATAGTATGCGCAGTAACAAACTATTGCCCCCCCCCCCGGTCCCATTTGAATACAACACCGACTCTCGAACATTTCCCCCAAGTACTCCCTAGCAACGTCCGCACAATGTTGGATTTGCAGAGCACCCAGTCCCTCCATTTCCCTTAACGTGGCATTACCTTGTACAAGAAACCACGGCTCATTGCTTGGAAGAGCAACTCAATGAGTTGCCCCTCCGGTGTGCCCTTCCCCCCTCCCCGGTACGTGGCAGTCAACAAAAAGTCCGTCAAAAATGCATTCAGAGACTCAACAACATCCCTCGAAAACATCGCACATCCCCAAGGGCAAATGGCATCCAATACCCTGCGTGCATCATGGCGAAGCTATAACAGATAGGGCGAGCGAAGACGCGGGCAAATTTCCTCCTGAAACCTACGCGCTACTTTGGCACACTTAAGTGTGGAGGGCTTATGATATGTAGAGTACAGAGCTGCGCACAGCTTGCCCATCGCAATCACGGCCTTTTGTGCACGACGGGGCACATGCAACAAATGAGCGATCGCCGGCCACACAATCAACAGACGCCATGTTTCCTCACCCTTTGGGCTGGCCTCCCCTTGGACCAAGATTTTCGTATTCGCCTTGGTCAAAATTCTTTGGGCCTCAGCACGCACGGGTGGTGCCACCTTCTTAGCGTAGCGGCGCACGTAAATCGTGGTTTGCTTGCCCACAGAAATTAAACAGTGCAAAATGCACATGACAATTGCAAAATACCGGTCGTGCACCTTCAAAAGGAGAAGGCGGATGCACCGATAAACATCGGACACGGTAGCTTTCGGCCGACTCCGGTGGAAAATTTTCAGAAATTTCCTATGCCCCTTTCCAGAAACGGACCGTGGTAGTGTGTTCCCATTGGTTGCTGGCCGCATTCCACATCGCATATGTGTAAAGAGACCCCAGCCCCCACCATACACTCAACCCGAAGACATGGCGAAGCCAAGGCGAATCACCCCTGACGATGCAACCACAATCAACCCTATAACCACACAGCACAATGTAACCATTGTCTAGAACATGTTGGATGCATTCGAGGTTGTGTGCGATTAAATCAAGAAGAGCCTCTACATTGTGCTCGGAGCAAAGTGACAAATCCAAGGTCCAGGTGTAGTTAATGCTCCGAGCATGCTCCCCGTGGTTGGCAAGCCACACGGTGAGTTGACACCCTGGGCAGGCACGGCATGGAAACTCATCCCCTCGGACGATGAGTACATGGCGGTAGTCCGGCTCGTGAAATTCCATACCAACTGGATCCATTAGATCCGGTTGGGAGGAGAAATACTCCAAAAAGTCTTCAAAAGGCCAAAACACACTGACAAACCTTTCCGCCGCCGGATCTTGACCTGCCTAAGGGTCATGAATCTTGGCCTCCAGCTGTTGAACGGCGGCAAGGCGTTCCCGGGTAGTGTCCATTCTCTCATACGATGGAAAGCATTTGCACCACGTTTTGAGCGCGGGCACTTCGGCCGCCAGTGCCTTTTCGTGGACCCAAATGAGGAAATCTTTGTACCTGAGGTGCGACATCCGTGTTTGAATCACTTGAAGTGTTGAAACAAGTTCAAAGTACACGTTTCAAGCACTTGCAACGATTCAAACACGGATTCAAACGCACACCTCGATTTGGGCATTTGCAATTTCAAAATCAACCAAACAGCCTCCGTTGGGGTCAACACCTCCTCCAATTTTTGTTTGATGCTCCTCTTCATCAGACGAGAAACACCGACTTCTGTTGACACCCGGCGGAACAAGGCACGGCCATACGGGTGTTTAAAAAATGTCACCAAATCTGCCTCCAGATTCTCTTTCCGGTATGGGCGGCGCCCGTAGACCGGTTCTAACGCGTCCCTTAGCGTTTGGGACATGCCAAAATCGCTGCATTTGCAACATAGGAAGTAGCCAACAGGAAATGGTGAAGAGGAACGTGTAAACCAAAACAATGAGAATCCCAGAAGAACTGGTGCTAAAACGGTCCTGATTGCATGTCAATATTGCGTGCAAATCGTCTGCGGTCGCCTAAAAAATTGCAAAACTTGCAAAAAGTGCGAAAGTTGCGACAGAAAGCGTCAGGCCCCTGGCGGCGCACGCGGCGGCGGCGGCGCTCGGCGTTTGAATCAATTCAAATAGATTCAGCTGCCCCATTTGAAATTTTTCGGTGGTTCAACCCATTCAAATGCGGTTCAAACAGGGTCCCGTCAGATGTGGTCAGGTCTGTCATGATGGGAAGCTGCAGAAGCCTCGCCAGGGTACGGTGCTACTATACCCACAACAAGGCTGTGGGCTTGTCGAGATACCATAACATAGGGCACAGCCATCAAGGCCAAGTGCCTAGCAAACAAAGAGCCAACAGGACTGTACATCTGTTGGGCCGACAGGGCATATTTAGTCAGTCGACGCCATTACATGGCATTCGGACTGTCAAATCAGCAGTCTGTGCCCCACACGAACGTGGACCTATCCTTCTCCTGAGGTCGGCATAGTTCCTGCACCTCCTTGAGCGTTTCGACGCTAGCCATGAAGGTGAAGGTGTCATGGCCTGTGTAGTGCTGACAGATAACGCTCTCAAAGGCACGTTTCTGAATCAGGATACCAGATTGATGGTTGATCCATCGAAGATTGGGATCGCCAGGCCGGCCGTCGATAGCGCACTTGTACTGGCGTACGAAGACATGCATACGAAGAAGAGCTCGAAACTGTCCCGGTCCTAGTGTCTGCGACTTGGTCGTAAAGAAATCCCAAAGGTTCGACTGCTTCCAGGCGGCAGGGTTCCACAAATTTGTCCGCTGGGTGGTTTGGAAGGACAGTGGGTCATGTCCACTAGTGGTCCATCGATATGTCAGAGTCGAACCAGAACCAGTCGCATCGCTGTGGTAGAACTGACGAGTTTGCGTGTCGACTCGCTACCACGGGGTGCGGGCGATCGAGACCCTCCGAGCAACGATGATTGCGCTGATGTCCTTAACTCCAGGACCGAGGTCGTATCGGTCAATGATCTCAAGATTGTCCGTTCGAGAGTCGGCCTGGAGTCGACCGAGGTGTTGATGCACGTACTGTCCATCGGCGACTCTGCTCTGTAGGGCGAATCGAACCTCCACTGCAATCACAAGGCTCGAGGCCATATCGGCAACGACAGCGTCGAAACCTTTGTGGCGGCAGTGTACGTCATGTCGATGGGCAGCTTGGTAGTTGGTCTGAATTGGCCTGAGGTACTTGAACATCGGCACATGCAAGTGATGTCGGTGAGCGTTCGATTCCGGGGACAAGAATCGTTGGTCGACAGGATCTGGATGAGACCGGTCGCTCGCGGCCGAACCGCTGGACTCAAGCTCCTCTTGCTCATCGACATAAACATCTCTTCTAAAAAGTACTTCTCGACACCAGTACTCTCCGTTTTCATATCCTCTTTTCCAGGAAGACATGAGATACTTGGAAGTTCCCAGGCGTTGAGTCCGATCGGTGGAATCTTCGAAAGGAAAAAGGTTGATGTACCTTTTGTTCGTTGATGGAAGACATGCGATCTTCTGGACCTCCTTGTCGAAGTCCTAGTACCTGACTTCTCCAGGGCCCGTCTCGTAAATTGTCGCCAGCTGGACCAGGTCGATTGGTGCCAGTGGTGCGACCGCATTGTAGGCGTACGGACCAGTCAACTGTCCCAATCGATGATATTCTTGAAGCTGGACCATGAGGTCTTGGGCTCAAACTGGGCGACATTGGTTCCTCTTGTACCTGAGTGGAGTGGTACGTCGAAGGCCTCGAATTTGGTTTCGTCGAAGGAGCCAGTCAACCTTATACGCAACAAAGGGTGCTCGGTCTTGGAATAGCCAGTCATTCCTTTGGCAAAAACTCTGGAGGTCTCGAATGAGCGCAAGAATCGAGGTAGGCATGGAGCCGATCAGGGCATCTTCGCTGCAGTCCAGAAACGTCGGTATTTGGAGAACAGGTCGATTCGATTGGCGACATGGATCAGGTCGTTGATCCCGCAAACCCCTCGATGCATGCGATTCAGGCATGCGATTGGGCCGGGCAGGTCGGTCTCCACGAGGTTTCTCCTGAGCCCCTAGTCGAGTTCCTCATCACATTTTCGCCAGTCAGCAAGAACTGTTCGAGAATTCTGATAGGCCACTTCTATCCTGGCGTACCATTGGTAGCGTGGTGCGCGGCCAGGGGTTCCGCTTCCATCGAAGGATGTAGCAGGCGCGGTTCGCATCAACTCATAGGGAAGCGGCGCTGTCTTGCCCGAGCCGTCTATGTCGACGACGTCACGCAGATTGTAGATGCAGGGATATGTCCTCGACACAAGATTTGCGTGATGCTGGCTCAAGAAGTGATGGCCCTCTCGCTGACCGTTCATGAGACTTGATGCGATGACAACCACTTGTGGGTTGAGTTTGCGATATTCTTGAGCGAGCGGGTCATCCTTGTGTGTTCCAAATCGATAGGGTGGCTTCATTCCGATTGTTGCCAGATGCTGGAGTTCGTCGAAAGTCTCGAGCTCATTTCCGTATTGCTCCATGTAATATGGCTCCCACAGTGATTCTGATTGACGAACCTGATTGTCGCTGGTCGGTGAACTCAACCAACTCTGCATGGCGTACCAGTTGTCCTCGTTGCCATCATCCTAGGTATTGTCGTCGTAGGTATCCTCGTCGTAGGCTTCTTCTTCCCCGAAGTAGGAAGTGGATTGGTTCGGTCGAGTGGAAGCTTGCCTTTTGAGAGCCTTGGACACCAATGATTGGCCAACCCATGATTCAATCCTGTGAGCGTTCGGCCCTCCTTTCCACGAATCGTCGACCCATGACGATTTGTTCTTGGGGGCGTTTGGCTCTTCCCTCCACAACTTGTCGACCCATGATGATTCGCTCCATCCGGACACTGAACAGAACAAAACGGAGTGGTTGTATGCCGTATAGCAAGGGAGATCCTCGTCTTCTTGTGGATCGAACCACACTGTGCATGGATCAAACCATTCCAGGCTCCCCAACGTTTTTGCATTGCTGTCGAAGGTATTCGTGCATCATCTGGCCGGGGGCACCCGCACAACGTACAAAGTTTGGGGGCGATGTCGGTCGGAGTGAAGCATTTTCGGCGGGGGTGATATCTGTGCGTCCACAGAAAATTGAAAATTCTTCAACCCATCACCCCAGCCTCTCCAAGTACTACATGAAGTCTATTCCAAACTTCGATTCCATTGGAGTTGCGTCAAATGGTCGTGGAATCCTTGCTCACCCCACGGGGAGCGTCCGCGGACACAATCTGGCATCTATGGACAAAGAGAAGGTATATGTAACAAAACAAATGGGTTCACATGTACAATGTATATGTATCACCTCTAAACTATAAAATAGCTTAGAGAGAGGTACGAAACGAAGGCGACGGCGTCGCCGCTATCAGAAAAACTGACCGCTACGAGTCGTCGCCATCAGGATCTCCACTGATATCCTGCCCAAACTGGGCCAAACAGTGATTTTTGGGCGAAAAACAGTGAAAAATAGTGTTTTTTGAGTCGAAAACACTCTTTTCGCGTGTCTCCCCCCAACGCGTTGTGTAGCCAACACGAGGCGTCTCTTTCCAAATTCATATCATATATGAAGAGGGCCACTGTTGGGCTACGCCTTGGGCGCCTTGCTGATTCCTGGGATCGCCTCAGGATTTTCTGGAAAAGTCTTTTACGTGACCAATTTCGTCAAAAATTGACCCTCGCGGAACGCCGCAAAAATGGTCACGGCTCATTTCTACAATTCTGAAAACGATAAATCAATAATAAAATTGATTAAAATCTTCGTAAATCGAGAAATAGAGCTTCAATCTGGGGCTGCGACGCGCAGGCGACGAAGGTCGGCACCAGCCCAAAAATGAGGAAAAATGACGATTTCTGGGGTATTTTACAAGAATTCCACAGAAATCGCGATGTCATAGGCTGGGAATCAGCCATTGAAAATTCCTGATGAACAGAGCGCCACTAGCTGGGCAGCGGGTATGAGTGAGGCACCCCATACCGCTTCACCCCCCTCCTTAAAAACCTTGCCTATATCCAAAGGAAGGCAAGGCCAAGGAGGCGCTCTGACCCCTGCACTGCCCTGGTTTCGAAACTGATTTAGCAGTACAGTGGGGGGGGGTTTGCAATATTCCTTGATATATTCATAGGGCGTTTGCCCCCCAGGCAATCACACTGGTCCCTGGCACTCCTTCTGGCCTGTGGTGACCAATCCAGGGGCCCTGCAGGTCCTTCCGACCTGACTGATGGCGCTGAGGCGCACACATTGGCCCTTTTTCTCCATGGGCATGGAAACATAATAATTCAAGAAATTCCAATGAAAAAAATTATTTAGGGTCATTTCCGAACCCAAGGCGACGAATTCCTCGCGCCTGCAACCTCTTCGAGGTTGTGGTGGTTCGCAGATGGTGTCGTCGTCGCTGTGGTTGTCGCCCAGAGGAAGAGATAGACTTGGGGGCTCCATAGGGTCCATGGGGAGACCAAGGTGGTACCCATTGTAGGAGTCAAGGAATTCCTCCTTCATCATGTTGATGCCCTGGACCTTAGCTCCCGCAGATGTCGACGTTGTCGACAATTCTCCTGCAGTTTGGGCGTGGTCGCCGTCCCCAGGCCGTCACACCGCCTGCATTTAGGGTCATTTCCTACCCAAGGCTTCCTGCGCCTGTTTGGGGTTGTTTACCAACCCAAGGCGACAAATTAACGCCCCTGATTTGGTTACTGGTGGACGAGCAGCGCCCTCCGCGCAGCATGCTGTCGTCGCTTCAAGGATCAACCATCATAGGAGTCAACGCCACTTGTCAAGCTGCTGCAGGGTCCACAATTCCTCAGAACCTGTGCTGGGATCGTCGTCGTCACCGCAGGAGCTCCTGGCGCTGATCTCAGGGCTGTCGTCGTTGCTGCTGTTCCCTTGGGGGACAGTCTTGGCCCAGGTGTCCCTGCTTGCACTGTACTTCCACCAATGCAATACCTTAGGCTGCAGTCTGTTGCGCTGCGGGAGTTGTCGAAAACCAGGCAGCAGGAAACCACCTCGACGTTGTGGGAGCTCATCAACAGGTCCACCAGTGAGCCACGCGGACAGCGGCGGGACCATTTTGAAGCATTTTCGGCAGGGGCGATGTCCGTGCGTCCACAGAAAATTGAAAATCCTTCAACCCATCACCCCAGCCTCTCCAAGTACTACATGAAGTCTATTCCAAACTTCGATTCCATTGGAGTTGCGTAAATGGTCTTGGAATCCTTGCTCACCCCACAGGGGAGCGTCCGCGGACACAATCTGGCATCTATGGACAAGAAGAAGGTATATGTAACAAAACAAATGGGTTCACATGTACAATGTATATGTATCACCTCTAAACTATAAAATAGCTTAGAAAAAGGTACGAAACGAAGGCGGCGGCGTCGCTGCCATCAGAAACACTGACGGCTACGAGTCGTCGCTATCAGGATCCCCACTGAGATCCTGCCCAAACTGGGCCAAACAGTGATTTTTGGGCGAAAAACAGTGAAATATAGTGTTTTTTGAGTCGAAAACACTCTTTTCGCGTGTCTCCCCCCAACGCGTCGTGTAGCCAACACGAGGCGTCTCTTTCCCAATTCATATTATATATGAAGAGGGCCACTGTTGGGCCACGCCTTGGGCGCCTGGCTGATTCCTGGGATCACCTCAGGATTTTCTGGAAAAATCGTTTACGTGACCAATTTCGTCAAAAATTGACCCTCGCGGAACGCCGCAAAAATGGGCACGGCTCATTTCTATAATTCTGAAAACGATAAATCAATAATAAAATTGATTAAAATCTTCGTAAATCGATAAATAGAGCTTCGATCTACGGCTGCGACGCGCAGGCGACGAAGGTCGGTGCCAGCCCACAAATGACGAAAAATGACGATTTCTTGGGTATTTTACAAGAATTCTGCAGAAATCGCGATGTCATAGGCTGAGAATCAGCCCAGGAAAAATCCTGATGAACAGAGCGCCACTAGCTGAGCAGCGGGTATGAGTGAGGCACCTCATACCGCTTCAGGAGGTCTCCCTTCCCAGGTCAATTCCAGGATAGGCCAGCTGGCCAGGGCCATTCGAGTATCCCCAAGCCTGTCTTGCCTCCTGACAGGATGATGCGACCACTTGCTTCTATTCCGGCAAATGTCCCTCGGGAGGACACACCTCTGAGGTGGCTCGAAGCACCTTTGCCTTCTTTCGACGAGGGGTTGTCTCCTTTTCCTTTTGAGCTGCCCGTGTAGGCCGACTGATTGTAGTTTGGCGCTGGGAACCGTGTCAGTGATCAGCTAGGTCGGGCTGGCGCTGATGCAACTGAATGACAGCGGCGATCTGAGGTTGCTGTCACTAGGGCTTCGGCAGCTTCACCATTGTTGTCGCCATCGCCATCGTCCTCGTCAACACTGATGATGCTTGACGCCGCGCCTCGGGAGGGTGGAGGTCGAGAGGGAGTTCGGGATGTCCGTGTGGTAGAACCGTAGGTTGATCGTGTCTCTGAGGCTCCAGTAGTCGTTCAGGAACCCCTCATGAGTTTTGGAACATTTACGCTGTAAAGAGGTGAAGGTACTCAAGGTTGCGTCGAAGAAACTTGAGGTACACTGGATCCTCCTCTAGAGTTTTACTGGACTCCCAGGACCAGACGTCGTCATCGCATTCACAGCAATACAGGAATGTGCGGCGCTTCTTGGATTCCACTCGATCTCTAGGCAGAATCTTAACAAGTCGAGTGGGAGCTCAAGTCTTGACAGGTGGCATCGGGAGTTCCCACACTGGTTGTCCCTCCCGCAGGATGTAGGGCTTTATGCTGTCGTGATGAAAACGGGGCAGGGATGTCCAGTTTAGTGTTCTCGCCCTTGTTGAGCACCTCAAGAACCTTGGGCCACACCAAACAACATCGAGTTTCCCCTTGTGCTGATACTGGGGTACTAACACCCACCATACTGTCCCACCTCAGGCACTGAAACGTGTCGGTGCATCCGCAGAACCACATGCATGTGGCGTCGAAGTTCCTCAGCGACCATAGTGCGCACAGAATCGAAGATACGTTCAGCTCGATGCATGTAATCATTCACGGTAGAAGGTTCATGTGCATGAGAAGTCATTTGGGGAAAATCCAATGGAAGGAGGGGTGTACGTCCCTCATCAATCTCGAATGGAGACACTTGAAGACTGTTGGATGTCAGGTTGTTGAACTGGATCTCAGGGAACACAAGATCAACATCCCACTCGTTGTTGCCGAAGATACCGTGTGTCCGCAAGCGTCGGAGGATCGACTGGTTGCTGCGCTCCGCCAGGCCGTTGCCTGGAGGGCGGCTGGCCACTGTTTGGTGCATCTCAATTTTGAAACGGTGTGCCACCTTCTTCCACGCCTGGGACTCGAACAGCTTGTCTCGATCAGAATCAATTTGTCGAGGGAATCCCTTGAGTCGGATCACGCCGCGTAGAAACACTCAAAAAAGGTCATCGGCTGTCATGTCCTTGCGGCAAGGGATGAACATTCCTCGTTTCGAAAAGCGTTCAACCACAGTCATGATGGCATCGTGGCCTCGCGTGGTCCGCGGCAGTCCTGAAACCAAATCGACGGACACACTCTGCCATTTGGTGTTGGGCACTGGCAAGGATCTTGGGTGCCTGGCAGTGTCGACACGCCGTGACTCAGCCGCTTGACACACATCGCAACTCAAGATATAACGCTCCACGTAATGTCAAAGATGGGAACCGACGTAGTCGTGTTTTATCAATGCAATGGTGCGAAGTACTCCTGAATGGCCGTTAAACTGGGACTCCACGTACATGGTGACGTGTGTTCGAGGTACAAGCACACATTTGCCGATTGTTGACAAGTTGACGGACTTGCCATCATCGAAGGATAGCCTCACATCTCCGAGTTGTTGTTGTGCCGTAGGGCTTGGAACACCCATCGCATAGATGTGCCTTGTACGTGGGTCTTCTCGATATGCTGCTGCCCGCAAGGCTTTTGAAGTCAAATCCTTGCATTGGTGGTGTCGCTGTACCCTTAAGACTTGACAGGTATGCCGTGTTTGGGCCAACCTTGGGTAAAAAAATTGGCTGTAGTTTACCGTCCTGGTGGCGTCAACAGTGAATCAGCTCCCTGAAGGTCGGGGCATATCGAAGTTTTTTGCCAAAGGTGACTTGGAGGGGACGGTCCATGTCCATATTGGGCAGGTCATTGGTGTCAGCCGACATGACTTGTGTCTCATTGCGGGCGTCGTTGAGGTGTGCTGCAGGCTCCTGTGAATGGTTGGCTAGCGCCTCATTCGTTGGCAGCGACTCCAGTTCCTCCGGCTCGCCGGCTGGTTCTGTGTCGAATTGGAGGACTGGTTCAGAGTCGACGTCAACATGAGGATCCTTCCCTACGGAGCGTCCGCTTCGGAGTGACATGTACGGTTGGTTGTATGGCTAGGGCCACACTTCATCGTCTGAGAAAGGTTTTTCAAGCACTTGTAGGAACTCGTGGACAGGTTCTCCTTCAGGTGAAACCCAGTTCTCGACCAAGGGTACCACGAAGGCTCGTGTACGTGTAGCATTTTCGATATCCATCAATTGTCGCGAAGTCAAGCGGGAGCAGGCCTCTGCTGCTGGATTCTCAAGACCCGGGACATACCACAATGTGAGGTTGTATTCCTCAAATATTTCAGGCCACCGTGCCTGTCGTGGTGTCAGCGGTCGAGGACGCGTCTTCAGATAAGGTTGGAGATGTCCCTTGTACTTCCCTTGCGCGCATTGCTGTGCTAGCGTGGCCCCGAAGCAATGTTTTGAGGCATCTGTGTACAGATGGTATGGCTGTGGGGGGGTCGATGGCACTCAGGTGTGTTGCATTGATCATTGCCTGCTTCAGCTTGTCGAAAGGCAGCCTGATGCATGACTGTCCACTCCCATTCGCATTCTGCTTTAAACATCACGGTTAGAGGGGCCGCTACAGCCCAAATTCTTCTACAAACTGCTGGTAAAACCCACAGAACCGGATAAATTGTCGAACTTCATGGACGGTGGTCGCCGTAGGCCAACCTCGAATGACCTTGATCCTTTCGGGGACCATGTGTACTCTATCTTCATTGATGATGTATCCGCAAAGAGGAACTCCAGGCTGGAAGAACGTTGATTCATCGATGCAGAAGAATAGCTGGTGTCGCCGTAGTAGTTCATGCACCAAATTGAGGTGTCGTTGGTGTTCTTCAGCATCCTTCGAGAAACCGGGAATGTCATTGATGTACACCCATACAAAAATCTCCAAGTGGTCCCGAAGAACGTCATTTACCACACACTGAAATGTCAATGATGCATTGCAGAGTCCAAAGGGCATTACAACCCATTCGAAGACCCCAAACTGTGTGTTGAAGGCAGTTTTTTCCATATCTTCGTCATGGATTCGAATCTGGTGGAACCCACTGAGAAGATCTATCTTTGAAAGAACGGTGGAACCCCCCGATGTACTCAGCATGGATTCGATGAAAGGCAAGGGGTATCGATCTCGAACAGTTCGGGTGTTCAAGGCTCGTTAGTTGACGCACATACGCCATTTACCATTTGCTTTTCGCATCAGCAGGCAACCCGCTCCATATGGACTTGAGGATGGTCAAATTGAGCCAGATTGGTGCAATCTATCCAGTTGTTGTCGAAGCTCATCCAATTGGCTCGGGTCGAATTTGTAAGGGTCTACCCACAGTGGATTGTCTTCAGTGTCCAGGCGTATTCGGTAATCTGTCTCCCAGATCGATGCGGTGGTAAGTCTCCAAACTCCGCTCCCTCCGGATCGTAGAGACGTGCCCTTTTTTGTATCTGAATAGGCAACTTGCGTCGAACGGGGTCAAGCCCGTTATTGTCCCTGCTCTCTTGCATGTTGTACATTTGGTCGACCGGCACTGCTGGTCGAGGCATGCAGCACAGAAACAGTTGATCACCGGTGAAATCAGCTCGATGGATCTCCCGTTTAAGCTTTGGCAACGAGATGTACTCGATTTCCATGTCGCTGCACTCCTCATCGGTGGTACCATCTTTTATTTCGGACTCATCAAGTGTGTCAGCATCGCTCTTGGCACGTGTCCAAGAGTGTAGGTCAGGGTGTTCTTTGGCAGGTGATGTAGGGCTTCCAACTGGGCTTACGTTCGAGGTACTGGGGGAAAGTGTCGAAAGAAGATCCAACTTCGAAGCGGCCTGGAACTGCAGCTGGGTGGAATGTCTGGACGCGTCAGAGGACAATAGGTATGAGGCCAAACCGTGCCGTGCGTCTGCATATGATTTCTTGGAGTCGACAGTTGAGTTATAGTTTCGAGGCCATGGTAACGCAAGCAGCACATCCGGTAGAATCTCCAAAACCTTGAAAGGATGTCGAAATAGAGACTCTCCAACCCAAACATAAGCTCTCGTGTAGTATCGCACTTCGACTTGGGAGCCTCTGGCGGTTAGAACCTGTCCAGGCTTGGTCAGTTTATAGAAGGCAAGTTGCGCCCTCTTTGCAGTATGCGTCGACATGAAGGCATTCGTTGCCCCACAGTCGCCCAACAATTCCGACCTGGACTCAAAGGAGTTGTCTGGACGTCCGCAAATGAGCCCTCGAACGGTGAACAGAGTCGCATGTTCGGGTTCAGTTCCTTCGACGTTGACGCTCCCAAGTGTCGAATTCTTTTCGGGTTCATCGATACTGATGGTTGGGTTCAGCGCTTTTCGAGGACGTCCGCCACCAGGTCTCCGAAGGTGCTTTTTAGGCCAACGTTGGCCGTTCTCTGGTCTTGGAGCGTGATCAAAATTGTCCCTCACTGTGTCGAACTAGATCTCTCCGAGGTGTGCCTGATCTTGACCCTCGACGTTCTCGGCCTCGGGATGGTGGTCGATTCTTCCGACAATCCAAGGCCAAGTGTCCTTGCTCGCCACAGTTGTAGCAACGCCGGGTTTCTAAATTATCCTGGCGGTTCAACCGATCATTCCGACGTTCACCAATGTATGCATGTACCTCTTCACAAAGCTTGACGATTATATTGAGAGTCATTGGCTCTGGCACAGTCGAAGGCATTGGAGCTGCAGTCGGAGTCGGCATGGGATTGACGTGCGGCGTAGCCATAGGGTTTGAAGGGAACATTGTTGCAGTCGAAGTTGGCGGAGCCATCAAAAGCTGACTTCTCGAAGCTGCAGCGCGCATGGTGTCTCCCATTGGTCTGGACGCGTTCCGAACCTCCTGGAGTTGATAGCCAGCTGCCATTTAAGCTTTGGCAATGCTCTCGACAACCGTTTCGAAGCCAAATAGTCTCCCTGAACGCCATTTTGAACGGACCTCGACGATGTACTGTCGGCGCACAGTGTCATTTGACAACCCTTCAACAAATCGAGAATTAATGATGTGACCCATCCGGACGTCACTGGTGTTGACCTTCGACCTGATGACAAAGGTCGGAAACTCTTCAACGTAGTCCGCATGTCGAGGGAACTCACTTTCTCGCAGCCTCAATACTCTTCACAGGTACACTGGCTCGTGTGACATGCAATTAAAGCGGTGACCCAACACACACAGGAGCTCGAACCAGTTATCTTGTACCTGTTCCGTCAAGCGGTGATAATACTCGACAGCATCGCCTGCGAGGAGAACAGTATGGTGGTGACTTGATCGAGTGGTGAAGTGAGGTCGGACGGAACGAAGGCTCGCATAAGATCATCCTTCCAAGTCCAAAACTCTCCTGATCCTGGCCTCCCAGAAAATAATCGAATCATTTTGCGTAGACGTTCAACTGGGCGACCCAGGGTCTCGAACGATAAGTAAGACACGACGAAAATATTTTCTAAATAGCTCCAAAAAAAGCTAAATAGCATAAAAAGCCGCTGCAAAACGCGTAAAAACGCGGCGAAGGAAAGTTTGACCTTGAGAAAGTGAATAGTTCACGCCGTAAGCACCGCAATAGGTTGACGAGCATAACGACGTGCCCCTCGTTGCTGTGCGTGCCGAATAGGCAAAGAAAACGACGTCGCGAGCGGCACGTAAAACTCAAAAACATTTTCTAACACGTTACGCCCCTGCACTCGCCACCACTCGCCCCTTTATATTATTATCCATGTAGCTTCTCCTCCCGCTACTGCCCCATCCCTGTCGCGCTTGCCCCCCCTTTTCGCGGCAGGTGCACGGTCTCCGAAACCACCAGGACGCAAGCGACAAGCTCAAGAACAAGGCCTGGGGAGCACACCAGCCGAAGTCTAAGAATTGAGTAAATAAAGCAGGCTGGTTCTTTCAGTGTGTGGTATTGTTGCATGCAGGGAGGACAGGGTACACAGGGCAAGACACCAGGTAGGTAGATAGGTATCTTCGGGAGCTCGGGATGCCTCCTTTGACATTGCAGGAAGAATGTCTTACCAAGGGGACGTCCTGTCCCTCCCACTGCCCTATGTCAGGTGCCTCTTGAGCCGCTTTCGCATGTGCTTGGGAAGGCATTGTCGCGGCCACCCGGTCCATGTGTCCCAGGTGGGAGGGTGTTCCCACATGTGTCCATGGGTAGGGCCACATGCCCCCTCCTTTGGGCGGCAGCTCTGGGGGCTGCCCAGCCGTGTGGAGTATCTCTCACCACAAGGGGTATTGCTCCCGCTAGTCTACGGTACGACCGCCTCACCCTTGTGGTTTGAGTTGCGGGGCCACTCTGCTTGGCACGTGACCCCCTCCTGGACTGTGTACCGGCTCGCCTGTCACCGGTTGCTTCCATGGCTCCGGGTGACGTTTGCCATGGTCCCCGATGCAGCCTGGCCGGGCTCGGACCAGTGGCCTTGGAGTACCACTGGCCCGGTGGGTCGGCTGGGTCGCCCCAGTGCGTCCGACCCAAGGGGTATTGGTTCTTTCCTGTCCCTCGGCCGCCCTACGTGTATGCAGTGTCCTGGGCCGCCAGGCTCCTGTTCACCGGTGTGCCCGCCCGGTTCGCTGTGTTGCGTCTGCGGTGTCCTGGGCCACTTGGCTCCTGTTCACTGTTGTGCTTGCTCGCTGTGTTGTGTTGCGTGTGCGGTGTCCTGGGCCACTTGGCTCCCGTTCACCGGTGTGCGCGCTGTGTGCGGTGCGCGTGTGCCATGGGTGGTTGTGTCCCTCTTCCTCCCCCCCTAATTTTCGTTTTTTTTTTTTTGATGGAAGAAAAAGAAAAACAGGGGCGCGCGTACACTGCAGGCACAGGCACGGGCAGCTGGTGCGGCGGTGCAATAGTGTTGTGTCCTCTGGCGTGTGTCGTCGGTGCTGTGGCGGCGGTCGCGCCCCAGGGATGCGGCTCCCGCGTCCTGGTGTACACGGGCTTGGGTCAGGGTGGATTTGGTGAGGTGTCTCTTTGCTTCTGGAGCTGGCTGGTTAGGCGGCTGTGTGGGCTGTGGGTGTGGGCTGTGGTTTCGTTGTTCCCTCGGCGGGCCTGGTTAGGAGTCAGGGTTAGCGGTTTCGGGGTGTGGCTCGGGTTTGATTTGTGTTTGGGTTTTGTCTCGGTTAGGCTGTTGCGACGGTAGCAGGCCTGGATTCGGTGCCTTCGTGCGTAGTGGTGCCTGTTGTCGTGTGCGTTGGCGTCCTTCGGCGTCCTGTTCGTTTGGTGACTTCTGGGCGGGGCCTGGCGCCCCGTGGTGGTGGTTTGCTGGGTAACGGGGTTAGGTGGCGGCGCCGCTGGCCAGGGGGGTCCGGCGCGTCGTGTTGTGTGGCGCGCAGGGCTCCTCGGGTGCTGTGGGTGCCGCCGGTGTCGGTGCGTCGACGTTTATGGGGTGGTGAGGGGGTGTGTTTGTACGGGGCTGGGCTTTGGGTGATGTCCCACAGGCAGATGCGTCTCGCTGTGTCTCCTGGAGGGTCTCCCGCAGGCGCCTAAGGACATACGGGTGGTCCTGGGGCGCAAAGAGGTTGCGGGGCTGGACTCCCAGGGGGTGGAGCGCATCGGCCAGCATGGCTTCCCATGCGGCCTGCGGCATCCACCCCCCCGCCGGCCGGAGGCAGCAGTTCTCCACCGACCCCTTGCGGGGCTGATGGACCAGGCCCTCGAGAGAGGGCTCTCCCCAGGCCCACTTTCGCAGCTCCCAGAGCTGCGTGTGGGTCCAGCGCTGCCACCACTGTCCCTGGGTGGGCCTGCGGTCTTGGGCGGAGGAGTGGGCGTGGTTGGGTGTGACGGTGTCCTGGGGATCGGTGGCGGTGGCGCGCCTGGGGGATTCCTCGTAGTCCTGTTCCGTGGGGGTGCGCGGGGAGTTGGGGGCGCGCGCGGATGTGGACCCGCGGGTGTGCGCGCACGGTCTCCGCCTCGGGGTTGGGCGGGGACTCGCGGCGGCGGCGGTAGTGGGGCATGCGCTGCATGTGGGCTGTCATCGAGGGTTGGTAGGGGGGTTGGGACGCTGCTGGCGGACCCTGGCGTCGTTCTGGCCTGGTCGTGGGCGGTCCGTGGGCCTGGGGTGCGGGCTTTGAGAGGTGGCGGGACGAGGTGCGTCGTGCTTCGGCCGCGGCGCGCTCTGCTGTGAAGGTGGTGGCGGCGGCGTCGGTGACAGTGGGGGAGCGCCGTGCTGGGCGCTGCTGCCTCCGGGCCTGGGACGGCTGGGGCCGAATGTCATAGAGGACGTCCACGGGGGGCCGGGCTCGCGCTGCCGTCGTGGCGCCGGGTTTGGACTTGGGTTTGGGCTTGGCTGCGGGTTGCGGTCGTGGCGCGCTGACGGGTTTGGGTGGCTGTTTGGCGGCGGTCTTGGGTCTCGGCTGGGTCGCGGGTGTGGGCCTCGTCGGGGCGTGGGCCGTGGCGGCGGTGGGGTTGCTCGCGGTGGGGGCGGGTTCCGGGGCCCGTTTGGGAGGTGTCCCCCGCGGCCTGGGGGTCGGAGTGCTGGATGAGGACGTGGTGGTGGTGGTGGATGAGGTGGTCTTGGTGCCGGAAGTTGTGGAGTCCGAGGCGGAGGAGAGGGCTGTGGGAGACGGCGGAGGGTCCTTGGCTCCGGGGGCGGGCGTATGATGCTAGGTCGTGTAAGTAGCGAGAACGAGGGTGCAGGCTCGGGCACAGGGCGTGTGCGCCCGTTTTCCCTGGTGATCCTCCCTGAACGCCATTTTGAACGGACCTCGACGATGTACTGTCGGCGCACAGCGTCATTTGACAACCCTTCAACAAATCGAGAATTAATGAGGTGACCCATCCGGACGTCACCGGTGTTGACCTTCGACCTGATGACAAAGGTCGGAAACTCTTCAACGAAGTCCGCATGTCGAGGGAACTCACTTTCTCGCAGCCACGATACTCTTCACAGGTACACTGGCTCGTGTGATATGCAATCAAAGCGCTGACCCAACACACACATGAGCTCGAACCAGTTATCTTGTACCTGTTCCGTCAAGCGGTGATAATACTCGACAGCATCGCCTGCGAGGAGAACAGTATGGTGGTGACTTGATCGAGTGGTTAAGTGAGGTCTGACAGATTGAAGGCTCGCATAAGATCATCCTTCCAAGTCCAAAACTCTCCTGATCCTGGCTTCTCAGAAAATAATGGAATCATTTTGCGTAGACGTTCAACTGGGCGAAATCTAGCTAAATAGCTCCCAAAAAAGCTAAATAGCATAAAAAGCCCCTAGGGCAAAAAGCGCGCTGCAAAACGCGTAAAAACGCGGCGAAGAAAAGTTTGACCCTAAGAAAGTGAATAGTTAACGCCGCAAGCACCGCAATAAGTGTACGAGCATAACGACGTGCCCCTCGTTGCTGTGCGTGCCGAATAGGCAAAGAAAACGACGTCGCGAGCAGCAAGTAAAACTCAAAAACATTTTCTAAAACGCTACGCTACTGCACTCGCCACCACTCGCCCCTTTATATTATTATCCATGTACCTTCTCCTCCCGCTACTGCCCCATCCCTGTCGCGCTTGCCCCCCCTTTTCGCGGCAGGTGCACGGTCTCCGAAACCACCAAGACGCAAGCGACAAGCTCAAGAACAAGGCCTGGGGAGCACACCAGCCGAAGTCTAAGAGTTGAGTAAATAAAACAGGCTGGTCTTTTCAGTGTGTGGTATTGTTGCATGCAGGGAGGACAGGGTACACAAGGCAAGACACCAGCGGGAAACAGCTTTTTTGTTTTTGAAAATGCACGGCATACGGTTTATCTGTTTTTGAAAATGCACGGAGGACAAAGCGCACCCAGCAGAACACCACAAGGGCGCCCGCAGCACAACGGACAGCAACAAAAAAAACACACACCACATCACAACAGCAATACGGACACAGCACAGCGCACACAGCACAGGGCAAGACAGCCAAAGGACGCACCAAACGGCACCGCACTGCAGAGCACCGCACAATACCCGAGGGCAGGGTACAGCACAAAGCAGCGTCCAAAAGCGCTGGAAAAAGCAACACAGCGCCACACACACAACACAATGCACAACAGCACTGCACCGCATGGGACAACAAGACGCAACGCGGCGCAGGACAGGGCGAAGAGGCACAGCACAGCACACAGAAAAGCAGACCGAGACACAACAGCAAAACACAACGTGAACAGCACAGCACAGCGCACCAAGACATCACACCCCGAGGCGCAGCACAACACACAGCAGCACGGCATAGCATAGCACAGCACGCAGCAAAACACACAGCACCCGAGGGCACAGCACAGCACGGAGCAGCAGGCAAAAGAGCGAGGAAAAACAACACGGCACCAAGCAGACAACACAGTGCACAGCAACAGGGCAAGACACAGAACAACACGAGGCAACGCAGCGCTGCACAGCGCCAAGGGACGCAGCACAGCACAGCACACAGAAAAACAGGCCAAGACGGCACAGAAAAGAAGAAGCGAACAACACGGAGCGCAACAAGAGACCAGGCCCAAACGCACAGCAGAGAACACAGCAGCACGACACAGCAACACCCACAGCGCCACACCAGACCCCGCCGCAGCACAGAGCACCAAGCGACAACACGCAGCACACGGCGGCCCAGAGCAGCACAAGGCGGCACCACACCTTACACGAAGGACAACAAAACATGGTGCAACACAGCAGGGTACACCGCACCCCGGACCGCCCGAAACAGCACGCAGAAACGCAAAGGAACAAGGGCGACGACGCCCGCGAAACAGAGACAACCACAAAGGGGGGGGGGCAGCACCAAGCGCAAACAAACAGCAGACAGACGGGCACAACAAAGCAGGCAGGGTGAGCACAAAGGGCACGCAATCCACACCCGCGAAACACAAACCGGGGGGTGAGGGGCGGGCAGGAGGGGCAACAGCCAACGCTGACAACCCAAACGGAGCGCAGCAGCAACCAAGCAGCGGGGCGGCAACACCCGCGCAACACAAACGACGAGGGGTTGGGGAGGGGGCAGGCAGCCGAAACCGCCGGGGGAGAGCAAGGACAACATGCAGCGCGAGCACCCGAAAAGAGCAACAGGAGGCAGGCAACAACGAAATCAAAACCAGCCCGGCTGGAGGGGGGGGCACGACCAGCGGCAGCAACCGCCCGCAGGCGGCCAACGGCAGAAACCAGAAAGCATGGAGAGAAGGGAAGAACAGCGGCGCGACGACAACACCCGCCAAGCACAACCCGGGGGGGAGGGGGGGCAAAGAAGGGCACCCGCGAACACCCGGCCACTAACCGTGCACACACAAGAAAGAGGAACAAGGGAAAACGAGCGGCAGGGTGACGCACCGCACGCGCTCGGGAGGCCGGCCCATTCCTCTCGGCCAGGACAAAGGTGAGGCGCACCGCACGCGGTCAGGAGGCTGGGCCGCCCGACTCGGCCAAGCAGGAACAACACGACAACCAAAAACAATCGGCCAACACAAGCCAACAACGCACGCCCCACGATGAGGCGGACCACACACCACTACAACACACAACGCCAGACAACACAACACACCGCATCCGAACGCAGCACGCTCCTCCATGAGGGGCGCCACACACCAACGCAGCACGCCCCCACCATGAGGGGGGTTGTACACCACCACCACACACAACACAATGCAACACAAAACAACGCAACACACCGCACCGCAACGCGACACAACACAACACAAAGGAACCCAGCCCCTCCATGAGGGGGGCCACATACCACCACAACAGGCCCCACAACAAGGGGGGCCACACACCAAGGCAGAACGCCCCACCATGAGGGGGGCCACACACCACCCCCACACACAACACAGCGCAACACAACACAACACAAAGCACCGCAACGCAACGCGACACAACACAACACAACACAACGCAGTACAGCCCAACCATGAGGGGGGCCACACACCAACGCAACACGCCGCACCATCAGGGGTGCCACACACCACCACAGCACACCCCATCATCAGGGGGGCCACCTGCCACCACGCGACCCCCCACCATGCGGGGGACCACACAGCACCACGCAATGCTTCACCATGAGGGGAACCACACGCCAACGCACCACGCCCCACCATGCGGGGGACCAAACACCACCGCAGCGTGCCCCACAATGAGGGGGGCCACACACCACCGAAGCGTGCCCCGACATGCGGGGGGCAACACACCACCAGAACAGCCCCACCATAAGGGGGGCCACACACCAACGCAGCATGCCCCGCCATGAGGGGGGCCACGCATCACCACACCACGCACCACCATGAGGGGGGCCACACACCAACGTAGCACGCCCCACCATGATGGGGGCCACGCACCACCCCAACAGGCCCCCCCAAGAGGGGGGCCACACAACACCACAGCACACCCCAGCATGAGGTCGACCACACAGCAACGCAGCACGCTCAACCATGCGGAGAGCCACACACTGCCACACCACGCCGTACCATGAGGGGGGGCACACACCAACGCAGCACGCCCCACCATGAGGGGGGCCATACACCGCCACACCACGCCCCACCACGAGGTGGGCCACACACCAACGCAGCACACCCCACCATGAGGGGGTCGGTGCACCACCACACAACCGCAACCGACCACCAATGGCCACTATGGCCCAACACACCCGACAGCAGGACAAGCCGGCCATCAGGCGGCGCAGACGACGCCACGGTAACAAAACCGGCGATGTATTACGCTGGCGACAACACGACAATCACACACCCATACACGACGAGCGCATGGCCGGCCAGACCAATGAGGGCAACAGCACGACCCCCGACAAGCCAACTGCGTGCAGCTACAACGACAACGAACCAACACAACGCGCCGGCCACACCCCGGTTGCAGCACAACGAACCCCGCATCCGCCATGCCGGCCAAGGAAAGACCTAAAACACAACAACTCACCATAACGGGCTGTGCGCACGCGGGCCTTCGCACGAAGGACCAAACTGAGCACACGTGGTCTCCACGACAGCCCAGGACGCGACAGCGCCGGCAGCAGCGGAACAGAACCAGCGAAGAAGAAGCCGACCATAAGGCGGCTAACACAACCATGCACCAACCAGACTGCTGCAGAAACAACAATAAACAACATAAACAGACCCCACGCAAGCCGGCCAACATGGAACCAGCCGGACATGCAAGGAGTGAAACAGGAACGGCGTGCCACGGGTTGGCGACATCATCGTGCGCCACGCCGGCCGACGGCCATACCCACGGGCACGATTGAACACCGCAACTCTACCATTATACAACTGACGAACCTACGGCAACGAACTACTTCAAACCCCCGGCCCCCCGGGAGAGCGCAAGCTCGACCGAGTCAGGATGCAGAGTACGCGTCACGGCATGCGAGTCTCGTAGTACGTGCTTCTTCAAGTCGTCTCAGGCCTACCAAACAGCAATGGAGTTGGGGTTGCCTGCAGGACAGGGCCTTTGGCCTGGCTCCGGGCCCCTGGGCCCTGGAATCTGGAGGTTGATGAGGATGTGCGATGAAACCCTCCCCCACATATCATCCGCGCAAAGGAGAGCAATATGAGACTTCGGTCGAACATGGGTTACATCTCTGGGTACTGCCCGCGGCGACCGCGCCCGTCCCCAATGTGGGGGAGCCGCTTTGTGGGGGCACGTGAGGTAGGGCCGTGGGTGGGTGAGCAAAAGCCCCTTGGTAAGACCCCCTGGGGGGCAATTCCAGTCCCGACGTGACCTACCTACCCTACCTGTAGCAACGTCGGGTTTCTCAATTATCCTGCCGTTTCAACCGATCATTCCAACATTCACCTATGTATGCATGTAGCTCTTCACGAAGGTTGACGATTATATCGAGATTCATTGGCTCTGGCACAGTCAAAGGCATTGGAGCTGCAGTCGGAGTCGGCATGGGATTGACGTGCGGCGTAGGCATAGGGTTTGAGGGGAACATTGTTGAAGTCGAAGTTGGCGGAACCATCATCAGCGGACGTCTCCAAACTGCAGCGCGTGGTGTCCCCCATCGGTCTGGACGCGTTCTGAACCTCCTGGAGTTGTTAGCCGGCTCCCATTTAAGCTTTGGCAATGGTCTCGACAACCGTTTCGAAGCCAAATGGTCTCCCCGAACGCCATTTTGAACGGACCTCGACGATGTACTGTCGGCGCACAGCCTCATTCGACAACCCTTCAACAAATCGAGAATAAACGAGATGACCCATGCGGAGGTCACTGGTGTTGACCTTTGACCTGATGACACAGGTTCGAAACTCTTTAACGTAGTCCGCATGTCGAGGAAGCTCACTTTCTCGACATGCGGACTACGTTAAAGAGTTTCGAACCTGTGTCATCAGGTCAAAGGTCAACACCAGTGACCTCTGCATGGGTCACCTCGTTTATTCTCGATGTGTTGAAGGGTTGAAACCAGTTATGTACCTGTTGCGTCAAGCTGAGAAAATACTCGACAGCGTCGCCTTGAAGGAGAAACGGTATGGCGGTGACGTGATCGAGTGGTGAAGTGATGTCCGACAGAACAAAGGCTCGCAAAAGATGATCCTTCCAAGTCCAAAACTCTCCTGCTCCTGGCTTCCAAGAAAATAAAAAAATTTGTTTGCGTAGACGTTCAACTCGGCGACCAAGGATCTCGAACGTTGGAGCGCGATGATTCATGGCATTCATGGGATTCATCGATGGATCAAAGGGAGGCACTTGTGGAGGTGGTTGTTGCGTTGGAAAATGTGGTGGCGGCTTGTTATTCAATGGTGCGGTGGATAACTCGAAGCAGGTGTCTGTGGGTGAGGGTGTTGCGGGGGAAGCTGAGAGTGCTGGAACAGCGGCTGTTGATTCGAAGGTTGCTGGTTCAGAGACTGCCGCTGGTTCAAAAATTGCACAAACTGGTTGAGGAGAAGGTAGCAATGCAAAATTTCATGTTCCAGTCATTGTAATTCACTCAATGCTGTTCGTGTGGCATTCTCCGTCGAAGACTGCAAAGCGTCAACTCTGTGGTCAGTCGCCGCAGTGGCGTTTGCTGCTGATATTTGCAAGCCATCAACGCGTTGCTCTAACTCGACGTGTTTGCCTTGAACTTCTGCGAGCTTCTGCGACAAGGTGTGAACATCACGAGATATGCATGGAAAGCACTCGCTTTCTCGATTTGCGATGCGTTCTGGATCTTTAGCTGGAGCACCAAATTGTACCCCAGTCACAATGAATCCCGTTCACAAATTCGAAGACAAAGACCTGGTTCAAAGACATCGAAGTATCATACACCATTTTGTTTACAGCAGCTGGCATCTCTACGTTTCATATGTATTCACAGATTGCAGTGCAATAGCGCATTCGCCCGCTTGCTGCACTGCTGCTGCTAAAAAAAATAACACTTTCCTTGCTCCAAGCCTTGGATACAGCAGTGGATCTGATTACCACGTCACACGCCCTTTTAGAAAACCGAGGAACGGGGGATGGTTTCACTGTTCCAATAAAAATATCGGTGTGATTGTGTGTCGTGGTGCACTAACAAACATGCCCCCAGTGATGTTGGTGCGGTCATAATCATGGTTGCGTGCCACCTAGCAGGTTCCACTTCTTGCCTCAACCTTACCTATGTTCACTCACCTATGATTTTAGCAGCTGTTTTTTCAAAAAAAATTTAAAATCATGCATCTTCAGAACCGCGATATCAAACTGTACACAGTAGTACTGTTGTTTTTATGTTTTCTCAAATTTTTATTAAAATTATGCTGTCGCTGAAGCTGGAGCCGCAGATAAACTGTCAGCAACTGCCGCGTACGCGAGTTTCAGATTCCCGACCGCCGTGCACAATAGAAAATTGCCAAAAAGTCCACTTTTTTTCGCAGTTGGAAGCAACGTAAAGGCATGAGCATGTTCTCGAGAGAAATACCTTGCTGCTGACCCAAAAACATCCAGATTGGCAGGCACAGATTTGGAGAAATTCACGCTTCTCTACTCAAAAACCACTTTTTTACATGGTTTTAGGGTCTATGGAGGCCATATAGAGGGCCTTACAGAGCTGTAAGAGGTGATATAGAGGTGATATATGAACAGATTGTCATCACCATTGGTAGAAGCCTACATGACAAGCGATGTTTTGCCTTTATTCTAGGCTATTCATCCCTTTCTCATGCACCATGGGGCCCAATATCCATATGTTTCATAGGTAGGGTTTTGATCACCTATCACCGTCCAGACACATGTTTGGGGCTTCGGTTGGTACTGTATGCATTGGAATGATAAGAACTACATATAATATGATAGTATGTGCAAAAGAATGGGATGAACGATAAACACTTGAGGTGTTTTGGGCCCTATTTTGCACCGTTTGTGGTCCGTTTCCATATGGTTCATAGGTAGGCTTTTGCGTGCCTATCACCGTACACACACATGTTTGGGGCTTAGAATGTTGTTGTAAGCATTTGTATGATAAGTCCTACATATATATTGATAGTATGTGCGTAAGAATGGGATGAACGATGAGGATTTGAGGTGTTTCTGGCCCTATTTTGCACCGTTTGTGGTCCAATATCCATATGGTTCATAGGTAGGCTTTTGCGTGCCTATCACCGTACACACACACATGTTTGGGGCTTGGGTTGTTGTTGTAAGCTTTTGTATGATAGGTCCTACATATAATATGATAGAATGTGCGTAAGAATGGGATGAACGATGATGATTTGAGGTGTTTTTGGCCCTATTTTGCACCGTTTGTGGTCCAATATCAATGTGGTTCATACGTAGGGTTTTGATCACCTATCACCGTCCACACACCTGTTTGGGGCTTGGGTTGGTATTGTATGGATTTGAATGATAATAACTACATAAAAAATGATAGTATGTGCATAACAATGGGATGAACGATGTAGTTTTGAGGTGTTTGTTGCCCGTTTTTGCACCTTTTGCGCTCCATATCCATATGGTTCATACGTAGGGTTTTGATCACCTATCACCGTCCACACACGTGTTTCGGGCTTCGGTTGGTATTGTATGCATTTGAATGATAATAACTACATAAAAAATGATAGTATGTGCATAAGAATGGGATGAATGATGTAGATGTGAGGTGTTTTTGGCCCGTTTTTGCACCTTTTGCGCTCCATATGCATATGGTTCATAGGTAGGGTTTTGATCACCTATCACCGTCCACACACATGTTTGGGGCAGAGGATGGTATTGTAAGCATTTGAATTCTGGGTGAGAAATAAAATATGATACTACGGGCACAAGCATGGGATGAAGAATGTAGTTTTGAGGTGTTTTTGGCCCGTTTTTGCACCATTTGCGCTCCATATGCATATGGTTCATAGGTAGGGTTTTGATCACCTATCACCGTCCACACACATGTTTGGGGCAGAGGATGGTATTGTAAGCATTTGAATTCTGGGTGAGAAATAAAATATGATACTACGGGCACAAGCATGGGATGAAGAATGTAGTTTTGAGGTGTTTTTGGCCGGTTTTTGCACCATTTGTGCTCCATATCCATATGGTTCATAGGTAGGGTTTTGATCACCTATCACCGTCCACACACATGTTTCGGGCTTCGGTTGGTATTGTATGCATTTGAATGATAATAACTACATGAAATATGATAGTATGTGCATAAGAATGGGATGAATGATGTAGATGTGAGGTGTTTTTGGCCCGTCTTTGCACCTTTTGCGCTCCATATCCATATGGTTCATAGGTAGGGTTTTGATCACCTATCACCGTCCACACACATGTTTGGGGCAGAGGATGGTATTGTAAGCATTTGAATTCTGGGTGAGAAAAAAAATATGATACTACGGGCAAAAGCATGGGATGAAGAATGTAGTTTTGAGGTGTTTTTGGCCCGTTTTTGCACCATTTGTGCTCCATATCCATATGGTTCATAGGTAGGGTTTTGATCACCTATCACCATCCACACACATGTTTTGGGCTTGGGTTGGTATTGTATGCATTTGAATGATAAGAACTACATCAAAAATGATACTATGCGCATAAGAATGGGATGAAAGATGAACATTTGAGATGTTTTTGGCCCTATTTTGCACCTGCATATATGGCGTTTGTTTTTTTCCCTCTCCAAAAAAAGAACTTTGTGCTGTTTAGAGTTTGGTGATTTAAGTTTATTGCCGTGTTTGTGAATACGGCAGGATCATATCTCTGGAAGTGCAGATGCCTGAGCTCTGTGTTCATTATGCACTTTGTGCGATGTTGAACTGATTGAGAGAACCAGATGCTCAGATGCTCAGAGTGGTGCGGCTTGTTGCGATTGTCCTTTGTTTTCATTACCATTGGTGGTTCCTTGGATTTGAATGCATGAATTGTTTGTAGGATCTTCGACAACCGCCGGGGTCGGGGACAGACCTGCTGAAACGTGTTTGCAGTTGTATTGGAGCAACATATCGGGGGTTGCAAGGCCGCCAGCACGAAAAAAAAATTAGTTTTCGCCGAAAAATGGCCCACAATTGCCAACCTTTTGCCCAAAGACTGCAGGAACGGTTTGTGAGATCATTGACGACCGCCGGCGTCGGGGAAGGACCCACTGAAACGTGTTTGCAGTTGTTTTGGCAAAAAATGGTGTATTTTTGGAGAACAATCGGGTAGGAGGAACCCCCCTCTCCTATTTCGAGCGTGCAGAATTGAAAAAAAAGGGTTTCCTTTGGTCTTTTTGGGTACAAAACCTCTTTTCATGGTATTTTTGTGCCTATACTATAGGATACAGGTACGCTGGCGTGCAGCACTGTTCTGTAGCACCACCCCACAACAGACAAAAGTACTCCAAAATAGGCCGAGTTCCAGGGTTGTTGATGGTTTAGGAGAAAGCTCGGGTGGGAAGAACCCCCCCATCCGTATTTTGGGGCAAGAGAATCCCAACGAAAGGGCAATTTCTGTCGAAAGTCCTCTATAGGCAGGTACACTGGTGTGCAGCACTGTTCTGCAGGAGCAGCCCAGAGCAGGCACAAATACCCCAAAATAGGCCAAATGTCAGGGTGTTTGATATCTTTGGACAGAAGCCAGGTAGAAGGACCCCCCCCCCAATTTTGGGGCCGTAGAAACCAAAAGAATACATCATTCCCTGTGAAAATCCCCTTTTTGCTGACTCTTTGAATTTTGGGAAAAAACAGCTGCTAAAGTCACAGGTGTAGGAAAGATTTGAAATAGCGTGTTTCATCCTCATTCCATATATATCTCCCATTTAATCCTACCTTCTGCAAAGCACCATGCAAAGAATGCCTGAAGAAGGCTTCCCATTCCTCTTTCGATACTCCTGCGTCTGAGGCTCTCTTGCTGAAATGTCCGGATGCCTTCCCTTGGACGGGCGCCCCCATTTCTTCCAACTGGTTACTTTGATTCCATCACCAATTTGTTGTTGCAGCTCCTGACATTTGGCCACAATTTCATCATCAGTAGGGGTCATTGCAGCACTGGTCTCCTTGTTCAGCCAATCAATGAATGTCTTCTCATCCACACGGGGTTTGGGCCCAAGCCGTACCTCCACTGCTTCTCCCGGCCTCAAACACAGAGCACAGGAGCAGTGTGCCATGACACCAACAGATGCGCTCTGGTATAGAAACATCATATGGTAAACAAGGCGCGCTGTGTGAAGCGCGCACCATGTGCCGAATTGAGAGTGCCTTGAGTCAAGCGCGCGCCATATGTGTTGCGCCTCACTCGAAGCAGCATGCCAACTGGTGTGTACGCCCGAAGTCCTAAGCACTCCTAAACAGGGCGGCACCGCACACCTTGCACGCGCACTACCACCTAGTAGTAACCGACTACCATGTTTGTGCAGTGTGATGGTCTCATTCTGTACCACAACACTGATCCCAACTCCATTTTTCAATTGCACTCTTGAAAATTGTCGAAGGGAAGCGCAGGAGTTGCATAACCTCGTCACTAAGATGCACAGACCCAACGCCTCGCAAATTGGTGTCTTGCATAATCGGCAAGCGCTGATGAAGCGACGACGTGCAACAGACGTGTAGCATTTACGAGCTCTCTTCCTTGTCCTCTCGTTCACTCCATAAGTAGGGCAGGCTGGGTGTCGTTTGGCTTGTCCACCGAACACTGCCGCCACTGCCTCCGGGAGTTGGGTCGCGTCTTTGTTTAATGGGTACTTTACACACACACAAGGGAGAGGCTTTGGCCAATTCAACGACAGCTTCTGGCACCTTCTTTGGTCAGTTGCGGCTCCCTTTTTGGGGTTGCAACACCTCTGTCTTGCTCTTGATGTGCCACAGTCCAACTTAAGCACCGTGCGCCACTGAGGAATCCAGCCCGGGACCAATTCTTGATCCAACAGGTACCATGAAATGAAGACATAAAACCATCATCAAATGCCACAACAAAAGTAGTTTTATATCAATGATTGTTTCTTCTAATAGGTTGGGACATCAAAATGTGATCAGCAAAAGATAGATATCAAAGCTGGGGGAATTTATGGAAATTTATGCACTTTGTAGACAGGACTGGAAACTTCAATGTTTTGACGCCTAATTGCAATCGGGCAGCCGCGGTCCAAGGTGCAAAGAACAGGGCGTGCAGCCAAACCTGCTCCATCAAAACCAGCTGCAACAGCAGCCTTCGTACAGATCCAGCATGTTAACCTTGCTGCAGCACAACTGATGTGCCCTGCACCTGCACATCCAGCACCCAAGCGAAGGCCTCTGGTGCAAAATGGGTCGTGTGCTGCACCCATTGTCGAGAACAATGCTGCGTCTTCTGAAAATGAGGGTGCATTCCACCTGTATGTCACCTACAATAGCCACTTGTGGGGCTTTTGTTGCGTTTCATGTCTCACAGCCCGTTTGTGTTTCTCAGCATCAATGAACAGCTATGTGCCATTTATGTGGTACCAATTTGATGCACTTGTTTTTGTCTGTGTAACACTGTGTAGGATCAGGGGGCAGCCGATTTCCAAGAAATCATGGGCACAGGGAACAAAAAAATGCATTCTGGAAATACGGTCTGCATAAGCAAAAAGGCATTTTTTTGAAACAAAAATCCCTTGTTGCCTGGTCAAAGTATCGTGAAAATGAGTCATGGCATCTAAGGTTTGCCGGAATGGGCACCGAATGGGATGGGCTACTGATCCTTTTTTGCAGTATGCATCCCCTCATCCCCGAGCGGCTGGGGTGCTAGTGATCCTTTAACAAAAATAGGAAAAATATCAAATCTTTGGTTGCTAGACAAACGGGGCCAATGCATTTAGATACCGATATCAAGCCAAAAAAAGATGCAGAAGCCTCCTCAAGACAAATGTACCAAAGATATCCAACATCAGTGGCCTTTTCAGCAACCATGTATTTGAACAAAACCTTGTTTGGTACTGAAAATTCACATTTTGACTGGGGTGGTACAAAAGCTGTTCAACAGTACAGAAAATGGTGCCTTTCCCTTATACCGCTTTTACCGCTATTCTCTTCGTACAGCATTTTTACTCAAAAAGGAGGTTTGAACACACCGTTTCTTTACATTATTTCCTTACGTACGGCTATGCCAGCTCCGTGGTATTTTGTATATTAACGAGCAGAAGCGTATATTTTTTCCTTCCACCCAAACGCCTAAAATATCTTTTCATTTGCGTCGTTGTTGAAGATTGCATGACACCTTTGGTAACCTTTGTACAAGTATGTTCACAATCGGTACACAATGTTTTTACCGTTTTAGGCAAAAATGCGCATTTTAATTGTTTGCTGTGCGAAGCCTATGGCAAACAAGACCCTCAACCAAGACAATATGTTAGCCACAAGGACTGTTGATTGTTGTTATATTTTTCCAACTATGTGGCCGAGTTTCTGTCTGTCTGTCTCGTGAGAACAAGTCACTATTTCGCTTTTGGCACAAAGTCATGTGGTGCTTGTATCTTTCTTGGTTTGTGTGGACGGCTCTACGCAACCTACGTACTTTTGTAGAGTGCTTCCATGGTACCCTCAATCTTACTACAAGTCATATTGACAACTGTACAAAATACTTAGTTTTAACCATGCACCTTCGGCCAATATGGGCAGGTTTCCACTTCTTCTCGTGCTTAACTCTTCTTGGTTCAAAAGAAGGTACAAAACTCGTGGCTTGATGGACTCCTGAGGTGTTGCGTTATATTGAATTCGTTGACTTGTATTAAGCTTCAATTGTACACCAAGATATGGAAACTCCTAGGGCCACTCTTTTGGAAATTGTTAGCATGCATTTTGCTTATTGATGGGATCTCCTCCTGATTTCAGCCCCAGCATTGTACATGTCCGTTTTTCAAGATGAAACACAACTTGAAAAGGGGAAGAAAACCCCTCCTAAATAAGGTATTTGCCCACGTATTGTTTCGTTTGGCTTTTAGCTTGCTAAGAGTACCGTTTTCTGGCGTGTTGCCTATTGCTACTTTTCATGTGCTATCTTTGCCTTGGGCAGAAAAGTGGCCAAAGGCAACAAGTTTGGTGGTATGGTGCATGTATCGTCACATATGACGGATCTGTTTACAGCATGTTTGCGTCTGTTTATGTCATCATGTTTCCGTAGTTGGTGAATCATGGGTGGTCGCTATTCCGGCTAACGGTCGCCATTTGTTGCATCATTCATGTTCGCTTACGTGTTTACCACCATTTGAAGTTATGTTTTCTTGTTCAAAGGATAGGCGGTTTTTGAAGGACTGGTGACCTCCCTGACCTCACACTTCTACAAATATTGCAGTTTGTAATCAGTTTGCGAGGTTATCGTTTTGATAACGCTAACAGAGATCATGTGCAAATCGCGGTGCACCCATCACATGCGATCTTGGGCATTATGGTGTTAGCCATTTGCACGTCGTTGATTGTTCATATTCAGCTTCCTAGGGACTCCATTTAGTCGCTGAGATGAACCGTAGACACTTTGATGAAGGATCCAATTATCTGTGCAGTATCCAATTATGTTATCAGATCTCATGAATATGTTCAGGACCCAATCATTTGTAGACAGGACTGGAAACTTCAATGTTTCGACGCCTAATTGCAATCGGGCAGCCGCGGTCCAAGGTGCAAAGAACAGGGCGTGCAGCCAAACCTGCTCCATCAAAACCAGCTGCAACAGCAGCCTTCGTACAGATCCAGCATGTTAACCTTGCTGCAGCACAACTGATGTACCCTGCACCTGCACATCCAGCACCCAAGCGAAGGCCTCTGGTGCAAAATGGGTCGTGTGCTGCACCCATTGTTGAGAACAATGCTGCGTCTTCTGAAAATGAGGGTGCATTCCACCTGTATGTCACCTACAATAGCCACTTGTGGGGCTTTTGTTGCGTTTCATGTCTCACAGCCCGTTTGTGTTTCTCAGCATCAATGAACAGCTATGTGCCATTTATGTGGTACCAATTTGATGCACTTGTTTTTGTCTGTGTAACACTGTGTAGGATCAGGGGGCAGCCGGTTTCCAAGAAATCATGGGCACAGGGAACAAAAAAATGCATTCTGGAAATACGGTCTGCATAAGCAAAAGGGCATTTTTTTTGAAACAAAGATCCCTTGTTGCCTGGTCAAAGTATCGTGAAAATGAGTCATGGCATCTAAGGTTTGCCGGAATGGGCACCGAATGGGATGGGCTACTGATCCTTTTTTGCACTATGCATCCCCTCATCCCCGAGAGGCTGGGGTGCTAGTGATCCTTTAACAAAAATAGGAAAAATATCAAATCTTTGGTTGCTAGACAAACGGGGCCAATGCATTTAGATACCGATATCAAGCCAAAAAAAGATGCAGAAGTCTCCTCAAGACAAATGTACCAAAGATATCCAACATCATTGGCCTTTTCAGCAACCATGTATTTGAACAAAACCTTGTTTGGTACTGAAAATTCACATTTTGACTGGGGTGGTACAAAAGCTGTTCAACAGTACAGAAAATGGTGCCTTTCCCTTATACCGCTTTTACCGCTATTCTCTTCGTACAGCATTTTTACTCAAAAAGGAGGTTTGAACACACCGTTTCTTTACATTATTTCTTTACGTACGGCTATGCCAGCTCTGTGGTATTTTGTATATTAACGAGCAGAAGCGTATATTTTTTCCTTCCACCCAAACGCCTAAAATATCTTTTCATTTGCGTCGTTGTTGAAGATTGCATGACACCTTTGGTAACCTTTGTACAAGTATGTTCACAATCGGTACACAATGTTTTTACCGTTTTAGGCAAAAATGCGCATTTTAATTGTTTGCTGTGCGAAGCCTATGGCAAACAAGACCCTCAACCAAGACAATATGTTAGCCACAAGGACTGTTGATTGTTGTTATATTTTTCCAACTATGTTGCCCAGTTTCTGTCTGTCTGTCTCGTGAGAACAAGTCACTATTTCGCTTTTGGCACAAAGTCATATGGTGCTTGTATCTTTCTTGGTTTGTGTGGATGGCTCTACGCAACCTACGTACTTTTGTAGAGTGCTTCCATGGTACCCTCAATCTTACTACAAGTCATATTGACAACTGTACAAAATACTTAGTTTTAACCATGCACCTTCGGCCAATATGGGCAGGTTTCCACTTCTTCTCGTGCTTAACCTTTCTTGGTTCAAAAGAAGGTACAAAACTCGTTGAGTCGACGAAGACGGCTTGATGGACGCCTGAGGTGTTGCGTTATATTGAATTCGTTGACTTGTATTAAGCTTCAATTGTACACCAAGATATGGAAACTCCTAGGGCCACTCTTTTGGAAATTGTTAGCATGCATTTTGCTTATTGATGGGATCCCCTCCTGATTTCAGCCCCAGCATTGTACATGTCCGTTTTTCAAGATGAAACACAACTTGAAAAGGGGAAGAAAACCCCTCCTAAATAAGGTATTTGCCCACGTATTGTTTCGTTTGGCTTTTAGCTTGCTAAGAGTACTGTTTTCTGGCGTGTTGCCTATTGCTACTTTTCATGTGCTATCTTTGCCTTGAGCAGAAAAGTGGCCAAAGGCAACAATTTTGGTGGTATGGTGCATGTATCGTCACATATGACGGATCTGTTTACAGCATGTTTGCGTCTGTTTATGTCATCATGTTTCCGTAGTTGGTGAATCATGGGTGGTCGCTATTCCGGCTAACGGTCGCCATTTGTTGCATCATTCATGTTCGCTTACGTGTTTACCACCATTTGAAGTTATGTTTTCTTGTTCAAAGGATAGGCGGTTTTTGAAGGACTGGTGACCTCCCTGACCTCACACTTCTACAAATATTGCAGTTTGTAATCAGTTTGCGAGGTTATCGTTTTGATAACGCTAACAGAGATCATGTGCAAATCGCGGTGCACCCATCACATGCGATCTTGGGCATTATGGTGTTAGCCATTTGCACGTCGTTGATTGTTCATATTCAGCTTCCTAGATACTCCATTTAGTCGCTGAGATGAACCGCAGACACTTTGATGAAGGATCCAATTATCTGTGCAGTATCCAATTATGTTATCAGATCTCATGAATATGTTCTGGACCCAATCATTTTCGACGTAGATTTGGACCTGGATCGGACTCCGCAATCTCCACAACAGAACAAACAAACAAAGAGAAATAAAACGAACACACGAATGCCATGCAAGTGGAAGCTAAAATGAATTAAGGGCGCCGTTTTTTATGTATCATTTACGAACAAAAGACTGAATATCTGTAAACTGGTAACGTTAATTTTAAGAAAGATAATGATTCAGCTTGCCTCCCAATTGTTTCATACATGATATTTCAACTACTAAACACCATTATATGATGGGACAGGCGTTGGTATCACACAAGCAAAATATCTTTCACTATCATCCGAAAACCAACAAACAAAGAAACATCATGCAAAGAAAGGTGAGATACAAGAGCATCACCATGCGAGACATGTGGTTGTCCATACTTGAATTATTGTTTGGACTGTGGTCGCAGTGCCGTTGCCAAGGCTTCACCAGTTCTGTTTCTCTAAGGCGGGGGGTCGTGGTGGCCAACACATTCAGGATGCATACGGCTCTACCTCCATCTCGGTACCAAAGGAAGGGACTGGGCTGTCAACAGCTCCAACCTAAGCAAAGCAGAGGAGACGTGCAATAGTAGACACAACAATCTTGGATGCATCACCTTGACCGTTGCTTGAAACTGAACATTCACAAATTGCGTCCACGCATATGACAAGCATGCAGGAATGCAATGAACCCCTATGAATGATATGAATGGACAAGCAACAAATGATTATGTATCCAATGAATGCATGTCTTAAAAAACAGACAAAATGAACCAATCTCCATGCACATGGATACCTTGCACCTTGAGTCCACATCGGTCAAGGCCCCATCGGTGTACTAATTCTCGTATGAGAAGCGAGACATAAAATGAGACTGATAATGGCAGCCACAGGCAAAGATTGACAACGTTGCACGCTGAAGAAGATGAACAATCCACGATCGCACAACACCAGATAAACATGTTCAAACTCACCAACTTTTTTCACCACCTTTTTGGTAATCAAATGAGCAGGATCAGCAGCCAAAGCAAAAAAAGGCTTCCAAACCACTGAGCATTCCAATGAGCAGTCTTGGTTCTCCAAAGAAATAAAACGAATATAATATAGAATGATACAATTCATAGCTCAAAGGTTTTGTTACACAGTTAAAGCTCTTGCATGCATGTGGCTCCAAGAATTAGCATTTGCCACTTTATTTCAAACTTTCAGTTTCATGCAGTTGCCGAAGTAGCAATCACCATGTACATCTCTCCATCATGAAGACCCCTTAGAAACAGCTTTTCTGTCCTAAAAATCCTTTTCAAATCACGTCTTTTTTCAAACATTCAAAAAAAGAAATGGATTCAAAAGTCACTCATACTGTTACAGTTTACCATTCTTTAACATCCGTTTCTTTTCATTTTCCCGGATACAGTACAGTATGAGTTAACGGTAACTTACTTGAACTTTGAGCGATCGTGCCAAACCCAAAATCAAGTCGTTGTCACAGCTATATATGCAATTTAGTGGAAACCTATAACTCAAATTCTGCGGTAAATCAAACTGAATGCATAGTGTCAAACATAATATATCAAATGCCCACAATCAACGCTCATGGTAAAGTCCGAGAATCCAAACATCGTGTCAGTAATACCGGAGACTTACGTTTAGTCAGTTCATCTGCCAGTTGTCTTGATGTATCAATACATTCCCAATCCGTCTATGTATCTGGCTTCCAGATATTCTATGATCAGTGATAACTCCATCAGCAGTGTTTTCTCCGAAACTTGTTTCCTCAAATGATATGGTCCCATAAGGACGCCCAATCTGTGCGCAATGTCACAGGAACATGCCTTGTCCTGATCATGGCCCTGAACAATTTCGCACAATGGAGGGGATCGTCCGAAGCTGCGGTACATGAAATTGTTTCTGCACGAAAGGTAAGGTAACGGACCTAGTTTTGTACCAGGCACTAGTTGTTGTACCGCAATAAGGTTTCCACACTTTTCACATGAAAGCGTACTGTTTATTGTGGCATTTAGCCATGCTAAAGCGTGGCTTACCATTGGGGTATGCTTGGTTTTTCCTAAATCCGATTGTCTAACACACGTTTGGGTCAAGCAAGGTCCTAGGGGGCCCCTATAATAATTTTCCCTTCTTTTGCTCTCACTAAGCAATCAGGCAAATTCGGATGTTTGTAGGAAATGAGGTCCGCTAGGCCCGTGGAACTCCTATTCATAGTGCCAACTCCTTTGCATCACCTATTTGTATCCCATGCCCAAAAAAAAACAGTATTTATTTGCCTAGTATTGTGTTCTTCTGCTTATAAATCCCGGTTTTTTTGCGACAAAAATTTTCAAATAACTCTTTTTCTGAAAGAGCATTTTTGAAAATCCTTGTTTTCTAAAAGGTTGTGGTAGCCTTACTGCCGCTGTGCAAGGTGATACCTTTTCCTTTGCGCTATCCCTTTCACTGCACTGCCAATGCACTCTTGTTGCACCATTTATTAGGCCGAACCGGGTTCATTCTGCAGCGTTTTGTTTCAGTGGCCAAGGGCACCTCAACCAGACAGGGCTTTGGACCCCTCTTCACCTCACATTGCTCATAGCGACTGCAGCAAGAAGCAAGAAGGAAAAAGCGCGAAGCGCGCCAGCTTGTCTTCTCCTGCTGTCGCGTCCTGTCTGATGCACGGCCGCCTTCAACACTGCGTAACAGGTAACACAGCACACCTTATTCGCCCCATCGCGTCATTTAGAGTCTGGCGGTGGACTCCCAACTCAGTCGCAACTTTGCGAACACTCTCGGCTTTGATCACCGTCATCAATAAGCTGACGTTTCGTCACAAAACTGATTTCACTTCTTTTTCAGAACTTTTGTCACTGATTTCACTTCCTTCTAACTTGCCACCTTGGACATAAATTATTATCGTATAAGTGTTTTCCACAGCCAAATTGCGCATTAGCACAACTGGGATGGCACCTCTTGGCACCCCATCTTTTTTCACTGCTTGCACTGATTCCATTTCTTTTTCAGAATATTTTTCACTGATTTCACTTCCTTGTAACTTGCCACCTTGGACATAAATTATTATTGTATAAGTGTTCCCCACAGCCAAGTTGCGCATTAGCACAACCGGGATGGCACTTCTTGGCACCCCATCTTTTTTCACTGCTTGCACTGATTCCACTCCTCTTTCACAACGTTTTCACTGTTTTTACTTAATGCCTTTATCCTTCTAACTGGCAATCATTATTTAGCCATACCATTCTCAATGCCTTTTTAACCTTTCGGGGAGCACCCTAGTACCCAAACCTCTAGACGGAAGCTGATTTCACTTACAAAAACCAAGCATAAGTGATTTTTGCGGAAAAATCACTTAGTTTGGTTAAATGCACGGCCCTAAGGCACATCTAAGCAAGGAAACGAAGTTCAATTGCAATCATTATTTACCCATACCATTCTCAATACGTTTTTGACCTTCTTCGGAGCACCCTAGTACCCAAACCTCTAGACGGAAGCTGATTTCACTTACAAAAACCAAGCATAAGTGATGTTTGCGCAAAAATCAGTAGTTTGGTTGAATGCACAGCCCAAAGGCACATCTAAGCAAGGAAACGAAGTTCATTTGCAATCATTGTTTACCCATACCATTCTCAATGCGTTTTTGACCTTTCGGGGAGCACCCTAGTACCCAAACCTCTAAACGGAAGCTGATTTCACTTACAAAGAGTGGTTCAGCCGGCACAAACAACGGCACACATTTCAAAGCGTTGTGAACCTTTTGAGGAGCACTCTAGTACCCAAACCTCTAGGCGGAAGTTGATTTCACTTAAAAAGAGCGGTTCAGCCGGCACAAACATCGGCACACATTTCAAACAGTTGTGAATCTTTCAGGGAGCACCATAGTTACCCAAACCTCTAGACAGAAGCTCATATCACTTAGAAAGAGCGGTTCAGCCGGCACAAACATCGGCACACAATTCAAAGAGTTGTCAAACAGTTTTTAGGCTTATTTTTGCATATTCTTAACAAGGACTACAAACTCAGTGGCACCTTTGCGAACGGTCGTGGCTTTGATAAGGCAGTTTGTGGTGATAAGTTCCATATCTGACGGCTTTTCCCATAGTGGAAGGATGTACAGGACCTGGGAGGGAGGCTTCGGGACCGCGGTCTTATGGCACGTGCTTTCTGTGCGTGTTTTTTGTTTCTTACCTCTGCAATTCACTGGCGTGCCCTTCTTCTGCTTTCATGCATCTAAACACATCGATCCGCAGAAAAATACATTTTGCAGCTTTCTATCTAATTTATTTTGAATTTCATCGTAAAATACCTGAGATCTTGTCTCCTCCTTACTGGCAGGGAAACAGGCGCGACCGCGATCCCGTGATCTCTGAGCGGCGCCGTCGGGCATCGTTTTCTGCAGTACCAGTCAGATTTTGCATATTGACTGAGGTGGGTAGGTAGGTGCACTCGGTCGTGGAGAGGCGCCCCATGGTTCCCCCTGGCGTCGCCCCTGTGACGAACAGGAGGAGGTTCGGCGCGTGAAGAGGGGAGGCGGCTTACATCCCGCTAGACCTGACTTGTGGCCCCCAACAAAGCGGCCCCGGGCAACACCGGGAGGGCTGATCGCCGCCAGCGTGACTGCTTGTCATGCCGGGAGGGTGGGCCCCCGTGCTTGCGCACGTCTCCTCCTTTGGACGGAACCCTAGGGGTTCACCGGACTTCCTGGCGTATCCCGTTCCGAAGGCATGCATGCATGTTTATGGTACTGGGGTTCGAAGGTGCTTGGGTGTCGCACGCTCCACCTCGAGGCCCAAAGAAGCGCAGGCCTTAGGATGCAGCCTTACCCCCGGTCTCCGGATCTCGTTTGGGCGGGTCACCTGCATGGCACGGGCTGCCTGAGTGCCCGGGCTATGGACACTGGGTTTCCTACTGTTGCGTGGCGCTTGTGTTTTGGTCTGGGTTGTGGTTGGGTTCGGGTTTCGGCTGTGCCCCGCCACTCCTGGCTGGGCTGTTGGGGCGTGTGTGCGCTTGTGTGTGCGCTCCGCTTGTACCCTGCCACTCCTGGCTGGGGTGTGCGGTGTGGGTGCGTGTGGTTGGGTTCGGGTTCCGGCTGCGCCCCGCCACTCCTGGCTGGGGTGTCGGGGTTGGTGTCTGCTTGTGTGCGCGCTCCGCTTGCACCCCACCACTCCTGGCTGGGCAGTGCGACGTGGGTGTGTGTGCTTCAGCTCGGGTTTCGGCTGCGCCCCGCCACTCCTGGCTGGGGTATTGGGGTGTGTGTGTGTGCTTGTGTGCGTGCCCCGCTTGTACCCCGCCCCTCCTGGCTGGGGCGTGCAGCGTGGGTGTGTGTGCTTCGGCTAAGGTTTCGGTTGCGCCCCGCCACTCCTGGCTGGGGTGTTGGGGTGCTTTTTTGTTTGTCGGCGCGCTCTACCTGTACCGCGCCACTCCTGGCTGGGGTGTTGGCTTGTGTGTGTGCTGGTTTGGGCGCTCCGCTTGCACCCCGCCACTCCCGGCTGGGGTGCGCGCCGTGGGTGTGTGTGTTCAGGCCCGGGTTTTGGCTGCGCCCCGCCACTCCTGGCTGGGGTGTTTGGCTGTGTGTGTGCTGGTGTGGGCGCTCCGCTTGCACCCCGGCATTCCTGGCCGGGGTGCGCGCCGTGGGTGTGTGTGTTTGGGCTCCGGTTTCCGCTGCCCCCCGCAACTCCTGGCTGGGGTGTTGGGGTGTCTGTGTGCTGGTGTGGGCGCTCCGCTTGCACCCCGGCACTCCTGGCTGGGGTGCGCGCCGTGGGTGTGTGTGTTTGGGCTCGGGTTTTGGCTGCGCCCCGCCACTCCTGGCTGGACTGTTGGGGTGTGTGTTTGCTCGTGTGCGTGCCCCCCCTGTACCCCACCACTCCTGGCTGGGGTGTGCGTTGTGTTGTGTGTGTTTGGGCTCGGGTTTCAGCTGCGCCCCGCCACTCCTGGCGGGGGTGTTGGGGTGTGTGTGTGCTGGTGTGCGTGCTCCTCCTGTACCCCGCCTCTCCTGGCTGGTGTGTGCGGCTGTGGTGTGTGTGCTTGGGCTTGGGTATGGCTGCGCCCCGCCACTCCTGGCTGGGCTGCTGGGCTGTGTGTGTGCTCGTGTCCGCGTCCCGCTTGCACCCAGCCACTCCTGGCTGGGGTGCGCAGTGTGGGTGTGTGTGTTTGGGCTCGGGTTTCGGCTTTGCCCCGCCACTCCTGGCTGGGTTGTTGTGGTGTGCGTGTTTGTGTGCCTGCTCCCCCTGTACCCCGCCACTCTTGGCCAGGGTGCGCGGCGTGTGTGTGTTCTTGGGCTCGGGTTTCGGCTGCGCCCCGCCACTACTGGCTGGGGTGTTGGGGTGTGCGCGTTTGTGTGCGTGCCCCCCTTGTACCCCGTCACTCCTGGCTGGGGTTTGCGGTGGGTGTGTGTGTGTTTCGGCTCGGGTTTGGGCTGCGCCCCGCCACTCCTGGCTCGGGTATTGGGCTGTGTGTGTGCTGGTGTGGGCGCTCCGCTTGCACCATGCCACTCCTGGCTGGGGTGCGCGCCGTGGGTGTGTGTGTTTGGGCTCGGGTTTCGACTGCGCCCCACGACTCCTTGCTGGGGTGTTGGGCTGTGTGTGTGCTGGTGTGGGCGCTCCGCTTGCACCCCACCTCTCCTGGCTTGGGTGCATATTGACTGAAAACATTTCAAAACTCCGGATGGGACCTGAAACATTACCAATTGACAGTTGCTAGCATTAATTGCGGCTCGTACTGGTTGTAGCATTGATTTGGTACATCAATCGGCTACTTTACCTTACTCTTTACCACTCTTCGTAATGTCCTGCTCCTTCATTGCAGCGGTGCAAACCTTTCTTTCCCAGACGCATCTTTTGCTGACAGTGCCCAGATCTAGCCTCCCACGGTACGACCATCTTCTGCATTCCCCCAACTGCTGTCATGATATCAAATGAGCCGTAGCTCGCCTGTCACAGAGGGGTACTGTAACAGGACAGGCTGTTTCTTCATGGTAGTCAATAGCTAGACGAGGTCCCCACACGCAAACCACCGCAGCGCACGCAGCCCAAGACCGACGCCGGAGGGACCCGCCAGGGACAACCCCATCGCGGGGCCCCCAACGGGTATGACGCGGAGCAAGCCCAGCGCCGCTGCCTCGGCAGCAGCCACCGGCAGGCACAAAGAGCCCGGTTCTTGGCCGGCCTCCACCTGCCCTCCGCAGCCGCCCAGTAAATCCGGGGGCGCAAGCCCTCGGGGTGAAGAACGGCACCACAGCGTCGGGAAAGCTGACTGGAGCACGGAGAGCAACCGGACCAGACGAGGCGCGGCGCACGAGCGCGGGGCCACGAGGCACGCCAAAGAGGCCCGCCGCCAGCCACAACCAAGGCACACCGACAGGTGCCAAACAACAACGGCCACCGGGTGCCGCAAACCCTGGCAGCGCGCACAACTCGGAATGAACCACAGCATGGGAACAGGTGCCAGGCAAACCCCACCCCACGCACCACAAAACCAAGCCAGCATTGCAGGGTACAGGCAGAGGGTGCACACCGACACACCAACCCCAACACCCCAGTCAGGAGTGGCGGGGCGCAGCCGAAGCCCGAGCCCGAGCACACACACCCACACCCCGCAGCCCAGCCAAGATTGGCGAGGTACAAGCGGAGCGCGCACACAAGCACACACACACCTCAACACCTCAGCCAGGAATGGCGGGGCGCAGCCGAAACCTGAGCCAAGCACACACACCCACACCGCACACCCCAGCCAGAATTGGCGGGGTCCAGGAGGAGCACGCACACAAACACACACAGACCCCAACACGCCGGCGTGGAATGGCGGGGCGCAGCCATAACCCGAGCCCAAGCACACAAACCCACACCGCACACCCCAGCGAGGATTGGCGGGGTACAGGCGGAGCGCGCACACAGACACACACACACCCCAAACTCCCAGCCAGGAATGGCGGGGCGCGGCCGAAACCCGAGCCCAAGCACACACACTCTCACTGGACACCTGGGCCAGGATTGGCGGGGTACAGGAGGAGCGCACACAACAAAACACACACCCCAACACCCTAGCCAGGAATGGCGGGGCGCAGTCCAAAACCTGAGCCCAAGAACACACAACCGCACCGTACACCCGAGCCAGGATAGGCGGGGTACAGGCGGAGCGCACACACAAAAACACACAGCCTAACACCCGGGCCAGGATCCGCGAGGCAAAGCCGAAACCCAAGCCCAAGCACACACACGCAAACCGCACACCCCAGCAAGGATTGGCCGGGTACAGGCGGAGCGCACACACGCAAACACACAACCCAGCAGCCCAGCCACGAAAGGTGGGACGCAGCCGAAACCCGAGCCCAAAGCACACACACCCTCACCGCACACCTCAGCTAGGATAAGCGGGGTACAGGAGGAGCGCATACACAAACACACACACAGCCAAACGCCACAGCCAGGAATGACCTCAAGCACACACACCCACACCGCAGACCCCAGCCAGGATTGGCGGGGTACAGGCGGAGGGGACACACAAAAACACACAACCCAACACACCCGAGCCAGGAAATGCGGGACGCAGCCGAAACCTGACTACAAGCATACACACCCACACTGCACACGCCAGCCAGGAGGGGCGGGGTACAGGTGGAGCGCACACACCCAAACACACAACCTAACACCCCAGCCAAGAAAGGCGGGACGCAGCCGAAACCTGTGCTCAAACACACACACCCACACCGCACAGCCCAGCGGGGATCGGCGGGGTACAGGCGGAGCGCACACAGCAAAACGCACAACCCAACACGCCAGCCAGGAATGGCGGGGCGCAGCCCGAACCCGAGCCCAAGCACACACACCCACACCGCACACCCCAGTGAGGATTGGCGGGGTACAGGCGGAGCGCGCACGCAAACACACAACCCAACACCCCTGCCAGGAATGGCGGGGCGCAGCCGAAACCCGAGCCCAAGCACACACACCCACACGGCACACACAAGCCAGGATTGGTGCGGTACAGGAGGAGCGCACACACTAAAACTCACAGGCCAACACCCCAGCCACGATGGGCGGGGCGCAGCTGAAACCTGAGCCCAAGCACACACACCCACACCGCACAGCCCAGCCAGGATTGGCGGGGTACAGACGGAGCGCACACACCAAAACACAGAACCCAACACCCCAGCAAGGAATGGCGGGGCGCAGCCGAAACCCAAACCCAAGCACACAGACCCACACCGCACACCCGAGCCAGGAATGGCGGCCCACAGGTGGAGGGCGCACACAAACACACCCGCTGGAAACACCAGCCAGCAATGACGGGGCGCAGCCTCACACCAAGGCCAAGCACACGAACCCACACCGCACAACCTGCTACGATAGGCGGGGTACAGGCGGAACGCACACACCAAAACACACAACCCAACACCCCAGCCATGAATTGCGGGGCGCAGCCAAAACCGGAGCCAAAGCACACACACTGACACCACACACCCCAGCCACGATTGGCGGGGTCCAGACAGAGTGCACACACCAACTCAAAACCCAAGCCAGGAATGCCGGGGCGCAACGGAAAGCAGAAACCAAGCACACACACCCACACTGCATACCCGACCCAGGAATGGCGGGGTACGGGCGGAGCGCGCACACAAACACACACGCCCCAAAACCCAAGTCAGGATTCGCGGGGTGCAAGCCAAAACCCGAGCCCAACCGCACACACCACAAACCCAAGCCAGGAATGGTGGGGTGAAATCCAAACCCGTACCCAAGCACAAAAACCCTAGACCCCAGCCAGCACTGGCGGGGTTACCGTGAATCCTGAACCCAAACACAGGCACCACACAACAGTAGGAAACCTAGTGTCCATAGCCCGGGCACTGAGGCAGCCCGCGCCATGCAGGTGACCCGGCCAAACGTGACCTGGAGACCGGGGGTAAGGCTGCATCCTAAGGCCTGCGCTGCTTTGGGCCTCGAGGCGGAGCGTGCGACACCGAAGCACCTGGGAACCCCAGTACCAGGGACATGCATGCATGCCTTGGGAACGGGATAGGCCAGGAAGTGCGGTGAACCCCTAGGGTTCCGTCCAAAGGAGGGGACGTGCGCAAGCACGGGGGTACACCCGCCCGGGGTGACAAGCACATCACGCTGGCGGCGATCAGCCCTCCCAGTGCTGCCCGGGGTAGCTATGTTTGGGGCCCCCAGTCGCACTAGCGGGATGTAAGCCGCCTCCCTACTCATGCGCGGAGCCTGTTGCTGTCCGTCAGAGGGGCGACGCCAGGGGGAACCATGGGGCGCCTCCCCACGACCGAGTGCACCTACCTACCTACGTATCACACCAAAGGTAAGGTAAAGGAGCTAGTGTTTGTACCAGGCACTAGTTGGTGTACCACCATAAGGTTTTCACACCTTCGACATGAAAACGTAGTGTCTATTGTAGGAGTTAGCAATGCTAAAGGGTGGCTTACCATTGGGGTATGCTTGGTGGTACCTGAATCCGATTGTCTAACACAAGTTTGGGTCAAACAAGCTCCTAGGGGGCCCCTATAACAATTTTCCCTTCTTTTGCTCTCACTAAGAAATCAGGCAAAATTCGGATGTTTGCAGGAAATGAGGTCCGCTAGGCCGGTGAAACTCCTATTCATAGTGCCAACTCCTTTGCATCACCTCTTTGTATCCCATGCCCAAAAGAAAAACATATTTCTTTGCCTAGCAATGTGTTTTTCTGCGTATAAATCCCGGTTTTCTTGCACAAAAAAGTTGCAAAAAACTTTTTTCCGAAAAACGTTTTTTGAAAACATTTTTATCCCAAAACGTTGTGGTAGCCTTACTGCCGCTGTGCAAGGTGGTACCTTTTCCTTTGCGCTATCCCTTTCACTGCACTGCCAATGCACTGTTGTTGCACCATTTGTTAGGCCGATCCTGGTTCATTTTGCAGCACTTTGTTTCAGTGGTCAAGGGCGCCTCAACAAGACAGGGCTTTGGACCCCTCTTCACCTCACACGGCTCGTAGCGACTGCAGCAAGGAGCGAAAAGGAAGGAGCGCGAAGCGCGCCAGCTCGTCTTCTCCTGCGCGTCGCGTCCTGTCTGATGCACGGATGCCTTCAACACTGCGTTACAGGTAACGCAGCACACCTCATTCACCCTATCGCGTCATTTAGAGTCTTGGGCTGGACTCCCAACTCAGTCGCACCTTTGCGAACGGTCGTGGCTTTGATAAGGCAGTTGGCGGCGACGCGTTCCATGTCTGACAGCCTTTCCATACTGGAAGGTTGTATAGGACCTTGAAGGAAGCCTTCGGGACCGCGGTCTCATGGCGCATGCTTTCCGTGCGTAGTTTTTTGATGTTTGTTACCTCTGCAATGCACTGGTGTACCCTTGTTTTGCTGTCATGCATCTGAACACATCGATCCACAGAAAAATACATTTTGCAGCTTTCTGTCTAATTCATTTTGAAATTCGTGGCAAAATACCTGAGATCTTGTTTCTTCTTTGCTGGCACAGAAACAGGTGTGACCGCGTTCCCGTGATGTCTGCGCGGCGCCGTCTGGCAGCGGTTTCTGCAGTACCAGTCAGATTTTGCATTTTGACCAAAAACATTTCAAAACCTCAGGATTTGAACTAAAAGATTACCAATTTACAGCTGCTAGCTTTAATTGCGGCTGGTACCTTTAATGGCATTGATTTCGTAGAGTAATTGGCTACTTTGCCTTACTCTTTACAACTCTTCGTAATATCTTGCTCCTCCATTAAAGCTGTGAAAACCTTTCTTTCCCAGACACATCTTTTGCTGACAGTACCCAGATCTAGCTTCCGACCGTACGACCATCTTCTGCATTTCCCCAACTGCTGTCATGATATCCAGTGAGCCGTAGCTCGCCTGTCACTCAGGCGTACTATAACACCAGAGCCTGTTGCTTCATGGTATTCCACAGTTTGTTCGCTTGAATAGCGTGTCACTCCATTGGTGCTCCAGTCTGCTGAGGTGGCTTGCAGACTTTGTATGCATGACCAGGCCACGTTGAGGTGGACGCCAAGAGCAGTGTCCCCACAATGCCTCAATAATGTGAATGTTCTTGTCGTTCAAGGAAGCGATGCTGTGATCCAGTAGAGTGAGAGATCTCAATTGGTACGATCGTATCAATGTATGTCCGTTGATCCACCAAAAGGGACGTTACCTCACGGTTGTCATCAAGTTCTGTTGATACCTGAAGTCCACAATAAACAAAATCTCTCTTCTTTTCTTTCCCCACAGGAAACAACGCCTGCAGCTTGACCAACAACCAAGCTTCAATCGACAGATCAGCAGAACAATACAGGTCATCCAGATGCGCACATGACATTGCCAACAGAGAATGATCGTCCGCATACCATATCCATGCACACTTGTCATACGGCATTCGTACAGCACAGATCGTCACAATGCCCTTATTCAGAGCTTCATACCATTGCAACGCCTGATCCACTAAGCAATAAAAACTTTTGTTCCATTTCATAACCACGCCAGGTTCACCAATCTTCGGCGGAGGACGAGGGAAGACACCACAGGTGATCCGCTGACCTTGAAGGAAGGCTGTGGCGATGTCAAAACGGTATGGCACCAAACCATACACCGCCGTCATTCGCACGACCACACGTCACACGCTCAGATCAACTGTAGGACTGGCCGTGTGCAACAAGTCCTTGTCCGCTTCTTGAAACCCGCAAGTAACAAGACGAGAGTTCGGAGCGAAAGTGCCGTCATCAAGAACCCTCTCGGTATTCACCCAACGCGTTGTAACCACACTCTGCCCATGATCAGGAACCGATTCCTAGACACCACAACGGTCCCAACTGGCAAAGTAAGAAAACGTCACTGCCATGTCTTTCTTGGAGGGCTTGATCCAGGCCAAGCCCCCCTTAAAACCCTTTTGTTGATGCTAAGACTTACTTGATCATTTTTATCTCTCTTTTATAGCCTAAAGTACACTTTCCCGAAGTAACTAGGGTTATAACCCTAGCCCCCCATGAAGTTCGACCCTACCACTCAACTGAGCGGAGGTATCTTCCTTCATGGATGTTATACTGAAGAAAAGTAGGCATTTCATGCCTAAGGCCTTGGAGGTTAAGCCTAGTGGTCCCCCACCTCAAGACCCCTATAGTCAACTGGTTCTACCACCTATTGTGGTTCTACTTTTTAACTGTTTCCGAATTCAGTTGCTTGGCCAAGTCATATTCTGTGTCTGGCCTAGCTCCTTTGCCCCACATTCCTAACCAACTCCATTTCATCCAAACGAGTGCACATGAAGTGCTTGATGCTAATTGGGAGGCAAGAGTCATGCCAGTTTTCACATAAAAATCATTTGTTTTATCCATTTGTGATTGAATCTTTGTACTTAAGCCTGCTTTGTCTATTTGCAGCCCTTCTGTGATACACTGGATTTCAAAACTATTCATTGATTCGCTCCACATCCTGTTCTTGCTCCACTTGCTGCTTTGGTTTGGTTTTCCAACATCAAAACCTGCACGATTTCATCAACACTATTAGGGCACTAATCAAGGACATCTTTCCGGTAGCAGAGGCAACCCTTGAGAACCTTTCGAACTGACTCTAGGAAGTACACGAGCCAAAACCAGAAACAATATGTCCACACCATCAGTACAACTGTCCGCCAGGACCTGGCCAAATCGGAGTGTACGAGTACAACGTGGCAACAGTGGGCCCATCTTAATGAGTGAGCCCAAGCTCAGAGTTGCATCTGGGTCTCAAGAAGATCCAGTTCACAGAAGGGCGGAACAAGAAGCGCCCAGAGAAATACCAATACCCTTAACCACAGAGGCCTTATCAGCCCGTGGTGACAGTCAGTAGCTTTGCCGAAGAGTTGCTGTCTCCATCTCCCGTTCCGCCTGCCCTGCTTCTGCGTCTACAGCAGATGGAGGCCCTGAGGAACAAGACGAACTGAGAAGGAGAATGGACGAGTATATTCTGCACGAGGATTACTACAAGTCCGTTGAAGCAGATCACAACCCTATCCTAGCATATTACCCTTAAAATATGGGATAGGGTATATTATATTCCATTTCCTTAGTAGGAACATAGGATGTGGGATAGATAAGGCAATCTTGGATGTTTAGTAGTTATATCAGTTAGTGGATGATAGGGTGGATTTCTCATATGTGCATATCAGGTATTTCATTGGCTATGTGTACCATATCTGTTTGCAGGATACTATTCAGTCAACACAATCGTTATGTCTTCTATGCCAAGCAATGTTGCTGTCCATGCCACTGCGACCTCTGCTCCTGCCCACCTGGTCTGGTTTCATGGTAGCAGAGGCGAAAATATTTTGTCTCTGTTGGGCGTTTGGCATCGCGGAAAGCGATCGGTCCGCGACATCGTTGACCAAATTCAAAGTAAAATCTCCTCCCCGGGAGGGATAGCTGAGGGTGAACAGGTCCCCACTCTCAGGACCTCCTCGGCCCTGACCCCATCAACCGGGCAGGGGCCGCAAAAACAAGCCAAGCCCCAAGTGGCTACAAATCCCAAGTCTCCGAAATCCCCGAATGTTCCCATCAGGGCCCCCAATCCTCGAGATCCAGCTGGTGTACCTCGGATGGTTGGGGGGGAAAGAGACCGCCAAACTCAGAGAGAGCTGAGAGGACCACAACTGCCTATTACAGGCTGGGGAACCGCTATTAGCGCCGAGCATCGGGCAATAATCGAGTCATCTACTACGGTGATCGAGCGTACGAACGCTGCACCCTCGCGCACTGCCGACTGGGGTACGATTGCATCGCCAATGGGCTCCACCGTGGTCGACTCTGGCGCTCCTCTGTCACTATCGGGCTTGACAGAGCCTCAGGTCAGAAAAAACCTGTTTGCGGCAGGGCCGATCAGCCCTATTGTTGACCAACTGGACGCTGAAAACCGTCAAGTGGATTCGCTCACACCTGATCCCCATGGCCATCCGGGTCCGGCCCGAGAGGCCGTGGCCCTGATCCAGCAAGCCCTGTCGGGGACTAGGCAGAAACCCACTACGGTGGAATAGTTGCCCAGTTTAATTAGTGGATCGCAGAGGTTTCCCTCACTGGTGGAAGAATCTCCTTCCTTGCAAGCGTATCCCAATCCCCCAAGCGGATCCAGGCTAAATCCTACAATCATCAAAGATTCCCCCACGCAAATCGAGGAGGATGAGTGTGACCAGTGGTCCCCCCTGTCGTTGGAACAGGGGAACAACGATGAGGAGGAGGAGATTGCAGTGCTGGAATGTTGCGCCCTCCATCATTCCCCTATTTCCGTTGCCTCGTCGCCTGCACCGCCTGAACCCATGTCAGGGACCAGGGATCATCCCATGCTTGTGGATAAATACCCGGCGGTGTGTTGTAGTGGAATCTCCGGAGGCTACGGAGGACCGGGCTGGTACTACATCCCCAGTGCCTATGAGTGGCACGAAAGATCGTCCATCCCTAGTGGATGATTCTCCGGCGATGCCGAAGGTTGACAATCTGTGCTGGGGGGGAGCAACCCTCCGAATAAACGTGGTCTCTCCCCCCACAACTACATCTCCTACGGAGGACCCCCAACCGCGGGTACTTCCCCATTTTGGGGGGGGATCCAGAGGTTGCAACGGGCTCGGAGCCTGTTTTTGCTTCCCATCCAAGAATCCAATCACCTGTGGTGGTTCATTAGTCACCACAATATATTGTGGTGGACGAATCCCCACCACCACGGCCGCAGCCTAATACTGTTGGTCCTGTTCCCCCTCACCCGGCATCCCGCCAGCCGGGTTACATTGAGCACGTGAATAGCATTCCGTACCTGATTCGGCCATCTCGTGGTGGGGGTTCGGGGGGGGGGGGCATTTCTCTAGTGGGGGGGCGCCTGCACCAGTTGCTGCGCGCCCCACACCCCCGTCTGACGCTGCGGGGGGGCCCTCTGGTTTCTCTGTGGCAGGAGGGCCTGGTGGGGGAGGCGGTGGTGGGTCATCTCCTCCTCGTGGAGGGGGGGGTTCATCGTTTCGACATTCTGGGGGCCCCGCTCAAACACCTGTGCCTGTCCCTGGTGTGTGGTGCACTATGAAACGTGCATTCAATCTCTGATGGCTCAAGTGAAGGACCTGGGAACTCAGAATCTAAAGTTGCAGCAACCCCAGCAGGAGCTTTCTCAGGCAGTAGCCTCTACCGCTGGCATCAGTCAGACACACGGGGACCGGATGACCCAAATTTTGTCTACTTTGGCTAAATTTGACGCGGCGGTTCAGGGCTACCAACGGGATTCTAAGGCGTCGGAGGCTAGCGTATCGGATCATCTTAAAATATCCAACAGCAACACGGCTAAGTGCTTTAGCACAGTGGAGACGCTCGCTATGCGTTACGCCGCCGTTGCATCTATCATCGATGCGTGGGAGCACTGGTACTCCACGCCTGCAGAACCCGTTACGGTGGTCCTGCCCCCGCCATTAACGCCTCCACCTGTTTCTGATCCTGAGCCGGCGGCGCCCACGGCGCCCATGGGCTCGCAATCCGGTCCATCCGGTGGTGGGTATGTCCTTCCTTTCTCCGTCCACCCATCCCACGATTGCATCTACCATCCGAACGCTTGTCCGGATTCGGGGTGGCCGAGCGAGGGGCAGGAACACCACGAACACCCCCACCACCAAGAACCTACTTCGTGGAGGGGAACCGCCTAAAAGCAGAAGGAACCTGCTATCCCCGAGTGGAGGGCGGCGCCTAAGGGCGAAGAGCACCCCGCGAGCCTACGGCCCCGTGGGCCAATGCGGAGGAGAACACCTCTTCGTTGGGGAACATCCCTCCCTTCACAAAAAATGTTTTCACTTCCCCCGGGAAGCTTTCGTACATGCCCTCTCATCCTACGGACACATTTACAGTTTCTCCAGTGAAGATTGCACCAAGTGCAAGTGCAGGTGCACCCCCAACCATGACTCCACCCGCTTACCACCCGTACCAAATGCCTATGGTGCAAAATAGTTACACCAAAGCGCTGGAGGATAGTGACATGCCTAAACCGCAATTTAATGGGCAGTCAGAGAGCTACGACGAGTGGGTGGAGAAGCTTCAACAATGGTTGGGGGGGGGTGATCCCATATACCGAAAGGCCAACGAGGCAAAAATGATTTTGAGTACCTTGCCCCCATCGCTAAAAGTGGTCATCAACGCACGGGTTGTCGAGGCCACCCACCACACAAGAACGTCCCCCACCCTCGAAGAGTTGTGGGACTTTTTGGAACAACGTTTCCACGAGTATGACCCATCAAGGGCCGATGAAAGGTGGCGAGCCCTCAGCCCCAGGGTGGTTAAAGGGCAAGTGACCCTCATCGACCTTGAAGATTTCTATGCTCGTTGGCAATGTTTGTTGCCTTTGAGCAATGAGACTCGCCTCCCACATGATCCGGGAGCGGCTCCTAAGCAAGCTCCCGTGGATCATGGAGAAACTCGTCAAACAACAGGCCAAGAATAGCCCTGACAGCTATATGGTGGATTCTAGTGGCATTGACCCTTCGCCGGGTTGCGCCCCATTCGAAAAAGAACTCAGGAAATATAGCCCTCAACGTTGCACTACGGTTCCTGATTTTCTTTTCTATTCTGAGCCGGGGGTGATAGTTGATAGCAAAGACCCTTCTCTGAAAGAGTGGATCTTGCAACTTAACAACACACCTCATACGCGCGGCTACACTATGAAAGTGGAGCAGCGTAGGCCTCGATTGAAGCTTGAGGAGATCTACGCCCTTGCCCATAAAAGCGTATCGGAGAGGGAACCTCTGGAACGCCTCAAGGAGGGAGACAAGATGACGGTGATGTACACTCATCGCCCCTCGCACAATCAAACCGCGGTGAATGTGGTCAATGCGGATGGCAAGACGGACCCTAACACCTCCAAACTCGCTGACACCTCCGTCAACACCGTGGGTCACCCTAAACCTCTGACGAGGAAAAACGCCGACCCCAGGCCTAGACCGCCACCTACCTTTTGGGTTCCGTGTTCCAAACATTGGAGAACACGTTAACAAACGCAGATGGACATATCTTGTATTTATTGGGGTGCCATCAATAGCACCCTTTGGACGTGTAAGGCTAATTCTCCATGTAATGACACTCATTGCCGCGTTGCGGGTAAGTCTGAGGATGGTAAGCCTAAGGGTGGCGATAAGGGTGGCTGTGCTGATAAGGGTGGCGGTGGTAATATGGGTGGCGGCGGCAAGGGCAATAAAGGAGGAAAGGGAGCGCCGTACGGGCGCGGACGTTGGTAGGAGTGCCGAGAGGCGCCCCCTTCGAAATATTAAACCCTCCGGCACCTCTGTGACACTACAGTGGCTCTCGTTGCATCTAGAGTCATGAAGGCGCATATAGTGACTAGTGAGATTCAAACCGAACTTTCCGTTCAGGTTGTTTTGCCCAATGGAGAATTCAAGGCCCTCCAAATTTCTGGTGGATTTTGGGTACCAAGCGGTCACTTTGGCCAACCACAATGTTTTTGGAGACCAAATCTCCGAAAAATATGAATCCCCCCTACGAAGGCGCCTACTCCAAGCCGATAATGAGACGCCTTTGCCGGGGGGGGGGGGGGGGGTGAGCAAATAGACGTCAAAATTCGATTTACGGAGGTTGTGGATGGTAGTGTTTCACTTCCTCGTGTCGCCCAATATGGCGTGTCCCCGTACCTTGTCCCGAATTTGCCTTGGGTTATGGTTTTGGGGTACCCATGGGGTTAGAAACATTGTGTGAGCCATTTTGCCCATTTCAATTGTTTGCACTCTCACCATCCAGTGCACCCCCGCTTTTAAATTGAGGACTTCCGTGAAGCTCCACGAACCGGCAGGCCATTTTTGATTAAACCAATTCATGGCAAAGTGTCACGGCAGTCCGTGTGGGGCATAACCGTTCCAATCATTGGGGCGGTCACTCCTATGCACCCGGCCCCGGCAATTGTGGTTACGCCCCTGGTGGCGAACCGCCTAACCGTGTTGAGGCCGAGAAACATGTATCCTATGCCTTGACCGCATCCTCCGTGGCCCCCGTACAGGATCGGGCTTGTGCGTTGGAGCTCGTGGAATTTGCTCCCGAAACTCTTGCCCGTGATGTTCTACCCACACGGCGCAATGGGTCCGTGTGGGCTCAGTCTGACTAAAGCCTCACGCCATATTGGGCCTCGCGCGTCAAAGAGCAGTTTGGCAAAAGCCCCGACGTAGACGCCTTCAATAGGGTCCCGGATATGGCCCAGGCTACCCGTTGGGTTCCAGCGCTTGAAGATTTCTTTTCCACTCTCGCGGACCCCTCCAAATTGTATTGGATGTGCCCTCCCTATCATCGGCTTTCCGATTGTGTCCGGAATATTTGGCAACAGAAACTACGAGCCTTCGTCGCAGGGCCAAGTGGACACATAGGGAGTGGTGGTAACCCCTTATGGAAATTGCGTTGCAAGGGTACCACCTTCCTGGGCCGGAGACGAAAGCCTGTCTCTATCAGGATGACCACCTCACACCCCTTCCCCAACAGGGTTGGTCCACGGTGGCGCAATACGTGGACAGTGGTATTGCGGAGGAAAGTTTGGCGGCCACTGAATGTCATGTGGCCTGTGTTTTTGCACCGGCCGTCTCTACCCCCAGTACGGATGACGAGCCGGGCATGACCTCGGAGGAAGAGTCGAAGGATGAAAGGGTGCCTCACCATTCAATTTCGGTACGCACCCTCACATATCAGGCGACCCATAAAAAACTCCTCGCTCCCGTTACTCTTGACCCTACCCCCGAAGATTCAGAGGCGCAAGAATGCGTGCCTTCACGCATTGCGAAAATTGAAAAAGAGTTATTGGTTGGGAGGGCCACTAGCGTTAAGCGCTACCGAAAAACTAATGGCGCCGCACGATTGTTGGCGGCTTCCCGTGTCAGTGGTGTTGTCACCACCCAAGAACCTATAGTGTCTCCGGAGGTGGAGCTCATGAGGAAACGCATCCTCGCGGACTATGAGCGGGATGTTTTTAGCGGGGAGGTTTGTCTCCGTCCGGGCCAGGAATACCCTAAGGTCCGTGGTACGGAGGGGTTGGGGTTTGCTAAGCTTGACCTATACCCGAACGCTAAACCCAAGTCCGTGAAGCCTATACGTTTGGTGGGGGAGCGTGCCACGGCGGAGCAAGATATAGTGGAAGACTTTTTGGCTCCTGGCTAAATTGAGCCGTGCCCTGCCTCTGAGTGGGCGTCCAAAGGTTCGTTGTGCCCAAGAAGGAGAAAGGAAAATGGCGCCTCGTTGTGGACTATCGTCAACTTAATGAGGCTACCTTGCCCGACGCACACACCCTCCCCCTGGTTGAAAACATGTTGGAGAATCAATCCAAACACAAGATTTTCACTATTGTGGACTTGAGTAAAGGGTTTCATCCAATGCCCCTTCACCCTGAGTCCCGGGCTAAGACTGTGATGAATTTGGCGGGTAAAAGATACCAATGGCGTGTTCTGGCTATGGGTATCAAGAATGGGCCCGCTATTTTTCAACGGGTCATGGACCAGGTTTTGCAGGGTTTGGATTGTGCGGACTCATATATTGATGATATTATTATTGGTACCTCCGGTGAGACGGAGGAGGAGCTATTTGATTCAGGCCCTGCGACGTAAAGACGTTCAGATGGCGTCAGGATGGCGTCAGGATGGCGTCAGGATGGCGTCAGGATGCCTCAGGATGGCGTCAAGCAAGCGTCACATGTGTGTCGGGGTAGAGGTGTAGGCGTCAGGAGCACGTCAGGATGCGTCAGAATGCCTCAGGTAGGCGTCAGGGTGGCGTCAGAAAGGCGTCAGGATAATTTAGCGTCAGGTTGGCGTCAGGATGACGTCGAACGACGCGGGGCCCGCGTCAACTGGCTAAGCAGGACCGAGACGTGCGTGCCGTGTAGGATAGGCTAAGGAAAGAGGAGTTGCTTGCTTCGGTTAGCAAAACCGATTCCTTTGTTCGGTCGGTTGAGTTTTGTGGCCATGTGTACGAAAATGGCACACGCCGGCCGGCAGCAGGGAAAATGGTGGCGCTTGAACGTTGGGAAAAGCCGGATAATGTTCGGTAGCTCCGGGGGTTCTTGAGGCTCGCCAACTATTATTCGGGCTATGTCCAAAACTACGCCTCCATAGCTACCCCTTTGATTGAGATTTTGAAGAATTTGCCTAAGCATAAGAATGGGAAAAAGATAGGTCTAACATGGGATGCTTCGGCTACCGAGGTGTTTTTGAAGCTCAAGCGTGCTTTTACGGATCTTGTTCCCCTCCAACTAGCCGGTTGGGATAAGGACTTTGTCCCCACCCCGGACGCTAGTAATTTGGCGGTGGGGGCGGCCCTACAACAGGAAGGTCCCGATGGTTCTCTACGCCCCCTTGCCTTTGGCTCCCGTAAATTGTCAGGCAGCCAGTTGAATTGCAGCCCGCGGGAGAAAGAATGCTACGCCATAGTGGCAGCACTTCTAAAATGGCATGGTTGGGTCTGGAACAAGCGAGTGGAGGTCCGTACAGACCACTGTAGCCTTGAAAACTGGTCCACGAAGGACCTCAAAACCGTGAGGTGTTCCTCTCCACGCCAAGCGCGTTGGCATGAGTTGTTCTCTAAGTTCAACCTCCATGTGGTTTACACCCCGGGGCCTGTGAACCCCGTGGGTGATTTCTTGTCCCGTTGGGCTTACCCTGCTAACCCGGCGTTGGGCGATGTGTCCATACATGGGACGGCCCAAGCGGCCGGGGATGTGCGGGACATGATGGCGGCCAAGAAAGAGGAACTTTTCGCCCGCCCCCTTGTATTTAGGGTGGTTGTGGCGCCCGTTGATACTAGGTGTAAGGCGGCGCCGCGGGCTCAAGGGGCGCCCGCGTGTGATCCACCCCCTCTGGCTTCGGCTCCAGTGGGGGGGGGGACGAAGCAAAAGAAAAAACTTCGGAGACTGGAACAAATTGCCAAGATAAAAAAATCTTGGACGTCCCACAGGAAGGCAACTCCTATACATGGGGAGGATGCTCCCAATGTGTTTGAGAGAATTTGGGCTCGACACTACCCGAATTGTCAACGCTACAAAAAAATGTGGCAAGATGCCTTGAATGGGAGCTTCCAAGATGGGGTGAGATTGGTGGATAACAAGCCCGTCCGTAATGGACGGTGGTGTGTAGCTACGTCGCTAGTGCATCGTTTGGTGGCCGAATACCACGATGCACTTCACTTAACTACCTCCAGTGTGGAAAAACACTGGAAAGAGATTGACTCGTAACGCCGTAAGAAACACAAAACGGTAAGATGGCAAGGAGGCAAGTGTATGTTACAAACCGCGCCATGGTGGAGGCATACCGCAAGTATGCACACATACATGCAAAAGCCCCAACCCCGCACACCCACTCCCATAGGGGGTACGACGGTGCAGGAACACTCCAAACATGAGAAGAGGTGGGTAAGGGGGGAGCCACGCAAGTATGTTACATGTCACGCCGCGCACGGGGGAAGGACAACGAATAAAGTTGGCCAAAGAGGTGTGTGGAGCCGTGTCGACTGCAAGTAGGATACAAACCTACGCCAAACAACCCACGCTAAGATACGCCGTAACAAGCACAACACGGTAAGAAAGAGGAGAGGGGAGAACACGTACAACGCATAAGTAGGTAACATACCACACCACCGCAAGAGTATGAGACCAACCGAGGATGGCAATTGCACGATGCCATGGCACGACAAAACCCCCGCGGCCGCACGCCCATTTGCATAGGGAGTACAACGACGCCGCGACACACGAAACACGCAAAGATGTGGGTGAGATAAGTATGTTACACCCAAGCAAGGAGCATAACGTCGACAAGACACGCATCACAGGGAGAAAAAAAAGAGGGAGGAGAGGGAGCCACGCAAGTATGTTACCATGTCGTGCCACGCCGCGCACACGAGAGGAGCAACGAGCGCCTGGCCCGCGCCACCAACCGAGACCAACGAAGGTGTGGGACCCACCAGGGAGCAGGGAGAGGAATAGGAAAGAGGGCCCCCACCCACGCACGTCTCTTTTTGAATAGGGAGTACAATGGCACCACAACAAACAACACACGAAAGGCTGTGGGTACGGGAAGAGAGTAACAAGCACAGCATGGTATGGCACGAAGGGGGAGGAGCGTGCGCACACACGTAGACACAAGTGCGAAGGCAGGTATGTTATACGCCGCGACGCCGCAATGAACGTGGTGCCAACGATGCACGACGACCGCACCGAGCCGCCGAAGGCCCACATACCCCCACCCTTCCTTTTGTCTCACAGGGCGCAACGAGAGAGAAAGCCGGCAAAGAGAAAGATAGAGACACACACCAGGGTGGAGGCAGGGAAAAAGTGCATGCCAGGGAGAAGGGCGAGCAGAGGAAAGGGTAAAGAGGGACGAAGCCACGAAAGAAACAAGGGGTAGCCAGCAGCCGAGCAGAGGACGCGCGCAGGGAAGGGGGCACGGCGGGCACACGGCACACGGCGGGCACCACACCGCACCGAAGCACCAGAGAAGGGAGCACCAGAGGGACAAGAGAAAAGCGGCACCACATACCACGACACGCACCGCACAGACACCACACACACCGCACACACCCACACCCGCGCCCACAGCACGTGGCCAGCGAGCCCCGGCAGCCCGCCCAGAGGGCGGGCAGCAGGGGAGAGGGGGCGCCAGAACCCAGACGCCCCCCGCCACCCCCGTGGCGTGCAGCCCCCCACAGGGCGCGCGGGCCACGGGGCCGGTGCAGGGCCCCCACACCCACACACCCGCGCCCACAGCACGTGGGTGGCGGACCTCAACGGCCAGCCCAGTGGGCGGGCAGTCGGGGGAGGGGGAGCGCCTGACCTCAGATGCCCCTCACAACGGTGGAAGGCACCCCCCCGGGGACGCCCTTCCGCCACCCTCACAGCGAGCAACGCCGGCCCGCAAGGGCGCACGCTGTGGGGCCGGTGCTGGGTCCCCACGCCCGCACCGACCGCACCCGGGACAAACGGGTCGCCGAACCCCGGCTGCCCGCCCCAGAGGACGGGCGGCTGGGAGAGGGACAGCGCCTGACACCAGACGCCCCTCACAGCGGTGGCAGGCCACCCCCCCCGGGGACGGCCCCGCACCATCCCCGCGGCACGCAGCCCCCACAGGGCATGCAGGCCAAGGGGACAGTGTTGGGCCCCCACACCCACACCCCCGCGCCCACAGCACGTGGGTGGCGGACCCCAGCAGCCCGCCCAGTGGGCGGGCAGTCCGGCGAGGGAGAGCGCCTGACCTCAGACGCCCCTCGCAACAGTGGAAGGCACCCGCCCCAAGGATTGCCGTTCTGCCGACCCCACAGCGAGCAACGCCGGCCCGCAAGGGCGCACGCTGTGGGGCCGGTGCTGGGTCCCCACACCCGCACCGACCACACCCGGGACACACGGGTCGTGGAACCCCGGCAGCTTGCCCCAGAGGACGGGCGGCTGGGGGAGGGACAGCGCCTGACACCAGACGCCCCTCACAACGGTGGCGGGCCATCCCCCTCGGGGACGGCCCCCCACCACCCCCGCGGCACGCAGGCCCCACAGGGCATGCAGGCCAAGGGGACAGTGATGGGCCCCCACACCCACACGCCCGCGCCCGCAGCACGCGGGTGACGGACCCCAACAACCCGCCCAGTGGGCGGGCAGCCGAGGGAGGCGGCGTGCCTGACCCCTGACGCCCCCCATGACGGTGGCAGGCAACCCCCCGGAGTCGCCCTTCCGCCACTCCCACAGCGAGCAACCCCGGTCCGCAAGGGCGCACGCTTTGGGGCTGGTGCTGGGGCACGGCGCCCGCACCAACCGCACCCGGGACACACGGGTCGCGGAACCCCGGCTGCCCGCCCCAGAGGACGGATGGCCGGGGGAGAGACAGCGCCTGACACCAGAGGCCCCTCACATGGGTGGCAGGCCACCCCCCCCGGGGGCGGCCCCCCACCACCCCCACGGCACGCAGCCCCCACAGGGCATGCAGGCCAAGAGGTCAGTGTTGGGCCCCCACACCAACATCTCCGCGCCCACAGCACGTGCGTGGCGGACCCCAACAGGCCGCCCAGTGGGCGGGCAGTTGGGAGAGGGGGGGCGCCTGATCTCAGACGCCCCTCACAACGGTGGAAGGCACCCCCCCCGGGGACGCCCTTCCGCCACCCCCACAGCGAGCAACGCCGGCCCGCAAGGGCGCACGCTGTGGGGCCGGGGCTGGGTCCCCACGCCCGCATCGCCCGCAACCGGGGCACACGGGTCGTGGAACCCCGGCAGCTCGCCCGAGAGGACGGGCGGCGGGGAGAGGGACAGCGCCTGACACCAGACACCCCTCACAACGGTGGCGGGTTACCCCCCCCCGGGGACGGCCCCCCACAACCCCAGCGGCACGCAGCCCCCACAGGGCATGCAGGCCAAGGGGACCGTGATGGGCCCCCACACCCACACGCCCGCGCCCGCAGCACGTGGGTGGGGGACCCCCACAGCCTGCCCAGTGGGCGGGCAGTCGGGGGAGGGGGAGCGCCTGACCTCGGACGCCCCTCACAACGGTGGAAGGCACCCCCCCCGGGGACGCCCCTCCGCCACCCCCACAGCGAGCAACGCCGGCCCGCAAGGGCGCACGCTGTGGGGCCGGTGCTGGGTACCCACGCCTGCACCGACCGCACCCGGGACACACGGGTCGCGGAACCCCGGCTGCCCGTCCCAGAGGACGGGCGGCCGGGGGAGGGACAGCGCCTGACACCAGGCGCCCCTCACAACGGTGGCAGGTCACCCCATCCGGGGATGGCCGACCACCGTCCCCACGGCACGCAGCCCCCACAGGGCATGCAGGCCAAGGGGACAGTGTGTGGCCCGCAAACCCACACACTCGCGCCCACAGCACGTGCGTGGCGGACTCCAACAGCCCGCCCAGTGGGCGGGCAGTCGGGGGAGGGGGAGCGCCTGACCTCAGACGCCCCTCACAACGGTGGAAGGCACCCCCCCCGGGGACGCCTTTTCGCCGGCCCCACAGCGAGCAACGGCGGCCCGCAAGGTCGCACGCTGTGGAACCGGTGCTGGGTCCCCACGCCCGCAGCGACCGCACCCGGAACACACGGGTCGCGGTACCCCGGCTGCCCGCCCCAGAGGATGGGCGGCCGGGGCAGGGACAGCGCCTGACACCGGACGCCCCTCACAACAGTGGCAGGCCACCCCCCCCAGGGACGGCCCCCCACCGACCCCGCGCACGCAGCCCCCAGAGGGCGTGCAGGCCAAGGGGATAGTGTTGGGGCCCCACACCCACACGCCCGCGCCCAAAGCACGTGGGTAGCGGACCCCAACAGCCCGCCCAGTGGGCGGGCAGTCGGGGGAGGGGGAGCGCCTGAACTCAGACGCCCCTCACAATGGTGGAAGGCACCCCCCCCCCGGGGACGACCTTCCGCCACCCCCACAGCGAGCAACGCCGGCCCGCAAGGGCGCACGCTGTGGGGCGGGTGCTGGGTCCCCACGCCCGCACAGACCGCACCCGGGACACACGGGTGGCGGGACCCCGGCCGCCCGCCCCAGGGGACGGGCGGCTGGGGGAGGGACAGCGCCTGACACCAGACGCCCCTCGCAAAGGTGGCAGGCCACCCCCCCCGGGACGGCCCCCCGCGGCACGCAGCCCCCACAGGGCATGCAGGCCAAGGGGACAGTGATGGGCCCCCATACCCACACGCCCGCGCCCACAGCATGTGGGTGACGGACCCCGACAGCCCAGCTAGTGGGCGGGCAGTTGGGGGAGGGGGAGCGCCTGACCTCAGATTCCCCTCACAACGGTGGAAGACACTCCCCCTGGGGACGCCCTTCCGCCAGCCCCACAGCGAGCAACGCCAACCCGCCAGGGCGCACGCTGGGTCGGCACGCCCGCACTGACCGCACCCAGAACACACGGGTCACGGAACCCCTGCCGCCCGCCCCAGAGGACGGGCGGCCGGGGGAGGGACAGCGCCTGACACCAGGCGCCCCTCACAACAGCAGCAAGCCACCCCCCCCGGGGACGGCCCCCCGCCACCCCTGCGGAAAGCAGCCCCCACAGGGCATGCAGGCCAAGGGGACAGCGTTGGGCCCCCACACCCACACGCCCGCGCCCACAGCACGTGGTCAGTGGACCCCAAAAGCCAGCCCAGTGGGCGGGCAGCCGGCGGAGGGGGAGCGCCTGACATCAGACGCCCCTCACAACAGTGGAAGGAACCCCCCCGGGGACGCCTTTCCGCCACCCCCACGGCGAGCAACCCCGGTCCGCAAGGGCGCACGCTGTGGGGCCGGTGCTGGGTTTCCACGCCCGCACCAACCGCACCTGCGACACACGGGTCGCGGAACCCCGGCTACCCGCCCCAGAGGGCGGGCGGCTGGGGGAGGGAGAGCGTCTGACACCAGACGCCCCTCACAACGGTGGCAGGCCGACCCCCCCGGGGGCGGCCCCCCACCACCCCAGCGGCACGCGGCTTCCACAGGGCATGCAAGCCGAGGGGACAGCGCCGGGCCCCCACACCCGCACACCCGCGCCCACAGCAAGAGTGGATGACAGACCCCGACAATCCGCCCAGAGGGCGGACAGTCGGGGGAGGGGGAGCGCCTGACCTCAGACGCCCCTCACAACGGACACGCAGGCCTAGAAACCCCGCCTGCCCGCCCCTGAGGAACACAGGGAATACGGGCCACGGCGACAGCGCTGGACCCCGTACCCGCACACCCGTGCCAACAGCACGTGGACAGCGGGCCCCAGGAGGAGGGCAGCTGGAGGGGGGAGAGTGCCCGGCCTCGGACGCCCCTCGCAGGGGGCCGCCACGGACAGCGGGGGGGGAGCACCTAATGCCCACACACACACACGAATGCCGGTCGGCGGAACCGGCGTACGAGCTCCCCCACCCACGCCCCGCCGCGCCCACGTGCACCAGCCACGGGAAATCCGCACTCCACCCCCTGCTCTTAGGCACAGCGAGGAGGGACAGCGCCTGACACCAGGCGCCCCTCACAACGGTGGCGGGCCACCCCACCGGGGACGCCCATCCGCCACCCCCACAACGAGCAACGCACCAACGCACCAACGCACCAGCCACGGGACATCCGCACCCCACCCCCTGCTCTTAGGCACAGCGACACAACAATGGCGGAACCCGCGGCCCCACGCAAAACACGCCCCCGATCTCCGACGCTGGACGCAGCACACGAGGTCATCAGGGCGCTGGGACTCAGAGGCGGCGAAGGAGACCCCCCACAAGAGGATGCGGGCACGGACTCCGACCTGGAGGAAATACCAGAGCCCTCTGCTGGCAGCACGCCCGCGGAAGGTGCGCCGTCGGCGGGCAGCGTGCCCACCCTCTGCGCCCCGTGGAAACGGGGCCACTGCACCGGCGAAGGCTGGTGCCCCAAACAGCACCCCCAGCCCGGCCCCGATGACGGAGCGCTGCTCCAGGTGGGACGCGCGGCCGGACGCGCCGCCCTAAGCTACGGGTTGGTGCAGGGCTGGATCCTGGATGAAACCGCACGCGGCAGCGTGAACATCCAGGAGGCCGTCGACTGAGTCGCCCACGCGGGACAAGCGGCAGTGGCCTTGCACACCCGGGGCCGCCACAGCGGACCCGCAGAGGGGATCATTGTGAAGCCCTCGGGAATGGTGCTTGTCCTGGCGGCGGACGTGGTCCGAGGGGTGCTCCACGCATCCCGCGTGCGGAAGGCGCGCCCACAGTAGACCATCCAGGTGTACACCCCCCCACGGGCGTGGCCCTTCTCCACATGGGCGGTGCTCGCCGTCATGTGGCACCTGGCACCGGAGGACGCCCCCACATGAACCGCGGAGGAAATCCCCCGGGACCTCCACACCTGGCCGGCCGGCCAGAATTACCCCTGGCGCAGGCCCTGGGGCGGCCTCCCAGTGGCACCCGCGGCCGAGGGGCTCAGCCTCGCGGTAACCCTCCAACGGCACCCCGACAAGAGGGCACGCCACTTCCTGCAGACGGGCACGGTGATGGCCGCCCCGTCAGACTCCGAGTGGCGATGGGACGCAGGGGAGGCGCAACCGCTGCCGGGCCCCTGGGTCCTCCCGTTGTGGTATTTGCCCATGGGCACCCTGGCCCATGCCACTCAAGCCGTCAAGGGGGCATTTCCCCAGCCGCTCCTCCCCGGCGTGGCCCTGCTCCGCAGCCTGCAGGCGGGGGCGGCCTGGGTACGGTGGAGGGAAGAGGGCGGGCGCCCGAGCCCCTATTTCCCCCTGGTCCAGGGCCAGGCGCTAGTCCACGCCCAGGGCATGCGGACCGTGGAATGGGGGGCGATCGTGCCCGGCACGGCGTGCAGGTGGATCACTGCGGCCGCCCCACAGCCCATGCGATCGCCGCCGGCGTGCCACCTCCTCCTACGGGCGGTCCCCTCCTTCGCCCCCCAACACGCCCTTACGAGGGACGTATGGAGGGCCATGCTGAGCCACACCAGGGAGAGGCTGACAAACCCGGGGGTACAGTACCCGCCGGGGCCGGTGCTCGAACCGCTCACGGCCCCCACACCCGGGGTCCGCCACGCCCTGCACAGGGAGTCGGCCCTCACGGAGCGGCTCAACGACGAGGTGCTAGACCTGGCGCTGGAGCCGCTGCGGGTGCTTCACCCGCAGACCCACATCCCGCCCGCGGGCACGTTGAACCGCCTGGGCCGCCTGGGTTTGCAGCGCCGCGTCGAGGCCACGCACCCGGGGAACGTGGTGGAACAGTGGCTAACGCTCTGCAACACGTCCGCCGCGCAAGGCCACTGGTACCTGCACCAACCCCTCTTCCTACCCCGGGCGGCCCCGGAGCACCGCCGGCAAAACCCTTACCACACGCACCCGGAGCGCCAAGGCGCGCAGAGCTTTCCGCAGCCGGTCCCGCCCGCCGTCTCGCCGGGGGAGGGACCAGAGGCGCTGCAGCAGGGCCCCCCGCTCGACACAGCCACCACGGTACAGCAGAGGGGAAGCAACGGCGCGGATGGTGCCGAACCGGACTGCACGAACTGCGGAGCGGTGGCCTGGACGGCGGCCTGCAGGTACCTCGCCCGAGATACCACGGGGCTCAGGCAGTACAGGCCAGTTGACCGCACGGCGCTGGCGCCCGCGGTCGCGGCCATCACCAACTGCTGCCCGACTTCCCCTGCCGCGACACGCAGCCCCGCCAGCCGGCCGCAACGCACGCGCCGACAGCACTCCTCACGGCGGAGCAGCTATACGTCGTCGCGGCGGCGCTGCTGGCAGACGGCGGGGAGACGTTTGAGGTTTGAGGTTTGATATGCGGGTACTAGACGCCTTTTGGCCCCGGGGGGCCACCTGGTCGGGCCAGGTGATATCCTCCCCACCGGGTCCTAGTGGGGGGCCCTCCAAGACGCACCCCCTGCCTGGTGGCGGAGTCCCCCGGGTTCACAGAGCTCGGAGCCCCGTCCTTCCCCGGCTTCCCCGTTTCGCCACTCCCCGGTCAGTGCATCAATTCGCAGCCGCGGCTGCGGGCGCTTACCCACTGCGTCGCCCCCCTAATGTGTGGTCGCCCGGGGCGCCGGCGCCGCCGGGCCCGTGCTACTGGCTTGTCGCCAGTGGGACCCCCTTGGGCTGGCGAGGAGGCTGCCTAGCCTAGGGGTTGGGGCGTGGCGCTGTGTGCCACTACTGCCTTGGCGGGTGCAGTGCCCCGCCTGTGTGTGCGCGGCGCTAGCGGCCAGTTCGGGGGGTTCGGGCCGGTACCTGGTGTTCTGTCTCTCTTGTTTCCCCCTCCCCGCCCCGCGTGTTCCGCGCTGCGTGTGGCGGGCTGTCCGGTCCGGGTGTCCCTTACCCTCGCTCGCTGGTACGCGATTCCACGCGGTCTGTGCGTTCTGCGCGCTCGGTCCCGATGCCCTTCTGGTAGTCCCCGCGTGTCCCTTTCGTGTGTGTGCGCTCGCGCTTTGCGGCGTCCGCTCCCCCCTCCCCCCCTGGGTGGTGTGGCGTGCGCACCTCGCGTGGTCCCGGCACTGGGCGCTGGTAGGGCCGTTCCACGTGGTCCGTGCCCCTCCGCGTGTCCTGCCCCGGTCCCTTGCTCTGTCTGGCGTGCTTGGGGGGGGGGCGGTCCGGTCCCGGTTCCCCCCTACTTGGCTTGGGGTTGTGGGGGTGGCGGTAGGGCGTCCCCGGGGAGGGTGCCTTCTACTGTTGCGAGGGGCGTCTGGGGTCAGGCGCCCCCCCTCCCCCGACTGCCCGCCTACTGGGCGGGCTTTCGGGGTCCGCGATCCACGTGTTGTGGGCGCGGGCGTGCGGGCGTGGGGGCCCTTCTCTGTCCCCTCGGCCGGCACGCCCTGTGGGGGCTGCGCGCCGCGGGGCGGGTCAGTGGCGTTCGTGTGCCGGGGGGCGGGCCGGGGGGGGGGGGGGCGTGCGCCGTACCCCCCGGTTGTGCGGCCGGGGGGGGCCTGTAGGGCGGGTGGTCGCTCTGCCTCATTCCGTCCCTCTGCCTTCCCTGGGCAGGCAACAAAGCGGGTGTCCCTGGCGTTGTGCTGTCCATGGGGGGCGTGGCCCCCCATATCACTCCGGTTCGTGCTCACCGGGCTGCTCTGGGTGCGATCTGTGCGGTGTCCAGGCGTGTCGGCGCGGGCTCGCTTGTTCTTCGCGGCACCAGTGGGAGCCCGCGGCTGGGGCGGGGGGGCGGGTCGCGCTCCGGCTCCTCTCTCGGGCGGGGGGGGGACCATCCCCCCTGCCTCGGGGGGTGGGGGCCGGGGCCTCCGCGGCTTGCGGGCCGGTCGGGGGGCAGGGGGGGGGGGTGTCGCGCTGCGGCCTCCCTGCTCCCCTTCTGGGCGGCGGCCTGCGGTACTCAACCCTGGCCCCCTTCGTGTCGTCGGCGCGCTCCCTTCCGGCGTGCGCGTGCGGTCGGGGTCGAAGTGCCGCCCCGGGGTGCAGGGGGGTGAGGGGCGGCCTGTGGACGGCTCCCCCGGGGGCCCCTGCAGACCTGAACCCCCCCTCTGCCCTCCCCGAGTGGGCTGTGGTCACGGGAGGGTCATGTGGGGCGCGGCCTCCATACCGTTCTGTTGTGCGCGTTGCTCCGGCACGCTAGTGTGGGCTCGCGGGAGCAGGTCCAGCCGCCGCTCCCCCCACCGCGTTGCCGTCCCTTCTAGGGGGGGGGGGCGTCTTCTCGGCTCCGGGGGGGCGGAGGGCCGCGCCTGTGGCCCCTGAGCTGGGAGGGGTGCGGCAAGTGGGGGGGGAGGGTGGGGGGGCCGCCCCCCCGCCCGTTCTCGGGCCTGAGTGGGAGGAAGGGGGGGGAGTGGGGGGGGCCTTCTGGTCCCCTGGCGACGCCTCCAGACGGCCGGGGGGGGGGGCGGCATGGCAGTCCCGGCCCCGGGGGCCAGCCATCGGCTGGGGGGTCGCGCCCTTCCCCCGCCTCCCTCTACCTAGAGCCGGACCCTCGTGCAGGCCCTCGCTGGGGCCCCTCATCCCCCCGGCCGTCGTCGCGCGGCGCTGGCCGGCCGGGGGCGGCGATGAGGGTTAGCGGTCAGCGGTTAGCGGGCTGCGGGGCAGCAGGTTCCCCCCCGCGCTCGTTGTCTCCGCCCTCCCTCCCGCGAGAGGTGGCACGCTCTCATGCGTCGTGCCGTACCGTGGGGGGGGCGTTGGTCGGGGGGCCAAGCTCCCCCCCCCACTCTCTCGCATCTGCCGTCTGGGCCATCACCTGCGCCGCCGCTTGTGGGGGGGCTGGGGCTGTGGCGGCGGCGGGTTGCGCGGGCGGTAGCGCCAGTGGGCGAGGGCGCTGCGCAAAGCCCGGGGGAGCCAGCTGTTGGCGTCTGCATCCGTGATGCGGAGCACCGCTCCCCCTTCCAGGAAGGCCGGCCACGTCGGCTCCCTGTCGGGCCACGCCGCCCGGATCACTGACCTGAGGACCCTCTCATGGTCCTCTGGGGCTGCCCACCCCCCCGGGGGGTACCTCTCGGTTTCCTTCGTCTCACCGGAGGAGCAGGGCATCGAAGGGCCGGTTCCTCAACCCCCTGGTGGTCCCCTGGTTGGCCGGGCACAACCACCCGTACACCTCCCCCACCAGGGGGAGGGCCTCTTCCCCCAGAGGGTCCGGGACCGCGCCCCAGTCCCGGTCCCATGGCCGGCCCCCCTCTGCCCCCCGCGCCGGCTCCCCTCGCTGCCCCTGTGCCTGCAGCGCCGATGCCGCGACCCGCCCCCCCTCCGCCGAGGCCATCTGCGCCGGCTCCGCCCTCGGCACGGGGGGGGGCTGGCTGGTGCCGGGGTCCTGGGGGTTGGGGGGGGACGAGCTCGCCGGCGTCAGGGTCGATGTTGTAGAAGTGGTGGTGGTGGTGGTCGTGGTGGTGGTGGGTGTGGTGCACCGGCATCTGTTGGATGCCGGGGGAGATGCACCTCACCGGTCGCACGTCTGGCTGCGGGGGCGCCCCGCTCCCCGCCCCCCTCCTTTCGTCCCGCCCTCCCCCCTGGGCTCCCATGCCCCGTCCCGCCTGTCCCTTGGGGCCCCCGGCGCCCTTGCCCCTGCCCTTGGGCCCCTTTCCAGCCCCCTCCCCGTGCCGCGGGTCCCGCCTCCCGTCCCCCACGCCCTGGCCCGCCCGCTCACCCACCGCCCCTCGCCCGGCCCCCTGCACCTGGGCTCCCTGCCCGTCCCCCTGCGCGCCCTTCCCGTGCCCTGGTCCCTTCCAGGCCCCCTGCCCTGAGTCGCGCCGTCCGCTGCCTGCGCTCTGATCCCCCCCGCTGCTGCGCACTTGCTCCCTGCCGTGCGTGCCCTGGCCTGCTCCTTGCGCGCGCTCCTGGGCACTTCCCCTGTCGCCTCCTGCTCCCCGCTCCGCGCTCCCGTGGCTGGCACGCCGCTCTGCCTGCGCGCCCTCTCCTCCTTCCTGAATCACGCGCCGGGCGTCGCGCTGTCTTTGCATCTGCGGCAGCGTGACGCCCGGCGGCGAGCGCTCTGGCGCCGGGGGGCGGACGTGCCGCGCCCGCCCCGGGGGGAAGGGCTTGGGGGGGAACTGCTTGGGGGGGCTGGTGTGGGTGTGGGTGGGGTTGGCGTGGGCGCGGTACTTCGCGCTCTCCCTGCCCACCGCTGCTGCTGCGGCGGCCGCCGGCGAGGCGCCCGTGGCCCGTGCGGGGTTCTTCCCTCGCTTGCGCGGCGTGCTGGGGGTCGCGGCCTGGCCGGCTGAGGCAGTGGCGCGGCCCGCCGGGGCCGTGGTCGCAACTCCTCGCGCGCCCTCCTCGCTCTCTGCTGCTGTGGCGGCGGCCGCCGGCGAGGCGCCTGTGGCCCGTGCGGGGTCCGTCCCCCGCTTTCGCGGTGTGCTGGGGGTCGTGGCGTGGCCGGCCGAGGCGGTGGCGCGGCCCGCCGGGGTCGCGGCCGCAATCTCTCGCGCGCCCTCCTCGCTCTGCTTCGCTGCTGTGGCGGCCGCCGGCGAGGCGCCTGTGGCCCGTGCGGGGTCCGTCCCCCGCTTTCGCGGCGAGCTGAGGGTCGCGGCGTTGTCGGCCGAGGCGGTGGCGCGGCCCCCCGGGGCCGCGGTCGCAACCCCTCGCGCGCCCTTCCCGCTCTCCTCTGCGGCTGCGGCAGCCCTCGGCGATGCGGCCGGTTCCTGCGCCGGGGCTACCCCACCTGTCGGGGCCGCGGCGTGGCTCGCTGGGGCTGCGGTCTCCGCTTCCTGCGCGTCTGGGGCCCCCTCCCGGGGCGGGGCAGCGGGGCTTGCTGCTTGGGCGGCCGGGGCGGTCACCTCGGCTGGCTCAGGCTCCCGGGCCGGCGGCGGCGGCCCGACCAGCACCGCCGCCTCCGCCAGCCTCCGCTCCTCGCGGTCCGCGAGGGTCTCCCCCGTCCACTCCGGGGAGGCGGGGGAGCGGGAGCGGAACGCGGTGGTGGCGGTCGTCCCGCCGGGGGGAGCCATCGGAGTCTGCCATCACTGTTAACCTGGTAGGCATGCGTGGTGGCAGGCGCGCCCTTCCCACTACCTCCTGGTGCATCAGTGCCGTGCCGTGGGCAGTGCCGTGTGGTGCTCTGCGGGGGGGAGGGGGGGAGGGGGTGGGGGGCTGGCTGTGGCGTCAGCCCCGCACGGCCGGGGGCCGGCGGCCATCCACCGGCATTGGGAGGGGAGGCGGGGGAGCCACGCGGCCCACGCGTCGCGCCATAGCTCCCAGTCTGGGGCGGGGCCCAGGGCCCTGGGCCCCCGGGGGTCGTCGAGTGGTGTCGTGGGGAGCCGCACCAGGTGGACCCCTGTAACGGCGGTGACCTCCTGTGTTCTCAGGAAGGTGTGTACTCCGTCCCGCGCCGCGGGCGCCGGGAGGGGCGGGCGGGGTACGGGTGCTGCCCCATAGAGGTGGCTGGGGGTGATCCCCAGGACCCACCCCGGGTCCCCGCGGGTCGCGACGACGAGGAGGAGCAGGGGGGTGCCAGGGCACTCTTGCCAGAGAACCTGTCCCCTGTGGTGGGCACCCCTGGTTCTGGAGAGGGGGGGGGACAGGTCTGGGTTAGCCCAGCCGCTGGGCGCGTGCGTCGCCGGCGGGAGGGCGGGGCACCAAGTGGGCTCCCTGGGGAACGCCTTGCATACGATGGCGTAGGGGGGGGTAGGCCTGGTGCCGTCGTACACTGGGTTGGTCGGCCGGGGGCGGGCGGACGCCTCGTCCGCGCATTCCACAAACACCGTGATCTCGCCCACCTCCAGGTACTCGTCCGGTGGGTGTAGAAGGTGGAGCGCCGCATCCAGCTCGGACACTCCCCCCGGGTACGTAGCGCGTCCTGAGGGCGTGCAGCAGGGCTGGGGCGCTGCTGCGGAGGGACATGGCAGACCCTGCTCCCGTCAGCCGCAGGGTGTCCCCCATGGACAGGGGCCGGCCCGACCGGTTGGACTCGCGCCACTCCATCCAGTGCCCGTAGAGGGCCGCCTCCCGGCTGATGAGCCCCAGCTGGACAGCGTTCAGGATTAGGTGCATTGCCGGGAGCAGCGTAGGGGCCCCCGCTCCGTTCAGGGCGCGGACGGCCGGGAGGGCGGTCTCGTTGAGGAAAGCCCTCGCACTGCCCGTCAGGTCACACCGTGCGGCAGCGTGCGCTTCGTGTGCCTCCGCCACCGCTTCCGCCACCAGGCCCCGGTCGGCCGCCTCCTGCGCTTTGCGGCGGGTCCTGGTGTGTCCCGGCCCAGACCCCCCGTCGGCGTGGCATGGTGCTGCGGGTTCTGCAAAGGGCGGCGGCGGGTGGGGGTTAGGGCGCGAACACGTGCAACAGGCGTCAGCGCATCCCATCGGCACCCGTTCGCGGTGTCTCGGTGGAGGAGGGCCAGCAGGGTGCCGTCCGCGATTGCCTCCCATCCCACTCGCAGCCCTTCGCAGCCGTCCAGCTCCTAGCGCAGCGTGGCTGCAATGTCGGTGGGGAGCATGAGGAGCAAGGGCCCCTGGGTGTCGCCCAGCCGGGACAAAGCGTCGTCGTATACCGGCCCCCCAGCTTTGAAGTGCGCCACGGCGAGCTGGGCGGCCCCGTCCTCTGGAGGGGTGCCACCAGACGGTGGCCGCGGCGTGTCCCCACGTGCGTATCTCCGTAGCCCGGCGTACGTTGGCGGCGTGAAGGACGATGCAAGGCGGGATGGGTGTCCTGACGAGTGAGGACACGTCTCCAGTCCATCCCGTTTGTGGCCCCGGGGCCGCCTGCAGCCATTCCCCCGTCGCCACATCCCACGGGTGGTCAGGTCCCGCCCCGCGGATCATGGTGGGTCTCGGTCGGGTGTCCGGCCCCCATCCCTTGAGCGGGATGGCGGCGTATCGTTGCGCAGGGGTCTCCGGGGCGCACGTGGTGGCGCACCACCGGCCCCACTCGCGCGCCCATTCCTCACCCACGATGCGCGCCTCCCACACGGGCATGGAGCCGCGCCCGATGATCCACGGCGGGAAGAGGGCGTCTTGTAGGTGCCTCGAGAACCCCCCTGGCAGGTCCCGGTACGGCTGGGGGCCCTCTTGGGGCGGGCACTCCAGAGTGCCATTCACGACACGGAGAGAGGCTACGAAGTCCTTGTCAGGGCGCGGGGGAGGGGGAGGGTGGTCGCCCTCCGCCGCAGTGAGCCACCGGTGTGCCCGGGCCGCCGCGCTCTGGGGCTCGCGGAGGAGTTGCTTCAGCCGGTGGTTGCGAAGCTCCCATGCGAAGTCCCCCAGCCGGAGCATGTGGTGGAGGAAATCATCCACAGAGGTCCCTCCCGGCGGGTCGTAGCGGGCTATGGCGCGGAGCTGCGCCTCCGCGTCCCCGGGCACCAGTCCGGAGCAGAAGACCTCCGTCCATGTGGCGCCTGCGGAGCGCCACGAGGCCACCCACAGGGCTTTGTCCCCGGGTGGGAGGTGGCGGGCCGCCTCGTGTACCGCCTGGCGGTAGTGGGGCCAGAGGAGCTGTGAGTGGGCGCACCCCACGTGCATGTGCACCGGGGTCTCCTCTGGGCCGCCGCATAGGAGGCACGGTTGTGGGACGGTGGCGACGCCGGAGACCTGCTCCTTACGGACGCGGAGCCTGCGCTGCACCGGCGTGTGGCCGTCTCGGGCCCGCAGCGCCCGGCGGTTGGTGGCCGTGGCGTGGGCCGCGCCCAAAGGTGTGTGTCCCCGGTGCGTCAGCGCATGGTCCGTCTGCGCCCGCTGCGCGACCTCGCCGAGGGCCCGGATCGTGAGGGGCCGTAGATCGAGATGGCCGTCACGGCTGGCGACAATGAGCTCGGCGTGGCCAGGGTCCGGGGGCGTGTTCTGCAGGACGGTGTCCTGGGACGCCGCCCAGTCCGCCTTGTGCAGTAGGGCGTCACTGTGGTGCGAGGTGGCTCGGAGGTACCAGAACGGGTGCCCGGCGTGTTGTTCTCGCGCGCACAGGCTGTCCCGGAGCCACCTCAGGGGCATCTGGCTGACCACCTTCGCCACGCCCGCGGGAACCCCCGTAGTCCGCTCGCGATCCGCGTGCCGCAGGAGGTGGAGGATGATTTCGGCGTCCACCGTGTGGAGCCATGGTCGGTGGGCACCGTATTGTAGGGGCAGGGAGGCGGCCACCCCCTCCCTGTCAGGCACAGTGCCCGAGATGGCCACCGCCCACGTGCGGGTGAGGTCGGCGGCGAGAGCGACGCTGGTGGCGTGTTTGCAGGGTCTGCCCCCGGACGCGTCGGAAGAGGTGTGGCCCCAGGCCTCCGGGATCCAGTAGTATCCGGTGGGGCTGAGCCACCACGCGTTGAGGTCGGCGGAGTGCCACTGGACGTCGGGGTGGCTGGGGGTCAGTTGGTCCACGCTCAGCGCCCTGGTGTCGCCTGGGCTGATCGCCGGGTGGTCGTGCAGCCGGATCTCCGCTCCGGTGATCGTGCTTGCCCAGGACCGAAGTGCCGTCACATGTTCCTTGAGCCGAGCCGGGCCCCCGCGCTGGTGCACCACCAGGTGCCCCGTGTCCTCCGGCTGGTCCTCCAACGCGTGCACCGCCATGTGTGGGTCGTGCGGCACCCCCCTAGCTACCAGCAGGGCGGTGCCACGGGGGAGCCCACGGGGTTCCGGCTGGCCCGCCCCCGCCTGCACTATTACCCACTCGGCCCGGAGCTGCGCTTGCCCCGACGCTTGGGTGCATTGGTCGTCCGTGGTCACCAACCACAACGGCGTCAGCGCGTGGGGCCGGGGGCGCAGGGGCTCGGGCCATGCCACGTCCGTGTTAGGCTCTTGGTGCTCGCTCTCCGCGAGTACGTCGCGGAGCATGTACATGAGGGCTGCCAGCGGGTGGTACGCCGCCCCCCGCGTGGGGGGGGATAGGTCGTCCCGGCGGCAGTAGCCCCCGACGTGGAGGTGCAGGCCGTCCGGGGTCACCCGTGGGCCGGTGTCGGCCTCCTGCTTGGCCCTCGTGGGGTGGACGAGTCTCAGGCGGGTGTCCCGCGTGCCGATGGTGTGGAAGAGGTGGACCAAGGCGTCGCGCCACACAGGGTGGTTGGTGGGCTCCTGCTCACGGCAGCAATAGTGAAGGTGTTCATCGGCGCTTTTGTTGAGGCATTCCTGCACCGCCGTCGGCCACGGGTCGTCGTTGTCGGGGAAGGGGTGGCGTGGCCCGTGGTGCCCATGCCACGGCGTTGTGTGTGGCACCGTCAGGCGGCACGTGTCGCGCTGTCGCAGCTTGGCGGTGCGCAGCGTGACAATGTTGCCCGGCGGGGACTGTAGCTGGACATGGGCCGCCCTGGGGCACGCGATGGGGTTGTACAGCCCCACTCCCAGGGCGGCCAGGGCCCGGGCTATGCGGTGGACCCAGTCGCCCCCCGCTAGATTTGCGAACTCCGGGACGGGGTAGTGCACCTCGGGACATATTCTGTGCGCGCCAGCTTTTTTCCAGAACATCTTGGTGACCTCGGCGCGCACAGAGGTTGAGCGGTGGTGGACGAGTGTACCCACGAGGGCCACTGCTGCCTGGTGGCAGCGCGTTGGCACCCGTGTGAGCCCCAGGGTCCCGTCATCGAAGGCGTACCGCGCCCTGTCCTTCGCGACCTCGACCGTGATGTGGTCCAGGTGTCATGCAGTGTCGGAGTCGTCGGCGATGAAAGGGGCGACGTACTGCGTCACCCCCCCGAGGATCGCCAGGATGACGTCCTCCACCACTTTCCGTGGCGCGAGGGTGTTAAGGCACCAGTGGTGCATCGCCGCCAGGCGTAGCCGGTGCTTGCGCTGCAGGGAGAACTCCCCGTCCGGCTGCAGCTGGAGTCCCAGGTAGGGGACGGAGTCCGCCGCTGGTACCCAGTGCCACGGGTTTTCCAGGTTGGGGCAGAGGCGCAGCTGCAGGCCCGGGACCCCCTCCCTGGTGGCCATGGCGCACCTCCGGGGGTTGAGCTCCATGCCCATCATCCCCAGGTACGCGGCCACCGCCTCCACGCCCTCGACGAAGTGCTGCAGCGTGTGGGCCACCACCAGCAGGTCGTCCATGTAGGCCTGGATGAGGCTGTGCTCGGCCCCTCCCGGCGGGCGCAGGCGGTGCCCCTGCGCCCTGAGCAGGGGCTCCAGGAGGAGCGCGTACAGTAGGGGGCTCTTGGAGTTGCCCTGTCGGACGCCGCGCAGCATGTAGACGGGCTGCGTTAGCCCGTGTGCTGTGACGATGCGCAGTCTGGCGCACGTGTGGAGGAAGAGCAGGAGGTCGATGACGTCCGGCGGCACGGAGTGGTGGCGCAGGATGAGGTGGAGGGCGCCGTGCGGGGCGGTGTCGAAGGCCTTGCGGGTGTCGAAGGAGAAGACGTAGTTGGGCCTTCCCCGCTGGAGCTGCCGCTGCGCCATGAACAGCGGGGGGCCTGTGTTGGAGCCAGGGAGGGCCCCTTGCTGCCAGTGGCTGACCACTCCGTGCCGTGTGAGCACTTCCGTGATGCGCTGGGTGAGGGGGCCCGTGAGCAGCTTCATGTCCAGCTGGCCCAGGGCTATGGGCCTGTAGTCGTCCAGTCTGGCAGAGCCCGGTACCTTGGGGCTGAGCCAGATGTGCGCGTCCCTCCAGTGCATCAGCGGCGGGGCGCCGCGGAGGATGGCCCGGTAGGAGTGGACCAGGAGCCACTGAATGGGTGCTGGGAGGGCCTTGATGAAACAGACCTGGGGCCTTGCCATCGGCCTTGTCCAGGGCGGACCTCAGGTCCTGCATGGAGTACTGCTGGACCTGTGTCCAGGCCCCTTCAGGGACCCGGGGGACGTGGCGGCCGAGGACTGCCTGGAAGCCTGGGAGGTCCACCTGGCGTTTGTCATACAGTTCTCGCCAGAAGGCGCGAACTGCGAACATCACGTCGTGGGCCTCCGTGAGGAGCGTTCGGGTGTTGGGGACCCGCACGTTCCAGAGGCCTGACGGGCCCGGGGCCTCTACCTCTATGGCTCCCCGCACGGCTTTCCATCGCTGGGCGATGTCGGGGGCGTGGCGGCGCCAGAAGTCCTTGATGGCGCGCTTGCGGTCTGCCGCCAGGAGTGCGCGGAGCTGGCGAATGTCCTCCTCGAGGGCGGCTGCTTGCCTCTCCAGCTCCTCCTGTAGCTGGCCCTGTGTGGTCGGGCGGAACCCGGGCGACACACCCTGCAGCTCCTCCGTGAGCCGGAGCGCCGCCTCGGACCGCATGCCATGCTGGGCCACGTCCGCCTGGTACGCTGCCGGCGCGCGCGCTGCCAGGGTGTCATAGCGGGGGACCGCTGCCTGGAGCCGCTTTCCGTTCTCCGGGAGGTCCCCCTCCGCCGGGTCCGTCCCCGCCGGGGACGGCTGCCGGCGTCCCACCACACGCGCCAGGGCCTCATGCGTCGCGCCGAGGTGTTCGAACACCTTGTCCACCGCGGCCGCGGGTATGGACGTGTAGTCGTGCTGCTCTGCGGAACCCAGCCAGGGCGCCAGGGAGGGTTCATCCTGCGCGGCGGTGACCGCCGCCCACAGGCAGTGTTGGACGGGCGCGGCCTCGGCGCTGTACGGGAGGAGGCGGCCCTCCGTGTGGCTGTAGGGAGTGGGCATCGCCGCGCCCCCCGCTGCGCTGAGGAGACCCGGCAGGGCCAGGCGGACCGGGAGGTGGTCCGAGCCGACCACCTGGGGGTGTGCGATGCCGCGAGCCCAGACGCTTTCCCGCAGGGACCACGGCAGGAGGGACTCGTTGACCAGGAAGGTGTCCACTCTGTGCCGGGACGGGTGGAGCGTGGGGGTCATGTCCTCCTCGCCGCCTGCCGCGGCCCTTCGGAAACCGCAGGCCTCCCAGCCCGCTTGGAAGTGCTCCGTGGCCGGGTTGGTGGGGACAACCATGTAGATGTTGGTGTCGCCGGTGATGACCACCAGGTGCCTCCCACCGAGGCTGCGTGCCGTGGCATACATTTGTATGTCGGCCAAGAACGCCGCCCGTCCCGCCCAAGGGGGGGCAGCCTGCTTGCGGCCCCTGGACGTTGATGAGGGTGAGGCCTCCCCCGTCCGTGCGGATCTCCAGGGCCGCGGCCTTCCTGAGGACAATTTCCGTGAAACTGAGCACCTCGTGCTCCCCCACGTACTTGCTGCTGACCGCGGTGAGGAGGCCCCCCCCTCTCGAGGTGCAGGTGGCTCCCGTTATCGCCAGCCGGCTGCTGAAGAAGGCAGTGTACCCCTTGTCCCGGAGCGCCGCGGGCACGTGCATCTCCTGCGCCCGGGTGGCGATCCCTGTTTCCTGGAGCATGATGGCAAAGCCACCCTCCTGGGGTAGCATGCCGGTGATGAGGTGCTCCTTGTCGGTAGAGGCCGCCGGCCCCCGGCGCCGCCAGAGTGTGTCCCGGAGGGACGGGTCTGGCAGCACGAGGCCGTTGCGCAGGTTCGGCGAGGGGAGCCACAGGGCGTCGCCCGCCATGTCCTCCTGGAGTCAGCTATCCCGCATCGGCATCGCCGCTGGGTTCGCCGGCGCAGCCAGGGCATCCGGGTGCGCCGCATCTGCTGAGCCTGTTCCCAGCGGGGCCCACAGGGGGGCCCGGGGGACCGGGGGAGCCAGGGGGGCCAGGGGGGCCAGCCCCGCGGGGATAGACATGGACCCTGGTGGGGCCGCACCGCCGGTCCCCGGGGCCGCTCCGGGTGCCTCCTCATCTCCGTCTGCGTGGTCGGCTGCCTGGGGCGGGGGGCGCCGGGTGTACGGGGCGTGCCATGGGGACCTCCGTGCTCTCCCCTGCAGGATGTTGGTGGCCGCCTCCTAGTCGTCCGTCGGGGCTGCAGCGTGCACCGCGTGCCACGCCAGGTGTTCCAGCATTGCCCCGCTTGTGTAGTACTTGTCTGCACACAGGGGGCATTTCGTCGGCTCTGTGGCCCCTCGCGCCGGGGGGAGCGGAACCGACTTCCGGATGGCGCCCTCTGCCGCTGGTTCGAAGGGCAGGTTGGCCAGTGGCACCGTGTGTGGCGCCAGTGTGCGACCCGGTCCGCCGCATCGAGGGCTCGTGTCGCGGGCGCGGGCCCCAGACCCCGGATGGCATCGCGCCACGCGTCCGCTAGCAGCCCTTTTTTCCAGTGCGTGGAGCCGATTTGGCGGTCGGGCTTGCCTCTCCATCGCAGGTCGTGGAAGGCCTGTAGCCAGTGGTACACTGCGGTCGGGACCGCCAGCTGGAGCTCTAGGTCGGCGGGGTGCGCCGCTGCCGGCCCCACCTGCGGCCTCGCCGCCCGGGCGTTGTCCTTCAGCCTGACCTGGAGCAGGAGGGTGTGGTGTTCGCCCTGCCGTAGCGCCTTGACGATCATGCGGGTGCAGTCTGCCACGCGGATCACGGCTTCGGGCCCCGGCAGGCGCTCGGGGTCACAGACGACGATGTGCGCGTCCGCCAGGCTGAACATGCAGACCACCCACTGCGGGTTCTGCTGTCCCCGTTGGGCCACCGCCAGGGTAGCCGCTGGGCGGGCGTTCGTGATTGGCCCCGCGTGGAGGTCTGGGACGTCCGTGGCCCTGATGGCGTCTCCCTGCCACGCGGCCTGTAGATGCTCCTCCTGGTCGGGGCTCCACACCAGTGCGGGGGGGTTGATCCACCCCGGTTCCTGCCTCTTGTTGGGGGCGCTGACGGTGTGTAGCAGGACTGCTAGCGGCCAGGGGTCCGCCGACATATAGTAGGCCTGGGTGGGCCCCTGTTGCCAGTCGACGTGGGGCAGGGGTGGGAATGCCCCTTACCTGGCGGTGCTGTGCCAGACAGTCCAGCGGCCTCCGGCCAGGACGTGCGACCGGTACCCTCCGGCGTGGCCGTGTAGGATGGCCTGGTAGCCTGCCGTCTGCAGCACCAGTGCATCCCCCTGCTTAGGCCCGGGTGGAGGTGTGCCATCGCCCGCATCCCAGACGCGGGTGCGCCCGCGGAGTGTGGCATGCTACGGGTCTGATGCATCGCGCTGTGGCCCTTGTATGCTTTTCGCAATCTGCGCCGGGCCTTGGTGGTGGACGAAGCTCTCCCCGCCGTCCGCTAGCAACGCCGCCGCGACGACGTATAGCTGCTCCGCCGTGAGGGGTGCCGTCGGCGCGTGTGTTGCGGCCGGCCGGCAGGGCTGCGTGTCGCAGCAGGGGACGTGGGGCAGCAGTTGCGCCGGCCACGCCGCCACGGAACCCATGGTGACGGCCGCGACCGCGGACGCCAGCGCCGTGCGGTCCGTTGGTCTGTACTGCCGGAGCCCCGTGGTATCTCGGGCGAGGTGCCTGCAGGCTGCCATCCAGGCCACCGCTCCGCAGTTCGTGACGTCCGGTTCGGCACCATCCGCGCCGTCGCGTCCCCTTTGTTGTACCGTGGTGGCGGTGTCAAACGGGGGGCTCTGCTGTAGCGCCTCCGGGTCCTTCTCCGGCAGGAGGGCGGGCGGGACTGGCTGCGGGAAGTCCTGCGCGCCTCGGCGCTCCGGGTGCGTGTGGTACGGGTTTTGCCGGCGGTGTTCCGGGGCTGCCTGTGGTTGGAAGAGGAGTTGGTGCAGGTACCAGTGGCCTTCCGCGGTGGAGGGGTTGCGGAGTGTTAGCCACTGTTCCACCACGCCTCCTGGGTGCGCGGCCTCGACGCGGCGCTGCAACCCCAGGGGGCCTAGGCGGTTCAACGTGCCCGCGGGTGGGATGTGGGTTTGCGGGTAGAGCACCCGCAGCGGCTCCAGCGCCAGGTCCAGCACTTCGTCGTTGAGCTGCTCCGTGAGAGCCGACGCCCTGTGCAGGGCGTGGAGGACCCTGGGTGTGGGGGCCGTGAGCTGTTCGAGCACCGGCCCCGGCGGGTACCGTGCACCCGGGTTCGTTAGCCACTCCCTGGTGTGGCTCAGTACGGCCTTCCACACGTCCCTCGTAAAGGCGTGTTGGGGGGCCAAAGAGGGGACCATCCGTAGGAGGCGGTGGCACGCCGGCGGCGATCGCATGGGTTTTCGGGCGGCTGCTGTGATCCACCTGCACGCCGTGCCGGGCACGATCGCCTGGCCCTGGACCAGGGGGAAATAGGGGCTCGAGCGCCCCTTTCCTTCCTTCCACCGTACCCAGGCGGCCCTCGACTGCAGGGTGCGGAGCAGGGCCACGCCGGGGAGGAGCGGCTGGGGGAAAGCCCCCTTGACGGCCTGGGTGGCGTTGGCCAGGGTGCCCATGGGCAAATACCACAATGGGAGGGTCCAGGGGCCCGGCAGCGGTTGCGCCACCCCTGCGTCCCATCGCCACTCGGAGTCTGGCAGGGGGGGCCGGGACCGTGCCCGTCTGCAGGAAGTGGCGTGCCTTCTTGTCGGGGTGCCGTTGGAGGGTTGCCGCGAGGCTGAGCCCCTCTGCCGCGGGTGCCACTGGGAGGCCGCCCCGGGGCCTGCGCCAGGGGTAATCCTGGTCGGCCGGCCAGGTGTGGAGGTCCCGGGCGATGTCCTCCGCGGTCCCTGTGGGGGCGTCCTCCGGTGCCAGGTGCCACATGACGGCGAGCAGCGCCCACGTGGAGAAGGGCCACATCCGCGGGGGGGTGTACACCTGGATGGTCCACTGTGGGCACGCCCGCCGCACGCGTGACGCGTGGAGCACCCCTCGGACCATGTCCGCCGCCAAAACCAGCACCATTCCCGAGGGTTCCACAATGATCCCCTCTGCGGGTCCGCCGTGGCGGCCCCGGGTGTGCAAGGCCACTGCCGCCTGTCCCGCGTGGGTGACTCGGTCGACGGCCTCCTGGATGTTCACGCTGCCGCGCGCGGTCTCATCCAGGATCCAGCCCTGCGCCACCCTGTAGCGTAGGGCGGCGCATGCGGCCGCGGGTTTCACCTCGGGCAGCGCTCCATCATCGGGGCCGGGCTGGGGGTGCTGTTTGGGGCACCAGCCTTCGCCGGCGCAGTAGCCCCGTTTCCACGCGGGGCAGAGCGCGGGCACGCTGCCCGCCGGCGGGGCAGGTTCCGCGGGCGCGCCTCCCGTGGGGGGCTCCGGTACTGCCTCCAGGTCGGAGTCCGTGCCCGCGTCCCCTTGTGGGGGGTCTCCTTCGCCGTCTCTGAGTCTTAGCGCCCTGATGACCTCGTGTGCTTCGTCCAGCGTCGAAGATCGGGGGCGTGTTTTGCGTTGGGCCGCGGGTTCCGCCATTGTTGTGTCGCTGTGCCTAAGAGCAGGGGGTGGGCCGCGGATGTCCCGTGGCTGGTGCGTTGGTGCGTTGGTGCGTTGCTCGTTGTGGGGGTGGCGGATGGGCGTCCCCGGTGGGGTGGCCCGCCACCGTTGTGAGGGGCGCCTGGTGTCAGGCGCTGTCCCTCCCCCGGCCGCTGGTCCTCTAGAGCGGGCAGCTAGGGTTCCGCGGCCCGTGTGTCCCGGGTGCGGTCGGTGCGGGCGTGGGGACCCAGCACCGGCCCCACAGCGTGCGCCCTTGCAGGCCGGCGGTGCTCGCTCTGGGGTTGGCGGAGGGGCGTCCCCGGGGGGGGTGCCTTCCGCCGTTGTGAGGGGCGTCTGAGGTCAGGCGCTGTCCCTCCTCCGACTGCCCGCCCATTTGGCGGGCTGTTCGGGTCCGCCACCCATGTGCTGTGGGCGCGGGTGTGTGGGTGTGGGGGCCCAACACTGTCCCCTTGGCCTGCATGCCCTGTGGGGGCTGCGTGCCGCGGGGGTGTCCGGGGGCCGTCCCTAGGGGGGGTGGCCTGCCACCGTTGTGAGGGGCGCCTGGTGTCAGGCGCTGTTCCTCCCCCAGCCGCCCGTCCTCTGGAGCGGGCAGCCAGGGTTCCGCGTCCCGTGTGTCCTGGGTGCGGTCGGTGCGGGCGTGGGGACCCAGCACCGGCCCCACAGCGTGCGCCCTTGCGGGCCAGCGTTGCTTGTTATGGGAGTGGCGGAAGGGCATCCCCGGGGGGGGGTGCCTTCCACCATTGTGAGGGGCGTCTGAGGTCAGGCGCTGTCCCTCTCCCAACCGCCCGCACATTGGGCGGGCCGTTGGGGTCCGCCACCCACGTGCTGTGGGCGCGGGTGTGTGGGTGTGGGGGCCCAGCACTGTCCCCTTGGCCTGCATGCCCTGTGGGGGCTGCATGCCGCGAGGGTGGTGGGGGGCCGTCCCTGGGGGGGGTGGCCTGCCACCGTTGTGAGGGGCGCCTGGTGTCAGGCGCTGTCCCTCCCCCGGCCGCCCGTCCTCTGGTGCGGGGAGCAAAGTTTCCACGACCCGTGTGTCCCGGGTGCGGTCGGTGCGGGCGTCGGGACCCAGCACCGGCCCCGCAGCGTGCGCCCTGTCGGGCCGGCGTTGCTCGCTGTGGGAGTGGCGGAAGGGCGTCCCCGGGGGAGGTGCCTTCGACCATTGTGAGGGGCGTCTGGGGTCAGGCGCTGTCCCTCCCCCGACTGCCCGCCCACTGGGCGGGCTGCCGGGGCTCGTTGGGTGTGTGCGGTGTGTGTGGTGTCTGTGCCGTGCGTGTCCTGGTGCGTGGTGCCGCTCTTCCCTTGTTCCTCTTGTGCTCCCCCCTCCGGTGTCTCGGTGCGGTGTTGTGCTCGCCGTGTGCCTGCTGTGCCCCCTTCCTTGTGCGCGCCCCTTGCTCGGCCGCTGGCTACCCCCTACCAAACTGCCTTTTTCATATTTGCGGCATTGTCTGACGTAATCACACTAATGTCGTCACTGCCCAAGTCCTTTCTGCGTAGCACAGCCCAAAGCCAGCTGGCTGTTGCTACTCCCGTGTGGCTGTCTTCAGGAAACACGTTCACATCCAAAAGTAAATGGACAAAGTGCAGATCTCCAGTGAAGAAGGACGCGCTTGCGGCTCCATACGCATTATGCTGAACTGTGGAGGTCCACAAATCAGTTTGTAAGGCAATAGCAGGTTGTCCCCATTTCTCGTTTGCTTCGAACAGCATTTGCTGTAACTTCTTCTCCATCATTGCTTTGGCGACTGATAGAATCTTTCTGACCGTCCGTGCACAGGCTGGTGTATAACCAGCACAGAGACCACCCACAAAGGCACGCAGTGTGGCGCTCTCATCTGTAGGTGCAATTGGTGCAAGAGCAGACACTAGCCACTTGGTAAGACGATAGTAGATTCGGGCCATGCGAGGCAGGCGACGGTGAAATGCGGCAGGGAGCGACAGGAAGGCGACAGGGTGGCGACAGGAAGACGACAGGGTGGCGACAGGAAGACGACAGGCCAGCGGCAGGAAAGCGGCAGGGAAGCGACAGGAAGCGACATGCAGGCGACAGGAAGGCGACAGGGGAGGTGCGACAGGAGGGCGACAGGAGGGCGACAGGGCGGCGACAGGGTGGCGACAGGGAGACGACAGGGAAGCGACAGGAAACAAGACATAGCGACAGGATAAGGGACAGGAAAGCGACAGGAAGACGATAGGAGGGCAACAGGGCTAGCGGCGACAGGGAAGCGACAGGGAAGCGACAGGAGAAAGCGACAGGAGAGCGACAGGAGAGCGACAGGAGAGCGACAGGAGAGCGGCAGGGTGTTTTTATGCGACAGGAAGGCGACAGGAAGGCGACAGGAAGGCGACATGTTTTCACTGTGTGAATGCAAAGGGGAGGGATGGAGGAATCCATGTTGATGTGTGATGCGAGCACGAACCGGCACATTTGCTATCGTCAATGAGCACAATGAAGCAATGATGCAAAGTGGATGGGTTGGAGTCCAAAGACAATGTTCATAAGAGGAAAGGTTTTTGGAACAGTATCAACGCATGAGATCCTATGTTCTGTCACAAATCTCTCTAGGATTTGCTTAGAACACCAATGTTGAACATATCCGCGACGGGGTGCTGCATCTCATTTTTACGATTCGCAGCGGCCACCATCTAAATCCACTTGGATCAACTTATCATTTTTATAACATTGTTACGGGATGGCCAAGCGCAGGGAAGGTATGCATTTTGGCCTCACTAGATTGGTTTGTGAGCTCCTTCGCGTCGCGGCATAAATTCACTGTTGTTCGCATGTTGTTACATCAACCACCAAATTTGTAGGGTTGCGTCTAAGTTGGACATTACACGTCGGGCCGTTCGCTCCGCCATCAAGGCCATGTTTGACCGCTTGGACACAACCAATTTGTTTGCCGCGCCATTTGCGCGGCGCTGGGAATATGCAGACGGCGAACACCGATTGATGCGAAACATCTCTGCAAAAGTGGACTCAACTCATGTGTTCATCGCCAAACCGCAAGATCGGGTTCTACGGCGGCTTCTCTGGTTCAATAAGGGAGAAAAGAAGGGTCATGCCATTATTTTCAACGTTTTTATCAATCCGGGCCGTGAAGTCATCGCTTGTTCGTGGTGGTATCCTCCTAAAGTATGGGACACCTGCGAATCGTCGCGTTTAAAGGTGGGGGCCATCCACCTTTGCATCAAATTGCCTATTTTTGTCTGTTTTAGGCCTACGACGCAGACATTACGAGAGATATGGATGCTGCTCTTCCGTGGGTGTGGGATGGGCCTCGCCCTGATATGCGCCTTGGTGACCTTCATTATCGGACATGTCCCAACATGGTTACTCGGCTGCCGAGGCCACGACCGGAGCCCGTTGTGCGCCAAGCCGGACGAGGTAGAGGCGGAGGTCGAGGTGGTGGTGGTAGACGTCAAGCTCAGCGTGGTGGTGGCCGGGGCAATGGTCGAAGACGGCCTGGGCAACATGCACAACAAGTGGTAGCGGAAGTTTATGTTCGCCGGTTCAATCGAATGGTGTCCAAGGTATTTATGCTAGTACGCAAAAGCCCAAAGCCAAATAAATGTATGTTTGATTCGTGTAGTACGTTGCTCTTTCATCATTGCACCTCAGGAGCACATTGCTATTGAAAACACATTCTCCAACATCAAGAAGTTTGGCCTTTTTCATCGAGTTAAGAGCCGAGGTGGATCGTACGAATATAATGAGTTGACCTACTTCTTCTTGGCGGCGTGTGTACTACATAATTGTGAGATTCAGTTTGATTTGCAAAACGGTTGCGAGCCTACAGCTGAGCGGCCATGCAAATGTGCATAGTAGATCACCAAGAGTGTTAGGAATTTAGGATTGTCAAACAATGCAAATGATTGAACCATCGATCTACGATTTGCATCATTGCTTTGCACACGTTTGGGGAGGTTTGCTAAGGTGAGATCTCACAATTTTGCATGAACAAAGAACATTTTTAGTACTATCGAACTGCCTGTTTGAGGTATCTATGGCTTTCCATCGATAGGGTAACACATTGGGCGACAGGGAGGCGACAGGGAGGCAACAGGGAGGCGACAGGAAGGCGACAGGCAAGCGACAGGCAAGCGACAGGCAAGCGACAGGAGAGCGACAGGTTACCACGTTGGGCGACAGGGAGGCGACAGGGAGACGACAGGGAGGCGACAGGGAGGCGGCAGGAAGACGACAGGCAAGCGACAGGCAAGCGACAGGCAAGCGACAGGAGAGCGACAGGTTACCACGTTGGGCGACAGGGAGGCGACAGGGAGGCGACAGGGAGGCGACAGGGAGGCGGCAGGAAGACGACAGGCAAGCGACAGGAGGGCGACAGGGAGGCAACAGGAAATAGCGACAGGAGAGCCACAGGAGGGAACGACAGGAGAGCGACAGGAGAGCGACAGGAAGGCGCCAGGCAAAAAGTAGCATGGCGACAGGAAACGACAGGAAGCGACAGGAAGCGACAGGATAGCGACAGGAGGGCGGCAGGAAAGCGACAGGGAAGCGACAGGAGAGCGACAGGGCAGCGACAGGACAGCGACAGGGAAGCGACAGGCAAGCGACAGGGGAGCGACAGGGGGCTGAAAGTGCCAAAACAGCGACAGGGAGGCGACAGGGAGGCGACAGGATGGCGACAGGAGGGCGAGGTGGCCCGAATCTAGTGATGAACCAGGCTTCTGGCAAAGGGCATGTTATACTGCAAGGAACCCTGTGCATCCTGTACCACTTTGGGGTGAGGTGAGTACACTGCGAGTTGCACCAAAAGGCTGTAATGTTTGCGCTTCACATGTTTTGGCATGCTCCCAAACTAACCCAACCAAGCCACAGGAGCCCCGGCAGCGCCATGAGCGCTGAGTCTTCTGTAGGAAATGTTACAAACAGAGCAGCAAAAGAGCGCCAGCCATGGTGAGCGCCCATTTTTCTGTGTGGGGGAAACTATAGGTATTTTAAAGTAGATGTGGAAACCAAGGAAAGACCAAGAAAAATTCCCGTTTTCCTAGAATGCGACAATTGTTGCCACCACAGCACAAGGGGGGAGTAAGAAAAAGTGCTTTTCCATTCCTTTGAGGCATACTCTAGTTGTATTAGGGATGCACTGAGCATCCAGGCATTTCTATCTTAGTATTGGTCCCACCACAACTGGTGATAACACATTTTGACCTATGGAACCAAACACCCAATCAGGATATGGAGTGGACCCCTTAATCCCCTTTCAATGTGAGGCAAATCATCTTTTCCTGAGTTGACTGAGAACTGACATATCCAAGGCAGTGTTCCTTTCGTGGCTTCGTTGCTCTTTACCCTTTCCTCTACCCTTCTCCATGTCACCCACTTTTTCCCTACCTCCGCTTTGTTGTGTGTCTCGGTCTTTTTCCTTGCCGGCTCGCCATGCTCTCTCGTTGGGCCTTCTCCTTTGAACCTGCGTAGAGAGAGGATGTAAGCGGGCGTGCGGCGGCAGGGGTTTTGTGGCGACATGGCACCTCGAGCTGGCTGGTACGTCATGCGACATGCGTGTGCGACACGCGTGTGCGTAGGTTTATTTCCTACTTGCTCTCGTCTTGGCTCAACACACCTCTTTGGCCGCCACCTTTGTTCGTTGTCCGTTCCGCGCGCGCGGCGTGACATGCAACATACTTGTTTCTTTCCCCACTATCTTAATGTGTCCTAGTCCTCTCGCCTTGCCTACGTGTGTATGGCGCGGGCCGGGCGTTCGCGAATGAGAGACGACGGCACGACGCAAAACATGCCTAAGCGTCTAAGACAACCCTACTTTAACGCCCAAACGACGCAAACACGAGCATACACTTCTCCTTGGGACCTGTGAGGGGAAGGGAACGCGGGTGCATGCACAAGGAAGCGTGGCAATGTGTGTTTGTCGGAATCCGGCACACGACGCTATGCTACATGTATGTATGTTCTAGTCAGCGCAGACGGCAGGGAGAGCTTCGTCCACCACCACGGCCCGGCGCAGATTGCAGGAAGCATACAAGGGCCGCAGCGCGATGCACCCCACCTGTGGCACGCCACACTGCGCGGGCGCACCCGCGTCTGGGATGCAGGCGGCGGCACACGCCCTCCCGGGCCTCAGCAGGGGGAGGCACTGGTGCTGCAGACGGCAGGCTACCAGGCCATCCTACACGGCCACGCCGGAGGGTACCAGTCGCACGTCCTGGCCGGGGGCCGCTGGACTGTCTGGCACAGCACTGCCAGGCAAGGGGCATTCAAGCCCCTGCCCGATGTAGACTAGCAGCAGGGGCCCACCCAGGCCTACTATATGTCGGCGGACCCCTGGCCGCTAGCAGTCCTGCTACACACCGTCAGCGCCCCCAACAAGAGGCAGGAACCAGGATGGGTCAACCCCCCCGCATTGGTGTGGAGCCCTGACCAGGAGGAGCATCTACAGGCCGCGTGGCAGGGAGACGCCATCAAGGCCACGGACGTCCCGGACCTCCACGCGGGGCCAATCACGCACGCCCGCCCGGCGGCTACCCTAGCGGTGGCCCGACCGGGACAGCAGAACCCAGAGTGGGTGGTCTGTATGTTCAGCCCGGCAGACGCGCACATCGTCGTCTGTGACCCCGAGTGCCTGCCGGGGCCCGAAGCCGTGGTCCGCGTGGCGGACTGCTACGGGAGGGCGAACACCACGCCCTCCTGCTCCAAGTCCGGCTGAAGGACAACGCCCGGGCGGCGAGGCCGAGGATGTGGCCGGCAGCGGCGCAACCCGCCGACCTAGAGCTCAGGCTGGCGGTCCCGACCACAGTGTACCACTGGCTACAAGCCCTCCACGACCTGCGATGGAGGGGCAAACTCGACCGCCAAATCGGCTCCACGCACTGGCAAGCGTGGCTGCAGGCAGACGCGCAGCGCGATGCCGTCCCGAGTCTCGGGCCCGCGCCCGCGACACGAGCCCTCGATGAGGCGGCCCCGGGACGCGCGTTGGCGCCACACACGGTCCCACTGGCCAACCTGGCCTTCGAACCAGCGACCGAGGGCGCCATCCGGAAGTCGGTGCCGCTCCGGTCCGGCGCGAGGGGCCACGGAACCAACGAAATGCCCCCTGTGTGCAGACAAGTACTACACAAGCGGGGCAATGCTGGAACACGTGGCGTGGCACGCAGTGCACGCTGCAGCCCCCGTGGACGACAAGGAGGTGGCCTCCAACATCCTGCAAGGGAGGGCACGGAGGTCTACATGGCACGCCCCGTACGCCCGGCGCCCCCCGCCCCCGGCGGCCGGCCACGCAGACGGCAAGGAGGAGGCACCCGGAGCGGCCCCGGGGACCGCCGCTGCGACCCAACAAGGGTCCATCCCTGCGGGGCTGGCCCCCATGGCCCCCCTGTGGGCCCCGCTGGGAACGGGCTCTCTGCACCCCATGGCCCCGGCGCACCCGGGAGCCCTGGCTGCCCCAGCGGACCCAGCGGCGATGCCGATGCGGGACGGCTGACTCCAGGAGGACACAGCGGACGAACCCTGATGGCTCCTTTCGTGGCACCTGCGCAACGGCCTCGTCCCGCCAGACTGGTTTCTCCGGGACACGCTCCGGCGGCGCCGGGGGCCGGCGGCCTGTACCGACAAGGAGCACCTCATCACCGGCATGCTACCCCAGGAGGGGGTCTTTGCCATCATGCTCCAGGAAACAGGGATCGCCACCCGGGCGCAGGAGATGCACGTGGCCGCGGCGCTCCGGGACAAGGGGTACATGCCCTTCTTCAGCAGCCTGCTGGTGGAGACGGGAGCCACTTCCACCTCGAGAGGGGGAGGCGTCCTCACCGCGGTCAGCAGCAAGTACGTGGCGGAGCACGAGGTGCTCAGTTTCACAGATATTGTCCCCTAGAAGGCCGCGGCCCTGGAGATCCGCACGGACGGGGGAGGCCTCACCCTCATCAACTTCCACGGGCCGCAAGCAGGCTGCCCCCCGTGGGCAGGACGGGCGGCGTTCTGGGCCGACATACAAATGTATGCCACGGCACGCAGCCTCGGTGGGAGACACCAAATGGTCATCGCGGGTGACACCAATGTCTACATGGATGCCACCTCAAACCCGGCCAAGGAGCCCTTCTGCGCGGGCTGGGAGTCCTGCGGTTTCCGGAGGCCCACAGCAGGCGGCGAGGAGGACATGACCCCCACCCTCCACCCGTCCCGGCACAGGGTGGACACCTTCCTGTTCAACGAACCCCTCCTGCCGTGGTCCCTGCTGGAAAGCGACTGGGCTCGAGACATGGCACACCCCCAGGTGATCGGCTCGGACCACCTTGCCGGGCGTCCTCCGCGCGGCGGGGCGCGCGGCGATGCCCACCCCCTACAGCCACACGGAGGGCCGCCTCCTCCCGTACAGCGCCGAGGCCGCGCCCGTCCAACACTGCCTATGGGCAGCGGTCACCGCCGCGCAGGATGAACCCTCCCTGGTGCCCTGGCTGGGTCTCGCAGAGCAGCACGCATACGGGTCCATGCCCGCGGCCGCGGTGGACAAGGTGTTCGAACACCTCCACTTCGCGCATGACAACCTAGCACGTGTGGTGGGACGCCGGCAGCCGTCCCCGGCGGGGACGGACCCGGCGGGGGGGGACCCCCCGGAGAGCGGAAAGCGGCTCCAGGCGGCGGTCCGCCGCTATGACACCCTGGCAGCGTGTGCGCCGGCGGCGTACCAGGCGGACGCGGCACGGCATGGCATCCGGTCCGAGGCGGCGCTCCGGCTCGCTGAGGAGCTGCGGGGTGTGTCGCCCGGGTTCCGCCCGACCACACAGGGCCAACTACAGGAGGAGCTGGAGAGGCAAGCAGCCGCCCGAAGAGGACATCCGCCAACTCCGCGCACTCCTATCGGCAGACCGCAAGCGCGCCATCAAGGACTTCTGGCGCTGCCACGCCCCCGACATCGCCCAGCGGTGGAAAGCCGTGCGGGGAGCCATAGAGGTAGAGGCCCTGGGCCCGTCAGGCCTCTGGAAAGTGCGGGTCCCCAACACCCAAACGCTCCTCACGGAGGCCCACGACGTGATTTTTCCGGTTCGCGCCTTCTGGCGGGAACTGTATGACAAATGCCAGGTGGACCTCCCAGGTTTATCAGGCAGTCCTCAGCCGCCATGTCCCCCGGGTCCCTGATAGGGCCTGGGCACAGGTCCAGCAGTACTCCATGTAGGACCTCCAGTCCGCCCTGGACAAGACTGATGGCAAGGCCCCAGGTCCCAACCATGTGGAGGCCCGTTTCGACAAGGCCCTCCCGGCACCCGTCCAGTGGCTCCTGGTCCACTCCTACCGGGCCATCCTCCGCGGCGCCCTGCCACCAATGCACTGGAGGGACGCGCACATCCCGCTCAGCCCCAAGGTACCGGGCTCCGCCGAGTGGACGACTACAGGCCGGTAGCCCTGGGCCAGCTGTACATGAAGCTGCTCACGGGCCCCCTCCCCCAGCGCATCACGGAAGTGCTCACACGGCACGGAGTGGTCAGCGACTGGCAGCAAGGGGCCCTCCCTGGCTCCAACACAGGCCCCCCACTGTTCATGGAGCAGCGGCAGCTCCAACGGGGAAGGCCCAACTACGTTTTCTCCTTCGACACCCACCACCTCATCTTGCGCCACCTCTCCGTGCCGCCGGACGTCATCGACCTCCTGCTCTTCCTCCACACCTGCGCCAGGCTGCGCATCGTCACCGCACACGGGCTAACGCAGCCCGTCCACATGCTGCGCGGCGTCCGGCAGGGCAACCCAGGGAGCCCCCTGCTGTACGCGCTCCTCCTGGAGCCCCTGCTCAGGGCGCAGGGGCACCGCCTGCGCCCGCCGGGAGGGGCCGACCAGGGCCTCATCCAGACCTACATGGACGACCTGCTGGTAGTGGCCCACACGCTGCAGCATTTCGTCGAGGGCGTGGAGGCGGTGGCCGCGTACCTGGGGATGATGGGCATGGAGCTCAACCCCTGCAAGTGCGCCATCGTTACCACAGAGGGGATCCTGGGCCTGCAGCTGCGCCTCTGTCCCCACCTGGAAAACCGATGGCACTGGGTACCAGCGGCGGACTCCGTCCCCTACCTGGGACTCCAGCTGCAGCCGGACGGGGAGTTCTCCCTGCAGCGCAAGCAAAGGCTGCTCCTGGCGGCGGTGTACCACTGGTGCCTCAACACCCTCGCGCCACTCAAAGTGGTGCAGGACGTCATCCTGGCGATCCTCGGGGGGGTGACACAGTACGTCGCCCCTTTCATCGCCGACAACTCCGACACCGCGGGCCACCTGGAACACATCACGGTCCAGGTCGCAAAGGACAGGGCGCGGTACGCCTTCGACGCCTCGCGGGACAGCCTGCAGGACGACCGGACCCTGGGGCTCACACGGGTCTCGACGCGGTTCCAGCAGGCAGCGGTCGCCCTCGTGGGTACACTCGTCCACCACCGCTCAACCTCCGTGCGCGCGGAGGTCACCAAGATGTTCTGGGAAATAGCCGGCGCGCACGGAATATGCCCCGAGGTGCACTACCCCATCCCGGAGTTCGCAACTCTAGCCGGAGGTGACTGGGTCCAACGGATACCCCGGGCCATGGCCGCCCTGGGGGTGGGGCTCTACAACCCCATCACGTGCCTCAGGGCGGCCCACGTCCAACTACAGTCCCCACCGGGCAACATCGTCACGCTGCGCACAACCAAGCTGCGACACCACGACACGTGCCGCCTGACGGTGGCGCACACGACGCTGTGGCATGGGCACCACGGGCCACACCACCCCTTCCCCGACAACGACGGCCCGTGGCCGACGGCAGTGCGGGAATGCCTCAACCAATGCGCTGATGAACACCTTCACTATTGCCGCCGTGAGGAGGAGCCCACCAACCACCCCGGGTGGCGCGACGCCTTGGTCCACCTCTTCCACACCACCGGCATGCGGGATCCCCGCCTGAGACTTGTCCATCCCACGAGGGCTAAGCAGGACGCCCACACCGGCCCACGGGTGACCCCGGACAGCCTGCACCTCCACGTCTGGGGCTACCGCCGCCGGGGCGGCCTATCCCCCCCCATGCGGGGGGCGCCGTACTACCCGCCGGCGGCCCTCATGTACATCCTCCACGACGTACTCGCCGAAAGCGAGCACCGAGAGCCTAACGCAGATGTGGCGTGGCCCGAGCCCCTGCGCCCCCGGCCCCACGCGCGAACGCCGGTGTGGTTGGTGACCACGGACGACCAATGCACCCAAGCGGCGGGGCAAGCGCAGATCCAGGCTGAGTGGGTAATAGTGCGGGTGGGGGCAGGCCAGCCCAGGCCCCGTGGACTCCCCCGTGGCGTCACCCTGCTGGTAGATACGAAGGTGCGGCACTGCCCACACATGGCAGTGCACGCGCTAGAGGACCAGCTGGAGGACACGGGACACCTGGTGGGGCACCAGCGCGGAGGCCTGGCGAGGCTCAAGGAACATGTGACGGCACTCCGGTCCTGGGCAAGCACGATCACCGGAGCAGAAATCGGGCTGCACGACCATCCGGCGATCAGCCCTGGCGACACCAGGGCGCTGAACGTGGACCAACTGACCCCCAGCCACCCCGACGTCCGGTGGCACTCCGCCCACCCTAACGCGGGGAGGCTCAGCCCCACCGGGTATTACTGGATCCCGGAGGCCTGGGGCCACACCTCTTCCAACGCGTCGGGGGGCGGACCCTGCAAACACGCCACCAGCGTCGCTCTCGCCGCCGACCTCACCCGCACGTGGGCGGTGGCCATCTCGGGCACGGTGCCTGACGGAGAGGGGGTGGCCGCCTCCCTCCCCCTGCAATACAGCGCCCACCGACCGTGGGTCCATACGGTGGACGCCAAAGTCATCCTCCACCTCCTGTGACACGCGGATCGCGAGCGGACTACGGGGGTTCCCGCGGGCGTGGCGAAGGTGGTCAACCAGATGCCCCTACGGTGGCTCCGGGACGGCCTGCGCGCGTGAGGGCGACATGCCGGGCACCCGTTCTGGTATGTCTGAGCCACCTCGCACCACAGTGACGCCCTACTGCACAAGGCGGACTGGGCGATGTCCCAAGACACCGTCCTGCAAAAAACGCCCCCGGGCCCTAGCCACGCCCAACTCATTGTCGCCGGTCATGACGGCCACCTCCATCTACGGCCCCCCACGGACGCTCGGCGAGGTCGCGCAGCGAGCGCAGACAGACCATGCGCTGACGCACCGAGGACACGCACCTCTGGGCGCAGCGCACGCCACAGCCTATGTCCACGCCCGGGACCCCACCGCGACGGCCACCAACCGCCGGGCGCTGCCGGCCAGAGACGGCCACACGCCGGTGCAGCGCAGCCTCCGCGTCCGTAAGGAGCGGCTCTCCGGCGTCGCCGTCCTCCCACAAATGTACCTCCTATGCACATGCACGTGGGGTGCGTCAACTCACGGCTCCTCTGGCCCCACTACCGCCAGGCGGTGCACGAGGCGGCCCGCCACCTCCCACCCGGGGACAAAGCCCTGTGGGTGGCCTCGTGGCGCTCCGCAGGCGCCATATGGACGGAAGTCTTCTGCTCTGGGCTGGTGGCGGAGAGAGCAGAGGCGCAGCTCCGCGCCAAAGCCTGCTACGACCCGCCAGGAGGGACCTCTGTGGACCATTTCCTCCACCACATGCTCCGGCTAGGGGACTTCAAATGGGAGCCTCGCAACCACTGGCTGGAGCAACTCCTCCGCGAGCCCCTAAGCGCGGCGGCCCGGCTGCACTGATGGCTCACCGCGGCAGAGGGCGACTACCCCCCCCCCCTCCCCCGCGCCCTGACAAGGACTTCGTAGCCTCCCGCCGTGTCGTGAATGGCACTCTGGAGTGCCCGCCACAAGAGGGCCCCCAACCATACCAGGACCTGCCGGGGGGTTTCTCGAGGGACCTGCAAGACGCCCTCTTCCCACCGTGGATCATCGGGCGCGGCTCCATGACTGCGTGGGAGGCACGCATAGTGGGTGAGGAGTGGGCGCGCGAGTGGGCCCGGTGGTGCGCCGCCACGCGCGCCCCGGAGACCTCTGCGCAACGATATGCCGCCATCCCGCTCGAGGGGTGGGGGCCGCACACCCGGCCGAGACCCACCATGATCCGCGGGGCGGGACCTGACCACCTGTGGGACGCGGCAACGGATGAATGGCTGCAAGCGGCGCCGAGGCCGCAAACAGGATGGACTGGGGATGTGTCCTCACTCGTGAGGACGCCCTTCCCCCCCCCGCATCGTCCTTCACGCCGCCAACGTACTCCGGGCTACGGGGATACGCAAATGGGGACACGACACGGCCACCGTCCGATGGCACCCCCCGGAGGACGGGGCCGCCCGGCTCACCGTGGCGCACTTCAAAACTGGGGGGCCGGTATACGACGACGCCCTGTCCTCGCTGGGCGACACCCAGGGCCCCTTGCTCCTCATGCTCCCCACCAACCTTGCAGCCGCGCTGCGCCAGGAGCTGGACGGCTGCGACGGGCTGCAAGTGGGGTGGGAGGCAGTCGCGGATGGCACCCTACTGGCCGTCCTCCACCGGGACGCCGCAGACGGGTGCCAATGAGATACGCTGGCGCCCCACCTCACCGGGCGCCATGTGTATATGGCAACCCCTCCCCAGGGGCACCCCCGCTCGGTGTGGGACGACCTCATCACCGCCTTCCACGACCACGGGATTCTCCCCGACGACAAGTGGCGGGAGGTCCAGCGGAAGATGCTCGGCAGGGACTACCGGCGCCGCGTCCCCGCCTGCCTGCTGGTGATCCGGGACCCCCTCTGACAGAGGTGGGACGACCTCTGGCTCCGCCATCTCGACCTTTGGTTGCCGCCCTCCCACCTCCCACACACCTGCCGACTCTGCGGGGAATGCGACACGGTGTCCTCCGCAGCGCCGACATTTGACGACAGGTGCGCGCGGTGCACCCAGGTGGCCGCGTGCCCCTGGTCCGAACCTCCCGCGGGCCCGCGCAGGCGCACGGAGGAGGAGGCCTTGCACCGGCGCATGGAGGGGGCACACGCCCCCTCACACGAACGCGCGGGCCCCGCGGGTGATGCCCTCCTGTGGATCCACGTGCACCTGCAGGACCCCACATCCGTTGCGCACCTGTCGCACGTGTTCGCGCCCTGATCCCCACCCGACGCCAGTCCTTTGCAGAGCCCGCAGTACCATGCCACGCCGACGGGGGGGTGGCCCGGGACACGCCAGGGCCCGCCACCAAGCGCAGGAGGCAACCGTTGGGGGCCTGGTAGCGGACGCGGTGGCGGAGGCGCATGAGGCGCAAGCTGCCGCACGACGTGACCCGACAGGCAGTGCGAGGGCTTTTCTCAACGAGACCGCCCTCCGGGCCGTCCGCGCCCTGAACGGAGCAGGGGCCCCTACGCTACTCCGGGCGATACACCGGATCGTGAACGCCATCCAGCTGGGGCTCATCGGCCCGGAGACGGTCTCTACGGGCACTGGATCTCCATGGGGGACACCCTGCGGCTGACGGGAGCGGGGTCTGCCATGTCTCTCCGCAGCAGCGCCCCAGCCCTGCTGCACGCCCTCAGGATGCGCTATCCCGGGGACACAGCCCCGTGTCTGAACCAAGCGCGGGCCACATACCCGGGGGGAGTGTCCGAGCTGAAAGCGGCGCTCCACCTTCTACACTCACCGGACGAGGACCTGGAGGTGGGCAAGTTCACGGTGTTCGTGGAAGGTGCAGACGAGGCGCCGGCCCGCCCTTGGCTGACCAACCCGGTATAGGACGGCACCAGGCCGACCCCCCCGTACGCCATCGTTTGCGAGGCGTTCCCCAGGGAGCCCACCTGGTGCCCGGCCCTCCCGCCGGCGACGCACGTGCCCCGCGATTGGGCCAACCCAGACCTGTCCCCCCCCCTCTCCAGAACCAGGGGTGCCCACCACAGGGGGCAGGTCCTCTGGCAAGAGCGCCCTGGCACCCCCCTGCTCCTCCTCATCGCAGCGACCCGCGGGGACCCGAAACGGGTCCTGGGGATCATCCCCACCCACCTCTACGGGGCAGCTGCCGTACTCCGCCCCCCCCTCCCGGCGCCCGCGGCGCGGGACGGGGTACACACCTTTCTGCGTACACAGGAGGTCACCGCCGTTACGGGGGTCCACCTAGTGCGGCTCTCCCCGGCACCACCCGACGACCCCCTGGGACCCAGGGCCCTGAGCCCCGCCCCAGACTGCACCTGTGATTTTAGCAGCTGTTTTTTCCAAAAATTCAAAAAGTCAGTAAAAAGGGGATTTTCGCTGGAAATGACCTTTTTTTTTTGTTTCTACGGCCCCAAAATAGGGGGGGGGGACCTCCTACCCACCTTTTGTCCAATAATATCAGAAAAACCTGAAATTTGGCCTATTTTGGGGTATTTTTGCCTGCTCTGGGCTGGTCCTGCAGAACAGTGCTGCACACCAGTCTACCTGGCTACAGAGGATTTTCGACAGAAATTGCCCTTTTGTTGGGATTCTCTTGCCCCAAAATACGGATGGGGGGGTTCTTCCCACCCGAGCCTTCTCCCAAACGATCAAAAACCCTGGAACTCGTCCTATTTTGGAGTACTTTTGTCTGTTGTGGGGTGGTGCTACAGAACAGTGCTGCACACCAGCGTACCTGTATCCTATACTATAGGCACAAAAATACCATGAAAAGAGGTTTTGTACCCAAAAAGACCAAAGGAAACCTTTTTTCGTTAATTCTGCAGGCTCAGAATAGGAGAGGGGGGTTCCTCCTACCCGATTGTTCTCCAAAAATACACTATTTTTGGCCAAAACAACTGCAAACACGTTTCAGTGGGTCCTTCCCCATCGCCGGCGGTCGTCAATGATCTCACAAACCGTTCGTGCAGTCTTTCGGCAAAAGGTGGGCAATTGTTGGCCATTTTTCGGCGAAAACCGATTTCTTTTTTGTGTTGGCGGCCCTGCGACCCCCGATATGTTGCTCCAATACAACTGCAAACACGTTTCAGTGGGTCCGTCCCCGACCCCAGCGGTCGTCAAAGATCCTACAAAACGTTCATGCATTCAAATCCAAGGAACCACCAACGGTAATGAAAACAAAGGACAATCGCAACAAGCCGCACCACTCTGAGCATCTGAGCATCTGGTTCTCTCAATCAGTTCAACAGCGCACAAAGTGCATAATGAACACAGAGCTCAGGCATCTGCACTTCCAGAGATATGATCCTGCCGTATTCAAAAACACGGCAATAAATTTAAATCACCAAACTCTAAACAGCACAAAGTTCTTTTTTCGGAGAGGGAAAAGAACAAAAGACATATATGCAGGCGCTGCTAATAGGGCCGGTACATTGGAAAACCAAAGGGCTGCATGATGCTCATTGTCGAACAAAGCTGCTGCATGGGCTGCATGGGCATTTGGAGCTGGTGCATGTTCATGGCTGGCATTGGCATGGCCATGGGCATGGCAACTGGCATGTTCATTTGCAAAGGACCCATATGCTGCTGCTGCTGCTGCTGCTGCTGGGCCTGCTGGTGCATCTACTGGTGCTGCTGCTGCTGCTGCACTTGTACCTGCATCTGCATCTGCAGCTGCAACTGCTGCTGCTGCTGCTGCTGCTGCTGCTGCTGCTGCTGCTGCTGCTGCTGCTCCTGCTGAAACACCTGCCCTGGGGGGTTCGGAGACACCCGTTGAGACACTTGAGACACCTGTTGAGACACGTGCTCTCCTGACTCCCGTTTAACCCTTCCTTTTTTTTGGGTATTTTCACTGTTTTAACCTTGCCCGCGTTTGAGCTTCAGGGGGTTTGTTCGGTTGTTTTGTTGTTGGGTTGTTTGTCGCAGTGCAGCCAAGAGCCGCTGAACAAGGTCAGCCTCTTGTGTTACCGTCCCACTGCCCGTCTCTTCCTTCTTTGGCTGTTTGCTTGGTGGGCTGTTGTTTTTTTTTGCCTTTTGGGTTTGGTTTTGGTTTCTGTTTTGGTTTCGGTTTTGGTGGTGGCTTTGCGGTTGAATTCCGTTTCGGGTTCGGTTTCGGTTTCCCATTGGTAGTGACAGATTTCTTCTTCACCGCTGTGGTACTGAGGTTTGTGATCTCAGGGGGACCTGTTCTCCGCCGACTGTCCTCATATGCGAGTTGACGCTTGGCCTCGTGCGGACCGCAGGACTGACACCTCTGAGGAAACTGGAAATAAATGCACTGCCCGGAATACAAACCTTCCATCAAGGTCTTCCCTGCTTCACAGCCCTGCTTGTCAGCCAGGGCAATTTCTCTGAGGCTGGATTCTGAAAACCGCAGAAGGGATCTGAAGTCTGCCTGCCCTGCCGTACAGCAAAATGCACAGACGCCGAAAACATCCCAGGAAGCCGGATTGGTAGGAATCACGGCTAATACTAAAACTGTGACGCCCCGTTCAAGCTGGACTGTCCACCTCCCTGGGAACAGGGGCTCCCCTTTTCGCGACAGACCCACTGTTGTCCTTAAGCTGACCCTTCGTCACAAAACTGATTTTACTGATCGCGCTGCCGCTTCCGCAGCTTCTGCCGCTTCTGCCCGCAGCTTCTGCAGCTTCCGCAGATTTTACGTCAGCTTTTTAATAAGTTTAATAAGTTACTTAGTTTAATAGCTAATACTGTTAGATCACTAATTACTAAAGCCGTCCAAATGCAAAATAATAAGGTGCAATCAGCAGTGAAATCAGCTTCCGTCTAGAGGTTTGGGTACTAGTGCAAAACCGCATTGAGAATGCTATGGGTAAACAATTGAACTTTGTCTCCCTGCATACATGTGCCTTGGTGTCGTGTATTCAACCAAGCTACGTGATTTTAGCGCAACAATCACTTATGCTTGGTTTTGGTAAGTGAAATCACCTTCCGTCTAGAGGTTTGGATACTAGAGTGCTCCTCGAAAGGTCAAAAACGCATTGAGAATGGTATGGGTAAATAATGATTGCAATTCAACTTTGTTTCCTTGCTTAGATGTGCCTTGGTGTCGTGCATTCAACCAAAGTACGTGGATTTTTGTGCAAAAATCACTTATGCTTGGTTTTGGTAAGTGAAATCAGCTTCCGTCTAGAGGTTTGGGTACTAGGGTGCTCCTCGAAAGGTGAAAAACGCATTGAGAATGGTATGGGTAAATAATGATTGCAATTCAACTTCGTTTCCTTGCTTAGATGTGCCTTGGTGTCGTGCATTCAACCAAACTACGTGGATTTTTGCGCAAAAATCACTTCTGCTTGGTTTTGGTAAGTGAAATCAGCTTCCGTCTAGAGGTTTGGGTACTAGGGTGCTCCTCGAAAGGTCAAAAACGCATTGAGAATGGTATGGGTAAATAATGATTGCAATTCAACTTCGTTTCCTTGCTTAGATGTGCCTTGGTGTCGTGCATTCAACCAAACTACGTGGATTTTTGCGCAAAAATCACTTCTGCTTGGTTTTGGTAAGTGAAATCAGCTTCCGTCTAGAGGTTTGGGTACTAGGGTGCTCCTCGAAAGGTCAAAAACACTTATACGATAATGATTTATGTCCAAGGTGGCAAGTTAGAAGGAAGTGAAATCAGTGAAAAAGGTTCTGAAAAAGAAGTGGAATCAGTGAAAGCAGTGAAAAAAGATGGGGTGCCAAGAGGTGCCTTCCCGGCTGTGCTAATGCGCAATTTGGCTGTCGGGAACACTTATACAATAATAATTTATGTCCAAGGTGGCAAGTTAGAAGAAAGTGAAATCAGTGAAAAAGGTTCTGAAAAGAAGTGAAATCAGTTTTGTGACGAAGGGTCAGCTTAAGGACAACGGTGACCGGGACAACGCACAGTGGGCCTCCACAACAATTGGGTGTGCAGCAGAACCGAAGCATTGCTTAGGCCGTCATACATCTGCACAGTGTCACCGTGCTGCAGGTCACTCCAGGTGACACTGGACGGCAGTAAGAGTTTGCTGATCCAACAGCTATCGTCGGGCACGAATGGTGCATTTTGCGAATTCGAGAATGGTACAGCAGCAAAAAAACTAATGCCTGGACACACATTTGGCAGTATCCAGTGCCTTTGAACTGGCAGAAACACAGTGTCACCTCGTGACAGTGACAGAGGGGTTGCGCTGTACTGAATTGTGTCAAGATTATGCATTATGCAAAAATGACTGGCCTCTCGGCCCAAGCACACAAGACAAATCATTAGCACGCTCCCCATGTTAGCCAGCTGACAGGGGACCGGACGATCTGTGAGCGTTATCACTTGGGCAGCACCGGGGCAAGCCATTCCGAGCACAGGGCAGATCCGCTCAAGATGCTTGATGCTGTCAGCAGCAGGGACTCCACAGGCCCTTGAGCTCCCAGTCACGTCGTACCACAGACTTCTGCCGAATTTTTGAATTGCGTCAATCAGGGGCTTCATCAACGCCAGCGGCACCCCATTGGCTCTCTTCAATGGATCCTGTGGACGACAGAAGTGGAGAGAGATACAGAGTGGTACTGAAAATATCAGCATGAATACGTTCCAAAATCTACCCCAACCCATAAACAACGAAATATTAGCAACATTAGCAAGAAATGGCCAAAATTAGTAAATCTATCACAAGCCGAGGGATGTGGTGGCAAGAAGGTGGTATACCGCTAATTGTCAGCTGGCAATTTCGGTTCATGCGTGTACCAGAGAGTTGGAGCCAGCCAGCCTTGCCTCCAAAGCCCCAACCAGAGCCTAACGTGCTTCATGATCTCCACCAGCCCCACTGGGCATTTCTCTCGTGGGCGAGAGGGGCCTTTTCGCACAATCTTGGAGTGGGGCTGGGGGACATGCTCGCCCCACTCTGATGACATGCCCACGAGGTTGCCATGTTTGCGTAGCCGGGGGGTGTAGTGCTCCAGAAAGTAATGAATGGGGACTCCAAACCGGCGCAGGGGAAACCCGAGGTCCCAAAAGAGCTGGTGTGCTTCACGGCACATGTCATCACGCTGGTCAACGCCCTCCGGTCTCCAGCTGTTCAGCTGGACCATCAGAATCCGCATCAGTTTCAAATATCGGTGTATTGGGTCCTGCAGAACCTCACCGTTCCGTTTGACTGTGAGACCATTTCCCGTTCGTGGGAACAGATCAGCTAGGGCTTTCCGAAAAGAATCCTCCTTCAGAATATCTTTTGTGACAATGTTTTGGCGTGACCAGTCCCTTTTGCCAATAGCTTCTTTGAAAGGTGGGTATAATGGAAAGCGCGTAAGATGTTTCTCCAAAATTGTCTTCAATTGGACAGTGTATTCCTCAGGCAGGTTTGCTCTGGTCCAGAACCACAGGGGGTGGATCACCCCGTTTGCCAACACGTGATTGTTGCAGTGGTGTACATCATACACGCTGTTGAGACGACATTTCATGAGGCAAAAGAAGGGAGCACAGCGTGAAGGGTAGTTGTGAAAATCCCGCAAAGGCTGCCGTATCCAATCAGGGTGCTTCCAGAGTTTTTTTTAACCATAGCACTCCACACAACAGCAATCTGCTGTTGGTGGAGGCGTCCCTGTGGTTCGGTAGTCGGCGGCATAATCAGGAGAAAAAACCAGCTCCATGCTTTCACCACCCCAGCCGCTCTCCAACGCCTTCTCAAGGGCAGGAAGCAGGTCCATGCGCTCAAACTGCGAGGAGGTTGTGATGTGATCATCCTGGTCCAGGTATCTCACGAGGGGAATTTGCAGAAGGAGTTGGTGTGGCTGACGTGCTTGCGGTAGATGTACGCTCAGCACCTGGCATTTGCGGCGCCCATACATTTCATTGGCGTCAAAAAAGACGCAGAGCTGCGGGGTTCTGACAGTGTCATGCAGGCAGCCATGTGCTCTTGCGAGCTCCAAATACAGTGGAAGAGCGGTACTCGGGTCTAGGTACGCACCTACCGGTGTGGTAGCAATCTCCATGTCAGCTGTCAAAAGCTGCATGAGTTTGGTCACGCCTGTCCTATACACCCCCTGACCATTGCCATCATTATTTCTGCGCGTGCGAATGAAATCTTCCCATGTATCATGGGTCGTAAACTTTGCAATGAGGATATCCCTCAAATGCTCAAATGTGGCCGGTCTTGCCCTCAGTCTGTCTCGATTCAGTGATCGCTTGACTGCATGCTCCGCAGGAGGTGCCCGCAATGCAACTGCTTCGCATACGACCTCACAAGGCTGTGTCTGTTGGCCAGAGATTTCTGTGACAGCTGCCATTCAGGCAGTTTGGGCCATCCCGGTCTGGAAGGTTCTACCATCTTAGGAAAAAGAAAATCAAAAAACTGCCTACAGCAACGTGGAGTGGTATGCGAAATAGTTGCTACAACGCTGATTGGTGCCTGCACCCAAGTACCGCCCTACCATTGTATTTGGAGCTCGCAAGAGCACATGGCTGCCGGTCTGGAAGGTTCTAGCATCTTAGGAAAAAAAATATCAAAAAACAGCCTACAGCAGCGTGGCGTGGTATGCGAAATAGTTGCCACAAGCCTGATTGGGGCCTGCACCCAAATACCGCCCTGCCACTGTATTTGGAGCTCGCAAGAGCACATGGCTGCCTGCATGACGCTGTCAGAACCCCGCAGCCCTGCGTCTTTTTTGACGCCAATGAAACCTCGCATGGATCCTGTTCTCTGTTGCCAAGGCTTTGAAGAGTTGCTGATGTGGTGGCCGTTGGACAGGCAGATCATCCTACATTTTGCTGAGGGGTACAGTGACAGGAATGCAAAAACCCTGAGGGGCTCTGTTTGCTTTCGCCTGAATGGTGGAGGCGGTGGAAGAGCGATAACGTCGGGACCCTCGCTTTCGATCTTGCGCTCTGATGCCGTGTTGACGTTTTGTGCTTGGCGGTTCTCGTGTCGCTTCTCTGCTTCCTCCCCTTCGGTGCGCTCCTGGGGACATGCAAAAGTCTAAATCCTATCTCCGTCAATTGGAAAGAAATGAACACCATAGGTATGCAAAGAATCAAGAGAGCGTTTCTGCACAACTTTACTAGGTTACCTTTTGCTGTTGCTCCTCATCCCCTTGCTTTTGACGCTTTGCCGCCTCCGCCTTCTTTCTGTCCGCCTCCTCTCGTTCGGTGCTCTCCTGGGGACATGCAAAAAACAAAATCCGATGTCCGTCAATTGGAAAGAAATGAACACGATACGTATGCACAGAATTGGTAGAGCTGTACTGCAGAAATTTGCATGGTTACTTTTTGCTGTTTCTCCTCATCCACTTGCTTTTGACGCTTTGCCGCCTCCGCCTTCTTTCTGTCTGCCTCCTCCCGTTCGGTGCGCGCCTGGCGACATGCAAAAAACAAAATTCGATCTCCGTCAATTGGAAAGAAATGAACACGATACGTATGCACAGAATAGAGAGAGCGGTACTGCAGAAATTTGCATGGTTACCTCTTGCTGTTGCTCCTCATCCACTTGCTTTGGACGCTTTGCCGCCTCCGCCTTCTTTCCGTCCGCCTCCTCTCGTTCGGTGCGCTCCTGGCGACATGCAAAAAAAAAAAATCCGATCTCCGTCACTTGGAAAGAAATGAACACGATAGGTATGCACAGAATAGAGAGAGCGGTACTTAAGAACTTTGCATGGTTACCTTTTGCTGTTGCTCTTCATCCACTTGCTTTTGACGCTTTGCCGCCTCCGCCTTCTTTCTGTCTGCCTCCTCTCGTTCGATGCGCTCCTGGGGACATGCAAAAATCAAAATCTGATCTCCGTAAATCCGAAAGAAATGAACACGATACGTATGCACAGAATCGAGAGAGCGTAACTGCAGAACTCCGTGTGCGCTCCTGGAAGGTTACTTTTTGCTCTTGCTCCTCATCCGCTTGCTTTTGACGCTTTGCCGCCTCCGCCTTTTTTATGTCCTCTTGTGCTCTGTCTCGCGTTTCCGCTTCCTCTGGTCCGGTGAGCTCCTGGGGACATGCAAAAACCAAAATCCCATCTCGGTAGGTCGGAGAGAAATTAACGCGATATGCATGCACAGAATTGAAAGACCCTAACTGCACAACTTTGGAACGTTACCTTTTGCTGTTGCTCCTCATCCGCTTGCTTCGGTCGGTGCGCTGCCTCCGCCTTTTTTCTGTCCTCTTCTGCTCTGTCTCGCCTCTCGGCCTCCTCTCGTTCCGTGCGCTCGTGGGGACATGCAAAAGTCAAGATCCCATCTCGGTCAGTCGGAGAAAAATTAACGCGATATGTATTCACAGAATTGACAGACCTTAACTGCACAACTTTGGAACGCCACTTTTTGCTGTTGCTCCTCAACTGCTTCCCCTCGTTCAGTGCGCTCCTCATCTGCCTGCATTTGCCCCCGGTCCTTACCACTACACTCCCCATTGCTCTGGCCTTTGTTTTGCTTTGTGGTGGGGTTCTCCGCCTTTCAGGGCTTCTCAACCTGAGTGGCACGAAGTTACACAAAGCACCGAACTGTTAGCCTATGAAGCGTGTCCATCCGGCCCCAATCCCAGCCAGCGATATTCACGGGTTGTGCCACCCATGCGGTGGGGTGATGGTTTATGTGTGAGTCACAAACATTTAATGGACCGCAATCAACAACATCAACAAGCATTGAACAGCAATAGATGCCTGTCGAATGCTGCTCATTGATATGTCCATGGGTTTAAAGCTCACTTGTGGTTTGTGCGGTGGAAACAGCTTTCGGATTGTGCAGCCTCCAGTCTTACTTCTGTCTTCAAGCGCTCGAAGAATTTCTGGTATCGTTTTGGAACTCATACCGCTAACACACAGGTTCTCGCAGAGTTTGATCAAATAATGTTTTGAGTAAGCACTTGCCTGCTTAAACAGCTCCATACGCGTCATATGCTCAGTAGCTTCGGCTATTCTTGATGCCAACGCTTCCTCAGACACATCGGGTGACCTACTCTTTTTGGTATACTTCCTCAACTTTGGGGGCTTTGGTTTAGTTTTCTTCTTCTTTTCCTTTTTGGCTTTGGGTGTGCCACTTGCGCCATCCTCCGAGTTGTCGCCATCGTCACCATCGTCCTCATCATCACTACTTTCATTTTCCGAGCTCTCATCAGAAGGTGCCTCGCCGTAGTCGGATGTTTCATCACTCGGGACGTCACACCCATCGTTGAAGAAGGCAGGCATACCAAGAGGAAGGGTTGGGAAGAGGTCAGCGCGTTTGAACCAATAGAAGTAATTATTTGGGAACCTCATGCATAGGTCGTTGTTGTTTGGTTCCGGTATTTTTTTCGGTATAATCAGCATTCCGTACCAAAACAAGACCCGCTTTTCACCGGTTTGCACATTGGTGGACATGCCACATTTGATGTAATTGAAGGTCCCGACTTCAACACTTTGGTCTTCCTTAACACAATGCCCTGCAAGGAGCCTTTCTAGCTCCGGGTCCAAACTTTCGCAATTTTCCCATGCTCCGCCTTCTCCTTGTTCCGCCCCATCTTCCACGTCCCCCTTGCCTATATGACAACCGGCAGGCACCAAGGCTGGCATGTCAGGCTTTGGAATCACAACCTTTTTCTTCTTGGAAGGAGCAATTGCTTAGCCCTGTGGGTGGTACCAAAGGGAAATCACATTGTGTCGCCATGCATGCTCCCATGACCATTCGTTCACCCTTAGTTCACTATCTTTTCACCCTTTGCTCACCCTACCTAGGAAGGCATAATACACACAAAAAGCACGCAACAAGGGCATGAAGGCAGTAAGACAATCGGTGCCTACGTATGAACCATATGGAAATGGACCACAAACGGTGCAAAAAAGGGCCAAAAACACCTCAAATGTTCATCGCTCATCCTATTCTTGTGCACATAGTATCATATTTTATGTACAACGACAACACACGGAGAAAGAAAATTCTCAAATGGCTCAAATAGTTCCAAGCCTACCTATGAACCATATGGATATTGGATCACAAACGGTGCAAAATAGGGCCGAAAACACCTGAAATCTTCATCGTTCATCCCATTCTTATGCACATACTATCATGTTATATGTAGCACCTATCATACAAAGGCTTACAATAACAACCTAAGCCCCGAACATGTGTGTGTACGGTGATAGGCACGCAAAAGCCCATCTATGAACCATACGGAAATGGACCACAAACGGTGCAAAATAGGGCCAAAAACACCTCAAATGTTCATCGTTCATCCCATTCTTATGCACATACTATCATATGTTATGTACTTCTTATCATTCAAATGCATACAATACCAACCCAAGCCCCAAACATGTGTCTGGACGGTGATAGGTGATCAAAACCCTACCTATGAACCAAATGGGTATGGAGCACAAATGGTGCAAAAATGGGCCAAAAACACCTCAAAACTACATTGTTCATCCCATGCTTGTGCCCGTAGTATCATATTTCATTTCTTACCCAGCATTCAAATGCTTACAATACCATCCTATGCCCCAAACATGTGTGTGGACGGTGATAGGTGATCAAAACCCTACCTATGAACCATATGGATATGGAGCGCAAAAGTGCAAAAACGGGCCAAAAAGACCTCAAATCTACATCGTTCATCCCATTCTTATGCACATACTATCATATTTTATGTAGTCATTATCATTCAAATGCATACAATACCAACCCAAGCCCCAAACATGTGTGTGGTTGGTGATAGGTGATCAAAACCCTACCTATGAACCATATGGATATGGAACGCAAAAGGTGCAAAAACGGGCCAAAAACACCTCAAAACTGCATCCTTCATCCCATTCTTATGCACATACTATCATTTTGTATGTAGTTATTATGATTCAAATGCATACAATACCAACCCAAGCCCCAAACATGTGTGTGGACAGTGATAGGTGATCAAAACCCTACCTATGAACCATATGGATATTGGACCACAAACCGTGCAAAATAGGGCCAAAAACACCTCAAGTCTTCATCGTTCATCCCATTCCTACGCACATACTATCATGTTATATGTAGGACCTATCATACAAATGCTCACAACAACAACCTAAGCCCCAAACATGTGTGTGTACGGTGATAGGCACGCAAAAGCCTACCTATGAACCATATGGATATTGGACCACAAACGGTGCAAAATAGGGCCAAAAACACCTCAAATCTTCATCGTTCATCCCATTCTTACGCACATACTATCACGTTATATGTAGGACCTATCATACAACTGCTCACAACGACAACCTAAGCCCCAAACATGTGTGTGTACGGTGATAGGCACGCAAAAGCCTACCTATGAACCATATGGAAACGGACCACAAACGGTGCAAAATAGGGCCAAAAACACCTCAAATATTCATCGTTCATCCCATTCTTATGCACATACTATCATTTTTCATGTAGTTCTTATCATTCAAATGCATACAATACCAACCCAAGCCCCAAACATGTGTCTGGACGGTGATAGGTGATCAAAACCCTACCTATGAACCATATGGATATTGGGCCCCATGGTGCATGAGAAAGGGATGAAGAGCCTAGAATAAAGGCAAAACATCGCTTGTCATGTAGGTATCTACCAATGGTGATGACAGTTTGTTCATATATCACCTCTATACCACCTCTTACAGCCCTGTAAGGCCCTCTATATGGCCTCCATAGACCCTAAAACCATGTAAAAAAGTGGTTTCTCCAAATCTTTGCCTGCCAATCTGGAATTGTTTAGGTCAGCAGCAAGGTATTTATCTCGGGAACACGCTCACGCCTTTACTTTGCTTCCAACTGCGAAAAAAAGTGGACTTTTTGGCGATTTTCTATTGCGCACGGCAGTCGGGAATCTGAAACTCGCGTACGCGGCAGTTGCTGACAGTTTATCTGCGGCTCCAGCTTCAGCGACAGCATAATTTTAATAAAGATTTGAGAAGACATAAAAGCAACAGTACTACTGTGTACAGTTTGATATCGCGGATCTGAAAATGCATGATTTTGAATTTCGGGAAAAAACAGCTGCTAAATTCATAGGTGAGTGAACATAGGTAAGGTTGAGGCAAGAAGTGGGACCTGCTAGGTGGCACGGCCATGGGAGCTGTGGCCCGACACGTGGGCCGCGTGGCTCCCCCGCCTCCCCTGCCAATGCCGATGGATGGCCACCAGCCCCCGCCCGCACGGGGCTGACGCCACAGCCGGCCCCCCACCCCCTCCCCCCCTCCTCCCCGCAGAGCACTGCACAGCACTGCCCACGGCACGACACTGATGCACCGGGAGGTAGTGGGAAAGGCGCACCTGCCACCACGCATGCCTACCAGGATAACAGTGATGTCGGACTCCGATGGCTCCCCCAAGCGGGACGACCGCCACCACCGCCGGTCCCGCTCCCGCTCCCCCTTCTCCCCGGAAAGGGCGGGGGAGAGCTCCGCGGAGCGCGAGGAGCGGAGGCTGGCGGAGGCGGCGGTGCCGGTCGGGCCGCCAGCTGGACAGCCCCGGGCGGCCTCCGCGGACACCGGGCTGTCGACCCAGGAGCCTGAGCCGGCCGAGGTGACCGCCCCCGCGACCAAAACAGCAAGCCCTGCCGCCCCGCCCCAGGAGGGGGCCCCAGACGCGCGGGGGGCAGAGGCCGCAGCCCCAGCGAGCCACGCCGCGGCCCTGACCGCGGCCCCCGGCACGCCGCCAACACGGGGGGTAGCCCCGGCGCAGGAACCGGGCGCATCGCCGAGGGCTGCCGCAGACGCATAGGGGAGCGGGAGGGGTGCGCGAGGGGCTGCGACCGCGGCCCCGGCGAGCCGCGACATCGCCTCGGCCGGCCACGCCGCGGCCCCCAGCGGGCCACAAAAGCGGGGGACGGACCCCGCACGGGCCACGGGCGCCTCGCCGGCGGCCGCCGCAGCAGCAGCACTGGGCAGGGTGGGCGCGAAGTACCGCGCCCACACCAACCCAACCCACACCCACACCAGCCCCCCCAAGCCGTTCCCCCCCAACCCCTTGCCCCCGAGGCGGACGCGGCACGTCCGCCCCCCTGGCGCCCGAGCGTTCGCCGCCGGGCGTCACGCTGCGGTAGCTGCAGAGGCAGCGGGACGCCCGGCGTGTGATCCAGGAAGGAGGGGACGGCGCACAGGCAGGGCTGCGTGCCAGCGACAGGAGTGCGGAGCGGGGGACAGGAGGCGACAGGGGAAGTGCCCAGGGGCACGCGCAGGGAGCGGGCCAGGGCACCCGCGGCAACGAGCAAGGGCGCAAACACAGACGGGGCACCGAGGCCAGCAGCAGCGGAGGGGGACAGAGCGCGGGCAGGGGACGGCGCGACACAGGGCAGGGAGCCGGGAAGGGGCCAGGGCACAAGAAGGGCGCGCAGGGGCGCGGGCAGGGCGCCCAGGTGGATGGAGCGGAGCGAGGGACGGTGGACGAGCGCGGGCGCAGCCAAGGGCAAGGGCACGGGCACGGGACGGGCACGGGCGCCGGCAGTGCAGGCCAGGGCGTGGGTGACAGGGGGCAGGACCAACGGCACGGGCAGGGGGACAGAGGCGTGGGGGCCGGAAGGGGGCCCAGGGGCCAGGGCAAGGGCGCCGCGGGCCCCCAGGGGCAGGCAGGACGGGGCATTAGAGCCCGCGGGGGAGGGCGGGTCAAAGGGAGGGGGGCGGTGGGCTGGGCGCCCCCGCAGCCGGACGTGCAGCCGGTGAGGTGCATCCCCCCCGGTCTCCAACAGATGCCGGCGCACCACACCCACCACCCCCACCACCACCACGTGCACCTCTACAACATCGACCCCGACGCCGGAGAACTCATGTCCCCCCAACCCCCACGACCCCAGCACCAGCCGGCCCCCCCTGCACCGAGAGCGGAGCCGGCGCAGATGGCCTCGGCGGGGGGGGGGGCGGGGCGCGGCGCCGGCGCTGCAGGCACGGGGGCCGCAGGGGGAGCCGGCGCGAGGGGCAGGGGGGGCCCGGCCCTGGGACCGGGACTGGGGCACGGTCACGGACCCTCTGGGGGATGAGGCCCTCCCCCTGGTGGTGGAGGTGTACGGGTGGTTGAGCTGGGCCTGCTCGGGGACCACCAGGGGGATGAGGAACCGGCCTTTCGATGCCGTGCTCATCCGGAGGGACGAAGGAAACCAGGAGGTACCCCCGGGGGGGTGGGCAGCCCCAGACGACCACAAGGAGGTCCTCAGGTCAGTGATCCGGGCGGCGTGGCCCGACAGGGAGCCGACGTGGCCGGCCTTCCTGGAAGGGGGGGCGGTGCTCCGCATCACGGATGCGGACGCCAACAACTGGCTCCCCCGGGCCTTGCGCAACGCCCTCACCCACTGGCGCTACCGCCGGCGAAACCCGCCACCGCCACAGCCCTAGCCCCCACACAAGCGGCGGCGCAGGTGACGGCTCAGACGGCGGACGCGAGAGAGTGGAAGGGGGACAGTGCCGTGGGATGCCCCCCCCGGCGGAGCTGGGGCCCCCGACCCACGCGCCCCCCACGATACGGCGTGACGGAGGAGCGCGCGCCACCTCCCGCGGGGGGGAGGGCGGAGACAACGAGCGCGGGGGGGAACCTACTGCCCCGCAGCCCACTAACCGCTGACCGCTAACCCTCAACGCCGCCCCCGGCTGGCCAGCGCCGCGCGGCGACGGCGGGGGGGACAGGAGACCCCAGCGAGGGCCTGCACGAGGGTCCGGCTCTCGCAAGGTAGAGGGGGGCGGGAGAAGGTTGCGACCCCCCAGCTGACGGCTGGCCCCCGGGGCCGGGACCGCCAGGCCGCCCCCCCGCGGCCGTCAGGGGGCAGCGCCGGGGGACCAGAGGGCCCCCCCTTCTCCCCCCCCACATCCCCCTGAGGCCCAAGAGCGGACGGAGGCAGGCCAAAGAGACAGCGGCTCCGCAGCCCCCCCGGAGAGGCCGCTGCGCCCGGGGTGAGGGGGCACCGCGGCCGTGGCAAGCGCCCCCGGTGAACCGCCCGCACGCTCCCGCCCTGCCCGCTGCCGACTGACGGCGGACCGGCAGCGCCCGAATGGCGCAAACAGAGCAGCCCCTTCAGAGGCCGGCCTGGGGAAGGCAGGGGCACGAAACAGGGCGGGGGGATCACCCCCCCCCCCTCCCGCCCCTGCCGCACTGACCCATTGGCGGCCGCCCGGGCCGCGCCCGACGCCCACGGCCGCCCGGCAACCCCCACGGCACGAGTATACCCCGGGGGGGCGCGCCAGAGACAACGGATGGCAGGCCGAAGCCCGACGGGCCGGGGGGGCGGGGGGCGGCGGAGCGGCCCCGCACCCCCCCCCCCCCGCTCTACCCCCGAGCTTGGGGGCCACAGGAGCGACCCTCCGCCCCCCCGGAGCCGAAGGGCGCCCCCCCTCCCCAAGAAGGGACCGCAACGCGGGGGGGGGGGGGATGCGGCTGGACCTGCACACCGCGCGCCCCAGCGCCCCCAGCCGCCTGCTCCCGCGGGGGTCGCGGCAAACGGGCAAGCCCACACCAGCGCGCCGAAGCGGGGCGCTGACCAAGCCTGGGGGCGGCACACGGCGGCGCACCAGAACAGTACGGGGGCCGCGCCCCCCATGACCCCCCCATGACCATTGCCCGTTCTAGGAGGGCAGAGGGAGGGTTCAGGTCTGGAGGGGCCCCCGGGAGAGCGGTCCACGGGCCGCCCCTCATCCCCTCCCCCCCTGGGGCGGCCCCGCAACCCCGACCGAACGCGCACGCTGGGGGGGGGTGCGCCGACGACAAGAGGGGGGCCAGGGTAGGGAACCACGGGCCGCCCTTCAGAGGGGGAGCAGGGAGGCTGCGGCGCGACCCCCCCCCCACCCCCCCCAACGGCCCTGAAGCTGCAGGGGCGCCGGTTCCCACCCCCCCGAGGCAGAGGGGATGGTCCCCCCTCCCCCCGCCCGAGAGAGGGGCCGGAGCACGGCCCGCCCCCCCCGCCCCAGCCGCCGGCTCCTACAGGAACCGCGGGGAACAAGCGAGCCCGCGCCAAGCGCCAGGACGCCGCACGGACCGCGCCGGGAAGAAGGCGGGCAAGCACAAACCGGAGCGGTATGGGGGCCACGCCCCCCATGACCAGAACGACGCCAGTGACACCCGCTTTGTTGCCTGCCCAGGGAAGGCAGAGGGACGGAACGAGGCAGAGCGACCCCCAAGCCTACTGGCCCCCCCGGCCGCACAAACGGGGGGCGCGGCGCACGGGCCGCCCCCCACCCCCACCCCACCCCGCCCCCCAACACACGAACGCCACGGACCCGCCCCACGGGGGGCGCACAGCCCCAAGCCAGGTAGGGGGGAACCGGGACCGGACCGCCCCCCCCCCAAGCACGCCAGACGGAGCAAGGGACCGGGGCACGCAGAGGGGCACGGACCACGTGGAACGGCCCTACAAGCGCCCAGTGCCGGGACCGCGCGAGGTGCGCACGCCACACCACCCAGGGGGGGGGGGGCGGACGCCGCGGGAGCGCGAGCGCACACACACGCAAAGGGCACACGGGGACTACCAGAAGGGCAACCGGACTGAGCTCGCGGAAGGCACAGACCGCGTGGAATGGCGTACCAGCGAGCGAGGGTAAGGGACACCCGGACGGGACGGCCCGCCACACGCAGCGCGGGACACGCGGGGCGGGAAGGGGGAAACGGAGGAGACGCAACACCAGGTACCGGCCCGAGCCCCCGGACGGGGCACTGCACCCGCCGAGTCAGTAGTGGCGCACTGCGCCACGCTCCGACCCCTAGGCTAGGCAGCTTCTGCGCCAGCCCAAGAAAGTCCCACTGGCGACAAGCCAGTAGCACGGGCCCGGCAGCGCCGGCGCCCCGGGCGACCACGCATTAGGGGGGCGACGTGGTGGGTCAGCGCCCGCAGCCACGGCTGCGAATTGATGCACTGACCGGGGAGTGGCGAAACGGGGAAGCCGGGGGGGGACCGGGGCTCCGAGCCCTGTTAACCTGGGGGACTCCGCCACCAGGCAGGAGGTGCATCTTGGAGGGCCCCCCACTAGGACCGGGTGGGGAGGATATCACCTGGCTCGACCAGGTGGCCCCCCGGGGCCGAAAGGCGTCTAGTACCCGCAAAGTCAAACCTCAAACCTCAAACCTGGAAAGAGATTAACCACGGCGTGGAAGGTGAGGGGCTGTACAAAGCAGTGGAACTGCAATGCCAACCGTGTCCGTCATGTGCCATTCACAGGCATGACAGGAAGCGCAAGCAAGGGTACATGACCCCTATGGCTATACCTATGGAGCCCATGGACTCCATAGCGCTTGATGTGTTTCACTACCCCTCCACCTCCCATGATGGAGAGGTGTATGACCCAATGCTCCTATGTGTTTGCCGGCTTTCTGGCTACCTCATCGCGATCCCTATTCCCAAGCCCCGTCATGAAGACAAGGATGAAGGGCCGACGTGGAAAAGAGCGGCCCATTTGGTGATGGAACGCTGGGGTGATAGGTTCGGGGCCCCTCGTGAAATATGCTCCGACCGCGGGCCAGAATTTGTGAGCCAATATTTCCAAACCCTTTGTTCTAAGATTGGTGCCCGCTGGACTATGTGTCTCGCGGGTAGGCACCAAGGTAATGGCAAAGCCGAGGATACTGGCAAGCAGCTAAGGCGTGCCATTGCTAAAGCCCTTACCTTCAAGAAGGGCACTAATTGAGTGGAGGTTCTGCCCGCCGTTGTACGAGCGTGGCATGAGACTACAGGGCAATCAGGTTATACGCATAACGAGATTTTGTTTGGTAAACACAACTGTACCAAGGGGCCCCCTCTTGCTGAGCCTAAGGGGGTTGTCCATGACGCCGCTCACTACTTCCAGCGGCGTGAGGAGCTTATTGCTCTTGCGCGTAGTGAAGCCGGTTCGGACCCCCGCGGCCATCTTTGGGTCACTTGGGGTGTGTATCTATGTGCCGGCAACTCGCCGTTGGCTGATATCATACTCTCCCATCCACCTGACCTAACCTGATGTGATAGTGTGATAGGCTTGGCCATTCCAGCTATGAGGGGCCATATTCAATACCGAGGTGCCGCCGGCTGAGATTTATATATCGAAATGTCAGGAATCAACAGTATTTTTTTATCATAATGTTTTCGTAATTTTTCGGCTATCCATTCTGATTGTCAATGTATCGGCGACTGTCAGTTTGCTCGCGATTTTGCGGTAACCGATTGGTTAACTGTTATTTCCAGATATTTTGGCGGAAACCCCGATGAAGGGTCAGATTTCATCAGTAACGGGTTCGTTGCTTCCGCAATTTTCATGTTATACACTCGCAAAATTCATCTGATTTTTTCAGACATTCAGAATCCCATTTTCGACTTCGAGATCGCCGCACTTGATATGATGAATTTTGAGTGGTCCTACATTTTTTCCCGATCACGAATCAACCTTCCTTTTGTTGTCTCCTTCTTTTTTCTTGGAGATATAGGCGAAACAAGATTGATTCGTGAGGCCACTTTGAAGGGTCATATCTCCGGCTCACGGCGAGGAGTTACAATTTTGAGATGTGGGCTAGAATCGCCTTGGTCTCAACTTAACTTGGAAAGCGTCAGACGCCTTTGATGTGTACACGTGCTTGGTGTAGCAAGGGATAATGGTCAAGAGGGTAGAAAGTGATATATAACTCTTGGACCATGCAACCGAATATTTTAATGCGACTTTTGAGTGTACCGTTTGAGTGTTGGTGTTGCATAGAAACTTTCCTTGGGTTCCTACGTTTTTTTAAGGTGAACTTATGTCCATGGAGGGGCATGGCATATCATTGTGGGAGCCACTTTTTGAGGGTATGTGTTATATGCATGGTATGTGCTTCGCTACGCTCACGCCCATGTTATATCTCTCCGTTTGTAGGAAGATACGTGGAGTCATACGTGGCAAGGGCTTCGCCCATGTCCAAATGGTGAGCTCCATGGCGCTAGACTAGGTCTACCGCACATATAGTGCATGTGAGAAGGCTTACGGAGCGACCCACAAGCCCCACTATCAAATTTTTCATTTTCATGGTGCGTATCGGGAGGAGGTTTGAAGGTGTCCCTATGCGTCCATGTGGGGATCCAAGTGGGGGGATTGTTTGCAAATGGTCCCAAGCAATTGTTTATTGAATCATATGTTGATACCATGGGTGAGTGAAGTTATATACTATTGTGATTATCTTGAATTTGGCAATATTTGCATGTTTTTGACCTGTGGGCCCCAGAATCCGGAGGTTGATGAGGATGTGCGGTGGGACCCTCCCCCACGTATCATCCGCCCAAAGGAGAGGAATGTGAGACTCCGGTCGAACATGGGTTACCTCTCTGGGCAGAACCCGCTGTAGGGTACTGCTCGCGGCGACCGCGCCCTTCCCCCATGTGGGGGAGCCGCTTTGTGGGGGCACGTGAAGTAGGGCCGTGGGTGGGTGAGCAAAAGCCCCTTGGTAAGTCCCCCCTGCGGGGCAACCCCAGGTCCGAGTCGACCTACCTACCTACCTCCATGTGGGGATCCAAGTGGGGGGTTGTTTGCAAATGGTCCCAAGCAATTGTGTTTTGAACCATATGTTAATACCATGGGTGAGTGAAGTTATATACTATTGTGATTATCTTGATTTTGGCAATATTTGCATGTTTTTGACCTCATTTTATGCTCATTTTTGTATTTTATGTGCTCAACAAGTCAGCTAACAGTAAAGTGCCTAGAGATCCCCGAACTATGGTATGTTGCTTATATGTTGGCATATGCTTCAGTGTAGCACCTCACCATATGCGGGATCACGTGGTCACTTTGGCGTGGCACATGAGGCCTCACAAAATTAGGTCTCAAATTCATGAGTTGACTGATGAAGCATGGCATGTACATATCCGGAGGGGTTTGAGAGCCAATATTGGGATATTCTTGGGCATGGAGTTTTGGTCTATAGCACCCTTGTATATTACTTTCCCGTTTGACACATGCATGTAGCATTTGAACATTTGCCACATGCATTTTTGAGTATATAATTGAATTTTGGGCAATATGGTGTGATTTGCCTAATTTTGCTATGTTGTGAGGTCATCTTCATGGGGCAATTCTCCAAGCCCAATCCACCCCAAGTCCAACCAAAGTTATGTCAGGGTAGGGCATGGTCCTGAGTGCCATTCTAGGCCATGACACGCCACCTCCCCTTTTGGGCTAGGATTTAGAGGCTTGGGAGGGTACACATTTTTGGGGTTTATGTAGTGACTTTTGACACATGGCATGTAGTCATCTTATTTGACCTGGTTCAGGGCATCATGTTGGCGATTCAAGGGAAGGTCCTGAGTCGAGGGAATGAGGGGTCTAGGGCTGTGGCTGTGTATGTTTACCTCTTTCCCCACCTTTGCTCTGTTTGTGTTCATATGCCAATTTCAGGGCTTTGTTTTTGGTGCAATTCTATGTACATGCCCAACGCCCCTGTCTCCGTGTGCACCGTGAGACAACCGGCGTGTTGAAAGGAGTTGTTGAGTGTCAACGCGGGACCTCAAACACCCTTGGAAGCCCTCAGTGTGGATTGGTTGGATTAGGATTGTACTTGGGAGTTGGTTATTGCAAGGGATCAGGAGCTGTGTGAAGGAGCCATATTTTTCTTTTTTTTGTGGGAAACTGTGCAGGATAGGGCACGATCATGCAGAACCTGGTGAGAAGCAAGACCATAGAAGTGACAGGAAATGGTGGAAGGGGTACAGCAGGGGCCGGTCCTGGTAGGGACCTTCCTTCTGGTAGCAGAGGAGTACCTGCCCCCTACTGCCGCACCGGGGACTTGGGCCCTCGTGAGCCCTGCCCAAGGACGCCCTGGGTGCAGATCGTGGAGTCTGTCGGGTCAACGCCGGACTGGGAAGCCCGAGAAGAGCGAAGATGCTCAGAACGGAGAGCCCTTGCAGGACATGGGCTAGACATGGAGGACCTGGCCTCCATGTGTGAAAGGCAATGCTGCAAGGCTTGCAATCTCCGCTCCGCTGCGGAAGAGTTTGAGGAGACTGGCAGCAACGGCAGGGTCCGGCGTTAGCGGAAGCGCGGGTACCCAAAACCCGCGGCAGAAGCCAGGGCGATAGAGACGGATCCCAGCCTGGTCAGGCTGTGGTCAGCTGCAGATTCCGAGGGGCACTCCGAGGGCTATCGGACAGCTTACCCTTTGGAGTCGGAGGAGATGGCCAGACCGCCCACAAGGGCGAACACGGCTCCCAAACCAAGCCTGGAGCACGACGCCGAGGCGTTGGAGTGGCCTGCCAGAGCCAGAACGGCGCCTGTGGCCCGGCACACGGAGCCAACGCGGGATAGCATGGGCGACACACCCATGGCGCAGGAGTCCCAGGCGCCGGGAACCGTGGGATGCGCCGGATCAGGTGGAAAGCACGTTGAGTGCCAGTGCGAGCACGTATCCTTCCTCATCAGCAAGTACCCAAAGATGGGGATGGACGCCATCGTGCAGCACCTCGACCGCCTGGACAACGCGAAGGACGGCCTAGAGGAGGAAGTTGCGGGGATCCTGGATGACCAGTCGGCCGCGGAGAGAGACATGGCGGAGCTGCGAGCGGAGCAGGACCGGTACTGGGAGAAGCTGGAGATGGCCCTGCAGAAGCAGCAGCGAGTGGTGGACAGCCTCCTCCACCTGGTTGAGGACATGTCGGGACGCCTGAAAAGGCTAGAGGAGTTACAACCCCTCGCCTCGGGTCCGGAGCTCCCGGCAACGCCGGCAGCGGCAGAGCTGGTGGAGCGGGTTAAGACCCTCAGGAGCGCCATGGAGAAACCCATGGGTGGCCCTGCAGAGGCACCTTATGCGCCTCCGCGTGTTGACCCGGGTGCGCTGCCGTCTGTGCCCATGTTCAGCGAATCCATAATGCTCGGGGAGCAGACGTCACGGGCTGGGTCCATGCGGGAAGAGCGCGGAACCACGGACCTGAGGAGCCTGACGGTACAGATGTCCCATGCCGCCCAGGATCCACCGACCACTACGACTGCCCATGCAGTTTTTGCGGAAGAGGAGATCCAACACCAGACCATGCAAGGGCGAACCATGGGAAGAGCCGACGGACATAGTCGAGGTCATCCAAGCGGCAACCTGTGGGTGAAGGACCCCACTACAGGGATATGGACGGCCGGTGGAGCAAGTCCTTCCTGCATCCCAAACCCCATGGGTTCAGGCCCAACTGGACCGCACTCCATGGAGGAGAGGGATGTACGAGGAGTGTACTCACACCCCCGGCCACAGGTGGTATCCGTCTCGGTGAAATGGTGGCTGCGGACGTCGGAGACGCCATTAGGATTGACCACCTCAGGGGAATCAAAATCCCCTACTACGATGGCAACCCCTCCAACCTGGATGACTTCATCCTGGATTGGGAGGACTTCGCCGAGGAGGTCGTCGGCGTGATGAAGGGAGCGCCAAGGGACAAGTGGGTATGTCGGACATTCCCACACAGGCTGGCGCAGGACCTGAAGGAGGAGCTCAGGGATCAGATCCGCAAGGGAGTGATCCAGACGGAGCAGGCCTGCCTCCAGTGGCTGGAGGACGAGGAGCGAGTGGACGCCCCCAACCAGAAGTTATAGGATTTGTGGTCCATTCCGCTGCCGCTGGAGCGCGGTGAGCTGCGGGTCGGGACATCGAGGTCATCGAGAAGATCGCCCCCACCGAGAGGTCAAGGGGGACACGGTCGGCACCGCGGAGGAATAGAGTGGAAGCGGCCAAGATTCCTGGACTGCGACCACCCCATAGGATCATGAAGAAGCCCACTTCTTCGCGTTCGTAGCGCACAATATGGAGGAGAATGGGCAGGACAGGTCCAGGTGGAACCGCCTGGGCCCAAGGACCAAGAACCGCAGAGAACCGCGAAGGATCGGGAACCCGCCGCTCTCGTTCCGCGAGTACAGATCACAGCACACGGGTTGCTGGGTCTGCTACGGCAAGGGGAACAACCATGCACATGACCACCGGCATTGCAAGGTATATGAGGATGACAAGAAGACCTACTTCGCCGCCCATCCCGGCAAGAAGCCCAAGGAACAACGAATTGCTAATCCGAAGGCAAAGGGCGGAGACGGTGGAAAAGGCCAAGGAAAGGGCCAAGAGAAAGGCGGGGGAAAAGGCTATGGTGGAGGACCCGGCCCAGACCGACGCGTGAGGTCGATCGAGGAGGTTGCTGAGGACATGTTGAGGACGTTGGAGGAACTCAAAGCCCAGCAACGTGGTGGACAAGATCTGAGCGGATCGCAGCAGGAGGAAGCTGCGGCAGGCCACGTCTAGAGGAGCCCCCACGGGAGTGGGACCTCGGAGGTCTCTCCTCCGAAAATCAGTGGAATCCTAGAGAAAGCGAAGGCACATTGGGTCCCGAAGAAGGCTCCAGAACAGCCAAAACCACTGGGTTTCGCCACTCCCAACCCCTGGAGCGCCCTGCCAAGGGAAGTGTATGTGGGCAAGGGACGTGGCAAGAAGGAAGCAGCGACCACGGAGAGCCCCGTGGACGGGCAGGTCCAACCCAAGATCTACACCATCCGTGATCATACCCTCGAGGTCCTGATGCACCCGGATGTGCTAGAGTTGCATGCCGTGAGAGTCATCCATACACCGCATGGTGACGAGCGGCAGTTGCACTTGAAGATGCGTGTACGGTGCGGACAAGAGGAGTTGGTGGTGGATGTTTTGGTGGATACGGGTGCCCAGGTGAGCCTGGTCCGGAGAGGGTTGTTCAAGGAGGAATCCCTGCAGCCCAGCCGTAGACGGGTACGCCTGGAGGTGGCCAATGGAAAGATTATGGGTGGTGGCACCCATGAGGCCACTATCAGTATGGAGTTCTGGGAGCATGAGCGCTTGAACCGCCCTGATTTGGCGAAGAGAAGCACTCTATCCGGGAACTTTTATGTGGCCGACATCACAGATTGGGATATGATCATGGGGTATGACTTCATGGTGGGAAACGCCATTGGAGCCCTTCCCCATCGTGCAACGCTGGTCCGGGAGGATGATGAATGCCTTACATGGCTGTCCACGGACTATGCATGCGGATCATCCCAATGGAATGCTGAGGAAGAGGATCGGATCGTCCAAGCGGTGCAAGCTGTGGGTGCCAAGTCCAGAGGAGACCGCGGAGTTCAGCTCACAGAGTATGGAATGGCGACGCAGGTGTATGCCAGGGTGATCCAGACGCTGGGAGCCGAAGCGCCCGAGACGGACGTCTTCGCTTCCCGGGATGCCCCACTTTTGCGGAAGTGTAGGAGGTATTGGCATCGAGGAGACTCAGCCTGGCACAGTCAGTGGGGTTTGAAGGAGTGGGGGCCCATGTATTGACATGGCTCCCTGGAAAATACCAGATGTACAGTGGAGAAGATCGTCGCGGATAGGGCGAAGGGGATCCTGGTCATAACCGGCATAGGATCCAGCCCATGTCCGCTGGAAGGTCTCAAATCGACGCTGGATTCCATCACCCTGAACGGGATGTCATTCAGGCCAGAGAAGGAGTTGTTCATCGACGCCAAGGGTTTATCAATGCCCTCCCCGGGTCAAGCGTGGGGTACGAAGGCTTTCCTGGTAGATGGGGCACAAGCCCAGCCCACGGGTAATGAAGCATTCATCCGTAGGGTTGAGGCGGTGCCCATGCGGGTCATGTTTGAGCCCAAGGAGGGGACGGATCAGCCAATGGATGGCATTGACGTCCTGTCCCACGCCGAGATTGACCACGTGGTCAACTACATGCGATTGGGGATGCACGACCGTGTGGCAGCCAAGGAGGGGCGGGCCATGGTCACATCTCCGCATTGGTGGGATGACAAGATGTTGGTCACCAGCAAGTACGAGAAGGATGAGTTCGTGGCGAGGGTCATGGATCACATCGCCGACCAATATGATGGTCCGGTTGGGTCGGACCCGGCGACTTGGGATTTTCCAAGAAGGGGGGCCGGTAGCGACAAGAACCAGACCGATGCCGCAAATTTGCGAAGATTATCGGTGGGAGGAGCTCCCCACGACGATGAAGACGGCATATCGGACGAGGAGAAGTCGGACTGGGACCCGGAAGAGGCCTATACCGCAGTGCGGTTGGTTGTATCGATACGGAAGCAAGCGGCTGAAGAGGCCCAGGAGAACCCGGAGGTTGCCGAGCTGAAGGAGAGGCTGATCAATACCTATCAGCGGCTATTCAGTGGCGTCGCCAACAAGAACCCTCCAGATCGTGGGAGGTTTGGCACAGCGAGGATCAAGTTGAAGCTGAACCCCAAGATCTATCGTCATCGGGAGTACCAACTTCAGGGCGATCGGGCCGAGGCCATGAAGAAGTTGTTGGCCGAGTCTTTTGAGCGGGGCTGGATCGAACCCTCTGACAGTGAGTGGGCCAGCCCAGCCTTTATCGTGCCCGAGAAGGAGATGAGCGAGTGGAGGTTGGTGGTTGATTACAGGGGTTTGAACGAGCAAACCGAGCACGACTCGTACTCGCTTCCTCTGATCGACACCATCCTCCAAAAGCAACAAAAAAAACGGATCTTCACGGTGTTAGACCTGAAACACGGCTATCACCAGATGCTGCTACACCCGGACTCCAGGCCCTGCACAGCGATGTCGACGCCGCTGGGGCCCATGCAGTGGAAAGTGGTGCCTATGGGCGCCAAGAATGGCAACGCCGCTTTCCAGCACATGATGGAGGACCTACTCGGGCCTGTCCAGGACTGTGCCGACCCCTTTGTGGATGACATCATCATCGAGTCCGGCACGGAAGACATGACGGAGGACGAACTCATCGAAGCGCATGAGAAGGATCTGCGTAAAGTGCTGAGCGAGCTGGACAAGCACAACATGGTGTGCAAGCCCACGAAAGCCTCGCTCTTCGTGAAGGAAGTGGAGTTCACGGGTCACGTGGTGGGTCACGGGCAACGCCGTCCCATGCCTGGGAAACTGGCGTCACTGCACCACTGGGAGAAGCCCCAGACCATCAGCGAACTCCGATCCTTCATGGGGTTCTGCAATTACTATTCGGGCTATGTCCGGATGTATGCAGAACTGTCGGGGCCGCTGCACAAGATGCTGCAGGTGGGCAAGTTCGATGGCCAGAAGGGGAGCAAGAAGAAGCTTGCCTGGCCCCCTGAGGCCGAGGATGCGTTCAGCCGCCTGAAGGAGTGACTCCTCGGGCAGCTGCGGCTATTCCTGGGGGACCCGGACAAGGGATTCGTGCGACGAACGGACGCCTAGGACTATGCTGTAGGGGCAGTCCTCAAGCAGGTCCGGGACGACGGGTCGCACGTACCCGTGGCATTTTGGAGCCGGATCCTGGCTAAGGGCCAACGTCGAACCTGGACCGCGAGGGAGAAGGAGACGTACGCCATTGTTTGTGCGCTCAGGAAGTGGTCTGGCCACATCGGATTGCAACCGTTGGTGGTTTGTATGGACCATCAGTCCTTGCAGAGCTGGCACAAGGAGCACGTCGACACCCCCTCGGGACCGGCGGCAAGGAGGGCCACATTGCATGAGACGTTCGCCAAGTTCGACCTCAGCGTCGTGTACGTCCCGGGAGAGGACAACACTGTGGCGGATTGCCTCAGTCGATGGGCCTACCCCGCGGGCAAGGCATGGATGGACATATCCAGCCATGGAGACGCCGAGGAGACTGAGGAGGCCAAACGCATCATCGAGATGGAGAAGGCCATGGAGCAAGACGGGGTCAAGTGCTTTGTGGTGATGGCAAACCGTACGGACCTGGCCAAGTTCTGGGGCGCCCGAGTCCAAGCTTTTCGAGAGGAAGCCCTCGAGCAATGGATGGTGGCCCCTGTAGAGCTAGTCAGGTCGGTGCTTACAGAGGACTGGTCGGATGACTATGCGGCATCTGGGCACTGGAGCAGGTACTGGAATGCCGTGAGCGCCCCGTCGGACGACGAATGGCCTGAGGGCTTGACCGAGGATGGGGATAAATTAATCCTCAAGGACAAGCTATTGGTCCCTGAGAACCGAATGGAGGAGTTCATTGACCACTGGCATAACGCCCAGCTCATGCATCCTGGTCGGGACAAGATGCAGCGGGACCTGGAGTGGCGCTTCAAGTTCCCACCGGGGTACTACGCGATCCTGGACAAGTACTGCAGCGACTGCGCCGTGTGTCGGGCCACGAAGAGCCCCAAGCACTCCACAGCGGGCAACCCGGTGTATACGGCTATACCGGAGGCCCCTATGCGGTCAGCGGCCATGGATGTGTTCGCCATGCCGGAGGTCACCGTGGAAGGAGAGACCTATGATTGTGTCATCCTGGCAGTGGATAGGCACAGCGGGTATATCGTGGCAGTCCCGGGCAAGAAGTCCAAGAAGAAGGACAAGAAAGACAAACATGGAGTGGGTCTGCAGGCCAAGACCGTCGCCAACGCCATGATCAGGCATTGGCTGACAATTTTTGATGTCCCAGCTGTCATCTGCAGCGATCGGGGCAATCAATTTGTGGGGATGTGGTTCAAGACAATGTGCAAGCACACCGGGATGCGGCACGCCAAGACCGTGGCGTACCACAGCCGGGCGAATGGCCGGGCTGAGGTGGCCGGGCGGCAGATGTTCGAAACCTTCCGCCAGCTGCACATTGACGAACCGGGCCGGAACTGGTATAATTCGCTGTGAAGAGTACTCCAGGCGTTCCATGACCTTCCGGGGCCCACTGGACTGTCGGCCCATCGTATCCTGTTCCTACGGGATCAAGTGTCACGCGCTCTCCCGTGGTTGAACCATGGCAAAGTGGCCCAGGATGAGAAAGCTATGATGGCTGAGGCGGACGACACGGCGGCCAAGGTGTGCAAAGCACTTCAGGACGAGCATGAGAAGAGGGCCAAGTACTTCAAGCACGGAAAGGTCCAGAAATATGCTCTCCAAGACACTGTATGGGTGGAGCGGCACCACAAGGATGTCCTGTCCAGGCATCGGCAGGCGTCTTGGTATGTGCCGGGGGTAATCGTGCGGAAGGTCGGGCAGGATGTGTATGCAGTTCGTGTGGGGGATAACAAGATCCTGGACCACGACCATACCCAGCTTCGTCCCCGAGCACCAGACCCCAGCGGACGTCCCGTAACCTTCGAGTTCACAGCCGGCGATGTGGACTCGGACGACGAGGGTGAGGACGACGACTTCACCGCCGAGAGGATCCTGACGGACAAGCCGGACCCGGGGACGCCTGGGGGGAGGCTTTTTGAGGTCTGTTGGAAGCAATTCGCCGCATACAGGGAATCGTGGGTGCCTCCGAGCAGCTTTGTGCCGAGGTATACCAGGGTCTGGATGAAGTACCTAAGGAGGAAAAACATCTCTTTGGATGTCAAGGACGTGTTGGTCCATTTGGTGGCTGCAGTAGCACCGTAATGGATCCCCCTTCGTATTTATGTTTGTCTTTGTGATAGGGAGACGGGTGAGGGCAATCATCCGGGGATTTTTGGGCCTTGATTGGCCATATACCCCCTTCACTCGATCTCCACTTATATATTTCATTGTGGTATACTGATTTAGGTCGACGTACGACGTTACTCTATCTTTGATCCCCTTGGTCCATGTTGTAGATCAAGAGGAGACCCGATATGGCGTAGGGCACCGATTATGAGTGTCCTCAACCCTCCCTTGGGGCATGGGGGACGCCTACGACGTGTGTGGGGCCTCCATGTGTCCTTGGGACATGGGCGGGGGGAGGTTTGGAGCCCATTGGGGTCCTCCCGTCCTCTCTTCAATGACTTCCGAGCGGATACAACGCTCTGAGAAGGGGGATGAAGCCGGTTCGGACCCCCGTGGCCATCTTTGGGTCACTTGGGGTTTGTATCTATGTGCCGGCAAGCCGCCATTGGCTGATATCATACTCTCCCATCCACCTGACCTAACCTGATGTGATAGTGTGATAGGCTTGGCCATTCCAGCTATGAGCGGCCATATTCAATACCGAGGCGCCGCCGGCTGAGATTTATATATCGAAATGTCAGGAATCAACAGGGTTTTTTTATCATAATGTTTCGGTATTTATTCGGCTATCCGTTCTGATTGTCAATGTATCGGCGACTGTCAGTTGGCTCGCGATTTTGCGGTAACCGATTGGTTAACTGTTATTTCCAGAGATTTTGGCAGAAACCCCGATGAAGGGTCAGATTTCATCAGTAACGGGTTCGTTGCTTCCGCAATTTTCATGTTATACACTCGCAAAATTAATCCGATTTTTTCAGAAATTCAGAATCGGATTTTCGACTTCGAGATCACCGCACTTGATATGATGAATTTCGAGTGGTCCTACATTTTTCCCCGATCACGAATCAACCTTTCTTTTTGTTGCCTCCTTCATTTCTCTTGGAGATATAGGCGAAACAAAATTGATTAGTGAGGCCACTCTGAAGGGTCATATCTCCGACTCACGGCGAGGAGTTACATATTTGAGATATGGGCTAGAATCGCCTTAGTCTCAACTTATTTTGGGAAGCGTCAAACGCATTTGATGTGTACACATGACCGGTGTAGCAAGGGATAGTGGTCAAGAGGGTAGAAAGTGAGATATAACTCTTGGACCATGCAACCGAATATTTTAATGCGATTTTCGAGTGTACTGTTTGAGTGTTGGTGTTGCATAGAAACTTTCCTTGGGTTCCTAGGTATTTTTGACGTGACGTTATGTCCATGGAGGGGCATGGCATACCATGGTGGGAGCCACTTTTTGAGGGTATGTGTTATATGCATGGTATGTGCTTCGCTATGCTCACGCCCATGTTATATATCTCTGTTTGTAGGAAGATATGTGGAGTCATACGTGGCAAGGGCTTCGCCCATGTCCCAATGGTGAGCTCCATGGTGCTAGACTAGGTCTACCGCACATACAGTGCATGTGGGAAGGCTTACAGAGCGACCCACAAGCGCCACTATCAATTTTCCCATTTTGATGGTGCGTATCGGGAGGAGGTTCGAAGGTGTCCCTATGTGTCCATGTGGGGATCCAAGTGGGGGGATTGTTTGCAAATGGTCCCAAGCAATTGTGTTTTGAACCATATGTTGATACCATGGGTGAGTGAAGTTATATACTATTGTGATTATCTTGATTTTGGCAATATTTGCATGTTTTTGACCTCATTTTATGCTCATTTTTGTATTTCAAGTGCTCAACTGGTCGGCTAACAGTAAAGTGCCCAGAGATCCGTGAACTATGGTTTGTTGCTTATATGTTGGCATATGCTTCAGTGTAGCACCTCACCATATGCCGGGTCACGTGGTTACTTTGGCGTGGCACATGAGGCCTCACAAAATTAGGTCTCAAATTCATGAGTTGACTTGTCAAGCATAGCATGTACATATCCGGAGGGGTTTGGGAGCCAATGTTGGGATATTCTTGGGCATGCACCTTCGGTCTATATCACCCTTGTATATTACTTTCCGGTTTGACACATGCATGTAGCATTTGAACATTTGCCACATGCATTTTTGAGTATATAATTGAATTTTGGGCAATATGGTCTGATTTGCCTAATTTTGCTATGTTGTGAGGTCATCTTCATGGGGCAATTCTCCAAGCCCAATCCACTCCAAGTCCAACCAAATTTATGTCAGGGTAGGGCATGGTCCTGAGTGCCATTCTAGGCCATGACACGCCACCTCCCCCTTTGGGCTAGGATTTAGAGGCTTGGGAGGGAACACATTTTTGGGGTTTATGTGGTGACTTTTGACACATGGCATGTAGTCATCTTATTTGACCTGGTTCAGGGCATCATGTTGGCGAGGCAAGGGAAGGTCCTGAGTCGAGGGAATGAGGGGTCTAGGGCTGTGGCTGTGTATGTTTACCTCTTTCCCCATCTTTGCTCTATTTCCGTTCATATGCCAATTTCAGGGCTTCCTTTTTGGTGCAATTCTATGTACATGCCCAACGCCCGTGTCTCCGTGTGCACCGTGAGACAACCGGCGTGTTGAAAGGAGTTGTTGAGTGTCAACGCAGGACCTCAAACACCCTTGGAAGCCCTCAGTGTGGATTGATTGGATTTGGATTGTACTTGGGAGTTGGTTATTGCAAGGGATCAGGAGCTGTGTGAAGGAGCCATATTTTTCTATTTTTTGTGGGAAATTGTGCAGGATAGGGCAAGATCATGCAGAACCTGGTGGGAAGCAAGACCATAAGAGTGACAGGAAATGGTGGAAGGGGTACAGCAGGGGCCGGTCCTGGTAGGGACCTTCTTTAGTAGGGCTATGATTCACGTGCAGGAGACAATGGCTCATAAGTATAATAAGAGGAGGAGGATGTCCCCAAATTTCTCAAAAGGGGACCGCGTATGGGTCCGTCGCCAACGCAAAAATCTTGGCGATAAGACTTGCCCCTATTGGGATGGGCCCTATGAGGTTGTGGCCAAAAAGGCTCACGACCTCTATGTTATTCAATCCGACCAACGGAGGTTAGTTGACGTCCACCTTGATTGTGTAATGAAGACGGTCAACTCCCCTTGCTCCCCCGTGCCTCTAAATTACACGGAGGAGGTTGCTAGAGTGCCCTCCCAATTTGAGGAGGACACTTATAACGTCAAGAAAATATGCGGTCACCGTACTCACCGCAAGAGACTTCTCTTCAAGGGGCGTTGGAAGGGTTAAACGAAGGACTGGGATACAGAGGAACCCGTTGAAACCTTCTTACCGTCCTACAAAAAGGTTTGGAGAGATTACTTGCAGAAACAGAATTTCACCCAATCCATTGACCTCCTCGCCCACCTTAGTGGACCGCTCTCATGAGCGTGCCACGGAAACAAAACCCTAACCAATATGGGGACATATTACTGTTTTGGAAAATGAGGAGAGAGCGAGAAGCGGTGGGAGACAGGAAAGAAGTGTGAAGAAGACGTGCATGCACGGCGCGCCCCTCGGTTACAAAAATCCCCACGGGAGCAGGGCGGTGGGTACCGCATGTTTACCCCACCGTCTAGCTCTTTCACCGCTAAAGGCTTGAGAGTCCTTTGGGTGGGGTGGCGTGGCGTATAGCCTGGGGCGGAAGTGGGACGTGTTCTTTCGGGGGTCTTAATGCCATTCAAACCCGTATCCTTGGGTCTTACTGGAGCACTCCTACCGCCACCACCACAAAGTCCTGCCCACGATGACGCCCCCCCTGTCCAGGGGGCTAACAACGTGGCAAGCACTTCCCGAAGACTCTACCAGGTTGTGCGCATGGTGGTTCTTGCAAGGTTTCGGAGTGCCGCCCCGTACCGAAACCACGACCCCACGACCGTCCCCGACCAGTGACCCAAGCCAATGAGCTAAAACATTTGCTCAAAAATGGCAAAGCCTTGTAAACTTCGTTGGGTTGGCGGGTACAACCCATTTTTTCCTTTTTGTGTTGGGCGTGATGGTTTTTCACCGATTTGCCTTGTCCGCACGAGAGTAAAGTATACAAGGTACGAAGTACTCTTGTGACTCACATTACATGGAAAAAAATTCGTGGCGTGCAAAGATGCCACTACATACGGCGAGGACTTAAACCTAGAAGGGGGGGTCGTCCCCTACGTACAAGTGTTTTAAATGAATTGCAATGGGTGCCTTTGCCGCGTCACTTCGTGAGTGGGTGGGGTCTTCAAAGGCAATGGCGTTGCGCATTTTGCGATCTCCGCCGCCTGGGTATTTATCCCAGGTCGCTATGTCTGCCCGGGTTGGGTGTGGGTACCCCCCATTGCCTTTGCATGGTGCCGCATGCTGGCTGGGTGTTTTGTTGATGTCTCCCGTGAATTTCACGGGGGATATTCTTGCCTGCAACGAGAGGGCAACAAATAATATGAAGAAAAGGCGAGGGTGCACATGCATATGAGAGAATATATATGTTGATATTTTCTCTAGAGTTCCCCATGAGTGGACTTGGATTTCCACAACACCCGAGGGGTCCTGTATCCCAACGCCCAACCAAACGGGTTGGGACATGGGCGTGGCATGCTTTTGTAGAGGCCCGTGCGTGGACTTGGATTTCCACAACACTCACGGACCTCTCTTTCCGCGACACACCAAAACTGGGTGTGCCTCGTGTCCGTTTGATCGCGTGCGTGTGTGTGCATGCGCTTTTTTCAATTACGGGGGTATATGGTTGCCTATTACGTGGGTTATCACCCGCCCCCCGATCAAACAAGACCTAGGTTGACCTACCTTTGGGTTTCCTAACCGTGTACACCGTAGCAAGTTTACATACGGAGGTGTAAACATGCACCGTCATACACGGTGTATGGGGGTAGGGGGAGTAAAGGCTCCTTCAGGGCGTGTCATCGTGCCCCCGGGGAGCTGGGTGGGCTGATATACCAGCGGGACAGTATGGGCGACCTCCACAGGTTTGCGCACCGAGGTGACCCCCTGCCTTACTGCCCGCCTGTAACACACCAACCGACAAAGGTAACACTCAAGCTAACCTAAGTGTGTATACGCACGCCGCAAAGACACATACGAACACCAAGCAACAATGTGGTATATCTATACACGTGTTGTATTGTGAGTATAGTTACCGTTTGTTGTATGTATGTGAGTGGTTCGTGGGAGATTTGGTTTGTTTACGCCTGTAGCACCACGTGCTCCAAGGCCGCCACCGCGAGGCCCACACCCTCTGATGCCCTCCGCGGGAGTGTGTGTTTCCAGGCCCTGCCAATGGATGTGCGCACACAAGTGTGTCTTGTGTTTGTTGGCGTGCATCGCTCTATTATGTGCATATATGATATATATGTGTAATATGGCTCCTAGATGGAGGGTTAGTAGTGAGGTCAGGTTATTATTATATGGTTAAGAGGTTTATCTATTTAAGTGTGTCTACTCACACCCTCATCGCATCTCCGGACCTCCTCCTTTACTCTCCACGCGGTGCATCACCTGTGACACGCATGCTAGCATTAAACATCCACACGGACACGGCCCTTGGCTGAGCCGTGCCCATAGCATTTAGCCACAGCCGTGGCTGGTTTCCGGCCTCCACAAGGCACACCGGCCTTGGTTTCATTTATATTGGGTGTCGGGTCAGTTTGACAAGTGGGCCTTTGGCTAGGACTTGTCTGGACGTTTACAGCAAGTGGGCAAGCAAGCTTACATCTTACAAGCAAGAGCTCTCTCATGATTGCAAGAGTTAAGCAAGCACATCAAGAAGATCAAGCACATCAAGCTCTCATAAATTGTCTGAGGCACAAGGGTGGAAGGTGTGGGCATTGTACCCGTGTTCTCTTTTGTGCCTAGTGTTGCGGTGATTTACGCTGGGGCCATCGTGGCCTCTTTCCTCTATTTAGTGAACTACCGCGCGCACGGTGGGGCCATCGTGGCCATCTCTGTTGGTGGCCTAAGCATGCACAAGACAGCGGCGGGCACAAGGCAGTAATGCATCCCTAACCTCTATCTTTGTTTCCCCACGTGCTCCCTGTAACAGGCACTGTCCTAAGGTGCTGTCAGGCCCTTCCGTCACTGTTGCTGGCGGGCAGAGGAATTTGCTGAGTTCCTTTTGCTGACTGGCCAATCTCATGTGGATGTAGCCACTAAATGTTCTCTTTTGAAACGCTCATGCAAAAAGAAATTTTTGCAAAAACAGGTGAAGTAGATTATAAAAACCTGTTCTACTTGGGCTGAGGTTCTCCAAAGATTGGAGAAAACGTTTCGGGTCTATGAAACAGACCACTACATTACATGGAAAAAAAATTCGTGGCGTGCAAAATTGCCACTACATACGGCGAGTACTTAAGCCTAGAGGGAGGGGTCGTCCCCTACGTACAAGTGTTTTAAATGAATTGCAATGGGTGCCTTTGCCGCGTCACTTCGTGAGTGGGTGGGGTCTTCGAAGGCAATGGCGTTGCGCATTTTGCCATCTCCGCCGCCTGGGTATTTATCCCAGGTCGCTATGTGTGCCCGGGTTGGGAGTGGGTACCCCCCATTGCCTTTGCATGGTGCCGCATGCTGGCTGGGTGTTTTGTTCATGTCTCTCGTGAATTTCACGGGGGATATTCTTGCCTGCAACGAGAGGGCAACAAATAATATGAAGAAAAGGCGAGGGTGCACATGCATATGAGGGAATATATACGTTGATATTTTCTCTAGAGACCCCCATGAGTGGACTTGGATTTCCACAACACCCGAGGGGTCCTGTATCCCAACGCCCAACCAAACGGGTTGGGACATGGGCGTGGCATGCTTTTGTAGAGGCCCGTGCGTGGACTTGGATTTCCACAACACTCACGGACCTCTCTTTCCGCGACACACCAAAACTGGGTGTGCCTCGTGTCCGTTTGATCGCGTGCGTGTGTGTGCATGCGCTTTTTTCAATTACGGGGGTATATGGTTGCCTATTACGTGGGTTATCACCCGCCCCCCGATCAAACAAGACCTAGGTTGACCTACCTTTGGGTTTCCTAACCGTGTACACCGTAGCAAGTTTACATACGGAGGTGTAAACATGCACCGTCATACACGGTGTATGGGGGTAGGGGGAGTAAAGGCTCCTTCAGGGCGTGTCATCGTGCCCCCGGGGAGCTGGGTGGGCTGATATACCAGCGGGACAGTATGGGTGACCTCCACAGGTTTGCGCACCGAGGTGACCCCCTGCCTTACTGCCCGCCTGTAACACACCAACCGACAAAGGTAACACTCAAGCTAACCTAAGTGTGTATACGCACGCCGCAAAGACACACACGAACACCAAGCAACAAGGTGGTATATCTATACACGTGTTGTATTGTGAGTATAGTTACCGTTTGTTGTATGTATGTGAGTGGTTCGTGGGAGATTTGGTTTGTTTACGCCTGTAGCACCACGTGCTCCAAGGCTGCCACCGCGAGGCCCACACCCTCTGATGCCCTCCGCGGAAGTGTGTGTTTCCAGGCCCTGCCAATGGATGTGCGCACACAAGTGTGTCTTGTGTTTGTTGGCGTGCATCGCTCTATTATGTGCATATATGATATATATGTGTAATATGGCTCCTAGATGGAGGGTTAGTAGTGAGGTCAGGTTATTATTATATGGTTAAGAGGTTTATCTATTTAAGTGTGTCTACTCACACCCTCATCGCATCTCCGGACCTCCTCCTTTACTCTCTACGCGGTGCATCACCTGTGACACGCATGCTAGCATTAAACATCCACACGGACACGGCCCTTGGCTGAGCCGTGCCCATAGCATTTAGCCACAGCCGTGGCTGGTTTCTGGCACTCCACAAGGCACACCGGCCTTTGTTTCATTTATATTGGGTGTCGGGTCAGTTTGACAAGTGGGCCTTTGGCTAGGACTTGTCTGGGCGTTTACAGCAAGTGGGCAAGCAAGCTTACATCTTACAAGCAAGAGCTCTCTCATGATTGCAAGAGTTAAGCAAGCACATCAAGAAGATCAAGCACATCAAGCTCTCATAAATTGTCTGAGGCACAAGGGTGGAAGGTGTGGGCATTGTACCCGTGTTCTCTTTTGTGCCTAGTGTTGCGGTGATTTACGCTGGGGCCATCGTGGCCTCTTTCCTCTATTTAGTGAACTACCGCGCGCACGGTGGGGCCATCGTGGCCATCTCTGTTGGTGGCCTAAGCATGCACAAGACAGCGGCGGGCACAAGGCAGTAATGCATCCCTAACCTCTATCTTTGTTTCCCCACGTGCTCCCTGTAACGGGCACTGTCCCAAGCTGCTGTCAGGCCCTTCTGTCACTGTTGCTGGCGGGCAGAGGAATTAGCTGAGTTCCTTTTGCTGACTGGCCAATCTCATGTGGATGTAGCCACTAAATGTTCTCTTTTGAAACGCTCATGCAAAAAGAAATTTTTGCAAAAACAGGTGAAGTAGATTATAAAAACCTGTTCTACTTGGGCTGGGGTTCTCCAAAGATTGGAGAAAACGTTTCGGGTCTATGAAACAGACCTCAGTGTGCGCACACAGATTGAAAAGCTTCCTATGCTCCCTGAATTTCCTACCGCTGCGCGAGTCTCTGAATATGTGTGCGACCTGGAGTATCTGTTCTCACGAATGAACGTGGGTTCCTTTGAAGCCACAGAACTCCACCTGTGGCTCATGAGTGCGATCCCTACACGTACGTGGGACGATTGCCGCACCACCTCTGAGAGGAAGAGTCGGACCCACACGTACGACGCCCTTGTGGACCTGCTGATCGAGCTGGCCCTTGAGAGGGAGAATGCCTCCCATATGGAGAAATTCCTCAGCAAACACCTGGGTCGAGGTAGAACCCCTACCCCCGAACGTGGCGCAGGGAAAGGGCCTAAAAGTCCCACTAACGCCAACCAGGGTGGTGGTAAAGATAGGGGTAACCTGCGTGCCATGAATGACGAATGAGGTTAAACCTGAAGCAGGTACACCCCCTCTCTTCTACTGTAAGCCTGATAATGACAAGGGAGAACCTTGCCATGCCCCTGACTGCGACCACCGCAGTGGTTGTATGCTGCAAATGAAACGACAACAGCACACTAAAGATGGGAAAACAGTGACCCATCAGGACCATTTCAGGTGTATCATCACCTGTGGTTACCGTGGCAAACGTCGTCACTACGAGGACGAATGTCACATAAAAGAACGTGAGAGTGACAAACACAAACGGCAGGAGGCTGAACGCCAGAAGGCCTGAACACCCTCCAGATCTCCCCAGTATTGGGGATAAGGGTGGTAAAGGAGGAGGCAAGGGGGGTGGCAAGGGTGGAGCCCAAAACCCCAAGAGGCGCTCATCAGCGGCCGCTACTTCTCCCTCTCCTGCCGAGGTTGACCCCAAGAAGCGCCCACAGGGGGATAACGCCTCCCCTGAGGGGACTAACTCCAAGAAGAGGCGACTGGCCTGGATGGCCAAGTCCCTCATGGCTGCAGGGGTGGATGTCAAATTCCCTGCTGAGGAGTAGGGGGGCGGCTCTGAAGAGGAGGACTTGGTTTTCTCGATCCTCTTGAAAATCGGGGATCAAGTTTCTCGAGCAGTGCTTGACACCGGCGCAACACTCTCTATAGTGCCCCGGCGCCTGCTAAAGACTTTCAAGAAAACTAAGTCAGTGGCCAGAAGAGTAGGGGATGGGCGTACCATCCATTCCTTGGGGGGTGTGGATGTGACTATTTGTCTTGGCGAGGAAACTGTGACCCAACACTGCAGAGTGTTGGACACCGACGCCTTCGACATCGTCATTGGCACCAGCCTCCTACGAAGAAACCCCGAAAGTAATAATGTTGTCTCTCCAGCGCCCCTATTCTCTGCACTGCGACTTTGGCAGTGGGCTCTTCTCCGTACATTTGGAGCTGTCAGGACAAAAAGAGTCTGGGCTGCGCTACGCAGCCAATACTAACTAGCATACTGAAAACTACCAATTGGCCCGTCACGTTCTTGAAAATGGACTGGCGGCCTTTCAGGTAACCCTGAATGAGATCCAGGTGGAATTGTTCGCAACCCAACAACAGCACATCATGCAGTTGTATTGCTCGAAACATTTGAATAACGCTTTCCGTTTCTTCTGGAAAGCAATGGGCCTAGCGTATGCTAATCCTCCCTTCTCCCTGCTCGCGAAGGTTCCAACCAAAATCGCTTGTGAGGGAGGAAGGGTTGTTATGTGCGGCCCTGACTGGGGTTGTTCAGGTGAACACGCTTATCAGCGCCGTATGCTGGACCGAACGACAGTGGGAAGAGTGCAACTCCCTGACGGTCCCATTTACGTGCCTGAAGACTCAGACACAGCAATGCAGGCCCCTGACCGGGCCAGTTTCTTATCCGCTGTCGATGGATCCCTCAACCTTGTACCCCTTTGTGATCTCGATCAGTTGCTACTGAAGGATGTCATGGCCGAAAATCATGGCTTGACCCACTCTGATCTCAAAAAACGATCTCCGGAGCACCTATCTGCCACACTTACAGGGTGTGAATCCCCCGATGGCTATCTGGAACCTGCTGCTGTAAAGGAGGATGCTGAGGACCAACTGTCTGAAATCGCCAGCACTATCCCTCCTGTTGATCCGAGCTGTGTTGAACTCAAACACAGTGCCTTCCTGGCCCAGCTGTTGCTGGAGGAGGTAGACCTGGAGTCAACCTCAGAACCAACTTCCCCTGTTGGGAAACCGGGGCTGCACATGCAGCATACTCACTCAGGTGAACCCGTGACTCAGAGTCCTGATGCTCTAGCGCGGCCTGCTTCTAATAACATGCCACTGACTGGGCATGACACTCAGGAACTCCAATGGCTCTTGCACCTGAATGCTGAAGGTATTGAGCACAAAGAACGGCTGCAATACCTGAGACAGACCTGGAAATCCTCCATCTGGTCTGAGGAGGACGATGATTCCTACACGCTGCCTGACCCTGAGATACCCCTAGTCTTTTCTCTGCACTATGGGCACTAATCCCCCCCTGAGTGGGATGATGGCTCAGTACCTGCCTAAACTGCTGATCGGCAGAAAAAGAAAGAGCCTGGTAAGAGTAACCTCCATGCTGAGGAGGATTTCCTGCAGAAAATTGAGAGTCTGAACCTTGACCCCCGACTGAAGCAAGTGCTCCTAACCTATGAGGAGGTGTTCCGCGCCCTGCCGCCTCCCCTGTCCTGTAAAAAGCTGGTCCAGATGGACCTGAAACTGAAACCTGAATTTGAGAAGACGCGAGTGGGACATCGTCCCTACCCCGCTCCTCAGGAACAGGTTGATAAAATCGAGCGCCAGATCCAGCAATGTATTGATGCTGGCCTATTTGAGGAATATAAGAGGGGGACTACTCCCACCACTGCAGTCCGTGCTTCCTGGTCGCTAAACCAGGATCGACTGCCCTACGACTGATTGTAGACTATGGTGAGGTCAACAAGAAAACCCAAAACCACTCCGGGAGTATTCCCAACATGGAAAACACCCCGGAGCGTATCGCTAAATGCCGGTACAAAACAAAAATCGACAAACGCAGTGGTTTCTGGCAGGTTGACCTGACAGCCGCAGCTAAGGAATTGCTGGCTTTTATAACCCCTAAAGGTCGTGTGTTTAAGTGAAAGGTCATGCCTTTTGGGGTGGCTAATGCCCCGGCACTCTTCCAAGACCTGATGAACAAAATTTTGTACATACTGAGGCGCAGACCTCTAGTACAGGAGTTGTTTTCCCGAGGGGCAGACATGGAGGCCCACATCGATGACGTGAGTTTGGGTACCGATACCCAAGAGGACCACGTCTTTCTGCTCCGGGCATTTTTCATTGTTTGTCAGGAAAACCATCTCTGAATCAAACTCCAAAAATGCGAGTTCATGAAAGAGGAGATGGAGTATTTGGCTTTCGACGTGGGGTATGGCTGGTGGAAACCAGCCGCATCTAAGATGCAGCCCCTACAGGACATGCATATTCGCAATGACCCTAAGAAGGGTCTACACTACGTGAGGAGTTTTTCTGGGCGCCTGTAGCTTCTATAGGCGACACATCCACAATTTTACCTACTCCTCTGCCACTCTCACTGACTTAATCAAGAAAACTACTCCGTGGAGGTGGACCGCCAGAGGGAAGGAGTATTTACAGGAGTTGAAGAAGAAAATTGCCTCCTCGAACTGCCTGGGCGTACCCCGCCCTAAAGGAGAGATAGTCCTGATCACTGGCGGCAGTGATGTAGGGGGGGTGGAACTATATACCAATTGCAGGACCTTAACCCCGCTGAACTAACCCACTGCCATTATCGTACCAGCAGACTGAACGGTAATGGCTCCTTGAAGCACGACTATCCTTCCAGTGAGTGGCAACTTGTGCCACTGGGACACTGGAACTCGAAATGGAACCAAGCGCGTTCCAATTACAGCACCTACGACCAGGAACTCCCGGCCGGTATGTTGGTGCTTTCATCACAGTCCCGGCTATTGGGATCTAATCCTATTGTCTGGCTCCATGACCAGGAACCGGTGAAGTCCTTTCAGAAGGGCCGAGCACCGGAGAAAGCGAAACTAAAACGGCCGTGGACTTACCTCAGCCAGTTCAAGCTGACAGTCCATCATATCCCTGGTACAAAAAATGAGCTGTCTGACGATATATCGCGCAACAACTTCAAGGCGCTTATTGGTGAGAGCTCTGAGGCACTCCCCAAAGAGGCTTTCCAGCGTATGGATGTCCAGCTTGACCTGTCTATGCGGACTGCTGGAATCCTTGAGGGTTGGAGCCTAACTGACTATCAGTCAGAGTATAAAGAAATTCTCCAGACCCTCAGCACTGGTCTCGAACCCCGTGTCATTGACGGGCTCCAGTGGTATAAAAACAATCAGTACCTCTTCTACGAGCACCGTATTGTCGTGCCTGAGGCCCGACTTGATGGGTGCCTACAGTGGTCCCATCTCAGCTTAGGTCACACAGGCGCTAATCGCTCAGTGGACTTCTTCCGTGAGTGTTTCCACTCTGGTCTAACCCTGACTGAACTGAGGTCCCGTATGCAGACCATTGTGGATGCTTGTGGCTGTCATGCCAGCAAACAGTGCGGTAGTAGCGCTAGGGGACTGATTTGCAGCTTACCCATACCCTATTGTACTAACTCTCTTCTCTACGTAGATTTCATCCACGGCCTACCTCGCTTCGGCGGCTATGATAGTTGCCTAGTGGTCACCTGTGGCCTGTCCCGCCTCACACATGTGTTCCCTTGCAATAAGAAAACGACAGGTGAGCAGACTGTGAAAATGTTGGTCGAACAATGGTGCGAACCGTATGGAGCACCTAAGCAGGTGCACTCTGATGAGGATGTACGCATCCGCAGTGACAGAGGATGGTACAAACGAGTGCTGAATACCCTCAACGTTGAGCGGTGGGTGGGGTGCCAGGCTTTTGGCTCCTTATTGCACGGATAGTGTCAGGATTCTGTGGTTTGACGCTTTGCTTCGCTTCACCAGTTCCGTTGCTACGGCCCTTGAAGTTCCTGCAAAGTTTTTGTCGAAATCCCTGATTTTTCGCAAAATCTCTTGAGATTTGTCAAACTCGGAAAATCCTCTGCAAGCCTCTGCAAGCGCCTCCAGTAGCGCCCCAGCCACACTCTTGGTCATCCTTCTAGGCACGGAGCGACACACGAGGAGCACTGAAATCACTTCGGTGTCCGTCGTTCCCACAGGGTTCTCCATGTCCATAGCTTGGCTTAAATCATCGTAGGACCCTTGCATGGTCCCATACATGACACAGTCTGGTGTCCTGTGCACAGAAAGGGCAGAGTGTTTGGTCTCTGTGAAGCACAGATCCCCCGCATGCCCGTAACTTATGCTACACCCTTGGATGAACCCGTCATAATTAAAATTAATGATCTGCAATAAAAATTTATTGTAAAATCACTGCCTTTTGGCGGTCTTTCATGCCGAACCTGCAATGCAAGACTGACCTAGCAATTATCGCCTGCGACAATCTGGCGCTTCGCGGCAGCGTTCGCGCTGCCTGTCCGCAGGCTCCAAAAGGTCTACGAAGTACCTATGGTACATTCATCCATCCCAGGAAACACCCATTGAGTGGCCTGTTCTTGCGCAATCGTGGACAGCCCACGATTTCGCGTCAGTAACCACAGATGTCCCCTATACCCACACGTCTAATCCTCTTTGCGAGAGACAAAACCGTGCGGTGGAACAGAACCTGAGAATCCTGATGAAACAGGAACGTACCAAAGATTGGGTACGCCTAGTGCCCCGGGCAGTGCTGACCATGAACTCTCAGAGGAGCTCTTCTACGGGTTTCACCCCCCAAGAGCTGTTTCATGGAGGAAGACCTGCTTGGTTCTTCAAAACCCCCTTTCCTGGGGACTTCAAAGGCCCTGTTGGGGATTGGCTGGAACACAAGCAGTATATGGCTAACCAGGCTGGGACCAGCCTGAGTCATATTTTTGACCGTGAACTGAGCCGACGAAATTGCCTACGGCAACCTGCCAGCTTCAAGGTTGGTGACCTTGCTTTGGTTCACCATTCACGCCTACCCTCCTGGCCCCGTAACTGCCTACAGGACCCTTATTTTGGGCCCTATCGTATCATCAGGATAGATGGATCTAGGATCCATGTCAGGTGCAGTCCACGTCTAGGTGGTGAACTACTTTGTGCGCCTAAGCAGTTGAGACACTATCACTCCCCTGACGATTTGTCCTGGGATGAGTGGCGCCTCAGCGACAGTGAGGTCTAGTGTATCGACGTAGAGAACGCTGCCAGCCCAGAGGGGGCAGACAAACTTGAAGAGGTGACTGCCGATGAGATGACAGTTGATGGCTACTACGTCATTGCAGGTATTGCTCGCCACGAGTATAAACAGGGCTGGAAATTCCTAACCCTGTGGGATGGCTATGGGCCATCTGAGGCGACCTCGGAACCCATGTCCGCCTTTATACAGCCAGATGGGAGTATCAGCCCAATCTTTCGCTCGTACCTCGTTGAGAACAACGAGGGACAGCTACTAACCCGTGCTGAGACTCTGTTCCAGCGGAAGAAGAAAAACTAATTCCCTTGTGCCTTACTATTTACTCTCTTCTAACCTCCCAGGGGCGGTGAGCACTCTTGTGCGGATATGTCTGCGTAGGTGTGTGAGAGCAGATGTTACAGTTGCCCCGCATTGCATCGCAGGACAGGACCAGTAGCCCCCCATGACAACCACTCCCGGGCCGAAGGCCATTGTTTTTGCTCAGACTGCTGCCTTCAGAGCACTGCACCTACCCTGGCTGTGCCCTGCAGTCCCATGCCTATGGTTACCAGCGTGAGCCAGATGGCCGCTTATCAGGTTTGCAGCCATCCAGCGAGTGTGTGCCTTGTTGACCATGTGTGGCATGGGAACTGCGCTGATGTAATGACGTTGGGGAGCCAACGAAGAGCGGTGGCTGACTACTCCAGGGGGGAATGACAAGCAAGGTGTTATGAAGCAAGGTGTGTCCACCCTCCTTGGGGACAAGCGTACCCAAAGTTAGGACCCATGACTGGTCCAGACCCATGGGGTTCTACCCTTCCTTACAGGGCTTACCATACCCCTAAGTGTGCTACGTATGTCTGTATGTGTCTCACTTCTCTCCCCGGCGTGGCTCCTGGAGACCGGGCTTCGCTGACGTCGGACCGAAGGTTCTAATCAGGTACTATTACCTCTCCTATGGCGCCCACTTTCTGTGCTGGCGCCTATCCTTGGGGGAAGACGGCAAAAGCCCTACCTACTAGAGGGGAGGGCTGGCCAAGTGTGCTAAGGGCATACACAATGCCCATTTTTCTAAAGGCCAAAACCTAACACACTTCCCTGCCCGCGTGGAAAAGCACGCGGGACAGGAGACACCACTACACTACACTCACTAACGCCAGCACCAGCCTTCGAAGGCAGGGTGAGCACTCAGCACTTGCACTCATCACCTGCCAGGTTTGCTGACCCTAACACCTACACACGCTACTGGGTGTCCATGACAATGAGATCTCGGGCCCTATTGACCATCCTGTGAAATAACAGGAGAACACAGCGCTACTAAGCGACTGTGGCCTAACAGGGACGCCACTACGCGTTTCCCTGTCAGGGCTTGGAGGGAAGGAGTGCTCTTTTTGCATGCACAGCGTGTATGATGAACAAGTCAGACTGCCCTCGCCACTCCAGGCTGAGGCACAGTTTTTTTTGTGTTGTGATCTGTGCTGCATGGTTTAGCGCGGCAAAGAACTGCACCAATCACCCTTACCTGCCCACCTGTAAAGCAAAGGCAAATGAACAGGGTAAGTTGCTGAGGAATCAAGACAGCCTCCACGTATTATACGCTTCTTAGGCTGCCCTATAATACGCTGTCCTCTTACCCTGTTACAAGCAAGCAAGCTTAAGGAACTCCACCCGTTCTCTTAAAGAACGTGGGGTGGAGCCCCTGGGTAACCTAAACAAGGATTGTACTGTGCGCAACACGCGTGGCCTACCCTTTAATGCGCCATATGCATGCACAGGTATGCACAGGTCTCCCAATCTCACTTTGTTTCACCTAATCTAACCCCCAACAACAAATCATAACGTGACTCAACCAGGAAGTGAGCTACTCCTGGGCTCACCTACCTTAGTCACCACGCATCATGTGAATGCCGAAGGTAACACCAATGCAAAACAACCCTAAGCGTTTGAACTACCCTACGGCGAACTATCAACAACCCTAATCGATTAATGCACTGTGTGTCATGCATGCTTTTCTTATCTTGTTTCCTGCAGAAAAAGGAGATGGCACACTGCACAGTGCAAAACAAGCCTAAGCGTTTTAAGCAACCCTATTTCAACGCTGCGGTAACACAAACACGAGCAAGCACTTTCTTTTCTGACCTGTGAAGACAAGAGAAGGGTGGATTGGGGCACAGGGAAAGCGACACAACGTGTGAATGCCTGAATTAGGCACATGCATCGCGAGCACAGCGCGTACACTAACCCTACGTGCGCGCTGGGTGCTCCATTCGCTGTGCATACCTTTTATCTCAGTTTTGACCATTGCAGAGCAAAGGGAGTGAACACCTGAACCCCCACCGAGCACAGTGGTGACAACCCTAGCGTTTTAACGAAACAACCAACACGAACGCAATGCGTGCGTGTGACATGACACTAACATACCTGAGAGGTGGGTTGTCCACCTGCTGTTTGGTGTGGGTTTCTGTTCAATACTTTTTTCTAAAGTTTACAAAATTTTTGATGCAACTGTGCAACAATTTCTTTTGAGAACTTTAAAAACTACGGCTCATACCTTCTTTTTCTGGAGCCGTTTACGCTTGCGCAACTCTTTTTTGGAGTCCGCTTCTGTTGCGCTTGTCTGCGACTTCAGGTTTTAGTCTAAAAATGACGATTTCTAACATCGTTTCGTCAATTTTTAGCGATTTGACTTCTGAAATTGCTAGCCCCTTCGCTAAACCACAGGACTCACTTTCTGTTGTTTCCATTTTCTTTTTTTTTCAGCATTTGGAGATTTGTGCCCTCCATTGGGAGTATCGCTCCGCCCTGACCCTCCCTCAGGGCGTTTACTAAAACTCTGTTTATACAGTGATAGCCGTACGCATTAGAGCGTTCGACTGTACCCTAGTGGGCAAGCATGTGTTCTCTAGGGAGGGAGTCCTGGGTTCAAACCCCACTACCCCCAAATTTTTGCCAAAGGCTTTCGCCGCACGCTGGCGACTTTTGAGGAATGCCCCATGGAAGGGAGATCATTCACGTTACATTACACTGTTTTTCGAGGGTACCTACAGTGTGATAGGCTCCTTTGACCTGATGGGAATTTTTTTGATTGGTTTAATGCATTTTCTGAGGTAACTTTGGGGACATTTGAGCCTTTTTCCTTGGTTCTACTAGCTTGATCAACTAGTACTCCAGGGGGGAGTTAGAAAAGGTCACTGCCATGTCTTTCTTGGAGGGCTTGATCCAGGCCAAGCCCCCCTTAAAACCCTTTTGTTGATGCTAAGACTTACTTAATCATTTTTTTCTCTCTTTTAGAGCCTAAAGTACACTTTCTCAAAGTAACCAGGGTTATAACCCTAGCCCGGCATGAAGTTCACCCCTACCACTAAACTGAGCGGGTGTATATTCCTTCATGGAGGGGATACCGAAGTAAAGGAGGCATTTCATGCCTAAGGCCTTGGAGGTTAAGCCTAGTGGTCCCCCACCCGAAGACCCCTATACTCAACTGGTTCTACCACTTATTGTGGTTCTACATTTTAACTGTTTCTGAATTCAGTTGCTTGGCCAAGTCATATTCTGTGTGTGGCCTAACTCCTTTGCCCCACATTCCTAACCAACTCCATTTCATCCAAAAGAGTGCACATGAAGTGCTTGATGCTAATTGGGGAGCAAGAGTCATGCCAGTTTTCACGTACAAATCATTTGTTTTATCCATTTGTGATTGCATCTTTGTACTTAAGCCTGCTTTGTCTATTTGCAGCCCTTCTGTGATACACTGGATTTCAAAACTATTCATTGACTCGATCCACATCCTTTTCTTGCTCTACTTGCTGCTTTGGTTTGGTTTTCCAACATCAAAACCTGCAGGATTTTATCAAAACTATTAGGGCACTAATCAAGGACATCTTTCTGGCAACATCCTGTTTCTTTGCCTCCACAAAATCTGGTTCCGCCGCACAAGCAGCAGATACCTTGCCATGCAATTTCTCCCTTTTCAGAGCCATATTTGCAAGGCAGAAGGCAAACAAGACCAACTCATCTTGAGAGTCAGTGTAGAAGGTGTTCACAATTTGAGGAACCGTCGCTCCTTGCTGCTTCAGCAACCCTGAGAGTTCTGTCACACGCACCACAGAGCGGCGACCCGCCTCCACACAACCATGGATATTCAGCGGCTTGCAATGTGCCGCAAACGCAAGAAAATCAGGCACTCCGTTCACGTGAACCTCGTCGCGTGTATTAACATTGCCCGCTTCATCACAATCCTCAGGACCAACATCCAGGGAATCGTCCGAGTCTGCAGATGGCACCACAAAGCGCTTCTTCACCGACACCTCAGGCGGAACAGTCCTGGTATTTGCGCCTGCCACATCTGGAGCCTCCTAGGATTGGTCTGCAGCAATGTCTCCCTCCAGCTCAGAGTCAGATGGAGTGCCCACAACCGAAGCCTCATGGCGAACCGCAACAGTTTGCAGCCTCTTGAGACCACCACCATGCTTGACAAGCACAAGGCCCGCATCAACACCCACCACAATAGCAGGACCTTTCCAGGAAACAACACCTTGTTTCGGTGGATCTTGATAATAATAGACTCAATCACCCTCTGCAAAGACAACATCCTGCTTCGGAGCTCCTTGAAATCGTTCTCCCTCCTTTGTCTTAGACATCACATCAGCCGCATGAAACAGCTCCGCATTTTATACGTCTGTGACAGAAAGTGAACCATTTAGAGTCCCACGTGGTCAGCCGCAACATCATAGGAGCCCAAAGGGGGCAAATCACGATCATCACAATCCGGGCCCCTCGAACGAACACCGAACACAGTCTGATGTGGACTATACCCAAGATTCGCAGTAGGACAATAAATCTTCCCCATGTGCGCCAGAACCATACACCTCCTCACAGTCATGGAAGGATAGACTTCGAGCAACATGTCACTCACAGTCCGCAACTTGGTATGTTGCCGCTCCACGCCCCCCATGCTCCAATTAGCCCCACTGGCCGCCAATTTCCGCTCGATCCCGTAACAATCAGCCATAGTGCGAACAACATCGTTCTCGAACTCACCCCCAACATCAGTGAGAACAACGCCAGGAACACCAAAACACTTAATCCATTCATTCAGAAACGCTCTCGAGACATTCACTGCTGCCTTCGACTGCAGAACAGCTCCTTTCGAATATCGGGAGAAGAGTCAGCAAATATGTAAAACAGGGTGCTCCCTAAGAAAGCAAAGATCCATCCCAACAGCACGGTTCAACAACGCCTCTCAAGGTAATGCCGTCCGTGAGCTTGGAGGCATCGCCCTGCAACGTTCACACAAATCACATTTAAACTTCTTCAGGACCTCAAGAACTGGCTTCTGAGACCTCCCGGAAAAATGCTTCGCAAACATCTGCGCCATGGTCGCCGAATCAGGATGCCCCATCTTAACATGTAGGCAACGACGACCTTCTGCAAGTGTGCCTTTTTCCAGTCTCCATCAGCAATGAACGCCCAAGCCCGAGAGGCCGGGCCGTCCCGTCAATAGGTACCAACCAGCTCGGCCATGCCAGGCTGCCAGGCCGGCCTCCAAAGCTGCATGAGCATGTGCCCACTCGAGGACAGCTCAAATTGCATAAAAAATCTCTACCAAATATCCGAAAACCAACCTCACACTTGGTCACATCAATGCGTGCCTGCAACAGGGACAAGATGTTAAGACCAATGAGCAAAGGAGTCGGACCACCAATAACCCTCACTCGCAACTGAACCGAGTGATAATCAATGCGAATATGAATGAATACCACACCATCAGCCAGCTCAATATCACCAAAACCAAACGTAGAGTGCATGGAACCAGGTTCTTGAATTGGCTGCTGCCTAGTCGACTCATACCAGTGGGCAGGCCACTCATCACCAACCACGGTATCAGTACACCCAATATCCAGAAGCCCCTTCAAGAGATAACGTGTGAGCAAACACAGCAGACGACGAAGGCCCACATCCAAACCAGAGTTGGCCATGTAGCACAGACTAACATAGGAACCCCCATGTTGCAGCGATGAGTCTTCAGTGACCAATTCATCCTTCTTTCCATCCTGCACTTTCTGAGCATCAGCAACAAAGGACTCGCCCTTGCCACCTTTGTTCCTAGGCGGCGACCAACAGTAAGCAGCGACGTGACCGGCCTGGCCATAAAGAAAACAGGCAATTCTGCCATCACCTCGCCCGCCACGTCCACCACCACCTTTGTACCCACCCTTCCGATTGGTGTCTTTGCCTTTTCCAGAGGGAGAGCCAACCGCATTACGCTATCTGTAAGCAAACTGACCGCCCCAGAACCATGCGAGTCAGGGGACACATCACGATTCGTGGTAGCTAACACCACGGCCTTTTGGTCAACAGAAAGATCACTATTCTTCAGCAAAACATAACGTGACACACGTTGATCAATCACAACACCCTGGAGGTCAATCCGCCCCACAACTTCAGACACACCCATGGAATACTCCAGCATGGGCTTATGACCGCGTCTGCCATGAATGAGGTCACAAATCGCTGACAGAAGGCCGTCACATCCATCTACCCCAAAATACGCATCCAAGACCTCACCGATTTTTGGTATGCCATCAGCTCCCAGCGCCAGCTGGATCGGTACACACGCAGCGACCACTTGCGCAGGCTTACCACGAATAGACGCTAGCAGCTCAGAGTTTTCTTTTTGAACAGCCATAGAATTCGTCTCATACCAAGCCTGAGCACGAAACGCCCATGCCTTGTACTACACAACGGTAACCAGCTCACCTTCTGCATCAGAACCAAGCTTGGGGCACGTCGTGGACTTCGTGCTCTCCAGACCAAACGGAGCCTGAAGGCGACCCGCCGCGAAGCCAGGTGAACAAAGAAGAGTGATTAATAACACGAGCCCGGCGACGCTCCTCACTGAGAACATTAGTCAGCTCACGCCTTTGCGCCTCCATTTGCTCTTGCATTGTGCGCTCGCGATGGTCCCACTTTTGATCAAAATCAGCCTTCATGTTAGACAAAAACTGATGTTGCAGCTTAAGCTGGTGATGTAGATTACGAACCGAGGCAGTGAACTCCGGCTGAGGAACATGCCGCATATAATCAGCGGCACCAGGACCACGACACAGATCTTCCAATGTCAGATCACTTGGCTCACCTTGCTCAATCTGCTCTCGATGTGCCATCAGTAAAAGACCGCTAGCAGTGTTAAAATTCCCCAACTATTTTCAAACCTTTTTGGTAATCAAATGAGCAGGATGAGCAGGCAAATCAACAGAAGGCTTCCAAACCACTGAGCATTCCAATGAGCAGTCTTGGTTCTCCAAAGAAAAAAAACCAATCTATAAAACAACCATGATACAGAATGACATAATTCAGAGCTCAAAACTTATTGTAGACAATAAAGCTCTTACATGCATCTAGCTCCAAAAATTGGGATTTACCGTTTTTTCTGACGCTTTCAGTTTCATGCAGTTGCCTAAGTAGCAATCACCATGCACATATGTCCATCATGAAAACCTTTGGAAACAACTTTTCCGTCCTGAAAGTCCTTTTAAAATCATGTCGTTCTCGGAACATTCAAAAACAGAAATGGATTCAAAAATCACTGCCAGCACTCACTCATACTGTTACAGCTTACCATTTCTTAACAAAACATACGTCATAAAAAAGCACTGAAAAACCGTGAGTACTCAACGCGCCCCGTAGGCAATGCGCCCTATACTACTCAATTTGCAATGGTTAAAGGCAGTCAGGACCTTTCCCCTAGGGATGCAGGTTCTAATTTGCAGGAAATCACCGAGATTCGAATTTGCCCCGAATTCGCTCGAATTCGTGGTGAGAGATACCCCACACGGCCGGGCAGACCCCTCAGCTGCCGCCCAAAGAAGGGGGCATGTGGCCCTACCCATGGACACATGTGGGGACACCCTCCCAACCGGGACGCTTGGACCCGGTGGCCGCGACACTGCCTTCCCAAGCACCTGCGGGAGCGGCTTAAGAGGCACCTGAACTAGGGCAGTGGGAGGGACACGACGTCCCCTTGGTAAGACCTTCCTCCTGCATTGTCAAAGAAGGCATCCCGAGCTCCCGAACATACCTACCTACCTACCTCGAATTTCTGGACCCCTCCGAATTCGAATTCGGACTCCATTGTCCCGGGTTGGAAACGACGCGGTATAAATACACGTAACGTATATATACACGTACTGTACTACGATAATACAATACGTTACGCGTGTGTTTCTGTGGCGAGCATGTGGCGCCTATCGCGCTTGCCGCACCGCAAAAAGATGCTCCAGACGAGACAAGTCGACGTTCTAAGAATTGTATAGTGTGGGGCCATTCTCAAAATACAAAAATTGTACCTGTTTTTTTCGAATACATTGTGGTAAGCGGTTACCGCATAAAAACAAGTGTTTGAAATTGGTGCCTGTTGTCTCCCAAAAATAGCAACACTCTCACTTACTTCGCTAATCGCCGTTTATGCCTGCCGTCCTTTGAAACCGGTTCTGCGTGCGGAAACAAGCGTGGCGAACCTTGGCTTCAGAAATGTAGAATGCCACAATGGTCTCGCACCACCGAAGAACAAAATGCAAACGACCCATTCCAAATGCGCCACCGACCGCGTCGCTCACAGCGAAGGCAATGTCAGTCACAATGAAGGTGCAAAGGACAATGATTCCGCAGAATGAGACGAGTGGCATGACGTTATCGGCAACCAATGGCGGCGACACCATTACGATGGTTTTTGTTAGAGACAACACAAAGATGGCAAACAGCCCATGTCCTACGCTACCTGGTCACATCTGAAGACTCAGTTGGACGCCGAACTAGAGCTCAGGAGGCCTTGGGTGGAGGTTGGCACTCCTACTCCTCCTCCTCGTCCTCTTGATCAAAAAAAATAATCAGGCAAAACACAGGGCTTTTTGAGGGTTGGGTTCTTGATTTTTCTTAAAAAACGCATGTTCAGATAAATATACACCAGTTTTTCAACCTTGTGCGCATACAGCCGGTTTTTGTTCTAGGAGTGGATAAACCCAAACACAGTCCAGTTGCGCTTAGTTGCAGAGGCCACAGTTGGTGTAGAATGTACACGGAGGGCAATCTGCCTTAGGACAATATTTTCTTAACAAAACACTTGAAACAACATGAATCCACCCCTGCAAAGACTCTCCTTTGTACAGATGTGCTCATCTGAGAACTGGCGACACCTCATCAGAAACTGCTCCAGTTGGACTTTCGCCATTGCAGCTTGTTTCTTGCCACCAAAAGATTCAAATACTTGAGAAACATTCTACTTGATCTCATTGTCCTTCAGTGGGTCGGTATCACGCTTCATCAAAGCGGGGTTCAAGACGTAATTGGCAGCATACACGGGGTGCTGCTAAAATTACTACCTGTCCAAAACTATGTTCTATGCCTGTGTATGTTCAGATTTGGGCAATCCCTGATGCTCAGCAATGTGGTGTTGGAAGGTTGCCATGTTGTGGTACACAAGAGACCCATTTTAAACCATCATGGTATTCGAAGCGCCATGCAGTGCAAACAATGCATGATAAAGCTCCATTTCCCAAAATACAATGCAAATTTTGGGAAGTGATGGGCAAAAAAATTTTGACCAAGCAAAGATGATAGACAAATTGAAATGGGCGATTGTATAGTTGGATGCGCTGCAACACAAGGGCACGAGACAGTTGTCTGAAGCAGAGCACATGACAAAATTGGTCGACGTGGATGCCATATTGTCGGAATGGTTGTGTGAAAGGTGAGCCAAAACTTGGTTGTCTCAGAAAAATTGTTGAAGACAAAGCCTCAACGTGTTGCATAGTAGGTGGGTCAAATAGTTAGAAAAAGATGGATTATGTGCTTTCGTTGAAGGCACCTCATTGCCCTACGAAGAGCCTAGTGACGCGCCGCTCTAACGGATGAGGAACGTGAGGTTTGTTTAAACAAATTCCCGACCGCCCCGTACATGCAGCAAACCGCAACGAAGGCTTGTGTAAGCTTAGATGAGATTCTTGGCTCACTGGCCGGTGTGATGAGACATTGGGCCACCTTGAAACATAAAAGCGCTGAAAGTGTGGTAATATAGATGGATGGTAACCAATTTAAGCGGGTTGCCGTGTTGTTTGCATTTCTTGGATTGGGCAAAGTGGTTATAATTGTGTCCCTTTCCACTTCAATCCTACTCTTATTGTGAAGTTGAGGTCGCCAAAGGTCTTCAGTTACGCAACCTCTGGGTTACCCCTCTTGGTCACCTCAAATTCAACGGGAGTGACCAATAGCGTGTATACGCAGGAGCCCTTCATTCTATGTTTGGTGAAACGGTTGCAAAAGTTGATAACGGAGCCACCTGTGGTGCTAGACTTAGCTGTTGCCCACATTTCTCTTGCTGCCTCAATGCTTTGGGTGGGGCTGGTATACGGTGTCCCATCACCCTCGGTAGGCTCAACATGTTTATCCAAGCAATAGTTGTGGCAGCAGTGGCCCTATGTGTGGAAGAACACCATGGCTTGTATACTCAAATGCTTGACGCTGGCTGGGAGCCCACTGCGTCCACATGCTCACATTCATTTATCATACACGAGGTACATAGTAGCTTTGAGGCACTTGAATGTTCCTAGAACCTTTCAAAACCTAGGGTACATTGATCCAATTGAGGTCAAAGCTCGCGTTCCATTTTAGTTTGTTTCAGGGTGGGTGTAGTGGTGGTGGACGGGGCGGGTGCGTAGCCCGGAGGTATTGATGCTCTCCTAGCGGTTGACGGCATCAATCGACTTCTCACAACCGATAAAAATCCAGTAAGCAGCCATTTCGGACAAACAGCTTGGTTTTCTCCATGATAGCAGGTGGTGGCACCAATGTCATGGCAATCTTCAGTGCAGACTACAAACACTCTACCATATTTGGGGTTGGGTTCGGGTGCTAGAAGTGGTACTGCCGATGCCCATGTACCCATGCCACATGCACCAATGAGCTGCTTTTCCCAAAACATTGGACAACCAACACATTACACACACCATAGTCCTAGGAGGACGATGTAGTGGATGGGGTCTGATCAGATTTTTTTGCCATAAAGAGGACTGAACACGGCTAAAAGAAGGTTAGCGGTTGTTTTATGCACCGCTTGGGGAAATGACAAAGCAAGTGGGCATTCCACGGCCCAATAGTTGCCATTTGAGCATCTCCTGGGCCGTGTGTAGGGACACAACTGGTTGTGGCCCTCTAGGTGGACCCAACACGGAGCTATGAAGTAGGGACAGTTTGGAGGCTCCGTTGGCACAACCTATCAATGACAAGCAAAGAAATTTAGGGAGACTGGGATACGCATGGCCGGTAGGCCAAGGACACGAGAAGCCACCAGGCACCAATACCTAGGGGGGGGGAGGAATCAAGGAAGGGACAAAGATGAGTGGCGAGAGGCCAATATGTGCTGCTAGCATCAGCGCCCTCAGCGGAGGAGAATGCAACCTCGAGAGAACTGCATCGGATGGGATTCACAGTTAGGTGGCGTATACCCATAGTGATATAGAAACCATACATATCAGATTTCATTGAAAGCAGTGCAAAAAAAATCATGCGGCAGATTTTTTTTGTCAAATGCCACAAAATATAACCAATCCTCGAAGGCGAAGGCAAAAGCAACACCGAGAAACATGGCATTGTGTGTTCACCAAATCATTACCTCCTGCCAAAGAAAGTTGCAATGGACATTTGCTTGGCAATGGGCTACCAAATAGCAGTAGTCTCTCGACTTTCTCGTCAAGTAACCGTTGGAAAGCAAGCAATGGTGAGGAGTGCTACCCTCTTGGCGTCTAGTGGTGTCAAACAACTTCTCGTCACTCACAAACGTTTACCAAACCAAAATGCTGCCCCATTATTTCCGTTTCTCCCCGGTGCCGTGTAATAGCACCAATACATTAAAGATCCAAAGGGCAAAAATATTTAGGGTGGAGCACAAAATTATACCATCGCGGAGTGCCATGCAAATCTACCCAAATTGTAGTGCCTTCTTGACTTCCCCATCAACATACCATTAGAAGACACATAACGGTGTAGTGTTGACTTCCCCGTCAAGTTACCGTCAAAAGAGTGCACCATCTCATCTCATGCACGACCAACATTTGCTATGCCGCTCACTTTAGCCATACTCCCGAGAATCATAGCGACGGACCACCTTAATGCACTCACACTCAACCAGCCCTTTCTTCGCCGTGCCCTACCTTGGAACTATGCCTCTGCTGTGCACATGCAAAAGGCCTTGGTGCTTGCGAATACTACACCATATGTTGTATGTGGGGGTTTGGAACAAACCAAAGGTATTGCGGCCCTCCTAGTGGCAGACCGTCGCATTTCTTGCACCACCAACATTTGTTCGGTTGTTCACTTTAGCCATACCCCTAACTATGATGGTAATGACCTATGATGAGCTGCCTTGGAGCCTTGCGCTCAACCACCTGTTCCTTCGCCAAAGTCTAACTGGGAGCCGCGTCCCTAGTTACGCGCTACAAAAGCCCTTTGTGCTAGGGGAATGCATTGTACGTGGGGGGTTTGGCACAAAGCCTAGAGGCATTGCTACTCGCCTGGCAGCTGGTGCCATCAATCACCTTCTCACCACCAAGCCGCTGTGTTGGCCCATTGTTTCTGTTTCTTGATGGTGGTGGGTGGTGGCGTCCCACATTAAGGATCCATATGGCAATAACCTTGAGTGCAGAGTGCGAACCCTACGGCATGGTTGGATGCCACACAACTAGTGGGGGAGGGGGATTTGCCATGTTGCTATGGTTTGTTGTTCTCGTCTGCAGCCCGCGGCGCCTATTGGCCGATGGCCATTCACTGCCCTTCCCTTGTCCCCTTGCCCTCCGTATGCAGTGGTGCCAATCCACCAGTCACCACCCCATATCCTTCCTCTCCCTCCTTGCCTGTGGAGGAGGGGGGGAGGGGGAGCAATGTCGTGTTGCAGTGGTGGGAACAACCTAGGCAAGTGGGACATGAAATGCCCTGCACACTTGGACAAACATCATTTACAAACATCATAGTGAATCCACACATTGTATGGGGAAGCATGCCGGCCACCAATTGGGCCAGGTGGACACTCTCAAACTTGCCGAAGTACTGATTCAATCAAAAAAAAAAATCCCAACAAGAGGTGATTTCAGTGGCGGAGAACATTTTGTGCACACGGTGCTTGCAAGAGGACTGCTAGGCGTAGGCATGGCGAGCCTACTTGTCAAGCCTATTTCAATTCACCCTATCCCAGTCACCACTTGCACAAAGTGGCCTCTTTCGAACCAAAGGCTAATGTTTTTCAGGGTTAGTGACATTGTTCCCTCATTTGTGCCCACAGAGTGTGGTGTTTGGGGGAGGGGGTATGTGGTGTTTGCAAAAAGCCCTTGAAAGAGGGTATTTGGACAAGCTGGGCTTCCATGCTCAACTGACAATATAACAGAGACTTTCATTTGTTTTGGATGGTAAATGAACAATCAGTTGCCACGTCCACATATAGATTCTCGCAACGTGCTGATATGTTCCCTGATGGACTACACTCCGTGCTGGCGCATTTCTCAGAGGGACGTGCAAACGAAGACACACACACACACACACACACCAACACCAACACACGTACATCCATGCACACCTGCACATACCAATATGGGGGCCAGCTGCCCTATAGTCCCACACCTCCCCTAGGGTGGCTGCCTCTTCCAGTACCAATGGCTTTTGCGGGGGCATGCAATAGGTGGTGAAAACTATCAGGATATTCGGTTTGCCAGGACCAAAATTAGGCATTGCAAAGAAAACTGTATGTCCTGCAAAACAACCATGGTCGACCTGACAAAGCAAACCAAGCACCAGAGTGATTAAACCACACCCTCTGGGCAATGAGCCCCTGAAAACCACCTACCCACCTAAAGAAAAAAAGCTGAGACCCCCACACCCCCACCATCCAGTAGTCAGCCAGCCTTGCACGCCAAATCCACTGAGCCAGGACCCATCCACTTCAGGCCAAGACCCACACAACCCGTTTGGGAGTTAGACCACACCATCAGCAGATGCCAGATGCACACAGAACCATGCATGCACGCATGCGCACAAACGTCCACAGATCCGCACACTTTTTCCCACCCACCTGCAGGCCCCATACACCCCCACATCCACAGACACCCACAGGCCCACACACTCACACAATGACGGCTGCCTGCATACCCTTCCATGACAAGTGGTTGAGGTTGGACACACAGGCGGAGCCGATCCCTGATATGAGGTGTTGCTAAGGCGTTTAAAGGGAGGAGGGGTGAAAGGGGGCAGCAATCAGCTCACATTCCATGCCACTCTCCTCCCAATGGCACTGCCATGGGGCGCTGAACGATGCACAAAAGGATGTCCACCCAACGGCGGTGGAGTAGTAGCATCAGTTGTGTCTGAGGCGCACTGGCGCCGGCAGGGGAGTGAACGCCACAAGCAGGCCTGAATTAGAAAAGGAGGGGGGGTTTGGGCTGGGGGGGTACTCCACTGACATTGCCGCCCAAAAGGCGGCAAAGAAATTTTTGATAATTTCTACAGGGAAACCACTTTTCCCCGGCCGTTGATTTTTTGTTGTTATAAAACCCACGAGGAAATTTCCCCATTCTCCCAGAATTAGAAGGGGAGGGCTGGGGGGGGGGGGTCCAGAGGGGGGGGGGCACCATTGCCTAGAACGAAATTCTAATTCAGGCCTGGCCACAGGGCAGTACGCTGGGGCTATGCGGGGGTATACGCAGGTATACTGTAGTGTACGCAGGTATACTGGAGGTATACGCGGACATACAACACGTGTTTGCCTCAACTACACCGAATTAGACTCGATGCCACTGACTTCGAGCATTTCACCGCCCTCTACAGCGAGGCCGACTGGATCCACGCTTTGCGCGCGTTCAGAGCACTCTCCACTTCGGGGGTGAGGGCCCCGGCCACATCCATGGCCCACGCCAACATTCCGACCTCCTGATCCTTGAACTCCCGCAATGCCCCGGGCTGCAGCACCCGCTCCGTCACCCCCTGGAACAGCCCCACGTGCTGCACCCCCAACATCGCAAACGCCCACGCCGTGTTCGCGACCTCCTGTGGCAAGCACTCCCCCAATGCCCTTTCCCCCAGCATACGCTCCGCCACCATCGCCATGATCTCCGGGTGCAGCGTCCCACACCTGGCAAAGGCCCACACGATGTTCGCGACTTCCTGCGTGCTGAAGGTAGCGAGTGTCCCCGCCTGCAGCATCGCCGCGGCCAGCGCCTGCAGCAGTGCCGGGTCGCAGACCCGCAGCGTCGCGAACGCCCACGCGGTGTTGGCGAGGGCCTGGGGCCCGAAAGTGGGGAGGAGCGTGGGGTCTGCGAGGAGCCATGCGCGCACCGCCGGGAGGGGGTTGCAGTGGACCATGTGTAGCCGCGCGAAGGCCCAGCACAGGCTCGCGACCTCCTGCGCGTTGAACTTGGCGAGGGCGTGGGTCTCGGTGAGCACGTCGGTGATCTGCGCCATGAGGGCCTCGTCGGGCAGCTCCAGCTTTGCGAAGGCCCATGCAATGTTGGCGATCTCCTGCGCCCGGAACTCCTCCAGCACGTCGTCCTCCAGGGCCCACGCCGCCAGCGCGTCCATCAGCCCCTCGTTGCGCAGGCCGAGCCGCGCGTACGCCCACGCGATGTTTGCAACCGCCTGCGTACTGTAGTCCTCGAGCGTCTGCGGCACCAGCGCCGCAGCGGCGGTCATGAGCGCGTGGTTGTACACGCCAAGGGTCGCGAACGACCACACCAGATTCGCGACCTCCTGCGGATTGAACAGGACTAACGCGTCGCCGTGCGTGGCGCGTGCGGCCAACGCAGTGAAGAGTGCGGGGTCCTCGATGTCCAGCGTCGCGTAGCCGATGGCGATGTTGGAGACCTCCTGCGGAGAGAGGCCCTCCATGACCCCAGGCTCGAGCAACTGCACCGCCACCGCTGCCATCAGCTCTGTGTCCTCTACCCCAACTCGAGCGAAGGCCCACACGGTGTTGGCCAGCTCTTGTCCCTGAAACGTCGCCAAAAGGCCCGGCCAACGCGCACAGGACGCGAGATGCGCCATAAGCGCCTTGTCCCGAACGCCCAATTTCGCGAATGCCCACGCGATATTCGCAATCTGCTGCGGGTTGAGGCGGGGCGCAGCGGTCACCTGTGCCGCCAGCGCCGCCATGACGCGAGTGTCGCGCGCGCCGAGCACCGCGAATGCCCACGCGATGTTGGCGAGGCTCTGTGCGCTCAGAGCGCTGGCAAACTCATCATCGGCAATCAGCTTCCCGAAGGCGACCACGAGCTCTGGATGGGGCGCACGTACCTTTGCCATGGCCCAAAGGGTCATCGACACGTCCTGCCCATTGAGTTCCGGGAAGATGTCCGGCCATAACAACCGCTTTCCAATACCATGCACCAGCTCCTCGTCACGCACATGCAATTTGCTGAAGCTGTACAACAGCTGCACGGCCTCCCATCGCTGCAGATACTGTCTCTCCTGCACTCCGCGCCGCGCAAGCGCCACCAGGGTAATAGCCCCGGACCCGGTGAGGTGCTGTTGCATGGCTGCACTTCCACGACTCAGTTGGACGCAGGCACGCGCGACACGGCATACCTCGTGTGCGGAAAAGCGTCCAGCGCACGCTGCGACCTCGTTGAACAATGCCTCGACCGCCTCTGCCATGGCGGCGCCGTCGCGCGCGCCGCCGTCCCAGCGGCGGAACTCGCGGTGCTGTGCCAAGTCTTCCAAAGCCTCCCCAACGCTGATTCCCCGCCCCCGACCCAAATGGATCCGCTGCAGCGCATCCCACACGAGCCCCACCCGGTGGTCTGCCATCTTCGCGTTTCTGGCCGACCGCCGTCCGGAAGCACGACGCCCAGGCGCTTGATCTGTTGCCACCGCGAAAGCGGCTGCCGCACGGGGCCAAGTGCTCTGTTTCGTGCCCAGTCGTATGGGGCTGCGCCGGGCCATGGCCCGATGCGGAGCGCTGGGGGCGTACATCGTCAGGGTCGTGCGCGGATGGCCCCCGAGGCCCGGGCAGAGGGCGGCGGTGGCGAACAGCGCAGCGCATGCCAACCACTGGCGGCGGAGCCCCCACGTGCTGCACCTGCACGGCCTGGGGGCCTCTCCGCATGGCACCATGTCCGAGACTAAGCAAAGGGCTATGGGGCAAAGCACATTCCGGGCAGGCCTATGCACAGAGCCCAGGGGCTGAGGCTGGGCCTCCAGAGGCAAGACAGGCCCCGTTGCAGCCGCTGGGGATTGCCTTCTGCGGATCAGCCTCAGCCCCGTACGCCTCCGTAGTGGTGGCCAACACAGTACAATATCTTTATGGGGAGGTTGGGATGTCGTTTCATGTGTCGTGGTAGACATACCTTCACTGCACGTTCGGTGGCAGTAACAAAACAGCCAAAGCACAACTGCACGATCCCAATCCACTGCTGTGTGTACACCGAACCCGGTTCCTCAACTTATTGTCGGCGTGACAGAGCACACCCTATACAATGTCAGGCTGATCTATGCCGCACCTCACCGCTACCTACCGCCTGATGCATGGCCCGCCCGCATGCCTTGTGCACACACCGACATCAGCCATCAGTGTGCGCCTGTCAAAACTTGGGCACAGCATTTGACTAGGCATGCCCCCACTTCTCCTGCCCCGTGCCGCTGGTGCAGCCTGCATCTGGTTGGCCACGTGCTGTGGCATGCCCGTGCAATGCGACATGCAATGCTCCGTCCTTCCTCTGCAGAGTGGCATGTCAGCACACCCACAGGCCCGCGGTGTGGCTACAGGGGGAGAGGGGATTTTCGCACCGCGAATTTTTCGCACGAGAAATTTTCGCAACGGGTTTATTTCGCACAGCGGCCTGAAATTTGAGCGGGAAATTTCGCACACATTTAAAATACGAAATTTCTCACAGCGAAATAGTCCCGTTGCGAACCCCCCCCCCCCACCTTTATGATTGCGACCCCAGATTTTCATTGGCCCGGGATGCTGAACAATCAGCTGTTGCAGTGGCTCGTGCATGGTTCCCTGATGTGCTCTGCCACTCAGGGCTACTCAGCGGGGGGGTCCCCTCCCTTTGCGTCCGGGGTGGTGACGTCTGAGACTGCGGCCTGAATAATCTCCCAGTTTCGCTGAGTGCCCCGGCAGGGGCATGCCATGTGCCGACATGCTGTGGACCCCCCGTCCCCTGCCCCCTGTGTGACATATAGTCTTTCTGTGGCTTCTTTATGGGGCCCTGGACAGTCCCCCGTTCATCCTTCACCACATGATGCAGGTCGGCTTCTCCATCTCCCCCTGAAGGTTTGCCAAGCCGCTGTCTTGACCCCACCATTTCTGTTTCTCCATTGGCGGCGGGTTGTGGTGGTCAAGACACTGAGGATCCATACGGCATTAACCTTTGGCCCCCAGCCCATGGTGTGGCACCTGCGCAGCAGTGCCCCCGTGGAGGTCGCGGCGATCACCCCCACCAGTTCGCTCAAGCAAAGTCTCGCACTCACAGCTGGGGTCCCCTGCCCCCCACCTCAGCCCTGGCGCAGTCCGCGGCACGCCCCATGCCATGACACACGCAGTCAGGGCATCGTGACAAAGGCAAATGACGGGGCTCTGTGGTGCATGAACTCTGAGAGCATCGACTAACGAACATTTTCTGTTATCCATTCGCCTGCAAACTGCAGTCGGTCAAACCTGCACCACCTGCACCACCAAGGCCAAGATGGCTGGTTCTCAACGGGAGGTCTTCGAAGAAAGAGACAAAGATCTGGCTTCTGAATAGATGGGAGGGGGCAAGGGGTTTGGGATAAAGCCCCGAGACGTTGCTGCTCTCCCGGGAGTCGCCAGCGTTAATTGACCTCTGAACACTCAGCAAGATCCACCAAAGCCGCTGTGCGGAGCCTCCATTTCTGTTTCTCCATCGGTGGCGGGTTGTGGCATGGCATGGCCAAATCTATAAACCGCTAGCCGTCTTTATGGTCATCGGCTGTCGCGGTTTGGCATCCGCAATGACGACTCCATCATAGTTTGTCTTCCGCAGCTTTATTGCTTTGTCTCCATTTAACCCATTGTGGTGGCTTTGTCCAAGCCATTCGGCCAAATAGGGGGTGGGGGGAGTGGGGGGCAGATGCACCGCCTCTGCCCACGTACTGCAACCGCATCCCCTCACACACCCGCAACTTGCCGTCCTTGAATGTGCAGAGAGCCTGAGCATCACTTCCGTAGACCATAGAGACATCAATGAAGCTTGAGAGCCTGTTGATGTGCTCCCGCGCCTTGCTATAGCCTACACCCACACAACAGCACTTGCCCCATCACCAGAACCCAGAGCATGGGGGTGTGGGTTTATTTGCAAATACGTCTAGGGGTTGAGAGCGACCCTTACGTCTAGAGGGGGGGGTTGGCATGCTGCCATGGTTTGTTGTTCTCGTCTGCAGCTAGCGGCGCCTATTGGCCAATTGGCATTTGTTGCCCTTCCCTTGTACCCCTGCCCTCCATAGGCGGTGGTGCCCATCGGCCTCCCACCACCCCGTGTCCTTCCTCTCCCTCCTTGCCCCATCCTTCCCTTTCCACCTCCCTTTCGTTTCCCTTGGTAGGTTGTGCCAACGGAGCACCCAGACTTTCCCTGTTTCACTGCTCTGTGTCGGGTCCACACAGAGGAGGGCAACTGCCCTCGCCATTGGCTAGGTGTGTCCAAGTGGACTCCCAGTACCGGCAGTGTGGGAACCCTCCCCAACGGCGGCTTTGGGCCCTGGGATGTCCACTTGCAGGGTCACTTCCCTGACGGGGGCACATAGCACCCTTCTGCCCCTTCAGTCCCACGCTCAGTTCTCCTTGTGGCGAGCGCATCATGTGCCTCTTATCCCCCCTTTATGTCCGTGGTCTGTGTGTTGGGGCCCCATGGCCACGCGTGGCGCACGTGGGTGTGGTGGGCGGGAGGTAGTGAAGGGTGTTGGGCAGGGATGGGTGGTTCCTCCTCGGCGCGCTTGGTGCAGGGCGGTGTGTCGTGGTGGTTGATGGGTGGCAAGGTGGATCTGGCGGGGATTGGTTGTCGCCGCCCGGGGTGCTGGGTGGTGTGCGGCATGGGGTGGTGGGCGGGAGTGCTTGTTGTAGTAGAGGAGGGGGGGGGGGGGGTTGGCCGGAACCCCCCTCCTCCCATGTTTCCCAAATGGTCCCCACCAAAGGCGAGGAAAATTTTTAAGCTTAATCCTCTTGGTGCCGAAGGCGCCCAAGCAAAATTTGGCTCAAACATTGGAAGTGGGGGATGGGGGGGGGGGGGTTCAAAGGGGCGGGGTGGCTCCCCCAATGGTTGTCAGCCATTCTAATACATCCTTGATCATGGGTACTACAGGAGGAAGGAGGTAGTGTGGAAGGGAATTGCCAAGGCTCCACTTTGCTGAGTTCGTAGGTAAGACGGACAAAGGTGCAATGTACTAACATAGGTAACGTGAACAACTGCTGTTGGTACACAGTGCGATTGAGCACTGGTTGTGAAATGACAAAGACCAATCCCATCACATACCAGGTACGTTGAGAAGCGCCAACCAAGGCTTCACTAAGTCAGTTCCTTGAGCACAACCAAGTGAACCACCAAATTGAACTATCCCCTCCTTAACTGCCAAACAAATCTATTGGGTTGGCGGTGAGCTCCCAGCCTCGTTTTGGGAAATGAGGGGCCACGAAGCCATCAAATCTTGGGTTGTTGCTAGTAGATAATAGATGTGCGATGGCCGGGAAGCCCATGCAATGGGCACTACAATTCGAACTTCGCCCTCCCCCCAAGGGTAGCATATGCTAGCCACCATGGCCATGCCAAAAGGCATGGGAGGTCAACCAATAATGGAGGATGCTTTGCTCAAGGATTTGGCCTTGGGCAAGGCACCAAACTAGGGACTTTTGCTATGCACTGGTGGACCACGACTACCGGTGTGACAAATTGTAGTCCGTGGCTTCTTGCTCATGCAGCTTGTGCATGCTCATCCTTGGCTCAAGAAAATTGCAGCTTGCTGCTAAATACAGTGGTTTCTACACCAAAACCCCCTTATCTAAGCCCAAACCGGCATATCTAAGCCCAAATTCCCTTATCTAAGCCCAAACCCTGATCTTAGCCCAAACCTCCTTACCTAAGCCCAAACCCCCTTATCTAAACTCAAACCCCCTTATCGAAGCCAAAACTCCTTATTGAAGCCCAAATACCCTTATCTAAGCCCAAACCGCCGTATCTCATACCAACCCCCTTATCTTAGGGGGAACCCCCTCATCTAAGCCAAAATCCCCTTATCTCAGCCAAAATCCCCTTATCTCAGCCCAAACCCCCTTATCTTAGCCCAAACCCCCTTATGTAAGCCCAAACCCCCTTATCTAAGCCCAAACCCCCTTATTTCAGCCCAAACCCCCTTATCTAAGCCCAAACCCCCTCATCTAAGCCCAAACCCCCTTATCTAAGCCCAAACCCCCTTATGTAAGCCCAAACCCCCTGATCTAATCCCAAACCCCCTGATCTAACCCAAAACCCCCTTATCTAAGCCCAAACCCTCTTATCTAACCCCAAACTCCCTTGTCCAATAAGCTGTACCCTTCGTGAACGGGGGATAAGCGGTCGTTTGAATGGAGGATTCGAATTCGCGCGAATTTACCCGAGTTTTGAGGTTTGTTGAGGAAAACGCCACATTTTTGGTTGCTTTTGAGGGAGTTGAGGGGGTAAAATTCATGCCCCGGCTTCATTACCCATCATCCAATGAAAGTTCCGCCCCAAAAGCATGCACCACGCCCAAACGGCGCCCAAAACAAAAAGTGGCAAACCCTGGCAAGCCTGTAGCCGATCCATAGGCATGAATTCGTACGAATTTTGTACGAATTTCGTGCAAATTCACACGAATTCATCCAAATTTCACCCTTGTCCACCCCCTCATTTGCCCTAACACCCAGAGTACATCCCCCCATGCACCCCTGCATGCACCTTGGCCACAGGCAACAATGGTTCGGGGTCGTGGTGTATTCTCACACCCGTCTCTTACGACATGGGAAGCGCCGCTCTAGGGTCTGAAGGTGCCGCACGTCGGTTAGAAGCCGTCTTCTTGTACGGCTCGCGTACCTTCGTACAGTGATGGGCCCTTGCCCATGTTGTGCCCTTTTGGTCGCATCCCACCCATACGCCGCCAGGCTATCATCAATGGTGTGGTTGTCCACAACCACTTGCACCCCTATTATAATATATATATAGTCTCACCCGGAGGAGGCTTGGGCCCCCGCTGTTGCGCACCATGCGCTTCAGCCTCCGGTGATTCCCCTCCATGGCAAAGCACGAGAACTTTGACAACCTTCTCCACTTCTTTGAAAAAAAAATACATGTGGTCGATCCAAAGATGCGTCCACATAAGTTTGCCCCACTGGAGCTCATTGTGGGCACTGCCCATGGCTATGCTATGTCTCCGGAGCCACCCCAAGTCGGCCCCCGAGAAGCATGCGGAACACCAAGCGAGCACACACATGCTCGCAAAATTCTCCCACCACGTGTTGCACACCGACTCCCAACTTCCCCCTGCTACTTGATGCTGCCTCAAATTGGGGTGTAGTAGGCAAGCATTAATTACCTTTTACTATCCCCGGTTCCGCATGAAATGGATGGCAGCAGCACACTCCATTACTTTTTCCCTGCTGTTTGCCTTCTCATTATTTAATGAGGCACGGGTGCAAGTTTTTTTGCAGCAAGCCGTGCCTCATATAAAATTGGCTGCAGCATGGTGCGTGCCACAGCGGCCGGTGCCTTACCTGTCAATTGTACAACTAGGTCCTGTGTCCCGTTGATGCGGCACAACAGGCCACGGAGGACCCCGTGGAGGCCATAATCAGGCACTCGCCTAACCCCCGTAATGGTCCTATATATAGAACCTATGGCAACAGCCCCTATCCAGTCCGTGTCAATTGCACTTGTGGTGCCAAAGGCAACAAGGCAAAGAGCATGGTTCCGCATGCAGACCTAGCACAGTGTGGCTCCGGGGGATTCTGCCTTCCAGTTTTGGCAGCCCGCCATGAGCACGTGCCCTTTCCCATCTGCACAGAGGGGGAAAAAAAGGACTGCCTATCGTTCCCTCCCGTGTCGTGAAAACTTCCAGTTGCGGCCTTGCGCAACTCATTATCAAAATCTATTTCTTGGGAGGCCGCGCAGAGGGTCTCCCATTTTTCACTGCCCCCTAGTGGCCACCAACTAGACAGCTGGTTGGGACTGGCGGTCCCACCCAGCGTGCAATGGACATATTAGGCCTCGTGCCTCGATGTAGACAGTGGATACGTTCAAGCTGGACCCTTTGTCGTAGGGCATGTATCACCCAATCAAGTGACTTGGATTTCGGGCCTCCCCTGAAGATATCCCTGCTAGGCGCGTACATGTATTTTTGATACTCGTATTGAGATCTTCTGTGGGGTGCGTCCCTAGAAGGTGTGCACAGAAACCCCCCCCCCTTTTGGGTACTACTAGAACCACGATGTGCACGCGTTTACAATGCCTAAGAGTCACTGTAGGAGTTCCTATAAGTGTCCTAAGTCCAAAGCAAGCCTAGGTTGTGAAGGGCCACACGCTATGTTGAATTTCCAAAAATGACCAAAAGCGCACAAAGGTGGGTTCCAGCAGGGGTTCCAGCGCAGAAAGGGGGGTTCCAGCAGGGGTTCCAGAGCAGAAAGGGGGTTCCAGCAAGGTTCCAGCAGAGGGTTCCGGCACAGAATGGGGTTCCAGCAAGGGGTTCTAGTAGGGGTTCCGGCACCTTTGTTTCGCCTTTGTTCCCTTGCATTTCAGCCCACATGCCTTTGCTGGCCCCCTTAGTCGACTGGGCCAAGGCTGCCCGGGCTGCCGTGGGCACTCGGCGCTATGCTGGCCCCGATGGGTTGGGCTGCACCGACCTCGCCGCCCACTCCGACACCAGGGTGGCGATCCCCTCGGGCACCACCATTGCCAGCATCCGCCTCACGCGCCCCGTCCTCGCCGCCGACAAGCCGCCTTGCGCCCTCGCCGACTGGCTGCAAGGGGTCTTGGAGGACAACCCCGCTGTGCCGATCCTGCAGGTCCGGTTGCATGCCGACGCCGTGGATGATGTCATCCAAGCCTGCACCGGGAGGGCGAACCCCACCGTCAACAAGACGCAACGGCGTCATGTGGGGACGGAGGGCACCACGCTCCTCTTCGCCGCCCACAAGCCCACCACCAAGAAGGCGGCAAAGGACAAGTACCCCTTCAAGCATCCCCACCTCGACACCCTCCGGTACGTGGTAGACAGCAAGCCCGCCATGGCCCTGCCCAACTACTCCCTCACCAGCCACTCCCCCTACTGTTGGAAGCCGGAGCTCGTGGGGTTGACTACGCCGGTGCTGATGGAGAGCGAGGATGCGGTCTTTCCCCTCCCCATGTGCCACGCCTTGCCGCTCATTGGGACAAGCGAACCGGTGAAGCAGGTGGACATCTTCCGGGAAGCGAACGAGGAACTATCGGAGTTGGGTCGGACAGAGCACGTGTTCAAGGAGGAGTTCCTAGCGAGGGATGGCGACATGCTGGCGAACATGAAGATCGAGGCGGACAACGTGGGTCACACGTGGGGCGGCATCTTGAACGTGGCATGGCCAAGCCCAAACCGGCCACCCGATCCAGGCGACAGGGCTGCAGTGTACGCGGTGATTCCGACGGGCAATGGGGGTCAAGAAGGTCTTCAGCTTCCTCACGTTGTACTTTGGGCGCAAAGAGTTCTGCAAGGCCTCTCTACGAAGTACCCGGGTCTGTTCGTGGTGAAGGTTGGGTACGTCCGGGCAACGTCGGATCAGCCACAACTTTTTTCTGCTGCGGCTTTCTGCTGCGGGGGACATCCACAAATGGGTGATGTGGGTGTGCATGGATGGGCCCGATGACGCCGCATGGCTGCAGGCTTTAGATGAGGATGCGGGCCTAAATGCCCAAATCATCCACCTACAGGAAAGTTGTACATTCCGTGTCAAAAACGACACCAAAAAGTTCCAATGTAAATTGACCAGGGATGGGAAACTAATTATGGTGACGAACGGGGGGGGGGGGTGTTGGTGGGGCTGCCCCGATGCCACCGGCTTGGTGCCGATAGAGGGCACGGTAAACAAAATTCAATGGGGGGCATTTCTTCGAAGTGTGTGTATTCGCATCGGAGATTATACACACGCAGGTTGTAGGGTAACCAATGCTTTCAAGAAGCGCCTAACACAAAATATTACCACGTTAACAGTGGGTGTTGTTGGAGTGCGGCGAATTGCTAGTGAGTTAGCCGATATATGGTCAGATATAGCAGATGTAAAGCATGTCGCTCCTACTGACAGGCTTTTCCAAAAGACCACTAAGGCAGGGCAATTTGATATCAGCACCTCTATGTTGTTCTTGACAGACCCCAAGTACCATGTTCGAATTGTACATGGCCTCAGGAACCGTTTTCCTAACACCATGTTTGGTGGTGTCCTCTTGTGGACACTTATTGAAGTGTTGCTGCGCAATATGCGTAGCCTATATGCCTTGTGGAGGCAAAAGACACCATTGACCAATGGTCAGGTGCAAGAGGCCAAGACTAACTGCCGTAAAATCGGTGAGGCATGGCTCCGAATGGGTTGGAAGTCAACCCCATGGGTCCACTGGACAGTGGCCCATTGCGGAGCGGTGCTCCAAAAGTATCGTAACCTTTGGGATGCAGCGTTCTAGGGCGTGGTGCGGAACCCCTAGTTAGAACGCAATTTCTGGAACACCCACTTACCCTCAATTTTGGGGCAAACCACCTAAAAAAATGGATTCAGCAACCTCAAAAACCCCCCATCCCCTTTCTTTCCCCACATAACCCTCATTGTAGGGGTGGTTTTTTGGGGGGGGGTCAAAGAGTTGGAGCACAGTTAGAACAGAGTTAGAACACAGTTAGAGCACCTTGCTCTAACTAGTTATCGCGCTAGTTATCGCGCGATAACTCAGTTATCGCGTAGTTATCGCGTGTAGTTATCGCGCACCCCTCCTCCCTCCCTCCCTAGGACAAACAACACAAAACACTTGGCACAAAGCATGTGTGGTCGTTTTTCATACAAAGTCATCAATGTCTGAGGCCTTGGCTGCCTCTAGTCCCAAAAGCCCTTGCTCCAGGGCGTTCATGGACATGCAATGGTGCATGTGGCGGAGGGACATACTTAGCCTCACCAAAGACCAACCCTTGAAACAATTTTTGAGCCTCCTCTTGTAAGGCCCATGCCGATACTCCGTTGGGATGGAGGAAAACTGATAACTAACCGATAACTAGTGCTCTAACCCCGTTCTAACCCCGTTCTAACTGGTTAGAGCACAAAAAGATCAAATCGCAAAAAGTGCAAAACGGGCAATACCGAGCAAACGAAACATGGAAGGCACATTGTTGCATCATAGTGCACCCATGTAACATGTGAAATTCCGGGTTCCAACCATATTAACAACACCCAAAATTGGGGGGGTTCCGCACCACGCCCTACAACGCTGCATCCCATTTATGTGTTCAGCAGCATACCTGCGGAATACAGGCATAAGCCTTTCAAACTTGCTATCAAAAGCAGCATGCGTGGGTCTCACCCATGTATTGAACATGGAGACACCGAGCGGCTCGGCAAAGGCTTGCCCTTGGGGAGGCCACAAAGGGCCGAAGAAAAAGGCACTGCATGTACGCTTGAGAAACCAAATTTGAACTAGGTGGATGCATTTGCAAAGAGCCTTGGCGCAGAAACCCCCCCGCAGAAAGGGTGCAGGAAGGGGGTTCCGGCGCACAAAGGGTGTGCAGAATGGGTGCAAAAAGGGGGTTCGAGCGCAGAAAGGGGGCTAGAACCACCCTTCCAGCAAAAGGGGGGGGTGTAGAAAATCCGGCAAAACGGACCGTTTCGGGCAAAAGTGAAAATCAGCCACCAAAAGGGGCGTAAACATGTGGTGATTGGCCCCAAACCACTTTCCAACCACACAAGGCGGTGTGACTTGGGTAATCATGCAAAAAGGGCGCTAGAAGGGCGGGGGTTCTTGCGCACACCTTCTAGCGACGCACCCAATGGGCTAGGGATAACAGCTTGCCTGGCATGGCGTGTAACGGTTAGGCGGGGGGGTCTCCCACCATATGTCCCCATTGTGCCTCTGACCTGCAGATAACATGACCACATTCATTCCGCCACACTGGGTGTGCAACATCAACCACTGCCGCAAGGGTGCAGGTTGTAAGCGCCGTCAACAGTCGTCTCACATGTAGAGGTAGTCCCGAGCGACCGACCAGACCCAATACCATCCGGTACACCGCTTGCTTTGACTGGTCACACAGAGGAGGCAAGGGTATAACCAGTCTCCTCGGCAGGACAAGCGAATACTGTTCTTTAACTCTTTTCGCACATACCCGCCACAGCTTCTCAAATTGGGAGGGGTTGAGAAAGCCCTTGGAGACCATCACCACCTGATAGAGGTCATCGGCTGACAATACATTATGCCTCGCAGTGAGGACCGTATTCAGTCTCGAAGCAGTGTCCTTGCACTTACTTGGACTAATCGTCTTATTGACTATAGTCTCCCACACTACATTAGCGAAGTCCATCTTAGGTGCAACCTGATGTGTCGTAGGAGCAAGCGCTTTCTCCCACCCATTCTCCAGCTGGCACACAATCTGCGGTGTGGCTGTTTCAAGCAGCAGCATGCCCGCCGTCGCGGGCCCGTGCATCGCCAAAACGCGTGGGAGGGAGGGGGTCTTTCCAAACCCTTTGAACATTCTCAGTCTTCTATGTCTCTGCCCTAAAACCTTGGCAACGAGAGCTTTCGCTCGATTCATATGCTCATTCCATCTCTTTAAGGGGGGGCGTGGGGCTTCGATCGCCCCCAACTGACCTACATAAGGGCTCCAAGGCCCCAGCATTGCATAAATCACTACTTGATCCGTGGATAGGGGTGCATCAGCCTGCAGCTTTGCCAGCCTGGAGATTCTCCTCAACATGGCATCAGGAGACGTTGCTAAAAGAGAATTAGATCGACGTAGGGACAACTCAACAGCTTCCCATGGGATGCGCTGTTCTAGGGCGTGGTGCGGAACCCCCCCAATTTTGGGTGTTGTTCATATGGTTGGAACCCGGAATTTCACATGTTACATGGGTGCACTATGATGCAACAATGTGCCTTGCATGTCTCGTTTGCTCGGTGTTGCCCGTTTTGCACTTTTTGCGATTTGGTCTTTTTGTGCTCTAACTAGTTAGAACGGCCTCTCACATCATTACTCCAATTCAGTTCAGTGTAATGCTATGTACACAATGCTAGTAGCTAACATACAACCTGGGTCAGGCGACATCATCACTCACCAAAAGGGAGCACCAACGTGCCTCATGTCCCCTTAGTGCTCTGTGTAGGTTTAGTGTCACACCTGAATGTCTTCCGCACACACCTGGCATCCTTTGTGAACACCTACATTAGCGACATATTATATTGTATACAGCCTCGTGCACTGCATTCACACATGCAATCCGGACATGTCCTGAGGAAGGAAGAAGAATCCATGGTACCTCGACCAAGGCGCCACAAGGCGCAGAAACACCACATGCTCTGTCAATTCCACCGAAACCAGACTGCCCATCAACTCGTACTACATACCCACAAAAGATACCTTACCGGAAGATACCCAAGTATTCTATGACGACAGCACACCCACTACGCGCTTCAAGCCGCGGCAAGCTATGCCGCACTGCATGCCGGGCGCCCATACCGGCCGCCCATACCGGGGCTCGAACCAGCGCTCCCCAACCCTCCGGGCAAGCGCACGACCGTTGTACTACGACGATGGGTACCCTCAACATAGCTTCGGTACTATAGCTGCAGAACACCTAGTGCTCACCGCCGAACAAAACATTCAACACATACAGGGGTGGGCGTAGGCATGGCGCCTAGGGCACCGATACCCTTCAGGCCTGTGCTCAGGCGCTCACATCAGAGGATACACCGACAACAGAGACATTGGAATGAACGGAAGGGTGTCCTCACCCGCAGCAGGGGAAGGCGTAGGCTTGGCGCCTGGGGTGCCTTTACCATTCCGGCCTGTTCTCACGCGCTCACATCCAAGGATACACAGAAAACAGAAACATTGGAATGAATGGAGGACAACATTGAGAAGTCTTCGGCCATCGGTGTATTCCCTCAGGAAGCAAAGTTGTGTGTAAAGAAAAATTGCTTTGTCAATGATAGGGGCCCCTGTGGGCAAAAGACGCCTGTCGGCTCGCCCTCGTGGGGCAAAAACCACTGGGCACCCGCCCGGCGAAGCCGCTCTATCATCTGACATCCAGGACTTGACCAGTCGCATAAAGGGGTATTCGGGATGTTCGGTGGGTCTCTATTCCCCCCCAGGTTCGAACCCTCCTCCACAGGACAGAAGAGGTGTGCGATACCCTCTGGGCTACAAAGAGATGTTGTCCCAGAGAGTATCCCTTGTTCACACATTAGGGTACAGTTAGCAACCACTGCAACAACTTTTGTGGGCAAAAAGTGTCCAGCAGCCCGCCAAATTGGCAAAAGGCCAGTGGGCTCCCACCCGTTGAGGCTGTTGCTACAGGAACAACCTTCTGCCTAGGGGCATATCCCGTTCTGGTTCGTCCACAGCGGGAATGAAGTCCTAATCATCTGGGGGCATCGGTGTGCCCCAGATGCCTGAGTCTGCCTCTAGGTCCACATCAATTTAAATGTAAAAATCTGTATCCAAGTCTGTCTGGGCTGGCGTTGCATTAGACCCAGAGCAGGGTCGCTGCCTCCCAGGCACCGGAGTTTCATTGAGGATCTCTGCTTTGCATTGCAATCTGTGTGTGTGTGTTACATTCAAAGGGTTGCGGCTCCTACCCAATTCAGCAAGGTCATTGGCAACTTCATTGCCTCTGATATCACAGTGAGAGGGGAGTAGCACCGTTCTAAGCTCCCTTCTTGGCATGTTCAAAAACTGAAGCAAGGCCGACGAGCAATGTACATTACCCACTGGTCCTGTCGAGCACCTCCAGCCATTGTCTTTCCATTTCTGTAGCCCCCCCTTGATGGCGTCATTTACAATCTTGCCATCCAACGCAATCAAAATTCTACTTGTAGTGAAGTGTTCCAGAACCCAAAGCACAGCAAATAGTTCGGCAGCATTTTTCATCTGCCACTCTCCCTCCGGGTGCGGCAGGGCGTCCTTCATCCTAAGCTGCAGGCAGTAGACACCGAAGCCTCCCACCCATCCCACCAGGTCCATACGCACAGAGGACCCATCTATGCAAAAAACAAGCCACTCTCCAAACAAATATGGTTGCAGCTCTGCTAACGCCGGAGCCACCCTTGCGTCCTTATTGAGTTTGCGTCTTTTGGCTCTCTGGTTACCCTGCTGGGTAAAAAACCATTCCCCCATAAAAATTCTGGGTACTAATGTACGTGTGTTAAGGAGCTCAAGTGTTGCATAGCGTAGAGAACGAAAATAGGAGGAAAAACTGCTAGCACCCGGCCACTTGGCCAGCTCCATCAGCTTTTGGGCCCATACTCACAAAAATGTGTGGTATTTGCGCGTGTCAGGCAACGCATTAAAACGGAAAAGGCAACGTGTGACCCACGTTGCCTGTCGTGCTGTCCACAGCACTTTAATCCCGGCAGGGTTGCGAGCGTCTCTCCCTCATGTGGGCTTGCAAATTGCAAAATTGAGTGCGATATGCCATGCACATCAATGTAACTGCCCAAGGGCTTGTCAATACAATCAGCTGCCACTTTAATCAAAGAACAGTGAAACCGGAAGTGCAAATTGTCCTCATCAGCTCCGCAGATGGGACATCCCACGATGTGCCCTGTAAGTGGCTGTATTCTGTCCTCTGTGCAGATGAAGCTTATCCAACAGCGCTCGATGTATGAAGTCCCTGAGCTGTGGAGGATACTGATTGGGCTTGAAGTATTTCCAAGGAAGCTGTGACTCTTTGCAAAAACCAACTGGAAGAGTGAGGATGTGTTTGACCATATCTCGGGATCCCGAGGTCTCCCAGAAGCTGGTACAAGAGAGCTCAATCGGATTTAAATGGGCACAGTGCAACAGTCTCCGGGCAGCAATGCGGTAAGGGGATTTGTATGTGTGTGCTATTCCTTTAATTAGAGCGTCATGAGAGATGTCATGCCAATACACGATTCCTTTCCTGACAAGCTGAGGACAGTGATAGCTGTGATGATTCTCATTTTGACACAGCGCATGGTGCCACAGAGGCAGATTTTGCAGGGGGACTAGTGGTGATGCATACGGTTCATCCCGCTGCCTGAGCCACGAAAAGCTTTTACCTGACAACCCCGAATAAGGCACGTGCTTCCACTCAGTGGTGCCTAGTTGCAACAGTGGTAAGAACCCTGGATGCAGGACTAGCCCAATGTGTTTGGACCAACCAGTCATTGGCTGCACAATGTCGGCCGATAGTTTGTGTGGTTGCCTAATGAAGCTGACAAACATGTGTGCAAACTGCCAATGCAGGTATGCCTCTGGCTGTAGAAGGTTGTACCCTCCTTTCCAGGCTGTGATTCAGACAGTATTGGTAACGTGACGGACCAATTGGTAAGCTTTAATCCCACCCAATATATATTGCGGAGCTGCGAGATGACCGAGTCGTAGGGCTGATACGCTGGGGCTGTGAAATTCAAGAGCGGCAGAATCCAAATTTTGAGAATCAGTACCCTTTCATTGAAACCCAGTGGTAGCTTACGTAAAAACTGTGCTCTTTGCAGTGCAATTGCTAAGCATTCAGCAAACGCTTGTTCTGTTGTGATGTGGCCAATCCAGACCCCCAAATATTTCAACTTGGATACAATGAGGAGTTGGGTGTCCCTATAGTCAGCCGGGCTCAGGTCCCCTTTCAGGAGCAGCTTGCTCTTGTCCACATTCATTTTAAGCCTAGACAACTTTGAAAAAATTCGCAATCTGTGTACGACCTGCATAACCATAGCGTGCACATAAGTACTCTGACCTGTAAAAATTAAAGCCAAATCGTCAACATACATTCGTGGTGCTGCACTGGGGCAGTGCTGATGTAAATCATACAACAACGGGGACACCATAAGCACAAACAAGTAAGGCGAAAGCGGATCGCCCTGTCTGATTCCTGATTCTGGTACATGCATGATCTCATGTACAATTTGTCCATTGACAATGTATTTGCGTGGTCCTCTTAGAAGCGCAAGAATGACTTGAATCAAGAATTGTGGGATACCCATGACTTGGAAAACAGCTATGCAAAAGTTGAATTGAATGGAGAAGTCAACCGAAAGGAACGCACCATGTTCCATATGAAAACACCCTACCAGTGTATCCCACATGTGCTCAAAAATCTTTCTACCCCGAATTGAACGTTTCTGGGAGAGGGGAACGAGGTAGTCAATGCAGGGTTCCAACATAATAAACATTATGTTGCTGAACCATTTGAGTATGACGTTCTGGAGCGCCATAGGTCTCAATTGTTCCACTTGTGGGACCCCTGTAACTTTAGCCACCGAGTTGATCAATCCTACCAACCAATTGGGTGGTATGACTCCTATGTCAAATATGCGTTGTACAGTGGTGTGCATTTGAGGTACCTGGTGAAGGCCCTGTTTTGACTCGGTTGAGTGCTGTGAGCGTAAGCGAGTAATCATAGGGTCGTAGCAGCAAACCTGACTACACTACACATATGTGGAATTTCGCGAGGCTTTTGAGATACGTGGTGATTTCCAAAGCCGTGCTGGTGCCATGCACCATTATTGTGTCCCAGAAGCCCTTCATCTTCCCCGCTACGTCCAGTGGATTGGTAACAATATGCTCAAACTCTCCAATCGCGCACACCGTCCTGAGATTGTTCAGTTGTTTCATCAGTCTGTATACCTGATTCACCCTTTCATTGCATGCAAGATCAAATTCCTCATCCTGAGTCAAGAGATCCTGCAGTTTCCCTAGTACAGTCGGTCCCTGAAAATCTTGGTGTAAAATATCATCAATGTGGCTGAGTGCCTTATATGCAGTCGCATGTGTTGGAGGCTCAATTCCCCGATCACTGACAATTCCCATCCCTCACCACACACTCTGTTGATCGAGCTCCGATATAATACGGAAAACAACCTGGCTGACGCCTTTGGAATTTCCCGACCTAACCGGACTGCAGTGCGCTGCCGCCTCCCGTATCAGGGAGGCTGACACATCCCACCAATCCTCCGCATCTTTTGAGATGGATTCCAATTGTCGTCGGAGTGCATTTGTTTAGGGCTCACAAGAGAGCATTTCCGGACATACCCTGTGTCCATGACCCCTTTTCGAGCGAACGCGCGCTGTAATTGTCACAATAACTGCTTTGTGCTCCGGCTGCGCAAGAAAAGTGGCAAAAGCCCCGCGTATACAACCCACATCACAGTCACTTACATGCACTCTGTCGAGCCTCCTTAGGATATGCGGTGTAGTGGATGTGTGCTCATCGGATTCTTGCAGTGTATCCATTTTCTGTCTTTTGATGTTTGGTGTAGCTTGATCTCTACGAATCGCACCAAATCCATAAGTCTAGCCAAAAAGGTGAATACTGAGATCATCATGATTCCAAAATAGAGTGACCCAAGAGTCACTCAAGTTTGCTGAACCAAGGGCCCCCATCTCAGCTTCCCTGCTGTGCACGACCGCAGAGGTATGGGTGATGTCAGCTCACAGGCTGTCAACTCCGGGTATTGTTACCGAGTTGTGATCACACAAGAGTATGAGATGTCACTCAAAATTCTTGATGATTTGTTTGATCAATAACCACTCAATCCTACTTGCTCTCTTCCACTCGTCACCCGTGACTCTTCAACCAAAAAGCTCCAATGGCAATGGTAGTGCGGGCACGCAGTGCAATCAAAGCATTGAAGGTGGAATAACAATGCCTGTGTAGCAGGAAACAAAGAAACAGTATGGTTGGACCACTGCACCAGTGCTTGTCGATTGGGAAAGTTGCAATATCGATGTAGAAACAGATTGCGGATAAAATTACCGAAGACAAATTATTGTTGAACCACAGGTGAAAGAGGTGCAATTTCAGAAGGTAATTAGACAGGGAGATCGGGATGCGGGATTGTTACAGGCGGGTGCAGATCTGGTCGCGCGCGCGATTCTTGCTGTTGGGTCTGCACCAATAGTGCCAGGAGTGTTGTGAGTGCAATGTATGAATTTGGATTTGTCCTAAGTGTATGAGTTGTCCAGCGTAGTTATTGGTGGTGGTGCATGTGTGTGGCAGTGAAATTTTCAGTGCCGGTGTGGTGTTGGTCTGGAAATTGGTAGGTGCAGGGTCCATGAGCCGTGTAGGTCGGGCATTTTTTCGAGCACAGGGGGCGTATCGGACAGGTTGGACGTACCGTCCCAGTGCTCGAACAAAATGCACGGGCTACACAACCCCCGAGGGGGCAGGTGTTTGGTGGCAAAGTTGTGTTTCGTCACGATGACTGCAGTTCGAGGCTGGGGGCCTCTGACCTGACGCGGGTCCTGCCGCAGTTGTATGAGAGCATCGTGCAGGCATCATGATGTCGACGTTGTCCGAACTCGTGCAATTTTCTGTGCAAGTAGTGAATCACCCTCTCCTTCCGTTGTGGCGATGATTGGGGACTTGACAGTGAACGGGTCACCTTCGGGGGTGTCATTTTCGTCAACAAGCATCATGTACCATACGTGTTCGCTTTTCTGGGCAATTAAATGTACGCGGCGGTGGCACCACTCATTTTCATGCAACGGCAGTCCGCCCGGTTCACACAGAAGCCAACGGGTGCCTGGGCTGATGTCTTCCGTCGGGGATTTTCGCTTGACAATGTCACTCACAACCCCCTCCATCGGGATGGCAGTAGCGGGCCCTTCGGGCCGCACGGCTACTGGTTCCGGTAAGAGAGAGTTTGGTCGCCTATGTGAACCGGCTCTAGCTAGAGCAAGTTCATGCGGAATGTTCGGGTCCGGTGGAGTGACTCCCATGCGGATAGACACCAAGCGCAAAGTAGAACTATCTTGTGTTTGGACGTTTTGGATAGTGGAAACAGTTCGGGAGAGGTCCTCTTGCTTGGTCCTCATTGACAAGACGGTCATTTCTCCTGTAAGTTTGGTATCCAAAGCTTGGAGTTCAGTGCGCCATGGTGTTGTATTCGAAGATGTTGCGGACGACAGGGTAGAAAGGCTGGAGGACGGGGTAGACGGAGCGGAGCGCGCGGCGGGGCCTTGTAATCGGGCACATTGCAATTGGAGTCCCGGTTGCTTTTTGACCATTTCTTGGAGTGCCGCGCTAGCATTCTCCGCCTCTAGTCCAGAGCCATAGCCAATTCGGACGCCTTCCGCATCACTCATGAACGTGAGAGACAAGTATTCCGGCGCACTTTTAAGGAGCGGAAGGTATTGGTCGGCGCGGAGGTTTTGTGAGTTGCGGGTAAAGAGGCATCCAACAACAACAGCCGGTGGTACCGTCTCCGGCTCTTCTTTTTTGGGATACTTTGCAATGCGTGCTCGCCACGTAGGAAAGTACACGTCCGGATCAAAAGGTTTTTTGGCAATCTTCAAAGAGATGCGGTCCCAAACAATTGTCACACACTAGGCTCTTCTTCTTGTGTGGGCAATCACGGTACACATGGTCCAAGGATTTGCATGGGAGACACCGTAAACGGGTTACGGAGCCTTTGGAGCATTGCATGCCACGGCATTGGGTTGTAGCATGATTGCACCAACCATGTGTCTTGCACCACTTCGCACCGGCATACGCTTTATCGTTGTGGTTGGAGAGAAACGGCGGCCGTGTCTCCGGGGCGGCGGTAGTTGGCGGTGGTCGCTCCACGTGATTATTGGTAGCGGTAGGTGGTGTGATTCTTGAGTTGTGCGGTGGCAAAGTTGTTGCCGTAGACATGGTGCCTTTATAGTACCGCAACAACGCACACACAATCGCATACTTCGTCCGGCGGTTGGAGTGATGGGCACGTGGCAATGAAGGCGAAGGTGAGATACGCAAAAATAGCAAAAGCGGCAACACCGGGAGTACCAAAGAACATAGAGTGGCTCCGGTGTTCGTGGCAATGAACGGGTCGTTGAGGATAAGGGAACTTGCTACGTTTATCGGCTGCAAAGCACACGTAACAAAGCCAAGCTCAATCCTACTTGCTCTCTTCCACTCGTCACTCGTGACTCTTCAACCAAAAAGCTCCAATGGCAATGGCAGTGCGGGCACGCAGTGCAATCAAAGCATTGAAGGTGGAATAACAATGCCTGTGTAGCAGGAAACAAAGAAACAGTATGGTTGGACCACTGCACCAGTGCTTGTCGATTGGGAAAGTTGCAATATCGATGTAGAAACAAATTGCGGATAAAATTAGCGAAGACAAATTATTGTTGAACCACAGGTGAAAGAGGTGCAATTTCAGAAGGTAATTAGACAGGGAGATCGGGATGCGGAATTGTTACAGGCGGGTGCAGATCTGGTCGCGCGCGCGATTCTTGCTGTTGGGTCTGTACCAATAGTGCCAGGAGTGTTGTGAGTGCAATGTATGAATTTGGATTTGTCCTAAGTGTATGAGTTGTCCAGTGTAGTTATTGGTGGTGGTGCATGTGTGTGGCAGTGAAATTTTCAGTGCCGGTGTGGTGTTGGTCTGGAAATTGGTAGGTGCAGGGTCCATGAGCCGTGTAGGTCGGGCATTTTTTCGAGCACAGGGGGCGTATTGTTCTTTGCGCAGCGTGGGTAGGTGGTGCAAGTGACCCACCATGAAGAAAACTTTGGAACCAGAATTATGTCTTAGGTACACAAACATGAGTCTCGGGGAGAGTGAAAGGCTGGAAATGTGTTCCCACACATTACACCGGTATATGGCTGAAGCACCACTTCCACCCGGATTCAGGTTACCCATGAAGTGAAAGGATGTCGGTTCGGCCGTACGGTGAACGGAAGTGTAGTTATCCCATAGCTTGCCATGAGGCTCTTGAACTCCCACAACAGAAATACTAGGTTTGAGTGCCGCTCCCAACAAGAGTACATGCCTTTGATACTCCCTGTCCCCTCGAGTCACATCAGTGCTTAACCCATTGGCATTGTAGGTCATCAGCGAGAAGTTGTCTGTGAATGGGCACGTGTCCACTCCCCCACTGTGGAGGGCAATGTCCTGTAGGATGCTCATTTCTTGGGTTCTTCACACCCCAGACTCCTTTTGCCACACAGTTTCGCAAAAATCAACAGGCTCTCATCAATGTCCATGTTGACCGTGACATTGAAGGATCGACTTTTATCCTGATTGGTTTCACGTCCCACTGGTTTGTTTTTGACATTTCTCAAGGCATTATATTCCTCAGCAGAGATGGCCCTGAATATGTCTATACCGTGTGCACTCCTGAAAAATTACTGCAAATTTGCTGATTTCCTTTTTGATTGCTCTCCAAGACAATGTGCGTACGGCACCGACGGAAAATGGCAGCCTTCGTAGGTCACAGTCCTTGAATGTTTCACTGATAGAGCATAGAGCAGTTCGAAGCTCATGGGCAGCACACCAGGGTGGTACATCCACTAGTATCATAGCATCACTTGCCGGTGCTGTTGAGCCTGTGGATCCTGCATCACCAGCAGCGTCCAACATGACATCAATTTCCCTCAGAACTGGACGTAACTCGTCACTGTAGAAAGATACCCCATGGTTGTTGTACATAGTTGCCACGTGTTGTTGTAGGAGTGTGTTCGCCCTGTGACTGAGGCCAATGCGCAATTTCTTCGCACACACAACATTGATGATGAGATCCTTCATGTTAGTGAGCACATTTGATAGGTCGCCAAACAGAGAAACCACCAGAAGGAATAGGAAAGGGCTCGTCTTGGTCTTGTGAGTGGACCGCACATACACTTCATATTTGTTGGGTTGATTCTTCAACTGGTTCTTTGTGATCCATTTGTAATACTCCATGATAAAGAAAGGCTTGGACCCATGCTTGTTAATGAAGTCAATCGCGTGGGCCTCCGTGAATTGTACATACACTTGCTTCGACCCAACTGACCTACATAAGGGCTCCAAGGCCCCAGCATTGCATAAATCACTACTTGATCCGTGGATAGGGCTGCATCGGCCGGCAGCTTTGCCAGCCTGGAGATTCTCCTCAACATGGCATCAGGAGACGTTGCTAAAAGAGGATTAGATCGATGTAGGGACAACTCAACAGCTTCCCATGGGATGCGCTGTTCTAGGGCGTGGTGCGGAACCCCCCAAATTGTGGGTGTTGTTAATATGGTTGGAAAGCGGAATTTCACATGTTACATGGGTGCAGTATGATGCAACAATGTGCCTTGCATTTCTCGTTTGCTCGGTATTGCCCGTTTTGCGCTTTTTGCGATTTGATCTTTTCTTGTGCTCTAACTAGTTAGAACGGGGTTAGAGCACTAGTTATCTCGGGGGTTATCGCGCGGGTTATCGCGCGATAACTGGTTATCGCGCGAGTTATCCTGTAGGCTATGGCGCTTCATTTTCTCTGGTTCCATCTTTCCCCTCTTCGCTTTAGCTCTCAAATTCTTTGTAATGGCCCTTGCTGCTGCCCACGATTGGTGCGAGCACCATCAAAAGCTCCTTGGGGTCCGTCGCCTTGGCGGCCCCGATGGGTTTACGATGGGTGACGTCAACACGAGGTGCCCTGTGGCGAGTCGTTTTGAACATGGTGTGGACTTTGGACTCATCGTCCATAAGTCCCCATTCATGACCGACGAGAAAGACCCCCTGGCTCTCAGCAACTACATCTTCGAGTTGCTAGAGATAAATCCAATGGTTGCTAGATTTTTGATCCGGTTGCATCCCGAGGATGTGGATGCGGTGGTGGAGTCCGTCAACGCCCATGCCGAGAAGGGTGCGGGGACGAAGACAACCGTTTATGTGGGTCAAGAGGAAGAGGAGGAAGTGGAGGAGGAAGTGGAGGAGGTGGTGGAGGTGGGGGCTGCGGGGGGGAAGGACAAGCCCCAAACCCTCCTCATGATTAGTGTCCAGAAGGTAAGGATCCGACCTGGTAAGGGGAAGGGGAAGTCAGATGGTTGGTTCCCCCAACCCCTCACCCACAACACCCGCCAGGTCTGCACATAGGACCCCGAAACCAAGCTCCCCATGCACTCCCTTTGCCCCACAAGGGAGTGGGAGCGTGAGTGGCATGGGGTCACCACTCCCAACATTTTTTCGGGGCAGGGGTTGATTATTTTTCCTTTTGGGGCAACACCTCCCTTTATTGGGGAGGCGAAGGAGGTGGTTGCCGCCGAGCCCTTGGGGGCCTTTAATAGGGACCCCAATGACCTCGTGCTCACTGTGGGGGGAAGGCTGGTGCTGAACCACCTCCTTGAGCACAATTTTTTGAGTGGTGTGCAGCTGGACAGCCTTTTTGGAGATCTGGATAGGGTGCCTCTCACAGGAAAGGCACCCATCTTCAACGAGAACCCCCCCATTGTGGGCATGCCCCAAGATTCTGGGACCCGCCGCACATTGTATGGCAACTATGGGGGTGCCCACCACCACAAGCACAACCCCCACAAGCTCCACGATCTGCGAGTCCTCAAACGGGTCGCAGATCGTGTGCTTGAGACTACGAAGGAGAGTGTGGTGGAGCGGGTTGTAGAGCTGAATGAGTATTGCACTTGAAATGCTCCACCATGGTGCACATGGTATAGCATCTAAGTTGTTCGCCCCCAAGGGACGGACACCATGGGCCTGCACGCCCGTTGGCGTGATGGGGCGCCCATGGCGCTGATTGTGTGTGGGGGGTCTTTCACGGGGGGTGATTTTTGGGTTGAGAGTGGTAGCCTGCTGAATCCCTCCCTGAGGGAAAAAAAGCGGCACACCTGTGTGTGCAAGGGTAGGGCGATGGAAGGTTGGGCATGCAAGGCCAACCCCCAAGCCCCGGTGTTGTTCAACACCCGGGCACTACACGCTCCATTGCCATGAAAGGGCGAGCGAGGGAGCGTGATTTTTTACAGTGCGGGGGGGGGGTGCTGCACTGTGCGGCTACGTGGCGACAGCAGCTTGAGGCCATGGGTTATAGGGTGCCCAATGCTTGATCTAACCCCTCCAGTTAGTGCGCACTAACCTCTGCTCTAACTAGTTATCGCGGTAGTTCCCGCGCTCTAACTAGGTGCTCTAACTAGTTATCGCGCTGGGATGTCACGCTCTAACTAGTTATCGCGGAGGGTTATCGTGCGACAACCTAGCTATCGCGGAGGTTATCGCGTGGGTTATGGCGTGTGTTTTTTTGGCCCTTGCTTCAAAACCCTCTGTCATTTCCTGCCCAGGCCCTCTTATTCTTCATGGATAATGCTATTAATGAGGCCTTGAGGGCTCTGAACTCAGCTAACTTGCGGCGGTACACCGATTTGCAATGCCCCAAGGCCCGGCGGCGGCGGTTGAAGGCTGTTTAGCGGCTGGTGCGAGTTCTATTGCGGGATCCCAGCATGGTGTGTGGCACCAACACCAAAGGAGAATTTTGTTTATTCGGTGGCCTCTCACATCATTACTCCAACTCCTCTCAGTGTAATGCTATGTACACAATGCTGGTAGGTAACATACACCATGGGTCAGGCGACACCATCACTCACCAATAGCGAGCACAGACATGCCTCGTGTTCCCTTAGTGCTCTGTGTCCACAGACAATGCTCACAACACATTCCAGTTGTGTCGTCCAACGCCAGCAGCCAGCGGCTGAACTCAAGGATATAGTGACACACCTGTGTGCAGTTTATCATCTGCACTCACCTGGCATCCATTGTGCACACCTACATTAGCATCACAGTATATTGTATGCAGTGCCGTGCACTGCCATCAGACCTGCAGGTCCTGACATGTCCTGAGGGGAAGAAAGAAGCCATGGTACCCTGGCCATAAGGCGCCACAAGGTGCAATAACACCACAAGCTCGGGCCTGACGGGCAGTGCGAGGGCTTTCCTCAACGAGACCGCCCTCCCGGCCGTCCGCGCCCTGAACGGAGCGGGGGCCCCTACGCTGCTCCCGGCAATGCACCGGATAGTGAACGCTGTCCAGCCGGGGCTCATCAGCCCGGAGGCGGCCCTCTACGGGCACTGGATGGAGTGGCGCGAGTCCAACCGGTTGGGCCGGCCCCTGTCCATGGGGGACACCCTGCGGCTGACGAGAGCAGGGTCTGCCATGTCCCTCCGCAGCAGCGCCCCAGCCCTGCTGCACGCCCTCAGGACGCGCTACTGACGCGTTCCCGTGGGGGGCCGGCCACGGGACGCTGCGGTGACACGCACAGGTGAGCAGGCAGGCAAAGCACTACGCTCACAAGGGCATCAATACGCTCGTGTCATGTGACAAAGCGTTTCAGGATCCTTGCCACTCTGCAACAAGGGAACGAAAGTATGTACAGCAACACATCAGGATATGTACACATGGGGTTGAGACTGGACTGGGGTAAGGGCATCACAGGACAATAGACACTCTATCCTAACTTGTTTCCCAATCCGAGGTCCGACCCTCTCAGTGGCTGGTGGGGGCGGGGGCTCAAACACAACCCATGCCCTGCTCAGTCCGGACCCTGAAACCCTGCCAATGGGGGAGGTGTCCCGCCCAGCCACAGGCGAGTTCCTGGGAACCAAGGTGCTCTAAGGCCGACCGACAGTGGCTCCCTATGCTCCCTCAACGGCAGGTCCCAACTCCTCTCTGAGCCAGAGATATGGCCCCGCCATTATCACCCAGGAGTTGGTAGCTGAAAATGGGCTGTTTCAGCCCAAACTGATATTAACTCAAAAATCTCCAAAATTGACCCCTCGTCCGGACCCGCCAGCGGTAGGGACGAGGCAACTGACCCTATGCGCTTCGCATACGAACTCCCTGGAGCCCTCACCCAACCTGGTTCCCTCTGAGGTCCCGGCATCAGGGCACCACGGGTTCGTCACGTGGGGTCATGATTGCCAAAATGGCAAAATCGGCCGTCTCGGGCGACCGTCCAGGGTAGGAAATCTTGGCGATATTGACGCGCCAAGCCTTGATTCACAACCCTTGATATCCCCTTTGGTCCCATGCCCTGGGTTATCGCTTGCTGTCACGCCGGCTGCTTACTGTTCACCGAGGGGATGACCACATGGACGGGGCAGAAAGCAACATGCGGTGCAAAGGTGGGGATCGTGGATCGCACCAAAAGTTGAACAACTCCGGATGAGCCGGAGGAGCAAATACTAAACTCAAGGGCGTTCAACCCTTGGTCATATGCTACAATATGCGCCCTTCCTTCCTGGCTAGATCCCGTGCCCCATGGAGATATGGTAATTCCAATATGGCATACAATGGCGAAAACAGCGAAATTTGGCCAAAACGGCCCGCACTCATGATTCCATATCTCCATGGCCATGGCGAGGATCCCTTCAACCAAAGATGCGATAGACACATGGGACTTAGGTCCCAATACATGCCACTTGCCATTCCTCATGGTCGCCTCTAGCTATTTTTCCCATTGGAGGGAAAGTGACACACGTATGGGGCAGAATGGCAACATACCCCAAATTGGGTGACTCACAACTCTCCCATCAAGAGGAGAGGCCACATGGGGAAACACCCCATTCGATGTGGGCTTATGTGCCCTCTCCGAATCGCCCTTACCCTTGGTCAAGTGGCGCACGCAACCTCGGGGGTGAAATCAGGGGGAGAAGGAGTTTGTGGCCATTTTGGGCAAAACGGCCAAAATTCACCCAAAAGTGGTCCCTCCAAATATCGTATCTCCGTATCACGAAAGAAAGGAGCCTCGGGCTTTTGCATGGATGCAAACCGAAGCTTTGCTTCCCTTTTGCAACAAGGGTTGAGGTTCAAAGCACAATGAAAGCATTTTTAACACCTCAATCCTTGAAGCACACTATTTATGGGAAAAAGTGCATATATCGGCGATATTGGCATGAACATATCTTTGGGACCTTGAGGAGCAAAAATATGAGTAAACCCATTTGGAGTAGGCCCATAGTAGGTGCGTTCAAACATGCACACTATGGTTAGATTGTCTCCGCCCACTCGTGTCATTAGTGCTTGTATATGAGCGCGTGTGCAAAGAGGCAATGTGGCACGCGTGCTCAAAAGGCGAAATAATATAAAATAGAAGACAAGGTTGTAAAAATCAACCAAGCCATCCACGATGTCCTTCGTGGTCTCTACTTTACATATTGCCTTGGTTCGAGGCTCAACTCCCCATAGGCTTCGAATACAAGCCTCGGGGGTTTGGCCATTTTGGCCTAATTTTCAACCAAAACTTGCCCTCTTTTGAAAATAGAGTTTTGGTACGCATTGAATTGCGTGGAGCCATCGTTGAGTTGGCTCGAAAAACGAAAATGACCTCGGGCTTTTGGTCTTGTGAGCATTGTGTTCGGTCATTAACGTTCATGCTCACAAGGCCACAAAGTTAGCGTTTGCGCACACAAACGACTTGGGTTTGCGAGACCCATAGGCTGCCTAAAACACCGCCATCGCCCGCTTCCCTAAGCAAGATGATATGCCCGCGTGAAAGGGGCATGGATGAAAGACATAGGGGGGAGATGTAGGGTTCCGTGCGAACTCATGGTCCTTGAGAAGCGTGAGTTCGCACGATCGACGGAAAGCCTTGCGCGCTGATTTTCTCGTAAACGCAACGGCGAAAAATTCTGGTGAACACACCAGATGAAAGTACATTAAATACCCTCTAGATTCAGCCCTTAAGTTCTCTTAGAACCTCACAGGTAGTCGAGAAAAGTCAATCACAAAACTCGCCACGGAGAAGCGACGAAGGCGCGAGAACAGGCGACATCAGGCGGCGATTTCACGACAATTAGAAATCGCGGTAGAAATCGGGTATTTCACCGATTTCTGCCCGAAAATCGATCAAGACAATAAAATCACGGTAATTCTACATCGATTTATTGGTTAGAAATCGGATTCCAGATTTCACGGGTTAGAGAACAGGGATAGCCGGTATTAACGGCTCCCGCACGGGTGTGACGGCTCGCAGGCCTCCGGGCCATGGGCCATAACGGGTGTGACGGCTCACAGGCCTCCGAGCCATGGGCCATAGGTTCTGGGTACCGCTTCACCCCCCTCCTTAGAGTTAACCCTGGGGAGGGCTCGATAACACCCAAGCATGGCAGCGGGTACCCAGGACCATCCCCTGAAGGGGGGGGGTGTCACACCTCACTTCAGGCTGATTTACGGGTTAGGTTGCCCATCGCGATCCCACGGTAAAACAGGTATGATGCTGTAACTGTAAGTAATAAGAGGTATAGTATCAAGTATCAAGTCCCGGGTCCTGGCGGCGATTGTTCGGCATCCAAAGGACCCGTTAACCCATACCAGGCGCACCGGGTGCCGGCTGCTACGGTCACCACCACAGTGGCAGTGGCATACACGGCCAACATAGGCGACACACGACGACCGAGGTGGTCCCACAGGTCGAGAGCGAACACAAAGATCCATCAGGCTACCCCAAGCTTCCCAAGGCCCGCCGACTGGGGAGAGTCCCCACGGGTCCTTCCTCGGGCGCACCATGTCCATATCCATACGACGCGAGTCCAGAGTGCCACAGCCGAACTCCTTAAGAGATCTTAAGGGAACTCCTCCTTAAGGGATCGGGCATCAAGGCCGTCTTTTCCCTCGCCCTATTACCACGAAGGTCATACATGAGGGAGTCCTCATGCAGTGTGGGCGGAGGCGTCGACTCCTCAAACCACCAGTTTCCCAGGCAGACTGACCGAGGTCAGGAGCACCGGAGGCCGCCATCCGAATGCAAGTGCGTCTGCGAATCGGTAGGCTCACACTGGGACTGACAGTGGCGGACCGCTGGGAGTGTAGTCAGGCAACTGGGCTTCCCGCCTGGCGCCATCAGGATCTCCACATCACAGCGAAAAGGGCAACACGGTATCACGGGCACTCAAACAGTAGAATATGTTCTGCGGTACTGGTCCAGGCTGGACCATATGTAAAAACATGTAAACGGCGACTCAGGGCGCCTCTGTATCCCGATTCGTGGTGAAAAACAGTCCATCCCTCAGCGATGGGCTGATGACACTTAACATACAGATGCACATATCCTGGAGGGCAGAAAAGCACAACAAGCGGGGTAAATAGGCGTGTAAACACACTCTGGACAGAGTGCCAAACCACGCCACGGTCAGGATAAGGCAAATGCAGGAGGGTGGACAGGAAAACGCCTGAGTCCAGGCCATATATAGTCTGCAGACACACGTCGACTGGTCTGGATCCCGCAAATGCCATGGGACCAGACCACACACCAAAAATCGCAATGCCGATGACAGCGGCATCCGTTGCGCAACGTCGTATGGGCTTCAAGGCCCCAAGAGCTCAGAAAAAGGAAGGTCAGTCGCTCACCTGGTTTCCCAAGGATTCAGCAGGGGGGGAGTGACGAATAGAAGAAGAGAGGGGCCATCCTCCTCTGGATTCAGCAGGGGGGGGTATATGGCCACTCTGATGGCAGGTCACCGAAAGATGGAAGAGAGCAAGCAAGTAAGGGACGACCCGTCGACCTCACAAGCGCTGAAAACACATCAGGGGAGAGCTCAGGGCGCTGATCAGGCACCCCTGGCCGCAATCGCCCGGGTGAGTGCTGCCAAGTCCGAAACGTGGATCTTGGTCTTGTGCTTGCGGATGTACTCCATGAAGGGAGTATTGACCCGCGGCACGAACGAGGAGACGGGTTCCCAGGTGTCGTGGGACGGCCCATAGCCTCGCCAACGAACCTTGAACTCCAGACCTCCGGGTGCCGAGGCTTTCGGACGCTGAGCCAGGATCTTCTCGACTGTATAGTCGTCCTGCTCCGCATAATCGTCGTCCGAGTCAGCCTCATGTGGGGCGTAGCTCAGGGACACATGCTGGCCACGGAGGTCGGGTTCCCGCACACGGAGCTGACTCTCGTGGCGCTCCCGGAACTGTCCGTGACCCACCTTGATGCGGTAGGTGTCCTCACCAATCCTGCGGACCACCTCGCCGGGTGTGAACCAGGTCTTGGTGCGGTGGGTGCCCATAGGGCGGGGTCTGATCACCCACACCGGGTCTCCCACCCTGAACTTCTGCGCTGTCGAGCTCGGGGCGGACTTCTGACGCTCAGCATGCTCCTTCTCGAGCTGCTGGCGGATGTCCCGCGCCGTTTGCTCTTGCCGCGCGAAGAATTCCTTGGCATCCATAGCCATGCCATCACCAGACAAGGGAAGTCCCCTGCCCAGGGGGTTTCTGCCGAACAGAATCTGGTGAGGGGACAAACCGCCCGGAGTGGGGGTGTCATGATGGGCCTTCAGAGCAGGCCACATCTCCTCAAACCAGTTCCGACGTGGATTGGTGATGTGGATCTTGCGCAGCTTCTCGAACAGCTGCCGTCCAGCCACTTCAGCACGGCCGTTAGACCGGCTGAGATAGGCGACGCTCTTGGCGTGACGTATTCCCATGAGGGAACACATAGCCTTGAACCAGCCACCAGTAAACTGGGGCCCTCGGTCACTGCAAATGGTGCGGGGGATGTCAAAGACGGTCAGCCAATGACGAATCATCATGACTGCCACTTCCTTGGCAAGCAACCCCTTTTTGCGTGCTGGAACGGCTACAACGTAGCCGCTGTGGCGGTCCACACAGAGAACCACACAGTCAAAGGTCTCCTTGCCAATGTGCACCTCGGGCATGGAGAAGACGTCCATGGCCACGCTCTCCATGGGCTGGTCAGGAACCGGGGTCCATTGGGGTTCCCCCTTGACGTTCCGGTTGTCCGGATTGCAGGCCTGACAGACCGAACAACCCTTCCTGACCTTCTTGATGGCGGTGTAGAGAACGATGTGGTCGATCTCGAACCGGCGCTGCATGTCAAGGGCTTGCTTCTTGACCCCTGGGTGCAGCATGTGGTGGTGCCAAGCTTCACAAAGCTGGAGCAGCCGGGACTCCGGTACTAGCAGCTTACCATTCCGGTAGAGCTTGCCATCTTCCTCGGTCAGCCCCTTTGGCCACTTCTGCCCGTCATCAGGGTCGGTCACAGCCCTATACTCGGCCGCAAAGGCCTCAGACTTGGCGTAGTCGTCGGTCCAGTCATCCTGGAGGCAAGACTCCGGGAAGAGGTGCTTGTCGGACTCAGCTCCATCAGGGGCGAGTACTCTGGGCGCTCTGCTCACCCTCGACGCGAGGGGGGCATTCGCAGCCATGACGACGAAGCATTTTGCACCCTCCTCCTCCATCAGGCGCTCCATTTCAATGATCCTCTTGGCTTCAGCGGTCTCAGCCTCATCGCCATGGGCAGAGATATCCTGCATGCCCTTGCTGGCGGGATAGGCCCACCTACTGAGACAGTCCGCCACTATGTTATCCTTTCCAGGAATGTAAACAACCGTAAGGTCGAACTTGGCCAAGGTCTCATGCCATCTTGCCCGTCGGGAGGCGGGACCTGAGGGGGTGTCCACGTGCTCCTTGTGCCACGACTGCAGACTCTGATGGTCGGTGCAGACGGTGACGGGATGGAGGGCTATGTACCCAGCCCATTTCCTGAGAGCCATGACGATGGCATACGCCTCCTTTTCACGGGGCGTCCACGTCCGTCTCTGGCCTTCCGCCAGGACTCGGCTCCAGAAGGCCACGGGCACGTGCCTCCCGTCGTCAAGCACTTGCTCCAACACAGCGCCAATGGCGTAGTCGGAAGCGTCGGTGCGCAGGACGAACCCTCGGTCGGGATCCACGAGGTGCAGACCCACTGCGGATAGCAGCGCCTGCTTCATCCCCTCAAAGGCACGGTCGGACTCAGCTGTCCAGACCAGAGCCTTCTTGGACCCCTTCTTGGTCTCCTCTCGGTTGCCCTTGAGCATGGTCGTCATGGGGGCTGCATACTCGGCATACATTTTGATATACCCCGAGTAGTAGTTGCAGAACCCCAGATATGCCCGTAGCTCAGAGACCGTCTTGGGCTTTTCCCAGTGCACAATCGCAGCCACCTTGCCAGGTATGGGCTTTCGCTGCCCGTTCCCGACTACGTGGCCAGCGAAGACCACATCGCTTACCGCAATGGTGGCCTTGTCACTGCTGCCCGTGAGTTTGTGCCGAACCAGAAGGTCGAGCACTCGAGTGACGTCCCTCTCGTGTGCCTCCAGGAGCTCCTCGTAGCTCATACTGGGGTCCCCGGACGCGATGATCACGTCGTCCACGAAGGGGTCCGCACAGTCGCGCACCGGCTCAAGCAGGTTCTCCAGCATCCGCTGAAAAGCCGCATTGCCGTTGGTAACGCCCATGGGCATCACCTTCCACTGGAGAGGTCCAAGTGGGGTGCTCATGGCTGTGCAGGCACGGGACTCCTCGGCGAGAGGCATCTGATGATAACCATGTTTCAGGTCAATCACCGTGAAGATCCTCCGCCGGTGTTGCTTTTGCAGCATGTCCTCAATGAGGGGCAGCGTATAGCTGTCGTGCTGCGTTTGGGCGTTCAGGCCGCGGTAGTCGACCACGAGCCGCCACTCACCGGCAACCTTCTTGGGGACGACGAAGCACAGAGAGGCCCATTCGGAGTGGCACGGCTCAAGCCAGCCTCTCTGGATGAAGTCACGGAGGATCTTCTCCATGGCCTCTTTCCTCTCGCCCCTCAGGGCAAACTCCCGGTGCCGATACACACGGGGGTCCTGCTTCAGTCGTATCTTGGCCTCGCCATACGGTCCACGCACCGGTGGGGGAAACACAGGCTTACCGCTGAAGAAGGTATCACCATACTTCTGCTTCAGCCTGGCCCTCAATGCCTGGATCTTGGGGCAGTCATCGGACTCCGCCTTGGTTTTTCCGGGCACTTGAACCACGGAGCTTACTTGAGGGGTAGCGACCCCGCTCGGTTTCGGCTCAGGTGGTCTTCCCAGGTGGCCCAAAGGGCCATCTCTGGTCTTGCCTCGGAACAGATCGCCGTAGGTGGGTGGGTTACCGCCAGGCGGCTCGTCTTGGCTGGACATGTGATCCAGCACCCTCTGTACGAAGGTATTCCCGTCATAGGAACCGCAGACGATTGAGTCCACTTCCCACCAGGCTTTGTCCTGGCCTTTGCCCTCACGCTGGTTTCCCCAGTCGTGAAAGGGCTGATCCATATACCCCTGAACCAGATCCCACTCCTCTTCAGTGAGGGGGTCTTCCAAATCCGATTCTTCGATGTCAACAGGGGGAACCGCAAAGCATTGCCGCCAGGGCTCTGCTATGATGCGGTTGACACACACGAAGTCCGTGGCGTCGGCCTGATCAAGGCCCCCATCCACATAGTGGAATTCTGTTGGCCATCTCTTGGGTGGCATGGGCTGTCCCTTAGCGTCCTGATAGACACTCTCTCCAGCCGGTAGGACGACCTTGTTTAAGGTCATGTTGGTCAATGAGGCTACCCAATGTCGGGTACTTTCCTCCTCGGTGCATCCCATAGGAACAACCAGCACTGCCTTGGAGCGGTCCTTGCGAATCTTCGCTATCGCTCTTGGAATGTCCCAACGGGGGCAATGGATCCACATCAATCCCTGATGCGGACCCCAGTGCTTCTTCCACGCGGAGTCCTGTGCGCTCCAGTACTTCTCACACAGCCGAAGATGGGCGGAGGTTCCTGAAGAGAACGCATCCTGGGCCAAGACTGGCCCCCAAGGCAACAGCAGCGACGACAACAGCCCTGAGATCAGCTCCAGGAGCTCCTGCGGTGACGACGACGATCCCAGCAGAGGTCTTGAGGAATTCTGGACCCTGCAGCAGCTTGACAAGTGGCGTGGACTTCTATGATGGTTGATCCTTGAAGCGACGACAGCATGCTGCGCGGAAGGCGCTGCTCGTCCACCAGTAACCAAATCAGGCGCGTTAATTCGTCGCCTTGGGTTGGTTGACCCTCCGGGAGGTCCCTTCCTAAATAGGCGTGGGGCGCCTTGGGTAGGAAATGACCCTAAATCCCCCAAATCAGGTGCGTTCATTCGTCACCTTGGGTTGGGAATCGACCCTAAAAGGCACGAGAAATTCGTCGCCTTGGGCAGGAAATGGCCCTAAATTCAGGCGCGAGGAAGTCGTTGCCTTGGGTTTGACCCTAAATAATTTTTTCCGAATTTATTGAATTATTGATTTCCATGCCCATGGAGAAAAAGGGCCAATATGTGCGCCTAAGCGCCATCAGTCAGGGCGGAAGGCCCTGCAGCGCCCCTGGTTTGGTCACCAGAGGCTACGAGGAGTGCCAGGGACCAGTGTGGTCGCCTGGGGGGCAATTGCCCTATGAATATTTCAAGATCAAAAAAAAAATTTTTTTTTACATGTGTGTGGCATGTAAATTACTCACGAAGCCCCCCCCCCCCACTGTCCTGCTGAGTCAGAGTTGAAACCAGGGCACTGCAGGGGTCAGAGCGCCTCCTTGGCCTTGCCTTCCTTTGGATATAGGCAAGGCTTCTAAGGAGGGGGGTGAAGCGGTATGGGGTGCTTCACCCATACCCGCTGCCCAGCCTGTGGCGCTCTTCGCCAGGCCAGATCAGGAATTTTCCTGTTGATGCTACGGCATCCTGATTTCTGTGGGATTTCTGTAAAATACCCCAGAAATCGTCATTTTACGTCTTTTTGGGCTGGCGACGACAGTCGTCGCCTGCGCGACGCAGCTCCAGATCGAAGTTTTACTCTTCGATTTCTAAAGATTTTAGGCAATTTTATTATTGTTTTATCGTTTTTAGAACTAAAAGATTATAGCGTGACCCTTTTTGCGGCGTTCCGCGAAGGTCCATTTTTGCGAAAAGTGGCACGTTCACGCATTTTTCAAAAAATGCTGAGGCGATTCCAGGAATCGCCCAGACGCCCATGGCGTAGCCCAACAGTGGGGCTTTTCATATGTAGGTTGAATTGGTACAGAAACCCCTCGTGTCGGCTACGCGACGCGTTGGGGGGAGACGCGTGAAATGAGTGTTTTTGGCTCAAAAATCACTTTATTTCAATGTTTTTCGCCCAAAAACCACTGTTTGGCCCAGTTTGGGCAGGATCTCAGTGGAGATCCTGATGGCGACGCCTCGTAGCCGTCAGATTTTCTGATGGCGGCGACGCCGCCGCCTTCATTTCGCCCCTTTTTCTAAGCTATTTTATAGTTTAGAGATGATACATATACATTGTACATGTCAACGCATTTATTTTGTTACATATACCATCTCTTTGTTCATAGACGCCAGATTGTGTCCGCGGACGCTCCCCGTGGGGTGAGCAAGGATTCCAAGACCATTTACGCAACTCCAATGGAATCGAAGTTTGGAATAGACTTCATGTAGTACTTGGAGAGGTTGGGGTGATGGGTTGAAGGATTTTCGATTTTTCTGTGGACGCACGGACATCACCCCCGCCGAAAATGCTTCACTACCCCGGGGACGCGGCCCCGTACCTGAACCAGGCGCGGGCCACGTACCCGGGGGGAGTGTCCGAGCTGGATGCGGCGCTCCACCTTCTACACCCACCGGACGAGGACCTGGAGGTGGGCGAGGTCACGGTTTCGTGGAAGACGCGGACGAGGCGTCCGCCCGCCCCCGGCCGACCAACCCGGTGTACGACGGCACCAGGCCTACCCCCCCGTACGCCATCGTCTGCGAGGCGTTCCCCAGGGAGCCCACTTGATGCCCCGCCCTCCCGCCGGCGACGCACGCGCCCCGCAGCTGGGCTAACCCAGACCTGTCCCCCCCCCTCTCCAGAACCAGGGGTGCCCACCACAGGGGGCAGGTCCTCTGGCAAGAGTGCCCTGGCACCCCCCTGCTCCTCCTCGTCGTCGCGACCCGCGGGGACCCGGGGCGGATCCTGGGGATCACCCCCACCCACCTCTATGGGGCAACACCCGTACCCCGCCCCCCCCTCCCGGCGCCCGCGGCGCGGGACGGAGTACACACCTTCCTGCGAACACAGGAGGTCACCGCCGTTACGGGGGTCCACCTGGTGCGGCTCCCCCCGACAGGACTCGACGACCCCCGGGGGCCCAGGGCCCTGGGCCCCGCCCCAGACTGGGAGCTATGGCGCAACGCGTGGGCCGCGTGGCTCCCCTGCCTCCCCTCCCAGTGCCGGTGGATGGCCGCAGGCCCCCGGCCGTGCGGGGCTGACGCCACAGCCGGCCCCCCACCCCCTCCCCCCCTCCCCCCCGCAGAGCGCCACACGGCACTGCCCACGGCACGGCACTGATGCACCAGGAGGTAGTGGGAAGGGCGCGCCAGCCACCACGCATGCCTACCAGGGTAACAGTGATGGCAAACTCCGATGGGTCCCCCCAGCGGGACGACCGCCACCACCGCCGGTCCCGCTCCCGCTCCCCAGCCTCCTCCCCGGAGTGGACAGGGGAGACCCTCGCGGAGCGCGAGGAGCGGAGGCTGGCGGAGGCGGCGGTGCTGGTCGGGCCGCCGCCGCCGGCCCGGGGGCCTGAGCCAGCCGAGATGACCGCCTCCGCCGCCCAAGCAGCCACCCCCGCCACCCCGCCCCGGGAGGGGGCCCCAGACGCGCAGGAAGCGGAGACCGCAGCCCGAGCGAGCCACGCCGCGGCCCTGACCGCGGCCCCCGGCACGCCGCCGACACGGGGGCAGCCCCGGCGCAGGAACCGGGCGCATCGCCGAGGGCTGCCGCAGCCGCAGAAGAGAGCAAGAAGGGCGCGCGAGGGATTGCGACCGCGGCCCCGGCGGGCCGCACCACCGCCTCGGCCGACTAGGCCGCGACCCCCAGCACGCCGCGAAAGCGGGGAACAGACCCCGCACGGGCCACGGGCGCCTCGTTGGCGGCCGCCACAGCAGCGAAGGAGAGTGAGGAGGGCGCGCGAAGGGCTGGGGCCGCGACCCCGGCGAGCCGCGACACCGCCTCGGCCGGCCACGCCGCGACCCCCAGCACGCCGCGAACGCGGGGGACGGACCCCGCACGGGCCACGGGCGCCTCGCCGGCGGCCGCCGCAGCAGCAGAGGAGAACAAGGGGGGCGCGCGAGGGGTTGCGACCGCGGCCCCGGCGGGCCGCGCCACCGCCTCGGCCGGCCACGCCGCGACCCCCAGCACGCCGCGCAAGCGAGGAAAGAACCCCGCACGGGCCACGGACGCCTCGCCGGCGGCCGCCGCAGCAGCAGCAGTGGGCAGGGAGAGCGCGAGGTACCGCGCCCACGCCAACCCCACCCACACCCACACCAGCCCCCCCAAGCCGTTCCCCCCAAAGCCCTTCCCCCCGGGGCGGGAGCGGCACGTCCGCCCCCCGGCGCGCGAGCGCTCGCCGCCGGGCGTCACGCTGCCGCAGCTGCAAAGGCAGCGGGACGCCCGGCGAGTGGTCCAGGAAGGGTGCAGCAGCGGGGGGGAGCAGAGCGCAGGCAGCGGACGGCGCGACTCGGGGCAGGGGGCCGGGAAGAGGCCAGGGCACGGGAAGGGCGCGCAGGGGCACGGGCAGGGAGCCCAGGTGCAGGGGGCAGGGCGAGTGGAGGTGGGTGAGCGGGCGGGCCAGGGCGTGGGGGACGGGAGGCGGGACCCGCGACACGGGCAGGGGGCTGGAAAGGGGCCCAAGGGCAAGGGCAAGGGCGCCGCGGGCCCCAAGGGACAGACGGGACGGGGCAGGGGAGCCCAGGGGGGAGGACGGCACGAAGGGAGGGGGGCAGAGGGCGGGGCGCCCCCGCAGCCGGACGTGCAGCCGGTGAGGTGCATTCCCCCCGGCATCCAACAGATGCCGGCACACCACACCCACCACCACCACCACCACCACCACCACCACCTCTACAACATCGACCCTGACGCCGGCGAGCTCGTCCCCCCCCAAGGCCTACGACCCCGGCACCAGCCAGCCCCCCCCGCGCCGAGGGCGGAGCCGGCGCGGATGGCCTCGGCGGAGGGGGGGCGGGGCGCAGCATCGGCGCCGCAGGCGCAGGGGCAGCGAGGGGGGCCGGCACGGGGGGCAGAGGGGGGCCGGCCATGGGACCGGGACTGGGGTGCGGTCCCGGACCCTCTGGGGGAGGAGACCCTCCCCCTGGTGGGGGAGGTGTACGGGTGGTTGTGCTGGGCCAACCAGGGGACCTCCAGGAGGTCGAGGAACCGGCCCTTCGATGCCGTGCTCCTCCGGAGGGACGGAGGAAACCGAGAGGTACCCCCGGGGGGGTGGGCAACCCCAGAGGACCATGAGAGGGTCCTCAGGTCAGTGATCCGGGCGGCGTGGCCCGACAGGGAGCCGACGTGGCCGGCCTTCCTGGAAGGGGGAGCGGTGCTCCGCATCACGGATTTGGACGCCAACAACTGGCTCCCCCGGGCTTTGCGCAGCGCCCTCGCCCACTGGCGCTACCGCCGGCACAACCCGCCGCCGCCACAGCCCCAGCCCCCACACAAGCGGCGGCGCAGGTGATGGCCCAGACGGCGGATACGAGAGAGTGGGGGGGGGGGCTGCGCCCCCCGACCCACGCCCCCCCCACGGTACGGCACGACGCATCAGAGCGTGCCACCTCCCGCGGGAGGGAGTGCGGAGACAACGAGCGCGGGGGGGGAACCTGCTGCCCCGCCGCCCGCTAACCACTGACCGCTAACCCTCACGGCCACCCCCGGCCGGCCAGCGCCGCGCGACAACGGCCAGGGGGATGAGGCGTCCCAGCGAGCGCCTGCACGAGGATCCGGCTCTAGGTAGAGGAGGGGGGGGGAAGGGCGCGACCCCCCAGCCGATGGCTGGCCCCCGGGGCCAGGACTGCCATGCCGCCCCCCCCCCCCACCCCGGCCGTCAGGAGGCGTCGCCAGGGGACCAAAGGCCCCCCCCCACTCCCCCCCCCCTCCCACACAGGCCCGAGAGCGGGCGGGGGGGCGCCCCCCCCCCCCCCGCACCCACCCCAGCTGGGGAGCCACAGGCGCGGCCCTCCGCCCCCACGGGGCCGGGGGGGCGCCCCCCCCCCCCAGGAGGGACGGCGACGCGGAGGGGGGACCGGCAGCTGGACCTGCTCCCGCCAACCCACACCGGCGTGCTGGAGCAACGCGCACAACGGAACAGGAAGGAGGGCGCGCCCCACATAACCCTCCCGTAACCACAGCCCACTCAGGGATGACAGAGGGGGGGTTGAGGTCTGCTAGGGCCCCCGGGGGAGCGGTCCACGGGCCGCCCCTCATGCCCCCCCACCCCGGGGCGGCACTTCAGCCCCGACCGCACGCGCACGCCGGAAGGGAACGCGCCGGCGACACGGAGGGGCCAGGATGGAGTACCGCAGGCCGCCGCCCGGAAGGAGAGCAGGGAGGCCGCGGCGCGACACCCCCCCCCCGCCCTTCCACGGGCCCGCAGGCCGCGGGGGCCCCGGCCCCCGCCCCCCGAGGCAGGGGGGATGGTCCCCCCCCGCCCGAGAGAGAAGCCGGAGTGCGACCCGCCCCCCCGCCCCAGCCGCCGGCTCCCATGGGGGCCGCGGAGAACAAGCGAGCCCACGCCTGCGCACTGGGACGCCGCACAGATCGTACCCAGAGAAGCCTGGAGAGCACGAACCGGAGTGGTATGGGGGGCCACGCCCCCCATGGACAGCACAACGCCAGTGACGCCCGCTTTGTTGCCTGCCCAGGGAAGGCAGAGGGACGGAATGAGGCAGAGCGACCCCCCGCCCTACAGGCCCCGCACCGGCCGCACAACCGGGGGGTACGGCGCACGCCCCCCCCCCCCCCAAGCCTGCCCCCCAGCATGTGAACGCCACGGACCCGCCCCGCGGCGCGCAGCCCCCACAGGGACAGAGCAGGGCCCCCACACCCGCACGCCCGCGCCCACAACACGTGGATCGCGGACCCCGACAGCCCGCCCAGTGGGCGGGCAGTCGGGGGCGGGGGAGCGCATGACCCCAGACGCCCCACGCAACGGTAGAAGGCACCCCCCCCGGGGACGCCCTGCCGCCACCTCCACAACCCCAAGCCAAGTAGGGGGGAACCGGGACCGGACCACCCCCCCCCAAGCACGCCGGACGGAGCAAGGGACCGGGGCAGGACACGCGGAGGGGCACGGACCACGTGGAACGGCCCTACCAGCGCCCAGTGCCGGGACCACGCGAGATGCGCACGCCACACCACCCAGGGGGGGGGGGAGCGGACACCGCGGAAGCGCGAGCGCACAGACACGAAAGGGACACGCAAGGACTACCAGAAGGGCAACCGGACCGAGCGCGCGGAACGCACAGACCGCGTGGAATGGCGTACCAGCGAGCGAGGGTAAGGGACACCCGGACGGGACGGACCGCCACACGCAACGCGGAACACGCGAGGCGGGGAGGGGGAAACGAGAGAGACACGACGCCAGGTACCGGCCCAAACCCCCCGAACCGGCCGCGAGCGCCGCGCACACACAGACGGGGCCCTGCACCCGCCAAGGCAGTAGTGGCGCACAGCGCCACGCCCCAACCCCTAGGCTAGGCAGCCTCCGCGCCAGCCCAAGGGGGTCCCACTGGCGACAAGCCAGTAGCACGGGCCGGGCGGCGCCGGCGCCCCGGGCGACCACGCATCGGGGGGGCGACGCAGTGGGTAAGCGCCCGCAGCCACGGCTGCGAATTGATGCACTGACCGGGGAGTGGCGAAACGAGGAAGCCGGGGAAGGACGGGGCTCCGAGCTCTGTGAACCCGGGGGACTCCGCCACCAGGCAGGAGGTGCGTCTTGGAGGGCCCCACACTAGGACCCGGTGGGGAGGATATCACCTGGCCCGACCAGGTGGCCCCCCGGGGCCGAAAGGCGTCTAGTACCCGCAAAATCAAACCTCAAACCTCAAACCTCAAACCTCTGTCATTTTCTGCCCAGGCCCTCTTATTCTTCATGGATAATGCTATGAATGAGGCCTTGAGGGCTCTGAACTCAGCTAGCTTGCAGCGGTACACCGATTTGCAATGCCCCAAGGCCCGGCGGCGGCGGTTGAAGGCTGTTTAGCGGCTGGTGCGAGTTCTATTGGGGGATCCCAACATGGTGTGTGGCACCAACACGGAAGCAGAATTTTGTTTATGTGGTGGCCTCTCACATCATTACTCCAACTCCTCTCAGTGTAATGCTATGTACACAATGCTGGTAGGTAACATACACCATGGGTCAGGCGACACCATCACTCACCAATAGCGAGCACAGACATGCCTCGTGTTCCCTTAGTGCTCTGTGTCCACAGACAATGCTCACAACACATTCCAGTTGTGTCGTCCAACGCCAGCAGCCAGCGGTGGAACTCAAGGATATAGTGACACACCTGTGTGCAGTTTATCATCTGCACTCACCTGGCATCCATTGTGCACACCTACATTAGCATCACATTATATTGTATGCAGTGCCGTGCACTGCCATCAGACCTGCAGGTCCTGACATGTCCTGAGGGGAAGAAAGAAGCCATGGTACCCTGGCCATAAGGCGCCACAAGGTGCAATAACACCACAAGCTCTGTCGGTTCCGGCAACACCAAACTGCCCAACAAATCATACTACACACACAAAAAGATACCTTACCGGGAGATACCCAAGTACTGTATGAGGACAGCACACCTACTACGCATTTCAAGCCACGGCAAGCTATGCCGCACTACATGCCGACCGCCCATACCGGGACTCGAACCAGCGCTCCCCAGACCTTGGGGCAAGCGCACGACCGTTGTACTACGACGATGGGTACCCTCTATATACCTTCGGCACTATAACAACAGAATTGCCAGTACACACCGCCGAACAAAACATTCATTACATACAGGGGGTAGTTTAGGCATGGCGCCAGGGGCGCCGATACCCTTCAAGCCTGTGCTCAGGCGCTCACGTCTCAGGACACACTAATTACAGAGACATTAGAATGAATGGAAGGGGTGTCATCACCCGAGGACGAAACATCGAGACGTCTTTGGCCACTGGTGTATGCACCGCTGGAAGCAAACTTGTGTGTAAGGTGTAAAACTGCTTTGTCAATGATAGGGGCCTCTGTGGGCAAAAGGTGCCTGACGACTCGCCCTCTTGGCGCAAAAAGCCACTGGGCACCCGCCCAGCGAAGCCACTCTATCACATGACATCGAGGACCAGACCAGTGCATGGTTGTGGGCACAGGAAGAAAGATGAACCTCCCAGGTTCTCCCGTAAGGGTTCAGTTAGCACCAACTGCAACAACTTCTGTGGGCAAAAAGGTGTCCCCCAGCCCGCCAAATTGGCAAAAGGCCACCAGGCACCCGCCCTTTGAGGCTGGTGCTACTGGAACAACCTTCTGGCTACAGGCGTATCCCCTTCTGGTTCATCCACCGTGGGAATGAAGTCCTGATCACCTGGGGGCATCGGTGTGCCCCAGATGCCTAAGTCTGCTCCCAAGTCCACATCAATGTAAAAATCAGTAGCAAAGTGTGCGTGAACTGGCGTTCCATCAGATCCAGAGCAGGGTCGCCTCCTAGGCAACAGAGTTTCATTGAGGATCTCTGCTCTGCATTGCATTCTGTCTGTGTGTGTTACATTCAAAGCGTTGCAACTCCTACCCAATTCAGCCAGGTCATTGGCTACTTCATTTCCTTTGATATCACACTGAGAGGGGAGTAGCACCGTTCTGAGCTCTCTTCCTGGCATGTTCAACAACTGAAGGAAGGCGGTCCAGCAATGTACGTTACCCACCGGTGCGGTCGAACACCTGCAACCATTGTCTTTCCATTTCTGCATCCCCCCCTTGATGGCGTCATTTACAATTTTGCTATCCAACGCAATCAAAATTCTACTTGTAGTGAAGTGTTCCAGAACCCAGAGCACAGCAAATAGTTCGGCAGCATTGTTCGTCTGCGTCTCTCCCTCCGGATTCGGCATGGCATGCTTTATCCTAAGCTGTGGGCAGCAGACTCCGAAACCACCCACCCATCCCACCAGGTCCATACGCACAAAGGACCCATCTGTGTAATATACAAGCCACTCTCTAGACAAGTAAGGATGCAGCTCTGCTAACGCCGGAGCCACCCTTGCTTCCTAATTGACTTTGCGTCGTTTAGATCGCTGACTGCCCTGGTGAGTAAAAAACCAATCCCCATAAAAATTCTCGGTACTAATGTACCTGTGTTAAGGAGCTCAAGTATTGCATAGCGTAGAGAACGAAAATAGGAGGAAAAGCTGCTAGCACCCGGCCATTTGGCCAGCTCCATCAGCTTCTGGGCCCATACTAACAAAAAGGTGTCCTACTTGCGCCCGTCAGGCAACGCATTAAAACGGAAAAGGCAACGTGTGACCCCACGTTGCCCGTCGTGCTGTCCACAGCACTTCATACCAGGCAGGGTTGTGTGGGTCTCCACCTCACCTGTGCTTGCAAATTGCAAAATTGAGTGTGATATGCCATGCACATCAATGTAACTGCCCAGAGCCTTGTCAATGCAATCAGCTGCTACCTTAATCAACGAAAAGTGAAACAGGAAGTGCAAATTGTCCTCATCAGCTCCGCAGATGGGACATCCCACAATGTGCCCTGTAAGTGGCTGTATTCTGTCCTCTATGCTTAGCTTACCCCACAACGCACAATGTATGAAGTCCCTTAGCTGTGGAGGATAATGATTGGGCTTGAAGTATTTCCAAGGAAACTCTGACTCTTTGCAGAAGGCAACTGGAAGAGTGAGAATGTGTTTGACCATATCTCGGGATCCCGAGGTCTCCCAAAAGCTGGTACAAGAGAGCTCAATTGGATTTCAATGGGCACAGTGCAACAGTCTCCTGGCAGCAATGCGGTAAGGGGGTTTGTATGTGTGTGCTATTCCTTTAATCAGAGCGTCATGAGAGATGTCATGCCAATACACTACTCCTTTCCTGACAAGCTGAGGACACTGATAGCTGTGATGATTCTCATTTTGTCACAGCGCATGGTGCCACAGAGGCACGTTATGCAAGGGGACCAGTGTGATACATACGGTTCATCCCGCTACTTGAGCCACGAAAAGCTTTTACCTGACAACCCCGAATAAGGCACATGCTTCCACTCTGTGATGCCTATTTGCAACAGTGGTAAGAACCCTGGATGCAGGACCAGCCCAATGCGGTTGGACCAATCAGTCATTGGCTGCACAATGTCGGCCGATAGTTTGTGTGGTTGCCTAATGAAGTTAACAAACATGTGTGCAAACTGCCAATGCAGGTATGCCTCTGCCTGCAAAAGTTGGACCCTCCTTTCCAGGCTGTGGCAGTGTTGGTAACGTGACGGACCAACTGGTAAGCTTTAATCCCACGCAATATATATTGCGGAGCTGTGAGATGACCGAGTCGTTGGGTTTGATACGCTGGGGCTGTGAAATTCAAGAGCGGCAGAATCCAAATTTTGAGAATCAGTACCCTTTCGTTCACATCCAGTGGTAGCTTACGTAAAAACTGTGCTCTTTGCAGTGCAATTGCTAAGCATTCAGCAAACGCTTGTTCTGTTGTGATATGGCCAATCCAGACCCCCAAATATTCCAACTTGGATACAATGAGGAGTTGGATGTCCCTGTAATCAGCCGGGCTCAGGTCCCCTTTCAGGTTTAGCTTGCTCTTGTCCACATTCATTTTAAGCCTAGACAACTTAAAAAAAATTCGCAATCTGTGTAAACTTGCATTACCATAGCATGCACATGTGTACTCCGACCTGTAAAGATTAAAGCCAAATTGTCAACATACCTCCGTGGTACTGCACTGGGGCAGTGCTGCTGTACATCATACAACAAAGGGGACACCATGAGCACAAACAAGTAGGGTGAAAGCGGATCGCCCTGTCTGATTCCTGACTGAGCCACATGCACAATCTCATGCACAATTTGTCCATGGACAATGTATTTGCGTGGTTCTCTTGAAAGCGCAAGAATGACTTGAATCAAAAACTGTGGGATACCCATGACTTGGAACACAACAACGCAGAAGTTGAATTGTATGGTGTCATATGCTTTACAGAAGTCTACCGAGAGGAACGCACCATGCTCCATATGAAACCACCCTCCCATTGTATCCCAGATATGCTGAAAGATCCTCCTACCACGAATTGAACCTTTCTGGGACAGGGGAACAAGGTAGTCAATGCAGGGTTCCAACGTAATGAACAGTATGTTGCTGAACCATTTGAGTATCACATTCTGAAACGCAATTGGTCTCAACTGCTCAACTTGTGGGACTCCTGAAATCTTCGGCACGGAGTAGATCAGTGCTACCACCCACTTGGGTGGTATGACTTGTGTGTCAAATATGCGATGTACAGTGGAGTCAATTTGAGGAGGAAAGGTCTCCCCCGGGGTCTGATAAAAGTGTGCTGGTATTCCATCCTCACCTGGTGAAGGCCCTTTTTTGAGTCAGTTGAGTGTTGTGACTGTGAGCGAGTAATCATAGGGTCGTAGGACCAAACCTGACTGCACTGAAGTCCGCGGAATTTCGGGAGGCTTTTGAGATACATGGTGATTTCCGAAAGTGTGCTGGTGCCATGCACCATTACTGTGTCCCGGAAACCTTTCATCTTTCCTGCTACGTCCAGTGGATTGGTAACAATACGCTCACACTCACGAATCGCACACACCGTCCTGACATTGTTCAGTTGTTTCATCAGTCTGTATAACTGATTCACCCTTTCATTGCATGCAAGATCAAATTCCTCATCCTGAGTCAAGAGATTCTGCAGTTTCCCCAGTACAGTCTGTCCCTGAAAATCTTGGTGTAAATTATCATCAATGTGGCTGAGTGCCTTATCCCTGCGTGCGCGCAATGTTGCATTTTTTCCATAGTGCGCGCAAATTTTCAAAAATACGACCTTTATAGCGCGCCTATTGCGCGCGCTCTACCGCGCTATATTGTCCCGTTTTTCAAATTTTTCAAAACCGGAAAATGTTTCAAAACCATGGTTTTTCCAGTGTCCTGCGTTTCTCAAAAACCCCTTGCTTTTCAGAAACATTCCCTGTTGCTCATTCAACCCAAGACACATGCAGAAACACTGTCTGAAAGGTCTGGAAAGTGTGCAACAGTACAGGTCCTCACAGACGAAAACAGTGTAGCGCGCGCAACATATTTACAACGCGCGCTAGGAGCCTTATGGCGCGCGCTATACCAGGTATAGCGCGCGCTGTCATTCAGTGATATCCTTAATGGTTTGGACCACCACTTTGGCCTCCCACTCCTTCTCCCATTCGGGTCTGTGGTCTTCTGCCCCAGTGGCAGCTGGGGCTGCATCCCCTTCTTCCTGTCGGCTTGGGTCGCCTTCTGGGGTTGCTCCTTCTGGTGCCTCTTCTTCTTTCGGGGCTGCTCCTTCTCCTTCTTGTGGCGTGGCCGCTGGTGCCTCTTCTTCTTGTGGTCCGGCTGGTGCGTCGTCTTCTTGTGCTGCTGCTGCTGCCGGGGCTGGTGCCTCTTCTTCTTGTGCAGCTGCTGCTGGTGCTCCTGCTGCTGCTGCAGCTTCGGCAGGTCCCTTGTCTCCTTGTGGGGGGGCTGGTGGCTGGGCTGGTGGGTCTCCTTGGGGCTTCTTCTTCTTTGGGGTTGGTGGCTTGGACGGGGACATCCTCATGGTCTTTGGGTCAGGGCAGAGCTCCTTAATCTCATCGGCCTCGTACGTCTCCCACCACGACTGCCACTTGCCCAACTCCTCATACGCTTTGCTTTTGGCGGAGAACACCTGGCAGCTGGGCATGAACTCCGACCAGTCGTCCTCTTCCTCCTCCTCCTCCCCTTGTTGGCTGGGGCTCCACTGATCGTTGGGGATGATGACGGCCACGTGGTCCTGAGGGGCCCTCCTGGCGCCTGCTGGCTTGATTTCGGCTCCCTCCACAATCATTGGCGCGATCGCAGTGGTGCAGTAGATGATCAACCGAGGTTTGTAGCCGTCTTTGTAGGACCAATCTCGGCACTGCATGAGCTCATCTCTTGCCTCCTTGTCCGCGTCGGCTCTGCTCTGCTGCTTGGCCTTGGGAGCCGTACTGGGTGGGGTGGAACTGCAAGGACCTCCTTGTTCTTGTGGCTGGTCTGGGACTGAGACAGGCTGCTTCGGTGCTGGCTTTGATGCGAGCTGGGGCTGGGGTGCCTGCTGCGGTGCCGTCTTGCTTGCCTGGTAAGAGTAGCGCGGAGGCATAGCACAGGCATAGCACGCGCAATACGGAACATAGCACGCGCGACGAGATGCATAGCACGTGCAATGACGACGATAGCGCGCGCTGCATTACCTTTTCTGCTTTCTCCTCCTCTGCTTTCTTCCGTCTCTTCTCCTCCTCTTCCTTCTCCTTCTTCTCCCTCTCCTTCTTCTTCCTCTTTTCCCCCTCATCCTTCTCCTTCTTCTTCCTCTTTTCGTCCTCTTCCTTCTTCTTCTTCTTTGCTTCGTCCTCTTTCTTCTTGGCCTGTTCCGCCTGACGTTGGACTCTCTGTGCCGCCTGTGCCATCAGCTGCTGGTCGGCGGTCTTCTGGGCAAGGACCTTTCCATGCGGGTGGGGGGGCTTAGCGGTGTGGGAGGCGGTGATGGCTGGTGGTAGGTGGCTGGTGGCTGCAGGCTCCTCGGTACGCTTCTTCTTGGGCCTTGGGACTGTCACGGATTCCGTCTCCGGCACGGCAAAGGCGTCGGCCCAGTCCACCTCCAGCTCCTCCAGCTGCCGCTTAGCCCGGGCCAGCACCGGGGAGGGGCCTTGCTCCTTCCGTCCGTCAAGCCAGTCGGCCGCATGCTTGTACTGCCCGGCAATGTCCGCGGGCACGCTGATCATCAACGGCCCTCTGCGGGATCCCAGGCACAGAAGCTGCTCGAAGCTGCCAACCTACGTGACAATGGGACAGAAGGTAGGGCCGTAGCGCGCGCAAAAAAGCAAATCGCGCGTGCTACAACAAATGAAGCGCGCGCAACAATGTCGAAAGCGCGCGCAATGGCAAACATAGCGCGTACCTGTGGCTGTGCCAGTTGTTGTTGTTGTTGCTGCTGTTGCTGGGCCATCTGCACCCGCTGCTGCTGCTGGAGCAGCTGCAGTGTTGCCTGCTGCACGGCTGCCTGCTGTTGGAGCTGCTGCTGCTGCACTTGCTGCTGCTGCGGCTGCTCCTCGTCCTTGACTGCCGTGGTTTTGACTTTGGCGCCGGTTGCAATTGCCCTTGCGGCACTGGCTCCTCTTTTGGCTGACCCCCGCATCAAACTGGCACCCGCACTTCTCACCGAGGCGCACTCGTTCTTGAAGGCCATTGCCCCCGCGTTGGTCGCGTTGATGAAGCTCGGTGGGTCCTTGTTGAAGTAGAAGTGGTGGACGGTCTTTGCGATGGCACCCGGAGGCGTGTGGGTCCGAACGTGACCCCACCCATAACTTGCCCAGCACGAGAACAGCAGCTCGTACTCCTCCACCTTGCAGTGTCTACAGGCAGCTTGTCCTTCTTGGGTTGGCACGGAGGGGTTCAACAGGTTGTGGAGACTGCACCAGGTGCCAGTAATGCTCTCGTCATACCAGCAGGGTTTCACGGCTCTGTCTGGGATCTTGGCCGTGGCCGTGGCCCTTTGGCGCCAGAACTTGTAGAAGGCCACCTCGAAGAGGTAGGCCGGTGTCACGTCCTTCAGCCATGCCCAGTTGGGCCCTTGGGCGCAGATGGTGCTGTTTTGGTTGGGCCAGATTCGGTTCTTGAAGTCGCTGCTGAAGGCGAAGCCCTGACGTGGCCCGGGTGGGGGAGACTGAAACTGTGCTTGCACTTGGGGTTGCTGCTGTCTTGGTTGGACCTGCTGCTGCTGCTGCTGCCGCTGCTGTTCTGGGCTGCCGACGTGCTGGGCCGCAGCCTGCACTTGCTGCTGCTGCATTTGCTGCTGCTGCTGCACTGGCAGTGGGCCGAAGAGCACTTGTTGCACTTGGCCCACTGGAAGACTGCCGCGCACTGGGGAGCCCAAGGTGGGCGACCCACCAGCAAAAAGCATGGGAGACAGCTGCTGTGAGGCACCTCGTAACGGGGACTGCGGCGCAGGCCACAGAGGCTGAGTTGGGGAGAACTGGGTCAGCTGCTGGGACAGCGTCTGCGGGAAACAGGACAAAGCAGGCGCAACCAGGACGTGCGTAGTGCGCACAACGAGACAGCTAGCACGCACAATGAGATCGTAGCACGCGCAACGGAAACAGTGGTGCGCGCATCGGAAACAGTAGTGCGCACGGCAAGTACCTGTGGCTGCATGCTCCACGGCGTCGTCGACGGCTGCTGCAGTCCCGGTTGTACAGCTGCATGTGGCGGTGGTTGCGGTGTCGCACCTGCTCCTGTGGACCCTGCAGCAGTTGTTGGCGATGCTGCAGGAGGCGGATACCCCCAGCCCACGGGCTGCATGGGCAAGAGGGTTACATTAAAGTACCCCTGTTCCAGCAGTAATACAAAAAGGAAAATGCAGTAACAAAAAAATCGAAAGCACCAAAACAAACGGACGAAAAGGAACAAATCAATGCATTCCAAATTCCAATCAATGCATTCCAAACGCTTTAAGTGCGTAGTCATAGCACGCTACTTCCGACTATATATCGCGATTTCAAGGGTTCCGGCGCTTGGAAAACAGCATAGCGCGCGCGATAGTGATCATTGCGCGCACTAGATAACATGTAGCGCGCGCTAAAAAACAAATAGCGCGCGCTACCACAGTTCCTCATCCGCAAAATATGCCCGAACCTCGTCAGCCAATTTTTGTGCATTGCACAGGTTGCTTCTGGAGTTGCCATTCCACCTTGGTACTTCAAAGTACAGGAACAGACGCTCATTAACCTGCCTGAGCATCTTCATGCGGCGGGACACCAGGGTTCCTGCCCCCCCACCTCTATCACAAAAGGAGGACCAAATGTCTTTCAGCACCCTGTTGCTCCCTTCCAAAAGATCACCCGAAAACATTCCTAGGCCATAGGGCCTTATGGCCTGAATAGTGACTGTTGCATCGTGCAACATCCAGTTTATATAAGGTGATCTCATTGCTGGACAAATCCACCTCTGGAAAGCCTGGGCAACCTCTGGAGCCTGCAATGCACCCTCTTCAAACATTGTGCCATACATGTCCCCCAGTAGTATGTACATGGCAACCACTGCTGTGTGCGTTCTCATGTCACCCCCAAGGAGGGGGGCCAGGTCCTCCCAAACCTTTAGAAGGCACCAAGTCTCTTCCCCATCTGGCTCTGCCGTCCCCTGTAGTGCTATGTGACAACCAGACCTGTGAAGAATAGCCTGAACAGAGACCCTAGTACTGGGACGCACAGACTTGGCCAATCTGCGTACCAAGGCAGTAACCTGCCTCCCTACAAAAATCAGAAGGTGCAGAACACATGGTAGAAGGTGACGCCGCCTCAGAGGCACCTTCAACAACCTGCTCTGGACAACACCAAATATATCCATGGGCCTGCACTTGGCCCCAGGTGCAAGAAGCCCTAGCAACTGCTCATCTCGCTCGGTGGTTCTATCCACATCCTGTTGCAACCACGTTGCACTGGACTTGCACCACGTCATGTAAGTGAACAGACTACCTGCCATCCAATGTGTAGTGACATCCGACAACCGACGCAGCCAAGGGCTATCCCCACCGCATAAAATCCTACAGCGTCTGGATGCACCCCGGATGGGAACCACACCACTGTCAAGGGCACTCTGCAAAAAAAGGAAGATTGTTAGCCCAGACCTGGGACAACACAGAGGTGGACTTCTCACCACAAAGGGCGACGTTAACAGTCCAGTGGTAGGACAACGTCCTTGCCAAGTGACCATGGTTGGCAAAGGAAATGGACATCTGGCACCACGATTCCCCCCCACAAGGCAACACATCCCCCCTCACAATGATCCACAGCTCTCCTTGGCACTCCCTGGGGTATTGGAGGTTAGAAACAATGGAATCAAAGGAAAATATATATCCAAAAAAGTGCTGCAGGGGCCACTGCGAAAAGACTGTGACCCGATCTGTGTGCACGGCAACCTCTAAATGCTGCGTACTTGCAAGCTGGTTCCATTCTGTGGCGAAACTAGCATAAGAGGCGAGAGAACAAAGGTGTGTGGGGACCTTACTTCTCGTCCAAGTAATCAAATCTTTGTACCTGAGGAAAATAGCGCGCGCAACATGGGGACGTAGCGCGCGCAGAAGTCAACGAAGCGCGTGCTATGAGCGGAAGTGCGCGCAATGTCACATGCAAAGCGCGCGCAATAATACCTTCTTCTTGGAATCTTCAGGAGCAGGACCAAGTCCACCACCGACAGGGGTGTGACGGCGTTGGCAGCCTCGGTCCTGCGACGCTTCTTCTCTGCTTCAGACACGGGGACCCTTTTTTCCAACCTGGCCCACAAAGACCGTTGGACGGCAGACCCTGAGCAAAAAAACTCAACTAGGTCCGCCAAAAGGTCCTCGTTCTTCCACAGGGACCACCCATAGTGGGGGCCCAAAATGTTTGCAATCTTCCCTGACATTAACAGCGTCAGATGCGGTGCCGGAAGAATCTGAAACTTTAGAAAAATAGGCTTTTTTGCCCTGCTTATTAGGACATGGGGTTACAAACCCAAGACCCCGAGCCATAGCGCGCGCTATGCTGCGCGCTATAGTTTTGTAGTGCGCACTGAGCCGTCGCGCGGCAATACCCTGTAGCGCGCACGCAGGGATATGCAGCCGCATGTGTTGGAGGCTCAATTCCCCGATCACTGACAATATCCATCCCTCACCTAACACTCTGTTGACCGAGTCCCGATATAATACAGAAACAACCTCACTGATGCCTTTGGAATTTCCCGTCCTAACCGGACTGTAATGCGCTGCCGCCTCGCCTCCCGTATCAAGGAGGCTGACACATCCCACCAATCCTCCGCATCTTTTGAGATGGATTCCAACTGTCGTCGAAGTGCGTTTCTGGAGGCGTCACAAGGGAGCATTTCCAGACATACCCTATGTCTATGACCCTTCTTCGAGCGAACACGCGCTGTAATGGCCACAATAACTGCTTTGTGGTCACACTGTGCTAGAAAAGTGGCAAAGGCTCCGCCTATACAACCCACATCACAGTCACTCACGTGCACTTTGTCGAGCCTCCTTAGAATATGCGGTGTAGTGGATGTGTGTTCATCTAATTGTTGCGGTGTATGCGTTATCTGTCTTTTGACATTTGGTATAATAATAATAATAATAATTGGTGTAATATGTCTTGATCTCTGTAGATCACACCAAAACCATAAGTCCAGCCACAAGGGTAGAAATGTAGATCATCATGATTCAGAAATAGAGTGACCCAAGAGTCACTTAAGTTCGCTGAAGCCAGGGCCCCCAGCTCAGCTTCCCTCCTCTGCACAACAGCAGAGGTATGGGTGCTGTCAGCCCACAGGCTATCAACTCCGAGTATTGTTACCGAGTTGTGATCACACAAGAGTATGAGATGTCCCTCAAAGTTCTTGATGATTTATTCAATCAATAACCATTGTTCGTTGCGCAGCGTGGGTAGGTGGTGCAAGTGACCCACCATGAAGAAAACTTTAGAACCAGAAATATGTCTAAGGTATACAAACATGAGCCTGGGGGAGAGTGAACAGCTCGAAATGTGTTCCCACACATTAGTCCAATATATGGCTGAAGCACCCCTTCCACCTGGATTCACGTTACCCATGAAGTGAAAGGATCTCAGTCCGGCCGTCCGGTGAACGGAAGTGTAGTCATCCCATAGCTTGCCATGAGGCTCTTGAGCTCCCATGCCAAAAATTCTATGTTTGACTGCCGCTCCCAACAAGAGTACATGCCTTTGATACTCCCTGTCCCCTCGAGTCACATCCGTGTTTAACCCATTGGCATTGTAGGTCATCACGAAGATGTTGTCTGTGAATGGGCACGTGTCCACTCCCCCACTTTGGAGGGCAATGTCCTGTAGGATACTCATTTCTTGGGTCCTTCAGATGCCAGACTCCTTTTGCCACACAGTTTCGCAAAGGTCAGCAGGCTCTCATCGATATCCATGTTGACTTCGACATTGGAGGATGAACTTTTCTCTTGATTGGCTTCACGTCCCGCTGGTTTGTTTTTGACATTTCTCAAAGCATTATACAGGGGGTGGTAATAGTTCATATATGTAGCGGTTGGTAAAAGGTGATTTTAGAAGTGTTTTTCATGCAGCGGTTGGTAAAAGGCTGGTGTTTTTCCATGTAAAGGTTGGTACCGACATCCTCTTTTTTTGATTACCTTAATGTTTCTTTGTATTTGTACAACACTGGTACTATTTCTTCCTCGTTTTTTGAAAACATTACACTTTTTTTTTCTACACCTTGCAGTCTTGCTATCTGTGTAAAATGTTTTATCTCTTTTTTTTTCTTCAAAACCTGCTCTCCTTTATGTGCTGAAAAACCTACACTGTTTCTTTTTGTCACTCACTTCTGCATTCAAAATGCCGTTTTTTTTACCTACTGAAATATTGTTTGTTTTTTTTTGTCACTGACTTCTATGTTGAAAATCCGGTTTTTTTTATATTGTTTTTCTTCTCTGATGTGGTCAGAGTTCCTGCTTTTTTATGAACCACCATTGCCGTGCGCAACTCGCGTGAATTGAAGCCGGTTCGGACCCCCCTGGCCATCTTCAGGTCACTTGGGGTGTGTATCTATGTGCCGGCAAGCCGCCATTGGCTGATATCATACTCTCTCATCCACCTGACCTAAGCCGATGTAATAGTGTGATAGGTTTGGCTATTCCGGCTATGAGCGGCCATATTCAGTACCGAGGCGCCGCCAGCTGAGATTTATATATCAGAATATCAGGAATCAATAGGGTTTTTTTATCATAATGTTTCCGTAATTTTTCCGCCTTCCGTTCTGATGGTCAATGTATCGGCGACTGTCAGTTAGCTCGCGATTTTGCGGTAACCGATTGGTTAACTGTTATTTCCAGATATTTTGGCGGAAACCCCGATGAAGGGTCAGATTTCATCAGTAAAGGGTTCGTTGCTTCCGCAATTTTCTAAATATGCACTCGAAATTTTAATCTGAATTTTTCGCGATGTCGGAATCGGATTTTCGACTCCGACATCGCCGCACTTGATTTGGTCTTCTTCGAGTGGTCATACTCTTTTCCCTATGCCCAAATCAGGTTTCCCTTATATCGGCCACCCATTTGACTTGGAGATATAAGGGAAACAAAAGTGATTCGTGGGACCACTTTGAAGGGCCATATCTACGCGTGAGTGCGAGGAAAGAGAACAAGGAATGTTGCGTTGCAATTGCCTCAGTCCCAAATTATTTTTAGTAGGGTCCAACACCTTAGGTCGTCATACACACTCGTTGTATCATAGGATCATGGTCATCATGGTAGAAACTTGTTTATAACTTGTTGACCATGTGTCCGGACTTGATATTATGACTTTCGAGTGTAGCACATGAGTCTTGCGGTTGCATAGCATCTTTCTTTCGGTTCCCGGGTCCATTTTACCCAAAGTTATGACCATGGAGGGGCATGGCATACCATGGTGGGAGCCAATTTTAAGGGATATGTGTGATATTGGTAGTATATGTCTTGATATGCTCACGCCCATGTTTTATATCTTCGTGTGGCCGAAGAGATGGGGAGCCACACGTGACAAGGGCTTTGCCCATGTCCCAATTGTGGAATTCAAAGCGCTAGACTAAGTCTACCGCGTATGTATTGCTCATGGTGTGTTTGGCAAAGAGATCCATGAGTGCACTCCCATTTTCATGGGGCATGTAGATATGAGTGGCGAAGGTATCTCCATCCGCCTGATCGGGGATCCAAGTGGGGGAATTGTTCGCAAATTGTTCCAATCATTTGTATATTGAACCATGCGCGGATATCATGGGTGAGCATAGAGATATACTATCATGACAACTTTGTATTTGGACATATTTTCATGTTTTTGACCTTAATTTTTGCTCATTTTTGCGTTTTGTGTACTTACCTGGTTGGTAAACAGCAAGAAGCCTATAGAGAGTCGAACCATGGTATGTTGTTCATATGTTGGCATATGCGTTGGAGTTGAACACCACCATATGCCGGATCGCGTACTCCATTTGGCTTGGCGCACGAAGGATTACAAGAATTGGTCTCAAGATCATGGGCTGACTTGGGCAGTGCAGGGCGCCCATATCCGAAGGGGTTTCGAGTAGAAAGTGGGCATGTTCATGAGCGTGAACCTTTGGTGTCTGTACTCCATGAATACTAGACTTCGATTCCATACATACTTTGAGTCTTCAGATAAGTGGTAACTTCATTTTTGAGCATATATTTGATATATGGCCAATATGGTGTGAATTGGCAGTTTTTGGCATGTTATGAGTTCAAACTCATGGGGCATATCTCCAAGCCCATTCGACGCCAAGTCCAACCAAGGTTGTGTCAGGGTAGGGCATGGTCCTGAGTGCCACTCTAGGCCATGACACGCCACCCCCCCTATTGGGCTAGGATTTAGAGGCTTGGGAATGAACACTTTTTAGGGGTTATGTAGTGACTTGTGACACATGTAACCTAGCCATGCACTTGGACCTGGTTCAAGGCATCACAGTGGTGAGTCAAGGGGAGGTCTTGAGTCCAAGGAACGAAGGGTACATGGCAGTGATGGTGTATGCTACTATCCTTCCTCACATTTGTTATTATTGTGCTCATATGCCAATTTCAGGGCTTTCCTCTTTGGTGCAATTCTTGTACATGCCCGCCACCGTGGGACGACCGGTGTGCTGAACGGAAGCCCGCAGTGTGGATTGGATTGTGCATTGGGTTATTGCTGTATTTGTGGGATCTGGTTGCTGTTCAGGGTTGAAGGGGGATAGTATTTTCTATATTTTTGGATTTGGAACCCTGGAATTTGATAAATGCAATCGTTGATCAGGAGCAAGTCATCAGGGGTAACACGCGGAAGGGGCACAGCAGGGGCCGGTCCTGGTAGGGAGCTTCTTTATGGTAGCAGAGGCGTACCTGCTGCCCCTACCTACCCCCGACCTGGGGACTTGGGCCCCTATGAGCCCTGCCCAAGTACGCCCCGGGTGCGTATAGTGGACTCGGTGGAGACCACGCCGGAAGTGGAAGCCCGAAGAGAAGTACGACGTTCGGGAAGAGGAGGACTTGACATGGAGGACCTGGTCTCCATGTGTGAGCGTCGCTGCCGAAAGGCATGCAACCTCCGCTCCGCCGCGGAGGACTCTGAGGAGACATGCCATTCAGGCAGCAGTGGAGGACGGGCCCGGCGCTACCGGAAGCGCAGGTCACCCAAGCCCGCGGCAGCGGACGCCAGGGCTATGGATACGGACCCCAGCCCGGTCAGGCTGTGGGACTCCGAGGGGCACTCCGAGGACTATCGGACAGCCTATGAGCAACCTTCGGAGTCGGAGGAGACGGCCAGGCCGCCAACAAGGGCAAACACGGCTCCAGGACCCAGCCTGGAGCATGACGCCGAGGCGTTGGAGAGGCCCACCAGAGCCAGAACGGCGCCTGTGGCCCGGCACACGGAGTCAACGCGGGATAGCATGGGCGACACACCCATGGCGGAGGATTCCGAGGCGCCGGGAACCGCGGGATGCGCCGGATCAGGTGGAAAGGAGGCTGAGTGCCACTGCGAGCACGTGTCCTTCCTCATGGGCAAGTACCCAAAGATGGGGATGGACGCCATCGTGCATCGCCTCGACAGCCTGGACAACGCGAAGGACGGCCTAGAGGAGGACGTCGCGGGGATCTTGGATGACTAGTCGGCCGCGGAGAGAGACATGGCGGAGCTGCGAGCGGAGCAGGCGCGGTACCGGGAGAATCTGGAGCTGGCCCTGCAGAAGCAGCAGCGAGTGGTGGACAGCCTCCTCCACCTGGTGGAGGACATGTCGGGACGCCTGAAAAGGCTTGAGGAGCTACAACCCCTCGCCCCGGGTCCGGAGCTCCCGGCAAAGCCGGCCGCGGCAGAGCTGGTGAAGCGGGTTAAGACCCTCCTGAGCGCCATGGAGAAACCCATGGGCGGCCCGGCAGAGGCACCATACGCGCCTCCGCGTGTCGACCCGGGTGCGCTGCCGTTTGTTCCCATGTTCAGCGAATCCACAATGCTCGGGGAACACACGGCACCGGCCGAGTCCATGCGGGAAGGGCACGTAACCACGGACCCGAGGAGCCTGACGGTACACATGTCCCATGCCGCCCAGGATCTACCGATCACTACGACTGCCCACGCAGTTTATGCGGAAGAGGAGATCCAGAGCCAGACCATGCAGGGGCGAACCATGGGAAGCGCCGACGGACATGGTAGAGGTCATCCGAGCGGAAACCTGTGGGCGAAGGACCCCAATACGGGGATATGGACGGCCGGAGGAGCAAGTCCTTCCCGCATTCCAAACCCCATGGGTTCAGGCCAAACTGGACCGCACTCCATGGAGGAGAGGGATGTACGGGGAGTGTACTCACACCCCCCGGCCACAGGTGGTATCCTTCTCTGTGGAGTGGTGGCTGGTGACGTCGGAGACGCCATCAGGATTGACGACCTCAGGGGAATCAAAATCCCCTACTATGATGGCAACCCCTCCAACCTGGACGACTTCATCCTGGATTGGGAGGACTTCGCCGAGGAGGTCGTCGGCGAGATGCGGGGAGCGCCGCGGGACAAGTGGGTATGCCGGACATTCCCACACCGGCTGGCGCAGGACCTGAAGGAGGAGCTGCAGGATCAGATCCGGGAAGGACTGATCCATGCGGAGCAGGCCTGCCTCCAGTGGTTGGAGGATGAGGAGCGGCTGGACGCTCCGAACCAGAAGCTGGAGGACTTGTGGTCCATCCCGCTGCAGCTGGACCGCGGCGAGTTGCGGGTCCGGCAGTGGAACCGGTGCCTGCGGAAGTACCGACGGAGCCTCAAGCTGGTTGAGGACTGGAACGAGTCCAGCGAGATCCGTCACCTACTGAAGGACGTTCTGCCCGGCCACTGGAAGAGGCGAGTGGAGGACGAGGAAAAGAAGCGAGCCAAGAAGCGGGTGGTGGTGAGGATCATGGCGGCGGAGGATACCCATGCGGGTATCATGGAGTTCTTCAGGAGGAACCTGGGCGAGCCAAACCGGATGTTGCAACTGAAGAACGCCGTGTACGTGGAGGTGTTTGGAGACACCATGGGGCAAAGGTTGCTGCGCCTCAACAACGTGGAGTGGAGGCGCGGAGAGCAGCTGAGGATGCAAGTCATCTTCGCCCGCATGAGCCTGGACGAGATCGTGAAGTACATCACGGTGGAGTTGAAGCTCAATGCGAAGAACGAGGCCCACGTGCAGGATCGACATGGTCATGGAGAACGAGGCCACCGAGAAGACCGCCATCATCGAGAGCTCCAGGAGGACACGGCCAACTCTGCGGAGGATGGTAGTGGAAGTGGCCAAGACCACTGGTCCAGGGAGGGTCACGAGGAGGCCCATATCTTCGCGTTTGTGGCGCACAACGTGAGGGAACATGGGCAGGATCGGTCCAGATGGAACCGGGTGGGACCCAAGAAGAACAGAGAGCCAAGGAGGATCCGGAACCCACCGCTCTCGTTCCGAGAGTACAGGTCTCAGCACGACGGGTGCTGGGTCTGTTATGGCAAGGGAAACAACCATGCACACGACCACTGTCAGTGCAAGGTGTATGAGGCGGACAAGAAGGCCTACTTCGCCGCCCACCCCGACAAGAAGCCCAAGGAGCAGCGGATTGCCGATTGGAATGCCAAGGGCGGAGACGGGGGAAAAGGCCAAGGCAAAGGCCAAGGGAAAGGCGGAGGAAGAGGCTATGGTGGTGGACCTGGCCAAGACCGACGAGTGAGGTCGATCGAGGAGGTTGCTGAGGACATGTTGAGGACGTTGGAGGAACTCAAAGCCCAGCAATGTGGTGGACAAAATCCTGGCGGATCGCAGCTGGAAGGGGCTGTACGAAGTCAAGTCTAGAGGAGCCCCCACGGGAGTGGGACCTCGGAGGTCTCTCCTCCGAAAATCAGTGGAATCCCAGAGAAAGCGAAGGCACATCGGGTGCCGAAGAACGCTCCAGAAGAGCCAAAACCACTGAGTTTCGCCACTTCCAACCCCTGGAGCGCCCTGCCAAGGGAAGTACATGTGGGTACGGGACATGGCAAGAAGGAAGGAGCGACCACGGAGAGCCCCGTGGATGGGCAGGACCAGCCCAAGATCTACACCATCCGTGACCATACCCTTGAAGTCCTGATGCACCCGGACGTGCTAGACTTGCATGCCGTGAGAGTCATCCATACGCCTCATGGTGACGAGCGGCAGTTGCACTTGAAAGTGCGAGTACGGTGCGGACGAGAGGAGAAGGTGGTGGATGTGTCCGTGGATACGGGTGCCCAGGTGAGCCTGGTCCAGAGAGGGTTGTTCAAGGAGGAATTCCTGCAGCCCAGCCGGAGACCGGTCCGCCTGAAGGTCGCCAACGGAGAGATTATGGGTGGTGGCACCCATGAGGCCACTATCAGTATGGAATTCTGGGAGCATGAGCGCTTGAACCGCCCTGATTTGGCGAAGAGAAGCACTCCATCCGGGAACTTCTATGTGGCCGACATCACAGATTGGGATATGATCATGGGGTATGACTTCATGGTGGCAAACGCCATTGGAGCCCTTCCCCATGGTGCAACGCTGGTCCGGGAGGATGATGAATGCCTCACATCGCTGTCCACGGACTATGCATGCGGATCATCCCAATGGAATGCTGAGGAAGAGGATCGGATCGTCCAAGCGGTGCAAGCTGTGGGTGCCAAGTCCAGAGGAGACCGTGGAGTTCAGCTCACGGAGTATGGAATGGCGCCGCAGGTGTATGCAAGGATGATCCAGACACTGGGAGCCGAAGCGCCCGAGACGAAAGTCTTCGCTTCCCGGGTTGCCCCACTTTTGCGGAAGTGTAGGAGGCATTGGCATCGAGGAGACTCAGCATGGCAGAGGCACTGGGGTTTGAAGGAGTGGGGGCCCATGTATTGGCATGGCTCCCTGGACGATACCAGACGTACGGTGGAGAAGATCGTCGCGGATAGGGCGAAGGGGATCCTGGTCATAACCGGCATAAAATCCACCCCATGTCCGCTGGAGGGTCTCAGGTCGACGCTGGACTGACGCGTTCCCGTGGGGGGCCTGGCCACGGGACGCTGCGGTGACACGCACAGGCAAGCAAGCAGGCAAAGCACTGCGCTCACAGGGGCATCATTACGCTCGTGTCATGAGACAAAACGTTTCAGGATCCTTGCCACTCTGCAACGAGGGAACAGAAGTATGTACAGCAACACATCAGGATATGTACACATGGGGTTAAGACTGGACTGGGGTAAGGGCATCACAGGACAATAGACGCTCAGTCCCAACTCGTATCCCAATCCCAGGTCCGACCCTCTCAGTGGCTGGCGGGGGCGGGGGCTCAAACACAACCCATGCCCTGCTCAGTCCGGACCCTGAAACCCTGCCAATAGGGGAGATGTACCGCCCAGCCACAGGCGAGTTCCTGGGAACCAAGGGGCTCCAAGGCTAACCGACAGTGGCTCCCCATGCTCCCTTAACAGCAGGTCCCACCTCCCTTCTGAGCGAGAGATATGGCCCCGCCATTATCCCCTAGGAGTTGGTAGCTGAAAATGGGCTGTTTCAGCCCAAACTGACATTAGCTCAAAAATCTCCTAAATTGACCCCTTGTTGGGAGCCGCCAGCGGTAGGGACGAGGCAACTGACCCTATGTCCTTCGCATACGAACTCCCTGGGGCCCTCACCCAACCTTGTTTCCTCTGAGGTCCCGGCATCAGGGCACCACGGGTTCGTCAAGTGGGGTCATAATTGCAAAAATGGCAAAATCGGCCGTCTCGGGCGACCGTCCAGGGTAGGAAACCTTGGCGATATTGACGCGCCAAGCCTTGATCCACAACCCTTGATATCCCCTTTGGTCCCATGCCCTGGGTTATCGCTTGCTGTCACGCTGGCTGCTTACTGTTCACCGAGGGGATGACCACACTGACGGGGCAGAAAGCAACATGCGGTGCAAAGGGGGGGATCATGGATCGCACCAAAAGTTGAAGAACTCCGGATGAGCCGGAGGAGCAAATACGAAACTCAATGGCGTTCAACCCTTGGTCATATGCTACAATAATCGCCTTCCCTTCCTGGCTAGGTTGCTTGCCCCATGGAGATATGGTAATTCCAATATGGCATACAATGGCAAAAACAGCGAAATTTGGCCAAAATGGCCCGCACTCATGATTCCATATCTCCATGGCCACGGCGAGGATTCTTTCAACCAAAGATGCTATAGACATATGGGACTTAGGTCCCAATATATGCTGCTTGCCAACCTTCATGGTCGCCTCTACCAATTTTTCCATTGAAGAGAAAATGACACACAAATGGGGCAGAATGGCAACATACCCCAAATTGGGTGACTCACAACTCTCCCATCGAGAGGAGAGGCCACATGGGGAAACACCCCATTCGATGCGGGTTTATGTGCCCTCTCCGAATCGCCCTTACCCTTGCTCAAGTGGCGCACGCAACTCCGGGGGTGAAATCAGGGGGAGATGGGGTTTGTGGCCATTCCGGACAAAACGGCCAAAATTCACCCAAAAGTGGTCCCTCCAAATATCGTATATCCGTACTACAAGAGAAACGAGCCTCGGGCTTTTGCATGGATGCAAACCGAAGCTTTGCTTCCCTTTTGCAACAAGGGTTGAGGTTCAAAGCATAATGGAAACATTTTTAACACCTCAATCCTTGAAGCACACTATTTATGGGAAAAAGTGCATACATCGGCGATATTGGCATGTACATATCTTCCGGTCATTGAGGAACAAAAATATGAGCAAACACTTTTGGAGTAGGCCCATAGTAGGTGCTTTCAAATATGCACACTATGGTTAGATTGTCTCCGCCCACTCGTGTCATTAGTGCTTGCATATGAGCGCGTGTGCAAAGAGGCAATATGGCACGCGTGCTCACAAGGCGAAATTATATAAAATAGAAGACAAGGTTGTAAAAATCAACCAAGCCATCCACGATGTCCTTCTTGGTCTTTACTTTACATATTGCTCTGATTCGAGGCTCAACTCCCCATAGGCTTCGAGTACGAGCCTCGGGGGTTTGGCCATTTTGGCCTAACCTTCGACCAAAATTTGCCCTGTTTCGAAAATAGACTTTTGGTACGTATTGAATTGCGTGGAGCCATCGTTGAGTTGGCTCGAAAAGCGAGAATGGCCTAGGGTTCTTGGTCTTGTGACCATTGTGTTCGGTTATTAACGCTCATGCTCACAAGGCCACAAAGTTAGCGTTTGCGCACGCAAACGACTTGCATTTGCGAGACCCATAGGCTGCCTAAAACACCGCCATTGCCCGCTTCCCTATACAAAATGATATGCCCGCGTGAAAGGGGCATGGATGAAAGGTATAGGGGGGAGATGTAAGGTTCCATCCAAACTCAGGGTCCTTGAGAACCATGAGTTCGCACGATCGACGGAAAGCCTTGCGCGTTGATTTTCTCGAAGACGCAACGGCGAAAAATTCTGGTGAACACACCAGATGAAAGTACATTAAATACCCTCTAGATTCAGCCCTTAAGTTCTCTTAGAACCTCACAGGTACTCGAGAAACGTTCATCACAAAACTCGCCACGGAGAAGCCACGAAGGCGCGCGAACAGGCGACATCCGGCAGCGATTTCACGACAATTAGAAATCGCGGTAGAAATCGGGTATTTCACGGATTTCTGCCCGAAAATCGATCAAGACAATAAAATTACGGTAATTCTACATCGATTTATTGGTTAGAAATTGGATTCCAGATTTCGCGGGTTAGAGAACAGGGATATCCCGCTGACAGCCGGTGTCAACGGCTTCCGCACGGGTGTGACGGCTCACAGGCCTCCGGGCCATGGGCCATAGGTTCTGGGTAGCGCTTCACCCCCCTCCTTAGAGCAAACCCTGGGGGGGGCTCGATAACACCCAGGCATGGCAGCGGGTACCCAGGACCATCCCCTGAAGGGGGGGGGTGTCACATCCTCATTTCAGGCTGATTCGTAGGTTAGGCTGCCCAATTCCCACAGCAAGACAGGTACGGTGCTGTAGCTGTTAGTAACTGCAAGTATTTTTGAATGTTCTTAACCGCATCAACTTGTTCTGGGGCTGACGTCCCCCAATGAAAGTATTTACATCAACATATAAGGATATGTACACGGCTGCTCTGATGGTTAGGTTAGATGAACGCTGATTTACCCTGTGGGGAAGGGGGGGGGTTCCGGAAGGGGCGGGGGGCTGAAGGGGTCGAGAGGAGGAGACAGAAGTTCGCTGGATGGGCGGAAAAAATTCCGGATGTCCGGGGAGGCGTTGGAGTGGGGGGGGGCAGGGGCAGACGGGCCTGGGCACCTAGTAAGGGTGGGCCTTGAGGGGAGAGGTAGGCGTGTTTGACGGTAGCGTGCCTTGGAGCTTGGGGGTGGGAGGGGGAGAGCGGTCTTGGCGCGCTTTGGGAGCGCCCAAACGATTGTGGCCTGATGGGTGTGTGGTGATCGATGGCGTTTGTGTGGTGGCCGTGGGCGTGAGTGCTGAGGAGGGCGGGGAATGGCCGAGAGGGGGGGGGGGCGTGGTGCGGATGCGCGGCTGAACGGGCGTTTGGAATTTTTGGGCGCGCGGCGCGTGGTTGGTTGTGCTTTGGCTGACGCTGGCTTGGACGGTTTTTTTAAGGCGTGTTTAGGGAGAGGTGGGGGGTGCTGGTATACGGGGCGGGTCCGAGAGGGCATGTGGACGGAGGTATTGAACGCACCGTGCGAAACTGAGAAGGGGTTGAGAGGGTCGGAGGGGTGCGCCCAAAGTATTCGGTCCCAAGGGAGAGGATTCGAACACAGCCAATCATGTGCTTGGTGGACAGCCTTGTCCAGGTGCTTTACGCGTTCCTCCAGGGCTAGGCCAAGCATGGCTCTGTGCTCGGCGCGGCTGGAGCCCGGGATCGGCTTGGAGAGGCAGGACCATAGGGACTTAGGTACCAGAGTTCTCATGAAATTCCTGCGGTCAGCCTTTGTGGGTCCAGAGAGCCACCAGTGCAGGACAATGGGGCTGAAAAGGGTTCCCCAGGAGGAGACGTATGCCTGGACGTGCTGGTCCAACGCTTTGCAGAAGACAGGCATGATACAGGGTCGAAAGGATGGTGCTGTCCGCACCTGGAACAGTGGTAGTCGTGGAGCATATTGCTCCACTGGTGCCCGTGCACATTGTAGCACCCGGACGCCAGCTTGAAAAACAGGGATGAAAACCAGGAAGTTTTGTTGTACAGGCTGAAGCTGGGGCCGACCGCTATGTTGCAATGGGAATGCCGCGGCAATAGGTGGCGGAATTGCTGTACCTTAAACTTGTGGAGGACAGGCAGGTGGTGTACCGCCACTGAGCCCAGTGGGGGGGGGGGAGGAGGTCCGGGGTAAAAATCAGGCTGTGAGCTGCCCATTTAGAAAAATGGTCGCAGATTTCGTTGCCAATAAAATTGGCGTGACCTTTAATCCACATGATGTGGAGGGGGTTGGTAATGAGAAGTAGGGCGCTGTGTAAGGCGACGGTCCATGTGTCGTCTTGGAACGGGCTGGGCCTACGGACTTGGCATTTCTGGAGGGTGGACACCACCTGTTCGTTGTCAATCAACAAACATACTTCGTATTGGGAAAGTTCCCTGTGGATCCAGCGAATGGCTGCTACCGGCCCCCAGAACTCTGAACCCAGAGAAGAGGGATGCGGTGAGGATAGGCACAGGACTCTGGTTGTACCGTCGGGTAGAAAGGCCGTGATGGCGGCCGCATGGCCGGACTCACCGGAGGAGCCATCAGAATATAGCCACACCCGCTGTAGGCCGGGGGTCGGCGGCCTGGTCAGTGCCTCCGCGGCATCGTGGCATCCCCACTCGTCGAGAGACTTCTTCTCTAGGTAGTGCTGTGCCTGCAGAGCGAAGAGATGGCCGTGTTGGCTGATTCCCATTGCGTGTGCGTTGTGCGGTGGCGCTTGGGGTTCGGGGATGGTCGCTTGAGGGCGCAAAAAATCAGGGACTATCTGGAAGTGAGAGGGGCGGGAGTAATCCATGACGGCGTGGCATGGCATGTGCATGGTGTAGGACGTGTGGGTATCCACCGAGTAGACCCCGTCGTAGAACGAGACGTTGGCCCATTTGGAGGTGGCCTCGGTCACTCTTCCTGTGGCCTGTCCTGATTTGAACCTAATGGTTAGCTGGGTACCAGGCGTTAGATCCCGAATAGCAGTGGGTCTCCACGGGCCTATGCTGTGGAAAGATATGCCAAGGGCATGGATGGAGTCCATAAAAGAGTTTTGCACCGGGTCCGAGGCCCTCTGGTTCGACCTAAGTAAAGACTGGACGTACAGGGGGCCAACTGACTTTCGGGCAAGGCCGCAAAGGGCCCGTAGCCCATAGTTCACTGTGGCAACGTGGACGCTGTGCGGTAGCAACTTCATTCCCAACCCTCCCTTTGGGCGAGCCGCGAAACGGTCTTCCGGGGAGACTAGACGTGTGATGCTGCGAGACGCAACTCCCGCCCAGATAAGTGCCTGAAGCTTTTCGAGCTGGTTGGGGGAAGAGAGTGGGTGATTAAGCGGTAGGCGAGTGCTGGGACCAGCTGAGAGTTCGTCAGCCGGACCTTCTCACTAAGTGTAAGAGGCAAGAGAGAGAGCCGGGCAAAATAACTCTGGATCTCCGCCTTGAGCATGTGAAACAGGCCCTTTGCCTGGTGGCAAGTAAAAAGATAAACCCCCAGGTATTTATAGCATGTGTGCGGGCGACCCGTTTTTTTGTTGTACGTGTGGAACTCAGAGCCCCTGGGTGTCAGAAACTCTTTTTGGGGGGCTGTGCCACTGGCGTCCCCAGTCCCTGGCTGGCCCATCGAAGTAGTTGAGGCTGTTTTGGACGTAGTTGACGTCCTCACTTCTGATCAGGATGTCGTCGATGTAGGCGTGGTGGCTAGTGCGGGCATTTGCCCGGGGGGGGGGGGCACAGTGGCAAAAAAATGGTGGAAGAGGGAGTTGAGATAGAGAATGAAGAGTAGGGGGGAGAGGGGACATCCTTGTCGGAGGCCCCTGGTTTGGAGGTATGCGTGGGGAGTGCGGCCATTGATGATGGGGCTGTCTTGAGGGAAGGAGTATATATGCTTTATGAGAGAAATTGTGGAAGCAGAAAAGTTTGCCCGTTCGAGGACGGTCCAGAGTGTGCCATGAGGCACTGAATTAAAGGCTTTATTTAAATCGATGAACAGCGAGTAGCTTTTCTTCGACTTTGCATAAAGGGCTTTGAGGTGATACAGATGATCAGCGCATTGGTGGCCGGGAAGGCCACGGTGCTGGATTTCTGAAAGGATGTCGTGTGCAAAAGGCTGAGCGCGCAGGTGTTTGCAGGCAAAAGTGGCCAAGAGTTTGTAAATACAGTTTAAGAGGGCAATAGGACGGTAGTTTGAAGGGGAGAAAGGGTCGCCTTTTTTATAAAGCAAACATATTTTTGCGCATAGCCAGTGCGGCGGCAGCGGCGAGTGGAGGAAGCGGTTTAAAATGGAGTGAAAAAAACGTTGAATGGGTTCCGGACAGAGGGCCAGGATGTAGTTGTTTGTTTTGTCCGGCCCCCCGGCTTTTGATGGCTTACTGTGCTTTAAGTGGTTCTGGAACTCCTGCCAAGTCACAGGAGGTATGTGGTCGTTCTTGGCAGAAACAGGGCATGTGGGAGAGTGGGACAGGACCTCGTCGACGAAGTCCTGGGGGGGGGCGTAATCTGGATGCCCTCCAAGATGAAGCAGGGTGTCCCCAAAAACTTTAGCTACATCCGCCGGGTCACTCAGGAGCTCTTTGGTGGCTGGATCTCTGACTACGAGAGGCTCTAGGTCTTTAGGGCAGAGGGTGCGAGCAACAGTGGTTTTCATTTGGACCCCTCGGACCAGACTACTGTGAAGCTTTCTCTTCGCTTTGGTTTCGTCCGAGGACCGTAGGGTGTTTACCACGGACTGAACTTCCGCAATGTGCTCGGGAAATGCTGGGGAAGAAGGAGGCGGGGGTGAGCGTAATAATTTCCTGAGCTTGCCGTAGCCCTCTTGGTCCTTGCGCTGCGGCTTCGGACGCGTGATTTTGTGGTACGCAGACCCAACCTGCATAAGGAGAGAGTCAGTGGCGGCGATGACCTCTTCCAATGGGGCCCTGGCAGGGGCGTCCTGGAGGTCCCGGCACCAGTCGGAGATGAGCCGTATGCTGTTGGAGAATTGTTGCTTCTCGTCACTAGAAAGCTTCCGAAAAATGCAAGGGGGGAGTGGGGGCTGAGACAGAAGGATCGGGGAGGGGCACTGGAAGACCGCAACCACTGGGTGGTGGTCGAAGATGGTGTAGTCCGTGAGGACCGACGCATCCAGAAGGGGAAAGTGCGACACTAGGCGAGGGGACGCAAAGATGTAATCCAGCCTTGCTTCGCTGTCCCAGCGGTCGCTTGCGTAGCGGGTGTAGTGCCTGAGGGAGGGGTGCTCTGACCTGAAAGTGTCCACCAACCTAGCTGGGAGGTATTCCATCTCCCCCGTGAGCCAGTGCCACTCATGTAGATCGACCAAGCTGTGCTGGTCAAGTTCGGGATCCAGAACGCAGTTAAAATCACCCCCCAGGATGTGATTGGGATGGTCGTTGAAATAATAAGCAAGGACTCGCTGTATGGTGTCGCGGTACGGAGCTCGGGCCCCCGTGCGCACCGGGGGGGAGTAAACTGAGAAGACGTGTAAGGGAGTTGCCTCCGGTAGGGATATTTTGGCACCACAGATAAGGCCGTCGCTGTCTCTGGGCGGGACACAGCTGGTATATCTCGCGATGCGCGGGCCTGCAATGACTGACACCCCGTGTCTGTGGCCGCAGACATTTGAGAAGACCTTAACGCGGTCATTGCCGAAGGCGTACCGCTGTGGGAGGAGAGGGGGAGAGTTGAGCTCCTGGAGGAGTATAATGTCATATCCCTCGTTTAGGAAATGCAAGATTGCCGCGGGTGTGTTCTGGCTCTTTGCCGTGTTGAAGGACACGACACGGATGGCCGGGACGGAGGGAAGAGAAGGGGGGGGGGCGGCGCAAGCGTTTAGGTCTGAAGGGCTTGTGCACTTGGGGGGGAGGGGGGAAGGAGGGTGTCCGAATGGAGGAATAGCGGGCACCCAGTGGGGAGTCCGGTGTCAGAAGCGTTGGTATGTGGGCGGGGTCCTCATTCTGTATTGAGGGGTCGGGTTCGCACTGTTCTAGTGCAGAAATCCGAGAGTGAAGTGCTTGTGCGTATGCTTTGGGCGGGTGGCGTAAGGCCGTGTCACAGGCAGTGCGAAGAGAGGGGTGTATAGCCAGGTCTGTGGCGACACTTGTGTCTGGGACCAATATTCTCGGATTGATGTGTGCTTGATCCACAGGGAGAATCTCCGCGATGCGAGAGACGGTGGCGGTGAGGGAGGCACCGTGCACGCCCACGCGGGCGAGGACCTCTTGACACCGTCTCATGTTACTACTACTGCGGTGGCACTGACGGGCGGGAGGGGGGCAGAAAGAATATGGGGAGGGGTAGCATTCGGTAGACTCATCAGAGCTTCCCACAAGGGGGACCACAGGATTTTGTGGTCTGGTACACAGTGAGCACAGATCAGCCCGGTCAGGGCATACCTGGCGGTCACAGGGGTTAAGGAATTCATGTTACGTACAGGGGGAGTGGTAGAGCGATGGCCTTGCCATGCCTGAGAACATGCAATAATGGTGATGGAGGGTATGTGGGGTCTTAAAGCGAAGACCACGTCTCGTGTGCACAGAAGGGTGGCGCCGGGTGTAGGATCCTTAATTCGTCTCATGTTGCTCTGGGTCCGGGGGCTCTGAGGATGTCGTATGGAGGCCCGTTCCTACACCAGTGTGACGGAAGACAAGGGATACCCTGGAGTCTCGGGAAATGCGCCGCTTCTCCACTGTGTCATAGTCGCGAGCTGGGATTTGGTGCTTCCATTTGTCGCGGGCTTCCCCAGAAAGTAGGAGGAGGCTGCGGCGCTGGAGGAAGACTTTTTGCCTTTTCTTAAAGAGGGTGGATCCGGGGAGGGGACGCGGTTCGAAAACCATTTCCGCACCTGACCCAAAGGAACCATCCAGGACATAAGGGCCTAGTTGAGGGACGTCTACGTGGCTCCTCAGGCCACTGCCAGGCTCGTATCGAGCCACTGACCACATATTGGGGCATAAGAGAGAGGAGGGCAGGACCTGGGCGCAGGCACAGAATGCCCGTAGCCCAATCGCTTGAATAAACTCAGGAGGGGTCGGTTCAAAAGGTTCAACTTCTTTTGATTCTGGATTGTACCTGAATCCGAAATGAAGCATTGTGCGGTGCCCCTCATACAGCCACTGGTGATCCTCATCTGCACTGTAGGACATCACTAGGGCTTCTTCTTCTTCCGGGATGGGGTCGAAAATTTTCCCCGTTTGGAGGTGGAGCTGTGCAATTTTTTCTGTGAGGGAGAGGGGCTTGCTTGTGGACAGGTAATGGTCCCTCGCGAGACTTAGTTGTTCCACGCTGCCGTAGGCAGTCGCCGCCTCGATGACTCGTGATAGGAAATCCTGGGCTTCCGAAACTAGGGGGTTGGCGGGAGCCAAAAGGTTGTCACGCGCGGCCGTGTCGGGGCATTCGGGGTGAAAGACGAGCTGGGACACAGTGAAGCCTTCTGCAAGGATTGCGGATTCGTAATGAGCGTATTTCACTCGGTAGACTCGCACCTTAGCCATGGGGGCGCTGAACAAGGAAATGTGCCGAACCTTCCCAAGCAGGGAGACCCCGAACATTACATCAACGTCCGGCGTGGATGACGGGGCGTGTACTTCTACCAGTTCTGGGTCAGGAGGTTCGGGGAGGGGGTTGAAGCAAGCCTTCACCGGGGAGGGTGGGGGAGGGGCATCCCTGTGCACATTTGGAGGGGAGGCGGAGAGGTCCACTTTGTGTCCCGGGTGTTTAGAGCGCCAAGAGGAGTATCCTCCCCAAGAGATCATGGCTCCCGTAGTGCGCCGATACGTGACCAAGTTATTCTCTTGGAAGAGCATGTAACTCATGGAAGTGAGGGAGTCTCTTTGGGGGAGCAAGGGGGTGTTGTGATAGTTCATGCACACGTTAAACTCGTGTTGTGTTCTGGGAATGGCCCCTAGGATGCCGCACCGCCGCGCGGCTTCGCTAGTAAGGAGGGACTTCCACACGTCAATTTGTTTGAAGTCCGGCGTGGCCTGTTTGTATGCTTTTGAAGGTACAACTTTGAAAGTTTTGTCCTTCCCTAGGTCGGAACCACGGATGCAAAAGACCTTGCCGAGCGTCCACAAAGGGTGTTGCAAGATGGTGGAGAGAAGCTTCTCGGCGAGGGGGGTTGGAAAGGTGTAATCGAAGCGGAACATATGTTCGGATGATGATTGTAGAGGCTGTATGCGTTCCTCCGGAAAGAAAGCATTTTTGGAGTTGACCGAGATGTGGTCGTTTTCGAAATGGAAAAGGCGGTTGATGAGGACAAAAAAATCCCGGGCGTTGCCAGGGCGCCGCCTATACTCTCCTCGTTCCCGCTTGGATTTTTTGGAAAGCTCTTTTGGAGAAGAAACGGTGAAGTTCGGGAGCAAATGCCGTGCAACTTCGAATCGTAGCGTTGTGCGCACCGCGGCCACTTGGACGGTGCCGTCTACCTTATTTATGGCCCATTGTAGGGAGGTGTGAGGGTGCATGATGTCGCGGTAGCGGATGTGTGCGTGGTGCTTGTGACGGGTGGAGAGGTGAAGGTGAAAATATGGGTATTGAGAAGAGTCAAGCAAGTTGAGCCGCACCGAGCCATCGGGACTAGGCGACGGGTTGTACGTATTGGCATCCGAAAGTCGGTCTACTCCACATACCCAAGGGGCAAGGGAGATCATGCCGGGATTCAAGGGGTTCATGTAGAGGGTCTCCGCCGAAAGGTTGTCTTCCATTCCCGGGAGAATGAAGAAGCCTTCGTACACAACACCGGAATCAAAGGCTTCTTGCAAGGCTTCGTTGATGGCATGGGCCCACTCGGTCCATGTGTTGCCGTATTTGTACTTGGAGTTGTAGTAATCTTGTGGGTGTGGAAAAATGTAGAATTTTGGGTGGTGATGAAGGATGTCTTTGAGGTACCTAAAATTATCATGTCCAATTGTGGAGTAGGCATTGTTGCCAGAGCAATCAATGTCATGGAAAAAGGTGCACCCGTCGCTCGCGCAAAGGTCTATTGTTGGGTGTACTTGATCATAGATCGCTTGCTTGTGGTGTTTCTCTAACACGAGTTGATTTGTATCAACTCCTAAGGTGTCTTGGACATGCGTTTCTCCCCATAGTGCTTGTTGATCGTGTGTGTTGATCTCACCTTTATGTTTAACCAAGAATTTTGCAAAGGCACCATCCGGGGCAAGGGAAGGGTTGAAGAAGGGTTTTCCAGAATTACCATCCGTTTCATCAGGAGTAGGGTCTTCCCCGTCTTTGGCCTTTTCGTGTGTCCCTTCGGGAGACGGAATAGCGCTTGGCGTAGATTGCTCCTCACGCGGCGTTAAGAGAGAGTTGTCGGGCTCAACCTCATTGGTTTTCTTTGCGTTGTCGTTGAGAGCGGCGTTGTTGTTCATTGCCGAATCTCCACACGGGTCTTCGCGACTTTCTTCTTGTTGTTTCAACTCTTCGGCGTCACAAGGATGGCTTCCTTCGCTGTTCTCGTGCGTGCCTTCGGCTTTGTTGTTCATTGCCGAAACTCCACACAGGTCTTCGCGAACTTCTTCTTGTTGTTTCAATTCTTCGGCGTCACATGGATGGCTTCCTTCGGTGTTCTCGTGCGTGCCTTCGGGCACGGAGTCTTGCACCTTCTCGGAGTTGGTTGGCGGAGCGGGCGCTTGGACTTGATGTTGTGGTTCTTGGGCTCCTTTTCCTTTGGCGGTGTGAGCCGTTGTCTCGGCGAGTGGGAAGAGTTCTTTTGCCACATCTTCGGGTTGTTCATCGTCTGAAATGACATTAGATGACGTGCCTTCCTCATGTGACGGAGAAAGGTCGAGTGAAGGGTGAAATGGGTCGTTCTCGCGCTTGGCGGGCGCAAACGTGGGGAGAAGCCGACTTTGAGTCAGTTTGGCGTCCACTCTAGCCTGAGTTCGAGCAATGAAACCTTTCACGGACTTTAGCTGTTTGCTTTCCGTCCTGTCCTTTGCGGAACGTTCCTTGAGCCCAACTTGCGACATTGCCAAGAAAACGGCGTTGCGAAGCTAGGCAAAGGACGGCGCTCACGATTGCGGTTTTGCGCTAGGCAAATAAAATTGACGGCAAGGTTGTTGCGCTTGCCTCGGCTCCAAATTGCGGCTATGGGACCTTTGATGGTAATCCACGGCTTCACGGGATCAGCCCAGAACTTGAACAGCCCGGGATTTTTGTTAATCACCGAGCAGCCTGGACTGCTGGTGGATCCATCAATAAGTTTCTGAGGGTCAATCGAAAAAAAATAGACACTCAGAAAGTGTTTAGTAACTGCAAGTATAGTATCAAGTATCAAGTCGCGGGTCCTGGCGGCGATTATTTGCATCCAAAGGACCCGTTAACCCATACCAGGTGCACCGGGTGCTGGCTGCGACGGTCACTACCACAGTGGCAGTGGCATACACGGCCAACATAGCCGTCACACGACGACCGAGGTGGTCCCACAGGTCGAAAGGGACCACAAAGATCCATCAGGCTACCCCGGGCTTCCCAAGGCCGCAGGCTGGGGGAGAGTCCCCACGGGTCCTTCCTTGGGCGCACCATGTCCATATCCACGACGCGAGTCCAGAGTGGTACAGTCGAACGAGCTCCTCCTTAAGGGATCGGGCATCAAGGTCGTCTTTTCCCTCGCCCTATTACCACGAAGGCCATGCATGAGGGAGTCCCCATGCAGTGTGGGCGGAGGCGTCGACTCCTCAAACCACCAGTTTCCCAGGCAGACTGACCGAGGTCAGGACACCGGAGGCCGCCACCCGACTGCAAGTGCGTCTGCGAGTCGGTAGGCTCACACTGGGACTGACAGTGGCGGACCGCTGGGAGTGTAGTCAGGCAACTGGGCTTCCCGCCTGGCGCCATCAGGATCTCAGCCCGTGACAGCCACTAGGGCACACAGTATCACGGGCACTCAAACAGAAGAATCTGTACTTAGGTACTGGTCCCGGCTGGACCTCATGTACGAGCATGTACACGGTGACTCAGGGCGCTCTCGTATTCCGATTCGTATACCCTCGGGGGGGAAAAACAGTCCACATCTCGGTGATGGGCTGACAACAGCTAACATAGAGATGCACATATCCTGGGGGGCAGAAAAATAAGCAACAAGCGGGGTAATAGGCGTGTAAACACACTCTGGACAGAGTGCCAAACCACGCCCCGGTTAGGATAAGGCATATGCAGGAGGGTGGACAGGGAAACGCCTGAGTTCAGGCCATATGTAGTCTGCAGACACACGTAGACTGGTCTGGATCCCGCAGGTGCCATGGGACCAGACCACACACCAAAAAATCGCAATGCCGATGACAGCGGCATCCGTTGTGCAACGTCGTATGGGCTTCAAGGCCCTAAGAGCTCAGAAAATGTCAAGGTCAGTCGTCCTGCCTGGTTTCTCAAGGATTCAGCAGGTGGGGAGTGACGACATGAAGTGGAAGAGAGGGGCCATCCTCCTCTGGATTCAGCAGGGGGGGTTATATGGCCACTCTGATGGCAGGTCACCGGAAGATGTAAGAGAGCAAGCAAGTGAGGGACAATCCGTCGACCACACAAGCGCTCAAACTGCATCAGGGGAGAGCTCAGGGCGGTGATCAGGCGCCCCTGGCTGCAATCGCCCGGGTGAGTGCTGCCAAGTCCGAGACATGGATCTTGGTCTTGTGCTTGTGGATGTACTCCATGAAGGGGGTATTAATCCGCGGCACGAACGAGGAGACGGGTTCCCAGGTGTCGTGGGACGGCCCATAGCCTCGCCAACGAACCTTGAACTCCAGGCCTCCGGGTGCCGAGGCGTTCGGACGCTGAGCCAGGATCTTCTCGGCGGTATAATCGTCCTGCTCAGCATAGTCGTCGTCCGAATCAGCCTCATGTGCGGCATAGTCCAGGCACACATGTTGGCCACGGAGGTCGGGTTCCCGCACACGGAGTTGAGCTCTCGTGGCTTTCGTCACCTGAGCACCATGTGGAATGCCAATGGATCCACCCCGAACGCAATCAGCCCGAAGTAGCCGCGCTGGGCACTGAGCCAACTGGGCCAGCAAACCAGGAGTACGGCGTAATGCCGGAAGTGGCGAGCCGAGTGGTTGCAGACCTGGGAGCTTCGGATCGGGCCCTGGATGCGTTCTCTTCAGGAACCTCCGCCCATCTTCGGGTTTGTGAGAAGTACTGGAGCGCACAGGACTCCGCGTGGAAGAAGCACTGGGGTCCGCATCAGGGCTTGATGTGGATCCATTGCCCCTGATGGGACATTCCAAGGGCGGTGGCGAAGATACGCGAGGACCGCTCCAAGGCAGTGCTGGTTGTTCCCATGGGATGCACCGAGGAGGAAAGTACCCGACATTGGGTCCTCTCATTGACCAACATGACCTTAAACAAGGTCGTCCTACCAGCTGGAGAGAGTGTCTATCAGGACGCTAAGGGACAGCCCATGCCACCCCAGAGATGGCCGGCAGAATTCCACTATGTGGATGGGGGCCTTGATCAGGCCGACACCACAGACTTTGTGTGTGTCAACCGCATCGTGGCGGAGCCCTGGCGGCAATGCTTTGCGGTTTCCCCTGTTGACATCGGAGAAGCGGAAGACCCCCTCACTGAAGAGGAGTTGGATCTCGTTCAGGGGTATATGGATCAGCCCTTTCATCACTGGGGAAGCCAGCGTGAGGGCAAAGGCCAGGACAAAGCCTGGTGGGAAGTGGACTCGGTCGTCTCTGGTTCCTATGATGGGGATACCTTCGTAAGGAGGGTACTGGACCACATGTCCAGCCAGGACGAGCCAATCGGCGGTAACCCACCCACCTACGGCGATCTGTTCCGAGGCAAGACCAAAGATTAACTGAGCCGCCCAGACCTCGGCAAGGAAATCCTCCTGCAAGGTCGCTTCTACGAGGCCGAGATATACTGGGACATGATCGTTGGGTACGACTTCATGATGGAGATGGACTCCGGCATCCTCCCGGCCCAGGCCTCGATGACCCTGTACCAGGACGACCAGCTCTCTGGCTTTCGTCACCTGAGCACCATGTGGAATGCCAATGGATCCACCCGGAACGCAATCAGCTCGAAGTAGCCGCGCTCGGCACTGAGCCAACTGGGCCAGGAAACCAGGAGTACGGCGTAATGCCGGAAGTGGCGAGCCGAGTGGTTGCGGACCTGGGAGCTTTGGATCTGGTCCTGGATGTGTTCTCTTCAGGAACCTCCGCCCATCTTCGGGTTTGTGAGAAGTACTGGAGCGCACAGGACTCCGCGTGGAAGAAGCACTGGGGTCCTCATCAGGGCTTGATGTGGATCCATTGCCCCCGATGGGACATTCAAAGGGCGGTGGCGAAGATACGCAAGGACCGCTCCAAGGCAGTGCTGGTTGTTCCCATGGGATGCACCGAGGAGGAAAGTACCCGACATTGGGTGGTCTCAGCTCACGGTGGTTCACGAACTGCAGCCCAATGGCCGCTTCCTTCGTGCCTCCCACCATGTACTGGCCGTTCGCCACCTTCAGCCTGACAGCACTCCGACTGTCGATCAGACACTCTGGCGGAAGTAGGCCAGCCTTGACCAAGCTGACCTGAGCGCCCGTGTCTACCAACACGTCGAAGACCTTCTCCACTTCCCCGCATAAGGCACGGACCTTAAGATGCAACTGCCGCTCACGCCCCACTCGGCGCACGGCGTGCAAGCTCAGGATCTCCGGCCGTTCCAGAAGCTCAGGAAGCGACTGGTGCAGGTCGTGGACAATGGGCTCAGGCTGCCCATCTGCAGCATCCAGCTGCGGTCCGGGTGATCCTCTGATACTCTCGGATAGATCTTGAAGTACATCAAACACATTCTTGTTCGCGAAGGATGGAAGGGTGCAAGGGTTCGTGCCTTCACTTGCTCTCACCCCGCCACCGCGACTGGGTGCCGGACCGGGCCTTCCGCCCGCGGCAGTCCCTTTGTGCTTACTGACTCCCGACTGGGATGGTGTGGCGCTTCCCACGACACCATCCTGCGACCGCCCTAGCTGGGGCCCTTGGCTGCAGGGGCTCCGCTAGGGGGCGTCAGTTGTGGAAGTAGAGGTATTTTCCTCCGCATTAACCTCGTTGACACCCTTCCTCCTTCCCCTATTCCTAGGCTTCTTGTCCTTGTCCTTGTTCTTGTCTTTCTCGTTGTTCTCCTTGTTCTTGTCGTCCGACCTGGGGACCCAGTTCCTCTTGATCTCCTGGATCTCCTTGGCCAATTCGGTCCCCACCGACATCAGCTTGCAGCGCTCGTCCTTGTCGACCTCCACTTTGGCCTCCCGGATACCCGCAGGTGCACGCTTCTTCGACCCGTGCGCCTTCTTGTAGGCCTCTGTATCAGCCTGGTGGATGGGGCATGTTCGGTGGTCATCGTTGAAGCCTTGCTTCCTCCCATAACACACGAAACAGCCCTGAGGGTGAGCTCGTATGAACTCCCCAAAGGACAGCGGAGGGTTGCCAATGCGACGAGGGTCCCTCTTCTCCTTCTTCTTCCAACCCGGCTGCAGGGGCTTCCAGCTTCCCCGGTTGCTCCCCGCGTTCAGGTTGTTGGCCACGAAGGCACAAACGGCCATCTCGGCGGGCTCATCGTCGTCGTCATCGTCGTCGAGAGCCTCACCGCCATCGGTTCCCGCTGGGTCCATGCCAGCTTCCCCGCCAGGCCCCTCGCCAACGTAGTTGACGTCGCGGTCGCCGGGCCTCAACCCGCGGGTGTGGTGGAGGTTCTGGTACTCCTTGAGCACCTCCTCTCCAACCCACTCCAGGATCTCGTCGCAGCTCAACAACGCCGGGATGGCCTGCAGACGGATGGTCTGGCCGCTCACGTCACACTCGTCAAGGCGCCACATCGCGGTTTTCTCGCGGTCGCCCTAGACGGTGATGAGGAGAGCATTCCGCAGGGAGTGCCGTTTGACATCCCGGGCCACGTTCTTCTTCGTCCAAGCCACCACGTTCGTATGATACTCTTTGGGGAGCATCATCTTGACGGTGTGGTTGGACTTGGCCCTCTTGGCTTCCTCCTTGGTGACGCTCTTGATCCATGCTTCCAGCAGCATGGAGAGCAGGCGAGCCTGCTCGTCACCCTCGTTCCAGTCCTCCACGTTGCGGCGGAAGAGGGTGTATTGCCCTTGGAAGTCTCGCCAGTCCCGTAGGCGGATCTCCCGTCCATCATGCTGAAGCTTGATGGACTTCCACCGTTTGGCAGCCACCTGGGGAGCGTCCACCCTCTCCTGCTCGTTGAGCCACTTCTTGGCTTCCTTGAGGGTCTTGATTTTCCCCTCCTTGGTCGCAACGAAGTATAGCTCTTGGAGCACTTCCGGCAGGCGGTACCTGAACCGTCTGAAGACATACTTCTCCGCATCTGCGGGATCCATGTCCTAAGTGACGGTCACCCCCCAATCGTCCAGCTTCTCCAAGAAGCGGTCGAGGTTGAGGGGGTTGCCATCGTACATGGGGGGCTTGATGTCCTTCAGGTCTTCCCACACGGCGGCATCCGCGGCCTTAAAGACCATGAACGCCGGCCGCGAGGTCGACCGAGGTTCCCATCGGCCTCTCCCACGGACTCCCACGGCTGCCACTTCCATCTCCTCCCCGGTATCCGTGTGGCCACGCCGTGGTTCCTCCATGTACGCTGAACCTAGATGTTCACGCCGTACCCCTTCCATGTACGCCTCCTCATCACGGCGCCGACGGCTGCGTTCAGCGGCCTCCCGTCGTACACCACACGGCGGGGAAATGTCGAACTCCTCCAGGTCCAGGTCCAGGTCCTCACCTCCGCCGACATCCCACTCCACGTCTCCTCTGGGGACCTCATCCCTGAGTCCACCATAACGTCCACCAGCCATTGGGATTGGCACCAAGGCTGGTGCGGGGCGTCGGGGGCGTACCGGTGTCCGCGGTGGAGCACGGCGGTTGTGGTACTCCGCGCTGAGCCACTCATCACGCCAATCCTCACTGCCACTGCCGGGCGGCACGCGCTTGTTGCGGCGGCCCGCGCTGTGGTGAGAGGGGGCGCTGAGAGAGCGGGTACTGGCGCTGGGGCGACTCCTGGGGGCTCCGCCGGGGGCGTGGGGTCTGCCCGGACCTGGTCCGGGTCCCCAGCCGTCGTCCGACGAGCCAGACTCCAGGGGTGGGTGGTCGCTGCTGACGCTCCCACGGCCTTCCAGCGCGTCCAGCCTCTGCTGCAGGCCGCTGATGACCTTGTTCAGCGACCTGGTCTCGCCCCTGGCGATGTCCAGCAGCTTCTGGGTGGCAGTGGTGACCTTGGCGCTCTTGACCATCTCGATCTTGGCAATTTCCAGCTCCCTCTGTGCGCGCGCGGCGACCCTGGCGATGCGAGTCATCTCGCCCTTGCCCGTGTCTACCTCGCGCTCGAGGGACTGGACCCTCCTGCGGAGGTAGACAATCCACCGCCAGGTGGTATCCGGGTCGCCGTTCCCTGGTGGGTCGTCGGGGTCTCCAGGGGGTCCTCCAGGAGGGCCTCCGCCGGGTCCGCCCGGTCCAGGGGGTCCTCCCCCGCCCGGTGGTCCGCCTCCAGGGGGTCCACTTGGTGGGCGTCCTCCAGGGGGTCCTGATGGTCCTCCGCCAGGGGGTCCCGGTGGGTCCGAGGATGGGGGCTTCTTCGAGTAGTCGAAGTCCATGTCATCATCCTCGTCCATGTCGCCCCACCTGGGCGTCTCGGTCTCGGAAGACTCCGAGCTTCGGTAGGGAGGAGGGGGATCCTCATCCTCACCTTTCGGCTCCATGGAGACGTCTCCGCCTCCTCCGCCAGCCACTCCTTGGCGATGTCGGCGGCCTCGTTCATCCCCGTCGCTGGCGGTGAAGAAGGGGTCGCTGTCGTTGGGGTGTCCGCCCGCTGGCCTCCGTGACCTCTCGGGGGTCTTCCCCTTACCCTTCCTCCGTCGGTAGGCAGTGGGGCCACTGCTCCCACTGCTGCCCGTGTCCACCTCCTCTGGATCCAGCGCCATCTTGGAGGAGGCGTCCCCTTCGAAAAGCTTTCGAAGGGTCTCCACTCGGGATCCTCCCGGTGGAGTCTCGCGGCGGAGCTTGGCCTCCGCCTCCGCCATTGCGGCGGCCGTGGCTGCGGCAGCTCGCCTTTCGGCCTGCTCCCGGGCACGAGCCGCCTCGGCTTCCCGGGCCTGCTGCAGCCGAGCCTTCTCCGCTTCTAACGCCGCCAGCTCTGCCTCCGTCTTGGCCCTCTCCTCAGCGACCTTCCGTCGCGCGGCCTCGATGGCGTCCTTCTTGGCGGCGTCCGCCTGGGCCTTAGCCGTTGCCTCGGCGTGGGCCCTTTCCTCCGCCTCCTTCTTTGCCCTCTCTTGGGCAAGCGCCTCTTCCAGCGCCTTCACCTCGGCCTCCTTGCAGGCAACGGCCTCCTGCGTCAGGCGGGCTTCCTCGGCGGCTGCTGCCACCTCACCCTTGACCTGGGCAGTCGCTGCCTCATGGGCGGCTGCGGCCGTGAGTCCGGCCGCAATGGCCGCCACGGTCGAGGCGTGGATGGCCATGCCATGCGCCCACTCCGCAGCCTCCTGCTGGGCGATGCCGACGGCGCCCTCCATGGCAGCGTTGTGCTGCGTGGCCCGTTGCCGGGCAACCTGAAGGTTGCAGGGCACCCCACAGGCGCGCTCACAGGCGCGCGCCACGTCCCTTTGGTCGGGAGCGACGCTGCTGCTGGAGCTGGCCTGGTCGGCCGGCATCCTCCCGCGGTGGGCCGACTCCACGTCGCTGCTGGGGCCTGACTTCCTCAGGAGCAGCGGACGGGGTTTGGCCTTGGCCTGCTTGGCGACTTCCAGGAAGTCGCCAAGGGTGGTGTGGCCGGGGTGGCGACCGCCATTGGCCCGTTGGGGGCTGTGGGCCCGGGTTCCGCCCCTGGCGCCTTGGGCGGCTTCGGCGGCCAGGGATTCCTGGTACTCCCGCCACTTCCTGTCCCGCCTCCTGTCCCCGGCAGAACGCTTCTCCTTCCCAGGAGACGCGCTGCTGCTGCTGCCCTGCAGCCTGCGCTCGTTCCCCAGCTCCGGAAACTCCTTCTCGATCATGTCCCACATGGAGACGTTGATCGAGGCGCCCGACGGGTACTCGTTGGGCTTCTCGTCCTCCTCAATCCCGTCGGGGCACAGCCCTTCGCCGGGCCTGTCTGGGCGGGTCCAGACCCTCCAGCGCTTGCGGCGGAAGCGGTACGCATACCCTTCCACCCGCAGCCAATCCTCCACTGCCCGCAGGCGGTCCTCGCCCATGTCCTCACGGAGCTCGAAGCTCTCGGGCATGCCGCCTTCGCACTGGGGATTGCTGTGGCGTTAGTGCTGCCCCCACAGCAACCCACGCAGTAGGTGCGCCGCATGGGGGTGGGTCTGCCGCCACGTCTTGCCCGCCTCGTCCCAGTTCACCATCGGTGCTCTCGATGGAGTGGTCCTGGGGGGGTTGTTGAGGGGGGTGATGTAGCACTTGACTGGGAGTGCGGCCGATGCTGGTCGGCCGGTGGTTGTGGAAGTGGTTGCTGTAGCTGGGAGTGCGGCCTTGCTGGTCGGCGGAAGGAACTCGTTGATGTCGGAGTTCCCGTCCCTGCACTTCCTTCACGGACTCGGCGCTGTCGCTGGGCGGCGCTGCGGGCCGCTGCGCTGCGCTGCGAGCTGCGAGCTGCGAGCTGCTGCGCCACGCTGCTCGGGGTTGGTGGCCCCGAGTGGCACGCAAGGGATGGGTAACCCCGCGGCGGTGAAACGCTTTTGACGCGTTCCCGTAGGGGACACTGCGGTGACACGCACAGGCAAGCAGGCAGGCAAAGCACTGCGCTCACAGGGGCATCATTACGCTCGTGTCACGAGACAAAGCGTTTCAGGATCCTTGCCACTCTGCAACGAGGGAACAGAAGTATGTACAGCAACACATCAGGATATGTACACATGGGGTCAAGACTGGACTGGGGTAAGGGCATCACAGGACAATAGACGCTCAGTCCCAACTCGTATCCCAATCCCAGGTCCGACCCTCCCAGTGGCTGGTGGGGGCGGGGGCTCAAACACAACCCATGCCCTGCTCAGTCCGGACCCTGAAACCCTGCCAATAGGGGAGATGTCCCGCCCAGCCACAGGCGAGTTCCTGGGAACCAAGGTGCTCCAAGGCCAACCGACAGTAGCTCCTCATGCTCCCTCCACAACAGGTCCCACCTCCTCTCTGAGCCAGAGATATGGTCCCGCCATTATCCCCTAGGAGTTGGTAGCTGAAAATGGGCTGTTTCTGCCCAAACTGACATTAGCTCAAAAATCTCCAAAATTGACCCCTCGTTGGGACCCGCCAGCGGTAGGGACGAGGCAACTGACCCTATGTCCTTCGCATACGAACTCCCTGGAGCACTCACCCAACCTGGTTCCCTCTGAGGTCCCGGCCTCAGGGCACCACGGGTTCGTCAAGTGGGGTCATAATTGCAAAAATGGCAAAATTGGCCGTCCCGGGCGACCGTCCAGGGTAGGAAACCTTGGCGATATTGACGCGCCAAGCCTTGAATCACAACCCTTGATATCCCCTTTGGTCCCATGCCCTGGGTTATCGCTTGCTGTCACGCTGGCTGCTTACTGTTCACCGAGGGGATGACCACACTGACGGGGCAGAAAGCAACATGCGCTGCAAAGGGGGGGATCATGGATCGCACCAAAAGTTGAATAACTCCGGATGAGCCGGAGGAGCAAATACAAAACTCAATGGCGTTCAACCCTTGGTCATATGCTACAATGATCGCCCTTCTTTCCTGGCTAGGTTGCTTGCCCCATGGAGATATGGTAATTCCAATATGGCATACAATGGCAAAAACAGCGAAATTTGGCCAAAATGGCCCGCACTCATGATTCCATATCTCCATGGCCACGGCGAGGATTCTTTCAACCAAAGATGCTATGGACATATGGGACTTAGGTCCGAATATATGCCGCTTGCCAACTTTCATGGTCGCCTCTAGCTATTTTTTCCATTGAAGGGAAAATGACACACAAATGGGGCAGAATGGCAACATACCCGGAATTGGGTGACTCACAACTCTCCCATCGAGAGGAGAGGCCACATGGGGAAACACCCCATTCGATGCGGGTTTATGTGCCCTCTCCGAATCGCCCTTACCCTTGCTCAAGTGGCGCACGCAACCTCGGGGGTGAAATCAGGGGGAGATGGGGTTTGTGGCCATTCCGGACAAAACGGCCAAAATTCACCCAAAAGTGGTCCCTCCAAATATCGTATCTCCGTACCACAAGAGAAAGGAGCCTCGGGCTTTTGCATGGATGCAAACAGAAGCTTTGCTTCCCTTTTGCAACAAGGGTTGAGGTTCAAAGCATAATGGAAACATTTTTAACACCTCAATCCTTGAAGCACACTATTTATGGGAAAAAGTGCATATATCGGCGATATTGGCATGTACATATCTTTGGGTCATTGAGGAACAAAAATATGAGCAAACACTTTTGGAGTAGGCCCATAGTAGGTGCTTTCAAATATGCACACTATGGTTAGATTGTCTCCGCCCACTCGTGTCATTAGTGCTTGCATATGAGCGCGTGTGCAAAGAGGCAATATGGCACGCGTGCTCACAAGGCGAAATTATATAAAATAGAAGACAAGGTTGTAAAAATCAACCAAGCCATCCACGATGTCCTTCTTGGTCTTTACTTTACATATTGCCTTGGTTCGAGGCTCAACTCCCCATAGGCTTCGAGTACGAGCCTCGGGGGTTTGGCCATTTTGGCCTAATTTTCGACCAAAATTTGCCCTCTTTCAAAAATAGACTTTTGGTACGCATTGAATTGCGTGGAGCCATCGTTGAGTTGGCTCGAAAAACGAAAATGGCCTGGGGTTCTTGATGTTGTGAGCATTGTGTTCGGTTATTAACGTTCATGCTCACAAGGCCACAAAGTTAGCGTTTGCGCACGCAAACGACTTGGGTTTGCGAGACCCATAGGCTGCCTAAAACACCGCCATTACCCGCTTCCCTATACAAAATGATATGCCCGCGTGAAAGGGGCATGGATGAAAGGTATAGGGGGGAGATGTAAGGTTCCGTCCAAACTCATGGTCCTTGAGAACCATGAGATCGCACAATCGACGGAAAGCCTTGCGCGTTGATTTTCTCGAAGACGCAACGGCGAAAAAATCTGGTGAACACACCAGATGAAAGTACATTAAATACCCTCTAGATTCAGCCCTTAAGTTCTCTTAGAACCTCACAGGTACTCGAGAAAAGTTCATCACAAAACTCGCCACGGAGAAGCGACGAAGGCGCGCGAACAGGCGACATCAGGCGGCGATTTCAAGACAATTAGAAATCGCGGTGGAAATCGGGTATTTCACCGATTTCTGCCCGAAAATCGATCAAGACAATAAAATTACGGTAATTCTACATCGATTTATTGGTTAGAAATTGGATTCCAGATTTCGCGGGTGAGAGAACAGGGATATCCCGCTGACAGCCGGTGTCAACGGCTTCCGCACGGGTGTGACGGCTCACAGGCCTCCGGGCCATGGGCCATAGGTTCTGGGTACCGCTTCAGGACTCCATCACCCTGAACGAGGTGTCATTCGGGCCAGAGGAGGAGTTGTTCATCGACGCCAAGGGTGTATCAATGCCCTCCCCGCGTCAACCCCAAGCCAAGTAGGGGGGAACCGGGACCGGACCGCCCCCCCCCAAGCACGCCAGACGGAGCAAGGGACCGGGGCAGGACACGCAGAGGGCACGGACCACGTGGAAAGGCCCCACCAGCGCCCAGTGCCGGGACCGCGCAAGGTGCGCACGCCACACCACCCAGGAGGGGGGGGAGCGGACGCCGTGGGAGCGCGAGCGCACACACACGAAAGGGACACGCGGGGACTACCAGAAGGGCAACCGTACCGAGCGCGCAGAACGCACAGACCGCGTGGAATGGAGTACCAGCGAGCGAGGATAAGGGACACCCGGACGGGACGGCCCGCCACACGCAGCGCGGAACACGCGGGGCGGGGAGGGGGATACGAGAGAGACACAACACCAGGTACCGGCACGACCCCCTGAACCGGCCGCGAGCGCCGCGCACACACAGACGGGGCACTGCACCCGCCAAGGCAGTAGTGGCGCACAGCGCCACGCCCCAACCCCCAGGCTAGGCAGCCTCCGCGCCAGCCCAAGGGGGTCCCACTGGCGACAAGCCAGTACCACAGGCCCGGCGACGCCGGCGCCCCGGGCGACCACGCATTAGGGGGGCGGCGCAGTGGGTAAGCGCCCGCAGCTACGGCTGCAAATTGGTGCACTGACCGGGGAGTGGCGAAACGGGGAAGCCGGGGAAGGACGGGGCCCCGAGCTCTGTGAACCCAGGGGACTCCGCCACCAGGCAGGAGGTGCGTCTTGGAGGGCCCTCCACTAGGACCCGGTGGGGAGGATATCACCTGGCCCGACCAGGTGGCCCCCCGGGGCCGAAAGGCGTCTAGTACCCGCAAAAACAAACCTCAAACCTCAAACCTCCCCGCGTCAAGCGTGGGGTACCAAGGCTTTCCTGGTGGATGGGGCGCAAGCCCAGCCCACAGGTGATGAAGCATTCATCCGTAGGGTGGAGGCGGTGCCCATGAAGGTCATGTTTGAGCCCAAGGAGGGGACCGATCAGCCAATCGATGGCATTGACATCCTGTCCCACTCCGAGATCGACAATGTCGTCAACTACATGCGGATGGGGATGCACGACCGTGTGTCAGCCAAGAAGAGGCGGGCCATGGTCACATCTCCGCATTGGTGGGATGACAAGATGTTGGTCACCGGCAAGTACGAGAAGGATGAGTTCGTGGCGAGGGTCATGGATCACATCGCGGACCAATATGATGGTCCGGTTAGGGTGGGACCCGCCGACATGGGATTTTCCAAGAATGGGTGCCGAGAGCGACAAGAACCAGCCCGATGCCGCAAATTTTCGAAGATTATCGGTGGGAAGCATGCCCCACGACGATGAAGACGGCATATCGGACGAGGAGAAGTCCTACTTGGACCCGGAAGAGGCCTACACCGCAGTGCGGTCGGTTGTATCGATACCGAAGCAAGCGGCTGAAGAGGCCCAGGAGAACCCGAAGGTCGCCGAGCTGAAGGAGAGGCTGATCAATGCCTATCCCCGGCTATTCAGTCGCGTCGCCAACAGGAACCCTCCAGATCGTGGCAGGTTTGGCACAGCGAGGATCAAGCTGAAGCCGAACCCCAAGATCTATCGTCATCGGGAGTATCAACTTCAGGGCGATCGGGCCGAGGCCATGAGGAGGTTGTTGGCCGAGTTCATTGAGCGAGGATCAATCGAACCCTCCGACAGTGAGTGGGCCAGCCCAGCCTTCATCGTGCCCAAGAAGGAGAAGGGCGAGTGGAGGTTGGTGGTGGACTACAGGGGTTTGAACGAGCAAACCGAGCACGACTCGTACTCGCTTCCCCTGATCGACTCCATCCTCCAAAAACAACAGAAAAAGCGGATCTTCACGGTGTTGGACCTCAAACACGGTTATCACCAGATGCCGCTACACCCGGACTCCAGGGCCCTGCACAGCGATGTCGACGCCGCTGGGGCCCATGCAGTGGAAAGTGGTGCCTATGGGCGCCAAGAATGGCAACGCTGCTTTCCAGCGCATGATGGAGGACCTACTCGGTCCTGTCCGGGACTGTGCCGATCCCTTCGTGGATGACATCATCATCGGGTCCGGCACGGAGAACATGACTGAGGACGAGCTCATCGACGCGCATGAGAAGGATCTGCGCCGAGTGCTCAGCGAGTTGGACAAGCACAACATGGTGTGCAAGCCCACCAAAGCCTCACTCTTCGTGAAGGAAGTGGAGTTCGCGGGTCACGTGGTTGGTCACGGGCAACGCCGTCCCATGCCTGGGAAGCTGGCGTCCCTGCACCACTGGGAGAAGCCCCAGACCATCAGCGAACTCCGGTCCTTCATGGGGTTCTGCAATTACTATTCGTGCTATGTCTGGATGTATGCAGAACTCTCGGGGCCGCTGCACAAGATGCTGCAGGTGGGGAAGTTCCATGGCCGGAAGGGGAGCACGAAGAAGCTTGCCTGGACCCCTGAGGCTGAAGATGCGTTCAGCCGCCTGAAGGAGCGACTCCTGGGGCAGCTGGGGTTATTCCTGGTGGACCCGGAGAAGGGATTCGTGCTACGGACGGACACCTCGGACTATGCTGTAGGGGCAGTCCTCGAGCAGATCCGGGACGACGGGACTCATGTTCCCGTGGCGTTTTTGAGTCGAATCCTGGCCGAGGGCCAACGCCGCACCTGGACCGCGAGGGAGAAGGAGACGTACGCCATTGTTTGTGCGCTCAGGAAGTGGTCTGGCCACATCGGATTGCAACCGGTGGTGGTTTGCACGGACCATCAGTCCTTGCAGAGCTGGCACAAGGAGCATGTCGACACCCTCTCTGGACCGGCGGCAAGGAGGGCCCGGTAGCACGAGACGTTCGCCAAGTTCGACCTCAGCGTCGTGTACGTCCCGGGGAGGGACAACACTGTGGCAGATTGCCTCAATCGATGGGCCTACCCCGCGGGCAAGGCCTGGATGGACATATCCAGCCATGGGGACGCCGAGGAGACCGAGGAGGCCAAGCGCATCATCGAGATGGAGAAGGCCATGGAGCAAGAGGGGGTCAAGTGCTTTGTGGTGATGGCAAACCGTACGGACCTGGCCAAGTTCCGGGGCGCCCGCGTCCAAGCTATTCGAGAGGAAACCCTCGAGCAATGGATGGTGGCCCCTGTAGAGCTAGTCAGGTCGGTGCTCACAGAGGACTGGTCGGATGACTATGCGGCATCCGACCACTGGAGCAAGTACTGGAATGCCATGAGCGCCCCGTCGGACGACGAATGGCCCGAGGGCTTGACCGAGGATGGGGACAAGCTGTTCCTCAAGGACAAGCTATTGGTCCCTGAGTACCGAATGGAGGAGCTCATTGACCACTGGCATAATGCCGAGCTCATGCATCCTGGTCGGGACAAGATGCAGCAGGACCTGGAGTGGCGCTTCAAGTTCCCACCGGGGTACTACGCCCTCCTGGACAAGTACTGCAGCGACTGTGCCGTGTGTCGGGCCACGAAGAGCCCGAACCACTCCACAGCGGGCAACCCGGTGTATACGGCTATCCCGGAGGCCCCTATGCGGTCTGTGGCCATGGATGTGTTCGCCATGCCTGAGGTCACCGTAGACGGAGAGACCTACGACTGTGTCATCCTGGCGATGGACAGGCACAGCGGGTATATCGTGGCAGTCCCGGGCAAGAAGTCCAAGAAGAAGGACAAGAAGGACAAGCATGAAGTGGGGCTGCAGGCCAAGACCGTCGCTAATGCCATGATCAGGCATTGGCTGACGTCTTTCGATGTCCCAGCTGTCATCTGCAGCGATCGGGGCAGTCAATTCGTGGGGACGTGGTTCAAGACGATGTGCAAGCACATGGGGATTCGGCACGCCAAGACCGTGGCATACCACAGCCGGTCGAATGGCCGGGCTGAGGTGGCCGGGCGGCAGATGTTCGAGAAGTTCCGCCAGGTGCACATCGAAGAACCGGGCCGGAATTGGTACAATTCGCTGTGGAGGGTACTCCAAGCGTATCACGACCTTCTGGGGCCCACTGGACTGTCGCCCCATCGCATCCTGTTCCTACGGGATCGAGTGTCACGCACTCTCCCGTGGTTGAACCATGGCAAAGTGGCCCGGGATGCGAACGCCATGATGGCTGAGGCGGACGACACGGCGGCCAAGGTGTGCAAGGCACTGCAGGACGAGCATGACAAGAGGGCCAAGTACTTCAAGCAGGGAAAAGTCCAGAAGTATGCTCTCCAAGACACCGTGTGGGTGGAGCGGCACCACAAGGATGTCCTGTCCAGGCATCGGCAGGCATCTTGGTATGTGCCGGGGGTAATCGTGCGGAAGGTCGGGCAGGATGTGTATGCGGTTCGTGTGTGGGATAACAAGATCCTGGACCGCGACCATACCCAGCTTCGTCCCCGAGCACCAGACCCCAGCGGACGTCCCGTCACCTTCGAGTTCACGGCCGGCGATGTGGACTCGGACGACGAGGGTGAGGACGACGACTTCACCGCCGAGAAGATCCTGGCGGACAAGCCGGACCCGGGGACGCCCTGGAGGGAGGCTCTATAAAGTCCGTTGGAAGGGATTCGCCGCATCCAGAGACTCGTGGGAGCCTCCGAGCAGCTTTGTGCCGAGGTACACCACAGTCTGGATGGACTACCTGAAGAAAAAGAACATTTCTTTGGATGTCAAGGACGTGTTGGTCCATTTGGTGGCTGCAGTAGCACCGTAATGGATCCCCCTTGGCATTTTTGTTTGTTTTTGTGCTTGGGAGATGGGTGAGGGCGTTCATCCGGGGATTTTCGGGCCTTGATTGGCCATATACCCCCTTCACTCGATCTCCACCTATATATTTCACTGTGGTATACTTATTTAGGTGGACCGACGACGTTTCTCTATCTTTGATCCCCTTGGTCCATGTTGTAGATCAAGAGGAGACCGGATATGGCGTAGGGCACCGATTATCAGTGTCCTCACCCCTCCCTTGGGGCATGGGGGACGCCTACGACGTGTGTGGGGCCTCCATGTGTCCTTGGGACATGGGGGGGGGGGTGTGGAGCCCATTGGGGTCCTCCTGTCCTCTCTTCAATGACTTCCGAGCGGTAACAAAGCTCTGAGAAGGGGGGTGAAGCCGGTTCGGACCCCCGTGGCCATCTTGGGGTCACTTGGGGTGTGTATCTATGTGCCGGCAAGCCGCCATTGGCTGATATCATACTCTCTCATCCACCTGACCTAACCCGATGTGATAGTGTGATAGGTTTGGCCATTCCGGCTATGAGCGGCCATATTCAGTACCGAGGCGCCGCCAGCTGAGATTTATATATCAGAATATCAGGAATCAATAGGGTTTTTTTATCATAATGTTTCCGTAATTTTTCCGCCTTCCGTTCTGATGGTCAATGTATCGGCGACTGTCAGTTGGCTCGCGATTTTGCGGTAACCGATTGGTTAACTGTTATTTCCAGATATTTTGGCGGAAACCCCGATGAAGGGTCAGATTTCATCAGTAAAGGGTTCGTTGCTTCCGCAATTTTCTAAATATGCACTCGAAATTTTAATCTGAATTTTTCGCGATGTCGAAATCGGATTTTCGACTTCGACATCGCCGCACTTGATTTGGTCTTCTTCGAGTGGTCATACTCTCTTCCCTATGCCCAAATCAGGTTTCCCTTATATCGGCCACCCATTTGACTTGGAGATATAAGGGAAACAAAAGTGATTCGTGGGACCACTTTGAAGGGCGATATCTACGCGTGAGTGCGAGGAAAGAGAACAAGGAATGTTGCGTTGCAATTGCCTCAGTCCCAAATTATTTTTGGTAGGGTCCAACACCTTAGGTCGTCATACACACTCGTTGTATCAGAGGATCATGGTCAACATGATAGAAACTTGTTTATGACTTGTTGAACATGTGTCCGGACTTGATATTATGACTTTCGAGTGTAGCGCATGAGTCTTGCAGTTGCATAGCATCTTTCTTTCGGTTCCCGCGTCCATTTTACCCAAAGTTATGACCATGGAGGGGCATGGCATACCATGGTGGGAGCCAATTTTAAGGGATATGTGTGATATTGGTAGTATATGTCTTGATATGCTCACGCCCATGTTATTAATCTTCGTGTGGCCGAAGAGATGGGGAGCCACACGTGACAAGGGCTTTGCCCATGTCCGAATTGTGGAATTCAAAGCGCTAGACTAAGTCTACCGCGTATGTATTGCTCATGGTGTGTTTGGCAAAGAGATCCATGAGTGCACTCCCATTTTCATGGGGCATGAAGATATGAGTGGCAAAGGTATCTCCATGCGCCTGATTGGGGATCCAAGTGGGGAAATTGTTCGCAAATGGTTCCAATCATTTGTATATTGAACCATGCGCGGATATCATGGGTGAGCATAGAGATATACTATCATGACAACTTTGTATTTGGACATATTTTCATGTTTTTGACCTTAATTTTTGCTCATTTTTGCGTTTTGTGTACTTACTTGGTCGGCAAACAGCAAGAAGCCTATGGAGAGTCGAACCATGGTATGTTGTTCATATGTTGGCATATGCTTTGGAGTCGAACACCACCATATGCCGGATCGCGTACTCCATTTGGCTTGGCGCACGAAGGATTACAAGAATTGGTCTCAAGATCATGGGCTGACTTGGGCAGTGCGTGGCGCCCATATCCAAAGAGGTTTTGAGTATAAAGTGGGGATGTTCATGAGCATGCACCTTTAATCTCTATCCTCCATGAATACTAGACTTCGATTCCATACATACTTTGAGTCTTCGGATAAGTGGTAACTTCATTTTTGAGCATATATTTGATATATGGCCAATATGGTGTGAACTGGCAGTTTTTGGCATGTTATGAGTTCGAACTCATGGGGCATTTCTCCAAGCCCATTCGACTCCAAGTCCAACCAAGGTTATGTCAGGGTAGGGCATGGTCCTGAGTGCCACTCTAGGCCATGACACGCCACCCCCCTCTTTGGACTAGGATTTAGAGGCTTGGGAGTGAACACTTTTTAGGGGTTATGTAGTGACTTGTGACGCATGTAACTTAGCCATGCACTTGGACCTGGTTAAAGGCATCACAGTGGTGAGTCAAGGGGAGGTCTTGAGTCCAAGGAACGAAGGGTACATGGCAGTGATGGTGTATGCTACTATCCTTCCTCAGATTTGTTCATATTGTGCTCATATGCCAATTTCAGGGCTTTCCTCTTTGGTGCAATTCTTGTACATGCCCGCCACCGTGGGACGACCGGTGTGCTGAACGGAAGCCCGCAGTGTGGATTGGATTGTGGATTGGGTTATTGCTGTATTTGTGGGATCTGGTTGCTGTTCAGGGTTGAAGGAGGATAGTATTTTCTATATTTTTGGATTTGGAACCCTGGAATTTGATAAATGCAATCGTTGATCAGGAGCAAGTCAGCAGGGGTAACAGGCGCAAGGGGCACAGCAGGGGCCGGTCCTGGTAGGGACCTTCTTTAGAATTAGGAAAAATGCCCACAAAAAAAAAAGTGCTCTCGTGTGCAAATCGTCCAACCCTACAGACTTCACTGCCCTTTGAGGGACATGTCGCTGTTGCAAAGGATGAACCACATATTCAATTTGATCAATTCGCTGTTGTTCAAGAGGAAACAGGAGGTACTACTCTCTTTCACTCATGGTAAGCATCATTGCACAGCTCAGAGTGCCTTCATCATCCGAAGTCTGCACTGCCTCCCGCGCCTCCCTTGCCCTTTGCCTGTTCTCCCTGGCCACACGCTGAGCATCTACATCACGTGGTGCAGCACGAAACCTTTTGGCAAGTCTGTCCAACCGGGTCTCAGCCCTCCTCTTTGCTGCTCTTTGTACAGGTGGTGTGCCTGGGACTGACAGGACGTCAATGTTGTCCTCCACCTCTGCCCCAGAGGCTCCATCTGCCTCTGCCTGTGCCTCTGAGGCTTCCTCTGAATCTGAAACATGACCAGGAACAACAGACAGCAAAGGTGCAGGCATGGGGATGGCTGCTGAAGGGCAGGGGACGTCCACATCATCTACAGATTCTGTCACTGGCACCTCTGTAAACACCATGTTCCAGCTGCTGAGGATGTGTGTGGTTGTCAAAGGGGATGCAGCCCATTCAGCAAGCCAAGTTACAAGGAGCGCCTTCATCGTACGCTCGGTGCTATCCAGCTTGGAGTGCTTTGGCAGCAGTCCATCGTGGATCTTCAGGCAATGGTCAATGTGGCGACGCTTCAGTCTGTCGTGCTCTCATGCCTGGATTGATGACCTGATCGCCAACATTGCTGACATGGCTGCGACGAGCGCGGCCAAAGAAAACATACATATGTGGCCGCGCCACAAAAAACTATAAGTTCGCCACCCTTATTTCATCGTCGTCGACGCGCTTCAACTCGTCATCGTCGAGATGGCTTCCAACCCAGTCCATGATGACGACACATGGGTAATTCTGCGCCACGCCATGGTCGCGTCTGTCCTTCGCAACTTCAGTGTCGACCTTGATCATCAGGCGTTTGAACGTGTCACCAGTCTGACACTTCTTCTCTGCGTGGTCTTCGTGCATGTAGGATGGCAGGCCCTGAGGCAGGTCGAGACGCGCATGGCGGCGCCCTGTCTTTCCTCTGCGCAACACTTGTAGTACCTTTACGGTGCCTTCACGGTTGACCACAGGCGTGGCCGTGGCCTGTCGCTTGTCAGCGCTGCTGTAGTGTCTGACCTATTTGTCTCCGGCTGCATACCCTCCGCGCAACTTGGGCGCGTACTGGAGGGGCGTCCCGTCCAGGCCCAACTCCGCCCACGGCGGCAGCGACTGGGGTTCACCTTCAGGGATACGCACACCATACTTTTGAGGCTGCTCAACGAGGTCCGAGAATTCACGTCTCCATTTGTTGTCGAGCGCTAATTCAGACACTGTAGAAGGCAGCCGCTCAGTCGTGATCTTCTTGAGACAACCCATCTTGTGCCTGGGACGAAAGTTTGCAGCCCATTGGCGGTCCGAAACAGGAGCAAGACCAGGCCCACGAGACCTCTCAGCGACTGTTCTTCCAAGCGCCGCAATGGTGTCCAGGTCAATCACGGCAGCCTCATACTTCAACTCTTTGATGAACTTCACAATGGTCTCCTCCTCGGTGCGGCTGAGAACTGAGTTGGTGCCGTACCCTTCCAGTGGCTCACCCTCCTGCACCTTGCCAGCCCAGGTGCGAAGCGTGTTAAGGGGCGGCGCTTGACACCCGTAACGCAGCACACCGTGGTTGTAGTTACCTTCCAAGAACAGTTGCACACAAAGGGACTTTTGCGACGGCGTCCACTCTAGCCAAGTCCTCGGCGCTGAGCTCTTGTATTGACGGGCCTTAGAACTGGTGGAGACCTTCTTGCTCTGGGACTGCGACACCACTGCAGCCAGAGCGTCGTTCATGGACTGGCCTCCCTTTGTGAGGAAGCGCTGCATGACTGAAGACAGAACAATTATGAATGTTATTGATCATTATTGTTACTATCATCATTATTACTACTATTATGACCACAGAAGCTCAACAGAGCGCGATACAAAAGCCTCTGTTCTCCTTTCCCAAATTTGACCAATCCCAGAACACATCTGTGCGGTTTTAGTTCGTTGCTGCAGCGGTTCGTAACAGCGGGCGGTTTCTACATGCAGCAATTCGGAACACCACCCATACGAACTGCTACAAAACGAACCTTTACACTTACGAACTATTACCACCCCCTGTATTCCTCGGCAGAGATGGCCCTTAATTTGTCCAGACCGTCTGCACTCTTGAACACTGTACCCGCACATTTGTTGATCTCCTTTTTGATTGCTCTCCAGGATGTTGTGCGTACAACACCAACAGAAAATGGCAGCCGTCGTAGATCACAGTCTTTAAATGTTTTACTGATCGAGCACAAAGGCATTCGTAGCTCGTGAGCATCCCACCAGGGTGCTACATCTACTAGTATCATGGCATGGGGCGTGCACTGCCCTGTCTGGCCCACTTGGTGGCCATCTTGCATTTACAGCTCAGGAACATGAGGCCCTGAGCATGCTACGCATGGCATGTAGCATGCATCTTTCCCGGTGGGACCTTCTGCGAATGCCCCGCCGTTGTACCCAACGGGACCTAAGGACCGTTCAGCAACGGGTCGTGCCCTACTCTCCCCAAGCAACCATTGTAAAGTCTACCACAGGCCGCAATAGGGCAGCTGCCCATGTGCCTTTGCAATCAATTGTGCAAAATGCAATATCTATGGCCCGAGTTATTGGGAAACCCCCCCCTAGTGGGGTTGCCATTGTTGTCATTTCAGTTGATTCGACTTCCTTGTGGAAGGCATTCTCAACCCGTGCGGATGTATGGGTCAATGTATGGGGGGGGTTGGGGGGCAACGTTTGCTTCGAAGGTGTCCCGCCCCCCGTCACCTGCGCCCTGGCTTGCACTGCTGGCGCCCGTACCCTTCCCCTGCCCGCCCCCATGCCCTTGGCTGTGCCCACGCTCGCCAACCACCCCCTGTTCCACCCCATGCGCTCCATGGCCGCCCGCCTTGGCGCCCTGCTTGCGCCCCTGCGTGTCCTTCCCGTGCCCTTGTCCTTTCCCTGCTCCTTGTCCCGCGTCGTGCCGTCCGCTGCCCGCGCTCTACCCCCCTCCGCTGCCGCTGGCCTCTGTACCGTGCCCGCGCCATCGTCCTCGCTCCTTGCTGTGTGCGCCCTGGCCTGCCCCCTGCGTGTGTCCCTGGGCACTCCCCCTGTCGCCTCCTGTCCCCCGCTCCGCGCTCCCGTGGCCGGCACCCTGCCCCGCCTGTCTGCCGTCCGCCCCCTCCCGGATCACGCGCCGGGCGTCGTGTTGCTCCCGTAGCTGCGGCAGCGTGACGCCCGGCGGCGAACGCTCGGGCGCCAGGGGGCGGACGTGCCGCGTCCGGCCCGTGGGGAAGGCGGCCTTGGGGGGGAACGGCTTGAGGGGGCTGGTATGGACGTGGCTGGGGTTGGTGTCGGCGCGGTACTTCGCGCCCTCCCTGCCACTCGCTGCGGCTGCGGCGGCTCCCGGCGAGGCGCCCGAGGCCCGCGCGGGGTCCGTCCCCCGCGCCCGCAGCGAGCCGGGGGTCGCGGCGTGGCCCGCCGGGGCGGTGGCGCGGCTCGCCGGGGCTGCGGTCTCATTTCCTTGTGCATTCTCCCCGCCCTCCTCTGCGGCCGCGGTGGCCCCCGGCGAGGCGCCTGGGGCCGGCGCCGGGGCCGACCCCCGTGTTGGCGGCGCGTCGGGGGTCGCGGTCGGGGCCGCGGCGCGGGTAGCTGGGGCCGCGGTCTCAACCCCCTGTGCGCCCATGGCCCCCTCCGGGGGCGGGGCGGTACGGCTCGCAGCCTAGGTGGCGGGGGCGGTCCCCTTGGCCGCCGTAGGTCCCCTGGTCGACTGGCCGGTGTCGGCGTAGGCTGCCCGGGGCTGCCCGGCCGGCGGCCCTACCGGCACCGCTACCTCCGCCAGCCGCCGCTCCTCTCGCTCCGCGAGGGTCTCCCCCGCGCATCCCGGGGAGACGGGGGAGCGGGAACGGGACCGGCGGTGGTGGCGGTCGTCCCGCTGGGGGGAGCCATCGGAGTCGGACATCACTGTTAATCTGGTAGGCATGCGTGGCGGTAGGTGCGCCCTCCCCATTACCTCCCGATGCATCCCTGTTGTGCCGTGGCCGGTGCTGTGCAGTGCTCCGCTGGGGGGAGGGGGGGAGGGGAGGGGGGGCCGGTTGTGGCGTTAGCCCCGTGCCGGCGGGGGCCGGTGGCCATCCATCGGCATTGCGGCGGGAGGCGGGTGAGCCACGTGTCCCACAGATCGCGCCACAGTTCCCAGTGTGGGGCGGGGCTCAGGGCCCTCGGCCCTCGGGGGTTGTCGGGTGGTGCCGAGGGGAGCCGCACTAGGTGGACCCCCGTAGCGGCGGTGACCCCCTGTGTTCGCAGGAAGGTGTGTACCCCGTCCTGCGCCGCGGGCGCCGGGAGGGGGGGGCGGGGTACGGGCGCTGCCCCGTATAGGTGGGTGGGGGTGATCCCCAGGACCCGCTCCGGGTCCCCGCGGGTCGCGACGATGAGGAGGAACGGGGAGGTGCCCGGGCTCTCTTGCCAGAGTACCTGCCCCCTGTGGTGGGCACCCCTGGTCCTGGAGAGGGGGGGGGACAGGTTCGGGTTGGCCCATCTGCGGGGTGCGTGCGTCGCCGGCGGAAGGGCGGGGCACCAGGTGGGATTCCTAGGGAACGCCTCGCACATGACGGTGTACGGGGGGGTCGGCCTGGTGCCGTCGTACACCGGGTTGGTCGGGCGGGGGCGGGTGGGCGCCTCGTCCGCGCCTTCCACGAACACTGTGATTTCGCCCGGCTCCAGGTCCTCGTCCGGCGGATGTAGAAGGTGGAGTGCCGCGTCCAACTCGGACACTCCTCCCGGGTATGTGGCCCGTGCCTGGTTCAGGTACGGGGCCGTGCCTCCGGGGCAGCGCATCCTGAGGGCGTGCAGCAGGGCTGCGGCGCTGCTGTGGAGGGACATGGCGGACCCCGCGCCCGCCAGCCGCATGGTGTCCCCCATGGACAGGGGCCGGCCTGACCGGTTGGACGTGCGCCACTCCATCCAGTGCCCGTAGAGGGCCGCCTCCGGGCTGATGAGCCCCGGCCGGATAGCGGTCACGATCCTGTGCATTGCCGGGAGCAGCGTAGGGGCTCCCGCCCCATTCAGGGCGCGGACGGCCGGGAGGGCGGCCCCGCTGAGGAAGGCCCTCGCACTTCCCGCCAGGTCGTGCTGGGCGGCAGCGTGCGCCTCGTGCTCCTCCGTCGCCGCGTCCACTACCAGGCCCCGGACTGCCTCCCCCTGCGCTCGGCGGCGGGCTCTGGCGTGCCCCGGCCCGTCCCCCCGTCGGCGAGGCATGGTGCTGCGGGCTCTGCAAAGCAGGGCGGCGGTTGGGGGTTAGGGCGCGAACACCTGCGACAGGTGCGTGACAGACGTGGGGTCCCGCAGGTGCACGTGGATCCACAGGAGGGCGGCGCCCGCGTGCCCCGCGCGCTCGTGTCAGGGGGCGTGCGCTCCCCTGATGCGCCGGCGCAAAGCCTCCTCTTCCGTGCGCCTGTGCGGGCCCGCGGAAGGTTCAGGCCAGGGGCACGCGGCCACCTGGGAGCACTGCGCGCACCTGTTGGCGTCCGCCGGCCCGTCGGTGGATACCCTGTCACATTCCCCGCAGAGGTGGCAGGTGTGTGGGAGGTGGGTGAACGGCGTCCAGGGCAGAGACGGCGGAGCCAGAGGTCGTTCCACCTCTGGCAGAGGGGGTCCCGGAGCTCCAGCAGGCGGGTGCGGACGCGGCGCCGGTAGTCCCTGCCGAGCGTCTTCTGCCAGACCGCCTGCCACGTGTCGTCGGGGAGGACCCCGTGGTCGTGGAAGGCGGCAATGAGGTCATTTCATGCCGGGCGGAGGTGTCCCTGGGGGGGGGTTGCCATATACACGTGGCGCCCGGTGAGGTGGGGCACCAGCGTGCCCCACTGGCACTCGTCCGCTGCGTCGCAGTGGAGGAGGGCCAGTAGGCTGCCGTCCGCGACTGCCTGCCACCCTACCTGCAGCCCGTCGCAGCTGTCTAGCTCCTGGCGCAGCGCGGTGGCAAGGCTGGTGGGAAGCATGAGGAGTAAGGGTCCTAGAATGTCGCCCAGCTGGGACAGGGCGTCGTGGTACGCGGGTCCCCAGGTTTTGAAGCGCGCCACGGTGAGCCGGGCAGCTCCGCCTTCCGGGGGGAGCCACCGGATGGTGGCCGCGTCACGTCTCCATGTGTGTATCTCCGTGGCCCGGAGCACATTGGCGGTGTGGAGGACGATGCGGGGGGGAACGGGCGCTCAGATGAGCGAGGACACGTCCCCACTCCACCCCGCTTGTGGTTCCGGAGCCGCCTGTAGCCATTCGTTTGCCGCCATGTCCCACCGGTGGTCGGGGCCCGCCCCGCGGATCATGGTGGGCAGCGGCTGGGTGTGCCGCCCCCACCCCTCGTGCGGGATGGCGGCGCGCCGTTGCGCGGGGGTCTCCGGGGCGCGTGTGGCGGCGCACCACCGGCCCCATTTGCGCGCCCACTCCTCGCCCACTATTCAGGCCTCCCACGCGGTCATGGAGCCGCGCCCGATGATCCACCGTGGGAAGATGGCGTCTTGTACGTGCTTCGAGAAACCCCCCGGCAGGTCCCGGTACGGGTGGGGGTCCTCTTGCGGCGGGCACTCCAGAGTGCCATTCACGGCACGGAGGAAGGCTACGAAGTCATTGTCAGGACGCGGGGGAGGAGGGGGGCAGCTGCCCTCTGGCGCGGTGAGTCATCGGTGCACCCGGGCCGCCGCGCTTAGGGGCTCGCAGAGGAGTTGCTCCAGCCGGTGGTTGCGAAGCTCCCATGCAAAATCCCCCAGCCGGAGCATGTGGTGGAGGAAATCGTCCACGGAGGTCCCTCCCTGCGGGCCGTAGCGGGCTATGGCGCGGAGCTTCGCATCCGCCGCCTCGGGCACCAGCCCAGAGCAGAAGACTTCTGTCCATGCGGCGCCCTCGGAGCGCCACGAGGCCAGCCACAGGGCCTTGTCCCCGGGCGGGAGGTGGCGGGCCGCCTCTTGTACCGCTTGACGGTAGTGGGGCCAGAGGAGCCGTGAGTGGGCGCACCCCACGTGCATGTGCACCGGGGTCTCCTCAAGGCCGCCGCAGAGGAGGCACGGTTGCGGGGGGACGGCGACGCCGGAGAGCCGCTCCTTGCGGACACGGAGCCTGCATTGCACCGGCGTGTGGCCGTCCCTGGCCCGCAGCGCCCGGTGGTTGGTGGCCGTTGTGATGAGGTCCCGGGCGTGGACATAGGCTGTGGCGTGGGCCGCGCCCAGAGCTGTGTGTCCCCGGTGTGTCAGCGCATGGTCCGTCTGTGCCCGCTGTGCGATCGCGCCGAGCGTTCGCATCGTTGGGGGCCGTAGGTCGAGGTGGCCGTCATGACCGGCGACTATGAGTTGGGCGTGGCTGGGGCCAGGGGGCGTGTTCTGTAGGACGGTGTCCTGGGACGCCGCCCAGTCCGCCTTGTGTAGTAGGGCGTCGCTGTGGTGGGAGGTGGCTCGGGCGTACCAGAACGGGTATTTGGCGTGCTGCCCTCGCGCGCGCAGGCCGTCCTGGAGCCACCGCAGGGGCATCTGTTTGGCCACCTCCGCCGCACCCGCGGGGACTCCCGTGGCCCGCTCGCGATCCCCGTGTCGCAGGAGGTGGATGATGACTTCGGTGTCCACCGTATGGACCCACGGTCGGTCGGCGCCATTTCGCAGGGAGAGGGAGGCGGCCACCCCCTCCCCGTCGGGCACCGTGCCCGTGATGGCCACCGCCCACGTGCAGGTGAGGTCGGCGGCGAGAGCAACGCTGGTGGCGTGCCTGCGGGGTCCGCCCCCCGACGCATCGGAGGAGGTGTGGCCCCAGGCCTCCGGGATCCAGTAGTACCCGGTCGGGCTGAGCCACCGCGCGTTGAGGCTGGCGGAGTGCCACCGGACATCGGGGTGGCTGGGTGTCAGTTGATCCATGCTCAGCGCCCTCTGCCCCAGCGATCGTGCTTGCCCAGGACCGGAGCGCCGCTACATGTTCCCTGACCCATGCCGGGCCTCCGCGCTGGTGGACCACCAGGTGTCCCGTGTCCTCCGGTTGGTCCTCCAGCGCGTGCACCGCCATGTGTGGGTCGTGCCCCACTTCCGTGACTACCAGCAGGGCGGTACCGCGGGGCAGCCCACGGGTCCTGGGCTGGAGTGCCCCCACCTGCACTATCACCCGCTCGCCCCGGAGCTGCACTTGCTCTGTCGTCCGGGTGCACTGGTTGTCCGTAGTCACCAACCATATCGGCGTCGGCGCGTGGGGCCGTGGGCACAGGGGCTCGGGCCACGCCACATCTGCGTTAGGCTCTTGGTGCTCACCGTCCGCGAGTACGTTGCGGAGGATGTACAGGAGGGCCGCCGGCGGGTGGTATGCCGCCCCCTGCGTAGGGGGGGATGGGCTGCCCCGACGGCGGTAGCCCCCGACGTGAAGGTGCAGGCCGTCCGGGGTCACCCGTGGGCCAGTGTGGGCGTCCCGTTTGGCCCTCGTTGGGTGGACGAGTCTCAGTTGGGGGTCTCGCGTGCCGGTGGTGTGGAAGAGGTGGACCAAAGCGTCGGGCCACCCGGGATGGTTGGTGGGCTCCGACTCACGGCGGCAATAGTGAAGGTGTTCATCGGCGCACTGGTGGAGGCACTCCCGCATCGCCGTCGGCCACGGGTCGTCATTGTCGGGGAAGGGGTGGTGCGGCCCGTGGTGCGCATGCCACGGCGTCGTGTGCGGCACCGTCAGACGGCACGTCTCGCGGTGTCGTAGTTTGGCGGTGCGCAGCGTGACGATGTTGCCCGGTGGGGACTGTAGTTGGAGGTGGGCCGCCCTGAGCACGTGATGGGGTTGTAGAGCCCTACACCCAGGGCGGCCAGGGCCCGGGGTATGCGGTTGACCCAGTTGCCCCCCGCCAGAGTTGTGAATTCCGGGACGGGGTAGTGCACCTCGGGGCATATGCCATGCGCGCCGGCGATTTCCCAGAACATCCTGGTGACCTCGGGGCGCACGGAGGTTGAGCGGTGGTGGACGAGTGTCCCCGCGAGGGCCACCAGTGCCTGCTGACACCGCGTTGGCACCCGCGTGAGCCCCAGGGTCCGGTCATCCTGCAGGCTGTCCCGCGAGGTGTCGAGGGCGTATCGCGCCCTGTCCCTCGCGACCCTGACCGTGATGTGGTCCAGGTGGCGCGCGGTGTCGGAGTGGTCGGCGATGAAGGGGGCGACGTATTTCGTCACTCCCCCTAGGATCGCCAGGATGACGTCCTGTACCACTTTCGGCGGTGCTAGGGTGTTGAGGCACCAGTGGTGCACCGCCGCCAGGCGCAGGCGGTGTTTGCGCTGCAGGGAGAACTCCCCGTCCGGCTGCAGCTGGAGTCCCAGGTAGGGGACGGAGTCCGCCGCCGGCATCCAGTGCCACGGGTTTTCCAGGTGGGGACGGAGGCGCAGCTGCAGGCCCCGGACCCCCTCCGTGGTGGCCATGGCGCACTTGCGGGGGTTGAGCCCCATGCCCATCATCCCCAGGTACGCGGCCACCGCTTCTACGCCCTCGGCGCCTATGTGGATGTTCCTGGGTATGCAACCCTAAGTGGGCTGAGGAGAGGCCCTGAGTCATGCAGGAGCAGGAGGAAAGGATCGGCGGGATCCTCCAACGTGTCCCTGACGCGGTTGGAGATCAATGAGGCACTCCGAGGAGCCACCTCTAAAATTGTTGGTGATCTCACTCAAGAGCTTCGGGCTAAACTGGAGCTCCTTATTCCACCCCAAGCGTCACCTACCATCGTGGGAGTTTCACCCCACCGAGTACAGGCCAAGCACCTAGTGGCAGGCTTCACAAACACCCTGGGGAGCCTGAAGAGCCGACCAATGCCGATCCCTGTTGTGATACGGAGAAGCCCTTCTATACCAAGAACGGCCCAGCCTCCCTACAGCCACGTGGGGAATTCCACGAGAGCCGAGCTGGACCGGCTGGGGCTCACAGCCTTAAGAACAATGGTTGACGTGCAGCCGTATGGCTCTAGTGACCTAGGCGGAGACCCCTCTGACAATGAGCCGCCGTCCATGACTTCTGCTTCGCCCTCGGAGGACAACGACGCTGAGGACCCCGAGAACCCGAGTGGGCGGAGGAAGAAGAAGAAGAGGAAGAGCGGGCGCCCTGAGGGACGCAGGTCTCAGGAGGCTAAGGCAATTGCCACCTCCAAGATTGCGGGGAACTTGCCTGAGTTCACAGGCAAGGATCTCAGCGAATTCGCTGAGAATTTTGGCCGGTTCCTCCGAATGACCGGCCAAACCCATGCTAGTGGGCGAGTCAAGTGTGATCTGCTCCTGCAGTGCTGCAAGACCAAGTACCTGGAGAAGCGGTTCAAGCAGATCGTGACTAAGTCCGCCACCTTTGCCGACGTGTTGGTTGCCTTGGAGAGGCAGTACCCTACCTACGAAACCGACCTCTCCATCAAGGCTGAGATCCAGAACCTGGCCGTGCTGCCCAATAACCCCAAACCTGCCAGGGTCTCCGAGCTACTGGCTGACCTGGATCACTGGGCTGGACGACTGTCGCCGAGTTCCTACAGCAGCGACGACCTGCTTTTCTGGTTGTCGGCTAAGCTCCCTCGGGAGCTGTGGGACGAGTGCAGGTCAGCGGCAGAGCGCAAGGCTAGAGCCCTCAACTACGGGGAGTTTTCTGTTCTACTCTTGGAGCTAGCGCTGGAGAAAGAAAGCGACCAGCACCTGAACACCTACCGTCCTGGAGGAGGAGCCTCTGGAAGCCATGGCAAAGGGTACCAAGGACCCAGATCTGGACAGGGGACTACCCCCAAGCACGACTGTATCAGGGACAATGTCAAGGAGCTCTTCTGGTGTGACAGCAGAGATGAGCATGGCCACCTGCAGCACGCCCCCGGCTGCCAGCAGCGAGACTGCTTCGTAGTCCAAGGGAAGAAGCAGGAGACCAACACCGGCGCCAAGCCTAAGATCTCGGATCACTACAGGTGTACTGTCACCTGTGCCTTCTGTGGGAAGAGGAAGCACTACGAGGATGAGTGCTACGACAAGCAGCGCCTGTCGGCGAAGCTGAAGGGCGAGGATCCTGGCAAAGGCTCTGGCAAGGGCGGTGGCAAGAGCAACGGCAACGACTCTGGCATGGGCAAGTCGAAAGGACCTGGAAAAGGACAAGACAAGAGCCAAGGTGGAAGAGGAGAAGGCCTTAACCGCCAGCCAGACAAGGACAAGAAGAATCCGGACAAGAACGGAAGCAACCCCAACCCTAATCCAGGGGGAATTCCGAGCCCTCTGGAGGGCAGTCTGGTCCTACCACACGCTCGCAAACTCAGGCCCAGCAAGAGCAAGGGGCCAAGCCTGAGGATGAAGGTGGTGATGACGTCAACGCCAAGAAGAGAAGCCGTTTCATGAGGATGGCCCGCAAATTGCGGAACAACGGGTTCGAGGTGACCTGTCCCGCGGAGTTCTGACGGGGACGCTCCCGTGGGGCCCTGGACCTGGTGTTCTGGGTACGCATCGGACTAGGGGGACGTGAATACCCTGGGGTACTGGATAGGGGAACCACCATATCTATAGTGGCCAAGAAAATTTTACCTGGTGGGAGCCTGAAGAACACCATGACCACCGCGGCTATTTGAATCGGGGACTGACATGTGGTGCACAGCTGCGGGGACTGTGAAGTGGAGGTACCAATGGGCTCCCGAACTATCGCCCATTGGTTCTATGTGATGAACGCTGAGGCCTTCGACTTTGTATTGGGGACTGACTTCCTCCTGCAGCACTCCCAGATACAATCCCTGACGCTGCAAGCACCCTAGCTCCTCTACGTGGACCACGGCAATGGCAGAGAGTCTGTGCCACTGGAGCAGTTGGAGTATACCTGGAGCTACCTCAGGGTATCGAAGGAGGAGCCCTTGAACATGATGGCGGCCTCCAAAACTGAGGACTATCAACTATTGGGGGAAGTCCTAGACGGAGGTCTGAAGGAGTTGGGTTACTCTAGAGAAGACCTGAGCGTGGAGTTTTTCGCCAGCGACAAGCAACAGGTCTTGGACCTTTACTGCAGCAGGGGAAAAAAACTGCAGCTACAAATTTTACTGGCCCTCTTTCGGGATGGCCTACGGGAACCCCAGGTTCAGTGAACTGGGGTAGGTCCTGACCAAGGTGGCCCTGGAACGTTCCCGCATGGTCTTGTTTTCCCCCAATTGGGGAGCCCATGGGGGCGACGACTACTGGCAGACCCTCCTGGACAGGCTGACTATCAGCTCTGTTCGGTTACCTGATGAGGCAATCTACGTGCCTCTGGGGCGGAAGCCGCCCATCGGGAAACCCGCATGGGGAAGTATGCTCAGCGTGGTGGATGGAGGTCTCACCTCCATCCCCTGGGAGGACCTGGACTCAACTCTGGTCCAGGCTATACAACGAGAGAGCGATGGACTCACCCTGGGTGACTTGAAGGATCGACTACGACCTCAAGAGGCTATTGAGACTATACCAGGGTTAGATGAATACGTTGTGACTAACACCGATGCCCTCAACTCTCCCTGCCATGTACCTGTTCCTGATGGAGTCTCTGAGTGTGGCCTATCTGAGCTCCCCAGCTCTATCCACTCTGAGGACCAAACTGAGCATGACGCCTTCTTCGTGGGGACATGCGTGGAGGAAGTGGAGAAAGCCGAATACGTCGCCCCACTGAAACCCCTACTCTCCATGAGGGTGGAAGACCCCGTGGACGAGGAGCTGGACCCTCAATCCAGGCTAAGAGAGTACGTAGACTCCAAGAGGAGGTTGGTGGCGAAGAAGCTATGCTACGCCAAGCCTACCCGCAGCTCATGGCCACTGAAGCAAGGACGTATGGGAGATCTATCCCAATTGAAGGAGGACCTCGAACAGAAGATCACCACCTGGCAAAGGGAGGTAGATCTTAAGCTCATGAAGAGCGTGTGGGGTGCCAATGTGAGGACCCCCGAGGAGGACGACCTCTCGGAGGAATGTGTATGTGAACCCCCTCAAGCGTGCCTATGATGCCATCGTCCACCGGAGATGGTCGAACGAGACCTACAATATGCCTACCAAGGGTTGAAGGATACTACCAAGGGCGAAGAGTTGGTGGAGGATCACCTCCCGACGTCTATTACTCAGGGGGCAAGCAACTTACACTCTGACGAGGAGATGGAGGACAAGATCAAGCTATTGGACCCGCGGGTGCAGAAGCTTATAAGGACCTATCTGAAGGTGTTCGGGGACCTACCAGCCCCAGCCTCATGTGACAAGCTGGTACAGATGGACCTCAAGCTGAAACCCGAGATCGTGGATCACAAGATCCGGAGGAGACCCTATCCGGTTCCTAAAGAGCAGGCCGACGAGATTGAGCGACAGATACAACAATGTATCGACGCTGGCCTAGTCCTGGAGTACAAGGACGGGGACTACCCCCAACACTGCAGCCCCTGTTTCCTGCTAGCTAAGCCTGGGTCTACAGCCAAACAGCTGGTAGTGGACTATGGAGAGCTGAACAAGAAAACGTTGAACCACTCAGGGTCCATTCCTAATACGGAGTCTACCCTTGAGAGGATAGCCTCCTGTCGCTACAAGACCAAGATGGACAAGAGGAACGGATTCTGGCAGGTGGAACTGACGCCCAACGCTCAGGAGCTACTAGCCTTTATCCCCCCTCAGAGGAGGGTGTTCAAGTGGAAGGTCATGCCATTTGGCGTGGCCAACGCACCCGCTCTATTCCAAGAGCTGATGAACAAGATCTTGTCCATCCTACGACGAAGACCCAAGGTGCAGGAGCTTATATCCCTCGGGGCCCAGATGGAGGTGCACATCGACGATGTATGCCTCGGGACCAATACCCAGGAGGATCACCTAATCCTCTTGGGTGAGTTCTTTGCGGTCTGCCAGGAGAACCACACACGACTCAAGCTGGAGAAGTGTGAGTTCATGCGGGAGACCATGCAGTACCTGGGGTTTGACGTTGGCTATGGGTGGTGGACCCCAGCGGCCCCTAAGGCCAAACCCCTGATGGACGCTAAGGTACGACATGAAGACCCCAAGAAAGAACTCCATGATGTACGCAGTTTCATTGGGGCGTGCAACTTATATCGCTGCCATATCAAACACTTCACCTACATCAGCGCCATTCCGACGGACCTGATCAAGAAGAGTACTACTTGGCGCTTGGGCCCACAAGAGCAACAAGCATTTGACGAGCTCAAAGACAAGGTGGCCAACGCTAAGTGCTTGGGCGTGCCTAGAGCACAAGGGGAGATTATCCTGGTGACTGACGCCAGCAATGTGGGCGGTGGTGGCACGTTGTTCCAATGGCAAGCACTAGAGAAGGAGGAGTTCGACTCGGCCATTTCCCAATGGGGGACGGAAGATCTCAACCAAGATGGAACTCTCAAGCACAGCTACCCTGACGACAAGTGGGTCCTAGTATCCCTGGGCCACTGGAACTGGAAATGGAACCAGGCCAGGGGGAACTACTCCACATATGAGCAGGAATTGCTTGCGGGTATGCTAGTGCTATCCTCTCAGGCACGACTGTTGGGGAGTAACCCTGTGGTCTGGCTGTGCAACCAAGAGCCGGTCCGCACTTTCCAGAAGGGTTCCCCACCTGAAAAGGCCAAGCTACGGCGCTGGTGGACCTACCTCAGCCAACTAGAGCTGACGGTACACCATATCCGGGGAGTGAAGAACGAGTGTGCAGACTACATCAGCCGCAACGAATTCGACGCCCTGATTGATGCCCGGTCTGAAGCGCGGGCTAAGGAGGCGTTCAGCCGTATGGACGTACACTTGGACCTCAACATGACTATGATACGCCCCCCAGATGGACTCCAACAGGCGGAGTACCTGAATGAGTTTGGAGATATCTACAAGCGCCTGGAGAAACGCCTGAAACCTCTCCTGGTCAACTGAGAACAGTGGAAGAGGGACCAGAGCCACCTCTGGCACGAGGACCGCATCGTGGTACCCAGTGACAGAGTCCCAGCGCTGCTGAAGTGGACCCATGAGTCCAGCGGTCATGTGGGTGCTCACTGTACCCTGAGGCTGTTCCAGCAGTGGTTCCACACTACGTGGACTGATGACCAACTGCGGAAGACCCTCCAGCCTATCGTGGACAAGTGCCCGTGTAGGTCCTGCAAACCTGGGGATATCAGGGACAGGGGTCTCTACTCGACCCTGCCCATTCCTCAGTGTGCTAACAGTGTTCTCTACGTGGACTACATGGAGATGCCGAAGTTTGGGGGCTATGACTTCGCCCTTGTGGTGACCTGGGGGTTGACCAGGTTTACCAGGTTGTTCCCATGTACCAAGCACATTAACGGAGAGGAGACTATCAAGATACTCCTGGAGGAGTGGTTTTGTGTCTATGGGGCGCCCAAGGAGATCAACTCCGATGAGGACGTACGAGTACGCTCAGATACCGGTTGGTACAAGAGGGTCCTAAGATCCCTCAATGTCCAGGTTTCTACGGGCATCCCCTACTCTCACACGAGCAACCGCCTATGTGAGCGACAGATTCGTGTCCTCAAGGAGTATGTAAGGATATGGTGCAAAACTGAACACACCAGAGACTGGGTGAGACTATCCCCCGTCATATCCTTGATGACGAACTCCCAAGAGAGTTCGGCGACTGGCTACTCGCCCCATGAGCTATTCCTAGGGCGCCCGGCGTGGTTCCTACATGCTCCCTATCCAGAAGACACCCATTCTTCTGTGGTTGAGTGGGTCCAAGAGCAACAAGCGAAGGTGGACAAGGCCAAGGCTATGCTCCAGAGAGTGAGGGAGCGTCAGTGGAACAAGAAGAACAAGCACCGAGCCCCAGCCACCTAGCAAGAAGGGGACTGAGTGCTGGTGCACCACAGCCAACTACCCGCCTGGTCACGCTCTACCAGCGATGACCCCTACTTCAGGCCCTGCAAGATTCTATCTGTGGATGGACACTGTATAACAGTGCGGTGTTCTCCCCGTCTAGGGGGGACCCTGGTGTGCGCTGCTCCACACCTAAAGCGCTACTATGATCCTGAAGACCTCTGTGGGGAGGAGTGGGAGCTGAACGACGAGGAAATCGCGCCCTAGACCTACAGAGGGCTGCCAGCCCTATGGAAGTTGGAGGGGACCTCCCCGACATGAACGCCGAGGAGATGGCTAAGGAGGGCTTCTACCTGGTGAAGTCTGTCCTACGCCACCGCTATCGCCAGGGTTGGCGCTTCCTCGCCCTCTGGGAAGGGTTTGGAGTCAAAGAGGCCACCTGGGTGCCCTTCTCAGCGTTTGTTCTACCTGAGGTACGCCTAAACTCAGTTCTGGTAGACTACTTGTCCCAGAACAACCTTGGTGTGTTGCTGAGGCTGGCTGAGACGCTTGCCTCCAAGACTAAAGCTGGAGACGGAACCTTACCCTTACCTGCCTAAGCGTATGTGTGAGTGTGCTATCCCTAAGGTCCTGAGAGCAAGCTGCAGAAATGGTGTCCTGATTATACCCAAGTCTGCGGGCGTGCTAAACCTGGAGGATGTCTTACCGGTGCCACGGGGTACGCCCCGGGTCTCTTCTCCCCGAGGCGCCCAGTTTCTGTGCTGGTACAAAACCTTGGGGGCATACCCAGCATACTAATCCAGGTATTGTTTTCCCTACCTACCTGCCTACTACATGGGAGGGGTGGCCAAAAGCTATGAAGGCTTCAAAACGCCTATTTGCTACGATGGCCAAAATCTAGCCTAACCACTGCCACTGCGCACCAACCCTGCTAAAATTGCATGAAACGGCTCGGGCCAGTGACACACGCACTACAGGTCCTACACACCCTACAGTGGCACCATCCTGGGGGGCGAGCACTTCTGCAACTGGCTCCAGCCCCAACTCAGGACTACAACTCCTACACGCACGATCTACTCGGTGGCGTTGAAGGAGAAGTCACGAGCCCTAGGGGCTCTCCTGTGAGATTGCAAGAAAACACAGAGCTACTAAGCATCTGTGGCCTAACAGGGACGCCACAACGTGTTTCCCTGCTCGGGCTTGGAGAGAAAGAGTGCTCTTTTGGCGTGCACAGCGCATATTTCGATGGAGTCAGACTCCCTGCTCTGCCACAGGCAGAGACGGAGTTATTTGTTTGTGTGATGAGGGCCCTTGTTTAGCAGGGGATGAAAACAATCAATTGCTGCTGCACCAATCACCCTGACCTTCCCACCTGTAAAGCAAAGGCAGATAACTGGGGTTTGCAGCTGAGGAACCAAGACTACCTCCACGTATTATACGCTTCTCAGGTAGCCCTATAATACACTGTCCTCAAACCCCAGTGCAAGCAAACAAGCTTAAAGAACTCCACCCGTTCTCTTGTAGAACGTGGGGTGGAGCCCCTGGGTAACCTAAACAAGGGTTGTACCGGGCGCACCACGCGTGGCCTACCCTTTCATGTGTGTGTGAATGCACGAGCATGCACGAGTTTACTAACAACCTTGTCCAATCTCTTCCTTTTTCCTAACAATCTTACCCACAATCACGAACTCCACCAGGGGTTGGCCCCACTTGGGCTTACCTACCTTACCTACCGCTGGAGAGTGAAGCAAGGTGAAAAAAAGCGAAACACAAGCGAGACACGACGCTATGCATATGTGTGTATGTCTAATCACCCTGAATTTACCTCCAATCATCTGCAATCTCCTAATCTATCCCTCTATCGTTTGTTAGCGCTGCTACAGGGCACGTTCACGGAGACACGAGACAAGCAATCTGCATGCTGCATACCAGACGAGCACACCTGTGGTTTATACCTGATTCATTGAGGTCCTTGTGTTGATTTTCGAGTTCTTGAATCTTGAATTCTTTCTGTCAGTGTGGGTGGAATTTTTATTTTTCTTTATTCATGTGTGTTTCGTCATTTTCGTCATTATGCGTAACATACGTTTATAATCTTATTAATTGTTTTTTTTCCGGCGCTTCGCTAAGACCCGCTCCTGCGCGCCGTCATTTTCTACGTGGGAATTTCCTGATTTAAAAAAACTGGAGATGACCACAAATTTCCTAAAAATGTGCATCTGATGCACAATTGAATTCTGTTCAGGTATGTGCTTTCAGAAAAATTCGAGGCCATCATTTGACGGATTTAGGTGTTGTCGCTTCGCGTTTGCGTGGATTCGTCCGTCATCCTTCCATTCCTCTGTTGTACAGATATCCTCGCAAAGCGTCGCTGAGTAGGCCGCTGTTCGGGCCAAAAAGCAGCAGCATGAGACCGAACCAGAACCAAGACCCCTCCAAGGGGCAATTCTAATTTAATCGTCGACCCCTCGCCCCAGTATCAGGACAGGTGTCTCCATCAGGTTCCATGAGACTTAGATCGAGCGTCCTATGAGGGTCTGGCGTTGGGTTGTGTTACGCTGCAGCTTGGAGGGGGGGATGCATATGCATATGGTCTTTGCATGCCCTATTCTAACCCCACCAAGCCACAGGAACCCCTGCAGTGCCAAGAGCGCTGAGTTTTCTGTTGGAAATTGTCATGAACAATGCAGCAAGAGTCGCTTGCCATGGCAAAGCGCTTTTTTCCAGTGTAAGGGAAGCTACAGGTATTTTAAAGTAGGTGTGGAAACCAAGGAAAGGCCAAGAAAAAAATCCCTTTTTCCTGAAAATGCGACAACGGTGGCCACCACAGCACAACGCGGGAGTAAGAAAAAGTCCTTTTCTAATTCTTTAGGGTATACTTTAGTTGTATTAGGGATGCTCTAAGCACTCTTGCATTTTTATCTTAGTATTGGCCTAACCAAAATGGGTGATAACACATTTTGACCTATAGAACCAAACACTAAATCAGGATGTAGTGTGGACCCCTCAATCCCCAAGCTATATGCACTTTTGCACTGAACGGCGCCTTTTGTGGCTGGCCAGGCCGGGGAGAAAGGCTCTTGCGCGCCAAGCTTTTTCAGGGAGGGGCGGGAGCCCGAAACCAAGTTCAATCGCAGGCTGAGTACCGCTGCACGTTGCTGTCCTCCTGGGCCTTATCTCAATGAGACCTGGCAGCCCCGTCGTAGACAACCGCAGAGCCGGGGTCTCTGCCTGATTGCCGAAGGCTGTACGGTTGCGGTTTTGGGGTTAGAGCATGACGGCTTGAGCACGGGGCGTGGCTTGGGGGAGGAATTCATTTGCAGAAGTGACTGGTGAGTGCCAGTGTGGTAGTACTGATTGGTTGCGCCGTGTCAGAGCTGTTGAGGGCTGGCGTGAGAGAAACGTGTAAGTGTGGCTTTTGAAAAGAGATGACATGTTGGACGAAGATAAGGACGATTGTGAGTTTGTGCTCGCCGGGGAGGGGGGGGCTGGTGCGAAGTACCTTGTTATGCGGGGAGAGGGGGCGGAAACAGGGGCGGAGGCGGCGAGGGGGGGTTCTTGTCGAGGGGGGGGGGGGAGGTTGAACCTGTTCCGGATTGTGAGCAGCCGCTTTGGGGGCGGGGGCTCTGGCTGAGGTTGGCTTGCGGTATTGCGTTTCAGCGATAGAGGCCGGACAGGTCTTGGGGGCTGGCGGGCGTGTTTCCGAGCTTTGGCGGGTACCGCAGGGGATGGGGCAGGGGGGCGCTTTGGAGGCTTGTGTGCCACTGTGTCCGGGAGGGGGGAGGGAGGGTGGTAAGCGGGGGGGGGTCGCTGTAGGGCGGAGTAAGAAAAAGTGCTTTTCCAATGCTTTGAGGCATACTCTAGTTGTATTAGAGATCCACTGAGCACACAGGCATTTCTATCTTAGTATTGGCCCAGCCAAAAGTGGTGATAACACATTTTGACCTATGGAACCAAACACCCAATCAGGATATGGAGTGGACCCCTTAATCCCCTATCAATGTGAGGCAATTCATCTTTTCCTGAGTCGACTGAGAACTGACATATCCAGGGCAGAGCCTATGAATTTATCTATGTTTTCTCATGAATTCTTAGCTGTCCTAGTGGTATGCACCCTAGGGGGCTGGGCACCTCTTTTTGAGAGGTCCTGGGTTCAATTCCCGGTCAGCCTAGCTAAGTAGGAAGATCCCATGTGACATGGCAGTGACCTCATCGCCACATGCCCTGCCACCTCAGCATATATGGGACCCAAAACAAAGAGTGCACATCTCCTGAGATGGCACTATGGAGTTTGAGTGACCATGGGGCAGTTTTCCAACTCTTTTCCAAAACATTTCAGCTATCTTTGTGAATATGCAATCAGATGTGCCTTGAGTTGCAGTTTCTGTGAATATCCTTTCATCTTTCACTGTTTACACTGCAGCCCTTCATGCTTTGATCCTGATTCTCTTCTACTTGCTTATCTCTGGCTTGGGCTAACCTGAATTGATTGTATTTCAGCAACTAAAACATTTTCATCTTCAAAAACAAGCAGCAGGAAACCCTACACCAGCAGCAGGCAGCAGGAGAGGCACAAACACAGTGTTGGAATCACTATAAAACTTTCTGGTAGCAGAGGCAGATTGTCTCTGCGTACCGGCAGCAACCCCGTGCCGTACAACCAGTGCGCCGAGATCAGTCATATATAAGCAGAAGGGCGAACGAGGATGGGCACAAAGAAAGAGGACACCGACGTGAAGACAGCGCCTGAGGCACCAGCAAGGCCAGCACCTGGTGAACCTGGACCTGGACCTAGCGCCGTACCCTCGGAGCCCTTACATGGGCCAGTGGACGTGGCGGAGGATTCGTTGGAAGGACTCCAGTCGGCCTTCCGGGCCCTCTCAGTCGAGGAGGTGGTCACTCATCCTGTGAAGAGGAAGAGAGAGAGCGAGAAAGATGCTGAAGAAGGCATGGCAGACGAAGGAGAAGACCAAGGGCAAGACCTGACGAATGATCCTACCTTCGAAGGCGCACCAAGAGCTTCTGGCCTCCACGCATCACCCTCTCCTATAACCACCACACTTCCAATTCCAGACGCAGCCGCTGCAACATCCACACCCATAACCAACCCGCCTATGGCAGAGGGCACAGGCTTTACTGGTATGCCTACCTACCCTGCCTATGGTTTGGGCCCACGTACGACTGCGTTTCCTGAGGCAACTACTGCCAGTGAGCCGGTGACCTCCAGTTCTGCGCCGCGATGGTATGCGGCTGACTATCACCATCATCTACCCGCTACGGGAACCTATGTGGATGTTCCTGGGTATGCAACCTTGAGTGGGCTGAGGAGAGGACCTGAGTATCTTGGAGGCAGGAGTAGAGGACCGGGGAGATCCTCCAACAGGTCCCTGACGCGGTCGGAGATCAACGAGGTGCTCCGAGGAGCCACCTCTAAAATTGGTGGCGACCTCACTCAAGAGATTCGAGAGAAACTGGAGCCCCTGATGATACCGCCCCAAGCGTCACCTACCACGGTGGGAGTGTCCCCCCATGGAGTACAGGCCAACCACCTGGTGGCAGGGCTGACAAACACCCTGGGGAGCGTGAGGAGCCGACCCATGCCGACCCCTGCAGCGATACCGAGAAGTCCTTTCGTACCGAGAATGGCCCAGCCGCCCAACAGCCACGTGACGAACTCTACGAGAGCCGAGCTGGACCGGCTGGGGCAGACAGCCTTGAAGGCAATGGTGGACGTGGAGCCTTATGGCTCTAGTGATCTAGGCGGAAACCCCTCCGATGATGAGCCGCCGTCTATGACTTCTGCTTCGCCCTCGGAGGACGATGACCCGGAGGACCCCAAGAACCCAAGTGGGAAGAAGAAGAAGAAGAAGAGGAAGACCCGACGCCCTGAGGGACGCAGGTCTCAGGAGGCGAAGGCTATTGCCACCTCCAAGATCGTGGTGAACCTGCCTGAGTTCACAGGCAAGGACCTCAGCGAGTTCGCTGAGAACTTTGGCCGATTTCTCCGATTGACCGGTCAAACCCACGCTAGTGGACGGGTCGAGTGCAATCTGCTCCTGCAGTGGTGCAAGACCAAGTACCTGGAGAAGAAAGTCAAACAGATCGTGACTAAGTCCGCCACCTTTGCCGATGTGTTGGTTGCCTTGGAGAGGCAGTACCCGACCTATGAAACCGACCTCTCCATCAGGGCGAGATCCAGAACCTGCCCGTGCTGCCAAACAACCCCAAACCTAGCAGGGTCCCTGAGCTGTTGGCTGACCTGGATCACTGGGCTGGACGATCAACGCCCGGTTCCTACAGCAGCGACGACCTGATGTTCTGGTTGGTGGCTAAGCTCCCTCGAGAGCTGTGGGACAAGTGCCGTTCAACGGCAGAGCGCAAGGCTAGTTCCCTCCGCTACGAGGATCTATGTGTGCTACTCCTGGAGCTGGCGCTGGAGAAAGAGAGCGACCAGCACCTGAACAACTACCGTCCTGGAGGTGGAGGTTCTGGAGGCCATGGCAAAGGGTACCAAGGGTCCAGACCTGGGCAGGGGACTACCCCGAAACACGCCCACGCCCGTATCATGGAGAATGTCAAGGAGCTCTTCTGGTGTGATGCCAGAGACGAGCAGGGCCACCTGCAGCACGCCCCTGACTGCGAGCAGCGAGACTGCTTCGTAGTCCAGGGGAAGCAGCAGGAGAAGAACACCGGCGCCAAAGCGAAGCTGCCGGATCATTACAGGTGCACCATCACGTGTGCCTTCTGTGGAAAGAGGAAGCACTACGAGGATGAGTGCTACCATAAGCAACGCCTATCGGCGAAGCTTAAGGGTGAAGATCCTGGCAAAGGCTCAGGCAAAGATGGAGGCAAAGGCAAAGCCAACGACTCCGGCAAGGGCAAGTCGAAAGGACGTGGGCAAGGGCAAGACAAGAGTCAAGGTGGACGAGGAGGAGGCGCTAACCACCAGCCAGACAAGCACAACAAGAACACGGACAAGAACGGAGGCAACCCCAACCCGAATCCAGGGGGGAACTGCGAGCCCTCTGGAGGGCAGTCTGGTCCTACCACACGCTCACAGACGCAGGCCCAGAAAGAACAAGGGGCCAAGCGGGAGCACGAAGGTGGTGATGACGGCAACGCTCAGAAGAGAAGCCGTTTCATGAGAATGGCCCGCAAATTGCGGAACAAGGGGTTCGAGGTGAACTGTCCCGCAGAGTTCTGATGGGGTTGCTCCGGTGGCACCCAAGACCTGGTGTTTTGGGTACGTATCCGACTAGGGGGACGCGAATACCTGGGGGTATTGGATACTGGCGCCACCATATCTATAGTGGCAAAGACAATTTTACCTTGTGGGAGCCTGAAGAACACCATGACCACCACGGCTATACAAACGGGGGATGGACATGTGGTGCACAGCTGCGGGGACTGTGAAGTGAAGGTACCTATGGGCTCCCGGACTATCGCCCATCCGTTCTATGTGATGGACACTGAGGCCTTCGACTTTGTATTGGGGACTGACTTCTTCGTGCAGCACTCCCTGATACAATCCCTGACGCTGCAAGCGCCCTACCTCCTCTACGTGGACCACGGCAGTGGCAGAGAGTCTGTGCCACTGGAGCAGTCGGAACATACCTCGAGTTACCTGAGGCTATCGAAGGAGGAGCCCTCGAACATGATGGCGGCCTCCAAAACTGAGGACTATCAACTATTGGGGGAAGTCCTAGACCAAGGTCTGAAGGAGTTGGGTTACTCTAGAGAAGACCTGAGTGTGGAGTTGTTCGCCAGCGACACGCAGCATGTACTGGACCTTTACTGCAGCGAAGAGAAGAACTGCAGCTACAAATTTTACTGGCCCTCTTTCGGGATGGCCTACGGGAACCCCAGGTTCAGTGAACTGGGGAAGGTCCTGACCAAGGTTGCCTTGGAACGTTCCCGTATGGTCCTGTGTTCCCCCGATTGGGGAGCCCATGGGGGCAACGAGTACTGGCGAAACCTCCTGGACAGGCTGACTATCAGCTCTGTTCGGTTACCTGATGAGGCCATCTAGGTGCCTCTGGGGCGTAAGACGCCTATTGGGAAACCCGGATGGGGGAGTATGCTCAGCGTGGTGGACGGAGGTCTTACCTCCATCCCCTGGGAGGATCTGGACCCGAGTCTGGTCCAGGCTATACAACGAGAAAGCGATGGACTCGCCTTGGGTGACTTGAGGGATCGACTACGACCTCAAGATGCTATTGAGACTACACCCGGAGGAAATGAGTACGTTGTGACTGACACCAACGCCCCCAACTCTCCCTGCCATGTACCTGTTCCTGATGGAGTCTCTGAGTGTGGACTATCTGAGCTACCTAGCTCTATCCACTCAGATGACGAAACTGAGCACGACGCCCTCTTCGTGCAGACCTGTGTGCAGGAAGTGGAGAACGCCTAGTACGTCGCCCCACTCAAACCCCTACTCTCCATGAGGCCGGAAGACCCCGTGGACGAAGAGCTGGACCCTCGATCCAGGCTAAGGGAGTATGTGGACTCCAAGAGGAAGTTGGTGGCGAAAAAGCTATGCTATGCTAAGCCTACCCGCAGCTCATGGCCACTGAAGCAAGGACGTATGGGAGATCTATCCCAATTGAAGGAGGACCTCGAACAGAAGATCACCACCTGGCAAAGGGAGGTAGATCTTAAGCTCATGAAGAGCGTGTGGGGCGCCCATGTGAGGACCCCAGAGGAGGACGACCTCTCGGAGGAATGTGTATGTGAACCCCCTCGAGCGTGCCTATGTTGCCATCGTCCACCGGAGATGGTTGAACAAGACCTTCTATATGCCTACCAAGGGTTGAAGGACACTACCAAGGGCGAAGAGTCGGTGGAGGATCACCTCCCGACGTCTATTACTCAGGGGGCAAGCAACTTACACTCTGACGAGGAGATGGAGGACAAGATCAAGCTATTGGACCCGCGGGTGCAGAAGCTTATAAGGGCCTATCTGGAGGTGTTCGGAGAACTACCCCCTCCAGCCTCTTGTGACAAGCTGGTACAGATGGACCTCAAGCTGACACCTGAGTTCGTTGGTCACAAGATCCCGAGGAGACCCTATCCAGCTCCTAAAGAGCAGGCCGACGAGATTGGGCGACAGATACAAGAATGTATCGACGCTGGCCTAGTCCTGGAGTACAAGGACAGGGACTACCCCCTACACTGCAGCTCCTGTTTCCTGGTGGCTAAACCTGGGTCTACCGCCAAACGGCTGGTAGCGGACTACGGAGAGCTGAACAAGAAAACGTTGAACCACTCAGGGTCCATTCCCAATATGGAGTCTACCCTGGAGAAGATAGCCTCCTGTCGCTACAAGACCAAGATGGACAAGAGGAGCGGATTCTCGCAACTGGACCTGACGCCCAACGCTCAGGAGCTACTGGCCTTCATCACCCCTCAGGGGGGGGGTTTCAAGTGGAAGGTCATGCCATTTGGCGTGGCCAACGCACCCGCTCTATTCCAAGAGCTGATGAACAAGATCTTGTCCATCCTACGAAGGAGACCTAAGGTGCAGGAGCTTATATCCCGTCGGGCCCAGATGGAAGCTCACATCGACGATGTATGCCTCGAGACCAATACCCAGGAGGACCACCTAATCCTCTTGGGTGAGTTCTTTGCGGTCTGCCAGGAGAACCACACACGACTCAAGCTGGAGAAGTGTGAGTTCATGCAGGAGACCATGCAGTACGTGGGGTTTGACGTTGGCTATGGGTGGTGGACCCCAGCGGCCTCTAAGGCCAAACCCCTGATGGATGCTAAGGTACGACACGAAGACCCCAAGAAAGGACTTAATGATGTACGTAGTTTCATTGGGGCGTGCAACTTCTATCGCCGCCATATCAAAAACTTCACCTACACCAGCGCCATTCTGACGGACTTGATCAAGAAGAGTACTACTTGGCGCTGGGGCCCACAAGAGCAACAAGCGTTTGACGAGCTCAAAGACAAGGTGGCCAACGCTAAGTGCTTGGGCGTGCCTAGGGCACAAGGGGAGATTATCCTGGTGACTGACGCCAGCAATGTGGGCGGTGGTGGCACGTTGTTCCAATGGCAAGCACTAGAGAAGGAGGAGGTCGACTCGGCCATTTCTGAATGGGGGATGGAAGGTCTCAACCAAGATGGAACCCTCAAGCATAGATACCCTGACGACAAGTGGGTCCTAGTACCTCCCGGCCACTGGAACTGGAAATGGAACCAGGCCAGGGGGAACTACTCCACTTACGAGCAGGAATTGCTTGCGGGTATGCTAGTGCTATCCTCACAAGCACGACTGTTGGGGAGTAACCCTGTGGTCTGGCTGTGCAACGAAGAACCGGTCCGCAGTTTTCAGAAGGGCCTCCCACCTGAGAAGGCCAAGCTACGGCGCTGGTGGACCTACCTCAGTCAAGTACGGCTGACGGTAGACCATATCCGGGGAGTGAAGAACGAGTGTGCAGACTACATTAGCCGCAACAACTTCGACGCCCTGATTGGTACCCGGTCTGAAGCGCTGGCTAAGGAGGTGTTCAGCCGTATGGACGTCCACTCCGACCTCAACATGACTATGATACGCCCCCTGGTTGGACTCCAACAATCGGAGTACCTGAAGGAGTTTGGGGATATCTACAAGCGCCTGGAGAAACGCCTTGAACCCCTCCTGGTCAACCAAGATCAGTGGAAGAGGGACAAGAGCTACCTCTGGCACAAGGACTGCATTGTGGTGCCTAGTGACAAAGTCCCAGCGCTGCTGAAGTGGACCCATGAGTCTAGCGGTCATGTGGGTGCTGACCGTACCCTGAGGCTGTTCAAGCAGTGGTTCCACACTACGTGGACTGACGACCAACTGCGGAAAACCCTCCAGCCTATCGTGGACAAGTGCCCGTGCAGGTCCTGCAAACCAGGGGATATCAGGGACAGAGGTCTCTACTCGACCCTGCCCATCCCTCACTGTGCTAACAGTGTTCTATACGTGGATTACACGGAGATGCCGAAGTTTGGGGGCTATGACTTCGCCCTCGTGGTGACCTGTGGGTTGACCAGGTTTACCAGGGTGTTCCCATGTACCAAGCACATTACCGGGGAGGAGACTATCAAGATACTCCTGGAGGAGTTGTTTTGTGCCTATGGGGCGCCCAAGGAGATCAACTCCGATGAGGACGTACGAGTACGCTCAGATACCGGTTGGTACAAGAGGGTCCTAAGATCCCTCAATGTCCAGGTGTCTACGGGGATTCCCCCTATGTGAGCGACAGATCCGTGTCCTGAAGGAGAATGTACGGATATGGTGCAAAACTGAACGCACCAGAGACTGGGTGAGACTACTCCCCATCATATCCTTGATGATGAACTCCCAAGAGAGTTCAGCTACTGGCTACTCGCCCCATGAGCTATTCCTAGGGCATCCAGCATGGTTCCTGCATGCCCCCTATCCAGAGGAAAACCATTCTTCTGTGGGTGAATGGGTCCAAGAGCAACAAGCGAAGGTGGACAAGACCAAGGCTATGCTTCAGAGAGTGAGGGAGCGTCAGTGGAACAAGAAGAACAAGTACCGAGTATCGGCCACCTACCAAGAGGGGGACTGGGTGCTGGTGCACCACAGTCGACTACCCGCCTGGCCACGCTCTACCAGCGATGACCCATACTTCGGGCCGTACAAGATTCTATCAGTGGATGGACACCGTATCACCGTGCGGTGTTCTCCCCGTCTAGGGGGGACCCTGGTGTGCGCTGCTCATCACCTGAAGCGCTACTATGATCTTGAAGACCTCTGTGGGGAGGAGTGGGAGCTGAACAACGAGGAAATCGCCGTCCTAGACCTGCAAGGGGCTGCCAGCCCTATGGAAGTTGAAGGGGAACTCCCCGACATGAACGCCGAGGAGATGGCTAAGGAGGGCTTCTACCTGGTGAAGTCTGTCCTACGCCACCGCTATCGCCAGGGTTGGCGCTTCCTGACCCTCTGGGAAGGGGTTGGAGTCGTGGTTTGGAGGCCACCTGGGAACCCTTCTCTGCGTTTGTTCTGACTGAGGGACGCCCAAACTCAGTTCTGGTTGACTACTTGTCCCAAAACAACCTTGGTGAGTTGCTGAGGCTCGCTGAGACGCTTGCCTCAAAGACTAAAGCTAGGGACTGAACCTTACCCCTGAGTGTGCTACGTATGTCTGTGTGTGTCTCACTTCTCTCCCGGGCGTGGCTCCCGGAGATTGGGCTTTGCTGATGTCGGACCGAAGGTCCTAGGTAGGTAGGTAGGTGCGTGCACTCGGTCGTGGAGAGGCGCCCCATGGTTCCCCCTGGCGTCGCCCCTGTGACGAACAGGAAGAGGCTTCGCGCGTGAAGAGGGGAGGCGGCTTACTTCCCGCTAGACCTGACTGTTGGCCCCCAACAAAGCGGCCCCGGGCTACGCCGGGAGGGCTGATCGCCGCCAGCGTGACATACTTGTCTCGCCGGGAGGGTGTGCCCCCGTGCTTGCGCACGTCCCCTCCTTTGGGCGGAACCCTAGGGGTTCACCGGACTTCCTGGCGTATCCCGTTCCCAAGGCGTGCATGCACGTTCCTGGTACTAGGGTTCCGAGGCGCTTGGGTGTCGCACGCTCCGCCTCGAGTCCCAAAGCAGCGCAGGCCTTAGGATGCAGCCTTACCCCCGGGCTCCGGATCTCGTTTGGCCGGGTCACCTGCATGGCACGGGCTGCCTCAGTGCCCGGGCTGTGGGCACTGGGTTTCCTACTGTTGTGTGGTGTTTGTGTTTGGGTCCGGTTGGCGGTTGGGTGCGGGTTTTGTTAACCCCGTCTGTCCTGGCTGGGGTTTAGGGTGGGTGTTTTTGGGCTCGATTTGTGGTGTTGTCCCCCTAGTGTCGGCTATTTGTGGTGTTCGTGGTTGGGCTTCGGTTTCGGTCTGCTTTTGGGACGTGTGTGGTTTCGTGGGCGCCCCGCTTGCCCCCCGCCGTTTCCGGTTCCGGCGCGCGGTGTGGGCGTGTGTGCCGGGCCCGGGTCTCGCCTGTGCCCAGTCCGTCTTGGCTGGGTTGTCGGGGTGTGTTTTTTTTTTTTTTTCTTTTTGCTTTGGTTTTTTCTTTTCTTTTTTTTTTTTTTTTTCTGGGCTTTGTGGTCGCTGTCCCTCCATCCCCTTTCTTTCGGGCTGGGCTGGTGGCTCTCTTTTTTTTTTTTTTTTTTTTTTCTGTCCCTTTTCCCCGTGGTCCGCTGTTACTGGCTTGGTGTTGCCGGTTTTGGGTGGGTGGTTCGCCTGTGCCTCTGCGGGGGTCCCCCCCCTTTTTTTTTTTTTTTTTTTTTCTGGGGGGGGGGGCCTGGCCGCCTGTGGTGGTGTTGGCGGGTGGTTGGGCGGCTGTGGGCTGTTTTCGTGCCTTTTCCCCTTCCCCCCTCCTTTTTTTTTTTTTTTTTTTGGGGGGGGGGGGGCTTGCCTGTTCCTCCCTCTGCCTTCCCTGGGCTGGCGCACGCACTGGCCTGTATTCAGTGTTGTCTTCCGGGCTGGTGTTTTCAGTTGCGTTCTGTGTGGCCATGTTCCGGCCCCATGGGTCGGGTGGGCTCTGTACACTGTGGGCTCGGCGCTCCTTCTTGCTGGGTTAGGTCCTGGCTCTGCCGGCTGGGCGGCTGCGCCAGGCGGCTGCTTGTGGTTTTGGGTTAGGGGGCTGGGGTTGCTTGTGTCCTTACCCCTCCGCGGTGCCGGCTGTAATCTTCTGGGTGGTCCGTCACCGTTGTCGCCTGGCGCTCTGTGGTCCCGTGTGTGGCCTGTGGTGCCGGTGTGTGGCGTGGTGGCGCGGCGCCTTCCCGGGTGTGCGGTGGCTGGCTTCGGTTAGTCCCTCAGGTTAGGGTCAGTTGTGTCGTGTTGTGCCGCTCTGTGCCGCGTCGCGTCGCGTCGTGCTGTGGTGCGTTGCTCTGTGGCGCGCTGTGGTGTGGTGTGCCGTGGTCTCGCGTGGTGCCGCGGTGGGTCAGTGGAGGTCAGCCTGGCCTGTGTGGGTCGGTTAGGTCTTCGGGAAATTCTGCTGAATGATCACGGTGTCCTTGGGGCGTGCACACTGACTCTCACCCATGGACTCAATCTTCACCGGGCCTCGCAGACAGGCAGGTGTACTCGGGGTGTAGGAAAAGCGTTCCTTCTCCAAGGCAGACAAACAGACATCAGGAGTCGGACGGTGGAGGTGGCTTCCGAACGCTGTTTGAGTGGCGAATGGCTTTCACTGCAGCTCGGCTGCGCTGGCAGGGTCCGGGTCGGTGCCGCCGGTAGGGATGAGCTCACACTGTAGGGTCAGGGGGATGTCCATATCTCCGGTGCTGGACTGCTGGGGTCCGGGGCATCGGTAGTATCCTTGGTACTTCCAGTCTTCACGGCGCTCGGAGATGGCGTTGAAGGGGGGCACCGTCCAGCAGCACCAAAGCCTTCGCGATCGATCACAGCGTTTCGCTTCCCCTTGCGATGCTCGATATTCATCATGGACGGGATCGGTGCGCCGCCGCAGTGCCATTCCTCCACTGGACGCAACAGGTTGGTGACGGACGCCCTCACGGACGTGAGACCAGCCGAGATCAAGCCCCCGTAGCAATACTCTGCGTCAAACCGCGACGGTAGCGCAGCCCGGCCCTTATAGCCCATGGTGTGGTCGCGTGACGGTCCGTGGGGTTGCCCTCCCTGGGGGCCTGTGCCTTGGTCTCGTGTCCTCTGGGGCTGTCGTGGTGCCCTTTTCCTCCGTGTCTTGGTCCCCGTTCCCGTTCCTTCCTGGTTCTTGGGTGGTGTCCTGACCCCATGTGGTGCCGCTTCCGGCGCCCTGTCCCTGCGTGTGCCTGCCCTCACTTGGGGTCCTTCCGTGCCCTCTTGCCTGTGTGGTCCTTGGTGTCCCTTGCCCTTCCCTTGCCCTTGTCCTGCCCCTTCCTGGTGTGGTGGTGGTGGGAGGGGCGGGGTGGGGAGGGGGCGCCGGTGGCCCAGGCTTGGGGGTGGGTGGCCTGGAGCCACCGGCGGAGGGCTTGGGGGGTGTAGGGGGGGCGGAGGCCCTGGACCGCATCGCGGAGGAGGGCCTCCCATGCCGCTTGCGGCATGATGGCCTCCGGGGCGGCCTCATTGGGGTTTGCGGGGGTGCGGGTGCGCACCTCCTCGAAGGTATGCACCGTGTGTACCCCTCTGTGTCTTCCCGCTCCCCCGGCCCATTTCACCCAGCGGCGGAGCTCCTGCAGAGCGGAGGGAGACCACCAGGCGAGGTAGGCGGGGGCCCGGGGGGGGGAGGGGTCCGTGCCTGGGGTCCTGGAGCGGCGGGGGGAAGATGTGGACCTGCGGTGGTGGCGGGGGTGGCGGTGCCCGGGGGAGCGGGAGCGGCGGCGGCGGGGGCTGGGGGTGGAGGACGGGTACGGGCGGAGGGGGGAGCGGGAGGGGGAGGTGGACATGGGGCGGTGGTGGCGCGCTCGGTGGCGTCCGGGGGAGCGGGAGTGGTGGTGGCGGGGGCTGGGGGTGGTGGATGGGTACGGGTGGCGGGGGGAACGGGGAGCCTGGCGGGGCGTGTGGGGGGAGGGGGAGGTGGACGTGGGGCGGTGGCGGCGTGCCTGGCTGCGTCGGGGGGACCCTGGTGTGCGCTGCTCATCACCTGAAGCGCTACTATGATCTTGAAGACCTCTGTGGGGAGGAGTGGGAGCTGAACAACGAGGAAATGGCCGTCCTAGACCTGCAAGGGGCTGCCAGCCCTATGGAAGTTGAAGGGGAACTCCCCGACATGAACGCCGAGGAGATGGCTAAGGAGGGCTTCTACCTGGTGAAGTCTGTCCTACGCCACCGCTATCGCCAGGGTTGGCGCTTCCTGACCCTCTGGGAAGGGGTTGGAGTCGTGGTTTGGAGGCCACCTGGGAACCCTTCTCTGCGTTTGTTCTGACTGAGGGACGCCCAAACTCAGTTCTGGTTGACTACTTGTCCCAAAACAACCTTGGTGAGTTGCTGAGGCTCGCTGAGACGCTTGCCTCAAAGACTAAAGCTAGGGACTGAACCTTACCCCTGAGTGTGCTACGTATGTCTGTGTGTGTCTCACTTCTCTCCCGGGCGTGGCTCCCGGAGATTGGGCTTTGCTGATGTCGGACCGAAGGTCCTAGTCAGGTACTGGTACCACTCCTATGGCGCCCAATTTCTGTGCTGGCGCCTATCCTTGGGGGAGACGGCAAAAGCCCTACCTACTAGAAGGGAGGGGTGGCCAAGTATGCTAAGGGCATACAAAACGCCCATTTTTGCTAAAGGCCAAAAGCTAACGCACTCCCCTGCCGACAAGGAAAAGCACACGGGGCAGGAGACACCACTACACTACACACCCTACCTACAGGGGCACCATCCTGGTGGGCGAGCACTTCTGCAACTGGCTCAAGCCCCCAGTCAGCACTACCACTCCTACAAGCACACTCTACTGGGTGGTGTTGAAGATCAAGTCGTGAGTCCTAATGACCCTCCTGTGGAGAAGACAAGAGAACACAGCGCTGCTAAGCAACTGTGGCCTAACAGGGGACGCCACAACGCGTTTCCCCTGCTAGGGCTTGGAGGGAAGAGGTGCTCTTGATGCGTGCACAGCGTGGATGTCGATGGAGTCGAACTGCCCTCGCCACTCCTGGCTGAGGTGCAGTCAATTGTTTGCGTGATCAGCGCCCTTGTTTAGCAGGGCTAGAAAAAAAATGGTATGCTGCTGCACCAATCACCCTACCTGCCCACCTGTAAAGCAAAGGCCAATGAAGGGGTGTTTGCAACTGAGGAACCAAGCCACACTCCACGTATTATACGCTTCTCAGTGTGACCTATAATACACTGTCCTCAAACACGCCCTGTCAAGCAAGCAAGCGTTAAGAGACTTCTCAGGTTCTCTTGAAGAATGTACCGAGGAGCCCCTGGGTAACCTAAACAAGGTTTACCGTGCGCATTTCGCGTGGCCTACCCTTTAATGCGTGTGTGAATGCACGAGCATGCACGACTGGACGAGTTGTCTTTTGGCAAACCTCTAATCTTACCCACAATCACGAACTCCACCAGGGGGTGGCCCCACCTGGGCTTACCTACCTTACCTACCGCTAGAGAGAGACCCCAAGTGGGAACGTGAAACGAGGCGTTAGGGAAAAACGTTGCTATGCACTTGTGTGTATGTCTAATCACCCTGATCTGACCTCTAATCATCTGCAATCTTTCTAATCTAGCCCTCTATCGTTTGTTAGCGCTGCTACAGGACTCGTTCACGGAGACAAGAGACGAGCAATGTGCATGCTGCATACGAGACCAGCACACCTGTAGTTTATACCTGATTCATTGAAGTCTTTTCGTTGATTTTCGAATTCTTGGATTTTTGATTCTTCTATCAGTGTGGGTGGAATCTGTATGTTTATTTATTAATGTGTGTCTCGTCATTTTCCAGTCTACGTGAGACATACGTTTATAATCTCATTATTTCTGCATTTTCCGGCGCTTCGCTAGGAGCCGCTCCTGCGCGCCGCCTTTTTATGCGTAGCAATTTCTTGATTTAAAAAATCGAGAGATAACTATAATTTTTATAAAAATGTGCTTCTGATGCACAATTGGATTCTGCTCAGGTGTGTTGTCTTAGAAAAACTCTAAGCCGTCATTTGACGGATTTAGGTGTTGTCGCTTCACGTTTGCGTGGATTCGTCCATAATTCTCCCATTCCTGTCTGTACAGATACCCATGCGCAGCCTCGCTGAGTAGGCCGTGTTCGGGCCGAAACGCAGCAGCCTGGAGAGACTGAGCAGAACCCAAGACCCCATCAAGGGGCAATTTAATTTTTTAAACAACTCCCTTCGCCCAAAGACAGGTCTCAGTTCGCCAGCAGGTTTACGAGAACCCGTGCGAGTGTGTATATTGTGTCTTGCGTTGGGTTTATGTTGCGCTGCGTCTTGGAGGGAGGGATGCACATGCACATGTTTTGGCATGCACCCGAACTAACCCAACCAAGCCACAGGAACCCCGGCAGCGAATGAGCGCTGAGCTTTCTGTAGGAAATGTCACAAACAAAGTGACGCGTTCCCGTGGGGGGCCGGCCACGGGACGCTGCGGTGACACGCACAGGTGAGCAGGCAGGCAAAGCACTACGCTCACAAGGGCATCAATACGCTCGTGTCATGTGACAAAGCGTTTCAGGATCCTTGCCACTCTGCAACAAGGGAGCGAAAGTATGTACACCAACACATCAGGATATGTACACATGGGGTTAAGACTGGACTGGGGTAAGGGCATCACAGGACAATAGACACTCTATCCTAACTTGTATCCCAATCCCAGGTCCGACCCTCTCAGTGGGTGGTGGGGGCGGGGGCTCAAACACAACCCATGCCCTGCTCAGTCCGGACCCTGAAACCCTGCCCATAAGGGAGGTGTCCCGCCCAGCCACAAGCGAGTTCCTCGGAACGAAGAGGCTTCAATGCCAACCGAAAGTAGCTCCCTATGCTCCTCTAACGGCAGGTCCCAACTCCACTCTGAGCCAGAGATATGGCCCCGCCATTATCACCCAGGAGTTGGTAGCTGAAAATGGGCTGTTTCAGCCCAGACTGAAATTAACTCAAAAATCCCCAAAATTGTCCCCTCGTCCGGACCCGCCAGAGGTAGGGACGAGGCAACTGACCCTATGCCCTTTGAGTACGAACTCCCTGGAGCCCTCACCCAACCTTGTTCCCTCTGAGGTCCCGGCATCAGGGCAACACGGATGAGTCAAGTGGGGTCATGATGCCAAAATCACCAAAATTGACGTCATTCCCACACCTGGCTCGCCCGGCCAAGGTAAGGCCAATGGCTCACAGGGTAGGAGGCAGAACCTAGGACTCATATCTGGGTGTACAACTTGAAATTAGGTCCGGGCTCCCTGTGGGCATAGAGAAATGGGGCCGCCAATGGACCACACGGAAGGGGGAAATTGAGGTCCCAAAATGGGGTCATTTTGGCTGCTCGAAATGAGCCAAAGTTTGGGGTGCTCCCAATAGTATATCTCCACGCCGGCTTGGAGATCAGATCCGCCATTCCATACAAGATCCACCGGGAGTCCAACGAGGACTCCCATGCCCTTGGCCCTCAAAGATCTCCATGCCACTCGGCGTGGTGACGATCCCAATTGGGTCCACAAATGCCAAAAAGGTAAAATTGCCCACACTCACTTGGGGCTAGCGCCTTAACGAAGGTTGCTCCGCTTCGCCCACGTGGTGTGTGAACCATGGGGACCAATATCCATATCACCCATGTCATATATGGTCCATTGGTCCATGCGTCCGGCGTGCACGAGGGTTAGAACATAGTGCACGGCGGGCAGCAAAAGTGGATAATTGCTCAAAATGGCCAAAGATGCGCACACTCATGGTTGGGGCAAATGAGGCACATGCCCGACTCGGACCGGAGTGTGCCATAGAATTGGTATCAAGTCATATGTATCCAACATATCTTTTGGGCGTCGCCCAACTCCTCCGGTATTGGGAATGGCAGGGTCGCCAAGTGAGCCCATGATTTGGGATAGTCCCAAATTGCCAACATGGCGGCCGCGGTATGCCAAGTCCACGAGGAGTTATTCGCCGGGTCCAAGATATGTTGGGCACCGAAGTATGTACCCTCAAAGTGTACTTGGGTCATGATGTCAATTGAGCGCAACGTTGAGATACACGGTCGCCACTTGACATCATGACGGGCCAAAAACGGCAAAATTGGCACAAAGACACACAAAAGTGCATTGAAAGGTGCACAATTATATTATAATATCTTCGGCTTGGATCGTGCAATCAACTAATCCTTCTAAACACAATTCCTTGACACCAATAACCTTCGATTCCACATATGTGCTCCACTTGGGGCGCCTTGAAAGGTTACAAGCGCTGCTTCCCAAGTGGGCACATGAAAATATGGAAAATTGCAAAATACACACCTTGCTCCCAACGCATCGCTTCGGGATCACCACACAAGCTTCCCTTCACGAAGGTTAGGCTTGCAATTGATCCTGGGGAGTATGGAGAAGGGGCTTGCACAATATGAGGTCCATTGGCGGGCTTGGCTTGGAGGGATGGACCCGCCAAATGGGCACGCAACACAACACAAGGCACATACTCCATATTGCCCAAAAAGGTAGCTCCCCCCACGATATGTCATGCCCCTCCAAGGGCATAACTTTGTGTCAATCGCTCATAGGAACTCAAGGAGAGTTCCTATGCAACACCAACACTTGCGCGCTACACTCGAAAGTTATCTTAACGCACGCAATATCATGGTCAAAGAGTTATAACGCAAACTCTACCCTCTTGACCATGATCCATTACACTAGCGCGCACGTGTGGAGACGCAAGGCATATAAAGCTTCCTAAATTACGTCAGGAGTATTGTGAATACATCCCACGTTTCCTAATTGTCATTCCTCGCAAGCAACACGAGATATGACCTTCACAAGTGGCCTCACGAATCAACTTTGTTTTGCCCATATCTTTAAGACAAATGGAGGGCAGGATAAAAGGAAAGTTGATTCGTGCATAGGGAAGCACGTAGGTCCACTCGAAAGAGGTCAAATCAAGTGCGGGGATGTCGAAGTCGAAAATCCAATTTCGACATCCTGAAAAATTCGGATTAAGGTTGCGAGTGTAGAATGTGAAAATTGCGGATGCATCAACGCAGTTCCTGAAGACTTTGGAGCCTTCGGCACGGATAGCTTTAAAATTTCCATTATAAACAGTTAAACTGGCGGTTACGGTAAAGTTGCGATCCAACCGCCAGCAGTCAAAACAGTGAATATCAGAACGGAAGCGTAAAAATTGACGGAAACAATATGAAAATAAAACCCTGTTGATTCCTGATATTCTGATATATAAATCTCCGCTGGCGGTGCATCGGTTGCCGATGCGGGGCTTTACGGCACGGAACACGCTCCCGCCGGGCTCGTACCGGGCGTCAACGGGCGCCTTCCATACATGGGGTTAGTGGACCGGAGACCGGTCTTCCCTTCCGTACTTGGGGTTAGTGGACCGGTGACCGGTTGTATGCCGTAACCTAGCCATGGGGTTCTGGGTACCGCTTCACCCCCCTCCTTAGAGCAAACCCTGGGGGGGGCTCGATAATACCCAAGCATGGCAGCGGGTACCCAGGACCATACCCTGAAGGGGGGGTGGCACATCCTCACTTCAGGCTCCAAACTCCACAGTAAGACAGGTATAGTGCTGTAGGGTCTTGTAACTTCAAGTATAGTATCAAGTATCAAGTCCCGGGTCCTGGCGGCGATTGTTCGGCATCCAAAGGACCCGTTAACCCATACCAGGCGCACCGGGTGCCGGCTGCTACGGTCACCACCACAGTGGCAGTGGCATACACGGCCAACATAGGCGACACACGACGACCGAGGTGGTCCCACAGGTCGAGAGCGACCACAAAGATCCATCAGGCTACCCCAAGCTTCCCAAAGGCCCGCCGACTGGGGAGAGTCCCCACGGGTCCTTCCTCGGGCGCACCATGTCCATATCCATACGACGCGAGTCCAGAGTGATACAGCCGAACTCCTTAAGGGATCTTAAGGGAGCTCCTCCTTAAGGGATCGGGCATCAAGGCCGTCTTTTTCCTTGCCCTATTACCACGAAGGCCATACATGAGGGAGTCCTCATGCAGTGTGGGCGGAGGCGTCGACTCCTCAAACCACCAGTTTCCCAGGCAGACTGACCAAGGTCAGGAGCACCGGAGGCCGCCATCCGACTGCAAGTGCGTCTGCGAATCGGTAGGCTCACACTGGGACTGACAGTGGCGGACCGCTGGGAGTGTAGTCAGGCAACTGGGCTTCCCGCCTGGCGCCATCAGGATCTCCACATCACAGCGAATAGGGCAACACGGTATCACAGGCACTCAAACAGAAGAATATGTAATGCGGTACTGGTCCAGGCTGGACCCTGTGTATGAACATGTAAGCGACGACTCAGGGCGCCTCTGTATTGCGATTCGCATCCCCTCGGAGGGGGAGAAGACAGTCCATCTGTCGGTGATGGGCTGACAATCGTAACATACAAATGCACATATCCTGGGGAACAGAAAAGCATAACAAGCGGGGTAAATAGGCGTGTAAACACACTCTGGACAGAGTGCCAAACCACGCCACGTTCAGGATAAGGCAAATGCAGGAGGGTGGACAGGAAACGCCTGAGTTCAGGCCATATATAGTCAGCTGACACACGTCGACTGGTCTCGATTCAGCAAGTGCCATGGAACCAGACCACACACTCAAAAATCGCAATGCCGATGACAGCGGCATCCGTTGCGCAACGTCGTATGGGCTTCAAGGCCCCAAGAGCTCAGAAATATGAAGGTCAGTCGCCCTACCTGGTTTCCCAAGGATTCAGCAGGGGGGGGAGTGACGAATAGAAGAAGAGAGGGGCCATCCTCCTCTGGATACAGCAGGGGGGGGTATATGGCCACTCTGATGGCAGGTCACCGAAAGATGAGAGAGAGCAAGCAAGTAAGGGACGATCCATCGACCTCACAAGCGCTCAAAACGCATCAGGGGAGAGCTCAGGGCGCTGATCAGGCACCCCTGGCTGCAGTCGCCCGGGTGAGTGCTGCCAAGTCCGAAACATGGATCTTGGTCTTGTGCTTGCGGATGTACTCCATGAAGAGAGTATTGACCCTCGGCACGAACGAGGAGACGGGTTCCCAGGTATCGTGGGACGGCCCATAGCCTCGCCAACAAACCTTGAACTCCAGACCTCCGGGTGCCGAGGCTTTCGGACGCTGAGCCAGGATCTTCTCGACTGTATAGTCGTCCTGCTCCGCATAATCGTCGTCCGAGTCAGCCTCATGTGCCGCGTAGCTCAGGGACACATGTTGGCCACGGAGGTCGGGTTCCCGCACACGGAGCTGACTCTCGTGGCGTTTCCGGAACTGTCCGTGACCCACCTTGATGCGGTAGGTGTCCTCACCAATCCTGCGGACCACCTCGCCGGGTGTGAACCAGGTCTTGGTGCGGTGGGTGCCCATGGGGCGGGGTCTGATCACCCACACCGGGTCTCCCACCCTGAACTTCTGCGCTGTCGAGCTCGGGGCGGACTTCTGACGCTCAGCGTGCTCCTTCTCGAGCTGCTGGCGGATGTCCCGCGCCGTTTGCTCTTGCCGCGCGAAGAATTCCTTGGCATCCATAGCCATGCCATCACCAGACAAGGGAAGTCCCCTGCCCAGGGGGTCCCTGCCGAACAGAATCTGGTGAGGGGACAAACCACCCGGTGTGGGGGTGTCATGATGGGCCTTCAGAGCAGGCCACATCTCCTCAAACCAGTTCCGACATGGATTGGTGATGTGAATCTTGCGCAGCTTCTCGAACAGCTGCCGTCCAGCCACTTCAGCACGGCCGTTAGACCGGCTGAGATAGGCGACGCTCTTGGCGTGACGTATTCCCATGAGGGAACACATGGCCTTGAACCAGCCACCAGTAAACTGGGGCCCTCGGTCACTGCAAATGGTGCGGGGGATGTCAAAGACGGTCAGCCAATGAAGAATCATCATGACTGCCACTTCCTTGGCAAGCAACCCCTTTTTGCGTGCCGGAACGGCTACAACGTAGCCGCTGTGGCGGTCCACACAGAGAACCACACAGTCAAAGGTCTCCTTGCCAATGTGCACTTCGGGCATGGAGAAGACATCCATGGCCACGCTCTCCATGGGCTGGTCAGGAACCGGGGTCCATTGGGGTTCCCCCTTGACATTCCGGTTATCGGGATTGCAGGCCTGACAGACCGAGCAACCCTTCCTGACCTTCTTGATGGCAGTGTAGAGAACGATATGGTCGATCTCGAACCAACGCTGCATGTCAAGAGCTTGCTTCTTGACCCCTGGGTGCAGCATGTGGTGGTGCCAAGCTTCACACAGCTCGAGCACCCGGGACTCTGGTACTAGCAGCTTACCATTGCGGTAGAGCTTGCCATCTTCCTCAGTCAGCCCCTTTGGCCACTTCTGCCCGTCATCAGGGTCGGTCACAGCCCTATACTCGGCCGCAAAGGCCTCAGACTTGGCGTAGTCGTCGGTCCAGTCGTCCTGGAGGCAAGACTCCGGGAAGAGGTGCTTGTCGGACTCAGCTCCATCAGGGGCGAGTACTCTGACTGCTCTGCTCACCCTCGACGCGAGGGGGGCATCTGCAGCCATGACGACGAAGCATTTAGCACCCTCTTCCTCCATCAGGCGCTCCATTTCAATGATCCTCTTGGCTTCAGCGGTCTCAGCCTCATCGCCATGGGCAGAGATATCCGTCATGCCCTTGCTTGCGGGATAGGCCCACCTACTGAGACAGTCCGCCACGGTGTTATCCTTTCCAGGAATATACACAACCGTGAGGTCGAACTTGGCCAAGGTCTCATGCCATCTTGCCCGTCGGGAGGCGGGACCTGAGGGGGTGTCCACGTGCTCCTTGTGCCACGACTGCAGACTCTGATGGTCGGTGCAGACGGTGACGGGATGGAGGGCTATGTACCCAGCCCATTTCCTGAGAGCCATGACGATGGCATACGCCTCCTTTTCACGGGGCGTCCACGTCCGTCTCTGGCCCTCCGCCAGGACTCGGCTCCAGAAGGCCACGGGCACGTGCCTCCCGTCGTCAAGCACTTGCTCCAACACAGCGCCAATGGCGTAGTGGGAAGCGTCGGTGCGCAGGACGAACCCTCAGTCGGGATCCACGAGGTGCAGACCCACTGCGGATAGCAGCGCCTGCTTCATCCCCTCAAAGGCGCGGTCGGACTCAGCTGTCCAGACCAGAGCCTTGTTGGACCCCTTCTTGGTCTCCTCTCGGTTGCCCTTGAGTATGGTCGTCATGGGGGCTGCATACTCGGCATACATTTGGATATACCCCGAGTAGTAGTTGCAGAACCCCAGATACGCCCGTAGCTCAGAGACCGTCTTGGGCTTTTCCCAGTGCTCGATCGCAGCCACCTTGCCAGGTATGGGCTTTCGCTGCCCGTTCCCGACCACGTGGCCAGCGAAGACCACCTCGCTTACCGCAATGGTGGCCTTGTCACTGCTGCCCGTGAGTTTGTGCCGAACCAGAAGGTCCAGCACTCGAGTGACGTCCCTCTCGTGTGCCTCCAGGAGCTCCTCGTAGCTCATACTGGGGTCCCCGGACGCGATGATCACGTCGTCCAGGAAGGGGTCCGCACAGTCGCGCACCGGCTCAAGCAGGTTCTCCAGCATCCGCTGAAAAGCCGCATTGCCGTTGGTAACGCCCATGGGCATCACCTTCCACTGGAGAGGTCCAAGTGGGGTGCTCATGGCTGTGCAGGCACGGGACTCCTCGGCGAGAGGCATCTGATGATAACCATGTTTCAGGTCAATCACCGTGAAGATCCTCCGCCGGTGTTGCTTTTGCAGCATGTCCTCAATGAGGGGCAGCGTATAGCTGTCGTGCTGCGTTTGGGCGTTCAGGCCGCGGTAGTCGACCACGAGCCTCCACTCACCGGCAACCTTCTTGGGGACGACGAAGCATGGAGAGGCCCATTCGGAGTGGCACGGCTCGAGCCAGCCTCTCTGGATGAAGTCACGGAGGATCTTCTCCATGGCCTCTTTCCTCTCGCCCCTCAGGGCGAACTCCCGGTGCCGATACACACGGGGGTCCTGCTTCAGTCGTATCTTGGCCCCGCCATACGGTCCACGCACCGGTGGGGGAAACACAGGCTTTCCGCTGAAGAAGGTATCACCATACTTCTGCTTCAGCCTGGCCCTCAATGCCTGGATCTTGGGGCAGTCATCGGACTCCGCCTTGGCTTTTCCGGGCACTTGAACCACGGAGCTTACTTGAGGGGTAGCGACCCCGCTCGATTTCGGCTCAGGTGGTCTTCCCAGGTAGCCCAAAGGGCCATCTCTGGTCTTGCCTCGGAATAGATCGCCGTAGGTGGGTGGGTTACCCCCGATTGGCTCGTCCTGGCTGGATAGGTGGTCCAGCACCCTTGGCACGAAGGTGTTCCCGTCATAGGAACCAGAGACGATCGAGTCCACTTCCCAACAGGCTCTGTCCTGGCCCTTGCCCTCACGCTGGTTTCCCCAGTCGTGAAAGGGCTGATCCATATACCCCTGAACCAGATCCCACTCCTCTTCAGTGAGGGGGTCTTCCGATTCCGATTCTTCGATGTCAACGGGGGGAACAGCAAAGCATTGCCTCCAAGGCTCCGCTACGATGCGGTTGACACACACGAAGTCCGTGGTGTCGGCCTGATCAAGGCCCCCATCCACATAGTGGAATTCTGTTGGCCATCTCTGGGGTGGCATGGGCTGTCCCTTAGCGTCCTGATAGACACTCTCTCCAGCCGGTAGGACGACCTTGTTTAAGGTCATGTTGGTCAATGAGGCTACCCAATGTCGGGTACTTTCCTCCTCGGTGCATCCCATAGGAACAACCAGCACTGCCTTGGAGCGGTCCTTGCGAATCTTCGCTATCGCTCTTGGAATGTCCCATCAGGGGCAATGGATCCACATCAAGCCCTGATGCGGACCCCAGTGCTTCTTCCACGCGGAGTCCTGTGCGCACCAGTACTTCTCACACACCCGCAGATGGGCGGAGGTTCCTGAAGAGAACGCATCCAGGGCCAGATCCGAAGCTCCCAAGTCCGCGACAACTCGGCTCGCCACTTCCGGCCTTACGCCGTACTCCTGGTTTCCAGGACCAGTTGGCTCAGTGTCCAGCGCGGCCACTTCGAGCTGATTGCATTCGGGGTGGATCCATTGGCATTCCACATGGTGCTCAGGTGACGAAAGCCACGAGAGCTGGTCGTCCTGGTACAGGGTCATGGAGGCCTGGGCCGGGAGAACACCGGAGTCCGTCTCCATCATGAAGTCGTACCCGACGATCATGTCCCAGTCCATCTCGGCCTCGTAGAAGCGACCGTGCAGGAGGATTTCCTTGCCGAGGTCTGGGCGGCTCAGCTCACGATGGTTCACGAACTGCAGCCCAATGGCCGCTTCCTTTGTGCCTCCCACCATGTACTGGCCGTTCGCCACCTTCAGCCTGACAGGTTTCCGACTGTCGGTCAGACACTCTGGTGGAAGTAGGCCAGCCTTGACCAAGCTGACTTGAGCTCCCGTGTCGACCAACACGTCGAAAACCTTTTCCACTTCCCCGCATAAGGCACGGACCTTAAGATGCAACTGCCGCTCGCGACCGACACGGCGCACGGCGTGCAAACTCAGGATCTCCGGCCGTTCCAGAAGCTCAACAAGTGACTGGTGCAGGTCGTGGACAATGGGCTCAGGCTGCCCATCTGCAGCATCCAGCTGCGGTCCGGGTGATCCTCCGATACTCTCGGAAAGATCCTGTAGTACATCAAACACATTCTTGGTCGCGAAGGACGGACGGGTGCAAGGGTTCGTGCCTTCACTTGCCCTCACCCCGCCTCCGCGACTGGGTGCCGGACCGGGCCTTCCGCCCGCGGCAGTCCCCTTGTGCTTATTGACTCCCGACTGGGATGGTTCGGCGCTTCCCGCGTCACCATCCTGCGACCGCCTTAGCTGGGGCCCTTGGCTGCAGGGGCTCCGCTAGGGGGCGTCGGTTGTGGAAGAAGGGGTGTTCTCCTCCGCATCAACCTCGTTGACGCCCTTCTTGCTTCTTTCGCTGCGAGTAGGCTTCTTGTCCTTGTCCTTGTTCTGGTTGTTCTGGTTGTTCTCCTTGTTCTTGTTGTCCGACCTGGGGACTCAGTTCCTCTTGATCTCCTGGATCTCCTTGGCCAACTCGGTCCCCTGCGACACCAGCTTGGAGAGCTCGTCCCTGTCCACATCCACCTTGGCTTCCCGGATACCCGCGGGCGCATGCTTCTTCGACCCGTGCGCCTTCTTGTAAGCCTCCGTGTCGGCCTTGTGGACGGGGCATGTTCGGTGGTCATGGTTGAAGCCTCGCTTCCTCCCATAACACACGAAACAGCCCTGAGGGTGAGCTCGTATGAACTCCCCAAAGGACAGCGGAGGGTCGCCAATGCGGCGAGGGTCCCTCTTCTCCTGCTTCCTCCAACCCTGTTGCAGGGGCTTCCAGTTTCCCGGTTTGCTCCCCGCCCTCAGGTTCTTGGCCACGAAGGCACACACGGCCACTTCGGCGGGCTCATCGTCGTCGTCATCGTCGACGAGAGTCTCATCGCCGCCGGCTCCCGCTGGGTCCATGGCAGCTTCCCCGCCAGGTCCCTCGCCGACGTAGTTGACGTCGCGGTCGCCGGGCCTCAACCCGCGGGTGTGGTGTAGGTTCCGGTACTCCTTGAGCACCTCCTCTCCAACCCACTCCAGGATCTCGTCGCAGCTCATCCGCGCCGGGATGGCCTGCAGACGGATGGTCTGGCCGCTCAGCTCACACTCGTCAAGGCGCCACATCGCGGTCTTCTCGCGATCGCCCGAGACGGTGATGAGGAGAGCGTTCCGCAGGGAGTGCCGTTTGACATCCCGGGCCACGTTCTTCTTCGCCAAAGCCACCACGTTCGTATGATACTCTTTGGGGAGCATCATCTTGACCGTGTGGTTGGACTTGGCCCTGTTAGATTCCTCCTTGGTGACCCTCTTGATCCATGCTTCCGGCAGCATGGAGAGCAGGCGAGCCTGCTCGTCACCCTCATTCCAATCCTCCACGTTGCGGCGGTAGAGGGTGTATTTCCCTCGGAAGTCCCGCCAATCCCGCAGGCGGATCTCCCGTCCATCATGCTCAAGCTTGATGGACTTCCACCGCTTGGCAGCCACCTGCGGAGCGTCCACCCGCTCCTGCTCGTTGAGCCACTTCTTGGCTTCCTTGAGGGTCTTGATTTTCCCCTCCTTGGTCGCCATGAAGTATAGCTCTCCGAGCACTTCCGGCAGGCGGTACCTGAACCGTCTGAAGACATATCTCTCCGCATCCGCGTGAGGCATGTCTTCAGTGACGGTCAACCCCCAATCGTCCAGCTTCTCCAAGAAGCGGTCGAGGTTGAGGGGGTTGCCGTCGTACATGGGGGGCTTGATGTCCTTCAAGTCTTCCCACACGGCGGCGTCCGCGGCCTTAGAGACCATGAACGCCGGCCGCGAGGTCGACCGAGGTTCCCATCGGCCTCGCCCACGGACTCCCACGGCCGCCACGTCCATCTCCTCCATGGAATCCCTGTGGCTACGCCGCGGTTCCTCCATGTACGCTGAACCTAGATGTTCACGCCGTACTGCTTCCATGTACGCATCCTCATCACGGCGCTGGCGGTTGCGTTCAGCGGCCTCCCGTCGTACACCACGCGGCGGGCTGATGTCGAACTCCTCCAGGTCCAGGTCCAGATCCTCACCTTCGCCGACATCCCACTCCACGTCTCCTCTGGGGACCTCATCCCTGAGTCCACCATAACGTCCTCCAGCCATTGAGATTGGCACCGGGGCTGGTGCCGGGCGTCGGGGGCGTACAGGTGTCCACGGTGGAGCACGGCGGTTGCGGTACTCCGCAGTGAGCCACTCATCACGCCATTCCTCACTGCAACTGCCGGGCGGCACGCGCTCGTTGCGGCGGCCCGCGCTGTGGTGAGAGGGGGCGGTGAGAGAGGGGGCACTGGCGCTGGGGCGACTCCTGGGGGCTCCGCCGGGGGCGTGGGGTCTGCCTGGACCTGGTCCGGGTCCCCAGCCGTCGTCCGACGAGCCAGACTCCAGGGGTGCGTGGTCGCTGCCGACGCTCCCACGGGCTTCCAGCGCGTCCAGCCTCTGCTGCAGGCGGCTGATGACCGTGTTCAGCTGCGTGGTCTCGGCCCTGGCGATGTCCAGCTCTTTCTGCGCGCGCGCGGCGACCCTGGAGATGCGAGCCATCTCGCCGTTGCCTGTGTCTACCTCCAGCTCGAGCAACTGGACTCTCCTGCGGAGGTAGACAATCCACCGCCAGGTGGTATCCGGGTCGCCGTTCCCTGGTGGGTCGTCGGGGTCCCCAGGGGGTCCTGCAGGAGGGCCTCCGCCGGGTCCGCCCGGTCCAGGGGGTCCTCCCCCGCCCGGTGGTCCGCCTCCAGGGGGTCCACTTGGTGGGCGTCCTCCAGGGGGTCCTGATGGTCCTCCGCCAGGGGGTCCCGGTGGGTCTCCGCCGGGTCGCCTCGGTGGGTCCGAGGATGGGCGCTTCTTCGTGATGCCGAAGTCCATGTCGTCATCCTCGTCCATGTCGCCCCACCTGGGCGTCTCGGTCTCGGAAGACTCCGAGCTCCGGTAGGGAGGAGGGAGATCCTCATCCTCACCTTCCGGCTCCATGGGGACGTCTCCGCCTCCTCCGCCCGTCCAAGCCACCACTTTGCGATGTCGGCGGCCTCGTTCATCCCCGTCACTGGCGGTGAAGAAGGGGTCACTGTCGTGGGGGTGTCCACCCGCTGGCCTCCGCGGCCTCTCGGGGGTCTTCCCCTTGCCCTTCCTCCGTCGACGGGCGGTGGGGCCACTGCTCCCACTGCTGCCCGTGTCCGCCTCATCCAGCGTCATCCTGGAGGAGGCGTCCCCTTCGAAAAGCTATCGAAGGGTCTCCACTCGTGATCCTCCCGGGGGAGTCTCGCGGCGGAGTTTGGCCTCTGCCTCCTCCATTGCGGCGGCGGTGGCTGCGGCAGCTCGCACTTCGGCTTCCTCCCGAGCACGAGCCGCCCCGGCTTCCCGGGCCTGCTGCAGCCGCGCCTTCTGCGCTTCCAACGCTGCCAGCTCCGCCTCCGTCTTGGCCTTCTCCTCAGCGACCTTCCGTCGCGCGGCCTCGATGGCGTCCTTCTTGGCGGCGTCCGCCTGGGCCTTGGCCGTCGCTTCGGCGTGGGCCCTTTCCTCCGCCTCCTTCTTTGCCCTCTCTTGGGCAAGCGCCTCTTCCAGCGCCCTCACCTCGGCCTCCCTGCAGGCAATGGCCTCCTGCGTCAGGCGGGCTTCCTCGTCGGCTGCCGCCAACTCACCGTTGACCTGGGCAGTCGCTGCCCCATGGGCGGCTACGGCCGTGAGTCCAGCCGCAATGGCCGCCACGGTCCGGGCGTGGATGGCCATGCCATGCGCCCACTCCGCAGCCTCCTCCTGGGCGATGCCGACGGCGCCCTCCACGGCAGCGCTGTGCTGCCTGGCCCGTTGCCGGACAACCCGAAGGTTGCAGGGCACCCCACAGACGCGCTCACAGGCGCGCGCCACGTCCCTGTCGGGAACGACGCTGCTGCTGGAGCTGGCCTGGTCGGCCGGCATCCTCCCGCGGTGGGCCGACTCCACGTCGCTGCTGGGGCCTGCTGGGGCCTGCTGGGGCCTCAGGAGCAGCTGACGGGGCTTGGCCTTGGTCTGCCTGGCGACTTGGATGAAGTCGCCGAGGGTGGCGTGGCCGGGGTGATGACCACCATTGGCCCGTTGGGGACTGGGGGCTGGGGTTCCGCCCTTGGCGCCTTGGGCGGCTTCGGCGGCCAGGGACTCCTGGTACTCCCGCCACCTCCGGTCCCGCTTCCTGTCCCCGGCGGACCGCTTCTCCTTCCCCGGAGACGCGCTGCTGCCGCCCTGCAGCCTGCGCTCGCTCCCCGGTTCCGGGAAGTTCTTCTCGATCATGTCCCACATGGAGACATTGATCGAGGCGCCCGACGGGTACACGTTGGGCTCCTCGTCCTCCTCAATCCCGTCGGGACGCAGGCCTTCGCCAGGCCTGTCCGGCCGGGTCCACGTCCTCCAGCGCTTGCGGCGGAAGCGGTACTTGTACCCTTCCGCCCGCAGCCACTCCTCCACTGCCCGCAGGCGGTCCTCCCCCATGTCCTCGCGGAGCTCGAAGCTCCCGGGCATGCCGCCTTCGCACTGGGGGTGGCTGTGGCGGTAGTGCTGGTCCCAAGCCAACCCACGCAGCAGGCGCGCTGCGTGGGGGTGGGGCCGCGGCCACGTCCTGCCCGCTTCTTGCCAATGTACCATGGCAGCGGGGGGCGTACTTGGTCTTGAGGTCCTTGGTGTGCACTCGTTCTACTCAACGAACTGGTGGTGGTTGTTGAGGCGGGTGCTGCAGCACTGGACTGGGCGTGCGGCTGGTGCTGGTCAGCCGGTGGTTGTGGAAGTGGATGACGCGGCCTTGCTGGTCGGCCGATGGGTCTGGTCTGTCCACTTCCTTCACGGTCGCGGCGCAGTTAGGACGATGCTCTGGACGGCGCTGCTGGCTCCGTGACGAACTCGGCGCTGTCGCTGGGTGGCGCTGCGAGCCGCTGCGCTGCGCTGCGAGCCGCTGCGCTGCGCTGCGAGCTGCGAGCTGCGCCGCGCTGCTCGGGGTTGGTGGCCCCGAGTGGCACGCGAGGGTTGGGTAACCCCGCGGCGGTGAAACGCTTTTGACGCGTTCCCGTGGGGGGCCGGCCACGGGACGCTGCGGTGACACGCACAGGTGAGCAGGCAGGCAAAGCACTACGCTCACAAGGGCATCAATACGCTCGTGTCATGTGACAAAGCGTTTCAGGATCCTTGCCACTCTGCAACAAGGGAACGAAAGTATGTACAGCAACACATCAGTATATGCACACATGGGGTTAAGACTGGACTGGGGTAAGGGCATCACAGGACAATAGACACTCCATCCTAACTTGTATCCGAATCCCAGGTCCGACCCTCTCAGTGGCTGGTGGGGGCGGGGGCTCAAACACAACCCATGCCCTGCTCAGTCCGGACGCTGAAACCCTGCCCATAAGGGAGGTGTCCCGCCCAGCCACAGGCGAGTTCTTGAAAACCAAAATGCTCCGATGCCAACCGAAGGTAGCTCGCTATGCTCCTTTAACGGCAGGTCCCAACTCCACTCTTAGCGAGAGATATGGCCCCGCCATTATCACCCAGGAGTTGGTAGCTGAAAATGGGCTGTTTCAGCCCAAACTGATGATAGCTCCGAAAACTCCACAATTGACCCCTCGTCAGGACCCGCCAGAGGTAGGGAGGAGGCAACTGACCCTATGCCCTTCGAGTACAAACTCCCTGGAACCCTCACCCAACCTGGTTCCCTCTGACGTTCCGGCATCAGGGCAACACGGATGAGTCAAGTGGGGTCATGATGCCAAAATCACCAAAATTTGCGTCATTCCCACGCGTGGCTCGCCCGGCCAAGGTAAGGCCAATGGCTCACAGGGTAGGAGGCAGGACCTAGGACTTATATCTGAGTGTACAATTTGGGATTAGGTCCGGGCTCCCTGTGGGCATAGAGAAATGGGGCCGCCAATGGACCACACGGAAGGGGGAAATTGGGGTCCCAAAATGGGGTCATTTTGGCTGCTCGAAATGAGCCAAAATTCGGGGTGCTCCCAATAGTTTATCTCCACGCCGGCTTGGAGATCAGATCTGCCGTTCCATACGCCATCCACCGGGAGTCCAACGAGGACTCCCATGCACTTGGCCCTCAAAGATCTCCATGCCACTCGGCGTGGTGACGATCCCAATTGGGTCCACAAATGCCAAAATGGTAAAATTGCCAGCACTCACTTTGGGCTAGCGCCTTAACGAAGGTTGCTCCGCTTCGCCCACGTGGTGTGTGAACCATGGGGACCAATATCCATATCACCCATTTCATATATGGTCCATTGGTCCATGCGTCCGGCGTGCACGAGGGTTAGAACATAGTGCACGGCGGGCAGCAAAAGTGGATAATTGCTCAAAATGGCCAAAGATGCGCACACTCATGGTTGGGGCAAATGAGGCACATGCCCGACTCGGACCGGAGTGTGCCATAGGATTGGTATCAAGTCATATGTATCCAACATATCTTTTGGGCGTCGCCCAACTCCTCCGGTATTGGGAATGGCAGGGTCGCCAAGTGAGCCCATGATTTGGGATAGTCCCAAATCGCCAACATGGCGGCCACGGTATGCCAAGTCCACGAGGAGTTATTCGCCGGGTCCAAGATATGTTGGGCACCGAAGTATGTACCCTCATAGCATACTTGAGTCATGATGTCAATTGAGCGCAACGTTGAGATACACGGTCGCCACTTGACATCATGACGGGCCAAAAACGGCAAAATTGGCACAAAGACACACAAAAGTGCATTGAAAGGTGCACAATTATATTATAATATCTTCGGCTTGGATAGTGCAATCAACTAATCCTTCTAAACACAATTCCTTGACACCAATAACCTTCGATTCCACATATGTGCTCCACTTGGGGCGCCTTGAAAGGTTACAAGCGCTGCTTCCCAAGTGGGCACATGAAAATATGGAAAATTGCAAAATAAACACCTTGCTCCCAACGCATCGCTTCGGGATCACCACACAAGCTTCCCTTCACGAAGGTTAGGCTTGCAATTGATCGTGGGGAGTTTGGAGAAGGGGCTTGCACAATATGAGGTCCATTGGCGGGCTTGGCTTGGAGCGATGGACCCGCCAAATGGGCACGCAACACAACACAAGGCACATACTCCATATTGCCCAAAAAGGTAGCTCCCCCCACGATATGTCGTGCCCCTCCAAGGGCATAACTTTGTGTCAATCGCTCATAGGAACTCAAGGAGAGTTCCTATGCAACACCAACACTTGCGCGCTACACTCGAAAGTTATCTTAACGCACGCAATATCATGGTCAAAGAGTTATAACGCAAACTCTACCCTCTTGACCACGATCCATTACACTAGCGCGCACGTGTGGAGACGCAAGGCATATAAAGCTTCCCAAATTACGTCGGGAGTATTGTGAATACATCCCACGTTTCCTAATTGTCATTCCTCGCAAGCAACACGAGATATGACCTTCACAAGTGGCCTCACGAATCAACTTTGTTTTGCCCATATCTTTAAGACAAATGGAGGGCAGGATAAAAGGAAAGTTGATTCGTGCATAGGGAAGCACGTAGGTCCACTCGAAAGAGGTCAAATCAAGTGCGGGGATGTCGAAGTCGAAAATCCGATTTCAACATCCTGAAAAATTCGGATTAAGGTTGCGAGTGTAGAATGTGAAAATTGCGGATGCATCACCGCACTTCCTGAAGACTTTGGAGCCTTCGTCACGGATAGCGTTAAAATTTCCATTATAAACAGTTAAACTGGCGGTTACGGTAAAGTTGCGATCCAACCGCCAGCAGTCAAAACAGTGAATATCAGAACGGAAGCGTAAAAATTGACGGAAACAATATGAAAATAAAACCCTGTTGATTCCTGATATTCTGATATATAAATCTCCGCTGGCGGTGCATCGGTTGCCGATGCGGGGCTTTACGGCACGGAACACGCTCCCGCCGGGCTCGTACCGGGCGTCAACGGGCGCCTTCCGTACGTGGGGTTAGTGGACCGGAGACCGGTCTTCCCTTCCGTACTTGGGGTTAGTGGACCGGTGACCGGTTGTATGCCGTAACCTAGCCATGGGGTTCTGGGTACCGCTTCAAAAGCAGCAAAAAAGGCGCCAGCCATGGTGAGCGCCCATTTTTCTGTGTGTGGGAAACTATAGGTATTTTGAAGTAGATGTGGAGACCAAGGAAAGGCCAAGAAAAAATCCCTTTTTCCTGAAAGTGCGACAGTGGTGGCCACCACAGCACAAGGGGGGAGTACGAAAAAGTGCTTTTCCAATGCTTTGAGGCATACTCTAGTTGTATTAGAGATGCACTGAGCACACAGGCATTTCTATCTTAGTATTGGCCCAACCAAAAGTGGTGATAACACATTTTGACCTATGGAACCAAACACCCAATCAGGATATGGAGTGGACCCCTTAATCCCCTATCAGTGTGAGGCAATTAATCTTTTCCTGAGTCGACTGAGAACTGACATATCCAGGGCAGAGCCTATGAATTTATCTATGTTTTATCATGAATTCTTAGCTGTCCTAGTGGTATGCACCCTAGGGGGCTGGGCACCTCTTTTTGAGAGGTCCTGGGTTCAATTCCCGGTCAGCCTAGCTAAGTAGGAAGATCCCATGTGACATGGCAGTGACCTCATCGCCACATGCCCTGCCACCTCAGCATATATGGGACCCAAAACAAAGAGTGCACATCTCCTGAGATGGCACTATGGAGATTGAGTGACCATGGGGCAGTTTTGCAACTCTTTTCCAAAGCATTGCAGCTATCTTTGTGAACATGCAATCAGATGTGCCTTGAGTTGCAGTTTCTGTGAATATCCTTTCATCTTTCACTGTTTACACTGCAGCCCTTCATGCTTTGATCCTGATTCTCTTCTACTTGCTTATTTCTGGCTTGGGCTATCCTGGATTGATTGTATTTCAGCAACTAAAACATTTTCATCTTCAAAAACAAGCAGCAGGAAACCCTACACCAGCAGCAAGCAGCAGGAGAGGCACAAACACAGTGTTGAAATCACTATAAAAGTTTCTGGCGGTGTGTGACGTGCTTTGAGGCGACCAGGGGCGTCCCCATGAGTCCACGCCCGTGGGGGGGGGGTGAGCGGGGCTGGGGGGGCTGTTGTCGTTTAGTCATTCCAGCGTGCGGTATAGGGCATTGAGGAGCAGGGGAACACGAGCCTTCAGGGCGAGTTTTAAGTCATGACAGTGTGCTGGTTTTCTTCGGCCGGAGGGGGGGGTTGTGAGTTTGGTGTACAGGGACATGGGGACAAGCCCCCAGACAAAATTGCGCCTCTCCCCGACGCGTGTGGTCACGGACCACCATTGGGACACCACCGTGGTGAAGGGGGGGCGCCAGCACTGAACGTAGGTTTGCACCAGGTGTTCGCACGTTAGGCAGTGTGAGACGAAAGAGATAACATCCATTGGGTGCGGGTCGGGGCAAGCGTGGCAATGGCGAGGGCGCAAGTCGTCGTGGAAAGCAAACGGCGCCATGTTGAAATTTCCGGAGGACCATTTGAAAGGGAGGCCCTGGAACCATGAAGTGTGGGTGTAAAAATGGAAGCTGGACGGTGCGTGGATGTTTTCGTGTTTGTGGCAAGGGAGGAGATGCTTGATTGAGGTGGTAGTCAGTTTGTGTATGACGGGGAGGGAGCCTCTGGATATGCACCCTATCGGGGGGGGGGGGCAAGGAGGGAGGGGTCCCAGATCATCATGTGGGCGGCATACTTTGAGTAAGCATCCGAGATTTCATTCCCCACAAACCGGGCGTGCCCCTTGATCCACCCCCACCCCTGGATCATCCCTAGGCGTAGGAAGGCCTGGATGGACTGAAGAGAGGATTCCCACGTGCTGGCTGGCGAGTGTGACGGGAGGTCTGGGTGGGTGCTCGGGGAGAGAACGGTGATAACGTGGAGGTTGTCCCCTAGCACGGCAAGGGTGAGGTGCGGGTGAGATGCAAGGGCCCACCGTAGGAACATAATAGCCGCCCAGAACTTCGATGCCTCTGAGGACTGGTATGGGGACGTTTGGCACAGCACCCATCTGGAGCCATTTGGGAAAAACAGAGTGGCTGCAGACCCGTAGCCCAAGGCGCCCGCTGAGCCATCCAAGTACACCCATGTCGTGCCGGGGGACGATGTGAGGAGGAGGGCAAGGGCTGCTTCACAACCACATTCTTCGAGGTCATTGGGGTCAAGGGAGTGAGGTTCATCTGGGAGCCGGTACAGCTCGCCATGCAGTGACGAGTCGAGCAGGACTCCGCCGTGTGGCCCGGGGGGGGGGGATTGAGGATGTACTCTTGGGTGTGGAGAAGGGGGGGGGGGTAAGCAGTTCGTGGTGCCCCGCCAGTTGGGGGCGGACAGAAATGGCTGGATTTTGAAAGGTGTACTGTTTTTCGTTGCGGCGGAGACTGGGGTCTTTGATGGTGTGGGTGGTGCCGTCCGAAAACTGGAGTGTGGCCGATTCTGTGTGCGCCCCGGTGACTGTTCCTAGGCGGAACCCTAGGTCTTTGGGTGTTCGTTTCAACCTGTTGCCGAACTTGCTGTATTGTGGTGCTGGTTTGGTGGCTAGGAACCGGACTTGGACTTTCTCTTTCGGGAGGAAGAGGGAGGGGGGGCAGGAGGCCCAGAGGCCGGTGCTGTGGTATCGGAGGGCTATGGTGTGGCAAGCGTCCCTGACGGTGTCTTCGATTGGGTTGCGTGTGGTGGAGAGCATCGCTTCGGAAAAGGATTCGTTTGTTGAGGCTGGGCCGTCCCCGGTGAGGTACCTGATTGCGGTGTTCACCAGGGCCATGCAAATGGAAAAAGTGAAGTGGCGGAGTCCTAGGCCTCCCCGGTGGCGGGGGGTGTAGCGGTCCTTAGGAGAGACGAGGCGGGAAATCCTGTTGGCTTTGTCCGGGGAGGGGTCATGTGCAATATTTTGCCAGATCATGGCCTGGAGGCCTCCCAACTCGCTCAGGGCCAGGGGGTGTGCCATGAGGCGGTAGGAAAGAATAGGGATGAGTTGGACGTTTACTAAGAGAATGTATTCCGAAAGGGTGAGCCGGAGGGGTTGGAGGGTTGTCAAAAAGGAGCGTATTAGCGACTTGGCCAATGCCAGTGTTTGTGCCTCGTGGTTGGTGGTGAAGATGTACACCCCTAGGTATTTGTAGCAGTTGTGTGGTTGCCCCGTCTTCTGGTTGGTTGTTGACAGGGGGGTGCCCGAGGGGGAGGTGAGAGTTCTGGGGGGGGCTGTTCCCATAGCATGGATCTCGGTTTTGCTGAGGTTTAAGTCTAGACCCCACTCCCTGGTGACCGTGTCGAAGAAATTCAAAATTTGTTGTATGCGGTCCCCATCCTCTGATCGATAGAGGAGGTCATCAACGAAGGCGTGGCCCGACTCGTGTGGGGAGGGGGGTGCCGTGACGTGAGACGGCAGGGCGAAGAGGAGAACATTCAGGTAAAGGCAGAAAAGGATGGGTGACATGGGGCATCCCTGCCGAACACCTCAGGTTTGCAGGTGGGAGGAGTGGGTGTGCCCTGACACCACCGGGAAGTCACGGGGGGCACGGTACAAGGATTGAATGAGGTTTACAAGGGGCGTGGGAAAGTTCAGGCAGGACAGCACTGTGAAGAGGGTGGTGTGGGGGACGGAGTTGAAAGCCTTATTGAAATCAATGTAGAGGCTGTAGCTACCGACTGATTCCCGAAACGTGGATAAGAGGTTGAAAATGTGGTCTTGGCACCTGCGGTTGGGAAGCCCGCCAAACTGGGTGGGGTGTATGATGGAGTGTTCGATGGCCGCTGTCAGTAGCTCACGGTTGGCGTGTGTTGGAATTATTTTGTAAACACTGTTCAGCAAGGCTATAGGCCTGTAATTTACAGGGTTCGTCACGTCCCCTTTCTTAAAAAGCAAGATACTGTTGGCTTCCAGCCATTTCTCGGGCAACGGCTGGTGGAGGTAGTGGTTACGTACCCTCCAAATGAATTGTTGGATAAGGGGGGGGGAGATGTGCAAAGTGTAGTTGTTTGTGAAATCCCGCCCACTCGCCTTGTTGGGCTTTGACCTCTTGAGCGTGTTGCGGAATGATTCCCAGGTAATGTCAGGGAGAGGGCTGTGTTTTGTGGGTTCAGGGCAGGTGGGGGAGTGTGCGAGCAGCTGATCCACTAGTGTGCTCGGCGGTGCGTATTCCAGGCTGCCCCCTAGGGTGAGGACTGTGGAAGAAAAAATAGAGCTCACTTCTTTAGGGGTGGAGACGACCTGTGTGGCGCCTGGGCGCTTCAGCGTTATTTCACTGCGTTCCACGGGGTTGAGCGCCTCGTTGATGGTGCGCTTGTTCCTAGTTTTCCTCACAAGGCACCGATGGATTTTGGTGGTTGCGGCCTTGTTCACTTTGGTTTCCCACTCCTTGACGAGTTTGTTGAGCGTGGCGATGGAAGCGGGGTAGTTGGGATGGTTGGGGGGGGGCAGGGTTTGCAGGGACGCTTTGATTTTCTTAACCAGAGCCGAGGAGGTGGGGTGTGACGGTGTGGTGATATTGTGGTAGCTGGTCGCCACTTCTTCCAGCATCACATCTGTGAAGAGCTCTATGTCTGCCAAGGATAAAGACTCAAAGCGGGGGAGGGTAGACTCGCACCATCGCGCCAGGGGGGCCAGGGAGTTGTGGTGCTTGGAGCGCTCCCGCTCCGTCAGTTTGCGGAACACTTTCCTCTTAGTGGTGGGTTTTTCGGAGAAGGGGTGGGGGGGGACTTGAGAGGTGTACGTGACTGGGTGGTGGTCTTATGTTTTGTCGTCGGTTTGGATGGTTGCAGAGGTGGGGGCAAAAAATTCCGAGGCTGCCGGGCAGAGCAAAATATGGTCGAGTCGGCTGCTGCTTGCCCTGTAGGAGGGGGTAAATTGAGAAAGACCGCTCGGTCGGGTGAAAGTGCCAGAAGGTATCGATGAGGCGTGGCGGGTTGCTCATGACCTGCGTGCGGAGGCATGGCCACTCGTTGTCCGTTTGGAGGTTCGCTCCGTCCAGCTCAGGGCACATTATGCAGTTAGTGTCTCCGCCTGTGACGTGGTTGGGATACTGATGCATGACTGGCCGCAGGATGTTTTCAATTTTTGAGCGGTGGACGTCCGCGCTCGGGGCGTATACCGAGACCAACAAGGTGGGCGGGGCCCCCGGGAGGGTGAGAACGGCTGCCGCCAGCAGCCCTTCCGTATCGAGTCGGGGGAGGGGGGTAACGAAACCGGCGAGCCGGGGGGAGCAAACCAAAACGGACCCGTGCTCGCCTCTGGAGTGTTTGTCCTGGCTGATGTTCGAAACAATGGTGGCTTTAGTGCCCGAACCGTAGGCGTATACGTGGGGGTGGATGGGGGCGTGATTGATTTCTTACAGGAAGAGGATGTCGAAGTCGTTCTTGAGGTGTTGGAGAATTTGGCTGCTCACTATAGGTTTCTTCTGCAAGTTGTTGGACAGAAAACGCAGTTCTGAAGGGAGGGGTATGGGGGGGCGGTGAGGCCGTTGGTACCCCTTCCATAGGCGCGTACCAGACTTCGGGGGGGGCGGGATAGGAGGGGGCTGGGGGGGTGCTGGGGGGTCGGGCTGGCTGGGCCGGCTAAGGCAACGGAAATGCTGAATTTGGTCGGCCGGTACTCCGGCCGAGGCGAGCTCTTCGTCTAGCCCCTTGCCGGTGACGGAGGAAGCCGTGACTGGGCCGGTGTTTAACCGAATCTTGACCCTTGTGGTTTCACGCAGAGGAGGCTGTAGAGTGCAGGAGGCGGGTAACCAGCCCTCTGGCTTTCCTGGGTTAGTTTGCCTGTGGGATGTGGCAGAGGATGAGAGCGAGCCGAGGGACGGTACGCGGGACAGTTAGCCCAAACACTTCGTCTTCCCTCCGTCGGGGTATCCCGTGGTGCCACTCATGGCGTGCGGCCCCCGTGAGGACCAGGAGAGAGCGGGCAAAGAGGCGGATGCGGAAAGAGTCCCCGTTGGAGGGGTTTTTAAGGAACATTGTGGTGTCCGACTGGGTCGCCTAGCAAGGGGTCGTCCCTGTGGTAGCCGATGCCCTCTCCCGGGAGATACATTGTGCCCGTGATTTGGTGTGGGGGGGGGGTGCGAGAGGCCTAGTTGCTCCAGCGCGGCATTGTAGGTTTTGATGATAGAGGAAAACTCTTCCGGGATGTGGGACGTGGCGGTGACTTTGCTCGGGCCGAGGTATGCGTGGCTGAAGTGTTGGACTGAGCGCCCGTGGTATTTCTCCCACGTGTTGTCGTGGAGAACCTTTTTTACCGTTTCCTCTTGGCTCTCGGAGAATACGTCGCGGACGTAATAAAAACCAGTAGGGAGGCGGGGGTCGATTTGTATCTCCGAGGCGGGGGTGGGGGCATCGTGGTCGGGGGGTAGGAGGGTGGTCGCCTTGCCTCCCAGCGGAGCAAGCAGCGGGACGCTGGTCTCGGACATCTCTTCAATGCGGTTTGGTCCCGGCGTTGGCGTAGCGGCGTCGGCGTCGTCGGGTGCCGCGTTCCACTCGCTGATGCGCTCAGTCAGCCCCGTCGCGGGCCTATCACGAAGGGCGGAGACAAGCTGGGACACGAAGGCCGTGGACCCGAAGGCGGCGCCCGCTTGGAGGCGCTGCACGGTGGGTTGCTCGTGCTTGGCCACATCCGGGTCTTGAGCGGGGAGTATCTTCTCGAGGGCGAGGAGGTTGCGGTGTAGTGGGGCAAAGGCAGTGTCTCCATATTTGAAATCATGCGCTAGCAGCGCGGATTCCTCCTTTTCGTAGACCACAAGGTGGGCTTGTTGGTGCTCGTAGGGAGGTTGCGTGGGTTCGAACGACACGTATGGGCCAAGGAACCCCGCTTGGACGCGTAAGTCGAGAGCATGCGCCGATCTTGGGGCCACTAGGAGCATGGCGGTCTTCGGGGCCTTGGAAGAGTCGTATGAGGGCGGGGCCAGCGTTGCGTGGGCTCGCTCGGGGGCGCCCGAAGGCGCGGACCGCATATTGCTGTCGCATCTTGACGAAAACCGCACCAATTGCCCATCTATGCCATGAAAGAGAACAATGCCGCATGAGTGGAAGAGGCGGATAGGTAGCGTTTGGACCCCGGTTTTCATGACGTCGCACGGCGCGTCTGTGGTGTCAATCACCACGACCAAGGAGTCTTTAGACCGGAACATCGCTCCTAAGGGCGGTGAGGCGCCCCGTCCTCCGGGCAGGTTGGCAATCATCATTGTGAGCATTTCCCCAAGCTATATGCACTAAAACATCTTTTCCTGGGTGACTGAGGCACTGATATACTGAAGGCAGAGCCTATGGATTTATCTATGTTTTCTCATGAATTCTTAGCTACCCTAGTGGTATGCATCCTAGGGGGCTGGGGCACCTCTTTTTGAGAGGTCCTGGGTTCAATACCAAGTCAGCTTAGCTAAGTAGGAATATCCCATGTGACATGGCAGTGACCTCAGCGCCACAAGCCATGCCACCTCAGCACCTATGGCACCCAAAAACAAAGAGTGCACATCTCAAGATGGCACTATGGAAGAGTGTGAGCCCTTGGGGCAGTTTTCCAATCAGTTTTTCTCAAACATGTAAAATATTTCATCCTGAGTTGCATTGAATGTAAATTGGTGTGGTCTATTGTTGATGTTTGTCTTTATCTAACTCTTTGTGACAGCAGCCCTTCATGCTTTGATCCTGTTTATCTTCTACTTGCTTATCTCTAGCTTGGGTTATCCCGGAGTGGTTCAATTTCAACAATTAAACATTTTCATCCTCAAAAACAAGCAGCAGGAAACCCTACACCAGCAGCAAGCAGCAGGGGAGGCACGACAAAAACACAGTGCTGAAAACACTATAAAACTTTCTGATATGGCTTCGCCGGCATGGCCAAGCAACCGAATTCGGAATCAGCTACAAAGTAGGCGCACAATAAGTAGGGAAAACAATTGAGTACAGGGGTCCTGAGGTGGGAGACCAGTAGGCTTAACCAACAGGGCTCAAGGCATGAAATGCCTTTTTTATTTCGGTATTACCTCCTTGAAGGAAGATACCTTCGGTCACTTGAGTGGTAGGGGTAAACTTCATGGGGGGGCTAGGGTTGTAACCCTAGTTACATTGAAAAATGTACTAAAAACCTCAAAAAGAGTGATTAAAATGATTAAATGTTACGCTTCATAACTTCCCAAGGATTACGGGGGGCTTGGCTTGGATCTAGTACCCAACGAAAGACATGGCAGTTACTTTTTCTTACTCTATGTCTGGGGGTCCTTGTTTCCTTTTTTATCATGGTCTGCAGTGAGTGCAGACTAGAGTTGAGCCTGATCCATGATGCATAAGTAGGTAAGTAAGTAAGAGAGGCCGCGTCCGCAGCCTCATCTGACATCTCCTTGTTTTTTTACATGGTGGCCGCCTCTGGCGGGAAGGAGAGCTCTCCGGCATTAATTCCCCTGGCGACCCCTGTCTCCCCTCACGGCCGAGAAACTTCAACCAGGTTCCCTTGGAGCATGACCGGCGGTAGGTTTCCTTCAGTCGCTGCCCTCACGGTCTCAGCTCCTTCCGGTCACCCATCGAAGGATCCTCTGGCCTTCCCCCCCTAGTACAGCCTTTTGGGTGCCTGCAGGCGGTTTTCCTGTGGATTTTTGCACTGAACGGCGCCTTTTGTGGCTGGCAAGGCCGCGGGTTTCCCGTGGATAGCCGTCGCCGACAGCGGAGCATTGCTCCCAACTACATTCCACCACTCCCCATCCCTCACGGGTTGGAGTACCCACTCGGCTCCCGGATGCACTTGTGTGTCCTCCATCCGCGGCTGGAGGCCACGGGGCGACCCTTTCCACGTTCCCTCGGGTCCCGCTCACGCATGAACCCACGTGTACTCAGGCCATTGACCCGGGGGCCTCAAGGTCAACCCTCGGCCCTGCGGACACCTCACGGCCGTCCCGGGTTTCAGGGCATTTTCCTGACTTCCCGTGGTCAGGCTCTTGATGGTTGGCCCATGGTTCACCACTGCATGGCGACTGGTTTCCCAATCCCACGGGGCTGTTGCTCAGTATTCTCGGCCTCCGCTCTTGCCCTGGTTCGCAACCCCGCGACGTCCCTTTCCCCTGTGCCACGTCCTGTCCCGTCACCCATCACGACCTATTCCCCGCGTCCCGCATCTTCCCATTCTCCTGGGACTGTTGTGCGCCCCTAGCCACACGCCCTTCTCTGTCCCGTTTTCTTCTCCCTTCATCCCGTGTTTATACCCTAGCGGGCCGCCAGCAACCCTGTCCCGCGGGCCCACTGGATCCTCATCCCTCCGGGGACCGTTTCGTGAGCCTAGCACGGGTCGCTCCCTTTCCGCCCCCGTCCCTTTCCCCTGTGCCACGTCCCGTCACCCATCTCGGCCTATTCCCTGCGTCCCGCGCCTTCCCATTCTCCTCGGGTTGTTCTGCGGCCCTAGCCACACGCCCTTCTCTGTCCCGTCCCCTTTTCCCATCATCCCGTGTTTATACCCCACCGAGCCGCCAGCAACCCTTTGGCGCGGGCCCACTTGATCCTCATCCATCCGGGGACCGTTTCGTGCGCCTAGCACGGGTCGCTCCCTTCCCGCTCCCTTCGGTTTGGGTGGTGTGTTTCTTTCCGGACCTGTTGGGGGCCCTTCTTCCTGGCCCCGCCCCCGCTTCCCCCGGTACCCGTGCCTTTTCCCCACCTGGTCACCTGCGGTTTTTTTTTGTTTTTCGCGTGCCACCCGCGGCTCCTCTTCTGCACCGTTTGCTCCTTCCCGTTCCCCCGCTGCCTGCTCTCTGTGTGCTTTACGCCCTCTGGCGGTGCTTGTGGTTTTGTTTGTTTTTTTTGGTCTGCCCCTCCCCCTTTCCCGCTGTGCATCCTGCCTTGTGTTATCCTCCTCCCTGCATGCACTCATGTCAGCATTACACTGATCATCGGGTCACGGCTCCCCTCGGTGCTCGTCTCCTGTCCCATCGCCCTCTTGGGGCGTGCCCCTTGGCGGTCCCCGGCCATGCCAGGTGGGCGCCCCTCCCTGGCATCTCTCTGCTCTCTTCTCTCTCCTCTCTCCCCTCCCCCCCCCCCGCTCCTCTGTCTTTCGCCCGCCCTCTTACTGCTGCTCTCGTGCTCCGTGTGCTCTCCGTTGGTCTTCTCCGCGCCAGGGCTGTATCTCGCGCGCTCTCACGCGCCTCTCGGCCTCCACCCTGTCCTCCGTCCTGTAGGCCAACTTGGGCGGCCTCCCGAGGTACCCCCTCGGGGGTATTCCCCCGTCGTTCGCCCCCGCCGGCCTTCCCTCCATGAGCTCCCTGATGGTGGGGCGGGAGGGCCGGTACGGTTCAATGCGGGTCATCGGCATGGCGTTTCTCTGCGCGAGACGTTGCGTACCTTTGTGCCGTCGTTGGCCCCCTGCTTCCCCCTCCTCCCGCGCGGCCTTGTCCCTCGGGTTCACCTGCTTTCTTCCCCATGTTGCCTCTCTTGTCGCGCTCATCCCTGCTCACGCGCGCCCCGCGTGTGCCCCCTGCTCCTCTCTGTGTTACCCACGCCTCGCCGCCCCGTGTCCTCACCCCCTGTCACGCCATTTCTCCCCTCCTCACCTCCTATCCGCTGTCACTCTGAGGGTCCTGTCTGTACATTTCCGTCCGCCGTCACTGCCTTTGCCGTGCATTTTCCCGCCTGTGCCAGCCATGGGTTTCACGTATGCCCTAATTTGTTGTCCCTACCCTTTCCCCTAGTGTCGGGTTGTACCCTCACCCTGCCCACACTGATGTGCCACCGTTCCCAAGCTTTGTGCTATGCCCCCCTTCCCCAACTCTCACCCCTTCCGGGACCCCATAGGTTCACGGCGAGGCGGAGCGTTAACATGAAGACTGGATTGCGGTCCTGTTTGTGGACGGGTGAGATAATGGGATAATCGGATCTGCCACGACTAGTGCTGGTGGCTGATCGAGCTATCCCTCACGCGGCAGGCAAGAATGAACCGCCCATGGGGCCCACGATAGCCAATGCGACCCTCGTAGGCCCAGCGCTTCGAGCGGGCATCTCAGCTCCATGTCACCGCCGAATGATCTCGACCGGCCGTTGTCCGTCTCGACACCATGCTGAGTATCCCCGCCCGCCCAGCGCATGTGGCATCGCTGCCCGGTTCCATACCACCGCTTGCCGTACTCCACCAGTACCAACCGCTTCTGCATCAAGTCAGGCTTCTCGCTCTTGGCCAAGCTTCGTGCGGCACTCTGTGGCCCACGGAGCTTCGTGCGCCCTGCTGCCCGGCCGCTACGTTCGCATCCGTCACCGCTCCCGTACTCCACCGTCCCAGCCGCTGCCGCCGCGGACCCTGTTCCCTCCTCTGGGGGTTCATGTCCTCGACTGTAATCACCTCATCCCCCGCTGCCATGTTGGCCATCCTCCACCGCTAGCCGTGTCCCCGCCACTTCTTGTTCCTCCGCGCCCCCTCGCCCTTCCTCTACTCCTCGCATCCCCCACACCTGTCCTTGACCCTCATCTTCCCTTGCCGACTCCTCGAGTCTTCCCTTCCTGCAGCCTGTGCCTCTCGTCCGTCCGTCCACCCTGCACTCTCCGTTTGCGTAGCGCTGCACCGTGTCGCCCACGTGTTGATGAGGATGTGCACTGCGGTCCTACTCCTGCCCCGCCCTACGCCTCGCCTTCGTACATGATCCGAGTTATTTCATTAGATGATGTATTGCGTTTTTATTTTTTTGCCTCAATATATATGATTCATGTAGCCTCCCCCGGCTCACATTCCTCAATGATCACACACCACGCCGTAGGGTAACCGACTTTTCTGAGGAGCGAGAGCGGTGCCATGGTCGGTGCCGTGAGGTGTATACCATGGCAGGAGGGTGTCAGGTCGGCCGCTATGGAGTTCACCGCGATTTGCCGACCCTGCAATCCATTCATGAGAATAGGCTGACGCAGAACCCAACCTGTGGTCCGTTCTGCCTCAAAGGCGACCTGAAGAGCCGCCTTGACGGCGTCCAGGAACACGCGCGCATAGCAGGATATAGGCGCGCGCACCAACGCTTGCATGTTGAGATCAAGACTCAGAATCAGGATTTCGTAGAAATAGGGACAAAATATTATATGCGCATCAGTCTGATTTCGCCGTGTACATTATGCGTTATTATAATTATTTTTTTCGCTCACATCGGAGATTGTGTCATGGAGCAGCAGGACTTGGCACGAGTCCAAACTTTTTCGTAGTGTGCACTACGAATTGAGCATGCTGGAAGTATGGTGCAGCAGTATGGTGCAATGTGCTCCGTCACTGTGGTCTCGCAGCATAATTAGAAATCAGCAGCGGGTTTCAAAACCACGACAAACAAGTTTTTCTGGATTTTGCAGCGGTGAGACTGAGAATCCGTGCGGCGGCGGTACTTTTGGAGTTTCTTGGAGAAATCCATAGCAGCTGGAGTCAAAAACCAAGGAAAAAGCACCCGGGAGAAAATCACTTCCAAAAGAGTCCGTAGACGCAATCTCCGGAGCACCCTGGATCTGCTTCACTACCTTCATAGCGGAAATGGAAATGGGGCAAGCCCCCCCCCCACACACACACATCCCCACGGGTGTTGTACGTACAGCACAACATATAGACAACCTGTCTTCCGGGACTGAGATTCAAGGCGCACATTGCCCCTAAAATGCCCCGAAATGTACTAAAAAGCACCCAAAACGTACTACAAAACCCCCGGAAATGTACTAAAAAATCCCCTGAAATGCACTAAAAAACCCCCCAAAATGTACTAAAAAAAAAACTCCTAACTGTACCAAGAAACCCTCCTAACTGTACTAAAAAACCCCCCCCAAAATGTGCTAAAAAAACCCCGAAAATGTACTAACAAACCCCCCGCCCAAAACCCTCCCAATTGTACTAAAGCCCCCCCGGGGTGGGTTTTGGTATAATTAGGGGGGTTTTTTGTACACTTTAGAGTGTGGGGTTTTTTAGTACAAAAAGGGGGAGGGTTTAGTACAAAAACGGGGGGTTTTTTAGTACGCACCACAAAGAGCCCCTAGGCAGGCCCCTTGGAAACAGCCTTAGAAGTAGGTCACGCAAACTGCCGCAGCTCAAGAAAGATGGAAACTACCTTCCCTTCACATGACACACATCATGCACACCTGGAAAAGCCATGAACAACGTATTGGTTGCCCCCCTCAACATCCTCTAATGTAGAGGGGGAGGCGGCCGGGGGTACCTCCTTTCGTATGTGCATCGAAACCTTTGTCGACATAATACGACGACCGTTGTGGCGACAGCCCTGCGGAGGCAATTTCTGCTCCGAGATTATTCGGAGTTGAACTACTCACCCTCTGGCGGGTCTTTTGCTTCGCCAGCCACATCAACCCTAGTAGGTTGATGCAACCGGCCGGACGAGAATTTGATGGCGAATTCGAATGCGACTTGGCTTGGAATCACAAGCATAGCACAATTCAAAGAAATGGGTAGTATCGTGCACAAAGACATGGTCCAAATAGCCCTTGCAAATACAAATAAAGTGTGAAAAAGGGTGGAAATGGGTGAAATTGGGTGAAATTCCAAAAATGCTAAATCCCCAATGTGGAAAAAGCATCAAAACCTACGCAACAGGGTAACGATGATGCCCCTATGATCTCAAAGCATGGGTCTCCAGTACGGCTAGACACCCAAATAGTTGCACTGCGCGCGCACTGCGCTTAACGCTCCCCCTAGTACCCCACATTCTTCTTACAGTCCTCCACTGCACCATAGCCCCGCCTCTACAAGCATGCAGGCAGGTCTTGTCCATGGATTGAACTGCACCTCCGGGGGGGGGGGGGGGTTGGAGGCTCCGTTTGCTGGGGACTTTTGCACCACTCACCGTGCATCCTTTCTCCACCTGTGCACTGCGCTGTCACGTGCGTCGTACCCTAAGCCCGCCACTCAACCAGAGAGTGCAAAACCAGGAGCCTGGATAATGGCCAGGACTGGGCACCCTGCATGGCATCCTGACAGACCTAGGGAACCGAAGCCTTCAGTTTCGCCTTGGCTGCCCAGCAAGGCGATCATTGAAGACTGCAACCCAACCCAGGCAAACGCAGCCGCACATCCAACCCATTTTCTAGGGGAGGGAGGAGGTTTACCGCGCGCATAGCCGTGCACCACCCTGCACTTTGCGATGCACAGTACCCTCCTAGAAGAGAAACAGGGATGCAGCGATGCTAATCACGTCCAACTCCACCAAGGTTTGGCTACCCTGGGCCCATCTACCTTACCATCTTACCGCCATCTTGAAGAACTCTACCAGGGCTTGGTTACCCTGGGCTTACTCACCTTACAAAGCAAAGGTTTTTTGGTATTCGCCAAAAAGTGGCGTCCATGGAAACATGTTTTTGTCCAAACATGAATGCAGCAATACGTGACTACACAATCCAGAATCCCAGCCTCTTCAGCGATGATGCATTTGCAGTTCATGTTACCTCTGCAGTGCCTGCCAGGACAACCATGCCAAGAGGCTGCCTGCATGTGTTGGACCTCATCAGCAGAAGCATGTTAACCAAACAACCCATTTCTCAATGTTGTACCCTCTGCTTGTTTGGGATGACAAATTATCGCAGCAAGCATGTCCACCAATGGCCATGTCCACATGGCACAAAATCTCTGAAATTTCATGTTTGCCCACAGAAATGATACGGTTCCCGAATGACACACGAAAAATCGGTGCGATTTGGGCACAGATAGCAAAATCATTATTTGCTGGGATGACACCACTTGCTTTCGGTGCAACTCATTCGGCAGGACTGCAGTCTGATTGCTACATCTGCATCATCCGCTTTGCCACCCAGGCAGCCCTTCCCTTCGAAAGGAAGAAAAAAAAGTGCTTGCTGTGCACCCGTTAGTTTGTACGTACCCGCTGCTTTGACTCTTCCGTCCACACGATGGTCGCACATTGCCCAGGCTGTTGAAAACGGGCCCAGGCGTTCCTGGAAATGGCGATGGATTAATGGCGAGACCAGCCAGTTGCAACAAGCAAGTGGATTGGAGTGTGCAATGAAAGAAGCACATTTACCAGGGCCAGTAGGCAGAGTCTGGGTGTTGAGAGTCCTGACCGTGCCTAAGTATTTGGTCCATTGATGGATTCGCAGCAAGATCAAGTGATGAGACAGGCGTTGTGCATTGCGTTAGAAGGGCTACTTCACCGGAGAGCATGCAATCCAGCGAAGGACCCGTGCTGCAGGAACACAGCAACAGGGGGTTTGACAATCAGTGTAAGAGCAATAAAGGGATCCATGGGTAAGCAAAGCCACAACGACTGGACATCCCCCCTGCCATACCAGCCACATGCAGACACTTGATATCAGTGTACAAGCATGCGAACAGATGGTGTGCATACACATACATTCAAAAGCACATACATACTATCATGCATGCACTTCGTCTGTGGATGTTGCTCAACAACAGATTGCAATAGATACCTCGGTGACTTCATCAAACTGAAAATGTTTGCGCACCAAACTGCCTGCCCCCTGAACCCACTGAGGTCCTGCTGCATGTGGCAGCACTGAATGCTCCTTTGTGGTAGTAAATGCTCCGATTCGCTGTACAAATGCCCTCTCCATCTGATGTTCTTACCCTTTCCATTATCCTCTTTTTTTTCCACCATCTGACAGCTTCATGTCTCATTCACTTCTCGCTTGCTTTGTCCATGCACATACAAAACCTGAGCTGTCCAGCGAGGGGTCATTTTGCATCGCCAGTCTGGCATGCAATCCCATTTTTTGTACGAACACATCCAGATGCTGCAATTTTGCATGCAGATCAGATCTTCACAATCTGCCAAGCCTTTTCGCCCCCTGTCCACCCCATGGCATTCCGTTGGGTCATTGGGGCGCTTCATGCACACTTGGTAATCGCAATTAGCGCACCTCTTCAAATGCAAGACAAGAGACAAAATGTGAACTTGCGGCAGTCAGGTGGGGAGTGGTTACATCCTGTGGATGCAGCCCCCAAGAAGTGGGCTTTCCAGTTGCCCCAGTTAAGACCTCTGACGCTTGTCCCCTTTCAAGTGGGTAAGAGAAAGCCAGTCATGTGCTAGCCACTGGAGTCTTGGTTCTGCTGTCACATCCCATTCATGCAGTATCCATGCGGTGGGAATTATCTAATTCCCATACCTCCCAAACGAACCCTTACAGGCTCATTAGTATTTTAGTACTCTGTGCCATCGCCCCATGCCCCCCCCTCTCATACCAACACCAATTTGGCCCCAGTCATATCAATTACCTGGCCAATCACCAGCAGTGTCACGCTTCTATGAGCACAGTAGGCCCTGTGGGTTAGTGAAAACAAGACAGCAGGCAGACCGTGCATATCTGGTGGCACTCTACTGACTGGAGCGCGTCCCTTTGTGGTGCAATGTGTGCACAATCAAAGGCACATTACCAAACGCCCTGCTAAAAGAGAGACATCCAGGGATGAAGCAAGACTCCTATACCGCCCTGGCATTGTGATGTGCATCATGCAAGGTATGTAGGGGCAGGTAGCAGCAGGGACATGCATGATGTGCGTGATGGTAAGGTGTGCACAATGCATCTTGATGAGTTGTGGTGTATGCGGCTTGTAGAGTACGCATGCTGCGCGTCCGAAGGTGTGTGCAGTGCATCATGTTGAGGTGCGGTGTATGGTGCATCATGAGCTTGTAAGGTATGTATGATGTGCAGCCTTGAAGATCTGCTGCAGAGAGGAAGGCTGGGAATAAACTGATTTCAATTCAGACTGACGGTGACCTACCAAAATTGGGGCCAGAAAACAGACCAGCCCCTGCAAAAAATAGAGCAGAGTTGTTGTGAGACCAGGAACCCACAGCTTGGCACCACACAATGGGTCAGTGCAACGAAGGAGGTCCGAGAGCAACAAATGGCGCGTGGGCAAGAAGGGAAATGTGATGCCACCATGCCCCATGCAACTTCTGTGAAGTGGTGTGTGCAAAAGAACGGAATGTGGATCAATAATGCGTTGATGAACACCCTCCCATCAAACTAAAGTGACCATGGACGTGCATTAGCCCACTAATAGATTTAAAAGCTTGGGCAGGGCTTGAGAATGACGATTGCACAAAGATGGGGCAGACACCAAGCAACGAGAATTGAGTGGCAAGGAAGAGAAAAGACAGAGTGAGGGGCTGCGAATGAGTGCTACAGAGAAACGAATGTGTACATGACGGAATGACCCCTTCAGTTGACTTTGCTTTGAATAACTACCAAAATACTGCATGACTCGTTGGCGATATTGTGCCTGACCACCAAATATCGACCAGGTGCTACCAAATAATGATGAGTGAAATGGCAGGAAAGAACCCAGCAGAATGGCCGAATTTGCAATGTCATCTGTAGCAGCCTGGGATTCGGATTGAGTGCAAGCTCCAGGGCATTTCATGGGGGGAGGGGGGGCATCTGGGAAGCTCCAAATTTTGTGTCACTTTTGTAGACCGTGACCTCAGAGCAATATTAGGGGTGCACCATACCAGCGCAGGTGGGGGTTGTTGCTGGGTAGACTGGCGAGAGAGAGAGAGAGAGAGAGAGTGTGTGTGTGTGTGTGTGTGTGTGCATGTGAACCTATGTGTGTGTGTCTGTGTGTGTGTGTGTGCGCGCGTGTGCGTGTGCGTGTGCGTGTGCGTGTGTGTGTGTGTGTGTGTGCCAAAGGCGCTGTTACCAAAAGACAATGGCCTGGATGTCGTACCAATGGGAAGTGATAGATGGGTGGCCCTGCTACGGAACCCTAAACTAAGCCGTAAAACCCTGTGGCGGGGCTTGCTTGCCGTGCATGGCCGCCCCTGTACAGACCTGCTTGCCCTTGCGGCATCAGTCCATCGAGGGTGGTCCTGGGCTTGCCTTGCCTCTCAAGCCAACAGTGGAGCTGCATCACTTGGAGGGCCCGTGCATTGGTGTTTCGGAGCCTCGCTTGAGCTTCGAGGGGCGCATGGTGTCTGTGCATGGGCCCTCCTCGCCTGCATCTCTGACCCCTGTGGCAGCACACAGCACACAGGGCTACTGGGCTACTGGGGAACTGCCAGCCCCCTGTCCAGCCCCCTTGTCCTGTGTGGCCCTTGTGGCCACTGTGGGGCAATGTAGCTGGCTACAGCAGTCTACGGAGACCGGCCAAGATTCCTCTTGTACATTGTTGCAGTGCATGGGGCAGTGGGCTACAAAAATCTTGCAGTACACCGCCTCTCAGGGAGCAGAACACTGCCTCACTGCCTCACTGCAGGGGGCACGGGGCAGGAGGCAGTGTGGAACCCTCTACACTCACCTCATTGCACGGGGGTAGTGGGCAGTGTGAATCCATCTGTGCACTGTTGCACTGCACAAGGAAGTGGGCAGTGTAAACCCTTCCATCCACTGCTTCATTACGAATTGGCATAGCGCAGTGGGCAGTGGGACTCCTTTAGTACATCAGCATCACTGCAACCGGTGGGCAGTGCAGTACACTAGTACATTGCCTCACTGCAAGGCGAGTGGGCGGTATAAATCCTTTAGTATAAATCCTTCAGTACATTGCCTCACTTTGGGGGGCGGTGCGTAGTGTGAATCCTTCAATACACCGCCTCACTGCAAATGGCAGTGTACTGAAGGATGTACATTGCCCACTGCCCACTGCTGGGTAGTGTGCATCTGTCAGTATACTACCTCACTTTAACGGGCAAAGGGCAGTGTGAATCCTTTGGTACACTACAGCACTGCCGGGGGCACTGGTCAGTGGGCCTCCTTCGATACACTACCGCAGAGAAACGCATAGCTAGATTGAGGAAATAAGCATAAGTCGCGCTTTTTTTTGGCATAAATCGCGTAACTTTTTTTCGGCGTAAATCGTGTTTCTCCCCCCTTTTTTTGGAAAAACGGTTTTTTTTCCATGTGTGACTTACGCCTAAAAAAAAAGTTTTGGTCGGGGGGGAGGCGGGGACACAAGAACCACCCAACAACCGCCATTGCTACCAAAGGAGGTGAAGCAAATAGCCCCCACGGACATTTTGGGTACCTCCGGCACGGGTAAGGCAATGGAGCCATGGCGTGAAGGGTGGCCTTTATTCTCATCGCCGGCAGATGGCGGAAAGAAAGAAATAACGTGGAGCAAACCCATATGAGGTGCTCATCATGATTGCAACCGAAAAATGCAATTTGCCCTTCGGCCCAAGCCCAAGCCCAAGCCAGCGATACCACCTGAGTCTGGTCACCTTGAGCCAAGTACATTCTTCCCATGCAACCATAATGGCGTGCAGCCAACGACAATAGGTCGGCGAACACACGCTTGAAAATCAAATTAGACTTCGTGTTTGATCACTTCCGCTTTGCACGCGGATTGCTGTTCCGCGACGGATATCCTTCAAAAGGAACTGTTCCAGCTCTTGAATAAGGTGTTGGTCGTTCACCAAGCGACCCTCTGCGCCCTTTGTGTAAGCCTTGGGGACCTCAAATTGCTTCCCATGAATGAGCACGTATGGACGGGCGTCATCACTTGTGGGGGGGTTAGAAGAGGCAGTGGACTGCGGGGTTCGTGGAGGAGCCTCAACATTGCCCTTCGCTAACTTCCCATTTGGGGACATCCTCAGAGTTGGAGGATGGGGGGGGGGGGGAGGAAATTCTCTAGCTGTTGGCTCTGAGGAGGAGGTAGCAAATTTGCCCTCAGGTTGCGAAAGAGGATCCTCTTCATCAAAAAGGAGGGGGGAAGTAGATGGGGGTAGGGACTCAGAGTCGATGGCTAGGGCAGGAGGAGATTCTCAGCTTCCAGCAACCCCACTTCCTCCTCGCATCCAATCTCTGGGGTGGTGCCACATTGATGATGCGCAATGCCTCCTTGATGAATCCTTTCGGCAAAGGGGCCACGCCAAAGCGTGGGAGTCCATCACCCCAACTCGTGTGGTGTCACGGGAAGGGGGTAGCGGGAATCCCCCCCCCTTCCCAGGCCCAACTTCCGTTTGAGCACACGGACCACGGGCGGGGATGTGAACCAAAAACTAAGTGTTTTTGTGTTCAGGGGATCATGTTTTGTTGGAAAAACATGCACTTCACCCCAAGTGGCCCATTTGGGACCGTTTGCCATTTTGGTTCCCGGGAGGTATGGGACACTTCCCGGGAGTACATGCAGACCAGAAAGGGGTTGCTGCATTGGGATGTAGACCATACATACTGACTAGGAACCCCTTGCTGATTGCACTTCCCGGTGGGGTTCCTGATTTTGGGTGGCACACAACAATGGGCACAACAAACAATCCACAACACAATGGTTCACTTGTACGTTGTTGTTTCTCCTTTCTTTGCCGTTTGTTACTTTCATCCTTCACTCCCCCCGTCTTTTGTAACACCTTCAACCCCTCATCCAAGGCATACATCTCTAGGATATGTGCCATCCCCCTTTTGCTAATTCGGGAGTTACGCACAGACCACCCCCTAAAGCAGTTTTGCAGGTGTGTTTTGAATGGTGAGTTCCGCCGTTCGTTGGTACGGAAGTGAACATGTACATACTCCTATATCTCCTAAGAAGCCATGCGCCGTGCGCCACCGTCCAATGGAGCCACAAAGTTGGCTTCCATTTCATGAGGCTCCAACACACCAAGTTGTTTGGCTGCTTGGTCTGCACAAGCCACCTCCGCGTCACTCAACAATGTCTTTTTTCTCCACAATCTGTGTCGGTCAGCGACACTTCTAATGATACTAAAAACAAATGTGCACACCTTAACATTCTTCCCCTCCACAGTGCGGTTAGGGTAGAACTCCTTCAACAACTCCACCACACGCTTCTGATACTCCGGCTTTTCCAAAAATATGCTAGCCGATGTAAGGTCAAACGTATCCTTTTTTTTGAGGCCGGAGGGCAACATGGTCGGCCAAAGGTACGTTTGCAGCTTCTTGCATAATGCCCAACCACACTTCTTGCATGCGACCTATCACCCCCCATCCATCCCCACCTGCTACCCACGCTGATAGGTCACTCGCTAGTGGCTTGGCAATAGCATTGCAAAGCCGTGCCGCACAATGTGCATAGTCCCCCACCCTTTTAGTTCGCCGCACTGCTCTTAAGAATGCACCCCAACGGGCCATCGGGGTTACATGCGGTCATGCGGTTCTAAGCTATCCCCGTCCTCACACGTCCAACACTTGGTCACGGGGCCGTAGTTGCTAACCTGCATCCCCTTTCCATCCCATTCAAACCCTATTATTTGTCCGTTTTCAAGCACCACGTTACTGTTTGCCTCTACATACTCCACCTGGCTATTCAATCCAACTGCCTCATCCATCCCGCACAACTATGCGCGATCATCGGCGCCTGCCATCAACCACCATGTGGCCCAATTCGCTGGCACGCCTGCAGCGCGGGGCTCACCGGGCCATACCCGAACGAATATGTCCGCCCGAGTGGCAGACGTTCGCCACAACGGGCATGCATCCACACAATGATGACGGGGATCGGACACCATCCGGGTGGGACCGTGAGCATGCCCGCCTGTTGTGCTAACGCCACTTGGTGTTGCACAAGCTCCGTGAGTGACACGAAGGCGCCCAACCGCCGCTTTGTCCTGGGACCAATCACGACCACGGGGGTGGCCGCATACGGCGTAAGTGCTCGCCGCGTTTCCAACAATTTCTCCCGGATGCAGCGGCGGCTCACCTTGAGCATCTAGGGCACCGAGAGCATCACGGACCGTGCAGTCCGGAGAACGTCGACCGCATAAGCATCATGTCCGGTCTCCCGATCGAACGCAGCCTGTGCATTGTCCGGACACCCACCAGTGAGCATGACAACACCCGTGGACGTCACCGATAGGGGCACGTCGCTATCATTGACCAGGGTGCGGGTCACACGCTCTACTAGTGCCAAGCGCTCTGCCTTTCCATCACGCTTCAACATGGCAAAAGGTTAGCGCGTCAGCCGCAGCACATCGGCCTCAAGCCTTTTGACAAGGTCGTCCATGGTGTGTGGTGGCAGTACAAAGCACTGTGGACGGGAAGTAAGCCAAGAAGGGTAAACATGAAGGAGTTGCAGATAAGGAATTGCTTCTAGGAACTATGTTCAGGAACATGTTGCTGATCAAGACGGTGTTCCTGATCGGGGTTCGTGACTGCACATCCTCACTGGGAAGGTGTTCGTGAATAGGGTTCCTGCATATACTGGCTGATGAGGAACCCCATGCTGATCACCCTTCCTGTCCTACTTGCTGACCCAGTTCCCATGTGCCGTTCTTTGGGTTTGGTGCATTTTGGGGGGGAGGGGGGGGGGGGTTCCGTGTGTTTCAGCGGGGGAAGGGGGGGGGGGGGGGTTGCTCTACTTTCCGCATTTGGGCACCCACCTGTTTGGGCTTGAGCTTGCAGCTTGCCGCAGCCTAGTGGGCCTAGGTATGGGGGTCTAGGCGTCCGTTTGGGCAATTCTGAGGGGTGAAAACCACAAAAAGTGGGGGGTTACGGGTGGAGTAGGTGCCCTTGGAATCGCATTTTGAGCCATGTAGCCAAAGATAGGGCCTATTCTTGGTTTGTGGCTGTCGGTATTTGGAGCTTCTGGGGGCCTTTTTGGGCCGTTTCCGGGAAATATCATGGAGTTGGAGGGCCGCAAAGAGCTCATTGATACGGGGAAGTCAAGCCGCACGTGAAGTGTACCCACCCTTTCCCTTTGTTTGGCCGTTTTGAATGGGTTCTAGGGCTTTTTTGGCCCAAAAATGGCTGTTTTTGGCCCTAAACTGCAGTTTTTGAAACTGAGGTCCGCCCCTTGCGAATCCCGTTCCCGGCCGCCACCGTTGAGTTTCTTGCTCAAACTTTGTGTGATTGTACTTCACACCCATATGTATCATCCACCAAAATTTCAGCCGAATCTGAAGCACCAACGGAGTTTTGATTTTTGCCCATTTCGCGTGTGCTGCTGCTTGTTGCTTGCTGCTTGCTGCTTGCTGCTGCTAAACCTGGTAGGTCCACCCTAGACACTAAAAAGGGTTATAAAACCAAGACTGGTTCCACCAGCTCGGTGAACCCTAACCCTGACCCTAGGGCTAATCAAGACTGAATATTGGGACCGAGCTGGTGGGGGAGGCAACATTAGATATGAATGGTGAGGGTCACCAATGAGTCACACATTGAAGGCCGTTGACAGGGTGGAATCAGCTTGCAAGTGATCCCCTTCACCACAAGGCCCACTTTCAAGGCTTTTGTGGACTTGTGAGGGGCCAAAATGCCCCAAAATGGGCTCAAAATGGGCTCATTTCACCCGTTTGTGCACCCCAAATGGTCTAGGATAAGTTTTGGAAAAATGCGTTTTTGACCCATTTTTGACCCATTTTTGGTCCCAAAACAGCGCATCTTCAAGGCATTTTGGGATTTTCGGAGGACCAAAATGGGCCACCGCAAGCTCAAAACAGTCCAAAGGCACTTGTTTTAGCATCACACATGGTCTAGGATCATTTTTGAGAAAAGTCACTTTTCTGCCCCTATTGGACCCTATTGACCAATTAGGGCACCCACCTGTTTGGGCTTGAGCTTGCAGCTTGCCGCAGCCTACCAGGCCTAGGTACGGGGGTCTAGGCGTCCATTTGGGCAAGTCTGAGTGGTGGAAACCACAAAAAGTGGGGGGTTGCGGGTGGACTAGGTGCCCTCGGAATCGCATTTTGAGCCATGTAGCCAAAGATATGGCCTGTTCTTGGTTTGTGGCCGTCGCCAGCCAGTCTGCACAAAATTTGGGGCTTCTGGGGGCCTTTTTGGGCCGTTTCCGGGACATATCATGGAGTTAGAGGGCCGCAAAGGGCTCGTTGACAAAGGAAAGTCAAGCCGCACATAGAGTGTACCCACCCTTTCCCTTTGTTTGGCCGTTTTGAATGGGTTCTAGGGCTGTTTTGGCCCGAAAATGGCTGTTTTTGGCCCTAAATTGCAGTTTTTGAAACTGAGGTCCGCCACTTGGGACACCCGTTCCCGGCCGCCACCGTTGAGTTTCTTGCTCACCCTTTGTGTGGTTGTCCCTCACACCCATAGGTATCATCCACCAAAATTTTAGCCGAATCCGAAGCACCGCGATGGAATTTTGATTTTTACCCATTTCGCGCGTGCTGCTTGCTGCTGCTGCTAAACCTGGCAGGTCCACCCTAGACCCTAAAAAGGGTTATAAAACCAAGACTGGTTCCACCAGCTCGGTGACCCCAATCAAGACTGAATATTGGGACCGAGCTGGTGGGGGAGGGAACATCAGCTATGACTCGTGAGGGACGTCAAGAATGATTCACACATTGATGGCTCTTGACAAAGTGAAATCAGCTTGTAAGTGAACCCCATCACCACGAGACTCACTTTCAAGGCTTTTTGGACTTCTGAGGGGCCAAAATGGCCAAATTGGGCTCAAAATGGGCTCATTTCACCCGTTTGTGCACCCCAAATGGTCTAGGATGAGGTTTGGAAAAATGCGTTTTTGACCCATTTTTGACCCACTTTTGGTCCCAAAACAGCCCATTTTCAAGGCATTTTGGGATTTTCGGAGGACCAAAATGGGCCACCACAAGGTCAAAACGGTCCAAAAACACTTGTTTTAGCGTCGCACCTGGTCTAGGATCATTTTTGAGAAAAGTCATCTTTTTGCCCCTATTGGACCTTGTTGACCCATTTGGGCACCCACCTGTTTGGGCTTGAGCTTGCAGCTTGCTGCAGCCTAGTGGGCCTAGGTATGGGGGTCTAGGCGTCCGTTTGGGCAATTCTGAGGGGTGAAAACCACAAAAAGTGGGGGGTTGCGGGTGGAGTAGGTGCCCTTGGAATCGCATTTTGAGCCATGTAGCCAAAGATAGGGCCTATTCTTGGTTTGTGGCTGTCGGTATTTGGAGCTTCTGGGGGCCTTTTTGGGCCGTTTCCGGGACATATCATGGAGTTGGAGGGCCGCAAAGAGCTCATTGATACGGGGAAGTCAAGCCGCACGTGAAGTGTACCCACCCTTTCCCTTTGTTTGGCCGTTTTGAATGTGTTCTAGGGCTTTTTTGGCCCAAAAATGGCTGTTTTTGGCCCTAAACTGCAGTTTTTGAAACTGAGGTCCGCCCCTTGCGAATCCCGTTCCCGGCCGCCACCGTTAAGTTTTTTGCTCAAACTTTGTGTGATTGTACTTCACACCCATAGGTATCATCCACCAAAATTTCACTCGAATCCAAAGCACCACGACGGAGTTTTGATTTTTGCCCATTTCGCGCGTGCTGCTGCTTGTTGCTTGCTGCTGTTGCTTGCTTGCTGCTGCTGCTGCTAAACCTGGTAGGTCCACCCTAGACCCTAAAAAGGGTTATAAAACCAAGACTGGTTCCACCAGCTCGGTGACCCTAACCCTATCCTTAGCACTAATCCCCCTCACCCCTAGCTAGGCGCCCCCCTAACACCCGGCCAGACCCCCCCCCCGACCCCCGGTTGGAACATCCCACCTCCCTCCCCGACCCCCGGCTGGACCCCCCCCCCCAACCCCCCCCCCACGAGTTTTGACACAGAGCGGGGGGGGTGTCGCATCAGGACTGTTGGTAGTTGCCCCCCCCCCCCCCCGGGGTGAGAAGTAGACCTGCTTAGCCCGGCAAAAACGTTCCACACTGTCCAATTTCAACGCTGTGCGGACGCGTAAACGGTCGTGCGCATATTTTACAGTCAGCCACGCGGAGCATCCGTGCAGAGACGATACTTCGGCGGCGCAATGTGACACAATATGCAGACATAGGTAGACGCCATGTGCGCGGCCGGCAAGGTGCGACCCAACCAGTGAGGGAGTGGTGATTCATCACGAGGAACCTCGTATGTCGCCAGTGGACACCCCCGTGTGATGATATATTGCCGCCATTCATCTTCAGAACAAAAATGCGCGCGTGGAGAATGCAGAATGTTACAGCCCGTGTTGGTGTTATCGTCAGCGAGGCAAACCCCCCCCCAAAAAACCCCACCCCCAAAAAAAACCAGACCCTTTCACAAACCCCCATGTTGCCACCCCCCCCCCCCCCCCCGCACAATGCCCCCCCACCAAGCTGCACCCGCCCCCGAACCCCCCCTCCCCCCACACGGGGTCAACAGGGTGCAGTAGGGGCAAAAAGATGATTTTTCTCAAAAATCATCTTAGACCATGTGCGACGCTAAAACAAGTGTTTTTGGACTGTTTTGACCTTGTGGTGGCCCATTTTGATCCTCCGAGAATCCCAAAATGCCTTGAATATGGGCTGTTCTGGGACCAAAAGTGGGTCAAAAATAGGTCAAAAACGCATTTTTCCAAACCTCATCCTAGACCATTTGGGGTGCACAAACAGGTGAAATGAGCCCATTTTGAGCCCATTTTGGGGCATTTTGGCCCCTCAGAAGCCCAAAAAGCCTTGAAAGTCAGCCTCGTGGTGATGGGGTTCACTTACAAGCTGATTTCACTTTGTCAAGAGCCATCAATGTGTGAATCAGTCTTGATGCGCCTCACCAGTCATAGCTGATGTTCCCTCCCCCACCAACTCGGTCCCAATATTCAGTCTTGATTAGGGTCAGGGTTAGGGCTAGGGTTAGGGCTAGGGTTGCTGTTAGGGGCTGCAGCCCTCCTTCAGGTCAAAAATTTTTCTTGTTGTTTTAGCACAAATATGAATTCTCTACTACAAAATTCTGAGTATTTTGAGTACAAACACATAGTATGAAAAAAAAAAAAAAAGGCGCCGGACAGTTTTCTCTAGGTTCACTTGTTGGGGGCCGACCCGGCACCACTATCTTTCAAAACCCGGGGGGGGGGGGGGGGGGGGGCGGGGGAGGGGGGGGGTCACATACAAAGACCCGGCCCGGCCGCCCCCCCCCCGTATTTCTCACCGGCTTTGGACAGCGACAGAATAATACTTTGGGTGCGCAGTGAGCGCGGAAACTCCGACGGGGACGGAGACTCCGCTGTGCGCGCATTTACAAGTGCCGAAAGCCTTTCGACCTCCGTGTCCCCCTTTGCCTGTGCCGTGCATGCCGTGTCCCTCTCACTGCGCAACCACTCATTCTTTGCTGTCAGCTGGGCCACTCTACTCGCATTCTGTGCGTAATTGTCCGACAGCTCCACATAGTCCACTTGTTGGCTCTGCTCAACGCCCTTCATCTGCACAATCTTGTCCCGAAGGGTCTTCTTGTCTGCTTTGACCCGAGTCAACTTTGCCTCCATGCCCTTGTGCTTCATCACTCCAGCCGCAGCCTACCTGCACGCCTCATCAGCAGCATGGGAAACCGCGTCCGTCAGTCTGGCCACACGCTGCTTGCGGGGTGTCCTCCGCTTCGCTGATGTGGGCTTCCACTAGGTCATCGCGCAGTGCAACGCTCAGCCACAGGTCTATTCGGGCCTGCAACAGAAAGAGGACATCCAACACAGGTCCGCAAACCCGGCAGGAAGTGTATTCTTCTAACGGTTCTTGGTCTGCAACCCCAATCTGCATCGCCAATCTGCAATACGTTCCTAACCTGCAACCCCATCCTGATCACCCATCCTGATCAGGGATCAGAATCTGCAACACCTTCCTCATCAGGCATCCTGATTAGGGATCCTGGTCTGCAACACCTTCTTGAGCAGCGTTCCCGGCACACATCCTGACTGCAGGCATATCAGCGCGTGGTGCGCGCCTGCGCACATTTTCACACCTGTCCGCAGCGACAGACATACACCCCCTCCCTCAGCCACTCTGCCAGCCATCCGCAGGTCAGAGGTGTATTCGGGTCCAGAATGGGGGTGTCCACGGGCGGCATATCCCATCGCCATATACTTGCTTGCTCGCCACCACCAGGTACCGCTGCAATACCCCGAAAGCGCTCCCGCACGGCCACGATTGTACGTGGGTGACAAGCCACCAACGTCAGCTTCGCGCCATTAGGGGACGGCAAGTGCTCCGCCTCGTGAACCCATTCCCACACGGGGCACTTTGGTGCCTTGACGGCCGGGGGTGGTACGTCTACGCAAAACGGAGATGGCGGTTGGTCGGGTAGGGGATGAAGCCGGGGGTACAACACCGTGGTGTCCGCGGGCATGTAGCATGTGATCCCACAGCCTAGCGGAATTGCTGGTCTCGTATCCGGGTGCAATGTTCTGCTTGTGGTGCTTGTCATTGCTACGGGGTCTCGCACGCAACGCACAGTCCGGTCGCATGGTCCTTGCACAGCGGGCTCGTCTTGCGGGCGAAGCACTTGTCCTTGGGATTCTTACAGCACTTCTCCATTGCACAACGCGGCTTGGCGGACTCCGAGGGGTGCTTCTAGAATGCCCAAAATGGGACATGGATCCCCTGCGTAAATGGATACGTGACGGGGAAGTTGGCAAGGCCCAAGAATCTCCCTTTGCGCCAGGAATCGGACTGCAACGAAAGGGGCACAGCTCCACTAGCAGTGAATGAGGTCGGAATAAAGGACAAAGAAATTCCCACGCCGTAGGTCGATCGGTACCGGATCCCACGGCCGTGGAAAGCCCACTCTACTACCGGGGAGAATAATCGTATCGGTTCCGTCGGTCGCATCAAACTCATAATTGTCCGCGTAAAAGACGGTCAACGGATCTTCTGCATATCGCGAGGCACGCTCTGCCTCTTGTGCGCTTGGGCTGGGACATGGGCAGGGTTGCAAAGGACGAGCTTGCAATCTAATGCCTTGTTAATGAGGCCAAGAATGAAGTTGGAAAGGTCCGTGGTGGCAGTAAGGTCATGGTACGTGCTCTTTGAGTACTGCATGTCGCCCCGCGTCGCAGGCATCCGGGCATTCAAAATGCGACGATCACCAGCATTAGGACCTCGATGTACACCGGGGTACTGCTGGAAAATGGCGTCCCATTGGGATGTCAGGAAGGTGTCCACCTCCAATAGCATCAGGTCCAATAGCTCCAAAGGGATGGTGGTGCAGGCTGCCCAATAACCACCGGGTCCCCATCGCCAAGCCAAGGAAGGGTGGTCACATCGCATGCGCTGGCGTGGTGACCCCTTCAACGGAATCTTGGAAAGTAATAGGACTCCATGTTGGTAGTGGCCGCAACGGGTACAATTTCTTGTGGTTGGCAGGCAGTACGCGCTCCGGAAAAACCAGTTGTGCCTTGGTAAATCCGCGAGCTTGCGTCTCCGAGGGCAACGGCTCACCATCCCCTTGGTCAAGGTAGTACCCAATGTCCGATTTGTTGTGATTCCCCTTTGGTACGTATGGATCAACCCAGGCACGGACTTTCTGAATTTCGAATTTGTTCAACCTGAGGACCACTGTCTTCAACGTGGGATTGGTATGGAACACGGAGAGCAAGAAGTCGGATACTGACCCCGGCTGCAAATCCATCAACACCGGACGCTTGGTGAAGATGCGCCCCGCGGTGGTGCCGGGTTGAAATGTGACACACGTGGGAAGCGTCGCAATTTCAGCGGTGTCCTCCTTGTCCCCCCACACCGGGGAGATGGTGCACGTACCGGCGCGCTCCGTGGCGGACGCAAGCCAATGACTGATGGTGGGCGGAATGCACATAAGATGTGTATTACGTGTGTTTGTGTGCTTGTTTGGATAGGGTGCAATGTTTGCAGATGCTTTTTTCTTGACGGGTGAATTAACGAGCCGCGGAACTGCGCACAGCGAAGGAAAAATACCATCTGCAAGTACATCACGAAGTGCAATCAGAACGTGGTTTCTAGTAAGGAAGTATGGTCACTATCCCCATTCTGCAACATCTTTATGATCTGCAAGGTAGTCAGGAAGTGGTCAACAAGTAGTTGGCAGATTGGCTACATAACCCTTGCCGTTTGGGGGGTCCCCAACACTTCACAGCGGGGGGACGAAGTCGTGCCCCAAAAGTGGACATATTGGCTACATCACCCCTGCCACCTAGGGGGTCCCCAACGCTTTAGAGCAGGGGAGGGTTTTTTTTGGCCTGATGCAAACCACAAAAGCGTAATTTGCGTTTTTTTGAAAAAGCGTAACTCAGTTTTTTTTGCCGTAGGCCGCCTAACAAAAAAAAGTGCACGTCGCGTAACACAAAGAGCAAAAATGGCATATTTGTTTTAAAAAGAAACGTAAGTCGCTCTTTATTTCCAAAGAAAAAAAAAGAAGTCGCGTAACTTTTGTTTTGGTTGTAGGTCACGTCACAAAAACAAAGCGCAAGTCGTGTGCCACACATTGTCAAGGCTTTTTCTTTCACACCTGAACTACGCCAAAAAAGAAACACAACTTAAGCCAAACAAGAAAAAATAAGGAACTTACGCCCGACAAATTGTCGCGTTGTAGGGCGCACAGGGCACGACGTATCCTTTTGAACGGCGCGACACTATCAAGGGGCAGTGGGCAAAGGGACTTGTTCTATACATTGCCACAGTACCATGCGCAGAGGTAGTGGACACCAGCTATGTGTATAAAGTCTGATGTCTGATGTCTGATAAGGGATGTTGTGTGTGCGGTCTGTCCAAGAAGATGTGTGATATTCTTATCTACTGGAGGTGGGTCTAGGGGTCTAATGCCCAGAGGAAATTGGGAGAAACTATGCCTAAATCTAACTCAACCCCCCCCCCCCAATGAAAAAAACAAAAAGGGAGGACACAATTGAAACATCATTGGGGAACCACCTTGGACAATCAGAAACATGGCAATACAAAAGTAAAAAAGACTTTGAACACCAAAATGGGAAAATGGGGAAAATGTGTGAGCAAGGAAAGTGGCAAACAAAAAGGTGCCCATAGGCCGCCATAGGCCCCCATGGGCCCCCAAAGGTGCCCATAGGTCCCCAAAGGTGCCAATAGGTCCCCATAGGGCCCCATAGGCCCCCATAGGCCCCCAAAGGTGCCCATGGGTCCCCAGAGGTGCCCATAGGTCCCCAAAGGTCCCCCTAGATGCCAATGAGTCCCCATCGGCCCCCGTAGGTCCCCATAAGTCCCCAAAGGTGCCCATAGGTCCCCAAAGGTCCCCACACGCCCCCATAGGCCTCCACAAGCCCCCATAGGTCCCCATAGGTCCCCATAGGCCCCCATAGGCCCCAATAGGCCCCCATAGACCCCCAAAGGTGCCCATAGGCCCCCATAGGCCCCAATAGGTCCCCATAGACCCCCAAAGGTCCCCATAGGCCCCCATAGGCCCCCATAGGCCCCCATAGGCCCCCATAGGTCCCCCTAGATGCCGATGAGTCCCCATCGGCCCCCATCCCCATAGGTGCCCATAGGTCCCCAAAGGTGCCCAAAGGTCCCCATAGGTCCCCAAAGGTCCCCGTAGACACCCATAGGCCCCCATAGGTCCCCATAGACCCCCATAGGTCCCGATAGGTCCCCATAGACCCCCATAGGTCCCCAAAGGTGCCCAAAGGTCCCCATAGGTCCCCAAAGGTCCCCATAGACCCCCAAAGGTGCCCAAAGATGCCCATAGGTCCCCAAAGGTGCCAATAGGCCCCCATAGGCCCGCATAGGCCCCCATAGGCGCCCACAGGCCCCCAAAGGTCCCCATAGGCCCCCATAGGTCCCCAATGGTGCCAATAGGCCCCCATCGGTCCCCATAGACCCCCATAGGCCCCCATAGGCCCCAATAGGCCCCCATAGGCCCCCAAAAAGTGCCCATAGGCCCCCATAGGCCCCAATAGGTCCCCATAGACCCCCAAAGGTCCCCATAGGCCCCCATAGGCCCCCATAGGCCCCCATAGGCCCCCATAAGTCCCCCTAGATGCCGATGAGTCCCCATCGGCCCCCATCCCCATAGGTGCCCATAGGTCCCCAAAGGTGCCCATAGGTCCCCAAAGGTGCCCAAAGATGCCCATAGGTCCCCAAAGGTGCCAATAGGCCCCCATAGGCCCTCATAGGCCCCCATAGGCGCCCACAGGCCCCGAAAGGTCCCCATAGGCCCCCATAGGTCCCCAATGGTGCCAATAGGCCCCCATCGGTCCCCATAGACCCCCATAGGCCCCCATAGGCCCCAATAGGCCCCCATAGGCCCCCAAAAGGTGCCCATAGGCCCCCATAGGCCCCAATAGGTCCCCATAGACCCCCAAAGGTCCCCATAGGCCCCCATAGGCCCCCATAGGCCCCCACAGGCCCCCATAGGTCCCCCTAGATGCCGATGAGTCCCCATCGGCCCCCATCCCCATAGGTGCCCATAGGTCCCCAAAGGTGCCCAAAGGTCCCCATATGTCCCCAAAGGTCCCCGTAGAACCCCATGGGCCCCCATAGGCCCCCATAGGTCCCCATAGGCCCCCATAGAACCCCATAGGTCCCCATAGACCCCCATAGGTCCCCAAAGGTCCCCATAGGCCCCCATAGATCCCCAAAGGCCCCCATAGGTCCCCATAGAGCCCCATAGGCCCCCATAGGCCCCCATAGGCCCCCAAAGGTCCCCATAGGCCCCTATAGATCCCCATAGACCCCCATGGGCCCCCATAGGCCCCCCTTGGCCCCCATAGGCCACCGTAGGCCGCCATAGGGCCCCATAGGCCCCCATAGGTCCCCATAGACCCCCATAGGCCCCCATAGGCCCCCATAGGTCCCCATAGGCCCCCATAGGTCCCCACGTGCCCCCATAGGCCCCCATAGGCCCCCAAAGGTCCCCATAGGCCCCCATAGAGCCCCATAGGCCCCCATAGGCCCCCATAGGCCTCCAAAGGTCCCCATAGGCCCCCAAAGGTCCCCATAGGCCCCTATAGGTCCCCATAGGCCCCCATAGGCCCCCATAGGCCCCCATTGGCCCCCATAGGTCCCCAAAGGTGCCAATAGGCCCCCATAGGTCCCCATAGACCCCCATAGGCCACCATAGGTCCCCACAGACCCCCATAGGCCCCTATGGGTCCCCATAGGCCCCCATAGGTCCCCATAGGCCCCCATAGGTCCCCAAAGGTCGCCAAAGGTCCCCATAGGTCCCCATAGGCCCCCATAGGTCCCCATAGAGCCCCATAGGCCCCCACAGGGCCCCATAGGCCCCCAAAGGTCCCCATAGGCCCCAGATGGGGTTCCGTCAAATATTTGGGGGCTGTACACCCCAAAAATATTTGACAGATGGGGTTCCGTCAAATATTTGGGGGGTCTACACCCCCAAAATATTTGACGGTTGGGGTTCCGTCAAATATTTGGGGGCTGTAGACCCCCAAAATATTTGACAGATGGGGTTCCGTCAAAGATTTGAGGGCTGTACACCCCCAAAATATTTCACGGATGTGGTTCCGTGAAATATTTTGGGGGTGTACAGCCCCCAAATATTTGACGGAACCCCAACCGTCAAATATTTGGGGGGTCTACACCCCCAAAATATTTCACGGTTGGGGTTCCGTCAAATATTTGGGGGCTGTACACCCCAAAAATATTTGACGGATGGGGTTCCGTCAAATATTTGGGGGCTGTAGACCCCCAAAATATTTGACGGATGGGGTTCCGTCAAATATTTGGGGGCTGTACACCCCCAAAATATTTCACGGATGGGGTTCCGTCAAATATTTCGGGGGCCTACAGCCCCCAAATATTTCACGGAAGGGGTTCCGTCAAATATTTGGGGGGTCTACAGCCCCCAAATATTTCACGGAACCCCATCGGTGAAATATTTTGGGGGTCTACATCCCCAAAATATTTCACGGATGTGGTTCCGTGCAACATTTTGGGGGTCTACAGCCCCAAAATATTTGACGGATGGGGTTCCGTCAAATATTTGGGGGCTGTACACCCCCAAAATATTTCACGGAACCACATCCGTGAAACATTTTGGGGGTGTAGAACCCCAAAATATTTCACGGATGGGGTTCCGTCAAATATTTGGGGGCTGTACACCCCCAAAATATTTGACGGATGGGGTTCCGTCAAATATTTGGGGGCTGTACACCCCCAAAATATTTGACGGATGGGGTTCCGTCAAATATTTGGGGGGTCTACAGCCCCCAAATATTTCACAGAAGGGGTTCTGTCAAATATTTGGGGGGTGTACAGCCCCCAAATATTTGACGGATGGGGTTCCGTCAAATATTTGGGGAGTGTACACCCCAAAAATATTTGACGGATGGGGTTTCGTCAAATAATTGGGGGCTGTAGACCCCCAAAATATTTGACGGATGGGGTTCCGTCAAATATTTGGGGGGTCTACAGCCCCCAAATATTTCACTGAAGGGGTTCCGTCAAATATTTGGGGGGTCTACAGCCCCCAAAGATTTGACGGATGGGGTTGCGTCAAATATTTGGGGAGTGTACACGCCAAAAAATATTTGACGGATGGGGTTCCGTCAAATATTTGGGGGCTGTAGACCCCCAAAATATTTGACGGATGGGGTTCCGTCAAATATTTGGGGGGTCTACAGCCCCCAAATATTTGGCGGAAGGGGTTCCGTCAAATATTTGGGGGGTCTACATCCCCCAAATATTTCACGGAACCACATCCGTGAAATGTTTTGGGGGTGTAGACCCCCAAAATATTTCACGGATGGGGTTCCGTCAAATATTTGGGGGTTTCACAGCCCCCAAATATTTGACGGATGGGGTTCCGTCAAACATTTGAGGGCTGTACCCCCACAAAATATTTGACGGATGGGATTCCGTCAAATATTTGGGGGCTGTACACCCCTAAAATATTTGACGGATGGGGTTCCGTCAAATATTAGGGGGCTGTACACCCCCAAAATATTTGACGGATGGGGTTCCGTCAAATATTTGGGGGTTGTAGACCCCCAAAATATTTGACGGATGGGGTTCCGTCAAATATTTGGGGGCTGTAGACCCCCAAAATATTTGACGGATGGGGTTCCGTCAAATATTTGGGGGGTCTACAGCCCCCAAATATTTCACTGAAGGGGTTCCGTCAAATATTTGGGGGGTCTACAGCCCCCAAAGATTTGACGGATGGGGTTGCGTCAAATATTTGGGGAGTGTACACGCCAAAAAATATTTGACGGATGGGGTTCCGTCAAATATTTGGGGGCTGTAGACCCCCAAAATATTTGACGGATGGGGTTCCGTCAAATATTTGGGGGGTCTACAGCCCCCAAATATTTGGCGGAAGGGGTTCCGTCAAATATTTGGGGGGTCTACATCCCCCAAATATTTCACGGAACCACATCCGTGAAATGTTTTGGGGGTGTAGACCCCCAAAATATTTCACGGATGGGGTTCCGTCAAATATTTGGGGGTTTCACAGCCCCCAAATATTTGACGGATGGGGTTCCGTCAAACATTTGAGGGCTGTACCCCCACAAAATATTTGACGGATGGGATTCCGTCAAATATTTGGGGGCTGTACACCCCTAAAATATTTGACGGATGGGGTTCCGTCAAATATTAGGGGGCTGTACACCCCCAAAATATTTGACGGATGGGGTTCCGTCAAATATTTGGGGGTTGTAGACCCCCAAAATATTTGACGGATGGGGTTCCGTCAAATATTTGGGGGGTCTACAGCCCCCAAATATTTCACGGAAGGGGTTCCGTCAAATATTTGGGGGGTCGACATCCACCAAATATTTCACGGAACCACATCCGTGAAATGTTTTGGGGGTGTAGACCCCCAAAATATTTCACGGATGGGGTTCCGTCAAATATTTGGGGGGTCTACAGCCCCCAAATATTTGACGGATGGGGTTCCGTCAAATATTTGAGGGCTGTACACCCCCAAAATATTTGACGGATAGGGTTCCGTCAAATATTTGGGGTCTGTACACCCCTAAAATATTTGAGGGATGGGGTTCCGTCAAATATTTGGGGGCTGTACACCCCCAAAATATTTGACGAATGGGGTTCCGTCAAATATTTGGGGCCTGTACACCCCAAAAATATTTGACGGATGGGGTTCTGTCAAATATTTGGGGGCGGTACACCCCGAAAATATTTGCGGATGGGGTTCCGTCAAATAGTTGGGGGGTGTACAGCCCCCAAATATTTGATGGATGGGGTTCCGTCAAATATTTGGGGAGTGTACACCCCAAAAATATTTGACGGATGGGGTTCCGTCAAATATTTGGGGGCTGTACACCCCCAAAATATTTGACGAATGGGGTTCCGTCAAATATTTGGGGGCTGTAGACCCCCAAAAATATTTGACGGATGGGGTTCCGTCAAATATTTGGGGGCTGTATACCCCGAAAATATTTGCGGATGGGGTTCCGTCAAATATTTGGGGGGTGTACAGCCCCCAAATATTTGATGGATGGGGTTCCGTCAAATATTTGGGGGCTGTACACCCCCAAAATGTTCCACGGAACCACATCCGTGAAATATTTTGGGGGTCTACAGCCCCAAAATATTTGACGGATGGGGTTCCGTCAAATATTTGGGGGCTGTAGACCCCCCAAATATTTGACGGAACCCCATCGGTCAAATATTTTGGGGGTGTAGACCCCCAAAATATTTCACGGATGGGGTTCCGTCAAATATTTGGGGGCTGTAGACCCCCAAAAATTTTTGACGGATGGGGTTCCGTCAAATATTTGGGGGGTGTACAGCCCCCAAATATTTGACGGATGGGGTTCCGTCAAATATTTGGGGAGTGTACACCCCAAAAATATTTGACGGATGGGGTTCCGTCAAATATTTGGGGGCTGTAGACCACCAAAGTATTTGACAGATGGGGTTCCGTCAAATATTTGGGGGGTCTACAGCCCCAAAATATTTCACGGAAGGGGTTCCGTCAAATATTTGGGGGGTCTACAGCCCCCAAATATTTGACAGATGGGGTTCCGTCAAATATTTGGGGAGTGTACACCCCAAAAAATGTTTGACGGATGGGGTTCCGTCAAATATTTGGGGGCTGTAGACCCCCAAAATATTTGACGGATGGGGTTCCGTCAAATATTTGGGGGGTCTACAGCCCCCAAATATTTCACGGAAGGGGTTCCGTCAAATATTTGGGGGGTCTACATCCCCCAAATATTTCACGGAACCACATCCGTGAAATGTTTTGGGGGTGTAGACCCCCAAAATATTTCACGGATGGGGTTCCGTCAAATATTTGGGGGTTCTACAGCCCCCAAATATTTGACGCATGGGGTTCCGTCAAATATTTGAGGGCTGTACACCCCCAAAATATTTGACGGATGGGATTCCGTCAAATATTTGGGGGCTGTACACCCCTAAAATATTTGACGGATGGGGTTCCGTCAAATATTTGGGGGCTGTAGACCCCCAAAATATTTGACGGATGGGGTTCCGTCAAATATTTGGGGGTTGTAGCCCCCAAAATATTTGACGGGTGGGGTTCCGTCAAATATTTGGGGGGTCTACAGCCCCCAAATATTTCACGGAAGGGGTTCCGTCAAATATTTGGGGGGTCTACATCCCCCAAATATCTCACGGAACCACATCCGTGAAATGTTTTGGGGGTGTAGACCCCCAAAATATTTCACGGATGGGGTTCCGTCAAATATTTGGGGGGTCTAAAGCCCCCAAATATTTGACGGATGGGGTTCCGTCAAATATTTGGGGTCTGTACACCCCTAAAATATTTGAGGGATGGGGTTCCGTCAAATATTTGGGAGCTGTAGACCCCCAAAATATTTGACGGAACCCCATCCGTGAAATATTTTGGGGGTGTAGACCCCCAAAATATTTGACGGATGGGGTTCCGTCAAATATTTGGGGGACGTACACCCCCAAAATATTTGACGGATGGGGTTCCGTCAAATATTTGGGGGCTATACACCCCCAAAATATTTGACGGATGGGGTTCCGTCAAATATTTGGGGGCTGTTCACCCCCAAAATATTTGACGGATGGGGTTCCGTCAAATATTTGGGGGCTGTACACCCCCAAAATATCTGACGGATGAGGTTCCGTCAAATATTTGCAAGCTGTAGACCCCCAAAATATTTCACGGAACCGCATCCGTGAAATATTTTGGGGCTGTAGACCCAGAAAATATTTCACGGATGGGGTTCCGTCAAATATTTGGGGGTTGTACACCCCCAAAATATTTGACGAATGGGGCTCCGTCAAATATTTGGGGGCTGTACACCCCAAAAATATTTGACGGATGGGGTTCTGTCAAATATTTGGGGGCTGTACACCCCGAAAATATTTGCGGATGGGGTTCCGTCAAATATTTGGGGGGGGTACAGCCCCGAAATATTTGACGGATGGGGTTCCGTCAAATATTTGGGGAGTGTACACCCCAAAAATATTTGACGGATGGGGTTCCGTCAAATATTTGGGGGGTCTACAGCCCCCAAATATTTCACGGAAGGGGTTCCGTCAAATATTTGGGGGGTGTACAGCCCCCAAATATTTGACGGATGGGGTTCCGTCAAATATTTGGGGAGGGTACACCCCAAAAATATTTGACGGAGGGGGTTCCGTCAAATATTTGGGGGCTGTAGACCCACAAAATATTTGACGGATGGGGTTCCGTCAAATATTTGAGGGCTGTAGACCCCCAAAATATTTGACGGATGGGGTTCCGTCAAATATTTGAGGGGTCTACAGCCCCCAAATATTTCACGGAAGGGGTTCCGTCAAATATTTGGGGGGTCTACAGCCCCCAAATATTTGACGGATGGGGTTCCGTCAAATATTTGGGGAGTGTACACCCCAAAAATATTTGACGGATGGGGTTCCGTCAAATATTTGGGGGCTGTAGACCCCCAAAATATTTGACGGATGGGGTTCCGTCAAATATTTGGGGGCTGTACACCCCGAAAATATTTGCGGATGGGGTTCCGTCAAATATTTGGGGGGTGTACAGCCCCCAAATATTTGATGGATGGGGTTCCGTCAAATATTTGGGGAGTGTACACCCCCAAAATATTTGACGGATGGGGTTCCGTCAAATATTTGGGGGCTGTACACCCCCAAAATATTTCACGGAACCACATCCGTGAAATATTTTGGGGGTCTACAGCCCCAAAATATTTGACGGATGGGGTTCCATCAAATATTTGGGGGCTGTAGACCCCCAAAATATTTGACGGATGAGGTTCCGTCAAATATTTGGGGGCTGTAGACCCCCAAAATATTTGACGGATGGGGTTCCGTCAAATATTTGGGGGCTGTACACCCCCAAAAATATTTCACGGATGGGGTTCCGTCAAATATTGGGGGGGTCTACAGCCCCCAAATATTTCACGGAAGGGGTTCCGTCAAATATTTGGGGGGTGTACAGCCCCCAAATATTTGACGGATGGGGTTCCGTCAAATATTTGGGGAGTGTACACCCCAAAAATATTTGACGGATGGGGTTCCGTCAAATATTTGGGGGTTCTACAGCCCCCAAATATTTGACGGATGGGGTTCCGTCAAATATTTGAGGGCTGTACACCCCCAAAATATTTGACGGATGGGGTTCCGTCAAATATTTGGGGGCTGTACACCCCTAAAATATTTGACGGATGGGGTTCCGTCAAATATTTGGGGGCTGTAGACCCCCAAAATATTTGACGGATGGGGTTCCGTCAAATATTTGGGGGGTCTACAGCCCCCAAATATTTCACGGAAGGGGTTCCGTCAAATATTTGGGGGGTCTACATCCCCCAAATATTTCACGGAACCACATCCGTGAAATGTTTTGGGGGTGTGGACCCCCAAAATATTTCACGGATGGGGTTCCGTCAAATATTTGGGGGGTCGACAGCCCCCAAATATTTGACGGATGGGGTTCCGTCAAATAGTTGAGGGCTGTACACCCCCAAAATATTTGACGGATGGGGTTCCGTCAAATATTTGGGGTCTGTACACCCCTAAAATATTTGAGGGATGGGGTTCCGTCAAATATTTGGGGGCTGTAGACCCCAAAAATATTTGACGGAACCCCATCCGTGAAATATTTTGGGGGTGTAGACCCCCAAAATATTTGACGGATGGGGTTCCGTCAAATATTTGGGGGATGTACACCCCCAAAATATTTGACGGATGGGGTTCCGTCAAATATTTGGGGGCTGTACACCCCCAAAATATTTGACGGATGGGGTTCCGTCAAATATTTGGGGGCTGTTCACCCCCAAAATATTTGACGGATGGGGTTCCGTCAAATATTTGGGGGCTGTACACCCCCAAAATATTTGACGGATGAGGTTCCGTCAAATATTTGGGGGCTGTAGACCCCCAAAATATTTCACGGAACCGCATCCGTGAAATATTTTGGGGCTGTAGACCCCCAAAATATTTCACGGATGAGGTTCCGTCAAATATTTGGGGGCTGTACACCCCCAAAATATTTGACGAATGGGGTTCCGTCAAATATTTGGGGGCTGTACACCCCAAAAATATTTGACGGATGGGGTTCCGTCAAATATTTGGGGGCTGTACACCCCCAAAATATTTGACGGTTGGGGTTCCGTCAAATATTTGGGGGCTGTACACCCCGAAAATATTTGCGGATGGGGTTCCGTCAAATATTTGGGGGGTGTACAGCCCCGAAATATTTGACGGATGGGGTTCCGTCAAATATTTGGGGAGTGTACACCCCAAAAATATTTGACGGATGGGGTTCCGTCAAATATTTGGGGGCTGTAGACCACCAAAATATTTCACGGAACCGCATCCGTGAAATATTTTGGGGCTGTAGACCCCCAAAATATTTCACGGATGAGGTTCCGTCAAATATTTGGGGGCTGTACACCCCCAAAATATTTGACGGATGGGGTTCCGTCAAATATTTGGGGGCTGTACACCCCAAAAATATTTGACGGATGGGGTTCCGTCAAATATTTGGGGGCTGTACACCCCCAAAATATTTGACGGTTGGGGTTCCGTCAAATATTTGGGGGCTGTACACCCCGAAAATATTTGCGGATGGGGTTCCGTCAAATATTTGGGGGGTGTACAGCCCCGAAATATTTGACGGATGGGGTTCCGTCAAATATTTGGGGAGTGTACACCCCAAAAATATTTGACGGATGGGGTTCCGTCAAATATTTGGGGGGTCTACAGCCCCCAAATATTTCACGGAAGGGGTTCCGTCAAATATTTGGGGGGTCTACAGCCCCCAAATATTTGACGGATGGGGTTCCGTCAAATATTTGGGGAGTGTACACCCCAAAAATATTTGACGGATGGGGTTCCGTCAAATATTTGGGGGGTCTACAGCCCCCAAATATTTCACGGAAGGGGTTCCGTCAAATATTTGGGGGGTCTACATCCCCCAAAATATTTCACGGAACCACATCCGTGAAATATTTTGGGGGTGTAGACCCCCAAAATATTTCACGGATGAGGTTCCGTCAAACATTTGGGGGTTCTACAGCCCCCAAATATTTGACGGATGGGGTTCCGTCAAATATTTGAGGGCTGTACACCCCCAAAATATTTGACGGATGGGGTTCCGTCAAATATTTGGGGGCTGTACACCCCTAAAATGGTTGACGGATGGGGTTCCGTCAAATATTTGGGGGCTGTACACCCCCAAAATATTTGACGGATGGGGTTCCGTCAAATATTTGGGGGCTGTAGACCCCCAAAATATTTGACGGATGGGGTTCCGTCAAATATTTGGGGGTTGTAGACCCCCAAAATATTTGACGGATGGGGTTCCGTCAAATATTTGGGGGGTCTACAGCCCCCAAATAGTTCACGGAAGGGGTTCCGTCAAATAATTGGGGGGTCTACATCCCCCAAATATTTCACGGAACCACATCCGTGAAATGTTTTGGGGGTGTAGACCCCCAAAATATTTCACGGATGGGGTTCCGTCAAATATTTGGGGGGTCCACAGCCCCCAAATATTTGACGGATGGGGTTCCGTCAAATATTTGAGGGCTGTACACCCCCAAAATATTTGACGGATGGGGTTCCGTCAAATATTTGGGGTCTGTACACCCCTAAAATATTTGAGGGATGGGGTTCCGTCGAATATTTTGGGGCTGTAGACCCCCAAAATATTTGACGGAACCCCATCCGTGAAATAGTTTGGGGGTGTAGACCCCCAAAATATTTGACGGATGGGGTTCCGTCAAATATTTGGGGGATGTACACCCCCAAAATACTTGACGGATGGGGTTCCGTCAAATATTTGGGGGCTATAGACCCCCAAAATATTTCACGGAACCACATCCGCGAAATATTTTGGGGGTGTAGACCCCCAAAATATTTCACGGATGGGGTTCCGTCAAATATTTGGGGGCTGTACACCCCCAAAATATTTGACGGATGGGGTCCCGTCAAATATTTGGGACTGTACACCCCAAAAATATTTGACGGATGGGGTTCCGTCAAATATTTGGGGGCTGTACACCCCGAAAATATTTGCGGATGGGGTTCCGTCAAATATTTGAGGGCTGTACACCCCCAAAATATTTCACGGAACCACATATTTTGGGGGTCTACAGCCCCAAAAAATCTGAGGGATGGGGTTCCGTCAAATATTTGGGGGCTGTAGACCCCCAAAATATTTGACGGAGGGGGTTCCGTTAAATATTTGGGGGCTGTAGACCCCCCAAAATATTTGACGGAACTCCATCGGTCAAATATTTTGGGGGTGTAGACCCCCAAAATATTTCACGGATGGGGTTCCGTCAAATATTTGGGGGCTGCACACCCCCAAAATATTTGACGGATTGGGTTCCGTCAAATATTTGGGGGGTCTACAGCCCCCAAATATTTCACGGAACCACATCCGTGAAATGTTTTGGGGGTGTAGACCCCCAAAATATTTCACGGATGGGGTTCCGTCAAATATTTGAGGGCTGTACACCCCGAAAATATTTGACGGATCGGGTTCCGTCAAATATTTGGGGGCTGTACACCCCTAAAGTATTTCACGGAACCACATCCGTGAAATATTTTGGGGGTGTAGACCCCCCAAATATTTCACGAATGGGGTTCCGTCTAATATTTGGGGGCTGTACACCCCAAAAATATTTGACGGATGCGGTTCCGTCAAATATTTGGGGGGTCTACAGCCCCCAAATGTTTGACGGATGGGGTTCCGTCAAATATTTGGGGGCTGTACACCCCCAAAATATTTGACGGATGGGGTTCCGTCAAATATTTGGGGGCTCTACACCCCCCAAATATTTCACGGAACAACATCCGTGAAATATTTGGGGGGTGTAGACCCCCAAAATATTTCACAGATGGGGTTCCGTCAAATATTTGGGGGCTGTACACCCCAAAAATATTTGACGGATGGGGTTCCGTCAAATATCTGGGGGGTCTACAGCCCCCAAATATTTCACGGATGGGGTTCCGTCATATATATGGTGGGTCTCATAAAGAAACGGCATATGATCAATCGTCATGGTTCAAAAACGGACAAAGAAACTTGCAAATGTGCGGGCAACTACGGTCCACCGTTCGATCAGTGCCGTGACACGCTGTCACCGGCACCTCATAAAGAAACGGCATATGATCAATTGTCATGTTTCAAAAACGGACAAAGAAACTTGCAAATGTGGGGGCAACTACAGTCCACCATGACCCCACCATGATCCACCACATCCACCATGACACGCTGTCAGCGGCAACCCATAAAGAAACGGCATATGATCAATCGTCATCGTTCAAACCTGAAAAAGAAAAACAGGCATACCCTCCCTAACCATGGTTCGAAAATGGACAAAGAAACTTGCAAATGTGGGGGCAACTACGGTCCACCATTTGATCAGTGCCGTGACACGCTGTCAGTGGCACCTCATAAAGAAACGGCATATGATCAATCGTCATGGTTCAAAAAGGGACAAAGAAACTTGCAAATGTGGGGGCAACTACGGTCCACCGTTTGATCAGTGCCGTGACACGCTGTCACCGGCAACCCATAAAGAAACGGCATATGATCAATCGTCATGGGTCAAAACTGAAAAAGAAAAACAGGCATACCCTCCCTAACCTCAACCACACAAGCAGGGAAATGACAGGGTGGGAGGGAGGGAGGGAGGGGAGGGAGGGAGGGAGGGAGGGAGGGAGGCTCTCTTGGGCGGCCGTAGGGGCTGTGTTGTGCTGTGTTGTGCTGTAATATGCTGTGCTATGCTGTATGTTGTGCTGTGCTGTGGTATGTTGTGATGTGCTGTGATGTGCTGTGCTGTGCCGTGTTGTGCTGTGCCGTGCTCGAAACCCACTACCCCCCCTCTCCACAGTTCCGGCTCAACCCGATGAACCCCCACCCACCCACCCCACCAGCAAAACTGACCCGATTAGCTCAGGTGAGGTTGCTTGGGCCAGACATCAGGATTCTGTTCCCACTTGTCTTCAGTCACATATGAGCCCCCCGATCGGTTTGAGTGAGAGAGATGAGGTGGGGTGGGGTGGGGTGGGGGGTGGGGGGGCACGTACCATCATTGAAGGGGTTGCAAGCACTGGTTGGGTTTCAGACGCTAGGGTCGAGACCACAACCCACTTCTACACCTCAAGGGTGTGGTGACAATGGGACAAGTCTAATATTGGGGGGGACACGGGGGATCAATGGTCGGTGCTGATCGACTGAATGTCCCCGCCATAGACACTTTCAGCCATTAGTCCAGAGGTTCTCTCACAGATGCATGTGTCCCCTTCTTGGTTGGGGTGCTCCACTATTCAATGTACAACAAGTAGGTACAAGGTTTCAATCAGCGGTGCCAGTGGCAGCTGCATTTGTTATATAACGTGTGGACGGCGAACCACTAAAGATCAATACCTGTGTGTTGCTGAGCTAGATGGTGCATGAAAAACAGCCACGCCCTCAAGCTGCGTCTGTGTTGATGTGTCGCAGTGAATCAGAGGGCCGTATAGCCTGATGCACTCCTTCGGCCTAACCATACGGCTTTCTGTTCTCCTGCTGGAGGGGAAAAGGGGAGGTAGACAATCGCTGTATTACGTGCGAGCTGACAAGGCTGCATAGCTGTGTGTTTGTGGGACCATATGTCGGGTGAAGTGCCGCGTGCTTCAGTGGAAGCGCCCTGGGCTCCTGCATCGCTGTGTGATATAGTGGGGGGACACGGGGGGGGGGGGGGGCGAAGTCTGACACGGGGGGGGGGGGTAGAAAGGGTGTTGGGGTGGGGGGGGGGGGTTGGGAGTGATGGTCCATAAAAGTCTGATGTCTGATGTCTGATAGCCGACTAGGTCGCTATACACATAGCTGGTGGACACTGGGTATCCTTCGGCAAAGTGAGTCACAACACACGAGGCAGTGGGCAGTGGAACTCCTTCCGTACACTACCCCACTGCATGGGTGGGGGGGGAAGCTCCTTCAGAACACTGCCGGACTTCAGGAGGTAGTAGGTAGTGGGACTCCTTTGTACACTATTGCAGTGCACTGGGCACTGGGCACTAGGACACCTTGATTGCACGGCCGCATTGCACGGGGTAACGGGCGTGGGTATCATTTGATACACCGCGGCACTGTGAGGGGCAGGGGGCAATGTGAATCCATTGGAATACTGCTGCACTCAAGTAGCGGGCATGGAGTATCCTTCGGCATGTTGTGGTAGTGCAAGGTGGCAGTGGGCATGGGCACTCCTTCTCCACATTGCAGCACTGCAGGGATAAGTGGATAGGAGGACTCTTCTAGTACACGGCCGCATTGCATGGGGCGCACTGAACGCGACCTAGTCTCCGATGATGATGTTGAGGAGCGCAATATCACCAAGATAGGCACACGAGCAAAAACCCCGAGGCCTAGTGTAAAGACCTCGGGGAAGATAGTCAAAGGGATGCCTCCTCGGTATGATGGAACGGCTGGATAGACCCTAAGTGCGTTCCACAATCCTGTTCACTAGGCCATGGCTGCATAGGCTAAACGTGGTAACAAGAAGTAAGTATGCATTGTTGTGGGGTATGCACTGTTGTTTGATTGTGGTTTTGAATGAAAAGCATGCCGCAGATGACAGAAGTTAATTATGCACCCTATTTATTGAGGTTTTTGAGCGTGCGCTTATGCTGTGAATTCGTCCTTATCAGCCCATGCTTGGGGTTTTGGTATGTTGGCGTTGTCATTGTGATTTCATTTGTGTAATAGTGCCCTTTTGCTACACTCTTTGTTTGGCAAAGTGAATTTGAGCCGTTTTTGAAAAGGTCACGGATTCTGGAGCTCCATGACACCCTCCAATATCAACATGACATGCATTTGATGTTGTCTCATCCATCTTTTACAATTGTGCTTGAGGCAAAGGTTTACAACTTGGTAAAACCATCGGTCAAAACCCAAAACGCGCTTTGGGGAATGCAAAAGAGACGCTTCTTTTTGGGTCTGAAGGGATGTTTCCCTAATTTTCCACACACGTGCTAAAGTGGCCGCCTAAGAAGGGCATCCATTGCCAACTAACCCCTTGAGTGCGCCATTATACCAAAGGATTCCCAAGTCCTCGGCACCAGTGCCGACAACCAAGGTCTAAAAAAACTACACCTGTCCACGCACGGACCCTTGCATACCTCATTCCATTCCACAATATATATTGCATCAAACTCTTGCACACACTTAGTGACAAACAGGCAGTAATCACCCCACAAGCCAGACCTCCAGTGAACGCCGCAGCCATGTTTCCTTCTGAGTCTAGGCACGTTGCAAGCGGGCGTGACAGTTGAGTAACACAGTGGAGCCAAACTTCATGGTCATTAGCAACGGGTACAATTTTCAGCTCCCGCAGAACGCATATTACCAGAGACATGGGCATGGTGCGATTTAGTGACTTCTCTGAGTAAGACACATAATTACCGAATCTACCTGGGAAATGGTACAGTACAACAATAACACAACTGTGCTGCGTGGATCGATGAATCGGGTGGATCCCATTAAAATCCTACAGGTGTACAACAACCAATTTCTACCTAGTGGTGGCCTCAAGGTCCGTAAATTGTGTATGAGCAAACTTCAAGCATTGCACCTTTGTAGCAAACATGACGGGGACATTCTTCTCCAATGTTGTAACTAGTAGGGGGTGTACATGACAATTTTGGACATCCTCAGATACATCAACCAAAATATGCAGCAACGGTAGGAAGAAACACACTTTTCATTCAAAACTTTGCCAAATGGGCACTCTTCGTGCTTCACATACCATGCTGCAATTCAAAACTCCCAATTTTTGTGCCATAAGCTTCACAGCAACAACAAGGCAATGGAGACTTGCTGCTTGTCACCCTCTCCCAAAGCCAATGTCCTTTGTTTGTCTTCCATACACGTTGTTGGAGTTGGGCGCACAGCAAGCTTTGCCACAATAATACGAAAAGATTCCCATTCATCACTGGATGATATTGGAGCCTTGGCAACTGTATCCCAATTGGGCCATTGGTTGCCTTCTAGTCAAACCCATTCCCCGAAATTCGGCTTGTTTGCACCAAGCTTATCTAGCACACGTTTTACCTGTTCCGATTCCTTATGATTGCCCAAAGCGGCGCAGTGCAACAGGGTGAAACAGCATACAAACAGGCCGTACCGTTTGTCGCACTTCCCAAAAATGGCAACATACGCTGATTCTCATGCATTGGGTTGTGTGGGTGTGGAAACACTATTTCCTAGGTCCGATCCGTCTTCATCATGTGCAGCAAGGCACTTAGTCCACCAGCGGTACATTCCTCGGGGTTCATGCAATTCAAAATGTCACCAACGAATGTGGGCCAAGGCCCGGGATGCCCTTGATGGCAAAGGAGGCAAGATCTGACAAGGAGAGTGGAAAATGGGTCCGCACACAAAAAAAAGCACACTACAGCGCGTAAAATTCCTCAAAAGTGCAAAAAGCATCAACGGCCGACCCAACACAACTACTAGCCAATTCGACAAACGTGGCAATGGGTTTCTAGTTTTTCCGGAGGGACTCATGTGTCACGGTTGGCACATGATACAGACTAATTGTCAAAAATGCAATGATGCGGCCATCCGTCATCGGTACAAACACACTGCAAAGGTTGCAAAGCGGAGCTTCCTGCATTTCTACAAAGCCTGAATCAGTGCAGCTAGTTCATCATTGCATTCGAGTTCGGTATGTAAGCAATGGTAGATTTGCCCCGTAGTGAGAGTCGTTAGGGCATGGTGCACAGCATTGTGGTCCCAAGAAATCGGTTGACCAGCTGGCAAAGGGCACTCAGTCACAATAACCTCAGCCATGACATGACTCAGCCACTCAAGGGCACCCTTGCTAGTCCTAACGGCATCCTTCCATAGATGGACCAGATAGATGAAACATGCTGCCCACCGAGCACCCGGTACGTTTCAGCTACAGAAAACAACACAAACTGGTCTACACCACACACGGTTGTGCCGCGCGTGTAAACCACATAGTCATATATCACATCAACAGAAATGAACAAAAAACAACACACCAGCATCCAACCAGCAAAGTAAGATGATAGGACAATTTGGAGGATTGGCTTCCAGGTTCTCCCAGCGCGGTGCCAGCACCTTTGGTTCCCCTGTCTTGGTCTGTCCATATTGCAAGCTGTCCTCAAATCTAAGCTTCAAAAGAGGGATCTTCACCAAGTTCCTTCCCACCAACTTGTCACAAAGGTCATCCTTCTTCCTGGAGCAAGCCCTCATACTTCTATTTCACCCCAGCCTTTGTGGGACTGACCCCGATGCCTTGGGTACAGCTTCACTCAAAATTAGGTCCCCATCGGTTGCAAAATCCAAAGCAGCACACGAATTGGTAGGAGTAAGGTCAGACAGAACAAAAAAGGCGCCGCACAAAGGGGTAGATACCGCACTCAAAGACCTAAAAAAAAAGTCAAAAGCCGGCAAAACGGGAAGTAATGAGGCATGTTTATAGTCACCAACCACATAGGTAGTCAAAGGTCCTCATTAGAACTCCTCATCAGCAACGCCCCCCTAATCCAACTTCAATGGAAACTCTTGATCAAACCTCTCAGCTAGTAGTATAAGGTCAGCAGCATTGTCGCTTGTGTCCAAAACAACGTGGTGCCCTCCCAGCCCGCCCCCCCCGCTTGGTCCTGCCCTTCGGGCGTGTTAACCAATCCCGGCTTTATCATCAACACCACGGCCTCGGCCACACACACCGGGTGCCTGCATGTGTGGTCTGTAGGGGGGGGGGGGGCATAACGTTGGACCTAGTTTTTTTTATCAAGCATATAGGTTACTATAGTAGCATGGTTGTGTTGTTGCGCAAGTGGGCGCATAGGAACATGGGCATCTAGTGCTGCAGTCAGGCAGTCCACAACCTCACTGATAGACAGTAGGGTTTGTAGACACTTCAGAGCGAGGTCCACAAAGTGGGGACGTTCAATGCGCAGCGATAGGGCAAAGGGAAATGAAAGGTCCTGTGGCCACACGCAACAAATAGGAACTTTACCCTTTTGGCCTCTGCAACGCGCAAATGGAACAACGTCCTGTCTCACGGCATGTATCAAGGCCCTTACATTCCTCTCCATCTGAGGGACGGCACCGGCACGTATACCACACGACAGCATGTCACGCTTCTCAGTACTAGCAGGTGTCAATAGCAGATATTTAGCAAAGCGCTGTTCGAAGACGGTGGCCGCGGGGTCTGCAAAGCGATGTACCACATGACTCAACAGGGCCTCACAAGCGTCCTCTTGAGATGCCCGGGGCAAGATGCTCTCATGCCACTGTGACCACAGCAAGCGGGAGAACATAATGGACCTCACATACTCAACATCATGTTCCTTACGTGGCCGAGGTGCATACTGATGTGTAGGCTCCTGTCCATAAGGGCCCGCGCTATGGTGCTCACCCCCCCCCGCCCCCAGTAATAATCCCTACCTTGGGTACCTACAAGGAGTCCAACGGGCAGGTACTCATGCAGAAGGTGCTTCAGTGGAGTTCGTTGGTGTAACTGTACCTGAGTGGCAATAGAGTGAGGTCTTGCCCGGCCGGGAATGGCGGTCAGCTGGGTGTCAAGCAAATCACGGACCTTCTCGCCAACCACTAGCAGAGCAACAAAACAATCTCTTCTTGAAAATCAACTTACAGGATGCAAGTATCTCAACACCAACTTACCATACACAAAATAAATTATCGGCGGGAAGAATGCACAAAATCACATTGTTACTACGCACTTGTATGGTTGCCATATGGTGTACCATGGGGGTAGTCGCCCTGTCAGACCTCCTAAGTTCCAACACACGTAGGACCGCCCATAGAGAATCTCACGAATGCGGCAATAAATGATTTCATGGACCGAAAAAAAAGGATGCACCTCGTATGCACCTCTACCTCACGCGGCATTTGCAGCATTTGCGCCAGATCACGATGTGTACCAACAACCAACAGAGACAGCATGAAAGCCTTACATGGGTGACGGCACACACATATCCGGGTCACTTCCAGAGGGCATCGAATGTGCTTCAAAGGTATAGGGCTTGTAGCAATATTCTAAACAGCATTCAAAAATGCCGGTGATTGCGCCGCAGCTCACACACAATATGGTCCACCCGTTCCAACAAGGAGCGCAAAATGGAAAAATGGGTATACATGTCCCATGGACGTGACAAAGCCAAAATAGTTGCAAAAGCACAGTTCGGCGATACATCATAAGTGCTGAGCACGGGACGGAAACCTCGTCGCTAGAAGCTGTCAAGCCACAAAATATGCTTTGTGTTCCTCAGCTGGTGCAACAGTGCAGCAGTAACCACCGCACCTTGGATGGCATGGGAGGCAAACTTTGCAGCACACACCCCCGTTATACTAAGCAGCTTTCTTTGCTTACAACCCACATCGATCAATGATTCCAACGGACGCTTCCCACGAGGCAAACATCGTGCTCGCATCAATCTCCACAGATTGAAAGCTTCATGCACGCTTATAGTATACCATGGCACATGTTTGAAACCAAGCTGACAGCTTTGGCGCTTGTGAAGAAAATCCCTGAAGAAAATCCCCTAACAAGTACCTAGACCATCCACGATGCTACAAGTGCATAGCCACATGACAAATGCCACTGTAGGAGAATTGGGCACCACAGCCTCTGCAAGGTCATCAATAGTGTTGAACACCGACTCTCACAAGAACTGACGAAAAGGCACTAGGTCCAGGGCAGCATTGCTGCATGAAGCTAAATAGGAATTAGACAAAGGGCTTGGGGATACAAGTGTAAAAAATAACTCTTAGGCGTCACAAGTTGCCCACCCCCCACCTGGCGCTATGGCCCACGGAAGTCCATGTTGTAATGAGGGGGAAAGTATGTGAAAAGGGGTGTTATTTTTTGGGTACCCAAAGCCCCCTGGTGGCAACATGCAAAAACAAGGTGTGTATTTCAAATATATGCCATTATTTGCATTTCTGGAAACACACAGATTTTCAAAATAAAGACATTCAATCACCAAAATATAGTGTTGTTTTACATTTAGACCACTGCATTCCAGTGTGTGGGGGGGGGGGGGCTGCCTATTTTTCTCTCCCCTTTGTTCGAGGTTGATCACAGAACCCCCCTATACACCACAGATGAGGGAACCCCAAACATACCTTTCATTGAAGCACACAAAAAACTATCCCAAAGCATGTACTTGTATTTCCTATTTTAACCAACCTGGCCGAAATTTCGGCCAGCTCTTCGAAAAATGTCCAAACACATGGTCCTATTTGACAGACAGGCCTAAGCTGGCCGAAAATTCGGCCAGGTCCATCGAAACTCCGAATATGATCGCTGAAATGGGTACCTAAGACAGTAGACATGAGCAAGGAACACAGGAGCAGTGACATTTGAACAGGGTGTGCAACATAATATACTCAATTACAAGCAAATACTTGCCACCTGACGAATCAAAGCAGACTTTTGCAGTGCCTATGGGGAAACACAATAATAAAAGGCTGAAGAGGCTGAGGACTGCATGCTGGCCGAAATTTCGGCCAGACTTCATGCTGACAGGCAATATAAGCAGCAAGACTGGCATTAGCGCTTGCGCAGACCAGATGCACGGGGCTTCTTAGCACCTGTGTTAGCAGGCTGCTTGGCAGGGGCTGCAGCACCAGACTTGGCGGTGGCAGAGTTCTGTGACTGTGTGTTTCCACCCTGGGATGGTGAAAAATGATTCACAAAAGTATTCATACCTTTGCCAGTAGGGGCAACAGTGCCTGAGGAGGAAGCTGGGGTGGCCTGAGCGCACTGCGTGCCACTGGGTGAGGGGGCAGGGGCAGTTTTGGGTTTCTTCTTTGGAGTCTGTGTCTCTGGTTGCGACTCTGCCTCCCCATCTTGCTCCTCAGGATCCTCATCTACATACCTAACCCCAGAACAATCCACAGGAAAACCTGCCCCCAAGTCGTGGTACACATCCTCCCATGACTTGGGGGGGCACGTGTCGGCGTTGGTGATACGTGCTCTGATGAGCTGAACAAAGTCATCGGGCACAACAGTCTCCTCACCCAAAAGGGCACACACAACATTACAGTCCTTGGAAAACCTGGTAGACATCATGCTTGCAAAATACACAGACAGAGTCCCCAGCAAAAACCAGTTGCCTGCCCGTTCTGGGACCGGAACCAGGCTCAAAAGAAATGAGAATATTTCAACAGGCATCACAGACGACATGGGTCCTTCAGTAAAAGCCAGGTAACGGGGAAGCCTGTTATCAGAGGCAGTGGCAAAACAAATGGAAACCAGATGGGACATAGAAGTGTACAGCGGGGTCTTGCTTGACAAATTGTAAAGTGCAACATCACACTGATACATATCCTCAGCCACAGTGGCCTTCAAAGCAGCAACAGTGGCTTTCACATCAGCAGACTCACCCGCAATGAACACAGGCACACCGGACAAAAGCAGCTGCGCAACCAGGTTATGCAAACCAGCTGTATAGAGGCGGGGCACCTCAATGACACAAGCAGCAAAGGGCAGTGAACTAATGATACTGGGAACAGGGACTCCACAACGCATTGCCATTAGTTCCACACGGCCTGACTCTGCAATGAGTTTGCCTGTGCTTGACTCAACGAGGGACTCCCTAGCACACTGGATACTGACCAGACCAGTATCAGATTTTTCACAAACAGGCTTAGCAACAGGCTTCTGCAACAATCCCCACAACCCCTCATATTTGGGTTCCTTCCAAAGAGGGGCCTTAATTACTGCTAACCACGGGGGCCAGGGGTTTTCTTCAGTCCAGGTCCAACTGCCATACGCTACCTTCAGGTGTGATGCAATAGCGCACTGCCTTTTGGCCATCTCGATAGTACCAAGTGTAGCTGCAGACAGGTGGTAGCACAGGGTGGGCTCCTATTGTGCATTAATTGAACGACACACAAGCTGGCCGAAATTTCGGCCAGGTCGGTCGATTTATTCGAATACAAACCCCTGTTTGACCAAAACATACCTCTGGTGTTGTTCACAAGCCCATTGGTAGCCGCCTCGGGATGAAGAATGTGCCAAGACCACATCTGGGCCTTTTTAACATCTTTTATAATTTTTTTGAGACCAGGTAGGGTACTTTTTGTCCCATCCATGTAACCTACGATCTCGCGAAGTCGGTCAGGCGTGATGCCTTCCACTTCCTTGAACGTACCCAGTGCGGGATGTAGTCCACACTTTTCCATGGCTGCCATGGCGTCTACTGAAGGAAGACCCACAAATTTCACATACGCAAACCCTTGCGCTGAATGGGTGTCAAGTCCCGCTGGCTATTGAGCAGGGAAGTGACGCGCTCATCTAGTCTGCCTCTATTGGACGATGTGGCTAGCATGAGTCCAAGCAACGTCTTCTCCATATGGATGACCTTGACCTTGCGAGGGAGGATAGACCCAACCTGAAGGCTGTTCCCCTGCTCCAAAAACTTAATGAACGGCAGGAACGCCCTGTAGATCAATTCAACGCAATACTTATAGCTATGCCATACTCCGTACACCAAAGGAAAACCCAACAGCAATTGTGGTACATTCCAGGGAACATAAGCAGCACCATAACACAGCTTAAGTAGGGCAAAGTGTATTTTCATGTCCACAAGCAGCGGAACACAGTGTCTGGTGCGGTGTTCCACACATGACAAATCAACCACGAGTTGCAAAAGCTCTTTGTGTGTGCCGGAGCGGAGCTCAGACAGGAAAAAGGGTCTCCAGTTGAGGGAACGAACATTTTTTCTGGCAATATCCAAAGGAGCACGAACCCAAACTCTCTGAATACCTTGGTTGGCAACATCAATACGATCAAACAATGCTCTATGTGAGCGAAAGATGTCATCAGCAACCTTTGGTACCCTGGCCTCAATTTCGGCCAGCTCCGGCAGACCCCGGTATGCAGGTAGGGCAGTAGTGTGCAAAACAGCAACAGCTGTACAGTTTGGGGTTAAGTCGGGTGAATGGGGATCAGCTCCCGACCTGTAACGCCTCAGGTTATCAAACCATATACAAACTTGCCTACGGTGCATGGTGTTCCACAAGTTGTGTGCTGCTAGTCCAGCACGATGGTGAATGGACTCCTGCTTAGTGTTACACTGACCAAGGACTCCTACCTTACGGCGTTGGCGGCAGGACATAATACCCCAGTTGTAACCAGACCCACAGTTAGAGTATGGGAGGGCCATACGGCGCAGCAGGCAGTATAGGGCATGGAACTGTGACAAAAATGTCATGTACCATTGTGGGGGCTTCTTCTCAGTGGCGGCGGCCTTCAACTGTGTCAGGGAGTGCCGGCTCCTGCGATTCTTCCGCAACAAGAGGCAGAATTGCAAAAGCTTTTGCAGAGTCCCACCACGTAATGCATTTCGCAACAGCCCTTTGGCTGTAGTAGCAAAAGCACCAGTAACTGCAGCATGTACAACATTGACAGTAATAGCAGAAGACATTAATGCTGAGACAAGAAAACAGTTATGTAGGAGTGTATGGTGTAATACTCATGAACAGCGACAATTGCAAGCTGGCCGAAATTTCGGCCAGGTGTGTTCAAAGCAGAAATAATTGCTTAAATGTTCAAAAATAGAAAAAGCTGGCCGAAATTTCGGCCAGCCCACCCAAAAACCAGAATATAAGTGCTTGAATAGTGAACAGACCAAAAAGCTGGCCGAAATTTCGGCCAGCCCTAAGAAAAATGAAAATAATCATGCCTATTCACCAAGAAACCAAAAAGCTGGCCGAAATTTCGGCCAGAAGGGTCAAAAACTGCATATACACATAGTTGTTTGCAATGTTACCCAAAACCTGGCCGAAACTTCGGCCAGCTTCAGAAAAACGTCAAATACAACACACTAGAAGACGGTGATACACAAGGCTAACACATCAACACGTATTTCAACGGGTGTCACACAGCTCTGCCAACAACTTTGGTCACATACGTCAAATAACATACTCAAAGTAGAAATGTAGAATATTGTCAAATCGCGCGTATACGGGGTCCTAGAGGGTGGGCAACTTGTGACGCCTAAGTAACTAGGTAGCAGGAGTTTGATGCAATGACACGCCATACACAATTACGGAATTAATTTGTGAGGAATCGGAGTGACGTAATCATGTGTTCCGGCAATTGTAATCATCATCATTCAAATACAAACATACAAAACATACAAAAATATCCCCTCAGTTACACTTCAGACAATAACTGCTTTGCATCGAACTGCACAGCACTAATGGCTCCAACAACATACCAAATAACAAATCAAAAATCAATTGTCATCATGTCCTTCTAATGACAGGTGTGCTATAAAGAGAGAGGGGGCAAAAGTGAAGAATTTTCAAAAAAGCGCGCTCCGACGCGCTTTTCGGTGAAAAGGTGCTCTTCAGAAGCTTTATCACGTTTGGTCAAATACACAATTCGAAAAGCACGCGGCAGCGCCGTGTCTGTCTAAAAACGAGCAGAAAACCCTCCCATTAGTTGATTGCGTACAACAACGCACAACGTTATGGTGTGAAGTTGGATGGACGGTACGACATGAACATGACACATAGTTTTAATCATACTACCCACAATGTACAAATGAAAAGTGGTCTTACAGCGGTAAAACATCCTATTTTTTCCGGCCAAATTTACACCCCCCACGCCACAAAATCACGTGCTTAAGCAGCCGGCTAAAACGTTTAGCATCCTACCCACGGGGGGGGGGGGGCGTAGCAACGGGCCATACGCCGACTCCTTCTCTCGGACCACTTTCAGGGGGGGTGGGCGGGGTTTGGAGGGGGGTCTGGGGGCAGCCAAGAAGAGGGGGGGGGGGGGTTCCGACCCTGACATATATGGCATAAAATGACCGCCTCATCGCACTAATCACTTTGAGCCATGTATCAGTGTATGTTGGAGAAAAATTTTTGAAACAAGGGGGGGGGGGGACATGGTAGGTGGTACTTTTGTTGAAGGGCATAGCACCCCTGAGTCAATTCCCAGCCACTGTTGTCTTTCGGGGGTGCCCAACAAAGGGGACAAAATCAAAGCACAAAAAAAGAAGAAAAAATTCCACCGTGTCCTTGAGCCTGCCCCAGTCCTGCATATTACCCCCACTGGGGATTGAACCCATGACCCTGCGATTGCAGAAGACACTACTTTACCCACTAGGGTATGGGCCATCCCCTAGAGAGCTCTGCACGGGGCTGGTATTGGTATTGGTCCACTTTCGTTTTCATCCATCATTGGGTTCTCCTAAACAAAACTCAGTATTTTGAGTATAGACACATCAGGTGAAAACCAATTTTGTCACCCTCTACTAGATCAAGCAAATTTTCCTTAGGGCGCCTTTGGCGCCCATGATCCGGCACTTTCCGGCCAAATTCTGGCAAGGAGGGGGGGGGGGGGGGTTGGGGTAAAGGGTCCGGTCTTGGCGAGCCCCCCATGATCGTACCGCACTGCAACGGGGCAATGGGCATTGGGACTCCTTTTGTACACCGCCGCACTACACAGGTACGAGGCAATAGGATTCGATCACTACATTCCCCCATTGCAGCGGGCACCCTGTGCAATGAGGCAGCGTACTTAAGGAGTCCCATTGCCCACCGCCCCTTGCAGTGTGGCCGTGTATTAAAAAATATGCAATGATCACACCCCCCTACAACACGACAGTGTACTGAAAAATACCCACTACCCACCGCCTCATGCACTACATCTTTGTACAAAAGGAGTCCCACTGCCCTCCACCCCCAACAGTACGGGAGCGCACTAAAGCAGCTGCCCTACCCATTGCTCCCTATAGTGTGGCAATGTAGTGCAAAATACACACCACCCATTGCCCCCTGCAATGCGGAAGTGTGCTAGATGACTTCCAATACCCACGCCCCCATGTTTTGTGGCACTGTACCAGAGGAGTCTCATTGCCCACTGCCCCTTGCACTAGGGTACTTTATTGAAGAATACCCACTGCCCACGGCAATGGGGAGTGTGTATCTTGCCATACATTGCTGCATTGCATGGAGCAAATAGGCAGGGTAGCTGCTTCAACACACTGCAACAATGTTGGAGGGAATTGGGCACTCAGACTGTAGATTGCCATGGCGCAAGAGGCCGTGGGCAACGGGTATTATTTAGTCCACTACCACGTTGCAGGGGGGTGGTGGCCGTTGAATATCCTTTAATGCACGGCCACATTGCAACGGGCAGTAGGCAGTGGGACTCATACACTACCGCATTCTAGGGGGCATTGCTACTATGCGGCACAATGGGAGGCAGTGGGCAGTGGGGCTCCTTCAGTAAACTGCCACACTACAAGGGGGCGGTGAACGGTGAGACGCCATTTGTACACTGCCAACAAGTAGGACTCTTTCAGTATAGTGCCACATTGCACGAGGCAGTGGGAAGTGGGTATCGCTGAATACAATGCCGCTCTATATGGGGGAGTGGGTAAAGGAATTCCTTCAATACCCCGCCGCCGTGTGGGAGGCAGTGGGCACCGGGTATCCTACAATAAACTATTGCACTGCAAAGGGCAGTGGGGAGTGGGAGTCGTTCTAGTCACTGCTGCACTGAAGGGGACAATGGGTAGTAAGTATCTGTCGATACACCACTGCAATGCACGGGGTAGTGGACACAGGGTATCTTGCAATACATTGTTGCAGTGCAAGGGGCAATCGACGGTGGAAGTCCTTCTATACACCGCCACACTGAAACAAGAAGTGGGCGATGAGACTCCTTCTTTACATTGCCGCAATGTAGGGGGGCAACGGGCAGTGCTCCTTCTTTACAATGCAGCAATGCAGGGGGCACAAGGTAGTGGTGCAGCTTAATTACACTTCCCCTTTGCAAGGGACAATAGGTAGTGGGTACATAGTGGGTATCCTGCACTACACTGCTGCATTGAACAAGGCAATGGGCAGCGGGTACTCTTCAGTAAATTGTTGCTCTGTAGGGGCAGTGGGCGGTGGATATTCTTCACCACACGACTGCACTGTAGGGGTCAGTGGGCAGTGGGTGTCCTACACTACACTACTCGCGCAAGGGGCAGTGGGTCGTGGCTATTCTTTGGAACACTGTCGCATTGCAATAGGCAGTGATTAAGGGAATCCCTTCCGTACAATACCCCACTGCAAGAGGGCATTGCATAGTGGGCAGTGGGCAATGGATATTCTTAGGTACATTGCCGCACTCAAGGGTGGTGGAGTACACTGCCACACTGCAGAGGGTAGGGGGTAGTGGGCAGTGGGACTCCTTTAGTGCACCACTGCACTACAGGGGGCATGGGGCAGTGGGACACTACAAGGGGTGGAGCAGGGGATGGCATGCTTTGAACAAACTGCTTTGGCAACAAGGGGATGGAAGAAGGAGCAATACCATGGGACAACAAGTTCACGAGGGGTTGTATTGGGCTGTTTGTTGCGGCTCGTAATTGGATTGTAATAGATTTGTTCAACTGTCCCTTGTGTGCTGTGTGGTATGTGTGTGTGAGTGTGTTCTTGTTGTGTGTGTGTGTGTGTGTGTGTCTGTGTGTGTGTGTGTGTGTGTGTGTGTGTGTATGTGTGTGTGTGTGGTGCTATTACGGGAAAGACAATGGCCGGGATGTCGTCACGGGAAAAAGTACATGGGTCCTGAACCCAACCCTGACCAAAACATTAAACCTTGCGGCAGGGATGGCAGCCGGGCCCCTTTTTGTGTTGACCTGTCCTCGTACCTCGCCTCTCCGCCCAATGGTGGAGCCGTAGCTCTTGGAGGGTATTTGCCTTGGCGCACTAAGGCTTCGCTTGGGCTCCGAGAAGCACACTTGGTGCCCATGTAGGAGCCCTCCAAATCTGCATCACCAGCCCCTATGCTCTGCACTCTGGGTCATTCTGGAACTACAGGCCCCTGTGCTGCGGCGTAAATGGCCATTGTTCAACTAGTGGTCATTGTCCTTCGGTGCACACGGCTGTCGTTCAGCTACCGGCGCTTGTGCTGTGACACACGGGGCCACTGTTGCACTACTGGCCAATGTGCTTGGCGCACAGGGCCATGGCTGTGAAAAATGCAACTCGTGTACAAAAAAAAATCGTCCAGTTGAGAAACTTTTTTTTCGGTAAGTCGTGCAAATTATCAAAAATCTGGAATTGTTTTTTTTTCTTGCGGTAAATGCACGCAATTTTTTTTTGCGGCAAGCTGTGTAAATTATATCAAAAGGGGGGGGGGGGTTGAAAGAAATGCAACTTTTGCAATACATGCGCACTATGTACCATTGCCGGTTCCGTGAGGCACCCCATAGCGACCATAACAATGGGACACCAAGTCCACAGAACACCTAGTAGGCTGCGTGGCCACCAATTAGTTGGGACTCGGCCAATATAACATAGTATCACATGGTGTCATGGGCACTGGAAATGAAATCAGGCCCAAGAAAAGAGTCTTCAAGTCGGGTAACCCTATACCCTATTTTGAGGTCACCGGGTCCGGAAATCATGGTGGTTTCACGCAACTAGGCGGTCTTTTTGAGAAAATCACTGTTTGATGTCGAAAAACACAATCGGCAGGAATCTGACAAAACTCGCTAAGTTTGCCAAGGGGGTAGGAACACACTGCACCAAATTAGGACAATTCATGTGACTCAGACTGGGTGTAAGATTTGCCCAAAACCGTGATGCGGAACCCACGAAATCCGAACAAGCAACCTCAAAATAGCGGGGTGGTATACTTTGATTTCAGGATGGGTCCACAATGTTGAACTTCTATGGTGGGACGCCTAAAAAATAGGGGCACTTTTAGGTATCGCATGAGGGCATCACTAGTAAGTTCACCTAAGTACCCCTACTTTTTAGGCGTTCCAACATTGAAGGTTGACATTGTGGACCCATATGAAATGAAAGTATACCATCCCCCCCATTTTGAGGTCGCTTGTTCCGAATTTGTGGGTGCCACATCACGGTTTGGGCATATCTTAACGAGTTTTGCAGATTCCTACCGAGTGCGCTTTTCAACGTAAAACGGTGATTTTCTCAAAAACACCGCCGAGTTGCAAAAAACCACCATGATATTGGGAAACAACAGGCTCAAAATATGGTATGGGGTTAACCGACTTTGAAGTTTTAGGTGGGGGTACCCTATTTTCACAAAGGGGTCAAAACGCCCCCCTGCAACCTGTTCCTAAAACATCCCCGTTCTGGGGCGGGGTCATCCCTAGCGTAAAATTTCGAATAAGGGTGACAGTACCCCCTATTTTTGGATCGGAGAACACGATTTTGATGGTGGCTTCACCAAACTTTGCACCAAAATCTACCTAGGACTGCCCCCAAAACAAACCTCGTTAGGATCCCCCGAAAAACTCCGTAGGATCCACCCCGGTTCATTCGGACGTCACCACGAGCAGGTGACCTCAAAATGGGGAGGTGGTATAGTTCCCTAGAAGAGGGGTGGGGGTGGCTGGAACACCCGCCTTGATCCCCGAAAATGCACCTTCAACGTGGGTGTTGGGGGGGACTCAGGAGGGCAAAGAAGCTCAATAACGCCCTCCAAATCATGAGCAGGCGGTTCAATGACCCGCTTCAGAGCCGGAGACAAAATCAGAAGTGGCCCACAAGTGGGCTGGGTGGCTACATAACCCTTGCTGTCTAGGGGGTCCCCAATGCTTTAGAGCGGGGGACAAAATCAGAAGTGGCCCATAAGTGGGCCCAGTGGCTACATGCACGCATTTTTTGTTTTCAGTAAAACTGGAAATTTCTTTTCTTTGCCGCAAATGCGTGTACAAAAAAATTGTCATGTCGTGCAATTTTTTTTTGCGGTAAATCGTGTAAAAAAAATTGTCATGTTGTGTAATTATTTTTTTATGGTAAGTCATGTACAAAAAAATTGTCATGTCGTGTAATTATTTCTTGCGGTAAACGCGTGTGCAACAAAATCGTCAGGTCTTGTAATTTCATTTTTTTCGCGGTAATGTGTGTAACGGGTTTACACCACTTAGGGTAAAAGAAAATACACGACGTGATGATTTTTTTGTTACACGCATTTACCGCAAAAAAAAAAGGTATACATATTACAACATGTACACCAAGGCTGACCCGCTGGCCCCTGTGCTTTTGTGCACAGTGCCATGGTCGACATACAGGGCCCAATGCTTTGGGGCACTAGGCATTGTTGTTCTGCTGGGCCTTGAGCCTTGGTGCACAGGCCATTGCTGAACGGCTGGCCCCTGTTCTTCAGTGCACGGGGCTGTCGTTGACATGAAGGCCCGTATGCTTTGGCGCTCTGGACCATTGTTGTTGTGCTGGCCCCTATGCCTCAGTGCATAGGCCATGTTTTGTGTGTGCATACGCATGTGCATGTATGCCTGCGTGCGTGCGTGTGTGGTGTGTGTGTGGGAGTGTGGGGGGGGGGGTCAACCGGTGAGAGCACAAGGGCAGGGGCGACTATGTTGAATTCCAGCAGGCCGTGTCCGCGACGTTTGGGCATTTTTCTGCTGTAAAGCAATGCCAAAGATGTTGCAAAAGAGGTATGGCATGACTGCAGCGCTCATTGCTCGCAGTTGGGCTTCTTCATCCTTCAGGCAAGGGGATAACCCCACGGTCCAAGTAGTCGATGACAATGGAGGCACCAACGTAAACCAAGTACGAGCTCAGTAACACCCACCCATGCCAGACCTGCGCAGAGAGGTACATAGGGGAACGCACCAAGGCAAGTGTGCTCAGAGCGCCAGGCAGGGGAACCCAAATGCATTAGGAATCAGCCCCTTACCTTACCCAATTCAGGTATCTCCACTCCTGTCGCTGCCAGAAGTCACTGGCAGAACGATTGCATCCTTGTCATCGAATCCGTGATGTTCGTGAAACAAATGCAATATCTGAAACGTGTCAAGTGCCCTCGTATCCCAGGCATGACGGCATCATGCTACCCTCAATCCATGCATGCAGCGGCGTGGTGCAATGCACATTGCGATTGGTGCAGCAATTGCCATCAATCTGAACCACATGCCGCACACAGACTATCTTACCCCATTCGGCACACAGACTGTGTGAGCCCCATTCGGCACGTGTGGCTTGATTAAGGTCCGGTACATCCAAAGCTTCACCCCCCTTGGTCCCTGACAAATTCCACAGGAGCATGGCAGGAAATACTGCATACGTGAAGCGTCCATTTCGAAAACTTGACAAGGCTCAGAAACAATACCAGCTCCCCAAACAGCATGAGAACATAAATAGGCAGTCCATGCTGCAACAAGGGAGTGTGCAGATGGGCATAAGAACACACAACGGCGGTGAGAAGAAGGTGGCGGGCATGAGCAACGCTTGGAGGAGATCTTCTGTCTGTTAAGCTAAATCTGAGGTGCAATTCAGGGCCAAGGAGGGCGTGTCTGCCGCAGGGTTGCTCTTGAAAGCGGGGGGGGGGGGGGGCAAAGGACTCCTCCTCCTTAACACAGGAAGCACAAAGAAGGCACAACTGCCTTCTTCTTCCAAAACATTACAGCAGTATGCAGAGTACTGTTGTCATTTACTCAGTGCCCGATGCAGATGGGCATGTGGACACAGAACTGTTTCTGGATCCTCCCAACCCCCAAATTGAAAGGAAAGGATGGGGGGGCCGTCCTCCTTCCTTTCTCACTGTTCAAACACAACCCTGGTCTACCCTGCGCAGACAGCAGCAGTAACAATCCATGTCAGAGGTCGCAGCTTTGCGATCTGTATCCCTCAGATTCGTATATTAGAGGAAACAATGCAGTATTTCCGGCACATTGGCCTTGCACTTTGCATGTGTTGTCGAGATGCCTGTCGCCCGTGCGCAGGGTGCGTGTAGGGCAGACACTCAGTCAACGTGCGGAATCCCTTTGGCGGAAGCGTAACCATAGATCATGCCCCATGCAATGCAGACACACCGTGCTAATAGGAAGGGGCTTCTGACGAGTCAAAAGAGTGGATAGAAACCAAGGCACACCGAGCCCCAACTGGATATCGAATATGTTGGACCCCAATGCATTGGACACTGCCATGTTCCCTAGGATCAGATGTGCAGAAGCTTTGAAGCGTGAACAAATCCTCGCAAGCATTCTCCCCCTATCCTCACATCCTTCCCAAAACACATTAATATTTGAACCGAGCACTAATTTTTGCCAACATCCAAAAGAGGTGTTGTTTTGCAGTTTGTTTGCGACAGTCCTATAAAGAGCCAAAAAATCATTTATATGTGGCAAAGCTGCTCCAGTGAAAGTGTCTCTGGCTTTTTTTTGGATGTTGCAAAATATTGTTGCTGGCTGATTGCTGTCAATCACGGCAGGCTTTTGGATAGTAACTGTCAATTCATGGCTCCTGGATGGCTGCTTTCCTGCGGCTTCTGGATGATTGTTGTTAGTGCCAGGAGGTTTGTGGATTGTTTACTGGGAGGTTGGACTCTTGGGATTGCAGTCGCCAGGACACACATGCAGTCGCTTGAAAAATGGAAATGATATAGCATGGGCTCATGTGGGCTCTATGTCAAATAATTTTTGGGAATATGTTGCAGCTTTTCTGGTTTTTCATCAGGAACTCTCGATTCATTCATTTTTGCGCACTTTGCAGACTTTGGTTTGCCTATTAAGCCAAGGGGCCTGAATATGAATTTAATTGTTGAGTTTTTGTTTGCAAAATTTGAAAAACAAAAATTCGCTGTTTTTTCACTTTTCAAGAATTGGTACAGTGTGCTACTCAACCACCCCCCCCCACCCCCTCCTACACCCTCAATCTCTCCATTGGTCACTTGAGGATGATGCCCTTCGGGGTCAGGGTTACTGGGCGCACGGATGTTGTGACAGTATATGCCTACTAGGATACGGAAGGACGTTTTTTGCAGTCTCTAGCCTTGCTGAGAGCCGGTCACAACCCGTGCCAAAGACGCGAAATGACTGTTTCCACCAATAATGGCCTAGTGAATGGGCCGGTACACAACCTGCTTGTGCAGTTTTTCACCTTGGACGGCTCAAAAATCGAAGTTTTCGAAACTTGTTTTTATGATATTGTGACCACACAATATGACCATCCAAGCTATGTAAAGCATTTTCTGGGCCGTATTTACGTGTTTTTCACCCTATTTGGGTATTAGGTCCCGGGGGGGGGGGGGTCTCCCAAGGGATGGGTACACGACCTGCTAATGCAGTTTTTCACCCTGGGCAGCTCAAAAATCGAAGTTTTCGAAACTTATTTTTTTGATATTTTGACCACCTAAAATGACCATCCAAGGTATGTTCAGCATGTTTTAGGCCGTATTTATGTCGCTTTTTCCCTATTTTGTGTGTGCGTTGCTTGGAGTAGAATGTCTGCGAGGTGGACTTGCCGAAGGCAATAGAATTTGTTTTTTTGATATTGTGATCACCTAAAATGACCATCCAAGGTATGTAAAGCATGTTTTAGGCCGTAGTTATGTGTTTTTCACCCTATTTGGGTATTAGGTCCGGGGGGGGGGGGTCTCCCAAGGGATTGGTACACAACCTGCTTGTGCAGTTTTTCACCTTGGACGGCTCCAAAATCCAAGTTTTCGAAACTTGTTTTTTTGATATTGTGATCACTTAAAATGACCATCCAAGGTATGTAAAGCATGTTTCAGGCCATATTTATGTGTTTTTCACTCTATTTGGGTATCGGGTGCGGGGGGGGGGGGGGTCTCCCAAGGGATTGGTACACAACTTGCTTATGGAGTTTTTCACCGTGGCCAGCGCAAAAATGGAAGTTTTCGAAACTTATTTTTTTGATACCGTGATCACTTAAAATGATCATCCAAGATATGTAAAGCATGTTTTAGCCCATATTTATGTAGTTTTTACCCTATTTTGGGTGTGTGTTGCTTGGGGTAGATTCTCTGCGAGGTGGACTTGCCGAAGGCAATAGAATTTCCGAAACTGATTTTTTTTGATACTTTGACCATTCAAAATGATCAAATATCCTATGTAAACCATGTCTTAGCCTCTCTTTATGTGTTTTTCACATTATTTGGGTGTTGGGGGGGGGGGCTCCCAGGGGGTCTAGGGCACACAACCTGCTTGTGCAGTTTTCCCGCCTCCGCAGCTCAAAAATGGAAATTTTCGAAACTGATTTTTTTGATACTTTGACCATCCAAATGATCAAATATCCTATGTAAAGCATGTTTTAGCCCCTCTTTATGTGTTTTTCAGGCCTCTTATTGTGAACCTGCACGTGGTGAGGCTGCCTAGCTGATCCGCAATCTTCTAGTTTTCTCTTTTGACGCTCCCGCGTCTCCCCCTTCTATCGCCCTCGCGCCCTCCGCACGATGGGTGACAAAGCGGGGGTGGCCACCCAGCTGGCCGCCCTCCTACAGCGCCCCCAGGTCCTTACGGCCCTCGATGCGGCGCTGGCACCCTTCCTCGCGGGCGTACCGCCCGCGGCTATCGACGAGGGGGCGGCGACGCGCAGCCGCTGCCGCTCCAAGGGGGGTAAGGGGGGCAGCCGTCCTGCCCAGCCGCCCCCCGCCCCCCCAACAGCGGAGCAAGCTATGATCGCCTCGCTCCAACGCCAAATCACGTCCCTTGAGGGCGTCATCAACAGCCTCCGCCGCGAGCTGGCGGAGTCACGAGGCGAGCCGGCCCCCGCGGCCTCCGCGCGGACCGGCGCGGCCACCGTGGCCCAAGCCGCGCCCGCGACCACGACGACGAAACGGAAGGCTGCATCGACGCCCCCCCCCCGCGGTAGCAGCGAGCGGCAAGACGGCAGCCGCAACGTCCAGGACGCGCGCCGGCTGGCAGCTCGCGGGCTCCAGCCACAGCCGGCGCTCCAAGGGCGCCCAAGAAGCACCAGGGGCAGCGCCCCCATCCCCCCCCCAGTCCCCATGCGTGTGGACGGGCACCGGCTCGGGCTACCGGAGCCTGGAGCACCGCGACGGGTGCCTCTGCCGGTCAGGGCACCTGCCTGCCCACCCCTTCGCCTCCTCGCAGCCCTACTGGGCGCAGGAGGACATCAAGACGGCCCGGAGCAATGTCGCGCTCTGGGGCATCGGCGGCGTCGCGGAGGGGTCCGCCCCCCCGCCCCCCCCAGCAGGCCGGCCTGGGTCGCTCGACCTATGCCTCGGCGACGCGGTCCGCGGCACGGGGCTCCCGGCCGGGCGCGGTGCGGGTGGTGGCGGCCGCCGCCCGCACCTCGGCGGCGCTCCCCCCGGTGCAGCCCATGGCGGCGGCTCGATGGGCCCTGCTGCCCTCGACGACGGCGGTGCAGCCGCTCCGCCTCTTCCAGGGCGAGTCCCGGGACAAGATCCGGGAATGGGGCATCGCCCAGATCATGCCGGGTCGGCACCCAGAGGAGTGGAAGCAGCCCTCCCAAGAGGGGGCCCTGCGGTGCGTGGCGCTGGTGGGCTGCACGGTCCACGAGGCCCACCTCGCGGCTGCGGCCGCCATCGCGGCCCATGACGCCGTCCAGCGGGTCACCGCCCTGGTGCACGTCCAGGGCGGCAGCAAGGCAGCCCCCACGGTGGCGGCCCTGCTGCAGACCCTCCGCCGGACGAGGGCAAGCCTGGCGGTGCCGGGCACGGCCCTGCAGGGCGTGGTGCGCACTGAGCGCCAGCCCTGGGAGACGGCGGACCCGGCGGTGGTGGACCCCGCGCCGCCGGGGCACATCCTGCAGCTCGTCTGGGAGCGCCTCCCGGAGGATGACGACCGGGAGTCGGCGGAGCTTCCGGACGTGGACCCAGCGCCGCTGGACCCCGTGCCAGCCACCGTCCGGGTCGTCTGCGTCCTGGACCCGGCGGTCCTGGCGGATGCCGACGTGCGTCGGCTCCACGTGGGAGCCTTTGGAAAGGACCACGCGTGGCGGCACCTCAGGCCGCTCATGGGGGCAGCACTGCCCCACCCCCCGCCCATGCAGAGCGCGGTCCGGGGTTCGATGGTCGAGGTCTCCACCGACCTCCCCTCGTCCGTGGCCCCGCTGGTGATGCGCGCCAGCGGCAAGGCCCGGGGGGTGCACTTCCGGCCCTGGATCGTCACGGGCACGGCCTGCGAGCACCCCGCGTATGTGCTGTGGTTCAAGCAGCCACCGGAGCGCCGCGGGCCCTCCCCGGAGGTCTGGAAGACCCTCGCCAAGGACCAGGAGCTCCGCTCCATGTTCGCGGGGCTAGTGGACGGGGGCGCCCCCGGCAACGTGGGGGTCCGCGTCTGGGGTGCCAAACCGGCGGACCCCAAGGTGGTGGCGCACATCGCCAACCTGCTGGGCGCGCCGGCCCCGGCTCAGACCACCTCCGTGCGAGTCCGGGGCTACCCCGCGCAACTGGGCCTGGCGGTGGACGAGTATGCGCAGCTCCGGCACTACGCCCAGGAGGCATTTGGGCCGGAGGTGCCCATTCGCGTCCACCGCTGCACCCAGCTGGCCCACAGCACCCTCGACCGCCCGGTCTTCAACCTGGAGCCGGAGGGGGTGCCTGAGGATTGGCAGGGAGTGCGGCTAGGTGCGCCCGACACCCGCCTCCCGGACGGGACTTGGGAGCGGACCACCCGCAGCTCCCGCCAGGGGCGCTACCAACCTGTGGGTCCCAGGGCCCGGATGACATGCCCGAAAGGATCCGGAGAGGTGCAGCAGTAGCCTGAGGACGCCCGAGACGCGCCAGACCACACGGGGGACCTGGCCATGGCCAATGCGGAGCCGGCCGTTGTCGACGTCGATGAGGAGGACGAGGACATTCTTTAATGTTCTTAGTCCTCCTTTTCCTGACCCTCTGCTTGCACGCGGTGGACTGCCCAGGGTGGCAGCCCAGAACGGGGGTGATGACCCACGGGGGGGGGGGGCTGCACGACCCCGAGCCCCGGCTTCTTGCCGGGCGCACCCGGTGCCAGCGGCGATGGCATATGCGGCGGTACCAGCCCCGGCGGCCCCCCCCTTGGGGAGGCACCAGGGACTGGACCCCCGGGCCGGCTGGAGGGTGTCTATACGCCCACAGCCCACGAGGGCGCCGCGGCGCGAGGCGATGGCCCTGGGTCCTCTTTGAGGGAGGGGTGCAGCCCGGGCAGTGGCGAGGGTCCCCACACGGCAATGGGGGGTTGGCAGTACAACAGGGGGCACAGCCGCCGCGGCGCTGCGGCTCCCCCTCCCACCGGATGCAGCCGGCGTGGCAGCCGGCAGACTCCCCCGTCCCCCGCCCCCCACCCCCCGGGGAGAGCAGGGGCCTGGAGGGCAGCCCGGGGGGGAGCATTGCCTGTCAGAGGACCGGCAGCGACGGGGGGCGCACTAGCTCCCGACACCGAGGGGCCCTTGCCCCGACCTGCTGACATCGGAGCCCAGCGCGGCAGTGATGCGAACAAAGGCCCCCTGCCCGCAAGGGGCGGCCCACCCGCCGCAACTGACCAGAGCCAGTGGGCTCACCGGGACGGGGGCGGCAGCGAGCCAGATCGCCCCGGTGCCCTGCTGGACACGCCCGGCGCGGGTGGTGGTGGGAACGGCGGCGGTACTGGCCCCGGCAGCCCCCCTCCTGGAGTGGCCCCCGACCCGGCTGGAGGGTGTCTATATGCCCACAGCCCATGAGGGCGCCCCGGGGTGAGGCAATGGCACTGGGTCCCCCCCCCGGGGGCGGGGGCCAGCCCGGGCAGTGGCACGGGGCCCCACGCTACAGTGGGGGGTTGGCGGTACAACAGGGGGCGCAACCGCCGCGGCGCTGCGGCTACCCCTAGCACCGGGCGTGGCGGGGACGGCGGCCGTGGGTCCCCCCCCCCCCACCCGCCCCCCCCCCCCCACGAGGGGCAACAGGGACCAGGAGAGCCTGCGGGCGACGCGCACTGCCTGCCCAGGGAGCGAGGGGGACGGGGGACGCGAACCACCCTCCCCCCCACCCCAACCCCCGGCCCCGCCCAGCCCCACCGCTGGGGGCGGTGCGGGAACACCAGGACGGCCTGGCGGTACCACCAGCGAACCAGGGAGAGGCCGTGGTGCCGCCGCTGGTGTCCCGTGAGGGGGGCAGGGGGGGCCGGGGCCGCGTGTCCGCGCCCTCCCCCTCGGCCTCGTCCCCGTCCGCGACCTTGTGGTCCACGCGCCATGTGCAAAACAATCGGGCTGCAGGTCGGCAGGGGGCCAGCCCCGGCTGCTGGCCCACACGGCCTGCGCCCTGGCCCCCCTCGTGGGGCTGCTCCCCGGGATCCTGCGACTCCAGGACCTCGTGGCGGAGGCCTGGAACGGATGGTGGCACTGCGGTCACCGGCCCGAGGACAAGGCGGTCTGGATCACCGCCGTCGTTCCCGCGAGCGGCCAGGCCCTGCAGTGGAGGTACCCCCAGGTCCTCTTCGCGCGCGCCCCCCGGCCGGATCCCCGCGGCGGCCGCCTCCCGTACACGTGGCGCAAGTTCCTTGCCCCCATGTGGCGGGAGGAGACGGGCGAGTCGCTGCGGCGGCAGACCCGGCCCCGCCGCGTGGAGCAACGGGACGACCCCCCTCCCTGCTGCTTCTTCCGCCCGCGCCGCCGCCTCACCCTCTTCGAGGGGACGACGGCCGCCGGCAGGGACCACGCCGTGGGGGTGGATTGGTGGGGCCGGGTCTGGGACAACGACCCCGCCCGCCAGCCGCCCCCCTACCCTGGGCCTGGGGCGACGTGGAGGGAGGTGGCCTACGCCGTCCGAGCCCTCCTCCCTGTGGTCACCGACATGTGGTGGGCCGTCCTACCGGAGCCGGGGGAGGTCCATGCCACGGCGCTGTGGCCCGACGCCCTCAGCCGCGCTGGGCCGGGGCCGGTCCAGGACCGCATGTACGAGGCCTTCCAGCGGACCCTCCGCCTCGCGGGCGACTGGGAACGGGGCGGCCCCGAGCGTGCGCCGCCGCCTGCCCTGCCGCGCGCCCGTGGCGGAACGCCGCTCCCCCAGGCGCCGCCCCCTCCGCCGCCCGGCGCGCCCACCCTTGGATGGGAACCGGGCCCGACTGCCTGACCATGGCGCTGCACGACTTGGGCCGACAGTTAACCTGCAGGCATGCCTGGCTGCCCCACTGACCTCCCTCCTTGCACCCTGTGACCAGCGGCGGGCAATCTTGTGCGGGGGGTGGAGATTACCTCTCTCCCCCCCCACTGGCTCGGGCTCCCGGGGAGGGACGCCCCGCCCCCCCCAGTGCTGGGCCTTCCCCCCCCTCCTCCTGTTAAGGTGCGGGGACATCGAGCCCCACCCGGGCCCCATGCGCGTCGCGCTGGCGAACGTCACATCCCTACGTCTGCATTGGCACACGGTCGCTGACTGGCGAGCGGACATGGTGCTAATCTCGAAGACCCGCCTTACGGCGGTGGCGCAGCGGGTGATGCGCGCACAGGCCGGGGCCTCGGGCTGGCAAGCTTTTTGGGGGGCGCCCTTGGAGCCCCGGGGAGGGGGCATCTGGGATGCGCCAGCAGGGGGGGTGGGTATCTTGGTGCGCCAGGGCGTCCCAGCCAGGCAAATTCTCCCCCCCAAGGGGGCACCCCGCACCGAGGCGGACGCCCTCGCCCAGACCCTCTGGCACTCCACCCGCTGGTGCCACGTCCTGGTTGGATTGGGCCGGGGGGCGGATACGCTGCACGCCCAGGTGGCGTACGGCGTCTCGGCCCAGCCACCCCTCAACCGCACGTTCTGGGACCACGCCACACAGTATGTGGCGCGACACGGGACGGCCCCGCAGCTGGTGGGGGGGACTTCAACTTTGACCTAAACTACCTGCTTCGAGCGCCGCCGTCCATCCTAGCGTCCCTCCTGACTCGCCGGCTGGCGGATGCGGACCTCGAGCTGGCGACTGCCTTGGGGAGGGACCCCCTCTGCTCGTACCACGGCCCGGAGGGAACTCGACCCTCGCACATTGACGGGCTGTTGGTAGACACGCGCCTGGCGGCGTTGCTCCATGCGGCAGAGCGGCTGCCGCGAGGGGCAATCTCGGGGCACATCACGGTGTGTTTTGACATCCATCTGCGGGGGGGCCTCGCAGCGGGTGGTCAAGTTTGTCCGCCCCAAGCCAGTGGTGGCGGTCCAGCGAGAGGATCACGAACGACTCCTCCTCGTACAACGCCTGCTCGACCCGATGGAGGCGGGGTGGCAGGCGGCTTTGGCTACCGGGGACGTGGACCGCGCCTGGGCCTTTTGGACCACGACCGCAGAGGAAGCTCTTCTCGCCCTGGCTTGCCCGGACATCACTCCGGACATCCTCCCGGCCGGGGCCACCCTCCCGCTGGCCCCTCCCCACCTCCCCCGCGGCAAGGGCACGGACCAACTGCTCCGGGAGGTGCGCCTCTGCCCCAAGGAACGGCGAGACACCGGGGGACCCCTGACCTGCCCGGTGGCACGCATCGAGGCGGCCCAGGGACCCCTCCGGGAGGTCTTACGCTGGCTGGAACGGCCAGCGCAGGGGCCAGGTGTGATGCCGCGAGCGGTGCAGCAGGCGTGGGCGGCCCTCCTACGCCGCCTGGACAGGCTCCGCGCGCTCGGCCCGGAGTATGTGGACTTTGAGCCGGGAGGCGCGCCCGGCAGGCTGGCCCCGCTGGCCTCCCTCCGCCGTCTCAGCGCAGCGCTGGCAGGGAAGGTCCGGGCAACACTCCGGGCGGAGGACAAGGACCGCGTCCAGGAGTGGCGCGCCTGGCTCGAGGATTCTTGGTCCTCGGATCGGGGGGCCGTATACCGCTGGCTGAAGGGCGAGTCCTACGCCCCCCCGGTCACCTTCCTCACCAGGCCGGATGGCACAGCCACGGCCAACCTGGCGGAGATGGATGCCCTCCTGCAGGACGCCTGGCGCCCCATCAACCGCAAGTACGCGTTGGACCCAGAGCCGGACCCGGCGGCCTTCCTGCACCGGTACGGCCGCCACGTGCAGCGGGTCCCCATGATTGCCTTGCAGCTCGATGGCCCCCGCCTGCGCAAGGGGCTCTCCCGCATGAAGCCCTCGGCGTTGGGGCTGGACGGATGGAGTCTGGCGGACCTCCGCTCCCTCCCCGACAGGCTGCCGGGCTGGTTAGCGGACCTCCTGCGCGAGGTGGAGCGGCTGGGGAAATGGCCCACCTGCCTGGCCGAGGGCTACACCGCCCTCATCCCCAGGGAGGGGCCGCTGGGGCCCCTGAACACCCGCCCGCTGACCGTCCCGTCCATGGTCTACCGACTGTGGGCGGGGGTGACCCTGGTGGACGCCATTGCGTGGCAGGAGGCCTGGGCCCACCCGGCGGCCTTTGGTTTCCGCCCGGCCAGGAGCGCCCTGGACAGGGCGGCGGTGACACAGGTCCTCTTGGAGCTGTGTCCCCTCCGGGGGTGGGCCGTCGCGGGGATGAGCATCGATTGCGTCAAGTGTTTCGATCTCATCCCCCAGGCGGCCGTGCTGGCCATGGCGTTGGAGCTGGGCATGGACCCGGGCACGTGTCGTGCCCTAGGGGCCATGTACAAGCAGCTCCGCCAGGCCTTCAAGATCGCAGGGACCTTCGGCATCCTCCTTCGGCATCCTCCAGGGGTGCCCCCTGTCGGTGATCCTGGTGAATGTGCTCACCACGATATGGAAATGGGAGGTGGACTCCCTACGCCGTCAGGTGTGCGCACAAACGGCCGCCCTCCCGCCGGCTCTGGACAAGGACGCGGCGGACGACCTGGAACCGGGGGCCCTGCTCCCCCTCAAGGATGCCGGCCCCGGCTACGCCGCGCTGGGGTCGTCGGGCTACGCGGACGACACCCAGGCGGTGCCCTGGGCGCGGCCGCACACGAGGACACGGTCCCCGCAACGGAGGAATGGCTACGGATCACGGGGCAGGACGTCCGCATGGACAAGTCCTGCTCCTGGGTCCAGGGGGAACAAGGCGCCCCGGCGGTGCTGCTCAGGGTGGTCCCCATCCCGCTGGCGACGACTTTCCGCCACCTCGGCGTCAACATCGCCATTGGGGGCTCCAAGGCCGTGGGACCGGTGTTGTCCCGACGCTTGGAGGCGGGGAGGAGCGCCCTGCGTCGCCTACCCCATCTCTCGACATACAACCGGCGAGAGCGGGCCATCAGCACCCTAGTCACCCCACTGGCCCTTAATGGGGTGGCGGTGGTGTCGGTGACGGAGCCCAACCTAAGGGGAGTCGAGACCGCGGTGGTGCGGGCCCTATGGGGGCCGGCGCGCGTGTCCCGGGCCAAGGAGCTCCTTTTCACCGTACTGTCCAAGGGGCACCGTGTGTCCCCGATCATGCACATGCGGTATGAGCGACTCCTCTGGCTGGCCCGCCTGGCCCGCCGGCCGGAGGGTCACGCAGGTCTTTGCCCAGGCTATTTGGGAGTCGGGGGGCCGCCCACCCGGGACGGGCCCGTTGGGGCGCGCGCTCCGCACGGCGGCCTCCCTGGGCTGGACCCCGCACGAGGGCTGGTGGTGCTGGGACGTCCCAAGGCAGGGGTACCCCCTACACTTCGTGCAGGAGCCGCTCCGCCAGCTCCAGCACCGAGTCCGGGACAGCCTACGCTGCCACTCCTCGCGCCAGTTGGAGGCGCGGTGCCCCGTCACCTTCGGGGGGCTGGGCGACGGAGCCGATGGCCTGGCCTGCCGCGCAGCGCCGCGGGCAGCCTCCACGGAGTTGGAGAAGTCGCTGCTACGCGGGCTCCTGGCCGGAGCCATGTGGACGGCGGTCCGGGTGTCGGGCCACGGCACGCGCGCCAACGCCGCGTGCCCACACTGCGGCGCGGCGCACGAGGACGAGGCCCACGTCCCGTGGGACTGCCCAGAGTGGGGCCACGCCAAAGGAACGTGGCTCCACTGGCTGAACGACGCGGCAGGGGCCATCCCCAGCCTGGGCCCACCGGACCGGTGGCCCTCCTGCTTGCGGAAAGCGGGCCTTTTCCCCCTCCGGCTGGCGCAGGGGGTGGACCGGGACCTCCTGGACGAGTTCCTGTACCGCCTGTATGGCATGTACTTGGCGGTCCTCGCGGCCCGAACGGCGGCCAGCGCGGGGGATCAGCCGGGCCACGGCGACTCCCTTTTCCCGGAGCAGCCGCGTCCGCGGCCCCGCAACCCCTACCCCCGGGATGCCTTCGTTGGCCCCATACCGGGGGACGCCGCCCGCCACCAGCCGCGGCTGCAGCCGGGGGTGCCGGCCGACTGGAGGTGGCCACAGGACTTCATCCACAACCTGGTCAGGTGGGCCCGGGCGCTAGCCGGGGCTCCGGGGCCCGCGGAGGTCTCCTGGGCAGAGCTGTCCCTGGACTATGAGGCCTTCGTGGGGCGGGCGCTCCCCGCCTCTCCGGACAACCGGCTGCGGGGCACACGCCGGCCGCTGGGGGAACGAGCCCAAGTCCTGCGCAGGGCGGTGGGGCGGGTAGAGCGCCACCTGGCGGCAGGCGCAGTGCTGGTCGAGGCCCCACTGGGGCGTTGTCGCTCGCTCCTCCCCCTCGGGGAGCGCGTGTGCGCGGGGCTTTCGGCACGGCCGTACTTCGCGGCGCGCCAGGAGGTCATGTTGCAGCTGATGCGCCTGGCGGCACACTGCCGCGACTCGTGGGCCCGGCGCTTGCGGACGCCGGCGCGCATGCGGCCGCAGCACAGCGACCGGGCCCCCCCTCATCCTCCGCCGGTGCGGGGGCCTCGGTGGAGCCGGCGGCGCGGCGGGACCCCCCCCCCACCGCCCTCCCCCCCAGCAGAGCGACCCCCGCCGTCGCTCCCGGATGTTTTCAGCCGCATCTCAGCGGCCCTGAGCAGCCGCGCTCCACCGCGGCGGCGGTCCCCTCCGCGGGCGCGACGACGGCCCCAAACCGGGGCCAATAGGACGGTGGCGGACATGCTGCGCGCACGCCCGCCCCCCCCCCCCTCCCGCGGGCCGCGGACGGCGCGGCTGGAGGGGTCTCCTCCTCCTCTGACCCAGTGGCGGACGCGCCCTCGGCGCCATCGCCATCCCAGTCCACACTACCGCCGCGGCGGCAGCACAGCAGGGCAAGCACAGAAGAGACCTAGTCCCCTCCGGCTCTTCCCTCTTGGCCGCCGTGCAGGCACAGGCGGGGGGCCTGTAGGGGAGGACACGGGCACCTGAACTCGACTCGGCCCACCTCCCCGCCCCTCTGCCGCTAAACATAGACCAGTGGACGTTAATCGACGAATGCCCTCTTTATGTGTTTTTCACACTATTTGGGTGTCGGGGGGGGGGGGGGCTCCCAAGGGGTCTAGGGCACAACCTGCTTATGCAGTTTTCCCGCCTCAGCAACCCGAAAATGGAAATTTTCGAAACTGTTTTTTTGATATTTTGACCATCCAAAATGATCAAATATCCTATGTAAAGCATGTTTTAGCCCCTCTTTAGGTGTTTTTCACACTATTTGGGTGTCCGGGGGGAGGCTCCCAAGGGGTCTAGGGCACAACTTGCTGATGAAGGGTTCCCGTCTCAGCGGCTTAAAAGTAGTTGTCCCTCTCCCCTCTTCAAGGTGCCTCGCCGAAGGCAATAGAATTTCCGTGCTGTGCATTTGAGGGACATTTGTTATCACAGCGGCAGGCCACACCCATGCGATGGGATACCTGTGGCTCTACATCAAGGGGCGGTATTTGCGCCAACAGCTCCTAGCCTAGGCCCGACACATGCTGCCTTAACGCACGGACATCATGGTCTTGGTGGAGAGCTAGCCCCGCCCGTCACATGCACGTAGGCACGGGACGGGCAGGCACTAGCATCGATGTCTACGTCCGCAAGCCATCGCCACCAAGGCCCTCTAAGACTAAGGCGATGCAAATGCCCTGCTCTTGGAGGTCCCCACGCCATAGGGCCGGCATCATGTGCTAGCAACACACTCCCCACAGTCACAAGTGGTCCTGGAGGTCTACCTGCGATGGTGGGCAGATATGTGGCGCTAGGTCACCTAGTTGGTGGACCCCACGTCCGTCTGGCGGCTGGCTAACACCTATTCCGTGGCACGGCCGGAGGGCGGCAGTAGGCCCTGAGGAGAGAACATCACCTACCGGGTCTTCCTCAAGGCCTTGGACCTCCAAAACCTCATTGACATGCATGCCATACACCTGTGCACTTACTCATGTTTCTCGGGGGGTGGCCAACCGCATTGACACAGTGGCTCGCCATGCCCACTCCCCGCTGGTGTTGGCCTCCTACCATTACTGGGCTAGAACCCTATTCTCGAACCACCATCTCCCCCTCCTGGTGGTTGTCACCCACCCGGTGGCCTAGGACGAAAAGCCCCACCCGGACCCGGTGGCTCGAACCCCGGACCTCCATGCCCACTCACACCCCTCAGAGTGGGTACCACGGGGTCACCGAGGTCGCCAAAACCGCCAACATAGCAAAAACGGCCGAAAAATTCTATTGCCTTAGGCAAGTCCACTCGCAGAGAATCTACCCCAAGCAACACACACCCAAAATAGAGTAAAAACTGCATAAATACGGGCAAAAACATGCTTCACATAGCTTGGATGGTCATTTTAGGTGATCACAATGTCAAAAAAAAAAGTTCCGAAAACTTTGATTTTTGAGTTGTATAGGCTAAAACACTCCAAAAGCAGGTTGTGTACCAATGCCTTGGGAGACACCCCCCCCCGTGTGCCCAATACCCCAATAGGGTGAAAAACACATAAGCACGGCCTAAAACATGCTTTACATGCCTTGGATGGTCATTTTAGGTGATCATGGTAGCAAAAAAATAAGTTTCGAAAACTTCGATTTTTGAGCTGCAGGGGGTGAAAAACTGCACAAGCAGGTTGTGTACCAATCCCTTGGGAGAACCCCCCGGAGACCCCTCCCCTCCGCCCAAAGGTGAAAAACACATGAATATGGGCTGAAACATGCTTTACATACCTTGGATGGTCATTTTAAGTGATAACAATATCGAAAAAAACAAGTTTCAAAAACTTCGATTTTTGAGTTGTATAGGCTGAAAAACTGCATAAGCAGGTTGTGTACCCATCCATGAAAACGCGAGTGTCGACAATGCCCTAGACAGGCCATCTAAATGCATGCATCGCTCATCCCCACTGGCATCCCAGCGGTTAGTCGCGCCGCCGGGACTCCACAGATTCCAATTTCAAGGGAGGGGGTGGGGGTGGGGGCGGTGGCGTGCCAAAAAACAAAAAGTCTGCCCAATAAGAAGTGGCTACATTGTGTGTCACCACCTTTGGGGGTTGGAGGGGCGGGGTTGTCATGTTTGCATTGTTTCAATACTTGCCCAAGCAGGAGATAGAAACCCTCATTCATGAACAGTGGTGACGCAATTGTTTTCTAAAAACGGGGCAGGTGGCTACATAACCCCTGCCGCCTTGGGGGTTCCCACCGCTTCGGAGCGGGGGCGGAATCAGCAGTGGCAGTCAAAAGTGGGGAACCTTATTTTTTTGGTAAATTTTTTACTTCATCAAAAAAAAATTCTATTAAACAAAGTACTTAGTAGAAAAAGAAACTTATTTTTCTTACTACACAAATTACTTAGCAAAACAAAATTGTCTAAGAATTTATTTATTATTCATTTTTTAAAAAATAAATTCATTTTTCCACTAAGTAATTTACTTAGTAAAAAACCCACCCCCAGAGGAAAGGCTTAGTAACTAAATATTTGTTTACTAACTTTTCAAACTTTAGTAAATAAATCACTTTGCTTTTACTAAGTTTTACCACGGACCCTCCCAAACGCTTCAGCGCGGGGGACAAAATCAAAAGTGGCGCACAAGTGGGCAGATTGGCTACATAACCCCTGCCATTTGGGGGGTCCCCGGCGCTTTGGAGCGAGGGACAAAATCAGCAGCGGCCAACAAGTGGGCAGATTGGTTACATAACCCCTGCCCTTCGGGGGCTCCCCACAATTTCACTTTGGGGGACAGAATCAGAAGTGGCCCACAAGTAGGCGGATTGGCGATAAAACACCTGCTGTTCGGGGGGGGGGGGGGGGTGCCCAACGCTTTAGTGAGGGGACAAAATCAGAAATGGCCCAAAAAAGGCGGATTAGCTACATAACCCTTGCCGTTTGGGGGGTCCGCAATACTTGAGAGTGGGGGACGAAATCAGCAATGGCCAACAAGTGGGCGGATTGGCTACATTACACTTGCCTTTTGGGGGTTCCGCAACGCTTCGAAGCGGGGAACAAAATGAGAAGTGGCCCACAAGTGGGCGGATGGGCTACATAACCCCTACTATTTGGGAGGTCCCCAATGCCTCACAGCGGGGGACACAGTCTGAAGTGGCCCACAAGTGGGCGGCAATATAACCCCTGTCGTCTAGGTGGTCCCCAACGCTTCAGAGCGGGGGACAAAATCAGCACTGCCCCTCAAGTGGGCAGATTGTCAACACAACCCCTGCCATTAGGGGGGTCCCCACCACTTTGGAGCAAGGGACATAGTCAGCAGTGGCCCACAAGTGGGTGGATTGGCTCCATAATCCCTGCCGTCTGGGGTCCTCAACGCCTAAGAGCGGGGGACAAAACCAGAAAAGGCCTACAAGTGGGCACATTGCCTACATAACCCCTGAGCTTTGGGGCATCCCCAACGCCTCAGAGCGGGGGACAAAATCAGAAGTGGCCCAGAAGGGGGCGGATTGGCTACATAGTCCCCGCCGTCTGGGGGGTCCCCAACGGTTCAGAGCGGGGGACAACATCAGCAGTAACAGTCAAAGGTGGCAAAACCTTATTTTTTAGTAGGGTTTTTAGCTGGTAAAAAATTTAATTTGTTTAGTAAGAAAAATAAATTTATGTTTGAGTGAATAAATAACTACGTGATACTAACTACTACTAAGTAAAAAAAAAATCTATGTTTAAAACTAAGTAATGTACTCCGTAAAAAAATAAACATTTTTAACAAAAAAAATTACTTCGTAAAAATTTTATCTTCTAAGTAAATTACTTAATAGAAAAAAATTTTACTCAGTTGTTTCTCTGGTATATGTGGAATTGCCCATGAATTTCTGAACATTTTGATTCTACAGAAGCGGGTTCGGAAACAAGAAACTCTGGCAGACTCGTGTATCACACAACAAGGCTTAATATTGTTGCCGGCCGCACTGTGTACATGATAAAACTATGTAAGTACGGGGGTACGTTTTTGGGTCTGGAGGGGGGTGTTGGCATCCAGGTCCCCTGCAGAACTATTGGCTGACAAGCAGGACATGTTGAACACAGCAAATGATGCGACAAACGTTTATGTTGGGCATTGTTGATGGGACGAGCAAGTGGCGCAGCGTGTTGCAGGCTGCAGGTTCCCACAGTCGAACCGCTCTTTCACACACTTTGTGTGTGTGTGTGTGTGTGTGTGCGTGTGTGTGTGTGTGTGTGTGTGTGTGTGTGTGTGTGTGTGTGTGCAAAGATAGGATGTCATTCTCACGAGCACCCACAGTGGATACACAGCTGCCGCAGCTCACAGCAGACCCGAAGCACTGTTCAGGCGGCACAAAAATCCCTCAGGGAGGAGTTGGTCACTGCTGATGCAGCTATCTTCAGGAAGGGCCCACAATATGCAATCGTGACCTTGCACTTGGCGCTGCTGAATTCCAGCACCCAGCCGGGGTGTTAGCATTCGATGCGATTCTGGGTGTGTGTTGGCGTGGATTTGAACTGGTGACTTGGGTCAAAGGCGAACACATGCAGCACCATTCCTTCCTGCCCACTTTGACAAAAGGCAGTGGAGATTATACCTTTACCCAACTTGGCGACCAGGATTGATGACATTGCATCAGGCACCGAAGTTCCCACAGCCAAAATGGTCAGGCCCATGATGTGCGTGCTAACGCCCAAACAGCGACCTGACAAGAGAGATAATCACTGCTGCACAGTGTGAGAATGGCTGGTGGGTAAAGAGGTCATGGTGCAGTTGCAGTGGTTGCGGGATGGGTCTGATGAATGAGCAACTGGTGAGAGTGATTTTATCCTTGTCAAAAGAAGGGATTGGGCCACATATACATACACCTCAGGTTTGCGAATCTGAGGTAAGAAAGTAAGAAATGCACTTTTCTGAGCGCATTGGCCCATGCATTACATGCGCTATCATTGTGCCTGTAGTCCGCACAGGGTGCGCGCGTGGCAGATACCCCCTCACAAAAATGCACGGGATTGTCATACCTAGCTTGATGGCAAACTCCACCATGAGATATGAAATCAGCCCAATCCACATGATTGACGAGAAGAAGGATACCAGGTACCAATTCCTCCATCTGTAGAAATGATGGCAGTAGTGTCGACAGGGGCACAGACAGTGAATCCTGAAAGCAAACTTTTTCATGAAGCATGCGCGACACATGGGTGCCGGGTAAGAACCCCGAAAATAGGTGCCGGCTGTGTAGTCTGCATGCATACGGTATGCTACACACATTACCTTGCACCCAGAACTTCCCCAGGACCTGCAAAATCCATGCCACATACTTGTCAGTAGTACAATCGGGGATTGTGTACGTAAACAGAAACGTAAACGGATACGAAAGGATGATCACCACTTTATTGTACCACTGTGCAGAAGGAGAGGAAGCATGTGTTGTCTTACTGTTCAAAGGAATTGTTGTTCTACTGCACGAAACGAGGCTGGTTATGGCACGTTGGCCCATGGACTCAACGGACTCACTGAAGATACATCCAGGAAACAAAAATGCCTTGACGGACACCAAATGTAAGGGACGTCCTTGAAACATACCTGCACAGATTCTGATGGCACACACACGAACATGCACACATGTAGACAAGTGTGGGAAAGGGAATCCAGCTGCAAATGCCACTACCCTCTTCAGGAGCTCCAACACGTCAATGATTCCTGTTCTCCTTAGGGGAAATGGGTGCACTGGGCGCCCAAGGGAGAAGCAAGCACACACACACACACACGTGTGTGTGTGTGTGTGTAAAGCAGACAAACAGAGCAACAAAGCGGTGCACACGCACACGAGCATCATGACCATCACAAGAAGGCCACCTGCAACCACTTCTATCCCCTTCAAAAGACTCCTATCCAGATTCCTGGTCCATGGGCCGAAGGGTGCACTGGACGCTAACAAGGCAAAAAAACACTGTGGGAAATGTGATTGATAGGCCTAATGTGCACTTATTTCGTGCCACGAACATGTTCAGCATCAGCAACTTCACAGTCAGCAACTTCAGGATCGGTAACTTCAGAATCAGCAACTTCAGGGTCAGCAACTTTTGCAACAGCAGCATTCCTCAACGGCAGACACCTCTTTATCAGTCACGGCATCAAAGGCATGTTCAACAACAAGTTCATCATGCTGCCGTGCCTCAATCACATCAGCAAGAAAGAATGTTAGGAGCATCAATCATCACCAAAAAAAGTCGTGGAACAGGGGCCGGTCAAAATAATATCACGCACGAAATAATATCACGCACCAAAATAATATCACGTGAGTGATATTAAAAGGGGGGGGGGGCTTAGGAAGGGAAGACACACCAAAACACACACAGTGTCATGAGCACACATGGGCACAATGGTGATGGTTACCCGGGATTCTCAAACCAAGGGGGAGTATCGGCGCTGCACGCATCACGTGCTACTTTTACGGCGGGTTTTCCCGGAATAGCTTGGGCTTTCCGCATTCCTAAAACGGCCCCTATGGAGAGAAAACCCCTTGGTGGTAAACACAGTTGCTAGATCGGGATAGGTGGCCAAATCTCCGCGCCGCGCATGTTGCTATCCGGTGGCATCCGTGGGATAGTGCCTCTCCCCAACTCTAGGCAGCTCCACAATACGGCTCTAAGGTATGTGCGAAGGGTACAACTTGGTGCATACATGTGGCGGAAGGGGCTAAACTCGGTCAAAACGGGCTCAAAATGGGCTCAGTTCACTTGTTTGTGTACCCCCAATGGTCCACGATCACTTTTGGAAAAACACATTTTTGACCAGTTATTCACGCATTTTTGGTCCCAAAGCGGCCACTTTTCAAGGCATTTTGGGATTTTCCATGGGCCAAACCACGTCACCACGGGCTCAAAATGGGTTAAAACACGGGGGGGCCGTCTCCTCGCTTTTGTACGCGACTCCCCCCCCCAGTAGGAGTGGGCCGAAGGCCCCGGGGGGGGGTGGGGGGGGGGGGGGGGGGGGCATTGGAGGGGGGGGTTCAGGGAGGGGCGATGGGGGGGGGTTCAGGGAGGGGCGATGGGGGGGGGGGTTCAGGGAGGGGCGATGGGGGGGGTGTCGGGAGGGTCGGTTGGGGGGGGGTCTAGGTGGGGCAATTTGGGGTAGTGGGGGGGGAGGCATAGGCTCCCGTTACCTCCCCTTGCCCTCCCTCATGGGTGAGAGCTAGGGCTAGGGTTAGGGGTAGGGGTAGGGTTAGGGTCACCGAGCTGGTGGAACCAGTCTTGGTTTTATAACCCTTTTTAGTGTCTAGGGTGGACCTACCAGGTTTAGCAGCAAGCAACAGCAGCAAGCAGCAAGCAACAGCACGCGCGAAATGGGTAAAAATCAGAACTCCGTCGTGGTGCTTTGGATTTCAGTGAAATTTTGGTGGATGATACCTATGGGTGTGAAGTACAATCACACAAAGTTTGAGCCAGAAACTCAACGGTGGCGGCCGGGAACGGGATTCGCAAGGGGCGGACCTCAGTTTCAAAAACTGCAGTTTAGGGCCAAAAACAGCCATTTTTGGGCCAAAAAAGCCCTGGAACACATTCAAAACGGCCAAACAAAGGGAAAGGGTGGGTACACTTCACGTGCGGCTTGACTTCCCCGTATCAATGAGCTCTTTGCGGCCCTCCAACTCCATGATATGTCCCGGAAACGGCCCAAAAAGGCCCCCAGAAGCTCCAAATGCCGACAGCCAAAAACCAAGAATAGGCCATATCTTTGGCTACATGGCTCAAAATGCGATTCCGAGGGCACCTACTCCACCCGCAACCCCCCACTTTTTGTGGTTTCCACCCCTCAGAATTGCCCAAACGGACACCTAGACCCCAATACCTAGGCCCACTCGGCTGCAGCAAGCTGCAAGCTCAAGCCCAAACAGGTGGGTGCCCAAATGGGTCAACAAGGTCCAATAGGGGCAAAAAGATGACTTTTCTCAAAAATGATCCTAGACCATGTGCGACGCTAAAACAAGTGTTTTTGGACCGTTTTGAGCTTGCGGTGGCCCATTTTGGTCCTCCGAGAATCCCAAAATGCCTTGAAAATGGGCTGTTCTGGGACCAAAAGTGGGTCAAAAATGGGTCAAAAACGCATTTTTCCAAACCTCATCCTAGACCATTTGGGGTGCACAAACGGGTGAAATGAGCCCATTTTGAGCCCAATTTGGCCATTTTGGCCCCTCAGAAGTCCAAAAAGCCTTGAAAGTGGGCCTCATGGTGATGGGGTTCACTTGCAAGCTGATTTCACTTTGTCAAGAGCCATCAATGTGTGAATCATTCTTGATGTCCTTCACCAATCATAGCTGATGTTCCCTCCCCCACCAGCTCGGTCCCAATATTCAGTCTTGATTAGGGTTAGGGTCATGGGTAGGGTTAGGTGTAGTGTTAGGAGCAGGCTGAGGGTTGGGGTGGGTGTTAGAGTCAAGGTTGGGTTCAAGTATAGCGTTGGGGTGCTCCACCGCCTGGGCGGGGAGGGATGCTATGTTGGCAAGGGGAATGAAAAAAATTTTCAGGCGCCTTTGGCGCCACCATATGTATGGCCGGTAGCGATTGACCCTTGGTAACTAAGTGGGCCCGGAGGGCAGGGAGGGGGGGGGGGGGGGTCGCGTACCCAAACCGAGGAGACGGCCCACCCGTGGGTTAAAAACACTTGTTTGAGCATCTTAAATGGTCCACGATCACTTTTGGAAAAACGCGTTTTTGACCCTTTTTTGACCCATTTTTGGTCCCAAAGCAGCCCATTTTCAAGGCATTTTGGGATTTTCCATGGGCCAAAACCCATCAGCCCGGGCTCAAAATGGTCTAAAAAGCACCTGTTTGAGCATCCGAGATGGTCCATGATCACTTTTGGGAAAACGCGTTTTTGACGCATTTTTGATCCATTTTTGGTCCCAAAACGGCCCATTTTCAAGGCATTTTGGGATTTTCCATGGCCCAAAACGCGTCACCATGAGCTCAAAACAGGCTAAAAACACTTGTCTGAGCATCCCAAGTGGTCTAGGAACACCTTTGGAAAAAAATGATTTTTTCGCCTTGGGGACCCTGGTGCACCCACCGTTGGCTCCCACTGTGCGCCGGCTTGACTGCCCTACTGCTCCACCAAGCGACCACTTGTACGGGGGTCTAGGCGTCTCGCTGGGCGGTTCCGAGGCTTGGAAACCACAAAAAGTGGGGGGTTGCGGGTGGAACAGGTGCCCTCGGAATTCGGATTCGAGCCACGTAGCCCAAGATACGGCCCGTTCTCCGTTTTGGGGCTGTTTGACACAAACTGCGTGCAATCCGGGCCATTTTCAGCCATTTTTGGGTTGTTCTTCGGACATGTTGTGGAGTTAGAGACGTGAAGTGTAGCAACCGTTTCCCTTTGTTTGGCCATTTTGAGCGGGTTTTGGGACTGTTTTGGGCCAAAAAAGGGCTGTTTTGGGGCACAAAATGCGCAGTTTTGGGAGGGCACCTCCGGACTTGTCGCCCCCGCCCCGGGGCGCCACCGGTGAGTTTTTGGCTCAAAATTTGGATTTGGCAAGGGCACCACCTAGGGTATAACATGGCTAGAGTAGAGTAGAGCCCGAAGCGGTGGAACGGAGCAATGGCCAAAACGGAAAGGAGAAGTGCTTGCTTGCTTGTTGCTTGTTGCTTGTTGCTTGTTGCTTGTTGCTTGTTGCTTGTTGCTTGCTTGTTGCTTGCTTGCTTGTTAGCTAGATTTAAGGGGAGAGGGGTGTAGTAATACATGTGGGAACAGCGTGAGACTGTTGATAGGTTGGGCACGTTCTGGAAAGGGGGGGGGGTGTTACCAGCGCAACTGGTAGAGGGATGCACATCACCAGGCCTTGCGTGCAAGTGGTTACACCAAGACCGGCACCGCACCGGTAGTGGCTGTTGAGCAATGAGGGATGATGAAGAGAGATAGGAGGGGCACAGGATTTATGGAAGACAAGAATAGAGGAGTTTTATTTGCGCATTTTTGCGATGTTGAGTTTTTTTACTTTGGGGGTTTGGCGACACCACATTATGTGAATCAAAGATCAAGAAAGAGGTTAGCACCTGTATGTTATTCGGGGTGCAAGGAAGGGTTGTGTTTTTGTGTTTTTAGAAAACATTTTCATGAAACACGGATTGTAAACAGAAGCGCGCAAGGTTTTGCCTCAACTAGGCAGGCATCTACCAAAGGGCCCGCCAACTGTGAGTTGTTGGAGTCACAAACATCCTCCATATACTTCCGTTTCGATCCACAAGCAAGTTTTGTTGCAACTGAAAGGCAACAGCATTGCCAAAAGCCATGCCCCCCGGCCCTCCCACTTGTCCGGCCGATGCTACTGGCCTTGTTGAGCCGGGCATTTGCAACACCTCTTGTCTTGGCAAGGTTCAAGGCGGGCTTCGGTTGGCCCGCACTAAGACTCATGCTCTCACTTGCCACCTCTAGTTCTCCCTCGTCTACCCTCTTGCATTGTTCCGTCGCTGCGAAGGGGCCTTGGTGCACCGCCCTCTCAATCACTGGTGCCACTCGTAGATGCTTTCCTTTGCGGTTCATCCATTCCTCAAAGATCCACTCTTGGTAGTCCGGGAGCAAAAATGGGTATTGCGAATTCAGAATTTCCGGAATTCGTTGAGCGCCCGGCACTGCGATCGCTGCCATCTCTAGGATGAACTCCATCATTTCCAGCATCTGATCGATTCTTGCGTTCTCCGCCTCATCAATTCATTGTGCCTCCTCTAGCCCGTGCTGTCCAACCACCCAAATCAAATTTCCTGTGCTCAACACTGCCTACTCTTTGATTGACTCACTCAGATCCCAACCCCATCTCAACATGCCCCTGGGCAGGCCGCCCTCCTTGGGCGGAGGCGCAAAGGAGGGTTTGGGCAGGGGGCGAGAGTAAGAACCGGCAATGGAAAGAAGACGGGGCGCCGAACGGGGGACCGAAAGAAAAATTTTTGTTACCAGAGGCGGCCGGGGTGGTCAACACCATTGCACCGGGAGCGATCGGACTAGCGGATGTGGCAGCGGTGTTGCCATGCCGTGTCTATGATCAATGCGCACTGGACAACAAGAAGGATTCAAAGTAGGAGACCACAAGGTAAGCGATCGGAAAGACGCCAAGGAAACTCAAGGAGACAGGGTATGTGCTGATGCAATCACACAAGCTTGATAACGGAAAGAGCCAAGTTCCCAGGTGATTCCATGAACGGAACCCGCACTGGCAGGTGCAGGCGACGATGGCATGTCGATTGATAATGGGAGAGATGACAAAATTGTTGGTGAAGCCACGATACAACTCGGTGACGGCCACGGAGGACTTCAAATATTAGACCCCCACCGAGTGCGAAAAATTTTGGGGGGTTTGGAGGGGGAGGGGGAGGGGGGAGGGTAGGTGGGTCGGCCGGTCGGCCGCCGGGGTCCCTAGAGGGGGGACAGTGGGTACCCCAACATACAAACCTCAAAATGATCCCCATGACGTGCTGTTCATTTTGAATATACACCAATGGGGTAAAAATTTCAGAAAAAATTTGCCCATCAGCTCAAGCTCCCATCAGCCAAGGTCAGACCCGGAGGTCAGGGGTCAAAAAATTTTCTCAGTTTCAGTGCTTTTAAACATTTTTGAATTCTCCATAAAATTCTGAGTATTTTGAGAAGCACCCCCAAAGAATGCATATATGTACCCTTTGCGAAAGGCCGGTAAGGGAACTTTTGAATGGGGAGCGAAAATAGCGCGAATATGCGTGCACAAAAGAGCGATTCTAGCCGGAAACGACTATTTTCATAGAGTTGGGATGGTAGATATAATTTCAAATTTTCTAAGGAAAATTCAAATCCGGGTGCCTACGAAAAGAAGTGGCCCCATTTTGAGACCCTATGGTGCCACGGGGCCCCACAAAATGCCCTATTCCCACCGAGGGCTTTCCATGTGTCTGTGGCGCCATTGCGAACGCGAATATGCAGCAAATTCGCGCAAAAATTGCACGAAAATTGCGCGATTTTCGCATTCATTTTCGCACACGCGGGCAGCTGCACCGTGCAGCGTGCACCAACTCAACTACCGAGAGCCACCACAAGCCATGGTCCAATGTCCGCATGTCCTAGGCCCGCCGCCTGCGGAGTCTGACACGCTGTGAGAGGACATGTACATGTACAGTTGAGTTCACTAATTGCCCTCTTACAGGCATGCCGTGCCAAATGCCGCACTATCACGGGCCCTTGTCCACGCATGGACCTCTTGGTGACATCCAGCCCTCTCGACGGAGGTGGTCATCTATGGTGTGGTTGTCAACCACAACTTGCACACCTAGGCGGCCACGCAAGGCCGTTTTGGGCCGTTTCCGGGACGTATCATGGAGTTAGAGGGCCGCAAAGAGCTCGTTGACACGGGGAAGTTAAGCTGCACGTGGAGTGTACCCACCGTTTCCCTTCGTTTGGCCGTTTTGAGTGTGTTCCAGGGCTTTTTTGGCCCAAAATTAACTGCTTTTGGCCCTAAACTGCATGTTGCTGCTCAGGCCCCCGCTATTGCGCAGCATGCGCTTTAGCCTACACCGGCTGCCTTCCATGGCAATGCATGAAAATTTGGAGAGGATTCTCAACTTGCGGGCAAGAAATACATGTGGTCGATCCACAAATGTGACCACACCAGCTTAGGCCACTGTAACACTAAGTGGGCCTTGCCCATTCTTACACTACATTTGCGTAGCCTTCCTACCTTCCCCCCAAATAGCCAATCCGTCTGCCATGCATGCACGCACATCTTGGCAAAGTTGTCCCATCAATCCCTACAAACGTCACCCCATAGTCTGCCTCCCACCCGCTTTTTGTTCATTCCCCCCTCCTCAAGGCATATCGTAATGAGTGCCACCCACCGCCAGGGGCGCACGAATTGCACAGCCGCGGCACACTCCAACCTAACCTTTCCCTCCCCGTTTGCCTTGTCATTGTTCAATCTCCCCTGTATTACCGTCTTCGTTTGAATGCGGGCTAGTAGAATGGGCTGAAACAAATTGCGCACGACGACAGCCGCGGACTTGCCCGTTGCCGCCACCACTGCGTCGCGCATGCCCAAGATACCACATATAGTGACACACAGCACCCCGTGCAACCCATAGTGCGGAATGTGGCGGTCTGCTGCAATGTGTCGATGTATCGCTCCAACTGGGAGCACCACATCCCACCAGCCATGGATGGCGTCTTCCAAGCCGAAGTTGGCAAGACATAGTGCCCTACTGCATACAGCCCTATTGCACCCGCATACCCAACACACCGAACCTTGGGGAGCCTCGGCTTTCCAATATCTGCAATTTGCCATTAAAATTTGTGCCTTGTGCCGGACATACGACGCCTCATGGCGTGATGTACCATCCACCACAATTGGCATCCAATGTAGTCTTGGATCCCGGGTTGTTGGACGTGGACAAGTTCGACCGGTCGACAACTATATAGGTGCTGCAACCGCTTTGGTAACGGGCAAACGGCGCTATAGAGCTCGACACCCTCACCCGTCATGGCAACGAAGCCCTCCAAAGCAGGCTGTGTGAACATGTGTATGCATTGTGGCCCACATGTCCTCCCAGGGTACACCTTCAACTAGATGAGGAGTGAGGTACTGCACCTCGGTCCTCGATAGATGGAGTGACCGGATGCGCCACACTGCCACCACGGTCTTCTCCCACAAGGATGGTGCCGTAGGGTTTGCAGCTCCTTCCCTTGGCTCCAGCATGAGAAGAACGCAACACTGGCAAGAAACAAATGGTAGAACATTGCAGGTCACTTCATATTGTGCACTGTGCAGCCTGTGGCACTTTGTAGCGGACTCCAAGTGCACAAGTCATCCGGAATAGCACAACAAAATTAATCGAAAATTTTCGAAAATTGTTCGAAATTGGCGCGAAAATCGCGATTGTCTAAAAGACCGAGTTGGAGGTCCAGGTACATGAATCGCGTGAAAATCGCACAAAGATGGCGCAATTTTCGCAACATACTGCATAAATATAATGTACAAAGGTCGCAATCTTGGCGACACTGTTCCAAATGGAACGCACAACGGTTACAATTAAAGGGTGCTAGGGGGAAGCCTGGCTTCCGCTGCTGCCCGTCCCCGATCCCGCGGGGGGTTTGGGGATCGAAAATTTGGGGGTGCGGGTCCATGGTCTCCGTGGGGTACTTGGAGGCCACAGTGTCATGGGCTGACATTGCCTTCCCATAGTTGGGGAGGGCATTTTCTAGAGTGGGCCCCGCGCCAACTTGCTGCGACACCAACAGTCGCACTGTGGAGCCCACCTCGGACAGCTGCCCCTTGGCGGCCTCGGCCTGCTGCCGCCATTCCTGGACAGCACCGAAGAGGTACTGCAAAGCCTCCCCCTTCCCCCCCAGCCCTTGTTGCTGCTGCTGTTGCTACTGCTACTGTTGCTGTTGCTGCTGCTGCTGCTCTTGCTGTTGCACTGTCCCCTTTGACCGGGGTGCCTCTAGCTCCTTCACCCGCGCGCCAAGCTGGTCCCTCTCCGTCTCGGCCGCCTTCGCCGCGTCCCGGGCCCACTAGGAATCTTGCTAGGCATCCTGCAGGTTCCCCCTCGGCTGCAAAACCTCCCCCTCCGCCACCACTGCCCGCTGTTGCCACAAGGGGCTGGGCCTACTGCTGCTGCAGCCAATCCGCCACTTGGGCAGTGGGGGGACAACGCGGACACTGGGGAGAGGTGGGAACCCTAACCCGTGCTTTGGGCATTGCGGGGCCGCCCCACCCCGTTTCCCCTCGACCCCGCGCTGCTGCGCGGGCGGAAGTCGTCGTCGCCCCCACTACCACCGACCGCAACTCCCCGGAGTGCACCCGGGTCTCCCCCTGCGAATGGGAGCGCATCATGAGCCATCCATGGTCCATGTGCGCCCCCACTTTCCGCTGAGTTCATTTCTTACTCAGCACAACAAATAATATCACCAACCCTACCTACTGGGATTCAATCTAGCCCTCCTATCAAATTAGTAATTGTGCATCCATGCTCCGTTTGGGTTGTACTTCTATCTATTGCGCATGTTTGTTGCACACGGGTGTTTCCATTTTTGAGGCATGGTGGTGAAGGGGGGGGCTTGTGGTATGCTAGTGTTTCAACAAATTGGGTCCCTAATGCCCCCAACATTGCTCGCTCTAGGGGTGGGTGGGGGAGTTGGGGGGGTTGGGAACATGAACCTTTGGAATGGGGAAATTTGGTTCGGAGAAAATTTGGCACCAAATCTTCGATACCACTGGAAAATTTGGGAGAAATCCCCAGATGGTAGCACAAGAACACACATAATCCGTGAATGGTGGTTGTCATTTCCTATGCGCCTTTGGTTGGTTGCTGAAAATTCTTGGAGGCCCCAAGATGGTTGCCGCTATTTCCTGGATCCTTGTTGTTATTTCTTGGAGGCTTCTGGATGGTTGCGAGTATTTCCGAGAGGTTTCTGGGAGCTTGATGTCATTTCTGGGTGGCTTCTGGGTGTGCTAAAAATGACACCCAAAAAAATTACTTCAGGCCTTAAAATACTACGGCATATTTTGGCACACTTTTGTTGCTCCTAATGTTGCCATTTGCCTGTTCCTAATTCAACCCCCTGTACTTGAGCAACCTCCAGTGCCTTCGAAAAAAGTGGCCCTGGGTGGTCTGGAGAGGGGGCCGGCGGGTCCAGCCCTACACATAACACCCTGATGCCCAACTCTCTACAAAATATGAAATGGTGAATCAAGCAAGCAACTGGGGGGAGGTTGTGACCTTGTGACCTCCCAGCAGCTTTGGTGCATGGGCAACTTGGAGCTCCCCCAACCCCCAAATGCAGGTCTGAAGTTTTGTGAATCCTGAATTAATACCCAATGAAGGAAGCAATGCCAACACCTTGTGTGGTGCAAGGCAATGTTGTAGGTGAGCAGCGTTCACATGCCTCTGCCCTTGCGGTACATCCATGTCAGCAAGCGACAAACTTTCAGGCTTTCTGGTGCACGAGGCCAGGACGTAGGTGTGTAACAGGCACAGACGGGCACGCCCCCTGATGGAGCCACTGAGGCTGCCAGCCCCCTAAACACCACAATAGCTCAGAGCGATGTGCTCGGGGTAGGCCAGCACATAACGATTGAATGATCAAAAGCTGAAACCTGTGAGAACACACAAGACAATACCTTAATCTCCTCCTCCTCTTGCTGCACAGCTTCACCAGTGTTTGTGGCATCGGTTGCGTTACTGGGGTTACTCTAAAGAGCAAATATCACATAGCCGTGCAGGCAAGCGGGATATGCAGGGGAGACCCTTGCCTTAGCAAGGGCCTCAACCACAGGGAAGGGTCGTTTGGCAGACCAGCCAAATGCCAAAAACAACAACAACAAGACACCTGCAGCAGTCTCCAGCGAATAATACAATTCATCAGACATTATGCTGCAAGACGCCCCCCCCCCCCCCCACATGGATAGGGAGCGGCGACATCGTGCGATATCTATGTTTATCAGTGATAACACTGACGCGACAACACGCACCGAAAGGTCAAATCCAGTGCCTGCTGTACCGTCAGAGACTGGCACGGCATTTTGTGGGCCTGTTGGAATGTTGGCGACTTTGCGTTCTCATTTGTTTCTCTGTTCTCCAGGGGTCCTTCTCTTTATGACATGATGTCACCCCACTAATACCGACGCATGGCACAGGGGTATGGAGGGCAACTTCATGCTGACCATCGATCCATTTGAAAAACAGGGGGAGATTGCACTATAGGTTCTCGGCACAGCAATGGGCATTTGAGTGGGAATCACCAGGGCAGAGGTGGCTCTGGCTGGCACAAGATGATTTTGAGCTAGCCCAGGTCTGTTGTGGCCGTTGTGAAGCCTCAAAACGATGTCCATCTTGGAACCAGAAAATTGTAGAGAGGAGTGCATCACAGATGCAACGCTTTGGTTGAAGGCGTCGCCCTTTCTCCCAATCAAATTTCCTGCATGCAACACCAGCTTTGGAGGTGTTTTGTTGAACAGTGCCCTGTGAACTGCTTAGCTAATCCCTCCTGCTACGGCATGATCTGTGCATCCAGCAGTGGAGAAGGACGAGAAGGACACAACATACCATGTTGATGGCAGTCTGCGCCCTCCCTTCTTTTGCTTCTTTGGCCAGTGTCTATGATGAGGAAAACTGCATGGCTGGCTGAAAATTCACTCAACTCGTGGCAGGGGGCTGGAGGAGGAGGGAAGCCTTGGCAGCATTCCGGAGTTGAGCGTGTCATGCAGTTTTCGTTCGGAGAACGCACCAGATTTCTATCCCAGTCATCATGATTTGCACCAAACATGCAATCTGCACAAAAAATTGTTCTGAATCAGCCAGTGATCGTCAGCGTGGCGCAAAAAAAAAACCATGACACTGCACATGTGGGCGTGGGTGTGTGTGCTGCTCATTGTGTCTGCATGCATGGTGGTGAGAAAATGCTGAGGAGACCTGCATACGCTCAATGGCAATGACCCCCAGGGCCGCAGTTCGGAACGATGGATGCCTCTCGACAGTCACAGGGCTTGCAGATGTTGATCCAATCGTGGCTCCTGCCCCCTTGGGGCGATGGGTCACGAGATGGGGCCTTTCATCATACCTGGACATGGAAAATTGATTGAGCGACTCAGAGTGAACATGAAAGGGCGCGCAACAAAGCAGATATCTTATTTCGCACTGAAGGGCCCATGCACAACATGGATGAACCTGTTGTGCACCAAAGGCACGGATTGTCACAACAGTATTCCATCTCCCTGTCATGGACTGAACGGGTTGATGCCCAAATGATGGCAACATCAGGCACACACGAGGAACAGGAAAACATCACCTATGGAATTCACCGGCCTGATGGCTGCCACAATTTTGCCGCATTTGAAAATGTATGATGCCTCATCCAACCAGACATCACATGTGACGTTGTGTCATTGGTACAGCAGTGCGTGCAGAAGTCTTGGTGCACAGGGAATATTTCAATACTGGTGGCAAGAGACAGATACAGTGCTCGGCATAAAATTTGTTCTGTATGAATACTAGCACTCCCACCCCTGAGGCAAACAAGCTCTGGAGAAAACAGAGTCTCTCTGTGTTGCCTGTGCTTCCAGTGTTGCCAGGCGTCCCTGGTTCTTGGCTTCAACTTGCATATCACTCGTGCTGAACGGGCTGGGTGCACCGGCTGCATCCCCTGGGAGTGATATCTTGTCTTTACATGTGGTCAGAGCACATCGGTGCTGCCAAGCCCCACACACCATCGTCCAGTCGGACATACATTGACGTGCAGTTTGGTTTTGGCCGTGGACAGTGGCCCCGCAGTAGCCCCATTTCAGGAGTTCAATGGCAGCAACTATTCATGAATGCTTGTTGTCGCAACAACGAAATCGTGGGACAGCCAGACCGACGCTTGCCTCCACTCTAGCCAGCACAAGGGTCTAACAAAGCTACTCCTCCGGTCCATGGGTCCAACAGGAAAAACCATCAACATGAAACGTCGTTTATGTGAGGAGTAATCAACAAATGGAAGAATTTGCACTGTGTTGGATTGAAGCTTGCACATTAATTTGAACTGTTGGAGGAACCACCCCTCTGCTCACAGAAATACAATGTGCACAGGCCCTCAATGCCGAAAACTTCAATGTTGATAAGCTCAGGATCACCGCCGCCGCTTGGCCGTGTCATCTCGAAACATGCAAATGGCATACTGCGGTAGAGGCCCAGCTGTGTGCAGCTTTCCAGGTGGGCTCTGGAAGGACTTGGGAACCCACCCACCTCTTTCAGGAAGGAATTCAAAACAAAATGGTTTCGAAGGATCTGGAGCAATTTTTGCCGGGCAAAAAAATCCCGCCTCCCGACCCAGTGCATTTGGACAGCTCGATGGACATTTCCTAGGGGTCCGTTGTATCGGGGGTGGGTGTGCTATTAGCATGTTTGCGGAAGCGTATATTCTGCACAGCGACACTTGGTGGATGCCGCTTCTCCAGATGGTACCAATGCTAGCTCAGGTTTTGAGTTCAGTGCTTTCAGTGGTCCAGAGCAAGCAACATTGGCGCGATGCCTTCACTTGCTGAATGCCCTCAGTGTGGAAGAGGGGCATTGCCCTCCTGGAAAGGGCTCTTCCAAGCCCAAACCATAACTACTGGGAACATCTTATTCATACTGCTTCATTAGTATGCTGAGAAACGCAGCCTGGGCCATGGGATGAAATATCATGTGTATACAGCTGGTGGCGTTTGCAGCTCTTGTTGTCAATTTGTAATACACTTGTTTTGAATATCATTTTTCTCTCCCGCCAACCCCTGTTGGGGCCCATTACCCCACCAAAACCATTGTAAATTCTTCCACCCAGATCCCCTTGGGCTGGCGAACGCCGGGCCTCTCCGCCTCGACTGTGCGATTCATGACAAACACGTTAGGGGGTGTTGGGGAAAATTTCGGCAGGGGAACACTCTCGAGCTGGAAAAATCCTGGTGCACCACAAATCGGGCTCAGTGCACATGAAAAACGATACTCGAGCCAGCACGGTTCTTCCCTGGCCCTCCCCACCTTGCACTGCAGTTTACCACTCGTGTTGGAGACCTGATTGCTTACCTCTGTGGTGACCAGGCAAACCTTCATATCCCCAAATCTGCGCCTGCACTTATCCTATGGCCCAATCCCTCCTTGTTCTGGTGCACCAGCAAACATGCATACGAAGTCAGCAGGGAACTTCCTCGTTGACGCCTGTTCCTTGGCTTCAGATCACTGGTGCGCCCGGTAGAAACATCACTCGTGTTACCATCAGGACCATCATGATCTGAAACCCTTGGGCTTACTGGAGTGTGACTGCTGGTGGCAGGCTGGGCTTCCTAGAGAAAGCGGCCGCTGCTTTGAGGACACACGCGTACGCACGCACGCACGCACGCACGCACATATCTCCGATTTCTCGGGGTTGATTCCTGGAATTAGGGGGGGTCTTTCATCTTGGCGGATGCCCCCAAACAGGCCGTTCCAAAGTTCCTCGTGTACCAGCACTAACATACAGTGGTACAGGCAACGCGTGTAGAAACCACAATGACGACAATGTACCTTTTCTCATATAATCGATTCCCGAAGAAGAAATGCACATGAACTGTAGAATCATAATGATCCAAATCTTCTCCACAAAAACAACTTTTGAATGAAAAAATCGTTTCCGTTTTTGAACAGTAACATTTCAATGGCGTCATTGTCCACATCGCACAATGTGGTGAGCAGCATCGATTGACTACAACGTATGGGGCAATACTGGCCATAGCTGGCATTACGGGCCATAGCATGTGTCAAATTGAGTGCGAATAATATTTGTCAAACTGAGTGTGCCCCTCCTCAAACTGAGCTCGACCTGAACACAGACTTGGAAGTTGGGGCCGAAAAGGACAACACGTACCTCCTTGCCTGACCCCATCTGGTACCAAATGACCCCTAGCACCGCACAATCGCCGGTTCCGCTACCGTCGGGCGCACACACTCACCCTGGGTGGGGATTGTCAACGCCCGAACCGAGGGGCTGGCGCAACCGAGTACACCCCTCGTCAAACTGAGTACGACGCTTGTCAAACTGAGTAACCCCCTTGTCGCATTGAGTGCGCGCCTTGTCACCCATGTGCACATGTGATGCGTAATTTGTGTTTTGGATGTGCTGGAAATTCTCCTTCTTTCCATGAAAATCTCAGCAATGATATTCTCATGTGACAGCAATGACATGATCCCCTAAAAAGACACCAACGAACACTTTTTTTGTGCAATCATAAAAAAATGCAAATTACTAATTCATGCACAACAACAAGAAACAACAACATCTGGTCGTCAGATGGTCGTTTTTCCTGCACGCAAACGCACAATTTTCCACCACTGTATCCTCCAAACTGCCAGATCAGTGCACCATAATGGCCCCAAAAAGAGACCCCAAACAGCAATTTTCAGTCCAGATTTTTTTATTTTTGTCCAGAAGTCTGGGTGTCTCGAAACATTGTAGCCCCTTGAATGATCGGCATTTAAAACACTCGATGGGTGTACTCAGTGTGAAAAGGGGTGTTCTCAACCAAAAATGTGTGCAGAACAATTAGGAATTCTGTAGTGCAGCAATACTCGTACCAGGGCCACAAGCGCCGCCTGATACACATTGCACAGGCACTGCAGCCCAGGCTCTGCAGCACTAACACTGCCCTAGAACAGCTGGAACCTGGTGGAACTGTCAAATCCATGGGCTCAAAATTGAATTTGACTGCCTACTTTCATTGCCACTCGTAAAGAGCTGCACTCGCAATGCCATGTGCCCCACTCGAAATTCAGGGTGGGCATTGTGTGTGTGGGGGGTGTGACCTAATTAAAAAAACAGACAAATGCAAACCAGAGGTAATGTGTGTGTGGGGGGGGGGGTTGTCCAATACTACGGTGAAGAGCAGCTTCGAGTCCGGCGTAAGCGACCGTGCATATCATTGGATTCAAAGAAGCCCTTGCCTTTTGGCACCAATGGTAACCGCTGGATATGCATCACACATGCATGCACATGATGGTATCGATGCATGATTTGTGAGACGAAAAACCGAGGATTCTACAACACGAAATCCCCTCGTATCAGCAATGCTTTGTTTCAACAGGAACATACTGCAGGCACATCCTCCGGGTTCACCAATTCTTCTCCGAAATCATCTGCAAAAAAATGTCAAAGAAACTTCTCTACAATCCACAGAGGCCGTAGAGGAGCCCAAAGGCACAGCGGCACATGCGAGTCCGCAGGGATGTGGACATCGCAACAGCACAACAGTCCAATGGCCACTATGAAACATGTCCCTACCGCAGAAACAGTGTCAGCTGCTCCTGTCGCAAGGGATCTTTCTCCCTGGCGACAGGTTCGGTACAATGACCACTAAACCAACAACGGGATCCGATCAGCATCTCTACCTTCACCCCAATGAACAAACTGTTACTAAATGTTGTTCCTGGTGCACACATTGATCCATCTATGCACAAGCGCTCGTACGGCTTTGGACAACACTTGCGGAAACTCTCCTTAGGACGCAGATGGTGGTGCCCAGGATTTTTGAATCTTCTTCTGTGATAAAATAATCAAGCCCACGGGAGCTTCCAAGGGAGTGTCTAGCACTGCGCCACGTTTTGGTTGAAGATGGTTTCATCCACGTTCCTGTGCCATCCCCTCCACAAGCGCGCCATTTTGCAACACTTGGGGTGTTGCAAGTGGCAGCCCACATACAACAAATGCATTGCACTCCACCTACTGTCCCGAACTGCAATTGCGAGTGCACCTGTGCAAACTCATTTAGTGTGCCAGGACCTTTTGCAACTGCGAGAAATGCATTTTTCCCTCCAGCAGCAACAGCAATTGAATGTGACAGTGCTTACCCAATCTGTACGTTGCCCAGAAATTTGGCAACAGCTTCCACGAACTGTGTCCATGGTGTTGCTGATTGTGACACCAATTGTTCTGACCAAATTACAGCACAGCTCACATGATCACCCAGCTGGGGCGCTAGAGCGGATATGAAGGTGCGCCCTATCATGCTCTGGGCATGACTATTCACACCTAATGAGACTCATTGATGACTCATGGCTGATGAGCTGGACCGTGAAGCACAATGTGATGCTTGCTGAAATCTGAACCCCTAACCGTGAACCCTTTGGTGGTGGGCCAGGAATTCCCCGCCCGCCCTTGGACCTGATCTGGCGGGGCTTGTGTCTCACAGCCATCAGTCCATTGCGGCACGAAGCACCCCCTGCCATTAGGCTTGTTGGTGGAGCTTCAGCTTGTGCAGTACCTATGCCATCGTGCGTTTAAGCCATGTTCGTGCCTTCAGCAGGGTGGCCCTTGCTCTGGCAATGTGCATGCTAGACGTGACAAGTGCAGGGACCCGGACCTGAGATGTAGTGTACCCCTAGGCCCCTTGGGTGTGCCAGGTCCATGTGGGCTTGAATATGGTTAGAGTGGCCACTGCACCCGCCAGCTGGTCCAACACCCTCAGGTCCCAGATGGTGGTTGGGTCCACCCGCACGCCCATGTGGGCATCCAGCTGCTGGGCATCGGGCCACGGTGCCGCACGCTGGCGCACGGGTTGCCACTCATGTGCCTGCGCACGGCATCACCACATGTGGCTAGCCGTCTCCACAGCGTCACCACACAGCATGCACATGGCATCAAGCATCGTCTGTTGATGATGAAGCTCACTCTGCCAAGAGCACCATGGCCTAGCTAGCCATAGAGACATGGAGACATGAAATCACTACAGATGGAGAGGGATGACGTGGGTGAACCCAGGTTGCAGTAAATCCAGAGCACCACTCACTACTTGACTTCTGTGTTCTACTTTGCCGGTATGGAGATTGGTTGATATGGTCACGGTGAGGTGGTGCTTGTCGTCGCGTCATGGTATTGTAATACCAAATTGCATCAGCCGGTTGTGCCCAGCTAATACTATCACTTCTACCACTAGTGCTACCATAATTGGCTTAAATTGCATGCATTAATTAATTGCTGCATTGTGTGCTCTGGAACTAGGGGCTTGTGTGCGCTCCCAGTGACGGTTCATCTTCTTTGCACTAGTTACACACCAGTTCGTTGCGTCACCGTGTTTCTCTATTGTTGCAATCAACAGCAGCATCGAAATGTTAATGGTCTATGCCATGCGGCGAGAGTAAATGTATGTACTACTTGCATGTGGGTGGTAACGAGCTACACTCATACTTGCAGCAGGTGAAAGTGCATGCACTTTCTGACCTATGGGTGGCAACAAGCCCTATGTACACCCCGCAGAGTGGCCTGATGGTGCTCATCAGGCCGAAGGCCGAGGTATGTAGCTGAGGGTTGCAGCGTTAGTACGGTGGTACACTGCTCCCGGCACGGATTGGCACTGGGTACTTCGTCGGGCTTACCATTTGTGTGCGCAAGGTGCCAGTCATTTTTCTCAACAAATGGTCCAAGACGAGCATCGGCTCTCTCTGTTGAGCTGGTTGAATTGGTGGTGCGTTCTACGTTGCGTACAATCGGTGCCGTTCGTCCTTTCATGCCCTTGTTGCCCATTGTTGGTTGGTGTCTTTGTTTTGAACTCACCACTTGCCATACCATGTGTTTTGTCCCTCACAAATGGAGCACGGTCCTTCCCTTGCTGAGTTGTGCACTCATTCCCCCCGTTGTGTGGGTTATGACGCCATCTGCGGTACAATTAGATGTGCCTCACCATTGTGAAACTTGCCGCATGATGCACGGACACCTACACCCACACCCACACACTAAATAAACACACATTTGCAATGGTCTAGTGCATCCGAATGTTTGCCACATGGACCCGCCGCATGCCCAGCACGGCTTGCACAACAACACACCTTCAGGGTCAAAACCAAGTTTTTCTGAGATCCTTTGATTGTACACCATCAATGTAATGTATGCTCCATACATGCAGGCCATAGCCAACCCTTCCCACCAATCAATCCTATTCGGTGTGGTAACCTGATGAAACGGCCGTGCAAAAATCCAAATGACATGGCAATGTGGATGCAAAACCCCCAAAATTCTCAGCCACGCGCTCTAACCTTCTCAATGGTAATTTGTGTTTGGATGAGCGAAGGTTGGCGTAATGGCATGATGCGGTCACGGAGAGAAGCGACTGCATATGCGTGAAGGATGCCGCCAAAAAGGGCGGCACAATCTTGCCCCACCGAACTTCAGCTTCCAAATGAGGTACCACAATTTGAGGGGGTAAGCGGCCTTTGATGCAATTCGAATGCCACTTGCCTCAAAAAACAAATCCATGCACAAATGGGTCAAAAGAAAAGATCCATTAAGGACTGTCTAACAACTGCCACATCTTTTCTACTTTACGTGACGTTGTTTCGTTGCGCGATGGTTGAAGGTCTCGGTTTGGTGCAATGGGCGCAGGAAAGGACGTAAGGTTGGGATGGGTTGGCGCTTCTATTAATGCGCGATTGTGGATCAAACAGACTCTAAGTGGTCGCGGTTTGCGGACAACTACGCTCCGCATTGGCGACGCTGGGTGGCCACGGTTGTAACGTCAATTTGATAAAATGTCCTAAGGTGTGCATGCCGCCACATTGTTGCCGCGCAAATGCGGCGAAACAATCACTCGCACAACTTGCGCCATTGTTGGTTGCGACGTATTTTGATGGCATCGGCAATGCTACTCCATGTCGAAAATGCAAGCCGCTCTAACTTCATGAACCTACATACACACTTCCGCGGATGCACGTGCAAAGCGAGGTGGGGAAAATTAATGTACGCTACAAATATTACACTGTTTCTACCACATTTACTGATGCTAAATTGAAAAAAAATGTGTGGGAATAGGCCGAGCAATGTCTCCCATCATGTCGGGATTTTTCTTTCCACAGGATGCGCAGCTCGTATGCACACGTCGGCTGAGTGCTTCTCACACCCACCATCTAAACCCGGTATTCAACAACAAAATTGCCTCCGCCCAACACAACACCAAAAACAAGAAACCCCCCAAGAGGTAAATTCACGATTGGCGGCCCACACCGTTTCTTTGGCTCATGCTTTTGGTGCACCTTGGGTGCGTAAAGGGGCCGGCCTGCGAAAAATCGCAGGAGTGCATGCTTCCCGTTGACCGGAACTCCGACATTGGCGGAAACGTCCTATGGTGGTGCTTGGTGAGAGACCAGAGAATGGGTGGTTTGTTGCGGAGCGTTTTGAGCTCTACCCACTCCACAAGGGACACAATGCAAGGGCTTTGGTTCAAGTTGGCATACCACCATCACGCAGATGAAGCACAAAATAGAAATCGTGTAACAACCGCTGTCTCTCGCCAAAGGCCACCACGACAGCTGCAAACTTTCCCCTGTGATAGCAAACGTTGCCATTACACACAAGTTATTCCTTTAGCTCATCAGCCACTTGGTTTGATCTTAAACAAATTGCAATGGGTCGTAGGCCCCATTCGCACCAATTTTTCGGGGAGTACTTTTCGGCACTTCATGGAGGTTCGCACTGGGTGCCCTTTGACAAGTGCCCCGCCTTGGAGGCCACGGTGGCGGGCGAATGGCGGCGTTTTGTGTCGAACACTCGATAGCAAGTCCAAACTAATTCGGCAAACAATTACCGGACCATCATGCCGCCACTCATGTCTTTACCATAGGGGGGTTCGGTTGTGCATACCAATACCAAGGTCGACAGTGTGGGAAGCCAATACTTCATGACATCTCTAGACTCTTTCTTAGTTGTGCACCCACACAGTTACCCACATGTTGCACAACGTAAGGACACCGAACACATTCGCATATGCACGCCGGGTCTATTTTTGCACTGCATGCATGCATCTGGCACCAATCAACTATTGTAGCGCACGGGCTGGGCCCAACACAACGCATGCCCAGCAAGACCATAGCATGCATATGGCGGATCTATTCAAAATGCATTACTTGTTTGCGTGACCGAGGCTTACCATCAACCAACTCATGTACGCACAACTTGAGGAGGAGGTGCATGAGTGTTGTGAATCGAGACGCAGCATGTCGGATAAGGATTCTCCTATGTTTTGACGCTAGTTGCATACTTGCACAAATCACGGAGGCCCCAATGATGATCGCCACGTTAAAGACGGCCGACCCGACGATGGTTCCTGGCCCCGCATTGTCATGTTCAACATCCACCGCGAAGAATGCACCCGCAATCGAGGTGAAGAGCTCCGGCGCCGAAGAACCTTAAAATGAAATTTGATTTTGGTTGAGGTAAGACGGGAAACACTTCTTCATGGTAACTTGTTATCGAAAGGTCGCAAAACGAGTTTCACCTGCTGCCATGAACGTCGCCCCGGCCACGTCATCCGACAACTCAAGTCTTTCTGAAATTACTTCCAATGAAGCTACGAAGAAGTCATCGCACACAATTGCAATGGCGAGAAACATCCAAAGGATTGCCGCCGCCCTGAATAAAACCGCACAAAAAGGAACCCTTTTGGTGTCAATTCCATGCGCAAGCCGCGTGTTCGATGCTACTAAAACTAAAGAGCGAAGAGCAAATCTTAGTGATTAGCACATGACTTCGGAGTCAATATCCAATACCCTCGTGGACATGCAAGTAACGACAAGCACACCAGACAAAGCCCGCGAGGATTTTCGGCTTTATATGGGCACTGCACGAATTTCCATCGAGCATTCTCATCAGGCTAAAGCCTCCCGAATCGGTATGGCCACCGTCACCATCTAGCAGTTTTCGGTGTTGTAATTCAAGGCTTGTACTTGGCGAATCGTTTCCTATTCGATTGAGCAGGCAAACGACATTAGGGCATATGCGCACGACGAAGGAGGGCTTCGCACATTCGGTTGAGCACGAGAGGCCCATGGCTCAAATCACTTTTGGTCACACCTTGGTTTCCTTCGGGCAACATGCACAATAAAATGCATATTAGCGACGCAATTCCAACGGTGATCCACCACAGCACGGATCTATGCTGCTTCCGTTGCTGAGACCGTTTCGATATCCTGAAGGAAGAGATTTCCAATAAACAGAAGTTGCATATTTTTCAAATAGACAGAGAAGTCCCATGCTACACACCATGCCAAATCCATTTTGGGCTCAGTGCATGGGTGTTTGATCGGTCGCTTGCGCTACATGTTCACTGCACCCAGTTGGCAAGTGTTATCCGGAAAATTGCGAATTCTCCGGATAAACCTTTATCCGGAGAACTACGATGCAGAGCCGCCAAAATAGATGCCAGAAGCGGAGAAATGGCCATCTCCAGCGGTGAATGTGGGACTCCAACCGCCACTGTGACATCGAATTGAATTGCATGGCTACATTGCATGAGCGCCCTTCCAAATCGAAGGAAGCGGACATTACAATTGTCAGAATGATTTTCCGAAATTGGATGCATTGTCCATTGGCGATTATGTTTTAGTTTTAATCTGGATTGATGGAATACTAAGTTCTTGTTGCTTTGACCCTACCGCCACTCCATTGGTAACATAGCTCAGTGCTATTTTTGCGTCTCCGGTTGGAATCCTGCTCAGCGTAGTTTAGCGTCGCCTTGCAACCTTTGTTATAGAATAAGGTGAGCTTCACAAATTAGCGGAGCAGGATTCAAACGGGGCATTAAAACATTAGGCATGCTACTGATGGAGCACACGGCACTTGCTGCGGAACGCGGCGTAATTACTACCATAAATTACCAACGGATAATGCATCCAAAACCCTGACATTGAATCTCTTTTTTTGCGTCCGGTTGGATCTCTTTTGTCTGCTATTTCGAAGATGCAATGTGCTACTGCTACCAATGCTAATGCGCGTTGTAATAGCAGCGGTTCAAATTCCATGTTCACAGCTCGGGATCGCCGTTCCTTGCGCCTTTGTGCCGCCGTTCTCCGGACAATGGCGGAGAATTTGCAACTTCCGGATAATGCTTGTGCACCCAGTCCGGTTAGGTGCCAACCGATGGAGGCCTCATTGAGCTGCCAAAATTTGGGTGCTTTGTAGAAGAGAGCAATTTTTATCTTTGTTTGCGGCACTTTTTATTTGCCGAATGTAGTAAACCAAGCAGTCTGCATCTTGTTACATAATTCACGGCAAAGAGGCCTATGTGTCGCCGCAAAACACGCTCTATGGAGCGGTAGAGCTCCAACCGTCGCAGGGGCCCAAAAACGGAGGCGGTCAAGCCATAGGGTAAGAAGATACCCCGGGTCTCATGAAGAAACCTAGACCCGGCCCGTAGAGTGCGTGCACAAAGAGGAATATCCCGGGTTCAATCACAGCACATCCATGGTGAAACTGTCCCATCTCAAGGACAGGTAGTTCTGCCTTAAGGTAAAGTAGCCAATTACTGTACCAAATCAATGCTACAAAAATTATAGGCCGCAATTAAAGCTGGCAGCTATGAATTGACAATGTTTTAGGTCAAATCGTGAAGTTTTAAAATGTTTTTGGTTCAATATGCAAAATCTAACTGGTACCGGAGAAATCGGTGCCAGACGGGGCCGCGTAGAGATCACGGGATCGCGGTCGCGCCTGTTTCTGTGCCAACAAAGAAGAGAGAAGATCTCAGGTATTTTACCACAAAATTCATACCAAATTAGACAGAAATCTGCAAAATTAATTTTTCTCTGGATGGATGTGTTCAGATGCGTGACAGCAAACGAAGGGCGCACCAGTGGATTGCGGAGGTAACAAAAACGAAAACACGAAGCATAGGAAGCACGCGCCAGAAGACCGCGGTCCCGAAGCCTCCCTCCCAGGTCCTATACATCCTTCCACTATGGAAAAAGCCGTCAGACATGGAACGCGTCGCCGTTGAGAGCCTTATCAAAGCCAAGAGCGTTCGCAAGGGTGTGACTCAGTTGGGCGTCCACCGCCAGACCCTAACTGACGCGATGGGGTGAATGAGGTGTGCTGCGTTACCTGTAACGAAGTGTGAAAGGGCGCCGCGCATCCAACAGGCTGCGGCGCGCAAGAGAAAACAAGCTGGCGCGCGTCGCGCTTTTTACTTTGTCCTCTTTGCTGCAGTCGCTACGAGCCGTATGAGGTGAAGAGGGTCCCAAAGCCCTGTCTGATGGAGTTGCCCTTGACAACCTGGATGGATGAGTGTGCGGATCAAATGGTGTGCCCTACACGAGTGGGGGAGCCTCTGAGACGGGTTGACAGGCCTGCAGCAAAACGTCCTGCAAAACCAGCCCCAAAACCCAGAGCTGAGAAACGCCGAAGGGTTGATGACCCTGCCCCAGCAGCAGCCCCTGGTCCTGACGAAGCACAGTCTTCCTCCGACGAAGGGGATGGTGTAGGAGATCCGTTTGATTTGTATGTTAACTACCAAAGTAGTTGTTAGTATCTTTGGGGTGGAAAGTGTTTGTCAACGCGGACCACCGAAACAAAATGAACCCGGATCGGCCTGATAAATGGTGCAACAACAGTGCATTGGCAGTGCTGTGAAAGGGATTGACAGCGCAAAGGAAAAGGTACCACCTTGCCCAACGGCAGTAAGGCTACCACAACTTTTCACAAAAAAAAGTTTTGGAAATTTTTTTTTTGTAAAAAATGTTTTTTTTCCATTTTTTTGGTGCATGAAAAACGGGATGTATACGCAAAAAAACACATTGCTAGGCAAAGAAACATGGTTTTCCTTTGGGCATGGGATACAAATAGGCGATGCAAAGGCGTTGGCACTATGAAAAGGAGTTTCACGGGCCTAGCGGACCTCATTTCCAACAAACATCCAAATCTTGCCTGATTTCTTGGTGGGAGCAAAAAAAGAGAAAATTGTTATAGGGGCCCCCTAGGAGCTTGTTTGACCCAAACTTGTGTTAGACAATCGGATTTAGGTGCAACCAAGCATACCCCAATGGTAAGGTACCCTTTAGTATTGCTAAATCCTACAATAAACACTAAGTTTTCATGTGGAAAGTGTGAAAAACTTATGGTGGTACAACAACTAGTGCCTGGTACAAAAACCGGCTCCTTTACCTTAAACAGAGATGGTCTGGCCCCAGTCCAAGCCTTGAGAGATATGGTGCCGCCCCATTCCATGCCTTGAGAGAGCAACCCTCACCAATCCATGCCCAAAGAAAGAGAGCCTTACCAATCCATGGCTCGAAAGAGAGAACCTCACGAAAACCAATCCCAAGGGAATGCATATGAAGAGATAATTTCGCTTAATCATGACCTAGGAGAGCATTCATGCATTTGGAGTGAGAATCCACAGCTTTGATCGAGGATCATCACATCATTGTGTTCGCATGTGGCTGCTACATAAATAGTGGAGGAGGCCTTTCATACTCAAATGTGGGTGGCACTGCACAATGTGGCTGTTCGCGGTTCACCATACCTTTAATTGGGCTGAGTGTGGCGCATCGTTGCCCCATGTGGCTTTGCCACACCAATGCACGGGCATACTATAAGCTAGCGCATACACAATGCACCTTCCACTAATTATGACACTCCTGTTGCATGGAAAATGTACAAAAACATGTCAGGGCTTCTGTCATTCCCCTTTGGTGTGCATCAGATGTTGTGGGCGGAACGTGAACAATTTCAGCTCCATCTTACCTTTCAAACTCAAAGCAAACTTTGCCGCCACGGGAAACGTTTCCATTTTCAAGAAAAGGTAATAGCAACAAGCGTAGATATCATAAAGTAGTGTTTTCAGTTAGAAAACCTTGTGCAAAGGAGAATAGCGTGAAAAGAGTGGCAAAAACTCATAAGGGGATAGCGGCACTTGTGGTAGTGCGCACTGAATGTGCAGGTGCATGGCGCGTGTGTTTGGTGATGTTCGTTGCTGGTGTGTGTGCATAGAGAAGTTTGGCTGTGTGTTGGGCAGTTAGCGTTGGGCAGTGGGTGTGTACTTGAAGACAGACCTCTGGTTTCGGAGCATTGTGGGCGCGTGTATTCACATAAGTGACGTTAGGTTATGTGTGTATGTGCTTCTATTGGTTGCCGAAATGGTGTTTGAGTGTGCCTCTGTGAGGTGGTGAATGGATAATTGTTGGTGTTGTGATGACGTAGGCTCGGCCGGATCCGTCTCCGGTCGGCCATGTTGCCGGCTGCCTAGCTTGACTTTAGCATTGGGTTGCCTTTTGCTTGGTTCCCCTTGGTTTGCCTCACCGCGTCAAAAAACCCAACCCTGTCCTGAAATCTTGCATACTCTTCGACAGTCAAGGCTGCAACAACTCGATGGGGATCACTTGGATGTGTCGGGGGTACTAGGTGGTGGATGTACACAAAGACAATGGGAAAGAAGCAGATGCAATCAACATGAAAAAAACAGCATTAGATAAGCAACATACCATGACTCGTCCATTGGTCCATGCATCTGGCGTGCACATGGGGGCTCAACATAGTGCACGTCGGGTCAAACATATGAAAAATGGCCAAAAATAGCCAAAAATACGCACACTCATGGCTGGGGCAAATTCGGCACATGTTCGACTTGGACCGGAGTATGTTTTAACTTTGGACCCAAGACCCTTGTGTCCATCATATCCTTTGGGCGTTGACCAAACCCGCCTATATTTGGGAATGGTGGGGTTCACAAGTGAGCCCATGATTTGGGATTGACCCAAGTCACCTGCGGAAAGACTTTGCTACACCCGGCCAACGTGGAGTTATTGACTAAGCCTAAGGTATGTTGGGCACCGAAGTGCGTACCTTCAAAACATACTTGGGTCATGATGTCAATTGAGCGCATCATGGAGAGATAGGGTCACCACTCCGGGGACCCTATGTGACAAAGGAATCACAGTAGGTCCCCAAGCAGAGATGGTAGGAGAGGTCAGGAAGAACGTATTGAGGCATAGCTCGGTGTATGCTAGGGGAACCCGGAACGCCGTCTTTGCCAAATTTTGATCTTCTTTTCCAAAATGGTACCCCCTGGAGCAATCCCCTTCCAAGTCGACATACAAGCACATAAGTCAACTCCATAGGTCGATCATTCAGACACGGTTCTCAAACCGTGTAAAGAATAAGTTCCCCCTACAATACAGGAAGAATATGCACAAAATATGCACAAAACACAGGCGAAAAGTCCCTGCTGCTGTTCCTGATTGTCCCTGATACTGTGTATGGAATTAATTAGAAACTGCGCGTGAGTGCGTGCGCGTGTCACGTGTGTAGGCTAGGCGCTGAACCTCAGGTACGCCTCACCCCCGTACTGAAATTCTTGACAGACGTTGCAATGGAAAGGACACTAGAAGCGCTCAGCACACACGATTCCAACGGAGGTTGCTGTGGCGAAGACCTGGCCGGGTCCAACACAATGGATACACTGCGAGCGCCAATAAGGAACTGCACACACACGTCGAAAAGTCACATCGCATGCTTCTCACGAGGGGACCCAGGACCCAAACAGCAGAACAAAACAACCGGTATCAGAATGGACAATGAAGAAGAACAGCACACGGGGAGGTCAAAAGATAGAGCACGTAGACAGAAAGCGAGTCAAGCGCGGATAGCGCAGGGTTTCCTCGACTGATCAACACCCAGTAACGGGGCCACAAACACACTGTTCAAAGCTGCAAAGATAGAGAAGAACAGACAAATCACTTAGCGAGAGGCTCCCGCTTTCACCTACACCATAAATGCTGCCTGTCCCATTTGGATGTTCGAAGGAGTGTACAACCCGCATATCACAGTTGGGATGGAGCCCCTAGCTGACAGAGACCATTCACAGCATAGACACACCAATGCGCACATCAACGCTTAGTTACCAACGAATGTTGCACATAGGGGCACTCTACCCCGACAGCGACAACGGCATGACCCCCAAAGCACACACGATGAACTCAACAACTCTCCATTCCCTAGGCACGTGTAATTGCACAACGCATGTGTGGCGCACGGTGATTCCTCGCACAAATTGAGTCGCTAACCTTGTCGTCAACGCGTTGATTGTTTGGACTACTGACGAATGTTGCTAACAGTGGTGTCAATTGCTAATGACTGTTAGGACTACTGACAACACCTTGGCATCAACATGCTGAAAGATTGGACTACGGATGAACCTTTTCTCTGTCCTGATGCCAGCGCGCAACGGCTAGTGCGGAACAACTAAACACACCAAAAGAAGGTGCTTCTACCCCACTTGTTCGCTGTGAGGCGAGCCCAAGGCGCCAAAGAAGAGGGTGTCATGCATAATAGTAAGAAAAAGTGCTTTTCCAATGCTTTAGGGTATACTTTAGTTGTATTAGAGGTGCTCTAAGCACTCTTGCATTTTTATCTTAGTATTGGCCAAACCAAAATGGGTGATAACACATTTTGACCTATAGAACCAAACACTAAATTAGGATGTAGTGTGGACCCCTTACTCCCCAAGCAATGTGAACTAAAACATCTTTTCCTGAGTTGACTGAGGCACTGATATACTGAGGCAGAGCCTATGAATTTATCTGTGTTTTCTCATGAATTCTTAGCTATCCTAGTGGTATGCACCCTAGGGGCTGGGGTACCTCTTTTTGAGAGGTCCTGGGTTCAATACCCAGTCAGCCTAGCTAAGTAGGAAGTTCCCCTGTGACATGGCAGTGACCTCAGCGCCACAAGCCATGCCACCTCAGCACCTATGGGACCAAAAACAAAGAGTGCACATCCCAAAGCTGGCACTATGGAGAGAGTGAGCCCTTGGGGCAGTTTTCCAATCTGTTTTCCTCAATGTTTGTAAAATAGTTCTGAGTTGCATTGATTGTCTATCCGTTGTAGTTATTGTGAGTTTCCTTTGCTGATATCTCTTTGCATCTAACTCATTTGACTGCAGCCCTTCTATGCTTTGATCCTGTTTTGAACTCTACTTGCTTATCTCTGGCATTGGGTTATCCTGGGGTGTTTGTATTTCAATAACAAAACATTTTCTTCATCAAAGACAAGCAGCAGGAACCCTACACCAGCAGGGAGCAGCAGGAGAGGCACAGCAAAGAGTAGAAAGAACTCTTTTAAAACTTTCTGGTAGCAGAGGGCTCACAGCCCCTGCATGCCGGCAGCAACCCCGTGCCGTACACCCAGCGTGCCGAGGACTGTCCTGAGGAAGAAGGGCGAGTATCGACACAAAGAAAGAGGACACCGACGCGAAGACGGCGCTTGAGGCACCAGCAATGCCAGCGCCTGGAGAGCCTGGACCTGGACCTGACGCTGTACCTTCGGTGCCCTTACATGGGCCAGTGGACGCGGCTGATGACTCATTGGAGGGACTCTGATCAGCCTTCAAGGGTCTCTCAGTAGAGGAGGTGGAGACCAACCCTGTGAAGAGAAAGAGGGAAAGAGAGAAGGATGCAGGAGATAGCACGGCAGACGAAGGAGTGGAACATGGGCGCGACGCTACGGTGGGTGCAACAAGCACAACCAGAGAACCACCCTTGGAGAGTGCACCCAGTGCCTCTGGCCTTCACCCATCACCCTCTCCTACAACCACCACACTCCCAACTCCAGACCCAGCCGCTACATCATCCACACCCATAACCACCCCGCCTACGGCTGTGACGGCTGAGGGTACAGGCTTTACTGGAATACCTGCCCCCGCCTATCCTGCCTATGGTGTGGATCCAACAACGGCTGAGGGCACAGGCTTTAGTCCTGTGCCTGCCCCGGCCTATCCAGCCTATGGCGTGGACCTACGCGTCACTGCGCGGCCCAAGGCAACTACTGCCAGTGAGCCAATGGCTTCAGGCTCTGCGCCGCTCTGGTATGCAGCAGAGCCACATCATCACCATCACCATCACCATGAGTTTCCTGGGTATACTACCCTGAGCGGGCTGAGGAGAGGCCCGTCATCTTGCGGGAGTAACAGCAGGGGATCGAGGGGATCATCCAACCGTTCTCTGACCAGGTCAGAGCTGAGAGAAGCCCTTCGAGGGGCAACCGCCGACCTGGTTGGGGACATCACCCAGGAGATCAGGGCGAAGTTGGAGCCCCTGATCCCGCCCCTGGGGTCACCTACGACCATGTGAGCCTCTCCCCATCGCCTGCAGGCGAACCACCTGGTGGCTGGGCTGAGCCATAGTCTGGGAGGAGTGAAGACCCGGCCTATGCCTACGCCTGCTGCTGTACCAAGAAGCCCCTTCGTACCGAAGACCGCCCAGCCGCCGTACAGCCACGTGGCGAACTCCTCGAGAGCGGAGCTGGACCGGCTGGGGCTTGGAGCCTTGAGGGCTATGGTGGATGTTGAGCCCTATGGCTCCAGTGACCTTGGCGGGGATCCCTCGGACGATGAGCCGCCTTCCCTGTCGTCCGCCTCCCCTTCCGACGACAATGACCCTGAGGACCCCGACTATCCGAAGGGCAAGAAAAAGAAGAAGAAGAGGAAGAGCCGGCGACTCCATCCTAAGGACGCCAAGGCGGTGGCCACCTTGAAGATTGTGGTCAACCTACTGGAGTTCACTGGGAAGGACCGCTCTGGTTTCGCTGAGAACTTTGGCCGTTTTCTGAGGATGACCGGCCAGACCCATGCCAGTGGCAGGATCAAATGCCATCTGCTTTTGCAGTGCTGCAAGAAAAAGTACCTGGAAAAACAGGTCAAGCAGATCGTGACCAAGTCCGCCACCTTCGCCGAGATATTGGTGGCCCTGGAGAGGCACTACCCCTCCTACGAGACGGACCTCTCCATCAGGACGGAGATCCAGAACCTGGCAATGCTTCCTAACAACCCCAAGGCGGCCCGCATCACTGAGTTGCTCGCGGACCTGGACCACTGGGTGGGGCGCCTGACCCCAGGGTCATATGGCAGCGACGAGCTGCTATTGTGGCTCGTGGCCAAGATCCCCACCTCTGTGTGGGATGAATGCCGAGCCACGGCAGAGAGGAAGGCAAGGACCCTCACCTACGAGGACTTGTCCGTCCTACTCCTGGAGCTGGCGCTGGAGAAAGAGAGCGACCAGCATCTGGACGCCTACCGTCCTGGAGGAGGAGGCTCAGGGAGCCATGGAAAAGGGTACAGGGACCCCCACCTGGACAGGGGACTACCCCCAAGCACGCCCGTATCATGGGCCAAGTCCAGGAGTTCTTCTGGTGTGACGCCAGAGACGAACACGGTCACCTGCAGCACGCCCCCGACTGCGACCAGCGACATTGCTTCGTGGTCCAGGGGAAAAAGCAGGAGACCAACACCGGCGCCAAGTGCAAGATGCGGGATCACTACAGGTGCACCATCACCTGTGCCTTCTGTGGCAAGAGGAAGCACTACGAGGATGAGTGCTACCACAAGCAGCGCCTGTCGGCGAAGCTGAAGGGCGAGGATCCTGGCAAAGGCTCTGGCAAGGGCGGTGGCAAGGGCTATGGCAATGACTCCGGCAAGGGTGGTGGCCAGGGCTATGGCAAGGACTCCGGCAAGGGCAAGTCGAAAGGCCGCTGGAAAGGCCAAGACAAGAGCCAAGGTGGACGAGGAGGAGGCGCTAATCGCCAGCCAGACAAGGACAACAAGAACCAGGACAAGAACGGAGGCAACCCCAGCCCTAATCCAGGGGGGAACTCCGAGCCCTCTGGAGGGCAGTCTGGTCTTACCACACGCTCGCAGACTCAGGCCCAGCAAGAGCAAGGGGCCAAGCGTGAGCATGAGGGTGGTGATGACGGCAACGCCAAGAAGAGAAGCCGTTTCATGAGGATGGCCAGCAAATTGCGGAACAAGGGGTTCGAGGTGACCTGTCCCGCGGAGTTCTGACGGGGACGCTCCGGTGGGGCCCTGGACCTGGTGTTCTTGGTACGTATCCGACTAGGGCAACGTGAATACCTGGGGGTACTGGATAGTGGAGCCACCATGTCTATAGTGGCCAAAAAAACTTTACCTGGTGGGAGCCTGACGAATACCATGCCCACCGCGGCTATACGAATGGGGGATGCACATGTGGTGCACAGCTGCGGGGACCGTGAAGTGGAGGTACCCATGGGCTCACGAACTATCGCCCATCGGTTCTATGTGATGGACACTGAGGCTTTCGTTTTTGTATTGGGGACTGACTTCTTCGTGCAGCACTCTCAGATACAATCCCTGACGCTGCAAGCGCCCTACCTCCTCTACGTTGACCACGGCAATGGCAGAGAGTCCGTGCCACTGGCGCCGTCTGAGTACACCTCGAGCTACCTGAGGGTATCAAAGGAGGAGCCCCCGAACATGATGGCGGCCTCCAAAACTGAGGACTATCAACTATTGGGGGAAGTCCTAGACCAAGGTCTGAAGGAGTTGGGTTACTCCAGAGAACACCTGAGCGTGGAGTTGTTCGCCAGCGACAAGCAACATGTACTGGACCTCTACTGCAGCAGGGGGAAAAACTGCTGCTACAAATTTTACTGGTCCTCTTTCAGGATGGCCTACGGGAACCCCAGGTTCAGTGAACTGGGGAGGGTCTTGACCAAGGTGCCCTGGAACGTTCCCGTATGGTCCTGTTTTCCCCCGATTGGGGAGCCCATGGGGGCAACGAGTACTTGCGAACCCTCCTGGACAGGCTGACTATCACCTCTGTCCGGCTACCTGATGAGGCCAGCGACGTGCCTCTGGGACGCAAGACGCCCATCAGGAAAACCCGGATGGGGAAGTATGCTCAGCGTGGTGGATGGGGGTCTTACCTCTATCCCCTGGAAGGACCTGGACTCAACTCTGGTCTAGACTATACAACGAGAGAGCGATGGACTCAACCTGGGTGACTTGAAGGATCGACTACGACCCAGACTGGGAGCTGTGGCGCGACACGTGGGCCGCGTGGCTCCCCCGCCTCCTCTCCCAATGACGCGTTCCCGTGGGGGGCCTGGCCACGGGACGCTGCGGTGACACGCACAAGCAAGCAGGCAGGCAAAGCACTGCGCTCACAGGGGCATCAATACGCTCGTGTCATGTGACAAAGCGTTTCAGGATCCTTGCCACTCTGAAACAAGGGAACAAAAGTATGTACAGCAACACATCAGGATATGTACACATGGGGTTAAGACTTGACTGGGGTAAGGGCATCACAGGACAATGGACACTCAGTCCCAACTCGTATCCCAATCCCAGGTCCGACCCTCTCAGTGGCTGGTGGGGGCGGGGGCTCAAACACAACCCATGCCCTGCTCAGTCCGGACCCTGAAACCCTGCCAATGGGGGAGCTGTCTCGCCCAGCCACAGGCGAGTTCCTGGGAACCAAGGCGCTCCAAGGTCAACCGACAGTGGCTCCCCATGCTCCTCCAACGGCAGGTCCCAACTCCTCTCTGAGCCAGAGATATGGCCCCGCCATTCTCCCCTAGGAGTTGGTAGCTGAAAATGGGCTGTTTCAGCCCATACTGATATTAGCTGAAAAATCTCCAAAATTGACCCCCCCTTCCGGACCCGTCAGAGGTAGGGACGAGCCAACTGACCCTATGCCCTTCGAGTATGAACTTCCTGGAACCCTCACCCAACCTGGTTCCCTCTGAGGTCCCGGCATCAGGGCACCACGGGTTCGTCAAGTGGGGTCATGATGCCAAAATCACCAAAATTGACGTCATTCCCACGCGTGGCTCGCCCGGCCAGGGCAAGGCCAATGGCTCACATCAAAACTAAAAGAGTCGCGCGCGCTACAACAATGGTCACAGCAATTTGCAACAATTTATCGACATCTGGCTACAATGAATGAATTTCCATCCAAAATCGATTACAATGAAATGGATGCAGTCAAATGAAAGCGCAGACGAAGACGCTGTGAGGCTACTGGATAATTTGTTCGAATCTAACAAATCAACGCAATTCTGGTCCTTATTGCAATTCTATATCAATTTCCGAATTAATGCAGCAAAAACTCCATGCAAACACTCGTCAAATTGTCGATACGGAAAAACGTGCTGGTTCAACCATGGCACAGAGCCCTCCGCATCGCCTAACCGCCAGTTCTGTCACAATCCTTATCTCCCTGCACCTACTTTCTCACAAAGATATCACATAACTCCGACCTCCGTGCATTCCAGTACTCAAACTACCAACCCAAGTCAAAAAGAAAGCACAGGTATCTCCTCTGCTCACAGCAAGCATGCACTGGGATCAACGGACCATACTAGCTATATATTTCCATCTAAACAGCCAACCGGTGAGAAGCAGAAGAACGGCGCCCTACAAGCAACAAGCGATGCACTAGATATCAACGAGAGCGATAGCCGCCACACTGAGTCAGAGGTCAGCGAAGGTTCTGATGACTCCTGGCAATCAATCCGCCGCCGGAAACGTGAATTCAACAGTTCTTCGCACGAATCTCCAGCTAAGCCGGACAAATGCAAGGAATGCAATTCGATGTTTCAACTGACGGAAGACGAAGCCGCCTGGTTCACAAAACAAGGTCTTTAGCGCCCTCTACGTTGCCTTCCCTGTCGGCAAGCACGTCGCCTCCGAGCACAACAATCAAGCACAACAAAAACATCGCCGCCTACCATTCTTCAATAAAAAAATGTATCACACCGACCCACCGAACCCAGCGTGACTTACGCCAGCATATTATGCAATGACAGAGACCGTTCAGAAAACCCACTCACCATTCACTCTAAAAATGAAGTATCCCGCAGGAAAGCCCCAAAGCTGCAAACAGACAACTCCGCACAAGCCCAACTCGCGGACAACACGGCTCAATCATCACACAGGACAGGTTTCGATGAAGGCAACGATCCAGAGTTCAATGCACTGCCCGAAGTTCGGACCTACAACGATAAGAGCGACCAAGAATCTCTCGCAGCGCACGACGAGTCCGACTACATCGAAGAACGCTCCTCAGATACGCATACGTCGCACGCCGACTCTGGCGAGGAACACTCATCACTCCAGGTCTCTGAAGAGAACGCGCCGGAAGAAAAGTCTGCCGACGAAAGCTTATCACTTCAAAGCCGTGAAGAGGATAAGGATACACACTCCTCTGAAGAAACCGACAGTGATTCTGTGTCCGATGCATTACCACACCTGCAGAGCTCTTCTACTCTATCGACCTCTCCACCTCAGGTCACGCTATCAGACTTCCAATTAAAAGATCCCTCACTTCTCAAGCAACTCGAAAGGACACTGCAATCAGCCGAAGAATATGTCGACGTCTTTCAAGCATCATGGGACTGGACTACCACCACATTCGCCCCTGTTCGTCACCCATACTCAGCGGACATGGCCAACTTACTGGTAAGGACATTCAAATACAGATTTGGAAAGCACTTGGATAAATTGCAGCAAGAAAGAACTCAGGGACCCGAATAACTCTGTCTGTTTTTCTAGGTCCATTGATCCCATGCATATCTGCTCTGGTGCACTGCCTGTGTATTGGCCCAATGTTGTCCTGTCAAACCCTTTTTCAACATCAACCTCCTTTATTTTGTCCACCAATCAGAACCATTCAGTCAACAGAGAACTAGTCAATCCCATTACATCTTAGGTTTCCCTCTTTTCCTTTCACCTCAGCACAACTTACTTTTTCACTGAAACAACTTCAGTGATTTTATCCACACAAATGCAATTGTAGGAGCCCCACAGCAACTCAGCAGATCGGGCCTAAGCCTATGGTTTCTTTTTGGAGAGTGTCATCGACACCTTATGCCTGAATACTTCCCTGTTTTGCTGTAAATAGCGGCTGTCCTTCGAGGAACCTCGCAGATGAGCAGATTTGTGTAGTCTTGGGCGGGAGACCGCCATGCCTAAAAAAAAAAAAAGGCCAATGGCTCACAGGATAGGAGGCAGGACCTAGGACCTATATCTGAGTGCACAACTTGGAATTAGGTCCGGGCTCCCTGTGGGCATAGAGATATGGGGCCGCCAATTGACCACACGGGGGGGGTGAAATTGGGGTCCCAAAAGGGGGTCATTTTGGCTACTCAAAATGAGCCAAAATTCGGGGGTGCTCCCAATAGTATATCTCCACGCCGGCTTGGAGATCGGATCCGCCATTCCATACGCGATCAACCGGGAGTCCAACGAAGACTCCCATGCCCTTGGCTCTCAAAGATCTCCATGCCACTCGGCTTGGTGACAATCCCAATTGGGTCCACAAATGCCAAAATGGCAAAATTTTCCACACTCACTTTGGGCTAGCACCCTAACGAAGGTTGCTCCGCTTCGCCCACGTGGTGTGTAAACCATGGGGACCAATGTCCATAACACCCATGTCATATATGGTCCATTGGTCCATGAGTCCGGCGTGCACGAGGTGGCTGAACATGGTGCACGGCGGGCAGAAAATGTGGAAAATTGCTCAAAATGGCCGAAAATGCGCACACTCATGGTTGGGGCAAATGAGGCACATGCCCGACTTGGACCGGAGTGTGCCATAGGATTGGTATCAAGTCATATGCGTCCAACATATCTTTTGGGCGTCGCCCAACTCCTCCAGTTTTGGGAATGGCAGGGTCGCCAAGTGAGCCCATGATTTGGGATAGTCCCAAATTGCCAACATCGCGGCCACGGTATGCCAAGCCCAAGAGGGGTTATTCGCCGCGTCCAAGATATGTTGGGCACCGAAGTATGTACCCTCATAACATACTTGGGTCATGATGTCAATTGAGCGCAACATTGAGATACACGGTCGCCACTTGACATCATGACGGGCAAAAAACAGCAATATTGGCGAAAAAAACACTCAAAAGTGCATTGAAAGGTGCACAAATATATTATAATATCTTCGGCTTGGATTGAGTAATCGACCAATCCTTCTAAACACAATGACTTGACACCAATGACCTTAGATTCCACATATGTGCTCCACTTGGGGCGCTTTGAAAGGTCACGAGCGCTACTTCCCAAATGGGCACATGAAAATATGGAAAATTGCAAAACACACACCTTGCTCCCAACGCATCGCTTTAGGATCGCCACACAAGCTTCCCTCCACGAAGGTTAGGCTTGCAATTGATCGTGGGGAGTATAAGGAAGGGCCTCGTGCAATATGAGGTCCATTGGTGGGTGTATCGCTCTTAGCCAAACCCGCCAAATGGGCACGCAATACAACCCATGGCACATACCACATACTGCCCAAAAAGGTAGCTCCCCCCACGATATGTCATGCCCCTCCAGGGGCATAATTTTGTGTCAATCGCTCATAGGAACTCAAGGAAAGTTCCTATGCAACACCAACACTCGCGCGCTACACTCGAAAGTTATCTTAACGCACGCAATATCATGGCCAAATAGTTATAACGCAAACTCTACCCTCTTGACCATGATCCATTACGCTAGCGCGCACGTGTGGAGACGCAAGGCGTATAAAGCTTCCTAAATTACGTCGGGAGTATTGTGAATACATCCCATGCTTCCTTATTGTCATTCCTCGCCAGCAGCACGAGATATGACCCTCACAAGTGGCCTCACGAATCAACTTTGTTTTGCCCATATCTCTAAGACAAATGGAGGGCAAGACAAAAGCAAAGTTGATTCGTGCATAGGGAAGCACGTAGGTCCACTCGAAAGAGGTCAAATCAAGTGTGGGGATGTCGAAGTCGAAAATCCGATTTCGACATCCTGAAAAATTCGGATTAAGGTTGCGAGTGTACAATGTGAAAATTGCAGATGCATCAATGCAATTCCTGAAGACTTTAGACTCTTGGTCACGGATTGCGCTAAAATGTCTGTAAATAACAGTTAAACTGGCGGTTACGCTAAAGTCGCGAGCCAACCGCCAGCAGTCAAAACATTGATTATCAGAACGGAAGCGTGAAAGTTTACGGAAACAATATGAAAATAAAACCCTGTTGATTCCTGATATTCTGATGTGTAAATCTCAGCGGGCGACGCATCGGTTGCCGATGCGGCCGCTAATAGCTGAAATGCCCAGATCTCCCACACAAACACGTCTTACCTACATCTGTTGTTAGGGTTAGGTTGCCGAATCGACGGCCGAAGGCGGTGCGGGGCAGATTGGCGTGAAATAGTCAGATACCGGCGAATGGCAGTTTGCCGGTACATGGTAACATGCCCAAAGTGGCCGGAATGCCGTCACGGGGGCTTTACGGCAAGGGACACGCTCCTGCCGGGCTCTCACCGGGCCTCACCGGGCGTCTTCCCCTCCGTACATGGGGTTAGTGGGCACACGGAGACCGGTTGTACACCCCACCATGGTCATGGGGTTCTGGGTACCGCTTCACCCCCCTCCTTAGAGCAAACCCTTGGGGGGGCTCGATAACACCACGCATGGCAGCGGGTACCCAGGACCGTCCCCTGAAGGGGGGGGGGGGTGTCACATCCTCACTTCAGGCTGATTCGCAGGTTAGGCTGCCCAAATCCCACAGTAAGACAGGTACGGTGCTGTAGCTGTTAGTAACTGCAAGTACAGTATCAAGTATCAAGTCCCGGTTCCTGGCGGCGATTGTTCGGCATTCCAAGGACCCGTTAACCCGTACCAGGCGCACCGGGTGCCGGCTGCGACGGTCACTACCACAGTGGCAGTGGCATACATGGCCAACATAGGCGTCACACGACGACCGAGGTGGTCCCACAGGTCGAAAGCGACCACAAGGATCCATCAGGCTACCCCAAGCTTCCCAAGGCCCGCCGGCTGGGGGACAGTCCCCACGGGTCCTTCCTCGGGCGCACCATGTCCATATCCACGACGTGAGTCCAGAGTGGTACAGCCGAACGAGCTCCTCCTTAAGGGATCGGGCATCAAGGCCGTCTTTTCCCTCGCCCTATTACCACGAAGGCCATACATGAGGGAGTCCTCACGCAGTGTGGGCGGAGGCGTCGACTCCTCAAACCACCAGTTTCCCAGGCAGACTGACCGAGGTCAGCAGCACCGGAGGCCGCCACCCGACTGCAAGTGCGTCTGCGAGTCGGTAGGCTCACACTGGGACTGACAGTGGCGGACCGCTGGGAGTGCATTCAGGCAACTGGCGCCCGCCTGGCGCCATCAGGATCTCAGCACATCACAGCCAGTAGGGCACACGGTATCACGGGCACTCACACAGAAGAATCTGTACTTAGGTACTGGTCCAGGCTGGACCTTATGTAAAAGCATGTAAACGGCGACTCAGGGAGCCCTTGTATTCCGATTCGCATCCCTTCGGGGGAAAACAACAGTGCACACTCAGTGATGGGCTGACAATCAACATACAGATGCACATATCCTGGGGGGGTAGAAAAACAAGCAATAAATGGGGTAATAGGCGCGTAAACACACTCTGGACAGAGCGCCAAACCACGCCCCGTTTAGGATAAGGCATATGCAGGAGGGTGGACAGGAAAACGCCTGAGTTCAGGCCATATATAGTCTGCAGACACACGTCGACTGGTCTGGATTCCGCAAGTGCCATGGAACCAGACCACACAGCAAAAAAATCGCAATGCCAATGACAGCGGCATCCGTTGCGCAACGACGTATGGGCTTCAAGGCCCTAAGAGCTCAGAAAATGTGAAGGTCAGTCGCCCTACCTGGTTTCCCAAGGATTCAGCGCGGGGGGGAGTGACGGATAGAAGTGGAAGAGAGGGGCCATCCTCCTCTGGATTCCAGGGGGGGTATATGGCCACTCTGATGGCAGGTCACCGGAAGATGGAAGAGAGCAAGCAAGTAAGGGACGAACCGTCGACCAAACAAGCGCTCAAACTGCATCAGGGGAGAGCTCAGGGCGCTGATCAGGCACCCCTGGCTGCAATCGCCCGGGTGAGTGCTGCCAAGTCCGAAACATGGATCTTGGTCTCGTGCTTGCGGATGTACTCCATGAAGGGAGTATTAACCCGCGGCACGAACGAAGAGACGGGTTCCCAGGTGTCCTGGGACGGCCCATAGCCTCGCCAACGAACCTTGAACTCCAGACCTCCGGGTGCCGAGGCGTTCGGACGCTGAGCCAGGATCTTCTCGACTGTGTAGTCGTCCTGCTCAGCAGAGTCGTCGTCCGAATCAGCCTCATGCGCGGTATAGCTCAGGGACACATGCTGGCCACGGAGGTCGGGTTCCCGCACACGGAGTTGACTCTCGTGGCGCTCCCGGAACTGTCCGTGACCCACGTCGATGCGGTAAGTGTCCTCACCAATCCTGCGGACCACCTCTCCGGGTGTGAACCAGGTTTTGGTGCGGTGGGTGCCCATAGGGCGGGGTCTGATCACCCACACCGGGTCTCCCACCCTGAACTTCTGCGCTGTCGAGCTCGGGGCGGACTTCTGACGCTCAGCATGCTCCTTCTCGAGCTGCTGGCGGATGTCTCGCGCCGTTGCCTCTTGCCGCCCAAAGAACTCGTTGGCGTCCATGGCCATACCATCCCCCGACAAGGGAAGTCCCCGACCCAGGGGGTCCCTGCCGAACAGAATCTGGTGAGGGGACAAACCACCCGGAGCGGGGGTGTCGTGATGGGCCTTCAGAGCAGGCCACATCTCCTCAAACCAGTTCCGCCGTGGACTGGTGATGTGAATCTTGCGCAGCTTCTCGAACAGCTGCCGTCCAGCCACTTCAGCTCGGCCGTTAGACCGGCTGAGATAGGCGACGCTCTTGGCGTGACGTATTCCCATGAGGGAACACATGGCCTTGAACCAGCCACCAGTAAACTGGGGCCCTCGGTCACTGCAAATGGTGCGGGGGATGTCAAAGACGGTCAGCCAATGACGAATCATCATGACTGCCACTTCCTTGGCAAGCAACCCCTGTTTGCGTGCCGGAACGGCTACTACGTAGCCACTGTGGCGATCCACACAAAGAACCACACAGTCAAAGGTCTCCTTGCCAATGTGCACTTCGGGCATGGAGAAGACATCCATTGCCACGCTCTCCATGGGCTGGTCAGGAACCGGGGTCCATTGGGCTTCCCCCTTGACGTTCCGGTTATCGGGATTGCAGGCCTGACAGACCGAGCAACCCTTCCTGACCTTCTTGATGGCGGTGTAGAGACCGATATGGTCGATCTCGAACCGGCGCTGCATGTCAAGGGCTTGCTTCTTGACCCCTGGGTGCAGCATGTGGTGGTGCCAAGCTTCGCACAGCTCGACCACACGGGACTCCGGTACTAGCAGCTTACCATTCCCGTAGAGCTTGCCATCTTCCTCAGTCAGCCCCTTTGGCCACTTCTGCCCGTCGTCAGGGTCGGTTACAGCCCTATACTCGGCCGCAAAGGCCTCAGACTTGGCGTAGTCGTCGGTCCAGTCGTCCTGGAGGCAAGACTCCGGGAAGAGGTGCTTGTCGGACTCAGCTCCCTCAGGGGCGAGTACTGTGACCGCTCTGCCCATCCTCGTTCCGAGGGGGGCATCCGCAGCCATGACGACGAAGCATTTAACACCCTCCTCCTCCATCAGGCGCTCCATTTCAATGATCTTCTTGGCTTCAGCGGTCTCAGCGTCATCGCTATGGGCAGAGATATTGACGCGTTCCCGTGGGGGGCCGGCCACGGGACGCTGCGGGTGACACGCACAGGTGAGCAGGCAGGCAAAGCACTACGCTCACAAGGGCATCATTACGCTCGTGTCATGTGACAAAGCGTTTCAGGATCCTTGCCACTCTGAAACAAGGGAACAAAAGTATGTACAGCAACACATCAGGATATGTACACATGGGGTTAAGACTGGACTGGGGTAAGGGCATCACAGGACAATGGACACTCAGTCCTAACTCGTATCCCAATCCCAGGTCCGACCCTCTCAGTGGCTGGTGGGGGCGGGGGCTCAAACACAACCCATGCCCTGCTCAGTCCGGACCCTGAAACCCTGCCAATGGGGGAGCTGTCTCGCCCAGCCACAGGCGAGTTCTCAGAAACCAAGGGGCTCCACTGCCAACCGACAGTGACTCCCTATGCTCCCTTAACGGCAGGTCCCAACTCCACTCTTAGAGAGAGATATGGCCTCGCCATTATCCCCTAGGAGTTGGTAGCTGAAAATGGGCTGTTTCAGCCCAAACTGATGATAGCTCCGAAAACTCCAAAATTGACCCCTCGTCCGGACCCGCCAGAGGTAGGGACGAGGCAACTGACCCTATGCCCTTCACATATGAACTCTCTGGAGCCCTCACCCAACCTGGTTCCCTCTGAGGTCCCGGCATCAGGGCACCACGGGTTCGTCAAGTGGGGTCATAATTGCGAAAATGGCAAAATCGGCCGTTCCAGGCGACCGTCCAGGGTAGGAAATCTTGGCGATATTGACGCTCCAAGCCTTGATTCACAACCCTTGATATCCCCTTTGGTCCCATGCCTTGGGTTATCGCTTGCTGTCACGCGGGCTGCTTACTGTTCACCGAGGGGATGACCACACGGACGGGGCAGAAAGCAACATGCGGTGCAAAGGGGGGGATCGTGGATCGCACTAAAAGTTGAATAACTCTGGATGAGCCGGAGGAGCAAATACGAAACTCAATGGCATTCAACCCTTGGTCATATGCTACAATATGCGCCTTTCCTTCCTGGCTAGATCCGGTGCCCCATGGAGATATGGTAATTCCAATATGGCATACAATGGCAAAAACAGCGAAATTTCGCCAAAATGGCCCGCACTCATGATTCCATATCTCCATGGCCACGGTAAGGATTCTTCCAACCAAAAATGCTCTAAACACATGGGACTTAGGTCCCATCTTATGCCACCTGCCAACCCTCATGATCGCCTCTAGCTATTTTTCCCATTGGAGGGAAAGTGACACACAAATGGGGCAGAATGGCAACATACCCCAAATTGGGTGACTCACAACTCTCCCATTGAGAGGAGAGGCCACATGGGAAAACACCCCGTTCGATGCGGGTTTGTGTGCCCTCTCCGAATTGCCCTTACCCTTGGTCAAGTGGCGCACGCAACCTCGGGGGTGAAATCAGGGGGAGAAGGAGTTTGTGGCCATTTTGGGCAAAACGGCCAAAATTCACCCAAAAGTGGTCCCTCCAAATATCGTATCTCCGTATCACGAGACAAAGGAGCCTCGGGCTTTTGCATGGATGCAAACCGAAGCTTTGCTTCCCTTTCGCAACAAGGGTTGAGGTTCAAAGCACAATGAAAGCATTTTTAACACCTGAATCCTTGAAGCACACTATTTATGGGAAAAAGTGCATATATCGGCGATATTGGCATGAACATATCTTTGGGTCATTGAGGAACAAAAATATGAGCAAACACTTTTGGAGTGGGCCCATAGTAGGTGCTTTCAAATATGCACACCATGGTTAGATTGTCTCCGCCCACTCGTGTCAATAGTGCTTGCATATGAGCGCGTGTGCAAAGAGGCAATATGGCACGCGTGCTCACAAGGCGAAATTATATAAAATAGAAGACAAGGTTGTACAAATCAACCAAGCCGTCCACGATGTCCTTCCTGGTCTCTATTTTACATATTGCCTTCGTTCGAGGCTCAACTCCCCATAGGCTTCGAGTACAAGCCTCGGGGGTTTGGCCATTTTGGCCTAATTTTCGACCAAATCTTGCCCTTTTTCGAAAATAGAGTTTTGGTACGCATTGAATTGCGTGGAGCCATCGTTGAGTTGGCTCGAAAATCAAAAATGTCCTGGGGCTTTTGGTCTTGTGAACATTGTGTTCGGTTTTTAACGTTCATGCTCACAAGGCCACAAAGTTAGCGTTTGCGTACGCAAACGACTTGGGTTTGCGAGACCCATAGGCGGCCTAAAACACCGCCATTGCCCGCTTCCCTATACAAGATGATATGCCCGCGTGAAAGGGGCATGTATGAAAGACATAGGGGGGAGATGTAGGGTTCCGTCCGAACTCATGGTCCTTGAGAAGCATGAGTTCACACGATCAACGGAAAGCCTTGCGTGCTGATTTTCTCGAAAACACAACGGCGAAAAATTCTGGTGAACACGCCAGATGAAAGTACATTAAATACCCTATAGATTCAGCCCTTAAGTTCTCTTAGAACCTCACAGGTACTCGAGAAAAGTCAATCACAAAACTCGCCACGGAGAAGCGACGAAGGCGCGCGAATAGGCGACATCAGGCGGCGATTTCACGACAATTAGAAATCGCGGTAGAAATCGGGTATTTCACCGATTTCCGACCGAAAATCGCCTAAGACAATAAAATTATGGTCATTCTACATTGATTCAATGGTTAGGGATCGGATTCCAGATCCCGCGGATTAGAGAACAGGGATATCCGGCTGACAGCCGGTGTCAACGGCTTCCGCACGGGTGTGACGGCTCACAGGCCTCCGGGCCATGGGCCATAGGTTCTGGGTACCGCTTCACCCCCCTCCTTAGAGCAAACCCTGGGGGGGGGCTCGATCATACCCAAGCATGGCAGCGGGTACCCAGGACCATCCCCTGAAGGGGGGGGGGGTGTCACATCCTCACTTCAGGCTGATTCGCAGGTTAGGTTGCCCAAATCCCACAGTAAGACAGGTACGGTGCTGTAGCTGTCAGTAACTGGAAGTATAGTATCAAGTATCAAGTCCCGGGTCCTGGCGGCGATTGTTCGGCATCCAAAGGACCCGTTAACCCATACCAGGCGCACCGGGTGCCGGCTGCGACGGTCACTACCAGAATGGCAGTGGCATACATGGCCAACATAGGCGTCACACGACGACCGAGGTGGTCCCACAGGTCGAAAGCGACCACAAAGATCCATCAGGCTACCCCAAGCTTCCCAAGGCCCGCCGGCTGGGGGAGAGTCCCCACGGGCCCTTCCTCGGGCGCACAATGTCCATATCCACGACGCGAGTCCAGAGTGGTACAGCCGAACGAGCTCCTCCTTAAGGGATCGGGCATCAAGGCCATCTTTTCCCTCGCCCTATTACCACGAAGGCCATACATGAGGGAGTCCTCATGCAGTGTGGGCGGAGGCGTCGACTCCTCAAACCACCAGTTTCCCAGGCAAACCTTCCCCATCCGATTGGAAGTGCGTCTGCGAGTCGGCAGGCTTACACTGGGACTGACAGTGGCGGACCGCTGGGAGTGTAGTCAGGCAACTGGGCTTCCCTCCTGGCGCCATCAGGATCTCCACATCACAGCAAATAGGGCACACGGTATCACGGGCACTCAAACAGAAGAATCTGTACGTAGGTACTGGTCCAAGCTGGACCCTATGTAAGAACATGTAAACGGCGACTCAGGGCGCCCTCGTAGTCGGTTCGCATCCCGTCGGGGGGGAAAAAACAGTCCACACTTCAGTGACGGGCTGACATACAGATGCACATATCCTGGGGAGCAGAAAGACAAGCAACAAGCGGGGTAATAGGCGTGTAAACACACTCTGGACAGAGCACCAAACCACGCCCCGGTTAGGATAAGGCATGTGCAGGAGGGTGGACAGGAAAACGCCTGAGTTCAGGCCATATATAGTCGCGACACACGTAGACTGGTCTGGATCCCACAAGTGCCATGGGACCAGACCACACACTCAAAAATCGCAATGCTGATGACAGTGGCATCCGTTGCGCAACGTCGTATGGGCTTCAAGGCCCCAAGAGCTCAAAAAATGTGAAGTCAGTCGCCCTGCCTGGGTTCCCAAGGATTCAGCAGGCAGGGAGTGACGAATAGAAGAAGAGAGGGGCCATCCTCCTCTGGATTCAGCAGGGCGGGGTATATGGCCACTCTGATGGCAGGTCACCGAAAGATGGAAGAGAGCAAGCAAGTGAGGGACGATCTGTCGACCACACAAGTGATGCGGTAGCGGGAGCGTCTCCCCAGCGCGACCGCAGAAGTCTCCGCAGGCGTAAAAATGACCTCAGCAGAGGCGTAATCCCAGATTGGGAAATAGCGATTTTTATAGTTAATTTTATAGATTTTCGCAATAAATTACTGAATTTTCCCTCTGCGCCTCTCCAGAGACCATGTAGCCAGGACTAATCCTGCCATGCGGCAAAAATCCTGGAAAGATTTGTATAAAAAGTGGTCAAATGGACTCCCAAAGCGATCGAAATCGAGAAGATAACACCGCTGACCGGAGTCATGGTTGAAGCCTGATTTTTGTGCTCTGTTGCATTTTCAGGGTCTTCAAGGGCCAACGCGGCGGGCCCCCACCCAACCGCTTCAAAATCTTTCCACAATACTGCCGCACGCCGCGCAGCAGAGAACGGCCGTCAGCCGCTCATGAGAGGAACGGCCGCCAGCCGCTCACGAGGAGAACGGCCGCCAGCCGCTCAAGAGGAGACGGCCGCTAGCCGTTCAAAAGGAGACGGCCAACAGCCGCTCAAGAGGAGACGGCCACCAGCTGTGGAGAAGTTGACGGCCTCCAGCCGTTGAGAAAGAGACAGCCGCCAGCTGCTCAAGTGGAGAGGGCCGCCAGCCGTTAAAAGGAGACAGCCGCCAGCTGGTCAAGTGGAGACGGCCGCCAGCCGTTGAGAAAGAGATGGCCGCCCGTCGCTCAAGACAAGACAGCGTCAAGCCGTCTGCGCCGAGGAGGACGGCCATCAACCGTTTGCGGTGGAGGAGTCAAAGGACGGCCGTCAGCCGCCCGCAGTGAAGGAGTGAGAGGACGGTTAACAGCCGTTTCTTAAAAGAAGAGAGGCTACAATAAGCAGCTCATCGGACTGGGGATCTATCAGTCAAAAAGCAAACTCGCCGTGGAGTTCGGGCAGCAGCGAGCCCGAAGGTCATCATGACATCAAGTTTCCCGACGACACGAAATGGAGCTCAAGCAAGTTCTCAACCCCTGTCACGAGTGAACGATGGACAAATGCCAGGACCCCAATGATGCCAGCCAGAGGGCAAGATCGGTGGTACCAACCGGCGTATCCAAGTCCAAGTGACCCGGGGCAGCAGCAAAAAGAAGAACCGCGTGCCAACAGAGGAATGCAGGAGCCCCGAACAAGGCAAGCGAATCTGCGGGAGAAGGAGAGACATGCAACCATGGGTCCGCGGCAGCAAGTGCCTGCAGACTCACCAAGGCGGCAACTGGCCTTTGAGAGCGCCAGACACCAGGGTCAGCGGAGAGCGGCACACCAACCGCAACTCGAGCAAAGGACCGCAAGGGGATCCACAGCCGGGCAGCAACGAGGCTACCGACCTCACCATGGTGACGAGCGCCAAGATGGTACCAGGAGTGCGTCGTGGAGGAGTCAAACGAACCAGCAGCGTGATCCTTTGACAGCACGAGCGGCACCGAATGAACAGGCAGCGCAGCCAATGGAAGAGCGAATCAAGGGACTAGAGAAGATGGTCCTCCTTCGAGTACCCGTACTGGAGGCGGAGGTCGAACGCCTGAAGGGCCTTCTCAAGCTTCAAGCGGAACAAACGGGAGGACCAACGACATGGGCATCCAAGCAACAGATGACCATGAGCAGTCAAACGCCTAGTCCGAGCAGTCGCCGATGGCGGCGTTAAGCCGTGATGATGATCTTAAAGGGGGTATCGGAAGAGCAGGACGAACCTGCGTAATTATTATTATATTTTATTTGAGTGCTCGCAGTTTTCCTTCTGTGGTGGAGCACTAATAGCTGAGCGTAGTCTTGGCAGGCTCCACCGACCGGGTATATATGTGGGACTTAAAACCCATGTATATATGGGGCAGCTCAGCCCCTTGCACACGCACCCGCACTTGTACAGTACAGTGCACGGTGCCTGGGTAAGGCACGAACTGATACAGCACCATGGATTTGATGCTGCGTTATAGTGCTGTGTGTGTGCCTGTCCTGTTGTTTGGTTTCTGAAAGCATGGAGGTTTTCGGGAAACTGAAAGCTTTTGCCAGGTTTTCAAAACAAACGGGGCAGGCCACCCAAGGCCTTTTTCTTTTTCCTGAGGTGTCAAAGTAGGCAGATTTCTGCCTGAGGGTAGTATTGGTGCTCCCCACCGGACACCTAGGGCAGGGCCACCCCTGGGACTTGTTTTTCCCCCTGGGGGATAAACAAACCTTTTTGTATCCCATAAAGGAGGGTCACCCAGCGGAGACTTCCTCCAGGGCACTCCAGTGCGGAGTTTCAAGCCTCCTAGAGGGTTGCAACTCTTTTAAGGAGAGGGGTGATGCGGTAGCGGGAGCGTCTCCCCAGCGCGACCGCAGAAGTCTCCGCAGGCGTAAAAATGACCTCAGCAGAGGCCTAATCCCAGATTGGAAAATAGCGATTTTTATAGTTAATTTTATAGATTTTCGCAATAAATTAATCAATTTTCCCTCTGCGCCTCTCCAGAGACCATGTAGCCAGGACTAATCCTGCCATGCGGCAAATGTCCTGGAAAGATATGTATAAAAAGTGGTCAAATGGACTCCCAAAGCGATCGAAATCGAGAAGATAACACCGCTGACCGGAGTCATGGTTGAAGCCTGTTTTTTGTGCTCAGGGCGGGGTCTGATCACCCACACCGGGTCTCCCACCCTGAACTTCTGCGCTGTTGAGCTCGGGGCGGACTTCTGACGCTCAGCATGCTCCTTCTCGAGCTGCTGGCGGATGTCCTGCGCCGTTTGCTCTTGCCGCGCAAAGAATTCTTTGGCGCCCATAGCCATGCCATCACCAGACAAGGGAAGTCCCCGACCAAGGGGGTCCCTGCCGAACAGAATCTGGTGTATGGGCACCCACCGCACCAAGACCTGGTTCACACCCGGAGAGGTGGTCCGCAGGATTGGTGAGGACACCTACCGCATCAAGGTGGGTCACGGACAGTTCCGGGAGCGCCACGAGAGTCAACTCCGTGTGCGAGAACCCGACCTCCGTGGCCAGCATGTGTCCCTGAGCTACGCCGCACATGAGGCCGATTCGGACGACGACTATGCAGAGCAGGACGACTATACAGTCGAGAAGATCCTTGCTCAGCGTCCGAACGCCTCGGCACCCGGAGACCTGGAGTTCAAGGTTCGTTAACGAGGCTATGGGCCGTCCCACGATACCTGGGAACCCGTCTCCTCGTTCGTGCCGCTGGTTAATACTCCCTTCATGGAGTACATCCGCAAGCACAAGACCAAGATCCATGTCTCGGACTTGGCAGCACTCACCCGGGCGATTGCAGCCAGGGGTGGCTGATCAGCGCCCTGGGCTCTCCCCTGATGCATTTGAGCGCTTGTGAAGCGGTAGGCTGGGGGCCCGCCGCGTTGGCCCTTGAAGACCCTGAAAATGCAACAGAGGGGACAAACCGCCCAGAGTGGGGGTGTCATGATGGGCCTTCAGAGCGGGCCACATCTCCTCAAACCAGTTCCGTCGTGGATTGGTGATGTGAATCTTGCGCAGCTTCTCAAACAGCTGCCGTCCAGCCACTTCAGCCCGGCCATTGGACCGGCTGAGATAGGTGACGCTCTTGGCATGACGTATTCCCATGAGGGAACACATGGCCCTGAACCAGCCACCAGTAAACTGGGGCCCTCGGTCACTGCAAATGGTGCGGGGGATGTCAAAGACGGTCAGCCAATGACGAATCATCATGACTGCCACTTCCTTGGCAAGCAACCCCTTTTTGCGTGCCGGAACAGCTACTACCCAGCCACTGTGGCGATCCACGCAAAGAACCACACAGTCAAAGGTCTCCTTGCCAATGTGCACTTCGGGCATGGAGAAGACGTCCATGGCCACGCTCTCCATGGGCTGGTCACGAACCGGGATCCATTGGGCTTCCCCCTTGACGTTCCGGTTATCGGGATTGCAGGCCTGACAGACCGAACAACCCTTCCTGACCTTCTTGATGGCGGTGTAGAGACCGATATGGTCGATCTCGAACCGGCGCTGCATGTCAAGGGCTTGCTTCTTGACCCCTGGGTGCAGCATGTGGTGGTGCCAAGCTTCGCACAGCTCGACCACACGGGACTCCGGTACTAGCAGCTAACCATTCCGGTAGAGCTTGCCATCTTCCTCAGTCAGCCCCTTTGGCCACTTCTGCCCGTCGTCAGGGTCGGTTACAGCCCTATACTCGGCCGCAAAGGCCTCAGACTTGGCGTAGTCGTCGGTCCAGTCGTCCTGGAGGCAAGACTCCGGGAAGAGGTGCTTGTCGGACTCAGCTCCCTCAGGGGCGAGTACTCTGACCGCTCTGCTCATCCTCATTCCGAGGGGGGCATCCGCAGCCATGACGACGAAGCATTTAACACCCTCCTCCTCCATCAGGCGCTCCATTTCAATGATCTTCTTGGCTTCAGCGGTCTCAGCCTCATCGCCATGGGCAGAGATGTCCTGCATGCCCTTGCTGGCGGGATAGGCCCACCTGCTGAGACAGTCTGCCACGGTGTTATCCTTTCCAGGAATATACACAACCGTGAGATCGAACTTCGCCAAGGTCTCATGCCATCTTGCCCGTCAGGAGGCGGGACCTGAGGGGGTGTCCACGTGCTCCTTGTGCCACGACTGCAGACTCTGATGGTCGGTGCAGACGGTGACGGGATGGAGGGCTATGTACCCAGCCCATTTCCTGAGAGCCATGACGATGGCATACGCCTCCTTTTCTCGGGGCGTCCACGTCCGTCTCTGGCCTTCCGCCAGGACTCGGCTCCAGAAGGCCACGGGCACGTGCCTCCCGTCGTCAAGCACTTGCTCCAACACAGCGCCAACGGCGTAGTCGGAAGCGTCGGTGCGCAGGACGAACCCTCGGTCGGGATCCACGAGGTGCAGACCCACTGCGGATAGCAGCGCCTGCTTCATCCCCTCAAAGGCACGGTCGGAATCAGCATCCCAGACTGAAGCGGTACCCAGAACCTATGGCCCATGGCCCGCAGGCCTGTGAGCCGTCACACCCGCTATGGCCCATGGCCCAGAGGCCTGCGAACCGTCACACCTGTGCGGAAGCCGTTGACACCGGCTATCCCTGTTCTCTAACCTGTGAAATCTGGAATCCGATTTCTAACCAATAAATCGATGTAGAATCACTGTGATTTTATTGTCTTGATCGATTTTCGGGCAGAAATCGGTGAAATACCCGATTTCTACCGCGATTTCTAATTGTCGTGAAATCGCCGCCTGATGTCGCCTGTTCTCGCGCCTTCGTCGCTTCTCCGTGGCGAGTTTTGTGATTGACTTTTCTCGAGTACCTGTGAGGTTCTAAGAGAACTTAAGGGCTGAATCTAGAGGGTATTTAATGTACTTTCATCTGGTGTGTTCACCAGAATTTTTCGCCGTTACGTTTTGCGAGAAAATCAGCGCGCAAGGCTTTCCGTCGATCGTGCGAACTCATGCTTCTCAAGGACCAAGAGTTCGCACGGAACCCTACATCTCCCCCCTATGTCTTTCATCCATGCCCCTTTCACGCGGGCGTATCATCTTGCTTAGGGAAGCGGGCAATGGCGGTGTTTTAGGCAGCCTATGGGTCTCGCAAACCCAAGTCGTTTGCCTGCGCAAACGCTAACTTTGTGGCCTTGCGAGCATGAACGTCAATGACCGAACACAATGTTCACAAGACCAAAAGCTTGAGGCCATTTTCGTTTTACGAGCCAACTCAACGATGGCTCCACGCAATTCAATGCGTACCAAAACTCTATTTTCAAAAGAGGGCAAGTTTTGGTCGAAAATTAGGCCAAAATGGCCAAACCCCCGAGGCTCGTACTCGAAGCCTATGGGGAGTTGAGCCTCGAACGAAGGCAATATGTAAAATAGAGACCACGGAGGACATCGTGGATGGCTTGGTTGATTTTTACAACCTTGTCTTCTATTTTATATAATTTCGCCTTGTGAGCACGCGTGCCACATTGCCTCTTTGCACACGTGCTCATATGCAAGCACTAATGACACGAGTGGGCGGAGACAATCTAACCATAGGGTGCATATTTGAAAGCACCTACTATGGGCCTACTCCAAAAGTGTTTACTCGTATTTTTGCTCCTCAAGGTCCCAAGGATATGTTCATGCCAATATCGCCGATATATGCACTTTTTCCCATAAATAGTGTGCTTCAAGGATTGAGGTGTTAAAAATGCTTTAATTGTGCTTTGAACCTCAACCCTTGTTGCAAAAGGGAAGCAAAGCTTCGGTTTACATCCATGCAAAAGCCCGAGGCTCCTTTCTCTTGCGATACGGAGATACGATATTTGGAGGGACCGCTCTTGGGTGAATTTTGGCCGTTTTGCCCAAAATGGCCACAAACTCCTTCTCCCCCTGATTTCACCCCCGAGGTTGCGTGCGCCACTTGACCAAGGGCAAGGGCAATTCGGAGAGGGCACATAAGCCCACATCGAATGGGGTGTTTCCCCATGTGGCCTCTCCTCTTGATGGGAGAGTTGTGAGTCACCCAATTTGGGGTATGTTGCCATTCTGCCCCATACGTGTGTCACTTTCCCTCCAATGGGAAAAATAGCTAGAGGCGACCATGAGGGATGGCAAGTGGCACATATTGGGACCTAAGTCCCATGTGTCTATCGCATCTTTGGTTGAAAGAATCCTCGCCGTGGCCATGGAGATATGGAATCATGAGTGCGGGCCGTTTTGGCCAAATTTCGCTGTTTTTGCCATTGTATGCCATATTGGAATTACCATATCTCCATGGGGCACGGGATTTAGCCAGGAAGGAGTGGCGCATATTGTAGCATATGACCAAGGGCTGAACGCCCTTGAGTTTCATATTTGCTCCTCTGGCTCATCCAGAGTTATTCAACTTTTGGTGCGATCCACGATCCCCACCTTTGCACCGCATGTTGCTTTCTGCCCCGTCCGTGTGGTCATCCCCTTGGTGAACAGTAAGCAGCCGGCGTGACAGCAAGCGATAACCCAGGGCATGGGACCAAAGGGGATATCAAGGGTTGAGAATCAAGACTTGGCGCGTCAATATCGCCAAGATTTCCTACCCTGGACGGTCGCCCGAGACGGCCGATTTTGCCATTTTGGCAATCATGACCCCACGTGGCGAACCCGTGGCGCCCTGATGCCGGGACCTCAGAGGGAACCAGGTTGGGTGAGGGCTCCAGGGAGTTCGTACTCGAGGGGCATAGGGTCAGTTGCCTCGTCCCTACCTCTGGCGGGTCCGGACGAGGGGTCAATTTTGGAGTTTTTCAAGCTATCATCAGTTTGGGCTGAAACAGCCCATTTTCAGCTACCAACTCCTGAGGGATAATGGCGGGATCATATCTCTGGCTCAGAGTAGAGTTGGGACCTGCCGTTGAGGGAGCATCGGGAGCCACTGTCGGTCGACCTTGGAGCACCTTGGTTCCCAGGAACTCGCCTGTGGCTGGGCGGGACCCCCCCCCTATTGGCAGGGTTTCAGGGTCCGGACAGAGCAGGGCATGGGTTGTGTTTGAGCCCCCGCCCCCACCAGCCACTGGGAGGGTCGGACTCGGGATTGGGATACAAGTTAGAATAGAGTGTCTATTGTCCTGTGATGCCCTTACCCCAGTCCAGTCTTAACCCCATGTGTACATATCCTGATGTGTTGCTGTACATACTTTTGTTCCCTTGTTGCAGAGTGGCAAGGATCCTGAAACGCTTTGTCACATGACACGAGCGTATTGATGCCCTTGTGAGCATAGTGCCTTGCCTGCCTGCTCACCTGTGCATGTCACCGCAGCGTCCCGTGGCCGGCCCCCCACGGGAACGCGTCAAAAGCATTTCACCGCCGCGGGGTTACCCAACCCTCGCGTGCCACTCGGGGCCACCAACCCCGAGCAGCGCGGCGCAGCTCGCAGCTCGCAGCGCAGCGCAGCGGCTCGCAGCGCAGCGCAGCGGCTCGCAGCGCCACCCAGCGACAGCGCCGAGTTCGTCACGGAGCCAGCAGCGCCGTCCAGAGCATCGCCCTGACCGCGCCGCGACCGTGAAGGAAGTGGACAGACCAGACCCATCGGCCGACCAGCAAGGCCGCGTCAACCACTTCCACAACCACCGGCTGACCAGCACCAGCCGCACGCCCAGTCCAGTGCTGCAGCACCCGCCTCAACAACCACCACCAGTTCGTTGAGTAGAACGAGTGCACACCAAGGACCTCAAGACCAACTACGCCCCCGCTGCCATGGTAAACTGGCAAGAAGCGGGCAGGACGTGGCCGCGGCCCCACCCCCATGCAGCGAACCTACTGCGTGGGTTGGTATGGGACCAGCACTACCGCCACAGCCACCCCCAGTGCGAAGGCGGCATGCCCCGGAGCTTCGAGCTCCGCACGGACATCGCCCCCGACCGCCTGCAGGCCGTGGAGGAGTGGCTGCGGGCGGAAGGGTTCGCCTACCGCCACCAGCAGAGGCGCTGGAGGACCTGGACCCGGCCGGACAGGCCCGGCGAAGGGCTGCGCCCCGACGGGATTGAGGAGGACGAGGACCCCAATGCCTACCCGTCGGGCGCCTCGATCAATGTCTCCATGTGGGACATGATCGAGAAGAAGTTCCCGGAACCGGGGAGCGAGCGCAGGCTGCAGGGCAGCAGCAGCGCGTCTCCGGCGAAGGAGAAGCGGTCCGCCTGGGACAAGAAGCGGGACCGGAAGTGGCGGGAGTACCAGGAGTCCCTGGCCGCCGAAGCCGCCCAGGGCGCCAAGGGCGGAACCCCAGCCCCCAGTCCCCAACGGGCCAATGGCGGTCACCACCCCGGCTCCACCACCCTTGGCGACTACATCCAAGTCGCCAGGCAGACCAAGGCCAAGCCCCGTCCGCTGCTCCTGAGGCCCCAGCAGGCCCCAGCAGGCCCCAGCAGTGACGTGGAGTCGGCCCACCGCGGGAGGATGCCGGCCGACCAGGCCAGCTCCAGCAGCAGCGTCGCTCCCGACAGGGACGTGGCGCGCGCCTGTGAGCGCGTCTGTGGGGTGCCCTGCAACCTTCGGGTTGCCCGGCAACGGTCCGGGCAGCACAGCGCTGCCGTGGAGGGCGCCGTCAGCATCGCCCAGGAGGAGGCTGCGGAGTGGGCGCATGGCATGGCCATCCACGCCCAGACCGTGGCGGCCATTGCGGCCGGACTCACGGCCGTGGCCGCCCATGGGGCAGCGACTGCCCAGGTCAACGGTGAGTTGGCGGCAGCCGATGAGGAAGCCCGCCTGACGCAGGAGGCCATTGCCTGCAGGGAGGCCGAGGTGAGGGCGCTGGAAGAGGCGCTTGCCCAAGAGAGGGCAAAGAAGGAGGCGGAGGAAAGGGCCCACGCCGAAGCGACGGCCAAGGCCCAGGCGGACGGCGCCAAGAAGGAAGCCATCGAGGCCGCGCGACGGAAGGTCGCTGAGGAGAAGGCCAAGACGGAGGCGGAGCTGGCGGCGTTGGAAGCGCAGAAGGCGCGGCTGCAGCAGGCCCGGGAAGCCGAGGCGGCTCGTGCTCGGGAAGAAGCCGAAGTGCAGGCTGCCGCAGCCACCGCCGCCGCAATGGAGGAGGCAGAGGCCAAACTCCGCCGCGAGACTCCCCCGGGAGGATCACGAGTGGAGACCCTTCGAAAACTTTTCGAAGGGGACGCCTCCTCCAGGATGACGCTGGACGAGGCCGACACGGGCAGCAGTGGGAGCAGTGGCCCCACCGCCCGTCGACGGAGGAAGGGCAAGGGGAAGACCCCCGAGAGGCCGCGGAGGCCAGCGGGTGGACACCCCCACGACAGTGACCCCTTCTTCACCGCCAGTGACGGGGATGAACGAGGCCGCCGACATCGCCAAGTGGTGGCTTGGACGGGCGGAGGAGGCGGAGACGTCCCCATGGAACCGGAAGGTGAGGATGAGGATCTCCCTCCTCCCTACCGGAGCTCGGAGCCTTCCGAGACCGAGACGCCCAGGTGGGGCGACATGGACGAGGATGACGACATGGACTTCGGCATCACGAGGAAGCGCCCATCCTCGGACCCACCGAGGCGACCCGGCGGAGACCCACCGGGACCCCTTGGCGGAGGACCATCAGGACCCCCTGGAGGACGCCCACCAAGTGGACCCCCTGGAGGCGGACCACCGGGCGGGGGAGGACCCCCTGGACCGGGCGGACCCGGCGGAGGCCCTCCTGGAGGACCCCCTGGGGACCCCGACGACCCACCTGGGAACGGCGACCCGGATACCACCTGGCGGTGGATTGTCTACCTCCGCAGGAGAGTCCAGTTGATCGAGCTGGAGGTAGACACGGGCAAGGGCGAGATGGCTCGCATCTCCAGGGTCGCCGCGCGCGCGCAGAAGGAGCTGGACATCGCCAGGGCCGAGACCAAGTCGCTGACCAACGTCGTCAGCGGCCTGCAGCAGAGGCTGGACGCGCTGGAAGCCCGTGGGAGCGTCGGCAGCGACCACCCACCCCTGGAGTCTGGCTCGTCGGACGACGGCTGGGGACCCGGACCAGGTCCAGGCAGACCCCACGCCCCTGGCGGAGCCCCCAGGAGTCGCCCCAGCGCCAGTGCCCCCTCTCTCACCGCCCCCTCTCACCACAGCGCGGGCCGCCGCAACGAGCGCGTGCCGCCCGGCAGTGGCAGTGAGGATTGGCGTGATGAGTGGCTCAGCGCGGAGTACCGCAACCGCCGTGCCCCACCGTGGACACCGGTACGCCCCCGGCGCCCCGCACCAGCCCCGGAGCCAATCCCAATGGCTGGTGGACGTTATGGTGGACTCAGGGATGAGGTCCCCAGAGGAGACGTGGAGTGGGATGTCGGCGAAGGTGAGGATCTGGACCTGGACCTGGAGGAGTTCGACATCAGCCCGCCGCCTGGTGTACGACGGGAGGCCGCTGAACGCAGCCGCCAGCGCCGTGATGAGGATGCGTACATGGACGCAGTACGGACCAGGTTAGGGTACATGGAGGAACCGCGGCGTAGCCACAGGGATTCCATGGAGGAGATGGACGTGGCGGCCGTGGGAGTCCGTGGGTGAGGCCGATGGGAACCTCGGTCGACCTTGCGGCCGGCGTTCATGGTCTCTAAGGCCGCGGAGGCCGCCGTGTGGGAAGACTTGAAGGACATCAAGCCCCCCATGTACGACGGCAACCCCCTCAACCTCGACCGCTTCTTGGAGAAGCTAGACGATTGGGGGCTGACCGTTACTGAAGACATGCCTCACGCGGATGCGGAGAGATATGTCTTCAGACGGTTCAGGTACCGCCTGCCGGAAGTGCTCGGAGAGCTATACTTCCTGGCGACCAAGGAGGGGAAAATCAAGACCCTCAAGGAAGCCAAGAAGTGGCTCAACGAGCAGGAGCGGGTGGACGCTCCGCAGGTGGCTGCCAAGCGGTGGAAGTCCATCAAGCTTGAGCATGATGGACGGGAGATCCGCCTGCGGGATTGGCGGGACTTCCGAGGGAAATACACCCTCCACCGCCGCAACGTGGAGGATTGGAATGAGGGTGACGAGCAGGCTCGCCTGCTCTCCATGCTGCCGGAAGCATGGATCAAGAGAATCAGCAAGGAGGAATCCAAGCGGGCCAGGTCCAACCACACGGTCAAGATGATGCTCCCCAAGGAGTATCATACGAACGTGGTGGCTTGGGCGAAGAAGAACGTGGCCCGGGATGTCAAACGGCACTCCCTGCGGAACGCTCTTCTCATCACCGTCTCGGGCGATCGCGAGAAGACCGCGATGTGGCGCCTTGACGAGTGTGAGTTGAGCGGCCAGACCATCCGTCGGCAGGCCATCCCGGCGCGGATGAGCTGCGACGAGATCCTGGAGTGGGTTGGAGAGGAAGTACTCAAGGAGTACCGAAACCTCCACCACACCCGCGGATTGAGGCCCGGCGACCGCGACGTCAACTACGTTGGCGAGGGACCTGGCGGGGAAGCTGCCATGGACCCAGCGGGAGCTGGCGGCGATGAGACTCTCGTCGACGATGACGACGACGATGAGCCCGCCGAAGTGGCCGTGTGTGCCTTCGTGGCCAAGAACGTGAGCGCGGGGAGCAAGCCGGGAAACTGGAAGCCCCTGCAGCAGGGTTGGAGGAAGCAGGAGAAGAGGGACCCTCGCCGCATTGGCGACCCTCCGCTGTCCTTTGGGGAGTTCATACGAGCTCACCCTCAGGGCTGTTTCGTGTGTTATGGGAGGAAGCGAGGCTTCAACCATGACCACCGAACATGCCCCATCCACCAGGCCGACACGGAGGCTTACAAGAAGGCGCACAGGTCGAAGAAGCGTGCGCCCGCGGGTATCCGGGAAGCCAAGGTGGAGGTGGACAGGGACGAGCTCTCCAAGCTGGTGTCGCAGGGGACTGAGTTGGCCAAAGAGATCCAGGAGATCAAGAGGAACTGGGTCCCCAGGTCAGACAACAAGAACAAGGAGAACAACCAGAACAACCAGAACAAGGACAAGGACAAGAAGCCTACTCGTAGTGAGAGGAGGAAGAAGGGCGTCAACGACGTTGAGGCCGAGAAGAACACCCCTTCTTCCACAACCGACGCCCCCTAGCGGAGCCCCTGCAGCCAAGGGCCCCAGCTAGGGCGGTCGCAGGATGGTGACGTGGGAAGAGCCGAACCATCCCAGTCGGGAGTCGATAAGCACAAGGGGACTGCCGCGGAAGGCCCGGTCTGGCACCCAGTCGCGGAGGCGGGGTGAGGGCAAGTGAAGGCACGAACCCTTGCACCCGTCCGTTCTTCGCGACCAAGAATGTGTTTGATGTACTACAGGATCTATCCGAGAGTATCGGAGGATCACCCGGACCGCAGCTGGATGCTGCAGATGGGCAGCCTGAGCCCATTGTCCACGACCTGCACCAGTCGCTTGTTGAGCTTCTGGAACGGCCGGAGATCCTGAGTTTGCACGCCGTGCACCGTGTCGGTCGCGAGCGGCAGTTGCATCTTAACGTCCGTGCCTAATGCGGGGAAGTGGAAAAGGTTTTCGACGTGTTGGTCGACACGGGAGCTCAATTCAGCTTGGTCAAGGCTGGCCTGCTTCCGCCAGAGTGTCTTACCGACAGTCGGAAACCTGTCAGGCTGAAGGTGGCGAACGGCCAGTACATGGTGGGAGGCACGAAGGAAGCGGCCATTGGGCTGCAGTTCGTGAACCATCGTGAGCTGAGCCGCCCAGACCTCGGCAAGGAAATCCTCCTGCACCGTCGCTTCTACGAGGCCGAGATGGACTGGGACATGATCGTCGGGTACGACTTCATGATGGACACGGACTCCGGCGTCCTCCCGGCCCAGGCCTCCATGACCCTGTACCAGGACGACCAACTCTCGTGGTTTTCGTCACCTGAGCACCATGTGGAATGCCAATGGATCCGACCGGAACGCAATCAGCTCGAAGTGGCCGCGCTGGACACTGAGCCAACTGGTCCTGCAAACCAGGAGTACGGCGTAAGGCCGGAAGTGGCGAGCCGAGTTGTCGCGGACTTGGGAGCTTCGGATCTGGCCCTGGATGCGTTCTCTTCAGGAACCTCCGCCCATCTGCGGGTGTGTGAGAAGTACTGGAGCGCACAGGACTCCGCGTGGAAGAAGCACTGGGGTCCGCATCAGGGATTGATGTGGATCCATTGCCCCCGTTGGGACATTCCAAGAGCGATAGCGAAGATTCGCAAGGACCGCTCCAAGGCAGTGCTGGTTGTTCCTATGGGATGCACCGAGGAGGAAAGTACCCGACATTGGGTAGCCTCATTGACCAACATGACCTTAAACAAGGTCGTCCTACCGGCTGGAGAGAGTGTCTATCAGGACGCTAAGGGACAGCCCATGCCACCCCAGAGATGGCCAACGGAATTCCACTATGTGGATGGGGGCCTTGATCAGGCCGATACCACGGACTTCGTGTGTGTCAACCGCATCATAGCAGAGCCCTGGCGGCAATGCTTTGCGGTTCCCCCTGTTGACATCGAAGAATCGGAATCGGAAGACCCCCTCACTGAAGAGGAATGGGATCTGGTTCAGGGGTATATGGATCAGCCCTTTCACGACTGGGGAAACCAGCGTGAGGGCAAAGGCCAGGACAAAGCCTGGTGGGAAGTGGACTCAATCGTCTCCGGTTCCTATCACGGGAATACCTTCGTACAGAGGGTGCTGGATCACATGTCCAGCCAAGACGAGCCGCCTGGCGGTAACCCACCCACCTACGGCGATCTGTTCCGAGGCAAGACCAGGGATGGCCCTTTGGGCCACCTGGGAAGATCACCTGAGCCGAAAGCGAGCGGGGTCGCTACCCCTCAAGTAAGCTCCGTGGTTCAAGTGCCCGGAAAAGCCAAGGCAGAGTCCGATGACTGCCCCAAGATCCAGGCATTGAGGGCCAGGCTGAAGCAGAAGTATGGTGATACCTTCTTCAGCGGAAAGCCTGTGTTTCCCCCACCGGTGCGTGGACCGTATGGCGAGGCCAAGATACGACTGAAGCAGGACCCCCGTGTGTACCGGCACCGGGAGTTTGCCCTGAGGGGCGAGAGGAAAGAGGCCATGGAGAAGATCCTCCGTGACTTCATCCAGAGAGGCTAGCTTGAGCCGTGCCACTCCGAGTGGGCCTCTCCGTGCTTCGTCGTCCCCAAGAAGGTTGCCGGTGAGTGGCGGCTCGTGGTCGACTACCGCGGCCTGAACGCCCAAACGCAGCACGACAGCTATACGCTGCCCCTCATTGAGGACATGCTGCAAAAGCAACACCGGCGGAGGATCTTCACGGTGATTGACCTGAAACATGGTTATCATCAGATGCCTCTCGCCGAGGAGTCTCGTGCCTGCACAGCCATGAGCACCCCACTTGGACCTCTCCAGTGGAAGGTGATGCCCATGGGCGTTACCAACGGCAATGCGGCTTTTCAGCGGATGCTGGAGAACCTGCTTGAGCCGGTGCGCGACTGTGCGGACCCCTTCGTGGACGACGTGATCATCGCGTCCGGGGACCCCAGTATGAGCTACGAGGAGCTCCTGGAGGCACAGGAGAGGGACGTCACTCGAGTGCTGGACCTTCTGGTTCGGCACAAACTCACGGGCAGCAGTGACAAGGCCACCATTGCGGTAAGCGAGGTGGTGTTCGCTGGCCACGTGGTCGGGAACGGGCAGCGAAAGCCCATACCTGGCAAGGTGGCTGCGATTGAGCACTGGGAAAAGCCCAAAACGGTGTCTGAGCTACGGGCGTATCTGGGGTTCTGCAACTACTACTCGGGGTATATCAAAATGTATGCCGAGTATGCAGCCCCCATGACGACCATGCTCAAGGGCAACCGAGAGGAGACCAAGAAGGGGTCCAAGAAGGCTCTGGTCTGGACAGCTGAGTCCGACCGTGCCTTTGAGGGGATGAAGCAGGCGCTGCTATCCGCAGTGGGTCTGCACCTCGTGGATCCCGACCGAGGGTTCGTCCTGCGCACCGACGCTTCCGACTAACCCATTGGCGCTGTGTTGGAGCAAGTGCTTGACGACGGGAGGCACGTGCCCGTGGCGTTCTGGAGCCGAGTCCTGGCGGAAGGCCAGAGAGGGACGTGGACGCCCCGTGAAAAGGAGGCGTATGCCATCGTCATGGCTCTCAGGAAATGGGCTGGGTACATAGCCCTCCATCCCGTCACCGTCTGCACTGACCATCAGAGTCTGCAGTCGTGGCACAAGGAGCACGTGGACACCCCCTCAGGTCCCGCCTCCCGACGGGCAAGATGGCATGAGACCTTGGCCAAGTCCGATCTCACGGTTGTGTATATTCCTGGAAAGGATAACACCTTGGCGGACTGTCTCAGTAGGTGGGCCTATCCCGCCAGCAAGGGCATGCAGGATATCTCTGCCCATGGCGATGAGGCTGAGACCGCTGAAGCCAAGAGGATCATTGAAATGGAGCGCCTGATGGAGGAGGAGGGTGCAAAATGCTTCGTCGTCATGGCTGCGGATGCCCCCCTCGCGTCGAGGGTGAGCAGAGCGGTCAGTCTACTCGCCCCTGAGGGAGCTGAGTCCGACAAGCACCTCTTCCCGGAGTCTTGCCTCCAGGACGACTGGACCGACGATTACGCCAAGTCTGAGGCCTTTGCGGCCGAGTATAGGGCTGTGACCGACCCTGACGACGGGCAGAAGTGGCCACAGGGGCTGACCGAGGAAGATGGCAAGCTCTACCGGAATGGTAAGCTGCTAGTACCGGAGTCCCGGGTGCTCGAGCTTTGTGAAGCTTGGCACCACCACATGCTGCACCCAGGGGTCAAGAAACAGGCTCTTGACATGCAGCGCCGGTTCGAGATCGACCATATCGTTCTCTACACCGCCATCAAGAAGGTCAGGAAGGGTTGTTCGGTCTGCCAGGCCTGCAATCCCGACAACCGGAACGTCAAGGGGGAACCCCAATGGACCCCGGTTCCTGACCAGCCCATGGAGAGCGTGGCCATGGATGTCTTCTCCATGCCCGAAGTGCACATTGGCAAGGAGACCTTTGACTGTGTGGTTCTCTGTGTGGACCGCCACAGCGGCTACGTTGTAGCCGTTCCGGCACGCAGAAAGGGGTTGCTTGCCAAGGAAGTGGCAGTCATGATGATTCGTCATTGGCTGACCGTCTTTGACATCCCCCGCACCATTTGCAGTGACCGAGGGCCCCAGTTTACTGGTGGCTGGTTCAAGGCTATGTGTTCCTTCATGGGAATACGACATGCCAAGAGCGTCGCCTATCTCAGCCGGTCTAACGGCCGTGCTGAAGTGGCTGGACGGCAGCTGTTCGAGAAGCTGCGCAAGATCCACATCACCAATCCACGTCGGAACTGGTTCGAGGAGATGTGGCCTGCTCTGAAGGCCCATCATGACATCCCCACTCCGGGCGGTTTGTCCCCTCACCAGATTCTGTTCGCAGGGACCCCCTGGGTAGGGGACTTCCCTTGTCTGGTGATGGCATGGCTATGGATGCCAAGGAGTTCTTAGCGCGGCAAGAGCAAACGGCGCGGGACATCCGCCAGCAGCTCGAGAAGGAGCACGCTGAGCGTCAGAAGTCCGCCCCGAGCTCGACAGCGCAGAACTTCAGGGTGGGAGACCCGGTGTGGGTGATCAGACCCCGCCCTATGGGCACCCACCGCACCAAAACCTGGTTCACACCCGGCGAGGTGGTCCGCAGGATTGGTGAGGACACCTACCGCATCAAGGTGGGTCACGGACAGTTCCGGGAGCGCCACGAGAGTCAACTCCGTGTGCGGGAACCCGACCTCCGTGGCCAGCATGTGTCCCTGAGCTATGCCGCACATGAGGCCGATTCGGACGACGACTATGCTGAGCAGGACCACTATACGGTCGAGAAGATCCTTGCTCAGCGTCCGAAAGCCTCGGCACCCGGAGGTCTGGAGTTCAAGGTTCGTTGGCGAGGCTATGGGCCGTCCCACGACACCTGGGAACCCGTCTCCTCGTTCGTGCCGCGGATAAATACTCCCTTCATGGAGTACATCCGCAAGCACAAGACCAAGATCCATGTCTCGGACTTGGCAGCACTCACCCGGGCGATTGCAGCCAGGGGTGCCTGATCAGCGCCCTGAGCTCTCCCCTGATGCGTTTTGAGCGCGTGTGAGGCCGACGAATCGTCCCTTACTTGCTTGCTCTCTTCCATCTTCCGGTGACAGAGTGGCCATATACCCCCCCCCTGCTGAATCCAGAGGAGGATGGCCCCTCTCTTCAATTCTATTCGTCACTCCCCCCCCTGCTGAATCCTTGGGAAACCAGGTAGGGCGACTGACCTTCATATTTTTGAGCTCTTGGGGCCTTGAAGCCCATACGTTGTTGCGCAACGGATGCCGCTGTCATCGGCATTGCGAATTTTTGGTGTGTGGTCTGGTTCCATGGCACTTGCGGAATCCAGACCAGTCGACGGGTGTCAGCTGACTATATATGCCCTGAACTCAGGCGTTTTCCCGTCCACCCTCCTGCATTGCCTTATCCTGACCGTGGCGTGGTTTGGCGCTCTGCGAATCAGCCTGAAGTGAGGATGTGACACCCCCCCTTCAGGATATGGTCCCGGGTACCCGCTGCCATGCGTGGGTGTTATCGAGCCCCCCCCAGGGTTTGCTCTAAGGAGGGGGGTGAAGCAGTACCCAGAACCTATGGCCCATGGCCCGCAGGCCTGTGAGCCGTCACACCCGTTATGGCCCATGGCCCAGAGGCCTGCGAACCGTCACACCTGTGCGGAAGCCGTTGACACCGGCTATCCCTGTTCTCTAACCCGTGAAATCTGGAATCCGATTTCTAACCAATAAATCGATGTAGAATCACTGTGATTTTATTGTCTTGATCGATTTTCGGGCAGAAATCGGTGAAATACCCGATTTCTACCGCGATTTCTAATTGTCGTGAAATCGCCGCCTGATGTCGCCTGTTCTCGCGCCTTCGTCGCTTCTCCGTGGCGAGTTTTGTGATTGACTTTTCTCGAGTACCTGTGAGGTTCTAAGAGAACTTAAGGGCTGAATCTAGAGGGTATTTAATGTACTTTCATCTGGTGTGTTCACCAGAATTTTTCGCCGTTACGTTTTCGAGAAAATCAGCGCGCAAGGCTTTCCGTCGATCGTGCGAACTCATGCTTCTCAAGGACCAAGAGTTCGCACGGAACCCTACGTCTCCCCCCTATGTCTTTCATCCATGCCCCTTTCACGCGGGCGTATCATCTTGCTTAGGGAAGCGGGCAATGGCGGTGTTTTAGGCAGCCTATGGGTCTCGCAAACCCAAGTCGTTTGCGTGCGCAAACGCTAACTTTGTGGCCTTGCGAGCATGAACGTTAATGACCGAACACAATGCTCACAAGACCAAAAGCTTGAGGCCATTTTCGTTTTACGAGCCAACTCAACGATGGCTCCACGCAATTCAATGCGTACCAAAACTCTATTTTCAAAAGAGGGCAAGTTTTGGTCGAAAATTAGGCCAAAATGGCCAAACCCCCGAGGCTCGTACTCGAAGCCTATGGGGAGTTGAGCCTCGAATCAAGGCAATATGTAAAATAGAGACCACGGAGGACATCGTGGATGGCTTGGTTGATTTTTACAACCTTGTCTTCTATTTGATATAATTTCGCCTTGTGAGCACGCGTGCCACATTGCCTCTTTGCACACGTGCTCATATGCAAGCACTAATGACACGAGTGGGCGGAGACAATCTAACCATAGGGTGCATATTTGAAAGCACCTACTATGGGCCTACTCCAAAAGTGTTTACTCGTATTTTTGCTCCTCAAGGTCCCAAGGATATGTTCATGCCAATATCGCCGATATATGCACTTTTTCCCATAAATAGTGTGCTTCAAGGATTGAGGTGTTAAAAATGCTTTCATTGTGCTTTGAACCTCAACCCTTGTTGCAAAAGGGAAGCAAAGCTTCGGTTTACATCCATGCAAAAGCCCGAGGCTCCTTTCTCTTGCGATACGGAGATACGATATTTGGAGGGACCGCTCTTGGGTGAATTTTGGCCGTTTTGCCCAAAATGGCCACAAACTCCTTCTCCCCCTGATTTTACCCCGGAGGCTGCGTGCGCCACTTGACCAAGGGTAAGGGCAATTCGGAGAGGGCACATAAGCCCACATCGAATGGGGTGTTTCCCCATGTGGCCTCTCCTCTTGATGGGAGAGTTGTGAGTCACCCAATTTGGGGTATGTTGCCATTCTGCCCCATTTGTGTGTCACTTTCCCTCCAATGGGAAAAATAGCTAGAGGCGACCATGAGAGATGACAAGTGGCACATATTGGGACCTAAGTCCCATGTGTCTATCGCATCTTTGGTTGAAAGAATCCTCGCCGTGGCCATGGAGATATGGAATCATGAGTGCGGGCCGTTTTGGCCAAATTTCGCTGTTTTTGCCATTGTATGCCATATTGGAATTACCATATCTCCATGGGGCACGGGATCTAGCCAGGAGGGAAAGGCGCATATTGTAGTATATGACCAAGGGTTGAATGCCATTGAGCTTCGTATTTGCTCCTCTGGCTCATCCAGAGTTATTCAACTTTTGGTGCGATCCACGATCCCCACCTTTGCACCGCATGTTGCTTTCTGCCCCGTCCGTGTGGTCATCCCCTTGGTGAACAGTAAGCAGCCGGCGTGACAGCAAGCGATAACCCAGGGCATGGGACCAAAGGGGATATCAGGGGGTGTGAATCAAGACTTGGCGCGTCAATATCGCCAAGATTTCCTACCCTGGACGGTCGCCCGAGACGGCCGATTTTGCCATTTTGGCAATCATGACCCCACGTGGCGAACCCGTGGCGCCCTGATGCCGGGACCTCAGAGGGAACCAGGTTGGGTGAGGGCTCCAAGGAGTTTGTACTCGAGGGGCATAGGGTCAGTTGCCTCGTCCCTACCTCTGGCGGGTCCGGACGAGGGGTCAATTTTGGAGTTTTTCAAGCTATCATCAGTTTGGGCTGAAACAGCCCGTTTTCAGCTACCAACTCCTGAGGGATAATGGCGGGATCATATCTCTGTCCCAGAGTGGAGTTCGGACCTGCCGTTAAGGGAGCATCGGGAGCCACTGTCAGTTGACCTTGGAGCGCCTTGGTTTTCAGGAACTCGCCTGTGGCTGGGCGGGACACCCCCCCTATTGGCAGGGTTTCAGGGTCCGGACTGAGCAGGGCATGGGTTGTGTTTGAGCCCCCGCCCCCACCAGCCACTGAGAGGGTCGGACCTGGGATTGGGATACAAGTTAGAATAGAGTGTCTATTGTCCTGTGATGCCCTTACCCCAGTCCAGTCTTAACCCCATGTGTACATATCCTGATGTGTTGCTGTACATACTTTCGTTCCCTTGTTGCAGAGTGGCAAGGATCCTGAAACGCTTTGTCACATGACACGAGCGTATTGATGCCCTTGGGAGCGTAGTGCCTTGCCTGCCTGCTCACCTGTGCGTGTCACCGCAGCGTCCGGTGGCCGGCCCCCCACGGGAACGCGTCAAGACCAGAGCCTTCTTGGACCCCTTCTTGGTCTCCTCTCGGTTGCCCTTGAGCATGGTCGTCATGGGGGCTGCATACTCGGCATACATTTTGATATACCCCGAGTAGTAGTTGCAGAACCCCAGATACGCCCGTAGCTCAGAGAACGTCTTGGGCTTTTCCCAGTGCTCAATCGCAGCCACCTTACCAGGTATGGGCTTTTGCTGCCCGTTCCGGACTACGTGGCCAGCGCAGACCACCTCGCTTACCGCAATGGTGGCCTTGTCACTGCTGCCTGTGAGTTTATGCCGAACCAGAAGGTCCAGCACTCAAGTGACGTCCCTCTCGTGTGCCTCCAGGAGCTCCTCGTAGCTCATACTGGGGTCCCCGGACGCGATGATCACGTCGTCCACGAAGGGGTCCGCACAGTCACGCACCGGCTCAAGCAGGTTCTCCAGCATCCGCTGAAAAGCCGCATTGCCGTTGGTAACGCCCATGGGCATCACCTTCCACTGGAGAGGTCCAAGTGGGGTGCTCATGGCTGTGCAGGCACGGGACTCCTCGGCGAGAGGCATCTGATCATAACCATGTTTCAGGTCAATCACCGTGAAGATCCTCCGCTGGTGTTGCTTTTGCAGCATGTCCTCAATGAGGGGCAGCGTATAGCTGTCGTGCTGCGTTTGGGCGTTTAGGCCGCGGTAGTCGACCACGAGCCGGGATTCACCGGCCACCTTCTTGGGGACGACGAAGCACGGAGAGGCCCCCTTGGAGCCGCACGGCTCAAGCCAGCCTCTCTCGATGAAGTCACGGAGGATCTTCTCCATGGCCTCTTTCCTCTCGCCCCTCAGGGCAAACTCCCGGTGTCGATACACACGGGGGTCCTGCTTCAGTCGTATCTTGCCCTCACCATACGGTCCACGCACCGGTGGGAGAAACACAGGCTTACCGCTGAAGAAGGTTTCAACATACTTCTGCTTCAGCCTGGCCCTCAACGCCTGGATCTTGGGGCAATCATCGGACTCCGCCTTGGCTTTTCCGGGCACCTGGACCACTGAGCTTACTTGAGGGGTAGCGACCCCGCTCCGCTTCGGCTCTGGTTGTCTTCCCAGGTGGCCCAAAGGGCCATCTCTGTTCTTGCCTCGGAACAGATCGCCGTAGGTGGGTGGGTTACCGCCAGGCGGCTCGTCCTGGCTGGACATGTGATCCAGCACCCTCTGAACGAAGGTATTCCCATCATAGGAACCGGAGACGATTGAGTCCACTTCCCACCAGGCTTTGTCCTGGCCTTTGCCCTCACGCTGACTTCCCCAGTTGTGAAAGGGCTGATCCATATACCCCTGAACCAGATCCAGCTCCTCTTCTGTGAGGGGGTCCTCGGATTCTCCGATGTCAACAGGGGGGACCGCAAAGCATTGCCGCCATGGCCCTGCTATGATGCGGTTGGCACACACGAAATCCGTAGCGTCGGCCTGATCAAGGCCCCCATCCACATAGTGGAATTCCGCTGGCCATCTCTGGGGTGGCATGGGCTGTCCCTTAGCGTCCTGATAGACACTCTCTCCAGCCGGTAGGACGACCTTGTTTAAGGTCATGTTGGTCAATGAGACTACCCAATGTCGGCTACTCTCCTCCTCGGTGCATCCCATAGGAACAACCAGCACTGCCTTGGAGCGGTCCTTGCGAATCTTCGCTATCGCTCTTGGAATGTCCCAACGGGGGCAATGGATCCACATCAATCCCTGATGCGGACCCCACTGCTTCTTCCACGCGGAGTCCTCTGCGCTCCAGTACTTCTCACAAACCCGCAGATGGGCGGAGGTTCCTGAAGAGAACGCATCCAGGGCCAGATCCGGAGCTCCCAGGTCCGCGACTGCTCGGCTCGCCACTTCCGGCATTACGCCGTACTCCTGGTTTGCAGGACCAGTTGGCTCAGTGTCCAGCGCGGCCACTTCGAGCTGATTGCGTTCCGGTCGGATCCATTGGCATTCCACATGGTGCTCAGGTGACGAAAGCCACGAGAGCTGGTCGTCCTGGTACAGGGTCATGGAGGCCTGGGCCGGGAGAACGCCGGAGTTCGTCTCCATCATGAAGTTGTACCCGACGATCATGTCCCAGTCCATCTCGGCCTCGTAGAAGCGACCATGCTGGAGGATTTCCTTGCCGAGGTCTGGGCGGCTCAGCTCATGGTGGTTCACGAACTGCAGCCCAATGGCCGCTTCCTTCGTGCCTCCCACCATGTACTGGCCGTTCGCCACCTTCAGCCTGACAGGTTTCCGACTGTCGGTCAAACACTCTGGTGGAAGTAGGCCAGCCTTGACCAAGCTGACCTGTGCTCCCGTGTCGACCAACACGTCGAAGACCTTTTCCACTTCCCCGCATAAGGCACGGACCTTAAGGTGCAACTGCCGCTCACGCCCAACAGGGCGCACGGCGTGCAAGCTCAGGATCTCCGGCCGTTCCAGAAGCTCAACAAGCGACTGGTGCAGGTCGTGGACAATGGGCTCAAGCTGCCCATCTGCAGCATCCAGCTGCGGTCCGGGTGATCCTCCGATACTCTCGGATAGATCTTGTAGTACATCAAACACATTCTTGGTCGCGAAGGACGGACGGGTGCAAGGGTTCGTGCCTTCACTTGCCCTCACCCCGCCTCCGCGACTGGGTGCCGGACCGGGCCTTCCGCCCGCGGCAGTCCCTTTGTGCTTATCGACTCCCGACTGGGATGGTTCGGCTCTTCCCACGTCACTTTCCTGCGACTGCCCTAGCTGGGGCCCTTGGCTGCAGGGGCTCCGCTAGGGGGCGTCGGTTGTGGAAGTAGGGGTGTTCTCCTCCGCATCAACCTCGTTGACGCCCTTCTTCCTTCCCCTTCTAGTCTTCTTGTCCTTGTCCTTGTTCTGGTCATTCTGGTTGTTCTCCTTGTTCTTGTTATCCGACCTGGGGACCCAGTTCCTCTTGATCTCCTGGATCTCCTTGGCCAACTCGTTCCCCTGCGACATGAGCTTGGAGAGCTCGTCCTTGTCCACCTCCACTTTGGCCTCCCGGATACCCGCAGGTGCACGCTTCTTTGACCCGTGCGCCTTCTTGTAGGCCTCCGTGTCGGCCTGGTGGATCGGGCATGTTGGGTGGTCATGGTTGAAGCCTTTCTTCCTCCCATAACACACGAAACAGCCCTGAGGGTGAGCTCGTATGAACTCCGCAAAGGACAGCGGAGGGTCGCCAATGCGGCGAGGGTCCCTCTTCTCCTTCTTCCTCCAACCCTGCTGCAGGGGCTTCCAGTTTCCCGGTTTGCTCCCCGCGCTCAGGTTGTTGGCCACGAAGGCGCAAACGGCCACCTCGGCGGGCTCAGCGTTGTCGTCATCGTCGACGAGAGTCTCATCGCCGTCGGCTCCCGCTGGGTCCATGGCAGCTTCTCCGCCAGGTCTCTCGCCAGCGTAGTTGACGTCGCGGTCGCCGGGCCTCAACCCGCGGTTGTGGTGGATGTTCCGGTACTCCTTGAGCACCTCCTCTCCAACCCACTCCAGGATCTCGTCGCAGCTCATCCGCGCCGGGATGGCCTGCAGACGGATGGTCTGGCCGCTCACGTCACACTCGTCAAGGCGCCACATCGCGGTCTTCTCGCGATCGCCCGAGACGGTGATGAGGAGAGCGTTCCGCAGGGAGTGCCGTTTGACATCCCGGGCCACGTTCTTCCTCGTCCAAGCCACCACGTTCGTATGATACTCTTTGGGGAGCATCATCTTGACCGTGTGGTTGGACCTGGCCCGCTTGGCTTCCTCCTTGGTGACCCTCTTGATCCATGCTTCCGGCAGCATGGAGAGCAGGCGAGCCTGCTCGTCACCCTCGTTCCAGTCCTCCACGTTGCGGCGGAAGAGGGTGTATTGCCCTCGGAAGTCTCGCCAGTCCCGTAGGCGGATCTCCCGTCCATCATGCTGAAGCTTGATGGACTTCCACCGCTTGGCAGCCACCTGCGGAGCGTCCAGGCGCTCCTGCTCGTTGAGCCACTTCTTGGCTTCCTTGAGGGTCTTGATTTTCCCCTCCTTGGTCGCCACGAAGTATAGCTCCCGGAGCACTTCCGGCAGGCGGTACCTGAACCGTCTAAAGACATATTTCTCCGCATCCGCGGGAGCCATGTCTTCAGTAACGGTCAACCCCCAATCGTCCAGCTTCTCCAAGAAGCGGTCGAGGTTGAGGGGGTTGCCGTCGTACATGGGGGGCTTGATGTCCTTCAAGTCTTCCCACACGGCGGCATCCGCGGCCTTAGAGACCATGAACGCCGGCCGTGAGGTCGACCGAGGTTCCCATCGGCCTCTCCCACGGACTCCCACGGCTGCCACGTCCATATCCTCCATGGAATCCCTGTGGCTACGCTGCGGTTCCTCCATGTACGCTGAACCTAGATGTTCACGCCGTACTCCTTCCATGTATGCCTCCTCATCACGGCGCCGGCGGCTGCGTTGAGCGGCCTCCCGTCGTACACCAGGCGGCGGGCTGATGTCGAACTCCTCCAGGTCCAGATCCAGGTCCTCACCTCCACCGACGTCCCATTCCACGTCTCCTCCGGGGACCTCATCCCTGAGTCCACCATAACGTCCGCCAACCATGGGGATCTGGTGCGGGGCGCCGGGGGCGTACCGGTGTCCACGGTGGAGCACGGCGGTTGTGGTAGTCCGCAGTGAGCCACTCATCACGCCAGTCCTCACTGCCACTGCCGGGCGGCACGCGCTCGTTGCGGCGGCCTGCGCTGTGGTGAGAGGGGGCGGAGAGAGAGGGGGCACTGGCGCTGGGGCGACTCCTGGGGGCTCCGCCGGGGGCGTGGGGTCTGCCTGGACCTGGTCCGGGTCCCCAGCCGTCGTCCGACGAGCCAGACTCCAGGGGTGGGTGGTCGCTGCCGACGCTCCCACGGGCTTCCAGCGCGTTCAGCCTCTGCTGCAGGCCGCTGATGACCTTGTTCAGCGACCTGGTCTCGCCCCTGGCAATGTCCAGCAGCTTCTGGGTGGCAGTGGCGACCCCGGCGCTCTTGACCATTTCGATCTTGGCGATGTCCAGCTCTCTCTGCGCGCGCGCGGCGACCCTGGCGATGCGAGTCATCTCGCCCTTGCCAGTGTCTACCTCGCGCTGGAGGAACTGGACCCTCCTGCGGAGGTAGACAATCCACCGCCAGATGGTATCCGGGTCTGTTCCCTGGTGGGTCGTCGGGGTCTCCAGGGGGTCCTCCAGGAGGGCCTTTGCCGGGTCCGCCCGGTCCAGGGGGTCCTCCCCCGCCCGGTGGTCCGCCTCCAGGGGTTCCACTGTGTGGGCGTCCACCAGGGGGTCCTGATGGTCCTCCGCCAGGGGGTCCGGGTGGGTCTCCGCCGGGTCGCCTCGGTGGGTCCGAGGATGGGCGCTTCTTCGTGATGTTGAAGTCCATGTCGTCATCCTCGTCCATGTCGCCCCACCTGGGCGTCTCGGTCTCGGAAGACTCCGAGCTCCGGTAGGGAGGAGGGAGATCCTCATCCTCACCCTCCGGCTCCATGGGGACGTGTCCGCCTCCTCCGCCCGTCCAAGCCACCACTTGGTGATGTCGACGGCCTCGTTCATCCCCGTCACTGGCGGTGAAGAAGATGTCACTGTCGTGGGGGTGTCCACCTGCTGGCCTCCGCGGCCTCTCAGGGGTCTTCCCCTTGCCGTTCCTCCGTCGATGGGCAGTGGGGCCACTGCTCCCACTGCTGCCCGTGTCCGCCTCATCCAGCGTCATCTTGGAGGAGGCGTCCCCTTCGAAAAGTTTTCGAAGGGTCTCCACTCGTGATCCTCCCGGGGGAGTCTCGCGGCGGAGTTTGGCCTCTGCCTCCTCCATTGCGGCGGCGGTGGCTGCGGCAGCCCGCACTTCGGCTTCCTCCCGAGCACGAGCCGCCTCGGTTTCCCGGGCCTGCTGCAGCCGCGCCTTCTCCGATTCCAACGCCGCTAGCTCCGCCTCCGTCTTGGCACTCACCTCAGCGACCTTCCGTCGTGCGGCCTCGATGGCGTCCTCCTTGGCGGCGTCCGCCTGGGCCTTAGCGGTCGCTTCGGCGTGGGCCCTTTCCTCTGCCTCCTTCTTTGCCCTCTTTTGGGCGAGCGCCTCTTCCAGCGCCTTCACCTCGGCCTCCTTGCAGGCAATGGCCTCCTGCGTCAGGCGGGCTTCCTCGTCGGCTGCCGCCCATTCACTCTTGACCTGGGCAATCGCTGCCTCACGGGCGGCTGCGGCCGTGAGTTTGGCCGCAATGGCCGCCACGGTGGTGGCGTGGATGGCCATGCCATGTGCCCACTCCGCAGCCTCCTGCTGGGCGATGCCCGCGGCGCCCTCCACGGCAGCGTTCTGCTGCGTGGCCCGTTGCCGGGCAACCCGAAGGTTGCAGGGCACCCCACAGGCGCGCTCACAGGCGCGCGCCACGTCCCTTTGGTCGGGAGCGACGCTGCTGCTGGAGCTGGCCTGGTCGGCCGGCATCCTCCCGCGGTGGGCCGACTCCACGTCGCTGCTGGGGCCTGACTTCCTCAGGAGCAGCGGACGGGGCTTGGCCTTGGTCTGCTTGGCGACTTGGAAGTAGTCGCCAAGGGTGGTGGAGCCGGGGTGGTGACCGCCATTGGCCCGTTGGGGACTGGGGGCTGGGGTTCCGCCCTTGGTGCCTCGGGCGGCTTCGGCGGCAAGGGATTCCTGGTACTCCTGCCACTTCGGGTCCCGCTTCCTGTCCCCGGCGGACCGCTTCTCCTTCCCCGGAGACGCGCTGTTGCTGCTGCCCTGCAGCCTGCGCTCGCTCCCGGGTTCTGGGATGTTCTTCTCGATCATGTCCCACATGGAGACGTTGATCGAGGCGCCCGACGGGTACTCGTTGGGCTTCTCGTCCTCCTCAATCCCGTCGGGGCGCAGCCCTTCGCCGGGCCTGTCCGGCCGGGTCCAGGTCCTCCAGCGCCTCTGCTGGAAGCGGAAGGCAAACCCTTTCACCCGCAGCCAGTTTTCCACGGCCTGCAGGCGGTCGGGGCTCATGTCCGTGCGGAGCACGAAGCTCCCGGGCATGCCGCCTTCGCACTGGGGGTGGCTGTAACGGTAGTGCTGGTCCCAAACCAACCCACGCAGTAGGCGCACTGCATGGGGGTGGGGCTGCGGCCACATCTTACCCGCTTCTTGCCAGTTTACCATGGCAGCGGGGGCGTAGTTGGTCTTGAGGTCCTTGGTGTGCACTCGTTCCGCTCAACGAGCTGGTCCTGGTGGTGTTTGTTGAGGCGGGTGCTGCAGTGCTGGACTGGGAGTGCGGCCGGTGCTGGTCGGCCGGTGGTTGTGGAAGTGGTTGACGCGACTGGGTGTGCGGCCTTGCTGGTCGGCCAATAGGACTCGCTGATGAGGAAGTCCTGGTCTGTCCACCTCCTTCACGGTCGCGGCGCTTCCGTGGTCGCTCAGGTCGATGCTCTGGGCGACGCTGCGGGCCGCTGCGCTGCGCTGCAAGCTGCGAGCTGCGAGCTGCTGCGCCGCGCTGCTCGGGGTTCGTGGCCCCGAGTGGCACGCGAGGGATGGGTAACCCCGCGGCGGTGAAACGCTTTTGACGCGTTCCCGTGGGGGGCCGGCCACGGGACGCTGCGGGTGACACGCACAAGCAAGCAGGCAGGCAAAGCACTACGCTCACAAGGGCATCATTACGCTCGTGTCATGTGACAAAGCGTTTCAGGATCCTTGCCACGCTGAAACAAGGGAACGAAAGTATGTACAGCAACACATCAGGATATGTACACATGGGGTTAAGACTGGACTGGGGTAAGGGCATCACAGGACAATAGACACTCAGTCCTAACTCGATCGTATCCCAATCCCAGGTCCGACCCTCTCAGTGGCTGGTGGGGGCGGGGGCTCAAACACAACCCATGTCCTGCTCAGTCCGGACCCTGAAACCCTGCCAAAGGGGGAGATGTCCCGCCCAGCCACAGGCGAGTTCCTGGGAACCAAGGTGCTCCAAGGTCAACCGACAGTGGCTCCCGATGCTCCCTTAACAACAGGTCCGAACTCCACTCTGGGACAGAGATATGGCCCCGCCATTATCCCCTAGGAGTTGGTAGCTGAAAATGGGCTGTTTCAGCCCAAACTGATGATAGCTCCAAAAACTCCAAAATTGACCCCTCGTCCGGACCCGCCAGAGGTAGGGACGAGGCAACTGACCCTAAGCCCTTCGCATACGAACTCCCTGGAGCCCCCACCCAACCTGGTTCCCTCTGAGGTCCCGGCATCAGGGCACCACGGGTTCGTCAAGTGGGGTCATAATTGCCAAAATGGCAAAATTGGCCGTCTCGGGCGACCGTCCAGGGTAGGAAATCTTGGCGATATTGACGCGCCAAGCCTTGATTCACAACCCTTAATATCCCTTTGGTCCCATGCCTTGGGTTATCGCTTGCTGTCACGCGGGCTGCTTACTGTTCACCGAGGGGATGACCACACGGACGGGGCAGAAAGCAACATGCGGTGCAAAGGGGGGGATCGTGGATCGCACTAAAAGTTGAATAACTCTGGATGAGCCGGAGGAGCAAATACGAAACTCAATGGCATTCAACCCTTGGTCATATGCTACAATATTCACCCTTTCCCTCCTGGCTAGATCCGGTGCCCCATGGAGATATGGTAATTCCAATATGGCATACAATGGCAAAAACAGCGAAATTTGGCCAAAATGGCCCGCACTCATGATTCCATATCTCCATGGCGACGGTGAGGAATCTTCCAACCAAAAATGCTATAAACACATGGGACTTAGGTCCCATCTTATGCCACCTGCCAACCCTCATGATCGCCTCTAGCTATTTTTCCCATTGGGGGGAAAGTGACACACAAATGGGGCAGAATGGCAACATACCCCAAATTGGGTGACTCACAACTCTCCCATTGAGAGGAGAGGCCACATGGGGAAACACCCCGTTCGATGCGGGTTTGTGTGCCCTTTCGGAATTGCCCTTACCCTTGGTAAAGTGGCGCACGCAACCTCGGGGGTGAAATCAGGGGGAGAAGGAGTTTGTGGCCATTTTGGGCAAAACGGCCAAAATTCACCCAAAAGTGGTCCCTCCAAATATCGTATCTCCGTATCACGAGAGAAAGGAGCCTCGGGCTTTTGCATGGATGCAGACCGAAGCTTTGCTTCCCTTTCGCAACAAGGGTTGAGGTTCAAAGCACAATTAAAGCATTTTTAACACCTCAATCCTTGAAGCACACTATTTATGGGAAAAAGTGCATATATCGGCGATATTGGCATGAACATATCTTTGGGTCATCGAGGAACAAAAATATGAGCAAACACGTTTGGAGTAGGCCCATAGTAGGTGCTTTCAAATATGCACACCAGGGTTAGATTGTCTCCGCCCACTCGTGTCAATAGTGCATGCATATGAGCGCGTGTGCAAAGAGGCAATATGGCACGCGTGCTCACAAGGCGAAATTATATCAAATAGAAGACAAGGTTGTAAAAATCAACCAAGCCATCCACGATGTCCTTCGTGGTCTCTACTTTACATATTGCCTTGATTCGAGGCTCAACTCCCCATAGGCTTCGAGTACGAGCCTCGGGGGTTTGGCCATTTTGGCCTAATTTTGGACCAAATCTTGCCCTTTTTCGAAAATAGAGTTTTGGTACGCATTGAATTGCGTGGAGCCATTGTTGAGTTGGCTCGAAAATCAAAAATGGCTTAGGGGTTTTGGTCTTGTGAGCATTGTGTTCGGTTATTAACGTTCATGCTCACAAGGCCACAAAGTTAGCGTTTGCGTACGCAAACGACTTGGGTTTGCGAGACCCATAGGCTTCCTAAAACACCGCCATTGCCCGCTTCCCTATACAAGATGATATGCCCGCGTGAAAGGGGCATGGATGAAAGACATAGGGGGGAGATGTAGGGTTCTGTCCGAAATCATGGTCCTTGAGAAGCATGAGTTCACACGATCGACGGAAAGCCTTGCGCGCTGATTTTCTCGAAAACGCAACGGCGAAAAATTCTGGTGAACACACCAGATGAAAGTACATTAAATACCCTATAGATTCAGCCCTTAAGTTCTCTTAGAACCTCACAGGTACTCGAGAAAAGTCAATCACAAAACTCGAGACGGAGAAGCGACGAAGGCGCGCAAACAGGCGACATCAGGCGGCGATTTCACGACAATTAGAAATCGCGGTAGAAATCGGGTATTTCACCAATTTCCGACCAAAAATCGCCTAAGACAATAAAATTATGGTCATTCTACATTGATTCAATGGTTAGGGATCGGATTCCAGATCCCGCGGACTACAGAACAGGGATATCCCGCTGACAGCCGGTGTCAACGGCTTCCGCACGGGTGTGACGGCTCACAGGCCTCCGGGCCATGGGCCATAGGTTCTGGGTACCGCTTCAATATCCGTCATGCCCTTGCTGGCGGGATAGGCCCACCTGCTGAGACAGTCCGCCACGGTGTTCTCCTTTCCAGGAATATACACAACCGTGAGGTCGAACTTGGCCAACGTCTCATGCCATCTTGCCCGTCGGGAGGCGGGACCTGAGGGGGTGTCCACGTGCTCCTTGTGCCACGACTGCAGACTCTGATGGTCGGTGCACACGGTGACGGGATGGAGGGCTATGTACCCAGCCCATTTCCTGAGAGCCATGACGATGGCATACGCTTCCTATTCTCGGGGCGTCCACGTCCGTCTCTGGCCTTCCGCCAGGACTCGGCTCCAGAAGGCTACTGGCACGTGCCTCCCATCGTCAAGCACTTGTTCCAACACAGCGCCAACGGCGTAGTTGGAAGCGTCGGTGCGCAGGACGAACCCTCGGTCGGGATCAACGAGGTGCAGACCCACTGCGGATAGCAGCGCCTGCTTCATCCCCTCAAAGGCACGGTTGGACTCTGCAGTCCAGACCAGAGCCTTCTTGGACCCCTTCTTGGTCTCCTCTCGGTTGCCCTTGAGCATGGTCGTCATGGGGGCTGCATACTCGGCATACATTTTGATATACCCCGAGTAGTAGTTGCAGGACCCCGGATACGCCCGTAGCTCAGAGACCGTTTTGGGCTTTTCCCAGTGCTCGATCGCAGCCACCTTGCCAGGTATGGGCTTTCGCTGCCCGTTCCCAACGACGTGGCCAGCGAAGACCACCTCGCTTACTGCAATGGTGGCCTTGTCACTGCTGCCCGTGAGTATGTGCCGAGCCAGAAGGTCCAGCACTCGAGTGACGTCCCTCTCGTGTGCCTCCAGGAGCTCCTCGTAGCTCACACTGGGGTCCCCGGACGCGATGATCACGTCGTCCACGAAGGGGTCCGCACAGTCACGCACCGGCTCAAGCAGGTTCTCGAGCATCCGCTGAAAAGCCGCATTGCCGTTGGTAACGCCCATGGGCATCACCTTCCACTGGAGAGGTCCAAGTGGGGTGCTCATGGCTGTGCAGGCACGGGACTCCTCGGCGAGAGGCATCTGATGATAACCATGTTTCAGGTCAATCACCGTGAAGATCCTCCGCTGGTGTTGTTTTTGCAGCATGTCCCCAATGAGGGGCAGCGTATAGCTGTCGTGCTGCGTTTGGGCGTTTAGGCCGCAGTACTCGACCACGAGCCGCCACTCACCGGCCACCTTCTTGCGGACGACGAAGCACGGAGAGGCCCATTCAGAGTGGCACGGCTCAAGCAACCCTCTCTCGATGAAGTCACGTAGGATCTTCTCCATGGCCTCCTTCCTCTCGCCCCTCAGGGCGAACTCCCGGTGCCGATACACACGGGGGTCCTGCTTCAGTCGTATCTTGGCCCCACCATACGGTCCACGCACCGGTGGGGGAAACACACGCTTTCCGCTGAAGAAGGTGTCCCCATACTTCTGCTTCAGCCCGGCCCTCAATGCCTGGATCTTGGGGCAATCATCAGACTCCGCCTTGGCTTTTCCGGGCACCTGGACCACGGAGCTTACTTGGGGGGTAGCGACCCCGCTCGGCTTCGGCTCAGGCGGTCCTCCCAGGTGGCCCAAAGGGCCATCTCTGGGCTTGCCTCGGAATAGGTCGCCATAGGTGGGTCGGTTACCCCCGATTGGCTCGTCCTGGCTGGACAAGTGGTCCAGTACCCTCCTTACGAAGGTATCTCCATCATAGGAACCAGAGACGATCGAGTCCACTTCCCACCAGGCTTTGTCCTGGCCCTTGCCCTCACGCTGACTTCCCCAGTCGTGAAAGGGCTGATCCATATACCCCTGAACCAGATCCAACTCCTCTTCAGTGAGGGGGTCTTCCGATTCTCCGATGTCAACGGGGGGAACCGCAAAGCATTGTCGCCATGGCTCCGCTATAATGCAGTTGACACACACGAAATCAGTGGTGTCGGCCTGATCAAGGCCCCTATCCACATAGTGGAATTCCGTTGGCCATCTCTGGGGTGGCATGGGCTGTCCCTTAGCGTCCTGATAGACACTCTCTCCAGCCGGTGGGACGACCTTGTTCAAGGTCATGTTGGTCAATGAGACTACCCAACGTCGGGTACTTTCCTCCTCGGTGCATCCCATAGGAACAACCAGCCCTGCCTTGGAGCGGTCCTTGCGAATCTTCGCTATCGCTCTTGGAATGTCCCAACGGGGGCAATGGATCCACATCAATCCCTGATGCGGACCCCAGTGCTTTTTCCACGCGGAGTCCTGCTGCTCCTCCGGAGAGACGGAGGAAACCAAGAGGTACCCCCGGGGGGGTGGGCAGCCCCAGAGGACCATGAGAGGGTCCTCACTTCAGTGATCCGGGCGGCGTGGCCCGACAGGGAGCCGACGTGGCCGGCCTTCCTGGAAGGGGGAGCGGTGCTCCACATCACGGATGCGGACGCCAACAACTGGCTCCCCCGGGCTTTGCGCAGCGCCCTCGCCCACTGGCGCTACCGCCGGCACAACCCGCCGCCACCACAGCCCCAGCCCCCACACAAGCGGCGGCGCAGGTGATGGCCCAGACGGCGGATACGAGAGAGTGGGGGGGGAGGCTGGGCCACCCGACCCACGCCCCCCCCACGGTACGGCACGACGCAAGAGAGGGAGTGCGGGGACAACGAGCGCGGGGGGGAACCTGCTGCCCCGCAGCCCGCTAACCACTGAACGCTAACCCTCACGGCCACCCCCGGCCGGCCAGCGCCGCGCGACAACGGCCGGGGGGATGAGGGGCCCCAGCGAGGGCCTGCACGAGGGTCCGGCTCTAGGTAGAGGGGGGCGGGGGAAGGGCGCGACCCCCCGGCCGATGGCTGGCCCCCGGGGCCAGGGCTGCCATGCCGCCCCCCCCCCGGCCGACAGGAGGCGTCGCCAGGGGACCAAAGCCCCCCCCCCACTCCCCCACCCCCTCTAACACAGGCCCGAGAGCGGGCGGGGGGGCGGCCCCCCCACCCCCCCCCCCCGCACCCACTCCAGCTGGGGAGCCACAGGTGCGGCCCTCCGCCCCCCCAGGGCCGGGGGGGCGCCCCCCCCCAGAAGGGACGGCGACGCGGTAAGGGGAACGGCGGCTGAACCTGCTCCCGCGAACCCACACCGGCGTGCCGGGGCAACGCGCACAACGGAACAGGAAGGAGGCCGCGCCCCACATGACCCTCCCGTAACCACAGCCCACTCAGGGATGACAGAGGGGGGTTTCAGGTCTGCTGGGGCCCCCGGGGGAGCGGTCCACGGGCCGCCCCTCACCCCCCCCCACCCCGGGGCGGCACTTCAGCCCCGACCGCACACGCACGCCGGAAGGGAACGCGCCGGCGACTCGGAGGGGCCCAGGATGGAGTCCCGCAGGCCGCCGCCCGGAAGGAGAGCAGGGAGGCCGCGGCGCGACACCCCCCCCACCCGCCACCCCACCGGCCCGCAAGCCGCGGGGGCCCCGGCCCCCACCCCCCGAGGCAGGGGGGATGGTCCCCCCCCGCCCGAGAGAGGAGCCGGAGTGCGACCCGCCCCCCCGCCCCAGCCGCCGGCTCCCATGGGGGCCGCGAAGAACAAGCGAGCCCACGCCTGCGCACCGGGACGCCGCACAGATCGTACCCAGAGAAGCCGAGTGAGCACGAACCGGAGTGGTACGGGGGGCCACGCCCCCCATGGACAGCACAATGCCAGTGACGCCCGCTTTGTTGCCTGCCCAGGGAAGGCAGAGGGACGGAATGAGGCAGAGCGACCCCCCACCCTACAGGCCCCGCCCCGGCCGCACGACCGGGGGGTACGGCGCAGGCCCCCCCCCCCCCCCAGCCGGCCCCCCAGCATATGAACGCCACGGACCCGCCCCGCGGCGCGCAGCCCCCACAGGGACAGAGCAGGGCCCCCCCACCCGCACGCCCGCGCCCACAACACGTGGGTCGCGGACCCCGACAGCCCGCCCAGTGGACGAGCAGTCAGGGGAGGGGGAGCGCATGACCCCAGCCGCCCCACGCAACGGTAGAAGGCACCCCCCCGGGGACGCCCTGCCGCCACCCCCACAACCCCAAGCCAAGTAGGGGGGAACCGGGACCGGACCGCCCCCCCCCCCAAGCACGCCAGACGGAGCAAGGGACCGGGGCAGGACACGCGGAGGGGCACGGACCACGTGGAACGGCCCTACCAGCGCCCAGTGCCGGGACCACGCGAGATGCGCACGCCACACCACCCAGCGGGGGGGGGGCGGACACCGCGAGAGCGCGAGCGCACACACAGGAAAGGGACACGCGGGGACTACCGGAAGGGCAACCGGACCGAGCGCGCGGAACGCAGAGACCGCGTGGAATGGCGTACCAGCGAGCGAGGGTAAGGGACACCCGGACGGGACGGCCCGCCACACGCAGCGCGGAACACGCGGGGCGGGGAGGGGGAAACGAAAGAGTCACGCCACCAGGTACCGGCCCGAACCCCCCGAACCAGCCGCGAGCGCCGCGCACACACAGACGGGGCACTGCACCCGCCAAGGCAGTAGTGGCGCACAGCGCCACGCCCCAACCCCTAGGCTAGGCAGCCTCCGCGCCAGCCCAAGGGGGTCCCACTGGCGACAAGCCAGTAGCACGGGCCCGGCGGCGCCGGCGCCCCGGGCGACCGCGCATTAGGGGGGCGACGCAGTGGGTAAGCGCCCGCAGCCACGGCTGCGAATTGATGCACTGACCGGGGAGTGGCGAAACGGGGAAGCCGGGGAAGGACGGGGCTCCGAGCTCTGTGAACCCGGGGGACTCCGCCGAAAGGCAGGAGGTGCGTCTTGGAGGGCCCCCCACTAGGAACCGGTGGGGAGGATATCACCTGGCCCGACCAGGTGGCCCCCCGGGGCCGAAAGGGGTCTAGTACCCGCAAAATCAAACCTCAAACCTCAAACCTCAGCACTGCCTTGGAGCGGTCCTTGCGTATCTTCGCTACCGCCCTTGGAATGTCCCATCGAGGGCAATGGATCCACATCAAGCCCTGATTTGGACCCCAGTGCTTCTTCCACGCGGAGTCCTGTGCGCTCCAGTACTTCTCACAAACCCGCAGATGGGCGGAGGTTCCTGAAGAGAACGCATCCAGGACCAGATCCGAAGCTCCCAGGTCCGCAACCACTCGGCTCGCCACTTCCGGCATTACGTCGTACTCCTGGTTTGCTGGCCGAGTTGACTCAATGTCCAGCGCGGCCACTTCGAGCTGATTGCGTTCCGGATGGATCCATTGGCATTCCACATGGTGCTCAGGTGACGAAAGCCACGAGAGCTGGTCGTCCTGGTACAGGGTCATGGAGGCCTGGGCCGGGAGAACGCCGGAGTCCGTCTCCATCATGAAGTCGTACCCAACGATCATGTCCCAGTCCATCTCGGCCTCGTAGAAGCGACCTTGCAGGAGGATTTCTTTGCCGAGGTCTGGGCGGCTCAGCTCACGGTGGTTCACGAACTGCAGCCCAATGGCCGCTTCCTTCGTGCCTCCCACCATGTACTGGCCGTTCGCCACCTTCAGCCTCCCAGGTTTCCGACTGTCGGTCAAACACTCTGGCGGAAGTAGGCCAGCCTTGACCAAGCTGACCTGTGCTCCCGTGTCGACCAACACGTCGAAGACCTTTTCCACTTCCCCGCATAAGGCACGGGCCTTAAGGTGCAACTGCCGCTCACGCCCAACTCGGCGCACAGCGTGCAAGCTCAGGATCTCCGGCCGTTCCCGAAGCTCGACAAGCGACTGGTGCAGGTCGTGGACAATGGGCTCAGGCTGCCCATCTGCAGCATCCAGCTGCGGTCCGGGTGATCCTCCGATACTCTCGGATAGATCTTGAAGTACATCAAACACATTCTTGGTCGCGAAGGATGGACGGGTGCAAGGGTTCGTGCCTTCACTTGCCCTCTCCCGCCAACGCAACTGTCGGGTGCCGGACCGGACCTTCCGCCCGCGGCAGTCCCTTTGTGCTTACCAACTCCCAATTGGGATGGCTGCAGGGGCTCCGCTAGGGGGCGTCGGTTGTGGAAGTAGGGGTATTCTCCTCCGCATCAACCTCGTTGACACCCTTCTTCCTCCTACTCCTAGGCTTCTTGTCCTTGTCCTTGTTCTGGTCGTTCTGGTTGTTCTCCTTGTTCTTGTGGTCCGACCTGGGGACCCAGTTCCTCTTGATCTCCTGGATCTCCTTGGCCAACTCGGTCCCCACCGACATCAGCTTGGAGAGCTCGTCCTTGTCCACCTCCACTTTGGCCTCCCGGATACCCGCAGGTGCACGCTTCTTCGACCCGTGCGCCTTCTTGTAGCCCTCCGTGTTGGCCTGGTGGGTGGGGCATGTTCGGTGGTCATGGTTGAAGCCTTTCTTCCTCCCATAACACACGAAACAGCCCTGAGGGTGAGCTCGTATGAACTCCCCAAAGGACAGCGGAGGGTCGCCAATGCGGCGGGGGTCCCTCTTCTCCTTCTTCTTCCAACGCGGCTGCAGGGGCTTCGAGTTTCCCCGGCTTGTTCCCCGCGCCGTTGTGAGCCACGAAGGCACAAACAGCCATCTCGGCGGGCTCCTCGTCGTCGTCATCGTCGACGAGAGCTTCATCGCCATCGGCTCCTGCTGGGTGCATGCCAGCTTCCCCGCCAGGTCCCTCGCCAACGTAGTTGACGTCACGGTCGCCGGGCCTCAACCCGCGGGTGTGGTGGAGGTTCCCGTACTCCTTGAATACTTCCTCTCCAACCCACTCCAGGATCTCGTCGCAGCTCATCCGCGCCGGGATGGCCTGCAGACGGATGGTCTGGCTGCTCACGTCACACTCGTCAAGGCGCCACATCGCGGTCTTCTCGCGATCGCCCGAGACGGTGATGAGGAGAGCGTTCCGCAGGGAGTGCCGTTTGACATACCGGGCCACGTTCTTCCTCGTCCAAGCCACCACGTTCGTATGATACTCTTTGGGGAGCATCATCTTGACCGTGTGGTTGGACCTGGCCCTCTTGGCTTCCTCCTTGGTGACCCTCTTGATCCATGCTTCCGGCAGCATGGAGAGCAGGTGAGCCTGCTCGTCACCCTCGTTCCAGTCCTCCACGTTGCGGCGGAAGAGGGTGTATTGCCCTCGGAAGTCTCGCCAGTCTCGTAGGCGGATCTCCCGTCCATCATGCTGAAGCTTGATGGACTTCCACCGCTTGGCAGCCACCTGCGGAGCGTCCACCCGCTCCTGCTCGTTGAGCCACTTCTTGGCTTCCTTGAGGGTCTTGATTTTCCCCTCCTTGGTTGCCAGAAAGTATAGCTCTTGGAGCACTTCTGGCAGGCGGTACCTGAACCGTCTGAAGACATATTTCTCCGGATCTGCGGGATCCATGTCTTCAGTGACGGTCACCCCCCAATCGTCCAGCTTCTCCAAGAAGCGGTCGAGGTTGAGGGGGTTGCCATCGTACACCGGCGGCTTGATGTCCTTCAAGTCTTCCCACACGGCGGCATCCGCGGCCTTAGAGACCATGAACGCCGGCCGCGAGGTCGACCGAGGTTCCCATCGTCCTCTCCCACGGACTCCCACGGCTGCCACTTCCATTTCCTCCCCTGAATCCCTGTGGCTACGCCGTGGTTCCTCCATGTACGCTGAACCTAGATGTTCACGCCGTACACCTTCCATGTATGCCTCCTCATCACGGCGCCGGCGGCTGCGTTCAGCGGCCTCCCGTCGTACACCACGCGGCGGGGAAATGTCGAACTCCTCCAGGTCCAGATCCAGGTCCTCACCTGCACCTACATCCCACTCCACGTCTCCTCTGGGGACCTCATCCCTGAGTCCACCATAACGTCCACCAGCCATTGGGATTGGCTCCGGGGCTGGTGCGGGGCGTCGGGGGCGTACCGGTGTCCACGGTGGAGCACGGCGGTTGCGGTACTCCGCAGTGAGCCACTCATCACGCCATTCCTCACTGCCACTGCCGGGCGGCACGCGCTCGTTGCGGCGGCCCGCGCTGTGGTGAGAGGGGGCGTTGAGAGAGGGGGCACTGGCGCTGAGGCGACTCCTGGGGGCTCCGCCGGGGGCGTGGGGTCTGCCTGGACCTGGTCCGGGTCCCCAGCCGTCGTCCGACGAGCCAGACTCCAGGGGTGGGTGGTCGCTGACGACGCTCCCACGTGCTTCCAGCGCGTCCAGCCTCTGCTGCAGGCCGCTGATGACCTTGTTCAGCTACCTGGTCTCGCCCCTGGCAATGTCCAGCAGCTTCTGGGAGGCAGTGGCGACGCCTGCGCTCTTGACCATCTCGATCTTGGCGATGTCCAGCTCTCTCTGTGCGCGCGCGGCGACCCTGGCGATGCGAGTCATCTCGCCCTTGCCTGTGTCTACCTCGCGCTCGAGGGACTGGACCCTCCTGCGGAGGTAGACAATCCACCGCCGGGTGGCATCCGGGTCGCCGTCCCCTGGTGGGTCGTCGGGGTCCCCAGGGGGTCCTCCAGGAGGGCCTTTGCCGGGTCCGCCCGGTCCAGGGGGTCCTCCCCCGCCCGGTGGTCCGCCTCCAGGGGGTCCACTTGGTGGGCGTCCTCCAGGGGGTCCTGATGGTCCTCCGCCAGGGGGTCCCGGCCGGTCTCCGCCAGGTAGCCTCGGTGGGTCCGAGGATGGGGGCTTCTTCATGTAGTTGAAGTCCATGTCGTCATCCTCGTCCATGTCGCCCCACCTAGGCGTCTCGCACGCGGAAGACTCAGAGCTCCGGTAGGGAGGAGGGGGATCCTCATCCTCACCTTCCGGCTCCATGGGGACGTCTCCGCCTCCTCCGCCAGCCACTCCTCGGCGATGTCGGCGGCCTCGTTCATCCCCGTCGCTTGCGGTGAAGAAGGGGTCACTGTCGTGGGGGCGTCCGCCCGCTGGCCTCCCTGACCTCTCGGGGGTCTTCTTCTTACCCTTCCTCCGTCGATAGGCAGTGGGGCCACTGCTCCCACTGCTGCCCGTGTCCACTTCCTCCGGATCCAGCGCCATCCTGGAGGAGGCGTCCCCTTCGAAAAGCTTTCGAAGGGTCTCCACTCGGGATCCTCCCGGGGGAGTCTCACGGCGGAGCTTGGCCTCCGCTTCCGCCATTGCGGCGGCTGTGGCTGCGTCAGCTCGCCCTTAGGCTTCCTCCCGGGCACGAGCTGCTTCGGCTTCCCGGGTCTGCTGCAGCCGAGCCTTCTCCGCTTCCAACGCCGCCAACTCCGCCTCCGTCTTGGCCCTCTCCTTAGCGACCTTCCGTCGCGCGGCCTCGATGGCGTCCTTCTTGGCAGCGTCCGCCTGGGCCTTAGCCGTTGCCTCGACATGGGCCCTTTCCTCCGCCCCCTTCTTTGCCCTCTCTTGGGCAAGCGCATGTTGCAGCGCCTTCACCTCGGCCTCCTTGCAGGCAATGGCCTCCTGGGTCAGGCGGGCTTCCTCGGCGGTTGCCGTCACCTCACCCCTGATCCGGGCAGCCACTGCCTCATGGGCGGCCGCAGCCGTGAGACCGGCAGCGATGGCTGCCATGGTCGAGGCGTGGTAGTCCATGCCTCTGCCCCACTCGGTGGCCTCCTCATGGGCGATGCCGACGGCGCCCTCCACGGCAGCGTTCTGCTGCGTGGCCCGTTGCCGGACAACCCGAAGGTTGCAGGGCACCCCACAGGTGCGCTCGCAGGCGCGCGCCACATCCCTTTGGTGGGGAGCGACGCTGCTGCTGGAGCTTCCCTGGTCGGCCGGCATCCTCCCGCGGTGGGCCGACTCCACGTCGCTGCTGGGGCCTGACTTCCTCAGGAGCAGCGGACGGGGCTTGGCCTTGGTCTGCTTGGCGACTTCCAGGAAGTCACCAAGGGTGGTGTGGCCGGGGTGGTGACCGCCATTGGCCCGTTGGGGACTGTGGGCTGGGGTTCCGCCCCTGGCGCCTTGGGCGGCTTCGGCGGCCAGGGACTCCTGGTACTCCCGCCACTTCCTGTCCCGCCTCCCGTCCCCGGCAGAACGCTTCCCCTTCCCAGGAGACACGCTGCTGCTGCTGCCCTGCAGCCTGCGCTCGTTCCCCAGCTGCGGGAACTCCTTCTCGATCATGTCACACATGGAGACGTTGATCGAGGCGCCCGACGGGTACTCGTTGGGCTTCTCGTCCTCCTCAATCCCGTCAGGGCGCAGCCCTTCTCCGGGCCTGTCCGGGCGGGTCCAGGTCCTCCAGCGCTTGCGGCGGAAGCGGTACTCATACCCTTCCGCCCGCAGCCATTCCTCCACTGCGCGCAGGCGGTCCTGGCCCATGTCCTCACGGAGCTCGAAGCTGCCGGGCATGCCGCCTTCGCACTGGGGATCGCTGTGGCGGTATTGCTGCCCCAACAGCAACCCACGCAGTAGGCGCACTGCATGGGGATGGGGCTGCGGCCACGTCTTGCCCGCCTCGTCCCAGTTCACCATCCGTGCTCTCGATGGGGTGGTCCTGGGGTGGTTGTTGAGGTGGGTGATGTAGCACTGGACTGGGAGTGCGGCCGGTGCTGGTCGGCCGGTGGTTGTGGAGGTGGTTGACGCGACTGGGTGTGCGGCCTTGCTGGTCGGCCGATAGGACTCGCTGATGAGGGAGTCCTGGTCTGTTGACCTCCTTCACCGTCCAGGCGCTTCCGTGGTCGCTCAGGGCGATGCTCTGGGCGGCGCTGCGGACCGCTGCGCTGCGCTGCGAGCTGCGAGCTGCGAGCTGCTGCGCCGCGCTGCTCGGGGTTGGTGGCCCCGAGTGGCACGCGATGGATGTGTAACCCCCCGGCGGTGAAACGCTTTTGACGTGTTCCCGTGGGGGGCCTGGCCATGGGACGCTGCGGTGACACGCACAAGCAAGCAGGCAGGCAAAGCACTGCGCTCACAGGGGCATCAATACGCTCGTGTCATGTGACAAAGCGTTTCAGGATCCTTGCCACTCTGAAACAAGGGAACAAAAGTATGTACAGCAACACATCAGGATATGTACACATGGGGTTAAGACTGGACTGGGGTAAGGGCATCACAGGACAATAGACACTCAGTCCCAACTCGTATCCCAATCCCAGGTCCGACCCTCTCAGTGGCTGGTGGGGGCGGGGGCTCAAACACAACCCATGCCCTGCTCAGTCCGGACCCTGAAACCCTGCCAATAGGGGAGGTGTCCCGCCCAGCCACAGGCGAGTTCCTGGTAACCCAGAGTGTTCCACGGCCAACAGACTATGGCTCCCTATGCTCCCTTAACAGCAGGTCTTAACTCCTCTCCGAGCCAGAGATATGGCCCCGCCATTATCCCCTAGGAGTTGGTAGCTGAAAATGGGCTGTTTCAGCCCATACTGATATTAGCTGAAAAATCTCCAAAATTGACCCCTCGTGCGGACCCGTCAGAGGTAGGGACGAGCAAACTGACCCCATGCCCTTCGCATACGAACTCCCTGGAGCTCTCACCCAACCTGGTTCCTTCTGAGGTCCCGGCATCAGGGCACCACGGGTTCGTCAAGTGGGGTCATGATGCCAAAATCACCAAAATTGACGTCATTCCCACGCGTGGCTCGCCCGGCCAGGGCAAGGCCAATGGCCCACAGGATAGGAGGCAGGACCTAGGACCTTTATCTGAGTGCACAACGTGAAATTAGGTCCGGTCTCTCTGTGGGCAAAGAGATATGGGGCCGCCAATTGACCACTTGGGGGGGGGGTGAAATTGGGGTCCCAAAAGGGGGTCATTTTGGCTACTCAAAATGAGCCAAAATTCGGGGGTGCTCCCAATAGTATATCTCCACGCCGGCTTGGAGATCGGATCCGCCATTCCATACGCGATCCACCGGGAGTCCAACATAGACTCCCATGCACTTGGCTCTCGGAGATCTTCATGCCACTCGGCGTGGTGACAATCCCAATCGGGTCCACAAATGCCAAAATGGCAAAATTGTCCACACTCACTTTGGGCTAGCACCCAAACGAAGGTTGCTCCGCTTCGCCCACGTGGTGTGTGAACCATGGGGACCAATGTCCATATCACCCATGTCATATATGGTCCATTGGTCCATGCGTCCGGCGTGCACGAGGGTTAGAACATAGTTCACGGCGGGCAGCAAAAGTGGAAAATTGCTCAAAATGGCCGAAAATGCGCACACTCATGGTTGGGGCAAATGAGGCACATGCCCGACTTGGACCGGAGTGTGCCATAGAATTGGTATCAAGTCATATGCGTCCAACATATCTTTTGGGCGTCGCCCAACTCCTCCGGTTTTGGGAATGGCAGGGTCGCCAAGTGAGCCCATGATTTGGGATAGTCCCAAATTGCCAACATGGCGGCCACGGTATGCCAAGCCCAAGAGGAGTTATTCGCCGGGTCCAAGATATGTTGGGCACCGAAGTATGTACCCTCATAACATACTTGGGTCATGATGTCAATTGAGCGCAACATTGAGATACACGGTCGCCACTTGACATCATGACGGGCAAAAAACAGCAATATTGGCGAAAAAAACACCCAAAAGTGCCTTGAAAGGCGCACAAATATATTATAATATCTTCGGCTTGGATTGAGTAATCGACCAATCCTTCTGAACGAATTGACTTGACACCAATGACCTTCGATTCCACATATGTGCTCCACTTGCAGCGCTTTGAAAGGTCACGAGCGCCACTTCCCAAATGGGCACATGAAAATATGGAAAATTGCAAAACACACACCTTGCTCCCAACGCATCGCTTTAGGATCGCCACACAAGCTTCCCTCCACGAAGGTTAGGCTTGCAATTGATCGTGGGGAGTATAAGGAAGGGCCTCGTGCAATATGAGGTCCATTGGTGTGTGTCTCGCTCTTAGCCAAACCGGCCGAATGGGCACGCAATACAACCCATGGCACATACCACATACTGCCCAAAAGGGTAGCTCCCCCCACGATATGTCATGCCCCTCCAAGGGCATAATTTTGTGTCAATCGCTCATAGGAACTCAAGAAAAATTCCTATGCAACACCAACACTCGCGCGCTACACTCGAAAGTTATCTTAACGCACGCAATATCATGGCCAAAGAGTTATAACGCAAACTCTACCCTCTTGACCATGATTTATTATGCTAGCGCGCACGTGTGGAGACGCAAGGCGTATAAAGCTTCCTAAATTACGTCAGGACTATTGTGAATACATCCCATGCTTCCTTATTGTCATTCCTCGCAAGCAGCACGAGATATGACCCTCACAAGTGGCCTCACGAATCAACTTTGTTTTGCCCATATCTCTAAGACAAATGGAGGGCAAGACAAAAGGAAAGTTTATTCTGGAATAGGGAAGCACGTAGGTCCACTCGAAAGAGGTCAAATCAAGTGCGGGGATGTCGAAGTCGAAAATCCGATTTCGACATCCTGAAAAATTCGGATTAAGGTTGCGAGTGTACAATGTGAAAATTGCAGATGTATCAATGCAATTCCTGAAGACTTTAGAGTCTTCGTCACGGATTGCGCTAAAGCGTCTGTAAATAACAGTTGAACTGGCGGTTACGCTAAAGTTGCGAGCCAACCGCCAGCAGTCAAAACATTGATTATCAGAACGGAAGCGTGAAAGTTTACGGAAACAATATGAAAATAAAACCCTGTTGATTCCTGATATTCTGATGTGTAACTCTCAGCGGGCGACGCATCGGTTGCCGATGCGGCCGCTAACAGCTGAAATGCCCAGATCTCTCACACAAACACGTCTTACCTACATCTGTTGTTAGGGTTAGGTTGCCGAATCGACAGCCGAAGGCGGTGCGGGGCAGATTGGCGTGAAATAGTCAGATACCGGCAAATGGCAGTTTGCCGGTACATGGTAACCTACCCCAAGTGGCCGGAATGCCGTCACGGGGGCTTTACGGCAAGGGACACGCTCCTGCCGGGCTCTCAGCGGGCTTCAGCGGGCGTCTTCCCCTCCGTACATGGGGTTCATGGGCACACGGAGACCGGTTGTATACCCCACCATGGTCATGGGGTTCTGGGTACCGCTTCACCAATGCCAATGGATGGCCGCGGGCCCCCGGTCGTGCGGGGCTGACGCCACAGCCGGCCCCCCACCCCCCCCCCCACTCCCCCCCGCAGAGCACCGCACAGCACTGCCCACGGCACGGCACTGATGCATAGGGGGGTAGTGGGAAGGGCGCGCCTGCCACCACGCATGCCTACCAGGATAACAATGATGGCAGACTCCGATGGCTCCCCCCAGCGGGACGACCGCCACCACCGCCGGTCCCGCTCCCGCTCCCCCGCCTCCCCCGAGTGGACGGGGGAGACCCTCGCGGAGCGCGAGGAGCGGAGGCTGGCGGAGGCGGCGATGCTGGTCGGGCCGCCGCCGCCGGCCCAGGAGCCTGAGGCAGCCGAGGTGACCGCCCCCGCCGCCCAAGCAGCAAGCCCTGCCGCCCCGCCCCGGGAGGGGGCCCCAGACGCGCAGGAAGCGGAGACCGCAGCCGCAGCGAGCCACGCCACGGCCCCGACCACGGCCCCCTGCACGCCGCCGACACGGGGGGTAGCCCCGGCGCAGGAACCGGGCGCATCGCCGAGGGCTGCCGCAGCCGCATAGAAGAGCGAGGAGGGCGCGCGAGGGGTTGCGACCGCGGCCCCGGCGGGCCGCGCCACCGCTTCGGCCGGCCACGCCGTGACCCCCAGCACGCCGCGAAAGCGGGGGACGGACCCCGCACGACCCACGGGTGCCTCGCCGGCGGCCGCCGCAGCAGCAGCAGTGGGCTGGGAGAGCGCGAAGTACCGCGCCCACGCCAACCCCACCCACAGCCACACCAGCCCCCCCAAGCAGTTCCCCCCCAAGCCCTTCCCCCCGGGGCGGGCGCGGCACGTCCGCCCCCCGGCGCCCGAGCGCTCGCCGCCGGGCGTCACGCTGCCGCAGCTGCAAAGACAGCGGGACGCCCGGCGCGTGATCCAGGAAGGAGGGGAGGGCGCGCAGGCAGAGCTGCGTGCCAGCCACGGGAGCGCGGAGCGGGGGGCAGGAAGCGACAGGGGAAGTGCCCAGGAGCGCGCGCAAGGAGCAGGCCAGGGCACGCGCGGCAGGGAGCAGGGGCGCAGCAGCGGGGGGGGGGCAGAGCGCAGGCAGCGGACGGCGCGACTCAGGGCAGGGGGCCAGGAAGGGACCAGGGCACGGGAAGGGCGCGCAGGGGCGCGGGCAGGGAGCCCAGTTGCAGGGAGCGGGGCGAGGGGCGGTGGGCGAGCGGGCGGGCCAGGGCGTGGGGGACGGGGGGCGGGACCCACGGCACGGGCAGGGGGCCGCAAAGGGGCCCAAGGGCAAGGGCAAGGGCGCCGCGGGCCCCAAGGGACAGACGGGACGGGGCATGGGAGCCCGGGGGGGAGGGCGGGCCGAAGGGAGGGCGGTGGGGAGCGGCGCGCCCCCGCAACAGGACGTGCAGCCGGTGAGGTGCATCCCCCCCGGCACCCAACAGATGCCGGCGCACCACACCCACCACCACCACCACCACCACCACCACCACCTCTACAACATCGACCCTGACGCCGGCAAGCTTGTCCCCTCCAAACCCCCACGACCCCAGCACCAGCCAGCCTCCCCCGCGCCGAGAGCGGAGCCGGCGCGGATGGCCTCGGCGGAGGGGGGGCGGGGCGCGGCATCGGCGCCGCAGGCACAGGGGCAGCGGGGGGAGCCGGCGCGAGGGGCAGAGGGGGCCCGGCCCTGGGACCGGGACTGGCGCACGGTCCCGGACCCTCTGGGGGAGGAGGCCCTCCCCCTGGTGGGGGAGGTGTACGGGTGGTTGTGCTGGGCCAACCAGGGGACCACCAGGGGGTTGAGGAACCAGCCCTTTGATGCCGTGCTCCTCCGGAGAGACGGAGGAAACCGAGAGGTACCCCCGGGGGGGTGGGCAGCCCCTGGAGGACCATGAGAGGGTCCTCAGGTCAGTGATCCGGGCGGCGTGGCCCGACAGGGAGCCGACGTGGCCAGCTTTCCTGGAAGGGGGAGCGGTGCTCTGCATCACGGATGCGGACGCCAACAACTGGCTCCCCCGGGCCTTGCGCAGCGCCCTCGCCCACTGGCGCTACCGCCGGCGCAACCCGCTACCGCCACAGCCCCAGCCCCCACACAAGCGGCGGCGCAGGTGACGTCCCAGACGGCGGACGCGAGAAAGTGGGGGGGGGAGCCGGGCCCCCCGACCCACGCCCCCCCCACGGTACGGAGTGATGCAGGAGCGCGCGCCACCTCCCGCGGGAGGGAGGGCAGAGACAACGAGCGCGGGGGGGAACCCGCTGCCCCGCAGCATGCTAACCGCTGAACGCTAACCCTCACGGCCGTCCCCGGCCGGCCAGCGTCGCGCGACGACGGCCGGGGGGATGAGGGGCCCCAGCGAGGGCCTGCACGAGGGTCCGGCTCTAGGTAGAGGGGGGCGGGGGAAGGGTGCGACCCCCCAGCCAATGGCTGACCCCCGGGGCCGGGACCGCCATGCCGCCCCCCCCCCGGCCGTCAGGAGGTGGTGCCAGGGGACCAGAGGGCCCCCCCCACTCCCCCCCCCCCCCCCCCTCCCACTCAGGCCCAAGAGCGGACGGAGGCAGACCGAGGAAACGGCGGCGCCGCACACCCCCCGACGAGGCCGCTGCACCCGGGGTGCGGGGGCACCACGGCCGAGGCAGGCGCCCACACGCCCTGCCTGCTGCTGGCTGACGGCGGACCGGCGGCGCCCAGGACGGCGCAAACGGAGCGGCCTTATCAGAGGCCGGCCCGGGGAAGAGGAGGGCGCGAACCAGGGTGGGGGGGTTCCTCCCCCCTCCCTCGCCCCCCTCCCGCCGCACTGACCCGTCGGCGGCCGACCGAACCGCACCCGACGCCCGCGGCTGCCCGGCAACCCCCACGGCGCGAGTATACCCCGGGGGGGCACGCCGTGGACAACGGAAGGCAGGCCCACGCCCGACGGGGCGGGGGGGCGCCCCCCCCACCCCCCCCCCTCCGCGCCCCCCCCCAGCTTTGGAGCCACAGGAGCGGCCCTCTGCCCCCCCGGAGCCGAGGGGACGCCCCCCCCCCCCAGAAGGGACCGCGACGCGGGGGGGGGGGGGGATGCGGCTGGACCTGCTCCCGCGGGGGTCGCGGCCGCAGGGCGAGCACACACCAGCGTGCCGGAGCAACGCGCGCACCAGAACAGTATGGGGGCCGCGCCCCACATGACCCTCCCGTGACCACAGCTCACTCAAGGAGGGCAGAGGGGGGGTTCAGGTCTGCAGGAGCCCCCGGGGGAGCGGTCCACGGGCCGCCCCTCACCCCTCCCCAGCCTGGGGCGGCACCGCGACCCCGACCGCACGCGCACGCCGGAGGGGAGTGCACCGACGACGCCAGGGGGGGCCAGGATGGAGTACGGCAGGCCGCCACCCAGAAGGGGGGCAGGGAGGGCGCGGCGCTCCCACTCCCCCCACCCCCCCAACCGGCCCGCAAGCCGCGGGGGCCCCGGCCCCCACCCCCCGGGGCAGGGGGGGTTGGTCCCCCCCCCCGCCCGAGAGAGGAGCCGGAGCGCGACCCGCCCCCCCGCCCCAGCCGCGGGCTCCCACAGGGGCCGCGGAGAACAAGCGAGCCTGCGCCAACGCGCCAGGACGCCGCACAGATCGCGCCCAGAGAAGGCGGGCGAGCACGAACCGGAGTGGTATGGGGGGCCACTCCCCCCATGGACAGAACGACGCCAGTGACACCCGCTTTGTTGCCTGCCCAGGGAAGGCAGAGGGATGGAACGAAGCAGAGCGACCCCCCGCCCTACAGGCCCCCCCCCGGCCGCACAAACGGGCGGTCCGGCGCACGCCCCCCCCCCCCCGAGCCCGCCCTCCGGCACACGAACGCCACGGACCCGCCCCGCGGCGCGCAGCCCCGACAGGGCGTGCAGGCCGAGGGGACAGAGAAGGGTCCCCACACCCGCACGCCCGCGCCACAACACGTTGATAGCAGACCCCAACAGCCCGCCCAGTGGACGGGCAGTCGGGGGAGGGGGAGCGCCCGACCCCAGACTCCCCTCGCAACAGTAGAAGGCACCCCCCCCGGGGGGCGCCCTACCGCCACCCCTGTAACCCCAAGCCAAGTAGGGGGGAACCGGGACCGGACCGCCCCCCCCAAAGCAGGCCAGACGGAGCAAGGGACCTAGGCAGGACACGCGGAGGGGCACGGACCACGTGGAACGGCCCTACCAGCGCCCAGTGCCGGGACCGCGCGACGTGCGCACGCCACACCACCCAGGAGGGGGGGGAGCGGACGCCGCGGGAGCGCGAGCGCACACACACGTAACGGGCACGCGGGGACTACCAGAAGGGCAACCGGACCGAGCGCGCGGAACGCACAGACCGCGTGGAATGGCGTACCAGCGAGCGGGGGTAGGGGACACCCGGACGGGACGGCCCGCCACACGCAGCGCGGAACACGCGGGGCGGGAAGCAGGAAACGAGAGAGACACAACACCAGGTACCGGCCCGAACCCCCCGAACCGGCCGCGAGCGCCGCGCACACACAGACGGGGCACTGCACCCGCCAAGCCAGTAGTGGCGCACAGCGCCACGCCCCAACCCCTAGGCTAGGCAGCCTCCGCGCCAGCCCAAGGGGGTCCCACTGGCGACAGGCCAGTAGCACGGGCCCGGCGGCGCCGGCGCTCCGAGCGATTACGCATTAGGGGGGCGACGCAGTGGGTAAGCGCCCGCAGCCACGGCTGCGAATTGATGCACTGACCGGGGAGTGGCGAAACGGGGACTCTGCCACCAGGCAGGAGGTGCGTCTTGGAGGGCCCCCCACTAGGACCTGGTGGGGAGGATATCACCTGGCCCGACCAGGTGGCCCCCCGGGGCAGAAAGGCGTCTAGTACCCGCAAAGTCAAACCTCAAACCTCAAACCTCGACTACGACCTCAAGATGCGATTGAGACCATACCAGGGGGAGATGAATACGTGGTGACTAACACCAATGCCCCCAACTCTCCCTGCCATGTACCTGTTCCTGATGGAGTCTCTGAGTGTGGACTATCCAAGCTCCCCAGCTCTATCCACTCTGATGACGAAACTGAGGATGACGCCTTCTTCGTGCGGACATCCGTGGAGGAAGTGGAGAAGGCCGAGTACGTCGCCCCACTGAAACCCCTACTCCCCATGAGGCTGGAAGACCCATTGGACGAGGAGCTGGACCCCCGATCCAGGCTAAGGGAGTACAAGGACTCCAAGAGGAGGTTGGTGGCGAAAAAGCTATGCTATGCTAAGCCTACCCGCAGCTCATGGCCACTGAAGCAAGGATGAATGGGAGATCTATCCCAATTGAAGGAGGACCTCGAACAGAAGATCACCACCTGGCAAAGGGAGGTAGATCTTAGGCTGATGAAGAGCGTGTGGGGTGCCCATGTGAGGACCCCAGAGGAGGATGAACGCTCGGAGGAATGTGTATGTGAACCCCCTCGAGCGTGCCTATGATGCCATCATCCACCAGAGATGGTTGAACAAGACCTCCTATACGCCTACCAAGGGTTGAAGGCTACCCTACGTGCTTATTTGGATCAGGTACTTCACACGGTGGTTTTACCCGGTTTAACCCGGTTGAACTTTGAAGGGGCGCGGTTGAACCGCTGAACCACGGTTGAACCGCGGTTGAACCACCGCCAGCGCTGGCGGCGGCGGCTGCGCCAGCGGCGCGCGCTTTTCTGAACAAAACATTTGCATAATCACCTGAAGCTGACGCGTGACAAACCTTTTTTAAAAAATGTCCCACCACTGGCTGCAAGTGGTGAACGACCACTACAGCAGTTGGGGGGACCAACAGCTGGTGGACGACTTGTTCACCTTTTTCTGCACGAACGGCACGACAAAACGCCTATGGAAACAACTTGCTGACCGAGTTGGTAACACACAGAGGGCTTCCAAACAGACAAAAAGGGCTACAAAAAAAGCTTGCACAGGATCTGACGCTGTGCGCCTCATTTTGGACCTTGGGATGCCGAAGCGAAGGTATGTGGCAGAATGCACACATGCCTACAAGTGGTTCAACGTGGTTCAACGGTGCGGTTGAACCCTTATCACAAATGAACAATTGTGATTGTGCTTCATGACAATGTTTGCACGGCAAAATGATTGCTTAATGTTGCCCAAAGCATGAACATATGAGTTGCAACTTGTTGCACGCGTCACAATTGTGAATACTTTCTGGTTTGTACCATTGGACGCTTTTTGGTGCCATGACGGCAACCCATTCAACCGCAGGTTCAACCGCGCACTTTATCCCAATTTCTCGGTTCAACCGTCCCTAGGTACAAGAAGCTTATTTCGTGGGCCGATGCCAAAGAGAAGAAAACCCGTGCAAGCACCGTCCCATGGACACATTGCCTTCCGTCGTATGCAACGATGACTATCAAGGGCGAAGAGCCGGTGGAGGACAACCCCCTGGCTTCTATTACCAAGTGGGCAAGCAACCTACGGTCCGACGAGGACATGGATGACAAGGTAGGTAGGTAGGTAGGTAGGTGCACTCGGTCGTGGAAAGGCGCCCCATGGTTCCCCCTGGCGTCGCCCCTGTGACGAACAGGAAGAGGCTCCGCGCGTGAAGAGGGGAGGCGCCTTACATCCCGCTAGACCTGACTGTTGGCCCCCAACAAAACGGCCCCGGGCAACACCTGGAGGGCTGATCGCCGCCAGCGTGACCTGCTTGTCTCGCCGGGAGGGTGTGCCCCCGTGCTTGCGCACGTCCCCTCCTTTGGGCGGAACCCTAGAGGTTCACCGGACTTCCTGGCGTATCCCGTTTCCAAGGCATGCATGCACGTTCTTGGTACTAGGGTTCCGAGGCGCTTGTGTGTCGCACGCTCCGCCTGGAGTCCCAAAGCAGCGCAGGCCTTAGGATGCAGCTTTACCCCCGGTCTCCAGATCTCGTTTGGCCGGGTCACCTGCACGGCAAGGGCTGCCTCAGTGCCCGGGCTGTGGGCACTGGGTTTCCTACTGTTGTGCGGCGTTTGTGTTTGGGTCCGGTTTGCGGTTGGGTGTGCGTTTTGTTAACCCCGCCAGTCCTGGCTGGGGTCTTGGCTGGGTGTGTTTGGGCACGGTTTGTGGTGTTGTCCCTCTAGTGTCCGCTGTTTGTGGTGTTCGTGGTTGGGTTTCGGTTCCGGCCTGCTTATGGGACGTGTGTGGTTTCGTGCGCGCCCTGCTTGCCCCCCACCGTTTTCCGGTTCCGGCGTGCGGTGTGGGCGTGCGTGCTGGGCCCGGGTCTCGGCTGTGCCCCGCCCTTCTTGGCTGGGTTGTCAGGGTGTGTTTTTTGCGCTTTTGGTGTTTTTTGTTGTTTTTTGGTGTTGGTTGCTTGGTGTCCCTGTCCCCGGCCTTGTGGTCCCTGTCCCCCCATCCCCTTTCTTTCGGGCTGGTCTGCTGGCTCTTTTTTTTTCCGTGGCGTGTGTCTGCTTGTTTCGGTGTCCCTTTTCCCTGTGGTCTGTTGTTCCTGCCTTGGTGTTGCTGGTTTTGGCTGGGTGGTCCCCCTGTGCCTCTTTTGGGGGTCCTGTGTTCGGTTCTCTCTTGGGGGGGGGTTTGGCCGCCTCTGGTGGTGTTGGCGGGCGGTTTGGTGGCTGTGGGCTGTTTTCGCGCCCCCTCCCCCTCCCCCCTCTGTTTTTTTGTTTTTTTTTTTGGGGGGGGGGGGGGGGGGGGGGGGGGCTGCCTGTTCTTCCCTCTGCCTTCCCTGGGCTGGCGCATGCACTGGCCCGCATTCTGTGTTGTCTTCCGGGCTGCTGTTGGCGGTTGCGTTCTGTTTGGCCGTGTTCCGGCCCCATGGGTCGCATGGGCTATGTACAGGGTGGGCTGGGCGCCCCTTCTTGCCGGGTTAGGTCCTGGCTCTGCTGGCTGGGCGGCTGCGCCAGGCGGCTGCGTGTGGCTCTGGGTTAGGGGGCTGGGGTTGTTCGTGTCCTTTCCCCTCTGCGGTGCCGGTTTTAACCTTCTGGGTGGTCCGCCACCGTTTTTGCCAGGCGCTGTGGCCCCCTGTTTGGCCTGCGGTGCCAGTGTGTGGCGTGCTGGTGCGGCGCCTTCCGGGGTGTGCGCTGGCTTGCTTCGGTTTGTCCTTCACGTTAGGGTCAGTCGTGCCGTGTTGTTGCGCTCTGTGCCGCGCCGCGTCGCGTCGTGCTGTGGCGCGTTGCACTGTGGCGCGCTGTGGTGCGGTGTGCCGTGGTCTCGCGTTGTGCCGCGGTGGGTCAGTGGAGGTCAGCCTGGCCTGTGTCGTGGTGCGGAGTGCGGGCCGGTGTGTGGCTGGCTGGTGGCTGGGGGGTGCGGTTAGGTGTGGGTGTCTCGCTTGGTCCGTGCTGTGGGGGCTTGGGCGTGCTGCTCGGGCTGGTGGGTCGGGTAGACGTCCGTGGGGTTGCCCTCCCTGGGGGCCTGTTCCTTGGTCCCGTGTCCTCTGGGGGTCCCGGTCCCTAGCCCTGGTGGCTGTGGCCGTGCCTTCGTCCTCTTCCGGTGCCTGTGAGGTGGCCCTTGTGGCAGCCGGGGTCCTCGCCTGGCGGTGAGGGCGTGGTGGTGCCCCCGTCGTGGTATGCCCTTCCTGGGTGTGGGTCGAGGCGTTTGCCGTGGTGCCCTTTTCCTCTGTGCCTTGGTCCCCGCTCCTGCCCCTTCCTGGTTCTTGGGTCGTTTCCTGCCCCCATGTGGTTTCTCTTCCGGCGCCCTGTCCCTATGAGTGCCTGCCCTCACTTAGGGCCCCTCCGTGCCCTCTTGCCTGAGTGCCCCTTGGTGTCCCTTGCCCTCCCCTTGCCCTTGTCCTTCCCCTTCCTGGTGTGGTGGTGGCGGGAGGGGCGGGGTGGGGAGGGGGCGCCGACGGCCCAGGCCTGGGGTTGGGTGGCCTGGAGCCATTGGCGGAGGGCTTGGGGGGTGTAGGGGGGGCGGAGGCCCTGGACCACATCGCGGAGGAGGGCCTCCCATGCCGCTTGTGGCATGATGGCCTCCAGGGCGGCCTCGTTGGGGTCGGCGGGGGTGCGGGTCCGCACCTCCTCGAAGGTATGCACCATGTGCACCCCATCGTGCCTTCCCGCTCCCCCGGCCCACTTCACGCAGCGGCGGAGCTCCTGCAAAGCGGGGGCAGACCACCAGGTGAGGTGGACGGGGGCCTGGGGGGGGGAGGGGTTCGTGTCAGGGGTACTGGAGCGGCGGGGGGAGGACGTGGACCTTTGGTGGTGGTGGGGGTGGCGGTGCCCGGGGGAGCGGGAGCGGCGGTGGCGGGGGCTGGGGGTGGAGGACGGGTACGGGCGGAGGGGGGAACGGGAGGAGGAGGTGGACATGGGGTGGCGGTGGCGCGCTTGGTGGCGTCCGGGGGAGCGGGACTGGTGGTGGCGGGGGCTGGGGATGGTGGATGGGTATGGGCGGCGGGGGGTCGGGGAGCCCGGCGGGGCCTGTGGGGGGAGGGGGAGGTGGACGTGGGGCGGCGGTGGCGTGCCTGGCGGCGTCGGGGGGAGCGGGAGTGGTGGTGGCGGGGGCTGGGGGTGGGGGTCTTGTATGGCCGGAGGGGGGAGGGGGAGGTGGACATGGGGCGGCGGTGGCGCTCGTCCCGGCGCCCGGGGGAGCGGGAGCGGCGGGAGTGGGGTCCCGGGGGGTCGTGGTGGCACCTGGGGGAGCAGGAGCGGCGCGAGTGGTTGGTTGAGGCGCGGTAGCGGTGTGGGGAGTGTGGGCGCCGGGGGCAAGTGTGCCGTGCGGGGGGGGAGCGGGAGCGCCGCCGTTTGCGGGACCGGGCCTCATCGCTCCAGTGGGCTAGTCAGGAGGCGTTGGCGGGTCCTGGGGGGCTTCGGGTGGTGCTGCCTGGTACTGGGGGGGGGGGGGGGGGTCCCCCGTCGTCCACGGATCCGCCACGTACGGGTGTGGTTGCGGCAGCGGCTGGTGGTATGGGTCGAGTGACTGTGCTTGGCGGGGTTGGGCCCGGGGCGCCCCTTCTGCGTGGACGTGGTGGCCGGGGGGATACGGATACGGTTCCTGGTACGGGGGGGGTGGCCGGTACGTGGCGGGTGGTCCCTGGCGGTAGGTGCGGTATGCGAGTAGAGCGCTCGGTGGCTGCCATTCGATTCGCTGGTGCTGTTCGTGCACGGGGGGTTGTGGCCCGCTGGGGTGGGGTGGTGGTCAGTGGTAGTGGTGGGGGTGCTGTTGGTAGGTGTGGCGGTGGGGCCGCTGGTGGTGGTGGTGTTGGTATTGGTGGGGTCGGTGTTGCGGGTATGGCCCATGGACCCCTTGTGGGTTTTCCGGTCCCCCTTGTGGGGGTGGGGGGTTGGGCATCGTGGGCAGCCCCTGGGGCTGCACTATGTGGTGGGCAGGGGGGGCGGTTTGGGGGCCGGGCTTGACGGTGACGGTGGTCGAGGGGTCCCACGTCCCTGGGTTGGTTTGGCCGGCGGTGGTGGTCGTTTGCGGGGGATGGATGACGGGGCGCTTGGTAACGGGGATGTGGACGAGGGCTTGGACGGGGTCGTGTTGGGTGGCCGCCTCTGCGGTGGTGGTGGCTGCCGGTGGGAGGGGGGCGTGCGTTGTGGTGGGTGGGGGGTCGAGGACATGGATGACAAGATTAAACTATTGGACCCGCGGGTGCAGAACCTTATAAGCACCTACCTGGAGATGTTTGGGGAACTACCACCCCCAGCCTCATGCGACAAGCTGGTACAGATGGACCTCAAGCTGAAGCCCGAGTTCGTGGGTCAAAAGATCCGGAGGAGACCCTATCCGGCTCCTAAACAACAGGCCGATGAGATGGAGCTACAGATACAAGAGTGTATTGACGCTGGCCTCGTCCTGGAGTACAGGGATGGGGACTACCCCCAACACTGCAGCCCCTGTTTCCTGATAGCTAGACCTGGGTCTACAGCCAAACGGCTGGTAGTGGACGACGGAGAGCTGAACAAGAAAACATTGAACCACTCAGGGTCCATTCCTAATATGGAGTCTACCCTTGAGAAGATAGCCTCCTGTCGCTACAAGACCAAGATGGACAAGAGGAGCGGATTCTGGCAGGCGGACCTGACGCCCAACGCCCAGGAGCTACTAGCCCTCATCACCCCTCAGGGGAGGGTGTTCAAGTGGAGAGTCATGCCCTTTGGCGTGGCCAACGCACCCGCTCTATTTCAAGAGCTGATGAACAAGATTCTGTCCATCCTACGACGAAGACCCAAGGTGCAAGAACTCATATCCCGTGGGGCCCAGATGGAAGCGCACATCGACGATGTATGCCTCGGGACCAATACCCAGGAGGATCACCTAATCCTCTTGGGTGAGTTCTTTGCGGTCTGCCAGCAGAACCACACAGGACTCAAGCTGGAGAAGTGTGAGTTCATGCAGGAGACCATGCAGTACCTGGGGTTTGACGTTGGCTATGTTGGTGGACCCCAGCGGCCTCTAAGGCCAAACCCCTGATGGATGCTAAGGTACGATATGAAGACCCCAAGAAAGGACTGCATGATGTACGCAGGTTCTTTGGGGCGTGCAACTTCTACCGCCGCCATATCAAGAACCTCAAATACACCAGCGCCATTCTGACGGTCTTGATCAAGAAGAGTACTACTTGGCGCTTGGGCCCACAAGAGCAACAAGCGTTTGACGAGCTGAAAGACAAGGTGGCCATTGCTAAGTGCTTGGGCGTGCTTAGAGCACAAGGTGAGATTATCCTGGTGACCGACGCCAGCAATGTGGGCGGTGGTGGAACGTTGTTCCAATGGCAAGCACTAGAGAAGGAGGCGTTTGACTTGGCTGTTTTCCAATGGGGGACGGAAGGTCTCAACCGAGATGGAACTCTCAAGCACAGCTACCCTGACGACAAGTGGGTCCTAGTACCCCTGGGCCACTGGAACTGGAAATGGAACCAGGCCAGGGGGAACTACTCCACCTATGAGCAGGGGTTGCTCGCGGGTATGCTGGTGCTATCCTCTCAGGCACGACTGTTGGGTAGTAACCCTGTGGTCTGGCTCTGCGACCAAGAGCCCTTCCGCACTTTCCAGAAGGGCCCCCCACCTGAGAGGGCCAAGCTACGGCGCTGCCGGACCTACCTCAGCCAACTACAGCTGACGGTACACTATATCCAGGAAGTGAAGAACGAGTGTGCGGACTACATTAGCCGCAACAACTTCGACGCCCTGATTGGTGCCCGGTCTGAAGCGCTGGCTAAGGAGGCGTTCAGCCGTATGGACGTACACCTGGACCTCAACATGACTATGATACGACCCCTAGATGGACTCTATCAAGCGGAATACCTGAAGGACTTTGGGGATATCTATAAGCGCCTGGAGCAGCGCGTTGAACCCCTCCTGGTCAACCAAGAGCAGTGGAAGAGGGACAAGAGCTATTTCTGGCACGAGGACCGCATCCTGGTACCCAGTGACAGAGTCCCAGCGCTGCTAAAGTGGACCCATGAGTCCAGCGGTCATGTGGGTGCTGACCATACCCTGAGGCTATTCAAGCAGTGGTTCCTCACTACGTGGACTGATGACCAACTGCGGAAGACCCTGCTGCCTATCGCGCACAAGTGCCCATGTAGGTCCTGCAAACCTGGGGATATCAGGGACAGGGGTCTCTACTTGACCCTGCTCATTCCTCAGTGTGCTAACAGTGTTCTCTATGTGGACTACACGGAGATGCAGAAGTTTGGGCGCTACGACGTTGCCCTCGTGGTGACCTGTGGGTTGATCAGGTTTACCAGGGTGTTCCCATGTACCAAGCACATTACTGGAGAGGAGACTATCAAGATACTCCTGGAGGAGTGGGTTTGTGTCTGTGGGGCGCCCAAGGAGATCAACTCCGATGAGGACGTACGAGTACGCTCAGATACCGGCTGGTACAAGAGGGTCCTGAGATCCCTTAATGTCCAGGTGTCTACGGGGATTCCCTACTCTCACACGAGCAACCCCCTACGTGAGCGACAGATTCGTGTCCTCAAGGAGAATGTAAGGATATGGTGCAAAACTGAACGCACCAGAGACTGGGTGAGACTATTCCCTGTCATATCCTTGATGATGAACTCCCAAGAGAGTTCGGCGACTGGCTACTCGCCCCAAGAGCTACTCCTAGGGCGCCCGGCGTGGTTCCTACATGCTCCCTATCCAGAGGATACCCATTCTTCTGTGCGTAACTGTGTCCAGGAGCAACAAGCGAAGGTGGACAAGGCCAAGGCTATGCTCCAGCCAGTGAGGGAGCGTCAGTGGAACAAGAAGAACAAGCACCGGGTGCCTGCTTAGTAAGAAAAAGTGCTTTACCAATGCTTTGAGGCATACTCTAGTTGTATTAGGGATGCACTGAGCATTCAGGCATTTCTATCTTAGTATTGGCCCCACCAAAAGTGGTGATAACACATTTTGACCTATGGAACCAAACACCCAATCAGGATATGGAGTGGACCCCTCAAAGCACTATCAATGTGAGGCAAATCATCTTTTCCTGAGTGGACTGAGAACTGACATATCCAGGGCAGAGCCTATGAATTTATCTATGTTTTTCCATGAATTCTTAGCTGTCCTAGTGGTATGCACCCTAGGGGGCTGGGCACCTCTTTTTGACAGGTCCTGGGTTCGATTCCCGGTCAGCCTAGCTAAGTAGGAAGATCCCATGTGACATGGCAGTGACCTCATCGCCACATGCCCTGCCACCTCAGCACATGTGGGACCCAAAACAAAGAGTGCACATCTCCTGAGATGGCACTATGGAGATAGAGTGACGATGGGGCAGTTTTCCAACTCTTTTCCAAAACATTTCAGCTATCTTTGTGAATATGCAATCAGATGTGCCTTGAGTTGCAGTTTCTGTGAATATCCTTTCATCTTTCACTGTTTACACTGCAGCCCTTCATGCTTTGATCCTGATTCTCTTCTACTTGCATATCTCTGGCTTGGGGTATCCTGGGTTGATTGTATTTCAGCAAACAAAAGCTTTTCATCTTCAAGAACAAGCAGCAGGAAACCCTACACCAGCAGCAAGCAGCAGGAGAGGCAAAAACACAGTGTTGAAATCACTATAAACTTTTCTGGTAGCAAGAGGCAGACTGTCTCTGCGCACCGGCAGCAACCCCGCGCCGTACATCCAGTGCGCCGAGTACAGTCACATATAAGCAGAAGGGCGAACAAAGATGGACACAAGGAAGGAGGACGCCGACGTGAAGACAGCGCCTGAGGCACCAGCAAGGCCAGCACCTGGTGAACCTGGACCTGGACCTAGCGCTGTACCTTCGGAGCCCTTACATGGGCCAGTGGGCGTGGCTGAGGACTCTTTGGATGGACTCCAGTCGGCCTTCAGGTCCCTCTCAGTCGAGGAGGAGCTCACTCAGCCTGTGAAGAGGAAGAGAGAGAGCGAGAAGGATGCTGGAGACGAAGCAGACAAAGGAGAGGACCAAGGGCAAGACCTGACGAATGAGCCTACCTTCGAAGGCGCACCAAGCGCCTCTGGCCTGCACGCATCACCCTCTCCTATAACCACCACACTCCCAATTCCAGACCCAGTCGCTGCAACATCCACTCCCATAACCAACCCACCTATGGTTGAGGGCACAGGCTTTACTGGCATGCCTCCCTACCCCGCCTATGGTATAGGCCCACCTACCACTGCGTTCCCGGAGGCAACTACTGCCAGTGAGCCGGTGGCTTGCAGTTCTGCGCCGCGATGGTATGCGGCTGACTATCACCATCCTCTACCCGCTACGGGAACCTATGTGGATGTTCGTGGGTATGCACCTGGGTATGCAACCTTGAGTGGGTTGAGGAGAGGACCTGAGTCTCTTGGAGGCAGGAGTAGAGAATCGGGGAGATCCTCCAACAGGTCCCTGACGCGGTCGGAGATCAACGAGGTGCTCCAAGGAGCCACTTCTAAAATCGTTGGCGACCTCACTCAAGAGATCCGGGAGAAACTGGAGCGCCTGATGATACCGCCCCAAGCGTCACCTACCACGGTGGGAATGTCACCCCATCGAGTACAGGCCAACCACCTGGCGGCAGGGCTGACAAACACCCTGGGGAGCCTGAGGAGCCGACCGATGCCGACCCCTGCAGCTATACCGAGAAGTCCTTTCGTACCGAGAACAGCCCAGCCGCCCTACAGCCACGTGACGAACTCTACGAGGGCCGAGCTGGACCGGCTGGGGCTGACAGCCTTGAGGGCAATGGTGGACGTGGAGCCTTATGGCTCTAGTGATCTAGGCGGAGCCCCCTCTGATGATGAGCCGCCATCGATGACTTCTGCTTCGCCCTCGGAGGACGATAACCCGGTGGACCCCGAGAACCCAAGGGGGAAGAAGAAGAAGAAGAAGAAGAAGACCCGACGCCCTGAGGGACGCAGGTCTCAGGAGGCGAAGGCTATTGCCACCTCCAAGATCGTGGTGAACCTGCCCGAGTTCACAGGCAAGGACCTCAGCGAGTTCGCTGAGAATTTTGGCCGGTTTCTCCGATTGACCGGCCAAACCCACGCTAGTGGACGAGTCAAGTGCGATCTGCTCCTGCAGTGCTGCAAGACCAAGTACCTGGAGAAGCAGGTCAGGCAGATCGTGACTAACTCCGCCACCTTTGCCGATGTGTTGGTTGCCTTGGAGAGGCAGTACCCGACCTACGAAACCGACCTCTCCATCAGGGCCGAGATCCAGAACCTGCCCGTGCTGCCCAACAACCCGAAACCTGGCAGGGTCTCTGAGCTGTTGGCTGACCTGGATCACTGGGCTGGACGACTGACGCCCGGTTCCTACAGCAGCGACGACCTGCTGTTCTGGTTGGTGGCCAAGCACCCTCGAGAGCTGTGGGATGAGTGCCGTTCTACGGCGGAGCGCAAGGCTAGATCCCTCCGCTACGAGGATCTATGCGTGCTACTCCTGGAGCTGGCGCTGGAGAAGGAGAGCGACCAGCACTTGAACAACTACCGTCCTGGTGGTGGAGGTTCTGGAGGCCATGGCAAAGGGTACCAAGGGTCTCGACCTGGGCAGGCCACTACCCCCAAACACGCCCACGCCCGTATCATGGAGAACGTTAAGGAGCTATTCTGGTGTGATGCCAGAGACGAGCAGGGCCACCTGCAGCACGCCCCTGACTGCGAGCAGCGAGACTGCTTCGTAGTCCAGGGGAAGCAGCAGGAGAAGAACACCGGCGCCAAAGCGAAGCTGCCAGATCATTACAGGTGCACCATCACGTGTGCATTCTGCGGGAAGCGGAAGCACTACGAGGATGAGTGCTACCATAAGCAACGCCCATCGGCGAAGCTTAAGGGTGAAGATCCTGGCAAAGGCTCAGGCAAAGGTGGAGGCAAAGGCAAAGGCAACGACTCCGGCAAGGGCAAGTCGAAAGGACGTGGACAAGGGCAAGACAAGGGTCAAGGTGGACGAGGAGGAGGCGCGAGCCGCCAGCCAGACAAGGACAACAAGAATAAGGACAAGAACGGAGGCAACCCGAACCCTAATCCAGGGGGGAACTCGGAGCCCTCTGGAGGGCAGTCTGGTCCTACCACTCGCTCACAAACGCAGGCCCAGCAAGAACAAGGAGCATAGCGTGAGCATGAAGGTGGTGATGATGGCAACGCTAAGAAGAGGAGCCGTTTCATGAGGATGGCCCGCAAACTGCGGAACAAGGGGTTCGACCTGACCTGTCCCGCGGAGTTCTCACGGGGACGCTCTGGTGGCACCCAAGACCTGGTGTTTTGGGTACGTATCTGACTAGGGGGACGCGAATACCTGGGGGTATTGGACACTGGCGCCACCATATCTATAGTGGCAAAGGAAAGTTTTACCTTGTGGGAGCCTGAAGAACACCATGACCCCCGCTGCTATACACATGGGGGATTGACATGTGGTGCACAGCTGCGGGGACTGTGAAGCGGAGGTACCTATGGGCTCCCGGACTATCGCCCATCGGTTCTATGTGATGGACACTGAGGCCTTCGACTTTGTACTGGGGACTGACTTCTTCGTACAGCACTCCCAGATACAATCCCTGACGCTGCAAGCGCCCTACCACCTCTACGTGCACCACGGCAGTGGCAGAGAGTCTGTGCCAGTGGAGCAGTCGGAACATACCTCGAGTTACCTGAGGCTATCGAAGGAGGAGCCCTCGAACATGATGGCAGCCTCCAAAACTGAGGACTATCAACTAATGGGGGAAGTCCTACACCAAGGTCTGAAGGAGTTGGGTTACTCTAGAGAAGACCTGAGTGTGGAGTTGTTCGCCAGCGACAAGCAGCATGTACTGGACCTTTACTGCAGCAAGGGGAAGAACTGCAGCTACAAATTTTACTGGCCCTCTTTCGGGATGGCCTACGGGAACCCCCGGTTCAGTGAACTGGGGAGGGTGCTGACCAAGGTGGCCTTGGAACGTTCCCGTATGGTCCTGTGTTCCCCCGATTGGGGAGCCCATGGGGGCAACGAGTACTGGCGAAACCTCCTGGACAGACTGACTATCAGCTCTGTTCGGTTACCTGATGAGGCCATCTACGTGCCTCTGGGGCGTAACACGCCAATTGGGAAACCCGGATGGGGGAGTATGCTGAGCGTGGTGGACGGAGGTCTTACCTCCATCCCCTGGGAGGATCTGGACCCGACACTGGTCCAGGCTATACAACGAGAAAGCGACGGACTCGCCTTGGGTGACTTGAGGGATCGCCTACGACCTCAAGATGCTGTTGAGACTACACCCGGAGGAGATGAGTACGTCGTGACTGACACCAACGCCCCCAACTCTCCCTGCCATGTACCTTTTCCTGATGGAGTCTCTGAGTGTGGACTATCTGAGCTACCTAGCTCTATCCACTCAGATGACGAAACTGAGCACGACGCCTTCTTCATGCAGACCTGTGTGGAGGAAGTGGAGAACGCCGAGTACGTCGCCCCACTAAAACCCCTACTCTCCATGAGGGTGGAAGACCCCCAGGACGAAGAGCTGGACCCTCGTTCCAGGCTAAGGGAGTATGTGGATTCCAAGAGGAAGTTGGTGGCGAAAAAGCTATGCTACGCGAAGCCTACCCGCAGCTCATGGCCACTGAAGCAAGGACGTATGGAAGATCTCTCCCAATTGAAGGAGGACCTCGAACAGAAGATCACCACCTGGCAAAGGGAGGTAGATCTTAAGCTTATGAAGAGCGTGTGGGGCGCCCACGTGAGGACCCCAGAGGAGGACGACCTCTCGGAGGAATGTGTATGTGAACCCCCTCGAGCGTGCCTATGTTGCCATCGTCCACCGGAGATGGTTGAACAAGACCTTCTATATGCCTACCAAGGGCTGAAGGACACTACCACGGGCGAAGAGTCGGTGGAGGACCACCTCCCGACGTCTATTACTCAGGGGGCAAGCAACTTACACTCTGATGAGGACATGGAGGACAAGATCAAGCTATTGGACCCGCGGGTGCAGAAGCTTATAAGGACCTATCTGGAGATGTTCGGAGAACTACCCCCTCCAGTCTCATGTGACAAGCTGGTACAGATGGACCTCAAGCTGAAACCCGAGTTCGTGGGTCACAAGATCCGGAGGAGACCCTATTCAGCTCCTAAGGAGCAGGCCGACGAGATTGAGCGGTAGATACAAGAATGTATCGACGCTGGCCTAGTCCTGGAGTACAAGGACAGGGACTACCCCCTACACTGCAGCCCCTGTTTCCTGATAGCTAGACCTGGGTCTACAGCCAAACGGCTGGTAGTGGACTACGGAGAGCTGAACAAGAAAACGCTGAACCACTCAGGGTCCATTCCCAATATGGAGTCTACCCTGGAGAAGATAGCCTCCTGTCGCTACAAGACCAAAATGGATAAGAGGAGCGGATTCTGGCAACTGGACCTGACGCCCAACGCACAGGAACTACTGGCCTTTATCACCCCTCAGGGGAGGGTGTTCAAGTGGAAGGTCATGCCGTTCAGTGTGGCCAACGCACCCGCTCTATTCCAAGAGCTGATGAACAAGATCTTGTCAATCCTACGAAGGAGACCTAAGGTGCAGGAGCTTATATCCCGTGGGGCCCAGATGGAGGCTCACATCGACGATGTATGCCTCGGCACCAATACCCGGGAGGATCACCTAATCCTCTTGGGTGAGTTCTTTGCGGTCTGCCAGGAGAACCACACACAACTCAAGCTGGAGAAGTGTGAGTTCATGCAGGAGACCATGCAGTACCTGGGGTTTGACGTTGGCTATGGGTGGTGGACCCGAGCGGCCTCTAAGGCCAAACCCCCGATGGATGCTAAGGTACGACACGAAGACCCCAAGAAAGGACTTCATGATGTACGCAGTTTCATTGGCGCGTGCAACTTCTATCGCCGCCATATCAAGACCTTCACCTACACCAGCGCCATCCTGACGGTCTTGATCAAGAAGAGTACTACTTGGCGCTGGGGCCCACAAGAGCAACAAGCGTTTGACGAGCTCAAAGACAAGGTAGCCAACGCTAAGTGCTTGGGCATGCCTAGGGCGGGAGGGGAGATTATCCTGGTGACTGACGCCAGCAATGTGGGCGGTGGTGGAACGTTGTTCCAATGGCAAGCACTAGAGAAGGAGGAGTTCGACTCGGCCATTTCCCAATGGGGGACGGAAGGCCTCAACCGAGATGGAACCCTCAAGCACAGCTACCCTGACGACAAGTGGGTCCTAGTACCTCTGGGCCACTGGAACTGGAAGTGGAACCAGGCCAGGGGGAACTACTCCACCTATGAGCAGGAATTGCTGGCGGGTATGCTGGTGCTATCCTCACAAGCACGACTGTTGGGGAGTAACCCTGTGGTCTGGCTGTGCGACCAAGAACCGGTCCGCAGTTTCCAGAAGGGCCCCCCACCTGAGAAGGCCAAGCTACGGCGCTGGTGGACCTACCTCAGTCAACTACGGCTGACGGTACACCATATCCAGGGAGTGAAGAACGAGTGTGCAGACTACATCAGCCGCAACAACTTCGATGCCCTGATTGGTGCCCGGTCTGAAGCGCTGGCTAAGGAGGCGTTCAGCCGTATGGACGTCCACTTCGACCTCAACATGACGATGATACGCCCCCTGGATGGACTCCAACAATCGGAGTACCTGAAGGAGTTAGGGGATATCTACAAGCGCCTGGAGAAACGCCTTGAACCCCTCCTGGTCAACCAAGACCAGTGGAAGAGGGACAAGAGCTACCTCTGGCTCGAGGACCGCATCGTGGTGCCTAGTGACAGAGTCCCAGCGCTGCTGAAGTGGACCCATGAGTCCAGCGGTCATGTGGGTGCTGACCGTACCCTGAGGCTGTTCAAGCAGTGGTTCCACACTACGTGGACTGACGACCAACTGCGGAAAACCCTCCAGCCTATCGTGGACAAGTGCCCGTGCAGGTCCTGTAAACCAGGGGATATCAGAGACAGAGGTCTCTACTCGACCCTGCCCATCCCTCACTGTGCTAACAGTGTTCTATACGTGGACTACACGGAGATGCCAAAGTTCGGGGGCCATGACTTCGCCCTCGTGGTAACCTGTGGGTTGACCAGGTTTACCAGGGTGTTCCCATGTTCCAAGCACATTACCGGGGAGGAGACTATAAAGATACTCCTGGAGAAGTGGTTTTGTGTCTATGGGGCGCCCAAGGAGATCAACTCCGATGAGGACGTACGAGTACACTCAGATACCGGTTGGTACAAGAGGGTCCTGAGATACCTCAATGTCCAGGTGTCTACGGGGATTCCCTACTTGCACACGAGCAACCCTCTATGTGAGCGACAGATCAGTGTCCTGAAGGAGAATGTACGGATATGGTGCAAAACTGAACGCACCAGAGACTGGTTGAGACTACTCCCCATCATATCCTTGATGATGAACTCCCAAGAGAGTTCAGCTACTGGCTACTCGCCCCATGAGCTATTTCTAGGGCGCCCGGCATGGTTCCTACATGCCCCCTATCCAGAGGACACCCATTCTTCTGTTGGTGAATGGGTCCAAGAGCAACAAGTGAAGGTGGACAAGGCCAAGGCTATGCTCCGGAGAGTGAGGGAGCGTCAGTGGAACAAGAAGAATAAGCACCGAGTACCGGCCACCTACCAAGAGGGGGACTGGGTGCTGGTGCACCACAGTCGACTACCCGCCTGGCCACGCTCGACCAGCGATGACCCATTCTTCGGGCCGTACAAGATTCTATCAGTGGATGGACACCGTATCACCGTGTGGTGTTCTCCCCGTCTACGGGGGACCCTGGTGTGCGCTGCTCAACACCTGAAGCGCTACTATGATCCAGAAGACCTCTGTGGGGAGGAGTGGGAGCTGAACGACGAGGAAATCGCCGCTCTGGACCTACAAGGGGCTGCCAGCCCAATGGAAGTTGAAGGTGAACTCCCCGACATGAACGCCGAGGAGATAGCTAAGGAGGGCTTCTACCTGGTGAAGTCTGTCCTACGCCACCGCTATCGCCAGGGTTGGCGCTTCCTCACCCTCTGGGAAGGGTTTGGAGTCGAAGAGGCCACCTGGGAGCCCTTCTCTGCGTTTGTTCTACCTGAGGGACGCCTAAACTCAGTTCTGGTTGACTACTTGTCCCAGAACAACCTTGGTGAGTTGCTGAGGCTCGCTGAGACGCTTGCCTCCAAGACTAAAGCTAGGGACTGAACCTTACCCTTACCTGCCTAAGCGTATGTGTGAATGTGCTATTCCTAAGGTCCTGAGAGCAAGCCGCAGCAGTGGTGTCCTAATTATACCCAAGTCTGCACGCTTGCTAAACCTGGAGGGTTGGCTTATTGATGCCACGGGGTACGCCCCGGGTCTCCCCTCCCCTAAGCGCCCAATTTCTGTGCTGGCGCAAAGCCTTTGGGGAATACCAAGCATACTAATCCAGGTATTGTTTTCCCTACCTATCTGTCTACTGCAGGGAGGGGTGGCCAAAAGCTATGAAGGCATGAAAACGCCGTTTTGCTAAGTGGCCAAAACACTGACCTAACCACTGCCACAGCCCACCAACCCTGCTAAAATTGCAGGAAACGGGTGGGACAGTGACACACGCACTACAGGTCCTACACACCCTACAGTGGTACCATCCTGGTGGACGAGCACTGCTGCAAGTGGCTCAAGCCCCCACTCAGGACTACCACTCCTACAGGCACACTCTACTGGGTGTGGTTGAAGAACATGTCGTGGGTCCTAACGACCCTCCCGTGAAGAAGACAAGAGAACACAGCGCTGCTAAGCAACTGTGGCCTAACAGGGGACGCCACAACGCGTTTCCCCTGCTAGGGCTTGGAGGGAAGAGGTGCTCTTTTTGCGTGCACGGCGCAGATGTCGATGGAGTCGGACTCCCTGCTCTGCCACAAGCAGAGGCGGAGTTGTTTGTTTGTGTGATCTGCGTCCTTGTTTAGCAGGGCAAGGAAACAAAAATGGCATGCTGCTGCACCAATCACCCTACCTGCCCACCTGTAAAGCAAAGGCAAATGAAGGGGTGTTTGCGGCGGAGGAACCAAGCCACACTCCACGTATTATACGCTTCTCAGTGTGACCTATAATACACTGTCCGCAAACACGCCCTGTCAAGCAAGCAAGCGTTAGGGGACTCCTCAGGTTCTCTTAAAGAACGTACCGAGGAGCCCCTGGGTAGCCTAAACAAGGTTTACCGTGCGCATTTCGCGTGGCCTACCCTTTAATGCGTGTGTGAATGCACGAGCATGCACGACTGTCTTGGGCGAACCTGCCCATCTCAACTGCAATCACGAACTCCACCAGGGGGTGGCCCCTCCTGGGTTTACTCACCTTACCTACCGCTGGAGAGAGAGAGCAAGTGGGGCGCAAGCGAAAAACGTCGCTATGCACTTGTGTGTATGTCTAATCATCCTGATCTGACCTCTAGTCATCTGCAATCTCTCTAATCAATCCCTCTATCGCGTTCTATCGTTGTTAGCGCTGCTACAAGACTGGTTCACGGAGATACGAGACGAGCAATGTGTATGCTGCATATGAGACGAGCATACCTGTAGTTTATGCCTGATTCATTGAAGTCTTTTCGTTGATTTTCGAATTCTTGGATTTTTGATTCTTCTATCAGTGTGGGTGGAATCTGTATGTTTATTTATTAATGTGTGTCTCGTCATTTTCAAGACTACGTGAGACATACGTTTATAATTCCATTATTTCTGCATTTTCCGGCGCTTCGCTAGGAGCCGCTCCTGCACGCCGCCTTTTTATGCGTAGGAATTTCTTGATTTAAAAAATCTAGAGATGACTATCATTTTTATAAAAATGTGCTTCTAATGCACAATTGGATTCTGCTCAGGTGTGTTGTCTTAGAAAAATTCTAGGCCGTCATTTGACGGATTTAGGTGTTGTTGCTTCGCGTTTGCGTGGATTCGTCCATAATTCTCCCATTCCTGTCTCTGCAGATATTCCCGAAAGCGTTGCTGAGTAGGCCGTGTTCGGGCCCAAAAAAAGCCGCCAGGAGACTGAGCAGAAGCCAAGACCCCACCAAGGGGCCATTTAATTTTTTTTAACGCTTCCCTTCGCCCTAAGACAGGTCACAGGTCGCCAGCAGGTTTACGAGAACCCATGCGAGTGTGTATATTGTGTCTTGTGTTGGGTTTGTGTCGCGCTGCGTTTTGGAGGGAGGGATGCACATGCAAATGTTTTGGCATGCTCCCAAACTAACCCAACCAAGCCACAGGAGCCCCGGCAGCGCCATGAGCGCTGAGTCTTCTGTAGGAAATGTTATAAACAGAGCAGCAAAAGAGCGCCAGCCATGGTGAGCGCCCATTTTTCTGTGTGAGGGAAACTATAGGTATTTTAAAGTAGATGTGGAAACCAAGGAAAGGCCAGGAAAAAATCCCTTTTTCCTAAAATGCGACAGTGGTGGCCACCACAGCACAAGGGGGGAGTAGGAAAAAGTGCCTTTCCAATGCTTTGAGGCATACTCTAGTTGTATTAGGGATGCACTGAGCATTCAGGCATTTCTATCTTAGTATTGGCCCGACCAAAAGTGGTGATAACACATTTTGACCTATGGAACCAAACACCCGATCAGGATATGGGGTGGACGCCTTAATCCCCCATCAATGTGAGGCAAATCATCTTTTCCTGAGTGGACTGAGAACTGACAAATCCAGGGCAGAGCCTATGAATTTATCTATGTTTTTCCATGAATTCTTAGCTGTCCTAGTGGTATGCACCCTAGGGGGCTGGGCACCTCTTTTTGAGAGGTCCTGGGTTCAATTCCCGGTCAGCCTAGCTAAGTAGGAAGATCCCATGTGACATGGCAGTGACCTCATCGCCACATGCCCTGCCACCTCAGCACATATGGGACCCAAAACAAAGAGTGCACATCTCCTGAGATGGCACTATGGAGATAGAGTGACCATGGGGCAGTTTTCCAACTCTTTTCCAAAACATTTCAGCTATCTTTGTGAATATGCAATCCGATTTGACCTGATTTGCAGTTTCTGTGAATATCCTTTCATCTTTCACTGTTTACACTGCAGCCCTTCATGCTTTGATCCTGATTCTCTTCTACTTGGATATCTCTGGCTTGGGGTATCCTGGGTTGATTGTATTTCAGCAAACAAAAGCTTTTCATCTTCACAAACAAGCAGCAGGAAACCATACACCAGCAGCAAGCAGCAGGAGAGGCAAAAACACAGTGTTGAAATCACTATAAACTTTTCTTGCTTCCTACCAGGAAGGAGACTGGGTGCCGGTGCACCACAGCCGACTACCTGCCTGGCCACGCTCTACCAGCGATGACCCCTACTTCCAGCTCTACAAGATTCTATCTGTGGATGGACACCGTATCACAGTGCGGTGTTCCCCCCGACTAGGGGGGACCCTGGTGTGCGCTGCTCAGCACCTGAAGCGCTACTATGATCCTGAAGACCTATGTAGGGAGGAGTGGGAGCTGAACGACGAGGAGATCGCTGCTCTGGACCTACAGGGGGCTGCCAGCCCTATGGAAGTGGAAGGGGACCTCCCCGACATGAACGCCGAGGAGATGGCTAAGGAAGGCTTCTACCTCGTGAAGTCTATACTACGCCACCGCTATCGCCAGGGTTGGCGCTTCCTCACCCTCTGGGAAGGGTTTGGAGTCAAAGAGGCCACCTGGGAGCCCTTCTTAGCGTTCGTTCTACCTCAGGGACACCTAAACTCAGTTCTGGTCGACTATTTGTCCCCGAACAATTGCTGAGTTGCTGAGGCTTGCTGAGACGCTTGTCTCCAAGACTAAAGCTAGGGACTGAACCTTACCCTTACCTGCCTCAGCGTATGTGTGAGTGTGCTATTCCTAAGGTCCTGACAGCAAGCTGCAGAAATGGTGTCCTAATTATACCCAAGTCTGCACGCTTGCTAAACCCGGCGGATGTCTTACCGGTGCCACGGGGTATCCCCCGGGCCTCTCCGCCCCTAGGCGCCCGGTTGCTGTACTGGCGCAAAACCTTGGGGGAATACCCAGCACACGAGTCCAGGCATTGCTTTTCCTACCTACCTGCCTACTACAGGGGAGGAGTGGCCAAAAGCTATGAAGGCATGAAAACGCCTGTTTGCCATGAAGGCCAAAATCTAGACTAACCACTGCCACTGCCCACCGACCCCGCTAAAATTGCAGGAAACGGGTGGGACAGTGACACACGCACTACAGGTCCTACACACTCTACAGTGGAACCATTCTAAAGCCGGTTCGGACCCCGTGGGCATCTTTGGGTCACTTGGGCTGTGTATCTATGTGCCGGCAAGCCGCCATTGGCTGATATCATACTCTCCCATCCACCTGACCTAACCTGATGTGATAGTGTGATAGGTTTGGCCATTCCAGCTATGAGCGGCCATATTCAATACCGAGGCGCCGCCGGCTGAGATTTATATATCAGAATATCAGGAATCAACAGGGTTTTTTTATCATAATGTTTCAGTAATTTTTCGGCCTTCCGTTCTGATTGTCAATGTATCGGCGACTGTCCGTTGGCTCGCGATTTTGCGGTAACCGATTGGTTAACTGTTATTTACAGATATTTTGGCGGAAACCCCGAAGAAGGGTCAGATTTCATCAGTAAGGGGTTCGTTGCTTCCGCAATTTTCATATTATACACTCGCAAAATTAATCTGATTTTTTCAGACTTTAAGAATCGGATTTGCGACTTCGACATCCCCGCACTTGATATGATGAATCTCGAGTGGTCCTACATTTTTCCCTGATCGCGAATCAACCTTTCTTTTGGTTATGCCCTTCGCTTTTCTTTGAGATATAGGCGAAACAAAATTGATTCGTGAGGCCACCTTGAAAGGTCATATCTCCAGCTCAGGGCGAGGAATACCAATTTCGAGAATTGGGTTCGAACCGCCTTGGTCTCAACTTAATTTAGGGAGCATCAAATGTCTTTGATGTGTACACATGCCCGGTTTAGCAAGCGATAATCGTCAAGAGGGTAGAAAGTGATATATAACTCTTGGACCATGCAACCGAATATTTTAATGCGACTTTTGAGTGTACCGCATGAGTGTTGGTGTTGCATAGAAGTTTTCATTGGGTTCCTACGTATTTTTAACGGGTAGTTATGTCCATGGAGGGGCATGGCATATCATGGTGGGAGCCACTTTTGGAGGGTATGTGTTATATGCATGGTATGTGCTTCGATATGCTCACGCCCATGTTATATATCTCCGTTTGTCGGAAGATATATGCAGTCATACGTGGCAAGGGCTTCGCCCATGTCTCAGTGGTGAGCTCCATAGCGCTAGACTAAGTCTACTGCTCATATAGTGCATGTGGGAGGGCTTACGGTGCGACCCACAAGCACCACTATCAATTTTCCCATTTTCATGGTGCGTGTTGGGAGGAGGCTCGAAGGTGTTCCCCTGCGTCCATGTGGGGATCCAAGTCGGGAGATTGTTTGCAAATGGTCCCAAGCAATTGTGTTTTGAATCATATGTTGATACCATGGGTGAGCGAAGTTATATACTATTGTAATTATCTTGAATTTCGCATTATTTGCATGTTTTTGACCTCATTTTATGCTCATTTTTGTATTTTATGTGCTCAACTGGTCGGCTAACAGCAACGTGCCTAGAGATCTGTGAACTATGGTATGTTGCCTCTATGTTGGCATATGCTTCGGTGTTGTACCTCACCATATGCCGGATCACGTGTCACTGTGGCGTGGCACACGAGGCCTCACAAAATTAGGTCCCAAATTCATGAGTTGACTTGTGAAGCATGTCATGTACATAACCGGAGGGGTTTCGGGGCCAATGACGGAAAATTCTTGGGCATGGACCTTTGGTTTGTATCACCCTTGTGTATTACTCTCCGGTTTGACACATGCATGGGGCATTTGAATATTTGCCGTATGCATTTTTGAGTATATAATTGATTTTTGGGCATAATGGTGTGATTTGCCTGATTTTGCTAGGTTATGAGGTCACATTCATGGGGCAGTTCTCCGAGCCCAATCGACTCCAAGTCCAACCAAGGTTATGTCAAGGAAGGGCATGGTCTTGAGTGCCACCCTAGGTCATGACACGCCACCTCCTCCATTGGGCTAGGATTTAGAGGCTTGGGAGTGAACACATTTTTTCGGGTTTATGTAGTGACTTTTGACACATGGCATTTAGCCATCTTATTTGACTGGGTTCAGGGCATCATGTTGGCGAGTCAAGGGAAGGTCTTGAGTCCAGGGAATGAGGGGTCTATGGCTGTGATTGTGTACGTTTCCATCTTTCCCCAACTTTGCTTTATTTGTGTTCATATGCCAATTTCAGGGCTTTCCTCTTTGGTGCAATTTTTGTACATGCCCACCGCCGTGAGACAACCGGCGTGTTGAACGGAAGCCCGCAGTGTGGATTGGATTTGGAGTGTGCCTGGTGCTGCTAGGGATCTGCGTGCAGGAGCAATTTTTACTTTTTTTGTGATGCAGAGCCTGGTGAGAAGCAGGACCATGGGAGTGTCGAGAAATGGTGGAAGGGGTATAGCAGGGGCCGGTCCTGATAGGGACCTTCTTTATGGTAGCAGAGGAGTATCTGCCCCCTACCGCCGCACCGGGGACTTGGGCCCTCATGAGCCCTGCCCAAGGACGCCCCGGGTGCAGATCGTTGAGTCCGTGGAGTCGACGCCGGACTGGGAAGCCCGAGAAGAGCAAAGATGCTCAGAACGGAGACCCCCTGCAGAACATGGGCTGGACATGGAGGACCTGGCCTCCATGTGTGAAAGGCAATGCCGCAAGGCTTGCAATCTCCGCTCCGCTGCGGAGGAGTTGGAGGAGACCGGCAGCAACGGCAGAGCTCGGCGTTACCGGAAGCGCAGGTCCCCGAAACCCGCGGCAGAAGCCAGGGCGATGGAGACGGATCCCAGCCCCGTCAGGCTGTGGTCAGCTGCAGATTCCGAGGGGCACTCCGAGGGCTATCGGACAGCTTACCTTTCGGAGTCGGAGGAAATGGCCAGACCGCCCACAAGGGCGAACACGGCCCCAGAACCAAGCCTGGAGCATGACGCCGAGGCGTTGGAGAGGCCTGCCAGAGCCAGAACGGCGCCTGTGGCCCGGCACACGGAGCCAACGCGGGATAGCATCGGCGACACACCCATGGCGGAGGAGTCCGAGGCGCCGGGAACCGTGGGACGCGCCGGATCTGGTGGAAAGCACGTTGAGTGCCACTGCGAGCACGTGTCCTTCCTCATCGGCAAGTACCCAAAGATGGGGATGGACGCCATCGTGTAGCACCTCGACCGCCTGGACAACGCGAAGGACGGTCTAGAGGAGGACGTCGCGGGGATCCTGGATGACCAGTCGGCAGCGGAGAGAGACATGGCGGAGCTGCGAGCGGAACAGGACCGGTACCGGCAGGATCTGGAGCTGGCCCTGCAGAAGCAGCAGCGAGTGGTGGACAGCCTCCTCCACCTGGTTGAGGACATGTCGGGACGCCTGAAAAGGCTAGAGGAGTTACTACCCCTCGCCTCGGGTCCGGAGCTCCAGGCAAAGCCGGCAGCGGCAGAGCTGGTGGAGCGGGTTAAGACCCTCAGGAGCGCCATGGAAAAACCCATGGGCGGCCCTGCAGAGGCACCTTACGCGCCTCCGCGTGTTGACCCGGGTGCGCTGCCGTTTGTTCCCATGTTCAGCGAATCCATAATGCTCGGGGAGCAAACGGCACCGGCTGGGTCCATGCGGGAAGGGCGCGCAACCACGGACCTGAGGAGCCTGACGGTACAGATGTCCCATGCCGCCCAGGATCCAACGACCACTACGACTGCCCATGCAGTTTATGCGGAAGAGGAGATCCAGAGCCAGACCATGCAGGGGCGAACCATGGGAAGCGCCGACGGACATGGTCGAGGCCATCCAGGCGGAAACCTGTCGGTGAAGGACCCCAATACGGGGATATGGACAGCCGGTGGAGCAAGTCCTTCCCGCATTCCAAACCCCATGGGTTCAGGCCCAACTGGACAGTACTCCATGGAGGAGAGGGATGTACGGGGAGTGTACTCACACCCCCCGGCCACAGGTGGTATCCGTCTCGGTGGAGTGGTGGCTGCGGACGTCGGAGACGCCGTCAGGATTGACAACCTCAGGGGAATCAAAATCCCCTATTACGATGGCAACCCCTCCAATCTGGATGACTTCATCCTGGATTGGGAGGACTTTTCCGAGGAGGTCGTCGGCGAGATGAGGGGAGCGCCAAGGGACAAGTGGGTATGTCGGACATTCACACACAGACTGGCGCAGGACCTGAAGGAGGAGCTCAGGGATCAGATCCGTGACGGAGTGATCCAGACGGAGCAGACCTGCCTCCAGTGGCTGGAGGAAGAGGAGGGAACGGACGCCCCCAATCAGAAGTTGGAGGACTTGTGGTCCATTCCGCTGCCCCTGGAGCGCGGGGAACTGAGGGTCCGGGAATGGAATCGGTACATCCGCAAGTACCGAAGAAGCCTCAAGCTGGTGGAAGACTGGAATGAGGCCAGCGAGATCCGACACTTGCTGAAGGACGTCCTCCCCGGGCACTGGAAGAGAAGAGTGGAGGATGAGGAGAAGAATAGAGCAAAGAAGCGCGTGGCCTTACGGATCATGGCATCGGAGGACACCCACGCCGGAATAATGGAGTTTTTCCGGCGAAACCTCGGCGAGCCCAGCCGAATGTTGCCATTGAAGAACGCCGTCTATGTGGAGGTATTCGGTGACACCATGGGGCAAAGGCTGATGCGCCTCAACAACGTGGAGTGGAGGCGTGGAGAACAGCTGAGGATGCAGGCCATCTTCGCCCGCATGAGCCTGGACGAGATCGTGAAGTACATAACGGTGGAGCTGAAGCTCAACGCCAAAAACGAGGCCCACGTGCAGGATCGACAAGGCCCAGGACATAGAGGTCATCGAGAAGATCACCACCAGCCAGAGGTCAAGGGGGACACGGTCGGCACCGCGGAGGAAGGGAGTGGAAGCGGCCAAGATCTCTGGATCGCGACCGGCCCAGAGGATCATGAAGAAGCCCACTTCTTCGCGTTTGTAGCGCACAACATGAAGGAGAATGGGCAGGACAGGTCCAGGTGGAACCGCCTGGACCCCAGGTCCAAGAACCGCAGAGAACCGCGGAGGATCGGGAACCCGCCGCTCTCGTTCGGCGAGTACAGATCGCAGCACACCGGTTGCTGGGTCTGCTACGGCAAGGGGAACAACCATGCACATGACCACCGGCATTGCAAGGTATACGAGGAGGACAAGAAGATGTACTTCGCCGCCCATCCCGACAGGAAGCCCAAGGAGCAACAAATTGCCGATCGGAAGGCAAAGGGCGGAGACGGTGGAAAAGGCCAAGGAAAGGGCCAAGGGAAAGGCGGAGGAAAAGGCTATGGTGGAGGACCCGGTCCAGACCGACGCGTGAGGTCGATCGAGGAGGTTGCTGAGGACATGTTGAGGACGTTGGAGGAACTCAAAGCCCATCAACGTGGTGGACAAAGTCTGAGCGGATCGCAGCAGGAGGGAGCTGCGGCAGGCCATGTCTAGAGGAGCCCCCACGGGAATGGGACCCCGGAGGTCTCTCCTCCGAAAATCAGTGGAATCCCAGAGAAAGCAAAGGCACATCGGGTGCCGAAGAAGGCTCCAGAAGAGTCAAAACCACTGAGTTTCGCCACTCCGAACCCCTGGAGCGCCCTGCCAAGGGAAGTTTATGTGGGCAAGGGACGTGGCAAGAAGGAAGGAGCGACCACGGAGAGCCCCGTGGAAGGGCGGGACCAGCCCAAGATCTACACCATCCGTGACCATACCCTCGAAGTCCTGATGCACCCGGATGTGCTAGAGTTGCATGCCGTGAGAGTCGTCCATACACCGCATGGTGACGAGCGGCAGTTGCACTTGAAGGTGCGTGTATGGTGCGGACAAGAGGAGTTGGTGGTGGATGCTTTGGTGGATACGGGTGCCCAGGTGAGCCTGGTCCGGAGAGGGTTGTTCAAGGAGGAATCCCTGCAGCCCAGCCGGAGACCGGTACGCCTGGAGGTGGCCAATGGAGAGATTATGGGTGGTGGAACCCATGAGGCCACTATCAGTATGGAATTCCGGGAGCATGAGCGCTTGAACCGCCCTGACTTGGCGAAGAGAAGCACTCCATCCGGGAACTTCTATGTGGCCGACATTACAGATTGGGATATGATCATGGGGTATGACTTCATGGTGGCAAATGCCATTGGAGCCCTTCCCCATCGCGCAACGCTGGTCCGGGAGGATGATGAATGCCTCACATGGCTGTCCACGGATTATGCATGCGGATCATCCCAATGAAATGCTGAGGAAGAAGATCGGATCGTCCGAGCGGTGCAAGCTGTGGGTGCCAAGTCCAGAGGAGACCGCGGAGTTCAGCTCACGGAGCATGGAATGGCGCCGCAGGTGTATGACAGGATGATCCAGACGCTGGGAGCCGAAGCGCCCGAGACGGACGTCTTCGCTTCCCGGGATGCCCCACTTTTGCGGAAGTGTAGGAGGCATTGGCATCGAGGGGACTCAGCCTGGCACAGGCATTGGGGTTTGAAGGAGTGGGGGCCCATGTATTGGCATGGCTCCCTGGACAATACCAGACGTACGGTGGAGAAGATCGTCGCGGATAGGGCGAAGGGGATCCTGGTCATAACCGGCATAGGATCCACCCGGTGTCCGCTGGAGGGTCTCAAGTCGACGCTGGACTCAATCACCCTGAACGAGATGTCATTCGGGCCAGAGAAGGAGTTTTTCATCGATGCCAAGGGTGTATCAATGCCCTCCCTGGGTCAAGCGTGGGGTACCAAGGCTTTCCTGGTGGATGGGGCGCAAGCCGAGCCCACGGGTGATGAAGCGTTCATCTGTAGGGTGGAGGCGGTGCCCATGAAGGTCATGTTTGAGCGCAAGGAGGGGACGGATCAGCCAATTGATGGCATTGACGTCCTGTCCCACGCCGACATCGACCATGTCGTCAACTACATGCGGATGGGGATGCACGACCGGATGGCAGCCAAGAAGAGGTGGGCCATGGTCACATCTCCGCATTGGTGGGATGATAAGAGGTTGGTCACCGGCAAGTACGACAAGGATGATTTCGTGGCGAGGGTCATGGATCACATCGCGGACCAATATGATGGTCCGGTTGGGTCGGACCCACCGACGTGGGATTTTCCAAGAATGGAGGCCGGTAGCAACAAGAACTCGGTCAATGCCGCAAATCTCCGAAGATTATCGGTGGGAAGTGCACCCCACGACGATGAAGACGGCATATCGGACGAGGAGAAGTCGGACTCGGACTCGGAAGAGGCCTATACCGCAGTGCGGTCGGTTGTATCGATACCGAAGCGAGCGGCTGAAGAGGCCCAGGAGAACCCGAAGGTCGCCGAGCTGAAGGAGAGGCTGATCAATGCCTATCCGCGGCTATTCAGTGCCGTCGCCAACAAGAACCCTCCGGATTGTGGGAGGTTTGGCACAGCGAGGATCAAGCTGAAGCCGAACCCCAAGATCTATCGTCATCGGGAGTACCAACCTCAGGGCGGTCGGGCCGAGGCCATGAAGAAGTTGTTGGCCGAGTTTTTTGAGCGGGGCTGGATCGAACCCTCCGACAGTGAGTGGGCCAGCCCAGCCTTTATCGTGCCCAAGAAGGAGAAGGGCGAGTGGAGGTTGGTGGTGGATTGCAGGGGTTTGAACGAGCAAACCGAGCACGACTCGTACTCGCTTCCTCTGATCGACACCATCCTCCAAAAGCAACAGAAAAAGCGGATCTTTACGGTGTTAGACCTGAAACACGGCTATCAACAGATGCCGCTACACCCGGACTCCAGGCCCTGCACAGCGATGTCGACGCCGCTGGGGCCCATGCAGTGGAAAGTGGTGCCTATGGGCGCCAAGAATGGCAACGCCGCTTTCCAGCGCATGATGGAGGACCTACTCGGTCCTGTCCGGGACTGTGCCGACCCCTTTGTGGATGACATCATCATCGGATCCGGCACGGAGGACATGACTGAGGACAAGCTCATCGAAGCGCATGAGAAGGATCTGCGCCGACTGCTCAGCGAGCTCGACAAGCACAACATGGTGTGCAAGCCCACCAAAGCCTCACTCTTCGTGAACGAAGTGGAGTTCGCGGGTCAGGTGGTTGGTCACAGGCAACGCCGTCCCATGCCTGGGAAGCTGGCGTCCCTGCACCACTGCGAGAAGCCCCAGACCATCAGCAAACTCCGATCCTTCATGGGGTTCTGTAACTACTCTTCGGGCTATGTCCGGATGTATGCAGAACTGTCGGGGCCGCTGCACAAGATGCTGCAGGTGGGCAAGTTCGATGGCCGGAAGGGGAGCAAGAAGAAACTTGCCTGGACCCCTGAGGCCGAATATGCGTTCAGCCGCCTGAAGGAGCGACTCCTGGGGCAGCTGGGGCTATTCCTGGTGGACCCGGACAAGGAATTCGTGCTACGGACGGACGCCTCGGACTATGCTGTAGGGGCAGTCCTCGAGCAGTTCCGGGACGACGGGTCACACGTACCCGTGGCGTTTAGGAGCCGGATCCTGGCCGAGGGCCAACGCCGAACCTGGACCGCGAGGGAGAAGGAGACGTACGCCATTGTTTGTGCGCTCAGGAAGTGGTCTGGCCACATCGGATTGCAACTGGTGGTGGTTTGTACGGACCATCAGTCCTTGCAGAGCTGGCACAAGGAGCACGTCGACACCCCCTCGGGACCGGCGGCAAGGAGGGCCCGATGGCATGAGACGTTCACCAAGTTCGACCTCAGCGTCGTGTACGTCCCGGGGAAGGACAACACTGTGGCAGGTTGCCTCAGTCGATGGGCCTATCCCGCGGGCAAGGCATGGATGGACATATCCAGCCATGGAGACGCCGAGGAGACTGAGGAGACCAAACGCATCATCGAGATGGAGAAGGCCATGGAGCAAGAGGGGGTCAAGTGCTTTGTGGTGATGGCAAACCGTACGGACCTGGCCAGGTTCCGGGGTGCCCGAGTCCAAGCTATTCAAGAGGAAACCTCTCGAGCAATGGATGGTGGCCCCTGTAGAGCTAGTCAGGTCGGTGCTCACAGAGGACTGGTCGGATGACTATGCGGCATCCGAGCACTGGAGCAAGTACTGGAATGCCGTGAGCGCCCCGTCGGACGACGAATGGCCCGAGGGCTTGACAGAGGATGGGGATAAACTATTCCTCAAGGACAAGCTATTGGTCCCTGAGAACCGAATGGAGGAGCTCATTGACCACTGGCATAACGCCCAGCTCATGCATCCTGGTCGGGAAAAGATGCAGCAGGACCTGGAGTGGCGCTTCAAGTTCCCACCGGGGTACTACGCCCTCCTGGACAAGTACTGCAGCGACTGCGCCGTGTGTTGGGCCACGAAGAGCCCCAACCACTCCACGGCGGGCAACCCGGTGTACATGGCTATACTGGAAGCCCCTATGCGGTCCGTGGCCATGGATGTGTTCGCCATGCCTGAGGTCACCGTGGACGGAGAGACCTACGACTGTGTCATCCTGGCGGTGGACAGGCACAGCGGGTATATTGTGGCAGTCCCGGGCAAGAAGTCCAAGAAGAAGGACAAGAAGGACAAGCATGGAGTGGGTCTGCAGGCCAAGACCGTCGCTAATGCCATGATCAGGCATTGGCTGACAATGTTTGATGTCCCGGCTGTCATCTGCGGCGATCGGGGCAGTCAATTCGTGGGGACGTGGTCCAAGACGATGTGCAAGCACATGGGGATTCGGCACGCCAAGACCGTGGCGTACCACAGCCGGTCAAATAGCCGGGCTGAGCTGACCGGGCGGCAGATGTTCGAGAAGTTCCGCCAGCTGCACATTGACGAACCGGGCCGGAACTGGTATGATTCGCTGTGGAGAGTACTCCAGGCGTACCATGACCTTCTGGGACCCACTGGACTGTCGCCCCATCGTATCCTGTTCCTACGGGATCGAGTGTCACGCACTCTCCCGTGGTTGAACCATGGCAAAGTGGCCCGGGATGCGAATGCTATGATGGCCGAGGCGGACAACACAGCGGCCAAGGTGTGCAAAGCACTTCAGGACGAGCATGAGAAGAGGGCCAAGTACTTCAAGCAGGGAAAAGTCCAGAAGTATGCTCTCCAAGACACCGTATGGGTGGAGCGGCACCGCAAGGATTTCCTGTCCAGGCATCGGCAGGCATCTTGGTATGTGCCGGGGGTAATCGTGCGGAACGTCGGGCAGGATGTGTACGCGGTTCGTGTGGGGGATAACAAGATCCTGGACCGCGACCATACCCAGCTTCGTCGCGGAGCACCAGAGCCCAGCGGACGTCCCGTCACCTTCGAGTTCACGGCCGGCAATGTGGACTCGGACGACGAGGGTGAGGACGACAACTTCACTGTTGAGAAGATCCTGGCAGACAAGCCAGACCCGGGGACGCCTGGGGGGAGGCTTGATAAAGTCCGTTGGAAGGGATTCGCCGCGTCCAGGGATTTGTGGGAGCCTCCGAGCAGCTTTGTGCCGAGGTACACCACGGTTCTGATGGAGTATCTGAAGAAAAAGAACATTTCTTTGGATGTCAAGGATGTGTTGGTCCATTTGGTGGCTGCAGTAGCACCGTAATGGATCCCCCTTGGCATTTTTGTTTGTTTTTGTGCTTGGGAGACGGGTGAGGGCGTTCATCCGGGGATTTTTGTGCCTTGATTGGCCATATACGCCCTTCACTCGATCTCCACATATATATTTCATTGTGGTATACTTATTTAGGTCGACCGACGACGTTTTTCTATCTTTGATCCCCTTGGTCCATGTTGTAGATCAAGAGGAGACCGGATATGGCGTAGGGCACCGATTATGAGTGTCTTCACCCCTCCCTTGGGGCATGGGGGACGCCTACGACGTGTGTGGGGCCTCCATGTGTCCTTGGGACATGGGGGGGGGGTGTGGAGCCCATTGGGGTCCTTCCGTCCTCTCTTCAATGACTTCCGAGCGGATACAACGCTCTGAGAAGGGGGGTGAAGCCGGTTCGGACCCCTGTGGGCATCTTTGGGTCACTTGGGGTGTGTATCTATGTGCCGGCAAGCCGCCATTGGCTGATATCATACTCTCCCATCCACCTGACCTAACCTGATGTGATAGTGTGATAGGTTTGGCCATTCCAGCTATGAGCGGCCATATTCAATACCGAGGCGCCGCCGGCTGAGATTTATATATCAGAATATCAGGAATCAACAGGGTTTTTTTATCATAATGTTTCCGTAATTTTTCCGCCTTCCGTTCTGATTGTCAATGTATCGGCGACTGTCAGTTGGCTCGCGATTTTGCGGTAACCGATTGGTTAACTGTTATTTACAGATATTTCGGCGGAAACCCCGATGAAGGGTCAGATTTCATCAGTAAACGGTTCGTTGCTTCCGCAATTTTCATATTATACACTCTCAAAATTAATCTGATTTTTTCAGACTTTCAGAATCGGATTTTCGACTTCGACATCGCCGCACTTGATATGATGAATCTCGAGTGGTCCTACATTTTTCCCTGATCACGAATCAACCTTCCTTTGGTTATGCCCTTCGCTTTTCCTGGAGATATAGGCGAAACAAAATTGATTCGTGAGGCCACTTTGAAAGGTCATATCTCCGGCTCACGGCGAGGAATACCAATTTCGAGAATTGGGTTCGAACTGCCTCGGTCTCAACTTAATTTAGGGAGCATCAAACGTCTTTGATGTGTACACATGCCTGGTGTAGCAAGGGATAATGGTTAAGAAGGTAGAAAGTGATATATCACTCTGGGACCGTGCCACGGAATATTTTAATGCGACTTTTGAGTGTACCGCATGAGTGTTGGTGTTGCATAGAAACCTTCCTTGGGTTCCTACGTATTTTTAACGGGTAGTTATGTCCATGGAGGGGCATGGCATATCATGGTGGGAGCCACTTTTGGAGGGTATGTGTTATATGCATGGTATGTGCTTCAATATGCTAACGCCCATGATATATATCTCCGTTTGTAGGAAGATATATGGAGTCATGCGTGGCAAGGGCTTCGCTGATGTCGCAATGGTGAGCTCCATAGCGCTAGACTAAGGTAGGTAGGTAGGTAGATATCTTCGGGAGCTCGGGATGCCTCCTTTGACGATGCAGGAAGAAGGTCTTACCAAGGGGACGTCCTGTCCCTCCCACTGCCCTATGTTAGGTGCCTCTTGAGCCGCTCCCGCATGTGCTTGGGAAGGCATCGTCGCGGCCACCCGGTCCATGTGTCCCAGGTGGGAGGGTGTCCCCACATGTGTCCATGAGTAGGGCCACATGCCCCCTCCTTTGGGCGGCAGCTCTGGGGGCTGCCCAGCCTTGTGGAGTATCTCTCACCACAAGGGGTATTGCTCCCGCTTGTGTACGGTACGACCGCCTCACCCTTGTGGCTTGAGTTGCGGGGCCGGTCCGCTTGGCAGGCGACCCCCTCCTGGACTGTGTACCGGCTTGCCTGTCACCGGTTGGTGAACTCCATAGCGCTAGACTAAGTCTACCGCTCATATAGTGCATGTGGGAGGGCTTACGGTGCGACCCACAAGCGCCACTATCAATTTTCCCATTTTCATGGTGCGTGTTGGAAGGAGGTTCGAAGGTGTCCCTATGCGTCCATGTGGGGATCCAAGTGGGGGGATTGTTTGCAAATGGTCCGAAGCAATTGTGTTTTGAATCATATGTTGATACCGTGGGTGAGCGAAGTCATATACTATTGTAATTGTCTTGAATTTGGCATTATTTGCATGTTTTTGACCTCATTTTATGCTCATTTTTGTATTTTATGTGCTCAACTGGTCGGCTAAAAGCAACGTGCCTAGATATCTGTGAACTATGGTATGTTGCTTATATGTTGGCATATGCTTCGGTGTTGTACCTCACCATAAGCCGGATCACGTGGTCACTTTGGCGTGGCACACGAGGCCTCACAAATTTAGGTCCCAAATTCATGAGTTGACTTGTGAAGCATGTCATGTACATAACCGGATGGGTTTCGGAGCCAATGATGGGATATTCTTTGGCATGGACCTTTGGTCTATATCACCCTTGTATTTTACTGTCCAGTTTGACACAGGCATGGAGCATTTGAATATTTGCCGTATGCATTTTTGAGTATATAATTGATTTTTGGGCATAATGGTGTGATTTGCCTGATTTTGCTAGGTTTTGAGTTCATATTCATGGCACAGTTCCCCAAGCCAAATCGACTCCAACTCCAACCAAGGTTTCGTCAAGGTAGGGCATGGTCTTGAGTGCCACTCTAGGTCATGACACGCCACCTCCCCTATTGGGCTAGGATTTAGAGGCTTGGGAGTGAACACATTTTTGGGGTTTATGTAGTGACTTTTGACACATCGCATTGGGCCATCTTATTTGACTGGGTTCAGGGCATCATGTTGGCGAGTCAAGGGAAGGTCTTGAGTCCAGGGAATGAGGGGTCTATGGCTGTGATTGTGTGCGTTTCCATCTTTCCCCAACTTTGCTTTATTTGTGTTCATATGCCAATTTCAGGGCTTTCCTCTTTGGTGCAATTTTTGTACATGCCCACCGCCGTGAGACAACCGGCGTGTTGAACGGAAGCCCGCAGTGTGGATTGGATTTGGATTGTGCTTGGTGCTGCTAGGGATCTGCGTGCAGGAGCAATTTTTAGTATTTTGTTGTGATGCAGAGCCTGGTGAGAAGCAGGACCATGGGAGTGTCGGGAAATGGTGGAAGGGGTATAGCAGGGGCCGGTCCTGGTAGGGACCTTCTTTAATCCTTGGTGGGCGAGCACTTGCTCAACTGGCTCAAGCCCCCACTCAGGACTACCACTCTTACACGCACGCTCTACTGGGTGGTGTTGATGAAGAGGTCACGAGCCCCAATGGCTCACCTGTGAGATGGCAAGAGAACACAGAGCTACTAAGCGTCTGTGGCCTAACAGGGACGCCACAACGCGTTTCCCTGCTAGGGCTTGGAGTGAAGGAGTGCTCTTTTTGCGTGCACAGCGCAAATGTCGATGGAGTCGGAGTCCAGGCAGAGGCGGAGTTATTTGTTTGGCCTGTTCAGCGCTCTTGTTTAGCAGAGCAGAAAAAATTCACTGCTGCAACAATCACCCTGGGGTTCCCACCTGTAAAGCCCCTAGATTATCGTCTTAAGGTCAAAGCCGTTCTACTCAACTCAACCCTATTCAATCTGTCAATTGAACAGAATTGAATAAATTGAACATTGACAAAATTGAACACAGAGCGCGCCGACATTTTGCGCTCGCGGGCGCAGTCAAAAAGACGCAAATAGACGTCATGTAGAGCCACAGACACCTTTAAAGCTCAGAAAAGTTGAGGATTTCACAGTGTCTGGTGATAAAATACAATCCTGTTCATGTAGGTTAATTGTGTGTTGCCGGAAATTGCTGTGCGCACTATTGACTGTGGTGCGCGCTACTCATGTTCAATTTTCATGTGTAGATAATGGCCTCTCGCAACATCTATGACCCTCATGGACTCCATGATTTCCTAGTAAATGAACACGTGCAACTCCCATCTTTGATGATGACGTTGTTGACGTGCTTGCAAACTGTTTCATACAAACACCACGATACCACAACCTTCTAAAGAAGGGGTGTGATACGGCCCATGGTGGTAATATCGTTCAACGTTGTAAACAAGAAGCGTTGACCAACCATGGTACGCTTATTTGCACACCTATACGTGCGGTAGAGCTCATTGTGGATTTCAGGGTGCCACGCACGAGGTATCCTATCCTACAAGAGTTCATAAGTGACTTCAATCACAAATTTCCCCAAAAGCTCCGTGTACAATGGTCTCCACGCTTACCTTCGTTGAAGTCCGCCAACGATAAGTGGAGGGAATTGTGTAGTGAAATGCGGCTAGAGCCTCCATTGCTTTCACTTACTTATGTGGTGTTGCATGCATGTGAAGGGATATTTCCTTTGCTTTTGTCCGTTGGTGTGGCCTTTTCTCTCTAGAGCCTCAAAGTGAGTTTGAAAGGAGCCGTGGCAAGCAACGTTGCGGAGGAAGCAAAAAAAAAGGAAGAGGAAGAGGAAGAGGAACCAACCAATGATGTGGATGACCCAAACGAGGAAGAGGAACCAACCAATGATGCACATGAGGGGGAGGAATGTAAGGAAGTAAGGAGAGTGGTTGAGGAAGATGGGGTCCCTCCAACAAGGGCCTCTCTACGTCTTAAAGACCTAGATAAATTCTGGGTTCCCATGCAATTGGAAATGGAAAAGGACTTGGAGTGTGATAAGGAGTGGGTTGTTTGTTGTGGGTATGAATGCATGCTTTTGCGTGGCTCGGAGTTAGATGATGCTCTGAGGAGTGAATGGACAAAGGCCACCCGTCCGGGTTGGCGAATGCTCATTATGCCCCCGCAACTACCCGGGGAGGATGAAATTAGCCTGCTAGCCATACAAAAAATTGATTGTGAAAAGACATATGAGGAGGCGGAGGCCCGGTGGGTGCAATACAAGGCGGATGCCAAGGTGTAGGACAAGTGTATTCATCAATACATGGTCTTCACACTTTTTTATGATAGTGTTCATTCCATCCTATTGTGCGTGTTGATCCTGTGTTGTTCAATGGAATTCTCAACTCCATCAATTGTGAGAAAAATGCATAAAAAAGGGTATGCAAGGGTCGCAAGGGTTTAAAAATCATTGGTAGGTGTTTGACGTACATTTTGTCAAATGATTGTCATGGTTTTGGAAATGTGAAACCACATGAGGTGCCATTAAATGGGAATTAGACATGGTGGAAAGTATTTGTTCAATTGAAATCTATGGTATTCAATTGAGTAGACTTGATTGACTTGAGTAGAACGGTTTTGACCTTAAAACGATGATCTAGGGCAGAGGCAAATGAAGGAAAGCTTGAGACTGAGGAACCAAGACTACCTCCACGTGTTATACGCTTCTCAGGTAGCCCTATAATACGCTGTTCCTAAACTGCCCTGTCAAGGAAGAAAGCTTAAGGAACTCCACCCGTTCTCTTAAAGAACGTGGAGTGGAGCCCCTGGGTAACCTAAACAAGGTTCACCGTGCGCAGTACGCGTGGCCTACCCTTTAATGCGTGTGTGAATGCACGAGCATGCACGGGTTGTTCTTATTTCTTCAAGTTTTGTCCAGATCATACTTAATCTTACCCACAATCGAACAGAAATTCCACCAGGGGGTGGCCCCACCTGGGCTTACCTACCTTACTCACCGCTAGAAAGCGAAAGCAAGTGTGGAGGAGACGAAACACGAAGCCATGCGTGTGTGTCTATGTCTAATCGCCCTGAACTTTCCTCTAATAATCTGCAATCTTCTAATCTATTCCTCTATCGTGCGTAAGCGGTGCTACACGGCTCGGACACGGAGACACGAGACGAACTATGTGCATGCTGCATACCACATGAGCACACCTGTGGTTTCTACCTGATTCATTGAAGTCTTTTTGTTGATTGTTGAAATCTTTGTTTTCTGATTCTTTCTGTCAGTGTGGGTGGAATCTGGATGTATGTTTATTATTATGTGTCTCTCGTCAGTTTCTTCATTACGCGTGACATACATTTATAATCTTAATCTATATTTGTTTTCTGGAGCCCGGTTAGGTCGCGCTCCGGCGAGCCGTGATTTTATGCATGGGAATTTCCTGATTTAGAAAATCAGGGGATGACCCCAATTTTTATAAAAATGTGCATCTGATGCACAATGGGATTCTGGTCAGGTGTGTGTTTTCAGAAAGGTTCTAGGCCGTAATTTGACGGATTTAGGTTTTGTCCCTTCGCGTTTGCGTGGATTCGTCCCTCTTCCTCTCATTTCTCTCTGTACAGATATTCTCGCGACACGTCGCTGAGTGAGCCGCAGTTCTGGCCGAAAAACAGCAGCCAGGGGACTGACCAGAACCCAAGACCCCACCAAAGGGCAATTTAATTTTTCTCGTCACCCCCACGCCCTAAGACCAGGACAGCTGTCGCCAGCAGGTTTCAAGAGATTCAGAGCGAGTGTCCAATAAGAGTCTTGCGTGGGGTTGTGAGGTTTGAGGTTTGAGGTTTGATTTTGCGGGTACTAGACGCATTTCAGCCCCGGGGGGCCACCTGGTCCGGCCAGGTGATATCCTCCCCACCGGGTCCTAGTGGGGGGCCCACCAAGACGCACCTCCTGCCTGGTGGCGGAGTCCCCCGGGTTCACAGGGCTCGGAGCCCTGTCCTTCCCCGGCTTCCCCGTTTCGCCACTCCCCGGTCAGTGCATCAATTCGCAGCCGTGGCTGCGGACGCTTACCCAGTGCGTCGCCCCCCTAATGCGTGGTCGCCCCGAGCGCCGGCGCCGCCGGGCCCGTGCTACTGGCTTGTCGCCAGTGGGACCCCCTTGGGCTGGCGCAGAGGCTGCCTAGCCTAGGGGTTGGGGCGTGGCGCTGTGCGCCACTACTGCCTTGGCGGGTGCAGTGCCCCGTCTGGGTGTGCGCGGCGCTCGCGGCCGGTTCGGGGGGTTTGGGCCGGTACCTGATGTTGTGTCTCTCTCGTTTCCCCCTTCCCGCCCCGCGTGTTCTGCGCTGCGTGTTGCGGGCTGTCCCGTCCGGGTGTCCCTTACCCTCGCTCGCTCGTACGCCATTCCACGCGGTCTGTGCGTTCCGCGCGCTCGGTCCGGTTGCCCTTCTGGTAGTCCCCGCGTGCCCTTTGCGTGTTTGTGCGCTCGCGCTCCCGCGGCGTCCGCTCCCCCCCCTCCTGGGTGGTGTGGCGTGCGCACCTCGCGCGGTCCCGACACTGGGCGCTGGTAGGGCCGTTCCACGTGGTCCGTGCCCCTCCGCGTGTCCTGCCCCGGTCCTATGCTCCGTCTGGCGTGCTTGGGGGGGGGCGGTCCGGTCCCGGTTCCCACCTACTTGGCTCCGGGTTGTGGGGGTGGCGGTAGGGCGCCCCCCGGGGGGGGTGCCTTCTACTGTGGCGAGGGGCGTCTGGGGTCAGGCGCTCCCCCTCCCCCGACTGCCCGCCCACTGGGCGGGCTGTCGGGGCCCGCTATCCACGTGTTGTGGGCGCGGGCGTGCGGAAGTGGGGGCCCTTCTCTGTCCCCTCGGCCTGCACGCCCTGTGGGGGCTGCGCACCGCGGGGCGGGTCCGTGGCGTTCGTGTGCCGGGGGGCGGGCTGGGGGGGGGGGGGGGGCGTGCGCCGGACCGCCCGTTTGTGCGGCCGGGGAGGGGCCTGTAGGGCGGGGGGTCGCTCTGCCTCGTTCCGTCCCTCTGCCTCCCCTGGGCAGGCAACAAAGCGGGTGTCACTGGCGTCGTTCTGTCCATGGGGGGCGTGGCCCCCCATAACGCTCCGGTTCGCGTTCGCCCGCCTTCTCTGGGCGCGATCTGTGCGGCGTCCTGGCGCGTTGGCGCGGGCTCGCTTGTTCTCCGTGGCCCCTGTGGGAGCCGGCGGCCGGGGCGGGGGGGCGGGTCGCGCTCCGGCTCCTCTCTTGGGCGGGGGGGGGACCAACCCCCCCAGCCTCGGGGGGTGGGGGCCGGGGCCCCCGCGGCTTGCGGGCCGGTGCGGGGGGGTGGGGGGGGGTCGCGCCACGCCCCCCCCCCCTTCTGGCTGGCGGCCTGCGGTACTCCTTCCTGGCCCCCCTCGCGTCGTCGGCGCACTCCCCTCCGGCGTGCGCGTGCGGTCGGGGTCGCGGTGCCGCCCCGGGGTGGGGGGGGTGAGAGGCCGCCCGTGGACCGCCCCCCCGGGGGGCCCTGCAGACCTGAACCCCCCCTCTGCCCTCCCTGAGTGGGCTGTGGTCACGGGAGGGTCATGTGGGTGAAAGTGCTGCCCTAGGTCGTTGATGGTGCCGGAGGGCTCAGGGCCGGCAAGACCGGGGGGGCATGCACGCGAGGAGTCGACCTGAACGCTGCTGTTGGGGGCAGAACCGGATACACGGACACCAACGGAGGCAAGAGCGGCGACAACGGAGGCAAGATCCATGCTGATTGTTATCCGGCAAAAAATCGCAGTCTATGAAGAAAATTGATGCGGATATTCCTAAGTACATCTGAGTGTCCATATCTATCTGAAAAGATTTATATAAATCCGATTGTGAAAAAATATTTGGCCGATCTGGCTCGCGCACGCGCGTCAGCGGCAAATGGCGATTCCGGGTAAATGATCGGAACGCGGCGGATTTACGATGAATGGACCGCAGAATCAGATCCGGCACATCAGAAATATATAGGTCTGATCCTGAGACTGAGCTGCGGGGCGGCGATTCCGCCGAAGCAGAGAAAATAACCAAAATGTAGCCAATCTGGGGCAGATCTGCTAAAATCTGAGCAGATGGGGGTTAGCCGCACTTACACTCCCCCTCCAAAAACACACTGGGGTGTGTCTCTACGTCAACGAAGAACGTAGTGCGGGTAAGTCCCAGAAAAAAATAGAAATGTAGCCTCGATGGGGCGAAATCTGCTTGATCTGACCTGATTTGGACTGAATTGGCACTGAATCAGGATGGATGAACCTGAAATGAGACAGAATGAGGAGTGACGAACAGTCCTCCGTGCAGTAAAACATTAGGTTAAGGGCTAAAAAGCATGTAAACGTATCGAGAATCGATACCAAACCATGCCCTGGTTGAGAATGAGGTACATTATTGATGGATTGAGTGGGGGAATCAAGAAATGGAGTGACATCTCGGCGCTCTGGCACAGTTTAGCTGTCGCGGGCACGCTACGGTGTCCTCCACGTACTCTACATCGTGTTACTCCCGCTTTTCTCTTTCTGAAAAGTGCAGCATGTGCTTCAGATTTGGCGCATCTGGTGGATGATCACAAGATTCAGCAAGATTGAGAATCAATTTGAGCAGAGATGAAGGAGATGAAACAATCACAGAGAGGGAAAACAAATACAAATGTAGTCTGCAGGCCCTAAGTGAACAGAAAAACATCAGCGTCAACGAAGTTAGGCAAAGCCGTAAACAGATCTTCGAGGAATGAGAGGAGATGACAAGGAAATCAACCTAAACTTTCCTAAAATGAGGAAATTCCCTAAGATGAAGGTGAAATGAAGCGGAATGTCTAGAACTGAAACTACTAACACCTTCGTTTAGACTAGAGTTAATATATATTGTCGTTTATTCAGCTGAATTGTGCTTTCCGGCACGTTGGTTCGCGAGCATCCAACAGATTCCATGAAAATGTGGATCATGTGATGATGCATCATGATGGGACATGCTGGCCCTGGATCCTTGGCATGTAACGCGCCGAAGGTTCGCTGAAGGCGCTTTACTGACAGTATATACCTGAGAGACACCGAATAGCCCTTTATTTACAGTGGCGGCGGTGTCAATCGACTTGGACAAGGCCCATCTTTCGATTTAGTCCCACAAGACACTTGGATTCACCATTTTCGACAGTTTCAGGTCGGATTGAGCTCACATTGGCGTGTGCCAAAAATACACTCAGTGTAGCTTCGGTGTATTTTGGTTGTCTGAACAATTGACGTCGGGGTTTTGCATAACAGTGGCAGAATGATGGACAAACCTGAGGAATTCAAGGTAAATTCAAGGAATCTGGATCTGAATCTGGACTTTGGCTTCAGCATCACGGCAAATGAAGGTAAGATCTGAGTTCCTGGCGTCGCATCTAGTGCCGCCAGTACTACAGGGGGTGCCTGTAGGGGTGAATGTCGCCGGCCGGCGTTTTTACTATGTACATTTGCTTCCATCTGCACGAGTAGCCAAATTCCAAAGATGCACAGACCAACAGAGACAAGATTACCCCGGATCTGCCTGAATTAAGCCTGAGTTTGGTTTTTTCTGGACACGGCAGCACACTCCGTGGCTTTCGGCAGCGTATCTACGCCTTGTCTGCCGAACGGAGACCAAAGAAAGGTTGATTGACGTCAAATTATCAAACATTCGCAGTTCTCCACATCATGTCGTAATCAGGAAGAATGAACAGTGGATTGAGCAGAATGTGGTTTTTTCAAGTCGTCAGAACACTCACATTGGAATAAGTGGTCGACGGGGCGAGGCTGGAGCTTTTGTAGGAGTTGGACATGCAAGGGTTTCGAACCTACACCCTTGAGCCCTAGCGACGAGTGCCATGACGCCCTGGACTAGACGACTGTTACCCAGATTATGGCGTCGGCGACTCAAGTCACGACAGGTCTCCCTCAATTCGGCCAAGCACGAATACATGTGACCACCAACCTGTCTGGTGGGGCCCTCGTACGGCTTGGGCGCTGTAAATCAGCGGCCGAACTCGAAGCTTGGTCCTCATTTGGCTCCTGGGCTGGCCTGACCGCAGGAGGGGGGATCGACGGATCAGCCCTGGAATGTGGCTGCTGAGGGCCGTAAAAGGCTGGATCTCGATTCACCACAGGTCTTTTTCCGTCGCTCTCCACCTGTCTATCAGGTTTCGACAGACAGTCTGTCAGGAGTACGCCAATTTCGGGGTGCTTCTTGAGGAAGTCGATGAACCCCTTGGTGTACCCATGGACAAAAGAATGGGCTGGTTCCCAGTTGTTGTGACTGGAATCAAAGCCCCTCCACTCACATAGAAATTCCCATTCGCCCTTTTCGTCACGTCTTGCTTCTGAAATCCTCTTGAGTTCGTACTCCCCCCCTTCGATGACCCGATCGGACAAAAATTTCGAAGTCCAAAGAAGGGGTTTAACCCGATCCTTGGGGGAGGGGATCTCTCTCTTGAGGCGATCGCCCCAAAACTTCAATTTCCCTGCTGACATCCACACGAGTCCTCCACCTGTTCTCACCTAGACGCGCTGTAACAGCGAATGGCCCCTCCCACAAGGGAAGAAGCTTATCATCTCCGTCCAGGGTGGTTTCGGATTTTCGAAGCCAAACTCGATCATCGACTTCAAAATTGTGGAGGTTTTTTCGGCCTTGATTCTGGACCCAAAGCCAGTCAGCTTGATGCTTATCGATTAATTTCGAGACAGTTCTTTCTTCTCGTTGGATTTCGTCCAAAAACAACGAAGCATCTTTACAAGGGCGAGGATTATTCAACGGCATGTTCCACCAACACTTCTTTCGTCCAAAGACAATTTCATTTGGAGAAAGGCCATGGTACAAAGGCGTGTTGTGGTAACGGCGAAGCAATGCGAATAGAACTTCAAGCCAATGGAAGTCTTTCTCACTGGCGAGCTCCTTACGAAGCATATTTATTATAGAGCGGCCGGCTCTTTCGCCAGGCAGCGCTCGATGTGAGTGGATTTCACATCTCAGGTGGTGGATTCCAAGGCGAGCACATAATTCCTTCCACCATTCGGAGGTGTACTCTTTGCCTGAGTCCGTAACCACCTCGAATGGGACGTCCCAACCTCCCATCCAGGTCTGCGCGCACCATTTGGCGGCAGCCTTGCCAGTCATTGACTCGACGTTGCAAGGCAACACCTGAATGTAGCCAGAATGACGGCATTGTAGAAGGAGCACTCCATTGACCTTTTTGTTGGTCCAATGGCACTCTTCGTCGTCGAGTTCACCAAGATGGAAAAAATCACTGGTGACTCTGTTAAAGAGGCGCTCCGGAATAGGGTGCGGCCTCAGATGGCCGTGCTTCTTCGCGCTGGGGGGCGTCGAGACAGCACATTGGGCACATCCGGCGGCTACTTTCATACAATGAGTATATAGCCTTGAGCGGAACAACCTATGTTTAATCATCGACCATAATCTACGGCCATGTGCGTGGGGGGACTCCCATTTGTGCCACCAGTTTAACACTCGGGGGGCCAGGGCGTCTGGTACGCACAATTTACCCTCCATCCACAGCTTCCCCCCATCCAACGAATATTCAGCATAAATTCCATCCTTGTGAGCATCTTTGGATTTGAGATTCTCAAAGACCTCTTTAAACATGGAATCATGCAGATAATCGTTCGTCCAGTCACGGATGATCAGGGAATCTTTCGGCAGGGGTGGAGTTTTGGCCCGATCTCGACGCTTAATGCCCTGAATCAACCGAAATCCACTTACAGGTCGGGTATACTCGAACCGTTTCACACTCCCTGAGGAGGGATCGGTGACTTTCTCCACGACTTTCAGTGATTTGGTGACGATCTCATGGGCATGCGCCGGATCTGAGAAGGCCGTGATATCATTACACGGTAATGCATGCTGTTTAACAGAGCATTGCATGCATTCACGTCGAATGAGCTTTTTTTCTTCTTGATCCCACTCGATTACGACGTGGCGGTCCTGCTCCGTACCATGGATGTTGGTACTTTGCAGCCCCTCTGAAGCGGGGTAAGCCCATCGGCTCAGAGCATCCGCTACCGTGTTGTGTTTTCCAGGCAAATACGACACATGGAGGTCAAACAGACTTAGAAATTCATGCCATCTGGCCCGTCGACCAGCTGGGCTCGCGACAGTATCAATGTGTTTTCTGTGGCCCAATACTCCAGAGATCGATGATCCGTCAGGACCTCGACTCGATTGGTGCCAACCCACGATTGGTACTTCTTCAGAGCGCAGATTATGGCATACGTCTCTTGCTCACGCGGTGACCATTGCATCTGGCGTGGAGCTAGCTTCCGAGACCAAAATGCAAGAGGGTAATGATCACCTGTGGCTTCATCAACCTGTTCAAGGACAGCTCCGATCGCGTACCTAGAAGCGTCGGTTCTTATGTAGAAGGGTCGGTCGAATTTCGGCACATGCAACGTGGCGACTTCGCAGAGGGCCGCCTTCAAGTGATGGAAGGCCTCCTCGCACTCGTCAGTCCACTTGACACGAACCTTTGAACCTGCCTTGCCCGCATCTCTCCCTACCTTCAATAGTTCAGTGAGGGGGGCAGCAAATTTGGCATAATTCGGCACAAAAGTGTGGTAAAAATTGCAACAACCCAGGAATCCTCTCAATTTCGTGATCGTCTCAGGGCGCTTCCACTTCTGAATAGCGACGAGCTTCCCTGGACTGGGTCGTCGGGTGCCATTCTCAAGGAGAGAACCACAAAATTCGACTGATTTTAAAAATAGTTTTCCCTTCTTTGGCCCACAAATCAGCTGATTGGCATCAAGAATGTCCAAAACCTGGTTCAGCTGCTTTTCATGTAGGGCCACCAGCTCAGCTTCGGTCAGTCCCTCCCCCTCTGTCGCGATGATTATGTCATCTATGTACACACTCACGAAGGCACGAAGGTCAGGATGAGCTGTAAAAAGCACATCCTCCATCATTCTTTGAAAAAACGAAGGGGCGTTCTTCAGGCCCATGGGCATGACCGTCCACTGGACTGGGCCACATGGCGTGCACATACAGGTGAGAGGTCGGCTGTCCTTCCTCAACGGCATTTGGTGAAAGCCGTGACGGAGATCCAGCACAGAAAACAAACGACCTCTTGCCCTCTTGGCGATTTCCTCCTCAATGAGGGGCAGGGGGTGTGAATCCGCCTTGGTTTCGGCGTTGAGGTTGCGAAAATCAACAACCATTCGCCAACCATCAATAGTGTTCTGGTCTGCAGGCGGCGGCTTCGGGACTGTGAAGGGTGCACAGCACCACTCGCTGGTCATACAACCCTCAAGCCAACCAAATTCCCTGAGATTTCTCTCGATGATTCTTCTGAGTATCTCATGTTTCTGTCCATGGTTCTCATAAGGACGCTGTTTCTTCGCCTTGTACCCTTCACGAAGCTCGATGAAGGCTTCACCGAACTGCCCACGGACAGGGGGGTTCTTGATCAACTTCCCCGAAAGGGTTGTGTCCTTCCGTTCCTCAAAAATCTTGTCTCTTTTCTTGGAACACAACTCAGTGTCCACCTGATCGCCAGGAATTACTGTCGAAAAAACTTTGGCGATTTCTTCGGCCTTGGCAGGAAGAATCTTCTTACGGATGTCCCTAAAAAGGTCCGTATCAACTGCCTCTTGTAGATAGGTGGGTCGAGTGTCGACATTCCAGAGATTCTCTTCGTGATCCAGCTCCTCGAAAGGATCTATGAAAGCTTCCACACGGGGTTTTTCATAAAAAACTCTGAATTTGCGGCGCGAAGAAAATTTTTTTGTCGTCCGTGCGCCGTAGATTCTTTTGGATGTAGATCGTATTGGGGAAGAGGGAGACGAGGCGGATCCATTTGACGTTGGATCATCTTCGGCATCTGACGGACAAAAATCAGAAAAAATAGATTCATCATCAGTACCACGCTCAACCTCAGATTCAGACCAAACACAGGAATCAGTATTAGAATCAGCAGAATCAGAGTCAGAAAGCTTTCCATCCACCAGGAATGCAAGCAAACTCCAGGGCCGCTGTGGCAGGGGACCTGTGTCGTCCCTGGCATACAGCTTAATCTTCCTGGGAAGTTCGATGTAATCTACACAAATGTCTTGCAATTCCTGAAACCAAGGCTTGTCGTCCCACAAGGGCACAACTAAAATCGCCTGGGTTTTATCTTGCTTGATTTTGTGGATGACCTGCAGGATTAAGTGAAACGGAGGATTAATCCATAACTTCTTGTCCCATTTATGGGTCCAAGCGTCGCGAAAGTGCTTGTCAAAGCGCTTGTTCTCGCAGTTAGCAAAGTCATCATACTGTGGCCAAAAGGAATGGTGTTCATAAAAATATTCACAAATTGTATCGCGCCATTTGTCGACAACTCTGTAGGATGAAGAGTGCCAGCGCGAAGGGCGTCGTGGCTGTGAGTCCCTACGAAGACATTCTAACTCTCGGGAGTAATCGACACTCCCATTCACCTCTGCAATGGTGACATCTTCGCCAAACTTTGGTGTAACCTTTTGCTTCAAAAATTCTTCTGCACTTTTAAACCCTGCGTGCAGAAAACGAAATTCAGGACGCTCCAAGGGACCTGACTCCAGCAAAAAACAACGCCGATGACCTACGGGCGCCACCCTGTTCTTGCGAAGCCAAGGATGGCCCAAGTAAAGGTCATACTTTATGTCGGCACGATAGAAGTAGCCATCCTTAAGGATAACTTCCTCCACATTGCCTTCTTCCCAAAGGTCTTGAGCGACCAAATGAGTGGATATATAACAACCGCGTTGCCCACCTGCGAGAGAATGTCCAGAAACTCCCTCGAGGGTAATAGGATGAGGCGAATCAAACACGCAGTCGTCAGGCAAAAAGGAATTGGATTGGAGATTTACCTCCGATCCATTGTCACACAAACAAGTGGCGAGGTGGAAATTGCCCTTGCAATCAGAGACCCACAGCTTTGTGACAAACTGACGGGCCCTGTGCTTGGACTGTACACCAACCTCGTCCACTACAACAGAAGGATCCGCTGCCGGATCCAGGGGAGAGGAGACAAGCGACCCTACATCAAGTAGTGGTCGAGAAGGAATTTGGGGATCATGCCTGAAATCGCCTGGGGAGGGGCGATTTTCGTGGCTCCACTAGGCGTTCTGACCTCCAGTGGCTGCATTAACATTATGGACACACCCTGATTCGTCGACCCACTCATCTTGGAGCGGATCATCTGCTGGATTCAAGGCATTTTCAACGTAATCTCGGTCCGCATCGGACACCTGATCTGCACCTGAGACCTGATCCACACGATGGTTGCCCTTTCCACGTCCACGGCCACGGCCGCCGGATGATGGACCTCCACCGTCGCCACGCCCTCTGCCCTTACCAGAGGAAGGGGTTCCCGAAGGATTTCCCTTACCTTTACCCTGGAATCCTAGAGCATTTCCCTTGTTTGCACCGGATTGAGGGGTTTGGCCTGGATTTCGATTTCCGCCTCCGGCGTTGCTATTGGGATTTTTCTGGCCGTTCGGCTGCCCACGGGAGCCGGATGGAGTCCGATTTCCTGTGCCTTGGGACCCGCCAGGGCCTCCAGGATTTTTGTTTCCACCGGAGGGGGTCGGATTCCCTTTTCCAGCCTTCCCACCGTGCACCTGTCTGTCATTCCTGTCTGAATTCTGCGAATTACTGATATTTTCACCAATCACCTTGTGATCGTAAGGAGACCATCGGTGATTATCCGTAGAATGCGTCTTAGCTCGGTTCGTAGAACCTAAAAGAAGGCAGATGCTACAGTGCTGCTGATCATTCCGGGTGTCATTCACCTTTTTATTGCCCTTTTGGGCCCCATTTTGGGTGTTTTGCTGGGTATTCTTGTTTCCCCCAAGACCCTCATGGAAATTCTGGTTGGCGGTGTCGGCGAGCCGCTCAACCTCCTCCCAGAGTTCCTTCGGGGTGTACGAAAACACCCAGTTTTTGGGCCCTCAGGCGATGGCCATGGAAGCTGACTCCCCTGTTGAGGACTTGGACAAACAAGTCCCGATCCTCGTGTTCTTGAAACTTGATTTTCCACGTCTCCTCAGTGAATTTCACCTTGGAGAAGGACGTGGGGGAGCACTTTTGAAGTGCCTCCCTGACGGAAAACTTGTTGGCAGAGGCATCGAAGCCTTCCACCTCCGCCCACCAGGTCTTGACCTTTTCTTCGGACTGTTTGTTCCGAAGGGTGGCGGCAGTTTCTGAGGGGATCTTGTCAAAAATCAGACTTTTCAGCTCGGCACTAGAAAATTTTTCGCCTGAATGTTCAGCTTCTTCCACTAAATTCCAGAACCGCTGTTTCTTGTCTTGCACTTCGTGCAAAATTAATCGCGAGAATGAAGGAAAATTCTTCAACATTTGGTGGTAGTGGTCCTCTGGCAGCCGGGATCCACGTACCTCCAACTGTTCCCACACCTCATCAAAGGTAAGGGGGGAACTTGTATCCTCGCGATCACTCCAAGTCCTGAGCCAAGTGTTGGCCGGCGCTCCCTCAAGGCAATCCAAGAGGGCCATCAGGAACTGATCATCTTGGAGTTTTTGAGTCTTAACCCACAGTTTAAATTCCCGTTGGAACTGAGGCCAACGTCGGGGGTTCCCATTATACTTCGGTTGCTTGGCAACCTGACGAAGTCGCAAAGAAGTAGGATTAAGAAGCGAATCCAGCCCAACACCGGCCGTAATGGCAGACACCTTGGCGGCATCATTCGCCACACCAGCTCTGGCGAGGGTCTGGGCGAGCAACAGCTGGGCTAAGGCATTGGAGTCAGCAGCAGGAGGGGCAGTACGGGAGGCAGTTCGCTTGGCATTCTGAGCCTCAGTCCTAGCCTTCGCTGTCCTACTCTCAGAACGAGAGATTTTAACTCTTTCCTTTAGCTTGGTCCTGCTGATCCTTGCATCGGTGGTCCTGGAGTCCACCGAAGGGGCACTTGAAAAAATTTCTGTCGCCTCCTCCGATGGCTCTGTTGCTTGTTCCACCGATGAGGCGCCCTCAGACAGCATGTGCGTCTTGAAAAGATGTTTTATTCCCAGCGTTTGAATGATGAGGTGCATTTGATCTTTGAGCAATTGGAGCTCAGCATCTCGCTGGAATCTGCAGGAGCATTTGGCAGGACAGTACATGCCGTGTCCTGAAGGGCCTGAGCAGGCTGTCGGACCGCTGATCTCGGTGGTCCGCAGCCAGGAGTCCACTTGGGGAGCTCCTTCAGCCCTGATTTCCAGGCTTGCCTGCCTGGCCGCCTCTAAAATTCCCTCCCCAACCGCGGCGGCTAGATCGTCGCGGATGGAAACAGGGGGATGAGGGGCGGAGGGCCCGGGAACAGGTGCGCAGCCCTTCTCCTTCGGGAAGGGGCTTGCCTCCCAGATCTGCAAAAAATTGGCAAAAGAGTCATCTTCTTGAGAACGCCACCACATCCTGGTATTAATTTCGTCCTGAAGGAGGAAAAAATATTCCGTTAAAAAATCAGAGGCGATTCTTTCTTGTTCGATCAGCTTAGACGAGGCTAAGTAACAAAGGGCCTCAAGGCTCTCAAGGTTACGGGTCACTTCTGAGGACAAATGGTCGTCCCAGTGTGCCCAAGAGGCTGGTCGATTATAGCTAGGTACCTCACTTGGACCGCCCATCTCAATGTCGTTCAGATCGGCGTCCGTGGTCTCAAATGTTGGAAATGCGTAAGGAATGTTGGTACCTGTCAGCTCCGTAAGCTCCACCGGAGCATTGCCATCGTCGTAGGCCGGCGGATTCCAGCTGCTCGATGGCCAGTTTCGACTGGGATTATGGTAATCTGGGTACCCACAGCTGCTGATGAGCGCCCTTCTTGGGCAGCTTGGACTTGCGCAAGGCATTCCTCTCAAGGCCTCGTTCGCACAGCACCAAGGCAGTGTAATCGTTACTTCTCCAGAAGCGGCGAGATCTACGGGGCCGTACTGGGGAGCGGGCTGTGGATGGGACGCCACTGAAGCAACATTCAGGTAGCCTCTGCTACCATGAAAGTGCTGCCCTAGGTCGTTGATGGTGCCGGAGGGCTCAGGGCCGGCAAGACCGGGGGGGCAGGCACGCGAGGAGTCGACCTGAACGCTGCTGTTAGGGGCAGAACCGGATACACGGACACCAACGGAGGCAAGAGCGGCGACAACGGAGGCAAGATCCATGCTGATTGTTATCCGGCAAAAAATCCCAGTCTATGAAGAAAATTGATGCGGATATTCCTAAGTAAATCTGAGTGTCCATATCTATCTGAAAAGATTTATATAAATCCGATTGTGAAAAAATATTTGGCCGATCTGGCTCGCGCACGCGCGTCAGCGGCAAATGGCGATTCCGGGTAAATGATCGGAACGCGGCGGATTTACGATGAATGGACCGCGGAATCAGATCCGGCACATCGAAAATATATAGGTCTGATCCTGAGACTGAGCTGCGGGGCGGCGATTCCGCCGAAGCAGAGAAAATGACCAAAATGTAGCCAATCTGGGGCAGATCTGCTAAAATCTGAGCAGATGGGGGTTAGCCGCACTTACAGTGGGGCGCGGCCTCCATACTGTTCTGGTGCGCGTTGCTCCCCCACGCTGGTGTGGGCTCGCCTTGCGGCCGCGACCCCCGCGGGAGCAGGTCCAGCCGCACCTCCTCCCCCCGCGTCGCGGTCCCTTCTGGGGGGGGGGGGGGGCGTCCCCTCGGCTCCGGGGGGGCGGAGGGCCGCTCCTGTGGCTCCCAAGCTTGGGGGGGGGTGCGTGGGGGGGGGGGCTGGGGGGGCCGCCCCCCCGCCCCCCCGCCCCGTCGGGCGTCAGCCTGCCTTCCGTTGTCTCCGGCGTGCCCCCCCGGGGTATACTCGCGCCGTGGGGGATGCCGGGCGGCCGCGGGCGTTGGGCGGGGTCCGGTCGGCCACCGACGGGTCAGTGCGGCGGGGGGGGGGGAGGGGGGCCCTGGTTCGCACCCCCGTCTTCCCGGCCGGCCTCTGATAAGGCCGCTCCGTTTGCGCCGTCCTGGGCGCCGCCGGTCCGCCGTCGGCCGGCAGCGGGCACGGCGTGCGGGCGCCTGCCTCGGCCGTGGTGCCTCCGCACCCCGGGTGCAGCGGCCTCTTCTGGGGGGGTGCGGGGCCGCCGTTTCTTCGGTCTGCCTCCGTCCGCTCTGGGGCCTGATTGGGAGGGGGGGGGGGAGTGGGGGGGGCCCTCTGGTCCCCTGGCGCCGCCTCCTGAGGGCCGGGGGGGGGGCGGCATGGCGGTCCCGGCCCCGGGGGCCAGCCATCGGCTGGGGGGTCGCACCCTTCACCCGCCCCCCTCTTCCTAGAGCCGGACCCTCGTGCAGGCCCTCGCTGGGGCCCCTCATCCCCCCAGCCATTGTCGCGCGGCGCTGGCCGGCCGGGGGCGGCCGTGAGGGTTAGCGGTCAGCGGTTAGCGGGCTGCGGGGCAGCAGGTTCCCCCCCGCGCTCGTTGTCTCCGCCCTCCCTCCCGTGGGGGGTGGCGCGCCCTCCTTCGTCCCCCGTACTGTGGGGGGGGCGTGGGTCGGGGGGCCCGGCTCCCCCGCCCATGTTTTCGTGTGCGCCGTCCGGGCCGTCACCTGCGCTGCCGCTTGTGTGGGGGCTGGGGCTGTGGCGGCGGCGGGTTGCGCCGGCGGTAGCGCCAGTGGGCGAGGGCGCTGCGCAAGGCCCGGGGGAGCCAGTTGTTGGCGTCCGCATCCGTGATGCGGAGCACCGCTCCCCCTTCCAGGAAGGCCGGCCACATCGGCCCCCTGTCGGGCCACGCCGCCCGGATCACTGACCTGAGGACACTCTCATGGTCCTCTGGGGCTGCTCAACCCCCGGGGGTACCTCTCGGTTTCCTCTGTCTCTCCGGAGGAGCACGGCATCAAAGGGCCGGTTCCTCAATCCCCTGGTGGTGCCCTGGTTGGCCCAGCACAACCACCCGTACACCTCCCCCACCAGGGGGAGGGCCTCCTCCCCCAGAGGGTCCGGGACCGTGCCCCAGTCCCGGTCCCAGGGCCGGGCCCCCTCTGCCCCTCGCGCCGGCTCTCCCCGCTGCCCCTGTGCCTGCGGCGCCGATGCCGCGCCCCGCCCCCCCTCCGCCGAGGCCATCCGCGCCGGCTCCGCTCTCGGCGCGGGGGGGGCTGGCTGGTGCTGGGGTCGTGGGGGTTGGGGGGTGACGAGCTCGCCGGCATCGGGGTTGATGTTGTAGAGGTGGTGGTGGTGGTGGTGGTGGTGGTGGGTGTGGTGCGCCGGCATCTGTTGGATGCCGGGGGGGATGCACCTCACCGGCTGCACGTCCGGCTGCGGGGGCGCCCCGCTCCCCGACCCCCTCCCTTCGGCCCGCCCCCCCCCCCCCCGGGCTCCCATGCCCCGTCCCGTCTGTCCCTTGGGGCCCGCGGCGCCCTTGCCCTTGCCCTGGGGCCCCTTTCCGGCCCCCTGCCCGTGCCGCGGGTCCCGCCCCCCGTCCTCCACGCCCTGGCCCGCCCGCTCGCCCAACGTCCCTCGCCCCGCTCCCCGCACCTGGGCTCCCTGCCCGCACCCCTGCGTGCCCTTCCTGTGCCCTGGTCCCTTCCGGGCCCCCTGCCCCGAGTCGCGCCGTCCGCTGCCTGCGCTCTCTCCCCCCCCGCTGCTGCGCCCTTGCTCCCTGCCGCGCGTGCCCTGGCCTGCTCTTTGCGCGCGCTCCTGGGCACTTCCCCCGTCGCCCCCTGTCCCCCGCTCCGCGCTCCCGTGGCTGGCACGCAGCTCTGCCTACGCGCCCTCCCCTCCTTCCTGGATCACGCGCCGGGCGTCCCGCTGTCTTTGCAGCTGCGGCAGCGTGACGCCCGGCGGCGAGTGCTCGGGCGCCAGGGGGCGGACGTGCCGCGCCCGCCCCGGGGGGAAGGGCTTGGGGGGGAACGGCTTGGGGGGGCTGGTGTGGGTGTTGGTGGGGTTGGCGTGGGCGCGGTACTTCGCGCTCTCCCTGCCCACCGCTGCCGCTGCGGCGGCCGCCGGCGAGGCACCCGTGGCCCGTGCTGGGTCCGTCTCCCGCTTTGGCGGCGTGCTGGGGGTCGCGGCGTGGCCGGCCGAGGCGGTGGCGCGGCCCGCCGGAGCCGCAATCGCAACCCCTCGCGCGCCCTCCTCGCTCTCCTCTGCGGCTGCGGCAGCCCTCGGCGATGCGCCTGGTTCCTGCGCCGGGGCTAGCCCCCGTGTCGGCGGCGTGCCGGGGGCCGCGGTCGGGGACGCGGCGTGGCTCGCTGGGGCTGTGGTCTCTGCTTCCTGCGCGACTGGGGCCTCCTCCCGGGGCGGGGCGGCAGGGCTTGCTGCTTGGGCGGCGTGGGCGGTCACCTCGGCTGGCTCAGGCTCCTGGGCCGGCGGCGGCGGCCCGACCAGCACCGTTGCCTCCGCCAGCCTCCGCTCCTCGCGCTCTGCGAGGGTCTCCGCCGTCCACTCCGGGGAGGCGGGGGAGCAGGAGCGGGACCGGCGGTGGTGGCGGTCGTCCCGCTGGGGGGAGCCATCGGAGTCTGCCATCACTGTTATCCTGGTAGGCATACTGGTGGCAGGCGCACCCTTCCCACTACCCCCTGGTGCATCAGTGCCGTGCCGTGGGCAGTGCCCTGCGGTGCTCTGCGGGAGGGAGGGGGGGAGGGGGTGGGGGGCCGGCTCATCCATCGGCATTGGGAGGGGAGGCGGGGGAGCCACGCGGCCCACGCGTCGCGCCACAGCTCCCAGTCTGGGGCGGGGCCCAGGGCCCTGGGCCCCCGGGGGTCGTCGGGTGGTGTCCGGGGGAGCCGCATTAGGTGGACCCCCGTAACGGCGGTGACCTCCTGTTTTTGCAGGAAGGCGTGTACCCCATCCCGCGCCACGGGCGCCGGGAGGGGGGGGCGGGGTACGGGTGCTGCCCCATAGAGCTGGGTGGGGGTGACCCCCAGGACCCGCTTCGGGTCCCCGCGGGTCGCGAAGACGAGGAGGAGCAGGGGGGTGCCAGGGCACTCTTGCCAGAGGACCTGCCCCCTGTGTTGGGCACCCCTGGTTCTGGAGAGGGGGGGGGACAGGTTTGGGTTAGCCCATCTGCGGGGCGCGTGCGTCGCTGGCGGGAGGGCGGGGCACCAAGTGGGCTCCGTGGGGAACGCCTCGCATACGATGGCGTACAGGGGGGTAGGCCTGGTGCCGTCGTACACCGGGTTGGTCGGCCGGGGGCGGGCGGACGCCTCGTCTGCGCCTTCCACGAACACCGTGATCTCGCCCACCTCCAGGTCCTCGTCTGGTGGGTGTAGAAGGTGGAGCGCCGCATCAAGCTCGGACACTGCCCCCGGGCACGTGGCCCGCGCCTGGTTCAGGTACGGGGCCGCGTCCCCGAGGTAGCGCGTCCTGAGGGCGTGCAGCAGGGCTGGGGCGCTGCTGCGGAGGGACATGGCGGACCCCGCTCCCCTCAGCTGCAGGCTATCCCCCATAGACAGGGGCCGGCCCGACCGGTTGGACTCGCGCCACTCCATCCAGTGCCCGTAGAGGGCCGCCTCCGGGCTGATGAGTCCCTGCTGGACGGCGTTCACGATCCGGTGCATCGCCGGGAGCAGTGTAGGGGCCCCCGCTCCGTTCAGGGCGCGGACGGCCGGGAGGGCGGTCTCGTTGAGGAAAGCCCTCGCACTGCCCGTCAGGTCACGCCGTGCGGCAGCGTGCGCCTCGTGCGCCTCCGCCACCGCGTCCGCCACCAGGCCCCAGACGGCCGCCTCCTGCGCTTTGCGGCGGGCCCTGGTGTGTCCCGGCCCATCCCCCCGTCGGCGTGGCATGGTACTGCAGGCTCTGCAAAGGGCGGCAGCGGGTGGGGGTCAGGGCGCGAACACGTGCGACAGGTGCGCAACGGATGAGGGGTCCCGCAGGTGCACGTGGATCCACAGAAGGGCAGCGCCCGCGGGGCCCGCGCGTTCGTGTGAGGGGGCGTGTGCCCCTTCGATGCGCCGGTGCAGGGCCTCCTCCTCTGTGCGCCTGCGCGGGCCTGCGGGAGGTTCGGGCCAGGGGCACGCGGCCACCTGGGCGCACCGCGCGCACCTGTTAGCGCCTGTTGACGCTGCGGAGGACACCGTGTCACATTCCCCGCAGAGCCAGCAGGTGTGTTGGAGCTGGGAGGGCGGCGACCAAGGGTCGAGACGGCGGAGCCAGAGGTCGTCCCACCTCTGTCGGAGGGGGTCCCGGATCTCCAGCAGGCGGGCGCGCACGCGGCGCCGGTAGTCCCTGCCAAGCGTCTTCCGCTGGACCTCCCGCCACGTGTCGTCAGGGAGAATCCCGTGGTCGTGGAAGGCGGCGATGAGGTCGTCCCACGCCGGGTGGGGGTGCCCCTGGGGGGGGGTTGCCATGTACACGTGGCGCCCGGTGAGGTGGGGCGTCAGCGCATCCCATCGGCACCCGTTCGCGGCGTCCCGGTCGAGGAGGGCCAGCAGGGTGCTGTCCGCGACTGCCTCCGATCTCACTCGCAGCCCTTCGCAGCCCTCCAGCTCCTGGCGCAGCGCGGCTGCAATGTCGGTGGGGAGCATGAGGAGCAAGGGCCCCTGGGTGTCGCCCAGCCGGGACAGGGCGTCGTCGTATACCGGCCCCCCAGCTTTGAAGTGCGCCACGGCGAGCTGGGCGGCCCCGTTCTCCCGGGGCTGCCACCGGACGGTGGTCCCGGCGTGTCCCCATTTGCGTATCCCCGTAGCTCGGAGTACGTTGGCGGCGTGAAGGACGATGCGGGGGCGGACGGGTGTCCTGACGAGTGAGGTTTGAGGTTTGAGGTTTGATTTTGCGGGTACTAGACGCCTTTCGGCCCCGGGGGGCCACCTGGTCGGGCCAGGTGATATCCTCCCCACCGGGTCCTAGTGGGGGGCCCTCCAAGACGCACCTCCTGCCTGGTGGCGGAGTCCCCCGGGTTCACAGAGCTCGGAGCCCCGTCCTTCCCCGGCGTCCCCGTTTCGCCACTCCCCGGTCAGTGCATCAATTCGCAGCCGTGGCCGCGGGCGCTTACCCACTGCGTCGCCCCCCTAATGCGTGGTCGCCCGGGGCACCGGCGCCGCCGGGCCCGTGCTACTGGCTTGTCGCCAGTGGGACCCCCTTGGGCTGGCGCGGTGGCTGCCTAGCCTAGGGGTTGGGGCGTGGCGCTGTGCGCCACTACTGCCTTGGCGGGTGCAGTGTCCCGTCTGTGTGTGCGCGGCGCTCGCGGCCGGTTCGGGGGGGTTCGGGCCGGTACCTGGTGTTGTGTGTCCCCTTCTTCCCCCTTCCCGCCCCGCGTATCCCGCGTTGCGTGTGGCGGGCCGTCCCGTCCGGGTGTCCCTTATCCTCGCTCGCTGGTACGCCATTCCATGTGGTCTGTGCGTTCCGCGCGCTCTGTCCGGTTGCCCTTCTGGTGGTCCCCGCGTGTCCTTTTCGTGTGTGTGCGCTCGCGCTCTCGCGGTGTCCGCTCCCCGCTGGGTGGTGTGGCGCGCGCATCTCGCGTGGTCCCGGCACTGGGCGCTGGTAGGGCCGTTCCATGTGGTCCGTGCCCCTCCGCGTGTCCTGCCCCGGTCCCGTGCTCCGTCTGGCGTGCTTGGGGGGGGGGCGGTCCGGTCCCGGTTCCCCCCTACTTGGCTTGGGGTTGCGGGGGCGGCGGCTGGGCGTCCCCGGGGGGGTGCCTTCGTCCATTGCGTGGGGCGTGGGGCGTCCCCCTTCCCTCCTCTGCCCGTCCACTAGGTGGGCTGTCGGGGTCTGCGTTGCGGGCGTGCGGTTGTGGGGGCCCCGCTCCGTTCTCGCGGGAGAGAGGTGTCGTCTTGGTGCCCAGGCGCCGGCCCGCCAGATTCTCATGACGTGCCTGATGCGCACCGAGCTTCGCCCTGCGGGATGCGTGGGGGGGTTGGGGTGACCGTGGCTGGAATGGCGCTCCAATGTCCCGGTTCATGGCCCAGCTGGGCAGCCCTACCGCGGGCTTACTCTTGGTACAGGGGGAGGGGGTTGCGGGCGCGTTTGTTCTGTGACCCGGGTGCCGGTGTATCTCAGAAGGCAGCCACCCCGGAGGTAGCGCACCAGGCGCACGCCGTGAAGGAGCTGGTTCGAACCCCGGGATCGGTGGTCTCCCATCGATCCCTTCGAATACCGGGCGAGGCCTCCCACCGACCTGTTTGAGTACAGGTGACGGTGCGCACTGCTGCAGGGGTGGGTGGTTCCCATGTCTTTTGTCTTTCGTGGGTGGGGGGTAAAACGAACGAGACCTCCACCCGATCCACCGGTATCGGTGGTGGCGCGAGTTGCTGGAGGGGGGGGTGGTTCCCACGCCACCAACTAGAGAGCTCTATGCGCAGGGATCCCAGGAGCACCAAAGCCCGGGATCGAACCCCCGCACTGGACGATTGAAGACCGACGCTCTCACTACTGGGCCGCGGGAGTCTCTTACGCCACTGAGGGGTGTCGTCGGCTATGAATCCTGTCCTGTGGGTGGGGCTGTGCGCCGTGAAGCGCGTTGCGCGTGCCGGGAGGCCTCAGTCCACGCGCACGGGGTCGGGACAGGGGAGGGGGCTGGGTGGGGTGCGTTGGATCGCCGACTGACGTGCACAGGGGTAAGAGGCGGGCAGTAGCACCACCGGGTCGCCGACTGACCGTAGGGCGGGGGGTCGCTCTGCCTCTTTCCGGCCCTCTGCCTTCCCTGGGCAGGCAACAAAGCGGGCGTCACTGGCGTTGCGTTGTCCATGGGGGGCGTGGCCCCCCATACCACTCCGGTTCGTGTTCACCCAGCCTCTCCGGGTACGATCTGTGCGGCGTCCCGGTGCGCAGGCGTGGGCCCGCTTGTTCCTCGCGGCCCCCGTGTGGGCCGTCGGCCGGAGCGGGGGGGCGGGTCGCACTCCGGCCCCCCTCTCGGGTGGGGGGGGTCCATTCCCCTTGCCTCGGGGGGGGTGTCGCGCTGCGGCCTCCCCGCTCTCGTTCCGGGCGGCGGCCTGCGGTACTCCTTTCTGGCCCTCCCCTCCGGCGCGCGCGTGCGGCCGGGGCTGAAGTGCCGCCCCGGGGCGGGGGGGGGTGAGGGGCGGCCCGTGTACCGCTCCCCTGGGGGCCCCGGCTGACCTGCAAACCCCCCCTCTGTCCCCTCGGAGTGGGCTGTGGTCACGGGAGGGTCATGTGGGGCGCGGCCTCCTTCGTGTTCCGTTGTGCGCGTTGCTCCGGCACGCCGGTGTGGGTTCGTGGGGGCAGGTCCAGCCGCCGCTGCCCTTACCGTGTCGCCGTTCCCCCTGGGGGTGGGGGCGCCCCCCCGGCCCTTGGGGGGCGGAGGGCCGCGCCTGTGGCTCCCCAGCTGGGGTGGGTGCGGGGGGGGGGGGGGGGGGGGGGGGGGGGGGGGCGCCACCCCTCTCGCTCTCGGGCCTGTGTGGGAGGGGGGGGGGGGGGGGGAGTGGGGGGGGTCCTTCGGTTCCCTGGCGATGCCCCCTGTCGGCCAGAAAGGGGGGGGGGGGGAGGGCGGCTTGGCGGTCCCAGCCCCGGGGGCCAGCCATCGGCCAGGGGGGTCGCGCCCTTCCCCCGCCCCCCTCTACCGAGTGCCGGATCCCCACGCAGTCCCTCCCTGGGGCCCCTCATCTCCCGGCCGTTGCCGCGCGGCGCTGGCCGGCCGGGGGTGGTCGTGAGGGTTAGCGGTCAGTGGTTAGCGGGTTGCGGGGCCGCTTTCCCCGGGTAGGCAACAAAGCGGGCGTCCCTTGGCGTCCTGCTGTCCATGGGGGGCGTGGCCACCCATACCATTCCGGTTCGCGCCGACACGGCTTCTCTGGGCACGATCTGCGCGGCGTCCCGGTGCGCAGGCGTGGGCCCACGTGCTCTTCGCGGCCCCCATTGGAGCCGGCGGCTGGGGCGTCGGGGCGGGTCACTCCCCGGCTCCCCTCCCGGGCGGGGGGGTCCGTCCCTTCAGCCTCGGGGGGTGGGGGCCGGGGCCCCTGCGGCCGGCGGGCCGGTGGGGGGGCGGGGGGGGGGGGGGGGGGGTGTCGCGCCGCGGCCTCCCTGCTCTCGTTCCAGGCGGCGGCCTGTGGTACTCCTTCCTGGCTCTCTCCGCGTCGCCGGTGCGCTCCCTTCCGGCGCGCGCTTGCGGTCGGGGCTGAAGTGCCGCCCCGTGGTGGGGGGGGTGAGGGGCGGCCCGTGGACCGCCCCCCTGGGGGCCCCATCTGACTTGACACCCTCCCTCCGTCACCTCGGGGCGGGCTGTGGTTACGGGAGGGTCATGTGGGGTGCGGCCTCCTTCCTGCTCCGTCGTGCGCGTTGCCCCGGCACGCCGGTGTGGGTTCGCGGGAGCAGGCCCAGCCGCCGTTCCCCCTGAGGGGGGGGCGCCCCCCCGGCCCTGGGGGGGCGGAGGGCCGCGCCTGTGGCGCCCCTGCTGCGGTGGGTGCGGGGGGGGGGGGGGTGGGGGGGCCGCCCCCCGCCCGCCCCCGGGTCTGTGCGGGGGGGGGGGGGGTGGGTTGGGGGGGGCCCTTTGGCCCCCTGGTGATGCCTCTCGTCGGCCGCGGGGGGGGGGGGCGGGGGCGGCATGGCGGCCCTGGTCCCGGGGGCCAGCCATCGGCCAGGGGGTCGCGCCCGTCACCCGCCCCCCCTATCGAGAGCTGGATGCCCGCGCAGGCCCTCGCCGGGGCCCTCACCTCCCCGGCCGTTGCCGCGCAGCGCCGGCCGGCCGGGGGTGGTTGATGGTTAGCGGTCAGTGGTTAGCAGGTTGCGGGGCAGCCGGTTCCTCCCCGCGCTTGGCGCCCCCGCACTCCCTTCCGTGGGTGGCGGCGCGTCCCCGCACGTCGTGCCATACCGTGGGGGGGGCGTGGGTCAGGGGGCCCATCCCCCCCTCCCGCGCCCGCCGTCTGGGCCTTCACTTGCCCCGCCGCTTGTGTGGGGGCTGGGGCTGCGGCGGCGGCGGGTTGTGCCGGCGGTAGCGCCAGTGGGCGAGGGCGCTACGCAAAGCCCGGGGGAGCCAGTTGTTGGCGTCCGCATCCGTGATGCGGAGCACCGCTCCCCCCTCCAGGAAGGCCGGCCACGTCGGCTCCCTGTCGGGCCACGCCGCCCGGATCACTGACCTGAGGACCCTCTCGTGGTCCTCTTGGGCCGCCCACCCCCCCGGGGGTGCCTCTCTGTTTCCTCCGTCCCTCCGGAGGAGCACGGCATCGAAGGGCCGGTTCCGCGACCTCCTGGAGGTCCCCTGGTTGGCCCAGCACAACCACCCGTACACTTCCCCCACCAGGGGGAGGGTCTCCCCCCCCAGCGGGTCCGGGACTGCGCCCCAGTCCAGGTTCCACGGCCGGCTCTCCTCCGCCCCCTGTGCCCGCCCCCCTCGCTGCTCCTGCACCTGCGGCGCCGATGCCACGCCCCGTCCCCCCTCCGCCGAGGCCATCCGCGCCGGCTCCGCCCTCGGCGCGGGGGGGGCTTGCTGGTGCTGGTGTCGTGGGGGTTGGGGGGGGATGAGCTCGCCGGCGTCAGGGTCGATGTTGTAGAGGTGGTGGTGGTGGTGGTGGTGGTGGTGGTAGGTGTGGTGCGCCGGCATCTGTTGGATGCCGGGGGGGATGCACCTCACCGGCTGCACTTCCGGCTGCGGGGGTGCTCCGCCCTCTGCCCCCCTCCCCTCGCCCCGCCCTCCCCCCTGGGCTCCCGTGCCCCGTCCCTCCTGTCCCTTGGGGCCCTTGCCCTTGCCCTTGCCCTTGCCCTTGGGCCCCTTTCCGGTCCCGTGCCCGTGTCGCGGGTCCCGCCTCTCGTCCCCCACACCCCGGCCCGCTCGCTCTCCCATCCCCCCTTGTCCAGCCCCCTGCGCCCGGGTGCCCTTCCCGCGCCCCTGACCACCCTCCCCGTGCCCTGGCCCCTCCCTGACCCCCTGCCCGAGTCGCGGGTCCCGCCTCTCGTCCACCACGCCCCGGCCCGCTCGCTCTCCCACCACCCCACGCTCCGTCCCCTGCACCTGGGCCTCCTGCCCGCGCTCCCGCGCGCCCTTCCCGTGCCCCGACCCCTCCCCTGCCCCCTGCCTGTCACGCCGTCCGCCGCTCCCCTCCCCCTCGCCGCTGCGCCCTTCCTGGACCACTCGCCGGGCGTCCCGCTGCCTTTGCAATTGCGGCAGCGTGACGCCCGGCGGCGAGCGCTCGCGCTTCGGGGGGCGGTCGTGCCGCTCCCGCCCCGGGGGGAAGGGCTTGGGGGGGTACGGCTTGGGGGGGCTGGTGTGGGTGTGGGCGGGGTTGGCGTGGGCGCGGTACTTCGTGCTCTCCCTGCCCACTGCTGCTGCTGCGGCGGCCGCCGGCGAGGCGTCCGCGGCCCGTGCGGGGTTCTTCCCCCGCTTGCGCGGCGTGCCAGGGGCCGCAGCCCCTCTCGCGCCCTCCGCACTCTCCTTCACTGCCGTGGCGGCCGCCGACGAGGCGCCCGTGGCCGCGGTCGCAGACTCTCGCACATCCTCCTCGGTCTTCTCTGCTGCCGCGGCGGCCGCCCGCGAGGCGCCCACGGCCCGTGCGGGGCCCGTCGCAACCCCTCTTGCGCCCTGCTTGCTCTCCTGCGCGGCTGCGGCAGCCCTCGGCGACGCGTCCGGCTCCTGCGCCGGGGCTGCCCCCCTTGCCGGCGGCGTGGTGGGGGCCGCGGCCGGGGCCGCGGCGTGGCTCGCCGCGGTCTCCGCCTCCTGCGCGTCAGGGCGGGGCGGGGCGGCGGGGCTGGCCGCTTGGGCGGCGGGGGCGGCCGTCTCGGCTGGCCCAGGTTCCCGGGCCGGCGGCGGCGGTCCGACCACCGCCGCCTCCGCCAGCCTCCGCTCCTCGCGCTCCGCGAGGGTCTCCCCCGTCCACTCTGGGGAGGAGACGGGGGAGCGGGAGCGGGACCGGCGGTGGTGGCGGTCGTCCCGCCCGAGGGACCCATCGGAGTCTGCCATTACTGTTACCCTGGTAGGCATGCGTGGTGGCAGGCGCGCCCTTCCCACTACCTCCTGGTGCATCAGTGCCGTGCCGTGGGCAGTGCCGTGTGGTGCTCTGCGGGGGGGGGGGGGGGAGGGGGTGGGGGGCCGGCTGTGGCGTCAGTTCGCACGGCCGGGGGTCCGCGGCCATCCACCGGCATTGGGAGGGGAGGCGGGGGAGCCACGCGGCCCACGCGTCGCGCCACAGCTCCCAGTCTGGGGCGGGGCTCAGGGCCCTGGGCCCCCGGGGGTCGTCGAGCGGTGCCGGGGGCAGCCGCACCAGATGGACCCCCGTAACGGCGGTGACCTCCTGTGTGCGCAGGAAGGTGTGTACTCCGTCCCGCGCCGCGGGCGCCGGGAGGGGGGGGCGGGGTACGGGTGTGGCCCCATAGAGGTGGGTGGGGGTGATCCCCAGGATCCGCCCCGGGTCCCCGCGGGTCGCGACGACGAGGAGGAGCAGGGGGGTGCCAGGGCACTCTTGCCAGAGGACCTGCCCCCTGTGGTGGGCACCCCTGGTCCTGGAGAGGGGGGGGGACAGGTCTGGGTTAGCCCAGCCGCGGGGCGCGTGCATCGCCGGTGGGAGGGCGGGGCACCAAGTGGGCTCCCTGGGGAACGCCTCGTAGACGACGGCGTACGGGGGGGTAGGCCCGGTGCCGTCATACACCGGGTTGGTCGGCCGGGGGCGGGCGGACGCCTCGTCCGCGCCTTCCACGAACACCGTGACCTCGCCCACCTCCAGGTCCTCGTCCGGCGGGTGTAGAAGGTGGAGCGCCGCATCCAGCTCGGACACTCCCCCCGGGTACGTGGCCCGCGCCTGGTTCAGGTACGGGGCCGCGTCCCCGGGGTAGCGCGTCCTGAGGGCGTGCAGCAGGGCTGGGGCGCTACTGTGGAGGGACATGGCAGACCCCGCTCCCGTCATCCGGAGGGCGTCCCCCATGGACAGGGGCCGGCCCGACCGATTGGACTCGCGCCACTCCATCCAGTGCCCGTAGAGGGCCGCCTCTGGGCTGATGAGCCCTGGCCGGACGGCGTTCACGATCCGGTGCATTGCCGGGAGCAACGTAGGGGCCCCCGCTCCGTTCAGGGCGCGGACGGCTGGGAGGGCGGTCTCGTTGAGGAAGGCCCTCGCACTGCCCTCCAGGTCGCACCGTGCGGCAGCGTGCGCTCCTTTTGCCTCCGCCACCGCGTCCGCCACCAGACCCCGGACGGCCGCCTCCTGCGCTCTGCGGCGGGCCCTGGTGTGCCCCGGCCCATCCCCCCGTCGGCGTGGCATGGTGCTGCGGGCTCTGCAAAGGGCGGCGGCGAGTGGGGGTTAGGGGCGAACACGTGCGACAGGTGCGCAATGGATGTGGGGTCCCGCAGGTGCACGTGGATCCACAGAAGGGCAGCGCCCGCGGGGCCCGCCTGTTTGTGTGAGGGGGTGTGTGCCCCCTCGATGCGCCGGCGCAAGGCCTCCTCCCCTGTGCGCCTGCGCGGACCTGCGGGAGGTTCGGGCCAGGGGCACGCGGCTACCTGGGTGCACCGCTCGCACCTGTTGGCGCCTGTCGCTGCTGCGGAGGACACCGTGTCACACTCTCCGCAGAGTCGGCAGGTGTGCGGGAGGTGGGAGGGCGGCGACCAAGGGTCGAGATGGCGGAGCCAGAGGTCATCCCACCTCTGTCGGAGGGGGTCCCGGATCTCCAGCAAGCGGGCGCGGACGCGGCGCCGGTAGTCCTTGCCAAGTGTCTTCCGCTGGACCTCCTGCCACGTGTCGCCGGGGAGGATCCCGTGGTCGTGGAAGGCGGCGATGAGGTCGTCCCACGCCGGGCGGGGGTGCCCCTGGGGGGGGCTCGCCATGTACACGTGGCGCCCGGTGAGGTGGGGCGTCAGCGCGTCCCACTGGCACCCGGTCGCTGTGTCCCTGTGGAGGAGGGCCAGTAGGGTGCCGTCCGCGACCGCCTCCCACCCCACTCGCAGCCCTTCGCAGCCGTCCAGCTCCCGGTGCAGCGCGGCTGCGATACCGGTGGGGAGCATGAGGAGTAAGGGCCCCTGGGTGTCGCCCAGCCGGGACAGGGCGTCGTCGTATACCGGCCCCCCCGCTTTGAAGTGCGCCACGGTGAGTTGGGTGGCCCCGTCCTCTGGGGGTTGCCACCGGACGGTGGCCGCAGCGTGTCCCCACGTGCGTATCTCCGTGGCCCGGAGCACGTTGGCGGTGTGAAGGACGATGCGGGGCGGGACGGGCGTCCTGACGAGTGAGGATATGTCCCCAGTCCATCCCGTTTGCGGCCCCGGGGCCGCCTGCAGCCATTCCCCCGTCGCCGCGTCCCACGGGTGGTCAGGTCCCGCCCCGCGGACCATGGTGGGTCTCGGCCGGGTGTCCGGCCCCCACCCCCGGAGCGGGATGGCGGCGTATCGTTGCGCAGGGGTCCCCGGGGCGCGCGCGGCGGCGCACCACCGGCCCCACTCCCGCGCCCACTCTTCCCCCACGATGCCCGCCTCCCATGCGGTCATGGAGCCGCGCCCGATGATCCACGGTGGGAAAAGGGCGTCTTGCAGGTGCCTCGAGAACCCCCCCGGCAGGTCCTGATACGGGTGGGGGCCCTCTTGGAGCGGGCACTCCAGAGTGCCATTCACAACACGGAGGGAGGCTACGAAGTCCTTGTCAGGGCGCGGGGGAGGGGGAGGGTGGTCGCCCTCCGCCGCAGTGAGCCACCGGTGCGCCCGGGCCGCCGCGCTTAGGGGGTCGTGGAGGAGTTGCTCCAGCCGGTGGTTGCGAAGCTCCCACGCGAAGTCCCCTAGCCGGAGCATGTGGTGGAGGAAGTCGTCCACCGAGGTCCCTCCCGGCGGGTCGTATCGGGTTATGGCGCGGAGCTGCGCCTCCGCGTCCTCGGGCACCAGTCCGGAGCAGAACACCTCCGTCCACGTGGCGCCTGCGGAGCACCACGAGGCCACCCACAGGGCCTTGTCCCCAGGTGGGAGGTGGCGGGCCGCCTCGTGCACCGCCTGGCGGTAGTGGGGCCAGAGGAGCCGCGAGTGGGTGCAGCCCACGTGCATGTGCACCGGGGTCTCTTCCGGGCCGCTGCAGAAAAGGCACGGCTGCGGGACGATGGCGACGCCGGAGAGCCGCTCCTTCCGGACGCGGAGCCTGCGCTGCACCGGCGTGTGGCCGTCTCGGGCCCGCAGCGCCCGGCGGTTGGTGGCCGCCGCGGTGAGGTCCCGGGCGTGGACGTAGGCCGTGGCGTGGGCCGCGCCTAGGGGTGTGTGTCCACGGTGCGTCAGCGCATGGTCTGTCTGCGCCCGTTGTGCGACCTCGCCGAGCACCCGCATCGTGGGGGGCCGTAGATCGAGATGGCCGTCACGGCCGGCGACGATGAGTTGGGCGTGGCCAGGGTCCGGGGGCGTGTTCTGCAAGACGGTGTCCTGGGACGCCGCCCAGTCCGCCTTGTGCAGTAGGGCGTCACTGTGGTGCGAGGTGGCTCGGACGTACCAGAACGGGTGCCCGGCGTGTTGCCCCCGCGCGCACAGGCCGTGCCGGAGCCACCTCAGGGGCATCTGGTTGACCACCTTCGCTGCGCCCGCGGGGACCCCCGTGGTTCGCTCGCGATCTGCGTGCCGCAGGAGGTGGAGGATGACTTCGGCGTCCACCGTGCGGACCCATGGTCTGTGTGCACCGTAATGTAGGGGGAGGGAGGCGGCCACCCCCTCTCCGTCAGGCACCGTGCCCGAGATGGCCACCGCCCACGTGCGGGTGAGGTCGGCGGCGAGAGCGACGCTGGTGGCGTGTTTGCAGGGTCCGCCCCCGGACGCGTCAGAGGAGGTGTGTCCCCAGGCCTCCGGGATCCAGTAGTATCCGGTGGGGCTGAGCCACCCCGCGTTGAGGTCGGTGGAGTGCCACCGGACGTCGGGGTGGCTGTGGGTCAGTTGGTCCATGCTCAGCGCCCTGGTGTCGCCTGGGCTGATCGCCGGGTGGTCGTGCAGCCGGATCTCCGCTCCGGCGACCGTGCTTGCCCAGGACCGTAGCGCCGTCACATGTTCCTTGAGCCACGCCGGGCCCCCGCGCTGGTGTACCACCAAGTGTCCCGTGTCCTCCGGCTGGTCCTCCAGCGCGTGTACCGCCATGTGTGGGTCGTGCGGCACCCCCGTAGCCACCAGTAGGGCGGTGCCGCGGGGGAGTCCACGGGGTTCGGGCTGGCCTGCCCCCACTTGCACTATCACCCACTCGGCCCGGAGCTGCGCTTGTCCCGCCGCTTGGGTGCATTGGTCGTCTGTGGTCACCAGCCACAACGGCATCGGCGCGTGGGGCCGGGGGCGTAAGGGTTCTGGCCACGCCACGTCCGCGTTGGGCTCTTGGTGCTCGCTTTCCGCGAGTACGTCGCGGAGGATGTACATGAGGGCCGCTGGCGGGTGGTACGCCGCCCCCCGCGTGGGGGGGGACAGGCCGTTCCGGCGGCGGTAGCCCCCGACGTGGAGGTGCAGGCCGTCTGGGGTCACCCGCGGGCCGGTGTGGGCGTCCTGCTTAGCCCTCGTGGGGTGGACGAGTCTCAGGCGGGGGTCCCGCGTGCCGGTGGTGTGGAAGAGGTGGGCCAGGGCATCGCGCCACCCGGGGTGGTTGGTGGGCCCCTGCTCATGGCGGCAAAAATGAAGGTGTTCATCGGCGCATTGGTCGAGGCACTCCCGCAACGCCGTCGGCCACGGATCGTCGTTGTCGGGGAAGGGGTGGCGTGGCCCGTGGTGCCCATGCCACGGCGTTGCGTGTGGCACCGTCAGGCGGCACGTGTCACGGTGTCGCAGCTTGGCGGTGCGCAGCGTGACGATTTTGCCCGGCGGGGACTGTAGTTGGACGTGAGCCGCCCTGGGGCACGCGATGGGGTTGTACATCCCCACTCCCAGGGCGGCCAGGGCCCGGGGTATGCGCTGGACCCAGTCGCCTCTCGCCAGAGTTGCGAACTCCGGGACGGGGTAGTGCACCTCAGGGCATATTCTGTGCGCGCCGGCTATCTCCCAGAACATCTTGGTGACCTCCGCGCGCACGGAGGTTGCGCGGTGGTGGACGAGTGTACCCACGAGGGCCACCGCTGCCTGCTGGCACCGCGTGGGCACCCGTGTGAGCCCCAGGGTCCGGTCATCCTGCAGGCTGTCCCGCGAGGCGTCGAAGGCGTATCGTGTCCTGTCCTTCGCGACCTGGACCGTGATGTGGTCCAGGTGGCGTGCAGTGTCGGAGTCGTCGGCGATGAAAGGGGCGACGTACTGCGTCACCCCTCCGAGGATCGCCAGGATGACGTCCTGCACCACTTTCGGTGGCGCGAGGGTGTTAAGGCACCAGTGGTGTACTGCCGCCAGGCGTAGCCGGTGCTTGCGCTGCAGGGAGAACTCCCCGTCCGGCTGCAGCTGGAGTCCCAGGTAGGGGACGGAGTCCGCCGCTGGTACCCAGTACCACGGGTTTTCCAGGTGGGGGCAGAGGCGTAGCTGCAGGCCCGGGACCCCCTCCGTGGTGGCCATGGCGCACTTGCGGGGGGTGAGCTCCATGCCCATCATCCCCAGGTACGCGGCCACCGCCTCCACGCCCTCGACGAAGTGCTGCAGCGTGTGGGCCACCACCAGCAGGTCGTCGATGTAGGCCTGGATGAGGCCGTGCTCGGCTCCTCCCGGCGGGCGCAGGCGGTGCCCCTGTGCCCTGAGCAGAGGCTCCAGGAGGAGCGCGTACAGCAGGGGGCTCTCGGGGTTGCCCTGCCGGACGCCGCGTAGCATGTAGACGGGCTGCGTTAGCCCGTGTGCTGTGACGATGCGCAGCCTGGCGCACGTGTGGAGGAAGAGCAGGAGGTCAATGACGTCCGGCGGCACGGAGAGGTGGCGCAGGATGAGGTGGAGGGCGCCGTGCGGGGCGGTGTCGAAGGCCTTGCGGGCGTCGAAGGAGAAGACGTAGTTGGGCCTTCCCCGCTGGAGCTGCCGCTGCGCCATGAACAGTGGGGGGCCTGTGTTGGAGCCAGGGAGGGCCCCCTGCTGCCAGTCGCTGACCACCCCGTGCCGTGTGAGCACCTACGTGATGCGCTGGGTGAGGGGGCCCGTGAGCAGCTTCATGTCCAGCTGGCCCAGGGCTATGGGCCTGTAGTCGTCCAGTCTGGCAGAGCCCGGTACCTTGGGGCTGAGCCAGATGTGCGCGTCCCTCCAGTGCATCGGTGGCGGGGCGCCGCGGAGGATGGCCCGGTAGGAGTGGACCAGGAGCCACTGGACGGACGCCGGGAGGGCCTTGATGAAGCGGGCCTCCACGTGGTTAGGACCCGGGGCCTTGCCATCGGCCTTGTCCAGGGCGGACTTCAGGTCCTGCATGGAGTACTGCTGGACCTGTGTCCAGGCTCCCTCAGGGACCCGTGGGACGTGGCGGCCGAGGACCGCCTGGAAACCCGGGAGGTCCACCGGGCGTTTGTCATACAGTTCTCGCCAGAAGGCGCGAACTGCGAACATCACGTCGTGGGCCTCCGTGAGGAGCGTTTGGGTGTTGGGAACCCGCACGTTCCAGAGGCCCGACGGGCCTGGGGCCTCTACCTCTATGGCTCCCCGCACGGCTTTCCATCGCTTGGCGATGTCGGGGGCGTGGCGGCGCCAGAATTCCTTGATGGCGCGCTTGCGGTCTGCCGCCAGGAGGGCGCGGAGCTGGCGAATGTCCTCCTCGAGGGCGGCTGCTTGCCTTTCCAGCTCCTCCTGCAGCTGGCCCTGCGTGGTCGGGCGGAACCTGGGCGACACACTCTGCAGTTCCTCCGTGAGCCGGAGCGCCGCCTCGGACCGGATGCCATGCCTGGCTGCGTCCGCCTGGTACGCTGCCGGGGCGCGCGCTGCCAGGGTGTCATAGCGGAGGACCGCTGCCTGGAGCTGCTTTCTGCTCTCCGGGGGGTCCCCCTCCGCCGGGTCCGTTCCCGCCGGAGACGGCTGCCGGCGTCCCACCACGCGCGCCAGGGCGTCATGCGTCGCGTGGAGGTGTTCGAACACCTTGTCCACCGCAGCCGCGGGCATGGACCCGTAGTCGTGCTGCTCTGCGGGACCCAGCCAGGGCGCAAGGGAGGGTTCATCCTGCGCGGCGGTGACCGCCGCCCACAGGCAGTGTTGGACGGGCGCGGCCTCGGCGTCGTACGGGAGGAGGCGGCCTTCCGTGTGGCTGTGGGGGGTGGGCATCGCCGCGCGCCCCGCCGCGCTGAGGAGGCCCGGCAGGGCCAGGCGGACCGGGAGGTGGTCCGAGCCGACCACCTGGGGGTGTGCCATGCCGCGAGCCCAGACGCTCTCCCGCAGGGACCACGGCAGGAGGGGCTCGTTGACCAGGAAAGTGTCCACCCTGTGCTGGGACGGGTGGAGCGTGGGGGTCATGTCCTCCTCTCCGCCCGCCGCGGCTCTTCGGAAGCCGCAGGCTTCCCAGCCCGCTCGGAAATGCTCCGTGGCCGGGTTGGCGGGGACATCCATGTAGATGTTGGTGTCACCGGCGATGACCACCGGGTGCCTCCCGCCGAGGCTGCGTGCCGTGGCATACATTTGTATGTCGGCCCAGAACGCCGCCCGTCCCGCCCACGGGGAGCAACCTGCTTGCGGCCCGTGGACGTTGATGAGGGTGAGGCCTCCCCCGTCCGTGCGGATCTCCAGGGCCGCGGCTTTCCCGGGGACAATTTCCGTGAAGCTGAGCACCTCGTGCTCCGCCACGTACTTGCTGCTGACCGCGGTGAGGAGGCCCCCCCCTCTCGAGGTGGAGGTGGCCCCCGTCTCTGCCAGCCGGCTGCTGAAGTAGGCGGTGTACCCCTTGTCCCGGAGCGCCGCGGCCACGTGCATCTCCTGCGCCCTGGTGGCGATCCCCGTTTCCTGGAGCATGATGGCAAAGCCCCCCTCCTGGGGCAGCATGCCGGTGACGAGGTGCTCCTTGTCGGTGCAGGCCGCCGGCCCCCTGCGCCGCCGGAGTGTGTCCCGGAGGGACCGGTCTGGCGGCACCAGGCCGTTGCGCAGGTTCCACGAGAGGAGCCACAGGGCGTCGCCCGTCGGGTCCTCCTGGAGTCAGCTATCCCGCGTCGGCATCGCCGCCGGGTTCGCTGGTGCCGCCAGGGCATCTGGGTGCGCCGCATCCGCTGAGCCCGTTCCCAGCGGGGCCCACAAGGGGGCCCGGGGGACCGGGGGAGTCAGGGGGGCCAGGGGGGCCAGCCCCGTGGGGATGGACATGGACCCTGGTGGGGCCGCACCGCCGGCCCCCGGGGCCGCTCCGGGTGCCTCCTCACCTCCATCTGCGTGGTCGGCTGCCTGGGGCGGGGGGCGCCGGGTGTACGGGGCGTGCCACGGGGACCTCCGTGCTCTCCCCTGCAGGATGTTGGCGGCCGCCTCCTTGTCGTCCGCCGGGGCCGCAGCGTGCACCGCGTGCCACGCCAGGTGTTCCAGCATCGCCCCGCTGGTGTAGTACTTGTCCGCACACATGGGGCATTTCGTCGGCTCCGTGGCCCCTCGCGCCGGGGGAGCTGCACCGACTTCCGAATGGCGCCCTCCGCCGCTGGTTCGAAGGGCAGGTTGGCCAGCGGCACCGTGTGTGGTGCCAGCGTGCGGCCCGGGGCCGCCGCATCGAGGGCTCGCGTCGCGGGCGCGGGCCCGAGGCCTCGGGCGGCATCGCGCTGCGCGTCCGCCTGCAGCCACGTTTGCCAGTGCGTGGAGCCGATTTGGCGGTCGGGTTTGCTCCTCCACCGCAGGTCGTGGAAGGCCTGTAGCCAGTGGTACACCGTGGTCGGGACCGCCAGCTGGAGCTCCAGGTCGGCGGGGTGCGCCGCTGCCGGCCACACTCCCGGCCTCGCCGCCCGGGCGTTGTCCTTCAGCCTGACCTGGAGCAGGAGGGCGTGGTGTTCGCCCTCCCGCAGCGCCTTGATGATCATGCGTGTGCAGTCTGCCACGCGGATCACGGCTTCGGGCCCCGGCAGGCGTTCAGGGTCGCAGACGACGACGTGCGCGTCCGCCGGGCTGAACATGCAGACCACCCACTGTGGGTTCTGCTGCCCCCGTTGGGCCACCGCCAGGGTAGCCGCTGGGCGGGCGTGCGTGATGGGCCCCGCGTGGAGGTCCGGGACGTCCGTGGCCCTGATGGCGTCTCCCTGCCACGCGGCCCGTAGATGCTCCTCCTGGTCGGGGCTCCACACCAGTGCGGGGGGGTTGACCCACCCCGGTTCCTGCCTCTTGTTGGGGGCGCTGACAGCGTGCAGCAGGACCGCCAGCGGCCAGGGGTCCGCCGACATGTAGTAGGCCTGGGTGGGCCCCTGTCGCCAGTCGACGTGGGACAGGGGCGGGAATGCCCCTTGCCTGGCGGTGCTGTGCCAGACCGCCCATCGGCCTCCGGCCAGGATGTGCGACCGGTACCCTCCGGCGTGGCCGTGTACGATGGCTTGGTAGCCTGCCGTCTGCAGTACCAGCGCCTCCCCCTGCTTAGGCCCGGGCGGGGGTGCGCCATCGCCCGCACCCCAGACGCGGGTGCGCCCGCGGAGTGTGGCATGCCACGGGTCTGGTGCATCGCGCTGGGGCCCTTGTATGCACCCCGCAATTTGCGCCGGGCCGTGGTGGTGGACGAAGCTCTCCCCGCCGTCTGCTAGCAAAGCCGCCGCGACGACGTATAGTTGCTCCGCCGTGAGGGGCGCCGTCGGCTCGTGCGTCGCGGCCGGCCGTTGGGGCCGCGTGTCGCGGCAGGGGACGTGGGGCAGCAGCTGCGCCGGCCACGCCGCCACTGGACCCATGGTGACGGCCGCGACCGCGGACGCCAGCGCCGTGCGGTCCGTGGGTCTGTACTGCCGGAGTCCCGTGGTATCTCGGGTGAGGTGCCTGCAGGCTGCCATCCAGGCCACCGCTCCGCAGTTCGTGCAGTCCGGTTCGGCACCGCTCGCATCGTCGCCTCCCCACTGCTGTACTGTGGTGGCGGTGTCGAGCAGGGGGGCCCCGCTGTAGCGCCTCCGGGCCCTGCCCCGGCGGGAGGGCGGGCGGGATTGGCTGCGGGTAGTTTTGCGCGCCCCGGCGCTCCGGGTGCGTGTGGTACGGGTTCTGCCGGCGGTGCTCCGGGGCTGCCCGTGGCTGGAAGAGGAGCTGGTGCAGGTACCAGTGGCCCTCCGCGGCGGACGGATTGCGGAGCGTTAGCCACTGTTCCACCACGCCTCCTGGGTGCGCGGCCTCGACGCGGCGCTGCAACCCCAGGCGGCCTAGGCGGTTGGACGTGCCCGCGGGTGGGATGTGTGCCTGCGGGTAGAGCACCCGCAGCGGCTCCAGCGCCAGGTCCAGCACTTCGTCGTTGAGCTGCTTCGTGAGGGCCGACGCCCTGTGTAGGGCGTGGAGGACCCCGGGCGTGGGGGCCGTGAGCTGTTCGAGCACCGGTCCCGGTGGGTACCGCGTACCCGGGTTCGTCAGCCACTCCCTGGTGTGGCTCAGTACGGCTTTCCACACGTCCCTTGTAAAGGCGTGCCGGGGGGCCAATGAGGGGACCATCCGTAGGAGGCGGTGGCACGCCGGCGGCGACCGCATGGGCTGTGGGGCGGCCGCCGTGATCCACCTGCACGCCGTGCCGGGCACGATCGCCCCCCATTCCACAGTCCCCATGCCCTCGGCATGAATCAACGCCTGGCCTTGGACCATGGGGAAGTAGGGGCTCGAGCGCCCCTTCCCTTCCCTCCACCGTACCCAGGCGGCCCCCGCCTGCAGGCTGCGGAGCAGGGCCACGCCGGGGAGGGGCGGCTGCGGGAAAGCCCCCTTGGCGGCCTGGGTGGCGTGGGCCAAGGTGCCCATTGGTAAGTACCACAACGGGAGGGTCCAGGGGCCCGGCAGCGGTTGCGCCACCCCTGCGTCCCATCGCCACTCGGAGTCTGGCGGGGCGGCCGGGACCGTGACCGTCTGCAGGAAGTGGCGTGCATACTTGTCGGGGTGCCGTTGGAGGGTTGCCGCGAGGCTGAGCCCCTCCGCCGCTGGTGCCACCGGGAGGCCGCCCCTGGGGCCTGCGCCAGGGGTATTCCTGGTCGGCCGGCCAGGTGTGGAGGTCCCGGGCGATGTCCTCCGCGGTCCCTGTGGGGGCGTCCTCTGGTGCCAGGTGCCACATGACGGCGAGCACCGCCCATGTGGAAAAGGGCCACGCCCGCGGGGGGGTGTACACCTGGATGGTCCACTGTGGGCACGCCCGCCGCACGCGGGACACGTGGAGCACCCCTCGGACCATGTCCGCCGCCAGGACCAGCACCATTCCCGAGGGATCCACAATGATCCCCTCTGCGGGTCCACCGTGGCGGCCCCGGGTGTGCAGGGCCACCGCCGCTTGTCCCGCGTGGGTGACGCGGTCGACGGCCTCCTGGATGTTCACGCTGCCGCGCGCGGTCTCATCCAGGATCCAGCCCTGCGTCACCCCGTAGCGTAGGGCGGCGCGTGCGGCCGCGGGCTTCACCTCGGGCAACGCTCCGTCGTCGGCATCGGGCTGGGGGTGCTGTCTGGGGCACCAGCCTTCGCCGGTGCAATGGCCCCGTTTCCACGCGGGGCAGATCGCGGATACGCTGCCCGCCGGCGGCGCAGGTTCCGCGGGCGCGCCCCCCGCGGGGGGCTCCGGCAATGCCTCCAGGTCGGAGTCTGTGCCCGCGTCCTCTTGTGGGGGGTCTCCTTCGCCGTCTCTGAGTCCCAGCGCCCTGATGACCTCGTGTGCTTCGTCCAGCGTCGGAGATCGGGGGCGTGTCTTGCGTGGTGCCGCGGGTTCCGCCATTGCTATGTCGCTGTGTCTAAGAGCAGGGGGCGGGGTGCGGATGTCCCGTGGCTGGTGCGTTGGTGCGTTGGTGCGTTGCTCGGTGTGGGGGCGGTGGATGGGCATCCCCGGGGGGGCGCCTTCCAGTGTTGCGAGGGGCGTCCGGTGTTAGGCGCTGTCCCTCCCCCGGCCGCTCGTCCTCCGGAGCGTGCAGCCAGGGTTCCGCGACCCGCGTGTCCCGGGCGCGGTCGGTGCGGGCAGTGGACCCTGCACCGGCCCCACAGCGTAGCACTTGCGGGCCGGCGTTGCTCGCTGTGGGGGTGGCGGAGGGGCGCCCCCGGGGGGGGTGCCTGCCACCGTTGTGAGGGGCGCCTGGTGTCAGGCGCTGTCCCTCCCCCGGCCGCGCTCGCCCTCCGTAGCGTGCAGCCAGGGTTCCGCGACCCGTGTGTCCCGGGCGCGGTCGATGCGGGCGTGTGGACCCAGCACCGGTCCCACAGCGTGCGCCCTTGCGGGCCGACGCTGCTCGCTGTGGGGCTGGCGGAATGGCGTCCCCGGGGGGGGCGCTTTCCACCGTTGTGAGGGGCGCCTGGTGTCAGGCGCTGTCCCTTCCCTGGCCGCTCGTCCTCCGGAGCGTGCAGCCAGGGTTCCGCGACCCGCGTGTCCCGGGTGCGGTCGATGCGGGCATGTGGACCCAGCACCGGCCCCACAGCGTGCGCCCTTGCGGGCCGGCGTTGCTCGCTGTGGGGGTGGCGGAAGGGCGTTCCCGGGGAGGTGCCTTCCACTGTTGTGAGGGGCGCCCGGTGTCAGGCGCTGTCCCTCCCCCGGCCGCGCTCGCCCTCCGTAGCGTGCAGCCAGGGTTCCGCGACCCGTGTGTCCCGGGCGCGGTCGATGCGGGCGTGTGGACCCAGCACCGGTCCCACGGCGTGCGCCCTTGCGGGCCGGCGTTGTTCGCTGTGGGGGTGGCGGAAGGGCGTCCCCGGGGGGGGCTGCCTTCCACCGTTGTGAGGGGCGTCTGGTGTCAGGCTGTCCCTCCCTCGGCCGCTCGTCCTCCGGAGCGTGCAGCCAGGTTCCGCGACCCGCGTGTCCCGGGCGCGGTCGATGCGGGCAGTGGACCCAGCACCGGCCCCACAGCGTGCGCCCTTGCGGGCCGACGCTGCTCGTTGTGGGGATGGCGGAAGGGCGTCCCCGGGGGGGGTGCCTTCCACCGTCATGAGGGGTGCCTGGTGTCAGGCGCTGTCCCTCCCCCGGCCGCTCGTCCTCCGGAGCGTGCAGCCAGGGTTCCGCGACCCGCGTGTCCCGGGTGCGGTCGATGCGGGCGTGTGGACCCAGCACCGGCCCCACAGCGTGCGCCCTTGCGGGCCGGTGTTGCTCGCTGTGGGGGTGGCGGAAGGGCGTCCCCGGGGGGGGTGCCTTCCACCGTTGTGAGGGGCGCCTGGTGTCAGGCGCTGTCCCTCCCCCGGCCGCTCGTCCTCCGGAGCGTGCAGCCAGGGTTCCGTGACCCGCGTGTCCCGGGTGCGGTCGATGCGGGCGTGTGGACCCAGCACCGGCCTCACAGCGTGCGCCCTTGCGGGCCGGCGTTGCTCGCTGTGGGGGTGGCGGAAGGGTGTCCCCGGGGGGGGTGCCTTCCACTGTTGTGAGGGGCGCCTGGTGTTAGGCGCTGTCCCTCCCCCGGCCGCTCGTCCTCCGGAGCGTGCAGCCAGGGTTCCGCGACCCGCGTGTCCCGGGCGCGGTCGGTGCGGGCGTGTGGACCCAGCACCGGCCCCACAGCGTGCGCCCTTGCGGGCCGGCGTTGCTCGCTGTGGGGGTGGCGGAGGGGCGCCCCCGGGGGGGCCGCCTGCCACCGTTGTGAGGGGCGTCTGGCGTCAGGCGCTGTCCCTCCCCCGTCCGCTCGTCCTTTGGAGCGCGCAGCCGGGGTTCTGCGACCCGTGTGTCCCGGGTGCGGTCGATGCGGGCGTGTGGACCCAGCACCGGCCCCACAGCGTGCGCCCTTGCGGGCCGGTGTTGCTCGCTGTGGGGGTGGCGGAAGGGCGTCCCCGGGGGGGGTGCCTTCCACCGTTGTGAGGGGCGCCTGGTGTCAGGCGCTGTCCCTTCCCCGGCCGCTCGTCCTCCGGAGCGTGCAGCCAGGGTTCCGTGACCCGCGTGTCCCGGGTGCGGTCGATGCGGGCGTGTGGACCCAGCACCGGCCCCACAGCGTGCGCCCTTGCGGGCCGGCGTTGCTCGCTGTGGGGATGGCGGAAGGGCGTCCCCGGGGGGGGTGTCTTCCACCGTTGTGAGGGGCGCCTGGTGTCAGGCGCTGTCCCTTCCCCGGCCGCTCGTCCTCCGGAGCGTGCAGCCAGGGTTCCGCGACCCGTGTGTCCCGGGTGCGGTCGGTGCGGGCGTGTGGACCCAGCACTGGCCCCACAGCGTGCGCCCTTGCGGGCCGGCGTTGCTCGCTGTGGGGGTGGTGGAAGGGCGTCCCCGGGGGGGAGTGCCTTCCACCGTTGTGAGGGGCGCCTGGTGTCAGGCGCTGCCCCTCCCCCGGCCGCCTGTCCTCCGGAGCGTGCAGCCAGGGTTCCGCGACCCGTGTGTCCCGGGTGCGGTCGATGCGGGCGTGTGGACCCAGCATCGGCCCCACAGCGTGCGCCCTTTTGGGCTGGCGTTGCTCGCTGTGGGGGTGGCGGAAGGGCGTCCCCGGGGGGGGTGCCTTCCACCGTTGTGAGGGGCGCCTGGTGTCAGGCGCTGTCCCTCCCCCGGCCGCTCGTCTTCTGGAGCGTGCAGCCAGGGCTCCGCGACCCGCGTGTCCCGGGCGCGGTTGATGTGGGCGTGTGGACCCAGCACCAGCCCCACAGCGTGCGCCCTTGCGGGCCGGCGTTGCTCGCTGTGGGGGTGGCGGAAGGGCGTCCCCGGGGGGGCTGCCTTCCGCCGTTGTGAGGGGCGCCTGGTGTCAGGCGCTGTCCCTCCCCCGGCCGCTCGTCCTCCGGAGCATGCAGCTAGGGTTCCGCGACCCGCGTGTCCCGGGTGCGGTCGATGCGGGCGTGTGGACCCAGCACCGGCCCCACAGCGTGCGCCCTTGCGGGCTGGCGTTGCTCGCTATGGGGGTGGCGGAAGGGCGTCCCCGGGGGGGGTGCCTTCCACCGTTGTGAGGGGCGCCTGGTGTCAGGCGCTGTCCCTCCCCCGGCTGCCCGTCCTCCGGAGCGTGCAGCTAGGGTTCCGCGACCCGTGTGTCCCGGGTGCGGTCGATGCGGGCGTGTGGACCCAGCACCGGCCCCACAGCGTGCGCCCTTGCGGGTCGGCGTTGCTCGCTGTGGGGGCGGCAGAAGGGCGTCCCCGGGGGGGGTGCCTTCCACCGTTGTGAGGGGCGCCTGGTGTCAGGCGCTGTCCCTCCCCCGGCTGCTCGTCCTCCGGAGCGCGCAGCCAGGGTTCCGCGACCCGTGTGTCCCGGGTGCGGTCGATGCGGGCGTGTGGACCCAGCACCGGCCCCACAGCGTGCGCCCTGGCGGGCCGGTGTTGCTCGCTGTGGGGGTGGCGGAAGGGCGTCCCCGGGGGGGGTGCCTCCCACCGTTGTGAGGGGCGCCTGGTGTCAGGCGCTGCCCCTCCCCCGGCCGCTCGTCCTCCGGAGCGTGCAGCCAGGGTTCCGCGACCCGTGTGTCCCGGGTGCGGTCGATGCGGGCGTGTGGACCCAGCACCGGCCCCACAGCGTGCGCCCTTGCGGGCCGGCGTTGCTCGCTGTGGGGGTGGCGGAAGGGCGTCCCCGGGGGGGGCTGCCTTCCACCGTTGTGAGGGGCGCTTGGTGCCAGGCGCTGTCCCTCCCCCGGCCGCTCGTCCTCCGGAGCGTGCAGCCAGGGTTCCGCGACCCGTGTGTCCCGGGTGCGGTCGATGCGGGCGTGTGGACCCAGCACCGGCCCCACAGCGTGCGTGCGCCCTTGCGGGCCGGCGTTGCTCGCTGTGGGGGTGGCGGAAGGGCGTCCCCGGGGGGGGCTGTCCTCCACCGTTGTGAGGGGCGCCTGGTGCCAGGCGCTGTCCCTCCCCCGGCTGCCCGTCCTCCGGAGCGTGCAGCCAGGGTTCCGCGACCCGCGTGTCCCGGGTGCGGTCGGTGTGGGCGTGGGGGCCCGGCACCGGCCCCACAGCGTGCGCCCTTGCGGGCCGGCGTTGCTCGCTGTGGGGGTGGCGGAAGGGCGTCCCCGGGGGGGGTGCCTTCCACCATGGTGAGGGGCGCTTGGGGTCAGGCGCTGTCCCTCTCCCGTCTGCCCGCCCACTGCCGGGTGGGTTGCCGGGGTTCGTTGGGTGTGTGCGGTGTGTGTGGTGCCTGTGCCGTGCGTGTCGTGGTGTGTGGTGCTGCTCTTTCCTTGGTCCTCCGGTGCTCCCCTCTCCGGTGTCTCGGTGCGGTGTTGTGCTCGCCGTGTGCCCGCCGTGTCCCCTCCTCTGTGTGCGCCCCTTGCTCGTTCGCTGGCTACCCCTTGTTCCTTTCGCGGCTTCGTTGCTCTTTACCCTTTCCTCTACCCCTCTCCCTGGCATGCACTTTTTCCCTGCCTCCGCTTTGTTGCGTGTCTTCGTCCTTTTCCTTGTCGGCCCGGGCTTCCTCTTTTGAACCTGCGTAGGGCCTGCGTAGGGAGAGAAGGGTGCGTAAACGAGCGTGCGGCGGCGGCGGTTTTGTCGCGACACGGCACCTCGAGCTGACTGGTACGTCATGCGACATTCGTGTGCGACCGGCTTGCGTGTAGGTTTATCGCCCCACTTGCTCCCGGCTTGTTTCCACCCCCCTTTGGTCGCTACCTTTTCTCGTCGCCCGTTCCGCGCGCGCGGCGTGACGTGCAACATACCTGCCTCTTTCCCCACTACCTTAACGTGTCCTAGTCCTCCCGCCTTGTCGGGCGTTCGCTTATGTGTGACGACGGCACGACGCAATACTTGCCTAAGCGTCTAAGACAACCCTACTTTAACGCCCGGACGACGCAGACACGAGCATACGCTTCTCTTCGGGACCTGTGAGGATAGAACATGGGTGCGTGCACGTGTGTTCGTTGGGACCCGGCACTCGCCGGCGCTATGCTATTTGTGTGTTTGCTCTTCTTGTCCCCCTCCCTGGCTATTTGTGTGTTCTAACCCACGCAACTCCGCGGTTGGCGACGTGGCACGACATGGTAACATACTTGTGTTCTTGGTGGCGGTGTGTGGCTTGTCTACTATTCGTTTGCATGCGGCGGCATACCTTTTGTTCCCTTTCGCTCCCTTTCGCCTCCATGTTGCTCGTCCTGACGAGTGAGGACACGTCCCCAGTCCATCCCGTTTGCGGCCCCGGGGCCGCTTGCAGCCATTCCCCCGTCGCCGCGTCCCACAGGGTGGTCAGGTCCCGCCCCGCGGATCACGGTGGGTCTCTGCTGGGTGTGCGGCCCCCATCCCTCGAGCGGGATGGCGGCGTATCGTTGCGCAGGGGTCTCCGGGGCGGGCATGGCGGCGCACCACGGGCTCCACTCACGCGCCCAGTCCTCACCCACGATGCGCGCCTCCCACGCGGTCATGGAGCCGCGCCCGATGATCCACGGTGGGAAGAGGGCGTCTTGTAGGTGCTTCGAGAACCCACCTGGCAGGTCCTGGTACGGGTGGGGGCCCTCGTGGGGCAGGCACTCCAGAGTGCCATTCACGACATGGAGGGAGGGTACGAAGTCCTTGTCAGGGCGCGGGGGAGGGGGAGGTTGGTCGCCCTCCGCCGCAGTGAGCCATCGGTGTGCCTGGGCCGCTGCGCTTTCGGGCTCGCGGAGGAGTTGCTCCAGCCGGTGGTTGCGAACCTCCCATGCGAAGTCCCCCAGCCGGAGCATGTGGGGGAGAAAATTGTCCACAGAGGTCCCTCCCGGCGGGTCGTAGCGGGCTATGGTGCGGAGCTGCGCCTCCGCGTCCTCGGGCACCAGTCAAGAGCAGAAGACTTCCGTCCATGCGGCGCCTGCGGAGCGCCACGAGGCCGCCCACAGGGCTTTGTCCCCGGGTGGGAGGTGGCGGGCTGCCTCGTGTACCGCCTGGCGGTAGTGGGGCGAGAGGAGCTGTGAGTGGGCGCACCCCACGTGCATGTGCACCGGGGTCTCCTCCGGGCCGCCGCATAGGAGGCACGGCTGTGGGACGACGGCGACGCCGGGTAGCCGCTCCTTACGGACGCGGAGCCTGCGCTGCACCGGCGTGTGGCCGTCTTCGGCCCGCAGCGCCCGGCGGTTGGTGGCCGTCGTGGTGAGGTCCCGGGCGTGACCATAGGCTGTGGTGTGGGCCGCGCCCAAAGGTGTGTGTCCCCGGTGCGTCAGCGCATGGTCCGTCTGCGCCCGCTGCGCGACCTCGCCGAGCACCCGCATCGTGGGGGGCCGTAGATCGAGATGGCCGTCAAGGCCGGCGACAATGAGTTGGGCGTGGCCAGGGTCCGGGGGCGTGTTCTGCAGGACGGTGTCCTGGGACGCCGCCCAGTCCGCATTGTACAGTAGGGCGTCACTGTGGTGCGAGGTGGCTCGAACGTACCAGAACGGGTGCCCGGCGTGTTGCCCAAGACTACCTTCACGTGTTATACGCTTCTCAGGTAGCCCTATAATACGCTGTTCCCAAACTGCCCTGTCAAGGAAGCAAGCTTAAGGAACTCCACCCGTTCTCTTAAAGAACGTGGAGTGGAGCCCCTGGGTAACCTCAACAAGGTTTACCGTGCGCAGTACGCGTGGCCTACCCTTTAATGCGTGTGTGAATGCACGAGCATGCACGGGTTGTTCTTATTTCTTCAAGTATTGTCCAGATCATACTTAATCTTACCCACAATCGAACAGAAATTCCACCAGGGGGTGGCCCCACCTGGGCTTACCTACCTTACTCACCGCTAGAAAGCGAAAGCAAGTGTGGAGGAGACGAAACACGACGCTATGCATATGTGTCTATGTCTAATCGCCCTGACCATTCTTCTAATCATCTGCAATCTTCTAATCTATTTCTCTATCGTGCGTAAGCGGTGCTACACGGCTCGGACACGGAGACACGAGACGAGCTATGTGCATGCTGCATACCACATGACCACACCTGTGGTTTCTACCTGATTCATTGAAGTCTTTTTGTTGATTGTTGAAATCTTTTATTTTTGATTCTTTCTGTCAGTGTTGGTGGAATCTCGATGTTTATTTATTATGTGTGTCTCGTGAGTTTCTTCATTACGCGTGACATACATTTATAATCTTATTCAATATTTGTTTTCTGGAGCCCGGTTAGGATGCGCTCCGGCGAGCCGTGATTTTATGCGTGGGAATTTCCTGATTTAAAAAATCAGGGGATGACCCCAATTGTTATGAAAATGTGCATCTGATGCACAATGGGATTCTGGTCAGGTGTGTGTTTTCAGAAAAGTTCTAGGCCGTAATTTGACGGATTTAGGTGTTGTCCCTTCGCGTTTGCGTGGATTCGTCCCTCTTCCTCTCATTTCTCTCTGTACAGATATCCTCGCGACACGTCGCTGAGTAGGCCGCAGTTCTGGCCGAAAAGCAGCAGCCAGGGGACTGACCAGAACCCAAGACCCCACCAAGGGGCAATTTAATTTTTCTGGTCGTCCCCACGCCCTAAGACCAGGACAGGTGTCGCCAGCAGGTTTCAAGAGACTCAGAGCGAATGTCCAATAAGAGTCTTGCGTGGGGTTGTGTCGCGCTGCAGCTTGGAGGGAGGGATGTATATGCATATGTCTTTGCATACCCTAATCTAACCCAACCAAGCCACAGGAACCCCTGCAGCGCCATGAGCGCTGACCTTTCTGTTGGAAATTGTCATGAACAATGCAGCAGGAGTTGCTGGCCATGGTAAAGCGCTCTTTTCCAGTGTGAGAGAAAATATAGGTATTTTAAAGTAGGTGTCGAAACCAAAGAAAGGCCAAGAAAAAATGCCCTCTTCCTGAAAATGCGACAGTGGCGGCCACCACAGCACAACGGGGGAGTAAGAAAAAGTGCTTTTCCAATCCTTTAGGGTAAACTTTAGTTGTGTTAGATGCTCTAAGCACTCTTGCATTTTTATCTTAGTATTGGCCTAACCAAAATGGGTGATAATACATTTTGACCTATAGAACCAAACACTAAATTAGGATGTAGTGTGGACCCCTTAATCCCCGAGCAATGTGAACTAAAACAACTTTTCCTGAGTTGACTGAGGCACTGATATACTGAGGCAGAGCCTATGAATTTATCTATGTTTTCTCATGAATTCTGAGCTATCCTAGTGGTATGCACCCTAGGGTACCTCTTTTTGAGAGGTCCTGGGTTCAATACCCAGTCAGCCTAGCTAAGTAGGAGGTTACCCTGTGACATGGCAGTGACCTCAGCGCCACAAGCCATGCCACCTCAGCACCTATGGGACCAAAAACAAAGGGTGCACATCCCAAAGATGGCACTATGGAGAGAGTAAGCCCTTGGGGCAGTTTTCCAATCTGTTTTCCTCAATGCTTGTAAAATATTTCTGAGTTGCATTGATTGACTATCCGTTGTAGTTATTGTGAGTTTCCCTTGCTGATAACTCCTTGCCTCTAACTCATTTGACTGCAGCCCTTCTATGCTTTGATCCTGTTTTGAACTCTACCTGCTTATCTCTGGCATTGGGTTATCCTGGGGTGTTTCTATTTCAAAAACAAAACATTTTCTTCATCAAAGACAAGCAGCAGAAACCCTCTCCTGCTGCTTGCTGCTTGTGTACACCAGCAGCAAGCAGCAGGAAAGGCACAACAAAGAGTAGAAAGAGGTCTTCTCAAACTTTCTATAATATACACCACATGTGTGAGGTCACCACTTTGGAGGTGCATAGACGCAGTGCATGTGAGGCAAAAGGAGCGCGGAAAAATTGCTCTCCAGTGGTGTAAGTAAGAAAAAGTGTATTTCCACGCCAAAAGGTAAGCCTTAGTTGTTTTAGAGATTCCTAAAGGCATACTACATTTTTATCTTAGTATTGGCCTATCCAAAAAGGGGTGACAAAGCAACTTGACCTGTAAAACCAAGCATTGAACTTTGGATGTTGTGTGGACCCCCGACCCCCCAACTGATTGGACTTGCGCACCATTTCCTGGACTGACTGACGCACTGACATTGATCCAGAGCCTATACATTTTTCTGTCTTTTCCCATGAAGGCTTAGCTATCCTAGTGGTTTGCACCGTAGGGGGCTGGGCCACCTCTTTTTGAGACGTCCTGGTTTCCATTCCCAGTCAGCCTAGCTAAGTAGGAATATCCCATGTGACATGGTAGTGACATCAGCGCCACAAGCCATGCCACCTCAGCACCTATGGGACCCAAAACAAAGAGTGCACATCTCTAGATGGCACTATAAAAGAGAGAGTGCCCATGTGGGCAGTTTTCCAATGATTGTAGGATAGCTTCTAACTATCGTTTCCTCAATCTGTAGTTATTGTGAGCTCCTTTGTTGATACACTATCTCCTTTGACTGTAGCCCTTCATGTTGTGGGTTTGATCCTGTGCTTCCTCTCTTGCACTGTGGGTACTTGGCGTTTTGGTTTCTTTCAACAAAACACTTATTTCGGAAAGCCTGAGCTACATCAGGAAGCAACAGGAGCAAGCAGAGGCAAAAACAAAACAATATCATCAAAGCAACCAACAGTGAAAGCCTGTTTTAACTTTCTGTTCACACCCTGTAATAAGACCCGCCTCGGTCCCGATTGAGGTCTATTCCTTGACCCCTGTTCCCATGGACACCGAGGCACAGGCACTGATCCAAATACTTGATAGCCTTTTAGATCACTTGACGTGATCTACAAACATGCCTGTGCGAAACACAGCAAACAGGCCTAAACATACCGAAAATTTAGAAAACACTCAGAAACCTCCAAAGCTAGAAAATTTATAAAATCCGTAGATTTTACCTAAGCTTTCTTCAAAGCAAAAATTGAATCCTACGCACAATAATCGCGATGCGGGGCTGCCAGCTGGCACTTTCCGTCCGCGAATTCCGCGGGCCATTCAGCAGCCCATATTATAATGAAAATGCATAATCCACAATAAAATTGAAAACAAAATAGGTAAGAGAATCTTCTACATTTGTGGACCCATTACACTCCCGCACCAAGCTCAAACTCAGGGTCAAGAGCTGAGTTTGTTGCCCAAAAAAATCAATAATGGAGGCAAATGCATAAGATACACCCAAAGCCTTTCTGAGCTTTTTTCAGCATAAACCTATACTTCACCTGTGACATGGTATTTACTACAACTGCTCTGTACAAAATAAAAACTTCTGCCACACCCTAGTGCCCTGAAATGGAAATCCACAAGGTGTCAGGGGCTTCTTGTTTCAATGTACAAAAAAGTCGCTGCTCAGGGGTTGGGGAAAAGCCTGAAGCAAAAGGCTATAACAGCCCCATTCTCTTTCTGGGAGGTGTGGTAACACACTCCTACCAAAACCTGTATATAATAACAAAAAATCCTGCAAACCTTTCTGAGCTCTTCTGTAACTTGCAGTCATTTCTCATTACAGAAAAACCAGCTCCAACAGCGCTAGTCAGTGCAAAAACCCAGCCAGAGTTTCAAAATGATTTTCAAAATCCAACTGCAATTTCTGCCTAGGAAGCCTGGCCCAGAGTACCCTGCCTAGGGGAGACCCCAAAAGGACAGAGACACACAGGCGCAGAGCACACAGCATGGGCACAAGAATATCGTACAAACATATTTTGTTGTGCCCGCTGGGTTCGCACCAGCCCGCTGCCGTGCACGGTACTTTACAGCGTGCAGGTGCATTGCACAAAGTGCCGTGCACAGTACTTGTGCAGCATTGAACAAAAAAACAAAAGAGAGAAAAGAAAACGTCAGAGCAAAAAAATATTCAATTCTTCAGACTCCTCCACATCGCATCCAGTATCAACCCTCTGACTTGCAACAACATCTCTTCACTATACCATGCACGCTTACACATACCTCGCACTCCCCAAGCAAAGTGCTCACACCGAGACACCAGAACCGAGGAACACCCTGCAAATTCAAATGCCAAACCCTTCCTCAAAATAAAAAACGTAAAGTACAACTCTGCTAGCATAGCAGAGGTTCCCACTGACCCACCTACTCTCTGCCCTACCACTGGGCCTGACGTCTCACGCACTGGCGTACCTGCTGACGTGGAGGGGGGGGGGGCGTAGTTGGCGTCCCATACCCCAGCCCCACTTATAAAAGTATAATGAAGGCTTGCCATGCCCCCACTACATGTCCTCGGACCACCCAAAAATCTGCAGCAGGTAAGGAGTATAAAAAAAATATCCCCAGGGGTTGTGGAAGTTTTTCAAGAAAAGGCTTTTTGGCTCTGGATCTCCCAAGGGGGCTGCTGCACTGAAGGGGGGGGTACCTCAAAGGCGAATTGGCCTCCCCTCAACCCATCTCCATCCCCCAACCCGTCCTGTGCAGCCCCTTTCAACCTACACTATGGAGCGCAGGCAGCAAAAACCTGCAGAAAACTGGCTGGAAAGACCTGTGAGTGAAAAAGAGGCACGTGCAAACCCGTGCCACAAACAGAATAAATACAGGCGCCCACACAGGGCCCAAACAAGGCCCACAGGCCTGCAGCCCATAACGAAGGGCTCTCAAAGCAAAAAACGGGCATTTCCAAGCCCACAGACAAAACAAAAACAAACCTGAACCTCCATACACCACCACAAACAACCTCGCATATTTTGTTCTAATCCTACGCCATTTGTTATCCAAGTCACTTGTCACATCCAGCTCATTTAGCCTACATTCAACCATATATTCGTCAATCACGAAGACAGAAGGGAACCACTCACTCGTAATAAAGGCTTACACACCCAGCACAAACTGTTCTCCAGTTCAATGCAGTCAGGACCCGTGAGCGAAGGGCCGCATCCACCAAGACCATCTCGTGCGCAGCAAACTTCAGGAACACGCCTTCAGCGAGCAGCAAAGGCCGCCTCCACCACGACGCCGTCTGCACTGGCTGGAGCCTTCTCAATCGAGGTCACAGTCACCCAGGGCACGCATTGCGCCAGCTTGCTTAAGCTGCTGCTGCCGCCGCGCAGCCGCAGCAGCCGATCTTGTACCTGTTCGCGAACGCCGAACAGGTTTCTCCACATACAACTACTTCATCACTTTGCCACGCTCCTCAAACTCCAACGCATGACGAGCGGCTTCTTCAGCAGCATCAACAACCTCAGCAGCCCGACCATAGAGCACGGCGTGCGAGCTAAGCCAGGCCCAGTTACGGCGTAACACGGCTTTGTCCACCTCACTGACACGCACTGCACTAACGCAACAGGACGGTTCTCGCAAGCAGTATTGTTTTTCACGCCACAAATCACGGGCAACCAAGGGGGCCCGAGGATTGTACACCCAGTTCAACAAGGACGGCTCCTCCAGCACATAGGAACACAGCCTAGGACTCCAAGACTCAATTTCTTCAAGCGCGTACCTTTGCAGCAGGCCCTGTACCTCTTCTTGAAGGTCACGCAGAGTCTTCGCGTTGCGGCCAGGTCGATTCAGTCTCAGGCCCTCGCAGAAGACAGCAGAAAGAGGAATATCACCCAACAAGCTCGCTCGGCGAAGCTGACAGACCTCATACACCCGTATGTCCACTGCGGCACCCTAGTCATCTTCAAGCAGCAACTCATCAAGGGACTCACAGCCCTGACCATTCAAAATGGTGTTGTCCAACAGCCGCGTCTCAGAGTGAACCCGGTCCTTGAAGGCTGCAGTGGCCGGCATCCACGACGGCAGCCACATTCAGCCCAACTGTGGATCGCAAAAGGAGTAGGCGCTGTGAACAGTTCAGCTATGCCGAGATGCACGTCAGTGCCATCACTGTCCTTGGGCAGGTTTTTGCGACGCAGGGTTGTAGATTCTAATATGACCCAACTCGGTCCTGACTGAGGCCTATTGCTTGACCCTTGTTCCCATGGACACCGAGGCACAGGCACCGATCCAAATACTTGATAGCATTTTAGATCACTAGACGTGATCTACAAACATGCCTGTGCGAAACACAGCAAACAGTCCTAAACATACCGAAAAATTTACAAAACACTCAGAAACCTTCAAACCTAGAAAATTCATAAAATCCGTAGATTTTACCTAAGTTCTCTTCAAAGCAAAAATTGAATCCTACGCACAATAATCGCGATGCGCGGCTGCCATCTGGCACTTTCCGTCCGCCAATTCCGCGGGCCATTCAGCAGCCCATATTATAATAAAAATGCATAATCCACAATAAAATTGAAAACAAAATAGGTAAGAGAATCTTCTACATTTGTGGACCCATTACACACCCCCCTACCAAACAGGTAGCATGGCCAGCATTGGACAGCAACCCAACCGACGAAGACATGACCATTGCAGACTGGGCTGACCACATCAAAAGGTATCTGAAGCATGCGACGATGCAGACCACACACTTAGCACACAAACACAGTGCGTCCTTGTCAACCCAACACAAAAGGTTGAGCACCAACCCCACACGGAACATGTGGCTATGCTTAACGGAGAGAGAGCAGGGTTGCTTGACAACAGAGAGGGAGGGAAGTGCAAGCCTGGACAACTCAGAGCGACACCAGAGCGCGCAGCAACACATAACACACACAGGGCCATCGCGCCACAACCGAGAGATATCCGAAGTGACACCATGTGCATCAGACATGAGCTCCTTTCCTCATTTCACTCCCAAGTCAAACACACTAGGCTACATGCACTACTCTGTAATCAGACCCAAAAGCTATGTCTCCTCCAAACCAAAAGGTAAGCAACACTGTAAACAGAGGGAAGGTGGTTCACCCACAGCGAAAGCAGAAGCACACACCCAACGACCGACCAGAGTCCAACAGCAGAAATTGCGGGCCCGCTGGCCCCTAACAAGCCGTCGGAGGACCCGCGCCTCAAGGCAGTGGAACAACGATTCAATGACAGACAGTTAAGCAACCACAAAAAAAAGGCATGGCAGACAAAGTGCCAAGCAGTCCTACAACAGTCTGACCAGGTGGAATGGTCCATATAGGCGTGCAGGCACCAGAGCAAGAACAAGGTGTTGCCCTCCTGTGCCAAGCAGGCAACCGCCACACCATAACACAGATGGGTGCCACTAGGCGCCAAATGACTGGCAAGACAGTCAAGGTAGGGTCAGTGTGGCGTAGCGCCAAGAAATTTAACGTGAACGACGGAGCTGACAAACGAGCAACAACTGACCACAACAAAACGAACCACAGAGGGACTAGGTGGGTGTGACTGACTTGAAAATTCGCACATGAGTACAGTGCGTCCTCGTCAACCCAACTCAAAAGGCTGGGCGCCCGTCAAGGGTAGAGAGTGAGGGAATCGGAGGGAAGGAGAGAGGCCACCAGGGCAGATAGGCAAGTGCAGAGTGGAAGTCAACGCGCCGACTTAGACACATCCAACATCCTGTGCGCACATCCTAAGCACTGCTCGTGGCTCCATTACAAGATATCCTACCCGTAACTCACCAAGGGTAGGCGTAGGTAGTACCACAACCAAAGTCTGAGGGGTACCAAAGCCCGGGCACGCTCCTCAGAAGACAGATTGCGTGCACTCACAGATGATGCATGTAGCCTAGCATTCCACAGGGTGACCACGTGGAGCACATGCACGTGTCGCGCGCTCACAAGGTCAGATACATGGTGTTGCACGCACAATTCATCGCAGGCAGAGTTAGCACGCGGCAACAGATGAACCCGACATCTGACGCCTTTGGACTGCTATAACTGCGACACCAGCTTCTGAGTCAAGCATGAAAGAGTGTGGAGACCAGAGAGGGGAAGGAAGAGCTGCTCACACAAAAGGAGAGAGCGTAGCCAGGGCAGCGGGGTAGCACAGCGCTCCATCAGTAGTGGGGTACACCCCTCTAGCAGAAAGACAAGACCGTGCACGAGGAGACGCGCACACCGTCCCGCAGTGATGCACACAATGACCGGGGAAACAGTCAAGCAAGGGTCAGCACGGCGTGACGCGACGAGGTGCAACATGAACAATGAAGCAGGTGAACGACAAACAACCAACCGCAAGGCGGCAAGCTACAGACCGATGGAGCATAGCTCGACAGAGCCTGCATAGCATACTTGCCGACCCGCCGTCAAGGCTACAGGGGAAAATGAAGCGTCTATCGGCGGCTCCCGCCGTTCATCTGGGTCACTTTGGTGCTAGCTCAGCTGTTCACAGTGAGTAGGCCGACAAAGTGGGAGGCTGAATGCTCAGCTGGACCCGCACGTGTCACGATGGCCCGCATGTTACACCCAACCACGGAGCACATGCCGCAGCGGGGGTTGTTGATCTCCTTCACCTTTGACCCAGCGAAGGTGTCAGTCAACCTCTTGAACTACGCCCAGAGAGGACTTGGGCACCAGCCTTGAACCATACAAGCGCGCCGCCCACGGAACTCGCGAAAGGACCCTTGCCGCAGGTGATGAAGGCGTTCTGTGGGAACGGGTTCTTCCACTTGTCGCGCCCAGGCACCTGGCAGCCAATTTCCCATAGACACAGGCAGAGGAGAACACGGCTCAACGTAGAGAAGTCCGGTCTCACCGTGGCTTCAAAGATGGTGGGGTTGGCAGCCCAACCCGCGACGTCCCCGCAGCAGGCAGCAGGGTGCTCACCATCAGATGATCACCACCGAGGGGGTCAAGGGCTGGCGGTCAGGGCTGCAACTGTAGCGGCTTGCGACTCTGTAAACATGCAAGGCAGCCTTTTGGGTGCTTGCGTTTTACACCCACCCAGCTCTGTCTGAGCTTTTCCCTGCCCTATGATAAAACCCTTCGCACCCTTTTGTTTTGGGGTCTCAGCCACACATCAGGGTATGTGTGGGCTTGGGGGGGGGGTGTAAAAGGGAGCTCAGGACAGGACAGGACAAGGTTGATTTCTTCTGTGGACCTCTGCAGTTGGCAGGGTCAGGATTACAGCAATTATGTCTAAATTTTGTTTGTTGTGCATGACATAGCCCCATATAAGTTATGTGCTGTGGTGCGTCGCAGATGCCGCCTTTTTGGGCACTGCAGAACACGCGCGCGCACAGATTTGTGCACAGAAGCAGCTTTTGAAAAGCTTTGTTTTTATTATAAAAAGATCTGATTTTGTAGGATTTAGCATGTGTTAACGTATGTAATGCATTGCTGAATGTCTCTTGTTTGTATAGTGTGCAATGGGATCGTTTGATCTCAGTATGGACACACTGACGGATCTGTGAATACAGTGAAAGAGTTCACGATTTCAATCAGTCTTGGGTTTGTATTGTATTCCTTCGTTGCCGTGTCCGCTTGGGTTTTCAGTGACGAGATTTTGAAAAGGAAAGCATACGAGTTCAAAATTGGAGGATTTTGAAAAGTAGATCAAACGTCCAAAAAGTTCGTCACGACCGCCAAACCCAAGGTTACTGCAGATCACACCCCATGGCTATAAAGGCGCCGTCAAGACCAGCCCCTTCACCGCCGCCAAGACCATCGCAGCCACTGCCGTCTCTTCCGTTGCAAGAGTTCGAAAAAGAGGAACTTCGGTTGAGAAATGAGCTCAGGTACACTGCCGACTTCTTCCGCGCACGACTCTTTGCAAACTGGGGACATAAATTTCAAAAACCCTTCCGTCAACTGTTTTTCAACCAGCCCCCTTGCGAAGTGAAGGAATTCAAGGATGACGACGCGCAGTCCACTGAGGAAGTGCGCAGGTCCACGATCGAGATACGAAGAATGCTGAGTGACTTCGGAAAAAGGGTATGTGCCTTCGAGCAAGAACTGAGCCGTCATCAGTCACAAGCAAGCGGCATGGAACAAATGGGGCATAGAAGACAGCGCAATTTTGAGAACGCAAGTTTCTCCCATTGTTTTTTAGCTCCCGAAAAAGTGAAGTGGGCACCAAGGCAGAACGATGTGAAGGTGGAAAATGCAACGAGAACCGAAGTCTCAGAGAAACAAGCTTTGCGAGGCCAAAGGGAGGAGTTGCAACGTGGGAGTTCCAAGAACGTGTGGAGTCGAGGTCATCAAGAACGAGACCAAGCAAATGAACGTAACCTACAAGGAACCGCGAATCAAACAAGCAGGTACCCAAACACGGAAAGTGCGAGTAAAAGGTGGCGCGGCCAAAGAGCAGGACGTGCTGTGCAGCGGCGCCATGCAGCCGTCAAGCTGCTCGAGCTTTTTGAGACAATGGTGGGACCTAAAAGGTGGACTTGGCTGTATCAGGGCAAGAGATCCAGTTCACAAGTGGCAGCGTGCCCACCACGCGAGACGTTGGGCCAGGCTGTACAACCACGAAGATGCGAGGACACGAATAATCCTTTCTCGTAAGGAGTTGGCGCTGACAGCGCTGTGTTCTTGTTCTTTGCACCCTTGGACGCTTCTAAAAGCGCGCTATTTTGAGCAAGTGTGGCGCCCCCTGCGAGCCCTTTGTGGCTCTTTGTGTATCTGGAGCGCTGACAGCGCTCAACGTTGACAGCTTTTGGCGCTGCGAGCGCCTTGTTATGTTTTGTGTGAACAACTGTGCTTTGCACAGTGTACAGCCTTTTGGGCTGCATATATGCAGGGATCTGATTTAGATTCGCTGGCATGTACATTTTCAGTATGTCAACGAGGTCTTTTTTGGCCTCTTCGTGGGCGCCGAGCGCCTTGTTTGCTGGCACTGACATGTGCCTTTGCTTTCTTTTTCGTTGTAGATGCTATTTTGAATCTGCAATGAGCAGTGGTGGGGTACATCCTGCTTGACACTTTGAGTGAACTCTGGTTTACTCAGTTTTTTCATTTTTGTTTTGTGTGCACCTGCCTGCTTGTGAGCAGTGTGTCTTTTTTTGTTTTTCAACTGCTTCTGTCTTGGAGAAAAAGCAGAGTGGTTTTCCTTTTGGTTTTTCTGCTTTTGTTGGGAAAAAGCAGGGGTTTCGTTTCAGTATTTTTATACTATGTTTTTCCTGTGCCATGAGCACTTCAGGCTGTGTGCCATGAGCACTTATCAGGTTTCACACCCTTTGAGGAGTTTGACTGGGTATGGGATAGGTTGAAGCACCACCTCACCACTCCCTTAGGGCACTGTTTTGTGACAGAAATCCCTTTCAGGAGGGTAAAACTATCTATGGTACCAGTGGTATTCCACTAGCATGATCTGCACATAGATAGTAGCTGTTTTTACCTGGAATGGGTGGATATAGCCAGATGACAGACAATATTATCTGTATATTATTGTAGGTTAAAGCCTGCATGTTTTGCTATTTTTTTCTCGGGTCAGCAACTAATTTGGGGAGTGCTGAGCCTGGGGGGGGGGTGTAAACATGCACAGCAGCCTTTTGGGTGCTTGCGTTTTACACCCACCCAGCTCTGTCTGAGCTTTTCCCACCCCTATGATAAAACCCTTCGCACCCTTTTGTTTTGGGGTCTCAGCCACACATCAGGGTATGTGTGGGCTTGGGGGGGGAGTGTAAAAGGGAGCTCAGGACAGGACAGGACAAGGTTGATTTCTTCTGTGGACCTCTGCAGTTGGCAGGGTCAGGATTACAGCAATTATGTCTAAATTTTGTTTGTTGTGCATGACATAGCCCCATATAAGTTATGTGCTGTGGTGCGTCGCAGATGCCGCCTTTTTGGGCACTGCAGAACACGCGCGCGCACAGATTTGTGCACAGAAGCAGCTTTTGAAAAGCTTTGTTTTTATTATAAAAAGATCTGATTTTGTAGGATTTAGCATGTGTTAACGTATGTAATGCATTGCTGAATGTCTATTGTTTGTATAGTGTGCAATGGGATCGTTTGATCTCAGTATGGACACACTGACGGATCTGTGAATACAGTGAAAGAGTTCAAGATTTCAATCAGTCTTGGGTTTGTATTGTATTCCTTCGTTGCCGTGTCCGCTTGGGTTTTCAGTGACGAGATTTTGAAAAGAAAAGCATACGAGTTCAAAACTGGAGGATTTTGAAAAGTGCGTTTTACAGACTCCAAGAGGGCAGCCGGTGTGCACACATGGCACGAAGATCCAGAGGGCTAGCTCAACTTCGCAAGGCAGAGCCTGCGGGTAGAATGTCGCAGACTGTCCAAGCGCCGCATCCAGTCTTGGGTTGCGCTTGAGGTCATCGGCCTATAGCGAAGCCCAGCTTGGCGCCTCCAAGCTACCAGTCTCGGCAGCAGGAGCTGCTGGCCACCATAGCTGAGCAGGTGCCATACCTAACAGCAGAGTTGACAAGGCGACTGCAGTTGGCCCCACCGCTCATAGGCCGGACTAGCGTACGCCACTGATCATCGGGATGTGAACAAACCCATGCGCCGCTCCTGCAGAAAGACCATGTGGGCCGAAGCAAGCAGCGAAAAGACTGGTGGTGGTCTGCTCCTCGCTGAAGCAGCCCTTAGCGGCTGCGCGCAGATGCTGCTGCGACCAGAGATGGGGCTGGATGCCGAACAGGAATACCTCCAGAGCGTCCACCACGATCGCACATTCTGAACAACCTTGTTTGCATCAAAGCTGACCAAGATACGCTCCAATGATGATCAGGGGGCCCGGCACCTCTCAAGCGAGCTGCTGCCACACCAAGGGCACGGAGCGCGGCTCCTCCGAGTTCGTGGACATTGGTTGACCCTGTACCACGGAGTTCAAGATGCCTGTGGCATCTCTACACGGTTTTGAGGCATAGCTCGGTGTATGCTAGGGGAACCCGGAACGCTGTCCTTGCAAAATCTTGATCTTCGTTTACAAAATGGTACCCCCTGAAGCAATCCCCTCCCAAGTCGATATACAAGCACATAAGTAAACTTCACAGGTCGGTCATTTGAGTGCGGACACGGTCCTCAAACGGTGTATAGAATAAGTTCCCCCTACAATACAGGAAGAATGTGCACAGAATACACACAAAACACAGGCAAAAAGTCTCTGATACTTCCCCTAGCCCCTTAGGGGGAACGCGGGGATGCACAGTGCAAAAAGTCTCTGATACTGTTCCTGATAGTCTGTGATACTGTTTAAAGAATTAAATAGAAAGTGTGCGTAAGTGCGTGCGCGTGTGGCGTGTGTCGGCTGGGCGCTGAACCTCAGGTACGCCTCAATATTGCAAATGAGGAAGGTTGCTTCAGTCCGTGGACGCATATCCCCTCTGTCCTCAAACTGATTCAAGGAGTAATGACACCCAGATCTGGGTGCAGAAATGGCAAAAATAGACAAAATTGGGTTGAATCCCACGGGTGTCCTGGGCAGCCAAGGCCGACCCTGTACCTCATGGCGCGTGAGATGAGACCCAAGACTTCTCTCCTGCTGTACAACGTGAAATTCGGTCTGGACAACTTATGGGCCTGGAGATATGGGGTCGCCAAAGAGCCTCAGGAAGGGCTAAAATGGGGTCCAAAACGGGATGATTTGACATACCTCAAATGTGCCGAAAAACAAATATATCCCCAACGGTATTCCTCCATGATGGCTTGGAGGCAGAACTCAACATTCTGTGTGCGAGCTAATAAGAGTCAAATGTGGGCCGGCACATACTTGGTTCCTAAAGATTTTGACTGGCCGTGGCATCGTGGTGACCTAAGTTGAGCACACCAGTGCCAAAATGGCAAAACTGCCCACACTCACTTTGAGGTGGCTCCTTGTGAGTGGGTGCATTGGTCTTCCCATATGGCATGTGACCCATGGGGACCAATATGCACTTGGCATAATGGCGGCAAACAAAAAGCAAAATTGATGAAAAAACACAAAAAATTGACTTACGATCTCCACAAAGATGATAGAATATTGCCGGTTTGTATTGAGTAGCCGGCGAATTCTTTTGCACACTACTTTTTGATAGCAAGCACCTTCAATTCCACCTTTGGGTTCCACTTGGGGCGCTTGGGAAGGTTGCATGAGGTGATTTCCAAGTGGGTACATAAAAAAATTGATAGGTAGGTAGGTCATGTCGGGACCTGGGTTTCCCTGGAGGGGGGACTTGCCATTGGGCTTTGGCCCACCAACCCACGGCCGTACCTCAAGTGCCCCCACAAAGCGGCTCCCCCGCTTGGGAGGAAGGCCTCTGTCGCCGCGAGTGGCACCCTTCAGTGGGTTCTGCTCAGACAGGTAACCCATGTTCGACCAAAGTCTCACATGCCTCTCCTTCGGTCAGATGATACGGGGGGGACGGCTTCATTGTACCTCCACATCAACCTCCCGATTGGGGTCCAGGAGCCGAAGCTTGTCCTGCTCACACCCACCTGGATTGCCTTTCAATTAGGCGTGAGACAACTTGCAGGAGCACCCGCTCCGGGTCTCGCATGCCATGTCGCATGGCTACGCCTGCTGACTTGGTCAACCTTGCGTTCTCCCCGGGGGCTGGGAGTTCTTTGTAGTTTGTTGATGTTGGTTGGTCGGTTGCATACCGTGGTGTTCCGTCGTGTTCGTGGGTATGGTTGTCGGCGGGCACCACGCACCCGGTTGTCGCCAGCTAGTTGCACGCGGTTCACGTTTTGACCCTTGCTTGCCTGGCTAGTTTGATGTTGGCCGGCTGACGTGTTGTCTGCTGATGGTCGGGACATTGTTTCCGCAGCGGCTGCATGGGTGCAATGTAGTGTTGAGCGTCTGGTGGTTGGTTTGTTCTGTTGAGGTTTCTTTGTATTGCCGTCGGTGCTAGCGCTGCCGGATGTTGTTGGTGTAGCCGTATAGTTTGCGCCTTGTTGTGGTGTCCGTTGCTTGTGTTCTGGCAGGTCTATGCTGAGCCCGTTCTGTGTGGTATTTTGTTCAGGCTGTGGTGTGGATAACTCACTGCGTGCGCAGTTGGATGTGTTGGGTTGTTGTTTCACGGAGCGTCTTGCAGACGGCCTGTTCGGTATGGCGCTCGTTTCGCTGCGTCCGGGTTGTGTTCGGCGTGGTGGGTTGGCGTGTTGTCGTCTTAGTTGGCGCGTGGTTGGCTTGTTTGGGTACACGTTGTGGTCCGCATGTGCCGGGCTCGTTTCCCCGGGTCGTCGCGGGTCGTCTGTCGGATGTAGTGCTCGTAATGAGGAAAAATATTCTCGAAAAAAGTGAAACGAGACAAAATAATCGCTCATTTCATGAAAAACACCCTGTTTATCGAGAAACTGAGAAAATGGCATCCAAATCAATCACACTGCGATGCTTCAGGCTCAACAATCCGCTCCCTCAAGCACTCCTTGTTTTTGAAATTGTGCTGTTTGGGTATTTGCATTCTTGTATTTCCTGGAGGCGTTTGGATGGTTGTTGTTATTGCCTGCTGAATGATATTGTAACAAAAGCAACATTTTTTTTTGCGGCAAAACTACGCTAACCATTGCAGAACAGCCACCAGGAGCACTCCTTGTTTTTGACATTATGGTGTTTGGGTATTTGCATTCTTGTATTTCCTAGAGGCTTTTGGATGGTTGTTGTTATTGCCTGCTGAATGATTTTGTAACAAAAGCGACATTTTTTTGCGGCAAAACTACGCTACCCATTGCAGAACAGCCACCTCCAGCACTCCTTGTTTTTGACATTATGGTGTTTGGGTATTTGCATTCTTGTACTTCCTAGAGGCTTTTGGATGGTTGTTGCTATTGCCTGCTGAATGATATTGTAACAAAAGCGACATTTTGTTCTGCGGCAAAACTACGCTAACCATTGCAGAACAGCCAAAACAATACATAAATAAAATATTCCACGGCAAATTCTCTGTAAATTTTTTGGAAAAATGTTCTTACAAATCTCTGTGGCAGCATGCTCACCAGAGCAGCCGCATGTGCACTGCCAGCACAACACTGCCAGCACGAAAAGCGACATTTGTTTTACAAAAACCGACATTTTTCTGTCTGCCACAACAGAACTTCACATTGCAAAAAAATCAAATCAGTACACATTTGAATTGTTTCTTGCAACGTTTCGATGTAAGATCCCTCATGATTCTGCATTTTTCACTCACAGAAATGCAGCAACACATCCTGCTGGTGGACAAAGTGGACAATATTGGGGTTACATTCCAAGTTCCTGGCAGCTTCTGGTCTGGACTCAGTGGTGTTGATCGCAAAATCAATGGGGAGCAGAGATGGTTTCCTGGGACCCAAACTACCAATGGCCTAAAGGCAAGCATCCACCAGGCGCTTTTCAGATGCAGGTCAAGGAGAACACTGGGGAACTGCAGACATATGCAATCAGTGAGACACAGTTCAAAGGGTATGCTGGAGACCATTGTAAGCTTATTATTGCTGCTGAACAAGCCTGTCGTGATGGCCACCTTTCTCAGAGTTCACAGGGATCGCAGGACAGGGCATCTTCTTCAAGTACACCAGCAACTCCTGGGTCACCAGCGCAGTGTTTGCCTTGCCTCAGACCTGCAAAGCAGAGATCAAGAGTGTACCATCACTTTCTGAAGTTGAATCCGGGCCTCTTCAGCTGTCGCGTGTGTGGGCAGAAAGTCATCAACCATGCTACATCAACTAGTGCACTGTTTTCACACATGAAACGCAAACATTACAGCCTTTGGGTGCAACTCGCAGTGTACTCACCTCACCACAAAGTGGTACAGGATGCACAGGGTTCCTTGCAGTATAACATGCCCTTTGCCACAAGCCTGGTTCATCACTATCGTCTTACCAAGTGGCTAGTGTCTGCTCTTGCACCAATTGCACCTACAGATGAGAGCGCCACACTGCGTGCCTTTGTGGGTGGTCTCTGTGCTGGTTATACACCAGCCTGTGCACGGACGGTCAGAAAGATTCTATCAGTCGCCAAAGCAATGATGGAGAAGAAGTTACAGCAAATGCTGTTCGAAGCAAAGGAGAAATGGGGACAACCTGCTATTGCCTTACAAACTGATTTGTGGACCTGCACAGTTCAGCATAATGCGTATGGAGCCGCAAGCGCGTCCTTCTTCACTGGAGATCTGCACTTTGTCCATTTATTTTTGGATGTGAACGTGTTTCCTGAAGACAGCCACACAGGAGTAGCAATAGCCAGCTGGCTTTGGGCTGTGCTACGCAGAAAGGACTTGGGCAGTGACGACATTAGTGTGATTACGCCCGACAATGCCGCAAAAATGAAAAAGGCAGTTGGGTTGATGGACCTCAACTTCAGAGGTTGTTACGCCCATACCCTACAACGGTGCGTACAGTATGGCATTGGAAATGCAGGAAATCCAGCAGACGACGGACCTATCAACACTGTGGTGGCAGTGATTGCAAAGTGTAAGAAACTCGTTGCATATGTTAACAACTCCAGCAAAGTGCACCGCAAACTGAACCAGGCAGCACACAAGCATGGCAGACCCAATTTCTCACTGAAGCAGGTCTGTTACTCGAGTGTTCAATCGTTCAATTGCCTTCTTTGCATTGCTTGAGGTCGCCTGGTTTGGAGGCAGTGGTGTTCGCTCTCTCTTGCATCCTCGTTGACCCATTGATCGATCGTTCATTTGCCCCTCCATTCGCTCACTGCGACATGCAGCGCTTTGACTAGGAAGAAAGCGTTTGCGCTGTTGTTGCAATTCTAGTTTGGCAGGGTTGTGCATTCACGCCTTCATCGCATGGTTCAGACGCAATGATTTTTCGCTCCCTCTTGCATTGCTGGTTCGTGTACTCGCTCCTGTCTTCTCCTTCCCCCTTTGATCGATCGGTCTTTCGCTCCTCCATTCGCTCACTGCGACATGCAGCGCGTTGAGTAGGAACAAAGCGCTTGCGCTCTTGTTGGAATTCGAGTTTGGCAGGGTTGTGCATTCACACCTTCATCGTATGGTTCAGACGCACTGGTTTTCTCTCCCTCTTGCATTGCTTGTTGGTGTACTTGCTCCTGTTTTCTCCTTCTCCCGTGGAACGATCGGTCTTTCGCTCCTCCATTCGCTCACTGCAACATGCAGCGCGTTGACTAAGATGAAAGCGCTTGCGCTCTTGTTGGAATTCGAGTTTGGCAGGGTTGTGTATACACACCTTCATAGCATGGTTCGGACGCACTGGTTTTCGCTCTCTTTTGCATTGATTGTTCGTGTACTCACTCTTGTTTTCTCCTTCTCCCGTCGAACGATCGGTCATTTGCTCCTCCATTTGCTCACTGCAACATGCCTGCAGCGCGTTAAGTAGGCACAAAGCGCTTGCGCTCTTGTCTGAAGTTCGATCTCCTACACACATTCATTGGGGCAGGACGTGCCAACGCGATGGAATGCGACATTTATGATGGCGAAGTGCGTGTTAGCGCATATTCAAACACTACGTGAGGTTTTCAATGACGACTCCATGGAGGAAGAATATCAACAGCTACTCCCTACTGCATCGGAAATTCATGTTCTGAATTTTCTGATTGGTGTTTTGCAGCCGTTCGCTGAAGCCAGAGATATTTTGGAGGGCTAATTGTATCTGACAAGCAACGTTGCGCATGTCTTGGTTACTCAGCTGAGACGCGATGTCTCTTCTGGATTTGTCCATGTTCACCGTGATGGTGCTCAAGAACGTGTCCCACTGTCATTGGTATGATTGTTGCTGCACTTTACCGAACTGTTTGAAGTGGTGGTGAACAGAAAGCGTGCCGATCCCTTAACAGCCCTTGACCCACGCCAGTCAAGAATTGGACATTATGGGGCTCATTTGAAAGCTACTGCGCTGCAGAACACAAATTTGTAAGACAAAAACACACCCGCAGTCATAATCGTGCTCAGAAGGCCCAAATGAAACCTCAAATGCGCTGTCGCCACTGTGTCCGCCCTGATGCGCAGGTGCCAGAAGGGATCGCCCAATGTATCCAGCTGCTCAAAACTCAGCTGGAAGACAGATTCGGCCATCTTCCGCCTGACAGTACCCTCCTCGCCCTACAATTGGACCCATCGATGGCCTTGCATTTGGCAGATCTAATCGGAGAAGAAAATGTGGGTTATGCCGCCGAAGTATTCCGCAAAAATATTGAAGTTGCTGAAATATTAGTCAAAGCAAGGGAGAAGGAGGAGAAAATGGAGGCCTTGGAGTTGGAAGTGGATGAAGAGCCTCCGTTGAAGAAAATGAAAGGCGTCATTGATCGAGCTTTCAATAATTTTGGTAACATGGTCCATGGTGTTCCGGACCCTCAAGCGCAAAATGAGAAAGATGCATACTTGACATATATCCGAACTACCGATTTGAGTAGTTATCAAACTCTCGCGCATGGTATCTTTGATACCATTTCTTTTTGGCGCGACCATCAAAGGCGGTTTCCCACGCTCTATGTAATGGCCGGGCAATGGTTTGCGCCGGCGGCAACGTCCGCATCCTCGGAAAGGACATTTGATGGATGTTCTCACCTCGTCTCAAGAAGACGCGCAAGCCGAACCCCGGAGCATGTTGAGCTTCTCATTTTTGTAAGAAGCAACATGCAACATTTTCCCGATTTTGGTCCACTACTGGACCAATATTATAAGTTGTATATTATAATAAGAGCACGGAGGAAGAGGAAGAGGCCTCCGATGAGGAGAGTGAGGAGGACTAGTGGGTACATTGTCAATGTACGACAGCATTGTTTTTTGTGCATGATATTAGGGTTAAAGTTAGCAATGGCTTAGGGTACATGGTGTGAAAGGCAACATTGTCGATTCCAAGGCAAAGCATTGGAGGAACGGTTTGTTGAATTTGAAAATGTTTGTTAAAAGAAACAATTAAGAAAACACAATTTCAATGGCAAGCATAGGTTTTCAAACGATCACAAGGCCACGAGAGTAACAAAGACAAATGGGCACATGGTCAATGTGTTAAAACAGTGTTTTTGTGCATGATATTAGGGTTAGGAATAGCAATGACATAGCATGGAAACCATGGTTTTTTCCGCATAGTGTGGCATGGTGTATTTCAAAACATTTCTTGAAGAGCTTGTTTTGCAAAAAAACATTATCGGTGGGTAACATAGGTTTTGAAAAATGCACAAGGCCCCGGCTTGATAAAACATCGTAAAGAGTTAGGCAAAGCATTGAGCAAAAGGGTTGTTATTGACGATAAGGTTTGTTGAATGCCATAGTGGCAAAAGCATTTCACCAATGAGTAGCATTGGCTTTTAGAAATGCAGAAGCCTCCAACTTCATATCATATAATGAATACTAAAGCAAACCATGATACAAATGGTGTTAACAATGGTTTGTTGTACGTGATAAGGTTCTTTGAAGCAGGTCTTGGCCAAAATGTTTATTCAATGCGTACCATTCATCGTAGGAAGTGCACTCATTCCCGCCTGGAGATAACATCAACAATGCCCTGTTGTTTTTTGGTCACATCAACTATGTCAAGACATATCGAAAAAATGAAACGAGAAACGAAAATCGCTTATTTCATATGAAACGAAAAAAAAACATCGTTCATTAAAACGAGAAAAAAAATCGCTCATCTCATTTGGGCAACAGTAGTTGGATGTCCTGTGTGGCGTTGAGTGTGTCCTGCTGTGGCCGGTAAGTGCTTGGCCTGTTTGGGTCCAGGCTGGTTGTGCTGTTGCTGACGCTATGCTTGGTTGGTTTTGTTGGTTCACCATCGTCTTTGCCGCCCAATGGTTCGTGTGTTCGGGTGTCGGGTTTGTTGGGCCGAGGTTGGTCGCTTGAAATGGGGGCTTCGTACAGTTGTGGGGCCGAGCGGAAGGGCCCGCCTCCTAAGCGCCCCCTGTAAGCCACCACGTAGTGCTTCTGTGGGCCATGTTTTGCGTTGTGCCGCTGCCTGGCCCGTCGCCATGGTCGGACCTTCCTTGCTTGTGCCGCATCCGCATTCACGGTCGGGCGCGCTGTGCTGATGCCCACTGCTACGGTCGGGCATGCTGTGCAGGTGGTCCGTGCGCGCCCGTGGTGCGGGCCCACCGTCATGGTCGTGTTGTGGTGGTGCTCAGCCCACCGGGACGGGTGGGCACGCTGTGCTGGTGTTTGGGTGCCTTGGTGTGACGTTCTATGCTGGTGCTGGCCCCATGAGAATTTCCATATCAAAACGCATCTTTACAGTCCGTAACCGCGGGCCTGTGCACCATGCACAAACATCTGTCTCTCATACCATGTTGTTGTCTTGTCGTTTGTCTGCCCCGCCCCACTCACTCATTTGGTATGTACAGGTCTGTTGCTGGCAATGCTCCTCCAGCTAGTTGCGTGCTGTGGCGTAGGCTCGTGCTCCCCATGGGTGCACCGAGCTGTTGGTGGGCGGCGCCTCGTGCTTGGTGCTCCGGGGTGCAGCATTTGTATATCCATGCGTGACCTGTGGCACGCCCTCCCTTGCGTGCGCCTTCCGGTTAGCGGGGTGCGTGTACTGGTATGGAGTCAGAAGGATGACAGTTCTTGTCCCTGCTTCTCTCTCACATGGGTGCACTTGGCGCCGTTCTGTGGGTTTAGTGGTACCCGGGTGAGCTGATTTATTGGCCCAACCCTGGGTTAGCCCTCGCCCGGTTGGCTCGGTGTGCTGGTTAGTAGGGTGCGCCGTGACCCTCGGGGTGCTCTGTGTTGTAACATTCACCAGATGAAGGCTTTCTTTATTAACGTTGTCCTTGGCCTGATGTGCTGACGGTGCTGACTGCCTGAGGTTCGGCGCGCTCAGCCTGACTTGGCATTCTCAGTTGTGCTGGGGTGGAAGCGGGTGGAATGTGCGGCAGGCCATTAGGTTGCTCTGATGACACGATGTGTGACGGGCATGTGTTGCGTGCCCCGATCGCTGTGGGTGGGCCCTTGGCGCGGCGCTGTGCTGTGGGTGCCCCACACTGGTTTTTCTGGTTGTGGTGGCTGGTCCGCCGTGCTGCTTGTGGGCCCCCGGCCCGGGACGTGGAGGCGCTGTATGTGCCCCGGGGACGGAGGGATGTGATAAGAACGGTGGATGGCCCTTGTCATTGTGCTCGCAGATGTAGCAGATGCTCTCAGTCATAACTCTCGGTTCCTATTCGTATAGATTTGGCTAGGGTGGGTCACGGAAAGGGTTCTAGTGACGCGGGGTCCTAGTCGCCCTGACAGTGCGCTCCGCGGTTGTCAGGTCCTCACTGCCAATGGCACGGCTGGCGGTGGCGATAGGGGGGTGCAATGGCATGTTCCCTTTCATCGACGACGCACCTTGTTGGGGTCCAAGGCGCGTTGTTTTGGCATCAGGAATATGTTCTGTATGGCGGTCACGATGATCCGCCAGCAAAGGGTGTCCAACGCCCCTTGGGCCACAAGCCCTGGTTGCCTCCGTTTAAGGTGGTCGGGGGGTACGTGGGCCGGATCAGGGCACTGCGGGGAACGCTGAAGATCTCGCTCACTAGGGCTGCAGATACTGTCCATGCTTGCATCTTGTTGTAGATTGTGGGCAACACCTGTCTTGATAGCCTTCTGATTTGGTTGACGGCGAAGATGGGACACAGTTTGGTCGTGGTGGGGGAACTTTCTACCTCTCCGAGTGGGATGGCTTCCGCGTGTTGCCGGTTACCGAGCTAGAACCTCCATTCTGCGGTGCACTGTCTGGTGTGCCGCCAACGTCGCTGGGCCCACCACCAAAGGCATTAGTGGGTGTGCCCCGGGTGCTCGTTGCCGGCCTGTCCCGACACAACGGTTGTCAAGTGGTCAGGGGGTCTGGGTGTGCGCTGGGCTGGGGTGGGTCAGGCGCGCGCTGGCTCCAAGCGCCAGAATGAAAGAGAAAAGATAACAAAAGCTGGACGAAAAAACTTTCTGAATAGCTGAAAGAAAAGGTAATTAGCATAAAAAAAGGCTAGGCAAAAAAGTGCACGGCGAAACGCGTTAAAACGCGAACGAAAAACTTTCCACCTTAAATAGGTGAATAGTTAACGCCGTAAGCACCGTAGCGAACGTAGGAGTAGAACGCTGTGCCCCTCGCCCTCTAACACGCCGTATAGGTAAAGAAAAATGCTTCGTGAGCCACGTACTCGGTCTCGCACCCTCTCGCTTTCTTTTCTTCTCCATGTACCTCTGCTCCCCGTTTCCGCCCCACTCCTGCCGTTCTCGCCCTCCGTCTCACTGCAGGCTGGAGCAGGCAACAAGTCAAGACTCAAGTCAAGTCAAAAAAAAAAAGAACAAAGACGACAACGACGACACCATTAATGACAACCATCGTCAGGGCCGCGGGGCAGCAAGTAGGACAGTGATGGCGAAATGGTCTTGCTGCCTGCCTACGTGCGTGCGTTGGGTAGTGTATAATTGTATTTTATTTTCAAAAGCCGAAGAATATTTTAACAAAATTGCAGTGATTTTGAAGGAGGAGAAAGCACACAAACACAGGCAACAAACCAAACAAGGCAGCAGGAGACGATGCCACAGCAACACACGGATGCACAGCGCCACGAAGCACAGCACAGGGAAGCAGGGCACAAAGGGAGATCAGGGCCGCACAGCATCCCGCACCACACAATAGGGCAGCCAGCCACCCACGCCGAAGGCCGCAGCACAACACAACAGGCCACAGGACGACACGGCACAGCGGGCAGCAGCACAGCACAACACCACAAGAAACTGCACAACAGACATCAACGCACCGCAGCATCAGGCGCCAGAAACAGCAAAGACTAAACAAACAGCATGACGCAACCGCACCAGCACAGCACAACCGCACCAGCACAGCGCAGCGCAGCACCGCACAGAGCGGAGAGGACAGGGAACGCACAGCACGGCACCGCAGGACCCACACACCTCAAAGCACAGGGGCAAACAACAGCACGCAACAACACACCAAGGCAAGACACACACAGCACAGAGCACACAGCACGGGGAGACTCGCTAAAACACAGCGCCAGAAGACAGCGCCCGAGGGCACGACACAGCGCGCAGTGGCACCAAACAGAGCGAGACAAAAAAGCGCAGCGCACAACAGCACAACGATAGGCGGAGGTACGCTCAAGAACGCGGCGCAACACAGCACCCAGGGACACAGCACAGCACACGGCAACACAGACCAAGACAAGACAGCAAGCCACAACGCGAACAACGCAGCGGGATAACACGACCAGAGACACGGCACAACATACAGCAGCAACCAACAGCACGACACAACACAACACAGCACACAAAGAGCCGCCCCAAAAAACACCGCACCCAAAAAACACAAAAGCAGCGGGAGCACAAGGAGAGCCGGGCAGCGGGTTGAGGAGACCCAGATAACAAACACAGAGGCGGGGGGGGGGGGCAAAAAGCAGAAAAAAAAGGAAGGCGGAAAACCAAAAAGGGAAAAGGAGGGCGGGGGAAAACCAAAAGCAAACCAAAGGGGCAGAAGCCCAAAAGCGAAAGACAGGGGCGAAGAAAAAGGGTCGGGGGAAGGAAAACGCACAGCGCCAAGGCCCAAGACACCCGGGGCCGGAAACCAAAGAAAGCCGGAGACAAAGCGGGCGCACAAAAAAACGCGCTGAGGCGAGGCGTGCGCGCAGAAGAAAAGACCGGGGGCTAAGGCCAAGGGCACCCAAGACCGAAAACAACGGAAAGCCGCAGGGAGCGGGGGCAGCAAAAAGCTGAAAAAAAGAGGGGAACACACAAAAGAGGAGAAGGAGGGCAGGGGAAATCCAACAGCAAACGAAAGGGGCAGAGGCCTCGAAAGCGAAAATGAGGAAACAAAAGGGGGGGGGGGGGAAGCCGCACAGCGCCAAGGCCGTAGACACCCGCAGCGGAAAACCAGAGAAAGCCGGAGACACAGCAGGCGCGAAAGAAAAACGCGGTGAGGCTGGGGGGTGGGGGGGAGAAAAAAACACGGGGCGCCAAGGCCACGGGCACCCAAGGCCGGAAACAAAAGGGCGCCGGAGAGGGCGGGGGGGGCATAAAGCTGCAAAAGAAAAGGGAAAAAACAAAGGAGGAAAGGGAGGGCGGGGGAAAACCAATAGCAAATGAAAGAGACCGAGCCCTAAAAAACAAAAAAAAATGGAGGCGGGGAGGAAACCGCAAAGTGCCAAGGCCCAAGACGCCGGACACCACAGAAAGCCGGAGACACGCGGGCTCGAAAAAAAAAAACGCGGGGAGGCGTGGGGGGGGGGGCAGAAGAAAACACGGGATGCCAAGGCCAAGGGCAACCAGGGCTGGAAACAACAGAAAGCCAGAGACAGCCGGGACGCAAAAAGAGAAAAAAAACAAACAAAAGAAAGCAGGCAAACAAAAGGACAAGAAAGGGGCGAACTCAGCCCGGAGGGGGCCGAGCAAAGCAGGAGGACAAAACGGCCAAAGTAAAAATGAGGCGCGCCAAAACGCGCCCATGAGGCCAGGCCGCCTGACCCGGCCACAAAGCACGCACACGGACACACGTATAGGACCCGGGCGTGGCGTCCTGCGACCAAAAAGAGGAGGCGGCCGCACAGTAAAGTAAAAGGGTGGGGCAAGGCACCACGGCGACAGAAAAGCCGACCGGAGCACCGAGAGCAACCGGACCAGACGAGGCGCGGCGCACCAACGCGGGGCCAACAGGCGCACCAGAGGCACGATGCCTGCCACAACCACGGCACAGGGCCGGGTGCCAAGCAACAATGTCCGCCGGGTGCCGCAAGACCCGACAGCGCGCACCACACGCACACAACCCAGGCAACCAGCACCCTAGCACACGCCCCAGACTAGATTATCCGAGGTGGCATCTTCTTACACTCTCTCTCCTCCATTGATGAACTTGTACGGTTCACCATTATGTTGGAAAACCACCTTCTACTTGATTTGAGGTCGCAACCCTCGCAACACCCGGAATATTAAAAAAGCATTTTTCCTCACAAACCTACCAAAGTCGCTCTTAACCCACACACTCTAAAGATATCGCGTCTCCCAAAGACAATTTTGAAGACTTTCAGGAATTTCTGGCTGTCATCAAGCAAGCTTTGGAAAAAAGCAATGTGAAACATCAACAAATCATCCTGTCCACTGCATGCATTGTCACGTTCCCGCATCTTGAGCCTCTGAATGACAACAAGGTCTCCAATGCCGTTGAAAAAGCCGCCTCACTTGCCACTTACTCCTCTCTAACTGGTGAAAAAATCCCGCCAAGAGCAATATACAAAACTGCCGCTCCTTCCAAAAACCCCCTACCCCAAGGCTAGGATTTGCAAAAACCCTTTACAGAAAGCGAGATTTCCGCTCTTCAAGAAAAAGCTTTACCCAAAACCGAAGCCCCGTGGACTGTCTGCTTTGCCTCACGCCTACCCAAGCACAAACTCCACCCCTACGTGCCCTCTTTGACGAAATCAAATCCAATAAGAAAACAAAAACCAAACACGAGTTCTTGTTCAGGATTACTTACGCCACCAACAAGTCAGCGATCCTTGCTCACGGCACGGAAATTGTGCACAACGGATCCATCATATCCTTTAAATCCTTGAACGAGGTCACCCAATCCCGAAAAATACAAATCACGTCTCTTCTTGAAGAAGTTGAAGTACCTATGACAGTACAAGACTCAGTCCTCTGGAAGAAACTCAAGGTGGGTGAAACGTTTGGCTCGATGACTGAAAAAAACAAAACCCAAAGCCTGTATCTCACCAAAGAAGCTGTGGAAAAAGCCAAACCGTCGGCTCCTTCTGGATCGGGTGAAAAAAGTGAAAAAAAAGTGGACAGGAGTTGTGCATTCCAGTCCCTCAAACAACCAAGATCCCCGGTCATTCAATGTAGCCCTTGCCAATTCTAAATATCCTGTGGTCACGCCCAAGCTGCCGAGAACTCGTGTCACATTCCTACACTCTCACTCATGCCCTCTTATTTCGCATAATTTATGCCCACGAACTTCAAGAAAAAGCCAAGTCCCTTTCACAAGACTGAATTTTTGTTTCCATGTTCGCCATCAGGCATTCTCCTGGCCCACTACTTCAACTTCTGAACCCAAACTTCGCCCTTCACGTCCACATGCCCACCACATCATACACATTCACCGTCAATTCAAACACCCTGCCAAACACATTTCATTTGCATCAAAGCAAGTGGCGTCAAGTACTTCTTGACATCAAAAATAATTTCAAGTTCTCCGTCAAAACGGAAACCATGGATGCCAGGCATCTACCCCTCCACCCCTTCTCCCCTCTCACCAATTCCAGTGCAGTCACTACGGAGGAACACTCCCTTAACCCACGCTCTTCACATACAGAATTTGGAGACCTCTGATATGCTCCACTCATACACCAAGTCCCCCGTTCAGTGTATCAAAAACAATTCACGAGCACCCAACAAATCAGAGTTGCAGCAACTCAAATGGTCTTTTAACCATAGCCCCCATGCATGTTGTATCAACCTGTCGTTCCATGCAACCAATGCGCCATGGTCCTCGTCTAACAGGTCCTTGCTGGCATGCCCGCAACACAGACAATTACCAACGCTGCGCCAAACACTACTGATCACACTCCTGACCTCCCTCCCAACGCCCAGCCCACAGAACCCACTCGTCCTACAACCTCTCCTCGCGCTCCAACCAGCACCGGCAAATGCCCACGCAATCTCGCATCACCACGCAGCACGAAGCAGGACACCAACGCCGAAACAACCACCATCACCACCAACCAATGAACTTGCTGTGTCATCTGCAGGTGTGAGAAAACAATCACATCTTCCATGCAGTACGAACTCATTTGGGAAGGACTCGTTCAATAACCCCTCGCCAAACTCAGGCATCCTCCCTGCTCGTGTACTATTTTTCCGCACCTTACCCACACCACTGGGAACACACTCACTAGCCCTGCTCTTATCAACGCCCTGTGTCCTGGTTATAACCTTCTTGAAAAGAATTGCTCCACCGAATTCCCCAGTGCCAAAACAAAACAGCACAGTGCCTGCATCCCTCTCCCTCCCATGCAAACCAGGAATCTCCGGTTTACTGCTCTCCCCGCTCAACGCAATCCAAAAGAAAATCGTCGCATTTCTGGCGAGAGAAAACAAGGAGCACTCCAGCTTAGGCGGCTCAAGTTGCATGGTCAAAATCACACCAAATGCACCCAATTTGGACCATGCAAAAAAAGAGTTTTTCACAGGGTCAGCGTTTTGAAAACAGAATATTAGTCCAAAGAAAGTATCTTTCTTACCATTTGTGCCATTTTGTGCCTTTTCTCGGACAGCCGCAAACAAAAAAAAACTATAAAAGAATAAATAAATGCTATGATTTTAGTGGAAAATGATGTGCTTTTAGCGGAAATTGGCCAATAAATACATTTTGCGTTCCCCTTGTTTTTTGGATGAAAATGGTCTGCAGAAAAACTGATTGCAACATCATTTTCTGTTCCGCATGTTCATTGCATACATGGAAAAATGATTCATTGATCGAATTCTATGCGCGAGGCCTCGCGCAATCAAGACCAAGGATCATGAAAACAGAAGCATGGCGGATTAAATATCAATGCAAAGCATATGCAACATATGGTTCAAGGGCTGCCCCATGCGCGAGGCCTCGCACATAACTTACTAAACCAAAAAACTCACCCGATTCATCTTCCTTTAGAAAGACGGCTTCAGGGTCGAGTGGTCTTACTACCCACCGCACGGTTTGATTTTTGATTTGCACTGCCTGAAAAAAGAGGTATAGGTTGTGACGCTCAAGTTCTGGGACTGCATTGCATTCCTCATTGCGCGAGGCCTTGCGCAAAAACAGGCCCAGAAAATACATTCTTTGTACCATTGTGAGGGGTTCTCATCTGATAGGGCTTGTGCACAACGTTCACTGAAGCAACGAGTACCTAAATTGTCATTGAGTCATTGAAATTTACCAGAAGCTTGCCCCCCCCAGAGGCAGAAAAACTGTTTTCGGGCTTGGTCAGCCCCTGCGCTTGGCAGACTGCTTCCCCGAGGGCACCTTCTTTCTCCAGGTATCGAACATAATCTTGAGAATTGGTGTCGTTTGCACTACATTGCATTTTACTCTCCAAAAATGAGTTTTTTTGGCCCGAACAAACGCTCAAAAAAGTGCCACGCATGGGAAATTCATATTTTCTTTGCACATTTTACTTGGATCTATAGTCAACCACGGAAGGATCAATTTTTCTTCAGGCAAAGCTACAAGGGGGGTCCCTGTTCAGCTCAGCGTCATCTGTTGAGTGGACATGCTTCATGTCCTACCAGTGATACTCTTTTGTTTGCTTGACACTCCCCGTAACTTGTGGCAGGTGTGCATCATGAGCAATGCTGAAGGAGGGACCCTGTGCAACACCTCCAACGTATGTGCTCCTTTTGTTAGAAATGCAACAATATTAGAAATGATTTCCTGAGTCATCAATGAGATTTGCAAGGCTTGTTTAGAGTGCTGAATGTCCGCCCGCCTAAACATATTGTTCAATGTGATCAGGTCAAGGGTGCCTGTAATGTCACTCCAGTGTAGGCGCCTGCTTGATTCCTCCATTCTACCATCATTACCTGACTTTGAAGGGGCAATGGACTGCGCCTTGCGCGAGGCCTCGCGCAAGGAACAGTCCATTGCCCCAAAAAAAGCATTTTTGGACCCATCAGGACCAAGAAAAGGCGAAAATTCCTTACATAAGAGTTTTCTTGGTGTTTCAAAAACGGCTTGAATTTTTGCAAGCCAAAGAATGGTTCTTCTGATGTTTTTCGAGGCCCTGTATTTCGGGCACTTTCTGTCGTTTGACACCATGCAACTTGAGCCGCCTAAGTCCAGCCCGCCAAGCAGCCACACCAAACCTAACCAACGTCATAAATCTCATTTTCCTATCTTTCACAATACTCACTGGTGCCTCCTCACACCACTCCATGCTCAGCGAAAGACACGCCCATCCCATCAATGATGTTAAAGCTATGCGATGCAATAGATTTCCTCTGCTCATGTCAAAAACACATCCAAACTCAGTCTGCCTACCTCCCACAACACGCAACCCAGAGCCTTACTACCTCTTCTCTACCGCCAAGGGGGAAAGAAACGATCTGTACAACTCCTCCCTACCCAAGTCGGACTCCCGCAACACTAATCCCTCTCCATCACTCAATATCCTCCCACAAGTCCCTCTCCGTCCTCCCAGTGAGAAGTACCCTTCACCGCAGCAAGTCCGCCAATCTGTTAACCCCTCACTCGTTGACGGCGATATTCACCCCAATCCAGGACAGAATGTCAGCAAACTAAAAACCAAATAGGCTACGCCCCCCCACTTCCCCAGCTCCTGAAATTCCAATCACACAAATTTCAAAAGAAACCCCCAGCCCCATTTATTTCTCAGAAGATTGTACAACAATACAATATCATCGCTGGGCAAGAGATCAACGAAGAGCAAGAAGACATCAGGTCGCAGCTCTCGTCTCTCCCGTCTCCATCTTTAGTGCTAACTGCGACAGCCAAAGACTCGTCTTCCGGTTTGTCAGCCTCTCACTACAAACATGGTGCTCTGCTGGCATTCTCAGCAGTTATCGCCCCCTTTGTGTCTGCTGTGAAATTGAAAGAACTCAAAGGCCTGATTGCAGCAGCGACAGTGAGCCTTCCAAATTTCCCGAAAGTTCTGATCGCCTCCATTTATGTGCCCAAAGACTCTTTTCTCAAGAACGAGCTGCAAAAAACCATTTCTGACCTGATGGATGCGCACGCACTCAGCATCTTTCTGGGACACGTTAACTATACCTTCCAGCACCTAGATGGTGAAAATGTACTGCACTCACCCAAGTAGCCCTGGCTCTCCTCTGCTGCATATTCATCTAAACCCAAGCTCTATGATGTCTTTCGCACACTGCATCTGTTCACACGGCAATACAGAGGCCACAAATACACAGAAACAAGCACACTCAACCCACTGTACAGAAAAAGCAGCCAAACGCGAATAGACCACATCCTGGTCTCGCCGTCACTCTACAAACAACATCCCCCCTCAGACTGTCACAGTTGGCACAGAAACACACAAACAGACCACCATCCAACCGCCATGTTCATCCCCAAGATCCCAATCCCGGTGTCCAAACAGCCCACCCCAATTTACATCTACGACTACACACACTCACCAAAGAAAAAGAAGAACAAATCTACCTGTCACTGGACTCACTGTCTGCAGAATATCGTTCACTCAACGATCACATTCCCAGCCTATCCAAGGAGCAACTCATTGACAAAGCAAACACCCTTTTCCAAACACTCACATCACTCTACGAATCCCGCGGAAACAAGTAAGTAAGTAACTAAGTAAGTAAGTAAGGGCGGCCACGTCCGCAGCCTCATCTGACATCTCCCTGCTTGTTTTACATGGTGGCCGCCTCTGGCGGGAAGGAGAGCTCTCCACCATCAGTTCCCTTGGCGACCCCTCTCTCACCTCACGGCCGAGAACTTCAACCAGGTTCCCTTGGGGCATGACTGGCGGTAGGTGTGCTTCAGCCGCTGCCCTTACGGTCTCAGCTCCTTCCGGTCACCCATCGAAGGACCCTCCGGCCTTCCCCCCCGAGCACAGCCTTTCGGGCGCCTGCAGGAGGGTTTCCTGTGGATAGCCCTAGCCGACAGCGGAGCATTTCTCTCTGTCAACCGCATTCAAACCACTCCCCATACCTCACGGGTTAGAGTACCCACTCAGCTCCCGGATGCACTTGGGTGTCGTCCATCCGCAGCTGGAGGCCAGGGGGGGACCCTTTCCACGTTCCCCCAGGTCCCGCTCACGCGTGAACCTACGTGTACTTAGGCCATTGAGCCGGGGACCTCAGGGTCAACGCTCACCCCTGCGGACACCTCACTGCCGTCCCAGAGTTCAGGGCATTTTCCCGACTTCTCGTGGCCAGGCTCCCCATGGTTGGCCCATGGCTTACCACTCCATGGCGATTGGTTTCCCAATCCCACGGGGCTGTTGCTTGGCGCTTTCGGCCTCCCTTCCCATCCCATGTCCCGTTCCCCTTCGCCACATACCGTCACCGGCCCAATGCCCGCTTCCCATGGTTTTCCGATGCCTTGGGGCCGTTGTGTGGCCCGTGCCACAGCCCTGTCCTAGCCCGGTGCGCGCGGTGCGGGGTTGATGACGGGTCCCCACGCCAGCAGCCCCCCGCACCCAGAGCCAGTGGGTAGTGGTCCCCGGCAGCCCGCCCAGAGGGCGGGCAGTCGGGGGTGGGAGAGCGCCCGACCCCGGACGCCCCACACCCAGGAAAGAGGCGCCCCCCCAGGCGCCCTCTTGCCGCCCCTACAGCGCGCAAAGCCAGCTCGCAAGAGCGCGTGCAGTGGGGTTGGTGACGGGTCCCCACGCCCGCACCCCCCCGCACCCACAGCCAGTGGGTAGTGGGCCCCGGCAGCCCGCCCAGTGGGCGGGCAGTCGGGAATGGGAGAGCGCCCGACCCCGGACGCCCCAAACCCAGGCAAGAGGCGCCCCCCTTCGGCACCCTCATGCCGCCCCCACAGCAAGCAAGAGCGCGCGCTGTGGGGTTGGTGATGGGTCCCCACGCCCGCACCCCCCCGCACCCACAGCCAGTGGGTAGTGGGCCCCGGGAGCCCGCCCAGAGGGCGGGCAGTCGGGGGTGGGGGAGCGCCCGACCCCGGACGCCCCACACCCAGGCAGGAGGCGCCCTCCCCGGGCGCCCTCGTGCCGCCCCTACAGCGCGCAAAGCCAGCTCGCAAGAGCGCACGCTGTGGGGTTGGTGACAGGTTCCCACGCCAGCACCCCCCCGCACCCAAAGCCAGGGGGTAGTGGGCCCCGGTAGCCGGCCCAGAGTGCGGGCAGTCGGGGGTTGGAGAGCGCCCGACCCCGGACGCCCCACACCCAGGCAGGAGGTGCCCTCCCCGGGCGCCCTCGTGCCGCCCCTACAGCGCGCAAAGCCAGCTCGCAAGAGCGCACGCTGTGGGGTTGGTGACAGGTTCCCACGCCAGCACCCCCCCGCACCCAAAGCCAGGGGGTAGTGGGCCCCGGCAGCCGGCCCAGAGTGCGGGCAGTCGGGGGTTGGAGAGCGCCCGACCCCGGACGCCCCACACCCAGGCAAGAGGGCCCCCCCTTGGGCACCCTCATGCCGCCCCCACAGCACGCAAAAGCGCGCGCTGTGGGGTTGGTGACGGGTCCCCACGCCCGCACCCCCCCCGCACCCACAGCGAGTGGGTAGTGGGCCCCGGCAGCCCGCCCAGAGGGCGGGCAGTCCGGGGTGGGAGAGCGCCCGACCCTGGACGCCCCACGGCCAGTCAAGAGGCGACCCCCCCGGGCACCCTCACGCCGCCCCCACGGCACGCAGGAGCGCGCGCTGTGGGGTTGGTGACGGGTCCCCACGCCCGCACCCCCCTGCCCCCACAGCCAGTGGGTAGTGGGCCCCGGCAGCCCGCCCAGAGGGCGGGCAGTCGGGGGTGGGAGAGCGCCCGACCCCGGATGGCCCACACCCAGGCAGGAGGCGCCCCCCCCGGGCACCCTCATGCCGCCCCCAAAGCACGCAAGAGCGCGCGCTGTGGGGTTGGTGACGGGTCCCCACGCCCGCACCCCCCGGCACCCACAGCCAGTGGGTAGTGGGGCCCGGCAGCCCGCTCAGAGGGCGCGCAGTCGGGGATGGGAGAGCGCCCTACCCCGGACGCCCCACACCCAGGCAGGAGACCCCCTCCCCCGGGCGCCCTCATGCCGCCCCTACAGCGCGCAAAGCCAGCTTGCAAGAGCGCACGCTGTGGGGTTGGTGACAGGTTCCCACGCCCGCACCCCCCCGCACCCAAAGCCAGGGGGTAGTGGGCCCCGGCAGCCCGCCAAGAGTGCGGGCAGTCGGGGGTTGGAGAGCGCCCGACCCCGGACGCCCCACACCCAGGCAAGGAGGGCCCCCCCCGGGCACCCTCATGCCGCCCCCACAGCACGCAAGAGCGCGCGCTGTGGGGTTAGTGACGGGTCCCCACGCCTGCACCCCCCCGCACCCACAGCCAGTGGGTGGTGGGCCCCGGCAGCCTGCCCAGAGGGCGGGCAGTCGGGGGTGGGAGAGCGCCCGACCCCGGACGGCCCACACCCAGGCAGGAGGCGCCCCCCCCGGGCACCCTCATGCCGCCCCCAAAGCACGCAAGAGCGCGCGCTGTGGGGTTGGTGACGGGTCCCCACGCCCGTACCCCCCCGCACCCACAGCCAGTGGGTAGTGGGGCCCGGCAGCCCGCCCAGAGGGCGGGCAGTCGGGGGTGGGAGAGCGCCCGACCCCGGACGCCCCACACCCAGGCAGGAGGCGCCCCCCCCCGACATCCTCGTGCCGCCCCCACAGCGTGCAAAGCCAGCTCGCAAGAGCGCGTGCAGTGGGCTTGGTGACGGGTCCCCACGCCCGCACCCCCCCGCACCCACAGCCAGTGGGTAGTGGGCCCCGGCAGCCCGCCCAGAGGGCGGGCAGTCGGGGCCCGGGAGGGCGCCCGACCCCGGACGCCCCACACCCAGGCAAGAGGCGCCCCTCCCGGGCACCCTCATGCCGCCCCCACAGCGCGCAAAGCCAGCTCGCAAGAGCGCGTGTAGTGGGGTTGGTGACGGGTCCCCACGCCCGCACCCCCCCGCACCCACAGCCAGTGGGTAGTGGGCCCCGGCAGCCCGCCCAGAGGGCGGGCAGTCGGGGGTGGGAGGGCGCCCGACCCCGGACGCCCCACACCCAGGCAAGAGGCGCCCCCCCCGGGCACCCTCATGCCGCCCCCACAGCGCGCAAAGCCAGCTCGCAAGAGCGCGCGCTGTGGGGTTGGTGACGGGTCCCCACGCCCGCACCCCCACGCACCCACAGCCAGTGGGTAGTGGGGCCCGGCAGCCCGCCCAGAGGGCGGGCATTAGGGGGTGGGAGAGCGCCCAGCCCCGGACGCCCCACACCCAGGCAAGAGGCGCCCCCACCGGGCACCCTCATGCCGCCCCAACAGCACGCACGAGCGCGCGCTGTGGGGTTGGTGACGGGTCCCCACGCCCGCATCCCCCCCGCACCGACAGCCAGTGGGTAGTGGGCCCCGGCAGCCCGCCCAGAGGGCGGGCAGTCGGGGGTGGGAGGGCGCCCGACCCCGGACGCCCAACACCCAGGCAAGGGGCGCCCCCCTTCGGCACCCTCATGCCGCCCCCACAGCGCGCAAAGCCAGCTCGCAAGAGCGCGTGCAGTGGGGTTGGTGACGGGTCCCCACGCCCGCACCCCCCCGCACCCACAGCCAGTGGGTAGTGGGCCCCGGCAGCCCGCCCAGAGGGCGGGCAGTCGGGGCTGGGAGGGCGCCCGACCCCGGACGCCCCACACCCAGGCAAGAGGCGCCCCCCCCGGGCACCCTCATGCCGCCCCCACAGCGCGCAAAGCCAGCTCGCAAGAGCGCGCGCTGTGGTGTTGGTGACGGGTCCCCACGCCCGCACCCCCACGCACCCACAGCCAGTGGGTAGTGGGGCCCGGCAGCCCGCCCAGAGGGCGGGCAGTAGGGGGTGGGAGAGCGCCCAGCCCCGGACGCCCCACACCCAGGCAAGAGGCGCCCCCACCGGGCACCCTCATGCCGCCCCAACAGCACGCACGAGCGCGCGCTGTGGGGTTGGTGACGGGTCCCCACGCCCGCACCCCCCCCGCACCCACAGCCAGTGGGTAGTGGGCCCCGGCACCCCGTCCAGAGGGCGGGCAGTCGGGGGTGGGAGGGCGCCCGACCCCGGACGCCCCACACACAGGCAAGAGGCGCCCCCCCGGGCACCCTCATGCCGCCCCCACAGCGCGCAAAGCCAGCTCGCAAGAGCGCGCGCTGTGGGGTTGGTGACGGGTCCCCACGCCCGCACCCCCACGCACCCACAGCCGATGGGTAGTCGGGCCCGGCAGCCCGCCCAGAGGGCGGGCAGTAGGGGGTGGGAGAGCGCCCAGCCCCGGACGCCCCACACCCAGGCAAGAGGCGCCCCCACCGGGCACCCTCATGCCGCCCCAACAGCACGCACGAGCGCGCGCTGTGGGGTTGGTGACGGGTCCCTACGCCCGCACCCCCCCCGCACCCACAGCCAGTGGGTAGTGGGCCCCGGCAGCCCGCCCAGAGGGCGGGCAGTCGGGGGTGGGAGGGCGCCGGACCCCGGACGCCCAACACCCAGGCAAGAGGCGCCCCCCCGGGCACCCTCATGCCGCCCCCACAGCAGGCAAGAGTGCGCGCTGTGGCGTTGGTGACAGGTCCCCACGCCCGCACCCCCCTGCAACCGAAGCCAGTGGGTAGTGGGCCCCGGCAGCCCGCCCAGAGGGCGGGCAGTCGGGGTTGGGAGAGCGCCCGACCCCGGACGCCCCACACACAGGCAAGAGGCACCCCCCCCCCCCGGGCACCCTCATGCCGCCCCCACAGCAGGCAAGAGCGCGCGCTGTGGGGTTGGTGACAGGTTCCCACGCCCGCACACCCCGCACACACAGCCAGTGGGTAGATGGCCCCGGCAGCCCGCCCAGAGGGCGGGCAGTCAGGGGTGGGAGAGCGCCCGACCCCGGACGGCCAACACCCAGGCAGGAGGTGCCCCCCCCGGGCGCCCTTGTGCCGCCCCCACAGCGCGCAAAGCCAGCTCGCAAGAGCGCGCGCTGTGGGGTTGGTGATGGGTCCTCAAGCCCGCAGCCACCCGCACCCAAAGCCAGGGGGTAGTGGGCCCCGGCAGCCCGCCCAGAGTGCGGGCAGTCGGGGGTTGGAGAGCGCCCGACCCAGGACGCCCCACACCCAGGCAAGTGGGCCCCCCCCCGGGCACCCTCATGCTGCCCCCACAGCACGCAAGAGCGCGCGCTGTGGGGTCGGTGACGGGTCCCCACGCCCGCACCCCCCCGCACCCACAGCCAGTGGGTAGTGGGCCCCGGCAGCCCGCCCAGAGGGCGGGCAGCCGGGGGAGGGGGAGCGCCTGACACCAGACGCCCCTCTCAATGGCAGATGAAAACCCCCCCGGGGACGCCCTTCCGCCAACCCCGCGGCGCGCAACGCTGTCCCGCAAGGGCACGCGCTGTGGGGCCGGTGCTTGGTCCCCACACCCGCACCGACCGCACCCGGGACACACGGGTCGCGGAACCCCGGCCGCCCGCCCCAGAGGACGGGCGGCCGGGCGAGGGACAGCGCCTGACACCAGACGCCCCTCACAACGGTGGCAGGCCACCCCCCCCGGGGACGGCCACCCATCACCCCCACGGCACCCAGCCCCCACAAGGCATGCAGGCCAGGGGGATAGTGTTGGGCCCCCACACCCACACACCCGCGCCCAAGGCATGTTGGTGGCGGACCCCAACGGCCCGCCCAGTGGGCGGGCAGTCGGGGGAGGGGGAGCGCCTGACCTCAGACGCCCCTCACAACGGTGGAAGGCACCCCCCCCGGGGACGCCCTTCCGCCAAGCCCCACAGCGAGCAATGCCGGCCCGCAAGGGCGCACAAAATGGGGCCGGTGCTGGGTCCCCACGCCCGCACCGACCGCACCCGGGACACACGGGTCACGGAACCCCGGCTGCCCACCCCAGAGGACGTGCGGCCGGGCGAGGGACAGCGCCTGACACCAGACGCCCCTCACAACGGTGGCAGGCCACCCCCCCCGGGGACGGCCACTCACCATTACCGCGGCACGCAGCCTCCACAGGGCATGCAGGCCGAGGGGACAGTGTAGGGCCCCCACACCCAGACACGCGCGCCCAAGGCACGTGGATGGCGGACCCCAACAGCCCGCCCAGTGGGCGGGCAGTCGGCGGAGGGGGAGCGCCTGACCTCAGATGCCCCTCGCAACAACAGCCCCAAGCCAGGTAGGGGGGAACCGGGACCGGACCGCCCCCCACCAAGCATGCCAGACGGAGCATGGGACCGGGGCAGGACACGCGGAGGGGCACGGACCACGTGGAACGGCCCTACCAGCGCCCAGTGCCGGGACCGCGCGAGGTGCGCACGCCACTACACACAGGGGGGGGGGGGGGCGGACGCCGCGGGAGCGCGAGCGCACACACCCGCAAAGGGCACGCGGGGACTACCAGAAGGGCAAACGGACCGAGCTCGCAGAACGCACAGACCGCGTGGAATGGCGTACCAGGGAGCGAGGGTAAGGGACACCGGAAGGGACGGCCCGCCACACGCAGCGCGGGACACGCGGGGCGGGATGGGGGAAACGGGAGAGACACAACACGAGGTACCGGCCCGAGCCCCCCAAACCAGCGGCAAGCGCCGTGCACACACGGACGGGGCACTGCACCCGCCTAGGCAGTAGTGGCGCACTGCGCCACGCCCCAACCCCTAGGCTAGGCAGCCTCCGCGCCAGCCCAGGGGGGTCCAACTGGCGAGAAGCCAGTAGCACCCGGCGGCGCCGGCGCCCCGGGCGACAACGCATTAGGGGGGCGACGTTGTGGGTAAGCGCCCGCAGCCACGGCTGCGAATTGATGCACTGACCGGGGAGTGGCGAAACGGTGAAGCCAGGGAGGGACTGGGGTCCGCTCACCTTCTGAGTGTCTATTTTTTTTCGATTGACCCTCAGAAATTTATTGATGGATCCACCAGCAGTCCAGGCTGCTCGGTGTTTAACGAAAATCCTGGGCTGTTCAAGTTCTGGGCTGATCCCGTGAAGCCGTGGATTACCATCAAAAGTCCCATAACCGCAATTTGGAGCCGAGGCAAGCGCAACAACCTTGCCGTCAATTTTATTTGCCTAGCGCAAAGCCGCAATCTTGAGCGCCGTCCTTTGCCTAGCTTCGCAACGCCGTTTTCTTGGCAATGTCGCAAGTTGGGCTCAATGAACGTTCCGCAAAGAACAAGACCGAAAGCAAACAGCCAAAGTCCGTGAAAAGTTTCATTGCTCGAACTCAGGCTAAAGTGGACGCCAAACTGACTCAAAGTCGGCTTCTCCCTACGCTTTCGCCCGCCAAGCGCGAGAACGACCCATTTCACCCTTCACTCGACCTTTCTCCGTCACATGAGGAAGGCACGTCATCTAATGTCATTTCAGACGATGAACAACCCGAAGATGTCGCAAAAGAACTCTTCCCACTCGCCGAGACAACGGCTCACACCGCCAAAGGAAAAGGAGCCCAAGAACCACAACATCAAGTCCAAGCGCCCGCTCCGCCAACCAACTCCGAGAAGGTGCAAGACTCCGTGCCCGAAGGCACGCACGAGAACACCGAAGGAAGCCATCCTTGTGACGCCGAAGAGTTGAAACAACAAGAAGAAAAACGCGAAGACCCGTGTGGAGATTCGGCAATGAACAACAACGCCGCACTCAACGACAACGCAAGGAGAACCAATGAGGTTGAGCCCGACAACTCCCTCTTAACGCCACGTGAGGAGCAATCTACGCCAAGCGCTATTCCGTCTCCCGAAGGAACACACGAAAAGGCCGAAGACGGGGAAGACCCTACTCCCGATGAAACGGATGGTAATTCCGGAAAACCCTTCTTCAACCCTTCCCTTGCCCCGGATGGTGTCTTTGCAAAATTGTTGGTTAAACATAAAGGTGAGATCAACACACACGATCAACAAGCACTATGGGGAGGAACGCATGTCCATGACACCTTAGGAGTTGATACAAATCAACTCGTGTTAGAGAAACACCACAAGCAAGTGATCTATGATCAAGTACACCCAACAATAGACCTTTGCGCGAGCGACGGGTGCACCTTTTTCCATGACATTGATTGCTCCGGCAACAATGCCTACTCCACAATAGGACACGATAATTTTAGGTACCTCAAAGACATCCTTCATCACCACCTGAAGTTCTACATTTTTCCACACCCACAAGATTACTACAACTCCAAGTAATAATTCGGCAACACATGGACCGAGTGGGCCCATGCCATCAACAAAGCCTTGCAAGAAGCCTTTGATTCCGGTGTTGTGTACGAAGGCTCCTTCATTCTCCCAGGTATGGAAGACAACCTTTCGGCGGAGACCCTCTACATGAACCCCTTGAACCCCGGCATGATCTCCCTTGCCCCTTGGGTATGTGGAGTAGACCGACTTTCGGATGCCAATACGTACAACCCATCGCCTAGTCCCGATGGCTCGGTGCGGCTCAACTTGCTTGACTCTCCTCAATACCCATTTTTTCACCTTCACCTCTCCACCCGTCACAAGCACCACGCACACATCCGCTACGGCGACATCATGCACCCTCACACCTCCCTACAATGGGCCATAAATAAGGTAGACGGCACCGTCCAAGTGGCCGCGGTGCGCACAACAGTACGATTCGAAGTTGCACGGCATTTGTTCCCGAACTTCACCGTTTCTTCTCCAAAAGAGCTTTCCAAAAAATCCAAGCAGGAACGAGAAGACTATAGGCGGCGCCGTGGCAACGCCCGGGATTTTTTTGTCCTCATCAACCGCCTTTTCCATTTCGAAAACGACCACATCTCGGTCAACTCCAAAAATGCTTTCTTTCCGGAAGAACGCATACAGCCTCTACAATCATCATCCGAACATATGTTCCGCTTCGATTACACCATTCCAACCCCCCTCACCGAGAAGCTTCTCTCCACCATCTTGCAACACCCTTTGTGGACACTCAGCAAGGTCTTTTGCATCGGTGGTTCCGACCTAGGGAAGGACAAAACTTTCAAAGTTGTACCTTCAAAAGCATACAAACAGGCCACGCCGGACTTCAAACAAATTGACGTGTGGAAATCCCTCCTTACTAGCGAAGCCGCGCGACGGTGCGGTATCCTAGGGGCCATTCCCAGAACACAACACGAGTTTGACGTGTGCATGAACTATCACAACACCCCCTTGCTCCCCCAACGAGACTCCCTCACTTCCATGAGTTACATGCTCTTCCAAGAGAATAACTTGGTCACGTATCGGGGCACTACGGGAGCCATGATCTCTTGGGGAGGATACTCTCCTTGGCGCTCTAAACACCCGGGACACAAAGTGGACCTCTCCGCCTCTCCCCGAAAAGTGCACAGGGATGCCCCTCCCCCACTCTCCCCGGTGAAGGCTTGCTTCAACCCCCTCCCCGAACCTCCTGACCCAGAACTGGTAGAAGTACAAGCCCCGTCATCCACGCCGGACGTTGATGTAATGTTCGGGGTCTCCCTGCTTGGGAAAATTCGGCACATTTCCTTGTTCAGCGCCCCCATGGGTAAGGTGCGAGTCTACCGAGTGAAATATGCTCATTACGAATCCGCGCTCCTTGCAGAAGGCTTCACTGTGTCCCAGCTCGTCTTTCACCCTGAATGCCCCGACACGGCCGCGCGTGACAACCTTTTGGCTCCCGCCAACCCCCTAGTTTCGGAAGCCCAGGATTTCCTATCACGAGTCATCGAGGCGGCGACTGCCTACGGCAGCGCGGAACAACTAAGTCTCGCGAGGGACCATTACCTGTCCACAAGCAAGCCCCTCTCCCTCACAGAAAAAATCGCACAGCTCCACCTCCAAACGGGGAAAATTTTCGACCCCATCCCGGAAATAACAGGAGCCTTCATATCCAATGAATTTTTGTCAGAAGAAGAAGAAGCCCTAGTGATGTCCTACAGTGCAGATGAGAATCACCAGTGGCTGTCCGAAGGGCACCGCACAATGCTTCATTTCGGATTCAGGTACAATCCAGAATCAAAAGAACTTGAACCTTTTGAACCGACCCCTCCTGAGTTTATTCAAGCGATTGGGCTACGGGCATTCTCTGCCTGCGCCCGGATCCTGCCTTCCTCTCTCTTATGCCCCAATATGTGGTCAGTGGCTCGATACGAACCTGGCAGTGGCCTGAGGAGCCACGTAGACGTCCCTCAGCTAGGCCCTTATGTCCTGGATGGCTCCTTTGGGTCAGGTGCGGAAATGGTTTTCGAACCGCGTCCCCTCCCCGGATCCACCCTCTCTAAGAAAAGGCAAAAAGTCTTCCTACAGCGCCGCAGTCTCCTCCTAATTTCTGGGGAAGCCCGCGACAAATGGAAGCACCAAATCCCAGCTCGCGACTATGACACAGTGGAGAAGCGGCGAATTCCCGGAGACTCCAGGGTATCCCTTGTCTTCCGTCACACTGGTGTAGGAACGGGCCTCCATACGACATCCTCAGAGCCCCCGGACCCAGAGCAACATGAGACGAATTAAGGAACCTACACTCGGCGTCACCCTTCTGTGCACACGAGACGTGGTCTTCGCTTTAAGACCCCAGATACACTCCATCACCATTATTGCATGTTCTCAGGCATGGCAAGGCCATCGCTCTACCACTCCCCCTGTACGTAACATGAATTCCTTAACCCCTGTGACCGCCAGGTATGCCCTGACCGGCCTGATCTGTGCTCACTGTGTACCAGACCACAAAATCCTGTGGTTCCCCTTGTGGGAAACTCTGATGAGTCTGCCGAATGCTACCCGTCCCCATATTCTTTCTGCCCCCCTCCCGCCCGTCAGTGCCACCGCAGTAGTAGTAACATGAGACGGTGTCAAGAGGTCCTCGCCCGCGTGGGCGTGCACGGTGCCTCCCTCACCGCCACCGTCTCTCGCATCGCGGAGATTCTCCCTGTGGAGCAAGCTCACATCAATCCGAGAATATTGGTCCCAGGCACAAGTGTCTCTACAGACCTGGCTATACACCCCTCTCTTCGCACTGCCTGTGACACGGCCTTACGCCACTCGCCCAAAGCATACGCACAAGCACTTCACTCTCGGATTTCTGCGCTAGTACAGTGCGAACCCGACCCCTCAATACAGAATGAGGACCCTGCCCACATACCAACGCTTCTGACACCGGACTCCCCACTGGGTGCCCGCTATTCCTCCATTCGGACACCCTCCTTCCCCCCTCCCCCCCAAGTGCGCAAGCCCTTCAAACCTAAACGCTTGCGCCGCCCCCCCCCTTCTCTTCCCTCCGTTCCGGCCATCCGTGTCGTGTCCTTCAACACGGCAAAGAGCCAGAACACACCCGCGGCAATCTTGCATTTCCTAAACGAGGGATATGACATTATACTCCTTCAGGAGCTAAACTCTGCCCCTCTCCTCCCACAGCGGTACGCCTTCGGCAATGACCGCGCTAAGGTCTTCTCAAATGTCTGCGGCCACAGACACGGGGTGTCGGTCATTGCTGGCCCGCGCATCGCGAGATATACCAGCTGTGTCCCGCCCAGAGACAGCGACGGCCTTATCTGTGGTGCCAAAATATCCCTTCCGGAGGCAACTCCCTTACACGTCTTCTCAGTTTACTCCCCCCCGGTGCGCACGGGGGCCCCAGCTCCGTACCGCGACACCATACAGCGCGTTCTTGCTTCTTATTTCAACGATCATCCCTATCACATCCTGGGGGGTGATTGTAACTTCTTTCTGGGTCCCAAACTTGACCAGCACAGCTTGGTCGATCTACATGAGTGGCACTGGCTCACGGGGGAGGTGGAATACCTCCCATCTAGGTTGGTGGACACTTTCAGGTCAGAGCACCCCTCCCTCAGGCAGTACACCCGCTACGCAAGCGACCGCTGGGACAGCGAAGCAAGGCTGGATTACATCTTTGCGTCCCCTCGCCTAGTGTCGCACTTTCCCCTTCTGGATGCGTCGATCCTCACGGACTACACCATCTCTGACCACCACCCAGTGGTTGCGGTCTTCCAGTGCCCCTCCCCGATCCTTCTGTCTCAGCCCCCACTCCCCCCTTGCATTTTTCGGAAGCTTTCTGGTGACGAAAAGCAACAATTCTCCAACAGCATACGGCTCATCTCCGACTGGTGCCGGGACCTCCAGGACGCCCCTGCCAGGGCCCCATTGGAAGAGATCATCGCCGCCACTGATTCTCTCCTTATGCAGGTTGGGTCTGCGTACCACAAAATCACGCGTCCGAAACCGCAGCGCAAGGACCAAGAGGGCTACGGCAAGCTCAGGAAAATATTACGCTCACCCCCGCCTCCTTCTTCCCCGGCATTTCCCGGGCACATTGCGGAAGTTCAGTCCGTGGTAAACACCTTACGGTCCTCGGACGAAACCAAAGCGAAGAGAAAGCTTCACAGTAGTCTGGTCAGAGGGGTCCAGATGAAAACCACTGTTGCTCGCACCCTCTGCCCTAAAGACCTAGAGCCTCTCGTAGTCAGAGATCCAGCCACCAAAGAGCTCCTGAGTGACCCAGCGGATGTAGCTAAAGTTTTTGGGCACACCCTGCTTCATCTTGGAGGGCATCCAGATTACGCCCCCCCCCAGGACTTCGTCGACGAGGTCCTGTCCCACTCGCCCACATGCCCCGTTTCTGTCAAGAACGACCACATACCTCCTGTGACCTGGCAGGAGTTCGAGAACCACTTAAAGCACAGTAAGCCATCAAAAGCCGGGGGGCCAGACAAAACAAACAACTACATCCTGGCCCTCTGTCCGGAACCCATTCAAAGTTTTTTCCACTCCATTTTAGACCGCTTCCTCCACTCGCCGCTGCCGCCGCACTGGCTATGCGCAAAAATATGTTTGCTTTATAAAAAAGGCGACCCTTTCTCCCCTTCAAACTACCGTCCTATTGCCCTCTTAAACTGTATTTACAAACTCTTGGCCACTTTTGCCTGCAAACACCTGCACGCTCAGGCTTTTGCACAGGACATCCTGTCAGAAATCCAGCACGGTGGCCTTCCCGGCCACCAATGCGCTGATCATCTGTATCACCTCAAAGCTCTTTATGCAAAATCGAAGAAGAGTTACTCGCTGTTCATCGATTTCAATAAAGCCTTTAATTCAGTGCCTCATGGCACACTCTGGACCGTCCTCGAACGGGCAAATTTTTCTGCTTCCACAATTTCTCTCATAAAGCAACTATACCCCTTCCCTCAAGACAGCCCCATCATCAATGGCCGCACTCCCCACGCATACCTCCAAACCAGGGGCCTCCGACAAGGATGTCCCCTCTCCCCCCTACTCTTCATTCTCTATCTCAACTCCCTCTTCCACCATTTTTTTGCCACTGTGCCCCCCCCCCCGGGCAAATGCCCGCACTAGCCACCACGCCTACATCGACGACATCCTGATCAAAAGTGAGGACATCAACTACGTCCAAAACAGTCTCAACTACTTCGATGGGCCAGCCAGGGACTGGGGACTGGACATGAATGTATGTAAGACCGAAGTCCACGCCAATGGCACAGCCCCCCAAGAAGAGTTTCTGACACCCAGGGGCTCGGAATTCCACACGTACAACAAAAAAACGGGTCGCCCGCACACATGCTATAGATACCTGGGGGTTTATCTTTTTACTTGCCACCAGGCAAAGGGCCTGTTTCACATGCTCAAGGCGGAGATCCAGAGTTATTTTGCCCGGCTCTCTCCCTTGCCTCTTACACTTAGTGAGAAGGTCCGGCTGACGAACTTTCAGCTGGTCCCAGCACTCGCCTACCGCTTGATCACCCACTCTCTTCCCCCCAACCAGCTCGAAAAGCTTCAGGCACTCATCTGGGCGGGAGTTGCGTCTCGCAGCATCACACGTCTAGTCTCCCCCAAAGACCTTTTCGCGGCTCGCCCAAAGGGAGGGTTGGGAATGAAGTTCCTACCGCACAGCGTGCACGTTGCCACCGTGAACTACGGGCTACGGGCCCTTTGCGGCCTTGCCCCAAAGTCAGTTGGCCCCCTGTACGTCCAGTCTTTACTTAGCTCGAACCAGAGGGCCTCGGACCCGGTGCAAAACTCTTTTATGGACTCCATCCATGCCCTTCGCATATCTTTCCACAGCATAGGCCCGTGGAGACCCACTGCTATTCGGGATCTAACGCCTGGTACCCAGCTAACCGTTAGGTTCAAATCAGGACAGGCCACAGGAAGAGTGACCGAGGCCACCTCCAAATGGGCCAACGTCTCGTTCCATGACGGGGTCTACTCGCTGGATACCCACATGTCCTACACCATGCACATGCCATGCCACGCCGTCATGGATTACTCCCGCCCCTCTCACTTCCAGCTAGTCCCTGAATTTTTGCGCCCTCAAGAGACCATCCCCGAGCCCCCAGCGCCTCCGCACAACGCACACGCACTGGGAATCAGCCAACACGGCCATCTCTTCGCTCTGCAGGCACAACACTACCTAGAGAAGAAGTCTCTTCACGAGTGGGGATGCCACGATGCCGCGGAGGCACTAACCAGGCCGCCGACCCCCGGCCTACAGCGGGTGTGGCTATATTCCGATGGCTCCTCCGGTGAGTCCGGCCATGCGGCCGCCATCACGGCCTTTCTACCCGACGGTACAACCAGAGTCCTGTGCCTATCCTCACCGCATCCCTCTTCTCTGGGTTCGGAGTTCTGGGGGGCGGTAGCAGCCATTCGCTGGATCCACAGGGAACTTTCCCAGTACGAAGTATGTTTGTTGATTGACAACGAACAGGTGGTGTCCACCCTCGAGAAATGCCAAGTCTGTAGGCCCAGCCCGTTCCAAGACGACACATGGACCGTCGCCGTACACAGCGCCCTACTTCTCATTACCAACCCCCTCCACATCATGTGGATTAAAGGTCACGCCAATTTTATTGGCAACGAAATCTGCGACCATTTCTCTAAATGGGCAGCTCACAGCCTGATTTTTACCCCGGACCTCCTCCCCCCCCCCCCACTGGGCTCAGTGGCGGTACACCACCTGCCTGTCCTCCACAAGTTTAAGGTACAGCAATTCCGCCACCTATTGCCGCGGCATTCCCATAGCAACATAGCGGTCGGCCCCAGCTTCAGCCTGTACAACAAAACTTCCTGGTTTTCGTCCCTGTTTTTCAAACTGGCGTCCGGGTGCTACAATGTGCACGGGTACCAGTGGAGCAATATGCTCCACGACTACCACTGTTCCAGGTGCGGACAGCACCATCTTTTCGATCCTTTATCATGCCTGGCCTTCTGCAAAGCGTTGGACCAGCACGTCCAGGCATACGTCTCCTCCTGGGGAACCCTTTTCAGCCCCATTGTCCTGCACTGGTGGCTCTCTGGACCCTCAAAGTCTGACCGCAGGAACTTCATGAGAACTCTGGTACCTAAATCTCTATGGTCCTGCCACTCCAAGCCGATCCCGGGCTCCACTCGCGCCGAGCACAGAGCCATGCTTGGCCTAGCCCTGGAGGAACGCGTAAAGCACCTGGACAAGGCTGTCCACCAAGCACATGATTGGCTGTGTTCGAATCCTCTCCCTTGGGACCCCATACTTTGGGCACACCCCTCCGACCCTCTCAACCCCTTCTCGGTTCCGCACGGTGCGTTCAGTACCTCCGTCCACATGCCCCCTCGGACCCGCCCCGTATACCAGCACCCCCCACCTCTCCCTAAACACGCCTCAAAAAAACCGTCCAAGCCAGCGTCAGCCAAAGCACAACCAACCACGCGCCGCGCGCCAAAAAATTCCAAACGCCCGTCCAGCCGCGCATCCGCACCACGCCCCCCCCCCTCCTCGGCCATTCCCCGCCCTCCTCAGCACTCACGCCCACGGCCACCGCAAAAACGACATCGATCACCACAAACCCATCAAGCCACAATCAATTGGGCGCCCCCAAAGCGCGCCAAGACCGCTCTCCCCCTCCCACCCCCAAGCTCCAAAGCACGCTACGGTCAAACACGCCTACCTCTCCCCTCTAGGCCCACCCTTACTAGGTGCCCAGGCCCGTCTGCCCCTGCCCCCCCCCACTCCAACGCCTCCCGGGACATCCGGAATTTTTTCCGCCCATCCAGCGATCTTCTGTCTCCTCCTCTCAACCTCTTCAGCCCTCCACCCCTTCTGGAACCCCCCCTCTTCCCCACAGGGTAAATCAGCGTTCATCTAACCTAGCCATCAGAGCAGCCGTGTACATATCTTTATATGTTGTTGTAAATACTTTCTATGGGGGACGTCAGCCCCAGAACAAGTTGATGCGGTTAAGAACATTCAAAAAGGGACTGGGGTCCGAGCCCTGTGAACCCAGGGGACTACGCGACCAGGCAGGAGGTGCGTCTTGGAAGGCCCCCCACTAGGACCTGGTGGGGAGGATATCACCTGGCCCGACCAGGTGGCCCCCCGGGGCCGAAAGTCGTCTAGTACCCGCAAAATCAAACCTCAAACCTCAAACCTTTTCCAAACACTCACATCACTCTACGAATCCCGCGGAAACAAGTAAGTAAGTAAGTAAGTAAGTAAGTAAGTAAGGGCGGCCGCGTCCGCAGCCTCATGTGACATCTCCTTGCTTGTTTTACATGGTGGCCGCCTCTGGCGGGAAGGAGACCTCTCCACCATCAGTTCCCCTGGCGACCCCTTTCTCACCTCACGGCCGAGAACTTCATCCAGGTTCCCCTTTGGGCATGACCGGCTGTAGGTGTCCTTCAGTCGCTGCCCTCACAGTCTCAGCTCCTTCCGGTCACCCATCGAAGGACCCTCCGGCCTTCCCCCCCTAGCACAGCCTTTCGGCCCCTGCAGGCGGGTTTCCTGTGGATAGCCCTCGCTGACAGCGGAGCATTTCTCTCTGTCAACCACATTCCACCACTCCCCATCGCTCATGGGTTGGAGTACCCACTCGGCTCCCGGATGCACTTGGGTGTCATCCATCCGCGGCTGGAGGTCAGGGGGCGACCCTTTCCATGTTCCCCCAGGTCCCGCCCACGCGTGAACCTAAGTGTACTTAGGCCATTGACCCGGGGACCTCAGGGTCAACCCTCACCCCTGCGGACACCTCACGGCCGTCCCGGAGTTCAGCACATTTTCCCGACTTCCCGTGGCCAGGCTCTGCATGGTTGGCCCATGGTTTACCACTCCATGGCAACTGGTTTCCCAATCCCACGGGGCTGTTGCTTGGCGCTTTCGGCCTCCCTTCCCATCCCATGTCCCTTTCCCTTTCGCCACATACCGTCACCGGCCCCATCCCCGCTTCCCATGGTTTTCCGATGCCTTGGGGCCATTGTGTGGCCCGTGCCACACCCCTGTCCTAGCCCCTTGCCCCCATCCCACCCCTCATCCCGTGTTTATACCCCGACAGGCCGCCAGCAACCCCGTGGCGCGGGCCCACAAGATCCTCACCCATCTGGGGACCGTTTCGTGCTCCTTGCACGGGTCGCTCCTATCCACTCTCCTGCTTCTGCGCACTCGGCGCGTTCGTCTCCGCACGTTCCTGTCCCGGTAGTCTGGCCACTGTTCCTATGTCATGGCACCTTTGGCCCACCTATGCTTTGGCACGAGAACACAGCGTGACCAGGCCGCTGTGGCCTAGCAGGGACGCCACTACACGTACCCCCACTAGGGCTTGGAGGGGAGTTGTGTTCTGTGTTCTGTATTCTTGCACCGCCTGCTGTCTTGCCGTCCTTGACGTCGTCTTGTATACCTCCTATGGCACATTGCCATTCCGGTGTTTGTCCCTCGCCACTCATGGCCGAGGGTCCTTCTTTCTGCTGTTCCCCCCATACCTGGCTCGGGCGTGCCTCTGTGTGTGTGATCTGCGCCCTGGGTCGTGCAGGTTGGGCAGTCCATGTGTTCCACCTGTGTTTGGGCACAAGAACACAGCGCGTGTTTTTTTTTTGTTTGTGGCTGTGGCCTAGCAGGGACGCCACCACACGTACGCCTGCTAGGGCTTGGATGGATGGAGTGCTCCGCTGTTGTGCCCCGCCTGCGTCTTGGTGTCCATGTTGATGCCCTTCCTGTTGTGTGTGTGTCTCCGCCCCTGGTATAGCCGGTTGGGCTGCTTTTGGGTGCACCTCTTCTCCCTACTTGTCCCTCCTGCGGTACTAGGGTCTCATTCATGGTGGGAGTGCGGAGAGGCGTAGCTACCAGCACTCACGTCTGGCTTGCTATACCCGGTCAGGGGCCCGCCTCAGCGCGGCCTGTAGAGCCCAGCTCTTGTGCTGACAGGCTGCCAGCCCCGGATTATCCAGTCCGGGGCGCCAGGCCGCCCCTTGTCCCTGGATGATCCAGTCCGCGGGATGGCGGCTACTGCTGCTTGTTCCGCTCCGGATGTTCCAGTGGCAGGGGCAGGGGCAGGGGCAGTGGCTGGAGCCGGGGCAGTGGGAGGGGCAACGGCCGTGGCAGGGGCGGGGGCCGGGGCAGGAGCAGGGGCAGGGGCAGGGGCAGTGGCTGGGGGCAGGGGCAGGGGCAGGGGCAGGGACAGGGTCAGTGGCAGGAGCAGGGGCAGTGGCAAGGGCAAGGGCAGGGGCAGGGGCAGGGGTAGGGGCAGGGGCAGGGGCAAGGGCAGAGGCAGTAGCAGGGGCAGAGGCAGGGGTAGGGGCAGGGGCAGGGGCAGGGGCAGGGGCAGGGGCAGTGGCCGGGGCAGTGGCAGTGGCAGGGGCAAGGGCAGGAGCAGTGGCAGTAGCAGGGGCAGGGGCAGGGGCAGTGGCAGTGGCAGGGGAAAGGGCAGGGGCAGAGGCATGGGCAGGGGGGCCAGGAGCATGGGCAGGGGCAGTGGCAGCGGCAGGGGCAGGGGCAGGGGCAGGGGCAGTGGCAGGGGCAGTGGCAGGGGGTAGTGGGTGGGGCAGGGGCAGTGGCAAGGGTAGGGCCAGGGGCAGGGGCAGGGGCAGGGGCAGGGGCAGGGGCAGGGGCTGTGGGTGGTGCAGGGGCAGGGGCTGTGGGAGGTGCAGGGGCAGTGGCACGGGCAGGGGCAGATGCAGGGGCAGGGGCAGGGGCAGGGGCTGGGGCAGGGGCAGAGGCAGGGGCACGGGCGGGGCAGGGGCAGGGGTAGGGAGGGTGGCAGGGGCAGGGGGAGGGGCAATAGCAGGGGCAGAGGCAAGGGCAGGGGCAGTGGTAGGGGCAGGGGCAGTGGCAGTGGCAGGGGACGGGGCAGGGGCAGTAGCAGGGGCAGTGGCAGTGGCAGTGGCAGGGGCAGGGGCAGAGGCAGGGGCAGGGGGGGCAGGGGCAGGGGCAGGGGCAGAGGCAGGGGCAGGGGGGGCAGGGGCAGGGGCAGGGGCAGTGGCAGGAGCAGGGGCAGGGGCAGGGGCAGGGGCCGGGGCAGTGGCAGGAGCAGGGGCAGTGAGAGGGACAAGAACAGTGGCAGGGGCTGGGGCAGGGGCAGGGGCAGGGGCAGTGGCAGGGGCAGGGGCAGGGGCAGGGGCAGGGGCAGTGGCAGTGGCAGGAGCAGGGGCAGTGGCAGGGGCAGGGGCAGGGGCAGGGGTAGGGGCAGGGGCAGGGGCCGGGGCAGGGGTAGGGGCAGGGGCAGGGGCAGCAGCAGGGGCGGGGGCAGGGGCAGCAGAAGTGGCAGGGGGGGCAGGGGCAGTGGCAGTAGCAGGGGCAGGGGCAGGGACAGGGGCAGGGGCCGTGGCAGTGGTAGGGGCAGGGGCAGGGGCAGAAGCAGGGGCAGGGGGGGCAGGGGCAGGGGCAGGGGCAGTGGCAGGGGCAGGGGCAGGGGCAGGGCCAGGGGCTGGGGCAGAGCAGTGGCAGAAGCAGGGGCAGTGGGAGGGGCAGGGACAGTAGCAGGGGTAGGGGCAGGGGCGGGGGCAGTGGTTGGGGCAGGGGCAGGGGCATGGGCAGTTGCAGGGGCAGGAGCAGGGGCAGCGGGAGGGGCAAGGGCAGTTGTAGGGGCAGGGGCAGGGGCAGGGGCAGGGGCAGGGGCAGGGGCGGTGGCTGGGGCAGGGGCAGTGGCAGGGGCAGTGGCAGGGGCAGGGGCAGGGGCAGGGGCTGGGGCAGTGGCAGGTGCAGGGGCAGTTGCAGGGGCAGGGGCAGGGTCAGGGGCCGTGGTAGGGGCAGGGGCAGGGGCACGGGCACGGGCATTAGCAGGGGCAGAGGCAGGGGCCGGGGCCGGGGCTTGGGCAGGGGCAGAGGCAGTGGCAGCGGCAGGGGTAGTGGCAGGGTCAGTGGCAGTGGCAAAGGCAGGGGCATTGGCAGTGGCTGTGGCAGGGGCAGGGGCAGGGGCAGGGGCAGGGGCAGGGTCAGGGGCAGGGGCACGGGCAGGGGCCGGAGCAGAAGCAGTGGCAGGGGGGGCAGGGGAAGGGGCAGGGGTAGGGGCAGGGGCAGGGGCAGGGGCAGGGGCAGGGGCAGGGGCAGGGGCAAGGGCAGGGGCAGGGGCAGGGGCAGGGGCAGTGTCAGGGGCAGTGGCAGGGGCAGGGGCAGGGGCAGTGGCAGGGGCAGTCCGAGGGGCAGGGGCAGGGGCAGTGGCAGTAGCAGGGGCAGGGGCAGGGGCAGGGGCAGTGGCAGTAGCAGGGGCAGTGGCAGTGACGCGTTCCCGTGGGGGGCCTGGCCACAGGACGCTGCGGTGGACACGCGCAAGTGAGCAGGCAGGCAAAGCACTACGCTCACAGGGGCATCAATGCGCTCATGTCATGTGACAAAGCGTTTCAGAATCCTGGCCACTCTGCAAAGAGGGAACGAACGTATGTACAGCAACACATCAGGATATGTACACATGGGGTTAAGACTGGACTGGGGTAAGGGCATCACAGGACTATAGACACTCAGTCCCAACTCGTATCCCAATGCCAGGTCCGACCCTCTCAGTGGCTGGCTAGGGCGGGGGCTCAAACACAACCCGTGCCCTGCTCAGTCCGGACCCTGAAACCCTGTCAATAGGCGAGATGTCCCGCCCAGCCACAGGCGAGTTCCTGGAAACCAAGTAGCTCGGAGGCCGACCTACAGTGGCCCCTCATGCTCCCTCAACGGCAGGTCCCAACTCCCCTCTGAGCAAGAGGTATGGCCCCGCCATTATCACCCAGGAGTTGGTAGCTGAAAATGGGCTGTTTCAGCCCAAACTGATATTAACTCAAAAATCCCCAGAATTGACCCCTCGTCTGGACCCGCCAGAGGTAGGGACGAAGCAACTGACCCTATGCCCTTCGAGTACGAACTCTATGGAGCCCTCACCCAACCTGGTTCCCTCTGAGGTCCCGGCATCAGGGCAACACGGATTCGTCAAGTGGGGTCATGATGCCAAAATCACCAAAATTGGCGTCATTCCCACGCGTGGCCTGCCCAGCCAGGGCAAGGCCAATGGCTCACAGGTTAGGAGGCAGGACCTGAGACTCATATCTGAGTGTACAATTTGCGGTTGGGTCCACGCTCCCTGTGGGCTTAGAGAAATGGGGCCGCCAATTGACCACACGGAAGGGGGAAATTGGGGTCCCAAAATGGGGTCATTTTGGCTGCTCGAAATGAGCCAAAATTTGGGGTGCTCCCAATAGTATATCTCCACGCCGGCTTGGAGATCGGATCCGCCATTCCATACACGATCCACCAGGAGTCCAACGAAGACTCCCATGCACTTGGCTCCCGGAGATCCGCATGCCACTTGGCGTGGTGGCGATCCCAATTGGGTCCACAAATGCCAAAATGGCAGAATTGCCCACACTCACTTTGGGCTAGCGCCTTTACGAAGGATGCTCCGCTTCGCCCACGTGGTGTGTGAACCATGGGGACCAATATACATAACGCCCATGTCATATATGGTCCATTGGTCCATGCGTCCGGCGTGCACGGGTGGGCTCAACATAGTGCACGGCGGGCAGAAAAAGTGGAAAATTGCTCAAAATGGCCAAACATGCGCACACTCATGGTTGGGGCAAATGAGGCACATGCCCGACTTGGACCGGAGTGTGCGATAGGATTGGTATCAAGTCATATGTGTCCAACATATCTTTTGGGCGTCGCCCAACTCCTCCGGCTTTGGGAATGGCAGGGTCGCCCAGTGAGCCCATGATTTGGGATAGTCCCAAATCGCCAACATGGCGGCGACGGTATGCCAAGCCCAAGAGGAGTTATTCGCCGGGTTCAAGATATGTTGGGCACTGAAGTATGTACCCCCATAACATACTTGGCTCATGATGTCAATTGAACGCAACGTCGAGATACACGGTCGCCACTTGACATCATGACGGGCCAAAAACGGCAAAATTGGCACAAAGATACACAAAAGTGCTTTGAAAGGTGCACAATCATATTATAATATCTTCGGCTTGGATCGTGCAATCAAATAATCCTTCTGAACATAATGACTTGACACCAATGACCTTCGATTCCACATATGTGCTCCACTTGGGGCGCTTTGAAAGGTCACGAGCGCTACTTCCCAAGTGGGCACATGAAATTATGGAAAATTGCAAAACACACACCTTGCTCCCAACACATCGCTTCGGGATCGCCACACAAGCTTCCCTTCACGAAGGTTAGGCTTGCAATTGATTGTAGGGAGTATGGAGGAGGGGCTTGCACAATATGAGGTCCATTGGTGGGTTTGGCTTGGAGCGATGGACCCGCCAAATGGGCACGCAACACAACACATGGCACATACCACATATTGCCCAAAAAGGTAGCTCCCCCCACGATATGTCATGCCCCTCCAAGGGCAAAACTTTGTGTCAATCGTTCATAGCAACTCAAGGAGAGTTCCTATGCAACACCAACACTCGCGCGCTACACTCGAAGGTTATCTGAACGCACGCAATATCATGGTCAAAGAGTTATAACGCAAACTCTACCCTCTTGACCATGATCCATTACACTAGCGCGCACGTGTGGAGACGCAAGGCATATGAAGCTTCCTAAATTACGTCCAGAGTTTTGTGAATACATCCCACATTTTCTTCTTGTCATTCCTCACAAGCGGCACGAGATATGACCCTCACAAGTGGCCTCACGAATCAACTTTGTTTTGCCCATATCTTTAAGACAAATGGAGGGCAAGATAAAAGGAAAGTTGATTCGTGCATAGGGAAGCACGTAGGTCCACTTGAAGGAGGTCAAATCAAGTGCGGTGATGTCGAAGTCGAAAATCCGATTTCGACATCCTGAAAAATTCGGATTAAGGTTGCGAGTGTAGAATGTGAAAATTGCGGATGCATCAATGCAGTTCCTGAACACTTTAGAGCCTTCGTCACGGATAGCGTTAAAATTTCCATTAATAACAGTTAAACTGGCGGTTACGCTAAAGTCGCGAGCTAACCGCCAGCTGCCAAAACAGTGAGTATCAGAACGGAAGCGTAAAAATTGACGGAAACAATATGAAAATAAAACCCTGTTGATTCCTGATGTTCTGATATATAAATCTCCGCTGGCGGTGCATCGGTTGCCGATGCGGGGCTTTACGGCACGGAACACGCTCCCGCCGGGCTTGCACCGGGCGTCAACGGGCGCCTTCCGTACATGGGGTTAGTGGTCCGGAGACCGGTCTTCCCTTCCGTACATGGGGTTAGTGGACCAGAGACCGGTTGTATGCCCTACCCTAGCCATGGGGTTCTGGGTACCGCTTCACCCCTCTCCTTAGAGCAAACCCTGGGGGGGGCTCGATAACATCGACGCATGGCAGCGGGTACCCAGGACCATTCCCTGAAGGGGGGGGTGTCACATCCTCACTTCAGGCTGATTCGCAGGGTGGGCTGTCAAATTCCACAGTAAGACAGGTATGGTGCTGTAGCTGTCAGTAATTGCATGTATAGTATCAAGTATCAAGTCCCGGGTCCTGGCGGCGATTGTTCGGCATCCAAAGGACCGGTTAACCCATACCAGGCGCACCGGGTCCCGGCTGCTACGGTCACCACCACAGTGGCAGTGGCATACACGGCCAACATAGGCGTCACACGACGACCGAGGTGGTCCCACAGGTCGAGAGCGACCACAAAGATCCATCAGGCTACCCCAAGCTTCCCAAGGCCCGCCGACTGGGGAGAGTCCCCACGGGTCCTTCCTCGGGCGCACCATGTCCATATCCATACGACGCGAGTCCAGAGTGGTACAGCCGAACGAGCTCCTCCTTAAGGGATCGGGCATCAAGGCCGTCTTTTCCCTCGCCCTATTACCACGAAGGCCATACATGAGGGAGTCCTCATGCAGTGTGGGCGGAGGCGTCGACTCCTCAAACCACCAGTTTCCCAGGCAGAGTGACCGAGGTCAGGAGCACCGGAGGCCGCCATCCGACTGCAAGTGCGTCTGCGAGTCGGTAGGCTCACACTGGGACTGACAGTGGCGGACCGCTGGGAGTGTAGTCAGGCAACAGGGCCTCCCGCCTGGCGCCATCAGGATCTCCACACATCACAGCGAATAGGGCACACGGTATCACGGGCACTCAAACAGAAGAATATGTGCTTAGGTACTGGTCCGGGCTTGACCTTAAGTAAAAGCATGTAAACGGCGACCCAGGGCGCCTCTGTATTTGGATTCGCATCCCCTCTGTGGGGAGAAAACAGTCCATCTGTCGGTGATGGGCTGACAATCGTAACATACAAATGCACATATCCTGGGGGACAGAGAAAGTAAGCAACTCCAGGTAAACAGGCGTGTAAACACACTCTGGAAACAGTGCCAAACCACGCCACGGTCAGGATAAGGCAAATGCAGGAGGGTGGACAGGATAACGCCTGAGTTCAGGCCATATATAGTCTCGAGACACACGTCGACTGGTCTGGATTCCGCAAGTGCCATGGAACCAGACCACACACCAAAAAAAATCGCAATGCGGATGACAGCGGCATCGGTTGCGCAACGTCGTATGGGCTTCAAGGCCCCAGAAGCTGAGAAATATGAAGGTCACTCGCCCTACCTGGTTTCCCAAGGATTCAGCAGGTGGGGAGTGACAAATAGAAGAAGAGAGGGGCCATCCTTCTCTGGATTCAGCAGGGGGGGGTACATGGCCACTTTGATGGCAGGTCACCGGAAGATGGAAGAGAGCAAGCAAGTAAGGGACGATCCGTCGACCTCACAAGCGCTCGTAACACATCAGGGGAGAGCTCAGGGCACTGATCAGGCACCCCTGGCTGCAATCGCCCGGGAGAGTGCTGCCAAGTCCGAAACATGGATCTTGGTCTTGTGCTTGCGGATGTACTCCATGAAGGGGGTATTGACCCGCGGCACGAACGAGGAGACGGGTTCCCAGGTGTCATGGGACGGCCCATAGCCTCGCCAACGAACCTTGAACTCCAGACCTCCGGGTGCCGAGGCCTTCGGACGCTGAGCCAGGATCTTCTTGACTGTATAGTCGTCCTGCTCAGCATAGTCGTCGTCCGAATCGGCCTCATGTGCGGCATAGCTCAGGGACACATGCTGGCCACGGAGGTCGGGTTCCCGCACACGGAGTTGACTCTCGTGGCGCTCCCGGAACTGTCCGTGACCCACCTTGATGCGGTAGGTGTCCTCACCAATCCTGCGGACCACCTCGCCGGGTGTGAACCAGGTTTTGGTGCGGTGGGTGCCCATAGGGCGGGGTCTGATCACCCACACCGGGTCTCCCACCCTGAATCTCTGCGTTGTCGAGCTCGAGGCGGACTTCTGACGCTCAGCATGCTCCTTCTCGAGCTGCTGGCGGATGTCCCGCGCCGTTTGCTCTTGCCGCGCGAAGAATTCCTTGGCATCCATAGCCATGCCATCACCAGACAAAGGAAGTGCCCTACCCAGGGGGTCCCTGCCGAACAGAATCTGGTGAGGGGACAAACCGCCCGGAGTGGGGGTGTCATGATGGGCCTTCAGACCAGGCCACATCTCCTCAAACCAGTTCCGACGTGGATTGGTGATGTGGATCTTGCGCAGCTTCTCGAACAGCTGCCGTCCAGCCACTTCAGCACGGCCGTTAGACCGGCTGAGATAGGCGACGCTCTTGGCATGACGTATCCCCATGAGGGAACACATAGCCTTGAACCAGCCACCAGTAAACTGGGGCCCTCGGTCACTGCAAATGGTGCGGGGGATGTCAAAGACGGTCAGCCAATGACGAATCATCATGACTGCCACTTGCTTGGCAAGCAACCCCTTGTTGCGTGCCTGAACGGCTACAACGTAGCCGCTGTGGCGGTCCACACAGAGAACCACACAGTCAAAGGTCTCCTTGCCAATGTGCACTTCGGGCATGGAGAAGACGTGCATGGCCACGCTCTCCATGGGCTGGTCAGAAACCGGGGTCCATTGGGATTGTCGGGATTGCAGGCCTGGCAGACCGAACAACCCTTCCTGACCTTCTTGATGGCGGTGTAGAGAACGATATGGTCGATCTCGAACCGGCGCTGCATGTCAAGGGCTTGCTTCTTGACCCCTTGGTGCAGCATGTGGTGGTGCCAAGCTTCGCAAAGCTCGAGCACCCGGGACTCCGGTACTAGCAGCTTACCATTCCGGTAGAGCTTGCCATCTTCCTCGGTCAGCCCCTTTGGCCACTTCTGCCCGTCGTCAGGATCGGTCACAGCCCTATACTCGGCCGCAAAGGCCTCAGACTTGGCGTAATCGTCGGTCCAGTCGTCCTGGAGGCAAGACTCCGGGAAGAGGTGCTTGTCGGACTCAGCTCCCTCAGGGGCGAGTACGCTGACCGCTCTGCTCACCCTCGTTGCGAGGGGGGCATCCGCAGCCATAACGACGAAGCATTTTACACCCTCCTCCTCCATCAGGCGCTCCATTTCGATGATCCTCTTGGCTTCAGCGGTCTCAGCCTCATCGCCATGGGCAGAGATATCCGTCATGCCCTTGCTGGCGGGATAGGCCCACCTACTGAGACAGTCCGCCACGGTGTTCTCCTTTCCAGGAATATACACAACCGTGAGGTCGAACTTGGCCAAGGTCTCATGCCATCTTGCCCGTCGGGAGGCGGGACCTGAGGGGGTGTCCACGTGCTCCTTGTGCCACGACTGCAGACTCTGATGGTCGGTGCAGACGGTGACGGGATGGAGGGCTATGTACCCAGCCCATTTCCTGAGAGCCATGACGATGGCATACGCCTCCTATTCTCGGGGCGTCCACGTCCGTCTCTGGCCTTCCGCCAGGACTCGGCTCCAGAAGGCCACGGGCACGTGCCTCCCGTCGTCAAGCACTTGCTCCAACACAGCGCCAATGGCGTAATCGGAAGCGTCGGTGCGCAGGACGAACCCTCGGTCGGGATCCACGAGGTGCAGACCCACTGCGGATAGCAGCGCCTGCTTCATCCCCTCAAAGGCACGGTCGGAATCGGCATCCCAGACCAGAGCCTTCTTGGACCCCTTCTTGGTCTCCTCTCGGTTGCCCTTGAGCATGGTCGTCATGGGGGCTGCATACTCGGCATACATTTTGATATACCCGGAGTAGTAATTGCAGAACCCCAGATACGCCCGTCGCTCAGAGACCGTCTTGGGCTTTTCCCAGTGCTCGATCGCAGCCACCTTGCCAGGTATGGGCTTTCGCTGCCCGTTCCCGACTACGTGGCCAGCGGAGACCACCTCGCTTACCGCAATGGTGGCCTTGTCACTGCTGTCCGTGAGTTTGTGCCGAACCAGAAGGTCGAGCACTCGAGTGACGTCCCTCTCATGTGCCTCCGGGAGCTTCTCGTAGCTCATGCTGGGGTCCCTGGACGCGATGATCACGTCGTCCACGAAGGGGTCCGCACAGTCACGCACCGGCTCAAGCAGGTTCTCCAGCATCCGCTGAAAAGCCGCATTGCCGTTGGTAACGCCCATGGGCATCACTTTCCACTGGAGAGGTCCAAGTGGGGTGCTCATGGCTGTGCAGGCACGGGACTCCTCGGCGAGAGGCATCTGATGATAACCATGTTTCAGGTCAATCACCGTGAAGATCCTCCGCCGGTGTTGCTTTTGCAGCATGTCCTCAATGAGGGGCAGCGTATAGCTGTCTTGCTGCGTTTGGGCGTTCAGGCCGCGGTAGTCGACCACGAGCCGCCACTCACCGGCCACCTTCTTGGGGACGACGAAGCACGGAGAGGCCCATTCGGAGTGGCACGGCTCGAGTCAACCCCTCTGGATGGAGTCACGGAGGATCTTCTCCATGGCCTCCTTCCTTTCGCCCCTCAGGGCAAACTCCCGGTGCCGGTACACACGGGGGTCCTGCTTCAGTCGTATCTTGGCCTCGCCATACGGTCCACGCACCGGTGGGGGAAGCACAGGCTTACCGCTGAAGAAGGTATCACCATACTTCTGCTTCAGCCTGGCCCTCAATGCCTGAATCTTGGGGCAATCATCGGACTCCGCCTTGGCTTTTCCGGGCACCTGGACCACGGAGCTTACTTGAGGGGTAGCTACTCCGCTCGCTTTCGGCTCAGGTGGTCTTCCCAGGTAGCCCAAAGGGCCATCTCTGGTCTTGCCTCGGAATAGATCGCCGCAGGTGGGTGGGTTACCCCCGATTGGCTCGTCCTGGCTGGATAGGTGGTCCAGCACCCTCTGCACGAAGGTGTTCCCGTCATAGGAACCAGAGACGATCGAGTCCACTTCCCACCAGGCTTTGTCCTGGCCTTTGCTCTCACGCTTGGTTCCCCAGTCGTGAAAGGGCTGATCCATATACCCCTGAACCAGATGCAACTCCTCTTCAGTGAGGGGGTCTTCCGATTCCGATTCTTGGATGTCAACAGGGGGAACCGCAAAGCATTGCCGCCAGGGCTCTGCTATGATGCGGTTGACACACACGAAGTCCGTGGCGTTGGCCTGATCAAGGCCCCCATCCACATAGTGGAATTCTGTTGGCCATCTCTGGGGTGGCATGGGCTGTCCCTTAGCGTCCTGATAGACACTCTCTCCAGCCGGTAGGACGACCTTGTTTAAGGTCATGTTGGTCAATGAGGCTACCCAATGTCGGGTACTTTCCTCCTCGGTGCATCCCATAGGAACAACCAGCACTGCCTTGGAGCGGTCTTTGCGAATCTTCGCTATCTCTCTTGGAATGTCCCAAGGGGGGCAATGGATCCACATCAAGCCCTGATGCGGACCCCAGTGCTTTATCCACGCGGAGTCCTGGGCACTCCAGTACTTCTCACACACCCGAAGATGGGCGGAGGTTCCTGAAAAGAACGCATCCAGGGCCAGATCCGAAGCTCCCAGGTCCGCAACCACTCGGCTCGCCACTTCCGGCCTTACGCCGTACTCCTGGTTTGCTGGCCCAGTTGGCTCAGTGCCCAGTGCGGCTACTTCGAGCTGATCGCGTTCGGGGTGGATCCATTGGCATTCCACATGGTGCTCAGGTGACGAAAGCCACGAGAGCTGGTCGTCCTGGTACAGGGTCATGGAGGCCTGGGCCGGGAGGACGCCGGAGTCCGTCTCCATCATGGAGTGGTACCCGACGATCATGTCCCAGTCCATCTCGGCCTCGTAGAAGCGACCGTGCAGGAGGATTTCCTTGCCGAGGTCTGGGCGGCTCAGCTCACGATGGTTCACGAACTGCAGCCCAATGGCCGCTTCCTTCGTGCCTCCCACCATGTACTTGCCGTTCGCCACCTTCAGCCTGACAGGTTTCCGACTGTCGGTCAGACACTCTGGCGGAAGTAGGCCAGCCTTGACCAAGCTGACCTGAGCGCCCGTGTCAACCAACACGTCGAAAACCTTTTCCACTTCCCCGCATAGGGCACGGACCTTAAGATGCAACTGCCGCTCGCGACCGACACGGCCCACGGCGTGCAAACTCAGGATCTCCGGCCGTTCCAGAAGCTCAACAAGCGACTGGTGCAGGTCGTGGACAATGGGCTCAGGCTGCCCATCTGCAGCATCCAGCTGCGGTCCGGGTGATCCTCCGATACTCTCGGATAGATCTTGTAGTACATCAAACACATTCTTGGTCGCGAAGGACGGACGGGTGCAAGGGTTCGTGCCTTCACTTGCCCTCACCCCGCCTCCGCGACTGGGTGCCGGACCGGGCCTTCCGCCCGCGGCAGTCCCCTTGTACTTATCGACTCCCGACTGGGATGGTTCGGCGCTTCCCACGTCACCATCCTGCGACCGCCCTAGCTGGGGCCCTTGGCTGCAGGGGCTCCGCTAGGGGGCGTCGGTTGTGGAAGTAGGAGAAGTCTCCTTGGCATCAACCTCGTTGATGCCCTTCTTCCTTTCCCTTCTTTCCTTTCTAGTCGTCTTGTTCTTGTCCTTGTTCTGGTCGTTCTGGTTGTTCTCCTTGTTCTTGCTGTCCGACCTGGGGACCCAGTTCCTCTTGGTCTCCTGGATCTCCTTGGCCAACTCGGTCCCCTACGACACCAGCTTGGAGACCTCGTCCCTGTCCACCTCCACCTTGGCTTCCCGGATACCCGCGGGCGCACGCTTCTTCGACCAGTGCGCCTTCTTGTAAGCCTCCGTGTCGGCCTTGTGGACGGGGCATGTTCGATGGTCATGGTTGAAGCCTTTCTTCCTCCCATAACACACGAAACAGCCCTGAGGGTGAGCTCGTATGAACTCCCCAAAGGACAGCGGAGGGTCGCCAATGCGGCGAGAGTCCCTCTTCTCCTGCTTCCTCCAACCCTGCTGCAGGGGCTTCCAGTTTCCCGGTTTGCTCCCCGCGCTCAGGTTTTTGGCCACAAAGGCACAAACGGCCACTTCGGCGGGCTAATCGTCGTCGTCATCGTCGACGAGAGTCTCATCGCCGCCAGCTCCCGCTGGGTCCATGGCAGCTTCCCCGCCAGGTCCCTCGCCAACGTAGTTGACGTCGCGGTCGCCGGGCCTCAACCCGCGGGTGTGGTGGAGGTTTCGGTACTCCTTGAGTACTTCCTCGCCAACCCACTCCAGGATCTCGTCGCAGCTCATCCGCGCCGGGATGGCCTGCAGACGGATGGTCTGGCCGCTCAACTCGCACTCGTCAAGGCGCCACATGGCGGTCTTCCCGCGATCGCCCGAGACAGTGATGAGGAGAGCGTTCCGCAGGGAGTGCCGTTTGACATCTCGGGCCACGTTCTTCCTCGTCCAAGCGGCCACGTTCGTATGATACTCTTTGAGGAGCATCATCTTGACCGTGTGGTTGGACTTGGCCCTCTTGGATTCCTCCTTGGTGACCCTCTTGATCCATACTTCTGGCAGCATGGAGAGCAGGCGAGCCTGCTCGTCACCCTCGTTCCAATCCTCCACATTGCGGAGGAAGAGGGTGTATTTCCCTCTGAAGTCACGCCAGTCCTGTAGGCGGATCTCCTGTCCATCATGCTCAAGCTTGATGGACTTCCACCGCTTGGCAGCCACCTGCGGAGCGTCCACCCGCTCCTGCTCGTTGAGCTACTTCTTGGCTTCCTTGAGGGTCTTGATTTTCCCCTCCTTGGTCGCCACGAAGTATAGCTCTCCGAGCACTTCCGGCAGGCGGTACCTGAACCGTCTGAAGACATACTTCTCCGCATCAGCGGCATGCAAGTCCTCAGTAACGGTTACCCCCCAATCGTCCAGCTTCGCCAAGAAGCGGTCGAGGTTGAGGGGGTTGCCGTCGTACATGGGGGGCTTGATGTCCTTCAAGTCTTCCCACACGGCGGCATCCGCGGCCTTAGAGACCATGAACGCCGGCCGCGAGGTCGACCGAGGTTCCCATCGGCCTCTCCCACGGACTCCCACGGCTGCCACGTCCATCTCCTCCATGGAGTCCCTGTGGCTACGCCGCGGTTCCTCCAGGTACGCTGAACCCAGATGTTCACGCCGCACTCCTTCCATGTATGCCTCCTCATCACGACGTCGGCGGCTGCGTTCAGCGGCCTCCCGTCGTACACCACGCGGCGTGCTGATGTCGAACTCCTCCAGGTCCAGATCCAGGTCCTCACCTCCGCCGACGTCCCACTCCACGTCTCCTCCGGGGACCTCATCCCTGAGTCCACCATAACGTCCTCCAGCCATTGGGATTGGCACCGGGGCTGGTGCCGGGCGTCGGGGGCGTACAGGCGTCCGCGGTGGAGCACGGCGGTTGTGGTAGTCCGAACTGAGCCACTCATCACGCCAATCCTCAGTGCCACTGCCGGGCGGCACGCGCTCGTTGCGGCGGCCCGCGCTGTGGTGAGAGGGGGCGGTGAGAGAGGGGGCACTGGCGCTGGGGCGACTCTTGGGGGCTCCGCTGGGGGCGTGGGGTCTACCTGGACCTGGTCCGGGTCCCCAGCCGTCGTCCGATGAGCCAGACTCCAGGGGTGGGTGGTCGCTGCCGACGCTCCCACGGGCTTCCAGCGCGTCCAGCCTCTGCTGCAGGCCGCTGATGACCGTGTTCAGCTGCCTGGTCTCGGCCCTGGCGATGTCCAGCTCTCTCTGCGCGCGCGCGTCGACCTCGGAGATGCGAGTCATCTCGCCCTTGCCTGTGTCTACCTCGCGCTCGAGGAACTGGACCCTCCTGCGGAGGTAGACAATCCACCGCCAGGTGGTATCCGGGTCGCCGTTCCCTCGTGGGTCGTCGGGGTCCCCAGGGGGTCCTCCAGGAGGGCCTCCGCCGGGTCCGCCCGGTCCAGGGGGTCCTCCCCCGCCCGGTGGTCCGCCTCCAGGGGGTCCACTTGGTGGGCGTCCTCCAGGGGGTCCTGATGGTCCTCTGCCAGGGGGTCCCGGTGGGTCTCCGCCGGGTCGCCTCGGTGGGTCCGAGGATGGGCGCTTCTTCGTGATGCCGAAGTCCATGTCGTCATCCTCGTCCATGTCGCCCCACCTGGGCGTCTCGGTCCCGGAAGACTCCGAGCTCCGGTAGGGAGGAGGGAGATCCTCATCCTCACCTTCCGGCTCCATGGGGACGTCTCCGCCTCTTCCGCCCGTCCAAGCCACCACTTGTCGATGTCGGCGGCCTCGTTCATCCCCTGTCGCTGGACTGTCGCTGGCGGTGAAGAAGGGGTCACTGTCGTGGGGGTGTCCGCCCGCTGGCCTCCGTGGCCTCTCGGGGGTCTTCCCCTTGACCTTCCTCCGTCGATGGGCGGTGGGGCCACTGCTCCCACTGCTGCCCGTGTCGGCCTCTTCCAGCGTCACATTGGAGGAGGCGTCCCCTTCGAAAAGCTTTCGAAGGGTCTCCACTCGTGATCCTCCCTGGGGAGTCTCGCGGCGGAGTTTGGCCTCTGCCTCCTCCATTGCGGCGGCGGTGGCTGCGGCAGCTCGCCTTTCGGCCTCCTCCCGGGCACGAGCCGCCTCGGCTTCCCAGGTCTGCTGCAGCCGCGCCTTCTCCGCTTCCAACGCCGCCAGCTCCGCCTCCGTCTTGGCCCTGTCCTCAGCGACCTTCCGTCGCGCGGCCTCGATGGTGTCTTTCTTGGCGGCGTCCGCCTGGGCCTTAGCCGTCGCTTCGGCGTGGGCCCTTTCCTCCGCCTCCTTCTTTGCCCTCTCTTGGGCAAGCGCCTCTTCCAGCGCCCTCACCTCGGCCTCCTTGCAGGCAATGGCCTCCTGCGTCAGGCGGGCTTCCTCGTCGGCTGCCCTGATCCGGGCAGCCACTGCCTCATGGGCGGCCGCAGCCGTGAGACCGGCCGCGATGGCTGCCACTTTCGAGGCGTGGTAGCCCATGCCTCTGCCCCACTCGGTGGCCTCCTCGTGGGCGATGCCAACGGCGCCCTCCACGGCAGCGTTCTGCTGCGTGGCCCATTGCCGGGCAACCCGAAGGTTGCGGGGCACCCCACAGGCGCGCTCACAGGCGCGCGGCAGGTTCCTTTGGGCGGCAGCGGCGCTGCTGCTGGAGGTGGCCTGGTCGGCCGGCATCCTCCCGCGGTGGGCCGACTCCACGTCGCTGCTGGGGCCTGCTGGGGCCTGCTGGGGCCTCAGGAGCAGCGGACGGGGCTTGGCCTTGGTCTGTCTGGCGACTTGGATGTAGTCGCCAAGGGTGGTGGAGCCGCGGTGGTCACCGCCATTGGCCCGTTGGGGACTGGGGGCTGGGGTTCCGCCCTTGGCGCCCTGGGCTGCTTCGGCGGCCAGGGACTCCTGGTACTCCCGGCACTTCCTGTCCCGCTTCCTGTCCCCGGCGGACCGCTTCTCCTTCCCCGGAGACGCGCTGCTGCTGCCCTGCAGCCTGCGCTCGCTCCCCGGTTCCGGGAAGTTCTTCTCGATCATGTCCCACATGGAGACATTGATCGTGGCGCCCGACGGGTACGCGTTGGAGTCCTCGTCCTCCTCAGAGGCGTCGGGGCGCAGCCCTTCGCCGGGCCTGTCCGTCCGGGTCCAGGTCCTCCAGCGCCTCTGCTGGAAGCGGAAGGCAAACCCTTCCGCCCGCAGCCAGTCCTCCACGGCCTGCAGGCGGTCGGGGGCCATGTCCGTGCGGAGCTCAAAGCTCCGGGGCATGCCGCCTTCGCACTGGGGGTGGCTGTGGCGGTAGTGCTGGTCCCAAACCAACCCACGCAGTAGGTGCGCTGCATGGGGGTGGGGCCGCGGCCACGTCCTACCCGCTTCTTGCCAGTTCACCATGGCAGCGGGGGGGCGTACTTGGTCTTGAGGTCCTTGGTATGCACTCGTTCCACTCAACGAACTGGTGGTGGTTGTTGAGGCGGGTGCTGCAGCACTGGGCTGGGAGTGCGGCTGGTGCTGGTCAGCCGGTGGTTGTGGAAGTGGTTGACGCGGCCTTGCTGGTCGGCCGATGGGACTCGCTGATGCAGGAGTCCTGGTCAGTTCACTTCCTTCACGGTTGCGGCGCGGTCAGGGCGATGCTCTGGACGGCGCTGCTGGTTCCGTGACGAACTCGGCGCTGTCGCTGGGTGGCGCTGCGAGCCGCTGCGCTGCGCTGCGAGCTGCGAGCTGCGCCGCGCTGCTCGGGGTTGGTGGCCCCGAGTGGCACGCGAGGGCTGGGTAACCCCGCGGCGGTGAAACTCCTTTGACGCGTTCCCGTGGGGGGCCTGGCCACGGGACGCTGAGGTGGACACGCGCAAGTGAGCAGGCAGGCAAAGCACTACGCTCGGAGGGGCATCAATGCGCTCATGTCATGTGACAAAGCGTTTCAGAATCCTGGCCACTCTGCAAAGAGGGAACGAAAGTATGTACAGCAACACATCAGGATATGTACACATGGGGTTAAGACTGGACTGGGGTAAGGGCATCACAGGACTATAGACACTCAGTCCCAACTCGTATCCCAATCCCAGGTCCGACCCTCTCAGTGGCTGGCTAGGGCGGGGGCTCAAACACAACCCATGCCCTGCTCAGTCCGGACCCTGAAAGCCTGCCAATAGGGGAGGTGTACCGCCCAGCCACAGGCGAGTTCCTGGAAACAAAGTAGCTCCGAGGCCGACCTACAGTAGCCTCCTATGCTCCCTCAACAGCAGGTCCCAACTCCCCTCTGAGCCAGAGATATGGCCCCGCCATTATCACCCAGGAGTTGGTAGCTGAATATGGGCTGTTTCAGCCCAAACTGATATTAACTCAAAAATCCCCAAAATTGACCCCTCGGCCGGACCCGCCAGAGGTAGGGACGAGGCAACTGACCCTATGCCCTTCGAGTACGAACTCTATGGAGCCCTCACCCAACCTGGTTCCCTCTGAGAGGAATGGCAGGGTCGCCAAGTGAGCCCATGATTTGGGATAGTCCCAAATCGCCAACATGGCGGCCACGGTATGCCAAGCCCAAGAGGAGTTATTCGCTGGGTCCAAGATATGTTGGGCACCGAAGTATGTACCCTCAGAACATACTTGGCTCATGATGTCAATTGAACGCAACGTCGAGATACACGGTCGCCACTTGACATCATGACGGGCCAAAAACGGCAAAATTGGCACAAAGATACACAAAAGTGCTTTGAAAGGTGCACAATTATATTATAATATCTTCGGCTTGGATCGTGCAATCAACTAATCCTTCTAAACAAAATGACTTGACACCAATGACCTTCGATTCCACATATGTGCTCCACTTGGGGCGCTTTGAAAGGTCACGAGCGCTACTTCCCAAGTGGGCACATGAAATTATGGAAAATTGCAAAACACACACCTTGCTCCCAACGCATCGCTTCGGGATCGCCACACAAGCTTCCCTTCACGAAGGTTAGGCTTGCAATCTATTGTAGGGAGTATGGAAAAGGGGCTTGCACAATATGAGGTCCATTTGCGGGTTTGGCTTGGAGCGATGGACCCGCCAAATGGGCACGCAACACAACACATGGCACATACCACATATTGCCCAAAATAGTAGCCCCCCCCACGATATGTGATGCCCCTCCAAGGGCATAACTTTGTGTCAATCGTTCATAGGAACTCAAGGAGAGTTCCTATGCAACACCAACACTCGCGCGCTACACTCGAAGGTTATCTTAACGCACGCAATATCATGGTCAAAGAGTTATAACGCAAACTCTACCCTCTTGACCATGATCCATTACACTAGCGCGCGCGTGTGGGGACGCAAGGCATATGAAGCTTCCTAAATTACGTCGGGAGTATTTTGAATACATCCCACGTTTCCTTATTGTCATTCTTCGCAAGCAGCACGAGATATGACCCTCACAAGTGGCCTCACGAATCAACTTTGTTTTGCCCATATCTTTAAGACAAATGGAGGGCAAGATAAAAGGAAAGTTGATTCGTGCATAGGGAAGCACGTAGGTCCACTCGAAGGAGGTCAAATCAAGTGCGGTGATGTCGAAGTCGAAAATCCGATTTCGACATCCTGAAAAATTCGGATTAAGGTTGCGAGTGTAGAATGTGAAAATTGCGGATGCATCAATGCAGTTCCTGAAGACTTGAGAGCCTTCGTCACGGATAGCGTTATAATTTCCATTAATAACAGTTAAACTGGCGGTTACGCTAAAGTCGCGAGCTAACCGCCAGCTGCGAAAACAGTGAGTATCAGAACGGAAGCGTAAAAATTGACGGAAACAATATGAAAATAAAACCCTGTTGATTCCTGATGTTCTGATATATAAATCTCCGCTGGCGGTGCATCGGTTGCGATGCGGGGCTTTACGGCACGGAACACGCTCCCGCCGGGCTCGCACCGGGCGTCAACGGGCGCCTTCCGTACATGGGGTTAGTGGACCGGAGGTAGGTAGGTAGGTGCACTCGGTCGTGGAGAGGCGCCCCATGGTTCCCCCTGGCGTCGCCCCTGTGACGAACAGGAAGAGGCTTCGCGCGTGAAGAGGGGAGGCGGCTTACTTCCCGCTAGACCTGACTGTTGGCCCCCAACAAAGCGGCCCCGGGCTACGCCGGGAGGGCTGATCGCCGCCAGTGGACGCCAGTGGACCGGAGACCGGTCTTCCCTTCCGTACATGGGGTTAGTGGACCGGAGACCGGTTGTATGCCCTACCCTAGCCATGGGGTTCTGGGTACCGCTTCGGCAGCGGCAGGGGCAGGGGCAGCTGCAGGGGCTGGGGCGGCAAGGGCAGGGGCAGGGGCAGGGGCAGGGGCAGGGGCAGGAGCAGGGGCTGTGGGTAGTGTTTGGAATGAGACCTTTTTTGCCCAAATGAGATGAGCGATTTTTTTTTCCCGTTTTAATGAACGATTTGTTTTTTCGTTTCATATGAAATGAGCGATTTTTGTTTCTCGTTTCATTTTTTTCGATATGCCTTGACATAGTTGATGTGACCAAAAAACAACGAGGCATTGTTGATGTTATCTCCAGGCAGCAATGAGTGCACTTCCTACGATGAATGGTACCCGTTGAAGACACATTTTGGTCAATGCGGCCATACGAAGTTAGAAGTGGTTTCGTTATATAAAACATCCATGCTCGTTTTGAAAAGACTGCAGTATCTCCACTGATTGTTTTCCTGCTTGGGCTGAAACCTCCTGCTGGTTTTGCATTCAAAAGAAGTTTCCAAACATCCAAAAAAAAATCCAAAAAACAGCAGGCATTCAAACAAACACAGAGCATTCAAAGTGCTGAAACATCTCTGTATCGGTTCCCAAAAAAGTCCACACACTGAAGAAGAGCAACTCAAACAGTGACACTGCAGCCTTTCACACTAATATACAAACAGAAACAAAGGCTCTCACAAAGGGCTAGCAGAGCCACATATATATAAGTCGACGTCATTGGGCGGGAAACCGCCATGTCTCAAAACATTTGACGTCATTCTGTGAGAAAAAAAAAACAAAACTGTCATTACCCAACAGCACACGGAACCCTGAGCTTGAACATGCAACAGAGACTGTGAAAACTGAAGCAAAGGCGCATATCAGTGTGCCACAGGCAGGCCAAAAAGGCACACTTCGGAGTCCTGTGGAGCCTCAGGGCCATACCCGTTTTTCACAGGTGTAAATTCAATCACTAGCTGTTACAAGCACGCGTGAACACACGCACGCAGAGACACACACTCACAACAGTACTTTGGTCTCAGAAGTTCGTTCTTAGAAGGTCTCCAGGCAGCAGCATCAAATCCGTAAAGAAGGTCAGTTGTCATGTAAATTTTGAAGCGCCTGGCACCACGAAGATGGAGCACCGAGCAACAAAGAAGAAGCCGCGTTGGCGTCGAGCTGCTATTCCACTCGCTGCTGCTCAAGGAGACTGCTCAAGAAAAATTGCACGAAGATTACTACCTGCTGCTGACGGTGCCGTTCAAGGTGTAGGAGTTGAAGAACTCCTCGGCGAACAACCGGCAAACCCAGATGGCGCGTACTTCAGCTGCACGATTCCACGAAGACCTCGCAAAGCACAGTTCTACGCGTCAGGGGTCAAAAAGAGCAGAGCGAACACGCCAAAAATCACGTGAATAAGAACTAGACAGTGGCTGCAAAGAGCAAATCCAGGCACATCAGGTCGCAGCAACTTCGGAGTGAGTACGGTGAAGCGTTCTCAGCTTGCTGTCGACGCATCTTCAAGAGATAAATCAGAGAAGTGAGACTGGACGTCGTGTTCTTAACATCTCGCTGTAAGATCTCGCTGGAAGCACAGAAGCACTAACGCCTGCGACGAGTAAGAAAAAGTGCTTTTCCATTGCTTTGAGGCATATTCTAGTTGTATTAGAGATGCACTGAGCATCCATGCATTTTTATCTTAGTATTGGTCCAACCAAAAGTGGTGATAACACATTTTGACCTATGGAACCAAACACCCAATCAGGATATGGAGTGGACCCCTTAATCCCCTTTCGATGTGAAGTAAAACATCTTCTCCTGAGGTAACTGAGAACTGACATATCCAGGGCAGAGCCTATGAATTTATCTATGTTTTTCCATGAATACTTATCTGCCCTAGTGGTATGCACCCTAGGGGGCTAGGCACCTCTTTTGGAGAGGTCCTGGGTTCAATTCCTGGTCAGCCTAGCTAAGTAGGAAGATCCCATGTGACATGGCAGTGACCTCATCGCCACATGCCCTGCCACTTCAGCACATATGGGACCCAAAACAAAGACTGCACATCTCCTAAGATGGCACTATGAAGAGAGAGTGACCATGAGGCAGTTTTCTAACTCTTTTCCCAAAACATTTCAGCTATCTTTGTGAATATGCATTCATTTGTGACCTGAGTTGCAGTTTCTGTGAATATCCAATCATCTTTCACTGTTTACACTGCAGCCCTTCATGCTTTGATCCTGATCTTCTCCTCTTTGCACACTTCTGGCTTGGGTTATCCTGGATTGACTCTATTTCTGCAAACAAAAGGTTTTCATCTTCCAAAACAAGCAGCAGGAAACCCTACACCTACAGCAAGCAGCAGGAGAAGCAAAAACACAGTGCTGAAAACACTATAAACTTTTCTGGTAGCAGAGGGCAGCCTGTCTCTGCGCACCGGCAGCAACCCCGTGCCTTACATCCAGTGCGCCGAGTACGGGCAAATATAAGCTGAAGGGTGAAAGAACATGGATCCAAGAAAGGGAGACGCCGACGTGAAGACAGCGCCAGCGCCTGAGGCACCGGCAAGGCCAGCGCCTGGCGCTGTACCTTCGGCGGAGCCCTTACATGGGCCAGTGGATGCGGCTGAGGACTCCCTGGATGGGCTTCAGACGGCCTTCGGGGCCCTGTCTGTCGAAGAAGTGGTCTCTCAGCCTCAGCCTGTGAAGAGGAAGAGAGAGAACGAGAGCGAGATGGATGCTGGAGGAGAAGCAGACGAAGGAGAGGAACAAGGGCAAGACCTGACGCATGACCCTACCTTCGAAGGCGCACCAAGCGCTTCTGGCCTCCACGCATCACCCTCTCCTATAACCACCACACTCCCAGCCGCTGCAACATCCACTTCCACAACCAACCCGCCTATGGCAGAGGGCACAGGCTTTACTGGCATGCCTCCCTACCCCGCCTATGGTATGGGCCCACCTACCACTGCGCTCCATGAGGCAACTACTGCCAGTGAGCCGGTGGCTTCCAGCTCTGCGCCGCGATGGTATGCGACTGACTATCCCCATCCACTACACGCTACTGGAACCTATGTGGATGTTCCTGGGTATGCTCCTGGGTATGCACCTGGGTATGCACCCTTGAGTGGGTTGAGGAGAGGTGCAGAGTCTCTTGGAGGCAGGAGTAGAGGATTGGGGAGATCCTCCAACAGGTCCCTGACGCGGTCGGAGATCAACGAGGTGCTCCGAGGAGCCACTTCAAAAATCGTGGGCGACCTCACACAAGAGATTCGTGAGAAGCTGGAGCCCCTGATGATCCCACCCCAAACGTCACCAATCTCGGTGGGAATGTCACCCCACCGAGTACAGGCTAACCACCTGACGGCAGGGTTGACAAATACCCTGGGGAGCCTGAGGAGCAGACCGATGCCGACGCCTGCAGCTATTCCGAGAAGTCCCTTCGTGCCGAGAACGGCCCAGCCGCCCTACAGCCACGTGACGAACTCGACGAGGGCCGAGCTGGACCGGCTGGGGCTGACAGCCTTAAGGGCTATGGTGGACGTGGAGCCTTATGGCTCCAGTGATCTAGGCGGAGACCCCTTTGATGACGAGCCGCCGTCGATGGATTCTTCTTCGCCCTCAGATGACGATGACCCTGAGTACCCCGAGGACCCCAAGGGTAAGAAGAAGAAGAAGAAGAAGAAGAGGACCCGACGCCCTGAAGGACGCCGAGCTCAGGAGGAGAACGCTATTGCCACCTCCAAGATAGTGGTGAACCTGCCTGAGTTCACAGGCAAGGACCTCAGCGAGTTCGCTGTGAACTTTGGCCGGTTCCTACGACTGACCGGCCAAACCCACGCGAGTGGGCGAGTGAAGTGCGATCTGCTCCTGCAGTGCTGCAAGACCAAGTACCTGGAGAAGCAGGTCAGGCAGATCGTGACTAACTCTGCCACCTTTGCCGATGTGTTGGTTGCCCTGGAGAGGCAGTACCCAACCTACGAAACCGACCTCTCCATCAGGGTCGAGATCCAGAACCTACCCGTGCTGCCCAACAACCCCAAGCCTGGCAGGGTATCTGAGCTGTTGGCTGATCTGGACCACTGGGCTGGTCGACTGACGCCCGGCTCCTACAGCAGCGACGACCTGCTATTCTGGTTGGTGGCCAAGCTCCCTCGAGAGCTATGGGACGAGTGCCGTTCGACGGCTGAGCGCAAGGCTAGATCCCTCCACTACAAGGATCTATGCGTGCTGCTCCTGGAGCTGGCGCTGGAGAAGGAGAGCGACCAGCAATTGAACAACTACCGTCCTGGTGGTGGAGGTTCTGGAGGCAAAGGGTACCAAGGGTCCCGACCTGGGCAGGGGACTACCCCCAAACACGCCCACGCCCGTACCATGCAGAACGTGAAGGAGCTATTCTGGTGTGATGCCAGAGACGAGCAGGGCCACCCGCAGCACGCCTCTGACTGCGAGCAGCGAGACTGCTTCGTAGTTCAGGGGAAGCAGCACGAAAAGAACACCGGCGCTAAAGCGAAGCTGCCGGATCATTACCGGTGCACCATCACGTGTGCATTCTGCGGTAAGCGGAAGCACTACGAGGATGAGTGCTACCATAAGCAACGCCTATCGGCGAAGCTTAAAGGGGAAGATCCTGGCAAAGGCTCAAGCAAAGGTGGAGGCAAAGGCAAAGGCAACGACTCCGGCAAGGGCAAGTCGAAAGGACGTGGTCGAGGGGGTCAAGACAAGGGTCAAGGTGGACGAGGAGGAGGCGCTAACCGCCAGCCCAACAACAAGAACAAGGACAAGAACGGAGGCAACCCCAACCCTAATCCAGGGGGGAACTCCGAGCCCTCTGGAGGGCAGTCTGGTCCTACCACACGCTCACAGACGCAGGCCCAGCAAGAACAAGGAGCCAAGCTTCAGCATGAAGGTGGTGATGATGGCAACGCTAAGAAGAGGAGCCGTTTCATGAGGATGGCCCGCAAATTGCGGAACAAGGGGTTCAAATTGACCTGTCCCGCGGAGTTCTGACGGGGACGCTCTGGTGGCACCCAAGACCTGGTGTTTTGGGTACGTATCCGACTAGGGGGACGTGAATACCTGGGGGTACTGGATACTGGCGCCACAATATCTATAGTGGCCAAGAAAATTTTACCTTGTGGGAGCCTGAAGAACACCATGACCACCGCCGCTATACGCATGGGGGATGGACATGTGGTGCACAGCTGCGGGGACTGTGAAGTGGAGGTACCTATGGGCTCTCGGACTATCGCCCATCGGTTCTATGTGATGGACACTGAGGCCTTCGACTTTGTACTGGGTACTGACTTCTTCGTACAGCACTCCCAGATACAATCCCTGACGCTGCAAGCGCCCTACCTCCTCTACGTGGACCACGGCAGTGGCAGAGAGTCTGTGCCACTGGAGCAGTCGGAACATACCTCGAGTTACCTGAGACTATCGAAGGAGGAGCCCTCGAACATGATGGCGGCCTCCAAAACTGAGGACTATCAATTTTTGAGGGAAGTCCTAGACCAAGGTCTGAAGGAGTTGGGTTACTCTCGAGAAGACCTAAGTGTGGAGTTGTTCGCCAGCGACAAGCAACATGTACTGGACCTTTACTGCAGCAAGGGGAAGAACTGCAGCTACAAATTTTACTGGCCCTCTTTCGAGATGGCCTACGGGAACCCCAGGTTCAGTGAACTGGGGAAGGTGCTGACCAAGGTGGCCTTGGAACGTTCCTGTATGGTCCTGTGTTCCCCCAATTGGGGAGCCCATGGGGGCAACGAGTACTGGCGAAACCTCCTGGACAGGCTGACTATCAGCTCTTTTCGTTTGCCTGATGAGGCCATCTACGTGCCTCTGGGGCGCAAGACGCCTATTGGGAAGCCCGGATGGGGGAGTATGCTCAGCGTGGTGGACGGAAGTCTTACCACCATCCCCTGGGAAGAAGTGGACCCGACTCTGGTCCAGGCTATACAACGAGTAAGCGATGGACTCACCTTGGGTGACTTGAAGGATCACCTACGACCTCAAGATGCTGTTGAGCCTACACCCGGAGGAGAAGAGTACGTCGTGACTGACACCAACGCCCCCAACTCTCCCTGTCATGTACCTGTTCCTGATGGAGTCTCTGAGTGTGGACTATCTGAGCTACTTAGCTCTATCCACTCAGATGACGAGACTGAGCACGACGCCTTCTTCGTGCAGACCTGTGTGGAGGGAGTGGAGAACGCCGAGTACGTCGCCCCACTGAAACCCCTACTCTCCATGAGGGTGGAAGACCCCGTGGATGAGGAGCTGGACCCTTGATCCAGGCTCAGGGAGTATGTGGATTCCAAGAGGAAGTTGGTGGCGAAAAAGCTATGCTACGCGAAGCCTACCCGCAGCTCATGGCCACTGAAGCAAGGACGTATGGGAGACCTCTCCCAATTGAAGGAGGACCTCGAACAGAGGATCACCACCTGGCAAAGGGAGGTAGATCTCAAGCTCATGAAGAGCGTGTGGGGCGCCCATGTGAGGACCCCAGAGGAGGACGACCTCTCGGAGGAATTCGTATGTGAACCCCCTCGAGCGTGCCTATGTTGCCATCGTCCATCGGAGATGGTTGAACAAGACCTTCTGTATTCCTACCAAGGGCTGAAGGACACTACCACGGGCGAAGAGTCGGTGGAGGACCACCTCCCGACGTCTATTCAGGGGGCAAGCAACTTACACTCCGACGAGGACTTGGAGGACAAGATCAAGGTATTGGACCCGCGGGTACAGAAGCTTATAAGGACCTATCTGGAGGTGTTCGGCGAACTACCGCCTCCAGCCTCGTGTGACAAGCTGGTACAGATGGACCTCAAGCTGAAACCCGAGTTCGTGGGTCACAAGATCCGGAGGAGACCCTATCCAGCTCCTAAAGAGCAGGCCGACGAGATCGAGCGACAGATACAAGAATGTATCGACGCTGGCCTAGTCCTGGAGTACAAGGATGGGGACTACCCCCTACACTGCAGCCCCTGTTTCCTGGTGGCTAAACCTGGGTCTACAGCCAAACGGCTGGTAGTGGACTACGGAGAGCTGAACAAGAAGACGCTGAACCACTCAGGGTCCATTCCCAATATGGAGTCTACCCTGGAGAAGATAGCCTCCTGCCGCTACAAGACCAAGATGGACAAGCGAAGCGGATTTTGGCAAGTGGACCTAACGCCCAACGCACAGGAACTACTGGCCTTCATCACCCCTCAGGGGAGGGTGTTCAAGTGGAAGGTCATGCCGTTTGGCGTGGCTAACGCACCCGCTCTATTCCAAGAGCTGATGAACAAGATCTTGTCCATCCTACGAAGGAGACCTAAGGTGCAGGAGCTCATATCCCGTGGTGCCCAGATGGAGGCTCACATCGACGATGTATGCCTCGGGACCAATACCCAGGAGGATCACCTAATCCTCTTGTTTGAGTTCTTTGCGGTCTGCCAGGAGAACCACACACGACTCAAGCTGGAGAAGTGTGAGTTCATGCAGGAGACCATGCAGTACCTGGGGTTTGACGTTGGCTATGGGTGGTGGACCCCAGCGGCCTCTAAGGCCAAACCCCTGATGGATGCCAAGGTACGACACGAAGACCCCAAGAAAGGACTTCATGATGTACGCAGTTTCATTGGCGCGTGCAACTTCTATCGCCGCCACATCAAGAACTTCACCTATACCAGCGCCGTTCTGACGGACTTGATCAAGAAGAGTACTACTTGGCGCTGGGGCCCACAAGAGCAACAAGCGTTTGACGAGCTCAAAGACAAGGTAGCCAACGCTAAGTGCTTGGGCGTGCCTAGGGCACAAGGGGAGATTATCCTGGTGACCGACGCCAGCAATGTGGGCGGTGGTGGAACGTTGTTCTAATGGCAAGCACTAGAGAAGGAGGAGTTCGACTCGGCCATTTCCCAATGGGGGACGGAAGGTCTCAACCGAGATGGAACCCTCAAGCACAGCTACCCTGACGACAAGTGGGTCCTAGTACCTCTGGGCCACTGGAACTGGAAGTGGAACCAGGCCAGGGGGAACTACTCCACCTATGAGCAGGAATTGCTTGCGGGTATGCTGGTGCTATCCTCACAAGCACGACTGTTGGGGAGTAACCCTGTGGTCTGGCTATGCGACCAAGAACCAGTCCGCAGTTTCCAGAAGGGTCCCCCACCTGAGAAGGCCAAGCTACGGCGCTGGTGGACCTACCTCAGTCAACTACGGCTGACGGTACACCATATCCAGGGAGTGAAGAACGAATGTGCCGACTACATCAGCCGCAACAACTTCGACACCCTGATTGGTACCCGGTCTGAAGCGCTTGCTAAGGAGGCGTTCAGCCGCATGGACGTCCACTTGGACCTCAACATGACGATGATACGCCCCCTGGACGGACTCCAACAATCGGAGTACCTGAAGGAGTTTGGGGACATCTACAAGCGCCTGGAGAACCGCCTTGAACCCCTCCTGGTCAACCAAGACCAGTGGAAGAGGGACAAGAGCTACCTATGGCACGAGGACCGTATTGTGGTGCCTAGTGACCGAGTCCCAGCGCTGCTGAAGTGGACCCATGAGTCCAGTGGTCATGTGGGTGCTGACCGCACCCTGAGGTTGTTCAAGCAGTGGTTCCACACTACGTGGACGGACGACCAACTGAGGAAAACCCTGCAGCCTATCGTGGACAAGTGCCCGTGCAGGTCCTGTAAACCAGGGGATATCAGGGACAGAGGCCTCTACTCGACCCTTCCCATCCCTCACTGTGCTAACGGTGTTCTATACGTGGACTACACGGAGATGCCGAAGTTTGGGGGCTATGACTTCGCCCTCGTGGTAACCTGTGGGTTGACAAGGTTTACGAGGGTGTTCCCATGTACCAAGCACATTACCGGGGAGGAGACCATCAAGATACTCCTGGAGGAGTGGTTTTGTGTCTATGGGGCGCCCAAGGAGATCAACTCCGATGAGGACGTGCGAGTACGCTCAGATACTGGCTGGTACAAGAGGGTCCTGAGATCCCTCAATGTCCAGGTGTCTACGGGGATTCCCTACTCTCACACGAGCAACCCCCTATGTGAGCGACAGATCCGTGTCCTGAAGGAGAACGTACGGATATGGTGCAAAACTGAACGCACCAGAGACTGGGTGAGACTACTCCCCGTCATATCCTTGATGATGAACTCCCAAGAGAGTTCGGCGACTGGGTACTCGCCTCATGAGCTATTCCTGGGGCGCCCGGCATGGTTCCTACATGCCCCCTATCCAGAGGACACCCATTCTTCTGTGGGTGAATGGGTCCAAGAGCAACAAGCGAAGGTAGACAAGGCCAAGGCTATGCTCCAGAGAGTGAGGGAGCGTCAGTGGAACAAGAAGAACAAACACCGAGTACCGGCCACCTACCAGGAGGGGGACTGGGTGCTGGTGCACCACAGTCGACTACCCGCCTGGCCGCGCTCTACCAGCGATGACCCTTACTTCGGGCCGTACAAGATTCTGTCAGTGGATGGACACCGTATCACCGTGCGGTGTTCTCCCCGTCTAGGGGGGACCCTGGTGTGCGCTGCTCAACACCTGAAGCGCTACTATGATCCTGAAGACCTCTGTGGGGAGGAGTGGGAGCTGAACGACGAGGAAATCGCCGCTCTGGACCTACAAGGGGCTGCCAGCCCTATGGAAGTTGAAGGTGAACTCCCCGACATGAACGCCGAGGAGATGGCTAAGGAGGGCTTCTACCTGGTGAAGTCTGTCCTACGCCACCGCTATCGCCAGGGTTGGCACTTCCTCACCCTCTGGGAAGGGTTTGGAGTCGAAGAGGCCACCTGGGAGCCCTTCTCTGCATTTGTTCTATCTGAGGGACGCCTAAACTCAGTTCTGGTTGACTACTTGTCACAGACCAACCTTGGTGAGTTGCTGAGGCTCGCTGAGACGCTTGCCTCCAAGACTAAAGCTAGGAACTGAACCTTACCCTTACCTGCCAAAGCGTATGTGTGAGTGGGCTATTCCGAAGGTCCTGAGAGCAAGCCGCAGATGTGGTGTCCTAATTATACCCAAGTCTGCGCCCTTGCTAAACCTGGAGGGTTGGCTTATTGATGCCACGGGGTACGTGCCGGGTCTCCCCTCCCCTAAGCGCCCAATTTCTGTGCTGGCGCAAAACCTTTGGGGAATACCCAGCGTACTAATCCAGGTATTGTTTTCCCTACCTATCTGTCTACTACAGGGAGGGGTGGCCAAAAGCTATGATGGCATGAAAACGCCGGTTTGCTAAGTGGCCAAAACACTGACCTAACCACTGCCACAGCCCACCAACCCTGCTAAAATTGCAGGAAACGGGTGGGACAGTGACACACGCACTACAGGTCCTACACACCCTACAGTGGCACCATCCTGGTGGGCGAGCACTGGGGCAACTGTCTCAAGCCCCCACTCAGGACTACCACTCCTACACGCACACTCTACTGGGCGTTGCGAAGGCAAAGGTCTCGTGGGTCCTAGCGACCCTCCTGTGAAATGACAAGAGAACACAGCGCTGCTAAGCAACTGTGGCCTAGCAGGGGACGCCACAACGCGTTTCCCCTGCAAGGGCTTGGAGGGAAGAGGTGCTCTTGCGTGCACGGCGCAGATGTTGAAGGAGTCGGACTCCCTGCTCTGCCACAGGCAGAGGCGGAGTTACTTGTTTGTGTGATCTCCGCCCTTGTTTAGCAGGGCATAAAAAAATGCTGCTGCACCAATCACCCTACCTACCCACCTGTAAAACAAAGGCAAATGAAAGGGCGTTTGCGGCGGAGGAACCAAGCCACACTCCAGGTATTATACCCTTCTCAGTGTGACCTATAATACACTGTCCGCAAACACACTGGAGGACCAGCTACCCTTGTCAAGCAAGCAAGCTTTAAGGGACTCCTCAGGTTCTCTTAAAGAACGTACCGAGGAGCCCCTGAGTAGCCGAAACAAGGTTTACCGTGCGCACTTCGCGTGGCCTACCCTTTAATGCGTGTGTGCATGCGCGAGTATGCACGAAGAACGTGGGCAAACCTGCCCATCTGAGCACCAATCACGAACTCCACCAGGGGGTGGCCCCGCCTGGGCTTACTCACCTTACCTACCGCTGGGAGAGAGAGCAAGTGAGAGGCGCACGCGAAGAACGTTGCTATGCACTTGTGAGTATGTCTAATCACCCTGATCTGACCTCTAATCATCTGCAATCTTTCTAGTCAATCCCTCTATCGCGTCCTATCGTTGTTAGCGCTGCTACAAGACTCGTTCACGGAGACACGAGACGAGCAATGTGTATGCGGCATACGAGACGAGCATACCTGTAGTTTATACCTGATTCATTGAAGTCTTTTTCGTTGATTGTCGAATTCTTGAATTTTCGAATCTTCGCTTAGTGTGGGTGGAATCTGTATGTTTATTTATTAATGTGTGTCTCGTCATTTTCAAGACTACGTGAGACATACGTTTAGAATTCCATTATTTCTCCATTTTCCGGCGCTTCGCTAGGAGCCGCTCCTGCGCGCCGCCATTTTATGCGTATGAATTTCTGGATTTCAAAAATCCAGAGATGACTATAATTTCTATAAAAATGTGCTCCTGATGCACAATTGGATTCTGCTCAGGTGTGTTGTTTCAGAAAAATTCTAGGCCGTCATTTGACGGATTTTGGTGTCGTCGCTTCGTTTTTGCGTGGATTCGTCCATAATTCCCCCATTCCTGCCTCTGCAGATACCCACGCGCAGCCTCGCTGAGTAGGCTGTGTTCGGGCCGAAACGCAGGTGCCTGGAGAGACTGAGCAGAGCCCAAGACCCCACCAAGGAGCAATTTAATTTTTTTGAGCCTCCCTTCGCCCTAAGACAGGTCACAGGTCGCCAGCAGGTTTACGAGAACCCGTGCGAGTGTGTATACTGTGTCTTGCGTTGGGTTTGTGTCGACGCTGCGTCTTGGAGGGAGGGATGCATATGCACATGTTTGGCATGCTCCCATAATAGCCCAACCAAGCCACAGGAGCCCCGGCAGCGCCATGAGCGCTGAGTCTTCTGTAGGAAATGATACAATCAGAGCAGCAAAAGAGCGCCAGCCATGGTGAGCGCCCATTTTTCAGTGTGAGGGAAACTGTAGGTATTTTAAAGTAGATGTGGAAACCAAGGAAAGGCCAAGAAAATTTCCCTTTTTCCTAAAATGCGACAGTGGTGGCCACCACAGCACAGTGGGGGAGTAAGAAAAAGTGCTTTTCCATTGCTTTGAGGCATATTCTAGTTGTATTAGAGATGCACTGAGCATCCATGCATTTTTATCTTAGTATTGGTCCAACCAAAAGTGGTGATAACACATTTTGACCTATGGAACCAAACACCCAATCAGGATATGGTAAGGACCCCTTAATCCCCTTTCAATGTGAAGTAAAACATCTTTTCCTGAGTTAACTGAGAACTGACATATCCAGGGCAGAGCCTATGAATTTATCTATGTTTTTCCATGAATACTTATCTGCCCTAGTGGTATGCACCCTAGGGGGCTAGGCACCTCTTTTTGAGAGGTCCTGGGTTCAATTCCTGGTCAGCCTAGCTAAGTAGGAAGATCCCACGTGACATGGCAGTGACCTCATCGCCACATGCCCTGCCACCTCAGCACATATGGGACCCAAAACAAAGAGTGCACATCTCCTAAGATGGCACTATGAAGAGAGAGTGACCATGAGGCAGTTTTCTAACTCTTTCCCCAAACCATTTCAGCTATCTTTGTGAATATGCATTCATTTGTGACCTGAGTTGCAGTTTCTGTGAATATCCAATCATCTTTCACTGTTTACACTGCAGCCCTTCATGCTTTGATCCTGATCTTCTCCTCTTTGCACACTTCTGGCTTGGGTTATCCTGGATTGACTCTATTTCTGCAAACAAAAGGTTTTCATCTTCCAAAACAAGCAGCAGGAAACCCTACACCTACAGCAAGCAGCAGGAGAAGCAAAAACACAGTGCCCAAAACACTATAAACTTTTCTCGACGCTTGAACAAACGGCGCTAGAACAAACGACTCGGACTCCTTGGATGGCAATCCCATACTCGCAGAACCTCAACGTGACGATGCTACCATGCAACAGAGCGCGCATAATAGCAAATCATGCTATACAAACAAACCCTGAAGTGACAGTAATCGATAATGATAAACACATACAAACATATAACAAAAATCAATCACAGCAAATATCGAAAACATGAAATCCAAATAATCGCAAATCTTACAGGCGCAATGCATCTGCGACTATCGGCGCTTACCTCTGCCTGTGACCTCCTGCAGATGTTGTATCAGGCCGGGGCCTTGTGCACTTTCTAAAAGCTCTAGGCAATAACAACACCAATCCAAAAGCCTCTAGGAAATACAAGAATGCAAATACCCCAACACCATACTGTCAAAAACACAAGGAGTGCTTGAGGGAGCTGATTGTTGACCCTGAAGCATCTCAGTGTGATTGATTTGGATGCCAGTTTCTCATTTTCTCGAAGAGGAGGTTGTTTTTCATGAAATGAGCGATTATTTGTTCTCGTTTCATATGAAATGAGCGATGATTTTGTCTCGTTTCACTTTTTTCGAGAATTTGTTTTCTCATTCCAAACACTAGCTGTGGGAGGGGCAGGGGCAGTGGCAGGGGCAGTGGCAGGGGCAGGGGCAGGGGCATGGGCAGGGACAGTGGTTGGTGCAAGGGCAGTGGCAGGGGTAGGGGCAGGGGCAGTTGCAGGGGCAGGGGCAGGGGAAGGGGCTTGGGCAGGGGCAGAGGCAGGGGCAGTGGCAGGGGCAGGGGCAGGGGCATGGGCAGGGACAGTGGTTGGTGCAAGGGCAGTGGCAGGGGTAGGGGCAGGGGCAGTTGCAGGGGCAGGGGCAGGGGAAGGGGCTTGGGCAGGGGCAGAGGCAGGGGCAGTGGCAGGGGCAGGGGCAGGGGCAGAGGTAGCGGCAGGGGGGGCAGGGGCAGGGGCAGGGGCAGTGGCAGGGGCAGGGGCAGGGGCAGGGGCAGGGGCAGTGGCAGGGGCAGGGGCAGTGGGAGGGGTAAGGCCAGTGGCAGGGGCAGGGGCCGGGGCAGGGGCAGGGGCAGGGGCAGGGGCAGTGGCAGGGGCAGGGGCTGGGGCAGGGGCAGGGGCAGGGACAGGGCCAGTGGCAGGAGCAGGGGCAGTGGCAGGGGCAGGGGCAGGGGTAGGGGCAGGGGCAGGGGCAGGGGCAGGGGCAGTAGCAGGGGCACAGGCAAAGGCTGGGGCAGGGGCAGGGGCAGGGGCAGGGGCAGTGGCAGGGGCAGTGGCAGGGGCAGGGGCAGGGGCAGTGGCAGGGGCAGTCGCAGTAGCAGGGGCAGGGGCAGGGGCAGGGGCAGTGGCAGTAGCAGGGGCAGGGGCAGGGGCAGTGGCTTTGGCAGGGGCAGGGGCAGAGGCATGGGCAGGGGGGCAGGGGCAGGGGCAGGGGAAGTGGCAGGGGCAGGGGCAGGGGCAGGGGCAGGGGCAGGGGCAGGGGCGGGGGCAAGAAGAAATAAATCTTATGATTTTAGTGCAAAATTATGTGCTTTTAGCGGAAATTGGCCAATAAATACATTTTGCGTTCCCCTTGTTTTTTGGATGAACATGGTCTGCAGAGAAATAGGATTGCATCATCATTTTCTGTTCTGCATGTTCATTGCATACATGAAAAAATGATTCATTGATAGAATTGAATGCGCCAGGCCTCGCGCAATCAAGACCAAGGATCATTGAAACAGAAGCATGGCGGATTAAATATCAATGCAAAGCATATGCAACATATGGTTCAAGGGCTGCCCCATGCCCGAGGCCTGGCGCATAACTTACTAAACCAAAAACCTCACCCAATTCATTTTCCTTTGGAAAGACGGCTTCAGGGTCGAGTGGTCTTACTACCCCCCGCACGGTTTGATTTTTTATTTGCACTGCCTGAAAAAAGAGGTATAGGTTGTGACTCTCAAGTTCTGGGACTGCATTGCATTCCTCATTGCGCGAGGCATCGCGCAAAAAAAGGCCCAGAAAATACATTCTTTGTACCATTGTGAGGGGTTCTCATCTGATAGCGCTTGTGCACAACGTTCACTGAAGCAACGAGTACCTAAATTGTCGTTGAGTCATTGAAAGTTACCAGAAGCTTGCCCCCCCCTGAGGCAGAAAAACTGTTTTTGGGCTTGGTCAGCCCCTGCGCTTGGCAGACTGCTTCCCCGAGGGCATCTTCTTTCTCCAGGTATCGAACATAATCTTGAGAATTGGTGTCGTTTGCACTACATTGCATTTTACTCTCCAAAAAATCAGTTTTTTTGGCCCAAACGAACGCTCAAAAAAGTGCCACGCATGGGAAATTCATATTTTCTTTGCACAATTTACTTTGATCTATAGTCAACCACGGAAGGATGAATTTTCTTTCAGCAAAAGCTACAAGGGGGGTCCCTGTTCAGCTCAGCGTCATCTGTTGAGTGGACATGCTTCATGTGTTACCAGTGATACTCTTTTTTTTGCTTGACACTCCCCATAAGTTGTGGCAGGTGTGCATCATGAGCAATGCTGAAGGATGGACCCTGTGCAACACCTCCAACGTATGTGCTCCTTTTGTTAGAAATGCAACAATATTAGAAATGATTTCTTGAGTCATCAATGAGATTTGCAAGGCTTCTTTAGAGCGCTGAATGTCCGCCCGCCTAAACATATTGTACAATGTGATCAGGTCAAGGGTGGCTGTAATGTCACTCCAGTGTAGGCGCCTGCTTGATTCCTCAATTCTACCATCATTACCTGACTTTGAAGAGGCAATGGACTGCCCCTTGCGCGAGGCCTCGCGCAAGGAACAGTCCATTGCCCCCAAAAAGCATTTTTTGGACCCATCAGGACCAAGAAAAGGCGAGAATTCCTTACATAAGAGTTCTCTTGGTGTTTCAAAAACAGCCTGATTTTTTGCAAGCCAAAGAATGGTTCTTCTGATGTTTTTTGAGGCCCTGTATTTTGGGCACTTTCTGTCGTTTGATACCATGCTACTTGCGCCGCCTAAGTCCAGCCCCCCAGGCAGTGACACCAAACCTAACCCACGTCATACATCTCAGTTTCCTGTCTTTCACAATACTCACTCGTGCCTCCTCACACCACTCCATGCTCAGCGAAAGACACGCCCATCCCATCAATGATGTCAAAGCTCTGCGATACAATAGATTTCCTCTGCTCATGTCAAGAACACATCCAAACCCAGTCTGCCTACCTCCCACAACACGCAACCCAGAGCCTTACTACCTCTTCTCTACCGCCAAGGGAAAAAAAATCAATCTGTACAACTCCTCCCTACCAAAGTCGGACTCCCTCAACACTAATCCCTCTCCATCACTCAATATCCTCCCACAAGTCCCTCTCCGTCCTCCCAGTGAGAAGGACCCTTCACCGCAGCAAGTCCGCCAATCTGTTAACCCCTCACTCGTTGACGGCGATATTCACCCCAATCCAGGACAGAATGTCAGCAAACTAAAAACGAAATACGCTACGTCCCCCCACTTCCCCAGCTCCTGAAATTCCAATCACACAAATTTCAAAACAAACCCCCAGCCCCTTTCATTTCTCAGAAGATTGTACAACAATACAATATCATCGCTGGGCAAGAGATCAACGAAGAGCAAGAAGACGTCAGGTTGCAGCTCTCGTCTCTCCCGTCTCCATCTTTAGTGCTAACTGCGACAGCCAAAGACTCGTCTTCCGGTTTGTCAGCCTCTCACAACAAACATGGTGCTCTGCTGGCATTCTCAGCAGTTATCGCCCCCTTTGTGTCTGCTGTGGAATTGAAAGAACATAAAGGCATGATCGCAGCAGCGACAGTGAGCCTTATGAATTTCCCCAAAGTTCTGATCGCCTCCATTTATGTGCCCAAAGACTCTTTTCTCAAGAACGAGCTGCAAAAAACCGTTTCTTACCTGATGGATGCGCACGCACTGTGCATATTTCTGGGAGACGTTAACTATACCTTCGAGCACTTAGATGCTGAAAATGTACTGCACTCACCCAAGTGGCCCTGGCTCTCCTCTGCTGCATATCCGTCTAAACCCAAGCTCCATGATGTCTTTTGCACACTGCATCCGTTAAAACGGCAATACAGAGGCCACAAATACACAGAAACAAGCGCACTCAACCCACTGTAGAGAAAAAGCAGCCAAACGCGAATAGACCACGTCCTGGTCTTGCCGTCACTCTACAAACAACATCCCCCCTCAGACTGTCACAGTTGGCACAGAAACACAGAAACAGACCACCACCCAACCGCCATGTTCATCCCCAAGATCCCAATCCCGGTGTCAAAACAGCCCACCCCACTCTCACCTCTACGACTACACACACTCACCAAAGAAAAAGAAGAACAAATCTACCTGTCACTGGACTCACTGTCTGCGGAATATCGTTCACTCAACGATCACCATCACAGCCTATCCAAGGAGCAACTCATTGACAAAGCAAACACCCTTTTCCAAACACTCACATCACTCTACAAATCCCGCGGAAACAAACAAACACATCACAAACTATCCTGGCAGAAAAGAAAATGCACAACGTGGCGAAAACAATACCGGAACCAGACACACCGACCCTACGCTCAGACACAAAAACCATTCACCAACAACTACTAACACTCAACCTGGAAAAGAAAGACAAAGACAACATACCCCCCAGTGCCCCGGTGTAACGCAGGGACACACAGTGCAAAAAGACAAAGACAACAGACGAGTTCACGCAGCAATTACCAGAAACAAAAACATACAGAAAACAATCACCAGCACAAGAAAACCACCAAACCCAAACATATCAGTCACGAAACCAAATGGCACGATTACTTCAGACTCAAATAATTGCTGCGAAATGTTTTTCCAACACCATGCACGACTAGGGAGGTACACAAGACAAAACAATTCTCCCCGAAACACTACAAACACGTTTTCACCACATCACACCAGCTACCATGCCCACTGAAGACATTCCCTCCTTCTTCTGGAACTTCTTCCTGGACCTCCTGCGGCAATCGAAAAAAGAAAAGCTCCAGGTCAAGACAACACAAACCTTTACATGTTCAAATAGGCCCCGGAATCCATTCAACGTTTCTTTTTCCATGTCTGTAACACCTTTATCCTCAACAGAATGCCAACTGATTGGCTCAACTCCTATATAAGCTTATTACATGAGAAAGGCAACCAACACTGTCCCTCGAACTATCGCCCAATTGCACTGTTGAACACAGTGTACAAAGTTGTGGCATCATACCTGAATTCCTCTTACTCTTTTCTTATGGAAAAGCACAACATCATCTTTACGTGTCAGCAAGGGGAAAAAAGAAACACGCACAGCAGACCACATTTATTTGGTACTGTCTCGCAATGCCCTCCCCAAAGCACACAACAAGCACCTGTACATGTACTATATTGATTTCAACAAAGCATTTAACTCAGTCATTCACCGTCGGCCTGGCCAGCCACAAAAGGCGCGTTCAGCGCAAAAAACTCAGTCATTCACCGTGGCTTGTCGCAACTGCTTGAACAATTTGGATTTCACCCCCGCTTACTCCAAGCCACCAAACTAGTGTATAATGGTGCAGCAGACACTCCTCTTGTCATTGGGCACGGTCTCTCCAGCTACCCTGTCAGAAGAGGAGTAAGACAAGGTTGCCCACTATCCCCTACTCTCTTTCTCATCTACATTGAACCCCTTGTTAGACACGTACAATCCCTCATCACAGACCCCCTGGACTGGTTACAGGCTTTTGTGGATGACATCCTGATCCGCATTTCCTCCCCCTTCAAAGCCATTAACGTTTTTGACTTCCTCACCACAACACCCACAGAGTACGGAATGGAAATTGACCTGAACAAATCGGAAATTCATGCGATGAACCTTTCACCACATTTCTGTTCCAAGTCAAGACAAGGCCTCATACTGTGCACATATCACGAACAAGGATCCCCGCACACACACTACAAATATCTGGGAGTCCATTTCTACACCCAGGACTCACTGGCCTTGCTCACAGATGTCATCACGAATGAAATCCACTCCCTCGTTTCAGAACTGGCCCCCCCTCCACCGCAAATGCCGAGAGATCGTGCTCCTCATTAACAGCCGCCTCACTCCGATACTTACATACCGCATGACGGCGCACTCCCTCCCTGAGACCACCATCGTCAAATTAGACTCACTTATCTGGACCAGACTAGTGAACACGGCAGAGGATTCAGGCCTAGCGTCCATCCCCCCCAACACACCCCCAGCCTTTAAGTACTCAGTCCCTTCTGCAGCTGGACTCAAAATGAACTTCATCCCCTCAGAAATTCATCGCCAAAACATAAACCTCACTAACAGGTTCCTGATGAAGGAGGCCCCGGCAGATGCAGCCAACAGTGTTATCTCTGCTCTCCGCTCCCACAGCCATAACTCCTTTCAGCAGTCGGTCATGAACTTTGCCTATTTCTTTCGGGCATGCATGTTTGGCGTCCCCACCATGAACCCATTCTTTGGTTTCCGTCCTGCCCTGCGCCCCCCGGCCCCCCCTGTGGGGCCTGATCCCTGGTTATGGGGACACATACTCCTTTTTGTGCTGACCCCCGTCATCCCCTTGTGTAGGCTATTATAGGCCCACAATATGGGATTTGATAGGGGATATCATTAGCCTTCATCCCCCCTTAACCTTCCCTTTCATGGCATTTTTGACTTGAGCCTGCAGTAGTGACGCGTTCCGGTGGGGGGCCTGGCCACAAGACGCTGCGGTGGACACGCACAAGCAAGCAGGCAGGCAGTGCACTGCGCTCACAAGGGCATCCTCATGCTCTGGTCATGTGACAAAGCGTTTCAGGATCCTTGCCACTCTGAAACAAGGGAACGAAAGTATGTACAGCAACACATCGGGATATATACACATGGGATGAAGACTGGACTGGGGTAAGGGCATCACAGGACAATGGACACTCAGTCTCAACTCATATCCCGATTCCAGGTCCGACCCTCTCAGTCGCCGGCGGGGGCGGGGGCTCAAACACAACCCATACCCTGCCCAATCTGGCCCCTGAAACCCTGCCAATAGGGGACAGTGTTCCGCCCAGCCAAAGGTGAGTTATTGGAAACCAAGAAATATCAAAGACCAACCGACAGTGGCTCCCTATGCTCCCTTAATAGCAGGTCCCAACTCCCCCTTGAGTCAGAGATAAGGCCCCACCATTATCCCCTAGGAGTTGGTAGCTGAAAATGGGCTGTTTCAGCCCAAACTGATATTGGCTCGAAAAACTCTAAGAATGACCCCTCGTTTGGACCAGCCAGAGGTAGGGACGAGGCAACTGACCCTATGCCCTTCAAGTACAATCTGTCTGAAGCCCTCATCCAACCTGGTTCCCTCTGAGTCCCCGGCATCAGGGCGCCACCGGTTCGCCATGTGGGGTTATGATGCCAAAATCACCAGAATTGGAGTCATTCCCACGGGTGGCTCACCCGGTCAGGGTGAGGCCAATGGTTCACAGGATAGGAGGCGGGACCTAGGACTCATATCTGAGTGCAAGAGTTGAAATTGGGTCCGGGATCCTCATGGACACAGAGATATGGGGCCGTCAATTGACCACAAGGGGGTTGAAATTGGGGTCCCAAAAGGGGGTCTTATTGGCTGCTCAAAATGAGCCAAAATCGAGGGTATCCCCGATGGTATGTCTCCACGCCGGCTTGGAGATCGGATTTGCCGTTCCATATGCCATTCACTGGACGTTCAACAGGGCCTCACATGTACTTGGCCCCCAAGGATCTCCATCAGCCTCGGCGTGGTGACGATCCAAACTGGGTCCACGAATGCCAAAATGGCAAATTTGGCCGTCTCGGGCGACTGTCCTGGGTAGGAAACCTTGGCTATCTTGTAGCGCAAAGACTTGATTCAAGGCCCTTGATATCCCTTTTGGTCCCATGCCCTGGGATTTGGCTGGCTGTCACACTGGCTGCTTACTGTTCACCGAGGGGATGGACACACGGATGGGGCAGAAAACAGCATGCGGTGCAAAGGGGGGGATCATGGATCGCACCAAAAGTTGAATATCTCCAGATGAGCCGAAGGAGCAAATGAGAAACTCAATGGCGTTCAACCCTCGGTCATATGCTACAATAATCGCGTTTTTGTGCCGGCTAGGTCCCTTGCTGCATGGAGATATGGCAGTTCCAATATGGCATACAATGGCAAAAACAGCGAAATTTGGCCAAAATGGCCCGCACTCATGATTCCATATCTCCACGGCCACGGCGAGGATCCTTCCAACTAAAGATGCTAAAGACACATGGGACTTAGGTCCGAATATATGCCTCTTGCCAACCCTCGTGGTCGCCTTTAGCTATTTTCCCCCTTGGAGGGAAAATGACACGCAAATGGGGCAGAATGGCAACATAACCCAAATTGGGTGACTCATAACTCTCCCTTCACAAGGAGAGGCCAAATGGGGATACACCCCATTCGATGCGGGTTTATGTTCTCTCTCCGAATCGCCCTTACCCTTGGTCAAGTGGCGCACACAACCATGGGCCCAACATTAAGGGGGAGATGGGGTTTGTGGCCATTCTGGGCGAATTGGCCAAAATTCACCCAAAAGTGGTCACTCGAAAAATTGTATCTCCGTATCACAGAAAAGATAGGCCTTGGGCCTTGACATGGATGCAAACGGAAGCCTTGGTTCCCTTTTGCAACAAGGGGTGGGGTTCAAAGCGTTATGGAAACATTCTTAACACCTCAATCCTTGAAGCACGCTATTTATGGGAAAAAGTGCATATATCGGCAATATTAGCATGCATATATCCATGGGCTGTTGAGGAACAAAAATATGAGTAAACATTTTTGGAGTAGGCCCATAGTAAGTGCTTTCAAATATGCCCACTATGGTTAGATTGTCCTTGCCCACCCATGTCATTACCGTTTGCATATGAGCGCGTGTGCAAAAAGGCAGTATGGCACGCGTGCTCACAAGACGACGCTATATAAAATAGAAGGCAAGGTTGCAAAAATCAACCAAGCCATCCTAGATTGTCCTTGGAGGTCTCTACGTTACATATTCCCTCAGTTCAAGGCTCAACTCCCAAAAGGCTTCGAGTACAAGCCTCGGGGCATTGGCCACTTTGGCCTAATTTTCGACCAAAATTTGCCCTTTTTCAAAAAATGAGTTTTGGTACGCATTGAATTGCGTGGAGCCATCAATGATTTGGCTCAAATAGCGAAAATGGCCTAGGGCTTTTGGTCTTGTGAGCATTGTGTTCGAAGATTTACGTGAATGCTCACAAGAACACAAAGTTAGCATTTGCGCACGCAAATGACTTGGGTTTACGACACTCATATGATGCCTAATACATCCCTATTGCCCACTTCTCTATACAAAGTGATATGCCCACGTGAAGGGGGCATGGATAAGAGGCATAGGGGGGGGATGTGGAGTACCGTCCGAACGCATGGTCCTTGCGAACCATGAGTTCGAGCAATCGACGGAAAACCTTGCGTGCTGATTTTCTCGCAGACGCAACGGCGAAGAATTCTGGTGAACACACCAGATGAAAGTACATTTAAAACCCTCTAGATCCAGCCCTCAACTTCCCTTAGAACTCCAAAGGTACAGGAGAAAAATCCCTCACAAAACTCGCCACGGAGAAGCGACGCAAGCGCGAGAACAGGCGACAACAGGCGGCGATTTCACGGCAATTAGAAATGGCGTTAGAAATCGGGTATTTCACCGATTTCTAAGCAAAAATTGATCACGAAGGTAAATTTATGGTAATTCTACATCGATTTAATGGTTAGGGCTCGGATTCCGGATCCCGCGGATCAGAGAAAAGGGATATCCCGCTGATGGACGGGGTTGACGGCGTCCGTGCGGGTGTGACGGCTTCCGGGCCTCCGGGCCATGGGCTTTTGGGCCTCGAGGGGGATGGGCCACGGGTTCTGGATACCGCTTCACCCCCCTCCTTAGAGCAAAACCTGGGGGGGGCTCGATATCACCCACGCATGGCAGCGGGTACCCAGGACCATCCCCTGAAGGGGGGGGGGGGGCTCACACCACACACTTCAGGCCGGCTTTTGGGTCAGATTGCCCACGGTAAGACAGGTATGGTGCTGTAGGTGCCTGTAACTGCAAGTATAGTATTAGGTATCAAATCTCGGGTCCTGGCGGCGATTGTTCGGCAGGCAAAGGACCCGTTAACCCATACCAGGCGCACCGAGTGCCAGCTGCGACGGTCACCACCACAGTGGCAGTGGCATACACGGCCATCATAGGCGTCACACGACCACCGAGGGTGTCCCACAGGTCAAAAGCTACCACAAAGATACATCAGGCTACCCCAAGCTTCCCAAGGCCGCACACTGGGGGAGAGCGCCCACGGGTCCTCCCTCGGGCACACCATGTCCATATCCACGATGCGAGTCCGGAGTGGTAAAGCGGCACGAGCTCCTCCGTAAGGAATCGGGCATCAAGGCCGTTTCTTCCCTCGCCTTATTACCAGGAAGGCCATGCCTTGGGGAGTCCCCATGCAGTCTGGGCGGAGGCGTCGACTCCTCAAACCACCAGTTTCCCAGGCAGACTGACCGAGGTCAGGACACCGAAGGTCGCCACCCGACTGCAAGTGCGTCTGCAAGTTGGTAGGCTCACACTGGGACTGACAGTGGCGGACCGCTGGGAGTGTAGTTAGGCAACTGGGCTTCCCGCCTGGCGCCATCAGAATCTCAGCACATCACAGCCACTAAGGCAAACGGTATCACGGGCACTCAAACATGACAATCTGTACTTAGGTACTGGTCCAGGCTGGACCTTATGTATAGGCATGTACACGGCGACTCAGGGCGCCTTTGTATTCGAAACCGTGTCCCCTCGGGGGGAAAAACTGTCATACTTCAGTGACGGGTTGTTAATACTCCAGATACAGATGCACATATCCTGGGGGGGCGGAAAAGTGAACAAGAATGAGGTTAATAGGCGTGTAAACACGATCCAGACGGAGCGCCAAACCTCGCCCCGGTAAGGATAACGCATATGCAGGAGGGGTTGACGGGAAAACGCCTGAGGGCAGGCCATATATAGTCTGCAGACACATATAGACTGGTCTGGACCTTGCAAGTGCCATGGCACCAGACCACACACCCAGACTGGCAACGCCGATGACAGCGGCGTCCGTTGCGCAACGTGGTATGGGCTTTGAGGCCTCAGGAGCTCAGGAAATATCAAGGTCAGTCGCCCTGCCCAGTTTTTCCAGGATTCTGCAGGCGGGGAGTGATGAATAGGTGTAGAAGAGAGGGGCCATCCTACCCTGGATTCGACAGGGGGGGGTATATGGCCACTCAGATGGCATGTCACCGGATGATGGAAGAGTGCAAGCAAGTGGAGGACGATCCGTAGACCAAACAAGCGTCCAAACTGCATCAGGGGAGAGCTCAGGGCGGTGATCAGGCGCCCCGGGCTGCAATTGCCCGGGTGAGTGCCGCCAAGTTCGAAACGCGGAGCTTGGTCTTGTGCTTGCGGATGTAGTCCATGAAGAGGGTGTTAATCCGCGGCACGAACAAGGAGACAGGTTCCCAGGTGTCGTGGGACGGCCCATAGCCTCGCCAAAGAACCTTGAACTCCAGGCCTCCGGGTGCCGAGGCGCTCGGACGCTGGGCCAGGATCTTCTCGGCGGTATAGTCGTCCTGCTCAGCATAGTCATCGTCCGAATCGGCCTCATGTGCGGTGTAGTCCAGGAACACATGTTGGCCACGGAGATCGGGTTCCCGCACACGGAGTTGACTTTCGTTGCGCCCTGAAAGTGTCCGTGGCCCACCTTGATGCGGTAGGTGTCCTCACCAATTCTGCGGACCACCTCTCCGGGTGTGAACGAGGTTTTGGTGCGGTGTGTGCCCATGGGGCTGGGTCTGCTCACCCACATCGGGTCTCCCACCCCGAACCTTTGCGCTGTTGAGCTCGAGGCGGACTTCTGACGCACCGCACGCTCCTTCATGAGCTGCTGGCGGATGTCCAGCGCCGTTGCCTCTTGCCGCGCAAAGAATTCCTTGGCGTCCATGGCCATACAATCACCCGACAAGGGAAGTCCCCGACCCAGGGGGTCCCTGCCGAACAAAATCTGGTGAGGGGACAATCCACCCGGAGTGGGGGTGTCATGATGGGCCTTTAGGGCAGGCCACATCTCCTCAAACGAGTTTCGATGTGGGTTGGCGAGGTGAATCTTGCGTCGCTTCTGGAACAGCTGCCTTCCGGCCACTTCAGCCCGGCCGTTGGACCGGCTGAGGTTGGCGACGCTCTTGGCATGACGTATCCCCACGAGGGAACACATGGCCTTGAACCAGCCGCCAGTAAACGGGGGTCCTCGGTCACTGCAAATGGTGCTGGGGATGCCGAAGACAGTCAGCCAATGACGGATCATCATGACTGCCACTTCCTTGGCAAGCAACCCTTTTTTGCGTGCCAGAACGGCCACCACGTAGCCGCTGTGGCGGTCCACACAAAGGACCACGCAGTCGAAGATCTCCTTGCCTATATGGACTTCGGGCATGGAAAAGACGTCCACGGCCACGCTCTCCATGGGCTGGTCAGGCACCGGAGTCCATTGGGCTTCCCCCGTGACGTTCCGGTTGTCGGGGTTGCAGGCCTGACAGACGGAGCAACCCTTACTGACCTTCTTGATGGCGTTGTAGAGACCGAACTGGTCGATATCGAACCGGTGCTGCATGTCCAGGGCTTACTTCCTGACCCCTGGGTTCATCATGTGGTGGTGCCAAGCCTCACACAGCTCGAGCACTCGGGACTCCGGGACCAGCAGCTTTCCATTCCGGTAGAGCTTGCCATCCTCCTCGGTCAGCCCCTTTGGCCACTTCTGCCCGTCATCAGGGTCAGTCACAGCCCTATACTCGGCCGCAAAGGCCTCGGACTTGGCGTAGTTGTCGGTCCTAACGTCCTGGAGGCACGATTCAGGGAAGAGGTGCTTGTCGGACTCAGCTCCCTCAGGGGCGAGTACTCTGACCGCTCTGCCCATCCTCCTTCTGAGGGTGGCATCCGCAGCCATGACGACGAAGCATTTAACACCCTCCTCCTCACTCAGCGCTCCATTTCTATGATCCTCTTGGCCTCCGCGGTCTCGGCCTCATCCGTCATGCCCTTGCTGGCAGGGTAGGCCCACCTGCTGCTTGCCAGGAACATACACAAACGTGAGGTCGAACTTGGCCAAGGTCTCATGCCATCTTGCCCGTCGGGGGGCCGGACCAGAGGGGGTGTCCACGTGCTCTCCGTGCCACGACTGAAGACTCTGATGGTCGGTGCAGACAGTGACGGGATGGAGGGCTATGTACCCAGCCCATTTCCTGAGAGCCATGACGATGGCATACGCCTCCTATTCTCGGGGCGTCCACGCCCGCCTCTGGCCTTCCGCCAGGACTCGGCTCCAGAAGGCCACAGGCACTTGCCTCCCATCGTCAAGCACTTGTTCGGACACAGCTCCAACGGCGTAGTCAGAAGCGTCCGTGCGCAGGCCAAAACCTCCGTAAGGATCCACGAGGTGCAGACCAACTGCGGATAGCAGCGCCTGCTTCATCCCCTCAAAGGCACGGTCCGACTCATCATTCCAGACCGGTACTATCTTGGACCCCTTCTTGGTCTCCTCTCGGTTGCCCTTGAGCATGGTCGTCATGGGGGCCTCATACTCAGCATACATCTTGATGTACTCCGAGTAGTAGGTGCAAAAACCCAAAGTATGCCCGTAGCTCGGAGACCGTCTTGGGCTTCTCCCAGTGCTCAATCGCAGCCACCTTGCCAGGTATGGGCTTCTGCTGCCCGGTTCCAACCACGTGGCCAGCGAAGACCACCTCGTTTACCGCAATGGTGGCCTTGTCACTGCTGCCCGTGAGCTTGTGCCGAACCAGGAGGTCCAGCACTCTGGTGACGTCCCTCTCATGTGCCTCCAGGAGCTCATCATAGCTGATACTCGGGTCCCCGGACGCGATGATCACATCGTCCACGAAGGGGTCCGCACAGTCACGCACCAGCTCAAGCAGGTTCTCCAGCATCTGCTGAAAAGCCGCATTGCCGTTGGTAACGCCCATGGGCATCATCTTCCACTGGAGGTGTCCCAGTGAGGTGCTCATGGCTGTGCAAGCACGGGACTCTTCGGCGAGAGGCATCTGATGATAACCATGTTTCAGGTCAGTCACCATGAAGATCCTCCGCCGGTGTTGCTTTTGCAGCATGTCCTCAATGAGGGGCAGCATATAGCTGTCATGCTGTGTTTGGGCGTTCAGGCCGCGGTAGTCGACCACGAGCCGCCACTCCCCGGCCACCTCCTTGGGGACGACAAAGCACAAGGAGGCCCACCCAGAATGGCATGGCTCAAGCCAGCCCCTCTGGATGAACTCGCGGAGAATCTCCTCCATGGCCTCCTTTCTCTCGCCCCTCAGGGCAAACTCCCGGTGCCTATACACTCCGGGGTAACCACGGAGCTTACTTGCCGGGTACCTCCGCATGGCTTCGGCTCTGGTGGTCTTCCCAAGTGGCCCAAAGGGCCATCTCTGGTCTTGCCTTGGAACACGTCACCATAGGTGGGTGGGTTCCCGCCGATTGGCTCGTCCTGGCTGGACATGTGGTCCAGTACCCCCCTCACGAAGGTATTCCCATCACAGGAACCAGAGACGATAGAGTCCACTTCCCACCAGGCTTTGTCCTGGCCTTTCCCCTCACGCTGGCTTCCCCAGTCCTGGAAGGGCTGATCCATATACCCCTGAACCAGGACCAGCTCCTCTAGTTTTCAGTGAGGAGGTCCTTTGATTCTCCGATGTCGACGGGGGAAACCGCAAAGCATTGCCGCCAGGGCTCTGCTATGACGCGGTTGACACACACGAAGTCCGTGGCGTCGGCCTGTTCAAGGCCTCCATCCACATAGCAGAATTCCGTTGGCCATCTCTGGGGTGGCATGGGCTGTCCCTTAGCGGCCTGATAGACTCTCCAGCCGGTAGCACGACCTTGTTTAAGGTCATATTGGTCAGTGAGACCACCCAATCTCGGCTACTTTCCTCCTCGGTGCATCCCATAGGAACGACCAGCACTGCCTTGGAGCTGTCCTTGCGGATCTTCGCTACCGCCCTTGGCATGTCCCATCGGGGCCAATGGATCCACATCAAACCCTGATGCGGACCCCAGTGCTTCTTGCACGCGGAGTCCTCGGCGCTCCAGTACTTCTCACACACCCGAAGATGGGCGGAGGTTCCTGAGGAGAACGCATCCAGGGCCAGATCCGAAGCTCCCAGGTGCGCAACCACTCGGCTCGCCACTTCTGGCCTTACTCCGTACTCTTGGGTCACTGGCCCGGCTGGCTTAGTCCCCAGTGCAGCCACTTCAAGCTGATTGCGTTCCGGGTGGATCCTTTGGCATTCCACATGGTGCTCAGGTAGCGAGAGCCACGAGAGCTGGTCGTCCTGGTACAGGGTCATGGAGGCCTGGGCCGGGAGAACGCCGGAGTCCGTCTCCTTCATGAAGTCGTACCCGACAATCATGTCCCAGTCCATCTGGGCCTCGTAGGAGCGGCCTTCCAGGAGAATTTCCTTGCCGAGGTCCGGGCGGCTCAGCTCACGGTGGTTCACGAACTGCAGCCCAACGGCCCTTCCTTCGTGCCCCCCACCATGTACTGTCCGTTCGCCACCTTCAGCCTGACAGGCCTCCACCTATCGGTCAAGCACTCTGGCGGAAGTAGGCCAGCCTTGACCAGGCTGACCTGAGCGCCTGTGTCGACCAACACGTCAAAGACCTTCTCCACTTCCCCGCAAAGGTCGCGGACCTTAAGATGCAACTGCCGCTGCCGCCCAACACGGCGCACGGCGTGCAAGCTCAGGATCTCTGGCCGTTCCAGAAGCTCAACAAGCGACCGGTGCAGGTCGTGGACAATGGGCTCAGGCTGCCCATCTGCAGCATCCAGCTGCGGTCCGGGTGATCCTCCGCTACTCTGGGAAAGATCTTGAAGCACATCAAACACATTCTTGGTCGCAAAGGATGGCCGGGTGCAAGGGTTCGTGCCTTCACCGGGGACGTTGGTCGGATACGGGGATCCGTCTAGGGCGGTTATCCCTCCAGCACTTGCCCCCACCCTGCCACTGCGACCGTCCTTCGTCTTGGGTGCCAGACCGGGCCTTCCGCCCGCGGCGATCCCATGGTGCTCAGTTTCTCCCAAATGAGATGGTGTAGCGATTCCCACAACACCATCCTGCGACCGCCCTAGCTGGGGCCCTTGGCTGCAGGGGGTCCGCTAAGGGGCGTCGTTTGTGGGAGTAGGGATACTGTCTTCCGCGTCAACCTCGTTGAAGCCCTTCTTCTTTCCCCCTTTCTTACCTTTCTTCTCCTTGTCCTTGTTCTTGTCGTCCGACTTGGGGACCCAGGCACTCTTGATCTCCTGGATCTGTTTCGCCAACTTGGTCCCCACTGACATCAGCTTGGAGAGCTCGTCCTTGGTGACCTCCACTTTGGCCTCACGGACACTCGCGGGTGTATGCTTCTTTGACCCGTGCACCTTCTTGTAAGCCTCCATGTCGGCCCTGTGGACGAGACATGTCCGGTGGTCATGAGTAAACCTTTTGTTCCTCCCGTAACACACGAAACAGCCCTGAGGGTGAGCTCGTATGAACTCCCCAAAGGACAGCGGAGGGTCGCCAATGCGGCGGGGCTCCTTCTTCTCCTTCTTCTTCCAACCCTTCTGCAGGGGCTTCCAGCTTCCCCGGTTGCTCCGCGTGTTCAGGTTGTTGGCCACGAAGGCACAAACGGTCGTCTCGGAGGGCTCATCGTCGTCGTCATTGTCGTCGAGAGCCTCATCGCCATCGGCTCCCGCTGGGTCCATGGCAGCTGCCCCGCCAGACCCCTCGCCAACGTAGTTGACATCACGGTCGCCGGGCCCCAACCCGCGGGTGTGGTGGAGGTTCCGGTACTCTTTGAGTACTTCCTCTTTAACCCACTCCAGGACCTCGTCGCAACTCATCCGCGCCGGGATGGCCTGCAGACGGATGGTCTGGCCGCCCAACTCACACTCAGCAAGGCGCCACATCGCAGTCTTCTCGCGATCGCCCGTGACGGTGATGAGGGGGGCGTTCCGCAGGGAGTGCCGCTTGACATTCTGGGTCACGTTCTTCTTTGTCCAAGCCAGCACGTTTGTATGATACTCCTTGGGGAGCATCCTCTTGATCGTGTGGTTGGACTTGGCTCTCTTGGCTTCCTGCTTGGTGACTCTCTTGATCCATGCTTCCGGCAGCATGAAGAGCAGGCGGGCCTGCTCGTCACCCTCATTCCAGTCCTCCACGTTGCGGCGGAAGAGGGTGTATTGCCCCCGGAAGTCCCGCCAATTTCGTAGGCGGATCTCCCGACCATCACGCTGAAATTTGATGGCCTTCCACCGCTTGGCAGCCACCTGCGGAGCTTCTACTCGCTCCTGCTCTTTGAGCCACTTCTTGGCTTCCTTGAGGGTCTTGATTTTCCCCTCCTTGGTCGCCACAAAGTATAGCTCTTGGAGCACCTCCGGCAGGCTCCACCTGAACCGTTTGAAGACATATTTCTCCGCCTCTGCGGGATCCATGTCTTCAGTGACGGTCATCCCCCAATCATCCAGCTTCCCCAAGAAGGTGTCGAGGTTGAGGGGGTTGCCATCGTATGTGGGGGGCTTGATGTCCTTCAGGTCTTCCCACACGGCGGCATCCGCAGTCTTAGAGACCATGAACGCCGGCCGCGAGGTCGACCGAGGTTCCCATCGGCCTCTCCCACGGACTCCCACGGCTGCCACTTCCATCTCCTCCGCAGTATCCATGTGGCCACGCCGTGGTTCGTCCATGTACGCAGACCCAAGATGTTCACGCCGTACTCCCTCCATGTATGCCTCCTCATCACGGCGCCGGCGGCTGGGCTCAGCGGCCTCCCGTCGTACACCACGCGGCGGGGTAATGCCGAACTCTTCCAGGTCTTCCTCGCCTCCGCCGATATCCCACTCCACGTCCCCTCCAGGGACCTCATCTCTGAGTCCACCATATCGCCCTCCTGCCATTGGGATCGGTTCTGGGACTGGTGCGGGGCGTCGGGGGCGCACCGGCGTCCGCAGTGGGGCACAGCGGCTCTGGTACTCTGTACTGAGCCACTCGTCACGCCACTCCTCACTGCCACTGCCGGACGGCACACGCTCGCTACGACGGCCCGCGCTGTGATGTTAGGGGGCGCTGAGAGAGGGGGCACCGGCGCTGGGACGACTCCTGGGGGCTCCCCCGGGGGCGTGGGCTCTGCCTGGACCTGGTCCAGGTTCCGAGCTGTCGTCCGACGAGCCGGACTCCAGGGGTGAGAGGTCGCTGCCGGACGCTCCCCCGGCCTTCCAGCCTGTCCAACCTCTGCTGCAGGCCGTTGATGACTTTGTTCAGCAGCCTGGTCTCGCCCCTGGCGATGTCCAGCTCCCTCTGGGCGGCGGTGGCGAACTTGGCGATCTTGACCATCTCCGTCTTGGCAATATCCAGCTCCTTCTGTGCGCCCGCGGCGACCCTGGCGATGCGGATCATTTCGCTTTTGCCCGTGTCTACCTCGCGCTCCAGGACCTGGACCCTCCTGCGGAGGTAGACGATCCACCGCGAGGTGGCCTCCGGGACACCATCTCCCGGTAGGCTGTCGGGATCCCCAGGGGGTCCTCTAGGAGGGCCTCTGCTGGGCCTGCCAGGTCCAGAGGGTCCTCCTCCGCCAGGGAGTCCGCCTCCAAGGGGTCCACCGGGTGGGCGTCCTCCAGGGGGTCCTGATGGTCCGCTCGGGGACCCCGGCGGGCCTCCCCCAGGGGGTCCTGGTGGGTCTCTGCCGGGTCGCCTAGGTGGGGTTCGAGGATGGGGGCTTCTCTGCGTAGCCGAAGTCCATGTTATCATTCTCGTCCACGTCGCCCCACCTGGCCGTCTCGGTCTCGCACGCAGTGGGCTCTGAACTCGGGTAGGGAGGAGTAGGATTGCCATCTTCACCTTCCGACTCCATGGGGACATCCCCGCCACCTCCTCCAGCCTTTCCTCGGCAATGTTGGCGGTCTCGTCCGTCCCCGTCGCTGGCGGTGAAGAAGGGGTTGGAGTCATGGGGATATCCATCCGCGGGCCTCCGTGCCCTCTCGGGAGTCTTCCCCTTACCCTTCCTTCGTCGGTGCGTAGTGGGGCCACTGTCCCCACTGCTGCCGGTGTCGACCTCCTCTAGGTCCAGCTTTATCTTGGAGGAGGCGTCTCCTTCGAAGAGCTTCCGAAGGGTCTCCACTCTGGATCTTCCCGGGAGTGTTTCGCGCTGAAGCTTGGCCTCGGCCTCTTCCATTGCGGCGGCTGTGGCTGCAGCAGCCCGCCTCTCGGCCTCTTCTCGGGCACGGGCAGCCTCAGCTTCCCGAGCCCGCTGCAGCCGAGCCTTCACCGTTTCTAACGCCGCTAGCTCTGCCTCCGTCTTGGTTCTCTCCTCGGCGACCTTCCGTCGCGTGGCCTCAATGGCGTCTTTCTTGGCGGCGTCCGCTTGGGCCTTGGCCGTTGCTTTGGCATGGGCCCTTTCCTTCGCCTCCTTCCTTGCCCTCTCTTGGGCAAGCGCCTCTTCCAACGCTTTCACCTCGGCCTCCTTACGGGCAATGGCCTCCTGGGCCAGGCTGGCTTCTTGGGCAGCCGCCGCTTACTGCGCGGCTGCCTCCACGTCACTCCTGACCCGGGCAGCCCCTGCTTCCTGTGCGGCTGCAGCCGTGACTCCGGCCGCAATGGCCGCCACGGTTGAGGCATGGAAGGCCATGCCTCTGCCCCACTCTGCAGCCTCCTGCTGGGCAATGCCGACGGCGCCCTCCACGGCAGGGTTCTGCGCCGTGGCCCGTTGCCGGGCAACCCGAAGGTTGCAGGGCACCCTGCAGGCACGCTCGCAGGCGCGGGCCACGTCCCTTTGGTCAGGAGCGACGCTGCTGCTGGAGCTGGCCTCGTTGGCCGCCCTCCTTCCCCGGTAGGCCGACTCCACGTCGCTGCTGGGGCCTGACTTCCTCAGGTGCAGCTGACGGGGCTTGGCCTTGGCTTTCTTGGCGACTTCAAGGAAGTCGCCAAGGGTGGTGTGGCCGGGCTGGTGACCGCCACTGGCCCGTTCGGGGCTGGGGGCTGGGGTTCCGCCCTTGATCTCGTTCTCCGCGGCTTGGGCGGCTTCGGCATCCAGGGATTCCTGGTACTCCCGCCACTTCTAGTCCTGCTTCCTGTCCCCGGCGGATCGCTTCTCCTTCCCTGGAGACGCACTGCTGCTGCCCTGCAGCGTACTCTCTTCCCCCGGTTCGCGGAACTTCTTTTCGATCATGTCCCATATGGAGACGTTGATTGTAGCGCCTGACGGGTACTCGTTGGGGTTCTCGTCATTTTCCATCCCGTTGGCGCGCAGCCCTTTGCAGGGCCTATCCGGACGGGTCCAGACCCTCCAGCGCTTGTGGCGGAAGCGGTAGGTGTATCCTTCTGCCTGCAGCCAGTCTTCCACTGCCTGCAGGCAGTCGGCGCCCATATCCTCGCGGAGGTCGAAGCTCCCGGGCAAGCCGCCATCCACTGGGGGTTGCTGTGGCGGTAGTCTTGACCCCACACCAGCCCACGCAGCAGGTACACAGCATGGGGGTGGGGCTTGCGGCCATGCCTTGGCCGCCCCTTGCCAGTTCACCATGGGCGCTCTTTCCCTCCGATGGACTAGTCCTGGGGGTTGCTGTTGAAGCGGTTGCTGCGGTCCACTCTCTCTACAGGGCTGGGACCCAGACGCCCGATGGTGGTTGTGGAGGTGGGTGATGCAGCTGGGACCGTGGCCGGTACTGGTCGGCCGAAGGAACTCGCTGACGTCGGAGTTCTGGTCCCTACACTTCCTTCACGGACTCGGCGCTGCTGCTGATGCTCGGGGCAATGGTCCGGGCGGTGCTGCGAGGCCCGTGGTACTCGGAGTTCAGGCGGCCCCGAGTTGCACGCGAGGGATGGGTAACCCCGCGGCGGTGAAACACTTTTGACGCGTTCCCGTGGGGGGCCTGGCCAATCGCTCACAGGATGGGAGGCGGGACCTAGGACCTCTCTCTGAGTGCAGGACCTGAAATTGGGTCTGGGATCCTCATGGGCACGGAGATATGGGGGCGCCAATTGACCACACGGGGGTTGAAATTGGGGTCCCAAAAGGGGGTCTTATTGGCTGCTCAAAATGAGCCAAAATCGAGGGTATTTCGATGGTATATCTCCACGCCGGCTTGGAGATCGGATTTGCCGTTCCATTTGCTATTCACTCAGAGTTTAACGGGGCCTCACATGTTCTTGGCTCTCAAGGATCTCCATCTGCCACGGCGTGGTGATGATCCAAACGTGGTCCACGAATGCCAAAATGGCAAATTTGGCCGTCTCGGGCGACTGTCCTGGGTAGGAAACCTTGGCTATCTTGTAGTGCAAAGCCTTGATTCACGGCCCTCGATATCCCTCTTGGTCCCATGCCCTGGAATTTGGCTTGGCTGTCACACTGGCTGCTTACTGTTCACCGAGGGGATGGACACATGGATGGGGCAGAAGACAGCATGCGGTGCAAAGGTGGGGATCATGGATCGCACCAAAAGTTGAATATCTCCCGATGAGCTAGAGGAGCAAAAGAAAACATCAATGGCGTTCAACCCTCAGTCATATGCTACAATATTTGCACTTTCTTCCTGACTAGTTCCCTTGCTGCATGGAGATATGGCAGTTCCAAAATGGCATACAATGGCAAAAAGAGCGAAACGTGGCCAAAATGGCCCGCACTCATGATTCCATATCTCCACGGCCACGGCGAGGATCCTTCCAACTAAAGATGCCTTAGACACATGGGACTCAGGTCCCAATATATGCCACTTGCCAACCCTCGTGGTTGCCATTGGCTATTTTCCCCTTTGGAGGGAAAATGACACGCAAATGGGGCAGAATGGCAACATACCCCAAATTGGGTGACTCATAGCTCTCCCTTCACAAGGAGAGGCCAAATGGGGATACACCCCATTCAATGCAAGTTGATAATCCCTCTCCGAATTGCCCGTACCCTTGGTCAAGTGGCGCACACAACCATGGGCCGAACATTAAGGGGGAGGTGGGGTTTGTGGCCATTCTGGGCAAATTGGATAAAATTTCACCCAAAAGTGGTCACTCGAAAAATTGTATCTCCGTATCACAGGAAACATAGCCTTTGGGCCCTTGCATGGATGCAAACGGAAGCTTTGCTTCCCTTTTGCAACAAGGGTTGGGGTTCAAAGCGTTATGGAAACATTTTTAACACCTCAATCCTTGAAGCACACTATTTATTGGAAAACGTGCATATATTGGCAATGTTAGCATGCATATATCTATGGGCCGTTGAGGAACATAAATATGAATAAACATTTTTGGAGTAGGCCCATAGTAAGTGCTTTCAAATATGCCCACTGTGGTTAGATTGTCCTCGCCCACCCATGTCATTAGCGTTTGCAGATGAGCGCGTGTGCAAAAAGGCAGTATGGCACGCGTGCTCACAAGAGCACGCTATATAAAATAGAAGGCAAAGTTGCAAAAATCAACCAAGCCATCCAGGATGTTCTTTCGTGGTCTCTAGTTTACAATTTATCTTGATTCAAGGCTCAACCCCACATAGGCTTCGAGTACGAGCCTCAGGGGATTGGCCACTTTGGCATAATTTTTGACCAAAATTTGCCCTTTTTCAAAAAATGAGTTTTGGTACGCATTGAAGTGCGTGGAGCCATCAATGAGTTGGCTCAAAAAACGAAAATGGCCCACGGCTCTTGGTCTTGTGAGCATTGTGTTCGAAGATCTACGTGCATGCTCACAAGAACACAAAGTTAGCGTTTGCACACGCAAATGACTTTGGTTTACCACACCAATATGATGCCTAATACATCCGCTTTCCTATACAAAGTGATATGCCCACTTGAAGGGGGCATGGATAAAAGGCATAGGGGGGGGATTGTGGAGTACCGTCCGAACTCATGGTCCTTGAGAACGGTGAGTTCGAGCGATCGACGGAAAATCCTGCGCGCTGAATTTCTCGCAGACGCAACGGCGAAGAATTCTGGTGAACACACCAGATGAAAGTACATTCAAAACCCTCTAGATCCAGCCCTTAATTTCCCTTAGAACCCCAAAGGTACAGGAGAAAAGTCCCTCACAAAACTTGCCACGGAGAAGCGACGCAAGCGCGAGAACAGGCGACAACAGGCGGTGATTTCACGGCAAATAGAAATCGCGTTAGAAATCGGGTATTTCACCGATTTCTAACCGAAAATCGACCATGAAGGTATAATTATGGTGATTCCACATCGATTTAATGGCTAGGGCTCGGATTCCTGATCCCGCGGATCAGAGAAAAGGGATATCCCGCTGACAGACGGTGTTGACGGCGTCCGTGCGGGTGTGACGGCTTCCGGGCCTCCAAGCCATGGGCTTTCGGGCCTCCGGGTAATCGGCCACGGGTTCTGGGTACCGCTTCAGTAGGGATATCAGGGAACTCGGCGTGTTTTTCCGCCGCTTTTGTATCAGTCCTTACGGAATCCATTGCCCTGTTGATAGCTATGCGAATTTGCCTTGATTTTGCATAGGTACAGAAGTTAAATATTGGCAGCGGCCTGGTGGTGAACGGGCGTCGCGCCAATTCGCGGCGGAACTGCCAGTTGGGATCTGGCAACCCAAATCGCGAGACCATGAACTGGCCTTTACGACAACTTCATCCTGTTGACCTGAATTAATTCTGACTGCACGGTTGTAATAGTCAATACTTAGTTTATGATAGGGAATCAAAAACTCTGGTTCCGGTGCGGCTATTTTCAAAAACACCTTAACGTTATGGTGCGGAGCCATTCAAAGTATAGGGATAGCTCAGGCATCGTTGCCGGCACCTTACGGTGCCTTTTTCTTTTACCCCCCATTGTTAGATTAGGCATGACATGCACATCTTATGCATTTCATGTGCTCACTTCTGCCTAACCGTGCATTGAGATTTTCCCATCCATTTCTCTTGTGCAGAGATGCAAAAGATTGGCATGACTCCCCTCTGCAATCGTATGATATTTTTTTGTTTGAGTTGCAAGCCAGTTCAAAGATATGACTTATTTATTAGGATTGAATTGAGTTTTTGTTGTAGTTTGGAGACCATGGTGAGTTACAAGGTCAAGTGGATTTCATTGACTCCAGGGTGAAGCCAACATTGGTAACACTGCAAGATATAGTGGCGACGGAAACAAAGTAAGAGCTCATTTTGTTCCTACTTGGTGAGTATGAACAATATATGTTCAAGTTTTGGTTGCGTGTCGACGCTTTTGACATCTTTTAGTTTGAAGTTTTAAACTTTTTTGAGCTCATTTTGGGCATAGTCATTTTATGCCAGAAATCACTCATTTTTGGCCTGCCATGGGCCTACGTTTTGAGCTTGGATCTCCAAGCTCGCGTCGAGTTTGAGTCTAACTGGTGTTTGTGCGTGTTGTGGCATGTGTCAACCTCGCTTAATGCACTCTCTTGCCCGTGATTCATTGTACATAGGCCCACAAGTTAATTTTGGTGCTTGTGTCTTGAATTTTGTATTTTTCATGTGTTCACTTGTGGTGACCATGGAGATCCACTACTATTGAGTTTGTGGTGGAGCGTCCGATCATTTGTGGTCTCCATGATCTCTACTATCCATATATGGACATCATAGGTCGTCGTTGACTTATGTTCTTACGCTACGATGAACTTTCTATGTGCCATTTTGGCCTACTTCTGCTTATAGTAGATTTGGTCATGAGCACATTGCCCAAAATTTACTCAGTCCATGTGTTGACTTTTTGAACTCATGTCTTCATGTGCATGTTGAGTTCGAACCCAAGTATTGATTCCAGTGGAAGGGGATGCCTTCCACTCATCGTGCATACACTTGTCTGGTTAAAACTCACTTTGGACTCACCAGACGATTGCAATCTCTAAAACGTTTTGAAGATTTCAAATTTTGTGTGTTCACTTCATTCACTCGGTTCATTCGGGTCTCTGGGCCAAATGTCCTTGTTCCTTGACCCTAGACCTCCCCAATGCTTCTACATTGGGTATTTCAAATTGTTTTGGTATGTTCTATTACTTACTCAATTTATTGGAACCAAGTTTGCCAAGTGTATAGGATAGTGGTTTTACATGGTCCCAGAGATGTACATTATGGACCCTGAAAACCACCCTGTCATGTAGTCACTTGGCGGGTAAAGGTAGGTACGTAGGTATCTTTGGGAGCTCGGGATCCCTCTTTTGACAATGCAGGAAGAAGGTCTTACCAGGGGGACGTCCTGTCCCTCCCACTGCCCTAAGTCAGGTGCCTCTTGAGCCGCTCCCGCATGTGGTTGGGAAGGCATTGTCGCGGCCACCCGGTCAGTGTGCCCCAGGTGGGAGGGTGTCCCCACATGTGTCCATGGGTAGGGCCACATGCCCCCTCCTTTGGGTGGCAGCTCTGGGGGCTAGGTGGGTAAACAGTAAAGAACCTATGAGGAGTTGGACCTGTGGGTCTTTTTGTATGTTTCAATGGTGCTCACTACTTTGTATTGAGCATTTGTTGGAAGGTTACTGGTACATAGGTTCACTGTTTTGAATTTTCACTTGAATTTTGTTGAAAATTCCAATTTTATGAGGTCACTTCTGGGCCATGGGAAAGTTAGGCCATCTTCTCGTTTCGGGCCAGCATTTTACCAATGGTCTCTCATCAGTGTCTTTTTCTCTCATTTGAGAAGTTGGGGTTATGGCCTACCGTTATGGGATCGGACCAAACTCATATGTCACCTCAATTCGGACTTCAAATCTGACTCAGGAATGTATGCATAAGCCCTTTCTGAGGTCCCCAAAAAATTACCTCAAAAAATGGGTATTGGAGTTCGTTGCTTCCCTCCATCCTGAGTGGGAGGTAGGGCAAACCCATTCAGGACAATCAACGCCTCACCTCGTTCTTTGTGCATGCACTGCCCTGGACCTTATGCTGACCCTATGCGGAAATTTTCGCATTCTTTCCTCCCTTGTTTTTCACTTAAGGGGAATTTCACCAAAGTGCGCAGGCTACCAGACTTGTGAAAGTGACACGGTATCAGGGAGACGGACTCGGATATCTGGTGGCCATAATGTTTGACTGATGCCCTTTGGATTTGCCCACGGAGTATTCTTCGAATCTGTTTTGCCTTGGCGGGAGAGTGTGTTAAAGTGGGTAACCTCTGATTTTTGGTCTTGCCTGTTTTTGTGCCCTGCTTCCCATGCTAGGTCTCGAAGCCCCTGTGGAGTTGGGTCCTGTCCCTCTACGTGTGTCAGGGTGAAGGTCTTGGCTACCCCTAATCACCCTTGTTTCCCTCTGGAATGTGGGATCCTGAGGTGGTATGGGCGATTTACAACTTTACCCCTATTTTCACAGAATTTCAGGGGCCTAAGTCTTATAGGCACGCAGGACCACCACCCCCCCTACATTGGTGTGTTCGGGCTACCTCCTGCCCCAAGAGGACTTGAGTTGGGATATTTGGGGAGGATGGAGAATGAAAGTGTAGGCACTAGACCCCCATCTCTGGTTTCCTGTAGTGCCGGGAGTGGAGAGTAACAAACCCCCCCACTAGGGTAGGCTTTGACAGCCAATGGGCCTTACCCATGTCTTGTTGTTTTTGCATGTTTTGTTCTTCCTCTTTGGGGACCCTGAATCAGGCTACCCAGGATGTGCTGAGTGGGAGAGCGGGCTCCCTTTGTCCCCCCCTCTCCTGCCTTGATGCCTCTTCCTTTGTGACTTATGTTGATTACTGCACCTTACCCTGACAGGGACATGTTTAGAAGGTTTTACATGTTTCTATGACCATGTGTACATGCTTTCTTTCCTTTGTTATTTAGACGTCAAAGGGCTTGCTTTGATTTCGCAATCCCGATGGATACTCACTGAGTTCGAGTGGATGTGAGTGGCCCTTTGGATTTGCCCACGGAGTATTCTTCGAATCTGTTTTGCCTTGGCGGGAGAGTGTGTTAAAGTGGGTAACCTCTGATTTTTGGTCTTGCCTGTTTTTGTGCCCTGCTTCCCATGCTAGGTCTCGAAGCCCCTGTGGAGTTGGGTCCTGTCCCTCTACGTGTGTCAGGGTGAAGATCTTGGCTACCCCTAACCACCCTTGTTTCCCTCTGGAATGTGGGATCCTGAGGTGGTATGGGCGATTTACAACTTTACCCCTATTTTCACAGAATTTCAGGGGCCTAAGTCTTATAGGCACGCAGGACCACCACCCCCCCTACATTGGTGTGTTCGGGCTACCTCCTGCCCCAAGAGGACTTGAGTTGGGATATTTGGGGAGGATGGAGAATGAAAGTGTAGGCACTAGACCCCCATCTCTGGTTTCCTGTAGTGCCGGGAGTGGAGAGTAACAAACCCCCCCACTAGGGTAGGCTTTGACAGCCAATGGGCCTTACCCATGTCTTGTTGTTTTTGCATGTTTTGTTCTTCCTCTTTGGGGACCCTGAATCAGGCTACCCAGGATGTGCTGAGTGGGAGAGCGGGCTCCCTTTGTCCCCCCCTCTCCTGCCTTGATGCCTCTTCCTTTGTGACTTATGTTGATTACTGCACCTTACCCTGACAGGGACATGTTTAGAAGGTTTTACATGTTTCTATGACCATGTGTACATGCTTTCTTTCCTTTGTTATTCAGACGTCAAAGGGCTTGCTTTGATTTCGCAATCCCGATGGATGCTCACTGAGTTCGAGTGGATGTGAGTGGTCTTCTTCTTGTGCTACGCTTTATGTGCAAGGGAGGAGGCCGCATGGGCTTGGAGAGGGCCGACCCTGGGAGGGTAGGCCCGGAACAGCACATCGAAGCATCGACCAGCCCGGCATCCCAAGCGCCATCGGTAAGGCGCAAATCAAGCCCCTTATCCTCGGAAAGTGTCAATCCCTCGGAGATGGACTTTCAAGAGACCATGGATGCCCTCACTGAGGCCCTCATGGAGTTGGAAGAGTCCAGGAGAGAGCGCCTCACCATCCAATGCGGCATGGCGCGCCTCCCTATTTTGGAGGACTTTGTCATTGACTTGGGTCCTGCCCTGCGGGTATGCAGGCCAGCCCTGGCCATCGAGGAGCGCTTGGAGTCCATGGAGAAGAGGATCTCAGTGACGGAGCAGGCCGTCAGCGCCCCCCTACCGACATCCTCGAGTCCACCGAGCCCGCCAGCCCCAGCTCAGGATAACCCCCTGAGCCAGGCGGGGGCCCTATCTCAGTGGCCTCCCCCTCGCAGCCCTGGAGGCGCCTATCAGTTGAAGGGCAGCCCCATTGGCCGCCGCCAACTCAACAATGGCCGGCACCTTCGAGTTCATTAAAGAGATCATGGGAACCGCGTGCACCCACAACGGTGACGAGCACCCCACGCCACCGCCGCCGGAGAGGATGTCGAGCAGGTCGACAAGTGAAGAGTCGACGACAAGGTGAAGGGTCCAAACGTGCCCCACGGGCCCCGTCGCCGGCCCCTGATGACTCCACAGTCCTGAGCGACGCCTCCGAGGTCCCGAATGACCCCCCGTGCGCCGCCGGGGCTGACATGGGACGAGTCAACCCCCTTCAGCCCCCCTAGAGGAGCTCATGGAGTTGACCACCGCGGCCGAACCGCAGAGGCCCGTGAATGACCCCTTGAACTTCAGGGATGTCCGCTCAGGGGTCAAGGAGGCCGAGGTGGATGCCCAATGCGCCCCCTCAGGGGCTGAGCAGGCCAAGGAGGCGACCATGAACGAGCAGGGCACTGTGGCAAGCTGCCCCTGCCCTGAGGAGGCCCCAAAGACCGTGCAGGACACCCTGGCAATCAACCCCAGCCCTGTGGACGCTCCACAGCCCGCGCCACCACGCTCCCTCCATCGCCTCCAACAATTATGGGGATTCATCGCTCCCGAGTGCTACAACCTGATCTGAAGCCCTTGGGATCCGCCATGCGGGGGACGTGCCTGCGGTTGTACTCAGGTGAGACCAGATGACCTACAGGGAGTGGTGCTACCCTGCAAAGACGAGCAGTAAGTTATACGCAGATCTGGTTTCTGGTTTTCAGCCCAGTCTGGATGTTTTTAGGGGTCCCTGTGGGTAACGGGGATCCACCAGACTGAAGCAGAAACCAGCAGACCTGGACAGTGTTACTTTTTGTGTTTGTCAGCAGGATTGATCCACGTTTGGCTTGAGCCGTCGCAACCGGTCTATGCCACTGTTGTACATAGGAATCAGTGCAATTGCTGATTCTGAGTGTTTATAGGGGTATGTCAGCCTGTGATGGCCAGAGCCCCAGAAGAACTGCAGCTGTGCTGATGTGGGACCTGAGCCGTTGCAATCCGCCTTTGTCCAGTTTCTTTCACTTTCTTTCTCAGCCGTGGGTTGATAGAAATGCCCTTTAGGGGTGGACCGCGACCGGGAGACCGTCTGCCTGATGAGTAGCCAGTTTTAACATCAGAACCTGCCCCCCCTTGAAGGTTAAGTGCCGCAGGCGAACACCCACGTTGGTATGGGACCTGTATCTCATTTTTCAATGCCTCATTGGTGCCATGGACTGAGTGCCATGGACGTGCAGTGGTGAGCGGGAGACCTGGACACCCTACCCCTGTGGGGACCCCCCCCGAGTGCATGTGCCAGCTATGGTGCCATGGGAGTGCCGGGTCACAGAGTGGAAGGGAGCCCCACGTCCTATCACCAGTGGGACATTACTGTCACACTGAGCGGGGTGCTGTTTGGGTATCCACATGGCACCTCCGAGCCCGGAGGCTGCACAGGATGTGGCCGATGATGGGAGTAGTGGGCTAAGGGCGACTGAAGCGCATATCTGCGCAAGTGGGGCAACCAGAAACGAAGGGACCAGGTAAACCATGAGCACCACTGCACGGCACAGTGCCAAGGAGGGGTTGGGAGTCGCGCAAAGCGCTACAAACCCTTGGAGAGGGGAGTGGGATGGAGGGGAAAGGCCTTGAACAGGGTAGCCCCACCCATATCCTGAATGACAGTGGGTGACTGACCCTAAGGAAGGCAGAGCATGGCGCGCCCAGCGAGCTGACCTGTTTTGGAGCTGTTTTTTTATGCCAATTTCGGACCCCCCGCAAGGACAGTACCCAGGCAGCGACCTACGAGTCGTGCCGGAGGAATACAGGTGGGTACGGCGGGATATACCCCGCATGAAGGCGGCGCCAGGGGGTTGGACCCTTCGGGGTGCCAGCCCCCCATAAGGGAGGCGGTGTTGGGACACCGGAGGGACCTTACCCTGAGGTATGGCTGGATCTGGGGTCTTGGATCATGCACCCTATGCCTTATCCCTGCTGATTGGGTACAATATGCCCAGGGTGCCATGGACTGAGTGCCATGGACCTACTGATCTGGCATGAGATGGCATGGATGAGAAGGTAAGAGGTGCTCTGGCGAGACCCCTGGCTTTCAGGATGTCATGACATGCCAACCCACTCAAGACCTATTCTTTCCGCTCCTTATTGGGTCCAGTCAGGGATGCCCAGCGACAAGCTGGTGGCTACCCCGACGGTTGGACGTCACTCCCACACACACACCCGTGAACACACAATCAGCAGGCAAGGACAGAATGGAGAGACCCCTACAGGTTTCGCAACCACCGGCAGGGACCCACTGTGAAAGCGGTCCTGATGCCACGCCCGTTCGTCCAGAAATGCTGAGCAGTTTGCTGCCATTTACTCCAGCAGGATTCACACCTGAACAGGGCTTGAGCGAAGGACTGAATGTGGTCCAAAGACTGACTGGGACTACCCCTGAGAGCAGTAACCCAGAGGCCCCATCCAATGAATGCAGCTATGCTAACAGCATATCAGTCCTGCTCGCCCCGTCCGGGAGTATAGCCACCCAGGCTGGGATTTGACAGAGTGCCAGAGGGTGGATTGAATAAGATACTCCCCCGGCTTCGATGCCAGCAAAGGGCAACCCGCAGCTCGTGGACGCCCTATGCATTATGACGTTCCTCTTGGCTGGATTGTGCTGTCAGGTGAAGGCACCCCAGTCTGCAGAGCCAGAAAAGCCTGAAGTGCCAACGACCAGTGAGCCCTGTCGCTGCAGCGTACGGGTCCTGGCGGCTGTGTTGGACTGTGACCGGACCAAGGAGGCGATGGTCCACGACATCCACTCCTTCCTTTTTCCTTTCCCCTTTCCTATCCAGCCAGAGCTGTCTGATCAAAGTCATGCCACCCAGTTGCAAGTCTCTGGGGACTTGACCAAGATGATCGCGGCCTGTGGCAGGATTGCCTGTCCCTGAGCAGGATTTCGAGTCTTGCTCGGGTGATGAGGGCATCAGCATGGTGCCATGAACGTCAGTGTCATGGACCTTAGGAACTGTCAAGATTATGTCCTGCCGTCCAGCTTAGCCCCGACCGGGGCCTCTTAGGAGACCGCGGCGAAACGCCAGATCAGTCCGCTGGGACACCGCAGAAACTGTGGGTTGTTGAGTGGAGTGCCTGTGAGTAATGTTCTTGGCAGCAGGGGGCGGACAATGTCCTCGAGGGGGGGCCCACCAGATCCAGCAAGGTCTATTCCTCCCGGGTAGACGGACAATCTACCTTATGGATGCACTCACACATCGTCAAAGAGTGCCATCACAGCCTTGTGGTTACCCTGCGAGGGTCTGGAGGACCTGCACTCAGTGGGAACCCCAAGTCAACCTTAGGGGAATCCCCGGTCTGGGGTAGTATTCCTACAGTGCCCCCAAGTATAGGCGGTATGTGGACGGCTGATTCCTGCCTGCCTGCCTGAGCCAAGAGTGTCCTGCTTTCGGGTGTGGTAGTGGTGTGTTGACTCTGTTCTGAGGTGTCCTGCCATCGCACTGTGGGGGCTGCCTACCCAAAGTACCAAACCAGACCCCCCAGTTGCAAGTCTCTTGGGATCTGGGAACCAGAACGCCCAGTTGCAAGTCTCTGGGGCTCTGGGAACGTGTAAGTCTTCTCTGTTCCCTTATATGTACATATGTAGGTCATATCCTCTGTACCCCCCTGTCCTGCTGGCAGAGGTTAAGACACCCGTAGTAAATACGTTCATCAGGATGCATTTCGGGATCCAAGCCGAGCCGTTAAGCCAGAGTAGTCCATCAGACCATCAGGGTTGGACTTGAGGCGGTACGACCTGCAATTCCTGGGTCCATACGCCTACACTAATCTCTCTTCCTCTACCACAGGAGATGGGCACTGAACCCATCTCCCACTGATACATATACAGTCATGATTGCTGTCCGTATGGAGCTAAAACGCTCAGGCCACCAGCTTGGGCGGATAGGCCCAAGACTGGCAGCATCACAGGGTCCAGCCTATGTGTGCCTGAAAGTGGCTTCCAAACTGCAGCAGTCCCCTTGTTCGGGGTCACGTACACCCAAACACAACTAAAAGGGCCAATCAGAGAATAAACAGGGTGTTTGACTGCAAACAGCGGGACCCGCTGGGTAGTGCAGTCAAGTGCAGGCCCCCATATGCGGAGCACCTACCATATACGTGTACTTAGGCAGCACATTCAGTGTTGGAGTGGAGTCCAGACCCCAGTACAGTGCGTAGGTTGCAGCCACTGGGGCTGTGGACACCCCCAACACATGAGCTGTTAAGAGGACCTTTTTGGCCTTCTGTTGCAGCACCAACACCCAGAGGCCCTGAAGAGTAGGTAGATAGGTCGACTCGGGACTGGGGTTGCCCCGCAGGGGGGACTTACCAAGAGGCTTTTGCTCACCCACCCACGGCCCTACTGCACGTGCCCCCACAAAGCGGCTCCCCCACATGGGGGAAGGGCGCGGTCGCCACGAGCAGTACCCTACAGCGCGTTCTGCCCAGAGAGGTAACCCATGTTCGACCGAAGTCTCACATTCCTCTCCTTCGGGCGGATGATACGTGGGGGAGGGTCCCACCGCACATCCTCATCAACCTCCGGATTCTGGGGCACAGGGGCCGGGAGCCAGGCCAAAGGCCCTGTCCTGCAGGCACCCCCACCTGGGTTGGTTTTCAGTAGGTGTGAGGCGACTTGAAGAAGCACGTGCTACGGGACTCGCATGCCATGGCGCACACTCACAACTCCTGACTCGGTCGAGCTTGCGCTCTCTCGGGGGGCTGGGGGTTCGGAGTAGGTCGTTGTGGCCGGTTGGTCGGTCGTATGGTACGGTTGCGGTGTAGTTTGTTAATGTAGGTTGGTCGGTTGCGTGATGGTAGAGCCAAGTTTTGTTCGTGGGCATGGTCGTCGGCGGGCGCGGCGCACCACAGTGTCACCAACCCTTTGGACGCCGTTCCCGTTTCGACCCGTGCACACCTGGCTGGTTTGGTGTTGGCCGGCTTGCGTGTGGTCTGTTTACGGTCAAGTGGCGGCTGCAGCTGCGGTGTTGTTGGTTCGCGGTCGTCTTGGCCGCCTCATGGTCGGCTTGGTTTGCGTGGGTTCCATTGCGCTGCTGCCGGTGGTCGTTCCGCCGCATGTTGTTTATGCAGCCGGCATGTCCGTGTTGGTGCTGGCAGCACCAACACCCAGAGGCCCTGAAGAGTCTGTTCCGCACTGCAGCAGTGTAAGGTCTTGGAGTCACACCGGTCCAGAAGATCCACTGATGACCAAGTCGGGTCAGTTCTTGTACAATCCCATGGCTGGGTAACCAGGGATAGGGTCACGAGGGGAAATGGCCATGTGAACCCAGGTATCGGCCAGAAACCTGGCAGCTGCAGGGGGTTGACACTGGACCGCGCTGAGGTGCATAAAAAGTCGCAGCAACTTCCTGAAATAGTCCACAGAGCTGCCATGGGTAAGGGGGCACCTCAAAGCTTCCCCCTAATGTAAGCTCTTCTGGAGGCTGTGGCTGTAAACAGCACTGCTTGTGGTATGAGTAAAGGAACTTTTGGTGTCCCTGAGTGAAACTGAAGTAAGGTATGCTGAGTATTCTGACTGAAATATGTATGCTGCAAGTAGTCTGACTGAATCCAGGCACTGCAGGCGCTGGCATAGCCTCTGCAGTACCTCTACCCTGAATCCTGACTGATCCTGGACGAGCAGTAGCAATCTGTACATTGTTCTTCTCTGCATTGCTGGGATTGATGGGGTCTAACGCCCACTGAAGGTATTGGTCCCAGCCCAGTGAATGGACTGTCATCTGGTTCTATTTTTTCACCCACTGTTGGCTTCTGGGCCCTTCCTTCATGGAGGTGGGCAGCCATTGTCTTGATAGAACATTAAGTCTTCAATCTGGATAGGTGCTGGACGGAGGATAATGATGGCATGCCTGAACCATTTCCTCCTGTTGCAGCATACCTTGAGCTTTAACTGATTGACTTTCTGTGTTGGTTGTTTTTCATTTGAATGTGTAGAGACCGCATTAGGTTGTTGTGCTAACCTGATGGTTCAGCCCAGCAGAACCATTGATGGGCAGAGGGAGGCCAAAGGGCTCAAATAGCCTTTCCGTGTCAGTTTTCGCAAGCATGATTGCCTGGGCTGGGGAGGGGAGTGTAAAACGATTTGAGCCAAAGGTGAAGTTTTACACCCACCCATCCCATCCCTGTTTTGTCCTGGTTCTGGGTCACGACGTCACCACCTTTGTTTTTTCCGCTTCAACGGTGTCGTTGAGCTAGGGAGGGGAGTGTTTGGTTTACGTCATGCCCTGCGCCCTCCGGCCCCCCCTTCTGGGCCTGATCCCCGATTTTGGGGACAAATACTCCTCTTTGTGCTGACCCCCGTCATCCCCTTGTGTAGGCTATTATAGGTCCACAATATGGGATTTGATAGGGGATATCATTAGCCTTCATCTCCCCTTAACCTTCCCTTTCATGGCACTTTTCACCTGAGCCTGCAGTAGGGATCACCTATGAATTTACAGGGCTTTTGCCGGCCAAAACCCGCACCGACCGAAACGGTCCCGCAAATGCGCAGGCGCCAGCGATGATACAATTGTTGCCCCGATCCAACCCTGAATTTACGATTCCTTATGGTTTTTGCATCGAGATGTGTGGAATGTTCATTTTTGTTGCAATAGCTTAACGTTGCCAAACAATTTCGGGTACAACTTAAATATTTGACAATTACTGCCACTAAATCAGTGCGACGTTCGGTGCGACGATCGGTGCAACGTTTGGCGCGACGATCCGTGCAACACTTTGTGTGCTGCTTGCTTTTAGCGCTATGGCCGCCGGCAAGGATGTGCCACCTGCAGAAGCAGAGGACAGCGACTCGTCCGAAGAAAAGGAAGAAGAGGAGGAAGATGACAGTGACAACGAAGGAAAAAAGGAAATAGAGTCAGAAGATGAGAAGGAAGATGACAAGGAAGATGATGAATATGATGCTTTCTGGCCAGCACAACAGTTCACGGTGGCCGTCAAGTACTTCCCTCAACTCCTACAACTGCTCCACCGCCAACCGATGACCAGGTGGGTTAGCCTGTCGAAGACACTGTTTCAACGTGCTGCGACTCCTAACAGTTTGACAGATCTGCTGAGTGAGGTTGTGGGAGAGGATGACACAAATCAGGAACTTCCAGACTCCTTCACTGTCCTCCGAGCGGCACCGGGAGCTCACGAAGAGGAGTTTCGCGTCACAGTTGTGCAGGAGGACGAAAACTGGGTCACGCTACTACTGTTGGGCAAGGCAAAGCACTGCCAGATGCATCCCCCAGGTATGTTGAAGAGTGGAACGATCGGTGCGACGATCAATACGACGATCGGTGCGAGGATCGTTGCGACAATCACTGTGCCTTCCTCTGCGCCTTCCTCTGTGCCTTCCAGGGAACTCGGCGTGTTTTTCCGCCGCTTTTGTATCAGTCATTACAGAATCTGTTGCCCTGTTGATAGCTATGCGAATTTGCATTAAATTCGCATAGGTACAGAAGTTAAATATTGGCAGCGTCCTGGTGGTGAACGGGCGTCGCGCCAATTCGCGGGCGAACTGCCAGTTGGGATCTGGCAACCCAAATCGCGAGACCATGAACTGGCCTGTACGACAACTTCATCCTGTTGACCTGAATTAATTCTGACTGCACGGTTGTAATAGTCAATACTTAGTTTATGATAGGGAATCAAAAGTTCAGGTTCCGGTGCTACTATTTTCAAAAACCCCTTAACGTTATGGTGCGGAGCCATTCAAAGTATAGGGATAGCTCAGGCATCGTTGCCGGCACCTTGGGGTGCCTTTTTCTTTTACCCCCCATTGTTAGATTAGGCATGGCATGCACATCTTATGCATTTCATGAGCTCACTTCTGTCTAACCGTAAATTGAGATTTTCCATCCAATTCTCTTGTGAAGAGGTGCAATGGAATGGCATGACTCTTTTCTGCAATGGTATGCTATGTGTTTGTGTGAGTTGCAAGCCAGTCTAGAGATATGACTTATTTATTAGGATTCAGTGGAGTTTTTGTTTCGGTTTGAAGACCATGGTGAGTTACAACGTCAAGTGGATTTCATTGACTCCAGGGTGAAGCGAACATTGGTAATCATTTTGGTTTGCCTTCCCTTCCCTTTGTAACGTCGAGATATAGTTGTGGTGGGTCACTTCACTCCATGGTGGGACCCACTTTCATGCATGAATAGTGCATTTTGATGTCGTTCATGATGCCAGTTTTTTGAGTTAGTGTGTCCGGTCATTGTGGAGTTTTTTCGGAATTTCTTTTTATCCTTGTAACAGCGAGTCTCTAGATGTGAAATCACCTTGATTGGGGTTCATTCGAGCCATTGGCGATTATTGGTGTCAATTTTAGTTTCGGAATTCTGGGCATTTGGTTTTCATGTGCTCAAAGTTTGCCACTATGTCTCCAAGATATAGTGGCAACAGAAAATAGGTAAGAGCTTATTTTGTTCGTACTTGGTGAGTACAAACAATATATGTTCGAGTTTTGGTTGCGTTTCGACGCTTTTGACATTTTTTAGTTTGAAGTTTCAAATGTTTTTGAGCTCATTTTGGGCATAGTCATTTTATACCAGAAGTCACTCATTTTTGGCCTGTCATGGGCCTACTTTTCGAGCCTCGATCTCCAAGCTCGCGTCGAGTTTGAGTCTAAGTGTTGTTTGTGCCTGGAGTGGCATGTGTCTACCTCTGCTAATGCACTTTGTCTGCCCGTGATTCATTGTACAGAGGGCCACAAATTAATCTTTGTGATTGTGTTTTGAATTTTCTATTTTTCATGTGTTCACTTGTGGTGACCATTGAGGTCCACTACTATTGAGTTTTCCGTCGAACTACGGTGGTGTGGTGGGGCTATCTCCTGCCCGAAGGGAACGTGAGTTGGGATATTTGGGGAGGATGGATGCCGACTGTGTACGCATCAGACCCCCGCCTCTGGAGTCCTGTAGTGCCGGGACTGGAGAGTGACAACCCCCCCACTAGGATAGGCTTTGACAGCCAATGGGCCTCACCCATGTCTTGTGGTTTTTGCATGTTTTGGTCTTCCTGCTTGGGGACCCTGAATCAGGCTACCCAGGATGTGCTGAGTAGGAGGATGGGCTCCCTTTGTCCCCCCGTCTCCTGCCTTGATGCCTCTTCCTTTGTGACTTATGTTGATTACTGCACCTTACCCTAACTGGGACATGTTTTGGAGGTTTTACATGTTCCTATGACCATGTGTACATGCTTTCGTTCCTTTGCTGTTTAGACCTCGAAGGGATTGCTTGGATTTCGCAATCCCGATGGATGCTCACTGAGTTCGAGTGGATGTGAGTGGTCTTCTTCTTGTGCTACGCTTTATGTGCAAGGGAGGAGGCCGCATGGGCTTGGAGAGGGCCGAACCAGGGACGGTTTGAGCCGTAGGTGAAGTGTTACACCCATGCAACCCCCACGACCTCACCTCCACCACATCAATCAGAGTGAAATTGAGCACCGGCGCCTTCCCAGGTACCATTGTTAAAACTCAAAGAAACACCGCTACCGTCTTCTTCGATGTGGACACAAAACATCATCCTGCGCAAACAACATCATTTCGAAATCAATCTTCCCACATTACAGCAAAACCTGCCCCTCCCAGCCTCTTCCCCACCACCATTAAAAGCAGCGCACACCAAGTCATCACCAGAGCTCCACGAATTTGTTATCCAAGAACCGATCAAACCAATCTCAGAGTACACAAGTGTACCGAAAGCATGCGGATGCCGGGAAGCGATTCAGCTCTTATCTACCTTCCCGCACGCTCAGCACCCTTATGAGGATGGGTTCTTTACTCCCCCCTTCCAAAACCTCACAGGTTCCGCCTTTCCTATGCCTCTCCAGACAGAAACTCTCGTCAGAACTGCACCTTGTCCCAAGCCAGGTTGTGCGGCCGCTGAGTTTCAAAGCTGCATTCTGGCCCTCCAATACGTTTCCAATTTTTCCAAAAAATCTATCCAAAACACAATCATCATCTTCTGCGACAACGAATCCGTTGTCAACAAAATCAACTTTCTTAAACAGAAAAAATCCCCTCCTGTTCCATCCGATGGAATATATGGTGACATGCTGTTCCAGATCTGGTCCTTATTGCAATCATGCCCAGCGACCACATTCATCGCGAGGATCAAAGCACACGCCAACATCCACGGCAAAGAACTGGCTGAATGGGCGACCGGAACCCCTCTTCCCGAATTCCAAAGGATGCCCCCGACGTTCCCAGTGTTTTACTTCCTCCAACAGGCCCTGGTCTCTAAACTGTCCCCTTCCCAATACTCTAACCTCATTGCACACCCAGCACACACAGGCTTTATCCCACCGACTTCTTTTATGTGGCACCAAAAAACCCCCCTCACATTCCTCACGCCATTCAAATGGTCCAATGCTGTTTACAGCATTAGGGGCTACGCAGCCTTCTACGATAAGCAACCCAGAATGTGCCCCTTCTGCCATTCTTTTCACCCACTCGATCCTTTTTCATACATTACCTACTGTCCCTGCCCGTTTCCCTCCTCACTCACAACAGAAGTAATCTCAGCGTGGCCCCTGCAGCTTGTCCCACAAATCAAAGACGGCGGATGTCTTCGAGTTGGGACAAATCCAAGAGGAATGTCTCTACACGAGGAAGCCAATCGATGGGGTTTTGTTAACTCAAGACCGCCACAGTGGCTACATCCAGGTCCTCCCTTGCAACACGAAGCATCATACCTCTGAAATGGCTGCGAAGTGGACTGCAAGTCAGTGGATGAGTAACTGGTATGTTCCCAGCGAAATTCTGACAGACAGTGGGAAGGAGTTCATTGGGACCTGGTGGGAGACCATGTGTGCTCTATTGGGAGTTCATCAACTCCGTGCCGGAGTCTACGACCATCGAGCCCTCCCTGCTGAACGAGCTGAAAGAATTATTATCAACATTCTGAGAAAATTCCTGGCAACTGAAAAAGACTACAATTCACAATTTACTGTGTCTTGAGGAGATACCATCGGACCAAGAATTACACTGGATTAAGCCCGAATGAGCTTGTTTTCGGTCGTGAGAAGACGGGTCCTGGACCAGTGATGTACCATCCAAGGCAGTGCTACGACGCCTCACAATGGTTTGAGAGGATCATAGAGCTAGATTCCAAGTGAATCCAAGCCAAAGTGGAGAGTCAAGCAGATTGGTTGAAATTCCAAAATCAGGCAAGAACGCAAGGAAAACCCTTCCGAAAAGGCCAGCAAGTTTGGCTTCGTAAGTCAGACGAGACCCTGAAGGACGACAACAAATTGTTGCCTTTCTGCGAAGGCCCATTCCAAGTCAAGAGTCAACTAAGTGAGACTACCTTCAACAATGAAATTGAGCCAGGCAGACATCGAGAAGTACATCGTGACCGTTTGAAGGCCGAAGTGCCCTGCCCCAAGGGCAATTACAAGCCCCTCTATTGGACCTCAAAGTACCTGAGCGACAGGAAGATGGCCACAAGCAGTTTTGAGTTGGAGAAGATCCTTGATTATAAGAAGAATGCTCGAAAAAAGTGGTACTTTCTGTGCAGATGGAAAGGATTTGGTCCAGAGGAGGACAAATGGGAGCCAGCTTCAAGCTTCATACATGGGTACACGGACACATTTTTCAAGTTCCGGAAAAAGCAACCTGAAGTTGACCGTGAGCTTTCGCTGATTGAGGACTGTCCCACCAAGGAAGACTTACAAGCACAAGAAGAAGCTCCTATTTTGGCACAACCCATTCGAGACAAGATCTGATCAGAATTCACATCGCCGAAAATTCCCAAAAGGTTTACGGCCTACATACACCCTTGGCTTTGAGACGAGACACTCCTGGCGCAGTATCTATGTGGTTCGATGAACGGATGATGGGCCATTCTGAGGTCATCTTGTTCATCATGTCCATCATTCTCATCATGGTCATCATGTGACTCATGTCCTTCATTGTAGATGATTGTCATCGGAAACTCCGAGAGGCCTCCATCTTCAACCACGACGACACCCTCGTGTTTTGCTGCTGGCCAGACACCTCCACTCGCCTTGGGAAGGACTCGTTCGAGTTCGTGCTTATTTCAGAGATTCTCGCACATGACCAGGTCTGATTCAGTTCATGTGTTTGACGGATCTGCTGAGAATGTTATTGGAATCAGGTCTTACATTGAGACTGTTGGTTTGTTTTTCAATCGACCACTGTCAAACGGCTTATAAGGACCAAGTGACGACGACTGTGTTCTTACTTGTGTTGACTCGCTGCTCATCTGTGGGTTGTGTTGGAATCCCCCTCAGAATCAGCTCAAATTTGGCAAATTCCTGGTACCAAGCATTGGATGCTTATACATTCTGGGACTACAATGAGTCAGTTAACCCTGGTCACTCGTACTGGAAGCAACATGAAGCCCTGGATATGATACTTGCAGTGTGGTCATACCCACTGGTTTTTCTTGGCTATCATTAGCTTCACATGATTGGATTTCCATCATTGGGATCATCATCATGATGAGGATTTGATCTGGGTGGCTATGAATGAGAACCGGAGTTCCGTTCAGCGCAACACACATTATCTATTGACATTAAATTGAACTTATATTGGTTTGTTGCGGACTTTGTCGTCTTCAATCTGTGTGCAATTCACTGATTTTGGTCTCAATTCAGTCACATTTTGTACCATAATCTGGCATTTGGTCTCATGACTGCAGATGACACCGTCCACTTTCATCTATCTTGGACTCCATGGAGCAATACCCTATTTTTTGGACGCTCAACGACATGGCGATGCTCGTTTTGTGTTTTCTGACAGTGGGATGTCAGATCCTGATCTCATCATGAATCATGGATCTTCATCATGCATGTACATTCTTCACTCAGTTTTTCAATTTTCGAGTTTTTGAGCTTGAACGACGCTGTTTGTGTGTGCCCTGAGGTACCTATGCGTTTCTTACAAGTCGATGGCCATCGTGAAGCACAGATCTCAGCACCATTTTGCTCAATTCAGCTCAATTTCTCACATTTTGACATAGATTAGTCAGATTTTTGACCACTTTTGCCGTTTTCGTCACTTCACTGGACACGTCCTGACATACTGACGTATGTTTTCTGAGGGGAAGTGTAACAGCATCAGTGCGACACCACTCAATTTGTACATCAATGTGATCACAATTTCAATGATTCTCAGATGTACATTAGTGCAGTAAATTTTCCGCTTGTTTTCAGGTTTTCTGTTCGCCGCCAGATGTCGCCTGTGAGCGCGCGTCGAGTCGCATTTGTCTTTCGTGATTTCCCAATGGGATTTGTTTAAATCATTTCGAATGATTTCGCAATGAGTCATTATGTTCGATGAATGCACTATGAAATTCTATGTCTGCTCCATTTTTGTAGACCGGGTTTTCTGACTATTCATATTCCACCAATGAGTTCAATTTCCTTCAGAGTGCTTTGCATATGTCGCTCCTAGAGGCTGGATATGGGTCTAGAGATGGTCAGTCGGGTTCGGAGATATCACGGGCAGTGTCGGGCGTTACAACCCCTGGGGCCTCAAGGCTACAGGCTTCGCAGTTACAAGAAAGATCCGCCACTACACAGCGCTTACAATGTCAGGCCACTTTTCCCCGGGTAATTCAGTCCTGGGGGTTGTGGCCGCTCCTTCTTGTTCTGCCCCGGATGACGCAGTCTCGGGCGCCAGCCCGCCACTTGTCCCTGGGTGATCCAGTCCCGGGGGCACAGCGGCTGCTGCTGCTTGATCAGCCCTGGGTGCTCCAGTCTGGGCTGTGTGGCCTCCACCGTCCCCTGGATGATCGAGTCCGGGGGGCGGCGGCTCCTGCAGCTTGGTTGGTCCCCGATGATCCAGTCCGGAACGTCTGGCCCCCACTGTCCCCGAACGATCCAGTCCGGGGGGCGGCGGCTCCTGCTGTTTGTTCTGCCCCGGATGATCCAGTCCGGGGCGTCTGGACTCCTTTTTCCTCATGTTGCTGTCCTTTTGCTTTGGCCGGTCTTTGTTGTTTTGCCCCAGATGATCCTGTCCACGGCACTCCATGGCCTCGTCACGGCACCGCTGCATCACCACGGCCTCGTCGTGGTGTCATCTTCGCTTCCTCACCACGGGCTCCTCCTCTTGGCTCCTGCTCCGCTTCTCCTCTGCCTCGTCCCCTTGTGTGCATCGCTGCATCACCACGGCATTGATTGCATCATGGTTTCACTGCATTTCCCTGGCCTGGTCCTCCTCTCCGCTTCTCTGCATCACCACGGCCTTGCCCTAATGGCTGCTTCTCTGCCTCACCGCAGCCTCATCGTCTGGACTGCTACTCTGCTTCACCACGGCCCTGTCCCCTTGAATGCTGCATTGCATCTGCTCGGCCTCGTCCCCTTCACTGTCTCCCTGCATCCCCATGGCGTTGTCCGTTTTGCTCGTCCCGGACCTGGCAGGGGGGTGGGGGCTCCTCCTGCTTGATCCTCCCCGGACAATGCTGCCCAGGGCATCTGCCACGTTTCCCCGGATGATCCAATCCTGGGGGTTGTGGCCGCTCCTTCTTGTTCTGCCCGGGAAGATCCAGTCCAGATGCAGAGAAGCAGTGATGCGGATGAGGTCAAGGAGAGGCAGAGAAGTAGCGATGAGGTCAAGGTCTTGGTGATGCAGTGAAGCAGACAAGAGGAAAAGGCCGTGGTTATGCGGAGCAGCACCTAAGAGGACGAGGCCGTGGTGAAGATGTGACGCAGAGAAGAGGAAGAGCCCGTGGTGATGCAGTGATGCAGAGACCTGGACAACGCGAAGGTGATGCAGCAACCCGTTGACGAGGCCATGGAGTGCCCTCGACTGGATCATCCGGGGCAAAACAGAAAGGAGCGGCCAAATAAAAACGACAGCATCATCTGGGAAAAAGAGTCCACACGCCCCAGGCTAGATCATCCAGGGCGGATCAAGCAGCAACCGCCGCGGCGGCCCGGACTGGATCAGCCAGGGACAAGTCGCGGGCTGACGCCCCGGTCTCGATCATCCGGGGCAGAACAAGAAGGAGCGGCCACAGGCCCCAGGACTGGATCAACTGGGAAAAGGTCGCCTTCCACCCCAGGCAGGATTGTTTGGGGCGGTTCAAGCCGGAGGAGCCCCAGCCCCACGGACTGGAGCGTCCAGGAGAAAGTGGCGGCCAGAAGCGAAGGTGACAAGAGGCCGAGGCCAAGGTGGTGCAGCGATGGAGTGATAATCAGATGCAGTGCGAAGGACTACGCCATTGAGATGCAGTGATACATTGATGTGGACGGTGCCGAGGTGCAGCAGAGAAGCAGTCCTGTGGAACAGGCTGCCTTGATGCAGAGATGCAGCCATGAGCAAAAGGCCGTGGTGATGCAGAGAAGCGGTGATGAGGACGAGGCCCACAAAAGGCAGGTAAACCATGATGAGGACAAGGCCGTGGAGATGCAGTGATGAGGACAAGTGGATGAGGCCCTGGTGATGCGGAGCAGCAGCAAAGAGGACGAGGCCGTGGAGAAGCAGTGAAGCAGCAGAGAGGAGGAGCCCGAGGTGATGCAGTGATGCAGAGACCTAGACAAGGCCGTGGTGAAACAGCAAGGCGGTGACAAGGCCATGGAGTGCCCTGGACTGGATCATCCGGGGGAAAACAAGCAGGAGCAGCCAAAACACTACGGCGGCGACGTCCGGTGAAATAAGACCTCACATCCTGGACTGAATCATCCGGGGAGGATCAAGCAGCAGGAGTCGCCGCCCCCCGTGCTGGATCATCCAGGGACAGGACAAGAGCACACCATCCCTCCAAGCCATAGCAGGGGTACGTGTAGTGGCGTCCCTGCTAGGTCACAGCCGCAAAAAAATGCTGTCTTCTTGTGCCCAAACACAGGTGGATCACTAGGGCCGCCGAGCCTACAAACCCAAGGACGCGGATCAGACACACAGCATTACGCCCGAGACAGGTATGGCGTGGACAGACGAAAGAAGGACCCACAGCCACGAATGGCGAGAGACAAGCAACGGAAAGGCCTTCTGCCACGGGTGGCGAGGTCAGAACGACAACAACAAGGACGGCTAGACCACGTGCGGTGCACGTATACAGAGCACACCACCCCTCCAAGCCCTAGCAGGGGTACATGTAGTGGCGTCTCTGCTGGGCCACAGCTGCTTAGAGGCGCTGTGTTCTTGTGCCAATACACAGGTAGACCAGTGGGGCCTTCACATGGGAAATGTGGGCTGACGCCACGGACTGGATCAGCCAGGACGGGAAATGAGAACGCAAGGAGCACAAAACAGTCCCCGGATGGATAAAAATCCAGTGGGCCCGCGCCACTGGGTTGCTGGCGGCCCGTGGGGTATAAACACGGGTTGCGGAATGGGATGCGGTGACGGGGCTAATGGGGCGGTGTGACAAGGGCCGCACAACAGCCCCTTGGGATCGGGAAACAGGTGCGCGGAAAAAAGAGGACGGGATCGGAGCGACCCGTGCAAGGAGCACAAATCGGTCCACAGTTCTGAGGCCCGCGCCACTGGGTCGCTGGCGGCCCGGTGCGGTATAAAAACGGGATAAGGGATGGGCTGCGGGTACTGGGCCAGTGCCGGGATGACACAAAGGGGAACGGGACATCGCAGGGTTGCGAACAAAACGGAGCAGGGAAAATCGGTCGACGGAAAGCGGCAAGTAACAGCCCCGTGAAATACGGTAACCAGTCGCCATGGAGTGGTGAACCATGGGCCAACCATGGTGAACCTGGCCACGAGAGATAGGAAAATTGCCCTGAACTCCGGGACGGCTGTGAGGCGTCTGCAGGGGTGAGGGTTGACCCTGAGGCCCCCGCGTCAAATGCCTGAGTACACATAGGTTCGGGCGTGAGCGGGACACGGGGGAACCACGAAATGCTCGGCCCCTGGCCTCCAGCCGCGGATGGACAACAACCAAGTGCATCCGGAGCCGAGTAGGTACTCCACCCCGTCAGGGATGGGGAGTGGTGGAATGTGGATGAGAGCAATGCTGCACTGTCGTCGACGGCTATCCACAGGAAACCCGCCTGCAGGCACCCTAAAGGCTGTGCTCGGGGGGGAGGGCCCGAGGATCCTTCGACGGAGGACCGGGTGTAGCTGAGACCGTGAGGGCAGCCACTGAAGGAAACCTACCGCCGGTCATGCCCCAAGGGAACCTGGTTGAAGTTCTCGGCCGTGAGGTGAGACGGGGGTCGCCAGGGGAACTTATGGCCGAGAGCTCCCCTTCTTGCCAGCGGCGGCCACCGTGTAAAACAAAGAAGGGAAAGTCGGATGAGGCTGCGGACGCGGTCGCCCTTACTTACTTACTTACTAAGGTGCGCCGTGACCCTCAGGGTGCTCAGTGTTGTAACATTCACCAGATGAAGGGTTTCTTTATTAACGTTGTCCTTGGCCTGATGTGCTGACGGTGATGACTACCTGAGGTTTGGCGCGCTCAGCCTGACTTGAGGTTCTCGGTTGCGCTGGGGTGGAAGCCGGTGGAATGTCCGGCAGGCCTTTAGGTTGACCCACACCTGAGAAGGCTAAGCTCAGACGCTGGGGGACCTACCTGAGCCAGCTACCACTCTCAGTTCACCATATCCAGGGCGTAAAGAACGAGTGTGAGGACTACATCAGCCGCAGCAACTTGGACAACAGGATTGGTGCCAGGTCTGAGGAGCTACCCAAGGAGGCGGTCAGCGGTATGGACATACAGCTGGACCTCAACATGACCATGATCAGACCCCTAGATGGACTCCAACAAGTCGAGTACCTGAAGGAGTTTGGGGACATCTACAAACCTCTGGAGACGTGTCTGGAACCCGTCCTGGTCAACCAGGAACAATGGAAGAGGGACAAGACCTACCTCTGGCATAAGGACCAGATGGTCGTGCCCAGCGACCGTATTCCGGCACTCCTCAAGTGGACCCATGAGTCTAGTGGTCGTTTTTGAGCTGACTGTACCCTGAAGCTGTTCAAGCAGTGGTTCCACTCTACGTGGAGTGACGTTCAGGTGCGGAAATTCCTCCAGCCCCAAGTGCCCGTGTCGGTCCTGCAAACCTGGGGATATCAGGGACAGATGTCTTTATTCGACCCTTGCTATCCCACACTATGCCAACAGTGTACTCTATGTGGACTACACAGAGATGCCTAAGTTCGGGGGCTATGACTTCGCCCTAGTGGTAACATATGGGCTGACCAGGTTTATCAGGGTGTTCCCATGCACTAAACACATCACCGGCGAGGACACCATCAAGATACTCCTGGAAGAGTGGTTCTGTGTCTATGGGGCAACAAAAGAAATTAATTCAGACAAGGACGTCTGAGTACGCTCCAACACTGGCTGGTACAAGAGAGGCCTGAGGTCCCTCAATGTCCAGGTGTCAACGGGGATTCCCTCTACTCATACGAGTAATCCCCTATGTGAGCGACAGATTCGAAGTCACAAAGAGAACATGAGGATGTCGTGCAAGACTGAGCGCAGCAAAGACTGGGTGAGACTACTTCCCGTCATATCCCTGATGATGAACTCCCAAGAGATTTCGGCTACTGGCTATTCGACCCATGAGCTGTTCATGGGACGCCCGGCGTGGTTCCTACATGCTCCCCATCCTGAGAAGTCCTACTCCACTGTGGGTAAGTGGGTGAAGGAGCCGCAAGAGAAGGTGGACAAGGCCAAGGCTATGCTCCAGAGAGTGAGGGAGCGCCCGTCCAACAAGAAAAACAACCACCGACCTGCCTGCTTCCTATCAAGAGGGAGACTGGGTGCTAGTGCACCACAGTCGGCTACCGGCCTGGCCTCGCTCCACCAGCGATGACCCCTACTTTGGGCCCTACAACATCCTGTCCGTGGATGGTCACTGCATCACAGTACGGTATTCTCCCCGACTAGGGGAACCTGGTGTGCGCTGCTCATCAGCTCAAGCGCTACTATGACCCAGAGGACCTCTGTGGGGAAGAATGGGAAGTAAACGACGAGGAGATCGCCGCTCTGGACCTACAGGGTGCTGCCAGCCCTATGGAAGTTGAAGCCGAACTCCCTGACATGAATGCCGAGGAGATGGCTAAGAAAGGCTTCTACCTGGTGACGTCGGTTATCCGACACCATTACCGCCAAGGGTGGCGTTTCCTTACCCTCTGGGAAGGGTTTGGAGTTGCAGAAGCTACCTGGGTGCCCATTTCTGCCTTCGTGTTCCTGAGGGACGCGTAAATTGTGTTCTGGCAGACTACGTGTCCCAGAACAACCTAGGAGACTTGCTGAGGCTCGCTGAAACGCTTGCCTCGCACAAGAAGCCTAGGGACTGAACCCTTCCTATACCTGCCTATGTTTGTGTGAGTGTGCTGAGCCTGAGGACCTATGAGCAAGGAGCAGAAATGGGGTCCTAATTATACGCAAGTCTGCACCCTTACTAAACCCCGCGGATGTCTTTACAGGGTGCCATGGGGGACACCCCAGGTCTTTCCGCCCCTAGGTGCCCAATTTCTCTGCTGGCACAAAACATCCTTGGGAGAATACCTGGCGCTAACGCCAAGGTATTGGTTTGCCTACCTACCTGCCTACTACAGGGGAGGGGTGGCCAAAAGCTACGAGGCATGAAAACGCCTGTTCGCTAGACGGCCAAAACCACAGACTACCACTGCCACTGCGCACCAAAAATCCTGATAAAGTTTCAGGAAACAGGCGGGACAGTGACAAACTCACTACAGGTCCTACACTCACTACCTTGGCACCAGTCTTGGAAGGATGAGCAAGCACTGTGCTCAAGTTCTCACCGAGGCCTACCACTCCTACACTCACACGCTACTTTGGGTTGTCAAAGAAGAGGTCTCAGGCCCTAGTGGCCCACCTTTGAAAGTACAAGAGAACACAGCGCTGATAAGCGACTGTGGCCTAACAGGGACGTCACAACACGTTTCCCTGTCAGGGCTTGGAGGGAAGGAGTGCTCTATCAGCGTGCACAGCGTGGATGATGATGAAGTTGGACTGTCCCCGCCACTCCTGGCTGAAGCACAGCTTTTTTTTGTTCGTGGGATCAGCGCCCTGATTAGCTGGGCAAGGAACTGCACCCCTCACCTTGACCTTTCCCACCTGAGAACAGAGGCAAATGCAGGACGGCTTCCAGCTGAGGAACGGAACCTGCCTCCCCGTATTATACGGATCTCCGGCAGGAAAATAATCCGTTGTCTAAAAGCCGCCCTATCAAGCAAGCAAGCTTAAGAAACACCACCTTTTCTCTTAAAGAACATAGGGCGGAGCCCCTGGGTAGCCTGAACAAGTGTCATACCGTGCGCAGCCCCCGTGGCCTACCCTTTAATGCGTCATATACATGCACGAGTATGCACGAGCTCGGCAGCGCACTATTTTTAGCAAACCAATCACAATCAAACCATACCCAGCGTGTACCACAATCACTGACTCAACCGGGGGGTGACCCCTCCTGGGCTTACTCACCTTACGTACCGCTGCAGGGAGAGAGCAAGTGGGAGTGTGGAACAACTTACAAGCGAAGCAAATCGATTATGCACGCGTGCGTATGTTCTAATCAGTGCTACAAAAAAGGGAAGTTGGTGTGCAAGAGCAGTTGTCATGGTTGCCCCGCATTGCACCGCAGGACAGGAAAGGTAGCCCCCCGTGACAACCACTCCCTGGGCGAAGGCCATCAGTCTCTCCTTGATCTCACCTCTAATCATCGTGCAATCTGCTAATCAACCCCTCTGCTCTATGTTTGCGTTGCTACACGGCAAGTCTACGGTAACGCGAGGCAAGCAATGTGTATGCTGCATGCAAAGCAAACACAACCTGTATGTTTATACCTCTTTCTTTGAACTGTTATTCAATTATCGAATTCTTCATCCTTGAATTTTTCTGTAAGCATGGTCGGAATCTCTACGTTTATTATTTAATGTGTGTCTTGTTATTTCTTGATTATTACGTGACATACTGTTATAATCTGATTTTCTTGTGCTTTTCCGGTCGTGAATTAAGACGGGCCCCTGCGCGCCGCTTTTCTCTGCCTGTGAATCCAGAGATGTAAAAACTCCTGTGATGAAATAAAAATGCATAAAAATGTAACTTCTACGCACATAGAAGTTCTGGACAGGTGTGCACCCTCAGAAAAATTCTATGCCGTCATTTGACGGATTTATGTGTATCGTCGTTCGTTGCGCATGAATCAGGCCCTCATCCCTTGCATGCTTTCTTTTCAGATATCCCTGAGCAAAGACAACGAAGTAGGCCGCGTTCTGGCCGAACCGCTGCCTCAAGGACCACTATCCAGAATCTCAAAACACCGTTAAGGGGCAAGGAAGTTTTAATGTCATCCCCTTGCCCTAAGGACCGGCCAGGTACAGCCAGCAGGTTCCGTGAGACCCAGACTGCGTGCCCTGACCGTATCCTGCGTTGGGCTTTGCGTTTGGGTACTTGGAGGGTGAAATGCATCATCATAAGACTTTGCATGCCCATTCCAACCCCCTACCAAGCCACAGCCGCCCCAGCGACGCCTCTGAGCGCAGTGGGGGCTGTAAGTGTCTGTTACGAGAAGGCAAAAACTGGCCACCGCCCTGACGCAGCGCCCTCTTTACAGTGTTAGGGGGGTTATAGGTAATTTTAAAAAGATGCTGAAACCATTGAGAGGTCAAGAAAAATACCCTTTTTCCTTTATAACCGTGACAAAGACTCTTTCGATGCCTTCATGCAGTCCTGCACAAGTGACACCCACGCGGTCCAAACGCCGGCGGCCCCGCGCGTCCGCCTGGGGGGTGATGTCTGCCATGGTGCGGGTTCCCTCCCGGAGGTGGCGGGACCGCGAAGTAAGCAGCCATCGGATGTTGACCGCCAGGGCGAGCTGCTCCCCTGTGGTGAGCCTGTCGATCCACATGCCCAGGTCTTGGGCCGCCGCCTGTTCCGCGTGGTCGCTGGGGCGGCTGACGTTGCCTTCCAAGCGTGCGTAGTCCAGATGCCCCCGCCCCCAGGGCGGGGCGGTCCCCGGTGGTGGGCCGGTAGGCTAGCTAGCGGTGTTGGTGCGCGCCTCCACGCGCGCCCCGCTTCCTGGGGCGCCGCGCTTGTCTGGGGCACGGTCCACTGCTCCGGTAGCACGCTCAGTGTGCCCCAGGGCAGTGTAACTGCGCTGGAGGTGTGCCTGGCGTGGCATCGTGAGGGGTGTGCCCTCTGCATAGTCGCGTCGTGGCCCGTTGAGCCATCGGTCGGAGCACACGCCCACCGCCACCATGGACCACCCCGGCCAATTGCACTATGTGGCCACCCAGCTCATGGCGCATGGGGGGCCCACAGCCCGGATGAAATGAAAGGACTACACTGGCAATGGCACCAGCGCGCAGCCCTGCGCAATCGTGCGGCCATGCAAAGACACAACATCTGGGACATCCTTGGATCCCCGGGCTACCAAGGGCACACCTCAGGCCACCGGCGGCCGCGGTCCCAAGACGCCCCGGAGCCCCCCAGGCAGGCGGCGCGCCGTAACTCCCCAGAACGCCCCAGAATGGGTTCCCCCTCTGGCACGTACAGAAGCCCCCTCCGACCGTTCGCCCCGCGGGGGGTCCCAGGCAGTCCTAACACCTCAGGGATGCAAGGCGGCACGCCAGAGCAGCCCCAGGAGACAGGAAACCCTAGCAGCTCCCGCCGCCGCAGCCGCATGCCGCCTCCCGCGGCACGGCGAGTCGTCTTCCATGAGGATACGGACAGAGGCCATGGAGGTCCCAACGACCTCCAAGCGCAACGGGCATCATCTACCAACCATCCCTGACGCCGGTCCAAGAGGCCCCAGAACGAACGGGCGCACATCCCCACCATTCCCACGCCAGCCGAGCGCGAGCGACAGGCAGCGCTTCACACGGGCCCCCGCCAGGCAGCAGACGGAGCGTCCAGCTCATCCGCCACCTCCCTCCCACGGTCGGCGGCCGGCCCGCTGCTGGAGGGAGAGCACTCCAGGGACACACGGCCAAGGGTACCCGCGGCCGAGCAAAGGCCTGCGCAAGGGGTGGGGGGACAGCCCCCCCAACACCTCCCCCCGCGAGCAGGGCGCGATGACACCGGTCCCGGACACGGGCAGCGGCCACCCGACCAACCGGGCCCGTGCACCACGGGGTTCCCCACCCCAGCTGCAACACGGCCAAACCGCCAGGGCGCGGAGGTTGCAAGCGCAACAACAGGAGCACGACGCGAGCGACCCAGGAGCGGACGCAGAAATGACAGAGACCTCCGGCCCTCAGGAGTCCGATGACCCACTGCCCGCCGCCGCGACCTGCTCGATGCCCAAGCAACAGGAGCCCTCCACGGAGTACGTACCGGGGGAACACCCTGGCACTATCCCAGGGCACCCCTCCCCGACTTGCGCCACACCGGACCAGGACTTGGAGACCATGCCCCCCCCCCGACCCTCCGGACACCGCAGCGGAGGAACACGGGTTCCTTCGACGACGCGGAACTGAGGGCGCTCTACGGCATCCACGCCACCACAGCCTCGAGCGAGCTAGTGGCAGCCCTCCGGGAACACCTCCGAGACGTCAACCTGCGCAGGCTCTTTGCCGTCGTCCCCCTGCCGCACACCGCAACAATCCAATTCTTTGTGCGGCAGCTCCAGGCGCTCTTCACCCCCGGGACAGAGATCACAGACGACCTTGTTGACACGTGTATCTGGTGGTTCAACACCCACCAGCCGGACCACGGAGGCATATTGGTCCCACACCTGGGCCCGGCACACACGCTCAGAGCACCACCGATGGACCCCAGGCCCGCATCCAGCACCGGGGGCCGGGAGCGGGCCGCCCCACCGCCGAGAGCCGAAATCCTCCGCATCCCACCGTACGAAGGCCTGGCAGAATGGGTAAGCAGGACAGCCCGCGACAGGGGACGTAACCTCGGGAGCATGGTGGAGCGGTACCTGGAGGCTGCACGCGCCGGGCCCCCGCCACGCGAACGCAACCCCAGCACCATCGCCATGATGGTGTTGGAAAGTGGCCACTACTACCAAGTGCGGATCACCCCGCACCCGCAGGAGAGCCACTGGAGCCTGGAGGCCGTCGACTCCATGCTCCTGGCGACCACGGCCCTGCCGGACAGCCCGGCCCCCCTGCTCAACGACCAGCCCCCGGACCCCGTAACGGCCATCGTATCGGGGACAGCTGGCACCTGGCACCCAGGCCATGCCCTCTACTGCCTCTGGCGCCGGGCGCGGCGCCGCTGGCCGCACACCAGGGAATGGACGGAGACATGGAGGTTCCACCTGGACGGCCAGTAGCAGCTCGCCGCCATCCCCCAGCGCGAACGGACAGCAGAGACCCCCACTGCGACAAACCTGTGCCCCGTCTTCACGATCCACCAGATCCGGGCGCTGGCTCTGGGCGAGCAACTGCAGCCCGCCATCCGCACTGAGATGGAGGCCCAGGCGGCACACGCGGCCCTTGTGCACGAAATCCTCAGTCCCCTCCGCAGCGCCCTCGTGCGGCGCGTGAGACCCGCCCGGGGGCCCTGAACAACCGCGAGCCGAAACCAGGAACACATCCTCATGAACACGCGGGGCAACACCGTCGGGACCGCCCCGCCCCGCCCGACGCGGCACGCGCGTGCCCTGCCCACCGCAGCCGGTCACTGGCAGTGCAGCAACGACGCACTGCCGCGCACGCACGGCGCGAATCCCGCACTGGCCATCCGCAAGTGAGGAGACAACACGGCGGCCCCGGGACCACCTTCTCGCGCCAGAGGACCCGACGAGAGGCGTCACACCAACGGCTGCGGAACCGCCCGTCAACCTCGAGGATTGCAGGCGAGCCGACCTTGTCCAAGAGGACCCCCTCGTACAACCCGACAACGCGCGACCGCGCGACAGACTCCACCAACGCCTGTCGGTCGGGCGCGCCGGCAGGAAAGGCGTCAACCTGCCCGGCACGTGCAACGGACACCCAACAAATATGGACTAGCCTTAGCGGCCCATGATGTCGAACACAAACAATGACGCAACAAATTCCTGCCACATCCCCAAGGCGGGGGCCATGCTCCCCGGACCCCCGCAACGCCCCCACGACAGAGAAGAGGACGAGGCCCAACATGGACCTGTCCTTCCACCCGACCCTCCTCTCCCACAAACTGGACACACGATGGACCGGGCCAAGGGGCCAGCCAAACACGCAGGACCTACGGCCAGACCGATGACAACGGGAACGTTATCAACAAGTCGTCAAGAACGTTACCTTCCAAGACAAGAATCAAGGTTTGAGGTTTGAGGTTTGATTTTGCGGGTACTAGACGCCTTTCGGCCCCGGGGGGCCACCTGGTGGGGCCAGGTGATATCCTCCCCACCGGGTCCTAGTAGGGGGCCCTCCAAGACGCACCTCCTGCCTGGTGGCGGAGTGCCCCGGGTTCACAGGGCTCGGAAACCCGTCCCTCCCCGGCTTCCCCGTTTCGCCACTCCCCGGTCAGTGCATCAATTCGCAGCCGTGGCTGCAGGCGCTTACCCACCGCGTCGCCCCCCTAATGCGCGGTCGCCCGGGGCCCCGCGCCGCCGGGCCCGTGCTACTGGCTTGTCGCCAGTGGGACCCCCTTGGGCTGGCGCGGAGGTTGCCTAGCCTGGGGGTTGGGGCGTGGCGCAGTGCGCCACTACTGCCTTGGCGGGTGCAGTGCCCCGTCAATGTGTGCGCGGCGCTCGCGGCCGGTTCGGGGGGCTCGGGCCGGCTGCTGGTGTTGTGTCTCTCCCGGTCCCCCCTTCCCGCCCCGCGTGTCCCGCGCTGCGTGTGGCGGGCCGTCCCATCTGGGTGTCCCTTACCCCCGCTCGCTGGTACGCCATTCCACGCGGTCTGTGCGTTCCGCGAGCTCGGTCCGGTTGCCCTTCTGGTAGTCCCCGCGTGCCCTTTGCGTGTGTGTGCGCTCGCGCTCCCGCGGCGTCCGCCTGCCCCCCCCCCTGGTTGGTGTAGCGTGCGCACCTCGCGCGGTCTCGGCACTGGGCGCTGGTAGGGCCGTTCCACGTGGTTCCCGCCCCTCCGCGTGTCCTACCCCGGTTTCTTGCTCCGTCTGACGTGCTTGGGGGGGGGCGGTCCGGTCCCGTTTCCCCCCTACCTGGCTTGGGGCTGTGCGCCCCCCGCCGGGCGGGTCCGTGGCGTTCGTGTGCCGGGGGCCGGTTTCGGGGGGGGGGCGGCCCGTGCGCCGTGCCCCCCGTTTGTGCGGCCGGGGGGGGCAGGAGGGCGTGGGTTCGCTCTGCCTCGTTCCGTCCCTCTGCCTTCCCTGGGCAGGCAACAAAGCGGGTGTCACTCGCGTCGTTCTGGTCATGGGGGGCGTGGTCCCCATACCACTCCGGTTCGTGCTCGCCCGCCTTCTCTGGGCGCGATCTGTGCGGCGTCCTGGCGCGTTGGCGCGGGCTCGCTTGTTCCCGGCGGTTCCTGTGGGAGCCGGCAGCTGGGGTGGGGGGGCCGGCCGTGCTCCAGCTCCTCTCTCTGGCAGGGGGAGGGGGGACCATCCCCCCTGCCTGGGGGGCCCGGAGGCCGGCGCCCCCGCGGCTTGCGGGCCGGTGGGGGGGGTGGGGGGGGGGGGGGTCGCGCCGCGGCCTCGCTGCTTCCCCTCTGGGGGGCGGCCCGCGGTTCCCTACCCTGGCCCCCCTCTTGTCGTCGGCGCACTCCCCCCCGGCGTGCGCGTTCGGTCGGGGTCGCGGGGCCGCCCCGGGGGGGGGGGGGGATGAGGGGCGGCCCGTGGACCGCTCCCCCAGGGGCTCCTTCAGACCTGAACACCCCCTCTGCCCTCTTGGGTGGGCAATGGTCACAGGGGGGGTCATGGGGGGCGCGGCCCCCATACTGTTCTGGTGCGCCGCCGTGCGCCGCCCCCAGGCTTGGTCCGCGCGCTGCTCCGGCGCGCTGGTGTGGGCTCGCCCGTTGGCCGCGACCCCCGCGGGAGCAGGCGGCTGGGGGCGCTGGGGCGCGCGGTGTGCAGGTTCAGTAGCACCCCCCCCCCCCCCGCGTCGCGGTCCCTTCTGGGGAAGGGGGGGCGTCCCCTCGGCTCCGGGGGGGCGGAGGGTCGCTCCTGTGGCCCTCAAGCTGGGGGGGGGAGCGGGGGGAGGGGGGGTGAGGGGGCCGCTCCGCCGCCCCCCGCCCCCCCTGCCCCATCTGGTGTCGGCCTGCCATCCGTTGTCTCTGGCGCGCCCCCCCGGGGTATACTCGTGCCCTGGGGGTTGCCAGGCAGCTGTGGGCGTCGGGCGCGGCCCGGTCGGCTGCAAATGGGTCAGTGCGGCGGGGCGGGAAGGGAGGGGGGGGAACCCCCCCGCCCTGGTTAGCGCCCCTGCCTTCCTCAGGCCGGCCTCTGAAGGGGCCGCTCCGTTTGCGCCGTCCTGGGCGCCGCCGGTCCGCCGTCGGTTGGCAGCAGGCAAGGTGGGAGCGTGCGGGCGGTTCACCGGGGGCGCTTGCCGCGGCCGCGGTGCCACTTCACCCCGGGTGCAGCGGCCTCTTCGGGGAGGGTGCGGGGCCGCCGTCTCTTCGATCTGCCTCCGTCCGCTCTTGGACCTGGGGGGGAGGGGGGGGGGAGTGCGGGGGGGGCCTCTGGTCCCCTGGGGCTGCCCCCTGACGGCCGAGGGGGGGCGGCCTGGCGGTCCCGGCCCCGGGGGCCAGCCGTCGGCTGAGGGGTCGCACTCTTCCCCCGCCCCCCTCTACCTGGAGCCGGACCCTCGTGCGGGCACTCGCTTGGGACCCTTGTCCCCCCCGCCGTCGCCGCGCGGCGCTGGCCGGCCGGGGGCGGCCGTGAGGGTTAGTGGTCAGCGGTTAGCGGGCTGCAGGGCAGTAGGTTCCCCCCCGCACTCGTTTTCTCTGCCCTCCCTCCCGCGGGAGGTGGCGCGCGCTCCTCTGTCACGCCGTATCGTGGGGGGGGCGTGGGTCGGGGGGCCCCCCTCCCCCCCCCACTCTCTCGCGTCCGCCGTCTGGGCTGTCACCTGCGCCGCCGCTTGTGTGGGGGCTGGGGCTGCGGCGGTGGCGGTTTGCGCCGGCGGTAGCGCCAGTGGGCGAGGGCGCTGCGCAAGGCCCCGGGGAGCCAGTTGTTGGCGTCCGCGTCCGTGATGCGGAGCACCGCCCCCCCTTCCAGGAAGGGCGGCCACGTCGGCCCCCTGTCGGGGCACGCCGCCCGGATCACTGACCAGAGGACCCTCTCGTGGTCCTCTGGGGCTGCCCACCCCCCCGGGGGTACCTCCCAGTTTCCTCCGTCCCTCCGGAGGAGCACAGCATCGAAAGGCCGGTTCCTCATCCCCCTGGTGGTCCCCTGGTTGGCCCAGCTCAACCACCCGTACACCTCCCCCACCAGGGGGAGGGCCTCATCCCCAGGAGGGTCCGGGACCGTGATCCAGTCCCGGTCCCAGGGCCGGGCCCCCTCTGCCCCTCACGCCGGCTCCCCCTGCGGCTTCTGTGCCTGCGGCGCCGGCGCCGCGCCCCGCCCCCCCCCCGCCGAGGCCATCCGCGCCGGCTCTGCTCCCGGTGCGGGGGGGGCTGGCTGGTGCTGGAGTCATGGGGGTTTGGGGGGGATGAGCTCTCCGGTGTCGATGTTGTAGAGGTGGGGTTGGTGGTGGTGTGTGTGGTGCGCCGGCATCTGTTGGATGCCGGGGGGGGGCACCTCAACGGCTGCACGTCCAGCTGCGGGGGCGCCCCGCCCCCCGCCCCCCTCCCTTCGACCCGCCCTCCCCCCCTGGGCTCCCATGCCCCGTGCCACCTGTCCCTGGGGGTCCGTGGCGCCCTTGCCCTTGCCCTTGGGCCCCCTTCCGGCCCCCACGCCTCTGTCTGCCTGCCCGTGCCGTGGGTCCCGCCCCCTGTCACCCACGCCCTGGCCTGCCTGCTCTCCCACCGTCCCTCGCTCCGCTCCATGCACCTGGGCGCCCTGTCCGCGCCCCTGCGCGCCCTTCCCGTGCCCTGGCCCCTTCCCGGCTCCCTTCCCTGTGTCGCGACGTCCGCTGCCCGCGCTCTGTCCCCCTCCGCTGCTGCTGGCCTCGGTGCCCCGTCCGTGTTTGCGTTCTTGCTCCTTGCCGCGTGTGCCCTGGCCCGCTCCCTGCGCGTGCCCCTGGGCACTTCCCCTGTCGCCTCCTGTCCCCCGCTCTGTGCTCCCGTGGCTGGCGAGCAGCTCTGCCTGCGCGCCGTCCCCTCCTTCCTGGATCACGCGCCTGGCGTCCCGCTGCCTTTGCAGCTGCGGCAGCGTGACGCCCGGCGGCGAGCGCTCGGGCGCCGGGGGGCGGACCTGCCGCGTCCGCCCCGGGGGGAAGGGCTTGGTGGGGAACGGCTTGGGGGGGCTGGTGTGAGTGTGGGTGGGGTTGGCGTGGGCGCGGTACTTCGCACCCTCCCTGCCCACTGCTGCTGCTGCGGCGGCCGCCGGCGAGGCGCCCGTGGCCCGTGCGGGGTCCATCCCCCGCTTTCTTGGCGTGCTGGGGGCCGCAGCGTGGCCGGCCGAGTCGGTGGCACGGCTCGCCGGGGCCGCGGTCGCAACCCCTTGCGCACCCTCCCTGCTCCCCTCCGCAGCTGCGGCAGGCCTCGGCGATGCGCCCGGTTCCTGCGCCGGGGCTACCCCCCGTGTCGGCGGCGTGCCGGGGGCCGCGGTCGGGGCCGCGGCGTGGCTCGCTGGGGCTGCGGTCTCCGCTCCCCGCGCGTCTGGGGCCCCCTCCCGGGGCGGGGGGGCAGGGCTTGCTGTTTCGGCGGCGGGGGCGGTCACCTCGGCCGGCGCAGGCCCCCGGGTCAACGGTCCGGTGTCAGCGGAGGCCGCCCAGGGCTGTCCAGCCGGCGGCCCGCCCGGCAACGCCGCCTCCGCCAAACTCCGCTCCTCGCGCTACGCGGGGGTCTCCCCCGCCCATTCCGGGGAGACGGGGGAGCGGGAGCGGGACCGGCGGTGGTGGCAATCGTCCCGCTGGGGGGAGCAATCGGAGTCTGACATCACTGTTATCCTGGTAGGCATGCGTGGTGGCAGGTGCGCCCTTCCCACTACCTCCCGGTGCATCAGTGTCGTGCCGTGGGCAGTGCTGTGCAGTGCTCTGGGGGGGGGGAGGGGGGGGAGGGCATGCCTGGAGACCATACCCCCCCCCAACCCCCTGGACACCGCAGCAGAGGAACACGGGTTCCTTCGACGACGCGGAACTGAGGGCGCTCTACGGCATCCACGCCACCAGAGCCTCGAGCGAGCTACTGGCAGCCCTCCGGGAACAACTCCGGGACGTGAACCCGCGCAGGCTCTTCGCCGTGGTCCCCCTGCCGCACACCGCAACAACCCAATTCTTTGTGCGGCAGCTCCACGCGCTCTTCACCCCCGGGACACAGATCACGCACGACCTTGTTGACGTGTGGATCTGGTGGTTCAACACCCACCAGCCGGACCAGGGAGGCATATGGGTCCCACACCTGGGCTGGGCACACACGCTCATAGCACCACCGATGGACCCCAGGCCCGCATCCAGCACCTGGGTCCCGGAGCGGGGCGCCCCACCGCCGAGAGCCGAAACCCTCCGCATCCCACCGTACGAAGGCCTGGCGGAATCGGTAAGCAGGACAGCCCGCGACAGGGGGCGTAACCTCGGGAGCATGGTGGAGCGGTACCTGGAGGCTGCACGCGCTGGGCCCCCGCCACGCGAACGCAACCCCAGCACCATTGCCATGATCGTGTTGGAAAGTGGCCACTACTACCAAGTGCCGATCAGCCCGCACCCGCAGGAGAGCCACTGGAGCCTGGAGGCCGTCGACTCCATGCTCCCGGCGACCACGGCCCTGCCGGACAGCCCGGCCCCCCTGCTCAACGACCAGCCCCCGGACCCCGTAACGGCCATCGTATCGGGGACAGCTGGCACCTGGCACCCAGGCCATGCCCTCTACTGCCTCTGGCGCTGGGCGCGGCGCCGCTGGCCGCACACCAGGGAATGGACGGCGACATGGAGGTTCCACCTGGACGGCCGGTAGCAGCTCGCGGCCATCCCCCAGCGCGAACGGACAGCAGAGACCCCCACTGCAACAAACCTGTGCCCCGTCTTCGCGATCCACCAGCTCCGGGCGCTGGCTCCCGGCGAGCAACTGCAGCCCGCCATCCGCACTGAGACGGAGGCCCAGGCGGCACACGCGGCCCTTGTGCACGAAATCCTCAGTCCCCTCCGCAGCGCCCTCGTGCGGCGCGTGGGAAACCCCCCAGGGCCCTGAACAACCGCGAGCCAAAAGAAGGAACACAGCCTCATGAACACGCGGGGCAACACCGTCGGGACCGCCCCGCCCCGCCCGACGCGGCACGCGCGTGCCCTGCCCACCGCAGCCGGTCACTGGCAGTGCAGCGATGACGCACCGCCGCGCACGCACGGCGCGAATCCCGCACTGGCCATCCGCAAGTGAGGAGACGACACGGCGGCCCCGGGACCACCTTCTCTCGCCGGAGGACCCGACGAAAGGCCTCACACCAACGGCTGCGGAACCAGCCGTCAACCGCGAGGACCGCAGGCGAGCCGACCTTGTCCAAGAGGACCCCCTCGTACAACAAGACAACGCGCGACCGCGCGACACACTCCACCAACGCCCGTCGGTCGGGCACGCCGGCAGGAAAGGCGTCAACCTGCCCGGCACGTGCAACGGACACACAACAAATATGGGCTAGCCTTAGCGGCCCATGATGTCGAACACAAACAATGACCCAATGAATTCCTCCCACATTCCCCAGGCGGGGGCCATGCTCCCCAGATCCCCGCAACGCCCCCACAACAGAGAAGAGGACGAGGCCCAACACGGACCTGTCCTTCCACCCAACCCTCCTCTCCCACAAAACGGACACACGATGGACCGGGCCAAGGGGCCAGCCAAACACGCGGGACCCGCGGCCAGACCGATGACCACGGGAACGTTATCAAGAAGTCGTCAAGAATGTTACCTTCCAAGACAAGAATGAAGGGATACGTGCGCCGCTGGGTCCGGCGCGCACCTCCTCCGAGAAAGGTAAACGCCTAGGATGCTGGGGCGGTTTTGGCACATGTAACCTGCGAGAATGGTCCGAGGGACACACTCCCTGCAGCCCAGAAAGGTAACAGCGTCGACGGACGAGAGGGGGGCCTCGACACTGACCAGTATTCCTTTCCTCCGGACCCCTACCAGTGCACGCAAGGGGCCAGGAGCTCGCCATACGGGAACCGCGAGCCCGCCGGCTCATGCCGGCGAACACGGGAGTGTTACGCCGAGCCCAGCCCGCCGCGCCGGACGGGACGCCTCGACGCCAGAGCACGAGCCAAGCAATCCTAACCTCTGGACACCGCACTGCGGCACCAACACGCCAGCCACAGAACCTGCAAGACACGGCACGATACAGCACACAGCAGGCAGGCAAACACGAGCACGAGCACCGGACCACCGAGCCGGAGCAGCACCCTGAGGCTCCCATGGGGAGCACAGGGATGCACCGAGGGGGACCGAAGGGGCCTTGTTACCGACGGGGGTGTACATATGATCGGCACAAGCGCAGCTGAAAGGATGGCCGAAGGACACTGCGAAATACCAGGTGAAGCAATGTGCGTGTGAAGATGCCTCCAGGGCAGGACAGGGCGTGTCGTACCAAATTTCAAATATTTTCTCACGCGGTCGTACCAATTGTTGCTACCCCCCTTCCCCTGAGGACACGCCCCGCCATGAGGGGGCGGCGCACCGCCACAACGTACGGTACTGGCCCCACGCAACTGGAACATTCAGAACCGACCCTAGACGTCCGCCACGACCCAACGCGTCCAACGGCAGGACAAGACGGCCGTTGGGCGGCGCCGATGATGACGTACCAACCACGGTAATGCCAACAACACAACAACCACACGCGCGGACATCCTGAAACCGGACACACCGCGAAACAACATCCCTGACGGGAAACAAGCAACGTAGGGACAACTACAGCGACCAAACACAGCCGGCCGGGCACATACGGGCCACCACGCAACCCAGACAGGCTGACCACCGGCGAACAAACGCAGGCGAACCAACACCACGCACCAGGCACGCCCTGGTCGCGACACATCCACCGCACCGGACAGGCAGGCCGCCGCAACCCTCAGAACAAACCGAGAAGACAACGAAAACCACTTCCGACTACATCGGCGCGGTCTACACAACCGGCTGCCGATCAAACTGCTGCAGGACAACGACCCGACAATGAACAGACCACACGCAAGCCAGCGAACGCCCAACCGGCCAGGCATGCAAGGGTCGAAACGGGAACGGCTTCCCATGGGCTGGCGACAACATGCTGCGCCACGCCCGCCGACCGCCATACCCACAAGCACAACAGAACACCACGACTCTACCATCACGAACGCGACTAACCAACATTAACCAACAACACCACACTACACTTGGACAAACCAAGGCGCAACTAACCGCCACCGAAACGGAGATGCCGGCTACACAAACAACATTCAGCTGAGAGACCACCGGCAGCAGCGCGACGGGACCCACGCAAACCCAGCCGACCGTGAGGCGGCCAAGACAACCATGCACAAACCACACTGCAGCTGCAGCCGCGACCTGACCGTAAACAGACCACACGCAAGCCGGCCAACATCAAACCAGCCAGGCGTGCACGGGTCGAAACTGGAACAGTGTCTAACAGGTTGGCCACGCCATGATGCGTCACGCCCGCCGACGACCATACCCACGAACAAAACAGAACGTCGTGACTCTACCATCACGCAGCCGACCAACGAACATTAACAAACTACACCGAACCATTAAACAACCAACCAACCAACCACAATGACCAGCTTCGAACCCCCAGCCCCCCGGTAGAGCGCAAGCTCAACCGAGTCAGGAGCCGTGAGTGTGCGCCACGGCATGCGAGTCCCGTAGCGAGTGCTTCTTTAAGTCGCCTCAGGCCTACTGAAAACCAACCAAGGTGGGGGTGCCTGCAGGACAGAGCCTTTGCCCTGGCTCCGGGCCCCTGGGCCCCAGAATCCGGAGGTTGATGAGGATGTGCGATGGGACCCTCCCCCACGTGTCATCCGCCCGAAGCAGAGGAATGTGAGCCTCTGGTCGAACATGGGTTACCTCTCTGGGCAGAACGCGCTGTAGAATACTGCTCGCGGCCACATCGCCCTTTCCCCATGTGGGGGAGCGACTTTGTGGGGGCACGTGCAGTAGGGCCGTGGGTGGGTGATCAAAAGCCCCTTTGTAAGACCGCCCTCGGGAGCAGCCCCCGTCCCGAGATGACCTACCTACCTACCTCTTAAAGAACGTAGGGCGGAGCCCCTGGGTACCCTAAACAAGTGTCATACCGTTCGCAGCTCGCGTGGCCTACCCTTTATTGCGTCATATACATGCACGAGTATGCACGAGCTCGGAAGCGCACTATTTTTAGCACACCAATAACAATCAAGCCATACCCAGCGTGTACCACAATCACTGACGCAACCAGGGGGTGGCCCCCCCTGGGCTTAATCACCTTACTTACCGCTGGAGAGAGAGAGCAAGTGGGAGTGTGGAACGACTCACAAGCGAAGCAAATCGATTATGCACGCGTGCGTATGTTCTAATCAGTGCTACAAAAAAGGGAAGTTGGTGTGCAAGAGCAGTTGTCATGGTTGCCCCGCATTGCACCGCAGGACAGGAAAGGTAGCCCCCCGTGACAACCACTCCCTGGGCGAAGGCCATCAGTCTCTCCTTGATCTCACCTCTAATCATCGTGCAATCTGCTAATCAACCCCTCTGCTCTATGTTTGCGTTGCCACACGGCAAGTCTACGGTAACGCGAGGCAAGCAATGTGTATGCTGCATGCAAAGCAAACACAACCTGTATGTTTATACCTCTTTCTTTGAACTCTTATTCAATTATCGAATTCTTCATTCTTGAATTTTTTCTGTAAGCATGGGTGGAATCTCTACGTTTATTGTTTAATGTGTGTCTTGTCATTTCTTGATTATTACGTGACATACTGTTATAATCTGATTCTCCCGTGCTTTTTCGGCCGTGAATTAAGACGGTCCCCTGCGCACCGCTTTTCTCTGCGTGTGATTCCAGGGATGTAAAAATTCCTGTGATGAAATAAAAATGCATAAAAATGTGCATTTAATGCACATGAAAATTCTGGACAGGTGTGCACCCTCAGAAAAATTCTATGCCGTAATTTGACGGATTTACGTGTATCGTCGTTCGTTGCGCATAAATCAGGTGCTCATCCCTTGGATCCTTTCTTTTCAGATATCCCTGAGCAAATACAACGAGGTAGGCCGCGTTCTGGCCGAACCGCTGCCTCAAGGACCACTATCCAGAATTTCAAAACCCCATTAAGGGGCAAAGAAGTCTTAACGTCATTTCCTCGCCCTAAGGACAGGCCAGGTACAGCCAGCAGGTTCCACGAGACCCAGACTGCGTGCCCTGACCGTATCCTGCGTTGGGCTTTGCGTTTTGCTACTTGGAGGGAGAAATGCATCATCATAAGACTTTGCATGCCCATTCCAACGCCCTACCAAGCCACAGCCGCCCCAGCCACGCCTCTAAGCGCAGTGGGGGCTGTAGGTGTCTGTTACGACAAGGCAAAAACTGGCGACTGCCCTGACGCAGCGCCCTCTTTACAGTGTTAGGGAGGTTATAGGTAATTTTAGAAAAGATGCTGAAACCATGGAGAGGTCAAGAAAAATACCCTCTTTCATTTAAAATGCGTCAGTGGTGGCCACCACAGCACAGGGGGGGAAAAGGAAAAAGTGTATTTCCATGGCAAAAGTTAAGCTTTAGTTGTTTTGGAGATGCCTGAAGGCATACTACAACTTTATCTTAGTATTGGCCTATCCAAAAAGGGGCGACAAAGCACTTTGACCTACAACACCAAACATTGAACTTTGGATGTTGTGTTGACCCCTGACCCCCCCCCACTGATTAGACCTAAGCACCACTTCCTGGACTGACTGAGGCGCTGACATTGATCCAGAGCCTGTACATTGTTCTATATTTTCTCATGAATGCTTAACTATCCTAGTGGTCTGCACCCTAGGGCGCCCGGGCACCTCTTTGTCAGAGGTCCTGGGTTCAATTGCCGGTCAGCCTAGCTAAGTAGGAGGGTCCCACGTGACATGGCAGTGACCTCATCGCCACATACCATGCAACCTCAGTACCTATGGGACCAAAAACAAAGCGTGCACATCTCTAGACGGCACTACAAAAAGGAGAGTGCCCATGTGCGCAGTGTTTTCATGATTGTAGGGTATTTTTCAACTATCCCTTCCTAAATCTGTAGTTATTATGCTTGCCTTTGTTAATACACTATCTTCTGTAACTGCAGCCCTTCATGTTGTGCATTTGATCCTGTATTTGCTCTCTGCACTGTGGGTACTTGAGAGTTTTGGTTTACTTCAACAAAACACTTATTTTGGAAAACCTGAGCTACATCAAGAAGCAGCAGGAGCAAGCAGAGGCACAAACAAAACAACATCATCAGAACATTCAACAGTGGAAGCCTGTTTGAACTTTCTGGAGGACTCACCTGCAGCCGCGGTGGGCCAAGGGGAGATTGAGGAGGTTGTTGGAGCGCCGAAGGAGGAGCCAGCCCCAGAGGTTGGTGCAACAGTGCCTCACGTGAAGGGGGAGCCACTCCCACATGACTGACTATTCACGAGCCTCAAGGGAATGACGGGGTGGCAGTGGCGGCAGCAACATGGAGCACGGTTTCGTAGGCAGTTCTGGAGGTGCGTAATGGTGCAGCGGCATCACCGTGTGCAAGATGCAGTGCAAACGAGGTGAGATGCTGACATGGTCCGGCGCGCGAACGCACACATCGCAAGTGTACTCCCCCAAGTAACCTACACTGCGCTCGCAAGGGTCCATCGGGTGGGTGATCATCCCATGCTTGTAGATACGCATCCAAAGGATGACAGTCCCCTTATGGGGGAAATAGCCCTGGGTGACATTTCGGGGGGGGGGACTGTTTACCAATGCCTTGCTTTGTGCAAATGGACCTGCTCGTGCTGCATGGATGCGTTCGGGGCGAGATTCATTATGGGGACGCATTGTGGATCCTCGATGTGGGGTCGTGTGTAACGCTCTTAGGCCCCACATGCCTCTGCCGTGGTCTGGACAGCGCATTGTGCTGGTACCGTACACAGGTATTGCCTGGGGACGTCTGCCTGTGGCAATGCAGAATGAACTGGTCACGTTTGGCTTCTCAAAGTAAGGATGTCTTTTTGTGTAGCGCCTCGCGGTTGAACCGGTGAAGTCGGTGCAACCGCGCGCCTTTCCAGCGGTTGAACCAGCTCCTAAGATGGTTACATTTTACTGCATTCCATGAGGAAACAGGCTCCTGGCAATCAGGTGTAGGGTTACATGTAATTGTTGTTCACTAAAGAGGGTCAAAAGTCCTAAAGGTAATCCAAAGAAGGCACAGGGGTGTATGTCACCACCCCTAGCGAAAAGTGGATCGTGAAGCCGTGCGGTTTCACCAATACAGCCGCCGCCACTGGCGCCACCGCAACCACCGCCGTGAAATATGATTCAAGAGAGAGAGGTCTCGAATGTTTTGGAACCACTGAGGTATAATGGTTTTTCGAAAACATTCTTTTTAGGGGGTGTCGCATCTCTTCGCGGGCTGAAAAATAGCGGTTTTCAGGTTTCTACTTTACAATTTGTTCCTGTACCACGATAGGGGTTCGACCGTGGGGAAGCCAAAATGAAATGGTTCGGTTGAACCCGGTTGAACCACGGTTTCACTTGGGGAATTTAAGGGTACCTGATCCGAATGAGCCCGTAGGGCATTTTGTCCTCCCTGCCAGAAGTCCTCGGGCACAATGTCCCCCTGGACACACCATCACCGAGGCGGACTGTCCTCTCCTCATTCCTGTCTCAGCTCTTGCGACAGGACGCCTCCAAGGAGCTGAATCAAGTGTGACACACCGCGGAAGGCACCCCAGCACTTCTCACATTCTCTGTAACCCTACCTCATGGAACCACCAGAGATCTGCTGGTGTTGCTGGACTCTGGAGCCCAGGTCAATCTCGTCCGCCGTGGACTCCTCCACCCATCGCTCCTCCACACAAGCTCCCAGCCGGCTCGGCTCAAACCCCATGATTGGAGGTACTGACGAAGCCAATCGCAGCCTCCGATTCTGGCGCTCTTATTCGCCACAAGTTGACTCCTGGGCCACACCCGCGGAGTTTTTCGATGTCTTACACCAGGCTGGCATCTCGGGCTACGACCTCATTCTGGGGTGCCCCTTCATGGTCAACAATTCCATGGGCCCCCTGCCTCACCATCAATGCCTCGTGATCGCGTCAGAGGACCATTTATTTTACCTTTTACCTAGATCTCAGGGTGATGTCTCTGCCGTCGAGACAACCCCCCCATCAGTCCCCCCAGATGATCTGCCAGATCGACCCACCCGTTGGGTTACCAGCTCCTACACTATCCAATCGGAGCATCCTCAAATGTTACTCCACCACTTTGGCTGTCCCACACCCATGTTGACGTCTTCGGCTCGGCCGTCAACCACCGATTCCCTCAGTACACGACCGAAACTGACAGTGCATGGCGGCGATCTTGGTACAAGGAATTCATCTGGACCAATCCTCCGTTCGAATGGCTCGAATTGAAGCCGGTTCGGACCCCCGTGGCCATCTTTGGGTCACTTGGGGTGTGTATCTATGGGCCGGCAAGCCGCCATTTGCTGATATCATACTCTCCCATCCACCAGACCTAACCTGATGTGATAGTGTGATAGGCTTGGCCATTCCGGCTATGAGCGGCCATATTCAATACCGAGGCGCCGCCAGCTGAGATTTATATATCAAAAAATCAGGAATCAACAGGGTTTTTTTATCATAATGTTTCCGTAATTTTGCAGCCATTCGTTCTGATTGTCAATGTATCGGCGACTGTCAGTTGGCTCGCAATTTTGCGGTAACCGATTGGTTAACTGTTATTTCCAGATATTTTAGCGGAAACCCAGATGAAGGGTTAAATTTCATCAGAAAAGGGTTCGTTGCTTCCACAATTTTCATGTTATTCACACGCAAAATTAATCCCATTTTTTCAGACATTCAGAATGGGATTTTCGATTTTGAGGTCACCGCACTTGATATGATGAATTTCGAGTGGTCCTACATTTTTCCCCGATCACGAATCAACCTTCATTTTGTTGTCTCCTTCAGTTTTTTTTGGAGATATAGACGAAACAAAATTGATTCGTGAGGCCACTTTGAAAAATCATATCTCCGGTTCACTGCGAGGTATTTTAGTTTTGAGATATGGGCTGGAATTGCCTTGGTCTCAACTTAAATTGAGAAAGGGTCAAACGCCTTGGATGTGTACATATGCCCGGTGTAGCAAGGGATAATGGTCAAGAGGGTAGAAAGTGATATATAACTCTTGGACCATGCAACCGAATATTTCAATGCAACTTTCGAGTGTACCGCATGAGTGTTGGTGTTGCATAGAAACTTTCCTTGGCTTACCACGTATTTTTAACGTGAAGTTATGTCCATGGAGGGGCATGGCATACCATGGTGGGAGCCATTTTTGAGGGTATGTGTTATATGCATGGTATGTGCTTCGCTATGCTCACGCCCATGTTATATATCTCCGTTTGTAGGAAGATATGTGGAGTCATACGTGGCAAGGGCTTTGCCCATGTCCCAATCATGAGCTCCATAGCGCTAGACCAAGTCTACCGCACATATAGTGCATGTGGGAAGGCTTACGGAGCGACCCACAAGCGCCACTATCAATTTTCCCATTTTCATGGTGCGTATGGTGAGGAGGTTCGAAGGTTTCCCTATGCGTCCATGTGGGGATCCAAGTGGGGGGGTTGTTCGCAAATCGTCCCAAGCAATTGTGTTTTGAACCATATGTTGATACCATGGGTGAGCGAAGTTATATACTATTGTGATTATCTTGAATCTAGCAACATTTGCATGTCTTTGACCTCATTTTATGCTCATTTTTGTATTTTATGTGCTCAACTGGTCGGCTAACAGTAAAGTCCCTAGAGATCTGTGAACTATGGTATGTTGCCTTTATGTTGGCATATGCTTTGGTGTTGCACCTCACCATATGCCGGATCACGTGGTCACTTTGGCGTGGCACAGGAGGCCTCACAAAATTAGGTCTCAAATTCATGAGTTGACTTGTGAAGCATGGCATGTAAATACCCGGAGGGGTTTGGGAGCCAATGTTGGGATATTCTTGGGCATGGACCTTTTGTCTATATCACCCTTGTATATTACGTTCCGGGTTGACACATGCATGGAGCATTTCAACATTTGCCGTATGCATTTTTGAGTATATAATTGAATTTTGGGCACTATGGTGTGATTTGCCTAATTTTGCTATGTTGTCAGGTCATCTTCATGGGGCAATTCTCCAGGCCCAATGGACTGCAAGTCCAACCAAAGTTATGTCAGGGTAGGGCATGATCCTGAGTGCCACTCTAAGCCATGACACGCCACCTCCCCGATTGGGCTAGGATTTAGAGGCTTGGGAGTGAACAAGTTTTTGGGGTTTGTGTAGTGACTTTTGACACATGGCATTTAGCCATCTTATTTGACTGGGTTCAGGGCATCATGTTGGCGAGACAAGGGAAGGTCTTCAGTCCAGGGAATGAGGGGTCTATGGCTGTGATTGGGTATGTTTCCATCTTTCCCCAATTTTGCTTGATGTGTGTTCATATGCCAATTTCAGGGCTTTTCCATTATTCTATTGGTGCAATTCCATGTACATGCCCAACGCCCGTGTCTCCGTGTGCACGTTGCGACGACCGGTGTGTTGAAAGGAGTTGTTGAGTGTCAACGCGGGACCTCAAACACCCTTGGAAGCCCTCAGTGTGAATTTTTTGGATTGGAGCAATTGTACTTGGGAGTTGGTTACTGCAAGGGATCAGGATTTGTGTGAAGGAGCCATATTTTACTATTTTTTTGTGGGAAACTGTGCAGGATAGGGCAAGATCATGCAGAACCTGGTGAGAAGCAAGACCATAGGAGTGACAGGAAATGGTGGAAGGGGTACAGCAGGGGCCGGTCCTGGTAGGGACTTTCTTTATGGTAGCAGAGGATTACCTGCCCCCTACCGCCGCACCGGGGACTTGGGCCCTCATGAGCCCTGCCCAAGGACGTCCCGGGTGCAGATCGTGGAGTCCGTGGAGTCGACGCCGGACTTAGAAGCCCGAGAAGAGCGAAGATGCTCAGGACGGAGAGCCCTTGTAGGACATGGGCTAGACATGGAGGACCTCGCCTCCATGTGTGGAAGGCAATGCCGCAAGACTTGCAATCTCCGCTCCGCTGCGGAAGAGTTAAAGGAGACTGGCAGCAACGGCAGAGCCCGGCGTTACCGGAAGCGCGGGTCCCCAAAACCCGCGGCGGAAGCCAGGGCGATGGAGACGGATCCCAGCCCGGTCAGGCTGTGGTCAGCTGCAGATTCCGAGGGGCATTCTGATGGCTATCGGACAGCTTTCCCTTCGGAGTCGGAGGAGATAACCATACCGCCCACAAGGGCGCACACGGCCCCCATACCCAGCCTGGAGCATGACGCCGACGCGTTGGAGAGGCCTACCAGAGCCAGAACGGCGCCTGTGGCCCGGAACACGGAGCCAACGCGGGATAACATGGGCGACACACCCATGGCGGAGGAGTCCGAGGCGCCGGGAACCGTGGGTTGCGCCGGATCAGGTGGAAAGCACGCTGAGTGCCACTGCGAGCACGTGTCCTTCCTCATCAGCAAGTACCCAAAGATGGGGATGGACGCCATCGTGCCGCACATCGACCGCCTGGACAGCCAGAAGGACCGCCTAGAGGAGGACGTCGCAGGGATCCTGGATGACCAGTCGGAAGCAGAGAGAGACATGGCGGAACTGCGAGCGGAGCAGGTCCGGTACCGGGAGAAGCTGGAGATGGCCCTGCAGAAGCAGCAGCGAGTGGTGGACAGCCTCCTCCACCTGGTGGAGGACATGTCGGGACGCCTGAAAAGGATAGAGGAGTTACAACCCCTCGCCTGGGGTCCGGAGCTCCCGGCAAGGCCGGCAACAGCAGAGCTGGTGGAGCGGATTAAGACCCTCAGGAGCACCATGGAGAAACCCATGGGCGGCCCTGCAGAGGCACCTTACGCGCCTCCGCATGTTGACCCGGGTGCGCTGCCGTTTGTTCCCATGTTCAGCGAATCCATAATGCTCGGGGAGCATACGGCACCGGCTGGGTCCATGCGGGAGGAGCACGCAACCACAGACCTGAGGAGCCTGAGGGTACAGATGTCCCATGCCGCCCAGGATCCACCGATCGCTACGACTACCCATGCAGTTTATGCGGAAGAGGAGATCCAGACCATGCAGGGGCGAACCATGGGAAGCGCCGAAGGACATGGTCGAGGCCATCCAGGCGGAAACCTGTGGGTGAAGGACCCCACTACGTGGATATGGACAGCCGGTGGAGCAGGTCCTTCCCGCATCCCAAACCCCATGGGTTCAAGCCCAACTGGACCGCACTCCATGGAGGAGAGGGATGTACGGGGAGTGTACTCACACCCCCCGGCCACAGCTGGTATCCGTCTCGGTGGAGTGGCGGCTGCGGACGTCGGAGATGCCATCAGGATTGACGATCTCAGGGGAATCAAAATCCCCTACTACGATGGCAACCCCTGCAACCTGGATGACTTTATCCTGGATTGGGAGGAACTCGCCGAGGAGGTCGTCGGCGAGATGAAGGAAGCGCCAAGGGACAAGTGGGTATGTCGGACACTCCCACACAGGCTGCCGCAGAACCTGAAGGAGGAGCTCAGGGATCAGATCCGCGAGGGATTGGTCCAGACGGAGCAGGCCTGCCTCCAGTGGCTGGAGGACGAGGAGCGAGTGGATGCCCCCAACCAGAAGTTGGAGGATTTGTGGTCCATTCCGCTGCAGCTGGAGGGCGGGGAATTGAGGGTCCGGGAAGGGAATCGGTACATCCGCAAGTACCGAAGAAGCCTCAAGCTGGTGGAGGACTGGAATGAGGCCAGCGAGATCCGACACCTGCTGAAGGACGTCCTCCCCGGCCACTGGAGGAGAAGGGTGGAGAATGAGGAGAAGAAGAGAGCAAAGAAGCGCGTGGCCGTACGGATCATGGCATCGGAGGACACCCACGCCGGAATAATGGAGTTTTTCTGGCGAAACCTCGGCGAGCCCAGCCGAATGTTGGGATTGAAGAACGCCGTCTACGTGGAGGTATTCGGCGACAACATTGGGCAAAGGCTGATGCGCCTCAACAACGCGAGGGGAGGCGCGGACAGCCGCTGAGGATGCAGGTCACCTTCGCCCGCATGAGCCTGGACGAGATCGTGAAGTACATCACGGTGGAGCTGAAGCTCAACGCCAAGAGCGAGGCCCACGTGCAGGATCGACAGGGCCAGGGACACCGAGGTCATCGGGAAGATCGCCAACACCGAGAGGTCAAGGAGGACACGGTCGGCACCGCGGAGGAAGGGAGTGGAATCGGCCAAAATCTCTGGACCGCGACCACCCGAGAGGATCAGGAAGAAGCCCACTTCTTCGCGTTCTTAGCGCACAATATGAAGGAGCATGGGCAGAACAGGTCCAGGTGGAACCGCCTGGACCCAAGGACCAAGAACCGCAAGGAACCGCGGAGGATCGGGAACCCGCCGCTCTCGTTGCGCGAGTACAGATCACAGCACGACGGTTGCTGGGTCTGCTACGGCAAGGGGAACAACTATGCACATGACCACCGGCATTGCAAGGTACATGAGGAAGACAAGAAGACCTACTTCGCCGCCCATCCCGACAAGAAGCCCAAGGAGCAACGAAATGCGGATTGGAAGGCAAAGGGCGGAGACGGTGGAAAAGGCCAAGGAAAGGGCCAAGGGAAAGGCGGGGGAAAAGGCTATGGCTGAGGACCCGGCCCAGACCGACGCGTGAGGTCGATCGAGGAGGTTGCTGAGGACATGTTGAGGACGTTGGAGGAACTCAAAGCCCAGCAACGTGGTGGACAAGGTCTGAGCGGATCGCAGCAGGAGGGAGCTGCGGCAGGCCACGTCTAGAGGAGCCCCCACGGGAGTGGGACCTCGGAGGTCTCTCCTCCGAAAATCAGTGGAATCCGAGAGAAAGCGAAGGCACATCGGGTGCCAAAGAAGGCTCCAGAAGAGTCAAAACCACTGAGTTTCGCCACTCCCAACCCCTGGAGCGCCCTGCGGGAGGAAGTGTATGTGGGCAAGGGACGTGGCAAGAAAGAAGGAGCGACCACGGAGAGCTCCGTGGACGACCAGGACCAGCCCAGGATCTACACCATCCGTGACCATACCCTCGAAGTCCTGATGCACCCAGATGTGCTAGAGTTGCATGCCGTGAGAGTCCTCCATACACCGCAGGGTGACGGACGGCAGTTGCACTTGAAGGTACGTGTACGGTGCGGACAAGAGGAGTTGGTGGTGGATGTATTGGTGGATACGGGTGCCCAGGTGAGCCTGGTCCGGAGGGGGTTGTTCAAGGAGGAATCCCTGCAGCCCATCCGTAGACCGGTACGCCTGAAGGTGGCCAATGGAGAGATTATGGGTGGTGGCACCCATGAGGCCACCATCAGTATGGAATTCTGGGAGCATGAGCGCTTGAACCGCCCTGATTTGGCGAAGAGAAGCACTCTATCCGGGAACTTCTATGTGGCCGACATTACAGATTGGGATATGATCATGGGGTATGACTTCATGGTGGGAAACACCATTGGAGCCCTTCCCCATCGTGCAACGCTGGTCCGGGAGGATAACGAATGCCTTACATGGCTGTCCACGGACTATGCATGCGGATCATCCCAATGGAATGCTGAGGAAGAGGATCGGATCGTCCAAGCGGTGCAAGCTGTGGGTGGCAAGTCCAGAGGAGACCGCGGAGTTCAGCTCACGGAGTATGGAATGGCGCCGCAAGTGTATGCCAGGATGATCCAGACGCTGGGAGCCGAAGCGCCCGAGACAGAGGTCTTCGCTTCCCGGGATGCCCCACTTTTGAGGGAGTGTAGGAGACATTGGCATCCAGGAGACTCAGCCTGGCACAGGCATTGGGTTTTGAAGGAGTGGGGGGCCATGTATTGGCATGGCTCCCTGGAAAATACCAGACGTACGGAGGAGAAGATCGTCGCGGATAGGGCGAAGGGGATCCTGGTCATAACCGGCATAGGATCGACCGCATGTCCGCTGGAAGGTCTCAAGTGGACGCTGGATTCCATCACCCTGAACGAGATGTCACTCAGGCCAGAGGAGGAGCTGTTCATCGACGCCAAGGGTTTATCAATGCCCTCCCCGGGTCAAGCGTGGGGTACCAAGGCTTTCCTGGTGGATGGGGCGCAAGCCTAGCCCACGGGTGATGAAGCATTCATCTGTAGGGTTGAGGTGGTGCCCATGCGGGTCATGTTTGAGCCCAAGGAGGGGACGGATCAGCCAATGGATGGCATTGACGTCCTGTCCCACGCCGAGATCGACCACGTCGTCAACTACATGCGGATGGGGATGCATGATCGTGTGGTAGCCAAGAAGGGGCGGGCCATGGTCACATCTCCGCATTGGTGGGATGACAAGATGTTGGTCACCGGCAAGTACGAGAAGGATGAGTTCGTGGCGAGGGTCATGGATCACATCGCGTACCAATATGATGGTCCGGTTGGGTCGGACCCGCCGACGTGGGGTTTTCCAAGAATGGGGGCCAGTAGCGACAAGAACCAGGCCAATGCCGCAAATTTCCAAAGATTATCGGTGGGAAGCGCGCCCCACGACGATGAAGACGGCATATCAGACGAGGAGAAGTCGGACTCGGACCCGGAAGAGGCCTATACCGCAGTGCGGTCGGTTGTATCGATACCGAGGCAAGCGGCTGAAGAGGCCCAGGAGAACCCGAAGGTCCCCGAGCTGAAGGAGAGGCTGATAAACACCTATCCGCGGCTATTCAGTGGCGTCGCCAACAAGAACCCTCCAGATCTTGGGAGATTTGGCACAGCGAGGATCAAGCTGAAGCCGAACCCCAAGATCTATCGTCATCGGGAGTACCAACTTCAGGGCGATCGGGCCGAGGCCATGAAGAAGTTGTTGCCTGAGTTTATTGAGCGGGGCTGGATCGAACCCTCCGACAGTGAGTGGGCCAGCCCAGCCTTTATCATGCCCAAGAAAGAGAAGGGTGAGTGGAGGTTGGTGGTTGCTTACAGAGGTTTGAACGAGCAAACCGAGCACGACTCGTACTCGCTTCCTCTGATCGACACCATCCTCCAAGAACAACAAAAAAAGCGGATCTTCACGGGTTAGACCTGAAACATGGCTATCACCAGATGCCGCTACACCCTGACTCCAGGCCCTGCACAGCGATGTCGACGCTGCTGGGGCCCATGCAGTGGAAAGTGGTGCCTATGGGCGCCAAAAAAGGCGACGCCGCTTTCCAGCGCATGATGGAGGACCTACTCGGTCCTGTCCGGGACTGTGCCACCCCTTTTGTGGATGATGTCATCATTGGGTCCGGCATGGAAGACATGACTGAGGACGAGCTCATCGAAGCGCATGAGAAGGATCTGCGCCAAGTGCTCAGCGAGCTGGACAAGCACAACATGGTGTGCAAGCCCACCAAAGCCTCACTCTTCGTGAAGGAAGTGGAGTTTGCGGGTCACGTGGTTGGTCACGGGCGACGCCGTCCCATGCCTGGGAAGCTGGCGTCCCTGCATCACTGGGAGAAGCCCCAGACCATCAGCGAACTCCGATCCTTCATGGGGTTCTGCAATTACTATTCGGGCTATATCCGGATGTATGCAGAACTGTCGGGCCCGCTGCACAAGATGCTGCAGGTGGGCAAGTTCGATGGCCGGAAGGGGAGCAGAAAGAAGCTTGCCTGGACCCCTGAGGCCGAAGATGCGTTCAGCCGCCTGAAGGAGCGACTCCTGGGGCAGCTGGGGCTATTCCTGGTGGACCCGGACATAGAGTTCGTGCTATGTACGGACGCCTCGGACTCCGCTGTAGGGGCAGTCCTCGAGAAGGTCCAGGACGACGGGTCGCACGTACCCGTGGCGTTTTGGAGCCGAATCCTGACCGAGGGCCAACGTCCCACCTGGACCTCGAGGGAGAAGGAGACGTACGCCATTGTTTGTGCGCTCAGGAAGCGGTCTGGCCACATCGGATTACAACCGGTGGTGGTTTGCACGGACCATCAGTCCTTACAGAGCTGGCACAAGGAGCACGTCGACACCCCCTCGGGACCGGCGGCAAGGAGGGCCCGATGGCATGAGACGTTCGCCAAGTTCGACCTCAGCGTCGTATACGTCCCGGGGAAGGACAACACTGTGGCAGATTGCCTCAGTTGATGGGCCTACCCCGCGGGCAAGGCATGGATGGACATATCCAGCCATGCAGACGCCGAGGAGACCGAGGAGGCCAAGCGCATCATCGAGATGGAGAAGGCCATGGAGCAAGAGGGGGTCAAGTGCTTTGTGGTGATGGCAAACCATACAGACCTGGCCAAGTTCCGGGGCGCCCGAGTCCAAGCTATTCTAGAGGAAACCCTCGAGCAATGGATGGTGGCCCCTGTAGAGCTAGTCAGGTCGGTGCTTACAGAAGACTGTTTGGATGACTATGCGGCATCCGAGCACTGGAGCAGGTACTGGAATGCCGTGAGCGCCCCGTCGGACGACGAATGGCCTGAGGGCTTGACCAAGGATGGGGATAAATTATTCCTCAAGGACAAGCTATTGGTCCCTGAAAACCGAATGGAGGAGCTCATTGACCACTGGCAGAACGCCCAGCTCATGCATCCGAGTCGGGACAAGATGCAGCAGGACCCGGAGTGGCGCTTCAAGTTCCCAGCGGGGTACTACGCCATCCTGGACAAGTACTGCAGCAACTGCGTTGTGTGTCGGGCCATGAAGAGCCCCAACCACTCCACGGCTGGCAACCCGGTGTATACGGCTATACTGGAGGCCCCTATGCGGTCCATGGCCATGGATGTATTCGCCATGCTCGAGGTCACCGTGGAAGGAGAAACCTACGACTGTGTCATCCTGGCGGTGGATAGGCACAGCGGGTATATCGTGGCGGTCACCGGCAAGAAATCCAAGAAGAAGGACAAGAAGGACAAGCATGGAGTGGGGCTGCAGGCCAAGACCGTCGCCAACGCCATGATCAGGCATTGGCTGACGATTTTTGATGTCCCAGCTGTCATCTTCAGCGATAGGGGCAGTCAATTTGTCGGGACGTGGTTCAAGACGATGTGCAAGCACATGGGGATTCGGCACGCCGAGACCGTGGCGTACCACAGCCTGTCGAATGGCCGGGCTGAGGTGCCCGGCCGGCAGATGTTCGAGAAGTTCCGCCAGTAGCACATTGACGAACCGGGCCGGAATTGGTATAATTCGCTGTGGAGAGTACTCCAGGGGTACCACGACCTTCCGGGGCCCACTGGACTGTCGCCCCATCGTTTCCTGTTCCTACGGGATCGAGTGTCACGCACTCTCCCGTGGTTGAGCCATGGCAAGGTGGCCCGGGATGCGAGTGCTATGATGGCTGAGGCTAACGACACGGCGGCCAAGGTGTGCAAAGCTCTTCAGGACGAGCATGAGGAGAGGGCCAAGTACTTCAAGCAGGGAAAAGTCCAGAAATATGCTCTCAGAGACACCGTATGGGTGGAGCGGCACCACAAGGATGTCCTGTCCAGGCATCGGCCGGCATCTTGGTATGTGCCGGGGGTAATCGTTCGGAAGGTCGGGCAGGATGTGTATGCGGTTCGTGTGGGGGATAACAGGATCCTGGACCGCGACCATACCCAGCTTTGTCCCCGAGCACCAGACCCCAGCGGATGTCCCGTCACCTTCGAGTTCACAGCCGGAGATCTGCACTCGGATGACGAGGGTGAGGACGACGACATCACCGCCTAGAGGATCCTGACGGACAAACCAGACCCGGAGACACCTGGGGGGAGGCTATATAAGGTCCGTTGGAAGAGATTTGCTGCGTCCAGAGATTCGTGGGAGCCTCCGAGCAGTTTTGTGGCGAGGTACACCACGGTCTGGATAGACTATCTGAGGAAAAGGAACATTTCCTTGGATGTCAAGGACGTGTTGGTCCATTTGGTGGCTGCTGTAGCACCGTAATGGATCCCCCTTGGCATTTTTGTTTGTCTTTGTGCTTGGGAGACGGGTGAGGGTGTTGATCCAAGGATTTTTGGGCCTTGATTGGCCATATATCCTCTTCACTCGGTCTCCACATATATATTTCATTGTGGTATACTTATTTAGGTCGACCAACGACGTTTCTCTATCTTTGATCCCCTTCGTCCATGTTGTAGATCAAGAGGAGACCGGATATGGCGGAGGGCACCGGTTTTGAGTGTCCTCACCCCTCGCTTGGGGCATGGGGGACGCCTACGCTGTATGTGGGGCCTCCATGTGTCCTTGGGACATGGGGGGGGGGATTTGAGCCCATTGGGGTCCTCCCGTCCTCTCTTCAATGACTTCCGAGCGGATACAACGCTCTGAGAAGAGGGGTGAAGCCGGTTCTGACCCCCGTGGCCACCTTGGGTCACTTGGGGTGTGCATCTATGGGCCGGCAAGCCGCCATTGGCTGATATCATACTCTCTCATCCACCAGACCTAACCTGATGTGATAGTGTGATAGGCTTGGCCATTCCAGCTATGAGCGGCCATATTCAATACCGAGGCGCCGCCGGCTGAGATTTATACATCAAAATATCAGGAATCAACGGGGTTTTTTATCATAATGTTTCCGTAATTTTGCAGCTGTCCGTTCTGATTCTCAATGTATCGGCGACTGTCAGTTGGCTCGCAATTTTGCGGTAACCGATTGGTTAACTGTTATTTCCAGATAATTTAGCGGAAACCCAGATGAAGGGTTAAATTTCATCAGAAAAGGGTTCGTTGCTTCCACAATTTTCATGTTATTCACTCGCAAAATTAATCCGAATTTTTCAGACATTCAGAATCGGGTTTTCGATTTCGAGGTCGCCGCACTTGATATGATGAATTTCGAGTGGTCCTACATTTTTCCCCGATCAGGAATCAACCTTTCTTTTGTTGTCTCCTTCATTTTTCTTGGAGATATAGACGAAACAAAATTGATTCGTGAGGCCACTTTGAAACATCATATCTCTGGCTCACTGCGAGGTAGGTAGGTAGCTGCACTCGGTCGTGGAGAGGCGCCCCTTGGTTCCCCCTGGCGTTGCCCCTGTGACGAACAGGAAGAGGTTCCGCGCGTGAAGAGGGGAGGCGGCTTATATCCCGCTAGACCTGTCTGTTGGCCCCCAATCAAGCGGCCCCGGGCGTCACCGGGAGGGCTGATCGCCGCCGGCGTGACATGCTTGTCTCGCCGGGAGGGTGTGCCCCCGTGCTTGCGCACGTCCCCTCCTTTGGGCGGAACCCTAGAGGTTCACCGGACTTCCTAGCGTATCCCGTTCCCAAGGCATGCATGCATGTTCTTGGTACTTGGGTTCCGAGGCGCTTGGGTGTCGCACGCTCCGCCTCGAGTCCCAAAGCAGCGCTCGCCTTAGGATGCAGCCTTACCCCCGGTCTCCGGATCTCGTTTGGCCGGGTCACCTGCATGGCTCGGGCTGCCTCAGTGCCCGGGCTGTGGGCACTGGGTTTCCTACTGTTGGCTTGCGTTTGTGGTTGGGTCCAGGTTGCGGTTGGTCGTGGGTTTTGTCCGGCTCACTGCGAGTTATTTCAATTTTGAGATATGGGCTGGAATCGCCTTGGTCTCAACTCAATGTTGAAAAGGGTCAAACGCCTCCGACGTGTACATATGCCCGGTGTAGCAAGGGATAATGGTCAAGAGGGTAGAAAGTGATAGATAACTCTTGGACCACGCAACCGAATGTTTTAATGCGACTTTCCAGTGTACCGCATGAGTGTTGGTGTTGCATAGAAATCTTTCTTTGGGTTCCCACGTATTTTTAACGTGAAGTTATGTCCATGGAGGGGCATGGCATACCATGGAGGGAGCCATTTTTGAGGGTATGTGTTATATGCATGGTATGTGCTTCGCTATGCTCACGCCCATGTTATATATCTCCGTTTGTAGGAAGATATGTGGAGTCATACGTGGCAAGGGCTTCGCCCATGTCCTAATTATGAGCTCCATAACGCTAGACCAAGTCTACCGCACATATAGTGCATGTGGGAAGGCTTACAGAGCGACCCACAAGCGTCACTATCAATTTTCCCATTTTCATGGTGCTTATGGTGAGGAGGTTCGAAGGTTTCCCTATGCGTCCATGTGGGGATCCAAGTGGGGAGATTGTTTGCAAATGGTCCCAAGCAAGTGTGTTTTGAACCATATGTTGATACCATGGGTGAGCGAAGTTATATACTTTTGTGATTATCTTGAACTTAGCAACATTTGCATGTCTTTGACCTCATTTTATGCTCATTTTTGTATTTTATGTGCTCAGCTGGTCGGCTAACAGTAACGTGCCTAGAGATCTGTGAACTATGGTATGTTGCCTATATGTTGGCATATGCTTCGGTGTTGCACCTCACCATATGCCAGATCACGTGGTCACTTTGGCGTGGCACAGGAGGCCTCACAAAATGAGGTCTCAAATGCGTGAGTTGACTTGTGAAGCATGGCATGTATATGTCCGGAGGGGTTTGGGAACCAATGTTGGGATATTCTTGGACATGGACCTTTTGTCTATATCACCCTTGTATATTACTTTCCGGGTTGACACATGCATGGAGCATTTGAACATTTGCCGTATGCATTTTTGAGTATATAATTGAATTTTGGGCACTATGGTGTGATTTGCCTAATTTTGCTATGTTGTGAGGTCATCTTCATGGGGCAATTCTCCAAGCCCAATCGACTCCAAGTCCAACCAAAGTTATGTCAGGGTAGGGCATGGTCCTGAGTGCCACTCTAAGCCATGACACGCCACCTCCCCGATTGGGCTAGGATTTAGAGGCTTGGGAGTGAACAAGTTTTTGGGGTTTGTGTAGTGACTTTTGACACATGGCATTTAGCCATCTTATTTGACTGGGTTCAGGGCATCATGTTGGCGAGACAAGGGAACGTCTTGAGTCCAGGGAATGAGGGGTCTATGGCTGTGATTGGGTATGTTTCCATCTTTCCCCAATTTTGCTTGATGTGTGTTCATATGCCAATTTCAGGGCTTTTCCATTATTCTATTCGTGCAATTCTATGTACATGCCCAACGCCCGTGTCTCCGTGTGCACGTTGCGACGACCGGTGTGTTGAAAGGAGTTGTTGAGTGTCAACGTGGGACCTCAAACACCCTTGGAAGCCCTCAGTGTGAATTATTTGGATTGGAGCAATTGTACTTGGGAGTTGGTCATTGCAAGGGATCAGGATTTGTGTGAACGAGCCATATTTTACTATTTTTTTGTGGGCAACTGTGCAGGATAGGGCAAGATCATGCAGAACCTGGTGAGAAGCAAGACCATAGGAGTGACAGGAAATGGTGGAAGGGGTACAGCAGGGGCCGGTCCTGGTAGGGAACTTCTTTAGAACAGGTTGTCCAGAAGTTCATCAAGGACAAGGCCCAGGGTATCCTGCTCCTGCCGGATCACTCATCCACATGCCCGTGCAAGGAGGCTGCCTCTTGGGGCGCATTGGACTCCATCACGTCGGCAGATCTCACATTTCACACCCGACACCAAGCTGTTCTTGACAGATAATGGAACGGCATTGGTTCCAACACCTTGGAAGGGGGGTACTAGGGCTGTTTGAGTTGACGGATCCCTTGAGGCCCTGCAATCGGACGTTCGAAATTGCCCGGATTTCAGCCGTGGGATTTTGGGATGACGAGGACACTTACCTGATGATGCCAGTTCCGAGCCCCGAGTTTAAGAATCAGTTGCATGATGGAGCTGTCTCCACCATTCCCGCCCAGTATTTGGACAAGCGCTTCGTGAGTGCACAGCCATCCCCTGCCACTGCCAATGACACTATCATCCACACCAGGGATGTGATGTGCGACAGATTTCAGGATGATTCCTGGGTCTCCATTCCGATGGGCGAATTACTGGACAAGCAGTCGAAATCCCCATCATCATCATCATCACCATGATTTCCCCCATCATCATCATTCATGACCGAAATTCTGAAATCTGTCCATCGAGCTCCATTGAGTCTGGACATCGTCCCTTCTGACCAATCATCCGTTTCATGTCCTGAAAATGCGACATCATTATTTTCGCCCCAACATGACATTGGAACACAATCTAGGTCGACTTTGGAGTCAGCCGTAAAAAAATCTGGTGAGGCTTCGGCCCCGGACTGGAGCAGTTCTGAGATGCCCATTGGATCTACTTCACCGCCCCGACAACTGTTCTGGTCTTTCAAAGGTTCTGGGATTCCTTTCTCATCTCAGCCGGGCCTGAACCGTAAGGTGATCAGGAATCCGGCCCTCCGTGGAGCGAACAATTGGCACCACCCATGCTTGCTGAGAAACCTTGCTCGGAAAATCGTGTCTGTGAGCGACTGAATGGAGCAGATTGACCACTCTGTCCCCGAGCCAGATATTGCCTCCGTGGTTAAGGTGGAAGCTCAAGCCTTGTCCAAGGCAAAGGCAGATTTGGTGCTTCATAAATTGGAGGAAACAGTGAACGCTGAGCTCGGGGACGAGATTGCCGCTACGCCGGCAAAAAATCCCCCTTGGAAAGAACGCAGCGCATTCTGTGCGGCGGTCATCAGGTTGGTCAAAGACGACAAACGATTCCGCCAAAGGAATTGGCCCTCACTGGCGACACATTGGAGGCGCTGAAGACCATCACCGACCAGTTCTTGGAGTGCGGTTGGATAGGCCACTTCGACTCGGACTGGGGGTCGCCAGCCTTCATTGTTTCTAAAACGACAAAGGGATCCTGGCAACTTGCGGTGAATTGCAGACTATTGAACTCCATGACTGAGGTGGACTCGTGCGGCATCCTCCTGATCAACGACATTTTGAAGGATCAGGTGCAGGAACGCGTGTTCAGTGTGCTGGATTGAAAACACGAATGCCATCAAATAAAGTTGGCGGAAGAGTTGCAGGATTGTACGACAATGTCCACGCCCTTCTGCACCTCAAAATGGCGCTCTGATGCCGGTGAGGGTCAAAAATGGCAACACTGCCTTCCAACGTCTTCTCTACGATTTTCTAAAGGACTACCGCCAATTCCCCCAACCATTCGTGGAAAACATCATCGTGAGTTCCGGTGGTGCCACCTACAAAGAGGCCGTGCAGAAGCATCTTAAACATCTACGGCTTGTACTACAGCGCCTCAGGGAGAAGAAGCTTGCTGTTTCAGCCGACATGGCCAACATGCTCGTAGAGCAAGTTGAATTAGCCGGCCCTGTGGTCGTGAACGACGGTGTCAAGAGCTCCTTCCCTGGCAAGATCGGGTGCCTGGAGAAGTGGAACAAGGCCGGTACGGTCTCAGAGCTCCTGGCATTCCTTGGTCTTGCCAACTATTACCACAAATTTGTCCGCCTCTATGCTCGTCATGCGGCCCTGCTATACTCCATGCCTTTCCCCTAGTTCCCCAGCGGTAACGCAGGGACACACAGTGCAAAAAAATACTCCATGCTTCAACTCTCCAAGTTGGAAGTGTGAAAAGGCTCCAATCATCCCATACACTGGACGCCGGAAGGGGACACTGCCTTCGAGGACCTCAAGCGGAAATTGCTCCAGCATCTTGCCTCTTGTTGGTGAACCCGAACAAGGCGTTCGTCATCAGAACAAACATGAGCGACTATGCCATGGGAGCTGTCTTTGAGCAAACTGACGAAAAGGGACACCATTACCCGGTGACATTTTGGTCTAATGTCCTCACACCCTCGCAGAGGAAATCATGGACCCGAACAACCAAGCAGGCGTATGCAATTGTGAGTGCCCTCCGCAAATGGTCTGGCCACATTGCTCTGCAGCCGGTGTGCGTCTGCACCGACCACCAACCGTACAAGAATTGGCACACGGAGTGCGTTGGCACCCCCTCTGGACCTGACGCCTGCGTTGACGGATGGCATGTGACCTTCAGCAAGTTCAATCTCAGGGTGGTTTACGTCCCCGGCAAGGACAACACCATAGCTGATGTGCTGAGTCCCTGGGTCGACCCCTCTGGCCGCGCCCTCCAGGATGTGTCCATCCACCGCGATGCCAAGGAAATGGAAGTGGCTAAGCGACCAATTGCCTTGTCAACACATTGGGAGGAAGGGATGATCGACCCAGAGGTTAAGTGCTTCGTGGTTCAGCTCAAGGGGGCTCCCACAGCACACATGATCTGCTCCGTGGTTGCCTCTGTTCGCACTAATGCTCGCCAGTCAGCACCCTCAGTCCCTCCTGTTTTCTCGGCTGACACCGATGTCGTGACCCAGGATTGGGGACGCACCTATGCCAAAAGCCCTGACTTCAGTGGTCACTTCAACCTGATCACCAGTGCTCCGGAAGGGGGGGAGAGAGACGGCGACCACCGGCCCAAGGATGTGACTGTACATGGGCACAGATTTTCGAAGGCGGCTGTCTACTCGTGCCCAAAGGCATATCCGAGCAGCTGGTGTCACAATGGCACAAGACCAACGCCTTGCACGTTGGGGGCGAAAAGCTTCGATAGTTCCGAATTGAGGAACATCTGCAAGAGAGTTTGTGCCTCTTGCACGGTGTATCAAGCCCAGAACCCAGCCAACTACAAGGCCCCGGGCAACTCACAGTTCTACCGCATTCCTGGGCACTCCTTCGAGTCGGTCTGCATCGACATAATCTTCATGCCAGCCCTCACAGTGGAGGAGCTTGGCACCAAGGGATCCACCTCCACTCCCTTTGACACCATCCTTCTGTTTGTGGACAGACACTCGGGCTACATTGTGGCCGCTGCCACCACCAAGGAGGAATTGACTGGCCAGCGAGCCGCCAGATTGAATTACCACAATTGGTTTACAGTGTTGGGTCCCCCTCATGAACTCATGTCGAACAAAGGCAGCGCCTTTGTGAGCTCCTGGTTCAACCCCTTCTGCCAACTGCAAGGGGTGCAGAAGACAGAGTCCGTGGCCTACCTGTCGAGCAGTAATGGGAGAGCGGAGAACGCTGGTCAACAGTCGTTCGACAAACTGGCAAAGCTCCATCAAGAGAGCAAGGTGAATTGGTACGAAGGACACTCTTGGGCCCTTCCGGCCTACCATGAGCTCCCTGGCCCCACTGGCGTGAGTCCCCATGTTGCCGTCTTTGGCAGGGATTTCACCAGCACCCCACTTCCGTGGCACCAGCGGGGATTGGCCCTCGATGCTGATGAGTTTGTCGCCAAGTTAAAAGAGCTCCATCGCCTCAACTCAGAGTCCCTCCGCCGAAAGCACGCTGCATCCGATGAGCGCAAGGATTACACAGTTTCTGGCGCCGACTACAAGAACGGCGATGCCGTTTGGTTGCTGCGCCCCTGTCCAGTCGCAATCCACAGGTTCAAGTCCCGGTGGACGCCAGCAGTGGGGGAAAGAAGAATTGGCCCCAACACCTACTACATCTCCCGCCACAGAGGCTTAATCAAGGCCGCCCACAGCTCTCAGCCCAAGCATCCAATCGCAGACCTCACAGGCGCACGGGTTGACCTGAGCTACACCGATGAGAAGCTGTCTGCTGAGGATGGTGCCCAGGAGGACGACTACCTCGTCAATCGGATTCTTCGCCACGGCCCCAAGCCTGGCTCACCGGACCCAGACGACATTGATTTCCTGGTTCCGTGACAAAAATCCCTCAGTCACCCCAAGTATGACAAGTGGGAACCGGCGGAGAGGTTCCTCACGGTGTAAAACTAATCTTCGAGGCTAAGCGCCCTGGATTGCATTAATGATCAAATGAAGGAAACTGTTCCATACTCAGCCAGACATGCAGACCTGGTCCTGAGGAGATTCAGCTTTACTGCACCCCGGTAAGGACACACCAACACTTCACTGTCTTTTGGTCGAGTGCTTCGCTTGCTGTTTGGGTTAGAGTCCGTAATTTTCTCAAATTTTCACTTTTCGAAATAGGTAATTCACTGCCATTTTCCACAATCCAGAGCCATCAAACTGTCCTTTGGCTGACACCATCAAATCTCCAACAAAATCCTCATTCAACATTTGACTGAAACAATTTCAGTGAACATCCACACACCCTGCAGTGACCACAGCAAGTACCAGCCACACTTTTGTGTGCACTTGTGTACAAGAAAAGCCTGAGCCATTGGTTTCTTTCAGTTAGTGCTCAGCACCTCGGGGCTTTATATAAAACATTAGAAAATGTACATAGCGGCCGTTCTTCGAGGAACATCGCAGTGTCAGCAGTGATTGTGTTTTTTCGGCGGGGGACGGCCATGCCTAAAAAAAAAAACGTATCTTGGAGGAATTACTGCCGGTCCCATGACCTCTTGCCTAAGGTGACCAAGCATTTGCCTGCTTCATGAGGATTATGACCACAATTCGGCTGATGAGACGACAATGTCACTGAATCTGTATCCTCTCGGCCATAATCCAGTGGTAATGGTACTCGGCGCCAGCACCCGAGGGGTAGGTTCCAGCCCTGACATGTCCAACTCCGTCAATAGCTCAAAACCAGCCCCAGAGACGTCTTTTGTGCTGATTCGTCCCTCATTCGTATATGAAACTTCACTTTCTGCCGAACGTTTTGAATGTTTGTCTCCATTTTCCAACAAATGAGTGGACGGATCTCGTCCTGCCTTCGCCACACTTCAGATCCTCCCTGATCTTGCAAGCGGCCTCCTTCACTCCTGCACGCAATGCACTTTACCTGGCCGGGCGGTGATGAGTCGTTGTGAACGGGTTCTGGAAGGGGGGTGAGGCGGATCTGGTTTCATCCAGGACGATCCCAGGATCATCCATCATACTTCCTGAATATTTCACATGATGGCCTTCATATCAATCATGCATGATCATCCCATGATTATCATGCATTATGGTCATTATCGCTCAGCTGTTAGACGGTGTTGGTTGCCCATCGTCTGCTCGTCATTGGTCATGATCAGGCATGATCAGATATCCATTCGTCATTCATCATTTCCATTCGTGACATGAGTGACCCAAAAATTGACCATCATGCCACTGTCTGAGATCGGAAACTGACATGTACCATTGTCGTCAGAGGTACCCAGGGTGGGGTGGATATGTGATAAGATTTGTGTCATTTTCCCCTTTTAGAACAGAATCTGATTTTCACATGCTGATCGAAGATCCATCATGTAATCATGCATGATTCCCCCCACTGCACCCATTCATGTCATGAATCAGCAATGACACATGCTGCGCACGCTGATCGCAACTGATTATGAATCTGTTCAATTTCCATCAGATTCCCCCATTTCAGCCATGATCTGACATTAGCCGAATGTGGTGAATTGTAGGTGAAATGACCTCGATTTTGTGATGAACTGCCCAATTATGTACCTAGTGAGGCGTCGTATCACACCATTTCACTGTCAGGCCCTCTACCGGACTATTTTGGCTGTTGATGTCCCTTGTGGTTGCTCTGCTTGGTTGGATTTGGAGTTTGAGAGGATCAGGGATTGGCCAAGAAGGTCCTAGCGTCCCGGGATACGCCTGAATTTCATCTAAAAGGTGGAAGGGGAGAACAACTGGCACAACAAGGGGGAATTTCAGATGTGAACAAAGAATGGTGTGCATGAGCGATACGTCTGAGACGTTGTGCCATAGATCAAAGGAATTGCAAAAGATCTTCAAAAAAACGTGGACCAAACGAACGGGCTTGCTTAGTTAGCATTTTACAAGCTTGCTCGTCATACTTACAAAATGTGTTCAAGTTGTCTGCAGAAGATGGGCCTGTGGTCGTGGGTCGAGAACCATCTTCAATGCACCTTTATACGGTTTCTGAACCACCAAACGGTGTTCTACCACCCGCTGGAAATTAAAAGAACAGAACATTTTACTCAAGTACGCCCGTTGTTGCAGCAACGAATGTTCTGAAAATTGCCGCAAAGAGTACAAAACCCTCCATCCCGGGGGGGAGGGGGTTGAGGTTACGTGGCTTAAAGTACCAATAAATTCCCAAAGGGACCGGCAAAACACCAGAAGACAAGATAAGGCAAACTCTAGTTGGACACGCTGCTGAAGAGGATGAAGCAAAGGGCAGCCGTTGACAGCAACGGATTGGTTACAAAGGTAGCGCTTTTTAACTCACTGCAGGCGGCAAAACATGAGATCAGTCCACAACAACGAAGCGCAATTTTTTAAAATCAATGATAACCCGAGCTAGACACCTCAAGGCACCCTGGGTACAAGGGGGAACCGCAAATGTGTCAGGAAAGCATCCTCAAAAACCATGCAGGGTTCAATTTACATGAAAGCATGTGCCTTTTTGAAACTCACTCAATGCAGGATTGTGCGTTAAAACCTATGAAATGCATGTCAGAGCAAAGCACAACGCGTTAAACCCGGATAAAAATAGCAAAGCCCAGAAGCCAAGCTCCAAACAACCCGCTTACGGCGCTTGTCTGAAATGTTGAACTCAGCCCCCTTTCTGTTTTCTCAGCTACACACCAAGCTTCTGCTTCAGGAGCCCGGGACCTTAGCCTGCACCAGCTGGTCCCGCGACAGTTGGCGTGGTTGGCAGCCTATCCTTCCGCTCTTGTTTTCTGCATGTACTAAGAGGGGGACTCTCCATTTGGGCCTCCTCATTCTGTTCTTGTGTTCTTGGCTTTCCTCCAGGCTCCTACTGTTCCGCCAAGTGCACCCCTTGCTTCTCTTCTGACTTGTTCTTACCTTCCGACGTGTCTTCATCGCCTTCTTCACCGGGAAAAAGGCACACAGCTCTTTTTGGTCGCCTTATTGGGGGACGGTGTTGCTGTACTCTCAGGGATTGCAAGCTCTCTTGAGGGCACCAGAATGATCTCCCCACAGTCCATGGATTCAACCGGGGCTTCTGGTTTCTTCTTGGCGCATTGGCACCAAAGACTGCATTCTTGTACCACAGCGCAATACCACAAAGCCACTGACAGTCAAGGTACAGTTTGCCGTCTAGTCTGTTTGCAACAAGTCTTTTGAGCGTCAGGACCATGTTTTAGCATCATTCCTTGCTGTTATGTGTGATCCCTACACCGGCAGCAAACAGTTCTATGAGACACTGAGACAGTCCTCGTGGTCTGAACCCTCCTGGTCATCACCATCATGACATCTGCGGCATCAATTATCAAGGGACACACACAGTCGTACACAAGGGTAAACACCGGCATGGGCATCATCCTCCTTGATTGCATCATCTCGGTCCTTGCAGTGAGGTACTGTGGGATGCGAGACACAGAAAAACCCCGTGAGGCGCAATTGCGCGTTACGAATAGGTCTGCTGCAACATCAGTTTCACACCGATTGCTCTAGAGTTTGTCACTGCACGATGAAGATATCTGGTTCATCAAGGGCAAGTAGGTCTGACATGTCCGATTTGTCATAGGTGCCTCTAACGAATGTGGTCGCCATTTGCACAATGCACAGGCCACCCGCAGCTGGCCTGTGCAACTGCCAAGACTCAATTTCCCTCAGGAAGTCGTTTCCTATTGCTTCCAAACCACCAACGAAGATGCAACCTAACTCGCAACTATGTGTCAAAAAGAACATTGGTTCAATGTTGTCATTGGTGTTCGCTGTGTCAACCAACATTTCAGAAACCATCAACATCAACCTGCACTCCAAGTACAAAAGTCTCTTTGATGGCTTGTGCTCCATATCTACAACTGTCACGACGCAGACTTATTTTGCAGCACCTGGAACGGTTTCCCTATACTTTGTCAAGGAAGCGTCCAACAAGGAGGCTCCCCTTTAAACAACAGCACCGTACGTGTCTTGGCAAGCAGTCATGGTGGCATAGTTACCTGTAGCTACCAACTCAGCACCCTCCCCTACTTCAGTTCCCACCTAGAACCAAGCCGTTTATACCGTCTTCCACTTCAGCACCTCTTTGTGGCCGCGGGTAACAAATTTGTAAAATTTCAACGTCACATCCAAGGGGGTCACTAGGCTGCAAAATTTAGCCTTTTTGAGGACCTCGGTTTCTGCACAATGGGAACAAAATGTACTGCGTAAGTGCGCGCCACAAGGGACGACGGCGGAGATGAAGGCATAACTGTCGCCAGACAGATCTTGTCATTGTCAGGATGCGATCAATGCCAGTTCACGGAAGTATCCGGGACGGGGTCAAAATCGCCTTGGGGTCCTCCGAATTCTTTGCAATAGCAATTATGTCAGTCAGACGGTATAGGCATTGTGGGTTACGCAAATTGCCATTGCACATAACAAAACCAGATCTCGCAATCGCCTTCAGGCCCATAACCGTAGTCGTTTGAGACGCCTATGCCCACTTGCGCGATGCTCCATAGTGTTAATTGCCAATGCCTATGGAAATGACTAGAAACAAATGTCATAGTTGCAACGTGTTGCGCGCACTACTAAACAATATGTACGGATTTAGTCTCTTGGTCCAAATGTGCCATTACGTAGGCTACAACAGCTGCCGTAATTGTACAGGCATTGTTCACAGTCTTTCTGTTACGTGCTTCTGACGCGTATGGGGTCCTGTGGCCCATACGCAGATTGGTCCTAGGCTCTGTTCTGTACTGAAAGTACTGACGTTACTGTTGTATTGTTTACAGTTACTGTAATGACCTGCTTGACCCCTAATTTTTTTGTTTTGTGACTCAGTTGTTTTGTGTTCAGTCTGAGAGTGCAGCCGGTGCAGTGTCGGCATCGCGCGTGTGTCCTGCATTTTTTTATATTAAAACGGTTTCATTCCTTGCGAGTTAGGAGGATTTAAACATGGAATTATCAGTTTTACGACAACTCTGAAGTAACGACGCGTGCAGTTTAAGTTGCCGCGATCCTTGACTTTTCCGTTTGGATCTGAAATTTTGAAATCAATCGAACCGAAGTGAGTGTCGCCATATAACGCCGTTTGCACTGTACAGGACAGAGAGGAAAGCCAGGAGGGCTGAGAAGCGTCAGGAACACAACGCGACATTGTTCTAGTTTCAGGAGTTTTGTAACTCGTTTTGTTGACATTCATGAGTTATTATTATTACATTACAGAGTGTATCTCATAACTGCCTTACCACTAAGCAGGGCAGGGGCTTGAGAATTACCCAGCCTTTCAACTAGTTACTTTTTCACCCGCTCGACATGTATTCTAATCCGTCGGTGCAGTTGTGTTTGTTGTCTGTAGACATGTAGAACAGCGGCGAGGTGCAAGAAGATTCGGGCACCATGGAGTGTGCCGAGTCTGTGGCAAGGACTCTCAGAACCATTTGTCTAAAGACAAAGATGGAGCAAGAACGGATTTGGATGACAAGAGCACCGAGTTTGCCTTCGTGTTTGTCAGGGTTCAGGAGGGTGTTGCAGATTTGGGTGAGAAAGGAGATGGAGTCAACCGGAAACTGAAGGATTTTCAGAAAACTCGAAGGATTTTAACAATATCTGTAGTTCGAAAATTTCGGTGCCGCTCAGACTCACGAGGACCCCATGGAATCCGCATCAAAATGGTTCTGAAGAAGCTGGCATCATTGCCGTGCCAGCCCTTGGCCGCCTCACGACACCAGTCCCTGTCACTGCACAGCAGCATATGGGGGTGTACATCAGTGGCATAGACGCGGCAAGCGACGAGGACAGCAGCAGCAGCAAAGAAGATCACAGTGGCCGGGGATATGGGCAGTACACCAGCAGCAACAACCAAGGTATTGGACGCCGGAGCAGCAGTAACAGCTGGAGAGCACCCCCGACAACCCCATGGATGGAGGTCTGGATGGACCACCTAGAGGTAAAGAAGGTCCCTACCAGGACCGGCCCCTGCTGTGCCCCTTCCGCCTGTCACCCCTGCTGACTTGCTCCTGATCAGCGATTGCATTTCTCAAAATCCAGGGTCCAAAATCCAAAAATATAGAAAATAGAATCCTCCTTCAACCCTGAACAGCAACCAGATCCCACAAATACAGCAATAACCCAATTCACTATCCAATCCGCACTGCGGGCTTCCGTTCAGCACACCGGTTGTCTCCCGGTGGCGGGCATGTACAAGAATTGCACCAAAGAGGAAAGCCGTGAAATTGGCATATGAACACAAATAAAGCAAAGTTGGGGAAAGAGGTAAACATACACAGACTCAGCCATAGACCCCTCATTCCCTGGACTCAAGACCTTCCCCTGACTCAGCAACATGATGTCCTGAACCCAGTCAAATAAGATGGCTGAATGCCATGTATCAAAAGTCACTACACAAACCCCCTAAATGTGTTCACTCCCAAGCCTCTAAATCCTAGCCCAATAGGGGAGGTGGCGTGTCATGGCCCAGATTGGCACTCGGGACCATGCCCTACCCTGACATAACCTTGGTTGGACTTGGAGTCGATTGGGCTTGGAGAGGTGCCCCATGAAGATGACCTCACAAGATGGCAAAATCAGGCAAATCACACCATTATGCCCAAAAATCAATTATATACTCAAAAATGCATACGGCAAATATTCAAATGCTCCATGCATGTGTCAAACCGGAACGTAAAATACAAGGGTGATATAGACCAAAAGGTCCATGCCCAAGAATATTCCATCATTGGCTCCGAAACCCCTCCGGTTATGTACATGACATGCTTCACAAGTCAACTCATGAATTTGAGACCTAATTTTGTGAGGCCTCGTGTGCCAAGGTAAAGCGACCACGTGATCCGGCATATGGTGAGGTACAACACCGAAGCATATGCCAACATATATGCAACATCCCATAGTTCACGGATCTCTAGGCACTTTACTGTTAGCCGACCAGTTGAGCACATAGAACACAAAAATGAGCATAAAGTGAGGTCAAAAACATGCAAATAATGCCAAATTCAAGATAATTACAATACTATATAACTTCGCTCACCCATGGTATCAACATATGATTCAAAGCACAATTGTTTGGGACCATTTGCAAACAATCCCCCCACTTGGATCCCCACATGGACGCATATGACACCTTCGAACCTCCTCCCAACACGCACCATGAAAATGGGAAAGTTGATAATGGCGCTTGTGGGTCGCTCTGTAAGCCCTCCCACATGCACTATATGAGCGGTAGACTTAGTCTAGCGCTATGGAGTTCACCATTGGGACAAGGGCCAAGCCCTTGCCACGTATGACTCCATATATCTTCCTACACACGGAGATATATAACATGGGCGTGAGCATATCGAAGCACATACCATGCATATAACACATACCCTCAAAAGGTGGCTCCCACCATGGTATGCCATGCCCCTCCATGGACAAAACTTCACGTTAAAAATACGTGGGGACCCAAGGAAAGTATCTATGCAACCCCAACACTAATGCTGTACACTCGAAAGTCGCAATAAAATGTTCGGTTGCCTGGCCCGAGAGGTGTAAACCACTTTCTACCCTCTTGGCCATTATTCCTTGCTACACCGGGCATGTGTACACACCAAAGGCGTTTGATGCTTCCTAATTTAAGTTGAGACCAAGGCAGTTCCAACCCAATTCTCGAAATTGGTATTCCTTGCCGTGAACCGGAGATGTGATTCTTCAAAGTGGCCTCACGAATCATTTTTGTTTCGACTATACCTCCAAGCAAAATGAAGGACACAACAAAACGAAGGTTGATTCCTGATCGGGGAAAAATGTATGACCACTCCAGATTCATCATATCAAGTGCGGCGATGTCGGAGTCGAAAATCCGATTCTGAAAGTCTGAAAAAATCGGATTAATTTTGCGAGTGTATAATATGAAAATTGCGGAAGTAACGAACCCTTTACTGATGAAATCTGACCCTTCATCGGGGTTTCCGCCAAAATATCTGTAAATAACAGTTAACCAGTCGGTTACCGCAAAATCGCGAGCCAACTGACAGTCGCCGATACATTGACAATCAGAACGGAAGACTGAAAAATTACGGAAACTTTATGATAAAAAAACCCTGTTGATTGCTGATATTCTGATATATAAATCTCAGCTGGTGGCGCCTCGGTACTGAATATGGCCGCTCATAGCCGGAATGGCCAAACCTATCACACTATCACATCGGGTTACCTCAGGTGGATGGGGGAGTATGATATCAGCCAATGGTGGCTTGCTGGCACATAGATACACACCCCAAGTGACCCAAAGATGGCCACAGGGGTCCGAACCGGCTTCACCCTTCTTCTCAGAGCGTTGTATCCGCTCGAAAGTCATTGAAGAGAGGACGGGAGGACCCCAATGGGCTCCAAACCCCCCCCCCCCATGTCCCAAGGACACATGGAGGCCCCACACACGTCGTAGGCGTCCCCCATGCCCAAAGGGAGGGGTGAGGGCACTGATAATCAGTGCCCTACGCCATATCCGGTCTCCTCTTGATCTACAAATTGGACCAAGGGGATCAAAGATAGAGAAACGTCGTCGGTCGACCTAAATAAGTATGCCACAGTGAAATATATATGTGGAGATCAAGTGAAGGGGGTATATGGCAAATGAAGGCCCAAAAATCCCCGGATGAACGCCGTCACCCATCTCCCAAGCACAAAAACAAACAAAAATGCCAAGGGGGATCCATTACGGTGCTACTGCAGCCACCAAATGGACCAACACGTCCTTGACATCCAAAGAAATGTTCTTTTTCTTCAGATAATCAATCCAGACCGTGGTGTACCCCGGCACAAAGCTGCTCGGAGGCTCCCACGAATCCCTGGATGCGGCGAATCCCTTCCAACGGACTTTATAAAGCCTCCCCCCAGGTGTCCCCGGGTCCGGCATGTCCGCCAGGATCCTCTAGGCGGTGAAGTCGTCGTCCTCACCCTCCTCGTCCGAGTCCACATCGCCGGCCGTGAACTCGAAGGTGACGGGATGTCCGCTCGGGTCTGGTGCTCGGGGACGAAGCTGGGTATGGTTGCGGTCCAGGATCCTGTTATCCCCCACACGAACCGCATACACATCCTGCCCGACCTTCCGCACGATTACCCCCGGCACATACCAAGACGCCTGCCGATGCCCCGACAGGACATCCTTGTGGTGCCGCTCCACCCACACGGTGTCTTGGAGAGCATATTTCTGGAGCTTTCCCTGCTTGAGGTAATTGGCCCTCTTCTCATGCTCGTCCTGAAGTGCCTTGCACACCTTGGCCGCCGTGTCGTCCGCCTCAGCCATCATAGCATTGGCATCCTGGGCCACTTTGCCATGGTTCAACCACGGGAGAGTGCGTGACACTCGATCCCGTAGGAACAGGATACGATGGGGCGACAGTCCAGTGGGTCCCGGAAGGTCATGGTACGCCTGGAGTACTCTCCACAGCGAATTGTACCAATTCCGGCCTGGTTCGTCGATGTGCAGCTGGCGGAAATTTCCGAACATCTGCCGCCCGGCCACCTCAGCCCGGCCATTCGACCGGCTGTGGTACGCCACGGTCTTGGCGTGGAAAATCCCCATGTGCTTGCACATCGTCTTGAACCACGTACCCACAAACTGACTGCCCCGATCGCTGCAGATCACAGCTAGGGGATCAAAAATTGTCAGCCAATGCCTGATCATGGCGTTGGCGACGGTCTTGGCCTGCAGACTCACTCCATGCTTGTCCTTCTTGTCCTTCTTCTTGGACTTCTTGCCCGGGACCACCACGATATACCCGCTGTGCCTATCCACCGCCAGGATGACACAGTCATAGGTCTCTCCTTCCACGGTGACCTCCGGCATGGCGAATACATCCATGGCCACGGACCGCATAGGGGCTTCCGGTATAGCCGTATACACCGGGTTGCCAGCCGTGGAGTGGTTGGGGCTCTTCGTGGCCCGACACACGGCGCAGTTGCTGCAGTACTTGTCCAGGAGGGCGTAGTACCCCGGTGGGAACTTGAAGCGCCACTCCAGGTCCTGCTGCATCTTGTCCCGACCAGGATGCATGAACTGGGCGTTATGCCAGTGGTCAATGAGCTCCTCCATTCGGTTCTCAGGGACCAATAGCTTGTCCTTGAGGAATAGCTTATTCCCATCCTCGGTCAAGTCCTCGGGCCATTCGTCGTCCGACGGGGCGCTCACGGCATTCCAGTACTTGCTCCAGTGATCGGATGCCGCATAGTCATCCGACAAGTCATCTGTGAGCACCGACCTGACTAGCTCTACAGGGGCCACCATGCATTGCTCGAGGGTTTCCTCTCGAATAGCTTGGACTCGGGCGCCCCGGAACTTGGCCAGGTCCGTACGGTTTGCCATCACCACAAAGCCCTTGACCCCCTCTTGCTCCATGGCCTTCTCCATCTCGATGATGCGCTTGGCCTCCTCGGTCTTCTCGGCGTCCCCATGGCTGGATATGTCCATCCAAGGCTTGCCCGCGGGGTAGGCCCATCAACTGAGGCAATCTGCCACAGTGTTGTCCTTCCCCGGGACGTATACGACGCTGAGGTCGAACTTGGCGAACGTCTCATGCCATCGGGCCCTCCTTGCCGCCGGGCCCGAGGGGGTGTCGACGTGCTGCTTGTGCCAGCTCTGCAAGGACTGATGGTCCGTACAAACCACCACCGGTTGCAATCCGATGTGGCCAGACCATTTCCTGAGCGCACAAACAATGGCGTACGTCTCCTTCTCCCTCGCGGTCCAGGTTCGGCGTTGGCCCTCGGCCAGGATTCGACTCCAAAATGCCACGGGTACGTGTGACCCGTCGTCCCGGATCTGCTCGAGGACTGCCCCTACAGCATAGTCCGAGGCGTCCGTCCGTAGCACGAATCCCTTGTCCGGGTCCACCAAGAATAGCCCCAGCTGCCCCAGGAGTCGCTCCTTCAGGCGGCTGAACGCATCTTCGGCCTCAGGGGTCCATGCAAGCTTCTTCTTGCTCCCCTTCCGGCCATCGAACTTGCCCACCTGCAGCATCTTGTGCAGCGGCCCCGACAGTTCTGCATACATCCGGACATAGCCCGAATAGTAGTGAAGCGGTATGGGGTGCCTCACCCATACCCGCTGCACAGCCTGTGGCGCTCTTCGCCAGGCTGGGTCAGGAATTTTCCTGTTGATGTTACGGCATCTTGATTTCTGTGGGACTTCTGTAAAATACCCGAGAAATCGTCTTTTTTCGTCATTTTTTGGCTGGCGACGACAGTCGTCGCCTGCGCGACGCAGCCCCAGATCGGGGATTTATTTCTCGATTTCTAAAGATTTTAGGCAATTTTATTATTGTTTTATCGTTTTTAGAAATAAAAGATTATAGCGTGACCTTTTTCGCGGCGTTCCGCGAAGGTCAATTTTTGCGAAAAAAGTCACGTTCACGCAGTTTTCAAAAAATGCTGAGGCGATCCCAGGAATCGCCCAGGCGCCCATGGTGTGGCCCAACAGTGGGCCTTTTCATATGTAGTTTGAATTGGCGCAGAAACGCGTCGTGTCGGCTACGCGACGTGTTGGGGGGAGACACGCAAAATGAGTGTTTTTGACTCAAAAATCACTATATTTCGTTGTTTTTCGCCCAAAAACCACTGTTTGGCCCAGTTTGGGCAGGATCTCAGTGGAGATCCTGATGGGGACGCCTCGTAGCCGTCAGAATTTCTGATGGCGGCGACGCCGTCGCCATCATTTTGTCTTCTTTTTTATGCTATTTTATAGTATAGAATTGTTACATATACATATTACTTGTCTACATGTTTATTATTGTCTACATATACCTTCATCTCTTGCCCAGGACGCCAGATTGTGTCATGGCCGAGGCAAGGATTCCAGAAAACTTTGGAGATACCCAAATTCGAGTTCGCGTCTTGGATTTCATGGGTTTGGGGTTGCGCATGCCAAGGGAGGCTTGGAGGTTGCCCTCCCCCCAAAGGCTTCAGTAGTTGCAGAACCCCATGAAGGATCGGAGTTCGCTGATGGTCTGGGGCTTCTCCCAGTGGTGCAGGGACGCCAGCTTCCCAGGCATGGGACGGCGTTGCCCGTGACCAACCAGGTGACCCGCGAACTCCACTTCCTTTACGAAGAGTGAGGCTTTGGCGGGCTTGCACACCATGTTGTGCTTGTCCAGCTCGCTGAGCACTCGGCGCAGATCCTTCTCATGCGCTTCGATGAGCTCATCCTCAGTCATGTTCTCCGTGCCGGACCTGATGATGATGTCATCCACGAAGGGATCGCCACAGTCCCGGACAGGACCGAGTAAGTCCTCCATCATGCGCTGGAAAGCGGCGTTGCCATTCTTGGCCCCCATAGGCACCACTTTCCACTGCATGGGCCCCAGCGGCGTCGACATCGCTATACAGGGCCTGGAGTCCGGGTGTAGCGGCATCTGGTAATAGCCGTGTTTCAGGTCTAACACCGTGAAGATCCGCTTTTTCTGTTGTTTTTGGAGGATGGTGTCGATCAGAGGAAGCGAGTACGAGTCGTGCTCAGTTTGCTCGTTCAAACCCCTGTAATCCACCACCAATCTCCACTCACCCTTCTCTTTCTTGGGCACGATGAAGGCTCGGCTGGCCCACTCACTGTCGGAGGGTTCGATCCATCCTCGCTCAATGAACTCGGCCAACAACTTCTTCATGGCCTCGGCCGGATTGCCCTGAAGTTGGTACTCCCGATGACGATAGATCTTGGGGTTCGGCTTCAGCTTGATCCTCGCTGTGCCAAACCTCCCACGATCTGGAGGGTTCTTGTTGGCGACGCCACTGAATAGCCGCGGATAGGCATTGATCAGCCTCTCCTTCAGCTCGGGGACCTTCGGGTTCTCCTGGGCCTCTTCAGCCGCTTGCTTCGATATCGATACAACCGACCGCACTGCGGTATAGGCCTCTTCTGGGTCCGAGTCCGACTTCTCCTCGTCCGATATTCCGTCTTCATCGTCGTGGGGCGCGCTTCCCACCGATAATCTTCGAAAATTTGCGGCATCGGGCTGGTTCTTGTCCCTCTCGGCCCCCATTCTTGGAAAACCCCACGTCGGCGGGTCCGACCCAACCAGACCATCATATTGGTCCGCGATGTGATCCATGACCCTCGCCACGAACTCATCCTTCTCGTACTTGCCGGTGACCAACATCTTGTCATCCCACCAATGCGGAGATGTGACCATGGCCCGCCTCTTCTTGGCTGCCACACGATCATGCATCCCCATCCGCATGTAGTTGACGACATCGTCGATCTCGGAGTGGGACAGGATGTCAATGCCATCAACTGGCTGATCCGTCCCCTCCTTGGGCTCGAACATGACCCGCATGGGCACCGCCTCAACCCTACGGATGAATGCTTCATCAACAGTGGGCTGGGCCTGCGCCCCATCCACCAGGAAAGCCTTGGTACCCCACGCTTGACCTGGGGAGGGCATTGATACACCCTTGGCGTCGATGAACAACTCCTTCTCTGGCCCGAATGACATCTTGTTCAGGGTGATGGAGTCCAGCGTCGAGTTGAGACCCTCCAGCAGACATGGGGTGGATCCTATGCCGGTTATGACCAGGCTCCCCTTCCCCCTATCCGCGACGATCTTCTCCACCGTACATCTGGTATTGTCCAGGGAGCCATGCCAATACATGGGCCCCCACTCCTTCAAACCCCAATGCCTATGCCAGGCTGAGTCTCCTCGATGCCAATGCCTCCTACACTTCCGCAAACGTGGGGCATCCCGGGAAGCGAAGACGTCCGTCTCGGGCGCCTCGGCTCCCAGCGTCTGGATCATCCTGGCATACACCATTCCATACTCCGTGAGGTGAACTCCACGGTCTCCTCTGGACTTGGCAGCCACAGCTTGCACCGCTTGGACGATCCGATCCTCTTCCTCAGCATTCCATTGGGATGATCCGCATGCATAGTCCGTGGACAGCCATGTGAGACATTCATCACGATGGGGAAGGGCTCCAATGGCGTTTGCCACCATGAAGTCATACTCCATGATCATATCCGAATCTGTAATGTCGGCCACATAGAAGTTCCCGGATAGAGTGCTTCTCTTCGCCAGATCAGGGCGGTTCAAGCGCTCATGTTCCCAGAATTCCATACTGATAGTGGCCTCATGGGTGCCACCACCCATGATCTCTCCATTGGCCACCTTCAGGCGTACTGGTCTCCGGCTGGGCTGCAGGGATTCCTCCTTGAACAACCCTCTCCGGACCAGGCTCACCTGGGCACCTGTATCGACCAAAACATCCACCACCAACTCCTCTTGTCCTTACCCTACACGCACCTTCAAGTGCAACTGTCGCTCATCGCCATGCGGTGTACGGACGACTCTCACGGCATGCAACTCTAGCACATCCGGGTGCATCAGGACTTCGAGGGTATGGTCACGGATGGTGTAGATCTTGGGCTGGTCCTGACCATCCACGGGGCTCTCCGTGGTCGCTCCTTCCTTCTTGCCACTTCCCTTGCCCACATAAACTTCCCTTGGCAGGGCGCTCCAGGGGTTGGGAGTGGCAAAACTCAGTGGTTTTGGCTCTTCTGGAGCCTTCTTCGGCACCCGATGTGCCTTCGCTTTCTCTGGGATTCCACTGATTTTCGGAGGAGAGACCTCCGAGGTCCCACTCCCGTGGGGGCTCCTCTAGACATGGCCTGCCGCAGCTCCCTCCTGCTGCGATCCGCTCAGACTTTGTCCACCACGTTGCTGGGCTTTGAGTTCCTCCAACGTCCTCAACATGTCCTCAGCAACCTCCTCGATCGACCTCACTCGTCCGTCTTGGCCAGGTCCACCACCATAACCTCTTCCTCCGCCTTTCCCTTGGCCTTTGCCTTGGCCTTTTCCCCCGTCTCCGCCCTTCGCCTTCCAATCGGCAATCCGCTGCTCCTTGGGCTTCATCTCGGGGTGGGCGGCGAAGTAGGCCTTCTTGTCCGCCTCATACACCTTGCACTGATGGTGGTCATGTGCATGGTTGTTTTCCTTGCCATAAAAGACCCAGCACCCGTCGTGCTGAGACCTGTACTCCCGGAACGAGAGCGGTTGGTTCCCGATCCTCATTGGCTTTTTGCCCTTCTTGGGTCCCACCCGGTTCCATCTGGACCGATCCTGCCCATGGTCCCTCACATTGTGCGCCACAAACGCGAAAAAATGGGCCTCCCCGTGATCCTCCCGGGACCCGGTCCAGTTATCTTGGCCACTTCCACTACCATCCTCCGCGGAGTTGGCTGTGTCCTCCTGGATCTCCCGATGATGGCGGTCTTCTCGGTGGCCTCGTTGTCCATGACCTTGTCGATCCTGCACGTGGGCCTCGTTCTTGGCGTTGAGCTTCGGCTCCACCGTGATGTACTTCACGATCTCGTCCAGGCTCATGCGGGCGAAGATGACCTGCATCCTCAGCGGCTCTCCACGCCTCCACTCCATGTTGTTGAGGCGCATCAGCCTTTGCCCCCTGGTGTCGCCGAATACCTCCACGTAGACGGCGTTCTTCAATCCCAACATTCGGCTGGGCTCGCCGAGGTTTCGCCGGAAGAACTCCATTATTCCAGCGTGGGTGTCCTCCGACGCCATGATCCGTACGGCCACCCGCTTCTTTGCTCTCTTCTTCTCCTCATCCTCCACTCTTCTCTTCCAATGCCCGGGGAGGACGTCCTTCAGCAGGTGTCGGATCTCGCTGGCCTCGTTCCAGTCCTCCACCAGCTTGAGGCTTCTTCGCTACTTGCGGATGTACCGATTCCATTCCCGGACCCTCAGTTCTCCGCGCTCCCGCGGCAGCGGAATGGACCACAAATCCTCCAACTTCTGGTTGGGGGCGTCCACTCGCTCTTCGTCCTCCAGCCACTGGAGGCAGGCCTGCTCCGTCTGGATCAATCCCTCGCGGATCTGATCCCTGAGCTCCTCCTTCAGGTCCTGCGCCAACCTGTGTGGGAATGTCCGACATACCCACTTGTCCCTTGGCGCTCCCCTCATCTCGCCGACGACCTCCTCGGCGAAGTCCTCCCGATCCAAGATGAAGTCGTCCAGGTTGGAGGGGTTGCCATCGTAGTAGCGGATTTTGATTCCCCTGAGGTCGTCAATCCTGATGGCATCTCCGACGTCCGCAGCCACCACTCCACCGAGACGGATACCACCTGTGGCCGGGGGGTGTGAGTACAATCCCCGTACATCCCTCTCCTCCATGGAGTGCGGTCCAGTTGGGCCTGAACCCATGGGGTTTGGAATGCGGGAAGGACTTGCTCCACCGGCTGTCCATATCCCCGTATTGGGGTCCTTCATCCACAGGTTTCCGCCTGGGTGGCCTCGACCATGTCCGTCCGTGCTTCCCTTGGTTTGCCCCTGCATGGTCTGGCTCTGGATCTCCTCTTCCGCATAAACTGCATGGGCAGTCGTAGTGGTCGGTAGATCCTGGGCGGCATGGGACATCTGTACCGTCAGGCTCCTCGGGTCCGTGGTTACGTGCCCTTCCCGCATGGACCCAGCCGGTGCCGTGTGTTCCCCGAGCATTGTGGATTTGCTGAACATGGGAACAAACGGCAGCGCACCCGGGTCAACACGCGGAGTCGCGTATGGTGACTCTGCAGGGCTGCCCATGGGTTTATCCATGGCGCTCCCGAGGGTCTTAACCCGCTCCACCAGCTCTGCCGCTGCCGGCTTTGCCGGGAGCTCCGGACCCGAGGCGAGGGGTTGTAACTCCTCTAGCCTTTTCAGGCGTCCCGACATGTCCTCGACCAGGTGGAGGAGGCTGTCCACCACTCGCTGCTGCTTCTGCAGGGCCAGCTCCAGAATCTCCCGGTACCGGTCCTGATCCGCTCGCAGCTCCGCCATGTCTCTCTCTGCTGCCTACTCGTCATCCATGATCCCCGCAACGTCCTCCTCTAGGCCGTCCTTCGCGTTGTCCAGGCGGTCGAGGTGCTGCACGATGGCGTCCATCCCCATCTTTGGATACTTGCCGATGAGGAAGGATACGTGTTCACAGTGGCACTCAGCATGCTTTCCACCAGATCCGGCGCATGCCACGGTTCCCGGCGCCTCGGACTCCTCCGCCATGGGTGTGTCGCTCATGCTATCCCGCGTTGGCTCCGTGTGCCGGGCCACAGGCGCCGTTCTGGCTCTGGCGGGCCCCTCCAACGCCTCGGCGTCATGCTCCAGGCTGGGTTCTGGGGCCGAGTTCGCCCTTGTGGGCGGTCTGGCCATCTCCTCCGACTCCGAAGGGTGCTCATAAGCTGTCCGATAGCCCTCGGAGTGCCCCTCGGAATCTGCGGCTGACCACAGCCTGACCGGGCTGGGATCCGTATCCATAGCGCCGGCGTCCCCTGCCGCGGGCTTGGGTGACCCGCGCTTCCGGTATCGCCGGGCCCGTCCTCCACTGCTGCCTGAATGGCAGGTCTCCTCAGAGTCCTCCGCGGCGGGGCGGAGGTTGCATACCCTTCGGCAGCGACGCTCACACATGCAGACCAGGTCCTCCATGTCAAGTCCTCCTCTTCCCGAACGTCGTACTTCTCTTCGGGCTTCAACTTCCGGAGTTCGCCATGCTCCTGAGCGTCTCGGCTCTTCTCTGGCTCCAATCTCCGGCGTGGTCTCCACCGAGTCCACAATACGCACCCGGGGCGTACTTGGGCAGGGCTCATAGGGGCCCAAGTCCCCCGGTCGGCGGTAGGTAGGGGCAGCAGGTACACCTCTGCTACCATAAAGAAGGTCGCTACCAGGACCGGCCCCTGCTGTGCCCCTTCCGCCTGTCACCCCTGCTGACTTGCTCCTGATCAGCGATTGCATTTCTCAAAATCCAGGGTCCAAAATCCAAAAATATAGAAAATACAATCCTCCTTCAACCCTGAACAGCAACCAGATCCCACAAATACAGCAATGACCCAATTCACTATCCAATTGGCACTGCGGGCTTCCGTTCAGCACACCGGTTGTCTCCCGGTGGCGGGCATGTACAAGAATTGCACCAAAGAGGAAAGCCCTGAAATTGGCATATGAACACAAATAAAGCAAAGTTGGGGAAAGAGGTAAACATACACAGACTCAGCCATAGACCCCTCATTCCCTGGACTCAAGACCTTCCCCTGACTCAGCAAGATGATGTCCTGAACCCAGTCAAATAAGATGGCTAAATGCCATGTATCAAAAGTCACTACACAAACCCCCTAAATGTGTTCGCTCCCAAGCCTCTAAATCCTAGCCCAATAGGGGAGGTGGCGTGTCATGGCCTAGATTGGCACTCAGGACCATGTCCTACCCTGACATAACCTTGGTTGGACTTGGAGTCGATTGGGCTTGGAGAGGTGCCCCATGAAGATGACCTCACAACATGGCAAAATCAGGCAAATCACACCATTATGCCCAAAAATCAATTATGTACTCAAAAATGCATACGGCAAATATTCAAATGCTCCATGCATGTGTCAAACCGGAACGTAAATTACAAGGGTGATATAGACCAAAGCTCCATGCCCAAGATTATTCCATCATTGGCTCCGAAACCCCTCCGGTTATGTACATGACATGCTTCACAAGTCAACTCATGAATTTGAGACCTAATTTTGTGAGGCCTCGTGTGCCAAGCTAAAGTGACCACGTGATCCGGCATATGGTGAGGTACAACACCGAAGCATATGCCAACATATAAGCAACATACCAAAGTTCACGGATCTCTAGGCACTTTACTGTTAGCCGACCAGTTGAGCACATTGAACACAAAAATGAGCCTAAAGTGAGGTCAAAAACATGCAAATAATGCCAAATTCAAGATAATTACAATACTATATAACTTCGCTCACCCATGGTATCAACATATGATTCAAAGCACAATTGTTTGGGACCATTTGCAAACAATCCCCCCACTTGGATCCCCACATGGACGCATAGGGACACCTTCGAACCTCCTCCCAACACGCACCATGAAAATGGGAAAATTGATAATCGCGCTTGTAGGTCGCTCCGTAAGCCCTCCCACATGCACTATATGAGCGGTAAACTTAGTCTACCGCTATGGAGTTCACCATTATGACATGGGCGAATCCCTTGCCACGTATGACTCCATATATCTTCCTACACACGGGGATATATAACATGGGCGTGAGCATATCGAAGCACATACCATGCATATAACACATACCCTCAAAAGGTGGCTCCAACCATGGTATGCCATACCCTTCCATGGACATAACTTCACGTTAAAAATACGTGGGAACCCAAGGAAAGTATCTATGCAACCCCAACACTCATGCGGTACACTCGAAAGTCGCAATAAAATGTTCGGTTGCCTGGCCCGAGAGGTGTCAACCACTTTCTACCCTCTTGGCCATTATTCCTTGCTACAGGGGGCATGTGTACACACCAAAGGCGTTTGATGCTTTCTAAATTAAGTTGAGACCAAGGCGGTTCCAATCCAATTCTCGAAATTGGTATTCCTTGCCGTGAACCGGAGATATGATTCTTCAAAGTGGCCTCACGAATCATTTTTGTTTCGACTATATCTCCAAGCAAAATGAAGGACACAACAAAAGGAAGGTTGATTCGTGATCGGGGAAAAATGTATGACCACTCGAAATTCATCATATCAAGTGCGGCGATGTCGAAGTCGAAAATCCGATTCTGAAAGTCTGAAAAAATCGGATTAATTTTGCGAGTGTATAATATGAAAATTGCGGAAGCAACGAACCCTTTACTGATGAAATCTGACCCTTCATCGGGGTTTCCGCCAAAATATCTGTGAATAACAGTTAACCAGTCGGTTACCGCAAAATCGCGAGCCAACTGACAGTCGCCGATACATTGACAATCAGAACGGAAGACTGAAAAATTACGGAAACTTTATGATAAAAAAACCCTGTTGATTCCTGATATTCTGATATATAAATCTCAGCTGGCGGCGCCTCGGTACTGAATATGGCCGCTCATAGCCGGAATGGCCAAACCTATCACACTATCACATCGGGTTACCTCAGGTGGATGGGAGAGTATGATATCAGCCAATGGCCGCTTGCCGGCACATAGATACACACCCCAAGTGACCCAAAGATGGCCACGGGGGTCCGAACCGGCTTCAGAGGAACTGCAGTGAAACCCTCTGTCCTCCAGTGAGCTCGACGCCAGCGTCAGTGACCTCGAGATCGACGGCAACACCCCAGACGCCCAGTACGCGCAGTGGGACGCCGCGCGCCGCGCCTGGCACAACCAGAGGAGCGCCGGCGAGGACTGGAGCCGCAACAGCGAGCTGCATCTCAGCAAGGATAACAGCAGCAACGGCAGAACGTCGTGTGAGAGGCGTGCAGCATCAAGGCGCCAATGGCTGCTGCGGACACCCAGGCAATTCCGGGCAATTTCCGGAACTCCCTAGGCCGGGAGCAGTAGTGATGACGAGGCCAACAGTGGACGCCACACAGCAGCCCAGCGCCAGCCAAGGCGTGTTCGTCCCGCCCGCGCACGGGCTGTCATGAGCCCGCAAGCTCATGGCCGTCAGGCCCCGCCTGCTCCAAGCCGCGACTGCCTCCCGAGGTATTTTTGATTGATTGGTTAATCGTTTAATCAATTAATTATTGCTCTTTGGACTTCAGGAAATTTTAGTTGCTCAGAATATATGGCATGCTTCGCGCTGCCTTTTCCGCATGCTTCGCACCGCGTTTGGTGCAGGTTCCACGCTGCAGTCATGTGGCAAGCTACACGCAGCCCTCTGTTTTGAAACTGATTTTACTCTTACGATACATGCAGAGTGAACCATCGACCAGTACAGGACGTGCAGTGCCCACACCGTGCACGTTATTGCAGCGCCCATTTGATGGTGGCACTCTACTTTTGAAATTCATTCTGTGTTGTGTCTAGACCCGCCAACCCAGGTCCTCCATTGGTGTCCAGAGGGTTTCTACCTGCGGTGACAACCTCTTAGGGGGAGTTGTGACGTGTATGGGGTCCTGTGGCCCATACGCTGATTGGTTCTAGGCTCTGTTCTGTACTGAAAGTACTGACGTTACTGTTTTATTTTTTGCAATTACTGTAATGACCTGCTTGACTCTTGATTGTTTTGTTTTCTGACTCAGTTGTGTTGTGTTCCGTCTGAGAGCGCAGCGGGTGCAATGTCGGCATCGCGCGCTTGTTCTGCATTTTTCTATATTAAAACAGTTTTATTCCCTGCGAGTTAGGAGGATTTAAACATGGAATTATCAGTTTTACGACAACTCTGAAGTAACGACGCGTGTAGTTTAAGTTACGGCGATAGTTGAATTTCGGGTTTGGATATGAAATTTTGGAATCAATTGAACCGACGTGAGTGTCGCCGTATGACGACGTCTGCACTGTACAGGACAGGGAGGAAAGCCAGGGGGACTGAGAAGTGTCAAGAACACGACGCGACGTTGTTACAGTTTCAGGAGTTTTGCAACTCGTTTTGTTGACATTCATGAGTTATTATTATTACATTACACAGTGTATCTCACAACCGCCTTACGACTAAGCAAGGCAGGGGTTTGAGAACTACCCGGCCTTTTGAGTATTAGCTTTTTAACCCGCTCAACATGTATTGTAATGCATCAGTGCATTTGTGTTTGCTGTATGTAGGCATGTAGAACAGCGACGAGGGGCAGGAAGACTCCTGCACCATGGAGTGTGCTGAGGCCGTGGCAAGGCTCTCAGAACCATTTGTGCAAAGACGAACATGGAGCAAAAGTTGACTTTGATGAAAAGAGCAACAAGTTTGGGTTCGTGTTTGTCAGGATTCAGGAGGGCGTTGCAGATTTCGGTGAGAAAGGAGATGGAGTCAACCGGAAACTGAAGGATTTTCAGAAATCTCGAAGGATTTGAAAAATATCTGAAGTTCGAAATTTCGGTGCCGCTCAAACTCACGAGGACCCCCTTGAATCCGCGTCACTTCTAGCTTTTGAAATATTTCCTCATGTTCAAGTGTACTGCCAGTTGGACCAGGTATCGATCCGGACACACATTTGCTTCCCATGTAAAAGTGACCACAGGCGCCGCAGATTCTTCCCGGGCATCTCCCTGATAATTTTACTCCTTAGCGCAATTTTTTGCAACCTGGTCCATGTGGCACGTTGCGTTGTAAAAGACCATTCATGTTCATCTCCTAGTGTCAGGACCTTGCAACTTATAGGGCTGGAGTGTTGCGTCAATAAAAGATAGAAAATCAACGATTCCGTGTTCGAGACTTCGCCTACCTTTTGTTCAGTATTTTTAAGGCTTCCTCAGCAAATGATAGCGACAATCTTTTAGTGGGCAACTTTAAGGCAATCTTTTTCAAAAGCAGTGCATCTCGCTCTCCATCTGCAGCCGCGCTGTACGATTGATCAGGGATCTTATAGCATGGGTGCTGCCCCTATAACATCAATCTTCGTTCCAATTCCTTTCCGCAGCATTGCATGTCTAAAGGAATGAAATGAAGTGCCTGAAACGACAAAATTCATCATCACTGTTTCTGATTTTTGATGTTTCGCATTTTGCTTTCCCCTGGTTCATCATTTTGCTATTATTTTTGTCACCGCCTAGTTCTACACATGTCACGCGTGCAAACGATTGTGGTACAGTCCTTCAATGGTTCTTAGTTTTTTCTTCGAGGCATGCCGGTCCCCCGCCCAACAACAAACAACAGTGTTGCATATGAAAGGTCTGTTGAAAGACATCCGCATATTTACCGATGAAAAAAGATTTCTGCCCAAAGTGCACATCACTTTCTCGAACAAAATATTGGCTAAGATCAAGGGCTTTTAATCTATGAACATGAGGCACCTTCATGGACCAATTTTACTGTTCGTTTTAGATGTCCCAATTTTTTGAGTGAGATGCAATTGTGAAAATCTTAGGATGTTGTCTAAAAAAAGTTGCTTCAGTTTGCTGACTGAAAGTTAATAATGCATGGAGAGCCAAACGTCACCCAGGCCCTGCATAGGAATCAGACGACAGTTTGTTTTTGATTTCGTAGCAAAAACCTTCAGACATGTCGAAAGTGTAGTAACCTTGGCTTACCTGTCTACACGGTTTTGGAGTCCAAGAACACGAGTTGTGGCGGCCATCTTAGTGGAGTGGTTGAGTGTTTGTCATCTGAATGGCGCTTTCTCTTGGGGTTCTTGATCGGTCTCCACTCTGAGACAGTTGGTAGCACAATCTCTTAGTTGTCACAGGAAGAATCCCGTAAGGGTCTCTGGAATGATAATGTAGCACTGTCCTTTTCGAGGTTCTTGTTAATGGAACTTGAACGTTCTCACTGCGATGCGTTACCAGGTGAAGCCGGTGCAGCTTTCGAGTGATCATCGTTGTTTGTGTACATGGGATTTTTTTCACGCATTCCCAGCAAAGTGTGGAGGTCATGAACGTGGCACTTTGAGTGGTCTTGACTAGATGCTTCGACTTTGCAAGGGATGTTCTTTGCATGTGCTTGCCTGATCATGAGTGTGCTTGAGTAAATTAGCTGTAGTCAGACGAGTAGGCTGCCGAGACTTCTTGGGTTCTGAGACGACTGACGCGTAAGGAGTGTCATTTTTTGCAATGCGCGAAGATATTGCTGTTTGGCGAATAACGAGCGGCATTGTGCCAGCAGTTTCCCGTGGTACGTTTTTTTTCTGGCAATATTTGTATATTTGGCAGCGAGCTGATAGTTGCAAATTAAAATCACAGAACCCATGTTGTGTTTTGTTGGACAATGTGAAATGAATGCGGCAATCGCAAGATGCGTTCGTCTGCTGGTTCGATGAATCGTACTACGCATAGTAGTTGACTCTCCGTCTTTAATGTTTTGTTGTATCTGCCCCTATTGCCTTGGTTCTAATTCCTTTCAGTTTTATTCCTCCTTTGGTGACAACAAAACTCCTCTTGGTTTAATCCTTTGTCGTGGGGTTCCGAACCTGGTACTTTGAAAATACCCGCTTTTAAAAAATTTCTTTAACCAAAGACAACCGCTTTTGCGGAGTCATAGTTTTGGAAGTAACAAATTATACCAATCAATTGCCGTTCACTTACCAAATTTTTGCCATCGCTCAGCAGAGAGCCCATGGATACACGTCAGAGCACAGTGGTCAAAAGTAACTCCGAAGTTGTTCATCACTTATTGCTACCAAAACCTGTTTTTTCGTAAAAATTGGACCAAATGTACTGCCAAAAAGGGCCCGGAAAATTTGCAACCTTCCCGATTCATTCGTTCAAATGAGTTCGCAAAGTAACCCGTTGTACCGATTGCTTTGAAAATAATCACCAATAATTGCCAATAACCAGTGACGTCCTGCAAGACACATATCCTTTGCATCCAGGTTCGGCCACACATTTTTTGCAATGCGCAATGGCGCGCTACTCTGGACCTTTATATCTCAGTTGAGGGCCCAATTCAACACGTGTTAACACGCAATTCATTCACAATTCTGTTTCCAAGCACATGTGGCTTTTCAAACAAGTACCAATTGCATGTTGGGTTTGACAAATCTGGGGTACGGGTGGTTCTTCGTGCTATTTGTTTCGCTATTGGCAACAAAGGGGGAGAGTTTCTGGCATTTGTACCTTAACTCATGTCAACCTTCTGTTCTACGTCGTTATATTCCACGATCTCCCTATTCGGCCTTCCCGCCCTTATTTTTCTTGCATCTGCTATCCACCTGTTACACTCACGCATCCCTCTCTTTTTGCGGGGAACTTTTTCCTCTTAACGCATAATTGCGTGTTACGTACACAAACGAGGCGCTGTTTTTTTTTTGTCATTCAAAAACATTTTTCCTTCTTGACGGGACATGTGGCCCGCGTGTGCATCGTGCAATGTCTTTGTTTTCTTGTTAAAAACACCGCTTTTTCCAAATTCTATTTTCTGATTCTTTTCTCTCTTCACCAAGAACAGGAAGTTTAAGCCCCCTAAGTTGGTATATTTGGAAAAGTTGTACAACACTTTTTTTCGTAGGTTCCGAAGCATTTTGGAAAATCGTTGTTTTTTTAATACATTTCAGAGAGAGAGGAAATTCTCATATAGTTTGGTATTTTTTCGCACATTTGTGTCAGATGTAATACCTGGTGGCAAATCTCTTGGATCATTAGCCGAAAAAAACCAGAACAATTGTACTTGCCATGCCCGCCCACTTCGATAAGCTGCGCAAAAGTCGCAAATCAATATGCTCCCTACACCTGCTGTAGCTTGGGCAAAGCCGTAGATGTCTAGCTTCAAAAAGAGGAAATTGCATGGCGGGCTGGTGCAAAAAAGCGCAATATAATGCAGAAATCCTCCCAAATGCAGAGCTATGTGGGTTCAAATATGCAAACACCACTCCATTTAGCTAGCAAATGTGTCACCAAAGCCATGTCTTATGTGGCCGCAGTACATTTGTACTGAATCAAATTAAGTACCAAATTCATACACCTCTTGTAGCTTGGACCAGTGCGCAGCCTATACAAAAAAGGGGGGGGAGACAATCTAAGCTGTGTGGTTTGTTGGATCTCACCTTCATTAAATGCTGTTTTCAGTGCATTTTGACCACAAGAAATGGTTATTTTCGGGCCGGAAATATGACACAAATATGTACCAATGGGTGCGGCAGAACGGGGGCGTAGGGGGGGGGGGCGGGGTTGCTATAGGGAGCTGAGCCTTTGGAAAAAAAACAACCCGTCTTAATGAACTCCCACGAAAAAATCAAAAAGCTGAGTGCAATGGGGGGGGGGGGATGATGGAAGCTAAAAAATAGAAAATGGCAGCATAGGAAAAGAAGCAAAAGACTGCAATGAAAAATTTTCACCCTTCAAAAAGAACGGATGCAATAGTGGACCTAAAAGCTGTAGAGGATTGTGGAAAAAATGAATCCCGGAGGTAACACATCCTAGGGTTTTTGTAGTACAAAAAGGCCTAACCAAGTTGCCTTGTTTGCACACAACGGTCCACAAAAATAGCACATGTGGGAAAGCAGTTGGTTTGTTGATAGAAAGCGAGCTTGTGTTGGTGCATATTGCTTTTGTGGGGGGTTCATTCAGGCTACGTCAGGACAGGTTTTTTCTTTAGTAAAAAAAGGTTTTTTTTATACATCTGGTTCCTTTTGGTGCATTTTGGGGTTTTTTGGGTACCGGGCGGGGCTTTTTTTTTGGTACAAAATGTGGTCTTTTTTGGTACAAAGTGGGGTTTCTTTTCGTAGGCACCATTCTGCCACCTGGTGGTGGTTTTCTCGCGCCCTTTAGGGGTTGGTTTTACCCCGCCATTCGGTCATTGGGGGTGGGCTATCACCCCCTTGGGGTGATTTTATCCCTCCTTTTTCGTGGTTTTATCCCCCCCGTTGGGCTGGTGCGTTGTCATCCTACGAGGGAGGGGGGGGGGTATGGCCAATCTCTTTGTGAACCAAGAATCACGGTACCAGAAGACATGTTGTACATTGTGCTGTATGTAGAACACTCCTGGGGAAAGGGGGGGGGGCTTGCCCAATTTTTATTTCATGTATGGAGGTAGGAGAGGTGATGCAGGGTCACGAAACCACATGGGGGGGGGGCGGATTGAAGTGGACTTTGGGCCGGCCGGTTGGCCTGCCGATGGTTCGCCAAGCCGATAAGTCTGCCGTTCGGATAAATCCGTCAGGCCCAGCCCAAGTAGCTTGTGTTGCTGCAGTGGCGCATCCTGTGTTTGAGTAAACACTGGACAGCGCAGCGGGCCCTTACTGAAAAAGAAAAAGGAACTGCTGAACCCAAGCAAATCAAAAGAGCAATAAGCGACCAGTAACTGCCGTCGGTTACCAGGCACCCACGTTAACTGAAAAACAACAACTGTCTGTGGACTGGCATCCGTCGTTGGTTAATCACAAAAACCTGCCTCAAGCCTTCGGTTGTCTGGCAGGTGACCATTGGAGGGGGGCCGGGGGGCTTGGCACAAGGCCATGGACGGTTGGGGAAGGGCGTTGGGGGCGTACAGGGGTCTGAAACTGCAAAGGCATAGAGAGAGAGAGAGAAAGAGCACGCACATTTAGGAGCATAGGCCTTGGGCTTGAAGGCACTCAGTCCTTGAAAATACAAAGGCACAATAGATTACAGGCTTTCTTAGGACTGCCTTGTATCCTGTAACGATGCACCATGGGGGACCTTGGTGGGTGTGTTTCTGGCTGCGTCAAGAGACCCACGTCTCAGTCAAGCCCAATCATGCATCTGGTTCCTCGATTGACCCATGCTGCGGTGCAGAAACATCCACTGCAAATTTGCTGCACACTTCTGACAAGCTGACAATTGTCACGATTTGTGCCTAGTGCCTGTCTCCGCTGCTTGACAAACTGGTCCTCACGCATGGGTTCCATCATGGCTGCCTTCATGCCGGCATGTAATTTGTTGTCTTGACCCGTCCACAGCATGATTATGGGCCTATAGGCCAAAAGGGCATGGGCAAGGGCATCGGCAACCCGAACCCTGTCCCCGCGCCTCGCATTGAAACAAGTGGTCGACTGGCATGGTCCAAGCTTTTTTTTTAGATGCGAAATCTTAATTTTTAGCACCTATCTTATTTTTTAGCATAAAAAAAAAAGATTTCGCGCTAAAACAAAAGATTCCGCGCTAAAAAAAAAGATTCCGCGCTAAAAAAAAAGATTCTGTGCTAAAAAAAAAAGATTCCGCGCTAAAAAAAAAGATCTTTACATGATCATCATGTATGTCTCAAAAAGTTGCACGGGGGGGTTACAAGGAGTGCTACTGCATCAAGCCAACCCCTGCCCATGTTCACAACTTCATACAGTAGGGGAACCTGGGTTTCGCGACTGACCCAATATGCACCCAGTGGCCCTCTTTCCTTGTTGCCCGCTGCATGCGGTGAGGAGGTACCCTATGCAGGGATGTCATGAATGTGGAAGGTTTTGGGTGCATTACGCAGAACTTGTGTTTCACAACAGGGTTGTCCCTTTGGGGCTGGGGGGCCTATGCAGAGAGTTCATTGGAGAGGATCACAGGTAATGTCTGAATGTTGTAAAGTAGGGTACTCAACCACCTTGGCCAGAGCCCATGTGCACAATTTCATCTGCTCAGAGAACAGGGGTTTCCCTTCGCTCGGGGACGGAACGGATCATAGGTAATGCCTGGATTTTGTGAAGTAGGGCACTCAACCATGTTGGCCAGAGCCGAGGGGCACAATTTCAAGTCTCAGCGGAACCGATGTCTCAAGATCGAGGAAGGGACTACATGCTGGTAGCTGGAACAAATGTCTCACTCCTACCCCCCTGCCCCCCTTTCCTTCTTGCCTTTCACACCCATGCTTGACAATTTGCTGCACGGATTGCCCCCCTTTCACTCCAGTGTCCACAACCCATGCCTCAAAAGTGTGTTTGTGGGGCAGATGCAACTGTGTCAGTGGCCGAGCTGGGCGACGCTCTCCAGCGTGCTGCTGTTGCAATGTACCCACGGTGCCCAACTATTTGCACAACATGTTTCCACATCATCCTGAAAGGTCCTCGGCCTGCTGAACTGACGCTGAGTGTAGCTGCTGAAGACCCACCGCATCCCCCTACTGTCCCCCCCAGCCCTGCCACTGGTCAAGGCCCTGGTCAAGCCCCTTCCGGTTCGCTAGACAACGGTTCCAGTGCCGGTTCGGCAAACAACAATTCCACCGAGGCCACCGCTGAAGACCCAGATGTAGAGTTTGCACCTTTGCACCGACAAGTCTTCGCAACTCAGAAGCTAGCCAGGGATGCCGCTCGCACAGTGGATGGGCGTTTTGTGTCCATTCCTGGTCGGCAAAACATGTACGCATGTTCTTGTGAGGGTTGTGACACCAAGCGGTACGTGCGACATGACCAGGTGGCTAGGCGGTGGACCATCAAACAAATCGGCCTTTGTGAGCATGGGACAAATTCGTCATACTTGGAGGGTACGTCTCTCCATTTGCCGTTGCCCATGACCCTTAAGCTCAAGGATCTTTTGCAAGGTAATTGTCCACAACGGGCTCTCGCTTTGATGCGGGAAGCATTCAATGGTGACCCTGTGGTAGGCAAAAAGTCGGCAAAGTGGGCGACAAAGTGTGTGCACTGTTCACCCACCACTTGCGTACAGGGGACAAGGGTTATTTGCATTGGGGTAAGGTGCTCGCGGTGGAGGGCTCTGAGTGCACGATCAAGTGGCACACTGATAAGAAACCCAGTTCTCATTCCATTGCAGATGTGGTTCTTACTGAGGCAGCTGCATGGGCTGCTTTTCATAGCATTCCAAGTTGTGATAGTGCATCAGAGGCCCCTTTGTATCCAGACTCCGACCACGAAGCTACAGGCCCAAAAGCGTCCCTGCGCTCAGCTACACAGGTGAATACCCAGCCAGGGACATCGCAAAGTCGCGAAGCCTTGTACATCAACAAGAAACGTTTTGAGGTGCCCGAGCGGTACACTGGTAACCTGCGCCGGTACCAACGGAAATGTGATGAGTTCTTGAAGGTCATTGTACATGACAGGCGCAAGTCTTCTGAGAGCCGCCTTTCACCTGCGAACCAGGCACGCGCAGAGGCCGTTGAGAAATTGACGGGCCAGAAGTTTTCCAGAGAGCAGCGTGTCTTTCTGCGGGTGTGTGGTCAGTACATGGAAGAAGAATGACAGTGATCCCCATTGTTTGCCTGTCCACACAAGCAGTGTGTCGTCGTTGCTGAATGGGGACCTCTTTTCAGACGCAGAGTGATCCAGCCAGGTTTTTTCTGCTCATTTCTTCTGCACTGCAAAGTGCCACCCACCTTCCTGTACATTGCTGCAGTGTATGATAGCCATAGTCATCAACTCCTGGGACATTTGCATCCCAACACATCCGTTCCTGCATTGCAAGCTGATTTTTTGGAGCTTTGGCAGTCTGCCCGGTCAGTCGCCAGTTCCAGATTACTTGCTCAGATTTTGTTCACAGGGAGGTCTTTTCGGAGTTTTTTTTTTGCGCATTTCTTCTGCAGTGCATTGTGCCACCCACGTGCCTGTGCTGCAGTGTCTGCCAGCCATAGTGATCAACTCCTGAGAACCCCGCCTTCAACACTTCCGTTCCTGCATTACATGCTCATTTTTTGCACCCTTTGTTGTTTGCCCAGTCAGTCCCAACGTTCAGATTCCTTGCTCAAACTTTGTTTAGAGGCATGATTCGGTGCACAAAGCCGAGTGGCAGTGCCTCGTAGAGGTTGTTTTCAACCACTACTCAGTGGGTGCACAATTTTGCCCATAATTTCATGCTCAAGTTTTGCTCATTTCAAATATCTTCAGGTGCACACACGGAGGGATGCTGCTTCTGTATTTGTTTGGCATTTCCAAAAATCCACGGCATTTCAGCCCTTCTCCACAAGGAAGGCGTCTCGTGCATCAGTTGGACAGTGGCATGTCCCGACGCCATTAAGTGGGTTACTTCATCTTCACGTAATGTAGTGTGTACTGCAAAAGCACATTCTGCAAGTGCTCAGCCATCTGCTCCGGTCTTGTTGGCATTCTTTACCGTTTTTTGCTTTGTGCCTTGTTTTGCAGGGTTCGCCTCAGGAATGTGGATGATTCGTCCGGTGGGGTGCCCCTAGGAACTGCATTTCTGCCTCCCCTCCCCAACCCTAGCTTTGTGTTCTCTTAGTTTTACCAAAATCTCACTCTTTATTTGGCCGTCTAAAAAGAAGCTTTTCTGCTTTTTGTGACGTTTTGAAACATGCGAATGACTTTTTTTTTAAATTTTGGGTTTTGTTGGAATCTTATTTTTTAGTAGGGAATCTTTTTTTTAGATGCAGAATCTTTTTTTTTAGATGCTTCTGCTCATTTTTTAGCTGTTTGTGCTCGTTTTTTAGCTGTTTGACATAAATTTTAGCACTTTTTTTAAATTTTAGCGCATCTAAAAAAAAAGATTTCGCATCTAAAAAAAAAAGATTATCCCGACTGGCCTGTGCTTGAAAAGGTGTTGAACCCCTCATACCCCCCCCCCCTTGCAAGAACAACACTAAAGTCCCAAACTTTGTGGAAACAACATCTTGGGTTGTTCTGACAAGAGTGTTGTTCTCGCAAGGGGGGAGGGAGGTGCCGTCAAGGCTGACTGAGTATGCCGGTTGGCACTTCTGGGTGTACGTACTTGGTCAACTTTTCTGGGGGGGAATCCTCCACGCATTAATAGATGGGGTGGGGGGAAAAGGCACAGAGCATGTGCAGTAGGATCTTTGCAAAAGACACGCACAGTCAGCACAACAAAATCCTCATCAGTGGTACCACATGTGCCTTTCGGCCGTGGGGAAAAAACAGACACTCAGAAAATTGCCCCCCCCCCCCCCTCCCGGACTCAGACTTCCGTTCGCCTCCAACTGCTTCTGCCCCGCCCCCCTGCCCCCCCCCCCCCCCCCCCCCCCGCTTTTCAACTGTTCGGTAACTGCCTGGTTTTGTCTCCGCTTTTCCAGTGGGGTCACCACTTTTGCCATTGTGCCTGAGACTCCCTTCAACAGGCTTGGTGGTCAACAACGGAAAATTCGTGGCAGCCAAATTCACTCCACAACAGCAGCGGTGTGAGTGGTAACCATTAAGATTGTGTGCCTCTGCATGGCAGCATCTCTGATTTCTTTTTGTGCGAAAGGCACACTACAGAGCAGCATTCGCATGCAAAAACAATGCGCCTTGCCGCCACAAGTAATGTGGATACACTGGTGAGGCACTTGGGTACCGCCCTCGTTGTCATCCCCCACTCTGCGTACGCCGGTCCCAATTCCCCCTGATGGGGACTTTACTGTGACCAGACGCAATAGCAAAGGCCCGGGCAAGTGCATGTCCTTAGGGGGGGGGGGGTTGATCATTGGGGCTTCAGAACAGAGGTGAGGACGGTTTTGGGCGGACATGGTGGGCAGCGGTGAACCTCTGCTCGACTCTCTATCTGGCTCCATCAAAAGCGTCGGGGATTGGCAAATCCGTGGGCAGCAGACTTGACGGGTGCACAGTGGCGGGGCAGACATGCCTACAGTATTCTGCATCACCCCATCATCTTTGCCACAGCACATTCCCCGTTGAGCGGGTGACATTGGTACACAGTTCAGCTGAGAGTCTGGGTATGTGGCAGATTCCATGGCAGGGAAAGTAAATCGACAAAGTGTCATGCCAAGGACGCACAGCAAGTAGGACACAACTGCAGTGAAACCACACATTGACACACAAACTGAACCTCCATGATGGTTTTGGTGGGAAGACGGTCCAGGATGACATGGGGTGGGGAGTGAAAAAGCAGGGCGGGGAGGACGAGGAGGACCCGCGACCCAGCCCTTGCTGGCCGCACAGCCTGAACCGTATGAAATACACAAGCCCAGACTGGTTGCCTGTTTGCTCTGCTTCAGCACTAAGTGCCTAGAGACCGTCGTGGAATTGGAGTCACACCCAGACCAGAGGTAAATCAACATCCCCCACTCACCCATCTACAAAGTTGACCTCAGTGAGCCTGTCAGCTGGGAGCAGGTGGGGCCATTGGTCTGACGTTTGTCCAGCCCAATTCCTGCCAGAGCCACCCCGGAATCACTAAGCTCTTCTTCCTTGCAGACCATGGTTTGTTTGATCCCGTTAGGGCAGAATCGCACAAGCAGCGGCGGACAAAATCCTCTCAAGCATGAAGACCAGGTACCATAACCAGGATCGTCACCTCAACCTGGAGTGTGATCACCGGTGTTTATGTTTGGTCATCTGTTTCTTATTGTGGGGCGAACGGGATCTGGACTTGGGTGTATGAGTTTTTCCTTTAAACTAGGAATGATGCTTGGAGCTCGTCCTGTTCCTCGTTCCTTGCTTACTACTGGAGGAAGAATCTGATTGGGTGGGACCCGGTTCCTGTCGCTTATTCTGTTTGCGGTCTTTGGCTGTCGTGGTGTCTGGTTGGGGGTGAGTGGGTGTTGCATATAACCCCCCCCCCCCCCCCACTTGCACAAGCAACACTAAAACACCCAAATTTTAACGGAAACAACACCTAGTGTTGCTCTGACAGCGAGGGTATTCAAAAGGCCCATCTGGACATGGTTCCCAAAGTTGCAGAAACAACACCTACTGTCGCTCTGACAAGGGTGTTGCTCTCGCAATGGGAGCAGGGGGTAGCTTGATATGCTTAATATCAATCGACGAGGCCAGCAAATACAAACAGAGGAGCAAAGAACGGTGGCACATGCATGTCTGTGACAGCCAGCTTGACAGATCTGCAATGTTCCATGAGCTTGATGTATGTGGCATGACATCATGATGCGCGAATTCAAAAGGCCTCATCGAATCTTGTGATCTGTCTTTCTTCGGAATGTATGTGTTGACTTCATTGACATTTGCTGAAGTTTTTCACTTCCTGATAATGACACTTCTTGTGCTGGTTGTAGTGCATCGATCATCCCGTCTTGCTTTCTCCCTACATAGCAGAAAGGTGCTTGTTATTGTCTTCTTGCTAGCGTGTACAATGACACAGTGACCCAGGAGAAGACTCACGTATGGCAGGAGTATTTGAAATGAGCCCCAGACGTGAACTGATATGAACTGAAGTTTCTGAAAGCTGATGATGGGATGGTGCAAGAAGGAGATATGAAGGGATAAACTGGCTGCACAGCACAGTACTAGTACAGTGCCACTCTAGCATGAAGCATGATGCCTGTATACAAACAAATGGATAAAGGAGACATTATCGAATCATTCCTAGTTGTGCAAGTGAAGTAGGGGCTCTGTGCACTATTCCGAGGGGGGGGGGGGGGGCACATCAGGTAAGCTGACAGGTGAGGACAGCTGTCATCACAACAGCTGTCAGCAAGGCACAGCAGGCGACCGACCCGAGGCCATCGTCAGAATCTAAGGATTGGTGGACAAGAGAGGTGTGTGCGCACGATAGCTCGGAGGCGGGGCCAAGGGAGGTCATGTGGTCGCATTGAACGCCATACTGTGAAAAGGTAGGAAGCTGATCAAGAAAGGGGTTAGGACACCCCAGTATGGTATGTAAAAGGTCTCAAAACAGGGGTCTCCACAACTGCTACTGGCCCAAAGCTATGCACTGCGTGCACACACACAGTATACGAAGCAGCATTCCAATGAGGCACATTGGTAAGGGCCCTCGGTCTACCTCCCATGCCAAATCACCGAATTGACATGGTCCCGGCACCCACTGTACCTGAAACATGGCCGTACCTTGTGCGTCAAAGGGAAATACACATTGAATGAAATTTTCAACCCCAAGCACAGGGGCCAGCTCACGTGGCGTGCCTTCTAAGAAACAATCTCCTTTTGATCACTTTTGAGTTTTGTAGAACAAAGGGATCCACGCTGGTGTGCATGGCCTTGGCTAAATGCAGCATCTGGACATGCTCACTGAGACGCACTCCATCTGAGTCAGGCTCCTGAGTTGGGTCGGCTGAACTGAACTATCTCACAAAACTCATGATCATGAATGCGAAAAGTACCTTTTGGTTTTGTTTTTACCAGTGCAGCGACTAAACGCATGATTGAATACAATACAACGAGCAAATGACCCATTTGCTAAACTTTTGAATTGGATGAGTCACACAAATGCGTTTTTCAGCCATCTTGGCCATTTTCTGCATCCTCCAGTTTGCAGCCTCCAAGGGGCCAGGCAACACGGGCTCCAAGCCATAATTGAGACAGAAGCTTCATAAAGAGGTGTCAAGTCAGCGTGAATACAAAGGTACACATATCAACAAAGGACTATTCGCTGCACTGGGCTGCACATTACGGGTGCCCATTATTAAGGCTTGGCGGTGGTTGCACTTCTGCAAGGCCTAGTGCATACACTCCCTCGAGTGCAGTGCGCGCCACTGTTGGCAGTGGTGCAGGGCGCCCATCGAAGAGTGCAATGAGGGGCAGCCATTGGTGGTGGAGCAAAATGTCCCCTCTCACGGCGCTTCAATGGTGACTGGCGGCGAGTGGCAGGGAACCAGGGTGATCCCTAGGGTTCGTTCTCAAGAAACGACAACAAAAATAGAGAGAAAGCACGTCATGAAAGACATGGGTAGTCGACCCCCTGGCCCGGACCTGCTTTACCTGCTCCGCGAGGGAAACTCCATGTGAAACCCATGTGAAATGATTGTTGGGCACAGGGGATTGGGTCAGACCCTCGACAAATTACGGAATGAACCACAGCAGACTGAGATTCAGTTTGAAGGTGAAGACCGCAGAGCCTCAAAAATATTGGCTCAAAGGACTGCGCCAAGAAGAATGTACTAGCTTCGATTAGTGTTGCTGGATTCTCCTGTTCCTGCTCCTCCGCCTCCTCTCGCAGGCAACAGGGCACAACTCAGAACTGCGGCTGCCAAATTGAGGGATGACGGTGGATGGGTCCCCTCGCCTGTTGCCTGGTCCATGCCACACGCAGACTGAGACCCCCACAGAACCCTCCACTTCTGGTAGGCTTTCTGGCGGTGTCCGGGAACCTTCAGGCGTTGTCGGGGCCTTCGAGCGCCGGGGTTTTGTGGCTTGTGTCCTTTTGCCCCGCCTCTCCCGGCCTCGGTGTCTCCCGGCGAACCGAGAACGCCTGGACCGGACGAGGCGCAGCGCAAAGATGCGGGGCCACAAGGCACGCCGCCGGCCACAACCACGGCGCACGACCAGGTGCCATGCACAAATGGCCCCGGGGGCCGCAACCCCGGAACACCAGAGCGCCGACGAGCACGGAGGGCACGTGGGGCGGAGAGCGGCGAGCCAGGGGGCAGCACGACGCGCAAGCGGCGAAAGAGAAAGAGGAGGGGCGCGGGACGCGGAGGCCGGGGGGGGAGAGGCACGCGGGGCGAAACGAGCATCCAGAACACACAGAGGAGACGCAGGTAGAGCCAAGAGCGAAAGCACACAAGCCACACAGGCCCCAAGCAGCCAACCAACCACGAATGGCGGAGAAGAGGGACACACAACACAAACCCCAGCCGGGGGACGCGGGAAAGGGACATGCACCACAAACCCGAAGCAGGAGCGGCGGAGCCCAAGGACACACACTACACCCCCAGCAGGGAGGGGCGGGCAGGGACGGGAGACAGACACCACGCACCGCGGCCAAGAGAGGTGGGGGCCCAGGCGGCACACCGCAAGACCCAGACAGGAGGGGCGCAGCAAGAAGGCACACACCGCGAACCCCAGCCAAAAGAGCCAAGAAACGGGGGCACACACCCACCGGGGTGGGAGGGGGGGGCACTGAACCGATGGCGGTTGACGATTCACCGCCGTGCATCTTTCGCCAGGGCAATAATGGCAATGAGCAGACCATGTTCCATAACTCACAGTCTTCCTTGCGAAGGAGGACAGGGCTCTGGGTCAGCATTCATCTGGTTTTTGGCCCTTATTGCGATTGCGAGTGCTCGACTTGTGGGGCGCAGACCCGCTGCTCCGTGCTTTGAGGCGACACGGGACTGTGGGGAGAGCTGCCAATTTGATGCACAAGCTTTGTGGGGGAAGTCCCCGGGGCTGCCACAGCCGGGAGTGTCCGGGCGGCCGTGACCGGCGATGACGCAGAGGCATAAGCGCTTTCGCAATGATACGTGGTGTCCATGCCGTCGTCTTCTTTGGACAATGAGCTCCGGAGTCCCACGTGCGGAGTGTTCTTGAGGATGATTAAAATGACAGACGTGACCACGGCGGTGTACACCATCACGATCAATACGGCAAGGCACTGCACCCCTAGAATATGCACGTCACCAGACACCAAGGGGGCATAACAAATCACTCCCACAACCACCACAAACAAATTTCATTAAATTGCCTTGGGCCAGTTGTTGCTGACAGGCGTTTCGTCAGTTTACAACGGTGTGAAATTCCCCTCTGGGGAGCGCTTGTCCTGATTTCACAGAGACTTCATTTCGACGTGACATTAGGGGCGCAGGAGGTTCACCGAATCCCCAAAGCCGCAGTGAGATGATTTGCTTGCAGACCATTGCAGATCATGGAAAACTATCGCTGGCACACCTGCGCCCCCTTTCCAACTTCATTTGGCACTGAGGTTCATATCCTCCACTGTATCAAATACACAGTGCATACAACAAAACAACGGGAGACATTGGGGGAAACACGCGCACCACATGCACCGCGCATCGCACTGCGCGCATTCTTCCGCATGTAGCCTCATAAAGTGATTTTCAGGTTGGCGGGGACGCGGTGGCCTAAGGAGTAAGCATACAACAACGGAGGCCTCCAATCCATCCTCCTCACCAATTGCATGGTGATTTCGCGTTTCGATTCACTACCCAATGGGGTGCCCAATCCCATAGGGTAGTCGTTTCGTCACCCGCAACTCCTTGCCCTACGTGCGCTTCCGCGCAAAACATTTGTGCCTCTGATTGTGGGTTGTTGTTTTGCCTGAAGTGGAGGGGTCGAGGCACCCATGGCTATTGTCCAACATCACGACAATCATCGCAACCTGGCTTGGCGCTCTATCCCGCAGCCTCGGCAGACGGGCTCACTGCGGGGGGGGGGGGGGGGGCTAGAGGAGCGGTGAGGTGCTGAGAAACAGTACAAGGGGGGTTTATGGTGAAAAAGTCAGCCGCACTACCCAAAAGATCGCACACCGCGCATCGCACCCGGCGCTGTTCCCCCATGGGGGTGCCATGTCCAAAATACCCTCAGCTGCAGCAAAATGCAGGGGGGCTTCTGGGGTCACTTTTACAAAGGCTATCTTCTGGAGACTGCAATATGTCATACGTCACACCATCATTTACATGGGCCCTGCTTTTTGATCGTGGTCGGTCTTTCAACCCCGCTTCACTGTGCCATTTTGGGTCCAAGCTGGTGCTCAATACCTTTGCACAGACATCCAGACCCGAACCTAGAGGGTGGTGAGCCAGCCCACACCAGGCAGACGGGGGAGGGGGGACTGTGTGCTCCAGTCACGGGGGGTAGTTCAGTCCAGTTGTAGATGACCCGGGACTCCCCGATGGGCTCGCATCAGGATCCAACATCCTCCTTTTCCCTGTTCCTGGACGTCAATGAGTCGTCGTCTTCTGACATCCAATGGCATCCAATGGATAATTCAAGCTTTTGGCCCGGTTGTCCCCATTTCACAGGCTGACAAAGCCACTCAACATCGAGAATGCCATTCGCGCACTGCGCACATAACACAGACTTTTGGTACCATAATGGCTACTGGAACCCTGGTTTGGGGTCCTGTTAGATACCTTACTGCTTTTCCCAGTCCCTGTGTCAACCGCTTTTCTCACGTTTGGGTGCAGCCATAGCAACATTCTGGGTCTTGCAACGGGCATCAGTGTATGGCTGAGCACCCCCGACGTCCCAAAATACCTATTTCTGCCTCTGGGATAGTGATTGTCATCCTGCCAGAGGCTACCGCGTGCGGCCCAAACCACTGCCATGGGTCGCAGGTGTGACCCCATGCTTGTGCCAAAGGGGGTGAAAATTACTTGACACAATGATGAAGCTCTGGGGCTGAGGGAACCTCCCATGCACTCGCATGTGCTGGTGACCTGGACTGGACACCTTCATGGGCATTTGGTAAAACCAAGTATGCTCTGTAGTAAAACCTAGTGAAATGTAGTAAAACCTAGTGAAAAAAATTTTCAAAAAAAATTTAAAAAAAATTTTTTACTAGGTAAAAAAAACAAAATTTTAAATTTTTTTTTCTTACTAGGTTACTAGGTAGATACAAATTTGGACTTGAATTTGAACAAAACAGACAAAGTTAGGGGGGGGGGGGGGGTCAACGGTAGGTAGTATTTGTGTTTAAGGGTATGATGCCCCCTGGTCGATTGCAGGCCACTTGTGTAAGTGGCGCCCCACCCGGGCCAAACCATGTATTGCAAGGTCAGCACAAACAAAATCAGGCTCAAGAAAGGAAGGAGCTTTTATATCATATACACATTACTACACCCCGTTCGCCCTAAATCTAGCTAACAAGCAACAAGCAAGCAACAAGCAAGCAAGCACTTCTCCTTTCCGTTTTGGCCATTGCTCCGCCTCATCGCTCCGGGCTGTACTCTATTCTAGCCATCCTAAAGCCTAGGAGGTGCCCTGGCCAAATCCAAGTTTTGAGCCAAAAACTCACCGGTGGCGCCCCAGGGCGGGGGTGCCAAGTCGGCAGGTGCCCTCCCAAAATTGCGCATTTTGTGCCCCAAACACAGCCTTTTTAGGCCCAAAACAGTCACGAAACCCACTGAAAAACCGACAAACGAAGGGAAACGGTTTGTACACTCAACGTGCGTTTTGATTGCACCATGACAAAGAGCCCTTTGTTGCCCTCTAACTCCACGATATGTCCAAGAAACGGCCCAAAAATGGCTAAAAATGTGCGCTGTTTGTGCCAAACAAGCCTAAAACCAAGAACGGGCCGTATCTTGGGCTACGTGGCTCAAAACCGAATTTTGAGGGCACCTAGTCCACCTGCAACCCCCCACTTTTTGCGGTTTCCAAGCCTCAAAATCGCCCAATGAGACGCCTCGACCCCTATACCAGCGGTCACTTGGTGGAGCCGGAGGGCACCCCGGCCCACACGCGGTGGGGGCCAACGGTTGTTCCAACACAGTCCCCGGGGCGAAAAAAAAATCAGTTTTTCCAAAGTTGTTCCTAGACCACTTGGGATGCTCAAACAAGTGTTTTTAGGCTGTTTTGAGCCCGTGGTGATGTGTTTTGGCCCATGGAACATCCCAAAATCCCATGAAAACGGGCCGTTTTGGGACGAAAAATGAGTCCAAAATGGGTTCAAAACACATTTTTCCAAAAGTGATCCCGGACCATTTGGGATGCTCAAACAAGTGTTTTTAGCCCATTTTGAGCCCGTGGTAACGCATTTTGGCCCATCGAGAATCCCAAAATGCCCTGAAAATGGGCCGTTTTGCGACCAAGAATGGGTCAAAAATGGGTCAAAAACGCGTTTTTCCAAAAGTGATCTTGGACCATTTAGGATGCGCAAACAAGTGAAATGACCGCATTTTAAGCCCCTTCCGCCACATGTATGCACCAATGTACCCTTCGCACCGTATTGTGGAGCCCCCTAGAGTTGGGGAGAGGGGTGTGGATGAGAGGATATATATATATATATATATATATATATATATATATATATATGTATATATATATATATATATATATATATATATATATTACTACACCCCTCTCCCCTTAAATCTAGCTAACAAGCAAGCAACAGGCAACAAGCAAGCAAGCAAGCACTTCTCCTTTCCGTTTTGGCCATTGCTCGGCCGTATCGCTCCGGGCTCTACTCTACTCTACCCTATCCATCCTAGAGCCTAGGTGGTGCCCTTGCCAAATCCAAGTTTTGAGCCAAAACCTCACCGGTGGCGCCCCGGGGCGGGGGCGCCAAGTCGGGAGGTGCCCTCCCAAAACTGCGCATTTTGTGCCCCAAAACAGCCATTTTTCGCCCAAAACGGCCCCCAAACCCGCACAAAATGCCCAAACGAAGGGAAACGGTGGCTACACTGCACGTGCGGCTTGACTTCGCCGTGTGAAAGCACATGGTGCTGGGACGCACAGCATAGAAGGTAAAAAATGGTAGGAAAATGCTGAGCATATTGCTCAGGATATTTGGGGATGCTCAGCATTCATGCTCAGCAAATGGGACTCATATTGCAGGGTTGATCTCGGAAGTCCCAGCCAAAATTTCTTCCGAGCTCCCCCGGCACAGTCGGCTGGGAAGCCCATGGAACATTCCTACCGATATCGGTTGCGTTTTGGGACCCGATCTCGCTGCCAAAACTTCCGAGCATCTTTCCGAGGGATTTCAAAAACTTCCAGGCGTTTTTCCATCGGTTTTTTGTACAATGACCTACACCGTTCTTGGTTCCCAAATCCCACACCTCAGCAAAGAAACACACAAAAAGACAAGCATGACCGTTCACTTACGCTTGAAATGTGAATGCTCAGTGCCTTGCCTGTTCATTTCAGCTTGAACTGTGAATGCTGTACTCTCCTTCGCTGAGCATCTGCACAGGACAGCCATCGCTTGACATGGCATCCACATCCACCACCACACGGCGATACTTCTTGGGTTGAGGTTGGGGTACAGGGTTGTCACTGGATGATGAGGAAGAATCTGAGGCACTTACTGTGGAGGCACCAGATAGGTGCACAGCATCATCATCCGAATCATTATCCTCAGGACTGCTACTGCTCCCACTATCACTGCTGCTGCTGCTGCTGCTGCTGCTGCTGCTGTTGCTACTGTTACTGCTGCTACTGCCACTGCCACGAGGGCACACAAGTTGCTGCTCAATGTCGCTATCAACAACGGGTACACGCGCCAACTTCGTACGTCTCATGGGTTGAACTCGCTGCTGCTCGTTCAAACCCGTAGGACCTTGAAATGAAGCAGCACTGTCCTCGCCCTCCGAAGGGGGTACAATATCAACTGTCGCAGGGTTAGAAACTCGGCTTTGAGGGATGGGCCCCACACGTCCCTTACCCTTTCCCTTGTCCTTCAGCGCCTTACGGCGTGCAGCACAGGACTTAAATGTGGCACGGCTCTTCAAACCCAGTTTGGGCCACTTGCAGACAGCTTCCCTGTCCAGTGGTACCCATTGACGGACACCACACTTTGAGCCACAGGTCCCACACACACATACCACATCACTCTCGGGATTTGCACCTGGAAAGGCGCATTTCGCCGAACGGGTGTCTGGGTGCATATATAGGGAGCAACCACCTCCATCCTGGAAATGCAGCAAATGCTCTAAGAGGCGTTGGAAGACCACATGCCACACGGCATTGGCAGCAACCATGCACGCCTCCAGAACAACGTTTCGTTGCACGGGCGCCCAAATTTTGGCACAGGGGATCTTCTTTTTTTTCTGCACGAACTTGTGATACAGCTCATGCTTCAAACTTTCACTAATACTGGCATCTTGCCTGGTACTAGTGACGGGGGCATATCTCTTGGCCACCCTCAGATCCCGCTCGCCGGCCTCATCGGAATACAGCATGGGTGTCCGTGGATTAAACCATGTGTGGGACCACCCATGCATATATAAGGTTGCAGTGCAACCTTCTTCAGCAAACTCGGGGATGATGTGCACAATATATGTGTACAACATCCCCATAGCTTGCCATGTGACAGTTGCCAGGTTATTACAACCATAGCATAGATGCACCATGTGGCAAAATGCCACCACCAAGGAATGGAAAGGCAGGGGGAGCACCATACCCCCTGCTAGTCTGCCCATGACTGTGCGGGCCTCGCGACCTGTGAGGCTAATGCCTGCCTGGAATCTACCTCGTACGTGACGCATGTGCTGCCTGCTATCAGGTGGCAAAGATCCAGGATCATACCTCCTTGCCACATGTGCTATGACCTGGAGTAGCTCATGGTTGTAGGGCGCTGGTAGTGTTCGACCTATGACACCCAGGATCCTGGAGGCTGCTCCTTTGGTGTTGTGCAATACAGGTTGCACAATATATACCTCTTCCAGGTTAGAAACCCCCTGAAACTTATGGGACCCACGCACACCATTGAGACATCCCCCTTTGTGCAAAAAGAGTTCTCCCGCCCCATCCTTATTCACCCAGGGACACGCCACACAGCCCTTTTGCCGGCACTCAGACCACAAATGGTGGTGATCGGCAGTGATTGCCCCGAGCCTTATCTGCAGGGTGGTGTTGTACACTGCACCAGCATACTTCATACGTTGCTTAAATTTACAAGAAGGCAGGGCTTGTAAGGCCTCTGCACGTTTGGGTAGCCACTGGCAATCACTGACCTTGGGAAGCTCTTGCCAGGTCAACATGTCTGTGCACCTAGGCACATTGCCAGACATTGGGAACCAGTGTCCCTGGAAATCAATTATACTGATTTTTGTGTTAATATTTGGACGGCCCCGGGGCTGGTAACCGTCGGCGTAGAGGCCTAAGGTTAGGGTGGCATGGGGTGGTGGGGGTTTCTGCCGGCCTTGGGCAGCCAATGAGCCACACTTCTGTAGAAGTAGGTGGCACAGCTGTGGTAACAACTTCCTGTTGTCCAGGGAGTAGTCCACTGCAGGAAGATGCAGGTCCTCCTGTTGCCTTAAAGCAACCATTGACCAACCAACCCCTGGTTGGAGATGGTCTAAGGTGCGCAAGACAGCGGCTGGCACCACATGCTCATGGCGAAGGCGAAGTGCAGCAGCCTGGCACTCTGGTGCTTGGGTGACTGATGTGGCCTGTGTGGTAGGCAAAGGGCCAAGGGACCTACGCACAACTGTGAAGGTGCCACTTGGGGGGCGCTGTGGCTGGTCTAGGTCCTTGGCCTGCAAGGGGGTGGCCGTGGGGAAGTTCATGGCAAAGGCTGACACCATGAATTGATCAGCTGGAATAGGGCATATGCTGGCAAATGCCTCCAGCTTGGAGATCTCCCCCTTCACCCATATAGCATGGTTGTTCACAACAAATTCATGGTGAAACATGGTGCCTGGGAAACAGAAGATTGCAGTAGGCCACTGTTTTGGTTGGTTTCAAAGGAACCATGTATGGAAAGCCCCAACCAATACCTTTCACCACAACCTTTTTTTGCCAGGATTGCCCCAACCAGTTTCCAGATCCAAGGGTCCAAAGTGTGCTCGACTATCCGCCCCCTCCCTCCGCGCCACTGTTTTGGTTGGTTTCAAGGAAACCATGTATGGAAAGCCCCAGCCAGTACCTTTCACCAGAACCTTCTTCTGCCAGGATTGCTCCAACCAGCTTCGAGATCCAAGGGTCCAAAGTGTGCTCGACTATCCGCCCCCTCACTCTGCGCCACTGTTTTGGTAGGTTTCACGGAAACCATGTATCGAAAGCCCCAACCAGTACCTTTCACCAGAACCTTCTTTTGCTAGGATTGCTCCAACCAGTTTCGAGATCCAAGGGTCCAAAGTGTGCTCGACTATCCGCCCCCTCCCTCCGCGCCACTGTTTTGGTTGGTTTCAAGGAAACCATGTATGGAAAGCCCCAACCAGTACCTTTCACCAGAACCTTCTTCTGCCAGGATTGCTCCAACCAGCTTCGAGATCCAAGGGTCCAAAGTGTGCTCGACTATCCGCCCCCTCACTCTGCGCCACTGTTTTGGTAGGTTTCACGGAAACCATGTATCGAAAGCCCCAACCAGTACCTTTCACCAGAACCTTCTTTTGCCAGGATTGTTCCAACCAGTTTCGAGATCCAAGGGTCCAAAGTGTGCTCGACTATCCGCCCCCTCACTCTGCCCCACTGTTTTGGTTGGTTTCAAGGAAACCATGTATGGAAAGCCCCAGCCAGTACCTTTCACCAGAACCTTCTTTTGCCAGGATTGCTCCAACCAGTTTCGAGATCCAAGGGTCCAAAGTGTGCTCGACTATCCGCCCCCTCCCTCTGCGCCACTGTTTTGGTTGGTTTCAAGGAAACCATGTATGGAAAGCCCCAACTAGTACCTTTCACCAGAACCTTCATTTGCCAGGATTGCTCCAACCAGTTTCGAGATCCAAGGGTCCAAAGTGTGCTCGACTATCCGCCCCCTCACTCTGCGCCACTGTTTTGGTTGGTTTCAAGGAAACCATGTATGGAAAGCCCCAACCAGTACCTTTCACCAGAACCTTCTTTTGCCAGGATTGCTCCAACCCGTTTCGAGATCTAAGGGTCCAAAGTGTGCTCGACTATCCGCCCCCTGCCACAGGCACAACAAGCACAAGCTGGGCAGTTCATGGCCGATTGGCTGGTGGTGTTGAAAAACACCGTAAAGGTCCACTTCCTCAGGCGTTGCCGAAGAGCTGGAAACGGGAACGTCTCGCCGAAGTCTGGGGTCGCTGCGGGGGGGCTTGCGCAGGGAGCAATGACCCAAACTGGGGCCTCTGCGGTGGGGGGGCGGACTGAGAGGCTCGCTGCCCGAGCAACGAGCCAAACTGCGGGGTGGGGCACGGCCGCTTTGGGGCGGGAGCCATTGGGAGTAGTGAGGAACAGCGGTGCCTGCTATATTGGGTCAATGTCACCTGATCACTGGCTCGAGGGGGCGGTGGCCGGCGAGGAACGGGTTGAGGGGGCGGCTTGGGGATAGGAGGGTGTTTTGGGGTAGCACACAGCACTTCAAGCACCACTGCTGCATGCTCCTCGTCCCTGTTGAGGAAATGCGAACGACTAACTCGCATTCCCTCCTGCCACACCCGCAGGGGGTTTTTTTTGGGCTGCTGAACCGCAAACCGATACATCGCTCGGCGGTTCAGCACCCCATCAACAAAATACTGTACCCCACCCCCGTGGTTGTCCCGGATGAGCTGCAGTGTTTTGGCACTGTAGGGCCCGTGAACAGTGGGTTTGGAGGGGGTGGGGGGGTCTTTGGGTACGTACTTGGGGGGTCGTGGGGGGGATGGCGGTGGCACGGCAGTGCACATCAGGGCCTCCTCCAGGGCTTCGAGGGCGACCTGGTATGGGGTTGAGTAGGGTCTGGGCAGAGGACTTGGAGAGGTTGGTGCGCGGCTGGGTGGAGGGGGAGAGGGGGGCGGTGTGGGCAATGGAGGTTGGGGCGAGGCCAGTTCGCTGAGACACTTCTCAGCGTCAGAGTCCCACGGTGGCGACGCGGGTTGGTCTCCGAACCGCAGGAGCTCCGGCAAATCTCCCCAGCCGTCCCGGTAGGAAGGGCTGGAGGGGACAGAAGAGGCCACGCTAAGGGGGCTAGACGACATGGCGAGCTGAAAAGAGAGGGTCACGGGTGCCAGACGCCTACTTGGCGGGAGGGCGGGGGGGTGGGGGGGGGGCGGGGGAGCACTCAAGGGTTTGGGCCAGTACCTTTCACCAGAACCTTTCTTTGCCAGGATTGCTCCAACCAGTTTCGAGATCTAAGGGTCCAAAGTGTGCTCGACTATCCGCCCCCTGCCACAGGCACAACAAGCACAAGCTGGGCAGTTCATGGTACCATTCATGGCAATTCATGGTGGTGTTGAAAAACACCGTTGGGCCCGTGGAGTGGTGGGGGCACACTACAACACAGGCGGAGGGGGTGGAGGGGCTGACGGGGCCCGGGGATATTGCGCCCACTACTGTAGGAGGGTGGCCAAGGCCGCACGGGAAGCGGCCCGGACAACTGCCTGCCGCTGAGGGGCTCGGATGTCCCTCCAAAGGGCTCGACTGACACCCAAGTGGAGGCTGATGACACCTTGTGGGCGATCACCCAGGTCTAGCACCGACATGTTTCCCTCCGCACGTCTCGCCCGAACGTCGTACATGTCCTGGGCGAAGACGTCCATAGGGAAGGCTGGGATAGGGGCGGGTGGTGCAGGTGGAACCGGGGGGGGTGCAGCAGGGGCCGGAGCAGGGGCAGGAACAGGGGCGGATAGGGCAGAGGAGGAGGCTATCTCTTCGTCCTCGACCTTGACCTTGGGGTCCTTGGCCTCCTTCGGCTCCTCCTTGGGCTCTCTCTTGAGCCTGACCCTCTTGGCCGGTCCTTCCGCTACTGCTTCTCTTTCCCGCTTCTTGCCCCCTTCTTCTCCACATTCGCGCTTGTCTGGCATTAACAGAAACCTGACAATCAGACAAGTTGGAGTTGAAATACCAACTACCTGGTGTGGTCCGACCCTTCGAAAATTCAATAGTCTTTGAGCAATGCCCACATCGCAACTGTCTTCTGTCTTCGAAAATGCAATACTCTTCGGTCAATGCCAAGCCCCAACCAGTACCTCTCACCAGAACCTTCTTTTGCCAGGATTGCTTCAACCAGCTTCGAGATCCAAGGGTCCAAAGTGTGCTCGACTATCCGCCCCCTCACTCTGCGCCAAGGTTTTGGTAGGTTTCGAGGAAACCATGTATGGAAAGCCCCAACCAGTACCTTTCACCAGAACCTTCTTTTGCCAGGATTGCTCCAACCAGCTTCGAGATCCAAGGGTCCAAAGTGTGCTCGACTATCCGCCCCCTCGCTCTGCGCCACTGTTTTGGTTGGTTTCAAGGAAACCATGTATGGAAAGCCCCAACCAGTACCTTTCACCAGAACCTTCTTTTGCCAGGATTGCTCCAACCAGTTTCGAGATCCAAGGGTCCAAAGTGTGCTCGACTATCCGCCCCCTCACTCTGCCCCACTGTTTTGGTTGGTTGCAAGGAAACCATGTGTCGAAAGCCCCAACCAGTACCTTTCACCAGAACCTTCTTTTGCCAGGATTGCCCCAACCAGTTTCGAGATCTAAGGGTCCAAAGTGTGCTCGACTATCCGCCCCCTCCCTCTGCGCCACTGTTTTGGTTGGTTGCAAGGAAACCATGTATGGAAAGCCCCAACCAGTACCTTTCACCAGAACCTTCATTTGCCAGGATTGCTCCAACCAGTTTCGAGATCCAAGGGTCCAAAGTGTGCTCGACTATCCGCCCCCTCCCTCTGCGCCACTGTTTTGGTAGGTGTCAAGGAAACCATGTATGGAAAGCCCCAACCAGTACCTTTCACCAGAACCTTCTTTTGCCAGGATTGTTCCAACCAGTTTCGAGATCCAAGGGTCCAAAGTGTGCTCGACTATCCGCCCCCTCCCTCTGCGCCATTGTTTTGGTTGGTTTCGAGAAAACCATGTATGGAAAGCCCCAACCAGTACCTTTCACCAGAACCTTCTTCTGCCAGGATTGCTCCAACCAGTTTCGAGATCCAAGGGTCCAAAGTGTGCTCGACTATCCGCCCCCTCACTCTGCACCACTGTTTTGGTTGGTTTCAAGGAAACCATGTATGGAAAGCCCCAACCAGTACCTTTCACCAGAACCTTCTTTTGCCAGGATTGCTCCAACCAGTTTCGAGATCCAAGGGTCCAAAGTGTGCTCGACTATCCGCCCCCTGCCACAGGCACAACAAGCACAAGCTGGGCTGGAAGCATGAATGGATGCCAACAGGCAGGTCAGGTGCAGCTGCAGTTCATTTCAGTGCCTCGAATGGGAATATATACCTCTCTCTCAGTCCTCCCCCTCAGACTCAGGCTCAGGCTGAGGCTGTGCCTTGTGAGAGGCCTCGGCCTTGGCCTCAGGGGGCACAATGAGGAGAATCAACTCCCCTGGCCCGGAATCACCCCCATGGATGAGGGGGAAGGACCTCATCCAATTGCGAGGTCGGTGGGCAGACCCCTTCACATAGTCAATGACAGTCCTGACCTGTGTGACTATGCGAAGGGGCAGTGACCCCTGGTCCCCTGGTCCCCCTCCACTCCAGCCTACATATGGGCTGCGGCTGATCTTCTTCCTCATCTTACCTGAAGGGGCCCCAGAGTCAGGGGCCGCCCGCCCTCTCTTCACGCCTGTGGAGGAAACAGGCACCTTGGAATCTGAGTCAGATGACTCAGGGGCCACCTGCCCTCTCCTCACCCCTGTCGAGGAAATAGGCACGTCTGAGTCAGATGACTCAGAGTCTGAAACCACCACCTCCTCCTTCCCCTTCCCCTTCCCCCTCCCCTTACCCTTACCCTTCTCCTTCCCCTTCCCCTTACCCACTGCAATCTCTGGGGCAGAGTCTGAAGAGTCTGAATCACCCCCCCCCCCTTCCCCTTACCCTTACCCTTCTCCTTCCCCTTCCCCTTACCCACTGCAATCTTTGGGGCAGAGTCTGAAGAGTCTGAATCACCCCCCCCTTCCCCTTCCCCTTCCCCTTCCCCTTCCCCTTACCCACACCAGGGATAGCAGGGCCAGAGTCAGGGTTCGCGATGCAAAAAAGTACCACAATGGGTACCATGTTGCCGGAGAGGGGGGCAAAGGGGACAGGCCCTTTGCACCCCCCAACTGGGGCCAGCTGCCCGGAGACTTCTTTCATCTCCTTCAGGGCCGCAGGGCCCCAGCCAGTGCGGCGGCACTTCCAGCTCCCTTTCACCTGAGCCCATGCCAGGGTTTTGTCCAGCAACTCCCGGCACTGGCGCCCCCACATGGCAACATGGCTCAGGGCGGGGGGGGGTGTCCCAAACACCCACAGGGTGGCTCATGTGCCACAAAATTATTTTAACCGCCACATACATGCAGTTGTGGCGGTTGCAGGAGTCGGGGGCGGTGTGCATCCTCACCGAAACCCCCCTGTCCCTCAGCTTCTGGGTGCACGACCTTGAAACAGCCGTAGCTGCAAGGTCGTACACCTCCCAACCCCCAGGATGCCCTGCAAAAACCACCCCATGCAGGAGCTCCTCCTGGTGTCCCCCTATCACCTCCCATTTCCCAAAGGGGGGGAGGGTGCTGGGGGGCATCTTGGGGAGGGGGGCCTTAAGGAGGCGGCGTTTCTTTGCCTCCTCCCAAGCCCCCCGCATCTGCCCCAGCAGATCCTCTGCCCTTCCCTGCTGGGCAATAGCTGCTGCCCGCAGCTTTCCCTCCCTGCTCTTCACCCCCTGCCCCCCCTGCCTCTTCCCCCCCACCCCCTCCCGGACAGCCCGCTCAGCCTTCTTGAAGGACTGGCAGGCCTGCTCAAACTGCCCTCTCAACTTGGAGTACCGATCGGCTGGTGATCGGTACTCCTTGAGGACCAGTTTCCTCAACTGGTCCGGAACCCCCAACTCCCCACACACTGCCACACTCCGGTCAAAAATGGCCAGGTCCAGAACCACCTTGGCCACGTTTTGGGGGCGTCTGCCCAATTGGAGCATGATGCTCCACTTGCCTGCGGGAGGTCACGGCCCGCCGAGTGACCCACACCACCACCCCCTCCCCCTCTGGCCCGTAGCGTGCCCCGGCCGCGAACCAGGACACGGTCTTCTTACTCAGCTGTGCAAGCACCATCTGGACTTGCATAGCTGCAACAGCCGCCAACAAAGCTGCGCAGTGGGCAGCCTGCATGCCCTTGGGGTCCTCCGCATCTTCTGCTGCGGCGGCGGGCCCTGCTGCTGCTGCTCCTGCTGCTCCTCCGACTGCTGGCGCCTCCCACAAAGCGGGGGTGGCTGGCGAAGGGTTGCTGGCACCGGCACTGCTACCGGCGCTGGGGTTCCCACTCCCAAGTTCGGCCAGTCGACCCGAGGAGATGGGGACGGCGGCAGGAGCTGGTGGCTGGGCGCGGGCAGCCACGGCAGCAGAGATGGAAGACATCAGAGCGAAAAAGAGGGCTGATGAAGACCCAACACAGTGCATCCCCAGCTTAGGCAGGGGGGGGGGAGGCTTCTGCGGTCCCAACCTGGCCCTGGCCCTCACCCTTGGCCTGCAACCATGCACCTAAGATGGTAAGTCGCTGCCGCTTTGGTGCGCCCTCGGAAGAAGGTTTGGGGGCTGGGGCCAAAAGAAACTCAATGCCCCACAAGACATCGTGCGCATGGTATGTGGGTTGCTGGTCTGTTCTGAAAACCTCACCGTCAGGGGGGGGTAACCACCTTTTCCCACGTGCCTGAGGGGGCTTGGTCCCACACCCGCCAGCCGTCCTTTTCCCCGAAAACCTCTACCACATGTGCACCTGTGATGGTGGCTCTGAGGGCGCTGTGAATCGTTGCATGTGGGGACTCGCAGAAGGCATCGTTTATGATAACCCTCAAAACCTCGAACGGAACATGAATAAATGAGAGGGGGGGGAACTGCACGTTGCAGGAAACTACTTTTTTGGACCGCTTCTTGATCTTGGCCTCTTTGAACCAAGTAACTACATCGCTCAGGGTCCACTTTAACTCGCGAATGGTACTGTCCGGGTGTGTGGACAGTATTGATTTCAAGTACATGTAATGTACACGCAGCCTCTCTTCAGATTCCTCTGCAAAGGTCCGGTCCGTGTTGTATTTCGGATCCGGACCAACAATGCAGAGGTTTCTGTATTGTACACCGTACGAGGTCTCATGTTTGCTGGGGCTTGTCTTGCCCACAGCCTCCCGTGTCGTCAAGACAGGGATTGAAAAATGCTTATGCATAAGCATAGCCAGCAAGGTATCCTTGGGCTGGATGCGGTATGCATCAGGGACGACCCTGTCCAAAAAAACCCTTAGCATTCTGGGTTCAAAGGTCTCTGACGGCTTATGCCGCAGGCACAGTGCTGCTAGGGCGTGTGGGAGGCGCGATTGTGTATCACCCGGTTCGGGAACTTCGGTATTGGCTGTGTCCGCGTCAATGAGCTCGCCCTCAAGCTCCAAATCTGGTTCCGGGAGCTGCTGAACGGGCTGGGGGGGCTGAGCGGACGAAGACGAGGCACTAGCGGCACTGCCTTGACTACCAGACATGTCTGTTGCAGGTGACAAAAAGTGTTCTGAGCACAAAAAGAGAAAACATTAGTGAGTCTACTCAAAGGGGCCTAGGTGAGAAAGCGACACACATGCAAAAAGAAAACCACAAAAGCAGGCACAAAGCATCACAAGGCACAAATATTGGCGATAAAATCGCAAACCATGCATGGCAACCACATGAGTATATCCTCAAGAACGCTCAAACAAAGGGTAAGGCATTTTCTAAAACGTACAATAAACAATTCACGGGGGGGACGTCTCCTCGGTTCTGGTACGCGACCCCCCCCCCCCCGCCCTCCGGGCCCACTTAGTTGCCAAGGGTCAACAGCTACTGGCCATGCATATAGTGGCGCCGAAGGCGCCCGAATTTTTTTTTTTTCATTCCCCTTGCCCATTTTGTCCACTTTGCACCCCAACACTGTCCTTGAACCCAACCTTGACTCTAAGGCCCACCCCAACCCTCAGCGTACTCCTAACCCTACCCACAAACCTTACCCTTGACCCTAACCCTAACCCTAGCCCTAACCCTAAACCTAACCCTAACCCTAGCCCTAACCCTAGCCCTGCCCCTAGCCCTAGCTCTCACCCGAGGCTCCGGTTAGAGTGAGTGTTGGGGTCCAAAATGGAGAGCAATGATGCCCCCCCCCCCCTCCCGCCCCCCAACCCACCACCCCAAACCGCCCCACTGGAGCCCCCCCCCCCCCCCCCCCCCCCAACCGACCCTCCCAACCGCCCCCCCCCCCATTGCCCCTCCCTGAACCCCCCCCTCCAATGCCCATCCCCCCCCCCCCTTGGGGGCCTTCGGCCCACTTCATCTGGGGGGGGGGGGGGGGGGTCGCGTCTAAAAGCGAGGAGACGTCCCCCCCCGTGAAACAATTCATTAGCAAAGCAGGTGTACTCTTAACGGAGTTACCTTCACTTATTTTCGTTCGTTTCATACCATCCATGACAAACCAAGTTAGTATAGGCTCAACAACCCTCAACCAAAGGGTGATCCATTTTCCAAACCATACGGTGAACGTTTCGTTTGGAGAGCAGGGGTACTCTTAACGGGGCTCAAAACTGCATTTTTAGGGGAATTAGTCCACCTGCAACCCCCACTTTTTGTGGTTTTGAAGCCTCAGAATCGCCCAACGAGACACCTAGACCCCCGTACAAGTGGTCACTTGGTGGAGCCGGAGGGCAGCCCGGCCCGCGCACGGTTGGGGCCAACGGTGGGTCCACCGGTGTCCCCGGGGCGGAAAAAAAAAACAGTTTTTCCAAAGTTGTTCCTAGACCACTTGGGATTGCTCAAACAAGCATTTTTATCCCGTTTTGAGCCCGTGGTGACGCGTTTTGGGCAAAGGAAAATCCCAAAATGCCTTGAAAATGGGCCGTTTCAAGAGCAAAAATGAGTCAAAAATGGGTCAAAAACACATTTTTCCAAAAGTGTGATCCTAGACCATTTGGAGTGCTCAAACAAGTGCTTTTAGCCCATTTTGAGCCTGTGGTGACACGTTTTGGCCCATGGAAAAGGCCAAAATGCCTTGAAAATGGGCTGTTTTGGGACCAAAAATGGGTCAAAAATGGGTGAGAAATGCATTTTTCCAAGGGTGATCCTGGACCATTTGGGATGCTCAAACAAGTGTTTTTAGCCCATTTTGAGCCCTTTTTGACCGAGTTTAGCCCTTTCAGCCACATGTATGCACCAAGTCGTACCCTTCGCACGTACCTTAGAGCCCTATAGTGGAGCCACATAGAGTTGGGGAGAGGGGTGTAGATTAGAGGATATATATGTATATATATATATATATATATATATATATATATATATATATATATATATATATATATATATATACACACAGATATCCTCTCATCTACACCCCCGTCCCCAACTCTAGGTGGCTCCACCATATGGCTCTAAGGTACGTGTGAAGGGTACAACTTGGTGCATGCATACATGTGGCGGAAGGGGCTAAACTGGGTTAAATTGGGCTCAAAATGGGCTAAAAACATTTGTTTGGGCATCCCAAATGGTCCAGGGTCACTTTTGGAAAAACACGTTTTTGACGCATTTTTGCTCCAAACACGACCCATTTTCAAGGCATTTTGGCCTTTTCCATGGCCCAAAATGTGTTACCACGGGCTCAAAATGGGCTAAAAACAGTTGTTTGAGCATTCCAAATGGTGCAGGATCACTTTTGGAAAAACGCATTTTTGACCCATTTTTGACCCATTTTTGGTCTTGAAACGGCCCATTTTCAAGGGATTTTGGGATGTTCCATGGCCCAAAATGCACCCCCACGGGCTCAAAACGGGCCAAAAACACGTGTTTAAGCATCCCAAGTGGTCTGGGAACAACTTTGGAAAAAATTATTTTTTTCGCCCCGGGGACCCTAGTGGACCCACCGTTGGCCCCCGCCGTGCGCGGGCTGGGCTGCCCCCCGGCTGTACCAAGTGACCACTGGTATGGGTGTCTAGGAGTCCGTTTGGGCAATTCCGAGGGGTGAAAACCACAAAAAGTGGGGGGTTGCGGGTGGACTAGGTGCCCTCGGAATCGGATTTTGAGCCACGTAGCCCAAGATACGGCCCGTGCTTGGTTTCGGGGTGTTGGTGCACATTGCGCAAATTTTGGGGCTTTTTGGCGCCTTTTTGGGCCGATTCTCGGACATATCGTGGAGTTGAAGGGCACTAGAGGGCTCTTTGACATGGCGAAGTCAAGCCGCACAGGGGTTGTAGCCACTGTTTCCCTTCGTTTGGGCGTTTCGCCCGGGTTTGGGGGCTATTTGGGCGAAAAATGGCTGTTTTTGGCCCAAAATTGCGCAGATTTGGGAGGGCACCTCCCGACTTGGCGCCACCGGTGAGTTTCTAGCTCCAAAATTGGATTTGGCAAGGGCACCACCTAGGCTCTAGGATGGCTAAAGTAGAGTAAAGCCCGAGGCGATGGGAAGGGGCAATGGCCAAAACGGAACGGTGACGTGTTGTTGTTGTTGTTGTTGTTGTTGTTGTCGTTGTTGTTGTTGTTGCTTGTTAGCTAAATTTAAGGGGAGAGGGGTGTAGATGTCCTCTAATCTACACCCCTCTCCCCAACTCTAGGTGGCTCCACCATAGCTCTAGGGTACGTGCGAAGGGTACAACTTGGTGCACTTTTGTGGAAGGGGCTAAACTCGGTCAAAACGGGCTCAAAATGGGCTCAGTTCACTTGTTTGTGCACCCCCAATGGCCTAGGATCACTTTTGGAAAAACGCGTTTTTGACCCATTTTTCACCCAATTTTGCTCCCAAAGCGGCCCCTTTTCAAGGCATTTGTGGATTTTCCATGGGCCAAAATGCGTCACCACGGGCTCAAAACGGGCTAAAAACAGTTGTTTGAGCATCCCAAATGGTCCGGGATCACTTTTGGAAAAACGTGTTTTTGACCCATTTTGGACTCATTTTTTGTCCCAAAACGGCCTATTTTCAAGGCATTTTGGGATTTTCCATGCGCCAAAATGCACCACCACGGGGCATTTTTTTCGCCCCGGGGACCACGGTGGACCCATCGTTGGCCCCCAATGTGTGCGGGTTGTGCTACCCTCCGGCTCCATCAAGTGACCACTGGTATAGGGGTCTAGGAGTCTCGTTGGGCGATTCTGAGGCTTGGAAACCGCAAGAAGTGGGGGGTTGCGGGTGGACTAGGTGCCCTCGGAATTCGGTTTTGAGCCACGTAGCCCAAGATACGGCCCGTTCTTGGTTTCGGGCCTGTTTGACACAAGCGACGCACATTCAGGCCATTTTTGGCCATTTTTGGGCCGTTCCTCGGACATATCGTTGAGCTAGAGGGCAACAAAGGGCCCTTGGTCATGGGGCAATTTGGGCGCACGTGGAGTGTAGGAACGGTTTGCCTTCGTTTGGCCGTTTTCACTGGGTTTCGTGACTGTTTTGGGCCTAAAAAGGCTGTTTTGGGGCACAAAATGCGCAATTTTGGGAGGGCACCTCCCGACTTGGCGCCCCCGCCCCGGGGCGCCACCGGTGAGGTTTTGGCTCAAAACTTGGATTTGGCAAGGCCACCAACTAGGCTCTAGGATGGCTAGAGTAGAGTAAAGCCCCGAGCGATGAGGTGGAGCAATGGCCAAAACGGAAAGGAGAAGTGCTTGTTGCTTGTTGTTGCTTGCTTGCTTGTTAGCTAGATTTAAGGTGAACGGGGTGTAGTAATAGAGATGTCCTCTAATCTACACCCCTCTCCCCAACTCTAGGTGGTTCCACCATTCGGCTCTAAGGTACGTGCGAAGGGTACAACTTGGTGCATACATGTGGCGGAAGGGGCTAAACTCGGTCAAAACGGGCTCAAAATGGGCTCAAAACACTTGTTTGAGCATCCCAAATGGTCCAAGGTCAGTTTTGGAAAAACACGCTCTTGACCCATTTTTCACCCATTTTTGGTCCCAAAAAGGCCCCTTTTCAAGGCATATTGGGATTCTCCATGGGCCAAAACGTGTCACCACGGGCTCAAAATGGGCTAAAAACACTTGTCTGAGCATCCCAAATGGTCCACTATCACTTTGGAAAAACACGTTTTTGACCCATTTTTGACCCATTCTTGGTCCCAAAACGACCCATTTTCAAGGGATTTTGGGATGTTCCATGGGCCAAAATGTGTTACCACGGGCTCAAAATGGGCTAAAAACACTTGTTTGAGCATCCCTAATGGTATCGGATCACTTTTGGAAAAATGTGTTGTAACCCATTTTGGACCCATTTTTGGTCCCAAAACATTTCATTTTCAAGGGATTTTGGGATGTTCCATGGGCCAAAACGCGTCACCATGAGCTCAAAACAGGCTAAAAACACTTGTTTGAGCATCCCAAGTGGTCTAGGAATAACTTTGGAAAAACTGATTTTTTTTCGCCCCGGGGACCCTAGTGGACCCACCGTTGGCCCCCACCGTGCGCGGGCCGGGCTGCCCTCGGGCTCCACCAAGTGACCACTGGTATAGGGGTCTAGGCGTCTCATTGGGCGATTTTGAGGCTTGGAAACCGCAAGAAGTGGGGGGTTGCGGGTGGACTAGGTGCCCTCAGAATTCGGTTTTGAGCCACGTAGCCCAAGATACGGCCCGTTCTTGGTTTTAGGCCTGTTTGACACAAACAGCGCACATTCAGGCCATTTTTAACCATTTTTGGGCCGTTTCTCGGACATATCGTGGAGTTAGAGGGCTACAAAGGGCTCTTTGTCATGGTGCAATCAAGGCGCACGTTGGGTGTACAAACCGTTTCCCTTCGTTTGTCCGTTTTGAGTGGGTTTCGTGACTGTTTTGGGCCTAAAAAGGCTGTGTTTGGGGCACAAAATGCGCAATTTTGGGAGGGCACCTGCCGACTTGGTAACCCCCGCCCTGGGGCGCCACCAGTGAGGTTTTGGCTCAAAACTTGGATTTGGCCCGGGCACCACCTAGGCTTTAGGATGGCTAGAATAGAGTAGAGCCCGAAGCGGTGGAACGGAGTAATAGCCAAAACGGAAAAGAGAAGTGCTTGCTTGCTTGTTGCTTGTTGCTTGCTTGTTGTTAGCTAGATTTAAGGGGAGAGGGGTGTAGTAATATATGTACATATATACACGAGGTGCACACACGTGTGCTTTAACCACAAGCCGGTCACCCAACGCGAATGCCAATACAATGCATGCCAGTGTGGAAGTAAATTGCACTCCTCAGTTGCACAATGCCACACATATCTCCGAGGGACACAAAACGGAAGCATGCAGGGCACACTGATAAACTCCACATTCAGGGCACATGATGTGGACTATGTCGTCGCAAAAAAAAGCACGACGAACGGCTGGGTGAACAATAGGGCCCTTTGTCACGAGGAAGTCAAGGCGCACGTGAAGTGTAGCAACCGTTTCCCCTCATTTGGCGGCTTTGAATGGGTTTCGAGGCCGTATCGGGCCAAAAAAGACTGTCTTCAGGCAGAAAATGCGCAGTTTTGGGAGGGCACCTCCCGACTTGGCGCCACCGCCCCGGGCCGCCACCGGTGAGTTTCTGGCTTAAAACTTGGATTCGGCAAGGGCACCACCTAGGCTCTAGGATGGATAGGGTAGAGTAGAGCCCGGAGCGATGACACAAAGCAATAGCCAAAACGGAAAGGAGAAGTGCTTGCTTGTTGTTGCTTGTTAGCTAGATTTAAGGGGAGATGGGTGTAGTAATATATCCCCTAATCTATACCCTTCTCCCCAACCCTAGGTGGCTCCACAATGCGGCTCTAAGCTACGTGGGAATTGTACTACTTGGTGCCTACATGTGGCAACATAAGCTAAACTGGGTTAAAATGGGCTCAAAATGGGCGCTATTGTCCCGTTTGAGCACCCCTAATGGTCCAAGATCATTTTTGGAGAAACACATTTTTGACCCATTTTTTACACGTTTTGGTTCACTAAATGGCCCATTTTCAAATTTTTCTGGGACCTTAAAGGGGCCTCGCATACATCCGTGCCAAGGCCCAACTCGGTGTGATCTGAATAGGGGAGGCATGCGCAGAATCGCGATAGTGCAAAGCTACTTGTGCAATCTCACGCAACAACCACAATCTATCTTGTGGAACTTGGATGCTACTGTTGACAACACGCCTAGATAAAAGGCAATGTAGCATCAGAAGGCAGGCAGGATGGCAGCTCACACCATCTTCTTGATGTAGGAAGGTGGAGTAGAGGGGGGCTATAGCAAAAGCTACAATGCCAAGCTCACCCAAAAACCGGTCCCACCTCTTGTACGGCCTTGGCTAAATGCCTTCTTGTTTGGCAATGAGGTTGCCTCGCCCCTGCCTTCTCGGGGGCCCAAAAGAGGGCGGAACTGCTACATCACCCCTGCATTCTTGGGGTCCCTGAACAGGGGTTCAAAAAGGGCCCTCGCCAGGCCAGTGGAAAAAAGCCCCTCAGAGCGGGGGACAAGATCAGAAGTGGCCAACAAGTGGCCCGAAATATCTAAAGCCTAGTTCCTCTTTTTTTGGAGGGTCTGAAACCTAGTAAAAACAAAAACTTTTTTTTTCTAGGTTCTGAAACCTAGTAAAAAAAAAAAACTTTGTAAACTGTTACCTAGTAAAAATTTTTTACCAGGTTTTGCGGTTTTTGCTACAGACCCCACCTTCATGCGTGACTCACATTCTTGGGTACTCTCATGCAGTCATGACTGCATCCCACAGCACCGCATTCAATCCCCCCCCCCAACCTTGGGCAATAGCAAATCGCCAAAAAGCGCGCCAGTGGGCCGCCTGATTTGTTGCTGCGCTACTCCGCGTCAGTATCTTTCAAGGCATACCGAACAGATTCCAGGATGCCTCTCCTGCAGGGTTGATCTTGGGGTTGGCTGAGACACCAGTAGCCAATGAGCCAATGATTCCTGTAATGCCATGGACACTCGAGACGTCCAGTGCATCGTCAAGCAGCAGCTTTGTCTTGAGCACATAAATCGCACCGTAGCTGGCAAGACCACAGATGAGGCCAATGACAGTAGCACTCTGACTAGAAATGAATCCTGAGGCTGGAGTCACCCCCGCGAGTCCTGCAATGACGCCAGTAATGATGCCAACAGACGAGGCACGGTTCTCGAAAGCATGCGTCAGAAATAGCCACACCATGCCAGCAGCGGCCCCGGCCATGTGCGTGTTCAGCACAGCCTGGACCGCAATGGAATTGATCGCCAAAGCAGAGCCCCCGTTGAACCCAAACCAACCCATCCAGAGGAAGCTTGCGCCCTGGATGGCCATGGGGATGTTATGGGCCTCGTTCACCTCCAGCGCATTGCAGTCCTTTGTGAAGTGGGAGCGCCGGCCTAGGGCCAAGGCCATGATGGCAGAGCCAACCCCGCACGTCGTGTGGATGACGATGCCCCCTGCGAAGTCGAGCACCCCCCACTGTGACATGAAGCCGCCACCCCACACCCAATGGGCCACGGGGCAGTAGACCAGCAGATTCCACACCACGATGAAAATCACAAATGGCCGCCACTTCAGCCGCTCCACCCAAGCCCCACTGATCAGGAGCGGCGTGATGGTGAAGAACATCATCTGATAGATGCCAAACAAGGTGCCCGGGATAGTCTGCCCTTTGAAGGGCGTGCGGTCAGGAACGTTGAAGAAGCACGTGTACTCTACCGATCCAATGACGATGTGTGAGGTCCCGAAAACCAATGAGAAGCCGATGATGTACCATGTGCAGCTCAAGATGCACACTCCAGTCCACATCTGCATGATGGGGTTGATGGCATTCTTGGTACGGATTAGCCCTGCCTCAAAATAGCCCAGGTTGAAAATCATCATCAGCACAAATGCAGTGGCCACCATTACCCATGCCGTGTCGGCATAATTGATAGGATCCGCCATATTGCACGAAAGCAAGCAACTGCAACCAGGCAGACATGCAGGGCTATCCTACTATTGGACGCATGCTCAGCTGCAACGAAGAAATCTTCATGCAGAACGTTGCAAAAATGCAAGTGGCACTCAAGAAAGATGGATGCAACAAAAATGCAGTTGCACAACAATGCACCAATACTACCGCTTTGTCCAAACACTAGAAACACAGGAGTACCCTAGCATCCACCCCTCTTGGTAGAATGTAAAAATGTCAAAGTGACGATTCCCTCACCCCCCCACTCAAAGGACACTGCAAGAGGGGCAGGGAGGGGTACTCCCCGTTTGAGGCAAAAAAAAAGCGTTGTTTGACCACGGGGTGGTCGCACACAACAGAACTCACAGCAGAACTCACAGCAGAACTCACAGCCAGGGGCAGGGCGGGAAAAAATTCCTGCGAACAGCATACATTGTTATTTTCCCAGGCAACCCCCAGGAGGGGTGGGGGCGAAAAAAATTTCCCTTGCACATAGAACCAAAGTTTCCATGAAACGAAGCCGTTCCAAGGAGAGGTTATTGTTGAAGAAAGAAACATGATAATTAAAAACCAGTGCACATTGATCTGTTGACACCCCTTGCTCCATCAATGTGAAGACTACGGCCCTAGATCAACGTGCAAAAGTGTGGTAGGGAATCTCACCCTTCAGTGTGTTTGAGGAGGAGGGAGCAGATCCCAATACTACATCTTTCCCCATACCCCTTGGATCAAGCAACAACATGTCACAGAATGGCTAAGTACTTGGTTGTACCATGTTTGTGTGTAAGTGTGTTAGTGTGTAGATGTGTGTGTCGCGGCACTGCGCGATTGTGGCCCAATTGTGGTGCACACATGGCAACCAAAATCTGTGCACATAAACCGAACAAATCTTAATTTCTCCATGCGCTCGCTTCCTCACAAAAACGGCACAAAATTTACAAAAAGAGGAAAAAGAGATCTTGAAAAAGGGGGGGAAAGTCCAGCACATGCGCGCCCTATGGCATATTGTTTGTCCATCCCCCCTGCCATGGCACAACCTTGTGACTGGGCATTGTGTGTGTTGCCGACCCACTACATCACAGGGTGCCCATTTCTTTCATGCTCATCCATTCGCACATCACGGGGTGCCGTGGCACCTCATGGCACAGAGCGCAAGGCAACTTTTCGCCAACTTCACCAAAGCGGGCTTATCTAATACTATCACAGTCTACGGGGGGGTCCAATGACACGGTCCCCATGCCATCCAAGTACATTCACCCGGGAGTAGGGCTCAATTGGTTCAAACAATTCATCACATGCCCTGTGCAAAGGGGTTCTCCAAACACGTTCACTATTTTTGTGCAAACAATTCCACTTCTATACCAATAGTTGTCCCTTTATAAAAAAAAATTGCAAATGCTACCAAATGACGTGACACTTTTTTATCGCAAGCAACCCTTGGTAGGGGGAAGGCGCATGAAAAGATGCCCAGTGTCAAAACCAAGATGGCCACTCAACACCAAAGATGATGCAGCCTGATATCCAACCTATTCGGCTACTTGCTTTCATGAGAAGGGGTTGGCCCTAAGCGAGGCATTTGCACATGGCGCTCATCGGTGTTGCGCATGTTCAGCATTTGGCTCAGAAGGGTATCACAAACAAGAGTGATACACACATATGACACAGCATGCAAGTCGCTCCATACCCCAAAGCATCAGTTAAATAAAAGCCTAATCCATCCCGCCCATTCGCAGTGCCAATCGCGATCCACACACACACCTGATTGCCACAGCACAAAAGGCAGGTCCGGGGGCGGGTGGTGGGAACACAATAAATTTTTAACAAATCTATACACAACAGTAGAAGTGGTTACCTGGCCAAAAAAGACAGCTGGGCAAGTAAAATAGGGGATCACACAAGACAAAGCACCAACAATACACCTCTGGTAATCTTCATCGTCTGTTGCCACGTCACACGAACAAAGTGTGACGATGCAATACTAGCAATATAAATACGGTCCGGGCCCGTCCAGGAAATGGGTGCCGGTCGCTCAGCAGCCAAACAGCCACGGCGCCTGGCCCCCACGTCCCAGAGCAACACGCCAAGCGCTCACACCAGTTCATATCGAATGAAACATATATGCCACACGGTGCACGAGCAACTGGATACCCTGCACCCAAATGTATGGCAACTGAGCACCCTCAATCCAACGGTTGGAGGATAACGATAAAACAATTGCGCGACTGTTCACGCGCCAGCGATGCCTACAAAGGTGACTGCTGGCGGTGTCTTTAACATCGGGAATCCCGCATCCGTGAACAGCTGCTCGGCGTGGGACTGGAGTCGCTACCCCAAGTCTTTTGCCGCCAACTCCAACAGCTCGGGTGCCTCGGCCCACGCACATGCCCGGTCAAACACTAGATGCACTTGCGAACCCAGCCAAATGCGGGGCAAAGGTCTCCACGCCAATCGCCTGGCTCGCACCGCACACATGTGTAGACGCGCACACTCCCGCCTACGCTCCAGGACCTGCGCCGAACGGCGGTGGTGCTAGCGGCCCCTGCGGTGCCAGCGGCTCCGGCCACGTTGTTTCATCGTTAGAAACGCTATGCCACAAAAACAAGCACCCCCAAAAAAAAGGCACTACAAGACCAAACCACCCACCTACTGCACTTCATGGGGATGAGCAAGCAGCACCCGCCACAAACGATAAAAGTCGTAGTGCTCCAATTGAAGGAAACCGCAGTGGATGAGATTTGCTCCATCATCATGTATTCATTGTTTCCACTTCCACCATGCAAACAGTTTTATGGTTGCATGTGGCCGTGGAATGCATGGAAAGGTGACCCACACCGTCTACTTGAATGTCTATCTCTAAGGGTGCGCTCTTGGGGCCTTGGGGGTTTTACCATTCAAGCATTGAAATTGATGGCAAGGAGTGGAAGTGCAGTGGTCCATCCAACCAAACGGCTCGGTTTGCAAAGTGGTGGTGTCTGGTTGCCAGCCCCAAAAGCTCACCTGACACTTGCGAAACGCATTCGGGCATGCAATGCAAAAGTATCGCAAGATGAGCAACACACAGATTCACATGCAACTGAATATCCAAACAAATTTTGAGATTTTCTTCTACAAGGAGTGGCCAAAAGCTACTTTTTTTTTTTAGATCTGTGGCCCAAGACCTGTTGTACAGGTGGGGATGGCGCAATTTAGGCTATGTAAATCCCAAACCACCTAACTGTGTGACCCAAAACCAAAATACCCCACCCCTCCGGTGTTGTGCCAGTAAACACCATCATTGAGCAACACTTAGGGAGTTCCGGCCAAGGTTCAAAATAACACATTGCCAAAATATCAATTGGCCAAAGGGCTGAAATCAAAGTGGCCTGTCGACATAGCTACTCAACCACTCACGTCTCAGGGAGAACAGAAATAGCTGCATAACCCATGCAATCTCAAGGAGGAAACAAAAGTGGCTCTGCAACCCTACTGTCTTAGGGAGAAATCAAAGTGGCTACATAAACCCTTCAATCTCGGGGTGTCCAATGTGCGTGCGGACGAAGCAGAGTGTGTACAGAACCACTGCCTTCTCAGAATCTCTAGTGTGGGGGAAAATCAAAGTGGCTACATAACGATTTGACATGCGTCAAAGGGGTCTTGATTGCTCAGCCACATCGAAAACAGGGGGTAGTCTGGCCAAACTATAACCCATATCGACAATTCAAAGGTTGCCTGTCTCCCCCTGTTGCTCGCCTAGGTTCTTTCTCCCAACCCATGGGATCTGACAGGGGGGGGGGGGGGGGGGCTCCTTGAAATGGTTTGATTCCAAAGATCGCTGGTGTTGAGCCCGCCCTAAGCAGTCCCCTAGAACTGTAAACCAACCCCAAACATCCTTTGACAACGTGCAACCCCAATGACCGCACCAAGCCCAACCCTGTTGCCTCTCCCAGACAGGCAGTCTCATATCCCTGCAGTCACCCAATACACCATTTTAAGCCCCAGCAGCTGGCCTCAACATAGAGAACTGGCACCAACACGCTGATCTGCCAAGAATGAATATTATCCATCCAACAGGCGACTGCAATGCACTTCAATTGCACGCAACAAGCTTTCAATCCTGGTGCATGCAGTGCGCAACAAGAAAGATGTGCAATCATTCTGTGCGATCTGTGTGCATTCGAGGATTCCTTCAGATGAAAACTATTAAAATGTAGGTAATAGCAAGACTGAAAGGCTCTTTTTGTCTAGTTAGAAGGGCCACAGAATAATCTCAGTGCAAAGCCAAGCTCTGAGCAACAATTAATTGGGCAACACAAGGGAACAAAGGAGCAGAGTATGAAATGTCGCGCACCACTGGAGGCACAAATAGGGTCAACCCATCAACGTTGTCGAGACTTCCTTTACTCCACACAGCGAACCTCTACAGAAATTTTCGCCTACAATCGCATCTATGCCAAACACAAGGGAGTTACCAACAACGAGGGGACACACATAAAACACGGAGTCTGTTCCCACGAGACCAACCTTTGCCTGAAGCCCACAAACATACCGAGGACATCATTTGCACGAATTCTGGGCAACTCTGTGAACCCACCAGGGACCATCCCTGTGTGAAGCCATCGGCAGAGTCAAGAAGCATCCTGTAGCTGCAGTGATCTCGGTGAAAGCAGATTAGATGGCAAATTCTGACAAAGTAAATGCAATTGCTTGCATCGTTGAGGGGTCGCACGGTTGCAATAAGCTTGTGCCCAGAATCAGCTGCAGTAGCCTTACAATACACGCACGCACACACTGACACTGACACTGACACTGACACTGACACACACACACACACACAATCTCTCTCTCTCTCTCTCACTTACTCACTCACCCAAACCCACCCACCCACACACTCACTCACTTAACGCACCCAAAGAAAACCTCCATCATGCAACTTGTACATAGCCTTGTTTGCTGAGGCTGAAAGCCAACCAGGCAGGAGGGCTTGGAGTGCACAGGATGAGACTGCATAAAACTGTCAAACACCTTTGTTGCACTTCAGATGCTCTCTGACGGAGCTCTACGGTTATCAAAGATTCTTGCAGGGCGTCTCTTGCCGTGATCTTCCCCCTCCTTTCGCAGGCCCGCAAGCCTCTCACAAAAAGTGCATTGAAGAACGAACCCAGGTGATGCGAACTAACCTCCCCAAATAAGGAAGGGGGGGGGGGGCAACCAGCTGTCCTGTGACCTGCCCACAGCTATGCTGATCATTTTGGGGTGTATAAGTTTCGGGTGAAAAAACTCTATTGCCTTCGACATGGCACCTCGAAGAGAGGTTGGGAGCACATAGGGAAGTGGAACCTTGTGGGGGCTCAATTGTATGCCTCACTTGTTGACCAAAATAAGAATCAAAACATACATTGGTAAAAAAAGCATAGTGAAGGCCTGAAAACATGCTGTACATGTGATATTTGATCATTATAGGTGGTCACAATTTCAAAAAAGCGGTTTGGGGATTCTTAATTTCTGAGCTGTTCGGAGTGAAAACCTGCCGGTTGTGTACCAGTCCCCGAGGGAGCCCCCAGCCCACAACAACGGCGGACAACAAGTGGACATCACCAGGACGTGGGTCATCACGGGGGGCTCATAATAGCAAACCTCACCCCCTCCCCCCCATTCCTGACCAACTCCGGTGAACTCAAGACAGCACAACGAAGGGGCTGCGCTGTGTGGTGTTGGGTGTGTGTCCACCCCTGAGCAAGGCCAGGGGCTGCCATAAAGGCTCTGCAAGTGTGCCAGTTGGTTCTTTTGGACGTGCGCACTACATCATTTGCCCACAGGCATTGGGCAAAGGCATTTGTGGTATATGAGAATAGGACAGTTGTCCCTCTGCTTACAAATGCTGCTTCTGCCCCCTGGCGTTCCTGGGGTGTGTCGGGGGGCACGCCGGACCGGTTCTGCTGCGACCCACCCACCAACTGTCGGCCAAAAAGGCGTCACCATAACCAGCGTCATCATGGCCTCATGCAAGACTGACTCAATTCAGACCACTCTGTCCAAAGGGTGCCCGGCGGGCGGGGGGGGGGGGGGGGGGCTGGGTGGGGGTAAGCTGGACCCCCCACCCACCCACCCATGGGCCTGACCCCACGGAGGAGGGGCGGGGGGTCTCGGGCAAAGCACCAACCCGCTCCCGTAGGGTATCTGCTGCACAGAGGAGAGGCCTGATCAACCCACACGCACGCTTGAGGGTGTACAGCGGTGGCAAAACTGTGTGCGATACGACGTGAAATGAAGGTCAGGCTGTGCGCAAAACCATGGAACATGAGCGGCGGTGCCAAGAGCATCCAGCTGCTGCCGATCTGATCAGGGGGGTCAACAGGACCGCGTTCTGAAACAGAGTGGACGAATGCAGCCGTCTGGCACACATCCACGCACTGTTCACAAAGCACATAGGCGACACAGTGTTTGGCGCTCAACTGACAATGGATGGACTCAATTGGGTCGGCGCTTAAAACAAAGCGGTTGGCCACCCACCAGCATTGCGGTAGGCGTCCCAGGATGGCGGTTGGTGGTCCATTGTGAAAATGTGGCGGGTGGCGATAACCGTAGGGGGCGGTTGACTGTCGGCGATTGGAGATGATAGCCAGGCACTGGCGATACGCGGCGGCCGAGGGACGGCCGACTGGTTTTCTTTTTGACCATCACAAAAAAAAACAAGAAAAAAGGAACGCTGCACAAGAAGGCAGTCCTGCTGGCAGATCCAGGTGCTGGCAGGGAACGCCTGCACAGCCGTATACAAAACAGAAAGTGAAATGAACTGCCATCAAGGGGGCTGGCAGCGATTGGGCAGGTACCGCAAGCAGGGTTGGCAGTCGACCGCCGGCGGCGGTCACAGTCCTTCCTCACGGAACACCCTGGCCTATTGCTGCACGGGTATTTAGACCAGACGAGGTAAAACTTGGTAAATTTTGGCAAAACTTAGTAGAAGCGAGGTAAAACTCAGTAAACAAAAATTGTTGGAAAAACTTTTTTGGGAAAATTTTTGTTTACTAAGCTTAGCGTTGTTTCTACTAAGTCCCCCCCCCCGCCCGATTGTTGCTAAGGAACTGGACCCTTCGATGGCAGGTGGTACTTTTGTTTACGCGCATGTTTAGGGGCACAAAGCCCCTTGGTCGATCCCCGGCCACTTGTGTTAGTAGCGCCCGACCCAGGCCAAACCATCATGCACACCAATCTGTTGGCACTCGGGCAATAAAACATAGTGTAATTAGGATTGGGCACTAAAAACAAAATCAGGCTCAAGAAAGGAGTCGCGACACGGCGATGGCCAACATCAGTGCGACGGGACTGGGAACAAAACCGGGTGTGATAAAAAAAGAGAACCCGGCAGGGCCACCACCAACATTAGTGCCAACTACTTATTACAAGTAGTTACAAAAAAACACGCTTGTCATCCGTAGTATCTGTATGGCTTGGCTTGCCTGCCTGTGTGGGGTTCATTGTGCACATCCCAAACACAGTTTTTTTCCATTCCCCTTGCAATTCTTGGTCATTTCTAAGTTGACCATCAGCATTTTGGGGGTATTGAGTAGGCACCGCGAGATCCACACAGTGGGACGGGTGTTAACATCAGCAGTAGCAACAACAGCAAAAGCAACAACAGTAGCAGCAAAGTTGGCCGCCTAGAATTGGCACAGTTCCAACACATATCTCCGGTTGACACAAGATGGACGCATGCAAGGTACAATGAAGAACCTCACATTTGTGGCACGTTATGTGAGATGTGCCATCACAAGAGAAACATTTACGGGGGACAAAATCAGAAGTGACCCACAAGTAGGCGGATGGCCTACATAACCTCTGCCGTCTAGGGGGTCCTCAATGCTTCAAAGCCAGGGACAAAATCAGAACTGGCCCACAAGTGGGCAGATTGGCTACATAACCCTTGCTGTCTGGGGGTCCGCAACGCTTCAGAGCGGTGGACAAATCAGCAGTGGCCCACAAGGGGGCGCTCTTTATCAAGTCTTTTACTTGGTGGAAAGAACTGATTTTTTAGTAAGTTTTTTGCTTAGTAGGAAAAAAAACTATTTTTTTTACCAAGTAACTTACTTACTTAAAAAAAAACTTTCTTTACTAAGTAAATTACAAGGGGGCTGCTCCCGGCCGGGACCCGACCCCAAGGGGGGGGGGGGGGTGGAGGAGGAGGAGCTTCCGGCGATCGGCGCGGGTCCCGTGCCAGCGAATAGCCGGGATAGGGTACCCACCCCCCGTGTCTCCACCACACGGATTGGGATGCAGCTACCTGACCAGCTATGCCACGTTCACCCCGGGCGGGGGGCGAATTGGACAGGTGTTAGTCTCGAAATCAACGCCCCTGCTGAACCGGGATACCTCGGCGACAGACCCGACCCGGGGCTAGAACCCAAGTCAAGCGGACGCATGGAGGCCCCCGCCCACCACGGCGCTGCCAAGGTGACTGGCGTCACTAGACGCCCACAACCCATTGCATGTATCTCCTTTAGGGGTCCGGTTGTGGCAAAACATAGCTGTGCATTGCAAGACGAGCAAACAGGGCACGGTAGGCTATTGTGCTTGTTGTAGTATTATCCATAAATCAGTGTATGTGGATTGAGGCAGGTGTGCCGCCAAATGTAGGGCTTGGAAGAATAGGGCCCGGAGGCGTACATGGTCTGCCACCTAGGGCTAGGTTTGAGGCACGTAGAGGGCCACGGTTCGCTTAAGGTGGCCATAGCCGAGCACCCAAAGACGGCGCTCGGCATCCCACCGTGGGGGGGGGGGGGGGGGTGAGGTCGCCGGGCTATCCTACAGGAGTGCAACGGTACTGCCTATGTCTCGCCTTTGACGATCTAGACCCACCCACCAATACCGCACGGGGAGACGCAGACGCTGCATGGCATGATCACGATGGCGACCACTGACGGTACATGCACACAGAAAGACACCATGGTGGACATAACCTGCAAAAGGGCAGAATGAGGCCATTCCGGCGTGTCCATGGCCCGAGGGTGCCAAGACTTAGCGCTCATGAGGGGGAGGGGGGGGGGGGGGGCAGTGGAAAACAAAAATAGATCGCTGGTCGTGGCAAGCCGAGAAACAGGGCAAAACTGCCAATGTGAGAGAGGTGTGATTATGGTACAAGGCCGCTACTTCGTTCAAAACATACGACACCACATGCCGCGCGGTTGTGCGGTAAGCCCTATGGTTGCATAAGGGTAAGGGGCTGGTACATGAAAAGGGTAAGGACCTAGACAGATGCCAAACAGATCATGCCGATGCTAGAAACAGATATCATGCCTAGTGACCGCTGAGACCCCCCATAGCGGGCAGGAGTCTTGAAGGGCAAGCAAAAGCTAAAGGCTAGGAGTGGAAGAATACGCGCAAAAGCGGTGCCATGCGACACTCCTCAACGTAGTGCCTCATGGAGGGCGAGGCACCACCACAGGGCCAAACCCCGCTGGATGCCGCGCCCAGATCGTGCCGAATGGCTACTACCATCAACTGGACACCCCGGGTGACGAAACCCATCATGACAAGTTCGCTGTAAAATCTGTAGCACGGGTTGTCCAGGACACGTGGCAAGGACATCGCCCCCCGCACATACTGGCAGAGACGGTGTTGGATGAGCGGTAATGGGTCACTTGGTAAGGGCGAGGAGCAGACGTGTCAATGAAGCACATTGTGGGCTCTTGTAGACCTGCTACCCAACCTAGCTTAGGCTGCTGTTGGAGGGCTATTTCCTTGGCAAAAGCGCCCACTCGCCCAAGCACATTGTCTATGGGAGTCTAGGGAGTACAAATGGCGTGGGACCTCCCATTGGCGTGATAGGGCTCGACAGCGCAGAAGCATGGCGGACACAAAAGGGCAACTGCCGTCATTTTTACTTTCCACTGCCGCAAAGTATGGCTGAGAATCAAAGAAGGTCCAGGTCGCGTCTCGTTACGCCCGCACGTTAGGGGCACGGGATTGCAGGACAACCCAGGCTACATAAACTTCTGCCTAGTAAAAAGAATTGTTGCATTATATGGGAACGTGCACCCGATAAAGCTTATAGACACCTGTGACCAGATTTAAGACAGCAAGGGCACCGCCAAACTGGCATTGCCCTGGATACCACGAAGCGTCGTGAATGTACACCACAGGATCACCGGCAAGTGGGATGTCGAGTAAAACCGGACACAAAGCTGACGTCACCTGTCAAAAGGGGGGGTGTTCTCGTGGAGGTCGTTGGAAGTGACAGAGCCAGCTGGAGCAGACTGCATCGCTGAGGGAGGCGTAGCCAGCATCCATCCGGGCATGTACATCATTGTTCGGCACTTGTGGACGCACAAATGCATGGGATTTTAGACCGTGGGCACATGCAGCACCTCAGGGGGCATGTGCACCTCCAACCTCTTTGATGGCCATTGGGACCAAAAATCCAGCGTGGCCGTTTGCAGCTTCTGGACGAACCGCTATTTTTATTGGGCTCCCCGCTCCAACGCTCTGAACGCGGCGCATTCATCCACCTTCTTGGGCGCCATGCCCTGCCCCACCAGTTCCATCGGCGAGACCTTGCCAAGTACATGAAGGCAGGGCGCCGAGCCACGGTAGCGGTCACCTAGCTCTCTCTGCCCAGTCACCGCCCAGTTAGTATGTATAATGGTGTTGCTAGAGGCACTCAACGGTGGTGCGCCCAGGCGAGGCCACCCTTGTACCGCGCTATGCGCCTAGGTGACCTTCTAGTGGCATCTCGTCTGCGCTCCATCTGGCGACGGGATGCCCCGGTTCCCCTAGAGGCTTTCCTACAGCCATGGTGCACTGAGTGGGTCGGCTTGGAGTCCCCCTGATATGTTATATATTGTTCTTTCATAGAAACATACACCCGGCAGCTCAACCGCAAAAGACCCCCGGTCCGAGGTTCTGCCCGCCATGGGCCCCTTCAAGCGAAACAACGGTTCCCCCTCCATGCCATGGTTGGCCACTGGTGGGCCTCAAGTTTGTCTGTCACATGCTCATCGTAGTGGCTCTCCACGAGCCACGAGGTGTCATCAATCTAGCCCAGGCGTCGCAGCGGTCCAGCTAGCGATGCAAAGAGACCCGCAGAGGAAAGGACCAGGGCGGCCCGTAGCTCGCCAGAAGGCAGAACAACGGCGCAGAGATGGGGTCGCCTTGCCCAAGGCCCGCCTCATAGCGGGCCAAGGCCTCTTGCACGCCTTGATGGCGGCCCATGTGCGGCAACATGGATTGGATAGCAAAAATGAGAGGGTCAACCGCCGAGGCCGAACAGCCTGCCGCCGGCAGGGTGCCCCGAATGGTGGCATGGGCCAGGGAACCAAAAGCATGGATAAGATCATCCATGCACCAACCAGGCTGCAAGGCTCTGCGCCCATCCGGAAAAGCAACGAATCATGCACCACACAGAAGACATCCACCACAGACGTGTGGGGCCACATGGCAAACTACGCATGGGATATGCCGGGTACACAAGAAACCTTGCAAACTGGAGGTTAGGTGCATAGGCACGACCTTCCATAAAAATGACAAATTGCTGAGGGGCCTGCCGTTGCCCACAATGCCATGCGGGGCCTTCTTGGGTAACAGGGTGAAGTCCCCATGTGCAACTCAGCGACCTTGGCACTAGACAACATTGCGTTATAGAAATTTAATAACGGCAGCGGATTGTCCTCAGACGGACGGCGAAGCAAAACATACTCAATTAGGTCAGGGGGAGGTGTGGGGGGTGTTGTCTCGGAGTTTCCGCGGGACTAACACACCAAGGGTGGGGAAGTGAAAGATATTGCGGGGAGACGGCCGGGCCATTGGGGCTCAACGCGTAAGACTGTGAAAGGCTGCCGATGGGCGCCAAATGAAGTTCGCGCAATTGGTCTAGGCTTACATGGGCCCGTAGACGTGGATGGACTGACATATACATGACATACTTGGGCTCCATGGAGGGCCTAGCTTGCCGACCAAACACCGCCTGGTACGCTTTTGCACACGGCTGCACGTGACGCAAAGAGTGGCTCAATCCCAACCACACCTCGAGGGTGGTGATGCACCACGCGGTGTGGATGGTGTGCCGGAGAGCGAGCACTTGGTACAAGTGCTCTAGGAGGGACCACCAAAAGGGTCGACAGCGAATATATGCTTTCACAGAATCTTGTTGCTGCCGCACCATGGCGGGGAGCCGGTCGTACGCCACTGGCTCCCCATATGCGGCATGCGCCGCCTCGGTGTTGCGAAGGTCTTAAAACTGTTCCGTTACCGATACCGGTTGAGCTGCCTCCACGGCACGTGTGAAGGCCACGTTGTATTGGTCTGTGAGGCGCGCCGGATCCGGAGGGAAGGGGTGGAAGCACCGCCGATGCCCTAGGATGGAGATCGGCTCCGGCACTCTTCTTCGATTTTTTAGATGAGTCAGGCCTGCAACGTGTGTCCCCCCGCGTGGAGTTGCCCACGTGGGTGGGCTTCTAAGGGTATTTCAATGTCCTTGACCAGTTTTTGGTCCCCTGGGGTGTCACTGACGTGCGGGGCGAAGCCCACCCTGTTGCACAATTTCCTTCATATCACTGTCCTACCACTTTGCATATAACGGAGTGGCGGTGGCGCATGCAAGAAAAACAGTCGTGGAAATGCAAGGCCCACCCGGGATTCTGATTGATATCCCCAAAAACGATATGCAGATACCAGCTGGATGCTAAAACATGGGCAAGAACCCATTGTAAGATCGGCTCATACGCGTCGACATGACCCGACACCGGAAGGTTCAGCCCGATGGCAAGGAGGGGGACAACTGCTAGGCTGAACCATACAGCCACCCCCCGGCCGTCTGCTTGGATATCCCGGTGGAAGACATAGTTGTCATCAAGGCGGATGAGGATTGCTACACCTAAACACTTTCTGTTGGAAAAGGTGAAAAAAGGAGCAATACAGCGGGTGGATGGAAAACAACTCAGGCAGAAGTCCAATTTCCTGCACCAAAATGACATCTAGAAAAGAAAAAGACCGAATAAGGGAAGACGGGGCCCGAACTTTGGGTCGCAGGGACATTGAGCGACATCAAATGCATGCTAGTCATGGCTGTAAGAAGCGCAGTCAGTGGCGGGTTGCACGTCATGCAACATCACTCACTTCCATACCGCCGTGCAGCGATCTAGAGCGTCCACATGGTGCAAAACTCAGTGGCAAGTAGTAGGTCGTACCGCACCCGCCGGCAAGCACCGGAGATGCTTCCTCATGTGCGCAGAATAAAGATGGTGCAAACTCAGTGGCAAGTACCACGTGGTACTGCACCCGGCGGGAGGCACCGGAGATGCTTCCTGATGTGCGCAGATTTAAGATGGTGCAAAACTCAGTGGCAAGTAGCAGGTGGTACTGCACCCGGCGGCAGGCGCCGGAGATGCTTCCTCATGTGCGAAGAATTAAGGCAAAGATTGAAAACCGGCTGGGTACGCCGGGAGGCCGCGTGAAAGCGCAAGGTGTACCGTGGGCAGCTCACTCACAAAACCCGTGGGGAAGGAGGGCAACATGGCCGACTCCAAGACAGAGGTGGCGTCCAGTTGCGACTTGCCATCCCACTAGATGAGAATGCCCACTCCAGTAGAATTCAGGGAGGGATGCGGGACGGTAAAACACCCTTTGAACGCATAAACGCACAGGAGGCAGGGGGGGGGGGGGGGCAAAGAGCGAAAATGTTCCGGCAGGTCCACGATGCCCAAGAAAACACCTGACAGCGAGAACTTATAACCCCAAGTGTGGGCGGTGGCAAACCGTAGAACCTCATGTATCGACTCGCGGAGCGCTGCCAAAGACTTACACACCATATCATGCTGTGATTCTTGCGGAGCCAGCACATATGGGGGTGGGGGTTTGACTTGTAGCTGACCGTTATTTTCGGTGGGGAATGACCATTGGGGCCGAGCTCATTGGAGGGGGCAGTGCGGTGGTGGGGGGTGCGCAACGTACTGGGGGGGAAAAGGTGGAACGATTTTGTGGACTCCTGCTTCCGCGCCGCTGACACAGCGTTGACCGACTGCAGGAAATTGGGGAGGGACTCTGCGCACCCACCTTTAGGGTTAGGGTCTAACGGCGTGGCCACGGGCGAAGACACCGGCACAGCAGACGGGGGTGGGGGGTCACACGGCTTAGACATGGGAGAGACGATAAGGCTAGGGGCAACTACCACACAGGATAGCAGGGCATGAAAGCGCACAACGTGCTCGGGGCGGAAAGAGCGGTGCAACTCCTTCAAATCAGGGGGGGGCAATGCCAAGCATGGTAGCTATGGTGACAAGAAGAGGCACAAATGGCGGGACTCGTGATCGGAGGGTAGCAAAGCAAATCGCTCCCGCGGCATCATGGACGTTAGCGTTGAGTGAACACAGGGACCGGATATCTCCTGACAATGGACAATGTCACCGAAGAAGCCCATCACCAAAGACAAATCTGGCATGGCAGGGGCAGGAGGCTGACGTTCAAACCGCTGATTCTCGGTGCGCAGATCAAGGAGCTGAGCATCGAAGCTATTCACCCGTGGCCATAGATCTCTAAGGCTGACATGATGGGCATTTTCACGCATCTGCAACGTCGTCTCACGATGTGCTTTGAGTGCCTCTAACTTGGATTCGTGCTCGTCCCGGAGTCGCGACAGTTCACGTTCGTGCTACTTATTGAGTTGATCTATGATAAGGTCTGTTTCATAATCCGGAGGATTGGTTGCCGGTGGATCGAAGAGCAGTCGCTGACGCACAATGGCACCGCCGACATCGGTGAGGTGCACGGAATCATGCGGCGGCGCGGCGCATTGGTTGTATCATGGGTGCAGGTAACATCAGCAGGAGCTACAGCGAAGTACACGCACGGCATAGTGACGATGGCAACCGGCTCAACATCAATAGTGATACGCTGAGTGCTGGGCAAATGGGCAACCATTGAAGACAAAAGACTGTGAGGAGCATCAGCAGCTAACACCAACTACGCACAATTTGGGCCATCGTTGGCCATTTTTGGGCCACTTCTCAGACATATCTTGGAGTTAAAGGGCAATAAAGGGCTGTTTGTCACGAGGAATACAAGGCGCACATGTAGTAACAATCGTTACTTTTCGTTGGGCCGTTTTCGAATGCATCCCGGGGTGTGTTGCGCCCAAAAAGGCTATTTTGAGACACAAGATAAGCAGCTTTGGGAGGGCACCTCCCGACTTGGCGCCACCGCCTCGGGGCGCCACTAGTGAGTTTTGGCTGAAAAGTTGGATTTGGTAAGGCCACCACCTAGGCTCTAGGATGTCTAGAGTAGAACTGTAGAATAGAGGCCGGAGCGATGAGACAGAGCAATAGCCAAAACGGAAAGGAGAAGTGCTTCTTGTTGCTTGTTGCTTGTTGCTTGCTTGTTGCTTGTTCTCGATTTAAGGGGAGAGGGGTGTGGTACTATACATACTATATAATATGTACATTACTCCACCCCTCGCCCCTTAGATCGAGGTTACAAGCAACAAGCCTGCCACAAGCAAGCAACAAGCAAGCAAGCACTTCCCCTTTCCATTTTGGCCGAAACACCTTCCCAACGCTGCGGGCTCTAGTCTACTCTAGCCATCCTAAAGGCTAGGTGCTGGCCTTTCCCAATCCAAGTTTTCGGCCCAAAACTCAACGGTGCCGCCCCGGGGTAGTGGCGCAAAGTTGGCAGGTGCCCTCCCCAAATTGCGCATTTTTGCCCCAAAACAGCCTTTTTTGGGCCAAAAGAGACGTGGAATCGATTCAAAACTGTTGGCCGTTGGCCCCCACGTGCGTGGACCCGGCTTCCCCCCAGCTCCACCACACACAAGGCAGTGCACACACAAGGCGGTCTATGGCCACCGCAGGAGTCTTGTTATTTAAGGGGGTGCAGGGGCTGACCCCCGCTTTGAGGGAACCGAGCTGAAGCGGTCAAAAAAATCTCCAAAATAATGCATGGGACCCCCCCCCTTTGAGACCCCAAAAAATCCATTTTCAAATCCATTTGAAACACTATGTTAGAGATACACATCCGCCAAGTTACTTTGCTCGCTCACAAAGCTGCTATTTCCAATAGTGCTGAGAACCTGGTAACATACTGAAAATTTCCAACTTTGCGCCCTCGCACAGCCTCCCCACTGTCTAAATGGGCCCCGAACCCTTTTTTTTTTAATTCCTTGGGTTAAAAAACAAGAGGGGGGGCGTATCCCTAACCCATCTCGAAGCCCCAACAGTGACGCGGGTGGGGGGGGGCAGGGCATCGGCACTTATGCCATGCACATACACACACACACACACACACACACACACAAACACATACATATATGTTAGCTAGATTTAAAGGGACAGGGGTGTAGTATATATATTGTGTCCGCCGATCCAAAATACGGCCCCATCGGGGGAGTGCGTGGGACGTACAGCCGTAGCCACTTCGATACCATTGTCATAGGCCGGTCCCCATGCTCCATCACGGCTAGAAGCGGGGTTGTGGCCCATGACACCATGGAATCTCTTGCAACCGCCCGAAGATGTGCGACGGACCCTATCGGTATCAAAGAAGCTCCGTACTCGTAAGCGGCGGGCGCGGTCTCCACAGAAACAAAACCCAAAATGGGGTGCCCTCTTAGAGAAAGGGGCCCCGAGCGTGGAACTTGAGAAACATCCCGCCCGGGCTAACATGGCATAGTGCAGCTTGTCTCGGGGGGCAAGCTTGGCCACAGGCACGGTTGATTGAACAGACTAGAGAAGTTCCTTGAGGAATGTCAGCGCATTAGTCGGGGGCAATCGGAGCCAAAAATCGTGCATTTCACCGGTGGGCAAATAATTGCCGGCGGGCCGGATCAGCTTCGCTTTCAGAGTCGCATTGGGAACGCCACGTACCTGCAATGTGTCCTTGATGCGGACTATTCGCGCTATGCATGGAGGTGCGCATCTTAGAGCGGTCTAGCGGTTTGTAGTTGGGATTCCACTTTTCAACCGAACAGCCTGCCATGTGTTTAGTTGTCGGCAGAGCAAGATAACCCAAGATCTTGGGACCGGGTACGACACCAAGCGGAACATGTGCCACAATGAGCCGATCAGATGACGTCCCTACCGTGGCTTGGTAGGCGAGCGGCAATCCTTGTGGATGGAGAACAGCCCCGATATTGGCCACCGAAACGACCTTGCCCTTGTAACGGGCCCAGCGCAAAGCATTAAGCACCCCAAACGGGGGTTGGTTTGACAGCGCGGGAAGGGTGGCCTGTGCCGCTTGGAGCAATTCGGGAGTCACTTGCCCAACCCAGCACGAATGCACATCCGCCACGTACGGATAGTGGTCATGTTGTGCTTGATGTGAGTGAGCAACGGTGATACAAAGGCAAAAATGGGGCAGATATGCCTTGACAGGGGCTGGAAATGTTGCAAAGATGATAAGAAATCGCCCCGTAGGGAACAGTCCAGGGAGGGGAAAGACGTGCATCTCGTCGTGAGGGTACAAGAGAGCATTAAAGATGGAAAACGTTAGCTACGAGGGGGCAGAAAAGCTGCGCCAAATGAGGGCACAACGCGGGCAAAGCGAGCAAAGAACAGGTGGTGTCTCAAAGCGCCTCCCCGCCGAATAGGTGTTGACAGCAGATTGCCCCACCACGCGTTGTAGATGGATCAAAGAGAGCAGAGATATAGCGCGGGGCACACACAGCAAAGAGCGCAGACACCGGAGCAGACCAAACCGGAGATGCGGCTGGGTAGATGCCACAAGAGGCTGACACAAGACACACACAACACAGGACATACGTGTTGGTGGGACCGGGAGCGGCAAGCGGTGCTGCAATAGTCATGGAGACCTAGCTTCCCCTCTCGTATCACGAGGCTGCACATCGCGCTAGGCGAGGAGGGAGGACAAGTTCCGGTGGGCACTGCATCAAAGAGAGCGAGTTAGGAGGGGGATGGCCGCCTGTCCCCGCGTAGCGGGGCCACGCATCGCGCTTGGCGGGCACATGGACATCCTCCTCGCCGGTTCACCATAAGGATAGAGAGTACTCTAACGCGGGCAATTGACACAGCACACACGCGCATGCTTTAGAGAATGGCGTGGGGAACGCTCAGGGTGCAAATAGATGGACAGGCAGCACAGGTGCCCCGAGCGTGGCTCTCTAGCTACAACGCAATGGAGTAGACAGATAAGACAAAGGCAGAGCAAGTCAATACAGTGAAGGGGGGCAGGGTCAAAAAGGGCAGCCATAATGCTTCCATATATCGTGTGCCCTTCTGGGGCGCTGCGTCCCCGAAGTGTGGCAGCACCCACCGGTGGATTGCACGCGAGAAGCGACAGAAGGCAGAGATGCACGAAAGACGGCGGCGGCGGCGGCGGCGGCGGAGGCTCACGGTCTTCAGGGGGCTCCCGCTGTGGCGGCTCGCCCCGGTGATGGGGTCTGAAAGCCAAATCATAAGGGATGGGCGGTCGGAGTTTTTTGAGTAGGTGCTGGATGATCCCGGGAGCCGCGCAAAACCGAAAAAGTTGAGGGCCAAGGTGAGATGTGTGCTCCACCGCTACATGGTGGCCAAATTGATCAAAGCAAATGCGCCACCAGCATGAATGGAAGTGGCGGCCGACTAGCTTGACAATGTTGGGCTACAGGAATGCCTCTAGGTAGCGGGGCCGAAGGGTACGGAGCCCCCACCCGTGGAAAAACTCGAAGGCGGTCTCGGCATACTGTCGGGCCACAGGGGGCACGAGCTCCAGCTCCAGGGACATACGCGTACTGTTGGGGACGCCGCTTATCCAGGATTCCGTGATCGCATTGCATTGCTTCTTGTGGGCTTGTATTGCTACCTGTGGGTGTGAATTGAGGTCTTGAGGCTTCTTCCTGAACCATAGAGGGTATTTCAGCCAAAGGCATTTATTTTCCAAAAGCCCGCGCCACATGGACGTACGAGGGCCGGGTTGGGGCCAATTGGCGCTCCAAACAGGCCGTACCACACGCGTGACTTCTCCGGCACTGGTTGTTGTAGCCAGCTGCGGAGCTCGCGCGCTTCTTTCCGGGAGGCATGCTGTGTAATCTAAGGGGCGGTGTGACACACATATAACATTCATTTTTCAGCAAGTGCACATCTACAACAAGAGTGTGCAGGGAGTGGTGTCTACTATGAACATGCCTGCCCTCCTCTCAAGGAGGGAACGCATGGCGTCTTGCGAGTAGGGTGGTGCAAGGCGGCAGAGTTTCACAAGGAGGGATACAAAGGCACAGAGGTAGAAGGGAGACAAAGCACAGAGGAGCCACGGTGCACGCCGCGGATCGCGCCGTACACGCCTATGGTTGCATTTAGCTACTAATTCCCGTTACTAGGCGCCGACGGTAGCGGTAGCTACGAAAATGGATGAAATAGGAGGGTGTGAGGCGCGTGAAAGCAGAGGGAAAAACACATGTCACACGTCCTGGTGGGCTGCACGGCTTCCGGCTACCCCATCCTTAAAGCTCCGGGCTCGGTCCTCCGGTCCGAAGACCGCACTAATGCCTCGCTTCCGCCAGCTGTAGATGGCGTGACCCTGCGCCATAGGGGGTAGGCGGGTTGGGCGGTCAGCCCCGGGGCTCCCCGGGGAGGGGGGGGGGGGATCGGTGGGTACCTCAACATACATACCTCAAAATGATCCCCATGACGCGCCGATTATTTGGAATATACACACACAAGTGGGGTGAATTTTTTTTTCAAAAAATTTGTCAATCAACCCAGCCTCCCATCAGCCAAGGTCCGACCCCGAGATCCGGTCGGCGTCAAAAGCCTTTTTATGTTTGCTATGCATTTTTGAATTCTCCACAAAATTCTGATTATTTTGGGTATAGGCACACAGGGTCAAACAAAAAAAGGGGCCCCTGCCTAAAACAAAATGTCTAGCGCCTCTAGCGCCCACAAAACGCATTGTTTTGTACCACATTCTGGGGTCTGCAAAGGGGGGGGGGTGTCCACCCACCCCCCCCTCCACGCCCTCCAACCCGTGGTTTCGGACACCTTGACATGGTTGGGAGGCATGGTGGGGTCTCCCCAACGTGAACGGGCCGGAATAGGGGGGCAGCCCCGCTGCCGCGGCTCTGATGCATGAAGTGCGCGGTTGGCTCGCCAACCGGCGGCGCCCGGTGGTAACCGGGCCACCTTCCCCCCGTCCGGGTGCACGCAAACCGGCGAAGGCCGGGACATGCGGGGCACAAGACGGCCCAGCCCCCGCCCCGGCTAACGCAGCACAGCTACAGCCGGGGCGTACCGGCTTCCGGCGCCCCCCCCCCCCCCCCTCGCGGGACGGGGCCTTGGAAGGCACGCTGGGTGCGCGGGAGGCCCCTCCCCAGCAGGCAACCACACAGGGGCTCTGGCCCCCGCCCCCAACCAGGCCAGCGGACCGGCACAGGCCGGGACGCGCGGACCGCCTGGCAAACCTCCCTACCGCCCCCAGCAGATGCAGAGCGGCCTCGGCTCGGGCGCATAGCAACCCCCTGTCCACCCTTCCTACCGCCCTACCTGATAAGGCACAGCCGCGACCGGAGCGAGCCGGCCACGGTACTTGCCCCCTGGTTGTTTTTGGTCCAACCTCTCTCCCGCCCAAGCTGACGGACACCGGCTGCAGCCGGGGTGTCGTGGCAGCCAGGTGTCTTCCCTCCCGCCCTGGCTAACGCAAACCGGCCACAGACGGGGTAGGCTAGCTGTCTGGTGTCTTCCCTCCTTCCAAGGCTAACACTGCACGACCACGACTGGGGCGTGCTTGTTCCGGGTCCGCACTCCCTCCTGCCCCAGCAAACGCACATCGGCCGCAGCCGGGGCGTTATAGCTGCCAAGTATCTTCCCTCGCGCCCCGGTAACGCATGCTGGCCACAACCAGGGCGTGCTGGCTGCCTCGTGTCTCCCCTGCCAACACGGCTAACACACACTGGCCAGAGCTAGGGCGTGCTGGCTGCTTGGTGCCTCCCCTCCCGCACGGCTGACGTGGACCGGCCACAGCCGGGGCGTCCTAGATGCCTCGCATCTTCCCTTCCGCCCCGGCTAACGCAGACCGGCCACAGCCGGGGCGAGCAAGATGCATGGTGTCTCCACTCCCGCGCCGGCTACCGCGCACCAACCATCGTGTTGGCCTGTGTGTTCCTGATCGACCGCCTAACACAGACCGGCCAGAGCCGGGGCGTGCTGGCTGACTGGTGTCCTCCCTCCCGCCCCGGCTAGCGCAAAACGGCGAAAAGCCGGGGCGTGCATTTCCCTTGTCCATGCCCCCCCCCCCCGCCCCGGGTGATGCAGACCGGCCACAGCCGGGGCGTCCTAGCGGCCAGGCATCTTTCCCCCCGCGCCGGCTACCGCACATCGCCCACACCCGGGGCGTGCTGGCGGCCTGATGTCTTCCCCCCCGCCCCGGGTAGCGCAGGACGGCCACGGCCGGAGCGTGCTAGTCGCCTGGTGGCCTGCCTCCTGCCCCGGCTAACGCGGAGCGGCCACAGCCGGGCCGTGCATGTCCCTTGTCCGCACTCCCTCCCAGCCCGACTAACGCGCACCAAGTACATCCGGGCCGTCCTTGGTGCCAGGTAGCTTCTCCCCCGCCCCGGCGAGCGCACAACGGCCGCAGCCCGGGCGTGCAGCACGGCCACAGCCAGGGCGTGCCTGTCCCATGTCCGCGCAACCCCCGGCTCCGGCTAAAGCACGCCGGTTACGGCCGGGGGGTGCCGGCTCTGAGCACCGTGCCTCCCGTCCCCGCCAGCGCGGAACGGCAACTGCCGGGGCTAAGGTGTCCCCTATTATCCCCCCGCCCGCCCCGGCCGCTGCGGCTGGGCAGCGGCCCGGGCGGTAGCGTCCTAGTCCCACCCCTGACCCATGGCAGAGAGAACGGTTTCTCAGAGAGAACGGTTTCTCGGGAGCGTTAGGAGGCGGGGCGGGGCACCAAACACGGGGCTGTGCGCCACAGGCACCATGGCAGAACTTTGCGCCCTATCCCTTGCGGAGTAGAGGGTCCACGTGGAGGCCCACCTACAGCAGGTGGGCCGCATGGATCACGTAGCCCTCGTGGAAGGAACCCTCCTGACCACAGTGCAACTCTGGCCCACAGCTACCGAGGTCATGGGCGTGCCCGGCACGGTTGCAATCACCCGTACGCTGGGCATGTAGCTCCCCGTCCTCACGGCCAAGGTGTCCAGGGCCGAGCGCGCGCTCCTTGCAGCACGGTGGCCGGAGGTCCTGTGGATGTCTATGCCCGGCGTGGTCGACTGGTACCGCCAAGAGGTCCTCCCCAAAGGCGGCGACCACGAGCTCCGAGTCGTGGGGTTGGTCCTAGGCCACATCTGTAGGGTAGCTCGCACCAGCGGTGCACGAACAAGTTCAACCACGCCCCCTACCACCTCCGGCGCCTCCTCAACGAGTGTGTCAGCCCCGCGGGCCCCCGGTGGCCCTGCACTGGCTATGGCTCTGGATCGCCACGGCGGCCGCTTGGGCCGCCCGGAGCTCCTAGGAGCGGGTCTGAGCCGGAGTCCCAGATGCCAACAGATACCCCACCGACTGCCCCGTCGCCCCGCCACACTTGACGGGCCCGACCTGTGGCTCCCTGCGTCTGGTGAAGGCCAGCCTGAAGCTCCCCGAGCCGGCGCAGAGGGCGCGCCCCCCGCGGCGTGCCCTGGCGCGGTGCCGGCCCAACAGTCAGGGACGGCTGCGGGGCACGCTCAGGTGCCCCAGGAGGGCCAGGCGGGCGCGCCCCCCGCGGCGCACGGTGGCGCGGTGTCGGCCTAGCAGCCAGGGACAGCTGCGGGGCACCCTCAGGTGCCCCAGGAGGCCCAGGCGGCCGCGCCGGCCCCGGACCCCCAAGCGGTGGTCAACCAGCCGCACGACCAAGGCCCGCCGCTAGGATCCTCGCCGGAGGGGCCGCTGTTCGCCCCCATCCTTGATGCCAAGGCGATCGCGGAAGGCATTTCCCGCCCGCACGACCCTCCATCCGCGGGGGGTACACACGGCCTGAGCCCCGCGCCACCGCTCCCCAAGCAACCGATACACTGCCCCCAAGCACTACCCATAGGCGCAGCACCAGCGCGTGCGGCTCCTTACCGCCAGCCGCCCTTGTCGCACTACTATGATGCGGTGCACCCGCCGGCCCCCAAGTATTCCCCGCACCCACCGCCGGCACCCCACGTGTTTGCCCGGTCCCCCTATGAGGGCACGTTTTGGTCCACCGTGGCACGCAGCGGGCAGCCGAAGCGTCCACGGTGATAGCCCCCGCCCCCTTGTCCACGGCCAAGGATGACCTATACATCCGCATGGCTGCCTTCTCATCCGCCCTCGGCATCCTGCCAGCCCTTCGCGCTGCTCAAACGGACGATCAGGTCGCGAACGTGGTCATAGCCAACGCAGCGCGCCAAGGGGTGGAGGGCCCGGCAGTAGCGGCGGCGCTAGCCACCTAGGTCGGGTACCTAGAGCCGGCGACTTTCTCACCCTGGCGGATGAGACTCACCAACGGTGCGCCAAGCAGCTATGGCAGCCCGTGGCGGCCCTCCCGGGCGCCACGCCCTTTGCCGCGGTGGCCACCGCCATCGCGTGCACCACCGATGTGCCGCCCAACATATGCACAGCCCTCCTGCACACCACGGACCGGGGCACTTTACGGACGGCCGTGGTAGGGGCCGTCATGACCGGTGCCTGCCCGGAAGACCTCCCGGCGACCGAGAGCGCGGTCAAACACCAGGGCGGCATGTCATCGCTGTCCGCCCGGGTCACGGCGGCCACCCAGCACAAGCCGGGCGCCCCCTCCTGCGGCCCCGAGCCCATGCAGCCTGGGAGCTGCAAGCCTCGGCGCGGATTCCGGGGGCGGTGTTTATGCCAGCGGCACCCCTGCCGACGACCCCGCCACCGCCCGAATACCCGCCCGGCCACTCCCCCAATCTAGCGTCGTTCCCTATACCCTGGCCGACGGCCGAGGCTCCAGCCACTTGGCCCGCGCCGACTGCCCCCGCCCAAGCCTCATAGCCGGCCCCTTGGGCGCACCCGCCCCCGTCCCCTGTCACCGCCGCCCCCTGGCAGGCGGCATAAGTGACCCCCCCCCCCCCCCCCCCCCCCGGAGGCAGGGATGGGATCCCCCGCCTCCCGCCAATTGGTCATCGACGTCTCCGGTCAAAATCCGGAGACCATGACGACCATTGCGGTCAGGGACGCCCTCAGAGCTCATCTGGGGTCCACCAAGTTCATCCCGCGGCACTGCCTCCAGCGCGGGTATGAGTCGTCCCTGCTTTCAGGTTGTGTGGCGCACATCCACGGGAAACCAAACCCGCGCGCCGATGCCGGTGATGATGGCAGTAGGGGACATGTCCGCAGGCTGCGGTCAGACCATGCCGATGGCTCGCTCTTCTCCTCACCGCCCGAGCAGGGCCGATCCCCCAAGGAGAAAGCGAAAGTGCAGCCGCCGCCGCAGCAGCCCCCGAGCCGGCCACAACCGCCATGTCACCTCCACCTGCGGCTTTCCCACTGCCGCCGACCCTCCTGCCCAAGGGTTCCCCCAAGGCCTCGCCCTGGCCCCCAGCGCGGCAGCCCGCCCCGCACCGGACGATGCTCCCGACAGCACCTGCGGTGTGGCCTCCCCAAGGGGAGGGCCTCAAGCGCCCCAGGGGGTACTGACTACCACACCCCCCCCCACCCCCCCCCGAGGGGATACGCTGCCCGGGCAAGCCCAGGGCGCTGGTGGTCGGCCTGCTGACCCAACCCGCCCCTCCCTTGGTGCACGCTCTGGCCAGCATCATCGGCAACCTATTCCGGCATGCCCCCCCCCCCCCCCCATGCACCCGGGGATCCCTGACCGCACGCAGTGAGCCCGGCGGGGTTGGACCCCGTCTGCCTCCGCTATGCCGCGTGGTACCGTCGCCCGGCAGAAAGCCAGCCTGCAGGCTGCCCCGCTTGTGGCTCCCGAGAGGCACTACACCTCGCCACGGTGGGGGACCAACGGTGCGCATGGTACACATTGTTCACCGACCTCACCCAATCCCCCCTACCACCTGTCGGGGTCCTCGGCCCCACCCCCCTGGTCTTCCAGGCCCTGCTCGGCATCCTCCAACCCTGGGTGCATGTGCTGGGCCGCTCCACGCACAGGTCCTTTCCCATGGTCATCGTCGCCTGTTTGGTCCTCTGCGCCCGGCGCCCGGCCAACTCAAGCGCCCTGCTCAACAACCTAGCAGGATGGCGCTACGACGCCGGAGACCACGGCCGTCTAAGCCCTGGGGGCGAGCCCCTGGCCCTCCTAGACCCCTTGTATGCCGTGGAGCTTCAGTGTTCCAACTGCGGGAAGCTCCGCGCAGCCGAGGTGAGCCAGGCGTCCGCCCCGCCCCCGGGGGCCCCGCGGCGGGGGCTGTCTGTATACGCCTCGACTCCGCCACGCCCGTCACCATGGAGATGATGTTGCGGGCCGTCGTAGAGCTTGGGGGTACGGCCTAGCCCAGGGCGGTCCCGTTGGGCCAACTGCAAGGTACCAGGTGCGAGCCGCCAACCCCGGACCCGGGCCCGTATGAGGAGTATGCCTCGTACGTGCTTCGCCTGCCGCACGACCCCTTGGAGCACCTACAGCGGAGCCCTCCCAACGAGGGTAGGCTCCGCGTCGTCACGGCCAATTGGGGCGACCTCGGGTCGGACCCCCGGAAGGTCCCATGCCTCATCACGTACCTCGCGTGTGCGGAGCCCGATGTCGCCCAACTGCAGCAGGCAAGCCCGCGGTTTGCCGCCGCGTGGCTGGGCGGCGTGCAGCACCGCGTGTGCGTGGGGCCCCTCTTCCCACGGGGGGGGGGGGGGCTGGTCACCGTGGTGCCCGCCCGCTTGCTGAACAGGTCCCAAGTCTGCGAGCGCGCTCAACATCACAGCCTCTGCGTGCGTGGGGAGCCTGCCAGGGGTGCGGTGCTGGCGACCGTCAACATGCACCTGCCGCCGGCCCTGCCCGCAGCTCGACGCCGGGCCGTCGTCAACGACGCCACCCCCTCCCTGCGCACGGCAACCGCCCACGTCCAGATTGTGGCCGACGACCTCAACAAGGCCCATGGCCCGCGCGGGGGACGGTGGCTCTCCAAAGCCCTGGGCCCGAAAAGCCCGCTGGCCGGGTTCCGAGCCCCGTACCGGCCGGGCGGCCCGAAGAATGTCGTCTGGCAGGTGGGGCGCCCCTCTGAGCGCAAGCTGGGGTGGATTCTCGCGGGACCGGAGACCCTGTGCGTAGGGGCTGAAAAGGTCCTACTCCCCGGTCTTAGCACCCACCGGATGGTGCAGTCCGACTTGGGGTTCGTGGGTCCTTCTTCGCGGCAATGGACCCCTCCTGCCGCGGCTTTCGTTGGTCCCAGCTCAGGCCGGAGCAGCAAGCGTCCGCGGCGGCGGCGGCCTCGCTGACCCTGTGGTGGGCAGCCCACACCCGCCTGACCCCGGATAGGGCAGTTGAGGGGGTGTGGGCCGCCCTAGAAGGCGTGGCGCCCTCCAAGAGGGACTCTTGCCCCCCCCCCGGAATGTGACGTCCTGTGGGCGGCCCGGGAACTAGATGCAGGCGTCGAGTCACCGACAGCGGATGCGGTCTAGGCCTGGTGGCAGGAGCGCCAAGACGCGGCGTACGGAGCTCTCCTGCGCGTGGAGAAGGCCAAACTGGACCTAGAAATGGCAAGCACTGCGCCTCCGGCGGCCCATATTCCGCCTCCTCACCGAGGGCAGCCCCGACGGATCCGCTTCCCGGGCATGCCGGAGGCCTTCTAGGAGGAGCTTCTCCGCCGGGCGCAGGAGCTGCACTGCAGCCACGCGGGCCTCCCCCTGGACCTCTCGCGCCTCCAGGCCCCCGTGCATCCGGGCGATCCCAGAGACGACCGTGACTTCATCTCGTGCATGCGCGCAGCGCAGCCCCGACCAGCGGAACCGCCAGTCGCGGGGGCCCCGCCAACATACCACGATATGGAGCAGGCCGTCAAAAAGGGGTCCCTAGCCACATCCCTCGATGAACTGCCGCGGTCCTTGGTACCCGCCCTGCCGGGAGCTAAGGCGCACCGTGCCCCCGGAGCACATCGCCTATCACCGTCATCTGTCGGGCCAGACCGTGGCCTTGGCCTGCCGCTGGCTGTTGGCCGGCTGGGCAATCCAGCACGGGGCGGTATGGTCGGACGACTGGGATGACGCGAATGCCTTCTGCAACCCAAACCGCGAGGCTGCCGGGGCGTGGGATCCCGAGGCCCCCGAGGAGTCTCCGTCGCTCTGGCTTCGGAAATTCTACGATGGGCTGGACGTGCGGGTAGCCTCCCCGTACGGCCTGCTGGGCCCGTACAAGCTGCACCATGGTGGAGCAGAGGGCAACATCTAGGGCGTGGGGTACTACTCCAAGATCTTGGAGAAACGGACAGAGTACCTCCGCCACGCAAGCCACAAAGGCCTCCACCCCAAAGACCAGCGAGCTTACGCGCCGGACCCGGCGACTTACGTCCCGCGGCAGCCCACCGCCCCCCACAGCTTCCTCCTCCAAGTTGCCTTCACCGACGACTGCCGCCACTTCGGCCCCACGAGGTGGGGCTTGGCCTAGCTCATGGGCATCTGCGCGGTCACGTGCGCGGCAGCCTGCAGCTCGGTGCAGGTGGGATAGCTGAAGGTGCACCACCTTGTCTGTCGCAGCCGCCAGCTACACTACGCCCGGGGGACTCTGCCTACGATCCAGGGCCCACTCCCGCTGCAGTCCGGGGGCTCCATCCTCACTGGGGTACCCCTAGTGATGGGCTAGCAACCGGGCCCGCAGATCGCCAAGGCAGAGGCGAGCATGGCGAAGATAGAGCTCGCGCTCTACAGCCTGCACCCGTCCTACGTGCTCGTCCTCCGTATCGTCCTCGCGTACGTAGTCTTGCCCTTGGACTATGACTACGAGGCCATGCCGCCGTGCCCGCCGTGCCTTCGCCGCACATGGAGGGCCGTGGACAAGGTCTTGACCAGGGCGCTACGGGTTCCGCGGAACGTGCCCAGGGCCCTTCTGTGGATGCCCGTCGCAGGCGGAGGCTTCGCCTTCCCCCACCAGTACAGCCGGATGCGCCACCGGCATGTTTAGAGGGTTCTCGGGGCCATGGATTCGCGCAGCGTAATTGTCAGCGAGAATGTCCGCGCCCTCCTCCACCCGGATCACTGGAAGGGCCTGGATGGCCCAGACCAGGAGTGCCTGCTCCACACCATGGCCGAAACCCACCTTGAAGAGCACGTTCTCACGGTGGCAATGGCACGGCCCGCAGCCGTGGACATCCGGGTGTACCGACCATACAAGCCCTTGGGGGTCCTCCTAGCCGCGGATGGGGCGATGGAGGTCACGCCCGCAGGCGACACCCTGGGCTGGGGCGCGCTTGTGGCGGACACCGCGGGGGTCCGTGCGACCGTCGCCTCAGGGGTCCAGACACTGGCCGGTGGCCCATGGGCCGCGGAGAGGACGGGCAAGCTGGAGGCGTGGCGTCTCACGGAGACGCTGGGTGTCGCCCCCGCGGCGGTCGAATATGTAGGGGCGGACCGCACCTGCGCCACCCTTGGCGGTGACGGGGGCATCACCTCCAAGTCCCCCTCGGTGGACAGGGTCCGGGCCACTCTAGCCGAGGCCCTCTGGCGCGGCCGGCGCGGCCTGTACGTGCCAGCGCAGCACAACACCCAGTGGTCGGGCCTCCTGTCCGACCTCCAAGCATGCCCTTATTACCCGTATGAAAGGTAGTTATAAATGGTTTTATGAAATATGAATGGATTTTGCTCTTGCTAGGGTAACCATGGGCCATTTTCGTTCAAAACGGGGGGGGGGGGGGGGGGTTGAGTCAACACCCTCTAGGTGAGTTTTTTTTTGTGGACCGGGGGTTTTTTTTGGAAAAAGTGCCATTTTTGCTAGTTTTTGCAAATTATGAAAACATCCTCCCCTGTTCATAATTTGGTTCATAATTCAATGGATAAATCAGAACTTGTTTTATGAACGCGTCAATCGTTTTATGAACGCGTTTTATGAACACGTTTTATGAACAGATGCACAGGCACACAAAAATCGCTAAATTTTCAATCTTTTCTGTACATTGCACTGCTTTTCTTTGTCCCTTGTCTCTGCTTGTTGTTGCCGCCCTAAACCTGAGGGCTGGGGCATGTCGGGTCCTCCCAAAGGGGGGCCGTGGCCTGGGTTTCGCCCCATCCGGGGCCTGGTCATGGGTTTGGGCAGGTGGTTGGGCTGCCGGTTTGGCCGAGGGGTGCGCTGGGGCATCCACCTCCATGGGTGCGGCCTCACGGGCAGCTTTGGGCTTGGGCTCAGGGGCCCGCTTAGCCTCAAGCTTGGGTTCAGGCTTAGCTCGCTTGGGGGCCGGCTCGGCCGGCGGGTCAGCGCCCGGTTTGGCATTAGGCTTCTTTTTGGCCTTGGCGGCCTTCTTACGTGCAGCTGCAGCCTTCTGCTGCTACCAATGGGGCGCTGCTACAACATGAGAGGCATACAACACATGCCTCTCAACCCGAAACATCTCCGTTTCCCCTGGGTGTTCCACCCACACTCTCCCCCCCGCCCCCCCCCCCCCACAACCGAGGTTACAACCCCGGGTAGACACCATCGGTGTAGGGCACATACACCTGTTCACCAAGCATGGCGTCATGTGCCTCATCCGATTCGAAGGACTTGCGCTTCGAACGGGGGGCTTTTTGGGTTGCGGGGGTCTGGGGGGGGGGGGAGGGGGGGGGGGGCAGGGGGTTTGGATTTCTCGGCGGGGGGGGGGGGGGGCTTTGCTGGGGATGTGCTCCGGGGGCTGCCGGGGGGGGGGGGGCTCAACCCACAACTGAACAGCACGATGGGCGAAGAGTAATAAACCTGGGTTGCAGAGGGCGCGTGGGTGGACGGTGCTTGGGGGGTGGTGCGTAGAAGTGAAGCGGCGGTGCACGCCGCGGTGTGTGGGGTGTTATAGTGCAACCACAGCAGGTCAAAGGTTAGAAACCACCATTCCCAAACTTGTTGGACGACCATTGCTTCCTGTTCCACTGCAATCTTACCCGCATCCCGAACCCTGGAAATATGCCCGTTGTATCCCTTCTTCGACATGTGATTTGTGCTCTCCACAACGTCCCCCGACACAGCAGCCAATCCCACCCCACATGCATCCACACTCTCGAGCATGGCATCACAGTCCTCTTCGAGGAACGACAAATAGTGCGACCCCGACTCCCTGCAGCAGTGTTCCTGAAACGCAGTAGCAACAGGTCGGCACGAAGGGCTGGGCACAACTGGAATCTGTGAGCACAAACTGCGTAGCAAGGTTCGCAGCCCCACAACCGCTTGCCACGTGGGGTCGTCCTCGACATATGCAAACGGCGGCGCAATCTGCTCCCGTTCTAGGCCTCCTCCCGTTCAGTGCGTTGTGCGCCCCCAACCGCATGCCACACCGGTTGCGGTACAGAATTTTCTGTACCTCCCTTGCAACCTCAGGGGGATGATTTCCCACCTAGGCCTCCAAGAAGGCCACGAAGAGCCTCCCGAAGGCCATGCAATGGTGCAAAATGCACAAAAATACCCTGTTTCTGGCTATGACCAGCAGCGGCTCGCCGGTGCATCCTGCCGCAAACTTTTGTGGGTCACCAGATGGTGACGATGATTGTTCGCATCCGACTGCGTTGTAGTCCAAGCAGCGACGCCAGTCCACCGCTTGGCCGTGTTGTCACGCACGGCCTCATTGAAAATGCTCCCCTCTTGGGGAGCCACGCTAATGCCCAGCAGGTGCCGGAGCCACGGCTCGTCCCAACCAAGAAGGACCGCTGCCAGCAGCCACCTGTCAAACCATTTTTTGCAGTCAATAATTGACTGCAGGACCTGTGTTCATAAAAAGTGTTCATAATTCGTGTTCACAAAGCGCGTTCATAATTCATAAATCGGCAGCACGGCGTTTCATGACGATAGTTTTGGAACTATAAACGCGCGAATTATGAACAACTTATGAACACGAAAATGCAGACTACAAACCTGTAGCACGTGAGCCCAAATTTGGCCTAGGCCAACCATATCCTTGTCCCCCGTGATAGCCATGCCGATGACCCATAGGAAGGCGGGTGTGTGCGCCTTTTCCCCATGGTTCAATAGCCCCACCGATAGCTGCGACCAACTGCCACCGGCGCAAGGATACCCGTCACCCCGCACCACAAGGGTGAGTGGGAGGGTCCAGTCAATAGACTAGCACAGGGCTGGCCGGGATTGCACGTATTGTGCCCACGACCGTAGGGGCCAGCAGCCACCCAACGATGGGGGGTCAGCACATTCCAGCGGGGGGGACAACGCAAGCGCAGCGGTCAATGACTTCCACGTTGCGTCAAATTGGTCCCGTCTGGGGGATGGGCCGTGGGAAGGGCAGCACGGTGCGGGCAGTGTAGGCGTCGTCCCGGCGGGTGATGTACTCGGACAACACCCGGAAGCCGGACCAGGGTGCACCCAACTCCAAAATGAGCCCTATAAGATAGGGTGCGGGAAAGAGGGCCTCCGCGTATGTACAGATGGCCTGCACCTTGGTTTTGTGGACCGCCGGGAGGGGAGCGTGGTCCATTGCCTCAGTAAAACGGGCCCGGATGAGGGGAGACGATGACATCCATTGGGCTAGCAAGTCGGAACAGTTGTTGTCCTGAAGACTGGTGGCACCACTAAGCTGAACAAGCATCATGTTCAGCTCCGTGAAGACGGAGGGAGGGTAAGACATAACAAAATTTGTGGACGAAGAAGCGTTCATAAAAGCTATTCATAATTCATGGTTCATATATGAATCGTTCATATTTGAAAAATGAATTGTGAACAATACTACTTTTCATACAGGCACCAAGGGCGCGCCCGGGACCTAACGGTGTTGGGCCTAGGCCTGGCACGCGAGGCCACGTTATCGCTCCCGAGCGCCCTGGACGGGACGGCCCAGCTCTTCTCATTGCGCCGCCTGGTGGCGGCGGTCCCGCGGGAGATGGACCACCTCTATGCCCAGCTGGCGGCCCCATCCGTCACCTTCATCTCGGGCCCACCAAGGGACGACCAGGCTCTGCAGGCCTAGGCCTAGCTCCTGCCCCACGGGGGGGTGCCAACGGAGACCCTGGGCGCGCATGGTGCCCCCGACCCACACCTTGGCACACACGGACTTCCACTATGCGTATTACTCGCAGCCCTGAAGGGGGTGGAGGGATCACATGGTCCGAACCCGCCCTGTGGTGTTCGCAGCGGCCTTGACCGGTTTCTGGGCCATGTGCTCCCTGCTACGGTCCCGGGGTTATGCCGTATGCTGGCGCGACTCCCTGGGGGCCACGGTCTACGACAGAGCAAGCCGCAGCACGCATTGGAGGCTAGCGCGGCACAAGGATGTGGTCTTACAATCCAAGAGCGCCGCCTGGGACGTGGCCATCACGTGGTCCGGGCTCATGTGGGCCAGGGCCCCGAAGCTCTGGCCTGCCCGCGAGCGCGCCCCCCTGATGGCGGAGTACCTGCGGGCAGTGGCAAACTAGGCGGTGCTTCCACCGCCCGCCAGGTGGACGCGCCTGATGCGCGCCGGCGGGAGCGGGTGGCCAGTGGACGTGACCCGCCCCCTCGCTAACGCTGGGGCCCTGCTACGCTACGCCATGGGCGAGTCCGCATGCGCGATAGCTGGGACGCGCCCTGAGCTGGTGGGCTGCGCTGTCCCCGGGTTCCTGCTGGACCCGGCGGAACGTGGGGCGTGCCCGGACGTGGTCCTCAGCGTTGGTGACCCGCCGTCCCCGCAAGGAGCCACCCCGGAGGTGGTCTTGGCCCCGCCCGGAACTTGCCAGGCGCGGTTCCCCGGCTTTACCATCCAGCCGCTCGGGGATGAACCCGTGTTGGCGTTCCCGGCGGGCGCGGCGCCAACCGCCCTCTTCGCGGCCCTGCAAGCCTTATTCCTCGTGGAGGCGGGGCCCCCGGGGGACTTGCCGGGGGAGGTCGAGGGTCCAGAGCCCCAAGCCGGTGGCCCCGACCTGGGCCTGGAGCTCGACGTCGACGAGGACGATGAGTACCTCCTCAGCTAGTCGCCCCCCGCCTCCCTCCTCTCTTGCGCCCCCCCCCCCCCCCGGTCCCGACCCGGCATTGCGGGGCGGGGGGGGGGGGGGGGGAGCTTGTCGGCTCAGCCTGCGGCCGGCCACCGCCCCGCCCCAGGCTGGGATCCCCGGCGCTATGCGCAGCCCCGGGGCGACCCAGCCGCCGGGACTCACAAGACAGCGCCGCCCCGGTGGGCCATGACCTCGCCCCCCCGGTTAGCAGCGTGCCCCTGCACGCCGTCCTCTTCTCTCCGGTGACCAGCGTGCCGCGGCACTCGCCGCGGCCCCCTCCCCGGGCCGGGGTAGCCGGCGCCACGGCAGGCCTCGCCGCGGCCCGCCGCGCAGGCGTACCTCAATGACCCATGAGCTCGCCCCCTGTGGCCGGCGGGGCGCCCAGCGTACACGGGCGCCCTGCACACACCACTGCCTTGCCCTCCTTGACCTCCCCGACGCACACGGCTGGCCAAGTCTAAGCGGGCAAATGAGCGCACCGTCGGCCCCACCGCGGCAGCAGCACCGGCGCGAGTATAGTTGACAGTAGCATCCGTATCAGAGCATATAACCAGCCCCTTGCCGGCTCCGTCTGCCCACATCATGCGTGTCCGCCCATCTTACAGAGGGACGAGAACCAGGAGGTTGGCAAGACCCGCAAGGGCGGGAGGGGGCGGCTCGAGGGGAGGGTTGAGGCCGGGGTCCAATAGCAGCGCCAAGGCGGCAGAAGCAACTACCACGTCAGCGAGGAGGGGAGACACCCGCTCCCGACCCCCCCCCCTCAGCAGGGACGCCCCTCCCCCAATTTTCGGCGAGCGCCGTCGCGGGCCCATCCAACAGCCACCCATCACCGAGCCCAGGGGCACGGCCACCCCTAAGAGATGTTCCGGCAAGGCGCGACCTCAGTCATGGACCCGGTCATGCCTACACGGCACCCCGCCCCCCCCCCCCCCCGGTGGGGCACGGCGACGCCATCACGCTCCGCATAGTGGGTACAGCTTTGCGCCGTGCCACGGCGCAACGTCGCGTACCCTCCGTACCGCGCCCTCCCGCTGCCGTCCCCGTACCAGAGGGGCCGTCCCTGGCTGCAGCCGGTATCCCGCAGCCGCCTGAACACCTGGGAGCAGCAGACGCGCCGTTGGACGGCGCGGTGTGACCCGGCGCCAACCCTCCGCCTCTGGCTCGCCCATGCCAGCCAACGCATCCCCCCCCCCCCCCCCCGCCTCCCGTGCACAGACTAGTGCGTTGCGAGTGTCGCTTGTGCGCTAAACGCTCTCGGAGAGCGGCCCCTAGCCTCCAAAGCCTAGAGTACATCGTCATGGGGTGCTTCCTCCACTGGACAGCTACAGGGGCGGACCTCAGATGGGGGCTGTCCGCCTTGCAGCGCGTTCCCCGGGGCCTGGCGGTGTCGGGGCCACTGCTCCACCACGCCCTCAGCTGGGGGTATGGCGCGGCACCCCCGCTTTGGCGGTCCCTCCGCCTCCACTAGAGGGATGGCACGCAGCCCGCTCTGGTGGCCCCTCTGCTGGCGCCCCTTTGGGACCTGGGTCCCCTCCCCGTCTGCTACGGCGGGGCCGCCACCTAGCAGGCCTGGACCAGCGCCCCCCAGCGCCGGGTGCTCCTGATCGAGGGGTGGGACGGCGAGGAGGAGGGCCCTGGAGGCCATTGGGTGGGTGTCACCCACGACGGCACCATCGGGTGCCTCTCCCAAGCGATAGGTCACTCGCCGCGCCCCCGGACCTGCATGCGGCCACCGGCACGGTGCTCGCATCGATCCCGAGGGTGTATGGGGGAATGTTTGCCCGGCGCGCGCCCGGCGCGCTACTTTTAGACCATGTTCCCCCCGAAGAGCCCACAAGCACACCCCTTGGAATGACTCAAACTGCCCCAGCACAAGAAAGTTGCAAACTGGGGTACACAGTACCACTCTCGCTCCTTTCAGGGCGATCTTGGTCAACAAACAAGTTGGGAGAATGGGGGGTTAGGATAGCACAACCGCATCGATCTCCCGTACAAGCGATAGGCGTTATTGAGGTATCGCGAACAGTAGAGGTGCATCATAACATTGGTCCCACAAGTGTGGGTGTCAATAAATTCGGTACAATAGTGCTCCTTACACTCATCACAAACTGCGACGGTGGAGCGTTCTGGCAACACAACACACACACTTCTGCCTCATCCTCTGCCTCATCTTGCGTGCCACAACCGAGCAAACAGCTGCTCAATGCGTGCCCTATACCACCCGTGCACGTCATTGTAACATTGTTGGCGGGCTGTCAAAGTGCCATTCTTTCTTCCAATGAGAGGCACAATGACATTAATCCGGCCCTTATAAGCACCATCATGGCCCCCAACTTCGAAATCAAAGAAATCACCTCGGGTACGAGAAGGTCCGTACCCATCCCAAATCAAAACATCTGCTGATGTCCCGGGGGCCAAGGGGCAAATCCATATAATGTTGCCCAACATATCAACAGCAACAGTCCACCGGCAGGGCACGGGTCACAAAAGATGCCCGGCGCGCGCCCGGCGCGCCAACGTTCCCCCTATGCCGTGTGGTATGCGGTGTTGCCCGCCCCGGGGTCGCCCCCGCTGCCCCCGCAGCACCACTACCCCCGCGCGGGTGACGACGCCGCAGCGCGGGCGTGGCTCGCAGCCCGCGAGCTCGTGCGGGCGTAGCGGCAGCGCCACAGGGTGCAGGTCGCTGTTCGCGCACCCTGACCAGGGTGTGCGGGCACCGGGCGGCCGTCCGCCGAGGCTACCGTGACCCCGCCCCCCCCCCCCAGGGACTTGCTTGAGCGGGGGGGCGAGGGGGGGAGGGGGTCCAAGGGAGGGGGGAGGGGGTCCAGGGGAGGGGGGGAGGGGGTGCAGGGGAGGGGGGGGAGGGGGTCCAGCGGGCACGGGTCCCCCCCCCCCCGCCGGAACATACCCAATCCACAGTGATCAGAAAAATTATTGGAGAATGAACAACTCAGCACATGGAAATGCCATGTTGTCGGCCGCAAACAAAGAAAATTCATCATTGAAGGTCAATTCAAGGTTCCCACATCTCACCAATGCAAAACAACTACAACAAAGCGGGACATTCACCATCTGATGCCAAATGACAGTGATCTTTCTTGTCAGTCAGAATTAGGCTCACCTGAAGTGGAGCCCCCATTGGTAGTGGAATTGGAACTGGAACCTGATGATGATGACGAACCTAAGTCACTGCCTGAATGGGAGACATGAGACAAATTATCAGGCAGCGCCTCATCACCCACTAGCTCTGGATCAGAGGGTACCTCGGCTTTTTGTCTTTTATGACCGGTGATGCTATCTTTAAACCTAAAATAGAGCAGCGCGTCAATTGCGTCTTCCCGTTTTGCACGTGGCAACGGTGGGACCGGGGAGCTGAAATACACTAACAACGAGCGTTGGGGCATGGTAGTCTGGAAAACAAGGGAGATGGAGCACACATGGAGCAATATGTACACAATGTATGGCATGCGCCGAAGGCGCCGAATAATTTTTCCCCATGACTAAAAAATGTGCCAGAAACCCAGGTTTTCGGGTGCACTTGAGCTGAGGGGGGAGGGGGGAAGGGGTCCAGGGGAGGGGGGGAGGGGGTCCAGGGGGGGAGGGGTCCCCCCCCC